>OX456985.1:50000-5550000 GCA_949752695.1 Melanostoma scalare
TTCTGCTTATCAATATTGTGCCAATTATAAAGAAAAAGAAAGTTTGGAAAATGTTAAAAAGTGCGCGCTTTTTTACATTTTCGTAATGGCAAACTCTTACTTTCTAAAGAATTTGAAAGTAAAGAAGTAATTCTTTCGTTTCCTCATTTTCACACTCCTACTCAAAATAATTGCATAATTCAGTTAATTTATGATAAAACTATAGATGCATTCCCAAAAACTCAAAACAATGTATGGCAATGGCATCGTCCGTCGGCTGAAAGTTTTAGTTGGCGGTAGCCACGCAGGCGTCTATAAATTAATTAGAGACCAACGAAAGTAGCTTATCAGTGCCAAATCTAAAATTGAGCGCAGCATGGGGAGAGGATAAAGAAAAAAAGAAAGAGCGTTTTGAAAAATAAACAAATGAAAAGAATTATAAAAAAGAGAAGAGACTTAAGTCACACTGGATATCTCAAGCGTTATAGCAAAAAATATTGTCTTTTTTGGTCTTTTTTAACTTTATGTTGTATTGTTTTTTTTTATTTATGCCTAATTTTTTTTCGGATTGTTATTTGTCTTTATTTTTGTTCTTCTGCAAATTAAAAAAAAAAATTAAGAAATAAGCGGATTTTTTTCTTTTTTAGTAGCCAGAATTTTGAAAAGCAGAATTTTGGAAAGCAGAATTTAAAAAGCAGAATTTTGTCAACCAGAATGAAAAAAAACAGAATTTTGAAAAGCAGAATTTTCGTTTTAAAAGCAGAATTTTTAAAAGCAGTATTTTGAAGCTAGAATTTTGACCCGCTCCCATTTTTAATCAATTAATTTGTGCTCAAAAACTAACATTTTTATTTTTCATTAATCATTCATTAGCTTGAATTTATACTCCAAATTTAAGAATTATACAATACAACACTAAAACTTAGGAGACTATGGAGTAGTAAGCATTAATGAAGAACACATTTGTTCTCAATTGCTAACGTTTCAAAGCTCTGTTTTCGAAATTCGGAGTCCGGATCTAGGCAATTTCTTATACAAATTTCGTCCAATCTACCGATCGTGTATCAGCCACGATTTTCCATTAAAAGTTGGATGAAGTCTTCTTCCCCTTGATTGTGTCACCTTAGATAAGGTTTTCTCCTTAAGCAAATTCTTTGTAATGTGCTTACGAAATCTCGTTGAGGCGGAGCGTTGATATAATATCCATCGCTGTGCATGTTCCAGCCGGTGCAGTGCAATAAGCCCCGCGGCAATAAGACCCGCGGGCCTTATTGCTCAAAAAACTGGAAATAACACCCACGGGCTTTGTTTCCACTTTGAAGAGGCAATAAGACCCACCAAAGTAAAGAATTTAGGCCCATGTCTTTTGTTGCCATTTTGAAACAGCATTTATATGAGTTTGATGCACATGGGATCTTAAAATTAGTTTTCCTTCTTAGAAAGGATTAAGAACATAGTGGATGCGATAAATGTATATATTCTAGAGTCCTTTTATTTGAAGGAAAAACATTTTGAGGTACCGAAAAACAAAGCTCCAAAATTTGGGCACTTACTTCAGCTGTCAATGGATATGAATTCATAGCTCACGTTGTCTCCCACTTCGTGACATAGGATTAGGATGATGGAAACTCAGTCCACTTTCTTATGCGCATATAATAACTGAATCCACACTCTTAATGTTTGTTTCGCTCTTAGCTACTTGCTCCTGGTCTGTTCGTGTGAATCTTTCATGTTCAACACCAAGCCCGTACAACCCGAAGGGAAATTTCGTTCGCTTCGATTCGCTTTTTACTCACGGATAAAATAATGAAGCTAAAAGCGAAGCGGAAAAATTTTTCTCAAGGGAGTATGGATGTGTGGTGTAAAAATAAAAATTCGCGCGAATTTTCATGATGAAATGGCAGTAACAGCCACGGGCCTTAGTTCCTTTTCTGCGAACTCAAATACCATTTCGTAATGGAATGAAGTCTCACCGTTTGCACTTAAAGTTATTTTCAATGTGTATAAACTGGCACAGGGACGTAACTCCACTAGGCATAAGTCCATGCTCTGATTGTGGATTATGACATACCAAAGTGGAACATACGTACATAATAAATATCTATGGAACTATGAATCATACTATGTGTTTAGTGCGGTCAATTCGCGCGTATTTCTTAAGTTCAACCGCAAGCACGTGTTACACGGATGCAAATTTTGTTCGCTTTGCTTTTTACTCACGGATCAGATATGGCATGAATAAACCACTGCTATATACTCTTAATAACATGCTTAATGGTAGATCGTCTATACCAGAACTATCAAGATACAGAACGGTCTGCACAGGCAGCATTGAATTCGCCTATTTTGTTTATCATTTTCACTGGTGATCTATAATTCTCTTCACATTACTACGCCGGCCGGCCGATGACCTTATTGCGTAGGTACTGAACAGGTCCAAAGATCGGAGTCATCAGAATTGTCTTGCAGCGTGGATTATCGATTCAGCAAAAGTGCGATGACTGGGAGTTGAAAATCAACCTTCAGTCAATTGTATTTAGAACCCCGTTGGCTCGGGCCTCATGGGAAACGAGAACGAACTGACGAAATCTGGTGATCGTTGATCTGCATGGCCACATACTGCCAAGCAAAATAGTAGTCAAGAATCTTGACCTCGACAAAAAGCTCTGGTTTTAAGTAGATTTAAATTGTTTAAGGTAATTTTAAGAAATAACAAACATAAAAAATGATCTAAAAAGCTAAGTTTTTCTATTTTTTTAAGTTTTGGATCTAGCTCTAGTCTGTATAAGTTATCTATGTGTCGAAAGGCATAAGAAGCAAGATATTGAGTAATTTAGAGTACCTGCTTAGGGTCAGTGAGTTAGTTAAGATATTATATGAGCTAGTGTAACCCATTTTTGCAGAAAGTAGACATAAGAAACTAAAATAATAAGTGAATTTAAGACTGAAAAAACTGAATCATTTTCTGATCTTAGAAAGGATGTTCGAAACAGCAATGACAAATTAAAAACTATATTATTTCATATTAATTTTCGTTGTACAAATGCTCCTCGTATACCTAAATTTCAAATATATGTACCTACAAATCGTAACGCAAATGTCATGGTCGCTGTTATTTGTTTGGTATATATTTAACTCAAAATGAATTTCATAAAGTTGGTTCAAAAGCCAATTCCTATATTTTCAAAGAAATTGCTAAATAAAAAGCAGTCCAGCTTATATATGTAGTTACAAAAATCATAGTATTGGGTTCTTTACTCACCGTTCAAACATATATCTGAAAAAATAATCCATGTGAGGGCAATCAAATTAAACCACTCATAGTAGCATTTCCGCTTTCTTGCCATCGATTTCTTCGATTTACCTAAAAAAAAAAAATAATAGTAACATAAGTACCCAAGGTTTTTAAATTATCTTTTCTTTTATATATTTAAGCCGACTCCCAAAGTGTGTTTTTTTTTTTTTTTTGAAATGTGGATTGATTTGCACCTTTTGTACATTATCAAGCATACTTTTAACTACATATATGATGTTTATTTAAAAATTGTTGGTTGTCATCTAGAATAAACTGTTATTTTCCACCAAAAATTCCATAATTTTGTGGGAAATACCCAATGTCAAAAAAAAAAAAACAATACCGCAGTTGTGTTTTGTATCTAGAAAATGTGTACAAAGTTTGAAATAAATCGATTGTAGTTTTTAAATGGTAGTGAACATGAACTTTAAAAAAAATTTCAGAAAAACGCGTTTAAAGTTTAATGACCTAAGGAAACCAGCGCGGCCTGCGCTTCCGATTCGATTCCTGTCAAAATGAAACATTTACGAAACCTTTTGGAGTGGCACACACCTACACATCTAGGCGGTCTGCCATGCCGGTTCCACATTCCACATACGATCCACAGCTGCGATTTGGAGAGCGACTTTTTCGGAACGCAGTCTACACTATTTGGCCGGCATATCGATATAACGCAACTTTTAGCATTAGCTCATTTCTTTCAATCTTTCTAAGAATATACATACATATATATTTCACAGAAAAATTTTTATATGTATATTCAATTATTTATTTTTCTTTTTCAAAAAACATCAACAAGCAACAACAAACGCTTTGAAAACTGCATAACTAAGGGTTCTCCGTTCTCTTCCTCTTTCTCCATTTTTCTGTAATCAAAATAAAAATATTTTCAAAATTGAATATGAAGAGTTTTCAGACCTCAACCACAAGACCCAAAGTAAAATTCTAACCAGTTATTCATTGTACACTCAAAATTTGGCAAACAATTTTTAAACCTCAAATCATTAAAAGAAATAAGCACAAATTTGGCACGATAACAACAACATACCAAGGCAATAAAGTTATCTGAGAACTTAATGATAAACAATATAATTGTAGGTAATACATACCTATGTGTTTGACTTGAATACAGGTTCTATGACAGTGAGTTCTGCCAGCCGTATCAACGTACCAAACTGGCCCTTCGCAGTCGTTTGCACAGCTTAAAAACACGGGTTTTGTAAGTAAAACTACTTTGGCGAAACTTGCAAAAATCTAAATTGTGGCTTCTGATTGTTCAGTTGTTTTAAAGGTGCTATTTGTTTAAGTAAAAACACAAAATTGGTCTATAACATTTTTTTAAATTAATAGGTCGGAGAGCATTTTTATTTTGCAATTTATCAAACAAAAAATATTTATAGCGATTTGTGTTGTATTTTTAGCCGAAAGAGTAGGCTATCCCCTCGCAAAACATAATAAATTTTCACTACAGCTAATGTTAGTTTATCACCCCTGCAATTAGCGAATACACATTTTCGTACATATAAATTTTGGCTGGCTGTGTAAACTTTCCTGCGAAAAAGATTAAAAGTATCTTGCTTTAAGAAAAACGTGTTTATGGTAGGTTCATGTATACCTACTCAAAACATAAAACCTTTACCAACTCATCCAGTCAAAAAAGGCAAATGGAAAGGGATGGAGAGTAAACCTTCATATTATCGTCTTTTTGTGTTGTTCCTTTTAATTTAATTAAAGTCATATAATATAAAATATTGCTTTTCGTGAGAACATTTCCTTCCCCTTTTCCGGTATCCTTTCTCTTCATATATACACAACACAGTGTTCTGCAAATTAAACTAAGTTCCGAGGATCCGCATTTCCCGTCATCGTAGATTAAACGAAATTGTATCAGTCGTTAAATACAGAGTGTGCCAAGTTTTTATTAGCTTAGCATAGTAACAACTAATAATTTATTGTTTATTGTGAACCTATTGCATCCGCAACATTGGAAATGAATGGTGCATTTAAGTAAAATTACCTTGGCAAAGGTAGGCGAATTTACTCAAATATCGGGCCGGAACAGAAGACCGAAACTGTATCAATATAACAGAAAATACAGCTTAAAACACAGGTGGAGTTATTGATTTCTTTGTTGGAATTTTGGTGACGTAATCTTAGAATTGAAAACAACATAGTCAGCTAGTCAGCTATCGATTCAAAACAACCACAGACTGTTTTCTTAGGCACACACCAAAAACAAGAGTAAGGCAATTAATCTAAAAGAAAACTCCATACCATATGTATATCCGAAATAATATGAGATCTCAAACAAAGAAGAGAAAAATTCGAAAGACTTTGGAGTCGTGCTTCTGTTTCTTTCTTAGGTACTTCTGTATAAAATAAAGAAAATAGAAATCCTTAACCTTAGCCAACCCTTAATCAACTTATTCCCATACCATACCATACCATACCATACCAGTATAATGTTTGTAAGGAATATAAAACACTTGGCGCCAGATTAAGATTTAGGATGTCCCTGATTTTGTGGTTATCCACGAAGAAAAACTTTTTTTTAAGTATAATATGTCCAGCTCCTTTATGGAATTCCTTTTCGATTTCATCTAAGTGGCACTTCTGTTAGAATGTTTTAAACTCTTGGTAACACCGCAACTTAAAATGTTTACTGCTTTTGAAATATGAATCGTTTCCAGCAATACTTTAATGAATAAAACATTTTTTTCGTCAAGCAAATGACAAATGATTGTTATAGTTTTCTATGGAGCTTTAATAGGTCGTTTAAAAATGAAAACGATGGCGCTGTAAAACCAATATGAGTAGGTGTAGGTAGTGTATATGAATTTAAGTTTACAAACATATAAGGAACACAAAAATTTCAGTATTGAAATAATTTTTCGTATGCCTTGTAGCATAAGTTATTTTTTTCATAAATCATTTCAGCGAAATCATAGGGTACAAGAATTACAAATTGGTTGTTAATCAAATTCAAAAGCTAGAATCTTACTCTTTATGAGTTTAGGTGTCCATGTTGTTTTTTATCAAATAATTCATTCCGATTCAGTTTTTTATATGGATACTGTTATAAATACAATATGGATGAGTGTGATATGTTGTTTTGCTACTTTAAAATTAAGCAAAATACAAAGGTTTGGTCAATACAAGAAAAGATCGCAGAGAGGTTTGAGCAGGAGGAGCAATTTTATGAGAAATTAACTTCTAACTTAAAACAAAAAATGATTAAATTTCAACGAAGCCTCCTACTTCCACATACTATAGTGTTTTTCAAAGTTAATACTTTGTTCTTTGATTAGAATTTCAATTGAAGCTAATTTAGGGAATAATTTTTGATTTGTTAAATCTCAAAGTCAAGAAAGTCAAATTTTGAGGAAAAAAATTCTTTTTTTTTTTCTTAATATTTTTTACCAAATTTTATCTTATTAAATGTTCTTTTAAAACAATGTATAAGTTTTCAAAAACGCTATAGTATATGGAAGCAGATGGCTTAGTCGATTTTGAAAATTTTTTTTTAGAAAACTTAGTCAATTTGTTATAAAATGGCCCCTCTCGCCTAAAGGGAGGTCTATCTCCCTCCGTTTACAATGTTTTTCTTGTCTTGATAATATCCCAAGCTGAATGAAGTCCACTGCTATTTTCAACCGCTGGATTTCTATGTATAAATTAACTGATTGAAAATAGATTAAACCTTGTTTTTGTCAACTTGAGCTCACATTTATGTATTGTAGCAACCTTTTCAGTGGTAGAGATGGGGAATTACGATGCTCAAATTGGTCTCTAAAAACTTCAGCAGTCTTTTCTGATCTCAGGTTTGAAACAGTTTTTACACTGGTGACAAATAAAGTAACTGATTTGACAGAAACATTTATGTTGACGACTATTATGTGATTTGTTCAGGTGTGGTACTTATACTAGGTACTCTTTCTACAAAATATTATTCAATTTCGTAAAAAAAATATTTTTATTTGCCGTTGGTCATCTTAACCGATTGGTCACAACAGCTGAGGAAAAAGGCTTATCATGGCTGATGACTTGTCGATTTAATGTTCAAAACTTACATTGAGGTAAATTTTCCATTTTTGATATCGTTAACAGAGGTGATAGTACAACATAACCAAAGTTGATAAAATTTTGAAAATTAATAAAAAAAACATTCTTTTTTTATTTATGTCCAATAAATGGTACAGTGTTGAGCGTAGAGCAAACAGATGTGTATGTGCACACTTATTTACACTCTTCATCGTTAATTAAAGTTTTATTTGTTAGTACATACATAACGCCAACACAAGCACAAAAGACAACACAATTTAAATTTATCGATAAAACGATACTTAACTACGAAACATTTCTAAATGTTTTAAGAAATAAAGGTAAGATAAGTTTTCAATAATTAATCACAAAATACAAATTATGTATTCTTATAACTTGAATAAGGAATTATTTTAATAAGCATGCCGCACTTCTTTACTGAAAAAAAAAAAAATTATATCATACAAAAATTTATTGATTTGATACTTACCCAAATAAAATAGAAAAAAGACGAAAATTCAGATTTTCTTTAAAAACGACTAGAAATTGCCTGGAGAGTTCAATCGAATAACAGATATCGATTTGTTCTTTTTTTGTAAAGTATAAGCACATTTATCCTACCGACAATTATTTGTGAAAACATAAAGTAACAGTCAGAAGAAAACTCAAAGCAATTTAAAATCCTTTGAATCATTACTAGAACTTCCGGTTTCTGTTCTCAAAGTTATTCAAACGTTCCGTTTGACAATACCAATCATTTTGCCAATTGAAACCATCCCTTATTTCTCTATATCAAATGAGAGGCACAAAGCAACTAAAATAACCATAACCAAAACCTCACAGAATGCGCATAGCCAACAACTGTTCGATTGAGTTGATGGTGGGTTTCCGATTTTTCTTATCTTTGTTTTCAATAACAGGGTATTACTTGATTTATTCACCAACAAGAGAACAAAGATATGCATCATTTTCAATCATGTCATAAGCAAATAATTTTTTTTGGAATTTTGAACAATAAAGTTTCATTTTGTATAGCATGGTTTACTTGATATATACACTTTTCTCAATGCTTATTTTTGCTATTGCTTTGCACTGTTTATAAAAGATAACTTAATAAAACTTAATAATAAAAATTGAAATTTTGTGAATTTTCTGGCTGAGCAGTACAGTAACATTGTTGACACATTCTGATTTATTGTTAATATTATATTCTTTTGGT
The DNA here is from genome assembly GCA_949752695.1 of Melanostoma scalare. Taxonomy (NCBI): domain Eukaryota; kingdom Metazoa; phylum Arthropoda; class Insecta; order Diptera; family Syrphidae; genus Melanostoma; species Melanostoma scalare. The sequence goes on from OX456985.1 coordinate 58,535, forward strand.
TGCTGTTATTTACTGTTTTGTGAAAAACAAGAGTGAAAGTTCTGTTTAACTTATGTTGTCGAATTCGTTAAAAAAAACTGTGGAAAATATGCAACAGCATTTTTTGTATTTATATTTTAAATTTTTGACATTCCTCAAAACAAAGTAGAAAATTTGGATAAGGAGAATCCACAACATAACTCGTGACCATAACCACGTCTGAATAGGTACTGATATTGGTAGTTCAAAAACAAAAAGCATAGCGGAATTAAGTTTGATATTTCTTAAAATAATGTCACCCTATTTGAGTCCAAACTCCTTTATTTTATTATATTTTTTTTTAGTTTATATTGATTAAAGGAAAAAATCTAATTGAATTACCCTCAAGTGATGCAAATTTGAGTAATTTTATATAAGTAAGGAATTGCGGACAATTATGGGAATTTTGTCTGAATGAATATTTTACTTTTCTTGGTTTATATATACACTTGGAGGTTTGACAATCCAATTGGAAGATATCATTTTAATATTATATGAAACCAATTTGATATTTGTGTACTTACTTCGTATAAGGTGAAAAATTCTTAAAGAGAATTATTCGTTCAATAAACATATAAACTCAAGTCGATTTGTACTTTGGATATTTGGATGACTTTTTAACTTCTGAAAGTATTCAATTAGTTTCAAAAAGTAGTTTCGCTTTTGAAAAGAAAAAAAATGTTCTTCTCATTCTAAGAACAAAATCATAAAGGGTGTTTTTTTAACGCGTAAATTTTAAGAAATAAAACGCACACAGTTTAATGTTATGGCCAAGAATTTGGATTTATTTTAAAGATAAGAAATTGCCATTTTGTTTGCCGGCTCGAATAAATTGCAGCGAATAGGCCCAAATTTCGACCACATTTTGTAGCATTTGGAGTTTCTAAGGCGTCAACTGTTTCGGGCTTATGTGCGTATAGACAAGCGACTAAACATAACCCCACAAAAAATAGTTCAATCAACCGAACGTACGCAGAGGCCAGTGGTCGTGTGACTTCAATTCTACCATGGTTAAATGTTAAACCAAACTAAGTATGAATAAAGAAACCACGCACTTATAAAAACCACCCATCCCATACATTTCATAAAGATTACCAACAAAATAAATTAGAAATGTTACGCAAATCAATTTATTTGAAACCACCTTGAAAAAAGCACTAGTGCCGTAACTTCAGCATTTTCAAAAAAAATTGCGCTTAAAGTAAATAACACCAAAAAAATACTTTATATGCACATATGTATATATATTTTTCAATCATAACTTTATCTTCCTTATCCTTATCCTTAATACTTACATGATATAAAACAAAGTCGATTTTCGCTGTCTGAATGCTTGATTTTTAAAACTACGCGACGGATTGTGATGCGTTTTTTTTAAATAGATAGAGTGTTCCACGACAAAGGTGTCTATGTATATTTCATCCCCATATTCCCACAGGAACTTAGAAGCTTTTTTTTCTCTTTCACCCAAAAATTACTAAATGAATATTTATAAAACTATAAACTAACTCAGCTAGGCTATAAATTATGAACGGGACCGTAAATTTCTAACACACACATTTTTTTATAGGAAGAGGTGGGATATTTCTACTTTTTTTTTTTTTAATTCAAAATCGACGATTTTCATATTAAGAACAGTCCAGCAAAATCGCGGACCAAAAGCACCTGATTTCAAGTACCACAACGTTCTGTAGAGTACACTTTACTTTATCTATGATAGTCAGTGCCTCTAGATCACAAATGGCGCCTTGAGTCGATGGTATACTAGATCACCGAAGAACTCGAGATATGCCGGGTGGATCAGCTATTTGGAAACATTTATGGAAGGAGCTATTGAAATCAATAAGTACCAAATATCTTTTACCTTTTTTTAGGACGTTAAATTTCATACTCTTTAAAAAATATACTGCGTTTCTAAAAATTTTAATTAATATACGTGTTAGACAGTTCAGAGGCAAAAAATAGATTTTTGTTAAATTCTCTAAAACTTCTTCTTCGGCGATAAGTTTCTATGACAAAGTAATCATATTTCGGTAAAAAAAAGTTCCGTGATACAGCGTTTTATAGAAATTTTTGTGTGCTTTTTTTTATACAGCAACTTACATACCTATCTGTGACCAAAAAAAGTAGTGCGTAAAAAAGTAGAAATTTGAAAATTTTAATTTTTCTATGGTCGGTTATTTTAACGTTTTGGATAAATTATTATTAATTGAACGAACCATTTTGATTGAGCCTTATTTTCTTAAAAAAAATATCTTGCAAAATGTATGGAAAATTGCTTCGTTTGCAATATATTGAAAATATACCCGATTCACACCCTTTAATTCCGTATCGTACGCACTTCGCGGTTTTTTCTTTATACTGCCCATTAACCGATTTCTGAAACAAAAATCAGCACTTGTATAAAAGATGACATAGTAAATTAAAAAAAAATGTTATTTAGTAAAAGCTGAGAATTTTTCTAATACTCTGTCAAAAATTTTCTACATTAAATACCCTTTTTGTAGAGAGCACTTCTACTAAGTTCTAACAAAATCAAAAGGGTCGCTAAGCCCATTAACCGATTTCTAGAACAAAAATCAGCACTTGTATAAAAGATGACATAGTAAATTAAAAAAAATCTAATTTATGTAGTAATAGCTGAGAGTTTTTCCAATACTCTGTCAAAATTTTTCTACATTAAATACCCTTTTTGTAGAGAGCACTTCTACTAAGTTTTAACAAAATCAAAAGGGTCGCTTCGTAAAAATAACTTTTTTTGATGTGACTCATATGCTATGCATACATCATGTACATGAAGTCATCTACAGTCATAGAGAGTGCGATAAAAACTCAAATCAAAACGGATATCGGATAGGTATGTCGAGACTCGAGACAAAAAGAACAAAAATTATGAAGCTCTCCGTCTGTTTCCCTTTGTTTAGACGGGACGGGCAGTTTTATAAAAAAAAATCATATTTAACAAAAAATCTTCAAAGTAAACTAATGCACATATGATATTACCCCGTGCTATAGTGTTTTTGAAAGCTATTGCTTTGTTCTTTAGTTGACTTTTTAATTCAAATTGTTTAAGAGAACTGCTTTTGGGTAAACAAGTTAGTTAGTTAAGGTTTATTTGGCACCATGGCCATTAAAACAGGAAAAAAAAAATTCTACATTTAAAGTTATTCACATTAAAAAATTATTTCTAGGAATTTTTTTAAATTTGAGATTTGGCATACTACTTATTTGAGTTTTAAATTGGTTTGGGTTGTTGATGTTGATTGAGATGTTGAATTGGTTCTAGGTTGTTGTGAGCCTGTAATCCCATTTATAGTATGCTAGCCTGCGCTCTCGTTGTTTGGTTCGGATGATGTTGAACTCTTTTACATTTTGCACGGTTCTCCCTGTGAGTACACTATAGTTTGGAGATATTAAGGGCATATTGTGTTTTATTTTAAAAACAAAAACATTTATCACGAAGAGTCTTTGACCTATATTTAACAATCTTTTTGACTCTAGCATTGTTGGTATTGTAGTGAAAAGATCACATTTTAAAATTGTTCTCATGACTTTATTTTGAAGTTTTTGAAGTCTGTTTTTTGTGAAATAATACAAACACGAACGCTTTTATTGCACTGGTTTTTGAAATGCTATTACTCGTTCTTCTAAGGATTCCTAATTAACTTTTTAACTTATAATGGTCTATGTGCTCATTAAAGGACAACTTATTATCGAGTATAACGGAAAGGTCACCAGGCTATATATTTTATGCCTATATTCCCACGGGAACGGGAAAGTAAACGGGAACTTAGAAGATGGCTGTAACTAGTCATCATCATATGAAAACATATACCTTATTGTAAGGTTTTTTTATAATTTCGAAGACTCAACTTTAAGAATATAAAATGGTTTTTAGTTAAAAATTGCGTGGACTATGTGTAAATTCAATTTTAGTAAAAAAGGAAATTTTCCCATGTCAATCAAATGGGAAATTAACATAAAAATAGCGACCCCTAAGAGCTGAGCTACGGGGCTCATTTTTGGAGAGGATTTTTTGATATCAAATAGAAACATTTGAGAGAGTAAGAAAAACATTTTTAAGCACCCTAATGTATATATATATATATATAAGATAGATGTTAATGCAGATATGCCTAAGTAGCGAAATTACAATTAGTAAAGGTTATTTTCACATAACACTCAAAATGAACACATTAAAATAAAGCCTAGACAGACTACCCCAACAAAACTTGCATCAAAGATGACCATTATGTCGAATCCACGTACAGTACCTCACACTCAAAGTGGGACACCTAAGAAATAAAATATTCAATAAACTTCTTTACGAAAAAAAATGCATAGTTGCTCACTTTTTTAAATAATTTTTATTTTTATTGCTTAATATTGACCTCAAATTATTATAAAATAAAAAAAAAAAATAAAAAAACAACCCCGATTTGTTTAAAAAAAAGATGAAAATGATCTGTCTAGTATTTTTTTTTTAAATGCAGGTCACACTCAAAGTGGGACACCTGATGTTTTCTAAGAAAACTTACTGTAATTGCCACGTTATCTTTATTATTTAGTTGCAGTTTTTGTAGAGCTTTCGTTGTGATGGCATTAAAAAAAAATCGAAATGTCAAGGCAAACAACCTTTGAAGAAAGGCAAATTGTGATTTTCAATTACCAAAAAGGAAAATCCGTTCGCAAAATAAGTAAAGTTGTTAAAAAAGTAAATCTATGGTGTTTAGTGTAATAAAACGGTTTCGGGAAGGTCGAATATAAAATAAACCAGAAAGTGTTGAAAGCAAAAAAAAAACTTGCGATAGAAATGTGCGGTTTCTTTTAAGAAAAATAAGAAGTTGTTCTTTGCTGTCCGCAATAGGCCTTTAAAAAATGTTAAAGGACACTTAAAATGTTGATTTAAGTGCAGAAACAATTTGCCCTTTCTAAGGAGAAACGAATTGAGCGGCTGAGTTGCGTCCAAAAAACCGTTAGTATAAGAAAAGAATCGTCGTTTAAGAATGCAATTGGCCAAAAAAATATCAGAAAAGAATAGTCGTTTAAGAATGCAGTTCGCCAAAGAAAATGTGACAAAGGATATGAGTTTCTGTTCAAAGGTAAGTCGCATTTTGTTCTCCAACTTCAATCATAGTTCGGTCAATTCATTAAAAGTCCTTTTTACGAACGAAACCAAAACTAATCTTTTTGATTCTGATGTCACATGCTCTTTGGCGAATTGCATTCTTAAACGACTATTCTTTTCTGATATTAACGGCTTTTTGTGCGCAACTCAGCCACTCAATTCGTTTCTCCTAACAAACCGGCGAACTCTTTCTACCCTTAAGTCAACATTTTAAGTGTCCTTTAACATTTTTTAAAGGCCAATTGCGGACAGCAAAGAACAACTTCTTATTTTTCTTAAAAGAAACCGCACATTTCTATCGCAAGTTTTTTTTTTGCTTTCAACACTTTCTGGTTTATTTTCTATTCGACCTTCCCGAAACCGTTTTATTACACTAAACACCATAGATTTACTTTTTTAACAACTTTACTTATTTTGCGAACGGATTTTCCTTTTTGGTAATTGAAAATCACAATTTGCCTTTCTTCAAAGGTTGTTTGCCTTGACATTTCGATTTTTTTTTTTAATGCTATCACAATGAAAGCTCTTCAAAAACTGCAACTAAATAATGTAGATAACGTGGCAATTACAGTAAGTTTTCTTAGAAAACATCAGGTGTCCCACTTTGAGTGTGACCTGCATTTAAAAAAAAAATACTAGACAGATCATTTTCATCTTTTTTTTTAAACAAATCGGGGTTGTTTTTTTATTTTTTTTTTTATTTTATAACAATTTGAGGTCAATATTATGCAATAAAAATAAAAATTATTTAAAAAAGTGAGCAACTCTGCATTTTTTTTCGTAAAGAAGTTTATTGAAGATTTTATTTCTTAGGTGTCCCACTTTGAGTGTGAGTTACTGTATACGCGTTTTTACTCGCATTTTGTAAGCTCTTATGTATGGCAACAAATATTCTTTCAATCGGACTACACAAGGAACATACGTTTTGTTTAAGTTTAAAAAAAAAAACAAAATCAGAAGCAAAACGCATAATCAAAAGCATACATACATGAACGAACTACACGTCAAATCGACCGAAATGAGCGTTAGATGAGCATATATGACGTATCCTGACCGATGTCTTCTTTCTTAAAAAGTGCAGAAAGTATACAACTTGTAACCAAATTCATTTAATTTCAATTTGTAGCCAATTTCCGCTAACTCAAACTTCTTCACTTAGTATTATGACTGGTTGGTTTTTTCTTTTAGCTCACGGGCAATACGCCAATAACGTTTCGGATGAAGTGTAGTGCCAAATATTCACATAGCATAAAATTAAGTCGTTAGCGTCCAGGAACCTCCTAGCTCCAATAATTCAACGAGGGAAATCTTTAACTTGTTTGTGTTAGAGGAAAAAGTTTTTTATAAAATTTCATAAATTGTTTTCTATACTAATTTAAGCAGAGCAATTTGAATGAAAAACAAAAGCGAAAAATATATCCATGACACGAACGTTCCGAATATTAAAGGTTTTTAATGAAAAGTTTTGTATTAATACTATTAAGCTTTGTTTCCTAGTTTCATTAAGAAAACTACGTCCAAAGACAATGTTAATAACATTCAAAATGAACAAATGAGCTTAATGCAGCGAACAAAGCATCAAACTCTATTCGTTACTCTTGCTTGAATTCAATTTATAGTAGGACGTCTTGATTTACTTCTTAACAGAATACAAATTAGAGGTGTTATGCTGTAGTCCCTGATCAATATTCAATATACTGTATAGTCTTACCAGAGAACTTATTTTGATGAAGAGCACTTTTTGTGACAATTCAAAAGAATAAATCTTTTTTAAAAGTATATTTTTTTGGATACTTCTTTAAATTAAAATATAGTAATTGCTTTCAAGGAAACATTCTAATAGACATACATACATGTAAAATGCTTTTCCTATTAATTTACGAAATCAGCTAAAAGTGGTTTTACTACAGTGGGATTGGTTGTGATATAGGGGTGAGTTATGATAAAAAAGTGGTTGTTTTACATACCTCAAATTTAATTCATCTCTTTTTATGTTGTTTTGAAAAATTAAGTAATACATATATACAGTATTGTAATATTTTTTTTAATGGTCAGGGACTTTTTGAACCAAGACGAAATAATAAAATTACTTTACAAACCAAAATATCAGTTCAGAATTTTGTCAGTCAGCATAGGTTGCATCACAAACATATTTCAAACGAAATAAAAAGATTACATTATTTAACAAAATGCAAAATTCAATTAAAAATTAGCAAATTAATATTTGGCTTAGGCCACGTACTTCTATTAAATAGTAAAGAAAAAATCAGTTCGTTTTTGTTACTGCCAAAACATTCTTTGCCAAGGCATTAATCTGTATCATGATATAAAGTAGTTATTAATTCAACTATCGTCGTCGTCTTTCTGTTAATGCTCATGCGTCATGCCTCACCTAGATATTTAAGAATTTGAAGCACGTCCTTGATAAGACGTCTTACAAAAATATAATATCACATATTCCACCTACAAGTTTCATCAGCAGCAATTGTGTTTAATTTATCTCGCTATTTCCCAGACTAATTTTTTTTCTTCATCTTTATAGCATTTGGTAAAGTGGAAAATACTGAGTGATACGTTTTTAAATTCCTTACTAGTTATACCTACTTTCAATGATATGTAATCAAAATTCATGAGCCCGATGGAAAATTTAAAGAAAAACTTTTTTAATAGTGCTCTACTTTTCATAATAAATTATGACAGTAGAAGCAAGTTAACAAGCAGTGGAATAAAGCTGCAGAAAAGAACTACGTCCTCACTGCATTCGTTAAAGAAAATCTCTCTGCACAAAGCTATTTTTCTCTCACACTATTTCTATATTTATGTTAGAAATACTGTATAGGTGCCCATATATATGTATAGTTAAATATCCTTCTTCTTCTTCTTCTTCTTTTTTTCTTAAATGCAAAAGAAATATTTGCAAAGTTTGAGCCAGCCAAAAGAAAAAAAAAAAAAAGCTAGAAAAATTTAAAAGTTTCTTAAAAGTTAGGAACGGGGTTCCTTAAACTTTCCAAATGCCACTTTATCCTTGAGTCTTCCAAGTGTCTACAACGAATATGCATTCTCCTGTTTCTTGTTATTATTTTCTTTAAATTTGCCATAAAACGTTAAGCTTGTGTGCTATACTCGTATCTCTTCTAAGAGATTTATATTATTATTTTTCTTTCTCAAGAATCAGTACCACCATACTTGAACCGTTCAATCTTCAAGTGTTGTTGGCTTATTTCGTTCTTACCTTATTAAACCTATATGTGATAAGGCACGAGTGCAAATTTCGCAGGTATGGTATGGGAAAGTTGTGTTTTGCTTGTGTTACACGAGCGTGATACGGGCCAACAACGAAACAATAGAGAAAGCAAGCGTTGTTAGTAATGTTTCATTATTTCAGAGCGTAAACAACACAATAAATTGTTGAATCAGATGACACTTATTCTCCACACGGAAATTGCGACGACTAAACTTTGAATTTTATTGACCACCAAGTTCCGCCGGGAAAGGAATGCTTGTGCACAATTTTGGCATCAACAACTACCCGGAAGTATAAGTTTTATAAAGTATCCGTTATTCTGGAAAATTTTTATGCTGTATGCACAATATGTACGTTGCTGTACTTGTTGATTAAAATATTGGAAAACGAGGTTCATCACACAAATTGTATATTTCGCTTCGCTCACCTTTTAAAATCTTTTATGTGTTCCAATTAAAGGGCAAAATATGATGCCATCGAAGGCAAACCTACTGGATACAAACAAATTCATTTTAGATAAGACGTATGTAGTCACCAAAATCTGATATAGGTATGCTAGCCTGGTAGGTAAGATGCCAACGTTTGATGTAATGAAACATAAAAGTATTTGATCTGTGTACATTTGAAGGCTTATGCAGCGCAAGTACCTACATGCACTCCTTTTTAGAATTTAAAATAATTACTCAACTTTGATTGGTCTGTATATTTAACCTAAGTACATACATACGTATAATCTACACGAACAAGTATAAGCACAACAAACTATCAAGGTCTCCATAACGCTGCGTTGAACGCCCATGGAAATAAGTACCTACCAGTAAGTATACATAAATATATACCTACTTGTACACACCTACATATGTATGAGTATGTGTATAATAAAATCAGGTTCCTAATAATCCTAAGTGTTCCTCCTGCCATAAGAAAACTTTAATTATGCTATAAAAAGTGAGAGCGGCCTGGCCACACAAATTCCTTGTGTACAAACGTTACATATTGCAGGAGTGTTTTCTGAACATAAACACTATTTCAAGTCTTTGTCAAACTTGAGCAGTTAAAGTGGAAAACTTAAATTGAAAAATCAAAACTAAAGATGTTTCAAAATGAAAACTAAGACAGTGTTTAAACTTTGAAATTAAATTTATGCAAGGAATTAGCTTTCTTAGGCATCTTTGAAGTATATCAGTGTTTTGGCAAATTACTTTTCTTTATATTTTTTGGAGTCATGCAAAAATGTGTATCTGACTTAAAATTTTCGAGGAATAAGCGTAGTTTGTTTTGTTCTGCAACTTATACATATATATACCTGTGTGAAGGTCCCTGGCTTACGAGGCTTATCTATTTGTGTTTAATTTTACATTAATTGAATTATAAATTGACTGTACAAATCCAACTATTTAGTGTTTATAATGTCTTATTAGGTGTTGTAAATAACTCGAAAGACTCAATAAGAAATAAAATAGGATATATTTTTCCCTCGGAGATGAAAACGCGAACGCAAACTAACTTTGGTTTTGTATTGAATAAACCCCAAAACTACTGACCCGATTTGAATGAAATTCATAACAGAGATATTCTAAATATATGAACTTTTTCTTTGGGAATTGAAACAGGAACGGGAACATATAGGACCCGAGGTACGCCGCGCCGCCGCGCCGCCCCAAGCTGGTACTGGTGCAATATACATAATACATAGAATGTACATATTGCTATCTACACACTATTATGAAGAGGAAAGATTTCTTAGTTTGCTACCTCGCGCGGGCCAGCTCAGCTAGTATATAAATACGATGAGTTTAAAAGAAAGAAAAAAACGAAGTCAAATCAACGACAGTCTAAAAGTCAAGCCCTTCATCTGAATGAAATATTTTTTTTAATTTTTAGAGCTCCAAACATTTCTTAATTCAACTTTGCATTGTACTCGAAAAATTAATTTTCGAAATTTAATGTCCTCGCTTTTCGAGTCATCAGCGTAAAAGGATCACAAAATTCTTATGTGTTCCTTCTTACAAAGCCGAACATCTTATAGCCTTTATTTACTATATGCTCAATATAAGAGTTAAATGAAATATGAAAGTTTACAGTCTAATATAACTCCAAGGTCTTTCTTTTGAGTAACCTTAGATCAGGAAAGGGGATGTTTGTAAGCGGATTTCTAAAATATAGCCTTAATTCAGGAAATATGTCATGCTAAGAACATTGAATTTATTACTATTTCTTAAATATTTCTTCTCAGTGTATTTCATATTTGTGCTTTTAAAATAATTGTGATAAGTAAATACTAACATAAATTCATTAAAAATTTTAGTTAATATTCTGCTATTTTAATGTAAAATTGTTTTTTTTTTTTTGCAATACAGTAAGAACCAAGGAGGCAGATTTAAATCATCTTCCCAGGGGTTCCGTAAATTTAATCTTGCACACCCCTCATTTTAGTATAGTGCTGCCACTACTTAAAAATAATCAAATTCAATTGATTTTTTCATACATGAGCATATAATATACAATAAGAAATTTAAGTTAAGGAACGAAGTATCAACTTTCAAAACCACTAGAAGTTAGTTTCATAGTTGATTTCAAGTAATTTGATTCAGAATTTAAAGTCACTTTTACATGCAATTATAGGCACTGTAATTACTTACGATTATAGGTATAGGTACTAGGTATAAGGCTATTTTTGCAATGGTGCAGAAAACAAAATGGGACCGACTGGGTCGGACGAACCTGCGATTGTGTGCTAATTACGGTGTCAGAATCTTGAGTTGAGTGCAAGGTTTCACGCTCTTTATACTTTATTTGGTGGTACAGCATTGCCAACTACACATTGCTTATGTAAATTCAATAAAATCGCAAAAAGTATTTTTAAAAATTGAATTGAATATTCCAGAGGTTTCTATCGAAAATCTAAAATAATCACTTATTAGCAGTTTTTAAAAACACTTCTTAAAAAAATGATTTTTTTAAGAATCAAGCAGTCGGAATACTGTAAGCCATTGACGAGAAATTTGGTTTTTAAAAAAAACGGTACTATGGGGGTCCCGTTCTTAGACTTTTTCCAAAAAAAATTTTTACATATAAGAAAGGCCTTTCAGAAATAATACTTCACATAAACTTTTTTTTTTCGTTTTCGAGAAAGGTAAGTATTGTCATATCGGTTATATGCCAGGTACCGTTATTTCAGGACCAAGAGACTTAATTCTAAAAACCCCTCTGTAAGCTCCTCCACAGAACCTTGACTTCAAATTTTTAAGAAAATCGGTCAAGTGGTTTAGGCTCTACACAGATCCATATACGGACAGACAGACATACAGCAATACAAACAGACCGACAGAATTGCAGGACCCCCTCTCTTCGTAGTCTGTATCATCGTAATGACATGTTTTATTGTTATCTCAAAAATATTTTTCTGCACGATTACAAAACTTACCTAGTAACAAAAGAAACAAGTACATAGATTGTAATCATAAATTTAGATGATTATGCAAGTTGCGTACGTATAAACTAAAAACAGAAACAAAATATCCCAATGTTGTTCAGCAGGTGCAATTCTTACGGTTAAAAGTACGAAGTACCTAATGCAAAGTGTAGAGTGTGCGCTCGTTCGTGGTTAAGTATTGCAGCTTAGTTTTCAATTTTCTTTGGGTTTCTAGTTTTTTTTTTTTTTTTTGCCTGGTTTAGTAGATAGTATAGCATGTAACAGCTGCAACATATTTTTTGCATCTTATTTACATTTTGTCTTCACATACATAACTGAAAAAACATTGTTTTGTCGATTCTCCAAACTTCTTGGCTACATGTGCCACTTTGAAAATTCGTATATAACAAGCCCAAAGTAGTTCTCTTTCTGTTTAAGGGAAAACTGAGGAATAGTTTAGAAAAGCTATTTAGTGTGAGAATAAAATGCTTATATTTATTGTTGGAATGATTATCTTATAATCTGATAGATCACGTCATTTATTTCTTAAATATTAAATTTGGCTTTCTTTACATTTTTAAACCATAGAAAAAATCATCGAAAATTCTTTTGCAGCAAAAAACACCCATTACAAAAAAAATTTGTTAACAGGTTTCTACGTTACTGAAAAGCGCAATTATGATCAAAAATATATAAAAGGTTTTACTAGAAAATTTAACATTGTAAGATGCAAGTTCCTTGCGTGTCTACAGGGTGTTTTGCATACGGACAACAAAAGCTAAGAACAATTTAGGCGGAAAGGGCGTGCTTTGATTTCTTATAAAAATTATTGAAAATCGACTTAGCCACTGAGGCACTGACTACCAAATGCTATAGTGTTTTTGAAATCTAACACTTTTTTTAATCAACAGTTTAGTTCAAACTAATCCAGTGAACAGATTTTGAGTAATCAAGTCTAAAAGTCAGAAAGAGGATCAATTTTTTTGAATAATCAATGCCCTTATTAATTGTTCGTAAAACGCAGACACCCGAACGAAAAAATCTTTCTTAGTTTTTGAGAAATTAAAACAAAATGAAAGCTACTTTTTTACAGACAATAGAATTTTGTGGGTTTTCCACTGATTTCATTAAAATAGAATATGGAACAGTCTTTCTTTCAGACATTAACAAATAAACAAGAATTTATGTATGTGCTAAAACTAAAAAAATAATGTCCAGAACGGGTAGTTATCAATTTGAAAATATATTTACTCTATTTTTTTTCCCCTAAAATTTCCCCTATAATAAAAATGAAGCATTTTGGAGCACATGTTTCCGGGCTCAGTTCAAGAATAATGTGTTGGTTTAGGGTTTACTCTTTTTGTTTAGTAGATTTATGTCTACTTTTTTTAAATTTTATCTAGGTATTGATGGACGAAATGACGTAACTTTCGACTATCAAGTGATGTATTACTCACATATCTACACTACATGCTTTTTTAGTTATTTGCTTACGGAGAGATTAAAAAAGCTATTTCAGAAACATTTTATGTTTGCTTTTATTACTTAGCTTTGAAACATGTGAAATTCCACTATTTCTTTGTGTCGTAATTTTTGAATATAAAAAGTAAAAAGAAGAAAAATATATTTCAGTATGCGCACCGAAAAACAGGGTTCAGAGTTCATAAACAAATTAATTGCTCAAAATATTGGAATAAAGTTAAAGAAAAACAAATAAACATCTTAATATAGGTACTAATCTATCCCTTACTTCAATAACAATACATTTATACCTATTTATGTGTGTATCTTTTGTCAACACCATGAAACTCTGTACATGTGCTTTTCTCTATTCTTTTATCAATCATAATGCTGATAGTAGAACGGTGCGTATCCTTTGAGATAGAGAAAGGGATCACTTCATCAATTTAACAACCATGAAGAGAAACTTTTACTACGTCAGTAAAATCCAAACAAAAGACTTTATCCAAAGGCCTCCGTTTGCAATTTTCATTATTTTATTAGGTCATTACATTTCGGCAACTACCAACTCCAATACTGTATTATCTTATGTCTCTTTTTTGCATCTCTGCCTGTCGCATTACAATCCACACAAAGGAACCCTCTTTTGAGAAAACAATTTGGCAAATAATAAGGGTGGTTTGGGTGGTGCTTAGTTGTCCATGGCATTTTAGTATTTTTCCCACAATTTCATCATAGATAGGAGTATTTTTACTGTTTACCACATAAATGGTCAAGTATGTTTGTCTGTAGATTTTGATTGTAGTTAATTTGGAGGCAAGATTGTAGAGGTCAATGTTATTTTTCATGAGAAGTATGTCCTCTACGACGTGGGGTATATTTATCTTGTTTTTTAATATCAACATAAGAATGGTTTATCTTTTAAATTTTTTTACCATTAAATGTTCTTATCTTCATTTCTTATTCTTTTTTTTGGAAGTTTTACATGTTTAAATATTATACGTAAACCGAGGTTTGAGAAAATTTAGGTACATACGTATGTATGTAAAATTCAAAATTAATATTAGAATTTTTGCAATTGTACCTATGTAAATTATTCAAGCCTTCAAAAAATATGTCTCGTAGGATACCTAGGTTTATTTAAAAAAGGCTATTAAGGACGTATTAATAAGCCGTTATGTAGGATTGTTTTCCAATACAAATCGATCGATGGCGGTAGACTGTGGCATGTGGCCAGTCCCCTCTTTACCACTGGGCCCAATGGGCCCAGGCCCAGGGCCCTGCAATCACTAGGGGCCCCAAAACTCCTCAAACATCACTAAACCTCTATTGGTCTGTTTTAAAGAAAAAAATATTTCGATACAATTTTAGATGCATAAAGAATGATCAGAATTCGTACTTTCTTTGTTGAACAGCAACCTTTGCTGAACATTTTAATTCACATTCATTGTGAATTTTTATTCAAATTAAAACAGAAATTTGAAGCTCTTATGAGCTATGCTCCGCTGTGACCTGTGAGTAATGGAAAAATAATAGGTATAATGGTTTTTCTATATTTGCAACGCGCACACAAGTTTGCATCAACGCAGTAACTCATAAATAGGCGATTTTATCCCTCGGATGAACGGCACTCAATTTTTTAAGATCTCAAAGTAAAGGGGAAAAAGAAAAGAGTTTTAGTTTTTGTGCATTCAATGACTCAATTCGATGTAAATTTTTCACTTTTGTACCATATGCAGGGCGAGGGCACTCATCAAACATGGTAGCAATTTTTGGATTTTTTTGTCTACAATTTGTGTGATGTATTTATTTGTAAATGAAAAAACTATAAAACTATTTGAATATTAAAAAGCTTCGTACGATTCGTACTACGAAGCTTGCGCCCAAAGATGGAAAGATTCCGAAACGCGTCGCCCATTGCACTTGTAAAAATAATTTGTGAAATTAAGCAAAAGTAGCTTGAACAATAAATAAAAAATCTAAAAAATTTTAATTTGTTTTTTTAATATTCAAATGGTTTTATAGTTTTTTCATTTACAAATAAAAACATGGTAGGAGTGCACACCGCTGGGGTGTATCTTAGAATAGAAGCAACTAAATTCTTTGTATTCAAAAATTGTGTAACTTTAATTCTATATCATCTCATCGATGGAGTGTGTAGACTGCTCATTTAGATCCAAAAAAAAATGTTGTAAAAAGTCTTTCTCGGCGCGAGCTGATGCACCTACCCGCCTTATAACGGCCATCAAGAAATTGAAGAAGCTTTGATAACCATCGCCAAAGATTTAGGACAGGCACGAGAAGCCAGAGAGGAAGCACTTAGTATTTACCATACTTACAGAACTTTGGAACTCTGTATTGCAAAGAATTAATAAAACAAGTAGGTACATTACTTCGAAAGCAAAATATTACCCTGATGGATGTTGCAATAAATTTGCTGAGTGCAATCGATGAATTTATAACTGGGCTCAGGGACAATGTTGATGCTTTTGAATCATCAGCCAGAAAAAATATCCCGGATTCCGAATATAAGGACCTACATGAAAGTACAAGGTGTACAAGCTCATGCCAGACTATTTTTGACGGGGACCATGAGTAATTCTGACTGGGAAAGAAAGATTCAAAATTGAAACCTTCCTTCCCATTGCCGACACTCTAAGCGTTCATTTGAAACAGCGACTAGGTTCATGTATGAAGATTAACCAACGTTTTGACTTTTTTCGATTAAAAAATCTGAATTCAGAAGGCTTAATGAAACTGCAAACCTTTTGCTAAATTTTGCACTAAAGATGTGAACGGAGATTAAATACATGATGAATGTCTGAATTCAAAAGAATACTATAAAATTGGTCGATACTTAAATGAAAAAACTGACCATATTCTAGAACTTTACATTTTTTCAAAACAAATAAAATAGAAGATGAATTTCCAAACGCTGAAACCGCACTTTGAATTTTCTTGTATGATGATGACCAATCGCAGTAAGGAACGTTCCTTCTCTGAGTTAAAGAGAATAAAAAACAAATTCAGAACTACAATGATTCAACAAAATATAGTCTGTGTCTTTTTTTGCATATCAATACATGTATTGTTCTTTAAATTGCATTCTGGATAATTTTTTATTTTTACATTGTTTATGTTTATGTTTTAAATGCTGCAATAACTTTTTATATTTTTAATGAGTTAAAAAAAAATTATTTATTTTAAAATTAAAAGAATAAATATTGATTCAAAGTTATGTGATTTTTTCTGTATACCTTTATTACACAACATAATATTTTTATATTATCATACAAGGGCCCCATTTTCGAAAAGTGCCCAGGGCCCCCAAAAGGGTAAAGACGGTGCATGTGGCCTTATGTCTTTGGCGGCCATGTTGTTTTTTTTTTGGCTCTTTGACATAGGTAGGTACTGATTAGATTACACGTCAAGTAGAATATTGTTTTGACAAAATTACAATAGCGACTTCGGTAAGATCTCGTCAGCCATGTAAATAATTTTTTAAGAAATGCTGACATAGTTTAAAAGAAAAAGACGCCAAATAAAATGAAAATTTTAACTTTTTTGCAGGCTACCAATATTTATTTGAATTTTGGGAGAATTTCAACGAAGTGTAAATAATATTATCAAAATAATATAGTCCTATAAATACAAAGTTGGAAAATATTTTAAATTTGTCAACCGTGTAAACCAGACATTAGTCAGTAATGCCAAACAAATATGACATTGGCAAATAGTCAATGGTTTAACTTAAAATCACTTTTGTTGAGCTTTTTAAAATGGAGAATGTTGAATTTGTTTTAATAAACATTATTTGCCATCAAAATGAAAACTAGGAACCTACACTAAGAAACTACAATATTAAAACTCAAATGAAGCTGGATATATGAAATATGATTTCATATCAAAAAGAATTTAAGGGTGTTTCAGGAAAAGGGGGTACGAATTGACTCTCTCTATTACCTACTTTATGAGCAGAACGCCCAAAAGATAAAGCTTTGTTTTCAAATATGTACTTACCTAACATTGCCAGTCTTTTAGGTTTTTATTAAAAAGAAAGAAGTGAAGGACTTATTAGCATGTTGCCTTCACTCTACACTTACCGCGTATTAACATGCCGACACAAATTTAATAATTTGAAGCACATCTTCATGTCGTTAGCTCTAATTGTACACGGAATAGCTAAGATTGAATAATCTGATGAAATTTTTGCCGTACCCCCCGATACTTTTTGAATCGCGGTACAATTGTCGATCAATTTGCATTTTTATTTATTAATTTTTTTTGGAATATATGCATCGGTGGAAAGGGTGCAGTATAAGACCTTAAAAGTGGAGAACAACTTTAAGGTCTATCGAAAATGTTTAAGACGCTTGAAAAACTTGCAAATGTTCTGAGGCGATAATTTTTTTTCCCCCGGTAAACATAGACATAATGGGTGGCGAAGAAAAAGTGTAAAGAGTCAATTGAATTACTACAAAACAATTGATGTTTCCTTATGTTTAGATGTTTTTTTATATCGGTTGAAAACCCTCAAGATATTTTTGAATCGAACTAAGATTTGTTGTGCCTTGTTTTGATTCAAACGTTACTTATCAGCAGTAACGTCGTTGATTTCCATATTCAGCTCCAATCTTTATACAGAATGTGCAGTTCGACGGCTGGCATCCCAAAAACTCGTTTTTATTGCCAGTCCAGTTTCATACCGTGATCCAAATGTTTCTAAATTACATCCGTAAACATCAAGGAAGTGGCTACCACTAGTTATATCGTTCACAATGTGATGAACAACATTATAAAAAAACTCCGGGACGATAGCAAAAGGTAACATGGTGAAGGAACAACGATAGTAAAAAAAAATTAACAATAATAGAAACAGTCCAAAAAGTTCTTTTTCTTTTAAGAGCTAAGAACAGTAGTAGATGAGATTGTGATAATTAGATGATTCAATTATGCGCCCAGTTATATACGATGGGATTAACCTGTAACCGAATTTTGGGTTTTGTTGTATACAATTTTTTAATACTATAATTTTTTTTTAACTTAAAAAACAAATAAAATTTTTAGGACTTTTTTAAGCTATTTTGCTAAGTCTCACAAATTATTTTTAGTAGTGTAATGATGACCCGCTTTGCATACGAAGCTTGCGCCCTAAGATGGACAGAGTCTGAAAACCGAAATTTGTGAGACATAGCAAAATAGCTGAAATAAAAAATCTTAAAAACTAGATTTCTTTCTGTAATTCAAAAAAAACTTATAGTATTTATGTAATCTTTGAGGTTGGGTAGTAAGAAAAATAAAAAGATTATTGGATTGTAATTTTTCTCTTATCTGCCAAAATAAATGAATTTCAATACGAATTTTCAATTTGCGCATTTGTAGCAATATAAGTATAAATAGTTGAATGTTTTTTTTAAATACGAGTAAACTAGTAAATTCCAATAGCTACGCGTTTATTTAGGTTTTCATCGATATTTATTTAACAAAAAAAACCTTCTAAATAATGTGAGTAGTTTTTTGTTTAGTAAATTTACGATGTTGGGTATATCAGCCAACATCGTCTAAATCTGTTATTTTCCATGATTGTGATCGTTCTGATACCTAATATTAATTTTTCGAGTTATATTTACAACTAAAAACACAAATTACCCTCTCTTAATCATTATTAGAGGGTATGTAGTATTTTCCTAAAATATACTTTTCTAATATAGGTATTCTTATTGTGGTATTCACGCAAAACAAATGTGGTCCAAATGAACGGCTTCACACGCCATATTAAAGAACTGGGTAAGATAATTAACAATCTCTTTATGACAGCTGTGAGCAGCATAATTATTTTACCTAGGTAAAACGTAGGTTGAAAACAGTTTAGAGAGCAAACAAACATGTAGGTGATACGAATTCATTAGCACAATACTATAATCTACTGCTGTGTATTAAACAAGGTTTGAAATTGTTATTTATATCTCACTTAACCTTAATGGCAAAACAAATGAATTATTTTTTGCCCATAAACAAGTGTGTATGAAGGATACCTACAAAAGTACATATACAACAAACATATATGATTTGGTATGTTAGGATTATGTGATAATGTGGGTACAAGGCACAAGACGAACCGAAACGCGAAAAGAAATACCGTTTAATCGCACATTTATATGTATCCTTGTATGTATGTAAAGAAAAAAGTTTTTAAACCAGAAAACGAAGAAAAGACTTTTTGTATGCTCTTTTATTTTTATTGTGCAGACTTTTCTGATTGTGGCAACAACAGTTTTGAAAATATATACACGAAATGTTGTATCTTGTATGGTATAGTTGTTACAAGCTCTAGGTATCACTTGCAGAGTCTGAACTGAAGTGTTAATGGCTTTTGGCGTTGCGATTAAAATTCTCATACACCAAGTGTACTATTTTTTATCTTGGATGCCACGAAGGCACAACCCGTTTAACTAAAGTAGAGTAATTTTCTACTTCAGCAAACAAGAAATGAATACCTACATTGAATTGATTTTCTGTGGGCACCTACGGTGCTTTATGAACATAAAGAGAAATGGAGACGTTTCATGCAAAGCGGAGCATGTTAAATACCATCCACTGTTACATTGTTAGTTCTGGGCAATATGCTTATGCATAAACCACCTTGTACCAAGTATGTGTACAGCTAGATACCTATTGAAACATTAAGAATTCCGTTTTTTTTTTAACTAACGTTATAATTGTGAACGAATTTTTTCTGATAGAAGAACTGCGGAAACTTTACTTATTAAAGACGCTTACTTCGTCCAAGCACCTCTGAAATTTTTTTTATCAGATTCAGAACTTTTTTTTTTAAATTAATGTCAAACACAGTTTTTTATTTTTCACTCTTAAAAAACTGAGTTTTTAAAAATCAAGTCTGCAAATTTTAATGCCCTGCCAGAAAATGTTGATATTCAAAAATAATAGAATTTTTTTTAAAGTTAGTAAAAATTTCAAATATTAAAATTTTTCAAATTTTGATTCGTAATTTGATTTTAAACCACTTTGGACTTGTTGAATAGCATTTCTTCCGAATCATGTAAGCCGTTAACAAAAAAGTCGGTTTCTATGGGGGGTATCGTTCTTAGACTTTTTCAAAAAAAGTTGTATGGCAGGTACTGTTATTTCAAGACTTAGAGACTCAATTCCAAAAACTCTCTGTAGGCTGCATCACACAGACTAACTGCAAAATTTGAAGAAAATCGGCCAAGCGGTTCAGGCTTTATATACGGACAGACAGACATACTGACAGACAGACAGAATGCAGGACCCCTTTTCGTATTCTGTATCATCCCAATGTCATATTTAATAGCAGTGGCGTAGCTAGGAATTTTTTCGGGGGGGGGGGGGCTTCATGTAAATATTTGTACGTAAGTAAAAGTCGTTGTTCAATTATTGTATTGATTAGGTTTTTTCCAATTTATTGATATACAATAATAAAGTGCAGAAAATAAGAAGATATGAAAATACACGAAATTATAAATCAGTTCTTCTCTGCTTTGCGCGAATCATTCGATAACTTCTTTCACCTTAATGTCAATGTGCCTGTTAATGCTCATAAGAGCAAGTCCATTCAGCCTATCTTCACCTGTAGAATTCCTAATCCAATGTTTTAGACGCCTCAATGTGGAAAAACTACGCACGCTGCTAGCAATGGTCGCAGCCAATGTTGTACCTATTTTCAGAAACTTGAAAATGTTTGGATAAAGTGCATCGTTACAAAGATTTAATGATTCTATAAATGTCTTTTGTTGAGTTTCTGGCCCAACCCAACGTTACACTTCATTTATTACGGTTGCAGCAGCTGCCTCAGTCGCTGTTGGCCATTGATTCATTATTACTTCCACGGTTTCATCAATATTCTCAACGTCTTTCCTGACCAATTTTTCAGGGATGGTATTTCCGATTATTGACAAAATTTTTTTGTGTTTCGCAAATCTGTCAGATAAGGATGATATGAAGTGATCCAGGAAAAGTATGAATATTGATATACGGTAATAATCTTCTGCTGAGCTGCTTTGGTAATTTTGTCGGTGTTTTTGACAATGCACAATCCTGGAAACTTCAATTTTTTCTTATAGGCAAAACACAAACATACATGTATTTAAATACTGATTTGTGAAAAGCTCGAACTTTAAATATGAAATTTAAATATGAAAAACAAACTTGCATCAATAAAACAAAAAAAAAAATAAATGAAGCGTTTAAATGATATTCGACTGAAATATTTTCGGGGGGGGTTTTATCCCCAAACCCCCCCCCCCCCCCCCCCCTACGCTACGCCACTGTTTAATAGTTATCTCAAATTTTTTTCTGCACTATTGGAGAATTTGCCTTATAGTAGGTACCTATAATCGCAAGTAAAAAGTTACAAAGTTTTACGACTGTTGCAGTTCAAAAATGTCGTAAGCTGTTGAACATTTTTTTATCTTCACTTTTTCAATTGATCAATAAAGCTTCCAGAATTTTGTTGTGTCTTCCGATTGCTTGCAGACTGTGATTAATAAAAACATCAACGTCTTCATAGATAGTCAGGCTGCCATAAAACCAATCTCATCAGTCACCAAATCAAAATAAATAAGGGCTGATCAGCGCAATGAACACTTTTATTTGGGTTCCAGGACACCGTGACATAACTTGCAATGAAATGAAGTACAATCCAAATCGGGTGGTTATACGACGCATTCTAAGGTCATCGCGGTATTCAGCTTTGATAATCACACTCTGTGAAAAGTATTAGCATATTCTTGCTAAATCACCACTTGAAAGTGACATTTAACGCACTGGAGCTGCCTAATGTGCCACGGAAAGACGGTATGCAGAAAAACTCGTTTTTGAACTTATCTATTATCGCAATGATCGTTTTGATTTGAAGCTTGAGCATTTTGGCACAAAACGAAACTAGTGGACAATACAGAAATAAAAACTTTTTAAAAAATTAAGTCCTGGCTGAAAGACTAATCTGACAGATTTTGTCATGTAAAAGTGAATGGTAACCTGCCATGTAACCATTTCAATCAAGCTAATTTATCTGAAAACGGCCCAAAAACATCTAACAAAAAGTTTTTTTCATCAGTCTCCCCTTCTCCCCCAAATTACATTTTTTCAAATATTACACTCACGTGAAGAGTCCCAAAATATTTGTAATACAAAATGGCTCTTTGTAATAACTTAAAATTCGCAAACCTAATCAGTTACCAAAATTATTTTGAGAAAGTGTTTAAGTCTGATACCTACTTATAAATAAGTTAAACTTAAAGGCGTTCTTAGACTTTTGCGGGCAACATTTCAATTTTGCGCTTTTTAAAATGTCCTATATAAACGATTGCATATCATTTTCCTAGTTCTTAAGCTTAAGATGGCCGCAAACATCTAACACAAAAAGATACTTTGAGTTCGAAACGAATTTGCACTTATCTCCATGCTTTTGAATATTGCTTTTTATTTAGCACATAAAGGAGTTCGTGAGACCCAATCGTGCATATTTCCTATAAAGCTTTTTCCTTCGCGTGTTTGTGCTACTATATTGTCATCTGCTTTTCACTCAAAACGACATATTGAAATTAGTTCTCCACTGTTGCCAAAACAAACAAATGAGTTATGTGCTGGTTTGTAATTTAATTTTTTTTCTTGGCAGATAGGTAGTAGAAAGCAGTAGTGTCCGACCGAAGCTTCGGCTTCGGCTTCGGCCACATTCGGCTAAAAAATCTACAATCGGCTAAACCTTCGGCTTCGGCCAAAATATGCCGAAGTTTTGGCCGAAGCCGAAGGTTTAGTTTTTGGTTGTTTTGCGTTGTGGTAGGGGCTGAAAGTTTCAGTTTTTCGTAGAACGTGGAACAGTGTTGAGTTATTTGTTGTTCTTTTCCTTAATTTCAATAAAATATTAATACTAGTTCAAATTGTTATTATTTTTGAAACGTTAATTTAATTTATCCCGTTAATTTGGTTACTGCATGCACACATTAGATTCGTTTTGAGCTTTACCCAGAGTTGACCCAGGTTTCCTTGAGAACTCTATGAGTCCTCAAAAAACACTTAACCACAAATCCGTGTCATTTGAATAAAAATACATGCCGTTTAACAGCCCTCAATTCGCCCCAGAATAAACCAAGGGCGAATCTTTTTGTACCAAACCCAGGTCAACCTCAAGGCTCAAAAAACACTCAGTTTGACATTCAGGGAAAACTTAGGTTTTTCAAAAAAAGCTTTGTGGCGACCACAGAGTGACCTCAGGGCTTCAACTAACGAACCTATTCTAGAAAAAAATCATAATTTTTTCATTTTTAGTCAATCTGGAACAAAAATTCTTCAAGGTATTGAAGCTTCGGCTTCGGCTTCGGCTTCGGCCGAAGGTTAATGTCAAGCCGAATAATCGGCTTCGGCTTCGTCTTCGGCTACAAATCGACCTTCGGTCGGACACTAGAAAGCAGATACAGCGAGAAGCAATACCTACAGTAATTGAACACAATTTATTTATTTTAGTATTTGTTAACAACTTGTAAGTGTGACGAATTCAAATTCTACAATCAAGCAAGACTGTCAATTGACCGTCAGCTTTTAGAAGTACATATTATATACATTTATAAAAGATGAACCAAAGGGTGTGCCCTGCTTGGGTTCGAAATGGATTCTCTACAATATGAGTTATGGAAAATACCTAACAAAGTGGAGTTCAGATTAGAATGCAAGAGAAAGTACGTTTATATATTATCCCTCAAATATTTTGGAAATTGAAATGACAGAGGAACACAAACCCCCACTGAGTTTAACACATAACTCAATTGCAAGAGAAAATTTAATTTACGTTCAAGCTTAAATTTCATATTGTAATCTATTGAAAACAATTCCAAGCAAATATTTACTCGGTTCACATACATATATTTACTTTATGGCCAATTTCAAGAATTCTTGGATTTTTTTTTTGGATTTAACTTGGTACATAAGTAAAGAATGTATGTACATACATTTGCTTTGGTGTAGTGTCAAAAACTTTACGGAAAAGAAAAGTGCCAATAAAATGCATTTCCTCGCAATATACCTATAGTCCGTTGCAATGGATAGTATGTACGAGTGTACCTACTTGAATGTGAGGATGTACGAAGTTTGTAAACTACAATCCAAAATCAATACTATTAACACTTTACCAGGTGTTTACAGTATAACTGCTTCATATTCAACGAAATGATGTATGGCATTCTATTGTCATTTTGTATTATTTCGTTCACATTCCTGTGATGTTGATCAAATTGCCTGGGATAGCATTTCTCTTACACGTACGCTCGATAAATGTAATGTAGAGCTGCTGAAATGTACTGAGTGCCACTCATACGGTTTATTTTTATATATATATTTTGTCCACAGAACTTAAAAAATAGATTCACTAATCGCACAACGCACATACAGTAAACAATCTTTATTTTTTGCCCCGGTATATAATTATTAAATTTTATGTTCCACAACATGTCCTCGTCACTTTCTTTTACTTAATTTTTTGTTTCTTACATACCTACAGACCAAAAAATTCTGAGGAGCTTTATTCATATTAAGAATGTCAGCCTTTCAATCAAATCCAAAGCAAGTAAACATTTGCCTATCTCCTTATTTGATGTTATTTTAGCAGACAATCCTTAGTTTTACCCCATGTCATATAAAAATAAATATAAAGGCTTGTCCTAGAAAACTTATCTGGGATTTCTTTGTGCTTCCCAAGGAGATGTGTCTTGTCAACAGGAAAACGAGCTCACTGATGAATAAAATATCCAAGGTGTTTTACGCTTTCGTTTCCAATGTTATGCTTTTACAAATTCGTAGCAATTTTGTTTGTCTTCATCATGCAATTAGTATCTATCTGATTTACCAATTATACGGTATGCTTTTTAGGATATTTGCACACAAAAATGCCTAACTAAAAACTGCTGGTATATGTACATGTACATCGTGCAGCCAATTGTTCGAACTCGAAATCAAGTTGCATTGTCGGAGTTGTAGTTGTAGCGTTTTTTGAGAAACCTAGTCGCCCTGAATGTCAAACTGAGTGTTTTTTGAGCCCTAGGGTTGGCCTAGGGTTTCCCTCAACTCGCCCTAGGTTTTTGCTGTGGCGAGTTGAGGGCTGTCAAATGGCATGTATTTTTTTTTTTTAATGACAGGGATGCGTGGTGATTTGTGGTTTAGTTTTTTTTGAGGACTGGAAAACCCATCATTTTTTGACAACTCATAGGGTTGTCAAGAAAACCTGGTCAACCCTGGAGAAAGTTCAACGAACAAACTTTTAAATAGATTTTCTGAAGTGATCGATTTACCTACTAGCTCATGAAGCAATAAGTGTAATGCCTTATTTAAGCGGAAGAACTGTCGTGATTTTCTAGAGTGACAATGAAAATAATATGGATATTACTATCATACCATTTTCTACGCGTCAGATACTTGCTTTTTTTGTTTTTGTTTTTGCAAAAACTGTATTTAGGGTCACTTTCGTACCTTTTTTTAAGTTTTTTTAAATACAACATCTGGAAAATATCTCGTGAAATTTTCAAGTCGATCTGATGAATAGTTTCCGAGTTACGGCCGTTTAAAGTTCGAGTCAGGGTCACTTGGTGAGTAAACACGGTACTACAATCTACAATGTTTACTTGCAAACTTCCAGACAACTTTTAGCAAGCAGCTTTAGACAGCATACTGTCGTGTTTACAATGTGCTATATTATGTTTTACATCAACTTGAAACTATTAATGCGATTATCTCAAAACCAATTTCTTGAAGTCGGTGACCGTGATAACTCAAAAACGGTTCAAACGAAGTACTCAATCTATTTTTTCTTAATAGAAACGATTTTATTTCCGATAAAAATGGTCACCAAAAATTCCAAAATCAAAATTTTTGAACTCACAGCAATCTAGTACCAGAAAAAGAAAAGATCTAACGATACCTTTTTCAATTTTTTGTTTCAGATAACTTTTGAAAGCGGAATCGCGGTCACCGCAAAAAAAAATATTTTTTTACATGCCCTTACTTATTTACATGTAAGCTCAGTTGTAACGAAATTTCGTGTACTAAATTTCGTTTAAATCCATTTCATACTTTTGCTACAAAAAATTCACGAAAAAGGCCCTTAAATCTAAACATGTGAAGTATGTAAGGTTCTGATGGCGAAATAATAGTGGTCCAAAAATTGGTTGTGATATAATTAGTAAATAATTAAACTCAGAGCTTTATTTTCTATTATATATTTTCAAGCAAGATTACACCAAATTCGAATACGGCAGTTCTTAAAACGACCCAAAATAAGTCGAAAATGTAAAATACCTAAAATTTTTCCATATCGATGTCGAAACAAATTTTTAGCTTCATACAAATAATATAACAAATAATGAATCACAAAAAATTTAATTTTTTATCAAAGACTGATAGTATTAGTTATTAGTTTGGTGATTAAAAATTATAAAATAAATTAATTTTTCAATCACAAAACTAATAATTGTTAGTCTAAAATTCACGCAAATCATATAAGTCATTTTATTTTGGTCTAATTGAGCTAAATCCATTCCCAGAATGCGGTGCTTATTCATACGACAAAAAAAGAAACGATATATATGGAAAAAATGTTATTCAAATTTTCGTTTCAAGCTAAATTCATTGACAGATTCGCACTGTTCCCTATTTTCATTTACAAAAAAAAAAAACAAAAGAAGTTGCAAATATCATTTGTTCCAGGTTTTTCTTGAGTCACATCTGAACAGCCATATCCTAGTGCCACAACTTCATAAAAAGATCATCCACCTACCCATGTTTATTTATACCCTATACCCTTGTGTCTCTAAAAACATATTTTTAAACACTATGTCCTAGCCATTCTTTGGAGCCAAGCAATGTAGTTAAAAATCTTTTGTGGTAGTAAGTGGCTTAGTTGATTTTCCATAATTTTTTTCAGAAAATTAAGTCAAAGTAATGATTATTTATTCCAGTTATATAAATAATGAAATTTTGTGCAAATTTCTTGTAGATACCTACTGGTTCTTTTGTATGAACTTCAAGAAATATTGAAAACAACTCAACTGCATTTATTCCAAACAAACTTTGTAAAATCGGAGTATCTTTGCTTCTCTGACCGCATAAGGTACAAGTGTAGAAGTGATCTAAAAACAAACAGAACAAAGTTCTCTTATGCACAGAACCCGAACTCATTTTATGTTATAATCGACATGAATATTGAAAACATCTGTGCTTGCAGTTTTCACTTTATCTCATCAAAATGCTTTCATTAAGTCTATAATAGTCCTTAAAAGAGCTAGAAAGGCACTGCTGGAGCAGCGTGAATAAATGAAACTTTTCGTTAAGAGGAAATGAAAATAACCGCAAGACTAATTGGACTTCTCATTTCACCTTATTTATTTTTTCACAATTTAAAGATGATTCAAGTTTTTTCTCAAGATGCGTCTACAACTCTTAATAAATACCAAAGCAGAAATGGGAAAATGGTCAACAAAAGCTGTTCTTCAATTATATTGTACCCACTCATCACCTCTCCGCAAGAAGGATTTATTTTCTCCAGCATACTCTTATTATATATTTATAGAACTAAAAACCAAACTGTACAAATGTCTTTATGGAATTTCGCTCCTCAATGTATCACAATGTTTGCAAGCAAACATTTGAATTAGTTTTAATAGGTAATTTGCATTTTTTATTTAGTTTAAATTCGGTATTTCGATTAAGCAGATGAAATTAAGAAATAAATACATATTGTGAGTTTCTTGTCTCCAAGTTGTATATTGAATTTTATTATAGATTATAAGAAAAAACGTACGAGAATAAATATAGTTTTACAAATATTTATTAGTTCTTATTTTAATTGAATTTTACAACTTTAATTTGTTAGTAGTAATATGCGACGCGTTTCGGAGTTACTTCTCCATCATCGGGCGGAATACTTCTACTATAATACTTTGCGAAGTATTCCGCCCGATGATGGAGAAGTAACTCCGAAACGCGTCGCATATTACTACTAACAAATTAAAGTTGTAAAATTCAATTAAAATAAGAACTAATAAATATTTGTAAAACTATATTTGTTCTCATACGTTTTTTCTTATAATCTATAATAAGAAATAAAGCTTATCAAACAAAATTCGATTGAATCCGCTGACAGCTTTATGTTGTGAGGCCAGTTTATCAAAAAGATACCTAACATCGAGATAAACTAAAAATAATGAATAGGGGCTTGCAATTGTATACCAATTCCGAGCGGCTAAGTGAGAAAGCACTTTCATGGCAGTGTATTCATGAGAGGGTTTTTGTAAAGAATTGTATTTTTATTTTATTTTAAATGCAACATTTATACATTGGAATATATGTCGGAGAGGCAGAATTCGATACGAACATTTGGCGTGTAAATACCATCCAACATTCGACTTTATAACGATAAAGTCTTTTTTTAAACATTGTAATTTCGACATGAACCGCTAGTACCATGTTGTGAAAGAGGAAAAGTTAAAATGCCAGAGTTGATGTCGCCACCAGAACCACTAGCATCATGCCTCCCGACCAAACAACTCGATCGAAGGATTTTTTTGCATAATAAACAAAGACATAAGTATAGTAATACCATCCGGTGCGAGTATTATTATTGAAGGACAAGTTTTCAACCATTCTACCAAGGCCAACCCCTTTGTGAGTGTTATATTCTCCTTTACATTATATACACAAACATAAGTAATTCATATTGTCTCATAATGAAAACTTTACTTCAATTCTACAGAATCTAGTACAAATCATCATCGAGCAAATTCTTTCTTATTTATTTAATTGGTAATTCTGATAGTGAAATAGGTCTTCGATGTGTCGTCAATCCTAAGATAAAAACAGAAACTACCATGCAACTTCAACAGCTCTTACATGGGCTAAATCATTTGGGCAAACTTTTCAAGACTGCTCTAAAAATGATGACTTCAAATGATCAGAAAATAGTGATCACAGCAGATAAAAGACGAGCATCATCAGTTCTACTTCGAGTCCAACTTTCGACGTATACAGTTGAGTTTAGAGATTCATATTTAAGGCGCTCAGCCTGTGAAACGCTTTGCCTAGCTCTGTTTTTACTCTGCAATATAATCTGCAATAATTTAAAATCAATCTGCATCGGTGTCTTCTACTCAATCCTCTCCTATTTTCCTAACGCTCGCATTGTGTTTTATAAAGATATAAATGCATTCATATTAGTATTTGAAAACTTCCGTGCATGCATTGTGTTCACATTACTTTATTCTTAATAGTTTTACTTTTTTCTACAAAAACAAATCAGTATGACTCTGCGCTATAAGTTACTACAAGCAATAAATAATTTTATTCACATGCGGAATAAATGCCCCAAATTCTTTAAACAAGCTGTTTTATTCAGATTTTTCGCGGTTGTAAAAGCACAACCACACATACGAAAAGTGGTTCTACTTAGTTGATATTTTAACGAAAAGTTCGTAAGAAACTAGTTCTAATTAACTCCATCCAAATAAAAGTAAAGCCAAAGCCATCCATACTTTTGCTAATAAAGATTAATTGCCTTTTTCGCCTTTGCAGTAGTATTTTCTACCTAAAAGAGTTATCAAGTTAAGAGATGGTAATTTATCATTTTTCCTTGCCAGGTTCTGGTTTCTCTTATTGACACTTTTGTTATTAGATGTCATATAAAGTTAAATAAGATAATTATACTTTGAGCGAAGACGAATAAATCAATGAACGTAAATTAAGAGACATACATATTTGAAATATTTTTCATAAGGAAACATTATTCCTTTATCAGTTCACAGATTCCTATTCTTGTTGTTTATTTCAAAAAGTAATGATTTTGTTTTTTTATTCTTTATATATTTAGTTTGACGTAGTAGCGGAGCGCTAGTGGTCTCGTTCAAGAGACGGGTCTGTAAAGTTTTGCACTGACAACTGACACAGTTCAGTTGCCATCATGCGTTTGCCGTTGAGGCCTACTTTTCGAGCGTTCTGTGATCGCAACCCTGCATGCCTTTCGGAATCGCTTTAATTTAACCCCTTGTGATTTTTTTCTTTTTCTATAGGGTTTTTTGAAATCCCGTGTTTATGTATACCGACCAAGGACCCTACAAGATTTGAAGAACAACATCCAGGAAGAAATTGCCTACAAAACGCTTGCTATGCTAGTAAGAATTATGACAAACACCATAAATCGGTTTACCCTGTGTATAGAGAGAATGGGGGACGTCACCTACCTGATTTGTTTTTCAAAACTAAGTAAAACAAAATTTTATGTTTGTACCTTCATTACATATATTAAAAAATAAAAAATTTCTGATTCGTACAATGTGTTTTATTAAACTTTGAAAATGAAAGTTAAGCTGCCGCACCCTGTATAAACACTAGCTGACACGTCCGACGTAGCTTGGACCATACAACCTTACAGTGATCGAATTGAATAAATTGAGTAAAGTTGTTTCCAAACTTCCATTATATTGGGGAAAATGGGGATGTAATATAGTCTATTTTACTCAAGGGCAATGAAGCACTCTAATGGTTAAAGAATTTTTGGAATCGATATAGTATTTTCTGAGTTCGAGGTTTCCGTTCCCGAAGAAATATGTAAAGGAAATATGGCCTATGTCATTTCTCATATTCTAAATCATTTTTGTTTCTAATTTCTTTCAAATTGGCTCAGTAGTTTTGGAGCCTTTTCAATACAAACACTAAGTTCTCGTTAACGTCCCGCTGCCTTTCCCGTGGGAATATGGAAATGAATAGCATTCTAACTGTGAAAGAATTTTGAAATCGGCCAAACAGTTTATAAGTTCCATTGTATGTTCCCGTGTATGTTCCCGTGTGTATAAAACAAAGTCGCTTCCTGCTGTCTGTATGTATCTTTAAAACTTCGCAACGGATTTTGTTGCTGGTTTTTTACATTTCTCTTGGATCACTCTATCCATTAAAAAAAAAACCGCAACAAAATCCGTTGTGCATTTTTTTTAAATTTATTATTTTATTTATTTTTTATTTATTTATTGTTATGTATGCAATTTTTTGAAATCTTTTAATGGGTGTGTACTAAGGTACGAACCTCCGAAGAAAAAAAAACAACTAATGGGCATTAAAAATTTATTATTATTAAATTAAACAGCAACCTAAAGGCTTTGGCTCATCCATTTTACCATCGGTGTATTTCATGTGTACGTCGCATGTGGGGAATTTTTTTTTGGGCCAGTAAAAACAAGAAGTCATAACTAAACAAAACATTGAATCCTCTTTTTATAAAGAAGTACGGAATGTTCCTTAAACTCTTAGTAGATATATGGGAGAAATTATATTGGTTGAAAAAAAGCCATCCACCGGGACTTCCATTTTCATTAATCTTACTTGACAAGCATTACTTGTGTTAATCGATTTAAATTTAACTTTATTTTTTTACAAGACCGAGATTTAAGGAAAAAATAGAGCATCGAATAAGCAAACAAATATAAGATGAAATGTGTTGTGTCTTTTTGCTTTTATTATTTTGAGGTTTAACCACCTCTTTTCAACACAAATTCAGCATCACAAAGGATTATACTGTTGCTTTTCAATGGTTGTTCATTATGCATCAAATAGAAATAAAATTAACTGAAGAGAGAGGGAAAAACTTTGTTTGAAGAAAAAATTTTCGTCCTTCGGAACTCATTAGAATACAATGCCAAATGACTCCTGCTGTGTGGCTAAGAACTGCAAATCGTATAAAATGAATAATGTAAGTACTTAATCTGTCTGTTATAATATGAAAAATAAATTCGTTTGTGGAAAATATAATAGGTTTACGTGGGTAAAAAGTCATAACGAGATATATTGTGTGCTTTGGCGAACATGCAAACATATATGCATTTATATATCTGTTATTTTATCAAGCAAAAAAAGCTTTAGAAGCGAAGTCTAGATTTCAAACACAATTTGAATGAAAATGAACAGCCTTTCACCATTGAATAACTATATATAGAAGCTGACACCCGAATTAAACAACTTTCTCAAACTCGGCATAAGAAGATTGTTACCTAGCAATAGTCACACTATTTATTATTGTTTATGTTTTTGTCTCTGCTTTGCTTATTTCATACACAAACTATTTTGAAATAAGGGTAATTTGGCAGTTTAGGTTTTAAAATATGTCCCTTAAGGGATTTATTTCTGAAAATGGTATTGAGAAGCGACAACAATCTCTAAATTATATGTACATAATATGATATAGTAAAAAACTGTGTCAAGGTAGTTTTTGTGGACTTAATTTTTATTAATAAATAATTGAACATTTACGACCTTTTGAGAACTTTCAAACTGAGGGAACCGTATTTACATGAAGTACCCATATATTTAAACTACATAATTACATATCTACCAATCTACCCAACAAATTACTTTTAAAAGTTGGGTAAGACGGTATACAACTTAACATCACCGGAAAAAAGAAATAATCTACTTAACTAGATACTTCTTATATACAAATTCATAAGCTCAGTCATTGAATAATTGCATTTATTCAATGTAATTATTCAATGACTCAGTTCTTATCATCACTTTAAAACCATTTTTAATCTTAACAATCTCATCGGTAACCAACGAAACAGTAATAAACAATAATAAAAAATATCCTTTGGGACTA
Source organism: Melanostoma scalare (assembly GCA_949752695.1). Classification (NCBI taxonomy): domain Eukaryota; kingdom Metazoa; phylum Arthropoda; class Insecta; order Diptera; family Syrphidae; genus Melanostoma; species Melanostoma scalare. Next base: position 91,461 of record OX456985.1, read on the forward strand.
AATTTGAAAAAAGGTTGGTGAATTAACTAGCTCCGACTCCGACGACACTAGCGACATAGGAACTCCTTGTGGCGATTTTCTCCGGTGTCACTTCTATATATAGTTATTCAATGCTTTCACCTACTTATTTTTTTTTTATTAGATTAGATGAGAACTAGGCGTTTTTCTCTTTCAAAGCTTTTTGAAATAATGAAGTGATTGAACTTTGAATAAAGTAAACTATCAAACCAACATTAACCATGATTAAACATTTCGGTTTCAGACAAATATAAAACAATGTTTCTAGGCCATCTTGATCCAAACGACATGTATGGCGCGGCGGGATGCGCCATGCATTGAGTCAAACCATAAAGACTTCATAATGATAATAATTATTTGCTTTTACTAAAGGCAAGTTAAGTTAAAACTTAAAACAGTCTGTAAAAAGAACAGTCAAAAATAAAAGTAAGGTAACTAACGTTTCTACGATGTTCAAGAGAATCACCTATCAATCTTAACGCTCTGTTTTTGTACCACCTGACCAGATATGAGAATTATACTCTAGTTTTGGGCGGATGTAGGTAAATATAGTAGCCAGATCAGAATGGGGTGAAGAATTTCCTGCATCGACTTAAGGGGGTATTCTAGTCTAGAGACATGAATTTTAAGTAATTTTTAAAGTGTCGCAAAAAAAGACAATCAATATTTTTACTATACATTTTTTGTCAGTTATTTATTAATGGTAAAAGAGTGCAGAAAAAACTTTAAAAAAAAGTTTAAAATTTTGAATTTTAACAGGTATGTATACCATACCCATGATTTCAATCCACCTTGTCATCCGAATTGGAAAAAAGAAAAAAAAATATTAATCTGAAATGATCGCTATAGCATGAATTAGCGATAAGTAAAAAAATTTTTTTTTACAAGATTTTTATAAAAAAAAAACATCATTTTTAACCTTTTCTTAGTTTCTTAAATTTTTTAAAAACAGTAAAAGTTGAAATGGGGGATGAGGCTGATTCATGCTCGAGAGAGGTCTATAAAGAAGATTCTATGAAAATTTTAAGTGAATCGGCCCAGTAGAACTCGAGAAATCGTGGGTATCATCATATTTAAAAACTATGTTCTGAGAAAAACGCATTTAAAGTTTCGCGTAAAGTGAAATTCTTATCAGTTTCCACGTCAATAGACGGCTATAACTTCGGAAATAGTTTGAATTTTGAAAAATCTTTTTTGGGAGATATTTTTGAATATCTAAGCCATTTTAAAAAAATTTCTATTTTTTCAAATTTCTAGTCTAGAATACCTCGTTAAGAAATTCAAGCATTTTTGGCTACTTCCAAAGAAGATCATCGTTTACACACATAACAAGTACTGACAGTTTTTCGGTTTCTTGGATGCAGGTAACATTTATGGATAATAGCAATGGGGAAATGTTAAGCTTTAACGACAAGAGTCAGCATTGCAGCAGTTACAGGAATCCTATGATGCGATAGTTACAGACTATTAACCCATAGTAGGTACTGATTGCTATTCGATCAGTTCAGCATACTCTCTCATTCAGTTTCATTCATGATCTCATGAAAGCGACAATCGTTTTTTCTTTACAAGTAGAATTTGATAGATTTCTCATACACGAAAATCTATTATCTACTTATATTTACCCATGTATCAAAAAGTTATCGAAATCTCCGATATGAAAAATATTACATAAAGCTGTTTGAGTGCTTCAACATCACCTACGTTAAAAAATTTGAAAAATATATATGTATATATAAATATTTTTGCTAAAAATTAACTAAGCCACTTACTTCACCATATTATTATTTTTTGAAAAATAATACTCTGTTATTTGATAAACATTTAATTACAATTAATTTGGTTAGCGGTTTCTAAGTAATCAAGTCTCAAAGTCAAAATAACTGAAAAATCAACTTTTTTCTTTCTTCAAATAAAATTTTGTCTTTAAAAAAAAAACCAATACACTTATTACTTCTGACTCAAACAAAGGAAACCGAACATGAAAATCTTAATCTTAGTTTTTGAGAAATTAAACAAAAACGAAATATTGGTACCTTGTCCAAAAAACGCCTTTTTCTATATGGTTTTTTTTAATTTCTCAAAACCCTAGAAAGATTTTCTCTGTTTTACTGAGAGAACTAATAGGAACGTTGAATTTTTTTTAAAGATTAATTACCAATAATAAAGAAATAAATATTTTGTAATAATTTGTAAGAAAAAAAATATTCATGATAATAATTTTTTTAGAAAAAAAAAGAGCACCGTATGCAAAAAAAACACCCTGTATAATAACTTTGAGCATAATCTATGGATTTTTTAAATCGCACAATCAATAAATAAATTAATTAAATAACCCGTTGAGCCTACTTTAATAAAAAAATGGGCACGACTGGGTCGCACGAACTTGCGATTTTGTTCTAAATACGATATCAAAATCTTACAACTACACATTAATTAGGAAAATTTAATTAAATCACGCAAATATTGAAAAAAAATTAAGTTAAATATTCCAAAGGTTTCAAGCGAAAATCTAAAAACGCCATTATTTTGCAATTAGTAATTTATATGTATGATGAAAATTTAATCAAAATCGTTGAACCAGTTTTTTCAAAAAACGGTTTTTTTCACTTTTTTTGAAAAACTGTTTTTCAAAAGTCAAGTATGCAAAGCTTAAGATCTTTGCAGAAGTTAATTTGACAAAAAATTTGAAAAAAATCAAAGTTATAGTTGTTAAGTTGTTTCAAAAAATCAAAATCTTCAAATGTTGAAATGCAATCTTTTTTACATTGCTTAGGACTTTTAAAATACAAAATTTCGTCAGCATCGTGTAAGCCATCAAGGAGAAAGTCTGTTTTCAAAAAAATGGTACTATGGGAGGCACCGTTTTTAAACTTTAAAAAATTTTTTTTCTTATATCATGTCAAAAACAATCTAAAATAAATCCTTCACACAAAATTGTATGTAAATCTATGGAGCCGTTTTCGAGAAAAACAAGTATTATCATATCGGTTCTATGGCAGGTACCGTTATTTCAAGGCTGTCCCACAGACCTTAACTTCGAATTTTGAAAAAAATTGGTCCAGCGGTTCAGGCTGTAGATCCATATACGGACAGACAGACAGACATACAGACAGACAGAATTGCAGGACCCACTTTTTTCGTATTCTCTATCATCGTTCCATTTCATGTTTAATTGTTATGTCAAAAAATTTTTTCTGCACCATTGCAAAACTTGCCTTATAGTACCTTTAATCGCAAGTAAAAACCATGACGCATCGCTTTCATCAATAAAACATGTTACTGCAAATAACGCGCTGCCCCGTCATCACTTTTGTAATCTGTCTCGAAATACAGTCCTCCAGCCAATAGAGTTTCAATATATGAGGTTCAAAATGATAAAACGCTGTTGCCTATTTAATAAATCTCTCTGTCAGTCTGTTTGTATGTTTGTCTATCCGTATGTGGATTTATAGTCTGAACCGCTATACTAATTTTCTTCGAAATTTGCAGCTAAGGTCTTTGAGGTAACCTACAGAAAGTTTTTGCAATTGAGTCTCTGCCTACACCTATTTTTCTCGAAAACAGCTCTACCGATTTCAATTGAATTTTGTGTGAGAGATAAGTTCTTAATTGTTCTTCTTATGATGCAAAAAAAAAAAGGTTATAAATATAAATTAAAAATTTAGGTTTAAAAACGGTATCTTCTATAGTAGTTTTCAAAACCGACTTTCACGTAAATGGCTAGAACGATTTTGACAAAATTTTATATTTTAGAAGTCATAGATGGTTTAAGAAAGACTGCGTATCAGCATTTGAAAAATCTCAATTTTTGAAAAAATTAAAAAATTTTTTTTTTTAAAGTTTTCAAAACTAACTTTAATACTTTTAAATTTTGTTCGAAACATCTTCTTCTAATATCTTAAAAAATCTACTGCTGATTTTTGAATAATGTGTTTTTAAACAAAGTGAAAAATAAAAAACATGATTTGATTAAATTTTTAGCCGCAAATAGTTAGTGTTTTATTGTTTTCGATAGAAACCTTTGAAATATTTTTCAAGTGATTTTATTAAATTTTCACAGTTAATGTGTAGTTGGCAGCCCTGTACCAAGAATTGTACTATAAATTACCAATAACAAATAATACCTTGTACTGAACCTTAAGATTTTAATACTGTACTGTACAATTAATTGCAAGTTCGTGCGATCCAGTCGTGCCCATTTTTTATATACATGTGTTATAATGTCGTTTCAAGAATTGCGGTTTGTAATCCGCAGACGAAAAGATAGAACAACAATTTTGATATGAGAGATAACAGAAGTAAAGTTATTGTTGAAGCTCACATATTCAATCCATCAAATTCCTGTTCTTGTTTCGGATGTGACGTATGGGACTAAAGCGGGGAATACACCATACAATCGTCGAATGCAACTTAGGTTAGGTTAGGTTTAAATGGCTGTCAGGAAAACAAACTGACACACTTAGACCAATATTAGGTCCATTGTGATACGATAGAAATTATGCGAGGGAGTACCTCACTTAACAAAACCATTTGGAGCTTTTAACAAAGCGAAGGGGATGCAGGGGATCTGTGTTCGTCAGATCGCTTGGATCACCAAGAAAATATTTTCCTAGATACTGTTTTCTTTTAAAAGAGAGTGCAGGACATGAGCAGAGGAGGTGTGGGATTGTCTCCTCCTCCTCATCTAAGCAACTTCTGCAGAAGTCATTTGAGGGAACGCCAAGTCTTATGGCGTGTCTTCCTATCAGACAATGTCCGGTGATGACATTGATTTGCAATCTGGTAATGGATAACAAATGTCTTGTGCGTTTTGGATCTAGTCCTGGCCATATCCGTTTTGTTGCCACGCACGTGGTGATATTGTTCCACCTATGATTTGTTCTATCCATTGCCTCTTGCTTTAGCATAAGTTTACATGTAGCGATTGGTATACCAATATTCAACCTTCTGGTTGAGATCGGTAGAACGGTTCCTTCTCTGGCGAGTTCATCGGCTTTGCAGTTACCCACGATATCTCTGTGCCCCGGCACCCAAATAATGTCAATATTGAACTGTTCAGCCATCTCCCTAAGAGATAGGCGACAGTTAAGGGCGGTTACTGAGTTCGTAGCAACAGCGCCGAGTGATTTGAGGGCTGCTTGACTATCTGAGAAAATCCGGATATTCGTTGAGGATATCACGTTTTCTCTTAGCCATGATAGGTTGCTTGGAACACGCTACAATGGTTTGGAAGGCGGAACGAGAGACTTACGTTAAGTCGGTTTGAGTACACCCCACAGCCAACCCCTTCTTCGGTTTTTGAACCATCTGTATAGAAATGAATTGAATCATCTCTCAAAAATTCTTCGTCTTCCCAGGTCGTTCTCGGTGGGATTGAGACTTGGAACTTATTATCAAAAACCAATTGGGGGATAGTGTAGTCGGAGTGGCAAGGGATTGATCCGAATAAATTCAGGATTGTAGCGTGACCGATGTTGTTATCGGTCCATTGGGAGATAGCTTTCATACGAGTGGCTGCACTGGCGGCCATTTGTTTGCTGAAGATATCTAGTGGTGTGAGGTTAAAAAGTGTATTTAGGCCAGCTGAGGGTGTTGATCTCAGTGCTCCGCTTATACACAAACCGGCTGTTCGTTGGACCTTGCTTAAATTGTCGCAGTAGGTCCTTTTATCAAGAGCGGTCCACCATACCACTACTCCGTATGTGAGTATTGGTCTGATGACCGCGGTGTAGAGCCAGTGGGTGATTTGGGGGGAGAAACCCCATTTATTACCAATGGCTTTTTTACCGGAAAATAAGTCAACGGTGGATTTCCAGATTCTTTCCTGTATATTGGCTTTCCAATTTAGCTTTTTGTCTAGGATTATACCTAGATATTTGGCTTTGTTTGAAAGATCAAGTGGGATTCCATTAATTGATGGAGTTATTAGTTGAGGAATTTTGTATTTCCTGGTGAAGAGAACGAGTTGAATGCGACTTGGTTCGCATACGATCGAATTTGGTTTTCAGTTCAAGGCATTGACATTGCGATGTCGAAACAATCGAAATTTTTTGCATACACACTATACAATCATCCCGGTGCAATGCAATAAGCCCCGCGGCAATAATACACGTGGGTTTGTGGTTTGTTTTGCTCTTAGCTACTTCCTCCTGGTCTGTTTGTGTGAATCTTTTATGTTCAACCACAAGCCCGTACTACCCGAAGGGAAATTTCGTTCGCTTCGATTCGCTTTTTACTCACGGATAAAATAAAAAAGCTAGAAGCGAAGCGGAAAAAAATTTCTCAAGGAAGTAAGGATGTGTGGTGTAAAAAAAAAATTCGCGTGAATTCCTCTTTAATATGTCATAATCCACAATCATGAACTTATGTCTAGTGGAGTTACGTCCCTGTGCCAGTTTATTCGTATTGAAAATAAGTTAAAGTGCAAACGGTGAGACTTCTTTCCATTACGAAATAATATTTGAGTTCGCAGAAAAAGGAACTAAGGCACGCGGCTCTCACTGCCATTTCATCATGGAAATAACCCCCGTGGGCCTTCCAAAACAAAGAGGAATTAAGACCCACGGGTCTTATTACAGCGGGCCTTAATGCACTGCACCAATCATCCCATGCGATGTACGATCATCGGTACGGTATAATTGTATCGTGTATTCCCCGCTTAACAATTTGCCAGGCAATTGGCTTTCAAAATATTTGTTGTTATTAATTTTCAATGTACTGGTAGCAAACAATAGATTTAAAACTTGATTGTAAGTAGTCTTTTTGTTTTTAGAGCAGTTTTTGTTTTCTTTCTCCTCATTTTCTACTGTTGAGCTGTCCATTTCATGGCTACTGAAATTGCTTCTTGGGTGACTAGGAATATTTCGCACCATTTAGGTTTCAATTTCGAAGTTTGGTTGTGTATGTAAAAATGGACTCGAGCAGTTTTTTGAAATCCGGTTTTTCATCTCTCACTTTTTTAAAAACAAGTTATGCAAATTTTAAGATCGTGTCATATTCGTGTTTTGCTTTGAAAAAAATCAAAGAAACCGTTTTTAAAAAATCAAAAAAATTAATAAAAATTTCAAAAACTTTGATTTATCAAATGTTGATATGCGATGTTTTGAAAATAGTCTAAGGCTATATAAAATTTAGCCATTAACGAGAAAGTCTGTTTTGAAAAAAAATGGTACTGTGAAGAGTACCGTTTTTAGACTTTTTACAAAAAAAATTCTTACATCTTAAGACAATAAAAAAGTAGTCCCACACACAAAATTTCTTTTAAATCGTTGGAGTCGCTTTCGAGAAAAATAAGTATTATCATACATGTAGGTTGTATTAGAATACCTTTATATCAAGACCTAGTGACTATAATCCCAATATTGTAAATGGCTTGTCATATTTTCCTCGTGTAGCCCCATGATAAAAAGAGTTGAAAATTTTGTTGTTTATTTAACTCTTAACTTTCTGCTTTTTTAAGCTTTTCTTTCTTGATATTTTATTATTTTTGGCTCGAAGTATTTTCGTTTATCGTTAACATTTAGTAATAAAAGTATTTGTATGATTTCATTGACTACTAATTTTATGCCGATTCCAAACGGCTAAGTGGGGAAGAACTTTTCATAGCAGGGCCTGCGTAATAACTCTCGAAGAATTTGCTTATTCCTGGCGAAAGGTAATACTTGTGCAAAAACATTTTGATGTCTGTGGGATTCAAACCTCAAACTCACACGCAGCGGGCAAACATGCTAACCATTACGGGAATCACAGCCGTTTGTCTATTTTTTTGCAAATAGCTACTTACATTGTACATGCGCTCATATTTGAATCATTAATTTTACTGAAAAATTAAAAGTGATATGGCGTTGTCACAAAAAATATTCCATATTTCAGCTCATACGAAAACAAAATTCAGACTACAGACGGTACACAACATTGGAATTGAAAGAGCTATGATACTGCAGAATGTCTCCTTCGTTCTACTATTTAAAAAGTTTATTAGCTTCCCTACCAACTTATTCTTTTCATTTCGAACTATTCTTAATCGCCATTGTTAACGTTAAATGTTTTTAGAACGCTTAGTTAATTTAATTTTTTTTTTTTTGGGCAATAAGTAGTTCGTATACCTATTGCCCAAAAAAAGATTTTAATGAAAACTAAATGCTCCGAAAGAGAACAGTGGCAAAAGAAAAACTAATATTTTATTGAGCCAAGCGCCTCAAATCAAATTTCCCAAAATTCGAAAAAAAGCTTCTCCCGTTCGAACCCCTTTCCTTGTGCCAGGAAGCCAGGTATTATACGGTGCCCGGCCGGCGGCCGCGGCGTTAACTACGTCCACTATTGAGTCTTTCATATTTTAATTCTGATATTTCGAGTAGACTTAAATTCGTTAAAAGAGCATTTACACATACCTCGTCTACATACCATCGCCGTCGGTAAAAAAAAAAGTATTTGAAAATTAAAAGTTTTCTCAAAATGAAATCATTTACATATAATCTTTGCGATAAAAGAGTGTTGTGTATCCATTAATTCACATCCGATAATTCGAACCACTTGTGCATGCCAAGACACATAATGACATAATCGTTATGAATGAACATGCACATAGTGATTCGAAGAAAGAAAAACAAAAGAAGAAAAAGAATAATATTGTAACTCTGTTTATGACCCACTGAACGAGAATTTGAGAACTAAAGTTCACTTGAGTTCAAGTAAATCGTAAGCAGAGAATAGAATTGAATCAAATTGAAAAATAGAAACAATTGGTTGAATGCAGTATATAAGGGCATACGTTTGGAAATAAATTTAAGTCTAACTTTGATCACAAATCGTTTTACTTCAAAATCGTGCACTTAACAGTGCTCGGAAATATAAGCGGCTGGAGAGCTTAGAAATACTCAACATTAGGGAATATAACTTAACTTGGCGATACATGCCAGCTTTCCAACATTACAAGAGTTTGAAAATCCCAAAACTATGGTCAAACTTTATTCTGGTTCGCCAAAAATCAATTTTATTAGTAGATATCCTTTGGATGATTAGGAAAAGAAAAGTCACTGAAACATTCTAAAATAAATTTAAAAAAAATATATGACTATACTGGCACCTAATTAGTCTGGTTCAAGTGTTAAAATAAAATTAAGTTCAATTAACAAATCGAAAATGTAGTTAGTGTGTGCTTTACGTTCTGGATTTTATTTATAAAAAAATACATATCTATGTGCGTAATGGCTTGCCTTACTTAATGTTCTATAAGTAAGAAAAATAGCTTAGAAAAAAAACTGATTCTATTTCGAATTCTATCTATTTTTTCGCTCTTTTAATCAGCTTTAATACATAAAATGATATTTATCAATAGATTTGAGTTAGTGGTTAATATGTGCAAAATTATTGCGACAACAATGCAGGATCTTATCAGAATTAATGATAATTCCCTAGTAAGTTTGATTCGATATAAAATTTTAATCTGTTCATCTACAGGTTGATAATATACTTGTACCTTACCTGGGTAACGCCCTCTGTTGAAAATGCTTGTTTATTTTAACTGTAGTAGGTATAACTACAAAAAAAAGAAGATGGAAAGCAAAAATGGAAAGTTTAAACACTTTAAAAGAAAGTATTTATCTATCAATAAAGATTTTTAAAAAATAATAAAAGCAGAACAAATGGGATATCTTGAAAATTACAGGGGTTCTTTTTTCTTTGTTTTGTTTGTGAGAAAAGTTGTTGCTTATTCTGTTTGTAGATGGTTATTAATTAAGCTTTTAATTAAAATATTTATGAATGCATGGACACTTTTTCTGGGTATACCAAAAAATTTATATTCCGTCTTAGCGCTCAACTGTTTTGTCCTGGATCCAATAAAAATGATGTCAGCCAAGTTATATGCCTCAATTACTACCGAAGACACAATCTCAATTAGTATTCCGGATCACAATCTTATTTAATTTTAATCCAAATATCAATGGGTAACAACATTTGACTTTAAATCCTTACAAAATAATCAACTTAACGAGTTGTTTTTCTTAAACACACTTTTTAAATCAATTTTTTTTATTGCTATACAATTAATGGGGATCTCGTCTGCATTAAACAGCATATTATAAAAAAAATGGTTGCACGGATATATGTTGCTTTCTTTTGTTGTTTGCTTTGCATATAGGTACACACATAAAGTTTATGCAAATTTCTCACAGAGGAGGGCACCAGTTTTTCTGTTGAAAACCTATTGTTTTATTAAGAAATCTTGTAACTGAATTGACAGCGTTGAAAAACTACGAAGAATAAATAATTATTTTATATTATCTGTTGCTTTCGTTATTAATATTATTTTTAAATATTCACATAGTTTCAATGTAAAAAAAAACTTTATTCAGTGGTTGATACAAATCACTTAACGTTGTTATTATTAGTAGGTATCACATTAAAGGGTCGTCTTATTACACAGAATAATAATATTTGAGAAAAGACCATAAACAAGGCAGTAGAAAACCCTTTTTTCTTGGGAAAAATGAAACAAAGATAGGTATTATTTGGTTTTCTTATCTAACCTTTTTGTTAACTATTGATTTTTTTTTTGTTCAAAACCGGCTTGTTTTAGTTTTTGAGCAGCGATACAACAGAAATATTTTAATTTTTAAGGTAACTATTTGGACTAGATGTAATTTATAAAACTGTTGTACACTTATTTAAAAAAAACGCGTCGAGGCCGAGTACGATATCAATAAACAATCTCATAAGACTGAGAGGACTCCCTCTGTTTCCGTATTTCAATACCGTTTCTAGCCTTTAAAAGTCACAAGGAACTAATACAAAAAAAGATTTCAAAGCTCAAAATGTACACCGCGCAGGAGCAGGATAAATGAAAATGGAAAACGATTTGGACTTTCGGAGCTTAAAAATGTATACTCTTTATATGAGCTTTTAAAACTAAAAAAAAAAATAATTAAACAAAATGTAGCAGAACGATGTTGTCAGGGATATTTCAATTCCAAGTCTGGAAATCCAAAGTGTTTCTTATTTTTAGTACAACAACTGGCAGTAGAATAAATCCTTGGCCCACGTCTTCACACAATTGAAATTCTGTTAAATATTTTATCTGCAATCTCATCCACATTGCAACGACTATTTTTTGATTTTTTGTTTTGACTGGACAAATTATGTTATTTTATTTCAATTCATATCCATAACAAAAACTAACGATTTACAACAGAGATTCCCAGCCAGAATCATAATCATAATATTGTTGACAAGATTTTTGTTCACATCAGATGATAAAACTTCGATGAGTATGAGAGGATGATGAATTGCTGTTATCATGAAGTATTAACAGTTGTTGCGATCATATTATTCAGCATTTTATCTGGATTTGAACTTTTATACAAATGTAAGGTATTAAGCCTTTCGCTGCCTTCTAAATAACTGTGCACAGTCCACTGCCACTAGGGTCTAAGTTCTTTTATATTTTCCCAAAAAAAGTTTAGTGAAAAGTAATATTATCGAAAAGTATACCAAGTGCTTATATTTAGTTGAATTAATTAATTTAACACGTGGAGCAGTATTGAATGTGTCAGTACTAACTCCAATTAAACTCTTAATTGAGAAACATTTGCTATTTCGTGTAAAGTGACAAACTAAAAATAGATTGTCTTTTCAGGTTTTCCATAATAGTGAAAGACCTGAAAACACGCTGTACAGTGTCGGCTTGGAATATTACCGCAGTGCTCCCCACTTGTCGTAAGGAGCGACTAAAGGAGAAATCACATTTACTTATGTCGAATTCCTTCCAACAAAAAAATTGACTGCAGTCGACTGCAGTCAATTTTTTTTCAAAGGAATTTATTTAGGAGAAAAAAAATCGACTGCAGTCGATCTCTTTTTTGAGACGGATTTTCACACCGATTTTCACACACACAACAATTTTGACAGATCGAAAACGGCAAACAAAAACATCAGCCTATGAAAAAAATTAAAGGAAACAGGATTGTTTTGTATTAAGTTGTGAATTTGGAAAGCATTTGGTGCAAAAAATATAAAAATTGTGTGCTTAACCATATGAATGTAATTGTTTTGTTCTTTGGTGCTTGTTTTTCGTTATCAGTCACACACATTCATAAAAAGAATGGATACTTTTTTAATTTCCTAAATACCCAAAAAAGAAACGAATTTAGTAGCGACTGCAGTCGACTTCACAAATGGGTGAAAGGAATTCGACATTAGACAAATAACATCAAAATCCACCAACACCCGCAACACCTTAAAATTTTCCGATGCAGATCCTAAGGTTTACACACATACATATATACATCACACAATTTACGTTGTGTCTCCACTTGCTTTAAACTCATAACAGAAAGCAAGAATATGACAGATATAAGAAAGCAGAGCAACAGCCAAATTTTGTGTTGTGGGCATATTATAGCACACTTTTTCGTCACTTTTTTTCTTTTTATACCAAATACAACAACGAAATAAAAAGCAGATTATGAATAAAGCTGGTGTCCACTTGCGATTTTCAGAGGCTGCTGTAATAGCTGCTATAGTTTTAGTGCATGTTGAGAGTTGAGACCAGGCATATTCGATAATTCTGGTTTCTGGCAAATAAGATCCCAAAAGATCTAAGGTGTGTCTAAGTGTTGACTCCTTTTACACAAAAGTAAGATATTGAGATAAAATCAGACAACTTGAAGACAAAAGTTTCACTTATCACTTTCTACGTAAATGGTTCAAGTCTTACATTCACACATTTTTAAAATCTCTGTATAGCTTAAAATAAATTTTTTCCGCTCTAGAAATTTGTTTAATAAAGATGCAGTTCAAAGGACAAAATGCTATTTATGTAATTACCTAAAATTGTAATCTAATTAAGTACTGAATTCGACAGTAATATTCAGACAAAAATGCAGTCACAGATTACATATTTAGGTAGCTAACGGATTGATGTGTAGTGAGAAAATTTTTTAATATCGAATGCAATAATGGTTTAGAGCCAAGCTTTGAAAGCCAAGAGCTTTTAGCTACAAGTCATTGAAGTGTTTTTGTTGAAAACAGAATAGCTTGACTTATATTCTTCTCGCAGCCTTTTTTAAACACGTTAAAAATGTAAATAAGCTGAAATCTGCTTTAATTTTATTCACCGATCTTAATACTCGAACAGCATTCTACCATCGATATTCGTTTTGTGTTCTTAAATTGTTGTTTAAAGCAAGTAACTGGAAATATCGGTCGATGATGTTTGCATAACTTTGATTGAATTTACATTTTTCCCTCCTTGTAATTAAATTGCTATAAACTGATAAAAGCAGGTAAATTGTACCATATAATATCAGTTTTAATCAAGTTTTTAAACAACACGGATAAAAAGAATTCTACTTATATCGTCAAGTCTGTAATGCTGTAACGCTTTGTATGGTGTGTGTAAAGGGTCACTTAGTAAAGAGTGTAACAAATTTTTCTACTAAACGCAGAAGAAATAAAGCAAAAATAAAACAAAGTAATTGTATGTGATAATGCAAAGAAGTGATTTCAGTGATATTGGTCAAGAAGAAAATAATTTTGCAACGTGTTCAGGATGGAAACTTCGTCCCTCGAAATTAGCCAAAAACACTCACAACCGGATTCGGGAAATAGTTGAATCCTTGAAAATCGACCCAAATCCAGAAAAGCCTATGATTCCTCTATCTATTGGTATGCTTAAGTATTTGTTGTATGCATTCTGCCGTTGATATTTGTAAATGCTGTGATATAATTTCCATTTTTAAATTTCAAATATCTATGTACCTATAATGTGTATTATTTTATTGAATGCTTGTGAGTAAAATTCTTTTATGGGTACCAGAAGCGTTTGAATGCAATTTTCTTTTAAAATTTCTGAAACTACATACATATATGCACTTAATGATACGCAATTAAAAAATTTTATCTCCAGGAGCATTATTTAGTTGTACAAGTGACACAAACAAAAACAACATACTGGAATGTTGTTTCTCCGCTCTTCAAGATTAAAAGAAAAAAATAACATTTGCTAAAACTGAGTTGAAGCAAGTTTTTATTTTATTACGTCACACCTAGATCTAGTTGTGCGTCTTAACCAAATGCTTTAAAAATTTGTTATAACTTTGCATTTTTTTACTCCAAGCGTTTTTCTGATAGGCTCACAAAAAAGGTGTGTGTTGGAGGTGTGATTTAGTTTAAGATGTGAGTCTGTAGAAGTTCTTATATAGTGTGCTTTCTTATTTGTGGCAATCAGCATCAGCTAAAGTCAAGAATTTATTTTGTGTGGTACCTACTCAATTGATTTCTTTCACATAATATAAAACATTCATATATAGAATGTATCAAACAATTTCAATAGTTATGCGAAAATGATGAAAAGCCAAAACAAAATATAAACAACTTTAAAGTAAACTTTTGACCCCGGAAAGTGAACTTCTGAGAAGCGTTATAAATTCAGCAGTGTTCATTTTTAGACTAGGCATAAGCAGTTTCAAGTTTTTATTTATATTCAGCGCATGATTTTCTCGGTCTGGAACAACAATTTTATATAGTCACATTAATAAGCTTGTTATCTCTTATCTATCTTAATATTGTATCATAAAGAAGGGTAGTATGTGTTTTTGTAAATCATAAACTAACCAACTACTGGACCGATTTCGAAAATTGTTCCTAGAAAGTGCAATATCAAATCGTTTGATGATTGAGAAGTCCAGAACTGATTGACATTTATATTTCATATTTACTTTCATTTATTACAATGCTTTGATCTTGGTTCAATTTATGATGAAAATAGTATATTAATATTTTTTGACCTAATTTAAAGGTGATCCCACAACTTTTGGAAACTTGGAGGCTTCGGTTGAAACCATCGAAGCTGTGAAACGGTCTGTTGAGAGTGGCAAACACAATGGATACGCGCACAGTGTTGGCCAAGAAGCAGCTCGTTCCGCAATTGCAGAGTACGTTGCACATCAAGGCCCTGTTACTCCCGACGACATAATTATGTGCAGTGGTTGTTCATCTGCTCTAGAAATATGTATTTTAACTTTGGCGGAAAAAGGACAGAACATACTAGTGCCAAGACCGGGATTTTGTTTATATAATACACTATGCGAGGGGCTCGGCATAGAAGTTCGATACTATAACCTTCTTCCCGAAATGGAATGGGAGGCAGATCTTAATCACATGGAAGGTCTAATTGACAGAAATACTGTCTCCATTTTAATAAATAATCCTAGTAACCCATGCGGAAGTGTTTTTTCAAAGTCACATTTACAAAATATTCTTAAACTGGCAGGGAAATACTATTTACCAATAATAGCAGACGAGGTTAGCTCAAGAGTTATATCATTGATGAAATACAACTAAACTAGAAACTCTTTTCAGATTTACGAACACTTTGTTTTCGCTGGCTCAAAACACATTGCTATAAGCTCTCTTTCCAAAGAAGTTCCTATTTTATCATGCGGGGGACTTACCAAACGTTTTCTTGTTCCTGGTTGGAGAACTGGCTGGATAGTAATTCACGATCGCGAAAATAGATTAAACGAGGTCATCAAAGGCTTAAAGCAAATGGCAACACGCATTTTAGGATCAAACACTATAGTACAGGGTGCAGTGCCGGATATTCTCTGTAATACTCCGCAGAGTTATTTTGATGGAATACTAAAAATATTGTCGGTTAGTATAAATGTTACCATATAATTGAAGCGCTTGGAAGATGAAGGTACTAAGTTGCATTTTCAAAAATTTTTAAAAATGCATTCAAAGTTTATTACCTGCATGCACTTTGTAGCATAGCATAGCATAGCACTTTATGCTTTAGTTAAATAACCTTTCTAGACAAGATAGAGAAAAACAGATAAGACAAAAACTTTAGTTTTAATATAGAAAAAAGTTTCAAATGTCACCTAGCACCTTCATCTTCCAAGCGTTTCAATTGTTAGACAGAAATTAAATAAGTTCACTTTTCAATGCAGCACAACGCCAAGGCCGCATATGAAGTTCTAAGAACCGTTCCTGGACTAAAACCAGTGCTTCCTAGAGGTGCTATGTATATGATGATTGGTATAAATATTGCTTGTTTTCCGTCGTTTTCAACTGATTTAGAATTCGTCCAGGATCTAGTTAATGAAGAGAGTGTATTTTGTTTACCAGGAAGTTGTTTTGACTACCCAAACTATTTTAGAATTGTATTGACAGTTCCATACGATATGATAAAAGAGGCTTGTTATAGAATTTCAATTTTCTGTAAAAGACATTTCAAAGAAAATGTGATTAGCGATGATTTTCTCAAGCCCACCATTTAAATTAAAAAAAAAGTTTTAAGTTAAAAACATTTGTGTACATATGTATGTGTGGAAGTAAATAAAATTCGTTTCGATTACCTATTATTAAATGAGAACATGTATGTACCTATGTAGTTATGACTTTCACAAGCCAAGGATTTCTAATACTCATCAGTGCCGAACGCTTTGACAGTACACAAGCAAACCCGCAAAAGATGGGACATGGGACCGAATGTAATGCTGGATTAACATACATCTGCTAGTACCTACAGAAGTGCAAAAGGAATAGACACAATATATAAAATTCAAATTTGTTTCATATAGAGGGAAGCCCCCAAGGGCAGACGGGTGCACATGCATAGTTGTAGGAAAATTTTTTCCTGCAGATGGAAAATTATCTATAGCATGGAAAGTTCATCTGGAGTCATAATTTTAATTGTTCAGGTATCAGTTTAAATCGAGAAAATTATTTAAACGCAAAAATAAAGAATAAAAAAGTAATAATAAAATAATAATATTTAAAAAAAAAAATGGATTTGACACAGAAGCATTTCATTTTGAAAACCAAAGCTGACAACAAAAAGTTATACCTAACCTATTAGGTTTGTTCGTTGAAGCCCTGGGCTTGCCCTGTGGTCGCCACAAAGCGTTTCTTGAAAAACCTAACTTCGCCTTGAATGCAGATCTGAGAGTTTTTTGAGCCCTGGGTTGTTGTTTTTGCTGGAGAGAGTTCAGGTAATGATAATGAATAGAGCTGTCAAGTGGCATGTATTTCTATTCAAATGACGTGGTGATTTTGTGGTTTAGGGTTTTTTTTTTTTTTGAGGACTTCAAAACCCAGTTTTTTTTTTGACAAATCATAGCGCTGTCAAATATACTCGAACGACTTGAAGCACAACGAAACGAGCCAAGAACGATCAACAGAATGTTCTCTAAATGAAGGGTAACGAAAAGATCAGAAGAAGGAACAGCGGAACATTCTCGAACGATTTGAAGCGCAAAAGAACCTTTTGGAAGATCAGAAAAATATTTTAGAATTTAGGCTAACTAGGAAATATTTCGAAAAATGTAGGTATCTGAAAGGAAAGAGGAAGTAAGAACACCAACCTTTAATGGACAAATCAATTCAATTTACAAAAGACAATTTGACGCAGCCGCGACAGCAAATGGTTGGGACGACGAAAACAGGTTCACAAATCACAACACTGATCCTTGCTCATGAAGAGCCAGTTACTGCAAACTATTCCAGCTGGTGAGAGCGGTGATTCCAGTTCTCTCGTAACGGCTATAGGAATGCTTTGGCGATAGCCAATTTAAACAAGTCTTCCGATTCCAACTCAATATCACAATACAGAAAAAGGTGAAACTCGGGTCTACAGCAGCTTCAAGCAGACGTCGAAAGACCTGGGGTCGAACTACCGCACACGTGATCGAGTAATTCATGAGTCGTAACTGAATTATGTGTTTTTGGCATAAATTCTTCCGTTATCGATCACTTTATTAACCACAATTTGACATTTTTTCATCAGTATTTGAACGAATTGATGTCGATAAATGAACAGCAACTTACGAGTATGTTGTATAATAAAGAGCGAATGGCCAAAGGGAAGCCATAGTCGAGGCATGTTCATCCCAAGGAGCTAAATTATAATGGCACCAAAGGAAAGGGTGTCCCAGATGTTGGAATTGCAATAAGACCGGAGATTTGCAACGTCAGTGCCAGTTGCCACCATATAGAGCTATTGTCAACAACCGCATATAACGACCGTAACGACAGAAAAGCAACAACAGCAGAATTTCACGCAAGATATCGTGTATGGCCTTATATCTAATCCTCATCGTCAAAAGGGATAGTCACCGAAACTTCAACAAAACTGGGGAAGTATCTGTTGTCACGAGGATTAACGATGTGGTTTACCGCATCCAAATAAACTAGAAGCAAGTTAAAAGTAGTTCATTGTGACCGGCTACATCTAAATAGCTACGAGGCTTCAGATATGTCACTTTCCATTGGACGAAAAGAACCGTCCAGGAGCGTCCAGAAGCATTCTCAAACCGTTCCATTGGTACAAAAAGATCGCTTCTCATGATTCTGAGGAGTGACAGCCGCTTCTCGATTTGAAGTGAGAATCGACTCAAAAAGCACTAACACATGTTACTCAAATGTCAAAAAGAAAAGTTTCCACAGGAAATATTTTTTATGTGCTATTGGTGTTTTACTCACACAAAGCCAACACGTTAATTTGAGCAAAAAAAATTTCGGTGTTCCATTGGTTTTTAAAATGAGTGCTTCCTTGATTGAAACCAATGGAAAGCACCAATAGATTTGTTCGGGACGAGTGTACAGCGTCCTACAGACGATCAATGTTACTTGACAAGTATTATTGACTTTTTCTCTTGTCAAGTAAAATTGATGAACAATCGCCACCACACGTTCAATGAAAATTGACAATTTTTTCCCTATATAGTTTCCTAATCGCACTACACAACGACACGAGTGACAGTGAAACTTGATGAAAACCAAATCAGATTTGATTTTCGTCAATGTTTCAATTTTACTTGACAGTTACTTTGAAGAGCCTACAAACGATCAATTTTACTTGAACAGAAGCTCCTTCAAGTAATATTGTCAAGTAACATTGATCGTCTGTAGGGCGCTGAAGAGCCTACAAACGATCAATTTTACTTGAACAGAAGCTCCTTCAAGTAATATTGTCAAGTAACATTGATCGTCTGTAGGTACCAGGAGACAGTGGGCACGTTCAAGAAACTATCGGACATGCTATTCCGGATACCTGTATCTTAAGTGGGGATTACACAATGCAATCGTCGTATGCGACTTGGATCGCTTACGATCGAATTTGGTTTTCAGCTCAAGGCATTCGACATTACGACGTCGAAACAATTTTTTGCATACACACTATACAATCATCCCATGCGATGTACGATTATCGGTACGATAACTGTATCGTGTATTCCTCGCTTTAGATGCCTTCTTGTACGATTCAGATATCTTTTTCAGTTTGTTGCATACAACAGCTGTGAAATATAAAAATTCAGTATTTAAAGGCAGAAAAACAGTCAAGAGTAAAGTATTCATTTATTGGTTCGATGTTTGAAATGAAATGACGATGAAAAACAGTCAAGATATCGTTGTTAAACAATTGGAATGCATGTTTTCATGCCGTTCTCATGCAATTTAAGTCACTTTAATTCTGAGACAAACGCACACCAAAATAAAAAAATATAACATGAAAAAACACAAAAATATAATATTTTCTATCAGCTGATCACTTGAATAGAAACGTATACCGAAAATTTTTGGATACCTTAGATAGCTTTTCGTTAGAAATGGGTGCGTGCCTCTGCACAACGCTAAGATTATTGAATGCCCACAGTGTGCAAATTGCCGTGAAAGGGGGTTGTTTGCTAAGGTACACAAACTCATATACATATAATAATTGGGGAGGAGCTAAAACACTTTTGATTTAAAGGCTTTTATGTCCCAATAAAGATCGACATTCTTAATGCCTTTATTATATCGATGTTGCTAAAGACCACCTAACTTCAGTAAATAAATTAGAGCCCAACCCCCAACGTCGACCTACGATTACTTGGCCCGATTCGGCCTTGCTGGCCTTTATACGATGAAATTTGTTTCATGAAACTGTTCGAACACCATAAGTGCAAAAGAGAACGAAGGTTCGAAAAGCTGAGATGGACAATGAGCTACCGGCTAGCGGCTACCGTGTGTCGCACGGGTATTATTTTTTCTGAAACGGCTTTGACGTTATCTTTGTTCTTGTTCGTGTTTTTGTTTATTCTGTTTCATTTGGTTCAATAATAAATAATAATACTAATAATAATTGGGACTGGGAATATGAGTTTGCACACCACCTGCCGGTCGTTTTGGAACTAAAGTGGGGGCACAAAGTGAAATGCTGTTTTGACCGCCCATACAAATTGTACTGAAAAAAGAAGAAATGGTGTCGGATTAAATAATTTAAATAAAATATAAAATCAAACAAAAGTGATTGAATTATAAGCGCATTAGCATCTTAAAATGTTGAAGCTTCAATAAAAAAGTGCACACGAGTGATTTTTACCTTTCAAATGTATTTAATTTGCTTTTGAAAAATTTAAGAATACGCCATTTTTGTATGGAAAAAAATGTAAACAAAGCTCTACGTAGATTTTGTTGAGGGGATGATAAATTTTGTTTAACTTAAATTTTCATTGAATTATGAGTGGTCTTCGATATTGTATTGATTTAAACTAACGCACATTCTTGATTAAGAGCTTAATTTGTACTTTTGTGGAAATTTTAATTCATATTTTTCAACTTAAATTTTTGTTGAAAACCACAGCTCGTTTTTGCACTTGCATTTTGGACACTTCCAGCCAACTTTTTGATTGTACTTTAATTTTATATTTTTCTTTACACTTTTATTAATCGATTTCAATAAGAATTTCGAATGCTCGACCGGCAAAAAATTCTATTTTTAAACAATTTTGTTGGAAAAGTGGCAATTTCCATACAAAATGTCACTTGTTGTGCCCCTGCTCATTTCTATTTTGGCCGCTACGCGTCGTGATGGCCAGTCCCAATAGCGGGATTTTATTGGAAATTTTTATATTTGTTTCACTAATACGCTCAATAAAACGCTGTACTCACTAATGCAAGTTTATTCCATAAACTCCATTTACCAGCCATCCCTGTTGTTCACTAAAATCTTCTGCTAAAATCTTCTTTTTTTTTAATTGCCAATAAAAGAGATTAAATAATTATTTTTCTCCTAAAACAAAAACACCGAACAAAAGATAAAGAGAAATGTGAAACTAGTTTCATGAAACTGAATTTCATCGTGTAATGGGACTTGCGACACGGGATGGCAGAACCAAGAAGAATTCGAAGAAATTTCGTGAAACAAATTTCACCGTGTAATAGTAGTCTATCCGATTCGATTGTTCGATCCACTATCGTGAGCGGGTCAATAAATACATACACCGAATCTAAACTCTCGATTCGATTCGATAACTGAATGCACTCATGGAGACTGTTTTTGTTCAAACTTCAAAGTAAAGTCCGGGAACGAAGCAATAAGCAGCCGAGAAATGTCAGTATCAGTATATTTTTATAATTCTAAACTAGGTAAAAGCACGACCGGGGTACTTTTGTGGCAACTCCAATTTAACTCATTGTTTAAGATATAAGAAACTTTTTATCATCTGCATATATATATTTATAATGATCAAAATAAATTACAAGCTTTATATTCCTCCCGCACTCAAAAGTTACAGTACCAAAAATAATATTTCAAAAGAACTGCAATATCAAAAATATTGCCTTGATGTGGTTCAGTAAGTAATTATGTTTGTAAAAGAAAAATATTATGTAAACTTTTGAATTTAGAAAAAATGATTATGAAAACTTCCTCTGCACTTTGTTGTTGAAAGGAGAAACCAGGCGATTTGCATTTGCTATCCGTGCTTTCAATGTTGAAGTGGCTAAAATCGGATCGTCAGTAAGATATTATGCTCCCAAAAATCTTGTAATTTATATTGCTTTGTTATAGGTATCCGAAGAAAACATTGCTAAAATGAAACTCAAGTTTTGGTTCGATTCCATTGACAAGTTCATGGACAAAAAGGCCTCGTATGTTGCAGATCATCCCGTTCTCTACGAAATGAAGTATGTAAGTTAAAATTAAAACAAACTGGGTGTTTGCTATTTGACTTGGTACTGAGTTCAAAAGACTTACTCTGTATCTCGTTTGTACTCTGAGTGTCTGAAATGTTTTGGAATGAGTGTTCGTTGCTATCCCTATTAACATTGTACTATGTGCCTACTATGTAACATACTCTATCGTTGCTATCCCTATTAACATTGTACTATGTGCCTACTATGTAACATACTCTAAGTTAAAAATTCTTTTGGACGTTTGCTATTCTCTTTCTTATTTTTTCATATGAACGAACCTAAACCTTTACAATAACTTTGAACAATAATTGAAAAATATGTCTATTTATCTTCTGTTAAAATCATTGTTGTTATTTGAACTCTAAAATGTTTATGTCAAATTCTTTTAAACAACTTTTGGTTTTAAACTATTTTACATTCATTACTGTAGATATCAAACCACAATAAAATTTCTAAAGCTTATTTGAAACGCTTAGTAACGGCTCGTGATCGGTCCCCAAACCAACAATTTGTGACGAGCAAAGATATTGAAGATTATTCGGAGCAAACTGTATCACCTGTTTACTATCTCTTACTGGAAATATGTGGCGTTAAAAATATTAACGTAGATCACGCTGCTTCTCACTTGGGAAAAGCCCAGGGAATAACAAATTTACTAAGAGCTATACCATACACTCGTAGAAGTGAGTCAATAAACATTCCTCAAGAAATACTAATAAGGAATGGTGTTAGCCAAGAGCGTATATTAAGAGCAAAGTCGGGTGACAAAGGAGTTGAAGACTGTATTTTTGAAGTGGCAACTTTAGCTCACCAGCACTTGGAAAAGGTTGAATTTTTATTTTATATTATATTGGACAATGAAAAAATTAAGAATATGTTTATTCTAGGCTCGAAGTTTGAAAGACCATCTGCCAAAAAATATAAGGCCTTTATTTTTGCCAGCTATTGCAGTAGACCGATATTTAGAACGACTAAGGAAAGCACATTTTCAGTAATATTCATATTTATTATTATATTTTAAATTTATTCCATAATTTATTTTAAGATTAACAGATCAAACTGTGCTCCAGAGAGATTCAATGCTTCCGACGGCACTTTATTGGAACCGTTTTCGGCTAAAATTTTAGCTTCGTTTGTTTGAACATTAAAATTGTCTAACTTCCTTAGATGGAATCTGCTTCAAATTAAATTTAGTAATGCGTTAATGTCTGTTGTGTCATTGCTTATCTGTAGAAAAAAATTTAGAAAATTAGTAATCTGAAAGAAATTTCGATTTCTCTGTGTAAAACCTCCAGATATTCAATCATAATCAGAAGTTTCTGTCACAAACAGAGAGTGTGAGTAAACTGAATCACTTGTAAAAATCGAAGGGTCCTAGCTTCAAGGGAATAAATTCGAATCAAAAACTAAACCTAAAACTAGACAACTCAAAGAGAATCAAATCGTTAATAAGATAAGATTGGTGAAGCCCAGCTTTAAACACTATGCACTACCTTTGTGCTGACCACACGTCTCATTACAAAAACCAAATCGAGCTAAATTTCTATAATTTCAGATTACGAAGTATAAGCTCATGATTGCAAATGTCAAAAAATACGGTTTATATTTTAGCAGTGCTTAACGGAATTTTCTTCAGATCAAAACAACAGCACGGAGGCAGTGAAAAACAAAGGACAAGTTAGAAGCAGGGGTGTAACAGCCCATTCCAATCGGGGCAAAAACGTAATTCGTTTAAGAAAACGAACTGGACAGTTCCTAATCGTCTTTCTTTGACATAAAGACCGCCTTTCCATTTTTTTTTTTTTTTTTTTTTTTGCTAGAAACAAATACTTTTATGCATTTGCATTTTTATTAAAAAAAAAGTGTGAAGTTTAAATCAATAATAGCGCAAGTTTATAGTCAGCGGGGTTTTTGGAGAAAGTTCCAGTTTTAACAAGAGCACTCTAACTTTAAAATGGGGCTATTAAATACAAAGTCATTTAAAGTTGCCTTAAAATGAGCCTTAGTGCCACACTAGTTTAAAATGACACTTACAATTTACAATTTATTTTAACTTCACACAGACAACCCCCACTTAAAATACTTAAAACCTTGCTCAAACTCATGGGGCTCTGGGGTTTCTCATTTGCTTGTTCAAATTCAGTTTCTGAAAATTTAGTCAAAAAGCATCAGTTTATTTCGAAATTCAGTTTTCGAGTCTTGGAAAATATTTTACTCAATTTATTTCGGAATTCAAATTTCGAGTTTTGGAAAATATTTTATTATTCAGTTTATGTATTTCACCGCGATTTTTTGGATTATTTTTGAAAACTAAATTTTGAAATACATAAACTGAATAGTAAAATATTTTCCAAAACTCGAAAACTGAATTTCGAAATAAACTGATGCTTTTTGATTCAATTTTCAGAAACTGAATTTTGAAATAAACTAAACAGATACCTACTTCAAGAGTATTACCTTTAATTCGATTTTTTAACAATTTTATTAATTAAATTTGGTATCGAGATAGAAGTCGTATTTTTTTATATTAATAAAATTTAAATACTTGAAGAACTACTTTTTTTCCTGGCTAAACATAAGAATTTATTTCACATTCAGAGGGAACTAAAACCCACAGTTTTTGTATAGTGGATTTCGTTCCCATTAAGTGAGAACTTAGACCCTCAGTGGACTTATTTCCCTGTACAAATGAGAATTAAGTCCCTCAGTGGACTTAGTACCTGTGGACTTATTTCCTTGCACCATTGTTCACATTCAATTTTACCACGTCCATTTGAAAGTGTTCACTAGTTAGTGTGGTGTTTATAAATCGTTTGTATTTAATGACACCATTTCAAAGTTAGAGTGATGTTAACAAGAGCCGACACTTTCTCTTGATTATGAATATAAATTTGCGTTAATCGATTTATAAACACCAGACCACAGAGTATAACTACTCTACTCTGTGCACCAGACTAAAGGACTATTTACCTATTAAGTACGAACGACGAATAATTACCCTTATTGCGATAGGCGTTACACTAAAACGCCTAAGAAATGACAGAGTTCCAACCGCGATAATTTTTGATTTCATAAAAATATAAGTTCAGCCCTCTATCTGCTTCTCATTGCTCTTACCATTCCCTCAAAAGTTATTTTATTTAAATGGCAATTGTGGCACCTAGAGATGAGTCATCTTATTAGCGTTTTATTAAAACGCCATTCGTAATAAGGGTGAATAATTCAAGAAATGTGATTTTAAGTACCTTAATTTAAAAAAAATAGAGAAAAAAAACAGTTCGTTACGAATAAATATCTAAGTATATACATATATCTCCTCTGTGGTACGAACTGTCAGACTTTATTCTCGTTCCACATACAATCCACACTACAAAAAGAAAAAATCTTTCGCGCATGTTATAGTGGATTTACATGCATCTGCAAGTGCAGATGAAAATCGGAAAAAGACACAAGATGTAAAATTCATACTTGTCTGATAGAGAGGGAACGAACTTCCTAGTTATGGTTGCAGATGAACATGTTCATCTGCAACCATAATTTTTGCAGATGAAAAATTATGGGTGCAGATGAACATGTTCATCTGCAACCATAATTTTTCATCTGCAACCATAATCCTATTCGCCTCTCTTTTTAACTTTTGTGCTTTGTAATCTTCATCCGTCTCAGATGCATGTAAATCCACCATTAACCTCAAAATTTTTGTTTTGGATGTAAATTGTGTTCGTTATTCGTGACGAATGTAAAACACAAATGTGAATGAAATGGCAAAACTATCGAATATTCGTTGGTCATTCTCGTGTGAATAATAATTAACTAGTGAATGAACTTTGGTAAAATGAATGTGAACAATACCAAAGTTTTGACAGTTTAGGCCTAAGAGGAATAAAGAACAAGAGTGAAAACCACTACTTCTCTTGCCCCGCAACTTCCATTCGTTTACATTGTTGCTTTAGTAACACGAGATCTATATGCGATACACGTATTCAGCTAAATATATATTATGATTTCAAACTGGTTTTGAAATCTAAAAATAAAGTGCTGTTTGTAAAGTAAGTTTGAGGACAGATGGCATTTTTTTTCTTGGATGAGTGTGAGCGTACCATTGGACAGTTGTATCCAATTGGCTAATGGCTAAGAGCTAACAACTGATATTTGTAAAGAGTTTTGTCTCTTTCTAACTTTCATTGAAAAGAGGGAAGGTTTTGAAGTTTAAATTAAAAGGTTTTTTTTCTCACTCTGCTCTGTACGATACGCGCGGGTGCAGTGTATTTTGAGTTTCGATTGACGGGAAGAACTACTCTTTTTATATGAATTTAATTTACAAATAAGATTAAATTCGAAGTGAAAGTTAAGCTTTAAAAAACACATAAATTTACCAGCTTGTAAAAAAGTAATTCTTGTGCTTTTGTCATTAAAAAATATTATCTATACATTTACCACTTCAATTCAAAAGTTAAGGCGTTGTCCAGTGCAAGTTTTGTTTTTTCAACTATCCCGAATTGTGTATGTGATTTGTTGTTAAAATAAGTTGCGAATTAATAAAGGTATGGTGAACGAAATTTAACATTTCTATTTTGAGCTAAATTCAAAAGCAGACAAATGATAATTTCCCTGTGTACCCCATGAGGATAGTTGATGTTTTATTATGTGCATAAATGTTTTTGAAATGGTTAAGGTTTTATAAGATACTATAACTTGGATTGCGATTAGGTCAACTCCCTCAACATTCATAGTTCACGTTCATTCTTATTTAGTTCGTTTCCATATGAGTCATCGTGAATATTTATTTGTTGATGAATTGATGACACTATAGGTTTACTGATTTTTCGAAACTGTTTTCTCTCCGGTCTATTTCTACTTTGATTAATGATAATATTGATGCGAAAAAAATGACGATAATCAATTCTGTAAAGTTTGTGAACTGGGAGGTATCTAGTTATACTAAATTAAACAAATCAATGGCAAATGATATACAGCAACTTGTTTATATTTTTTTAGGAGAGCCATGTAAGGAACACATATGTTCCTGAATTGTTAACTTTTGCGAATAATACTTTTCTGTGGCTTAGCCCATAAACGAAGACAGATGTAATGTATGTACTAGCTCTGCAGGACATGCAAAACCTTTTTTAAACATAGAAAATTGAATGTTACCTCCCTATTTACCTATTCTTAATACAGGGTTAATGCTACTGTGATATTCTCTTCAATACATACCTAAGAGCCCACATTAGCAAAAAAAAATAAAAAAAAAAAATTTATACTCTATTTACCAACATATTCTTAATTTTTCTAAACAAATAAGAAACACCAACGCCAAAATATATTAGTAATTTTTGTTTTTGTCACTACGGTTGAGTTTAGGGAAAAAAAATTTCTTTGGAACTCTGTGTTGTGCCTAATGGTTAGCGTGTCTGCCTTTTGCATTGGAGGTTCGACATCCAGAAATATCAAGGCAAAAATGTATGTAAGGGATTGGCAATTTCTCCGAAATTAAATTCATTTCATGAAAAGTGTTTTCTCGATAAGCCGTCCGGAATCGGTAAAAATTGTAGATCCCGTCCATGTCCTCACAACGTAAGGTATGGTTTAGAGAAATGCGCTAGGACCCGGAGCTCCCTGCGCTGTTGCGATACCATATTTATTTATTTTATTTTTTTTTGTATTAAATTAAATCAGTTTAGTTCTACCGATAGAAGTTTTATCTTCAGCTAATTAAAACTGTTTTTGCGTGCCCACATAGAACCTTGCCCAAATCTAAAAACACGAAGTTTGACTTTTAAACTAAGTTGAGGCCTTCCGAGGATGACTGCAGAACAAAATCAGAACTCCACAAATGAATCTTCTTTTCCAAGTAAAATCAAATAAAAGTAATCGTAAAAGTGCTTTTGCGGTTAAGCCAAAATTCTCCCAAGTTCCAAGCACTTAATAAAACAGATATCATTTTACTAATGTCTTTTCGGTTTGGTTATCTTAAATAATTGTGTTCGTCTGAATCATCAACCTTACCTGCTGATACCTTTCAAATATTCGGAAAACTTTCGATTAAATTTAAATAAAATAAAAAAGAAAAGGGAAATTTCGAAGGCGGGGCTTCGTTTCCGTTGTACTGCGGACTCTACATTTACTAGAATATGTCAATTTATTTTTATTTTTATTTAATTAACATAGAACTACATAATGTCATATAATGAAATTATAAAATATCTAAGTTTCGGTTTTATCTTCGCCAATGAGGTTACGTACATAGTTTGGCCCAGTTTACTTTTACTATATTCGAATATATTCACTCGGTTGTGAAATCTAATAACTTGTTCAATGTTATACAACGTTCAGACACGATCGTATGGGAGGAGGGGTCTATCTGCCTCCGTCTTGGCGGAAAGGGCAATTTAAAAAAAAAATTACTTAATTTGAAAACAAAAACTATCAAAAATCAACTAAGCCTTTTATTATCCCATACTATAGTGTTTTTGAAAACTTTATGTTCTTTAATTGACATCTTAGTCCAAGTTAATTTAGTAAATAGTTTTTGAGTAATCAAGTCTAAAAGTCAAATTTTTGAAAAAAGTAAGAATCATGGACAAAGACCTTTTTTTTTTTTTTTTTAATTTCTCAAAAACTATGAAAGATTTTTATGCTCGGTTTTTTTGTGTTTGACTTAAAACTAATAAAAGTATATTATGTAATGTACCTATGTATTGTATTTTTTCAGTGATAGACCTCCCTTCGTTACGATTTTTTTCTTGTCTTTACCCAACCTATTCGTCCTGAGCTTTTGTCGCACCGTATGCAAAATAAAATTAATAATTCTATTGTACATGTGTAGACCAATGAACTCCTCATAAACGGTTAGACCGATTTGAAACAATTTTTTTTGTATCGGCTGGATCGATTGAATGAATTTTTGTGAGTGCATTCAGTTTGGAGGCTGAAAAATTTACATTCTTAAATCAGCACGGTAGCATTGCATTTTTGTGTGCAAAGGAGTGGATCGGTTCCTGCAATTTATATCTATACTACTACCACTAGATGCAGTTGGACCAGCCGTTTAGAAGGAGTTTAGTGACATACACATGTACAGTAGAATTATTATACATATTATAAATGGAAAGATTTTTTGCTTGTATGTATTGAATAGGTTCAAAAACTACTGAGTACTGTATTTCATTCCCATATTCCCACAAGACCTAGAACGGGAATTCAAAAACACTAAACTCAATGTTAGGATTTATCAAAAGAAACTCAACAGACTTTACTAACCCCTACACCCTTGTGTCTCTTTATACCTCACTAGTTA
Source organism: Melanostoma scalare (assembly GCA_949752695.1). Classification (NCBI taxonomy): domain Eukaryota; kingdom Metazoa; phylum Arthropoda; class Insecta; order Diptera; family Syrphidae; genus Melanostoma; species Melanostoma scalare. The sequence goes on from OX456985.1 coordinate 120,745, forward strand.
GACCCAACCTAGAGTATGCAGACATCATCTGGAACCCTCACCAACAATGTTTTTCCGATCGAATTCAGAAAGTTCAGAATAGGTTTACGAAGTATGCATTTTACAAAATGCGATGGTGCTTTCATCCAAATTCCACAGCTAGGCAGTCTTCTAGGTTTGCAGTCGCTCAAATCACGTAGAACTAATCATGACATAGTTTTTGTGCGAGACATTTTATGTTATCATATAAAATGTCCTTCCTTGTTGTCCTTAATTTGTATTTATGCTCCAGAGAGGCCGTTGAGGGATAGATACATAGATAAATCTTCTTTTTCAATCAAGGCACAGAACTAATTATGGCATGAGTGAACCAATTTCAAGAACAGTCAGAGAGTTTAATGAAATTTGTGGTCATATTGATTTAGCCTTCTCTAGAGATAAATTGTATTACTTATTTTTAAGAAATTGAAACCTATTTTGTAATAATGTGTAATCTGTTGAGCTCATTGCTCGTAGGTGAAATAAATAAATAAATAAATTCACCGTTAAAGTGCTTCCTAAGTGACATAGACTATATTTCATCCTCATTTTCTCACCGAAACTGAAACTTGAAAACTTGGAAACTACTTTGTGTATGCAAAAAAAGTCTACACAAACTCATCTCAAAAGCAAAATTATTTCATTCCTTAAAACAATCTCTAAAGTGCTAAACATTGCTAACTCATGAAACTAATTTTATAAGTTAGCATTTTTGTGTACTCTGTATCGCGTTTAAACTAACGGTCACATTTAGTCACTTTGCTCACGAGAACCAATTGTTTACAAAGCTTTTTTGCTCAAAAACAATAGAAAACTTATTTCTGATTACTGACGCTAATTTATGTTTTTAATGTGTGTTTTTGAGTTACCACGCCGTTAAATTTACAACTTGGTACATATGTATACATAAATGTATGCAAATTTTTTTTCATATTATTAAATTTTTATGTCCTAATACGCGCATGCTTTTAAAACCAAATATAAGAAAAAGAATCGTTTTTTTTTCTCAAATTATCTATAGTAAACAAAAATGTAAAATCAACAGCTAAACAATAAAAATGTTGAAATCAGCATCAGTATTTAAAATTTTAATCCAAAGTAATAGGTATGGCTTCGCTGTAACTGTGCAGAACTGTATTTTTACAAAACTTAAAAAAATTTTTTTAAATACTTACTGCACATGTTGAAGTGCAGAAAATAGCGAAAAGTTTGAATTTTTGTAGATGTCTGTAGCCATATTTTTATTGAATACTTGTTAGTCATCTTGCGTAGTACAATGTCTAATCTGTAAAATCAGTCTAAGAACATGAAAAAATACAAATAATGGTCAGTCATACAAATTTCCGCAAAATGGAGTTTTTTCTAACAGGCTTGCCGTGACTATGATTCTAGTCCAACAACTCAGCTGAAAAAATAAAACCATTTACAAAAACGAATTGAACGATTCATTAAAAAAAAATTTTCTCTAACGGTGACGATTTAAAAAAAAAAACTTTTTCATCTGAAAAACATGATTTCGAGATAGTCGCGTTTAAGGTGTCAAGTATCCTTTTTTTTATTTATATACGAAGGGAACAAGACAAAACACGCTATAACATTAGGTCTGTCTGTATCTTTACTTAAACGCGGGATCCGGCGGGTATAGGTTCTATGGCAGGTACCGTTATTTCAAGACCTAGAGACCCGATTCCAAAAATCCCTGTGTAGTATGTGTAGTGTATGTACTGCCCCATAGACCCCAAATGCAAATTTTGAAGAAAATCGGTCAAGCGGTTCAGGCTGTCGATCCCTATACATACAGAAACATATTTACATACTTACCGACAAACAGACAGAATTTCAGGGTCCACTTTTTTTGTATTCTCTATCATTGTAATGTCATATTTGTTATCTCAAAAAAAAAATCTGTGCACGATTGCAAAACTTGCCTTATAGTACCTATGTATATTCACTCGCAAATAAAAATACAAATACAATATTTTTAGCTTAAACTGTACAATATTTACTTTTTACAATAGCGTGGACATGATATGGCTAAAGATATACCACAACCTGACCTAAGATTCAATACCCAATCCGAGTCACTGTTTATATTAGCGCGGACATGATATGTCTAAAGATATACCACGACCCGAGCTAAAATTCAATACCCAATCCAGCCAATACCATCAATGTCATCATATAATATCATTGACTTTTTTTATATATTAGATTAAATTCATCCATTTGTCAATGATCAAAGATAAGTGTATGTTGCTTAAAGTAGGTATGTCATTACTAAACAATTTAACTTTGACTCACTTTTTTTCCATGCTAAAGTGTTACAGCCGTAAATTACTTGAAATAAACTCTACAGCAATGAACAAAAACAGCGTACCTGCCTACATTTTTTTAGACTTAGTGTTCATAAGATCACTGCAGAGAGTTAAATGCGGACAGTGCCCTAAAAGCTCATCACTTTAAATGTGAAGGTTTGTTTCTTGATGCGGTTGGTTGTTCGTTTTATGTATCGTATGTTACATAAAGAAAAAACGTCTCAGCCTGAAACTTGAAAAATGTGTTCATGGTTTTTAAGCATAGTTAACTACACACGCAATAAATTGTGCTGGTTTAACTGTTATATTTTCTTTGTGTTCGTTTTAGCATTTGGTTTGTTGCTTTAGTAACTGCATCAAACAAGAAAGTAGAACGGAAAATTTTTTTGATGAGCCATTGTTAAACATTTTCCCACATACCTAATTGTAAGTATAATGGTTTTCATAATTTGCGTGTGCATTGAAGTGGCTTTCTGTCATTTTATTCCCACGTTAAATTATAACTTTTACCTTTCATTATTTGGTTGTGCCTACAAGAAATTGTTAGAACTTAAAGCAAGCCTGTAAAGTCTACGGAAGTTGTCACTCCTTTTTAATGGGTTTTGGTACTTATGTGTTAAGCAAGTCTGTCTGTTACGTGCGATATTCTCAGAAACATTCAATTGTATTTCTACTGGTATCGCCATTCGGGAGGAATTGGCAACTGGGATGACAAGTCCTCCGAGAGGCCACATTGTCATAAAAAGCGCTTTCTCTTTGGCAAGTCCTCCGAAAGTAAATGTATTAGTTGGAACCGCATGCGCTTTCAACTTCACTTAAGCAGCTTAAAATGTGTCACAAATGCTGTGCCTACTTTACACAAAAAAAAAGCAAAAATGTTTTCAACTTTACCTAAGAAGTTTAAAATGTGTTACAAATGGTGTGACTAATTTAGTTTTCACAAACTTGTTCATACGAATGTTCACACGATAAACAGAATCTGTCCCAGAAGTCGCAAATTTTTTGTGATTTTGCCTACAAATGTGTCTATGTGTTTATAAGCGAGGTCTGAACAGATTATGAATAGGGGCAGGACTGGGTAACACGAACTTTTACGATTGTTTGCTACTGTCAAAATCTTGAGACAAGGTTTTAGTAATCGCTCTTCATAATATATCTATGTATATGGTGGTACATGGTACAAACCTACACCACCTACACCGTGGGTGCATACTCCCTACTTAAGATCCTTTTCTATACTTCACATCAAAGTCATATATGCTCAATTGAATTGCCCACCGCTGCAGCATCGCCCCTTATTTTCCTGTAAACCTTTGATAGTTGAGGTATTTGTGAAATTTGAATTGCCAGTGCTTCTCTATGCTTTTGGGAATATTTCTTCTCAGCGTAACTAAATGAAGATGAAGCCAAAACCTTCGGTTTTTCCTCACCGTTCACCAGGTGCGATAAGACTTCCCCCACACCATAGGGAATCGCATTTCAAGTTTACTGTCGTCTAAATAACAACCAACTTTATCAATCGACTTCAAAACTTCGTCCTTGACCTGAAACTCAGCTTGTGTCACTGACACTCCAAAAGAACACTTGTAAACCTGAATAACCCGTTTTGGGTGTTTACTGTAAATATACGAGTACTCAGCATACTCTCCATGCACAGCGAGTTGTAAGTACGCCCCTGTTAAATACAGTAGGCAAAATATAGAACGGTTATTAAATTTGGTAAAAAACTCATCCATCTTTGGAAGTGGATAAACTCGGCTTTCTATAGCTTTACTGACCGAAAATTTACAAATCAAAAGTCCCCATTATGTCCCCATTCTTTTAAGGAACTATCATCAGCGCTGTCCATTAACAGGAACTAAAACGTTTTGTGAAACTTTGTCAATGTCGTGGTCTATCTTATCACCAACTCCGAATTTAACGATATATGGTTTTGAAAAACCTAGAATAATATTTTCTTTTAACCGAAGTTGGAAATTGTACCCGATAATGGAGAGTCTCATACCCTTCGAACAAACCTTTGGAAACTTTAAGGACAACTTTTTAATTTTATCTGAAACCATATAACACGTTCATGGGCATAAAGCTCTTTTTGTGTTAATAATATACAATTCTATATCATAATATCGAGATATATTTTGCAAATCTTTTAAACTTACCCAAAGTTTGCCCATAATTTCTACCTCTTGATCCGTTTTTTTTGTTGTTTTTTATGGTTATGAATACCCTTATAATGTTAAAACACAGTGCGAGCATTTAGGAAAATAGGAGAGGATTTAATAGGAGACATTGATGCACATTGCTTTTTAATTTTTGTGGATTCGTAATGTGGGGGGAAAAAAAGAGTCTGGTATAGAATTCCACATTCGGGTGATGCGACTAAAATATGAATCTCTATAATTTACTGTACAACCGAAGTTGGGAATGCAACTATTTATTTCACTAGAGCACTGTTGTGAAAAAAGCGATAAAAAAGAGTGAGAAAGGTAACGTTTCGACGATGTTCAATCATACTATTGAACTATCACATATCAGTCTCATGGCTCTGTTTTGTACCCTATCAAGTAGGCGTAAAGATGGTTGGGGAGAACCTGACCAAATATGAGAATTATACTCTCGTTTTGGACGGATTTAGGCTTTATAAATTGTAGCCAGATCAGAAGGGCTAAAAAATTGTCTGCATCGTTTTAAGAAACCTAAGCATTTAGCAGCATTTTTGGCGACTTCAAATTAGAGTTGAGTCTTTCCGGACCTATATAGTTCCAGGAACTATGTCCTTACTCAGACACAGTTCCTTCCGTTCCACAAACTGAATTCAAACATGTCCATAGTTCCGACAACTATACACAAAAGAACGAGATAATAAAGTACAGCGACCATGTCTCTGTTTAATTACAAAATGAAATGATCAAACAATCGCATGTGTATTGTGTTGCGAAATTCCCAACCAAAGCCAATATACAAGAAAAGAACGAGTTGAGTTGGTGTGGATGAGATAGTGGACTTGTCGTAGTTCCTAGTTCCTTCTTGTCTGGCTGAATGTAAATCGTTCCGATCATACTCGTAGTTCCATGTCTTTTGTTTTCATTTCAGTCATATTACTAGGAGTGGAGTATAGTGGACTTGTCGTAGTTCCTAGTTCCTTCATGTCCGGCTGAATGTACATCATTCCGATCATACTCACAGTTTCGTTGATAGTTCCATGTCTTTTGTTTTGACTGTACTATGTAGTTCTTTTTCTTACCTTCTCATACTGTTATGTATGTTCAAGTTCATATCATAATTACTAGGATATGAAGCTAGCTTGCGTTTGCTAGCACGTTTGATATAGTGTGTTTTTGTGGGATTCAGGTAAGATACAGTTTTGGATTGTGTGTGTGTGTTTTTTTAGTAGGTTTGCTGTTGTGATCTGAATTCAATTGGTATTTTGGAATCATAATACAGGTGGATAATTGGTAGTCTTTTTATAGTTTTTTCTTCTGTTAAACTCTTTCTGATTAAAAAACTGAATTTTTTTTTTCGTATTAATTTTTGTGTTGAAATGAACAATCTTTTTTTTGCTTAGATTGAAACTAAAACCCCAACGAATAAAGTTAATAAGTCTTTGATTTCAAGCGACATATAATAGAGCTTCAACGAGATTTGTCTAGCTAATGCCACTTAATATAGAATCTTCATAGTTCCGCGGACATGGTTCCAGGAACTAGTTCCGACCGGAAAATGAACCTTTCCATGTTCGTTCCGCCTTTGGAACTGTTTTGAACAACTCTACTTGAAATATGTGGTCATTCCAACGAACATCATCGTTAACACACATGCCAAGTACTGACAGCTTTTCAGTTTCTTGGATGCAGGTACCATTCGTAAATAATGGCAATGGGGGGATGTTAAGCTTTAACGGCAAATTACAAGAGAGTCGGAGACAAAACGGAGCCCTGGGGCACAACAGCATTTATAAAGTGGGTATCAGATTTGAAACCATCCAACACAACTTATATTGAACGGTCTGAAAGGTAGTTTCTAATCTAACGAAGAAGAGACTCTGATGCCAAACTGTATCAAATGCCTTAGAAATATCAAGCGCAATAATCTTATGTCGAATTCCTTTCAAAAAAAAAATCGACTGCAGTCGACGGCAGTCAATTTTTTTTTTTTGAAAGGAATTCATTTAGGAGGAAAAAAATCGATTTGCCGTCGATCTCTTTTTTGAGAGGGATTTGCACACAGATTTTCACACACACAACAATTTTGACAAATCGAAAACGGCAAACAACAACATAAGCATATGAAAAAAATTAAAGGAAGCAGAATTGTTTTGTATTTAGTTGTGAATTTTTAAAACATTTGGTGAAAAAAAATATAAAAATTGTGTGCTTAACAATATGAATGTAATTGTTTTGTTTCATGGTACTTGTTTTTCTTCATTAGTCAGTTGGACACACATACATTCATAAAAAAGAAAATCGCTACTTTTTTAATTTCCTAAATACCCAAAAAAGAATAGAATTTGGTAGCGACTGCAGTCGACTGCAAATTGGTGAAAGGAAATCGACATTACTTTCTCCAAAACAGTGTAAAGATTGGTTCTACAAAGCGGTAAAAATCAAAAATCAAAAGTTGAACACGCGCCACTATCGACTTCTTTTGAACTGAAACATTATTTATGTTTAAAATAATTACCGCCAAATATGAAATATTTGGTACCGTATTAATATAACCTCAGGATTTATCATTAACGCTATTTTCTATTTGGCTTATATTGCTACTTATTCTCATTGATGCTACTATTCTATCCACGTTTTCTGCAATCAAAACAAACAAAATTTTTATAATTTTATCGTTTTGGTTTCTATAATTTCGCATGCACCGGGGTTATACGTATGTAAGCTTTTGTATTTTGTTGCTGTGTGTTGCTCTGGTTTTTGATTGATCTCTTTTTTATTGTTATGGATATGCTGGATTTTGGTTCTTGCCTTGTGTTAAAATGCTGTTGAAATTATGCGGTCTCATTTGGCGTAACTTAGTCATCTCCATGCTCTTTGCTAAATCAAAAGTTAATACCGTTTCGTTTAAAAGCTTTTGCTATATAATCGTGGTATATACCGCACACGAATTTTTCTCTGAAATTTTCTGCGACAATGTTAAGTGTTGGCTTAGAATACTTTTCAAATCACTTGATTAACTCAACAAAAGTTTTAAAATCTGTGTTTTCTGGATTTGTAAGCGATTTTAATCTTGCCCGATTAATGTGATTAAATACGAAACTTTCCGTTTGCTGTCTGTCACTCCCTTTATGGATAAAAAAGTTGCTGTGAGCGGTTTTTACAATCCACAAAATCTTCGCCAAGTATAAAGATCGATGGAGCCTGCATGGAATGCATGTCTTTTTTTTTTATTTATTACAACGTTTTTATGGAATCTAGTTTTAGTTTTAACTTTAACCTCACTTTTATGTTCTTGTTGATCCATATAAAAGCACAATCTTATTTTTATTTTTTTCAACACGAGTTTCACTGATTTTTTTTTAATGTATTGTGTTGTATCTTTATTTAGGTTTAACTTACAGCTAACTAAAATGATGTCATATACTTAGACAATATACACAATCGCAACAATTAATATAGGATTAAATTTTTATAATATTTTTTATTTTAGAAATACGATCTTGTTGTAAAATCTTATCATATAAAATGAGTAAAAAACCGACAACTGGACCAGCCTTACATAAGGTTATAATGGTTGGCAGCGGAGGAGTGGGGAAATCAGCCCTGACTCTACAGTTTATGTACGATGAATTTGTTGAAGATTATGAACCAACTAAAGCGGATAGTTATAGAAAAAAGGTAAAAAAAACATTGTTTTTAGAGACTTTATAATTATTAAAATCTTGGGTGAAATTCAGGTAGTTCTAGATGGTGAAGAAGTACAAATAGACATATTAGACACAGCTGGCCAAGAAGATTACGCAGCGATAAGAGATAACTATTTTCGCAGCGGTGAAGGATTCCTGTGTGTCTTTTCCATTACTGACGACGAAAGTTTTCAAGCTACCCAGGAGTTCAGGTAAATAAGTGAATGATGAACTCGTATACAAGTATATTTTTAACTATAGCTAATTAACATTTATTTTATATATATTTACATATATATATATAAGTACACTTTTATTTTATTTTTTCAAACACACTCTAACATTTGTTTTATAAGAATCAAAATAAATTTCCTTCAGCTCATTAAAAGTTAAACTCATTCATATCGATTGAATATATTTTTCCTAATATAGTGGTACCCGTGGCGTGATGGTTAGCATGTCCACCTGCTAACCCAAAGGTTCGAGGTTCGAATCCCAGCAGAGGCAAAAATGTTTTTTCACGGGAGGAATTGGCAAGTCCTCCGTTAATAAATTCATTGCCATGAAAAGAGCTTTCTCAATTAGCCGTTCGGAACCGGCAGAAAATTGTAGGTCCCCTCCATTCCCTCACAAGGCATGGTTGTGAGAAATGCGCTAGGCCCAGGGGCTCCTCGCTCTGTTGCGCCACCCTATTTATTTATTTATTATAATATTGTGTATGCGAAAGTTAACTCGTTTGACTATCTGTCAGTATTACTGACTCCCGCCTAAATTACTTAACGGATTTGAAAAATTCTTTTACTATTAGAATGCTACATTATGGATTCAGAAGCATGAACCATATTTTATTCCCACATTTCCATGGGAACTGAACTGAAACTACTGACACGATTTCGAAATTGTTTTCACATTTTGAACGCTACATTATCCCTGAGTAGCATGGATTTTATTTTATGCCCGTATTTTTATCGAATTGGCAACTACCTCGATGCCCGCTGGTAGAAAGCTAGTTTAATATATTTAAACGTTTATTTCTGTAAAAGGACTGTTTTGCAATCGTTATTACGTCTTGTTATATTTTTATATTTATTAATATTGCTTAATTTATTGTTATCATATAAATTTTATAAGAGAAAATAAACTGTATCTATATATCTATCTATCTAAAAAAAAAAACCACACGTTTCTGAGACGGTTCTGTTTACCTGTACGTTGTTTGCTGAAAATCTCTATGAAACATTATTACGTTTGTCCCGCAGAAAGGGGCCACAAAGATTTCTTAAATTCAATAAAGGCGACCACAATTCTAAGTTGAAAGCTTTGTGAATTAAAAAGCAGATACAACAGATTTTAGAAGAAAGAATGTAAAAAAAGGATTCTATCTTTGTCAAAGGCATTGAGTCCTCTGAGAAATTGTTTTTGGTGTGCCTTTTGAATGAGTATAAACAGAGCGACAGTAAAAAAAAATTAGCATAAGATTTACAAACCTGTTCTTAAATAATTTATATAGGCATATTAATAAGTATTTAAGCAAATTGTTTGAGTTCAAAAAACATTTTAAATTTTCTTTATAGAGAACAGATTCTGCGGGTCAAAAATGATGAAAGTATACCATTCTTATTGGTTGGAAACAAATGTGATCTTAACGACAAGCGCAAAGTACCGCTTAGTGAATGCCAGTCACGCGCCCAGCATTGGCAAGTAACATACGTGGAAACATCTGCTAAGACAAGAGAAAATGTTGATAAGGTGAGTTTCTAAATCAAAGGTTATAAAAATGGTGAGTTGATAAGTTCAGTTGTGTTGTTAATCTATTGACAGTTGTGAATTAGAAATATAATTAGTAGTAATATTGTTCTCATTTTAGTATTTTTATCATTATAAAAATACATAGAAGTAGTGTCTACAGTATTTTTATCATTATAAAAATACATAGAAGTAGTGTCTACAGTTGATTTCACACTATACAATTAGTTGTACAGACTTTGTTTGATGGACGTTGAATGGTCGGATGTAGTTTGCGTTCGGATTTATCAGATTTGTCGTCCAACATTATGTTTTATGTCACATATTCCAACTTCAAAAATTTGAAAACCATCAAACAAGTTGGTTAAGCGGTCGTCTGAGGGTTCACGTTTTCTAACATTGGTCGTTGAAACCAAAGTCTGTTCAATTTTATAGTGTGAACTCCATTTATGACTGATGTAAGTGTCATTTGACAATCGAACAAAAAGCCAAATTTATTAAAGTAAGCTCAATATAAAAGTTCGGCTCTACAAAGGAACATGTAAAAAGTATTATGATTTTTCTAATCAAACTAAAGTTTCTGCTTTTTATGTGGAAATACAGAACGAATTGAAAATGTAATATTGAACATATTATTCTTTATACCAGAAGACATGAAGTTGAACATATCCTTTTATAGAGTTACCTTACATACATAGCCTTTAACAAATTGACGATATATGTATACTAGTGATTTGAATAAGATGCATCACAACCACAACGGATAAAAATTTTTTATTTTAAGTGGTCATTTTATACATAATTTTTTTTATTTTCCATTGTTTTTTATGTATTTATATAAATTCAAACCCATATAAAAATCAGTAAAGGTGCAGGCATAGCTTCCGAACATTATAGACAGATACATACATAAATAGGCTGGCATTTCGCTATTTACAATTTTTTTTTGCCGATTTCGAAAGGTGGTTTTCATGTCAGAGTAGTTACTCCTGGTTCGCGGATTACTTTATTTGCACCTGGCACTAAAACTAGTTTAACCCAAAACTTCAACGAACCTGCTTATAGCCTACGGCACTAACAGTGCCGAATGCACTGCTTCCAATATTGCAGTGAGTTTGACGTTTAAGAAAATTGAAGTAAATGAGGGGAGAGAAAATGGAATCTGTCATATGTCGGTGACGTTTTGTTTATACTTTAAGAACTCTGTCGGGTATCTTTACTAAAAGACAAAACGGTGGAACACTACTACTGGGATAGATATTGGTTGGAAATGCTTTGTTTCTTTTTTTTGGCCACCATCAAAAACTGGAAAGTTATGGTTGGCCTGAATACCGGCATATAATAGGTACAGTATATTATAATATAGCCTGTATTTACAAATGCACATAGATTCAGGGTGTTTTGTATAAGATGCTACAAAAGCCCAGGACGAAAAGGTTGAGCCAAGATTGGAAACAATTGTATGGGAGAAGAGAGGGTTAATTTTACCAAATATTTAATCAATTTAAAAAAAAAATATTAAAAATCAATCAATTCTCTTACTACCACAAACTACAGTGTTGTTAAAAGCCAGAACTTTGGTATTTAATAAATATTATATTTGACTTTTTTTTTCTTTAATAAACATTTCGCTGATTGGACTTTATTCTCTGAGCAAAAAAGGTTTTCTGGACAAAGCTCCTTAAACTCTTTTTTTCTAATTTTTCAAAAACGAAGGATGAATATTTCCATTCGGTTTTCTGTGTTTGACTTAAAATAAATTATTGCATCAATTATTTAAAGAAAAATGACTCTTTAAGGGAATATTTTGTAGAAATCTTAGTTAAAGAAAGCAAATAGATTTATTTTCAAAATTTTGATTTGTAGACTTGATTACTCAAAAAGTATTCACTAAACTAATAAAATGTTGTATAAAGAACAAAGTATTAGCTTTTAAAAACACTGTAGTATGAGATAGTATGTGACTTAGTTGCTTTTTAAGACTTTTTAAAAAAAAAACTTTTATGTATAGTTTAGTAAATTTTTTTATAAATTTGACCCTCCCACCTAAACCGATGGAGATAGACCCCTCTATCTTGTCTTGGCCCAACTTATCCGTATTCAGCTTTTGTCGCATCTTATGCAAAACACCCTGTATAAACCTAGAAGTCAAACCATGTCTGGGTACGTACACATCGAAACCTAATGACATATTCTTGAACGGCTTTTCTAGATTTTAGTCAGTGTTTTTTTTTTAGCAAAAACCATTTAAATATTTCACTAACAACTTTTCATAAAGGCGTAGTGGTGTAGAGTGTTCAGTGGATAGGTCAAATGGTTCGATTCCCGCTCCGGGCATCTATGTATACCTTTCTTTCAGTTTCTTCCAAGCCTAGTGCATTTCTCACCACCATTGCCTTTGTGGGGGAATGGAGGGGTCCTACAATTTTCTGCCGGTTCCGAACGGCGGAAAGCGCTTTTCATGGCAATGAATCTTCTATCGGACGACCTGCCAGTTCCTCGCGAAAGGCGGTAACTGAAAAACATTTTTGCTTCTGTTGCTAACAGGCAGACATGCTACCTATCACGCTACCGGTACAGCATAATGTGGAAGTACAAACATCTTTTTCATAGTCTGCACTACAAAAAAGGGAAGGTTGCTTCTCTGGTAGTATAATGGAATTGATCTGAGCGCCTTAGATTAGTAAAGCCACCTCTTTTTTTTTTTTTTGACAAAAACCACTTCTCATCTATCATATTCATATGTGCATTTTGTTAAAAAAATATTTGTCGTCAAAACTTTAATAAAATAAAAAAATAATAAATTTTTATTTAAATAGACCAGGGTAGAAGCCCTTAAAAATAATTAAAAACGTAACAAAATTATAGTACGATGAAATCTTTTAGAATAGTTGAAGAAGGCAATATTAAAAAAATAGAAGGAAAAATAAATCATTTTCGGTCTAAGAACGGATAGTAAGGGTAAGAATTGATCCATCTCGACTGCCGACAAAACTATAAGTATTATGGAAAAAAGTTAAGTTGTAGTTAAAAAAATGTCCATCTTTTGAATTTTCACTTTTTCACATAACCTCAAAATTTATGTAAAAAATTCAAATACCTACCCAACTTTCGGTTTTTTATTTTTATCTTTTACAAAATTATTTCGAAACAAACTGTAATTTTTTGGTTTAAAATATTTATTTTTTCACCTAATTTTGACTTAATATAAAATAAACCCTAATTTCAAATATCTTCTTTAATTTCATAAAAATTTACATGTCAATTGCTCTGTTGAGTTTGGATAATGTATGCTGATTACGATGCATTGCGCTACTTAATTTTTTTCATAGGACTTATATTTTGTGGAAAATCGAGAATAAAAATTTCTTACCGTTAAACCGCCCAACTTCCAATTCTCAGGTCAGGTCATGTATTCTTCCTTTCTTTTTTGTTGTATTCTCTTCCTTTTCCAAAAAAATTTTTCTTACTATAATTTGTTTACTCTTCAAATATTACCGACCTGCTTAGAAACCAATTTTCCTTTTTAAAAATATCAAATATTACAATAAGCGTGGTATCAGGTATCACCAAAAATAGTTGAGTGGTGTCGAAATACAGGATGCTTTGCATAAGATGCGATAGGACGGATAGGTTGGGCTAAGACAAGAACAAAATCGTTTGGAAAGAAGTTGGGGTCTATCTACTTCAGATTAGGTGAGAGGGGCAATTTTATAAAAAATCTAATTAATTTTCTTAAAAAATTATTTAAGATCCCGGGCTTTTGTCGCATCTTATGCAAAACACCGTGTATATCTTCATTTAGAAAAGAAAACGAATAAGAAATATTTAAGTTTGCAATTTTTTAAACCATTTTTTTATAATAATAATCGAAACACTATTTTATTCTGAAAGCGTTTTTTTTTTTTAACAATCAAATTTTGTATTGGTTTTTGCGGTTTTAATATACTTAAACTATCTTAAAAGAAGAAGAAATTATTGGATTTTTTTTTTCAAATTTACATTATGATCTGAAAATCATTTGTTTCGTCCTTCATCAAACCACTGGTATGTTTCTTTTTCTTATTTATTCCACACAGGTGTTTTTTGATTTGATGCGTGAAATAAGATCACGAAAAACTGAAGATTCAAAAGCAACAAGTGGGAGAGCTAAAGATAAATGCAAGAGACGGAAACTAAAGTGCATACTAATTTAGATAGGTGCATACAGCATACTTATATTGAAAATATACTAACTAACAAAAATTTTTGTAACTACATACTTTTTTGCTTTTATATTTTTTAAACAGTGAAATAAGGTTTTTTAAGAACACAGTTTTAGTTTGGATATTAACACTTATTTTCTAATGTTCTCTTATAAGTAGAGAAATCTCTTCAGTTGTGGCCTTTAAACCTATTTTTTTATATTTAACTGGTATGTTGCTTTCATAATTGCATATTTGCGCAAGTTTAACAAATGCATAACTCTTATAAATGTAAATGGAAATGCAAATGTGCACATGCGTTTAAATTTTTTTCTGTATAAAAGCCACATATCGATGTTGCAAACAGAGCTTTTTTTATTTCCAGACATATAATTTTAAACAGATAAAGTGTTTATAAATGCAGAGTAAAATACATGCACAGTTTTATGGCATGACATTGATATGATTTCAAATGAATTATGAAAGCACCCGTACGTTTTGTAAAGAGGATTTTTGTTGACTAATTTTATAACTTTATTAAATACTATATAGACCAAGATACTTTTTCATATTACATATTTCTTATGAGAAGTTAGTGGTGATGGGCTAATGGGTTGCAGAGGGCTCTTTATATGTTAAAAAATTGACATTTTCTGGTTTCAGTTCGTTTAAGTTTTAAGATAAACCTATCAAAATATGCATATCATTTTTTTGAATTTGAAAACAAACTTCATTCTAATTATGTAGGTGATAATATTAATTTTCGTGGACTGTCATTAGGGCGATGCAGACCTTAGAGGAATAAAGAACAAGAGGGAAAACCACACACACACATATATTCAGCTTAATACGTGTATCACAGATGGTTCTCGTGTTACAAAAACAACAGTGTAAACAAATGGAAGTTGCGGGCCAAGAGAGGTAATGGTTTTCCCTCTTGTTCTTTATTCCTCTAAGATGCATACTATACAGCAAGTTAGAAAGATTTGGTTGATGCAATTATTCGAACTCACTTGATCAAAAACATTTGCAAGTCATACAACTAAGTTGGATAGCTTCATATTTGTCGAAAATTGGTCTAAAAGACTTACTTAAATAACTTTCAAATATTATTGATCAAGTTTGTCCGCGTTGTTGCATAAAGAACTTATCTATTTCGAAATAGAATCTTTGTGTAAAAATGTTTCCGATTTAGTCTATAACAAGATTTATTTATTTTCAACTGAGTTTTGAATACTAAGAACAAATAATTTTGGATACCTATCTGAAAAACTTCTAACATCTAAAAATCTAAATCAGAAGTTATAGTTTTATTTCAAGTATCTTTATCTTGTTTAATTAATGCACTTTAAAAAACTAAGGCTAAACGATCATGAACGATTTTGAAATCCACCTATTGCAAAACAGGCAGCCACATGCATAGTCTTATAGAGGACCGTGTAGTTTACAGAAATCTGCGTTCTGGCCCTGACAAATACTCCAAAAGGTGTTATAAGCAATTGAGCATTATGCGACCAGATTTGGTTAAAATCGGGAGGGTTCATTTACCAAATTTTTGGTATCCCAAAAAAATTAGTCTCGCTACAAGTACAAGAATTTAGATTTTTATCGAGGTTCGAGATCGCGGATGCGTATGTGATGATGTGCTGATTTTGCTCTTCAATGACTCGGAGATTAAATATTATTATCTTCATATGGAATGCGAGTGATATAAACAAGTGACATAATGTAATAAATGAAAAGATTAGTAAAGTTTTTAACAGTTAAAACACTTATTTTATTTCCTCAGATGTACATTTCAGAAGCAATGCTTCCATCGTCAGTGAGATTTATAAAATTAAATTAAATAAAATTATTTGTCAAAAAACTAATAATAAACAAAAATGTTTCTAAACAAAATTACAGTTGAGTTGAGTTGAATCTATTAAAAAAATTTTTGAATATTGAATCTTTGATTGGTCCATCATCACTATTCATTATATTCATATTTTTGTTTTTAAATATGTAAAATGATTCAAAAGCATCTAATTCATAATTGCTATTTACATTTCTTATTAGTTTTAAATTTTGCAAACTAAAGCTATGACTATTTTCTAGCATATGTTCTGCAACACTTGACTTTTCTTTTTCATTATATTTAAGATGTGCAAAATGTTCTTTAAATCTTTTTAGAATAGGTCTTCTTGTCTGTCCTATTTATTCTTTTGCACAATCATTACATCCGATAGAATAAATTCCTGACTTTTGAAGTTGGTCAATTTTATCCTTAGATCCTCCAATCAGATTTTTTATTTTTATTTCGCTGCACTCATAATGTATTGTAAAACAATAAAGTTGAAGTACTATACGAATAAATGCGTCAGGTGGGTTGCAGAGTTTCACTGTCTGCGGAGCACCATTGAACCAAGTTTGAACCCCAAGTTCGAGTTTTTTACAAAGCCCTTTAGTTCACATTACATTACAAACATACATGCATATATGTCTGTCCGAATGCAAAATTTTAAAATGATTGAAAATAAATCAGACAGACATTTGTTCTAAAGTGTAAATTATCCAAACATTGGTTGTTCAGACCAAAGTGTGTCCGAAGAATTGTACAGAATTAATACCCCCATTCTATAAACCCCAGCGATTCTTTTTTTTTTTATTTTGAGGTTGAACTGAGTTCATTTGTGCGCTTACACTGAAGTCGGCCGATTTGAAAATCTGTTCATAGCGCAGAAATTTATAATAGGCCGGGAAATCAGTCGATTTTAAAATCGTTCTTGTGTCCATATGCTAAGTCTTATCCCTATACTTCTGAATAAAATAAATCGAACATACTTTGTATATACTATGTACATTTATATTTATTTATTTATTTATTTATTTATTTTAAACAGCCCAGTAGTTGTTGTCATTAGGATCATATAAGAGATTAATTGTATTTATATCTACGTTACTACGTAACGTTTATTTAGTTTTAGGAATTCGTATTTGTACATGTCCATTATGATGTATAGTTTGTTTTTGTTGATTTAATTTTTTCAGTTTTCTCTCAAATCGTTATGCTTTTCTTTCCATAAATGTTTACTATTATTTTTCCCACAGGTATTTTATGATCTTATCAGGGATATTTCATCACGAAAAAAACTGCGTTTAACAGACGTGCGACAGCCTACAAAAACTAAATCTCATTGCTGCCAATTGCTGTAATATCTATGTTACATTTTTTTTTTTTGAAGGAGGAAATTCAACAAATAAAAACTTTGAATGTAAAAACTGAAAAAATTCATCACTTATGCATGTATGTATGTATGTACTATCTAGGCAGACGGGAGAAAGAAATGATATTATTCAAGCCTTTCGCATTTCTTATCTACAGAATAAAAAACTACTTTAGTACTAACCGCATGTAAAAAAAAGTTTGTAATTTTTTATTTATTCAAAAATAATAATAAATAGTAAATAAATAAACTAAAATAAATTTAAGGACAGAGTACACGAAATTTATATTCCAAGAATTGTACACCAACATTTGTATTAAGTTTTCACTTTTATTTGTTTAGTTTCTATTCTTGTGTGAAATTTATTTCATCCTATACACTCCAAACCAAAAAGGCAAAAGAATTTCATATAGATAAACAAAGATTGCCATATTTTTGCTATCCAAATATTTGTCTAAATAATACAAGTACATGCATAATTTCTTCAACGTATGTTCTGCAAGTTCCTTCTTAGAAAAGTGAAATGGCGTAGATAAAAGTTGCATTTAATAAAAGAGATCAAAAGTCGCATTTATGTATCCTGTCATGGTAAAATATTTAGCTTTTTTGTAAGATTACGTTTTGTGCTTTATTCAATTTATATTATTGATAATTACTTTATATGTTTAAAGAAAATGTAGTTTTCCCAATATTGTCGTTAACGAATCTGTTAAAACTCAAAAGATTCCTAAAAAAAATAATTGAATGGAGTAACTTTCTAGCCTAACACTTATTCTTTAAATCTCTTATCTAAACAACAGATAAAACATTGGCTTAATAATCCTTCTTCAATGTCCAAACAGCTATATGTTTGTTTAGTAAATTTATTTGAAAGCTTTGTTTTTGGAGAAAAAAGTTCGAACACACTGTTTCAGAGAAACCGCTTTTTTCTATCTCTAAAAAACTATTATACTCCTTCTGCTTGAGAGCCACTTTTAACTGAGCACTTTTGTATCGCCCTAAAAGCAACATCTATCAATGCTATTACATACCTGTATCTTTATAAACCTACCTTAATTTTAAAACATAATTAAAATCAAATTCGAACATATTCAAGGTTAATTATGTATGCAATTTGTAAACAAATAAAATAGAATTTATACAACAATTTTTAACTGAATACAACTTCAAAGCCCACAAGGAAAGGATGTTTGTTTGATTTGTTTCGGCGTCTCTAGTTAAGTGCTTGGTCGGTATGCCGGAAATGTGCGTTGCTTTTTTCTTTCAGCCTTTAAATTGAAAGTCACTCAAGGGCAACTGGGGTCCAAGTATGGAACTATTCTACTCTCGAATCATTGGAAAACTATTTTTGATTTTACTTTTAAATGCCATAAAGTAGAATGGGCATTCGAGAACACTTGTTCGAATCGAATACTAGATCCCTTGGAGCCCAAATATGCATTTCGAGACGAAATTGAGATTTGGTATTTAGGTGTTTTGGATTTCGTCTGTTTTGCAATCGTTTCTTATTGAATGGCAAATTAAAAGGTCATTTAGCATATTTATATATTTTTCAGAGGAAACTATATAAGTTGAATTATTACTCAATAAAAATAAAATTTCTCTTTGAAAATATACACACCTTAATCTAGCCTACTAATCAAAGGAGTACATCAGACTAATGGCGAGAATGTGCTACTAGTTTCCTTTATCACCGCAACTGTAATGCGTTCTATTTAATCGTTGTTGTTATCTTGGGCACAAAATGTTGGTTTCATTTAGTAACGACGAATGTTACACTTTGTTGGAATGTCAAAAATAAAATATTACTTAAAACATAAACTTAATTAGACGAAACTCCATTTGATGAAAAAAAGAGTTCTGAATGAATTGAGATTGAAAATCAGTAGTTGTTCAGAGAATTTTGAAATATTATTCAAACAATTACCAAAATAGATCTAAGCAATAACAATTAACATCGAAACTAAAGTACTAAAGCTGAGTTGGAAAAAATTTAGTAGACATTCATTGCTGCTGATTCTTCAAATTGACGGCCCTATCGAGGTAACCGTCGGAGCAGAATTCTCTCCGATTTCCTACTATTCGGAGACATTTTGCTTCATGGTCTCCGATCTGCCGATCGAACCTTTGCGTTTGCGGTTTATATGCGATGCTTTGCGATTAAGACCTTTTAACAGATAAAAACAAACATTTCAAAACGAATCTCCGAAAAAGGATGGGTTGCGGAGAAAACTCCGCTTCGACGGCTACCTCGATAGGGCCGTGAAAGTGCAAACATGTGAGATAAAGAATCTTTACACGAGAAAATCATAGCGAACATAAGTTCAAGCAAGTTCAGCATGTTCATCGTTAAGGTCTGGGATAGAACTAGAATGATCAGAAGTCATGACTCATGAAGTGTGTTTAATGACCTGCTCTAGATCGATCTAGAGCAGAAAAAAGCAGCTTTTTGGTGTTTAATGACAATTTTTCTACTCCGAGCAAGAACTTTTTGTGTTTAATGACCTGCTCTAGAGCTTTTAGAGCAGCATTTTCTGCACTTACTTTTGAGTAAGAGTAGAGTGGAGCAAAGTGTCAAAATCAGCTGTTGACATTTGATTCAAATATTTTTGTTTATATTTTGCGTTTTGCAATCTATTTGGAATCGAATTTAACTTAAAATCAATTGAATTAACATCGCATGTTAGTTTAGTTTTGATTCCAATGTTTCCGAATATATATTTTTATTATAATAGGATACCAAACATAATTTTGCAAACTAGCAAAGGTCACAAAATGTATGTTGCTTTCTTATCAGCTGACTTTTGCCACCAGCTGACTCTGCTCTAGTTGCCTTGACATTTTTCATGTTTCTTGCTCTGCTCTGAGCTGCGCTGCTCTGCTCTTTTTTCATTAAACACACTTATGTATTGAAAAACTTCGTTTGTCTACGGCAGTGTATTACATTCATGTCACTCTCGTTTGCTATTTTTTTTTTTTTTTGCTGAAATTAAATGGTTGCATGTATGGGAATTTATTTTAAACATTGGTAGGTATGCAATATAAATCCTCAAATATCAAATTTTGTCACGTTAAGATATCAACGAAAAATTCATAGGTATTAAAAAAAAACAGCAACGCAAGAAGCTTTGATTTGCATTAAAGATTCTTTCAAAATGTTACAAAGAGTAGAGAAAAAAATGTTCGCAGGTAATAATTTTGTCTGAGCTGTAGATGATGTATTGGCTACCAACGTTAAAATAATGGAGAGAAAGGGCATTCAATAGAGACTACAGTGAAATCTCCCTTGGGCGGACAGCCATGGTGCAGAAGTTTTTGTCCGCCTAAGGGAGTTGTCCGTTTAAAGGAAATCAAACAAAAACACCAAATTTTAAAAATAAATAGCTGATGCTTTTAAATCTGTGATTCCTAAGCGCGTTGCAACTTCTGTTGCCTGTTGTCGAATTGCACTTCCAGATATCTGAAACCCTTTGTTCGAGATGCATTGAACCACTCGAAAACATTTTTATCAAGGCCGCTTGACAAAATAAATCGTCTTTAAAGATAAGTTTCATTGTAGTTTGACTGCCATTCACTCAAAAGCTAATTCTTTTTTTTTCAGTAGATCAGCAACTTGGGTTCTATTTGAAATTCTTTTTTTTTGACTAAAGCTAATTACGTCTACCTTTCCCTTTAAAGTCAAAATTCTCTTTTTTGGTTGCGTCCTGAAAACATGTTTCTATAAAATCTACATATAGGTAAAAATAATTAAAGAATTTAAAACTGCCTGAGCGCAAATAAAATAAAATCAGAAAATAAACCCCTTTTTACGTTCAACCATTGCTGTAAACTGCAACTAAAAAAAAATACCGCTGCCAAAGTTATCAGCGTGAGGCCATGTTCAATCCTGCTCTGGTGTACGGGCCCCGACCCATAGAACGCGTTGCGTGCGGTAGAAGCGGCGCGGCAACTGATGCGGTGGGTTTTGCCGCGCGCAACTGATGGGGGTGACCCATAGAATCCGTTGCGGTGTTTTGACAGATAAATTTAGTCAAAATGGGGGCGTTCAAGAATCGTATCCTTATAGCTTGTTGTTGTTGTTTACGTGTGGGAAATCGAAAAAAATAAGTTATAATCGTCTAGCAATGATATTTTGAATGTTTTTCTGTTTTCAAAAGTCGAATTTTAATATTTTACAGCTGTTGTCTGTTGTCGATCGTTCAAAAAGGTATCTAATGCTATGTCCGCACCTGAGAGTTAAACTTGTTTAACTCAAAACAATCCCAAACCAATATGATAACCAAGTGGTTTGCCATACAAAATGAAACCTTTTTAATCACTGGGTTTCGAGATAACCTACTCGAAACCAAGTGCGCTGAATGCACTATTTCCAATATTCCATTAAATTTGACATTTAAGAGAATGGATGTGAGTGGAGAGAGAATGAATTCTCTCATACGTCGTTGACGTTCTGCTCACACTTTATGTCTGTCTCTTTTTAACTTAAGACAAAAAGATAAACTGAAAACTTTTTTGCATATGCGGACACTATTTGGTTAACTCAAACCATCCTGGAACGAAACCCAGGTTAACTTCAGGTGCGGACATAGCATTAGATACGGCTATGCGAGATAGGCTATCCGATAGGTTCTTGAACGCGCCCATTGTCACTTTTTCCATATAAGAGAAAACTTCAAATTGGTTGTGACTGCGCATGTCTCTCTTCTGTCACCGCGTGAGAGCCGCGGCAAAGTAGAAAGTTGGGCTACTCGGCGCGTTCGGCGCGTTGCGCGCGGTGCTTATGGGTCACCTCTCATAAGATCGTGTGTATTTAATCGAGCTGTCAGTTGGAAGCGGTGCCGCACGCGCGCAACGCGTTCTATGGGCCGGGGCCTTACGTCTAAGAGAAAATATTTTATCTTTCATACGTGAAATTTCTGTCCGCGTCCGTCCAAGGGAGTGTCCGTCTAAGGCCTCAACCCATAGAATCCGTTGCGTCCGTTCGCTCTCGGATTCACCTGACAGCTCGATTAAATACACACGATCTTATGAGAGGTGACCCATAAGCATCGGATGCAACGGATGCAACGCAAAAAGTAGCCCAACTTTTAACTTTTTGCGTCCGGCAGAAGAGAGACATGCGCAGTAAGAACCAATTTGAAATTTTCTCTCTGATGACATGCGCAGTAAGAACCAATTTGAAATTTTCTCTTCTGCTAACATGAGTGGTCTTGTTGAGTTGAGACACCGCAACGGATTCTATGGGTCACCCGAATCCGTTGTGTCCGGCAAAACTCACAGCTGTCAGGTGAATCCGGCAGCGAACGGACGCAACTGATTCTATGGGTCGGGGCCTTAAAGGAAACTGAAAACAATGAAACTTTTATGGAGCAATTTCCGTGCAAAAAAATTTGTCCGTCTAAGGGAGGTGTCCGCCTAAAAGAGGTGTCCGCAAAGGGAGATTTCACTGCATTTGAAATGCTTAAAACCCGTGATACTATCCGAGAGATAAACCAGCAAAAAGCCTCCTGTTAAAGAGGACGAACATTTTCTTTATTCTAGCCACAGTTCAAGTATTCAGCTGCAAACCATGATTGGTATTTTGGAAATGGCATTCAAAAGAGACCATTTGAACTGCTTAATACCTATGAGCTAAGCGGTATATTTCAATCACTGTGGTGGAGGTAAGTTATCAATCCGAGAGATAAACCAAGAAAAGGTTTCCTGTTTAAAAGGACGAAAATTTTATTTATTCTAGCCAAAGTTCAAATATTCATCTGCAAACCATGATTGGGATTTTTTATTGTCGTTTGTTTATGTTACGCAATTCAAAGATAAAGTTCCTATTTACAATATAGCTCAAACGAAGTAAATATTTAGTTCCATAAGTCCTTTTAGGTATAAGGACATATAATCTAATAAAATAAATAAATAAAATAAATAAATAGGTTGGCGCAACAGAGCGAGAAGCCCCTGGGCCTAGCGCATTTCTCACAACCATCCCTTGTGAGGGAATGGAGGGGACCTACAATTTTCTGCCGGTTCCGAACGGCTAATCGAGAAAGCGCTTTTCATGGCAATGAATACTAACGGAGGACTTGCCAATTCCTCGCGAAAGGCGATACCCGTAGAAAAAACATTTTTGCCTCTGGTGGGATTCGAACTCGAACCTCTGGATTGACAGGCGGACATGCTATCCATCACACCACGGGTACCACAATCTAATAAAATGTGTATATAAAAGAGCTCTTTGTCATTAAGAAGATTTCAGGAACCATAAAATTATTATTATTTATTAATCAGTACTTCAAACTACATGCAATAAATTAAAATCCTTCAAACCAAAAATACCATCTTAAAGAAAAAGTAAAGCACAACCGGCTTGTCATAATGAAATGATGAATCCACGTCACGATCGCGAAGAAACAAAAAGAACAGCAGATCAAACCCCTCCTGATAGACAAGTTCAAGGACATAAAAAATTGCAATTTAGTATTATGTATGTAGTGTGAAACAATTAAAAGTAGGCCCTTATTGCGAGTGTCGTTTGGCTGTCGATAAACGACGGTTGTCGATAGTCGAACGTCGAAAATGAAATTTGGTATTGCGTATTCTTATTGTTCGATACGTTCAAATTTTGAATTCGGTCGTTATCGTCTCTATTTTTGCGTTTGACTATCACTGAAACTCACTCAAATGTCAAGTTATAGAATTTATTCACAAATGACTACTTTCATTATTCACAGTAACAGAAATCCTTGTCGATAGAGATACGAAATACCAAAAGGAAAATTTATCGAAGCTTTCGACCCTTGTCGCATCGAATGTTAGGCGACACTCGCAATAAGGGCCATAGTTTCTTTTCTTTAATTTTGTACATACCTTGAGGTTAGAGCCTTCCATTAAAAGCCAGTATTCTATTACACGTGCATTCCTTATCGTTATACGTGTTTCAGTGTATCAAACATTTGTTTGCACTAGTTAACATTTATTTTTAAAATACACGTAATAAATAAAAAGATAAATCTTTTTATTTATTAGATTAAAAAACACGTGGAATATCTCTACTAGAAAACTCACATCAATACACGTAAGTAAAAATGGACATGTGATCACAAAATAGGCCGAGGCTTTTCTTTAACCCTATCCCAGGGGCCCTACTCTGTATTTCGTTTCGAATCGTAAGTTTATTCGAAAATGATTTTCGATCCGATTATGAATTCGTACTCTGTATTTCGTTTTCGAATCGAAAAAAAAGTACTTGTTAATATTTTCATTAACGGAATAGATTTGCGAAGTCTTGAAACATTTCTCAAGATATCTGTCAAATCAAGCAAAAAAAATAATATCAAAGCAAATTACAAACAAGTAAAAATATAAATAAATGAAACAAAAAAATCGTTTTCGGATTTGCCGTTCCGAAAGTGGTAGATTCGAATCCGCTTTAGAAATAAAGAGTACAAAATATTCGTTTTCGGAAATTTTTTGCTTTCGAAACGAATTACAGGGTAGGGCCCCAGGACTGAAATTGTGGATGTATAATATGAGAACAGTTTCTCCAAGAACTATAATAATAATGGGCTTCCGTTCGTCGCTTCGATTTGGGAATTTATAGTGGATTAAAATTGCAGTTGTTAAAGCAATTAACATTTTTCATCAAAACTGTAAATTGGCTATAATAGGCTTGAAAAGGAGTCGTGAAATAAGATTTGGCGAAATAATCGTTGTTCTTTGAAAACCAAGTATTTTTTTGTAGTTTTCTGGTGTAAATTTTGAGTAATTTGAGTAGGAAAATGTTAGTGTAGACTGTTCCTTTGACACCGTCATTTTTAATAAGAAAAGGTTTCCTGGCGTTGCCAAAGATCGCGCGAGTTCTAGAAAAATAATCGCTTATAATACGCGCACGCGACACTTCCTTAAAAAAAAATTTTTTTGTTTTTTTTTTTCAATCATAAATTATAATTAAATAATTAATTAAACACACATATGAATTTTTTATTAAACAATTAACATTTATTGCTCATCAAATCATATCGACACAACAGACCTGGTGACCTTTCAAAATCTGGTAGCGAGCCCTACGTCTTATCCGCTTTGATATAATTTTTTTCTAATGAGATAAACCAATTGAATGCAAGCGAAAATGTAAGCTACAAAAGTTCCAAAATCATTTTTAAATAAAAAAATGGTTGTATAAAATAATATTAACCAACTGTCGCCTACAAGTAGCATATAACAAATAATATTACTCAATATTGATTTATTACTTTATTTTGAAAAACATCTACAAATAACTTTAATTTGGAAATAATCAAGAATATACCCTTTTTAACTTTTAGCAGCTTAAA
Organism: Melanostoma scalare; assembly: GCA_949752695.1. NCBI lineage: Eukaryota > Metazoa > Arthropoda > Insecta > Diptera > Syrphidae > Melanostoma > Melanostoma scalare. The sequence continues at coordinate 146,392 of OX456985.1, forward strand.
AGGGTTAGTTGCATTAGTTTAGATCTTGTTAAAAGCGGCTACATCGACACTTTGAACATAATCTTCCAACTTTTCAATTTCTTCAGTCAACCAATCGATTGAAACTTTGTCATCTTCTACAACGCAGGAGATGCTCAGTTTAGTGATGCCGAAAGCAACTGGGGCGAATTTAGAAGCTCCCCACAACAAACCATCGGATGTTATTTTTCGAACTTCAGCTTCAAGAGCTTTCATATCAGTTTCATCGTCCCATGGCTTAACATCTAAAACAAGACTAGATTTGGCAATAAGAACAGGCTTGGTTGATTTTTTAGCAGCATAAGCCGCCAAACGTTCTTCACGAATCTTCGCAGCTTCTGCATCGTCTTCATCCGAATCAGAGGCAAACAGGTCAACACCATCATCGTCATCAGCCTTGTTTTGAGTTGTAGCAGGGGTAGAATTTGCTGCAGATTTACTAGTGCTCATGTTCATTGAAGACAATTTCTGTTCTAGAGATTTTACACGATTCTCGGATTGAATACAAACTTTTTTTAGACCCTCAATTAGTTGACGTAGATCAGCATTATCTTTTTCAACAGCTGCCAGACGATCCATGACGTCTGGAGAAGCAGGTGTGGCTGCTAAAGTCGCAATACCATCCATCTTAACGGAACGAAATACATAAATACAAAATGTGATCATTAGTTGCAATTTCCAATCAAATAAACCTTTTCCAAAGAGTTCTTGATGTGTTGTCTGGCCTTGGCAATTTCAGAAACTAAAGTGCACTGATTTGATGATGGCCCCTGTGAAGGAATGTTTGACAAATATTACTTTTGCATAAAAAAAGAAAAAAGAGAACAGCTAAAAATCTTTTTAAATAAATACTTTAAAGTATGTATGTACATAATATAAATAGAAAAAAGGTAAAGAAACCAAAAACGAAAAAAATCAATATCACAACATAAAATGGTCGACTATGGTAGCTACTCGAAAAAGGAAAGGAGATAAAGCTGCTAATGCAAACCTTATTTTTCAGGTTTTTAGACTTTTTAGTAAAATCCTGAGATTCATTTTTAGCGTCATTTGTTGTTTGGTTTGGTGGTATATTTTCTTGTTCTTCTACCTTCTCTGAGACATCTTTATTTGTCTTTTTCTTCTTCTTTTTTTTGGTTTTAGCTTCTTCAGTGGCTTCTGATGGAACTTCCATATTTAATGTTGGTGAAAAATCTTTGGAGACACTATTAGAAGATGAACCCTCCGACTCAACCAATTTAGGTTTCTTTTGCTTTTTTGGTCTATTTGCAGTACCCTTCTTAGCTGCTTCTACCATTACTTCTGGACTTGATATTTTGCGTGTAGTATTCTTTCTTTTTTTCTTAGTTTTTTCCGGACTCACATTTATGGGAAGACTTTCAGATTGTGTTGTGTCTACTGTTCCTTTAAGCAGCTTGTAGATGACAGTATTTGGTTTTATTATTGACATTTTATTAACATCGAACGATTTAGACGATTATATAAATCACTGGCAATCAGTTTATAATCTTACCTTTGCCAAACGTTCATAGTATTCCCTTTCAGCATCATGGTAGCGAGATTTTTCTACCCAAACACGTTCTGCTGCAAGTGGACAGGCCATTTTATGATCTGAAAAATTATCCTGTATACTGTATACACGTATGATTTACTTGAATAAGAAAGAACACTCAAAAATCAATTATTTAGCTTTTGCGTATGAGTGCTATGAAAAGTTTAGGAAAACGTGGCATGTGCAGAAGATGCGACTACCATTGCCTTTTCAGAGCTTTAATTTTTGCTGATGATTTTAGTCATTATTCTTTTTGAAAAACTGCAACACTTACGTAGAGTACTAAAAGGAGTATTAAAAACGATGGTAGAGTAAATTATCAGGAACTTAAGTTAACTGGTTATGGTTATAAAGTTATAATGGAAAATGGATCTCTAAAATAACCCGGCCGGCCAGAAAAGAAAATCAGCAATTCTGAAATCTGAACTGCTTACGCTGAGTTGAAAGAGTATAAAATTCCAGTTGGAAAAAAAAGAGAGAAGATAGATAATCAAATAGGTCTGTTCCCTTACTTGGTGCAGAGAAGTTCACAATCTGTGATCTTTGCAAAGCCCAGATTAAATTTTTATCGTGTTCAATAAAAATTGCTGTCAGATTAGTCATTTAGCATTATATAATAGGGGTACTCATGCATCAGCGTAAAACCCTCGTAAACCGTGTAGTCTGTGTAAGTTTACCAGATGGTAAAAGAACTGTCAAATTTTGTATGGAAAATGTTTTACACAAATTTGGTAAAACTACGCAACGAATTCAATGCGGAAACGAGATGGTAAAACGGGTAAAACTACACAAAAAACTTTTTTGGCATTTCGAAAGAAACGTTTCAGTTAAGTTGAACATAGAAGTAGGTACTTTTTATCAAACAAAAAATAAAATATAAAAGTATTACAAATAAATATGGAAATGAGCGGAGTAAGTAATTAAAAACAAAGTTTTGAAGTTTCTTACACCACTTACACAAAGTAGCTTAAAGAGGTACTCATGCAAAGTCTCGCGTAAAGTAACATATTTACACAAAACGTAATCTTACGCCGAAGCATGAATACCCTTAATGACTCTACTCACTCACTCGATGGAAAGTGAAATAAGCTAAATCGGAACAGGAGTGGAGGAAGTGATGAACTGAACACAAAATATAGAAAAGACTTCTGCAAAAAAATCACAGCAAAGCTTGAAAAAGTGTTTCTCAAAAGTGTTGTACATATTTGTTTGGATATGCAGGATTTCTGGCAAAAAGTCACAAGTCACAACGTTGTGACCTACTGAGAGCTACATCACAATTAGAGTGTGAAGTGGAAAATTGTGATTCTTCTGGAAAGCTGTGTGTCATCAGTGAATTTGGACAGAATCGGGCTGTAAAAGCCAGTCCAGTACTCTATTGGTCAGGCAGTATTTCCGTTTAAAAATAAAGCTCAAACCCATTCTTTATTGTATTACCATCCCGATTTTTACAAGGATATATTTCGAGAGCAGCTAAATTTGTTGGTAAAATAATATTTTTAAGCTCAACGTTTATTTTGTAGTTTGGCAGCACTACAATTCTAATTTTTATAACTCACAGATGTCACTAGTCGCTACTATTAATTTATTATACCAGTAGTTTTTGAAGTTCAAATTTTGATTTAAACCATTTGACATTCTTGTTCTTGTTAACAAAAAACTGCAGCTTTGAATTATATATTACAACTATTTATTTATTGGTAGTGAAGTAGTGAAATTGTTTTGTTTTATAACGAAAATGTGGTGTAATTTCGCACAATCTTCTTCAGAAGATGAAACAATAAGTAATGCATTTTCTACGAATGGCATATTTAAGATATGGAGTGATGACTTGGTGGGACTATTCATTTTGAGTAGTAGACAAATTTACAATATAAATTACATGTCTTTTTTAGGTTTACAAAAGACCTCAAGTTCGTGCCAATGTACAAAACAAAAAAATGGTCATAGCTATTGATAAAAGTGTTGTTTTGTTAGAAGATGAGAACATTGCCAAGTGCAGCTTTCTTGGATTCAGCTCTCTAATAGATGTGGTTGCTATTTCTAATTCCGGGAATCTTATTGTGTGTGGTTTGGTTGATGGAGAAATTCATGGAGTGTGCATCAATGGCATACCGTTGTTTAATTTGTAATTTTGTTAATAAGCATGAAAAGTATTAGTTTTACTAAGATGATTTTTTAGGAGTATCAACCAAGATGATGTGCAAAAGAAGTCTACTATTGCCGGTATTAGGCAGGCCGACAAACACTATTACATATCTTGTACAAATGGCAGTATATACAAGTAAGTAAATCACATCCTTACTAATGTTATAAGTGCCCAAACTACTGAACGGATTTAAATGAAATTTGGTACAGAGATAGAATAGGGCCTATTCAATAGGCTATATTCTATATTTCATCCCCATATTCCTACGGCAACGGGAATATAAACGGGACCGATTTCAAAAATGATTTCAGCATTAGGATGCTACATTATCACTCAACAACAGTGACTTTATTTCATCTTTAGAACGTTACGTTATCACTCAGTAACAAAGATTATATTACATACCCCATACTCATACTCATACTCCCATGGCAACGGAAGAACGAGAACGGGAACCTAACAATTTTTCAGACCTGAGCAACGCCGGGCGGGTGAACAAGTAATCAATAAGCTTTTCTCAATATTTTCTTTATTTTTTTTCACTTGAAATTTTGATCAAGCTGTGCCAATGTTGGAATTTCTGGGACGAGCATTTCTTATCCAAAAGATTCATGAAATCTTTTGCAATACTTTTGTTCTTGCATTTTTCACATTTTTTCAACACAATCAACACTTAATTTTTAAAGTCTTTAGTCAGCTAAATTACCCGGCGTTGTAGTTCTTCGACAAATCAAACACTGGCATGAAAAGCGCTTTCTAACTACGCCGTTCAGAATTGGCATAAAATTGTAGGTCTTTGAAATGCATCAAGTCACTATTTATTGTGTTGCTATTTATTTATTTTTAATAACTTTATTTCTTTGTCTTAAGTCTTAACTCGTATTTTTTTTTATTATTTATTGCTATAACATTACAAGAAAAACCAATTTTTTCAGGCTTTCCAATGTAGACGAATCGCGTATTCAAACTTGCTTAAACATGTCCCTAAAAGACAATGAAACTGTTCCCTTTGATGAAACAATCATGGACAGTGTGACAATTGAACGATTGACTAACACAAAAAGTTTAAATGAAATCACAGCTGTTGAGTTGCTACCTTTGAGAGGTACGAATGAATACCTTTTCATAGGTGGAACGAAATGTTTTTTACGATTTCAAACAAATAATGCTGACACTAAAATCATAATCTCTGATAACTATCAAGGTCTTAAAAGTATTTACAACTTAGACAGCTACATGTAAGTATTTTCTTTTTTTAAATTTAAGATTTCTGGAATAAATGCATATGAATCTTTCTTTCATAAATAGAATCGCTCTAACAAATAGTGGCCATCTTCTTGAAATATGCCAATACACGAAAATTGTTTATTCAAATCCCTTCGACTTTGATGGTCTTATCGATGATTTAACTATTATGGAAAATAATGAAAATACAGTTGAATTGTTGATCCTTACGAAACCCGATGAAAGCGGCAATCGAGCTATGAAGGTGATTGAATTTCCATGTCAGTATTAACGCTTTACTTGTTAGTACTTTTCTTTGATTGGTTTGTGTTTATTTAATAGCATTCAAATGCATACATGAATTTGAAATGACCAAGGAAACATGGCTAGTGAATCAACCAAAATGTTCAGTTAACCTGTACTATTTGAGCGGCGAAAACATAAACGCGCAGGGTTTGCCACAGGAAATTGAAATGAAATTGGTATCTGAAACACAACCTGTGGAACGGCTTAAGAAATTAATTTACAAAGGTCATCTGGAGGAAGCAGAGGTCTGAATTTTTTCCTTTTTTTTGTATAGTAAAACAAAAACTAGTATCTGTTTTAATTCTTACATATTGAAAGGAATTTGGAAAGCAATTTGAATTGAGTTTGCAGCCTATTTATGAAGCAAAAACCAGGAAGATTTTGTTAGAAATGTACTCTATAACCGAGGTAAGTGTTGTTAAAATTATTATTAAATTATAGTTGATGGTGGACTTCCTTCTTTTAATTTATTTTTTGATTATTTATTATCATTACATAGCAAGTTGTTAATTGCTTTAGAAAACATACACATTTTTCGACCTTACCAAAAGCGATAGACATCACCTGAATTTAAAAAGAACGGAATTTTTAAAAACTGCTTATTTTAATAGAATTCAAGATAATATTGTCTTAAGGGATCATCTCAGTGTGACCGCACGAAAAATCACTGATTTTGGCGATTTTATTTATGGTTAGGATATTTTAATCGGTCTAGGTGAAGAATACAAAATGATTTTTGTTGCGGTGATTTTTTAGTTTTATTATTATTATTAATTACCAAAAACGTTGTTAAAAAAAAGAGTCCTAATCGGTGTCCACTTTTCCAGGCTCAATCTTAATCTAAAAAAAAAAGAAGCACTCCGGGAGTGCCGACAGAAGTGAAAACAGAATTGAATTTTCAGTAAATATTTTAAGGCACAGGAAAATCTTTTCATTAAAATGTTTCTTCTTAGTGCTTATAATAAAAATAGATAAATAGTGGCAAAATTTTATTCAATGTTTTATAATATATGTACATGAACATATGGAAGAACATCAATGAAACTTATTAGTTTTCATTCACATTTTCAGCTTTTCCATTATCATCTCATGCAATCATCGTATTCTAATAATGAAGTAATAGGCCTATGGTAACTAAAATAGGAAATGAAAAATTTTGACTCGAATCTATTTAAATATATCGCAAAGACTGCACCAACTGTCGATTTATATTTCGTTGTACTAAGGCTGCGGTCATTCGTCATTGTTAAATTATATTCTTCTTTTAAAAATTAAAATTTGTAGCATCGGCGGAGTTGATGTTTAAAGTCACCATTCAAAATCATTGGCAAATCATCAAATCTCTCCCCAATTTTGCCGTGAATGTGTGCAGAAGCGTATTCAGAATAAATAAATAAATTTTTATATAAAAACTGTCGTATTACACTTAAAAACGTATTCGGTGAAATATAAACGCCAACTATTATAACTTGCTGTTCATTTTCACAGTTGCAACGACAAACAGATAGATCGCCGATATCAAAATAGTACGATAGTGTACCTCGTATGCAAATTCATATGATTTCCACAAAAAATGGCAGTTGTATCTGACAACCATTGATAGATAGCTACTCCTGCTGCTGGACGATCGTGCCTTCTGAAACTTGCAACTAAATTGAAATCAGGAATATCATATATTTCTTCTTCACCCATGTGAGTCTCTGTTAAAATTAATACGTTAATTTTCTTAGCGATAGTGTCTATTGAGTAATGGTTTTCAAGCTATTTTCATGCAACCGTTTCAATTCCATCGATAAATCATCGCGATGAGTTGTTGATCTCTTCTAATTTGTTGTAAAAAGCGTCTCCTACTCTGTCATGATGAAATTTCCAGCTTCACTTATCCAGCCACTCTTCATTGTAATAGCAGTAAAAGATTTGGTGCTTTTTATTTTTTCTGCGTTGCATAAATTTTTCTCTGTTTCTTCAATTGATTTCTTTCTTCTCTGTATTTCTCCGAGTCGGTAAGTACAATTACTATGTAATAATGCTATTGCATTCTTTTAAGTCATTTAGCAACATAAAAATTAAGGTGTCTCTTGGCTCAATAGTAGAGTCGTTGGCTCAGTCGTTCAGCAACAGCTATCGAGTGTAGACGTGTTGACGACTTTAGCTGTGGTATATTTTCAAGTGATTTTAACAAGTAGTGTTTAAAGTCAGTGAATTTTCATCAAGGCAGTAGCCTAACGTGTAGCGCAGCAGGTACCCAGTGTGGAGCAACGTGGGTTCAACTCCCAGCCGGGGCCTCCAATTTTTATTTCTGTTTTAAAGCAAATAGCCCAAAATAAGGAGAAAATCCGATTAGAAGGTAAAAAAAAAGCGACAGAGTCGTCTATGATGGACCATAGCGGTCCATCAACAACGAAAAAAGTGTTGGATGAAAATCCAACACTAAAAACAACAACAACAACAAGCAAAGCAGCGGCAACAACCGCAATGCAAATTGCGGTGCCAGCAACCGCAGCAACAACAGCAGCAGCAGCAGCAACAACAACTGCAAAGAAGAGGCGGCGCCTAAAAGCCAAGCCGAATTTGGTGTCCCGAAGACAAAAAACATCAAAAGATAAGGAGGTCGACGATGACGAGATGTCGACTAGCAGCGATAGCATCGAAAGCTTAAATTCAACATATGAATACGAGTCCAACGGTGGCGAGGGCCGTTACACCGGTAGTGGGAACTCGTTCGCAGCATTGGCAGACGAAGGCGACGGTGTGGACGAGGATAATGAAAACAATGTAGAAGACAAGAGACTTCGTACGATATCTAGCATCTTAGAGAAATTATACAAGGAAATCGAAGAGATAAAAGAGAAACAGGTGGCCCGCAGGAAAGCAGATAGCGAGGCAAAACAACAACTGTTGGCAAAGACAGACAATGCCAAACAGCAACAGCCAACAACAACAAAGGCAAATGCTAAAACAGCTCCCGTGCAGCAACAAGGCACAACAGCTAATAAAATAGCTGGGGAGCAAAACCAAAGAAAGAAAACTGCTACCCAAGAGCAGCAACGGGGGACCGCGGCTAAAAAAGCCGCGCCATCGAAGCAGCCAGGGGAGACGGTGCCAAAGCAGCAGCAGCAGAAGCAGCAGAGACAACAACAACAACAACAACAGCCAGCACAACAACAGCAGCAGCAAAGAAAGACAGCTACTAAGAGCAGGGTGCCCCCCATCAACACCCACAGAATGGATCTGAAAGCAACATTAAACCTATGTAAGTCCGCCATAGGCGATAATTTTGTTATTAAGCGTTTAGGACAAGATCGACATGCGATCCAATGTGAAAACATTGGTGACCATAAGATCGTTCGGGCGTTGTTGCAAACAACAACCACCGAACATTTCACTTTTACTCCCAAAGAGGAGAAGCCCAAAAGTATGCTTTTGAAAGGGGTAGAGCCTACCTCTGACCCAGAGGAGCTCTTAGCGGAACTCCGCAGGTTGGCGAGCGACGATCTCGAGTTTATCGGGGTCAAGTCGTTCACCACGGCTAAGGCTAGACGGGAGAGGCGGCTATTGCCGATGTTCCTCGTCACCCTATCTCCCAGTAGCCGTCTGGAGAGTCTAAGGAAAATCTCCGTCCTGGACTACCAGATGGTAAGATGGGAAAAAATAAACAGGCACGGAGACATTTTACAATGTCTTCGTTGTCAACGGTTCGGGCACGCCGCATTCAACTGCCAAATGCAGTCGAGGTGCGTTAAGTGTGGAGAGAACCACAAAGAAAAAGAGTGCAAGCTCGGTGAGGAAAGGGTCGAAGATAAGACCCAATTGAAATGTGTTCTCTGTGGTGGAGATGGACACCCTGCTAACTATCGGGGATGTCCTCGATACCAAGTTATTAAAAAATCATTAAAAGCTGCTCCAACAGTAACCAAGGACGAGGGAAGGCATACAGCCAGACCGACTCCAAGGGCCGTCGTTCCCCAAGTCTCCTACGCCCAAATGGCGGGTGGAGCTGGGAAAACGGTACAACCTCCCCAGAAAGAGGCCGCACAGCCATCTGTGTCAAAGGCAGCTACTGGGGAGTCAGAGGTGATGGTCGCTCTGCGTGTCATTCAGGCACAAATGAGTGAACTATCACGGCAAATAAGTGAGCAGGCGCGTAGGGTGGACTTGATCTACCGTGCAGTGCCGTCGCTTGCGCAATTTTTAGGTTAACGGGCGCGCTGCCGGAGAGGCCTTTTAAGATCCTAGCCGTGAATGTGAATTCGCTAGTTAGGATAGAACGACGAACCAACTTCCTTGAGTTGTTAAAAGACCAACGTCCTGATGTATGTATGGTTAGCGAAACTAGGCTAAATCAGCATCACAAACTGACGGATAACAATTACATTATCATAAGGAGGAACCGACCCAACTCGACTCTCGCGGGTGGGGTTGCGATCTTCTTACGTAAGGGCATTGCTCATAAGGTAATATATAGCGGTGAAGTACGTCGATTCCGGTTGCTGGAAACGTGTATCATATGCATCCCTCTCCAACAGGGGAGGCGATTGTATGTGGTCTCGCTCTATGCACCGCCGCCGCCGGGAGCTTCTCAAACCTCATGTTTTATAACAGAGCTCGAAACGCTTTTTCGATGTCTGAATCTGAACTCGGATGAAAACTATTTCCTTTTGGCCGGTGATTACAATGCTAAACACCAAGATTGGGGAAATCAATTAGCCAATCCAAGGGGGACCCAGCTATTCAATTGGCTGGGGCTTCACAGCATTGAGTGTAAAGTCGATCTGCTAGCTACTGACAGGCCTTCATATCCTCGAAGTGGCTCTTATTTGGATCTATTGCTTTTAGACTCAAGACTGAAACTGACCGACGACATTCTTCGACGGACAAAAAATTGTTTGACGACGGTTGAGTACGACAGTGATCACTGTGGACTTGCCGCCGTCATACTGCTTCCGAACGACCTTGTGGAACTGGAGGAGTACGTGCCGACGCACTCTTACAACTACGGTAAGACACGTTGGCCGCGCTTTTCCGGTGCCGTATCAAGGGAACTTCGTTCGAACGGTATTGCGCCGCCATGCAACAGGAATCTGTCGAACGTTGAGATCGATGGGTACCTGCAACGTATGGAGGATGCAATCCGTAGCACAATGGACAGGACAATTCCTAAATATAGGCAACATGACTCTACGAACATGTACAGAAACGCGACAATAGACGCACTTTACAAACAAAAAAGTAGACTCCTGTCAAGACTCAAACTCTTGCACAGGAGGTTTACTGACCGACACGATTTGGAGATTAGAACTCTGAAGTCACAGATCAAAAATCTCCAACAGTTAATTAAAGAAAATTACAGAATCTCTATATCGCTTTTCTGGAACAACAAAATTCGGGCTGTACAATCCAACAACCCGAGTATGTTTCCGGAAATAAATAAAATTTTTAGGAGAAAAGATCAAAGTGACCTTCAGGGTATTAAACTCCAAAGGACGACAGAAAACAAAAACTTACTTTTGACAGTAGGGATAGATCCGGATGAGGCCATCTTGGATGATGACCACTTTATAGTGGAAGATGCTCAGGAGAAGGTAGAGACGGTGGGTGCTGTTTTCGAGCGAGTATATAAGGTGAATGAGTGCATTCGCCCGAATTACGACCTTGAGAATAGAGCCTTCGTTGGACACTTCTATCTTAGAGACGAGATCTCGCATTGGCGATCCGAGAATCCTGGTTTCACCAGGTTCAATGACGACCGACTTGCAAATGCAGTCATCGCCCAGCGAAACGGGGATAACACCCTGTTCGTTTCTAAGATGGACCTCTTGGACATCTTTTACAAAATAAAGAAAAAGAAGTCAGCAGGAGTCGACGGCATACCCAATGTTGTGCTGCGAAACCTCCCTTCGGAAGCGGTGGACATATACACCACGTTGTTCAACAATGCGCTGAATAATGCATATTATCCAGTGCGTTGGAAGACGGCAGTGGTCCATCCTCTCCTTAAAAAAGGTAAGGATGGTTCCAATCCAGCAAATCTCCGGTCAATTAGTCTTCTTCCGAGTATCAGCAAGGTATTTGAGAAAGTTCTCAATAGAGCTCTGTCCACATGGGCTGAGGACAAACATATTATTCCTGAAAATCAGTTCGGTTCTAAGGCGGGCCATGATACCACACATGCCGCGTCTAAACTAGTATCAGATATTCAATGGAACAAAGCTAAAAATCAGTGTACGGGTGCATGTCTGGTTGACTTGGAGAAGGCTTTCGATACCGTCTGGTTAGACGGTCTTTTCTATAAGTTGATCAGATATGGCATGAGTAAACCACTACTATATATTCTGAATGACATGCTTCATGGTAGAACGTTTGTTGTGAAAAGTTGCAATAAAACTTCTACCAGAACTTTTAAAATACAGAATGGTCTGCAACAAGGAGCGGTGAATTCGCCTATTTTGTTTAGCATTTTCACCGGCGATCTAATTGGTTCCCTTCACCATGCCATAGCGTACGCCGACGACCTAATAGCGTACAGAACAGGTCCAAAGATCGAGGTCATCAGAATACTCTTGCAGCGTGACTTCGATAAGATTCAGCAATATTGCGATGACTGGAAGTTGAAAATCAACTTCCAGAAATCGGAAACAATTGTGTTTAGAACCTCGTTGGCTCGGGCCTCAAGGGATACGAGAAAGAACTGGCGAAAGCTGGTGATCGTTGATCTATATGGCCACCCACTGCCAAGCAAAGTAGTAGTCAAGTACCTGGGCATCTGGCTAGATCAGTATCTATATTTTAACAAACATATGGATGCTGCTCTGGCCAGGGCTAGAGGAGCTTTCGCTCTGACAAGGCGACTGTTTCACAGCAGTCAACTTGATAGCAGAGTGAAAGTGATTTGCTACATGGCCCTCATAAGGCCAATGATTGTCTATGGGTGCCCTGTATGGTTCAATGTTACAGCGTCTCAGATGGAAAAGATTCGGGTGTTTGAGAGACAGTGTCTGCGTACCTGTCTTGGATTGCACAGAACACCAGAGTCGGAGTACAGAAAATATTATCCTAATGAGGTCCTTTACAACGGGGCTCAAATAAACAGAATCGACAACTTCTTGATAAAACTGACTCGGGGTCATACTGCAAGGGCGATGTCTTCGAACAATGGCCTGATATTTGGGGCTTACTACCCCAACATAGAATATATGGAGAGAACACGTTTCAGTGGGTTTGTCCCACCGGAGGCTTTCCTCTATTTTGACATGATAGGTTTGATACAGGACAGATTGGCGGTTCCGTTAATCTACCACGTCTGCCGTAAGTCCGTAGAACGACGGCTCCTTTACAACCGGGACGTCGCCGCAGTAGGCGGAGAAGTTGAAGAGCTCCTCCGGTACAGTAGGGCGGTTTCAGATCGCGATCGACGGGACGTTATCAAAACGTCGAATATGTTCTGGTGGTTGTCTGAGCAACATAGGGAAAATGTTACGGATAGCGAGTCGCCTATGGCTGGCTTACAAAGGTTTAGTGTGTAAGACTTAGGGTATAGGGGGTAGGCATAGTGGCAACCAAAAAAAAAATTATAAAAACCAAAAAAAAAAAAAAAATTATAAAAATTAAAGCGGCGTCGAAAATCAAAAAAAAATGTAAAAAATCAAAATCAAAAAAAATGTAAAAATGACTGTGCGTCCCCAAAATTCAAAAAAAAAAATAGAAAAAATACAAAAACCCAAAAAAAAAATTATAAAACACAAAAAACAAAAAAAAAAAAAAAAAAATTATAAAAAGCTACTATGGCTGCTCTAGTTTTAAGTAGTTTTAATTAGTTTTAAGTAGTTTTAATTAGTCTAAGTAGTTTTAAGAAAAACATAAAAAAGGATCTAAAAAGCTAAGTTTTTTAAAAATTTTCTTAGCTCTAATATTAGTTATAGTTAGAAATAGAGATTAGATCATTAGGCCGAAAGGCATTAGAAATAAGTTATTGTATAATTTAGAGTACCCGCCTAGGGTCAGTAAGTTAATTAAGGTATTATGTAAGCTAGTTTAAACATTTTTGATAGCATGTAAGTAGTTATAAGAGATACACAATAAAAATGAATTTAAAACTGAAAACTGAGAGTCGTTGGCTATTAAACTGAGGGTCTCATGTTCGAATCCCAGCCGTGGCGATCAATTTTTATTTATGTTTTCACTTTAAATAAACAAAAAAATGCAAGTCATGGCTGGGAAACGAACCTGAGACGCTGGGCTATGACGACTTTACATACGAATTACGATGAGCCAATCAAAAAATGGTGTCGGTCGCGAATTCATGGATTTACCCCCATCGCAAAAGTGCCAAACGCGCCTAAAGAAGTTTTCACTTCAAAAAAAAAACTTTCAAAAGATTATTAATCCGCTATCGTCCGATGGAGGCTTTTTTAAATTTTTTTTTTGACAAAATGGCGGCAATTTGAACAAAAAGTTTTCTTTTTTTCGACAGTTTTTTGAGAAAAAAATATAGGAAGTTTTTTTTAAAAAAAAAAGCTTCCATAGGACGATAGAAAATGACAGGAAGAATGTTCTGTTAGTATTTGAAATCGATAGCTTGAGAACGTTTCCCTCGGCAACAGACACCGTTTTGAAAAACACCAGAAAAACGTGCTTAAACTTTGAGATCATCCATAGTGAATGTCGAAAATAAACTGAAATGCTTGGCTTCTCAACGAACTAGTTCTAGTTAACGAATTTGAAGAACTAAATACCGATAGAAGGTCAAGCGCAGGAAGGAGCACAGCAAAAGGAATAACGGTTGATGATGACGCTCTGTTCCCTTTCTTCAAGAAACGCTAGTGACGAAAATAATTCGAATTTCGATTTCAAAATTTAACAGCGTGTTTGTATCTGTGTGTATCTGTATACTATCCGATAATAAAAAAAAAACATTTTTTTTGAAAATTTCACACTGAGATGATCCTTTAAGCTACCGACTTAAGGCTGATTGTCCCCGATGGACGAACTCAGACTTAATGTAAATGATTTTCCTTGTGTTACTAAATTCAAATTTAGAAAAAAAGGAAATTTGAAAAACAACGAATAGAGTTAAAGAGAAACTTCAAAAAAATTGCAAGGTACGTCCTACCCGTGTATGTTCGGGTTTCGAGCAGGTCTATTTCTGTCTCAATTTTTTTCTCGCTTGCACCACTTAATCAAGGACTATTTTTTAATATTTACCAATATTATTAATGTTTTGTTTTGGTTCTAGGACAATATGGAACAATTGGAAGATAAGTTTAAACAACTTTTGGGCTTATTAAAATTAGTTGAAAACAAAGAATTCTTTAAAAACATCCGATCATTCGAAATACCAAGCAGACAGATATTAAAATTATTTTTGGATGAAATTTTAAAACATATGGATGAAGAGGTATTGATAGTTTAAAATGAATTAAACAATGACTTATATTTTTTTTTTTATGTTAAGATAGATGAATTGTGCATTTTAGAAATAAAAGAACACCAACTGAGATTGAAGACGTTAGCATTAATCGATCCTTACGAATGTAACATGGATTGGCAACGTTTTGTCTATCACCCAAACATAGTCAAACTTTGTTCCTCTTTTCTGAAAAGTGAAATTCCAACAGCATGTCTAATATGGAGGCGACATTCAGCAACCATTATACCCAAAATGGACCCACCAAGTATACGAAAATTAATGAGCATGATTCCAGCTAATATCGAGGCATTCAATATTGTGCAATGGCTTCGTCATTTTGTGCCAAGCATTGTTCATGCTCATCCTAGTTTAATGCCATACATCATCGAATGGAGTATTCAAAAAACAAGGTCATTACAATTTTCAAAACATTGGCCTGATATTGGCCTTGAATTTTCGAC
Source organism: Melanostoma scalare (assembly GCA_949752695.1). NCBI lineage: Eukaryota > Metazoa > Arthropoda > Insecta > Diptera > Syrphidae > Melanostoma > Melanostoma scalare. Next base: position 161,508 of record OX456985.1, read on the forward strand.
TAAAGTTGCTGAAATATTCGATGATATACAATTTCTTCATTCGTAAGTAAATCCATTCAAACAAATTCAACAATTCAATCATTGTCTTACTAGTGATGTTCGCCGTCAGCATGAAAAAAATGTCGAAAGGCTAAGAGATCTTGTCAATGCATTACAAGATCTGTCGGTTCTTAAGAAGAGCTACAATCTTGTTTTCACTTTAGACAATTACATAAAAGATTCATTGAATGAGACAGCGTTTTGTATACTTCAGAGAGTTCAAATAACAAATTTAAAAAGTCTTGTAAATGACTTCCTATATCCGATTTACCTGGAGCGAGGTCAATCTCCCGTGGAGGCCATACTAAAGTATATAAAGTTTCTAGTGGCTAGTAGGCAAAAGTTAAGCTCTTGGCTAACTCGTGCAGTGACATCTATAGGACTGCTGCATAGTGAAGATGCACGTATAGAGAGTGCCCTGCTAGTTCTTCAGGTACGTATTGTTTTATTTTATGATTTATTTAATATTTCCGTGCCAATATCATTCAAAGTCAGCCCCTGTGCCATGGCCAGTAACAGTAACGCCGTTAATAAAACTAGGAGATTCAACCCACCCATTGGCTCAAAAAATTAACACAGAATATGAGATTCAAATAATCAAAATCATGAAAGTTAAATATGGTTGGCCCGCAGATGGCGCTGACTATAATATCAAACTGGTTTTCAGGATTGTGAAAGCAGATTTACCTGAAATGATAGACGATATAAGGGATTTAACTAAAGCTACGCCTGAAATTCAAGGAAGTGCAAATTTTTACTGTTGCTACGAGTTGGCAAGAAAGGGAAAAATTGATTCCGCATTGAGATTTTTTAACGGTCTTGCAGCGCAGCAAAAATCTGAATGTAGTGAAAAAATAATCAATATTTTCTCTGTATGTTTTGTAAAATAATGCGTCAGTATATTTGTTTAAAATGTTTGTTACTTTTTAGGAAGTTCTTGAAGATCCCGAATTAGACGAAAACTCTCATAGTAACCTCTTTGAATTTTTCAAACTTATGATACTTCAATCGAATACAAGTGACCAAAATCAGTTGTTGCAAATTCAAAAATGTCACATTTTAAGGGTACGTTTTAATTTGAATACTTCAACAGATGATCTAAGAAAGAAAAACGTACGCGAAAAACTTTTAGAAAAAGGAGTTTCAAATTTAGCTTTTAAAATTAAAAATAGAAAAGACAGCGTTACAACGATTTGGAATGAAATTTGCGAGTTGTCGAACACACTTAATTTTGAAAAAGTGTTTGGTGTTTTCAAACTTTGCAAATCAGTCAATAAAATCCATTTTTCGTGTGCTCTTTCGTATTACACATGGGAGTTGCTAGAATGCACAAAACAAAACTATGAAGTGTTTATGGATCTTGCTATTCTTCTTATTTCACAGCAAATTGTTGTTTGTCAAAACAGTAAGTTCTTAAAATATCACAAAGATAAATGTATGTACATTTGTATATGTTAACGTTTTATATTGATTAGAATTGGAGAGGGACACTATAATGGCAGCCGACCCCCTTTCGTATCCGCTTGCTTATAAGCTTTTAATAAAGGCTGTACAGTGTGGAAAAACTTTCAAATTAGAAATTCTTGAACTGCTTAAATGGATACGGATTGTAAATACTTCATACGACTTAGAGGTCGTGAAAGAATATTACGGTGAAGAAAAAATTGTAAACGATCAGGTAATTTGTTTACTATTTATGTAAAAACACACACATATAGTTTTGTTTTTAGATATGCAAGCTCTTTGAAGAAAACGATGATAATTTACAAAAACTCAAAAAATCGCAAACAAATAGACGGAACTCTGTTTCAATTTTCGATGAAGTCGTGTGTGCCCAAGAAACTCGTAAGGAGAGGGTAATATTTTATATACAACACAATTTAGGCATGATTAATTTTGATATTTATTTTAGTGCTTTAAAGATCATACACCAGTAGTTAATTGTGTTTCACAAGCTATGCTTTTGATAGTTTCCGAAATTCAAATTAAAATGTTGTCTTTTGACAAACTAAAAGAATTTATTCCTGAGGAATTTAAGGTTGATGTTAGTAGGTAAATATAAAATGCTTTCCTTTTAGCTGAAACGATTTTATTCTTAATTCAATTTAGAACAAGAGGTGATTTTTTCCACTCGGTCGAATTGTTAATCAAATCTAAACAACATGACATATGGTATTCCGTTGCCCAATACCTTTTAGAATATCAGAAACAATCTAACGCTTGTATTATACAAGTGGACTTTGTATCAACGCAACTGCGTAGGGTGTTTCGTCATTTACTATTGCATAAAGATCAAAACTTTATAGGTAAAATTGATTGAATATTTAGAAATTTGAAATATAAACAAACTAATTGGGTATAAATTTTAAGATCTTTTTGCAATGCTGTTATCCGATTTGCAACCCCGCCTACAGCTGGATCATCTTATGAATGACCTTAAATCTGACATTCAAAAAGTTAATCTTCTTATTTTGGCCGAAATGTACAATACGCATATAGAAGATATGGTTAAAGTCAAAGCAATACGAGAGAGGTAACATTTTATATTGCAAATCAATAACAGCTGTTGATATTTTTATGGTATATATTTTTGTTTTGCAAAGCCGCATCAAACAGTTTTATTTTTCCGAAATCTGCAAACAAGACTCAACTTTAAAAACCAAGTCTGATATTGAAATTGTTTCAATGGCACAACTTATGAAAGAACTTAGGAACAGTATGCTTGATGTTCGCCTTTTGGAACGTCTGAGCAAAGATTTTGGTTGGGATTATCAACAAGTACTTATCTCGCAGGTTGTTATATTAAATAACTTTATAATTGAATTAAAAGTATCAACCTGAAAATAATTAAAACCAGGTCATAGCTGTACTTCACTTACAAGAACCGAACTTTGAAATTAAAATAGACACTTTCGGTAAAGAAGAATTGTTCATGAAAGATTCCGTTAATGAGATAAAAAGTCTTTGTCAGCCTTACATAAATGAAATTAAAAACACGGAGTTGTTGGCATCAAAACTTTTAAATTTCATATCTGAGGTAAACAACCTTTCTTTTGTTTTAATTACTTTTAATTAACTAGTTTTTTTTTTCAGATAAACTATTATTTTTATGAACATTATTTGTGCGTTATAGAGATTTTAAACTACATCGATGCATTGCCAAAAGAAATGCAACTATGGAACTGCATTTTAATATTCCTTAAACATAAAATGATTTCCAAACGTCGCAATCGTCCTTCACAAATGGAAACCGACTGGTGGCTTAAATCTCATTCTGAAGTTGGCGTACTTCCAAAAATTTCAAAGTATAGGTTACCGTTCATTCCGATTGTTCAAAACCCACTGAAAGATATTTTAGGTACGATTGCTTCGTGATATTAGTTTGTATGTATACAATAATACAAATTATTTATTAATTTTCCTTACACAGACAATGAAGTTAACATTGATAACTGTGAGAGTTGGTTTCCTTTGATTAAAATGCACACCGTTTTGCAAGCATCTGTAACTCAAACGGAAATTACAAAAATGCAAGACTACTTCTGTATGTCCGCTGTAAAAAACTCAATTTCAGAGTACAAGACTAACGCAGATTCGGATACATGGAATTTGCAGCCAACAAACAACGCTTTCTTACAATCTGTAAACCTTGTAAGCCAATTTGAAATATATACTCATAAATTTGTTCTTTATTTAGATTCTGAGATTAGTGCAGCATGTTTCAAGTCCATCAAAAGTGCTATTGATACTTTACTTTGTTTCAAGTCATGCTCCAGATGGGGCAGATCAAGTTGAAGCATCCTACGAGTGCTACAAGTACGCGTTAAAACACGAAGAAGAATTAGTAAATCAAGAAAAGGCCGTGGAAACTGTTCAGAAAGTCAAAAGAAAGTATCCAATTTTCAAAACCCAACACTTGTTGCACGTGTACGGATTAGTCGAAGACAAACTCTTGCAGTTGGTTGAAAACCCAAAGGATCTCATTCATTCATTGTATTACCATGAGATGATTTTAAAACCAAATAAATCAGATATAAATAAAGTGTGCAAGGAAATAGCAGAGCTTCACGACTTGGATATCGATATGATTCAATTTAATTTACTTCAAAAATGGCTGTCGTTTGCGGCAGTTTCCACTGAAGTAACTACGTTGGAAGAAACTTTTTTTGAAGAAGTAAATGGTACAATGCAGATAGGAGAAGAAAATGATGCAGAGAATGTTATAAGGTTTATACAAAAAAAATTATTCTTTTCTTTAACGAATACATTTTTTTTTTCAAGGGCACATTACATCTTAAAAAGTTGGGAAACAGATAAGGCAATGCAGTTTCTTGTGGGACATATTTTTCCAGCAGACGGGTATTATTACTAGTGTTCGAAATAAATTTTTATTTAACTTTCAATAAACATAATAGGTCAGTTAATACGAGTAAGCAGCTCCAGATGTTTGAATGCTTCTCACAACTTAATGATGGTAGATCAAACTACAACGATGTGCTATGTCAGCGAAAGTACATAATAATCAAGTGTGTCCATGACTTAAAACAGTTGGGTTACAACTTTAGTTTAGATAAATTTGCTGAATATGATAAAATTACGATACTGAAGAAAATTTGGCAAAATCATGCAAACAGTCAGTTCGCTATGGAAGTTATAGCAAACATTTGTCTTGGATTTGATATATATATTCCAAAAATTTGGAATGGTGTTCTCCGACAGATGGTTAAATTCAATATGATAAAAGAACTAAATGCTCTGGTCGATGCCTTATCATGTAATTCTCTCATTTTGTACACAAGGGGCTTAATTCTAGCCTGGGAGTGTGTGCTTAAAATACCTTTTAAGAAAGCAAACAGAACTAGATCCTTTGAACAAGAAGACATTTTAATGAAAACCCTTTTCAGGATACAGGTACATATAAATCTATCACAGTTTCGTCGCTTTACATATTTATTTGTTTCTTTTTTTTTTTTTTTTTGATTATAACAGGGATGTCCATTAGTAAGTGAGATCAACCTAGTTGAGATTGCTGAAGACTGCATACGCATTGACCGATGTCATATGGCTGCAATTTTGATTGTCTTCTGTTGTTCAACGAATGAGCGGGATAAAATTAAAAATGTAAGTGTGTATTGGAATTTTAATAGCATTTAAAAAAGGAAGAGGACTTTCAATTTTAACTTATATATTCGACTGGGATATAGAATAGACAGCAATTGACAAAGAAAAGAGATAACTCAAAATCAAAAATATGAGGGTTTCGTAATCCAAGTACAGTTTTTAAAAGCACATACTTCTTTTGGTAGCACTTCAGATATTCTAAATGGAAATCAGTATTTATTTCAAGTAAATCAAGAAAACCAATGAAGCCGTCTCTAAAGTAAAATCAAATTACATGGGAGACACAAAGAAGTACAAAAATCCATGAAAGGGCACTAATTTATCATGTTCAAAAAAGCAATATCATAGATATGCAATGTTATTTATTTATTTATTTATTATTTATTTGTTTTTATTAAACAGTAAGTAAATTACATATTCAATAGTGACTAGAATTAGCTGCCAGGGCTATCTACTAGAGTGGTAATAAAGTTATATATAACAGTATCGTTATTATTGTTTTTTTTTTTTTTAGATGAGATTTTCAAGTTTTAAATACGTTATTATGTTGTAAACTAGATTTATGTTGTTGGTGTTGATATCTTTCAAAAGGTTGTGTAAGTTGTTGTTGTTGGATAGCCTTGCGCAGGTTGATAGGACTTTCGGACAGGAAAGGAGATATGCAATGTTAAAAACAACGAAAAAAAGATTTAAATACCTTCTAATATATTTTATTGGGATTTCGGAATTCTTAGTTTTTGGAATTTTGAGTTTTCGAGATATGTGCGGCACAGTTCAAATTTATTTAAATATTATGTTTTTATTTACAGATGGTCATGTTACGGATGAATTCAAACGTGCGGAAAGAAATACTTGATTTGGAGGAATCAGGTATAATCCCAAGTATTATCAATTTTGTCCTGAGGGAACTGAATTTATAAACTGTTCAATGAAATTTTTTTCTCAGAGCTTAAATCTGTTAAATTTAATTGTAATTATTTTTACACATAAATAATAAATATAATATAGAATCTTTAGTACTAGAAGATCGATTTATATACTAAAAATTTAATTTTTGTATGTTCTAATATACAATTTCGTTGGTTGAGAAAAATAATTCGTGAATGGATATTTGCACTCTTAAGCGAGATGACTTGTTACTACTTTGCATTATTATTTGAGGTCTTTGGGACAATTTTGGTTTTGCAAAAGAACTGCTGAAACCGCACGTCTTTTTTGTTCCTTTTTCGGCGTTACAAGCCGTTCTCTGAATCTCTCCTTTTAACATGACAATAAGACCTGAGCTGATTGTGATTTATTTTTTTCAATATAATATTTTTAAAATGAAGGCCTCCATGGATCTTGGTACGGAGCATATTCATCTCAATTGTCTTGCACCTACTCTAATACTTTTTGTACTTTTTTCTGTCGAATGGCGGAATTGTAGCAACTTCATCCACCCTATACTTACTGGATAGTTGATGTCATTATCCCAAACGATACCCACTACCTTCTTTAACTTTTACCATACGTAAAGGGCTTCTTGCTTAGGATCCTCACTTATGCTCACACAATTTTGGACAACGAATGCCAAAGAGAAAGGACTGAAAACATCTTAGTAATGAATGTTTTGCAAACAGATATTTAGAACTTGTTAATAACTGTAATAATAGTAACCCAGTTCGTAGCAAAAAATTTCACAACGGGGTCGTCGATGCTTCCTTTTGGCAATCGTGTTCCAAAATTGTTACGTCGGGCCTTGTGATCGGGGCCAATGGCTTAATGGTCAGCAAATAATAGTTGATATACTTTTATAAATATCCTTAACACGTTCTACCCGGGGCATTTTATCTATGTTTCTACGACTACAACATTCCCCACTGTATTTTATTTCAGCACTATGTCTTTTTGCAGTATGGTTCTTAAAATAAAATTATAAACATTTGTGGACCACCATTGGTTACCCGCAATAAGGCCGCATTGGCTAGCAGGTAGCTTTATTATTTTTCGTAGTCATCTATACAATATCTACTCAATGATCTTCTAAGGACATCAGCTTGATCGAACAGTAGTTATTTCCTACATTGCTAAGGCATACTATCACCTCCTATAAGCTCGGAGATGAGAATTGAGTGCCATCTAAACCCGAGCTAGCTAGTTCATGCTCTCAGTATTTCGTCGTCATCTACAATAAGCTGTCCAGCAACGTAAATTAACTTCAACGAACGAACCTCCTGAGCTTTTCTCCTTCTTTGAGCGGCTTTTTTGAAGGCTTTTATTCAAGTTCTTGAATAGCTTGGCTCGCATCAGCAGAAATTTCTTCCAACTCATGCCCTATATGCACTTTGCTTGGAGTTGGGCTCTCTTCGATTCTTTCTTGCAGCTTCCGTATTTCTTTTCAAGTGCTTTATCAAATTTTAATCGACATAACTCTTTCAAAAAGGTATCCCAGATAATGGTATAGGTAGCGTATCCGATAGGTTATATCGAACCCAATGGCTTCATGAATGGTGTTCACATGTGGTCACAATAATCTACCTTTTTATAAAGCGATTTTGATTGAAAAGATTTACTCTCAGAATCTAGAACTAAAAGTTTCAATTAAACCTGTTTTTAATTCTTCGAAGAAAGTAGTTAGTCGATTAGCAATCGAATAGCAAAAACAACCAATTAAGTTTTTTTTTATTTATTAACTTTTGTTAAAGGCAGAAACCACAGTTCAATAAAAAAATTTAAATACAAATTAAGGGAGAAAAAACTGTGAATACATAACTAAGTTAATGTAAAGCATTACAATAAGAAGTACAGCAATGTGATATCATTTCTTTTTAGCATCTTTTAAGCCAGCTCCAGCATTGAACTTGAAAAAAATAATGTCACCGTCTTCAACAACATAATTCCTTCCTTGTTGTCTATACTTTCCAGCGGATTTAGCAGCTGCTTCAGAACCTTCTTCCTTAAAATCTTTAAAATGCATTACCTCAGCCATAATAAAACCTTTTTCAAAATCTGTATGAATGCGTCCCGCAGCTTGTGGAGCTTTAGTTCCTTTCTTCAAAAAATTTCTTTTGCTTACTGTTTCATAAAAAAAACTATCTATTTTTGCATACCTGAATTGTCCAAGCCTTGACTTCATCAGGACCGGCAGTAAAGAAGTATTCCAATTGTAGCGCTTTATAGCCCGTTGTTATAATTTTATCCAAAACTGTCTTGCATTTGGTCTCTTCTTCGTACGCTTTACGTTCTGATTCATCTTTTTCGGCAAGTGTATGTTCGAAAAATCCCGAAAACGGAATGATTGTTGCGCCTGGATCATTTTTGTCAACCCATTCTTTAATTTTTGCTAACCACTTGTTCTTCTTTCGAATAAAATCTTTGTCAGACAAATTTATCAAATAGATTGCAGGTTTAGTTGTAAGAAACATATACTTGTTTAGCGTTTCGATCTAAAGGTGAAAAAAATAAATAACACTGTTTAAAAGAAAATGCATTTAAAAATTATGACACACTTTACTTTATGATTGAACAAAAGAACTGTTTTTTACTTACATCATGCAAGTTCCAGTCAGCAAAACGCAAATGTTTTTTTTCGTCGCAAAGAATGGTTTTAATTTTCAACATTGAGTCATATTCTGGCTTTAGTTTTTTATCTCCACCTCGAGCTACTACTTTCTCCAACTTATCTAGATTTTGCATAAGTTTCTCTTCGTCTTTTAAGCGAAGTTCTTCAGAAATAATGTCCAAATCACGAACTGGATCAACCTCACCCTCAACATGGGTAACGTCAGGATCCTCAAATGCTCCTAATAACTTTAATTGTTGAATTTTTTGAAAGAAAACTGAAAATTTTGTGCTTACGGCATAAATGGAAGATAGCATCGCAGGCACTAATGTGTGAAAGAAAAGCATTACCAAGACCTTGTCCTTCTGCAGCTCCTTTTACCAGCCCAGCTATATCTACTACGTTTAAATAAGCAGGAACTTTGCTGTGAAGAAAATATGTTTAATCATGATAAAATTCATTACGATTCACTTACCTGATTGGTTTGTGGTATTCACAAAGAAAATCAAATCGTTCATCCGGGACTGGAACCCTATGTGCTTAAAAAAAATTAAACTATAAACATCGCAGTAAATTTGTTTATTTTCATTAGAAAAATAAAAGGATTCGCTAAGCTTGAGGTTTATTTTTACAATTATTTCTAACGATTTGTTTAAATCTAATAGTTTAAAAAGTAGCATTTGTTTTTTGTTGGTATTTATTCATTTCGACATCCAGCTTTTTACAGTCCTTCATGAAGTTCCGTATAATAGTGCTCCAATAGTTTCTGTTCTTTACACAATTGGATATTAACTTCAAGGCAACAAAAGTTAAAGCCGACTGCTTTCCATCAAGCCCAAAATGTTTTGGCCGCAAATTTGTTAGCTCAAGAAGCGTTGTGAAAATTATATCTTCATTAAGTCCTGCGAACATTTTGTTGTGCTGACATTTTATGCGTGAACATGGGTCAAAATGAAGATTTCTATATTTTTCAGGATATGTTAGAAATTCAAGGGCGTTTTCCTTACTGGACATAAGATAAACCTTAAACAAGAAAATTGTATAATTTATATATAACAATATATTATATATTTAATTGTAATGCCGTCAGCCACTTAGAAAATAAAATTAACAAACATTCAAGTAAAAATAACTTATCCTTAAAAATAATTTCTTTTAATATAGCAGGTTTATGTAGCAAACTACTTTTTAATGATTTTTTTGAATTAGTTAGCAATTATGATATTTTTATGTTATATGAAACGTTTATAGAAAAAGATATGGAAAGATACGAAAAATACTTTGTGCACCACGAACTACTTTGGATTCCAGCAGTAAGGACGTTTACACGAGGGAGAGCCAGTGGGGGATCGTTGTATGGTATAAGGAAAGAGCTGAAAAATATATTGAACTGCAACTTTGTAAAGGAACTCAACCGTGATTTTATCGAAATGGCAATAGGAAATGAAAAACTGTACGTGATTCCAGTATACATTAACTGCAACAAATGGATGGAAGACTTCACAAGCCTACATTACTTTTTAACAGAGTTTGGAAAAGATGATGTAATACTCATGGGTGATTTTAATGGAAGAGTGGGTGAAGCCCAGATAATAAATGAAATCGAAGAAAAACTCCCGGAAACATTATATAAAACGCGAGTTTCTCTCGACAAAAAAACTGACAGCAACGGAAAAAAACTTATCGAGCTGTGCGAAACAATGGGGTTCACACTCTTAAATGGGAGATCAGCAGATGATAAAAAAGGCCACCTAACCTTTGTGAGAGGCACTGCAACGTCAACAATTGACTATTGTTTTACTAAAGGAAAACCAATCAGCTGGATTAGTGGTTTCGAGGTACTGGGAAAAAATCACTCAGATCATATGCCAATCTCTCTCGGAATGTATGTGACTGGCCAGGAATACACCTCCGCACCCCATAAGAATCTGTTGCCGAAACTCAAATGGAAAGAGGAAAAAGCCGAATCATATAAGATGAATCTCAATTATCAGCTTTCGCAAGTAGATACAAACGAACTTGAATCCATGAGAGGGACTGATATACTCACGAATTGTATACTCGAAGCAGCAAAACCTTTCCAAAGAGAAACAAGTCAAAAAGGAAGACAACCATGGTTTGACTGGGATTGTGAAAAAGCCAGGAAAAAATCATATGCTTTTTTGAGGCTCCTGAGGAAAAAAAACACCGACTATTCGAAGCAATTGTATCAAAATGCTAACAAATGCTATAAAAACATTTGCATACAAAAACGGAAAGCTTATACAATAAGAATAGCGGAAAAACTTGCGAACACAAAGGACAGTAAGACGTTTTGGAAAGTTGCCAAGGCAATTAATGGCGCTGCTCTTGGACAAAACATCAAAGTTGAAGCTACAGTTTTAGCTACTTACTTTGAATCCCTCTTAAATGAGACACTAAGCGGAAACACGTTTCATTATACACTGCCCCTGCAAGAGGTCGCTCTCTTGGACCGAAATATCACCCTGGAAGACGTCTGCGGAATCATTGGCCGATGTGGCCAAAACAAAGCTCCAGGAGATGATCGGATTCCCTACGAGTTTTTCAAAGGAGCAACGGAGGACTTCCTGAACAATATGGCCAAAAGTTTCAATTTTATATTTTCTACGGGTGACATCCCGAACGGATTTAAAAATAGCATCTTATTCCCCATATTTAAAAAAGGAAACCCAAGAGAACCTTGCAATTATAGAGGAATATCCTTTCTAAACGCAATAGCGAAAATATTCACTGGGATCATTCTGGATAGGCTAACAGAATGGGTAGAGGAAAACAATATATTGAGCGAATTCCAAGCTGGGTTTCGGAAAGGGTACTCCACTGTGGACAATATATTTTGCCTCACAAGTATTGCCAAGTACTATCTTGAAAAAGGAAAGAAACTTTATGCTTTTTTTGTTGATTTTAAGGCAGCGTTTGATTCTGTAGACAGAAAGGCATTAATATACAAATTAAGTAGCATTGGAGTGTCTACAAAAGTACTGAAAGTCCTACAAAACCTCTATCAAGGAAACCGAACAGCAGTATGGGATGGAAACAGACTGTCAGATTGGTTCGAACCAAAAACAGGAGTCAAGCAAGGATGCCTCTTAAGTCCGTTACTTTTTTCTATCTTCCTAGACGATATAGTTCGATTTTTACCGGGAGGAATACTTTTTGGTGGGCTCAGAATAAAGCTTTTAATGTATGCAGACGACATTGTCATTCTTGCAGAAACATCAAACATGATGCAAATGATGATAAACAAGCTAGAACAATATTGTTCTCATTGGAATCTGGAGGTTAATACCAGGAAATCCAAAATAATGGTCTTCAGAAACGGAAATGGGCGGTATGCAAGGAACGAGAGATGGACGTGGTTAGGCGAAGAACTTGAAAACGTCAACGAGTACAAATACCTTGGCTTTATTATAACACCACAAGTCTCATTTAAAAAACATTTGCAAGGAAAATTAACAGAATCCAAACGTGCAATTAACACCAGTTGGCGAGGAGTTATAGGGTCAACCAATGTAGCACCAAGTGCTAAATACAAAATTTTTGAAGCGGTGGCAAGATCCATAATGTGCTACGCTTCTCAAATTTGGGGAATCTATGAATATGAAGAAGTCGAAAAACTCTTAAGGTTCTTTATTAAAAAAATTTTCAGACTTCCACACAATACACCGAGTTACATGCTTCACCTGGAAACGGGGCTACCACCACTACACATTTACACTCTAAGTCTTCACTTTGCCTACATCTCTAAGGTCATGTCACTTCCCAGCAATCGCCTCCCAAACGTAGTTGCAAAACATCTGCGAGACAGAAATCTTCAGTGTTTTGGCGAATGGACGAGACTCGAAAACCAATATAATATTACACTGTGGGCAGGAGATACAGTTATAAATAAAGGAACCCACGATATAATAACAAAAATAGAACAACACTCCATGAGAAGTTTTAAGTTGAAATGCGAACAGAGCGAAACAAGAAGCAGTTACAAGCAGCTAAACCATGAACTCAGAGAGGTGAACTACTTCAATGACAGACATAGCCTGGATATGATTTCAACCCTTTTCAAAGCAAGAGGCGAACTTTTACCTTTGAATTACCTGCCGTACGTAAACGTCGACAACGTGAACTGCTCTCTGTGCAACCTAAGGACAAAAGAAGATATTCGTCATTTTATCGGCATCTGCCCAATACTTAACGAAATACGGTTATCGCACTGGGGAAAGATCACCCTGTCAGTGGAAGAATCTTCCCGAGTACTTGATGGAGAAAATTGGAATACACTATACTCATACCTGAAAACTGCGCTCAAATATCGTGCACAAATAATTAACGAAGCTTTTTAAGATTTAATTTTTTTTTTCTTTTAATTTAATTTTTTCTTTAATTTTGTGATAAAATATATACAAATAATGAATTAAATATTCTTTTGAAAAATTTTATAACTCTCATTTTTCGGCTGACGGCACTTCAAGCCAATGCTTATATTGTGAAAATTGTAAAAAAAAAAAAAATATGAAAGCTTAATAAACAAATCACTATTAACTAACTATATAACAATATATAAAAATGGACAGAATCAGTCTTTAAAATAACAAAATCCACCCGGAAAATTTAAATTTACTTTTTGCCAGACGACAGTTTACAAACAGGAACTTTATTTTTCTTCGGTCTTAGTTTTTCGAACTATATAACGACTATTACAATATTAAAACATTGAGGTCGATTTTAGAACTGAGTTTTCTTTCACTGTTTCAGCATGAAAACTATCGGAATGAGGGTAAATAACTTTTAAGATTCCTGGTGAATTTTAAAACTTTATTTATGCCTCTCATCAATATCACATAAGCAAATTAAATTACCTTTTTGCGATAGTAGACAGACAAGTTCATATCTCCTTTCACAAGTTTGCCTCGATCATATTCAATGGGGCAAAAGCCTTCAAAATTCACATATTCTTTTGTATAGCCAATAACTAAAAAAGGAACGTATAAAGGCTTAAGTTTCTCAGAGTTATTGTAATACTGTTGAGTATTAAGCATGAAATTAATAGTGTGATCATAGCAAGTCCAATAAAAAATGTGAATATATTGAAACATGCACATGATGCTTTTTGTTTGTGTCGTTAATGGTTCCATGATTTCATTTGCTTCTTCAAATGGTTTACTAAAGTGGAATATTTTGTAAATTTCCTCATCAGTATATCCGTATGGTCTGTTTAGTAACTTTTGACATTCTTCAGTGTAAAATTCTGGTCCCACGTTTACGTAAAAGTATTTAAATGCTTTTAATTTGCCTAGAGAAAGGCAGGCTTGACAGTAGAAATGATTGATTTCGCGTTTGAAGACAAGAGAATCATAAAACATGTTCAAATATCCTAGGTTTGCACACCAGTTTCTTATCAACTTTACTTTATAGCTAGTAATGCATCGCGTAGTTTTTATTATTTCATTCTTAGCCTTTTCACTGATTGTCCAGCTATTTGTATCTCCGTCGAGATAATGAATGTTTAACAAAGATGTTGCATTTGATTTTCGAAGACAATTTATAATTTTCTCAGTGTTACAGAAATCCCGATGAATTTCTTCGAGCAAATGACTCGTTAAATGTTTCGAACCGTTGTTTTTCAAAATCCAATTGTCTAATATTTTCTCAAAACTACTAAGAAGTATAAACACAACAGTTATATCTACCGTATTCCTAGCGGACTCCTCAAGGAGCTTCGGTGTAAGGGGTACGTTGTCTAGAATTATTCCATTTGGTGTAATTGACTTTTTCATTCTGAGGAGATCTATTATATCCGTTTCTGAAATGTATTCACTTTCGAAACTTTTTGATGTAAATATTTCTAGTCCGAGATCGTGCGCTATTGTTCGGCATAAGGTAGAAACCCCTGCTTTCGAATGCCCAAAAACTGCTATTCTAATTGGATCCTTCATCTGCGGTGGATTACATGTATTGACGAATTCAAGAGGGTTTCGTTTGAAATCCTTCAAGTTCTTTTTTCCACAAAGAAAATATATATAATCATAGTAAATGCATGGATAAACATTTTTTTGATTTGCCATTCCTTGAAATTGATTAATTGTTACAAGTCGACTTACATCCACTGGACATGAGTATTTAAACCTACTAAATCTATGGTAACCAGAGCTTAAAAGTTTTTCACTCTCTTCCATTGTTATGTTTGTGACGTTTTCGAACAGAGCAACACGATGTCTACACTGATTTATAAGGTCTACATACTTATCCATAGATTTTGAGAACTTATAGCTCTTCGGTACATTTAATATGGAGATGCGGTGCTTTAAGCACGCTTCTTTAATTTTTATATTCTCTTTTTCGAAATAGTGCACTACCTGCTGACATTTTGTTTCGATTTCATGCTTTACACTGTCTGGCAAAGCTTCAGTGTAAGACGTAATGCTTGTAGCTCTAAAATCAGGTGAGGAAATTTTGCTAAAGTCAATCATGTCGTTATTATCCATATGCAAACAAAAAAAAATTATTTAGCATAAGGAGAAATCAATTTTGAAAAACAATACCTTGAATGACTCAACATATGTATTCTTGCAAAGTTAAGGAAAAACGTGTGCATTATTTCATCCTTATCGTCAAACACGAAAACACATTCCGGGTAATATCCATTAGCTATTAAATCATTGAATTGTGTCAAAAGAAATAGATATCCAAAGATTACAGCTCCTCTTTCATAAGCGCCAGCTAAATCTTTAATGAATTCGATCCTTTTTCTATCACACAAACTGGTTGTAGTTAAATATTTATCCAAAATTTCAGTGTACATCATTGTTGTAGGGTTTTGTTGGAAGTTTAAAGTTTCAATATTTAAACAGTTTGCCAAATTCTCCGCAAAGTGAACTTTATTTCTATGACTTAGTCCAACTATGAATACTCTTGGCGGTGGTACTGCAACTCTTTTTTGAGAAAACCACACTGGGTCTGAAATAAATTCAGCCAATTCTACTTTCGAGTACATAACATAATTCCTGTTTCTATATTCAGCGGTGCAGTCTGGATTTCCTTTTTTGAGTAAATTATGTTTATTCAAAGAAACTGGACACCAATCCAATGAGTCGCCATAGCTAGTTCCATTTGACTTTTCACTTGCTTTTTCTTCACTTAAAGCAAAAAAGCTTGACGACTCTGAGCCACAATTTTCTTTGATTTCATTGCGAATACCGTACTTTATTGTAGCACCTGTTTCAAATAAAAATAAGTATTCCTCTAAGGCCTTAAATATTGTTTTGGTCCACGATTGTTGAGATATATCAACTTCGATGACTCTTACGTTGTTTTCTTGGAAAAACATTTGCAATTCTTCGTATTTCTCTATAAATTTAAGGGCAGCCTCGTATCTGCTAGTAAAAAATGGAGCTTCGGCTCTGTTATGAGATTGATCCAGTTTTATTTTTATTTTATGTTGCGATGATTTAATATTAACATTTGTTTTAAAATTATCTTTCCATTTGCTAAAATTCAGACTGAGTGTTTCGGAAATATATTTTTTATTTATACAATTTTCATTGTGATTTTTACTGTACAAATCGATTATTGTTTTTAAAGAGGAACATTTTAGAAAAAAAACACAGTCCGGAAGTTCATCTTCTCTCAGAAGTTCTTTCCAAAAGCTTATATTTAAAGGTGCAGAGTCAATAACGTACTGTTTGTATTGGATCTCAAAATTTTGCCTTTGTCGAAGCCACGACAGAAAGTTATTGGAAGACATAATTTTGGTTGTTTGTTCAAAGTTAATCTCATCCAAAATAGCATTCATAAGCTGGTCTTTGGAGATTATGCTAGAGTAGGCAGTTTGAAAATACCACTCAGCGTTCTTAAGGGTAAATAAGTCAAATCGAGAACTTTTTTTGTAATCTATCATAAGATCTGTAACAAGTATATCGTTAAGAGTTTCAAACACACATGTATTCCATTCATCGATTTTGTTTTGTCTGAAAGTTGAGTGAGCTCGAAGAAATGGATTTGCTTCATTTTCATATTCTTCTGCTAACTTGCTTTTCTCGGAACTTAAACATATATTTTTGTAAATTTCCGCTTTGAAATACTGAGCAATATATTTCGATAGAGTGCTTTTACCCGTTCGATGTGGTCCGATTACTGCAACTCTACATTTAGGAAGCAGATTCATGTATTTGCCAGGATTTTCGATAAAAAGATTTCTGTGTTCATAAGAATAGCACATGAAAATGTATCTCAAATAGCGAATAGCATATTTTCCATCGCAAAAGCGTAACCTGCCAAGAAAAAGATTAACAGGACATATGCTGCCGAATTTCGAAATCCACCATTTGTAATTTGGCAAAACTTTGTCAGTATTGCAGTATTCTTCCAAGCTCATAGAAATAGAATCTTTGTTTCTGTTGAGGAAACTGCATTCATAATTTTTTTTTAAATTAACATATTGAAATCGGTTCCGAATTGAATTAACGATTGCATACGTCCCTATTCGACAATCTACTCGAATTACATTTTCTCTAAAATAGTATAAAATGAACTTTTGAAGGACTTCAATCGTTAATGAAAACTTTTGACTGTAACTATGAGTATCCAAGTAAATAATATAATCCGGACGAAAGCAACTATAAATACAATTCAACTGCTTCCGCACAATATCATTTACAAGTAATTCATTCTTACCATCCGGAAGCACAAACTGTTTGTTTCCAAAAGAATTGATAAAATCATTTCGCTCATAAAAATCCGTTTTCAGTTTTGTGTTCTCTGCACTGTTGTTATCATCTTTATCTCTCAAAACAAAAGGAATACCACATGAAGTATTCAAATCAGGAATTATAGGAAAGCCAGTCAATATGTACCCTTTATGAGCATATTTATCGGCTGTTAATTCTATTGAGAGAAGTTTCATTATAACACAAATCGGAATTCCATTTCCAGCATCTAGATTCGACTTAAGCCACCTTCCGATGAAAGTATTTCGTTTTATTTGATTTTTCACTAAGAATTCAGGCGTTATATTGTAGGTACTAAATTCTTTTACTAGCAACTCGGTGACTTGAAAAAATAACGGAATAGTATCTCCAGTTACCATAATGTGTAAAGGTTTCCGTTTAATGAACTGATCAAAACTATCTTCACTCTTAAATGCATCCTTTGGAAACAAGTGTTCGTTCAAAACCGTTTTTTTGTTCCTGACTTCATATATTGCGTCCATAGCTTTGGCTAGGTTATACTTGTGAATAAATGGGTATTGCGTTATAACAGCACCCCAAGGTTTCAATTCTCCGAAAAGTTTTGCTGGTATATTTTCAAACACTTCAAAAACAATATCTTTAATCCATACATCTTCGGGTTCAGCATAACTGAATATTATAGAATTGGAATCCATTATGAGAGTTTAGTATGAATTTATGTGATTTGTTAAACTGCTTATTTTAGATTTAGATCTAATTTTCAATGTAGCTTAGATTTTGTTTCAGACTGTGCTGAAGAAAACAATCGATATTTTTAAAACCAAGTTGGTTAAAAGTTTGCTTCCTTCTAACGCCCATCATTTTGATGGTTTATTTTTTAATGTGTAAAAAAATAACAGCAAATTTTTTTTATGAAAAAAGTTTGGAAAAATAAAAAAAATCATCATTGCATTTGTATAATTCGGTTATGGACGCGGTTAACAATGATCGTGGTGGAATCTACTCAAAGACGAACTTAATTACCTGCAAACAAATGAAAATCACACATGCTATATCAACAAAACACCAGCAATGGGAAAAGTTTTGAACGATAGAAGGATCTACGACGAAATCTAGAATTAATTTGCGGAACTTTGATGCTCTTGGCTGAAGATTTCAGACAAACTTTTACTTAATTCTAAAAAATAATGCTTTCGAAGAAATAAACGCCTGTTTGAATTTTTTGTGGAGACACGTGAAAAAGAAGACACTCAAAAGAGATTTGAGCTTTCGCCTCAAGAACGATAGTAAAGCAGACGAATTTTGCAACCAGTTGTTGAGCATTGGTAATTGGAATAAGCTAGTCGATGAAACTGGCTTTATAACACTTCTAGAGAACTTTTGTTGTATTTTTGAATCTAAAGAACAACTCATCAATAGTGTGTTTCCAAACATAGCACGACAGTACAAAAACCACGTTAAGCACGATCAATACTGGTCGGAAAGAACAAGAATGCCAATAAATTGAACGGGGAAGTTCTAAAAGACATTCCAGGATCAATATCCAAATAAAAATCAGTGGAGACTGTGATGAATCGGGATGACGCTGTAAAATATTCAACAACAGTCTTGAACTCACAGAATTTGCCAGGATTACAACCACACATACTACAAATAAAAATTAGGGGATTCGATTATTATTATTAGAATGGTAAATTTTGTTGAAGCAACTAATATGGTTAACGGAAAATGAAATGGCGATGATGTTTTGATTCCTTTTAAGTATAAACATCTTTAATTCCCTACCTTGCATTTGCCATGACTATCAACGCAACGCAACGCAAGGACAAACTTTGAAAATCCAGTATTTTCACACAGACAGCCCTGCATTGCATGTTTTATAGCAGTAAAATCAATCTATGCAATTGACAGAAAAACAAAGTATTGTTTTTCATGCATAAAACGTTTTGTTGTTTTTGTTGTCTTGCATAAAACGTTTTGTTCGAAAAATAATAAAATTGTTTTACATTAAATTTTTTCAAAGCCTGTCGAAGCGGATGTGGCTTTGACTAGTTCACACAAATCTGAGAACGTTCTCTTGTATGCATTGTATTGTTCTACAAAACATTCTAAAAATGCAAAACGACCTGCTGCAAACTGGACGGGCAAAACCTTCATATTATTCCTTATGAAAAATCATTATTAAAAGTCCAACAATTTTCAGTAATTTTATCCGTATGAGCCTAAAGGCTTAGTAAGCAAGGAATAAAAATAAAAAAACAGCCCATTCGACTAACTACGTTCAAGAGGTAATTTTACACATTTCCAGTGATTTCGTTTTTTCCTTTCTTTTTGAAATTTACCTACCACGCCTCTAGTTTAAATTCAAAAAATATAATGCACCGATTAAAGGAAGAAGTTGCCGTCAGCAAGATAGCAAAAAGGTTAACTTTAGCCTCGAACGAAGAAGCCAAGGGAGAAAATTATAATAATCCTACCAACAAACAATTTTGCATACGACTTTGCAGAAAGTGAGGATACACTTAGGACTAATTATAATAATAATAAAGTTGTAGATGTTTGGTAGTTGGAAGGAAGTTAATCCATACATAAATATATACTATGAGAGCAACAAAATATTCAAGAGGTACTTATTTTCATTGGGATCGATGGTGCAGAAAGGGAAATTCTCAGCGGGAGCAGCGCTCTTCGTCAGAACGTTGAAGAAGGTTGACTTGCCAACATTGGGGACTCCAACGATGCCTACTCGTAGATTGGTACCCACGCGACCAATGAGTGGCTTTTTCTCTGGTTCTTCGGCTTTTTTTGGTGGCATGTTGATGCTGGAACTGAAAGGAAAATAAAAGATTGATTTATACGTATTAATTGATTGAAAACAAACTTGTTCACAATAAACAAAAAAATAACTTATAACAAGAACAAAATAATAAGAATGTTAGGTTATGGACACGATAAGTAATTCAAGTTTCAAGGGTCCTACATATATATGTATGTATGCAGGTATGTTTCTAATAAAACCATTAGTTTGTTTCCCAGAAGAATATACTTTACTTATAATCTATTTGAAACACTTATAAAATATAGGTTTCTGATGGTCTTGTCACACGCAGTTCTCTTTCAAACATATGCATTTTGTAAGGTTACAATATCGGCATAAACCATTAACATTCTGATAGATATCTAGAATATATCTACGTAACTATATCAACATGTGTTGATAGACATTACAACTAATACAAAATTATTAAACTACCTTTAAGGATTATATACTTTTTCAACACAAACCGAAGTAAATAACCAATGATAAATTTCCAACGTGGAGATACCGGACAAGCAGTAAGCACAAAAAGAACTGTCAAAATATAAAAAACTTCCACGAATCACACATGACACATGAATGAAGCAAAAGGTTCCACAAAACAAGATGCAAAGAGCGGTGATGCCAGATGCCACATTCTGTCGATTTCCATTAGCGGAGTTTACACTGTACAATTAGTTGGACTTTGGTTTCAACCACAGAGTAGATAATACAGAGTATCCACTTCCACCCCTTCAACCCGAAACACCCGCAAAAAATTTTTCAATATGGCGTCCTATTTCTGAGTTTGAGGCTCTGTGCTCACTGTTATGAACTGTAAAAACTTAACAAAACGCCTGCATCGGTATGAAATTTTTTACTAATTTTTGTCTTTTTCAGTGAAATACTGGTCAAAATGGAAAAAAAAGTTAATTCCTGCAACTTAAATTCATTTTTCTAAGTTCTAGGCTGTATGAAAATCAAAAATTATCGATTTTTTTGCAACCAAAAAAAAAAATTTTTTACTTTTCAAACTCAACTGGTGGTAAGTGAAGGCCAGTGAGGGCATCCGGGTGCGGGCATCCGGTCTAGTTTAGCTTGTAGGCAAAACGCACTGCCTTGCTGAAGTGGACTCTCTGGTTATACTCTTTGGTTTCAACGACGAATGTTAAATAATGTGTACCCTCAGTCGACCGCAACTTCTATTTATTTAGATTGTTGCTTTTGTAAGACGAGATCTATCTGTGATACATGTTTTCAGCTGAATATAAAGTTGTGTTAGTGAAATTACTTACACCACTTCATTTTTGGATTTCAAACTGATTTTGAGTTAAGAAAGGGTAGTGGTTTTTTTTCAATCAGCTTCGGGACAGATGCCATTGTTTGCGTGTGGTTCTTGGTTCACCCTCTTGTTGTATCTTCTCTGTGGTTAAAACAGAGAGCTTAGAGGAATAAAGGACAATAGGGAAAACCACACACACACCACGGCATCTGCCCTCGACCTGACTTTATTTGAACTTTATTATTTTCGGATTACGAAACTGGTTTCGGAGTTAATACGTGTATTACAGATGGATCTCGTGTTACAAAAACAACAATGTAAGCAAATGTAAGTTGCGGGGCAAGAGAAGTAATGGTTTTCCCTCTTGTTCTTTATTCCTCTAAGGTGGAAACGAGGTATAAGACAGAGAGTCAGCTGCGACATGATAGAGCTATTAATTTTTTAATTTAAACTGGTTTTTTCAAACATGTGTCTACAATATTTTTGCGTTTGAAACAGAAGAATATGTTGAAAGCTTTATAGAAAACTGCCGCAGTAAGCGTAAGTAAGTAAATAAAAGTGAAATCTACACTAACAAAATGTGAAAATAGTGAATAATGAATTGCAACCAGATATGGAACACTGGGCGCGTTCGAGAACCTATCGGATAGCCTATCTCGGATAGCCGTATCTTGGATATCTTTTCGAACGATATAGATATCTTTTCCAGATTGCTGCAGACAACAGCTGTGAAATATTAAAATTCGACTTTTGAAAATAGAAAAACATTCAAAATGTCATTGCTAGACGATTATAACTTATTTATTTCGATTTCCCATGCGTTTTAAAAGACTTATGATGAAATAAATGCACACCAAAACAAAAAATCAACATACAAAGAAATAAAAATAAAATTCTATCAGCTGATCACTTGAATAGAAAGGTATACCAAAAATACTCGGATACCTTTAGATAGCTTTTTAGTTGAAATGGGTGTGTGACTCTGCTAAAAGTTTAACACGTAAACAACAACAACAAGCTATCCGGATACGATTCTCGAACGCCCCCACTATCTTTGATTTCACAACAAAAAAAATTTAAGGGTGTTTCAGGCAAAGGGGTTACGAATTGAACAAGGAGCCAGTTCCGACAAGCCAATGCCATTTTGTGCACATATTAAATTCCATGGGACTTGGCCATTGGCGGATCTAGACTAATGGCGCCCCTAGGATGTAAAAAAAGCCGCCCCAAAAAAATTTTTTCACCCAAAACAAAAAATAAAATTTTCACTATAAAGTAACTAAAATAAAAAAATAAAGTATAACTACTATTAAAATCATTATTTTTTTTTTTACAAAAAAATCAGTTTCTTTAATTTGGTATCAAAATATTGCATGAAGTTATACACATCACATCAATAATAATAATAATAATATATCAGTATTACATTTTATGTTATATTTTATTCATTAGTTTTAAATTAATTTTAGTGATTTTAAATTGTTCATCAACCAATATTTATAACATTACACGTCGTACTTTTTTTTCTGCGTATGCTTCAATTATATCATCGAAGTCCAGTGATCTCAGTAAACTGGACTCAATATTCTTGATGGCTGTATCATTTAGCTTATTTTGTGTTGTAACTGACCGTAAATAATTTTTAACTCTTTTAACATTTTTTTTGTTCGAGAAAAAAATTCTTATTTTCAAAATATTTGCCGCCCCCTGGAGTTGCCGCCATAGGCTGCAGCCTACTCAGCCTATAGCTATGTAAATCCGCCACTGGACTTGGCACAAATAAACAAGAAATCCTCGTTGTATTTTCATTTTTCACTTGTTCTGCGTATGACGTCATCGGAATCCATATTATTTGTTGACTGCTATTACGAAAAAAAGCGAAACAAGTTTTAAAAAATTTAATTCTTTTTCACTTGCTAAAATTATTTGAACCCATGATACAGATAAATAAGAAAGCGCATTGCGAATGTTGGTCTGATGTTGGCCCCGATGATGTCATGCGCAGAACAAAATGAAAACACGACAGTGAGGTACTTATGGCACTTTCCATTGGACGAAAAGAACCTTCCAGGAGCGTCCAGAAGCATTCTCAAACCGTTTCATTGGTGCAAAAAGATCGCTTCTCATGATTCTGAGGAGTGACAGCCGCTTCTCGATTTGAAATGAGAATCGACTCAAGAAGCACTAACACATGTTACTCAAATGTCAAAAAGAAAATTTTCTTCAAGGAATATTTTTTAAGAGCCATAGGTGTTTCACTCACACAAAGGAAATTACGTTAAACTGAATAGAAACTATTTTGGGTGTTCCATTGGTTTTTAAAATGAGTGCTTCCCCGAGTGAAACCAATGGAAAGTGCCATTAAGCAGACTGAAGCCTGAGGTCTTGTATAACTGCGTGAACACAATGAACTGCAAACGCAACCGCAGCCGCAAGAGTTAAAATAAAGTTAACTTATGCGGCTCCGGCTTGCGTTGTTGTTGTATTCACTTATATTTAATATTTTGACATTTCTTGCTGCTGCGGCTGCGGCTCTACATTCATTAGGTCTGTTCGTTGAACTTTCCCCAGGGTTGACCCAGGTTTTCTTGACAACCCTATGAGTTGTCAAAAAAGCCTGGGTTTTCCAGTCTTCAAAAAACGCTAAACCACAAATCACCACACATCCATGTCATTAAAAAAAAAAAAAAATACATGCCATTTGACAGCCCTCAACTCGCAACAGCAAAAAGCTAGGGCGAGTTTATGGAAAACATAAGTGAACCCTAGGGCTCAAAAAACACTCAATTTGACATTCAGGGCGACTTTAGTTTTCTCAAAAAACGCTTTGTGGCGACCCTAGGGCTTCAACGTACAAACCTATTGTGTTCACGCAGTAAATTGGGTTAAAATTTCTTACACGATTCAAATTTGACGCGATATACTTCTACCGTTCAATGCTTCAGTTCTTTTAGACTTTATGGGCTCTATTATGAAAATAGATTTACACCGTAACAAACTCTGATTAAAGCCTTGCGCAAACCAATGCGGTGAGATCGTACGATGCGATTGCGATAAGTCAAATCCCTATACATTAAGTCAAACGTCCATAAACGTTTGATTTAATGCATAGGGATTTGACTTATCGCAATCGCATCGTACGATCTCACCGCGTTGGTTTGGCCAAGGCTTAAAATGGCAAAATATGATACTTTTAGCAACTGGTCTTTGGAATGATCTAAGCTAAAAAGATCTAAAACAATTGAAAACAAGTGATCGATTGATATTTGGTATACTTAATCATGATTCATGAGAGTTACCTTTGAGATAATTCACGGCAACTAAGTTGACTGTTCTATTCTAAATAGCTCTGCAAAAACATATAGCCCCAGCTGATGTTCTAGTGCAAGTATTTTGCTTCACGTCTTGAGATTTATAGCATTTCATAATAAAAACATGGATAGGTAAATAATTAAAATTTTGTAAGGGGTTTGTAATAAGAAAAAACGTAGAACTGATGACGAAATTAAGAGTGATGCCGGGAACACAAACGAGTGCTGGCCAAAGGAGTTGTCCGTCTATAAAAATTGTGTAGGTGATGATGCAAAACTGTCCACTCAAGAGGATGGTCTTCCAATAGAGATGTCTCTAATAGAGATTTCACTATTTTACTATACACACAAGTAAAAAATTACTACCTCATTATTTCGAACTAAGATGCGGTTTAAACACCAGTTGCTTTGCGCATCCAGAAGCATAACCATTTCGTTCTTTTTTTGAAGGGAGGAGTCAGCGTTTCAGTGTAAAAAAAAACACTTTTTTTTAATTTTTTAGTTCAAGTATGAATTGATGAATTTTATTCGCATCTTTCGTGTAATATTAAGCATAAATATTTAAAAAAAAAAAAAAAAAACATTTGGCGGTGTTCACTGTAACTTGGCCGGAAATTATCAGAAATGAAAGACCTTGATGGTTTAATTTAAAAAAAAAAAAAAAAATTTAAATAATTAAAAAATTTGAAATAAATCAGTCTAGTAGTTTCAAATGACTTTGAAAAGTAGTTATGAGAAAAAAAATCATTAATAATTTTATTTGGATTTAATTTTCTTGATCTGCGCAAATAAGTCCTGGATAGTTGGAGGGACACTCGATTGGAAAAGACATTGGTTATCGCTTACGACTGTAACTTGGTTAGATTGACGGTTGATTTATCTGGAGATCGGCATGTGGCTTTTTGAATTTTAGCAACAAGATCTATGTCCCCAGAAAAGTCGATTAAGGTGAGTCCGTTTTCGGGTATTTGTCATGCAGGCGATCCTCAGCTATTGTGTTTCCAAAGATGTCGTCCTGCCCTAGTTTTGAGTTAAAATCACCAGTTATGATTTTTGCGTCTTGTCTAGGGCATGTCTTTTTTGAAGCGCTCGTAAAAACAATCTTTGGAATTTATCGTCTTTTTCTTCTGTGGGGTGTTGTTGCATATCAAGCTATAATGTTGGCTAGCTAGACCCTGGTACGGGTTGTGACAATACGCTCACTAACCGGATTTGAACTGACAGCCTTGGCCCCGATGATGTCATGCGCAGAACAAAATGAAAACACGACAGTGAGGTACTTATGGCACTTTCCATTGGACGAAAAGAACCTTCCAGGAGCGTCCAGAAGCATTCTCAAACCGTTTCATTGGTGCAAAAAGATCGCTTCTCATGATTCTGAGGAGTGACAGCCGCTTCTCGATTTGAAATGAGAATCGACTCAAGAAGCACTAACACATGTTACTCAAATGTCAAAAAGAAAATTTTCTTCAAGGAATATTTTTTAAGAGCCATAGGTGTTTCACTCACACAAAGGAAATTACGTTAAACTGAATAGAAACTATTTTGGGTGTTCCATTGGTTTTTAAAATGAGTGCTTCCCCGAGTGAAACCAATGGAAAGTGCCATTAAGCAGACTGAAGCCTGAGGTCTTGTATAACTGCGTGAACACAATGAACTGCAAACGCAACCGCAGCCGCAAGAGTTAAAATAAAGTTAACTTATGCGGCTCCGGCTTGCGTTGTTGTTGTATTCACTTATATTTAATATTTTGACATTTCTTGCTGCTGCGGCTGCGGCTCTACATTCATTAGGTCTGTTCGTTGAACTTTCCCCAGGGTTGACCCAGGTTTTCTTGACAACCCTATGAGTTGTCAAAAAAGCCTGGGTTTTCCAGTCTTCAAAAAACGCTAAACCACAAATCACCACACATCCATGTCATTAAAAAAAAAAAAAATACATGCCATTTGACAGCCCTCAACTCGCAACAGCAAAAAGCTAGGGCGAGTTTATGGAAAACATAAGTGAACCCTAGGGCTCAAAAAACACTCAATTTGACATTCAGGGCGACTTTAGTTTTCTCAAAAAACGCTTTGTGGCGACCCTAGGGCTTCAACGTACAAACCTATTGTGTTCACGCAGTAAATTGGGTTAAAATTTCTTACACGATTCAAATTTGACGCGATATACTTCTACCGTTCAATGCTTCAGTTCTTTAAGACTTTATGGGCTCTATTATGAAAATAGATTTACACCGTAACAAACTCTGATTAATTAAAGCCTTGCGCA
Source organism: Melanostoma scalare (assembly GCA_949752695.1). Taxonomy (NCBI): domain Eukaryota; kingdom Metazoa; phylum Arthropoda; class Insecta; order Diptera; family Syrphidae; genus Melanostoma; species Melanostoma scalare. The sequence continues at coordinate 188,572 of OX456985.1, forward strand.
AACCAATGCGGTGAGATCGTACGATGCGATTGCGATAAGTCAAATCCCTATACATTAAGTCAAACGTCCATAAACGTTTGATTTAATGCATAGGGATTTGACTTATCGCAATCGCATCGTACGATCTCACCGCGTTGGTTTGGCCAAGGCTTAAAATGGCAAAATATGATACTTTTAGCAACTGGTCTTTGGAATGATCTAAGCTAAAAAGATCTAAAACAATTGAAAACAAGTGATCGATTGATATTTGGTATACTTAATCATGATTCATGAGAGTTACCTTTGAGATAATTCACGGCAACTAAGTTGACTGTTCTATTCTAAATAGCTCTGCAAAAACATATAGCCCCAGCTGATGTTCTAGTGCAAGTATTTTGCTTCACGTCTTGAGATTTATAGCATTTCATAATAAAAACATGGATAGGTAAATAATTAAAATTTTGTAAGGGGTTTGTAATAAGAAAAAACGTAGAACTGATGACGAAATTAAGAGTGATGCCGGGAACACAAACGAGTGCTGGCCAAAGGAGTTGTCCGTCTATAAAAATTGTGTAGGTGATGATGCAAAACTGTCCACTCAAGAGGATGGTCTTCCAATAGAGATGTCTCTAATAGAGATTTCACTATTTTACTATACACACAAGTAAAAAATTACTACCTCATTATTTCGAACTAAGATGCGGTTTAAACACCAGTTGCTTTGCGCATCCAGAAGCATAACCATTTCGTTCTTTTTTTGAAGGGAGGAGTCAGGGTTTCAGTGTAAAAAAAAACACTTTTTTTTAATTTTTTAGTTCAGGTATGAATTGATGAATTTTATTCGCATCTTTCGTGTAATATTAAGCATAAATATTTAAAAAAAAAAAAAAAAACATTTGGCGGTGTTCACTGTAACTTGGCCGGAAATTATCAGAAATGAAAGACCTTGATGGTTTAATTTAAAAAAAAAAAAAAAAATTTAAATAATTAAAAAATTTGAAATAAATCAGTCTAGTAGTTTCAAATGACTTTGAAAAGTAGTTATGAGAAAAAAAATCATTAATAATTTTATTTGGATTTAATTTTCTTGATCTGCGCAAATAAGTCCTGGATAGTTGGAGGGACACTCGATTGGAAAAGACATTGGTTATCGCTTACGACTGTAACTTGGTTAGATTGACGGTTGATTTATCTGGAGATCGGCATGTGGCTTTTTGAATTTTAGCAACAAGATCTATGTCCCCAGAAAAGTCGATTAAGGTGAGTCCGTTTTCGGGTATTTGTCATGCAGGCGATCCTCAGCTATTGTGTTTCCAAAGATGTCGTCCTGCCCTAGTTTTGAGTTAAAATCACCAGTTATGATTTTTGCGTCTTGTCTAGGGCATGTCTTTTTTGAAGCGCTCGTAAAAACAATCTTTGGAATTTATCGTCTTTTTCTTCTGTGGGGTGTTGTTGCATATCAAGCTATAATGTTGGCTAGCTAGACCCTGGTACGGGTTGTGACAATACGCTCACTAACCGGATTTGAACTGACAGCCTTGTCGCCCGAGTCTACTTTTAAATACAAATTCGCACCCAAAGAAGCGTTGTCTATGTTGTTGGTAGCAGTTGCCATTTTCTTCATTTACATTCATTTTCTTCGACCTGTTCCACCGATAATACATTTATTTTATTTTACGCACCCTATCGGAAAATAACTTTGTACTAATGCATTCTTTGCTCTAACATTAATCGTATAATATTTAAAATTTTCCATAAGTTCCCTATTGGCGCTCTTATCAAATTGTATTTCAGTTTATTTTTCAAATTTTCCAGTAATAGTCTTAGAAATAAATTTCAAAGAAAGCATTTGGTTTTCGTAAGATGTTTTTCTTATCTGTTATTTACGAATTAGATATTATACAATTAACGGTAAGTTTTTTTCGATATTAATACACCAATCATGTTTAATGGTCTCCAAATTATAGTTTGGTTATGATTCGCACAATGAATTAGTTCAGTGTTTTCATGGCACAATGCGCACCCAATTCATTCCATAATTGCTATAATTTTCGTAAATTTTATGAACGTGATTTTCTGTCTTTTTGACGATGCTTTCGCTCCGGTCAATAGGGCTGATGCAAATACGTTTGATTTTGGGAATGATAGATAATTGGGATGTGTGTGGGAGGATTATAAAAGAAAAATCCGTTAGGAAGAATCGACTTGTTATGTATGGATCTCAAAATCGATTCCTAGAATTGGATCCTTACCTCACTGAAGTAATTTTTATTGAACAATCCAAGTGATCATAAATAAACAAGGTCAGAAATTCTATATTGTGGGTATAGGATTTTATTGATAGGTTTGTTTGTTCTGGTAAAAGCCTTTATTTTTTTAGCTAAGATTAGCTTACCACTTCGGCCTAGATCGAGTGCTACAGTGATTTAGTGTATAGAATCAACTTTGCTCGCAATATTTAGATTAAATTAAACCTAAGTTACGGAAGAATGTTGAAGCATTCTAATGTAGAAAGAATTTTGGGAATCTGTTTAACATTTTTAAGTTCCGCTTTTATGTTCCCGTGGGAATATGGGGATAATATAGTCTATGTTACTCGAGGATGACACCGCATTGTAATAATGAAAAAAAAATTTCAATCGATTCAGTGGTTTTTTCGAATTGTCGTTCCCGGTGCAGTGGTAAAGTGTTCAGTAAGTTTTGTAAAACTATAGTTTCTCTAGGCCGAAAAGCATTAGAAATAAGTTATTGAGTAATTTAGAGTACCCGCCTAGGGTCAGTAAGTTAATTAAGTTATTATGTAAGCTAGTTTAAACATTTTAGTTAGCAAGTAAGTAGTTATAAGATAGTAGTACAATGGACTGGCAATTAGATTAGCATAAGCCTCCTCTTTTATATGTGTAAAAAAAATCGTGACGACTGGGTCCAACGAACTTATAATGGGGATGATTACACGGTTTAAGTATTCGCTCTTCATATATATTTGGCGGTGCAGGGTCGCCAACTACATATTAATTATGAAAATTTAAAAAAATCACACAAAACATTAAAAAAAAGTTAAATTAAATAATCCAGAGGTTTCTAGCGAAAATATAAAAACGCCACTTTTTAAGGTTGTTGATACATATGAACACTACAAATTTAATCAAAATAGTTATATCAATTAAAAAAATCAGTTTTTTTTAAAATTAATCGAAAAAACGGTACTATAGTACCTACAGTTCCTTTACTTTTTAAAAGGTTTTTTTTATCAAAAGAAAGAAACTTAGGAGTGGTGAAACGCTTTAACAGTGGAACTATTTTCAAAATCTTTCCAGTATTATTCAAGCTAACCGTTATGTTCCTATGTTATTATTTATCAAGCCTCTTAGACCATATCTGTTCTAAGTTTCATTCCATTGAGCTCAGTAATGTTAGAGCCTATTCAATACGAACTCAAAGTATTTGTTTAAGCTCCCGTGTCCGTTCCCGAATGAATATGGGAATGAAATATGACCTGTATTACTTACTAGGCTTTAGACCATCTCTATTTCGAATTTCATTCCAATCGACTCAGTAGTTTTAAAGCCTAATCAATACAAACAAACAAAAAAATTTTCCTCTTTATAATTGTGTAACGATAGAAACATCAAGTCAAAGTTTTGAAAAAAAGCAAAAGTATTTTCATCAACACATTTAGAAATAAATTTGGCTCGATTAAAGTTTTTTAAATACATTTTCTTTCTTTTTAAGTTTTCTATAGGTATTTGACATGAGCTAGGTACATATGTACTGTTGTGGTAAATTTAAGTGCGTCGGACTTATAAGTGGGAGGTCGTGGGTTTTAATCTCAGTATGATTCAAAATGCTCTTTCATGGGTATAACCTTTTGCGAAGAATTGGCACATGTCCTCCAAAGGCAATCCTGCCATGAAAAGTGGTTTCTCACCTAACCCTACCGCTAAATAGACGTTTAAAATTATAATATTTGAAATTGAATGTTAATTTGAATTCTTTTACCTATAATTTTTATTTAAATTTCTCAAAACTTAGGAAGTTTTTCACGTTCGGTTTCCTGTGTTTAACTCAGAACTAATAATAATCGCATTGATTATTAAAAAAACGACCCATAATATGCCAAAATTTTGTAAACATTTTATTTGAAGAAAAGATAGATTTTTTTCTTAAATAGGTATATAAAAGTATTTAATTTTTTTAAATACTAATTTATCTACAAATTATAAATTATACCACTCGAAAACAAAAACAAAAGATTTTGTTTAATTTTTTAAATAAACAGTGGAAAATGGAACGAAATTCTATGAATTTAGTAGGATTTCGTTCCATTTTCCACCGTTTATCGCCTGCTTTTATCGAGGCGATAGTTACAGAACAGGGGCACTGTAGTCCGTTCTCTTATTCTTCGATGTTACGCGATGTAACATCGGTTGACATTATGTCGTTCTCAAATGCAAAAAGTTACGAAATGTAACATCGATGTCGTTCCTAAATGCAATGTTGAAGTGTCAGAATGTTACGTTTCGTAACTTTTTCCAACTCATCTCTGGGACTTGAGTTTCGATCTTGATCTGTCAAACCCTTTTAAAATTGTTTTTGTTCAGATTTGTTTTGGTTTTATTTTTTTCATTAATCTTCCAAATTCTGTGAACAGTTATTGATTTTCAATCTTGTTCATCTCAGAATTCTTTTTTCTTCATCAAAAACGAGTTTCCTTTAGCTAAGTTCGTATTTTAAGACATACTTTATTCATATTTTTGACAGACCAGCAAAGAGTAACATCGAGTAGTTCCTAAATGCAGTCATGATTTTCTAACAAAATCGAACATACACAACAACAACGATGATTTTGACACTACAGCATCGCGTAACATCGAAGGCATAAAAGAACGGACTACTGATATCTTCAAAACGATGAAAGGAACAAATTGTACATTATTTTTTGCAGAGCCATCACTCTTCTTCGAAAATGTCAATCAGATGGAAAGTAGAAAAATACAATGATTTTTACTGAGTAAAAATAACACCAAAACGGAACTTTTAAGTCTGTTTGCTAAGAAAAATATTTTTATTTTTCAATCACCCTAATATTTACTTTACAATAATATTTATATTTATGTTATTGTTTAAATGTATTTATATATTTAATTTGGTCTATTAAAAACAATAGAGGATTTCTCAATCTTGTGGTACCCGTGGCGTGATGGTTAGCATGTCCACCTGCTGACCCAGGGGTTCGAGTTCGAATCCCAGCAGAGGCAAAAATGTTTTTCCACCGGTATCGCCTTTCGCGAGGAATTGGCAAGTCCTCCGTTAGTAAATTCATTGCCATGAAAAGCGCTTTCTCAATTAGCCGTTCGGAACCGGCAGAAAATTGTAGGTCCCCTCCATTCCCTCACAAGGCATGGTTGTGAGAAATGCGCTAGGCCAGGGGCTCCTCGCTCTGTTGCGCCACCCTATTTATTTTTAATTTTTAAAGGATTTCTCAAAACAGAACGATTTTATCTATCTCAGTTTTAGTCTCAGAATAATTCCGTGGCGAAATCTGTGTATTTTAGTCAAAAAGCAATTGCAATGAATAAGAAAAGATTATGTATCTATTATGATTTTTGAATTTGGTTTACTTACTGCTCTTTCGTCCTACAATACCTTGCGGGTGTTATAATTTTTTGAACATCTATTACCAACTTACCTGAACTGTAAGCAAATAATTTGAATATAAGATAAGGAAAAACTATTTTGAATCGAATATAGGAGGTCAAATGCAATACATATTTGAATCGAGAGAAACTGACTGCTTAAGTCATATTAATGAAACACTTAAGTGACTTAAGACACTCTTTGAAAAACTTGAGTTAAGACACCTTTACTGTCAAAATTGTCTTAAAGGGGGAAGCTGGTCTAGAGCGTGAAAAAATGGGCATAATTTATGAATTTTTAGTGACTCAACAAAAAGATCAATCGAAAATCTGTGAAAGCAACGAGTGGCATTTTTTGAGATTATATATATATGTGCTATGATTATTAAGATTATAAACTCACTGCCACTTGAACTTGCCCACTTAGAGCAATAGCATTTTTCAAAGCTGAACGATTTAGACTTTTAACAAATCTAATTTAACAGGTAAAAGACTTACGCAATGTTATCGTTGTAGGAGAGCAATCAAAATTCCCTTAATTGATTAAAATGTTACAATAATTGGTTTGTAGGAATGGATATTTGAAATTTCTCTCTAATAGATCTTTATATCTGTCTGTTTCTTTAATGCTTTCCTTGAAGGATGTCAATGGCATATTTTAAAAGCGGAAGTGTGTACAATGAGTTTACGAATACCTCCTATATAGCATGCGACACGATGATTTTTCAATCCCTGATTCATTCAATTAGAATTGTTCACCCTTCAGAAAATGTCTAATCCGAGAGCAGTCACTCCCACCTTGATCCGCCTACAAAAAAAGGAATCAAATTGAAAGGGATGTTAGGGACCGTTTTCCAAAAGAAGAGAATGACTGTGTTGTGAACGTTATTAAATGCTAATTTCTATAAGTTCCTGTTAAGGACAATTATTTTATTTTTATTTGAAACATTTTATTATTGTGCCACGCGATTCCTTTCCCTGTAATCGAATACAGGCAGCTATTCAGAACTAAACATCTGCACTTTAATTATACAGTGAATGTCTTTCCGTACACTCCCAAAATAGTATACAGTACACCTATGGCCTTAATTTGATCTACTCTTAGTAGCCTCAGCATATCCATCGAGTATAAGGTCTATGTCTAGGCTTAAAACATCGTTACTTTTGACTTAGTTAAGTTTTAGTTTTGTTTTAAGTATTTCTGCATTCAAATGCAAGTGGAACTCAGTAATTATGAACAATAAAAACCAACGAAATGGTGGGTGCGCAGATGTCTTCACCTGCTTTTATTATGCTTATATAACACAAATATGTTAATCAGAATTTTATTGTGGCCATTCTATACTACCTTCTTTGTAGACGAAACAACCTTCTTTGATTGTGTGCTGTGCCATTGAATTTAATATTTTATAAGTAGGTAATCATGATTTTAATGAAAGGTTTTGTTCAACAGTTGGAAAATTAATTCCGAGTTTTCTCTTGTGGTAATTGAGCATTCTGAATAAATATCTTTTTGAATCTTTGTGGCAAAAAAAGTAGTAATGTGAAATAAAAATTGTAAAGCATTTTTTACTTATTTGGTGCATATTCTTTCAATCAACACTTTGAATAAACAAAAATATGACATAAATTCGAAGTTTCTGTCCGGTATTAGCAAAACAATAAAAATCAATTTTCTAGTTAGTTCGACTCAAAAATACTTTTGAACCCCTGATTTAAAAAAAAAAAATTCTAGCTTATGTATGGATTTATTTCCCTGATAAAATTTTTTTTATACAAAAAACAAACTCATAACACCTCTTTCCAACACTGTCGCGGAGAAAATGGAAAAAAGTCTCAGGTCTTATGCCTATTTATTGATTGAAGGTGAAAGTCGTTCACTTTTTGCTATACTTTTTACGAATGAAGTATGATGGCTTAGAATAAGAAGTTCAATTCATCGTACCTATATTCATTTGTCTCATTCGGAATCATTAGTTTTCCATCAGGTAGATTATTCCAACTTTCAAGTGCCAAAGCCAATAAGCAATTTGTGAAAAGTGGTTTTCGTGCTTAAGATCATGATCATTTCATTTTCATTTGCCATTATTTAATCCAGTAAGATACAAAATCTTGAACAAGTTGCAATATCCTAATACTTTTTCACAAGTAACATTAAGAAAAGAAAATTTACAAAACAATTTGCTAAAAAAAGGAAATTTAACAATGCTATATAATAAATATTAAATCAAATGAATAAAGAAAGTCTAATTAATTCAATATGTATAGGATTTAAATTAAACTTAATAACAACTTAAAATCATCAACAACATCGTCATAATCATTTAACTCAACAAAATCAATTAAAGAAACCCAAACTAACTTAAAAAATCTCTGACATGGGTGGGCTGTTTATAATTTTAGCAAAGTAGGACAGAGCTTTCCACACAGAGAGGAATTGAGGAGTAAACATAAAAAGACAGCCGCTCAGCTCAGACACTGAGATTTAGTAACGAATTGGAATAAGATTGCAGGATCTTACAGAATGCGTAAATTTTTTTATTGTATTCGTTTTTGTGACTGAAGTAAATAGTATGTTGGCTATTAGGCTTTGTAAAAGACAATAACGGGCCATTCGCTGGGCCGTACCCGTTGCTTATTTGCTTTTTCGGAAATAAAAACAGAGCAACTAAAACGCTCTTCAGTGATTGTACTCATATAAAAATGTATATTGATGAACTGCAGAATTCCGAACTAGCCCATTATAGTTGAAAGTGTGTGAAACCCTTTGCAGATAGTGACAATAATGCTGACAGCAAGAAAAGTTTTTTGAAACAACAAATTTTACGTTTGGCCTTATCTTAAAAAAGTTGGCCTTATGACACCTCATAAAGCGACATAAGACCAATTCTAAACTTTGTCTTATGTCGCTTTTGCAAAGTGTCACGGGTGCGAAAAAATGTATATCAGACGAATTGAGTTTTGATTACAGAAAAAAATATTATATTATTTTCACCGCATTCATTTCTTGATACAAAATTATGATGAAGATGAAGTTCTTTCCATGGAGAAAATAATGGCGGTTTTTAATTGAAATTCGATAGATTAACTCTGAAATCGAGAACTAGATAAAACATGTTTTTAGGTTTTTTGTTGGCATTGTAGGTTAAACTAAACTAAAGCATGTTTCTGAATTCTAACTTTTTTACTCGTTTCTTAGCAATGTTTACCAATTTTTGAACCTAAGATCCAAAGAACCAAAATCTAAAATAATCAAATTGTTTTCCATTTAACGTCTGTAAAAACAAATGTTTTTGCATGTGTTCGTAAATTCAAAGTAGATCTCCCAATCAAATTGCAGTAGATCTTTGTCGTTTAGAGTAACTCCAGATCTACTCTTTTTTAAAAGAAACAAGAAAAATGGAAAAGGAGTATGTAAGTCTTTTCACAAAAGGAGTAACTCTTTTCGTCAATGAAATACGCTATATGTATAGGCATATGACACGCTTGTCAAGCATGTAAGAGACAATCAGTTCCATCGCTCATGGCATGGCACAGCCTTGACGCTGAGATTAGCAATGACGAAAATAAAGTAACTATTCTAATTGTAAAGAAAGAAGCTACTGCCTGACGTTCCCGAAGGCCTTAAAACGTCTCTACAAAACTGACAACTACGATATGAATGCCAGAGTTCAATAGGACAGGAGCGAGTTGAGTACAAGAAGGCTATTTTCTATTACGACATAGAAGTGTCTTATGTCGTAATAGAAACACTCATTAACTTTTTTTTTTGTAAACACGGTACAAGAAAATGGACTGGAAGTTTTTCTTCAAATTTTGAACTCCTTGTTCTTGTTTTTATCACAAATATTATAAACACGCCGAATATGAATTCTAAAAATAATGACGATGTTCTTAAAGCAAATGCAACTAAAAAGTATGACGCAATTGCTACTCCATTATTAAATTGCAATTGCAATTGAATCATACTTTTTTCTAAAGCGTAGTATTGGAAAATAATTTGCTCTTGCATTTTGTAAACGCTAACATTATTCGTCGCAATACTTACCTTTTATTTTGTTCAATGGGTCATTTTGAGAAGGGAAATCGACATCATCCACGATTTATCTTTTAAGAATATTATCAATACGCTTCAATGAATACTCGTTCAGTTGAAAGTTACTTTGTTCTTAATATGATTTCAAGGTATATGCCTACTACCTAAAAAGTGTTTAAAATTGGTCTTTCTACATACCTATTTAGTATTCAAATTTAGACTTATTTCAAATTGGCACATTCTTATACTTTTTCCTCAAAATATATCTTGTTTATAAAAGAATTTTTTAAACTTGCTACTCGATTCATTCAGAGAACACGAACTTAAGTACGAAAGTGCTACACGGAACGCTGAAATGAGAGTGTTTGCTTGTTACGTGGGAGATCCCAGAAACATAAAACTGTTTTTCACGGGGATCGCCTTTCGCAAGGAACTGGCAAGTAGCCAGAGAGTAATTATCATGCCAAACTTCGTCATATTGCCATTCGGAATCGGCATGAAATAATTGTAGATAGTTGCAATTTTTTAGACCTCGAGGTTCCTCGAGCTTTTCTGCGCCACCTTTTTCAATTTAGTAATCTTTATTTTAGACTATTCGTATATGTATTTGTTTCTATGACAAAACGTATATTAAAGATTTGTACTCTCGTCCGTAACCCGTCGTTAGTTATAACCAATTTTGAATGTAGCCGAATTGAACTTTTTACTTACAACAGATATTCGTCCAATTTGGAAAAGTATATTATTTTGAAAGAGTGCCTCTCCTACGATTAACTGCATCAGAATCAAAGAGATGATTTGCTTGTTTAGTTTAAAAAAAATTACAAATGTTTCTTAAAAAATTTTTTTGTCAAAGTTTATGCCTACAAAAAAAACTTTTCTGAAGTGTTTGGTGTTTCCCCTTCTGATGCTTTTAATTTTTAAGTTTTAAGTGCATCTGAGTTTTAAGCAATCTTTTTAAATTACATTAGCAAAGCCTTTTTTCTTTTTAAATTGAAAACTCGAAAATAAGAAGATATTGTTCTATTCATAAATATCTAATGTCGATGTACATTGTACATAGGTTTGACGTTTGATAGGCACTAAGCCTCAAAATAGAAAGTATTATTGTGATTCCAAATCAATTAAAAAAATAGGAAAGATGTTCTTTACATTGGTGACTCAAATGCTTTTTATTTTAGTAACTTTCATGGAAACACTTTAATACTCACTCCAAAACTCAGTTGTTGAAGTTTAGTTAGAGGCGTACTCAAAGACCTTAAGGATTGACTAAGCACTAAGCTATCCTCCTCCTGAAGTAGGTTATAATTATGCGGAAGAGTTAATGATACGCTCATAGGAGGTTTCACAATAGATATCAACAGATGTGTTATTATATCTACATTCGCAGAATGCACGTACATAGAGCATTGTTGCAATGGTTGATGGGATCGTGTAATTCGTGTTTGCTTCTTATGGAGAACCATCATATATAAGTATCTACACACCTATTTAAAAAAAAAAAAAACGTCGGTACTTGATGTCACGGCATTTTAACGTCAATTTTGCGGTGGACAGCAGCTTTGAACGTTACATTTTAATAATAATATTACATTAGGTTTGACATGTTTTTGTATTATTCTTCAATTATTTGAATTTGAATTACGGAATGGAAACGGCTCTCACCGTTGAATGGCTTCGTTAATTGACTTAATATAGTGTTTTGTGTATGCAAAGAAAATGGAACAGAACTGAAAAGTTAAACCCTTTGGGAAATTTGTTTTCAAACAGTATACCTACTATATCTATAGACAATCTACAGAAATATACAGAGTTGCACGAAATGTTTCAATGGTGTATCATTAAGTAAAAAATATCATTACATATATAATTGTGGTTGGGTAAACCTCTTTCTTCATTATTCAGACAAAGCAATGAGAGTTGGGCAAACTACTTATAAAACAGTATAAGTCTAGCAGAAAAGAAAAACTTATTATTTTTATCTATAGTGTAGGTACCTACCTACTACATGATTATTTTTAAATTTTTTTAAAGGACATTTGAAGTGACATAAAGTATTCTTTATCCACAAAGAGGTAATACCTAGAGTCTATGCTTTTACTTTTCTTATCGCACAACTTCCGTTTGTTTAAAATAGTAGAATTTTGTCGGAACTCACAAATCCTATAAAATCAGCTCAGCAATGGAAAATCAAAAAAATCAATACTGAGCTAAATGTACTCATTGATTGTTTTTGTGTTTAATGGTAAATTGTGTTGCTGTGCTGATTACAAAATTGAAATTTGCGGCAGATAATGGTACCTTTCTTACACGAGATCTGTTCGTGATCCACGTATTCGGCAGAATATATAAAATGTATGAACATTAATTTATTTTCTGACCCTAACTTATGTGTTGTGTAAATAAAAAAAAGTTAAGAATTACAAAGAAAATGTTTTTTGTTATGGTACCTAGAGTTGAATTGAGCTTCTCAAAAAAGTCGTAGGTATGTCGTGTTTTTAAAATTGATTTGTGAACAGATGCCGCGCTGTAAGGCCAAGGCGGAAAAAAGATTGTCCGAAAGTGCTGATTTCGATTTGCTGATTCAGTAAAAAATGATTTTTGAAATTATTATTATTATATTATTATATATGAAATTAGTTAGAATATCTGAAAACGCTAAGGATTTGAGCCAAAACTTAAGCCTTATCACCAAAAATCAATAAATGTATTAGAAAATGAATGTTAATTCGATTAAGGCTTTCTAGGGAGTTAAGTGGGTTCTGGTTGAACTAAAAGTTGTTTTTTTTGCTTATTTAGGATTATGTAAAACAGCGTTTAAAACAAAATTTAGCTGCAAGTATCTGCAAATCCGCAAATACATTATCTAACGGATCGGGTTTTAATCTAAGAAACCATTTCTTTGTGATGTTTTTTTTTATTAAGTATGTATTGATTAATTTTATTCGTGTATAATATTAAGCATACTTTTAACTTGTTGTATAATTTTAACATGCTGAAATATTGAGGCATTAGCTGGTAAAAGAGCTTCTAACAGAACGCATTGGGAAAAAAGAATTTTGCGGTGTTCACTGTAACTTCACCGAGAATTATCGGAAATAAAAAGCTTTCATTTGAATAAGATTTCAAAAATTCTTCAGCATCAGGATGCTACATTATCTTACAGTAACTAAGACCATATTTCATCTCTATATTCCCAAGGGAACAGAAACGTTAACGAGAACGGGAGCCTTAAAACTACTTGACCGATTTCAAAAAAAATTCAACTTTCGGATGTTATATTACCCCGTAGTAGTATACTTACATAGTATAAAACAAAGTCACTTTATGCTGTCTGTATGTTTGGATCTTTAAGAGCAGGCAACGGATTTTGATGCGGTCTTGACAATTTGAATGAAATTTGGAACAGAAATGGTATAGATCTTAAGAAAATAACTTTATTTCCCACCCACATTCTTTCGGGAACGGAAACAAGAATGCGAACATAACCAAGATCTTAGAAAACACTGGTCCCATTTTATAAATTCTTTCACTTCAAGAGTGTTTCACGAACACCAGGTAGCATAGACTTTATTTCATCCCTTTATTCTCACAGGAACAGTAACGGGAATTAAAAAACCAGCATTAATTAATTTATCAGTTAGCAAAAGGGAGCAATTAATTTTAAAATTCAAAAATATCTCCAATAAACATTATACCAAAATTTTTTCTACGTAACTCCAAACTAAGAACACCGAAGAGTAAACAGCGAGTATCATATGAAGGGCGAACGATATTCCAGCGAAGAAGATAAAATAAGTATCTAGTAAAATATTTATATATGTAGGTATATTAAACTCGATCTTTATACAAAGGACCGCCAAGTGGAGGTTTTAACAAACAGCATGATCACACAAAATACTTTTCTACCCTTAACCAGTTATCCCCAAAGCAATAATAAACGCAATAAATATATGTTCAACATGGTCATTCAAATCGTTTTTTTTTTCGAGGTCAGTCTTATTTTTGTATAATTCGACAACTATCATGAGCTTCTATTTGGCAATAATCAAAAACTTGTATGGCCAACTTCCTTCAGAAAAAAAACCATCTCTAACTTTTACTTAAAACTCAACTTTAATTTTAATCATACTTTAGTGGGCGTCAAAGTCAGTTTAAATTGATTGTGGATTGTTGTTTCAGAATCATATTCCTGAAAATTTCATTCAAATCAGTATGAATAAAGTCTATAAAAACAGAGCCACTTAGCTCTGTTTTTATGGACTATATTCTTCTTTCCCATAAAAATGGTCGCACTGTTACGCGTTGTGTTTGCAATACTTTCGCTTTTTTTCAATGCCTCTAACATCGTTACACATTTTCGGAATTGTCTTCAAGTTCATTGCTAACCGAAGCCTTATATATAATGAAAACCTAAATGGGGTTTTTTAAAAACTAATAATTTAAATAACATAAATTTCTTCATAGCAGTTCTTGATCTTCTTCCTTTTTCAGTGTTAAGGATGAAGAAGAAGAAATTTATGTTATTGGAAATAATATCTCTTAAAAAAACCAATAACAGTTTTATAAATTTCTTTATAGCGGCTGCATATGTTAAAGTTCGATGAAACCATCCTTGAAACACACAAGTTTGGCGGGATGATTAAAACATGTCTCATTACTTACTCCTGGATAACCTGGAAACTGCTTTAGCTCTATAAGCAAATAAATCGAATGACATAGTCGCAAAAAAGGATTTCAGAAATCACCTCGGCAGAAATTATGCTGGAAAATTTTTTGAAAAATATGCTTGAATGTTTATACATAGATTAAAAAAAGGGGAATATTTTTCGGAAATGTACCTATGCATCCCGACTATATCTGAAAAATATCGAAATATTTTTATCAAGAAAAATTGAATTTCGTCAAAAAAAAAAACTATGCAAAAATCCTCCATCCAATCCATTTGCTCATTTCGAACCACACTTTTTCTGGAATTGCGAGTAAAATTATAAGTTTATTTTGATATTAAAAGCATTTTCTCTTCGACGAAATGCTCTATTGATGTTTGCATGAATTAATTAAAATTTTAACAAGACAATATTTTTTGGGGTGAGTGGTTGCTATATAAAAATTCTTTTATTAAGGAAGTCCTTAATATGAACACACTGCGCATGCTTTTTATTCTTCTGTCCGTTACTATTGTACAGATCAAATAAAAACACGTGATTGATTCAATAGACGTTGATTTTTTATAATAATATATAATTGTCCCTATTTTGAGTCGCAGTATGTAAAAAAATTATTGTAGCACGAGCTACGATTCTACAACAATTATCACCATGGGTTACATACAGCTGTAATTTGGTCTTTGCAGAATAATGGATTTTTGACAGCACAGCACCCATAGCATTTGCACCCAAATTAAAGAATCACTTTGATAAATAGAAAACACCGGAGTGACGACCTCATGCTGAAAATATAAAATTGTAAAGCGAATTTCTGGCGCTGAAGCCTATTAACCCTTAGGCTGAGTAATAGTTGATGTTATCACCTGGAACCTGGTGGTGGATGCAAAATGTATAATAATAATTGCAGGTCCTTCAATGCAAACAACGACGGCGGACTTTTGTGTTGCGATTTTCTTGTAAACCATTTAAACCTACCATTAATAAAAAACATTACAGCTTAGAGAGAATACTATTGTCTCTTTTTCTTTCTGCGGAGGACGTGAATCGTGAACGCTAACAATCTCAACCACCTTAAGTAGGTATTGGATTGAGCTTCTGATCATTATGCACACTATATTTACTCATTCCGTTTTTTAAATGAAGCCAGTGGCGATTGATTTGTGCAACGGAGAACCAGTTCCATTGCTGATATACCATTTTATACATACCTTACCTTCCTTACCTACCCACACTCCACAGAACTCTTGCACTTCCTCCGAGCGTCCACTTAAGATGTGCACTTGTTTTTATCTTTGGCAAAGGTTGCCATTGCCATTCTTAGCCGAAGCCGATCATCAAGTTGGTTGGATGGCCGGATAGATTTCGCTGGTTGGGCCTCTATCCAGTGGCATGGCTCACCACTTTGCATGGTTTGGAAAAATAATACGCATGGCGTGCCACCAGGTAATAAGCATCGAAAGGCGGTGTCGGCCAGGCGTCCTCCAATGGAAGAGAAGTTGGCTATCGGGTATACTGTTGCCATTTTGTAGCAGGCACAGTATTTTTTGTGTCCATTTGTACATTTCGTTTCGTTTAGTTTTAAGGTGGTGGTAGCTGCTCAGAAAGTAAATTGTTAGATTGCCTGTCAGTAAAACGCTAATTTATGCCAAGAGCTTTGCTATGTGTATGAATGCATGTATACTACTGTAAAGGGCCTTCTTTCTGAATGCCAAGTCGCGCCTTGGAAGAGGGGATGAAGTGTTCAAATAATAAATATGCAACATACAAGTTTTTTCCACAATGTTTTGAATTTGGGAGGAAACTGGTCACTGCCGCCAACGGAATACGTTATAATTGCATACAAACAAAAAGTTCAAAATTTCGATTCAAAATGGTGGTTTAAAAGGAAGTCGTTGGTTGTTTTGCTGGTCGTTTGTTGAAGAAAGGAGTGTATATTCTTCGAAGGAAATTATTTTAAATTATTTTTTTTTCTTGTTTTCTGCCAGCGTTCGTTGCTGCTGTTGCTGCTGCAGCTATAACAAGTGCTGGATGTTTTACTGCAATTATGGCTGTATCAAATAATTTTCTTTATTAGCATTTATAGATATAATGAATGCGGGTTGTACGTCGTGCTCTTATTTTTTTCTTGCTGCACAGAATGTGGTAATTGCCCTAATTAAATGCAATAAAAATTTGTTGAATTTATTTAAACAAGTTTTGTGGAACTGTGCGGTTAATTGCTAACCCATACTCATTCATGAAACCAATTATAATGGCACTCCTTAAAAGCATCTTAATAGCGTTTATCTATAGCTGTTGAATTTGGTATATAGGTACCTAGGTATGTAGCTCTTATACCTAATATGATTAGAGGTAGATAGGTACCTATAGAACAAGGTACCTATAACTATAGAAGGTTGTATACTAAGTTACCTGCCTACCTACCTACAATTTTTCATAAACATTCCTGATTACCACTACTCAAAATTACAAAAAAGAGCTAGGTAATAATATATTTATGCCCCCGAAACAGAAGATAGTTCGTTTTGTTCTATTTACATACCTACCTTAATACATAATACCTAAAACCTAGGTAGGTACCAAACCAATATAGATTCTTATGCAATACTAAGGGAAAACTATTTATGATTTAAATTATTCAGCTTGAGTTCAAAATTTTAAAGATAGGCAGATCGGTAACTATGTACTAAACCAAATGTTTTGGTACCTATGTATACCTATATATTTTTATGTAAGTAAAAAATCGAAACCAGTTTTATGTAGGTATATGTATTTGTATATAAATATTTATATATTTATTCTCAGAGAGAGTCTTCTTCTTCATATTACTTCAAAGTTTTTATTGTTACTCTTGAATATTGAAACATTATTTTCTGAAGATGTTTCTTACTTCAAATGTGTTTCTTACTCATTAAACTTTGTATGAACTCATAACACCTAGATCTCAAAATTCTTTGGAAATTTTCGAATATAAGTAGGTACTAGATATTTTGAAGATATCTTCATTCCGACTCGTCCTTCTTTACAATCGCAATACTTCCATCGTCCGCTTCAATTTTATTCTGAGGTTTCACTTCGTAAAATAATCTTCAAGTTTAAAAATCATGGGGCTAAGTGTTTGAGAAGAGTCTGATAGGATCACTATGTTATCCGAATATACATATTAGCAGTTTTATTCGTCTTCTTGTCCACAAAATCACACCACGTAGTGTTTTAACGATTACAATGAACAAAAAAGTACTTTTATAACACATCCCTGTTGTACTCTCATTATTGTGGTGTTATTATTCTGAAAAAACTTTTCCGTTCCATTCCATTAGGCTGAAAATTATCACTAATTGCAAACGATCTTTCCGAAATTTTTCTGACAGTTCTCCAAAAACTTATTGCACAACTTACATTTGGAGCTCGCTCCTGAGCAAGATAATTTTTTCTCTTAAAAACAAATTTGAGTCCTGCTGGAAAGCTTGAATTTACTGTGCTTTCAAATAGAAGCTGCAGCCACTGCTGTCGAAGTGGCTACTATAGTAACACTTGGCTCCTTTGTCGAGTAAATGGCTACCGTGCTCCCCATATGTCAAAATGGCTCCCTAAAATAGAACCACAATTTACTACAAAATCAAACGTTTGTTTTTTGTTTGTTTGCTATCAAAGTTGAAAATAATGATTACTACTAAAAGATAAGAAACGAAACTGTCTTAACATTGAAACAGTGAATGCGATTTTAATGGCAAAAGAACTGTTAAGCGACGATTACGTTGAAAAGTGGGAGCCATCAAAGACTTCGATCTCAAAATAAAAAATACAACAGTGGAAAACTGGTTATTGTTTAAGTTTTTGCTTTTTTTTCTTTCTTTCAAATGTTTTTTAATAATATGAATAAAATTATTTAGTTTATGAAGCCTTAACTTTTTATTTACTCAAAAAAGTGATTCTTAAAAAAAATCAGGGTAAAGTGAATTTAGATTTTAGCAGAGTGGGGAAGTAATGACCTCAAAAAAATTTCAGTTACAACTACTTGTAATTGAAATCTTCCATTACATTTTCCATTACACCCAAAAGATTGAAAAATTCAACTACAAATTACTTTTAATTGAAAAGTGTCTATTACTTGCAATTCAATTACATAATGTATTTGAAAGCCTAAGTAATTCAAAAAATGTTGCAATGATAACTTTTTTCAGTAATCATTACACAAAAATGTAATTGATCACCTACTTTGCTCTATTACATTTTTAAAATTAAAAAAAATTAATCGGTATTCTTTAAAACAATTGTTTTGGAACATTTTTGGCAACTCTTTACAATACATAATTATTGGTAAAAAACTGTCAGAAAATGAGAGAATAAAGTGCGATTTTGTGACTATCTCGGTCAAAATGTAGATTTCTTAAAAATTGTATAAATATATTTATTTTAGAACACAAAATTGACTTCATTTCTGTATGCTCAGATTTCATACACAACAAAAAATGACTGAGATACAGCATGACAAAGCTGCATTTTCAAAAAAAAAAAAAAAAAAAAAAATTGAGAATTGAGAGTACGCAAAAATTAAGAAAAATACATAAAGTAGTTTTTTGAGGAATTTGCTTTGGTATGCTGATTCCGTCTTTGGCAGCTTTAAAGGTCAAAATCGATAGAATGATTAACTTCGACCACTTAGTATTCTTGAACGATGTCGCAAAATATATGCAGGTGAAGCTCTCTTATCGTTTTGAACATCTTATTGAATTATCAGAGGAAGCTAATGATGCGTCACCTCTGTTTTCCACCATTCAGTTAAAATTAAATGGTAGAAAGTTTTGTCTCCAATGTTTGGGAAGACAGCAGCAGATATTTATAAAATAGTTGAAGGATATTGTTGAAAACACCAAATAACCATGCAAATTTCTGGATTGGAAAAGTTATCTAAATCACCACTAGCAACAATAAGTATTTTTGTCTAAGGTGATAAAGAATCTGATTAAACAGAAAGTATTTGCCTATACTTTTTACATGTTACTTTACTTTGAAACAATTTCAATTACCATTACTTGTAACTGTAATTGAAAATTTTCAATTACCCATTACATGTAATTTTAAATGCAATTTTTTCTTTATTGCGACAACTATTATTTCACCATTCTTAGTGCATACTAAGCATGGCTCCTCAACGTCCGAAAAGGCTCCTCAAAATTTGTGAAAATGGTTACTCTTGGACTTTGCGAAACGACAGCTCTGGCTGCAGCTCGGTTTAGTTTCTTAAAGGCACTTCACCATTCACTGATTCAATTTACATGCGTGATCTGAAAAATGCTGAGTAGCTTCTTTCAAATCAAATCCCGACCTAATCTTTTGAAAGTATTTGAATGCTCATCTTTTCAAAGTATTTGAAGTCTAATCTTTTCAAAGTATTTGAAGACAGTTTTCGGAGCCAAGCGCTCTATTACGGTTATATTAATTTATTTTCATAGGTTATTTGCATAACTACTATCAGAACTTTTAACTGGTTGTGACTGAAATGATGGATCCCATGTGGATGGCACTCGTTATATTGGAATTACGAATATCAAAATAATGTTCAAAAGTTCATTGATGCACAATGGATTGGAATTTTTTTTTTGATAACTATAATAGCAATCAAATCTACATTCCGAATTCCATATTTGTAGTCAAATAAGCATAATTTTTAGCAGCTGTGCTTTTCAATACATAATTAAACTACTTTTTTGGAACAACCTACCCTAATAGTAAAAAAATAAGTTTCGAAGAGTTTTCTTCGTCTTTTTGGTCTCAATAGTTCATTATGTAAAAGTGAGCAAATTCGTTAGTTTTCCTAAAGTTTCGACTGAGATTTTAGTCTTACTTTATTGAAAATGTAGTAAAAACAAAAAAAGAATATGTTACATTAGACGGTTGTTGATAACTAAAAGAATTTTATTTAAGTATAGATTGAAAAATAAAAAACTGAGGTAGTCTGTATCTTATACGTACCTATATGTATTTTACAACTGCTTGTGTAACAAGTGTTGAAAATTATATTTCGCTAAGTAATTTCTGATGTGAATTAGTGTTTACTGGCCAATTACTCGAAGTCCAGGTTGCCGCATAGTTCTTATTACAAAAACATTTATAGAATTTTACCTCAAAAAGTCATAGGTAGGAAAAATTAATTATCTTGTTATGTGTCCACACTAAATATCATTTTACTTTCCATTTCCTTTCAATTAATTCAAATAGTTTGGCTTCTGGTTTCGTTGCGTTTCAATGAGATACATACTTACTCTTAAACGCAATTGAACAGTTTGTGGTTTATATGATTATTTTTACATTTTGCGGTTAACATAACAACACGTTTACGAAGCACCAAACTGACAATTGACATTTTTTTTTCATTTTGCTTGTGATGTTTGTTTTATTATGCTTTGTGGTTAAGGGTCTTCTCTTCAAGGACAGTGGACAACTATGCAAAGGGAAACGTGCTGACTGACTACAAGTTGTATATAACAATTTCTGGTATATTTTCACACAAGTTGCATTTAATTATTTGTGGTTTAACTTAAATACGTTACGTGAAACATATGTCATTTCAAAATGTTTTTGTGTTGTTGTGGCTTATTTAAGCGGTCTTTGTCAGCAAGTTCATCACATTCGCTATTTAGGGTGTGAATTTTTTAAATTGCTTTCTAAATTTCATATTAAAAACCAAATGACGGTTAATAATCATACAAACATCATAAGTTGAATTTTTAGTGAATCATATTTAAATACCAAGTCATTCTCATTGTTATTGTCTGATCTGAATTGAGATGAAGTTGTTTGGTACAACAGGAGTCAGGAGGAGTTGGAAAGGAGTAGAATTTTATAACTTTATACATGTATACCCTAAGATGCCACAACAAATTTGTCAGCTTGAAACGTAACCAAGTAAGTAGGTAATTGAAGTAAGTATGCTACTACTTTACTTACTTACTTAGGTGAGCATTACAGTTCGGGATAAACCTGGGCCTCAATTAACATCCTTCTATAACGACTTCGATTTCAGGCGAGTTTTCTCCAGTTTTTCACTCTAAGACAGTTGAGATCTTCTTCCACTTGGTTGCGCCACCTAAGACGAGGTCTTCCCCTAGTGTTGACGTTTGAGTTTTGTACAATCTTTTCAAGTATGATGTTGAAGGAATCGCATGACAGTTTGACGCCTTGTCGAAAGCCTTTTTCAACATCAAAGGTGTTGGTGAGTTCTTTACCGATTTTAACGGAGAAGCGTCAATTCTCCAAAGTCATCCTGAACAGTCGTACGAATTTTACAGGGATGCCGAAACTAGGCATGGCTCTGACAGCTTCTCTCTGTAAATACTGACATACTTGAAATAATTGATCACCTACTTTGCTCTATTACATTTTTAAAATTAAAAAAAATTAATCGGTATTCTTTAAAACAATTGTTTTGGAACATTTTTGGCAACTCTTTACAATACATAATTATTGGTAAAAAACTGTCAGAAAATGAGAGAATAAAGTGCGATTTTGTGACTATCTCGGTCAAAATGTAGATTTCTTAAAAATTGTATAAATATATTTATTTTAGAACACAAAATTGACTTCATTTCTGTATGCTCAGATTTCATACACAACAAAAAATGACTGAGATACAGCATGACAAAGCTGCATTTTCAAAAAAAAAAAAAAAAAAAAAATTGAGAATTGAGAGTACGCAAAAATTAAGAAAAATACATAAAGTAGTTTTTTGAGGAATTTGCTTTGGTATGCTGATTCCGTCTTTGGCAGCTTTAAAGGTCAAAATCGATAGAATGATTAACTTCGACCACTTAGTATTCTTGAACGATGTCGCAAAATATATGCAGGTGAAGCTCTCTTATCGTTTTGAACATCTTATTGAATTATCAGAGGAAGCTAATGATGCGTCACCTCTGTTTTCCACCATTCAGTTAAAATTAAATGGTAGAAAGTTTTGTCTCCAATGTTTGGGAAGACAGCAGCAGATATTTATAAAATAGTTGAAGGATATTGTTGAAAACACCAAATAACCATGCAAATTTCTGGATTGGAAAAGTTATCTAAATCACCACTAGCAACAATAAGTATTTTTGTCTAAGGTGATAAAGAATCTGATTAAACAGAAAGTATTTGCCTATACTTTTTACATGTTACTTTACTTTGAAACAATTTCAATTACCATTACTTGTAACTGTAATTGAAAATTTTCAGGAGGAGTTGGAAAGGAGTAGAATTTTATAACTTTATACATGTATACCCTAAGATGCCACAACAAATTTGTCAGCTTGAAACGTAACCAAGTAAGTAGGTAATTGAAGTAAGTATGCTACTACTTTACTTACTTACTTAGGTGAGCATTACAGTTCGGGATAAACCTGGGCCTCAATTAACATTATATAAAAAAAAAAGAGGAGGCTTATATGCTAATCTGGAGAACTCAGACCCAATATCCGGTCCATTGTACTACCAGACTAGCAGCCTTTCCCTTTTTTTTGTGTTGCAGCAGCTGGAAAATAAGTTGTTAATAATTTCACATATATAACCTCAAGGGCGGCGTCCATATGAAACTGGGAGGCTGAAAGAAAAGTAGATGCCCAGAGCGGGATTCGAACCCACGCATCCGGCCTATCTACTAAACACTCTACCACTGCACCACGGCCACCCCTAAATTAACATCCTTCTATAACGACTTCGATTTCAGGCGAGTTTTCTCCAGTTTTTCACTCTAAGACAGTTGAGATCTTCTTCCACTTGGTTGCGCCACCTAAGACGAGGTCTTCCCCTAGTGTTGACGTTTGAGTTTTGTACAATCTTTTCAAGTATGATGTTGAAGGAATCGCATGACAGTTTGACGCCTTGTCGAAAGCCTTTTTCAACATCAAAGGTGTTGGTGAGTTCTTTACCGATTTTAACGGAGAAGCGTCAATTCTCCAAAGTCATCCTGAACAGTCGTACGAATTTTACAGGGATGCCGAAACTAGGCATGGCTCTGACAGCTTCTCTCTGTAAATACTGACATACTTGAAATCGATAAAAAGATGGTGTATAACGATGTTAAATTCCCGAGTTTTTTCCAAGATCTGCCGCAATGTGAAAATTTGGTCTATTTTGGACTTATAGTCTAAAACCACAGCAGACAAAATCTTATAAGCGACGTTTGGGATGCTTAACCCTCTATAATTGGCGCAATTGTGAGGGTCTCACTTCTTTAGGATCGGGCATACGATATACAGAGGTTCCCTTCATCGGTCATATTTTCTTCTGACCATATCATGCATATCAGCTGGTGCATGCTCCTTTCCAACTGGTCTCCAACTTCCATGAAAAGTTCACCATCAAGGTCATCTGCACCTGCAGTCTTATGTGATTTAAGTTTGCATGTGGCAAGCTTAACTTCCTCTAGGTCGGGAGGACGGCATTCTTGATCATCGTCCAAGTTGAATGGGGTATTCTCCCTAACAGCAGAATAAGTGTCTTCATCGCCGTTAAGCAGTCTGCAGAAGTGATCTTTCCATATCTTCAGCATTTGGCTGTATACGAGTATTTGCCTGCCTGCATTCTTCATCGAACCATGGGTTTCGTTTTGGGGGCCGAGTGAAACCCAGAAACTCAGAGACAGCGGTTCTGATGGCTTCTTGGCATTGCTGCCACTGGTCTTCAATCTTGATGCTGGCGTCATAAGATTCAAGGATAGTTGAAGGGACATGCGATCGGAAACAAACTTGAAATCTCTTGTGATTGTAGCTTTCCGACGTCATATCGCATTACAGCGTTTGTTCGTGCAAGTCGTGAACAAGATATCCTCATTCGTACTTTGGCTACCACAAGGTCCGAGCCAAAGTTGTCCCTCGGAAAGTTCGGACACTGGAACAAAGTGTAACACTGGAAGAGTGTCTTGAGTCGATGGCAACATGGTCAATTTGGTTGACAGCAAGTAGGTTAGTTGGTGAATTTTCCACAATTGTCGTGGTCGTTACTGGAAATCAATATATTATAACTATTGTCAATAAAGTAACTTTTTTTCGCTATAGTGTTAATCGTAAAAGGCTCCACGGTCGTTTTCGCTTAGCCGAGAGTGTGAAACTCGATGCACGATCATTAACTGGCCATCGATCGATCTCAACACTCAATATTTCACGCAGTAGGCTGATGCGAATTCTGCACAAGGATCTCGGATCCCGGATCTCAGTTTTGCTGAGCCGAAAATATGAAACTCGATACACGATCATTAACTGATGAAAATTCTGCACAAAGATTTTGGATTATTCGCTTACAACGCCAAGTTAACTCGAAATCGAAGGCGCATGTCCATCCGCTTCGTCATCGCTTTGCAGTTTGCGCCATAGAGCAGCTTAATAGGACGATTTTGGACAAAAATAATCAATAAAAAATCATGTTGATCTCGGCGCTAAGTTAACTAACGAAATTGGCGCACCTGGAACTTGTAAAAATCTCACGTTATTGTCGATAAGAAAAATAGGAGTGACAGAATGCGTTACTGCAAAGCCAGCCGGACCCCCTCTTGAATGAACTTGTCTTTCACAACTCAAGGGAATGTTTGGTCTAATATTATAATAAAGCCATAATACATGGAAAAATCTTAGTTTTGGTCGTTTAATGCATGGAAAAATCTTAGTTTTGGTCAATTAATGACATTTTTATATTTAAAAAATCATCATTAAAAATTTACGGGCAATACCTCTAAATTGCATTTCTTATAACTTTCTTTTCCTTCAGACTAATTTTTTTCTTGTAATAAAAGATAACTATGCACATACAAACATACCTACCGATTTTCAAAAAATTAAAACATAAAAAAAAAAAACAAAAATCATTTGCTCATGCTACATCTCTTTTCATTATTTAAAACTAATCTCTCAACTGAATTACATAAATTATCCATTGATATACCTACTTTCGAATAAAATTATAATTCCAACTAAAATAATCAGGATTGCAATAAGTAAGTACCTACCCGCAACCTACATGATATAAAGCAAAAGGAAGGAAGAGAAAGAGAAATATCGCTTCCTGAATTTATTATCATTTTGCTTTTTTATGATTTTTGTATTATAAATGCCATTATAAGGAAAATGAATGGGGTAGTGATCTCAGTAGGCAGGGCAGGATGTATTGTATGACAGAAAAATAGGTAGGACACACCTCTTTAGGGATACGGTTGCACGCACCTTTTTCGATTCAGTTTTTTTTTTATTCTGGTTTGAATTTATCATCATTATTTGAAAACCTGGTTATAAATACAACCGCCGCATTGGAACGTGATGCCATCCGCCAGATGTATATCACACATATGTGCGAATGTATATATTGAATAAAAGATACTCTAGTTCAATTGTTTGGGTAGAAATTAACATTTTTTTTATGTACCTAAATAATCCATTGTGATATTACTCGTAGATGAACATTTATGTATTCCTTCATATTCAATATTATCTGTGTCGTTTGATGATGTATTTGTGGGAAGGTAGCTAGGAACACATTTTAGCAACCTAGAATTAGTTTTAGCAAAGTATGTAGACACAGATAGATAAAGTAAAGTTGACACTTTGATAAAGAGTATTTTATGAAAATTGCTAGGGAAAACCTATCGAATAGTTAAACAAGAGTTCAGAAATGTAGGTAGGTACTACACCTTATGCATATACCTACTTATAGTTTTTGGGCACACAGTTCGCAGTAACGGATTAAAGGGTTCAAATATTTTAAGAGTTTAACTTGCTCCAATTCTGCTAACATTGCTAACAATTTCTTTGGAAAATCATTTCTATTGTTTACTTTCTTGAATCTACTTACATTAACAAAAATGTATAAAACTAGTTTTATGATGATTATTATAATGGGAGTTCGAGGTTCGAATCCAAGAAATATTTTATTGCTTTTTAACGGTTATCATCTTTTGAGAGGAACTGACAATCCCCCGATAGAAACCACTTTGACCGATTTCAAAAATTCTTTCAACTCTAGGATGTTACATTATCCCTCAGTGACATAGACTTATATTTCATTCACATAATTCTAGGGAACGGAATATTCACATATAGGAACGGAGTTGGATATGGAAACTTAGAAATTACTGGACAGAGAACTGGAACCATAAAACTACAGACCCGAGCAACGCCGTGTGGCTCAGCTAGTTTAATATAGGATCTTTGAACTTTAAAAACTTTAAGAAACAAGTAAAGTTTTGAAGGGGTTTTTATCAAAATGTTTGCTAAAATTCACAAATTATTTTTCTTTATGTACCTACTGACGACGCGTTTCGGACTCGGTCCATTTTCGGGGCTAAACTTCGTATCTTCGTATCTCCGATAGTAATTTCACTGCCTTTTTGTTTTTATTA
Source organism: Melanostoma scalare (assembly GCA_949752695.1). Classification (NCBI taxonomy): domain Eukaryota; kingdom Metazoa; phylum Arthropoda; class Insecta; order Diptera; family Syrphidae; genus Melanostoma; species Melanostoma scalare. The sequence goes on from OX456985.1 coordinate 215,254, forward strand.
ATAAAACTTATTTATATTATTTGTATAACCGCAACTGCTGGCACAAATTAAGTTAATACTAAAATAATTTTTATATTTCTAAATTTCTTTAACTAAAAAATTAATTATTGTAAATAAGTAAATTCTTATCAACTTTTTAATTTAATTATAAAAAATAAAACCGATAGTTTCAGTTTTGAATTAATTTTTATTTACTTTTTCTTATAACTACTTACATGCCAGCAATATTTTAGTGTTTAAACTAGAATATATAACTAGAATATATAATAACTTAATTAACTTACTGACCCTAGTCGGGTACTCTAAATTATTCAATAACTTAATGCTAATGCCTTTCGGCCTAAAGATAAAATATTTATTTTAAACTATAACCTTAAAACTAAGAAAATTTAAAAAAACTTGGTTTTCTGGAGCATTTTTTTCTATTTTTCTTAAAACTACTTAAAACTACTTAAAGCTAGAGCAGCCACAATAGCTTTTATGTTTTTTTTTGTGTTTTGTAATTTTTTTTTGGGATTTTTGTTTGTATTTTTATATTTTTTTGGATTTTCGATGCAGTAGCTTCACTGACATGAAAGGTGCATTCTTATTTGGCCATTTAAAATCGGCAAAAACTTGTAACCCCCTCAATTCCTCACCTAAGTATACAAAACCAATGTTAAAGGCCCAACGTCTCCCTATGAGGTCTGTTGTATCAGCCTACTTATTTATTTATTTAACTAACTGGCACTTACTTATTAACCCCTACATATGAAACACTGCCTTCGGCATGCAAACTGAAACTACATATTAATCTATATCAACCTCGTGTGTTGTCCAATTTCTGATAGAAAGTCTGATTCCATGTAACGACTTAGCTTTCAAAACAAATAAAAAAAGTGCAAGAGATCAAAAATTTTTAATTTGTAACAGAGGCTAAAACTTTTAGGGGAATTTTCTTCTACCCTAACAACAAAAGCAGTAATTTTCTTTTAGAAAGTCATATTATATGATGACAAGACTACCTTACTTTTTTTTTTATAATTTCATTGACTTGTGATAGCCCGATGATTGTTAATTATTTACATGTTCGGTTGGTTTCGGTCTCCCATTGACTACTGCTATAAGTGCTAAGTCCTCATGAGCCAATGACTTCAACAATTTCTCCTCTCCAATAATTATGTTCAAAAGCCACAACATCACCCGTTGCTGGAGTGTAAGGAGACTTCGAACTTTCATAGGTATCTTTCGTTTTGCTGAAACATTGGTTAAAGCTATAACATTTAAAAAATCTTTACATATTTTTACAAATTACATATTTTCATGAAAAACCAAAATTTAAACGAAGAACGTTAACCCTATGGCTATATAGGCTGCATTTGAATATGTTGTGTTGGTGTAAGGTACCTTCACCCAGATGGAACTTTGTTGAGAACCACACAGCTTAATGCCTGCTCTGCTTCAAATTGGAATAACAAAAGAAGGTAACTCCAAAAGAAGCGGAGTAATTAATTTAGGCAGATCGATTGAAGTTCATTGGAACGAAAGACCTAACCGTCAATTGTAAAACAAATGCAGTTTGTCGTCAATTCGTGTACTGTGTGTACACTCAATTAAAAAGTTTTGCAAACAAAGACTTTGTCATTCAGATGTAACCGAGTGGAAGAAATCATTTGAATTTCACGCAAAAGGTGAAAGGAATCGGGCGCGATTTTATAATTATATAAACGTTCTTTATTAAGCGATGTGCATTCACTAACAATAGAACCCGTGCTATTAATTAATTCTTAGTGCACAAAACAAATACGTCGAATGAATAAAAGAACCATATTCCACAATCCCACCTCAATTGATTGCAATTTTCCCACAAACCATTCACTAAAGGAACGGTGATTATTGACAAAAAAAAATTTCCACAATCATTTTGGGGAAGCTGCAGAGCACTAGGTATTGTCGGATATTAGTGGCATCAATTTGTCATTTATAAAAGTGGCTTTTGTATTTTTTTTTCTCTAGTCAATCGATTGACAGAAAGACACCAAGTCCAAGTGATAAATGCAGAACTCATGCTGCGATACTGACAGAGCCCTTTAGAGGTGACCACAAAAAAAGCAAATTCAATGCGATGCTTCTGTAGAATCATAAATTCAACAACACAACAACAACAAAAGCGATACCCTAGTATCAGCAGCGTTAGCACGGTGAGCAATTGTTATTGTTTCCTGTTTGTTCTATTCAATGTACAATGTACTGCATGAGACCCTCTTCTCTTGGCGCAATGAATTGTTTCCTTTCGTACTTTCGTTTATCGGAAAATTGCCAGTAGTCATTCAGTGCGGAAACAATTGGACATCGGTTTGAAATAAACATTTTCATTGCTTTCGGAATGCTGGTGATGCTTACAAGAGTGCGCAACAAATCTGTTTCATAATAGCTTGACATAAATACATTATGTCCTTTTGGGATGCAGTGAATGTATAAAAAAAGGAGAAAAATAAATACAATTTTAGGGTGACAATTGCTTGGCAAACATTTTTGAACAATTGCGTCTGAATTTTTTTCTTAGGGGATGTCGCAAAAGTTAGCTCGACACCCCGATCTTTGATCCCGGGGTTGCGAAAAATATGCTATTTATCTAATGCAGGTAAGTTTAATATGTTTTGTTTTGAACTTTATAAAAAGGTTGGAGCTAACTTTACTAAAATAAAATAGGAAAAGTATCAAAGTACATGAAATACTCATCTAAAAAACAAAAAATATTTGTTGGAGATTATTTTTAAAAGCCAACTGCTTTTCGAAGAGATTCACTCTCATATTATGAAAGACTGAGTGAAAGACTGAGGTGTATACTTATCGTATTCGTATTTCGTATGTAGGTATGTTTTTCTTGAAAAGTATGTAGGTATATCGCTGACCAAAATACTTTTGAGAACTATAGCCGGCCACAGATGGTCAGTTTAAACTGTACCTGTACCAGGCTTAAACTATCAATGTAAGCAGCGGGAGAATCTGGTTGTGCTCGTGGTGTTCTTTTGAAGTTTTGAAAAATAAAATAAATAGGATGGCACAACGAAGCTCGGGGAAACTCGGGACCAAACAAATTTCAGAGAAATATAATTAAATGTCGATACCGGAGGGCTAATCAGGAAAGCGGTTTCCATAGTAGTTCAAATACTCTGAGGACTTGCCAGTTCTCCGCGAAATGCGATACCTGCGCAGAAACTGTTTCGAACTTTTATGTCAAAGGCAGACACGCCACGGACCCCAAAAACTTTCTAACAAAAGGTGGTAAAAGTATTAGCTTTATACCAAAAATGATAACTAAGCGAAATCAACCTTCGAACATCCAGCTCATTGAAAAATTAGGCAAAGAGCCTTTTGATTGTCTTATTTATTTGCACATAACGGAAATCAGCAGTGCAATTTTGCCTTTGCTGGTTTCTCTTCTGAAACCAAAGAAAGAGGACATCATAATATATCACTAAACGAAAAGTTATTTCCTAGTATTCAATTTCAGCTTGAAAAAACCAAAAAGCTCTTAATACAAACTAAATACTGAAATACACAGTTGGACCGCAGCACACGCAACAAAGCACCTTTCTGTTAGAACAAATTAAAATTTCATTTGCCTTAGTTAACCTTACACTTTATTTGAGATAGTAATTTCATTTCCACACGTGTATAGTTAAACTTTTTAGTTCAGTTCAAATAACTGCCAAAATTTAACGGCCAATGATATTTATTACGAATTAAGCTTTGTAAGTGGTAAGATCCAGAGGTATGAGAGTATACATTTCAGTTTCAGGTCGGAAGATAAATAAATAAATAGGGTGACGCAACAGAGCGAGGAGCCCTTGGGCCTAGCGCATTTCTCACAACCATGCCTTCTGCCTTGTGAGGAAATGGAGGGGACCTACAATTTTCTGTCGGTTCCGAACGGCTAATCGAGAAAGCGCTTTTCATGGCAATGAATACTAACGGAGGACTTGCCAATTCCTCGCGAAAGGCGATACCCGTGGAAAAAACATTTTTGCCTCTGTTGGGATTCGAACTCGAACCTCTGGATTAACAGGCGGACATGCTATCCATCACACCACGGGTACCACAAGGTAGAAGTTCGGAAGATAGTTTGACAAAAAGTGTATTCTGCAATGTTGTGTTTACCTATAGTTAAAAAAAATACAGAGCATTAATTTAATATTTTATTCGCTGTCTCCACGTCTGAGAGATATTTGAGTTTCCGGTGTTAGTTTAGAGACAAATCGTGGGTAATCTGCGTTCTGTGTTGCGCGCACATCAAGGAATCATGAATGCCCTTATAACGTTCTAAGACAAAGTGCGAGCAAATGTAAATGAAAACAGGAGAGGATTTAACAGGGGACACCGATGCACCTTGCTTCTGAATTTTTGTGAATCGTAATGTATGTGGTGCCCGTGGCGTAATCCATAGCATGGCTGCCTGTTAACCGGAATCCGGAAGGTTCGTGGTTCGAATCTCAACAGAATCAAAAATGTTCTTATCGGTAAATTCATTGAAAAATTGTCGCTTCCATTCCCTCACAAAGGCAATAGTTGTGAGAAAAGCACTAAGCATCGGAGCTCCCCGCTCTGTAGCGCCACCCTTTATGTATGTATGTATGTAATACAGGGGAAAACAGAGTCAGGTAAAGCATTCCACATAAGGGTTGTGCGACTTAAATATGAATCTCTATACTTAACTGTTCGCTCGAAATGGCAGTTATACTCTAGTTTTGGGCGGGTGATGTAGGCCTTATAAATTGTAGCCAGATCAGAAGGAATGAACAATTTCCTGCATCCACTTCAGAAACCTAAGGGGAATGTTTAACACTACAAATGCCAAGTGTTTTCAAAGCATTGAGTTGAACTCGATTTTTACCACCTGTTTGTGACGATGATGTCAAGGTCAGAATTTAGTAAGCTAATGGGCACGTTCAAGAACCTATATCGGATAGGCTATCTCGGATACCCGTATCTTAAATACCTTTTTGAACGATTCAGATATCTTTTTCCAGATTGCGGCAGACAATAGCTGTGAAATATTAAAATTCTACTTTTAAAAACAGAAAAACATTCATAAAATCGTTGCTAAATGACTAGAATTAGTTTTTTTTCGACTTTTCATGCATTTTGAGAGATTCTAATACTAAAATAAAAACACACCAAAACAAAAGAACCAACGTGAAAAGAAATAAAAATAAATTTTCTATCAGCTGATCACTTGAATAGAAAGGTATACATACCAAAAATACGCGGATACCTTTAGATAACTTTTTAGAAGAAACTGGTTTGTGACTCTGCTAAACGTTCGCTAAGCTATCCGGATACGATTATTGAACGCCCCCAATCATACGCAGCCGTTCCAGTTCCACATCCGAAGAGCAGGGACGTGAGTTTGGAAACGAATATGAAAAGCTAAACTGAGGTAAAATAACTTTGAGACAAAAAGAGATTTTTAATGAAGAACAGTTCCCTCTGGGCACACCATCATTTCCAAGGTGAGTAACAGATTGAAATCCATCCAACACAACTTGTATTGAACGGTCTGAAAGGTAGTTTTTAATCCAACGAAGACGAGACTTATCGATACCAAAAGCGCGCATTTTTGATCAGAGAGCCTGATGGGCAATAATCTTTTCTGTGATATATAGTGCTTGAAATAAGCTTTAAAAAAAAACCAGAGCACCTTTTGCTACAAAAGCCGTGCTGTCGTTCATTAAGACGCTTTCGTTCTTCAAAATATTGCATGGGATGACGGTTTACTTATACATTTACATTACAGGAACAGCCTAGAAGAATAGGATTGTAGAAAAGCTTACACAGTGGATTTAATATCGTAGAAAAACTTCTCTTCCGAATAACGGCGGCGCGGCGGGGATACCATCATCTGGACCAGCAGAATTATGTACACATATTCGAAATTCGATGAAAATATTTGCTTCGTCACAGGATCTACAAATTCAAGCTCCACGCGAGCTATATGCAAGAGGCAATATGCTATAGGAAGTGTCAAGTTATTAGCAAGTTGAGTCATTAAAAATGAGAGTTGGGACCGATGGCGTGGTCGAGTTCTTAGCAAAGGACCAAAAGTTTTTGCTTCCTTTCGGATGCAATAATATTTTTGGCATTACTTTATAGTCATGAGCAATGCATTTTTTTATTTTTAGTGCAGCTTCTTTAGATTTCCTTCCTAATAGTGCAGTCAATGAAGCATTTTAGGTCCGAATTTTTTTACTGTGAACCGATTTGCATGAAATTTTGGAATTAGACTCATCTTACCCTTAACTTCAAAAGTGAAAATGATTTGAACAGCGCCACCACCCTGGGGGTGGTTGCCACCCCTTCTCGGGGGCGAATTTTTTTTTCAAAATAACCTCGGATATCGATAAAAGGCTTAATTTTAAGCAAAAAATCAAATATATAGTTTTTCATTAAGTCCAATACTTTTCGAGTTATTGGCAATTGAAAATTCGCAATTTTTCACGATTTTCATCTATTTATTGCAAATATCTCCAAAACTGTACGTTTTATCGAAAATTTTATAAAGAACAAAATTGTAGCAGGTAAAACAATGAACAATTTGGTTTTCTATAAAGTATTCTAAGAACAATATTAAGCTAGATATAAAAGATCAAAGCCATTTTTTATTTTGTCTGAAATTTAATCGTTGTGGTCAATGCCGTTTAGCGGCGAGCAGATGCATTTTATGCATTCTAATACAAAAGGATGTTTTGTAGTGCTTGAAATAAGCTTTAAAATGAGCACTATTAAAAGTCTTTTGCATGTAAAATAAGTGAGCTGTAGTGCAAATAAGGAGAGTGTTATAGTTGAAATTAATAAGGAAAACACCCAAACTCTTGATATACTAATTCATTTAATATAATAGGAAACTTCATACAATAATTTAGGCGGCGTACCCCACAGGCGGATCACTAGTGTGAAGCAGAAAAGTGGGAGAGTTGTGATCGCTTCAAGATCACTACTCGTAACGCCGGAAATGAAGAAGAAGAAGAAGATACAATAATTTAGGTTAAGTATATAATTAGGTTAAGTACTTTTAGTGAACCATCTGCATGTGCAATCGCAAAGGAAGTGAATGAATGACAGATTGACAGATGACTTTGTCATTAGCTGATAGGCATTGCCAATGTTGTTTAAGAATAAAGGCGTTGCCATAGTTACAACAGAGAGCATCTAATGTTTTCTTCTTTTAAATCAATGAGTTTTTGGACCATAACACCTTCAATTTTCATGCTATCACAACTTATAAAAAACCATTGTAAAAGTAATTAACAGAGCTATAACATCTTTTATTGCAATATATAGTAAACAACTTTTTTCTAAAACGGTGAAGGGTTAAATGACTTAAGAGAGGCTGCGATTGTGCTGCCACGCGCTCTTTAAACAATCATATCTCCGTCAATTTTTGTCTGACAGAAAAAACTAAACAACCCAATTTTTTGTCAAAAAATCCCTAAATTTTTTATAATTACACTTTTATACGTATCTGTCGTCATTTTGGAGATATTATGAAAAAGAGTGGGTTTTTTAAAAATTTTAAAATTTGTTGTTTTTTTTTAAATCGTGACTTTTTTGAAAAATATGTGTCCTGAAGCATCCAAACTGATACTGATTTTTTGCTTAAAATTAGGCCTTTTATCGATATCCGAGGTTATTTTGAAAAAAAAAAAAATTCGCCCCCGAGAAGGGGTGGCAACCACCCCCAGGGTGGTGGCGGTGTTCAAATCATTTTCACTTTTGAAGTTAAGGGTAAGGTGACCCTAATTCCAAAATTTCATGCAAATCGGTTCACAGTAAAAAAATTCGGAGGTAAGGCCCTATTTTTCGCTTCATTGACTGCACTATAAGTGAAGTCGTTTTTAAGCAAAAAAAAAAGTAAATTTGTTTGAAAAGGTTTTGCTCATAGGATTGCGTGAAGAAGTGAAAATATCAACCATTGACCTAAAAACATGATTTTAAGAATAAATATAAACGAATTTATCAAAAACAAGAGACTTTAATCCGTTTAGGAAAAGATAAATTAAAAAACATCACAATTATTTGTATATAGAAGTACAAGAACTCTTGAATAGCAACCCAACTTCTCTTTGGGCTTTTGTGCCAATGCCAAAAGTCTTGCCGACGGAGATGTTTTCTTAGTTCAACGCGGCATGGGGAGAGGAAACGTATCTTACGGTCGGCTTAATCGTAATTCCATGAAAGCATACAAATGGAAAAGTTACAATCATAATACTTATATCGCCGTAAATGGAAAAGAAGAAGACAGTTAATGGCACCAAGAAAGACGCAGCTACAATTCCATATAACATCTGCATAAAACATCAATGCTTATACATTTTGAGGTTATTAACGAACTTATCAACGCCACATCAATGTTAGGCATAAGAAAAAACTACATTCATTTGGTTTGTGGTTTCACAACAATCAATCTGTTCAACAAGAGTTTATACCACTCATGAAGGGATTGACAACTGTTCTTCATTAAATTTTCATAAGCTATAGTTCAAAAGCAGATATTACTTAAATGAGTCTATTTGTAGTTCAATTCAACCCTTTGAATGTAGCCATTCGAAATTCAAACCTTTACAATATTTATTACAATCAATATCAGCACTATTATTGGATAACATTTGTTGCAGTTAAATGGTTGTTAGATCGAACCCAAATGAATGAATGAGATATACACATTCACATGACACAGTTAGATAGTTTTGAATTTAAATAATTGCTTAATTCAAATTGAACTATAGAGTGGCACTTATTATATTTAATTTATTTTCAACAGATGGACAAAACATTTAATGACTTGAAACAGTTTTAAACAGAACAATACGCCTAATTTAGGAATCGCGTGAGGGAATCCTTCTGATCCTATGGTGTAAATTATGAAAAAGGAGTGGATTTATTGACAGTGTAAACCATAGCTAAAACATGCGTGTATCTTCACGTATTTATAGTATACATATTGTCTCTTTCCCTTTTTTGAGAAATTCAATGTACATTATGTGTGTTAAGGACCGTTTAAAGTCAATATCTGAAAAATTCACACCTCAAATGTATTTTTTAACTACAGTACAATTCCGATAAATCATAGCGGCAGCAGGGGAGGAACTTACTTACTTAAACTTTTAAAAACCTATTTCAATGACATAAAAATTGTTTGGCAGCATATTTGCAGCTAGTGATCCATTTTTATTTAGAAATCTTCAAATCTGGGCTGTGGAGTAGGTACATTCAGTAAGGTTATTGCAGAAATACTTTCAAATTCCATACCTAAATCTGATTCTTAGAGTGAATTAGCCATCGAGAACCACACCTTTCATGTCTGATTTTGTTGTATGAGCTTATGAATGTACATGACTGGCTCTGCTATTTTAGGTTTTGGTGATAGCGACATGAGAATACATACTTAGCTTAAAGATTACGCATCGTTAGACTATACGACTGCTGGGACGTGGGACATCTAGAGCGGATTTTCAGAGATCGTACGAAATTGAAATTGTTGGCGAAAGATGCTGGTAGAGTTACAGACTTAGTCTGATCTATAGTGCCCTCCAAAGAAAAAGAGTAAGAATGATAGCACAAAAGGATTGGTATTTTTGCACACGTATTCGTGTTTAAATTGAATGTATGAGATATTTCAGAAACAATGCAGTTATAGTTCCTTCTACCTTGAAGATTAGCTCCTATAAAGCTCCTACATTCTGTGAACTTTCATAAACCAACTTTTTGGAATCAGGGACAGAAGCTCTCTCAAGTTGATATATCGTCGTTGAAGCGGAAATACCATTTTTATTGAGAATAACCCTTAAAAAAGTATTACTCCGAAAGTAACTCCGTTATCTAACTTTGAAAGTAGGTATAAAGTTTTTTTTTGCTCTCCTGTCAAATTTGGTTCGATTGAGTTATGTACAATTGTACATTGCACCGAACACCGAAATCATTTTCATTCGATAACCACATTGTTGTTGTTTGTTGTAGCAGTATAATTTCCTATAAGGTCCCAAGGATAGTCAGCATGACTAAATACTCGAACTATTCCAATCTTTTTTGGTATCATTCGCACATAAAAGCTGTGGGATCTTTATCTCGCTATTGGTAACAATTTGTTCTAAGAAATATAGTCTATTTTCTAGCAGGAAAGTTTATGACATGAAAAGAAAACGTGCTTTTGAATACTCTCCTCGTGTGAATGCCGTTGTCGTTACTGGAAATTTGTAAGAGAACTTCATTAAGATACAAAATATTTTTTTTATTTATTTTCTGGTTGCTATTACTAAGCTTAGTTAAACTCAAATTCAAAGAATTAATTAATCAAACCGCTGCGCTCCATTTAATCGAAAGATAAGTAATAAGACCACTGGGCGAAGAGACTAAAGCAGCGCTTGAATCCCAGTAAGATCTATAGGTGCACTTTCGCGGTATAGGTATGCCTCTCCCTAAGCATTGACAAGTCCTACGAGTTAATATAGCAGTGAAAAGTTCCATCTAACCTTCGAAACCCACAGAAAATTGTATAGATCAAAAGTGCTTGTTGCGATTTCGTTAAATCGTTTTCTTTAGTTTATATTTTTTTAAATAATTTGTTAAATCCGAGCACAATTACTCTTAATTATTTCAAACCTTACTCCTTGATATGTATACACTCACACATACCAATAAGTAACATCACAAGCTTTTTAAGCGGCAGCGCTGTCAATGTGTCAATATATATGCTGTTGATGGAACTGAGTCTGTTTAAATATTTGTTTACAGCTTTTTTTAACACAACACTAAACAGAATACTAATTGAATTCGGTTGATAGCATTGGTTCCGTTTAATATATGTAATATAAAATTTGTCGCACTATAATTACCTTGAATAGGTTTCTTTTGTCTTTCCAAGTGCGTGTGAGTTACCAGCATACATTACTTTAATTGTATTGTAAGTCTACCTATGTTCTTAGTGCTGAAAGCCTTTAATTAATTTGTCTCATTTGAAATGGAAACAATTGTTCTTTTCTGGGTCGAAAAAGTATTTGTCAAAAACCATGTTCGATAAAAGAGGAGAGGCGGTAAAAAGGGGTAAATATCTGACCTTATATACATTACATATGTGTTTTAGGGACCGCACGTTGAAGAGAAATAATATAAAACGCTCTAATTTATTGTATAGAGGTCTCGCGAGAGTTATTAAATGTAATTAACCAATTCAAACACGATATTCTTAGTTCTCAGTTTGTCATTCGGTTGATGTATTCTGAAGAAACTGCATATGTTCGGTTGAAAGTAAGTGGGGGCGCCAAAAGAACAATGCAAAAAGTAATAACCCGACAAAGAACATAGATTCAGGTATCATGCAATTTAACAATTGCTCTCTTGGTAGTCCACTTAAAATCAAATTATCGTAGGTTCTACTCGTACATATGTTGCACGATACGTAATCCAGACACAAAAAATAAAAAAATTCAATAACAATACTTTTATTCAGTTTAATGACAGACAATGGTCCAAAAGGGTAACTTCCTATAAAATTGTTCCCTCCGCAGACCACCTTCACCATCTTAAAGGTTCAAAATTCCTTATGTGAAATGCAGACCCAATTCATCTCACGTATCAAATCGGTTCAATAGACACCCAAAGGAAGCGAATGTCAGGTTGTTCTGCCAACGCACCTTATATATAAGGCAGCCGGGTGATGGGATAAATACGATAGCAAGTGATTATCCTTATTATCCTTTTTGAAGTGGTGTCATATTCCCTACGGAATAAATCGCAATGCTGAGTATGGCGTTTCGTTGTGTATATAGCCGCTCCCACGATGTGAATAGTTTCAAATGATTTCAAAACTTTGACATGGTGTTCTGACATTGGAGTAAAGCACCTTTGGATGAAACACGTCGGCGTTGCCGTCGCGTTGACAGGAAGTCCTTTTCTTTGTGGGCAGATAGTATTATTGATTTTCATTGATAAGCTTACAAATTAGGTAGTACATCGAAAAACATATAGAACGTTTGAGTTTTGAATTGCTGTTATTGTGTGAATGTGTTAAATTTAAGGAGGAAACTTATTTTGCAGTTACTAAGAAAATCAAAAATAGGTGTAGGTTAGTGATGGTGTGGTTGGAAAATACATTGATATATAAAACGTAGAGAGAGCAAACATCCACAATGAAATCCAAAAACCCTGCTCTGGCATGCATTTATTTATTTATTTATTTATTTATTTAAGTATCATAAAATGTATGGGTTTTTGAGTGCACTTAGTTTTTTTTTTTTTTTTTTACTATTATTTTGCTCATCTGTAAAAAATAAAGAAACTTTATGTATATCAGGCATTTTCTGGAAAAAAATTACCTCAAAGTCAAAATTTTGTTTGGGGAAGAAAACTTGAACACCATTTAAAATTTAAAATCTGGCAGCCCTAAACCTATGGAAGCTGAACTTAAACACAGTCTTAAAGATTTTTATTTTTAAAAAAAATTAAGTCTAAGATTAGGTCTTTATCATCAGTATTGACAGAGATATCGAATTTAACACAGGTCAAGGTACACCAAAGTTAGCCTTTTCTTAAAATTGTCAAAAAGTGATGAAAAAGTTGAGAAACAGACTTAACTGTATAACAATTTTTTTCTTAGAATATGACCTAGAATGACATCCCAAAGTATGTAACAAGAATTACCGGACACCCTGTGTATGTCAAAGAAAATTTAATACTATAAAAGACAAAGATTGGAGTTATAAGGGTCTCCTATCAGAATCCTTCATGATATTTAGGTAAAACTATCGGATGGATGAAAAGAATCGAACTTAGGAATAGCTCGTTTGATTAAATAGACATTAGCTATTATAAGGTGCAAGATCCAGAAGTTGCAAACTTTGAACTGAAACCTGCGAAAATCAGCAGAAACTTATATTATATGTACCTAGTGAAGAATCGCTGATGCTATATCGCTATCGCAATTGCTGCAACTATATTCAAAAGCTGGACTCTTTAACGTGGCATATAAGACCGTATATGCCTATTTATGTAAATGTCTGATAACTATGTCAAAAATTTTATTATCTGTAAAAATGGGTTTTTGAAACAGAAAAGTCTACAATCGAACAAATTTTTTACATTACGGCACATATTAGAAACAACCTAGTGCGATAACGATACGCAACAGCTTACGTTGATTTGCTCGAAAGGCTCAATAATAATGTTGACTTTGTACAAATCTTAAAGAGTAATGAAAATTTTAATACTTGTCTAAAATTGAACCGTTGCGATACTGATCTATAAAAACCAAATTTATATAGGTACGCATCTTTTATCGACTTAAAGTCCGCATATGACGGTATATGCAAGGAACAAACAGAACAGGTTCCTGTTCGGTTTTGACTTCACCGTAAAGATATTCCATCTTTGAAGTATGCACGCTACGCTTTCAACAAGATGACTCACTCATTCGCATTCTTAACTAATGAAAATCAATTATTGTGATGGACAAGTACACCTATTTTGGTATTATTTAGTTTATTTTTTTTTAATAAAAGACGAATAAAATTACATTGGAGGAATTGCTTTGGTGTATGAACAAAATCTAAGCAAAATCTTTGATTTGAATGCATTTTGAAATCACTCAGAACCTCAGAATTGTTCTCTCACGTATGATTTTAATGATCTTACTGCATTGGAAGCTAAAAGAACAATGACTGAGTTGAGATAAATCCGATATGAATGGTTTTACTCTACCACTATATGTTTCTGCATCTTTTTACATAGAATTTCTACTCAATTTGATGTGATAAATGACAACTTTTAGTATAGTCGTAGTCGTAATCGTAGTCCTAATGAACAAAAAATGGTCATATAAAGGGTTGATTTAGTTTTTCTAGACAGAGTTTTGTTTTGAAGATTTTCTAATTCTTCATATTGTTGGTATCCCGAAACTTGAGACCCATCAGTCAATTCGATTTCAATTCAATTTATCTTTATTCTCTCTTAAAACAATAAATTATAAACAATTTTTAGAATTTTTAAATAAATAAAAAAAAAGAGCTTGTACAAAAATGCTCCTAGCTCAATGTTGTCAAAGGGCGCTTTAAGATCCATAAATACTGCACACAATTTATTCCTATTTACTAAGTACTGATCTACAATATTTTGGATAGAAAAAAGGCGTTCAACTGTTGAGTATACTGCACGGAAGACTGCTTGAAACTCACAAAATAATTTAACCCAATACTTAAGCTTTTTCAAAATGACGCCTGTAAACATCTCGGCTACAATATTCATAAAGGAAATTACCCTATAATTTTCTACATTGTTTGTGTCGCGTTTTTTATGTAGTAATTGGAAGAACTATTGAATTTTTAAAACTTTGCTGTGTGTGGTATTTTTGAAAATGCTTTCGATTAGTGATCCAAAAAAAATTTTGGGAGCAATTTTAAAGAACTCAAATAGTGGAGGACCGTTAGACATAAAAAAGGCAAAACCTAGGAATTCAGGGCCAGTCCATGGATTTTCATGAAAATTTCGGAAATCTGTTTTGAATGGCGTATAGAAAAAAGTTAAAAAAAAAAATTTCGCCGCTCTCAATTTTTTAATTATTTTTAAAATTAATTATTAACTTTTAGAATTTTATTTTATTTATTTAGGGTGTTTTAGATACGGTTTTCCAAAGAGTAAGGATGGATAGGTTTGGTCAAGACAAAAAAAAGTTGTATGGGAAGGGGGGTCTATATCCCTCCGTGCAGGCGCGAGCGGCAATTTTATATGAAATTTACTTCATTTTTTAAAAAAATTATTAAAAATCAACTAAGCCCTTTTCTTTCTCATACTTCAGTGTTTTTGAAAGCTATTTCTTTGTTCTTTAATAAAAATTTTAATTAGAGTTTACTTAATGAACAGTTTTTGAGAAATCAAGCCTCAAAGTCAAAATTTTGAAAAAAGAAAATATTTTTTTCTTAATTAATTTTTTTTTACATAATTTTGCCCCATTAAGCGCCATTTTTTCTTTTCATATTCAATGCTTTTACTAATTTTTATTCAAAAGCCAAAAACCGAACAAAACACTTTTTCTTGGTTTAAGAGAAATTAAAAAAAAACGAAAGGTACTTTTTCCCAGAAAACAAAATGTCGTTAATTTCCCGCTAATTGAACCTTTTTTCTGGAAGTGAAATATGAAATGTGTCTCAAATAGCATATACAAAAAAGTTAAAAAAAAATTTTTGTATAATCTTAATTTTAATATAAATTATAAATAATTATTAAAATTTTAGAGTTATCTTTTAATTATATTAGTTTTAAGTTAAATTTTAAAACTATGACCTATTACAAACTTGAATTTTGGTCTCAAAGGACAGCACATGTACTGATGTGTGCCCCAAACGCTGTTCCCGGTCAAACGAGTTGATGAAACCGAAAAAATGTGGTTTTTTTCCAAATCTTGAATTTTCAACCAATCAAAGAAACTCAAATCAGTTAAATTAACGGTTCGAAGTTTTTTTTATGTGGGGAGCATGCTGATGTAGTGTTCTTTCTTTTAAATAAGAATTGATGCATCCCTTATTGATATATGTTTGTTTGAATACTAAATGCACGTATAAAAATTCGCGAGTATTTATTTGGCAAAAAACTATATTTTTCCGGATTCATCAACACGTTTGACCGGAAACAGCATTTGGGGGACAAATCAGTACATGTGCTGTCCTTTGAGACCAAAGTTCAAGTTTGTAATAGGTCATAGTTTTAAAATTTAACTTAAAACTAATATAATTAAAAGATAACTCAAAATTTTAATAATTATTTATAATTTATATTAAAATTAAGATTATACAAAAATTTTTTTTTTAACTTTTTCTTATATGCTATTTAAGACCCATTTCATATTTGACTTCCAGGAGAAAAGTTCAATTAGCGGGAAATTAACGACATTTTGTTTTCTGGAAAAAAGTACCATTGGTTTTTTTAATTTCTCTTAAACCAAAAAAAAATTTTGTGTTCGGTTTTTGGCTTTTGAATAAAAATTAGTAAAAGCATTGAATATGAAAAGAAAAAATGGCGCTTAATGGGGCAAAATTATGTAAAAAAAAATTAATTAGGAAAAAAATATTTTCTTTTTTCAAAATTTTGACTTGGAGGCTTGATTTCTCAAAAACTGTTCATTAAGTAAACTCTAATTAAAATTTTTATTAAAGAACAAAGAAATAGCTTTCAAAAACACTGAAGTATGAGAAAGTAAGTGGCTTAGTTGATTTTTAATAATTTTTTAAAAAATGAAGTAAATTTCATATAAAATTGCCCCTCGCGCCTGCACGGAGGGATATAGACCCCCCTTCCCATACAACTTTTTTTTGTCTTGACCAAACCTATCCATCCTTACTCTTTGGAAAACCGTATCTAAAACACCCTAAATAAATAAAATAAAATTCTAAAAGTTAATAATTAATTTTAAAAATAATTAAAAAATTGAGAGCGGCGAAATTTTTTTTTTTAACTTTTTTCCATACGCCATTCAAAACAGATTTCCGAAATTTTCATGAAAATCCATGGACTGGCCCTGGATTCCTAGGTAAAAAGCTTACGGTCCTCCACTAAAAAGGGACTCTGCCCTCTCCAGGAGCTTTGTTGTCCTTTGCTTTGTTCAAACACAGCGAATCTCTTCTTAGTCAATATCCTCTTCTAATATAAATTCTACAAATACTGAATTTTCAACGAATTGTATTAGCTTACTTTTCGGTATTGGGTTCAAAAGACTTTCGAGTATTGAGATCCAAATTATTTCCAATTTTGAATTTGGTACAATTCAGTACTTCAACTAAGAGTATTTTCCAGAACTGAGATGAGTCTTTTATAGTTATATTTTCTGCTAATTTAGATAAAATCTGTTTTTTTTTTGGAACGTGTTTCCTTATCGCGCGTTGTGAAAGGGGGCTAGACGGAAAAAATTCTTACGAAAAGTTGTCACGACACTTTTTGCTATAGTAAGTTATTGTAAGCTGTGCGGCGTCGCATGTTTCTCTGTCTGTCTGTCTGTCTCTCTCTCTCTCTCTCTCTGTGTGTCTCTCTCTCTCTCTTATAGAAAGCAAGCCAGATATTTTCATTTCTATTTCGCATTGAACAGTGTGGTGTCGCGACGATTATTTTTGTTGAGTGTATACAGGTTCTTTGTAAATAATAAATAATAAAAAATAATAATAATAATGAATCAATCTGACAGTGTTTCTGCACAAGTTCCGGATATTGCTGATGGAGTTAGGTAAGTACACCGAAAGAAAAAACCTTGGTTGATTCAAACATGTTTCATTGTTAACCAACAATTCATCTCAAGTTGTGAAATTAAACAAGTTTCGTGATGAATACAAATAAGAACGCATTTTCAAATCAAGTATGCTGCCGTGATCAATTTTTTTTCAGGTAAGTATCATAAAAATGTTTAAAATTATTTTGTTCGTAGTTGATTTGAATATTTTCTAATTTTTAACCAACAACGTGATTGTTGATTTCATACTTGATCAACAACAAACATATTTAACTAACAATTAAGGCTGAAATTACAAAAACTATCACGTTTGTGATTGAAATACCAAATACACTGTTAAACTATCACCAATATATATCAATTTGATCAACAATGTTCATACTTCTTTAATCAATAAAGAATAGTTAAAGTATCAGTAACATTTTGAATTCCAATATTTTTCATACTTAAGCCCACAGAAAACGTGAAGTCGCATAACGGAACTTCAATTCAAAATGATAAGTTTCGTGACCATTTTATCTTAAGGGATAATTAATTATTCTTTATTGTTGATCAAGTATGTTCTTGAGAATTCAGCCACGTTTTTATTTGCTTTTAATGTAAAATTTCTATGATAAATGCTTGAATTGAAGTTTGACCTATCAAATGTATAGGTCAAACTTCAATTCAGGCATTTATCATAGAAATTTTACATTAAAACTGTTGAGCAAATAAAAACGTGGCTGAATTCTCAAGAACCTACTTGATCAACAATGTTCATATTTTACCAACAATTCAGAACTGCTGACGAAACACAAACGTTGTTAAAGTATCATGGACATGTATGTTTCTAGTATCACAACCGTTGTTGGTTAACAATGAAATTGAAAATGACGTTGTTGATTTGAGCAATGAAAATTGTAGCATTTAAATAAATAAAATGAAAATGCCAGCTTGCAAACAAGCTTCAGGTTTGATTTTACCAAGGTTTTTCTTTCGGTGTAGAGATTATATACAGATAATAATAAATGCTTTTGTATTTTTAGCATTAACATTATATTTGTTAATAATAAAAAAAATATTATTATAACTTAAAAAAAAAAAAATTTTATTACAATTCCTTCACTAATTAGGGTGTCCCTTGACACCTCTCAAGTTTTTTAATTTCCTTGTAATGAGTATTGGCTTGCACATATTTTGCGGAATTGTCAATAAGCATCCAAAAAAGGTCGTTTTAGTTTAGTATAGTTTAGTTTAGTTTAGTTTATTCGTGAATGCTTATAAACTGCAAGATACAAAATCTTATTAAATAGTTTTAAGCTAATATATGAAAAAAAAGAGCAACAAATATTTATAATAATAATAATAAAATGAAAGAAAGTAAATTTACAAAAGAAATAAAATTGGAAAACATTTCATTGAAAATATTAATTCTACCGCAAATTTGAATTTGCATTTGAAAAATGTTTCTTTATAGACCTCTTAATAATTGCTTCGGTTCGAATTTCTTTTATATGACGTGGTAAATTGTTCCAAAGACGAACCGAATTGACAAAGAATTGACGTTCAGATGTAAGACATGAGTAACGAGGTTGAATTAAGTGATGAGTGCGTAAAGAGGTTGCGATTGTAATTTTATTAAAACAGTATTGTGGTTGGTGTCGGTGTGTTAATAATATATCAGAAAGCAGGCTTAAACTACGATATTTAATATAATGTTCAAAGGGCATTTCAAGAAGGCGATTAGTGAACCCAGATAATCTGTCAAATCTTCGAAGACCGAAAACATATCGTACAATACTATTGCAAGCTTTGATCAGTTTTTGTTTGCTGATATAATCGCAGTTACAATAAAGTTCGCACCCATATGTTAGAATCGGTATGATTAATGTCTTAGCAAGGAGTAACCGTGTCTTCACAGGAGTAAATGATTGTGTGGCCCACAGAATACGTAAAGCACCATATACTTTTCCTACAAGAACATTAATGTGATTATCCCAAGTTAGATAGCGATTAAAAGTAACCCCCAGATTTTTCGCGGTTTCAACATATTCAATGGGAGCATTGCTTAATATAATCTGAGGGAAATAAGTGAGATCGCATTGTTTCCTAGAAATTACTTGGCATTTCGATTTTTTAGGGTTAAGAATAAGACCATTTATGTTTGACCAATTAGCTATTCTTAGCAAATCTTCATTAACATTCAAAGCACCATTCTCAATTAGCCCTAGAGGACAGCTCAGACGAAGCTGGACGTCATCTGCGTACATATGACAAGAGCAGTTATGAATAAAATTTGGAAGCTCATTGACGTAAATTGAGAACAAAAGAGGGCCGATAATAGAACCCTGTGGAACACCGGTAACATTAGGAAGAAAATCAGATAAGCAGTCTCCAACCTGAACTGCTTGTTTTCGATCAGTTAAATAAGAAAAAATTAACCTTGCAGCACCAGTTGAAAAGTTAAAATTTGAAACAAGTTTATTACATAAGTTTCCATGATTGACCGTATCGAAGGCCTTAGAAAAATCTAACAGTACCAAAAATGTTACCTCATCCCTATCAAGGGCTTGTCTTATATCGTCAGAAACACTAATCAGAGCTGTGATACAGCTGTGATTTTTGCGGAAACCAGACTGCTTCGAAGTAAGCATCGCATTGGACGTAAGATGAGTACTGATTTGTTTCTGCAGAATTCTTTCAAACACTTTTGAAAGAAAGGGTAAAATTGAAATGGGTCTAAAGTCATCGCCTCTCGCATTTTTGGGTATAGGTATAACCTTGGACAGTTTCCAAATATCCGGAAACACACCAGACATCAGAATTGAATTAAACATAAAGGTTATGTGTGGCAGTAAAATAGGCAGAATCATTTTTAAGAACTTGGGGTGAATATCATCCAGCCCCACAGCATTTGACTTAATGGAAAGCAAACTTTCCACAACTTCAGTACTATCTACTCCACGGAAACTGAAACCACTATCTGAATGATTATGATTCAACAAGGAAGGTTCACCTGTGTTTAACTGAGACGATTGTATATAGTTGGTATATGGTCACAAATGTTTTGTTTAAGATGTTGACATCGACATTGCTAGCTATACCGCTTGATTTACCGACACCAATATTACGTAAATTTTTCCACAACTGACGACCATTTAGAGAAGTAGGTACTCAGGCGGTGCCAGTACATCTCGGCTTTCACCTTACGTATCTCCGCAACAACTTTTTTTTTCACTTAAATTACTCAAAACGCGGTGCTAAACGAACCAAACCAACACCATAACGTAGGTGAACTTCCATGTTTTACGAAAATTCTCCATTTCCCAGTTAGCTAGCTTGAGCAGTTTGAACGATTTCGATATTGCTTTTTCGCAGCCTTTATCAAACCACTTCTGTTTTTCTGTTGTTAGGTACATAGCTTCTTTTATCAAAGAAGGTTGAGTGTTTTATAACATCAATAAAAAAAGTCAATTTCGTGGCTTGAACTTACTTCGCTTATACCTATCAGTTTGCGCCATGACAAAGCTTTTGGTGACATCTTTCTTTTTCATGTTACCTCCAAAAAAATCTAGGCAAAAGAACCCATGGTGTGATGGTTAGCATGTCCGCTAGTTAACTGAGAGGTTCGTTGTTATGTTTGGGGAGCACCTGGCCAGATATGAGAATTATACTCCAGCTTTCGGTGGATGTAGGTTTTATAAATACTAGCCAGATCAGAAGGGGTGTAAAATTTCCTACATCGTTGAAACCTAAGCATTTAGCAACAAGTGGTCATTCCAACGAAGATCATCGTTTGCACACATATACATTACATATACCAAGTACAGACAGTTTTTCGGTTTCTTGGATGCAGGTACCAATCAAAGATAATGGCAGTAAGGGCAAGTTAAGCTTCAGCGAAAAAAGACAGCGTTGAGTTTTCGAAGCATTGTATTCCACTCGGTTTTTACTTCCCCATGTAACAATGCAGTCTAGGTCAGAATTCAATGAGCTAATCATACGCAGCCGTTCCAGTTCCAGACGATTAGAAGTTTCAGACAAGAGATCGTTGATGAAAGTAAGGAAGAGGGTCGGCGACAAAACAGATCGAACAGTTTAAAACACTGGTAGCAGTTTAAAGGTGAGTATCAGACTTAACACCACCCACCACAACTTGTATTGAACGGTCTGAAAGGTAGTTTCTAATCCAACGAAGAAAAGACTCATCGATACCAAAAGCACACATTTTCGCAGTATAGTTATTTCAACAGAGATTATCGTTAACATGCATTTCTAAATAATTTAGTTATTCTTTGTTCAATTGCTCATTAGATTATGTTTTCAACAATTTGCAATTTGATATCACAACCATAGTGCAGGTACATAGTATTTCTTTGACATAGTTTTCATGATTTTAATTATTTTACAGTCGAAATGAGATTTATAGATTCTGACGACTCAAAATGAAGGGTGAAAATTAAAAATTAGTTCCAGATGTCTAAATTCAAACTTATCACACCTTTAATACTTACATGATCATTTTGTATCAACTTCTACCACATGGCTAGTAAATCAAACAAATAATTATCCGAAATAGTAAATAAATTGGTTTTCTAAATACCCAGAAATGTTGAAAATGTTAGCGTAAACATGTTTTGAGGGTGCCGAGTTCTTTATAGTGTATGAGTTCAAACAAGCACTTTGTCGTCATTATCATCTGGTGTTGATGTTTTAATTATGTGACACATTTTTTTTTGTCTTTCCTCTCGCCACGCATTCTAAACACAGATGTAGTTAGTTTGCCTGCAATGTATGTGTGATTTGGTGAATGGTACTTAACTCTTCAAGAAGACAGCATTTTCAAGGAACATAAATAATTTGAAGATAATAAATCTAAGCGGGAGTAACCAAAATTGTGTAATGTGCAATACCCAACCGTCCGTTTATTTACCAGAAACAAAAAATGATTGTTTCCGGAACCGCAGTCATTGTGCCTTATGTTAAATTCCTTTTTTTTCTCCTATTCGATTTCATACAATTAATCAAGATTGTCCTTAGCATCCAAGCGAATATTTACTTACGTATCTATACTTTTTTTCCTGAGTTTTACTTTGTTTTAGAACGACAATTCCTCACTGAATATTATACTCGTATTTGAATTTACGGTTTTTAACAGCGGGTGGTTGTGTAACGACGACACCCACAAATATTTGCTGGTTCCATTGTGTACAATAAATCTAGTTTTCATTAAAATGTTGAGCAGTTGTCGCAGAGGATTCAAAAACAGCGTATGATTCATTAAATCCGCCGGCTAAAATGGCATTTGTAGATAAGGAATTAATAAAATTATCAAAATGGTATTGTCAATGACAACCCTAAACAGGTGTTAAGCCGCTAATCTTTACCAATGTTTGAAGTTAAACACTTCATCTTCGCTCATTTAAGGTTGTGTTAAAAGTCAACCAAAAGGAACACCAAAGTGCTGCTATGCTGTTGCAGACAAAACAGAAAGGGAGATTTCATGCTACCCCAGCAATTCACCCTCGTCATAATAAATTCGCAAAACCTATAAACAAATCCCAGTAATGAAATCTAAATCCAGTCGCAGTCACAGTTTAGTCGCTTAAATAACTTCCACTTCACCATTCATCCACATCGTAATTTGAAGCATATTTCACGGAGAAACCCTCGTTTTGTCGTTTTTGGTGATGTTCTATGTAGACATTCACCCTAATGGCTTGACAATAACTTATAGTGGGTGGCATGGCTGGTGTGGATATACAGCGTCGCACAAATTCAATCTGTGTGGCGTTATAGGGGGCTAGAGTCGAGAAAATTCCAACGTCATAGGGATGAAATCACGATATAATGCAATTTTTTTTTTTTGTCATTAGGATGAATAAATATTTAATTGAAGACAGATTGAACGATAAAATCTAAAGGGGGTGGTTTGTTTGACAGTTTTGCGTTGTCAAATATCGACGGGAAATAAAACATTTTGGGGACATAAGCACGACGCGACGTTAACGTGAGTTGTGGATGGGTTGGTGATTTATGATTTTTAGTTTGTTTGTGGATATTTTAAGTAATCAAAACTTTTATATGGACTTTGAACTGCATTTAGTGAGCTGAGTGTCACTTGTAAGTTGTTACTTTTAAATTTTTAAACTTTTAAACTTTTAAAGGCGATAGTCAGACAATCTGTTGCGAACGGTCTTTTGATTATTGTAGTATGTATTCATTGAAAATCAATATAGGTATCGCATGATCATAAGAGAGCATTTGGTTGGCCTCAGACATATGGAACAATCCAAAACCGGGAGGCTTGCCGACGCTTTCTGAGGTCAACGCGGCGTACCCCACAGGCGGATCACTAGTGTGAAGCAGAAAAGTGGGAGAGTTGTGATCGCTTCAAGATCACTACTCGTAACGCCGGAAATGAAAAGAAGAAGAATTATGTAAAGTATTAAATCGTAAACTATTCGGTTGGTTCCTTGAAAGTCCAACTATATACCTATTAAACTTAAAAATTCAAAGAGAATTCTTCTTCTTTTCTACAAAACAATCAAAATGTACAAATATGCGTAAATATGTAAAGCTATGCATATAACTGTTAAAAATATTTCACAAATTTTCAAATAGGTAGGAACTATTTTTCTTTCAATGGAAAAGTGTTAAAAGTAAAAGCTGCGTAAAGCGGCCCATACACACCACACAAGTGTGCACACCGTGCTTATAAAATCGGTGTGGCATTAAATCAAAAATTGTTTATGCAGGGTTGGCAAAAGCTAAAGAACTTAGGAATTGTTGAATAGTTGAAACACTATTTCAAAGTTAGTCAATGTTTTCTTTGATTTACACTTTTTGTATAAATAAAGCGACGCGCAGCCATTTTTAAAATCATAGAAGAAGCCAACTCGAAAAAACAGTTTTGCGAAATATTGAAATCTGACTATACGGAATTTTTAAACAAATATTTCCCATTCCTACCGTAACAGAGATAACTATCAACAAAGATTTCAATTTCAAAAACACATTTAAAAAATAGACAAAAAAAAATTAGCTAAATAGTTACAACTGGTTAATAAAATAAGTTTTATAGTTCAGATTTTTCACGTGTTTTTTATCTAATAGTATATTGTATATTTCCTCAAATGTACATTTCGGAACCAATGCTTCCATCGTCAGTGAGATTTATAAATCACACAGAAATGCTTCCGAAATGCTTTTGATTTATTATATTGTCTTTTTTTTCTTTGCTCGAATTCGCAACTTGCCTAGAATCTGAAGCTGAGTTTAATAACTAAAAAGTCATAAAATGAATTGAATCCGTCAGAAACGTACTTTACTTGTACTTGTGCCTTAGATATAATTCTTTCAACAGAGCTGATTAAATTTTCTTATACATTACTAGCGGCTTCGCACGGGTACAATGCTGATAATTCTGTAATATCCTCGAAAATATTCATTTAAATAACATTCTTTGAAGAGCAATTTTGATCTACATGAAATGAACAACGTATCTAATGTATTTAATTGGATAAGGAATGATACTGTATCGTTTAAAATAGCTTGGGAAATAACCCATATTTTTTTTGTAATATGTAAAATATAAAAATGGTTACTGTGGGTTATCCTTAGGAGATAAGCATATGCTGTTGCGGACTTTTTTATTCATCTTTTTGAGATATACAATCCGTAGTACACAAATGTAATCTATCTTGTAAGGTTTAGCCAGCGTTTGCAATGTAAGCGCAGAAAAATATGTTTGTTACGACATCACATTACAAATCTTTAAATTTCTCGGCTTTTCTCTACTACCTCTTGAATAACTCTATTCATTAAAAAAAAAAACGCATCTGAAGCCGTTGCGTAGTTTTAAAAATCTATGCATACATAGGGAGGGACATAGGGACAGAGAAAGCGACTTTGTTTTATACTATGTAGTGATGAACAATGCTATTTAACATTGTGGGCTTCATGATGATTTGCGAATGTCTTTAGCTATATATGTAGATTTGTTGTTCTTCTTTAACATCAGTTTTTTTATTTTATTATTACTTATCATAACAGCTTAGTATGCTGAATGAAAGATCAATGTGAAGACCGGCGCATTTTAACTCGTAAAATATTGTCACTCAGCCTTCTTTTGAAAAAGCCACAGAATGGAGTTTTTAAAGTGCGTGATATGGAATTCAACTTTTTTGTCATTCCAGTCTTACTTGTGTACGTTGTTCGACGTTAGCCCTAATTTCATATATATTCGATCCATTTTCAAAAGTCATTCGAAATTGCAATGCGAAATGATAATTTGAAACTTTATAACACACTCGCAACAAAAAGTGTTGGCAATTCGATGAGCATGGTAAGAAATACCTATAGATTACAAAAGTTTTGGAAGAATGGATCTCCAAGCTCTAAGATTACTAATTTATAACAACCACTCTTATCAATGCTGAACAATTTTTTGTATCTATAAGGCGGTAATCATACAAACAAAAGTAGCTTTTATCAAAATTATGTAACATGTTGGTGGGCTAATGGATCATGTTTCATGTGTCTGAAGCTGAAACAATAACTGAAAAAATTTAAGATATTCAATTGAAAAATGTAATTTTTCTTCATCAGTGAATTTTCTAAACTAAGCCAATTGACTTCCAAAAAACAAATTCCAAGCTAGGAAAATAGAAAATATGTACTCTATAGTCACAGAAAGAGACTTTTCAATTTAAAAAAAAAAAAATCTTTTGACTAAACCCGATAATTGATTTCAAAATCTTTCTGCAGAAACCATAACATATTTATATAAGATAATAACCTTCTCATTTTATTTGTTTCGTTCAACATTATACACAATAAAGAATTCAATAATTACACTTATACAATTTATTCTACTTATCTGGGAATAAAAATGAATTGAATTATTTATTTTGCTTAATCTTATTCACTCAACATTTGACGCTTACTAATCAATCAGTTGAAAATACACCGAACTCTGTTATTCGATTCACAATGTTTTGCCCATTCGATTGTACTTAAATATGATCAAACTCTATAAAATAAATATTTATTATATAGTAACTTTAGTGGTCTAGAGAAAAAATGTAATTTTTTATTTAAAGATTAATTTTCATTTTATTTATTATTTACAAAAAAACTTTTTATTTTTATATTTTTAAATAATAAAATATAGCTATGTTATTCGTATTTTTATTTTAAGGATTTATAGAATAAGAGGCTTTGTTTATTTTTTTGTTTTTACAAATTTTTCATATTTACAAATTGAACCGATACATTCTTTTTGATAAATTTTGGTTTAACTAAATGATATTGACATTTAAATATTATTTAAGTATAATTGTTTTAAATATTTACACGAGCAGACAAATTTCTGCGTAATGTTCAAAATACCCTGAAATTTTGCAATTTGTGTGATTAAGGATGGGGATAATTACGGTTTGTGAGGTTGTGTGCTAAAATTAGATTGGGCATTCAAATGAAGCCTTTTTAAAAGGACCCTACTCCATTACTTTGATTTGTAGCAAAAATGAAGGGTCCCACCGAACTTCAAGCCATTGGGGGTGGTGGCTTCACGTCCATCTGATTATGGTGGTCAATGTTAGGGCTGGGTGCATGATGGTGATGTTGAGAAGGGTGTTGTTGCATGACTGGTGAACCCCCCATATGATGAGACATTGCAGAGTTCATCGTTTGATGGGTTGGCGTGCCTGGATGACTTCCATGGTGCATTACTTCGGATTGATTGGTCTCTTCTGAGTCACTACAGGATTCTGAAGAGCCTTTCTTTATGTTATTGTTAGTACCGTTGTGTGTCTTAACATGCTTTGCGAGATGATCGCTTCGCATAAACCGTTTGTTGCACACGGGACAAGCAAATCGTTTCTCACCTGTATGTGTCCGAAGATGACGTTGCAGCTCATCGGACCTCGTGAATCGTTTCCCACAGAATAACCAGTTGCACACAAATGGCCGCTCTCCGGTGTGCCACCTCAAGTGCGCTTTTAAGTGACTAGTTTTTCCATATACCTTGCCACACCCAGGAATGTGACATGAGTGGATATTCTTCTTGCGGAGGTGAACGCCAGCAGGGCCAAGGCGTTCGGCTTCCTGGCAATTGGGACAGTCGCAAGTGGCGCGTCCTGCATACCTTCGTTGCGATCGTGGTGATGGTGTTGATGGCGTTGCCGCTTGTCCTGAAGCCGTGGCTGGAGATGAATGAGGTAGAGTAAAACCACCAACTCCCTGCCCGGGAAGCATACTTTTGTATGTGTCTTGCAGTAAATGCTGACCGGATCCCAGAAGATGGGCAGTATTCGAAAGAGAATGTGTCAATGACGAGTAATCTGATCCGGCTGTGGCATAATTTGCCATAGTGGAGTGCATTCCAGCGCCACCCATATCCAACCAACTGCCCGCTGCACTATGCATATCCCACCAGCCTGAATTAACGCCATCGGTAGCGGCTTTGTGTGAAGCAGTGACCGCATTGAAGGGCCAGTCATATGGATGCCTCGAGTAAACAGATCCGAAAGTTGTTCCCTCTACTTTTCCTAGCAATCCTTGGTGCATGTGGTGGTTGTCAGCCACACTGGGGGAGGTAGTAGCACTCGGAAAGTAAAGATCACTACCATACGAAGGATTAGTTACAGCTGAACAAGATGATGTTATCGGTCGACTATAAGGATAAAGGCTGAAATTAATTTTCCGATTTGTAACCGGGACTAATTGAATTGGGAATTTTGCACAGAAATTTACCTAGCTGTTATATTAACCATGGTGTTTATTGTACTGGACGGAAGGCTTCTGGCAACCGATGTTCCTATACTCGAGGTTACTGATGGTGATGTAGAGATACTGCATGGTGAGTGTTGACCAGCGCCGATGCCTGGTGTGTTTCCTCCACCCGAAGATGACGTAGGACTTTTCTTCCATGGATGGAATCCCTTGCCAACAGCAGCGTCAGCCAATGGTGGAGGTGACTTGTTGGAGAGCTTGTTGCACTGGGCGGCTAGCATAGCTAGCGGTGTTCCACGTAAGCCTGGGTGATCCTGCAAAAACCAAATCATCAATTATTATTAATATAAGTAAGGAAAACAAAAGTAAAACTATAAGAGGTCTTATCACAGATAATTTGACAATAAAATGAGGTTTAGTTTTTCGTGCCTATAATCGTCAGCTACATCTAAAGATTTAGTTGGTGAAATCGTTGGTTATATTTAGTTTTACATTTTTTTTTTACCTAGGTTACCGTAAGCAATCATAGCTAAGATGCTAACTGCCAGAGTAAGTATCACAAAATAGTTGATAAGACAATCTCGTATATCGAACTCCACACCCTAGTCTGGAAATATGTGTTACGATCTTTTGTTTAAAAAGTTCTATATACATAAAAAATCTTTCCAATTGTTCCCACCCAAAGTTTCTTGAAATCTATACTACTTCAAAAGTAAATCTTTGTTTATTTGACTGTTTTGATAAATGTTTACAAAACCTAATTAATATGATCGAATTGAAACTTTTATACGAACCGTAGCGTAGCGCCAGCTTTCTGATTTAAATCCTCTGGGTTCATACGTAATCGCAAAGAAATTCATGGGAACATCTGAACCCGACAGGTAATTAATTCATTCTGTTCGAATGTAATTACAAACCAAAACTAATCGAAGCATCTTCACATCAATGTTGTCGGCTACTCTTTTAGTCGGTAGGCCTTATCTCAACCATAGTGTCGGCGATGCTGTTAAGATATGATACACCTGACCACACGAGGTAATGGAAACTGTCTCTCTTATGATTTATATTTAGGTGCAGGCGCTTTGCTAATTTACCAGATTCCAATTCTCTTTAGTTATAGTGCCGAAAATCTCACACATGTGAAGATGATCCAAAGAAAAAAGGTGAAAAGATCAAATGAGCCGTAGTCCGACTGTAGACTGTAGCGGTGGTCCCATAGCGGCCATATACAATGGTCGAGTTGTCATCATTTTCACAGCAGGCCTCAGCTAAGCAGGTCAGTTAATGAGCAGTAAACTTTGGAAAATCTATATCAGCTATTGACCAATTTGAAGAGCGTGTTTTTGAGATTTATCACACAATAGAACAAGAGCGCGGTGTCTTTCAATCGAATAAAAATATACATGTATATATGTATGGATGGATGATGTATGTAAGTATATGTGTTTGTATATATGGAATGAATGGCTAAGAGCTAAGACCCAGACAAATGAGCGAAATACTGGCGCCGAGTCGGTGCTCGTTTAAGCTGCATGTGCACGGTGCACCAACAGCAAGTAACCTTGATCGATTAATCAAATCAAATGGGTGTACGACTTTAGTCTACTACCGACCATGTATGCAGCTAGAACCGGCACTATAATTGGACCAATTAAATAGCCTTAACCATTCACTGGGTTCGTGCACGATTTCGTGAAAGATAGAATTGTGAACCACTGACTGAGATGCGTTTGTTATCCTGGGGGAGCAACCTGCTTCTCCTATCTTTGTAGCATAGTTATAAACCATCTGCATACTGATTGAAGTAGATATGCACGATATTGGTTAGCTGCTTTGGATTCAATTTGGTGCAATGCAGTGGCAGCCCACATAGTGGGTAGTGTAGTGGGCACCAATTGTCAGTCACTCAGCTACCAAATGATTATGTGCTATGTGGCATTCCTATTGGGAGAAATTAAGTGAACTTTTCCCTCTTGGATGCTTCAGAACTGGAAATGGAGAATCAAGACCCTTTTATTGTTGAAGCTACTACGTAAAAGTGATCTTTTTTTTTTCTGTTGGAGGTTTTTAAAATACTAGCTGGAGCACTCAGACCTAAACACCGGTCCATTGTACTACCAGTTAGCAACCTTCTTTGTTATAACTTTCCAGATGTTCGGAGAAAAGCCAAAAGACGCTGCCATGATAAGGAGCCTAAGTTACCAGCTCTCACCATGTCTGCGCCGAGTATCTGTAACCTCATGCGAGAAAAAGCAGGACATTCACAGAGAAAGTGCTCTGCGGTGTCCTCATCTTCTCCACAAGATTCACAGAGTGTGGTATCACTTAATAAAAAGTGATCTTAGAGTGATAAACAAAAGCCACTTTTTTTGGATTTATACCGCAATTATTTATAATATTTTTTTAGTTTCACTCGACACTTGTTATATAACAACTGAGTGATTTTCTACTATTTCAATCAAAAGTTTTCTTTTATTATCTTTTAACAACTTTTATGTACTTATGTATTAAACTTTTCTTTGAAATAATTATCTAAATAAATAAATAAATAATAAAAAAAATAAAAAAAAAAAATTTCTTTTTTTTTTCAGTTACTTTGCTAAACAACTACATAATCAAGGCTTCAAATCCCGCAATTAAATGTTTCGGATTTTAAGAAGAGTATTAGCAACTTTGAGGTTGGCAAATATAAAGCCTTTAGTCCTTAGCCTTTAAACTGAGCTCAATTAATAACTGAACCCATTTATTTGATGTGGGCTGAATTGCTTCACAAGTGAGCTTCTATAGCTTTCCTAGTATAATATAGGCAATAACCTGATTTTCTTTGGCTGATTATTATTATCAAACTTGTATGGTAAAGCAGGAAGTTGCAATTGTCCTATGCGACTTAGATTGCATACGATCGCATTTGGTTTTGAGTTGAAGGCATTCGCCATTGCAATATCTGTTCAATCGTAATTCTCTGCGCACACACATACAATCATCCCATCATGCGATGTGCGATTATCGGTACGATAATTGTATCGTGTATCTACTATACTTAGAGTCTTTAAGGACTGAATAATTTAGTATACTGTAGTATGGATATTAGATATTGCATACTCATTCTCACAGTACTCAAACTTGTTTGTGTTTTACCTAAACGGCTGCACGCCAAATTGCCCGAAATACTGAAAGTCGTAAAAATGCCAATTCACCTTCTTCTTCTTTTTCAAAGGGATCACAAGTTCACAACTCTCTCATTATACCTGCTCCACACTAGTGATTCGCCTGTGGACTGTGGAGTATCTTCACCGTTTTTTAGACAAAAAAATTCAATTCAACAAAATATGAGTTTTATTGCAATCCAAGATACCAACTCGGTTGTTTTTATGATTTGTTTTCATCTATCAACAATAATTTAATGTAGTGGATAATTTTTAATTATTAAGGTTTATGTTGTATTATGTGTTTAGTATGTATACCCACTTTGAAATGTACGTACATTCGTACATGTATAATCGCAAATTGTGATGTGATACGAGTAGAAGTTGAATATGTGTAAAGTTGTATCGAACTCTCAACTTGATCCCCTTTTCATGAAATGTTTTATACATAGTGCACTGCGACCTAAAAGCTGCTGAATTTAGTTATTAGCTTATAGGTAATAAACCGATTTATATAGAAGAATAGTATCAGGCTCATTTTCTTCCCTGTAGTATGCCTTTAACTCATTTCCTTCATGAAGGCCCCACTGTCGCAAAAAAAAAAATCTTACCACCTTTCCAGGAGATTCTTTCTATTCACTGCATGTTCCTATAGTTGATAAATCATACACTGTTTCTGTTTACATCTAGTAAGAGCTTGGCTTGATACCATTTAGGGAATTCTGTTCAATGCTTAGTATTTCTATACATTTCATTTTTGATTTGATTTTCGATTAAGCCACAAAAAGGTTTCGGTCCCCTAGGTGAGCAGTTACAGGCAAGAGTGAGGGCTACAAATTAATATAGGTAACATATGCAAATTAGTTGCACTGACTTTTATTTTAAAGATCTATAGGTATAATTTAACAATGCTTAATTTTGAGCCATTGAGGATATTTTGTTTACTTTTTCGTTGTTATGATATCTTAAAAAGTTCTCAACATTTTTGCTGTTTCTTTTTCATTTTCTGAAAAGGAAATTTTTTGCGTTTTGCTTCTTGTTTGTATCTCATACATCAAAGAGCGGAGTGTTCTGAAATTTTCGTTTTAACGAATATTGTTTTATCCGCAGAATGAAAAGTCCCACAGACGTAAGCGAACTTTTTAAACAGAATTGCGTCAAACTTCTTTATAACGAACTTCTTTATAACGTAATTCTCTCTAGCGGATTTCATTTCGTTCCCCTCCCCTTTAAAAAATATCCCATACCAATAAGGTTCTTTATAACGAAGTTCCCTGTATGATGTATAATGTATGTAATGTATGTATGTATGGGTGCATGAAAAAGGGTACATGTGCTGTAGAAGTTTTAAGCATATAGACAGGTGAATCGTTTATGTTTACATTTTAAGTTTGCGAATCACTTATACAAAAATATCGAAGCGCTATTTCGCTTTCAGGAAAATTGGCGATAATTATTGAAAAAATTAAAAGTAGAGAAAAGAAAAAGATGTGGCTGAAAAATTTGGTGTGCCGTTTAGTACACTATCAACAATTTTAAAGAATGAAATAAAAATTTTAAATTTTGCCGACGCAAGTTCATACAGAAGCCAAAAAAAATTATTAAAAAATATGGTGATGTGGATAAAGCAATGTTCAATCCAATGCATATTTTCATTTTTCTAAATTGGAAGATTTTTATAATAAAACAAAAACCAAAACTGGTCATGTTCAATCAAAAATTGATACCTATGTTTTTAACTAAAAAATAAAAATTAATAAATTTCCTTAATAGACGTTAACCATGCATCATAAGGAAGGAGTTGTTTACACCTATGTATAATAAAAAAGAAATGTTTGTATGTGTTTAAAAAAAAAAAACTATCGAGAATAACAAATTTGTAAGTCCATAGGTAAGCCTTTTAGTACCATTTTGCGTCTTTTTTGAAACATTTTTTACGTGAAACTCTTTTGAAATTTTTAATAATAAAATATGAACATGAATCAACCTATTTTGTTAAATCTAGCCTTTAATATTTATAAGCAAATAACATTCAGCTCAAACTTAAAGGACTAAAGACCTACATATGTCTTATCCAATTTATCAAATTCAAAAAAGTTGAATGAAGTGAAATTCCAAGCACAATTGTTAGGCAAAGTCAGATTAACTTTATAAATACGAATAGGTCAACACGTGTACCATAACATAAAGGTGAGTCTATGTAAAAGAAATTACCAAATTCATTTAAATGTTCATCTTGCAATTCTTTTCTTTTTTGATTATTTAATTCATTTCACCGCACATTTCACCAGAAAAGAGGGCGGATCAGGACAATTGCTGTATTGCTTATATACAAGGTATCATTACCACGAACATTTCATTGTGGATTGCGGTTTGCCATACTACTTATTCCATTGAAAACAAATTCACAAAAAAAAAAAACAAAGAAATAACAATAATGAAAACAAAACAGTTTCCCCTCATTGAAACTTACGGAACCAAATAGTAGTCGCGGTTTCATTCGTCGTTACCACGTTCCATCAACCCATGTTCAAACTTTGCAGTAACAACCGGGAACCATGTTAAGCGAACCATAAACTTACACTTGCCCCAGTCACAGCTATCAAGTAGGAATCCCGTCGGCCATCGGACAAAGTTCATTTGGGCCAGAACAATTTGTTCAAGAGTACTTTGCACATTCGGCCTGTATTTTAATTGCTTTACCGACATTAAAGTCTAGCTCCAAAAAACTACAGGTCGCAAGCACTTAAACAACTTTTACAACCACACATATCAGTAAATGACTCCATTTGTTGGTAGATGGAGTTGAGTTGGCTTACCCGAAGCTGCTCCCCAATCGCATTCCGCGCCAGACAATCTGCATAAACGATTTTTCACTCGATCGTTTTTTCTGCTAGTTGTTTTGTTGACTGAAACTCTTCGAGAGTACTCGTACTTATATGAGGACATTGGAGAAAGAGGTGGGAAATGTACCTACATAACGTCTATTCAACCACCTTGTAAGTTTTGTAGTACCCAAAGGGAGTTTCTTCAATTAGCGCTCCGCTCCCAGTTATTAACTTCTCGTCAGTTTTAATTAAGCACCCACTTTTGAACAGCCACAATGTGTAGTGGGAGAGATATTGGCAGCGCCATGCGCCCCGTCGCAGTCGTTGTCGTTGTCGTTGGTGTAATTGCAGCTTGCACCGACAAAGAGTAAGAAAATGCCCTGCTGCTACTAGATATATGTGTGTATGTAGTTTCATAGAAGAAAGGGTGTGTTTTTCTAACTAACATTTAGATATATATATGTATGTGCTCAGCACAAAAACAAAGACAAGAAAAAGCTCAACACAAAAATCCACACGAAAGTTCCTAACTTATTTTAAGCAGCCACCACAAAATACATTATTCTTTTTTTCTCGAAAGGCATACACTGGCATGGCGTGGGAATTCTCTAAAGACGAATTATAGGCTGCCCCAACAAATTCAATGATATTGCAGATTGACTTTGGCCACAATGAAGATAGCTCTATATATCATAATGATGTTCATGATGGGTTCTGCTGACTGCTGGTGAGGGTTCTTTTTAATTTTCTCTTCCTTGGAAAAACGTATACGAGCCCAAATTAAAAACACACTCACACACAAAACTCATTAAGAACGCGAAAAAGTTCATTTAGTTGAGTGAGGTTTCGAAAAACGTTAATGGAGCTCGCTGTTAGTTTGCTGGTTGTTGGTTACTGGCTGTTAGCTCCTTCCATCATAAATATTAAACTGACTGAAAGTTAGCAGATAATTACGCGAAGCTACTCCAACTAACACTGACTGATATTGCCGAAAAAACCAGCACCAAAAAAAAAAGGAACGAAAACGATAAAGATGATGGAGCATGGAGGGCATAGAAAAAGCAAGCGCAGTTTCAAGAAAATATTATTACCAGTTTTAATAGCGGCAGATGATCCTATTGGATCCGTTAAAGTCCGTGCTGGCTGGTCGGACTGCGTAGAGCGTAGAGTGTATGAAGGACACATTAAGTGATTGTATTAATTGGATTTTGGCATCTCACGTTGCGTAACATCGTCTGGCAGTTAGATACATGAATACGAGTCTGATGTTGGACTAAAGTGGTCATTATTTTAATTTAGCTATGCCAAGTTGTAGCTTATCTCTTGCTT
This sequence comes from Melanostoma scalare, assembly GCA_949752695.1. NCBI lineage: Eukaryota > Metazoa > Arthropoda > Insecta > Diptera > Syrphidae > Melanostoma > Melanostoma scalare. Next base: position 250,518 of record OX456985.1, read on the forward strand.
ATTACTTGCATTTTGTTAGGGTTGTGCGGGTTGTTATATGTAATTGCAAGGAATTTAGGTCACTCTACTGACTTAGGTCATATTACTTGATATTAGATACTAAACTCCATCCTGATGGCAAACTGCAAAAACTCGTTTTCAACACATACCTACTTTGGATATAATTGATTTTTGCTTCGAGTAAATTGCATTTTTCAACTGATTAATTCAACATGTGAAAATTAAAATTTATTCACTGTAATTTCAGCATAAATAATTTACTGTTGGGTATGAAGAGTGATTTTTTGGTCTGTAGCTAAAGACGTATGGAGTGTTAAGAAAATATTTGACACACGAGCCTTGATAGTTGTTGGATGTGTAGGATATTTTGTTATGGCGCCTGCCGGCTGGAATAAAACCTTTGGATTGAAACAAAAGGGAAACGGCGTGGAAAAACCACACATACATTAATGGAAGAAACATAACTCAAGAGCTGCGCTCGTCGACTAAAATAATGACATTACCTACTTCAGCAAGGAGTGTTAAATTCTTTTGTTCTTTTCATTTTCCGCATGGAGGTTTCTTGAGTGGTATTGATGCTTTTTTTTAGGATTGAACCTACATTAATACATATACAAATTCATGTGATTTTCGTACGGATTTGAAAACTTGAGTACCTAAATGAAATGAAGCGCCCAACTCCAGGCAAAAAGCTTATGCCCTATACTCTCATATCGGAGGCTTTGAGAATAACTCTACCCGTTTACTATATACCTACAACAAATGCCAAAACTCTGCACAGGTGATGACATAACTGGATGGCAGTTTCTTCGAAATTACTTTATGAAACTACCTAACTCAACGGAATTCCCTACGCTAACAACATAGGTGTACCTATCGCTACATGTAAACTCCTACTTAGACAAGACGCTTCAAGGATAACAAACACTAGATGGACTGAGAGTAACAACTGCCTTGCAACCAAAAAAGTTTGGCCGTGTGTTGACTCAAAACGCTCGAAGAGTTTGTTGGCCCTGAACCGTCTGTATCTAGGTTCTACCATAGGTGTTCTTACGGGACACTGTCTAATAGGGAGACACGCCAAAAGACTTGGTGTGTTTTCCAATGATTTCTGCAGAAACTACATGGACGAGGAGGAGGAAGAAACCGTTCAACACCTTCTTTGCTCATGCCCTGCACTACTTCATAGGAGGAAAACTCATCTCGGTGAATTCTTCTTCGATGATACTAGCGACCTAGCTTACATAGACCCTAAAAGTCTTTCGAAATACATTAAAAGTTCCACGTGGTTCGACTAGCAGGTGATTAACCGGCTAGTCCCGTAATGGAAGATTAATAAGTGATCAACTCGTTAATCTTACATCGGGTTTCTGAGATCAGTAGGTGATTAACTTGCTGATCTCTGTGGTATCACAATGGGCCCTTGCGGCCTAAGTGTGTCAGGCAATGTACTCATTGACTGACAGCCACTTCCACCTAACCTGACCTAACTCAACGGAAATAATCAACTCCATAGCCGAGGAAGTAAGTGAAACAGTTAAGAACTCCAACAAAGGCAAGGGTGCTGGGCCAGGCGATAGAATATATTATGAGACTTGGAAAAAGATGGAGGATATTGGGCTTAGCCGGTCTCAGAGATTCAATTGTTCCAAATCGAAAGATGACACGTTTCAAGTTAACACTAGAGTGAAGCGAAACAAGTGGGAGAACTGTGATCCTTTTGAAGTTAAAATGCTCACAGCTATTGCTTCACTTTCTTACACATTACACTTTGAATATCTAAGGCATTTTTGGACATCTCAGAACACGCGTTTCTATATATAAAATCAAAATTTTTATCAGAGAACCGAAATGAATTCCCTGTACAAATATACGCTGACGATTTACAGCTAGGTACTTATAAAATAAATCCTTTTTTAAAAGAACACACGAATATTTCGAAAAAATAGACACACTCTTGATTTGGTGATCTCAAATCATTTGTCTGAGCCCATATAAGTCTAAAGATAAATGAATCTAGCGTAACTTGTTTGGTCTTACTATTTTCGTACGTTTAAAACTAGGAAACTTGAATACGTTAACTCCCTTAGAAATCTCTGACTCACCTTTAATCGTGCTCTAACTTGGGGCCATATAAACTCAAACACTGTCAAAATTTATGGGTTAGTTGGGCTACATAGTCATATATACCAACCGCAACATTGGTTTTGCCAATATTATTGTATTACTGTGAAGTGTTTTGCAATGTCAGTTGTCATAGTATAGATGTTAATATAACTATCACTCAATACAACCTCAAAAGACGGTACCACATTTCTTCTTACTCTGAATCTTTTTTCAGGTTACTTTTGACAGCTAGAGAAATGTCATTTTCGAAAAAATGTATACATGTCTGCCTGAAAATCTATCGAAAAAATTATTCTTTTCTGCTTCTCAAAGATATTATTCAGGCCGCGCTGGTTGTGAAGGATTTTTTTATAGGCAACGACATTCTGAGAAAGCCACAAAGCCATTTCAATAAAATATATGGACTTATGCTGAACGGTAGAAGCGTCACAGGTATCAATGTGGCTTTGTCGGCTGTCGGAACAATTGGGCTTAATTTATCCAAGAGCAAATAATTAGGAATAAAAAAAGTACATAATAATGATACCTAACAAAATCAATCTTAAGGTAAGGCAATGGCACCCCTTCGGCTTCGGGCGATTAATTGATACAAAGTCCTTACACACAAAAAAGTACATAGTCTCCTATCATTAACAATTTAAGGATGCGGATGCTGTTTTTGTGAACAGGGTATTTAAAAAGAAAATAAGCTTATAAGTGAACAGCATCCTTTGTGTTTTCATCAGCACATATAAACACATACGCTATTATTAACTCTGCAGGAGTCCTTAGCCATGGAGAGCGATAATATGCATTCACTTTTTTTGTATATATTTTCAATGAAAAGAACACTTACATACTGTTACTTATTCAAAAAAGATTACCACGAGTTCAAATAAAACAACCCCTTAAGATAACAAAGAATTAACCAACATTTTGAGGAGCATGTACAATACACGGTACATAATACCATGGCATTAAGTGCGCCGAGGACATTATTTATGTTATTTTAAGGGATTTAGAGATTATTGGTAAATGTCACCATTGTACAACTACTTCAAAATGATCCAAATACCTGGTCAAAATAATGGTAATGGGCCTTAATCACCCTGAATTAGGACCTAACGAAAAGGCCTTACACCAACATTCATCAAAAATCTAGGTAATATGTTTTCTTTTCCCAAAAATCTTCTCATTTCTCAGACAGTAGATATGTGTGTAAATACGGTAAATGTGAGGGAGTACGGATACAGAGTACTAGTTGTTTTCACCGAACTTCAGAATAAATAAACTCAAAGTAAAATGCGTTAAATGTATTTTTCTTTTTAAAGTCATAGTCAGATATAAATGCATGCATCAAAACAAACGAACTCACAGTTCACAGAAGATAATAGATTTGAAACAATCCAACTGAGGCAATATTATCCTAGCATGCTAAAAGGCGGCCAACCGCATAATGTAAAACCATGGCGTGACTAAAATAGACAATTCAAAGAGAGATAAAAATATCGTTTTCAAGCAATTTGTTGAGAGCCTACATGTATAAAGAGTAACCTTTTTTCTCGCTGTTTATCTGCATTTTTACACGTTCGTGTTTGTAATTATAATGATCAATTTTATCAGAATAGCTTAACTGAATTCAACGAATATAGTGAATTTGTTTTTCGGCTATTCTGATAAATTAAGCCTTTTAATTTTAAATACTAAGGCGATTGTTTAGCAAAAAAATGCCTTTTATTAAAATATGTTCTAAATAGTTTACAAAAGCAATACAAATCGGTTTCATTAGTATTGAGGTATTGACAAGATGACAAGCCCTTCACGAGTATTACCTAGATCAAATACTTTGTGCAATATTTATTCAATTCATCCGCAAAAACTGAGAGGTTGAAATGGTTCCTTAATGGAACGCAAAATAATAATAAATTCCAATAAAGGTATATCACCATGGACTTTGCATTATGGTAATTAAAATAGGTAATATCTCAAATATGTATGTACAAGCACAAATATTTTTTATGGAAAACAAATTACTTACCAGTATGTCCCATAATACAAAAACATATGAAGAGATCGACAAAAACAATTGATTAATTTTAATTATTTTTTTGCTTAGAAGTGCAAAGAACAGAAAAGACTTTCTTGAAATTATTTGAAAATTAATTTTAACTTTTGTTGACAAGTTAAGTTCATTTCTTTTTGGTTTCCTGAAAGAGGAACTGTCGTTTAAAACAAATTGAGAACTGACCTTGATTTTAAATCAAAAAACAGATTTTGTACTTTTACCACTAAAATATGGTCACCGCCTGCATTTCTTCGCAAGCAAATGCATATTTGAGAGCAATGTTTTGCTCTAAGAGGATGTTCATTTAATTTAAAATGTCTAATCATCTTATTTTAAAGAGAAAATTCTTAATTTAAGAAGTTAAATTTATGAATGAAAAAAATGCTACTTTAAATTTTTAACGAGTTTAAAAGGATAAATTCATTTTAAGTGAAATCTTGCTGTTTTGAGAAGAATGTTAACATGATGAGTTTTGTTTTATTTTAACCCTTAACTAAAGTCGTGATTATTTCCTACGCTTCTTAAGTCGTGGGTCCAGTGGACCCAAGCCGTTTTAAATGTCAATAAAAAAAAAAGTACAATATATTTTATAAATTTTTTTTATCAAACTTTATACTTAAACAATAACAAACAAGTTTTTAAGAAACCAAACACAGGAACTATCACTTGTACTTCAAATTTGCACTTTCGTCAAGCAGTCTCAATTTATATAGTTTAAAAGTAGTGTGTTTAAAAAAATTTAAAATTAAATACTAAAAACAAAGTTAAAAATCCATCAATAGATTTTTTTGCAATTTTAAAACCAATTCTTCAAAACTGTAAATTCAAAAAATAAAAATCAGTTTCTGAAAAAATTTTGACAATGGTCAAAGTCAGACAATCTAAAAACTTGAAAAACATACTTTTTTCGAACAGGCCATACAAATGGGCAGATTGCACTTAGCACACAAATGTACCGTCTTCGATTTTTTATTTGCCAGACACAAATAGCACCTTTTCTTTTGTTTCTTTCGTCATCTTGGCCATTGTCTGACTATTCAGAAGACAATTCTGAGTCTGAATTGTGATCATTTCAATACCAAATCGTCGTCACTGCCGGCAGAGAAATCGTTTTTCCGAATAATTGCTAGAATTTAGATCAATTTCCTTTTCTTCGTTGTTAAATTCCATAAACAGGTGTTGCTCCAACATGTTTTCGGAATATGCAGAAAAACTTCTTTGATTTGCAATTATAAATCAGCTGAAACATTACAATAAACTGAAATAATAAATAAAATAAATAGCCGAAAAAAAGTAACGTAAGTAAAGTTGTGGGTCCAGCGGACCCATGTACACGCCAAAACACACCTAAGGAGAAGCGAGCTAAATGCGTCCTTCTCACTACACATACATTGGATTACTGTAGGAAGGTACTGAGAAGTTGAGAGAGCTGCGGTGACTGTGCCGTTTTCTATACACATTTATAGATTGTGTGTGGGTCCACTGGACCCACGACTTTAGTTAAGGGTTAAAGTGGCTGATGTGTAGAAGTATATACAAAAATATACAATGTCTATTGGGCTAGTTTTAATAAGACTCGCCAACTTGTTCTGGTTAAAAGTAAAATTTTGAGACTACGTAGAACGCTACTTAACCTCTTAATTTTTAGATTCCTACTTACAGAAAATTTAAATGTCTAGTTTTTTTTGTAAAAAAAAAAAACAATTTAGGTATTTGTATTTTGATCGAAGAATGGGAAATACTCAGTTGATATATACTCGATTAACGCAACTAATAGAAATTTGGGCAGTTGCAGTAACCGAGGTTGTTGCACTTACTGGGTCTTATTTTCTGTTTGAATTTTTAGTAAAAGAGGCGTTCAGACTATCCAATTTGTTTGTCAAGCAAATTTGTTAGTGTGAACTCTCCATCAAGTGGCTTGTCAAATTTGTTGGATGTATTTCAAATTTTTTTGATGTTTTTCAAGTTGGAAAGCAAATCAAAACTCGTCAAACTAACAAAAAATTTCATTTCCCTATTTTTTCTTTGCTGGGTACATTGAAAGTGTAATTCACGATGGTTTCAGGTAGTGCACCTCTTTAGCCCCAACACGCTTTCTTTTGTTTTTCTTGCATTTTTAAAATTTTATCCCTAACAAGCGCTGCTCCTAAAAAAAAATTCATAGAATGGAGTTTGACGATTTGTTTGATGAGTTTGAACGCTATGGGTATTTTCCGTCAGACTTTTCATCCAACAAATTTGACAAACAAATTTGATAGTCTGAACGCCCCTATACACTAACGAGATCGCAACCCACTCAAATAAATACAGATGCATTTTATGTTCTTATTCATGTTCTTGCAAGAAATATTGTTCAGACAAACTAGCTGTAAAATAACGGCAGGAATAAAGAATCAAAAGAAGAACGTGAATATAAAAAACGGATAAATAAGTACTAAGTAATAAGTTTTTTGAAAAGTTGCACTTATAGAGTCAAGATGTGTTACGATTTTAGTGTTACGAAAATCGAGGAGTTGCACGAATCAAGGGTTGCGAAAACCGAGTCCGTACTGTATATCTATATTCAGCGCTTTTGAATTTCCGTTCGAAAAAAATGTTTCTGCTCTCGATCGGTTTCCTACCGATCCGTTCCGATTGACACACCTCGGAATATTTAACGGCAAAAGAATATTTAACATTTTTGTGTGTTGAATCCACAAACACTTTTACTAAAAGAATGAGTGTGCTTAATTTATTTTGTTGCGAAGCAAATACTTGGAACGATATATAAGTTCCGATTCCGATTGGAACAGACTATCGTTTCGAAAATTCTTCCGAACGGATACCTTAATATCGAACACGTTGCTCGTATTGTAATGGTTTATGTGTCTGTCTGTTCCGTGGCAGATTCGATAGTCTAATCCCCAGAAACATAAAAAAATGTTTTCCACCGTTATCGTCTCTGGCGAAAAATTGGCAGTTTTTCGATAGTATTTTCATCCCATGAAAAGCGCTTTATCAGCTAGCCGCTTGGGATCGTCAAAAAACTGTAGGTCGCCTCAGGATATGGTTGAGAGAATTGCGCAGGGCCACCTTATTTTAATTTTTTAATTTAAGTCAATTTTTTCCGCTTGAACGGTGAAAAATACACGAGTAAAAATTCCATACGATATTTTTCTTGTATCGACCCAACTTATCCGTCTTGAGCTTTTGTAGAATATTATGCAAAACACCCTGTGTATGAAAAAAGTGGCAGAATTTGAGGTAATAGAATTAAATTTAAATATGCGGAAGCGCAAATCCAGGATAAATTTTTCAAACTGTTGTGTAGGTACCTAATTTTGACACCCGCATCATAAACAACTCATATATGTATGCAAAACAGTTGACAAGGAAAAGATTCAATATGAGTACAGTTATATGTATTATTTACAATGCTCGCCTTTAAAGAAAACTCCGGAGTTTATACAAAGTGTCGTTGACTTAAACTAATAGAAAACGTCTTAGAGTGTAATTGTGTACAATTATATTAATTTTGCTGTTCCACCAGTTGCAATACGCAGAGTGTTGAAAGATCGACGAGAGTCTTCAGAGGTGAGAATTTAATTATAAGATAGCTGCACTTTTCTCTCCCCAACAATAATGTGTAATTAAAAACAAGTATTACAATTACAGCACTTTTGAATACCGACATGTAGGTATCGACAGCTTTGCTCATTTAAACAAGCAAATTAGTAAATTATTTCAGTTTTCCTGCTGAACAATTATTCTTATTCAAATCTTATTCGACTGCCTACAAATAATTCACTTGAAAGATATTAGAATAGTAGAGGAATATAAACTTACCTTCTATATACCTACATGGTATGAGGTAAAGAACTTGTCTATCTTTGCTGAAAATTTGTTTAAAAGTCCTTTGGTATGCAACTAAAAAGATATTTGAGCTACCTACTTGCAGTATCAGTCCTTATACGCGTCGAACATGTAAGTAGGTAAGTATATAAACGAAAAGCAGTTCGTAATGTCAATTCGGATCGAGTGGTTCAGTTACTTAAACTGTTAAAAATTATTGAAAATAATCTCGGTAATTGTTTGTATGATGCCCCCTCAGTCGTGCGAACATAAATATGCGCAGCGCACTCTGCTAAGGTCAGAACGACAAATAGCGCTTGCAGCTAAAAACTTGAACAGCCGCATTTGCATGCAGCAATAAGCGCCCAAGTAATCAAGCTACATAACCCATACGGCCATACGCCATACCCAACTTCCATTAACAAGAAACCAGCCAGCAGTGCTTACGTTGCTTGCGTTCATATAGGCATTACTTTGTGTAGACGTGTAGAGATAGTAACATTATACAATATTTTTCCACCTTCAACGAGAGTCGAGAGCGATTATCCCGGCAGTTTACATCATCAACAGGGGAAATTGATTGATTTGCGGATTTTATTTATAAAATGCACACAACAGCAAAATATATAATAACATTCCATTGAATCGATCGACAGCGGTTATTACGCTGAAGGACAAACAACTCTCGGGGCTCTGCAAGTTTTTAAAGTTGCAAATCGTGTCTGGGTTCATATAAGTTTCATAAACAAATTTTATTATTAACAAGAATCACAATCCAACAAACAAATAAAATTTCACTTAAAAGTTGCAAAATAAAAGCAAAGGGAACCTTAAATGATGCTCAGGCCCCTGTATTTACAGGTCGTTTTATTGATGATAATTTGGACTAACTGCAACACTAAGAAACCCTGTGATGAGGCCCTCATCGTTAACTTTATGACCCTTGGTGCAACTTTTCTGCAACAATCTTTCTCCTCCAATCTCACAATAAAAAAGATATTGGTATGAATAAAAGAACGCATCTAGGAAACAGCCACTTTGGCACATTTAAATATGCCTAACTCAATGATTAATGAAGTGCTATTATTTGTCAGGAAGAAAACTACCAAAAATGGACTTGTGTTAAATTCCATTCGATGCGCATCAAAAAACACTCAAAGGACCAACGATTTATAGACCCTAAAACTCCAAAACCTTAACCGGAGTATGGGCTGTATATGAGTGCATATGCACTTAGATTCCTGTTTCCTTTTTTTTGCATTGAGAAAGTCATGTCCCTGGCCCCTCATAAGTAGGCGTAGCAAATTAAATAACTGCCGGTCGAGCATTTAAAGTCTTAAGGTAGCGCCAGTCTTTGAAATGTTTTACATGTGACTGATTTGTGCTGGTCCTTAAAATGTCGGTATAGCATCGAGTCATTCATATTTTCAGATCTAGAGTCAATCAGCTACAAATACCTACTCAGAAAAGGGGCAGAAGTCAACTGAATAAAAGAAAAAAAAAAACAAATTCCACAATAAACAAATCAATTCTCGAAGTATATTTATTACTCCGACAAGGCGAAGGAAGGTAGGTACTTCCTTCCAATCGGCTACCGGTGTTCTTCTGTTTTGGTATACCTCCTCGAGTGTTTGGCTTCCGAGGCACAGCTGGAGACGTGAACGCTCATTTCATTTCATATTCGCTAATTTGAATGCGTTGCTCTTTTCATTTGCGGTCGACAAATGATATACTGCATGCGGATTGGAGATGGAACCATGCGACCAGAACTACAGCAGGCAAAGAAGTGGATTTTACACAGTAAGCATATGGCAAGCTGGAAGCTAAAAATGATTTGCACATTCAATTATTAAATGTGAAAAATGCCATAAAAGTTTTTTTTTTATTTCACCAAGAAAGTCAGCTACCTACACATAATATGATGAATTGAAATTTTATAGTCGTTTTGTTGTTTTTTTCATTGAAATTTTACACTCACATTCGAATACTTACGGTTAACATCTAGCATGTTATCAAATCTTTTTCTGCCTCTTCAAAAATGTTTGCTGATGAGAATTGCAGAAAAAGATGTATTATTATTTGAATTTCGAACTTCGAACTGTCCTGCAATTGTATAGAATAACTTTCGATTTCGATTGCGTACTTTACTTACAGAGATTTTAAAACTTGTATTGTTATGTTCAAAAGACTCAAAACGGATCTTAATTTTGAGAACCCTATTAAAAAGCACAAAGACTATAAAATGAACGTACGTCTTATGACATGCCTTTGAGTCATTAGACGCAACATTCTGACACTATTAGGAAAAAAGAAAGGCAGATCACAACATTCCTGGTACAAGAAAATGCAATGCTGTCAATTGGTCTCGAACACAGAATAATCAAAAATCGGGAGGTTTGCCCAATATACATATATTTGAGGTAAGGCACATTGGTTTGAAAACCGGAAAGAAGATCTTTGCACAAAGTCATAAGCGCAGCTTTTGTTTAGATACTCATACATAACCTGAGTTCTTCTAATTTGTAAAATATACATATATAGTTGATGTACTTATTTGCATGCTCCTTAAAATTGTTTGTAAATTTAAGTATTACATTTGTCCTTTCTCGACTATCTTGAAAGTATAGTCTCAAACCTTGGAAGGTATACTCAAAAATGATTTCGATGCAAACGTTTTGAGTTTTAACCATTTTGGATTTTGCTGTCTTCAATTTGTGCTGGATTATATTTTATTTACCATAAATTTTTTTGAATGTAAAAAAAACTAAATAAATGTATGAAGAGTTTTCACAAATTATTTTGTCAATGTAAAGGCGACGTGTTTCGGACTCTGTCCATCTTCGGACGCAAACTGTGTTGTTGGTGTTGTTACTTCTATTACATAATACATACTTGAGTTTTAAATTCAGCTTAATTCAGATGACGCCTATATGACGCAACGTGTGCTCTCGACTTTCAAGTACAAAGCAATCAAATGCCAACAGCTACCAATGTAAGAGTAATCGTCTAATTTCCTTTTGAATGTTACAGATTTTCAGCAGGGTTCTATACTTCATTGATATTTTTAATTCAGGACCGCGAACGCCCTTCTGTATTTGATAATTGCTCTTCTCATATAGATAGGTACACGCAGTCTGGTTGTACTTTAGCTGCCCTAGAGTATGGAGTTTTTTGTGTCTAAAACTCCTCGAAAAATCAAAACTGGTCTTTTAGTCACTTTTACCTTAAGCCCAAAAAAAATCAAACACCTTCTTAAGATCGAGAAAGTGTTTAGATCTTAATTTATAATTTGACTTAAAATGTAGGAAAATGGCTCATAAATTATCCAGAAAACGCAAATAATTTCGTTGTGACTTCTGACTTGAGATTTTTTTTATATTTGTCGTTTTCAGAACCAAGTAATGAATTTATTTCCACAAAATACCAATCTACACTAGTATTTGAAAGGCGTTTTATCACCGATAGTTTTCGGAAAAATATCTTTATCACCATATTTCGACGAAATTTGTAAATTTTTCTTATTACTTTTCCACCTTAGCTTAGTTGAGTGGAGAACTAAAAGAATACCATAAGAATCGATCTGTCATAATTTTTCAAAATGAAAGAAGAAATGCCATACTTAGGTAACTGTTAAACTTTCTTTATGAACACAAATAATATGTTGTCTATTGATTCTATATTATGGCATTATACTACATTTACATTTTAAAACATTATAGGCATAGAATTTCTCACAATATAGTTTTTTTAGTGAAATTAATAAAAAAATGTGTAACCTTGGATGCTTGGAAGAAAGTGCCTCGAGCCGTCATAGGAAAACGGTTTCATAACTAAATGTAGATATAGTAGGTAGTTCTACCTAACAATGCTCTCTATTTGAAGCATGTATCTTTGAAGTTCAAATGTGGATATATATACAGGGTGTTCCGTAATTGGTGTTACATACTTTAGGATGTGATTCATGTTTATATTCTAAGAAAAAAATTGTTGTACAGTAAAGTCCGTTTCTCAGCTTTGACATCACTTTTTGCCAATTTAAAAACAGGCTAACTTTAGTGTACCCTGACCTGTGTTAAATTTGATTTCTCTGTCAATACTAATGGTAGAGACCTGATTTTAGACTAATTTTTTTGTAGAAATAATAATCATAATAATAAAATAAGCTTAAGGTTGCCAGATTTTCAATTTTAAGTGGTGCTCAAATTTTCTTCCCCAAGCAATGATTTGACTTTGAGGTCATTTTTTTTTTCAGAAAATGCCTGTTAAACATTTCTTTATTTTTTTACAGATGAACAAAACAATAATAAAAAAACTAATTGAAAAGTGCACTCAAAAACTCATACATTTTATGATACTTGGAAAAAACTAAAGCAGGTAAAAAATCTAATTTTGGATATTTTAAGGTTTTTTATTGCAAAAGCTTGAGTAGTTTTCCAAGAATTGATTGTTTTAAGGTAATTTTTATGACTGTGCACTGATGAAAAGGGTAAAAAGTGTATTTCACCTGCTTATCCTAATTGATTTACTTCTTCTCAGGGAGACTTAAGTTTGGGGTATGATATCAATGTTTAACTCGTGACTAGTTTGAATAACCCTTAAGTGCACATATGGTATGCTGGTATACAATATACAGCGTGTTTTGCATAAGCTCATGACGCATAGGTTGGGTGAAGACAAGAAAAAAAATCGTATGGGAGAGGAGGTCTGTGTAACTTGGTTTGGGCAAGAGAGGCATTTTTAGAAAAATTTACTTAATTTTCTAAAAAATCTATTGATAATCAATTAAGCCAGCTGCAGCTACTATCACATACTAGAGTTTTTTTTTTGTTTTAATAAAAAATTATTCAAAACTTTACTTAACGTACTTTTTTCCAGAAAATCAATTATTGTGGGTTGTTGTTTTCTGAACAAACACGCATTTTCTGGAAAAAAAGTACATTCCATTTCTTCTTAATTTCTCAAAAACTTAGAATTACGGTGTTCTGTGTTTTACTCAAAACTAATAACAGCAATGATAGTTTAAGGAAAAAGTTACCTTTAACTGAGTTAAATTGCAGCAATAAAAATCTGATTTTTTTTATAATTTTGGCTTTGAGACTTGACACTCAAAAATCAACCACTAAATCAACTTGAACTAAAATGTTAGCTAAAAAACATAGTATTAGATTCTAAAAACACTATAGTATGTGATTATTAATTATTAATTGATTTTTCATAAAGTTTTTTTTAAAAAGTTAAGTCAATTTTTATAAAAACGCTCCTCCTGCTTAAACAGAGGGAGATAGAACCCCTCCACTCCCATACGATTGTTTTCCTGTCTTGACAAAAATATCCGTTCTGAGCTTTAGTCGCATCTTATGCAAAACACTCTGTACGGCCAAGTTCTTGTTTCGTTTTTTATATCTTTTGGATTCGAAATCGTTACCTACATGTAATACTAAATACACATGTTATGCTAAGTATGGAGGCTGTGTCTGCCTATATTTTTAAGTTTAATGTTATATAAAATTCACTTAAATTTCTATTCTACTGCTATAACTAACTCACTTAAAACGCAAGCACTTATAAAAAGTGTTATTTGTTATATAACAGATAAAAACTGACAAATTAAAAAATATTTTGATTACTTATTTAGATACATAAAAACCATCATTGGGATTATTATACTTGTAAAGTTTGTTTAATTTCCTGATTGATAAGTATTAACTTAACTTTAATAAAAAAAAAGTGGTAGTAGAGAATAATCATTATAATAAGTATTCAAATCCAAGTCTAAGGCTACTGGCCAGTAATATTTATCAAAGAATTGTTTCAGTTTGTGAAAAATATTTTCAGTACCTACTTTCAGAACTGATTTTATTTCTATAGCAAGAGCTTCATTTATACTTTCGAGGGTTTTGTCATGCTCATGCTGAACAGATTATTTTTATAGGGAAGAAAGCCAATTTATATACCTACCTACACTTAAGCAAAATAAATATTACTAAGCGAAATGCATTGAGCTCAAGTAAGGCATTAGCATGAAGTTTTCAGTTGGTAAGTGTGTGTATAAACGGAAAAATGGAAATATCTCGTTGAACTGAAAATCTTTCTTCTTTTATTTCCTTCAGACAAAAAATAAAAAAATAATAAAAAGACCAGAGCAGACACGCCTCTTTTCGTTGTTGAAATTCAAATATTTCAGGAATGCTGCTGAGTTGACAACCCGTTTAAATAATCTCACAACAGGGAAAAGGAACAGTATCCACGTCTTCATTCAAAAAAAAAAAAACCCTTCAATTGAGATTTGCATTCGGAGTGGATTCCAATTCTAAACTGCTGAATGAATTTTTTTTTCTGTTCAATTGAATGAGATAAAAAAGGAGGACGGTTGATGCTCAACTCATGCTTCTTTTTACTAGATGGAAAAATTCAAGTTGTGAAATCAAGTTCCTATTGTAAATAGTTCATGTCTCCCGGATTTAAGTGTAAATTTATTCCGACACCGAGACCTGGAGTTGTCCCGAATTTGTCAACAAAGAATTTAGTGCGTCCCCTTTTCGAGAGTTTCGAATTGATGGGATGTTGTTTTAAGAAAGTGGTTCTTTCAACCTAGTGGTCTGGTCGTATAAAATAAGTACAATGCATATGAGAAGCACAGTGCACTACGAATATTAAGTGCTTGATCGAATTTCCTAAACATAGGAGGAAAACAAAACTTCACTCGAACTCATTTACACCCTGTAAGTGTACGGTGTACCTATACTCGTATAACGTTAGATTCCATACTGCTTCCGCCAACACAATCTTAACTGCACCAATGCAGCAAAGCAAATACAAAACACAGTTGCTGGTTGTGAATCTGTCGTAATTGTAACAGAATCGTCTGCAGACCTATTATATTTCTAGTCAACGTCTAATGAGGATAATTACGGTCTAATTTGATATCTGAATCTTTCACAGGAGAGGTGGAGCCCTTGATGCACGAATATTGTGTGGGTGATGATGAAAGTTAGTGTAGCGTAGTAGGAAAGTAATGACGACTGCAATTGTGATGTCGCCGCACCGTGTCAAGTAGATATAGCCACTCGTACCTATACCTTTATTTTAGCCCCCAGACGCGCGTTAACAATTTTGTCATCGTTGTGTCTTTAACTTTTATAGGTAGGAATGTACAGAGATTGTAGAGGTATCGGCTTTCTTCACTGTAAATTAAGAGATGATTAGGTTTTAACCAATTTGGAAATTGAAATTGACCCCGACTCATAAAAAACTCACTGATTTCTACCTCGTGTTGCCATTTGCCAAGAATAATAACACAATAATTAAAACGTGATGATGCATAATTTATGTCATGAACAGATTCGTTCAATTACCTGCTTATCAGATTGTATCGGGTTGCACTTGCTTTCGAGGCAGGATTTTCAGGAAAACTTGTTTGCAAAAATAAATTAATACGACTTCGTATGGTTGGTTTGAAATCCATTGTAAGTAGTCATGAATTTTAGCTTTATTCGTTCAAGAGCACTCTTTTATTGTTACTTCTTTTCTTATTTGTTTTCAATGAACAATACGAGTTTCAGCAGCGCCGTTTGCCGGCAAGTGTATGTATGGTAGCCTCTGCATTTTTTTTTAAAGATTCTACTGCCACTCAACAATGACCGAATTGGGACACACAATGCTCGAATTCTTCGGTTGGTTTAAAGATGAACTATGGCTCACATAATCCGTGTTAACCGGGATTCTTTGTTTGTCTTAGGTACTACAAAAAGAAAAAAGATCGGAGAACAACAGTAGGCATGTGCTTCAAGTGATTATCGGTGAGTGTTTGTAGGCCCATGTTACTTTTAAGATAAAAACTTAGAAAACGAAACGCCAGAAGATCTAAGCAGCTCACAGAAATTTATATTACCGGTAGAAAATTTTGTTGAAATGCATCGAAGTACTCCTTATTGTAACAATCCGACGGTATATTAAAAGTAAATTGAAAATTGAAAATATACGCGATGTTATGCAATGAACTGTCAACAAATATGCGACGGGTTGTCGGTTGCGTTTCTCGCTTTTTTTCTTTCGGAAAATAATTTAAAAACTGAAGAACGAGTGTTTACATTATAAGCAATGAAACGAATTGCTTTTTTGTACGTTTTCATATTGATGAATTTCATTTTGATGTTTTGAACCTACTTTTATCAAGAAGGAAAAACAAACCTGATTCGGATAATACTTCAAAGATCAGGCGTGATAGCGCTGTTGCAGTATACTGTGATTTAGTTAAGAATTTGAAATTAGGCGAATTAGTTTTCAATTTCAACTAGGCTCTGTTATCTTGGAGCCATACACAATACACTACGTGAACTAGCGCTTTATCAAGTTCAGTTTTCGTTAACCAGAAACCATCAAAAATGGGTGCCCAATGAGAATATTTTTTAGCTTTTCGAAGTTACTTATGCTGATGTTGTATGCTATCGTACACGCTAAGAGCGGCCATATTTATTAGGGTTTGATTTTTAGCAAATAAAATGTAATAGTTGATTTTAAAAGAACTTCAATATAAAAAAAGTAGAAAAGTATTTTAAAGTTTTTTAAAATGCCATTTCATTTCAAATTTGATAACTTTTTCATTTATTCATTTGGTAAAATTGGCTTCAAGTTGTTTTCCAAAATTCATGTTAAGTCCAAAATTAATACTAGTAATTATTGCCTATAGTACATAATATTATATATATATATACTTGTATTTTATTTTACCAAAAATCTATAATGGATACCTAAATACAAACAGTACAGAGTAAAACGTTAAAACGATATTCTTTATGTTACCAACGATCAATTGTTATAACGTCGAATAATGAAGCGCATTTTATTTCAAGTGGCTTTCTGAACAACCAAAACTTAATACTGTGGGGCTAAGGAAATTCAAGGACAAAATACCAACTTGAGTTACACCCATTAAGATGCACAATTTAATGCTTTATTATTGTCGGGCGAAGTTTCCTCGAGAATGGGGTTACATCCAAATCGTTAGCGTAACATTGGTTGGCCTTATTTGTCAACTTTGTATTTAAATCAGTAAATGGAAAGATTAGTAAAAAAAATTAACAGTTAAAACAGTTTTTATATTTCCTCAGATGCAATGCTTCCATCGTCAGTGAGATTTATAAATTAAGTTAAATTTATTTGACGATGGAAGCTTTGCTTCCGAAATGTGCATCTGAGGAAATATAAGTCATGCGATTTGTTTAACATCATACTAGTCTTTCAAAAGTCTGTACAATTATTCGCTTACTTACTCAGACGATATTGACGTAATTGAAAAAAGCAAGTGTCATGTCATAGGTGCTTTTGCGAAGAAAAATAATAGGCAAAAATGGGCTTGATGGTTAATGATGATAAAACGTAGTACTCTCCAGAAAAAAGAAGGTAGCCCTGTATAAGACCTTGATGATCCCAGTCCTGCTTTACGGCGCGGAAGCATAGAACTTATCGAAAGCGGATGAAACCCTTGGTCGTTTTGAAAGAAAAATTCTCCGAATGATCTTTGGTCCCGTATGCGAATACAATGTGTGCAGAAGAAGATACAACAACGAGCTATATGAGCTGTACCGCGACATGGGCATAGCCAAAAGAATACGCATCGCGAGACTAAGATGATTGGGCCATGTAGAGCGGATGGACCCAAACACTCCGGCTCGACGGGTTGTTTTCGAAAGCACATTGCAGGGAAACCGCGGGCGCAATCAAGTGGAAGAAAACCTCAATTAACTTAGAGTGCAAAACTGGAGAGAGTTCGCCCGAAACCGAAGTCGTTATAGAAGGATGTTGGTTGAGGCCCAGGTTCACCCCGAACTGTAATGCAAACCTAAGTAAGTACTGTAGTACTGTAGATAAAGGTCTATATACAGTATCAGCATTTTCCATATTTAGCAAACCTCTATAGACATGATGTGGCATTTAAGCTAACCGTCTAATCAAGTACAACACACACTTTAAGCATAAATTTTAATTAAAACAAATGTAGACAACTTCTATCAAGGTGATCGAACGATGGCATTCAAAAAGTTTACATTTATAGTTATTGGTTTGACCTATATAATTCTGGAACAAAATTCATATATCTCATACCAACTTTATATTCGAAGACACATTCATCCCAGTTATGCATTTAAATTTTCACTATATATAACGTTATTTTTTTTTTAATTAATAATTAGTTATTACAAGTGAGGTAGCTTTCAGTCAATTACATAGTTGAGCACCGAATCAAATGTTAAACGCCACCTTTATACTAGCACACAGTTTGCTGTTTGCTTAAACCACATTGAAAAAATTTGTATATGACATATTACAAAGTTTCCAACACATTTTGGACTGTCCCAAGACTGTTTTTAGTATACTTTATTTAGTTACACTTTTTTTTAATTTTTGATTTGCGTTGCCTTTGGATCGTAATTGGTTTGTGGAATTCAAACAAAAAATTTTCAACTTTTCATTGTTATAGAATATACATGTACATACATATTTTTGATTTACGAATGCCAACTTGTTTTTAATAATATGCGATGATATGACAAGTAAATAAATCCTACTAATATTATAAATGTGAAAGTTTGTATGTGTGGATGTATGTTTGTTACTCTTTCACGCAAAAACTCCTGAATGGATTTTACTTAAACTTTCAATTAATATAGCTTATACATCAGAATAACACATAGGCTACAGTTTATCCATAAATTCCCACGGGAACGGGAACGTATACGGGAACTTAGAAACTACAACACCGATTTCAAAAATTTTTCCACTGTTAGGATGCTTCATTATCCCGTAACATAAAAACTAATTCATTACCATATTCCTACGGTTCCCTATATTCCAACGGGAGCAGGAACGTATACGGGAACTTTGACACTGCAGCACCGATTTCAAAAATTCTTTACCGTTAGAATGCTACACTATCCCCGAGTAACATAAAAACTAATTCATCCCCATATTCCTACGGGAGCAGGAACGTATACGGGAACTTTGACACTACAGCACCGATTTCAAAAATTCTTTCACCGTTAGAATGCTACACTATCCCCGAGTAACATAAAAACTAATTCATCCCCATATTCCTACGGTTCCCTATATTCCCACGGGAGCAGGAACGTATACGGGAACTTTGACACTGCAGCACCGATTTCAAAAATTCTTTCACCGTTAGAATGCTACACTATCCCCGAGTAACATAAAATCTAATTCATCCCCATATTCCTACGGGAGCAGGAACGTATACGGGAACTTTGACACTACAGCACCGATTTCAAAAATTCTTTCACCGTTAGAATGCTACACTATCCCCGAGTAACATAAAAACTAATTCATCCCCATATTCCTACGGTTCCCTATATTCCCACGGGAGCAGGAACGTATACGGGAACTTTTACACTACAGCACCGATTTCAAAAATTCTTCCACCGTTGGAATGCTCCATAATCCCGGAGTAACATTAACTTTAACTTATCCACATATTCCCACGAAAACGGTCACCATATTCCCACGGGAACGGGAGTCTTGACTAATATTGAAAATGCGAATGTAGCTATGTCGGCATGTTTTTCGTATGTCTCCCGTTCAAACTGCTAAACAGATTTTATTAAATTAGCTACAGAGATGGTCTAGAACATGCGGAAGGATAAAGGCTATATATCTATCCTTATATTCTCACGGGAACGGAAATGGGAATTCAAAAACTAAAATAACCAAAAGTATTTTTAACAGGGCTACAAGGTGTTGAAATAGAGGTTGAATGTTTTTTTTTTTGAAATACCGCCATTTTTAAGGCAAGAAGTTTTATTTCCTAAAAAGTTAAAAATGCTGCTGAAAGTCACTATTCCACGCGGACGAAGTCGCGGGCACAGCTAGTCTTATATATAAAAATGAATCGCAAAATGTGTTGGTAAGCGCATAACTCAACAACGCCTGGAACAATTTGGCCAATTCTTTTTTTGTTGTGTTTGTTATTGTCAGGAGAAGGTTCTTATGACATAAGAAATTTAAAAATTGATATTCCCACAGTAACGGGTTTGGGAACGAAAACTTATAAACTACCAGACAGGTTTCTAAAACGATTCCAGCATTAGGGGTGCTACACTATCCCCCTCTATCAGTAACATAGACTATATGTTACATTATCCCTCAGTGACATAGACTTATGTTTCACATATTTCCACGGTAACGGAAGATTCCCACAGGAACGGGACTGGGAACGGATACCTAGAAACTAATGGCTAATTTCAAAAATTCTTACGCCATTGGGATGCCACATAATCCCAAAGTAAAAACCATTGTTTTTCTTCCCTAAGTTCCCACATGAGCGGAAAAACGAGAACGGGAACCTTAAGACTACAGACCCGAGCAACGCCGGGTGGCTCAGCTAGTTAATAAATATATTACTCACAAACATTGCCTTTGTGAGGGACAATTTTCAGCTGATTCAGAACGGCTAATGGAGAAAGCTTTTTTCATGGCAATGAATTGATTATTATCGGAGGACCTGCCAATTCCTCACGAATGGCGATACCCGTCCAAAATTGCAAAATATCTTAGTTTTCTGTAGGGATTCGAACCACGAACTCCCCGGTTAACGGTTAAGCAAACGAAAAATCTTCTCCATAAATAGGCGTAGCAAAATCTCATGAAAATTGTATTTCTGATGAATCCATCATCAATATTAATTACAATATATATACTCTGCCCACAGAAAATTCTTGAAAAAGGCCTTATGGAGAGTTTTATCGCAGTTATTAGCGCCCCGGTATATTTTTTCAGGGCAGGGGGCAGGTCTGGTTGGACCACGGGGCAAGTTTCACCACGCGATCTGCTTTATTTTAAGTGACACTTTTGTTTTTTAAACTGAACTCTTTTAAGTGTTTTTCATCTACTGACTTACTTACTAGATGGATATTACAGTTCGACGTGAACCTGGGCCTCAACGATCGATCGACGTATTTGAAATGTATCTTACTTTTTTATCAGTAACTTTTGAAATGAGCAAAAGTAGGAAGAAGAAGAATTATAGTGGATAGCCCTTGTCGTATGCTTCAACCCGTATGGCCATGGTAACGATTTTATATAATTTAGCCGTTCGGAATGGGTTTAAAATTTAAACTTTGAAACACGTTAGGCTTCAAGGCTCCCCGAGCTTTGTTGCACCACTCTACTTATTTATTTATTTAAGGATTCATTTCTTCCTAGTGTCTTGAATTTGAGATTTTATAAGTTCCGATAATTTTATACAATGATGGATCTGTATTCGAAGTGTTTATGTACGAATTCCAAATTCCAAACTGTTTGGTAGATACCAGCTCTTCTAGCTTTCGATTGTTCTAAGACAGTCTTTACTTGGTATTTGGTGATTTTCCGTAAAAACTCAGAACTTGAAAAGAAGTCATAAAAACCAAAAGAAGTATGTATTTATAAAATTTTTCTGTCCCATTTGGAAATATTACTGGGTGCCGACCCAACCATGATAGTTATGCAATTATGTAATGTTATGATTATATCTATTATGTACCTTACTCGCAATCACTTATTTGGCTTGATGAATATTTTGCACCATAAGTTTTTTTCTGAAGATCAAAACTTTATTCACCTTGGTGCCAACTTTTGCAATGCACTGTAGACAAAAATGAAACGATTCGTTACATCAGTTCTTTATAGTTTGCCGTCCCGGAAAGACAAAAGTTCGGTTCGTTAAGTTTCAACCAGCAATGAGTGAACGCACCATATTCACTTCACACCACATCAAGACATTTAGTATTTGATTTATGGTCACAAAACAGACACGAAAAGGGATGTTCTTTTCATCACTCTAATCAAAATGAAGTCGTAAACTGTCACAAAAAGCGTATCATGCGTTTTTGGTTGCTTGACATCTAATTTAAATGATATACTGTCACAGTTTAAGTATCTCCACGTCTCATCTGCTTGGAATATAAAAAAAATCTTGAGATGCGAAAATTGTACATTTTTATTGGTTCGAAGAACTCTAATATTTATTGCCAAGTTTTGAAGGATAAACTATCCAATTATTTCTTTGAACGACTCGAGATACAATATCATATTAATTTTTTAAACACCTTCTGTAGAACCCACAGTTCTAAGGTTTTTATAAATCATCTAACGAAGCGGGATTGATCAAAGGTATAATTTGGTTTTACTATACCTACCTTTTTTTTGAACTTTCCCTGACATCTATAAAGCCAAACAATGCCTTTTTTAACTATACAGGACTTTGATAAATCACCACTAAAATTAACATATCTAAGGCCAGCTAGAGAAATTATGCTTAAATATTACCTTAATTGGCCATCGATTTCTGTAGAACATGCTATTTGATTTGAATTTGTGTATTAGTTGGTGCATTAGATTTAAAGTTCTATAGGTAGTTATGCATTGAAAGTTATTAAATTTTTAATAAACTCCATTTGGTTGAAGATGTATAGGTACTAAAACCCGACTTCGATAGTAAACCTCTTTGATGAAAACGCATTCATAGAACAAAATCGGTTCCGGCGGTGACATGAAATGACAAAGGTGAGGCCTAACAGCGGGAGGCTACACCACGGCAGCAGGTCACATGTGGCGCTTGTTTTACTGCCTATAAATTCGATTATCATAACGCATTTGCTGCAATTAGTAGATAATTATTTTTCTTGTTTCTGACTCCATTCTTCTAATGTTCAGGATTTTGTATTAATTAAAACAAAGACTGTTAAACGAAATGTACAGAGCTCAATTTTATTATTATTTACTACACAGAATTCGTGAATGTGTAATAGAATTTCTTTCTTTACCAATGCTATTCTGTGTTTCCTGTTTGCTATGAACTATGATAGAATACTTCGGCGTAGCCAGGTAGGGGCAAATGCCCCAACCTAAGCCAAAAGTCCTAGAAAAATTCTGCGTTTTTTAAGAAAAAATTAATTTTTGTCCTCGAGGACATTTGGAGAATATTTTTCAAAGAGTATTCTCGTAAAAAACTAGGACAATTTGGGAAAAAAGCGGAAAAAAGGAGTATCAATGAAAATTTTTATAAAAAATGAGGACAATTCGCAAAATTGCCGAAAAACGAGGACTTTTCAATGAGAATTCTCTAACATTTAGAAATATTACACGAGCATATTTGGGCATTTATATTTAAAATTCTTCGAATCAAAAAATTCTCCAGAAGTTCTGAATGATCTTTTGCGGCATTGCGGCAACAACAATTAGTCGCGATTGATCGTTCTAACGGTTCAGCTCAACACAACAATTGGAAATAAAAGTGGAAGTGTGAATACTAATTGATTTTATCGTTGTCTTGTGATAACAATTTTTTCTTCGCTTTGTGAGCATCAATTTTCGGTTTTTAGTAATGGATAAAGGAAAAAAGAAAACCTCATGGGGTAAATTGTGGACAAAAAAATATCCATGGATTAAAAAGGCAAGTGAGCATTTGGCGTATTGCACATATTGTAAAACTACTTTCCGAACCGACAAAAGGAGACGGAGCTATTACTTATTATTATTATTTATATTATATATTATTTTGAGAAATTTTCCTCGAAAAAAGACCTAAAAAAATTCCTGGAGAATATCAATCTACGTTTTTGTTTCTGATGCGAATAGCTATCTATCTAAACAGTGGTTACAAAATTTCACTAAGGTGGTCATATGGAAACTTAAGGGTTTTCCAATAGGAAAATGACAACTCTGAACTTAATTTTTGAACACATCCTTTCACTAATCATCAAACTATCTCTGTCAATTTGTTCAGTAAACTCAACATTTTGTTCACGGTAAGGTAGGTACACGAACGAGCAACTGCCAACTTCTGCAAATTAGAAAGTTTTAATCAGAATTCGCAGTCGGTGACTGCGTTAATTTCAATTTTCGGTCGTAATTCTCGCCCTAACAAGTTTAGTGCAAAAATTTAAGTCTACGTATTCATTGTGTTAAATGGCCCTGTCAGTGTTGGGTTGGTCGAAGTGTCGAAAATATCTCTGCCATTGTCAGGCGTCCACGGGGTTTAAATGGGCCCAACGAATATGCCGCTGCAAAAGTGCCCGCTGTGGCCATATGAACGAAGTCGAGTTCCATTCATAAGTAAAGGGTTTTCCAATAGATGGGTATGATATGATTTTGCAGTGGCGTTTCGGCAATTTGCAGTATGTCATAATCTCTCATTTGTTTTTTATTGCATTCAGAAGTGTTTACATTTCACCATTGGACCACCGTAAACGTCGTGAACTTTCTGATTTTGCCTTGGAACAACTTGAAATCGATAACCATTTTTTTAAGAAAATCATCTTTTCCGAAGAGGCTTGCTTTTTTTATTTGACTAGTGCCTTAAACAAACAAAACTGGCGACGAAAATCCACAAAATATTCATGAATAACCATTACATTCACCTAAATCGACAGTTTGGTGTGGTTTTTGGGCTGGTGGAATCATCGGTCCGTACTTCTCTTAAAATTAAGCTGGTAACACCATTACTGTCAATGGAGAGCGGTATAGATCGATGATAACCAACTTTTATGGCCGAAATTGGAAGAAGTTGATCTTGACAACATTTGGTTTCAACAAGACGGGGCTACGTGCCACACAGCAAATGCAACAATTGAATTATTGCGAGAAAAATTTAGAGATTCGATTATTTCAAGAAATTATGATATTGAAGTCGCGATTTAACACCATTAGACTATTTCTTGTAGGGTTATTTGAAGTCATTGGCCTTTCAGAATATCTGGTATTCTCTTCAAGCCTTACAGGTCAATATTGAACGTGCCATTCATGATAAACAACTTGATTTAGTGCAAAAAGTGCTCGAAAAATTGGTTCATCGAATTTGTTGCTGCAGAAGAAAACGTGGTGGCCATTTGAATGACGTTTTATTTAAAACATAATTGTATTGAATGAACTGCACATTAAATAAAAAATATTTAAATTTCCTTAACAAAAAGTGTTTTTTTTTTCAAAAAAGAAATCATATCACTCTTATTGGAAAACCCTTTATTTTGATTGTACTTGAAGACGATACCTAGTAAAGTTTTAGAAATATCCCAAATGGTTTGTTAAGTTATTGAAAAGTCCTTATGGGAAAACCCGATATCGGTCTTAAGGTGCGTTCACACTATGCCGGGCTGCAATCGGATCCATTTCATTTGTTCTGCATCGGAAAAGTAGATACTTTGACCTATCTAGTCTGATAGAGAGTATTATTGTTATTATTACGCTTTTCATATCGAACATTTGACTTTCGAAAGCGTGCACACTATTATACCGGACGGTAGTCGGAAACATAATTTCTTGTATTATTATTGTTACGGGTTTTTTCGACTTTTTAGCGAAATTCGCTTATAAAGTTATTATACAATTCAGAAGAAGCCAGACAGAGAAATTAATATTATCTGAAGTTTTGTAATTGCCATTCAAAAGATTAGAAGTGCGCTATTAATAACTCTGGCGTAAGGGAAGTTTACTTATAGCGTTTTTCATTGAAATTCGACAGATTTACTCTCAAATCGAGAACTACTCCTTTCAATGAAACATGTTTTTAGGTTTTTTGCTGTTATTGGCGGTTAAATTGATGTTCACATATAGGAATTCATATTTTCATATTTTGTAACTTGTTTTCTTCAGCAAATTACTGAATTCTAACTTACTTTCTCGTGTCCTCATAATTTATAGCAGTTTTTTAACACGACGCTGGCACAACAAATTGAAAATAAACAAATTATTTTCCATTTAAAGTTTGACAGAACAAATGTTTTTGCATGTGTGCATGAATTCAGAGTAGATCTCCCAACCAAATGGGAGTAGATCTTTGGCGTTAAGAGTTACTCCGGATCTACTCTTTTTTTCAATGAAACATGGAAAATGCAAAAGGAGTAAATCTGTTCGCAAAAGGAGTAACTCTTTTCGTCAATGAAAAACGATATTAGATGTCCGAGATCAGTCACAAACGTTCGATTCGCTAACCGCTACATGCGAGTTATCGAAGAGTTCACATTTTCGGCTCAAAAATAAAACTCACTTACTTGCAAGGTGGATACTGTGAGTTTTAGAGGTGCTTTTTGTCATGAAAAGTTCATATTTTGCACTTGAGTGGTAAAATTTCTTTCTTCCACAAAAATTCTACCCATTGTCTGCATAAACTGTGAAAAGGAATATATCTTTCAATGCTTTTTGAAATAGCTTTGAATACTTGATTTTTTTCTTCATTATAAACTTTTCTTTCTGAAATTACTTTTATTAAACCATGCCCTATTGGATTTTATTTTCCTTATAGTTTTTGTCTTCATAGATCATTGTCAAAATATAAAAAATATTTCATATAGGTATTGTACGTTGTACGGTGTCTACAGTTGTAAGTGTTGTCACTATTTGCCCCACAGTCTTGCCGTGGCTTCAAACCTAGATACAGTACATTTACGATTAACGCAACTAATTAAAACAAGGGTAGTTCCTATGACCGAGGTTGGTGCACTAACCAAAGAAGTATATTTTATCGGTTCAATTCAATATAAAACCAAAAACCTATACAAAGTACAAATACGTTCAATGCAATTCCTTCTTTGCTTCCTTTTCGGCCAGAGCTGACACTTCTTTAAAACCTACAAGGGTTTTGTTTGGCATTAGTCAGTAGAATAGCCCGGGTTCATCGGCCTTATAATAATGCGGTTTGTTTGAAACTTTTTCTTCTCAAATTTTTAACAGGTGACTTCCGTGTGAGATCCTGGTCGCTCCTTAATTTTTTCATAATAATGAGCACCTCTTTGTTTTAAGAACTTGACTCGGAATTGGCACATTCTGCATTCTTCGATCTGAGAACCACTTGAACATAATTTTTCCATGCTAGGGTATTCACCATATAATTTCAACGTACCGCATTGCTCAGAATTAACCTAGACAAAAATTAAAACAAAAGATAAAGACATACCTACCCAGCCAAGAACATGAGCAAATAAAGATACCTATGCATTTAAAAATAAAAGTTGCATTTATCGAGTCAAAATTATTTAAAGAGTTGCGATTATCGCGTCAACAACTAAGTAAATTCAGCTGTTGCGTAAATCGAGGAGTTGCGCAAATCGAGAGTTGCGTTAATCGAGAACGTACTGTATACAGAATCCTAAGGACTAAAAACGTCTTATAACAGATATTTGGAACTAGTTAATAAATTTATTAGCAGTGAGAGATGTCGTAGTATGATATTCACTACGAGGCCGTTTATGATGCTTCTTTTTGCCTTTCATAGCCCGAAATTGTTACGACGGGCCTTTTGATAGGGTCCACAGGTCCACTGTTTACCTTACTCTTACCGCAAGATTATATTAAGTTAATTAATAGCCGTACTATTTTATTACATTTAAAAACCAAAGCTTTATCATCAACTACTTTGCTTTGGAAACTTACAAAAGGTGACCTGATGGGTTGGAAGTTATAGAGCCAGAAGACCCAAAAGTACAAGTTACTTATAAATTGTTGGATTTGGTATAGGTATCATTTCGTTTCATTGGGGTTTCTTTCATACACGTCTTCTTGCAAGGCTTTAAGCTAGGCATGTAGATATAGGTAATAAACGAAATCAGTAGCTTAGCTTAGCCTGTCTCAGCTTGATAGAGGTAAAAGTGATGGCGATATTTAGACAGTTTTTTATCCTTTCCTTCAAAAGCACTTTTCAGTTTTATAAAATTACTTAGGATACAAAATATCGATCATTTAGTATCTCAAGATCTTAAAACTGCCTTAAGTCGGTTATAAAACACTTAGTCCTGGAATAGGATTTATATTTGCCACTAACAACAACAATATTGACGGTTTTCATAAACGTCAGACTAACTACGCAGATAACTACATATTACCTATGTTGTATGTTCAATAGTAAAAATTTGTAACGAACACATTTTTTAGTTCGACTTGTGATTTTTGATTCATAAATTATTATAAAAATCAAAATCTTGTATAAGTAGCGTTTAAAAAATACATATGTGGTAATCATTATTTTTTTCTTCAAATTTTCTGATTGTTTCGCGAAAATAAAATCTCAAACATCCATGTAAAACTCTACCTATCTACACCTAAAAAACAGCTCAAGCTCAAATTGAAAACGATTTCAATACCTACTTGGCTCAAACAAGGCAAAACACTCTCTTTACGCCATCAGAACAGGTAGGTAAGTACGTTCATAAATAGGTGTAGCGTTTAGGAAGGTAAACTACGATTTTGAGACACTTTTAAAGATCCTCTTAACATAACATAATGTAGATGTGCAGAGTGCCTTTGATTCAGTTTTTTTTTTGTGTTTTGAAAATTGATAGGTCTAATCAGAAACCAAAGTCTTTAATAAATTTGCTATACCTATAGGGTTTCGATCATAATCGGCACTTTATCTAACTTTTCAATTATACGTAGGTACTTACCGGATTAACTTGTGGTTTTTGTAGATGAGATGCGATATTAGAGATATTCATTCCCATTGCCGGGATCTGGGATCCGTAGAGTTGCCCAGCCGTCGGCGTCATATCAGTCAGCATACTTTATTTTTGTTCTTTCCTTCGTTTTGTTTTGAACCTTTTCAATTGATTTGTCACTTTGCCAAAAATGAAAACGATAAAAATATGTGTATACCTACAAATATTTTAATGTTTCGTCTTGAGTTTTCAATTCATTGAACAAGGATGCTGTTTATTCGCATTTGGGTAGGAAACGAACTGCACTCCCGAAACTTAACCGATTGTCGTTTCAAATAATAAAAAAAAAAATGATTGACAACACAAGTAGGTAGGAAGGTAGGTACAAAACAAAAAATCACAAATCCACACCAGAATGGGTACTATATGTTACAGACCTCCGGTAAGGCTGACACTTTCCATTAGCCAACACGAATTTCAACAACAAAGGGAAAGCCTTTGTGTTTTTTGACAACTGAGTACAAAAAAGGATCTTCGTAATCCGTCAAATTATCGGACGCAACTCACAAAAGATTTATACATTAGCCTTTTCATCTATTGTGACGTTGTTAATTGGATTTTATTTTTTAAATGTGCGTAAGTTTTGATGTATCTAATATTAATCCAAAGGACGTTCTTACTTTTTAGTAGGTATGCGATCACAATCAATCCAAACGGTCCAGCTTGATGCAAATGTGTCACTCGAGTTTGAAAGGTAAACGAAGGTTAAATTCCGGTCATATATTGTATAACCCGCAGTTTGCAATTTTTTTTATTTCACACAGTAAGGTTTCGACGACGGCAGCGAAAGCAGAAACAGCGACGATGAAACAAACTACCAAGCGCAGTTGTATCAATGAGACAACTAACGAACTAAACACAAAACCAGAAAATGCTTTTTTCCCTGGGTTCTCAAATGTGCGCAAAGATACTCGTAGATACGTGTTTACTTGCTTTCTCACTTCATCAACTGGCAGGGGTCTTGTTTGCTCGTGTGCTGGCTGCTGGCTGCTGGGGTGCTGGCTGTTGAAGGCAGCAGGCCGTCATGTTGTGCACCACAATGATAAATAACCAAGGGAGTCAGATTGTATCTAGATACTCTTAGAGGTTGGCCCATTGAAGGAAGCGACTGGCCAATCAGAAGATTGCAAAATTTCATTTAACAGGAAACGTGTTATTAGTGTGAATGGAATGGGGATAGCAGTTGAGAGGTGTAGCGTAGAAGCACCAAGCACGCGCGCTCTTCATAGGGGTTACTTGTGCGGGCGCCGTATCTTGCGTTTTATGATGGCAAAAGGGGTGGTCGTTTATTTTTTATTTAGTTTTACTTCAATTCTATTGCACTGCGGCACGCATTTCAAAGTAGGTACATGCGTAGATATGGGTGAAACGATTTGATTACTTGAGGGACTGCTTTTAAGACTGCAATGGCGATTCCATCTCGGATTTCATGAATGAATGAAAAACTGTTTTTATATTTGGAGAACTCCGTCTTCAAATGTTGTTGTTTCTTAAGAGGATCTCTTAAACTTTGATCACTTTACCTTATTAGTGTTTTAATGTAAAAGGATCTTAGTTCACCAATTTATTTTAATAAATAGAATGATACCTACGTACCTAGTGGTACCCCTGAACCCTGATGCAGTGCAGACCGTTGGACTATTACATGGGAGCTCGGGGTTCGAATCATAGTAAGATATAAAATATTTGTTCTAATACTGACATGAAAAGTGCTTTCTCTCATTAGCTTTAATCGTCAAGGGAAAATTTGAAGGATTTTTATGGTTTCGCCCATCTACAACAGTTGTGCCCAAAAACTTATAGGTAAATAGGTAGGTAGGTAGGTATATGTATTCACAGACAATGCAAAAATCTAGATGCTCAGCCACCATGGTGAAGCCAAAGGTCTGCAGTAAAGGTCACAAAAACCTTTTAAGTGAGCTTTCAATTCTTATGCTGCTTTTGAGTTAAAATTTTCAACTCGGCCAATGAAGTAGGGGCGTTCAATTTTGAAATCTTGTCAGCTAGAATCTAGAAATAAATAAAAAATTGTGATTTTATTCATTTTAACAATGATTCCTTGGCAATTTACTTGAACGCAATATTATTGAGAAATGTCTATATTCTTACAATCAATAAAAGTTTCCGCGGTAGCATTTATGGTTACGAAATGGTTTGAAGTCAAAGTTGAGAAAAAAGTTAAGTGACCGGGTACTAGTGCGTTTACCCTACCTATCTACCAGGGCACAAGGAGATCAGTGGCGTATTTGATTTAGTTGGTGTATACCTACGTTCGACGCACCTACCTAGGTACCTATACGAAAAAATTATTTCATACACATTTCCTTTCCACTTTTTTAGTAATAGGGGCGCAGGCTGAAGGGCGCATCAGCAACTTAGTTCGGTACACTACTGGTCTTCAGAATTGAACATTCTTTTGAAAAGTATATACATACCAGAGGTATACCTAACCTACCTACCTAGTTATTTCAATTTTCGAGCTGACGGCTAAGCCAATGCTTAAAATATTCATAAAAAAAACTATTATAATTAAAAATATTGTTAAATTTGCAATAAATGAATCTTTGTATTGAATTGAATTACCTATATTTGAATTTTTGTTGAATTCGGCATTTTGAACTTATTCTAGTCACTGATATACTATTCGAAGTTATATGTACAATGTATTTTGAAGTTTCTGGGTACCTACCTAATCTAGGTACTTTTTGAATAAAAGCCTATAGGTATGGATACTTTATCGCGGTGTTATATTTGGTCGTTTGTTTACACGAGAGCTCTAAGGAGATTAAGACAGAGCTTTTATGTACTTCGAGAGGTCAGAGGTGGGGGAACTTGCAACCCCCTATAAATATAAGTGAATATGTTTAAATTCTTCACCTTTGTTGCCATTGCCTGTAAAATCAGCACTAATATCAGTGTGTGATTTAAAGTAAAATTATTAAGTTTACATGAAAATTAGGTCAATGACAATGGTGGGTCAAAAGGGTTGTAGGTATAGTCAAGGCCGTCTTTACCCTTTTGGGGGCCCTGGGCACTTTTTGAAAATGGGGCCCTTGTATGGTTCTATATACATAAATGTTATGTTGTGTAGTAAAGGTATCCAAAAAAAAACACATAACTTTGAATCAATATTTCATCAATGTTTTAACATAAACGTTAACATAAACATAAATAATGTAAAAATAAAAACAAAATAAAAAATTTTTCATATAAGAATTCAAAAATGATCAAAATTTAAATAACAGAAAATTATATTCAGATATAAAGGGTTTTCCAATAAGAGTGATATGATTTCTTTTTTGAAAAAAACACCCTTTTTGTTAAGGAAATTCAAATATTTTATATTTAATGTGCAGTTCAATCAATACAATTAAGTTTTAAATAAAACGTCATTCAAATGTCCACCACGACTTCTTCTGATGCAACAAATTCGATGAACCCAATTTTCGAGCATTTTTTCCACTAAATCGAGTCGTATATCATGAATAGCACTTTCAATATTAACTTGTAAGGCTTGAAAAGAATCTGGTTTATCCTGAAAGACCAATGACTTCAAACAACCCTACAAGAAATAGTCTAATGGTGTTAAATCACGACTTCTTGAAATAATCGAATCTCTAAATTTTTCTCGCAATAATTCAATTGTTGCATTTGCTGTGTGACATGTAGCCCCGTCTTGTTGAAACCAAATGTTGTCAAAATCAATTTTTTCCAATTTCGACCATAAAAAGTTGGTTATCATCCATCTATACCACTCTCCATTGATAGTAATGGTGCTACCAGCTTCATTTTGAAAGAAGTATGGGCCGATGATTCCACCAGCCCAAAAACCATACCAAACTGTCATGAATATTTTGTGGATCTTCATCTCCATTTTTGTTTATTTAACGCACTAGTGAAATAAAAGCAAGCCTCTTCGGAAAAGATGATTTTCTTTAAAAAATCGTTATCGATTTCATGTTGTTCCAAGGCAAAATCAGAAAACTCACGACGTTTACGGTGGTCCAATGGTGAAATGTAAACACTTCTGAATGCAATTAAAAACAAATTAGAAATCATGACATACTACAAATGGCCGAAAAGCCACTGCAAAATCATATCATACCTATTGGAAAACCCTTTAGTTTAAGGAATATAGTTTAAGGAACAAAATATTGATATGCAAAAAGATGGAAAGAGGAATGTTTATTGAAGGAGTCTTTTTCTTGATTTAAGATTAGCAAAATCATTGATTATATCTACAAAATCGATACCTCTGAGGATGTCGCTTTCGATTGACATCAGCGACAAACTTGTCAATCTTTCTTGAACCATTGTAGTTCTGAGTTAATTTTTATTCTTTTTAACTTAGAGAAGGAACGTTCACCACTGCAGTTGGTCACCATCATACTTAAGAAAATTCGAAGTGCAATTTCAACACTTGGAAATTCATCTTCAACTTTATTTGTTTTTAAGAAACTATAGAGTTCTAGAATATTGTCAGTTTTTTCATTTTCGTGTCGTACAGTTTTCCAGTATTCTTTTAAATTCAAGCATTCAGCGTGTACATAGTTCATCTCCGTTTACATTTTCAGTGTAAAATTTAGCAAAAGAATTAGAGTTTTCTTTTAAGTCTTCTGAGTTCAGGTTTTTTAATCGAAAAAAATTCAAAACGTTGGCCAATATTCGTACCTAGTCGCTGTTTCAAATCAACGCTTAGAGTGTCAAAAATTTAAAGAAAGGTTTCAATTTCGAACCTTTCTTTCCCAGTCAAAATTACTCAGGGTTCAGAGCCGTCAAAAAAGTATGTTCTACACCTAGTCCTTTCAGAATGGTTCTTATAGTCGGAATCCGGTTTTTTTTTTGTCTGGATGATGAATCAAAGTTATCAAAATTGTCCTTGAGCCCAATTATAAACTCATCGATTGCACTCAGCAAATCTAAATTTTTTTTGCAAAGACTTAGAGCTGCCTGTCTGGCCTCTCGTACCTGTCGTAAATCGTTAACGATAGTCATCAAAGCTTTTTCAATTTCTTGATGATCATTATAAAGGCGCTTAGTTTATCAGCTCGCGCTGACCATCTTGTTTGAGAAAGACTTTTTACAACTTTTCTGAAATCTTAAAAAATTGAGTGCCGTTCATCCCAGAGTATAGAAACGAACACAAGGGAGTGTATGGTTTCGTGGTCCTGATCATTACTTGAGTGATCTCGTTTTTTTGTTTGAATTTGAATATAATTTCGGAGGGAATGTGATTTAAAATGTTCAACAAAGGTTGTTGTTAAGAAAAAAAATTTATCGAAATATTTTTTTCTTTCTAAAAAATAGACTAATAGAGGTTGAGTGTTGTTTCAGGAATTTGGGGGCCCCTGGTCATTGCGGGGCCCTGGGCCAGGGCCCAGTGGGCCCAGTGGTAAAGAGGGGTCTGGGTATAGTATACCTACCTGTTCTTTTTTTCGTAAGTCCCGTGCAGTCTGAAAATTACAGCATACGACTTTGAAGTGCTTATGGCTTAAGCTCCGTTGGATTTTTATTCCCTTTATGGCTTGCAAGGAAACAAAATGGATCTCTAGAATCTTTGAACTACAAACTACTATATTTTCGAGCACTCATATTGTACTTATATATATTTTAAGTTTAACCTTAAGTTTATATAAGTTACAATGTGATAGTATTTTTTTCTTTTTCTTACAATTTACAAGTAAATAGATTCAAATTTTTACATAGTATAAAACAAAGTAGCTTTTTCTGTCTAGATGTCCCTATGTATGCTTAGATTTTTAAAACTACGCAACGGATTTTGAGGCGGTTTTTTTTCAAGAATACCAACGAAAAACCCTCTATACGAGGAGTCAAAGATTTTTATTACAGATTTTAATTAATTTAATCACTGAGTTCTTGCACCGAGCAAACTTAAAACATTAAACACATTCCAAATACACTGGGACAAAAAATTGTCACATACAACTCAAATCTAGCCTCAGAATTGCTCTGTCAGGTCACTTTTTCGAGATATAGGGTAAACGCACTAGTATCCGGACAGTGTTAGTATACGGACACCACATTGACCTTTTTTGCGATTAATAGATAAATCACACAAAAAAATCCACAAACGTAAACAAACATGTGTCCTTCAATGTGTCCTATACATATACATTTACATGTAATGGAAAGTCATTGATTTCGTTGGAAATATCATTAACTAAAACAATTTGCAAAAAATACCAAATTTAATAAAATCTTTGCCATTATTTGTGGTGTCCGGGCACTAAAACCAAAATTGAATATGTTTTTCAGTACCCGGACATGCTGTTCGGATACTAACAATGTGCGATTATCATATATTTTTAGTACCCGGATCCCGGACGGGGGTTGTTTCTTAAAATGATTGTGTCTGGATACTAAAACAAAAGCGATATTACAACAAAAAAGATCAGTCATTTTAAGAGACTTATTCATTAAGAGATCTAATCATTTTAAGAGTCAAGCTCTGTGCGGATAGCGGATACTAAAAATTGTGCGCTAATCTCATATTTTCAGTATCCAGACAGGGCTTGTCTCTTTAAATGATTGTGTCCGGGTACTAAAACTAAAGCGTCCGGATACTAAATTTTGCTGTCCGGGTACTAACGCAAATGGAACTTTTCTGAATTGTGATTTTATTAATTCTAACAATGATGCTTTGTGGTACCCGTGGTGTGATGGATAGCATGTCCGCCTGTTAATCCAGAGGTTCGAGTTCGAATCATACCTGAGGCAAAAATGTTTTTTCTCGTTAGTATTCATTGCCATGAAAAAGCGCTTTCTCGATTAGCCGTTCGGAACCGGCAGAAAATTGTAGGTCCCCTCCATTCCCTCACAAGGGATGGTTGTGAGAAATGCGCTAGGCCCAGGAGCTCCTCGATCTGTTGCGCCACCTTATTTATTTATTTATTTAATGATGCCTTTGCATTTAACTTATTGAACGCCAAATTATTGAGAAATGTCTATTCTTACTATCGATAAAAGTTTCCGCGGTAACATTTATGGTTACAAAATGGTTTGAAGTCAAAGTTGAGAAAAAAGTTAAGTGTCCGGGTAGTGCGGTTCTGTAAACCTTCAAAATCGAAAAAGAACAAGGTTTTGGTGTTTTTGAGCGTTAATTACCTACATAGTATGTTTTTATTCATTTTATGGAAAAAAAACTATAGCTTTTCAATTCCCCGAAACATACAAATGATATCCAACAATTGGTGTATCTTTCGACTTTTGCAACTCTAATATGTGTGCTAACGTCCCAATCGTAACTTTTCACGAAAAAAATATCAGCCGTTTCAAAATGATATGTGGAAGGTAGGCACATCTTTAGGCACTCTTCATAAAACAGAAAGATTACATATGAAAACTAATAATTTCCTTTATCTCTCAGTAAGACTCAAGGTTACTTTCATTTAATTTTTATATAAAATTGCTTTCCTAATAGAAGTTAAAATAGTAATTTTTTTTCTTCTAGTTAATTTTTATTTAATTTTGAGTATTGACCAACTGAAACAAAAGCATTCTCTTAAGCACATGAGACTTAACGATCGCGCATTTAATCATTTCAATTAAGATGAAAGTCATCTAAAACCAGAGCTTAGTATAGTTAAGCCGTCGGACTACTATGTTAGATTTTCGATCCATTTTATCACATGACTAGCACTTATCGTATCGGAAGCGGCAAGAATTATTCACTATTATTTACTAAGTATTGCTGAGAGAAATGCAATAAACAGTATCCTTCT
Source organism: Melanostoma scalare (assembly GCA_949752695.1). NCBI lineage: Eukaryota > Metazoa > Arthropoda > Insecta > Diptera > Syrphidae > Melanostoma > Melanostoma scalare. The sequence goes on from OX456985.1 coordinate 286,739, forward strand.
CCAAGAAAACCTAATCCCTTTTTTTTGCCTACATTAGATGTTCTTTACTGGTCTTCCGACTTTCTACACTTTGTTGGACGATTATTTTACGTGTGACGTGTAAATGTGTAATGTATAGGTATTTACTTTAAGTGAACTTTATGAAAAATATTACTTCTACGAAGAAGCTTTAAGTTTTCGCTATGATAAACAAAACCATATTATTAAAAATTAGCTTAATCTTGTGGAATAAATACGCCATCAATGCCCAGCGTGAAAAATGCATTAATCAATGTTTCGTCAAACGCCACAGAGGGCGAAAGCAATTAAAGTCACACACCCACAATGCCAGAAACGGTCTGTTTCAATTAGTTTGGTGTAGGTATATACCAAGGGCTTACAACAAGAGCTCAGTGATGGAAGAAGAACATCACAACAGCTAATTGTAATGACAGGACGGTGGTAAATAATTGAAACGATTTGCTAGTTTTAAAGAGGCTATTTTAAAATGTAGGCTTGCGAACAGTTAAATTTTATGCTAATTAATGATTGCAAAAGATGATATGGGATTGAAAAGGTTCGTTGCCACTGTTATAAGCTTGTAAAGTAGGTACCTTCCATAACAAAAAAAAAATTCAAAAAGTATTACATAAAACAGATCATAAAAGAAATGTAGTTAATTCAGTTTTGTTTCTGTAACTGTGCATACGTATTGGTTCAGGAGCATTTGTATTAATTTGTTATTCTGTAAATTAGAAAATGATTTCCTTATGTGGAAATGTTTTGAGATTGCCTAATTTTGTCAGAAAAACAACTCTATTTTCAGCAACTCTTAATATATCTACTCATGTAACTCATGTAAGCCAAGACTAAAAAAAAGTCTTCTTTAAAAAAAGTAAAGAACATTGCAAACATTTTCATTTTTAATTCATTAATTTTCAAAATACTTTGAAACGTTTTCAAATCTTCTTTGAAATGTTTTCACAATGTTTCCTTTGGTCTGGACACAACTTGAGAGAAAATAAAGTGTTGAAAAAGTGTAATCATAACACAACATACAACACAAACACTTCATGGCTGGAATTACAGCTATTTCAAAATTTTTAAGTTTTTAAGTTTATCTTTTCTTGTTACCTATATAAGTTCCTTTATTTTTCAAGTAGACAGTTTGATGTATTTATTATTTCAAAACAGTGCCCACAAAAGAATTTTTTGAGAGTAGGAGCGTTTTATCTGTCGAATATGGAGTAATATCTGCGATATTATAGATTAAATTATTCTCGATAAATACTCGGTTCTTAACAAATGTGGTTCGTTAGTTGCCTACAACAAAAATTCAAGAACTAAGTCTTCATAGGTCACCAGCTTTGTGAACTTTGACTATGCTTGCCTATATAAGTATTATTATTGAAGAATCTGATTCCTATTCGGCTTTTCAGCTTTTTTTCTGTTCCCTGTTCAAAGAAAAATTTTGAGTTTTGAAAATTAAGTCTCCTTTTAATATTTTCTTTATTTTCTATTACATGTACCTATCTATTCTTCTTCTTTTCATTTCCGGCGTTACGAGTAGTGATCTTGAAGCGATCACAACTCTCCCACTTTTCTGCTTCACACTAGTGATCCGCCTGTGGGGTACGCCGCGTTGACCTCAGAAAGCGTCGGCAAGCCTCCCGGTTCTGGATTGTTCCATGTCTGAGCCCAACCAAATGCTGCTGTTTTTGCATTTGCTTGTACCATGAGTGTTTTGGCCTGCCTTTTCTTACATTTCTATTTCTATTACATATGTATCTATACTTACATTGTAGAATTTCGCATGGTTCACTGTCACTGTCTTACTATATTTTCTCAATAAAGATCCCCCGTCGAAACGTCGGGAAAGTTCTTGAAGTCAGTTTTATTTCATTGTGAACAATATTGACTACAAAAGCAGAAGCGCAATCATATCATTCAACAACACATACATTATTGAATAATAAATGTAATCCACATACAGTCGTTTGCATAAAGACATTTTAGAAAATGAATAGACAGACTGACATACCTTTAAGAGACAGAAAATCCCATATGAAGAGTGTGTCACCTAGTGATGCGTTGGGCTAATCAGCCTTAAGAATTTCTTTACAATAATTTCATGAAAGTACGTAAGATATACTTTTCAAGAAATGTCAAAATTGTCTATGTACAAAATTTGCAAACTGCACTGGGCTAGAATCGTAAAACGGAAAATGAGATATTTTTACAAGTACGAAACTATCTATCGATTTTTTCACAAACATTGCTCAGTGAATTAGGCAGTTGCATTCCTCCCCTTGAACAATTTAGCCGCAACAACTGCCTCGCTGGGGAATGCTCATCAGTTTTACTTTGAGCCAAACTTCGCTCGTACAGTTAGGTAAGTATAGAGAATAGTTTATTTAGTCGCACTACCCGCATGTGGAATGCTTTACCAGACTCTACTTTTCCCTACGTTACGAGTCACAAAAGTTCAAATGCAATGCGCATGGGTATCTCTGACTTAATGCTCTCCTACTTTCCTAAATGCTCTTACTACTGTGTTCTATACCTAACATCATAAGGGTAGTTGGTACCCCTTGATGTGCGCGTTTATTATAAAAATAAAAACATCCTGGAAGCGTAATAAATGTGTGTTACATCTTACATGTATTACAGTCCTTAAATATTATATATCACCATGGAGTCAATAGTTACCTAGTTTAGTTAGTTTAGTTAAATAAAAACTTTATTAAAAAGAAAATTTATTACAAATTTGCTTAAAAACATATTAAACAAGTTTTATATGGTTTGGTCGAAGACCGAATAAGAATTTGACGTATGAATAGACGTTTACAAGGGAGTAGATAAAATACTATTCCCAAAAATAATGCGAGTAGGCACTTGTGTTGCCCGTTTTCCGATGGGGAAATGCGAATAATAAAACAAAAACTTATTTTGAACGTTTTAACAAATTGACGACGAAGGAAGAAAAACTTATTGTAAAGAAATTTTGAAATAAATTGAAAAATTTCAGAATTTTCACAGTTATCTTTCACATTTTATATACAAACTCAAATACCAACATCATTGCTCTTATTGTTAATCAAAAACTTTCAACCAGAGTTTTCAATTTCAATGTTTTCTAAAATCATCCATCAGCATTTACAGTGACAGCATACCTTAAAGATCAGCAATAAAGACCGTATAACATTGAAATGACAATTAGGTCGAAAGTGCAAAGATGGAAAATGAAGTTGGCGCTTGTCCGCAAGTATGATCTTATCATTTTCTCCAGAGTGAAATCAAAACTATTAATATCTTAAGCAAAATTCTAATTTATCTATATGCTTAAGTAAAGTAATTAAAGAAAAGAATGAAAAAGTTGGCCATTGCAAATTGCAATGAAAAACTCACCTATGTTTTTCGAATTGTGGTTTTGTTTACCTTATGCCCTTTTGAGTCTCTTTAGTATGGTAAGTCGTTTTCGTTCAGTATACTGTACTAACATATTGTTATGATGAGATCAGTTACTAACTAAGAACTATCTATACTCAAAGGGGAAGAGATTCTGATGCTTTTATTATCTATTTGTTTGTTTGTATTGCTATAGGCTCCAAAGCTATACTGAACCGATTTGAATGATTTTAACCTTGCATAACTCTAAATTTAAAACCAGGCAACCTTCTTTTTAAATATTTAAAACGTTAAAACTTTGCAGGTCATATGGGAAAGATTTTTTCAAATCAGTGGCGTCGTTTTCCGCTCTTATGACACTTTTCCTTAAATAAAAACCCCGCTGTTGACTTACCTTTAAATTGTTACATATTGTAGTTATCTAGGCATTAGTATGTACAGGTACACTGTACAGTGTACATCCACAATAAACAAACGACTTACCTCCCGCATAGTCAGACGTCTCGTGAGCAAACTGGTCGTGCGTATTGCGTATGCAAAACAACCATCACAGCATGTTTGAATTTCAAACAATGTGCCAGCAAAATTTAATTTTTTCTTTGGATTTCCTTGTTTAACTTTGAAATCTAGAATTTTATTAAAGCTATTAGCCCTGTTCACACTGTACAATTAGTTGGACAGACTTAGGCTTGAACGACCAATGCTTGATAGTGTGAACTGTGAACCCTTCAGACGACCGCTTGTCCAACTTGTTGCGGATGGTTTTCAAATATTTTTGAATTCTTAGAAGTTGGACGGAGTGGAAGGGTACGTGACATAAAGTTGGACGACAAGCTTGATAAGTGTGAACGCAAAATACATCCGACCACCCAACTTCCATCAAACGAAGTCTGTCCAACTAATTGAACAGGGCTATTGAGAAGAAAAATTAAACTGTTGCCAGAAATGTGTGTGCTTTTTGGTTTCACTTATGCACATACATTAAAATTCAGCTATATGTTTTCTTTCTATTTCCTTGTTAAGAAAACAGGACATGCCCTCGAATTTTCGATTTTCGGGCTGTGGGCTGTGCTCTTGAAATGATACTTCAATTTACCCGTTTAAGATCTTTTTGGGCTTTAAGTAATTATTGAATGCAAAGCCCATCCGTAGGAGTTTTATCTTCTGCTAGATATTCTTAAGACCTCAGTTAACTGCAACAATTGTGTGTAATGAAAAGGTCCAATTTTCTGATTTGTTAATTCAAATAGTTCAGTGGAATAAATGATTGATTCTATCAAATTTATTTTACTCTTAAAATGACTTCAAGATATTCCATGGACATTAATGCGGTTGTCAATCGTTGATGCAACCAACAAATTTTACGAAATTGTACGGAAACTTGTTAAGAAAAATGCGGAATATTTTTTGCAACAGAACAGTTGGCAACCCAGCCCACATTTAAGAGAGAACTATGTCAATTGATAATAGGTTTGTTCGTTGAAGCCCTGGGGTTGCCCTAGGGTCGCCACAAAGCGTTTTTTGAGAAACCTAAATTCACCCTGAATGTCAAATTGAGTGTTTTTTGAGCCATAGGTTTGCCATAGGTTTTCCCAAACTCGCCCTAGCTTTTTGCTGTGGCGATTTGAGGGCTGTCAAATGGCATGTATTTTTTTTTTAATGACAGAGATGTGTGGTGATTTGTGGTTTAGCGTTTTTTGAGGACTGGAAAACCCAGGTTTTTTTGACAGCTCATAGGGTTGTTAAGAAAACCTGGGTCAATCATGGGGAAAGTTCAACGAACAGACCTAATGTTCACTCACTATAGGAATAGGGCAACCACTTGAGAGCTAATGAATAAAACTAATTGAAATCCGTAAAGGCTGGGGTGAACGTGAAAGGCAAATAGGTACTTCATCTTCTCTGAACTGAACATTCAAATTGAACAAAGTGCAAGTAGTAGCTTCAGCAGCTCAAATATAATATGCTCAATGGAACAAGTAGTTACTAACTTCTACCCTATTCTCCAATATATACCTAGGTATAAACATTATAGGTACATACATTGTTAGCTGACTTTAATAATAACATTTGTTACCTACATTGTGTACTTATAACGATTGAATATAGTTCTGAAACTCTTTCTAATGGTTTCCCACATCATAAGCATGTATTGATTGTTATTTTTGTGTGCAGGCTACTTAGTTTTTCAACTGTGACATGTCTGTCGTAAATAATTTTGGCAAAGAATGTTTTTCAAAACAAAGGTATATATGTATATGTCAATCATGAACTACTTTGGGACAATATACAAACGAAAGTTTCAGTTTATTGTGCTTAATAAGAATCCATAATTAAATACCCTTCTTTGGCTAACAATGGGTAAAGCACCAGAGGGTTGGATCTATATATTTTCTTTTATCCAGTTGTTGGGGTAAAAAAGAAAAAATTGGCTGTCGAAATTCCCTACCATGACGAAAATCTGGAGAGTGAGTGGCTGCCTCACTTAAGTTACACAACATTACGACATAAAATAAAACAGGACGAAGACGAGTGAAAGCGCTTTCTTGATTACAAATGAAACCCAACTGGGCGTGGGGAGCTGTGGTTAGTATATCTAACAATCGCATATATACCTACATAAATACAACTCAACGCACAGCAAGAATACTAAATAAAGGGATACTTATGCTGTACAGCTATACAGCTGAACTCAAAATGTCTGGCTAAATTGCTAGGTGAAGGCGTTGCCAGATCGTAAATCACTTTGAAGTGTGCACCACTTTAGAAGGCAGAGGAGCAGAGTGGTGGTCTACGAATACGACCCTCATTATCGGACCACTACCATCACTGGTACTTGGACTTTCGATTTCCTTACAATGGACACAATCATTGCAAATAGAAAAGAACGAATTAAACCCAAACGTGCCATTGATATTCTCAATAGTATAGATATATTTTGTATTTTCTTATATCATAACTATAAGAAGTACCTAGCTATTTGTTAGGCCTTTGAAAATGTTCATCACGTCGTTCATCCAAAATTTACAAAGTGGCGCCTCCTCCATCCGACGACACGATCCGATAGTCAGCAATCCATCATCATTTGATGTGTGCCAGAGCGAACCACATAATAATTGTTATTAAGCTAATTAAGTCAAAGTGCAACGTATATTTATGTCAGAGCTGCGATTGAAGTTGATTCGATCGATGACTCGATGAATGGATGTTGGTAGGAAGGTACCTATATACATAGGTACGTTTCCGTGGCCAAGCCTCTGCTAGTTGAGCCAAATTTTGTATGCTTTTGCCGCCACTCAATGCCCACGGGGCAATATGTGTGATGATTGGGGTAAGGAGTCCTCTATATCGTGGTTCCTTGAAAGAATTTATGCAAACAGCCTTTAATAGGACAATGCATTTAAGAAAGTGTTAACAGGGCGTGTGCGTGAATTACAAGCGCAACGTAGACCTTAATTATTGTAATTTTGCAATGTGACTCCCGAGTACCGATTTACTTGTATAGTTTAAGTTTTATTAATGTAGGTATAGGTATACCTCCTAAGTGTGCCTGCATTGCTCTTTTTATTTTGTTATTGTTTATAAGTTTTCTGTCGACAGTTCCGTAGCGATACGTCTTCAGTTCCGAAAATAGAAAACACTTCAAACAGCCTTCTTTCTGGAATGACATGAACGAGTGTCATTTGAAATGCATTGGGTAATAAAACATAATTCATGTCTACAAAGCCAACACCCCCATGTTAACAAATACGTCCCAAAACCACAAGTGATGATTTAAAATCCCCCGACTAATACAGAAAAGGGGAAGTTCGTATAAGTTATGATATGAGTCTCGTTACAAGCACGACGAACAATATGCAGGTGAAGATTTTATTAAATTTTAATGATGTGATTATTTCTTTTTTCATGCTCAGTCCCTTAACTATTGTATACTAAAAAGCATAGTTAATAATTGAAATACTTTTTTTAAAGGACATGTGGCGCCTTTTCCAGGAAAATAAAAAATGTATATGCAAGTTTGTATTTTTTTTTCACAGAAAGTTTTTTTTAATGCATTTCTTTAACACAGGAAAATGATTTTATAATAGTTTTTACATAGGGAAGCTTGGGTAAAAACAGTATGCTGTTCATTTAATATTTACTCTCACAGTATAGCAGGTTCGAGTAAATAATACAGACACGTTTTTTACCCTTGAGTGCGGGAAATGTTTAGGCACGTTGTTGCACAATATTTTAAATATGAGTCGTTTATTTTCAAAATATGCGATCACATTTTCTAAGTTGTCAGAAAAGATAACTCTGAATATTTGTTTGCTTAAAGGGAGACTAAAACTAACACTAACCTATGATGTTGTATGCATTCAATAACTGATAACTGCTCAAGATTCATTAAGATCGAAGACTTATTTTCCACTTGCGACACTATTAAGTACTATTAAGTAATGGGTTCTCCATCTAACGTTTTTTTTTTTAACTAGTGCTTATTTCGTGAATGGTAACACTTAGCTCATGTCTGATTTGACAGATATATAGTTTTATCCTTCCGCTGAACGAATATGGTTGTGTATGTATATATGCTTGAACAACGCTGGGAAATATTGCGACATTACTTTGCAAACCGAAGCCATCTTTTCAGATGAAGCTAATTTTGATCTTGGCGGGTATGTAAACAAGGAAAATTGTCGTATATTTGGGCACAGAAAACCCGCACGCATAGCCGATACACCCAAAGTTTGTGCGGATTTTGGTTCAGAGGCATTCTTCGAATGTGAGCAAGGAGTGGCCGTTACAGTCAATGGCGATCGTTTTCGAGCCATGGTGAACGAATTTTCGTTCACAAAAATTGAAGAGGAGGATATTGGCAACATTTGGTTTCAACAGGACGGCGCTACGTGCCACACAGCCGAAGCTGCACTCGATGTTTTGCGCCCTGTTTTTGAAAAAAAAGTTGTTTGGCGGACCCTTTATTTGTATCATATCAAAAAATTACTGATACTGCAATATTTAATCTTTTATAGCATCTAAATTTGAAACCAAGTATTTTTAATTAACAATACGCTTATAACAATAATAATAATAAATAGAAAAGTTAAAAGGTATAACAAAAAATTATTTAAAAATTAGTGAAGAACTAAGTTTGAATTACATATTTGTTAAAGTTTGATTCAATATCAATAAATAATTCAAAAATATCTTCTTAGAAATGGTTGATAGCGGTATTTGTAAAATGTATGTGTTAGACGAGGCGAAATAAATCGTCGTCCACTTTAAGATTGTGCAAATCGAAGCATATCACCTAAATACTGAGGACTCCTACCATATATTATATTTTTAATCAAAATAACGTTAAGAAACAGTAAATATTTATCAAAATTAAGACCTAACAGTAAAGTATGTAAGCTCGACACACTTTCATATTTAGGAAAACTGTATATGAAACGTAGACTGCACTAAAAAAAACGAGCTAAAAACAAGAAGAACAGTGCTAGTTTAAGAAAGTTCGGTCACATGGTAATCTAGGAAAATCTCAAATCAGGCTAAAAATTGTTATTCTGAGCTCGTTATTATTAAGCTTAAAATTCTTATATCAACTACTGTTTCCCCGAACATTTTTAAGAATGTTTTTTTTTTAATAACCCGAAAACAGGCTAATTTTAAGACCACATGTGGAAGGAAGGTTCAAACTAAGCTCGAAAAATCTTTAAAAAAAGAAGGTAATTCTTAAAAGAAAACCAAATATGGAATGTTTTCTTCCAGTTTTCGCATACCTGGTTCGAATTTGAATTGTGTCTGTTTAAAAATGTTTTCGCGAACTATGCAAACTTTACTTACGTAATGAAGTAAAATAATTACCACTAGATCTAGACACGACCGAGCGAGCCACTGGGAAATTCTAATTACATTACTGAACAATCGGTAGACAAAAACATCAGGTACAAGCATGAACAACAACAATATTTGTTCTTTCGGCTTCTTTCCAGCTCGAACAATCTTGAAATAAGATTACTTTGTTCTTAACGTGTGCTAATCGATAAGATTGTTAGGGCTTATTTTTATCTCGGATCAAGATTTTTGTTCTTAGTCAAAGAATTAAATCTTTTTTTTAGAATAACATTCATAAATCAAGAATTATAGGTGTCATATTTTGAAGACTTTGAGACTTTGAAGGTAGGAAAATGAAGTGATCTAAAAACAAGCTTCATGTTCGGTTTAGACATTTCTCTGAGTGTATCATTAAACGCGACATGAAGCATACTTTTCTACTCATAGTTAAGAGAAAGTATAAACAATACTTTGTGTCCTATCCCATGGACAACACAGAGGAAAAGGATCATCTCGCAATGGCTGGTGCATGTAGGTACATTGGTACATACATAATCGAATGGACGCCAACGTGTTTTCGAAAGCGCACTGCAATGAAAACACGGAAGTAGAAGATCGCGTCCTAGGATGCGCAATCAAGTTCGGCAGAGATTAAAATCGCTGGCGAAAAATGTTGTTTGATGGCGCCAGGCTCATCTCGAACTGGAATTTAATTCTAAAAATTTAAAAGAACCCCAAGTAAAGAAAAGGTATTGAGCTAGACGAAATACCATATGACTTGGAAAATTATGACATAAGAGATCGGACTTAAACTGCATTAAACGATTCACATCTCAAAGATTAAAGAAGGTAGTTAACAATCCTGGAAAGCCTCCTTCTGCCTATGTTCCGAAAAGAATGCAGTTATATGAATGTGATGAATGATGGTTAACGATTGGTCTACCTCATATCACACACTTTAAAAATGATTGAACGGGTATTGGGTATTCGAATGCAAAGAATAATTTGACTGCCGGATGGCAAATTCGGTTTTGTCGGGCAAAAATCAAGGACAAAGAAATATCAAAGAAAAATAAAATAAAGTTCCAACAAGAACACTAAAATCAAACCAAAATTAATCGGATGGTTATAACGCCCTTGCTTTTAATAAAACGATCAAAATTCGATTGGGAGTTTCTGTATTAAATTTTTTCATCATCACGTTAAACCATTCGAAAATTTCGTCAGCTTTTTTGAATTTATTTGCTCTTAACTCAAATGTTTTTTATGATCCTTCTCAATATTTGAAGCTTTAATTCGAAAGGAGGTGGGAGCAACATGCAGACAGCCATATGATGTTTTGCAAATTTAAAATTTTAGGATCCCAGATGCGGTAACGGTTACGAAGATCTTCCTAAATTATATAATTATAATTTGGTAAATTTCATACTATCATTTCATATATCATTCAACTAGATCTTACTTCTTGAAATAATTTTTGACGACTCTAGGTCGTATTTAAGTAAAACTTTAACTGTAGAAACTATAAGATAGATAACAAATTTTTGCAACATTACTGAATGAAGTTTCATATATAAATTTGCCCATACCAAGTTAAACCTTACTCTCCTTTGCGGCATTAATTATTTTATATGTTTTTTGTCAATAAAACTCTGCTTGGTGCTAAGGATAACCCCTTTCTCACTTTAAACGTCAATTGAAAGTTGCCATCTCCTTGCTGAATAAACGATAGAAGGACGAGGGCACCTTTCCTAAACACATATCATGGATTTGCTGATAGCCTTGCAGTTTATGAACGAGTTGGTTGAACTACTCTTCTATACTGTTCAAAGGCAGTAGAAGCGCACAGAGTTCGTCCAAAGGTAATTACAGTGAAGCTCGCAAAGTTAATTTGATAATTGGCTTTGAAAACGCTCTTACCAAATAGTAGAATAATGTGATAGATCCAAACTTGGCTACCGATGGAGCTGTCGAGTGTTGTGGCTCATACGGAAGTATTCGCTAATCTCCTTTTGGGTTTAATCATTATTATTACGGTTAGTTAGGTAGCTCCTAACTTCGAGTATATACAGCAGAGCAACCAACGCAACGGTGGTATCTTCTAGACCCTGTGATTAAACTGGGCGAATGTAACTGCTTGGTACATCAGTTTAAAATGGACACCGATTTTCAAACTGGAATTTCATTTCTTCAAGTGCAATGATGCACACGTTCCTGCTTAACACGAGATTAAATGTGGCTGGTCTCATTTCAGTGTGCGTGTGTGTAAAGATGGAAAACCATTGCTTGAGCTAAGGTTTCTGCACATTTCCAGCAAATAAGCTCTTGCATTGCAAGTTAGGTAGACATCGACCAACATTAATTATAAATCGGTTGGGTTGAAAACGTGTAATTATCCGTCGATACAAATCAAAAGACATAAATTTCCCGATTGATGCTATCTGTGTGCAGTAAGAAACCCCTTTTCGAATTCCATTTCGTGTTTTATTTGCGGCTGTATACAGTTGCAGTATTGTGGTGAATCCACACACAGTGGGGCCGAGTTGAAAAATAATCCTTATGTTTCAAAGTTCTCAGTTTGTTGTTGTAAAGCAATACATTGTTTTACAGGGGGAACCGGCTGCGATCATAGTTTTGTGGTAAAATCTTGTTGTCCTCTAAGTCAAGGGCTACAAAATGAATTTTGGAATACTGAGCCTAAGAAGTCATATGATTTTAAAACAGTACCTATAATACCGAAACTGAAAAATGTTGGGGCCCTTTTTAAAGGAAGATTAGGTACTGTACAGAGCAGATAAATTATCCTTATACTTACAAAGTTTAAAACAAAGTCGATTTGGCTGTAATAAGACAATGATGCTGCAGATTGACTTTTTTCGAAATATGATTTTCCTCCAATACTTACTTTTCTTGGCAATCAATAAGATTTATTAACTAAAATAAGTCGTAATAACTGCTATTAACTATTATATGTCATTTTATAATAACAATTTGCTAATAACAATTTTGGGTTTTACCAAGTGAAACAATCTATTTTTAATTGTTTTTCACTATTTATTGAAACAAAAAACTGCTATAAAATAGGATTACTTTTAGATGAAGAGTCTTTATATACTTTTCACAATTTCTTCAGAATTTTTTTCTGTGAGAATAGACAAATCAGTGTCTTTCTAGCACGATAAGCATATATGAAAGATAATGGTCCAATTTTCTTGGAAGTTAAGAGACAATACATGCTCCCAAGGATTTATTTAATTTTTTTTTACATATATGCAAAATTTGACTCTTCGAGAATTGCTGTCTTTACAGATGTGTCAACCACTGTATGTCCTGTCTGAATCGTTAAGGGAATGAATCGGAAAATAAAACAAACCACGAAATAAAGGGTACAATTATGAGGTTTTACCCAAGATCGCATATATGGCTTCACTGTGCGAAGATTGAAAACGAGTTCGCAGAGTCTACCAACCTCCTTTGAATCAATATATTTTTATAATATTTTTCGGTTTAAAAGAGCTTACTTAAGATTTTATATGATCGCAGATATTTGTTTTGTGATAGGTTCCTTTGGTCTGAAAAATTCTAATGACTGCTGTCATATTTTTGAAAATAAATTACATATGCTTGGCTGTGAGTATGCAATTTTGCTAGGGCCAGTCTGGAAGCACATATTTTCCTTTTCAGATTTGTTTTGAGTGCAATTTTTCAATAAAATCAATCACAATGTTAAAATAAGGCCAATGATTTAAGAGCCAGTGACAAAATCAAAAAGTTTGAGTTTTTGAAATTACTCAATGAAAAATTAATTCGGGAGCTTGCCTAAATTCCCTAACTAATTAAATGTTAGTCAACTTTTTTAAATTAGTGAACCACTAACATAACTTCCAGATATTGCAAACAATTGGGCTTGGCTTGGCCTCAAGAGATGGAGAAAGAACTGCTGAAAGCTGTGGTGATCGTGTTCCGTAAATATAGTGATATAATAAGCCCTGCCAAGCAAAGTACCTACCTCATAATTTCGCTATATAAGTATTACAATTCGCCTACATATATGATTCTGGTAGGACTGGAAAAGCTTTATCTATGGCTGTGTCGTGTGGTTTAAAATTCCAGCGCTTCAAAAGAGAGAAACAGTATCTGCATACCAGCTTTGGGGCCACAAATAAACTGAACCGTTTTATAAGTTCATTCACGCTCATGTAGAGCGAACAGTTGATCGGAAGCATTCCTTCGTATTGAATTCCTGATTCTGCAAAGATTCGCAGCTGTGTCGCTAATCTACCATTAAGTTTCACAAATATAGTTTTATTACTTACTACTTAAGGTCCATACACGGTGGCACACATAAACCTTTTTAAATATAAAAAATCATAAGTATAAAGCACCAAAATCAAAAAAATTTAAAAACACAACAAATTTAAAACATAATTATTTTGACAAAAAACAATTTGACAATTACAACCTTCTTACTGAAAAATTATTTTTATACATATTGGAATGGTAATAAGAATCAATAAGTTTTAAATGGAAAATACGAAAAGAAGACCTTCATTGGAATGTGAAAAAAGGAAGATAACCAAAAGTATTATCATAAACAAGCAAGTACATAGATTACAGTATATATTCATGATTTAATTTTGAAATGAGCATGAATAATTGCTAATGAATCCCATGAAATGACTAGTAAATTTATAATTTAATAAAAATCAAAAATTGAAACGAGTAAATTGAACTAAACCATTCAAATAGATATAGGAAAATAGTGATGCAAAAAATAAATGACAGTAAGAAGAAAACAACAAAGAAAAGAGAATACATGTGTACATAAGAAACAAATAGGTGAATTATAAGTAAACAAAAATTAATTAGTTCATTCACTGACAAATTAACAGCTAAATAATTAAATGATGAATAAACAAATGAACTAGTTAATAAATTATTAAAAAACTTTATAACTCAATCAAAACAAAAAAAAGTTTAAATAAATATAAACAATTCATAAAATAATGAAATCATATATGCATAGCTAAATAAAGAAATGTAAAATTACAATAGTTATTGTATTATTATTTCTTCTTTTATTATATTATTACAATTTATTGTAAATAAATAAACAAATAACAAAGAAATAAATAAATATTGAAATAAATAAAAAGAACAAAAAACAATTAAATAAAATTATAGATAGATAAGTAAATTAACAGCAACATCAAAACTTATTATTGATAGTTAGCAAATAGATTTTATGGTTTTAAGTAGGGAGAGGAAAGAGACTGAAGTCAGAGAGGAAGGTAGATGCCGCACATAGGTCACACTAATATATTTTTAGGATTCCGTATAAAAAATTGGGTATCTTTCAGAGTTTTTTACTGTTGCTGCAGTGCTTCAAACAGCGTATGTGGTAAATGGAGTGAAATGATCTACTAGGAATCGGTTTGAGGTCGCAGTTTATTTCCTTCGAATTTAATAGCTATAGAGCTCAAATCTGACTTTTTTAAAGTCATTGAAGCTCGTGAACCTAGATTTTTGTTTGAAAAGAAGTGCTTTTCATACTTAACATCTGAGTGACAGTTCTTTATAGACTCTATTCGTATTTGGAATACCCTGCCAAGGCATATAGGGGAATTGGGCGGCACTGGGCGTTTCTGAAGGGAACTTAAATCTAAGTAGTCTTTTTAAAAACAAAACAAAATTTCTTTTAATTTTTTATTTTTCTTATTATATAAAACGAAAATGTAGGTGTAGTATTAAAAAGTATTTCATGCTTTGGTCAAAAATTTTTTATTTTTTTTTCCTTTATTTGTTGCCTCTTTCTTTAAAACATTTGATTTTTTTTTTAATCAATGCTATTTTAATCAATCATACTTTGTAGTTCAATGTTATCACACCTTACCAAGGCTTGAGTAGAGAGTAGTCAAATGATTGTTAATATTGATGTGTAAGCAATCAACACAATAAAATAAAATAAATAAAATCAACTGAGAGGACAGAAGCTGTTGAAAAGATGACTCAGAAACTTTAACTTCAACTTATTTTATTTAACGATAATTCATCGCCTAATGTATCACATTTGTTGCTCATGATATAGGAAGTGTCTTTGCATACTCTCTAATAGTCACACAACACCTATCGGCGCACCTTCCCGTTTGTCGCAAAAAGCGCCTCAGAGTGCTCAAAGTGCCGTTCCGTTTTAAGCGAATTTCAGTCCATTTAATTCACAAAGCTCGGGTGCATAAAATTCACTCACAGCTGGAAAGTGGTACTTTGGGGGTTGGGTGTTAGTACCATTTAGGTGAAAATTGGATGAAAAATTTACGAATATTTCAAAAATAACATTATTAAGTAAATCCAGGTCTTGATGCACAAATCATTGTTGGCCCTAAATCGAGGTAACCGTAGGAGAAATGGTGGTTTTTATCTGTCAAAAATAAAGCCAACAAAAGTACTTAATTGCAAAGCATCGCATACAAACGGCAAACGTTGTATTTTATCCCATCATATCATTTCTTGACTCATATAATGTATGATTGGAATAAATATTGATTCAATCCATCACTATGCCATTTCTAGATTAGGGGCGGCCGTGGTGCAGTGGTAGAGTGTTTAGTAGATAGGCCAGACGCGTGGGTTCGAATCCCGCTCTGGGCATCTACTTTTCTTTCAGCCTCCCAGTTTCATATGAACGCCGCCCTTGAGGTTATATATGTGAAATTACTAACAACTTATTTCCAGCTACTGCAACACAAAAAAAAAGGGAAAGGCTGCTAGTCTTGGTAGTACAATGGACCGGATATTAGGTCTGAGTTCTCCAGATTAGCATATAAGCCTCCTCTTTTTATTAAAAAAAAAAATGCCATTTCTAGAACTGGATTAAAAAAAAATTTTTTTTCAAACGTGTCGCTCGCTAAAAGAAATTATCTAAGAAAAGAGTAGTTCGTTTACTTCTCCTGATGAGTAAAATTCGTTTGCGAAGTAACAACTCCATAAGCACAAATACGTCACGGCCTACGATCGCGTTCAATAAAATTTGTTGGCATCGACTAAATAGGTTCAATCTTCAAATTATTTTGTGTGTACCGAAATACCGATTTTTTATCCCAAAAATAATTGCTCTTAATCTTTAAACAAAACTTTTATTTTTAAAATCTAAAAAACCACACTTTTATATTGAACTCACGGAACGGGCTGAACCCAAAAATGAGAGATTGTGCTACTTGTGCTATAATAGAGTATGAGCGTGACTCTCTAATGTGGGTCGAGGTCCGAATCCCAGTAAGATCCACAATCCTGTTTTGCCGGTGCCACTTTTTCGTGAAGAAATTTTATTTCCTTTTCAATTAGCACTGCCTTATGGAAAGTTCTTCTTGACTAGCTGCAAATTATAATTCCCAAATTCTTCGCATATAAGAATACCATTTTACACAGGAAAGGTTGAGAGAACTAAGGCGCTGTACCAATCTGAGCTGGTTGTGACCAAATGTTTAGTTGTTTTTGAAATTATAGATCATTTTAATAGAGTATTTTGTTATAATTTTAGCCCAACATACATACATACATAAAATGGAAGTCACATCGACCAAGCACTTCTTACAATATTAACTATTGAATAGTGTTACATAGTGTCTATCCACCTCGAAAGTATATCAAAGATCAAAGAAACCGTTACACCATTTCCATGGCATGCAAGACCAATGTATAAGAGCAGACAGGTTGAGTAGTATCTAGCTACAACCTACAAGATGGTAGATATCTTCTATATAGTATATACAAAGATACATACCTATATACCAGTCGCAGTCGGTGTGATATGGATATAAGCGAAATTTATAATCGCGACGGGAGAAGAGATTTGAAAACTGAAAACATTTTAATGCGCATAAACGTCTACTTCCCTCCGGTGTGTTCCAAAAAAACAACGAATACCTTACCTACCTGTTTTATTCCCTCTCAAACCTATCCCTTCTAAGGTGTCTTTTTATGTATTCTTATTTTTATCCAACCGACACGGAAAATTAAAAATTTTATCCGCATAATTTTTGAATTATTTTTGCTCGCCGCCACCCCCTTGGTCTCAAGCACAATGTGCTTTGGGCATACGACCCGATTAGATGCTTATGCATTTTTCAATTATTTATCTCCACAATGGGCGGCTTGGAAAAATTGCTGCAAAGTCATGTTGCTATGTACTGTTGTAGTGCTGGAAGTCTAAGTGTGCTGGCTTCATTCTGGGCGCGGAGTGACAAGACAAGCAGTCGAGAAGAGGTGGGTATATGTGAGACAACGACCACGTTAAGCTCCACGACTACGACGACGACGACGACGATGACGACGACGACGACGCGACGACGACGACGTAGATGGCAAGTTGGCTAAAAAAGATTTATCGATTTGAGGCGGAACTGTGGGCTTCACAAAAAACTATGCGCGCTCTTATCACTATCCCATCTCTTTGCTTTATATGCGGTATGAAATTTGACTATTCCACAACTTACACAAATCATATTGAAAAATGCACAAATAACACAAAAGTAAATTTCAGTTTATTTTTCCGGATACATTTTTTCAAATGCTTTTTCTGTTACCCGTGAATCTTTGAAATACAAGCAAATATACAACCAAATCGGCTTTATTTAATTAGGTTTAACACGAACAAACGTCCAAACAACAACTTATTTCCACCCAGCGACAACGTCAGCGAAATGTTATGGTAATTTATGAGTTATTTTTTTTTTTTTTTTGGAAACATTGACATTTATCCCCCCAAAAAAAACTCCGATTTTCAAATAGATCTACAAAGCACCACCATTATTACCTGGTCAAATATAATGCCTACTGAATCGAAAAGGGGAAAAAAGACATTTCATTAAAGTGAACTCAAAAGGGGCGGATCTGGGGTTTACCATGAATGGGGTTGAAAAGGAGAAGTGATTTTTACTCGTTTGTTTAAAGTACCTAGCTACGCATTCAACTTTATTTTCAATAAATTGTCGAAAATTTATGCGAATAAGGGCTGTGGATCTGATATATTTTCTATTTTCATCCCAAAAAAGTCTTAAAGTTAAGTAAGCTTAATATAAGCTGTTTTTCAATTTTGTTAAATGCATTCTCCGAATAACGTTGAACATTCTATGTATAAAGGACTTTAAAACTCCCTTTATGAGACAGACACCACTGACCTGAAACCTGAATGATCAAAAAGGCAATTAAGTAAGCTTGCAAAAATAACGGCCTTGGTTAAAACCATTTGGTACTTACATACATACTTGGTTAAGAACAAATTCTCCTCATGGCTTGTCAAAGCTAGCTGGGTAAGTTACTTACTTTCTATAAGGTGGGCATCATAGTTCGGGGTGAACCTGAGCCTCATTCAACATCTTTCGCCAACAATTTCGATTTAGGGCGAGCTCCCTCCATTTTCACACTCTAAGTCGGTTGAGGTCTTCTTCCACTTGATCACTTGATACCTTAGGCGAGGCATTCCCCTTCCGTGATTTCCCTGCAATGTGATTTCAAAAACAGTTAGATGTTGCATCTGCTTCTCCACACATTATTTTCGCAAACGGGACTAAAGATCGTACGGAGTATTTTTCTTTCGAAACGACCATGGGTTTTTCATCCGCTATCGATCAGGTCCATGCTTCCGCGATGTAGAACAGGACTGGCATGATTTAGGTCTTAGATAAGGTTACCTTTGTTTTTCTAGTGAGGGTTTTGTTACTCAATTGCCTTCTTAAGGGGGTCTAGAAATTTGAAAAAATCGATTTTTTTTCATAATTCCATAGTTTAGAAATTCAAAAATATCTCCATAAAAGGATTTTTCAAAATTCAAATTATTTCCGAAGTTATAGCCGTCTATTGACGTGGAAACTGATTAGTGTTTCAACTTTAAGCGAAACTTTAAATTCGTTTTTCTCAGAACATACTTTTCAATATGATACCCACGATTTCTCGAGTTCTACTGGACCGATTCACTAGAAATTCTCAGAGAATCTTCTTTATAGACCTCTTTTGAGCATGAGTCAGTCTCATCCCCAAATTTCTATTATTTTTAAAAAATTCGAGAAATTTAAAAAAAGTTAAAAAAAAAATGTTTTTTTTTCAAACAGTCGTTATTTTGTGAAAAAAGATTTTTTTACTTATCGCTGGTTCATGCAATAGCGACATCATTGGAAATTAATAATCTTTTCTTTTTTTTTTCAAATCGGATGACTAGGAGGGTTGAAATCATGGGTATGGTCATGTTTCAATTTTTTGAGATTCCCCACTTCATCACGTGCTAGAATTCAAAATTTTTAACTTTTTTTCATTTTTTTTATTCACTCTTTTAACATTAATAATAACTGACAAAAAATGTATACTAAAAATATTGATTGTCTGTTTTTTACGACACTTTAAAAATTACTTAAATTAATGTCTACACTAGAATACCCCTTAACCCTAGAAGTAACGGTTGGCAAGAGTTATTCTCCGTTTGCATAGATCAAACTGATGTTGTTTTCCGTATCTATATCTAATCCTAGTTAGACGAAGTCCTGTACTAACTCGAAGTTATGTCTGTCTTGTGTGACGTTTTGTCCAATTCGTCGATGTTCGCTGTTCTTGTTTGATGACAGCATATACTTCGTTTTACCATCATTAACCATCAAGCCCATTTTTGCCGATTCTTTTTCTTCGCAAAAACACCTATGACATGACGCTTGCTTCTTTCCATTACGTCAATATCGTCTGAGTAAGTAAGCGAATAATTGTACAGACTTTTGAAAGATTATTTCTCTGGTGTTGATATTTTTGAGTTTTGTTCAATCGTTTCAAGTATGATGTTAAAGAAATCGCATGACACTTTGTCGTCCTGCCTAAAGCCTGAGAAGCGTGAATTCTCCAAAGTCATCCTGCATAGTCGTTTAAGACACCTTGTTAGTTCTTAAAAAAAATGCAGTAGGTATATTCATTTCATTTTCAATGAAGATAATGGTATTCTTAGACGCTAGTTATAGCGATCAGGAAAACTCATTACGAAAAGTTGAGACAAATGGAAACAATACTTTCTCCTTATGAGGCTCTCAACTTTTCGCAGTCACATACTACCAATTGGTTTTTCTTTCAATGCACACGGAAAATAATCCGCTGTGAGTCTGTCAGTGGAATACATTTGAATTGAAATGCATACATATTTATACATACATAGGGTGGCGCAAAAGAGCGGTGAAACTGGTAGCCTAGCGCATTTCTCAAAACGATTGTAGGTCCCCTCCATTTCCCTTGTGAGCGAATGGAGGGGACCTACAATTTTCTAGTGGTTCCGATTCCGAACGGTTAATCGAGAAAGCACTTTACATGGCAAGAATTTATTAACGGAGGACTTGCAAATTCCTCGCGAAGGATAATGCCAGTTTAAAAACAGTGGGACTCGAGCCACAAATATCCCGCGTCACAAACAGACTTGTCAAACATTACCCCACTGGCACCACTGAAATTTCAATCAGCTCTCAGCTGACACAAAAGAGGAAATTGCATCAGGAAATCGAATTATCATTACGATGGTGATGAAATGAAAGCTTAAACGTTTTTTTGTTCTGTCAAGTTAACTTTTAACAATCCGTTTTTAGCAAATTGAACTTAATTCTTAAACTAAAAAAAAAAAGTAAAAAGTCTAAAACCAATTTCATCATCAATTTGAATTCTATTCAATTGACTTTGCAGGCAACGTCCAAGAAAAAGTATTCGGTGAAAACTGTATAAAACAAGTTTCTTTTATTTTACCTATAAGTATAAAAAAAAATGGAAGTTGATTGCCTCAAAAAATTTTCTTTAACATTATACTGGGTTATGCGTGGTTAAGCGTTTATGAAAAAAAAAAATATCGAAACAAGCATACTAGCGATTATTATCTTGCAAGTGTGACAACGTAAAATCTGGACAAAACAAGTACCTGTGCTGTGACTGGAATCTTATCGAAAGGCGAAACTTTAAAATCAAGAAATCACCTACGAACGAGCGTCTAAGCAACAAGTCTTACCTATCCTGCGCCAGCATTTTGCACAAGCTTTTGTTGTATGCCGCACATATGAAATAGGTTCCGTAAAAATTAATTGTGCGATGATTGGAATTTTTAATTAACTCCATGGGCGAATAAAAACAAAACAAAACGAGGAAAGTATATTCAACCACACATGCGTGTTTTGTTGTACCAACTCTAATTTGCAGACTCAGAAATTAATGCCTTGGCAACATCAACAAATCTTCGAGTGAACGACAGGCTGTGTGTATAGATTAAGAAATTGATTGTTGTTATTGTGTTTGAAGTTAATTTTTTACACTCCATCTCACAATTAGCAATATGAATTGAGAAATCTGCAATCTAAAATTATGAAAACCATTTATTTTTGTTTTACTTAGTTAGAGAAGTTCCAACTTCAAAAGCTTAAATTCAAATCGAAGTCATAAGTTGTAGTTTCTTATTCAATAAGAACTCAATTCTGCATAGGAAATAAATGAAACTGCTTCTTTAAAAAAAAGTTTTTGGGCATGCACTGTCTTTTTATATTATACATTATAAACATTTTTGTGGTACCCGTGGTGTGATGGATAGCATGTCCGCCTGTTAATCCAGAGGTTCGAGTTCGAATCCCAACAGAGGCAAAAATGTTTTTTCCACGGGTGTCGCCTTTCGCGAGGAATTGGCAAGTCCTCCGTTAGTATTCATCGCCATGAAAAGCGCTTTCTCGATTAGCCGTTCGGAACCGGCAGAAAATTGTAGGTCCCCTCCATTTTCCTCACAAGGCATGGTTGTGAGAAATGCGCTAGGCCCAAGGGCTCCTCGCTCTGTTGCGCCACCCTATTTATTTTTTTATTTATTTTAAACAGCGAAAAAAAGTTTGGAAACATCGCAAGGATATTATTTTGAGTACTGCCAAATACTGGGATTTTTGTGGGAATAAATAAAAAACTGGTGACGATTAGAAATGTTTTGGTTTCAAAAGAACTTGACACTCGAAAAGTAGCTACTTGACTTTGTCTAATAAAACAAAAACAGTGGTAAGATCGCGCTCATACGAAATAATTGTGGTACCCGTGGCGTTAGAATAATATTCATGTCATATTCCCACGAGAAAGAGAACAAAACCGGGAACTTCGAAAACACTTGAAACGATTCCAAAAATTCTTTCACCGTTAGAGTGCTTCATTGCCCTTGAGTAACATAGACTATATTTCGGAAGCTTGGAAACTACTTTACTTAATCAATTCGATCATCGTAGGGCCCGAGCTACGCCAGGCCGGTCAACTAGTATTGAATATATGGAGAAAGCACGCTTCAATGCATTTGTCCCACCGGAAGCTTTCCTCTATTTCGATTTTTAAGGGTTGATACAAGACGTTTGCCATTAGCAAGTGGAACGACGCCCAATGCTCTTTTATATACGAGACGTCACCGCAGCAGGCGAACAAAATATATTGTTCTTCAATTTACAATACAATTTTTTTTATAAGCAAGGGGTTATAAGCATGATAAGCATGTTGGGGAACATTTACAGGATGTTTCACTTGTATGACAGCAAGTTTTTCTAAACAAAAATATGTATAACAAAAGAAGAAGCATTAGGTAGGTAGATAGTTCGTGGAAAATGAAATTTCAAACTCAAACTCAAAAATAAAAAACGGCGAAGAAAAGTTTCCTAATTCATTTTCTGGTGGAAATATTTTTATTTAAGAACTGTGAAATTTCAAAATTTAAAAATTATTAAATTAGTTTTTTCGTATATGTATTTGGAAACGAACCCAAACGATGATTGGTACTCATGTATCAAGCCCCCATTTCAAAATCATTCGCTTCCGACAGGTGTTTTAGCCTCGACACATTTACTCTTATCTTGATTTAATAAAGTAACATGATTCTATATAGGTAACGATGTATATTAAACAATGTATGAACTAAGCAAGTACCTAGGTATACCTACCTTTTGCTATAATGATACAATGTTTGTAATAGAATCCTAGAAATACTCGAATTTCTATTCACAACAACGGATAAAATAATCGACAGGATATGTCAAGGATATCCTCCAAAGTTTCAAATAACTCCAAACGACAACAAACAACGGAAAAAGAAAACAATTCATACACCACCAAACAGCACAGAATGACACATCACAAACGTTCCTTCCCATATATCAAGCGCACAGTGCACAATCGATTCAAAGGGATACTCTCTGACAAAGGATGTTGTTTTTATCATTTTTGTTTACTCATTTTTTTTTTCTGTACATTGTACACTGAAGTGGTACCTAGTCCTTCAACAGAGTGAACAGTAGTTAATAAAAATTCAACAGCTCTCAACTGAATAGCCATCGTGATGTTCTTTGGCCTATTATGTATGGTAAATAATTCAATTTTTTTACCATTTTTTTATATCATGAGTGTCATTTAGGGAAAGCACATATTCATTGATCTTTTGCACTTTTTAAGGGATTTATGTATATGTACATTCAGTTTAGCAATATGCGCTATTTGTAATTTATTGCAGGACAATCTGACTTTCCGGAAGTTATGCCACAGTTCATGAGAAATTTATTACCTATTAGCTATTAGCTGTTAAGTGGAATCTATTCTCTCAACACTTTTATATCAGAAGACTATTGTGTGTCGTACGATTGATTTATGTCAGATATTTTTTAACTTCTTCTTTTATTAATTTTTATGCTTTTAAATCTAATGCATATTTTCAAGTGAATTTGATCAAATCCAACATAATGTATGTATAAGTCTATTCGAAAGAAACTGCATATGTACACAGCGCCGTGACCGTGTGGTGATGCGGTGACTGACTCGATGGTGGCGTTTAACCATTCAAGAGAGAAGTCAATCAATACATCCACCCTTGATAGGTTAATTGAAGGTAAGCAGCGAACAAAAGTAACATTCAATCTTTTTCACTTTTCTCACTTACAAACTCAGCTACCATCAGGCACAGCCAAGTCAGTCAAGAGAAGAGTATTTACGGACTTATACTAATGCTTAAAGGGATTGCGGCGCTTGGAAGTCTCTAAGTAAATTATGCCTTTTAAGAGCAATTCCAGCTTCGTCACGTTCTGCTTATGTTGTACTTATATCATACATCACATTCACAAGACCGCTTCTTAGACCTTGCGATGATCATACAAATTCCCTTTTGATCCGTTTGTCAATTAGATGAAGACAATGTGAAGTCAGTCAGAAGTTAGGTGCTGACATATGAGCATATTGTTGATATTTCCTATACAAAGTGCAATGGTAGTTGGACAACAGTTGTACGTCCAAGAACCTATTTTATATTGAACATATAAATGTCAATGTTTGTGTGTTTGGATGTTAGCTATAGTGATCAAGCACAAATGGTTTGACGGATTTTTATAAAATGGCTATATGGAGCCTTTTGGATGGACTTTGAGCCCTTATTCCACTTCGCTTAATCGTGATGAAACCTTTGAAAGGTCGTGAGACGTGCTTTATTTCAATACATGTCACTTAAGTCAAAATCAAGTGCAAAAATTATGTTTGTTGCATTTTGTAAAAAACTAAAACAAACGAATAGAGCAATTATTACAAAAAAACGTCTAAGCTTCTTAAAACCTGCTAAATATATTTTGAAAGCCAAAATTGGTTGCTATATTTATCATCGAGAGAGAAATAACTGGATACTATAATACCTACCTATTTATCTTCAGAATATATAAAACGAAGTGTACGGTTGGTTGTGATCGCATCACTTGAGAACGGGTCGACCGAATGAAACCACATTTTTGTGGTAGCTTAGGGGATGTTGGTTATATGTACATGGTTTATAAAAAAACCAAATTGGTTGACCCGTTCCCGAGTTATGGCATTTTTCCTGAATGTCAATTTTGTCCAAATAAAATACTCGTAAAACAACAAATCAATACAAATCTACAATATCGATAATAAATCAATATCAATCATCATGTCATCATATCATCATACATATAATAAAAACGTAACAGGTCGCTGTCTGTACATGGAAGATATATGAGAAAAAAACGTATAGGAGACCTTTTTTATCGCAATAGAACCCAAAACAATGATTTTTGGAATTTTTGTCGGTTTGTCTGTTTGTTTGTGCACGGGCACGCTAATCTCAGAAACGGCTTATCTTATCTAGATGGGGTTTTCAGTAATATGTTGTGGTAAGCTTCACTTAACATTTAGTTTTTATTTCATGTCAATCGGTTGATAAATAAAAAAGTTATGCCAATTCGAAGTCGCTGGCACACCTAGTTTATAAATATATACATTATATATTATATATTATATATAAAAATGGATGGATGTGTGTATGTATGTTTGTTTGTTTGTCCAGAATTCAATGAATTTTTTAGGCTAAATATGGTTTAGTCTCGGTATGCTTCCTGTAAAGATTTGATTCCAATTTTCCCACGGGAACGGGATTGGGAGGAAATTTAGAACTTAAAACGAAGGATGAGACCGGGATGCCTAAGACTACGAACCCGTGCAACGCCGCGCCGGGTGGCTCAGCTATAGTTTAATATATTTTTTGAGAAAATTTACTATTTGATTAGTCAAACCAAAATCGGATTTTGAATCCAGTTAAAATCAAATGCATACCAATTTTTGTGTCCCTTGTCCCTTGAAAATAAAATCTTATTGCACAAAGTTATCTTTCAATCCATACTGCTATACGGATGTCCTTTATGGGGAAATTGTGCAAAATGTCACATTAAAAAATTACAAACATCACAAAATAAAATATTGAAAATTATGTTGAATCATCCTTGGCATTATTCAACAATAGAACTACACAAAAACGCGAATTGATTGACGAAAGAATTCAAAAACTCACTGATCGGTTTCTATTTAAATGTAGTTTTGCTGAGAATCTCCTCATTCGTGAGTTAAGTCCCTAAAACATAATAGTGTAAAATTAACTTGTAACATTAACTACTTTTCGTTTCTACTAAATGTTATCAACTTATTTATTTATTTATTTATTTATTCAAACTATTTATTTATTGTAATTGTATATACTTTCGTACTCACTTATTTGTATGCTTGTTTATTAATTTTTTTCTTATTTGTTTATTAATTATTTATTTATTTATTTAGTTATTTATTTATTTATTTATTTGATTATTTGTTTATTTATTTAATTGTTTATTTGTTTATTTACTTATTTGTTTATTTACTAATTTGTTTATTTACTTATTTATTTTTAAATATTAATTTATTTTTGTTAAAATTTTCATATATTTACAAATCAAATCATTCTAGTCATTTTTTACTTATTTATCTACGAACTTTTGTTTTTTTTTTTATTATTAAAATTATTCTTACTAGTTCAAATGAAGGTTTTTCTTTCGTGTTTCCTTCCAATATAATCATTTTGTAAAATGTTAAACTTAAATATAAAATGGATAATGTTTCAGTAGAAAGATCATAATATGTATCAAATCTCTGTGATGTAAAACGTGTGGTGGCAAGCCTTTTTGAAAAAATTATACGAAATAAACAATATCTATCTACCTATCCAATTTTTGTGTGGCAACAATTTTTCTTTAATGATTTTCCGAACATTGTATTGAACGGTAAATTTAATGATGGGAAAAAACTCTATAAGTTATTAATTTTAAACAATAACAAAAATTTTTTTTGCTATTGTCGTGTTGTTTGTCCTGGAGTTGACAATTTAATTTAATTAAAAATCTAAAGAGAAATAAATTTCTTATTAGAAAAGTTGTTAGATCGTGAAGATCACCTCAACTCCTTTTTGCGTTTCGCCCAGGTACGGCAATGGGCTCATCAGTTAGATGTTGTCGTACCCTTCTAAGACGCAAATTATGTTCGGTTTACACCGAAATCTATAAGTTATATGTATTACAATCTGACCAGGACTGTCTACAAATCGTGTGATTCGTTTTAGTTCGTTTAAAACAAAATCATGAACTCTTTTTGATTTTTGAAAAATAATTTAGTTTTGGCTATATTCAATTTTATAGCACTCTCATTAAAGATCAAAGCATCGCTTCCTAAACATTCATTTGAGGAAAATAAAAATTGTTTTCAATGATGAAAACTTCCCTAAGCTTAAAATTTTCAGCGTTCATATGTTTAGCAACTGCAAAAAATGGCGTTTATAGATTTTCGATTAACATCTTTGGAGTACCTATATAATTTAATTTTTTTTTAAATATTATGTGATTTCATTCAATTTTCATAATTAAGGTGTAGTTGGCAAAACCTGTACCACCAAATATACTATGGAAAATGTATACTAAGAAATTGTACTGTGTTTTAAAATACTGCTCTAACGATTTTCATTAAATTTTCAGTGCTTAGACGTCTGGAATATTTAATTTAATATTTTTCAATATTTTTTGGGATTTTATTCAAGTTCCATAACTAAGGTGTAGTTGACGACATCCCTGTACCATCAAATATATTATGAAGAGCGTGAAACCTTGTACTCAGCTTCAAGACTGATATTGTACTTAGCACACAATCGCAAGTTCGTAAGACCCAGTCGTGCCCATTTTTTCTATTTTCATGGCTAATGCTGTGGAAAAGCAAAAACCAGGATGTCTTGATTTTACACCTATCCAATTATCCATTCACATCTAAAAACATTTCTTGCAAAGATCTAAGAATCTTTATAGTTGATTGAAAATAATAAAATTTATTTTTAAAATTTTTTTTTCAATTCAATAGTTTTTTATTCTCTAATACATCATTAAAATACAAGGATATTAAATGACTTACAAAATACTTCAAAAATTTACAATATTAACATATTTTCATCTTAAGGATGTATGAAAGAGAATAGTTAGAGTACATATGCTCCCCGGGACATAAATCCCAAATTTTATTTTCGGAACTTTTGTCCCATCTAAGTGAGACATAAGTCCCAACTTCGATTTGGGAGTTATGTCTCACTTAGATGGGACATAAGTCCCAAAAATAAAAGTTGTGACTTTTGTCCCTCCGAATATACTTTTTACAAGCTAAGACATTTTTTTCAGAAGCCCTTCTGAAAAATTGTCTGTGTTTTTCTCAAATTCTTAAAGCTTCTTTTTTCAAAAAGCAAACTTACTACTCATTAGAAAGTAGAGATATGGTTTTCCGGAATTAGGAGATGTTATTTTACTTTTAGAATTTAGTAAAAAAATTTTTGTTTAAAAAAGAAACTAAAAAAATTTTGAATTCCGTTTCGAAGGCTCTGTTTGAAATATGTTGTAAGGACAGCGGGCGATGGAAAATGTTTACTTCAATTATAGCTGAGGTATTTGCACATATAGTTCCTCCGACTTTCTACTTATTAGAAAGTAGAGATATGGTTTTCCGGAATTAGGAGATAATATTTTACTTGTAGAAGTTAGTAAAACTTTTTTAATTTAAAAAAGAACTTAAAAAATTTGAATTTTTGAGTATTTGAGAAAATAAAATTCAAAAATCGCGCGATTTTGTTGATTTACTAAGCTCTTTCCTGAAAAGTTGGGAATTATGTCCCATCTTCAACGGAAAAAAGTTGGCACTTATGTCCCAATGGCGCGCCATGGCGTGGGACATAACTCCCAAATCGAAGTTGGGACATATGTCTCACTTAGATGGGCCATAAGTCCCAAAAATTAAAGTTGAGACTTATGTCCCGGGGACTTATGTCCCTGCGCCGCACTTATTTCACTTTCAATTTGAATTTTTTGCTCCAGCGCAGTATTAGCTAACTTAACTTATCTTCTTCCATACACATTCATTACTCATAATCTGGTTACTATTGACAAATAATTTTCCCTTAAGGCGTTTCGTTTTGATTATAGAAATTCCCCATTAACACGTTAAGGTTTTGTGAAACAGGGAGCGCATCCTACTAAAAAATTATATGCTCGTATAAAGGCATACCCTTGAGAATCCTTCAACCCCTGTATGCAATGGAGAACTCAACGCACTCCCGCTCATTGATTTCACGGCGCATAAGCTGACATTTTTCTGCTATTTGTTTGCTTCCCTCGATTTTTCTTGATGGTCATGGCTGATTGAGAGAAGTGTTTCACATGGTCATGGAAATTTTGGTCAGTTACGATGAAAGCATAGAGCAAGCGTGGGCGATTGAGTGTTCTAAGCGCACCAACGAACGTACCCGATACCCGATCTTACAAGCAGAGTCACATATGTCAGTGGGATTCCCTTTCTTCCTACGTAACATCATCATATTCATAACGTTTTTGGGTCTCATTTCTCTGAACTACCAACACATTGACATAGTCACATAGTGTGCTCAACAGAGTTGTTTATCGATTTTCTAACCTTTCCTTTTTCGGGAACAAAATCGGCTGGTCAAAGAAGATAACTTCAGCGGAACGATATGCGGCACGAGATCGGAACATAGATGTTGTTCTTTTTCGGTTTCAGAGGAAAGAAATGGCCATATGTCGGTGTAAATTTCAATTGCCGATGGCATCCAAAACATGAGGCAACGCCTCCTAGTCACGCCGCCTAGTTAAGCCATCATAATCAACCACATGATCGAATAGCTATGTATGGTTCTATTTGTTTTCTGGTTAGGCGAGTTTTCCAAAAATTATTTGGTTACTAAGTTACGGTTACGGAAAATCTGCTTAATTTCTGAAAATTTATAGGTTGCTGACTTGCGAGTAGGAAGAAGCGCATACCTATAACTGAGGTAGTTAGCCAACCATCGATGGTTTACCTTGTTTCGGAATGGAATAAAACTAAATTATGTAACACAAACAACACCATTGTCATCAACCAAATAGAAAATTAAGGCAAACATATTTATTTACAAATGAATTGTCGCCCTTTACCATTGCATTTGCTTGTTTTTTTGTTTGTTTTGTTTTGTCATTATCAAGGAATAGAAAAATTATTTGGTGTTCCAAAAACGTGTCCTATAGAATGCCAAAGAATAACTTTTCCTTTTTGTATCGTGGTTCGTGGATAGCCAGCCGAACGCTAGGTTAACTACCTATGGCCAAGGCACGTAAATAAAACATTATCAAATCCACTACCCCAGGAGTTGGCAATCAATTTACACGTTGAGGGCCTTGGGGTTGTTTTAATGTAAGTAAATGCCACTGAGACGCATTAAAGCTAGTGCCATTGTCACACAAGTGCTAAACAAGAAATCCACGCATTGTTAATTTGTCATTGTAGCCATGGTTCATGTTTAGTACGGGCTAAGTGGCTGTCTTTCTTTCCATAAAAATGATTGCTGTTTTGTGCCTCAACCCATAATGCAGTCATTATTTTCGTATTAACAAGGTGTGGAAAGGAATTCTACGTGCTTGCTTTTGCTTCAGTTCTCTTTTAATGAAGATAATGGACTTGACTATGCTTCCGAAACTAATGTAGGTAGGTATAGGTAAGGTACCTCAAATCGAACTGACCAAAAATAATCAGTTACTTTGATATTCAATGTGTTTTAGTTGATTAAATTCAAACAAAGTATCGTTTGGTATCAATTAGTTACAATAAAAGGATAAATAATTGAGAGCTTAAACAAGACCATAATGAATTACGTAGTTTAACTCAATGAATCTGTACTGTTTTTTGGGAAATTTACTCAAACCTTTTTAAGGACTATGATCTATGAAGGCACTTTGATTTGTTAGCAAAATTACTAATGTATCGATTTTATCATACAGTACAAATCACTGGTTTGAGGCCACTCTTAATTAAATTGAATTAAATATTTAGATAGAGTAACAAGATCGGGATGGGGTGCGTTTCACACAACCTTAAAACACTTTCTGACTTACTGGAAGGTTTGGTTCGAAAAAAGACTTTCCATTGGATCTCGGAATTGAAAACGCGTTTTATAAGTTACTGGAACTTTAAATCCGCATTTTAACGCTATATTCCGATGCTCTAACCTTAACCTTAACCAATTCATAACCGAGTTCGTTATGTCTGCTGTGATTTTTTCTTGTTTTTGTTTTCAAATAAACATATACAAATGTAGAACTTTTTAGTTTTTTTAGAATAGTTTTGCTGAAGCTTTTATCAAGCGGGAGACTTGATCATATGGGAGTGCGAAACTTGAAACACAAAAATAATTCTTGATCGTCAGCAGGCCTAAGCTGGTGAATGTGAAAAGTGTTTTCAAGCACGTATAATGTTAATTAATTTTTTATCTAACGGCTGACAATTTTTTCAAAAACTTTGCTAAAAAACGGTTGAATGGCAACAGGGCGATATTCAACTAAACTTTGTTACCTTGCGATGACTTGTATAGGGGCATGATTTTGGCCACTTTCCAGAGACTTTGATTAAAAGAGTGATGGTATTGTAGTACTGAAAATATGCGTTATCTGGTGGAGCAAATAATAAAATAATAGATAAAATATTTGACATGTTTGATTGCGGTAAAACACATTTTTATTCGATTCTTCTATAGGTTTATTTTAAAATTCTAACTTGTTAGTTGTTACGACTTATTCCAGTATGATGAATATTTCTCCAAAGAGTAGGTCTGGAGTCATTAGATTTGAATTTGTTTTCAAAAATGATCCTTTTGTTGTGAGTGACCTTGATTTCATTAACAATTGCAGAGCACTTATGTCAGAATTTGATCATAAAGCAGAATTAAGTTAGGATGCAAAACAATAAAAACATTCAATTAAGATGGTGCACAGTTTGGACTAAAGTGCGTAGGGCTAGGGATCTTCTTGTTAACAAAGCTCAACTTGAAAGAATCTACCATGCCAATAAAGTTTTTACTTTTTTTAATCCAACACAATGATATTTTAACTTTTTTTTATCGTGGTAGCTGATATCTGTCAAAATTATGTTATAACAGTTGTACTATATTAGATTTTGTTAATTTAATAACAGACATAAGCTTCTCCATGTCTCGGAAAAGTAATAAAATTTCAATTGTGAGAAAACGATAGCAGTAGACTTGAGACAGTTTCTCAGGGGAGACTTGATCAGTGGCTCAAGTCTTCCTTCGCTACTATTTGTTAGATTTCTATTACAAATGCATGAATTTCAATTTTTTCAACTATTGAAAATGCCAATTGCGTACAAAGAAAAAGAGCATAGAAAGGAATGTCGTTTAAAAAAACGCATTTTTACTTGCGATTATAGGTATACTATAAGACAAGTCTTGCAATCGTGCAGAAAAAAAAATTTGAGATAACAATTAAACATAACATTACGCATTTGATTTTAGAGAATGATGATAGAGAATACGAAAAAGTGGGTCCTGCAATTCTGTCTGTCTGATATCTGTCTGTCTGTCTGCATGTATTGATCTGCAGCCTGAAATTTTGCAGTTAGGATCTTTGGAGCAGCCTACAGAGAAGTTTTTTGAATTGAGTCTCTATAGGTCTTGAAATAACGGTACCTGCCATACAGCCGATATGATAATACTAATTTTTCTCGAAAACGGCTCCAACGATTTCGATAACATTTTTTGTGAAGGATTAATTTTGGATTTTTTTTCTTATGCTGCAAAAAGTTTTTTCAAAATACCCTAAAAATGGTACCCCCCATAGTACCGTTTTTTCAAAACCGACTTTCTCGTTAATGGCTGACACGATCTTGACGAAGCTTTAGATTTAAGAAGTCGTAAACTGTTAAAAAAAGACTGCATACCAATATTTAAAAAAATTTTATTTTGGAAATTTTTATAAATTTTTGAAAAAAATTTTGATTTTTAAAAATAACTTCAAAAATGTAACTTTGATTTTTTTCAAATTTTTTGTCAGAGCAACTTTTAGCAAGATCTAGAGCTTTGTATACTTGACTTTAAAAAAACAGTTTTTTTTAAAAAAGTGAAAAATAAAAAACCGTCTTTTGAAAAAACTGGTCCAACGATTTTGATTAAATTTTCATCATGCATATTTATTAGCAATGGCAAAAGAATGGCGTTTTTAGATTTTCGCTTGAAACATTTGGAATATTTAATTTAATTTTTTTCATTATTTTGCGCGATTTAATTCAATTTCCATAATTAATGTGTACTTGGCAACCATGTACCACAAAATATTTTATGAAGAGCGAATACCAAAACCTTTCACTCAGCCTGAAGATTTTGATATCGTATTTAGAACACAATCGCAAGTTCGTGCGACCTAGTCGTGCCCATTCTTTTATACCTACTAAGTGAAGTGCACACATCAAGGGGTTATGAATACTCTCATAATGTTATAAAACATAGTGCGCCAGCATTTAGGAAAATATAGGGCAGTATTTAATAGGAGACACCGATGCACATTGCTTTTGAATTTTATAATTCGCAATGCTGGGAAAAACAGAGTTTGGCAGAGCATTCCACCTTCGAGTAGTGCGACTAAAATATCAATCTCTATACTTTAGTGTACCTACGTCCGAAGTTGGGCTCAAATTGCGAATGAATTCTAAGATTTTCAAGAAGTAAATGACTAGCGAAGGCTAAAAACACGAATTTTATCATAAATCTAAGAAAAATCACAGAACATTTATACAACTGCGATGAAACTGGATGCAAGAAATTGGCCGGGCAACCTCTATAGAGCACATTTAAAATGTAATAATCGCGCCTGTAACATAAAATTATAGTTCTAGTTGAAAATGAACTGAAAAAATATTTCTTTTCGTTGTTTAACTGCAGTATCTACTTTAAATATGATCAAGTCTGCCCAAGATGGTAGTCTAGTCTCCCGGTTAAGCGGGAGACTTGAACCAAAAATCTGTTCCCATTTACTTATGATTTGTCAAAATCCACTTGCGTGTATCTTAAATTTATAAGTCTAATGTTTAAATAGATAGATTTATGTTTGAAATGGTCTATCCAACATGCGACTTAGAGGAATACAAAAGTTTTTATGACTGATTTAACTAAAAATGGCTCAAGTGTCCTGCCTTCTCTATATAACAAAGTCAAAAGATCGTAAAATGCATCATATACTCGTCGAACCTTGCACCCGCACACATTGGCTGTGGAAGCAAATTCAAAAACTTTGTAAGATATGCAACTTTTAATCACTTTCACTTTTACCGCTGCTGAGACATTGCTTTAAAGATATTAGCGCAAATTTATAGTAATTTAAAACTGCCTTAAAAAGAGCCGTAGTGCCACACTAGCTTAAAATGACACTCAAATCAATTCATATAATTGATTTTAGCTTCACACTTTTTACAGTCACTCTAAATTAAAAGTCATTCAACCCCCATTTTAAATACTTAAAACCTTGCTCTAACTGATCTGATGTTTCTCATTTGCTTGATATTTTATGTGATTTAATTCAGAACTAATACATATCAATCAAGTATTTTTAGACAAAACAAAACTTTCATTCCAAATTTTCGTTTGCAATCAAAATTTACCCGTGGTACCCGTGGCGTGATGGTCAGTATGTCCAGCTGCTAACCCAGAGGTTCGAGGTTCGAATCCCAGCAGAGGCAAAAATGTTTTTCCACGGGTATCGCCTTTCGCGAGGAATTGGCAAGTCTTCCGTTAATAAATTCATTGCCATGAAATTTTTATTTATTTTTAATCAAAATTTATGCTATTTTTCACCTTCGTTAAATTTTTTTTGCATTTTAGGTCAGTTACTTCACTAAATTTGCCTAAACTGTCACTTTTGGTACTGCCCACATTTTAAACAAGTTCATTTTAAAGTTTGGTATCACTAGTTACCTAGTGTGCTGTTTATAAATCGTTTGCATTCTCAAGGTCAATCAAGGTCATTCATTTTAAAGTTAGAGCGATGTTAACAAGAGCAGCGAAACAGATCTGGCCCAAGCTTGATCTTAAACGGTCGAACGGCTTGATCCTTCTCAAAAGAAAACACATTAGTGCGACGATATGTGTCATCACAGGACACTGTCTTATTGTAAGACATGCCACAAGGCTAGGAGAAGCTGTATGGATGAGGAGGAGAAGGAAACTATTTCCTACTTTTTTGTTCATGCCCAGAGCTCACAAACGTAGGATATACCTAGTTTCGTAATTCTTTTATGACCTTACACCCTAGTGATCTTACTCACATTGACGCCCTGCCTCTCCCCCGCTTCATTGTAAGCTCGAAATGGTTTCATTAGGATAAGGATACATGAGATCCACTGTGGTGCCACAATAGGCTCAACAGGCCTAAGTGTGTTAGCCGAGCTAACAACCACTTTAACCTAACCTAACATAACAAGAGCAGGCACTTTCTCTTAAAAACGCGCTGATTATAAATTTGCACTATTGTTTTCTTTAGGAAAACCTGTTTTCAATATGTTTTATATGATTGCGATACCTAAACGTGTAGGAATCTATCGGATGAGTTTTCGTCTTTGAAGGGCCTAAAAAGGGGTTTTAAAATGGGCTTTTAGAAGAAGAAGCTTTCCGCATTCCTCTTGGAACTTATCTGTATGGCAAATAGTCTTAAACAATTAAACTTGAGCTTACCAAGTAATTATACTGAAAAAAATTACCAACCACCTAAAACAGTGGTTTATTTTTACTAAATTTTCGACTAAAACTTATTCAGGAGTATGAGTATATGAGTATTCTGAAGTATATGCTGTTCCATGTGCAAAATGGTTTTTTTTATATTTCAGGACGAATGTATATTAATAAATATATACATA
Organism: Melanostoma scalare; assembly: GCA_949752695.1. Taxonomy (NCBI): domain Eukaryota; kingdom Metazoa; phylum Arthropoda; class Insecta; order Diptera; family Syrphidae; genus Melanostoma; species Melanostoma scalare. Next base: position 322,532 of record OX456985.1, read on the forward strand.
CTCGTACATACATACTCCTAGTCGTTATAGACTTTCCAAAATTCAGCCCTTTATGCGGTTGTGTGTTTTTTATATTGCTCAAATTTGTGAATTCTCAAATAACTCTCTACAAAAGCAAACAACTGACACGCCCCATAGAAAAGTAAGCTTTGCTAAAAATTTAAATAAGCTCACACAGTTGACAGAAGAAGAAGAATCGAAGGACAAAGTGTATCTTTATTTGAATGTTCAAATATAAGCTAATGGAACAAAAAAGGGTTGTGCGCCAATACGAGTGGAAAATTTATTCAAGCCTTTCCTTTGAAGCCAATTGATGAGTTTTCTGTACCGACCTACCTATATATCTTTTCACTCGTACTATATGAGTATTCACAGTTGAAAAGAAGCGCAAATAAACCTGACAAAAGAACAATATACGATAAATTGAAAACTCAGTCAAAATGCCACTGTCATCAACTCTGTGAGAGAATTTGAATTTTCCAGAGTAATTTTCGGATCAACCTTTGTTGCTGGATATATGCTAGAATTTCAAAGGACAGGGATGGTTGTTAACTTTATAAAATTGGGAAATTGGCACGTGACCTTTTGACAGCACGCATCGCCTGCATGCGTACGAAGCGAAATTTTAAAATATGCCTTAGATTTAGCGCTATTTGGGGTTGGATGAAGCTCTACGGGGGGATAATGTCGATGTCGTCCATTTGTTATATACGATGGTGATGATGTTGATGGCCAAACTAACTACGACGATAACGGCAACGACAATGATGATGAGGATGATGGTGACAACAATTGTTGAAGTCGTAAATTACATCTAATGACACACACGTTGATTGAATTCAAAACATAATTTCCAGATTCAAAAGGGACAATCACAACCACGTAACGAGATCAAATTAGGTTTCACGCTCGTTACTTCTTACTTGACTGTTTCGCGGAAGGAAATTTTAAAATAGGGCTGGAGTCATACATTATACAGCAATACCAACTTTGAAGACAGAGAATGCGCTTGAAATGGGTGACTAATGATTATTGATACTGTTTTGACTTTCCCACACCACCACCATATCAAGACCAGGGAGTGGGAAGCGTGCCGTTTTGATGAGTTGCAAATTGCAATCGATTCGTGGTTTAAAGTTAATAAAAAAATTAAAGTAAATAAAAACCAGCTGAAGTTAAGAAAACAACTCAAGGAAAATATCGGTTCAGCTAAGGTCATTTTTCATCTCATCTCGGCCACTCATTTGAGTCAAACTAATTGTTCTTGTCTGGAAGTAATTTTTCTGATTACATGTTCGTTGTGCGTACACAATGAATAATGAATTCACATGAAGCTATGGCTCAGAATTGATTCGATAGCAAACAATAGGGGTGGGCAGGACAGGTACAAAGGTAGATCCATGCTGCTCTAGATTTGAGCCCAGCAGACAGTCCTCTTACACATGTTTTCCTTGATGTTGCCTTTGTGCACTCATTATCTGGTGAATGAAAAGCCTTTTGACACCTGTTTGATGTTTGACGATTCTTCCCTAACCTCAAAGGCTGACTGCAACAGCAAGCCTAGGATGCTGATGCGGCATAGTACTTGCGTATATATACGAACCAACAAAATCAACACCCAGGGAACAGAGAGAGAGCCAGGTTCTAAAAAAGGGAACGCAACAAATGACCCTGTGTGAGAACTCATTGAGGAGGCCGAACGGAGTAGATCATCATAATTACACTGTCTGCTCTTTGATGGGTCGCTCATCATTTTTTTAAATTTTTTTTTCTCCGGTTTCGGAAAGGCCAGGCAACCGGAGATGCCAGTGGAAGAAGCTCACATCAAAGCAGACCGAATTCAATCCTAAGACAAAACAATAGCAGCTTCCATATAGGGTGCGCTTACTGCAACGTTCAACGGACTCGTAGTACATGTTGTCCGAGATCCGAGAAGGGTACCCAAATAAGAGTTCGTGGGTGTTGGTTGTTTAATGATGCCGATGATGGCGCCATCGTATTCTAGTTGGGAGCAATTAAAATCGATTCATTGGACCAAAATCAATTAGGCAATGTAACGAATAAGTAAATTAATCAACATGTCTTCTGGAACGAAATGCGTGTAGTACTTAAAATCAAAGTCTCAGACTGGGCACTGGGCACCACGATTTCAACTTGCATTTAGAAACTTTCGATGTCCGTTAGTTACCTGTACAGTGTATTCAAAACGAATGGGTTAAATCAAAGACATGCGTGGTGGTGAAACTTTTGTTTTCCGTTCGTCCACCATAAAATAGATTTGCAACATATAATTAGTGCAAAACAAAACACAAAACAACATCTCCAAAAGATTCCAATTTAGCGGACGTGTCGACGATTGAAGACAAAATGTTTTCATTTTGGCTAAACGAAAATGAAAATGACTTCGCCAGTATATTGTTCCGAAACAAAAGAAACAGCAAAGATAGAGATAGTGGAATATTTTCTCTTTGGTTTCATCTTCTTTCATAAAGTTTAGGCCAAAACGAGTGTGAAAAAAAAATAAATTAACTTTTCAAATGTGGTCTAGACGAAAGACGTGCGATTGCATCTCACCCGCTGGTAAAAATTGGAGCCTGGGCCAACTGTGAGAACCTTTAAGGTTCGTTCTTTTATTCTATTCCTACCGAAATTGTGATTTTTTTATTCATGCCGAACAGCATGTTTTAGGTTCGTACGTTCAAGGAAATTAGATAAAATGTTAACCAGTTTGCAGACTGGAAGTTATATGAACTAGGTGTTTTTATTCCTTTCATTTAAATTAGTCAATAAAGTTAAAATGTTTACCACTGTCCACATTGTAAGTGCTCCACGTAATAAATTACGAGTGTGCTTATATTTACTCCGTTATTACCCAAATGTACTAATATGGAAACTGAAGTTTGTAATTTAATAGTAACTCCTTAACTTACGATTTCCATGCTTTCGCCACATATCACAACTGGCTTACCTTTTCAATTTTGCAATTGCCTTCTTCATCAAAGAAGCAGCAATAGGTATGAGTTATTCTACGTGTCCATATCGAATCCTAAATTAAGTCCTGCAATAACTCGAAGTTATGTCTGTTTAATATGACATTTTGTCGAAACCGTCGACTTTTTCTGGTATTCTTGTTTAATAACACCTATACTTCGTTTTGCCCCTATAAGGCATTAAACCCGTTTTTTCCTCTTTTGTGTCAATGATCGCAAAAGCCCCTATCCAAAACATATCTTTATCCGTACGTAGGCCTCTGGAAAATGTTTTTCCAGTTTCCACTATGATCTTTATACTTTGGATTGCATCAGTTGTTGACTTACCTCCGACAAACCCGCATTGGTTATCAGATAGATTTATTATTTTTCGCAGTCAGCTACTCAATACCCGCTCAACAATCTTCATCTTGATCGAACGGTAGCTTTCGCCACTTCGTGTAGGTATCTCCTTTTTTCTTATACATTGGTCTATGGTAACTCTCCCTCTATATGGCTTAACCAGACTATCACCTCCTATAAGCTTAACCCGATGCCTCCTAACTTTTTCCAAAACTCTTATGGGTAGTACTCGTATCTCTTCTGGCCCCAGCACCTTTGCCTTTCTTGTAGTTCATGAATGCTTCACTAACTCATTCGTTGTGGTGTCGGGTATTTTTGTTGAGCTCATTTTAGCTTCTGCAAAGTTCTCTCGAGGAAATTTTTGGTTCAACAGACTAATACAATACTGTCACCACTTGTACAGAATTTTGTCGTCATCCACAAGAAGCTATCCTTAAGTATCGTTATACTGAATTTCAGCGAACGAAATAGGAGTGCCTGTTTTATCAACTTTGCTGCAGGAAAAATGAAGTTGTCTTTTCTATCAATGACAAAAATAATATCAGCTGATGTCACTCGCAACTTCAAATCCCCTGCGAATTGAATTTCATTTACATCTTAGTGGGAAAGTTCTTTTCTTTAGATCAGCACTCAGTTCAAAAAGTTCAACAGTTATAGAGTTATTCCTTCACCATAACCTGCGTTCATTCTAAAATACATATGTAGGTATAGGTATTCTTACAAAAAAAATTATAATCTTCATATCATTACAAAGAATATACATATGTACCTGTGTATAACACATTCAATATACTTACATTTCTCAAAATATAAATCACTGACTCTAAGAAAGTGAACAAGAGAGGGCGATAGTCCTCGCCATGATTCGGATACGATAAATCAGTTCTCATTACGCCTCAGGCTGTGAATTTTTCATTTTTCGATAATTATAGTTTGGGTGCACGTAACTTACACACATTTTTCTCTTTGTTAATTCTTTTTGTTTTAATAATTTAATAAAGTAAAAAAAAGTGAAAAGATATGCGTTCTGACTTAGAAACGCTGGAGGTTGCGTACGTCGTTGGTGAGATATTCCTTCACTAAATTACTGACCAAGCAAAAATGTCCTGTGACTTCGTAGCTATCATCGTTGAAATGAATGCTGTTGGAGTCTTCATATCTTTCACATACAAACTCGTATGCATATGTATGTATGTACCTTGGTTGGACTTGGACGCAACGCGGCAATTTAATCAAAGCCCTCTATCATGATTCCAGGTTGTCAGGCAACCGCATGTGAAAATTATACTCAAACAGACAGCTAAGTGAAATATGGTTCACAACAAGCGTCGAGAAATGCAGCAGAGCAAAGGGAGATCATTTTGTAGTGTATTTCGCTCTGAGGGATTTTCTTACTCATCGTCAAAGACGTCTTGAAGCTACTCCACTACATACAACTAACTCATTGTCATCGTAGGCAGAGTGATGTTGAAAGTAGGAAGTGAAACAATTCACGATATTTTGGCCAAGTTTAGAGCTATGTCGTAAATCAATGGTATTAGCCGTGAGCCACACTAGTCTGCTCTGGTTTGTAAAGCAGAGATCTCGGGCATCTGTCAGTCTTGATTGAGCGAACACTTTGTGGTAATGGGATGGGTGTTTGCGTGGTTGTAGCACAGTATTGCAACAAAGATCTTTTTCATCTGCAGAAGGGTGTTCGACTCGATTGAAGTTCGAGACTAAGAAAATCAGTAGCTAATAGCTTTCTATAACCGGCAATTGAGACCATAACGTGATATCTTGTTGCTGGTTCACAGTCGACCTACCCCGAAGCTGAGTGCTTATGCTATAGATTTGTATGCAAAATTCATAATTAATAAAAGAGTAACAGTCATTTTTATCGACAACAAAAAAAACTGAAAGAGAAAATGAGTATGCGTTGGTTATTATGATTAATTTTTCTTTAAAATTGTGTTAACTATACTCTAATTTATTTATTCAATTAAATAATTTACGTTAAGGAGAGCCCGGAGGAGGTAGACTCAAGAATCTCTTTTCCTATAAAAGCTAAAATAGATATTAAAAAAAATCAGTCAAAATAGTCATTAAGAATTTGCTTTGTAACCTTTGTAAGCTTTCGGATCACAATATATTTTTACATTACAAACGAGACAACTTGCGAAAACAACCATGTCCTATTGGGTTTTTATAAATTTTCATGGTGCTTTTTATTTTGTGACTATTTCTCTTTTCTTCACTCCCACATCGAAATCTTATGCGAAATACCAAAAAAAAAGATCCCTATTAAACATTTAAGTCCTAGATATTAACATTTAGAGCTCCAACAAGGCGTTCAAAGATTTCCAATATAAAAAACACGTAAGCTTTGACTTTTTTCTTCAAAAGTTTGCAGCTCAGAGTCATTTTCTGGTACAATCTTTGTTGATAATGGGATCTCTTTGGAATTGAATGCTCTACAAAAATGTATTCTACGGCGTAATCGCAACTCGAACTATGGACGTAGTAAAAGTGACTTTTTCATTAAGCTCCCTTTTTTGTCCCTATACTAACAGAAACAAATTTGCATTTCTAATTTGCTAACATCGATATTTTTCGAAATATCAAGCTTAAAATTTGAGGTTTTAGTTTAGTTTATCTAACACTGAACTCATAGTACAAAAAAGCTAATCTTAATTCGCATTCTTAATTTTAACTTTAATTTTAATTTTGTTTGTAATTCTGATCTAATTCCTTATAAGAAAGAAAGTGTGAGAAGTATGAACAGAATAGAGGAAAACTACATAATACTTTATGATTTATTCAAATTCCAAAGTGTAGTTCATTCCAAAGTTGAGCAGCATGAGAAATTGCCATGTCGTTGTCAAGTATTTGCGAACGGAAGGAATTAATTGTAAGGCTCTTTAGAGCCTTGCTCTTTTAATTTTAGTGTATAAATATTTTGGCATTTCAGTATTTATTATTTTGTGCGAATAGCGAATGGTTCGATACTCTTAAAGGTCAGTAAGGGAACAACTTGAAATTTACTTGACGAAAATTGAGATGTGTTGGTCTCTGTTTATATAAAATATGTATATATATACAACAGTTGTATGCATTATTTAACTAACGCTTGGATTCAGAATCCATAATTGAAAAAATTTCACACCCATACAGGATTCTAGGTAGAATAAGTGTCTTAACGAGCCTAAGTTTGACGTCATATTGGTTTGAAATTTTCTAGTAAAGTCTTGGCTGAAATGAATTTCTAAGTTTTTAATGTCTTGAACACGCGCTATGGACAAATTATTCAAAAGTAATTCAGGAACATGAAAATTATCAGACGACCTGTTGATCATGCACTTAGTTTTTGTTGGATTAAGCTGAAGCCTGACCAGCCGTCATTGATTTGAAATTTTCAAGTATAGTCTTAGCTGAATTGAATTTCTAAGTTTTTAATGTCTTGATTCTTGAACACGCGCTATGAACAAATTATTCAAAAGTAATTCAGGTATTTTTAGCATTTGCCCTGATTTTCCATTCGTTGAAATAATCATTTAGTTTATTTAGAGAACGTCTCTAATGACTTGAAAAAAAGTCAAAGCTTACGTGTAATTTATGTGAGAAATCCTTAAACGCCTTGTTTGAGTTCTAAATTTTATTAATACTCACTTCTAACTCAAATATAAGTAGTAAATCTTTTCAGTCGATGTCCACCAAATTTCAACATGGGAGTAGAAAAAAATAGCCGTAAAATAAAAAGCATCCTATTATGTAATTTGTAGGGGACAATGAAATCGGTTCAGTATTTTCGAAGTTCCGGGTAATAGTAAACTAAATTTAATGTTGAAAGTGTTGAACCGATATTGTGGTCGAGGTTACTTAAAAATTAAATTTGAAAAGGATCCTTTATTGACCACAACAATTAAAAGAAATTCAAAATAAAAACAAAAACACACATTTTCTTTTTAACTTTGAACTAATTATTTATTTGTCCTATGCATTTCAAGTTGACATGCAACTCATCATCAGCGTCTACTAACATTAAACAATATTTTGAACGCGTTTTTGTTTTCATTTTGAATTTCTTTTTATTGTTATAGTCATTGAAGGATCCTTTTAAATTTCATCTTCGGGTAATGCTGACGTTCCCGTTCCTTTCCTGTGTGAATATGGGAATGAAATATAGTCTATGTTGTACGACGATAACACCGCATTGTTATCGTGATACAAATACGGAAATGCTTTTTTAATTTCTGATCCCGTTTGTGGCAACATGGGGATGAAATATAAGCTATGTCATTTCTCAGGCTCCAGACCATCTCCGTTCGAACGCTCATTATATTTTTAAGAAACTTGTTTTTAAACAAATTGAAAAATAAAAAACCGGTGCAACGATTTTGATTAAATTTTCAGTGTTTATATGTGTTACATACATAAATTCATAGGGTAGCGCAACAGAGCCGGGATCCCCGGGGTATAGAGCACTTCCCAGTTCCCACAACCATATGCCACGTGAGGGAATGAATGGAACCTACAGTTTTCAACCGATTCCGAATGGCTTAGCAAAGAAAAGCTTTTCATAACAATAAATTTTTTCTCGGAGGGTTTTGCCTATTCCTCACAAAAGTCGATACCTATGAAAAAACCTTTTTGTTTTCTGCTGGGATCCCAACCACGAACCTACTTCAAAATTTGAAGTAAAGTTCTGTTATGCAACCTACAGAGGAATTTTTGGAATTGGGTCTCTAGGTATTGAAATAACGGTACCTGTCATACAACCTAAAACAGCTCTAACGATTTCGACTAAATTTTGTGTGTGGGATAAGTTTTTGCTTGTTTTTCTTATAATGTAAATTTTTTTTTGGAAAAAGTCTAAAAACGGTACCCCACATAGTAGGTACCGTTTCTTTTTTAAAGCCATTTTTCACGGTAGTGGAAAACAAGATTTTGACGAAATTTTAAATTACTTAAATGTTTTTAAAACGGTATCTTTAATTTTTCCCAAATTTTTTGTCAAAACTTCTTCTGGCAAAGATCTAAAAACTTGCATACCTACTTGATTTTTAAATAACTTGTTTTTAAAAGATTTGAAAAACTGGTCAAACGATTTTGATAAAATTTTCAGCGTTTATGTTTATCAGCAACTGCAAAAAATGGCGTTTTTACACTTTCGCTAAAATCCTTTGGAATATTGAATTTAATTTTTTGTCAATATTTTATGTGATTCTAGTCGTCCCGATTTGTTATTGTAAGTAACTACATGAAGTAAATTATTTATCTTATGCTCTTAATATTTTAGGTCCCTATTATGAGTAGCGAATCGAACGTTCGACTGGAAGCGAATGGTTTAGAGAAACTCATTTATTGGATTATTATCATTAAACTTCGTCCACTCTCTTATCTGACATACCTTAAACGTCGAAAATAAAGTTTTCTGCAAAGTTTTTGTTTCTACAACCTATAATACCGCTATAAAAGAAGCTCGCAAAAACATTCGCTTCCAATCGAACGTTCGATTCGCTACTCATAATAGGGACCTTAATAAGAAAGTGCACAACAAGAACATTTTATTTCAAACAATATCGTTCAAATGGCTACTTCGAGTAGATTGGTAGCACGTTTTTAAAGTAATTTTAAACCACTTCTTGCACATTTCGGATGGTATCTTTGGTATATAACTTGAGTATAAGATGATGCACAAGCATTAACATAATTAACGCTTATACTCTCCTCAAATTTTTCAAAATTTTACCAATCGCTTGCCTAGTCGGTCGATTATGACAAACATAATCATCGCATAATGCGAGAAAAGTGATTACGTCTATTGTTAAGCGATCCCTAATCGTAAATGGTAAACATGAAACCATGAAATAAATGACCTTTTATATTTATATATGTCTGAGGCACTAGGTTTATATGTATATGCCATGAAATAAAGCAAATTTACACCTGAATCAAGTTACTCCCAACATTTCTAGGTAGTGGGACTATTGAGCACATTAGAGGTGCTCTTGAAAAACAAATTAAATATAATTTCAATTCATATACCTAATTATTGTAATCATAGCATACTTTGATAAGCAAGGTAAAAAGGTTATTTGTTTAAAGGATCTCTCAATTGAAAGCAGTTTTGTAGTCGCCACAGCGATAATTTCAGCTGGCAGTTTATGGTTACATAGCGATGTATGAAAATGTCCACACTGTACTAAATTAACAAGTTAGACACCGCGTTTTCATGCATTTGTAGTTATCATCATTCATCACAACAGAAAAGCTGTCAACAACCTTTACACGTTCGCAGTATCAAATCATCAAGTTATCAAACTATAAAAAATGGAAAATGAATTTAGTAGTTTTGTCAACACACTTAATTTTCATATTAAATGTGTACGTGTTTAAAAAAAAGCTGTTGTAAAATATTAAAAATATTGTCAGTGAATGTTTAAACATTTATTGTTGTGGTAACCATTAAAAGAAATAAGTACAAAAGAGCTGAACAGAAAACCCATGTATGTATTACTCTTTAATAAGGTAAAGGTGGCCCAAATAATGTCAAAACAGAAGAGAGGTGGGTGCGGAGGACTTATGGACTGTGATCTGTGAGTACTAAAATAAGAGTACATAATTGTGTAACATTTCCCCACTCTAGCACTATATGCGCTAAAAATAAAAAGTTAAGGTGCAGCTGAGCCAGAGGCTGAGCGTATCTTAATTGACACGGTATAGGTTCAAGCTCCAGGATACGTTTTCGGTGGTGAATCTAATTTTAGTGCTCTCTCTGGAACTATAATGTGCCTAAATGTGTCTAGTCTATAGTGATTGTTCCTTTTTTACTGTGCTGTGGGTGTTGTTACTAGCCTTTTGAGTTTAACCATTGTGTATGAAATTTGTACCGTTTTAGGGAGGCACTTTTCTGTTAGAGTGAACCAACCTTAAGACAAAATCGTTCAGAATCACTTACTTATTTCGTAGTTATTCCACTGGGCTCTTGGGTTTCATCACCAGTCAGTGGGTGTCCATGAGATTACTATAGGTATACATTTACATATAGCTAAGCCACCATTCAACTTCATATTAAATTGAGACCCGTTTTTTTTAAAGATTAAGGATTAAAAAACTTTTTGTGAATTTGTAATTTATAAATGTATTAACGTTTTAATAAAATATAGGTACACTAACGAGCTATATAATTCGCATTTGAAATTAATGTTGTTAAAATTTAAAACATATTCTATAAACTACTATAAATATTTACAGAAAAAAACAGCACTTGTCTCCCATTAGAGGATAATCCTTAAAGAAAGAAGACTTAAAAGCTGATTTATGAATTACAATGTACGATTTATGGCAACATTCAAAGGATTCGTCTGAATACTTAGTTCTGATAACTGTGCGTGTTCCACGGATGGTGATGAATGGGAACTGAGTAATTCGCTGATGAAGAAGAGGGTGCTGCGGCTGCCATCATACTATTGCTTATAAAATCGGGGTAAGATGGATAAGCATCACTCTTCATTGGGTAGCTTGTGGCTGAATGGCTCATTGCCTGCAATGGATCATATTGCATGTGCGGAAGTGGAGTGTAGGGTGCGGTTGATCCCTCTCCCATGTTCATAGTGGGATAGTAACTGGGTGCGTTCGACTGTTGGCTTTGTACACTTGATTCTGTTGACTGTTGATGTTGCGGAAATAAGGATGAACTTTGATAAAAACTTTGATACGGATTGTAACCGGACGGAATTTCAGTAGTCGGAGCAGTGCAGACTGGTTCCGTTTTCAACGTTGGCTGTGGTAGCACACATGGGGCAGCTATTGTTGTAGGATTGAGCTTTTGGTCGCTTGTTGCTGGTGTGTCATTTTCAGTTTTCTTTGTTGCGTTTTTCTCTTCAGGAACAATGCTTTTTTTACTCTTTTTGTCTTTAAAATGAGTTTTTTTATGTTTGCTGAGATGATCACTTCGTGAAAACTTCTTCGAACAAATGGGACAACTGTAAGGTCGATAGTTCGTATGAGTTCGCCCGTGTCTTTGAAGCTCATCGGATCGGGAAAATCGTTTTCCACATGTCAAACACAAAAACGGACGTTCCCCGGTGTGCCAACGCAAGTGAGTTTTTAAATGGCTGGCTTTTCCGTAGAGTCGCTCACATCCAGGAATATGGCAGATGTGTTGTTTCCGGCCACGTTCATCTGGTCCGACAATTGGTGGAAGTCCGGACATTTCATTTGTGCAATTCGGACATGTGCACCGAACACTTCTTCGTTGTAATTGAGTCTGAAATGCAATATCATCGAATGCATTTCCAAATCCATACGAGTTGGAAGTCCACGCCTGATGTGGAAACCAAGCAGCCCCTGCTGACATGCTCATATTTCCGTAGTAGTCTGGTGTCGCATATTGTGCATAAGGAAATTGGCTTCTGAAAGAAGAAAATAACAAAAATAATTCGAAATCAAAATCATGATTGAGAGAATTTATTGCTTCTGTTGTTTCTCTTATATCAAAACTTAATTATTTACCTTGTGTACGCGTTCCAAGTGTAACTACTTCCAAGGTCCACATTTTGCGTCGGAGGACTAGACGAAAATGAAGTCGGTGATGGAAAAACACTCGGTGAAACACTTGCAGAAAGACTTGAGTTTGGAGATGCTGACCCTGTAGATGAAGTTTGTGGAGGGTATTGGGATTGGAGCAGTGTTTGAACTTTAGCCACAGATCCATGGTGTTTTTGAATCGATCCTTTAGTTCCAATCGCTGAGTTGGCTGCTACTGTGGGTACTGGGTGTGGGTACATACCCACTGTAGAATGTGGTGTTGTAACATGAGGTTTTAGCTGGAAAAAAGCCAAGGTAAGGAGTTCAACGACAGGTATTCAAAACAATTTTAAGAATATATAAAGTTGATTCGGCGTATTATTTTAAAGTCTTTATACACTAATTGTTAAATAAGTACTTTAGGCTTTAAGAAAGTTATCAAATTTGACAGAAACCGAGTCTAACGCATTTTTAGGACATACAATTTTTATGCCGATTCCTGTGGGGCTAAGCTATAAAGCGATTTTCATGGTAGTGTGTAATTACTCACGGAGGACGAAAGGTGATACCCGTGAAAAACTCTCTCTAATGTTTTTGGTATCGAAACTCGAATTTCCCATGTACCATTACGCCGCTGGCATCACATTTATCCTTAGCATCTACTTCTACCATTATTCTTTATTTGATGAAATAAAACGAAATTTGTATTAAAATGAAACTTTAAATTTTTCCAAACAGGGACTTAAAGCTTTGCTACTACCGAAGACAACAGAATCGGACAATTAAAAAGGAACTCTTAAGCCGTTTTCTTCGCTACTATAAGACTTACTTTTGGAACCTGAGAAAAATCAATTTTGAGTCAAATAAAATAACACATTTCTTTTTTTCTAAAAATCAAAAAAGTTGATTGATCTGAAAAATCGACATTAAAAAATTTATCATTTCAGAGTTAACTTCGGGAGAAGAAAACGGACTCGAACCTTAAACTTTCCTATACAAATGAATCAGGACGAAACACGTCTAAAATATTTTATTTACTTAAATTTAAATTAAAGCTGACAAGCCTACAAATTTGCATGTCTTTTTTCGAAGCAAAGTTAATCAACTACGTACTTATGTGAATACTTACTCACTGAAATTAGTTTTTGAAAAAAATTTCGCCGTAAAACTTACAAAGGACAAAAATCAATGTTCGAGAGTTAGTATAAACGCGTTCATATAAGGCATACCTATACCAATAATTTTTTTACAAATCTTAATAAAGATAAAAAAAAAGGAAAACATTTTTAAAAATTATATCTATTTTACCTATTTGCTTCATAGATAGAAAGTACGGTAGTAGGTAATTCCTAATTCCTAATATAACCTATTTCTTTTAAATATTTGTTTATTTAACGTCGAAGGTTAGTAGGTACTTACATCATCTTCGTTCATGTTAATCCTTTCGTTTGAACTAGGAAACTTAGTGGTGTAAGGATGTACGTAGTTACAAGTCGCATCGATCATTTTATTAAAGTTTATTTAGTGTATATAGGATGGAGAAAAGTGTCATAAAAATTATTAACCAGCAATCGCACTTTATTTAAAAGATGGAACAGCAGCACTCAAATAAACACAAAAATTCAAATTGCGTATTTTATTCGCACTTTTATTTGCACATGTAGCATGTAATTTAGTATTTTACATGAATCTAAGTATGGTGAACTTGTTTTGATTTTGTTTTGTTTCTTTATTATTATTTTGCTTGCACAGTGCGGTAAAACGTTTAACTCCCGATAATTACAGTTCAAAAAGGAAGAGCACGAAATGCAATAATTGTTCTCGTTCGCGTCGGATCTTGCAGGAGAATGAATGTAGGTAGTGCACTGGCACTGGTAGATGGAAAAAATTGTACTTCACGGTTAAAATATAGCTCAAGAAGATTCAAGAAAAGAACAAACACACAAGAAATATAAAACAAGAACAAGAAGAAATGAAGACACGATGATGGTGCAAAAGACACACGTCGGTCTGCCGTCCACTCTCTCTTGGTAAGGAAGTATAAAAGTATAATTATTGGTCTGGCCTGAGTTTCTGCTCTCCCAAACAACCACCGGTAATTATCGTTTTCGACTGAGCCTCTTACATCTCTACACGGTGCACATAGACATAAGTTGTGCGGAAGAGAGTGAATTTGATGAACATTAGGTAAGGTTACTAGAAATGGGTAGGGGAACAAGGAGGAGAAAAACAATTATTTTCTCTTTCGCACGCTTACGAGATATGAGGTGGAAAAACAGAGCACACACTACTCGTTATTCCTTCGCATCGTTTCTCTCTGTTTTGGTATTTTTACTTACCTAAACCCGACCCAGAGCCCTAGCCGCGAGCCCCTCACTTAAGCAGGTATCGGAATTCCGAATGCCTTGATATTTGTCCAAAGCAAACAAAAGGTTAAAAAAAAATCTGAGATACACGAAAAACAGAACAATAAAGCACCGCACCACACATCACATTTAGTAGGTATGCGTTTCTTTTTATCTCACGCAATTGTGTATCGTTAACCTTCTCGCTCTTAGTGGTCCATTTTGGATGATGATGCTGAGTGAGAGCAAGATTTATCGAAATTTGAATCTGTGTTTCGTTTGCCAGGAGCGAAGTGGGCAAATAACATTCATTAGGGGCGCATAGGAATATATGGCATGCGGTCCAATGAAATAACTGTATTTAAGTAGGCGTGACTCAACACCCGGTTGACAAGCAAGAGAGAGCAAATACGGAGAGTAAAGTACATATACACACATTCAGCAAAGAAAGGAGCTTCAGCTTAACTTGAGTTTAAATTATCCTTCGACTTTGTATTTCAAGACGAGGGCGACGACGGCGACGAGCGAGTAATTGAATGTGTGTGCGCGGCGCGTATCACGTTTGTACCTACTATACCTAGTAGTAGGTACCTACAACTGCATATTGATTTCCTCCTCTTTGAAAAGAGTCCCCAATTGTTTTTATTGCGGGCGTGTGTTGGGAGCAACCTTAATTGTATCGTTTTTTCGAACTGAGAAAAAAAATACTTTGACCAAAACACAATTTGTTTATTTATTTTATTATACCTATTGCATAAAGTACTTTTTTACTAACGATTTTCTGAGTAAATTTACGTAGAAATCTTTTCATTTCACATTTGTTCTGGGAGTGTACTTAGAGGTCGCCTTCTCCATGATTTTTTTTATTCCTGTAGCGGAAGGGCGGTACCGGGAGGAAAGTTGTGTTTATTACTGGCACGAGTTGTTGCGATGTGCTCTGAGGAATGAGTGATGTAATGAAATCGAGAGCGCGCGCAATTGGATACACTATACACATCACAATGGATTTCATACCTATAGGGTGGGTTCGGGTGTATTATTTTAATCAAATCAATAAATACTGATATGGGGCGTTAGACTTTGGTCGGTGGTTTTTATGCTTTCTTTTCTTTTTTACTGATACCTAAGCTAGGTAGGTATATGTCTCTTCCCGTGAGTGTGGGGCTTGAAGTTATTTTCTGCAGTTTGCAATTCTCCTTTTTCCTTTTTTTTCTTTCAGTTGGTAGGTAGCCTACCTACCTAGGTAGATTGATTTAACTATTTTTTTTTTTCTAACGTTAAAATTTAAATAAGTTGCAAATTTAACTATACGTAGGTCAGTAAACATAGGTACAGGCAGATAACCTACCGTCGCTTGTTCTTTAAAGTGTGCAGAGCTTTGGAGAACCTGAAAGTTGGAAATATATAGGTAGGTAGGTACCTACTCACTCAACAAGCAAAATATTTATGTTTTTCGTTGAAAGAGTTACGAAAAATCAGAAATGAATTTTGCCCATTAAATCAAAAGACTGGTTCAGTCTTACCAAATTCTGAGAGGTCCTGGCCTACCCTGTAGGTAGGCTGTGTTTATAATACACCCTGCAATTTATTGTTATATCTTTTTTTGCATGTGAAAAATCATGTCATGAATTACAATAATTGAAGTGATCAAATAAATAATTATCCTTGCATTTCTTCAATTATTTGCAAATATTCGTTATTTTTTTCCGTCACGTGTACCTACTTAAATGTTTTTGGAAAAATTTCAATAACATTCCATTACTATCATATACCTGCCTATATAATTGTAATTAACAAAGTTCAACTTCACATTACTACTTGTAATTGTAATGAAACCTGTAATCAATTACAAAAAGTAATAGTTATTTTCCAACTCTGTAAAATAAGTAGGTACAATGTACTTATGTATTGGGGAACCTATTGTCTGGTCCTGTTTACGTATATTTTGTTATTTGGTAGGTAACCAATTTTGTGGTAGCCGTGGCGTTTGCCTGTAACGCGGTAGAATAATGGTTCGAATACCAACAGAAGCCAAAAATGTTTTTCCGTGGGTACCTATCACCTTTCGCGAGGAATCGACAACTCCCCAGATAGTGAATTCATTGCCATGAAAAGCGCTTTCTCGATTAGCCGTTCGGAATCGGTAGAAAATTGTAGGTCCCCTCCATTTCCTCACAAGGCATGGTTGTGAGAAATACGCTAGTCACAGGGACACCCCGCTCTGTTGCGCCACCCTATTTATTTTTATTTTTAATTATTATTTTGTTTTTCATTTACTTTGTATCTCAATTATTTCGATTTTGAGTTAATTATTTCATATTTACTGCTTTTTTCTGAATTATTTCGATTTTTGTTCTTCTTTTTTTTCTCTTGATTTCGTCTTCATTATACTATCTATTGTTTTGGGGATTCACTGTCTGCGATGGGAAAAAAGTTAAAATTGAATTGAAAAAGTGATTAATTCCAAATAATTCCAAAATAAAATACGAAAAAATCCAGACAACAACAACAACAAAAACGCAAAAATGGCGAAACAACAAAATATCCACTTTTAATAATTAATAATAGTAAAGGCAAACATTGCCTTTAATTATGGAATATACAACGAAACTTAATTGGCTGCCTCGGCGGGCTTCATTCTGTCACTCCAATTTTCCTAGGCCCTCTTAATGGTTTCGAGGGCACGAACTGTTTGAATAATACGGCCCTAACCCCTAAGTGCTGGAATCGTTTCTGGATTGTTGGCATAACATGTGTCCTTCTCGGTTTGACACAAAAAAAAATACAAAGAGGTCAAATCCTATCGTCAAAGCGTTTGTAAAGACATTTATAATTTTAAATTTTCTTTTCAGAAAACACACTGTTTGGGTAAGCGTTAAACGACTTTCTTCCGCGAATGTATTGACTTCCTGTCAAGCTTTCAAGCAGGAAGCAAATATAACCTATGACTGAAAACACAACAAATATTTTGCATTAAGAATAATATTTTGCTACTCATCAAACTAACTAATTTGCGAAGTTAGGCGGACTTTGTGACAGTTTATACCAATCTTTGGCAAAGCTCATGCTGACAGAAGAATCCTTCTCTGCAGCTTCTGCGCCGTCTTCACTCCTGAGACGAAGTCTTTCAGCATGATATTTTTTAGATTGGAATGACAGCAGGAGTAACAAAACTTGATCGAATTAGAAGTATCAAGACCCGTGTAGACGCTCACGTCAAAGAATAGAGCACGAACCAAAAAAGAAAATATACCTAGTGCAATTTTGACACGATCAGGAAGAAACAAGTCAAGGCAGACCATAACACTGCTATAGCTTAGCACCGAGATTATCATTTGATTGGCCTTAGACATGGAACAATCCGAAACTGGGAGATCTGCTGACGTTTTCTTAGGTCAACGCGACTAACCTCTTACCGTATAAGTGGATCGCTAATGTAAAACAGATAAGTGGGATATTTAACCCATTACCGTGCGAATGCGGAATTAAAATGCAGTCTATATCACTAGCTGCTAATCTATAACTTTCCATTAACAAAACAGTTTTTTAAAATCGATTAAGGAGTTTAAGCGTGAAAGCGTAATGAATAAACAACACATTCGTATTTATAGTATTTTTTAAGATTATATAATCTTTGTATAAACGAGTGGGCTTTAAGAACAAACTTGAATTTAAATATCATAAACTTTATATTTACAAGTTAATGATAAAAATTCACAATAATCTTTCTCTATAAAATAGCTTGATTTAAAAAAAATCAAGATTTGCAAATCCCTCGGGATAGCATTTTATAGTTGTGAGTTTACGTTTACCAAGCAAAATAAGGTAATATGCTGGCTTCAGCTTGAGACTACAAAACCGGAATGTTTGCTTTCGAGCTCCAGTAATATCCAAAAAAATTTGGCATGGTCCCTAGTAACGAACTGGAAAGTCCCCATTAAAAAACATTCAGGAAAACAGCTTTTCACTCAAACTCTCTGGATCAGGCATAAAAGTTGGAGGTATTTCCACTCCTCAAATGTTCCAAAATATTTGTTCAACAAAACAAGCTATAAATAAATTACAAAGGCCGCTGAAATCTTCCTAAAATCCGAAATCTATGTTGTTTATGTTTACAAATACCTATTCCATAAATTTGAATAAAAAAATGGTTATAGAATAAGAAAAGAAATGCAAAACTTACATTTCCTGAAAAATATACATAGCAAAATTGAAAAAGTAACTTTGTACAAAAGTCACAATTTAAACTATTTCCAAATTTCGTTGATTTAATATTTTTTCTCTCTGATTTCTGTATTAATTGTATAAACATTTACAATCGAATGCCTACATTCAAAATAAACAGTGAAAACCCTTTGCCGCTATTGCCAAATTCCCAATCTTTCTCTTTGCTTAAGCCTCAACAGTCAACACTATCAAGGTTTAAGCATACAAGTTTGCCTAACTGATCGTATGTATGTTTTGAAAGGTGGAGGAAAATTCTCGCAAATTTGTAAAAATCCAATCAACAGAACCTTACTTTAAGCCTATTATGCTCGCTCAGGGATTAAACCACAGGTCATAATCGCGTGTGGTAGACCCAAACTGGTCCCTAAATATTATCTCTTCTGTTAAAATACATAATTTACAATTGCTTACACGGAAAAGTCATGGGTTCGCGAATAAGGTCAGATGTGGTAATTCCCTGCTGTGACTTCTTTGGCAGGCCACATTTTTCTTTAACAATGCTGCTAACAATTGAACAAGCGCTATAACAAATACTAGGTTCAATAAACAATAAGCACTCTGCTAGCCTCTTTTTTGATTTCTCTGTTTTATGTTTATTGCCCAGCAACGGATTAACGAAAGGACAGTAATTGGATTTGCTCGTGTAATCCGTATCATAAAACAAAATAATTTGTGTTTCTTTTGAAATTCCAAATAATTATTATTTCATTTTGTTAGAAATACAGAACTGAAAGTTGACTTGAATACATAAACAGTTCCTAAAATAAAAGTATAAAAATATTAAAGGTCAGATCGAAGAGCTAAGAGAAAGAGACAGATATTCCATATTGTTATTGTCATTTATCTTTTAAGTTGTAAAATTTTTTCAGTTTCAGGGGAAGTTCAATTCAAATTATTTTATCAGCACGACAAATTAAATGAAATATATTAAAAAAAGGGGAAAGATATCTAGAACCGGATGCATACAAATGTTGGTACATGCTCACATTTATTTTTTAAGTTGTTATGGGTGACAACAAGCTTTTGTATGCAATCGGGAGCTTTTAACTTTTTTTGCTTGAGACAGTTTTAGAAAACTTAGAAAGATAATGTAGGTAGGTACATATATGGAGCACCAACGTACTAACGTACATATATTAATTATTCCTTGTTCATGATGGAGCTATCAAATGCGAGGAGCTTACATCCCTGCAATGAGCACTTGAAGTATGGGTTGACTTCTAATGTGAGCAAAAGTGTAAAACGTAAATCCAAAAAAGTCTGAGTACTTATGTTGCCCTTTTTTGGGATCAGTAACTTTCGATTTAACACAAAATTGAAACTCTTATTGTAGAAAACTGTAGTCGTGTTCGAAAGAAATTTGATTGAGAATCACAGCTTCGTTCTTGGATAACTCTCTTTTATGTGAAAGCAAGTTATTTTTATTATTTCAATTTTATTCAGTTATAAATTTTTTATAAAAATTTTTTTAATTAATTTTAAAAACTCCAAAACCAATCAGCAATAAATTCCAAAATTAATATGTTTTACAAAACTATTTTGAAGAACCGCAGGTACATAATATATGTATAGGCATTTTGCTTGAATTATATGAATTTGGTTTTACCGCTCACGCTTTCAAGTAATCTAGTACCACAATTTGGTATTCTCTCATCAGTCATCAGTAATCGGAAGGAATGAAAATATTAGAAATTTTGTGTATATTTTTTTTTTCGTATTTATGTAGATCACTTTATTCCCAATTCGTTAGTAAGAAAGTGCCGAATTCAATACACAAGCAAACCAACCGAATCCAATAAAAGCTTCATGCGTTCAAACCGATCACTTTCGTTGTCCATATTGACATCCATCGAAAGGCAATCGCAATCGTCTAGGTATCAATCAACAAGATTTCTTTTAACAACAACTGCCGAAGGCATTTCATGTTTTAACCTTCTGAAAGTTGTCATTTTTTTTTTAGAAATTAATGAAATTTGTCTAAAGAGACATCAGCGACCTCTGCGAATTAATAGAGTCTCAAGCAGGTATGCTTGCTTAAATTCGATGTTACTAGTACAATTTTAAATAGATATACAATACGTGAGACAGTGGCGTAGATAGGGGGGGGGGATCAGGGGGATATATCCCCCCCATTGGGATCGATAATTGTTCAACATAACCAGTCATGAACTAAAAAGGTTAAGAAAAACACACTGTGAAATTTTGTACCTACTTCCTACGTGAATTAAATGTTATTATAGTACTCACAGGATTGAACATTCTATACCCACATTCTATGGGGAAAATACAAAGTCAACATCATCTGATAGAAATTATTATTTCGGTAAATCACCTAATCTTTTCAATTCCTTTTTTTATACCTATCGTTTTTCAACAACTGGTAGGTATGAATAAAATCTTTTCTCTTAAAATCTCTAATACAGCAGTTTACCAAACATTACTGTATTAACAATCCAGTTGATGCTCATTCAATGCTTATAGTGGAAAATCTTCGAAATTGTGATCTGGAAATTTATCGACCATGGGTACGCCGGAGCAAGCAATATGTCTTGTCGATACAATGGTGGTCAGGCAATAATTCGCCAACAATTTGCTTCGCATGCTCTGTACGTCCTTGTCGATCCTTGCTTTATCTGTTTCCACCAAAATACCAGCCATTAGAGATTGCCTAACCACAATTGAAGCAGTTGAAAATTATTTCAATACACCGAAAAGAAAAGATATTTTGCAAAAAATAATAAGCGAAAGCCAAGAGACTCCACAAAAAAAGACATTATAAAGGCTGAATCTGCCGCGATGGATCTCAAAATATCAAGCAGTTGAAGATTTTGAGGAGCCATTTAAGTTTGTGTTCGCGACTTTTGACCAAATAAGAACATTGGAAAGTGACGCAAGGAACTTAAAAAACGCTATGGATTTCGATTTGATTAGCATAAAGGTTATAAGTATGGTTTACCAACTCTCGTTGTCATTAAGTCGTGAGTTTTGATGAGTGAATTTAGACTTGGTCCGGATCTCTCCAAAGACTTAAGGGATCTACTAAAAATTAAACGGGCACAAGATGACTCATTTCGAAAGTGTTTGAAGATGCAAAAAAAAAAAAAATTCGTAATAATGAAGTCTTTGATATTGACGTTAAACGTAAACCAACAAAAGAATCGTTCGAACCCTTCGGTTCAAAGTACAGAAGAATATTTTCTTGTTACTGTTTTCAATCCTTTTCTCGATTTGTATGTTACGGACCTTGGAGAAAAATTTACAAACCATAAGAACATAC
Source organism: Melanostoma scalare (assembly GCA_949752695.1). Lineage (NCBI taxonomy): Eukaryota > Metazoa > Arthropoda > Insecta > Diptera > Syrphidae > Melanostoma > Melanostoma scalare. The sequence continues at coordinate 344,224 of OX456985.1, forward strand.
TAGAAGGGTTTTCGGTTCTTTTCAAGGATTCTTCGTCAGAAATAGACAAAGCAGCTAAAAAGTTTAATGAAACTGTTGCGTTTTACCAAACATATTTGGGTGCGGAACCATCTTCTGTTCTTGAAGAAAAAAACTTGGAAGAGGTATCTGATCCGAAGGAATAATACTTCCTCTAAGAATTCATTGGAAGCGCTCGACAGCTGCCCCGGAGAAAAATATATTAACATACATATTTTATTCAGGATATTAGCTACACTGCCCGTTTCAACGCCAACTCCCGAAAGAAAATTCTCCTATTTAAAGAGAGTAAAAACAACACAAAGAAGCAGGATCAACGAGAAGAGATTCTTAAAAATATGTCTTTTTAATAGCCGTTTGATAAACTTTGGAGGTTTACTTATTTGCAAGATCGTCTGAATGGTTTGGCTGCTCTAGCTATTTATCGCGAAATACTTATAGCAGCAGACGAGGTTATAAGTGTTTTATCTAAAAAGGACAGAAATAAAGAGGATTTTATTATACGACTTATTTTTTTAATTAATATTATTTCACCTATATCACATCAATATTTATTCTAGTTCATATATTAAAGTTAATGCGCATAATATATTATATTTAAAAAATCTAATTTTTTATGGCATACATAATGATATCAATGAAGTCTTGTTATTTGTTTTTTTTTTAAATAATTAAAACTTAAAAAAAATGAGCGAACTAGGTCTATTCCCCCCATAGCGAAAAGCTATCTACGCCACTGACGTGAGATCAAGTATATGCCAACTCGATCACTATTGCCACTCACTCACTCGTTGGGTAAGCTGTGCTTTGGCCCCAGCTTTCAGGACTTCGACTTTGACTCTGCAATGTACTTTACATGCTAAGAAATAGGTGAGCTATGCGTCCAGACAAACGTAAAAATGACTTCAAAAGCATTTTCCAAGCAATTTCTTGTGATTTGAATTTTTTCTGAATTTTAAATAATATGCTGAAGAAAGAAAATAACAATGACATAAAAAGCCATCCGTCAAAAAATTCAGTTAAAACAATTGCATGAGAGACTTTCGAATAAATAAACAAAGCTTAAAGCTTGCCAAGTAATGACGAATCAGTTTTAAAAAATTTTAAAATATATAGGTTAGGTTATGTTAAATTGGCTGTCAGGAATACAACTGACACACTTAGACTTAGACCAATATTAGGTCCATAAAAATTATGCAAGGGAGTACCTCACTTAACAAAACCATTTGGAGCTTTTAATAAAGCGAATGAGATGTAGGGGATCTGTGTTCACCAGATCGCTTGGATCACCAAGAAAATATTTTCCTAGATGCCGTTTTCTTTTAAAGGAGAGTGCAAATCATGAGCAGTGGAGGTGTGGGATTATATCCTCCTCCTCCTCATCTAAGCAACTTCTGCAGAAGTCATTAGAGGAAACGCCGAGTCTTATGGCGTGTCTTCCTATCAGACAATGTCCGGTGATGACATTTATTACGGAGCTAACGTGCAATCTGGTTATGGATAACAAATGTCTTGTGCATTTTGGATCTAGTCCTGGCCAAAAATATGTAGGTCTCTAGTAACATTCGATATAAAAAAAAAAAATAATTAATGCGAGATCTTGCGACAAATGATTTATTTTCCCAAATTTATCTTAGATATTAAAATGCAAATATTAGTATACTCTTATATTTTCGTAATCGAGAGAGATTTAGTTTAGCAGATCATATCCAATCCAGCTGCTCAAATGCTTTTGTTAACACTTGTTTATTTATTTACACTTCGGTCGAGGTCATGTGAATGAGCGCCTCACGCCTCAAAACGGCGTGATCGGATGAAAACCCTACCAACGGCTTTCCAAATTTTGCTTACTTTGAGCTTAATTTTCAATTTTTTTTTATTTGTGTATATCTACCTGGTTCGTTACTTTATGTGGCATCATCCTTATCAACCAAATATGGCAAAGAGTGTTGACGCACAAGCACACAAATCATCACAGATGAAAAGATCAACACAGTGATCATGACCGTGCACTTGCCTTAAAATTCCTAATAATTTCTATAAACATGACCGCCACTTGTTCTGACAACTGTAATGTCCTTTTTATCTTGTCCTTTTTTTAATTTCTTTTTCCTCAAACCAGAGTGCCTTTGAGCGTGACCGCCTTTGAGGGCACCCTTAAATAACCTGCCGCCGCATTGCATTTTTTCTGTTCATGTGTCTTAAATATCCACATACACATTAAACCAGCTCGTATGTCCTGATAAATGGGCTTCCAAAAATGACATAAACCATTTGAGGCCTGCGAAAAAGTGTCGAAAAGGCCACAAGGGATCCCACTGAGTCCGACTTTGATCTAGGTCACTTGGTTTTTGTTATACCCGCTGAGTTCAATTCAGTACACTTGGGTATCCTATCCGCAAAACACCAAACGAGATTGATATAACATAAAAAGAACATAGCGTGCAGAGTTTTATTCTTTTATTCATACAAATGACATACAAAAACAAATTATTTGCCTTGCTACCGATTGATAAAGATGACACGATAGTCCGGTAAAGATCGTAAATGTGTTTTCTTTTCAAAAGGTGCAAAAGTGTCAAGTTTCGCTAATTTCGCTCCCACGATGCCTCTGATTAGGTATAGCACAATCAAAAGGTAACCGAGTCATATTTCTAGAAAACTGGTAGAATTTCCCCTTCAGAGAATCATGTTAAAAAATGCAGAACCGTAAAAAAAAAATTATTTCAGAAGCAGTTAAAAGTTGTAGAACTTTGAAACTATCGCAACCTGCTTGAGTATCAAAACAATATCTGCCGAACGAAGCGACGCTATACGACGCGGGACCTCTTTGAACCGCATGACTTAGCATACTCACTTGATGCAACTCACCTAAATATGTATAATGTGGCGTTTGGAGGCTTTTGTACCTTTTTGGCTTTTCATCTTTCTTGACATGAATTACTGTCATTATCACGTCAGCATTGATGATCGACTGGATTATCTTGTAAGAAGCATTTGTGTATCGTGTATTGTGTGCGATGAAAAGCAACCGCCTCTTATGGGGAATTCTCTTGCCACAGACATCACCGGGCGCAGTAGCTGATTGGTATAACACATTAACCAAATCTTAAGTTTTTAAATAAAGTCAAAGTGAATCATTGAACTAAACTATTTAATTACCTTAAGGGGTGTGTCAGTTTTCTGCAATTAATGCCAAAGAGCATGCAAAATTTAAAGTATGTGTATATGTTGGTAAGAACTAATCAATTAAGCAATTTTTTGTTTATCAATATGGATATGTAGTGGTTTGTGGCGATGGATATATAGAAATAGAAAGGAAAGAAACACTTAATAGTTGACAGGTGTATGTAAACTGAACAAAGCTACTATTTATTTCCAAAATACATTTCGTGCCATCACATCCTAACTTGGAGAATAGAATAAGGTGAACTTTAAGTTAAATTTAGAAAAATTTGAAACCCTGTTTTCAAAACGATCTATATGAAAATAGATATTCAATAATTTTAGGTACAAATACAATAAAAAAAGGTACAAAACTGGATGAAAAGAACGGTATACCTACACCTCTCCTGCCATGTTTTCAATCAATTAAAATAAAAAAATAGGGTGGCGCAACCGAGCGAGGAGCCCCTGGGCCAAGCACATTTCTCAATCAACTAAGACTGATTAATTCTGCAAAATTTTAGTAGGAATAACAATTTGATCGATTAGAATTCGGCTAAAAAACTATAATCGGCTAAACCTTCGGCTTCGGCCAAAATAGGCCGAAGTTTTGGCCGAAGCCGAAGGTTTAGTTTTTGGCTGTCCTGCGTTGTGGTAGGGGCTGAAAAAAAAATTCAATTTCGTTTTTCGTAGAACGTAGAACCGTGTTGAGTTATTTGTTGTTCTTTTCCTTAATTTCAATAAAATATTAATACTAGTTCAATTTGTTATTATTTTTGAAACGTTAATCTAATATTTATCCCCTTATTTTGGTTACTGCATGCAATATGCATACATTAGATTCGTTTTGAGCTTTACCCAGAGTTGACCCAGGTCTGCTTGAGAACTCTATGAGTCCCCAAAAACACTAAACCACAAAATCACCACACATCCACACATAAAAATACATGCCATTTGACAGCCTTCAACTCGCCCAGTAGAAACCTAGGGCAAATCTTTTTGCACCAAACCCAGGTCAACCCCAGGGCTCAAAAAACACTCAGTTCGACATTCAGGGCGAGCTCAGGTTTTCAAAAAACGCTTTGTGGCGACCACAGAGCGACCCCAGGGCTTCAACAAACGAAACTATTCTATAAAAAAAAAACCAAACAATCATAATTTTTTTCATTTTTAGTCAATCTGGAACGAAAATTCTTCAAGTTATTGAAGCTTTGGTTTCGGCCGAAGGTTAATGTCAAGCCGAATAATCGGCTTCGGCTAGAAATCTACCTTCGGTCGGACACTAAAAATTAAAATACTTATATCTGCACTGCCAACATTCTTTTGACTTAAAAACAAAGTTTTATAGAAAAGGGCCACGTGTTGAACAGTAAATCAATTGAAAATGGTATACAAAATGGAACGCTGGCTTACTAAGTTCAGTTAGCTGCCGAATAGTGGAGGATTTTTTTTTTAATTTTAATGCTTATACCTATTGTAAAAAAAACGTTTGCTTTATTGTCTTTTTATAGCGTGGTGCCCATGGCATAACGGTTAGCGAGCCTGTTGCCTGTAGTTTCTTTTTCGATAGGTATTGTCCTTCGCTAGGAATTGGCAATGTCTCCGAGCTCCGACATTAGTTTCATGGTATAAAAAGTGTTTCTCAATTTGAATTGAATTGGCAAAAAATTGTAGTTCCCTTCCATTCCCACACAATGGTTAAAAGCAATGCGCTAGGCCCGGGGCTTCCCGCTCTATTATGCAATGCCATCTTTACATTTATTTATTTTATGTTTTTATAGCAAGCATAAGTACGGGTAAGTAAAAGGTATAAAATAAGTTCTGTAATCCTTATGAAGGATAAGATCGAAAAAAGGGATATAAATTTTTTATTATAATTATAAAATTACATATTTATTATAATTATAATACCGAAAACTAATACTTGGCAACTTTTGATAGCTATTAAAATACTCGCGAGTAATGTAGCACTCTAATGGTGTAAGAATTTTTGAAATTGGTCCAGTCTATCCTTAGTTGCCGGTGACGTTCCCGTTCCCGTTCCCGTTTCCGTCCCTTTCCCGTAGAAATATGGGAATAAAATATAGCCTATATATAATTTCTCAGGCGCTAGACCATCTTTCGAATGCTGCAAGCATACATAGGATACAGAGCTTCAATCAGTTGCTATCTTCAAGATTGTAAGGCAGAGTAGGCCACTCAAATTAGCTAAGAAAGATATAAAAAGGTAAATGTAGCCCAGGGTGAGACCAATCTAAAAGAATTAAGAACTGTATATATGTAAACAAAGATGAAACGTACAAGCTAATTGATTAAAGATTTTGGTTGGGATTGCTGCTAAACAGCGCCTGAGGCTTTTTCAATAAATTTTTACGGGCAAAACAATCAATGTAATCAATATCATTGCTTTTCCATATTCTTTATTAATATTTGAATGGTCACTGCTTCAAAAAATTGTGTTTCGAGAAAAACGCGTTTGAAATCTTGCGTGTGTTTGTATTCGCTCTGTATACCTGCTCCGTTCCAGGGCCGTAACTTGTGAACCACCCCGAATATCAAAAAATCATTTGGCACACATTTTCAACACACGAAGTAGAAGTGACTTATGAAAACAAATGGACCCGAGAAACTTCACAAAACAAGTTTTTCACAGACAATATATACCTAATAAGCTATAGTTTATACAGAAAAACATCGATAGCAAAAGTTGCAGCTTTTCAAATTTCCTACACATATTTTTCTCAGAGTTTCATTAACACAAAATTTATTTGAAGTTATTTGCCATACTCAAATTTTAACAATTCAGTCTTGTGTTTTTGTCAATAGACAATACCCAGCCACTTCTGAATCGATTTTAAATATTTTAAGTTGGTTTGTAGGAAATTTTAATTTGAATATAAATATTGATATACCTAGTTGGCATATAAACATAATTTATATTTAGGCACAGTTTAGCAACAATTTCGACTTAAAGTTTCAGATGTCTTAAGTCTTACGGATAAACTCTTTGAAGTTTGAACACGTTAGTTGGGATTGCCTCTCGTTTTATACAAAAAATGTTATTTGCAATCAAACAGTACGGTTTCATCCAAAAAATCTCGACGGTAATTAACCTGCTATCTTTTTATCATAAATGTTTCAACTCTTTTAAAAATGGGTATAACGATGTTATATTGTATAAATTTAAGGCATTTCGTCGCCCTAAAATTGGGTTGCCGTAAACGCCAAAATTCGTTTTTTGAGTTTGATATGCAGTCTTATGTTTTCGAGGGTGCTCTTTTCAAATTTTTCATCCTCTTTGCTCTCTCTCTTTCCATTGCGGAGATATTCGGAATGATTTTGACGTATATGCACCGAAATCATTAAATTCATGTATATTACGTCAAAATTTCCATACAATTTTCCAAAATTTTATTGCAAGAATTGTTTTGACGTACGTTCTATTGCCCTACAACGTACACCATAAAATATAAAAAGTATGTTTAGTATTGTTTTGACTTATGTTCATACAAAGTGAAAATTAGGACTATAAATTGTATTCATATACGTCAATAAAAAAAACTTTTTTTTTTGGTTTTGGCGTACGTGCATACAATTTTACTCTAAGCGTTTATAAAAGTATAAATAAGAAAGTATAATAAATACTCTCTCAATAAACTATTATTTTAAAAATCTTAACAAAGCTGGCATCCATAATTCCTTCAATAGAGGAAAAAATATTAAAAAAAGTGACCCACCCGAAAAAATACAGGAAATTCATAAACACATAAAAGTTTCCCCACAGTTGAGTCTCATTACTGTAAGTTCCGCTCGAAAATATTTGGAATCTAACTTAAATATCGAGGTTCGAGGTTCGAATCCCAGCATAGCACAAATGTTTTTACACGGGTATCGCCTTTCGCAAGGAATTGGCAAGTCCTCCGTTAGTAAATTCATTGCCTTGAAAAGCGCTTTCTCGATTAGCCGTTCGGAACCGGCAGAAAATTGTAGGTCCCCTCCATTCCCGCACAAGGCATAGTTGTGAGAAATGCGCTAGACCCAGGGACTCCTCGCTCTGTTGCGCCACCCTATTTAATTTATTTATTTTATTTATAACTTAAATATCTCAAAGATGTACCCTTTTTATCAGGAGACGACGAATGAACCTGCCAAAGAGTGCATCTACCGTAAAGAGTTCAACAATTCATTCAACTTGCCTTTTTACAAGCCAAAAAAAGACCAATGTGATCGGTGTCTGGCATTTAAGGCTAAAGAAAATCTTACTAGTAAAGAAACTACAGAGTTTGATGATCGTAAAAATTAAAAACTATTTATGAAGGTCGAAAGGGACTAAGATCGAAATAACTTGGAGTCAAAAAATTTAATAATTTGCTATGATCTTCAAGGCGTTTTTTCGCTTCCGAAGGGAAACGCTTCTTCTTTTTACTAACAAACGAAAACTAAGTGTTTTCAAACTGACGGCACCACTTTGCTCCGCTGACTAAAAACCAAATATAACAGACTGTGCTCTATTGAGTGAAGTGCAATGATATAGTTCTGGTAATAATATAGCCAGTGCTCTGATGAAAATACTAGAGCAAGTCATGACAGAACATCCTCTAGTGGAAACACTAACATTATGGAGTGATTCTTGTGTCCCCCAAAACAAAAATAAAATCATGTCTACAGCCCTTACTACTTTTCTGCACAAGTCACCGAGCTTAAAAACGATTTTTCACCACATTTTTATTTATCTACTTTCTTCTCAACAACTTCTTTTCATTTCGAATTTTGAAAAACACGTTATGTTTTTCTGACTTAAGATAGCTAATAGATTTTGTTCAGTTTTTTATTATTATTAGAATGCCGTATGCACATTTTTTGACCTTTTTGATTTTGTGGCGTATACGCCAAACCTACTTTTTTAGTAAATTGTAAATATTTTAAAAACTAAAAGTATTTCATCCCATCTTTTTGCGCTTTTTGAAAGAAAATGTCCATATAGATATTGTGTAAAATATCAAAAAATTCCAGCGGTTGGTTTTCGAGTAGTTGGCTGCCAAACCTTTAAATCCAATTTCCCAAAAACTTAAAAATGGCGTATACGGCAACACAATATTAGGGCGACGATTTGGTTTTCCCATCGAATTTATTATATGGATTTGTTCCTATCTGAAGAATAGGACTTATCAAGCTAAATTTCGTAACAGCTTTTCAAACCCGTGCAATGCTCTGTCGCGTGTGGCTCAAGGACCTTGGAACTTTGTTTTTCATCGTCTCAATCAATTATGTCGTTTCATGCAGTTCGTTTAGTAAAACTTTGATTTTCCGAGACGTTATGAACATTTTCAAATTCATTAAAAATACCACTGACCGCGAACTTCTTTAACAAGATATCCATAGCTTTGTAATATGGTGCAATAAGAATGGTCTTAGTATCTACTCTCAACCCCTCTAAATGCTAAACTAATGACTTTCTCTCAAAAAGAGGAACCCAGTAACGCTGTTGATGTCTGCGGTCACTTATTTATGCCAATTTTAAAGTTTTCGATACCTTGGTGTTTATTTCAATGTTATATTTGATTACTTAATTCAAATCATTTGCTTATTGACTTTACATTTTAATGGCACTTTCCATTGGAGGAAAAGAACCGTCCAGGAGCGTCCAGAAGCATTCTCAAACCGTTCCATTGGTGCAAAAAGATCGCTTCTCATGATTCTGAGGAGTGACAGCCGCTTCTCGATTTGAAATGAGAATCGACTCAAGAAGCACTAACACATGTTACTCAAATGTCAAAAAGAAAATTTTCTACAAGGAATATTTTTTAAGTGCATGTATATTAAGCTATGCAAAAATATTTAGAACACCGGCTTGTATGTGCTAACCAAGGCCTAATGATCCGTATCCCTTCCTCTGTTTTTTATTATAGTTCTTAACAACCTACTCAAAACTCAAATATGAAATATTCCTTACTGACGATAGAGCCGTCATAAGATTACACATCCTGCCAACCAGATCTGTAAAAGAATGCATTCTTTTTTGTATTGCAGTCAAATGATGAAAAAGACATATCTTTTGAATATTTTGACTTCATATTAGTATGCTTAACTTCAATCAAAAATTCCCGCAGTTAATTTTGAAGTCTTTAGTAAACCAATCGTCTATAGAGCAGTTTCATTTCGTATTATAAGTTGTCTTACAAGGTCTATTAAAATTTCAAAATAATTCAAGTTTATACTTCGGCATTTTATTTTTAAGAATTCAAGCAATTAAAAGACTTTAAGCAGTAATAAAGACTTCAAGCAGTCAAAAAACTCCAAAGCAGCCAAATGACCGCATTGCTTTCAATGCAATCAAAAGACATCATGATTGCACAGAATGTAAAAGACTTCCAAAATTGCAACCAGTTTAAAAATATTGCATTAGGTCCGTTCGTTGAACTTTCCCCAAAGTTGACCTAGGTTTTCTTGACAAGCCTATGACCTGTCTAAAAAACCTGGATTTTTCAAAAAACGCTAAACCACGAATCACCACACATCCCTGTCATTAAAAAAAAATACATACCATTTGACAGCCCTCATATCGCCACATCAAAACCCTAGGGCGAGTTGAGGAAAAACCTATGTCTGTCAACCCTAAAAATAAATAAATAAATAAATAGGGTGGCGCAACAGAGCGAGGAGCCCCTGGGCCTAGCGCATTTCTCACAACCATGCCTTGTGAGGGAATGGAGGGGACCTACAATTTTCTGCCGGTTCCGAACGGCTAATTGAGAAAGCGCTTTTCATGGCAATGAATTTACTAACGGAGGACTTGCCAATTCCTCGCGTAAGACGATACCCGTGGAAAAACATTTTTGCCTCTGCTGGGATTCGAATCTCGAACCTCTGGGTTAGCAGGTGGACATGCTAACCATCACGCAACGGGTACAACAACCTAGGGCTCAAAAATACTCAATTTGACATTCAGGGCGACTTTAGGTTTCTCAAAACAAAGCTTTATGGCGACCCTAGAGCTTTAACGAACAAACCAATTCTTTTGTTGACTGTTCTAGACGATTATGGTTCACTAAAGACTTCAAAATTAACTGGGATTTATTTTTGAAAGTTGAAGTACTGCGAAAAGGAATGTGAATGCGTTCCAAATAATGATGGGACTTTTTGCAATGCAATCTTTTACAGCTCTGCTGCTAACGAGCACTTGACATTTATGGTAAACATTATAGAAAGAAATGAAAATCGACCATTTTAGACATTTTTTTAGAATGAAAATGTGTTTCCTAATTGTGAATATCTGGGATCTACGTTCAATAAAGAAGCAGCTTTTCATGAGGACATCAATCACCGGATAAGCATGTGGATATAGCATGAAAGCTCCGTCATCTTCTGCGACCGGCACAGCTTTTATTGTTCCGTTGACAGGAATGATCCGGAGAGCCCCGTCAGAAAGTTAATACCATAGAACGTTCAGATACGATCGCAAGAACAATTGACAAAAAACTGAAAAATATGAAACGACCATGGCACTGCCAAGAACCAGTTTTCGTATTGGCCTGACTCTAATATTGACCACTTCATCCGAAACAAGTCCCTTATGTTACAACGGAGGAAGTGGCACCGGCTTCGATTGTTGCCACGTATATCTGATGATTTGAAGCTGGCCATTTCTTGTCAGACTCTTAGTTTTTCGTTTTCAGTGTGATGCCCGTGTCACAACAATAATGGTTACAGTGCTGCCACTGAGAAATTTAAAAAATCATAGTTTAAAAACATGATTTGGGATAAAAAAACATGACTTACCAATCTCGTAGTGAAAAATAAAAGAAAGAATTCAAATAGAGTATTTGGAAACCATACCATGAGTAAAACAAATGTATATAATAGAATAACAGTTTGTTCAAATTATTAATTAAAACATAAAAGCAAAAAAGTATCGAAACTTAAAACAAAAACAAACAGTTTTGATAAATGAAACGATTAGTAAAATTTTTAAGAGTTAAAACACTTTTTATATTTCCTCAGATGCACATTTCGGAAGCAATGCTTCCATCGTCAGTGAGATATATAAATTAAAATAAATTATTTGTCAAAAAATTAATAAAAAAAAAACAAAAATGTTTCTAAACAAAATTACAATTGAGTTGAATTGAATCTATTAAAATTTTTTTTTTTAAATTGATTCTTTGATCGGTCCATCATCACTATTCATTAGATTATTTTTGTTTTTAAATATATAAAATGATTCAAGAGCATCTAATTCATAATTGCTATTTACATTTCTTATTAATTTTAAATTTTGCAAACTAAAACTATGACTATTTTCTAGCATATGTTCTGCAACACTTGACTTTTCTTTTTCATTATATTTAAGATTGCAAAATTTTTTTAAATTTTTTTAGAATATGTCTTCCTGTCTGTCCTGTATATTCTTTTGTACAATCATTACATCCGACAGAATAATTTTTGAAGTTGTTCAATTTTATCTTTAGATCATCCAATCAGATTTTTTATTTTTATTTCGCTGCACTGATTGATTAAAGGATCTTAAGATAAAATTGAACATCTTCAAAAATCAGGAATTTATTCTGTCGGATGTAATGATTGTACAAAGAATAAAATATAGTGAAAAGAACATATGCTAGAAAATAGTCATAGTTTTAGTTTGCAAAATTTAAAATTAATAAGAAATGTAAATGGCAATTATGAATTAGATGCTTTTGAATCATTTTATATATTTAAAAACAAAAATAATCTAATGAATAGTGATGATGGACCGATCAAAGAATCAATTTAAAAAAAAAAAAATTTAATAGATTCAACTCAACTCAATTGTAATTTTGTTTAGAAACATTTTTGTTTTTTTTTTTTATCAATTTTTTTTTTGACAAATAATTTATTTTAATTTATAAATCTCACTGACAATGGAAGCATTGCTTCCGAAATGTACGTCTGAGGAAATATAAAAAGTTTGTGTTTTAACTGTCAAAAATCTTACTAGTCTTTTTATTTATTAGATAAAAAAACACGTCGATTATCTCAACTAAAAGAACTCATTAAACAGTTTCGTACTTATTCATGTGTTTTTTATCCATTGTCTAGAGAACAAAAACTGAAATTGGCCAAAAGCGATTTTAATAAAATAAATACATGATTTTTCTTAAGCCGAAATATATGTTTCAATTCTCTGCAATTGGCAATTGCTGAAGCTGAACTCAATTCTCAATGTTGAAAGCAAAATAATATCAGGAAAATGAAGTGAACGATAGAAAAATATAAAAACTGTTTCATCCTCTGATCTATTTTACTCATCATCATTGCGTTAGTAGAGCACTCGAAGTGATTGCTGAGCTGTCAAAAATATTCCAAAGCCCGAGGCGAAAGAAAGATTAAGGCTGCGTGTGAAAAAACATGATTTTGGACTCAAAAACATGAAAACATGATTTGGGTCTAAAAAGCATGAAAATCATGATAAATCATGATTTCTGGCAGCCCTGAATGGTTACCATATCTTTCTTTTACATGAGGTGTTCGCGGTTCAAATTCCAGAAACACAAAAAAAAGATTTTTGGCGAGTTTGGCCTGTCATGTCGCCTTTTGGAGGGTATTGGCATCCGAGAATAATGGTGTCATTACTGCCATGAGAAACTTCATCTTATAAATTTGATTTGAATTAAGTTTATCACAATTTATCACGTTGTTTGTATAAATCAATTTACATATAATAAATGAATGAATAAAATATGCATTAACAATATTCACCAAAATCGTATAAATGCTTCCCAATATTTGATGTCAGTAATTATTGACAGAAAATTGGCTGTAAAGAAAATTCCACTTACTGTTCTTTAAAAAAAAAGTATTTAGATGCTGGCTCTTCGAGAAACCTCTTGCTGGCCGGTTTCTTGCTTGTTTCTTAATGTGTTATCCAGATACTTTGTACTCATATTTGTTTTTCAGCATAAGAAGGACTTCGTGCACTTTGTTCTACTTTCTTTACTCAGGATAACAAATATCGTTCACTAGCAGCACATAAAACAAATTTTTGTATCCTATTATTATTTTTCCTTTTAAATTAAACAATCAGTCAATTTAGCTAATGTATATTTTGTCCGTCTTTTCTATTTTTTCCTTCCAGCGAAATTAACTTAAACTTGAAACACCGATAAATTGTATTACACGACTTCACAAAATATATTGCATACATTTGGGCTAGTCCTTAGGAGTTCGGTACACAAACCCTTTTTTATTTACACTGAATTATAGTTTATGGCTAATGCTAATAATTTGACTATTAATTATTCCATATAACTATTGCATTTGGAGATTATAGCATTATCAATTATAGTAACAACCATCTATATTTTTGCAGTCGTACTAATATTTACCTGCAATAGTTATTACGACGGCAAGAGTATAGATGGCTTCCTGGTTTCGCTGCAGTGAATGATAGTTTCTTTAAGAAGTAGTCGTATGTATATAGAACCTATAGTAGGAATATAGATGACGCAATGGCAGCTTTAAGCCTTGCGCAAACCAACGCGGTGAGTGCGTGCGATGCGGTTGCGTTAAGTCAAGTCCATATGCATTAAGTCAAATCCCTATGTAATCTTATGGACGTTTGACTTAATGCATATGGACTTGACTTAACGCAACCGCATCGCACGCACTCACCGCGTTGGTTTGCGCAAGGCTTTAAGCCTTGCGCAAACCAACGCGGTGAGTGCGTGCGATGCGATTGTGTTAAGTCAAATCTCTATGTAATCTTATGGACGTTTGACTTAATGCATAGAATCTCTGACTTAACTGACTTAACGCAATCGCATCGCACGCACTCACCGCGTTGGTTTGCGAAAGGCTTTATAAAACAATTCTGGAAGTTAATAACGAAGTAACGGACGAAGTCATAATGCTTGAATAATTAATTATTCAATGTCATAATTTTATCCACCAAGTAAAATACAGCAGTGCGTTCTTTTTACTTGCGATTATAGGCACTATAAGGCAAGTTTTGTAATCGTAGAGAATTCTGTCTGTCTGTCTGTATGTCCGTATATGGTTCTAAAGCCTGAACCGCTCGACCGATTTTCTTCAAAATTTACAGTTAGAGTCTGAGGGGCAGCCTACAAAGGGTTTTTCGGAATTGGGTCTCTAGATCTTGAAATACCTGCTGCTGCTATACAACCTATCTGATATTTATTTTTCTCGAAAACGGCTCTAACGATTTCAATAAAATTTTGTGAAGGATTATTTTTTAAATGTCGTTCTTATGATGCAAAAAAATTTTTGGAAAACGTTTTAAAACGGTACCCATTATAGTACCGTTTTTTCAAGATCTTAGGCCTTGCATACCTTGCATAAAAAACTTCTTTTTTTAAATGAAAAATAAAAAACCATATTTTCATAATCAATATGTAGCTGGCAGCCCTGAAACCACCAAATATATTTAGAGCGAATACTAAAACCTTTTACTCAGCCTTAGTATTTTGGTATTGTATTTAGCCCATAAACGCAAGTTGCCCGAAACAGAACATAGTCGAGCTCGAGCAATTTACTATTGAAATTAAGGTAGTATGGTATTATCAATAAATGTAGCGGTGCTAGAAAGACATCTGCATCTACGCTACCGTCCTAGTATTTACCTGTAATTGTTGGTACCGCGGTAAAAACATAGATGGCTTTTGGCATCGTTGCTGTAATAGATAATACAATAATAAGGCAACTTTAGTTTTTTTATTTTTGTTCGTGTTCCACCTGAAATCAAAACATTCAGCAAAAATGTCGAATTCTTTTATTATTCAATACTTTTGGCAATGAAATCTTTGCAAGTGCCTCTTAATAAATGTGTATAATAGGAACAGGAAGGGATAGCCTAATCTCCATTTATTATTTTTGCGTTACGTAAGTGCAATTACAGCTCCCACAGATTCAAAGAGAAAGATTTTAGATGGTTAAATATATTTGTTTAGTAATCGTATTATGAGACAAAACACAAAAGTATTAATAAACGTGTATACACAACACGGAATTTGTTACATTTTGCCGGTAAAAATAAATAAGCAGCAAACGTTTGTCTATTTGTTGCAATTTTCTATTTTGGCTCCCCCAAAAGCCAAAATGAAAGTGTTTTTATTTTTTATTATTCTCTCAATGAGGAGCTGCTATCTACCGCATTTTTGATGAACTATAATACAGCAACTGTAAGGAAACGATTACACTGACCGTTATTTATTTCATGAACTTTGATCGTGCTTCGATTGTAAAATAGAGGATTAAGAAACAAGTGGGAAACCTTTACTTCGCTTTCCTCGCAACTTCCAATGTTTACATTGTTGCTCTTGTAAATTATAAACATAGTCATCTGTATATAAGGTTGTGTAAAATTTGTTTATCGACAAATGCTGTTGTATGTGTGACTTTCCATCTTGTTCCTCCACTGATTCTTATAAATCAATAAATCAAAGCGGAAAAATCTCCGGTGTTATACGAATCGGAGGATTTTTGTTCAATTGTGGGTATTGGTATTATTTCCAACATGTTTCTTGAGAGTCAGATAAAAGTGAAATAAAAAGAGACGACGCTGTGCTCTTTTAGTTGAACAGTGTCGTTATTTTTGTGGATTTATTGCTTTAACAAATCGACCAATGTAAATTTGGTTATTATAACGCATATGGGCGAATAATGTTATAATTCTTTTTACATATAAGAAAAACAAATAATTGGATTTTTTTGGTATTCGAATTCGAACCTCAAACTCTGGAACTTAACAGACAAACATTATAACCATTATGCGGACACCACGGACACCACGAAGTACATACATATGGTAAATTGTCTGATAAGACAGGCAGGCACCTGTCACCAGCACTCAGGACTGACAAAGGGGTTAGTTATAGCGATAAGGGAAACGAATCAGGAAAAATATTCAAATGGATTTAAAACAAGTTTTTCTTTGAAATACAAATGTTGCGTCTATCGATTGAAAATCACTCAAAGAATTTTTGCCCCCACAAAATGTATAATTGAACTAATGTTTTCTGTTAAAATTGCACTTTTCTAGTTTCCTGATGGAATTTAATTTTTCGTGTCAGCTGATTGAAATTTGACCCAAAATGGAACAAATTGTTCCAATTATTTGGATTCCATTTTCCATGTATTCCGCTGACAGACTCACAGCAGACTTTTTTTCGCGTGCATTGCATAAGGAGAACCAGTTGCTGGTGTGTGGCTGTGAAGGGTTGAGAGCCTGGCAACTGACATGTTTTTCCTGTTCGCTATAAACGCTCATCAAGAAAAAATTCATGTTTCCATTTGTCTCAACTTTTCCTGATGATTTTTCCTTATCGCTATAATTGGCCCCTAATATGTTGGTAAACTTTATTTTCTTTCTTTTGCAACTTTATGTTGATTTTGTAGCACGAAATTTATCTGCAACGTAACTATATGCATTTTTATCGCATTTCACTCATCTCAGAGAATCTTTGATCAGCTCAACAGCAAAAATAGCGAATTTAAATTAGCCATTATTTGCTAAGTTAAAGTTACATAGCAGTGAAAGTGTTAATCTATCTAGGAAATTGTGATTAGCGTTTTTTTTATGTATGTATTTTGAGTATATATCCGCGTTCAAAAACACAACTAATGTTGCTTCTGGAGGCATGCTACCGCCATGTGTGTATAAACATTTTTATAAATGACTTCCAACTGGTTTTTGACTATCGAGAACAACAACAAAAAATAATTCAGACAGCCCGAAATTTAACATGAAGTCGAGTACCTAGGGTAAATCAGCTGACTTTATTTCTTGGGTTCAATTTTGCCAAAGATTCTTTAATTCGGCTAAGATTTGACAATCTTAAAGATTTTGATAATCTCAAAGTTTCTTAATTTGGTTAAGTTTGGTTGGATAATCTCTAGTTGAAATAAATGATAACTTTTTGTGCCTAAAATTATTTCAGTTTCTCAATTATGTTTATACTTAATAATGTTCAAAAAATGTGCCTTCTTGCATCAAATATGTCCAAGTTTAGACTAAAAAATTATGTTGACATGAGCTTTATTACTTTCATTTTAAGAGTGAGAGAAGAAGCTGTTGGAACAAAGCCCGCTTCATCAAAAAATTATAAAACATCGATAGATCATCTATCTGACGTCCTCATTTGTGCTTCTTCTTTATCATAGCTTTATTCATCAAAATATTTTATTTTTTGAGTAGTGGAGAGGAACAGATCAAAATGTGTGTGTGTATTTGTATATGCACAGAAGAACAAAATGAAATTTTCAAACTTTTGGTGGCCTTCAGCGTTCCTTAAAGCCATCACACAATAGCGCGTTTGCCTCGCGTCGACCTCATTTGACAGAACAATCAAAAGTTCAACTATACGAAATCTGTAGAGTCTCACACAATCACGCTTTGTCCTCAAACGCGTCGTTTGACAGACGTAAGCAAACGTAACAAAGCGACCAACCTTCAAAAAAAAGTTCAGCTATGTTGAACTTTTGCTCGCTTTCTGACATATCACTCCTTTTCAGTTTTGCAATAGGGAAGAGTAATAAAATCGATGTAAGCAAAACATCGATTTACGAATCAAATTGTCGATACGTCGGTATGGATGTCGAAGTGTGTTTCAGCTGAAACTTATCGATGTAAATACTAGATAAATATATAAATTCTCGTTGTTAAAGCTGTTTTAAACTTTACTTTTGTTAGATTATTCAACGTAGGTGCTGTTGAAGCATTTAAACTACTATGAATTTGCAATGATGTATTGCAAAATCGACTTATACTTTATGTAATATTTTCCATATCGTGGATTTCGATGAATTTTCGATATATGAGTGAGTATAAAATCGATTATAGATTTTTGTGGCTAACAAATCAATCAAATTGTACTTCATATTTGTGCATGAAGTGTGCTTAAGCTGAATTTTAGAGTGTTTTAGCAGAACTTTATCGATGTAACTAGTAAATAGATATTTCAATTCTCGTTGTTAAACCTGTATTAAACTTGACTTCTGCCAGATTGTTCAACGAAGGTGATGTTTAATCACTTAAACTACTATAATTCTGAAAAGATATTCTTAAAAATCGACATATATAATATGTTATATTTATCATACCGTAGATTTCGATTAATTTTCGATGCATGGCCGCATGGGTTAATATAAAGTCAATCAATATGGGCGATTTTGAAGCATTTAAATCATTTTATAAGCAAATTATTGTAAAGGTGCTCGACCAATAACTTATGCGATAATTTCATACCGTATATTGCGATAACATTTTTGATATTTGCATGAATATAAAGTCGATTATGTTGAAAAATCGACAACAAACAGCAAACAGCAAATGTTATCACAAACTAGATTGCATGCGATAACACAGTATGGAAATGCAACTACGCACATTATACTAAGCTCAATTGATTACACTACACATTTCACTAAGCTCCTCATTCATCTCTTTATCAAAAGTAATTAACAAATTAGCAATCGATTTTGTTTTCCACGTACTTAATACAAAGGAAAAAATCGATTTTTGTTATCGATAGTTTCTGATAACGACGATGGTCGTTCGATATTTCAATCGATATATTTTCTTAATTTCGCACAAGCTTAGACGAATGAATGACAGTAGGGCGCTTTGAGGATTTCTCATGCAACGTGAAGCCTACGTGAGGTCGACGCGACGCGACGCGTGATTGTGTTTTGGCTTTTAAAGCCATCACACAATAGCGCGTTTGCCTCGCGTCGACCTCATTTGACAGAACAATCAAAAGTTCAACTATACGAAATCTGTAGAGTCTCACACAATCACGCTTTGTCCTCAAACGCGTCGTTTGACAAACGTAAGCAAACGTAACAAAGCGACCAACCTTCAAAAAAAGTTCAGCTATGTTGAACTTTTGCTCGCTTTCTGACATATCTCTCCTTTTCAGTTTTACAATAGGGAAGAGTAATAAAATCGATGTAAGCAAAACATCGATTTACGAAACAAATTATCGATATGTCAGTATCGATGTTGAAATGTGTTTAAGCTGAAATTTATCGATGTTAATACTAAAGAAATATTTAAGTTCTCGTTGTTACAGCTGTATTAAATTTAATTTTTGTTGGATTATTCAATGTAGGTGTTGTTGAAGCATTTAAACTACTTTGAATTTGCAATGGTGTTTTGAAAAATCGACTTCAACTTTATGTTATATTTTTCATATCGAGGATTTCGATGAATTTTCGATACATGAGCGTGTATAAAGTCGATTGTAGATTTTTGTGGCAAACAAATCAATCAAATTGTACTTCATATTTGTGCGTGAAGTGTACTTAAGCTGAATTTTAGAGTGTTTTAGCAGAACTTTGTCGATGTAACTAGTATATAGATATTTCAGCTAGGTATCGTTGTTAAACCTGTATTAAACTCGACTTTTGCCAGACGAAGGTGATGTTTAATCACTTAAACTACTATAATTCTGAAAAGATGTTCTTAAAAATCGAGATTTCGATTAATTTTCGATGCATGGCCGCATGGGTTAATATAAAGTCAATCAATATGGGTGATATTGAAGGATTTAAATCATTTTATTTTTGTAAAGGTGCTCGACCAAAAACTTAAGCGATAACTTCATACCGTATATTGTGATAACATTTTTGATATCTGTATGAATACATCGATTATGTTGAAAAAATCGACAAGTTTTTCATTTTAAACAGCAAATGTTATCACAAACTAGATTACGTGCGATAACACAGTAAAGAAATGCAACTACACACATTATACTTAGCTCAATTGATTACACTAAACATTTTACTTAGCTCCTCATTCATCCCTTTATCAGAAGTAATTGACAAATTAGCAATCGATTTAGTTTTCCATGTACTTAATACAAAAGAAAAAATTTATCGATTTTTGCTATCGATAGTTACTGATAACGACGATGGTCGTTCGATATTTCAATCGATATATTTTCTTAATTTTGCACAAGCTTAGACGAATGAATGACAGTAGGGTGCTTTGAGGATTTCTCATGTAACGTGAAGCCTACGTGAGGTCGACGCGGCGCGACGCTCTATTGTGTTTTGGCTTTTACGGTACTGTATAAGAAAATATTAGAGGATGAGTAACTGCGTGAAAACAACTATGCACAGTCGCATACGGAGCTGCAGCCGCAAAATATTAAGTACACGTGAATACAATGATGTATACACAAACACGCAAGCCGGAGCAGCACAAGTTAACTTTATTTTTACTCTTGCGGCTGCGGCTACGTTTGCGAATCATTGCGTTCACGCAGTAAACAAGCTAGCACCGTTTAAAATCTTCTCAAATGAGCTTTATAATGCTAAGGATCATTTACAGTTGATGTTAGTTTTACACTTTTATAACCTAAAACCCCAACTTTACTCATCTAACCTTCGCCATCATCTGGCCAACGGTTATTTTTTTTTTTTATTAATCTGAGCTATTATTCAATTCCTAGAAAAAATTATGCTTTATAGTTATAATAATATGTTATAAGTTTTGTTTTCAATCAAAGTTTATTTTGAATTTCTAGTTTCTTTATTTTTTTGGTATACATACACTTTTATTTTACATTCTGTTTTTGAAAAAAAAAATTTTTCTTTTTAAAAAAACATGGTGTACTTGTTACCTTAAATTCGTCACTCTTCAGTTGTGCCATCTGACGGAATGCTGTTCAAGTTTGCTGCAGCAAATCAGATCCAAGAGTTTTCGTCACATGTCTCCTTTTCGCCAATACGCAGGGGCTTTCCGTAGAATGGCGGAAACTTTTAGAGTGTGCGTCATAATCAACGCAAAAGAAAAAGACCACTATATTATACGACCCCAATAAACGGGTGTGGAACAAGCATGAAAAATATGTATAGAGAGCAGAGAGAGTTCCCTGTTTTTCACATACACACTTCATTTGATTGTGCTTCGCCGTTCGTGTTCGGGCAGACGACTTTTTCTCGCCATCAACATATAAGTCCGCCATTTTGAACAAATCGGAGTCTCGGTTGTTCTTCGAACAAATTTGCTGAGAATTTTCATCAGAAACTTTGTGAAAATTTTTCCCCAAAAAATTGTAAATAATTAATTTTCAAATGTTAGTTAAAACGATGCGTTAAAGTATGGTAAAATCTAATTTCCAAAAAAAGTGTTAGTGTTTTTGCATTTTAATTAGTTTTTCGGTGCTAAAATATTTGGATTTTCTTCCCTGTGTCCAACAAAAAATTCAATTCAATTTTTTTCTGTTCGTGTTCGTTTCGTCGTTCGTTCATCGTTGGTTTTCTTTCTTTTCTTGTATAAGTTTTTGCGTATGTGTGAGCGCTGGGTCGAGCAACGAAGAATAATCTTGTACGCGCTATGCGCCCTAGAGTGAGCGAGCAATGCTCACATTCACAACTACGGCGATGAGATTTTTCAAATGCAAAACAAAGATCGATGCAGATGATTTGCTTAGGCTAGAGTGAAATGGAAATACATTTACAGTGGACCACAAAAATTGAAATAAATATTATTTTCCTTTTTTTTCTCAATAAGATTCGGGGATCGTCGGATCAGTTGGTTTTTTCGTTTTTCTTGGGGAGAGAAAAAAGATTTAATTGTTGTTAAAGTTTTTGTTTTTCCGAAAAATTAAATGAAATTTCATCAAGTGTTAAAATTTTCTGTTTTGTGTCAAAAATTAACAATTAAAAAAGTTCTCTATTTCGCGGAAGTCGAGTTGAAGTTTTTAATGCATTTTTATTTTGTATGACAACCTATGGGTGAAATTTTCTCTTTTTTCTCACCGCCGTAGTCTACGCATTGTTAGATTTTTGAAACGTTTGATAAATTAAAGAAGTCTATAAAATGGTCAAAATAAGTAATAAATCAGCTTTTGAGCCGTATTTTTTCCTAATTTCCATTAACCAAAACTCAAGGCCAATTATTAAGGAAAATAAAACTAACCTGCCGCTCGCGTTCTGAGTAAATTTGAATTTTTTGTTGGACCTGTGTAGTTCTAGTGTTAAAAATGCCTGTGTTTTCTAATATAGCAACATTTATAGAAGGAACAGTATTAAAAAAAAATCTTGAAAATGTGCAAATGGAGAAAACGGAAAACTTCAGTAATTTTTTCATTTTTCTTAAAAACAAACACAAAAGAACTTAAAAAATGAATACAAGTGCAAATGGAAACTGTAAACAATTTTCCAATAAGGGAAAAAGATAGTAGTGCGAAATGCAAAAACTCTGCTTATAATGACAAACTGATATTTATGTCTATGTTTTGTGTGCGAAAATTAAAACTTAAATTAAAAAGTATTGTGATCGTCTTGGAATCTTATATTGTCAAATAAAATGTCAAAACTCTTAGACTGTTGGTCAAACTCTTCTGATACAGAACACCGAACGAAATTTTGATCGGCTGCCTGAAGAGTTGTACAAAAAAAAAAAAAAAACATTGCTTATAGCTAAAAAAAACAAAACAAAAACTTTGAAAGCAAAGAAAAGTTTTAAGTTAAAGCGACATCACAATGGCGGATCATCTGGATGAGCCGCCTCAAAAGCGGGTTAAGATGGAACGCTTTCCCCAATCATCCAGTGATGCCGGTAAGAAGAACACCATTTTGAAGTAGGAAATATGTTAACAAATTTTGTTTATTGCAGCGGAAGTTCTAAATATTTTTGGTCTTGAGGATAACCTCCCCGATGAGCTTGTCTCAACAGGTAGTGGTTGGGGTGATCAGATGGGAGGTGGGGGTAATAAACCGCCTGCGCAAGGACCTGGTCCAGGTGGGCCCCAGATGAATGGTGGTGAGGATCCAAGTGGGGGTGTTTCAAACAATACTTTACGTCAGCTGCACCACCAGCACCAGTTGCAGCAATTATTGCAACAACAGGTAACTGTTCTAATAAAATAAAAAAGCATTGTACTGATATTATGTATTTGTTTCCAGGGAAATAAGAACGCGATGGTTGCCAACACAATGGGCCTCAATCAATTGGGTAGTAAGAGCCCCAACCTACAGTCTCCAACGGGAATGCCAGGCGCAATGCAGGGCAACATGGGAGTAGCAGGTATGGTCAATCCGATGCCCATGTCTATATCGAATAATGGGACGCAGACCATAAATGCAATGCCTGGTAAGCAAATATTTTTAATGTTTTAAAACATACCATTTGTTTTAAATTAATTTTTTTCAATAACCAAAATGTAAATCATGTGTTTTTGCTTCAAAAGCAATTAAAAAATAGTCATACGTATTGATGTTATTTTTATAGTACCAACCGTCCAGTTGTTGCCGACTAAATGCGTATGCATTAGGGTGCTTTTTATTTTGCAACTATTTTTTTGTTTTCTCCCACATCGAAAGTTTTTGGGAAATATGTACCTAAAAAAGAAAATCCGAAAAATTTGAACAGTTAACATTTAAAACTCCAAAATTGGTTTGTAAAGTTCCAATATAAAATAGACGGAAACTTTGACTTTATTTGTTTATAATTAAATGCTATGCAAAAGTGTCTATTGCGGCGTAATCGTAAGGCTCCGGCCACGCAATGAGCGACTGAGCGACGAATCTGAGCGATGGGTGGCCATTTACTAAACGACGTCGCTGAGTGATTAGTTGGGAAAGAAGTGCGATTTGTCGTAGCTTATTAGTTGAAAGTCTCGTTCATATTATAATATTATTAAATCGGGCCTATTGAGGTAACCGTCTGAGCGGAATTCTCTCCGATCGGAGACATTTTACTTCGTGGTAGTCCTCCGATCGGCCGATCCGACGTTCTCCGGTAAGTTTTTGTTGCGGAGATTTTAGTTTTGGGAATGCAATGCATTGCCGCATTTGTGAAAAATTTCTTACGACGACAATTACTTCGAAGCAAAATTAAATCTCCGAGAGAGAGGCCTGGACCTAGCGCATTTCTCACAACGTCACAACCATGCCTTGTGAGGGAATGGTGGGGACCTACAATTTTCTACCGGTACACCCCATAAATTTTGAAAGGGTAAATTATGGTGAATCTCATCATATATATCAAAATCTTCGCAGATTTCCAGATCGATTTTGGCAATAGTTTTGTCGTACATATGTCAGTACCATCTTTTGATTTGCTGTTGGAAAAAGTTCGATCAAAATTAACAAGACAAAAGAAAGCAATTAGTCCAGAACAACGAAGCGAATTTAATTAAATGTACTTGTATACTGCACAATTTTGTGAGAGAGTGCGATGGCGACAGTAACGTTGATTTATCTACACGTATCAGCAGAAATGGCTAATAACATAGCTCAAACAAATGCAGCCACCCAAGGAGAACAGTCCCGTTATAACAGGAGCACACGCAATGCTTTGAATATAAAAAATGAGCTAACACAATATTTTTGGGAATTCGGGCATTGAATAAAAAACACTATGTACATATTTGTTTTTAAAGATTAAATAAATAAAAACTTACCAGAAATTTTGTCCAACTTTTTCCCACTCTTTATCGGTGACATTTTTATTTTTATAATCCCTATGGGTATCCTGCCATAATAGAACTTGGTGGCTTTGGACAGCTGAAATTAAACTTTCAGTGTTTATTTTATTCATCTTTTTTCTTCGTCGCTCAGCGATCGACTGAAAAATCAAAACAGATTTGATTGCAGAGCGACGTCGCGCTGCCGCTCAAAAAATAGCTCTGTCGCTCAGGGTTTATGGGGCCACCTCCATACGGTTTCCTTTGTTTAAATTTTTTTGCGTCGCTCAGCAACTCGTCGCTCACTGCGTGGCCGATGCCTAACACAAATTACGGGGGTAGTTCATTAAATTTTCTTTTTATGTCCCTATCTCAAAGCAAGAGTTAAAAAAACATAAAGGAAATATAGGAAATTCAATTTTCTGCAAAAAAAGTACCAAATTGCTAACATCAATATTTCTTGAGATATTAAGGTCTTGTCTTAAGGGTGAGGGATTATGAAATTTTACTAGATTAAGTTAAATTGTTAATTTTTTTTAACTTTCGAGTTATGGACACTTTTGTAGAGCATTAAATTTTAAACAAATCCTAATATCAACAAAGAGAAAGTCAGTAGGGATAACCAAATACCTATTTAGTAGTAGTAGTAGTAGTAGTAGTAAGTTTATTTCTTAACAAAAATTCAGGTCTTACAATTTTGTATAAACATAGAATAAAGTAAGAAATCTAGGTACATTTTATATTTTTAGAAAAAAAAAATAGTGTTAAATGCACATAACCCACAGCAAAATTTAAATCCAATAAATAATCTTAGGGTGGGGTGACCCTTAAGTAACTAAAAGAATTATTAAATAAATGCTTAAGGAAGAAATCCAAAACAAAAAATAGATCAAGTAAAAATGATTAATAATTTTAATACACAGTCATTAGTCAGAGAACTAAAAATGAGAAAACGAGAGGGATTTTATTAAATAAACGACAAGATGATATAGTGTAAAAGTTTCGAAAAGCTGTGGTGCGAAAAGTAGGAATAGAGACTAAATTCAAAACATTACCTCGAAGATTATGGTTGTCTAGTATTCTAAAATTCAAATTTCCGGACTTTACAAAAAAAGCTTTCAGAACTTTAAAGCAGTAGAGGTGACGTTTAGGAAGAATTTTTAAATCTCGAAATAAGGGAAAACTATGATGCAAACGATTTTTATAACAGATTTTTCTCACAATATACTTTTGTAATATCAATAAGGGTTGAATCTTATTATAATAAGAACCACAAGTCGTCGGGGTCGAAGAATGATGTTGATTATAGGGGAATTTGTAAACTATCTGCAATTCCCAAATTGTTTGAAAGCTTAGTCAAAAACAAGCCCGATTTCCTGACATGTGAGTATTTGTCTGATTTACAACATGGTTTTGTCTCAGGTCAATCTACTGTTAATTTATCCGTTTTTACCTCATATGTCACCAAAGCTATGGAACAAAAACTTCAAGTCGATGCATTAATTGTTAATTTATCCGTTTTTACCTCATATGTCACCAAAGCTATGGAACAAAAACTTCAAGTCGATGCATTTTATACGGATTTCAGCAAAGCTTTTGACTATGTAAACCATCAAACACTAATAAAGAAACTTGAAATTTTTGGATTTTATTCCAGAATTCTTTGTTGGTTATCGTCATATCTGAAAGAATACAACTTATAAAGGTTGGTAATACATGCTCAAGATAAATTCATATAATACACGCCTGATACATATCAGGCGTGCCCCAAGATAGTCACCTCGGCCCCCTGGTTTTCTTGATTTTTATTAACGACATAATTTTTGTCATTAAATATAGTGAATGTCTAATATATGCGGATGATCTAAAACTGTATTTTAATTCTTTAAATAACAGTTACTTGGGATAAAGTCTTTGGAATCTCGACGTAAAGTCCATAGCATTATGCTTATTAGAGACTCTTCTCTTGGAGTGCGATTTTCTGTTAGCTGTAATATTGCTTGTAGAAATAAATAAATAAATAAATAAATAAGATTGTCAAAGTTTACAGAATTCTTTGTTGGTTATCGTCATATCTAAAAGAATACAACTTATAAAGGTTGGTAATACATGCTCAAGATAAATTCATATAATACACGCCTGATACATATCAGGCGTGCCCCAAGATAGTCACCTTGGCCCCCTGGTTTTCTTGATTTTTATTAACGACATAATTTCTGTCATTAAATATAGTGAATGTCTAATATATGCGGATGATCTAAAACTGTATTTTAATTCTTTCACAACATGGTGTCATATTAATGGCCATAAATAAATATTAAAAAGGCAAACGTAATTTCGTTCTCTAGATTGTCTAATTGTTTGCTTTTTAACTACGTAATTGAATCACAGGCATTAGTTCGTGTTTCAAAAATCAAAGATTTAGGTGTAATTCTCAATTGATTCTTCAATTTCTTTCAAAAGCCATTTCGAATATCTTGTCCCCAAGGCAAACTCATTTGTAGGCTTTATAAAACGAAACGGAAAACATTTTAAAGATCCATTCACGCTTTTATCGTTGTTCATATTTCTTGTCAGATCACTTTTGGAATATGCAAGTATTGTCTGGAGTTCCGCATATAAAGTTCATTCTGACTGGATTGAAAAAATTCAGAGACGATTCACTAAATATGTACATATTTAGGAAAATGCGCTGGGACTGCAGTCCTACAGACGAAGCTAGATGCCAGTTACTTGGGATAAAGTCTTTGGAATCTCGACGTAAAGTCCATAGCATTATGCTTATTAGAGACTCTTCTCTTGGAGTGCGATTTTCTGTTAGCTGTAATATTGCTTGTAGAAATAAATAAATAGATAAATAAATAAGATTGTCAAAGTTTACAAGTATTTTATATGGGAAATCTTTGAATGCCTTGGTATATTAAGTACTCAAATTTTTAAGATATTGGTTTTTCGGTACTATTTTTTAGTTGGCATTCAAAAATTTGTTCAAATACATCGTACAAAACCAAAAAAAAAAATGAGAACCACAAATTGTTAGAAGTTCTACTTGCAGGTTTAATAGTTTTTGGGGTCGTGCATTTAAAAATTCGTCATGACTTCCTCTATGGTCTTCAGGCTGTTTATCCTATCTCCCTGCTCATAAACTTTTAGACTTATTTTCTCACGCAGATCTTTGCTATTCATTTAGTTGTAATCTAAATCTTTTCAATGTACATAAAAATAATTGTAAAAAATCACTTGAAAAATCTTTTTTTATGTGAAGTTGAACTAACCAAATATTTGAAATTAAGTTTGGAAATGTATAAAGATAATAAAAACAACGATATTCCTGTACTAATAATAATAAACCAATGGACACCAATAGGTGCACGTGGCGTAATGGTCATTGCAAAAGTCCAAAAGAGATCGAAAGCAACACAAAAGTTTTTTAAAGTTCCCATACTTATTGGTTTGTAAATCAAGTTTTTTGTATCGTCGGTTTTGAAAAATTCATTCTCGAAAACTGAATTTAAAAAAAAAAAAAATATCAGAATGAAAAACAATGATAGGTCTTAAAAGAAAGCATGACATGTTTTGAAACCCTAAAATATATTCTTTTTATAGTGAAATTAATTTTCTATTCAGTTTTCTACATTTTAAGTTCGAAAATGTTTTAAGCGAAATACGGACGATACCCACGGTTGCCACTGACCAAAAAAAATATGTCTGCAAAAATGAGAATAAAAATTACCAAAGTTATGATTGCTTCCGATGAAGAAAGAAGGGAATAACACCTATGTAGTTCTCAAACGGAAAAACGGTTTGTTTATAGAAAAGTCATGAGAGTGTGAGCTTCAGAGTTTGTACCAAAAGTTAAAAAAATCATGCCAGGGTGGAAAACCATAAAGACCATAAACATAGTGGAACCGCAGTCATTTCTGAAAATCTGGAAACGTTACTTTTGCAGACTCACCTTAGACGATGATCAAGAGTGCCATACTCTAGATCAGAAGAAGTTTGTGTCACAGACACGAATTTTAGCTTAAATTTTTAAGGAGATAAGCTTGAAAGGAGAATGCACCAACTGCATGATTTGGTCGAGAAAAGCATTTTCAATGAATAAAAAACCTTACAATTACACCAATTATAGAGGAAAACTCCTCCTGCGTAAGACAGAAACAAACTGTACAGCGTTATGTTTAGTTCTTAAAAAAGATTTAATCACGAATTCACCACACATGCTGGGTCATTTGAAGAAAAGCACGTGTCTTTTCTCATCAGTGTTTGCTACCTGATCTTTCCCTAGCAAAATTCTAGTTCTACTTCAGGGCGAGTTGATGGCAAACCCAGAACTCAAAAAACACCTAGCTTGATATTAAGGGTACACTGAGGTTTTTAAAAAAAACGTAGCTACTTCAGGGCTATAATTGGGCTTGAAAGAACGAACTTGTTAATGCACTTTTTACATCATTCGATAAGAACTGCTTTATGTTTACATTATTAGTTTTGGACATAAATAACCAAACTGGCAACCGTGGCGAGATCTCTCCAGTTTTTGCGCTCTAAGTATCTTCAAGTTTTTTGGCTCATCTTCTTCTAGGTCGGGAGGAAGTAGTTCTTGATGATGGTCCAAATTGAAGGGCCGTTCCAATTCATACAGAGAGTTATTTCATCATTGCCTTTAAACAATATGCAGAAGTTGTCTTTCCATATCCTCAGTAGCGATTGGGATTGTAATATTAGGTCTGTTTCTTTACTTTGTGCACAGAAATTCATAATCTGTCATATTTTAAAGAGTGGGGGTGAAATTCTCTCAGAAACTCTGAAAGAGCGTAATTGTCTGAATAGTAAAGAAACGTCTTGAACAAAACATTCACAGCAACGCTTGAAAAAACGTCTGTTTGACAGTTGTTGTATTTGATTTGACTGTGCATGATTTCTGTCCACTGAAATTTTGGTGACAAAAATTCGTAGGATTGAAAAATTTTCTACTCTCTCATGAACACTCTCACAACGAAAAATCACTGTGCTGCAATAGGATTAGACTGATTTTCAGTGAATTTCGGTGCATTTCGTGATAATTTTCAGTAAAGAAACAGGGCTCAGATTCCGTAACTTCTCAGAAGATTATTGTTCAATGGTCTATTTCAGATTGCCTCGTCAAAAGATTGTTTAATATAACTTTGCTTTCAGTGGTTAGTGAAAAGCTATTTTAAAACGTTACAAAATCCGGCCCAGACCTATTATGTTTCCCTGCTGGTCTTTGTAGGCTTCAATTTAAAGGTTGCCAGCCTGGCTTCATCTCTTTACTCAACAGAGCGCTTCTCATGCTGCTTCTTTTTTTTTAAATTGTGCAGGTAGGGGAAGATAGGTCTATATCCTTCATATCTTCATTCAGTTGAAATTTTTAGTATTCCAGCTTTATACAAGTTCCCGTTATTCCCGCATCGTAACTCTGCCCCTGGAATTATGTCCGTAACCGATTTCTAGTCTGAAAATTTTAATTCTTTTAATTTATAAAGTTTCAGGTGTCACAGTGTTAGTGTTAGAATTCTTCCGAAACGATTTCACATATTCTGATGAAATTCTATACTTATATTTGGTAAGCCTGAGAATAGGTTTAAAACTATTTTTTATCTCCATATTCATAGTGGTTAGCATGTCGAATTGTCTTGTGTTTAAAACCAATATCATGATAATGAAAGTTATATAAATAAATATGATGGATGACGCAACAGAGCCCGAGACCTAGCGCATTTCTCACAACGATACCTATTGAGGTACAATTTTTTGTCTATTCCGAACGGCAAATCGAGAAACCTTAAACTGCTTTTAAACGGTTATCGCCTTTCGCGAGGATTTGAAAAGTCCACAAATTGATTGATTCGAAAAGCGCTTTCTCGTTTAGCCTTTTGGAATTGGAAGGAAATTATAGGTCCCTTCCATCCCCTTCTGAGGTATGGTTGTGAGAAATGCGTCAGTCCTCGGGACTCCCCGCTCTGTTACGCCACGCTGTTTATTTATTTTAGATATCGTGCAAAGTCAAGAAAAAAACAACATCTGTCAAACACACGATTTTTCAAGCGTTGCTGTGACTTCACGAATTGCTTGGATAATATTGGAATTAAGTGCTGTAATCTTTTCCGAAATGTGCACATAACAACGGTCCTCCACGGTTCTCCGGAAAAAAGCCCAAATGGTTCCAAACACAAGTCCATGTCATCAAATTTAATAAAAGAAAAGTCGGATAACATGGTTCTGTAAAGCCCTTCGCGAACGTTGTTCCTAGCTTCATTTTGGAAAAAAATAATCCAATGATGCCACCATCTCACAATCCGCATCAATCTGTCACTTTCTATGGATGCATTGGCTTCTCGATAATAACATGCGGGTCTTACGAGAACCAGATGCGCCAATTTTATTTGTTAACGTAGCAACGCAAATGAAAATGCACCTAGTCAGAAAAGATGATTTTTCGTTTTAACTCAAGCTGCTCTAAAGCCCAATGAACGGTCGTGCGCCTTCAATTGCTCAGTCAATTGGATCTTGAAAACGAATTCTCCAAGATTTTTGTGCAGAATTCTCCTCGGACAAGTGCGTGAAATGACCAGCTATAGAGATCGGCGAGTTGATGTTACATAGTTGATTGAGTCTCACAGTCTCGGTTACAGCAGTCACATGAGTGTTGTTCACTAGATACCATGCTAGTCTTACGAATATTTGAACAAACTTGCGTACGACAGGCCTGGTGGGTGTATATTTTTGGCCAAAACTTCTTTCAAAAAAACGTCTATTTAAGCAATTACTTTGGAAATAAGTTCTCAATCGGCCCTATCGTGGAAACCGTCGGAGCGGAATTCTCTCCGATCGGAGACATTTTGCTTCGTGGTAGTTCTCCGATCGGATGATCCGACGTTCTCCGATAAGTTTTTGTTGCGGAGATTTTAGTTTTCGGAATGCAATGCATTGCCGCATTTGTGAAAAATTTCTACTACTTCGAAGCAAAATTGAATCTCCGAAGAAAGATGCGTTGCGGAGAAAACTCCGCTCCGACGGTTACCACGATAGGGCCGAATATTTCCCAACGTTGTCCATACGTAAACGGAATGGTTTCGTTCAGCGGTGTTATGACCAGAGATGTTAAAAATAGTTTTGTAAAAGTATTTAAATACAAAATGCAAATGCATAGTTGTTAGCACTATTTCAAATAGAAATACAAAATAGTTTTAAATAAAAGTATTTAAATACAAAATGCAAAATACGTATTTTTAAAATAGGTTTTGAAAATAAAATACATTGTTAAGGATATGATTTTTATTTAACTTATACACTTAGATTTATTTTAACATATATTTATACACTTATGTTTATTTAACTGACTTTAAAACTATTATTTGTTCAAAGAGTTCATCTTTCATGTTCCGCCTGTGGGGCCTCATAATCATTCCACCAATTTTTGGTTTTGTAATCGCAGCCCACGTCTGTGAATACGTGTGAGCTGCAGCACAGCAGTGGCCACATACACCACTTTATTTTGGGATTCCGAAACAAACACCACTTTATTTTGGAAAATCTTAGTTTCGGAATCCCAAAATAAAGTGGAGTTTGTAATGACAGCTTGTGGACGGATGCAGTAGTGTGTGTAAGGTTTGGTCTCTTGTTTTTTTATTCAAAAAACTGCAGTCTTTGGCCCTTATTGCGAGTGTCGTTTAACATTCGATGCGACAAGGATCGAAAGCTTCGATAAATTTTCCTTTTGGTATTGCGTATCTCTATCGACAAGGATTTCTGTTACTTTGAATAATGGAAGTAGTCATTTGTGAATAAATCCTATAATTTGGCATTTGAGTTAGTTTCAGTGATAGTCGAACGCAAAAATACAGACGATAGCGACCGAATTCAAAATTGAAAGTATCGAATAATAAGAATACGCAATACCAAATTTCATTTTCGACGTTCGACTATCGACAACGGTCGTTTATCGACAGCCAAACGACACTCGCAATAAGGGCCTTTACAACTCTGCTTTAAGCATTATTGTTCTAGTTGACAATGACAAAACTACAATCACGATCAGGTGCGTTCATAAATAAAGTGGTCTTGGATTCAAGAATGAAAATTTGGAAAAATGAATTAGAAATGTAACAAAACTATTTTGTATTTTATAAATACTAAATATTTTTAAAAAAGCATTTTAAATAAAATACAAAATACGTTTAGAAAAAAAGTATTTAAATACAAAATAGAAATAGGTATTTTGCATTTTGTATTTGCATTTCAAATACATGTATTTCAAATAATTCACATCTCTAGTTATGACATTGACTTCTATTAATATTATAGCGAGAAACAGCTTTCAGTGTGATTTAAAAAAAGATCACTAGTAAGTACTACTACTACTTTTTTTTTTTAATTTGTCTTTATTTTTTGACTTATTTTAATATTTAAAAAACTGCGTTCCAATTGTGATGCAAATGCAATGCTTTCATTTAATAAACACGAAACTGTTATTCAATAATTAAAAATTTTTGGTGAGTAGTTTTCAAAGTTCAAACTTTTTAGACTGTAATTAAATGTTTTGTGTTGTGTACATGATTTTTGTGCTATTTTCACTAGTTTACTTAAAAAAACGTACTATTTTTTGACCTCATTCAAAACTTTTGCCAACTGTTTTAATTTCGGGTGATTACTCTTCAGCTTTCGACTCTCATTATGTGGATTGATGTATTCTTCTAGGTATGCTTAAGTCGCGGTATCGTATAATTCATTTATTTTGTTGTTGAATCTTCTTTTCCACACATCGTCTTTACGAATTGGACCAAAGATTTGCAGGACTGGGATGATCAGAGCTAGTTTGGCTTTTTCGAGAGACAGTTTTATATCTTAAATGTTAACTTAACCCAAAGAAGCAGAGGTTAGCAAGATTAATTTTCCTTTGACACCCGCTTTGAAGTGTTTCTAGAGGATCCGCTAGGTAGACGAAGTTATGTGTGTCTGTTGTTACTTTTTGTTAAATGTATGTTTTCTCATTTTCTAATAGATCGGGAAGACGGCATTTTCCCTACAGGCTTCAGTTCAAGGGTTGCCACACTGGCATCATTGGCAAGTCCTCCGATTGTGAATTCATTGCCATGAAAAGCGCTTTCTCAATTTACAGTTTGGGGAATCGGCAAAAAATTGTAGGTCACATCCCTCCATTCCCCCACAAATGCAATAGTTGCGAGAAATGCGCTAGGACGAGGGGCTCCTCGCTCTGTTGCGCCATCCTGTTTATCTATTTATTTTTACGTGGAGGTGTGAGCGCATATTATGCTTATGTTGACGAATTTAGCCTACGATAAATCCACAGGCAATTATGAGTTGTTTCTGTAAACTGAAGCAATCACCATTTTCCATATTCCTTACAGCCGGTCCATTCCATCGCACATCTAGGATGTAGCAGTCTAAGGATTCAGCTATTCTTCGGCTGGATGTAGTCCGTAAACATTTTTTACGTTTAGATCCGGAGGTCTTTGTCTTTTTTTTTTTCGTATTATTCAACTCAAAAATAATAATAACATTGATTATCTATAGAAAAAGTGGCCCCTAATGAGGCAGGTTAGGTTAGGTTTAAATGGCTGTCAGGAAAACAAACTGACACACTTAGACCAATATTAGGTCCATTGTGATACCATAAATATTATGCGAGGGAGTACCTCACTTAACAAAACCATTTGGAGCTTTTAATAAAGCGAAGGATATGCAGGGGATCTGTGTGTGCCAGATCGCTTGGATCATCAAGAAAATATTTTCCTAGATGCCGCTTTCTTTTAAAAGAGAGTGCAGGACATGAGCAGAGGAGGTGTGGGATTGTCTCCTCCTCCTCCTCATCTAAGCAACTTCTGCAGAAGTCATTTGAGGGAACGCCAAGTCTTATGGCGTGTCTTCCTATCAGACAATGTCCGGTGATGACATTGATTACGGAGCTAACTTGCAATCTGGCAATTGATAACAAATGTCTTGTGCGTTTTGGATCTAGACCAGGCCATATCCGTTTTGTTGCCACGCACGTGGTGATATTGTACCACCTATGATTTGTTCTATCCATTGCCTCTTGCTTCAGCATAAGTTTACATGTAGCGATTGGTATACCAATATTCAACCTGCTGGTTGAGATCGGTAGAACGGTTCCTTCTCTGGCGAGTTCATCGGCTTTGCAGTTACCCACGATATCTCTGTGCCCCGGCACCCAAATAAGGTGAATATTGAACTGTTCAGCCATCTCCTTAAGAGACAAGCGACAGTTGAGGGCGTGGGAGTACCTCACTTAACAAAACCATTTGGAGCTTTTAATAAAGCGAAGGATATGCAGGGGATCTGTGTGTGCCAGATCGCTTGGATCATCAAGAAAATATTTTCCTAGATGCCGCTTTCTTTTAAAAGAGAGTGCAGGACATGAGCAGAGGAGGTGTGGGATTGTCTCCTCCTCCTCCTCATCTAAGCAACTTCTGCAGAAGTCATTTGAGGGAACGCCAAGTCTTATGGCGTGTCTTCCTATCAGACAATGATTCCTAATGAGGCAAAAATTTGTAAAAATTTTATTCATAAAAAAAAATTGATTTATTTTTGATTTTAGTTAAAAATAGTTTTCCCCGAATAACGCTAGGAGAATTAAATTTTTCACCTTTTGGGAACACTTTGAACGGAAAATGCGATCATTTGTTGTTGTCAAATAAAAAACATTAAAAATATTGAAAAAAAAACTTTCCAGAGTTACCTCGTAAGCGATGTACAGAAACAGTGTTCAAAATTTCAAAAGGATCGGTGCAGTAGTCTTCAAATTATGAGGGGAACCGACTTTGAAAACGTAAAAAACGCTTTAAAGCTGCGAGGTAACAATTCGATCGACTTGAAATTTCTACATAATGTTCTTGAGGCAATACTTAACCCCCTTCTTGCACCTTAAAATAGTGATGGCCATTCAGTGAGTTTGACAAAATAATTGAAATTGTTGGGTGGGGTGACCGTTTTTTTTTTTAAGATAGAGCAAATTAAAGCATTTTATTTAATTTATTTATTTTATTTTATTGAAATAATTTACAAATTTAATTTACAAATTATTTTGTAAAAGGCATCGTGGTAGCCAGACCATATGATGCCGTCTTTAAATTTTTTATTGTTGTGGAAATTAAAGTATTAAATGCAAATTACAATTTGATTTAAAAAAAATTAAATTGTAATTATATATTCAGCCCTATCACAGATTCCATCGTAATCGAAAAAAGTCTCCGATGTTACTATCACATAATCCATTCGGAGTGGAACGAATTTCGAAATTCGTAGATTTGGTATCACTAATTCCGAATGAAACGGAAATATGACGTCCTTTTCTACGACAAGCTTCTTCTGTCGTAGAGCGTAGAGCTAGAGCCATAGGTAAAATCCACTTATTAAATATAAAAAACACATTTGTATAAAACGAATTTACAAAATATAATTCTCCTTAAGAAAAAATAACAAATAATAGTTGGTAACTAACTTTTCTCTAAGTTCCTGCATCTTTTGATTGAGGTCCAAGTAGATTCAACTCTGTTTTAATTTCCTCCCAGAGGTCATTAACTTTTGGACGTTCAGCGTATCCTTTGCTATGTCTGGATTACAGGATAACATTTGATATAGTCTGTTGTTTGTTTGTTGTTTTCACCCTTTAAGAACATTGGTTATATAAACACATATGTATCAATGAATAAAATTATTTCCGAAAGAAATTACATTTTTTCAAATGACTGTTTTGCTGTGCCCGTTTCCAAATTTAAGCGAAATTGGCAGATGTAGAGTGTTTAAATAGTAGTCGTAAGATTATTAGTTTACTTTTTTATCTGTTACCACTCAAAACAACACTTGAATTTTATCTGTAAACAAACTTGGATTTCACAAATTATTTTATGGTTTGTTGAGTGAATAAATTTGTATTTGACAGATTGGAAAGTACTCTGGGACCACTTAACAAAAATCCTCTTTTGGGAATTTATAACTCGATGAAGAAAATATTTGATTATATTCGAGAGTTAAATTGTTTATTTCATATAATATTTAAGATTTGATCAATGACGCAGATCTATTTTAACTTATTTTAATCACAAAAAGTGCAAATAAATGAATTTTTACTAGAAAATAAAAATCGGTAAAAAAAAATGTGTTTGGGAAATGTTAAGGGATTTTTGTTGCTATTGCTTCGAGTACTTATTTTGACATAGGACAGCTGACTTCGAAAATGGACACTATTTTTTCAATCAGGCAATGCTTTTTTAGATTTCCTTCGGATTTTGTGATTGCTTTTTTTCGGGATTCGTATCGTGATTTTTCATGATTTCTCATCATGAATAATTTAAAGTGAATCTTTGTACAATGTTCAGGTTCTTTCAAT
Source organism: Melanostoma scalare (assembly GCA_949752695.1). Classification (NCBI taxonomy): domain Eukaryota; kingdom Metazoa; phylum Arthropoda; class Insecta; order Diptera; family Syrphidae; genus Melanostoma; species Melanostoma scalare. Next base: position 381,211 of record OX456985.1, read on the forward strand.
TGTAGTAAATTTCTATACTCACTTAAATCTCATTTGATTTTTTCATTGAAATAAAGTGTAGTATCGCGAATGCAACATTTAGACGCACGTTTTTGTTTCACGTAATTAAATAAAAAATATTTTAATGGAAATTGGTCTTTGAAAGACAACGTTTTAATTTTTTGAAGTGAAACTTCTTATGCGACTTTCAACAAGGTTGCGTTAAACGTTTAACGCGGATTATCAATTGCGATCGATTATTTCGGCACTGCTCGCAATTTGTTTATATAACAGTTGTATCAATTCCACGTCATTCAGCTTAAAAGATGCGATCAGTTGTGAATTGTATTAAATGTTAATAAAGTTGTGAATTGTATTAAATGTTAATAAAGTTTGTCTTAAAGAAACAATATGAGTTCACTAAAAATCAATTTCTACCCCTTCCTGTTTTCATTTCCACATTAGGAAGTTTCACTTCTTCCGCGCGGAGGGACTCCACGCACTATTTTTTTTTTTTTTTCAGTTATATTAGCTTGCAAGAATTTTTGTGACACCCTATTTATTAATATTATGGACATTAGGGTGGGTCAAAAAAATCAAAATTTTTTTTTTGATCCGACACTCGAAAACTTGTTCTTAGGTACCCCTAGAAAGTACTTACAAAATTTGGGTTCTTAATATTAACGGGAAGATTATGCTCATCGTAGTTTTCCAATTTTAGTTTAGTATCATATAAAAATGGTCATATGTTTTTAAAAATAGATTGTTCAACCAGTCGCAAAAACAGTATTTATAGGAAATTAAACGGTCTACAAAAATGGTCTCTTATACTTTTTTCATTAATCTAACCATTTAAAAGATATTCAAGGTCAAAAATTAAAGTATTTTAAAGAAAATAACTTTTTTGTTTTGAATTTTGTAACTCACTTAAAAATAGTTATTATCAAATGAGCATCAACTATTTCAATAGAAAATTGAACGTTCTACAAAAAAGGTCTTTTGTTGTTAATCGATTACTCTAACCATTTAAAAGATATTCGCAGTAGAATTTTAATTCCTACTAATTTTAATAATTTCTTATTAATTCATTCTCATTCGATACTCGACTAAACGTCAAAAATCTATCCCCGACCAAATTCTAACCATCCTTTTATCCATAACATCAGTTGTCGGGGATGTTGTTTTTGCTTTGCATGTAAACTGATGTTATGTATATAACATCCTTGTGAAAAAAACACGCATATTATTATACAAGCTAGTTTTATACATTTTTGCTAGCTTCTAAGTAGATTTAATAAAATAAAATAAAAAATTAATTTAAAACTATAGCAAAATTCATTATTCTCGTATACGATTGTATAGAAATATAGCGACACTTCTTTCTATTCGATTTTTTAAACGATTTCAACCATAACAAAAATGCATATCGGGTTTAGGTAAATTCTTATCGAGAATATCTAAAGCTTACTATATTTTGTGTTGATACGAGTACAATGATTAACATTCTCGATATGGACTGTTAGTGAAATGATATTTCCATACACTGACTACTATAGGCAAGAGCGCTAGGTAACTATTATTTCTTCCCATGAATAGTGGTTTTGTTTATAATTTAAGTTTTCATTGAAAAGCTCATTTGTTGTACAATATTTGATACAACATACAATTATAAATTCTTAAACTTACATATATGTATGTACAGCTGCGGTCAAAATAATATTAGTATAGAGCTTAAGAAACAACAAAATTGAAAAAAACTTATCCCTCAATTCTAATTTAAAAAACCAATAACGTGGTTTTCAAAGTGGTGTTTTAAGCTTTTATTTACAAAAAAAAAAAACATTAGTTTAATATTATTATCCGATAATTGCAAGTTTATTGAACAGATGTTGAAATTCAGCGGTCAAAAAAATAGTAGTGATAGGAAAATCTACCTTGAAATGTTACGAAATCGAAAAATTAGGTCAAAATTTTTATTACAATATGTGGCTGAGTGTTCGTACCTTTAATTAGTATTTAGTTTCATGTCCTTTGTTAGCTATAACAGCAGTACAAATACGTTAAATAGAGTTTATCAGGTTTCTACACCTTCCTGTGCTTATCGAACTCCATGATTGCTGTAACGCTTCACAAAGGACTGTGTTGTTGCTTGGTTTACATCTGAAAGCATATTTTTTTGCAGCGCTCCAAAGGTTTTCAATGGGATTAAAGTCCGAAGACTGTGCGGGCCACTACATCACATCTACTTTACTTTCCTGGAACCATTGCTTCTTGCTGAAAGACCCATTTTAGCAAGAAGCAACTTCATTTACGGTAGCATTCAGCTTCAGTATACGGTAGCGTTACTTCCTGCATTATCCTAACATAGAGATGCTGATCCATAATGCCTTCAACCCGCATTATGGGTCCAACTCCGCAGAAGAAAAAACATGCCCATACCATTATGATTGTAAAGTGTGGATTATATTCGGTGTTTGGGGGTCTTCTTACATATTGACGAGATCCTTTTCCACCCCTTAAAACAATTAAAGTTAAAACAATTAAAGTGTAACGGGTTTTCACTATCAACGCAATACAAAGTGGAAAAATACCAATCTGTGCAATGCTTTTACTCACACTACTATTATTTTGACCGCAACTGTATATACAATGAGCTCTGCTTCGTTAAGTTGGCTTATTTTATACATTTCAATGAGAAGTTATATATAAATAATCGGTATGTTCTCGTTGGTTTGGTGGTGGGGAGGGAGATAAGTTTGATGGTGGCTTCGATCCTGGAAGCTATTGTAGACCCGATTTGTTGGATGGGTTTATTGATGGCTTCAACCTCTGTTGTGCTACGTTCCTCTTCCTGCAGCGATGTAGAAGTCTCCGAAGCTGGAATGCTGGATCCATTACGGATAGTTCCTGGAGATATCGGTCGTCGGGGTCTGCGTTACCTGCAATTATATTAACAAGAAAACATTGATGGGATGGAGTTATCCTCAACATTTTGCTGTTGAGGTTGTGTAGGTACCCATGAATATTGGGGGCTTTTGTTGTTTTCAAATAATTTTTTATTTTTATTATTTTAAGCTAGTTTTCTAGACTCTTATCTCGTATGAAGCTTAGGTTTCCGAATGCTGCGCAATTTTTTGACAATGATTAAAATTCATTGCTTCATTCTATTTACTGAGTTTCTGTAAGGTGGTTGGTTTTTCACTTGTACCAGATTAAGTAGTACATTCATCTTGCATCGTTTTCCGAGCTTATGAAAATAAAATTCTTTGCGTCAGAACTTCCGTTGATAAAATAATAGAAATAAAAAAAATCTTTATAAATCTAGCAAAAACATTTTTTTAAAAATTCTTATGAAAAATATGATTTTTACAGGGATGAATAGTATTGCTCAGGGAAATATAGGAAACATGGTCATGACGAACAGTGCTATGGCTCCTGGGGGTATTGGTGGCGGTTCTATGGCAACATCACAGGGTGTAATGGTCAATGCGCTAAAGCAACATATAAACGCAGGGCCGATGATGGGACCAGGAAAAGTTCCAGGCGCTGGCCCTAATCATCAAAGCATTCATCATCAACAAGCAATGCAAAATGGTCCTCATATGACTACTGCTGCTATCGGGGTTGGCGGTCGTATGGTTGGTCAACAACATATAATTCGTGGACCTAATCCACATCAAATGATGGGTGCCGGACCGGTAGGCGGACCCCGTATGCAAAACCCGAACATGCCAATTGGTAAGTTGAACGTAATAGAGAATCAATCGCCTACGAACGAATTGTTATCTCGAAAATTTGCGATTCGACCAGGTCATATAAATAGTATGGGTGGTGGACCGAATGGACCTTATGGGTATGTTAATGCTGGTCCCCAAAGCGTTAGTGTTAACGTTAATCCTGGCGGTGGAGGAGGACCATCGTCCCAGCAACAAATGCTGGTGAATCAAATAACACAGCAACAACGTGTTCCACCTAGCATGCAGCAAGCAATGCAGGGAAATCGACCTGGGGGCCCCATTGGTACCAATATTGGTCTCGTCGGCGTTGGGAATGATGGAAGCGGAATCGTTGGAGGCCCCCAACAACAACAACAGCAACAGCAGCAACAACAACAGCAACAGCAGCAACAACAGCAACAACAGCAACAACAACAGCAACAACAACAGCAGCAGCAACAGCAACAGCAGCAGCAACAGCAACAACAGCAACAACAACAGCAGCAGCAATTAACAAATCCACAACAACAACTCAATGCAATTCAAACCCCTCAAACAGTTTTAGGCGGGCCAGCGCCGGGAAGCGTCCAACAACGTCCCCCTCAGCCTGGCCAGATGCAACAGCCGCAGCCAGGCACGTCACAAGGACCGCCTCAACATCCACTTCCGATCGCGCGAAAGAAACAAATCCAGCAACAATTAATGATTTTGCTTCATGCTCACAAGTGCAGTCGGCGCGAAGCTGCAAACCCAAATAGAGAGAAATGCAATGTTTTCCACTGCAAGATAATGCAAGATGTGTTGGCTCACATGGCTAACTGCAAGGACAGCAAAGATTGTACCGTCCAGCATTGCACATCATCCCGTCAGATACTTCTTCATTATAAGACCTGCACCAAATCTGATTGTATTATTTGCTTTCCTTTCCGACAAACTCACCAACTTGTTGGTGGCAACGCTGCTGGTGAAAATAAACAACTGCAACAACAACAACAACAGCAACAACAGCAGCAGCAACAACAGCAGCAGCAACAACAACAGCAGCAACAGCAACAACAACAACAGCAACAACAACAACAGCAGCAACAACAACAACAACAGCAACAACAACAGCAGCAACAGCAACAACAACAACAGCAGCAGCAGCAACAACATCAGCAACAACACCAACAACAACAACAGCAACAGCAAGCTGTTCCAGGTCCTGGAAACTCCCAGCAAAACGTTGGCAACCAAAACAATGTTCAAGGACCAGGAGTAGTTGCTGCTGGACCTGTTGGAGCTCAAATGAATATTAAAGCTAACGCCGGAGACATGCAATCACAACAAATGCAATCTTCAAACCCGAACCAAGAAATACGACGTTTTGACAGTATGGGTATGCAGGGAGCTGTCACATCAGCTCCGCCAAATATTATGCATGGGAACCCTCCGGCAAGCGCGAATACGCCTCAAGTACCTCAAGGTATGCGAATTCAAGGTCCACCCGTGCGGGTCGCAGCACCTCCAAACGCTAATGTTCTTGCGAACAACTTGTTGATGAACAATAACGATATTCAAAATGTCAACAACCCTAATCAGCAACTCCTAGTGCCTGGAGCTGGTAACCATGTAGTAACGTTAGGTGGTCAAGGAGGTCCACAAACGGGAGCACATCAGTTACCTGGTATGCAGCAACAACAGCAACAACAACAGCAACAACAGCAGCAGCAAGCTCAAGCAAACATTCCACTTTCTGTGAACGTTCACAGCTTTAGCAATTCCAGTACTGTCGACAATGGAGGTTCCAGCAAATCACAACAGATGGCACCCAGCCAGATGGTCCAAATGCAAATCCAAGCTCATGCAGCTGTGGCAGCTGCGGCTGCCTCTGCCAATGCTGCTGCAAACAATGTTTCCGGAGGACTCATTCCACAGAGTTCGTCATTGCCAGCTTCGTCTGGAGCAGGTGACAGTGAAAAAGATTGGCGTGAGTCTGTTACAACTGATTTAAGGAAACACCTAGTCCACAAACTGGTTCAGGCTATATTTCCTACATCTGATCCCGCCACAATGCTAGATAAACGAATGTTTAATCTTGTGTCTTATGCAGAAAAAGTTGAAAAGGATATGTATGAGATGGCAAAGTCTCGATCTGAGTACTACCATTTGCTTGCTGAAAAAATTTATAAAATTCAGAAAGAACTTGAAGAAAAGCGCTTAAAAAGAAAGGAACAACAGTTGATTCAAATGCAGCAACAGCAGCAGCAGGCTGGACCAGGCGGCCCAAGTCAACAGCAACAATTACCTGGGCATCAGCAAATCCGGCCAAATGTCTCTATGGTTAACCCATTGGTTGCAGGTAAAGGAGTTAATCCAATGGCAGGTATGATGCAGCGAGGTCAAGCTCCCGGTATTATGCCCCAGAATCCTGCCCAACAAGCAGCTGGAGTACGAAGCCATTCTCCAGGCGGTATGATCAATGCAATGCAACAGAATCGAATGCAGTTTTCTAATCAGACGGGTCTACAAAGTGGTCCTCTGGGTAATTTGGTGGTAGGGCCGCCTGGCCCAAGTCCAAACGGCACTCCAACATCACAACAAAATTTGGTTATACAAAATGCAGTGCACTCCCCGTTCACAAGCGGTGGACAAACAGTGGGCGCTGGTGTTCTTTCTCAGCCAGCAACATCCCAAGGATCTCAACAGCAGCAGTTTATTAATTCGAACGGAGGTGTTTCTCAGTTCAATGATATAATGAAAGCACGGTTGCTTTCTCAGAATGCAGCCGCTGTCCAACAACAGCAACAACAAGCAACTAGTCAAGTTGTTACCTCAGTAAATCAAAATATTGTTATGCCACAATCTCCATTCAACTCTGCCGGACAGATTCAGAATAACTCCGTGCATGCGTTCGCCCAGCAACAACAACAGCAAAAGTTGCAAGAACTACAACAACAACAACAGCAGCAGCAACAGCAGCAACAACACCAACAACAACAGCAGCCGCAAAAATCTGTTAGCGGTGGAATGCCCCCAACTCCAACAAGCCTTGAATCGTTAACTAATGCGAATACTACAATGGCTCCCTCACCTTCACCAAGTTACGTTGGTAATGGCCCTTTAGCGGTCAGCACTCCTAACCCGCCATCAGTTTCATCACTAATGCAACCAATGAGTGATCGCAACACACCACCGTTGATGACTTCACCATCGAATACAGGAACAACAGTTACTCCTGCAACAACGCCTAATATGGCACAAAAGCCGCAACAACAGCAAATGTCTATGGGCAAGGGGGGAGGTGTTGGTTCGAACAGTTCAGCCCCTTCTAGGCCTTCCTCTAGCTCAAATCTGTCATCACAGATGGCTGCCTTAGAAGCCGCTTCCCGCGATCAAGATGATACTCCACCATCTCCAGATCACAACACTAATGCTCCAAAAGGAAAGCTAGATTCTATTAAACAAGAGGACGATATAAAGAAGGAATTCATGGATGAAAACGGTGAAAACAGTCAAATGGATAATTCGTCGGGGGGATCAGCTGGTATTGGAAAAAATGTAAACAAGGATGGCACTAATATATCGTTAATAAAAACTGAGCCGATGGACACGGATGACAGTGGCGGGCAGACCAATAGCAGCGACCACAAGGTTTCCATAAAAGATGAAAAGCCCATTATAAAGGAAGAAGGTTCGTCATCTGGCAAGGGTTCCCAAGGCGTTGACAGTAAACTTCACATTAAAACAGAAGTGAAACCCGTTGTTCCTGAGCCTCTGGTACCCACAGGGGAGAAGAAGAAATGTGTTTTTAATCCAGAAGAATTGAAAAGGGCCTTATTACCAACTCTAGATAAACTTCTTCGCCATGAGCCAGAGTCGGCTCATTTTAAGTCCCCAGTGGACCCTCAAGCATTGGGCATTCCTGATTATTTTGAAATTATTAAAAAACCAATGGACTTGGGGACAATAAGAAATAATTTAATGAACGGAATGTATAGTGATCCTTGGGAGTATGTGGATGATGTATGGTTAATATTCGACAATGCGTGGTTATATAACCGCAAGACATCTCGGGTGTATAGATATTGTACCAGGGTAAGTTAATTGAAAATTTCCAATTGTTTTTTTTTAGTTACGTTCAATTTTTTCCTTTATATTCAGCTTTCTGAGGTTTTTGAACAAGAGATTGACCCGGTTATGCAAGCTCTTGGATACTGCTGCGGTCGCAAATACACATTCAACCCCCAAGTGCTGTGTTGTTATGGCAAACAGCTTTGTACAATTCCTAGAGATGCAAAATACTACAGCTACCAAAATAGGTTCGTTTTGTTTTGTTTTTATTTTACTATTGATTTACAATGCTTCGAATTGAACGATTAATTATTATTTTACCCTTACATCAGAAGAATAAATTGAACTAACCATTTTTTGTCATACATTTAGAAAATTGTAAAAATTTTTGATCAACCTTTTCCTTTTCCTCTTCTATTTACATTGCCTGCACATTTTTATACCTCTCGGTTACGGTTTCGAAACATTTACCAACACCACCGTCACAACCCAACCAATTGCTCATATACGAATCTTATCAAAATTTATAACAAAACAATCGCTCGTCAAAACGCTCGTTCCCTAATAATCACATTGTACTTGTTCATTTACCAAAACACCGCATATCCACCGCACCCAAATAAATTTGTTTACAACGAAACAAAATAGTCTAAAGGATTACGGTGTTGCATCTAACAGATATACATTCTGCCAAAAATGTTTCAACGATATTATCGGTGATACAGTTACATTGGGGGATGACCCGCTACAGTCACAAACGTGAGTATACCAAAGCTTGTCTTATTGATTTGATTGTGTGCCTCTTAGTGCTTAATATATTAATCGACAATTATTTGTTAATTTGTATTGTTAAACGAACGATTTCGGAGCACTAAGAGATACAGTGTATATTTTTATCTCTTCCTTGTAATATATATTTGAAAATTTGTTTACTTAGGCAAATCAAAAAGGATCAATTTAAAGAAATGAAAAATGATCATTTGGAACTAGAACCGTTTGTGGATTGTCAGGAGTGTGGACGCAAACAACATCAAATATGTGTTTTGTATTTAGAAACAATTTGGCAAGGTGGATTTGTTTGTGAAAACTGTCTTAAGAAAAAGAACCAAAAAAGAAAAGACAATAAGTTCAATGCAAAAAGGCTACCGCCAACAAAATTAGGTGTATATATTGAAACTCGAGTCAATAACTTTTTGAAGAAGAAAGAGGCTGGTGCAGGAGAGGTACACATTCGAGTAGTATCTAGCTCAGACAAATGTGTAGAAGTAAAGCCAGGAATGCGAAGACGCTTCGTAGATGCTGGAGAGCTTAATTCTGAGTTTCCCTACAGGGCGAAAGCCCTGTTTGCCTTCGAAGAGGTCGATGGAGTTGATGTGTGCTTCTTTGGCATGCATGTGCAAGAATATGGCTCAGAATGCCCAGCACCAAATACAAGGCGAGTCTATATTGCTTATCTAGATTCAGTGCATTTCTTTCGACCACGACAATATCGTACAGCTGTGTACCATGAAATCCTCCTCGGTTATATGGATTATGTGAAACAGCTTGGGTACACAATGGCGCACATATGGGCGTGTCCACCGTCTGAAGGCGATGATTATATTTTTCACTGCCATCCAACTGATCAAAAAATACCAAAACCAAAGCGATTACAGGAGTGGTATAAGAAGATGCTCGATAAGGGAATGATCGAGCGTACTATTCAAGACTATAAGGATATTTTAAAACAGGCTATGGAAGACAAACTAACATCAGCTGCAGAATTGCCTTATTTTGAGGGTGATTTTTGGCCAAATGTGCTAGAAGAAAGTATTAAAGAACTTGATCAAGAGGAAGAAGAGAAACGGAAACAAGCGGAAGCTGCTGAAGCTGCAGCTGCTGCTGCCAATGCGGTATGCTTAAATTATTTAAAATTTTTCAAAACCTATTTAATTTGTGTATGTTTAGATATTTTCCTTATCCGAAGAAAACGATACAAGTAGCGATGGGAAAAAGAAAGGTCAAAAGAAAGCAAAGAAGTCGAACAAGTCAAAGGCAGCTCAACGGAAGAATAATAAAAAGTCAAACGAACAACAAACAGGCAACGATCTCACAGCGAAAATATATGCCACCATGGAAAAACACAAAGAGGTATTTTTCGTCATTCGCCTGCATTCGGCTCAGTCAGCAGCAAGTTTAGCGGTAAATTTTATTTCTACTACTGAAACTATTGAACAAACACTCAAAAATTGAATTTTTACCTTAGCCTATTCAAGACCCTGATCCAATTCAAACTTGCGATTTAATGGATGGTCGGGATGCTTTTTTGACTATGGCTCGTGACAAGCATTATGAATTTTCTTCTTTGCGCCGTGCTCGGTTTTCTACACTTTCTATGCTGTATGAATTGCATAATCAAGGACAAGACAAGTTCGTCTACACTTGCAACAATTGTAAAACAGCAGTCGAAACACGATATCACTGCACTATATGTGACGTAAGTGTTAAAGACAGGACGTGGTACATTTAATTGTTTACTTAAATTTTTATTGTTTTTCTTTTATAAAGGATTTTGACCTTTGCACTATATGCAAGGATAAAGTTGGGCATCCACATAAAATGGAGAAACTTGGCTTTGATTTGGATGATGGATCGTCGCCAGCAGATCTTAAACAAGCTAATCCACAAGAAGCGCGAAAGCAATCAATTCAGCGTTGCATACAGTCGCTTGTTCACGCCTGCCAGTGCAGAGATGCAAATTGTCGGTTACCTTCGTGCCAGAAGATGAAACGCGTAGTTCAGCACACCAAGAATTGCAAACGAAAAACAAATGGTGGATGTCCTATTTGCAAGCAACTTATTGCTCTCTGCTGTTATCACGCTAAGCACTGTCAAGAACCAAAGTGTCCTGTGCCGTTTTGTGCCAATATTAAACATAAGCTCAAACAACAACAGCTACAGCAAAGGTTTGCGATAGTTTCCACGCGCATAGTCTATAGTTTTTCAAATTTATTTTTGTTTTAAATAGATTACAGCAAGCGCAATTACTTCGTCGTCGTATGGCTGTCATGACAAGAACAGCGACAAATCCTGCCTTCCAGTCCGGTGTCCAGGTGCCTGGTCCATTGCCAGGTGCACCTATGATTGCAACTGGTGGTGGTAATCCTGGAGGAATGAGTCCTCATCAAACTGTGCCATCGCCTGTCTCCTCGTCGTTAGGTGGAATGAGTAGTCCTCATCAACAGGGAATAGGAATGAAGCCTGGAGGGCATTCTCCATCTCCAAACGTGTTACAGGTGGTTAAACAAGTGAGTTATATATACTGCTATTTCTATTTCTGTTAAAATATATAAAACATTGAGCAAGCGCTTGTACATTGCACAACCAATGTAAATGTTGCTTTAAGTTTGGTTTAAAAAAATCAGCAGAAATTTGTAAACTTGTTTCATAAAGACCATTTTACAGCATATTTTTACTTCATTTTCTTTAAAAAAATAATTTTTTAAGAAGCGGTCGACGGCATATCGTTAAAAAAACCTTAAGTTTTGATGAATGTGGGAAAGAAACTGAAGCACATGTCAAATTCCTGAGGTTTTGGTCTTAGCATTCTGATTTTTTAATTTTTGGTGTTGAATAAAATTTTTTATTCGAATTCTAACAAAAAGTAAGTAAGTTAGAGCATTCAGAAAAATTTCCAATCCGCTACTACCAGGGTAGAAAGTGGTTGTATTTTCGCTAATAACCTCAAGGATCGTGGCCAGATGAGGAAACTCGACAGCTGAAAGAAAAATAGATGCCCTTCGCTCGAAAAGAACCTACGCGTCCGACCTATCCACTAAACATTCAACTGCACCACTGCCGCCCATCAATTAGACAATCTGTCACTACCTAAACGCTTTGAGATGAGAATCGTGAGCTTTCTAAACCGAATGCTTCCCTGGCTTTTTTGTTTTGTTTTTAGTTCTTGAATACGTCACTAACTTTTTCTTCTTCGTCATAAACAGGGAATCTGTCCTTGAAATCACAGCCTTTTTTGGAGATGGATGGATTCTTGAATTAGCTTGGTTTGCTTCAGCAGCCACGGCAATCATTTTTCGAACTCTCAGAATACAAACATGCTCTCCGTGCTCTTTGTTTGGAGTTGGACGCTTTTCTTCTATGTTTCTTTTTCGTACTCCATTTCGAGGCCGCGGTAAAGGTGCTCCTATTGGCTTGTTCTTATGGTGTTACACAGATAATTTTGCATATCGATATCAATTGTTTCGCCTTTCATCCAGATGAAATCACTTGATTTTCTTGGTGCTCCTTGTTAATTTGGTTTCCTTCTAGCATCAGCAAAAGAAGGTTTTGCTGGACGACAGCTTCTGTTAGTTTTAGTCATTAAAATATTTTTAAAACTTCGATTTACTTAAGGGAGGGGGTAAAGTTAATTTATTAAAAAAGGCATGTTTTTGCGAATCAGTTCAAATTTATTTATTAAACCCAATAACACATTAAATAAATAAATAGTGACATTTCAAGAATGTTGTGTAAAATTTTCACAAAGAAATTATGAAAAATACGGCAATGGCAGCAATTATTCGGACGGGCCTCGAAAAAAGGCGAGTTGCGGTGCCCTTCATAACTTGGTGCTGGATCATCGGAAATCAAAAACCAAAGTTCATTCGTTAGATAGATATAGATATACAGCTGTGTTCAAAAAATTAGGAGTGATTTTTTTTCAAAATAAAATCGTAGTTCAATTGTTAGCTAAATTATTTTTATTTACCATTTCTTTTTTATAAGAAAGGTAATGCAGTCAAGGGCTAATTGTGCTCATTGATTACTTTGCTCGAAACAAATAATGTAGTAAAAACACAAATTTTCTTAAAATTAGGTAAAAGGAACTGTTCAAAATAATAGGAGTATTTCATTTCAAATACCGAAAAACGAAGAAAATAATCAAACTTTAAGTGTTTTTATCAGTATTTTGTAAAGGAAACCTTTGTTTTTTATTACTGCTGCACATTTGCGCGGAATTGAGTTGACTAGGGCCCGAGAGCGCTCAACTGGTATTTACTGCCATGCTTCCTGAACTGCATTCCATAATTGCCGCGAATTCGAAGGTCTCCGTTGGGAAACACCCTTTTTGACATCTGCCCATAATTTTCTATAGGATTAAGGTCAGTCGACTGAGCTGGCCATTGCATAACCTCAACCACATTAACCCGAAACCATTTCTAAACAGACTTAGTCGTATGTTTCGGGTCGTTCTCTTGCTGGAATACCCATTTTAACGGCATAAGCCATTCTGCATGAAGTAGCATCACATTTGTTAAGATATCCACATAAACCCGCTGATCCAGTGTGCCAATTATTTGATTTATGAGGCCTATACCAGTATAAGAGAAACAGCCCCAAGCCAAGCAAAAAAAAAGAAACCTTAGCACCTCCGTGCTTAACTGTGTTAAAGGTGAACTGGGTCTTATTCAGTGTTTTGGGGACGTCTTACGTTTCGCCTCGAACCAGTTCCACCAAATAAAACAGTTTTAGAAATGAGCTGTTCACCAAAAATCACATGGTAAAATATTAACATTTTATAAAAGCACTCCTATTATTTTGAACACAACTGTAGGTAATGTGGAGGGGGTTTTTCGAAATTTTAATTTTCCACTTTTTTAGAGCACATTAAAATTTCCTTTTTGGGAATTCAGAATTACAGCCACTTGAACTTTTACGTTCTTTATTCTTGTAGTTTCAAAAACTGTTTTCAGTTCACTTATTTGACTGTTGAGGTCTCTTTTGTTTGTATATACAGCTGCGGTAAAAAAAAAAATAGTACCACTAAGAGAAATTAATTTCTTTTAAAAATAAAGCTTATGCCAATATTTTAGGGGAAAATGTAAATATGGTAAAAGCTGACATTAAATGAAAACATTACATTTAAAAAAAAATTTTAACTTTTATTCATCAACTTAAAGAAAAAATTTTTTTCTTCAAAAACTCAAGAAAATAAAAAAAAAATAGCACCACTGCTTCATCATACCAATTCAAACTAAAATATCGTAAATATTGAAAGAAATTTATAATGATTTTATTATTTAGGGGTAGTCCATCAAGCTGTAATATTCAGCTCTTTTTGAGCTCAGTTGCAGACTTAAATGGATTTTTATGGCTTTCTCGGACAAGGCGCCTGATGAGAGGTGTCGTCATAACGGGTTTTCGTTGTTGGAACAGCCAACAATACACCGAACTTCTGCATAAGTTTTACCTTCCGCGATCATATTTTTAACAATTTCACGTTTTTCGTTGATACAATTCTTTCCACGGCCCATTGTCTTTGAAAAACTGTAAATTTTGTGGTTTAATTGAAGAAAGCAATTCAACATAATCAAATCTACACACTTACTTCACCGCATTACCTTAAAACATCCGCAGCAAAAAGATTTTTTGCAACGAAATCTGAAATCGGTGCTATTATTTTTACCGTCCAAAAAAGGGAAATGTTTCCAATATGGCCTCGTAAAAATAAAACCGTTTACATTTTGATGCCAGAGATACACAAAAGAAGGAGATGACAGTTCAAGCAATAATATATGTATTAAGAAGAGGCTGTAAATATTTTTCTATTCACTCATACAAAGAAGTTAAAATGAAACTTGTACCAGTGGTGCTATTTTTTTTTACCGGCACTGTAAATACACTAATTACTAGTGCTGGTATTTTTATCATTATTAAGGGAACACTAAAGTAAGGTTATGTTGTAGAACTATTTTTCTTAAATACGTATATAAAATTTAATTTAATTTAATTTAAAATTTTTTTAAAATGAATGTTTTTTATAGTTTTCATTCAATAGTTCTTGTAAAATTGCCTATTGGTATTATTTTCCTGTGCAAGGTGTTATACCAAATATGCTGTTCTGTTAGATCAAATTGTTGTACCCGTGGCGTGATGGTTAGCATGCTTGCTTGTTACGGGAGGTGCAAATCCCAACAGAAGCCAAAAATCTTTTTCCACGAGTATTGCCTTTCCCGAGGAATTGGCAAGTCCTCCGATAGTGAATTCATTGCCATGAAAAGCCCGTTCTCTATTAGCCGTTTGGAATCTCCTCGCTCTGTTGCGGCACCCTATTTTTTTTAAGCTGATTAGATGTGAAAGCTTTTTTCTGTGCAAAATAAGTACATATCTAATAGATATGATCTATCAACAATTATTTACCAACGGGGAAAATTTTGGTGCAAAGAAAACATCCTTCTTAGTTTTCCTTGAATATTGTTATATAATTGGAACACAATCGATTTATAATAATTTTAATATGTGATTCTACGTACATCAAATAGTTCATTAATACATTCTAAGTGTTATCGGATTCTATTTAAACAACTCGTTTAAACACTTCTTTAACTTTCAAGTAGATTTTTAGCCCTTATTTGCAGTAATGTATGCTAACATTCAAGCTTAAATATTATTTTAAGGTCCAAGAAGAAGCAGCGCTCCAACAGGTTCCTCATGCAGGGCGTTTCGGGAAAGTGGCACCAGCTCCGCAAATGCCACCTGCTGTTATGCAGCGCCATCTGGGCGTAGTTCCTAATCAACCCCAACAAGGTGTCGGCATTCCAATGGGTGGTGGTCCAGTAGCTAGTAGCAATTTACTGCCAATGGATCAATGGGGCAATAGATATCCCAATAACGCTAACCAAACAAATCTGAGGCCACCAAATCAAAATCAAGTTATGCAACAAAACCCTATGCAGCAGCAACAGGTAAACTATAAACCTTTGAAAATTCGAAAAAAATGTATTTTAAACAATTATTGTTCAGAGCATGATGAACATGGTGGGTGCCGGTCCATCAAGTCAAATGGGAGGGGCAATTAATGTTGGTGGTGTTGGTATGCGCCCGACTGGCGGTCAAACTGGTGCACCCACACCAACAGGTCCTCAATTAAATACTCAACAGCTCTCGCAGATAATGCAAAAAATTAAAAATAATCCATCAAGTGAGGGTCACCATCAAATTCTCCAAATGTTGAAATCGAATCCTCAAATTATGGCCGCTATTATAAAGCAACGCCAACAAAGTCAGAACACTGGGGCAGGCGTACCAGCTCTTAATCAAGTAAATGGACCTCTACCCCCACAGCAAGTGATGCAACAGGGCGGCCATATGCAGCACATGATAAACCAGCAACAGCAACCACAACAAAATCAAGTTGTTATGCCAAATCAGCCAGGTGTTCCGCACAGTAGAATGCCTTCAGCGATGCAAAATGCAATGATGGTTCAAGGAGGTGGGCAAATTCAACAACAAGTCCCCGTGAGTATAAAGTGTTTGTTCAAATAGGAGTAGCATTTTTATTGAATTTTGTTTTTAATAGGTTCAAAATAATCAGTGGTATAAGCAGATGCAAATGCGGCAGATGCAAATGCCAAGCTACCCAGCTCCGCCATATCCACAACGCCCACGAGCGCCGCAAATGGGTGGTTTTCAGGGTGGTGGTGGTAATTTTGCCCCTGAACAGTACGCAATGCAGCAGGGTCTTAAATCCAATCCATCACAAGTGGGTGGAGTATTACCAACTGGTCAACATGTGCAACAAGGAGTACAAGGCAATCCTCACGTTATGGGGCCACCTACGCCGTTGTCGATACAACAGCAGCTAATGCAATCAGTACGTTCTCCGCCTCCGATCCGAAGTCCACAGCCGACACCTTCACCGCGATCAGCACCATCGCCCAGAGCTCAGCCTTCTGCGTCACCCCGAGCGCAACCATCCCCCCACCACATGCCAAGCCACTCACCCGCGCCACAACCCGGTGACATGCACAATCACATGCACCCTCATCAATCACCAATTCCTGGGGTGCCACAAGATGGAGTTGTAGGAGTCGTTGGTCCTGGTCCTGATGCGCCTTCCATGACTGCGCAGGATCAACTAACAAAATTTGTGGAGCAACTCTAGTATAATTAGAATTAGGTACTTTTTTATAAAATTTAATGTAAATATATATATATATGTGTACTCATACAATATATATGAATATGTATTTATATATATATATATTACTATAAATAAATGCGTTACGTAAAAATAAGCAAAAGGATAGAGACGCATAAAACTAAGAGCCCTTATCGAAATTCTATCACTTCAAAAAGAAACAAAAGAGAATAATCTAAAACGAAACTTAATACTATTATCATTCTATTGTAGTTATTAATACTATTATTATTGTTAGTAGTATTTTCCAATCCCCTCCAACACCTCCCCTCGCCCTTCAAGATTTGTGTAAATAATTACATTAACTAGTTTTAAAAAAACCACAAAAGTAATGTATAAATAGGAATTACATTTATGATCGTAGTATTAATCCATAAAATATATGTATACAGAATTTAAAATAATGAACAATGACGTAGGTTATAAGCAAAACCATAATGCGGATTTCTGAAATTCACTTTTTATTAAAAAAAAGTTCACTAATTATTCCTTTTATTTCGTTTACATCTGATATTCATAAACATTAAGCTTTTAGTTAAAACTTTAATTCTTATCATTATGATTTATTAGAAAAAAAAACATCTCTTAACATCAAATCAAATATTTGAAGAAATACAAATAACTTCAACAACGTATTTCGTGTTTACTATTTATGCAATAATAATAAAATGAAGGTTTTTTAGTAGATAAATATTTTAAGCATATATAACGAAATATTAACTGTATATATTTGAATTATCTTATATACACGCAACAAGAAAAACAAATCATGGGGTTCTAATGATAGTTGATGACGTGCTTTATTTTTTAATGGGATTAAACAAATTTTATGCTAAGCTAAACGTACATATTAAGAAAATTATTCATCTAGGGATTAATGTAATTTTAACGAGCCACGGTTTTCTTTTGATACGATAAAATATATATTATTATAATTAAAAATCGTTCTTTTTCTTCATCCTTTCGTCGTGATACATGTCAATGGAGGAATAAAAAAAATAATAAATTATTTCTAGCTGTAATTTATATATAAAACAGACAAAAATGAAAAAAATAAAAAAAAAAACAAAAACAAAATCAACAACAACGTATATGAAAATGCACTATCTTACAAAATGTTATAATTTATAAAATGTTAGTAACAATAGAAAAAAAAAGAAAGAATTTAACTGTATGATAGGGAAAAAATTGAAGATTTATTCCAAGATTCTTGTGATTAAGGCGGTGCGCGTCAGTTATAAAGAAATTTATAATGCAATGATTTCAACCGTAAAAGGTAAAACATATACATTGTTATTGTGTATATACATGTAACATGCGTATTTATAAATGAAGAAAAACAAAAACAACTTTGCAGAGCTAGAAACTTCAAAGGAAAATAACTTAATTAATATCACACTGAGCACTTTAATTTATATATTTGTGTGCACCGTAATTTGCGTTTGTCATTTAACAAATCAAATTTTCTTATTATTAGGCTATATGTAGATAAACAAATAAATAAATGATTGAATATTGTAAGATATAATATAAAAATGGCAAAATAAATAAATGTTAAGTACAACATTGATTCTATATAAAAATATAATAATAATTATAAAACCAGAACAAAACAGAAAAAAAATAGTAAAAAGGAGTAAAAAAGAATACCCCAGCTGAAAAAATTTAATAAAATAAAATAAAAAAATATTTTGCTTTTTTTTGCAATCGAATTATAGGGAGACTTACACATACACGACTACATTTACTAAAAAATAGAGCGTATACAAACGAAGTCGTAAAACAATGTAGGGAAGTTACTTTATTATAAGACATTTTGTTTTGTTTCATCTTAATTGTGAATAGTTATATTAATTTTCTAATTGTAAAGTGAAAATATTTTTTTTTTGTATTCTTATTCTTTTGAAGTTTTATATATATACATTTTAAAACAATATTAGTTCAATGTTACACAAAATTTTTTTTTAATTTACTAATATTTCCTATTTCGGTAATATTTAGTTTACTTTGAATTGATTATATAGATATACGTACATACCTATGAATACAAAAGTTATTTTGATGTATGTTTAACTTTATTTTTCTCATTTTTTCTCTGTATAGAAAATACTTCATATTTTATATATATTATTAATTAATAATAAAACAAGAAAATTACATATGAAATAATTACATCATACTTTTATTTGTATAGTTCAAATTTTTTGTTTCGTAGTCTGTTTTTGAACACTTTGTGTCCGATATAGATCATAAAATGCATGACGATTGCATGTTCGCATTTGATTCGTATTTAGATATTTTGGTAGATGTGACTATATTGAATTGTGACAACAAACGTAAAATTTTCCAGTTTACTATCACTACATTTAAATTACAGGAATGGAAACAGACTCAGACAAACTCTAAGCTCTTAAATTAAAGTATGGTGATATTTTAAATGGGTTTTTATTCAGTATTCTGCTTTTCTCTTTTTTTTTTTCAAAACAATAAGAATCCATTGTTAACTTCTTAATGCTCTTCGTAAATTGAACTCTTCATGTTAACCGAATCGAAGAAGAAAAATTAACGTCATACAACGTACTTATTTGGCCCATCTCCTTAATTGAAAAAAAAAAAATATTTGAACCTGGTCTGTCTTGTTTTGTTTTTGCTTAAAGAACAAAACAACAAGTGCAAACTATTTTTTTATGAACGCCATTTAGTAGCACAATTGTATATAAAAACTATTTTAAATTAAAAAAGGGATTTAATAATTTTAAGGACCGGAGGAAACCGGTGGCGCAGCAATCGCTTTTATATATACAAAGATGAAACTAATAGCTTGGAACGGAGACTGCTAGGTTGGACTGGAGACAATAGGTTCGCCACCAGTCCAAATGTCAACACAATCCCACTATAGTGTATACCACAGAGAAGGTACAAGTTTAAAATACGAAAATAAATTAGTGCTGGTAATTTCACTTTCACAGATAGATCTCGTGTTACAAAAACAACAATAGGGCTGTTTTTTTGGGAAGAAGTCCGGTACCTTGTATTGTAAATACATGTAAAGCAAAAACAACAAAAGATACAGGGGATAAAAGGATGAATAAATCTTACAACGGATAGACAACCAATCAGCCAACCATCAAACATAAAAACGCGAACCGTTTTTTTGGATTTACAATACAAGGTACCGGACTTCTTCCCTAATGTAAACAAATGGAAGTTGCGGGGCAATACGCAAGAGAAGTGTTCTTTATTCCTCTATGTTGTATATATACAAAGCAACCATGAAAATACCATCCACAAACCACAACCAGAGTAAATTTTCAGAACCTCCGTTGTGCTACCATTGTATGTATATTATATATATACCATTGTACTCATAAACTATAGTAGCACCACGGAGGGGAATACGCTGGAATCGCCGCCTATAAACCTGGAGTTGAAGTCAATGGATATCTTGACTCTCCATTCTTTTTGACGTTTTCGATAGGTACATCGCAATGATCTGGCCCTGGATTCCGTAATATTTTAGACGACTATGGTCTAATTATATGAAACAATCTTTTGGCGATACAATCGACGGTAGATGATTAAATGGTAATCGTTTAAGAAACTATCTAAATTGGGCCCTGAAATTTTTAGAAGTAGAAGAATATTTTTTATGGTTCTCCTAAACCAATACGATTTCACGGAATCGCTGTTAACAAGATTTCTTCCTTCGCGTCGCGACAACTGAAAATGTATACAAACGCGTTGGTGTTTATTATTTGGAATTATTTTGAGAAAAGCTAATTATTGATTGAACTATTTGGTTTTCAAATACATTAAAATAAAATCATTATTTTCATTATTTATAAAAACAAATTAAAAATTAACTAAATTAAAATTCTTCCAACAATGTGATGATGTGAACATGCCTAAGTAAAAAAATGGTAATGTAGTGCAACATTTCACTCACATTTCACAATGCTTTATTTTTTTTTTGTTGCTATGACTTTTGCACTGAAATATTATTTTAATAAAAACGTCGTTTAAAACTGAACGTGTCTTTTTTTCTATGATCACCATTTGGGATCTGAAAATATCCTCATCGTACATAACACAGAGTAGATATACTCTGTGTTATGTACAGAGTAGATATACTCTGTGTTACATAATAAGCGTTATGTACATTATATGTAATAGGTTCGTGTGTTAAGCTTTACGCAGGGTTGACGCAGGTTTTCTTGACAACCCTATGAGGTGTGTCAAAAAAACCTGGGTTTTCCAGTCCTCAAAAAACGCCTAGCCACAAAATCACCACACATTTCTGTCATTTGAATAAAAACATGCCATTTGACAGCCCTCAAATCGCCACAGCAAAAACCTAGGGCGAGTTGAGGGAAAACCTAGGTCAGCCCTAGGGCTCAAAAAACACTCAATTTGACATTCAGAGCGACTTTAGGTTTCTCAAAAAACGCTTTGTAGCGACCCTAGGGCATCAACGAACAAACCTATTATGACAGCTAAATTTGTCGTTGCCGCAACTGCAAAATTGCTTTGGTTTGGTAGAGCCTTTAGTGTTTTCCCTCTTGTTATTCGTACTCGGAGCCACAGAGTATTATCTACTCTGTGCTCGGAGCGTTGCGACTGGTTATTTTTGTTTCTTTTATTCTTTCGTCCTCAATTTCCTTTCGGTTTTTGTCGACATTTCATTTTAAATGACATTCGTCTTGGCCCGTCATTTGTCAAATAAAATTTTCACAGAGGAAAATTTAATTTACTACATATAATCGATTGCTTACGACTTCATTCAACGAATAAATATTTTATTTCTTAAAATCTGTAAACCATGTTTACTCCTAAAGGCAGTGTTTTTTTCCTACTTTCGGTATGTTTTCTGACAAGGCTTTCGAGTTGCGTTGAATTCACATTTGAATTACCTGATAATTCTGAAGATTGCTTTTATGAAGAAATCAAAAGGAACACATCGGCATATTTGGAGTTCCAAGTGAGTGCAGAGTGCGCCTGTGTGTACCTGTATAAATTTTGCAGTGATAACTTATCGTTTATCGATGTTTTTT
Source organism: Melanostoma scalare (assembly GCA_949752695.1). Lineage (NCBI taxonomy): Eukaryota > Metazoa > Arthropoda > Insecta > Diptera > Syrphidae > Melanostoma > Melanostoma scalare. The sequence continues at coordinate 402,969 of OX456985.1, forward strand.
GCAGGTGTCTGCTGGAGGTCAATTAGACGTGGATGTTACTCTGAAAGATCCACAGAACCGCGTTATATATGAACAAAAAAGAGCAACATTTGATAGCCATCAGTTTCATGCTGAGGTAATTCTATGAAAACATTAGAAATAAAGTATGTTTAATGCTGCTATTCGATCTTTCATAGACGACAGGTGTTTATACTGCCTGTTTCAGTAACAAATTTTCGTCATTTTCGCATAAATTTGTGTACGTGGACTTTCAAGTCGGCGATGAACCCGCACTGCCGGGAATCGATGAGCATGCAACCGTTCTAACCCAAATGGAAACTTCTTCCCAATCTATTCATAAGTCATTAAATGAAATTCTTGATGCCCAAACCCATCATAGACTGCGAGAAGCTCAAGGTAAGTAAACAATTTGGCCTAGTAAAAAAAATGCTTACAGTTTTTCTTCACTCAAAGGCAGGAAAAGAGCGGAAGAGCTCAACGATCGTGTCTTTTGGTATTCTTGTTTGGAAACAGTAGCGGTTCTTGTAATCGAAATCGGCCAAATTTTAGTGTTACGAAACTTTTTCACAGATCGCAAACCCAGTCAGGCGCAATATAATAGATTGTAAAAGCCAATCAATTAAAAGTCATATAAGTCCCATCATAATCCAATAAAACAGTCACTACACTGTTTGAGATAAACAATTTTTTTACTGGAAATAATTGATGACCCCAATATTGATTTGCATTATCATTTTCCATTCGTTGAATGCAAGCGACATAGCAAGCACATAACAGCAAGTGAGCATCATATTGAAACCAGTTTGTGAATAAATGCTTACAGTAAATAAAAATCGTCATTGAAATCCAACTAAGAACAATCTCTGTTTTTGTTATCTTACAGGAACATGTTTTTATATTGTAAGGGTTCCCAAAGCTCAAATTAAAATTAAAATACTACTTTTGTTTCCCTTGCAAATAGGTACTTCTGTGTAAAACTTTATAAAAGATGGGTTTTTTCACCAAACTCACAGTCTTTCTGCCAAAAAAGCTAAACGTGAAATTTCTTCGCTTTCAAAAAAAGTGTCACCAAGAGAGGACATGGTGATTGTTTTGAATTAGAAGTTATAAGATTCGCAGAGCACTTGACGTTAAAAATACAAACAAAGCAATGTGATATCACGTTTGGAAACAATCGCGACAAGAAAAGAATAAAGTTTACCGCCTTGGCAATTGACCCAATGTATGGAAAAATCTAAAATCGAGAGACCTGTCGATGCTTCCTGAGTTAAACGCGAGGTCTCTTGACTGAGAGTGACTGTGAATACTCTGCGAGGACTTGGAAATTTTAAGCGAAAGACAAAACCCACAAGCAAAAAACAAAAACAATTGGATGTTTCTGGTATTCGAGCTCCAAATCACAATTGCATTCTTTTAAGTCATGCTGTCCGGCACACTTTGGACACGCTTTATTTACTTTACACTCGCTTGCTTTATGGTTATAGCCACTACAATTAAAACACCTTTGGACTCTAAAATTCTCAAACACCCTGTATTTTCCCCAACCAATATTAATCAGCTTTAGCTTCATTACCTTTGTATACCCGTCTTTGTCTACCTCGATCACTGCGTTATATTTGCCCGTTTTGTTTGACTTAAACACTGTAATGCATTTCATTTCCGAATTAAGTAAATCATTTTCAAAAGTGATCCAGGAATGCAAGTTTCTCTCTGAATGTGGTCGGAAGACTAAATTTTTTGAGTTTCGTCGCGGGATAACTGGAAAAGAGATCGCCGACGAACTTACAAGCCATGGTTCTCAGACTCAGACACCTATCTCTCAGACCTGAACCAGCGTTTGCTCTGCAGGGGTCCATATTGAAGGACTCAATCAACGATTGGATCTATCAGGACCACAACTGTAGATGGTATGTCTCCATTGGACGTTAATAAGAAAACTGCATCATTTTTGCTATCATCGAGCAGACATGCTAAATATTAGGACGCATGCACCACGGCTGAATCACAAGTAGGAGTTGTGATCCATTCGACATTACACACAATATTTGTAAAAGAAGGAGTGGAAAATTGTACAATATGCAATCTCTAAAGCTATTCTATATGAAAGACCCTTATTACGGGTAGCAAATTCTGGTGGCAGACCTATCATCAGTGTGTAGGCAAACTTGGAACCAATGTGAAGCACGAATTTCTTATTTATAGTTTACATCTGTTTCTGTGCTAATCAATAAATATTCTATTTCTTTACGCATTATCCAAAAGCGAATTAAAATCCCATCTTTGCAACAAAAATGTCCATGGGAAATAAAATTATGTCTCTTTAGGTTTTGAGTTCGACAAGCAGGGAAATAAATCCACAACGAATATTTTCCTCTATATGTAATACATTTTCAGGACGTTTTGATTTCTATCTCAACAGCCGACTTCACACTGTACAATTAGTTGGAAAGACTTTGGCTTGAACGACCAATATTGGATAATGTGAACCCTCAGACGACCGCTTTTCCAACTTGTTGGATGGTTTTCAAATATTTTCATTTTAATCTTGAAATTGAATGTACATAGTTATCGATATGAGAGAAAATCTTTTGAATTTCAATGAAAAATGCTACAGATAAAAATAATTTTATTCCAATTTTATTGCTGAGCTCATTAAAGACTTACTAACTATAAATTTAAAAATGTTGTTATATGGTTTTTATAACCGATTTTAAGATAATTTCTTTCTCAGTGAAATTCAATCGCATATTGCTTGATTTCCATCCAAGCGTTTTGAAAATGAAATTCCAAAATACCAATTTATTAGGTATCTATTTTTTGCACAAATAAGATATTGATAAGGTCCAATGACTATGACCGATGAAAACTTTGCCCTTAGCTCTCCGCTCCCACTGTACTTAAAAATTTCTAAAAAAAGTATGAAAAGCGCATATTACAATTAGTCCTTTTAGTGGAAACATAAAAAAGGCAAAACCTAGGAATTCTGGGCCAGTCCACGGATTTTCATGAAATTTTCGGAAATATGTTTTGAATGGCGTATAGAAAAATTCTTTAATTATTTTTATAATTAATTATCAACTTTTAGAATTTTATTTTATTTATGTAGGGTGTTATATATACCGTTTGCCAAAGGCTCAGGATGGATAGTTTTGGTCAAGACAAAAAAAAAATTGTATGGGAAGGGGGGGGGGGGGGTCTCTATATCCCTCCATGTAGGCGCGAGGGGCAATTTTATATGAAATTTACTCAATTTTTTAAAAAATTATTAAAAATCAACTAAGCCAATTGCTTTGTTCTTTAATAAAAATTTTAATTTGAGTTCACTTAATGAAAATTTTTTGTCTGCGCCATAAGACTGGAATCGCCTTCCGCTCAACGTCAGACGGTCTTCAGGTATGAGGGACTTTCTAGAAAAGCTTAAACAACATTACTGCTCATAAGCATATTTACAAAAAGAAAAATTAAAAAAGTTCAAGTAAATAATGTAAATAATAATTTAAATCATAATTTAACTATAATTTAATAATATTCAAATAATAAGTGTAAATCATTTATTAATATTTAAACCCTATTTCCATTGTTTCACAACTAAAAGATAATATTGTATCTACGTGTAACATAATTTCTGTACCAATAAATACAAATACAAATACAAAGAGTTTTTGAGAGATCAAGCCTCAAAGTCAAAATTTTGAAAAAAGAAATTATTTTTTTCTTAATTAATTTTTTAGTTTTTCTTTCCATATTCAATGATTTTATATTAATTTTTACTCAAAAGCAAAAAAGCGAACAAAAAATTGGTTTAAGAGAAATTAAAAAAAAAACGAAAGATACTTTTTTCCAGAAAACAAAATGTCGTTAATTTCCCGCTAATTTAACTTTATTCCCGGAAGTGAAATATGAAATGTAAAAATATATAAAATATAAAAAAAGTTAAAAAAAAAAAAATTTCGTGTGATCTTAATTTTAATATAAATTATAAATAATTATTATAATTTTGGAGTTATCTTTTAATTATATTAGTTTTAAGTTAAATTTTAAAACTAAGACCTAATTATATAGGTCATAACATATTTCCGAAAAATTCATGAAAATCCATGGACTGGCCCTGGATTCCTAGGTAAAAAGCTTACGGTCCTCCACTATTTTGTTATTAAGAAATGAAGGTTTCTAGCTGTAAGCGTTTGAAGGAAATGGGTCAAAAATCAATTTATTATAAAAATGCGATAGCTTTTAGCACGATAATCATTCTTTTTGTTGCTGCTATTGGGCTTTATGCTGTTCCCCTATTATGTTGTTTTTATTCTCTGTGTAGCAAAGTTATGAGACTGCTGCAGCAATAAACCGATAAGAGTTTTACTTACGCCATATTGCCTTTTTCGAATGGTGTGGTATAACTCTGGATTGGTTCATAAACAGTTATTAGCATTTCCTTAGAAAAAAGTACTCTACAAAATGGGTGAACTGAGCTGCCAAAAACGTAAGAGTACTTCTTTTTTATTTGAGCTACATCTAAACGCTGCCGCTAGACGAATGGGACAGCCGTTATTGACACTGCTAATAATATCAGTGAGGAGATCAAACGGAGGCAATCGCTGCTACTTTGGCAATCGAGAAATGAAAACCACTCTAGAAAAAATAAAAACCAAGGCAACCCTTTGGACCTTATCTGAAGCGGATAAGTAAACCTGAAAGAAAAATATTTCTAGGTATCTTTGATCCCGTATGAAAATGTGTGTAGAAGAAGATTTAACAACGAACTGTTTGAGCTGTACGGCTCATTATCAATATCATTGACCTTTTTAATCTCTTTTCAGCCGAAGAAAATTGCATGCGTGTTGTTAAACATCTGAAGAACGCCAAATCGTATGAAAAAATTTAAAATAGTATCTCGATAAAAAATATATTCATTTGATTTTCTTGTAAGCGTTATCACTGAAAAGCTATGGTGCTGAGAAGATAGACTCAATTTTTTTAACTTGTACATAGGTATTCCATAATCTTTTTGATCAATTTTTGCCTCAGTTAGGTATTCCAAAAACCAAAGCTGTTGAGTATTGTTATTATTATTATTATCCAATATTGCTTATTATCAATCCTTAATGTTACTTCCCATTTGACGATAAGAATCGTCCGGAAGCGTTGAGGAGCCTCTTGAAACTGTCCGGTTGGCATTGGTACAAAAGCTTGCTTCTCAACATTTGAAGGAAAGAACTTCGCTGTTGCTATTGAAGTGAGAATCAACTAATATACATAAATGTATGTAAATTTCATGTTTTTTAATGAGTCATAGGTTGTTCAATCACACAAAGACAATAAATTAAAGTGATCACTGATCAGAATCAATTTTAGGTTTTCCAAAAGAAATAACTTTGTTAGCAAGTGTGGGAGATAAATTTGTATTGGACAATTGACGTATGGGCAGGTGTGTATACTACAACAGATTAAAAAACATCAAGTAATCCTTTTAAAATTATTGAATTGATCAGAAATCAGCTATAATTATAAATGTTTTGATTATTACGCTATCGCTTTTCAAGTGATTCAAGTGAAAACATAGTTAATAATAATAAGGGGCTTTATCTCTCGATCTTAGATGTTGAATGTTATTTTGGCGTGTTTAAAAGGAACTGAGGGTTGCTTAGCAGAAACAGCTTGAGGAAATACTCAATACAATTAAAACTGTACCGATAAGCGTACTAACTAGTCATCTAATGAAATCATTGCCCAGTGTGTGTGGGGAATTTACTATTGTACCGATATCGTATGGATAGTTATTTCCTTCTTAGAATGGGAATGTGGAATTTTTCCAAATCAATTTCAAAGTTCCCTTAAATAGCTTTTTTTATAGACATCGGTATGATCTATATTTTCCTTCATTTTCTTAAGATCGATGAACCGTGTTAAACTATTCTAATATCGTTTCCGTTCGGCATCTAGAAATAAACACTACCTTTTTGATTGAAAAATAAACAAATGAACGCACACTCTCAACCATACCCTGTGATGAATACAGACACCCTATACTTCAGCCCTGCAAGTTTTTTTTCCAACCGATTTCTGCAGCAAATATCCATCATTTTTGAGTTCCATTGAACATTCTTGTGTTTAGAAAATAATCAGTAGCATAGAATGTATTTCATTACTGCATTCCCACGGGAACGGGATATCAAAAACTGTTGCTCTGATTTGAAAAATTCTTTCACTATTAGAATGCTACCTTATCCCTGAGTAACATAGACTACTTACATATCATCCCCGTATACCCACAGGAACGGGAACCCAAAAATTCCTTTAGCGATTTCCAAAATTCTTAATAGTATAAACCTTTTAGTTTTTGTAAAAAATTTTGTTGCACAATCTTTACTCTTTACAATATATTTGGTAGTTTAGGGTTGCCACATATTAATTATGAAAATTGAATAAAATCACATAATATACTGAAAAAAATTAAGGTAAATATTCCATAGTAAATTTCCATTGCATATTTTCAGCGGAAATATACAAACGAAATGCGTTTCCTAACTTTTCATTACTAGATACAAATTACACAAAAACAACATAAAAAGCTCGAGCCCAAACCTTTTACCAGGCTTTTTTTCAAACTTTACACAGAAAATAAAGAAACAGACCTATTTGTTCCCATTAAGATTGACATAAAAATTAATCTTTATTACAAAATTTTATCAAAATCATTTGAGCCGTTTCCGAGAAAAATATGAAAAACCCAATTTTTTGACTTCCCTATCATAACAGTGCTGTTTGATTGCCGTATTACCTACAAAGTCAAGTAAATAATTATAAGAGCTCTTATATGTGGCAGTGACATGCATGTTATAATATTTTATGTAGGTAAATGTGAAATTGACGTAATTTGAAGAAAACAAGCGTGATGTCATAGGAAGCATGGACCTTATCAAAAGCGGATGAGGAAACCCTTGGTGGTTTCGAAAGAAAAATTATCCGAATGATCTTTGATCCCTTAGGCGAAGACAATGTGTGGAGAGGAAGATACAACAACGATCTGTATGAGCTGTACCGCGACATGGGCATAGCCAGAAGAGTACGTATCGCGAGGCTAAGATGGTTGGGCCATGTTGAGCGGATGGAACCAAACGCTATGGCTCGACGGGTTTTCGAAAGGACATTGCAGGGAAATCGCGGAAGGGGAAGACCCCGTCTTAGTTGGCGCAATAAAGTGGAAGAAGCCCTCAACCGACTTACAGTTCAAAACTGGAGAGAGCTCGCCCGAAATCGTAGTCGTTATAGAAGGATGTTGGTTGAGGCCCAGGTTCACCCCGAACTGCAATGCCCACCTAAGTAAGTAAGTAGGTAAATGTGAAATTTATAGTACCTACTAATCATAACTTTGTGAGTATTTCGCAATACTCGGTGAATAGGCAACATGAGATTACGAGTCGATTCCATAATTTATACGTGTGGTAAAAAAGTAGCTACATGGCTTTATTACCAACTCTTTGGTCTGCATATCTGGTAACGATTAAGGTTGATTCTTTTCACTCTTTTAGGTAAATACCTATCTAAAAAGTTTCAAAATTTTTGCCTTCTATACTGGCAGAGAGATGGAAGATATCAACTTTTCGAGCCACATCTGATTTTTTAATTGACCACATTCGTCATTTAACTTTCGCCTTGGGTGATTTGCAAATTAGCTTTTGGATAAAAGAAGCTTGCGAGTAAAATATAGATGCGCTCTGAAATCCCTGCAAAGACTATTTGCTCTCTTTTTTTTTTGTTTTTCATTCAGTGAAATAAATTATTTAATAACAGTAATAAAAACTTTTGATGGTCACAAATAATTATATTTTCTTCGATTTATTTTTATACCAAAACCCCATGAAACACTAGCAAACACACAACAAAAACAAATCTATTCTCAAAACTCAATCATACTTTTGAGGGACTTTACATTTTTATTTTTAAATCTTACGAGTAATGACTACGTGAACTTTAAGTGAAAACTCGGGAACAGTTTCACAAGGTACTGAAGACATGCGGGCAATCGAAATCTTGATATTGAACCCACTTTTGCAGAATTGCTTTTAATTTTAACTTTATTGATGGAAAATCACAAACCTTTGATTTGGTAATAAAATATTTTATCTTTAAGTGGGTTTAAACACTTTGGACTTTGAAATTGTGATGTCAAAAGAAATACCATCCGTAAAACATTGGTATAAGCGTTGTCATTACTAGTTTCGTTCAAGAACAACGAAATTGTAATCAAAAATTGATAAGATCTATGAAAGTACTACGCTAGTAGTGTTTGCATAGTTAATAATAATAATGATGCACTAGCCGTATTTTTGCTGAGAAATATCGTTTAATTTTTACAATTTTAGAAACATGAACTTGTTGGTAGAGTGACCACTGACCACACTTGACAGGTATATTCAAGGAGCCGAGTTACAAAGATTTTGTAGGCAGACCTCATAAAATGTCATACTTTAAATACTCAGCATAGAAAAATGTAACAAAAATGCTATTGAATGAATAAAGTCTAATCTAGTCTATTCTAATCTAATCCAATCTAATGTATAGAGATTGGGTTAAGTATGGGTCGGGGAATTACTTGGTCCATCGGTTAGCGAAACCAAGAACTGAATTGACTTTTAGTAATATATCGTCGATATGTGAGAGGAAATTGAATTCCTAGTCGCAAATGATCTCTTACACGATATATAGCGACGCGACGGGGCAGAGGTTTCCTCCCTTCAGTTTAGTTTATAAGATACCATACAAGCAACTCTTATAACTAATCCTAAATTGCTTTACAATTTTATCAACTGTAATATAGAAAGCAATTGGTTCCTCCCCATTTTCTCTGCGACAGCCAATGGTGTAATGGTATATGGTGCATAAACCATCTCCAATTTTTCGCTAGGCATTTTAAACATTCATTCGCACATAAAACCTTGAATCCTGATTGCTGACCTATTATATTTTTTTCATTCACCGTATTTTAATACTGCGCCTTCCAATGAGCTTCGATATATCAATAGTATTAAAACACCTCCTCGAACTCAAAGACTCGAGTTATGGTATTCCAGGCTCAGATGGTATAACATTTTACTATAAAAATGTTGCTCCTGTGGATGGAAATTTTTCCAAGTTTCTTTCTTATATACTCGTACATATCAAAAGCATTATATTTGATATACTTTCTTTCTTTCCAATCCAATCCAAATCTCTTATATGTATCCTCAAAACTACACGAACTTTGTAAATGAATTTCTACCACTAATAATGTTGTTGAGTTTGTTTCCTTTTCAGCAAGGTTTTTGACAAAATCTCTCATAGTTTTATTCTGCTTTAACCATTCCTGCCTCGGTTTTACTCCTATACCTTCTCAAATAGATTTCCTCATATCAATATAACCGTCAGTATAGAGTTCATTTTTTTCCGGCTTTCAAATAAAAGTTTGAGGGAAAAAATTTGAACCTGATAAAGAACGGCGATGCGCATGCCGTAATCGTTTTTGATAATCTGTAACTGTTTAATCTAAAAATACCTCAAATGTTTAGACGCTTAAACCTTTTTAAACAAAGAACATTTTGAATTGTGGGAGGTTCGTGGTTCGAATCTCAAAAACATCAGGGAAAAAGTTTTTAGCTGGTTTTGCCTTGGCAAGTTCTTGGAGAGTAAAATCACAATGCCATAAAAAGCGCTTTATAACTTATCCGTTCGGATTCGGCATAAAATTGTAGGTCCTTGGAATGTATTAGGCTCCAGCAGTCGCTCCCTTAGCTTACTCTTTCTATTTAGCTAGAAGGCTGAAAAGGAAGACATCTTACATATTTTATTCTGTAAGGTTTTTATATAGTTTACAGTTTTGTTTTAAAATAATCTGTTTTGAAATTATTTTCTACGAGTATTATAAACTCGAAGGATTCACGAACTGTTTCACTTTGCTCTGTCTGAGTTAACATCATACAGAGAGTGAAATATCCATATACCTACCATCTTTTAATCAATTGGCAGTTTTAACAGGGACCAGCTGTACAGAGTCATGCATGGTCTTGGCAACCCTGAGTTCGTATACGACTATGCAGTTTGGAGGATTTGCGCTACTCAGTTAAGGTCGGTAAGGAATTCACTGAAACCTTTGATGTTGAAAAAGGCTTTCGGCAAGGCGACAAACTGTCATGCGATTTCTTCAACGACACACTTGAAAAGATTGTACAGTTCAAAAGTCAACACCAGAGGAACAATCTTTCAAAATTCTGTACAATTACTCGCCTATGCAGACGATATTGATGCAATGGGAAGAAAAAAGCGTGATGTCATAGGTGCTTTCGCGAGTATTGAAACAGAAGCGGCAAAAAATGGGTTTGATGGTTAATGAAGGCAAAACAAGGTATATGCTGTCATCAAACAAGAACACAGAACATCGACGAATTGGACAAAACGTCACAATAGGCCGACATAACTTCGAGGTAGTACAGGACTTCATCTACCTAGGATCCGCTAGACACGGATAACAACATCAGTGCGGAGATGAAACGGAGAATAACTCTTGCCAACCGTTGCTTCTTTGGGTTAAGAAGGCGATTGAGAAACAAAACCCTCTCCAGAAATTCCAAGGTAGCCCTGTATAAAACCTTGATCATCCCAGTCCTGCTTTATGGCGCGGAAGCATAAAGCAGGACTGGATCGAAAGTGGATGAGGAAACCCTTGGTCGTTTCGAAAGAAAAATTGACTAATGGGGCTATATTTGTGGTTAGAACGTTTTACCCTTTACAATGAATAGACTTAAATACTTCAATGGCAAACTGTGCAAATTTTTTTGAAAATTATGGTTCAATTCGCACTACATCAATTCTACGGTTGACATAATCGTCCATCCGGAACACGTACCACGCACTCTCTAGTTGATAATGACGCATAAACAAAGACGCCATACCATGAGCACAGAAGAAGTTATTGCTACTATACAGCGTAGTGTAGTGAATTGGAGTGGGCAAAAATTTGACTTCACGATTACACTTCATTCGAGCCAACCGTGGGGCTCAAAAAACCGAAATCGTTTTTAAGCAAAAGAAAATTTTGATTTCAAAACAATAACTTCATTTTTATGTTAAAACCTAACCCTAGCACTTTTTGTTCGGCCAGGATTTTTGTTTGCGTATTCAATCTAGCACACGTTTTTCGATCAAGTAACTTGTGTGAGTTGATTCAAAATCAAGATAAGATGGTTTATAACAACTTCAAAAAACCAAATGATATCAAGGCTGATTTATTACCTTAGAACTTAGATCAAAAATAAATGATTCTCAAACCTACCCCCTAAAGTACACGTACATATCAGTAAAAAGACTATGACGAAGTTTACATTGGCACCAAATCGACCACCATAACGCCATAAATTAACAAATTGGTGTAACAGAGAAGAAAAACAGTAGCTTTATTCGCACAAAGTTTCAACAGTGCGTGTTTATTAGATTTCGGGGAGCACCCCTTCACTGCCCTCCCTTGCCTCTTTGCCCACGAGCTGTTCAACAAATAGACCATTATAAGCATCCCCAAAGAATGCTTAAAACCATTGCTACCAACTTTCTTATTTTTAGTTGTGGTGAAAGGAAATGTTTGATCGCTTAGAAATGTTAACGTGTTTATTGGATGTGACTTGTAGATGTAGTACACTCCTAAAAAAATTCTTTCTTTTCTTTTTGGAATGATGGTAAAAGAAGAAACCGTTCAGCTTGGGAAAAACTTCATAATTCGATTGACGGCAGAAGTCAGTACTCTATTGTGACACTTTGAAAAGTATTTTTTTCAACACAAAAAAAAAAAAAAACAAATGAAAAGAAGTAAATAAAAAAAAAAAATAAAGCGGATGCATAACACTTGGGTCCAGCTATGGCAGCAACGCTATACGGACCCAAAAAAAAAGATTGAAGCAAGTTTACTTGCGTGGTTTGACTGGACTTTAATGGTCATAATCCAATTGGATTATAAAATTCCAATCAAATTAACGTCTTTTCGGAAGGCCTTAGTTCTAGTGGTCTGATTATCTCATCGCATACTCGTAAGCATCCAAAATGTTAAGTGGCCACAGTAAAGTGATATGACACTTCGTTGTATGTACCCTCCTTGAGCGGACACTCACAGCAGTAATTATACCCATGTCTAATATTTTCTGATAGCTTTTTTTTTCTGGTGTTATCAAAGTTATTATATCAAATAGAAATTTAAGCCTATAGGAGTATATTTATAGTTTTAAAGGCACCCGTAAATTTCGGTTCGATTTGCTCAACAACCCTTGGTGAGGTATTTTCTTGAGCATTACTGTTAGCATATTGTAAAGCTATTTGTTGATTTAAACTTCCCTATACCGTTATCTGTACCTTATTTAAGGAACGATATCATCAATTTGATCATTCTTTTCAACGCTGGTTTAAGATACATACGATTTATGGCTTTATTTTTGAAATGGTCATAAAGGTATGGAGACAAAGTTCAAACTCCACCATTGCTTCTCAATGTGACAGGAAGTTTCCATAGTTCTTAGTTTTTTATTTCTCTTTACATTGTGGTTTCCCAACTCTGAACTTCCCGAACAAATCGACTAGTAAAATTAAAAAAGCTTGCTTTTTTAATGTTTATTTGTCTCAAATTAAAATTTTCTGTTATATGTATAAACGAAAGTGGCGAAACACATGGCAATAAACCAGTCAGAGTTTAATCAAAGTCACATAAAGTCAAAAATCAGGTAATTCCAATTTTTTACATTATTTTTCTGATAACACCCTTATTGCGAACAATTAAATACTTTTGCTACTGTAGGATTGTATAGAACACGGATAAACCATTATCGATAATCGCTTAATCAAAAATTTAAAACAAATCATTTGATAAATCATCACCTATAAAAGGGGTTGTTTTAATTTCATGTCATGTATTTCGTTGATTTAATTCTAACGGGCGGTGGTATTCGTCTGGTGAGAAAAGCAGTAACTTGCACCAAACATGGGTCGACATTTCCATTTAGGATTGTCCTTAGCAGTTCTAACCGTTTTAGGATACGCGCAGTGTTCAATTGAAAGTTCATCAAGTTATAAAAATAATTTCAAATCTTCTGACTTGGAGATTACACCGTTTAAAAGTGATATAGCTTTAGCTTTCTACAAAGAAGCCCGAGAATTGACTGCCCTTAATACGACTAACGATGACGATTTATGTCTAACACATTTGGAAAAGATATACGCTGGAATTTTGGACTACCAGGAATGGGCTTTGGAGTGTAAGAGCATATGGATTAAGAAAATATTTACACGTATTTGAATCGCAAACAAAGTGACACCTCTCGGTTTTTGGTTACAAAAATGAAGTTTTGTTTTTTAAGCAGAACTTTAAACAATTTATAAGTGAAATCCCAAAGGTTTTTAAAGTAAACTTTCAGCAATTTCATTTAGAGTTTTTTTTTAAATGTTTTATTTCAAATGAAAAGAGTGTTGTGGTATCCTTTAAGTAGTGAAAAACTTAATTTACATGTTCTTTGTAAAAAATATCAAAAACAGTTTAGAGACTAACAACTACTGTTGTTTACAGTAGTAAGTACTTTATAACTTTATAGAACAGAGAATGAGTCAAGTAGCCACTTACAGCCCGATTTTGCCCAAAAGCCACAACTTGTGACCTACTAAGAACCACTTCACACAATGAGTATTGATTGGAAAGTTGTGACTTGGCTGAAACGTTGTGGCTTGTGAGGTATCAGTGATGTTTGACAGAATCGGGCTATTAAACAAAGTTGTCCACATTTCGAAATCTTGTTTTATTCCGTTAAAAAGCCAGAACTAATCTTACTTGATTGAAATTTCTCACTCAATTATCTAGCGATACAGATTTTTCATTGCACAACCAAGCATAATATTCATGCATTGACACCAGATAAGGTACACAGTGTTCATTGCATTTAATATACTTTTTTTAATCAGAAGAATTTATCAATGAAAAGTATATTTTATGAAACCTGCCATAAATTACATATTTGTTCAATGAATGATCTAGAGCTATATTCCATATCTAAATTGAACGGGCTTAGCTTGGTTTTAAATAGGTCAAGTAATTTTTTTTCGTACAGCTTTGATTTTATTAATACTGCGTGTTCATTAGATCATAAATGAGGTAATTTAGTGTGTCATTTTAAATTTTCATATAAATTGATATCCGCTTAATGCAAAAGAAAACGTAGTACATAATAGAGAAATTAATATTTTTGGTGGAACTATATTTGCTGAACTGTTAGTTAGGCTTAATGATACTGTATCTTTTACCCATATTGCCATTTATACTGGCAAGTGATTTAGTAGATACCATTTTATTTTGGTTATTTAAAATCTAGGCACTGAGCTTCAACTTTCTTTTCTAGCTCTGCAAATCTAGCTTTTCTGAAGTGATTTTTGAATTGAAATTGGACTTTAGAAAAAAAAAACATAAATCTCAAGTTAGTGTTCAGCTTAAAGTTGCTAAATAAATTCTCCTACAACGGGCAACAGTAAAAATCAAAAAAATATTGCGATGAGTAGTAGTTTCCCACTCCAAATTTATGGTTGAGATACCTTTAACTGCAATAAAATGAACCATAAATTGAACAAAATTAAATTTTCCATAATTTATGGCTTTATTAGGAAGTGTAAAAATTCCCATATAGCGCATTTCAAGTGGTTGCCTTGGCTGGCTTCGCAGTAGCCCATTTTGTTTTCCAAGGCTTTGTGATGAGATTCCAGCTGTGCCTCGTGGATTACTTGGACTTTGCAAAACAAAACATACTGGCCTTATTGTCCTTAAGCGATTGGAACACTGTTCGATTGGTTATACAATATTTTCCAATTTGTCAAGAAAAAGATTGCAATCCGATTTTTTCGAATTCTCAAGAGACTTTAATTCTGAAATATACGCACACCAAAATAAAAAAAACAACATGAAAATAAACAAAAATAAATTTTCTATGAGCTGATCACTTGAATAGAAAGGTATACTGAAATACCTGTCGGATAGCTTTAGATAGCTTTTGGGGGTTTCTGCTAAATGTAAACATCAACGAAAACCTATCCGGATACGAGAATTGAACGCCCCCTAGTAACGCATGATTTGAAAGGAAGCCACTAGATAGTCCACCCTGTATATACTATCCTAATCAGCTCCCGATTTATCTTTGTCTTATTTTTGTGAAGTTCTCGACAAAATCAACGGGGAAGTTCGAATAAATATTATTATTTTTTTTACCAAATTGACTCAGATCGACTGCTTGCATTTCGATCCCATGAATCTCAGGGGAAAGATTCTTCTACCACGTATTATTTTTCTAATTGCAATTTTTTTTTTGTCCATCACTTTCAATTTTCCATAGCTCAGGATTCCTTTCGCTTTGAATATGAATCAGAACTAATACAAGCATTGAATATTAAAAAAAAATTACAATTAATTTGAAATTTTTTTTTTGAAAAAGATTAATGATTAATCAAACATTATTCATTAAATCAACTTGAACTGAAATGTTTATTAAAGAACATACATAGCACGTAATAGATTTCAAATTTCTCTGTAGTATGTAGTAGTTGGTTTTTAATATTTTTTTTTTTAAGAAATTAAGTCAATTTTTTATAAAATTGCCTATCTCGCTTCAACGAAGGGAGATAGACTCCCCTTTCCCAACGATTTTTTTCTTGTCCTGACCAAACCTATCCGTCCTGAGCTTTTGTCGCATCTTATGCAAAACACCCTGTAACTACATTTGAGGGTTACCTCATCGAATATTATGATTTTTATTCTCTTCGACATAATTAATTTTTTCTGTATACTCGTACAATGAAAACAAATTTCAAACAAATGCTTCTACACAGCTTGCAGAAACGAAAAAAACTTGTTTCTCTAGTTACGAGTATTACTCACTAATTCAAAGATATGAAAAACTTCTGTGGTTTTTGATTTATCAAAACAAATTTAAAATCTTTGATTTCAATTTTGGCTGTCAATTGAGAAATTCTTACAGACTGACTCATTTAAGTTCTTTAATATTGTAAATCATCTTTTTGATTAGATTATGCTAGAGTGATTATACTCACGAAATTGGGTACTACATTTTTTGAGGACTGAAGAAATTTTTTTTGTAGGTCCTATGGAAAAAACACGTGTTCTTAATCTGTTTAAACCACATTAGTTGTTTTCGTTCAGCTGTATATTTAAAACAGCTGGACTTGGGAATGAAATGACCAGAACCACTTTTATAGAACATTCACATTTCTACAAAAATATGTTAAGCTGATGTTTATATGTCTGAGATCTCGAATAGTACATATCTTTTTTCTCTCCTATTTTAATCAAAAGTTGAGAAAATTAACATAACATAACATAAATTAATTAAATTTTCTTCAAATTTTTTTTTAATCCATCAGGATTTGTCAAATAAAATGCAAGATATTTAGAGTGACCTGATTAAAAACTGATCTGATTTTAATATTTGATTTTAATGCTGTGACAATCTAAATTACACTTTTTTCCGTTTACAGGGCCAGATTCATGGGGTCGGCTGCCAGTTGGTTTGTTTTGGGGCCACACAATAAGTATGGGAGCATTCGAAGAATGTATCGCAGCTTCCAGAAAGTTTTCTGCAACAGACACTGTCAGAGGAAAGTATTGTCTTACGCAAATACCAATTAAGGACTATTTTTTGAAAGTTAAGCCACGAAACGATGCAGTTCAAGCTCGAATAAGTTACAAGCAAAAAAATCCAGAGAACTTTGAACTTGGTATTTGTATTCCAAAATCCTGTTCCGCTGCTATGGGAAATGAAATTTTGAAAAGAGTTATCAAGAAATTTACGAACCAAGATGTCGAAAAGTCTGTAGTAAAGGAAGAGTATTGTAGAGCTGATGATCCCATTGTACTGCGTGGAATTGATATATTTGCAATGTAGGTTTTTTCTTATGTACCCACACACACATTCTAATCAAAATTTAATTTTCAGAGTTTTTATGTGCTGCATTGTTTTCATTATGATCATAAGCAGTGTATATGATGCAGTCCAACAAAAGAAAGGACGTAAGTTAAAACTTGAAAAATAGAATTAAATCGAAAAAGTTCATAAATTTGTTATGTTTAATAGAAAAAGGACGTCCACTTTTTACTGCGTTCTCAGTCTATTCAAATGCACCAAAGATTTTCAATGTCAAGAAAGTCAACAACCCGAATATTATTCACTGTTTGGCTGGTATGAGATGTATTTCCATGATGTGGGTAGTTTTTGGGCATGGCTACATGACATTCTATGAGCTTCCACATCTTGATAAGAATAAGTTCTACACAGTGAGTGATATTTTAATCAAAGTCATTTAAGTTTGATACAAAATTAATATCTATTTACAGTGGATTGAAACACCTTACTCTATGCTCGTTCAAAATGCAACCCTTTGTGTTGACACTTTCTTCTTTATGAGTGGTTTGTTAATGCTGTGGGGAGCTTTCCGTGAAATGGATAAAACGTAAGTTAATTTTCATTTGACTTTCAATAATAATTGTTGGTTATATCTCTCTCCAAACAGCAAAGGCAAGCTTAATATTCCCTTAATGTACTTCCACCGATATATACGTTTGACTCCGGTTGTGGCGGTAGTCATTTTGTATATCATGAGTTTATATAAATACTCAGGACGTGGGCCTATGTGGATGAAGATTGGAACTCAAGATCAGAGATGTGAAAACACGTGGTGGGCTACTTTACTATTCGTCCAAAACTATGTATACCCATATAAAATCGTACGTACTTTCCTAATTCTCTAAGTCTTTCAAGTAATTCATATTGTTCTTCTTCTTGCAGTGTGTCAGTCAGTCGTGGTACTTGGCTGTTGATACTCAGTTGTATGTGCTCTCACCGCTTTTCCTCATTCCTTTGTATAAATGGGGAAAGAAGGCACTTGGCCCTATTATTGTCTTTGGTTTGCTGTGCATGGGTTGCACATTTGCTACATTTATGAAAAACGACTTCACCCTGTTCCGTGTACAAGAGTAATTATTGATCATTTATTTATAAGAAAATGATTTGAGACCAAATTAATTTATTTAGTGATCACGTTGACCTCCGTCAGAAGCTTACTTATTATCCAACACACACCAGAGTTCCTACTTGGCTTATAGGAGTTATATTTGGATACTTTTTGTTCAAGTACAACCGAGGGCGTACTATTGCAATGAGCACACCTTTAGTTATCTGCGGATGGACAGTAGCGTTTGGCACCATGCTGAGTTGTATGTGGGGACCATATTGGAGGATTTTACCTGGCAACCCGAATGCACCAATTGTTGAAGGGGCGCTTTATGAGCCACTGAGCAGAGCTGCATGGGCTTGTGCAATCGGTTGGATTGTATGGGCTTGTTATAATGGACATGGTGGAATTATCAATGACTTTTTGTCGTGGAGTTTCTTCCAAGGATTCGCTCGCTTATCCTACTGCATGTATGTCATTCATAGAATTGTTCAACTTGTGAATGGAGCTAGGATTCAACACGACACTAAATTTGGGGACTATGAAATGGTAGGTTGTTTACTTTTGAATTTTAAATATCATAAAAAGAAACATTTTTTCATTTTAGATTTTACGGTTCTGGCATGATTTTGGTATTTCGCTCACTTTATCAATTTTTGCAACCTTAGCATTTGAAGCTCCTATTCTTGGCATTGAGAAAGCTATTTTCGGTAATGCGAAACAGGCTCCAAAAAAACCGGAGCCCTTGACATCCGTCCAAACAGTCGATCCAGTACCAACCATAACTGAATCTTCAGAAATCAAACCGGCCAACCAGTAGAAGTTAATAATAGTTAATTTAACATTAACCAGCGAAGATATTTATTGATTTTAGATACATAGACATTATGATAGATAGTCATAGTTGTAAGAGACGTAAAGAATAAAACTAGATTTAAAATAGAAACACTCTGAGGAATCCCTATCTCAATTGAAGATCATTTGAAACAAAACCAAAATCTGCTGCTTGTTTTCCTTGAGGAAAGCGCAAAACAAAATTGTTAAAGGGAGATTATACTGTTGTTTGCTGTAGTTTTTACTGATTTGAAATTTTTCAAATACAATTTTAAAACTTAATGAAAGGGAATATTCGTTAGTACATACTTGGTATTCACTTTTGCTATTAAAAACATAAGTTGGTGTCTGCATATCATGGCCGATGTTTTGCTCTATGTTCCATGTTTCGAATAAAGCCCTTTTATATTTATTTAAAGCTGATGCACTTGTGGTTTTCTTTTTTATTTTTTAAGTTGCTTAAATAGGTCCCCGAGTTCCTAGGCTGTATGTGGAGTAACGGCCCATTTTTAACTATATTGCTTTCCCGTTGCTTTATACATTTTTTCTCGTATGTCGTTTGGATTGGAGTAGCATCTGAGTACATCATTGAAGAGCACTGTGGTTACTATATTTATCTTAAGAACTGTTTTCATAATTTGTGAAAAAGTGTGATGAAAAGGGTAACTATTACTTTGAAGTGGTCTTCTGGCAGCTTTTGAGTTTTCTAACTAAAGCTTTAACAGACATCCAATCGTCCTAGAATGCTTCAAGTCGAATTCAGCCAAAGAATATCTCTTCGTACATCACTTAGCTGGTTCTAGACTTTTTCAATATTAGATTCAATAAATTTTTCACATTGCCGTCTTTTACCTTCAACAATTGATAACCTCCTTCCCTCATTTTTTTACGAGCATCCGATACAGACTGTTCCAGTTGAATATTCGTATGACTTAAGTTAATTTCCGTTAAGCTAACGATCATCTTAATAGTCTTTCCATTAATTTAAAATCTTTCAGTAAAAGATGAAACTAGTTTTTTTAAAGAACCATTTAAATCTATACATATCTCTTTAGGTTCCTTTTTCACTTAAGACTTCTTCTACTTTCCTTCCGTGATATAATCATAGGCTTTTGCACTCTGAGAAACTAGAGAAACAAGTTGTGAGCAATTTTGCTTTGCAAACGCTATCCTATCGACTATTACAATTTCCTTGGTACCTAACAACATACTTCACCAACGCTATTTAATCGAAATGATATTCAACCTAAGGAACTACCCTAAGTCCTTTTTTAAATTTGTCATTATTTCCTCAGATATGGAAAATGTCTTTTAGAAAATTACCATCCAATAGCAAGACTTTCGCATGTACCCAACATTTCCGAAATCATCCGTTATGAAATTTTGAATGTTCATTGTAAGTCTCTCATTTCCTCTCAACAACATTGCTTTCTTAAACTCAGGTCCACAAGCACTAATCTCATTGAGTTGCTTCATTCACTCCCCTTGTCTTAGAAAAAAGTTGGTGTTATTTCAATTGATTTTATTTAAACCTTCAATTGGCCGTTCACCACTCCCTAATTTAAGTGTACGCAGATGACACTATGTTTTACAAGACCATTTCTTCAGCTACTGTCAACTTTTTATTTTTTCTCGATCACTAAAAACTTGTTCGAACTTAACATTGCAAAGTTTCAATCTATTACATTTTCTCGTAAGAGGATCAAATCTCCGGCCGTCGCTATATTCCTCAAAGTGAAGCCATTTCCACAGTGAAGGGAATTCGTGACCTATTGTGAACAATTCTCCCCTCGAAACGGATATTTCGCTAGGGCCAAATGTGTGCTAATACCATTAGCTCCACAACCATGAGATAGTCTTAGGATTACTTTTGGTCATATCTGGATCTTATCTTTTGGTAATGTCTAAGTACGAGTTATCTGAAATCAGTTTGTCAGTCTTTTTCATTAGCACTTAATTTCACTTAGTTATACCTACGAGCTACGACATAAGAATTTACGATTCTTGTGTCGTAGTGGAATCAAATCCACCACTCCAATTAGCTGTACTAAGCAATGACAGAAGAAAAAGTTGCCAGACGGTTGTATTAAATCACTATGCCTTAATCTGCATATTTTCGCATTCCATAATTAATAAAAATTTTCTATAGTTGTCTAATAAGTTTCGTCCACTTACCTACACATTGTCAATAGTCAATGTGAGAATATGAGAATATTTCAACTGATGTAGCAGCAAATAGTTGTAGCGATAAAATAAAACAATATGTTGCTTGCTTTTGTAGACAACAATTTTAATTACTTTTTGTTCTTAGGTTAATAGGTTTTTTGTAATGTATGAAAGTCATGTTTTTCGCATGGCAGTGTACAACGCTCGATTTTCCATTAGTTCACTTTCGGTAACACCATCAAGCTTGCCACATAAAATTTTTAAAAGCCCGTTGACTGACCAATGTTCACTGTAAAACCAAAATAACAGACAAAGGGAAAAAACATGTTCGGGTATATTTATTTGTATTCTCGTTGTTGCCAATAGCCATTGGGCATGAAATTGGCAGATTAAAAAAGATTAACATTTTTGAAGAAAGGGTTTCCTTTACCTCTCATTCGGAAAAGAGGCACAAATATTTTTTTGTAAAAGTCATTCGAAACAAAATAAATATTGAGCAATTGTTTGAATGCAAATACCTACTTATGTTGGTTTTCCTATCGAAATATTTGTTTAAACTAATTGTCATTTTCCAATGTGTACCTACAAGTTCTTTAACAATTTAAAACAAAATTTTTTTAACTAAAATTTATTCAATAGATACTTGCAGTCAAGCAAAATTTGTTTATTTAAAGTTAAGTGCCTTAGAAAATATTTTATCAATTACTGTAAGCCTGAATTTTTTATAATAACATATATTTAACTGTAAAACCTATACTTATGTAGTACAAGAAGTCACAATAACTTTTCATATAAAATAATTGTACAGGTTGGCGGAAAAACACATCTGCTGGATCTGAATGAAAAGTTTTTGCCGAATTCTATCACTTTTGTTTTGTGTAAGCATTTGGATTATTTTCTATTCGTTTTGAATGTAACACATCTTTAGAGTTTGGTCAAAACAACATATAAGTGCAAAATTTTGGTTTTGAGAAAAACTCGTTTTAAGATTGACTTGATTAACGGCCGGCGATACAGCCTGTAAATGACTTATATAATTTTACCGAAATTGCAAATAGATTTTAAAATAAAAAATTTAAGTGCGCTTAAAGCCATTGAACAACTTCAGACTCAAGCCTTCGCTGTTATGTAAAACCAAACATTAGCTTTTATCTTAATAATTTTGCATACTAAGCTCAACTTCGCCAAAAACTTATGCTGTTTAACATACTCCATATAATTTATTATGAAAACTTTTTTTGTAGCACGATGCATTAGCCACTTTAAGGAGGATCATAGTTAAATATGTACCTATATTATAATTTTTTTCATTTCATAGAGCTAGTAGAATTGCATAAATCGTTATTAGTTTTACGGTTTTGCTGTCTCAAAAGTTATTGTTACTTTTCGACTTTAACTGACGTTGATGATTCACATAGTCCCAGATTTGAGACTCCCAAATTTGGTGTTGTTTTTTTCTTAGGAGTACCTAGAAGCGCATTTTCTATTCCCATCATCGGTGATTCGAACATTAAGTAGGCAACTATAGAGACACAAATAGTTATTCCAAAATCTCCCCAAAATCGTAATATCTGAAAAGGATAAAATAAAAAAGTCTTCTTTGCTGCACTAAACCACAATGAAAGGAGTAACAAAAGTAAACTTTTGTCATAGACTTACCACATCATAGTCCGAAAAATGAACGTTCACTTTTGTTCGAGCACCATTTATTGTTTCTACAATCAAATGGATAATGTACATGCAGTATGATAGCCTAGCCACAGGCTGCCAAAATGGCCAGGAAAGAATTGTATTTACAGGTCCTCCGTATCCATTGACACATGCAAATACAATCCACGATAACGCTATAGGCCAAGCCACCCGACTGAGGGTTAAATAAAAGGCTCCTTCAACGGTTGTCAATGGCGTGGCTCCAGGCAAGACCTTTGGATATAGTGAAAATACTCCAGTCAATAGCAAAGCCAATGCAATCACCCATCCTCCAATTACTGTGGCCTGAGTGCAAAAATAGAAAGGTTTGATTAAAAGCAGTTTGTATTTATTGTACAAAATATTTTCATTCAGAATAAATTTTCAATAGCAAAAAAGAACATAAACACATAATTAATTGGAGCCTAGTGCATTTCTCTCAACCATTCCTGTGATGATTGGAGGGACCTAATGATTTTATGCCGGTCCCAAACAGTGAGAGTACTATTGGTGGCAGCATTATTTTGGGTGGCCTTGACAATTCCTAGCGAGATGGCATATATATCAATTTTGTGAATGGAACGTCACTTGACACTCTTACTAAGAAACTTGTGTAGTTTTACAAAATCTATTTAACAAATTTCCCGTACAGATATTCCATTAGACAGTTTCTTAAGTTAGGGACTTAATTTGAATTCTATGTAGACATTAGAAGTAAGTTTCTGTTTTACATTTAATTTTCTCAAAAGCTTAATTTTTTCCGAAAAGGATTATGGTTTTGGCTCTAGTTTTAAAGAGTTTGAAAATAAAACCAAATAAAAAAACGATTTTTATAAGAAACTCTTAATTTCTGTACAAAAAATATCAAATATTGGTGGAAACAATTGAGTAGTAGCATCAAAGGAATCATTGATAGTAAAAAAGGATTTATTTTTCAATGTCCATTGGTTCAGAAACCGACATAAAATATTAACAGAGAAGTGGGTATATGAAGAATTGAATTACCACAAGTTCTCATGTGTCGGTGTATGGATCCCTAATGTGAAGTAGATAAGTCGATAATAGCCCAGTTCACACTGTACAATTAGTTGGACAGACTTCGTTTGATGGAAGTTGGATGGTCGGATGTAGTTTGCGTTCACACTTATCAAGCTTGTCGTCCAACTTTATGTCACGTACTCTTCCACTCCATCCAGCTTCTAGATTTTCAAAAATATTTGAAAACCATCCAACAAGTTGGTCAAGCGGTCGTCTGAGGGTTCACACTGACACTATCAAGCATTGGTTGTTCACTTTTCGTACAGTGTGAACACGGCTAATACGATAATACGATACTCGTAACGCCGAAAAGGAAGAAGAAAAAGAACATGCGCTCATGTGGCAATCGCCATATAGTGCTCAAGGCTTAGGTACAGTTCGTAAATGTTATAAAAAATAAAATTAGTCTGAATGATGCAGAGTTCTGCAAACAAATGCAGAATAAGCCTACAAACAAAAGTTATTGAGATCAAATTTCTCACACGTACCTTACTCATCTTCCTGCGAACTTGTCTATGATTGTAAAGAAAATATCCAAAAATAATGCCAATGAGCCATGGTGATGTACGGGCATGAGTTGCATAGTAGATTTTCCTCATTTCTTGAGTATCAGCTCCTAGATTCCTAAGTGTGTAAAATATTAGAATAAAAATTGAAAGTTTTGAATCTGAAATTGTGTATGTGTTTGTGTATAATATATATAGGAACTAACCCAGTTGTACTAAAAACGGAGTAATCATTAATAACGATTGCAGAAAAAACGCATGCTACCATTAGCAAGCCCAAAACAACAACACCTGCAACGGCCTTATTTTTCCATTTAAAAAGAGGAAGCAGAATCAAGGGTGATAGAACGTACAACTGCGTATCTACAGCCAGATACCAAGTGTGACCCATGCACTGTAAACGTAAAAAGAATTCAATTAATTTGAACGAACTGAAGTGTGGTGAAGCATACCATTTTACCAGCTGCAGCATAGTTTTGAACATACAAAATAGTGGCCCACCACGTTTCATGACAAAGCTTATATTGGTTTGTGAAATCGTTCCAAAGCGGTCCATCTCCGACGTGGCGTAAAAGACTTACACAAAATAACACAGAAGCAGCTACTATAGGAGTCAAACGAATATAACGATGCAAGTACATAAGTGGTACATTGAGCTTCCCGCCAGTTCTGAAAAGCAAAAGTAATTTTTTACTATAGCTATATTGTTTTAGAGATGTAATATTCATTTAGGTACTTCTCCATTTCCTTCATGCCAGCCCAAACGAGAAGAAGTCCACTGAGGAAAAAGAATGAGTCCACAGATATGGTTCCACTTTGCAAAATCATTGAAAAGGGTGTCTGAGCCCACTGAAAGTAAAGATTTTTGTTTCCAATATATGCAATACAACAGATTTTTAATAATTCAACCTCTATTATTTCCACGGTGTTATTGTTTGGCAGAAGTAAACTTATCATAAAGCTGTGGCCGAAGATTATCCATACAATAGACATGCAGCGTATGCCATTGAGACAACTTATGATGTTGGGTGATTTTTTTGATGAGGTTCGAAACAGTTGGGTTATGTTGACACAAAGAGAAAATGCCACCAGTAGTTGTTTGGGGATGTCTAAAACAAAGAACTTTGGAGTGGGAAGAACTTAGTGGATATTGAAATATCTTACTTCCTTGTCTTCTTGAGTAGATATCGTAAAGTGTACTGAACACTATCAGAAAACCTATAACTGAAAAAAATCCACTGATGGTTTACTTAAGTTAAATGAAATCATGAAAATAAAAATTTTACTCACATAGCAACCCAATCAATTGTATCAAACGGCAATATTTTGCTGGTACTACACTTGTCCTCAGTCACAATGTCCGATTTTATGGTAACGTTAAAAGTCTGTGATAACTTTTGTGTTAAAATCGTATTGACATAAAATGCCTTACAGGTCTCTGGTACACATATGCCGAAGCTAATTTTTGCGAGGCTTGACAAATCTGAGGAAATATTCTTGAGCACACCCGCAAACGGAATGGTGGCCATGCAATATTGTCCTCGAATAAGATCCCGACTGTCAATTTCTTCTTCATGATTTATTTGTAGACACTCGTCGAAACTTCCGAGTTCGGTTAAGTGACCCCACAGCACTCCAGATGGAATTTTTCCCCATGCGTCCAAAACTATAAAATAAAATATAATATATAAATGGTGCAGTGCAATAACACCCGCGGCAATAACCCCTGCAGGGGTTAATTCCCAAACGAAAAGGAAATAACCCCTGCAGGGGTTATTTCCTTTTTAATGTGGTAATAACACCTGCAACAAAAAGGCATTTACACCTGCAGGTGTAATTGCCAATTTGAATTGGCAACAAGCCCCACACATGGGTTAAGCTTTAACTCTCCATTAAAAAATTGTTATAAAAAGCAACAACGCAAAAAATTACGGTTTCAAATATTGTTGTCAAGCAGGTTGGAACTCTCCATTAAACAATTTTAATAGAAGCAACAACGCAAAGTATTACAGTCGCGAATTTTTCAATTTCACTAATGCAAAAAAATAGTCCTGCTGTTAAATTTATATTGGTATATTTTTGTTAATTGCAGGACTACTTTTTTGCATTAGTAAAATTAAAAAAATTCAAAATAGGAAAAAAAATAATCGTCATTCGCGCAGCGGAAAATTTTTTTTGCCCCAGAGAGAATCAATTTGGGGTGTGAAAATAAAAAAATTCGCGCGAATTTTTTTATTTTCACACCCCAAATTGATTCTCTCTGGGGCAAAAAAAATTTTCCGCTGCGCGAATGACGATTATTTTTTTTCCTATTTTGAATTTTTTTAATTTTACTAATGCAAAAAAGTAGTCCTGCAATTAACAAAAATATACCAATATAAATTTAACAGCAGGACTAATTTTTTGCATTAGTGAAATTAATAATTGTAAACAAATAGTTAAGCTTACAAGTAAAATATTTGCATAGTTATTAAATTTAAGCATATTTTCCAAATTTCAGAACTGAATTTTAAATTGTTTTTTTTCTATTATTTATTATTTTCAATGTTTTTCTTTAGTTTCTTAAAATAAAGTGAATATGGTTATTTTGTAAAATTTGTTTTGTTCTATTAGGTTTGCTATGGTGGGCTTTATTTCCATTTGAAATTGGAAATAATCCCCACAGGTAAAAGGCAATAAGACCTACGGTTTTTATTGCCACATTAAAAAGGAAATAACCCCTGCAGGGGCTATTTCCTTTTCGTTTGGGAAATAACCCCTGCAGGGGTTATTGCCGCGGGTGTTATTGCACTGCACCTATATAAATACATATATAAAACAGTATAATATTTTTTATATTTTTCAATGATTGCAGATTTTGTTCTTATAACTATTTACGTTAGTGTAAGAAAACTCCTAAGAACGAGTTGTTTGAATCGTAGGTTTTAGTTTTTGATAAATTCTCCTAGGTTCCTACCTAGAAGCTTGTACATTTGCTAAACCCGAATGGGGAAATGCTTTACTCTATAACGTAATTTAGTTATAGTAGAATAGAATGATAATAATAATATGAATATTAAATATTTTTTTATAGAATTTTCGTTTGTATCGAATAGGCTCCAAAGCTACTGAACCGATCTATACAAATTCTTTCACCATTAGAATGGAAGCGAAGCCGAATTTTTGTAAATTTGTAGTTAAATTTATCATATTCTGATGATGTAGAATGTAGAGGTATTCTGATTACAGATAAAGTGCACGAAAAACCACCACAAGACTTTATGTTTATTTCTGGGGGGGGGGGGGGGGGGGGGGGGGTGGGGAGAGAGAGAGAGAGAGAGAGAGAGAGAGAGAGAGAGAGAGGGAGAAAGGAAATGCTCATTTTGTCGATTATGAGAGCTTGAAATTCGGACATCCGGTCAGCGCTTGACGTTAGCAGACAATTTTTTGAAAGAAAGCAAGAAAGCAACCTTGTGTAATTTTTTAGTTGTAAGTAAGCACCAATGAATATTGTGTTCAACAACTGCAGCGTGTCCTAGTTGCAATTCAATTTATTGTAAAAGTGAGCTAATCTTTCCTTTTTTAATAAGCTTTACTACTATTTTTGTTGATTAGGTATACCCAATCAAAGCAATTATTGTGTTATGTGTAGATGTGTACACTTTTAAATAGATTAGGATATTTGAACTGAGTAGATTCCATAACGTTCATTCGTAATGTACACACAAATGAAGCTCAATACAAGCAGTGCAAAAAAAGGACAGCACACGTGTCGCTGTTGTGAAGCCGAAATCGAGTTTTACCTATTTTAAACACAATATATGTATGTACATATGGTTTTTTGATCAAACACATTTTTTATTGAGTTAACGAGCTATGGTTTTTGCAAAACTAATTTCATCCTTATAAGATATAAAGTACTATTCCTCTATTTGAAATAGAACAGTTAATACCTTTCTTTAAAGTGTGTATCCTGTGCCTACACTGCATGTTTAAACTAGTCACCTTGAGTGGCAATATTAGTAACTATATCAAATAATAAACAGCCTAATCGGCAATTAGTAATTGAACTTTTTCGTTTAAACCAACAATACCACAAAATCTTTAATATCTGTTAGCGTTGAAGTGCGAAATGTTAGGCCAGAATGATTTTGTTTGAGTTTTTAGCCGTTTTGAAGGAAGAGGACATCTCGAGCGGTTCAATTAAGAAAAATTTGTATATGCAATAATTTTGATTATAAATTGTTTTACATAAAAAAAATGGAGAGGCAACGTACACGTGCAAACAACTTGAATCTAAACGATACAACTTAATTTGTAAACACATCAACACACTCAAGCACTATTTTCTATACATTTTGTTTAACGCTTACATTCGAGAGCCCATCTGTCACCTCTTTTCGATCCCACTGAAATTGCAATTAGCTGCCGTAGGCAATCAGAACTACTATTTTGTTCTGATTGAATCATTTCATTGAAAAACTCATTAAAGATATCATTTTGAAAAAAATCTAAACTTCTTGCCGTATTTGGACTTTTTTCAAGTTCACTTCTTGGCATGTGATGAATTTCATTTGCGACGACACAAACCACTTTTGTAACAATATTAAGAAGAATAATATTTAATAACACTCTGACAAACTGCATTATTATCTTATTTTATTTTTCAACAATGTTTAAGAATAACCATTTAATGACCTCGCCCGTTAACTGCCAACGAACTTCTGAGCACAAATTTCGTGCGTTAGTTAAAGAGTTTAAATACTTTAATCAATTAAGCAGTCTAATGAATTTAATAATCCTATTTTCCGCATAATCAATGCTTTATCAACAGATACTTCAGCGATTGTCAAAACGAGAAAAAAGGTTTGATTAACTGGGTACTTATGGAACCACGTTCATGAGCGCACTAGAGAATGACTGATCAAACTCGACAAAAAGAATACCTCTTATGTGATTTTAGAGTTACGCTCGATGTGGGGTGTTATCGATGTTTGAAAACAATAAGTTAATTCGGGTTGGTAAGAGACGAAAACTTTCTTTGCAAAACAGGTTGATCAAATGTTATTTTGAAAAGCTTGCGGCAGTGGGTCATCATTTTTTTATATATTACTTTTTTTCATTGATGACTGCAATTACTAGTTAATGAATACACCTTATTTCAGTTCTAAACTTACTTGAAGTCCAAAATTTAAAACAGATTATGAAACGGTATTTAATTTGCAGTCAATTTGCTGCAAGTAAAAAAATGTTTGGTCTTATCATATGATCAAGAAATCGTATTTAAGGTTCAAGGGCTACAGGCGTTCACTCACCCCAACATTTTTAAGATCAGCTACTCGACATGGACAGCGTTGTGTACTTCATAAAATTGTATATCAACTCAAAAGATATATTTGTCTAATTATCAAAATTATCTTATCGTACACAATACTTGTGCTAAACTACGTAACTAGTTGGTTATTCATCAGGGTTGTTGGCCTTTTAAGGTCGGGACTAAAAATCACCCAACAAATAATCAAACAGTATTTATACTAACTTGTTTTAAGTGCCCCTAGTTAAATACGTACAATAACTGAAATATCAGAATGAAAATGAATTGCTATACCATAACAAAACACGATTGTTAATTCAGTTAAGATATATTTATACATATTAGGGTGTCCATTATTTCCCAGTCTTGTTTTTTCATATTAAAGCGCACCGCCTATGGTTAAAAAGTTTATGTTTCTTCAAAAGTGTATTATAAAAAATTATCTTTTTTTCGACGAAAAACGCACTTCTGCTTTCTACGTTGTTTCACTTATTATTTCATCAGTTTTTCCAAAATTGTCTTCTTCCTTCTTGTGACGGCGTGGCGGCGGTGCGGCGCCAGCGTTACGAGTATGGTGATCTTGAAGGTATCACAATGTTCCCACTTATCTGCTTCAAACTAGTAATCATCCTACGTAGTAGGCGCATGGCGCGCCACCTGCCACGTTTTAAGGACTTCCGGTTTTAGATTGTTCATCATGTCTGAGACAAACAAAATGAAGTTGTCGTTGCATATTCATGCACCAGGAGTGATTTGGACTACCTTTCTTTTTGTTTCATAACAATCGTGTCTGATCTCTGCATGATTTTACGTTTCGACGAGGCTCTCTGGATTTCTCCTTTGAACGTGGCAATACCAACTGAGCCCTTCGTTTTCTATTTTTTCTAAAAGTGTCAAACCGATCTTGGCACTTCTCATACTATATCAAACTTTGTTACTCTTGCTATCATTCGAAGCATATTCATGTCAACTACTATCAACTTATTCTCATACTTTTTGTGCATAAAATCGAGAAAAATGATGAGGGATCAGTATAATTGATTTTACACATATAAAAAAATATAACATTTAACAATAATCATTTCCACAAATTATAGCACTGTGTTGTGTGTCGGCAAAAAAAAAAATATCTTATGATATATTGTTTTACAAGCAGCTTTTATCTTGTATAAGAAGAATGCATTGCACTTGCACATGTTTTTGGGGTATTTTGAAATCTCTCTCACTGAATAAGCAATCCTCAAAAAAAATATTTCTTTGCTCACTTTTAGGCACAGTATTACTTTAAGACTCTCAATTTCTTATGGATAAATATTAATAAATAGCCTAAGGCGCACTTTTGAAACTGCAAATGACATCATTCAAAGATAAACTAAATTAAGTAACAGCGCTGTTATTGCTAAATTGAACAAACTTTAATTCTTCGCTCAAATCTTGTGCTTGAAACAAGGAATTTTTTTTAAAAGGATGTGAATATGGATTTACAAAGAAAACTTCAAATTGCTCTAGAATACTTGAATTGATCTACCTGTACAACAATAAATTAGTAAAAAAAGAAAAAAAAATGCACAACTATGTATGTCCTTGCTGCACGCGGGACGAATTAGAATTACAAACGAAGATTTTCGTTGTATAGTAAAAAATAAAGACAAGTTTATTTATTTATTTATTTCACAGGTAACAGTAAAAAAATAAATTTACACTGTACGGAATATCTAGCGCGGGGGAGCAAAGCCCATATGGCAGTTATTAAATAAGGAATGACAAATTTAAATAAAGTTATATAAGATTTAAGTCATAAAATACAGAAGGATAAATTATTAGATTAGTGATTAAAAGTAAATATAGGGATCTCGAATCGAATTTCTTAATTAAATGTTAGAGACTTCAAAACCTTTTGCTAAGAATCTTCTACTCTGCATAAATCGGAGCATTGTGTCTCATAAATTTTACGTATTCAATTGCAATTATAAAAGAGAATTGCGTGTCGATACGAGAACCAATCAATTGTTCCTGGTTTCCCGTTGAAAATGTTCATATGTACACACTTTATATCTGTGCTCTTCATCATAAAGGCAAGTGTTAGTAGTTAGTTAGTAATAACATCAACACCAGCACAGAGAGAATGTGAGAGTAATGGAAAAAACAAAAAATTAAAGCAAGAAATTCAAAATTTATATTACCGAATTAAAACAAAACTAAGCATACAAAACGTCTGCAATTAACAGTTGAATTGAATTGAAACATGCAAACATATGCCAACTAAACTCAAGACAGTGGAGGACTGGTTTTTAGTATAAAAATTAAATTAGATCTCTACTTAAGTTGAAATCAATTAATCATGAGTTAAAATTACTGACTCCCATACGGAGTCAATGGCTCATTCATGCATCATGCCACTTGAGAAGCATACTCGAGATGATGTCGTACTAAACAATTGTACAGTACAAAGGTCCTGAAAATCCTTCGAGCATCTGTTCATAAAAGTAAACAATCTATTGGCTCTCTCAGGATATAGCCAACATTTTCGGTAAAGTCCATGTTAAAGCAAAAATATACGCCAAAATCTTGGAAGCTATGTATTTAAATGACACAAACTAATATTAGAAACAGAGAATTCAGGGTTTCCAAAATATTTCTTTTTAGATAAAGTTAGGTTTTGGCAATTGTTTTGGTTTTGGTTGAGCCCGTTCTTATAAAACCAAACTGTGAAGTCGATAAATCGAGAAATCTTTTTGAAAATTTTAATATCATCAGCAAATGTTAATATTTCGCTAATGAAAATACCAGAAACAACATCATTGATACCAAGAATAAATGGAAGAGGTCCTAGATGACTTCCCTGAGTTACACCTGAGCTAGCATTAAAAGAAAACACCCAATCATTGAACAGAGGTGGGAAGCCCATAACCATTACTTTGAACGAAAAGTAAGAAAGCAGCCCTGCAGTAGAAACATAATATGTTGAAACAGGCCAGAAATGCCTGCAATTTATGAAAAAAAAAAATAGTATGAAGCCAAGTTGTTCAAATATACACTTCAATAATTGCTATAACTGGCCCCCTTGACAAAATGTATGACAACGATTAATGTACATAATTGTTTTATATGATTTCACGGTATTTTCAATTACGTCAGCATCAACATAATGTCTATTACAGCTATATACTGCAGTTGTTTCAATAGAAAACAATATTATGATAAAAGCTTTTCTCATTTCGGTAAGTCCAATAAAGATATGCCTGTTCATTCAATAAACTCACATCAAGTTTACAAACATCTTCTGTTCTGCATAAGAAATCAAACCACCAAGGTATCCCGTGTCTCAAGATATCCAATTAGCTATCGAATTTTGAAGAAAATTGGTGTCATATGGGGTCATAAAGTGTTAATGTGTAAGCAACAGTTATGTTGCACTGTTTCTAAATTTCTCAATTTTTTTGGTTTTTCTTTGCGGGCAATTGGTGTAGTATAATTCCTCTTATCTTTAATTCGAATTGAAGTGATGACTGTGACGAAAATGTTTATAAAAACGCAGCCATAAGCAGACTTACATTCAGTTAAATAAGAAAAATGACAAAATTATTGTTCGTGAGTGTGATAGCTTTAGTTGTGTTTATTATTCCAGCCCATACAATTTCAGTTTTGAACAATGTGACTGTGCCCAGTGATATCCTGTCAAAAATATTTTTTAACCAAATAAAAACCAGAAATATAAAAAACTCATCATTTGAAAATTCACAGCAATGTATTTTGGGATTACAAGAAATAGTGGACAGATTTCCTAATATTGATGTCCTTCCATGTAAG
The DNA here is from genome assembly GCA_949752695.1 of Melanostoma scalare. Lineage (NCBI taxonomy): Eukaryota > Metazoa > Arthropoda > Insecta > Diptera > Syrphidae > Melanostoma > Melanostoma scalare. The sequence continues at coordinate 436,314 of OX456985.1, forward strand.
TTTTGAAGTTTGAATGTTTTTTGTTTGTGCTCTATTGGGCTTCGTGTTCTGGACTTTAAATTTAAAATTAAACGCTATGCTATCAACAATAAATAAGACTGAGATGTTTTTGATATAATAATACGAGTAATAAATTTATCAGGACAAAAATATTCCTAAAGGAAAAAAATCTCCTGCACATTCGATACTCAGTAAAATGTGTTGAATTTATTGTGAATAAGTTTAGAATACCTTCCTTAGTCAAATCAAAATTTTTTCCTCAAAGTTATGGATGCTTGGGGGAAAATTCCCGCTGGACTTCTTAATGGACATTTGCAGGACTTGGGGAACTTCGATGAGTGTCTTGAAATTTCAAAAGTTCTAAGTGAGGATACTGGGTTAATAAATGGAAAATACTGCTTTGCATCCATCCCTCTAATTGAAGATCAGTCTTCAAAGCTTCCACCTTTGGGGCATGAAAAGCAGGTTCAAAAAAGAGCTTATGAAAACTTGATAAGGATAAGCATAGCAATATGTGTTCCTGATAGTTGCGATCCAGAACTGTTAACGGACATTTTTCAAGAAGCTACCGCTGATGTTTTAAATGGAGCACTACGTGGTATAAATGTTGATAACTGTATAACATCTCAGAAACCTGATTTTCAAGTAATCAATATTGTGGGGATGTAAGTACTTTGCTCATTGAATGAGCTATCTTTTGCAGTTATATATGTTTTTGATCTCACATTTTTATTTTGCAGTCTTGCATTTTCCATAGTTGGGCTGTTAATGATACTTAGTACAGCGTATGACGCTTATTCCGATTATTCAATGAGTGAGAATTCTTTAATTTATATTTATTAGAAATAATTGGTTTACTTTTATTTTTAGAACCAAAAACTCAACTATTTTTAGCTTTCTCTGTTATTTCAAATGGGCGGAAAATGTTTAAAATAAGTTTTTCAAAATCGGAGCAAAATATTGACTGCTTGACAGGAATTCGTGTGCTATCAATGATCTGGATAATACTTTGTCATTCTTACTCAATGTCCCCAATGCTGCCAATGATAAATAAATTTGATCTGATACCGGTAATTTTTTCTTAGCTAATTAAGAGACGAAGGTTGATAAGTTTTTTGTTCATTTTAGTGGTTCAAAGCTGCTTCTACGATGCATATTACAATGGCAACTGTATCAGTTGATACATTTTTTTTCATCAGTGGACTGCTAATAGCATGGTTGGGATTCCGTGAACTGGACAAAAGGCAATACTTCACAAATCAATTCCTCACATTAATGATATTTTACTATTTTATTTTAGCAATGGAAAACTTAACTTGCCCATGATGTATTTTCATCGATATATTCGTCTAACTCCACCCGTAGCTGCTGTGATTCTGTATGTTTTGAGTATTGATAAGTACGTCGGCAAAGGACCCTACAGAGAAATGTATAAGGAGTTTAGTGGGGACTGCCATAGCTATTGGTGGTCGACATTGCTTTATGTTCAAAACTATGTTAATCCACTTCATATAGTAAATATGGTGTACAAATGGTTTTTTACCATTTGATTGACTTATGTATATTATTTCAATTGACAGTGTGTTTCCCAAACATGGTATCTTGCAGTAGATACTCAATTGTATTTTTTATCGCCGTTAATTTTGATACCTCTATGGACATGGGGAAAAAAATTTGTTCCTTTCATCTTTATTCTCTCATTTATGTCTATAGGATGTGTTATTTCGACATTTTTCAACAGGGGGTTCAATACGTTCATGGGGTAAGACTATCAGCCTGAAGCCGTCTTACTTTTTTTATTACTCAATTCATTTCAGAGTTTTAGGAGAAGACCAGTTACGTCTGACTTATACGCCAACTCATTCTAGATATTCAGTTTGGCTAATTGGTATTGGACTTGGATACTTTATGCACTACAATAAGAAAAACTCGATGCGCCCTACAAAGGTTCTTGCTACTCTTAAATATAGCACGATCTAATTAAAGCTTTATTTACGAAATTTATAGTCAGTGCAAATTTTTGGCTGGATTCTATGCTTCACTTTGATTGCATCAGTAATTTATGGTCCTTTATATACTATCAACGCGGATCGTCCAACGTTTGTTGTGGAAGCTGCATTGTATGAATCCTTAAGGCGTGTAACATGGGGAGTGATTTTGTCTTGGATTGTTTTTGTGTGTCATTATGGGCTTGGTGGTTTGCTAGATTCCTTCCTATCTCATCCTTGTTGGCAACCATTGGGACGTTTGACCTACTCCATGTATTTGGTACATTTAGCTGTCCAAAGCATAAATTATGGCATCACCAAGACGGACGTTTACTTCTCAGACTACACATTAGTAATCTAACTACCTATTATCCCAAAATCACAATTTTAAAATTTTGTTTTTAATTAACAGATATTATCTTTTTGGAGTACATTCGGCGTTTCTCTAATAGCAGCTATTGTTTTAGCTTTAGCATTTGAGTCCCCGGTGCTGGTATTAGAAAAGACATTATTTGATGTTGTCAATCGGAGCAGAAACTTTAAAACTAATGACGATAATGTAAAAATACAATTATAAATGTTTTAAAAGACTAAAGTTTTGTGGTAGTAAAATTAAGAAAAGCACTGAATGTAAATGTATTAATATTATTTTAGTTATTTTATTTTTTATGTTACAATCTGATTTGTTGTGTAAAAACCAATTGTTAAAGCAGCCGTTAACGAACTTTTCAAAGCACAAATAACAGTTTATTGAAAGAACTTAGTTCAAATCTCATTATGTTCTTAAGAGATAATATGTTTTTAGTATCACACTTAGTTTAAAATATGTTCATATCAACAGTAAATTCTAAAAAAAATTCACTCGTTTCATCAACTACTATCGACTTTAGAACAACCTTATTTAAAAATTGAACATATAAACGAAAAACAAGCACCAATAAGCTTGAAAAATAAGGCTTTGGGTATTTTCAATTTTCTTAAAAATAAGAAGACGTAAAATTATTTGCTTTTCAATATTAGATAAGGAATTTATTTGAGTTGATGTGAGATTGTCGCCTTTTACGCAATGAAGAATTCTTTTTTATTTTGGGCAACCCCACTCTAAATTAAACTTTGTGAGTTTTTGAGGTTTGTAGATATTTACACAAGAGACAACCCTTACATCATTTATAAAATTCTCCTCTTTTTTAATTATAATTATCTAACAATTTTTCTTTCTTTAAAATTTCTCAGATATGCAGTAAAAAATTTGGTTGGGCTGCTTCAAATTCAATTCAAACACCCCAGAAAATATAAAGAAGACTACTAGGAACAGTTTTACCAGAGCGTTTGAAAAACTACGCACCTAATTATTTTCTTAAAAATTTATTAGTCATGCACTCCTACAAACCCATTTCAATATCTTTTTTTTGTATTACAATATTTGAAAAATACCTTGAAGAAGTATAGATGGTGGTTATGGATCAGAGTTCATACATGCGCATCCTTTTTGCTTTTGTTTTGTTTGTTAATGGAGTGGTTCACTATGGCGTATACGCAACCTTTTTTGTCAGAATTTTTCAAATAACGAAAACACATGATTTCAATATTTCTTGTCAGATTCAAATGATACCCATGCACGTGTGGCTTAGAATAGGACGCGACGTGACGTTACGACCTACTTTTTTGAACCAAGGAAACTGTTATACACCAACTGAACGGTTAAGCTTCATTTGAAGATTTCAAGAAACGCTTCATTTCTTTTTTATGTGTATATTAATATTTGTGCTTCAAATATTGCTGTGCATAGAAGTAGTTAAATAGTAACAACGGTAAATTTAAAAAAGATGCTGTTTCAATATAATCTAATACTTGTAAGGTATCTTGAAACTATGACGTCGCAGTAAGTTTCTTCCCTGTTGAAACACCTGATACTGATTCTTTGACATTCAACAAAAACTGTTTGATATTGGTACATAATAGACATTTTCTGCCCTGCAAAAGCATTTAATCACCTATCGTCATCTCTTCTCCAAATTCAGTCTGGGCGCGATAAGAGTTCGTGCAGTTATCCAAGAATTTTGTTTTTATTATTGAGATAAGCTACCTAAAAATCGGTCATGGTACTTTAAAGCAAACTTTGGAATCAAAGGTTTGATCATGTCATCATATGCACAGGTGATAGATATAAAGTGTCTGGCAACAAACGACATAAGGCTTATATGTATACAGATAGATGTAGTTAGCAATAAGTGATTTCAACGTTTGCCTTTCATGTATGCTTTCCATTTCGTATTCATTTGATTTTTCTTTCACTGACATTAGACAATGTGTTGTTCACATTGGATCCAAGGTGTTCATTTATTTGATTATATTGATGTTAAGTAATCATCTCCCAAATGATTCACTATGCATTTCCGGACTTTGAATGATGATACTTTAAACGTCCAGTCTGATTAAAATGCATTTCATTTTCTATTGAAGAATAAAGATAAGATAGACATTTACAGTTGCTATCAAATGTTAGTAGGGGATCACAGGACCATTTGGCTTTGTTGAAAACACGTAAACGTTGTCAAACTCCATTAAAGCTTACATTATCATATTTAATTATTTTTAAATAAATAGGGTGGCGCAACAGAGCGAGGAGCCCCGGGTCTAGCACATTTCTCACAACCATTACCTTTGTAAGAGAATGGAGGGGACCTACATTTTTCTGCCGATTCTGAACGGCTAATCCAGATAGAGTTTTTCAAGGTAATGAATTTACTATCGGAGGACCTGCCAATTCCTGTGAAAGCAGTAAGGTCGTATCTTGAATGGCAGTGTTATAAAGAGCGCCCGTCATAAGGTATAAGCCACGATAGTTGAAACACATTTTTCTCGAAACGACATTTTTCAATATTTCTAACATCATAACTCAGAGTGAAATTGGTCGATCGACTTCGAACTGAAACTGAGTATTCTTGAATATATTAACTATACAATGAAAATTGTCAGTTTGGCATGAAAGAAAAAAACTAAAATTAACTACGCCATTTTGTAAATTTTTTATATTTTTCAAAAATCGTAGGTTATTGTATAGAAACTACCTTCAAATTTAATAAACTTCTTGATTTTTTTGGTTTTGGTTACTCGCTTGGCTGGAATGATGTCAGCAGTCAGGAAACTTTCTCTTCTTACACCTCTGAAGACAGCACATAACTCCGTTCTTTTTCAATACTTTTTTAAAAAAAGCATTCTGTCTAGTACTTAAAAAAAAAAAATACCGAAAATCACCTAATTTTTCATGGGTTACACTGACATAGCTCCTTAAGTAGTATGGTCGGAAAAAATAGAAGATTATTTCTATATATAATTTAAGTAGACGTATCTACAGGTCAACGCAAGAATAAGGAAATGGAAAAATTCAGGTTATAAGAAATCAGTGTCGTCAAATTGACACTTATAATGTGTTAATGCGTAAGGTGGACCAGCAATGAGATTATAAAATTTAGGATTCGTTTATGAGTCTCAAAATTTTAGAAAATGCGACAGTTAAGTCCCGATATATAATTTTGTTTGTTGAACAACATTCGGCTGTTCCTTATTCTCATTTAAAATGGATTCATATTAGTGTGCCTTTCTCTATGTAGTAATTGAAACAGTACTTTATTTAAAATATAAGTCATAGCTAACACTCTGAGGAAACTATCACGTGCAGGCTTGCTCACTATAACTATTTTACCATGCAACTACAAGCAATAAACAATAGTAGATATACATTCGATTATGAGAGCTTCTGACTTTTGATAATATTCGTTACTTATGCCTTCTGCACAAAAATATCAGACACTTAATAGTTTATATTAGGTATTAGAGAACTTAGCCTAAATATCGCAGTCATAATCTCTTTTCAAACTTGCAACTACCAATTTAAATGGTTTCGTAGATAGTTTAATCAAAATGACATGCCCAGTTAGTCTGATTAAATCTAATAAAAGGAAGCCTATCTTTGACTTGTTTCGCAGTGATACTAAACCCTTTGTTGGGATAGTTATAGTGATTCAAAAATTGGCGGATAAACATAAAGATTAAAATGTGTTGCAGAATTTTTAAATTGTTCGCTGTTCTGGGATTGTTCGCTTCCTCATCGTATTCTATATCAGTCGTGAACAATATAACAGTTGCAAGTGATTTCTTTCAAGATAGGTTTTTAATGGAAATGCAATTAGGTTTCAATGAATCCGGCATCACTGATTCTAATAAAATCAATGACTCAAAATGTGTCCTTGAAATAGAAGAGATAGTCAAGAAACTCCCAAGTCTGGAAGTTGTTCCTTGTAAGTAAAATAATTTTGTATTTAAAGTTTCCCTGTATGGTTTAGTAACCAAGCGCTGCTTAAGACTCCGCGTCGCATCGGTGATGAACCGAAACACTATCGAGTTTTTATAGAAGAAAAGGAACGTTTGTGTCTGGTTAATAAATCATTCATTATTTTAGAAAATGCAACGATAAGTGAAAGATTATTCTGCATAATTAATCCTGTTGTTGTATAAAATTAATACTTCAAAACGGCACTTACCTGCAATTGACGATTAGAGTGTAGTAAGTACGTTCACTTTCAATCAAAAATGATTGTTAAAAAACCATTTCGTATAATTACTTTGAATGATATTAAGGTATTTTATCTAATAATAGTGGTGATAAGTTCATAATAATGTTATTAAGCACCCTCATTTTAAACTAAATGAAACTAGTATTGAAGAAATAATTATCTTACTGACTATAAGTGCTTTTAAGCTTTAATTTTCAAAATCATGTATTCTTGATTGATTAAGTTGCAAATCAAATTAACCGACTTTTATCGTATTGAGTGTTATCTCTTTCAATAACGGAACCGAGTACGATAAAGGATTTTATTTGTTTTTCTTTTTATAGTTTTTGATTCTTGGGGAAAACTACCATCAGGACTTCTCCACGGTCATTTAACAGATCTTGGCAATTATGATCAATGCGTTAAGACGAATGTGATACTGAATGAAACCTTAGGAGCAACAACAGGACAATATTGCTTGGCATCTTTTCCCATGCAGTCACCAAGTCAGGTCTCTAAGCTGGATCTATTTATTCTCCGAGAAAATCCAATGGAAGAACAAATCAACATAATGAGTGTGCTTAAGGTTAAAATAGGAGTGTGCATTCCAGATACATGTTCCCAACAAGTGATCACCAAAATATTTCGAAGAATTTTTGAAACCGCTTTAAACGGATCCCTTTCCAATGTAACAGTTTCTCGATGTTCTGTTCAAAAGAAGCCTGACTATAAAGCTATCGATATATTTGCCGTGTAAGACATATGCGGATGTATTACTATTTCAAATTATTATTACTATTGAAATTTTTTTCTTTTACCAAATTACTTCTTAAATAACGTTTTCTTTTCAAAAGTGTACTATTTGCTTCAATTGGAGTACTGATGGTTTTAAGTACCGCCTATGACGTTCTTATAACATATATGGAAAGTAATTTCTCCTAATTGCTTTATAATTTATTGAACTAAAAAAAAGTTTTACAGAAAAGCCCGTGCAGCTGCTAATGGCATTCTCTATTGTTACAAATGGCAAGAAGTTGTTTTTGATAAGCAATAAGAAAGGAACCAACTCAATTGATTGTTTGACCGGAATCAGAGTATTTTCGATGGTTTGGGTGTTGCATTGTCATAACTACTTGTTTTACGCAACTATGAATTTGACGAATTCATTTGACGTATTAATTGTACGAGCAGTTTAAAGAACACTTCTAGGTAAAACATACACTACAATAAATTTACACTTGCAGTGGTACAAAAGAGTTTGGTCAATGACAGTGCTTATGGGAACGGTGTCTGTAGACTCATTCTTTTTCTTAAGTGGATTGCTCCTAGCATGGATTGGTTTATGGGAATTGGATAAAACGTATTGATAAAGTGATTTGCATTTATTGAATTATTTCATTGAATTGCCCATAACATTTTAGTAAAGGAAAACTTAATGTCTTGTTGATGTATGCTCATCGGTACATAAGGCTTACACCAGCATTAGCTGCAACCATCCTTTTTTACGTATCACTGAACAGACATATTGGTAGTGGTCCGTTTAGGGAAAGATCTATTATGATGCATAATAACTGCGAAAACAATTGGTGGGCCACACTTCTATACATACAAAATTACGTCAATCCAGGCAAAATGGTAGGTTTTGAAATCAATATTTTGCATTTTTAACTGAAAGACATTTTAATCTGATAGTGTGTCATGCAGTCCTGGTATTTGGCTATAGATACCCAATTGTACGTCTTATCACCATTAGTTATAATATCGCTGTGGAAATGGGGTAACAAGTGTGTTCCTGTGTTGATTGGAGTTTCACTATTGTCAATCGGTTGCGTTTTTGCAACATTTTTCACGCAAAACTACACAAGTCTTATAGGGTGGGTGGCATAAGCTCAAAGAATTTGATAACAACTTTTTTGCAAAACACAATATACCAAAATTTGTTGAACGATTTAAGCTTTTTCATCTTTCAGGTTCGATGATATTGATCGAGAGAAGAAAATTTATTTTCCAACTCACACGAGATATTCAGTATGGATAGTCGGAATATGCACTGGTTACTTTATGCATGCAAATAGAAGGAAGGCCTTGCGACCCGCTTTGGTAGCTCCTAACTTTTTTACATTGATTTATGTAGTAAAACTGCTTTTTAGGGACTTCGACTGCTTGGATGGACACTAAGTTTTGGAACCATGCTGTCAATAATATTTGCACCATACTTTTCAATTAATAATTCTCATTCAACTTCAGTTGGTCACGCAGCAGCGTACGAATCACTTAAACGTGTTTCTTGGGGAATAGCATTAGCATGGATTGTAATCGCCTGCCATCATGGATTTGGTGGATTTGTAAATTCTATTCTTTCCCATCCATTTTGGCAGCCCTTGGGTCGTTTAACATACAGTATGTACTTGGTTCACATAGCCGTGCAAACAATAAACTTTGGGTCCGTACGCACAGATGAATACTTCTCGGACTATAAACTTGTAAGCCAATTTTGTTTGTAATTGTGACTGATTGAATTTATGAGTATTATTCATAATGTGAAATAATTTTAGATTCTATATTTCTGGAGTAATTTTGGAATCTCTCTTATTGTGGCAGTTGTTTTAGCATTATCATTTGAAGTACCGGTACTGGTGATTGAAAAATCTATATTTGGAACGAATCAAGAAAAAAGAGACATTAAACGGAAAGAGACAACTTCTACACTCTGCTCCGAATGAACTTTCGTTGCAGGATTGCAATGAGGTGTAATCACGTTCCAGAATATTGGGATAAATATAAGTTTATATGAGTGCATTTTCTAAATGTGTTTTTGCTTTTTAAATCATTTTTAACTATTTTTTTCCTGAAAAACGAAAGAGTATAGCCTTTTTAAATAAATACATCTAAGGCCTGAGGCACTTCAAGGACCTACAATGCGTTATGAGTTGATGTTAAATAGAGGAATGTCGAAGATGAACACCAAAGTTTGTCAGACAAAGCTTCGAAATTGATTGGACTAAACAAAGATTTAGCTCAAGAAAGAGTAACTGTATACTATATTTTATCGATACAGATATTTTACCTTTAAAAAGTCAAAACAAAACTAACCAAATGTTAGATTTCGGACTGTAGTAAGGCCGATTTTCATTCATAATTTATGTTTTCATAATTAATCTAAAATCAGCCGCCGAATGAAACATATTTCAAAACCCTCACACGCTATAAGTATTTCCATTTCTCAGGAGGAGAAGCTCCAAATATATTATATGGGCTGTGAGTTCATTAATAATTGAAAAATATAACTTATTTTTAACAGATAAACACTTTCTATTTATACCATCTTTTGCCCAAAATTTATCAGCAACCTTTGGTCAAGATCTAAATAGCTTCCTCGTTTTATCATGACAACACAGCGCTGCGTTTTATTTCTTTTTAGTTTTGAACCTTTTGTTTAGTTAATCTTATCAAAGACGAGATTTCTAATAAAAGGATAACTATCTTGAAAGCAGTATTCAGTCGAATCCAGCCCTTTGACAGTACAGTTCAGCTCGTTTAAAATGATTCAACTAACAAATTTATTTTTACCTTTCTTGACCATATGTGTTTTGTCAGTGCACTCGCGGACAGTTTTAAATAATTTAACGGTCTCGAGTGACCTTATTCAAGATTTGTTTTTCGATAAAATTCGTTTAAATTTGAATGAACGAGATATAATTGGTGGAGACATAGTAAATGCTCGAAAATGTATGGTTCAGTTGCGTGAAATAGTTAGTCAATTTCCAAGCCTAAAGGTCGCTCGGTGTAAGTTATAGTGGAACTTCAAGTTAAATAAAATATTTACGTTTTTATAAACGTACGTGATACAAATCAATTTATTTCAAACCTAGGATATTTTTAATGGTTATATGTGAAAAACACTCCCAATTTTAAATGACTTGATCATAGTGGCAAATGTCCTCAGTTCTGTTACATATCGGATATTTTTTTCTTGATCTGTTGGTAACCTATCGCAACAGGAGCTATTATCAAATCACACATGTTTAAGAAACTGCGAAGCTCTCATACAAGGAAAGGGAGCTATCATCTTTAAGCGTAACTCAGATACTTAGTTTCACGCACCAAAGTAACTAAACTGGACCAAGCACTATAATTATGAACGGACAACTTCTTAACTAAGCGGAGGACACCACAGACCTACTGCGTCGAAGTGCATTACAAAAACCTCATTGCAAGTTCAACTTTTCACGCCCGGCATTCGATTATGATATTGAACTATTTGAATAAAAACAGTGGAAAACCTCACATCAAAATCACCATCCTACAGAAAATAGAGTAAGGTTTGACTAGCTAGCAGGTGAATGGAGACATTCTGATTCCTATGTGACTCCTAAAAGAAACATATTCACTAGCAATTAGTTGGCGTCAATATGGAATAATTCAGAAACCGAAAGGCATGTGCTGCTCTCCTCCAGCTTGGACATTAAAACTTGTATCCATTGCGACTCGAATGCAAATATCTAAATGGTTAGAGTAATCGAATCGCTCTATTATGAATATTTACTAAATACTTGCATATACATATGTAGGTATGGGTGAGTTAGGGCTATGTTTATAAATCTGTACAGATCTAGTTGAAATTATTTTATATATTTTTTTAAAAGTGACGTGTTTTAATTATATTTCTTTATTTGATTCAATATTTTTAATCATAGTTGCGGATTCATGGGGAAAGCTTCCTTCTGGACTTCTTTATGGCCACTTGACTGACCTCGGTAACTATGATCAGTGCATTAAAACATCGGTGGTTCTTAAAGAAGGAAGTGAAATTACAAATGGGCAGTACTGCCTTGCAACATTTCCTCTAACACCATTCGTTCCATTTTCTAAATTGGATTTGTCTATTCTACAAGATAGCTCAATGATAGAAGGATTTGATTTGTCGAATATATTTGCTATAAAACTTGGAGTGTGCGTCCCGGATACATGCAACCCTCAATTGATTACTGAAATTTTTCAAAAAGCAACTGCAAATGTTTTGAATGGCACACTAACAGGAGTTAAAATTTCAAAGTGCTCTGTTGCAAAAAAGGAAAACTATGAAACTGTTGATATATTTGCAATGTTAGTTATCTTTTGGGGTTTAATTTAAAATTCGGTCAGAGTAAAATTAACGTTTTTTCATAGAGCATTCTTTTCAATGATTGGAGTTTTGATGCTTTTAAGCACTTTGTATGACTTTTTCACTGCATACCGCGAAAGTATGACTTTTTGCACATCTTGTCGAATTGAATCTAATTTCTTCTTTTTTTTCAGAAAAATCAATGAGTATTCTACTTGCGTTCTCGGTTATAACCAATGGTAGAAAGCTGTTCATGATCAATATGGAAAAATCACATGATTCAATTGATTGTTTAATTGGAATCAGAGTTGTATCAATGGTTTGGGTACTGTTTTGTCACAGCTACATGTTTTATACTTCGCAAAATTTAATAAATATTATCCGTGGGCTGAGTGTAAGCTTTAATGTTCAAGACACATTAAATAACACAGTAAACATCTATAACTTATTAATAGTGGGCTAGAAGATTCTGGTCAATGGCAGTTTTAATGGGAACAGTCTCTGTGGACTCTTTTTTCTTCCTCAGCGGGTTACTCATTGCATGGCTAAGCTTCCGAGAACTAGACAAAACGTACGTTGAAAGCGAGTTAATATAGGTTTAACATGTGAGCAGTTTGAATCTCTTTTTAGAGGAGGGAAACTAAATGTTTTATTAATGTGGGTTCATCGATACATACGGCTTACTCCATGCTTGGCAGCACTTATTCTTTTTTACGTCACCCTTAATAAATACATTGGTACAGGACCTTTGTTGCAAGACTCTTTCATGCCACCATATAACCAATGCAAGGAAACCTGGTGGACAACTTTGCTTTATGTACAGAACTATGCGTCTACTGAAAACATGGTGACTTCAGAGTTTTTTTGATCTATGAATAGTGTTCTAATTTTAATTTTGAATTTTTAGTGCGTTATACAGTCTTGGTATCTGGCTATAGACACCCAATTGTTTATATTGTCGCCACTTATCCTAATACCACTTTGGAAATGGGGCAAAAAATTCATTCCTGTTTTGATATTAATTGTTTTACTATCAATGGGAAATATCATTGCAATATTTTACATTGAAGGATACAAAACTCTAATTGGGTAAGCTTTATATTTAAAAAAATATCACCAAATTGATTAAGCGTGATTAAGCGTTGCAAAAACGATTTGGCTTGAGAGATTCTTGATATATGAGAACGCCCACACTCTACAAAATTGCTTTGATTTGAGAGAGCCTTAACCTAGTAATTTCATTTACTTACTTTCGCGATGATATTCAACACTATTACCATGTTATACTTAAGATCGAATTAATTATTTTTACTTAATAGATTCGGTGAGCCAGGAAGAACAGCAAAGGTTTATTTCCCAACTCATAATAGATTGTCACCATGGGTAGTCGGGGTTGTTCTTGGATATTATATGCATATAAATAGACAAAAACCTATTCGGCCTCATGTGGTAAGAAGCAATATTGATGATTGATCAATTGATGGAGCGGATAACATCGCTCTTAACTTTTAGATACTTCAAATGCTTGGGTGGACTGTATCTATCGTTACTTTACTATCAATAGTTTTCGCACCATACTTTAAAATCAGTTCCGATGGTTCGACGACTGTCATTGAAGCTGCGATGTATGAGTCATTTAAACGTGTTTCGTGGAGTATAGCACTAGCTTGGATTGTTTTTGCTTGTCACTTTGGATTCGGTGGTTTGGTGAGCTCTATTCTTTCACATCATTTTTGGCAACCGCTCGGACGTTTGACATACTGCATGTACTTGGTTCACTTAGCGGTAGTGTCGCTCAATTATGGGATCTCCAGAACGGATGTTTACTTCTCTGACTACACACTAGTAAGCTTCAAAAATCTGTTTTTATCTATTTATAATTCATTTTTTACTTAAAGATGCTTGCATTCTGTAGCAATTTTGCAATATCTTTCCTGGTTGCTACTGTTCTTTCATTGTCCTTTGAAGCACCGGTTCTGGTTATTGAGAAATGCCTTTTTGGTGACAAAAAGCGCAAGATGCCAAGGAACGTTTCTACAATACCCACAGGAACTTTAATTAAGGAGGATAGATTAAGCGTATAAACAATTATTTAAGTGTTGAATTTAATAATAGAATAATTTTATCACTGAGCCCACACCTTAGTCTTAAGCTTTGTTTCAAAAGTGCCTTACTTTATGCATTGATGATATTCACCACTACTTGACTTTCTTCTTGTTCTCGCTATTGATTTTTGAGTTAATATCAGTGTGGTCTCAGCGTTTGCCTTAAGAAATTAGACTTTTTTGTATTTAATACCTTGTTTTAGATTATTTATTTCAAAGAATAAAAAAATTCTAAATTTTAATAAAAACACTAAGTGTATTAAACATTTCTTTCTTCATTGACATTAAGCTTCGGAAGTAGCATTTATGTAAGGGGACAGCAATTATGCTCCGTTATGTCTTATTGTTCTCAATGGTATATAAATTGCAACCTAAAATGAGTCACTTACACTTAGTTAAGCTTACTCAGCCTCTAAAACTTCATTATCATATGGCATTACATTACAAGTATATACGTTGGTGTAGAAAGTAAGGAGTTATTTTTACAATAATCATTGGGTGAGAAAGTAAATAGGGAAAGTCTCGTTTTAAGGAGTATTCTGGACTAATGCATATGAATTTTAGGTATGTAGTGTTTCAGGTTGAAGTGTCGTAAAAAAAGCAATCAATATTTTTACTACCCATTTTTGTAATAACTTTGTGGCAACCGAGGCGTAATGGTTAGCATGTCCGCCTGTTGACCCAGAGGTTCGTGGTTCGAATCCCAACAGATTCCAACAGTGGCGGATCTAGACTAATGGCACCCCTAGGCTGTAAAAAAAAGCCGCCCCAAAAAAATTGTTTCACCCAAAACAAAAAATAAAATTTTCACTATAAAGTAACTAAAATAAAAAATAAAGTATAACTACTATTAAAATCATTATTTTTTTTTTTTACAAAAAAAATCAGTTTCTTTAATTTGGTATCAAAATATTGCATGAAGTTATACACATCACATCAATAATAATAATAATATATCAGTATTACATTTTATGTTATATTTTATTCATTGGTTTTAAATTAATTTTAGTGATTTAAATTGTTCATCAACCAATATTTATAACATTACACGTCGTACTTTTTTTTCTGCGTATGCTTCAATTCAGGGTTGTAAAAGCTTAAGCTAAGTCATAGCTTAAGTCTGGATTTAATTCACAGGCTATTTTGAGAATTGTGAATTGGAGAATATTCAATTCATAAGCTAGTTGGAGAATTGTGAGTTGAGAAATTTAAATTCATAAGCTAGTTGGAGAATTAAGAATTGAGAAAAATTCAATTCATAAGCTAGTTTGTGAATTATGAATTGAGAAAATTTAATTCACACACTAGTTTATGACTTATGAAGTGAAAAATATTCAATTCACTAGCTAATTTGTGAATTGTGAATTGAAAAATATTCAATTCACAAGCTAGCCTATGACTTATCCGAATTATGATTGATTGAAATATCCAATTCATAAGCTAGCTTATGAGTTTATTATGAATAGGAAAAAAATCAATTCACAACCTAGCCTATGAATCACCTGAATGTTTTCCAATTCATAATCCGGCTTATGAATTGAATATTTCTCAATTCATAATTCACAAGCTAGCTTGTGAATTGAATATTTTTCAATTCATAAATCACAAACTAGTTTATGAATTGAATTTTTCTCAATTCTTAATTCTCCAACTAGCTTATGAATTGAATTTTTCTCAATTCACAATTTACAAACTAATTTGTGAATCAATTATTTTTCAATTCTGAAGCTTACTATTAGCTTATAGCTTACGGATTTTTTAATTCATAAACTCGCAACCCTGCTTCAATTATATCATCGAAGTCCAGTGATCTCAGTAAACTGGACTCAATATTGATGATGGCTGTATCATTTAGCTTATTTTGTGTTGTAACTGACCGTACATAATTTTTAACTCTTTTTAAACAAGAAAAGCTGCGTTCTATTTCTATTGAAAATTTTTTTTGTTCGAGAAAAAAATTCTTATTTTCAAAATATTTGCCGCCCCCCTGGAGTTGCCGCCCTAGGCTGCAGCCTACTCAGCCTATAGCTAAATCCGCCACTGGATTCCAAAAATGTTTTTTCACGGGTATCGCCTTTCGCGAGGAATTGGCAAGCTCTCCGTTATTAAATTCATTGCCATGAAAAGCGCCTTCTCGATTAGCCGTTCGGAACCGGCAGAAAATTGTAGGTCCACTCCATTCCCTCAAAATGCAATGTTTGTGAGAAATGAGTTAGGCCCCGGAGGCTCCTCGCTCTGTTGCGCTACCCTATTTATTTACTTATTTTTGTAATAACTCTTTAATTAACATTTAAAGAATACATAAAAAGAGTTAAAAACAAAAAAAAATAGCAGTTGATGAAGAAGGATGTCAAAAAAAATTGGCACGTGACCGATCTTCTAGGAATCGGTAACAAAAAAGATTATAATCTAGAATAATATCACTATGGTCGGAACTATGAAAATGTTGAATAAAAAATCGCAACTACCTGTAAAAAAAATTTTTTACCGCATTTGCACATTTTTGAAAAAAAATGCATGAGCATAGAGAAGACTTCAGGTAAATCTGTCCAGTAGAATTCGAAAAATCGTGATCATAGACTTTAAAAAGACAGTTTCGAGAAAAACACCGAGCTAGTTTGGATGCGCTTTAAAAAAAATACCTATATCTTCCAAAACAACTTGATTTTTGAAAATTCGTCTTGTAGAAATATTCTTGAATAGTTTATCTTTGAAAATATATAAAAAAAAGAAAATCAATTTTTTTTAATTTTTAAAAATAACAAAGCATCTAGTAAGATACACGTTTCCAGTTTAAATTTCTGCTGCAGATCATAATGCAGCTGGAAAACAGAGCTAGGTAGAGCATTCCACATTCGATAAAATAGAGTAAAGGAAGTAACATTTCTACGATTTTCAAGAGGTATGAAGTTTTTATACTAAACTCCACCTATAATTTTTCATATGCATGCTATAACTAATGCTGGATTTACATGCACCTGCTAGTACAGAAGTGGAGAAGAGTAAAGTGAGACGGATATAGATGGCGCAAAAGTTAGAAAGAGAAACTCGATATCGCTTTTCGGAGATGCTATAATCAGTTAAGGCTTGTTGACAGCTTTGGACTCGAAAATGAAATGTTTTTATCTCAAAACAATTTTTTTTTTCTTATTTTAACAAATTCGCTTACTTTTTTTCTTATTTTAATAACTTTCAATAGATATACTGGCACCTGATCGAATACAATAATTGTTGCAGATGAAAAATCATAGGTGCAGGTGAACAAGTTCATCTGTACCTATAATTTTTCATCCGCAGCCATAATTGTATTCGTTTCTCTTTTTAACCTTTGTGCTTTACAATCTTTTTCCGTCCACGGTCCCGCTTTACTTTTCTGCATTTCATTAGTAGCAGATACTCATGTAAATCCAGCATAGTGGTGGATTTACATGCATCTGCAAGTGCAGATGAAAAACGTAAAAAGACACAAGATGTAAAATGCATACTTGTCTGATAGAGAGGGAACGCGCACCATCTGCACTTCCTTAGTTATGGTTGCAGATAAAAAATTATGGGTGCAGATGAACATGTTCACCTGCACCCATAATCCCTCATCCGCAGCCATAATCCTATTCGCCTCTCTTTTTAACTTCATCCGTCCCGCTTTACTTTTCTGCACTTCTGCAGTTGCAGATGCATGTAAGCCCAGCATTACACCAAATTGTATCATCGATTTGTGATAAGCAGAGAAGGAAAACATGAAATAAGTCGGGAACTTCGTGATTAAGGACAAGATACAGCATTGAATTCTACTCGGCGTGTATTACCCAGTCACGTCAAGGTCAGAATTCATTACGAACACGTTACAATCGCAAGCTGCTCTGTTTTCACCAGAGATAAGAAATTAATTAGATGGCAAACTTCACACACACATTGAAACTGCCTACAAGCTGATTTACCGAAAGTCACCTCTACTACTTTGAGTACAGCTTCCACTCCACCTTTACTTTACACAAAATCTCACTGCTACCACTTTGAGTACAGCAAATCTCACTACTACCACTTTGAGTACAGCTTTCACGTATTCATAGACAGAGGATGTGATTACAAAAACAACAATGTAAACAAATGGTTGTTGCGGGGCAAGAGAAGTAAAGGTTTGCCATCTAATTAATTTCTTATCTCTGGTTTTCACTTAACTTTGAGAGCATTCATTTTACCAAAATTTTGTGTTTTTTTCTACGTAGTGTAGGCAAGCCATTAATTTCGAAAAACCATTTCTTTAAATCTCTCTAGCGCAAAAGTGACACCTATGTCTGAGATCAAAACAAAATTTTTCGAAATGTCATTTTTTGGTTGACAAATCCTTTCTTTCCGGTGACCGCTCTCACAAAGACGCTAAAGTACGTAAATTTTCGCTAAAATCTTAAAAAATCGAAGTAATCCCGTGATCAAAAGTCTAAATAACACCGAAACTCTATGCTAAAACATTTAAATGAATTTCAAATTCAAATTGTGCTCAGAAATGTTCGGTGATATGGTGTTATTTACATTTTCTATTCCGGGCGAAGATGCTGTGAAATGTTTTTACTCAATACATTAAATACATAATTTTTGTGTTTTTCAATTTCAGATGTTTATGCCAAAGGCTCATCGTGTCGCTATTTATGAATACCTCTTCAAAGAGGGTGTCATTGTGGCCAAAAAGGACTTCCACGCTCCTAAGCACCCAGAGCTGGAGACGATTCCTAATTTACATGTAATCAAAACTATGCAGTCGTTGCATTCCCGTGGATTGGTCAAGGAACAATTTGCATGGAGGCATTATTATTGGCATTTGACCAATGAAGGTATTGAATATCTGAGGACATACTTGCATTTGCCCCCAGAGATTGTCCCAGCGACGCTGAAACGCCCAGCCAGGTCTGAGACAGCTCGTCCACGACCAACAGTTTCTGGTCCTCGTGGTGATTCAACAAAGACTGGCGAAGATCGCTCTGCTTACAGACGTGCGCCAGGAGGTGCCGACAAGAAGGGAGATGTCGGAGCTGGGGCCGGAGATGTTGAATTCCGTGGTGGATTCGGTCGTGGTTCTCGCCCACAATAGGTTTTACGTTCAAGAGTAATCAATAAAAAACGTTTTTATTAAAATGAGACAAATCTTTATTTACGTGATTAGTTTTTCTATCCAAGCGGTTGCTACGTTTCGGTTAAAGTGTAGATTCTTCACAGAATCAATTTTGCACAGAACTTAACCCGTCATTGGTTACCTGTGTCTGTGAGACCGGGTGTTATAAAATCTTCTGAATGTTTGCAAATTTTTTTTGGTCCTAGAAGTAAGTTAGGACGTTAGGAGCTTACGAACTGAGTTTGCGTCATTCGGCAGCCCCGCTGGATATAATCGTATTCGAGTATTCGAAACTCTTATCGAATCATAACAATAATTGGTTAGAAGTTTGTATGGACATTCATCAAAGGTAAGGATTTTAATTCAAAAATCAAGCCAACGAAAGCTCGTGAAAGGAAGGATGATAGGTAAGAAAGGGCTTCGAATTTCAACCAGTGAAAGAAAATCATGTCATATTTGGCTAGTTTCAAGTGCCATTTCAGAAGTGATTCGAAACTAGCTTTCGAATAGAAAATTCTTAGGGGATGATGCACAGAGTATGCGCAGCTCAAACACAAACATTCTGAACTTGTTGGGCCCTTGATCACGCTCGTTTTTGAATAAAAAAAATAGCTATCTAGTTTGTTTTTTAGTTACCTAGATCGTTTTGTAGGTACCTAGTTCGTTCTGTAAGTACCTAGTACCTACTCAGTCTCGTACTTATTCGTTGAGTATAGAAACGTCCTAAAAAGTATGGTTAATGATTTTTACATTATAAAAATACAGGAATACAAATTTGTTTAAAATCTAATAAATAAATTGTTTAAAATCTAAATAAGTAGATTTGAAATAAATTTGCGGAAGAACAGGTGTTAGGTAAGTGGATAAAGACTTTCATCTCTTTAATAATTAATCCGTGATTTGCTTTTATTGAAAGAAAAGAAAACGTCAAAACTCGTCGAATATGATGTATAGAAGAAGAAGAAAACAAATAGATAGGTATACAAAACCATTTGGAAACAACTTTAGTTGACAGTCTACCAGATTTTAAACGAATATGACTCTAATTTTATAAATATATCAAATCAAGTAAGAAAAATGGGACAAACACAAAGCATAACTGATAACGTAATTCCGGATACTGTCGACACATTGCAAATTCAAGTGGTAAAACATGCAAAAGTGTTTTCTGAAATAGGGTTACTTACTTATGACGACTTTAAGCAGTGTCTTGAGGGCCTTAATGCGTTGTAAGCTAAAATCTATATCTTCTAATTGCTTGCATTTAGTTTTGTCTATTTTACCAGGTCTCGAAAATGCTTAGATCCATCAGGAAAACAGCTAATTTTCCTAATCAAAAATGGTACGGATTCATCTTTACTATGGAAAGCTACTGTAAAGATTGCATGTGTGAAAGTCAACCCGGCAACTCGAGAAATCGATCAGTACAAGCTCCTCAATTTGAAACAGTTCTTGTGCGTTTTCAAAACCTTTCAATCACATCTTCAAAGTTTGGTTTCAAGTGAACAGCAAAGTGTAAGTGTACTTCATATCTAACAAGTTGTGCCTATAATTCAATGTCCCTATTAGGTAAGAAGGGGTTCTGGGTCATCAGATTCTTCAGATAATCAGCTAACTGCTTCCATTCTGATGGACCAAGTACATACAATGATGAATTTAGGCAAATTCAGTCCCACTTCTTCGCAATGTTCAACCCCAGACCACTTTGACGAGTGCTCCATTTGTTTGGATCGTCAAACTGAAGTGCTACTTCCATGTGCGCATAGTTTTTGTGCTCCTTGCATTGAACAATGGTAAGAATATTTTATGCATACAACTTTGATTTGTGTTGCTAACTTTTATTTAAATTAAAGGAATGTCAACAATAAAACGTGTCCTATTTGCAATGAGTTATTGGCCAGTACAGATGACACATGGGTGATGTCAGAACTCCCTGGCATGGACGAAATAAATGAAAAAATATGCGATGAGTTGATGAACCTCTCAAAGCAGCAACCTGACAAATAGATGTTGTTTAATGTGTGTTAAATTTATATTTGTGAAAATATTCCTCGGAGGAAATTAGACTTCAGAGCATCAGTTGTATTTCTAGCTTATTTAATTTAATTATAAAATGTTGTTATATGTTTATCGGTGGTCCTTCCTTGTTTCTATGTATGTACCTACTTTTTTGTGCAAATCTAAAATGGTTTGTTAAAATCCTTGAATGAACTTAAATCAATTTAGAAATTCATATTTTTACCAAGAATATATCTACCAAATTTATTATCAAGAACCTTTTGTCGTGTATTGACTAAACAGTTCTATACCACCCCAGGGAAAATTTTAAATCGATGGTAAATGTTCGGCCCTATCGAGGTTACCGTCGGAGCGGAGTCTTCTCCGCAACGCATCCTTTTTCATTGATTCAATTTAGCTTCGAAGTAGTTGTCATCGTAAGAAATTTTAACAAATGCGGCAACGCATTGCATTCCTAAAACTAAAACTTTCCGCAGCAAAAATTTATCGGAGGACGTCGGATCGGAGAACTACCACGAAGCAAAATGTCTCCGAATCGTAGGAAATCGGAAAGAATTTTGCTCCGACGGTTACCTCGATAGAGCCGATTGTTTTAATACATTTAAAATATTTATAAAAACAAAACAATAACATTTATGTGCATTTTCAAAAAGACTAAAATTCATTGTCCTAAGTTAGACAGTGAAACGGTTATCATTATCCTTGCATGCACAAACGACGACGTCGTGCTTGAATGAAAGATGTCTTTCGAAAGCAGAAAATATTTTCACTTTTTGCAGCAGTTGTTATTACGATGTTACGAATGAAAAGGGAAATACGGATATCATGCTGATCTTAAATAAGGTTATTCATCAATTGAAGTATTTAATGTTCAGTGTATCCTTTAAATTGAAAGTCAATCACCCTTATTACGAATGGCGTTTTAATAAAACGCCAATAAGATGACTTCTCGATGTGCCACAATTGCCGTTTAAATAAAATAACTTTTGAGGGAATGGTAAGAGCAATGAGGAACAAATAGAGGGCTGAACTTATATTTTTATGAAAACAAAAATTATCGCGGCTGGAGCTCTGTCACTTTTTAGGCGTTTTAGTGAAACGCCTATCGCAATTCGCGGTGATTATAGTTTTTTTGTTTTTAAAATACCAGCTGGAGCACTCAGAAGTAAATACCGGTCCATTGTACTACCAGATAGCAACTTTGTTTTTGTTATAGCTTTCCAAATGTCCGTAGAAAATCCAAAAGACGCTGCCATGATAAGGAGCCTAAGTTACCAGCTCTCACCATGTCTGCGCCGAGTATCTGCGACCTCATGAGAGAAAAGCAGGTAGTACTCTGCGGTGTCGTCATCTTCTCCACAAGATTCACAGAGCGTAATCTCATTTAAGCCTAACACGTTTAAATACTTGGCAAAGAGAAGTGCCCGCTGGCAACGCCAATAAGCGTTCTACAGTCTTTTCTGCTACAGTCTTCTTATTTACGTTGGGGAGCATACGTTTGGTTTGTCTGCATCCAATAGAGGCATGCCATCAGCGGCTGTGCTCTTCACAGATCCAATCGTTGATTGAACCCCTTACTGAGGACGGTGGCAGACCTATCGACGGTTCAGGCCCTGAGAAAGCTGTTTCAGATCCTTTGCTAGCAAGGTCATCGGCGATCACATTTCCAGTTATGCCCTGATGGCCTGGAACCCAAATGAGACTCAAGAAATTTAGTCTTCCGACCACATTCAAAGAGCTCCTGTATTAGCTGTTTCTGAAAATGTCAACGGGCAAATTTTGCGATTTATACAACAATAATTTCTTCTTCAATTCTAAGTCACATTTATTTTTATTGAGAAAAGTGTACAAAAATTAAAAATTGTGTTGAGCATGATGAAATTGAAATTACATATTCAAACTTAAGATTAAACCAACAAAGAGCTGTTCGTTTTTATTAGCGACAAGTATTCTGTTCTTAACTAACATTAACTCAATTAGCCCGTCGTTTGATAGACACCTTTCCTTTAGCCAAATGCGACATATTTATCTTTGCGCGGCTATTGTCTGTAACTTTCTTAACCCACACCTGAAAAGATACATTTTTGTAAAAATTTATGAAACTAAGTTTGTAAAAGTAGAAGGCTTACTATTTCATTGCCTATGGCTGAGATTGTTGCTGCAAACTTGGGCAACTCCTTACCCTCTACGTACACTGGTTGGCCCCGATGAAACCATCTGCGCTCGTACAACAATTTTCCATCTTCTATTCTAGTCTCAACAAAAGAATTGTTTACTTCGGGTATCATTATTCCCGGTACGCTGCTCATAAGACTTCCAACTCCATTCTGAGACATTGCTAAACAAAATTATTCGTTCAACAAAAAAAAAAATATTTATTTATTGGCAAAAAATACTTGGGGTCATTGGTTTTCCCCGATTAATAGTTTTGAGATCGCTGTCAATGTCCTTGTCTTCTAACAAATACACAAGAAGTTGCCCGGTAGCTGGCTTTCGTCTCTTCTCAACAACTGGCATTGGTTCGTTGGGTCTTCGTCGGAGCTTTCTTGTCACAGTTGGTTTGATCTTTGAAAAAAGAAAATAGCATTTGCCAGAGTTGAAACAGAAAATTTAAAGATAAAGATTACCTCCATTGAATCAGTAGTTAGTTCAAGACTATGACGTTCGTTCTCAATAAGTTTTTTCTTATCCTCGAAATCGGTCAGAATGTTTTCTTTTAAATCTGTCTGTAAAGACATTGAATTTAATAAGTGACACTGAATACAAACTACACAAACCTTCTTTTCCTCATATTCTTTCAATGCAGCTTTTTTCTCTAAAATAAAGTCTCTTTCGACACATTCTCTCAGGTAGTCGCGATAAATTTCGTTTAATCGAAGGCGTTCCTTGAATTGGCTTTCAAGTTTTTTCACTCTTTTTGAATATTCTGGATGGCAATGGGATTTCAGCTCTTCTATTTGTTTATTGAGGCTTGCCAATTTGTCCTGATACATTCTATTTGTTGTTCAAGTTTTGTTTAAATATTTGTTATTATAGAAATTAAGTATTCTTACTGTTCTTTGATTTCCATAGGTTCATCATTGCCGCGATGGTGATTTCTAAACTCAGTTTCGCTCGCTTCTTCTGTATCTAAAGACGACTTGGTTAATGAACATTTACACAAAAATTCAATGAAGCTCAACCGATACCTTCCTCACTATCGTACAAGTTTGGCTCAAAATTTGTGTTTCGTGAATCGTCATTAAAATCCACCTGATCATCATCATTTATATCATAACAATTCGAGTTTCCATATCCGTGATGAGACATTTTTTAATATATAATAGTATGTGCGTTAATGCAGTTGTAACATAGGCTAACTTCCTAAAATAAAATATTTCCACAGTTCATAAAAATATAAACGAATAAGTGCTAACTCCAAAGTGTCAAACCAAAGGTTTTAGCTATAAGCTTTCAGCTGAAATAAATAAACGAGCCAGAAGCCATACACAATTTCAGTCGGCAACACAGGTTTTCTACGATTGTGGAAGCCTTCAGTGCTTTGCATATCAAGAACTAAAACCTTTAAAAAGACTATACAAATATTTTCCACCCCTTCACTTAAACTAGTTTGATCAAGACTACCCTAAACTTACATAAGAACTTTGTTCATGGTAACTCGAAAGAATTTTGTGATAAACGTATTTTTTTTCCAATAGTCCAATGAGTATGACTTCTGCGAGTTTAGAGAGAAAGAGAATGGAATCTTTCATACGTAGTTGATGTTTGTTTTTACATTTTATAAAATGAAAACTAAATTTCAACTCAGAACTTCTATTTTCAGAAGAAAAAACTATACTAATGAGTTAACTTTTATATCCTGGAATGGGGAATAGTGTTATTTTATTATAAACTAATTAGGTATAACTTTTTTTTAACTAACTTTTATTGAAGTGATTCTATTTCTGCTGCGGCAGATTATTTTTTTTCTCATACAACTTCTAACAACAGCCACTAAGTGGTGTAATGGAAAGTACTAGTACCAATAAGATTTCGAACAGAAAAATACTCTCAGTAAGCTATTGCTAATTTTTAAGGAAAACATAATCTTATGACGAAGGTATAAAAGAGCATTTACTCAGTTTAACTATTATTTTAGACGATGGCCTCAGTCCAGTTGTCATTCAGGCATTTTTTAAAATTTCAACAAGTGACACTGAACGCACTTATCATTAAATGAAGCATTATTACCGACTTCATACAACTTGGCAGCACCTCGTGATCTGTCATCTTTTGAGTTCTGAAAATAAAAAAACTAATTGCAAATTGACGAGCAGTCTTTATTAATTTTTCAATATGGTCGTGTGTCACCTTAAAGTTACGAATAGTTTATAACATATTTCAATTGAAATCTCCTATTTAAGCAAAATAAAACATTTGGTTTTTCAAATTTAAGTAAGAGAAGCATTTAGCAACCAATAATGGATTTCGGGGCTCTCCTTCATGTTGCAAAGAAAAATAGCGAAAGTACTAAGGGTGCAGACGTAAGTGAAAACATAAATTTCTTTTTAGATGGTCTATTTCTTTTTTAAAATAAATTTTTGTTAGTCAGTCTTGTGTAAGATTCATACAGCTTAGTTTTTGAACATAAAAACCACTTCAAAGATTTATAGCTGAAACTTTCATTGATCACATACTAACATTCAACTGTGATTTTTTAGGGTAAATATTACAGCACCAAATTTGCACCCCCAAAAAAAGAGTCAAAAGACAAAAAGCTCTCACACAATATCCAAAAATTCCTGGCTAAAAAGGAACAGGAAGAACGGGAGCGATTGCGAATAGAGAAGGAAAAACGAGAACAATTGCTGGCACTTCGAGATGAAAAATCTAAGAATAAGATAAAAAAAATGTTGAAAGTAATCAAATCTGCAAACAAATCTGTTCTAGATGATGCAGTTGATAATGAACATACGGCAGTGACACGTGAAGGGGGAGATCAACCTGACCAAGATGACTATGGGTATGTTTCTACTGAAGCAAATGCATTTTATCAAAAGTACATAGAAAAAGTGAAAGACGTCAAAGAAGATAAAGTGTTTGCACCAAGTCGGCCAGCAACAAGAACCGATCTGAACAGCACAAAAGATCGTGTAAAGGCAGCATTGGAGCGTGAGATTTTGGAGAGAAGCTTACCACACACTCGAGTAAGAACGTCTGCTCCAAAACTAGCTTCGGCCCTAACAAGTGGACCAGTTACTGGGTCCTTAAAACGCAAAGAAGTCTATGACCCAGAAGCTGAAAGGGAAGCGGAAGAAAAAAAGAAAAAAGAAGAAGAGCAAAAACGGCAAAAAAGTAGAAAACTTCCCCCTCCAGTGCTCGATTTTCAATCCCTGCTGAAATTGGCTGAAAAGAAACAGTTTGAACCTGTTGTGATAGAAACAGAACCCAAGAAAAAGGAACCAGAACGTCTTTTGACCAAGAAAGAAAAGAGGGAGCAAGAAGAACGTCAGAAATTCATGGAAGAAAGAGAACGTCGTAAAAAAGAAATGGAAAAGGGTGGAAAGTCTTCAACAGTTACAAAAGAAGCACCGGAAAGACAAAAAATGGAACCAAATGGTCGTATACCTAAACTAAATTCATCAGGTCATTCAGCCCCCAAAACTTCCAGTGCCAGTGCCAGTTTTATATCTGCCGCTGGCAGCAATAAGTCTGTAGAGCCCAAAGCTGCAACTTTTAAAAAACCTTTAACTCCAATAGGAGCAAGTTCTAGCCAGAAAAACGCTCATATATCTTCAAAGTCTTCTATTTCTCCAGCATCTTCAAAAGTTTCAAGCAGTGGGGCAAGACCCTCAACAAACGGTGCTTCCGCACCTAAGGAAAGACCGATTCAAAAAACTTCCCCTGGCCCTGCTAAGTCAGCTCCGAGCTCATCTAAGTCTGTTCCTACGTCAGCATCGAAGAGTGCCTTATCTCAAAATGGGGGAAAAGCAAGTTATAATGGACCAACGCGAGAATTTCCTCCTAAGAATTTAAAAGTAAGACCTCCACAAGCTGCACAAACCACTCGCCAGTTTCCACCTCCAGATGTCCGAAGGTCTAACAAGCAACCCGAAAAGAAACCTCAAGCACAAAAAAGTAAGTTGTTCTTATGATAAGTTGGAAGAAGAAAGTAATTTTTGTATAATTTAAGGACGAATTTACGACGATGACGAGGATGAATACGATTCTGAACTGGATGACTTTATCGATGATGGACCAGATGAGGAAGACTATTCACAGCATATCAAAGCTATTTTCGGCTATGATAGGTCAAGGTATTTAAAGGTTTTTTTAAAGAATTTCAAAAATTTCACGAAAACTATGTCCTAGATACCGGGATGTCGATGAAGACGATGCCCAGATGGAGTCTTCTTTTGCTCAACAGATGCGTGAGGAGTACATGAGTAAAAAAATTGGTATGACTTCGGGGGTTCAGATATTAAAGTGTAGAAAAGTAACATATTCTCTTCATATTTTTTAGGCATAATGGAAGACTTGGAGGATATGAGACAGGAGGCCGAAGACAAAAAACGTAAAGCAAGCATGAAGAGGAAAAAGGTGCATTGATTTGAACTAGAGTGGTGGAACCATTTTTCGACCTTATTATGTTCAAAGTGATATTTATATATAGAAAAAGTTAAAAGTTACTGATCTTGTTTTTATTCAACCGGAATATTTTTATTTATAATTCTGCTGCTTTCTATTGAATATAATGTCTAGTACCGAGTACACGACACGTACACACAAATAATATAGTTAAGTTGGTTTTTTTTTAACTTAGCCTTTTGTTAAACTTGTAAAAAACAAATTGTTATACTCCAATAACAAACAAATATTTTAGAAATACTTTTTATATTAATCAAAACATAAGTACCATGTCTTTCCAAAAATGAAGAACTATTTAAGACATGCAAATAAAAGATTTGGTTTTGATTAAATACAAATAAACGGTTTTGAATATAAGAAGCATGGTAAGAAATATTTAATGGCCCCTATCACAAGGTCCCTCGTAAGAATTTCGGAATACGAATGCCACAAGTTGTATTATCAAGTATTAAATATCTTTTGCGAATCATCTTTATGAAGATGCTTTTAGTCCTTTCTTTTTAGCATACCTAGTACTTTAGTTATTACGAAGAGCCTTGTGATAGGGGTGAATAACTTCATATTTAAATTATTTTACGAAGAAGTACACGTTGAAAAGGGAATTGTGGCGGAAATTTATTCAAGCCAATTTATTTCTTTGCATCTCGTTTTTGAAACCAAAAATTGATCCCAAAACTATGCTGATCTAGATCTTGAACATTATAGTGCAAAGGTCTTAATCAATGCAATTAATACTTTATGAGCTGAAAGCGATACACAGTACATTGCCTTCAGAGTCTAGTATTAATATAATTTTTGTCTATCGATAGGAAAAATGAAAAAGGAAGTTGTTGATTACGAAAGCGAACATTTTGTTGTTTGTAAATTGTAAAGTAGATTTTGAGTTAAGATCCTAACACACAAAAAATTCAATTTGAAATTACTGAATCATTGTAGATTTAATTGAACTGATGATGTTGTTAAAAAGTTTCTTCATTTAACTTCACTCTATCAAATCACAAACAAAAGGTAATTTTAAATAAATTAAAAAATACATAAATCTGTCGTGATATCCATGTATAGTCTGTGAAGCTTACCAGTTGGAAAAAGAAACGTCAAATGGAAAACATTTTACAGTAAATAGGTAATTCTAAAGATCAACAATACAAATAATAGGTGTGTTTTAGTCATAGCTCAGCAATTCTATAATCAGCTCAGCATTATATTTTATCACTGAAGTATTGATGCAAAAGTGTTTTTCATTGAAATTCGATAGTCTTTTACTCAAATCGAGAACTACTCCATTCAATGAAACATGTTTTTAGGTATTTCCTGGTATTGGAAATTAAACTAGGTCATTCCGTATTTTTCACAGACGATCATCGTTCGTTCGTATAATAAAATAGTAATAATAGGTGTGTTTTAGTCATAGCTCAGCAATTCTATAATCAGCTCAGCATTATATTTTATCACTGAAGTATTGATGCAAAAGTTTTTTTCATTGAAATTCGATAGTCTTTTACTCAAATCTAGAACTACTCCATTCAATGAAACATGTTTTTAGGTTTTTTCCTGGTATTGGAAATTAAACTAGGTCATTCCGTATTTTTCACAGACGATCATCGTTCGTTCGTCTACCGTCGACGATAACGTCCAAGCGGTGCTTTCCGTCTTTCGTGTCGCTCTATCGTTTCGTGTGCCATCTAAGTTTTTAACGAAATTTATTGTGTCATGAAAGATGCCACCAAAGATGACAATTCTGTTTAAAAATTGCAAATTCTAATTAGATTTATTTTCAAAATGCAAAGAAAACTTTTTTCTGGTGAAATTATCTTAAAATTTAAATAAATTATCTACATATTTTACAGGTCATTAACGCCAAAGCATCTGGTGAATTTCATGGAGGATCACCCAGACATGGCGAGGAATTACGTTACAGTTCTTCACTTTTTCACTAGTAACAAAACAAATCAAATGAATTCATGTATTTGTAAATATTTTGTGCTGTGTGTTGTGTGCGATTTCAACCATCATGTCATAAAAAATATACATACAAAATCGTAAACTTTTTAATTACAAACAAGAATCTATATTGTTGATTTTTCGCCAAAGAAATGTATTAGACGATAGCAAAATAGCTATCGAACGATCGACTTCGTCCTATCGTCACAATTTGACAGTTAGAAATGTTAAGGAAAGCATTCGTTCATTCGTCTATCATCTACCGTCTGAGATGAGTGTTTTGTTGTGTTACGGAGAGAAGTACTATCGTCAAAACGATAGCCGTGTTTTATTGGGAATTTTTTTTATTCACTTCACTAATACGCTCAATAAAACGCTGTACTCGCTTATACAACTTTATTCCATAAACTCCAATTTTTAAATGTCGATTTCTGCATTGTGCAAGGTATTATGCTGGATTTACATGCATCTGCAACTGCAGAAGTGCAGAAAAGTAAAGCGGGACGGATGAAGATTATAAAACACAAAAGTTAAAAAGAGAGACGAATAGGATTATGGCTGCGGATGAGGGATTATGGGTGCAGATGAACATGTTCATCTGCACCCATAATTTTTTAAGGACGTGCCTTTTGTGTCTTTTTCCGTTTTTCATCTGCACTTGCAAATGCATGTAAATCCACCAATAAACACAAAATTTGAATTCCGCCATAAGCAGATGAATTCATTGTGGTACGGCCTTCAGCTTACTTTCTGACCATCACATCCCTGGAACGTGAAAACGTCAAAATAATTTTTATGAGATTTTTGGAATTGCTTTTTGCTTTTGCTTTTTGCTTGCATTTTGCATTCAACATTTCAACCTCGTGTTCTATGTTAAGAAAACGTTCGTGTACTTTTTTATCTTAAAATTTTGTGTAGATTTGCAAACTAACTGCCGCCCTAAAGTATTCATGAATTAAAAACTTCATTTCAATTGACAAAATTAGTGTATTCACGAAGAGAATAAAATAGGATGAGTGAAAATCGTGAACAAATCTTGGAATCAATAAGGTGTCAAGGAGAAGTGGTCAGAAAATTGAAAGCTGCCAAGGAACCGAAGGAAAGGGTAAGATTTGAGAACTGTTTAATTCTTTATGAAAATAAATAATTCTAACAAAAAACATGTCATGTTATGTATATTATGTTGAATTGTATTTAACTAACAACGTTTGATGGAATTTGATGTGCTGGCAAAGAATTTTCAACACTTTCACTAAATACCTACAAAAAGGCACTATACTTGTGAGATGTCGATATTATCGCAATAGCAGAGAAGTGTTAAAGCAACTATTACCCAATAAGCCCCATTTTTTACAACACACAGTGGTACGAGCCCCTTACCAACCGAATGTAAAAAAACCTTGAATATAACTCGGTCTCAGACCTGTTATTGTTTGTGCCATTAGATCGTGTACATTATTTTTGGTCTTTTCCAATCTGTACCATATACTCCGTAGTGGGCTGAGAGTAGGTATTCTGACTTGCAATATTGTTGCGTTCAAGCTAAAACAAGTTTATTAAAAATTACTTACATGTGCGCTTCCAGTAACCTTGAGTTTATAGTCAAAACATACAAATAATATATCATGGTGCTTCCTCTTGGGAAGACACAGGTTGTGTTATTTTAGTCCATATAAATGTATGTCAATGAACTGTCTTAAAACTTATTGAAATTGGTTTCAAATAATCACACAGTTAACATGCAACACGGTTATTATTTGATAATTGTTGTGAAGCGACTGAGTCTGAGTCACTCACTATTTCATGCTTCCATTGTGTCTAGCTTTTAATGTTATAGAAATAGTGCTGTCTTGTTTTATCGAAGTGAATGTATGTTTATTAACATAGTTCAGGTAACATACGTAACATGTGTAAGCTATCAAACCTTACAATTATTGAAAATATCTGTGTGACCGAGCTTTGCCTGTACCGATCTTTGTTCGGACAAATCTCAGCATATGGGTGACCAAACAAAATTTAGCTGTACATAGTTCATTCTTTTTGATTTCGATGTTACGCTATGTGATGAGATTGATAGGTGATAGTTCAATTGTAGAATCGATTGATTCTCTTATACATCGTCGAAACGTTGCCTGTCTCTCTTTTTTCTACCGCTTTTTTTCAAAAGGAGAGCTCTGGTGAAATAGCCAGTTGTATTCCCTCCCTTGAAACAATTTAGCCGCAACACCCGCCTCGCTAGGAATATCCATCAGTTTTCCCAACTTCGGACGTACAGTCAAGTATAGCGATTCATATTTTAGTCGCACCACCCGAATGTGGAATGCTTTTTCTAGACCCTGTTTTTCCCCCAGCATTACGACTCACAAAAGTTTAAAAGCAGTGTGCATCGGTGTCTCCTATTAAATCCTTTCCTAACGCAATACTGGTGTAATTTCACTTCAAAAAATAAAACGAAGAAATGTCGAGCAACTGAAGTGACCTCAACACAAAAGGGCAAGTTTTGCCATAAAAGCTCATACTGCACCACGGATGTCAATAGGAAAATTTAAATATTGAGAAAAAAGGTTCTTACTATCTTGAAAACCCTTATTCTTTTTCGATGGGATTTTTTTTTTCACAAAAATGCTTGAATCGAATGCTCATATACATAATTTGGAGCCAGAATTTTGATTTATTAAAAAAGTGGGATAATTCAGAATTTTCTTTATTGTATGGTAATTTTGTACGCTCTTTTGACTTCTGTGATACGATTTGTTCTATGTCTTTCCAATCCTAAGATATTTAACATCGATTCTGCCCCATATTCACACAAAATCAAGAATTTGTAGAATTGTTTACAAATTTTTTCTGTGAAAATTGTTTTGTTCCACGTACATAGGTATGTAGATGTATTTTAGAGCGACAAGGGATCGATCTAGAAAATACTAACGATGCTGAGATTTGCAATCAGTCTGGTTTACATATCTGTAGTTTTGCTAGGTCGCTTTTCACTTACATACATGCGAAGCCTTGCTTAAGATCCTCATTTACATACACAGGGTGGCGCAACAGAACGGTGAGCCCTGGAGCCTAGCGCACTCCTCACAACCATTCCTTGTTAGGGAAGGTTAGGTTAGGTAGAATGGGCTGACTGTTAATCTTTTTTCCACCACACTTAGATCAATGTAGATTTGTTGTGATACCCTGGAGTATTGTAACGTCCTGAAAACCTATGAGTGCAGGGTTGGTCAATTTTTAACAATTTTGTGGCCTTTATGAAGTTCAATCTGTTTCTTGGAGTGTCTGATAATTCTTCTAGTTCGTTGAAGAAGTAATTGCCTAGAGATTGCTGGGCAGTGACAATGAAAGTGAGTGGTATCCTCATGTTCGTCTTCGTCATTGCTGCCTCTACATAAGTCATCGGTGCAAAGACCCATTTTCTTTTTGTGGTAGCCTAGTAGGTTGTGTCCTGTTATAATACTAATAAGCCATTGTAATGAAGGCCTATTCAAGGATAGTAGCCTTTCAGATCCGTTCTTATCGTATTGGCCATAGCTTCCT
The DNA here is from genome assembly GCA_949752695.1 of Melanostoma scalare. NCBI lineage: Eukaryota > Metazoa > Arthropoda > Insecta > Diptera > Syrphidae > Melanostoma > Melanostoma scalare. The sequence continues at coordinate 469,301 of OX456985.1, forward strand.
GGAAGTGGCATTGGATTTTTGTATTATTTTGTTCCCAATGATCTGTTTAATTTCACAGGGTGGGACCCTGATTGATTGATCAATTAGAGAAGGGTCAAGTGCTGAGCCTTTTCTCGCCGATTCGTCCGGTTTTTCGTTTCCCGGTATGCCACTGTGATGGGAACCCAGCAGAGTCTAACGTTATGCTGTGTGCCAAGAACCCTTAGCTCTTCCCGACAGCAAGAAACAAGCTTTGATTTAACAAGAGTGGCAGAAATCACTTTTATTGCTGCTTGGCTATCAATGAAAAAAGTGATATCAGCATGTCCAGGTATGGAGTTATGTAGTCCGTGCAGATATTGTTGTCTACGTATCGTGATGAAATCTGTGCATGTCCTGTTTGGCTGGTTTTCCAGACATTACGCTGATTTAGCCTAAGTGCGCTGTTTGCTGCCGATTCTTGAACATAGGGATCAAGGGGTGTGATATTGAGGATTACTTACAAGCTCGCGATTGGTGTAGTTCTCATTGCTCCAGTTACGCAAATTAAGCGTGGATTTTTCCAGCGTCTTTCACCAGACCAAATTGTCATATGATAGAATGGGTTTAACAATGGCAGTATACATCGACATGATGATTTGATTAGGTGCGAAAGAAAGAGATCTACAATTTTCTGCCGGTTCCGAACGAAAATCGAAAGAATCGAAAAGGCGCTTTTCATGGAAATTAATTTGCTAACGGAGAACTTGCCAATTCATCTTGAAAGGTGATACCCGTGGAAAAATATTTTTTAGGTTTCTGTTTGGATTTGAACCACGAACCGCCCGCGTAATAAGCACATATGTTAACCACTACTAAGATCCTCATCTACTGCATTGTTTTTGACTCGGCAGGTGTTTTTTTAAGCACATCTATGTACGTGTCCCAGTCTTCTCAGCTGCCGAATTTTCAGCCTTTGGATAAGAACTACTGTAAAACTCTCACAGTTTGTTACTGAATCTTCTATTGCATTCTCCACACACTTATAAATAACATCTCTCTTGCTCTACATCTAGAGAAAAAGTGTCAAAAAATAATTTTACACAGAACCTATTGAATGACTCGAAAAACACTTAATTTTTATTCCCCGATATACATATGTACGTTCCGAAAGCTATGTTTCAATTACCTTAGTAAGATTTTAATATACCTAAATCCTACAAAATCTTATGCAAAACGATTTAAAATTCTAAAGAAAATAGGATCATAGCTTAAAAACATATTTCCCAAGCCATACGATCTTATTGGTTTCTCTGCAAAATAAATAATTTTGCAAAAATATTAATTTTTTGTGTTGAAAGTTGCTTTTAATTTGCCGCTACTTTTATTTGCAGAAGCACATTGTATCTTATTTTGAAGCTCTCAAAATTATTTAACCTCGGTAAAAATAACTTGTTGAGTGTAAAGTCTCGTGTGATATTTGTTGTTAAAAAAAGTCAAAAAATTTTCTTATGTTATGAACTGTGTTTAAAAAAATTAGTAAATAAAATATAGTGAAAGTGTTTTTGTTGCATTTCTAATCATATTGGTAAAATAGGGCGCAACATTTTTTCGCTTTTAACATTGGCTTGCACATGAACTCTTTTTATACTTAATAATGTCACCTCTTTTCCAATTGCACTCATTTTTTTATTTTGTATTTTGTTCTTTTTTTTGTATGATTCTAAAGTAAAATGACCTCTAATCAGTTTCATTATTGTTGTTTAGGTTTAAATCGAGTCCGGGCAAATCCCAATTAGTAGATTAGTCGTAAAAATGTTGCGTCAATTTGGCCGCCGGTGTCATAATTATTCGTGGCTCATTCAAAGAATTTTTCAAAATCAAAAACAGCAAGTTGCTTGCTTCAGTAGTTCTGAAAATTTATTTAAAACTCAAATAAGTCCAAATCAAAACAACAACAACAATAATAATGATACTGATGATGAATCCATTACACAGCGAATATCAAAGGTTAGCACAGCTTCATTTTGCTCTAAATAAAACAAATGCAATAGAAATGGTAAAAAATTACTGTTATTATTTAATGCACTTAATTATAGATTGATGCTGAGGTTTCTAAACTACTAGCGCTCAAGGCGCAGATAGAAGACAATGGACCACCACAGAAGTTTACTCTGAAGACCCCAAAAGGTACACGGGATTATAGTCCAGAGCAAATGGCTCTTAGACAAGGAGTTCTTGATAAAATTATCGCTGTTTTCAAGAAACACGGTGCTGAGTCTATAGACACGCCAGTTTTTGAACTTAAAGTTTGTAAAATTTGTGGCTTGTTCGTTTAAATTTTAACATTTCTTTTATCTATCATAAATAACAGGAAGTCCTTACTGGGAAGTATGGTGAAGATTCGAAACTCATATACGATCTCAAAGATCAGGGTGGGGAAATTCTTTCGCTTCGCTACGACCTTACAGTTCCTTTGGCTAGATATTTGGCTATGAGCAAAATATCAAGCATTAAGCGGTATCACATTGCCAAGGTGTATCGACGAGATAATCCATCTATTGCTCGTGGACGTTATCGTGAATTTTATCAGTGTGTGAGTTGGTTATTCGATTTGTTGAATTTGCAATTTCTTTTGTTCAAACCATAGATATCATTTTTGATGTTTTGTATTTTTGTAGGACTTTGATATTGCTGGTACTTATGATCCCATGCTGCCAGATGCTGAGTGTGTAAAAATCGTCGTTGAAGTTTTAGAAGGATTGGATATTGGAGATTTTGTTGTGAAACTAAATCATCGCCAGTTACTCGATGGGATGTTTGAAGCCTGTGGAGTTCCGAATGACAAATTTCGAGCCATTTGCTCTACAGTGGATAAGTTAGATAAGGTAAATATTAATATTTGATCCAAACAAACAAATTTGTCCTTGCTTTGTGTATTAAGTTTATTTTATATTTCATTGGAATTTATGTGCATTAACAGAGTTGCAAGGAAAACCAACTCTGATATATTCACTGAAGGAAATTAAAATTAGCATTTGCTTAAAATTTACCTACATTAAACATAAACATGTTTCAAAGTGCGAGCATGCTTGGAAAGAAGCAAAACAAAAAGTGCCAGTGGAATCACAAGAGTTTTTGGGAAAATGATCCTCTTGACACCTAAGCGCACTATGTGGTTGTACATTGAAAAACCTACTAGTCGGGTAAAGAGCTGACTACGAAACAAATGCTAATATTTATGTATTACAAAAAAATCATCAAAAAAACAAAACACCTGCCGAGTCAAAACAATCAAATCCAAAAATCAATTTGTTCGCATAGAAATAGAAGTCAATATTGGAACAGTTGCTTATAATTTTAGCAAAGAAATTTTTTGGTAAAACGACCAAATATATTATTCAAAATTTAGTCAATCACAGATGAGTGCAATTTCAAAATGCAAAAAAAATTAACTTTATCTAACCCAAATGCAACACAGTAAAAGGCTACGCAAAAGGTGTGTTTGCTTAAGTGCAAAAGAGTTTTAAGACTTAATTTCAAGAAAAATAGTGATTCTTTTCTTATATTCTTTCAAGTGGGTGGCGACTAGCCATTCGGAATCGACAACAATTTGTATGTTCTTCTGATTTCCCTGATAAAGGTCCTTAAGACGATTAGACGATCATTTCAGTTTCAGTTTCAGTTGAGGTGCCAGTTAAGTGTTCAGTTATGCTTATGTCTAAAAGCCCTTTTAGACGGTCAGTTCTCAGTTCAGTGTGTAAGTAGACGTCAGTCCGATGTTCAGTTGAGCTTTTTCTTTACTGATGGGAATTTCATTAGTTGTCAGTTCATTTATCAGTTCATTTTTAAGTGTTTATAGACATCAGTTTAACAGAAAGCTTAACAGAAGGCTCAACTGAAATGAAAGGGCTATGTGCCAAAAACTGAAGCGTTTAACTGAAACTGATCGAATTCCCATAAGTTTTCAGTTCAGTTATCAGTTAAACTTTATTTCTTCTGACTTTCGACTGTTTTCGACAAGTAAAATGAAAGCTCAACTGAACACCGGACTGACGTCTAAATACACTTGTCTTTTTAAACTGAAGAGACAACTGAACTGATAACTGATCGTCTAGAAGGTGCTTAAAAAGGCCTTTAATAATAGATCTTTGACAGTTCAACACGTGACATTCTAAATTTTTGGTACAGTATACCTAGAGAAGGCACATTTTACATAAATTGCATTCCATCGGCTTAAAGTACACCTGCTAAATTTTAAAATTTGTGATAGATATATTCAGTTGAAATGCAGGGCCACGTAAGTCAAAAAATTCAACAAAAATATTGTTTATTAAATAAAATTAAGAAAAGTCAGATCCACCATTTGAAACTTTTAGTGTACCAATGTTGTTCTGAACATTTGGCAGAAAAAAAAGCTCTAAAATATTTAACATACATGCCAAATGCTGCGTGTCTGGGTTTTTTGCGATTTCTGCGAAACATGCTTAAAATACTTACAAGGTCCTGACGATATGCAGATTCATAGCAAGAACAATAGGAGATGCATTGCTTGGCATATTTATTTATTCGTAGTTCGGCTTTCTAGTTGAAGTTTGAAGTTGAAACAAAAAATTCCATAACTATTCCAAATTTACTTTCTACTTTCATTGCAATAATTAACAACGGCACAGTTAAAGAGAATTTTGTCCTGTTGAACTATAAATCTATTATTATCATAACATTTTAACTTTTACATATTATGTACATTGTACATAGGTTCAGATTCCGGCAACTTGAAGTTAAATTCCTCTCACTTCCGTACTTACTAACTTACAGATTTTAATATTGTTGCATTGTTTTACAAAAATTTAGTAGCTACGTACCCTAAGCAGTTTTTTTTTTTAAATACAAAAAAAAGTATTTAAAATCAGGCCGCCCAATATTGAATTCAATTACCTGGCTGGTTTATTTTGCGGCGAATGTTTGGGATCAATGACTTACTTGCATATGAACAGTTGAAATTACATACAAATAAAGTGACAGTAGCTTTATTCAACTAATATGAAAGTTCAAACAAATCTAAGATTATAAGAAAACAAAAAAAAGAAAAATTGTCTACATTTATTGTACGTAAATACTGACTTGTTTATAACTTTTCATAAATATTTTGCAGAGTCCTTGGGCTGAAGTTAGGAGGGAGATGATTGAAGAAAAGGGTCTTGATGAAGCGTCGGCTGATAAAATCGGCGAATACGTTCAATTAAGTGGTAGTACCGAGCTCGTTGATAAACTATTGCAAGATGAAAAACTTAAGACTATTAAATCCGCTGTGAATGGTTTGGAGGGAATGAAGTTACTCTTGAAGTACTGTAATGCAATGGGATTGAGTAATAGAATTTGCTTCGACCTAAGTTTGGCTCGTGGACTTGATTACTATACAGGAGTTATTTACGAATGTGTGTTGAAAGCAGAACCAAAAGTTGAACAAAATGGTGAAGAGGCTGGAACAGTTGGTTCAATTGCGGGAGGAGGGCGTTATGATGGTTTAGTTGGTATGTTCGATCCAAAAAGCAAGCAAGTACCTTGCGTGGGTGTGTCCATAGGCGTAGAACGAATATTTTCTGTTCTTGAGGCGAAGATAGCCGCCAGTGGCCAAAAAACACGCACAACCGAAATTGAAGCATACGTCGCTTCCGCTCACAAAGGTCTTCATGAGAAAAGACTAGAAATCTTAAACCAGCTATGGGATCAAGGAGTAAAAGTAAGTACATTTTTTAAAGAATATTGACAAACATTTGAAATGAATTTATTTCTCTGCAGGCTGAGCATTCTTACAAGCTTAATCCAAAGCTCTTGGTACAGTTGCAATACTGTGAAGAAAACGGGATTCCATTAGCAGTTGTATTTGGAGATTCCGAATTAGGAAAAGGAATTGTTAAGATTCGAGAAATATCAACACGCAAGGAAGAAGAAGTTAAAATCGAAGATTTAGCTAATGAAATTAAAAAGCGTTTAAGAACTTAATTACCCTTTTAGAATAAAAATGAGCTTTTAATTGTAAACTGTATTTATTTATTTATAATACATAAATAATTGCAAGGGCATTTATTTATCCGTGCTTTAGCATATATACCGGTTATATTGTTAAACCTAACAAACCAAAAGAAATAAATCACAAAAAGTGAATCAGCTAAAAGCCAAACTAAAAATATCTTGTTTTATTAATTAAGCTTAATAAATGAAGAAGAATATGTTATATGAATAGTTTCTATATCTGAACGATTATTTTTGTAATTTTTCTTAGATTTCACAAGACGCCCTGAGACGATTTCATCGCCATGCCAGATTCTCATCGAAAAGTCTTTGCTATAAAATTTACTAAACATATGTCACGCAAAAAACAATCAGCAAAAATGAACGCGTTCTTACAGACTGGTTTTTTGGTGAGTTTTTTCAATCGTGTCTTATATGATTTACTTGCAATATCGATGAAAAAGAAATTATAAATTTAAAGGGGCTCTTTTTAAGAGTACCTAGAAGAAGTGAACAAATAAGTGTTAAAATGAAAAATTCAATGTTGATTGATATTCAGTACGAATGACAATCGATTTTCGATAATATAATAGTGGTAGATTTTTCCTCATAGTTCATAGATATAAGAGCCGCTAACAAGTATACGGGGTTCAATGGTTTTCTTTAACATCTTAGCATTCAAAAAAATAGTCAGATAACAAATGCTTAAGCAATATTAGGTTTTAATAAAAATAACCTTTTTCAAAATAATACAATCGACAGAATCATAGACTTTTTTTTTCTGAAGCAAAACTTCTTAAAATTTCAAGATCGCATTTTCAAATATCACTGGTAGTTTGGTTTTGATTAAAAAAAAAAAAAACTTTGAAAACTCAATTTAAATGTTTATAAATGTAGACCTATTTTTGCAGATCTAAACGCTAAAAAATTATGAAAAAGTTATAAATGATATTAAAAAATTAGAGTCACCGTTTAACTTCATTCGGAATACCAAAGTCCCGAATGGGTTAGCACTCTTAACTTATGTCGATTTCGTACACAAAAGAACTTTAAAAAGTGCTTTTTCTCGAAAACAGTTCCATGGGGCAACTAAATCATTTTTTTTTCTGTACCGAAAAGCACTTTTGTGAATCTCTGTTTGGAGGCAAGAGTGACACCCACTTTCACGTACACCAACACAAAACATTTGACGTACACTAGTTTGAAGTTTGAAATGAGAAATGGGAATAGTGAATTATTTAATTGAAAGGATATTTGCTGTTTTAAGTAAGAGGATTTGTATACGCAAATATTATATGAGTTTTTTGGAATAATTTTTTTTTGTTGGAGAACTGCTAAGAACTGGACGTCAAATGGCACACATGCAGTGACAAAAAAAGGCACTTTTGTTTTCCCGATGGAAATCGACATTAGAGTTCTGAATTTCCCATTTCCAGATTTTTGCCCAGAATTTTACAACGCTGGATTTAAGAAGTCGGTATTCCGACCCCAATCCATGCAGTGCACACTAGAGTATCGTTCATTTAGGCTGGTAATACACCGGGTAAAACAAAACGCTTTCTTTATTCGATAGCCAGAAAAATGTTTTTTATTTGAACACACACCAAGCGAAACAGGATGTAACAAAAAAAAAAAAGTTTCGTTTAGTTTGTTTTGAAATGAAACAGAAATAAAGTTACAAGGTGGAACGAAGTAAAAAACAAAAGTTCAGCTATCAATGCCAAGTGTTTTTGGCAAACCCGAAACGCTACGAAACTTCAACGTGTGTTTTGTTTCGTTTTCTTTGTGTGTGAAACAGTGTTCTCTTGCATCGCCAAACAAAAAAACTCTTTTTGTTTTATCCGGTGTGTTTTCTGCCTAAGGAAGCTGTACCATATCCAAGATACTTTGGTCCTTTGGAATCGGTTTTCTCTCAACAGATATTTGTTTTCAGCTACTTTTAAATAAAAAAAGGGAACGTCATTCACTTCATTGAAAATATTAAAATTTTTTGATATTTATCAAGCAGTGCTGGACGAGCGAAAATGTTTCACTATGAATTCAAAACGAAATCGGTGGGCTAAAGATTTCTATTTTAAAAGAAGTATTTGTTCGTTACAGTGCATCTTTGTTTGAGGTACCTTTTGTATGTCTTAATTTTAATCACCTTTTATGATAAGCGTAAAAACAGACACATAGTTGAAAATACTATATTATATACATATTTTATACATATAAACCTATTAGTAGCTTGGTCACGAGTTTCTGTGGTTTTTTATTTTTCAAAATGTGAAAATCTTTGGTTTTGCACTTAGTAAAAAAATCATAATAAAAACTTTCATCTCCTATTTGGAAAAAAAACACATTTTAAAAAAATGTAAATGTAATAACGCAGAAATAACTAGAAATAACTTTCACACACATTGCAAGCATATTGCTATAATTCAGTGTGACCATTCTTTTTTGACTGAACTTCCCACGATACCCGGTGAATCTTTTGTTGACAGTTATGTATAATCCGAAAATTAAACGCAAGCCAGTTTCCAGTTAGAAATTCCCCTCGGTTAGTTTTAATAAAGAAAAGAAATCGTAGTGAGCTATTTTTATCCCTTAATGAATAAATATCCGCAAAGCGAATATTGAAATTGTCATATCTGGTGCATCCTGACATAGGGGATCTAAGCGGATTTATTTCGAAATGAAAGAGAATCTATTTTTCAACCCCTTAAGTTTCTTTCATTCGTTGTTGTAAAATAATAAAATATTTTGTCAAATATTATTAAAATTTTGGGAGCCTACATAAGTTACGTACTGAATGCTAGTGATTTATTGGTTGAAAAGAAGCAGTTAGCTGTTTTCTGATTAAAGAAAGGGATGTGAACGATAATAATAACATAACCACAGGCCTATGCTTGAATGGGGTGTGATAATACTGTGTGCGATGTGACATCCTCTTTTCCTTTTTATCCTGATTGCGTGTTTTTCCTTGGAATGGTTTGTTGATAAGCGTATAGTTGCTCGCAGCAATCACTTGTATTTATATACCTACATACATTGCTTAAAGCGGTGTGTATTTGATTATTGCTCATAATTCTCTAGGGATGTAATAAGTAGATTTATCGAAACCAAGGCGAGAAAACCCAAATGTGTTTTTCTGAGTAACCTTGATAGTGACCATAAAAGATAAGCGCTTTTCGTATTACGGATGCATTGTTTTTAAGAGCGTGGAACAGAGCAACTAAATTTTTGTATGTTTTTTATTCGTATTCCTCTCTTAATTTTTTATTTGATTTGATTGTTTTGAGAAATTTATGAAATTTATATGGAAGTTAATAACTGATACTTACCATTAGTAATTCGTTTAGAATTGACTTGAGGTTTTTACGAGTTCTTAGAGAAATAAAGATTCCAATATTCCCTTGCTACGAAATCCTCTTAACTGTCCCTTACCCCTCCTTTTTTTCAATGTAGCATGTATTTACTGTTTAAAAACAACCCTGAAAACCTTCTAAGAATAATTGCATTGTATAATTTCTCTCGCAAACATTTCAGGTCGTTAATCCTATTAGAGATACAATGTTTACTTTTCTTTTTGTAACAGATATCTTTTGACAAAACCAAATAGATGTTGTAATAAGTATATTAAAATTAAGAACTGCGTGTTTTGCTTTTGGATGTAGTCCACGAATTTCTCGAATTAAACTTTCAGCATCTCTAGCTGTTTACTTTCATGACCATGAAACTCGCCGAAAAGACTTGCAGTGCAGTCGCTATAATGGAGAGACCAAACAAACAAACACGTTTTTTTCTTTTTAGTGTGATTAATTGCTTCTTTCATAATAGGATAGTATCTATATAGAATTCATATAAAATATAAACAATTTTTCTCTTTTTGTGGTGCATATTTCTTTTCTTTTTTTAAGATGATAAAAATGAAAATTCAGTTTAAGTATTCCCTTTTTGTGCAGTTGTAAAACTGACATTTGTCATTTGTTTGTAAAATATGTCCCTACTTTCTATGCAACCAAGCCTTTGTGAAAGATCCCCATAATCACAATGAAATTAAAAAAAAGTAATTAACCAGTTCAGAAAAAAATGCTCTAAAAGAATCTATTAATCTACTTTTCTATGTAAATGGTGGGTCATTTTTTAAGCATAGGTTATTTTGACACTAACATCTGTTTCCTATGCTCTTAATCTTGACAGGAAGACAGTATCGATGTTGAAATAATAGGTTTGTTCGTTGGAGTTTACCCATGGTTGACCGAGGTTTCCTTGACAACACTATGAGTTGTCAAAAAACCTGGGCTTTCCAGTCCTCAAAAAAAGCTAAACCACAAAATCACCACACATCCCTGTCATTTGAATAAAAATACATACCATTTGACAGCCCTAAACTCGCCTTAGCAAAAACCTAGGGCGAGTTGAGGGCAATCGCAGGTCAACGAAGTTTTGGCCGAAATGAAGCAACCTGGAAAACACTCATAGTCCCCGTTTTCGTAGGGCTCTCACAGGCACATCAGCCGTGTAGCTGACAGTGTGAGTCTCAATCCACGGACATGAACGTGCCATCACATCGCTCGGAACAGCTCATCATTTCACGCAGTAACACAACCCTAACTCTGCACAAATATCTCGAATTACTCGCTTACAAAATCCATTTTACTCAGTAATTCGAGGTACGACCATCCACTTGTGCCTTACATCAGCACCTTGAAAATGACAACGATATTGGGCGGAAAATTGTCTTTTCTGATGCCTAGCATTTTCATATCGGTGGTTTGGAAACCTGAAAACCTGCACCTCATTGTCGAGAAGCCAATCCATAAAAAGTGATAGTTGTGGAGTCATTTGAGCACATCTTATAGAAAATAAGGCTGGGAACAACGTTTCAGTTGACGTTGGCGTTGCAGAGCCATGTTAAACAACAATTTTTTTTTTAAATTGAGATTGATGATATGGATTTGGACGACCTTTGTTTGGTTCATGCAGGATGGTGCGCCATATGCCACACTGTTCAGAACACAGTCGATTTCTTGCTCACCAAATTCCCAAATCTCAAATCGTTTTTCAAATCAGCCGTTTTGGCAATGTCAACTGGCCGCCTCGGAGCTGCAATTTTACCTCTTTGGTTTTTTTTGTTGGGACTCATGAAGGACCTATTTTATTACATCAATCTGGCAACGATTCAAGCAATTAATGCCAATATAATCCAAGCAATCGATGAGCTACAGCCCGAAATGATTAAGGTAAACAAGGTCTTGGAAAATTGGAGTGACGGAATGCGCTACTGCGAAGGCATCGGAAGCATCCACTTAAATGCTAGAATTCCATAAACATTAAATTTTTTCCTAGACTATCGTCTTTCGCGAGTAATTGCCAACTACTCTGATAGGAATTTCAAAAGCTTTCGGACAAAAACTTCTATAGGTCTCTTCCATTTCTCAGACATGTATGGTTGAGAGAAACGCGCTAGGCTCAAAGCCTCCCCACCACCCTGTTTATTTTATCAAAACGGATTGAATTCGAGAGAAAAACATTGATTAAAAAAAATAACCAACATTCTGCAAATTCTGAATGGATCATTAGCAGGACGTGTCTACTGTAACAAGCAAAATAGCAGGACATACATACTCGAATATAAAAATACGACCGAGGCGCAAAATTACCACCAATCGTCTGGAAAGGTCACGTGGCATCTATTTCTTATCGTGGTGACCAACTTTCCATACGCCACGTGCCATCAAGTAACTCATCTCTGAAAATGCAGTAAAGGCCATGATTTTAAATTTGTTTTCATTCTCTAAACAATAATTCATCATCGTGAGTTTGAAACGGTTTCTGCAATATACAAGGGAGGAATCACCATAATATTCGTTTCTGGCTGCATTTTCTTAGTTGAGTTTATTTCAAGTTCGTCGATGCATTGCTAATCGATCCGCATTTAATGGCACCTTCTTGATTGTGAGGTCGAGATTATGGAATACCGCACACTTCTTTACTCAGTAATTTAATTAGAAATTTTGCTACAACTGATATGATCTTGAGCACGTTTCACACATGACTTTTTATGCTTGCTCACTTCCAAAAGTTGGAATATATATTTTGAATTCAATGTAATGCAATCAGGGAAGGGAAAACTTGCATCTGACAAGCAATTTTTCTCTGTCTTAGGGCAAGATACTTTTGTCTATTTACTTTGTTATTGAACAGAACTGAACAAAATTGGAGAAGGAGGAGGACAATTTCCTGTCAAAACATCGTTATGAACATATTTTGAAATTGATTTGGGAGCAAGAGCTTAGCAAACAATGGAACACTAGGGTGACCTATTCTTTTGAAATATCTCCCATTGCTCATCTGTGAGGTAAACAAGTAAAGTTAAAGTATAATCGCATAATAGCTTTCTGTTAGTAAAACGGAAACTTTGAAATAGATCAGATGTAACACACTTCTGATTTATATTTGTAGAACGAAAATTCCACAAATTACTCCGCAGAGAAATGTAAGTTTAGCTGTAGAAGTAGATGTCTTTTCGCCTAGAAAGGGATTTACCAGAGGCAAAGTTTCAAGTTCCCCGTCCTTTTTCAGACTGGACGTAAGGGATTGCTTTTTAAATAATGACTCCTGAGGGACGTAACCCTTCCGTATCCTTGTACGGATTAATACATTTTGTTTTTAAAGAAATCGTTGCTAGCAATAATTTATCACCTGACATACGTAATTAGATTTGCAAATGTAGATTCTCTTGTGACAGTGTCCTAGTCATGGTAAACCAATGAAATCCATTATAACTTACAACTATCTTAATTTTGATTTATCGAAAGAAACTACTTGGGGACTCTTACTATACACAAAACTTTAGTTTTGCGACACTGTGACTATAGCGTGTTAACATTGTTTTGTTATCATGTGAATGCAGTCAGTGTAACAGAATATTTAATTCAAGTAGCTGGACTCATAGCCTTTTATAACCCCTAAATTCTGGTAGTTCTTATAAACGGCAACTCAGAGGGCTACTTAAGTACTCATAGACCAGAAAGAGTGGAGTAAGAACATGATTAGAGACCCCTTGTGTTGCTGTCAGGCCATGAAAAATTATTTTTTGATTCCATCAGTTTGTAAAAATCCCTTATTGAGTTCCAGTCAAGGCTCTAACAAAAGAATTCATAAAAAAGGGTTCACTTGTGGCTTACCCGTTAACGTGTTTAAGATAAATAGTCTTCATCCGTTGTTGTTGTGCATTTCGTGTGATATCAAATTTAATTAAAATTTATTTGAATCCTAGAAGTGAACTGAATACTTATGAGCAAACAACTAGAGTAAGGTATCCAATGGTAAAAAAATTCATTCCATAGTCCTTAAATTAAATCATTGTTTGCGCAATTGCTCACCACAAGGACGAGAAAATCAGGACTATTAATCATTGGTCGGATTCTTTCATTGTGCTCTTTCTTGAATTTGAAAGGAAGAAAAGGGGTTGCCTTACAATGAGCCCGATTAGCATTTGCAATAGGCTCGGTGTCGACATCTTGAAATATTTATACACAAGTCGTGCAGTTGTGAAAAGGACATTGATTTTTGAATAGCCTGAAAAATGTGGTGCACTAACAAATAAACCGTGAAACTGAGCATATATATATGTTGTGCTTAACAAATTCTTTTTTTCTTATAAGGAAAGAGGGTAGCAAAGTATCATCAAATGTTGACTTTTTTTCATAAGGAATTTGTGTAGGTTTCTAAAACAAATTTTGTTAGTTACGAAATCTGGGATGTAAGAAGATAGCTCAAGGTTAGATAAGTTCATTCTTGGGCTCTTAGCTCAGCACATAGCTGAGTTGAGCTTCCTACTCATTTATACTTATTTGAGCTAGAATGCTTTTTTAACTCTTCAATTCAGATAAAATAAGCGCAGTCAGCTTTGAACTGACTTGAGCTATATAACTATATAACTATTAAATAAAACATGAAAGTTGCAAGAATATTCCAGCTTATAACTAAAGATACTTGTGGTGCCCATGGCGTAAAGGTTAGCATGTCTGCATACGTGTGAGTTTCAAGGTTCGAATTTCAGAAACACAAATTATTTTTAACGGATATCATCTTTCTCGGGGCAAGTCCTCCAAAAGTAGTTTCACTGTCATGAAAAACGCTTTTTCACTAAGCCGTTCGGAATAGACAAAAACTTGTAGGTCCCCTCCGTTCCTTAATCTAGGTATGGTTGAGAGTAATCGCTAAGCCCAACGGCTGTGTTGCACCACCTTATTTATTTTTGACTCAAGATACTGCAGAAGCTCAAAAGTTTGCTTTCGACTTCCCACTACTAGTGCGAAGATCTCAGAAAGGAGAAAAAGGACTCTTTTTTGTGTTTATGATCAAAAATAAAAAAAGAGACCAAAAATGAATAGCGCAAAAAATATGAAAAAATACATTTTGGATTTCTATAAGGCAGTTGATGAGTTTTAATTGATTATAGAGTAAAAAAGTCTAAGTTAGCAATTTTTGCACCACAATATGGTTCAGTTATAAGTGAACTTCAATAATTACCCGTTTTGCTTTTTTGTAGCCAATTTTGTGTGATTACCGTAATTCCTTATTCAATTAAGGTAAATTTAACGACAATGAAGTAAAAGTTGTTCGCCAAGCGAATACTAATCCAGAATGACCAAAAACCTTTAATTGCTGCTTTCGTGAAAAACTCACATACGTATGTTCTACCTTTGTTCAATTTAATCACCCATTTACCCCCGTTGAGACCAACGACAAAAAGGACAAAAATCCGACGAAAAAAAAACGAAATTGCTTTTAATACCCGGATGTATAATGTCACAATGGCAAATACTCATTTTTGTCTGTTTAGCTTTCCTTGTATAGGATTACTGAAGTGCGGGGTGGGCTAAATGGATACATTGCTCTGTTTCGACTTCCTGTCTTGGTGAGGGCATCATGGTGACACCCTTCAGCATCAATGTTATTTAACAGTTATTTATTTTGTGAACGGTTTTAGTTGAGTTATTCGTTGTTCCCACCACCACCACCACTACCAACCACCATCCACCCATTCCCACAGGACAGGAACAAAAGAGATGACTTATTCCATTTTTTATGGATGTGTCAGCTCGCTGCCGTTTTTGATGTGATGTGGCGAATGATTTGATAAGATACCCTTCCTGGTTTGCTTTTTAGGAACGAAGAAATGGACCACTACCACTATAAGCGAAATCAAGTGCTTTAGGTGATTTATTGTTTGTGGATGTTTTTTTTCACTTCTGCGACGATTGATTTGTCTTCCATTTCTAGGGGTAGCTCTTAGAAGTAAAACAGTTTATCTACATACCTATAGTTATCTATTTTCCGATAATTGAGTTGGACTCATCGGTGAATTGGTTGTTATACTAATGTATATGTTCTACTGTGTATCTCAATCCAGGCCTTTGAACTTTTAGTTGTTCACCACACCAAAATAATGTTTAAATTTTTGAGTAATATCAATAACAAATGCTATCGCGATAGGTTTAGAGAAGCAACAAAGTCAAAGAATCTTACACTTTTACAACTAGGTACTGTCAGGCAAATCTATATATAATACATTTTTTTGGAAGTAAGATTTTGTCTCTAACTAGCTAATCTGCCTATCTGGGTCTAGCTTATTAAAAGAGTTAAAATAAAATAAATAAGGTGGATCAACAGAGCGAGGAGCCCCAGGGCCTAGCGTATTTATCACAATCATGCCTTGTGAGAGGGGATGGAGGGGACTTACATTTTTTTACCGATTCCAAACGGCTTATCGAGAAAGCGCTTTTCATGGCGACGGATTTACTAACGGAGGAATTAGCGCCTCGCAAAAGGCGATACCCGTGAAAACGCATTTTTGTCTCTGTTGGGACTCGAACCACGAACCTCTGGGTTAACAGAAGACATGCTAACCATCACGCCATGGGTAACACAAAATTTTCAAAAAATCAAAAATTGCCATGGAACACTCACTGGGCTAGGCTGAAGATTGCCTGAAAGTTTCTAGTTTCCCGTTCTTGTTCCCATGGGATTATGAGAATGAAATACAGTCTATTTTATTGAATAATGAATGATGTTGCCTTATAATTTTGAAAGAATTTTTGAAATCGGTGGAGTACTTCTTAGGTTTCCGTTAACGCTCCCGTTCCTGCTGAACTTAGTGAATCAACACATTCGCTGCCATGTGACCTACCGGTGGGTCACACAAAATATTCATAAGAAGCCATGTGCACCACCGGTGGGTCACAGTGTAGATATTTAAGTATGGAACTTTCTTAACACGTTGACTGCCGCCATAGAAAAAAAAAAAAAATATTACCAAAGGGCCAAAAGGGTTTTTTTGTGTTATCGTGATATTTATGTGTACAATTGCTAAACTGCGTCTTAGTTTTTTAAATTTGTGTTGTTCTTATGTGTTTTAAGACCGTGACCACCAGTGGGTGACATGGCCCCTCACACAAACTTACTATAGTGTAGTGCTAAGTTACCCACTGGTGGTCACTAGCTAATTGTACGTTTTACATTAGTTTACTTTTTCCTAAGTTCGTGTTTCATTACTTTGTCATTTATTTTTAAATTCTTAAGTCTATTTTTCTTTATTTATTTGCATTATAAGTCAAAATTTAAAAAAAATTTATAACTTGAATTAAAACTACAATAAAAGTCTAAAACTTGCAAGTAAGTGGTTTTAGAATTTTTTCCTACAAAGCAGGGACTTTTTACCTAGGTGCCAAAGTAAGAAAAATAACATTTCATCAGCAAGCCTCTTAAAAAAATTATAAGCCTGTTCTATGTTCTTAGACCTACTCTATATATATGTACATTAGAGTGGGTCAAAAAAATCGATTATTTTTTTTTTTACAAATGCTACAGAAAAATGGGTTGCTAGACTCCTTAAAAAAATTCTCAAAAATTATGAGCTCTTAATTTTAATATTTAGGTCCTCCGCATCGCAGTTTTGTATATTTTCCTCAGTCCAATAGAAAAAAATTCATACCTCATCATTTATCGATTGAACACAAAAATGATCCAAAAGAATCTTTTAGGAAATTTAACGCTCTACAAAAAAGGTATCTTGTGTTTTTTCCGTAAACCTCACCATTTGAAAGATATTAAGGATTTAATTTTGATTATTTTAAGACAAATTTCAATTTTGTTTATGAATTTTATAACTTGACAATAAATGACTTTTACAAAAAGCTCAATGCAAATTTTTGTTGGAAATTAACTGCTCTTTAAAAATGGTATTTAATGTTTTGGCGATGAAATTAACCGCTCAAAAGTTATTCATCATCAAACTTTCATGTGTACGGATTATTAAAGTTTTGAATGAGATATTCGAAAAATTTCAATTTAATTTATGAATTTTATTTGAATTTCATTTCTTGTCATTAATATAAGTATTATTTGAGTTTAATTTTCGAAATTATCAAAATTTTTCTTCAATTATTCTAAACATTTATTTTTAATCATTAGAAATCACGATCCTGGGAAAAATTTCTCTTCTAGAGAATTTCTGTTTTGTATTTCATTTCATCTGTTTGAATTGTGAAAATAAAACTCAAATAATACTTATATTAATGACAAGAAATGAAATTTATATAAAATTCATAAATAAATTGAAATTTTTCGAATACCTCATCAAAAACTTTTAAGATCCGTACACATGAAAGTTTGATGATGAATAACTTTTGAACGGTTAATTTCATCGCCAAAACATTAAATACCATTTTTAAAGAGCAGTTAATTTCCAACAAAAATTTGCATTGAGCTTTTTGTAAAAGTCATTTATTGTCAAGTTATAAAATTCATAAACAAAAATGAAATTTGTCTTAAAATAATCAAAATTAAATCCTTAATATCTTTAAAATGGTGAGGTTTACGGAAAAAACACAAGATACCTTTTTTGTAGAGCGTTAAATTTCCTAAAAGATTCTTTTGGATCATTTTTGTGTTCAATCGATAAATGATGAGGTATGAATTTTTTTCTATTGGACTGAGGAAAATATACAAAACTGCGATGCGGAGGACCTAAATATTAAAATTAAGAGCTCATAATTTTTGAGAATTTTTTTAAGGAGTCTAGCAACCCATTTTTCTGTAGCATTTGTAAAAAAAAAAAAAATCGATTTTTTTGACCCACTCTAATGTACATAAAATTTTATCAATTAAATGTTCATATTTTTTTTCATTTCAATCGAAACATAACGACATACGCCCATATACAGACCAAATTTCTCACCTGAATTAAAGTTTTAAGACATTTAAAGAAAGAAACATGAAACAATTGCCTTCTCCCCTCGCATTTACAGAACCAGCAAAAAATATTAGGTCACCTCCAATCCCATTACTCACAGATATTGTTGTTATAGAAATACACTAGGCACACCTATTCATCTCGAAGTAGGTATTGTGCCCAAATATTTTATTTATTTAGGTATTTACAAAAAATTAACTTACAAAGTAAATTTAATAAGCTATATATAAATTCAAGACATCAGAGCAACATGACCATAAATGTCGTGAGAGAGGAAAAATAAAAATAAAAAGTGATTGAGTTTAGACAAAATTTTAAAAGATGAATTAACAAGAAAGCTTAAGTTTTAAAATTATATATCTTTCCATTTATTGTGCTGATCTAGGACTTTCTTAATTCGTTGCATGGTGAGAGCATCAGAAAGGTTCAGGTTGATCGAAAGTCTATTTTTAATTACTTCGATTGAGGTCATGTCTGGTATTTGCCGGGAGATAGGACATTCAGCAAAAATGTGCCAGATTGTTAATGGTCCCTGACAATTTCCGCATTCCTGGGGTGGTTCCTTTTTGAAATAGTGGCAACATGAGAGCAAGTTTTTTCCAACTCTTACTCGAAAAAGCGTTTCGAACTCTTGACGGCTTAGTTTGATATTGTATGGCGGTCGATGTTGTGAAAATTGGTGTCTTCGAAGAAAGGTTACTTCTTTTTTCCAAGCCTTATCTAACCCATATTATCATAAGCTTTCAGAGTTCTTTTTATGCCCAAATATTTATTTATTTTTCACGCCATTTACGTATAATGCGGGTATCTAAGACTAAAATTCTGAAAAATTGTTATAAAGTTAATGTATATTTTTATATCAAAGTGTTAATTTATATTAATTAAATTTTTTCAATACTTTTTTTTGAGAATTTTGTGTACGAATGACATCAACCAAGATCTTCAAAGTGCCTAACTTCTTTAAAAAAGAGTTTTGAAGAAAGAAAAATATATTATAAAACCGTTAAAAAATAATTTTGGTTTGCATAAATAAATGAAAAAAAAGGCGTTTTTAAATTTTTGCCCATGATTTGTGAAATAAAAAGGCACTTTTTTGCTTTTGTTATTGATTCTATAGTATACCTTGTTTTGGAGACCTTCTTTTTTCGCAATATTTTTCTGTCGTCTTGCTGGTTGTCTCTATTTTCACAGTATCCATAGCGCGGTTGAAATGATTCTGGAAATTTTTATGAGTAGTAAAAAAATTTATCCAAGCAATTTGCACGCATAAAACGGTGAGCCATTACCTCATAAGGCGTTATTGTGAGAACTGCGCTAGCTCTAGGCCCTTGCTCCTTGCATGTATTAATGAAAAAGGGCAAGTCCTTTAAGAAAAACAAGGTTTCCACGGTGTAATTAAAATGAAAAGTTATTTCATTTCTTAATTACAGTCCCTACAGTTAGAAAACTTTTTTAACTGGAATCATCTTATTCCAAGTCGGAATTCTGGCGATCAAAGAGGTCCTATCATGGCTCATGAAAAAACGTGATGTCAACGTCAAATGTTCGCATCTTCCAAGCAGCCCTTAATTCAATCGGCAATGTTTCCACAAAACTACCCGCCCAACTGTCGATCGTCACTTAACACTTAACAGAATGAATATTGGCATACCTTTCTCTAGAGCAAGATTCCATGAGGATAACAAGCACTAGGTGGTGCAACATTGCATCCAAAACGAAGCAGTAGCTTTTGGTCTCTTGTGAATATCATTAAGAACTCAACCACGTCACCGGTCCCATCGCTTGTAAGTCAGCTCCATCGATAAAACCAATTTACTGGCAGTTGAAGTTGCTGCTAACTCCACACTTCCCGATAGCAAATTGGGTCCACCTGAGCTTGAGTCTGTGATGAAACGAACTATCTCGGTTGCGACTTGCGAGAGTCCTAAAAGTTCTGAATTTACATAAATCCGCTGGTCCAGGTGGTATCTCAGCCGTTTTTCTTAAGAGGTGTTGGTATGTGTGTAAACGATGATCTTCGTTCTAATGACCATAATATTTGAAGTCACGAAAAATGTTGCGAAATTGTTGATGATTGCTTTATTTTCCTAACGCTCGTGCTTTGTTGTTTTGTTTACTTTTTACTTGATGAGTTTTATAGTTTAGAGATTATTCGTGTTTTTTATCCAATAATTGAAAGATAAGTACATTTTTTGAACAGCTTAAACACTTTTTATATACTTCCTCAAAGGTATTTTCAGAAGCAATGCTTCATCTCACTGACGATGTTGAAAAAATTTTCTTAGGTAGGTACTAATCTTTTATTTATTTTTTACTTTTGAAAATGAGCTATAGTTATTATATTATAGCTATTATGGTCTACCAATTTCGACGGCAAGCTTAATTATCCTTTTTTGTTGTTATAAAGTACTTTGTCTGTTTTGGTGTCTGCTGTCCGAGCAGTTCAAAGAGGGACGCTTAGTCCTTATACAGCTAATGAGTGGTATAAAGATCTCAGAATTATTTGAAAATCTTTAGACAGTTTCTTTTTAGTTTAAAAAAAATTTAAGTCGAAAATCAATAGGAAAAAGTCTAAATTCGTAATCCCAATATGGCTTATTGACGAAAGTTTTTAAAGATCTTAATTTTTTTTTCTAGGGCAGAAGTTGCCCTGTTTTGGTATTTTCTTATAGTAATATGTCTTTTTAATTAATCAACAATTACATTACTCATTCTGTTAAACTAGCAAAATTATTCGGCGCTATCGAAGTAATCGTCGGAGCGGAGTTTTCTCCGCACCGCATCCTTTTTCGCAGATTCAATTTTACTTGGAAGTATAGTTATCATCGTAAGAAATTTTTCACAAATGCAACAATGCAACGCATTGCATTTCCAAAACTAAACCCTTTCCGCAGCAAAAACTTATCGGAGATCGTCGGAGAAATGTTTGGTTTTATCTGTCAAAAAATAAGGCGAACAAAAGTAGTTAATCGCAAAGCATCGCATATAAATGGCAACGTTATATTTTGTCCGATAAATGTCCGATCGGAGAACTACCACGAAGCAAAATGTCTCCGAATCGTAGGAAATCGAAGAGAATTCCGCTCCGACGGTTACCACGTTAGAGCTGATTTTATTTTAAATCTGCCTAGCTAGGCCTTATACTACTTTAGTTATTTTCAGTTTTTGTTTCTAGACGAGACGGCCGGTGCGGCGGTAATAACGTCCATGCTTTGTTTGTTTCTAAAGTTACGTCCGTTTGAGGTGAAAATCACGCTAATCGACACTTTGTCCGTGATCTTTATGTCACCGCTTAGCGCTAAACATATTAGGATTTTCTGGTTAATGGATTTTCTTGTATATCATCAAATTGTATAAATTTAAATTTAAACTTTTTTCAAGCTCTTAGAAAACTGGACTCTTTTACAAGCTTGAGAAGTTTTCCGTTTTTAATATTTGAGTTTGAAACCAAATTTTTTAAAAACATTTGAATAACTTAATTCAAAACGAACATTAAAAAAATGCATTCCTGCGAATTGAAGGAAGGAGTAGGGTGGTATTTTGTTCAATTTTTATTTTTCCTGGTAACATCGGAGGACTTGAACTTCCTCTAATCCGGTTTTTGGCTTTTTTCATCTAAACCTGGAAGCTTTAGCGTTTTGTTACATAGGTACTAGACCTGTTAATTAATTTCACACTACATTTGTAAATAAGACATCTAAATATTTTGTTGAATATTGCATCATAGAGTAACTATTAATTATAAACGAAGTGTTGTTTCTTGTATAGGTAATTAAATTCTTTCCAAGACTGATAAATAGGACGTTAGATCTAGATTTAGCAAGATAATGCAATGTTGAATTAAGAAATAAGAAAATCTTTCTTAATTCAAAATGTTGTAAATTGTACCCGTGTCGTGATGTTAAGCATGTCTGCTGTTAACCCAGAGGTTCGTAGTTCAAATCCCAACAGAGGCAATAAAAATTTTCCACGGGTATCGCCTTTCGCGAGGAATTGACAAGTCCTCCGCAAGTAAACTCGTTGCCATAAAAAGCGCTTTCTCGGATAGCCGTTCAGAACCGGAAGAAAATTGTAGGTGCCCTCCGTTCCCTCACAAGGCATGGTTGTGAGAAATGCGCTAGGCATGTCTGCTGTTAACCCAGAGGTTCGTGGTTTAAATGCCAACAGAGGCAAAAAAAAAATTTCCACGGGTATCGCCTTTCGCGAGGAATTGACAAGTCCTCCGCAAGTAAATTCGTTGCCATAAAAAGCGCTTTCTCGAATAGCCGTTCAGAACCGGAAGAAAATTGTAGGTCCCCTCCGTTCCCTCACAAGGCATGGTTGTGAGAAATGCGCTAGGCTTGTTGCGCCACCCTATTTATTTATTTATCCCTTTTATAACTCCCTTTTACATAGTCAAACCTGTTCTACCGTACACCGAGCGGTAATTAGCGAAATTTTACTAATTTTCTTCGTACCGTTTTGCGGCCACTACTAACGCTACCTATACCTATATAGTTTCGCCACTTCGAGAACCGATGTTCTTCGGATGGTATGTCTGTCTAAAAGTAGTCACAGATTTCAATACAAAAGTGGTTTTTTTTACAAAAACAAGTTAGTTACGAGACTGGTGATTCGACCAGTATCGAAAATCTCAGGACTCAAATGAAAAAGGAATGACAACTTCCACTATCATTTAATTAAAAAGTTAAGGATTCAAAAGGCTGCGAAACAGAAAACAAAGAAATAAAAGAAAATAAATATCAAGGAACTTGTCCTTTTTTATTTTTTTGTTTTTGATTGTGTTTTGGTTAAATAAGAATTGCAATAAAAAAAAGGAAACGAATACTTTATCAAGAATTCCAATAAATGAAAAGATTAGTAAAGCTATTTGTGCAGGACAGAAAATGTGGCTTAATCTTGAAATAAAGTCTAAATACTCAAAGCTGTCTGTAATTGAACGTGAGGCATATTCCCTGCATCTATATCTCAGCAATAATCTAAATCATGAGGGAAACTCATCAAGAATTCCAATCAAAAAAGAGGAAACTATGAAAAAAAGAATTGAGGCGGTGAGCGAAAAACAAGAAAAACGAATATAAACATTTCGATGCAAAAACAATCTATTACAATTCATAGCCATTGCTGCAGACAGGTACCTAGCCAAAGGCATTGCCTACTTTTTATTTTCAAAAAACCATAGTCAAAGGATATTGCTCCTCCCACAAGAGGATAGGTCCTTTTATTAGATAAGGCGGACGCATATTTTCCATTCGAGAATCTCCATTCACCTAATATCTCACACCGCGCTGATCCCGCGCACATGTCATTCTGTCATTTGGAGGAAGAGCAGTAACCAACAACAACATTGTAAGAACAATTGTTGATTGGAGGGACACCAAAAATAAATAAATATTTATAAAGTTGAGAGGAGAATTCACTCTCATGGACATGAGTAAAAGCTCTCAAGTCTCAATAAAATACACAGAGAGTATAAAAAGAGACTTGTAGAGTTGTTTACAATGCGACTCGTGATATACAAAAAACCACGTGGGAAAATTTTCTCCGTTTATTGGAAACCCTCGAGTAGAATGTTGCCAGTAAAAAAAAAATTATAAAGCTATATATTTTAGGGTGCATCAAAAAATACTTATATACTCTTAATCTGTATCCAGTTGAATATATTATTATTGAATATGAAAAACTATTTATTTATTTAACTGAGTAAATTTTGGATATCTACAGATTTAAAATATCTACAGATTTAAAATGAAAGATACTTAGGTACTACAAAGTATTTAAAACTTAAAATTGACACTAAAATAGTTAGAATTTTTAAAATGTTGAGTGCTACTGTTTCCAATCTCTTAAAAATTTCCAATTTCTTAAAAAATTTAATATAACTTACAAATGTGCTTTTGAAATTTACCTGGGGTTGGATAAAGATGACAAATGAATAAAACAAACCATTCTATAAGAATGAGCTCTATTCAAATATAAAATCATAAAAACGTTCTTATAAAAATGTACATCAGCTTCAAAATGTTTGTGACAGTATCTTCCGATCGTCAGTTTCATTAAAATCTGATTTAAATAAAGTTTTACTCATTTTACTCAAACATTGACAAACTACAATCAATACCTAATTGCTGTTATTTTAAATCGGCGTTTGACTTGTTTTCAGTTCTTATCTACATATAGTTAGGTACTTATCATTTAAAGAATTTTTTAAAATTTTAAAATTTTAAATCACATAAGTACCCAGTTCTTGTTTCTTCAATTAAATATAGTTTGTTCCTATTTTAAATGCTACCACTAAGAACGTATATCTGAACATATACGTGATGAGTAAGTTCTACTTAACCTGCCCTGTATCAAAAATATTTTTACCTTCTCCAATCAGCCAAAACCATTCATCTCTTCCAACTGGAAGTTTCCTCTGTCGCCAGCCGGAGAAATTATGACGATTTCAATGGAATGTTCTAACCACGCATGTTTGCAATTTGGTATGGTCATGATTTGGAAGCAATATTACCGCTAACCGCCCTCAAAATCTGCTTAAAACTCATTGGAAGTTGCCAGGCGATTGGTGTATCATCCCCTTTGCTCGTTAGATTCTCAATTATTTTTCTGTTTACACTTTTTTTTTCATACATACTTTTATCTCTCTTTCTTGCATCCATCTGCGCCCTCTCGTAACATTGTAGAGTATACTAACTCAACTCAGTAGGAGGAATTCAGTTTTGCTTCTAGCGTGCAAACTAAATTCCGTTCGATTCATTCGTCGAATAAAGGTCGACGTTGTAAGTCGGTTTGGTGGAGTACGTTTGTTTCTTGGCGATTTGTTCACTGCGATTTGAGCATCAATTCAGGTGTTGATTAAACATAATTGCAGCAATTAGTAATTACATACAACTAAAAAAAATAGAATAAAATAAATGTAAAAGATTTAATAAGTGAAGCGAGAGAAAAATTTGATTAGTCAACACACATACCGGCTAAAATTTAAGCAGTGCATATAAAAAGTTATCGCAGTTCTCTAAATAAAGTGTGAAATTTTTTGCGAGTGATAAAATAAACAATTCAAGACGTGAGTGATTTATGCCTGGTCTGACCCGAATACATTGTTTCGAATCCGAAATTTTATCAGTTTTCAAATTTGTTTAAATATACTCATTGTTAACAAATCAACCACTACCTACAAGTTGTTGTATATTACGTGAATAACTGTAAAGCATCTAATCGGCATAACTTCAGGAGAACGCGACTGAACAAAGTATCTGTGAACAAATAGATTTTCTTTTCAATTTTTATCCAAGAAGCTCGTCACAATTGTCGCAGAGAGCTCAATATATGTAAGTGTACCATAATCCGGTTGATGTCAATATGTAGGTTTTAAGCTGCCTTCTGGGAGTCTCCTCAATATCATCACAATATTAAATATCTGTTATTTCAAACCGCAAAAGTAATTATACCAGTTCATGTAGTTCGTTAATAAGTTTCGAACCAATTAGAAAGTTAAAAAAAATGTAAAAATGTAATAAATACCTACATACGCTGAAAACAAGTATCTTGCCATGGCATTTGCAGACGTTAATATGCGTGCACTGGTGCTTAAGTTCAGTCAATTTCCTTGGGGTCGTTAATTAACGAGTTCTCCTTCATTTTCACTCACTGTAACACATTATTTTGTGTTGTGTGCTCCGTCTGACAAATGGGAATGGGAAGAAAAATATAGGTATGAACACTAAACATACTTACTAGCTGCACTTTGCGCAAGAGGAATTGCTGATGAACTCATCATCATCACGCATTCGGATCGAAAATGAATAATTTAATGTAAATGACATGCAAAGATGGAAAATAACGACGAATGCAGTCTTATTAGCAGTTGAATACGGGAAATGCATTTAATTGCAAAAAAAAAGTATAAAAGTAGTTAGATAAAACATTTTTGTGGTTGAGAAAGAATTTTTAAAATAATTTCAGTCTCGTTTCGAGTGGTCCCAGGAATCCCTTTCCAATAGGCTTAGCTGAGCGAAAAAAGAGTGCATACATATATGTAACTATGATGTGCGATTGGAAGATTGGAACATGAACACTTGTCATACTTACAATTCTTTATTATTTGCAAACCAACTCGTTTGGATTGGTCGGTCAACTCCAATTGGCAATTGTCGTTATTCTGTGCTACAGACTTTGTCCCTGAGTGGCCATAACATGAGAGTTGTTCGTCGCCTACAATTCATCCAAACAGCTTTTTTCATCTACTTATGCGAATTTTAGAATGAGAACGAACAAAGACGTTTTAATTCAGGGGGAATAGTGTTTCAATTATTTTATGCGTGCAAATATTTTATACCTGCAAGTGAACGCCGACCTTTACTTTAAGTTTAATAGTTGAACTTGTTATCCCTTATCAGCAATCTCGGAAGCAAAGCCCCTAAACAAAATCACAGCTGTGTCGGGCGTGTTTTATTTTCAGCTAGAAGACATTTTTGGCTTGATCTGAATCTCATTCTTCCTGTTTCCGGCATTGTGAGCATCGTTCTTTCAAAGGGATTACAGCTCTTCCACATATAACTGCTTCACACTCGTAGTCCGTGAGTAGGGAACGCCACTTTGATCTCAGAATGCGTCGGCACAAGGAAGTCGCTTGAGACCACTGTTTTCATCTTTTAGAGTTAGTTATCGATCTTGTGTTATGTAAGATCGTAATACGTCTAGAGTTCGGGGATTAATTTTTCACTTAAAAACAGTCTTGTGCTTACCCTTTCAGAAAAAAATCTAACGTTATCAAATCTCATGATCATGGTGGCCAAATGAAGTCGCAAAAAACGTGAAATTACTTGAACGGGAAACTTCTCACGCAATAAAGCCATGATGGACCATGTTTTGTGGCTTGTCGCCCTGTCTTTTTGGTACCAGAGTCATGATCTTCAATTGCTGGGCGAAAAACAATCGGTTATCTTTGGACCATATCGCTCCGAACTGATTGTACAACCGTCTGCCGATTGTCATCTTCTCTAAAAAATACGGACCTTAGAGCACACCATATTGCCACTTTGTCTGAATCTCTGAATGCAACAGAGCCTCTTCGATCACATGTGGCTTGTGGCTATTTTGTATGTTTGTTTATATATCCACCGATTGAGAAATGTACTTCATCGTTGAAAAACATATTTGAAAGATCAGTTTTTATTGTCTTATCTAAGTTTACATAAGAAGGCGTCAATTGCTGCGTAGTTTGATCTTTATAAGCATGCAAGTCCAAACCCAAAATATGTACAAGTGAGTTGTACGACATATTCCATTACTGTGAACGCCGGGAAAACAATAAATTCGGATAAACAGCAACTCTTGCACTCTTACACTTGTGTAGTCGATCAATTATGTCTAATCACCGCGTAATGCCCGAAAAGTGGTTGCGCTTGAATCAATACTTTTGTAGTAAAGTTTTGATAATTTTAAAATTTAACGATTTCTTCAACTTTTAAGCGATCCGTTACCATAAATGGCAAATATTTCACTAGCTTAAAGTATAATGACTTCAAATGCCAACTGAATTTGTCATAAATATAAATAAATCAAAAATTTATTGAAAAGACTTATGATTGTTTAAAAAAAAATATCGTGGATTTACAAACCTCAAAATGGATGAGAATTTTACAAAATGCAGAAAATTCTGCACTTGTGACTTCGATCAACTTAAGTAACTGAAAATAGTGAAAATGCAAGGAAAATATACTATTGAGTGTTGCCGCCTTTAGCTTATATAATTATCTTCTGCTATCCTTTTAACATTAATCTTACCTGTTGATCTATAAAATCTGAACACCTATTGTTACAATACTCAGTTCATTCTAAGAGAATAGAGCTTTAATTTTTCACTGTCCGTGTTTTATTATCACAACGATCCTATGATCATCATATTTTTTATTATTTCAAGTTGGTAGCTGTGTGAAATTCGTTCTTTCAAAAATTCATTTCAGAAGAGTTGCAGAGTTGCTCTACGAACATTTTCTTCAGTGGTTATTTTTTTGTTCTTTTTTTAATGGAAAAATTATACTCAAGCATTTTGTCTGATATAAATTTTTTTGCTCTTATTCTTATTAATTTCACGAATATAAGTTTTGTTTTGTAAAACTTTCTCATTATTTCATGAATTACATATATAAAAAATTAATAAATATGAAGCTTCTTGCTATCTATCTATTTCTATGAGTATATATTTAACATTTCACACAGATAAAAATGTTAATGTGGTAATACTGTTGTTATTGGAAATAAAGGAAATGATACCAACGTTTTCTTGTGTGAAATAGAAGAACTAATTGTTGGATCTCAAAATAAGATCCAACCAAAAAGCAGGATCTTGCTTTGTTGTTTTAATGAAAGTAAATCAATGATCCGATCTAGATCATTGTGATAATAAAACACGGCTATTATTTAACCTGGGTTATAACTTGCTCTCAGCGTTTGAACGATATTCGGGCTTTTAATACCTAAATTTTAAACGATGCGCATCTTAAATGTGACGTAATGTGCTCTCAGAATTTAAAATTCCTTATATTAAATACTTATTTTTCTTACAATCAGATAGGTTAGATAAAATTTATTTTAATTTAGTTAATGTACAACAGAAAAAAGCAACGAAGCTCGATACAGGAAGTATGAATATGTAACTATGTTGTATGTGAATGTAGGTATATATTTTTGGGTGAGAACTGAGAATCTAATAAAGCTCTCTTAGATGTTTTTTTGAAAGAGTATTCGCTTGGAATCTAAAAAACAAAATGGCGAGAACGATATAACTACCAACTTTAATCTTCATAACATTGTACACATGTACACATGTACAGTGAACATAGCACCATCGCGAGCGTTCTCACATGCACAAAAATACAACGTTATTATCAAAAGAAAAATTGCAAGTGTTTGTTTGGCATTCCTTTTTGTGTCAGGCTGTATCTTCCAGTTCTACAGGACAAATTTAGACCCTTTTATTAATAGTTGCGAATCCAACGTTCTACTGCAATTGAACGTTTTATCGAACTTCATTTGCATTACTATCAAAACTCTTTACGGGCGAATTTTAAGCGTAAAATATTTGCATTTGCTCGTAAAACTCGAACGTTACTTACGTTTCTCATAATAAGTGCCTTAAATTTTACTATAAAGTGGAAACTGTATAAAATGTGTGTGTTTTGAATCTATAGCCAGTGAACCCAAAGTTCGTTTAATTGGTACATAAATAAATACATACAAGTAAATAAATGTAAGATCGGTTTAGTAGTTCCTACGCATCGAAGACTTGATGGGTTAGACTACATGTCAGCCGAAATAAATATAGAGCACAATTAAACATTTTTTTTTGTAACAGTAAAAAGAAAACTTAAAAAAATTAATATCATTCCTCAATTTTTTTACAGCTACATATTAGCTTTTATAGAAAAGAATATACTTTTAAAAGTATGCTAAGCCTTTTATAGAGTATAGTGTTTTTGTTTTTAGCAGGATTTGTGAACATTTATAAGTTTTTAAGTGAAATTGAAATTAAACATACAACATAAAATAATTTGTACTAACTTTCGGTATTCAACGCCAATATAGTTCCCCTTTTCGGAACACAACAAAAGGAGGGAAAAACGAGCAACGATAAGAAGCTTTTATGGTTTGTTTTTATGCTATACACCAGGAGAAAATCTGGGAAAAATGTTCATTTTATGGGGGTGCAAATGGCCCTGTTAACACAACAATAATGCGTGTTATAAAAAATCTTCACTTCCTTAGCAACCCTTTCTATCGGTTTCATCTGTCGCAGTGATTTATATTTTTTTTCTTGAGCTATGTACTTAGTTGTAACGAAAAACAAAAGATAGTGAGTGGAAAATAATAAATTTAATTGTTAGGAGTTTTGATTCTGAACCTTATAGAACATAATTGTTTTTTTTTATCTGGGCATTAATTTTGAAGTTATTTAATCTAAAAACCTGTCAGTTGGAAATAAAAAAAAAATGTTTGGTGAGCTATAAGCTTACGACATCACATGGTAGTTAGAACTAATCTTAGTGAAAAGACACCAGGTATAACTTCAGTAATTAAAAATTTTGAGTCTAGAAGGATCTTCATCTTCAACAATTTTTTGGAAGAATTTTACTCTGCTTGGGTATTGATCAATATCTACATAAGTTTGTACCGTCGAAGAACAGAATCATACAAAATAATTTATTTTGGCTGAAAGTAGGTACGATAGCGCTCATGCGAGGGCCAACATTGAAGTTGTATAAAAATATGTACTTGTATTACTTATATTGCACCACAGCAAAACAAGAAAATATGTATTGGTATAAATTTGCTGTCTAGAGCTCTAATTAAATAATTAAATTTTGATACAACACAAGAAAGAACATGCACCTTATTATCATGGGTCAATATAGATTACACATAGTTCCTTGACAATGACAAAAATAAACAATCTAATTTTGGTAAATTAGTTGAAATGATTAAAATCAGAACATTGGTTAACATTAAAAATGCCGACATAAGTGCTAACGTCAATGCTGCATTGTGATTATTTAAAAATTGCTATTAGTGATTTGTTCGCTTTTCGTAAACATTGAGAGTAATTTTCATAGTTTGAATATTGTTCTCAAGCAATGTTTAGTTTATTTTCATTTGGTGCATATAAGACTTCGAGATACAGCTTTTGATTAGTTGTTTGTTTTTTTTATTAAAAGCTGTAAACTTTTTTTTACAACTCAGAGACTAAGTTATACTGAACTTAAAACAAGCTCATACACGCTCTTCATCATAATTGATTTCAATTCATCATTATTATTTACTTGCATAACTCTTGAACAAAATACAATCAAACGTTGTTTTGACATAAAAATTCATCAAGAATCAAGTTAAAAAAATCGACTTTGCCTTCGTATACAAATTAGCATTTTCTTTACTTTAAGTCAAAGTATTTCATTGCTCCTTACATAAATGCACTCACATTTTCAAATAGTATTGGCAAACAAGCAACTGCATTATAATGAAAGAAATTAACTTATCAAATGCGGGAAACTGGAATAAAATTACAACGATGAATATGGAGAAAAACAATTTATTTAAAATTAACGACTCTCCGAATGGGGCTTAAATAAGTGGTCTGAATTTTCTGCATAAGAAACTAATTACAACAACACTCTGTGCATTATTATTTATAATTGCTCTGTAATTAGTTACAATGGAGAATGTGTTGTAAAAGAACGTTGATTAATAATGTATTATGCAGTGGTTGAGATCAATGCGGGCAATTTAATGGGAACAAGCAACAAATATGTGTATTCAAATTAATTTAAAGTCACATTATGAACTTCATATAAGATAATTGATCCAGCAGTTTTAACATATATAAAAATCTCTTTTCTTCATATGAAAAAACATTAGTTGCATACTACCAAACTCGAAGAAAGGTGAGTCTTCTTCCGCCATCTTGAATTTAAGTTGATATAGAACAGTTTTGATCGTTTGTTCTACAAAAAAGTCTACGAGGCAAGAAATATTGAAACCTAAATTTATTTTTAAATTGTGTATATTGTTTTTCTACATTTCAAATATTTTAGAAATCAGAGAAGAGACCAACAAAGTTAAAAAGTGATGATCTTATTTGTTAGAGAAGGTTCGCTACATTTTTGGACCTATAACTCAAGTTATCGCAATTGCAATAGGTACCGTTTTTAAACCAGCTGTATGGAAATGCGAAAACTTGGGTCTTTATATGTAGCTATGTAGCTCGTCTTCCACTGCAAATTTTAGCCGGGTCATTTGTCAATTTATCTTCGATGACACCGATTATCTTTTCTTTCATTTTCATGGTCTTAAATGCTTAAATCATTTTCAAATTGTTGGCATAAAATCGAACCAAATGAGTGACTTCAGTGATCGAGTGAATGAGTGACAATTTTGGAATTACAGCATACGTGATCTCACGTATTGTATAGCTTTAAAATTGTACTAGTTACATCGAAAATTCACTGGTATATTTCGAGTTTCTACAAACTCACAGATGTCGCTGATGTCTCTTTAGACTTGTTTAATTTTTTTTTGCTAGCGAAATTCATTCATTTGTTAAAAAAGACAAGTTTTAGTGAGAATTTCAGAAAAATAAAAATAAATAAATAGGGTGGCGCAACAGAGCGAGGAGACCTTGGGCCTAGCGCATTTCTCACAACCATGCCTTGTGAGGAAATGGAATAGAATTTCAGAAAACAAAAGCATTAAATGCACTGGAGTGGTGTTTTTTTTGCGACCGTTTAGGAAAACAGGAGAGGATTTAATCGGAGACACCAATGCACATTATTTTTGAATTTGAAAACATAGTCTGGCAATGGCAAGGCATTCAACATTCGGGTTGTGCTACTAAAAATAACTAAAATATGAATCTTTATACTTTACTGTACATCCGAAGTTGGGCACAAAGTAAACTCCAGTTCCATTTCCAGTTTTCCAGAGTGCTGAACGGTTCAATCCAATATGAAACAAAATAAACCAGATCATAAATGCAGGTATAATCCAAATTTTCCAGTTCTATAAAGAAAAAAATTTACATACAAAGTCTTCATCATTCTTCGTGCGTTCATAAATCGCTCATCCTTTATGAAATATGTCATGAGAATTTGTTTCATACTCATTTGCTTGGGCCAAATCCCTACACTCTTCATTTGCCTTCCATCCTAAACGGCATTCTAAAATGCCATCTTAAAGACAATGTGTCTTCGTTAATTACTATTTACAATTCAGAAAACATTTATGCATATATATATATTTATGCATGTATAGACAACAAAAAATAAAATAAACCAAGAAGAACAAAAAATCTGCGAGTTCACTTAATTCGACGAGAGCGGCAGGCGTGCAAGAACGTCTGACAGTTTATGTAATATACACATTTGTATAGCTGGTGGAATAATTTATACCATAAAAAACGAATATACAAAAAAATTTACACAGATCTTGCTGTGTTTTGCATTTTCCTCAATATGTGTGAGTTGACGCGAGGACGAGATTGTGTTGCGGCAATGCTGCTTCTTCTGGACAAAAATAAAAAGCAAAACAAAACTCTTAATCGCAGTAATTATGCTGTTCGCTAATGGGAAGCAATGTGTCACATACGTTTGCCGGCAGTGACAGTCGCTTAAGTGACATGTTGACTGCCAGATGAGACAAATTTATGAGGGCGACAGGGGTAGAGATAATGCAGCTTTGAGACTTGCGTGGGATCCGTTACAAATTTTTTAAAAACTTCCTTAAACAAGAAACTAATGAAACTTTTTTTTTGTTCTATAATCTCTTTTCTACGTTCTCATGAGTGAGCAATGTTTGCATTTTATAGAATTTTAATCTTAATTAAGCAAAATACTAATCTTGCGTTTTATTTTTATATTGTGCAAGTAAAGATCAACGAAATCAAAAGGGAAATCTTTGTTATGATGTTGGTTTGTGTTAATAACAGACGTGTTAGTTAAACTGTGAAAACAACACTTAATCGGTTTTAAGGGGGGGCGCGACTTTGTGCTAGTTAACAACGTCTCGCGCCTCTATCTGTTAATAGTTAATGAGTTTTGTTTTAATTAAAATAAAAATGATATGGATAGACATAGATAGTGTTGTGATGTTATTTATTATTTTTCTAGTTTAAATATGCGAAAAAGTTATTGCATTTAAATGTTTGTTGTTGCTGTCAATGTAGCTATAGCCGTATTTTATTGGGAATCTATACTCACGTTTGAGAAACATCGCACATGGGCGTTTCATTGAGACTCGCAGTGAAGATGACTATAAAATCCCCAATAAAACACGGCTTATATTGTTATATCATAATTAGGGGTAAGTAAATTTCGCAAATAAAAAATCGTGATTTCGCATTTAAAAAAACCCAAAATAGAAAATTTCGCATTTATTTCGCAAAAAAAAAATAATACTGTGTTAAAAAGTCAATTAAAGGCTAGCATTGTTGTAATTTCTATATTTTCATCTTTCATAGTTTGCTTGCGATCAGTTACGACAATATTGTAGACACTAAAGCACCTCTCGGCATCAACACTATTGACAGGGCAATTGAGACATTGAATAGCTGCCACTAAAACTTGCATTACATCGAAGTAATTGTCTGTGAAAATGAAAGTATCCGTCAATTAGTTCTTCTTGTGGTACACTTTTGAAAAACGGAATTTTTGCGAAGCTTTCCACTATAGAATTTGAATTGACAGAAGAGGAGGTCATATTTGCTGCTTCTGATGGACAAAATAATCTGCCAATGTGCAGACAACTACAGGCTGATCCTTTGGTTTTTGTTTCACTTCATCTTTCTCCGAAGTACCGCACTGTGGTACGTACTTACGTCTCAAATTATCTCCAGAAGGCAGGTTACCCGAGCCGGGCACATATTTTTCCATGTAACAGGGAAAAGCTGGATGATCTAGTTTATTCAACGGAATGTTTGCTTTCAAACACATTTTTACAGTGTAAAGCACAAATTCCTCTTTTTCCGTTTTGGCACGCTTTTACACTTCGAAAGCACAAACTATTGTGGATTGCCTTTTTACTCCAGCGGACCCTGGTTGAGGATCAGGACTAGATTTCTTTCTTAAATGAGTAACAGAAGTCGTATGCTTCTTCAAAGTATATAACTTCTCTCCTTCCAAACACACGTTGCAGTATTTCCACATCGCTTAAATACAAGCCATCCTCTTGTTTGTAATAAACTAAAAAACTGTTAGCGCGTCTGATCAACATTTGAAAGCGCGTAACGTAACAAGTGCGAAAGTATTTAATTTTCAAATTTCGCTTTTATCGCAAATAAAATGAAGATTTCGCTTTTATCGCATCTATTTCGCAAAAACGAAATTTACGTACCCCTAATCATAATGCTTTATTTAAAAATTGAACATGGATAAAAACTAAAGAGGGAACGTGTTCATTAAGTATGCTAAATGGGATCACCTTTAGGTCTTCGTTAGCTAAATAAAAACAGTAACTTTATTTTAAAAATCAACATATAGGGTACGCTTAAAAGGTTCAATGAACTAAAAATTACTATGAAATATGTACAATTAACTTTTGAACAAATTTTTTTCCGAAACCTTCCTCCAAACGTAAAAATGCAACACAAAAAGAACATCTGGACTCGGTGTTGCACCATTTTGGCCTATTAGTGTCTGCATTTTGAATATTATCTGCCCCAAAATACAATTTCTAAGCTGAAGGGCGTAAACATATCTATTTTGCTATCCACTGGTCTATTCATGGCTGTTCAGTGCATAAAATGTATATATTACGTCTTCCAAATACAGCCTTTCAAATTCGATAAGAACTTTTAAGTTTTTAGTTGGAAGGACTGACATAAAGCAAACTATCCTGATGGTCATCGTTGACCAGAGCTTACTCATCGATGTCACTGAGGAGTTCCGTAATTGAGCTTACTTTACTAAGTTGTCTGCAAGATATAGCAAGCACCTGCAGTTTTTTTTTTATCAAAATTTAACTTTTTCAAACATTTATTTTTTTGTGAGTCCCAGAACCTTCATGAGAAATATTTTGTTAAAAACATTGACCTGAAAACATTCAAAACCGTAAAAAAAATACTTTCTTCATTGTTATAAAACCACCACCACAAGTATCAGCAAGTAGTGAAAATATTTTACCAATTTTTCTTTGCAATTTCACGAATTATAGAATTGAAAAGCCACCTCGATGCAATCAAAACATGATCAATGAAAATTTACGAGAAGCAAATCATATTTAAGATCAAAGTAAGTCTCATTTTGGCGTTAAGCAAAACAAAATCAAGTTCGTTACAATGTGCCTGTCCAGACGGGTTATTTCAATAACGTTATGCTGTTAACGGTAGGTGTCTACACGTTGTTATAATTCCTCGCACTAGTTCTCCATTTTGTGTTGGAAAGTGTATTAAAAAAAGCATAACGTTATGAGTATAACCCGTCTGGACACGCCAAGTGTACTGCTTAGGCAGATAAATCTGATTTCGTTTTGCGCATCCAACCTCTTTCTTCCTCACCGCTTTTGCCCAGAAACGACCGATATAACGTTATTGGAATAACACGTGTGGACAGGGACAATGTGAGTTAATGCATTTGCGATACTTTTTATAAGAGGATATCTTGTCATGAAAACACTCGTTTTAAGACTTGAAAACTTTTTCTTTAATATAAACCACTGAACTACTTCACCAATACCACAACTTTATTTGTTTTCACAAAATGTCAAAAAATTTCAAAACAACTAGTGTCAAAATGTGAGTGCCTGACAGGTAAGCAAACAAAATTCAACCGGTGTTGTTTCTTTTCCAAATATTTGCTCAACAAACACAGTCTACTTCTGTGTGTTTACGACATTAACCATGCAAAGCGTTCTCACTCCCCACTGGGTGTGAACTGACATGTTTTCGAAATTCTAAAAAGAGCCTTGCGATTTACAATAGTGAACCATTGTGCCTTTGCGACTCTATGGCGGAAGAAATACCTTCGACTTTACAATAAATTTTCATTGAAACTGGTGAAACGTATACAGAGATAGACTAGAGAGTGCTTCGTAAAGGGCTTCACTGTGGGCCACCCGCTGCAGAGATACACTTCAAACGAATTCAAAAACGAAGGAATGTGATTTCACACTTTGCCACAATCAATTAATTGCCACAGCCATTACTAAGCGTACTGAAACGACTCGACGATGCTAAACATAAAACAAAAGTGAGGCGAATTAAAGTCGAGAATTATTTTTCTAAAAATAGTTTTATCTGTCTGATTATGTTGAAGTTTATTTTGTGAATATTCTGTTTCCCCTTATCAATGCGTTCACTGGATGCACACTTCAATGAAAGAAGTCTTTCTGACACATTATCTGTGTCCAACTGATTGTTCATGGCATCCAATTTCATATGCACGAGAAGGGTTTATTAAATTAGAAATTTATAAGATTGAAAAGTCGCCTTAAATTAAGGGTGCAGAAACAAAGAATGGAAGTCTGCTCATGAGAGAGAGTAAATGTGGCTGTCACATGGAAGTGGATTGAATTTTTGAAATATGTGTTCATATGTGCTCGTGATAATTATCATCATAAGGATTGAAGTGGGTGGGATGAGGGGTATGTTTCTGTAAGTTAAACGATGAGTGTAAAACTAAAATGAATCTCTACGTTTATATTGCTTAACATGTTCATTTGAGGGTGTAACAAATTTTGAGGGTTTTTTGAAGTGAAACTTCTTATGCGACTTGCAAACATGCAGCGTTACACTTCCGTGTTACATGCAGCGTTACACTTCCGTGTTAAACATATTATCGATTGCATAGTTTTTGGCACTGCTATAAATTTGTTACTATAACAGTTGTATGTTATATGACGCGTCATTATGGGAACTAATGCTGGATTTGGTATAGTTTAGTTTATGTAGATTATAATTTATAAAGCACAAGAGTTAAAAAGAGAAGCGAAAAGAATTATGGCTGCAGATGAAAAATTATGGGTGCAGATGCATGTAAATCCACCTTAACTCTTTGTTCTTTCTTAATTTTCAATTTGTGTCGTGTGTGTGAAAATCGTGCCTGGCTTGCAAAATAAATTTCGATTGCTTCATTGAAATTGCGGAATTTTATTTCGAAGACAATATACATATGTACATATGTACATATGTACAAATCAGAGCTTTTGGTGAGTGGTTACTGAAAGATTTTATTACAATTTTAATATATGTAGTTATGAGTATGTAGTAGTTAGTGGAGGCATAATCATGTATATATAAGCAATTTCCATTTACGACCGGCTCAAAAATGTTCGATTATGTCTAAACATGTTTGATCATGTCTAAACATGTTTGATCATGTCTAAACATGTTTGATCATGTCTCAACATGTTTGATCATGTCTAAACATGTTTGATCATGTCTAAACATGTTTGATCATGTCTTAACATGTTTGATCATGTCTAAACATGTATGTAACTGTTCTCCGTCTTGGGCTTAGGTGTTAAGACAGCGGTCTTCATTGGTCGGTCAGTCAGCTACCACTGACACTGGCCAATCAACGTTTTCAGAAAGGTTCCTGGTATTCTATTCCATACATAAGTACTATGTATGTATGTACATAGATCTTTAAAATCCTAGTTTTCGTCCTCTAATCTCCACCAAAAAATAAAAAATTGTTCTATGAAATGGTGTTAAGTAGCTATCCCGTGAAAATTTACTCCGATCCATCTCTTTTCTTTTTCTTTTAAAGAAACAATACGAGTTCACTCAAAATAAATTTCTACCCCTTCCTATTTTCATTTTCATATTAGGAAGTTTCACTTCTTCCGCGCGGGGGGACTGCACGCACTATTTTTTTTTGTTCTGGAACTTAGATTCTATTCTCAGTAAGGATTTAATAAAATTTGTTTCTTACTACATATATGTTTTTTTGGCAAGTTGATTGTTAAAATTTCTTTTGCTGTATTGTAGTTTAGTC
Organism: Melanostoma scalare; assembly: GCA_949752695.1. Taxonomy (NCBI): domain Eukaryota; kingdom Metazoa; phylum Arthropoda; class Insecta; order Diptera; family Syrphidae; genus Melanostoma; species Melanostoma scalare. The sequence goes on from OX456985.1 coordinate 508,013, forward strand.
GTTTTTTTGTAGGTAGAAATAATTAGACAAACAGACAAGGAAAGTGTAGGTGCAACCGAATCCCTAAAATAAATATTTCTTGGGAAAGCTCAGTAACTCAAAAAATAACATTTTTAAAATTAAACTTAAGACTTAATCAATAGTAAGGCAATTGACAAAGGGGCCTACAACAACGAAACACTCCTGTAAACAGATATAAGGCAAACTAAAAGCCAGTAACTTGTGTACTCTTCCTTTAATTTTAACGTGGCGTACCGTTTATGGCGCGCCATAAAAGAAAGAAGTAGAAGAAAACATTTTCAGAAATTAATTTCTCAATCACTCATTTCTATTTTCATTCATTTGCATTCAACTTAATTTGAGATCTCTCTTTTCAAGATACTCTAGAAACGTTCTGAAAACCTCCGTTTTCAAGTATTTTAGTTAAGCTTTCTTTTGGTTGAATATAGTTTTTAAAAAATCTACATGGCAATGCTATTACAGTATCTTCTTATCTTGTATGTTGAAATTAAGCTATTCATACAAATGAGAGTTCCCAGACGCAGTCACTCGAATGACCATCGCCATAACAAAATGCAATGCACGCTTAAGAGGTAATCATTCAATTATTGTATGGATTCGGATTCAGTTGACTGCTTCGCAACATGAAGCTTGATTGAAAATAAAAACCTTCACACACAACAATACCTACACATATAAAAAATAAAGAAAAAAATTAATGAAATTAAATTAATATAATTGGATTCGTTCATTGTCATTCGCAGTTAATTTCAGAGGAAATGCGTATCCCAGCTTTGTAATAACCTCTCATCACCGCATAATTTGCATTTTGCGGTCGCCCAAAATACGTGTGGAGCATATAAATCTCACAATCAAGCAGTGACTGGGGTGGAAAAAATATTTACACGAATATATCACTTTGCCACAACTTGCTCTACAAAGCGCTTTCATTCGATTTGCACTTATCTGCACTTTACACTGCAGTTACTCCATAGAAGTGCATCTATCTCATATTCAGTAAGGTGCACCGAAATGGCCAATTGTGCAACAACATGGAAATTATTTACATAGTACCTACTGAAATTTCATCCCCAACTACCTAGTAGAATAAATATGAGAGTACCAGCGAACATAAAACATTGAAGATATCATTCGACTGCATGAATGTACAGTGAGGCTTGAATGTAATATTATTCGATTGAGCAAACATTGAGACTTTTTTTACTCAGTGTTTTTTTTTTCGATCGCATTTTGGCTTAACAGGATTTTTGTATTTTTATTTTTTTGGAATCGAATCTGATCTGATTGCCAAGGAAATTGAAAACTATCTAATATGAGCATCACCAAACGACTTTGATTCTTTTTTCAATATAAAGGTTTTTTTCTGCTTCTGGGGGAAAAAATTTATATTGATGATAGGTTACCTAGAAAGTATTGAATAGAGAGAAAATATTCAAACTGTTTTTCTAATAAAAAAAAAATAAAACTTGTCATACTATTTCTGTCTATACATACAGCCTTAAACAAAAGTTTTTTTTAAATAGTTTTAAGTTTTGAAAGAAACAATAATAACCACCGACCGGAGGTAGCAAGCCACGGTGCCCACGCGCTGCAACGTAATACGTAAATACCAGTGTATACCCCTTGCATTTCGTCTTTATTATTGCCCTGTCTTAAAACATGTAAGGAAATAAAAAGGTGCTTGGGAAAAAATGAATTTAATAGGTTGGAAACTCAAGAAAAGCTGATGGTGTCTATAATCTTTTGTCACAATGTTAAGCAGCTTACATACAGAGAATAGTTAGTGAACACTTTAAGTACTTACCTATAATTTCAGTTCACTTCTTTTGTTTTGTTATGCATTTTTTAGTTGAGGTGTTGTTTTTCGATCAAGCAGACGGTTCTCTGAAAACCATTACTTGACTTGACTGGAATTAAACTAAGTCTTTTAAATACACTTACATCCAGTTTTCGTATTGATTTATGCAAAGGGTGGTTTTTTAGACGTGTGGTTTTTAAGAAGAATCAAAACGAACATAACTCCATGTTTTGCTCAAGAATTCAGCTTAATTATAAAGATAAAGGTTTGCAATTTTCGACCACTTTTTGCAGCATTTGGAGCCGTATGTCAGCAATAACATGCCAAAAATTCTCTTCCAAGGCGTCAATCGTCTTGGGCTTATCTGCGTAGACAAGCGACTTAACATTACCACATAAAAAATAGTCCAGCGGTTATAAATTGTCCGATCTTGGAAGTGATTCACTGGTTTAAAACTCGAAATTGTGTAAAAATCAGCGACAGCAGTGATTTCGTTCGAGACAATTTAGTACCGAAAGTACGAAGTTATGTTTTCGATTCTTCAACAAAATGGCAAACCAAACTGACCATAAATCAAGTGACATCTGTCAAAAGGACCGACTTCGATAAAAGTATTGCCAGATTGAAAACACCCTGTCCATGTATTTTGGTTTCGGCTTAAAATCTACTGTGAATAAGGCAGTTATAAGAAAACCTATACATTTGTTTACTTTTTTCAAATAAAATGATATTGCAAATACTTTAGCCTGAACTACATCGAAACACACCCGAACTCCTCTATCAATATCAAGTTTGTATCTCTTCCTGTCAGTTTTAAAAAAGTGTGTTTGAAAAAAGCTAGCTAATGTCGGAGCTTTCACTTTGAACAATTTTTTGAAAACAAACACAATCAAATAATATTGTTTATTTTTCCTCAAAGGTAGCCACCTTCATCACTCAAATCCTGTAGTTTTCATAACAAAAGCTCTTTGAAAGTTTCAAACAAATTCTGAAAATATGAAATAAAAATAAATGTGAATTGTATTTTCAAACTTTTAAGTAAATTAAAGCTTATTCAATAATATTTACTAAACATTAACCATAACCAGTTCTCGAAACAGAAATTTTGTCTTTTTTGACAAATTGTAGGTACATTGTTTTGTTTTGAAATATTTAACCTTCAATTAGCTTTTCAGGGATTTTCTAATGGTGCCAACAGGTGTCAGTAGTAATATGTGTGTATTTTAAAAGCTTTTACTTTATTTATTTTTTTACTTTATTTATTTTTTTACTTTTTTCACTTTGTGTTTCGATGTAGTTCAGGCAAATGAATATATAATTTTTAAAAAGTACATTTTGTTAGACAACTGGCTCTTTTGCCGGCTTACATAAAGGTTTTTAAAATCGGAACCTGACAACTTTCACTGTGAATGATCCTAAAACCCAATGACGAAATCGTAAATTTCAAAATTTATAGAAAACAACATTTTTACCAAGGTGAAGTTTTGAACCGAGTCTTTGACGGCAACTTAAAGATCCAATTTCAACCCAAAATCATCTTCAGTGATGAAAGCACGTTTGCCACTGACTAAAAAAATAAGTGTCTTAAAATGAGAACAAAAATGAATATGATTGATTCCGATGAAGAAGAAAGGGAAGAACACCAAGTTCTCGAACGAAAAAAAGCAGCATGACAAGCGCTTGTTTAAGGAAATATAGAAATGTCATGATAGTATGAGCTTCAGAGTTTGTATCAAAAGTTTAAAATCATGCGAGGGTGGAAAACCAAGAACCAAGCAAACATAGTGGTAGAACCTCAGAACCTCAGTCGTTTCTGAGGATCTGGAAAAGTTAATTTTGCATACTCAACTTAGACGATGATCAAGAATGCTATACTCTAGATCAGAAGAAGTTAGGGTCGCAGATTCGTATGTTAGGTTAAATCCAATAAAATTGGATTTGCAGACGGTCTCGACGCCGAAATTTTCAAGGAAGCTCGAGATAAGCTTGAAAGGAGAATGCACCAGCTGCTTGATTTAGTCGGGAAAACCTTATACAATTGCACCAATTACATTGGTCTGCAAGATTTTACGGTTTTGAATGCCGCCGAAAGCAAACTATATTTTTTATAGGTTTTTGGCTCGCTAAGCTCAAATCTGGCCTCAGAATTGCTCTGTCACATCACGTTTTCGAGATATAAAGCTTTCAATCGAGAAAAATAGGTTTTAGCTACTTTTCAGAATTTCTTTTAACGTGGAAAAAATTTTAACTTGAAAACAAACCATTGCTTTTCCAATGATTTGATTTCCGCTGAATGTAAATCTGGCCTCAAAATGCCACTATTACATCAAATTATAGATATATTTTGATAGCTTCAAAAGCCGTAATACAAGGTCATGCATCTTTTTTTGAAGATAACGTTAGTCTCGAAATGAAATTTGAGTCAGAAAACACATTTTTGAAGGCTGTTTTGGATGTGTTGAATTCAAATCCATTCACAGAATTTGTCTATCACATCAGTGCCTTGATATTATAGCCAGAGTAAGGTCAAGACATCAATGCTTTATTTTTTGGAAACCTGCCGTTTTAGCTTAAATCTCTGACTGGATTCGAATTCAGCACCCAAAGATCTTTAAAGAATGTGATGATTGACTCAAATTTCTTTCTTGAAACGGTATATTGTATATACGAAATCTTCAAAATAATGCATGACCGTGTATTACGACTTTTGAAGCTAGATATCTCAGTTATTTGATGTAGTAGAGCCATTTTGAGACCAGATTTGGATTCAGCGGATAGCAAATAATCGGAAAAGGAATGGTTTGTTTTTGGGTTAACATTTTTTATGTTAAAACATAGGCTCAGAAATAGCAAAAACTGGATTTTTCCGATCTTGAATGCTTAATTACGCGAAAACTGGATGTGGCAAAGCAATTCTAAAGCCAGATCTGAATTCAGCGAGCCAAAAACCTTTAAAAAATGTAGTTTGCTTTTGGCGGCAAAATTATTGTCGACCAGTGGTATAGAGGAATATTCTTCCTGCGGATAACAGTATTGACAGAAACAAGCTGTAGGTATAGCGTCATCTCTTGTTGCCAAAAAACCTTGGTTTTCGGTCCTAAAGCAGATTTAATCACGAAGTCAACACACATGCCGGTCATGTTTCAGAACATTGGTCAGGTGAAAAACCTCATGTGGTTCAAGAATCAGCACTTAAGCACAAAATAGGTATCTATGGTACAGTGGTGTTATTGAGCAGTATTTTGTTGATGAAAATGTATATGTATCAACGTTATTTCTTTTTTCATTTGCTTGGACTAGACATAAATGAATTTCAACAGGGTGCCACGGTGTAACAATTGACTTATTGAAAATTTAATTCGATGAACATGTTATATCGAGGAATGTTGCCATCGATTGACCGCCTAGATCGTGTTTTTAACCACCACTAGACTTTTTTTTATGGAAAATTGTTAAATTATTATTTGTCAACAATTCTACGCGACGGGTGTGTCGTTAGAGTAGCTCTAAACCAACTTTGAACGATAGAAAACGGCTGTAAAAGAAGTAGGTATATAAATATCTGGTTCTACTTGGCAATAGTCGTATTTTTTTTGGCATAACCTACTGCAGTAGGCATTTAAACGGATAGAAAATACGTCATTCGTAGGAAAATTGAAGAAGAAATGTTTTTTCCATTCATTTTTCAAAAATCCTTCCGAACTGCAGTCGCAGTAGACTTAAACTTACCTAAAAAGCACGACTCATGTGAAACTATTTGTATGAGATATTTGTAAATACAAAGAAATTCATGCACTCAAATTCAAGCTATTGGCAGTAAGTTGGCATATGAATTAACAAATCCCGGTCGGTTGCATCTAAAGTAAACCAGGGTTTCGCTAAATGCTACTTACTTGTACACACCTCTATGAAAATCATTTGCACAAATACACATGCAAAATCGAGTTAGCAAATTTCCTAATTTCCGTTTCATTAAAGTAAGACAAGGACCATTCAGCTATACAAGACGTTCCAATTAATCATGAAAACCACTTTAGCTATAATAAACGACATTAATTATGACTGTTGACTGTTGAGATGAAATCACATCATACCCTACCCCATTTGCTTTACCAGTTTATACGTTGCCAATGCAATCAATGTAAATAAAAAACTTGTTATTGAGAAGAAGAAATGCAAACACAATGCACTTTTGATCACGATAACCTTTAGCAATTTTGCCATTGCATGTTGAACATTCTGCCAGCGCTATTGAGTGCAGTGCTAAAGTACAGCAGCGCGGTCTCTTATAAAAGTTCAATTAATTAGTGTAAAATTCAGTGCAATTGTGTAAACAAAGAAAATACTCTAATTAAAGAACCTGGCTCAATTAATTAATTGACAGATAGTGTTTTATCAGAAAAAAGAAGAAAGCAAAATACAGTAGTTCAAAGCAAACTGCGAAGTAATAACAAAAAGCGGTTTGTTGTACTTTGCTTTTTAAAGTGAAGCGTTTTGGTCACTTATCGAATCAGAAAGTGTTTACGGAGCAATCGGAGCTCCATAAAGATTAAGAACTGAAATGGTAGCTTTAGGGGGAGAGAAAATTGCAACAAAAAAACATGGTCCTTATAACTTCATGAAAACTTTATTGCCGAACAGCTGTGAACAAGAACAAAACATAAACTCAGAAAAAAAGGTTTATCAAAACAACATTCCGGCAAATAAATCTTACCTCATTGTCAGTGGAAGGAAAACACACCACCTGACATTTGTTGTTGGGCATACAAACATGTGAGTGTCGGTACTCGGTAGCTCTGCTCCACTTCATCCCCTTTTGTATGATTCTGTTGGACTCGATGTCTCTGTTGAAGCGTATTGGTAATAAATACCAATCAATGGCATGTGTCACCCCCGACGCCGAAAATTAAACGATCCAAATATGATTTAAGTGTTTTCGCAATAAATTCTGAAGTACGTTCGTACCGGTTGTATGGGGTCGTATGTATAGGATGCTTGACACTTATTCGTGTGCAGTGTCCAAAGAGGACACTTATCTGGACGTCTAGTGCAGTACCGGTAAGATAATAAATGTTTTGACAGATCGTGTCATGTCACTAAGACAGGCCTGCACGTATTTCGGTGTTGAGTTGAGATTTAAACTCTTCTCAATTCTTTTTAAAGCGGTTGTTGTAGGGAATTTTGTAGTTAGTAGTTGTTATGAAACCGATTTCTGATTCAATTTGATTTCTAATGTAAGCAACACATCAGCCCAGTGGCGTACGTACACGTCTGTTTGTTACGAGGGAGTTCGAAGTTTGAGTCAAAGAAATATTCGTTAGTGTTTCCAAGAGTATTGCCTTTTGCGAGGAATTGGCTAGCCATGCATTTTTACTAAACGCGTTCTCATACTAAGCCGTCCGGAACCGGCAGAATTTTGTAGATCCCTTCCATTTTTTACCAATGTATGGCCCGGGACTCCATGGGGACTATCGCGTCGTCACAAAAGACTGGTTCAAAGTAGAAATTATTTGAAAATTCAAAAAACGCTACCGCTAATTGAAAACTTTAAGATTTGGAATGAACAAGTTTCCAAGTTCTGAACTGAACTCGCGCTTAATCGATTTCAGTTTTGATCATGACTTACGGGACACCCTGTACAATGGACGATAGTAATTAAAAAATTAATGCTTCCTTCAGCTGTTTAATAAAAAAGTCTGAAAAAATTGAAGGTTGACCATGTTAAACCATATTGTAGAAAGCAAAAACATGGGTTGAATTTACATTGACGATCTTATCGCTCTTACTAAAGTGTCTTTAGAATTTTTGGATTCTAAGCAAGTATATAATCAAAAGTCACAATATTGTAACCTACTGAGAAACAAACACATCACAATTTTGGTTTTGAGTGTAAAGTTATGATCAACTGCAACGTTGCCTAAAATTGTTTTTGAAACTTACATTTTTTCCCAAAAAATGGTTGAAAAGATCTGCTCATTTTACTTCGACTTACTTCTGGCGGGAGTTTCGTTTCAAAAATGTTTTTCACGGGTATCGCCTTTCGCGAGGAATTGGCAAGTCTATCGGAGTAAATTCATTGCCATGAAAAGTGCTTTCTCGATTATCCATTGCAGGTCCCCTCCGTTCTCTCACAAAGGCAATGGTTGTGAGAAATGTAAGTAAGTAAGTAAGTAAGTAAGTAATTCATTTATTTATCGATGTTTTTATACAGTTTCAGTAGACATAATGAATTTTAAAGCTTTGACATAGCCGTCAGCTCAGTTGGCAAAGTATATAAAACAATTTTGTAATTTATAAATAAAATTTAAATGAATTGATTTAAATGAATTCAGACATTAATAGATTTCGATACATATAAATTGAGTTCAAAAAACAATACAATAATTTCCAATTTACACCATTTAATAATTCTATTGTTTCTTGCATTGTAAAGCTGTTTTTCTTAAAAAAATTTAGTCTTTGAGGTTTAAATACTGGACAAATGCTTATAAAATGGAAGCAGTCTTCTTTTGCTTTAATATTGCAGAGGGTACAGAATTGCTGGAATTTTCCGTTGTATGGACTGCCATTTAAGGTTAAAAGCTCACATCTGGATTTGAAAATTAGTGATATTTCTTTATAGCTGAATGTGTCTTGAAAGTAATTATTGTCCAACAGGTTATGATTGAGTTGTGAGTAAATTATTCTGCTCTCAGACTGCTCAGCTTCTCCTACTAATTTTTCTCGAACAAAGTCTTCGTGTTTTTGAATTGCGCTGTAAAGCTGCTCCTTTAGTTGAACTAAGTTATTCAAATCAAATTGGATATCTTCCCCACAGCTATCACCAATATTTTGCCACTTTGTGATCCACCAGTCTCTATTCCGCATTTCATAAAGGAGCATTTTCTTGGTCAAACGAGCATCTGAATGTGAAGCAACTTTATGGATGTAGTCTGCCTGCAGCTTAAGGGTGTTGGTAAACAGTTTCGCAATTCCCGTTTCCAAGTAAACTGCGTAGTTAGGTGTTCCATTTGGCAAATTTATTTATTTATTTATTTATTTTATTGTTTTATTGTTAAGTTTGCATTTTAAGATACAATATCTTATAATCTAATACAAACATTGATTTGAAAAATTAATCATAGACTACAATTGAAATTTGAAATTTGTTCAGAGCTATTATTATTTGAAGTTAAAAATTTTAATTATATAATTATTCATTCATTTTAATTTTAAAATTGATTTCACGAAATAGCTAAAGAGAAAATTCAATATTATTTTTCATTGATTTATCATTTACAATTTAATTGGCTTTAATAAATATATATTTACAGTGATTTTAGAGTAAATTTAAAAGCATTTAAAGGCATTTATATTCTGCAGGTGTTATTGTAATGAAAGGTGTCTCCTTAGATCATTTTTAAAAGACTTTATTGTTCTAGCAACCCTTATATTGCGCGGAAGATTATTCCATAGCCGTGTTGCATGGACGAAGAATTGTCGTTCGGACGTTAAGCAAGTAAAACGAAAAGGTAAGATTTGTTGGGATCGAATTGATGAGGACATTTGTATCTTGGAAAATATATAAGAAGGCAGATGAGTGTGCATAGTCTGAAACAGTAAAATTAGTGTTCTATACCGAATTAAGTTATCGAACGTCATACCATATATAGATTTGGCGAACGAAGAAACATGATCGAATCTTTTGAGACCATATATGTATCTTGCAATACTATTAAAGGCCACATTGAGTTTTCTTCTTGTTGCTTGGTCAGGATTGCAAAAAATTTCACATCCATACAAAAGTATAGGTACCATCATTGATTTAGCTAACATTAGCCTTGTTTTGAGTGGTGTATAGTAGTGTGTTGGCCACAGTCTGCGGAGTACTCCATATACTTTTCCAACAGCTATATTTACGTGCGTCTCCCATGTAAGTGACCGATTGAACATTACTCCTAAATTTTTTGCGGTCTCGACATACTCTATTGTAGCACCATCTAATTTCAATTGTGGAAGTTGTGAAGAGTCAAGAGGTTTCTTTGAGATAACAAGACACTTTGACTTGGCTGGGTTCAGAAAAAGACCGTTGTACTTGGCGAAATTTGAAATGTTTTGTAGGTCACGGTTAATATCGATGATACAGCTGTTAACTTGTCCAGCGGAACAGCTTTTGTACATTTGGACGTCATCAGCATACATGTGAACAGTTGACACAGAAGTAGTTTGGGGAAGTTCGTTAATATACAGGGAAAATAAAAGAGGACCAAGAATGGAGCCCTGTGGAACACCTCTTGTTGTGGGGAGAAAATCAGATTGGTGGTTCCCAAGCATAACGGCTTGTTTTCTACCAATTAAGTAAGAATTTATTAATTTAACTGCTGAGTTGGAAAAATTATACAGGCTAGCTAACTTGCCACAAAGATTGAAATGGTCAACCGTGTCGAAGGCTTTAGAAAAATCTAAAAGTACCAAGAAAGTTATATTTCTGCTGTCTAAAGCTAGTCTGACGTTTTCAATAACGTTAATGAGAGCTGTAGCGCAACTATGCTTTTCTCTAAAGCCAGATTGTTTTGGCGATAAAAGGTTTTTCCTACGAAGATACAAATTTATTTGTTTTTGAATGATTTTTTCAAAAACCTTAGACAAAAAAGGAAGTATTGAAATCGGTCTAAATTCTTTACTACCTTGACCTTTTTCAACAGGTATTATTTTAGCTAACTTCCATTGAACAGGAAAAACTCCAGTTGTGAGAATAGTGTTGAAAATATGCGTAATATACGGTAAAAGTATTGGTAGTATTGCCTTAATAAAAACTGGATGCATTTCATCAATACCTACAGCTTTCGACTTGATCGCCAGAAAACTTTCTACAACATCTGTACTATCAACCCTTATAAAACTGAACGCATTTAGATTATTGTTATGGGTATATTGGGATGAAGTTGTTTGAAGAGAAGGAAATGGCAGATCAACAAATTTTTTATTTAATTCATCCACATTTAGATCTTCAGGGAAAGTAGATTTTTTCTTATTTCCTATACCAAGCTCGCGAAGATTTTTCCAAACTTCTCGGCTTCCCAGAGATGAACTTAGTTTCCCAGAAAGAATTGATGTTTTTAAACATCGGATTTTACTTACGACAGTGTTTCGTAACGTTCGATAATTTTGTCGAAATATCTCCAATCTATATTTTTTCCAATTATTGTATTCACGATCACGTTGCTGCATTAACTGATGAATTTCATGAGTAAACCAAGGCCTATGCTCATGTTTACGTGTACATATACGAACAGGAACGTGGGCATTAAATAATGATAGAGTTTGGGCATTAATAAAGTCAATTTGATCGTTAGGGCACGGCAAATAATAAATTTGGTTCCAATCAATGGAGCGTAAACTTTGTTCAAGAATATCGTATTCAATATGTTTGAAGTCCCTGTATTTAAAAGTTGTGTCTTCATTCTGAAAATGGAATTCAAAAGCCATATAAATTAGATCATGTCTTGAAAAACCTGGTGCAGATAGCTGATTCTGAAACAAAACTTTACGTAAATCACTCACGAAACAGACATCTAGGAGCGTGCTTGAAAATTCAGTAAAGTGAGTTGCAACAGTTGTATTCAGAGGGAATAGGTCAAAAGTTCTCATTCCATCAACTAAACAACTTTCCAACAAGAGATTACTGTTAAAATCACCACATATTAAAATCTGTGATGATAGAGCAGATATTTCTTCCATAAATTTAAAAAAAGGCCCAAGACTAATATATTTATTAGGTCGGTATACTGTTCCTAATAGAAGCTTGTTTTCACCATGCCCTATATCTACAAAAACATATTCAATTTCACTACCCGTTTCAGAAATATATCTAAGTTTGCATGGAATATTTTCACGCACATACACTGCAACACCACCTCCATTGCGACCATGTCTATCCGATCGATAAACCTTATATCCTTCCAGTTTACACATAGCGTCATTGTGGATATTTTTGAACCACGTTTCGGATATACAAATCACATCAACTTTCCTACCACCAAACACAAACCTGAACTCATCAATTTTAGGTAGCAGACTTTGTGCATTCAAATGACATATTTTTAAACCACTACTTTGATTTGCCAAGACATTAACCATCGAACGCAAAACTCCGTCACCGGACGTGGGGCTCATTGTACGAAAATTTAAATTATTCATAACAAAGAAAACAGAAAATAAATGCTTTTAAAAAGAAAAATAATAAAAAAGAGTGATAAATAATAAAGCCAAAAATAAAAAAAATAAAAGAGGAAAAATTTAAAGAATAAAAATGAAATAATTATTTTAAAAAGAAATTTAGTACAGTTTGAGAAGCTATTTATATTTAAGTAATTGTTTCTGTTGGCCTGGCAATTCCATAAAGATCTTCATTGTTCCTTATCTCTATTGTTTCTCCATCTGGTTGGCATTTAATGTAGACAGTTCCTCGAATTGTAAACACCGATGACAGTTTTTTAGCCTTCTTCAACTGCAGTGCCCTTTGCAGCAACAAATGATTTTTTTTCGTCAAACATTCGCGCAAGAAAATTGGATTATCTCGTTCGAATTGTGATAATCCCACGTCGCGAAGATAAATTTGTTTGTTGTTCGACTCACTGCGGTATTTAGAAATGGCCTTTAACACGAAGTTCTTATCGAAAGGAGTTGAAAACTTTACAAGAATAGTTGAATTGTTGCTGTTATTGTTGTTTTGTGCGCGAGTGCGAAAGATAGCCAGAAGTGTGGGTGGCTTAATGTTGATAACATGGCACAGGTGATTGAAATATAATTTTAAATTTTCATCTTTGACGAAAGGGATGCCATAAAGAACAGCATCAGCGGCAACGTTTCTATTATTTTGTATTTCTTGAGCAGTTTCTATCTGTTGCATTTTTGTTGTGACCTCGGCGAGTTCGTTCTTAACGTCATCGAGTTCCGTGGTTGTGGTTCTTAAAGATTTTTTAGTGTGAAAGAGTTCATTTTTTACATCCTTCATCGATGCACCAAGTTTGTTTACGTCGGTTTTTATCTCGTCCAATTCTAGGTGTGTAGTGGAATTTGCGCTTTCAAGCAGTGTTATGCGTTTGCTAATGTCAACCATCGTGTCATTCATTTCGCTTATTTTGGTTTCAATGTTTTTTGTTACATTTTCCGCAGATTCTTTGATTTGTGTTGTAAGTAAAGAAATTATGGACTTACTTTGGTTTGCGATGATATCGTGTATTTTCTTTATTGTCGTGTTGTCGTCGTCTTTGACAGAGCCAGAAGTTATTTGGGAGAGCATCTTCGGAGTTTGTGGTGAGTTTTTGGCTGTTGCAAGAGATGCACAATTTTTTACCCCTTTATTGCTTCCAGACATATTATGTTAGTGTTCGAGCTAACGTTTGTAAAGCTTTCGTTTAAAACACACAATTTAAGAGAAAAGCAAACTGTCTTTCGAGAATTTTCACACAGAAAATTTTTAATTTAATTTTAAATAGAAATGATCAGTGTGGATTATTTTACTTCACTTTTAGATATCTAGCGAGATTTATAGCTCAGAAATATTTGACACAACTTTAGATGGAGTATATAAATGTTTATTGGTTGAAAAACTTAAATGAAAATAGCCGCTAAGGAAACACGTCTACTCTGTAGCTATGACACACATACTCTCATTAAAAAGTTTTTTTATGAAATTTCTTTGGAGCTTTTCTACAACATCAAATTCATCCGTTCCCCAAACTTGTGCCGCATAGCAAAGAGATGTTTTTACAACACATTCAAAAATTTTGCATTTAGCTGACAACAATACATTTTGGTTTGAGAAAATATTCCTCCAAGTCATATTTATCAAACTTTGGGAGGACTTCGCCTTTTCAGTTAGATGATTTTTGAAATCCATCGTTTTGTTCAACTTGACGCCTAAATAGTTGTAATCCTTAGTGATTTCAAGCCGATGATCATTGAAGAACCAACTTTCTCTAACTAAATTGTGAGGAGATCTTGAGAATACCATGATTTTAGATTTTTCAGTATTTATTGTAAGTCCCCATGTGATACAGTATGTTGACAACCGATTTATCATAAGCTGCAAATTTTCTGGTGACTCTGAAAGAATCACTAGATCGTCTGCATACAGAAGAACATTGATTGTAGTGTCAGCTATCCGAATCCCACCAGGAAGATATTTGCCAATATCGTTAATATACAACGCAAACAACAAAGCACTCAGAGGGCATCCTTGTTTGACACCAGCGTTAGTATCAAAATATTGTGAGAACGTAGATCCATCCCATACCGATGCTTCTGTACCAGTATACATGTTCTTTAATACATTTAAGAGCTTTGTAGAGATTCCAAGTTGAGAGAGTTTATACATAAGTGCATTTCTATTCACAAGGTCGAAAGCTGCCTTAAAATCAACAAAGAAAGCGTAAATCTTCTTATTTCTGGCTTGGAATGCTTTAACAATTGACGTTAATACAAATATTTGATCAACAGTACAATAGTTTTTCCTGAAACCCGCTTGGAAGTCTGTTAAAATGCTGTTGTTATCAGCCCACATTTCTATTCTGTTCACGAGAACACCGCAAAATATTTTGGCCATAACGTTCATAAGAAATGTGTGAGAAATGTGCTAGGCCCCGGGGCTCCTCGCTCTGTCCCGCCACCTTATTTATTTATGTATAAAGTCAAAAACAAAGCTTTTTCTTTAACGTTTTCTTAACTTTATTTTCTAATATTAGTTGCTTTTGTTAGGGCTTATTTTTCTAAGTTCTATTTTGTTTGCCAAAAAAAGAATAATAGCATCGCAACAATTATTCAAAAACCTGACCGATAATGACTTCCATGTGCTAATATTAACCCGTTCGGAAATTAACATTGTCTTTCCACGCCACAACGGTCACGTCCGACGCGCTGCATTTAACGTAATTAATTCCCGTAATGCGTTAGTAAATAAAATCCTCCAATTACCTCCACTTTATACCTATCTGCAGCCAACAGTGAGATGGCTGTGAAAAAAAAGTACACCAAAGTCGAGTTCATCCATTGCACGTTATCTACAATATGCAAAATAAATTAATTACCAATTATCGCCCCCATCATTAAATAATGTACGTGCGTTGCAACTGTTGTGCAGCAGCAGAAGCAGAAGCAGCATACTCGTACATATACAAAATTGCACTGCTTGAATCTCTTTCCACTTTACATAACTATACATGTGCCTGGAGGTGCCGGCAGAGGGCAGCAGCGCATGGTGCGTGTTGTGCATTTTATGCGAACACGAAAAGTGTTCAACAGTCTGTCAGAATCGTGCGGAGAAGGGTTGATGAGGTCGCCGATGCCACCGCTGCTGCTAGCACGATTTGATGTTATTACGCACGAACCTATCGATGTGCAAACAGGACATGCGAAAGGACATTCGATGTACGCCATATGCCTTCGAGTGTGTGTGTGTTTTGAAATAATTAAATTTTTGAAAATACGACACCTCGTGTTTGTCATCTGAAACTCACCACTAATTAGTGTCATTAAATACGCTAGGCACAGCAACGTTCCAGAGCGAAAAAACCACCGAATAAATACCGCTTTGCATACATTTCACTCCCGCGCTGCGTCGGTGTATCTAGGATATGCTTTCACTCCTTTGGTAGGAGTATACATCGTTTGATGTTGAAGCTAAAGCCCATGCACTCGTGGGTTGATGGCTGTGAAAATATTCCCCGTCAGCATCGTTTGCCGACATACCAATGGTTGGTGTCATTCAGTTATCCTTAATTCGGTTACTGCGGATCCTGCAACATTTTACCCAGTGGCCACAAATGTTGTTCTATGGCGGGGGGTTTGTTTCTGCCTAAACGCACATGTGAGATGTGTGTTTTTGAGAGGGTTTGCATTTTGCAATGGAATTGGATTGTGGATGTTTGTGTTTTTCGTCCTCGCTGATTTAACGCTAAATTATGTGATTTGTTACTATGCATACATTTTGTCATCTCTGTTCTACACTCCAATCCACCCACCCCTGTCCATTTGAATCTTCAAACGGATCACAAGACAATTAAGTGGGAAACATAGACGAAAACAAAAAAAGTACAGCCAAAAAAAGTTGTCCCCCAAAAAATAAAAACACATCGGCTATGTTATGTGACCCCCGATCTGAGGTACACCCACCCTTAGTACCATACCAACATAAACAATAGAAAACTTTAGACAAAGGCAGAGAAAATTGGCCACGGCCAAACCAGAACCTGCAGCGGCAATGGGGTGTGTTGAGAAGGCGACGCGACGCGCACTGAAACGTGCGGAAAATTCAAATTACTTGTACCTATATTAATTTTTTTCGCAGTATATATCTTTTTCTTTTTATTAAAATTAAAATGCTGTTCTAGGGCTTCGGGTATTTTTTCTTCTAGTTTTTCTATTTTATTCCCATTTCCATAAGCTTAAATGGTTTCTGATTTGAATTTAACTGCATGATGAATGACCAAGAACACCGGTCGACCCTGTAATATGAGTGCGAGGGTAGTGCACACGAACGTTGAGGTTTCCTTGTTTTTTTCTTAAGTTTTGTTTACACTGAGTGTTGGGCACTGGGCACTTGGGCAGGCAAAGCTATACTTGGTATATGTAACCAAAAATAATTAAATCTGACAATTAAAGGATTTTTTGTGTTGTTTCCTTTAAGACGGTTTGGTTGTTGGAGTATTTAACAACGGGTTATTCGTATTCGTACGGGTTTCGTGTCTCACTCTGTAAGATATGTGCGATGGAGTCCTTGCTTTGTGAGTGTCCTTTTGTTCTTATTAAGTGTAATCAATATTCAGATTTGTCGTGTTTGTCAAGTTGTATCCAACCAGCCGGTGGAAAGTGGAAAATTGACGGGTTTTACTGGAGAAAATTGCCGACTGACACGGAAAGAGCCGGAAACTAGTTACGAGAAATTGCCACAAAACTGTCGCGTATATGAGATTTATGATGAGTTTAAATTGTTACTGTTTTTATACTGTGTATGTATATGAACAAAGTGTTAATAATTCGAAATATAATAATTTATACGCAAGCAATGTTGAGTGCTTGTTGTTTTCCTGTGGCTTGAAATGCTTGTGAGTCAGAGAGTGTGGGACTTTTTATAGGGATAGTTGTTCGACCCCACTTTTGAGTAGAGCAGCTCAGCAGCAAAAATTTTGATGCGTTATGAAAAATACGTAATGGGTTTTCGTTATATTTTTCCTTGAACCTAAATAAAATCTTTTCGTAATATGTAATAAGTTTTCTGCTGGCGACCTACATATGTACATATATTCTAGTCTATACCTACCTACTATTTTTGTAGATACGAACAGGTTTTTTTCGCTGTGGAAATCACCTGTCAAGTTCATAAATCGTAGTTTATAAGCTCAGAATTAAATTTTGTTTGCCTACTACTACTATTGATATCCACCTAAATCTTTCCTGTCACACGCTTTGGAAGTAGGTAATACCTACAATGTGTTATCTCTTCAAAAAAGATTAAACTGACTTTTATTTAAGCTTGATAGTGGGTGTCTTACTAAATTCTTTTTAAACGAATGTATGTTATTTGTTACCTATCACAATTCACAATTAGTAGTTGTAAAAGTGCAGGTAATAAAAATTTATTAATTAGAAGTTAGCACTTAATTCGTAAACAAGAAATGAAAACTGTGTACAGGCATGAATCGTTTACTTTTTCTCATCCACAAGTCTCACAAATAGCTGGCAAATTAGTTACAGTCAGTGAAATGGAACTAATCAAAAGAGTCAATTGGCCATTGGTCGTTTTCAATTATTGTATGCATTCAACTGCAAGTCGAAAGAACAACCGTGAAGAGTTTCCTCCCTAATATTCGTATAGTAATTCATTATAAATTCTTCTAATGCAGCATTTTTAGCCCTATTTACAGTACAACCGTAGCCAATGTTGGGCAATCTGGTTTCATACCAATTAAACCGATATTCCACGTCTCTTCAATAGTAGGTTCCTGGATGGATGACAATAATTGTGATTCTTTTCTCCTCAGTTATTCTGCCCTCTTCTGTTATTGGTTGCTTTACTTGTCATTTTTACTTGAATGCACATCAAAAAACGTCACGATAATAAACTTGCTCTTATTCCAAGTTCCAACAAGAATTGGGTGTGAAAAAGAATATGCGAAAATAAGAAATAAGAAATAAACTTCAACTTAGTCAACCAGGCATGTGTAATTAGCTGACAAGCGAAGACTGTATTCATTCAAAGGTAATTAATTCGCTTTGGTTTATTTTTGTTTCGAATTAATTTCCCTTAAAGCTGTCAATTAAATGTCACAAGCATAGATTGAAAATTCATTGTTCGTTATGAAGAAAGAGGCAAACGTCCAAAGATATTATTCGTATTCATTATTTGTTTGGATGCTTTGACAATAGTATAGGTTTTAGGTATAACTGCTTTTGTTAATTGTGGGTTGCCTTACCTACATTATTTAAACCATACCGATGCCATCGCTAGCAAGGGAGGTTTATTTTTGGGTGAACATTCTGAAGACTGTTGCGGATGAACACATTCAAAACACACACACAAAGAAAACTTTGCGTTTCCATCCAATAAGTCTGGTTTAATCAAAAACATGTGCCGAAGTACCGTTATCGCGTTAGACCACCGAATCCGAAAAAAAATTTACATACAATCAAAAACAACTGCAAAGGCCTGACGTCATGGTATAGAAAGAGATAAACCTATTTTTAATTTTTTGATCCTGAATCATAAATTTTAGTTTCATCTAAATTTTTCACTGCAAATCATAGAAAATCATAAAAAAAGTTCACAGTTTTGGTTCGTTTATGCGTTTTGGGGTAATACCTTGAAAAATACGAATTTTACGTTTGACAATATATGTATGAGCAGGTAATCTAATCAGCAAAGCTATCTCTGACAGCAATCATCCCCTAAATCCTGCTTTGACGGACCTAACTAACAGGACCAAGGCGAATAGAAAAGGCTCATTATCCTCTTTGAGTCAGATATTAGCCCTAGCTTCGTTCCACGGCTTCTTTCCTTCTACTGCCACAACGGATATCACACCACCACCACCATGGAGAAGACATCTCTTGTCCATAAATGTTAGTCTTTCCAGCTTCAAAAAAGAAAATACAAGTAATGGTATTTATCAAAAACTTTTTCAAGAACTTCTCGAAAACACCCACCCAACAAGGACACTATACACAGATGGCTCATATAAAGACAACAATTCATCTTATGCCATTGTAGAACTGGAAGGCAACGAAACAATTCACAGCTTCCACGGTTTATTACCAGATGCAACAGGAAGTTTTTTGGCTGAAATTACAGCTTTACTTAAAGCCCTTACGCTAGCACAATTAAAACTTGAGAAAACACTTATACTGACCGACAGCCTAAACGCCTTGATTGGATTAAAAAACAGTAATAACCACTGCTTCACCTTTTAACGTATGCGAAGTATCCTCTACAACAACAATCATATAACGGTTGCATGGATTCCAGGACATGTAGGTATTAAAGGGAACGAAGCTGCAGACAGCGTAGCTAAAGAAGTTACGCGCTATCCTCTAATAACAGAACTTCCAAACCTGCCAAAACTCATAAAAAGAACTCTAGAAGCCTATGAAAACGATAGCTTAGATAATGCTTGGAAGAACGAAGTAACCTTTCTACGAAGACACCAGGTTTCACAACATCGACCGACATACAACATCAAACTAAGCCGTCAAGAGTGCGTAACGCTGTTTCGAGTAAGAGTTGGAAAAACCTTGTTCTCAAGTTGCCACTACATTAAAAAGGAACCACCCCAGCAATGCAGAATTTGTCAGGAACCATTAACAATCTGGCACATTTTTACGGAATGTCCTATCTCCCGTCAAATACCGGACATGACCTCAATTGAACAAATGCAAAACAGACTTTCGATCATCCTCAACCCTTCTGATGCTCTCACCATGCAACGAATTAAGAAAGCTCTAGATCAGCACAACAAATGGAAAGAGATATAATATCAAATCATTAACTAAATCTTTCTTGTTAATTCATTTTTTAAAATTTTTCTCTAAACTCAATCACTTTTAATTTTCATTTTTCCTCTCTCACGACATCTATGGTCAAGTTGCCCTGATGTCTTAAATTTATAAATAGCTTATTAAATTTACTTTGTAAGTTATTTTTTGTAAATAAATAAATAAATAATGTATTATGTACATATAAATAAAAAAAAGTACCTATAGTCTGTATAACTTTATTGTAGATTTCCGGTTTGCGCCCTTAAACACCTTGAAATTCCTTAAAAATAAGTAATTTTCTAAAACTTGGATTGAACACATTAAAAGTAGGCACAAGTAGGTAAGGGTTCCTGTAAATGACTCTATGTCAAAAAAAATGGTTTGTTCTCTATTTGTATGAAAGAAAGAAAATGTCTTGAGCAAACTAAGATTGATTTTTGCCTTCTTTATAGATACATATTCAAATTACAAAGTAAATGCTGATAAATTCTAATTTTTAAAACCACAATTTTATTGTTAAGAAAGTCTTTTGCGGTTGTAGGTACCTACCGTGAGTTGAATTATTAGATTCCATATTGTTAGCAGTTCCAATATGTATTTGAATTCGGCATTTATTATTCCGTTTATAAAGTACAGCAAAAAAAGGTTTACCACGTTTTATGCACAATAGCCATACCTAGTCACTCTAACAACGCTTCAAGTGTATTGTCTGCAGTTGACATTATCCTTCAAAGAGATATTTATTGCTGCATTATTGAACGCCAACCACAAAACTTTGATGACCACCGCGCCATCTGTGCAAACAAAAGACTCATTCCAACATTTTTAACTAAAGCTGATATGTTCTCTTCTCATTTGGCCATCATCGTTTTGTGTTCCCCCCTTCTGGATCCAACATCGAAGCAGTGTAAAAGCAACCACGTCACCATCCAACAACCACCAACGTGTGTGGGGGTCGGTTTTATGGACGATTGCTTCATAAAAATTCAATCAAATCAATTTATGCAAATTAATCGCTTGGAAATCGGCGCACACATGTCTAATTCAATAAGCGACTACAACACGAAACCCTTGTTTGGAAAGCAGTGTATCTATTTTTGTCCATAGATTCCGGTACCAAGTACATTGTGGGATTCCATGAATTCATCTTTGAGACTATGGAGCAACGTTTCATCGTTAGCATTCCGTAAAGTAATTAGCACATTC
Organism: Melanostoma scalare; assembly: GCA_949752695.1. Classification (NCBI taxonomy): domain Eukaryota; kingdom Metazoa; phylum Arthropoda; class Insecta; order Diptera; family Syrphidae; genus Melanostoma; species Melanostoma scalare. Next base: position 529,050 of record OX456985.1, read on the forward strand.
TATGTGTGGCTCTCTTCATTTGTCTGTCGCAATAAGTACTGACTTGCCACATTCTGATGTGTATTTGAGTTGTGAACAAACAAAACATATTTATAAGACGACGATTGCGAGAATGGTCAGAATAGAAGTTCTTGGGCTGGTCGTAGCTAAATTAACAAATGGTTACTCAAGTGCCGTAAAAGCGACAAATAGTGACATCTTCTGTTTGAAGCTCGCCCATAAAAACGTATTCCACATGTCCATTGCACTACATCCAGTTCATTGCACTAAAGCCATTGAAAAAAATAAACTGTTTGATCGTTGTGCAAATAGACTCGTGTGTGTGGTGTGATAACCATCACATAGCGCACAGACAGCAATTAAAACACTTCCAAAGCTAATATTTCGACTGACGTAGACATGACGTATGTAGATAACTCCTGCAAAAATCATCCATTTATCCATTTTCGAGTTTGGCCGCAAAGGAAATAAAACCCACAAATTGGGAAAGTATCCGCGGAATGCGAAGTATCCTTTCCAGTCATAAAGTATGCACACCAGCGAACCTCAGAATGCACATTGCATGCCGATGCCAGTCCCACTACGATGGTGTTCGATTGCAAGCAAGTTTCTGCCTGAAAAGGCCGAAGGTATTTCCTTAAGAATGTTTCTTTTTCGCTACAGTACCAATATACAGCGCAAAACAAGTCGTTTGGCATTAAACTAGTAGGTAGCGTAACGATAGCATCTAGAATGCAACAACTGGAGCCTTTATAAACTTTGACTGCATTACTTTCATTTGGATGCGGATGCTCTATGTTGAAATTGAAAGACATCAAAAATAATGCAATATGAAAAGGCAAATGTGTAGTGTTCTTAAAAAGCGAGTAAAAGAAAAACAGAAAAAAAAAAGTTAAAGAAGGAATTGCCCCCTGTGAGGTTTGAACTCACGACCCCTGGTTTACGAGACCAGTGCTCTACCACTGAGCTAAAGGGGCTTGATAATTTTGGGTGTCCAAGTACAAATATGAAACTTCTACGCAATCTGTGATAGAACAATTACTACGGGCGTTGGTTTTTTTTTGTTCTAGTGTTTGTTTACAGATTTGAATTTTAATGTCTACCGACATTATTCCATAATAATTTTTCGAATGCACGTGCTTGAACTATTAAGAAGGGAACTTAATATTTGCTATGTAGAAATTATTATTAGCAAGTTTTTTTAGTAGCTATTTCATATTTTTTTTTTGTAAATTTAGCTTTTATTGAATGGGTCTTAGTACAGAACTATCGGTTATTTTCGATACTATTGTATCCATACAGATCGAAATGAAAGTTATTTTTTATTGATGTCGCTCGTTTGTTAAGCTCTCGCATTGTTTTTATCTATTTATTTATATACAAAAAGCTTATAAAAATAAATTTACAAACTTTTTTAAAAAGATAGGCATTAGGGTGACAAGACCATGCAATGCCGTATTAATTAAATTATTTACAGTTAGAGTGTTTCATATTGTAAATTATGTTAGGTTTATATTTTTTCATTGTGTTTGCCATGTATGGATGTAGACTATTTGATATTTTTCAGATTTATATTTTGTTTTTTTTTTTTTTGTATGGGCAGTACATTTGTAAACTATATAAGAATGCCCAACATAGAACATAGCTCTGATTAGTTTGGACTTTGGTTTCGGTGGATGCAGTACCTACGATTCGTCAAATATACTTCTCGCGCCATGCCACCTCCTGTCAAATAATGAGAATTGTTAAAGTCGTCTATAAATCTACATACAGTACAGCCTCGCTAGTTCGAACACTCGCTAGCCTGGACAATTCAGTAGTCCGGACACCTCTATGTTTCGGACACTTTCAAAATCTAACCTCTGCAGTCCGGACAGCGTAACAATTTTTTCGTGTGTACCATGTGAATAACATACAGGGTGTCCCGTAATTCGTTTTACATACTTTGGGATGTGATTCTTGGTCATATTTAAAAATGGCTAACTTTGGTGTATCCTGGACCTGTGTTAAATTCGATTTCTCTTGCAATACTGATAGTTATGGTATTTTAGATTTAATTTTTTGGAAAAATAATAATCTTTGAAACTGTTTTTTACGGACTTTTATGGCAACATCTTGCAATGGAGTAGTTTTCCAAGAATTGACTGTTTTAAGGTAATTTTTATGACTGTGCACTGAAAATCTGGCAACCCTAAGCCTATAGAAGCCCAATTTAAATACAGTTTCAAAGATTATTATTTGTACAAAAGATTAAATCTAAAATTAGGTCTCTACCATCAGTATTGACAGAGAAATCGAATTTAACACAGGTCAGGGTACACCAAATTTGGCCTATTTTTAAACTGTCAAAAAACTATGTCAAAGTTGAGAAACGGACTTTACTGTAAAACAATTTTTTCTTAGAATATGACCAAGAATGACACCCCAAAGTATGTAACACGAATCACGGGACACCCTGTATAATTTAATTTGACTCAGTTCCTCTGGAAAAAAGTTTGTTCATACGATTGCGACAATCCCCTAGTAGTTTTGTCGCTTGTAGTTGGCTCTTGAATCTAGACATTTTAACCGTTGCAAATTTACTCATTGGAAGTTTATGTTTGTGGTCGTTGATTTCATTGATTTCATACTCTGTTACATTTCATTGTCATCCTTCTTTAAGGATAAGGCATATTTTTGCAATGAAACAAAGAAGATATTTGCCAAGGGCATTCAGTGGGTCGCACAAAATAATGCATCTCAAATGGATATCCTTCTCCTAAAGAGATTACGCGTTTTTTTTACCCAAAGCAGCAGCGATTTGCATAAGTTACTCTCCGTTTGATATCCACACTGATGTTAGCTTTCATGTCCTTAGCGAATCTTAGATCGTCGAGGTCCTTTCTGTCTTTTTTGACGCTTTATCCAATTCGTAGATATTCTCGTAAATATTATTAGACATCACTATACTTTCTTTCTACTACTTTCTATCACACATCACCTACTTTTCCCATTGTGGTCTGCTTAAGCGAGTGATTGAACAGATTTTTAAAAGATTATGCCTCTGCTCTTGGACTTTTCTGGTTTTTTCTTTCATTGATAAACCTACCTAGCCTACGTATCTGTTTGTTGACGCAATTGTTAGGGTCTCCTCTTTTTAGGATCGGACACACGATACTAAGGTTCCATTTATAGGGGGAAGAAGTCTGCAAAAATGGTCTTTCCAGATACACCGTATCGAATGCGAAATATTACTTTGTTTCCCTTCTGGTTTTTACAGGTTTGAGTTTGGGATTTGCCAATCATTTGGAGTGAGACAGACTATAACAATGTTTTTAAAGCTGTGTCGGAAAGAAATCAGATTACAGCCACCAATCAACACGTAAAGCTTATCATACTTTACTTGAAAACATTCATAACATTCAATTTTGTCTTGTCCGAGAAATTCCAAAACACACAAAAAACAAAAATTTTGCTGGATTTAAAACATTTTTTCTTTCCGAATGCCAAATTAAAAAAACGACCGGTTGTGGTGGTTATCCATTCAATTGCATTCATGCGGAACGACACTTGAAAAGGGTAGCTTTAGCATTGCAAAACATTACAGCTTAATCGGCTATAAGAACTTGTTTTTATAAAATTCCATTTGAATTCATACTCCCAGACAAAGAAAGGGGTAAACTTTGGCATAAAGTTCACACAACTTTTGTAAACATACATAAATCATTCCAAAAGGAGAAACAAAGTCCTTTCTTTTTTTTGAGTTCTTTTACAATGTCTGTATCTCACCTTCTCACTACTTTCCTGGATAGCAATGGCAAGCGTTGCGAATCAATTTTATTGCTGCGAAGGTGAAGAACGTTTTGAATTCTTTTACAAGCTTTTATTTCTGGTTTTTATATGAGACTAAACAAACTTTGTCTATGCTTGGCGATAACCTACGCAGCAGTGAATGGAACACGTTTTTAGTTTGATCCCTTAGGGTGGGCGTCTCTTAACTGTGAGGGAAGTGATTGCAGAGTGATGAACGGCGTTTACGGTGTGGTGGTCAAGGACCAACTTTGAAAAACGTCTTGCCAGGATAAGGTAAAGTTTATCAGAAAAGGACCAAGTTGTTTATCTGGAAACAAATAGCCCGTGCTCACGTTCGGAATCAAATTTTAGAAAATTCTTCGTTTTTTATTATCTGCTCGAGATGTGATGACACTTAAATCCCTTTTCTTTATAGAAGGGTTGTAATTATTTTTCAAGTTAAGATCATTATTAGCCTTGTTTTACTTTCCTGTGATTTATAAGGTGGAGAACCGCCATTTAGTCTTTTTAAAATAAATCTCTTTTCTAAGTGGGTAGGTAAAATTGAGTGCACGTTTTGCCTTACTGTAACTTGTTCTTCTTTTATCCCGGTCCGGAAAGGAATAAAGAATAAAGCAAAGAGCCACTGGACTGTGTACTCGCTGAATGATTTTAATTAAAATGACTCTCGGCTGCTAATGGAACCGTTTGCACAATATTTATTGCAGTTTTTCTTATTTTTAATTACTCCCTTGAGACCTTGAAACGCTGAACCCTAACTGTATAATTTTAATTGTAGATGATGACGATGGACGTCACCAAAACGGAACCCTCCGCGGGTCCTAATAATCCCAACAACAATAATCAACTGTGCGCCGGGTGCGGTAAACACATTCAGGACAGATATCTGCTGCGGGCTCTGGACATGCTTTGGCACGAGGATTGCCTGAAGTGTGGGTGCTGCGATTGTCGACTTGGCGAAGTTGGGTCTACTTTATATACCAAAGGAAATCTTATGCTTTGCAAACGGGATTACTTGAGGTGAGATCAATCAAAAGAAACAACAATTCAAACTTGATTGCTAAAAACGTGGTGTTTTAGGTTGTTCGGTAACACAGGCTACTGTGCTGCTTGCAGTAAAGTAATTCCAGCTTTTGAAATGGTGATGAGAGCACGTACGAATGTCTACCATCTTGAGTGTTTCGCTTGTCAGCAATGTAATCATAGGTAAGTCGGCCACAAACCCAAATTTTTAACGAATAATATTTCACAGGCAGTTAGTCGGATAAATCCTTTTTTAATCTGCCATAAAATAATCCCTCAATAGTCCTTTAAATTTTATTACTCTGCCTGCATTTGTATTTATTATTCAACCCTTTTTTATTGCCATTTCGATTTGTGTATGCTGACTGCCGGATTGTATTGTTTTTGAAATACCGGCGGCTACGGCAGCCAATCGGTAGGGCAAGTTTTACAAGGACCTATACCAGCCCCGTGGGTGCACTAATGAAAAATCGCTGAATTTATTTCGGATCCAATTCTTGAAATGTCACTCATGAGAATATCGCAATTCGGCAATTGAATGGCACAGGAAGAGAACCCGGGAGCAAGATCCACATTACAAATTCATACAAATTGCTGCAGTTTTTCGCTATAAAAACTAAATAAAATATTTAAATTGAAACGAATCGGTCGGGTTGCCCATTGTGTGTTCAGTTGGGTTCGGGTTGAGACAAGGCCGCCCGTTTGTATATTTGCTTTCAGTCAGGAGGAAGAAATATTTGTGTATGCGTGGTCGATTGAATGTTTTTTTATTTTATTTTATTTTTTATTTTACTCAAGTCTACCTAGCAACCTGTGCAGACTGGTCACAGCTAATCAATTTTTAAAAATTAATTCAATTGGCCTGAACTCATTGAAGCATTTCAATCAACATGCAGTCAACAGTATCAATTGTGAAGGTGAGCTCCTCGTTCGATGACGGCTTGTGTCGTGTTAATTTAACATGCGGGCGCCCCAACCTCCACAATTTCTCGCAGGCAAAGTTTGCATAATTTTTGTGACGATAGGGGCGTGTTGATGTGATGCCGGTACCAATACCCACATGTTACAAAGTTCCTTTTGGAAGAAAAAGAAAAAAGAAAACAATTGTTCGCTTTTCATATGAAGCAAGTCCTACTCAAATATTGTATGTATGTAGCATTGTCCAGCCACATGTTGATATTCAAATCTATGGCTTGTTTCTTTATTTAAGGCAAACTGTCAATCGATTTTAAATCAGACCATTGTTTTCCATACTCGTGGTTGAACCTTTCCGGACGGGGATGAGAGGATGAGTTTATTTTTTCTCTTTATTTTGAGTCGAAGCGGAAATTACAAAAAGGTTTACAGCCAAAAGGAGGGGTCCTGCACGGCGCGGCGAGTGAAATGACTGATTCTAAAATGCAGATTTGTAAAAAGGACATTTCCGGTGAGTGTCCCTGCTGAGTAGAACGGGTTCAATTGTAAACGTTCGAAGGAAAGTAAAACAAAAAAGTATCTTGACATCCTGAATTTTGTATCTGTTTTGTTTGACGGTTGTTTGTAATACTTTTTCTTGAATTGCCACGAGGAGATGTTATTGAATGGGTAGTAGTACCTGAAAATCAGCTTTTTCAATAGTATTCCGTGCATTAAATGATGAAAACGTAAAAGTGTCTTCTCAAGACATTTAACTTGTTAATAGCAGAGTTACCTGAGGTCATTCTTTTTCTTAACTTTTTGTGTTTCGTATTTACTTAATTTAATTTACACGCAAAAGTTTAAAATATTCTTTTTGAATGGAAGCAGACCATAATCATTTTTTCTAAGGTCGAAGTGGCTTTAGATGGAGATTTGCAAAATGGAAAAGATATTTTCAATTGAACAAAGGTGTGAAGTAAAAATAACGTTTTGAAAATTATGCTTTACTCCAATTGAATGGGTATTTCTTTTAGCGAGGGCATTGAGCACCGTTTTGATTATGGTATGGGTTTTTGTCAGAGCTAATCTTAACTAATTTTACTCACATCCAACTTTCCTTACAAAAAAAAAAAAATACATAACCTTCTGCCTTGTCCTCATATATTCTCACAGATTTTTTAAACTATTTTATTCCATTTTTAGATTTTGTGTCGGGGATCGTTTCTACTTGTGTGAAAATAAAATACTTTGCGAGTATGACTACGAAGAGAGACTTGTCTTTGCTTCAATGGCCAATCATCCTATGCTGAAGCGCCACGCCAGCACAATCGGCCAGAACTCGCCGTCTGCAGGCGGTGGAGGTGGCTTATTAGGTGGCGCCAATAGTCAGGTTGGTTCTCAAAATGGTCCGCGTACACCCGGAGACCACAATAACAACAACGGACCTCAAACACCTACCAACGGTAGTCCCTTTGGAACTCCCTCCCACATGAAAAGTGCCCTTGGAGCGTCCAGCTAAAAGAAAGCCAACGATGGGCTGCCAAAGCGGTACCAAAGAAAATTTTATGCTAGAGATTGACCAGTCACTAGACATCATCCTGCATCAGTCCAGCAGCACAGGATAGATGAACGTTAATGCACTCCAGGCAGAAAAAAAAAAATTATACGATGTAGTTAATTTTAATTTTTATCTATTTTAATATGATTTGTTGATATATTTTGTAAATATGTACCTCTTATGTGTATATGAAAATTATAAATGTGCAATGCTCGTTGGGGTAAGATAATATTCTTCATTAAAGTTCGAAAAGTCTGTGCCAAATATTTTTAAAAGAATAAAAAGAACACATTTTTGTATTAGTCATCCCCACCGAAGTTCGTCTGTGAAATTCTTGAAGATTTTACTATTCAAAGTTCGCAAGATTCCATCGTCCTCCGTAACAGGACTTATCTTATATTTAGTGTAAATAAATTGAACTGTTATTTATTTTTTAAGTTATTCTACGAGGCTGCAAATGTTCGTAAATATTATTATTGAACTATTAAAAGGAATAAAAATACTGTTATTCTGGTTAAGAAAATTCATTTTTGTCAGTGTTAATGTTTGGTGTTGACCTAACTGCACTATAAAATTGTAAATACATAGATAATCAATATTAAAAATTTGTAAAGCATCATTTTCTTAATTGAAAACTAATGTTCTTGTATCGTAAATACTCTTTCGAGATTAACTTAATATTAAACTATTTAATTCTGTAATTTTATAAAAGAATTATTAACAAAAACAAAGCAGAAAATTATGTAAACATTGAAATAGAGAGTGACTAAATACCAATAATAAAATCAATAAGGCAGTTGGAAACGTTATAGGAAAACAAATGAATTGTACATCTATGAATAACCACACCAAAGAAACTCAAATCGTTAATATTCATGCAATCTGTGGATATAAACAAATTATTTAAATAAAATAAAATACTATGCAATTTATTTAGTTTATGTTTTTCTTACAACTTTGTGACTTTGAAATGTTCAACTGAACCACGGTAAGTAGTTTAAACAGGTTAGACACTAGCTTAAAAGTCCATGGTTATTATCCCCAAATCCTTGATTTGACTTTGTATGATTCTAAGCTGCAAGTTCTTTTTGGAGCTGGAGCGTCCAGTCCAGTAGGTGTTAATCGTGTATACATTATGGCCCCGATTGCGGTTGTCGATTGACTAATCGATACTCGACTTTTGTCGATTTCGATCGACATCTTTCGTTCATAATTTTCTGGTCGACTGTTGCGTTAGAAAATCCTTTTATGGGAAAATGTAAGTATTTTATTGAACAAATGCTCATATTTTGATATAATACGAGTATATAATAAGAGTATTATATCAAAATATGAATTTGTTCAATAAAATACTTACATTTTCCCACAAAATGATTTCAACGCAACAGTCGACCAGAAAATTATGAACGGGAAAGCTGTCGACCGTCAAATCGAAGAATGTCGATCGAAATCGACAAAAGTCGAGTATCGATTAGTCAATCGACAACCGCAATCGGGGCCTATGTGTATGTAAGTTTTTCTTCTCTGGACTGTGTAAAATGCATACAGATGTAAATTGTAAACATGCTCTCATAGGACCTTGTGAATAAAATCCGAGCTAAATCTGTTCCAGGAAGACATGCTAGTTCAGTTTTTATGCGAATAAAAAGAATTAAGCTGAACAGTCTCAGTTTGAAAAAATCTAGCTTACCAAGAGATGCACTCTATAAACACGCGTTCTCGGCAGATTATTTAATTGAATTTTTTTTCGGTAACTGTTTGAGGATTTTAGTAAGACGTTTGAAGAAAAGGTGCGATTCCGTATCATAAATTTAAAAGTACAATATACTTTTCTTCCAGCTCACATTCGTAGATGAATAAATTATGGATCCTTTTAAAGCGCGTTAGTCGTGAACTCTCCCTGGGCACTTGTACATAAAGACTAAGCCCTCCGATTAATGTACTCTTCTAAAAATCTTGTGGTTTGGGAAAAAGGAATACAGGCGCAGTCAGTAGCGCCAAAAGCTCCAGAAACCGTTTTGCCTTTTTCGCTTCGATTTTTCTGCGACTTGACGAAAATTGATTATGGATATGACCTTTTCTATAGTATCCTGTTTACAAGGTGCTCAACGGTTTTGCACAATGTAGGTACTAGGCAGTGCGTTCTACTTCAATATCTTAGGGCCCAATTATAGCGATCAGGAAAAATTTTCAAATGAAATAACAACTATGGGTGCTTTCATAATTGCATAGTTGCGTTAGTCTGACTAATGCATAACTTTCATAAATGCAAATGACAAATGTAATAGTTTCATTAAAGCAAAACGCAAATATTTGCAGCGCAAATGTGCAAATGCTTTAATTCGTTTGCTTTTCGGTTTTCATCTTCAGAGAAAGAGACAGACAGTACAAAACACAACTATTTTTTTTCTATATTCAAGTCAAATGTCAGAATTCAAGAAGACTATTAATTACCGTGGAAAAAATACAAAACAAAGTAAAAGTACAAAAAATTGGATGAAAACTCTTCAGGCTCCAAGTGAGATATAAACAAAAATGTACTGAATTAAATAAATAAACTGTTTTTTTGGATGGAAAAAGAAAGAAAAGTATTTTATGGAACTGTGTACACAGAAAAATTCTTTCAATTCTTTGACAAATGACGCAAATCCGGAAAAGTGTTCATAAATGCATTGTAAAATGCATGCGCAACTATTTTGAATGACGTTAGTCTGATTGCAAATGATCGCATGTAAACAGAGCAACCGTGCAATAATGAAAGCACCCTATGTTTTCGTTAGAATAACAAATGTTATACCGATCGATGGCAAATCATTCAAAGAATTTTTAGTGACCAGAAAACGTATTATAGAACAATTATTTTCTGTTAAAATTGTATTTTTCCATTTCCCTGATTCAATTTCATCAGGAAAGTAGAAGAAGCAATTTCAACAGAAATTATTTGTTCAATTAAACATTTTCTTGGCAAAAAAAATTCTCTGGGTTATTTACTATCGATTGGTATAACATTTGTTATTCTAACGAAAACATGGTTGTTATTTAATTTGAAAATTTTTCTTGATTCGTTTTCCAGATCGCTGTAACTGGCCTCTTAGGCAGCTCAAAAGTGTCAGCAACATCTGCGCATGGGTCAGTGCGTCTGCTAAAAAGCTTTGGGAATATGCTCTTCTAGAGTCTAGTCTAGAGTTATTTCAGAATTTATACGCGATATAATCACCCTTATTGCGATAGGCGTTTCACTAAAACGCCTAAAAGATGACAGAGCTCTAGCCGCCATCATTTTTGTTTTCATAAAAATATAAATTCAGCCCTCTATCTGTTCCTCATTGCTCTTACCTACCATTCCCTCAAAAGTTATTTTATTTAAAGGGCAATTGTGGCACCTAGAAATAAGTCATCTTATTATTGGCGTTTTATTAAAACGCCATTCCTAATAAGATTGAATTTCGTGGGGAATTCCCGATATGTAGTAGAAACTTGTTCCCGGGAAGGGAATCATTTTTTGGGAAAAATATTTCCCAAGGAATTCCCGATAAGGCTGATTATATCTCTATCCTGGTGGAAATTTGTATTTGGCTTTAAACTAACTTCCCGGTTAGTCTCGCACTCACCTCGAACGTTTTGATTCTAATTGCATTGAGCGTGGCCAACGGGAAATTGTCAGTATTGCATTGAGCGTGGCCAACGGGAAATTGTCAGTAAGATGCCTATGATCGTTTTGAAAGATAAAACCACATGCACAACATTTTCTTATTACCGAAAATTCTTGCTTGATGCTTGGCCGTAGCTCATATTCATAGAAGCTCATATTCATAGAATTGAGATATCTGCGATTGAAGATCTCCAAGAAAAACAAAAGCGTTCTATTTGTTTTCTTAAAAATACAAAAAAAAAAAACCGCGTGTAAGTACGTTAAAAATACCGCCATATTTTATATTTCAGTATTGAAACAGCACAAAAGCATTACATTAAAGTTTTTTGGGGGTTCCACCACTTATATTTACTTTATATGCAAGTGAATTATGCCATTTCTGTTTAAGAGAAAGTTCCGAGCAGAAAACTTGTTTCGTCATTCCTCATTTATAAGGGAAAAATAACGGTTTTCTTTTAGTTTTATTTTTCTTGATGGTAAAACAATAAACTCAAAATTTAAAAATTGAGGGTAAAGCCACTTTTGCTCTCAGGGCCTTAATTTATCTTGATTTAGCATTAATTATATAAGTGAAAGATCGATTCAAGCATGATCTGCGTTCTAGATAATTATGTTTATGTCGCACTTGATTTGAAGATTTTGAGAGTTTTTATTCTTAGTTTTCTTACAAAATAATTCTATGCTAATTTACAAAGTGTTGTATCCCTAAATCGGGTAAACAAAATACATGCATACAACTCAAACATGCCTTCTCGCAAGTCCCACCATAGGCCCACCTGCTCCAGCTCCAACCCCAGCTCATCCCAGCAGCTTGTTTCATTCAAGCTTTTCTATGTATTAATTCTGAGCAAAATATTCTTAAAAATTTCTTTGAAATAAAGCTCCACAATTTACATATTTTCATCCCTACGTCACTCACTGCATATATTTATAATCTTCATTAATTAATGTTGTTTAATTATTGTTGGATTTCATTTCTTCCTTCCTCTTGCGCCCTGCAGAGATTTAACGAATAATGAGTATACACAATTTTACAAAAGGTATAGGTAAGTCCTTTAAACGATTTCCTTTGCGTTCCTAATAGCCGAGATTAAGTGCGTGCAGCAGCACTTGGGTGTGATTAAAAGGATTTGAAAATTTTTGCCGAAATTAGAACGACAATTTATATTCCTCATTCCTCTGTGCTCACATACACATGATTGGTATGATTTGGCTTGAAAAACTTCAGAAGGGGATGAAATGAAGTGTCTATTTACATATTTGGCAGAAAGGACGACAGTAGATTGAAAGGGCTTTTAAAGACCAATTAGGAAAACTCTAATGGTGTACTTAAGTGTAATTAGTGCAAAACTACACTGACGACAAATATATCCGTCAAATTAAATTCTCTGAATTAGAAATAAAGTCAGATTGTTCGTATAAATTGTCATTTTAAATTTTACAACAGTGTCTGGGGGTGTAAAATCTTAAAAGCTACAACCCCCACCTCACATTAATTAAGCTTAATATTCAAGGACTGTTTAGTATTTCAGAAGATAAAAAGTTTGTCGTCTTCTTCGCGCTTTGGGAGTTAAAACTTTTGGAAGCACAACTAAGGTGAAACATCTTCTTTATGAATATATTTTCTTATGAACGTTGCTGTGCATTGCTGTTGCGATGTACATTTCAACTCTCAAGTGATATATCAATGCAAAAACATAGCAGGGTGGGAGTATGAGTTGTCATGGCATATGAACCCTGCGGCGTCACCAACAATAAAGTCATTTCCAAACTTGCTGCCAGCCTACAAAAGATGAGTTGTGGTATTTCAATTTTAGGATGAAACTTTTCAAAGATAATGAAACACATGCAATCAGACGAAGAGACTGGTTCAGATGGTAGAAGCAGTAGCTATATACACAACACATATCCGCCTTTTCGAAAAGCCATATATCATCAATTTCTTGAGATGGCGATTAGGCGTTATCGATAGACGGAATATCATCGCCAAACGCCATAACAATAAAAGCCGTTTTAACAGCAGCCACAAGCAACTTGTTCAAAGACGTGTGTAGTTGTGAACGCTTTGCTCATAAAGGAAGCCCCGAGGAAATATTAAAGTCATTGCTTGAACTCGAACCACAATCCATTTGTTTTTATTCACATTCGGCAATGAAGTTTCCTTCATCGTTCGACGAACATAATAGGAATAGGGTGATACGACAGTGAGATAGTGGAACGTCATGAATAAGTATCCGAATAGGAAAATGCCCTCACCGCTGTCAAAGAAAACTGATCGCTTATGAAAATGGGAAAATTTCTTATCTCATTGCCTTTGTTTAAAGCTTTCCTTTTATTACATATTAAGAAAAGTTTTTCTTTTAGCGAGCGTATGCACAGACTTTATAGTTGCCTTTTAAATAAAAACAAGACTTTTGGGATGTTTTAGAAATCTAATTTTTCGCTTTGATTTCATTGAATAAGGATCCTGCTATGGCGATTGATATCAAAACATAGGGGCTGTCAAAAATGTAGTTCTTTGAGTTGAACATTAATAGATAGTTTGCGTTTGTAGTGGAAAATAGTTAAAAAAAAAAAAATAACATAAACAAAAAACAGTGGGAGAATGAGGATAGTAGAATCAAAATTTGTAAGCTAACTTTTTCACTGAAAAAATGAAGCAGTCAGATTTTTTTGATGAAATCAGCTTTGAATCCTTTATACATTTGATATTCAGTCCAACTATTTTCGTTGGGTTTTGGCTTTTTTTGAGAAAACTTGCCATAGTGATGTTCTTTTTTTACACCGGTACAAGTTTCAACGAACAAAAAGTCGATAGACTATTTTTTGAGAAAAAACAAGTTATTTTGACGGGAGAGCTATCGATTGAAAATTAGGGTTCTTTTTTGATGTTTAGCCAAAACAGGGTAAGAAATTAATAACTACTTTAAACCTAAAGAAACTTACATAATGTAGTTTTCACCAAGTTTAAAAAAAAGTTAATGAAAGATAAAATTAAATAACTAAAAATTTGGTTATGTGAATTTTTCACATACATTTTGAGGTTATGTGAAAAAGAGTAAATACAAAAGTTGTAGACCTTTTTACTGCCTACAACTTTGCGATATGGATTTTTTTCCATAACACTTAGTTTTGTCGGAAATCATAATGGTCTGTTACCCTCTAAATGCACATTCAAAATGATAATGATTTATGTTTTCAGAAATTTTCTCTTATAGCGTTTTTCATTGAAATGCGATAGACTTACTCCCAAATTCAATGAACGAACATTTATGTTTGAGGTTAAACTGATGCTCTCATATAGGAATTCATATTTTAATGTTTTGTAAATTGTTTTTCCAGCAAACTAGTGAATTCTAACTTATCTGCTCGTTTCTTCGTAATTTCTATCAATCTTTTCTTGAATTCAGAGTATATCCAACCAAATGGGAGTAGATTTTTGGCGTTTTCGGATTTGCTCTTTTTCCAACGAAACATGAAAAATGGAAGAGGAGTAGGTAAATCTTTTCACAAAAAGAGTAACTCTTTCCGTAATGAAAAACGCTTTTAAATAGATTCATAAAATTTTAGATGGTTTTTGGTTTAATAGATGGAGTTCTTTCTTTGTCTTTGAATTTTTTTTGAAGCCAAGTTGAAGCTGACTGATCAAATACAGGTATCAGCAGAGTCGTTGAAATGGTTTCCTTAACTTCACAAGCTTTCAATTTTGAAAATTATATTTTTTCATTTGAAGCTATTAGCAGATCTTATAATTTTGTTAGGAATCTCAGAGCATGATTTCTTTTTTGCTACTCGTGTTTCACAAAACGGAATCATTTTGTTGTATCTTTTAAGTCCTAGAATCTCCAACACAGTATAGTTCACCTGGATGCTAAAAGTACCAACAACCAACATGATCTAGGTTCTCTATAGGAACGGTCTTACTTTACTGGTGTAATTTCACTCAAAAAGTATAGATTTTTTTGGTGAACACTGAACATTGCACTTTCGGCAAATTTCACCATCGTGGCACCACGAACATCGAAAGGTATATTGAGAATATTAAGAACCAACGGTTGGTATCTTCTCCGCTCTCCGGGAACTAGCTAATGGGTAATTGACTGCGAGAAATCACAAAATACGTCCGAGCAAGGTGATTTCCATATTTTTGTTGTGATTTTTGATAAAAGCTAATTAAGTTGTTAGAAAACAAGATGTTACATAATTTTTTTTTTGGTATTGTCGCGATATGTCAGCCATGTTTGCAAATCAATACAATTGACAGGAGAATTTCATTCTTTCATTTAAATGTCTTTTCATTAAAACTGCGATAAGCCGCGATCTGATCATCACAATCAAAAACATTAATTTTTCTATCGCACTGATTTTTATTTGTTTCCTCCCCTACTACGAGACAAGTCGTAGGTCGTGCTCAAGTATGTATATGCCAAAGTTGGCTCAAAAAGAAAAACTAAGAAACGTACTGATTTATGTCCTTTGGTAAGCAAGAACACATCATGTTGGGTAGGCTAGTCGTTACATTCTTACTTAAATCTTATTGCTTACACTTCTATAATTTATTTTCATTGCGATCACATAAGGCTTAGTTCAAATGCAAAATTGAAAAAAACTACTTTACTTGGGCTCGTCCGGGAATTGAACCCGGGACCTCTCGCACCCGAAGCGAGAATCATACCCCTAGACCAACGAGCCGATTGATCGAGCAAAGTCAAATTACATTTATAGTCCTAACATGAACAACAACAACAACTGATAATGACATAATTATCACTATGAGTCAACTTCCATATCATTCGGCGAGCTACATGATAAAGCGTTCTCACTTAAAAAATTTAATTAAAACGTAATCAAACTCTTTTGCTATGTAACCCGGTTTACGCATAGTACCCTCCATCATTAGTTCGGTTGTTGTAATGAGAATTTGAGTTATGTATTCTTTGAAGTTGAGATTCTAAATCAAAGACATTCCAACAACGAAAACTGTCATCGTCTAACTCGAATTCCGCAAATTAAATTAAGAAAATTCCAAAAATGATTTTAATTAATTCATCGAAACCGAGTCTGATGTGACGAGTAGAGACGGGCGAACAAAAATATTTGTCACAACCTGACACAAAGAAATTGCAACGAAGGCGACTGATACATAACACTCCCTAAACGCAAATACACCCCTCATCAGTGTACTCTGTACTTATCAAAACAAACATTCCATTTCAGAAACCAGTTTACCGCTTTAAAGAGCTGAGGCGGGCGGGGGTTGTGCTTGTGCCTAATTGGGCTGATTGGCGTAAAACACCAGATGAAATTGGTCGCCAATTCAAATTGCCAAATGTGGAGCCATAAAACAAAAGTTAGCAAAACTGTTTTTGTGCCGTTGCCACGTGGAAACGATTTGTTTCGTTTTCAGCTCTTGCCGAATGAAGTAAATAGACAAACAGACGGATGCGGATTTGGAATTCGGAAGTGGATCCTCGACATTTCTGTTTGTAATGAAGGGTGGGTTGGTAGTAGGTACGAATACAATACTTCTTGTTCGGTGGGTTGGGGTTCATTAATCAATTTTCGAATATAAACGTTATCTCCAATCAGATTTTACAAATGATTAATGACAGCGCATTGTGTGTGCTTTGCTAGTTTTAAACTGAAAGTAGAATAAAACAAAAATGTATCGGTATGTTTGTTGATACATTCTCAATCTGGTGCTGTTGTTTGTTACATTCCTCTTTGAGCTACATGAATCACGGAGTGATAATAGAAAAGGATCATCAGATTACAAAGGGAGCTGAAGCGCAATTAAAATGTTTTTGTGTTTTTGCTATTTACTACCAATATGTAATTTGAAAATTTTTTAAATTTCATTTCTTTTAAAAGCTCTGTGTGTTTCTGTAGGTAGGTAGGTAATGGGTTACTATCAACTATTCTTATTTATGTAACAAATTGAAGCTATTGAGTTCCGATCGGAGTGTCAAAGTGAACAGACGTATACTCGTAACACAGTAAAACATCATTTACATTACTGGCGGTTTAACCGCAAAATAAATTTATTTAATTTATTTAATTTTTTTCCAAAAAGAGATAGAGACTCACCAAAGTGGAAAGTGATAAAATATTTGAAAACTTACCAGCCCCTGGGTTGGAAAACCATAAAAACATAAATGCAAATGCATTAACCTGTGAAAAAAAACAACACGTGTATGCTGGTATCAGCTCTTATAATCCCTCTCTGAATATTGGGAATACAACAGATAACAGTGCAGAAACCTTATCTCACGCTATCATGAATGAAGAAGAAACCAACTCAAACGAAATGCAGTGGACGGCAGTAATCGGTAGTCTAAAGCGCTCGGCGAGCACTTACAATGCGAACATAGGTAAAAAGAAAAAAAACACTGTGGGTGACACAAGCAGCACCCATTCACTGAGCCATCAACATTCGGTTCTAGATAACAATCCATTCTCGCCACTGGCAGACCTAGAAAATAATGATAATCTCTCCATACTCAGCGACAAAAATGATTCGAAAAACGATCATCTACCTAAAACCTCAAACAATGTTCCATTAACTGGTGCTGATGAAGTGAATAAGACAACTAAAGTTGTATTCTGCCCCCCTATATATATATTTGGTGCGAACTGCACATTATTAGCGAATGTAATTAAATTAGTAGCAGTTGAATGTAATTTCTTAGATATCCAATATAAGTTTATTAATATAGGTTATCATAAAACTAAAGTGTATGTAAACAGTGCGAGCGTGCATGGGATAATTATTAATAGACTCCGCGAGACAGGTATAGGTGCCTATTCATTCTCTCCCAAAGAGACAAAAAAGACTTCTATACTTCTTAAAGGTATTGATGGGGATACACCTACTGAGAGCATACATAAAGCGTTGAAACAATCTGCTCCAAACGTAAAAGTAAGTAAAATCACTCAATTCTCAACTGCTAGAACTAAAGCTCAAAACATAAAATTAAATATTTTTGTTATTCAATTAGAAGTTGGAGAATCCATTAAAGATTTAATAAACATTAGAAGCCTGTTACACCAAAGGGTGTACTGGGAAAGGAAAAACAATAGGGTGGTCATAAGGTGTTACCGCTGCCAACGTTTTGGCCACACGGGGGAGTGCTGTGCCTATGATTATAGGTGCGTCCTCTGTGGAGAAAATCATGACTCTGAGTCATGTTTAGAGTCTCACAAGGCCCTCAAGGATTCAAACCAAGTAGCCCCAGAGCCAAAATGCATTAACTGCAATATTTCAGGCCATTCAGCCAGTGACATAAGCTGCCCATCTTATCTACGATATAAGGAAAGAAAAGAAATAGTCTCTCACAATGCGAAGGTAAATAACCAATCTTATATAAGAGAAGTACATGAGACGGTAAATCAGTTTATAAGACCAAAAGTTTCGTTTGCTGACATTGCAAAAACTTCTTCCAATGAAAATTATTCAAAAGATCCCAAACGGACAAACAATCAAACCGCGAAAACTGGCAATTTGAACGACTTTTTAAATGAGTCACAGAACTTGTTTAACATTCCTTTTAAGGATCTTTTAATGAAAATAAGGCAGTTTTGGCCTAAATATCAGCAGCTGCAGTCGAAAGAAGAAAAAATGTTTACATACCTAGAGTTTGTAGCTTCAATTGTAGTATAAAATGGCTACAACAAACCTAAATATTATATCGATGAATTTCAATTCTATTATTTCGTATGAAAGAAGATTTGAACTACTAAGAATTTTAAAAAGTAAAAAACCACAGATATGCTTCGTTTCGGAAACTAGACTAACTGCAAGACATAAACCTTCATTTGATGGCTTTAATATTATAAGAAATAACTCTGGACGAGGAACAGCAATTATACTCGATGATAAATTAAAATATTTTCCTGTGTCATTCCAAAGTGATATTTTTTCAGTCTGCTTAGCTTCCATCATTCTCAAAAACCCGCAAGGTGGACTCATGCGTATACTTTTAGGAAGTATTTATATTCCATGCAATGCCGGTCAAAACTTGCCAAAAGAACTTGATAGATTATATGCTCTAGCGAATACTTACGACGCGACAATTCTCGGGGGGGATTTTAATGCTCGGCACCAACACTGGGGAGATCGACTCCAAAATGGAAATGGACTTAAAGTCTATAACTGGTTTTTCAATGGCCCCTTTTTAAACCTTGATCTCATGTCCCCCAACAGTGCCACTTTTCCAAGCTCTGGATCAGTATTAGACTTCTTTCTGGTTTCATCTTGTCTTAATAGTACTGCCTACAACAACAATAGCTACTGCTCAACATTTTCGACGATATCCAACCATTATGGGATTTCCATTAAGTTAAAAATTGCAAACCTGACACCCCTGCTATTACCGCCTCCTAATTATAGAAGTTTTAAGTCAACTGACTGGAATGCTTTTAGACTAGATCTTCACAACAGTCTCTCACAATTAAATATACCCCCGAATAGAAACATATCGAACTTAGAAATAGATACATTTGTTAACAACCTTAATTCAGCTTTGAATTCCAGCATCAACTCCCATTCGGTAATTTGCCAACCAAAACATTTAAAATATAGCAATATTTCAGCTCTTACATTAAAAATTATTAAAATACGTTCTAACTGGCTAAGGAAATTAAAGAGAATCTATCATAGACATCTGAATAAAATTAATGATGAGTATCGAGAGCTATCGTCAAGAATAAATCTACTCAGCAAAATAATCAAAGAGAGAATAGATTCTGATTTAAACTCCATATTCAAGACTAGATTGCAGAAAATAAGGCCTTCTCCACAAGCGTTTAAGGAGATCGATAAAATCACAGGTAGAAAGCTGTTTGGTGTGGACATAAATAAGGACACACTGACGTACAACGGCGTTGAGCTAGTTGATACGGAAACAAAGCTACAAAAATTCAAAGAATATTTTTCCTCTGTTTACTCCGAAAATATACCTTCTTTCGACAGTAATTTAACTTCACAAGTTCTTTCCACTGTTTCGGAATTTTGCGATACCCAGAATATGATACGCATTACACAATTCAGTGAGCTTCAACCTTCGGTTAACCCGAATTCTACTCCGTTTACTACTCCTGACAAAGTACATGACTATCGAACTAGCCTAAATAATAAGCGTTCTTCTGGTATAGACGAAATATCTAATTTTGTGTTAAAAAAATGTTGTCATACTCTTGATTTTGTACTGTCCTCATTATTCAATCAATGTATAAACAACGGGTACTTTCCCACAGTTTGGAAAAAAGCTAAGCTTTTACCTGTAGCAAAAAAAAAATCATCTAAAGAAATTAAAGAATTTCGTCCCATATCTTTGCTGTCAAATATTGGAAAACTATTTGAGAAGATATTAGCTACGAATATTAATACTCTATGCGAAACCTTGAATATAATTCCAAATACTCAATTTGGATTCAGGAAAGAGCACTCCACAGAGCATGCAATACTCCTGTTATGCAACATTGTCACACAGAATTTAAGAAATAAAAAATGCACAGTTGCGTTAGACATCGACCTTGAGAAAGCATTCGACTCACTATGGCACAAAGGAATTATTTTCAAACTTATTAAACTGAACTTTCCAGCATGGCTTATACGCCTTCTTCATGATTATCTGCAAAATCGTTCCTCTTCAGTAGTTATCCAATCTGAACACTCAGAGTTATTCCCAGTGCTGTCAGGAATCCCACAAGGATCTATACTAGGACCTATTCTCTTTATTATATTTCTATTTGACTTTCCTTATGATAGAGAACAAGTTAACGATCGAGAATGCAGTGAAATCTTGTTTGCCGATGATACCTTAATATTAGCTAGCGACACGAGACCTCTTAAGGCTCTTGACAAAATTAAAAATAAGATCCCAGAGTTGTTGGGGTATTTTAAAAAATGGGGACTCACAATAAATGCCGAGAAATGTGGAATAACCTGTTTTCGCAACGCAAGCGGGAAAGGACATCGCCATGCTGTGAAAGAAAGCAAAATGCTGAGTTTGCAAATCGATGGTAAGCCTATCCCATTGCGAACGGAACTAAAATACCTGGGTGTAAACTTTCACAACAGATTCCTTTTCAATAAGCATGCTAGGAAAATTTTAATGAAAGCCAAAGCAATAACCGCCACGTTGAAACCTATACTTCAGTCAAAGTCAATGCCTGAAAACACAAAATTGCTTGTGTACAAAACGCTTTTAAGACCCGTACTGGCTTACGGATTTAGTGCATGGTTCACTATTTCTCCCACGACCGCAAAAGAGTTAGAAAAATTTGAGAGAAGAATACTTAGATTCTGTTGTGGAATGTATAGAAGACCGGACAGAAAATGGTATCCAAACAAATTACTATATAGTAAATGCAATGTAACACCTCTAATGACATACCTTATTAATCTCTCCGTTAAAAAGCTTCAACGTTTAAACGATCATTCAAATGAACTGCTGAAATCTTTAATGAATTCTAACAAGTGTGATAGTTTAGACGAAAACTATTATCTTTCACCATTTAACCTTCTTAACGAAAGGTCCCTCAACCTTATCGGGCAAAGAGTTGATGGAAGCCTTTCATTAAATTTTTATGAAAAAGTGTCCCGATCAAACCTGAGAGGTTGAATGTCTTTTGAAGCACCGAAATGCCCTAGTCAGAGCAATGAAGAAAAAAATTTCTTATCCCATGTTCGTATTATCAGTTATATATGTATTATATAATCATAGTACCGACATGTACACAAATAGTATAAATATTTACTGCAAGTTTAATAGTTTGTCTTGCTTTTGGTCCAATATATCGGTTATGTATATTATTCTTGAAGCAGGCTTCCTTTAAATTTATAATTAAGCAAAAGAAGGTAGAAACACATTGTTCTTTTACTCCTCTACTAATTATTAACTGCATAATGTATCTCGAAATTGATCCAAACGTGAAAAGTTTGTTTTGTATTGTACTGTCGTATATTTGTGTGTTTAAATGTTATCCTAGTCATTATCTTAAGCCTAAAAATGAATCTGATAAGCATGCCGGGAGCAAGCATGCACATTATGCGTTGAAATTATTTGTAGCTATGTACATATAATACTTGATTTTGATTAAGAAACTTTAATTCTTTATGCAAAATTTTTTTTCTAGCCAGGCATATCTTGAAGCCGGCTATAAGTTATATTAAGATACAATGTATATATGCTGTTTTTAAGTCTCAATAAAGAAAATTGTAAAATTGTAAAAAAATTGTATTGAAGCTATTTTTTTTTACAAGTCATTATTTATTCACCTGTGTGTGAATTTATAAAAGCTGGTTAACTTTAAGGGATAATATCATTTCTATATTCTTAAGCAAAATTTCCAATAATTTGAGTATTTGAAATGCCATTGTATTGCTCGTGATCGGGACAGTCACTTCTTAAAGTAGGTTCTGAGATATTCAAATTTGCCTATTACTGGCAGTGCCAGGGACACGACGACTAATAATAGTACAGAAATTTTGGACGGATCGGATCGGCAAACAGTACTATTAAATTAGAGAATGCAAGTCAGAGATAATCCGTATTAAGTGGTATAGTTTGCAGTTTTCTACATAGGAAACGACGAGTAAGTAATTCGTTTCGAATATTCATCATTCCATCAACATATTCTGAATTTCGGCGAGGTCAGCACAAGAAATTTCTCCATCAGCTGCTGATGCAAACCAACTTTTTCAAAAAAAAAAGGAAAAAGTAATTTGAAGAGGGGGCAAACATCTTCAAAACCAAATTTCAGAGAAGATGAAATGGTTAAGAGATTCGTTCGACGAAGTTTATTAACGAAGCTCAAGGATGACGACGAATTTCTACACGCAGTTCACAGTAGTTGGCGCAAATATTGTGATGGCTTATTGATTTCTCGAGGGCACTGTCCAGAAGCTTAGCCTAAAACTTAGCGGAAATACCCGACATTACTGTCGAAGAAGTTAATGAGGCAGTAAAGAGCCAAAAGAGGGAAAGATGCTGAGCCAGACGAGATACCATATGAGTTTTGGAAAAGATATGAGACATCGGGTATAAATGGCTCACTATTCTGATCTCTAAATTAATGGGAGGTGATAGTCTGTCCTGCTACGAGGAGAAAAAGTTACCTCCAATGTACAAAGGGATACACGAAGTTTCAATAACTACCGCTCCAGCAGAACGATAATGTCTTACATCTTATTGAAGAGCATTGAGTGGGTATGGAGTAGTGGGTATTGTGCGAGGAAAAATTAAAGCCGTCTAATAGGTGATAGCTAACAAGGGCTTGTCGCAGGCAAGTCAAGAACAGATCCAATCAAGAGTATAAGGATCCTGATGGAAAACCATCTTGATTCCCTAGAAGATTTTCATGTTGTGCAGGTTGACTTCGAAAAAGCATTCGAAGTTA
Organism: Melanostoma scalare; assembly: GCA_949752695.1. Classification (NCBI taxonomy): domain Eukaryota; kingdom Metazoa; phylum Arthropoda; class Insecta; order Diptera; family Syrphidae; genus Melanostoma; species Melanostoma scalare. The sequence continues at coordinate 552,374 of OX456985.1, forward strand.
AAATTTCTGACCTCTATGATCAAAAAGTCAATAGTAAGGCAATTTGCGATGATGACATCAATTATCGATTATAAGCGTAGGGTGAATGAAGGGGCTGAAAGAAAGACTGTACAGTGTACACCACTTATGTTACGTGTATCTACGGTTAACAATTTTGTACACTTTAAAAATGGTACCTATGAGGGTAAGTTTTAAGCAGCTGAGATGAAGATGTTCCGTATTACAGCACGACAAACAAAAATTTGATCGTATTAGAAGTAAGTGGAAGTTTTCATACGTGAAAAAAACCATAGCAATTTAAATTGGTATTGTCATGTTCAAAGAAGACAATACGTAAAAAGATAGTACCATACAACGTTCAAAAAAAATAGAGAAAAAACAAAAAAAAAGTTTACCAAAACCCTCCTATTACACACAAATGCAACGATGTCATCATTCGTCTGATCCCTTCGAGATCATCATGCTCGCCGTACAAGAAGAAGAAGACTACATATTCTTGTAAATTTTTAAAAAATTCTACATTGGATAAAACATCAGCACTCAAAATAAATTTTTTGGTTTAAATAAACTTTGATGCTCGTATTAAAGATTCGAATTTTAAATTCAGATATCTCACTGATCTGCCTGTAACGTGGGAGTTCGATATTGTCGTAAAAAAAATTTTAATCAGTTTATTCTAACTGTAAGCAACATATCTCCGCCCTCAAAGCACACACACCAATATAAATTTGCAGAAAAATGTTGATTTGATGAAAATATCCCACACTATGTACAGAAAAGTTGCATCAAAATTTTTCTGTAATAATGAAAACTGGATTTAGATAGAGTTTTACAACCTTAAAACGATTTTTATAAAAAAACATGTTAACTATCAAAGCAAAAAATTTACCCGTTGGAAGACAAATTTGATTTAGTTTTAGCTTTCTGATGTCAATAGGATGTCATTATAGAGTAAAGAATACTTAAACATTTTACACTTAGATGTTATGAGGTAACAAAGAGCAATAAGATGTGAACTAAAAAGTATCGTCCTTGCGCACATTTGTTAAAAATCGAAAAATTAACCTTGCAAAGGCGTGGCCTCGGAGACTGATGCCACCTCCCAAGTCTTTATACAAAGAAAAAGAAACTTGCGAAAACTTTTGGAAAACTTCCAATAAAGCACATCTCCTCTACACCCCCTAAGAAACTTTTACTTACTACGAGCACACAATCACAGTTTGAGGTGGGTGGGTTCGGTTGTTTGAATGAATATGAAGAAACGTATACCTTAAATAATCCCTACAATAGAGTGTGCCATCTTATCAGATACAGACAAACTATATGTTTTAGAAGGAATCAATCAGAATGTGCCCTCTTCTGATTCACATTTACATATTTACCGCACCTTTTTTTGTATTTTTCTAGAAAAACTTTTAATCCTCGAGATAAGGGCGCTCGCAATCGCAAGCAATTTGTATTTACTCGATGCCGCTTGCGATTTGCAAGCAATTTATTTTACTCGAACAAACTTTCGTTTAACTAATGACTTAATTTATCTGCTTCAACCACCCATAGGGCTTTGTGGAATATCCTTTTGTACAACACGTAATGAAACACTCCCCACTCCTAGTTTGCTCAACTGTAATCCTCATCGAATTTGCAGCGTCTTAATCGTTGTCCATTAATCGAACAGTTTGGAGTACAATCGGGTTAATCGGGGGTAATCTCTGTTTCTGCTTCTCAATTTGTTGTAAAACAATACTGTAGAACTGTGGCACAGGACACGCATTCTCAAACACCCACAAGGCCAAAACATACGAATAAATGACAGATATTACCAAATCTATCATTGTCATTATCCTTCGATTTGTTTTGTTTCTTTTGATAGGTTAGGAGGGAGGCCGTGCTTTTGTTTAGGATCTGATTTAAAGGGATGCGATATGGGCAGCTGACTCTGTGGGGGATGTGGTGGCAAGCGTCAAGTTATCCTTGCTGTTGTTTGTATTGCTTACCGCTTAGGGCTCTTTATATAGATGCTGGGTGGTTAATTAATCGAATTAAAGGGCTTGATCGAGTGCGTGTGCATTTGACAGTGATTGCCTGGGTATTAAGAGATATTATGCGTGGCTGTAGGCAAAGCAAAGAGGAATTATAATTTCAAAATATGTTATACTTGAAAAACCTTTTGATAGAGTGAGTGTAAATGAAAATTCGTCAGAAAATATCCCTGCTTTAATTTTAAAATACATATGTGAAATTTATTGTTAGTTTTAATTAATATCTCTTCAATACACATAGAAACGGACTAGGGGTTGATACTCGCTCCTTTGGCCATGAGTCGATTTATCCTACAGGTTCCGGTTTTTCCAATAAGGACTTGACACCTTTAGAGATATTTCAAAAACTTTACTATCGACTTCAAGTACAATCAAAACATTTATGAATGGAACTCTACATTGTTCATATGGCGACCACGGGCACACTTGCTGAGTCGATTTGTTGGACTCAATTGGACACTGTGGAATTGTCTGAGTTGGATAATTTGAAACGAACGGCACCGATAACTTCGACGCTTCGATCAATCCGTTGTCTCACTGACACGGCTACATAACACAACGACTATATGGCTCAAAATTAAAATTAAATAGTAAATTTTTTATTGCCTGTAGGCAATACCTAGTAGGGTGAGAATTACAATCGAAAATTTGAGTTCACGCTCTTAAAGCTGCGGTCACCGACTCCGAATTTCGATAGAAATTTTTTATTATTTGTTGATGTTGCTAGTTTTTGTAAATATTTAAAGGTTAAACATTCTCCCTTTTTTGACTAAAAAATAAGAAAATATTAGAAGTGGTTTGAAATCTGGTATTCCGTATTGTTTTCGTTTTATTTTCAAAACTTTTCGATTGTATAGATTTTCTTTTATTTACCCATATACACGAGTGCTGTTTGACACCATTACGACGCTATGGACACGTTTATAGAGCATTCAATTTCGAAGAAATCTCACTATCGGCTAATATTGATTGTAGACCATAAAATGCTCGATGCTGTAGGCTTACATGTCCTTTATATGAGAAATCTTTAGTGGAACTCTAAATCTTAATATTGTGAGGTGACATTTTTAGGAAATATGATTTTAAGGTATTTTAAACCAAACTTCGATGTGGGCAGTGCCACTGTGCACTCAAAAACCCATACATTTTATGATGCTTGAAAAAATCCACAATGAAATCTAAAAACGGGCTCTGGCATGCATTCAAAACGAAGGACGGCACTTTGAGCACTTGTTATAATTGCATTTGTATGAAATACATAAAAAACTACAAAAAGTGCCCATATTATTGTTTTATTCAAACAAACCCCAAAGCTAAACATTTTTTAAATTTTTTTTTTTAATTTTACTCGTTTTGTATTTTTTCAAGTATCATAAAATGTATGGTTTTTTGAGTGCAATTATTCATTAAGTTTTTTTTTATTATTGTTTTGTTCATCTGTAAATATATAATAAAGAAACTCTATATTTATCAGGCATTTTCTGAAAAAAATGACCTCAAAGTCAAAACTTTGCTTGGGGAAGAAGATTTGAATAACATTTAAAATTAAAAATCTGGCAACCCTAAGCCCATGGAAGCTCAACTTAAAAACTTTCTTAAAGGTTATTATTTCTACAAAAAATTAAGTCTAAGACTAGGTCTCAATCATCTGTATTGACAGAAATATCGAATTTAACACAGGTCAGGGTACACCAAAGTTAGCCTTTTCTTAAATTGTCAAAAAGTGTCAATGTCAAAGTTGAGAAATAGACTTTACCTACTGTAGAACAATTTTTTTTTTTAGAATATGACCATGAATCACATCCCAAAGTATATTACACGAATTACGGAATACCCTGTATAGTAATATTGTTTTGTTCGTCACTAGCTTTATTTTAATTCATTATTTTTCGGTGTTCTTGTGCAAAGGGATGATTTAGTTGATATCAAAAGAAATATTACAGAGCGATTCATAATTATAACACACTTTCCAATTTTAACTTTGGCTTTCAATAAAACTTGAACGAACATTCAAAGAAGAAAAAAAAAATGATCAGTTTTCATGGTTCTTTGCTATTTATCGTTCAAAAGAAAAAACTATTTCTGGTTATTTCTTTTACAGATACTGGCGTGGTTCATGAAAGAAACTGCCAATTTTCGAAAGTCGAATTTTTGGTTCCGGCTCAGTGATGATGTGGGGAGGTCTCAAAACGCAGGAAAGTGCATAAAAAATGAAAAGTAGGGACTATTTACAAGTGCTCCGAAGCAGTTAAATTCCTTTTCCGGCAGATTACCATGAGAAATCTTGTATTTTTCAGCAGAACAGTAGAGGAATTCACACGAGATGAGAAAAAGTTCATTGGTTGGTGCTCAATTCGGTAGATTTCTTGCAATGGCCAGCACGTTCCCCCGATTATAATCCAATAGAGAATCTTTTGGGAATACTCGTCAGCAGAATTTATGCTGAAAACTAAAGACCAACGAATCTGTACGAGATTAAGCTCTCTATAGCTCTGCGAAGGGAGTAGATTAAAATTGATACATCGATTGAAATGAACTTGGTTAAATCTATAAAAAAGTGAATATTTGATTTAGTTCTTGCCAAAAAAAATAAATTAATTATTTTTTTATCTACATTTAACCAGTTTTAATACGGAACTTTTAAAATCGTTGTTTTTTTGGTTAGTAATAATTAAACTTGTTCTGCTAAGCTTTTAGTATTTTTTAGTATTTTTCTTAGTATTTTTATTTATTCATTGAAAGCTTACACAGTAAGATAATATATCTTATAAGTTAGTGATAAAAGCTAGATATTACACAAGTAAGAACTTACAAATATGTTATGAGAATGATATAAAAATATTGTAGAAAAAAAAAAAACAAGAAAATAACAAGAAAAAAGCAAGAAAGCTACTTAATTTAAAGTTTATATAATTCTTTGAGGAAAAAAAAAAGAAAGGAAAAAGGAAAGTGATCTTAAATACTTTATTACAATAATTTGATTTACATACATAATTATAAAGTCAACATTATTCTCTATGCCTATGTCAGTGTCAAATCTCTTGAACGCGTATCATTCCTGGTTAAGAGTAAAAAGCACGTAGTTCTTTAGAGAACTGTTTTTCATTGCCTATACGTCTGAGATAAATAGGTAACGAGTTCCACAGTCGAATGGATCCGACAAAAATGAATTGTTTGCTTTTATAAGCCTTCAAGGACATAATTCACTTCTCCTTTTCTTTAAATTTTGACATGGCAAAAACCAGGTTGAAAATTTTTTAGCGAGGGTTATAATTATGAATCGCACTGTATTATTGCAATATGTAGGTATGTTTTATTTTATATTTTTGATGAAGACAGTTCAAAACTTATTTATTTTCTCATTATAAGAATAATTCAAACTATATGCTTTAGTTTGAATTATTCTTGTTTTTGGTGCATTTGGAGAGCTAAGGTTTGTTGAAATAAGAAAATATTTAATTTTTATGTTTCAATTTTATAATAAACTATTGATCCGTTGTTTGATTGATTGAAAAAGAACTGACGTGAAAAGTTAATGCGACGATACTACCCCAGGGGCCTAGCGCATTTACTGACAATAATGCCTTGTGAAAATAAAATGTCCATGTCACAATGTTAGTTACCGTACTCCTCCGAAGCGGCTTGACCGATTTTTATGAAATTTTATACGCATATTCAGTAGGTCTGAGAATAGGCTACTATCTATTTTTCATACCCCTTAGTGATAAGGGCCATCTACCATTAACATTTTTTTTTTTCAATTTACACTGTGACACGAGAATTTTATATATTAGATTTTACAGTCTCAGTGTAAATGTCATATCAACTACATATATGTATGCATTCTCAAGTAAATTTATTATTAATTTGCTGGACAATAGTTATTTATTCCTTTTTTATTAAGTGCAGTTTGCATGATTAGTTAATTAGGTGATTTATTACACAACCTCAAAAGTACTCAACACGTGCCACTAGCTCCCGCAAACAACGGCTAGGTATTTGTGTTGTAAGATGAATTATTCTTAATCTTAAAATTTTGTTTCCTTCTAACGTCCGTAATTTTCAACAGATTCTAATGGATCTTATTTTACTAAGAATTGGTTACTATCTACTTTTCATACCCGTAAATGTCGGCTCACCAGATTGCGTTGCAGTTGGTATCTACGTTATTTTACGAAACGGCTTGACCGATTTCGATGAAATTTTTTAAATATATTTTGTGGCTCCGAGAATAGATTTACAACATTTTTTCATACCAGTTTTCCTACGGGAACGGGGATAGGAAAGGGAGCCGGAACGGGAACGCAATCTCGAACAATTCTGAGCCGATATTAAAATTTCTTTTGACATTAGGATGTTACATTATCCCTTACATAGACTATATTTCATTACCATATTCCAACGGAAACTAGAAACTTTCCGGCTATTTTCAGCTTATTTTTAAATAACTTAGATCCGAGCAACGCCGGGCGGGTCAGCTAATAATTTATAAAAAATTATAGACAACCAAATTATACTTAACAACTGATTCCGTACTTTGTGTATAATAACCCTCATTTCGGCCTGGTCGTTCAGCCGGGCTATGAGCATTGTGATGTCTGCTTCACATCAGGGATCCAACCTGGTGAATAACCTATTTATCAAAAAAACTGTATACCTATTTAAAAAAAAAGAAAAAACATATTAGAATTAAAAATGGACGGAAAAACACAACTTTTTGTAGTCTGAAACGTAAACTAGCTATTATTTACATACACAATCTCCCATTTTAAAAGATACCTGACATCGTCAGCCATGTGTAATTTAAGCTTGCTTTTTTTTGTGCCTACAAAACGTTGGTAGTACTAATGCTTACCCAATAATTTATGAGTCAATGTACATGCAATTAGTTGCACCTGCGGAGATGCAAATCATTCCACCAAATATCTCATCCCCACAAAACAACAAAACATTCGCGACTTCGGCCCATTCATCATTTAATTTTGAACATCAGCAAGTGATACTAATGCTAATAATAACCATGAACCATCCCTTGCCAAACAATGTTAAGCGAAAGGTTAAACACGCACTTTCCACTACCCGTTCCCCAAAAGTCCATTTGGAAATTGCAAAGTGTTAGATTCGCACCAATAAAGCAAGTTTAGATCAAACACACGTAAGGCCATTAACAATATTTATGAGGCGTTATTCAGCCAGATGCCTCTGTGTAGCTCCCAAGTCCCAACCCGCACCCTCTTTTAATATAAAAGCAAAAGGCAGTATGCTTGCTCGACAAGCAATTTGATTTTGTGCAGTGCGCTTAAAAAAGGAAATTAAATTGATAAAGTATTTCTGCTAACGTTCCACGGGTCGATTGTGTAGCAACCTGGTTAACAACAGCTCATAAGCCTTCAATAATAATGGAATTACTCCTTTAAACATTCTGGAAATGTTAGTGCTTAGTGGGCTCGAATGTGAATGTGGTGTATCTCAATGCTGAATGTTATTCTTTATAACTCGTGAAATTAGTATTTATGAGGTGTTGGTGGCAAATCATCTTGCCCAAGTCAGGAATAGTAATAAAAATAAATTATTATTTGCACTTGCTGGCATCTTATGAGCCGTGGAGTCGCTAGGAACGATCATCCTTCCGTTTTTATACACTTGTTGAAAAATTGTTTTTTTTTTATTTCGTGCAATAGGGGTTAGGGGATCACAAGTTCCACAAAGTATACTTGATTTTACTTTTATTGTTCGGAACTGAAAAGAAAAACTAAAGGCGGTATTACACTATCATATATATATGAACAAAGTTGTCATATAATGTATGGCACACTTTCTGTAAATATTGCAAGTGCTATTACACTATGCCATATATATATGAACAATTTGTATGGCAAACAATAATTATATGACAAAGAAAGGTATCGCTATCACACTTATATGACAACCTATGCCATATAAAGTGTGGCAAGCATGAATATAATGAACTAGCCATATAAAAATCGATTGATTTTATATCATACAATCGGCATCCTATGTTTTTTATTTTTATTTCTCTATTTGTAGTTATTTCTTTATTTTTATTTGTACGTTGAATGCACGGAGTGCTTATGTGAAATCTGAAATGTTACTGCACATGCATACTCGTACATAGATGTAAATTTCAATAAAAAATGAATGAGATAATAATGAAAAAAAAGAAGAAATATATATAGATATCTTTCTACACTATGTACTTGAAACAAGACGAACATACTTATATGGTGGCAATTATGATTTTGTATTACACTACGCCATATATATATGGCTCTAGATTCTAGAATCATTGTCATATATATGGAGACATACAAATACTGCCATACATATATGACTACTAGGTGTGCCAGCGACTTCGTCCGCAGGAATTGGCATAACTTTTTTATTTATCAACCGATTGACATGAAATAAAAACTAAATGTTAGGTGAAGCTTACCACAATATATTACTTAAAATTCTATCTAGATAGGATAAGCCGTTTCTGAGATTAGCGTGCACAAACAAACAAACTGTTACGTTTTTATTATATGTATAGATGATGATGATGATGATATGATGATGATGAATGGATATAGATATATAGATCACACTTATATGACGATGTCGTGCCATATTTTTTTTGTCAACTTGCCATATTTATATGATAGTGTAATACCGCCTTAAGCATTGTAAATCATCAGATCCGATTTGGATTTATTTTGTTAGCGGCCACAGACGTCTAGTCGCACTGTAGTTTTCATTAAATGTTCAATCTAGTGTACCTACATAATATTTTATTTTACTAAAATTGTACTTAATTATGTACATATATTATACACTAGCTGTGCCCGCGACTTCGTCGGCGTAGACCTCGGGCAGCATTTTTGAACATGTTAATGAGAAACTGAATCTCACTTCTGTTGTCGAGGATACTCCTTCCACTTTTGATAACGAAGCAGGGAATAGCTAATTGGCCGTGTTGCATACCGAAACTACGAAATATTACTGGTAGGTTAAGAGTCACACTGTTTATTACAATGCTGATAACAGAATATCGTTGATTCAAATGGATTAACGTTAAAAAAACGCAGCGAGTTTATCCCAGGCCTAGCTTATCAATATGGTAGTTGACAGTCTAGTAAAATCAGATTCTTTTTATATCTTTTTTATAATGTCACAAAACGATTTTGTTCCATAGAATTTGTATGAGATTAGCACCCTTTGACGTCATAGTCTGTTTTAGTCAAATCAGTAAACAATTACACTCTGATTTGTAATTAAAAATTTTATTACATATTTGAACATTTTATTGATTCAATAATTAGATTTCTAATTTGCACCTACGCTTATAAACATTTTCGTTTGGTTATTACAAAAAAAAAATTATAACAAAGCTTCCCTATACACGATATTACACGTGTTGCCATCGGGAATCAAAGAATACAGTCGGCTAGGATTGCTACGTGAGAGAGCCACATAAAGCTGACCGTGCGCAAAACAGCTAATGCTTAGATCCACACCCACTACTTGTAACGTCTGCCCTTGGGCTTTATTAATTGTCATTGCGAAGCAAAGGCTCACTGCAAACTGGACTCGTTTAAAACTGAAGGGAAAATTGTTTGGAATCAGAGGAAGCAAAGATCCAATAAGGTGATAAACTTGACCCTTCACCTTAAAAGTGGGCATGAATGATCCCTCTTGAGATTGAGGATGCTCACCATTTAGTAAAGCTTTTACAAAGTCAGGGAGCTCATGGAAATTTTCAATGAGCACTTTGCCACCTGAACAACATATTCCATTTGGTTCTTTTCTCCATTTTAGAGCATGACAAAACTGACAACATATCTCCATGCCTCCTATAGATGCGAATTCAGAGTAATCAATTCTGGGCGAATAAAAATAACCTGATTTCTCTTTGGTCACCCATGGAAGGATATCATTTTCCGCTTCATTTTCTTGGTCTTCTATCGAACTTGATAACATTCTACTGGTTTCTGTAGCACGAAGCCTAGCCTGACGTTCCTGAGATGAAGTAAGTCTCGCCCCAAGATCTTCTTCAGTTTCCTCTGATCGTACTAACCTCATCCTTCTAGCATTTCTGCTGTACTGGGAGAGGTATTCTTAATTACAGATAATTACACCGTTTAATAACTATTAAAAAACAAAATTAAATAATTATTAAATTAAAAAATGAAATTCACCTCCAGAAATTCGCCTTCAGAATACGTGCGTTCGCTACGAATAACTGAATGCTAGCTTTTTTTTTAATTTTTATTGAACAGTCAATGCTAACTATTTTTTTATTTTTATTTTATTACAGGCAAACGTTTAGCAAGTTCAACATGATTCTTCAAAATTAACATAACTCTTTTATTTATCAATTGATTGACATGAAATAAAAACTAAATGTTAAGTGAAGCTTACCACAATATATTACTGAAAATCCCATCCAGATAGGATAAGCCGTTTCTGAGATTAGCGTGCACAAACAAAAAAACTGCTACGTTTTTATTATATGTATAGATAGATAGATATGTATGTATTTTGTTTCTTACATAAATTATCTCATTTTTGCATTTTTTATATGGAATTTTATTTTTGAACTGACGGTTATTTGAATATTCTCTTATTTTTTGAGGTTAGTTTGATGTCCTTTAAAATGGACAAGACAAAATTGCGATGTCTCAAATCCAGTGATAGCTGTATTTTATTATCACAATGATCCAATCCGGAACGGATCTTGATAACAAAACAGCTTTAGATCATCATATTTTTTATTATTTCCAGTTGGAAGCTGTGAGAAACTCGCTCTTTCAACTGACATTTCAAAAGAGTTGCAGAGTTGCCCTACGAACTTTTTTTTCAATGGTTAATTTTTTATTCTTTTTTTTAGGGAAAAATGATACTGCATGCATTGAAATTGGTACATTGGTTTTTGAATTCCCGTTCCCGTTCCTGTGGGAAAATGGTGATGAAATAAGTCTATATTACTCAGGGACAATGAAGCATCGTAACAGTGAAAGAATTTTTTGGAATCGGTTTAGTACTTTCCTGGTCTACGCCATTCCAGTTTCTGTTCCTGAAAGAATATGCAAATATAGTTTTTGCTACTCAGGACTCAAGAGCAATGAAGCACTCTAACGTTGATTATTTTTTGGAATTGGTCCAGTATTTTCCAAGTTCCCACCTATGTTCTTGTTCCCGTCCCGTTCCCGTGAGAATATGGGGATGAAATATAGTTTAAACTATTTGACGATAATATCGTATTGTAATAGCGACAAATAATTGAATCGGTCCAGGGGTTTTTGAATTCCTGTTCTCTTTCCCTTTCCTTTTTGAATTTGGGGATGAAATGTAGTCTATGGTACTCAGGGGCAATAAAGCACTCTAATAACAGTGAAACAAATTTTGGAAGCAGTTTAGTATTTTCAAGTTCTCAGTTAAGTTTCCGTTCCCGAGGGAATATGGAAAGGAAATCTAAGATATGCTATTTCTCAGGTTCTAGACCATTTTTGTGTTTCAAACTTCATTCAACTCGACTCAATAGCTTTGGTGCCTCTTCAATACAAACACTTATCTCTCGTTTACGTTTCCGTTCCCGTTCCCGTGGGAATATGGGAATGAATAGCATTCTAATTAGGTGAAAGAATTTTAAAATCAGTCACGAAGATTCCAAGCTTCCATATATTTTCCCGTGTATGTTTGCGTCTTTCCGTGTACCCGTTTCCGTGGGAATATTGGGGATATAATATACATGCAAACCTTTTTCTTGAATCACTTTATCTATAAAATAAACCGTAACAAAATCCGTTGAGTAGTTTCAAAGATCTAAGCATACAGACAGACAGCGGAAAGCTACTTTGTTTTATACTATGATTTAAAACAAACAATGTTTCTAACATTTTTTAAGCTTTTTGATCCACACGGTATGTTAGTTTCCATTATAGTGGGGCTAATTGATGAAAAGAAGCCCTCTTTAAAACTTAAGAAAGTAGAATCGCATAGGGTTGTTAAAGCGATGCATGTAATATTTCTTTCCCTTCCTAACCTGGCAGAAACATGATTCCAATGTTCGTTCATTCTTATAACGTACATATTTAAAAAGTCGTAATTATATTTAAAGCAGCATATGTACATATGTACGAATTTATGTATACCTATGTAAAACATATAGCAAATACCTAATTTGAATTTTGTTTATTTTCTAAGCAGGCCAAAAAATAACTACACGAAACAAAAATAACATTATTTAGCTTCAACTAAAGATCCGAACGTTTTCCATTAGTTCGATCCTTTTTATTATGCCGAAAAATATTATATGATATATACCTAAAAGACTTAAAAACGCATTAGTATGCAGACTGAACAAGTGAACTCTTCACAGTCACAGATGAGAAAACTTATCATCCTACACAATGGAAATACAAAATATGATTTATGACAACAGGACATGCGAATCCATACGTAAATATACCAAATGTATTGTAGGTACTATGTGTATTTTTATGTTTGGGGGTCCATTCCATACCACGAAGAAAAACCGGAAGATTAGGTTATCCTCAAGCTCATGAAAAGTAAATAAAAATTGAATTCTCTTCGTGCGTGTATACGAGTATGTACAGTTTTGATAGAAAACGAAATTTATTGCGGAAATGATAACAAACGAAATGTCTAGAAATTCTATTACGCTCTTTTCTAAAAGATATAAGGATTATAAAGATCCAAATGAGAAATGCCGGATGTGTAAAAAAAAAAGAATCTCTAAAGGAGAACAAATATCCGGAAGGCATGTTGTCAGTAACTAGTGTTTCCTATTTTAAGTTTTCCCTTAACAGCCAGCGAGGGGTGTCTATATTGTGTATACTATATGCAGAAGCTTGTGTAACGGAATATCTTTATGACATATTTAATAAAAGTTTTGCGTAGCAAACAAAAACATTGCATGAAGCATTTTGGTTTCAACTAATGCATGGTATTTTCTTGTCATGTTGTGACTTAGGGAAGGGGCAGGGTTTATGTTTCGCTTTTCGTTTCATGTACCCACATCTGTCCGAGACATTCATTATCCGGTCACACAGGCAAATGACAACGGACCGAATACTGGCCGAGGCGAAAAGATATTAATTGAATAATTATAATGGTCGTCGTCTTGTTATGGGTTATGACATGGGTAAGGGTAAGTGGTATCTTGCTAATTGTCTGTAAGGATGCGCACGACACCATTCGGTATGAGTGAATTCGGTTCATAGCTATAGGAACTAATGTTTAACGGGGGATGAAGCGCTTGTCATAACAATTATATTGAATTTCTTGCTTGAGATTGCTTTGTATATTTGTCTATTAGCCAAACACCTGTGGCGCAAATGTGTCACCTTAAGATGCTCCAACATAGACAAGTATGTAAATGCATATATATATTATGAAGTAAAGCTAATAATGGAATAAGGGTTTGTATGTTGTCAATGATTCATAAATTCATCATAGTTCATAAAGTTTGTAATAAGAAGTACCTGCCTTACGCTTCCGTTTCCACTCCAGAAAATAGAGAAGCTCCACCTGTTTAAAAAGAAAATTTTGTCAAGAAATTCTAGCCATCTCTTTAGCCTCCTAATATGTGGTGAATCTTTTTAAAAGATCGAAACCATTCACCCAGTCAAATACAACATTTAGTCAAACTTTAGTTATACAAAAATAAATTATGGAGCTGAAAGCGCGGTGAACTAAAAGCTAGTTCAAAGTAAGATTTTATTTTTAAGTTTTAAACAGCCGTTTCATGGAAAACGTAATGATTTGCTACAGTGGCGTAGATAGGGGGGGATCAGGGGGATGTATCCCCCCTCATTGGGATCGATAATTGTTTAACATAACCAGTCATGAACCAAAAAAGTTAAAGAAACACAATGTGAAATTTAGTAGCTCTTGTCTTATTCGTACTGACAGGATTGTACATTCTATACTTTCATTCTACAGGGAAAATACAAAGTCAATTTCATCTGAAAGAAATTATTATTTCGGCAAATCACCTAATCTTTTGAATTTAATTTTTTATATCGATTTTCCACGACTGGTATGAATAAAATCTCTTCTCTTAAAATCTCTACTATAGAAGTTTACCAAACATTATTGTATTAACAATCCAGGTGATGTTCTTGCAAAGCTTATAGTGGAAAATCTTCAAAATTGTGATCTGGCCATTTCTTTTTTGATCGGCCAAGGGAACGACGGAGTAAGCAATATGTCTGATCGATACAATGGTGTTTAGGCAATTATTCGCCAACAATTTGCTTCGGATGCTCTGTACGTCCATTGTGCAGCACATTCTTTGAATCCTTGCTGTATCTGTTTCCAGAAAAATACCAGCCATCAGAGACTGCCTAACCACAATTGAAGCAGTTGACAATTATTTCAATCTTCCACAAAAAAAGACATTAAAAAGGCTGAATCTGACGCGATGGATCTCAAAATATAAAGCAGTTGAAGATTTTGAGAAGCTATTTCCGTTTGTGTTCGAGACTCTTGACCAAATAAGAACATTGGAAATTGACGCAAGGAACTTAAAAAACGATATGGATTTCGAGTTTTTGATTAGCTTAAAGGTTAAAAGTATGGTTCACCAACTATCGTTGTCAATAAGTCGTGAGATTCATAGAGTGAATTTAGACTTGGTCCAAGCTATGAATCTCGCCAAAGATTTAAGGGATCAACTAAAAATTAAACGGGCAGAAGATGACTCATTTTCGAAAGTTTTTGAAGATGCAAAAATAGCTGAAGTCCTTGATATTGACGTTAAACATAAGAGAATAGTGAACCGACAAAAGAATAGTTCGAACCCTTCGGTTCCAAGTACAGAAGAATTTTTTCGTGTTATGAAAACAATCCTCTTCTCGATTTCTATGTAATGAACCTTGGAGAAAAATTTACAAACTATGAAAACATACTAGAAGGGTTTTCGGTTCTTTTCAAGGATTCTTCGTCTGAAATATACAAAGCAACTGAAAAATTTAATGAAAATGTTGAGTCCATCTTCTGTTCTTGAAGAATTAAAAACTTGGAAGAGATATTTGATCCGAAGGAATAATACCTACTTCCTCTAAGAATTCATTGGAAACGCTCGATAGCTGCCCCAAAGAAAATCTTCCTAACATAATACTGGGTGCGACAAAAGTATGGAAACCCCTGGAAATATGGCAGAATATGCGTTAAAAAAAATCAAAAACCCTATATCCGACGTATTTTTCGACGAGGAATCCGATGGTGACCTTGAATTTGGCCTTGGACGTAACCTTGAAGCCCCAGCGACCCAAAAATCGATTTTTCAAATGGAAACCCCCATTTCTTATTGCAGATTAGGAAAGAGCGCAAAATTTTACGAAAAACATGTTTTTATTTTTTTTAATGATATTATAAGAGGTGCAGCGCTTGAAATAAAAAATACGTGAAAAATTAAAACATTGGTCTGAAACCCTTGGAAATATCGCAGAATATTCGTTAAAAAAAATCAAAGACCCCATATCCGACGTATTTTTCGACGAGGAATCCGATGGTAACCTTGAATTTGACCTTGGACTCTGCCATATTTCCAGGGGTTTAGATACTTTTGTCGCACCCTGTATATGTATATATATCTTCTAACCGGATATTAGCTACACTGCCCGTTTCAACGTCAACTCCCCAAAGAGTTTGCTCCTATTTAAAGAGTGTAAAAACAACACAAAGAAGAGTGACCAACGAAGTGAGATACTTAAAAATATGTCTTTTTTAATAAAACATATCAATAAAAAGGACAGAACTGAAAGGATTTTATTCTATGATAAATTTCTTAAATTAATATTATTTCACCTATTACATTATTAAATCTTCTAAAAAAATGAGCGAACTAAGTTTATCCAACCCCCCCCCCCCCCTTAGCCAAAAGCTATCTACGCCACTGATTTGCTATGAAAAAGTTAAAGAATTCCCAAAATTCGCTATTTACCGATTTCAGTTTGGATCAGAACTTAGTGCACTTCCTGAATGTCGGAGCTTCCGCCTTCTATCTAACTTTATAAGTTTAAAATGTTGTTCTCATACTAGTATGAATTTCCTGACATTTCAACTCAACCACCGCTTATTGCTAAGAGCCTATTATTCCAATGACACACCTACTTGAACCCTGAAAATTTTAATTCCATCAAAAATATACCATTAAAGCAAAAGTATTCTTGGCAGCTAATTTTCCGCCATGAAAATGAGATTAACTTTGGCAATTAATTTGTATATTAAAATGCAAACCTCGTGGTACGGTTTGCCATTGCAATTAGTTTTTTTTTCATTTAGAAAGGGTTAAGTTTGAGAGTTGTAAAAAGGGAAAGAAAGGATGCCATTCGGTTCTGAACGAAAACAAATGTGATATCTTGTGCTTGAAAAGGGGTTAAATTCTTTATTAGAAATTAATGAAAATAAATTGTAACTCCGTCCGTTAACCGTACCTGAGATTCTTCTTCCGTCCGGCGCTGCGCGGCGCTGCGTTTCTTGTTCATTCAACTATGTACTCGAATTTGTATTTTTTTTTTTATGTTTTGCTGTCTAAAGCTAAAAAGGTCGGGGTAACGAGGATAAAATAGAGCAAAGAATAAAAAACAAAATAAATCACAATGTGCCAAGCTAAGTAAACAGAATTTCCATAATAAAATTACTTTTTCATTATTCTTCCATGCGGTTTCGTGGTGATTTTAGACCCTCCTTTCAAATCAATTTTTTTTTTCATAAAAATTCAGCAGCGGATGACGATGGTGAACCACCCGTAATTACCCGCACAATTATGAAAGAGCAAAGATTTTCACTTGCCTGCCCCTTCTCACCTTATGATTTTCATATTTTGCGTATTTTTTCACCGGATATAGAAGAGAGCATTTTTTCATTTTACTGGGAGAAAAATTCAATTTATTGATTCAAAGATTCAAACGCAATCCCACATAAACAATGGTCCCACCACCCTCAACGAACTTACTAACCAACCACCCTTAATCAGTGCAATCGGAAAAACCATAACATTTATCAAAATTATCACACAAAACCCTAAATGCCTCATCTTAAAAATGTGTAATGTCATATAATTTATAATAATTGAAGGTAGAGCTTGGGGAGATGCCAACATTAACCCTTTTCTACTGTGATCCAGATCACTCACGGGGGTCACAGGGGTGTGCTGCTAAATTTCTCGCCTTTCGTTTAATTAAACAAAACTGACACCCCCTCATTTGTATGGTACGGTACAAGTACTTGTGGCAACTCCTTTTCAGAATATAATAACATAATATAATTTCCAGACCGAAGGGACATTAACAGAAGTCATTACAACTCCCGCTATACCATGAAGTGGTGGCGGCATTGTGATGAGGAGACAATCAGGGCCTTCATCGGGAATGGGTGTACAGAAATGGAAGACTTTAACAACGTGTTTCGTTTCTTATCTTTTTTAATGGGAGCCATTTGAAACCGGCATCAAGAATAATAAAAAAAAATCAGAATCTTTTAACTAGGTCTTCATCTATTTTGATGCGTCATTGGGTGGTGGGAGGTGAATGCTTGTGGCAATGTGGAACATCAATTTTATGGCAGAGATGGCATTGTTATGATTTGTTTGTTTGTGTTCACAAAGGAAAACCTTATTAATGTGAAGAGATTTTTTCACCTTTTTCTTTTGAATAAAAGTTATTTTCTTTCACCTTCTTTTATTTATTTAATGGAATCGTTCCTATGGTATGAGGATCAACTTCTAAGCTTGAATTCTTTGTTTTGAAGAATTTGGTACTGAGAAGCGGCATTTAACCAAGATATATTTGACATTTCTTCAATTTTCGCTAGTTCCTTTCAGTGTTTTACAAAATTAGCAAGATTGAACTCAGATATGTAGGTATTTATAGGAGATTTTCGGGAATTTTTTTGAAGAAAAATGCTCGATAGAATGTTTTGAATTTAATGGATTTATTTTCAGCTATGTATGTATGTATATTTAAAATTTTTTTTTACAAAATATTGAAAAATAACGAAGTCTTTGGAGTTACCAAAAAAAGTTAACCTACTGCTGACATGATTCCTGCCAGTGCCAAGTAAATAGCTGAAACCAAAAATTCAAAAAGGTAATTAAAAGTGAAGGCATTCTTTTGGGGTAAAAAATTGTTACTTTTTTTATGCCAAATAGACAATTTTCTACCGATCAAAAAGATCGGAGGTCATTGTATAGTAAATATATTCATGGACACTCAGTTAAAATTTGAAATCGATCGGTCAATTGCTCTTTGACTTGTGTTGTCAGCAATTTTGAAAAATGACGTTTCGGGAAAACGCGTTTAAGGCTTCAATTATCGTGGCTTTAACTTGTGAGCGGTCGTTCATTAGAACACTGCCAAAACTACTACAGGATATTTTTGAAACTATCGAATAAGCAAAAAAGAAAATTCACACTGGTATGTCCCCTTAATCAAAATAGAAACTACTGTTCCCATACAACAAAACTATGGACCGATGCTTTTCCTTAGGAGGGTACAATAGCTCTGGCTCTACCTGGAATTCAAACAACATATTTTATCCACTATTCCGCTTCAAATAAGATCTATGCTCCTGCTCCGTAAAGCTGGAATATTCCGGGTAACCTTCTGTAGTGAAAAAGGATTTCTTAGCCTTAGCAGCGGTTGGTAAGAAAAACTTTCTGTTTGATCTTCACAATATGTCGCATTTTAATTCAGTTTGTCGATATTATCTGTCCATCTTTCATGCTAAGAAGTACCTCGTTCTACCCTAGTAATCTATTAAACACATTCTTGCCGCTTCTATTTCAATCCTCACAGACACACCCTTGATGTCATGCTTCCCAGCAAATATTTTGATTCAGAAATGAATCATAAATGGATCACAAAAGTGAAGACAACGACCGAGAAAGAATTCAGAAATGATTCATTTTGAATCTTTTTACCTCAACTTTGAAACACCGATATGAATCATTTTATTTTTAAAGAATTATTCTTAAAGTGAAGGTATGTATATACATAAAAGCTTTCTTATATTCGTATAAATGAATATTTTCTGAACTTATTCTGAATCACAAAAGTAGTTCCAATATAATTCATTTAAGTGAAGGAATACTGAGTATACACACCTTCACTTTTATGAAGACTTCTTCAATAATAAATGATAAATTAAAATGATTCATATCGGTGTTCTTCTGCATAGTTAAAAGGATTCAAAGTGAACATTTCTGAATTCTTTTTTTTTGTGCGTTTTTTTAAATTTCTTTTGCAATGAAATTGCGTTTATTAATATCGCTTTTAAGCAAGTTGAATAAATTAAGACTTATTCTAATTAAATTGTGTAATCGCTTTAGAACTAACTATACACAACATTTTAAATTCCGACCAAAAGCATGAAGCGAAAGGCGAGCACAGCTATGTATTTAAAGTGATATGTTTATTTGTAAAGAATGTGAAATTACCTACTGACATCTTGAGCCTTTTTTAATCTTCCTACACAAGTAGAAGAACACCATCGGAGTTAATGTTCTGTAAACCTTTTGTTAACGGATAAGCTGATGATAACATGCAACTTAATAAAGTTGTGTTTTTTCGGATCATACCGACGCGACGAGATTTTCTTTTGTTGTCCCTTAATCTGATCGATATTATTACAATTATTTCCCTTTGAAGGCTTTTTGAAAATGCTGCGAGAACTTCCCCAACTCAAATAAATATGGATACCTCACATACACATATCCAGTCTTAACCACCCACAAACTTCCTCCGAGCTTATTTTTTTTGATTGTCTGATTGAGCATGAATAAATCCAAGAGACGGCATTCTCTTATTCATATACAACAAGGCTATTATGTTTTGCTACATGTTATGCGGCTTCGTTTATTGAATTAGCCCAATAAACCAGAAAAACAACCGAACAGCCTTAGTGGGGTTTGAGGGTGTCTGTGGTGGGTGCAAAAACGCGATGAGCTGTATGCCAATGTGTGTCGATGTGAATGGATAGCATTTTTGCGCACAACACAGGACGTAAGGGTTGTTAACTACCCTGTCGTAGACTATAAACGCTTCATCATCATCAACATCAGTATCATTATCTTGGCAATGGCAAATGATACTTGGTAGCACATTCTCTTCCTCTCCTGTTCCCACAACGTGTGAGTATTCTTTGAAAAACGAGTTGTTGTAAGTCATTGTTAGCTGGGTGTAGTATTAAGAAGTATATATCCCAACTGTGCAGTGCATTCTCTCTAATTATTCTCTAACTGTTATACTATGAATTATGGATTATGTATTATCTATTATATATCATTTCCCTAGTGGTACACGATGTACGGTAATGCAGCGACACCAGTCGCAGCTCAATCTTAACACGACAAACCTCGTACAATAAAGCCATTAGAGAAAAAGCAATTGAGTTTCATTTATAATTAATAACACATGGCGCAGTCGCAATCATAAAAAAAAAAAAATTGGAAAAACGTTAAAAACTACGTACTAATACACTACTACGTACCATGGATTTTCGGAAACCGGAGCACCTTAATTTAGATGGCAATCTCCAGGAGAACTGGAAGAGATTTAAAAGTCACTACGAGGTGTATGCGACCGCAACAAAGACGAATAAAGAGGATGAAGAAATACGAGTAGCTAGATTTCTGAGTTGTGCGGGTCCCGAAGCAATAGAATTGTTCAATACATTTGGGTTGACAGACGCCGACAAAAAGAACATAACGGTGGTCAAGGAACGGTTTGAGAATTACTGCAATCCACGATCAAACGAGGTATACGAAAGATATCGTTTCTATACTCGCAATCAAAAGGAAGGCGAACCGTTCGATCACTTTTTAAAGGATATATCTACACTGGTAGATAGTTGCAATTTTGGAGAAGAAAAAAAGAGCATGTTAAGGGACAGGATTGTGATTGGGATAGCTGATCGTAACACTCAAACACAACTGCTTAAAACTGAGTTGACACTTGAAAAGGCCATCGAGACATGTAGAGTAGCTGAAATCACGAGCATTCAAAGTAGAATTATGCAGGGAGAGGTAGCAGACACGGAAAAACCATCATCAGTGATTCATGCCATAAGAAGAGAAGGGGGAAGTAAATCAACAGGTTACAAAAAATTTAATAACAATATTGTAAATTCTGATTCTAGATTATGTAAAGAGAGTGCACGGCAATATGGGAATGGGAGTACAAACGAGAGTAAAAATAGGGAGGCTAAAAAGTTGTGCAAGTATTGTGGGTACTCGCATGTAAAAGGACAATGTCCAGCATATGGAAAAAAATGCGCCGCGTGTAATATGTTAAACCATTTCGCGGCGGTTTGCCAAAAGCGTAAGCAGGTGAGTGATGTTGTTGTTGAATATGCGAATACATACGATTCTGATAATGACGGCGAATTTTTCATTGATTCGGTGAGCACCTTTAAAAATGCGGTGAATCAAAGTACTTGCTGGACTGAAAAAATGGTTGTAGGGAATGTTGAAGTAGTTTTTAAATTGGACAGTGGATCGCAAGTAAATATAATCCCTAGAAATATTTTCGATAAATTAAAGCCACTGCCTGAATTAAAAAAGTTTTCAAGTAGATTATTAGCATATGGAGGATATGAGCTGTCGGTTATGGGTTTGGCATCGTATAGAATAGAACATAAAGGAAAAAATTATGAGTTAAAGTTTGTAGTGACGGAGAAAGGCTGCCAACCTTTGTTAGGTATAGAATCATGTACTGAGTTAGGGTTATTGAAACGAGTTGAGGAGATAAGCACAGATGAAAAGAGCAGATTTATTCATATAAACAAGGACGTTTTCGAAGGGTTGGGTCATTTTCCAGACAAGTGTCACCTAGAAATTTCGGGTGGAGCAGCACCGGTTAACAGGCCACCCAGGCGCATACCATTAGGTATCAAGGAACGGGTTAAGGAAAAACTAGATAGTATGGAAAAAAGAGGAATAATTTCGAGATATGACGGTCCATCTGAATGGTCTCATAACTTAGTAGTGGTAGAAAAAAAAGATGGATCCTTAAGAATCTGCCTAGATCCTAAGGAATTAAATAAGGTACTTATGGAAGAACGCTTTCTCATACCTACAGTAGAAGACTTTCGAGATGCCATGCGGAATTTTAAGATCTTTTCAGTGTTAGACTTGAAAGAAGGTTTTTGGCAGTTGCAGCTTGATGATGAATCGAAAAAATTAGTAGTTTTTAGTACTCCTTTTGGTACATATGTCTTTAATGTATTACCTTTTGGGATCAAGGTAGCAGCGGAAAAGTTTCAGAAGTTGAACGCCAAATACTTTGGGCAACTTGAAGGTACGTTTGTGTATATAGACGATATCATTATAGGAGGCAGGTCAATCGAAGAGCATGATAAAAACCTTCAAAATGTTATTGAGAGGGCTAGAAACCTGAATATTAAATTTAACCCGAACAAAATACAGTTCAGGGTCAAAAGCGTAAGATATTTGGGACATATTTTTTCAGCCACAGGTATGACCCCAGATCCAGATAGAATTAACGCTATCAAAGGCATAAGGAATCCAAATAACCAAAAAGATCTGCAAAAAATATTAGGGACTGTCAATTATTTGCGTTCTTTCATTCCAAACCTAGCAAATATGACGGCGCCCTTGAGGGAACTTTTAAAGAAAAATGTTCTTTTTGTTTGGAATGAATTGCATACTAAAACGTTGGATAGCATAAAGCTTGCAATTGAAAAGGCCACTACACTTCATACATTTGATCCTTCTTTGCCAACGGTTATTCAGTCAGATGCATCCAAAGACGGCCTGGGATGCTGCCTTCTGCAGCAAGGTAGACCAGTATGCTATGCATCTAAAAGTCTAACGAGTGCGGAAACGCGTTACGCTCAGATAGAAAAGGAGCTATTGGCGATCGTGTTCGCATGCAAAAAATTTCACTGTTTTATTTATGGAAGGCCAGTTACGGTTCACACAGATCATAAACCCTTAATATCGATATTAAATAAGTCTCTAGAGAATAGTTATTCAACCAGATTACAGAGAATGAAGATAAAACTAACGATGTACGATTTAGATGTTAGGTACATTCCAGGGAAAGACCTTCACATAGCTGACTTGTTATCTCGTAGTATTGGAATGGACACTGAGATTAGCTTTTCAGATATTGCAATGGAGTACATACATACAATAAGTATTGGGGATAAAACAAAAGACTTATACATACGGGAGACAAATAATGATGATGTTCTTAAAAGCCTAGTGCAGTATTATAAGGTAGGATGGCCTATCACAAAAAGCAAAGTGCCGGACAATTTAAAGTTCTTCTGGAACATAAAGGACCGGTTGTATGAAGATAACGGTCTTCTTTTCTATGAAAATAGAGTATTTGTCCCGAAAACGCTTATTCGTCATGCGCTAAACGCATTACACAAAAGCCATTTCGGCATAACCAAAACACTTGATCGTGCAAGGAGTTTGTTTTACTGGCCAAATATGACCAGGGACGTTGAAGATATTGTGAGACGTTGCAGTGTTTGTGAAAGATTTAGGGCTAATAATGCAAAACACGAATTAATCCCGCATACGATTCCTGCGCTTCCATATCAAAAAGTAGGATGCGATATTCTAGAATTTAAAGGAAAAGCATATTTGGTCATTGTGGATTATTTTTCAAGGTGGTTTGATCTAAAAGAACTGCACACAAAGTCAGCAGCAAGCGTGGTACAAGCGATGAAAGAGAATTTTTCGGTCCATGGCATACCAGAAGAAGTCGTATGCGATAATCAACCCTTCAATTCATTTACGTGTAAGGAATTTGCAAAAAACTGGGAATTCAGGTTTAATTATTCAAGTCCATATCACCCGAAGTCAAACGGCTTAGCTGAAAAAGCTGTAGGCATAGCTAAATCCATGTTAAGGAAAGCATTAGTAGGAGAGACTGATATACACTCAATGTTGTTGGAGTACCGAAGCACAAAATTAGCTCATTTAAACTGCACACCTTCGCAACTACTAATGAGCAGAGTTCTTCGATCTAAACTTCCTATTGTCCAAAGTCAACTGCAACCTCAGTTAATACCCACAAATGAAATAGATAGGATGAAAGAGGGAAAAGAGAAACAAAAGTTATATTACGACAATAAGACTAATCGAAAGGAATTAGAACTAAACACAGGTGATTTTGTTGTTTACAAGAAAAATAATATATGGGAACCTGCTATTGTTGAGGCAAAACATAAAAATCCAAGATCTTATGTCATACGAACAGGAAACAATCAATTAATAAGAAGAAATACAGAACAAATGAGGAAGTCTTTAAATATACCAAATATTAACAGATTAGGTGATCTGCAAGGTGTTGAGTCCAATAATAACAAAGCAAACACCGATATGCAACCAGGACCATCGGTTCAGCAAGATAAGAGCAGTCAGGTTGCGTTAAACGATCATAATGCCGAATTTAAAGTATCGCAATTCCAACAACAGGGTCACTACCGAACGCGCTCGGGGCGACTAAGCAAACAGACACAATTTTATAAAGCCTAATATAAAATATGATAAATTTACTAGTTACTAGAATTAAAAAAAAAAAAAAAAAAAAAAAAAAAAAAAAAAAAAAAAAAAAAAATTGCACAACTTTTATTTTTAAAAAGGGATAGATGTAGTATTAAGAAGTATATATCCCAACTGTGCAGTGCATTCTCTCTAATTATTCTCTAACTGTTATACTATGAATTATGGATTATGTATTATCTATTATATATCATTTCCCTAGTGGTACACGATGTACGGTAATGCAGCGACACCAGTCGCAGCTCAATCTTAACACGACAAACCTCGTACAATAAAGCCATTAGAGAAAAAGCAATTGAGTTTCATTTATAATTAATAACACACTGGGGAGTGCATATTACCGTAGGTACCACCATTATGTGTTTGTTTATTCAAAATACTCTAAAGTGTCATTAAATCTGCATGCGGATTTGATTGGAAAAATGGCATGCCAACTCAAGGATGCCACAAAAATGTTATTTGATTGAATAAGAAAATATAAGTGGTTCAGAAGACAATATTAATACATTCACATGTATGTGAACAGTGAATGTTATATGGTATCTTTGGAAACTCAAATTCAGATCATATTGGCCTTTTGTTTATTAAAACGCGATAAAATTGATTTACAAACTGCTGCACACAATGGAGACGGTACTTGTACTGACAGTGCGGAAAAGTTATATACATAAATAGGGCTTCGCAAAAGAGCGGGGGCCAAGGTGCCAAGGGCACTTCTCACCTTTGCCGGTTCCGAACGGCTAATCGGAAACGCACTTTTCATAACAAAACAATGAATTAACTATCGGAGTGTTTGCCAATTCCTCACGAAAGGTGATATCCGTAGAGAAACATTTCTTCTGTTTCTGTTGGGATTCGAATAATCGGACCACTCGCGTAACAGGTAGTCATCTTAACCTTTACTCCACTCCCACTACAATGCGGAGAAATTGGTCGTCTTCAAAAGCCCGTCGAATAGGTTATAGCCGTATTTGGGGAACCTCTTTGAATGAAGCAGAAAAATATCTATACCCAGATTCCAGTGAAAAAAAAACTCTGAAAACTTAAAAACATACAAAACCTCTTTGAAAACCAACTCCGATTGAGTATTTTTTTATTCATATACCTTGCAATTTCTATGAACATGAAAAAAAGCGTACAAAAACGGTCTCTCAGTAATATGAGTGGATATATAATCGTCTTAGCCTATTTGTTGTGGTTCGAATCCGAACAGAGGCAAAAATAAAATGCTTTTACACGGGTATCGCGAGGAATTGGTAAATCCTCCGTTAGTAAATTCATTGCCATGAAAAGCGATTTCTCGATAAGCCGCTCGGAACCGGCAGAAAATTGTAGGTCCCCTCCATTCCTCACAAGGCATGGCTGTGAGAAATGCGCTAGGGGAGGGGGGTCACCTCGCTCTGTTGCGCCACCCTATATATTTTTTATTTTGGTACGTACGCGATCAGCCTCGCACTTATCGCGTGATGGGGCTTCGAATGAAAAATAAAAAAAGGATATTCACGCTTATCGGGTACTTTTACAAAATGATAGATCAGAAGGAATAGTCTTATTTGAACTTGACTCTAGACCGATTGCTTCCATCTATTTTCGTGGGGCCTTTGAACTGGTGTCAACGAAAGCTTTTTTGAGTAACGTCTTTGAAAAACCTAAGATACCCAATCGAATAGCAAAATTGGTTAGAATTTTAGGATGAGAAACTATCTCTGTATTTAAAAATAGGTGTTCTAGGCCAAAATATCGAAGATATTAATCTAGAATGCAGCCATAATGAACATCAGGCCTGACTTATGTCGTAAAAGATCGAAATTAACTCAACACACTGCCTTACCCATAATGACTTCCCGCTCAAAACTTTTCATTTTGAAGAGTTATCTGTGTTACAAGATCACCTCAGTTTCAAAATGACCTCACAGTAAAATGCGCTGAGCAAGGCACAATTTGTGCGGCACAAAGTATACTCAAAAAACATGGTGGTGGAGTGATGTAGCTAAAACGGTGAAAGGCAAGCGGCATCAAACATGATCAAATGGCCTTGAAATAATAAAAATGATGAGGCTCGCTTCGAAGTGGAAAATAAAAGTTGCAAGAAAATGTCAGGGAGAACTGCGCCCAACTTCTAGCAGCTTGTAGGAAGCTGAAAGAAATGTTTACTCTGGTTGCTAATACAAACCAAGAAAAAGATGTTAAACATCTTAAAAGTAGTTGCTCAAACAAAGAAGTCCGAAAATAATAGGGCTGTCTGATGATCAATGCGGGGTTGTCGCGGGTAAGCCAACAACAAATTCAATCCAAGCGACAAGGTTCCACTGAAAATGAATTCGATTGACAAGCACGAAATTTGATATGGGTATTCTTTTTTGATAGGGATGCAACTTATAATAAATCATCAGCACCGGTCATTGAGTTAGCATTGAGTAGATGAGGTACCCGGGAAAGCTCTACTATATTCTTGTTTGTTTGGCTAATGTGAATAAAAACATCGATAAAATCAACAAAGGTGAGGAAACTCTGACGAAAATAACTTTATTTAAACATCAATTTAGTACGTAGATTCAAATTAAATTTATTACACTTGCGAAGCCCCAGCCCTTATGCATCAATTAAAATTAACAAAGCAGAGTTAAAAGTCATTAACCATCTATTAATCATGGTTGCCAGTTTGGTCATTTATGTCCAAATCTGGTCATAACTATTTCACTTGGTCACATGGTCACTTTTTATTCCATTTGGTCATTTTTTCAACGAAATGAAATAAGAAAAACACTTCAGTTTATAGGTCCTTAAATTTGAATTATGCAAAAAGTTCATCAATAAGTTCGTTCGTTCAAGCCCAACGATTGCTATGAGGTAGCCCCAATGAGTTCTCTTGAAAAACCTCAGTTTACCCTTAATACCAAGCTAGGTGTTTTTTGAGTTCAGCGCTCGCCCTGAAGTAGAACTAGTATTTTGCCGGGGAGAATTCAGGTAGCAAACACTGATATCAAATGACACGTGCTTTTCTTCAAATGACCGGCATGTGTGTTGACTTCGTGATTAAATCTGCCTTACGAACTAAAAACCAAGGTTTTTTGGCAACTAGACATGATGCGGCACAGCTTGTTTCTGTCAATACTCTCCCGTGTGCTGTAGGAATTTGTAGACGTGGCGGTTTTCAGACTTTCACAAAGAGAAGACATCGCATCTGACGTTAAGGAGGAGTATTCCTCTATAATTGGTGCAATTGTAAGATTTTCCATTTATTGAACATGATTTCTCCCGACTAAATCATGCAGCTGTTGCACTCTCCTTTCAAGCTAATTTCTAGCTTACTTGAAAATTTCTTCGTCAAGACCGTTTGGAAATCCAGTTTTATTTGATTTAAACTAACGTACGAGTTTGCAACCCTAACTTCTTCTGATCTAGAGTATGGCATTCTTGATAATCGTCTAAGTTGAGTCAGCATAATTAACTTTTCAAGATCCTCAGAGATGAATGCGGTTCTACAGCTATGTTTTCTTGGTGGTCTTAAAGGGTTTGGTTCTTAGTTTTCCACCCTGGCATGATTTTTTAACTTATGGTTCAAACTTTGAAGCTCATACTTTCATGAAATTTCTATATTTTCTTCAACAAGTGCTTCTCATGTTGCTTTTTCCGTTTGAGAACTTGGTGTTCTTCCTTTATTTCTTCATCGGAATCAATCATAGTTTTGGTCATATAGGCTACGTTAGGTCACTTTTATTTTCATTTTTAGGCACATATTTTTTTGGCAAGTGGCAACCGTGCTATTAATCCCCGAACATTGCTATCTGCAATGTTTCTCTTTCGAAATCCAAATGCCGGAGAGCAGTAACAGCTCTGGAATTCATTCGATCGCATTCAGATAAACGAAAACAACACTGAATATACAGTAGTGTGTCTACAAACGTACATATATGCAAATGTAGCGATTAAAATTGGCATTGGCAATAAAACATCGACAAGCCCTAGAGTTTCCGTGCGGTATTCTACACCATTCAATGTGTTCCCTATTGTGGCGAACGATTCCACTCAACTGTATCCATGGAACCGGAATTCGAAAACCTATCAGGATATAAAGCGCCCCATTAAACGGACGTTTGGTCATTGTATTAATGGATGTTTATGGTCAGTGGCATTGGGCTTACAATGCAGACATACGCACATCGGCCGGGCGCTTAAAAATGAGTTTTATTGTCGATTATTGTTAAATGACTTCTGCAAAATTTACTTCGCATCGAAATTTGCATCTGTAGTAGCCAATGCAGAGCTTGAACCTCTTACCTCCAACTTTGTTTTTATTTTTTTCATATCTCATTTTTAATTCCATTCCATCATGACTAATTTCCTTCTAGGGAATCCTTTTTTTATTTTTATTTTTTACGTATTTTTTTTAATGTAGTTCCCCATGGGATGGCAAGAATCTCAGAACATCCTTAAAATTCCAACGGGGACGGAAATAACAAAATAAGCAAATTGTCTGCAAAATAAAAATTACTTCCGAGAAGATTTTCTCTGGAATTTTCCTTTTCCCAAGGATTTTTTCTTTCGTCGAGAATTTGTTTTCTTTTTTTCTTCAGAGATGTAGCTACAAAAACCAACCTTTCTTAAGGGTGGACAGAAATCATTGCGGGGATGTTTGATTTACAAAAAAAAAAAGAAAGAATAAACACTGGGGGAAAGTTATATTTGACCTGTTGATTCAAGAGTGACTACGCTTATAGCCAATAAATTATGCAGGATAAAAGAGGACAATTTTTTTTTGGTATCCGTAAGATTAAGGACTGCGTGGCGCGGCGTGACGCTAATATGCAGCTATTGTTAATTAATTTCGTTTTGGTTTAAGTCCTTAAAATATGTTAATATTAAGAACTCGTTTCCTTTTTTTTTTCTTTTTTATTTGTATTCATTCAGAAGTGATATGCCAACGAGTTACACAATAAGGCATTTCAATTTGGAGTATGTATGTAGATTTTGGTATTTATTGACATACTACTTATAATGTAAATAATATTATATTGACCAAGTGTTGTGTGATAAACTCAGCCATTTAAATTTTAAAGTTTATTTTGAGTGCTTATATCAGAATCAACTAGAAACGAAACAGTCACTGGCAACTTTCATATAGGCAGTGCGATTTTCTATCTCATTTTTCGGTGCACCGAATGCATGTAGACCAAAAGTCACAAGCTGTCAATTAATACCTCAATGTATGTAATACTTGTCCTTTACTCAGTATTGCATTTTTGAATGGCCCAAGTCAAACGTTGTTTTCAAACAAAACTTATAAGCCAATAATTTGTTACAATCCCTTAACATACATGAGTAAAATCAATCTTTAAATTTAAATACGAGAGGAAATGTTCGGAGATTAAGAAGAACCAAGCCACACGAGCTAATGGTCTAAAAGTTATGGGAAGCATTAAAAGTTTAAGCTTCCCCTAAAGCGATTATATTCTAAGAAAGAAAAATTTGTTGTCGATCGTTTATAGATTGGTACTGATTACACGTGGAGTTTTTAGTGAGGTATGAATCCCACACTACATGGTGTCGAATACTGCCAAGTGTCTTTTGAAGTTTTCCTCCTTTCAAAAAAAAAAGACTTTGAATTATTTTTTTTTTTACAAAATTTTGCTTTATTTATTTAATTTTTAAATAATATAATTATTTAAAGCTAAAATGACCCTTCTTAAGACGAAATTTCGTAAAAATCTTATGTTAACAAAAGACATTTGATTTTTTTTTAATTTCGACAGACTATTTACTAAAATTAAAGAATGCGGCAAACAAACTGTTATAAATAAAGCGAAAATTATAAACGACAATTTAAAAAAAACACCAATAACTGTAACTGAACTTTTAAACAAAAAACAAAGCTATTCCTATCAATCAACAATCAGACAGACGGCAAACCCATGATTTAAGATATACATATGTCATAAAAATATAATGTAAGCATGAAACAAAAATAAAATCAATTTATTTATCATACCGTATGACAGCCCTGTTCGTTTCCTGATGAATTAGCTCCAGCAAAAAACGAGTGTAACTGTAGGGCGGTTCGAGGGCAAGTCCAGGGTTAAAAAAATAGTTTTTTGCAATTCAGGGCGAGTTGAAATTTTTCAAATATCGCTAAGGAAAGTTGTAGCCAAAATGATGCATCCACTGCAAATGCTGTAAGCAAGCTTATTATTATGGTCTCTATCATGTCCTGGTGCGCACACACAATTTTCAAAGTTGTAATTAGTTTTTCTATTACATCATGTTATATTTGTGAATTCCGGTTTTGGTTTATTGTAAGACTATACATGTATATACATACCTACCTATTCATATTTCTTCCCTATTTATCTTCTTATTTCTCTAAACTTATTTTAATTTTCTGTTTCTATCTCTATTTTCTCTCTTAACAAGAAAAATATTTGCTGATAATTCTGTACTGTACTATATTAACATTTACATACATTTACATACATTACATGTACATTATACTGGAAAACCCAGATGCGAAATATAAGGCATGGTTTTCACAAACAACTGAATTGACAAGACAAATATTACCATCTTTCAGTAACTTGTTTGATAAAGTTTGTGCTGCATTTTATATAAATTACTGGGAAAATTGTAAATATCAAATCGAAAATAAAAGTTTTCATGGTTTTATTAAGTAAAAAAAGCTAGTCGATCATATAGAAATCTAGAGAGCAAGAAACTTAAAATTACTATCCAAAATGCTTTGCGAGCACGACTTAATTTTAATTTTAATTTATGTAAAAATTGCAGACTGTATAAAAGAAAATTCATCATTCATAAGCTGCATTATGTTGTTTAAAAAGGAAAAGATCTATAAATTTATGAGATAGTGCATGAGAATCAGTCTAATTTCAATTTTATAATCTAATAGTTTATTTTTATTTTTTTAAATAAAACCGTAGTTGCTTCTTTGAAACTATAAACTAAGCAATGCAAAAGTAAAAGTGAAACATGCATTGGACCTACTTATCTTTAAAAAAGGAGTGCTGTCAAATAAAAGAGAAAATATTGTATGCAAGCATTAGTTTATACACGATGCGGAAAAGAAAAGACAATCACTGCGTTGAAGTTTTTTACAGCACTACAACCAATGGCTAGTAAATATGTAGTAGTTTACTGCTAAAACAACGTGAATGAACTGCACTTTTTTCAATCTAATTTTTGGCGACAAGAAATTTTGGTTATTCCAGCTGAAAAAAACATTGCAACATTATCCATGGAAGCCTTTAGAAACACCATCTTAAAAAAATTAAAGAGCCATGTCAAAATGGCCCTATTGTAAGACAATCAGACAAAAAGAAAGGCAGACCAAAATACTCCTATGGTATGTATAAACATTTGCAAAGACATTAGCATTTGGTTACTGTTTCAGGAAGAACAATCTGCAGTTATTGATGAAAATGTAATGAATTAATACTGCTAATTTTTTCTGTTCAAGAAGTCAAAAGTATAACTTTCCTTTCCAAATCGAAATGGGGCTGTCTAACTAAAGTTTTTGATTAAACGTTTAACCATCGTAAAAGAAATTGGTATAAAGAAAACAATATGAAAAACAAAAACAAAACATAAATTGGAAAGTCATTCAAGTCTGGTCTTAAGGATTTTTAGCTATTCAACATAACATTTCCTGCTTATAAGCCTCGCCATTAGTCTACACCTACACCAACCGTGTTGTAATCCAATTAGGTACATCATGTTCGTGCCCGATTGTGCTTAATGGACCATTCTTTCCATTAAAATTCATCTCCGATATGGCCTTGGCTATATTGAGGAGATAACGGGCCAACTTTAACTGCGTCAAAATGTCATTACAAGCACAAACTTTCTCGTTTATAGATAAAAAGTTTAAACTGCCAAGCGAGGGCTCCCCCAGGATCGGTCTTCAATGGAGATACAAGTAAGGTATTTCTTTTTTTTCTATGGGTTGATGGGTATAGGTTTGACGAAGTATTATAGATGCTGAAAAATTTCCGGCCATTCAAAAATCGTCCTTCGTTGTAAAGTCTTTGGACTAATACAGCGAACAGGTGATAATTCGAACGATAAATAACCAGCCGTTCGATTCGTAGTGCAACCCTGTGCGGACATAACCGGCTTCCGTTGTCGATACCTTTTCCATGGACCCATAGTGTCGATTAAGCGAAAGTGCCACTTGTGCTTAAAAAACGTCAAATTCAACCCCCATTGTTGTTTCGTCCTTTATATTCTTTTTCATTCTCTCTTCGGTTTGCCACCGGAAATTTGTTTCTTTCGGAAGTACGATAGGCGTTAGGGTATATGTGTGGTGCCCGTAATGGATCATTGTGATTGTGGATAAGGGTAGTAGTAGTAAGCTTTAACCTGGCAATCTATAAGGCAAACAAACAAGCTGACTTCCACTGGGCTGCCCACTGGACAGGACAATTAATTACCCAGTTGTAAAGTCGTGCCCGTATCCTTTGCCGGTCTGTCCTCCCGGTTTGCATAACTAATGATACAACTTTGTCCATCACATAAATTGTGGTAGAATCAAGAAATACACACTGGACGTTGAATTCGTATATGTAGGTAACTGAAAAAAGGATTAGTGTGCTCCAAAAGGGGTTCAACTATGATCTCTTCTATTAATTCGAATCGCCTCCACCTTCTTCACAATGACAAACAATAATGACCAAACGAAAAAGCAATCTTGGTGGTCATTCTCATGAACAATGCCAGGACATGGGCTAACATGCTGTTGCAGTTAATTCCGTGATCGAATCCCTTGTAATCATCGCCATGATAATGATTATCATCTTTATCCCGGTCCCTTACGACGCGACGCCCGCAACTAAATAAGCAATAATAAGAAAAGCTGAACATCAGGGTGGAGGATGAAAACTTTCCCAATAACACAGTAGACTCCATTATATTTCCTAGATTTTTTTTTATATCTACTTCTACAGGGCTGGCAAATGGGGTAGTTATATCCTCATTAAACGATTTGCAACAGGAGCAAGAAAAACTCGCAAGAAAGGCCGTTAATTTCTTTTTATGAACCAGCTGGGAATCATTATGCTAGAGTTGGTCCTGGAGCATATAACTAAGACAAAGATAAACATCACCTTGGAGAGGACGCACCAACAATGTCAGCACTCAGCAGGAAAATAAAAACAAAGAGGATACCAACAGTAATAGCAATTATCTACTTCATTCCTTCCGGAGATGTAGAAAGATGTTATAATACTGAGTTGCAGAATTTTTGTTCGCCAAGTGGTAGTAGATGGACGATTTGGTCATCTACTTGACGGTGTAAGTACCTCTGAAGCTGTGAATTGCTGTTCTGATTAATTCTTTATTGAGCTTGGATTGAAGAGGGTTGTCGTTGCTTAGCCAGAAACCGCCCTTGTTAGACTATTCCTGGCCGAAAATTTCACCAATAAAATTACGGACCAAGTGGTTCTTTGATTTTGACTAGTTGGAGAAGAAAGACCTACATATTGCTCATTTTGTTCTAAAAAAGGACAGTGCTAAGTTAAGATCGACAATTTTATTTGTAAGCCATTTTGTAAAAATGTTTTTTTTTTCTATTTTATATTTAAGACACTATACATTATATTGTACAAACTACCCTACCGTTGAAATTCCCCGCACTTAAGGCCATCCAATTATGCATATCCACTACATAAATGCGACGACGCGCATAAATTAAGGGTTATCCAAGAACACTTTTGAGTGTCTTAGTCATGTTAATCAGGATATGATAATCGTTTGTCAGAATGTGGCGGGACAAATTTAAAATTAAAACTCAGACAAGTGGAACTTTGTCCTGTTCGTTAGTCACCAGAGACTGTGACAGTAACGATTTTCCAACTGAACGAAAATCCACAATAGAAGGGGGAAAATATACTTGTCGTAAATGTTAATGGCTCACAGAGCACACTTTCTTAAACTTATATAAGACTTTATTTGAGCATCTTTGTAGAATCGACTTAATTATTAATGCGGCATCAAAAGGAAACTTTTTGGTTGTGTGCTCTGCTCTTATTTACATTGGTTTTGGCAGTGCAATAGTACAAATCGAAACTATATCATTCTCTTGAACTCAATTAAGTGTCAAAAACTTTTACTATTGCGTCTCGAGTCGTTCAATTTATTTACTTTTACTTCAGCATCCAGCTTTTTGATTTTGTTGGGAAAGATTAAGTTTTTCGGTCTTAAGATTGACACTTGTTCTGTTTGGTTGACAAAGTGAAATGGAATCACTTAGGCGTGTTATCATCACAGTAACACCTGCTTGGAAACATGTCTTCGAAAGTTATGCTGTGAGTGGAATATGCCACTCATAATTAAATCACATAGACTCGTTCTCAAACAGTTGAAACGGGATGTATTAATTTCAAGTGCTTACTTTAGCCCGACGCCCCGGGGGAACTCACGGCACGGCGGCAGTCGAATAACATATGAACTTCAGAAACTATATACCTACCTTTCGAGAAAGTTAAAGTGCTTGCGAGATGGCGGGTTCAACATGTACAGAGCAATCCCATCCGCTTAAGTAATTAAAACTGAAAGTGGGGAATTAAGGAAAATAATTTAATCGGAAAGATAATACCAAAACAAAGGAAGGGATGAAGGTGATAGTGTTATGTTTACGTGAAAATCGAGACACGTGGATAGTAACTGTAAGTGTTTGTGGAGGTTGTGATCTGAATACCTACTGAATTAAAAAGCGAGTCGCTAACTAAACATATTCCACTTTAACTACATTTGTATAGGTATACATTTGAAAAAAATTGTTTTCAAACTTCAGTTCAATAGTTCCAAAATTAGAGAAAAAAGTTATGGAACATCATAGGCTTTGAAATCGTCCTGAGCTTTTACCACATCTTATGCAAAACACCCTGTATATTGATATGGAAGTCTTGGTTCTCTAAATTTTGAATAGTCAAGATCAAGATTTTACAAATAAAAATATCAAATTTTATGTTCTCAGACTGAAATGAAGTATTGTCTGTTTAATTAGACGTTGCCTGCCCACAAATACTAAAAACAGTTGCATTTTTGCATAAGCTATTGGGGTAATAAGCAAAAGGTGGGTGTGTTTACTAAATGCATGGATATTGAGAATAAACCAATAACCTGTATCGGAATGTTATTACCGTGCTTCAGTTTCTTTTGGAATTGAAAGTGGAAAGGTGAAACGTGGCAAAGACATTTAAAGTCCTGCGCAAACTAGAGCGGTTGGTGCGTACGATGCGATTGCGTTAAGTGGAACCTCCATAAGGTTACATGTGTTTCATTTTGACTGAAATCGCATCGCACGCACCAAACGCGCTGGTTTGCGCAGGGCTTAAGTCCTTTAATTTAACTCGTTGCTATTGAGCTACAAAAAATTGTGTTTTTTTGACAATGAGATGTCTTAAAGATGTAAAAAGGGTTAAAATAAGATGGGCCCCAGTTTGTGATGCCACACTCTAAGATAAAGTACACCAGACTGTAATAAATTCTGTTCCTTAAAAAAGCGTAGCGAAAAACAATAAATTTATTTCGTGTCTGTGCACTTGAAGACCTTTAATCGGAGAGTTACCAATTTGTAAAAGGCTCTGGAGCTTTGTTTCTAACAGTTGTCCTCATGTGTTTTTTTTCGTGGATAACTTGTTAACAGTAATTCATGATGACCACGACCATGTTTAACTATTCTGTCAAGTCAATGAGGAATGAAGAGACTTAGGTACAATTGATAAAGAAGTTCTTGACAATTTTTCGCTTAAAGTGATAAATAAATAGGGTGGCGCAACAGAGCAAGAAGCCCCTGGGCCTAGCGCATTTCTCACAACCATGCCTTGTGAGGGAATGGAGGGGACCTACAATTTTCTGCCGGTTCCGAACGGCTAATCGAGAAAGCGCTTGTCATGACAAAGAATACTAACGGAGGACTTGCCAATTCCTCGCGAAAGGCGATACCCGTGGAAAAACATTTTTGCTTCTGTTGGGATTCGAACTCGAACCTCTGGATTAACAGGCGGACATGCTATCCATCACACCACGGGTACCACGTGAGAGATCAGCAAGTCCTTCGCGATTTTTCGATTAGCTGTTCGGCTGAAAATTGACGGTCCCCTCTACTTCTTCACAAGGCATGGTTGTGAGAAACGCACTATTCTCTGGGGCTCCTCGCTCTGTTGCACCACCCTAATTTTTTTTTTTTTTATTTCATTTTTAAAACATAAACCCTTTCGTTTACAATTAATATAAAATCTTGACCATAACTTTGAATTATATGCGTTTGTTTGTTTTTAAAAACCACACTTCTAAGAGAACCGCCCTTTATTCAAATAACAGTTTTGAAAAAGGAT
Source organism: Melanostoma scalare (assembly GCA_949752695.1). NCBI lineage: Eukaryota > Metazoa > Arthropoda > Insecta > Diptera > Syrphidae > Melanostoma > Melanostoma scalare. Next base: position 589,330 of record OX456985.1, read on the forward strand.
AGATATATTTTTTAAAATTTTTATTAAATCAAATATTAAATTTAACGCTGTAAATGAATCTGAATAACTATTGTTTTGTCAATATTCTTCTTCGTTTTTCCACGGGTATCGCCTTACGTGAGGACTTAGCAGGTCCTTCGATAGCAAATTCATTGACATAAAAATCGCTTTCTCGGCTAACCGTTTGAAATCGTCAGAAAAATTGCAGCTCTCCTCCATTCCCTAAGAAGGCATAGTTATGAGAAATGGGTCCCAGGGTTTCCCACTCTGCTACGCAACCCTATGCATGTATATATGCAACCCATTAGTCAGCATTTGTGAAGAAATTTTCTTAATACTAAAATACTCACATAATCACATTTCGAAATTCAACTTCAACAATCAAAATTGTTTTTTATTAAATTAAATGTAAATAATTATCAGTTTACCACTTTTATCTAACCAATTTATGGTAAAATCTTTAATATTAAAAATCTTAAATAATATCTATACAATATTTTCTGCATTCCAATTGATTTTTTCTAAAAGTATTAGTTGCAGATGAAGAGGAACCTGATCTCCTCTAATTTGATGCTCCATCCGTAACTCGTCCCCGTCTCTCAGGAAATGTTTAAAAGGGAAATGCAAAAAAACACTCACTTTTTGGATTACTCTCACTATAACATTTCCGAAAGAATAAATTGCTTATTATGTACTTACCTTATTTCTTGTACCCTTGGGCCACAACTCAATCACAATCGTGAACTTCATCCAATTAAACTCAAAGTATGGAAACAAACGAGTCGAATTTAAATGGAGCTCTGATAAAACAAAAGAAATTACAAAATTTTTATTGACTAATTTACGGAACACTGTAAGCAGAGAACAGAGATGCTCCTTGCGATTGTGTTCCTCCAAATCAAATTCATACCAACCAGACGAGCCGAATTAGTATTTAAAATTACAGCGAACCACCACTGCCTCTTGAATAAAAACTCACGATTAAGTTAGGTTTTTTAAACATCTACATCTACGTGAACCTTCCCAACCCTTACCAACTCCTTCCGGCTTTTTTAGTGGCTTAGACAATGCTATTGAATTAACGAAATCATTTCTTTTATTTGCCGCAGTCTGCTTGTTATCCTTTGGTACTAATTCACTTTACTTGAGTGGAGGGAAAAGCAAAGAGAAAGTAGAAGAAGTAAAGCGCGCTTTAATGATTGTGCGCCCTTAAAACACCGTGAAAACTTTGGAACGACTGTTTACGTCAAGGATGCTTGAAATCATTTCCCCAATTGTTTTTCCGGTTTTCCTGAGTGGTTCGGTACACAAAGGAAAAGAAAAGCTTTTTATTTATCTTTTGTTTTTCGGCTTGCCTCATTTTCGTCTTCACTTACCCGCGTCTTCGTCAATAATCACGAGACATTTGTTTAGTGACTTTGAAGTATTATTTGTGTTTGTAATTACACCCACACTTATCCCATTTATATTTTTCTAGTTCCAAGAAGGTACCCAGCTTTGTTTTGTTACAAGAAGTAACTTTCCAAAAATTAGCATCTCCTGTGATACTAAAACCAATCTCGTGAAATTCAAGATGCCCTGCCACTGTAGCCTTTAAATTGTCTTGGGTGCGTCTTCCTTAAACACTCATAAAACAAAAAAAAAAACAAGAAAAACAACCCCATTCTCCATCTCCATTACAACTTGACTCAAGGCTACTTGAAGTGATCAAGGAGGATTCGCACTTAGTAAAAAATAAGATTTTATGGCCTTAGCACGCAGAAGAAAGCGAAAAAAGTCTTGGGTATACGGAAACAAATCACACCCCATTAAGAACGTAAAGAAAATCCGCCACTTTTTCACAGATTTAAAGAAGCTTATCGACTTAATTTGAATATTTTCTGGCAAGGAACTGAAAGAAAAAAATGCACGCGTTAAGTCTTTTGTGTGTTGCTTGTTCTTTTCGGTTAGAAAGATATAAGGATTTCGTGGGTAAATGATGGAAAAATAGGACAGAAGAGAGGACAAAACATTTGAATAGCTACTTAGGGGTGGGCGCTTGTTTTCTTTTCAAAACGAACATGACAGTAATGTCAGTTAAGGCAATAAAGTTAATGCATCGTAATGTAAACCCACTCTGATAGAGAAGATCATAATTTTAATCACTTTACATTTGTATTACGATGGAGAAGAGTTTTGGGTGCGTAAATTTTTTTGTTGTTATACAATTTTAATTTAATAAAATCGTCTATTTAAAAATATAACAGAATATGGATTTTAGACACACTGTAGTTTTTAATTTAATTTAATTTAATTTTTCAATTATTTAGATAAAATTATACTTAGCACTATATAGTAACACTGAATTGATGAATCTCTCTATTTTGTGTGTACATACAGTAAAAAAGTCCTTCGAAAAAGAAAAGAAAACTCGGGAAATTTTATAAATGAAATAGCCCTTATTTTATTCATAGAATTTCCCGAAATAAAATAAAAAAAATTTATGTTACTGGTAATGTTAGATTTTCCACATAGGTGTCCTATGACAACTCATTTCTTCTCTTTTTTTTGTTTCATATTAAAATGCTTCATTTCTTTTTATATAGTAGAGCGTACATAAAGTATTGAATAGGAAGCAAAAGGCTTTTTTTTTATTTATAAGTACAGAAACTTACAACAAACAAAAGATAAAGTATGGTTATTAACCCGTCTGCAAAAAAAAAAAAATTAAACAGAGCAGAGAGTAGGAGTAGGCGACATTTAAAAGTGCTTAAGAATTTTATTTATTTCACTAAAAATTAATAATTAAAAGTACATTTTATCACAAATTATTTATCAATCACAGTGTGTTAAAAAACCAACACTTTCTGTTGAAACAACTCTATGCAGTCAAAGCAGAAGGCGTTCGAAATATCCCGGTAAATTCACCATCTTTCAAGAAAACCGTGTGTTATAAGAACTTGGAAATGCGATTCAAATAAGAACAATCGTAAATTATTGTCTAAAAAAAGCAACAAGAGATGATATCGACCATATTGTTAGACATACACAGCTTTTACGGTCCGAAAATAACCAAATCTCGGAGCACCTGGCCGTTATGGAAAACTACTGTGAAATGCTCGAGAGACAGCTTGAAGTTTTGTCACAAAAAGCGAATGAAAAAAGTGATGCTGTTATGCATATCCCATCAGACAATAAGACCGAAAAGCTTGAATACGCAATGGAATTTAATTTTGTTTAAAATAGGAACTGAATAGCCTAGTCAAATCGTTTTGGTGTGCTAGTGTTCAAAAAATATCCTTTTTTCTATTCGAAAGATCTATTAATTCTTTTTTTGGTATATAGCAAAAGAAGTGAACATTTTAAGTATAGTGAAAAAAGTCAGACGTATGTAAAAGTTTTACTGAAGGAAGCTTTTTGTTTTATCGTATGGGAGGAAACGAGTGTTCTTATAGATAACCACATGTCTCCAAATCAAACTTATTTTGATGCCAGATAATAGAAATATTGACTTATGTTAATTATGTTACATAATTGATTTTTAAAACGCTTATAGATTTACGAAAATATAGTTTTGCAGAGAATTTTTGTTTTCAAACAGTGATATTATAAACAAATCTTAATCTTAACCAAACTTAAAGCTTACTGCATTAGAATAAATAAATTTCAAATCAATAGGTACAATCATGTTGTTAATTTGCCGAGCTTAAGTTACTGAACATGGGGAAAAGCCACTGTGATAGGTCAAAACAAAAAAATTGTTTTAAATCAAAGTTTATATGTTCAAAAATATGTGTACAAAATTGCTAGTCAAAATTCCAAAAATTGACTAAGTTACAATGATTAAAAGATACATGATTTCATTACGAGAGATATGGACTAAAATCTTCGAACGCATTTTTCTCGTTACGACTTTTTTTGAACTGGTCTCATCAATAACTCGAACAATTACTAACCGATGTCTAATTTTTTTTTTTTGTTTTGTTCGTCTTAGTAGTGGTTAAGGCTTATCGTAGCCGATTTAAAAAATTTTGTTTTTTACTATTTTTTAAACTGTCTGATAAACAAAAAAACAAAATATTGTCAATCAGTCGCCATTTTGTGAAAAATCAAAATAAAAAAAAAACAGCTACGTACAACGATAAGTACATTCATACAGATCACAAAAATTTTTTTGTGGAAAAATCATTCGATTTGTACTTAATAAAATAAAAAAAACCCGATCCAAAAATTCCACAATTTACTCGTTCAAAATTTTTTTTTTAAAATCACTAATTTTTCTGCCGTCACAGTGGCTATCCCCCTTGACTATGAAATTATTCCATCGCTTTAATTACCATGTCTCTAGTTTCGGTCTGAGATTATTACTTGTCCATTAAATGATGTTTACAATATATACTCAAATGTACTTGCCCATTTTATTACTTTTCAAGCAAGTCCGAAGGGTAAACTTAATTTAATTAACTTAATTCATTTACTACCATTGTTGTTATTATGTGAAGGAACTTACTTAAAATCTAGTTTGCATGACAATTGCAATGAAAAGCAATCTCCATAGGTTTTGAATTGTTAATAGGATTCCTACTCCTTCTAGAAGTCTTGTCTCTTGTTTACCATACAAGACATATAACCCACAAGATTAAGACACTATGTACACTACACAGTGGTTGAACTGAACAACATTATTATCTGTGTGTGTGAATAAACATGAATTAAGAATGTTATTTCAGAGTCACGGCTATTACGAGTAAGGATAACATTTAGTGTACGTGTACTGACATCTTCTTCCCACAATAATTTAGTATACGCATTCAAGGAAAAGAGTAGGAGTTAAGACAATTTATTGGTAAGTGATTGTGTAATGACGCTGACAAATGAGTGTTTGTCGGCTTTACTCTATTACGTATCTATTCAAGGTATATCGTGTGGATGATACATTAATTAACTTGGTCCTTTTATTTCTGAAACTCTTGCTGCTGAAATAAGATTTTAAATAGAAATTATCATTTTGATAGAACTGGCAGCAGTCACGTATATCTAATTTACCTAAAATCTCATGTTTATTGCTCACCTGGCACAATTTCTGCAAAGAAAATTTAAAAACTTTTCCTGAGCAACATTTTTACCAAAGAAAACAAGTAAAAAACCGAAGACATTTTATAATCATTTAAAATCACCATGAAATGAGCCAATGTGCAACAACCAGCTTAAAGTGACTATTGAATCATTCATAGTTGATTACTTAACTCTTTCTTAAAGTCACTCTAAATTTAAAACTCCATTTTAAATATTTAAAACCTTGTTTTAACTCATTTGACGTACGCTTGTCATTTGCTTGACATTTTGTGTTACTTATTTTTGAACTAACCTTTGTTCAAAATCAAGTATTTAAAAAAAAATCTAAGCTTAATGATTTAATGTTTTCAACTAAAATTTATGTTGTGATTCACTACTGAGTTTATTTCTTTTTACGTCTGTTACTTCACTTCATTTGCTTGAACTGTCAAAATGTATTTTTTAAGCGGAGTTCTCACTATACAATTAGTTGAACAGACTTTGGTTTGAACGACCAATGTTGGATAATGTGAACCCTCAGACGACCGCTTGTTCAACTTTTAAATGGTTTTCAAATATTTTTCGAAAATTTTAAGTTGGACGCTAGCGGTGAAATATACACACATATATGTCATAATGTTGGAGGTTGGACGACAAGTCTGATAAGTCTGAATGCAATCGCAAACTACGTCCGACCATCCAACATCCATCAAAAGAAGTCTGTCCAGCAGGCAATGTGAACTACGCTCATCACTTTCATTTTGAATTAAGTCCATTATGAAGTTGTAAAGTGAAAGATATGAAGGTCTTTATAAATCGTAAGTCTGACTGGCCCCACTGTAAAATCGAAATAATATAAAAAACACTGAACGCATTTATTGCTTGCTGTGTCAGGCTGAATTTAGTGCATTCAAAATGAGCTTTTATATTGTGTTAATGTTTATGGTTTATGCACATCTAAATAATGTGGCAATTGGTAAAGTGCTAAGTTTAAATATTTTTCAACCAGCTTTGTTTCGAATTTTCTTCTTCGTTCCAATAATTAAAATTTTAATAATTACTATGACAGCAACGAATTGGTTTCATTGGTGTGACATTGATTGCTCTGAAAGTTTTTAACCATTGCTGATATTTTATTTCGTACAATGACTAAGGTCAAGATAAGCAAGTTAAAATAAACTTTTTGGTTTTTTTAAATTAAATAATAATAATAATTTACTAAATTTTGGAAACCAAATTGATTTAAGAAATCAAAATTTACCAAAAGATATAATTTTTTGTATTTCATTGCACATACTCGTACTACGTGTATGTATTACATTTTGTTTCAAATAGAAGGATTTGCAAATTTTCTTGTCAGATGCTGAAAATGGGTGGAGTAGTTTCCGAGATGTTACAAATGTGGTACCGTTGCGTAATGGTAAGCACATCCCAGCAGTACCCCACTCCTATTGTTCAATGCTTGATTTAGTTTTTATATTGGTATGCAGGATAATCCTATTAACATGATGAAAAAAAACACATTGGCGTTCCAAAACACTGAAAATACCTTTTTACAATTAAACAATATAGACACTTTTCTGTCAAATAAATCTCATGCTTACTAAATCGGTAAAAATAGGCACACGATCAAAATATTTGTATGTATTGAGACCAGCACTCACTTAACTCTAACCCCAATTAATTTACCTTTTATAGTTCCCGGGGGAGCCATTACGCGATCTCAGGCAAACACCAACAACACAATGTAACCATTCTGAAAGGGATTGTACAAAATTTTTACTCGTACACTTATATTATTAAGGCAGTGTGTCCTTATAAAGGAATTACATTATTAGAGTAAGCCCCTCTTGCTTTTGCAAGTGCTTAAAATAAAATTAAACAACCCCACGAAAAACTCTGTGATTTTGTTGTTGTCTTTTGTGTCACTTGCGACTTGGCCAAAGATATGTATCTTGACTGTCAGTTATGAGAGTTAAGAACACTGTGTTTAATTCGGAAACGGATTACAACCAAAATGTGAAATTCTATGTTTATATACTGTCTCTGCAAGAGGCGAAAAGGGTTATTCGCTCGATAGCGCGAATACGAAATGATTTCATTTTCCACTTGAATTAACTGGAAAAACAAAGACTGTCTCTTAATTAACGTTGGCATCAATTAAATTAAATTGTGTTTTTGTAAATTTTTAGATTGTTTGGATATGAGAGAAATAGTATATTTTATTTTATGTATCTACAGTGCATATTATACAGTATGCACATATTATGTACTTACTTTTCCCATTTATCCATCTGGTTTAACCCAGTGCATTGAGTTATTAAATGTTCAATTTGAAAAACTTGGCTTCAAGATAAGATTATCTTGTCTGGCAGAAACTCTATAGGTGGTGTGAAACTATGCAAGGAAAGTGCTGGCGGAAAGGGCTTTGAGGGAAGCGTTTGCTGCAATTGATTTTCTGTTGAGTTTTTTTTTTCGGCGAATCGTAATACTACATTTTCCATTCATTTATAAGAAAATGAAAAACTAACAATTCGGTGAGGAATCTTGTTTCTCAGACTCATGAGACGACAGTTGCGAACTTATAAGCTTCGTTCGTTGAACTTTACCAAGGGTTGTCCCAGGTTTCCTTCACAACCATGAGTTGCAAAAAAAACTTCGGTTTTCCAGTCCTCAAAAAAGCTCAGCCACAAGCACAAAATCACCACACATCATCATGTCATTTGAATAAAAATACATGCTATTTGACAGCCCTCAACTCACCCCAGCAAAAACCTAGGGCGAGTTGTGGGCAAACCCAGGTCAACCCCAGGGCTCAAAAAACACTCAGTTTGAGATTCAGGGCGAGTTTAGGTTTTTAAAAAAACGCTTTGTGGCGACCACATGGCGACCAAGGGCTTCAAAGAACGAACCTATTGAAAGTCAACCGCAATCATTTCGCACACGAACTCATTTAACCTCATCAGTTTTATGCAGGAAGTTTTGCCTGAGGGAAAAAAAATGGATTCAATTATTGATATCAGGAGCTTTTAAAAGCCTTAACTCCGGGGTAAAGAGCAAAATGCTTTACTGTGCTATATTGTATTTTCATGCCACTGCACGAAACGCAACCTTACACAAGTTATTTATCGCAAACGTTTGTTTTAAAATATTCATGTTTTTCAACATAAGTCTTTTAGGCATCATTGCTAGTTGGGATCGTATGGCTTCAATACCCATACATGCTCGAGAGAATAGAATTTGCACACTAGCTAAAAATACAAATAGTAGGCCAACTACAAGCTTTTTTTTTTAAATAATTCAAAACTAAGATTCAGATTGTGGTACCCATGGCGTGATGGTTAGCATGCCAGCCTTTTAACCCAGAGGTTCGTGGTTCGAATCCCAGCAGAGGCAAAAATGTTTTTCCACGGGTATCGTCTTTTGTGAGGAATTAGCAGGCCCTCCGATATTGAATTCATTGTCATGAAAAGCCATTCCATGCCAGAAAATCGTAGGCCCCCTCCATTCCCTCACAAGGATGGAAGGCCCTGGGGCTCCGCGCTCTATTGCGCCACCCTATTTATTTATTCAGATTTATCATGGAATATATCGTCCTTCGAGTAGCGGTTTCGGCGGCTAGCTTCAGAGCGCATTCTGTCACTACAATTTTTAAAGACCGTGTTGCGGTTGCGAAGTGTAGTTCACGGATTTGTTGGATTTTATTGGCCTGTATAGTTTCCGACTGGTAGTATAACATCGGTCCTCCACGGCTCCCCACAAAAAAGTCTAAATGAGTCAAGAGCCTTGCGGCAACCCTGTGAGTTGTCAAAAAAATAGGTTTTCAGTTCTAAAAAATAGTTAAACTACGAAATCACCACACATCGAAATACATGACATTTGACAGCCCTGTTTATTACCTGAACTCGCCCAGTAAAAATCTAGAGGGTAACTCCAGCGCTAAAAAAGGGCTCAGTTTGACATTCAGGGTGAATTTAATTTCGCTTTCCATTGGTTTCACTTGAGAAGTGGCTGTCACTTCTCAGAATCATGAGAAGCGATGTTTTTGCACTAATGGAATGGTTCTGGACGCCCGTGGACGATTCTTTTCGTCCAATGGAAAGCGACATAAGTTTTTTCGCCAACAACAGGGCAACCCCAGGGATCCAACGAATACCTAAACCAAAATCACGACAATAATTTTTGTTATTCCCCCAAAGAAAATTTTACAGTACTCTACAGTCTAGAAAAAGAGCACGGCTTATGTTTGCTTCCAAGCATGTTAATAAAGGGTATGGCTGGCATTGAAACCAAGCACACAGATCCTTCGAAGAAAGAGTTCCACTCAGGCTTAAGACTTTATCCTATGTAGTTTTTCTAGAACTTGGATTCTTGTATCTAAAGTGGCATTGATGATTAACATAAAATTTTACACTTAAAGTTTGCATTTGCATTTTGGTAACCTACTTGTGGATCACTTAATTTAAGCTCATTTGAGGCCAACCTTGAAAATGAGTGAGCTATAGTGGGACCTTAAGATAGTGAATATATTTTAAACATTGTATTCTCATGTTTGTTAAGATAAGAGCAAACAGCATACTTATGTAGTTAATCTTTTTTTGAGTTTAATTCTCTTAAACTCGTTCAACTTTGTGAAATAGCAAAATATTTTTCTCATATACCTAAAGCTTTCGTGCTGTACCTTCATGTCGTCGAAATATCTTCAGACTTTTGAACTGTCAACCGATATCCAGTTAATGTATTCACCCTCTTGAGGATTAGTCGTAGCCTGTCTCACACTAACTACAGGGCAATTTACCCCAACAAAGTACTTTCCGCTATCATTATAATCACATCACAACCCATACGCACATTATAGAAATATTCTTTTAACTTGAAACTCTATTATCTTTGTGGAAAAGTTTTCAGAATGTTCTTCTGTTTCTCAATTCAATGCCACAGTTTTCCGTCTATAAGAAGCTTAACCACCGTCCTCTTCTCGTCCCTCCCGTCTGTATATGCATACTTTGGTGAAACTTTGTTGTTCTTCTTCTTCGCAAACTTTACGTATTTAGGCACAGTTGATTTAGTGCTCTCTGACCTCAGTTTAAACATAAACACTATTCATATTGACTGCAGACTACACCACAATACCCAAACCAGGCAACATGGTTCAAACCCTTTTTGGTGGCCCAAAAGAAGACGTAGGAACATAAATGGGATTATGATCTTATCAGAACGTAAACAGACGACGGAAATTATAATAACACCTTATGGTGTACACTTATAGCAGAGCAGGCATTGTGTTTATTGCCGCACTGCCGCCGGTGTACAATGTACTTGCTCCGGACAAACTTTGCCAAGACAAACAAGTTGCGAAAGTCCTTTGTCAAGATTTATTTCTTCGCTCCAAAGATTATCGACGGCTGGGTAAAGGACAAGACAACCAACTCTTCACTAGCCAATTTGTACCGCACATGGCTTTGGCTTCATGGGAAGGAAATCTTTAATTAAGAGCGGATTAGTTGGACAAGGCGCAAGATCTGCATCTGAGGTTTCCCACAAGGAGTCTTGCGAATAAAATTTTAGACTTGAAAGTTTTTCAAATCATTTCTGAATTTGGATTCCCCAAAGAAGCAGTTTAAAGTTGCATAAAAATATGACATCATCACTAAAGAGCATTTCAAATTTATTCACTTGATTTCAATTCATTGCATCTTTTTACTTTCCAGTTTCCACTCAGTGCAACATAAGCAATCAGTGTTCAACGTCAATGGACTTTAAGATGTCCTAACCAGAGAAACACTTTTGCCGGCACATATTTTTCTTGATTTGCACGTTATACCACCGCACTTCGTTTAAAAACTTTACTCTATTTATGCCCTTCTACGGGGCACAAATCAATATGAGCTGCCAACAAGCATAAAGACTAACGACTTCATTAAACCATCAGCTTCCGTTCAAAGAAACCATTATAACCGACATTAGGCAGAACATCTGATTGAATCACCTCATAACAAGTAAATTCGAAGACGGTGAGGTGAGGCAGGTGAAGTGAAAGATTGTGGCTCTGTCTGTGGTGCACACAGAAGCATCGTTTGCGGAGAACCCATTAAATTGAGTCTTTCTGTGGCGGATCCCTGTGTTTTGAACCCATGCTCCGATTGGGGTTGTTTAATATCCATTCTTATCGCCGGGAAATCGTTCATTCATTGCCTCAAGGGGTAAGGAGAGAATGTGTGCCGACTCGTTTATGTGGGTCCTCCTTCACTGGCGTCGGCGTCGGTCTTCTCTGCTGGATTTTGTGCTTCTCATGCAATCGATGATGAGTGCGGAAAGATATGAATTCCCGAACAAAACCACATTACTCCGAAAGTAAGTGATAAGCAGTTATTGCCTTTCGCTTTTCGAAGTGATCCCCTTCTCATGTCCTTGTGTAGGTATGCGTCCATATTGTTGTTTTCTCTGTAAATGGCTAATTCAATCATCTGATGCCGAGATGGTTCCGTTTACACTTAATCAGATAAATCGGATGGAAGCAGGCACTTTGTGGCTGCCCACAAATGCTCAAGCTCATACGTACCAGAGAGGGGGTGGCCAGGCAAATTCTGGTACTACTTTGCCAGTTGGTGTATCTATTTTTGTGTAAACATTGAGGAGCCTTTGAATCGGTAACAATTGTTTTTCGTTGGCCCGTATCAAAAATTTCACAGCTCGTCTAGCAATTGTAGAACATTTGAGATGTGTGAATGGTACGTGTGTGTGAGCTGAATGTTTAATTTTGTGGTCGACTTTGGTTGTCTGCGATGCCCTTCTTTTGCATTTGATAGATTTCAAAAGCTAAAGCAAACCATGACATTGAAGGGTGGTTTATATCTTCCTTTTCTTTGGTTCAGTTAGTATATTCCAACAAAAACACATACATTCATAAATGTTTATATGAGCAAAGGCAGTGACTTGTGTTAACATTGGCAAAATTTGGTTCCATTCCAGGCCTTCAAAGAATTCACACATCGTCGATTTTTACTGTGGGACAGCGCGATGTGCTTTTAGTAATTTTGGCTGTGACAAAATTTGAATTTTTCTTTACCTCTTTTTCCTTTTAGTTTCTTCCCCACTTCCTCCATCTCGATTTTTTTCTTTTCTGAAGCTTGTGCATTATACAACAACGCAATACATCAATTTTTCCAAATGACGGTGATATTTTTATATTATCTTTATGTAAGGGTGGGGCGGATAGCCTAGCGCATCTGTCATAACCATTCCATTTCAGGGAATCGAAGGCGACCTACAGTTTTCTGCCGATTAAGAACGGCTAATGAAGAAAGCGCTTTTCATGGCAATGAATTTACTATCGGAGAAAAAAAAACTTTTTTTCCTTGATATTTCTGAAACTTAAGTTAAATCGACAACAGTAGTAGTTTTAAAATCTTTAATCAGTTTTAATTATTAGCCTTTCGCAGCAGGTCTAAAAATAACTTATATTGTTAATAGGGATAATGATCATCTCGTGTCATAGTGTTACGAATTCTCTCACTGGTTGAGGAAGACAGCTTAAAAACGAAGGAGAGAACTAATGGAAACAGCAAGTTTGCGAAACTAATCGTACTCGTTTCTTGAGCTTCCGAGTTCCTTTTATACCAAAAATGATCCTTCTTTCTTAAAACGCTGGACTTAATGGTTGAAGCGGAGTACCTCACTGCAAATATAATTTTTGTCTTACATTTCATCAATGCGGAAAATCTTGTGTGAATGTACTTCAAAATCTTGACAGAAGGATTGAGTTTTCTCTTGAGAAAAATGATTTCTGGGTGGGTATTTTCACCCATTTTGACAAAGCTACTGCAGATCATGATGTGAACTTATGATGATCATTAGTTTTGTGGATTGAAGCATTGCCTAAGAATAGAACAGTGATTTTTGAAGGGGAGTGTGGATAGTATACTACAAAAGAGTGAATAGCCGTTGTCCACAAGGTGGTGTTATATCTCCTCTTTTGTAATGCACTCTGGTTGACACTACTAATTTATTCGATAAGCTCAATGAATCTAACGTACGGCGCGGCGTCACCATGCTCCCTTGTGGACCTTTTTTTTGGATCACAGGCTTTACTGAATGTTATTGACAGCTTGGGTGAGGGAAACAGTCTCTCTGTCAATTCTCTTCAGATTGAGGTTGTTTTCTTCACGGAACGTTAAAAGTTTACTGACTTGCGCCTGCATTCCGTACTCAATTAAAATCAAACATCTTTGGATAATCCTTGATAGCAAGCTTCTTTAGCTCAAACATATTGCCTTGAAAACTGTTAAGGAGCTGTCAGTCTTCTATAGTACCTAATGTAATAGAACTTTTGGCAAAATATGGGCTCTGACACCGAAATGGGTCCATTGGATCTATATGGCTCATATGCGTCAGATGTTTTGTGGAACAAGTCTTCACGTTCGTACGTTGTTTTGTTCGCCAAATTACGAAGAACATTATGTATCGGCTGTAATTGTTGTCTCCGACGCACTGCTGAATCTTTATCACCGTAATAAGTTCATTATTGTATATTTATACGCTCCACGATCAAACGTAAGCTGCTGCTCTAATTTCATGCTATGTAGTCTCAATACAATTCAACGTTTTAGGCACAATTCGCACTGTAGCTTCAAGGATCTTGTATAAGCATCATATGTTTTGACTCACTTCTAATGAATACACCATCCTAAACGAGATCCCAAAACTCAAGCGGAAACGTTTTATAGACATTCAAATATCTATAAGCTACATTACGAAGAACTATAAAGACCCTTTTTGCATGCGGTCGGAAGACTAAATTCTTTGAGTATCGTTTGTTATTGCGCGCCATCACGGCATTACTGAAAACGACATCCCCGATGGACTTGAAGAGCAAGGATCTTTGACAGTATTCTTAGAATCTGAACCGGGGATCACAGTTTCTACGAATCAGGTTGCAGATACCCCGTGCAGACATGGTGAGGGCTGTCAACCTATAGGCTCCTTATATCATGGCTGTAACAAAAGACGGTGGCTGTTTGGTAATACAATGGACCAGTATTTAAAGTGTTTAGAGCTATAAAATTTGTCTTTTTATATTTTACGTACCCACAAACATCTCAAACCTCAGAGTGGTTGTTATGCTCTTTCAAACTTATATTTCTTCGTGTAAATATTTTCGACATTTCAATTTCCTAGCTAAGGACAAACTTTCGAACCAATTCTGTTGACAAAAATAAAAACAAACCCTATACGTTTTAAAACAATTATGTAATCATTAACCACCGCACCCTCAGTCGCGTCAAGTAGTAGACGTGTCCGTTTATCTAAAAAACAATTTTCATACTTTATATCATGAAATGCTCCCTTGAGGCAATTGCTGTACCGCCACTTGCTGCCCACATGCAAATTTCATCTGGTTTACATGTTCTTTTAAATACAAGAACAAAAAAATATGAAAAACACTTCCGCCGGTACTCATCTCATATCAACCCCATGGTCCAGTTGTTTGAGTTGAAGGAAGCCCAGTTGTACGATGAATTACTCCTGTAGTCATTTGGTGTTAGGATGGCCATCAGCAGAGTTTCCACAGAAGGCAAAAATAAATAACCATCGTTAGCCAAAAATAAAACACAGAGCACAGAGCAGCGCACCACCATTGGGCAGCTCGTTTATCCTTTCGTATCAGTTTGGGGGATCAATTTTTAGCATACTCGTACACGTCCAGGATATATGAAAATCTCACAAAGTTTTCTGCCGAATTTAATCCAATAATAAATGGAATATTTCTGACCTCGGGCATTAAATTAAATGTTATCAGCCGAATGCAGAAAATTATCAAAGTGTTTGAAGAACGTCCCAGTCGTATACTGGATCGTTTCCTATAGCCTTAGCAATGAGGCAGGCGAATAACAGTGTGAAACGAGTATGTTTGGGTATAGCAGTGGCCATTGAGAGAACTACTCGAAAAAGTGATACACCACATCCTGTAAATTGGTATATTTGTCAGTGTGAGAAGTAAGGCAATTAAATTTAACATAATCGAATAAAGAACTAAGAGTAAACCAATTTTCCGGATTAGAATAGGGCTTTCCCATCGCCAACATCCTAGATTCTTATTTAGCAAATTTTTTGAGCTAAATGAAGTATTTCTATATTTAATTTTATTCAGAGAAAAATAATTTTTTTTAGAAACTACTCGGTTTCTAAGAGGATTGAATAATTCTTTTGAAACGATATAGTTGAACGTCTTTGCAAAATCCAGATATATCTTCTTAATCGTCATAAACGACTTCAATTCTAATTCCTTAGCGTCTCATATCCATTCTCAATTTTTATTTCAGGTCTTCAGATGCAGCTCAGTGGCTAAATTTAATTCTTGACGAACTCCAGCCCTTACCCTTAATTTGTTGATGATTTTAGAACCACTCCATAAAAAAATGTTAGGATGTGGAAATTTTTTACTATTCTGTTAGCTTTTCTTTGAAACACTGTGAAAAACTTTCGAATCCTAGCAGATACATATAAGTCCAAGTGTTTTGTAAGGTTATATGAATGCAAAATTTTCTGCAGCTTTTATTTCACGAGTTATAGAAAATTCAAAGTTGTCTTGCACAACAATGCACACCATATTTTCAACCTACGATAATATGTTTATTGATCAGTAATCTGATCGTGTATCAGACTTTTGAAGTTTTTCTTAACTATTATTTGACTATATTTCATTTGAAACTAGTACTCTTAGATATTACTTAAAAACTGAGTTTGAGATTATTCAAAGAAAACCTTAAACTGTCACAAACTGCCCTAGTCTCCGTTCGAAGTGTACTAAGTTGCCATCCACCGACAAATATACAAAAATATTTTTCGAAACGAAGTCGGCACGGGCTTCCGTCATTGCAGAGAGTTTTTTTTTTTTTATAAAAAGTGAGGGTTAATATCTTGGTTTGTTTGTAAGTAGGCATTTCTGTAAAACATTTGTCAAACATTACATCATACCTTAATACTCTCTATGTGTCTGATACTGAGCATAAAAATTAAAATATTGAAACGCATAAAAAAACTACCTTCGCTACTTGTATACCAAATTTCACTGTACTACGATGTATTTTATACTTTTTTCAGTATATGTCAACTTAGCTCACTTACTTACTTCGAACGACACACAGCGCGGTTTTTGACAATTTAATGTTTTCTGGTTATAACTACTATTTTTAAATGAAATAGAATCAAAGCAGCAGTAAAGAAAAACCTCTAATATCACCTATCCTACTAATATTATAAACGTGAAAGTTTGTATGTGTGGATGTATGTTTGTTACTCTTTCACGCAAAAGCTATTGAATGGATTTTACTTAAACTTTCCAATAATATAGCTTATACATCAGAATAACACATAGGCTACAATTTATCCCTAAATTCCTACGGGAACGGGAACGTATACGGGAACTTAGAAACTACAACACCGATTTCAAAAATGTTTCCACTGTTAGAATGCTTCATTATCCCCAAGTAACATAAAAACTAATTCATCCCCATATTCCTACGGTTCCCTATATTCCCACGGGAGCAGGAACGTATACGGGAACTTTGACACTACAGCACCGATTTCAAAAATTCTTTCACCGTTAGAATGCTACACTATCCCCGAGTAACATAAAAACTAATTCATCCCTTTATTCCTACGGTTCCCTATATTCCCACGGGAGCAGGAACGTATACGGGAACTTTGACACTACAGCACCGATTTCAAAAATTCTTTCACCCTTAGAATGCTACACTATCCCCGAGTAACATAAAAACTAGTTCATCCCCATATTCCTACGGCTCCCTATATACAACACCGATTTCAAAAATTCTTCCACCGTTAGAATGCTACACTATCCCTGTGTAACATTAACTTTAATTCATCCACATATTCCTACGGGAACGGGAGTCCTTACTAATATAATAAGTGTGAAAGGAGCTCTGTCTGTCCGTCGTTCTATCTTACCATCTACCGCCCAAACTAATAAACCGATTTAAATGAAATTTTAAACAAAGATTGTTCAGAACCTGAGGAAAGACATAGACTATATATTTTTTCCCTATATTCCCACGGGAGCAGGAACGTATACGGGAACTTTTACACTACAGCACCGATTTCAAAAATTCTTCCACCGTTGGAATGCTCCATAATCCCGGAGTAACATTAACTTTAACTTATCCACATTCCCACGAAAACGGTCACCATATTCCCACGGGAACGGGAGTCCTTACTAATATTGAAAATGCGAATATAGCTATGTCGGTATGTTTTTCCTATGTCTCCCGTTCAAACTGCTAAACAGATTTTATTAAATTAGCTACAGAGATGGTCTAGAACATGCTATATATATAGGATAAAGGCTATATATCTATCCTTATATTCCCACGGGAACGGAAATGGGAATTCAAAAACTACGGTCTCAAAAGTATTTTTAACAGGGCTACAAGGTTTTGAAATAGGGGTTGAATGTTTTTTTTGGAAATACCGCCATTTTTAAGGCTAGAAGTTTTATTTCCTAAAAAGTAAAAAATGCTGTGAAAGTCACTATTCCACGCGGACGAAGTCGCGGGAAATCGCATATATTTTTTTAATGGATACGAATCTGCAGTTGCTTTGATAACTTCTTGAAATTTTGTTCGCTTATTATCTACATGAGATCATTCTAAGTGCACAGCCTCACCTCAACCTTTACAAAAGGTTAACTCTCCTTCATTTCCATTATTTTATTGCTAAATGGATTTTTTTTTAATTTGTAGTAACTATACATGCATATTAAAAAATAGGAAGTGTACGAAAATTCAAATTGTAATTTTTTAACAATTTAATGAGTACTTTAAGTTAAAAATTCTTTATTATACTTTTTTTTGATAAATATTATATTCAGTTCATTCGCCTTCATTTCCACTTCATATAATATTAATTAATATTCTTAAGAATACATTTTATTTTATTCTTAAACTATTCGAAGAACCTGCAAAAAAAAAACTTAAAAAAAAAAACAAATCCAAAACATAACGCGTATACCAGTTTTTTATATTTTTTCATAAAAGGATGAGCTCAGGTTCAGCCCTTGAACTTCATCAGAAAAAAATTTCAAACAAAAATCATTCAATGAAATTTTTTTAAGTGTATTAAAATTAAAACACTCGTTTTCAATACAACACATAACAATAATACACAATTTTCTTTCTTCTTAACGAAAAATAAAGGAAAGTTTTAACCATTTGTTGCTTTAAAGTGACTTTTGAACTTGAGTAAGTCATCTCTTCTAAGCAGAATTGATTTGTTTTTTTTTTTTGTTGAGGTTTTATTTTATAGCTCAGACCTAATTGTATTGTCAGACCTAATTGTATTGCCATTGTACTGCCAAAAAGGAACCTACTTTCTGTTTTCAGACGTTCGTAGAATATCCAAAAGACGCTGCCATGATAAGGAGCCTAAGTTACCAGTTCTCAACGTGACTGTGCCGAGTATCTGTAACCTCATGCGAGAAAAAGCAAGACATTCACGGAGGAAGTGCTCCGCGGTGTGCTCATCTTCTCTACAAGATTCACAGAGTGTCGTATCACTTAAGCCTAACACGTTTAAATGTTTGGCAAAAGAGAAGTGCCCGGGATAGCAACAATGTTGCAGTATTCTTATTGAAGTTGGGGAACATACTTTTGGTCTGTCTGCATCCAATGGAGGGCATGCCATCTACGGTTGAGCTTTTGGCAGATTTAATCGTTGATTGAAGCCCTCACTGAGGACCCTGGCAGACCAAGTTCAAAACTCTTTTACTTGTACTTGTTTGTCCTACTTGAGAATATTGTTGTTTGGTTTGGTCTGGGCTTTTAATAAAAAAAAGATTTTGATCGCATTGAGAAAGTTCAAAAACCATTTACAAAATATGCGAATCGTAAATTAATTGGTTTTGTTCTCTGACTTATAACTATTGATAAATATTATCTAGCGGAATAACTTATTCCGTTGTAAAATTTTTGCAAAAGCAAAGAATCAAGTTCATTATGACCCAGAAAAACGAACTGAATCAACTTACCAAAATGGCAAAGTTCAATCAACAGCGAATCTATGAGTCTGGGGAACAATATATTAACTGGACTTACGGCTCCCACTGAACTTAATGCGACCTGGTGAGTCATAAAAATCGTAGCCAGACTCTCATTTCATTGAGTAGCAGAGTCACACGTTGCAGAAACAGAGTTTGTAAAAAGTTTTCCAATCTCTTGAATGCATTTAATGGGAAACTAAAATTTAGCCTTTTTTGTTCTTCTTTTCGAGTAAGCGCAAAACTTTTTGATGTTTGAAAAAAAAGTAAACAAACGTAGCTTACGCGCCCATTCGTTTGTAAGCCATACCAGAAAAAAAAACATGTACAGGTACACGTGTTGGGAGGATGGTTCTTTCTAAGTACTTATTCAAGCAGTACCGAAGAAGAAAAAGTTGCTTCCAACAAATCATCTTTTGCTGGAGTTTTAGTTACAATGGAAATCGTAACCAGTGCCACCTGATGTCATAGTGATGTTGCTCACCAACTACGTGAAAATCCTTATGGGTAATAAATTGTGCGGAAAAATCCACCATCCCCCTAACATACATACCTACTTTCCAATATTAAATGGTTACAGAAAAAAGGACTTTCTTTCTTTCTGAACTAACCGAATGTCCACGCCAACGGCACAGGATTACATTGAAAAATTCCTTTTCATGTTTCAATCAACATTTTCTCCTTGAGATATTTAAATCATGTGTCCATTTGAATGTCCACTTTAAATGAATTCAAATGGGATTCCTTTTCTCGAATATAACATACGGATAAGGACTTGAGAATGCGATAAAAATTCAAGAGATGACTATTGACTGAATTCTTTATGAAAAAGAAAAAGAAAATAATAATGAAGGTATTTACATACACCATTACCTACAAACGAAAGAACCATGAATAAAATTTAAACTCTAAATGCAGGAAAGCAACTTCAAGACACAAAGCGAAAATAAATAATTCAATGAAACAAAAGCGAAGATTTGAAATTATGCAACACTTGAGGAAAATACATCCTACTAGCTTTCGTTTTTAGAAGAGCCCACTGGTGACACAAAAGCACTCAGTTCCCTCCAGAAGAGGATTTCTTTCCGCGGGGAGTAATTGAGCCCGTACGGAAGACATTTAAACTTCTGGCTTTTGTTCTCAAGGCGCAAATCCCTTATGCATATTATTTTGCCACCCTTTTGTTTTGCTTTCGTGATACCATAAATTAGCAGTGAGTAAAAGCGGAAAATGTGTGACGCTGCTTTCAACAATGTCGGTTCGGATGCGGGTAGAAAAGTTCGCGTCAAGTTTGTTACTGTCACTTCAACACCACCAAATTTCAAACCAATGTTTTTGAGTTGCCTACGTAGTCTGTGGTTACACGGCATTTCATCGCTGTCGTTCGTGTTCAGATTCAGAAGCCTGCTAGTGACAGACAAATTAAAATGTCCTATTCCATTCACCAGCGGTCAGCTTCCGGATATAGGGGTAATATCACTGGCAATGGCCACTGACTAGCTTGCAACACCATAGCGTCTGATATGTGATGCACCGAATGCTTAGCCTGAATCGCAATGTTTACCCTTAATTAGATTTTGTAACGACCGAATGACGTTTTCGTGATTAATGACAGGATTTTCTCTTCTATACAGATTAGGGATGACTATTGTGCGTACAGAAAACACACCATCACACGAAGCTTCTGCACAAAGATAGTGCTGCCATTTCTACTTTATGAGTTATGCAAATCTTAGCACAGAATAAAAATTAACTAAACCCAAAGGTGCATTTAAGCTGTAAAAGTAAAACATTTATGTATTATACATTTATGTATTAACAAAATGTAAAAAGAAAAATTTCATCTATTTATGATTATTAAGAAACATATAATTTGGAGACCACAACAAGACAATGATAAAAAAATACTCTAATTATTACGATAGCTTTCAACTTCACATTAACTTGACTTTTCACGAGGAGTTTGAAGTTTTTTTCAGAAATTAGAGACAATAAAAATTTAGACAGAACACAAACAATGGTTCAATACGAGAAGTGGCAACACTGAATAACAATAGCATATTGCAACGGACAACAGTTGTGGCAGACGGTGACACTTTTCGAATTGATTCACAACGGTCTGTGAGTTTTCTTTTTAGAACAACGCTATCTGTTCGATTCTTCATTCCACTGATTATTCGAGAGGATTAAAATTTATTTAAAGTAGATTATTCGCGCTTCTTACTATTTGCGAAAATTAATGGAACGTTTGGCTGTGGTTCTCACAGTACTTTACAGATGAAAACATGAACCCGCTTCAAGTTAGAGTGCCACATCCATTAACCCCCTTCGAACATTTTTCAATTAAAAACTTCTTGCATAAGTTATAAGCCCGAAGGCAGCAACTATGAAAGACGCATTCAATATTAATATGTTACCCCCTTTCGCAAGAAATGAGGATTCTTCGGAGCAATTGACTTAAAGTGAAAATTGAAATGTTATGTTCACTTCATGCTACGGCTTCTGTGGAAATTCTAAGGAAGATAGTTGATTAAGTAAAGGGATTGAATTTAAGATATTGGTACAGAGCTGTAAGGTTTGAGGTAATAATTGATTGAGGTTTTGAATATTCTGTCCGATGTTTTAAAACCTGAACATTGTCTGCAGTAAGCACTGAATGTCTTGCCTTAGATTGAAAAATAGTGTTATTTCTAATTAGATGATTCTAATTTTAGAGTGGATGTACACTGTTTTGGGGAGAGCGAAATTTTCTTATTTTTTACACTTTGGCTTATAGGTAGCAAGTATTTTTTTATTCAAGAATTTTTTCAACCCTTAGAACTCAGAAATATATGTCACAGTCATCATTTAAAGAAGCGTTAATTGTTGGTCAGCAGAAAATATAAATGTACTTTAAGACAACTGACGACAAACAAATTTATAAAACTACAGACGAAATAGTAGAGATTTAAATTAAATATAACTACGTAAATTACATGTAAATTATATGCAAAATTTTATTAAAAAACAGATAATATGAAAAACATAGTCAAGAGGGTGGTTCCAGTCAATGACTTCAAATTAGTTTTACTGATATGAAAATATATTGTTTTTAAATTCAAATTTAAGATTCTTATAATGCGAGTAAAAAGACTTAAACCATAATCAGAATCATCTAATTAGAAATAACACTATTTTTCAATCTAAGGCAAGACATTCAGTGTTTACTGCAGACAATGTTCAGGTTTTAAAACATCGGACAGAAAAGCTCAATCAATTTGTGATTTACGATGTAGAGTCTAATTAAAACTTTTTGTCATCAGAGTAATTAACAAATTTTAGAATTGTAATCTACAACGATTGATTTATCGTAATTTACAAAATGTATCATGTATTGCTCGAAGTACTCAGCTCAAAGAAATGAAAGGAAGATATGCATTTTGACCCCAAAAAATCTTAATTTACCAAAATTTAACTTGAGAAAACGGTTCAGTAAACTACAAATCTTCAGTCGCATTTCTTTTATCCCTAACATAGTTTGAAATTAAAGCACCTACTAAAATTTTATCTATAAATGTTTACATTTTAAGCGATCCCGATCAAATACCTCTGCACTCAACGTATCATTACAAGCACCACAAGCCTAACACGTCTAGTTCAAATCACCTTCATAAATCAACATTGACCTTCCATAATCAACATTGTTTTCTTTTTCCTAATATACATTATACACCCCGACACTGAACAACAACAAAACTTTTTTCGTCCCATATCGAATCCAAAACCTACTGGCAAAAGCAATTATAAAAAGGGTTGTTATTTCACTTTTGTTTTAATGTAAATTAAAAAAACGGAATTGATGCAAATTGGTTTTGAATTGCGATTAGAGAGTCGCAGGTCGCAGCTCGCTACATATTTTTTGCTCCGAGAGATTTATTGGTACTCAACCAAATACCAAACCATGTTTATCTGGATTACGCTCTTAAAAAACGCTTTTTAAAATGGCAAACAAGAAGTTGTAATTTACTCAATTCTATTCCAGGTTAAATTTTTGTTTTTCATTTAAAACTTCTTTTTCTTGATTTGATTTTGAAATTCTTTCCGTGATGCGTTTCTTTATAGGATTTCAATGTTATGCTGCTGGTTTTCTAAAAAAAAACATTGATCGGCAAGTGCGAGGTCTGATATGGGTGGCCCTAAGACAAAGAGGAGTTGCAGAGGCTTTTGAGCGGATGATTGAAGATATGTATATGTAGGACCAGCGGCGAAGGTAAAATGTCAAGCTAGAGTCACCGAAGTATTCCATGTCGCCCTATATTACAGTCCTTGAGTACCTACCTGCCTTCACGTCAAAACAGCAATCTTAGAAAAAATACAACACGACTGCGACTGGCTCAGTTAGTATTGTCATGTTCAAAGCAAAAGATCCAGAGGGAACCCATCAAAAAGTCAATATCATACAAGTCTGAGACAAATTTTTAATTAATATAATTGGATAAATTATTCATAAATTAATGATTTAAATATTTTAAAGTTAATTAAATTTTAATATCACCCCAATAAAATATATTTATTTATTATAATTAAAATAATCTTTAAAATTAAAATTAATAAATATATATATAAAGATTTATAGGGTCTTCTCGTCTTTTAATTAAATTTTAAATTTTTGATTAAAAAATAAAATTTTATTATAATTTTAAATGAAACAGTTAATATTTCTCCCAACCATTCATTCCAGCCTTCAATTAAAAGACTAATGACTATGCTACCTTTGCACAGTTAAAATAGTGCGGCCATTAAAGACAAAGGCGAAGAAACAGAAAGGAAGTCAGACCAAAACGCTCATGGGGTTTTGGAATTGGGTCTCTAGGCCTTCAAATAACCATACATGCCACACAACCTATATGATAATACACTTATTTCCGATAAAATTTTGTAAGGGAAGATTAATTATGGTAGGTACCTCCTACAGTACCGGTTTATTCAAAACCAACTTTCTCATTAATGGCTTAAATGACTTCAACAAAATTTGTTAAATGTCTATCAGCATTTGGAAAATTTTTAAAATCTCTCACTTGAAGTTTTTGATTTCAATGGCAAATGTTTTCAAATTCAGGATATGTGTCATTGTATATGTACAGAAAAGACTGAATTTCATCGAGATAGTGTTAAATATTACAAAATTAGTTTGAAAAGAAACAATTATAGACAGAAATTAAGCAGTTTACACAATATTTTCTCAATGACTATTGCATTCTTGTGTTACGGTTAAGCGTGTAGCGAGTAGCGGTACCTACGTATTAATACACAACCCAGCTTACCACTCTTAAATAACTGTAACTTCAAATAACCTTCATTTTGAATGCTGCGTCTTAATCCTAACACACACGTAGCAACGAAATTAAAGTAATATGATTAATGAACAGCGATTAATATGGTGTTGCAGCCATTATGCAAAAAATTAAAAGTCGCATCCCTGCGGGTGTAAAAGTCACCCCATGGCGTTACCCTCTATTGGAAATATTGACAGAAGATGGAAATTCCATTTTGAAACATAGCATCGCGCTGAGGATGAATATACAACATAAGTGGGGTAGAATGATAAATTGCACAACATTAGAATGCAAACCACCAACATTGATTCCAATCTAGTTCAATCCCCCAAAGTTAATTGAACAAAGAAAGAAGAACGATCTGCTGCGGCATTTAACGCACAGGACTAAAGATAATAACGGTTTCAATAGAAGGTGTGCGTCATTTTGCCAAATTCAAATTCTTCAAAGAAAAAGTTTACCACCCTGAAGATGGAACAATTTTGTTGCGTTTGCTTTGTAGACTTTGATTCTTATCTTCACCTTAATCCTAAAGCAGTTCTGTGTATGTTACATTGTGTATGTACATTGTACAAGTAGATACAAATAGATAGGTGTATTTTATGAAATTTATTCCGTGTACTTGAATCATTCAGCGATGTGAATATTTTCAACCAACAAAAAGCATTTTCGAATAATTAACAATTTGTTTTTAAAAATTATTAAAAAAACGTTGAATGTTTATTTTATCATTTGTGTGCTCAACAACAGCTGTTAAAATATTCCGAATTAATCTGATTAGCTTGTTGTCCTTCCAATATTTAAACAACCATCATGTTAATTTTAAATCAATTTGGAACTCATTTGCAATAGCCAGTAGGCAGTAGGTCCACCATGGGCGGTTGAAATTGTTTTAATCGGAATGTAATCAGCTAACTGTTGAAACTCTGTTTGAACTCAGAGCAGTGAAGTGAGCGATGTGATTTCAAAACCATGACAGACGAAATTCGTAAATAAATATTTTGAGAGCAGGACAGCCTCAATAGAAAAATGTTTTTGCAAATAATTAACTACAAGGACGGTTGATGTAATCATAGTGAGTAATTTATGCATAGTAAAGTTGAATAAATAAAGTTATTTAAATGTACCTATGTGGAATGCATAACGCTGCAGAATTACTATGAAAAGAAAGAAAAAACAGTTAACACTTCTTTGGTTCGAAATGACGGTTTTACGTAGCAAATGGGTGGAGGGTGAAACCCAATATAGTATAATTTCCAAGTTAAAAGTAGTCCAATGAGCAAATAATGGATGATGGGGGACCTGAAATGCGGCAGCTGCTTCAATGCACGTGGCGTAATAGTTTGCATTTCTGCCTGTTACGTGGGAAGTTCAAGGTTCAAATCTCAGAAAAATCAAGAAAAAAGTTTTTTTATGGTCTTGTAGCCAAACAGCTAGATTACGAAGCCACAGTCTGTTATTCGCAATCAGTTCAGTTGTAAGTTTCCTTGATTGATGTAAAAGACTTTTATACCTAATTTAGAACCATAAAATTATTTCTCAAAGCACCAAAAACCAATAGTGAATTGAATTGGAACTGTGGTCGTTTGAATTTTGGCTTTGGTTTCACCTTTAAGACGAATTTCGCAGTACGCATTTCTTCTTGAAATAAAAACACTCAAAATTTGTTTGCCATGTTTTTCAATCATTTTTCGATTTAAACTCATAAAAATATATTTCAAACAAACAGGGCACTGAGCACTGACACTATTAGCTGTTACAAGTCTATGGTCTTTAGTCTTTACACTATTAAAAAGAGGAAAGATTTTTTTGTTTGTTTGTTTGCATTGAATGGGCTCCAAAACTACTGAGCTGGTGTAAATGAAATTTGGAACGGGGATGGTCTGTCTAGACTCTAGAAACTAAAAATTAATACAGGCCATATTTCATCCTTATATTCCTTCGGGAACGAACATAGGAACGTAAACAAGAACTCAGTTTGTATTGAAAAATGTCCAAAACTTCTGAGACGTATCAAATAATATTTGGAACAGAGATGGTCTAGGCTCTAGAGCCTGAGAAATGACATAAGCCATATTTCATTCCCATATCCCTACGAGAAAGGGATGGTACCGGAACATAACCGAAAATTAAAAAAATACTGAACCGATTTTAAAAATTCTTTAACCGTTAAAGTGATTCATTATCCTCTAGCAGCATACAGCTAGGTTCCAGAAATGGAGTGGAATGAAACCGAAACCGAAACTGCAAATCGAGTGAATTTATTTTCAGTGTTCTGCATTTTGATCGATTTCACCAGTTCGAAATCACTTCAAGTGAAATTGAAAACAGCTGATACCTGTCGTCTAATCTGAAACTCAATTTATTTGATTTCAATAGTTTCTTGAGTTTCCTGATCAGAAAATTTAATATGAGTGCTGTTCATGCTTTATGTTGGCTCATAAAATTCATGAAAACTTCTACCTGTGCAGTATTTTTATGCTTTCCCCTGTTTAAAACAAATTTCTAGTAAAATAAACAAATTTTGTGGTGTTGCAATGGAGTTTTAACTTACATTTTTCAGTGCGTCTGTTTTCTT
The DNA here is from genome assembly GCA_949752695.1 of Melanostoma scalare. Classification (NCBI taxonomy): domain Eukaryota; kingdom Metazoa; phylum Arthropoda; class Insecta; order Diptera; family Syrphidae; genus Melanostoma; species Melanostoma scalare. The sequence goes on from OX456985.1 coordinate 616,310, forward strand.
CTACACTTCTACACAGATAAATTAGGGTGATTAGGGTGATCACTTGGAAATCGACGAAATCAAATTGTGGAACACAACGATTTCGTTTCACTTTGATTTCGAAAAAAATATGAATTCGATATCGATAAAAGTGAAATGTAGAACACCCGATTTTAATTTCGATCGATTTCGATTTTATTTCACGTGAAAGTGAAATGTGGAACCTAGCTGTAAGCCTATGTTTTAACTCCATATTCCCCCGGGAACGTGATCGTTAAGTGGAATTTAAAAACTGCTGAACAGATTTCCAAAATTCTTTCAAAATTAGAATTGCTCAATATTTCTGAGTAACATAGATCTTATTTCATCTAAATATTGTGAGAAGAATCGATGCTATACACTAGATCACCACTACGCCATCGCCATCACATCAGCTAGTAGTTAAATTATTATAGAAATAAATAGAGTAGCACACGAAGGTCTGAGAACTTCGAGGGTGTAACTCATTTCAAGGGGCTACATAATTTTGTTCCGATTCTGAACGGGAAAGTGAGAAAGAGTTTTCAATGGCAGAGTAATTACTCTTATATAACTTTCCAGTTCCTCGCAGTAGTATATGCTTATCGAAAAACATTATTATATTTCTGGGATTTGGACCTCAAACTCTGATGTAACAGACTGTTAGCAGGTGTGAGATCCAAGAAATCTTACCTACTAACGAAAAACAAGTCATTAGAGGCTTTTCAAATGCTTAATCTTCTAAAACTAGTAAAAGAAATGTGCTCTGCTCATATGTATATTTCATTGTATGTAAAACCTAATTGATTTTGCATGCTCACATTTTTATATTCATTTGTCTCTTTATTATGTCGTTTAAGAGAGTTTTCAATTCTTTTGGGACTTCCCCATCAGACGTCATCACATTAACGTCATATTTTATCATTGGCCTGCAAAAAATATTCAAATTTTATTTAAAGATAACTTCGAGCAACAAGGGAAAAATAAGGAAGACAGTTTTTCCATCCTTAATACTTCATGTAAGGAACCACTTCTTCAGTATATAAATTGTTCCAGACACTAATGTTACTTAAAAACACATATGTAGAGCACGAAGGCGTGTGTGTTATTCAACAGAAGGTTACGAGTAGCTTGTAGCGGTGTACCGTTTTCGAGCACGCATCGTCGAATATCACACATCATTAATCATTCTCCAGTTTTTCTTGCCTGTTCCTTAGAAACCTTTTTCTACCTTAAGTGAGTTCATAATAAATATCAGTAGATTCGTACGCTGACATAATAACATTGTTAAGGGCAATAACACAGCCGCCACAGCTACCTATACGCCTTCGATAAAAGAGGGTTGTATTTAGTGGCTGATTTGCCATTTGGTTTTGTGTTTAACGCAGAGATATAAATTGTGTATTTAAGTTACTGGAATAGTTTACATATAGCTGAGTTGGATTTGATTTTAAATTTCAAAATTTGAAAATTTGTCACGAATGAAGTAAGAGCGGGTCGTTGCTCTGTAAAGGTCCCCCAGCCCCACATTATATATGCTCTCAAGTCTCAACTCTCATATCATAGTAGATTAAAGCTTTTGGTTGAACAAGTGCACTGAAACGCATTTACTTCAAGGCATTCGTCGAAGTCATCGCTCTTGAAGTTGTTGTGATCCGAGAACCACAACTATTCCCAACCTCCTTCATTCAGAACCAACTTCATTCATAAAAACACCAACCGGGCATAATTTTCATTTTCGTTCTTAATGTAGAACAGCAATTCACGTATGCACGTTACTATGACTCAAGCCATATGCTCGCCATATGCGCGCCTCTATTGCAACGAAAACAGATGAGTAAACAACTGCAATGCAATAGAGTATGTCAAGTGCAATGTGTAATACGAAACCTATAAACTGCGATCGATGAAGACACACCCAGAAGTACTTGAGTGGGTCACCATACGATCGGCATAAAGGTTTAAGCGTGTTCTACATAATGACCAATGAAGTAACCATGGTGTGTGGCCTAGTTCGGATGAACTAAATGAAGTGACATGGTTCTGACGATGGTAAACGGCATCGGTTAAGTAATGAATGAAACCAATAAATAGAGAAGCAAATGGGAAGAAGGGCAGAGTTAGAATTTGAATTTTAGACAGCAAAGGTCGCAGCCCATGCATAGAGACAGCGGGCCTTTTCTGTTATACTAATAAATAATTAAAACGAATTAGTATCTTTTCATTTTTGACTCTCCGTCACCTGCTCTTCCCTTTGCTATAAGGAAGCACGGCAGAACGTAACATTGGTGGCAGCGGTGGGATAGTATTTTATCCCGGGATAATAGTATTGATTATAATACATCCCAATCACAAGAAGTCTATTTTTCTTTGACTCTTGAGGCGTACTGGGGCTAAACACCAGTAAGTTTTTTTTTGTGTGTACAGTTATTGGTGTGGTGAAAAACACCATTAGGTGATTTTTGTGTTGTGAAAATAAAAAGCCCTATAAACATAAGACCTGGCGAATTCCCAAGCGGACGCCGGAGGCAAAAATTAGGCAGTGAAAAGACCAGGCCGTAATTGACAACTATAGGGCGTGAAGCCTGCCTGGCAAGTGAAAATCAGCAGAGCAACTACATCAACACCAACATCAGCAGAAAAATCAACTTCAACAACTTTAACTTCAACAACTTTAACAGCAACTACAACAACCCTCAACACAAAAACAAGTAATTAATTATTTATTAGTATAACAGAAAAGGCCCGCTGTCGCAATGCATGGGCTGCGACCTTTGCTGTCTAAAATTCAAATTCTAACTCTAAAATCGTAATATTACCACTAATAGACTCAACAGACGAGCAATCCTTAGTAAAAAGAATTCAAAACTTTACAAAACCCACTATAGGTAAATTTAATGTACATGATTCTTTGATTGTCGTTACACTACCCTTACCGTTCCGTACGACAAAGGACGAAGAGATAACCGAAAAGAGTCTCCGAACAATTAAGGAACAAACTAAGTTTGAAAAAACTATTTCTTTTTCACTACCTGTCCCAGATAACCAAAGTAGACATACTTTCAAAAGAATATTGAATGAAGTTTTCGGAGATATGACATTAGACATATACATTCACATTGATGAAAGGATTTCCTTGACTGACCCAGAGATAATTTCTAAGATTCTGTCAGAATATCATGATTCCCCATTCGGAGGCCACCAAGGTATTTCACGGATGTATAACCGAATAAAGGCGAAATACTTCTGGCCAAACATGAAAGCTGATGTACAAAAGCATGTGAGCATATGCACGTCTTGTCAACGGAATAAAAGTAGAAAAAATCCACCAGTCCCCATGAAAATTACAACTACTAGTGTTAGACCATTTGAAAGAGTCGCTCTAGACATAGTTGGACCACTTCCTGTTAGCTATGGTGGAAACAAATATCTACTCACCTTCCAGGACGATTTGACAAAGTTTTCGGAAGCTATGCCAATACAAAACGCCGAAGCTTCAACTGTAGCTAGAACGTTCGTGGAAATCATAATATGTCGCCACGGAATCCCTCTATCTCTTTTAACTGACCAAGGGACAAATTTCTTAAGTATCCTCTTCAAAGAAATGTGTAGCCTATTGAAGATAAAAAAGTTGAATACAACGCCCTACCATCCTCAGACAAATGGAGCATTAGAACGAAGCCATAGAACATTAGCCGAATATCTACGACACTATGTGAACCAAGATCCTTTGTCATGGGATACATGGATCCCATATTCTATGTTTGTATACAATACAACACCACACAGTAGTACTGGATTTTCACCCTATGAACTCCTATACGGATTCCCTGCTAATATTCCAAGCGTTCTGTCACAAAAACCCAAGATTTCTTATAACTATGATAACTACGTTAACGAACTTAAGGCTAGATTACAACACGGATATGAGACAGCAAACTCAATCCTCAAAGAAAAAAAGGAAAAATCAAAAACTCTTTACGACAAGAATGCTAGACCAAAAATATTTAACGTAGGAGATAAAGTCCTAATAAAAAATCAAACCAGACAGAATAAGCTTTCGACTCTGTGGGACGGACCATACGAAGTCATAAGAATCCATTCGGATGAAAATACTGTTGTAAGAGTAGGTAAGAAATCAAAATTAATTCACAACAACAATTTACAACCTTTTAACGAATAACTACACACAATTAAACATATACAACATTCTTACATACATGACATTAAAGAGTCAAACGTATCAACAGTTTGGATACAAGTATCACAACACAATACATGGCTATTTTCTTCTTTAGGAAAATATATAATAGACGAAATTTGCCAAGACACTGTTGTAACTCATACTCTTGAAGGAACAGCTATTTTAGAACTCACTGGAAACTGCTTCCTTAAATCAAAAGATATCACTATACGGTCTAAAAACGAAAAATCTTCCTTTGTTTATAATTCCTTCATCCCCGCTTTAAACATTTCCGAAGTTAAGAACAATTATCCGAAAAACGACGCAAAACCAGAGGTTACATTCATTAAATATTCTAGTCAGGACGAACTAAATCTTCTATCAAAAAGTATACAATTTCAAAAAACTAAAGAATTAACACCCTTTTTAACAATAGACAAGCATGACGTGCACCACTATACTGTCATATATATAATCTTCACAATTCTCTTAATATCACTTTGCTATAGACGATACAATACGTATAAAGTCAAACAAGAGAAAACAAATAGTTTGGGAAAAGGTAATGTTGTCCAGATGAACAAGAAAGAAAACGAAGTACCAATTTTTGTGCTAAGCAATTAAAAAAAAAATATAGTATGTCATTATACCATTATTAACCATAAGTCACTATTAATTAATACGATATAAAATTATGTAAGAAAAAAAAAAAAAAAAAATCATTACTATTTAATACTATATAAAATTATGAAAAAAAAAAATTTTTTTTTCAAAGATGTTTGTACACATATAATACATATATAATACCTGTAAGACATGTAAATCTATTTAGAAAATTTTTACAACTTATAATCTAATAAAAAGCTAAATCTGTTTAGAAAATGTACTACTTTAAATCATAAAACAGTAAAGAACAATAAAATAAACAAATAATAAAATTTTTTACTGATTTACTAAATAAACGAATTAGTAACACTAATAATAATTTGAAAACAAAATTTGAAACAAAAATTCACTGATTTATTAAATATATCTATGTATTACCAACATATACCAAATTATTATCTACATATTATATAACCTAGTAATAAAAACAAAAGTTTTTTGTAAAACTCTGACTTCTTCGCATTTGCTTCAACTCTACACGTTTTTGCGAAAATTCCTAACCTTTTTATTGGCTACGAATTTTCTTTTTTCAAGAGGGGGAGGATGTTGTGATCCGAGAACCACAACTATTCCCAACCTCCTTCATTCAGAACCAACTTCATTCATAAAAACACCAACCGGGCATAATTTTCATTTTCGTTCTTAATGTAGAACAGCAATTCACGTATGCACGTTACTATGACTCAAGCCATATGCTCGCCATATGCGCGCCTCTATTGCAACGAAAACAGATGAGTAAACAACTGCAATGCAATAGAGTATGTCAAGTGCAATGTGTAATACGAAACCTATAAACTGCGATCGATGAAGACACACCCAGAAGTACTTGAGTGGGTCACCATACGATCGGCATAAAGGTTTAAGCGTGTTCTACATAATGACCAATGAAGTAACCATGGTGTGTGGCCTAGTTCGGATGAACTAAATGAAGTGACATGGTTCTGACGATGGTAAACGGCATCGGTTAAGTAATGAATGAAACCAATAAATAGAGAAGCAAATGGGAAGAAGGGCAGAGTTAGAATTTGAATTTTAGACAGCAAAGGTCGCAGCCCATGCATAGAGACAGCGGGCCTTTTCTGTTATACTAATAAATAATTAAAACGAATTAGTATCTTTTCATTTTTGACTCTCCGTCACCTGCTCTTCCCTTTGCTATAAGGAAGCACGGCAGAACGTAACAAAGTGTGACAGCGAATGAGCTTGACAATAAAATTAAAGATTTTGTTTATATTATATTATATTACCCCCTTTGTAAAGGATTACATTGAAGTAGTAATGTTTACAATCTGTCTATGGAGTTCTAACTTCTAAGCAAGCCAAGACATGTACGCAAGTAATCCCACTCTCTCTCAGACTAAAAAGAACCTTATGTACGCATACAGAGAGTTGAGATTGTTTTTTTCGCCGCACGAACCACGAACCACGTGCAAGCGCGTCATCGAAAATTGCAAGTGCTTATCAGGGCTATTTGAGATTTTGATATTTTACTGTTTGGCTGATTAAAGTGAACAAATATATGTATGTATAGATCGATGATTTCTGTTAGTATTTAATGTAATCATGTTTGTACAAAGTACTGTAGTTAAAGGCACAACGCAAAAAAAAATATGAAAAGGAAAGTTGTTTACTAATGTCAATTTGAATTTGAAAAATAAAATTTCGAAGTCTCTATTGTGGGGGCCCCTCTATTGTGGAGGCCCGGGGTAGTTGCCCCGGTTGCCCTCCCCTAAATCCAGCCCTGCTCTCTCTCTTTCTCTCTTCTCTCAAAGTATCAAAATCTAACCATTTGAGACGAATGTGGCACACCGGTAAACATTCATTCACCTTATGAAGGCCACTTTCACTCTGTTTCAAAGCTTTCGGCTATAAAAAGAGTTCCGTTGTCAGTGCGAAATCTTTTTTAGCTCTGGTTAGAACTGGATCCCTTTCTTGGCTAAAATGTAGAAACTGATCTAGCCAGAGGCCTAAATACTTGGCTTATACTTCGACTTTCAGTCAGTGGTCTTGTTTCCGATTTCTGGAAGTTCATTTTCAGCTTCCGGTCATCACAATATTGATTTTTCTCTTCGAAGTTCAGCTATAAACGATTTCTCTAAGACCTTGCTTTTACTCGAAAGATGACTAGTTAACCAGAGATTTGTCAAAGTTTAACCATCTTATGGCGGTGGAAATGCGTGACTTTCATCTACCAACCATACCTTTTTTGGGTAAGCCTCATTCGTTTCTTGAACTTTCAAACGCTTCGAGAACCATGACCAGGAGATTCATTTATGAAATAAACTTCTTATGAAATGTATATCATCCAGCCGGATCCCTGTTATGCGATGTTACCAAGCTGACCTACTGGACACTCTCTCTTTCTCTCTCTCTCTTCAAAGCCATTTTCAAAAATAGAACCAAAGCTTTCATATGATCAAAATTCAAAACCCGCACTTCTAAGAGATACAATGTATCTGCTACTACTCCATTTCCCTATACAAACCACAGGAGGCATAGCCATCACTTCGGCAAGCAAACGATTCCAATGCAACTGCAAATAATCCTCCAAATCGTTTAAATCCTAACGCGATTAGTTTAATTGCCTTTTGTGGCAATTCTGGTGTCGATTTATTTCCATTGGGTAATTACCTGCCCATCCACCCCCAGTAGATGAGAGTGTGACAACCCGAGTGTCCTGGCCAACATCGATAGTGCAGCATGGTCTGGCTGGGCTGGTCGGTGAAATTTAAATTTGGTGGCGGCGTTTAGCCGCAAGGGCATATTTCGATTTCCATTAAAGCCAGGGTGGACGCTGGATGATACTGATGCTACCAACCAACCGCACTGCCTGGGAATTAACTGAAATTTATAATCGTGCAATATTGCAGCTGGAGGGCAACAGGAGAAGGAATTCGTTCGGGATTAAATCAAATCGAAATAAACGATTTTTAATGGGGGCTAGTCCCCGCTCTATGAATGAAATGGAATGAACGGACAGAGGTCATTAATTATTTCTTCAACGATAAGCCTCACAGAAATAGCTGTGTTGATACAAAAGAACAGAATCCATAACCACACTGTCCTTTTACGCACACTACCTTAAATAATGAGGAAAATCATTATGAAAAGGAAGAAAGAAAAACAAACTGAATCAGTTACACATGTGTTGCTTACCTAATTAATCTTCGCAACGCACAGCAAAATGCTTGAAGAGAAACTCTAGTATGTAATTTTTAGATGCGTGACGCGTGAGGAACAACGGTTTCTCAAACTTTACATTTTTCTGAAGAAAAGGTGTCTTTGTCCCTACCCCATGCGATATCCCAGCACAAAGCTCAATGAAGGTGTCTTTGTCCCTACCCCATGCGATATCCCAGCACAAAGCTCAATGAAGACGTTAAATTAAATCTTCCCTCAACATAGTGCCACCATAATAAAAACAAATGCCTCAGCTTTGTTCTTTATAGGAAAAGAAATGTACGTACAATCTAACATTTCTGCAGGACTGATTTATTTCTCGATTATCTTTTGGATGTACGAAGGGCTGAAGATATCGAGTTTGATAAGTCTTTGGAATTTATTTTGATTACCCGGTGACATTCATTTCTATTTTCTGATTTTTTTATCTTGCGAACTAGTCCATTCCGTTAAGCGGGCAGATAATCCGAACAAATGACCACACTAGGGCTAGGGTGAATGCTCGCACATGAAAATCACAAAGATTTGCGCTCTTTAGAAAACAATAGCTAACCTCAGCTCGGGGCAAACAACTTTTTAACTATTTCCAGAATTTGTGGTTTACCTTTTCTCTTGGAAATATTTCTTAAATATAAACAAATGCACTGGGTCTGTGTTTGAACATAAACACATACACACAAGCTTCGCTTTATATCTTTATTTATGTTCCTGTGATGTGAATGTACAACTTTGGGACTCCCCATCGGCATCATCATAAATCCTTTTGCTAATTCGTATCTATTTTGAGAGGATTGAGAATTCTGTGGCACGCAACCTTTTAATTGGGCTTTTGTGAAGCGATGTCGTGTGCCACTTTGTTCATCGGTTTGTTTGCTGCTTTCACTGTGTGCCCCTGTCCATACCCTCCTTGTTCTGGTCCTGGATCAGAGAATAAATAGATACAATGACTTTGCGACATAGCGAGGCAAATAAATTTAATCTGGAACATTTTGTGGAAAGAGTCCTGTTTGCCAGTTAGCTAGTCCGTAGAAGATTGTCAGCTCGCTCTCATGAATAGAGCTGTTGAGGTAATTTGGTGCAGCGTTCTGGAAATGCGAAGATAAAGGGTTGATAAAATATATAGCTTTCTTTCTCTTGTGCGATGTGGTGCTTTCAAAGGGGTAAAAAATGGGACACTGAAGACGGACCAAATTTAAGTAGGAGGGATAAGCAGAGCATTCAAGCAGGTGTTTTATCATAGAGTTTAACAATGAGCATAGCAAGTATTTTGGGTTGAGTTCATTGTATTTTGTACCTACATATATCATTCATTGATTAAACACTAAAATGTCAAATTTGTATTGAGTTTTTTCGATATTTTCAAAGTTTATTGATATATGTATAGACATAAAATCTTTAAAAACAAGTATTTGCATTTAATATTACTTGTTTAACAAGATACATGAATGATAATACATACTTAAAAGAACGCTAAAAATTACAGTAAAATTTGAGTTTATTTCAAAGATGTTATGAGTAAAAGCAAGAAGAGAGGAGAAAAAGAAGAAGAAGTATATTTTATATTTTGAAAAGCAACATTTTAACTATAATTGAGATGAGAAAATCGAACCCTTTCCCTGAAGTTGATGAGATTAATTTCTGCAATTCGATTAATAGAGTATTCTACAATCGAATAAAAGACACGAAGAATCATCTATTTATAATCATACGTATGAAGACATACTTATTTACGTAATATTTTTCTTTTTCTTATCAAATGCTGAAAATTGAAGAAATGCGTGCTTTGTATGGCGTGGTAGTTTTTAAAGATTGGGTTTTCTTCCGGTATTGAATCCTCCTTTCTGTTTTTTTTTTTTCTCACTAATTTTTTAGAGTTTTGTTGAGTATTTTCCAAATACTATAATTACATTGCATATTTTCCTTGCGCTCCTTTTGCTTAAATTTTATTTTTAACTACATAGCTGATCCGCCCGGGGCGTTGCTATTGTCTAACTTATCCAAAGAGTTGTCGAACAGCCACAAAAAAAAATTATTGATCTTATTATTCTAAGCTTTCAGCAATCATCTCTAAGTCTTATCTGCTCTGGATATTCCTTGGTCAGTCTTGAAGAGCTTGCCCATTTTATTTTGCTCATAAAAGAATAAAGAACTGATCCATAACGACCATTTCGTTGTAAGAATTACCAATTAAATAAAAAAAAAAGATTGTACAATTTATTGATGGCAGCATCGTTCATGTCCGATGGTGAACTTGTCATTGAATCTGTAGGATTAAATTTAACTTATAATTGATATTTGACAAAAAAAATTATCTTGAAAAAATGTTGAAACCTCGCTCTTCAATGATACTCGCTCCAAATGATATTGTTTAGAAATACTTACTACACTTTTGTTAATATATTCTGCAAAAAAAGCTTTGATCGAGAGTAGAGGTTCTGGTTCTGGCAGCATTAGCTCTAGAACTTTTTCGAGCGAACAACATTATCCTAGCGGTTCACGTCTAAACCTCAACGCATTACCAAATTGACAAACAGTGTTCAGCTTTCGTGTCTTAAACGTTGCCTTTTTTGAAAAAAAAAAATATAGTAGATATGTACATCAATAGCTGCGTTCGCGTACCTTTCCAAGAGATCTTATCGCGTTTGATTACTCAAAGAAAAGTTGTTTTTTTTTACAGAAAACAATCTTTAGGTTTGCTCGTTGAAGCCCTAGGGTCACACTGGGGTTGCCACAAAGCGTTTTTTGAGAAACCTAAAGTCTGTCAAACTGAGTGTTTTTTTTAGGTTTTTCTAGGTTTTCCAACAACTCGCCCTAGGTTTTTGCTGTGGCGAGTTGAAGGCTGTTAAATGGCATGTTTTTTTTATTCAAATGACATGGATGTGTGGTGATTTGTGTCTTAGCGTTTTTTGAGGACTAGAAAAGCCAGGTTTTTTCGACAACTCATAGGGTTGTCAAGAACACCTGGGTCAACCCTGGGTAAAGTTCAACGAACGCTCCTAAGGCTTTTGAAAGTTGCACCACTACATTTTGTCTATAGATATCCGAGAACGGGAGTCGAATCTCATACAATGAGAGCTTAAGTTTTCATTTTTATCTCCATCAACAATAAGCAAGTGATAATATTAAAGCCATTACCATTACAGTATTATATTTGTACGATCATATATCGCTCATTAAAATTGAATTCCCTTGTTTACTAATAATGCTCTATCACATGTTTTAAGATTTGGTGACGTCCCTTAGATGCCAAAGAGTTTATCACCTTTCAGCAACAACGATTTTCCAAGGGTTCCTCAAAAACAAACTAATTGCCATCATCATGCATGGCTTTTAATCGTCTAATTACCTGGCGGTGGATTAAGCGCCCAAGAAAGCAGAAAACAAGAAGGACTTCTCACGCTTCCGTAAGTTTTGTTTTTCCAACATAAAAAAAATTTTCCCTGAAAACAGAGTAATGCACGTCATGCACAAGGGCCCACTTAAAAATGCATTCCGCGTGCCGTATGCCTTGAAATTTTAATTTAAAAATCAACTTTGCGTTTCCCATTCGAACACAGTCTTTTAACGTTAGCAAAGCAACACAATGCTTGTTGAGAGTTCAAAGAGGTGAACCATAAATCACAACCACCCTGCTAATATTCAGCAGAAGGATGAGTAAAACCCATCATAGCTTGATATTTTAACATTTGAAGACGATTCTCACTGTGGGATACTTTATTCTGCCATAAAAAATGTAAAACCCATCACAAAAATTGCTTACCAAGTCATAACTCTATTTATTTTTTGGCTTGATTTGGTAGCAAATGGTCTGTGTTGCCTTCATTTGCTGGCAATCTGAATTTTGAATGGGAGAAAAATCAAGGTGCCGATGGTGTATCAAATTCGTCTTGTTTCATCCAAAACACCCTTCACGTTTCCTTGTGAATCGACGTGATATGTAAAACTGCCACAAGGACGTGGTTTGCATTACGAGTTATTTTTGTTATTTTAACTTCTCGCGACTTAAACCCCAGTGAAAAAAGTTTACAGAGTTTTTCAACCTCAATTTTTGAACGCATCTTAAACGAAAAAAAAGCACGACCGACGGAACGAATGAAAAGTTTTCATGTTCGTAGAGCCCTATTCGGAATCACCTCACGCCTTCTACATCATTCACATAATCCTTTCAGCAGATCTATGAAACGAAGGAGTACAAAATATACAATTGCTTTCTAGGGGATCGAATTCATCTGGGTTTCTCCGTGAGTCCTTTGTAATATCTCCCAAAAATCCACGGATAACCATTATGGGAATGCTCTCCTTTAGTGGGTGGTCGAAGATATGCAGACCCATTCGCCTTTTTAAAATTTTATGAGAATCATCACTTGTTCTATACCACATCAGACACTACACCACAAATCGATTGATGATTCTGCAGGATGTTTGCTTAAAGGAAAATGGAATAATTTAAATATCGCCCTTGGATTCGAATAACAGGCTTGGAACCGATGCTGAAGAAAGGGTAATAGTACATTCGAATAAGAGTCTTCTTTTAAAACATATCAAGGATGATTTCATCTCGGAATATAGTTAAGGCCAGTAAGTTATGAGTTCTTGGATTCGATCAAAGATGAAGAAATTTTAATATGTGATTATTTTTCAGATATTTATTTGCATTATTCTTCAAAGCATAGTTGAAAACTTACTCGTTTAAGACTTACATATAACAGTACAAAATATGTGTTTTGCAGGCCTGCAAAAAATCATAAACAAACCATGTTCCATATTTGTAGGCAGGGGTTTTTCCATAAGATGCTTAGTACGAATAAGTTGGGCCAAGGTAAGAAAAAAAATTTAGAAAAAAAATTTATACAAAATTGACTATTTTTTTATGATTGAAAATCAAATCTGCCACTTATTTCCACATAATATAATGTTTTGGAAAGCTCATGCTTTGATCTTTAATTAATATTTTAGTTCAAGTTAATTTAAAGAATGGTTTCTCATTAATAAAGTCTCAAAGTCAAAATTTTGAAAAAAGAATCAGTTTTTTTTTTTCTTTTAATAGAATCTTAACAAAATTTTGCCTCATTGGTTTTGATTTCGGTTGTACTACATAGATGCAACCAATTCACACCGGCGAAACCCAGGGTAGATTTTGTTTGACATTTGACACTGACACTTCCCAGCTCACACTTGAAATGAAACTTTCGTGTGCATTTTGTCATTTTTTTTTAGAAACCAAATTATTAAATACAAAAATACATTCTTTTATAAGTGTAAAAATAAAACATTGAAAATTGCTTCGTTATTTGCCTGCTTCGGCTTTTATATTTATTCCGAATTCTAATTTGCCACTACATAATTTAAACTTTTGAATATTTGACCACTGGCTCTGTTCCAGGCTGAAGGAGACAGTGAAAACGGTCTCTTCGAATATCGTAAGAGCCTGCTAGAACACAAGGAAGTCGAATCTTGATTGAAAGAAGATAAGTACTTACGCACTAAAAATCAACCTGCGCTTCGCAAATAGCAAAGAAATGTAGCCATGTATATCACAGCATTAAAAGAGATCAAAGAACTAACAAATCAGTATGATTAGTCTGAGAATGATCTTAAAGCCCTTCAGAGCGTGGGACTGATTGTTGGAGAGGTCTTAAAATAAATGAAATGACAACCCTAACAATCATGCATTATTTACATAGAGAAGTCGACATCACACTGGTTTACCATATGTCGCACGAAGATTCGGGCGAGGTGGTTTGTCGGAATATGCGTGAATTTCGAGAGGTCATTAGGCTGCCTCTTCTTAGCCCCGAGCTATCTTTGCCGGTTGGTATCACTCCTCTTAAAGGTTTCTTTCTATATGGGCCACCACATACTTATGTAAGGTAGGAGGGCCAAATAAGGCCCACCTAACAGATGTTTCTAAATATCTTCTAGATTTTTGAGAATATCCGAGTAAACTAAAAATTTTATGATTCTTTGTCATTTTATCTACATGAATACATAGATTTTATTTTTTTTTTTTAGTTGAAAAATATATTTTTTTGACATTTAAAAAAGGCTTATGTTGTTATTTATAAGGCCCATGAGGTCTTAATAAGGCCCACTCAGTTTTCTTCAGAATTTCGCAAAATTTCTAGCAAGAAAACAATGTTTTTAAAGTAAAAAGACCAACAAATCAATGTATTTTAATAAATATATTCTTTTAAATTTATTTCATAAGAAAACAGTCCTTTCAATTAAAAAAAAAAACATAAAAATAAACAAAAACTTAATTTTAACGAAAAACATTAACAAAAAACTTAAAACTTCACTTTTTTCATACAAAAATAAAACTTAAATATCCTCAAAAAAATATCACAAAAAAACTTAAAAAATAATAGGAACACAGTTTAATGATTTTATGATTTTGTCATATACCTAATAAGGCCCACCACGTTTTTTTATGAGCCTTATTAGGAAAATGGAAGACACTTTTTAAAAAAATTATAAAAAATAAACAATAAAATTTTTAATGAAATAAAATATCTCAATATAGTATAAATTGAATTTATTTTATGATAAAACTAATAAACATGTACTTACTTCGTTGAATTTCTCTCAAAACAAAAAAAAAAAATACCCGTTTTTTACAATTTGCGAGAACTTCACCCTTCAACTAACTTCATTCAACTGCAGGTATCGACATGAATCGCGCAGCTGGCTGTTTTTGTTTTGTCTGGGATCTTACAGAGAAACTTCACATATAAAAAACAAAAAAAGTCCCGTTATTTGTTCGTTTCGGTGTTTTAGGTGTGGTGGGCCTTATTAAGGACAGGGCCTTATTTGGCCCCAGTACCTTAAATGTTATTGAAACGAATAGAAACACTATATCCTGTAAAAATTTATTTGTATTTTACAGAGATGTTTTTTTTTAATTTAGTTTATACGAGTATATACAATGGTTTTAGGGAAGGAAATCTTGCGTCTCCGTATTGCAGCCCACATGCAATCAATTGTCTTTGAAACCTGCTGAATCCAGCTGATTTACCGTAAGAAGTTCTTATTCTCATTATCTATGTGTATACCTTAGATACACATAGATAATGAGAATAAGAACTTCTTACGATTCTATATTATCTAACTATCTTTCCATTCCTGAACCAAACCGTCGCGTCATTTATATTTCCGACGCTACTGTTCATGATATTACATTAGATTCCATATACATTTTACAATGACTAAAGTGATAAGGCATAAGAAATTGGAATCTAAAATCATGTTGGATCCACAAAATCAAATATATTCCACAATGGTTCGTGTATTATACACTGCTGTGTCGCCACCTACCGTTACTTTAGATGTATACATTAGACGAAATTGTTGTCCAACTGAGTTTAGGTGTTGATATTGGTTTTGACAGAACTCTGAAAATAAACTGCAAAAAGCAGTTTGAAAATCTAAAATAAAACATTCAGATATTTCGTTCCTTTTCTTTCATAATTTCAAATCTAAATGGGGTATTTAGTATAGTGAGAAGTGAGTACCTAGCAATCACAATAAAAAAAGTATAACTTCATAAACCAAATGGAAAAATTGCTTTCAAAACTAAAAGCAATTGGCTTATTGATCTTTGCATTCCTATGAAGTTTGATTTTTTAAATGTTGTAATTTTTGCTCAAGGAAGAAGCCAGCACTGACGAATTGACATGTGTCTCTTCTTGTTGTGAATGGCTGCTTGAATGTGGATTTTAACTTTTATGAAATTGCAGTAAATACCACAAAATCTACAAAATAACAGGCGACTGACAGGCACAACAGCACCTGTACTGAGATTAAGGTGTTTCAGTGAAGTGTTAATGACTCACTTTGCTCGCTTATTTATCTCACTATATTTAAAAAAAATTGATTTCAGTGAGGTGAGTGAAATTGAAAACAGTTTCCGAACACAAAATGTCATTGCTCTAGTTATGAAATGTCATTATGGTGTATGATTTCTGACATTAGTTGTCAGTTTTGGCATTCAGGATGCTGAACATTTTAGCACACATTTCAGTCGGCTTAAGATCTTCATAAGACTTCTAGGAAACCTGCCTAGAGTGTACTAAATATGCAGTAAAATTTTGAAAACATTTTTTCGAAAACAAAAAAATTGAACATAATCTTAACAGTGAAATATTTGCATACAAGATGTATTTCTTAATATTGCCACGCAGACTCTGTAAAAGTCTTTAAATGAACCCATTAAAGCACTTTACTGGATAAAGAAGATAATCAAAGATATTTGTTGTACCATTGATGTTGAAAATAAAGGGAATTATTTAAATCGACTAAAATTACCGATTCAACTTATGACAACTTAATTTTTGCCTAGCAAGATTTTCGTTTAAAATATTGAACAACTCAATCCCAATTGTGGAATTGAAGCTTTCGAAATTACGTATATTTGCTAACTTTGATAAATTACTAAGTCAAGGTTATGAGCAGCAACTGTCGTTTTCTTGGCTTTGAAGAAAACACTAAGACCTTAAAAGTATGTATTTCATATGCCATTTTTGCTTTTTTTAAGTTCAAGTTTAATGCCGATCTAATTTGCGAGTTTTAGCTTTACCCAATAAGCAAGAGGAATGTATTCATTCAAATAATCCCTTGTTTGTTAACTAGTTCGTTCTGTTCTGAGCACTGCTGCTTTGTTCGATATTTTTCTGATGAGTAGTAACTATCAGTGAGTAATATCAATATACTCGTAATATTATCAACTTCATCTGGTCGGGTGCTCCCCAAACATCTTTGACAGAGTACAAAACAGAACGCTGAGATTGATAGGTCATAGTTTAATCGTAGAATCGATTGATTCTCTTGAACATCGTTGAAACGTTATCTGTTTCTCTCTTTTCTTCAGCTTTAGTGAAATAGCCAGTTGCATTCTCCCCTTGAAACAATTTAGGCGCAACACCCGTCCCGATAATAATGCTTATCAGTTTTATCTTGAGCCCAACTTCGGTCGTACAGTAAAGTATAGAGATTCATGTTTTAGTCGCACCACTGCAATGTGGAATGCTTTACCTGACTCTGTTTTTGCTCTGCATTACGAAACGATTAACAAAAATTTGAAAGCAATGTAGGTACATCGGTGTCTCCTATTGAATCCTATCCTATTTTTCTAAATGCTCCCACTGTGTTTATAACATTATGAGGGAATTCACAACCCCTTGATGTGCGCGCTTAAATAGTTAAAAAAAAAAAAACTATGCTTCAATTGATCTAACACCAGCAAGTATGGCCCCAAACCCTGATTTTGTGTCTCTCTGTGACTAAAACTTGACTACTTTTTCTACAACTCTTATGCCATAACTATGTAACCAATGCGATGGGATTATTTATGGCATTGAAACCCCACATTTTGAAATTGGTTAACTTTTAAGCTTCCAGTGTTTAATTAACATCTATGTTTTTTATTGCCACTGATTCAAAGTCTATCATATTTCGTTATAAGAATGATTTCCAAAACCAACTGCGACATATTTGGACGAAGACTTTGAAAGAATGTTACGCATTTCCGTCGAATTCCATTTACACACAACAACTTTACCAAAAAGGCAGGCAAGACTCATCGTATCGTCTCCAAAAGGACTTGCAACTGCTTCCAAAGTTTTGACCTTAAAATAGCTACAAAAGTAATAAAATGAATTCCAATCAGAAATTGGCCATTCATTGTCATTCAGCAGTGGATACGTAATTGCTATTGGAAAATCTATTAGTCTCGACGGGCCGGGCGCCTCTCTAAAGTGAAATTGATTTTCCACTTCAGCTTGGCAACAGAGTCAATTGTTGTCTTTGCTATAACTGCATCCACTTACTTTAGAGCCCATAATTTATCTGGAGAACGTGTGATTTTCATTATTGACTTCCTTCCGTCTTTCTTGTTTGTCCTGTTGTGTTCAAAAGTAAAATCAAAATGAAGAAGATGTATTTTGTGTGTGCTGTAGAACACTTAAATGCATCCTGCATCCATCGTTAAAAATATGCGCACTGGAGTAGGCAATGCACCTACATAATATATTCTACTGATTCATGCACAAATAGCTGGGGAGTGGAGTAGCGCGTGTGCCGACGTTTGAGTATTTATAATTTTTTCCATCTGGCAGTGCAATGTGTTACTCAAAGGTCATTTTGAAATTCCCATTACCACTGGTGTTTCTAGTGATTTGCGTGCAAGTGTGGTTCTGGAATTTTTCTTTCACGGGTAATTATTTGGGATCGCTGAATGCAAAAACCGGGAGGAAGCCATTTGTGTTTCACTGGCGGAATGTTTGGGGTTCCTTCTGGTTGTTTTTATTTATACGATTGTATAAAACTTAAACGGAACTGATTAAAATCGATTGATGAGTTTTGTTTTGTCTTAGTTTTAACAAGATGATCAGTGATCATGCACCTACTTGAGCGGCTTTTCTATTTTTACTTGCGATTATAGGTACTATAAGGTAAGTTGAGCAATCGTGCAGAAAAAAAATTTGAGACAAAATATGACATTACGATGATAAAGAATATACGAAAATGTGGGTCCTGCAACTTTGTCTATCTGTCTGTAAGTAATGTCTGTCTGTCCGTATATGGATCTACAGCCTGAGCCGCTAGACCGAGGGCCGAGACAGAGGGGTTTTTGGAATTGAGCCCCAGGTCTTAAAATAACGGTACCTGCCATACAACCGATATGATAATACATACATGCTTGTTTTTCTCGAAAACAGTTCCAACAAAAATTTGAATTGAAGGTTTATTATTTGAAGGTCTTTCTTATGATGAAAAAAGTTTTTTGGAAAAGTCTAAGAAAGGTATGTACCTCTATTACCGCTTTTTTAAAACCGATTTTCTTGTTAATGGCTTACACGATTCTGACGAAATATTATAATAAAGAAGTCCTGGGCTTAAAAGAGACTGCGAATCAACATTTGAAAAGCTTTAATCTTTGAAATTTAAAAAAAATTATTTTTGATTATTTTCAAAACAATGTCTTTGATTTTTTCAAATTTTTTTTGAAACATCTTCTGGCAAGCCCTTAAAACTAGCATACATGGTTAACAAAAAAAGACTCACAACAGTCAGCATCCACAATCAATCATTCAAGCTTATAGTTAACTTGGCAGCCACGCAGGCGTATACGTGCTATTTTATACTAATTCTTTTGTATTGTTATACTCTGTTTTATTAAAAAGTGAAAAATAAACTACCGATCTTGGGAAAATTGTTTTAACGGTTTTCATTAAATTTTCAGTGTTTATATGTATTAAAAACAGCTAAAAAGTGGTGTTTTTACATTTTCGCTAGAGTCTTCTGGAATATTTTATTTAATTTTTTTCAATATTTTCTGCGATTTTATTCAATTAACATAGATATGGCAACCCTGTACCACCAACTATATTATGAAGAGCGAATACCGAAACCTTGAACTCACCCTCAATGTATTGTACTTAGCACACAATCGCAAGCTCGTTTCATCCCAGTCGTGCCCATTTTCTTGTTTGAATTTCGGGCACTAATCAATATTGCTAATACGCATAACATGATTCCACAAAAAAAAAGTTTTGTAAAACATTAGCGACTTTGTAGACACTTCACAAACTAACATGAAACCAAAAAACTACACCATTCTTTTTGACTATTTAGAGTTTTCGGCAGTTTTTTACCTAAGCTTGATCAAAAAATTGATGCTAACACCAATTAGTTTAATCGAAAAATCTAACATATTTATTAAAAAAAAACTATTAGAATCACTACGTATTGAGAATCGAATGCAATTTTCCTTCTCGTGGTGAAAGACTATTTTTGTACAACTTTTCTTAAAATATTAATTTATCTAGGAGCTTTACAATTTAGAAAAAACCAATCAATATTTGTTAGTATGATAGAACATAAGAAAGCAGTGAAAATTAGAATGTACAAGGAACAAATTCGCCATGTTAATTTTATGGGAAACAGAAGATTGCAATGCGGACAATCATACTATCAATATTAAGAAGAATTCAAATTTTTACTGGGCTTTTTCCACACCAAAATTAAAAATTTAAAACTGTCTGCAAAAAAAGTTTTTTTAATCACCTTAATGTACCTACATACATATACTAACGACTTCAATCACATGCTTGTATCCTTAAAAAACCACCCAAGCAGTTCGAACTATATTATAATATAACACAACTATGGCTGTCATATTTACTTAAATTGTTTTATTTTTTCAGCGGTTAATAAGTATTTTTGGAATTCTTGGAGAACAACGACGTATGTACATACATATACATACGTTTGTACGCAGTTATACAGCATTCAAATTCGCCCCATTATGAATTCAGGACGAGTGCAACAGCGTATAATATATTAGGGCGGCTACACAAAGGTTTGGTGTTCTTGTGTTTTGCGTGCTCAACTATACGTTCAGTACTAAAAAAAAAAAAAGGTTAGAGAAGACCAAGAAACTACGGTTCTTCACATTAATTATTCCAAACAAGCATAATATCGTGATACAAGGTGAAATAAAATAAGATAACGTGCATTACCTGTAGTTAGTTTATCTGCGGAAAACAACAAGCGCTACATTTTTATGAGACCAAAAAAATCAATGAAAACACAAATCAAATCGTACAGGTGAGCCTGTACAACTTTTGCAACTTGCAACAGGTCAGCAACTCGAATGACACCTAAATCCAACTCACTCAATTGGAGCATTGCGCTGTCATTTTTCAGTTGCTGGCTTATTCTTTTTATTCAAACGCAGTCATTTTAACTTTGTATTCAGCTATGGTCAGCTGATGTAATGGGCCTTTGATGAAGTGCTTGATTAGGCTCTTGAGTGCATTTGAATAATCAACTGCTTGATTTACTGTGCTCCTTATTTAGGGGACCATGCTCAGGGGCAAAAGCAAATCAAAAAGGAAACTCGAAAGAATTTCGTTTGAATTTTTAATGAAAGCGGGCCAAAAATTTTATTCACAAAGCGCGTGCATGGCATCATTAAGCTCCATCAAGACACGTGAATGGTGTGCACTTACAAAAAACTTAGGCGTGGAATTTAGTTAAGTGTATTGTAAAAATGAATAAAATAAAGCGAGGGAGTAGTGGCATTACTTCTATTTCTTTTAAAGAAATACTTATGTCACTATTATTTCTGAGTTATTATAATTATTGAAAAATTGTTATAAATTTGAATTGTTATCTAGAAATAATAAAACTAATACTAATACTACTAGTTTTATTTATCATGTGTTTTCTTGCAGTGGCCGGCATAATTTTTTTTTCAAATTTTCTGCTGGTGAAATTTGGTGAAATTTACGAAGACCCAGTACCAATACTCACCAAATTTAAGGTTCTTCCAAACCAAAGCGTTTTTGAAGTTGCGGCAGCCTCAGAAACGCTGCTGTCATCATTGTTACCGTCGCTACAATACAAATGTATTACAACGCGTCCTTTTTTTTACGGTTCGGTGTGACGTGTGAGTAGGTATATTTCCTTATGTTATCTGCGAATGGGTATTCTCATATGTCATTTGCAAATTATTCTAAGGACTTTCGTTAAACTCTATATAGCGTTTTGCACATGAATCTTGGCTTGCACACATAATGGTTCCAGGAACAGTCAGTTTCCTTTCATATCTTTTGAAAATTTCCTTAAAAAAAAAACAGTCCTTAAATGCTATCACTCACATAAGACATAACACCTAAACTTGCAGAGGGTTCTTTTCTATTACCAACATAGAATAAAGATCATTAAAGGTATCAAAATCAATTGACAATCACAATAGGATCACCCCAAGGTCTGTGTTGAGTTGAGAACTGTCACAGTGTGCACATACACAAGACTTCAAGCTTAAAAAAGAAACAAAAACAAACTACAAAACATAATTATTTAAATTTTTTAAAGTAGTTTTTTATTAACATTTCGTTTAGCCATTTTAGTAAAGAAGGAGAAGTATAGCCATTTTTGTTCTTGTAAGAATGTGTGTATTAAATGATCTCATTATTTTTAGTGCATTATACAGTTCTTACATTTCATATTTTCTTCTAAGGTAAAATATTTACATTAAGTATACTGAAGCAAAATTGCCCTTAATAATACATAGTTTTCAATTTTATAACATATGTGTACGTTCAAACGTATATCATAATACTAAATTATATACAAGCAAACCGTTTATTTCGTAATTAAATAAGCAGCAGCCATTAAAAAAGGAAACGCTCAATAGCATCAGAAAGGAGCGCCGACGTGGATATTGCTACACATATTCACTACAACATGTCGGCAAATAATCGTAAAATATATTATTAATAAAAAAAAGATTTACAACAAGTCAACAAAATATATAATAATAATTTTGTACATCGTTTACTTATAGCAATGTTTCATTGCACTCAGAAGGTTTTGAATTCAAGGATCAATATCTGTTTATTTTTGTGTGTTAATTTATGCGATTCCTTCGAAATCAGTTCGAGATTTTATAAATGGCTCTTGTCGATTCAAACATACGACATGTCATTATTACTTTGATGATGCCTTTGGAGTATAAAGATTTTTCAAATCATCCTTTTGAGCTGGCTTCTTCAATATACACATTGCCGAGCTGGGTGGGCTTGACTTGATGTTTCTCACCTGAAAATAAAATAAAATAAAATAAAAATGACATCATCGAATTGAGCTAAAGTATCATAAATGAATATTGGCAAGTAAAAAATAAAATAAAAATTCTACATGCTAGTCGTGCCCTTGCTATTTCCTAGGAAATGGATATGCCTTTTCGCAGTCAATCAAATGTTCGGTGACAGTTTTGCACGACAGGTCTCTCTTCGTAACGACAGCTTTCGGAAAGAATTACCATAATCGTCACACAATCACACTTTTATAATTATAATACTTTTTATTGGCTTAACAACTTTTTACCCTGTAATTTTGCATGAAAACTCACATTTCTCGTGAGACGTGATCAGCAGGATAATTGTTTTTTTATGAGAAAAGCCACTCGCTAGATTAAAATTCCCTTCGATGTTCGCAATTACTTAAAAAATCAGAAGCTTTGCTGTAAAATAGTTGAAATATGCTGTTGAAAACTAAAATTCGAAGAAATTATTGCTGTTGCAATTCACTGCAGTGAATGACGCTAACTAGTGGATATGCCGCTGCCACTATACACATAATTGCTAGATTTATTAGATCTTCATTGACAACCTGAAGTTTGATTGATAAACAACTCATAAAACATGTTAACGACAAGTTCAAGAGAGTACGATCGGAAGGTGAATATATAAAGATATAAGAAGAAGATATAAAAGCGGAGGCTAACTTATTGGGCTTTGATACTTTTGCTTACAAATTTTAATTTTAAAATAACAAGCATCACATTTATATGCTTGTTTTAGTTGCAAGTGAAACGTAGGTGTTACAAATTTTTTCTTAAAGTATTTGAATAGGTTCTCCTGATGATAGCTTACGCTTTCCACAATTAGGCATCCTTATTCTCTAATTATTGCAGATACCGATAAAGTAGAGAAAGTTTTCTCTTGCCCTTTTAGCTCGACAATAGGACAAGCAATTCAAAACCAGGTTTGAAAAGGATTGAAAATATATCTTAGTTGTTTTGGTTTTTGGAATTTGTCTAATTCATGGATCGGTGGCTTAGAACTTTTTTTTTAACTCTGTTGGCATTGCACCTTAAAAGCGCTAAAGGAGTTTTCTTTTATGTTTAAAAACTAATTATGTAAGTATACAACTTTATTTTAAACTTTCCTTTATTCTAACATTGAGAATTGGATCTATATTTTGATTCTTAAAAGTCTCATAATCGCACCAAAAACTACCTTTTAAAATGTCCTTACAAATATTGGGCTCTTGTACAGTTCTCTGTTAAGATGTATTAAACTTATTTTAGATGTAAGCCTATAAAACTCACACTTATTTACATCCGAGGACTGAGGATAAACCAAAAAATCTTATAGACACGCAATCCCATACATACACATTGTTCGTTTGAAATTAAAAGTTTATTTTAAGAAATCCGAAAAAAGTTCGTAAATAGATCCTTCCACACAGTTCGTAAAATCATTGTAAACACGGAATTGTTCGAACATATTTAAGCTTCACGCACCAAGCAAAGCAAAAGAAACATTTCAAGGTTAATTTACGAAGGATGGCACATGTTGTAATTTTAAATTAAATTAGATTTTAGATTTTTTTAATCAACTCTTTTCTCTTTAATATATTTGAGGATGTTCCTATGGACGATCGGCACTATCAAGAGACATCGTTCTGTTCACTGTGTTTCTTGGAAATGTCATGTCGCAGATCTTTCGTCACTTTTATTATGTTTACACTTACCAATCAATAGCATTTGCTGCGGCCTCACATTTTGTATTTTTATTGAACTCGCATCTTCAATATAAAATGTACCGCCCTCTAGACTCTGCACCTCGGCTAACCTCGCCATTAATTTCGCTGACAACTCCTCAACATCTGTAAAGAGATCATAAACCAAATAAAAACAACACATAAGCAAGTTGACTTTATAGAGACTAGTTTATAATATATATGTATATGTATACAAAAACACAGTTGTGTCTGCAAATCGGAAAGGATTATTGTTGACATAGTATGACAAACAGCACATTTGATAGTAGGGGTGTTCAACGTCACTCTGAGCACGTTCAGTTTTAAAAATAAAATATGAAAACAAGAAAACAAATGAAACATAAAAAAGAACCATTCGAAAGGAGTAAGTAATTTTTATCATCTGGAGTGAAGAGTGTCTGGTTAATGGCTCGTGTTATTTATTTAACATTCGACTGAGCAGAACTATATATAGCTCAGCTAACCAAATTTCCGATTCGTTTCGGAGAACAGACAAACTGAAAAGATCGTGAAACAATCAATGCCTGATACATTAAGTAAACAGATGAAGAATCAACTCACAGCAGGCTTCCTAGTTGCCCGCACCTCCTTTCGACACGCGTCCAATTCCTATTATTCTTCGTTTCGAAGAAATCTTGAAATTCTTAAGTTGATGCGCAAAATAGTCTAAAATTATTTTACACAGAATGCGATTTGTGTACATATTTTCTTTTGCATTTTTTTTAGCAAAACAATGTAAACATATCGATTTTAAACTAAAATTTATTCAAAATACACATTAACTAGAGATATTTTCTTGAATTTGAGTTTATAAAGAAAAAGATTTTGTTTACTTTGAAACACTCGCAGAAAAATATAAGGCCAAATCCATTTATATCTCCAGAAGTAAATAATTTTAAGATTCCTATAAACAAACAATATTTTGCTAGAAACCAGCACACATGTACAGAAAACAATTTTTAAATCTGAAGACTTATACTAAATAAATTATTAATACACATACACATTTCAGTTCAACGATTCACATTTTTTTTTGGAAATGGATTAGTTTTCAATAGCTGTGTTTTCTTGGCACGACTTTTCGAACATAAGTTGGATTTTATTCATATTTCAAATACAAGATCCGGCTGCGGAGAAAAGGTAAAGCCTAATGCTGCTCCCGATTGACTTTTCCTGTATCGAATAAAGTTTTGGATATTGCATTTCTTAATTGTTGGTACAGCGTACAGCTGATGACGTATCTCAAACAAAAATCAATGAACCTCCATGGCTTTGTTCGCAAAGTGGTAATGCGAAATGATTTTTGAATATTTTTATATTCTGCAACTTTTTATGCGAGTTATAGATTTTTTCGAATGCGGAAATGTAGTCGCCTGTGATTGTTCGATTTTCAGTTAAGACGGACCGGGAATGGAAAAATTCTTCTTCGTATTCTTCTCACATTTCATATTGATTCTACCTTTTTTTAGCTTTGTTGCGTGATTTAGCAAATTGATCTTCATATAATATGTGTTTCTTTGGGATATACTTCAGTACCTACAAAACGCATACTGCTTTAATTTTCCGAAGGAGAGGTCTAAATAGAACATAATCCTTACTATCCTTACTAATATTATAAATGTGAAAGTCACTCTGTCTGTCCGACTTTCTATGTTACCGTCTCCCGCCCAAACTACTAAACTGATTGAAATGAAATTTTGTACAGAGATAGTCTTGAACCTGAGGAAGGACATAGGCTATATATTTTATCCCTAAATTCCCACGGGAGCGGGTACGTATACGGGAACTTAGAAGTTACAGCACCGATTTCCAAAATTCTTCCACCATTAGAATGCTACATTATCCCCGAGTAACTTAAAAATTAATTCATCCCCGTATTCCTACGGAAACCGGAGTCCTTACTAATATAATAAGTGCGAAAGTAGCTCTGTCTGATCGTCTTTCTATGTTACCATCTGTCGCCCAAGCTACAGAACCGATTTAAATGAAATTTGATACAGAGATAGTCTAAGAATTGAGGAAGGACATAGGCTATATATTTTATCCCTAAATTCCCACGGGAACGGGAACGTATACGGGAATTTAGAAACTACAACACCGATTTCAAAAATGTTTCCACCGATAGAATGCTTCACTATCCCAGAGAGAACATAAACTTTAATTCATCCGCATATTCCTACGGGAACGGGAGTCCTTACTAACATAATAAGTGTGAAAGAAGCTCTGTCTGTCCGTCGTTCTATGTTACCATCTCCCGCCCAAACTAATAAACCGATTTGAATGAAATTTTGTACAAAGATTGTTCTGAACTTAAGGAAGGACATAGGCTGTATTTCATTCGAATATTCCCACGGGAACCGGTCCTCACTATTATTATAAATGCAAAAGTAGCTCAGTCTGCTCACCTTTCTATGTTACCATCTCCCGCCCAAACTAATAAACCGATTTAAATGAAACTTTGTACAAAGATTGTTCATAACCTGAGGAATTACATAGGCTATATATTTTTTCACTATATTCCCACGGGAGCAGGAACGTATACGTGAACTTTGACACTACAGCACCGATTTCAAAAATTCTTCCACCGTTGGAATGCTAAATAATCCCGGAGTAACATTAACTTCAACTCATCCACATATTCTCACGAAAACGGTTACCATATTCCTACGGGAACGGGAGTCCTTACTGATATAAAAAGTGCGAAAGTAGCTCTGTCTGTTCGCCTTTCTATGTTACCATCTCCCGCCCAAACTAATGAATAGATTTAAATGAAATTTTGTACAAAGATAGTCTAGAGCCTTAGGAAGGACATAGGCTATATATTTTATCCCTATATTCCCACGGGAATGGGAACGTATACGGAAACTTAGAAGCTACAGCACCGATTTCAAAAATTCTTCCACCGTTAGAATGCTACACTATCCCTGAGTAACATAAACTGTAAGTCATCCCCATCATTCCTACGGGAACGGTCACCATATTCCCACGGGAATGGGATTTTTAATTAATATCATAAGTCTGAAATGAAATCTATCTGTCTATTTTTATTTGTTATGAAAACGGGAACCTAGAAACTGCTGAACTGATTTCAAGAAGTATTTCCCCGTAAGAATGCTACACTATCTCAAAGTAACATTAACTTTAATTTATCCCCATATTCTCATGGGAACGGAAGTACTTACTAACATTATAGATCCGAAATCAACTCCGTCTGTCTGTTTTGCTTTGTTACCATCTACCGCCCAAACTATTGAACCTATTTGTATGAATTTTGGTGCCGAGATAGTCTTTACTTGAGCCTGAAGAAGGACAGGGTCTGTATTTGTTTTCCCAATATTGCTACGGGAACGGCAACGTAAACGGGAACCTTGAAGCTACTGGACCGATTTCAAAAGTTCTTTCATCGTGAGGTGATTTCTGTCAAATTTTCTATTACACAGTTGACCTGAGAAGAAATGTCTATCTTGATCTTCAAATAAATATTGGCAATCAGTAATGACTGTGTGAAAAGTCGATTTCGGCCTTGACTAATGAGATAGTTAACCATATAAACTAATAAATTATGTTAGACGTATTGGTGGATGTTGTCGAATGTCTATCAGTAGACAATATTATGGACACTGAGAAAGTCACATCACACCCTATAGAGTTTCTCAATGCCTTACAATTATCAGGAGTGACTGCAAGTTGGTGTTCCAGTGCCAATAATGAGTAATCTAGAACTGTACACAGCTACAAATTACACATCTGGGATGCGGCATTATAAAAGTTTTAATAATGACTGGAACAGCGAAATTAGAAACTGTTGATTCCCCGTATTTCTTTAATTCCCACTGATTAGTCATTTTAGTTTAAAAGCGTGTATCAAACTCGCAAAACCTTTTTATTTGACAAAAGATGGAAAAAGTAAGAACGTCGCCGTCGTGTGCAAAAATGTACTGAAATAAAATAATATAACAATAGTTTACTAAAACAAAAAAAAAATGCTACCGAAAGTCACTATTCCACGCGGACGAAGTCGCGGGCACAGCTAGTAATAACAATATAATAGAACATATAACGAGAAAACGCCAAAAAATAATGAAAAAATTTTGGTTTAACCATACTATTGTCTATTTTGTCAACTGAAGTTTTATAAATTTTAAAATATTGCACATCGCCAGGCAGAACCTACGCGGCTTAAAGTTCCGAAAATCAAAACCAACCTTTTTTTAGTAGATGGAAAATACGTGGATTATTTCAACTGTGAAATTTCGAGTGTGTCAATTCTTTGGTACTCTCCTAGTATGAAAATTTGACTCCTTCTTTTACAAGGAAACAAGTTGCAAAGGATAGATCTCACCTAACTCAAAATCATAAATCTCAAGTAACAAAACCTCAGCATGTGAACGAAGCTTTACCGAACAGACTTGTTTTTGACCTATTCTACGTATTTAAGGTATATTTTATATTTTGTATTTCGTATTTTATTTTGTTTTTTGTAGAAACAGAAAAATCAAACGACAAATCTTGAAAAACAAAGACGGCTAACTTATAAGGCGATAAGCCATTTAATTTCAACCTGTATTCACTTTCATTGAATGTATTCCTTCCTCTTTTGGGCTTGACATAAATTTGTATTTGTTTTAAAGAATACCAACGTAAAAAGATAAAACCCAAGCCGAAGCCACTATAAGCTTTTTTTGGAAAATCCTACGGATATGCGAAATGAATAAACACGGTTAATATATCCAAATATCAGGACATTTGGCTTAAACCGAATTTAAAGTTTGAATTCCAAAATTAAATGGCTTCTTGTATTTCACAATTCCTAATCGAAAACTTGAGAAAACACACAATTGATGATAGCGAGTTGCAGCCTATTGTCTATAGACTATTATAAAGAAAAAAGACTTTTATGTTTGTTTGTTTTGAATAGATTCCAAAACTAATGAGCCGATTTGAATGAAATTAGGAAAAATGATTGTGTAGAGCCTGAGAAATGACATACTCTATATTTCATCCCCATACTCTTTGGGGAACGGAAACAGGAGTATAAGAACATAGACGAGAATTTAGAAATTACTAAACCGATTTCAAAAGTTCTTTCATTGTGAGAATGCTAGGTACATTTTATCCCCGAATAACACACACTATGTTTTATTTCCATATTCCCACGGGGACAGGCCAATAGAACACAACCCGGGACTATGAAAATACTGGTCTTTAATTTCAAAAATTGGTTCACCGTTGGAGTTCTTAGTTATTACCGAGTAACAAAGACTATACTTCATCCCCATATTCACATAAGTACGGCAACTTATTAAAAATTGCTGACCAATTTCAAAAATTCTTTAACCTTTTCACATCATCCCCGAGGTAAGGAGCCAGTTAAAGTGATCAGGAAAAATTTTCAAATGAAATAATTACTATGATTTCGTTAGAATTGAATAACATAGACTATGTTATTTGGGGATAATAAAGCACTTGGTCATGTTCCCGTTCCCGTTCCGGTCCCGTCCTCGTAAGAATATGAGGATGAAATATAGTCTGTGTCAGGCCAGTTATAACGCTCAGGAAAAAGAATCAGAAAAAATTTGCATGGAATGATATAGCGATGATTTTGTTAGAACTGAATGACAAATGTTATACCAATCGATGGTAAATAACCCAGAGAATTTTACGCCAAGAAAATGTTCAATTGAACTTACATATTCTACTTTCCTGACCCACCAGGAAAATAGAAAAATACAACTTCAACAGAAATTGGGGTTATTTACCATTGATTGGTGTAACATTTGTCATTCAGTACTAACAAAAACATATGTGTAGTTATTATTCCATTTGTAAATTTTGGAAATACTGGACCAATTTCTAAAATACTTTGACCACTAGAGTGCTTCATTATCCCCAAATAACATAGTCTATAGATACCAATCCCTCAGTAACATAGATTTAATTTAATCCCCATATTGCGAGCAATGCAGCAAGATCAATTCCCAATTTCGAGTACTGTAGGATCCGAGGTACACCTGCCGGCCATCAGTTATTTTTTCACCCTTCAACCAAAATTAGTTTGGCTCTGGCTTTTGGTTTTATTGAAACCTGAGTAAGTAACATGTAAATACTGTTAATTGTAAATTCTTACGATACGGTGTTTCCTTATCAACTAAAGATTTATTAAAAAACAAAAATGTTCTATACAATTTCACAAATTGAAGACTTAGATACAGAAACCAGTTCTAGGGATAACTTCATTTCACGTAAGAAGAAACAATTACCAAAAGTTGCTGGCTATTTAATTCTCGCAACCTACCTTATATATTTTAAAGATCATTATCCAACAAAACAATCATTCAAAGGTAAAAATAATTTACTTCCTGTAGTAAAAATAAAACAGCTCATTCCCGAAACATCGTTTTTAAAAATAGACACGAACACACCTTACATCCGCTTCTCAGTCTTCAATAAGTAGAACCGGATGTGTCATAGATTGGATGTTGTTTTCCCTAATACCTATTTCCTCTCTCCTGAGTGGCACGCGTTGAAAAAAAAAATTTATACAATTCGAACTACTGAACTAAATCAGACCCTGAACTCGAAGTTCTTTCAGATATGCAGTTTTTTTTATGCATAGAAAAATAATAAATGTAGTTCATAACCAACCAAAGAAAAGAACACTTTGAATGTATCTCCATTTCGTATACATTCTACCAGCAGTAGCTGGGAACTGGGATCACCTTATAAACATCAGAGAGGCAATTTGAATTAAAGAAAAACACGAACTCAAGGAAATTATAAACTATGGTGTATCTTTTTTTTTTAATATAAAAATAGCCGAGTATAAACATCGCAGATACTAAATCTTGTCTATTTAGCGGATGCTTATTTGTTTTGGAAGTGAAGAAAGATTACACCGCTTTCGCACGCCCGCCGGGCTAAAGAACAAGGACGATTGCAACGTATTTATGAGCTGCTTTTTTTTCTTTTTTTGATTTTTTTTTTTTTTTTTGAGAAAAATAAGTCTAAGTGAGATCAAAATAATTTTTTAATAACTATCAGAACCATAACCAGAATTTCGTTTTATTTTCCACCGTGTGTCGCCAAGGAAATAGTTTCATGGGAACTGGAAACAGTTTCACTTCGTTTCAGGAGACAATTTGTCAGTTGATGTTATAGTACACAGCTAAAAGCCCTCGGGAGTTGTCCTTACTTGTACAGTGGAGCCCGGTCTAAGCCAGCGGCCCCTGTAATCCGACAATGCCTACCAATGTTGAATGCAGCTAGATAAAAACGTTATTTTAGAAAATTTTTACTTCATCTTGCAAATCATTTTGAAAATTCTGGATCTAAAATTCTGGAGACGGATAGCAAAATTGGGCTACCTTGCAGCAGTTGACTTTCTAGTTTTATTGTGTGATAAAAAAGGACAGAATGATCTGCAATGTCTTAAAATAGAGGATATAAGGTTAATGTCTCAACTCAAAATTGTTTATGCGTTTTATGGTACAACTTTACAGGAAGGGTGGAAACAAAAACACAAGCGAGTTTGCTTATCGGAAACCTTTCTGCAAAATAAGTTTTGCCCAAAATTTCACTTTTGACACCAACCGCCTTAATTTTTCCGTCTCTCTTTTACACTCCTAAAAAATTAAAGTTACATAAAGATAGATATAGAATTCTTCACATTACGACTGTTGATTAATGGTCAACTATCTATTAATTATTAATCGACTATCGATTTTAGTCAAAAATCAATATCTCCAACTGTTTTGTGGCTTGTGAGTGCCCCTAATATAATCTAATAAAAAAAAACACATCCGAAGTATGTTGCTTGAGTTTTGCTACTCTGGCAAAAAAGTTTTCTTAACATTTCTTATCAAATTCATTTTTATTCAACGCACCACCTGCCTACATATTTTCACGTAGTTGTTGATTTTGGCAACCGTGTCGCAATTTCGACGTAACTTTTTACTCCCGCAACGCTTATGACCATCGTTTTCGATTGCTTCAAATTGTGTCCAACCCACAGATGTCTAGGTAGAGATATACCGATTCGATACACTGCCTGAATAATAATTTCACTTGCAAAAGGCAAACATTGAACAACAACAAAAAATTAACACCCACGAACGACCAGGTAGGTTTATCAACAACACATTAGAGACAAAAGACAGCCCAAAATTTCAATCAATAAATGAGAATGACAACCCTGAGAACAGATCGAGCATGATTTCAAAATTTGTATGTATACCGGTAGCTCGTTTCCGTTCCCTTTTACTATTAGGGTCTAACTTGGCGGAAGTTGGTTTAACATAATAATATTATAAAAAAAGAAAAAGATTTTTGAAAAAAAAATATAGCTTACCCTTATCCAGTCGGCGTTCCATTTGCCGCCACTGTCGCAAGTGCTGTACAAGAATACAAGCAGCGGCGATGAAAAATACCAGACACGCCAGAACGGCAACGATAAGGGACATCAGTTGCCAGTCAATGATGAGGTCCTCTTCTTTGTTGCGTTCATTATCGACAAGTAGAAATTTTTCCTTTCGACGCTGAAAGTTTAAAAAAAAGAATTAACAAAATTGTTTGAAATGTTTTCATTAAAACAAAATGTACCTCTTTCCAGTTTGGCTCTGTTTTCGCTAAAAGCATCCAGTCAATTTCTAGATCATATATCGAGCCACATATCGCGTCTCTGTGTAGTTGACAGGGCCTTAGAACAATTTTTTGACCCGAACATTCTGTGCATGGAATGCATTTATCCTGAAATGGATCCCACCAGTGGAACGATTGGCAAGGAGACCCTTCGCATGAGGAACATGTTATCGTTAAGAATATCACCACCACAGCTGCTAAGTAAGCTGTTGCCGGTGCTGATGTCACTCTACGTCCTCCACTTGACGTATGTTGTAACATAATCTATGTGAGGAAAATTTTTGAAATTGAATAAATTAGAAATAAAAAGCTGCTCCATGGGCCAGGGTCTCAGGATTTCCCAGTTTGGTAGTGAAATTGCGCAAACGTTTCACCCACAAGGTACTTTGACTTTTCATGTATGGCTTGATGGTATAATTTGCTTCAGAGACACAGCCATAAAACTATTTCCGACTGAATTAATTAAAAAGTTCATTCGACATCGAACGTACGGAACACAGGAGAATACGGAATTCGAAACCAAACTACGATGGCCGTTGCGCGCAGCACAGTTTGACGATCGTTTGTTTGTGCTTCGTAGCCAGGCCCGTCCCATCGCACACATTGTAAAAAGTAACTACGACGAGTATTGCTATCCCACTTTTTGCTCACTCGATCTATGAAACACGCGCGGTAATTTTAATTAAATATTTCTTCCTGTTGATTTCCCGCTTCTATTTGAGCAAGTTCCCCCTTTTAAGCATCGTTGTTGTTCGTTGCCGTGCTTATATATGGCAACCGCGACGGTACGAGCTACGAGGTGCATGCAATTGCTGTCCAATTGGACTCACCTAAAGGCAAATTGGCTAAAATAGCGATCATGTACCCGTATCGAATCGTAGACCACTCTGTCTATGTACAACGTGTACGTTCCAAAACGGAAGTATGTTGCGTTGAAGTATGTTGTGATAATTATCGTTAGATTATTAACAGAACTATACTCAATGTTGCCATTTGCCACTCACTGAAGACTGTCAGTCAGGTCAGAGCGAGTGCTGTAACTACAAACGTGCGTAATTTCGTAAATTGTTGACCTCTGAGTCTAAAAAAACCACCGACAACGGACGAAAAAAAAAATGAAATTAGGGTTGTCGTGGTATATCCATACTAGCAACTAGCATCAGCTTATTATGACGTATCGCAGCACCCAAATGAAATTCAATTGAATAACACATCAAACTTAGTTTAGTTAACGGGGATTCGAGTTTGAGCACTGCGAGTAAAAGAACACATAGCGGTGAATTTTGGGGCTGCTTTAGATTTATGACCCTCATGAGTGCAATGTCATTTATTATTGTTAATCAAGCCCAGTAAGCAGAAGCACCATAAAAATGCATGTGCTCTCTCTATTCCACATACGAAAGTGGATTTCATGTCTGAATTTGGGAATAATCAGCAAATTTTGCAGGCATTTTTAAAACTCCATTCGCATAATCTAATTTAGAATAAATATGGCTATGTAAACTTGCATAAGTTAATAGTTTAATTGTGTCTATCCGCCCGTAGAAAAACAACAGACGTAGAGATAAACTAGACGCACTACTGCGCGGCGCGGCGTGTTGCTTAGTACAACGAACAGAACTTACCCCCGGCTATTTTTGATGTGTATAAGGTATAGTAAGAGCAACAAACACGCGAGTATTTCAATTAAATTCGCTGTTTTGCCAGTTGCTCTAACTGCCCTGTAATGGTAAACATAATTCATACACTTTCCGTGAACCTTTGACAACTGACAAAGCTGAGCCAAGCAACATTGATTTTCAAAAACTTTTATAATGTAGTGGATTGCTTCTACATCATATGTTAGTATTCAGGTGGCGTAGCTGAATGAATTTTAATGACAACAACAGATTGCTATCGAACAAAATGTATTATAGAATCTTTGGAATGTGATTCCTGCAAAATTCCAAATATGTACAAAATGGACTAGAATTGACTAGGTACCTACACAAGAGTAATAAAACGAAAGTCTTGTGTATCTTACTATGGATAATAATACTAGCCTATAAATTCAGCCTTATTTATTAGATTTCACTAATACTCGTTTCAACCTCGGATTAACTAAAACGAGCTGTAGCACTTACACCGCCTTTACGCCACGTCAAACGAATTCTTATTTATAAAACATTTTCCAACTCGTTTTAGTTACGTCCTGCTTATGTGCTTATGCCAATTTTTTCAATAACAAAATGACCAATCTAAAACTCTGGTCATTATAAAAAATGTAAGCAAACCCCATCTGATTTCATTTTGATTTTTTTTTTTTGTAGTTCTCAAAAGACAAGTCACTATATATTTAATTCCCTCATTGCTAAAGACAGAAATTAATATCCCTAATAACGTATTGCTCCCATCAGTTTGGGATATGTTCTCCTCTTTTACTATCGCTTAGTAAGACCGAGCTATGTTTATTAATTTTTTCATATTTTTTTCGAAAGTCGATACTTCGACCGGAAATCTTCATCCCTTATTGTCATCGGATTAAACCTGGTTTTAAATACAGCTTTGGCCTTCTCATTTTCGTAGTTAAGACTTTTTTTTAAATTTTTTTACATTTAGACACTAAAACGTCTTTACGACGGCTTTAATACTCCTATGAACCAGTTTGCTCCGCGTCTAAGACTGGTGTATTTTTTTGTAAATAAGGTTTGCAGTATTAAAGGCCTCAACCCATAGAATCCGTTGCGTCCATTCGCTCTCGGATTCACCTGACAGCTCGATTAAATACACACGATCTTATGAGAGGTGACCCATAAGCATCGGATGCAACGGACGCAACGCAAAAAGTAGCCCAACTTTTAACTTCTTGCGTCCGGCAGAAGAGAGACATGCGCAGTAAGAACTAATTTGAAATTTTCTCTCTGAGGACATGCGCAGTAAGAACCAATTTGAAATTTTCTCTTCTGCTAACATGAGTGGTCTTGTTGAGTTGAGACACCGCAACGGATTCTATGGGTCACCCAAATCCGTTGTGTCCGGCAAAACTCACAGCTGTCAGGTGAATCCGGCAGCGAACGGACGCAACTGATTCTATGGGTCGGGGCCTTAACTCTTCAATTCCCAGGGCTGTATTTGAGAAAATAAATACTATTTGCTATAGAAGAATATAAATGGGTTTAGTAAAGACCAAAACAAAAAAATTCGAAAAAAAAAATTTTACCAAAACTCTTTTTTTACGTGTCACCTACATGTGACAGGCAAAGATGGTATGATGGAAAATAATTTAAACCCAAGTGTCACCTACGGGTGACACCGGGAATTGATGAGTTAAAGGCGTTTTTATAAATATAATATATAAACATAAACAATTTGATTTATTACTAACTTCCCCCCACCAGTCGGTAAGGAGTTACTTCTAATACTTCAAATTGTCGACATAACAAGGCTGTTAAAGTCTGCCGAAGCTTGCTCGTATTCGAAGTACCAAGATTCATTGAAGCCTTCACGTCAAAAGTACATTCTTGGAAAAAATAGAGCACGTCCGACTTATTTGGTATTGTAATTTGTAATGTTCGAATGAAAAATTCAGCGCAAAAAAACAATGTCGTACTACGTTCAGACACAATAAAAAGAAAGGCAAACCAAATCACTCCTGATAAAGACAAATTCAATGAAATCAGCATTTGGTTGGCCTCATGTATGGAACAATTCAAAACCGGGATTCTTGACAACGATAAAGGCAAAAAAAAGGAAAAGGAAAAACTAAAAACTGCTGAACCGATTTCTTAAATCCTTTCAACGTTATGATGTTACAGTAAAATAGACTTTATTTCATTCCCATATTCCCACGGGAACTTGGACGGGAAACTAGACAACATGACAAGTTTTGCTTTTCTGATAATTTTGTGTGAACAACTCTTTCAATAAGTTGCACTCGAGCAATACCATCGAGTTGCATCTACAATACTAAGTGTTGTGTAGCTTCGTTTATAAAAAGTAAACCATCTCTTTGCAGGAAGCCTTTTTTATGACTTAACTTTTCATCCATTATTAGGTTTGTTCGTTGAAGGCCTGGGATCGCACTGTGGTCGGCGCAAAGCGTTCTTTGAAAAATCTAAGCTCGCCCTGAATGTCTATGTCAAACTGAGTGTTTTTTAAGCCCTGGGGTTGACCTGGGCGAGTTGAGGGCTACCAAATGGCATGTATTTTTATTCAAATAACAGGGATGTGTGTTGATTTTGTGGTTTAGCGTTTTATGAGGACTGGAAAACCCAGATTTTTTTGACAAATCATAGAGTTATCAAGGAAACGTGGGTCAACCCTGGGTGTAAAGTTCAACGAACGAAACTATTGGTACATACTATGTACAAATTTCCCACAGAGTTCATTTATGTAAGTTCCTTAATCAGGCAAATTCATTCGCACTTGTATAAAATATTTCACATACAATTGCAAGGAAAGCAAAATAGTAATTAAATTACATAATTGAAACTAAGAATGTCAAGAGATTGTCTTGGTGTACACAAAAGGTGAAAAAGAGCGCTTCCGTTTTACAAAAACCATTTTGAAAACGAAAAAAGCCGGTGTTCACCTATTTGTAGATTGACATTAAATCGGCTTCTTATTTTTTGGCTACTACTAAACTACATACTCGTACATATGTATGTACCTAGATGAAAATCAAAACTTTTAATCCTTGCCTTCATGATGTTTTATCGTTCGTTATCAGGCAAATTTATTAAGTAAGCGATCGCCTTAGCTTAGAAGTAAACCATTTGCCTAGTGAAATTTTAAGGTAAATTCGTTCTCTTCTTCACAAAATTAACCTTCAAACGAGCAATATAACGTCATAAACATAACGACATGCACTAACGAAATGAAATATGTAAATAAATCATCTAAAGTTTTTCCAAAAAAATGTATTGATTTTTAAAGCTAAATTTCGAAAAAATGTACTCAAATGTCAGAAATTTCTTTTACTGTATTTATGAAACATAAATTATTTTTAAAAGAAATTTCGCAGATTAGCAAACTTAAAAAATAAATAAAAAAGGCTCTTTTAGACGGTCAGTTTTCAGTTCAGTTATCAGTTCAGTTTTCAGTTCAATGAGTAAATAGAAGTCAGTTCAATGTTCAGTTGAGGTTCTTTTTTATTTCAGAAAAATCAAAATCAGAAAGAAAACTTTGAACTGAACAGAAAACTGATGGGAATTTCATCAGTTGTCAGTTTAGTTATCAGTTCATTTTTAAGCGTTTAGACATAAGTTTAACTGAAAGCTTAACTGAAACCTCAACCTCAACTGAGACTAAAATGATCGTCTAAAAGAGCCTAAAAGCTTAGGCCTTTATGATAGTATATTTTCGAAGAATGTGCAAATTGCTCGGTATAATATAAGTGACTTTCATAGAAAAAACAATCAGTGACCTGCCACGCGTTAGTCTAAACCTCTAACAATTACGCCACAGTAAACTTTGTTCACGATATAATTATCAATTACCTTTCCTACTCTTAACTGGCAGCTTCTTAACGTCACATAATTTTCTAAAACAGTCATTAGAATCCTTCGTTGAACTTTACCCAGGGTTAACCCAGGTTTTCCTGTCAACCCTATGAGTTGTCTAATAAACCTGGGTTTTCCAGTCCTCAAAAAAAGCTTAGCCACAAAATCACCACACATACCTGTCATTTGAATTTGAGGTTAACCCTAGAGCTAAAAAAAACACTCAGTTTGACATTCAGGGCGACTTTAGGTTTCTCAAAAAGCGCTTTGTGGCTCCCCAGTGCGACCCAAAGGCTTCAACGAACAAACCTATTAAAAAAGTCGTATTTAGCCGATCGTTCGGTTAGCTAATCTAAGCAATAGGTTTTAAAAAGGAAACTCGAATAAGACATTGAATGTTAACAATGCAAATAACTCTTCAAGGATATTGATGACAAACTCTTTTCAGAAAATACAGTTAATTTTTCAACAAAATTAATTAAGCGAAGAGTTAACTTTTCTTAATTTCTGATATTCTACATTAGTCTTAAATCAATAATATGCCTTCAGTCTACTTCTGATTGTATAGAAAAGGAATAGGTTCAGTTTCAATCAATTCAATTCAATGAAGCTGTGCAGGATTGATAGCTTTTAAAAAATTATAAATGACACCTTCACGAACAATGCTGCTGTTTTAGCAACCGTTTACTTGCTCCTACTCTAAAACTCATCAATACAAATTTGTTTTCTTCATCGATATACTATTAAACACACATAAAAGGTACACAACCATACCGCATTGGAATAAGTAAAAATATCTCCCACACCTTTGAAACTTTCTATCGACAATTGCGAATTGCCACCTCAAATCTTAAAATAATTAATATTGTTTGTCTTTAAACCCGACTTAGAAAACCTGTTTCGCTGGCTTGTGTTTTCTGTGAAAACAATTGCTTGCTGCCTGAACAAAACCCCGTCATATGCAACATAGGACAAAATGCAAGCAAGCATCGGTACGATAGCCGCTGAAAGGTTTGTGCGTGCGCGTAATACCAAAAGAAAGAACATTTCCTGAGATTCCAAGGCCCAAGGAAAAGAGCACCAATAGCCTGTTCTTTAGAAACGGATAACAAGTGGTGTACCCACGTACCCAGGACAAGAAATAAAAATGGTTTATAAAATTAATGAATAATGCAAAATATAAATCCGAGATGTTATGTAGTTACCTTTTTGTTTCTTTTCGTAGTGGGTTGGTGCAGCATCATCGATCTTATCCGAATGCATGGATCTTCGATCTGAAGAACTTCCTCGTTTCCTTTTGAACTGCTGTCTTGTTAAGCCGAGAAGTGAATTTAGTTGCTTTTGCTTTATGGTCTATGCATTTTTATTGCTTGTTCTTTCGATCTTTTTTCTTATTATTTTTTGTTTTTTTTTTTTTCTTTTTGTCGT
This sequence comes from Melanostoma scalare, assembly GCA_949752695.1. Taxonomy (NCBI): domain Eukaryota; kingdom Metazoa; phylum Arthropoda; class Insecta; order Diptera; family Syrphidae; genus Melanostoma; species Melanostoma scalare. Next base: position 656,234 of record OX456985.1, read on the forward strand.
TTTAATACTGCAGATTGAGAGACACACAGAAAGGAAGGAAAACAGCGGGAAGTTGTTTATACATTCAAACTAAATGCATAAAAACAAGATCAGTTAGTTGTGCATTGAGCCGTATCGAATTCAAGTAAGTATTTACGTAAATGTATGTAGATATAGACATGGATATTTTCTTTAAAGAAGCTCATAAGTAAAAATAAAAAGATATAGTGCAGCAGTATGAAAAAGACTAAGCTGATGCTATTTCACTTAAAACAATCCATCAAAAGATTGATAGGTAGGTTGGTATATGAGGTGGAGAAAGAAGAACAAACTCGAGTGAGAATGTACGAAGTCAAAAGAGTTCGTTGATTATAAATAGAAAAAAAAAATGTTGAATCGAAATTAAGAATGTCGAGAATTTTCTTCAGATTTAAAGAGTTGAAACAATAAAACACATAGGTAACTACCCCCGTCACGATTTATTCAAGGGGATTTAAAATTCTGCGATATCTTTAAGACCACAGATGCACTTAATGATTTTTTATAGATGAAAAAAGTAAGAACACAATTAAACTTTAAATATTTTAGTCACGATAAATATTGTCTACTTTCTTATGTAACGGAATTCATCACAGTTTAATCAATAGATCGCTCTGTTTACACGCGAATCATCTTTGAAATACATAATTCAGTAAATCTTTAATTTTTGTTTCACTACACATCCATAACCGACAAACAATGGCAGTCATTCATTTAATGGTTTTCAAAAAGGGCGAACAAAAAAAAATTTCACTCGTTCTCTTGTCAAACGCACATCACTCACTCTCCCCACCCCACTTATGTACAAAATGAACTGGGAACATAAATAAATCTGTTTAACGAAGGAACTTACAATTTAAAAATAAAAAAAGAAATTAAATCAAAAATTTAGATTTTTTTCGTTGCGTAGCGTCGCGGACCTTGGTTCGTTGACGTTTACTTCGAGACTGACGTTAGAAAATGATCGCCATGCGAACAACACTTGCATCCAAGATCCAACTGCCTACTTTTGTGATTTGCTTTAGGTTTTGCTCCTATCCTACATTCCGATTCTACCGAAGATAATTAAGATTTCCGAATTTGCTGGCGGTTACTGTTTCTCGTTTGTATCTCTTAGTTAATTTTATTTCTCTTAATGTTTACTTGTATTGTATTTTTTGTTTTTGTATACCTGCTGTACAAACACACCCAGTCATACAATAACAACAAATCAGTGTGACCGCACTGACCGGGTAGAAATCTTCAAAAGTAGTCTTCAGATCAAAAGAGTATTTACCACAAGTACAGAATAGTAGCAATAGTACGGAAATTGATGGTTCCAAACGCACTAAATGAGTTTGTAATATTTATTAATAATAAGCAAAACATGCTTTATACTTATGTCCTTCCTTCAAATGAGTTCTGTAAAAATATCAGAAGTTTTATCCAATTCGTGTTGATATTTCAAATATCGAATTCGACAGAGTTCAAAATTAATCTTTGTTTGAATTAAAAAGAAAAAGAAATAAATGATAATAAAGTATGTTTGTAAAATAAGTTTTTGAATGAGTTCCGTTGTGTGGACAAGGTTTCAACTCTATTATTTTTTTTTTAATAAAACATAAGCTTGCAATGTACTAAAAGCAACTTTTTAGTTGCTAGTTAACTTATAAAAGATCTTCAAAATTTTTGGCGAATGATAATAGTTTGGCCGAACGACCAGCCTGAAGTTGGTTCGTTTTAACAACTTGGTTAAGTTTTTGCTTTCGTTTGTTTAAGGGATGAAAAACAGGCTCGTGCCATTAGGGTTCCGTGTGAATATAAAAAAAAATACATAAGACGATAAAAACCTTGCTTTCAAACCTATCGCCCTTATTCTGATTTTTGTTCGGATACCATATCCTCCTGTTTTGAATTTTGTTGCAGTTCTCAATTCTGAATTCGTACTTTTTTTATTCGTTTATCTCTTAATAGGTGACCTTAGCCCACATAAAGAATAATTAATTATCCCTTAAGATAAAAAGGTCACGAAACTTATCATAATAATGTGAAATACTATTTATTGCTATACATCAGATATGGTACACTATATCAACATTATATCATGTACGTTACAGACGATCGGACATAAAAGACGGAACACTAAAAATAAACTTTTATTAAAAAAATCAATAGACACATCTAACAGATATAATTTGTAAATTTGTTTTTAGTTTTTTTTATTCGGCCCTATCGAGGTAATCGTCGGAGGAGAGTTTTCTCCGCAACGCATCCTTTTTAGGAGATTCAATTTCGCTACGAAGTAGTTGTCATCGTAAAAAATTTTTCACAAATGCGCAACGCATTGCATTCCCAAAACTAAAGCATTCCGCAATAAAAACTTAACGGAGGACGTCGGATCGGCCGGTCGGAGAACTACCACGAAGCAAAATGTCTCCGAATCGTAGGAAATCGAAGAGAATTCCGCTCCGGCGGTTACCTCGATAGGGCGATAAACTACTGAGGCTTTTTCACTTAGCCGTACCAACTTTAAAACTGCCACAAAAATTTTCTTTCATTTCTATACTTTAAAGTACTCGACTTAGCCCGATTTTTTAGTCGAAAAGATTTATCTACCACCCTGAAAGATTTCAACTATTTTACATATTATTTAACGAACTTGGAAAAAATACCTACGTACATACATAATATCCCTGGTTCTCTTCTTTAATAATTCACCCATATTCTGATCCATATAAGACTTTGACTAAAAGTTCGATGTTCTTACAACTTTTGAATGAAAACATACAATTGTTGTCAAATATAATGAGCAACAATTTGCTACGATAATGACCGTTTGATGTCTTTCAAAGACCAATTGCTGGCAACAACGAACTCGTTTTTTTTCTTTTTCATATCTTGGAAACAGAACATAACGTGAGACTAGTTCGAAATTCAATATGAAAGAATTTAATTTAAAATATTGGCATTACTTTCATTCGATAGGATAAAAATTAGAATTGAGTTACATTGTTGACCCTGAGAAGCAATTCACCAAGAGAAAGGCAGGAAATAACTTTTCCACTTTGATTTTTGTTAATTTTATAACTTTTTTTTAATATAAACTTAAATATAAGCCTAAAGTACGTAGGAACTACAACTTTTGGGATTCTTTTTAGGACGTCTGAACGTTATTTAAATAGCAGGAAGCCAAATACTCTACTTTTTGACCAATAATTCAAACATGTGCAATAGACTCGTTCAAAAAAGTGAAATTTTTTTTTTTGGAACAATTCCATTTACACCTTCGAGGAGGTGTTGAAAGATGTCTGTTAAAAGGAGAGCTCTTAATATTAGTATTTAGAGATTTCCATTTCCCATATAAATAACACTGGAAAAAAACTTTTAAACTTTGGAATTTTATATTTCGGTCTAGAAGCAAAGTGCCGGTATGAGCGATACATTTTTTTATAGAAAATTAGTTGCTCTACAAAAAAGGTTTCTTATCATTTTTCGACAAAATCACCCCCTCAAAAGTTATTTAAGGTAAAAGTTGAATTTATAGTAAATTTAAGTTTTTTTTCTTGATTTCTGACAAAACTTTAGCCTTGAATAACTTTTAAAGGACTGAATTTGTCAGTTCAGTTATTGTCTAGAAATACTTGATTCAGAACAAATATTTGCTTGGAAATAAATGACACTAAATGTCAAGCAAATGAGAAACGTCAGATGAGTTAGAGCTAGGTTTTAAGTATCTAAAATGGGGTAGCCTGATTTTCAATTCAGAAAAAAAGTCTAAAGTTAGAATCATAAATCATTTATAAATTGATTCAAGTGTCATTTTAAGATAGTGTGATACTAAGGCTCAATTTAAGGCGATTTTAAATTACTATAAAATTGCGCTAATGTTTTTAAAATGTTTGCCATTTGCTTTGAAACTTTTTTTAGTGTTTTATTCTTGATCCACATTTGCTCTTTGATATTTAAATCGTTTATAAACTTTTGGTGTTAATCATCAAAAAACAAAAGGATCACTTCATTCAATCGAAAACTATTTCATCAACCAATACTACAAGAAAACAAAGGGAAATTCATAACAGAAATTTTTTCTTGAATGTGTATTATTATATGAAAAATTCATGTTTTTCTTATAATTTTATTTCTTTTGTGTGTTTAATTGTATAATATGTACATACATATATGTAAAAGGGTACAATCGATCTTAAAGGTCGAAGTGAATACAAAACCCCTAAAATATGTATATCGTTGTTATCTATAAAATGTTAGTAATATTATGATGTCAGAAGGTGTATTATTGATAAATATAACTAAATATAAATTTCAGTTTCCAATAAGTAAAACAAAACTTATGTTGTTACAATCGAGTTTTTTTTTATTAATAATAAACATAAATACATAAAAGTTTTGCTTAAAATCTTAGTACAACAATAAAAATTTGTTTAAAAGCTTTAAAAATCTAGGTACATTGTTTTTATTATTCTTTCTTTCTTTCCCAGAAACCAAATTTCCGAATAAAAATAAAACACGTGAACAATAGTTTATAAATAAAAAATAAGTGATGGTTTTCAGAGTAAAACAAATAATCTTGCTTATTCTACAATTTTCAGTTAAAAATAAATAATAAAACTTGGGAAAACTTTTAAAGACTTAAATATAATAAAAAAAAATTAGTGTTAGAAATATTATTTATGATGTTTTTTTTTATACTTTTAGTTGTGTAAGAGCACTTTGTAAAGGCAAATTATGGTTGGAATATTATCGGGTAGGATCCGAGTTATCCACTGAAAAGAAAAATTATGAACTTTTATAATCGCAAAAACATTTTTTGACTTAAAAAAAAAAAAAAAAACTTGAACTTTTTTGACGCACCGACACCACAAGAAAACAATAATAAGCTTACTTGACAAGCTTGTAAGGTCTTATCCTTCTTCGCCAGAGATTGTAAGTATTAGCTCTTTCTTAATAACCATTCATGATGAAGTTTTTGAAACTATTAAAGATAATCAAGCATGGGTTCAATTATAAGACAATGACCGCCACATAAATGGTTATAGTGTTTGTACAAATTAAAGTTTAACGTTGGAAGCATGATATATTGGAAAACAAAAAAAATAGAGTCTAAATAGAATTTTCATATAAATCCTAATCTCCTTAAAAAAATGTGAAAAGCTCCTATAGCCCATAGATATGCGTCGATAAGAAAACAAGTTTTTTAATTATGTACATTTGCTTTTTAGAAATAAAATAAGTTGATTTTTTTGAGCCTACAAAAGCAGGTACTTCCTCAATTCTCATTAACAACCTTTGAGCAGCCAAGAATCATTACTGAATTTGTGAACCAATTGAGGGAGAAAAAGGCCGAATTCCTAAACGCAAGACCTGTAAAGCAAAACTCATATGAATCTAGTTGAAGTACTCAAAAAATTTTCCAGTCTCACGACAGTCTGCTTAGCAAATACTTTAATGTTTGTATTTCGGGACTATTGGCTTAGCGTATTCTGCATTTCGGAACTAACCCAAATTGTCTTACACGCTACGTAAGTAAATTTGTCTGAGATATTCAGCTATTCATATTTTCCAATAAAATATCTGGAAATTTCATCGTTTAAAGTTGATGGTTCTCCTTCACGGCATTTTGTTGCCATTAGTAAAGTTGTATGTGAGATCCTTGATCTTTTTCAACTTTTTAAAAAACGTAACACATTAGAAAAGTTAACACTGTACTATTAGTTGGACAGAATTTGTTCTGAACTACCAATGATGGATAATGTGAACCCTCAAACGACCGTTTCTCTAAATGGTTGGACAAGTTGGACGCTTAAAACAAGTTTAAAGATTGATCACTCAAATTTTATTATTTTGTGGTTTCCTCAAGAAAATTTATCAACTATTAGTGGCCTCTTTGAGCTAACAACAATTGAATAGAAACTAAGGTTTGCTTTGACAAACAGTCAGCTAAAAGCTTTTGTTTATGTGTTGGTGTTCACTCCATTCCTTTCACAAGGGATGGTTGTGAGAAATGCGCTAGGCCCAAGGGCTCCTCGCTCTGTTGCGCCACCCTATTTATTTTATTTATGTTCACTCCATCGCTCCAAACTAAAAAAGTGTGCTCAAATCACTCCCAAACTTCTTTCCAGATTCACCTGAACTTACTACTTTTGGAAAACGACATGTTTGTATGTGAATTTTGTAATTATTAATTATTATTAATCCATTCCTTCACAAGGGATGGTTGTGAGAAATGCGCTAGGCCCAAGGGCTCCTCGCTCTGTTGCGCCACCCTATTTATTTTATTTATGTTCACTCCATCGCTCCAAACTAAAAAAGTGTGATCAAATCACTCCCAAACTTCTTTCCAGATTCACCTGAACTTACTACTTTTGGAAAACAACATGTTTGTATGTGAATTTTGTAAATACGAGGCAGTCAAACTGTTTGTGGTCAAGAATTTCGAGAAATTTGATAATTCTGTCAGTGAGCTATGGGACTGAACCAATTTTTCTTGACTTTCTATGTCTTCTGAAACACAAATTGCAAAGTCTCTGAGGTTATTGTTCTGTTGTTATAACAATTTCAAAAAGGAGTTGATAGATTAGATCTTTTGTGTTCTGGCGAGTATATCTATCAACTTTTAAACGTTGAAAAGGAGTTTAAGTATATTTTTTACATGATTCTATGATTTCAAGTGGTTGTGTCTTACATAGATTCATACTTAGAAGTTTTGCTATATTTTTGGTAAGCTTTCTCGCCATATTGTCAATATCTTTTTCTTTTATTCATTAAACCAAAAAATGCTAATGATTGCAGCGACGCCGTTCTTTTTACATTATTATAATATGAAATGAGATGAATTTTAACTGCGTTGTTAAAATTTTAGAACTGATCAATTAAAATCATAAAATAAATGTATGAATGTACATACCTTTTACTGGACGTAGTGCGAGAGTATGGATTTTGCAAAATTTTGGGATGTGTCTCCATTACTCTTAGCAACAAATTATCAAGGTAATCTTCAAGTTCTTTGACTCTTTGTCTTTGGATTAGAGCTTCATGTTCCATTCCATTGGCTAAGAGCATGAGTTCCTGAAAGTAATTACAAAATAAAAATTAAATGAAAAGTTTCTGTCTGAAAGCTCAACAATTTTTTTGATTAAATAGTTCCCATGTGCTTGACAGGTGCTACATATAGCCACTAAAGATAATTTGAGGGTGCTGATGACGATGGTCTTACTCATCATAAAAAAGATAATTTTGCTTAAACTACTGGTTTTATTTATTTTTTTTTTTTTTTTTCAGAAAAGCAAATGGCAATTTAATTTTGATTTTACGAGAAAAAAAAGCCAACTCAACTGACCTCTCTTGATTTTCCTTCATACTTCTTGGTTAATGCAGATGACACTTCCAGGCGAGGAGTTTGTGACTTTTCATGTCCAATTATGACACGTTCGTTCGCTTTTGGGCTACTCGTAAGCTCATCGTGTGATCCTTGTTTATCTAAAACAAAAATTATTTAAATGCAATTAAAACAAAATTTATTTCTTTCACCTCTTTTGAAATATTTGAATTTATTAAACCGCTGTTTCTTCTCAGTCTTTTCTTTGCTTGTGTCAATTTCTTTAGGAGGTACCGGGGAAGGACCATTATCACTCAAACACTCCATGGTCGCACTTCGCGGCATACCTTTTGGGGCTTCATCTGAGTGTCGATATGGACTATTGTCTCTTGTTATGTTTTCTTTGGATTTTGACTTAAAAACGGGTGAAGTTGGAGCAGTCGATGGATGTTTGCTTTCATCCAAATCAAATTCAGAAGTTGATTTTTCTAATACTGGTACAAATTCAGTAATGTTTGTGGTAATTTGTGATGATTTTGTGTCTTCTGAGAGTTTCGTTAGTATTCCCAATTCCTTAACCGGTTCTTCATTATTCGTTGGCAGAGGAACTCTAGAGTTTTCCCAAGAGCGACGTTTCAACGAATCACTACTTCCAATATCTAAATGTTTTCCATAAAGTTTTGTTTCCCATTCGTCAAGCTTCGGGTCAGCCTGATTACGTGGTGGTTTTGAAGGCGGTGAATTCTGCGCATGGAAACTTGTGTCTTCTTTGGCAAGCAAAGATGGGGCATTGGCATGGTACGATTGAATACCACGAGTGTTCAGCGAACTACCGGAGCTCTTGTGTGACAAATTATCAAAAACAAACTCGTCTTCATCTTCACTTATGACTCCCGGGTCGGCTTCACCAATACGCTGTCCGTAACGTCTGGATCCAGGATTACTGTTCGGAGTCCCAATACTTGCGAAACTCCCGCTCGTCGATTCCACATCGCCTTCCACACCCTCCTTGGGTTTTTTCTTTCCATTCAGATGCATTTTCGATCCCAAGGACTTTGCAAACTTTTTTAGGCCTTTGCGTTTCTCGATTGTTCCAATACTCAACAGACTGCCACCTACAGAGTTTGCAAGCTGACCTATGGAAGACTTGTGTTTTTCCTTCTTGCTTAGATCCGTTAGTGATCCAGATTTTACAACAAACGATATTCTAGCTTCTAATTCACCTCGTTCCTTTTTTTTCTCTTTACCCGGTTTACTTTCGAGCTTAAACCATTTTGATCTGGGGCGATCGTAAAAGTCCATTTCGTTAAGGGGAAGTGTCACTTGACCCAAAAATTCATCAATGCTTAGATTATTGTGATGAAGACAAGTCAACACTAGTTCGGCTCTATTGCCTTGATCCGGAATTTTTCTTAAAACGCACAAAACAAAATCGTTTGAATAGTTTATAAAATAAACTCAATCCATACACTTACAATTCACATTCTTCGTGCCAGTCTACATTAGAAGCCGCTTTTTCCTTCGTCGATGTTTGATACTTTTCTTTGCCCAATGCAATAGTAACAAAACAGTTATTGGTGCCATTTTTGCCTTTGGTTAATAAACCTTTTGCTCTTTGAACTGAAAATAAAAACAAAAAAGGAATAGTTAGTAAGGAAAGTAAAAATTAGAAGTGCATCCATCCAGCAAACATTACATGACATAAATGATATCAGCTAGTAGAGTCAGATTTACTCGAAAACCAACATTTGGAAAATCTTATTTTTCAAATTTTCACAAATTTTTTAATTTTTGAATGTGTTCATAACGGTATCTTTGATTTTTTTTCCAAATTTTTTGTCAATGCATTTTTTGACTTTGCATGCTTGATTTTTAAAAAAACTCATAAAAAAAAGAAAAAAAACGATTTTTTCAAAAAACTGCTCTAAAGATTTTGATTAAAAACAAATTTTATGTTTAAGGAGTCCTAGGTAGTTTGAGAAAGATCGCATATTATGTGAAATTTTTTTATTTTTTGAAATAACTTAAAATTATAATTTTGGTTTTTTTTAAATTTTTTGTCCAAGAACTTCTGGGATATTAATTTAATTTTTTGTTCAATATTTTATGTGATTTTTATTTAGTTTTCATAATTAATATGTAGTTGGCAACCTTGTATGTACCACTAAATATCTTATAAAGAGCGAATACTTAAACCTTGTAATCAGTGTTAAGATTTTGATATCGTATTCAGCACACAATCGCAAGTTCGTGAGACCCAGTCGTGCCCTTTTTTATTGTTTTTATAGCATAACAGAAATCTATCGATAAGATAATGCTTATTATTCAATTTCATAATGGAATTTTTGTCAGGTATCTGTAATACATAAATGTTACACATGACACATGAGTCACTCACACAGCTTATCAAATTTCATTAAAAAAACGAGTCAAAAACAAACAACGCTCCAAAACTTCAGAAACATGTCGAACTGTTTGTTTCTTTAAAGCAATAAAATTAAGAAATTATTTCAAATAATTCTTGTCTCAAAAATCCAAACGAAAATCACGGGGCAAGAGATATAAAGGCTCGGCATCTTATTACTCTTCTTAATGCCTCTACTTTTCATTACCTCGCAATTTACTTTTGTTCACATGCCGTTTTTTATTTATCTTTGAATACGTGTTAGGTCGAATATAAATTTGTGTAAATAAAATTCACACTTCAAAACTGATTTTAAAATCCGAAAATAAAGTCCGTTTTAAAATCCGAGTTGTTGTGTCTTCTCTCGAAAAACTAAGCTAATTCTTTCTAAGACTCTAATCATGCCATTCCTATACGGCGCAGAAGCGAGACCCTTATCGCCTTATCTGAAGCGGATGAAGAAATCTTTGGTCTCTTCAATACTCATTGTTTTTAGCCCCATTCGTGAAGAAAATGTGTGAAGAAGAAGATTCAACAACGATATGTACGAGCAGGCTTGCGACACAGCATAGCTAGAAGACTACGATGACTGGGATACTGGGAGAAGTAGAGCGGACGGTTCGCTCCGGCTCGGCTGGTTTTCGAAAGAACATTGCAGGAAAGTCGTGCAAGAAAAAGACCTCGTCTTATGTGGCGTAATTATTGTCGTTTTCCAAAACTAAAATCTGGAGTAAGTTGGAGAGTTGGAGTGACGGATTTAACACTTAAACTCTCCAATTCACTCCAAAGCGTTTTCCAAAAGCCGATTTGGAGTGAAGTTTGGGTGTCATTTCTTCACTTCCGTTTCTATTTCAGTATGTAAAGGACCGAAAACACAATACCTAAAGAAACTTCAACTGACTACTTGTCAAAGCAAAACGCAGTGTCTATTTAATATTTGTCAGCTTCAAAATTTCGCTGATTCTTAATGAGTTTTCTTTAGCAGATCACAAAATAATTTTTAAAATGTGAACGCCATTTTTGGATTTTTTGTCTCCAATTTGTGTGATATATGTAAATGAAAACTATAAAATTAGTTGAATTTTTAAAAAACAAAACCGTATCTTAGATACGAAGCTTGCGCCCGATGATGGACAGAGTCCGAAACGCGTCGCCTATTACATTTATAAAAATAATTTGTGAAATTTAGCAAAGTAGCTTTATTAATAAAAAATCTAAAAAAATTTGTTTTGTTTTTTAAAAATTCAACTAATTTTATAGTTTTCATTTACATATTAAGTGAACAATTTTCAGTCTTATTTTAAGCCTTTGAATAAAAGACAAAATCTAGCAATGTTACTACTACAAACGCAATCACTCAAAATCAGTCAACTTTTTTAACCCATTAACACCCAAGGGTACCAAAAGCAGAAAAGTTTATATTTTTATAGTATTTTCCTCTTATTGAGGTAAAATAACACATTTTTGCAAAAAACAAATTAGAAAAAAAAAAAATTATGTCGTTAGTAATGGACCCGTACTTTATAAAGTACAACGGGTTCAGACATACTTTTTTATTTTGAATTGACATGAAAATTTTTGAACCTTTATAAATACACAATAGGTTTGTTCGTTGGAGTCCTAGGGTCGCCCTTGGGTTGCCACACAGCGTTTTTTGAAAAACCTAAAGTCGCCCTGAATGTCAAATTGAGTGTTTTTTGAGCTCTAGCACTAAAGGTTTCCGTCAACTCGCCCTAGGTTTTTGCTGTGGCGAAATGAAGGCTGTAAAATAGTACGTGTTATGTTTATGACAGGGATGTGTGGTGATTTGTGATTTAGCGTTTTTTGAGAACAGGAAAACCACAGTTTTTTTAAAACTCATAGGGTTGTCAAGAAAACCTGGGTCAACCCTGGGGAAAGTTCAACGAACAAACCTAATGTAACATCGCACATTTCACAGCACCATTTCGATCGTAGATGGCACTCACGGGATCTCAACTGATTGGGTAGTTTTTTGGGAAAGTGGTATCCTGCGCTCTCCACAATGCTTCTATGGACGGTAAGCGTAGGTTGTCCTGGATTCAGAGTATGAAGAATGAGATAGTGAAGCGTTATTGCCCTGGTGAACTCGAGCAGATCACTATTGTTGTTATTTGCAAGCTTGTAGAGCTTCCAGGCATTTCATACAGTTGAAGAGAGCATAGAGGTGAAAATGTTCCACCACCACTTCTAGCGTCGTATTTCAACGGAGTACGTGTTTATAAACTGGTCGTGTAGGTCCACACCACCCATATAATAATTTTTGACAACAAGAGGCTGAGGTATGTTTACTTTTTTTGTTGCTGCTTGCTTCACCTTTTCACATGTAACGATGTTATTGTCTTTGGTTCTTTTGGCCTGCATATAACATGGTTTGATTTACAATAAGTTGTCTGACTTCAGGGTCAAACAACTTTTCAAAAACTTCGACTTCGTTGAGGCCGAATAAGTCTGAAGCAGTCAAGGATTCTATCTCAATAGTTTTCTGTTCGTTCAAACTCGGTTGATGAAATTGATTTTGTCCATAACGGTGAGGCAGTCAACTTATGCAAAAAATTTTAGTAGGGATAGTTTTAAAATCGATTTAGACTTCTAGAAGAATAATGTATGCATGAACCCAATGTACTTTTTAAAGTACATACAACTTTGGCATTGCCTAAATCTGTATATAAAAACAAAAATATAAAAAAACTTTAATTCTCGTAAGCTTCATGATTGTTAAGAATGGAAAATTAGAAAATAATTTCAAATATTTTGCTTATTGAAGTTTATAGACCACAAATGTCTTGGAAGGAGACAAAACTAGAAATAATTCCAAATGCGTTCTAAGAAAAGACGGTTGGACAATAGTTTACTTGACCAAAAACCAAAAAAAGGACCTGAAAAATTCAGATAATATTGTTTATTTGGAAAACAAATTCAAACAGATGATTTTTATTTGGAAGCATACTTTTAAATGGCCATTTGCTAAAAGCATTTTACTGTACTTTTAAAAGTACAATGGGAGAGAATGGGTTAAACAAATTCCAAATTTTCAGGAAAAAGAAGTGAAAGAGGGAAAAAAGCTTTAGAAAACAACATATATGTACGCCGAAAGTACATCAACCGACTACACTTGCGTCATTTTCACCCACGGTGAAGCTGCGGCACCGCAATCGCGTCTCAAAGTACTCACAAATAAATTGAGTGGTGCACACATACCTGCAGTGACACATATACCATCGAACGTCATTCTTGTGTACAAGTTCACAAGTTCGCTTAACGCAAACTTCGCTTTAAGTTTTAATCAAACGAAAAGAAAATATGTCTTAATTTTTAGCTGTATGTCTGTTTTCCGTCAATATTGCAGAGCATGATTCTTAAAATGACATTTGAATCAACAATTTAAATAAAAATAAGGAAGACAAGTCGTTAACACAAAAAAATCTTTGGCAAATAGAATAAATGTATGATTCTATACATCTACATACGTTAATTCCGTAAATTTAAATTAAGTTTCTTTGGGTAATTGTTTGCATTATAAAAAGAAAATCAATTTATATATTCTGATATTATTTGAAACAAATTGAGAAGACAATTCAGAAATTTGTAGATCGCCGTTAAATGCAATATAAATTCAAATTTAAGATCTAACCGAACCTAAGGCCTAAGCTCACAATAGAAACAAAATTATAAAAACATGGATTGGACTATATTCTTTTTTATTATTTTTTCATAAAAGAAGAACAAATCTCTCTCTTTAAAAGCCGAAAAGGCAATGAAATAAAATCACAATTTTTGTTGTCGAGCGCATTGCAAAATTACCGTGTGGACAGACACTAAGTCTGAAAGAATAGCAATTCAAAGTAAATATTTTCTTTTTGCTATCAACTACTATAAATATGGCTGACGTAGTATTTAGAGTCGCAGATAATTAATTATATGTAGGTATGTATAAATCTACACCAAAACATCACAACACATAGCCTCAGCATATTTTAATTGTTTATACATCATAAAATCACAACAAAATTAGATTCAACATTTGAAAGCCCCTGACGTCGGGCTTAGAAGCAAATTTGGTTTAGCACATATGTACGTCAAACAAAAACTTTTAATTTGATAAAACCAATGGCATTATCATTTATATTCTCGACTTTCAAAAGCTTCGAATAGCTTTTAACCAAAACCTTAAAAATGATTTACTCTTCTTTTTTTAAGTAAACCTAACTTCTTCTGCTACTGGAAAGAAACCTGTTTTAGTTAATTTGACATTTCAATTTGCATCAAATAAAAATAGATAAACGTTTTTGTGTAATTGAAATTTACAATCGCATTGAATAAAAAAAAACGACGATCTATGGAAATTTGCAAAGAAGAATTACGAATAAATTGCTTTTCATTAAAAAAAAAAAAGTGGCATTTCATTTACATAGCTTTGACGAATCAAAATCTGCGGGAACCTTTTACTTATCTTGGTCAGAAAATTACTTTTACTTTATATGCATACACACAGAGAAAGACTACAAAACACTTTCTCATTCAACTACATGTATAAAACGATTGACAGTCAACAACTTTGAATGGTGACGGTGTTGTGTTCAAGCTTTAAGTGAACGTCAACAAGCACGGGTCAAATGTCTTAATTAAAAGGCCACTACGGGAACAGTAGACATCTTTTTAATTATGACAAAGTTTAAGTCTCAGACATATCTATACATGAAAATAACAGGTTATTTGGAACTCTTGTAGATTATTGATTGACTTTAAGTTTCATAAAACTTAAGCGATACTATCTGACTGACCTTAGTTTAGAGTGATGCAACACGGGAAGTCACATTCTGCCTGGGATATTTTCTCAAAGACTTTCTGCCTGGGATATTTTCTCAAAGATTTTCATATGTTTATGACTATGATGATGATGGTTCTATTCTTCTTTTTATGGTTTCTTTATTTTCCAATCATAATTTCATTCCGTTATAGGCTTGTCCATATGTAGCTCAGCAAGAACATTCCAGTGACGACGGATTGATAGGTGCAAAACAAATGAAGTGTAACTGTTTCGCTTTGGATTTCATGTGAAACCGTACATCACGCTGGGGTGGGCAAGAAAACTTGCCTACAAGAACCAGTTGCTTTTGCCACTATGATATAATAAATTATTGAAATGATAGTGAGACGGGTAGGTGGTGTAAAAAGGAAGAAAGTGCAAAAAGAAAAAAGAAATCTATTGTTGCGTTCGGATAATGTACAATAAATTGTTGCTATGCTAAAGTACCGATAACTATGTACGTACGTGACAATCCTGTACAATCGAAAATAAAACTATGGAAATGCAAACTTTACGTAGAATACCGAAAAGCATTGTAACGTTAAATGGCTCAGACATTTTCAATTTGACAAATTTTGTAAGATATTCACTTCAAGCACAAAGAAAAGCTCGGGAAAGCCAAAAATAAAATTCAATAGATACATATTGTTATCAGATATTATAGCTGTGGCCTGTGGGCCTGTCCAACAAAGACTGTCAGTAGAGGGAAGATAAGGTATGATGTATGAATTTCTCGCTGACTATAGTTTATTGCAACAAATTTTTTAAGCTTTCTGGAGCGGTTGTTTAACAGCTTAATTTTCGGTTTTATTTATAAATTTTGCTTAGGATATTCTTAGACAGTACCTACCCCAGCTAGACAAATATAAATTTGATTTCAATAAATATTTTTCGAACAGCGACTCTACAAACTGCCGATTTTACAATCAAGAAAGTGTTTGAAATTATTCTTTCGGTAAAATTTTTCAGGAGGAAAATTGAAAAGAGCAAAAACAAAATCAAAACCTCTACCACATTAACGTCAGAAAAAAGTAAAGAAATTTTTAGAATGTTTCCGGAAGTGAGTACAGAAACAGACCTAATGACTAAAAATAATTCAGACAGCGTGACATAAGACATACATACATAGGGTGCGGCAACAGAGCGAGGAACCCCACGGCCGCATTTCTCACAACCATGCCTTGTAAGAGAATGGAGAGGACTTTCCGAAACGCTTTTCATGGCAATGAATTTATAAACGGAGGACTTGCCAGTTCCTCACGAAAGACGTTAAGATTCGAACCACTAACATTAGACATGAACACTACCAAATCACAACAGCTGAATTGACTTTATGATTATAATTTTTCTACTATTTCAAAAATTACTCAAATTAAGAGGAAATGAGGTAGTTTTGGGCTTTCACTATCGAAAAATCGATTTTGTGTAATCTTATTATTTAAAATTTCAAGAATATATCCCTAAAACTTTAAGCCGATCTAAACAAAACATTTAAAAAAAAAACAGAAAAAGGAAAAACGTAATTTTAGCAATCGGTAACAAAAACAAAACAAAAAATTTCCAATCTAGAATAATGTAGGGATGGTCAGAAATACGGAGAAGTTGAAAAAAATTTTTTTTACAAAATGGCGACTTCCCGAAAAAAAAAACAATTTATTAACACTTTTTTTGGACTTTCAAACAAATTTTTAAATTAGTTAATAATGAAATAAGGGGATTAGCGTAGTTCTGACCAAAGAGAAGACTATAAAGAAGACTTCAAAAAAATTTCATGTAAATCGGTCCTGTAGAACTCGAGAAATAGTTTTGAAATTGGAGAAAAACGCAATAAGTGTCGTTATAAGGCAGAGCCAGTTTGTATGTTCGTCAGCAAAATACCAATATCTTCGATAATAATTTGAATATTGAAAAACTGGTTTGTAAACACAATCTAAAATAGTTAAACCTCAAAAATATGTAAAAAAATATTTCTACATCAGAAAACCTCTTAAAATGGTTGAGTTTTTGATGGAAAATAACAGTTTAAGCTATATATGGCCACCAACAGTTTTTAAATGAAAGAAAAAAATATCGCAGAACGTTGGGAGAAGATTTGATGATAAATTTAACTGAATTTTAATTGTTTTACATTTTAAATAATTTCCGGCCAAGTTTCATTGAACACTGAAAAATGTTTTTTTTCCAAGGCGTTCTGGGGGAAGTTCAAAGTTAAAAGTATGCACAATATTGTACAAAAGGTGCGAATAAAATTAATCTAATTTACAAATTTTATGCTGAATGGGATTATAAATACGATTTGTAAGTGTACCGGCGGCGGCGAAACTGACTTCGAAAAAATTCTCCCGTAAAGAATCTACTGACAATGTTGTGGATGATGAGGATAAAAATCCCAAATTTTTAAATCATAGTTTCGATTTTTATGGAACACAGTCTTTCAAGTGGCTTTCCTTCGGGTTGCTTAGGACTAGCGGATTTTGTTACTAAAATTTTCAAGCATTTATTTTCCTTCAGATGAGAGGAATGTGTGGTGATTTCGGAGTTTAGCGTATTGTTTTTTAGAACCCCCAGTTTTGTTTAAAACCCATTGACCCTATGAGTAGTCAAAACAAAACCTGGGTCAATTCTGGGTAAAGTTCAATGAACAAACCTAATTTGAATTCAATAAATATTTTTGATCAGCTGATATCACAATCAAGCTAATTTAAAAAGCCAAAAAAGTGAACGAACAAATGAATAAAGGTGAATTCACATGAGTGCGACCAACGAACGACGAATAAATCAAGAAATGTGATTTTAAGTACCTTACAAGCATAAATTCCTCACGAATTTTTTAGGAAACGATGGAAATATAGTTCATACTTATTTTTAGATGGATAAACTCTTTTTATATTACATATTTTGGAATGTGATTCTTGGTCATATTCTAAGAAAAAAATTGTTCTACAGTAAAGTACGTTTCTCAACTTTGACATCACTTTTTGACAATAAGAAAAGGCTAACTTTGGTGTACCCTGACCTGTGTTAAATTCGGGTTCTCTGTCAATACTGATAGTAGAGACCTAATTTTAGACTTAATTTTTTGCAGAAATAATAATCTTTAATCATTGGAACATTCTGCAATAGGTATGGTAGACAAGATAGTTAGTAAAACTAAGTCGGGATGCTAATTTTAAAGGCTCGATTAATTTATTTCCAATTACACCTGCCCACATATTGACACAAAATCTGCGCTGAAACGATCTTTGCCATCTTGAATGTGGATTGCTTGAAGCCCATGTATGGAGGTTATGGAAATTCGTGAGACCATCTCTTGTGAACTGGGATTCGTCTGTCCAAAGAATTCTGTTTATAAACTGGCTATCATTCAAGCTTCTCTCTAGCAACCAGTTATAAAATCCGAGTCTCATCTCAAAATCATTCGGAAGTAGTTCCTGCACAGGTGTATGGTGGATGCAAATTGAAAAAGGATGCAAATTGAAAAAGGATGCAAAATGAAGTAACACGTTTTGAAATGTTTCTGGATCCGCTGCCATTCGTACGTACAAAAACAGACATTTCATAAGCCCTGACAATTTCTGATTGGTTTAGTTTATTTGTTTACTCAATCAAATAAACAAAAATGTGAAATAGAAATATATATGTATGTAGAAAATATTTTTTACTTGTTGTCAATAATAGATACTTGCATCAGAAGAGCCATCAAAGAGACTCACACAATACAATTTTTCGGACGACTTATTGTGAAATAGCAGTGTTTGATAAATTGGAAAGCTACAAACGTCTGCCTATCACATCGTGTTGTTAGTTTTCAAATATTTTTCATATGTGTTTCCAATTTCCATCCGACTAAGTCTGCCCAAAGATGGAAAGCTACAAACGTCTGCCTATCACATCGTGTTGTTAGTTTTCAAATATTTTTCATATGTGTTTCCAATTTCCATCCGACTAAGTCTGCCCAAAGATTTGTATTGTGTCCGCCCTGTGGACCATCTACATAAGAATGTATGACTCGTTTCTATCGAGTATTCGTTAAAGTAAAACGAAAAGTATTTCATTGATAATTTTATTATTTTTTCCTATTGAGTTAAAGCCAATCTAGAGGGCGATGCATTTAGATTTAGAAAAAAGCGAATAATGACCACCCTTATGTTACTTCTAAAAATGCTAAAGAATTTGATATGATCCTTTTACTAGTGGAGTCTACATGTTGATGTAATTGCTTTCGTTCCATTGATATTATTGTTATTAAATTAATATAAGGCTAAAGCTTTAGTCATAGAGTTTTGCTTTGTTGCCATCCGGTAGAGCTCTTCAATTGGGTACTCGCCACTCAATTTACAATTACCGTACACTGTCGGATTTGGTTTTTCGTTATCCATTTAAACCACCCATTAAAATTACAATATAAAACAATCCCCAAATTGCCCGCAGGCCTTCTTCTTTCTTGATATTATACATAGGTCACCCCGCATGCACGATTGAGGAAGAACCCTATCCTGAACAACCACTTCACATTTTTGTAGTATCTTTTCATCACAAAATTAACTAGGTACAGCAAAAGATATTCTGTTATCGTGCAGAAGTATGATTCAATGTTTAATCTAAAGAAAGTCATATCTAACCGCAAAATGCTAGCTCATTACAAGCACCTCGCACTCAATCTAATTAAATTTTTTTGTTGACTAAGATTTTGTATGCATGTATACATACATACACACAATGTATATTTATTAACAATTTTTCTTTCAAGGTACAAGAACATTATTCCCACGGTTCATTGAATCAAAACAAGCACAAGTAGGTAAGTAGATTAGATTTTTTTTTGTATAGAAAAAAGTGCATGCACTAGTGCTATTATAACCAAATTATAGTTTTCCTAAAAATAGATGAGGCTTAAACAACGAATGAACTTTTATAAGCTCTTATCGTTTGAGCACTGAAAGGTAGTTTGTAATTCCAAAACCAAAACCAACACACGACTATCCCATCTGAGCGATTAATGAGACGTACAAACAACACACATCCGCAGTCTTGTTGATTTGAATTGGCAAGTGAACACGGACAAATATTTTGCAAGGTGATGCGATAGAGCGACTGAGTGGAATTTTCATACCTATGACTAATAAATGTGAGACACATTTTTGATTTCACTGTTGGGGCTCTAGAAAGCAAAAAAAAAAGAACATAAATCATGTGAAAACAATGACAAACAGTTGAGACTCTTCTTTATAACTCGGCCATTAGCCATTATCATTGACTACAGTGTCATTACCTTACTTTTTGTTTTCATTCAAAGAAAAAACTTTTGTAAAGTGTGTAGGTAGTTTTATTTGTAGGTCAGAGAAAAAAAATAATGAACTTATTCATTTTGTTGGATTCTTCAAAACACATCGCTTTAGTATAGAAACCAAAACTATCCTCTCAACTGTGTTAAATAAAATTAAAATTATAACGAATAAGAAATCTAGTTTTATTTTCTTTGTCAAGCTCGGTCAGGCTCTTCTTATTTCTTCTCCTGACTTTTTCATTTAGAAAATCAAGAACTTACCCGTTACTTGGATATGCGTTGGACTCCACATTTCTGAGTCAAATAAGTTGCGTTACCAGAATTCAATACGAGTCGCCTTTTTTATTATTTGTTATAAGACTTCTTCACTTTCTGATAAGGTTATTTATTTATTTTTTAAATTTCAATTGGAACTTAAATAGACGGACAACACCAAACACCACCTTCCACTGCCAACTAAACATAAAAGTTAAAAGTTGCTGTCAAAATGGTCGACAAGCTGAGTTGCCATTTCACTATATCACTTTCTTTATAAAAAGAAAAAGTTTATATAACTGAGTAAGAATTGAGTGAAATATTTTAATAACTGAGTAAGTTCCATCGATGCTGTTAAGAAAACCTTATTGGCATAAAAAAAATAAGTTACTTTAACTATATGTTTCCAATAAAAACATAATTAAGTTATAAATGAATCCTGTTTTGACCTTTATGATATACAACAATATTAAAAAAAATTTAATTCAAAGAGTATGGCAGCTCTACATTCAGTTTAGCCAACCAAAGGAAAAAAATCCATATGTCACTAAACCAACAGGGATGTTATATGATACATTTGTATTTTCGCGACGGTATTTTACACCTTGTATCTATTTCCTTTTTTTCATCTGAACTTGCAGATGCAAGTAAATCCACCATAAGGTTTTGCAGATGGCATTAATGTTGGTAGGATTTCTCTGTCTCCTCGACAACTGCAATTGTATAAAAACTTCAGTTTTTGCACATAGTTTCAATTACCATGTTTTCACTTGTGATCGGGTAATTGTATCTGATTCTGATTCAGATTTCGATGCAGGTATGAGTTTTATTACACGGTGAAATTTGTTGCACGAAACTGTTCGAACACTATAAGTGCAAAAGAGAACGAAAGTTCGAAAAAGACAGATGGACAATGAGCTACCCTGTGTCGCGTGGGTTATGGTTTCGTGAAACAGCTTTGACGTTTCTCTTTGTCCTTGTTCGTGTTTTTGTTTATTCTGTTTCATTTGGTTCAATAATAAGTAATAATACTAATAATAATAACTTTTTGTTTTTCAATTGCCAATAAAAGAGGTTTTGAAGCAACCAGGCACTACTAGATAACTATTTTTCCCCAAAAATAAAAACACCGAATGAAAGATAAAGAGAAAAGTGAAACTAGTTTCATGAAACTGGATTTCATCGTGTAATAACACTTGCGACACTGGATGACAGAACAAAGAAGAATTCGAAGTAGTTTCGTGCAACAAATTTCACCGTATAATAGCAGTCTATCTACTTGTCTCACCGAATCGGGTAATCGACTTCAAATGGGATCGAATATGAATGTAAGTGTGTATGCGCAATTTTCAATTGTTCACTTAAATTAAAAACAACACATACCATCACACTCGATTAACCGATTACTCGATCTAGGTATACACACACCTTTTTAATCGATCCAGCTACCAAAGCCGCATCGGATCGGGTAATCCTATTTCAATTCGATCTAGGTCACTAATTCGAATTAAAGTGTGATTTAATTCTAAGTGGAAACGTAGTAATGAAGATATGCAGGCAGACTATGTCTGCTTGATTAGGAAACGTAGTAAAAGTTAAAATAATTTGACAGCTGAATTTGCCGGTGCGCAACTAAAAATTCAATTCGGTTTTCAAAATTCTGTCTGTTGTACTGCATTTACGTGCAAAGACTTTATTATTTCCGATTTAGGATGTGATTGAGACGGCTAGATCCTTTGCGACTTATTACGTAAAATAAAATACTGATTTCTAAATGAAAAAGAAATCTCAGTTGCAATTAATTCTAGTATGGGAGCAGAAATAAAGGAGGCTATCTTGCACCACTTGTGGTATGAGATGAATCTCTGTTATCTGTATTATCGACCAAAATTTTCTTAAGCACAATGCAGCCCGGCCCCAAGTGCACAAAATGAAGTTCTTAAATCATGTTGACTTTCATTTTCAGAAAACTCAACAAATGTCAACCTTAACCTTACAGCTTTTCGCCTTTGCCGTAGAAATCAATTTGACTTCACGAAGCTTTTGCTGTACTAGCGAACAAGCGAACCTTGAATTTTGATTTTAGTTCATCAAGAAATAAAGAAAACTAATCTCAGTTATTTTCCTGCATATTAATTCATAAATCAGAGGTATGGTTTGCGTTCCTTGCTTCATTATTCCTGTTCTGCTATACATATGGCACAAATTTATTCAACCAATCATGCTTAAATACTGGAATCCGTGGGAAAAGAAAGACGAACAAGGAAATGTTATAAAGGCAGCCCCAGAGTTTCCATTCCAGTGTAAAGGAGGTGTTTGTCCATTTCCTGGTGCAACAAAGAAGACGGACACAGATGAAGTAGCAAACTCTAATAATACATCAACAGAAACAACGGCAAGTTCCTCTCCACTGATAGCAGAGGAATCCAAAAAAGACAACTAGTTTCTAATTTATCATTCCCTTTTTTATTGTAGCTTATTTTTGGTAATGTAATTAGAGTATGAGTAGGTATCTGAATTATTACGTGTATATTTAAGAATTAATAAAACGACGAAGGTCAAGGCAACCGAAAACTGATGTAAAAAAAACTTTTTTTTATGGGGACCTTGGTATAACTACGAGTCATGAATTTACTTACATACATACATAAATTTATAAAAATTTATTTTTTTAATTTTATTGAGGCTCAACAGGCTTATAATTGGCAGTAATTTGCAAGGTTTTAGTGACGTCGTAGTTATGCATCCAGCACTCAAATTGTGTTGCAGACCACAAGGTCATGACTTTTCTGATATTTGGAGAGAATTTGCCAATATAAACTCAGGAGTGGTTCTGATAGCTCATAGTGGTACCCGTGACGTGAAACGCATGTCTGCCTGTTAATCCAGAGGTTCCTGGTGTGAATCCCAACAGAGGCAAAAATGTTTTTCTATGGGTATCGCCTTTCGCGAGGAATTGGCAAGCCCTCCGTTGGTAAATTCATTGCCATGAAAAGCGTTTTCTCGATTAGCCGTTCGGAACCGGTAGAATTGTAGATCCCCTCCATTCTTTGGGGCTCATAGCTCTGTTGCGCCACACAATTTTTCTATTTATTTTAAACTCGTGAGGCCTAAGGACTTTGTCTGTAACTCGATTCTATAATAAAAGTGTTCAAATGCCCAAAACTTCTCCACCGTTGTTCTTAAGAACGTAGGAGTAAATGAGCGACAACAGATGGAAGTAGAATCAAAAATAACTTTCGAATGCAAGCCGAATGCCCTGGTAGGCTAGTGCTTATTTTTGTAAATATTAATGTATATATTTATTTATATAGTAATAAATAATAATAATAATAATAAACTTTCGAGTGATCGAAAGTAGAATAGAGCTACATAGTTGCGCCCCAGTGTAGACACATTTAGGAAAAGGCAATGTTGCAAGGTAGGTGTGTGATTAATCCCGCGCATGTCATTTTTCTTCTTTAATGGCGGTAAGAATATTGTGAGGCTGCTGATGATGCTCATTAAAGTAGTAAATAAATTTGCATTTACCGGTCTGACAATATTAACAGATCTTGGATCTTACATTCGTCTGTACTAAAACTTATATGGCAAGTAATCATTCTCTTAGCATGTCTTATTCTTTATCTCGTTTCAAAAGAACTTCCTGTTTTGAAGCTACATTTATGTATTTACCTGCTTGTGAAATATTATTTTCTTTCTTCAGTGTTCTTTTTATAATGCTTTAAGCGTAAAGAACCGGACTATTATATCGCACCTCTGATGGAACAACGACCGATGCGACGTAAGTTCAAAAATGTCAATTCTCTAAAAACACGCAACTTAACCATAGGCCATAAAGTGCACTTAAGCTTTTGTTCGTTGGACAAGTGAAATGAAACAAAAAACGTAGGACTTTACTACAGGTTGAAAGTGTTTCTTGGTGTTTTGTAAGTAACACAACTGACATAAGATGAGGCAAGGTATTCCCGAAACATTAAGGGGCATTCTAGTCTAGAAATTTGAAAAAATCGAATAGTTTAGATATTCAAAAATATCTCCCTAAAAGAATTTTTCAAAATTCAAATTATTTCCGAAGTTATAGCCGGATAACTAGTGAAAATATTGATTGTATTTTTTTTAAGAAACTTTAAAAATTACTTAAAGTTCATGTCGCTAGACTAGATTTTACCCCATTAATTTTAAAAAGTGTAACGAACAAAGACATATCTGCTTTTTGGAAACAAATAGAATATGTATTTTCAGTTGGATCACTGTTTTGTTGGAAAACAATCAGTCCTATTATGAGTTCCACATGAACAGCATTCCCCTCGAAAAAGATCCCATTTTACTTTTCCCTTATTATGAGTTTCGGGGGGAAAATTTCCATATTATGAGCTATTTTCCCCCGTGAAATGTAAAAACGTTGAGAGCAATAATTTATTTCACTTATTTTTGTGAGGCGAACAAGTGAACACCAAAAGCGTAAAAATGTAAGTCTGAAATTTTGTTCAGGGGAAACTCATAAGGTTTGTTCGTTGAAGCCCTAGGGTCGCCATAGGGTCGCCACAAAGCGTTTTTTGAAAAACCTAAATTCACCCTGAATGTCAAATTGAGTGTTTTTTGAGCCATAGGTTTGCCATAGGTTTTCCCCAAACTCGCCCTAGCTTTTTGCTGTGGCGATTTGAGGGCTGTCAAATGGCATGTATTTTTTTTTAATGACAGGGATGTGTGGTGATTTGTGGTGTAGTGTTTTTTGAGGACTGGAAAACCCAGTTTTTTTTGACAACTCATAGGGTTGTCAAGAAAACCTGGGTCAACCCTGGGGAAAGTTCAACGAACAGACCTATAATAGCTTTTAAAATTCCGGACGAACAAAAATGTTCCTGGCGAAAAGCTGTTCACGTGAAACTCATAATAAGGCTGAATACTTTATTTTTGAAAATTTTGGTATACTTAGCTCAAAAAATCTTACATTTGCACTTACGTCGTTGTTCTGCCGGAGGTGCGATATTCGGTCCTATCGAGGTAACCGTCGGAGCGAAATTCTCTCCGATTTCCTACGATTCGGATACAGATACATTTTGCTTCGTGATAGTTCTCCGATCGGCCGATTGGAAATTTTCTTAAATTCTTAAATTTTTTCTATTTGCCAAAATGTTGTCAATTTTGTTTCGTCCTGAAGTTCCATTTTTTATATAATATCGTTATTTTCCCGGCTTTTTGAAGGTTCATATTTTGCAATAGTACAAGTTAGTATTTGCTTTATCAATAAAAAATTAATTGCTGCTTTGTACGCAAGGTAAGTAAACGTAAAGTTAGGTGTACCCGCTGACCGATGAAAAAAGTTAAAAAGAATTTTTTAGTATGGATTTCAAAGCGAAAAACGATTATTTTTAATTCATTTATTTATTTTTTAACTTGTTTGTAATTTGCTTTGATATTATTTTTTGCTTGATTTGATAGATATCTTGAGAAATATTTCAAGACTTCGCAAATCTATTCCGTTAATGAAAATATTAACAAGTACTTTTTTTTCGATTCGAAAACGAAATACAGTGTACGATATCATAATCGAATTGAAAATTATTTTCGAATAGACTTGTTTATCGAAACGAAATACAGAGTAGAAGTAGAAGAACCCAGCCACGCTTACCCAAAAGATGTACTGATATGAGGATGAACCGTTCTAATACCTAGGTGAATATGAAATATGAATTAAACAGTAAATTTCCAGTCAAAATATTTGAAATTTTTTGATATTCAGCCTTATTATGAGTTTCACGTGAACAGCATTCCCCTCGAAAAAGATCCCATTTCACTTTTCCCATATTAGGTTTGTTCGTTGAAGCCCTAGGGTCGCATTGGGGTCGCCACAAAGCGTTTTTTGAGAAACCTAAATTCGCACTGAATGTCAAATTGAGTGTTTTTTTGAGCCATAGGTTTGCCACAGGTTTTCCCCAAACTCGCCCTAGCTTTTTGCTGTGGCGATTTGAGGGCTGTCAAATGGCATGTGTTTTTATTTAAATGACAGGGATGTGTGGCGATTTGTGGTTTAGCGTTTTTTGAGGACTGGAAACCCCAGGTTTTTTTTGACAACTCATGGGGTTGTCAAGAAAACCTGGGTCAACCCTGGGGAAAGTTCAACGAACAGACCTATTATGAGTTTCGGGGGAAAAATTTTCCATGTTCGAAAAATTTCCCTTATTATGAGCTATTTTTCCCCATGAAATGTGAAAACATTGAGAGCAATGACGGTAAATCGCATGCAACTGAACGTGGTCTTTTTTTCGAAATGAACTTTCTGATTCCAAGTGAAATTTTGTTCAGGGCAAACTCATAATAGCTTTTAAAATTCCGGGCGAACAAAAATGTTCCTGAAAAAAATCGATTTTCAAAAAGAAGATTTGCAAATTTTTAAGGGCATTTTGTTCTATAGTGGTTACAGCTCAATGCTTAGAGTCCATTTATTGGAAATCAGAACAACGTTGGTAGCAAACAACGTGTCGCAAAATCGTTTTTATGAGATAAAATAGGAAAATTTTATGTTCTCTTTGGACCGTACCCAAGGCTCAAGCAGTATGTTCTATCTTTTTGCAAATCTTTATGTAAGATTTGTTAAATCATTTTATATGTGAGCTGAACTGTCAAGGTTAGCCTAAACCCTAAAGGAAAAGACTGGGCTAGTTATTGAATATATTTCTCTAACTCAAGAAAATCTGTCACTTTTTTGATTTACCCTGCGGCTACACGATCAACAAATGACAAGCCATCAGCTCATATACATAATCTTACAAATTCCTGTCCATGTTTCGGATGTGACGTAGACGTCCTTCAATTTTTCAATAGATTTTTTTTATTATTTGATATCCAAATAGCACAAACAAAAACCATACAAATAATTTTTTTCAACACTCTGTTTTCTTTCTTCAATTCATTTTCATTTTTTAGGGTGTTTTGATGGAATTGTCAATTTAATGGCTACTCAAATTGCTTGTCAGCTGGCTTGGAAAATTCCATACCAGTAGACTTTCAATTTCGAAAAATGTGGTTGTTGTGTGTAAAAAAAATTAATTGAATTGTAAATGGTTTGCCATATATTGTTCGTGTAGCCCCGGGGAATAACAGTTATAGACGAAGAAAAATCCTGAATCAACCCTGTCACTGAAATAAATGTAATAAATATTAAACAGTCAATGGTTGATATTTGTTTTTGTAAAAATATCGTAGAAATTTTTATTTCAAGTACTATTTTACATCATTCTTATGTTGAGATTTTTAACTACTTTTCTATAAATGCCTACCACTGATATAAATGTATTTAAAATCATCAACTATTTTAAAAATTTTCAACAAGTTCTCTAAATTAAAATTACAGAGAGGGTGTTTTATGTTTTTCTATTTATTTATTAATTTTTTTATTTTTTGAATAAAGTCGACGGGGTCGATTATATAAAATAAAATGTTTGTTTAATTTATTTAAATTAAAGCTTTTCCTAAATAATAAAATAGATTTAAAGTTAAACAGGCAAATATTTAAATACGATTACTTTTTATGAATTCTACTTGCAAAAGTTCAATAAGAACATTTTTTTTTACATACTAACTATCAAAATAAAAATCAATGCTAATTTTACAACTAATTTAAATTACAGAGATTCCATTATGTAATATTATTACATAGTAATATTTTAAATGTCATGTTTGCCTTTCTTCAAGAGGTTTCAATAGATCTTTAGGAGAATAACAAAAAGCACGATCACTGAAACTTGCCTTCGAACACCCATATAGCTATTATAAAAATTGCAGTTAAATTATAAAAATAGTATAATGATATAGAAGGCTGTACTTATAGCTTGAATAAAATATTTTCTCTTCAATTAAAACAATAACTCTCTTTAAAAACTTACAAAGAAAATATTTTCCAACTTAAAATTAAATATATTACTTACGCTATACAAAAATTAACTTAAATGAGATACTTTTTACAAATGATTTTAAAACGTCTTTTATATAAGTGCTTTGTGTTTTTTTTGTCATAGTTTTTTTTTTTACAAATACTCTCTCAAATATTTTATAGTTTAGACACTGCTTAAATAATAATTTTTAATATATAAATAGTAGTTATTTATGTAACATGCAAGGGCAGTCGAAGTCGTGTTTCAGAATAAGCTCAAATGAGGGCTTTCGGGATGCTTAAGCCTAACTTTAAAAGCCTCAAGCATTTAGTTCAATAACTCGTTTAGAAAGAAAGGCAGGGTTGAGGAATCTTTTAGTTTTTCGCTTTACGTGTTTTGTCAGATGTATATGGCCTCGGAACCCTTGTTTGCTTGGTGACCAGCGGTCATGTACATGTTGTTGGGTCCCTGTGGCGATTGAACGCCCTCCGACCAGTCGGACGTAGACCGAGGTGATGCACTTGACCAGTGGCCAGGAGATTCCGGTGACGGCGTTGGGTAACTGTCCAGTGTTTGGACGAGGTGCTGCGGGGTGTGTCCACCAGAATGCTGACTCGGCGGCGTTAGGTACTGGTAAAACGCCGCGTTGTGCTGCGATGACGGTGACAGTATATTTGAGGGCGATGATCCCGAATTCGAGCTCTGTATTGATGGCGGATTCATTTGTCCAGAAAATGAGTCTAAAAAAACACAATAGAAGTTTTTTTTCTTGAAGTGTGTAATTAGTTAACATACCCGGAGATCCACAAAATCCATTCAAGTCCAAGCCAGCTGAACCGAATTCTAAGCCCCCTAACTGCATAGACTGTGGCATTATTGCACTGTTCTGTTGTTGTTGTTGTTGCGGTACCATCATCCCCATATCACTGCCAGTCGGGGATATAAGACCCATCTTTACGGGTGAATTTTGTTGCGACATACTACTAGGCGACTGCTGAAAACTCGACGCCGACGATGAAGAATTGCTATTTGGAGCTACCAAAGATTGGCCTCCACCACTAAGTGGTGGGCCATGTTTTTGATGGGTAGCGTGTCTCATCGCTTGAATATGTGTAGGCGAAGTGGGCAGACTTGGACGTGATTTTGCTGGCGATGGTGAACCTAAAATTATTAATCAATACAAAATTTTGAATTACAACAATTTATATTAATCTTACCAAGATAAGCATGCGGTGAGAGCGCAATATTGCTTTGGACTGAATGTGGTGGCGATTGGTTCGAGTATGGCGGACTAAGTCCTTGCTCGCCCATCTGTACACTGTGCCCGTTCGCCGCACGTTGAGCATTCATTATGTCCTGAAATGGGGACCCCATTGAGTAGCCGTAGTTCTCCATGTTGTTCATGTTTTGGAGCGATTGAATTGATTGCGCATTCTAAAAAAAAAAAACAAATTAAATTATTGTGCACAAGCAAATTTTGGTGTTTTAACATACTTTTATGCAATCTTCGTAACTGGGCGGCTGTTTGTTGCCGCCCAACAGGTCCACCTGATGGTGGGCGGCCATAGCGTTTGAATACAGACTTGCAGTATCATACGGACTCGTTAGAGGTGGTGATTCAACTGAACTCAGTTGCGCATCCAATAGCTGTTGGTCATTCAGCAATTGCGCATTTACCACTCCACCAATGTTCACGTTGCCCTTTTTGGCAGCGCTTTTCTTTACACTTGGTTTACGACGCAAGCTTCCACCAAGTTCGCCTTCGGGCGATGTTGGTGTCAGTGATCCAGCTGTAAGCTTTGGTTTCTTCGCTTTGCCTTTAGGCTGCTTACCTGATGCGATCACAGTGGGTTGCGTTATCATTTGAGGCTGCGTGCTGCTAGGTGGTGAGCCGATCATTGTGTTCGGGGTGACAGCTATCATCTGAGGACTTCGTGGCACGTGTTCGTCCAAAAGTCGAACAATGTCGTGGTGAAGACGCTCGCTAGCAACATCTCGAGGTAATCGATCCATGTGATCCGTAATCTCACGATTTGCAAAATTGTCGAGCAATGCTTTGCACGCTTCATAGGAACCCTCTCGAGCAGCGAGGAACAGAGGTGTTTCATCTTTGTCATCTTGCGCGTCACGATTCGCGTGATGCATTAGGAGAATGTTTACAGCTTCTGTGTTATTTACGGCAGCTGCCCAATGCAAAGCGGTTTTTCCTGAATTATCAGCTGCATTGATGTCTGCATCAGCTGTAATAAGGTCTTCAACCATACCTTCAATGGCAAGCCTAGCAGCTAAAATAAGTGGTGTTGTGCCGTCGTGCATTCGACCATTAAGATTTGTTGCTCTGTTTCTCAGTAGGATTTGAAATACGCCCATTGCGTCAGCGGCCACAGCAGCGTGCAAGGGAGTTCGTCCTGTGTTGTCTTGGCAATTTGCATCAGCACCAGCATCCAAAAGACGCTTTGCTGCATCCGCTCTTGCGTACCGAGCAGCCAGATGCAATGAAGTCTCTCCTGTTTTGTCCATTGTTGCATTAAGTTCCGCACCTTGTGCCAACAAATCGGAAATGACTTGAGCTGTGGTGTCATCTCCAGTGTCTATATCCTCTCCGGTATCGATTCCTCCACCACGAACTGCGGCTACCATCAAAGGTGTCATTCCACATGGCCCACGGACATCGATGTCTACATGCTTTCCATCCTGATGCGCTGGAGGAGTCATTATCGATGGCCTAACATCGGCTACCTCCAGATGTTGCTGTGACCAAACACGGGAATCCGCCTCTTCATAATCGGTAACAACTGTATGATCACTTGAGTAGCCACCCTGCTCACATCGTATTCTTTTTGGCTGCGGCATTTCCGACTCATCATCTGACCATTGTTGCGAATGCCCCATGTGTCCCATATGATTTCCTTGGTTCATGTTCACATCGTTACTCATACAAACTAGAGACGAATTTTTATTTAATGTCCTCATCTCTTGACCATCAGGTCCTCTCCGCCTAGTATGTCGTCTCAACCCCGTTGCTGGTGTACGGAAGCCTTCTGGGAACCAAGTTACTCCATGAGCTCGCTTTCTTTGTGTAGTCACAAGAACACCAAACAATGCAAAAGAAAGGACAACTAATATTATTCCTAGTGTCACATATTTTACATTTGTTGGACTGTCTAAGACTTCTTCACCCGGGTTATTTACTCCTTGTACACGAAAAATTGGAAACTTTCTGGAAAGTGTGTGCTTTGATGCAGTCGCCGCCAAAAACTCGGCGGCCTCGGCTGCTTTGCTAAAACACTCATCGCACTTTCTGTTGTCAATTTCCAAATACACTTGCGTTCCACCTTGTGCCTTACGCTCAGTCATAATGACGTGGTGCTTCCTGCCTAAGGCAGAATGTTGTAAGCCTTCGATCTCCGATTTAACTTTCCAGGGATATATCATATCGTTACCCATACTGTCTTTTTTAATACGCAACGTCGTTCTTAGCACATGTCCCATATCTCGCAAGAATTCCACTGAACCTTCGGTGAATGTTTTGATATCCATCAGTACCACTATTGATATAGCACCATCGGCTATGTTTGGAGCCTGGGTTTCATTTTCGCAATCCAGACCATCCCAGTTACACTCGGCATTGTTGCAACCATAGTCACAGAATCCGTTTGCGTAATGCTTTTGGCAGTAGGCATCGTAAATAGGATTACATGGTTGTAGTTTTCGCTCGCAATCTCGACCATCGAACAAGCATTGAGCATTGTTGCATTCCTCATTACAAGTGCCATCCATGAACACCCGCCAGCACTCAATGTTTGCAGTGCAGTTAATCCATGGGTTGATTCCGAGCGAACAATCATTTCCGTCAAAGTTGCAAGCATATGTATTGCAGTCGGGATCACAAATATGATTTCCTTTCTTTTGTTCACACCCGCGGATTGTGCAGAGTTCTCTTTGAAATTCCAAGTCTTTTGTATACTTTCTCAAGCCAACGCGCTCGTTATCTGCAGCCCAGCCCGGGTAGCTTGGATCGTAGGTGTCGCAAATTTTTCCTGACCATTTTAACGGACAAAAACATGCAAAGTCTCCCAGCAGATTTTCACAGCCTGCCCCTTGTTGACAAGGGTTGGGTTTGCATTCATCCATTACATCGATTTGGCAGTTCACGCCCATCGTTCCCTTTGGGCACTCACAGCGATAGCCTCCAGCATCATCATCGATTACACAACGTCCGGTTTGACAAGGATTTGAATCACAGTCGTGACCAGAAAATTCGCAATTTTGTCCATAAAAGCCTTCGGCACAAACACAATGATGACCAGTTTGTCTCGTAGAACAAATACCACCGTTTTGACAAGGTGAATTGGCACAGAAATCTACTTTGTTTTCGCAATGTCGTCCCATGTGACCCGGTTTGCAATTACAATGATAGTTGTTTACCAACTGTACGCAATCAAGAGTACCCGCATTCGAACATGGATTTGAAAGACATTCGTTAATGTCACCTTCGCAGCGAGAACCAACAAAGCCGGGTGGACAAGCGCATTCAAATCCACCTACTCTGTCAATACATGACCCGTTGTTGTGACACGCTCCTGGAACACAATCGTCCTGATTGATCTCACAAATTATACCCAAAGTTCCTGGAGGACAAGAACATCTAAAGTCATGTACCAAATCGTGGCATGTTCCGCCATTCTGACAAGGATTGGGACTACAGTCATCTACATTAAGTTCACAGTTTTGTCCTTGGAACCCTTTACGACAATCACATTCGTATGCTCCAATCAAATCATGACAAGTTCCTCCGTTCTGACAAGGTTGCGACTCACATTCGTTGATCTCCTTCTGGCAATATGATCCGGCATAGCCCTGCTGACAGTAACAACGGTGGGAGTTTCCAAAATCTTCGCAACTTCCATTATTGCAGAGCTGTTTTACGCCAACACCTTTTCTGACGGCAGCATCTTTGCATGATACCATCTGCACATCACAAAGCTTTCCCGTCCATCCTGCCGCACATATACATTGGTATAAATTCTTCCGCTGAACACAGGTAGCTCCATTTTCACATGAGTTTTGACCACACCAGTCCACATAATCAGTACATTGCTTTCCGGTGTAACCATATGAGCAATGACATGTATACTCATTGCCATTTTCATGACAAGTAGCTCCATTTAAACAAGGCAGGGAGTCACATTTGTTGATCTTATATTGACAGTTGGATCCAGTAAAACCTGGTAGACATGAGCAGTTATAGCTATTTATACCGTCCAAACAGGTGCCACCATTCATACACGAACTTTCTGTACAATCTTCATCGTTCGTTTGACAATCTATACCAGAAAACCCTAGTCTGCATGTACAAGTATACGAGTTAACATATTGGTTGCAGGTCGCTCCGTTTTGACACGGCATACTTAGACATTCGTTTATATCAACCTCACAATGCTTTCCTTCAAACCCGTCCACACAGAGACAAGTATAGTCGCCTATTCCGTCCAGACAAGTTCCACCATTCTGGCAAGGGAATGAAGCACAGTCATCTGTATTCACAGTACAATCACGACCTTCATAGCCCTTTGCACACAAACATTTATAGGAACCAGGAACATTGAGGCAAGTTGCTCCATTTCGACATGGTGACGATAGCTGACACTCGTTTATATCTTCATCGCAGTACCGGCCTGTATATGCTTGAATACACTGACATGAAAAGTCCAAGAAGTTCGAACTTGGTGTGCATATGGCATCGTTTCGACAACGGTTCGTCGAGCATGGGTCCAATTTTGACTCACAATCGCGTCCTGTGAATGGCACTTTACAAACACACTTGTATCCTTTCACTAGATCAATACAGGTTCCACCGTTTGCACATGGGTTGTTTATACAATCATCAATATTGGTCTCACAACTTCGGCCTGTATAGCCTGGCATGCATTGACAAGTATAGGAGTTTAAAGCATCTCGACAAATACCGCCATGTTGACAAGGATTCGACCCACATTCGTCAATATCCAATTCGCAACGTTTTCCTCCATATCCTGGTAGACAGTGGCAAATAAATTGGTTTACCCCATCTTCACAACGACCACCGTTGATGCAAGGATTCGAAGCGCACTCGTCTACATCGCTCAAACATCGAGCATCAAAGTAACCACGTGGACATTCACATTTGAAACCGTTAACAAGATCCATGCAGACACCTCCATTTGCACAAGGGTTTGACGCACATTCGTTGATATTAATCTCACAGTGAATTCCTGTATAGCCAGGAACACATTTGCATGTGTATTTATTTATTCCATCTATGCATGTGGCACCATTATTACATGGGTTGCTGTGACACTCGTTAACATTGATTTCGCAGTTTTGACCGGAGGTTCCGGGCAAACAATGACACATGTAAGTTCCGATTAGATCTTCGCAACGCCCACCAAACTGACATGGATTTGACTCACACTCATCTATTTGAGTTTGACAAAGGTAGCCAGTATATCCGGAATCGCAAACGCAAGTGAAGGAGTTATCTCCGTCTATACATTTTCCTCTATGACATGGATTTGACTGGCAATCGTTGATGTTTATTTCACATGATAATCCAGTGTAACCTGGTGGACATTCACAGGTGTAGCCCGCTATAGAGTCATGACAAATTCCTTTATTTCGACACGGTTGCGAGTGGCAATCGTCAATGTTTATCTGACAACGTGATCCAGTAAAGCCTATGGCACATGAGCATTTAAAACCGTTGATCATATCACGACAAGTTCCTTCGTTCAGACAGGGGTTAGACTGGCATTCGTCAATATCGATTTCACATTGCGTGCCTGTAAAACCTGGCATGCAAACACATCTAAAAGTTCCAGGGTCATCTAGACAGCTCCCTTCGTTTTGACAAGGATGTGACTCGCATTCGTTAATGTTTGTTTCACAGCGTGGCCCCGTGAAACCTTGAGAGCAATTGCATGCGAATGAACCGGGTGTGTTAACACATATTCCATTATGTTCACACGGCGAACCTTGATTACATTCATCTATGTCCTCAGAACAGTCTATTCCTTTAAACCCCGAAGCACAGGAACATGCAAAAGATCCATTTATGGGACTTGTATCACAGATGGCGTCTGGATGACACGGGTTCGATGTGCATGTATCATCAAGATGACACAATAGTCCAGTTTTTCCAGGAGGACAACGACAGTGAAAGCTGCCCACACCATCAATGCAAGTAGCTCCATAAAAACAAGCTGCCACTGCACAGTCATCATGGTTCTGTGAACAGTCGGGTCCTTCCCAGCCGTTCACACATATACAAGAATAACTGCCTATGGTGTTTGTGCATGTTGCACCGTTTTGACACACCGAAGGTCTGAAAATTATAGAAATGAAATTTTAACTAGGCTTTCCAACTTTAAGTCAAAACAAACTTACCTTAAAGCACATTCATCAACATCTGTCTCGCAAAATTCTCCAGTGTAGTTTGGTGGACACTTGCATCGGTAGGAGTTCACTTTATCAA
This sequence comes from Melanostoma scalare, assembly GCA_949752695.1. Taxonomy (NCBI): domain Eukaryota; kingdom Metazoa; phylum Arthropoda; class Insecta; order Diptera; family Syrphidae; genus Melanostoma; species Melanostoma scalare. Next base: position 691,728 of record OX456985.1, read on the forward strand.
TGCAAGTTCCACCATTTTGGCACAAATTTCCTGGGCAGTCATCAATGTTATCCTCACAATTTTTTCCTCGAAATCCTAAAATTAACGTTGATAATTAGAATCCATACAAAGATTAACCTTCTTCGTTACGTTGATTGCAAATTTGCAATTATGAAATAAAAAAGTTTTTCAAATTAAAATTCATCAAAAGATACCTAAACTTAAAAGTGCGACGAGTCATTTTTACATAGAATTTAGTTTATATAAATAAATAAACAAAATAAAAAATTGTTTTATAGAAATCAATGAAAACAACAATGTACTGTACCGCATTTCTTCATTGGTCAATAGCTTTGGTTAATGACCCGTTCTAAACTGATAAAACAGAAAAGAGCAGCTCTTTGATGTTTGATTTGATTATCTGTTCGAAACAAAAATCTTTCATGTTTCATGAAACTGCGCCTCCTTTTGAGGAAAAACAGATTTGAAACTGATTGTGACAAATGTAATCAGGGGGATTGATATCAGACGTGTTAACTAGGTTTGACTACGCTCGTTGTTTTGCGTAATAGATACACATTAAAAATTTTCCTAGCAACATTGTAAAATATTTCCTTTTTTACAGCTGACTGATCTCAGATTTGCAAAATTTTCATGATCTTCATCTGATGTAGTGTGATGTTCTGTTCTGCCTTTTTTGTTAATAGTTTATAGCATGTAACAAAAGAGAGAAGTTCCATTTAACCAGCATTAACTTGAAAGGGAGGGACTCATTCTTCTAATTTTTTCTTGTTTAGTACGACTCGTTAGGCTCGTTCGTTGAAATTTACAAAGGCTTAACCCAGGTTTCCTTGATAGCCCTATAAGTTGTCAAAAAAACCTGGGTTTTCCAGTTCACAAAAAACGCTTAACCACAAAATCACCACACATCCCCGTCATTTGAACAAAAACATGCCACTTGACCTAGGACGAGTTGAGAGCAAACTTAGGGCTCTCAGTTTGACATTCAGAGAGTTTGGGTTTTTCGAAAAACGCTTTGTGGCGACCACAGCCCACCCCAGGGCTTCAACAAACGAAGCAACGAATGAGAATGACATATGTCCTTCTTTTCATTTTTTTTTTTTTTTCAAATATGATCCTAGTTTTGTGGTACGGGTACCAGACAAGGGTACCAGACAGAGTAAGAGTGATAGTTAAAATCCGAATATTGCATGAGCAGCCGCAGCTCGCCGGTTATAAGTTCCCAGGATAACATAAGTCCTTCTGTTCATTATTTTATAAATGTGGTCGTAGTTTTGTGGTATCCGTCAGGGTTAGAATAATGGTTAAAATCCGAATACTACATGAGAAGCCGCAACTCGTTGGTTCCAAGTTCCCAGTTTGGCCCCAAAAACATTTTAACGGGTGTCATCCCTCCGGAAAATTCGACAAGTTCTCCAAGAGTAATATTGCACACAATATCATTCGTCACAAGAGAAATGACCGAGAAAAAACGCACGTTTTCTTTTTAATCTTTTGAATTATGAACCCAAATGATTGTTCGTTAAAGAAATAAACTGTATTGGTACAACTGAAAAACACTGGTGCTTCCTTTTCTTTTCACATTTTTCAGTGCACAGCATGTATGGAAATGACAAGTCACTCACTAGCAGTCCATATATGTACAATATATCAGTGCAAACAGGACTTCGAAGAAAAGTCACTGTGTGTACCTAGCAGCCTAATTTATGAACCACCCTTTATATGGTGGGCCTGAGACTGTCTGAAAGTACACACAGAAACCGACCCTTATGATAGGTACTCCATTAGCTCTGGATTCGAACGGTTATTGCTATTAGCTGCTAAGCTTGCTTTTTTAGCACATAACGTCTACCTATTTCTCGAAGACGCAAACGTTTTTGTTCATGAATAAGGACAACATTTTGATGATTTGAAAATATATACATATGTACATGACAACGAAGACAAGGTAAACGGAATGGACAAGTGATATGCGAGTAGGTAAAAACAGATTCCTAAAAAAGCAGAAAGGCTTAATCAGCAGGAGTTCTATTTGGGCATTGAAGAAATGCCACGGTTTTGTCTCCTGGGGCTTAGTTTAAGTCAATTAAAAACTCCAAAAACAGATAACTATCAATTAAAGTGAAAAGCAAACAGATCACTGATTGAAGAGATATGATTCATGAAGCAGTTCTGATCGGAACGGAATTTTTCCAATCATTCATCACAAAAAAATAATAAAAAATGGTAAGAGAAAGAGATCTACCATTCTCATTGTCGATTTAATTGCCTAATTAATATTCGCAGTGCACTTTTTTGAATTGGTAAAAGATTTTGATGCACTGCAAAACCTTCGAGAGCTCGTGTTTTCTGAATCCCACAAATAGGTTGGTAGTAACCAGGTAGGTATGTAAGGATAAACATTAATAACTTTCCTCATACAATCGAAACATTAAATATTACGAATATTTCTCAAACAGGATACGATCCTCCACATGTTCTTATTCCTAGTCAGGGAGCATAACCGTTGCGTACCCCAGCTCAAACATAGCAGGGTGCACTGCACATTTGGTGCACATGCACATGAGCCATGAACCATGATATGCGCGGTGCAGTGATATTTGAAGTACAACGTACAACCATCCCATTGAAAATGTGATGGGAAGAGGGAGACAGACCAATCGGAAAATGTATGAGCTTGAGCACATTTATTTCTGATGCTTCTCTTACCCGTCCGCCCTCTACGCATTTCTTCAATATTCGTTTGCCTTGCCTTGCCTTTGCTTTGCTTTGCTGTCGTTTGCTTTGCTATGCTGCTCTGCTAACCACTGTGTGGTGGTTTTTTGTTGTTCCTTTTGTTATTATTGTTTCTGCTTTTGGATTACGGAGAAACATTACAAGAAACTTGGCTGCAGGGCGATCGCGCAGTGCCGAGAGAGTGCGCGCGTTCCCACGGTTTCATATCTGTAGCGTTTTTTTTTTGTTGTTGTTTATTTTTCCTCCCGTTTCCCCTCTAAATCGATGCCGATTATGTATGGACGAAGACGAGTATGTGGTGGACTTGTGGACCAGATAAGCGAGAAAGAGAAAACCTATGGAATTTCAGAGGTGTATGTATGTATGGCCGCTTCGTAGAACATTGGTTGGGATGGGATCGGTGTTCGGTGGTTGTGTACGTTTAGGTTTTTTTTTTGTTGTCTGCTCGTCGGCTTTACTTCTTTTAGCTGAGGCTCAGATAAAATAGTGTTTAGCTGTCTTTTGTTCTATTTCTTCTTCTTCGTCGTTTTCTTCGATTCGAAAAGGCACAATGCGACAGAGCGAGAGCTGATAAAGTCGAAAACAACTTCTTTTCTCCTAGAGGAGAACCACGCCAAACCGGCTTTTATTATTATTATTATTCTTATTATGCTATTATTATGGCTTTTATGTGTCGGTCGCGTTTCGTTTCTGAATGTGTTGCACTGGATGTTTACACTGAAACAAATGACACCAGGAAAAACATACAAGGAGTGGGCCGGATATTTGCAGCTTGTTTGTATGTACCGTACCCACTGTTTGCTTTGGGATAATTTTGAAGATTGTGCCTACATGTTCGAAGGTTGAGGGGAAATGTCGTCTATATGTCGTAGTCGTAGGAAGCTTAATGGATTTTTTTGACAAGTGAATTAGGCAGGTTCGTACCTAATTATTTATACAGGTACTAAATCCTGGGCACTTGTTTGAAAACTAATAGGAAGATAGGTAGGTACACCTAATAAGCTTGGGCCCTTATCACAAGGCCTGTCGTAACAAATTTGGACTACAATTGCCAAAAAGGAAGCAACAACATAGACGCCCTTGTAGTGAATATTTTGCCACGAAATTAGTTGCTATTGATGAAATTATTAACAAGTTGTTAATAGGTAGGTACCGACATATCTGCTGCAAAACATTCTTTACGAGCACATACGAGGTAGTTCGAAATAGTTTTGTAATAAATAAGTAAATAAATAGGGTTCCGCAACAGAGCGAGAAGCCCCGGTGCCTAGCCGAAAGAATGCAGGGGACCTACAACTTTCTGCCGTTTCCGAACAAGAAAGCGCTTTTCATGCCAAAGAATTTACTTTCGGAGGATTTGCCAATTCCTCGCGAAAGGGCCTATACCTACCCCTTATTCCAGCTAAACTTTAAGTAAAGTTCTTTTCATAAATAGGGATAGGTTAGATAATTACTTTCGCATCTCTTGCTGGATTACCAGGTGTTCGGTATTTTAGCTCTGTGTTCGGTACAACAAAAATACCGAAGTACGGAAGGTTCGGTATTTTTTTCTGATAAAATTTTCTACGCAATCGCTATTGATGTTGCCGTACATTTGTTTTGTGCTTTTAAAATTAAAAGAATATTTTTTGGAACTATGTCCTTTATTTTCAAATATTCTACATTAATCTTAAAAGGAGCTTAAGGCTCCTATGTAGTTGCTATAAGACTGCCGATCCACTCATCATACAGTCGTATTTATATTCTTCCTTATCTTTCTACAAGGAGACCAAAGCATATAATCATCATTACATAAATAGTGTGGTGGTGGTGACAGATAGCCGTAATAAATTAAGTGCGGACATGATAAAGGCTGAATTATGCATACGCTGCAATTTCAGTCTTTCATGTAGACAAATGCACGAGGCAATGCTAGAAGCTTACAACAGCAATAAAAAATAAAATTAGATTAAGCGTTGCTTTTGTACTCTTTATAATATGTTTATATTAAAGTTTCGGTTTGTAATGTTTTTTTTTTTTTACCCCATGTTCGGTTTTTTTTTCAAAAAAGATCTGGCAACCCTGCTCTTGCAGTGTCTTGTTAAGTGTTGTTTCATATTTAATATCGATCCCCATTCGGATTTACACAAGCACTTTTCAAAGTGCTTCCAATAATGAAAGGGTCAGGACAAAAGTGATTTTATTTTGTCCCTGTTTGTATGCCATTACCAGTTTCTTTTTACAAAACAAAAATTATTCCAAAAAAAAACTCAAAAAGGTATTAGTGTAGTAAAGCATAAATAAATACAAATAATCTAGCTTTCAGTTGAATAATTATTGAAAATATTTGGACAAAATTAGTTTCGATATAGTTACTTATGCACATACGAACTTGATGGTTGTATAACTAGTCCATATTTTTGTTTTCATATAATATCATCAGGTACGCAACAACTGGTTTGATTTACGAAATCTTCATTGACATACCTATGTAAATAGTTTAAAAGAATTATTAGCTTAAAAAAACTTGACGTTTTACTTTATCAAAGTTCGATATAACAGGGTGGGTCAAAAGGTTATTCACAATTTCAAAAATTTCAAACGCTCCGTAATAATCAACCAACTGGATTAGCCCGACGATTCCAACGCTATATGTTGCATAAGACTATGCGATAGCAACGATCTTACGCTGTGGAGTGTTATTAAAAAAACGGGGAGAATGCAATCGCCCAGCGCGCTTTCAAAAAACATTTAAATTTAAAACGTCACGAAAACCCCCAGAGTCGTCATTTTATCGATAGATGGGTGTAAGACTTCCTCGAATCGGGCAATCTTATTAACCGTCCCGAATTGACATTCCGCGTACATCAAGGACGCCGTAAACAATAAAAACTGTCAACGACACCTTTAGATCTCCGCTTGAGACATATTCAACTTCGAGATACTTGGTTTCATATGATTTCGCATATCACTACTGATGTTTTGACCTTGTTGAGAAAAAAATTTGGTAACCGCTTGATTTCGCGCAGTTGTGCTTCGCTTGGCCGCCTCGTAGCCTGAATCTGACGCTGCCAAATTCTTACCCATCAGTGGAAAGAAGGGAAATTACTCAGTTAACAAAAAATTTCGCTCTGAGGAGAATTATCCACACAAATTAAAGTAGAATAGAATTATTTAGACACCTTAGTCAGAATGGTAGCCAGCGACAAGTTTTCTCGAAACAATGAGAAAAACTGTTGACCAATTTTTTTTTTCAATTTATCTACGTAAGGGTATTCAAAACAAAGGCAATGTTCTATTTTTTAACAAATTTTAAAGTAAATTTTTTAACGACGACTACCTACAAAATGGTTGAGAATTGTCATTATATCAGTAAGTTTTCAGAAAATGATCTAATCATCAAAGAACAGTCTAATAGTTTTTAAACTAGGTACATATTTTAAAAAGCTAGAGATTTCAAATACCTTAAAAATCCTGAGGAATGTTTTGCCAACTTTGAAACATTATGGTTAGGTATCTACCTTATTTGCATAACCAAATTGCAAAAACCTGGTATATATAGCCCTTGATCACAAAGAGAGTCAAAAGGCATGGCTTCACTTTAAACCAGTTGTTACACATGAAGGTACCTAGAAACATTCAAAATAGGTACTGAAAGGAAAGCAGTTATACAAAATAATGACAAAGAATTATTGTCATTTTTAGATAGATTTTTGATTTGTTCTGCTTGGATTTTGTTGAGACTTTTTTTCAGTGTACCTACAATGTAACGCATATTTAATAACCCTCGTTCTTCGGCTGTCTGCTTCTAATTCAAAAACAAAAGGGAGTAAACGGGTCAAAGAGATACAACAAAATAAAAAAGCCATAAATGTACAAGACTCGCATATACATACATGGGTTTTCCAACGAATTAACGACTACATCGACCAACAAACGATGACACGAAGCCAACACACCGAAATAATAAAACGATCAAGCTGACCTATGCGAGGTCCGATGACTGTGCTGTGCTCTGAGTGCCCAGGAGCGATTTTCAATGAATGAAATGTGAGATATGAGTGCTCGAAACACAAATGCAATTTTTTAGCATGTAGAGACAATTTTGCCTCGCAATCACATTTAAAAACTTTCAAATAAAAAATTAAACTTGTTTAAAAAAAGCAACAAAAGAGATTATTAGACAGGCATGAGGCAAGAACAATCAGAAAAGTTCAATCATTTCATCAACGTCGCCGATCAGATCAGCTTTTGATTACGATCGTCAAAAGGTCGTTGATCGCTTATGTAAATAAATCTAAGCCTACATTTTAAATGAAACTAGAGACATAAAATAGCCCCAGGACATCTTTCACATCAAACGTGATGTTGAAATCAAAATTACGAGGGGTAGCCGTTTCCTTTTTCAAATATGAAATTTTATGAACCTAGTATATGTAATGTACCTACAATTATTGTCTACATCCCAATATTATAAACGGTCGCTGTTATTTTATTTATTTGACAAGGGAGAGCAGCACGCTGGATTGGAAGGAAACAATAGACGTTGCTGAATTAGCATACCAGGTAATTGCGCACCGAGCTCTACAACATGCTCCAATTTGATTTCGCCTCGTTCTTTGTGTGGCAATATATGCAAGTTGCACGAACAAGGGTCACTTTAATTAATTGAATATATTTGCTTGCATTTGTTTCTTTATGCTTTCGTTGTACTGTGCTGTGCTGTCTTTCTGTCCCTGTCCGAACGTGGAACTACATTAATTAATTGAGGCTGAGTTCCACTTCCCACTACGAGCGCAAATCGATTTAAGGTGTGCCTCACACCAGACTATTTTTTTACTCCTTCTCACTCTGCCATTAGTGTGCATGAATTGGAAGCCAACGATCAATTGCCAAACCATCGATCAAACATAATGAAGAAACTAAGCGAATAGATGGAGTATACATACAAACGTTAATATAGCGCTCATGAGAGTCAACCATTTCACAGTATAAACTCTTTTGGGTTAAAATTGGATTGGAACTACTATTTGCCATTTTGATGCGATTGTTTTTTTCTGCGCTTGTGAAAAAAGGAGCAAAAATTATGAATCAAAAATAGTCTTAGTAGGCACCTAACTCAATTTTTGAAGAAGTTATGACTTTTTTTCGAGATGGTTAAATAGTTTTAAAAATTTCCTAAATGGGGCAGACACACAAGAAATGAGCAAATTAAATAGAGTCGGGTTCAAAAGATGTCGATTTGACAAGGCATTCAGCCCTATCACAGATTCCATCGTAATCGAAAAAAGTCTAAGTTTTCCGATGTAACTATCACACAATCCATTCGGAGTGGAACGAATTTCGAAATTTGTAAATTTGGTATCACCAAAACCGAGTGGAATGTAAATTCATTGTCTTAATATACGGAAGAAGTTGTGTTTGCACATTTGGCGTAAAACGACTGATTTTGAAAACCAGCATTACGGTATTTAGCGTGGCAACTGGCAATGCTTTCTTCGATTCCATTCGGATTTTGTGAACACAAATTTTCATAGTTCGTAACTTAGCTTTTCGTGTGGAAGTTTTCTACGATGGAATCTGTGATAGAGCTGATTATGAAATAGCCTCAGTTTAAGGAGATCGTAAGTATTTCAACAATGTTTTGCATGTAAATATTTTAGACTTTTCACTTTTCTACGAAATGTTCAGAACAACATAAGTAAACTGAAAATGCCAAAAGGTGGTTCTGATTTTACTTATTTTTTGTTTTAAATAAATTGATATTTTTGTTGAATTTTTTTGACCTGCGATGTCTGACTATACATAGGTATGTGTATTTTTTCTTTTACAGAAACGATGCTGATTTTTCTGTTTATGTACTTGCCGCGGTCTAATTTAAGGAACCGAAGAGTAACACAAAAAAATTTAACATCATTTGCGTTTACTTTGGGAGTGCATTTAAAACCATTCATTGAGTTCCCATCGCAAAAAATAATCGCCATTGCTTTAAACTGCGATAAATTAGCTTCTTTATAATCAACTCCGTCAACGCACCTATCTTTGAGCAATTGAATAAAATCGTTTTAGGATATTTGAACTTTCCTCGATTAAAGAGAAGATAACAAAAGGCGTTATTAACATTACCAGGCCGTATTGATCTTGTATACAATACACACGATGAATTTACAATGGTTTCATTTTATTTCAAACTAAAATAGCGTGATACCTTCAGGGTGATGCATTAACTTTGCCAAAAGAAGTCGATGGAGTCAATGGAGCATAACTGTGAGGTGCCTGTGTATTCACAACTGTTTTCTTTGCTTTCATCTTTGCCCTCCCATTTTTTTTTTTTTTTTTGCAATCGCCATTTCTCAATTCTCCCACACTTTTAATATACACATAATTACAAAATTACTCTACAGTTATACGAATTTTGATTTCTATTGACTTTTTCTTGCAATATCATCGTGTTATGCCGTGCACCAAAAGGTCTAAATGGAAATTTGCAGAACAATGGAGGTTTTTGTTATTATTTTTTTCCTTGGGCAAAAAGATGAGTTTGAGCTGCGTTTAATTTGTTAAAATTCCTGACACCAAAAGAAGAAGGCGGCTAAACTTTTTTTCGGAAAAATACGAAAACTTCTTGTCAGAAAATGTAGTTTTAAATTTATTTATTTTATTTTATTGCTAAATTGTAATTATTTTCAAAATATTGTTGTAGTGTATTTTCTTATACAAAAAGTAAAAAATGATAACAAGCGAAAAGTTTAAACGACCTACAGGTCTAACCATAACAAACTATTGTACTACGTTCTCATAGACTTTTTGATAAGTTTAAATTATAAAATCATTTTCAAAGTTCAATTGATCGATCAATTTGTTATGTAATGTCTCGACTCTCGAGAAATGTCTGAAACAATAAAAGAGCATATTATGCCACATACGGCAAGATAAAGCATGTTATGAAATTTTTTCAGGTACCAAAAAAAACCGAGCGTTTACACAAATTTGGCAAATTTGGTCATTGTAGTGTAAAAAATAGTTAAAAAATAATGACGAACTGTATGTCAATCGTTGCCTTCACCGACATTATGAAGCTACTCTTGCGATATCCGAAAACTTTTTCAGATGTTAAGAAAATATTTAAGATGAAATACAAAGGTGTACACTCATTACAACATGGGTAAATTTAGTTTTGTAAGATGTACCTACAAATGGGAAATGGGTCATTCCACGGTAACACCCGAAACGAACACTTTTCGACTCATAAAATTGTTAATCCTTATGCTGATATTTTAGTGTTTTAATTTTTTTTTATTTTCTACGTAGTTTCTTTACCTCAATTGTAAGATTTGTAGATTTTAGCAAAAGGATTAACAATTTTATGAGTCGAAAAGTTTTCGTTTCGGGTGTTACCGTGGAATGGCCCAAATGTTTTTACGTGAACCTATAATGCAAACATCGTAGAAAAATGAGCTTTGAGAACCTTTTTTTTCTAAAAGACGAAATTCAAAACTTTATAGGATATTCGTAAATATTTGGTATAAGAGAATTGTCGATGTGCCCTATAGAATTCGAGATTTAATTTTAAAACATTTAAATTAAGTAGCTCAATTTTTTAACTTCGGCCTTAATTTTACCAAAATTGTTTACTTTGAGTTCTTCTGAAACAGTCTATTAGGAGGGTCTAATTTCAATAGTATTACCCAATTGAAATTAACGCCCTTTTACGATGCCATTTAGAGTAAGACTTACCAGGTGGACACTTGCACTCGTAGTTTAGTCCGCTTGACTGGCGACACGTTCCACCATTTTGACATGGTGACGGCGAGCAAGGAATGTACTTCGATTCACAGTTCTTCCCCGTGTATCCTGGCGCGCACATGCATCTGTAATAAAAAAAAAAACAAAAATTACATAAAAACACACACTTACATTGTTTTATCTACTTTTGATTAAAGTGAACATAAAAAGAGCGAAGCATAGAAGTTTTTCTTAATTGTAAGCTGCTATAAGTTTCATTTGCAATGAGTGACAGCTGACAGGTAATTGCTGCCTTCTTCAGAAGCTTGCTGTGATTTTGCTTTCAATCGAAACCTATGAAGCATCACTTAAATCCTTACCATTGTCAGGTATCACTTTGAGGTTAGAAGATCTGGATCGTGATGTGAAGAAGATTACTACCAGCACAACACACAAGTAGAAGTTGTACTCCAGCTCCAGTTCATAAGGTCAATTGAGGGGTGGTTAAGAACTAAACTTGAAGCACCTACCTATTGCAGAAAAAATAATACGATGAACAACACAACATACGACTTCACTGCTATGCAAATTGGACCTCCTTCCGATCGGGCAGTCAATGATGTGTAAGCAAAACGTGCATTGGACTTTTTACCCTTCCCGCTTTTCTGCTAAGTTTTCTAAAGGCCGGTTTAAATCGAAGAATTAGGCAGTGGAATAAATCTCATTTTTTTGTTACCGTCTTTTAGTAAACTGTGCTAAATCAACCATGAAAATATAAGGTACGCAAAAATGGAGAAAGGTAGTGCATGCATGCATAGTGTATACAAAACCGACGTCGACTACCTGAATTTTAACAGATTGTTTCGAATTTACTTTGTAAAAAAAAAAATTATAAACAAAACCTGATCTGTGTGTAGTCCAAGACCAAGAGTTGCAGCAATACAACGAAACAAAGGCTACGTTGCTTTCGTTTTTTATGTGTTACTCTGGATTTATTGTAATTTTTGAGGTCTTAAGAAAGGTTCACACACGATGGTTGGGCTGAACGTGTAGGTACAACAAGAGTGGACACAAACTTCGTTCATATGAATTTGGTTTAATGGCAGTTGTTTGCTTTTTGTCTTTCCTCAGTGGTTTATTACCCAAGTGGAGTCATTTTTAACATCGTTGACGAAGGTACAAAGGACGGTGAATTTTTATTCTTTTTAACATACTGACCTTTCAGCACGAACTTTTTTGGAAAGGGTATCTTCAGTTGCTGCGTAAGGGGACTTCCTGCAAACCAACAGTACCTACCTTATAACAACAAATTTGAATGCTTTCCGTGTCTCGTTTTTCGGTTCAAATTAATGTAGAACATATGCCTATAGGTCCCTATCTATTACTCTATAGACAAGTGTCTCAAACTGGAAGCGATTGATTTAATTAAGTGTGAAGTTGTTGAGCAGATAATTTTACCGATCACAGTGTTTGAGTTACGATAATTGAAATACTACCATAAATAACCCGAATAGAAACAAAACCAACATAAACTTTAGCTAGTTCACAATAAATTTTGCACAAAACTCGTTGGGTAGTGATTGAATACAGATTTGAATAAATTAAAAATGCAACTTTTACATATTTTTTTTCTCTTCTAAATTTTAAGTCCGGTTTTGGATTGGTCAATCAATAAATCCTTCAGCAACTTGACCTTTAATGTAGGATTTAGTTAAATTGAATACACCTATGTATGAACGTAGGTAGACTGCGGTGGGTTTTTGCTAGCACAATGACTGATGATGGATTTAATATTTCTGTCTTGCACAATGAATGCTAAGGTGTAGGTATGAAATATACCTACATTATGTTAAACTGAATTTTGTGAACACTATTTTTAAATAAAACTTTCTGTCAAGGAATATTTTGGACGGAGTCATTAATCTGTCTTATGTTTAGGTTCTCAAAAATACAGTTGTATTGAAAAACATTGAACGAAAGCAATTGAAAATTCGAAAAATAAAAAAAGACCGTTTTAATAAGGTTGATAGTTCACTGTATTACCGTTATCGGTAAAAACAGCTTTACACTTGCAAAATATCTGTAAAAAAAAAACATAAAAGACGCAGTGTTGTCTTACAAAGTACTACTGTCATTTCGGTCACAACTGTAGGTACATAAATAGTCTTTTCTTTCGTAACTTAAATGCAAAATATTTGAAGAAATCAGAAATACTTTGTGTGGACCTCAGTTTTTTTAACAATACACTTATTGACACAAAAACATGTTTAATTCTGAAAAAATACTTTTGCAGCAACATACCTAATAAACATAGACATGCAATTAAAAATTCAAATATGTAATCACAATTCATAAAAACAATTAATATTTGGTATGGACACGTTACCAAATTCTGGAAGGGGATTAACCTCACCTTTCAGCAATTTAAGTGTGAACCACTTTGGAGTAGATGGCGTACACCCCAAGCTTGTCAAAATCCTTTTACCTATCATATTCCCGCACATATCTCATACCTTCAATACAATTTTGACAACTACTGTTTTTCCTGATCAATGGAAAAAGGCAAAGACAGTAGTACCTGTACGGAAAACTGCACAAATGTATTTGAAAAAATGGTTCAAATACAAATCAAAAGATTCCTTCGAAGGAATAATATGATATCACCACAGCAATCTGGTTTAACCCTAGACCCGTGTATCGGGCACTCAGTGCCCAAATCGCATTTCAAATCAGATTTAAACATATTTCCTACATTATGACTATGCTAACTATACATTTATAAATTGAAATTAAAATATTTAGCATCATAATAACGGAATTTGGAATGGTTTGATTTGATATCGGAGCCTAGATAAGCCAGCAAACAAAATAGTCCAAAATCGCGTACATGGTGACTCAGTGCCCATAATCGATTTTGCTTGGAAATTATTGGTTTGATCATTGATTTGCAACTGTATTTTTTATTGATTTTTTTTTGCAGTCGGGCTACTTTTATTTTCACTTGCTTGAATCAAAGCTATAAAAATAAGGCGGGGCTTGGCTTACTAGAGATTACGGTAAAAACAAAATATTCTATGAAAAAAGCAAACCAACAACTTGTTTGATTTTATCAAGTGGGTTTTTTTTTTTTTTTGAAAAAAAAAAAAAACTAAACTTTTTTTTGTTTGTAAAAGCTTTTGTATTACAGCATATTTTGTTTTTTACCGTAAATTGCAGGCTACATGTGTTTTCTTTTTTCTATTACATCGGTAAAAGGAAGTTGTTTGTGGAAACAAGTGATTGCAGTTGTAAATTTTGTTGATCTGAACAAGTGCAGTTTAGTATTTTCGAAAGGATCTATTTGTAGACTAAAAACTAAAGTAAGTCATTTAGTTTGTGCAGTCTACACTTTTTGCTTAGAGAGTTTTTTCCTGTTAGAGAGTTATGGATGCTATTATGGAACGAGTTCTTTATTTGCTAAACGCATCTTCCAATCGGGATTTGACTGCATCAGAGCAAGAATTTTTCGACGATAATTACTTTCGACTCCTTGATTCAGGAGAAGATGCGATTGAAACAAGTGCATCAGAAGATGAAGCTGATCATAATGCTGATTTTTCGGATGCTGATGATCCTAATTATGAGCCAAATACAGCTTTATTGGACAATCGAATTGTGCAAGTAGGTTTTGACATCGAAGATGAAGAAGAAGCTGATAGGCAGCACCAGCAAGGCAATCGGCAAGAGGAAGATGAAGTTCCTGTCGCACCTAACAGAGGTATGCGTTATTTTGCTAGGAATCCAAAATACAATGACATTTGGTGGTCGGTGTCAGATGAAAGTGAGACCCAAAGAACAATTAGGAGCCGAACTGAAAGATTGAGACATGTTCCAAAATGTTCTAAAATGTTTACGGGAATGGCTGAAGTTTTCAAGTCATTGGTTTCCCCTAGTATTATTGGAAATATTGTAATTGAAACTAACCGAAAAGCCAAAAGAACTTATGAAGAGAATCGTCTATCGAGTAACCCAAAGCAAATGCGAAGATGGTATGAAACATCTGAAGACGAAATATATGCCTACATTGCCATATTGCTATATGCTGGCGCTGAAAAGGCCTATGGAGTGGAAGCGAAAGACCTTTTTCATCAAAGCCATATGGCTTTCTATCGTGCCGTTATGTCCTTGGAAAGGTTCGAGCAATTACGACGCTTCATACGTTTTGATGACGGAAGAACTAGGAGTTGCCGTCTTCAAACTGACAAATTAGCTGCATTTAGGTATAAAAATATATGGTTTTTTGAATGAAATACATTCACAAATTTGTAATTTGTTTCATCAATTTATTAGGTACATTTGGAATTTGTTTCAAGAAAATCTGGTTGAGTTCTATAAACCATCTAAAGAACTCACAGTTGATGAACTGGTTGGCTCTAGAGGAAGATGCCCTTTCAAAATGTACATGCCGAATAAGCCTGGCAAATATGGTATCAAGATTTTTTGGATTGTTGATGCGGCAAACAGCTATCCTCTAAAAGGCGAAATTTATGTCGGCCAGCAACCATATGATGGCCGCTCCGACGGGATATCACATCAACTGGTCATGAGATTGGCAGAAATGTACTTAGACAATAATTACAATATTACAACAGACAACTATTTTACATCGATACCATTAGCTTTGGAATTGATTAGTAGGAATACAACAACCATTGGTACTATAAAATCCAATAAGCCCCAGCTACCGAAACAATTTACACCAACTGAGAAGGAGTTCAAACGAACAAGGGAGAAATTCTCTATAAATTTTTGCTACTCCCGTTGTATGCAATTGTGCAGCTACGCAAGCAACACAAAAAAAAACGTTCTTATGTTGTCAACTGCCACCCACGAGGACAAAATTGATGAAGTATCCAAAAAACCGTCCGTAATTATGGATTACAATGCTACTAAAGGTGGAGTTGATACTTTCGACCGTCTGGCAACAGTTTACACCTGTAAACGAAAAACTAATCGGTGGCCAGTAACATTATTTTACAATCTTTTGGACTGTGCAGGAGTGGCGTCTTATAGGATTTTCGATATTTGTCAGCCTCACTGGTATACCAGCAAAAAAAGGTCCGAAAAAAGAAAAAAGTTTCTAAAAGAACTGGCCTTAGAGCTAGCAGATAATCACATAAAAAATCGTATTGCAAAGCCAACTATACAAGCAAGTGTGAAATCAGCCATAAAATTGATTGGGTATGAGATTGAAACCGTCGCAAGCTTGCCAGAAATAAGAAGAAATAGTATAAAACAACGATGCGAAACATGTAAAAAAGAAAAAAAAGATAACAAAACTACAGCAGTTTGTGACATCTGTTATTCTGCCGCTTGTACAAAGCATTATATCAGAGTGTGTGAGAAATGCTTTGTTGACCAAAATAATGTCAACTTTGTGGACAGTGAAGGTAATGATCACTTTGAAGACGATTCCCTTCCATCAACTTCATTTTGCCCATCAGCAAAGCGCCAAAAAAGAAACACAAACTAGTCTCTACATAACAACTTTTGTGTATATATACTTACAATTTAAAATAAAATTTTTCTTCCATAAAATATTTATTTTGATTTTTATATTGTTATAAGTTTATTTCACATTTTCAGGTTCAACTTAATCTTCGTGGACACTCAGGAGCTTAGTACTCGAATAATTATTTAAAAAATCTTGCGTTAATTTTAATTTTCCATACAAATTGTATGAAAAATCTTCGTGGGCACTCAGGCACCAAGTACCCGAAATCCAATAAGTTTTATAGTACACGGGACTAGGGTTAAGAGAGAAACACAATTGTCCCACTGCACTAATTAAGATCATTGAAGATATACGGAAACCCTTTGGTAGTGGTAACATTAGTTTTCTATTGCTGCTCGACTTTTCTAAAGCTTTCGACACAGTCTATTCTCCCTTTTATATTAACGAACTCCTTCAAATCGTTTCTCAAACCACAATTCAAATGTAGGTACGTAGAAAATGTTCAATTATACAAAAGCTGCCCCTTCGGATTGTTTGAAGACTCTGTCTCTAAAATAAATGAAGACTTGACAAAATTTCACTGCTTGCCCAAAGAAATGGGTCTTCTTAAATCCGAGTAAGCCAAAATGTCTCATTATCTCCAAGAAGCTAGTAGATGTCTCATATTTCCCACAAATATTTCTTGACGGAGTAGTAGTAGAATACGTAGAGACTGCAAAAAATCTAGGTATGTATGATATTTAACCCAAGACTAATATGGGACACGCACATTAATGCAATCATAGGAAGAGCATATTGGATTATCCGCATGTTATGGGTAATGGGTCGCTCAAAACTATACTCCCCTGAAAACTAGGCTATTGCTGGCTAAAACATTGGTTATACCAATACTAATCAACGGATGTGAAATCTATTGCAATTGCGACTATAATAGCACATAGAAGCTGAATGTTGCGTACAATAGTATTGCTAGGTTAAAAACTGATCAAAAAAACTAAGTTTTTTAAATTTTCTTAGGATTAATATTAGTTATAGTTTGAAATATATATACGGTATCTTTAGGCCGAAAGGCATTAGAATTAAGTTATTGAGTAATTTAGAGTACCCGCCTAGGGTCAGTAAGTAAATTAAGTTATTATGTAAGCTAGTTTAAACATTTTTGTTAGCAAGCAAATAGTTGTAAGTGATAAAAAAATTAAAAATGAATTTAAAACTAAAAAAAGTATTGCTAGGTTATATAAGCTTAAAAGGTATGATATGATATCTGTTTACTCAAAAGCTATTTATAGCATTACATTTGATAACCTCATCCGGTACAGGAACTTTTTCTTAATATTTCGGGTAATGCAAACACATCAACCTTCTTATCTCTTTGATCGATTACAAATGTCTTCTTCTATTAAATCGCAACTAATTTTACCACCTCGGTTTGCGTGTTTAACCTCTGAACGACAGCTCTTTATCAACGCCGCTCGTGTATGAAATAATCGTGTTTAACCTCTGAACGACAGTTCTTCATCAACGCCGCCGCCGCTCGTCTATGAAATAATCTTCCTATCAGTATTAAACGTATAATAGATCCCCGGAGCATTGAAAATAAATTAGCTGCTCATTTAGCATGCATTTAAAGACCTTTTTTCTACAAAGAACTTCTAAATCAATAAAAATAATAACAGCATAAGTAAGAACATTAAAACTGATAAGCCTAAATTCATTTTACTAAAATTTTCCAAAGTAAGCTTAGAAATTATTTCATATTTAAACTTGTGTTAATTTATAAGACATTGTAACTTAAAATGCAAGTGCACAAATAAAACAAACAAACAAACAAACAAATCATATGGCAGGGAGCATACATTTTTTTTCAGCTACGAAGAGGGATGTAAACGGCATAAAGGTAAAGTAAGGTTGATGAAATAGGACTAAACATTTTAAAATATAAGCTATTTAGCACTATTATCTACATTGTGGGGTGAACTGTATTACGACTCTCAAAATATTCACTTTTTCTGAATGGTGATACCTAAAACAGTGAATATTTAATCCTGAAACCAAAGTTTTGTTCTTATTGCCCTACTCACATAGTTGAATTAGCAATAGATCAGGCTATTTACCTTCGTTTCGTAACAAAGGGGAAGTGAAAATTTGGTGGTGCTTGCTCCGCGATGGAATCTCATATGAAAATAAAACATTCAAAGCTTTTCATATCTACTGAAAACTGAAATGAAGAGAACATCTTCTAACTTTTTTTTTCCTAATTTAAAATTCAAATTATTTTATTATTTTTTATTGAGTTCTTCTTAACAAACCATAATCTATGTTTCCCCTTGATGACATTCTGCACGAAACTTCATCAATATGCAACGACATTTCATAACTCAATGCTCGTTCCAAGAATATTATAATAAATCATTCACCACTATGACAATTTCTACAAGATTCAACTGATTAAAGCAGACAGAGAGAGGGGATTAACAACAAATAAAAATATTCGTTGAAAACACAAGCAAAGAACCAGATTTTCATTGCCACAGCGCGCGAAAAGAGGCAACTCCTAACCAGTTCACAGCTGAAGACCAAAAGTGGTTTCATTGTACTTTTCTCATAAGATATCAAAGAATAGAGACAAAAAAAAGAACACTACCAAATCACCATTCCATATAGTTTCCTGGAGTAATTAAAAGCAAATGAATTTATTGCTGCTTAGCAGAGCAGTTTGTTGATTCTCTTCATGTGCGCTTTCATCTTCGTATACATTTCACTGCCGCTACAGGAAATTGTTCTCATGAACTCAAAAGCTATAGTCGCGCATCAACCTGTTGTTGCTTCCATCGCGGCTGGCATGGATACAGTGCCGCCGCACCGCACAGCGCCGCTGCCACTCGCATTAACGTTGTTTTAATAGTTTCATGTAAAAAAGAAAACACAACATGTAAACATCTAGGTACTTACTGATATGATCCGTGTGTGTTTACGCAGCTACCGCCATGTTTGCAGGGATTCGTTTGACACTCTTCGACGTCTTCGGAGCACGTTAAGCCTTTAAATCCTTTCGGGCAACTGCATTTAAAATTACCGCCCGGAAGTGAGCTGCAGGTTCCACCGTTTCTACAGGGAGATGATGCGCAAAGGTTTTGTTTTTCGCACAGCTTACCTGATCATTTTGAGAAAAAAAAAGTCAATCACAATTCTGAATACTAAAATGCTAGGGCTAATTTGCCACCCACCTGTATAGCCATTGGAACACGAGCACGTGTACTCTGCCAGTGATTTTAAGTTACATGTCCCGCTGTTGAGACACGGCGACGAGTCACATGCATTCGGCACAGGTATCTCACACAACGACTCCGTAAATCCGATGGGACAGTGACACGCAAATCGTGGAGTTCCATCGCGAAAAGTTACTTTGCAAGTGCCGCCATTTTGGCATCTGCCAGTGTGGCAGGGATTCGCATATTCACAAAAATCCCCCACATATCGCGAAGAGCAACTGCAATAAAATATTTAAGAAAAATCAAAATAAATTCAAAAATTTCATAAAGGAAAATTAAGCTCCACATTCTATCAAAAGACATAGACATACATAAATGCATATTCTTTTTATGATGAACCAACCCAGAAATATTATTAATATAAAAGACAAGCACAAAAGAAAAACAAAAAAATTTCAAAGCGTCTGTTTTCGCGGTTAGGCCACAGCCCAAAACAACCACGAAAAGAATGAATCATTTAGTTTGCTAGCCAAACGCAAGAAATCTGAGGACTAAAATTAAAACCCTTGCGCAGAGTGTAGGCTCTGCATCTACCACTCTGTAATGAGTTTCTTCGAAGAAGACCCATGTTTTTAGTTATGACCGCATTACCCACAAAAAAAAGAAGAAACTCGATAAATATGCTGGCTTGAAGGTAACACAGTTCGCATTACAGTATGGAATTGATTTTTCTTGCGACAAATCCAAGACCGATAAAATGATATTACCATTACTGCAATTATTCAATAACATAAGACCCGATTCACAAATAACAAGCAATGTTACGTTTTTTTTTAATCACTTCTAAGCGCGAAAATACCATATAAGCAAACCGGATGGAGTTCTTTTCATTGTGCGTTGTGTCCCACAAGTATTGAATGTCATCAAATTACACCAAAGAAGAAAAACAACAACAGATAACTATGTATGATGAGGAAGAAAGCTAAGGGTTTGCATAATGGTGGGTAGGTAAGTATGTGTATTTTTTTAATTCATCTCAGTTTAAAAACGAAGAGAATGCAAAGTTATTCAAACATTTTGTACAACTGAATTAGTTTTAAATATATGTAAGAATATATATTTTAACAGAAATATTGAGCATAGGTACTTAGACGGCAGTAAACTCATCTTTAGGGCAAAGCTTATAACCTTAACTATTTTTGTTGATTTTAAACGTATTGACACCTTTTTCTTATCATGTGGCATAACATTTTGCCGGTACACACATATGTTCCCCATTTTCCTAATTCTGAACTCTTTACTTGCGCCACCTGGCAATCAAAAGAAGTTTACGAGGTTTATGCGGATTCAAAAGTCTTTTAGGGTTTAAGGTTGTAGGTTTATATTTTGTTTCTATAATAAATTATATTGAAAAACTACTTTAAAGAGTTCAATAATAATTTGATTTTAAATGTTTTGTCATTTGTTTCGAATCTGGTATCACACCATTCTACATTAAAAATTTTAAAAAAAGCTCAGATTACTTGTTAAGAATAAGAACAATGAAAAAACCCGAAAACAGTCTCCATAATCTATAATAATACATCTCTTGAAAGAGAGTCGTCCCCCTTTAAAGAATGGGACTCTCTTGCACAATCACATGCAATCAGATATAACCTTAGTCAAACAAACTTAGCGAGTTTTTTTTAGCAAGTAATTGCAAGAACAGATGAGCAAATGTATCTCCAAAACTTAAGTCGTGCATCGGCTTCACCACCAAGAACTATTTATAGGAATTTAAATAATCGCTTTCTTTCATCGAATTACTTCCAACTCAACCTTCCCGTTACTGCTATAAACACTACCTACCTTTAAACATTTTTAACGGATCCGCCGATATCGAAATATTTTCCAAGCTAATAGGGCCCCTACACTACGCAAACACGTTTGTACAAACGTGTGTTTGTGCAAACATAGTTTCGCCACACACTACACAAACATGTTTGAGAGATATTAGTTGCTTGACGTTTTTCATATCACAGGCCTACTGAGCAATGAGCGATTTCGCAAGTGCTGCTTTAATTATTGCCTTGGCAACGAAAAATATTCATCCGTACTTCTTGAAAATTGACATCTGTTTGAGCAAAATTCGACACACACGACTCAAACATGTTTGTGCAAACACGGAAAATTCAAAATTTTTTGAATTTCTTCAAACCGTTTGCGCAAACACTCAACATCGATCCACACTACTCAAACAGTTTGCACAAACATTTTTACAAAAACAAAATACATATGTTTGCGCAAACGGTTTGTGTAGTGTAGGGGCCCTATAAGTACAGCCTCGTTATTACATAGCTAAACTTTTCAAATAATTAAAAAAATTAAAAAAAAAAAAAATTCACTATAGCCATATTGTTTTCAATATACTGGGTCGCACGAACTTGCGATTGTGTGCTAAGTGCAATACCAAAATCTTAAGGCTGAGTAAAAGGTTGTTTTAGTATTCGCTCTTAATAGATTTGGTGGTATAGGGTTGCCAACTACACGTTGATTATGAAAATTGAATTAAATCACTCAAAATAATGAAAAAAAAAATTAAATTAAATATTCCAAAGGTTTCAAGCAAAGATCAAAAAACGTCATTTTTTTGCAGGTTTTAATACATATTAGCCCTAAAAATTTTATCAAAATCGTTGGAGCCGTTTCTTAAAAACCGGTATTTTATTTTAAATTTTTTTAAAAAATGAGGTTTTGAAAATTCAAGCATACACATTTTAAGATCTTGTTAAAAGATGTTTTGAAAAAAAATTTGAAATAAATCAAGGATACCATTTTGAAAATACTCGAAAAAACTAAATTTTTTTAATATTGATATGCAATCTTTCTTCTAAAATATGAAATTTCGTCAAAATCATGCAAGCCGTTAGCGAGAAAGTCGGTTTTGAAAAAAACGGTACTATGGGGGTACCGCTTTGAGACTTTTTCAGATAGAATTACAGGACCCACTTTTTTCGTATTCTCTATCATCGTAATGTCATGTTTAATTGTTATCTCAAAATTTTTTTTCTGTACGATGGCAAGGCTTGCCTTATAGTACCTATAATCGTAAGTAAAAAATGTAGAGATATTTTGTCAGAAATTTTCATCAATCCAATTTAAATTTTTTTGGTTCTAGTTCTAGTCTTAACTAAATCAGTTTTCTTTTAATTCACTTCAGATAATTCTGTTAAAAGTTCTTCTGGCCACTCGCACCGAAGGGTGCCCGGAAATTATGTCGCAAAGGTGGAGTTTTGAATATTATTTAAAGAAATTTCCAGAAACTGTTTCCAAAATGTGACTGTAAAAAGTTTGAACAAAATACATATGTTTATGATTCTTTATATGAAAAAAGTTGTTGAATATAAGCCGTTTTTCTCTCCTTGAAAGCTATACGTAACTTCTTAGGGGGTTGGATAAGCGTATTATTTTTGTTTGATGAGGAGACCAAGGTCAGAAGTATCGGTGGACGGACACAATGGTGTGAAAAAGAAGGATTTTAAAAAGAAAAACAGAAATAAATATAATCGATCCTAGAAAATTTTCTAGAAAAATTCTGTTTGCCGACAGAAAAGTTTAGGTTCCGCTTTGCAAAAATCACATGTAGGTAGGTATGTTATTCCCACTCTATTTCCAGTTACAGTCGTATATCTCTTATCTCTAAATTATGAAGAAGGCAGTATGCATTAACTCTTAAACAGTATTTGATTTCTGAGTATAGTATAGTTACAAAAAAGCTCCAAAAGACAATTCAACAGTCCGAAAAATTTCAGTCTCCAAACTAATAGCAATCTACTTTTTCACTATCGACCTGCCGAAAGAAGACTGGTATGTATTTGGCAATAACATGGAAGATGAAATATTGTATTAGAAGTCTTATACATTACCTATAAGTACCTAGCTAAATAATGGTCAGTCCCAAGTGGAAAGTCTAAGAAATATGATTTAATAGGCTGCCTGAACTTCTTTTTATACTCAGCAAAAATATTTACTCAAATGCCATCACAATCAAAACAAAAAAAATTTAACTAGGTATTAATCAAAACTCATCAGTGAGAACCAGCTGTTTTCACTCTCCTATAAAATCTATAAAACTCATATCGCCAAATTAGAAAATTTATGTCTGAACAAGCAGAAAGACGTCATCTGCAAGCTGCACCCTCTACTCTCTACATTTGTAATTAGCATGCCTTGTTTACTGCCGATTGCACTACAAAAGCATCGTGTGTGCAAAATGTCACTTGTAACAGCAGTTTTATATTGCAGAAAAAAACAGAACAAGATACTGTACAAACACAACAACGAAACTATGACAAGCTAGCAATGATATTGGCGCGATTCCACTAAAACTATTTCTCACCGTCACCATAATAAAACATGCACACACATTCCACGCGCCGTCCCCTCCATATTGGCATCCGTCTTAACTCTCAAATACTCCTTCTCAGTCAGAGATTTCCTGGTGATTGCTGGATTGCGCTGCATTCGGGCAAAACATTTATTGGGACCAATGCGCTCGCAGTATGTTGTATGTGTATAGCTAATGCAGCGCGAGGGGGACTCGGGTTGTACAACTACCTTAGATTAAGCACCTGGAGATTTTATGATCTCAGCTAAGGCACCTCTGGCTCTCAAAGATGGATAACAGTGAATGGCGATAATGCTGGGATGGCGGACACAGAAAATACGAGTTTTAAAAGAACCGACCTCGTCGCTGCCACTTTGCTAGTGCCGGCTACGACCAATCGACGTGCATACACAGAAATGTAAAACGGTTTTTCACGTTGAATGGCTAAATATTGTATATAGTGTCCGGGCATAGTGAGCCTTAATGACTAACAAGAAGTTGTGTTAATTACAGGCAGCAACTTTAAATTAAGTAAGAAAAAAAAATCCTCTAAATGGAACTAAACCGAACACCTTAGATGGCAAATGGAACGGGAAACGAACAAACGGATAGCATATATAATATATTTATTGAATCAATGACATGTAAGGTAAATGGAAAGTTGAAACAGTCATATCCGTACAAACACACCGCCGACCGATGTATGGGAATAGACTTTTTGGAAAACCATTGCAAAAGCCGTAAAAGTTATGAATGAAATTTCTGTGCAATGTATGATGATTTGCACCAGCATACTCTTGGAAAGAAATGGGAGACTAGGCGCCAGTTTTGTTTGGGAGGTAGATAAAGAAAATGCTTACGTGCCTTGATTTGTAATAATAATGAGCTATTATTCACCTCATCATTTCATATATTGATTATTATTATTTTGTATGTACATAGGTACTTACTAATACACGCCGTGCCGGCAGCTTTTCTCAAAATAGAAGGTACCTTCAACATGTTGAAAATAGTGCTATTCGACAGGAACTAGACTCCTTCATTATGGAACCAACGCTGTTTAATTGGCTTGACTCAAGCTCGAGAATTACGGAATAAAAATGGGTGCAAGCAACCTAAAAAGTTAAAACTTTGTAGAGGTACTTTACAAGATTGGGTATAATTCCAATACTTTGGCTATTGGTGGTAAACCAGATTTTCGCTGAACTTAATCAGAGCTGTGATACATTCGAGATTACGATGCTCGTAAAGTCGAAAAACAAATAAGAAGCCAGAGTGAGGTGAAGGTCATGGCTTACCCGTTAAAATGATCTCGTTGAAAAGCTTCTAAAGAAAGTACTAAACAAACTCATCACCAAAAGGTTTGTAAGCTGTGTGCTTATTTTTTGGCCTAAAAAACAAACCAAGTTTCAATTACGACGAAGCGTAACATCGCTAATATAGTCTCAATCACCGTCAACGGTATAACACCTCATATACATACATATATGGTACGGAAAAATATCCTGAACTGATTCTTTACGCAGAATGTGGAGTTGATGTTTGCGGCAAGACTCTACCAATCAGCAATCAACAAGACCTAACCTATGTAGTATGGACTCAAAGTAGCTTTGGACATTTTGGCTTACATTAAAATTTAAACAGTGCAGTTCCACCAAAACCAACTCCTAAATTTTATTAGAGAAATGAAATATAATTTCAATAATCCCAACTAGGTATATTTAAGTCCTGGAAACCTAAGAAAACAACATGGTGTCTTCTTTTCCTTCAATGGGTCCATACGCTCACTCTTGACTGCCATTTTGAGTTTAATTCTTTTCTTAATACAATTCAGGGTTTTAGTAAAATTGTATTTTATACTAGCACGAAAATAATGATATTATTAAAACTTGAATATTATGTTTTTGTTATAAAAATTGTAAATTTTTTTACTTATTTTAAATTTTAAGCAAATCATAAAATTAACTGTAAAAGATTTAATAATGTGAATGTATGACAAAAAAAGAAATTGTGGCAAACACAGTCAGCAAACTAACAAATAATGTTGATTCTGTTTATAATTAACTTTCGAGTTGATCTAGTTTACCAAATCATAGAATACATTTATTGTACCATTTTTTATTTTACTACTGCTGTTGCCTTCATATGTGAAAAAATGCTAAAAATAAATATAATACCACGGAACTTTAGACTTGTAATTTCTTTTTCGCTTGCACATTCTCAAGCTATTTTTCGGTCTTGAGTCTAGTACCTCTATATATAACTATATCCTTTAAAAGACTGTCACTTCCATAGTTAAGGTCAGCCACAATATCGACTATTATCACATTCGTATAGTTGCATCGCAACATCTATTATGTTGGCAGGCCAGACTCGATACCCAAGCACCACTCCTTACTTCCTAAAAGACTATATCGATTTTAAGCTGGTCAAATGTGAGAAGCAGTAGATACATATATGAAAACTGTCAAAAGATTCCCAATTTAAACATAATTAAAGCAAAATATCTCCCTTGGGGCACGAGTGAACCCAAGCCCAACCTCAATTAATGCAGTGGTCGGGCATGAGGCTGTGGTTTCGTTGGGAAAAGAAACTCCAACTCCAACTTAAGAAAAAGGCACAGCGTTTAGTTTTTTTTTTTATTCTTCGTTTTCTTTCCTCTTTTTTCTTTTCTTTCTTTGTGCCAGAAAAGATGCCCAAGATGCCCGTTTCAGCAACCCCAATGATACTCATCTTAAATCCACCTATCGCTTCGTATATCTACCATGACTAAGTAGAGTCGTCGGTAGTATATGCGAAACCGAAATCGAACTCATGTTGAATTTCAATTAGTCGTCGTTCTTTTTAACTTCATGAGGATAGCAGCATTGCCACAACAGCAGCAGAGGAAGCGGTATCACGATCCCAGGCCAGATACTGAGCTTCACTCTGCCTACACTCTCACTCAATGCAATATTAACCGCACAGCGAATAACCACCAAAGCAGTGAGGAGTATATTTCTCCCAATATGGAACCAGTTGGAATGCCGCTTGTGCTAGAAGACGATCATGGCCGGTACACAACACTGGTTGTACATACTATGGACCACAATGGTGTAACCCGACTGGTTGGCTGTATGGCTCTTAGGCCATCATAAAAAGTGAAGCCGACAAAAGACATTATGTTGAAAATAATTTTTCTCACATTCTCGACTAGGAGACCAAAAGGGAATTCATTTTTTGATGGCGTGTTTATCAACGGAATACCAGGCGCTGAACAACACCATAGGTACTACTTTATGCTTATTGAAGCTCACCAAATCCAGTGCGCAACAACTCCATACGCTAACTGAGTAAACAAAAGATTTGATGTTGATGTTCACTTTGGGAAAATGCTAATGGGAATTCACCATTAATCTTATTGCCAAGCATTATGATTATTTCCATCTGGAGTGGAGTCTTACTCTGCTGTACTCCTACCACAGACACTACTCAATAATTGACTTGATTAAGGGATACAAACTCTACACAGTTGCTTATCAGCTCAAAAAGAGTGTTTGTTGCATGTGGTCATTAGATGTATCTCCAGATCAAAACCAGAACACAACATAAGTTATAGGTTGTAATTTTCATCTGCGCATGTCATGAATTGTTGTGGTCCGTGCTTTCTTAATGCTTTCATACCAGCAACGTTATCAAAAGTCAGTAAAGGGCTAATGTTATAGCTAAAAAGAATACACGATTGAACAAGTTTCAACAATATCAGTGATAAGAAACCAAAAACTTTCCCAAATTCAGTTTTCCCGTGGATTATCTTTATTGCTGTTAGATTTATTGAACGGGAATATGTGTCATCATCCCACATTATGTATAAATTATACAAATAGCCATGAAGATTGTGAGAATGCAACTGATAGTGCGCCCACTGACTTTTCTGTTTCTGACCCGAAATTTAAAATAATAATCCAATGATCTTAAAACAGTTAGTTTATGCCTCTTTAGTTAATTAAGGAAAACACTCAAAGATCAACTCTAATTAACAAATAAAAATCCGAGACCGTCAAATTGGAATACCTCAACGACGAAAATTCAATGTTTTACTATGGCCTTTTTTTCATACACCATTGGTAATGAACCAAACAGGAACCACGGAAAAGTAACACACCATATACAAATATTTTATTATTAATAATAAATGCGTGTAGGTACTTGCACAAGACTTCAAATGGACTAATCTAGGAAACTGTTGCATAATGATATACGTAGAGGTATAAGAAAGCTAACAATTTCATTCCAATGTTGACATAAAAGGACAAAAAATGTAACATAACAACCGATGCTGGAGGCTGTTTTTTTTTTTATTAAGTAGGTAACTTTAATAGGATTTTATTCCAGGTATTCCTATACAAGCAGAACTTGGTTTTAAAATAAAGCAATATAACTGAAAAAGTATACTTACACAGTGTGTAGTTTGTACGAGTACGCTGTAGGTACCTTTTTTCCGAGATTGGAGTTATTTCCCTTAGGAAAAAGGGGGAATGTTTACCTCAAACTGGCATGCTGTTCTTCATGAATAATAACAAAAGGGGTTCACGATGTTAAATAATGTCTTATGAATTTAAATTAAAACGACGAGATGTATCATTTTGTGTTGATATTGCTAACTAACATTAAGAGTTAGGCAGGTACTTGATGATTTTCTTATTGTGCTTTCAATTTATATAGTTTTTTAAATTCGGTTTGGGTTAAGATAGTAAAAGAGAGAACCAAAGGACAAACACGATCTAAGAATGAACATCACTTGGTCATTTCGAGAACAAGGTCCTAATTACTTTCTTGCAACTTATTTTGTTTTTTGATTCTATTTTTCATTTCGTTGTGCCGGGAAGCATATTTATCTTTGCTGTCATCCAAATTTTTTTGCAGTTTGTGATATGTACACTTTTGGTAGTCAATCGCGGTATTTCACCTCTTCATCGCTAATATCATGCCGATTTCGAACGGCTAAGTTAAAAAGCGCTTTTCATAGCAGTGTTCATACATTAGCAATTAACACAAACTAATAGAAGAAAAAAAATACAAAACGATCAAATACAGACAAATAACAACAAAAGTTTTCCACTAGAACTATTGACAAAAAGCGGAGTAAAATGAGTAGTTTACGCTTGAATAACGTAGACAAATATCAAAAACTTATTTCCAAAGAGTCCTATGTAGGTCAGTTATTTGAAAAGAAGTTTTGGTGGAAAGAAAGCCCAAGGCTATTGGCAGCTTCGGAGCTGCGAGTTGGCCTTTTTTTCTTTGGAAACCGTGAAGAACTTTTAATATGGCAATAACAAGCACTTAAGACCAATATTCTTAAAAAAGTAAGCTAAACCAACAAGGTCTTAGAAAGTTGGAGTAACAGAATACGTTACTACGAAGACTATTGAACGACTCTGCGTTCCACTGGAGAGAGCTCGTCCGAAATCGAAGTCGTTATAGAAGGATGTTGGTTGAGGCCTAAGTTTACCCCGAACTGTAATACCCACCTAAGTAAGTAAGTTTCATAACTAATGAGAATCTTTGCTTTTATTCATTAAACCATAAAACTTTCATTTTATTGCATTTAAAAAAAAGAAGCTTTTTTGGCCCACTCTTTACATAACATATCTACATAAGTATTAAGGTTTTTTGATTTGTCAATAAATTATCAAATGTAAAAGAGATAGATATACCAATTATTAAATGTATTTTATATGGTAAAAATATACAAATCATCTAACCACCCGTATTTGTAAACGTTAGTATATTAATGTCCGTTGTTTAAACATTTATCAATACACTTATTAAATGTAATTCTTTATACCACATCCTAATGAAAACCTCTAATGTGGTTTTTGAAATCAGTTTATGATCAGTAATATTATATTTTCACCGAATGCAAGTTATATCTAACCGAAGAAAATTCCCCAAGGAAAATGTATGTACTTATTGTTATGCTGTGTTTACCATTTATCAGAAAGTACACTATGACAGCTGTTCTGATTTTTTTTTTGGATACCATATCCTCTCGTTTTTTGAGCTTTTGCAGTTCTGAATTCGGAATTCGTAAGTTTTCGATTCGCTTATCTTTTTGTAGCAATAAAATGAGAAATATTAATTAACTATATTAACATTATCATGTACTGAAGCAGTAAAAATTAATAAATTAATAGGGTGGTGCAACAGAGCGAGGAGCCCCGGGCCTAGCGCATTTCTCACAACCATGCCTTATGAGGGAATGGAAGGGATCTACAATTTTCTGACGATTCCAAATGGCTTTTTGAGAAAGAGCTTTCCATAGCAATGAATTTACTATAGGAAGACTTGCCAATTCCTCGCGAAAGGCGATATAGAAATAGATTTTTGCTTCTGTTGGAATTCGATTTAGTTAGTTTTGTGGTCTTTTTATATCTACAGCCATGGCCAAAAGTGACACCCCTAAAAACTAAAAGAAAAGGAACTAAGATGAAAAGAAACTAAGTGCGCACACACTTAAGAAATTCAGTTTTATATAAGAAAAATTTATTTTCAATGTTGTGCCCTTTGGTTTCAATTGATTTCACTGCTATAAGCAGGCATCTTACAGTTTAAACAAACTATAACTACCACGGGGGTGTACTTTCAAAATTTTATAGAAAGTAAGATAAAGAAAAATATGCCATCCCTATAGAAACAGTGTCGCCAATTTAAAAAAAAACCTCTTTAAAACACTCTTTAAAATGTCACACCCGAAAATTGATTCAGTCATTCAACATTTAACCCTCCTTGTTTCGTTTTACTTTTCAAATGTTTTTGGACACATAAGATCTTCACAATAGTATTTAAAAAGAGAAAAAAAGGAAATATACCTATGTATATGCAAACACTTAAAAAACTTCAAACAAAAACTACCACTCTTAGGCTACGCGCACAGTAGTGCGAGAAAGCGATGCGATGCGAGAAGCGTTGCGATAAGCGATGCGACAAGCGATATTATATGCGACAAAGTGCGCACAGTAAAAGCGATTAGGTGCGGTTGTGTTTTGTGTCAAAACAATATGAATTCGTCATCTGAAGATGAATTTTTAAATGAAAATTTATATTTCAAGGTTTTAAAAGGAAGAAAACGATGAAAATTAACCAAATTTACTAGATAAGAAAAGAATTTGGAGAATTTCATCATTGTACTTCCAATTAAGAAAAGATGAAAAAAACTTTTTTCAATACACGAGAAAAATCAAAACGTTCGATTATATTATAATTATTATTATATATTTTGGAAAAAAGTGAACGTCTATTGGGAACTGGAGTAATTTTGAGAGAATTCCTGTAACAGCGTGAGAGAAGCTTGTATTTACACTGAGGTAAACTTAAACATTTTCATTTCATAACAATTTTATTCACACTTTGAGAATACATATGTATGTAACTTATAAAAAAACTAAAAACTTAAGAAGTTGGTTCATTTCATGTTTCTTTTTGAAAACTGCTGATATTAAAACTTCCAAGTTCATTTCTTTACCTAAAACAGAATAATTTGTTTATCGCCGTAATTAATTTCATTCCTTTGTAATTATTACCTCCAAAATAATTTCAAAACTGCACCAGACAACACAAAAACTGAAATGAACTTGTACTTTGTTTTTTTTTTCCTCTAAACGTCAAAACAAACACTTCTCGCACAATATCGCTTGAAAAAGTGGTCGGAGCAGTTTTCGTGCGAGAAGCTTGCGAGAACCTTGCGACAGTCTCGCAAGTGTCGCAGCAAATATCGCTTCACTGTACGCACGTAGATAAGAATACATGTAAACACTTTTCTCGCATTCAAACGCTTCTCGCATCGCATCGCTTTCTCGCACTACTGTGCGCGCAGCCTTACACCTATGCAGGTTTGTTCCGTTTTCATATCACAAAAAGAAGTTTGCACAGAGCAATAACAAAAACGATGATGGTTTATGTTGTTTGCGTGAGCATTGGTGAGCTAAGTAGCCTTGGGTGGATTGTGCCACGTTGCCATACTTCAAAACAAAGACCTAACATCGAAGCCCAGAAGATATTGCAAAAAATAAATAAAACAAATGTAAGACAACGGATACTGCTGCTCAGGTAAGTAGAACCATCATCTTATTTTATAAGGAAACCATGTGAGGGTTGGAGATTTCATGCGGGTTTTTGCAAGGATGTGATGTGTGCAGACTAAAATTTCATCATGATGAACGTGATTGTTATCAATTTAGATACATCGAGTAAAGAAAGGAATCGTCCCACAAACGAAGATGTTAAAAATATAATGGATCTTCATACACATAAGAGAAATGTAAAAGATTTTTTTCTAAATCATTCCTGTTCGCCTTTTTTATCTATGCAAACAGTTAAAGACTCCTGCAGTTGATAAAGCAAAAAGGCGACATCTATGACCAATCATGCAACAAGAGACTTGTACTCCTCTCAGCTCTAAGTCAACTGGGTTTACTGAATAAATTATAACGCCATACAGGTTTGGAAGATGATTTCAATCATGATATGTACGCTGATAGAGCATAGCAATAAGGGACCCAAGAAACACGCCATACGATCGCTTTCCTACTCCATCCAGCCCACATCCGAACAGCACTGCAGAATAATTTAGCAGAAGACCAACGACCGACCGACAGTTGTCCGACGACAACGGCGAAGGCGATTGCTACGACATGATATAAGACTCTTATGTCCATCGGTTAAGACAAGTCTGTCGCCCACGCGCTGTTTTCATTTCTTTTTTTGTTTTTTTTTTTTTTCTTTTTCTTAAGCTGATCGCAGGCGAAGTTGCAGCAGCCGTCATATGAAATTCATGTTTAGCAGATACACCAGTAAATAAAACACAACGAAGCCCAACCGATAGAGAGACATAACAAGAAGAGAAAGATGGTTGTGTTGCGAAGGCCCTTTTTTGCGTAGGATATCACGTTAGCAGCGTTGCTATTTATTAAAGCGTATACGTGTGCTTTAGCCTCTGTCGAATCGAATGCAAGTTCAACTCTTTTCAGGAAGAAATGATGATCAATTATTGATTCCAAATAACATGACAGGGCAGAGAGTGAAGGCGCACAAGCAGTTATCTCGATCAAGACCATATATGACTTTACTGTAAGTCTGAGCATTCAGCACCATAAGCATCATCATCATCATCAAGTTGCAAGCAGCACAATCAGATAGCGCACTGAAAACCATATACCGAAATTAGATATTTATCGGGATTGGGTCTTGGAACAAGTTAGGTACAGTACAAGGAGAAAAGAGATTCGAAGGTATTTTTTTCTTCATTCTTTTCGTTGTTTTTGTAGTCCATTTAAGGGCACAGCAACATATGTGCGTTGTTGTTCTCTTCTCCGTTCGTCACATAACCGACTAAATGGAGTTTCAATTGTCTCTCTATTGGGCACATTCGCATTCGCTTGCCGTTCCAGCATCGAATGTAATTTAACGAACTAAAATGAATAATCGTAGTTTTATTGTAGGAAAGCTGATTGTTGGTGCGACTGCATCCATTGACATGGCACATGTAATGACAATTCGTTGCAGCAACAGAAGCACCAAGTCAAACCGTCCAGACACGGCCGCGTCGTTCGGTGCAGCTAAAAACAGGGACACAATGACAGCCTTTGCATGCCCCCGATTCTGTAGATATGCTTAAATCTGAGATTGCAAGTGGAGAATAAGAGACTCCTGAGATTTGTTTTAATTTTTCGTTCGATATTTCTAGTTACTATTGCAGTGGGCGCGATAGCATCGTCGACTCTCCTGCCATTAAATGATGACTAACATTTCTGTATTGGAGCACAACAATTGTTAAATTGACGACCTAATTTCAGTACATGTCTTAACTCATAGGCGACCGACAATATTCAGTACCTATTTTATGTGTTATGCTGTTCATGCCGTCATCTTAAACTACCACTTTACTAAACTAAACTTTTAAAACAAAGTTTAAACATTGAAGATTCGATCGTTTAAAGCTTATATAAATTATATAATAATATTGAAAATGTAGATTCATTACCAAATTTTTCTACGACTGTGAACATGTTAAAATCTATGTTTCACATGTACTATTCTTTGAATGAAACAAAGTTCAGTTAGGAAATACTTGCTGGCAGCAAATATTAAAATTAAAACAAAGCTGACTGCAATATGTATCTATCCGTTTGCTTTGTAACTTGCCACTAAATGTCACTACAGTGTACCGTTTGACCGAACTTTGTGAGATAATATTTTATACAAACAACTCATTCACACAATTTTCTAATGAAGTGAAAACCTGTTGACGTGGGCGTTAGTGATAGACTAAATAAATTCGGCTAAAAATTTCTAGGATCAAAACCGGAAAAGTGTCAGAAATTCTACACGATTTATTGGAAGAAAAAATGTAACGATTGCATTTCCCAGAAAATTGGTTCAATTTATCAACCCAATCATTAAGGTGGAAATGATTGGCTTTTTTCGAGAAAGGCAATAAGAAACCGTACACTTTTAAGAGACGCCTTTTTAGGAGGCCAAACAGCAAAAGTCTGCTGTTCAGCATGAGTGCGACTATAACGAGATCGTGTCCTAATTTTTGTTGTTCCCGCAAACTTTTTAACATCAACATCAACATCACCATCAACTTCAACATCAACATCAACATCAACATCAACATCAACATTAACATTAACATTAACATTAACATTAACATTAACATTAACATTAACATTAACATTAACACTAACATCAACATCAACATCAACATCAACATCAACATCAACATCAACATCAACATCAATATTAACATCAACATCAACATCAACATCAACATCAACATCAACATCAACATCAACATCAACATCAACATCAACATCAACATCAACATCAACATCAAAATCAACATCAACATCAACATCAACATCAACATCAACATCAACATCAACATCAACATCAACATCAACATCAACATCAACATCAACATCAACATCAACATCAACATCAACATCATCAACATCAACATCAACATCAACATCAACATCAACATCAACATCAACATCAACATCAACATCAACATCAACATCAACATCAACATCAACATCAACATCAACATCAACATCAACATCAACATCAACATCAACATCAACATCAACATCAACATCAACATCAACATCAACATCAACATCAACATCAACATCAACATCAACATCAACATCAACATCAACATCAACATCAACATCAACATCAACATCAACATCAACATCAACATCAACATCAACATCAACATCAACATCAACATCAACATCAACATCAACATCAACATCAACATCAACATCAACATCAACATCAACATCAACATCAACATCAACATCAACATCAACATCAACATCAACATCAACATCAACATCAACATCAACATCAACATCAACATCAACATCAACATCAACATCAACATCAACATCAACATCAACATCAACATCAACATCAACATCAACATCAACATCAACATCAACATCAACATCAACATCAACATCAACATCAACATCAACATCAACATCAACATTAACATCAAACGAACGCCTGATCCTATAACACAGTGATTAGTTAACTGCACGAAATATAACACTTTTCTAAAAAATGCTACGAAACAAAAATATACCAAGAAATGCAATTTCAATGCGGAAATTATTGACGCAATTATGCTGAATCGATCAACATCGGCGTTCAGTCCCACGTTAACCTTTCTCCCTCATGCAACTAACAAAACTTATAGATATACCTACACATAATGGTGGCAAATTTGAATAGAAACCTATAATGCAAACAAAAAGAGTTGAAACTCCCCGATCCCAGCATATTTATAGAATACTTAGTCATTACATGACCATAATTGTTTGGACGCCGCCGTAACGCCATATAGTTCAGAGTCTGCTAACCTTAACAAAACAAGCCAACGAAAAGTGGAAGAGACCTCATACTCCAACATGAAATGGCGCTCACTTATCGATTGCCATTGTGCAGTAAGATTGTTTTGTTTCCAACAACCCGTCCTCTCGTAATAACCCAAAATACAAAATAGTTGCTTCGTATTCTCGTATTCGCATTCACCTGGGCCCTGCGGTTTAAAAGGAGATCTGGTTTGGGTTAGCCATATATTGTTAATTTTAAATGGGCAATTTCTGCAAATGATCATGGTTGAGCTTTATAGAGATTGAGTCGGTATAGGTACCAAAACTGGATTTTTAGTTTGATGGGGGAGACAACAACGATTTGGTGAGAAGTGATTCTTGTACTCTTCGCTAAGTATGTTGGCACTCGTGCATTTGGGTTAAGGACTGAACATCGCTTTTATTATATTCTGCACACCACTCCTACTTTGATTTATATTGCTTGCTTTTGAAGCACTTGCAACTTCGTTTAGTTTAGCGATGTGTTTAATCTTAGGATATTTTAGTCATGATTTTTTAGCAGCTAGCTTTTGGAATTATTTTCAACCTTCCGTGACCTGTTAACAAGTGTATTTTTTCCCCAATTAGCATTCTTAACTAGATTTCGCAGTATTGGTTTATCTTATTTTTTTTTTCTCGCATTTTTTATGGAGAGCTTTCAAACTGTTTGAAAAAGGTTCACATGCTTTCTTCCGGGCCCGGACATTTGTTATTAAGTCTGATGAAATAAATCACCAATTAGTTTTAAAATATTCAAATTAAATCAATTTCATTGAACTTCTCATCTGACATTCCCAGATGGCTGTCCCGCCCTGTTACTTTACTGTCGAATATTTTGTATTTAAATGAGTGAGTCTTAACAGATTTAATAGAACGTGTAACAAAATCGAACCTTTATTTGATCGTGAGTTGCAATGTTCGCTATTTTGGCTTAAACAATTTAGCATTTATTTAAATGCGATTTTGCTGAATTTTAGATGAGATCACTTAATGTGAACTTAATGTGGTTATTTATTTTTATGTCTATTAAAATATGTTATGTTGTTTTGATAGAAAAGTTTGTTTTAGGCCACATATTGATATGCAAATATATTTGTTTCTTTTACTTACTTGCAGTATGGTGATCCATTTAATTGTGGTACACACGTGGCACCGTTTTTGCAAGGCGAAGGAAAGCATGACACAATACCTGAAAAATTCAAAAAGACATAGCATATTAAGATTTGAAAAATACGTATACATTTGAGTATTTTCTGGTATCAGTTTTTCACATTTTGTTTGCATATTATTTTTAATTTGAATACAACCTAAGTTCAATTTTTTATCCTTTTTATTAGCTAAATAAAAACGTGTCATTTTAAACATATGTACATATTTAATTGTTTCTGTATCTGTATTTTGTTTTGAAATATAAGTGTAATACTCTTTAGCTTTTGAAGTACTCTTAAAGAGCAATGAAATAAATATAAAAGAAAAGCTAAGGAAGGTGTCTTGAGTACGTTTTTTGCAAATGCAGTCATTGACTATCTGCTCGAAAGAAAAGTACCGGACACCAAAATAAATCAACTATCCCTTGCTAACGATGGAGCCATTATAAACACCAATTCTCTGAATGCAAATTTGCTTCCCAAGTGCGAAAAGTTAAGATATGTAGGACCAATGATTAATAGTAAACAACTTCTGATGGCGATATCAATCATCGGATAAGCATAGGGCAAGTAGCGGGAAAACTCTCGGACTGAAAAATGGCCTTGAAGTTGAAGGCTCTACAAAAAGGTTGTGCGTCCAGCTCGCACATAAGTTTCAAATGCTTTGACGACAGAGTAACAAAGCTTGATCGGATTAGAAATACTACAATCCGTCAAGCCTTTACGTCAAAAACACTATCTTGTAGAAAATACCAAACGACCGGTTCAGCTGGTATTGTCACATTCAAAGAAAAGATCAGCAGAACCCAGTCAAAAAGGCAATATCATACGATCCGATACGATAGCCACAGAAAAGAAGAAAAGCAGTCCAAAAAGGGTACACATGCGAATACCTACATCAGCAAAATTTGGGCACAGACAAGGAGTGAAACAAATCTGTCAGGATTGTTGACGCGTTCTAAGGTCAACGCGAAGTCCCCACAAGTAGATAACTAGTGTGAAGCAGACAATTGGGAAGTCTGTGATCCCTTTAAGATCATAATCCTCATAGCATCGTTAAAGAAAAAGAAGAATACACAAATTTTTGCTATCCATCCAAAATTTATAATGCAACAAGACCTTTTTCCTCAAAAATCTATTCGAATTTGATGTTTGTCATATAAACAAACTCTACCCATCTAAAACTTTGTTTACCGACTCAAACATACTCATGGAAGCTTACATAGACACCAAACAATAGCAATCATAAATAAGTATTGAATTTCACACAAATTGTAGCTCTTTTCATCGAAAATTATGCAAAATTCAAGTTTCATAATATTCCCTCCTTGCGAAAGTCACATTTTTCACACCCTGCTTAAGCCTGACAGAAATTGAAAAACTGAATATCTACAGAAGTCGTGAATGAAATGTCTCAGTACGACTGCCAAATGAAATCAAAACAGTAACGACAGCATATACCTAATAGAATCACTGCACGAAGGTGCACAGATAAAACCATTTTTTTCGTCATCTTTTCAGTTAGTTGAAATTAATCTTAATGAATGAATGAACAAGAAGCAAAAAAAAAAAAAACAACAACCAGCCTCTCGTGTACACAATGCAATCATTGTTTGAGAGTTGCAAAGTTTATTGCATTATTTTTATGTTGGGTTCTTAAAACCAATATTACAAGCACAACATATCAGTTAACAAACCTATACCGCAATAATGTGAGGAGTGTAACGGCCATCTTATAACGAGGGAAAGTTCACTGCACCGCATTAACTTTACGCATTAAGTGACCACCGTCAAATCGCGTCGCGTCGTCGCATCATTGATGACGTTGTATGATGCAAGGAAACAGCTAACAGATAGAACAGAAACAGAAAGGCGCATGAACACCACCCTAATAATGTCTGTTATTATGGCGTTATGTGCCTACATCATGCTAATGATGCTGCCGCTGTTGCTTGCTTGCTTTGCCGACTTGCCCAATACAAGCTGATGATGATGTTGCTGTATACCGGATGAGAGGAATTTATAAATTTCAAGATTGACAGTGGCCGCGCCGCATTCACATTGGCGGTATAGTTATTGATGTTTGCACGGAAGCGACTAAAGAGTTGCCATTGTAGCCCACCAAAACCTTGTTCAGTTTCGATGTTCATGTTTTAGGTGGGCTATAGCAACATTTTAATTCCAGAGTTTATGTAGAAAGGTTAAATGCAACTAAATGTACTTACAAAAAAATTATTCGAATTGGTCTACTGGTAACTTAGCCACTCAAGTGATTAATTAATTGAGTGTTTATCTAGGTGTCTGTCCAATCATTCATCAGTGTTAATTTGTTCAACTTAATAAGCTTAAAAGCCGTGAATGCATTGATATTCAACTTGTTGCTACCTACTGCCGCTGAGCTGCTGTAGAAATATGTACTAATACTTAGTGTGACTAGTGAACGTGTCGGCGGCAGTTTTCATGCTCTGCTAGTAGAGCTTACCGTTTTGCGTTGGTGCGCACATTTTCCATTCCACAAGGGCGAAAATTAGTTGGTCGATGTTTTTCTCAAGCAATCATTTTTCCGCCCGTTGATGTATACGATTGTACAGACATAGAGCCAACATTTTATGCTCGATTTGTCATACAGCGAACAGCGCCTTGGAACTAATCAAGTTCCATTTGCTCAATGTGACATCACTTCCCGCGTGTACTAATTGATGTGTGCAAATATCATGTAGTATGCTGTGGTGGTAGGTCTTTGGTTGTTTTTGTTTTTATTTCTGTTCAATCCAATCTATGGTTAGATTTAGTTATTCTCAAATAAAATGTCTCTTTTTCCCTGTTTCTTAGCATTGGTTGGAATCAGCGTAAATAAGCAACGCGCATCATGTCTAATTGGGGTCAATTAGCTTGGATAAAAAAGATCTTTCTCCATCGAAACACTCGGGCTCACCACTTTTGCTGTCGCTTAAATTGACATATCATAATAATTACGCATGCCACAAGTGATGCGTCACATAGCAAACCGGAGTGCTTCCTCAGGTCTGTTTCTTTATTTCTGTTCGTTACTGACTTCTTTTTCTCTTACATTTACATCGTTGTTCATCAGTATTTGCATCTTTGGAATGAAAATAAAATTGCAAATTTGAGATGAGAGCTCCATTTCAAACAAAGAAACAAAATTGTATGTTTTGTTGTTTTCTGAGCACCTACTTCATCAAAAGAAACAAGAAACTGTTGTTATTAATTATTTTGGTTGTTGTTGCTCAGAAAAATCATAAAATTCAAAAGATGATCAATTTTGAAGGCGATCTTAATTTAGCATGTGTACGAGTATATGAACGAGGACAAGCTCAGGGTTTAGAAAAACACTAAAACAAGTCTTGAAAGCTTCCAATTTTACCCTAAGGAGGGAGGTACCAGGTATTTCGTTAGCCTATGTAGAGCAGTACCTACGCATCGAAGTACACATTAAATGCCAGGGAATGCAACATTGAAACACAAAGCTTAAGAGCCCCAAATGTGGAATAAAAAATTTGGGTTGAGTCCCTAAGAGTTGTATAGCATTTTTTGGATCAGATATTCAGATTTCAGATCTGTACTAAATTTCTCTTCTTAAATCGGTCATCTCCTCACTTTCTCACTAAAATCCATATCTCCATCTATCTATTACACCCATTTATTTTATTTAAAAAAAACATTCGCATGTTGTTTGTCGCCAGATCATAGGTATGAACCTACCTCCCAGTATCGGCACAAAAATTATAAAACAAAGAAAGTGGTTTATTATTATTACGAGTATTATGGAGCTAATGTTCGTATATCAATGTTTGTTTCTCAACATGAAAAGTGTGGGAACCGATTCATTTTATTTTGTTTTCCGTTGCTTCTGTCTCGCTTTTTTGTGTTGATATTTTAAGAAACCACATTCCCTTCCTCTTTTATTTCTAATCTCTCTCTCTGTTGTAAACTTTGGGAACTCTGACTTTGTGGGTAAAAAGTTTCTCCGCGTATACTGCAAATCTATAATAGCTAGCTGATTAGAAAATAATCCCTCGATGTGCATGTTTAAATGTATAGAGCAGCACTTTACAAATTAATGCATACGAGAGCTGTGATAAGAGATTCTATGGCTTCTTTGTTTCCCAACCCGATCGTAGTCAAATTCAAAACCACATTTCCATGAAATCTATCAATATCAATGACACTTAACAAATGAGCAAGGGATCTATGCTAGCTGACATCATAAACTCCGTAATGATATGCAGCTTGTCGACTGCCACGGAACGCCACTAAAATCATCAAGACTATGCATTCGTAGAGTTGAAACTAGCAAACTGACTGACTCAATGAATGCTGTCTATATGAATGAGCAAAGCCTGGCCCTTCAAGCGCTTAATGAGTGAGGTCGCTTCTTTTTTCTTTTCCTTTTTTCTTTTTTTGATGTCGTTTTGTTATTGTTTCTTTTTCAGATACAACCACATACGGTGGCCTCTTGAACACATGCACTGTTTAACATCATCATTGAAAGAAGGGTTCCACAATTGTCGATATCCTACTCCTCAAGTACATGCGGCTTGGTGCTAGAGTATTTGAAATGTTCGTGGGAACATTCGCCCTCATTTTTGCGTTCATATCATCTCACACCAAAATGAAAATACAATTCCCGAGTTCGGAACTCGGACGACCAACCCTTAGTTGCCCATATCCTCGCAATTACTTTATTTCCGTTTGCCTACTAAGCCAACAAAAATACTTAAAAATGCACTTACGCCAACGAGCGCTAATGTAACTCCTCAAAAGCAAGTCAATAAACCGATGCATGCTACGATCATATGAAATTACATACTCTGGTTGAGTCTTACCTTTTTTTAATAGGCTCGCAATTGCGTGTAATTGCACTAGTTTTGCATTTCACTGCAAGATTTTTATGTTTATTGGACGAGTCTTTTTTGCTGGTTGCCCATGTCCATGTGGTTGTTGTTGTTTAATGTTAATACTAGTAGGTCTTAGTTGTCGGATGATCTTACAGTTTATGACTTTCCTCATTGATTACATAGAGATCTGATGGTTATTAAAAAACTGATGGTTTGGTAATTCAGTGGTCAGGTGAAAATGAGTCTTACAGCTTCCAAAGCTGTTTTAATTGCATTTTTTGTCGTTTCAATTCTCACTTTGATCTGCCTAATAGGTTTTAAGTTTTTAAACTGTAACTGCTACAGCGAAAGTTACTTAGAAACTGAAATTATATGTCATATACGTACACAAACACATACATCTAAGTCCTACGCTCCTATACAGGGTGTTCCGTAATTCGTGTTACATACTTTGGGATGTGATTCTTGGTCATATTCTAAGAAAAAAAATTGTTGTACAGTGAAGTCCGTATCTCAACTTCGACATCACTTTTTGACAATTTAAAAAAAGGCTAACTTTGGTGTACCCTGACCTGTGTTAAATTCGATTTCTCTGTCAATACTGATGGTAACTTTAAACTTTATTTTTTTGTAGAAACAATAATTTTTAAAACTGCATTTAAATTAGGCTCCTATAGACTTAGGGTTCCCAAATTTTCAATTTTAAATGGTGTTCAATATTTTCTTCTTGCTGGGAATCAGTTTTGACTTTGAGGTAATTTTTTTTCAGAAAATGCCTGTTAAACATAGAGTTTATTTTTTTTTTACAGATGAACAAAACAATAATAAAAAAAAACTCATAAATAAGTGCATTCAAAAACCCATACATTTTATGAAACTTGGAAAAATCTAAAACAGGTAAAAACTCTAATTTTGGTTTTTTTACGGCCTTTAATTTCAACAGATTGCAGTGCGAGTAGTTTTCCAAGAATTAATTGTTTTAAGGTAATTTTTATGACAACAAGGAAGGACACTTTACATGATAACATAAAATATCTCGCACAAAATCTATGCCATGACCCATGACTAGTTCAACGTGACTTGAGGGACTGTAAACCTAGAAGATTCTGCCGAGCTGTGGAATTTGGATGAAAATACCATCGCATTTTGTAAAATACATATTTCGTAAACCTATTGCGAAGTTTCTGAATACGATCTGAAAAAGATTGTTGGTGAGGGTTCCAGATGATGTCTGCATACTCTAGGTTGGGTCTTACTAGTGAAGTGTAAAGAGACACAAGGGTGTAAGGGTTAGTAAAGTCTGTTGAGTTCCATTTGACAAATCTTATCATTGAGCCAGCTTTTGATACAATAGCTTCTATATGTGATGTAAAAGAGAATTTGGAGTCAAAAATTACGCCTAAATCTTTTAAATTTTTCAATTCTCTGAAGAGGGTTCCAATCCAGATAATTTGAAAACTCATCCTTATGATGCTTTCTTGAGAGAGAAATCACAAAACATTTCTTGGCGTTAAGATTCAAACGATTTAACACACAACAGCGAGATAGATTATCAAGATCCAATTGGAGTTTTTGGCAATCACTTATAGAGGTTATTTTCAGAAAAAATTTCAGATCATCTGCGTATATGAGGCATTTGCTGAAGTTAACACAGTCAATATCATCAATTGAATTAGCTTTAGACACAATCTGAGTAACGTGAGGTATAAAGGTCAACTTAGTATCAAAAATTATGCCTAAATTTTTAGCTTCTTTCACCCTAGATAATTTCACACTGTTAAGAGAGTAATCTTCGATAATTTGCATGCTTAGTTTTCAAGAAAACGTGAAAAGCAAAGCATTTAGATAGATTTAATAACAAATCGTTTTTAGCACACCAACAATCAAAGATATTTGAATCATTTTGAAAATCAGAACAGTAATTTAAGTTGTTTATTGTTTTGAATAATTTTATGTCATCTGCAAACATTATAGCCCTTCGGTCAGTTCTCAGTTCAATGTCCAATTTTCAGTTCAGTTAAAAAAAGGTGTGTTTAAATAAACGTCAGTTCAATGTTCAGTTGAGCTTTTATTTTAATTGTGAAAAATCAAAATCAGAAAGAAAACTGAGAACTGAACTGAAAACTTATAAGAATTATATCAGTCTCAGTTTTAGTTAAACTCTTCAATCTTTGGCATTCAGACATAAGTTTATTTTAAAGCTTGACTGATACCTATTAACTGAAACTGAAATGATCTTCTAAAACGGCCTTTCGACACTCGGATGTACATTCATGGATTGGAAAATATTTATAAATAAATCAAATAATTGGGGTCCTAGATGAATTCCTTCCGGAACACATGAATGAACTACTGTCGGAAAAGATTCAAAATCACCATTTCATTCTGAAAACAAAATGAATGTGTTTGTAACTGGTTTTGAAAAGTGAAAAAATTAAAGAAACTCAGAATTAATTTTTTTACTCACAATTTATTTGATTTAATTTCATTTATTTGTACTTAAAATCTCTTCTTTAGAGAATTAGATTCTCTACTTATCTTAATCAGACCAAATTTGATAGAGAGACTTGATTAGATAGTTAGATACCTACTTATGTACCTACATATTTTCATAAAGTCATTGAATGAACAGTGGACATAAAGTTTATTTCAGTGATAGATAATTCAAAAACTACCAAGTAATGACAGTCATTGCTGCTAGACGAAGAGACGCATTAACCACTACAAAAACCTATAATAAAAAAGAGGCATTCTCTTCTTCATTCCACAGACCCCAAGGAGCAACAATGTGCGGCAGAAAAAAATATTTTACTCATCTGCAGTAGGATCCATCATACGGAATTTTCATCCATTCTTGTTTCATCTACTCCCCTTTGGTATGCTCTTTCCATAAAAGGTAGAATCTGGTTTGTGCACCACCTCAAACGGATGATTCGCAAGTGCTTTCGTCTCCTTCTATTTCATTGGCAAATGGACAGTTCTGATTTCTTTGTCGTAGCGCTTCCCTTTGAAGTTTTTCATTCTATGCCCAGAACCCAGGCCCAGGCAGTGATGTACTCCGGCTCTCTTCTTCGTCAGTGGCCATCGTTAAGTCCGTCGTCCGTGTTAAACTTCACGAAAGACGAAACCAAGAACTTGAGAGTTGAGATTGAGAGGCCCCATAAAAGAAGAAAAACAAACATAGTCTACACGCCAAGAAATAAGAAAAAAAAAAAGGAAAAGACACTCTACTGCAATTTAGAACGCATACTCATCATACCAATACGGAAGAAGAGCAGCAAAGAGAAGGTAGGTTATCATAAGCCCTCTGCTGTAGCTGAAGAATATAACAGATGCTTGATTAGCGTAATAATAATTCGATGGACGAAGACCATGGAACAAACCACCACCACATCAA
Organism: Melanostoma scalare; assembly: GCA_949752695.1. Taxonomy (NCBI): domain Eukaryota; kingdom Metazoa; phylum Arthropoda; class Insecta; order Diptera; family Syrphidae; genus Melanostoma; species Melanostoma scalare. Next base: position 736,571 of record OX456985.1, read on the forward strand.
CATCACCATTGAATTCAGGTAGAAAATGTTGTTAGGAATTTTTATCACGATGATGACTAAGTATTATTATAGCAAGAGTGCTACGGACCAAGATTTTACCTCGCCGCTATGTGTGTAAAGCGATTATTTGCTTTCTTGGAGTTTCTTTGAAATTAAATCATAAAGAAGTTATACTCCGGGTTGGGCGGGCAGACACGTGAACCTGCACCAAAACCTGATTTACCTGAATCACGTTTATAAATTGAGAATGAGAGGAGGTAGTGGAATGGTATAAAGAAAATTCAATCGGAATCGAATGACATGGCTCAGGCCCACCATTCGACCAAGAAAAAGGTGTGGTGTCATATGCATTGTGTGACAAAACATATTAACAGACTTTTTATGTTTGTATTTTCTACGCAGTCGTAGGTAGTTAGATGTTGTTTTCTTGTCATTTCACAGACGCAAGGTTGCAGTCAACATACATAATTGTAAGCACAAAATTTGCGTTAAAAAAAACTCGTTTGGTACAAAAATCAGCACGATCAAAAAGTAATTACAAAGATACCAAACACAAGAAAACTGATGTGAGGAACTTTAAGTGGGTCTCATCAATCCAGTTGAGAAGAAGAGGATGAGAATCATTAGATTAAGCAGTAAAATATTATTTATACAATCTTTATAGGCCCCTGCTTTGATGGCGCTAATGAAATCAGTTGGAATTTAGATGGACTGTAGGTACAAAATACGGAAGACGTGAAAGTTAAGTGTTTGTTGGGCTTATTTCACGAGAAATAATTTGTAAATTGTCTTTATTAGGAACTCCTTGAGGCATTGCACGAAGACTTGTGCTTGTAACAAATTGGCTTTGGTTTAAGAAATGAAATGCTTATGGCATTCTTTTCCTCTCATCTTTGTAACAAAAGTACGAACTGCATGTTTTTCTGAGTTTTAGAAACTGAGTGATAAAGATAAGATTTTGATTTTTGAATCTACGAAGTATACATTTATCTACATTCTACATATACCAACTCAATCTAATTTTCAATACAATCCAGCTGTTTTGTGCAAAGTGTTTTCTCTAATCCTAATGGAATGTGTTGAATAAGTTTTTACCGAATTTTATTAACGTTGAAATACGAATTTTAAAAACATAACCTTTTTGGAAAATTGTTTACAAAGTAACTCAACATTGAAGTTATTTATTGTTTTAATAAAATAACAAAGAAGACCAATCATGGTTATGTATGTATGCTTGATAACATTTAAGTTCAAAAGGTGTATTTAGCAGTTTCAGTTTTTTTTTTTTAATTCAAATACCTACCTTTCCAGATTCATTTATTTCATAAAGCTTTTTAGCGTACACGCCAGATACAAAAACTTCAGAGATTTATTAGCCGAGTTCACACTGTACAATTAGTTGGACAGACTTCGTTTGACAGGTGTCGGATGGTCGGATGTAGTTTGCGTTCAGACTTATCAAACTTGTCGTCCAATCTTATGTCAAATACCTACTCCTTCACTCCGTCCAACTTCTAAATTTTCAAAAATATTTGAAAACCATCCAACAGTCGCCCAAGCGGTCGTCTGAGGGTTCATATTATCCAACATTGGTCGTTCAAGCCAAAGCCTGTCTAATTTTTGTGAACTCTGCTATTAAAAAGAAACAGATTGTTTTTAAACTGAGTTCAGATTCCTTAAGCAATTTTTTTTAGTGGTAGGTACTAAGCGCCACTTTAAAGATCCATAACAAATCAAAAGTTAAAAATCTTTTACGGGTGGGCAGATAGGTATTCTTTTAGAATCATGAGTTATAATCTCGGATTAATTGCTCACAAGGTCCAATTGACTCGTAATTGAAGATGCAAGACCAGTCGTCCGCAGTTTGAGCCTTAAAGCAGCTTGTCTAGTTCAATTTTAGGAGGAAATCATATTTTCTGAGGGGCTTGGAAAACCAGCACGTAATTGTCGAAAAGCGAAGAGAATGACAGTTTGGTGCAAATTGTGGAGTGGTGACATTATTAGACCTTTTTTCTTCGAAAATGATAAGCAATCCGTGAGCTACTACCCGAAACCCACAACGAGGGCTTGGAAAATTGAAGTGACAAAATGCGCTACAACGAAGCCACCCTATAAAACCATAATACATGTGTATGTGCAATTAAAAAACAGAGTAAGTTTAACTTTTTATATTCTATTGTTTTTTTTTTTGGAGAAACTCAAATTTGGCTCACAAATTTGTTTCTTTTCAAAAAAATTAATTTTATGAAATATTATAAACGCCAATAGAAAATGGTAATTACAAAATTTGTGCCGTTCAAGAAGACAAGAAAACTCAAGCTCATAGCAATTCTAATATGAAAGGTACCTACGAACATGTGAACAGATTAAATTGGTACAGATTGCAGGTGACCAAAAAAATCTATTTCGCACTCGATCAATGCTAAAAATGATTGGGAAACGCGAAACCTTAGTTACTGAAGGTACCCAGACTGAAAAATAGGTGAGCAAAATTGTTTCACGTGTTAGATTACAAGAGAAGTTTGTAAAAACTGAAAGCAAACGTCCAACTCGTTTTTAATTTTACAGCTTTTCCAATTTAAATTCTTCTTTTTTTTTTCTTCACTTAATAAAGTTACGAATTAAGGTACCTACAATGATCCGCCGAGCAAAAAATAGAGCACAATGGAAGGCCATATTTTCTAGATCAAAAAAGAAATACCTGTCACACGACACTATAGGTCTGTATCTTTACTCACCCGCGGGATCCCGTGGGATCCCGCGGGATCCCAAAACGTGTATCTTTACTTTTTTTTGACGTAAAAGTGGCAGAGCTTTTGCTTTTTTGGCACTTCCCCTCCAGCAAGAATTTACCCGAACAATTTGCTCGTGCACTTTCTTGCTTGTCAAATCTATTGTTTATGAAATCAGCTGATTGAAACATTTCGATTGAATTCAAATTTATATTTGAAATGAAATGAAAAATGGAAAGCATAATCTCTCTTTGTTGGTTTGAAAATTCAAAATAATGTTAAATATGCAATGCAATATTGCTTTGAGCTCATTTTAGCACGTTTCTGAAACAAAATTGTTTGTATGTTTGTTTACATCTCTACAGAGGGTGCATGATAAATGTCATTCAGCAAGAAACATCCCAAAGGCGTATCTTTACTTTTCATTTTCGGATGGAGATTACAAAAACAACATTAAAAAGCTCGAGCCCAAACTTTTTCCCGGGCTTTTTCCCAAACTTTACCCAGAAAGTAAAGAAACAGACCTTATGTATGACACGATCGCAACCCACACAAGAAATTTTAAATTTTCTCAAATAAATTTGATAGGTTTTCCAACATGAGCTTTTACTAATAGCATTTTAAAAATGTTTAAATGTCTTTTACAGGTAGCTAGTTACATACGTCTTGATATTAAAAAAAACAGTCGATAGGTAGGCACCTATACCTTTTTTCTCATAAAATAAAAACTTTTTTATACACCAACCTAAACTATACATTTTTAGTAGGTACGTAAATCCAGCCCTCAAACGTCATCTTCGGAGGATAAAATTAAAAAAGGCACTTTATTTGAACGGAATTATGTCAATTTGTTTCGTAACATTACCAAATACCTAATGGGTCCCTGCTTTCTGTACCTTCATACACACCTAGATATAAAAGAAAATCAAAAATGTGACGGGAAACTAACCAATTAAGTTTAAATTTCGTCTTCACCTTTTAAAAAACACATACCTATACCGACAGCACTCTCCTTTGAAACCCTGAACGTGAGCCCTGATTTCAAAATGTAAATACAAATCAAAAGCAAGGAGACAAAATGTGTTTTCTTGTCCTTTGTAGTTCGGAAAAATAACGAAAATGCCTGCAGAAACACACGCACACATTATTTGAGGTTTATTTATAAATATGTACTATATTCAGAGCGAGAGAGGGAGGACCAGAGGACCAACTACAAGTAGAGAACAACCATAGGATGTGTGGATGTGAAAGGTTATCCTGGTAATTCGATCTTGTGTGTGCATTCAGGGACAATATGGATTCGATTCCGTTTTTAGGTATATATGGGTAGGTACCTTCTTACGGTGCGGTGTACGAGTATATTCATGCAGCTGTCATTTTTTCACCCATAAACCGATACAAGAACTTGAAATTATCAAGAATGAAGGGAGAACAACAATCAGAAGAAAAATATTCCTTTCGACCTGTTGTCTCGAAAATCATGTTTTTTGTTCTTCCCCTCCTTATTTAACCATTTGGCACAGTGAGCGAATTTTTCATCACATGTTAATATACACTCACACACTTGGCGGTGAGTTTGGAAAAGAATATCTTAACATTCATCTTGTTTGAAATCCGTTTAGTAATCGTTAACAACATGAAATTTAATAGGACGACATTTTGCTGCTACCGTTGGCTTTACTATCCCAGAATCTACCAATTATGACTTAAGTTTAATGAGTCGCTGCACGAGTTGGGTGTTGTATCTACTCGTACCTATGTACCTATACCAAGTTGCTCTATTGCAAAGTGCCAGTTAAGGAGTTTTGCAAACATAGGAGACACAAAAGATCCAAATAAAAGATAGTTGCGAGCTGCGCACACGAATAATTGTGGGAAGCGCAGTAATCCACCTTAATCTCGACCTAATAACCACTAAAAGCGTCTGGCGAAGAGCCCAGTTGTCTTCATTTATTTTTCTCTACTTTTCACCGATTTTTTATATGCAGCTATAAACATACTTGTACCTACGAGGATCACACTGCAAAATGCAAACCAAACCATTTAATTGGTTGAAGTTTTCATGTAAGGACCATCTGAGTTTTTAAATTTGTAGATATGTATGTACATACCTAGTACCTACCTACATACTCGTAACAAGTGTTGTTGCCTGTCCCACCAAAGTCGTTTTTTCTTCGTTGAATAAATGTCATTGTTAGTGCGGCACACGTACCAACCAATGTTTGTGGCCTTATTTAACTTTCAAACTAGATAGGTACATAAAGGTTTTCGCCGAAGTAAGTGCGATAAGAGACACGTTTAAGCTTGTTGCCACTCTTTCCCCCAGACAAATGTTTGCTCAGTATCATCTCCTAAATTTGTTTGTTAAACCATGACGCGAGACAAGACAGTTTTGAATGCGAACAATTGTTGGCAACTTTGACGATAAGAAACGATAGGAATGTGGACTCAGATAGCCCCTAGTACGTAAATTAATGATTCACCATTTTTCTGTAGATACTCAAAGGTTCCGATATAAGTAGGTATAGATATGTTTTTCAGACGTACATCAGACTACCATACCTTTTAAAATCGAACTGATGTAATTTTTGATCACCCACTTTACATGATCGCTGATTTTTTCTTAATTTTTTGGTTCAGAAAAAAACTGAAGATCTTCTATTTTAGTTCAGGTGGTGATTTAAATGTTGCTCATCCCTCATCGAGTTTCGGTCTTATAGCAAAATCTGACTCTTATTAGGTATGAAAAAATCAGCTCTGTATCCCTTGGTCGATTTGTCATTGCGGAAACCAAAAGAACTCAAATTATGTCACACGATCATTCTATAAAGGTCATTCACTCAGACGACCCTCAATAAACCCAAAAGTCAAATTTGTTGAATGTTTTTCTTTTGATATTTATTCCACTTAATCTGTAGTGTACCTATACATAAAACAAAGTCAGGTTTTTTTGAATACTAATAACTCGAGAACAGCTTGATCGATTATCATGGTTTTTAATTTATTGTGTTTGTCTCCATCATGAATAGCAGAATAACTACCTATAGGTACCTACATATTAAAAACATTGGATTCGCGCTGAAACTGGAATTTAAAAACTACTGAACCAATTTCTAAAATTCTTTCAACACTAGGATGTTATAGTATACCTCAGTAACATGGACTTTATTTCATCCAACGAGAACGGAAACGGGAAACTAAATGTTTTCGGGGAATCTTCGGATAAGAACAGCGGGTGTTTCCGAAAATTGAGTGTGAACATCTCTAACGTCAAGTCATTTGCGTAATGCAGTAATCCAATGGACTAGAGTCCTATGGCCCCTGAGAAACTAATATTCTACCTTCCCCGTCACGTGGCCAACAGTTACAATGTTTGATAATTTTTTCCCGAAAAGACCATAAATAATCTAACAACTGCATTTCTACGTGCTATATACAGGTGTAGGTACTAAAAATTTAGCAAAAAGAAAACCTAACATCGCCCATAGTTTGCGTTTTCACTCTATTATGCTGCTGGACAAAACTACATTACAACTTTAACAGACAAAACAACGTAAGGAGCCAATAATTGTTAGAGTGCTGACAAGTTGTGGAAATAATTCTAGATGTTTATATGAACCTCTTTTGTCAAATTTAACATGTCGATTTTTTTCAGATCGACTTCATTTAAGAAGAAGACTACGATAGTGTTTGAAGAAAATTCAAAACACACGCACCAAAGTAGGTATAAGAGATCAATATCAGGATCTTATTTGTCTGACAACAACATAACCGAAATGTAGAACTTCAAAAATTGAAAAAACGAAAATAAGAACAATCTTAATGGTGACTCATTTAAAACAGAGACTACCAATTCATGTCTACAGTACAACAAAATATAAGATTTGCTACAAAATACACTACACAATACAAAAAAAAAAACTATCTACCATATTTTCATGGATCGAAACATTCTTACTTTGGTACCTACAATGTCTGCCTGTAATGTGGGAGTTAGATTTTCGATTCCCATAACATCCAATTGCATTTTTGTGAGTATCTCCTTTCGTAAAAAATTAGAAAGACAATCGAGAGCAATTTAATTCCCATCAAAGCGATTTCTCATTTAACCGTTTAAATCAACCGAAATTTTTATAAGCCGCTATAGGCAAAAAAGAACACATTACAGTCTATCATCAACTTCTCAAGCATCATTTGATTTAAAAAACTAAGTATGTACCTACCTAGGCAGGTACTCATTTTTGACAGGGTTTAATCTCGAACCATATTTATTTTATATGATCTGAAGCGTACTAGAAAGTTCGGTATTGATAAAGCTGTTGTCTATGTCTGTGGCTTGAAACATTTCAATCTAGACCAATTGTTTTAACCGGTATTCATAATGAAGGGCCTAAATTTACCAATTAGTATGGGAGTTAGTTGTCCAACGTTCAATAAGACAACACCAATTCTTTTTCAAGCCCTTTTAAGTAAATTGATAAAGCGAAGTAAGAAGCACGTAGTTAATGAGTTAATCCAGGCTGTTAACTATCTTCGAGCCCGATTTTATTTAAATCCTTTCAGGCATTTTTTGCGTAATTAGGCACCTGGGTAACATATTATCAGTATAATACCTACTAGTAACTAGAAAAACTACCTGTTATGCACTCATGTTAACATGTAAAAAGAAGTGTACGGTTGGTTGTGATCGCATCACTTGAGAACGGCTCGACCAAATGAAACCAAATTTTGTTTTTGTGGTAGCTTAAGCGATGTTGGTAGATGGTTTTTATTTAAAAAAAAATCTGAAATCGATCGACCCGTTCTCGAGTTATGGCATTTTTCCTGAATGTCACTTTTGTCCATATAAAAACTGCGAGAAACGAAGGACGATACCGGGATCCTTAAAACAACGGACCTGTGCAACGCCGGGCGGCTCAGCTAGTTTTTTATAGAATAAGATCTAAATCCATGACTACATACAATACACATAAACTCATAGGGTGACACTCTTCGGGACCTAACAACTAAATGAAACAGTGCATTTCATGGCAGTGCAATTTACTATCGCAAAACTTCTCAATTCCCCGCAAAAGGCGATAATCGTGTAATAAAATTGGAAGTTTCTGAAACTCGAACCCTGAACTCCCTTAGAATATTCAGAAAACGGCGCCATTCCCTTCCAGTAGTTATTTGCCATAGAAACTCCCGCAGCCGTATTTATAATCCCATTCCAAAGTATGTCTAACTTTGGACAGCTCTTAGAACAGTGTACAACTCCGAATCGTATTTAAAAACACTTTCATCGCTGTCTAGGGAATGTCTAACTTTATACAATGAAATTGGTTTTCGAAACTATGTCTAAAGTGACATTTGATACAGAAAAAAACAAATTTGGTGAATATACTACAAAACACTGTTGAGAGTGATAAGATCGAAAAAAATAAGTAGGTATGTAGTTTGAGGTGCAAAAATACTACTTTCAACAATTTTATTTATAAATTGCACAAATTTCTTCATTTTATGTGGAAAAGCTGTAACACAAAGTCAAATCAGCTGTTTTTTTTTTGGTCTAGTTCAAGTCCTGCGCCACACTCGTTCAAAGCCTTTTAGTTGTTGTACTCGTATATCAAAACACAAGCAATGGTACTGCACGGAACACGGATACATCATGAACGCCACCATTTAGTTTTTAATTCAAATTTGAAAGAATCTAGCTACGGCTGTAAGTAGTATTTTAAGTTGACTAAGGCCTGTCCAACTCTTAAGACACCTAGCTGAACAACTGTCTAAGGATGTTCTAAGCAAATTTTGTAAATACGACTGCTGGTGTCTATAGGTACTAGACAACTACTAGATATGTGTCATAGGCAAAAATTCTAACTTCCACATGCTTCAACCGTTGGTAATAAAGCACAGCCCACTGTATTCAGCATTCAAAAAGAATATTTGAAGTAGGTAACAGATAAACAGAAAAAAAAGGAATTCAAAATGCTTCTTCGAAACATTGAAAACGTGAAAATGTCTTACATTTTAGATTCAAACTAAAAAATGAAGGTCCTACCCAATTTTGTAGAGATAAAATAAGTTATTAATTTTAAAAGTTCGAGTAAGAAATCGTTGAGGTCTTTCATAGCATTACCTATGTATGTCCATGTCCATATTAGTCAGTTCAAATGCTTGCAAATGTTCTTCATTAAATTAATAGTTACATTTTTTTAAATCCTTGTAAACTGAGTAAATCTCTTAAAATACAAACATTTTCCTACTCAAATCCTTTATGTAGTTTTTTTTTCCAATTGAGATAAATAAGTTTGAATCTACATTTTAGTTTGGGTATAAATAATAGCCAGAAATCAATTGCAAAACCTTCTTCTTTGACTTATCCAAAATTAGCAGTGCACTTGTCTGCACACATAAAACAGTGCATTAAATGAAATAAGCTTATTTTTCGAGTTTCAGATGTGAGATGGGTAGATACTCGTATCTAGGTATCTACAATCTACTTCAATCCATTATCCATCCATACCATTTTTTATTTCTCTCCGTGTCGCGCCGCATAATACCAAAACCAATCCGAAACGCTCTTCACCAAACTCTTACTTGTATTGGTGTGAAGGAAAGGCAAAGGCATGCATATGCATAAAATGAACACCTGTCCCTAATCAGAATTGTAACTGCTCGTTCAACAAAATTTTTATTTACATTAAGCTATAATTTTTCTCTGAACATACTTTAGGAATTGTATCGATTGGTATTTAATTTTTAATTCAAAAATTTAAAAGATATTAACGTGAGTTTAGTTATATTTTATAAATTGATCAGCATTTCTCAAACACATTTCTGTTCGAGGCTGAGCAAACCATTTTTTCTCTTGTATCTCTATCTCTTTTGCGCACTTGTGCAGGAAACTGGTTTAGGACCTCTAAATGAAGTAAGCCAGACAGAGACACTCAACACAAAATACACCCGACCAGAAAAATCAAAATGGTGAAATGGACATGAATAAATTTACTAGATATTCCTTTTTTTTACACGAACAATAATTTTTATTTTCGTAATACATAGGTACATACCTTCGGCCCTACAAATAATCCCAGTGAAGAAATATGTTAATAATAGTGCTTTAATCCAAAATGTATCCGATTTTGCTGTATTCCCGGCCAGTAACCACATTGTAATCCAGAGTTTTTACGTTGAATTCGTTTGGTCACTTCCGCGCTGAGTGCTATTACTCTGGCTACTTCTTTTGTTATTTTATTTTTATTAAACAATCACATTTAAGCACAAAAACATTCAAAGCCACCACATAGGAACTCATTTGAGACAATAGATTTATAAATTAAAAACATTCCAACGATATATTCCAGATTTCGCTTTTTATTCTCCGCAGAGATCGTTATTCAATCGCGAACAATAAATAAAACAATGTCCTGTTTTTGGTTGCCACTTTGAACTTAAAGTAAAGGCACTGAATAATTATTCTACTAGGTGTGTACTAAAAATATTTTATTCAACACATTTATTCATAAAAAAAGGATAAGTATTGCAGCACCAACCACCTTGCACGAATCGCCGTTTATTTTAGTTTAGATCGCGCGCACCCTTATTGTTAGTGAACCGTTGCTGTACTGTTTTGTTTATAAATTATTAAAAAAAATTCTATGCACTCAAATTGTACTTGACAAAAAACAAATAACTCAACTGACAAAATTCATCCGCGCAGTTGGGCAGCGCATGCGTTTAATTTCGCGTCTCAAACCACTTTACAAAGAAGAGACAGAGAGAAGTTGAATTGAATGGCGGCAGCCGCTTCAAACGATCAGAGACTCTAAGCTGAGCTGTAGAAATTTTCGACACTCGTGCAAGATGGCCGCTTGGTGAATAGAATGTGGTTTCATGTTATGTGGTGCGCTTTTGTTAAAATGCATTGGTCAGAAAGAGAGCTCTATATTGGTATGGGAGAGTTGTAGATTGGAGAAAAGTAGTTTGATTAGGTTGCAAGGGAAGCTACATGGAACATAATACACAATACACGAACAAATTGATTGAATGGTATTGTATAGTATAACAGTTCTGTTTGAACTCTGGTGCTTGTCTCTCATTTTGCATAATCAAAATTCAAAACGTTTTCTTCGAGAGAGAGAATGAAATGTGTTCTTTAAGGTTCGCTTACATTTTATAGTTAAGAAAGAAAAAAAGTTCGTTTCTTTTATTTTTTATTTATTTTTTTAGGTTCAGATCACGATTTCGAGCGAAATCTACTTGGCAATGTAAAGAAAATTAGTCAGCTTGATGAACATTGTTTCTGAATTATTTTATTATTGTAAAACACGTTTTTCAAATTTTATAGAAACAATAAATATATGGATGCATCGTTTAATGAAATAATAGCCGTGTTTTATTGGGAATCTATATGCAGGTTTGCAAAAGATCGCATATTGGAAAACAACAACGATTAGTGAACAGAAATAAGTCAGTGTTCAGGAGTGAACAACAGGGATGGTTGGTAAATGGTGTTTATGGTTTATAATTGCATTAGTGAGCACAGCGTTTTATTGAAACTCGTTACTGCACAAGCTTTAAGATTTTCAATGAAACGCGCCTAATATAAATATTATGCTTCTTGTGAAAGAGGAATAACATGCTCTGGTGTTTTTCAAATGGCTAACCAAAATCAATTCGTAATTGTGTTCCGTTGCTTAGAAAAAAGCAATTCATTTGGAGAAACCCTATTTTACATTTGGGAACTCCTACCGCCGTATTAATAAAAGCGGAATAGCTGGGCTAAGCCTTATTCCATGGATTAAGTGAAAAATGGTATAATGGTGGCTTTAATTAAATGGAAAATGGTATAATGGTAACTTAATCCATCAGTTATTCCGCGTTTATTAATACGGCGGCTATAGTTTAGGTGAGAATTGGGTTAAAATTGCCACCTGTGTTAAACTTTGACCGCCGTATTAATAAACGCGGAATAGCTGGGCTAAACCTTATTCCATGGATTAAGTGGAAAATGGTATACTGGTTGCTTTAATTAAATGGAAAATGGTATAATGGTAACTTAATCCATGGAATAAGTATTTCCCAGTTATTCCGCGTTTATTAATACGGGGGTGACACTATTGAGGTGAATAAAATGAGTTAAAATGTATCGAGTTGTGAAAGTTTGTATGTTCTGCAAACGATAAATGATAAAATAAAAAGATAACAAATACATTTTAAGCCATTTCACACACGGGGAACGAGACATTCAAACGAACTAGTATTTGTAAATAAACTGTCAAATTTTGCATGGGAAATACCTATTAACACAATTGTCAACAACAACAAAACAAAGAAAATTTTGACATTCGGCAAACAGCTGATTGATTTACAAGCAATTAAGTAAGAAATTTTAATGGGATGTTCGTGAAACGTCTCACATGAAGATATATTTTCGCAAAAAATATAAATATACGCCAATGAATGAATGCCCTTAGTCCCCTTAGTGACAAGATCTAATTATCCCTTTAAGTTTTTAACCATAGAGAAATAAAAAACAAGAGGGCACACACACACAACTGCATCCGTCAACAAACTGACTTTACCAACACCACTTTATATTCAGTTGAATACGTGTATCACAGATAGATCTCGTGTTACAAAAGCAACAAGGTAAACAAATAGAAGTTGTGGCTTGTGGGGCAAGAGAGGTAATGGTTTCCCTCTTGTTCTTTATTCCTCTAAGTTTTTAACTAAGTAGAGTTCTTTGACTAGTTCTTAAATAAAATAGGGAAATATAAGCTTAAAAGATTACTAATGTACTTGTTTCCTTAAAACGTATGTCTGGCTCATGTATTAAATCATATTTGCTTTATAAGTTTTGGCAACTTCTTCATGCTAATACTTGAAAAAAAAAAAAAAAAAAAAAACAGTCTACTGCTTTCAGGTACTTTCCAAGAATATGAAAATCTAGAAACATTTTTGCCTTGTAACTGCCACATGAAATTGTTGTTTTGTTTTTGAATTCCCCGTAATTGCGGATTCTGCAAATTTGTAATTTTAAGATAACCCTGTTCGACTTCTGAAAATGTGAAATCATTCTTCAACTTAACTGTGTATACCTACTAAGAATTACGTTATAAATCATGTAACAAAAGAAGGAAAGAAATATCAAGTTCGATGCGATCGATAACATCAATCGAAAAATAGTGAGAACCGGAACGAAATCCTACTAAATTCATAGAATTTCTTTCCACTTAACACCGTTTATCGCCTGCTTTTATCGAGGCGATAGTCACAGAACTGGGGCACAGGGCACACATTACAGTGTTTCATTATTTTCTATTAAACTTTGATTGTGCAACAAACCAGTGCAACAATTATAAAAAGCACGATTTTTGTTGCGAATTAAAAGAATGGTAAGTAAATACAAATTTTAATGTCGATTTAAATTGTGTTGTTTTAAGTATGTTGTAACTGAAACTGCGCGGCTAATGGTTAATTATATGATTGTTAAAATGTTTGGTTTTAATGAAAACCAGATTAGAATGTATAAAAGCATTAAATGTTTTAAAATTAAAAAAATAGCCAGTTTCTTTGTGCAATAAATAAAACAAAAACCAAAAATGAGTGAAATTATTAGATTCATCTAATAGATTTATTTTTAGAGATAAGTACTTCTCATTTTTTCGTTATAAATTAGATCAGAATTTACAAGGAATAATAAGGCAGCATTTTTCATATAATTATATTCACATACACTTACTATACTTAATTGATACGTGTTTCTTTAATTATTATTTAATTTTTGTTTTTTTTTTCTTTTTAACTACATAATTAATTTGGCTTATAAAAACATTTACAATCTATCTACTTTCCTTTATGAAAACAAATCATAATATTTTATATTTTATATGCATTTAATTTTAAAAATTGTTTAATTAACTCTAGAAATCACAATATGGTATAAACTTTCATTTTGAATTGATTTGTTTTGCTATAAGTCTAATTGTGTATTAAACATGTGTGGCGAGGGCACCTTTTTTCGTATTACCGTTAGAGGGCAGAATGAATTGGCCCGATGGACTTTGGTTGAGCGTCTGCGACGGCGATTGTGTTGTTGCAAGTGGAGCAATGGAGTGTAGTGTGTTACTACTTGCTGTTAGATTGCTATTGCTCCCAATGCCAATGCCGATAGCATTGGGACCAAAGTTCTTTAAGGATGTCGCCGCAGTGCTGCCACTTATACTAGAGGGATGATTTCTGGGTGCATGATATGGTGGCGGGGCAGGAGTTGCCGCTGGATTTGCTGTACTTGGAGGTGGCAAAGGTGGGAGTATTGTACTTGATGTCCGGAGGTATGGGTTGCCGTAGATGGCACTGAATCTGCTATCTATTGCAAGTCCATTCTGCAGCAGAGGTTGTCCTGTAAATATGAAAAATTCAAATGAGACAACAAAGCTCTATTTCTTATTTTGTTTTGTTCAGCTTACCAAGGAAACCATTTTGCATTGCACTTTGAACGTACTGAGGGTCGTTCCTGGATCTTGGTAGGCTCATATTACCCGATGATATGGGATTATTGTAGTGGGGAAGGGTAGTTGAAGTGGTAAGAGTATTTGAAGCCGATTTGCTTATACTTTCCGTTGGTGGGCTGTAGTCAAGGGCATACTCAAAGTACGGTGCATAACCGTTATTGTCCTTGAGATCTTGATTTTTCTGGTTTTTAAGCAAACAGCGGTTGTAACGATCGCTAAACTCACCGGAAAATCTTGAAAAAGTTATACTATTTATTCCGAGGAACATAAAATGCAAAAGCTATCTTACCTGTCTTCATTGGTGAGCTTTACTGGACCAGCTAGTGGGACACCTAAAGTGGCCCCTTTCGTTGCAATATCGGGCATTGGAGCTGAAGTTAGATTAATGGCGAGGCTTTCAGATCCTGAACAGGTTTCTGAATAGTCAACGTCGTATCCACCAGACCGGATATCAGTTTTCAAGTCATTTAATTTATCGTTTGCTCTTCCCTCGGGAATAACATCAGCTGGAAGTGGTTTTTTCTTAGTTCGCTTTAAATAGACAACGATGAGCATAGCCACCATTAGAATAATAGCAACGGACGACACAGATCCCATCACAACAAGAAAGTATGGAATAGATCCTAAAGGAAAAGCAAAGTAAAGAGTTATGTTATGTAGTTGACATACTAAAAACACTTACTTTCTGGTATTAAGGTGATCACTATCGAATCACTTCCATAGCTGTTTATTACTGTACAGTTGTATTTGCCAAATTGACTTGATTGGCTTTCTCTGATAATTAGAGAAGCCTTGACTCCCTCGGGAAAGTGCTGCTCTTCCATGGTGTAAGTATCATCAACACTAACGTTGATTGGGTGCCCTTCGAACAACCAAATAATGTTTTCTGATTTTGGGACACTAAATGCTAGACAGTCAACTTTTGCTTGGTTTCCTACTGAACCAAATTGAACTTTGTGTGACGTTATTATAGGAGCCCGTTTAACATAAACTGTAGCTTCAGCTCCGATTTCGGGAAAACCAATTACATTGGCCTTGCAATAATAGCGACCAGCAGAGTCTGAGTTCACTTTTAACGTAAGGTTGGACGATGTTCCTACAACCTAAACAAAAAAAAAAAAATGCAATTATTTATCAGTCTGTGTTCGTTCTCTGATTGAATGAATTTCCTACTCTTTCTGAGTTCTCGTTGATCCACTCTATTTCTGGTGGTGGGTTGCCATCAACTTCACAGCGAAGATTTACTGTGCTTCCAATGTCAGCCTCAACTGACTCTGGGCGGTGCTTAAAAACGGGACCGTCTACGAATGTAAAAAATGATTTATATTTCTTTTACAAGCTTTTACTTTTTTTTTCTAACTTACAACTTATGTCTAAAGTTTCACTTTCCTCGCTCTTTCCAACAGCATTAAATACTTCGCATTTCACAATTGCGTCGTGGTACTGCCGTGATATGTTATGTATAATCTATAAAAACGAATATTACTTTTAGAATAGAAGAATTTTCAGACTGATTTCAATACCACAGAAAAGGTTTTGAATCACATAACTGCGAAAAGTTTTGGAGCTAACTCCATCCAGTTTTGATTCAATAACGAAACTTACCATTTTCGTCGTATAGTCGCCAGTGACCAGCTCATCATTAATGAACCATTTATAGGTCAGTTCTTTAGGATTGGCATCAGCTTGACAGGATAAAATAACTTCAGCTCCTTCTGGAATCCTTCCACCAGCTAACGATCCACCTACAACAGAAACAGCAACTTTTGGGGCATACTTTACCTATGACATAAAAACCGAGTTTAGAACTGTACAAGATGAAAAATTCGAGGAATTGTTTTACCTCAAGTAACAGCTTAGCCGACCGATACGTTCGGTCTGCAGTATTTTGTGCTTGACAAGTGAATGTCGTATTGTGATGTTCCTTTTTTGGAGCTAATTTTAGTATGGACTTGGCTGTAGATCTCCGGGAATCAGCTAAAGGTTCTTTCACATATTCAATGTCATTTGTAAGGACGTTTCCAAGTCCATCTATCCAAGTTATCTGTGAGTAAAAAAAAAACTTGCGCAATGATTTGGAGATTCTTTTAAACGTTATTTGAATATGTATGCATTTCATTTTTCATTTGAGAAAACTGTTTTTGTGGCTAGCAATTTGAAAGAGTAAACATTGTATATCTAAACTATAGTACTTTTACTGAATAGCTTTTTTTATCTCCTTCTTTGTATGTTTGGTGGCGCAACCGTCGCTTGTCATTCTAAATCAGCTGGTAAGGCTGATGTGGAATATATTATTTAGGCGGGCAAGTGCGCAATGGGTTGGAAAGAGAGGCATATACATGTTTTAGTTTGAATGAATAAAGTAACCATAGTAACCAAAACCGGTTTTGGTGAATGTATGTGCCATATAGAAGAATGGTTGACATTAGTCTTTCAGGGTGGTAGTAGAAATATGGCTCTGGCACTGAATGCTTTGAATGTATTGAGTGAAGTATTGTTTTGATATGAAAAATAACATTGCGACGTTGACTTTGCAAGTTTCATTCAAAATTTTTTTAAAACAGAAAACATTACTAATTAATTTTTTTTTAAATTAAGTAAATTCTTATATCAACTTTATTTCCTTAAATAGACTTTTTACAAGTGGGTCTCTAGGTCTTGAAATAACGGTACCTGTCATACAACATATATGATAATACCCAATTTTCTCGACCGTTTTTTTTTCAAAACCGACTCTTTCTAGCTAAAGGTGAAAATGGTTTTGACAAAATTTCATATTTTAGAAATCCTAAGTTGTCTAAAAAAGACTGCATATCTACATTTGAAAAATTTAGTTTTTTCGAATTTTCATTGATTTTTTGAAAAAAAAAATTTGTTTTTCGAATATTTTCAAAACGGTATGGTTGATTTATTTAAAATTTTTTGCCAATACGTCTTTTAACAAGGTCTTAAAACTTGTGTGCTTGAATTTTTGAAACCTAATTTAAACAAAATACTAAAAATAAAAAACCGGTTTTTTAAAAAACTGTTTTTTTTCTGATTAAATTTTTACTGTCTCTATGTATTAGCAACTGCAAAAAAACGGTATTATAGGAGGTACCTAGACTTTCTTTTAGACCTAGAGACTCAATTCCAAATCCCTCTGAAGGCAGATCTAGCCAGAAGATATTTAGATAAAAAACTTCAAAAAATCAAATCAAAATCAATATCAAAAGCTATTAATAAAAACTTCAAAAACTAAAATTTTCCAAATACCTATTGATATGCAATCTCTTTTAAACAACATAAGACTTCTAAAATATTAAATTTCATGGAAACAGTGTGAGCCATCAACGAGAAAGTCTGTTTAATAAAAAAAAAAAAAAACAGTTACTAGGTATAGAGAGTCATAACAAATTTATAAAAAATTTATAAAGAAAAGAAACTTAAGTTTTTCTTATTTTCTTAAAAATGAAGAAAGATTTTCACTTTCGGCTTTCTGCGTTTTACTCAAAACTAATAAAACCAATGGTTACTAAAAGAAATAGTGACACTTAATAAGGCAAAAATTTGTAAAAAAAATACCTATTTAAAGAAATTTTTTTTTTTTTAAATTGGATTTTGAGACTTGATTACTCAAAATCCATTCACTTGATTAACTTGAGCTGAAAAACAAAGTATAAGCTTTCAAAAACACTATAGCATGTTACAGTTTAGTGGTTTAGTGGATTTGTAATAATTTTTTTTTTAAATTAAGTAAATTCTTAAATCAACTTTATTTCTTTAAATAAACTTTTTACAAAATTTTTCCTTATTAAGTATGACATTTTCTTTCACTTGTCAATTCTCCTATTAATCCTAAGTCAAACATGGAAAACCGATTGAAAAAATGTTTCTTAGTTTTTGAGTAATTAAAAAAAAACGACAGGTAGTTTATCCAGAAAACCAGTACAAGTGTACCTACAAATCAAAAAACAAAAAAAAGATTTTTTCGTTCGGCTACTCAAATAAAGCATTTGCTTAACCAAACGATTCTCACATCTTTCATACCTACAGAGCACTCACACAGTTTAATATGCCTTATCGAATGTCTATTGAAAAAGTACACACACAATTCAAAATTTTACTGTTGTTTTTTGCTATTTCATAAAGACTATATCCTCAGAGGAGAAACATTTGTTATTATTTGCTTCCTACTCTTACGCATATACCCCTCCTCCTCTTGAAATACAATCTTGTGGAATGCATTAAGGCTTTTGTGGTGTCCATTCAATTTCCATTTTATCACCGGAACGGGTCGAAGTAATAGTACTATAGAATATATATACAATGTAAACATTGAATTTTCTGGGTTTAGTTCCAAAAAAGCCAAAACATAAACCATGAGTTTTCTATGTTTTATTCGTTAAGTAAGATGGTATGTGTCTCAGCTAAAAACAAGTCTATTTTGTGTCACAACCACGTCTATAGCTCTCAAACCTTTAAGGTAAAAAGTAACTTGACTCACCTCTGCTGCCGGTTTCCCACCAACAGACACGCACTCCAACTCAATTTCTCTATCCTCTGTTGTAACCAAATAATCTCCTTGTAGTATTTTTGGAGCTTCTGGTGGCACCAAAATCGTCAGTTTTGCGAACCTAGAACGGATTCCAGGTTCTCCTAATATAAAAATTTAAACAAAAAATACATTTCCTTTCAAATTGAAGTGAGGTCATTAAAAAGAAAAAACGTACCCAGAGGTCCAGGGCCCACTTGACACTGATATTTTGCATCGTCATCCAGCATAACTGGATAAATATCCAAAGAGAAATCGCCTGAAACAACCATCACATATAATTTCACAATTTTGTAATTTAAATGAGATGAGAATAGCTTTTACCTTCTTCATCGCTTCCAACCATGGAATAACGCTCAAAACCGCTTAAATTTCGGTGTTGGCCCAAGCCAAAATCGTCCTTTGTCCATTGTAAGGCTCCAATTTTGCCCATGACACGGCATGGCAGCGTTACGCGGGAGCCCACTACTGCCGTTTGATCTTGCGGCTCCATGGCAAATCGTTGTTCTTCAGATGAAGCAGTTGCTGATGATTTCTCCTCGCTTATTCCCGTCACCTTGAGCGATTTTACTTCAGTTGTAGGGAGGAGCAGAATCACCGTCAAGATGATGACCAACCAAAGATGTACCAATGGGGCAGTCCTCGTGTTGAGAGAAATCGACCGGTGATTATTTGGCATCGTTAAAAGTCAGCACTTCTAGTGTCAGGCCACCGTCATTCGCTCTGAAGCCTGAATAATAATAAAAAAGAATAAATGAATAAAAAAGGAATTAATAAATGGTGAAAAAAAAGAAGCATTTAATGAAGATTGCGTCTGGGATGCAGTCTCCTAGAGTGTGTTGTCTATAGAGCTTGGATTTATGGTCAAAATAAAACAGCCATATAATACGATTATTGTTAAAATGGGGAGTGTCTGGCAGCGTTAGTGGTCTAAGGGTGTATGGAACGGTTTGTATTGCGTATGCATTTTGGCCATTTGTTTGTGGCCATCGGTGCTCTACAGTCTACGGTTATTCGAAACGATTTCAGTCGTTATCGGTATCAGAGTTATTTATCGTTGATATATCCCGCTCAAATAGAGTGCTTGGCAGGATATTCAAGTGAAAGAAGGTTGCTTGTGCGCTTGTATTATGAGGGCTTTTATCATTAAAACTTGGCATCAAATTGAATTGTTTGCTTTCAGAAATTAAGTGGAATATGGTCTTTAAAACATCATCGTTTAGAAATCACACCAACACGCAGAAAATCATTCCAGGTAATAAAAAAAGACAAACCTTTTAAAAAGAAAACGAGAAGGAAATGTGTTAATGAAATACGTTCATCTGGGATTGAGTTCATGCGGCAAGTTGAAAATGAACAAAAATTAAAAAAAGTCTTTTAACCATTACCAAAGACCATACCTACAATAGACAGAATAACACGTTTATTAATACTGAGGAATTGTTTTTTTTTTCTGTATGTTTTAAGAATCAAATTAGAATCAAAAAAATATTATTATTATTATATGTAATTAGAAAAAAAAATATTTTTCTGAACTGAAAAAAAAAACATTATTTTTACCTTTTTTTTTGAGTTTCTCGAATTTTTTAAAAATAATAAAAAACTGAAATTTGAAGATGAGGCTGGTTCATGCTTGAGATAAGTTTATGAAGAAGATTCTCTGAAAATTTCAAGTGAGTCGGTCCTATAAAATTCTAGAAATCGTGGGTATATCAATATCAATAGACGGCTATAACTCTGGGGCTACCCTATTTATTTATTTTATTTTAAAATCCTCTCGAAAGTTGATACCCGTTGTTTTATGTTGGGGATCGAACCTCGAACGTCTCACTTAACAGGCAGGCATACTCACCACGGGCACCACTATACTACAACTACAACTATTTCCCAACTATTCAAATTTATAAACTGCACTTCAACATCTGGCGGTCCCCATGGCAACTTGGTTAACATGTCTGCGCGTTAACCGAGAGGTTCATGATTCAAGTCCCGTCAGAGCCCAAGTATCGCCTTTCGCAAGAAATTGGCAAGGCCTCCGAAAGTAAATTCTTGCTATGAAAAGCGCTTTCTCTATTAGCCATTCGAGACCGACAGAAAATTGTACGTCCCCTCGATTCCCTCAAAAGGAATTGCTGTGAGAAATGCGCTAGGCCCTGGGGCTACCCTATTTATTTATTTTATTTTATTTTACTTCAACGCCTGATAAGAAGTTATGAGATATGGGTTTGAACAAAACCTAAACACATCAATATGATTATACATGCTTTTAATGAAGCAAGTAACGGAATTTTACAAGTCAGTCTTTTTCAGTATCATTATTTTGCAGCCTTTCTGATTATTCCAGTTTTTTGAAGTCAGCATTCTTTCGCATTCTTTGAAGTCCCTTGTTTTTCTGCAATTTTTGTTGTCTTGTAGACTTTTACCTTCTTGCAGTCTTTTGCAGTTTTGAAGTCTTGCAATATTTGTTTTCTTCTGCAGTCTTTGATCTGTATTGTACTGATTTGCAGTCCTTAAGTTGTATGCAGTCTTTGCCAGTCTTGCATTCTTTTGAAAGGTGTGATTGAGTACTTCATGTTAACAAGCTTGTATCTACAACTTCAAAATCACAGTGTATTGCTAAAAACCGTTTTCAAGCTTCAACGATCTTTTACTCGATTAAACCAGTTTAAGGTTTTTTTAAAATTTGGAAAAGAGGAACGTGTGTACTTTTTGTAAAAAAAGCTTTACGAAATTGTGCGTCAAGTTTTTGAAACTAATCTCAAAAAATCACACATATTTAATTTTTTTTAAGCTTTACTAAACGCTTCAGCATCATTTTGAATTTGGTTTGGTTGCTGAATCGGATAAGCTATCATTTATTAAAATCGATCAAAACTGCCAAAGACTGCCTTTCCTGTTCCAGTTACTTTAGCTCAAACTTTTTTAACATCAAGTAAATATCCGGCTGAGAGGGATTTTACTGTACTAAATTCTCCTTCAGCAAACTCGTCTATTTATTAAGCTTTTAACACTAAAATGTAATTTAATTTTTTAGTACAAATAAAACACCTGTCCAGCATTAGTTGTTTGGAATAAATTTGCATAACATTCAATTTTTTCCCAATTTTAACTTGCGATTATAGATACTATAAGGCAAGTTTTGCAATCGTGCAGAAAAAAAATTTTGAGATAACAATTTAATATAACATTACGATGATAGAGAATACGAAAAAGTGGGTCCTGCCATTCTGTCTGTAATGGATCTACAGTCTGTGATTTTCTTCAAAACTTGCAGTTATGGTCTCTGGGGTAGCCTACAGAGGTTTTTTTTTTTTTTTTTGAAATTCGGTCTCTAGGTCTTGAAATAACGGTACCTGCCATATAACCTATATGATAATACCTATTATTCTCGAAAACGGCTCAAACGATTTTAATAAATATTTACGTATTATTTCTAAATAACTATTCTTATGATGTAAACATTTTTTTTTGGAAAAAGTCTAAGAGCGGTACCCCCCCCCCCCCCCCCCCCCCCAATAGAAAAGTTTTTTTTTTCAGAATCGACTTTCTCGCTAATGGCTAACACGATTTTGACGAAATTTCATATTTTGGAAGGCCTAGGTTGTTTAAGAAAGATTGCACATCAACAATTGAAAAAATTTAGTTTTTTCGAATTTTCATTACCTAATTTTTGTTTTCGAATACATATTTTCAAAACGGTGTCTGTCATTTATTTCAAATTTTTTGTGAATACATCTTTCAGCAAAATCTTAAAGCTTGTGTACTTGAATTTTTGAAACCTCATTAAAAAAAAATTAAAAACAAAAACCGGTTTTTTAAAAAACGGCAAAAATTGGCGTTTTTAGATTTTCGCTTGAAACCTTTGGAATATTTAATTTAATTTTTTTCAATATTTTGCATGGTCTAAATTTCACAATTAATGTGTAGTTGGCAACCCTGTACCACAAAATATATTAAGAGCGAATACTAAAACCTTTTACTCAGCCTTAGGATTTTGGTATTGTACTAAGCGTACAATCGCAAGTTCGTGCGACCCAGTCGTACCCATTTTTTTCTTTTACAGTCGTTTAAATTTGAAAAAAATAAAATTCAGAATTGACTGCATATTGAAAAATTGCATAACACTCCTATCTTATCAGGTATTTATTGAAGCGACGGAACCAGGATTATAACAGAGCAGTTGTCATAAAGCTATCATCCCTATTGTATGAAATTTATTGTGATAAATTTAACACTTCAAAATGTGATTTTATTTAATGACATACAATTTTAAATGTTAATCCATTCACGTGCCAAAGGATCACACAGCATTAATGCAAACATTACACAAACTCAGATACACATACGAGCTGCTCCTATGCTTACCTATATTTGAGAAGTTTTATGACCTCACGAAATGTGTGCTTACAATTTACTAATAGAAATTTCAATCAAATGGAATTAAATCTCTGTCCCATACATACAAATGGATACATGCCTACCTAGACTTATGTTATGTTATGTAAACCACCTAGGCTACCTATGGGAGGTGGCAAGTTAATTATGAATGACAGTGGTCGGTGCAGGCTATTATTTATTCTGTAATTATAAATTTTTGATTGATGTAGAGAACCTTTACACATTTATCTATTATTATTCCAAAAGGAATACCTACGACAAACTACAACTCCTTTCCTCGTGTGCTCTTCCATTAGTGAGTGGCTTAGAGGGAATTAGAAAAGTAATATATATTGAATGTCCTCTTTGGAAAGTGTGCTCCAATGTGTGTTACTTCATCCTTCGTCGTCCTATTGAAATTCCAACATGAACATACCTTAACAGGTATAACGGTCGCTAAATCTAAAGATATGCAAGCACACATGAGCAATAATGTGCATATGCCAAGTGCATACGAGGAGCACACTCCAAAGAAATGAATGAAACGATATGATGTGGAAATCAGTCATGAGGATACTTGGAGATGCTCTCTCCAACTTCTGATGATAGTACTGGCACAGGCATTGGTTCTGTTCTGGTGCTTCAATGCCGAAGAACACATATTGTCGATTGAAAAAGGTTTCAACTGTACAAGGTCGCGTTCATGTGTGTGTTTGTATTAAATGTGGTTTATCGATTGATAACGACTGCTTCCTACGTGCCATAATATGGAAAAATTGTCCTCGTCCTCGACATCATCATTGACGATGTCGTCTTTGTCGTCCCCGTCGTTTTCAAATTCATACACCATCCATACACTATAAGGATTAAATGACATTTCTCATTTGGAATCGATTTCTTTACGATTGACACTCTTCCATTTTCGATTGCTATATTTGTGTGAATGTTTACAACGCCACCATGTGCTGGCTGCTATGGCATCGAAAATAAAAATAAAATTTGACATAACAATAATACGAGCATTTCCTGGCAAGGGATTTGTAAACCCTATTCCAAATAGGGCAAACTATTTGTTCTACTTAGTGGGAAGGGTATCAAAATACTTTCTTGTTTCTCAAAGATGCTTGTTCATGTTCAATCGTCTCTCTGTTTACAAAACAAAGAAAGAAAAATTCTTTTTTTTTGTTTTTAAACTATTCGTTTAGTCGTCCTCGTTATTTCACTTCCGCATAGCTAGCACACCTAGTTTTTAATTGCACTCGAATGACTTTGAAGAAAACAGAAATGCATTTCAATTTTAGCTTCAAATGGAAAATTGTTTAGTTTTTTATTTTCATTTTGTGTTTATCTCTCCAAAAACATGGGTTGACAGAATCCATTTATTGAATGAGGGTTTGCCGCTGCATCTGGCGTCAATGTTACATAAGACACATATGGTTGGATTATATTTGAAAATTATATTTTAAAATTACGTTGACATATATGTAAGCCTCAGTTAAAAAAAGTTTTTGGACTGATGAAGGTTTATGTGACTTGTGTTTGCTTTTACCTAGAGAACTTGGTCATGTTAGAAGACGCATGAGTAATTTCGGTGAACATTTCTTCATGAGGGTGATTGAAAGTTGTTCAAAGTTTTATATCACTTTAGGATCAAGTACTTTTCCAAACTGAAGGATGAACTAAAGGAATGAAAGGGCAAGCATATTTCATTTGGAACGAATGTTATGTAATGAGATGAGGGTGGGGTACGGTGTTTGTTCTTATATGAAATAAACTTCCATTGTGGATTGAATATTTCACTGAGTAGGTAGGTATACGAAGTCTAACTTAGCGATTTGTTTTCTAGAAGGTAGAGCGAATATATATACTTACCTATAGGTACTACAGTTAGGTAGGTGCTCTTAACACATATAACAATTTTGACTAAATTTTGCTAGCAAAGTCTGGCGTTCTATTACCGCGGTGGTTTTGTAACAATATTAAATTTTCTTTATTTTCAAATTCAATTTGATCAGAAGGAGTTCTTCAGGAATAATGTTCGAGTGGCTTCTAATGGATAAAAACTCATTAAATTATAATGTTTTGAGCCAAATCCTTATAGAATTGAATCCAATCTGAGTATTTAGGAAAACTAGTCATATACATACTTAACTGATACATTTGGAACCCAATGCAGTTTAGTTTTAACGCAGACCCATGTGTTTGTAGCTTCAATTCATTCTCACAATACATGCCTCGCAAGGAATAAGCATCAGTTCATATTTAGACTTCCACTTCAATTATACGCATCAGTTCTCCCTTCAGCGAGTATTGAAACAGAAGCGGCAAAAATGGGTTTGATGGTTAATGAGGGCAAAACGAAGTATATGCTGTAATCAAACAAGGACACAGAACATCGACGAATTGGACAAAACGTCAGAATAGACAGACATAACTTCGAGGTAGTACAGGACTTCGTCTACCTAGGATCCGCTGTAGACACGGACAATAACATCAGTGCGGAGATCAAACGGAGAATAACTCTTGCCAACCGTTGCTTCTTTGGGTTAAGAAGGCAATTGAGAAAAAAAACCCTCCAGAAAAACCAAGATAACCTTGTATAAGCCCTTAATCATCCCAGTCCTGCTGTACGGCGCGGAAGCATGGACCTTATCGAAAGCGGATGAGGAAACCCTTGGTCGTTTCGAAAGAAAAATTCTCCGAATGATCTTTGGTCCCGTATGCGAAGACAATGTGTGGAGAAGAAGATACAACAACGAGCTGTATGAGCTGTACCGCGACATGGGCATAGCCAGAAGAGTACGCATCGCGAGGCTACGATGGCCATGTAGAGCGGATGGACCCAAACGCTCCGGCTCGTCGGGTGTTCGAAAGACCTCGTCTTAGGTGGCGCAATCAAGTGGATGAAGACCTCAACCGACTTGGAGTGCGAAACTGGAGAGAGCTCGCCCGAAATCGAAGTCGTTATAGAAAGATGTTGGTTGAGGCCCAGGTTCACCCCGAACTGTAATGCCCACCTAAGTAAGTAAGTAAGTTCTCCCTTCAGCCCGATTTCGGTCGTACAATTAAAAATAAAGACTCATATTTTAGTAGCTCAACCTGGATGTGGAATGTTTTACCCAACTCAGTTTTCGGCATTATTTTTCGAAATGCAAAAGTTCTGTGATTGAGATGCAAGGATAAAATAATTTTAAAATGCGTGTTAAACGAAAAAACACGACACACATCGTGGGCGCATGTAGACACTTCCGTCTCTGTGTTACTTATTATGTGTTACGAATTTATGCCTCAATTTTGTTTACTTGAATTGACATAAAGTTTTTGTGGTTGTTTTTTACTGTGAAGTGATCAATAGTTCAACCAAACTGAACTGGGCGCTAAATTACGGCACAAGTTATCGAATTACTCGCGACGGAATTATGTGAATTCGGTATTACCGCTCACGTTATCGAGTAATGTAGTACCACAGGCTGGCATTGTTTCATCAGTAATCAAACGGAATTTTATTCGACGAATGAAGTGCTCACTGATTATTCTTGAAGTTAAAGTATAAGAAACTTTGTGAACGTTTTTCCTTGTATTTATTACGAAGCTAGGTTACTTTATCCCAGTCAAAGTAAATTTATTGACAAGAAAGTGACTAATCAATATAAATAAGTAACCAACCATATCGAAAAAGAAGTACCTATCCGTTCAAACCGATCCCTTTCGTTGGCTATGTACACATGCATCGGAAGACAATCACAATCGTCTAGGTAGCAATTAACAAGAATGATTTTAACAACACTACTCGAGTGCATTTAATGTTTTTATTTCTGAAATTCTCACTAAAACTTGTCTTTATTTTTACAAAGGAATGAATTTTACTAACAAAAAAATGAAATTAGTCTAAGGAGACATCAGCGACATCTGTGAGTTAATAGAAACTAGAAATATACCAATGAATTTTCGATGTAACTAGTACAATTTTTTAATAGCTATACGATACGTGAGATCGCGTAAGATTTAATCCCAAAATGGTCACTCACTCACTCGATCACTGAAGAAACTCATTCACCAGGTAACGTGATACGATATATTGTGATAAGAAAGGATGTACCAACTAATTTCCTATAATTGAACTGATAAACGGCAGGCAAAACCAAAGTTAAAGCGGCATTGTGATTCAAGCATAGCTCCGAATAACGGGATAGCCAATTACTTTGTTAAATAAAAAAGTTAATGTCAGCTAGTTTCAGCTTGAAATCACGCTCGCTAGAACGTCATGGCGTCGAACTAGGTTTGTTAAAACCTCCAGTGCTCCAGTGTTTTAGAACCCAAGGGCTTCATTGCATTATATTAAGTATTTAACTCATCATGTATAAAGTTAATAAATAATATGAATATGAATATAGATAAAATTAAATTAAAATTAAATAAAAAATCAGCGGGAAAAACTTTTTATACGTATAATGCGATTATTGTTCGTCAAATGCTTGAGTACGCATTTGCTCAATTAATCGAATAATAAACATTAATTACATTGTTCATGTTTATATTGAAATTTGTCATCCGAATTATTTTAAAGTTTACGTATCTTCTTTTCTGGATTTGCTTTGATATTTTTACTGTCAAATGTCAATTCCTGAATGTAATGAGTAGGGGAATCCACATTTGACAATTTGTCGGAAATAAAAAACTTGCAGGATGTCGGTTCTCAATACATTTTAATATTGTATATCCTTCATAACAAAAATTCTTTTGTGCACAACATAAGATTTTCTTTAAGGCCAAGAGCCGATAGCAAACTTTTGGTCAAATTCAAGTACAAAGGATTGGTTGGTGTATTGTTAATAGTATCGGATCCAATCGTCTGCCAAGCCAATTGGGCCGTCCACGCCAGCAGTGGGAATGAGCAATAAAATAACTCTTTGAGTATTATTCTGATTATACAGATCTGAGCACTGAATTTAAACACCTTATTCATCTATACTAGGTGTTTAACACCTTTTTTGCATTTCCACCTTATTTTTAGAATAAACGTCTAGGGGAGGGTGATGCTGATAAAGGAAACGTTTAGAAATACCCAGTGCTCATGTATGTCTGAACAACTCAATACGTTTTGTTAAATAGTCCTATTTAAAATGTCAATAATAGCCATATACTTAATGCATAGCTACGTAACATAAGTTTCGCTTCGAGTTCCCTCAAAGCCTCTTGAGCACACAAAAAAAATTAACAGGGTGTTAATCATGCATCCAAAGTGTGAAGTACATACGCTTATTTAGCTAACTTTCAAAGATAATAAAAAAAGAAAAAAGGCCAAAGGATATTTTATTAATTATTATTCCATGCGAAATCAGTCAACTTCCATCACTTTGAACACCTTATGAAATTAAATTCATACCCTTTATGTATGAGTACCAAAGGAAACAGATATGAAAAGATAAGATTTGATAAAAGCTCAGATATATAAGGACAAAGAGCAATGGTAAGGGACCGACACTGACGCCGCACGTCGCCACCGACATGTTTTTATTAAAAATTAATGCATTTACTGTGTATTCGTTGTTGTTCGGAAGAGGAGATTTGGACCTTTTCTTTTGTTACAATACATACTTACATATCTCCAATATGCTAATGGAAGAACTGTGTCTTAAAACGAATGTGACCATATCCTGAGATTAATGAATCCCAACACGTTCATTTTCATAACTCGAAAAGAATGTAGTTTGCAAATGAGTTAAAATGGATCTCTAATGGAATATGAAAGAGCATACAAAAGTGAGTATACATATATGTATGTATGTATTAATTTTTTAAACTCCAAATATTATAAAAAAAAGCTTTCTGTCTAATAGGTACCTGTGAATCCACTTTGGCTTCAAATTTATCACAATTTGCAAGTAACGTAGGTACCTTCCTATAATTACTGAGTAAAGTATGTATGTATTCTCATTTTTGTACAGTAGGTACCCGTACGTTACGTACCGTACGTAGAAACGCATATACAGCATACATTTAATAGTCATCTGTTTTAAATACCAGTTCATAAAACACATAAAATAAAGATTTAAATGGATAAGGACCTATAACAGTTACAGTTAGTCAAAACGAAATGGGGTTGTTCGATATTTATTACCCCCCTTGGACTAGCTATAAAGAAACGTTAGGCGGAAGTCACGTGTTGGAATTAACAGCACGGAACTGCTACCACCACTATATTAAGTGAATTGATAAGAAAGTGTTGAACTTAACAAACCGTGAGCTGCTTTTTCTTCAAAATATAAAAGTTTATAACAGGAAAGTTAACGTAGTTATTAAAAACAGATTAGCTAGAGCATAGAAATTAAGTGCTCAAATTAAATTGTGAATCGTCGAAATAATATAAAAATAAAAACGTACGATGCGACGGTATGATATGGGTCTGATTCAGAAAGCTTTTTCTTCAAAAATTACTTAGGTAGACATGATGTATTCACTTCATACAAAACAAATTTTTTTTGAATATTTCTAATATTTCCGTTCGATGGATCCAACTGACAGCTGTGAGTTTTGCCGGACACAACGGATAGGGGTGACCCATAGAATCCGTTGCAGTGTTTTGACAGATATAAATTAGTCAAAATGAAAAAGAGAAATTAGAGATGACAGATGAGTCGATGAGTCAACTGCTACTAGAGATGAGTGAGCTCTTCATAAAATGTTTCACAGTTGTAGTTTTCTGAGGTGGTGTATGTAGAACTTTGTAAGGTTTTTATAAAAGTTGATTAAGGAATTGTGAGTACGAATTATAAAAATAAACACTATATTTCGGAGTGACTCTCGTTTAGATCATAACGTGTTTATGAGAAAAATTTTATTAGTAAAAAAGAAATAAAAAGAAGCAAATATAAATGTAAATATATTCATACACTTATATGAAAAACAAATGAGTAAGTTTAGATTCGTATGCAGTTATATAATGTGAATATTTCTTTATCTTTTATTAATACAAAAGTTGGACATCAAATCATAAAGAGCGTTTTTCAAAACCTTGCCTCAATCTCAATTCAGAAATGTAAGATTTTTGTGGACAACAAATCGAAGAATGTGAACTTTGTCATTAGTGGTGAATTTATTTCCCAGATCTCGAGCTCGAAAATTTAAAGTGGGTATTAAATGTATTTTTCGGCTATTTTATCTGTTTTTATAATAAAATCCGATCGAAAATGTTACCTCAATTGTTATTTCAGTAGCAGTAAAAACTAAAAATAAGTCACATCTCTGAGGTATCGGGTTTACTCATTCCATCACTAGCAGAAGAGAAAACTTCAAATTGGTTTCGACAGCTAATGTCCATCAGTTCTGCCGGACGCTAAAAGTTAAAAGTTGGTCTACTTTTTCCGTTACGTCCGTTGCATCCGATGCTTACGGGTCACCTCTCATAATAACGTGTGTATTCAATCGAGCTGTCAGTCAACGGATTCTATGGGTCGGGGCCTTAAACTCTTTGAAGTAGAAAAAATGTTGCCATGTATGTATAGACCCATTGGCGGCATTTTCGGAAGAAATTGATTACAAGTACATATACCATTTACAGAACTGTGGCGTAGTATTAAGCATGTCTGTCTGCTACGTGGGTTCGAATTCCAGAAACATCCAATTGTCTTAAACGAGTCGGTAATACACATGGAAAGCTTCTCTTACCAAGCCGTAAGGAATTGGCAAAAAGTTGTATGTTGCCTTCATTTCTTACAAGGTATGGTTGAAATAAATGCCCCGGGGCACTCCGAATTCCGTTGTTCAGCTCTGTTTATCTACTTATTTTTATACTATATGAAAGCCTCTTTCTTTTATAAGCTAACATTTTTTTCAAGTTTATCTTTTAGGTTTTATTTAACTTATCACTTTCTCCTAAATGATATTAATAAAAATCTTAACTATAATATAAAAAGAAAAATCAATCTGCACATCGAGCAAGAAACACAAATGCTATCAAAGCATACATGACAGTTATTTTTTAATAAGGACCTAAATTCTACGACGTCGTAAATAACTTCTACAGTTGAAACGAATATTCAACTATATTTTAAGAGAAACTTTTGTTCTTAATAACTGACTCTGGATAACTTGAAAGATAAATGCAATTCATTAGACACGACTCAAAAACTTTCGCAAACAGAATTGCTTCTGGGAGAGAGGACAAAGTTTAATGTATGAAACATGCAATGTTGGCAATGTTGCCTACTGGTGGGTTTTGTCGCTTCTTCTTCAAAATAAGTAGCATATATTAAAAACATGTGTTTTTGACAAAAAAAAAAAGAAAGAAAAAAAACTTTGTCCTCCAAAAAGTTTTACGAGTGTTTATTCAGAATTTTAACTTTTCTGTAGCCCCAGGAGTAAATAAAGACGACGTCGCACAGAGAGATAAACCTTTTTAATGTTAACCCAAAGCCATGAAGGCGAACATTTATCTGTGAGAGTCTAAAAAGTTAATGTCGTAGACACTCGAGGTAAGACGGTAATTATTGGACAGCAATCGAAGGCAGTAAGTTAAAATTTTTTTTAAGTTATTCTACATTTGAAGAAACAAAACAAATTTTGTTATGCCAGCGGGATGAAAATACAGGCCAGATTATAAATTGAAGTTCAGGAGTTAAGCTTCTAAACGAAATCCTCTTAGTTCATCAAAAATTTGTTGGGGGCTGTTCTACTGTACAAACTTATATCCGGATAAAACTTTTCTTTATTCTAATCACAATAATTATAAATAGGGGAAGATGACAGAATCTCAAGAAATCCGATGTTTACAAAAAAAAAAAGGAAGAAAGAAAGAACTATTCTAGTAATAATTTCATTCCTTTTCTTCGAGTTGGGTGTATTTTTTTTTACTAAGAGTTAAATGATGCGGCAACAACTGCCTCAAATTATGGTTTTAGCCAACTCAATAGCTCCCTGATTTCTGTATCGAACCAACTATGTCTTGAGGACAATTATCGGTAAAAAAAGTCACCTTACATCGTTTATAAGTCCAGTCGATGAGTGTCCCGCAAGAGAAAATTAAACATAATACTAATATCGCAGGATTTTCAAACTACCTACGTAGGTTCATAAGAAAAGCTAAAAATACACACAATTTAAACAAAACCATGTCCCTGAAATGGACATGTTTATTTGTTAACGATATCCTTAATCATTGAAACAAAACGATGCGATGAGTGGCAGGAAAACACACGTTTTTCAGAAAAGCGAAAACAATTTACATAAACTAGACCAAAGTAGGCGTTTTGATATGGAGTATGAATTTCACAGGCAGAAGAGACACTTCTGAACATAGCAAAAGCTTCCTGTAATATGCAGCTCCATGAAGAAATAACTTTGGTTCAAAACTGCAATTAACATAATACATACATATATGTACAAAAACAAAAAAACACTGTAACTAGAATAATTATAATATGATTTGCATAAACAAGAAATGAAAAAAACTCAGCTGGTAGGTGAACACTGAACATGCATTATGAAACAATGCTCATGTGCTTTTGAGATAAAATGAAAATTTGATAAATGCCTACCCATTGTTGCAAAGTTTTGTAAAGCACAATACATTAACTTGGAAGACATTGCGAATATACACCGCTTAGCATAATTTAGAAATTAATTATTAAAGCACACCCTTTCTACATGAAACTTGGTGTAAATTGTGTACTATGTGAAGATTATTGATGCTGTTGCAAAGAAAAGTATATCTTGTCAAAGTGTTCAGCGGATGTGTACATGTTTGTTTGTTTGTGTATGTATTGATGTCTTGTAGGTACCTATATCTTATCAAAAGGTATTGTCTGACAGTTTTTGTTCTTTTTCGTAATTTCGGGAGATAAATGGATACGAAATTGAGATACATCAACTTTGGAATTTTCTGCCTGTCATTCATTCTGTCTATTTATTCTGGGCTGGTAAAAGCTGTCGAAATTCAATTACACCAACAACAATGTGCTCTTTTTTTTTACACAATTAGGAAGATTGGAATTTATTTGAGGCCGACGCAAACAAAAGTTAGAATATGGTTTCTGTAATGAGCAGTCCGGTTTTGAGTATAAACATAGGTACATATGTACACAAGGCGTTATTTTCCTTTTTTTTTAAGCAATGAAATGTGAACATGCTGTCGAACATTAATTGATCCTGATAAGCTTCAATCAAGTGCTGAGACCTGAGATGCCACATATGCACATATTTCTATATGAAGGATATACATTCCGGGGGTGTAGTTACCATACCTTGTAGTACGAGTATGTACATTGTGCACATACAAATTATTTTTGATTTTTTCCGAGCCAAACAGATGAACAAATCGAGTTTTGTTACAAGTTTCGCATATTAATTAGTCAAAAAAGCAATTAATACATAAACTTTCAATAGCGGAGTTCACACTGTACAATTAGTTGGACAGACTGTAGTTTGAACGACCAATGTTGGATAATGTGAACCCTCATACGAACGCATGTGCAACTTTGTGATGGTTTTCAAATATTTTTAAAAAATTTTTAAGTTGGATGGAGCTGAGGAATATAGGTCATAATGTTGGACGACAAGTCTGATAAGTTTGAACGCAGACTACATCCGACCATCCATCAAACGAAGTCTGTCATACTAATTATACAGTGTGAGCTCCGCTAATCGAAGACAATCACCCCTATCACAAGGCCCGTCGTAGCAATTTCGGACTACGAATGTCAAATAGAAATAAGAAATGACTAAAAACATCTTCGTAATGAACGCTTGGCAACAGATATTTATAACTTGTTAATTACTTTATTAATAGTGACCAATTTTGTGGCAAAACATTCACTACAAGGGCGTCGGTGATGCTTCCATTTTGGTATTCGTAGTTCGAAATCGCTACGACGGGCCTTGTGATAGGGGCCAATACTTACAGTATCTGACGTATTTAATATTCTTTTCTAGTTATTTTAGTCCCAAGAACAAAAAATACCAGCCAAAGGATGGTAGGGCTGCTTGTTAGTCTGGGTTGCAATGTTTTGCATAAACTTTTCCCTTTCTATAGCTTTATTAACCAGGCTAGAATAGTTTACATGACAAATCATTTCCGAACAGAGAGCGACACTTGAATAGTTACGGTGATGTGATGTGTGAACATTTGTGATTAGGAAAACACAACAAAGAGCCAACAAATATTCAATTTTGACCGTTTTTCCCAGCACTAAACAAAAAGTAGGACACACAAATGATAAAAATCGTATGCACATCAAGTAACTTGTTACTAAAAGCTTCTTCTTTAATAAGTTCTACTCATAACAAAACTCAAATGAAAAAAATACAAATAAAATCGACCTCACGTGGCTATGGCAATATATTTTCAATAAACACAGTGAGTAGGGAGGGCTGACTGCAAGCATAAGACCATTCTGTTGGCAGCCAGTTTGGATATATGAACAAATCCTAAAGAAATCATAATAACATAATTCATCACCTCTCAGTGTTATATGGAGTGTGAAAATGTACCCTTGTCCAAAAAAAAGCTTCACTCTAAAGGCTGCGTTGACGAAATCTTGAAAAGTATATACTGCTCAATGTCGTCACACCAAAGAGTTTTATTTGGTTCTTCAATATCCTTAGACATAGCCTAACTTGCCATTACAAATCTTCTAAACCAAAGTTGTCAAAATTGAGTTATACAGCGACATATGAGAATACCCACACAGACGCGTCAAAAAAAGGACAGTGGTTGTCGCGGCCGTAAAGATACTGCCAACAGCGGCGCGCAAAGTAAACGCTTATCATGGCAATGAATTTACTATCGGAGAATTCGGCTCGCGAAAGGGAAATGTGTGAAAAGCATTTTTGCTTCTGTTGGGATTCGAATCAAGAACCTCCCGGTTAACAGGCAGACATGCTTCCCATCACCCCACGGGTACCACAATTCAATTCTGCTAACCATAGCTAGTTTCACTTTTTGTATACCTAAAATGTTTCAAAAGTAGAATTATAATTTCCTTAACATCAGAAGTTCCACAAAAATCGGTTGAGTAGCTTTTATATGCTACAAGAACAAACAAACCAACTGACAAAAAATTAAGCCACAATTAATAAGTCAGTAAAAGAGTTAGAGGCTCTCAAACTGCGATATCTAAGAACTTTGAGCTGAAAAGAACACACAAGAAGGGTTTAATTTCTATTTAATTAGCATAATAACGAGCCCACATTCCCTGTAGAACTACCCTTATTATAATAACCATCGCCACACTCTCCCAAACTTCCCTTCCTTTTCTTTTTCCCAACCGAACAAAATTCTTATTGAAAATAAGAGTTTTATGTAACTAACAGATCAAATCTAAAATATTCCCAAAAGTAAGTTACGTATACAAATATTTACAGGCAAAAACCACATACCCTTTAGTTTAGAAACACACAAAAAAAGTTATAATAAAATAAGAAGAGAAGAAAAAAATAAGGAAAGAATTTCGTTACCTCATAATGTGTTTATTTTTGGAAAATTTCCATAAAATCCAATTAAATGCTAATTTACCCAGTTGACTGGAAGAATAACAGGGATAAGTTAGGAACAATATTCACATCATATGGACTATCATTTGGAATACGCATGCATGCTAAGTCCCACTCATAGCCCCGCACACTTTCCACCAAAAAAGCAATATAAAATTGACATTAAAAATGAACACTTCCAAGAGACTTCACTAAAAGTTTTTGAGTATTTTTTTTGTTTTATTTTGGGTGAAACTGGGAGAAGGGTGGGCCAGCAATGAATTTTTTAACAAAAGGTCGTGAGAGTTTTTTGTGTGTTTGTATAAAGTAGTATTCTCTGGCTTTATGTCCTTTTGTAGAGAAAGATTAAGCATATAGTAGTTCTTTTTTTTTACATTTATGTAGGTAGGTATGCATAATGTCAGCAGGGATCAGAAAAACGGAAAGCTTCTACGACGTTTTTTTATGGACTACTAAGTAGTTTTGAGTTGCTAGCATTTGAAAAGATACCGGGTGGCTTAATGGTGGTAGTAATACATCTCATTAGACATTGGTGAATCATATTCGTATTTACTATAAGCAAAAACAAGGTAGGTCGTTTTGAAGGGACAAGCAATCATTTGATGAGAAATAATTATTGTGAAAGATACGAGTATGAAGGTACATATGTTGAACTTCGTATTTACGTAGGTACAAACATAAATATGTACTCGCATAACTTTTGGGTAGGTGTCCGTTGATATACCTATTCTGGAATCTAAATTATTATTAGCTTTAATTATATTTATACAAATTTAAAAGAAATTATGTTTTTAGCGTGCCATGCATTAGTTAAGTAGATTTTGATCGACTTCATAGACAAAAGGGTAGCTGGAGCAAATGCTTTCTTTGTTTCCTTAACCAGTATCCAAAGCGTTAAGAAGGAAATCCATAAACTTTCTTCCTGTAAAACTATCTGGGTAGATACTCATTGATTTTTGAGATTCGATAAATGTTTCACTTTATCTTTTGGAAAATTCCTGCAACCGAAGCGTTCAGCCTTTCACCTTTATCATTCAACTCTAAGTAGCTTTGTCGTTGCAAGAATCAACTTTTGCGAGAGTATAAAATCCAAAAAAGGTTTCTCTGCATTCAGAATGATCTCATCATATTAATAAAATTAATTATATTTTAAATATTAATTAAATAAATAAATAGATAGGGTTGCGCAACAGAACGGGTTGCCCCGGGGCTAAGCGCATTTTGGACAACCATGCCTTGTGAGGGAATGGGGGAACCCACGATTCTTTGCCGAATCCGTACGGCTAATCGCTCTTAATGGCAACGCTTTTCATGCCAACGAATTTACTATCAAAGGACTTACCGATTCCTCGCGAAAGGCGATACCTGTGGAAAAACATTTTTGGGTTTTGTTGGGATTCGAACCACAAACCTCCCGCGTAACAGGCAAACATTCTAACCATCACGCTATGGTATGGAAAAAAACATACCTTTGTATGTCAACCTGTCACCGAATCGAAGATGGCTTCATAACAAAAAGACAGCGATGTAGATTTGTACGTGGAACAAGAGATGCCATGTGTTCAATGGATCGTGATTCCTAGTCAGAAAACGTGAAGAGGAATCTCCAAAGGCTCACCATGAAATTATCTCCTACTTGCTAATAGTTTCGAGTGTAAAAGTTATTATGTTCAGAAATAATTCTTCTATCGATATGAAAATGCTCGATGCTTAATTCACGCTCTCCTATTTTTGTCAAACTCTCCTGTAACTTTTTAAAAGGGGGATAACTTTTCTTCGACGCCTGTCTATTTAAAAATGTCAACCACACACACTCCCTCTATATAGAGCCTTAATTTTAATCAAATCGATTAGATCCTGTTTTGACACTTGAACATTGTACACTTACAAAAAATTACATACATTCGAGTATGTTTATATACATAGAATACATAGATTTTTTCAGAAGTTAAATGTAAAAAAAATTAACTGGGACAAGAATTATGATGATTTAACGAATCACACAAAGTCTACACTTTAGAACAAGTTGGGGAAAGGTGTCAATCTAAATTTGTGATTTAATATGCAGCAAGATGTCAATTATACGAAATGTCAATTAAGCGATATGCCAATCATCCTTCAAGAAAAGTTGGATGAGAAAAAAAAACCAAACCTACATTATTTAAATCTCACGTGGCGAATGAATGACAGATGTGTACCTTAGAGATAAATCGATGAAGATGATCCAAAGAAGGTGATGATGCGGTGTCATGCTGGCAAAAAAGACTTTATTTGCTCATTGTCAATAACTGGGATTTGGTTAGTCACATAAAACCGGTTGCATGTAAATAATTTAAGGAAAAACATTTTTCGGAGTAATTCTTGGAATCGTATCGTACCATACATACTCGTACATGGAATACTCAAGAAAAATATCAGAGAACACTCAAAATTTTATCAATGAATTATGAGTAATGAGTGCCTTTCAACAGGGTGTTCCACAAGCCATTGGCAAAAGTGATGTCATATCAACAGAGTAGAAACAAAGAAACAATTGCGTCCGTCTCTTCCCGAACAACAATAAATTTTATATCAGTATCAGTGACGAAAAAACTGCTACATTGTTCTATTATTTACCTTTTTTCTACTTTTTAAGGGACATTTCGACTTAAATGACATAACCTGCCCATTACTGCGGCTTAAGTGAAGTTAG
Organism: Melanostoma scalare; assembly: GCA_949752695.1. NCBI lineage: Eukaryota > Metazoa > Arthropoda > Insecta > Diptera > Syrphidae > Melanostoma > Melanostoma scalare. Next base: position 774,896 of record OX456985.1, read on the forward strand.
CTTCATTCTACACACTAAAAAAGAGGGGAAAAATCGACTTAAGTGATTTTTTCACTAACCACATTCGACGTCGACGCCATTCATCGAGTGCTTCCGCCTGGGTGCTTCCGGCCTGAATTAGCGGAAAATAGTTGCACTCAACGAAATTGACTCTATGCGTTACCTTCTCTGTGTTCACGGCTTAATAGAATTTGGTAACTTATCAGTTTTTCCATCAGCTTATTCAAATGGGTATTTGTTTTCACAATACTTACACACTCTGCTTGATGACTTGACAAATTTCATTTACGTATAAATTATTGTTTGTCGCTTTCATCTTTGTAAATGTTGAAGGAAGAAAAAGGTCCGGAAAAACTTTCATATGTTTTACATTTGTGGCTAGAAGACAGTAAATAGTATTTCATTATCAGCCCGATTCTGCACAAAAGCTGCTGCAAGCCATAGCCGTGTGACCTGCTGATTACCACATCACAAATTTGAGTGGAAAGCAGTGATTCAAATTCTGAGGTATCAGTAGTTTTGGTTAAATCGGGCTGTGACTAGTAAGAAGCAGGGTGAAATCTAAAAATTAGTTTTCTTCATCAATAACAACCTATAATCTATAACTCTTTTTGGATTTTCATGTAGGTACGAGTACTTAATTAAGGTTCGAAAACCTTTCCTTATAAATAAGTACATACCTAGCTATTAATTTTTTAGTCAAGTAAGGTACCTCTATCTACCTAAATAGATACATATAGTAATGCTGAGGCCATACTAGGGTTGATTTTTCAGCAAACTTCTTTTCAGGTTTTCCTGAATTTTAACCTATGTAATGTACATATATGTATCTGATGAAGGATTTTGCGAAATAAATTCAATATGTATCTACTTGAGCGGCTTTGTTGTCGAAAATGTCATATAAATTAGTAGGCTCAAAACGAGAAAACAAAATGATGATCTGGCTACAATTTATAAGGCCTTCATCCGCCCAAGACTGGAGTATAATTCCATATCTGCTCAGGTGCTCCTCAAACATCTTTGCGCCTACTTGATATGGAACAAAAAAGAACGCTAAAATTGATAGGTGATAGTTCAATCGTAGAATCGATTGATTCTCTTGAACATAGTCGAAACGTTACCTGTCTCACTCTCTTCTATCGCTTTTTTTTACAAACAGTGCTCTAGTGAAAAAACCAGTTGCATTACTCCCCTGACACAATTTAGCCGCAACACCCACCTCGCTAAGAATGCTCATCAGTTTTGCCTTGAGTCCAACTTCGTACGTACAGTCTAGTATAGACATTCATATTTTAGTCGCACCACCCGAATGTGGAATGCTCTGCCTTACTCTGTTTTCGCCTGCACTACGATTCTCAAAAACTCGAAAGCAACGTGTATCGATGTTTCCTTTCAAATCCTCTATATTTCCCTAAATGTTCGCATTGTGTTCTATAACATAGTAAACGTAGTCATAACCGCTTGATGTAAGCATCAATTATAAAAAAAAGCCTGGGTAGTCCTACCAAACAAAATAGGAAAAGTTTTGATTCACGTCTTCTCAACTTTTTAAGATATCTAAGGGAGACATTTTTTAATCTCATAAATTTTAGTGAAGTTGGTTGTGAAGTTTTAGGGCTTTTTCGAAATCAACACTAGACATGTGTATCTACACAGTCAAAATTTCTAAAAACGGTCATAGGATATCGTTGAAATATCAGTTCATTTTGGTTTTGACAGTTAGTGTCAAATCACAGATAGGCTTTTCAGTTTATAAGTCGTATAAGTACCTTACTTACTTACTTAGGTGGGCATTACAGTTCGGGGTGAACCTGGGCCTCAACCAACATCTTTCTATAACGACTTCGATTTCGGGCGAGCTCTCTCCAGTTTCGCACTCCAAGTCGGTTGAGGTCTTCATCCACTTGATTGCGCCACCTAAGACGAGGTCTTCCCCTTCCGCGATTTCCCTGCAATGTGCTTTCGAACACCCGACGAGCCGGAGCGTTTGGGTCCATCCGCTCAACATGGCCCAACCATCTTAGCCTCGCGATGCGTACTCTTCTGGCTATGCCCATGTCGCGGTACAGCTCATACAGCTCGTTGTTGTATCTTCTTCTCCACACATTGTTTTCGCATACGGGACCAAAGATCATTCGGAGAATTTTTCTTTCGAAACGACCAAGGGTTTCCTCATCCGCTTTCGATAAAGTTCATGCTTCCGCGCCGTACAGCAGGACTGGACTATAAGTACCTATCTAGGTTATTTATGCAACTGGTGGTATTCTCCTTTAGCTTGAAATGGGTTCAAAGAAGCTTTATTTATTTATACAACCATTAAAGGGCCTACGTACCTACCTACCAATCTGATAAAATTCTGACTTCTTTATCAAATAAACTGAAGGATACAAAGAATTTTTACCTGGTAATATGTAGGACCTACCTATATGAACTAAGGCAATTTGGAAATTGTAACTACAAAATGGTTATGGCAACAGCTAGCTTGAATTTTCCAACGGAATAAGAATTCAATGGGATCTCTTGAAGTTTCTGTAGCTTCCGCTAGCACTTCAGTCCACTTTGGCAGTGAACATAGAGCAATTCAGATCATATTGCGACATGGACATTCCCAGCAAACAACACCACTGCATATTATGTACCATAAGTTACAGCGAATATTCACTGCTGACGTCAAAAAATTATAAATTCAAACAAGCTCTGTAACTTGCAAGTCCTTAGTCATTCCTTTTCTCAAAACGAAAACGAAACAACGTTAATGTTTTACGCCTTCTTTCCAATCCTAACCCAATGAATTATGTGTTAGTACCTATACAACTTGAGACCCATTTTTTATGTTCTTCAATTTTGAACATTAATGGTCTGCCACTTCTATTTCCGTTCATAATGCCCAGCAAAAAGGGGCGTCTAAACGCACATATCTTATCGTTAGGCGCGTACATCCAGTTGGGCTACTTCACGTGTCAGTCATCGCTAAATCCTCCCACTTACCATAAATTTATTTTATATCCAATATCCAATTTTGTTTCCGCTGCTGCTTCCCTGCTCGATATACTGGTTTATTCCAAAGCTCAGAGGTATGCACTGTAATCCCTTTTATAGGTACGTTCTTTGGCTCTTCAATTTGGACGAGGCTTTTGAACAAAAGTTTAGAGATTATTTTTCTCCTCTTCACACACTCTGTTTGACACTACTTTAAAATTCATAAATCAATGGACTAATTTTAAATGAGAAGTATGGCGCCGAATAACGTTCGTTCGTCAAAATATTCACTCTTCACTCTGTGAACACGCTCAACAAAGGTTTTAAAAGAATCTTGCTTCTCGCATATTTTTTTTTATTATACTTGGTTCTATTGAATATATTGCCACATCCACGGCAGGTAAGTTATACGCACATACATACTTTACTTATGTATAAGGGGGCACGACAGGTAAATCCTGTAGAGTGGAACAGGTTTATGCGAATAACACCGACAACCGACCGATCAATTGAATTTTCCATTCACCTGAGAGACTCAGACTGCTACTTGTGTCGTCGTCGTCGTCGTCGTCCGTGTGGTTGTTGGTGAGGTTGGTGGTAGCGGTAGGTACTATTATGTTTGTGTCGTAGGAACCGGACCGCACGTACGCACTACTAAAGCTCCACAGGACACAATGAATGAGGATGATGGCAAAGATGATGATGACACCAACACTCTATGCGGCATTAATTTGTTGTATCCTCTGCCAGCAATTCATAGAGAGACAAAAGATGCTCCTTTTGAACTGGTTCTCTAACTCAACTTCGAGGCAGCTATTTTGCTGTGTATCTGGAATCTAGGTGCTTCCACTGGACTCACTCGCTTCCACTGAATCGCATATTCAGCAAATTCCACTGAACTAAAACTACTACAGGACCAATGGATCAGATTCTTTAATTATGCACTTGAAAATTTTTTATTTTTTTTTAATTCATTTTGCAATCAATCAGGTACTCACTCACGGGAGAACAATTTTAAAACTGATTTTATATCATCAAATTTGTTTGTATAATTTAAATTTCAAAATAATGTACACTGTTCTGTTGTATTTTGGGGAATTTGGATACCGTTAAGTACGAGAGGACTTCTTAGAACGAACTGATTTCGGGCACGGAGGAACACGAACTGGCTGGATAAATTGTTGCCTCTCCAAGTTTATCACAATATCACGAAAATCCAATGAAATTTTCCGAACAGTTGAATTGGATGAATTTTCCTATGGTGGAAGGTGCTGTTGCCCTTGATTGCTGGTAAGGCGCGTGCCCGAGCACACTTCTCCTCCTACTCAATCCATTTCCACCGTTCGTTGCTGGTTTAGGTTTTCCGTTGAGATTTTCTCTCCATTGTTTGATCATTCGCTTCGCGTACTTTCAGTCGTGTTATTTTTAGCTTAGAATAATGATGAAATGATGATACATTGAAAATGAAGCTGACTGGTTGTGTTGGTTTTGTGCTCTTGGAATTTTGTTGGTGTAGGTATAGGTAGTTTATTTGAGTGCACAGAGCATACTGCACAATCGGGGGTTTTCTTTCTCTTAATAATAAAGAGCGAGTTAATAAGAGATGTATGAATCTTGGTTGGAGATTGGAGTTATTTTTTAGGGTAAGTATGTAAGAAGTGATGGAGCGATAACACAGAGCAATGATCCTATTTTATATGAAAAACTAATTGGAACTGGCCATCGCGACATGTAACGGCCGCTGGTAAGACTAAGGTTTCAGAGAACAAGTGACATTTTGTATGAAATTTTACGCTTTTCCGAAAAAATGTCACAAAAATGAAATTTTTGTCAAACTTAATTTGGTAAAATGTAAAGAATAAAATTTTTAAATACCACTAAAAAGTTGAGTGATAATGTCAAAAATACGAATAGAAAGAAAGGTTGTCTCAAAAAATTAAATCGAAAAATATAAATTAAAATTTCTAAATCAATCTTTTATTCAAGAATGACGTTTCATTCAAAACAATAAAACACCAACATCCATAACTCAATGAATTATTCAGTTAAATAAATTAATCATCCCCTCAAACAACTCCATGTGGAGCTTTGTTTTCATTTTTCTTCATACAAAACGGCGTATATTTACGTTTTTCAAGTAGAAATTTAATGAAAGCAAAAGTTACAAACTGCTAACGATCACTTTTCTATGGAAACTTTTTAATGCATACTTTGACAACTTAAGATGCTACTGTGCATTATAATTTTTTTACTTTCGTTTACTTTCATATTTTATTCGAATTTTTCAATTCGATGAGCATTCTTCACTATCTAATAGATACAAATTGTCTACTCAGGTCGGAGCTGTAAAAGTTTCAGAATCTTGTAAATTTTTGTAAATTGCTACTTTAAGTTTACCGAAAGCTTTTGCTTAAAACGCTCAAGCTATAGTTATTTTGCAGTCATTTTATTTAAGAGTACATAATTTTATTTGTAAGTAGGTAGGTAGTGGCAGACAACGCCAACCTGGTCAGTGATCACTGTGAGTGTGAGCTGCTAATCGATTGCTCATTGCTCGTTACTTGCAATTAGCATGATTTTTTTGTCACTATTAACGGAGTTAACACTGTACAATTAGTTGGACAGACTTCGTTTGATAAATGTTGGATGGTTGGATGTAGTTTAAGTTCAGACTTATCAGATTTGTCGTCCAACACTATGTGATATATTTCTCAGCTCCGTCCAACTTCAAAATTTTCAAAAATATGTATTTGAAATCCATCCAACAAGTTGGACAAGCGGTCGTATGTGGTTTCACATTATCCAACATTGGTCGTTCAAACCAAAGTTTGTCCTAATTATTAATTAAACAGTGTGAACTCCGCTAATAAGTGACGGAAAACCATGGTTACAGGAAAAAAAGAACTATTTGCGAAACACAAAGCATCTATGACTTATTTAAGAAAAAAAACTAAATAAAATTGATAAATAGAGCTGCGCCACAGAGGAGGATCCTCGTGGTCAACCGCAATTCCCACAGCCAAGCCTTGTGAGGGAATGGAGGGACCTACAATTTTCTGCCGATTTCCAAATGAAACTGTCGCATAGTAATTTAGCATTGAAATTTAATGGGACACTAAGTTAAGGCCCGTTGTTCCCATTGTCATACCACGGGGGTCTAATGTATCCTCATCCTAATGGAACCATTTTGAGCTTACAATGGAGCTAATTTACTAAATTACTAATGAGTAAGATCATTAGGGTCATTACACAAATACGAATCTAGGTGTATCCTATATTAATTTGTGAGTTAAAGCGGGGCATAAACAGAGAAGATTATGAATAGTCTCCTCCTCCTCCTCCTCAACCAACTTCCGCAAAAATCGTTTGAGGCGACTCCCAGCTTTGAGGCATGTCATCCAATAAGACAGTGTCCTGTAATTATAATGACTCTTATCGTCGCACTAATGTGTTTTCTGTTGAGAGAGATCAAGTAGTTCGAACGATTACGGTAAACTTTTTTTGTCCTTGAAATATTCAAGTTGAATCAAATTATTGCAATCTCTGAGAGTAAGAACTTCACTTTAAGAAGAAAATTTGGCTAGAAAGAGATACTGAATAGTTTTTCAAAATATTCTGTGAACAGGACTACAAACTGCAAAGCAAATTTTGATGCGAATTTTGTAGTTCAAAGTAATTAATTTTTCTGCAAAGTAAATGACCTAGAATCTATTCAAGCTTAAAAGATGTTTATATCTAGACAATCTAAACCTTAGGTGATCCACGCCTGTCAAAACAACCTAACAGAACTGACCTGCACTGCTTTACATTTTAGGGCTATAATTAGAAACGTTAATAGTTATTCACTCAGGAATTTGTGTATGTATATTTAAAGGTCGAATAAAACCCGATCGAATTGCTAAACATTCCTCTTTTCAAATAATTTCATTTATTGGTTCTATATCAGAGGACCTTGAGAGCCGATGACTCTGTCAAGACTATTATTACATACTCTCTCTTATAGAACACAGAACTGATCACTTTGTGAGATCTGAAAATAATTTGAGGAGCCTGTGTGAAGCACGAATATCCTTTTATTGGCATATATCTCTGCTAATACATATTCCTTATCCTTACCCATCATCCATCAGTCAAAAGTGGGTAAAAATTTGTTCTGTCTCTTGCAACAAAACGAAATTATTCCTGCTAATTTTTGAGCTCGAGTGTTTGCGAAATAAGCCCACAACTAATATTTTCCAATATTGCTATTCAGTGCCACCTATAATTTTAGAATGCTTTCAGTTTTGTCTCAGAAACCTGCTGAGATCAAATATTGAGTCCTTTGAAGTGTTCGGTTCGGTATTGGTTTATTAATAAAGAGCCTTGGCCTTGAGCCTGCTCAAAGACAACTTTATTAATATTCAAAAGGTCGCATAACACATTCCTTAATTGTATTGTTTTATTCTTGTAAAGTGGTAAAGTACATTGCTGAGCTGATTATATGATTGCTAAGTTGACTCAAAAACACAGCTTTAGTAGAAAGATATAGGTAAACTAACGAATGCCGAAGATTAAAAATCCTACACACCCTCGAATAGTGAATGTTTTGGCACGAAATCAATTGACGAAATAGCGTCAAAAACAATATCCCGACGGAAAACTAGGCGAGCGAACACAGAACATGATCTGATCAGGACTAGATTAGGCTTTCCGTATTACGATCATCTGATTAGTTCACGATGAGACTACAGTACTTCATGCTTGGATATGAACATCTGATCAGGACACGACCAGTCTACAGCAGGGATTCCCAAACTATTTTAAGCAAGAGACCCTTTTTCCAAAATGAACTGATACCCTAGACCCCCAAATTACTTTCAAAATCATGTCTCTAGTTTCTTAATTGCTTTTATATGTACTAGCTATAAGGAAAGTTTGGAAGTCCTGCAGAAAGAAAATTTTGGGATAACAATAAAACATGACATTACGATGATAGAGAATACGAAAAAAGTGGATCCTCCAATTCCGTTCGTCTGTATATCTGTCTATCCGTATATGGATTCATAACCTCAACCTCTTGACGGACTTTCTTCAAAATTTACAGTTGTTTTAAGAATTGGGTTTCTAGATTTTGGAATAACGGTACCTGCTTACCAATATGATAATACTTATTTTTCTCAAAAGCGGCTCCAACAGTCCAATTTTGTGAGGGGTATTTGCCGTTGGTTAAGTGAGTCAGCTTTACCTCATTTTCTTTCCAAAATCATACAAAATAAGCAGGCATGAAATTCAATTAACGTGAAAATACTTAAAACTTTGCACTTAGTTGGGGACCGTTCAAGTATTACGTAAGCACAGGGGGGCGGGGGGGGGGGGGTCTTTGCTTTGCTTATTTTGGATGACATGGGGGTAGGGGGGGTCTAGGTGATGATTACGTCATCGGGAGTTTTTTTTATTTAAAACTGTACATAGCTTTCAAAATCCAAAAAGTCAGCCAGACGTGCCCTTAACGTGAATTTTGTTTAAAGTCAATGGTGGAAGTTGTACTCAAGGTGGCAGTAGTGAAATTTTGTGTAAAGGCAATGGTGAAAGCTGTACCTGAAGCAGTAGAGCTGAATTTCGGTTGACGTATTTACAAGTTTGCCCTCTGATTATTTTCTCCTCTGAGCGCTCGCTTAAGAGCCGAGTAGGGGAATTCCCGCGATCTATTCACTTGTCTAAATTTGCTCTTCCAGTATACTGTCTTGTTTGGATACTATAGCAAGTAGACGTATTGTAAAAATAGCAAAGCAAGTAAACATTTGTGTAACCGTTTATTCTACTAGCCAAAGTTTAGTGTTCAAGATGTCGTTTTAAATAGACAAATCAAAGTTCTATCAAAAATATTTTGAAAGTTTTAAATTTTTATATGATTTGAATTTTCTTTCCCTTACTCTATGTTGAATACTGTACCTATTAGTAAAATCAAACTTCTTAAATCTGTTTACTTATTTTGAAAACTACAACTATAGAAATATAATATTAAAAAAAATACATTAATTGAAAAATGTTTACGTAAGCATGGGGGGAGGGGGTATGTGCTTTGCTTACTTTTGCTGACAAGGGGGGTGGGGGGGGGGGGGGTCAATAATTGTAATAAATCTGCTTACGTAATACTTGAACGACCCCTTGAGAAAAACTTGTTTTGACTTTCTCAAGGCTTCTTTTTTCGTCAAAATGTTTGCAACCACACTGGAGTCCCTTTCAAACAAATACGATGATGGATAATAATCGATGAGAATATTTGTTTTAACGAGTTTCAATGCTACGCTGCAACAAGAACTTCTAATAGCCTTTCTAATAACCTTTCCTGCAGCTGCAAGTTGACTTTGTTGAGCATGCCAAAGATATCAGTCTTTTAATAAATATCTGCCATACCATTCTTCAGATTTTTTTTTAAATAAATCCTCTCTCTCTTTTTTAAATAAATCCTCTCTCTCTTGAGTACACTCTTCGGCAATTCTTGACAGTACTTTGCTCCATCAAGTCAGCAATTTTCATAAATAGTTAGAAAAGAAAAATAGTAGAAAACTTCTTTTTAAAATGTCTTAGCCATAGTTAGGAGGCCGCTGAAGGTGTTATTTGCAGATATGGTAATTTTTTGGTCTTGTTTTTCTTAGCTTATTACCCTTGCCCAACTTATGTTGAAGATTTGACTTAATAAGCTCCTAAGCGTCTTTTCTATAGTTCACGACAGCACAATCCTTTCTGGATGTGAAGACTGGGCCATGATTCTTATAGTATTGTATTCTGTACTGTATTCTTCTGGTGAAGCGATGATTTCTTTATCCCTATAGGAGGTTGTCCCGTAATTTGTATTACATACTCTAGCATGTGATTCTTGGTCATATTCAAAGAAATAAATCGTATCGGAGGGAGGGTCCATCGCACTCCATTTACGAAGGAGAGACAATTTAATAAAAATTGACATAATTTAAAAAAAAAAATTGGCTTATTTTATTACCATCGAGGCAACTTCCTGGGCTATCAGTTTCAGTTTCTGATTTTCATGTTGTAAATCGAAACTTGTCTTGAATAAAATACTTCTCCAACAGAAAGCTTCGGAAGAGATTGATTTTGCTGCAGATCAAAAACTTGTCGATTGTGTCCTCTTTTGGTTTGTTCATTAAGCCGGGATTGAACTCCGAATAAAAAAATCTTTTTATATTTGCACAGACTGCATGTGGGGTTTCCTGCTTTCTTTTAGGCTTCTTCAAAAATGTCGAACACTTTCAACTCTTTCGACTCTGCTTATTTATAATGTCCATGACGGACCTGCAGCATAATAAATCTTGTGAATAGTATAGACAAATTATACCTGAAATATGCAAAAACGTATGCATGTACTTCCTCATAGGTCATCAGACAATATATATTCCGGGAATAGTACCATACGTGACCGATCAACAATTTTCTCAAATAGAATAAATCTTTTTTAAACTACCTACCAACAGTTATTTTCAGACAAAAACGGTTAGGATTGGAAAACCGAATGTACCTTAATAAATTGAAATGTAATTACTCAGGTACGAAAAGAAATTTGTTAAATTTGTAAAAGTTTTTTAAAGTGCAACAATTTTACTAACTTATTCTTATAATAAAATGGCATAAGTAACGCAACACTATCTTAAAGTTTTAAGTAAGAACTTATCAAGAGGGGATCAATTACAGAACTTGTCGACGCCCAACATCAGATTTTGTAATTTTCGACCCCTGGGAAACGGATATCGACCCCGTATATCGACCACTTTGGGAATCACTGGTCTACAGTATCCTTTTCCTTGATAAGGCTACCTATTCGATTTCTGATAAATATACAGTTCTTTATCGGATTATCCGGCTATCTGATCAGGATAGTTTAATTGTGTATCAAACAAAAACTTTTCATAAGCTAAATTATTATTTTGATTATAATATCGAAGCCAAATATGCATTATGCATTTACTACAAATATTTCCTGGAACAAAAGTTTTTATTCTTAGCGAATTTTTTTTATTACTTTTCAAGTCTTAATCATCTTCCTTTTAGACGTAACGATCAGCATTATCTCGAGAGGACCATAGCTCTGCAACATCTACCTGTTTCACACTAATGACCTGCGCGTGGGGTACGCCGAGTTGAAAGAAAATGAAGGTAAGCCTCGCGGTTTTGGATTTTTCCAGGTCTGAGGCCAACCACAAGCAGATTTCGCTGCACTAGGAGGGTTCTATTCTGCCTTTTTTTTTTCGCGATCGTGTCTGAAGGGAGTTCTCTGGATCTCTCCTATGAAGATGACAATACCAATTGAGTTGGCCCTGATGTATTTTTTTTATCAATGCTTCACCCACCCTACTCTTACTGGATGATTGATATCGTCATCACAAGTTTGAGATCATAGATCTCAAATATTTAAACTTTTTTAGTGTCAAACTACTAAACTTTTTTATACCCAAACTAACATGACGTTTTGGTAAATGTGTTTCAATGTTCTCTTCATGAGAAAAATTACTATGCTCCTTTTCATGCAGTGCTTCCATGATGAGCACCAAAGAGCATATTTATATATGAAAGGGGCTAATGTCTTGACACTTTATGAGATAAGAAAACATATAATGAGCTCCTTATCAAAGAAACTGAATACATAAAATAAATGATCGATATTATGTATTTTGCCACACAAGGCCAAGAAAAGCGATTCAAAATCTGACCACGATAACGCACGTTCGTCATATATCTTTGTATTGTTCTTATACAATTTCCAAACAACACGCTTCGAACATTAAAATCTGTTTTGAATGGGCCGTGTGTTTATGAATCACAATTATTGGAAACAAAAGACAAGACTATTCAACACAGGGGGGGGTGTTGAGAATGTTGTTAGCGCTATTTTTATGAAAATGTTATTATTATATGAGTGCTTCGTTCGGTACTCTTTTCGTTTCAGTGACACGTTGATGCACTTCCGGGCAAAGATATTGGACGGAGATATAAATAATATTTGAACATTAATAGGTGAAATTTTTTTCAAAGTTAATTTAATGCCGATGCGCCTCATTGTAATGGGTTTATTTTTGGAAGCATTATTATTTCTGGTATAGAGGATGCTTGTAAGAATTATCGTTTATTCAACTTCTCCAGATGTTGCGTACCTATAACCTATACGAATTTGTTATCGTAAGAAGAAGAACAGTAATGGAGACACATGCGAGCAAGATGCGTTCTGTGGAAAAATAATTTACACCCATAGAAATAACAAAATATGTTCTATCTACCCCTAGCTACCATGAACTGTACTTATACACACATATGTGCAATTAGGACTTTTTGATAAATATGTACGCTATTGTCTATCCAGCTTTTAATTGATTCATTTTGGAAATCACGTCATGTAGAGTAGGTTACTTACAGTGACTAATTTCAGGACACGCAGTGTCAACGACAGTTTTTGAGATATTTTTCCCTCTGCTTAACATGACTAATGTTGTTTAGTAGCTTAACCTCAAAAGAATACACCCTTGCATTAAACTTTACGGTTTACCGGTTTTATGAGTAAGTTTTATGGTATGACTAATACCTTTCAACGGAAAATATTATTATGAAGCAATTTTGTTCTTCAGGTAGGTACCTGTGTTTTGGGTAATGAACTTTTATTGCATTGCTAAGGGATAAAGGTAACTGGCTTAATGGTTATTACGTCATTAGTGAACAACACATACACATAATCAATTATCCCTTAATTATAAAAATACACATACCTGATACCTACATTTGCAACTGCCTACCTGAAATTGCTTAAATGCATGAAGATATAAATACTCTAGCATCTTCTCAGAGCTTCTTATTATTCAAAAACATCTCACAGCGACAACTGGTCATCAGTAATCTTATTCGTTTAAAAGTTTATAAAATAGAATTTCTCCATTTTCTAATAAGCACCGAAAAGCAAAATGGCCACCGAATCAACATTGGACTCTAACTTCAAGCAACGCCAGCGAAAACGCAGTCGCGATGATGAAGACGAAGTGCTATTTTTATCTTCTACCGACAGTGCTTCATCAACAGACTCAGACCCTTTATCACCGAAAATGAACCAACCGAAACAAAGAAGAATCAGCATCAAGAAGCGAATACTGGAGCAATTTCAAATGGTTAAAGCTATCAATGAATTGCAAGTAAGAATTCAGAGAATCAGTTTAAACGATAAGGACGCCAATATTGTGCAGGACAATGAAATTAAATCATCAGAAGATAAAGCAAATAAATCGGAAAGCTATGAAACCACACCTCAAAAACGGACAAGAGCCCCAGTTGAAACAAATACTGATGAGAACGAACACTTGTCAAATGATAGATGTAAGGTCAAACTCATCAAACTCAATAGCACACTACCAGCGACCCATCCTCGAGTAACATTTAAGGAACCTGAGTTGAGCCCAACGAGTTTTAACAAAGATCTTCCGCAAATAAATCCGAGCTTTAAGAATGCTCCCGCAGAAAAGAACACCTTTGGCTTCCTCATCAAACTAAATAGCGCACAACCAGCGACCCATCCTCGAGTAGCATTTAAGGAACCTGAGTTGAGCCCAACGAGTTTTAACAAAGATCTTCCGCCAATAAATCCGAGCTTTAAGAATGCTCCCGCAGAAAAGAACACCTTTGGCTTCCGAAAAATGGGAAGATCTAAGAAAATAACAGAAGCCGCAGTTGAAGATGAGTATAAGTGTATCAAGGACAAGAATATGAATCTGTTAGAACTTGTGAGGAAAACCACGGCTTCATCTCTGAATAGACGTTCCTCAAACTCTTTTCCATAGTCATTGGATAATGAAACACTTATGACTTATGTACCTGTAAATTTTGAATCAATTTCATTTTCATGCAATTAAAATATATGTATAAAGAATATAAGCTTTCTTTTTATATAACAGTTGGATCTGCTAAGAGTTTGATTCTAGATGCAGCACATGATGGAAATATTTGATGTTTGGTAAAAGTATTCTGCAAGGAATTGATAATGTTTACCTCTTTGATTTCACTACTCATACTCATATTTTCAATTTTGTTGCAAAATTACTTTTTCCTTCAATTGATTCAACAGTTTATGCGTTTGAATGCTTTGAAAACTTTGACAAAGACACCAACTTTTAGACTTCAAATTCAACTGAGTAAAAAACAGCTCCTTTTCACTTCTGTTGCTGAGTTGATTAAAAGATTGCTGAATTGCGACAAAAACACTTATTAATGAATTTTCTTCAAACTTAGTGAGCGAATCATAAAAGCCTTCATTGAAACCAATTCTTAGAAAGTAAGAACTCAGAACTTTTTTAGTCAGGTCAGTGATATGCTTTCCAAAACCTCTCTGTACTTCTTTTCTTTTCTAGAAAGATGCTGCAAACAACAAAGTCGACAAATTTACTACTTGTTTCGGCTGAATGGAGCATGAAGTTCCCTATGATTGGTTTATGTATGTGATTATCGTACTCGATTTTCTATTAGTAAAAATGTAAGAAAACTATTAATAATCTTATTGTGGTTGTCATTCCGAGTATGTAGTTCATTCAAAGCGAAGTTATTATTTTTTAGTTTTTGAGTTAGAAAAATCTGGAAGTCAATGGTCATTGTCTACAAAATCACAGTAAATATTTAGTTTCTTACAATGTGATTGAGTTTCATGATAATCACCCCTATAACAAGACCCGTCTGTCCAACACGTCTTAGCAATTTCGGACTATACGAATGCCAAATAGAAAGATTAAAATGATCGCCGTAGACTATGTTTTGAAACAGATATTTATATCTTGTTAATAACTTCATCAACAAAAACAATGAACTTTCGTAACAAAACATTCACTACGAGGTAGTCTATGAAGTTTCCTTTTTTGCATTCGTAATACGAAATTGTTACGACTGGCCATGTGATAGGGGCCAGCACGATAGCACTTTAATCCAGGCAGCTTGCCGAAATAGATTGGTATCTAACTTTCCTTAAGCGTTGATTTCGTTTTGACATTTTCAATCCTGAAACAATTACTATATACCAATTAAACCATGAACCAATCTGAAACAAAACCCCCCGTAAACTGTTAGCTTCCAAAAAGCATGGATATACTCAGAAAATTTACAACAGCTCAGATCTTTTTTCGACTTGCCTTCAAAAAGCAATGATTGGGATGGAGAAGGCGAAACAAGTGAGCCACTCTTTGTTAAATAGCTCTTAAAAAGTTTTGTATTCATCTAAGTGACATGTTGAATACATCATTTTAAACAAAAATTTATCTGTTTTAAGATTAGTCTTGGCTAAAGTCTTCCTCTTAGCCGGGAGACTTGGCCACTTTCTTGATGAGACTTGATTATATTTAAAGTCCTAAACAACTTAAAAATAATCTAATGAATAATGATTTTTGACCAATCAAAGATTCAATATTCAAAAAATATTTTAATAGATTCAACTCAACTCAACTGTAATTTTGTTTAGAAACATTTTTGTTTTTTATTAGTTTTTTGACAAATAATTTAATTTAATTTAATTTATAAATCTCACTGACGATGGAAGCATTGCTTATGAAATGTACATCTGAGGAAATATAAAAAGTGTTTTAACTGTTAAAAATTGTATTAATCTTTTTATTTATTAGATTAAAAAACACGTGGATTATCTCAACTACAAAACTCATCAACTTAAAAGAAATATTTTATCAGTTCATTTTCAACTAGAACTCATTTAATGTTAGACGAGTGATTATGAATGAACAAAAAAGCAAAAAAAAAGAATTATTACGTTGTTAATTTACTCTGCAGAGGATGTCTGGCCCATTTCTTTCGTCTTCTAGAACCTTCCAGTGCATCCAGTTTCGTCGCAGTTATAAATGCTCTGTAACTCAAAACCTATTCTTCCACGGGTTTCTATAAGATTTGTGACAAAGTCCTTTGCATTATAGTCCTTGTTGCTTTTGGCTTTGGCTGTACATTTAAAAACTTGCAAAATCAATCCAAATCAGCCGTTGGCCTTTTCAATAGTTAAAAAAAAAAAAGAAGTTGATGCATTTGTAGCCCAGATTTGACAATGAATTACAGCCTCCCCATCAAAATTGGTAAGTCTCCGGCTATCGTTTTCTCACAATTAAAATTTTATTACTTTTGCGAGACATGAGCAGGCTTAGTTCTGTTTTTAAGGGGTAAATTTTTTAAAAAATCGGTTTTTTTTAAGCTTAGAAAATACTTTGAACCTCTTAGTCTTAGAACATGGGGAAAGCAATTCATACCTCAAAGTAATTTTTTTCTTCCCCAGCGTCCACTTTTTCAAAACGGCACGCAGCATAACTCCAACAATTTTAGTTCTTTTCATTCGAATTTGTTACAATATCTTAAAAATAAGATTTAGAAGAGAAATTCGCAGGGGATTTTTGATAAGTTAATATATTTTATTAATAAATTATTATCTTTTTTTTGTTGAAAATTTAACGATTTGATTTAAATACTCGCCAATCACACAAAAATCAATATTTTTAAAATCCCTTTCGATTTCTCTAGCTATAAGCATGTGCAATAAGTGTTTTTTTTATAGATCCAAATTTGCAGCAAATACACTGCGTGCCGTAGAGCACCTCAAATTCTAAGTGCCTCTCGAAAATGGCTGTGGTGCCGTCATTTTTGAATATTTTTTTATAGTAATTTTCTGTTTTGTTACTTAAGTATACCTTAAAATAAATGGTTTTATTGTTTAATCAAAAAACAAACTTACTACTCATTAAACAGTAGAGATATAGAGTTTCCTGAAATTCGGAGATATTATTTTATATTTAGAAATAAGTAAAATTCTTTTGTTTAAAAAAGAAATTTAATAAACTTTAGTTCTTGAAAATTTGAGAAAATAAAATTAGAAATTCCCGTTATGATGAAATAGTTTCATTTTTTAATCACAAAATTAAAATTAGCATGACATGAAATGACGTTTATGATGCGGTTGAAGAAAAATATATGTGAACATTTGTTAGGCTTTTAAAATTCCTGCGAGAGCCGCGTTTTTGTCCCTGTGGAAATAGAGTAATAAAATAACTTTTTAACATTCACTAGCTTAAGTCTGCTGTAAATTTAGATTCATTTTTGTGTGTAAGTATAAAGTCAAGGAGTGCAACTTGAGTGGAATTTGAGTGAACTATTGTTTTCTCCCGTATGATAAAGTCTCCCTCTTTCCCCCCACTTATAGACTGAGATATCACACAAAGCTTTTAGTGTGAAATGTAACAAAACTCAAGCATGTAGATTTTTAGGTGAATGCCACATTTAATCGAATTCAGAAGTAGGTTTGTTCGTTGAATTTTACCCAGGATTGACCCAGGTTTCGTTGACAACCCTATGAGTTGTCAAAAAAAACTTGAAAACTTCCATAGTCTTTAAAAACGATAAATGATAACATCACCACACATCTCTGTCATTTGAACAAAAATACATGCCATTTGACTGCCCTGTTACCTAAACTCGCCCCAGCAAAAACCTCGGGCGAGTTAAGAGCAATCCCACACCGAAAGAAAAACCTTGGTAAAATCAAACATGAAGCTTGTTTGTTTTTGCGTCAAGCACGAACATACTTAAATTGAACAAGCTGGCATTTTCATTTTATTTATTTAAATGCTACAATTTTCATTGCTCAAATCAACAACGTCATTTTCAATTTCATTGTTAACCAACAACGGTTGTGATACTGGAAACATACATGTCCATGATACTTTAACAACGTTTGTGTTTCGTCAACATTTCTGAATTGTTGGTAAAATATGAACATTGTTGATCAAGTATGTTCGTGATAATTCAGCCACGTTTTTATTTGCTCAACAGTTTTAATGTAAAATTTCTATGATAAATGCCTGAATTGAAGTTTGACCTATAGGTCATACATTTGATAGGTCAAACTTCAATTCAAGCATTTATCATAGAAATTTTACATTAAAACTGTTGAGCAAATAAAAACGTGGCTGAATTCTCACGAACATACGAACACTAGTTTAGACGCGGCATGTATGGTATCATGGCCCGCCTTAAAACCGAACTGATTTTCTGGAATAATATTTTTGTCCTCAGCCCATGTGAACAGTGCTCTATTGAGAACTTTCTCGAATACCTTACTGATACTCGGAAGAAGACTAATTGACCATAATGAATTGAAGTTCCGTTATGCGACTTCACGTTTTCTGTGGGCTTAAGTATGAAAAATATTGGAATTCAAAATGTTACTGATACTTTAACTATTCTTTATTGCTTAAACTATGAACATTGTTGATCAAACATATTGGTGATAGTTCAACAGTGTATTTGGTACTTCAATCACAATAACGTGATAGTTTTTGTAATTTCAGCCTTAATTGTTAGTTAAATATGATTGTTGTTGATCAAGTATGAAATCAACAATCACGTTGTTGGTTAAAAATTAGAAAATATTCAAATCAACTACGAACATACTTAATTTAAACATTTTTATGATACTTACCTGAAAAAAAATTGATCACGGCAGCATACTTGATTTGAAAATGCGTTCTTATTTGTATTCATCACGAAACTTGGTTAATTTCGCAACTTTAGATGAATTGTTGATTAACACTGAAACATGTTTGAATCAACCAAGGTTTTTTCTTTCGGTGCAGTGCTCAAAAAACACTCAGTTTGACATTCATGGTGAGTTTAGGTTTATTTAAAAACTCTTTGTGGCGCCCACATGGCGACCCCGGGGCTTCAACAAACGAACCTATAATTTCATATTTAGGTGGAGGCTTGTGGTGAGGCTGAATAATTGAATACTTTTTATTTGCTTCTCGTGTAAGGTATAAGGTTCTTTAACCAAAAGTTCATAACGCTATCTGAACTGATATAGATTTTACTACTTCAGAGAGGCAAAATGTTTACGTCTAGAAAGTTTGTAAAGTTTGCCAAGCACAAAGAAGAAAAAGTGATGGAATTTGCTAAAAATGAACAATAGGTACTAAGCAAATAGTCTCATAATGTTCTGTGATCTTCTTTCAGGTACCTACTTCGTTTACTTCTCCTTTTTTTGAACAAGCCCCGAGTAGCTTAAAATTAATATTATTTCGATTAGTTTCAATGAATTCTTGTTTTGTATGCAGAAAAGAATACCTATACTATTTATAACCGAACAAAAATACAGTTTAATGCTCTCCGTTCCCTGAACATAATGATGAACATCTATTTTCCCGCATATTTGAGTGAAACGCTTCGAAGTTCATCAGTTGGAAAACAATCTTCTTAACAATAAACCCTTAAACTTATCTTCACGTTAATGTGCGAAGACGCACGAACCATGTAAACAAACGTCGACATAAACCCAACATTTTGTCCTCAAACCGATCTTGTCTTGAACATTCAAATAAGCTTCATAGGACTGGTTCCCATTTCCATTATAGTCTCAATAGATCATTCTGCTCTCGTTTTATGTCTTCGGTGGTTATCGATTTCCATGGACACACGCGCTTGTAACATACATTTACATAAATTTTCTCTTGAACCTGGTGATGAATGTGTTCTGATAAAGCTTGATAAAACAAACAGTTTGATTCAGAATCCGAATTAAATTAAATTGAAACCGATGTCAGATATGAACTGAAGACGAATGGCAATGGTTAAAATGTTTTTCTAGATAAACAATGAATACAACTTTTCGCCTCTCAATTATAATTAGAAAACTATGTATGTACACTGTACAGGGTCTACCTTGTTTTAATCGTATACCAATGCAGCCGAATGATTGGTTGAAGGATTTAATGAATTGCATTAAACGAAGCAGTATTAATTGCGAAATTCATTGAGCAGCTTAAATTCGAGCGAAATCAGCGTCTCGTAAAAAGGTGCAAGTTGTTGTCAATAATTACGAAATGATAGTAGGGAATATTGCCGTGCACAAGTCTTAGCTTAACGACGCAATAGTAAAGAAAAAAACATTATAATACGATTGGAATAGTCGACCATTGAGAGCTGTAGAAACTTGTGTGCCACCCACAAAAAATGGAAATGAAAAGTCTTACACTTGCCCAAGCACGAATTTGATCTGCAAAAGCACTTAGGAAGATTTTCAGCAGTAGATACAACTAGTCAAGTGCCATGATGCAGAAAGGACGTCATAGTTCCGACGACTATGACGACGACAGCGAATGCCTGTAAAATTATGTCCTTTGATATGATGCAACTTCAGGATCATGAAGCGTAAATAATATCCATCAGCTTTACCATATATTCGTATCGGGTACATCTCTTAGTTGTATTGTGGAGTGTTTTGACAGGTGGATTACACAAAAGCCGACCGATTCAAGGCGGCCGTGACGGTGAAGAGGATGTGGGAAGGACGCATTCTTATATTTTTCTACCAAGCTCCATGCATTGCAGGACCTTTGAAAAAGTATAGTATATAAAAACAGTAGCAGTATCAACTGATTACATTTGCAAGACAAACCTACTTTCATTCAATGTCAAGATTACACTTGCTGCAGTGTTCGGTGCAGCATTTTTTATGATTCAATTGACAGTGTCTCCATTAAGGATAGTTCAATCAACTACATATTTCCTTCTCCTTGACTATAAGATTTGATATGAAACAAAATCTCTAAATGCAATCAATTCCACTTTAAGTGTGATCCTATCGAGTTCTCTGAGATGACTAAGATACCCGCAACTTTGTCAATTGCCACCCAGTCAATGAGCTTCCAAATTTGCAAACCAAAACATACCAATCTGTACATTGTACATATGTATGTAGATCTACTTGGCTAAACTTTAAATCGTTTTAGTTTTATTTGGCTCATCATGGATGAATCTGCATAAGTGAAAAATGTTGGAATTGGAAGGCAGCAGAGAAATCAATTAATTTTAATCTTTGAGTGGAAGCTGTCATTATTATTCAGTAATCCATACTTGTGAAAAGATGCCCAGCTGCGATTACTTGAGAAAAGGCAAGCATAAAGTAAGTGGCGACACATTGAGTCATCGACCCTTTTGAGAGAAACTGCGGTTCCAGTGAGCGTTAATCGTATAATGCATCAGCTGAGCACGGAGAACGGTACACGGAGCACGGAGCGAAGGTACCACAATTGAGTGCAGCTCTATTTCTAGCGTTTCGGGGTAGCAATTGATATCATAGGGGAGTCCGAAAATAAACTGGGGAACCCTCCTGCATACAATTAATAAAGGTGTGACATTGCTTCGTAATGGGGCAATTCCCTTGCATGATGGGAATCGGGAACCCTCCTGATATGTGCTCATAGTCAGGGGGATTTCTAAAAATAAAAACGTGAAGTTAAGGGCCCTTTTATTCTTCGGTATAGTAAGTTTCCGGCAGTATCTTTATACTTCCTGCTATAGCTGAATTGCAAGGAAATGCTATAGGTGGGAGATTTTCGATGAAAATTTATTTGATTGAGCTTCTTCACGTGCTTGCTGGCCTGAGAGATCTATTTTGGGTGAGTTTCTATGGGCGTTAGATGAATCACCGAAAAAGAATCCGCTGTAAGGAGGGATACCAGGTTGAGGGTAGAGCAACCAATTAAGTGTTTCAATTCGGAGTGCCAAACACATGCTGTTCATATAATATTCTTAACATCCTGCCTGAGTCACTCAAACGAGTGTCAATCAACGCGGGTACAAAATTACGACACTTACAAATGCCTTTTGACCTGGGTGGCGGTGATGACAGCCATAGTATAGCACAGCGTTCTACTAAGGGTGGTGGCGGGAAATGACATCCGCCACAATGTTTACCAAATATGAAGTTATTTTCTTTTTGTTTCCAACTTGCGTACGAGTATAGGTATGTGAATAGGACTAATTTGAAATATGTCTCCTCTTGAGGTAATGCATTTTCTAAGTATATCAGGTTACGGACACAATTCAGAATAAATGCAATTCTAACTCAAAGTGTGCAGCAATAGAGCGCCATTTGAAAGAGGTTTAGAGTCAAATTGCACTCAAACATGCTGTCGTCTATATGGGAGCACTTGAATGCTGCAACAAAATATGTTACGCTTGGTGCTGTCATTATCCCTAAATGATTGTGAAGTGTACTCAAGTGACCATATGAGAACGTTTTACAAAACAATGGAAAGACAAAGGTCCCGTTTGAATTTGACTCCTTTTGGTCGTTGGAAGTTTCCAATTTGTTCTTTGAAAAATTTTATTTTATTTCATTCTTTTTTTTTGTGTGTCATTTTGGGAATGCGTGTCTGTTTGTACTTATCGTTAAAGGAATTTATGCTGATTTATTTCTATATCGTTAATGGCATTATGGTTTCGTAGAAATTGAAATTTGTGTGTGTGGCATTTGATAAACCTTACCCAGTTGGCCCGAGGCCTTGAAATGAAATTGTAATTTGAATAGCCATTGGATGATGATTTGTGTGTCATTATCTTGTGTCGAGTTGAAATAGATAAGAGGGGGTTCATGCAATGACCAATTAATGCACTCCTGCCTGGGGTTCGCCTTAAGATTGTCATAAAATAATATAGATTTGGGTTCGAAAAAGTAAGGTGTCCGGAGCGTGGAGTTTCAATTTTAATTTTGAATAGAAAGCGCAGTTGGTATAGCTTTAGATCGATTATTTGTTTGTTGTTATTACAAATTGGCTGATTCTTAAGGTTTCAGCAGAGTTAAAAAGGGAATAAAACAGAATTAGTTGGCTGCGATCTATTTTAGACCGTATATACTTGTACATACTTTGCTTTATAGTTTCACATTAAACACTCGATTCTTACCTCTCGACACATCTAGGTACACATTTTTGAAGAATAGGAATACACTGCATTACCGTTTGGTAAAATATTTCATTGAGTATAAGTGACGAGAGAACATTTTATGCGTCACTTCATTTTGAGTGCTGAGTGACAATCGTAAAAAGGAAGAAATAAGAAACCTTGAGTCATTTATTAAGTTTAAGTGCATGTTTGTTAAAAAAGAAAGTATTTTGAAATTACAATTGTCGATCAAGATACATATATGTAGTTATAAATTGAAAAAGAAACTACGAATTCTTGCCATGAATTCTCTTTTGACGTTTTTCTCATTTGACAAAGCTTTGATGATTAACTTTTTACTTCAACGATGTTTGGAGCTCCACTTTGTGTGGTCAACAATTTAAATGAATGCATAAACCATACCGAGATCTTAAACTCTTGTTATGAAACTGAATTCTTAATTCAATTTCAGAAAAATGAAACCTTTTGAAAACTAAAAAGCAACTACGAATAGTACTGGATTGTACTAAATAGAATAGTTTTTGAGCTGGGAGCAAATTTTTGGGGTGGAGTGATAACCAAATTTCATGTGCACATGCATGTGTAGATTACGCACCATTATATCAAATTCAAACGTCTGGCAAGTTTTTCTTCAACCGAGAGCGGGGGCTACCTTTTTGAGGTTGAAGTGATAACACCTTAGTAGGTATGTTACCTAAAAAAATCAGGAAAATTCTCCGCGTTGCAAAAGATTGTTTTCAAATGCATTCTTCACTTAAAGCACTGAAAACTTTTTCTTGTCATATATATTCATATATCTACCTATGCTTTGAAGTTTTATTGGAAATACCTTGAAGTGCTTGTGTAAGTCATGGTGGGGATTTTGTTTTCCATGATATGGATACCAACAAAGCAAGAAATACTTTCTATGACATTTTACATAACTGCTTTTTGAAAACAGTACCTGTTCGTCGCATTAAAATTGTTGATAACTATGTTCCGTGGCTCACACCTTTTTTTAAGTTTTTTTACTTGAAAATAAAAAAAAATAGACTACGCACGACAAGCTAAAACTCAAGTTTACTGTTCCCATTGCTGAAGATTTCTGATTAAGAAGGGAGTTCCAAATACAATCTGCGGTTGCATATAAAAACTTAATTAGATCCATAAAAAATGATTTGTTACAGAATCCATCTTCTTTTTGAAAATTTGTCAAAAATAAAAAAAGTTTCTGAATTTCCATCTTATATGAATTTGAATTAAACATCTGCAGATAATAGTGTAGAAATCTGTGACATGTTTGCAGAAACGTTAAAAGGTATCTACAAATGTGATAATGCTTTGACTGCACAGAATGAAGTTAGTTTTGATTTGATTTACCATGCATCCAGGAAGGTGATATGCTAAGGGCTATTGGAATCATTTTCATCTGGACAGGATAATGTCACCAGCTGTTTGCTGTTAGTTTAAAAACTTTCAAATTTCGGTTGGCCTTCAAAACTTGTTCAGTGGATTGAAAGTTACTTATCATCTCGCTTTTAAGTTTAAATCTCAAGTTTCCTGCGCAATAGAAGTTAAATCCGGGGTTCCTCAAGGAAGCCACCTGGGTCCACTATTATTTGTCACATTTTTTAATGATCTACCGTCTGTGATAAGATACTGTGATAGACATCTTTATGCTGAAAATTTCGTTTTCACACAAAAATAGTGCTGATGACATTCAACTGCAATCTGATATCGATCATTAACTACAATGGTGCAATAACAACAGTTTCACACTGAACTCTAAGAAATGCAAAGTAATGACCTTTGCTAGACATGACAATGCTTTCAAAAATGATTACTTTATGAGTAACTCGAAACTTGAAAGAGTAAATTATTTTGTTGATTTGGGAGTTACATATATTTAATAAATAAAAAGATTGATATAATTTTCAACAGTTAAAAACATTTATTATATTTCCTCAAATGCACATTTCAGAAGCAATGCTTCCATCGTCAGTGAGATTTATAAATTAAATAAAATTAAATTATTTGTCAAAAAACTAACAAAAAACAAAAATATTTCTAAACAAAATTACAGTTGAGTTGAGTTGAATCTATTGAAAAACTTTTTGAATATTGAATCTTTGATTGGTCCATCATCATTATTCATAAGATTATTTTTGTTTTTAAATATGTAAAAAGATTCAAAAGCATCTAATTCATAATTACTATTTACATTTCTTATTAATTTTAAATTTTGCAAACTAAAACTATGACTATTTTCTAGCATATGTTCTGCAACACTTGACTTTTCTTTTTCATTATATTTAAGATGTGCAAAATGTTCTTTAAATCTTTTTAGAATAGGTCTTCTTGTCTGTCCTATATATTCTTTTGCACAATCATTACATCCGATAGAATAAATTCCTGATTTTTGAAGCTGTTCAATTTTATCTTTAGGTCCTCCAATCAGATTTTTTATTTTTATTTCGCTGCACTCACTCATACGGATATTATTTTTATTAAAGATTGGTTTTATCTTAGATGTTATTTCTGGATGGAAATAAAATTTTGAATATTTTTTGTCTTCATTTCTTTCATTCCTTATTAGATCTAAAGTTGTATAATTTCTCAATTCCTGTTTTCTTCTATGTACAATTGTTAAATCTTCAATAAACTCTTCAGTATATCCATTAATTTTGGCTATATCTTTAATTTTTTGGAATTCTTTTATTTTTGTTTCTATTGTCATTGGAATATTTAGAGCTCTAAAAATCATTGAGTGAAAAGCTGACATCTCATGTTCAAAGGAATGGAACGAGTCTGATGTAATGTATCTCAGAGTATTCGTTGGTTTTCTGTATATATCCAATTCGAAATTGTCTCCATTCCTAGTTATATCCAGAAAATTTAGTTTCCCTTCAATTTCTTCTTCATATGTAAATTTTATTGATGGGTATTTAGTTTTATTTAATTTGTTAATGAACTGTCGTAGTTCATGTTTTTTGATTATCGCCCATATATATATAAGTAGCGTTCGAGTACGCACCCATAACCGCACATTTAAACACATTCATCCACAATATTCCACACGTTTTGTTCGAGTATTTTAAAAACAACTAATTTTTTACAGAAAACTCTCTCCGTGAGAGAGTAAACAATTTCCCCATGCTACACATTCTAGCCGAAGAAATTTCTATGAGCAGAAATATGTGCACATTTTTTTTTTTTGACATTTTGAAGTTTCTGTGCGTTATGAAAAGAATTTTTTGTTTTCAGTTGCAAATAAATTAATTGATTAATGGTAAGTTGAACTAGAATATTTATCCAGAAACCTGTACAAATTCTCATAAAAACCTGTTATCTGCTTATTTGGTATCTAGGACTTTCTACAAAGACCGGGTGAAGAGTTTGCAAAAGATGGCGATGTAGAAGAAATGTGGGCTATGAAAACCATGGAACATGAAATCATTTAGACAACATTCAGACAAGATTTCCCTAAACTTAAGAATCGTTATTTTGAATGACGACGTGAAGACCCCTTAACAAAAAATCAAAAGGAGCTTTATTGAAAAATTCAAGAAACTAGACATAGAACTCTCCTAAGATCGGAATCTTAGAAGGAATTCTCAACTGAAAACTCATTGCCTGTTGTTAGTGTGGAATTCTTGGCCATTAAAATAGCAAGGAACCACGAAGGTTATAACGATGCTGTTTCAGAAAAGTTCAAACGCAAAGTCTTAACAACTTTGACATCGGTTAGGGAAGCGCCATAACTTCTTAAAACCATCTTGAACGTAACGAATTGTATAAAAATTTAGACTAAATAAATATTTTGTAAGATTATGAAAGAATCATTTTTTCGTTACATGAAAATGGTAATGGTAAGTAGTCCAGTCGTAATTGTTACGAAGAGTATTGCCCCTTCCAAAGACTGGCAAGGAGCAAGGACACTGAAAGTACTTTAGTATTTTGTTTTTGAATGTCCATTCGAAACCATCGAAAAAATTAGGTTCAATTTCCTTAATACCCAGTGACTTTGGGAATATCACAATAGCATCTGTTGGCAGAAACCAATTCAACCCGTTAGTTGAACAGAAGCCAACTGAAAGAAACGTTTGATATGTATACTTAAAAGACAAAAAAAGTCCGTTCAAATTTGATGTTTAAATATGTGTAGGTTTTGTGTCAACAAAAAGTTCGAGTACTTTTATGTACGTCAATCGCTCTCAGAGAAATTTTACCCCCACTCCTTAAAATTTTTCTGACGGCCGATTTTGGTGCACAAAGTACTCGAACGTACCTATATATATGGATATATACAGAAAACCAACGAATACTCTGAGATACATTACATCAGACTCGTGCCATTCCTTTGAACATAAGATGTCAGCTTTTCACTCAATGATTTTTAGAGCTCTAAATATTTCAATGACAATAGAAACAAAAATAAAAGAATTCCAAAAAATTAAAGATATAGCCAAAATTAATGGATATATTTTGATTTATTGAAGATTTAACAATTGTACATAGAAGAAAACAGGAATTGAGAAATTATACAACTTTAGATCTAATAAGGAATGAAAGAAATGAAGAAAAGAAATATTCAAAATTTTATTTCCATCCAGAAATAACATCTAAGATAAAACCAATCTTTAATAAAAATAATATCCGTATGAGTGAGTGCAGCGAAATAAAAATAAAAAATCTGATTGGAGGACCTAAAGATAAAATTGAACAGCTTCAAAAATCAGGAATTTATTCTATCGGATGTAATGATTGTGCAAAAGAATATATAGGACAGACAAGAAGACCTATTCTAAAAAGATTTAAAGAACATTTTGCACATCTTAAATATAATGAAAAAGAAAAGTCAAGTGTTGCAGAACATATGCTAGAAAATAGTCATAGTTTTAGTTTGCAAAATTTAAAATTAATAAGAAATGTAAATAGTAATTATGAATTAGATGCTTTTGAATCTTTTTACATATTTAAAAACAAAAATAATCTTATGAATAATGATGATGGACCAATCAAAGATTCAATATTCAAAAAGTTTTTCAATAGATTCAACTCAACTCAACTGTAATTTTGTTTAGAAATATTTTTGTTTTTTGTTAGTTTTTTGACAAATAATTTAATTTTATTTAATTTATAAATCTCACTGACGATGGAAGCATTGCTTCTGAAATGTGCATTTGAGGAAATATAATAAGTGTTTTTAACTGTTGAAAATTATATTAATCCTTTTATTTATTAGATTAAAAAGAAAAATAAATGTGCATTCGGCAAAGTCAAAACTCTAAAATTTTGCGAACTAATGAGACAACATTAAATTATTTGAATAACCTTTGTCTATCCTATGTAAACGATTCAATACTTATAATTCTTTGCTGGACTGCAATCTTAGTTCTTACAAATTCAAAAAAGGAATTATTGCTCTATAATCTGCAGACATTAATTACAATCCTTAAATTATTTTGCATAATAACTGTGAACAATTGTGTATCTGTAGTTATAGTTAAATAATAAAAAGAAATATAACGAGTTTCCAGAAATGTATACTATTTCCAGCCATACTTCGGATTTATTTTTTAAAGTGGGGAAGTAAGTACAACATCTGCCGTTCTTATGACTACTGAATACTGATAAGTTCAATGGAAGAAATGCCAAATGGAAAATCATTCTTCCTGTAAGCTCTCTAGCTCGATTACCTTCTCAGCAGAATTGACAGAAGATAAAGCATTTTGTTTCAAATGAAACATACATTTTCTTGCTGTCGATACTGGTATTCACATTCACTCTATTCTTGGTTTCATATGGTAGGAGAAAAGTTATGAGCAAAGTATTTTCGCTCACATAGTAATTGTTTTATGTAACATGTACATTTTATACATTTTTTTAAGGAAGTAGCCTTTCATAACTTTTAAAGATTGGTCTGTTAGAAAACCACTCATGAAAAACGATGCAACAAGAACTTAATGTGTGCTGTTCGTGTGACTAAACCGATTCTAACTTGAAGATTCTTGACTGATACTCGTAATGATAAGTAACACTTATTTTTATCATTAATCCCTTCTATTGCATGAAGTCCCCCATTTGAAAATGAACCGTAGCGTGCCAAAGAAACCGGACAACTCAGGGAAGACACTCTATTCTTATATGACAGCACAAATAAGTAAAGAGTTACGAGAACAAAGCTTTATAATGTCTCATTTATTTTTTTGCCATATTATGTAAAAGAAATGAAAACAAACTTTTTTAATTTGAGAACTCACACCTTGGAAAAAGGACAACTAAATACTTTTATTTGAAAAACTTATTGTTTAAAAAGTCAGCTACGATATGGAGCTACAGTGTTTGAACAAGGTGATAAGAATAAACAGTACCAGTCGAAATAGAACGGAAATCTAACAAAAAATGAAGGAAATTGAAAAAAAAAAAACCACGAAATCACTAGACTTGAAATTGTTTTTTGGTGTCAGGTTAATTTTTCTTTATTTCCTTGCTCTAGAGAAGTGTTGACGGAAAGATGAAGTGATAAGATTGAATAATACTCTTTTGTAAGGCTTAAAACTCATTTACTTTCTTTCAGATTTGACAAGTATTATAAAAAAAATTGAAAGACTTACATCTTTATTTATGAAGAAATTTTATAGAATGAGAAGACTAACACACCCCTACGAGACACTTTGTATATGACACTGCTGAGTTCTGACATCGAAATGTGTGTTAATTTAATCATTTCCCAAAAGTTCTATAATATATACGGCTGTTAATATCTGCAAAATAATTTTAACTTTTATATTTAAATCTTTTATCTGACTTTTGATCTTCAAAAAATATTTGAATCTTCAAAAATGAAGCATGGAGTTACTGCTTGCATTTGTTCCTTAACTTTTACAACTTACTTGAGCAAAACTAACATTTTCCCCATTTTTCACTTATGAAATCCAAATACCTAACAATTTCAACGAAACGCTTGGGATTACCAAAACATTTATGTATTAAAATTTGTTACCATTGCCATGCTAAATATTCATAAATGTACTACGTTAACTTTATTTTGCTTTTACAGGGATTTCTGCATTAGACGCGACGAAAGCCCAGGACGGGATACGTTGGATTGAGACAAGTTCCCAGGGCCCCATGAAAATTTTTTTTTGTTAAGATATTTTCCTGCGCTCTCACTATTTTCCTTAATAGGAAATCTTTTATTTTCTTCAATTCTCTTTAAAACTGTTCTTTGTTGAAGAAAAATAGAGAGGGTACATGGAATTAAAGAACATACATGGAATTAAAGAACATACAACATAATGTTGAATTTTTTGACTGCTTTCAAATATAAAAACGAAAATAGTTATTTCCGTGAGTTTTTTACACTTTCCTTACGTGTGTGTTGGATGCATAGAAAACAACTTTAACTATATTCAAAACAACCCACAACGCCGACGGTCAGCTTTTTCTCACATACCCATTCACATAAATAACGTAAAGTGAAATTACTACAATATGGTGTTTGTATAAAACTTGACATTGCTTAGCATTTCATGAACTACCCAAAAGTCTGATGTTTGAGTTTCAGAGTCTATTTTATAAGCGCATGTGAGGAAACTAAAGTAGATTTTAGAACTATAACAACAAAATCAGATCAATATCAACAACCCTTTCCTTTTATTAAAGGCACGTGATCTCCAAAGAATCAATTATAATAACAATAAATAATGTCAATGTTAAAATGACAAGAGCACGTACACATTTATTAAAACTTTAGAATGTTTTCTGAAAGCAGATACATAGATTTGTGAATTTCTTCAAAGAGAAGTTCATCTCGATTCTCATTCTCAAAACGATGGTTAGTGAAAGCGACTTAATAATATGCTGAATGAATGTCAAAAGAATTAATTGAATTTCGAAGAACAAACTACACGCCACGCCGACCGCCTCAAGGCACGTTAACATAAATATTAAAGCAATGGGGACGCTTTTCGCTTTGCCCTGAAGCTTTATTCTATATTCGGTCAAGTGCCATATCTTTATAACGGTGTTTTTTTTTAGAATAGTCCGTCTATAGCCTAAGGAGATATTTTCGCATACAATCTCGATGCCCAAAACGTTGACCTCCATCTTTGGAGTGATATATAAGGTAGCGTTTTGAATTCTTCTGGAGTCAAAGTTTGCTGGTCAGTTTGGAAATGACAACATATTCTTTTACGGTATTGTTCGCCACAGTACTGTGCTGCGTATTCGTGGTTGCAACTGGTTAGTATAATCGTGCCCATGGCAAAGTTCGTCAGTTTTAATTTTATTGACATGATTTTATTTTATTGACACAAGGTAGGTCGACGAGAAGGCAGGATGAGGTGCTTGAAAAGGATACCACTGACAACGATGATAACGTAGACGAACCTCGTTTTTACAACATGCAATCCTCATCATCTTCATGCAATGGGTGTAGTAACAGTGGAGGTTCATCTTGCAACGGGTGTAGTAATAGTGGAAGTTCTTGTAACGGATGCAGTGGAGGTTCTTCAAGTGGCTCTTTTGAAGATTGGATAACTCAACAGATACAAATGTTACATGGCCAAAGCAGTTCTAATTGCAATGGATGTTCCTCAAGTGGCAGTTCTTCACCTAACATACAAGTGATCGACCTAAGCTCATCATCGGGCTCCTCGACTAGTTTTGGCACTGGAAGTTATTCATTGAGTGGAAATGGATGCAGTGGATCTTCTGGCAGTGGATGTAACAACAATGGAGGTTCATCCTGCAATGGATGTAGTGGAAGCTCGGGTTCTTCAGGGAGTAATGTTCAAGTGATCAATCTAGGTTCGGGATCGGGATCGAGTGGTAGTGGTGGAATTGGATACATCAGACAACGACCGCGACGAAGAAATGGAAACAGAAGAAATGGCAATCGCAGGCGCAACAACAACAACCGAAGACGCAGACCGGGTCGATACGTGATTCGTGTGGTCCGTTGATTTCGGCCTATACTCGCATATGATTTAAATTATCAACAACTGCCACAATGTCTTCAAAAATGTCAAATATAAATGAACGTTCTGTGTTCAAAAACAAAGTTTGATTATGCTTTACATTTGACTTTGTCAATTATTTAAATAAGCTGATGGATTGCATTGATTTAAAGCACTCTCATCAAAGATGATTTCAGTATCAGGCAACTAAACTCTAATAGCACTATTGGTCACGATGGTTTCGACCATTTCTAATGAAGTTGTCATTTGGAACTAATTGATTAATACACAAAATGTGTCAGGACCGGCTTTTATAGACTTTTTAATTATAGTGGCTTTGTATGTTTGCCCCCCCTGGTTGTGCAGGTAAACAAAAACCGACACAGCGTATCCAAATGAATTTGGTTTTGATTTTCTTTACCGAATCGGATTTGTTTACCTGAAATCATTCAGTACATCTCTGAAATACACAAAACATAAAAAGAAACAAAATCCAATCTCTATTCAGCAGGTGTTTTTACTTTCGTTTACCCTTGCGTCGCTGCTTCTTGGATTGATGGGATGGTATAGAGTAGGTATAGAGTATAGAGGCATAGAGAGTAGAGATGCTTTTGACCAGTTCGTTGTAAATAGTTGCTGGTGTTGAGTAGGTAGGTATACGATAGAGTGAATTTTGTAAATGAGCGTCCCTTTGCATGTGCTTCACATGTGTATGAATAGTGTGTTTGGGGGATCGATTCAGAGAAAGAGTTATCTGTAATGATTTATTGACGGGAAGGATTTTGGGCTAGCACTAATTATCTTGTCCTAGTTCGATATTCGGTAGAATAGAATAACATCCGACGAAGGAGCTGTCTCCACTTATTCACTGTTCCAATCGGTAGCCAGAAAACAGTTTTCAAGTTTTATGCAGGCGGAGACGAGGTTGGGATTTTTCTGGCTAAGTTGGTGTGAGTTGTCGGCGGCCAAAGTAAAAGCCAGGAAGTGATTGAATGTTATTAAAGTTCTCACCGAATATCCGACATAATGATAGGATTGGAGAAGATGAAATAACAAATCAGTCTTA
This sequence comes from Melanostoma scalare, assembly GCA_949752695.1. Lineage (NCBI taxonomy): Eukaryota > Metazoa > Arthropoda > Insecta > Diptera > Syrphidae > Melanostoma > Melanostoma scalare. The sequence goes on from OX456985.1 coordinate 807,626, forward strand.
ACATATAATTTGTTTTGAAGTAAGCATCTTGGCATACCTTATACCTGATTTCTTGTCTCCAAGATTTGACGATTGGGTGATACATTTACAAGCCAAAGTCTTCAACCAGTTTCACAGCCTTTTAGGTAAAAATTGTTTAAAATCTACAAATGCGAGGTTATTAGTTGATTAAGTTTCTCCTACTTTCATTTATCTCGAGCAACGAAGCGATATGATTTCACATTGAGTAAATGAAACGGAAAAATCTCGAAAAATGCGATTTTGGATTAAACATAACAATAGGAAAGCATTTTGCAGCTTTGAAAGTTTGGGCGTCGATCAAAAGAGGTCTAGGGACGAAATTTAAATAGGAATATTTACAAATACACAAATGACACGAAATTTTCAATTCCTTAGTTAATTTTTAGTAAAACTAGCCGCATTTTTAGAAATGAAGAGAGCTAAGCTGTTTCGGTAACAAAAAGGTAAGGGAATGGGTGGGAGGCAATTTATGTGAGACCACTATACACTAAAAATTATCTTTAAATACTAAAATAGTATTCAACAATGATAGGATATCCCACACCTAAACATTTATGAATATAAATTGCTGCCTGTATTAAAATTTTTCAGGTATTCTTAAAAAAAGTAAAATAAAGGCATTGATGAAAAGTGGGATGTTTGTAATCAGTAGCCTTATAGTTGTTGCTGTAGAAACATATAAGCGGGACTGTAAGCAGAAAGGTAAGCGGGAAATTAGAAGCGAGAAGGGAAATTAGAGCTACTCGACAATTTTCAAAAATGTCTTCACCATTAGAATCTTGCGCTACGTATTTCATCCCCACAGGAAAGGGAACTCGCAAATTACTGGCCTGTTTTCAGAATTTCTTTCTTCATTAGAAATAACAAACTTAAAAAAAAAAATTATCACTAAAGCCCGCTGGGCTAAGATGAAGTTTGAAGGTTGTCTGAATCTGAGTGTTTTAAGTTTTTTTTCAATTACCACCAGAATATGGAGATGAAGTGTGCCTTTTCGATTCAAAGACATCGCAGTTTTGAGACAAACAAAACTTAATATAGTCTACGTTACTTTTGACAATGTATAGCATTTCAGTAATTTAACGATTATCAAAATCAAAATCATTAAAATCGGTTAGTTTTTGCGTAGTTTTAAATATCTAAGCATAAACACAGCGGAAAGCGACTTACTTTTACTTTTACACTTAATTCATTTTTAACACTAACTTAGATAATAAATTAATTAACTTCCTGACCCTTAGCGGGTGTCTTGCTCATTAACTTAATACTAATGCCTTTCGGCCTTAAGATACTTTATGAATTCACAACTAGAACTAGTTTAAACTAAGAATGTTTTAGTACTATTTTAAAACTAGAGCAGAAACAGTGACTTTTGCTATTTTGTAATATTTTTTTTTTTTGTTTTCTATGTTAATTTATGATTATTTTTCCAGATTTTTGTTTTTGAGTTTTTGGGATTTTTAATTTTTTTTTGTATATTTTTTTGTTTTTGTTTTTAATGTGCAAGGGTATGAGGTTGATACCCTAAGACTTACACGCTAGACCAGTCATTGACGACTCGCTATAAATTTCAATTTGAATTTATTGCTTCGATAACAAACTGAACAATTTCGACATTTTTACAACGTCAGCAAATAACTTTCACTCTGCTATCAAGTTGTCTGCTGTAGACATAGACAGTCCCCTTTGTCAGCGCTAAAGCTAATCAAGCCCTGCCCAGAGCCGCATCCATATAATTGTTAAAATATACCTAGATACCGATCTTATCAGAGGCCGAGGTACTTGCCAAATACTTTGCTTAGCAGTGGATGGCCATCGAACCGAAGTACATCCTATAGAGTACTGGTGAATAGAACCAATTAGATCGCCAATGAAAATGATAAATAAAATAGGTGAATTTATCGCTCCCTGTTGCAGACCCTTCTATGTATATCTAGAAAGTTCTGGTAGAAATTACATTGCGACTTTTGACAACAAACGCTCTACCATGAAGCATTTCATTAAGTGCAGTGGTTTACTCATGCCATAGCTGATCAACTTATAGAAAAGACCGTCTAACCAAATGGTATCGAATGCCTTCTCCAAGTCAACCAGACATGCACCACCCGTACACTGCTTTGTTTTAGCTTTAGCTTTGTTCCATTAAATATCTGATGCTAGTTTAGACACGGCATGTATGTATCGTGACCCGCCTCAATTTTCAGGAATATCTATTGAGAACCTTCTCGAATACCTTGCTGATACTCGGAAGAAGACTAATTGGCCGGAGGTTTTCTGGATTGGAACCATCCTTCCCTTTTTTAAGGATAGGATGAACCACTGCCGTCTTCCAACGCACTAAAAAATGTGTATTATTCAGAGAATTGTTAAACAACGTGGTGTATAAATGTCCACCGACTCAAAAGGGAGGTATCGCAGCACAATATTTAAATGCCATTATCTCAGAGACTGTATTTTCATTTATTTTTGAATTTCGCTTGGACAGACAACATAGTAATTTTCTCTTGAAGCCTTGAAACCAGTGTTTTTTTTTCCAACATTTTCAAAGCATTTTGAAACATGGAATTTACCTTATTTTCAGTATTTTTGACTCTTCTGAAGTATTAGCCGAATTCTGGATCTTAACCATTCGTTTCGAAATTCTTGACTGATTTAGGCAAACGAGCAGTAAAAAACTTACCTTATGTAAATATTATTTTTTTCTTAACACAACTGTTTGAAAAATATATTTTAAAATTTTCAAAAAATGCCAAAATATACAAAAATATGCGTGTTTCTGAATAAAACCAATCTCTATTTCGTACTCCAACAAAAAAAAAAAAAATGCTGTTGCACATTTTCGGTTTCTTTTTATACATACATAATAAACAATTCCTCTAAATCACATGCTTCCTGCATCAAATAGATGGCACCGTGTGCCGATGCTATACATTAGATCACCGTAGTGCCCGATCTACATTGGGGGTATAAACTAGAATGCAAATTTTATAATTTTTAAAAATATTCGGAGACGAAATTATGATAATCTCGAAAAATCTTAAGCCAAGAAGAAAATTCGGACTAATTAATATTCTCATTATAAGACTATTTCGGTACATTTTTAAGAATGTAATTCTTATTTTAAAAACATTAAAGTAAAATAACTAAGCTATAAAGTATACCATTACAAATTCTAATTGAGCTCGCAAAATCTGAAAATGAGAATGTAGTAGTAGTATTTTTATTCTTTCATTTTACTTAAGACTACAGAACAATATTATTAATAAAATAAATAGAATAATTGTGTTCATTCTTTAACTAAAAATTAGTGGCGAATGACACATCAAAAATTAAACAATTCGATTGATAACTGAAGTGGGGTGACAATCAATACACAATACACAATATGTTTCATTCAGACAAATCTAGTATTCTTTCGGCTTGATTTAAGCACGAAGAATCTCAAAACTTTGTTCTCAACGTGTATGGTAAACGGCAAAATTTTAAGATTGCTTCGGCTTACTTTTATTTTGAATCAAAATTTTTTTTTTATATGAGAATAACATTGTTATATCAACATTTGTGTCATATAAAAATTTTGAACGTTAAAACTAAACAATCTAAAACCAGCCTGATCGCACTTAATTTAAATTATTTCTGGAATTATTCTTTGAAGGTTTATCAATAAGAGTCCATTCTCTTCTTTTGAAAGCTCATAACTTTTGAAAGTAGATATTTCACAGTTTCAAATATTGCTCAAGTCTTTTGTCATGCAAATTAATTCATTTGAATCTACTTACATTTTGGAACCATCCATTGAATGAATTCCCCAGAGTTTTATTTAAATCTCAGAATTTCCCATAGAGATTGCTTTCTTCTTGATATTAAATTTGTTCATTAATTCTTATAACTGCATTGCAATAACAGAACAAATAGAGACTTGGCCTAAGTTGGCCTCCACCGGTGTACATCCTGTCTACCTCAAACTCAGATATTCGAAATATTTCTTGATTTCAATGGATATCCTGTTGATAAATATAGACCCTCACTCAGTAAAATATTGTGATTCGAATAGAGAACGTATTTCAAATATGCCAACAGCCTACAGCACAGTTCAATCAATCAAGTTGCCATATTCCTTAGTGACGAACACACATACACAGTACATCCGAAAATCATTATGTTTTGTCGTAGTTCAAAAGAGAATCACTTTAGTGATGAATCGCAAGCTTGGAAATTTTTTCATAAAAAACACTCACCTAACATTCTGTTTTTACATGACTATGTCACTTTAGAGTTTCACCAAGCGCATTCTTATTTTACATTTTTACCTACAAAGGTTCACACGTGATGTGTACCTATAGGTTTTTTAAAGGAATGAAATAGACAAGATGGTGGCATACCTACTAGAAAATTAGGTCACTAACATCGTCAATTGATAAATGCAACCCACAAAGAGGCTGCAATTAATTAACATCTTCATGCGAAGAGTATGCGTGTATAGTGGAAACTAAACTAAGCCTAGGAAATAAACTGCTGCAAAAATGTATGAAACGAGATTCACTTGTTGCATTGTTTTGTTCGCAGTCCATGCGACTGCATTCCATCTCACAACCATGGATACACCAAAGGTATGGCAATCTGCCTATGTAAAGATTAAAGAATGTATTTCATTCCATTGTGCTGCGCATTTGATTTTGTTGTTTAGCAGCTCTTGTTCGCAGCTGCTGGAGGCGATTATTATTGAAACAATGTTCCCACCCTCCATTAGTATTAGCATCCACAATTGAGTCTTAAATCACCTAAATAACACCTCGTGATTACAGTTTTCATTTTCGTTCACCTCGTAGGTGTTTTCTTTTACACGGGTTGGAACAATATCAATTGGTTTTGTTTTGATTTGTGCTTTCTTTTTTGAAATTCTCTGAATAAAGAATAGAAGTAAAACAGATATAAATTGAATTGGTTCGAAATATGTTGAAGAACATTTTAACTTTGTAACATGATAACATGATTACTTCTCAAGTGGTAAAGATTGGGCAAGTCGGACAGCCCAAATCCACTTTTACTGATACCATTGAAAAAACCTTCAAAAAGGTAAATTAAAAACTAACAATTAAAATTTGGTTTTTGAGGAAAAGTGAAAGTTTTTTGAAATCGCATTGTATACTCTTTCCCTTCGCTTAATTTCCCGAATACTCAAACTAACAAAATAAAGAAAATGAATTTCTTTTGAATGACTAAATGAACTGATTGCAGTAATAACAAAAGGATTTTAAGTTCTTTTTGGATTAGAAGTCGAATACGACTTTGCATGAACCAGAAACAATTACAATTTATTAAACCGACGCGACGTAGTAGTAGTAAATTGTTGCCATCGAAGTTCGAAGGAGTCTACTAACTGCCTTAACGGCGGCGTACTACAGCTACAGCTACGCCATTCTGCTCGGGCAGGAAGAGGAAAAATAAGAACCACCCTTATATCAGAAACAACACTTTGGAAAAGTATTTTCTGACAACATTAGAAGAAGTATCAAGCCCTGGGTCAAATATACCTTATTATAGATAAGGCAAACGACTCAATTCCCGTAATAGCAAATGCCAGCACTTTTCAAGAGTAAAGTTATCCACAAAAAGATATCAAAGTAGTTGTAGATTTTCGTTAAAGCTAGTCCTAAACGACGAACATGCTCGCCGAGCATGCTCGTTTGCATTATCCCATAGACGACGAACGCATTTGCCGAGCATTTCTTTCATGTTGATTCCCCACAGCGTAAACGTGTGTATTCTTCTATTAAATTGTGGCTGTCTGTTGCCTTTTTACTTTATCCGCGATATGCACACGACGACGCGACGTCCACAGCAGAAATGAGGTTTGCTTCATAGTAAAAAACCGGTTTGCTCGCGAGCATGGCCCTACATGGCAAACAACGAAGCCAAAGAACATGACAAAATCGAAAATTTTCGCCAACAGCGAGCGGCTCGCCAACTGCTCGCCAACCAACCCCTAGACGATGAAAATACGGCGAGCACGAGCATGCTCGGTGAGCTTGTTCGTCATTTAGGACTAGCTTAACATGCGATGCTGACGACTATGGCGGTGGCCATGTTCCGTTTCAAAAGACTTTAGCGCAAAACTATAGTCAGCGCGATTTTAAGAGAAAGTGCCAGCTCTAGTTAACATAACTCTTACTTTAAAATGGGGTCATTAAAAATTCAAACGATTTATATGTACACTTCACTGACTAGTGACAACTTCAAAGTGGACTTAAATAGATGTGAACAGTACCATTTTGACAGTTCTAAAGCATTTGATAGAGTTTGGCATCAGGCTATTTTATCGAAATGCTTTTGGTATCGATGAGTCCCTTCTTCGTTGGATTAGAAACTACCTTTCCGATCGTTCATTACAAGTTGTATTGGATGGCTTCAAGTCTGATACCCACTTCATAAATGCTGGTGTACCCCAAGGTTCCGTTTTGTCTACGACTCTCTTCCTCATTTTCATAAATGATCTTTTGTCTGAAACTTAACTGTTTTGCTGACGACTCGACCCTCAGCTTTTCATATTCGTATCCAAATTCACGTCCCTGCTCTTCGGATGTGGAACTGTAACGGTTGCGTAATGCATATGATAATTGATCATTGAATTCTGACATTGACAGTATTGTTACATGGGGTCTTAAAAATCGAGTAGAACTCAATGCTTCTTGCCTTTGAAGCTTAACATCCCCCATTGCCATTATCCATGAATGGTACCTGCATCCAAGAAACCGTAAAGCTGTCAGTAGGTACTCAGTATCTGTGTAATCGATGATCTTCGTTGGAACGACCACATATTTGAAGTCGCGAAACGTTGCTAAATGCTTAAGCTTCTTGAGACGATGCAGGAGGCCCTTCACCCCTTCTGATCTGGCTACATTTTCTGAGGCCGTCATCTGCCCAAAACCACTGTTTTTCCCCTACATTACGATTCACAAAAATTCAAAAGCAACGTGCATCGGTGTCTCCTTTCAAATACTCTTCTATTTTCTTAAATGCTCGCTATAACATTATATGGGTAGTTGATGTGCTCGTTAATTATAAAAAAAAAGTTCAGGCGATTCAAGCAACAGACCTCAAAAATAAAGAAATAAGCTCAGCAGTAAAAATTAACACAAATCTTGCCTGATAACTAGAATTTTTAATGAAAGTCTGATTTTTTCTAGAATTACTTGATTTCGAACTAAGAACTTTGTTCGAAAATAAATAACACATTGTTAATGACAAACGTCAGATCAAAGAGAGTATGGTTTTAGTATTAAATGGGGTTTGTTTATTTTAAATTTAGATTGACTCTAAGAAAGTGTGAAGTTAAAATCAACTACAAAATGATTCCAGAGCCATTTTATGTTAGTGAATCACTAATTCTCATTTTAAAACGATTTTGAATGTCTATAAATGTGGGTTTTGGTTATTTTTCTTGATTAAATGAAATACCCTCGTAGTCCGAACAAATGAAGTTTTCATATTCTATTTATTCCTTTTTGTGGTACCCGTGGAGTGATGATTTGAATGTCTGCCTGTTAACCCAGAGATTCGTGGTTCAAATCTCAACAGAAGCAAAAATGTTTTTCCACGGGTATCGCCTTTTACGAGGAATTGGCACGTCCTCCGATAGTAAATTTCATGAAAATCGCTCTCTCGATTAGCCGTTAGGAATTGGTAGAAAATTATAGGTCCTCTTCATTCCCTCACAAAGGTCATGGTTGTGAGAAATGCGCTAGGCCCAGGGGCTCATAAATCTCGTATTGAGGCAGTACAACACAGATTCATACGTTTTACCATTAAAGGTCTTTCCTGGAAAGATCCTTTAAGCCTTCCCCCTTATGAAAATCGTATTCGACTTTCGAATCTCAACCCACTTTCTCAAAGACGGATTGGCAATGATTTAGTATTTTTTCATCAACTGATGCTCCCGATTTGCTTTCCCACATAGGATTCAACTATCGCGGAAGATCTTACTACCTACGTAATTTAAACTTTTTGCATCTCTAATACCACCACAGCTCGCTTGAGTAGGTTATATAACCTCAACCCTTGTATTTCAGATTTTAACCTCTGTTTCTGTTTGTTAATTTTTATAAACTTATTTGAGTTTTTTTCCATGTTTTAGATAATATTGTCCTAATTTGATTTTGTTTCATTAATATACGTAATTTATGTTCTATGTTAAATGTCCTTGTTCTTATACGTGCTCTTGTGCTTGGCTTGGCGTTTTTTTTTTTACTAACCACTGACACTTGCATTATGGTGAAGAGCGTAAATAGTGCGTACATTTATGAACTTGCTATAAGCTCAGTACCTCTTAAGTTTCTGAGACTCAAAAAAAATGATGCGATTCTCCATTTAATTAATATTAAATTTTTAAACTAATTGATTAGGATTTGAAAAACGTGCGCTTAGCACTCTTCTTTTGGAACTTTATTCCAAAATTGCGAAATAATCGAAAAACAAATTGCTCAGTACCTATATACGAAATACGAGTAGCTTACCAGTTCCTACAAACCCACTATTAAACTTATCTTTGTTTTATTTCTGACAGTGTATATGCAGATACGATGCAATGGAATATGTCTTTTTTGTGCGATTTTCAGAGAAAGTCACACTATTGTTGCCACATGGAATTTTGTCCCGTTGGTAGCAGGTAGGTACATGACATATTAGGTTTTGAGGTGACAATTCACACAGTACGCTAAGGCATTTCTAATGCGTCCCACGCGCTTGCTGTCCCTTGACGCAAGCCCATTTCCATACAGAATTAGTAATAAATGCCGGGTGTGGAAGGAAACTGACTTGACATGTGTCAAATGGCCTTACAACCGCATACTTGGAACACCCATTCAAATTCGCTGTGCGCAATCTCATCGTCAACTGACCTTATCCGATGGCCAATAGAATGGAACAACAAAAGAAAATTGCACCGCACGATCAAGAAGTTTAAATCACTGGAAGTTCTCTGTACTCACAACTCGTACCTACACTGGCAATAGCAACATTCCTTGGCAGCAGGTGTTTAGCATAAGTAATTGATATTCCCTGGTTTGCTATATAGAATATCTGTGGATTGCCACTTGGGCGTTGCGCGTCGTCTTCTTAGCCATGCCAGAGCAGAGCACCGATCGTTGTTATTGCAACAGCAATACCTACCTATCTACCTCTACTTCAGGTGTGTAATGGAGTCAAACCTGTCTTGAAATAATGCTCCTTTTTTGTTGTAGTGTTTTGATTTTTTGCTGCAAAAAGTCGAGCAGTTAATCTGGATGCTTTTCTCGATTTGGTTCTCTAGCGCCCTCTCACTACCACCAATCCAATTAAATCAGAAGCTTATGTTCCCATAAAATGAGTATTAAGTCGAACGGCTTGCGATTTCTCATAACTTTTACAACGGCCAATTGGTTCGCGTATGTGTTTGTGTGTGCTTGTAAGTTGAATTTAAACGTCATTTTTACTTGACCAAGACGCGATTTTCCTTGAAATCGCGGCGACATGATTTGTCTGTATGGACTTTGTACAAAGGGTAAATTAATGTGAATTGAGATCAGGATGCTAACTAGTCATCTCCATGTACTATTATTATCAACATTCTCATCGAAAATAGTTGAATGAGTTCTGGTTTTTAAGTACCGTTTATTATGAGGGTACATTGATTTGCTGAAGAGTCGTTGGGTTGAAAGGCTTTATGAGTGGAAGCAGTGGAAGATAATTGTTTGTGAAAGCAACTTGATCTGTAAACTAATTAATGCGCAGAAAGAGCAGGAACGTGCGTATTTAGTTGATCCTTCGTTGATTTTAGGATAAAACACTTGTCAACAAGATGAGAGTGCTATTTTTCTGAATTTGGAGGTACAAATGGTTTTTGAGGCCGAAATGCACCTTGAACTGTAATACCCACCTAAGTAAGCAAGTACAACGGCATACTATAGGTTGACTTCAAAAAAGCATTCGATCGCCAAACAGCGAAGCCTGATGCAGGTTGCCTTCAGACAACGATAAGCTCCATTATATGAAGGAGCAGCGACGAAGCATTGAAGCATTATATATCACAGTAGGTGTACCTACACCAAGGAAGCGTCTTGAGCTCTGTGCTCTATATTAAAGTCCTTGACTACCTAATGGAAGTTTAAATACAGAACACCAATCTAATTATTCTTTGCTGACGATGGAGCCAACATTACCGAGGGTTCTACATCTACCCAACGAGCGATTGGCGTTATAGTCCAAAAAAAAGATTGAGTACTTGTGCTGCTCGTTTTCTGATCAAGATTTAAGACATGCAAGTGTAAACTTCTTAAATATCTGGGATGAATTATCAATGGTAAAGCAAACTTGTGATGAAGACATCAATATTTAGTCAGCGTAAGGTGTATTAAGTGGCGGGAAAACTCCGCCATCTTCTGTGACAGAAAATTGCCAATGAGCTGAGAAGAAGACTCTACACCGCAGTTTAGCGTTTAGAACTTACATACAATTTACAATGTTGAACAATACACATCACAAAATATATGAGAGTAAGGTGACGGCAGCTGATATGGCGATGCTTGGTATGACAACAGAAGTCAGAGCTTGTTCGAATAAAAGTTACCAAGGTCCGTCGCACCTTTAACTTCAAAAATTCCATCTTGAAGAAAATAAAGCAGGGCCAGCTCAGTATTGTTTACCTCATAAGAGAGATCCAGAAAGCTAAATTAAAAAGTCAATATCATTCAACGATCAGACACGATCTCGAAGAAGCAAAAAGGACGGCAGTCCAAAACACTCCTGGGTATAGACAAATACTACGACATCTGCATTTGGTTGGCTTCAGACCTGAAACAATGCCAAACCAATTTCGACCCTTTCTGAAGTCATTGAAACGTACCCCAGGGATGGATCACTAGTGTGAAGCAGAGAGTGATCCCTTCGAAATAACGAAGCCCGCAATACAAAAAAGGAAGAAAAAAATAACTACCCATTTTATGATCCTTGTGTTTGAAGTTGCGTTTCAAACAGACTCTATCTATTGTTTTACATATTTTATTTGCAAAAGAGTCCAAAACATACATACTTAGGTATGTATACAGACTATAAATATTGCAGACAAGTAAGTTGACATTTCGTTTTGATTATTTGCATAGATAGAAGTGATTGAATTGATAATTCCGTCGTCTGAGACGCCTGATTAACGAATCTGACTGACTTTAACCCCGGAAAACAGGTACAATTTTACTATTTTAATGTGCGCTTGGGATCAAATATTCACACTCACCAGTGCTAATTTATCGACCCAACAGGTTTTGAAGCACATTTATTATTTACGATTATAAATTTACCTCATTAACTACCTCATTTCAACAAAATAGTAATTCTAATTCAAAATGACTGCTTAAAAATGTTAACGGTTTAAATCATTTATCCCATGCAGATTAGCATATTAGGAGCCGCTTTTTGTGTGTTTTCGGACTGATTTGCGATTTGCCACATTTTTTTTTCACCTAAATTGCCTAAGCAAACAACTTTAGTACTAATCGAAGGTTCACATATGAAAATATGATTTATCCCATAAAAACAATAAAAAATAATACTATACCCCTCTTAGCCAAGCTCTGAATGTTTAATAAAACCTAAAATATATACACAAAAACCAAACCAAAGACCTGTCCATGGTTGTGACACACACGGAGGGCTAGATTTTACATTGACATTGCTGAATTGGAAAAACATTCAAATTAACGATGCTATTGAACATAAATTAGACCCTTAAAACAACGTCAATTCGAACGAATACCGCCCACATGGCACCTGAGCAAAAGTATACATACATACGTACACATGTATGTAGAGAGAGGCAACGATAATAGTATGTCAATGCATGGTTAAACAAAAAGGTAACATATATTGCGAAGGTCGTAAAACGCTTTTTTCATTTTTTGTGTTTTTGGGTTTTGGTATCACATTAGACACCACACACAACAACCAAAGTGATTTGAATTACAAAGAGTGCTTAGGAAAATATTCCGCCTCATAAAATGAAAAAAAAAGGAAAAAAAATCAAAGGTAGGATACGTTGAAGCCTCCGGAAGTGGTGATAACAGCGGAGACTTGCCTAATTGAAAATTCACAATAAATCACATGATTCATGCACGGTGTGGTATTTTGGGTATTAGTTCGGCAATCTAGTACTTATTGATGAAGCTACTTGGCTCATAAAATCAAAAGATTGTAAGGAAAATTTTGCCAGAATATTATATGTGGATTACGAATTGTAAAATAAGAGATGCCGTAAATTACTCTCATTTTTGAGTTATAGAGTTTTGCAATCGATTTATCAATAAAAAAAAGGAAAAATAACTATTTAACTTGCAATAATAGCTACTGTAAGATAAGTTTTGCAATCGTCCAGAAAAAAATTTCGAGATAACAACTAAACAACACAAAAGTGGGTCCTGCAACTCTGTCCGTCTGTCCGTATATGGATCTACAGTCTGAACCGCTAGATTGATTTTCTTCAAAATTTGCAGTTAGCGTCTGTAAAACAGTCTACAGAGGGATTTTTGGAATTAGGTCTTTAGGTCTCGAAATAAAGGTACCTGCCATATATAAAGGTTATATGATAAAACTTATTTTTCTCGAAAACGGGACCAACGATTTCGATAAAATTTTATGTGTGTTATTATTTCTAAATTGTCTCTTTTATGATGTAAATTAATTTTTAGTGTCCGACCGAAGCTTCGGCTTCGGCTTCGGCTTCGGCCACATTCGGCTAAAAAATCTACAATCGGCTAAACCTTCGGCTTCGGCCAAAATATGCCGAAGTTTTGGCCGAAGCCGAAGGTTTAGTTTTTGGCTGTTGTGCGTTGTGGTAGGGGTTGAAAAAAAATTCCGTTTTTCGTAGAACGTAGAACAGTGTTGAGTTATTTGTTGTTCTTTTCCTTAATTTCAATAAAATATTAATACTAGTTCAAATTGTTATTATTTAACAATTACAATAACAAAATTTATAATTTGAAACGTTAATTTAATTTATCCCGTTAATTTGGTTACTGAATGCACACACTAGATTCGTTTTGAGCTTTACCCAGAGTTGACCCAGGTTTCCTTGAGAACTCTATGAGTCCTCAAAAAACACTAAACCACAAAATCACCACAAATCCCTGTCATTTGAATAAAAATACATGCCATTTAACAGCCCTCAACTCGCCCCAGAAGAAACCAAGGGCGAATCTTTTTGTACCAAACTCAGGTCAACCCCAAGGCTCAAAAAACACTCTGTTTGACATTCAGGGCAAACTTAGGTTTTTCAAAAAACGCTTTGTGGCGGCCACAGAGTAACCTCAGGGCTTCAACTAACGAACCTATTCTAGAAAAAAATCATAATTTTTTTCATTTTTAGTCAATCTGGAACGAAAATTCTTCAAGTTATTGAAGCTTCGGCTTCGGCTTCGGCTTCGGCCGAAGGTTAATGTCAAGCCGAATAATCGGCTTCGGCTTCGGCTTCGGCTACAAATCGACCTTCGGTCGGACACTATTAATTTTTTTTTAAAATTGTGTAAACGGTACCCCTCATAGTATACTGTCTTTTTAAACCGACGGACGTTCTCGTTTATGGCAAACGAGATTTCGACGAAAATTACATTTTCCGACACAATCCTAGATTGTTTGATTTTCTTAAAATTTTGTGTCACTATATTTTCTGCCGAGCTCTTTAAACTTGTTTACTTGATTTTCAGAAAACTTGTTTTTTAGAAAAAGAAAACAATAAAAATTAGTTTCTTAAGAAACTGGTTTACCGATTTTGGTCAAATTTTCAGTGTTTATATACATATGTATTTAGCAATTGCAAAAAGTGACGTTCTTATATTTTCTCTAGAAGCTTTTAAAATCCTTAATCAAATTGATTTCTATATTTCATTTGGTTTTATTAAATTTTAATAATTAATGTGTAGTTGGCAACCCTGTACCTCCAAATGTATTGTGAAGAGCGAATAATTAAACCTTGTATTCAGTTTCAAGATTTTTAAATTGTATTTAGTAAATGTAAATTCCAAGTTCGTGCGACCCAGTCGTGCCCATTTTTTCCAAAGTGTAAGGTTTTAATATCTACTCATATTTTTTATAATTTTTTATTTAAAAAAACTCGTGTTTATGTTGGCTGGAGGTTAAATAGGTGTATATTATGGTCTTTTATGACAGAAAACCACAAAATTAACATTGACATTCGTTCACGATAGCATTTTATGCGAACGAAGCTGTCAAAGACTACTCCCTTATTTGAAGATGAAAAATATTTGCTCGGAATTTTCTTGATTTTTCTGCGGAAATTGATTTACTTTCAAAAGCTTTTTTAAGCATTTGGTGCCACTCACTACATACTTTTGACAAAAAAAAAAACTTGAACTTGTTGCTATATGCGCTAATCCTTTTAAAAACTGCCCATCAAATTGAAAATTGCTAAGAAAAAATTTTTAGGATCCCACAACGTCAGGACCTGATGAAGACTGAAATTGCACAAATTGGACCGACGCAACACCTTTACTTTCAGGAGAAATCTAAAAAAAGTTCGAGGCCTGAAAAGTTCACTGACAGACAGGTCCTATCGTCAAGCACTGAGCTCAACAAAAAACAGAATTCGATCAAAGAATGTCAGATCAAATTTTGATGGTAGGTAAAGAAGGAAAAGCTAGTAAATTTTATCTACGTTCATCTTTTTTGATAGTTTTATTTTTTAAATGAAGGTTTCCGTGGCGTGATGATTAGCATTCTCACTTCCGCGAGAAATTGGCAGTTCCTCCGAGACTAATTATATTGCCATTAAACCCGCTTTCCAACTAAGGCGTTCGGAATCGGCATATAATTGTTGGTCCTAGAAATTCGTTAGGCTCCAAGGTTTCCATAGCTTCCCTGCGCCATCCATTGTTAGAGAAATAAGTACTTAAAACTAAAAAACAAATTAAAATTGAAAACTAAAATTAAAATTTATTCCACTTATTTATTTTTTCTATACAAATGTGTTTGTGATCAGTCTTAGTCGGCATTTTAATAATTTAACGCAATACTGCAACCATTTTATTGTAATCGGAAAATAATTGAGGGATTGAAAACCCATCTCCTTTTCTAAGAAATTTTTAACCCCAGGAAAAAGTTAGAAAAGGGGTTTTCGATTTACAATATTCTCTTCGAAGATATCATTATTTCCTTTATTCAGTTCTGAAAATGGGCTTCTTAACTTAATTTTAGTTTCAACTAAAATTAAAATATCTTTAACTTTCCAGCACGACAATATTCGAATGGTTGAGTCCACGATAAAGTAGTATGTGTAAAACAGTAAACACGCTCATAAGACTTTTTCCTGAGAAAGTCTTTTATAATTTTTCCTTAGAGCTGAGCACGCTAAGGAGTTTAAAAGAAACGCATTTTTGCAAATAGAAGCTTTGGAACGTTATCCGCCAACAGCCAACACTCAAACCATTCCTTCTGTATACTCGTCAAAAACGAAATTACGAATTGCGATTATTGGCACGGTATTTCGATTCCTACTCACTACCCACCCATCATTCGATAGTCTTATCGGAAATGTTTCTAATTTTTGGAACTTTTCCAGGGATTTTTTTTTTAAATTCATTTTTTTTTATTTGATTATCTTATATCTACTTATGCGCTAGCAAAAATGTATAAGACTGGCTTATATTTCCAGGGATATTGAAGATTTGATTCAATGAAATTGGAAAAGAAATAAAAATAATAAAACGTTTAGATAAAAGATAACTATAAAAGCAAAAGTTTAAATATACATAGTACACACATACAAAGCATTTTTAGACACGAAAAAGAAAAAAAAAAAAACAAATGATCTTTTAACTTTTTCTAATTTTGAAGAAATAATATACATAATAACAAAGACATACTTTATTATAAGTAGGTATAATAGAAAAAAAAAAAAAAAAAAACAAACTGCTCTCAAGTTTCAAGTTCAACATTGGTGAAATTCATCCTTGCGTGTTTCAAATTTAACAAAAATGGTATGTAGGTACCAATTCACATATCTATGAAACTAAAGCACAAAATGCACAGTCGAAGCGACCGACAAGTCGTTAAGTAGAACAAATTGTGTAGGCTGGCCAACAAATAACACACTGACAAGGAACGATCCATGCAACGTGCGCCACGCAATTCAAGATAAAAAAAAAAGAAAAAAAATACAACAGAAGATCCAACCAAGCGCAAAAATCGGCAGGAACGTAAATTGCGATCATCATTGCTCTGCCTCACGAATCACGATCGGTTAAAGAATGAGAGTGCAAAAGCCAGAGCCGATTTTAACCGAACAAAGCCTCGGTTTCATTCGGGCACGCGCAATGGCTACTTTTATCCGCTCGAAGAGTCCTCCTCCACCACCACCGTATACAGCCCCAACGACCTTCATGGCTTCATCATCTCGGGCTGGCATTTTGAATCTTTGCTCTCAAGTTGATTAAAAAACTTACACCAAGCGGATGAAAAAAAAGGAACAAAAAGTCGTCATTTGCAGAAGCCAAGGTTCAACTACATTTAAAAAACCGGATGGATACTTTTCTTGTTCACCATCATCATGGATATTAATAGATTTATCATGGCTTTGCGAACGCGATATTCACCTTTCCGGATCCATTACGAGGAATGACAAGCTCTAACTGCTAAACAAATGCAAGTAGCGACTCGGGGAATGAAACTCAAGAAGAATGCATCCCAGGAGGATGAGTGAGGGGAGGGGCCAAGGCAGTCGAGCAGATGCATTCGCATCAAATTGTGAGGATAAAATAAGATTTCTCGCTTTGTCAGATGTGTTTCGTTTGTTCCTAGAAAGCAGCATCACACAAACTCAAATTCAAACACATGCACATGAATATATGAACATAAACATTGTACGAGTACCTATAAAGCCAGAAACGTCTTGAGTGCATTTAACATTATTGGCATGCGAAGCGAGGACAAGCCAAGAGCCAACGCAGCGTTCTTAAGTAGAATTTATTCAAAGACATATGTACATAATCCAGTTAAAAAGCATAGAGTGGGCTTCGTACATTGAATGAGATACGCAATTATGCAACACTTATACAATTTAGTTTTATTTCTATTAATTTAATTCAAAAGAGAAAGTACATAATGAAACAAAGCCTCAGGGAATGGCGATAAAAACTCTACAACATGACTTCATATGCGTGATAATTAAAGAAGCGAATGAAGCTGCAAAAAAAAGAAGAAAGAATACATACATAGTTGCTCCTTCTGACCCTGTGTCATAATAATAAAATACGTGATAGGTGGTCGCAGTGGATTTCAAAGTCTGAAGTTAAATATGTATGTGATTGTGTTGTGAGTCCTTGAAGGCTTCACAAACTTACTATCGCAATACTTTAAACTCTTTTGGAAATAACTTTTGATCCTGGATATTGAATGTGTTTTTTATTTCTTGTACGACTTTCTGTTGGGTCCAAAAAAGTGTGTACTTCCGCTGCAAATTGGACCAAAAGAGGGATTTAGAAGAAATGACTTCTCAAAAAATTTTAGAAATGAAATAAAATGAACAAAATTAAATTTGTTCAGTGTATTTCGGCTTAGTAAAAGAGTCTAAAGGGGTGAAATCCAAGCTCCGAGGCGGTCAATTGGCAAGGGACAAAATTGGTTCGAATATACCACCATTCCACAATCCACACCAAACATCAGTCACTCTCTGCGGATGCCCTAACTTCTCCAAGCCGGATGTTGCAATTTTGTGCTGATGAAGTGCTCTTTGTCAGAAACTGTGATTTACCCGAAATCGTTGTCCATTTTAAGCTTCGATAATCAAGCGGATGGTCGTGCGCTTTCAATTGCTGAGTCAATGGAACCTTGTAAGCCAGTTATCCAATTGATGCAGAATTCTCTTCAGGCTACTGCTTGAAATGGTGAGCTGGCAAATTTGGTGTTCATGCATTGAGTCTCACACTCTCGGCTACAGCAGCCCCAATCTCATGGGAGACTATGTTACCTACTATCGTCCCAGTTTCCCGAAATTTTTGCACAATCTCGATAACAACAGGCAGGTGGGTGCTTAATTTCTACCAAAACTTCTGTTCAAAAAAGGCACTGCTTGGGGTACACAGGACTTATACTTTGGATATGGATTTTCAATATTTTCCAACGTTGCTCAAGAGTAAAAATACCTCCACGGAGGTATGAGACTCGCTTTCTGTCTGATGCCTAAACAACCTACGATTTAAAAAGATACCAGCAGATAACCTACATTGTATTTTGATTCCATATTATTTTTTTCAATAAAAATTCAATATATTTCAATGCTTTTAACTTCAAGCTTCTCAAACCCGATGCATGATGGTTAGCATGTCTGCCTGTTAACCGAGGGGTTCGTGGTTTCAATCTCACGGTTATCGCCTTTCACGACGAATTCGCAAGTCCTCCGATGGTAAATTTATTGCCATGAACAGCTCTTTCTCCAGTAGCGGTTCGTAACCGGCAAAAAAATTGTAGGTCCCCTTATAAATTGAATTTTATGTTGCTGAATCAACTTCACCTGATGAACACAAGGATCTTTAATACGAATATTATTTTCGTATAGGTCCCAAATCAATTTTCGAATTGAAGCTCCTACTTGATCCCAACTTTAGTGCCCATGCCCACACACAATCAGCGGCATCACATCACATAAAATGCGAAATAATGTTTTTTCTTTTTCCATTACTCACAAGTTATTTTTGAGAGAAACACGCGCGCCTACTTGAGATTGTTTGGCACCCTATATTAGTTTTCCAAATGCTTATTTTTTGCTTATTAAATAATACTATTTTTTACTCAGCATTAGATTGCACACAAAGTTTGAAAAAATCCAGGCTTTTAAAATATTTACAAAGTTTAAAAATTTAGAAATAGCGAGATTGAAAAGAAATTACGTGGGACTTTTCAAATCCTAACTAATATTATAAATGTGAAAGTCACTCTGTCTGTCCGGCTTTCTATGTTACCATCTCCCGCCCAAACTACTGAACCGATTTAAATAAAGTTTGATACAGAGATAGTCTAAGACTTGAGAAGGACATAGGCTATATATTTTATCCCTAAATTCCCACGGTACCGGGAACGTATACGGGAATTTAGAAACTAAAACACCGATTTCAAAAATGTTTCCACCCATAGAGTGCTTCACTATCCCAGAGTAACATATACTTTAATTCATCCAAATATTCCTACGGGAACGGGAGTCCTTACTAATATAATAAGTGTGAAAGAAGCTCTGCCTGTCCGTCGTTCTATGTTACCATCTCCCGCCCAAACTAATAAACCGATTTAAATGAAATTTTGTACAAAGATTGTTCTGAACTTAAGGACGGACATAGGCTGTATTTCATTCGAATATTCCCACGGGAACCGGTCCTCACTATTATTATAAATGCAAAAGTAGCTCTGTCTGTTCACCTTTCTATGTTACCATCTCCCGCCCAAACTAATAAACCGATTTTAATGAAATTTTGCACAAGAAGTTCAGAACCACAGGCTATATATTTTTTCCCTATATTCCCACGCAGGAGCAGGAACGTATACGGTGACTTTGACACTACAGCACCGATTTCAAAAATTCTTCCACCGTTGTAATGCTCCATAATCCAGGAGTAACATTAACTTCAACTCATCCACATATTCTTACGAAAACGGTCACCATATTCCTACGGGATAGGGAGTCCTTACTGATATAATAAGTGCGAAAGAAGCTCTGTCTGTTCGCCTTTCTATGTTACCATCTCCCGCCCAAACATGAATAGATTAATATGAAATTTTGTACAAAGATAGTCTAGAGCCTGAGGAAGGACATAGGCTATATATTTTATCCCTACATTCCCACGGGAATGGGAACGTATACGGGAACTTAGAAAATACAGCACCGATTTCAAAAATTCTTCCACCGTTAGAATGCTACACTATCCCTAATTGACATAAACTGTAAGTCATCCCCATATTCCTACGGGAACGGTCACCGTATTCCCACGGGAATGGGAGTTTTTATTAATATCATAAGTCTGAAATGATATCTATCTGTCTATTTTTATTTGTTATCAAAAACCGCCCAAACTTTTAGACCTTTTTATATGAATTTTGGTACAGAGATATAGTCTTGAGCCTGAAGATGGACATAGGCTATGTATGTTATCCCTGTATTCCCACAAGAATGCAAACGTAAACGGGAACCTAGAAACTGCTGAACTGATTTCAAGAAGTATTTCCCCGTTAGAATGCTACATTATCTCAAAGTAACATTAACTTTAATTTATCCCCATATTCCCATGGGAACGGAAGTACTTACTAACACTATAGATCCGAAATCAACTCCGTCTGTCTGTTTTGTTTTGTTACCATCTACCGCCCAAACTATTGAACCAATTTGTATCAATTTTGGTGCCGAGATAGTCTTGACTTGAGCCTGAAGAAGGACAGGGTCTGTATTTGTTTTCCCAATATTGCTACGAGAACGGCAACGTAAACGGGAACCTTGAAGCTACTGGACCGATTAAAAGTTCTTTCATCGTGAGGTGATTTCTGTCAAATTGTCGATTACACAGTTGACCTGAGAAGAAATGTCTATCTTGATCTTCAAATAAATATTGGCAATCAGTAATGCCTGTGTGAGAAGTCGATTTCGGCCCCGACTAATGAGATAGTTAACCATATAAACTAATAAATTATGTTTGACGTATTAGGGGATGTTGTCGAATGTCTATCAGTAGAATAGACAATATTCATACCCTATAGAGTTTCTCAATTCCTTAGAATTATCAGCAGTGGCTGCAAGTTGGTGTTCCAGTGCCAATAATAAGTAATCTAGAATTGTACACATCAAAAAATAACACATCTGGGATGCGGCATTATAAAAGTTTTAATAATGACTGGAACAGCGAAAGGAGAAAACTATTGACTCCCCGTATTTCTTTAATTCCAACTGATTTGTCATTTTAGTTTAAAAGAGTGTATCAAACTCGCAAAACCTTTTTATTTGACAAAAGATGGAAAAAGTAAGAACGTTGCGTCGTGTGGAAAAATGTACTTAAATAAAATATAATAATAGTCTACTAAAACGCATGAATGTGTCTTATTTGCAAAATAAATAGCCTAAAAAATTAAAAATGCTGCCGAAATTCACTATTCCAATCGGACGAAGTCGCGGGCACAGCTAGTAGTAAATATTATCCAAATATAGTTATAGCTCATCAGTGAAAATGTTGAACTTGAAAGAGACACCGTGCTGTGGGAGGTACAATCATAAGACTTTTTCTTATAAATTTATTTCCACCTCCAGATCGACAGTTTTCAATAAAAAAAGGGATTTTCTACTGGTAGATATCCCATTTCGCTTTAAATCGGCAATTTCAAAATCATTTACTTAGTATGACCAAAATTTAACAAAAAAAAGTTAATTAGTCAAAGAAAATTATTAAAAGTTGTTTATTTTCACAAATTATTATAAAAGTTATACAACATTAAACATTTAAATACACATAAATTTATATTTCACTTTTTATAATAAACTTTTATAGTGAAATTTTTATTAAATTTATAAAATTGTCGGACCGAACGAAACGTCGCATCGTCTTAAACAAAGAATTTGTTTTGTTTCCTGACATATACCTAGCCCATAAAATTAACAATTTAAGTATTCAATAATGGTCAAAAACACATACATATGTTGGTACTAAATATATTAAAATTTATTTTATTTATACGTTCACAACAGTAGCGCAAATTCATAGCCAGGGCGTTTTTGAGAGCGGCTCTAGTTAACATCACTCTAAGTTTAAAATGGGGTCATTAAATATGTACATATGTACCTACAAACGATTTATGAACACCTCACTAGCTAGCGACAACATTAAAATGGACTTGGTTAAAATATATGTATGTGAACAGTACCAAAATTTCGACAGTTCAGGCAAATGAACAACATATCTAAAAAGCAAAAAAGCAATAGACTCACTTGAAAAATAGCACAAATTTTGATTGAAAATGTGGGAGGTACAACGAAAGTTTAGTTCTTGTCTAGAAATACTTGATGCAGAACAACTATTAGTTCAGAAATAAATCACAAAAAGTCAAGCAAATTAGAAACGTCAGATGAGCTAAAGCAAGGTTTTGATTATTTAAAATAGGGGTGCCTGATTTTAAATTAAGTGCCACTAAAAAGTGTGAAGCTTAAATCAATTGTAAGTCAAGTGTCATTTTAAGCTAGTGTGGCACTAAGGCTCATTTTAAGGCGATTTCAAGTGACTATAAATTAGCGCTAGTGTCTTTTACTATTTCATTTTAAAATTTCATTTATTTTAAGTTTGTATGTGCGATACATTCGTGTTCATTCAGTTTCAATAAATGCGAACCTAAACTACTCTTTGCTCATCATCTTATCAGTTCAGTTTAGTATCACAATTCACAAAGTATCACACTAATAAAATGACAATTTATAGTGTCTGAAAACGGAAGAGAAAATATGTGTGCTCGGCTCTTCATCTTCAGTTTATCAAGAAATGCAATTTAAAAAAAAAAGCTATAAAGAGAACAGACATAATTCCAGGCTGAAGCTGATGCATTTTTTTACTTTGCTTTCAACGAATTGACTTCCAGCATTCCAGCCAAAATGTTAGTTCGTTAAATTTTAATGCGATATCCAATTGAAAGAGACCAGCTTAAGAGGCATTTTCTACAAAAGTTGCACACAAACAAAAAAACACTCTTTGAAATTGTGTTCTCTATTCTCTTCTATATTTTTTTTTCGTTTTCGGTTTTCGTTCTTGTCGATGTCGAATACGATACGAATTGTCGTTGTCGTTTGTCGACCATGCTTCTGCTTCATCCACCGTTGTTTCCATTATGAGCATATGGAATTGGATTTGGTTCCAGTGAACTGTTTACCAAGAGTTTACCATTTTAGTGAGTTAGCCAGTCATTCGGTGGATTCTTGTGAGTCAAATGGTGCAAAGCAGTTGCGGTGCGTGTGCTGTGCGGATTGTGTTATTATAAACTGGAGTGTTTTTGTTCTACTTTTTACCCCGAATCGACATTGCATTTTCAATAAGTTTCGTTAGGTATTTAAGTTTTAATTAAGTGTGAATAGTAAAATCAAACCTGATAAACCAGTTTGAGATGTCTGGGAATACCTTTTTATAAACAAACATACGATTTCGAGTAGTGAAGATATCAATTGCTGCGTTTGTATGATTTCTTGTGTGTGCAAAGCAAAAATGAAACTTTTAAACTCCCTTTAAACATATTCTAATTTAAAATTCATCAAAATCTTCATCATCTACAAATTCTTCAAAGTAAAAATATAATTAAAAAAACAACCAAAAAAGATAAACGCTAGTATCTCAAACCTTCGCTTTATCGGAACAAGTAGAAAAGAAATTATTCTTCACTGTCTGTCAAATAAATTTAATAAGTAAAAAGGAAAATACAACAGATAGTAATTAAACCTACTTTTAAAAGCCTTGTTCTACACAAAACATAGCAAAATAGAAGACTGTTGGTATCTACCAGCCAACCTATCATCCTAAATGCCTATACACATGTGAAGAAGAATTGTAATAAATCGGAAGTGATTGTGTAGCTCTATCCAGTTAACAGGATATGAAAAGTTACCCTCAAATTAATCACCCAAAATTGAAAGGGTTCATCGTGAATTACCGTTAAAGCATGCTGGATTAACAATTTCTGTGAACATCACCTCTTCAAAGGATACACAATCGTTTATGTGGGTGTTGTTAATTAATGTTCGCTGATGAAAAATACCTATTGGATTTTTAACTAGAAGACGGTAAGCAATTAATCAAAACCTTTTTAATTTAACAATAAACAGACGTACCTACTTCAAAGTAGATTCCTTATAAAATATCTTGAATAAAAATATTGATATTGGTATTGAGAAAATGTTGATACATAAAACCACTGTCATTTTAAACCTATGAAGATCGTAACCTAGTTAGTCTTCTGTCTGTGAAAATTTGTGTCCTTGCAATGCCTGCCTACTCAGTTTAAGCGTTGAATTGCGAATGAAGAAGTCTCGAATCAATTTTTGTTTCGTTCAAAGGGAATTGTTCAAAGGGAAGTGGCAAACTGGGGGGCAGACTACTTTCAGGTCAGACCATTCATTCTCGTCAGACAATTCATCTATGGGCAAAAGTGTCCATGCCATGGTTATCGTTTTCCATATTAGCATCACACATGTCTTATTTTCTTGATTAAAATTTTGATTCAAAATCACCCTAAAATGCGTTAGTCCACTAGGTTCTTCAAGCTTTGTTGCACCACCCCTTCTCTTTTTAGTACTAAAGTCTGTATAGAATATCTCTTTAAGTGTTTACATAAATAAGGTATAGCTAACAAAAAATATTGAATATGTAGGTGTATTGAATGTATTTAAAAAAAGCTTTAAATCTCAACACTGTTCGATTTGATGGCACGTCTCACCGAAAAGTAGAAGCAGTCTATGCTGTTTTGGATAAATTGAGATTATTGATCTTGATATTTCTAAGACATTTGATAGAGTTTGCCATCCCATAGGCTCCCTAATCGAAAATTGGTATTGATTGTTATTATTGGTCTGGTATTCTTCCTTTCCGAATTTTCAATACAAGTTATATTGGCTAAAGCTTTCCAGGTCTGATTATCAGCTTATGGGGCTGGTGTGCCCCAAGACTTGGTTTTGTCTCCAACTCTGGTCCTTATATCCATTGATGATCTTGTCTGAAACTTCTTTTCCTCTTATTTTTTTTGTTGAAGAAAAACTCAGTCCTCGGTTCATCACATTCGTATCCAAGTTGATGTCCCTGCTCATTGAATTCAGACCTTCACAGCACTGTTACGTGGAGTAGTAAAACCACATAATGCTTCGAAGATCCAATGCTGTCTTTTGTCATTAAAGCTTAACATCCCCCATTTCCATTATCCATGAATGGTACCTGGAAACAGGGGCGGCAGAATACTATTTTTTTAGGTGGGGAGCATGGTAGAATAAAATGAAGTATGGTAGTTTCATTTTAGTTTTAAAAAAGAATGTCTAAAATCAAGGAGAGAAAAAGGATAAGAAATAATTCATAACGTTGAGTCTGTGACCGATAAATAAATGATTCAAATCACTTGGTCACTCTCAGTCAATCAAGCAAAAATTAGTGTAACAATATTCATAGTATCATAACATTTTTTTTTGCCTCATTTAACTAAAAAAAATTGGTATATTTCCAAGGCCAGAAGATGGGGTGCACCCCATGCTCAGAAAAGTTAGGTGGGGTCTATACCCCACTCACCCCATACCATCTGCCGTCCCTGCCTGGAAACCGAGAAGCTATTAGTACTTGGCCGCCCTTGAGGTTATATATGTGAAATTACTAACAACTTATTTCCAACTACTGCAACACAAAAAAAAAAGGGAAAGCTGCTACTCTGGTAGTACAATGGACTGGATATTAGGTCTGAGTTCTCCAGATTAGCATAAGCCTCCTCTTTTAAAAAAAAAAAAAAAAAAAAAAAAAAAGTACTTGGTACGTGTGTAAACGATGATTTTCGTTGCAAAAGCTTAGATTTCTTAAGGCAAACGCAGGCAATTTTTCACCCTTTCTGATCTGGCTTGAATTCATAAATCCCTCGTTTATACAAAAATAATTGATTAGGGTATAAAAAAAACGTTAAGACTCATAGGTGATAGCTCAATTGTAGAATCTATTGATTAATTCAACATCGTCGAAACTTTACTTGCCTCACTCTCTTTTATCGTGTTCTTCAAAAACAGTGATCTAGTGAAACAACCAGTTGCATTCCTCCCCTGAAATGATTTACCACCTCGCCAGATATACTCATCAGTTTAACCATGTACCCAACTTTGAACGTACAGTCAAGAAAAGAGATTTATTTTAGTCGCACTACTCGGTTGTGGAATGCTCTACCAGACTTTTTTTCTTCTCTAAATTGCAGACTCAAATAAGTTCGAAAGCATCAACTCCTAAATGCTCACACTGTGTTTTATATCATTTTAAGGGTATTCAAAACCCGTTGATGTAAGCGATAATTAGAAAAAACGCTAAGCCACTGTTTTTTTTAATAATTCTTACGTAAAATTTGCATATTTTTAAAAATTCGCACGTCATAAGATTGTATCAAGTAACTTACTTCAGCGATTAAAGGATACCTCTTTTACTATAGACTTACAAGTTTTGTTAGCTTTTTGGGTTCTTAAAAACGTTTTTTTTAGGACCTAAAATTTAGACGATAGTCGTCTTAAGCGTTACGAAATTGGTGTTCCGAGATTAACTACACAGTGCCATGAAAAGAGTTTTCGAATTTATCCGTTCTGAATTGGCATGAAATTGTAAGTTCTTTTGAAATTCGTTAGGTCCAAGGTTTCCATACCTTTCTTGCGCCACACTATTTATTTCTATTTTGATTTTAATAATTTATTCTGTACGTCAATTCTTCGACGGATCCTAGTAGCCTTATGTGGTAAAATGCTTGAAAAACTTCGCCCATGGAAACAACAAATAACCATGTAGCTCATCTCTAGTCCTCAGATTAAATAAGAAGCTCACTAGGGTTTGTTCGGCCTTATGAAAAATAATTTCCACATTAGGCTACATGTGTTTTCTCTCGCATCAATCAAATGCTGTTCATGAAAACTTTACAAAAAACTAATCTCTGTTTGAAACGAAAGAGAAAGTAGGTAACTCTCCTCTAGCCAATTCAATGCCAATTATTTTTATTAGCATCTTTTTTAATTAAAGTTTCCTACTTACCTATCTTTAAAACAAATTCTAATTGGGTAAATTATACTCACAGACAACTGATCACTTTCATTTGAAAAAGATAGAAATCCAGAATGTCTGTGTCTCCGAACTCCGAAATCTGCGGAGGGCTATCTCCGGCGCCATCTAGTCGCTTGGTTTACTATAAAAATCAGTCTTGCGCATTAGCATATCTCTCGACTTGTACTAATAATGAATAACTAAATTGACTACTAATAAATGTTATACGTTATCATTGAGCTATGGCAATACATTTTCCACATAAATCAATGCACCTGCCTATAAACGTTGGATTAGCATAAATCCATTTATGATCTAGAAACATGTTCTGCGTATGTGTGCATTGCAGCGCCACCTATACACAAAGCAATACATCCAAACTTGTATAGAGGTCTATTAATTAATAATATTTCTTGTCTTAGGGCAAACACAATGAATACACTTACACACTGTCAATTCGTTTCTTAGCCTCAATAATTAAGACCCGCCGAGTAGATATTAAAGATGATTAAGAAAGAGAACCACATTGAATAAGAAGGAACACACAAAATATAAAACGAGTTTAAAACGATTCGAATATGTCCGTACAAATAAATTTTAATTAATTCAAAATCCGTTGGATATTCGGTTGATGTTTTTTTTTTTATTTTTGTTTCAAATGATCCAATGATAAACCTACTTCGGTTTAATTAAGAATTCGTTGTTCATATTCATATTGATGATTATAGTTGATAGTTAAATATAGGCCCGAATGTTCATAGAGTATAGTCGGTCTGTCGCTCGTGTGCTGCTGCTCCTGATTAAGTGACCAGTTAGGAAATTGGGTTCCATTAAAAACATTCTAATTGATAGATCACATGGGGTTATTGAAAGTATGTAGTTATTGTGGTAGCGCTGTGCTGTTGCAATGTTTTATAATTGAACATATTTTAGCAATATCTACTCCACGGTAATTAAAATGAGAGTAAAAAACAAATTAATAAAGAGTTCTGGCATGAATTATACGATTTTAATTGTCCGCGTGGCACTCTGAACTTCGTTTCATTGCTGCGGAAATATGAAAGAAGAGAACACTTAAAAATTAGATGAGCACGCTTAAACATTACCAGTCGAACTAGACCAAATTGTATGTTGTTTTTATTGGCGTATAAGTAGGTACACCATGAAATGTAGTCGGGTATTTTGATAGTTTGTTGGAAAAATATAGTTGAAGAAAAAATAAGGATTAACTGCTCAAGGTAGGTACTGGTAGGTAGATACGATGGTCAGTGACAGTGCCTATAGAAGTTAGTATACCTACACATTGAAAAGTCAAAATCTGCTTTAAATGATTTAATTTCTTTGGGTCAGAAGCAATTAGTAATAAAACCCAAAGGTTATTGAGCCTTATAGGAGTTTTATTCAAATTACAGATCTCAAAATTAGGAGGGCCCTTTTTGTGATGCCGCATAGGTATATCATTATTATGCATCTCAAATGAGCTGCCTAATTGCTGTACAAATATGTATTCACTTTTTTTAAACCATTTCTCTCTAAGTACATAGTGGCGCCTTTTTAACGATGCCATTTCTAATAAAACAGAAGGCGAGATAATCACTCCAATAGATTTTTTTTCAAACATTGTTACTATTGCTATTATTGACTTCAGAAAAAGATTTTAAAAAGTTAACTACTGCTCTCAATCTGAATTATTCATTAGTGTTTACAGATCGCTTTTATTTCTTCATTTATAGCTGAAGTAAAAGTTTGAGCTAAGATTTTGAGTTAAAACATTTCCATTACTAAGCATGACGAGTATCTTAATTTATAGACTGAAAACAGCAAATATAGGTTTTGAGACTCCATCATTAAAACAGGAGGAATCAACTTAAAGCTTAAGGTTTTATGGCAACTTTTATGATAAGAAGATTCGCAGAAAAGTGTTTTTTTATTTTAAACTATTTAGGCTATGTAAATGTAAATAGCATTAGACACTATTTTTCTTTTTCTCTCATAAATGTTGTAAAAACTCAGAGTGTGTCTTTAGATTTTTTATGTAGATTTTCTTAACATGAAATGTGTAGCTATCTTATAAGCTATTTGTTTTCATAAAATTCAATTAATTTGAGAGGAATGCGTAAACTCTAAATATATAAGTTTTTTTTTCATAAAAAAATTGTAAGTAATCACTTCTTGTCTCGATTCTTTTGATTCATTTTCATATAGAAAAGTCCTGTTAGCATAAACCACCAATGTTTATTTATTCTTTTTTTTTTATAGAAATTATGATGTTAATCATTCTAAAAACTTATGTAAACTTCAT
Source organism: Melanostoma scalare (assembly GCA_949752695.1). NCBI lineage: Eukaryota > Metazoa > Arthropoda > Insecta > Diptera > Syrphidae > Melanostoma > Melanostoma scalare. The sequence continues at coordinate 836,747 of OX456985.1, forward strand.
TGATATTTTTAACATGAATATGTTTTTTTCGCAAACATCAACTTACCAGGTATTTTTGACAACACTAAGAATTTTTATGGTGTACTAATGGCCATTTTGAAAATATTTTCAGAACAATATTAAAATTTTTTAGTATGGACTCACACCTTATATTGTGTGTTATTCCATACGAAAGTGTTCCTTATTATTTAAATAAATCCAGTGCCATAGAATTTATTCCAAAGCCTTTTCATCCATTTACAATTTCACTGTAAAGTTTTTACACTCGGCGAATATTCTTCAATAAATTCAACATGTAAAAAAATGTGTCCAGTATGATTGAATAACATCTTAAGATTGCTGTGTCAAAGTTAAATTAACACAGATATAGAACTTTAAGTATTCTTCATTCCGATAGAGTTCTGTAAACGCTCTTCGATTCTTTTGAAATTCGGTATACTTCTTCTTTACATAAATGACCAGATAAACCTGGGATTTTTTTTAAACAATTATTTGTTTTACAATAACTAAAAGTCCCACTTTTAAGGCGAAAATCGGTTTTTCCATTCTAAGTGTCACAAAAATTGAGAAATAAAAACATATTCTTTCAGGGCTATCTTCGAAATACACATATCTGGCAATAGAATTTTCGAATGATTTCGAATTATCCAGTCACGAGTTATGCTGTTCTTCGGCGGACAACTTTTTCTCGAGGCTTTTCCCAAGATTTGCTACCATCGATCGATTCAATTATCAATATTTGAAAAATTCAAAAAATATTGGCTTTTAATATCACTATCAAAAAGGTCAAGAGGTATTGCGGTGTAGAGGCATGAATTGCGGGCAATTGTTGACGTATCGTAAAAAAAGGAATCAATATTTTGAGTATCACTTTTTTTTTAAAGTTATTTACTAACATTTAAAGAATTCAGAAAGAAGAATAAGAAGTTCAAATATAAATAAAATAGCAGCTGCTGAATTGGAGAATATTGGCAAGCGACTTTAGCTAGAATTTCTCGAGTTTTTGGTCGATTTACCTGAATTTTGTTGAGAGCCTTTATAGACTTTTCTATATTCGGAACTATTCTCATTCCCTAAATTTGAATAGAAAATTCGAAAAAGTCCAAAAAAGTGGTACACAATTTTTTTTAAGTATGCGCCATTTTGTTAATTTTTTTTTTTAACTTTTCTGTAGACCCAGACGTAGCAAGATTATTCTAGAAAAATAATTTTTGTTTGTTTGGTTTCGATTTCGGTTGGAATCGTGTTTACGGTCACGATTAAGACTCCCCACTTCATCAGCTGCTATTTTATTTAGCTTTTAATTTTTTTTTTTAATCTTTTCTGTATTCCTTAAATTTTAATAAATGATGACAAAAAATAACTAGCAATAGTACCGATTGCTTCTTTTTGTTAATTTTTATTTGCATCAATCAGAGATTACAATAATCATCTTACAGACTAGAAACATATCTAACTATATACAAATATAAATGTATTATTACAAATTGAATAAAGTTTAATAATGAGTGTTTGTGTAAGTTACAATTAATTATTTAAAAAATTAAACAGGAGTTTGTTTTTTAAAATGGCCCTGTTGTAATGGAAATTAAAATCAATTTCTATTGAGATCAAGTTTGTTTCTCTAACACAGCGAGTTATTGGCTCATTAAATGCGTAATTAACCCTATGAATATTTTCACGGAAAAGATTGCGTTGTCTTAGCTGGCGATATGGTGCATAAATATCAATAAGAGATAGAAGATGCGGACAATTAATATGATTTGTTAAAATATCGTTGATAAACATAATGGAGAAGATTTTACGTCGATTCTCAAGCGACTGTATGCCAATAAGTTGACATCTGGTACTATACGAAGGCATTTCAATATTCCAATTAAGTTTCCATACCACAAACCTTGTGAATTTTCTTTGAATACTTTCCAATCTCATGGAGTGAGTTTTGTAGTATGGATTCCAAACCACACAGCAGTATTCCAAGATTGATCTAACATAGGCTGAAAACAGAGATTTTAGGGTGTATGGGTCCGTGAAATCAACTGAATTACGTTTAATGAAACCTAACATGGAATTGGCTTTGGCTGCAATATAGTCGATATGCTCGTTAAAATTAAATTTTTTATCAAAAACAACACCTAGATCTTTCTTTTCAAAGACTCTTTCAAGAACACTGTTTCCGATTTTATAATCATGGAAAATAGGAGAATATGTACGAAAGAAAGAAAAACATTGACATTTGCTGACATTTAAAAATAAATGGTTAACATTACACCATTCAGTAAGCCTGTCAAGGTCTTCTTGCAGAAGCACGCAATCTGCTTCAAGTTTGATACATCTAAAAAATTTTAGATCATCCGCAAATAAAAGGCGAAATGAATTACAAAAAACATCCGGCATGTCATTTATAAATACAAGAAAAAGGAGCGGACCAAGGTGACTACCTTGAGGGACACCTGATGATACAAACACGGGACTTGAAAGAAAACTATCGATTGACACAAACTGAACGCGTCCAACCAAATAAGACGAAAGCCATTTCAAAACACTTGAATGAAAACCAATTCTTTCCAGTTTATCAATTAGAATAGAATGACTGACTCTATCAAACGCTTTCGCAAAATCAGTATAAATCACGTCCACTTGATATCCTTCCTCTAACTTATTTAAAACATAATTTGAGAAACTAGAAAGGTTGGTAGTAGTTGACCTACCTGAAATAAAACCATGCTGGAATGGTGAGATGACTTCTTTCAGCACAAACGAAAATCTATCGCACACTATCTTTTCGAAAAGTTTCGGAATAGCTGACAACTTACAAATTGGTCGATAGTTTGATATTTCCTGCTTGGAACCTGATTTGTGTATCGGTACTATGAAAGATTTTTTCCAATCATCAAGAAATTTTCCCTGGGAAAGAGACATATTAAATATTAACCAAAGTGGTTCTGAAAGCGCTTCAGCACACATTTTTTAGCAACACAAATGATTCTAAATAAAGTTGCTTTTTTATCGCTGAAATAACAACCTTTTTTCCGAAAATGGCTCCAACGATCTAATATTCCAGCTGTTTGAAGCGTATTGTTTTTCTTTATATTTTTCAAAAGCATCCTAATAAACGGAAGTCTAATTTTCAAAACTAGTTAGGTACATCTATATATAAAAAGTAGGATGTATGTATGTATGTATGTATGTATGTATGTATGTATGTATGTATGTCCGGGGTAAACTCCTAAACCACCCAACCGATTCTTATGAAATTTGCAGGGTAGACATAGTTTAGTTCAGAGATGGTTCCTGTCAAGGTTTGATCCCCATACTCCCACAGGAACTGGGTTAGGAACGGAAAATTAGTAACTACTCCACAGATTTCAAAAAATCTTTCGGCACTAGTGGTGCTACATTATCTCCCTTCATCAGTTACTTAAACTATATTTCATCCCTATAATCCCACGGGAACAGAAACGGAAACGAGGACGGGAACCGTAAATTTACTTAACCGATTTCAAAAAATTTTTCAACTCTAGGATGTTACATTATCCTTCAGCCTCAGTGAGATAGACTTACATTTCATTCGCATATTTCCATCTGAACGGAAGATTCCCACAGGAACGGGCTTGCGAACGGAAAATTAGAAGCTACTGGACAGATTTCAAAAATTCTTTCTGCACTGGGATGCCACATAATCCCTCAGTAACTTGGCGTGTATTTCATCCCTATATTCCCACGGGAACAGAAACGGGAACGAGGACGGGAACCATAAAGTTACTTGACCGATTTCAAAAATTCTTTCAACTCTAGGATGTTACATTATCCCTCAGCCTCAGTGAGATAGACCTACATTTCATTCACATATTTCCATATTTCAGGAACGGGGTTGGGAACGGAAACTTAGAAGCTACTGGACAGATTTCAAAAATTCTTTAAACTCTGGGATGTTACATCATCTTTCAGTGACATAGACTTATATTTCATTCACTTATTTCTATGGGAACAGAAGATTCCCACAGGAACGGGGTTGGGAACGGAAACTTAGAAACTACTGGACAGATTTCAAAAATTCTTTCAAGCATTAGGGGTGCAACATTATCCCACTCCATCAGGAACTAGGACTAGATAAATTTTATCCCTGTAATCCCACGGGAGCAGGAACGGAAACGAAAACGGGAGCATTAAAGTTACTTGACCGATTTCAAAAATTCTTTCAACATAGACTTTATATTTAAGCTAACAACAAAATTAGAGATACTTGAAATTTAACAGAATCCTAATTAGCAGAAAATACAATTGGTAAATATTTATATTCCTCAGTAAAATAGCAATATTTAAAGGGATTTGAATCCATAGCTAAAAGACTTTTGCTGTCTTGAGAGAAAAAATAAAAATTATTTATTAATTTCGAACGAATCATATTGTGCTCTACCCATCTGAGACATTAGTTGAAAAGGCTAACAACAAAATTAGAGAGGCTGCAAATTTAGGAAAACCTATTTAGCAGAAAATACAATTAGTAAGTATTTATATGTACATTGTACATGTACTGTACATATTCTGTGATGATTAACAAACAAATCTAAATTGTTATTTCGTTTGAACGACATTTCCATTCAATCGATTGCAAGTGATCTTCTCGAACGCATACATTCGGTGCGTCCAATGTATGAATTCCATTAGACATTTTTTTTTTTTTTTTTAATATTCAATCGATTGGAAGTGGTATTTCCACAGTCTCTATTTCATCTATATATCTATCTATATATATAAAATAGGATGTATGTATGTCCGGTGTAGACTCCTAAACCACCCAACGGATTTTTATGAAATTTTCAGGGTAGACATAGTTTAGTCCAGAGATGGTTCCTGTCAAGGTTTGATCCCCATATTCCCACAGAAACGAGGTTGAGGACGGAGAACTAGAAACTACTCCATAGATTTCAAAAATTCTTTCAGCACTAGGGGTGCTACATAATCTCCCTTCATTAGTAACTTAGACTTTATTTCATCCTTATAATCCCACAGGAACAGAAACGGGAACGAGAACGGAAACCTAAAGTTACTTGACCGATTTCAAAAATTCTTTCAACTCTGGCATGTTACATTATCCCTCAGTGACATAGACTTACATTTCATTCACATATTTCCATGGGAATGCTGGATAGATTTAAAAAATTCTTTCTGCACTAGGATACCACTTAGTCTCACAGTAAGACAGATTATATTTCTTCCCCAAATTCCCACGGAAGAGGAAAAACGAGAACTGGAACCTTAAAACTACAGACCCGAGCAAAGCCGGGCGGCTCAGCTAGTATTATATAAATTTACATTGAATTATACTAATTTTAATATTTTTTGACGTAAGAAGGAATAATTAAGCAGATAGTACTTAAGACCTGAGAGGCAATGCTTTGTTTGATGTAAGTATTTGATAAAATCACATATTAGAAAATTTAATTAGTTCAAAAATATTTTTAACAAAGTACACCTTTTTTTAACCCTGGAAGGCCGTCCTTCGTCGAATTGACGAACACCTCTCTTATTTTTTATGATTTCTGTGATGGTATGATAATTTTCACTGCATATCAATAAATTGCATTTATTACTTAAAAACATTTTTAAGAGTTCCATTTAAAATTTTTGAGATCAAGGTCAACTGAATGCGGATAAGATAGGTTTAAAGCTGAGCTTCGTCGATTCGATGAAAGATGACCTTAATGCGCGTAAAATATGCATGTCCTTCCAGGGTTAAATACGAATTTCACGTAATTGGCTGAAGCAATCTCGACAAAATTTTATATTTTCTAGATGAGCGTGGAGTCATGGCACCTTTCAGATTCTCTCTTATTTCTTATAACTTGTAATTCATTAGTTGTTGATTAAGTGTAACAACAATAATTCAAATATTACATAATGTCTGGAAAAAGAGTTAGTTTTCTTATAGTTGTTTTAAATTTTCTTGAATGGTAATTTTTTTAAAAGTATTTACATATGATCTTAGAACTTGATTAGTTTCCTTATAGAAGTGGAATAGAAAAAACCAACTGTATGAAGCTAGTAGAATGCTATGAGAAGAAAAAATAATAAAGTGTTTGGTTAGGTCAAAAATGAATGAAAATCGTAAAACGAAAACTTTTTATGTTGCAACTTATAATCTGTACATAAGTTTAGTCTGATAGATATCCACAAGTAATGCAAATGAGAATGCTTTAGCTGGTAAATCTTCCCTTTCCCGCATTGAAATATTCAAAGATTGAATTGAACAAACCTTGAATCAGCTTGTTCTCCATAGAATGATTCATTGAAAGATCCCATTGTTCTGATTTTAGCAATGATTATTTCAAAACTCTAAAATTAGGTTTCATGTTATTTTAAAAAGAAATGGAAATAAATTATGAGCCAATAACTACATAATTAGAATTATCATAATAATTTTTTCTGAAATTATGTTTACACACAATTTTTAGATCGAGAATAAAATGTAAACTCAATGGTGAATATAGAAACAAAATCTAAACTTTTCCACCTGTTTGATAATAAAGGCAGTTTGTATACCCGGGCTATAATTTTGTTTTCATCCAGAAAAATATCTCCTGCATGTCTTCAAACTACCAAACGAATGTTAATGCCAAATATTAACAGTGTAGATAAACACAACAGAGCATACCTTTCTGTTGGGACTCATTATCACTGACATACGAAGGTACTATTGCAAGATTTGTTACCAATTTTGTATTTTTCTAAAAAGTGTCAATTGAAATGCATCATAAAAATATTTATCATAATTTTATTATAAAAACCCAAATACAAAATAGTCCACGTTCGCTGGCATTTCTAAAAACCTCAACTGGTTTTATTAAACAAACCCAAAATTGAATACTTTTTTAATTGATTAAATCGTTGCGAACAAAGAAAAATGTTGTTCAAAGGTCAAAAACAATAATTTGTTGATTCACACCTTGTTAAGTACCAAATAAATAAATTTCATAGCAAGAAAGCCTTTGCAACCATTATTGCCGTCGTTGCCAATTTGATTGGATTTGGAAACATAAACCTCATTGTTTTAAGACTCGAGCGAGGATGAAAAGTAATTCGACTCGCTTAGTAGATGGACAAAGTTTTTACCTTTTCCTTTTGGGAAATTTTAAACAAAAACTCAATGACTATGAATTTCGCCCTGCCATGGTATGATTACACTGCCGAATATCCCACGCAAAGTTCAGGAAAATAAAAAAATAAAAAAACCCTGTGGGCTCTTGTTACCAAAAATATTATGCCTTAGCTTGTCTGACTTGACCTGGCGCCCATCGTTGATTGATTAATTGCGTTCTCTTCGATGTCAAAATGTAATATTTTGAACACTCTAAGGTTGCGTTGTGAGGTAGTGCGGATACCTACATAAACAACCGAGCCGCATAGCTCCACAACACCCCAGGGCTGATTTCATGAAAGTTTTGGACGTATTTTTGTTTTGTTGCCGGGCTGTTGTTGTTGTTGTTTGTGTTGTTGTTTGTGGATTTACTGCACGACGGAGCCACTATCCGTACGTTTTAATTATAGGCGGGTAGATACTATAACAGTTTGCTTTGTTGATATTAAGTTATTTGGAAGTTTCTCTTGTTATTCTTTTTACCTTTTTCCGAGTTGAGTTCCTCTTTATTCGTTGTGTAGCTTTAACTAATTCAACAATTATCTTAACTGTCTAAGAATGCATGTATTGCTGATTTTTCTCGGCGATTCCCACAGGTGTAATAAAAAAAAAGTAAAGGAGAAGAAACTAAATGAAAAAGTTTAACGAACAATTAATTACACATGTTCGTTGGGTGTGTTTGTCGGCGCCTTTTATTTGTGATCTATCATCGGACTGCATCGGGAATAAGTAAGTTATTCACATAATTTGTTGAGTAAAGTAAACTGAGACCCAAATTTATAATGTTGTAGTTTAGCAGAAGAACAGATTTTGAAGATTTTAAGACCCGAGCAAATACTTGATGTGAATTTTATAAAAAAAAATTACAGTTTGAAGTACGAGTGGTTTCTTTTAATTAGCCAAATCGTTGCGAAAGCCAATTTGGAGCGCTTTATTGGTTAACTGTATAAAGCTTATTTGCAGAGTCTGTTTTTTCTTTTTTACGACTATAAAAGTTCTGGATTTTTTAGCATTCTATATAAGGGGGTCATAACAGAGCATCGAGATGCAATTATACCGCTTTATCAGTTGATTTTATCATTTTTCCCCATTCTGTCTGCTGATTTGAAAATATGGCCTTAGACCTCTAAACCTCAATTTAGTCTATGTGAATTTCCAAAACCTAACCTAAGTTTGCCTGGTTCTTTGATGTTTTGTAACCGTAATTACTCTGTTTGTCATAAAATTCAAAATCAACTTACTATGTCAAAGTGTAAGACAATGAAGCATTGAATTTGATTGAAAAAATATCGCACTATAATTCAAGAGTTGTATAATCAAGATGCCTACAGTCTCCACTGCACTGTAAACGCCATGACATCGTTTTTAGCTTAATTATCAGAGTTCACGACGGTTTGTGTGAAAGAATTGTATAAACCTATGTCCAACTTACTCAAAACACACCCATTTGTGTTCACTTACTTCTGAAACCTCAACCAGCTTCACCAATAATCAAAAATATCAAAGCACACACTTTACCATCGGCTGATTTGTTGTTACGAGTATGTATAGAAAATGAATAGTCCAGAAATACTTGTTTAGGTCAGATCAATTTGAGAAAATTTATAGATCGTTGAGTGAAGTCGGATACAGTTTTTATAGCTGATACACTAAAAACTCGGATAAGGAACTGGTTTAGAATGCACCTTTGTGTGTTAAATAGCACCAAAGCAAAAAAATAAAAAATACCCAGGGGTACATGGGGCGGATGCTTAAAGTTCAGTTTTTATAACTCTAATGGGTTTTCTTAATTTGTTTAATTATAACAATTTAATTTTCCGATTTTACTATCGTCAAAAGAATCTACACCCATGTAGATATACCTCAGGTAAGAACAAAAGCAGAGGCGTGAAAAGATAATAGTTGAATAAAGGTTAGTCTAGGCATTACGACATTAAGTCAATCAAATCTAAGAGAAAAGGAGATAATTTCATTTTATGTCGATGTCTTGAATGTAAACAAAACATGGAACTCGGACCTACCGCTGTTTTGTCTTGAAGTAAACACAAGGTGTAATTACGAGTCAAACCTGCATTGGTTATGTGTTGTTTACAATTTGAGTCTTTCTTTAAATTAATGATTGAAATAATTTACATATTTAAGAGGCAATTTATTTGATTTGGCTTTTTGAAACTCGATAGCAATCAAATTTTATGAAAACAACGAATCTTCTTAACGCCTGAACTTTGACAAGAAGTGGTTTGTCAACTATTCAGACATTTTTTTAGTCATTTCTTCTGTAAATATTTCTTTCTTTTACCTTAGAGTTAGGAGAAGTGGGGCCTAAATTCTTACTCTGTTCATCCTTTTTCTTCTTTAAGGGTGCAGAGAGTATGTTAAAGTAGTTTAGAATTCCCACTTGTCTGCTTCACTATATTAAATCGACTGCAGGGTATTGCGTACTTTGCTTTCAAAACATCAGTTTAGAATGTTTTGATCAGCTAGGTCAACTCATGAGTCATGTAAAGGGTGTGTTTTAGAGGTATAGAACTTCGAATTGAAATAAAACACAAGAAAATTAAATATTAATGTCCATCAATTTGACTTTATTGGAAAGATAATTTTATGCCATTAATGTTTAAATATGATTTCGGGCATGTGGCTGGATCGAAAATCCAAGCCTAAAGGTCCAATTTTCAACCACTTTTTCGAGCATTTGAGGCCGTATGTCGGTAATAACGTTTGCTTCCAAGCCCCCTAACGTTTCTGGTTTGTTGACGTAGATGAGCGAATTCACAAATCCCCAAAGGAAATAATCCATTTGTGTCAAATCACGCGATCTTGGTGACAGGTCCCTTCCCTGAAATTATGCGCTCATCTAATGTTTCCTATGATAAATCGATTGTGACGTGCGCTGTGTGGCATATGTAGCGCCGTCTTGTTGGAACCACATCTCATCCACATTCATGCCATCCAATTTGGGATCAAAATAGTTGGTTATCATGGCTCTATATACCTTTCCACATTAACGGTAACTGGCTCGCCGGGACCATTTCGGAAGAAGTATGGCCCAATGACTAAACCAGCCCATAGAGCACACCAAACAGTCAGTTTTTGTGGATGTAATGACATCTCAATGTACGCATGTGGATTCTCTTCACTCCAAATGGGGCAATTTTGCTTGTTGACGTAACCATTCAACCAAAAATGAGCCTCATCACTGAACAAAATTTTGCGATGAAAATCAAACTAAACTAAATATGGACCCTTTTCAAATTTAACTCACAAAAGACATTTTCTTAAGAATTTAGAAAATAACTTTTATTTCAAATATGAACTCTGGAGCCCCAATGTATCGTAACGGATCTACATTGATCTCTGTGTATACGATCATAAACGTAACGAAATATCTTATAACTTTTTGCAACGTTTTTTAAATTAATGCCCAAGCAAAATAGATATAACATTTGTATTGATTTGGATTTGAAAGATAAACGAAATAAAACAAATCGAAAACTAAAATTGAACATAATTATATTTCTTGTGCTAATTAAAACTAAACTAAAACGCCCAAAATAAAGTATGACATCTTTACATAATACACTAACATCTGGCATGATACGAGAGTTTCAAAGAAACATTTGGAACAAATTAAATCATCATTCAACATAACAGCTGTACACATTGAATGCTTACGTACCGGAAAAACTCCATTTACCTCTACTCTAGTTTCTTTCAAGAGCATTCCCATCTTAATTATCACTTAACAACACCAAGTAAATTTGGAACGAGAAACGACCCATTCAAAGCTTCCTCATCGGAATGAGTTCCTTTTTATAGACAGCCTTAGCCAAGCCAAAATACATCGTTTGAACTCATCTTCTTTTTTTATTGACATGAAGTCTTTTTTATACAAACGACCGACCGACGATGCCCCTTTATCCGGTTCAGTATTTTCCTAATTTTATTTCATTTTTTATGTACCTACATACATCTCCGAATGCACTCTGGATGTGTAGTAACATCATGCTTGTGTTTAACCTTAAAATCGCTATTTAGCTATGAATCAAGGAAATGAATGTTTTTATGTGAATTCAAATTTTTAAATTGAAAACACATAACGATAAAAATTATTTATGATAAATATTTTCGACATTTAATCAATTCTTAAGTGGATGTTAAAAATATACACGCATATATTTATTTTATTTGCGGGGGCGCTGCTGTCAACAGAATAACCATTTATCATGTCTGAATTATTATTTCAAAACCTTCGAGCTTTTGACAGGAATTTCAACTATTATTGCTTTATGAATACGTATTTGTAAAATAAAGTCAAAATGAAGTCGCGCGAAAAAAAATCTTTTATGGGGAAAAGGAACATTGAATCATGTAGGAAGGTTTTATGATTTATGAAAAATTATTCAAACTTTAAACGTTAGATTGGGTAGGTACTGGTGTTGGCTTTGCTGAATATTACGCATGGGTTTCTACAAGAAGAAACTCAATCTATAGTTTTACCACCATTCAAGTTATTCAAGTTTGGTTTTTTTTTTGAAGTGCTAATTCTGTTTTAAGTCGAACCGCAGCCGCTGTGTAAGTTGCTGCAATTCATTAGAATTCAGGTTTTCTCCGCGTTTTGAACAAGAGAATTTTTAATTAGGCTAAGAAGCACTAAATCGGACTGTAAATCATATCATTAAAACATAAATCCTCTGTTGAAGAAGAGGTGAATTAGTAGTTTAAGTTGTTGACATAAACACTAAACCACATCAATAAATAATTCAAAAAATGTGCCATTGAAAAATTAAAAACGGTTTATGTTTTGATCTTACTGATTATTTTTTTGAATTGAAGGATACTATTTTGTAAAAAAAATGACATTTTCTTAGGAAATAAGATACAGCCCAATAATCTAGTAATCACTGAAGTTTTCTTGTACTTTGTTAAATGGTTAAACCATCTGACATCAACAAATGTTGTAATTAAACGGTCAATATAAGGATGATAGTTGGTGGTGCAAATTGAAATAAGAACGTGAAGTCATTTTTTCTTTAACACATCAGAATCTTAATCTTTCTTAAAACATTTATACAAAAAGAGTGAAATAAGTTCTTTTGTTTGACACAAGTTATTCTTTAGTTATTATCTAAACATTTTGTTTTATTACTTTCAAAAATTTAATACCAAGTTGACAAATTAGATTTCACAGTTTTCTCAACTTCTGCCAGAGCGTTGTTTTTTAAGATTTCTAAATGCTAATAACTTTTCCATATTTGTAGCTTATCTAAAAAGTTATAGGGATTGGCCTGAATATTTTTTTCTTATGGAACAGTTAAAAAAGCCGCTTTTAAAAATGTCTACCTATTATTTTTGCTCTTAAAAAATCTACGCCCTTTCGCGTAGCTTTTAAGACGATTATCGCCCAATTAGCTGTCCTAGACAACATCTTCCAAATATTGCTTTATGGAATTTCACTACCGTTTGCAGTCGTATTCAGAGAGTACCAGCATCACTATTAACGGTCTGATCGTTCAAATTTATTTGTCATGCACCTTTCGTAGTTTGAACTGCAGTTACTGCAACTCTTTTAATCGTTATATTTGTACAATGTTCTTGCCATAAATGGGGTTTTCTGACGAAATTGAGAAAAATTTTACTTTAAATTTCACACATTAAGATCTCGCTAACACTAACATGGCTGTAGCAGTTGCAAAACAAAAACTCTAGCCCTAAGACTTTTTACTTTAAATCCTACAGAAAATATAATTTTAGTGTTGAAACTTTCAACTAAAAAGTTATTTGTTCAATTAAAGAAAATTAGATTTAGCCTTCTAGAAACAATATTATATTAATATTCTAATAAGGCAGTTCACACAGTTGGACAGGCTTTGGTCTGAACGACCAATGTTGGATATTGTAAAACCTCAAACGATCGCTTGTTCAACTTGTTGGATGGTTTTCAAAAAGTTGGACATTACAACTTGATAATGTGAACTGGAGTTTGTCCAACTTGAGGAAAATTTTATGTAAAACACTCAATGTAAAACAACAGACAATAAAGAAGAAAAAAATGGGCACGACTGGGTCGCACGAACTTGCAATTGTGTGCTTAGATTAGATTAAGGGGACGGGCAGAGCTTGCTCAGCTCTGGGCACTGCGGTGTCTGAATGAAACCTATTGTGCCAGCCCATGTGAGGTTTCAGGGCAGTTATCCTGCTCCTGAATTGAACCAGAAGTTAGCAATCTTCTGTGAGTGATTGTGTGCTTAGCACAATGCCAAAATCTTAAGGCTGAGTAAAAGGTTTTAGTATTTGCTCTTAGTATATTTGGTGGTACAGGGTTGTCAACTACGCATTAATTATAAAAAATTAATTAAATCACGCAATATATTGAAAATAAATTTAATTAAAATACATATTCCAAAGGTTTTAAGCGAAAATCTATAAACGCTAGTTTTTTGCAGTTGCTTATACATATACAGTCGTATTTATAATCCCATTCCAAAGTATGTCTAACTTTGGACAGCTCTTAGAACAGTGTCTAACTCCAAATCGTATTTATAAACACTTTCATCGCTGTCTAAGGAACGTCTAACTTTAGACTTCGAAATTGGTTGTCTAAACTATGGCCAAAGTGGCATTTGCTACAGCAAAAAAAAATTTTGTTGATCATGCTATAAAACACTGTTGAGAGCTCTAAGATCGAAAAAAATAAGTAGTTTGAGGTGCAAAAATACTACTTTCAACAATTTAATTTATAAATTGCACAAATTTCATCGTTTTATGAGACTTGGAAAAGCTGTAACTCAAAGTCAAATCAGCTGCTTTTTTGGTCTGGTTCAAGTGCTACGCCACACTCTTTCAGAGCCATTTAGTTGTTGCACTCGTATATCAAAACACAAAAAATGGTACTGCACGGATACATCATGAACGCCACCAGTTAGTTTTTCATTCGAAGTTGAAGTTGAGTTGGGTTGTTTAGACAACTGTTGGAATGCATTTATAAATACGAAATTGGCTAAGGGTTGTCCAACTCTTTAGACACCGTCTAGTTGGACAGTTGTCTAAGGATGTTCTAAGCAAATTTTATAAATACAACTGATAAACTTTAAAAATTTAATTAAAATCGTTAGAGCCGTTTTTAAAAAGACAGATTTTAATTTTTAATTTTTTTTAAAAATTAGTTTCTAAAAATTCAAGTACACAAGTCTTAAGATCTTGCCAATAGATGTATTGACAAAAAACTTTAAATGAATCAAAGGTACCGTTTAGAAAATATTCGAAAAACAAATTTTTTTTTGAAGAACATAAAATGTATTCATTACATAATAATCAAGTCAACTTGAGCTTTTGAATGAACATTCACCACTTACACAAGTGTATTCGTTCAGATGCCACAATACTCATAGCTGAAACGCCTTTGTTGAGGGGGGAAAGAAGAACTTCAATTTACTAAACAGCTAGCGCATAAATTGAAAGTCCCATTCAAATACATAAAAATAAATTGAGTGCAAATCTTAAGATTTGAACACTTGAAGCAATTGTTTCATTCTAATTAAAATTAACCATCGCGTCGTCGGCATCGTCAACTGCTGTTTCTGTCCTGTCCGTACTGCTTTTTTATTCCAAGCAAAGCAACACCATCTGTATGCGGGCGTATTTATGGTAACGTGGCAAATGGCAATTATTGTTACGCACTGACGCCCAGGAAATCCTTTTGACTGAAGTCAAATAGGCAGCAGGCAGTTTGCCGTTGCCCGTGGCCGTAGTGTACAAACAAAATTATGTTTCAAATTATATTGCAACGAATTTTCAATTGTACCCAAAATTTTAGTATTCCTTTTTATTGACTTCATTTGTAATAAAATGGCTTTACCCCACCCTCATCTCCTCTTCCTCATGGCTTGACAATGGCAATCTTTTCATTCTATCGACATTATTATTTATGCCTTTCCATCGAATAAATTTAAATCGCATTAAAATCATAAAAATAGCAAAACTTCAAGATGTAGTCAAGACTGGGTTACAAGAAAAGCCAGTCACGGGCCACGGTCTGCGCACCGCACCGCAGTGTCACCTTGCTTAGAGTGGACCAGGGCAACGCGTTCGCTGATGATTACCAAACTGGTATGGAATCTTAAGATCTGGTTTTAGGCGACACGATGCGTAGGCGTCTGTTTAATTTTATTTGGCATCATTATGTTGATATTTCAACACACAAAATCGTAGTAAAAGTCTGTCAGAAAGGTTTTCGAGGTGGAAAACGTGTCCAACTTGATGGCTACATAAAAAGATGTGGCAACAGCAAGTGCTCTCACAGAACGCGAGGGGTATTTGAAGGGTCATAAAAATCAATGTTATAGTTAACCACCAGTCGCCATCGCCATTCATTTCATCAGATTAGGAGTGGGTAATTGGTAACACATTTAATCATTTCACGCAAGAAGACTAGTAGTAGGCACCTAACTCTCTAGATCTAGTATAAGTTTTTGTTATTCCCATGGAAAAAGAGCACCACTTTGGACTTACCTTGCATGGACTGTATGAGGTGGCTGCGAATGAACATTTAACCTTTTACTGCACAACATGCAATTGAATGGCCGTAAAATGTACACTCCTATAGTAGACACCCATATAGACATCCGATGTTTACTGCGCCTCGAAACAAATCCAATTCGATGTCACATGTAACTGTATATAATTTTGGAAACTAACTGCTACAGAAAACATACATGGGTGCTGCTCAAAGGAGAGATAATGGTTGGTTTGAGTGTGCTCACTTTAATATCAGAAAAAAATTTGAGTCCAATCAGACATGGACTCGCAGTTTTCATTAAAATTTTTCATAGCGTAGTTGTAGTGCCTATCACCTGAGCATATACAGGGTGGTTGCTGAGAGTATCAAATACATTAATGATGCCGGTTTGAGAGCTAACATCATTTTTCCATCTACAACTCAAGCGATGATCACAAACACGAAGAATCGATAGAAAGGACATCTCAATCCATCATTCATAGATTTTTACGTTTTCTTCTTTCATGACAAAGTCATGGCTTAGATACGGTTTATATTAAGGGACTTCTGCTATTGAAGAGCTCATAATTGACTAATTATTATTGTGTTGCCTGGTGTCCTTGGAATCAGTTTATCCATTCTGATTCCATTCCCATTGACTATGTATAGTATACATAATGTTAAAGTATTTCAAAATTGACAAGAATAACTTAAAAATTATAAATTAAATGAAGCAACTTGCTGAATTGTAAAATGAGTTTCCTCCAAGTGACTTTTCGTATTTCACCTTCACCTTGATGTGTCTTTCCTCTTCTTTCATCTAACTCAAGTTCAAATATTCGAAAAGGAAGTACCTACCATACGTTGATTAAACAGTAACGTTGGAAATGTGTACAAATTTGCTAACCTTGTGAAGCAAGGTACATCAGTTCTACGTTCTTATTGAAGCCAATTTCGCGTGTAAAGTACTTTTTTTCTCTTTGAGTGCCTAATAATCCTGTCAAAATCTCTCTTGATTGCTGACTTTGAACATCCCACAGACTAAACTAGCACTTGAAGAAAAATTTATAGAGGTGTCTTTCAATGGATTATATCAATCAGGGGCGTATATGTTTGAAACTCACTGAGAGTGGGACCTCCCTTAGAAAAAGGTTTTTCGTTTGCTAATTGGGTCTTATGTCTGGATCTGTATCAAATGAAAAATATTAACAAGTATTTTAATTGCCCTTCAGGATCGGTTGAAAAAAAAAATGCAAAAATTGTTTGTCCTTTGTGTTTTGCCATTATTAGAAGATTTAAAACACATGCAAACTTTTATCATACAGTCATGTTGAAAAAGCTATAAAAACTGGTGGCTTAGTACACAGCTATAAAAACAAAATTCATTCATTTGCGAGTCTTATAAAAGCAATTTGACTCTGAAGTAAGGTTAGCTATATGCAGAAGATAGGGGTACAGAAAAAAACCTATTTCCGTAGCTACTGTATAGTCTGATAAATCGGTGATATTTTAATTCTTTAAATAAATTTGCAGCATTTTATTTTATTTATTGCAGGCTTAACCACCTGATATGCCCGTGCCTTAGCTTAGTTTCTATCATACGATCTCTAAGAAATCCTTTACACGAGTGTACCTTCGTGCACAGTTCAGTGCTTTTAAGTTATTGTCTTGTTCATGGGGTTGAAGCAAATATTTACTTCCCACTAACCTACCTACCATAAACCTACCGAAGAAAATCCTCTAATTAAGAAAAAATGCACGGTTCTTTTCTCATCTGAACTTTTGTATTAAGCAAACGAACAAATAAGACTCATCTTTCTTTTGGAGTCCTTTTTTAATAGTTGGTGTAGGAGTGTATACCTTCAAAGTAAGATGCATTTTTTCTTGGAGTCGAGTCGGAGTCCTAAAGTAATTTTTAAAGTTTTGATTTAAAGCTGCAACCCACCAACAAACATGTTTGAAACTTATTGCATTGTAGTTTTTAAAAACTGAAACGTTTCGAGTCTTATTTTTATGTTCATTTTACTCTTAAGAAACGCCCTCGTTTACATACACAGTTTCGATAGTGGCAGCAAACTCGAAACACCCTGTCACAAACACGGCAAAATATTAATGTAGTTGTCTACCAACTTTTATTTACGGCTCACAGATCCGAGTTTAGTTTTTGCGCATTATAGCATCGAACCCACCATCATGCATCGTCACAATCGAATCTATCGGCCGAGTGTGTTGCTAGAAACTGGAAAAAGCAGACCAAAGTGGGCTTACCAGTTTCTAATCGCCCAGGCCATGTTGGGTAATCGTACGGCGCCGGCGCGTACAAATCCAACATTCAGGTCATTTTCAAATCGATGAACAACTCTCGCACACATGGAGTATTGGGACATCTCAAGGTGTTTTTTGCTGTATGTACCTACTCGTAGTTGTAAGTCGCTCCAAAAGCTACCACAAGATTTAAAATGAACACTTTTTCTATTCTAAACGGTTATTGAATGTATCTGAAGCGAAGTAACCATTGTTGTAATTTATGTATATTTTTTAATGTTTTACCACAAGGAGAGTTCATATGCGATCGATGATGTAGGTAGTTAAAAGTTGCACCCAAGCACAAGGGGTGTCTGTGTAAAGTAAACTTGTCACATTCCTCATTCATAACTGAAAGAGGAAACCACACAAAAATAATTCCAAGAAGCTTTGTGGTTACTGAATTATTTTCAATGCCACAAACTTCTTCTCAAATGTCGCCCTTAAGCATCTCCCATCAGCAGACAGGAGTAAGAGTATCCGGCCTGTCACCCCGGCTATGGATGGTTGTGAATATTAAATGTAAATTAACGTGTGCTGTTGAATTGGCTAAAACAATGAATTCCTTAAGGAATTGAAGAGAGTAGGATGGTTTACAAAAACCGCTGCTGTTAACCGACATTGTTGACATGGAAGCCCCTACCTAGAACCTTTATATTTAAACAAGCGCGTCGCACACAGCCTCTCGAATGCAGTTGGATGTGTGATCTGTCGTGTCGGTGTCGGCTGTCGACTGTCGACTATATGTGGCAAGATGGTGACGTTGAGGATGACGATGCGATGGCTTCGAAACCAAAATGCTGATGTAGATCTATTTATTAAGTACATATTTATGCTAGTACACAATTTTGTATACATTTTGGTAGAGAACACTTTCACATTCTCCTGTATATGTACCTATGCATCATGCGCCGACCACCACAATGTTGATTTTCTGCACAATATGCAAAATTATAATATGAAAGACCCCCTTAAACCAACCATCTCTCTGAGCAGGAGGACACATCGAGCGAGTGAACAGCGTTGTTATAGACGCTTGGGAAACAGTTATGTAGTTGCCTACTATGCTTTCTGTTGGGAAGAATCTTTCCAATTACGTTTTATGACGTTAAAACTGTTGAGCTATTGTCGAACCACATTCGATGACCGAGGCGTAATGGTGCTAGCATGCCTGCCTGTTAGTATGGAGTTCGAGAATCGTTAAATCGTTTTTTCGCGAGTATCGCTTAAGGTGAATTCACATGAGTGCGACCAACGAACCACGAATAAATCAAGAAATGTGATTTTAAGTACCTTACAAGCATAAATTCCTCACGAATTTTTTAGGAAGCGATGGAAATATAGTTCATACTTATTTTTAGATGGATAAACTCTTCTTTTTGTGCCTAAAATTAAAGCAATAGAAAAAAGAAATTCATTCGTTACGAATAAATTTTGTTCGTAACGAATAAATTTATTTTCTGTATTCCCAAAAGCTTATGCACAAAAATAAGAGTTTTTTCACCAAAAAATAAGTATGAACTATATTGCCATCGTCTCCTAAATAATTCGTGAGGAATTTATGCTTGTAAGGTACTTAAAATCATATTTCTTGATTTATTCGTCGTTCGTTGGTCGCGCTCATGTGAATTGCCCTTTATTGCAAAGAATTGGCAAGTCATTCGAGAGTACTGTCACTACTGTACTACCAGATAGCCACCTTCTATTTGTTATAGCCTTCCAGATGTTCGAAGAAAAGCCAAAAGACACTGCCATGATAAGGAGTCTAAGTTATCAGCTCTCACCATGTCTGCGCCGAGTATCTGTACCCTCATGCGAGAAATAGCAGGACATTCAAGAAGAAGTGCTCTGCGGTGTCCTCATCTTCTCCACAAGATTCACAGAGCGTGGTGTCACTTAAGCCTAACACGTTTAAATGCTTGTTAAAAGAGAAGTGCCCGCTGGCAACGCCAATAACCTTTGCGAGATAGCAAAATTGTTGCAGTCTTCTTATTAACGTTGGGGAGCATATACGTTTGGTCTGTCTGCATCTAATGGAGGCATGCCATCTATGGTTGTGCTCAGCAAGTTCATCGGCGATTTCATTTACAGCTATGCCGTGATGGCCTGGAACCCAAATGAGACTCAAGGAATTTAATCTTCCGACGAAATTCAGAGAGCTCTTACATTTCTGGATCACTTTCGAAGTGGTTAGAGGGTTGAGAAGGGCCTTGAGCACAGCTTGGCTGTCGCTGCAAACACAGATGCTTCTCCCCGTCCATCCATTGTTCGTAACGTGGCTTAAAGCCATAAGGATAGCATACGCCTCCGCTTGGAAAACGGATGCGTATGATCCTAAAGAGGCGTGTAGTCGTATGTCGTCGTTCTCCACAAAAGCACCAGCGCCAGACCCCTCGTCTTTTTTGGAACCATCTGTGAAGATTTGATAACAGTTCTTTCCAGGTGCCGATATTGGGGTGAACCAGTCCTGAACCGAAGTTAAGTTTACTGAGTATTTTTGACGACGTTTGAGCCTTGGGATCATCATGTCAGACGGCATATCCATTAGACGTGAGTTAAAAGATATGCTTGTGAGTTCCTCAAAGCTCCAGTGCGAATTGTGCCAGAGAACTGTGAAACAACTAGTCGCCACCGTTTCGACTGAACAAAAAGTTAAACGTTCATCTTGAATATAACATCACTGCTTTTAATTTGATGCTGCTCACTTATGCAGTCGACTCAAATTTATATAGCTTACAAAATACAGCAGCAGAGCAAAGGATTGAAAGAGAGCCCAGCGGGAGGAGCTGCATTAAATTTGGTTCTAATGCGGTTCATTGGGTTCACCATTACCCAGAAAGTCCTTGTCTTCTTTCTGCAAAAAGGTACACAATTTTCATATAGTGAAGTGAAATATGTAAATGAATTGACTACAGCCATCGCATAGTTATCGTCGTTGTCGTATACTCTTAAATTTGAATTTATAAACACAAGTTCATACGCAGAGAAATACGCATAGGTTTGTCATCTCTGGAGTCTGCAGTCTGGGTAGTCTGGAGCCGAAACCACACTTGTGTTATGGCTATGAGATGAATGTTCTTTCTTTGGGGGCAGTTTTAAGTCAGTGTTTCAAAAAGCATTATTTGTCTCTAAACAACATAACAACAAACATAAAAGGTTTTGTTTCAATTTGATTTGGTTTAGGCTGTCAATGTCAGTGTGTTTACCTGATTTGGTGGTGTCCTTGTTTGTATTCATATTTTCTTATACCATTCTCAGGATATGGGAACTTTTGTGTTTACAATGGAACGACCAACACATTGCAGTTAGGTGGCTTTTTAATGCACGCGGCAAGCAAGTAATTTCTGTCAGGTAATTGCTGTGCAATGAGATGGCGAGTTTACTGGTTGTTGCAGAAGTTAAATGTTCTTTTATGTGGCTGTAGGTTTTTGCTGGTCGCTTGTGGAAAATAAATTAAAATTGCACACACATTCGCGTGAGGAGCTGCTAGTGGGATAATTACACACCTCAATGCATTTCCCTCATTTTTTTTTGCCTTTAATCAAAACGCTGATTGCATAGCTTGAAAATCACTGCACATAAACACCTAAGAACAGGTGCTGACGGTAATGAGATGAGCTGCTTTGGTCATTAAGCGAAGTATTACCTAAAGGTGGATGAAGTCAGTGGGAAAGCGTACCGACTCCGACGGACGGACGGCACATAGAAAGGATGAAATTGTTTTATTGTTATTATAATTATTTATTTTTTATTAGCGTTATCGCTTTGAATTTTTTTGTTTGTTAAACGAAGCCGTTGGAATTCAAATAAGCTGTTTAGCTTCTGGTGGAACTTTTATTTTCAATTTCAACCGAGAGCACAACAATGATACGAATAGGAAGGCATAAGCTCATTTATATGATTCTTTTTGCAGAAAACTCTTGTTTCGTCAATCATTTGTAAATTCCTAAACGTTTGAAGCTTTTTATTGTCTACTAAGGGATTTATAGATCGTCTTTGCGTTAATTGCAATCAATGCCACTTTGAGTTCTTTTGAACCAGGCCTGAGTTCTTGCTTATAAAAACGAATTAAGTAAAACAACTATTTTTTTAATCGATGTAGAATTCATTAATGGCACAGAGAATTTATGAAGAGAAAGAAGCTACCGACTATCGAGAGCCCACTCCTTTTCATGCCTCAAAAACTTTCGATTGTCCTTTATTCTTTGTTTTAATAGTAAACGAGGTTCTAAGTATCAAACTGTTTGTTAAGAAAGAGAATCAGTCTGGTCATCATAGATCCTATACCGCCGTTTTTTTTATGGCTTATGAGAATTTGAGACGTATGTATAGGGTGGGGCTAAAAGTAACACTGTTTAGTAATCTTTCTTGTAAAATTTTTCGGTAACTATGTTTTAATTCAAAGTGACAAGTTTTAACTGCAAAATCCAAACAAAAAAGATGAGCTCAACTAATTCCAAAGATGTGGAGATGTAGCTTTCATTACAAAAATGACATTTTGTGTCATCTTAATCTGCATATGGGGCAAGCTTTCAGGACGGCCGGGTTATGTTGTATCAAGAACTTGTGAAAATAAAAATTTAAGTCGATAAGCGACACACTCACATTAACTTTACCGCAATTCAATTGAGTTTCGGTTGCCCTGTGTGTATATCTACGCTTTAATCGAAAACGCCTGGATTTGGGATCACATCAAACAACTAAAGTATAGCTACATAGCTCATGTGATGTGTGAACCTTTATCTCATAACAAAGAAGAAATCAAAGGAAAGTACACATTACTTTTCATTAGAAATATGTTTTATGACCGGTGTAGGTTTTCTCATGCTTCAATTTATCCTGTAAAAATGTTACAAGTTGTTCCATGCCAATGTCATGAAACAAAGCAAAAATTGGCATTACGTGCAATCTTATGCTAAAGCAAAATGCTGTAAGGACAACGAATAGATTGGCTGTTGTGTCTGCAAAATGGAGTTGAAAATTGAGCGACAAAAATTTCATATGCAGATGGCGTGCTGTGAAGTTTCGGACTTTTCCACCATGTTGATATTTGCGAGATAATGAATTTCCGCCGACTGCAATTCTGTCACTTGTTTTTCTGCCATTTCGTGGATTGACCTCACAGAGTTTATCATTCCGGTTTGTCCAACATTTCATTTATATTTATTATATTAAGTTAATGAATAAAGTAATTGAACTCCATTGAACCCACCACCACCTTCATGGCTACCAAATATATCTGGCCACAGATTGATTTAAAACGTACCAAAAGTTTGTTATCCCCAAGCAGATTCCACTCTAGCTCCGTAAGTGGTGTTATAACCGGACACTTCCTCATAAATAGATATGCCGCAAGGCTCGATGTTTCATCAAACGATTTCTGTGGAACCTGCTTGGACTAGGAAGAAGAGTAAACCGTTCCGCATCTTCATTGTACATGCTCTGCCCTCTCTCAAAGACATGTAACTCATTTGGTTTAACACTTTCTCGGCGATCTAAGTGATCCAAGAAACATAGACATTCAAAGCCTATATAGCTTTATTTAAAAACGAAAACAAATTTTCTTGTCGCATCACAATGGACCCACTATTGGTCTAAATGCGTAGGTCGTTTTCCAGGCAGCCATCTTAACTTAACCTTACCTAATCTCAAGAAAACATTTCCAAAAAAACCTAAACACAAATCTAATCTAGCCAAAACACAAGTGATGGCAAAAAGTACATTTTTACTCTCCTGATTCAGTACAAAAGTAAAGAACAAATCATAATTTATTGGACTTCACGCCGGCGCCGTTCGACATAGATCTACAGTTAAAAAACAAACTTACACAAAAAAAAATTACCGGAATTGTTAAGCGACCTTTTAATTTGTTTAATTTAAGACTTTTCTCTCAGGCTCAAGAAAAGTCTCAAAAAAATCTGATTGTTACCACCCAAATGACTTCTCTACATAAGGGCTATTGTGATTTTGACAGTGACCAAAAGTCGTATTTTGATGCCCGATTTCATTCAAAATACCTCTGTGATACTAATACTCTCTAGGTGTCTGATACTTAGCATACAAAATAAGATATTGAAACTCATACCTTTTCATTTCATAAAAAACTCCCTGCAATACTTCTATGCCAAAGTTCACTTGGCCACGATGACGGCACGGTAGATGGCGATTTGACACATTTCGAACGAAAACCAGAGTGGTTTCTGAGAGTTTATGATTTCCTTTAAATAACATCAAACTCAGTTTTTTAGTAATATGTATTTTCATGAAAAAGAATCAAAGCAGCAAATAAGAAAAACCTCAAAAGTCTGTAACACCCTAATACCTAAGGTAGTAGAAATTGTAAAAAGAGGATAGGCCTCGGTTAGTTTTTTATGAAAACATTGTAATTAAGGGGTAATATCCACCAAATTTTTTAATTAAATAAATAAGGCCCGGGAAGGACTATTTTACGGCGCAGGGATAGCTGACTGAAGGTTAAAAAAAATTTTTTAAGGACTATATTATTCCGAATCTGAATTATAGCATTTTGAAACTTTAAACGCGTTTTAAGGTAAACAATGTTTTCGAAATCGGCGAGCAGTGTAACTGAAAAAGTTTACATCCGATTGACTTCAAACTTTAACTGTAGTTTCTTCATTAAATTACCTAATGAAGTACACACGATTTTAGCGATTAGTTTACAACAAAAAAAGTTATAAACAATTAAAGTCGATTTTTTTTTGTTGAAAACAGAAAATTTATTTCAAACCGTCACCATTTTGCGAAAAAAATTTCTAAAAATATAATCATGTGTACTTCACTAGCAACACTCATGTAGACAATGAAAAAAAATTGTTTTTTGTTATAGGTGGAGTTGGGTACGACTTCTACTGCTCGCCGCAAAAGAACTTTTTAAAAAAGCAGTTCACGGCAATCGCTGCACAGCCGCCATTTTGTAAAAAAAACAACAATAAAATTTTTTTTTCTATTTTTCAAGAGTTGCTTAATCCAATGATATATTATTTATATACCTTACATCTCAAATGTCCTTTTAGAAAGATCATGAAAAAAGCCTTCTTTTTTTAGCATTTGGTGGATATTACCCCTTAATACTTTACGCATCAGCACGGGCTTATGTTCATTCAGGTTTCTGGAATGTAGGGAAAATTGTTTGCCCTCTTTTTAAATATATTGAAAATACCTTTTTTAAATAAATGTTTTTGGGCAATAGCACTGACTAAATCACGTTCATTTATCTTAAACGTCCCTGCGAGGAAAGCAGCTTCAAACTTCCATGTAATTCCAAACGACTAAATGAGAGTGTTCCTGGCACTACAGTAGTAGGTATTTCTCTTAAAAGACTTGAAAGCTAGGAACCAGTGCCGATGCCCGTTTAAATTCGTTTTGGGTTGGCATTATGCCTTTAAAACAGCTTTATGCAGGGTGAATTGCCTTATATGCAACAAAAGGCCAGAGCGAGTAGGTTAGGTCGAAGCAAAAAAGTAGATGTGAGGGGTTCCATCTCCCTTTTAAGCGGGAGAACGTTTATTGATTATTTTTAGTTTATTGTAAAGATAACGATCTATTCTTTAGTTTTATTTTTAAATGAAGTCAGTCTCAATAAATATAAACATATTGGAAAGGAATTCCTTCCTCAAGACCTTTTGTGAGTATTTTGTCAGCCTGTCAAGCGTTCAAAAAAATTCTGAGAAGTAAGTCACCTAACAAATCTTACGCTTAAACTAAAGTGTCCGAGAAACTTACATTATTGACTACAGTTTATGTAGAAGATATATATTTCCTTTCAATGTTTCCAAAAACTATCAAAATGTTAAACTTCGTGAAAACACGAAGTGTAAAGGTAGATGAGTAGACAGATTTTGCAAAAATGATGTAAAGTAGAGCTTGAAGCTTATGAAACTTTTAAACTTTTAAATATTCCGTTCACTTGCTTCTACTCAATATGTAATATTTCCCTCTTTAAAGCTTAATACAACATTTCAATTTGAAGCTGAATTTCTTGGAACCTTAGCTGACCTATCCTTATGTAAGCCATTATCAAGAGAAAATGAAAGAAACACAATTAATTTTAATTTTGTGGAACCCGGCATTATGTACCTACGTAAATAGAAGCCCGTACATGAGTCCACATTTCGAAGTAAAAATTAGGCAATTTATTGAACACCTGTGTACATAATACAGGAATATGTTAAGGATAATACCAAATTTATTTGCTTTGCTTTGCTCAACCAAAACCACATTTCATTTCCTTCGAGATTGATAATAATTAGCTACGTGTTGCCAAAGCCACCTAAAACACAAGACGTAACAGTATGCGTGTACTGTACTAGAGTATGTAAATTTAATCAGAAAATCCCAACGTGATAAGCATAATTGGTTTCTTTCTTCTAATGTCCCCGCGACGCTTCACATAAGATAACTGATTTAGTGCACAAAAAATGTTAACACCCGCGTTGAACGACCCCAGTATAGAAAAAATAGCCCATAAATCACATGTTGTGTGTGGCTGTGTATCCTATGTATAGGCTGTTCTTAGCCCCTGTTCACACCACAATAACAGTATGGTCCCCTCTTAGCAGAAGAAGAAAAGAAAAGCCTTCTTGAAAGTGTCATATCAAGCAAGGCACACATTGGAAAGCAGAACACCGTCAGGATGAAAGCCATTTCTAATTTTACGCCTTCTTCAAAATCTATCTACATAATACTCGGTACCTTCACACCGTAACTTTTTTTTTCTATCCCAGAGAAAATACCAGGCAGCAAACGATTGTTGGTTATTTATTACTTGATGGCTTCAGTACGGCTGCTGCTGTACTTCAGTTGCGTCTCCTGCACAACTCTTCGTAAATATGTTAGCAATTGTTATTTGGAATTTAAAAATCTAAAAATGAACCAGGCGTATGTACCTTTATACCTCCCCTAAGTCGGGTTGTAACAAAGCACTCAACCATTAATTTGTTCATTTCTGTGAGGCAAATTAAACCCAAATACATGGGGAACATCTTACACCGGATGCGAGTTCGTCTTTTTAGAACAACGAGGCAGAGGCAGCGGCATCATCCCCATTTGAGATTTCCACGAAAAAAGAATAATTTCAAACCTATAAATACGCTCACGTCATTGTCAGCTCTGTTCCGTCGTCGTAGTCGACGACTTCTTCAAGGACAAACAGTCAGAAAGAAAACACATTTCGAACTCGGGAAACTCGAGAAACACATCACAGACATCAGAACAGGGATGGTAATGTTGATGGTCTGAATGCCATGCACATAGCGACAGAGCATCTTATTTACTTATAGCGGTTCCAAAAATAATAACATATCAAAAGTTGTTTCTATGACCGAAAATAGAAGACGAAGATATTGCAGTCTGCATTTAGTGTTGATCTTTCTGAATGCAGCACTGAAAATAGGGCTGACTGACGGAATAACACTTCTTTGTGGTGCTATGTACTAGGCAGGCGAGCCGTCTGTCTGACAGACAGCCAAAGCCATATTCTATTTTTTGCAGGAACGAACAGAGGCGACATATGAACTTTGCTGCAAGCAAATAATTACACTTGCAGCATCATTGCGGCAGATGCTTGCCTCATGCCATATGGTTCGCTTAAGAAAATTACACTTAAGTGACCCTTGGATTTCCACTTGTACATCAACCAAGACAGTCTGCTGTTGTTGGATTGAATAAGAAATTTGAAACCACTTGGAGATTTTTAAAGCATGCCACAAAGGCTCTCTTCGGACTAAACTCAAGCATATTCACCGGAATTCGCTCATGTAATTTAAAGAAGGCTCCGTTGGAACATAATACATACCTACATATAACGACTAACTGTTTTTGGTTCTATTAATAGATGTACTTCAAAGTGTTGCCTCCCACCTTTTTTTTTCTATGTACCAAGGATGTCATAAATATAAACAAGCATTTCGATTGTTTGCATTGAGAAGGAAAGCAGAAGCTATTGTCTGCCCTCACATGGCTTGAATAGGAGAGCCCACCATGAGAAAAGCAGTGTTCCCAATTTGAAAGCTTAAACAGTAGGGTATTTCATCAGCACAGAAGGAAATACATTTTAAATGGCCACTCTTTCAAACCTGCAGTGCAAAATTGAGGACAGTAAGTTTTTAGAGAAAATTCTCAACACACATTCTTTTTACATTATTGAAATTGGTTGTTATCGCTCCCAAAAATTATAAAGCACAAAAATCAGTTTGTCGTGAGTGTGAAATAGTTCGCCATTTTTGCACAATAACAGACGAAAGCTTGGACTTACCTGCTGTAAGTGATCTTTTTTATATCAAATTTTCTAGATATAGCGTGAAATATGTTTTTAAATAACTGATACGATAAAAATTCAGGTCTGAAAGGGTCAATATTAATAAGTCTGTTAGGCACATTGACTTTTCGAAAGCAACTAAGTTCAACTTCAAAAACCACCCAAAAACTTCTTGTTTGGTGATACGAAAATGAAAAAGAAAAAAAAAACATTAAACGACAGCAAATTTGGTAAAAATTAAACAAAAAAAAAAACGATTTGGGTCCTTGTTCGAAATCTGGTTTTCCACAAAAAAGAATTCCGTAGAAATTTCCAAGTTCGCTTTGTTGTTTTAGTTATTTCTGAAAAATTGTTGGGTTTCAAAAATCCAATTTTCTGCCGGTTCCGAAAGGCTAATTGAGAAAGCGCTTTTCATGGCAATGAATTCACTAACTTGTCAATTCCTCGCGAAAGGCGATACCCGTGATAAAACATTTTTGCCTCTGCTGGGATTCGAACCTCGAACCTTTGGGTTAGCAGGTGGACATGTTAACCATTACGCCACGGGTACCACATTCTATCGATAGATTGGTGAAAAAGTTCCGCGAATCGGGTGATGTCTTTAACCGTCCCCAAATTGGACTTCCGCGTACATTAAGGACGCCGCAAACAATAAAAACTTGCCTTGAGCAAAAGTCCTCGTCAGTCTGTGCGCCGTCATTCTGCCTCCTTGAAAATTTCTCGAACGACGGTAAGGAGAATTTTACGAGAGGATTTGAATATACATATACACCCAAACAAAATTCAACTTACTCAAGAGTTACTGCCCGCTGATAAGCAAAAAAGGTTAGAATTTTGATTGATTTCGCGCAATTGTAACTTCGCCTAACCGCCTCGTAGCCCGGATCTGACGCCGCCGCATTTTTTCCTGTGGTGTTTCTTGAAGAGCAGGGTGTATGATGGCATGCCTCCAGACACCGAAGAATTAAAATTAGCTATCCGATCTGAAATTGTAGCGATTCCGCTTATGATGTTGGCCAGAGTTCGGGAAAATTTTGAGAAAAGAGTGCGCGAATGTTTTCGCCTCCATGGCGACTACTTACTGGATGTTTATCTAAAAAATATATTTTTTTTATTGAATGGCATACTTTTTGCCCATTTTGGTTTCATAATTTTAGCTCTCACCTTTTTTTTACGAAGCGTTTGAAATTGTGAATAACCTTTTGGCCCACCCTGTACATTTTGTAATTTAGTGATAGACTTTTTGATTTTCTCACAGCGTTGCACTGTCGAAAGTGCAATGCTTTTATGTTTCCTAAACAACTTTTTATGTAGTACCAATGAGGTTAACTCAAAGTGGAAGCACTGGATACCAAAAAGCTGTAGAATCGGGAAATGGCGATAGATAGTAAGGAGTTAAGAGCATTCTCCTTTCTTTAAATTGTAACTGTGCGACCAACGACCATGTAGATTTATTTGTGTGAACTTTAATGGAGTAAAGCAGGTGGGAGATCAAACATCTAACAAACGAAAAGCAAAATATCTATGCCATCGTCAATCGATAGAAAAATCTGCACTCGACTGCGGGAAAAATCACTTCAAGAAATATACCAGCAAACAGGTGCACTGTGTAATTATCATCAACGAACGAGAGGGAGAGGTGTGGTGCAACGTTAGTTGCAATGGCAGTGGTGGCATCCATTATTCGCATTGCTAAATATCTTACCGCAGCATTGTCCAGCTGCGGAATCAATTTGATTAATCTGTTCTACGCAATGAATCCTCCACATCCGATGCGATGGATGGATAGTTGGACGTACGTGTGCAAAGACAGAGACCAGAACAGGCACTTAGGGCGCTTTTTCCACACACAACGAACACCAGCCACCAGGTAACCGATCAATGGAGACGGTGGCGGCAGCAGCGAAATGATCGACGGTGTTGGCTGCTGTTGTGACTCCAGCTTCATCAGAGATGGGAACAGGTTCCGAATGATTTCGCGGCTTATTACCTACTTCCCCCCTTATTTGTGAATGCTGGATGTTGGATGTGCGTGCGCGGCTCAAGAAAAACCCAAGCCCAAAGAAAGAACAACGAATCTCACAAAATAAAGATTGAAAACGAGCGTGTGGCCACCTGGACCAATGGACCAATCACGGCCCAGCTACAAGCAAATTAAAATAGTTTTTTTCCTTCCTGCCTGATATGCAGTAATACTGGATCCCGTCGTCATCATCATCATCATCGAACTGGACACTGTTTCCAGTCCTGTAATTTAATTCTAGTAAATCGAAGCTCTCCCTGCATCATGGTGTTGTGTTTTGTTTGCCTGCTGCTGTTGCTGCTAACTGAGGGGTTCCTCTGGTCCGTCAAGCAAAGACCCCAACATTTCGATGGATGAAAGAAAGCAAAAGATTTTGTGTTTTTTTTTCTTTTTTCTTATTTTTCTTGGTTGACGCTGGGATTTTTTTTATGAGATTTTCTTGTTTTGTAGGCACAGCGCATTGGGCCGGCTTTATTTTGTTTTTATTTTCTTTCTTTTCTGTTTTTTTTTTGTGATTTTGTGAACCTGTGCTGTGTCCATTCTGATTATAGTTTTTTTGTCAGTTGCGTTGCCATTTGGTTGTAACCTGTTATCTACCTACCTGCCAGGCGCTGTCAGACTGCCTAAGGTCTTGGGATGATGATGATACTTAAAACCCGTTCGTTAGCTTCTTGTTGATCTCATAATTTGATACCTCTGCGTTATTCGATTTCATCTCAATGTGTGTATGCATAATTTTTACCCCTTTTCGGTTAGGGTTTAGTGTAGTTGCAGTTTATGTTGTATTTTTTGTCGGGTAGGTAAATCAAAAAAGGATTTTACTTGCTTAATGCTGTTGTAGTTACGTTCGTATGATGTTTTTTCCTTCATTTTTTTTGGGACAAGGGATTCTAGTAGACCACAACAGTGTTGAATTACAACTTTCAAAATTATAACTACTTTTCAGGGTATTTTGAGGTTAGTTAAAAAAGCACCAATAACGTATGCATTAGCACGGAGATTAATTTTTATTGCAGTTTTTTTTTCTAAATTGTTTTTCTGTGTTTTGTGTTAATTTTAGTGGTTAAATGGAAGGTGAAATAAGTTACTAGATAGGAAATAGGAATTAACACTTTTGTGAATAGTTTCATCAAATATGTAGCTTTGTTGTAGGAAAGGTAGGTTGTAGTTTTTGTATGGAGTGAGATATGAGTAGGTGTATATCTTGTAGAAGGTTGGCGAATTTGAATGAATATGATGTTTTAATCAAATAGGTTTTGCAATACGCATAAACTTCATTTTATGAGCTATGCGTGTGCATTTTTTTAAGATGAGAAATCATATCAATATAAAAGTGGCATTGCAGAGAAGTAATATAGGGGCCGAAATACCGCACACGTGATCGAGTATAATACGTGTCTGAATTATGTATTTTTGGCATTACCTCTCGCGTTATCGAGCAATTTAGGACCTCAATTTGACATTCTTTCATGAGTATTTGAACGAATTGAAGTCGATAAATGAGCAGCTGTCTGATGGTTTTTTTTTTAATTCGATAGGACTAAGGTAAAACACCATTACTAGCACGTCAACCTGAAAGATCGTTTGCACTCTTCCCTTAGGTTTGAACACGTAAAGTGTAAAGTTGTTCATTCGAAGTTGATGTCATGTAAGAACCTAAGAACATTCGAAGAAGGGATGTTTCTTATATCAAGGGGACTAGTGAATCCTTTATTGAATATTTTTAGCCTGGATCTGGCTATAGCAGGGCACTCACATAAAGTGTGTTCAGTCTTCAGCCGTTTCTGTGTTTTCAAGACTGAAACAGCAAGTGTCATCCTATCTCAGGCCCATGTTTTTAAGATAATCAGCCCTATCACAGATTCCATCGTAGAAAACTTCCACACGGAAAGCTAAGTTACGAACTACGAAAATTTGTTCACAAAATCCGAATCGAATAGAAGAAAGCATTGCCAGTTGCCACACAAAATACCAACATGGTGGTTTTCGAAATCAGCTGTCTTACGCCAAATGTGCAAGATCATTCACATTTTTCTGCAAACACAACTTCTTTCGTATATCTAGATGACGAATTTGCATTCCACTCGGATTTGATGATACCAAATCTACGAATTTCGAAATTCGTTCCACTCCGAATGTGATAGTTACATCGAGAAACTTAGACTTTTTTCGATTACAATGGAATCTGTGATAGGTCTGAATATCTGAGAAAACAGTGTAAAGTGAAGAAGTCCGCAGGTTATTACCTCTGCTTGAAAGATAGTTGTTGTGCTACCAAGACATATAGATGATGTGAAGTTGGGACCGAAAATCCCTGCATCTACACCGTTGTTTGTTTTTGAACCGTCAGTGTACCAAATGTATTGGAAGTTACTTGTAAGAATGACAGGGTTCTTCCATGCTGAGCGATTAGGAAAGATAACTTTGAAGGATGGTGTAACATTATGCGTCTAGGCATAAAGTCCGAAGAGTGAGCTGTAGAGATTCCAATATTGGGAGCACCTGCAGAATGCTCATATGTCCCTGATGTTGTTTAATGTAGAGCGAATGTTGAAAGAAAAATGGCATTCACTCACTCGATCACTGATGCGGTAATTCGATCCCAGGATATGTTAGATGCAGGCTCTTTTAAAAATGTGGCTCATTTCGTTCTGCAGTGGTATGAACTACTGACCTTCTGTCAAGATCTCGAGCGGGAAACCGCTGGCAGTGTCAAAATAACCTGTGTTTTGAAAAGAAACCACTAGATGGCTCAACATATAGGTGCTATCGTTTCATAAATCTTGGTTTCTTTTTCGAATTAGGATTTAAACACGTTTTTTCGATACTTAGAACGATAAAATTGTTTTTAGAGTTACTTGATTTGGGGCCATTTTTCCGCCTAATCTGTTTGCAAATTTGAAACTGAACCCCGGAGAGGTTGATGATGGTCAACACTCGCAATTTTGAATTTTTATGTCGCCTCATCCAAAGAGCGATTTCTATTGTGGTTGAAATTGTGAAGAATGGTTCAGTCAGGTGCAGATTTAGTAACTTTCATCTGCAGACTGTCAATAGCATTTGTTGATCTACATATATTTACATAAAAAGAAGCTTCGGCAAACGTTTCCAAACCACGAAAACACAAATGTCAAACAAATTACAATTTATGTTTATTTAATTTCAATAGAAAGATTTCAAAAAGAAGACATGAGCAAAGAGTAATCAAAACTCATTGGTTACTTTTAGGTAGGTATAGAGAGGGGCTTGATTTTATGTATTTATAAAACAACTGAAATGCTTCTTCGTATATTCCTTAATTGAAACTCACAAAAGCCATTTGAATTTTTTTATTTGACAAAAAAATTTGTGAAACACATTCATAAATGCTATCCACCTTTGATCACCTTGCTTATAGAGACTTTTAGAGGAAGTTTCCAGTTCCAAAGCACTGATTTCATTCACTCCCCTCTAGATCCTTAGAGATTTATCGATTTTCACAAGAATTATTTGTTCCCTTTAAGAAAATTTATTCAAGTTCTAACATTTCATCGTCTCTGCACTTTTATTCAGAAGCTGAACATGAACAATAACCAAATTAATTTATTCATTTCATCAAAACATAATTTTCAAACGCTCCTGGGCATTTTATCAAGCGTTGAAGCAATGCAGTATATAAGCATAACTTTCTCTTGGTTTAACGTAAATATGGTAGAGTTCTCTCTTGTGTTTCTAGTATAGGATTTATTCCCTTGCATGAGTTAATCGAGTATTTTAATAAGCATAGTTTACTGTTTACCTTGACTTGGAAAATCTATGGAGGAATTTTATTGGGTTGAATTTGTTTTGTTTTGAGAATTTCTATAAATTGCTGAAAGCATTTGTATCGTTTAATGCAATTTAATTAGGCACCTTGCACAGTTGAGATTTGGCAGGTTAAAACAAAAGTTTAGAAATAATCCGCCGACGCCGAAAATGTAAATACGGTTGCGTGTTGCGACTACAAACAGAAAGTAGCTCATACACAGCTTTTCGAAGACAATTGAAGCTTAAATAAGTAGTGTACAAATACAAATCTCATAAATCACTCTTAACATGGTAGGTAGTTGTTGCTGTGATAGACAATGGTTGAATATAATCAACTCCTTGGTTAAAGAAAAACTCCCACTTCAATTTACCATAACATTACCTTGAAACTTAATTTAACTAAAAGTGGCACCATTCGGCTTAGCATGTTTAAAATAACTGGCTCCCATGAACTAACAGCTGCAATTTGACAAAAAAAAAAATCTAGTGGCGCCCAACTTTTGTAAGGCCTGTCGAATTGTGCCTAACGAAGAAGTGGCGGACTCTCTCTAGATTATGATCTTTGGCAGAACTTCACAATCTTAGCTATTTTTGTTTTAACCAATAACTTCGTACCTACATAAATTTGGTGTCGATATGACAATTTCTGTCTTTAGTCATCCTCTTTCGACATAACTACTCGTGTGCTCTATCTAGAAAGTAAGTTAATTGCACTTGGAACTTTCAAATCTGTGTCCAATAAAATAATAAAATCAACAAATAATTGTGTTCCCCCGCATGAACATCGACTCAAGCAGCAGCAGACGATTTAAAAACGTATGTAGGTATGATTTGGGAAAAACCTTAATGTCGATATTCAAATCAGTTCTAATGAATTATTTGTCATAAAGTGCCTATTTAAGCAGCATCGCATTCTTAAGACTCACCTCTGAAAAAAGACAAACATAGAAATAAACAATCGCTGCCCACGAAATTTAAATATCGAGATCACATATCTCAAACAATCATCATCACAGTCGTCGCTTGTTGCCAGTTTTGGATGCAAGAATTCCAGATATTGATGCTGGCATATGAGACTGGAGCGCGCATCTCTCTAAGGCCCTTACTTTCACCTACTATCGCACCTTATACGATTAGCATAAATAATATGGAAGCACGCCACGAGACAAGACAAGAGCGCATAATTTTATTTTCGATTCAATCCGAATCGGAGGCCGTTCATTCGGTGGCGTGGGCGAACACGCTTTCGAGGAACCCAACCAACTTCTTTAGTCTCTCGAAACAAGTTGGTGTCGCTCGCTTATTAATTTCGCCAGAACCAACGTAAATAATTTAACATGTCTTTGTTTGAAATTTTCGTTTGTAATTATTATCAACAAAGGCACGTTTTATAATTGCACACACACGGTTAGGAAGGTTTTACACTAAAGCCACAAGTGGGTCACAGCTCACAGCGAAAAAAAAGAGAAATAATATAAAATTACTTGCAGTTGGTGAGATGGAGAGTTGGACCGTTTTATGTTGGTGCCATGGGAATTTATGTTGGCTTTCATAAACTAAAGGAAAAACATTTAATAAAGCCCAGTGAAAGTCACTTTTATGTTGATTAATTAGACTCCAACTAGTGTAACCCTATTCCGCTGGGAACTATCTTAAGGAGTCTCTATATGCGCAGGCCGCAGGCCGCAACACACAACATACAAGATAAAATTCTTCGATTTTAATAAATAACCATAGATAAGGAGGAAGAGGGTCGTCAAGAGCGAGCTAACATTGTTCAAGAATCCATCCCTTGTCAAGCGGCACTTAAAAACCCAATCACATGGAAAAGACATAAAAATAAATAAAACGGAGTTTCAGATTCACTCGAAATGGTTCACAAACAGTTGTGTTCTTGGGAACCAAACAAAAAATAACTAAGAAGAACACTCTCATTTTATTCAAAGGAGCACCTACGATCGGGGCCGGTCTTGAATTGTGGAAGGAAAAGGGCGCCAGAAAGAATAAATCTACAAACATACAAAAAAGTTTACAGACTCTTAAGTTGATTTTGTATAAAACTGGGTCCTTCCTTTCCTTTTTTTATATTGTTAAATTTAATTTTAATTTTAATTTTGGTGGGGGCAAAACCCCCATTTATTAGGCTTAATACAAGCTATTAACTTACAAACTAAGGAGGGAGCTTTCTCAATTATGAACCTGCTGGTTTGTAAAGCAGGCCCGCTAGCGTCATCGATTTTTTTAAGCCTGCGGTCCCATTCCGATTGTTTCAAACAATTCGATAGTAGAATCACGGTCAGGGGAAGAGTTCTTTACGGTTGGTTGAGATGGTGGTGACGATTGAATTCGTGCTGGCTCCGGAGCAATACCGACAGCTTCTGTTAATTCTTTCAATAGTGACGTGTTGGATTCTTGTGTTCGGGGTGCTGTTGGGACGTAATACGTAGTTTCTTTGAGATCCTCGGAAAAAATATTTATTAAGGACCGAGTATCTTTTGTATAGTCCTTTAGTTCCTCTTTTTGAAGAAATACGAAATGATTTTGTGTGGTGTGCTTGATTAGATTGCCCCTTATTTTTCAGTTGTTGTTTTAATAAAAAAAATAAATAAATAGTGTGGCGCTACAGAGCGAGGAGCCCCTGGGCCTAGCGCATTTCTCACAACCATCCCTTGTGAGGGAATGGAAGGGACCTACAATTTTCTGCCGGTTCCGAACGGCTAATCGAGAAAGCGCTTTTCATGGCAGTTGTTGTTTTAGTAGCAAAAATGCAAGCGTACGCCTTTTTGTATAATTTCTGTGAAAAATAACATCACTTATACCACAAAACAAAACTCTCAACTAATAATGAAACCAGAAATATTGCGTTCATAAAGCCAAGGCCCAAGCATACCTAAGTTGGCTCCTGGAAAAAGTGAAAAAAAATACGACTGTGGGTACGACCAACGGCTACAATGATGAGTGTTTATGGTTCATAATTATGCTTTAATGGGCATCGTATTATTTGGGTAATGATGGGGTCCCACAAGCATTCTTGCCCACAGAAATCATGTGTTTTTGTGCTGATAAACAGCGCTATGATGTCCGATTTCCGAATTTCTTAGCATCTGAGCGTAGTTAGTAGCAATCACGTGTGGTAAAGATTCATTTGCTGGGAAGGTCATTTGGAGGTAACGCATAGGCAGGTACTTCAACTTCTTTAGCACCACACCTGATACTGAGAATGGCTGAATGAAATGAAAGGCTGTCACTTCCGTGAAAATCTCTGTGGCTGTCAGATGGATCGTATTTTTTTTATTACTCTCTTGTTATTTGTTTCTTATTTGGAAATTGCCGACTTCCTTACGTGCGACTATTCATTAGGCCGGGTCGAGTGGGTCATTTCTTTTAATCCTATTTGTGTAGTCTCGTCTGTCGTGGTGGTGGTAGTATGGTATGGTATGGTAACTGGTAGCTCTATACTTTACGACCGGACCGGACCAAGAGTAAATTCCACTTATGTATGTACTTACTAAGTATGATGCGAGTGTGAGAAATAAGAGTAGAGCAACTTGTACACATGACTGACGCGACGCCTTAAGCCAAGTCACAAAGTCTATAGTATAAAGTTGGTATGTAGTATAGGTAGGAATGTATGTAGGTACCTACCTATACTAGCAGGCTGCTGCAAGTAGCGGAAATGCATGACATATTACTGTCATTAAATGGAGAATTATATAATTATGCGATCCATGGAATGCTCTCAATTTTTTCCTGTCAGTCTTGTTCGTTTTCTCATAGGATTGACGTTTGCAATTCCAACTGTCAACACGCTAGATAAACTTCAAAACGAAACATAAAGACTAAAGAGCCATAGGGTATAGGGATAGAGAATCGAAGAAAACATTATCGCCCTTGAGAGATGGTTGCTTGGGCTCAAATGGTGGGAAACGTTTTTTTGTGAGGCTTTTTCTTTAATTTCCCATCTCATTGCATAGAGAAAAAAAGGATTTCCAATTCGAAATTTCTACAAAGATGTATGTAAGTATGAAGATTACGATGACGACAGCAAAGTAAGTTATCCAGTGAAGAAGAATGGAATAAAATCATTGGAATGTAGAAGTAGGATTGGGAGTTGGGACGGGAGGGCCGGGCCGCCTGCCTGTGCGTTTTATTTCTTTCTGTTTTCATGCCACGACGACTTCAATAATGCGAATTCAATTCGCAGACGAAAGATGAACTGTGGGTCACATCTGTGCTACAGATGGAGAGAATTATCTTTGGAATTCGTCTGAGAGGGCGAATCAACAGACAAATGAAAAGCACATCCTGTCGATTTGTGTTTTTCTTTTTATTTTTGTCTTTCTTTTTTGGCTTATAAAATCAATTTGGTGTCTTGATCATGTTTTCATTGAAGTCTATTTTTGAATGAAAGAACAAGAGAAAACAAGTGAAACTTTTTAAAGGGAATGTCGAACGTATAAGTCAGCCTGTGTTTAATTTTCTTGATAAAGTCCTACCGATGCAAACAAAATAATTGAATTCACAAATAAAGAAATAAGGTTTTTGGCAGTGGTGGTAGGGTTTGTTTTTCTAGAGAGGACCGTTAATAATAAATGTTTATAGGTACATATATGCATAGATACATTTTTAGATACAAATGTTGGTAATTTATGGACTTACGATTCAAGTTTGTTTACTGACAATCCACATTTTCATTAACTTAAATGTTCATACAGTAACTCACACTCAAAGTGGGACACCTAAGAAATAAAATCTTCAATAAACTTCTTTACGAAAAAAAATGCAGAGTTGCTCACTTTTTTAAAAAAAAATTATTTTTATTGCTTAATGTTGACCTCAAATTATTATAAAATAAAAAAAAAATATCAAAAAACAACCCCGATTTGTTTAAAAAAAAAGATGAAAATGATCTGTCTAGTATTTTTTTTAATGCAGGTCACACTCAAAGTGGGACACCTGCTGTTTTCTAAGAAAACTAACTGTAATTGCCACGTTATCTATATTATTTAGTTGCAGTTTTTGTAGAGCTTTCATTGTGATAGCATTAAAAAAAAAACCTATGAAGAAAGGCAAATTGTGATTTTCAATTACCAAAAAGGAAAATCCGTTCGCAAAATAAGTGAAGTTGTTAAAAAAGTAAATCTATGGTGTTTAGTGTAATAAAACGGGATGGTCGAATAGAAAATAAACCAAAAAGTGTTGAAAGCAAAACAGCGATAGAAATGTGCGGTTTCTCTTTAGAAAAATAAGAAGTGATTTTTTGCTGTCCGCCATTGGCCTTTAAAAAATGTTAAAGGACACTAAAAATGTTGACTTAAAGGCAGAAAGAGTTCGCCAGTTTGTTAGGAGAAACGAATTGAGTGGCTCAGTTGTGCACAAAAAGCCGTTAATATCAGAAAAGAATAGTCGTTTAAGAATGCAATTTCCCAAAGAAATATCAGAAAAGAATAGTCGTTTAAGAATGCAATTCGCCAAAGAAAATGTGACAAAGGATATGAGTTTCTGGTCAAAGGTAAGTCGCATTTTGTTCTCCAACTTCAATCATAATTCGGTCAATTCATTAAAAGTTCTTTTTACGGACGAAACCAAAACTAATCTTTTTGATTCTGATGTCACATGCTCTTTGGCGAATTGCATTTTTAAACGACTATTCTTTTCTGATATTAAGGGCTTTTTGTGCGCAACTGAGCCACTCAATTCGTTTCTCCTAACAAACTGGCGAACTTTTTCTGCCCTTAAGTCAACATTTTTAGTGTCCTTTAACATTTTTTAAAGGCCAATGGCGGACAGCAAAGAATCACTTCTTAATTTTGATAAAAGAAACCGCACATTTCTATCGCAAATTTTTGTTTTGCTTTCAACACTTTTTGGTTTATTTTCTATTCGACCTTCCCGAAACCGTTTTATTACACTAAACACCATAGATTTACTTTTTTAACAACTTCACTTATTTTGCGAACGGAATTTCCTTTTTGGTAATTGAAAATCACAATTTGCCTTTCTTCAAAGGTTGTTTGCCTTGACATTTCGATTTTTTTATTTTTATGCTATCACAATGAAAACTCTACAAAAACTGCAACTAAATAATATAGATAACGTGGCAATTACAGTTAGTTTTCTTAGAAAACAGCAGGTGTCCCACTTTGAGTGTGACCTGCATTAAAAAAAAAAATACTAGACAGATCATTTTCATCTTTTTTTTTTTAACAAATCGGGGTTGTTTTTTGGTATTTTTTTTTTTATTTTATAATAATTTGGGGTCAATATTAAGCAATAAAAATAAAAATTATTTAAAAAAGTGAGCAACTCTGCATTTTTTTTCGTAAAGAAGTTTATTGAAGATTTTATTTCTTAGGTGTCCCACTTTGAGTGTGAGTGACTGTATGTACTTTTGTTTGAGTTATTCGGTAACTTTCAAAGCCACAGTTTGCCGGGATTTCGCTGTACAAAGAATGTTCACCATAGTTTCATAGTTGACTTTTACACGAAGCGATGTTTTATCCGCTCTGAATTTCACCCTAATAAATGTACTCATGGAATGCGGTCCCTCTCGATATGTACGAGGATGTAAATGCTTTGATATTAAATTCTTTGTTAATCAAAAATGTTTTCATCACATCCGCTTTGAAATATGTGCCGTCAAGAGAAATATCAAATAACATCACTCAAACCTGGTGATTGGTAAACTTAAACTTGTCCCAAAGCATTGCATCCTATTTTAACATTTAATGAAATGGTTTAAATGAATTCCGCAATAGTAAGCTGGTTATGTATAGGTACTTGTTATGCACCTTTCCTGCAATCATACTTAGAAAAATATTTACATTCGAACTGTGGATAGTACTATATACTAAAAACAGTCCTAGGAAAATAAAACATGTTTCTTATAAGTGAGTACCTAAAAACAAAGTTTTTGCAGATGTGAGGCTTAAGATAACTTGAGATCAATTGATTTCTTATACTTAAAACGAATGGAAGTTTTTGATTTTATTTGATATCTGAACTCTAATAAATTACATAAATACCGTACCTTCTTGGTTGTGTGACTATGAATGCATGTATACTAAATAAATAAATGATTTCAGTGGGTGGCGCAACTGAGCAGGGAGCCCCGATGCCTAGCGTATTTCTCTCAAACATAGTTTGTGAGGGAATAGAAGGGATGTACAATTTTTTGGCGATTCCACACGGGTAGTGAAGAAAGCGCTTTCATGACATTAAATTACTAATTCCTCGCGAAAAGCATTTTTTTCCTTGATGTTTTTGGTTTCGAACTTCGAACCTCACATGTAGAATGCGTAATCCAAAAACATGTTCACAAACTGAAAATCACTCAGATACATTCGAATCTAAAGGAGAAGGTTCTATTGGTTTCTTGGACTTACTAAAACAGGAAATCGCTACAAGAAATCGCTGAAGAAGAGACTATAATATTGAGATTTCAATACTAATAATAAAAATAAATAGGTTGGCGCAACGAACGAGGAGCCCTGGGTCCTAGCCCATTTCTCACAACCATACCTTGAGAGGGAATGGAGGGGCCCTACAATTTTCTGCCGATTCCGAACGGCTTGTCGAGAAAGCCCTTTTCATGGGAATGATTTTACTATCGGAGGATTTGCCAATTTTTCACGAATGGCGATATCCGTGAAATAGATTTTTTCCTCTGTTGGGGGTCGAACCAAGAACCTCTGGGTTATCAAGCAGACATATGCTAACCATCACGCCACGGGTACCAGATTTCAATACTTCTTCTTCCATAACTGCTTCACATTAGCGATCAGCTTCAGAGTTACGGCATGTTAACCTCAGAATGCGTTGGCAGATCTCCCAGTTTTGGATTGTTTCATGTCTGAAGCCAACCAAATTCAGATTTCGTTGCATTTGCCTGTACCAGAAGTGTTTTGATGTGCCTATTTCTTCCTTTGCAATCGTGTCTGAACGTTGCCCGCTACAAACCCGCCTTGGTTATCAGATAGTTTTATTATTTCCGCAGTCAGCTACGCAATACCTGCTCTATACGATCTTCAAAGTGTGAGACATCACCTTGTAGGAACTGTAGTTATCGCTCTTTCGTGTATCTTCTTTCCCTTTCTTCATTGGTTGAAGGTAACTTTCCCTCCATTGCTTAGGCAGACCATCACTTTTCGTAAGCTTAGAAATGAGAATCGTGAGCCTCCTGGAAAGTGCTGTCGAGGAAACTCTTCGTTTAAAAGACTAACAATAATGTCGCCACCTGTGCGAAACTTAGATGTCAACCATAAGAATCTGTCCTTGAGCATTGTTAATGAACTTCGGCCAACGAATCTCCCGAGCATTTCTCTTACTTTGAGCGGCTATTTTGAAGATTATTGCTGCCTTATTGAAGTTATTATATGTATTGTGGCACAGAAACCTCTGTCAGCACCCGATACATTCCTTCCGTTCTTTTTGCTTGGAGTTGGTCGCATTTACAAACAGTGATATATATAAAAAAATGAGAATAAAGTAGATTGAAAACGAATAAATTTAGTCAATCCTTAAATCAATGCGGGAATGGCTTTCGGGTAAAAATACTCCATGTTGCATTAAGAAACCCGTGTGCTAGAAAAACCAGTGTAGTTCAATTTAATTTTTACTAGATTGAGAGAGCGTCTGAACTATGAGACGTAAAATCTTTGACGCATAAATTTTGCACACATGAACATACGTCATTGCCAACATCAAAAACGGGATAAAAGCATGCAAATATTTTAGATAATAGCGCAATTATTCAGTGATGATAATTACTTACATCAGTCAATAGGCATAGATATCTGATGATTTATAGCCCCACATCATGGCGGCCATATTTATGTATGTACGTAAAGTACAAAAACCATAAATCTATGAGAAAAATATGTGCAATGCTGTTATTTAGTTGTTTAGAAGCCAATTTACTCCAATTCAAAACTAAAAATTTGCCAAACATCTGTAAGTTATTGTGTTTGTTATCAGTATGTGGCATCCATTATTCTATGCGGCAGACACTGCACCGGTGCAAATGTTTTATGAGTAAACCTAGCAAGTTTTTGTTTTTGAATAAAAGTACATACACAACAAACGCCTTACCTATCTAAACAAAAAAATAGGTCAACTTGTTGGTAGTTTATTATTATTTTATGGCTGTCCACAATTTTTGCATCGTTATTGTTTTAGTGCGGCACATTCAAGGGAAAAATAAAATACAGGTGTACCATTAAATTTGGTAAAGATTTGGAGCATTGCATTTGGTATGAATGCCCGTTTTGGGTGTCGTTTGGATTTTCTTATACTCCCTCCCCCTTAATAAAACCCGACCGATCAAAAACAAAACAAAGAAATCTGAAACCACCCGAACCAGAAGCAATTTTGCATTTTTGTTTAAAACATGCAAACATATTGTTTGAGTCCTACTTTTTATGTCTTATACTCAATTTTAACGAGGACATTTCGCCTGAGGAAAACGAGATTCCAATGAACTAAGGAATGATGTGAGATAAATTATACCTACATCCCACATGCCTTCAGGCATGCATGATGTTTCAAAATCCATAGACCCAAGTCACGTGACAGTTGTCGTCAATCCCTTTTTTGTAAAGTAGAGACTAGAGAAGTTTCTCATAATTCTGAAGGACAACCAACATAGAATTGATCTTGATTTTGAATGTGCTAGGAACACTGTTCAACCCTTTTTTCATTGTTGTTTTATAAATTTTAAGAGAAGTCTTTAGACATGTGTCAGTGTCCTAACAAAATCAGGCGTCGCCGTTGGTCTGCCGGTTTCGAGATGATACTTCAGCTTCAGAAGTTCTGTTGAAGGCTTTTCTTAAACAAAAAAAAAAAAAAAAAACAG
This sequence comes from Melanostoma scalare, assembly GCA_949752695.1. Taxonomy (NCBI): domain Eukaryota; kingdom Metazoa; phylum Arthropoda; class Insecta; order Diptera; family Syrphidae; genus Melanostoma; species Melanostoma scalare. Next base: position 880,627 of record OX456985.1, read on the forward strand.
GAGTTCTTTTGATTGGGGTAGAAGATTGTCCTAGGGCTAACAAGTGATTCTTAAGTGTTGCTTCCTGTAAAATCCTCAATAACGCAATGTGACTTAAAAAAAGGAAGAAAAAAGAAAATAACAAATGGAAAACAAGGTAGGTACAAATTACAAGCACGCAAATCCTTAGTTATACACAGCTAGACACGCATTCTAAAATAAGGAAAACGAAACCAAAAATCATGAAAATTACTTGATAATTGTACAACACGTAAGAAAGGATTCAAATTAAAAAAAAAAACTCTCTCCTTTGCTTCTACAACATAAAACAAGGCAAGTAGAAACTCGAAAGCAGATACAAAAAATAAGCTCCCCTTTTTATGGTACACATAAAAATATCAGGTGTTCATTTCGTGATTGGATTTTTTTTTCGGCCGGCCAGTAGACCAGTTTTGCAGGCTTCTTCTTATTTTCGTATGCCTTTTTCTTCAGGGGATACCTACATATAAATGAGTCGGGTGAGAGAGTGAGAAGTCGTACAACTGAGATACTACCGATGCCAACGAAAATACGTTAAAATGACCAGTGTAGCCACCAAAACCATTACAAGTTCGGCGTAATGACCATGGAGTAAAGAACACGTTTAGGTAGGTACATGGAATTGCTTCATATTGACGGTGTAGAATGTAGATCTACCTACCTACCTATTTGAATTCATTTTAATGCGCCCCTAAATCCCCATACAACTAACCACCACCAAGATCTTAGTCCCGATTCCCTACACTGATGCGACGCGAGACGCAACGCACGGTTACCAAACAGTTAAATTAGCTACAAGCAAAGCACCCAATAAAAATCGGTGGTCTGAGTGCTGAGAGGGTAGAAGAGCGGCGAACAGTGAGTGAATCGAAGGAAGACTATAGCAATAGCGGAGACCAGTAATGAAAACAGGTGTTCTGCGCGTGTAATGCACGGCCACAGCTCTATATAGGTAGGTAGTGATAAATCAATATTCCTGCAACAAAACAATCTACCGTCCTATACCACCTGGGTGCTGTGTGTTGTTGAATTGAATTGAAGCAGACAAAAGGAACAAATCCCAGTTGTTCACTTTTCTTAGTCAGGGAGGGCGGAGGGGGGGATACGTGATTCTATATTGACGACTGTCAAAGTTGGTATCGCCGTATGTCATGGTTGGTGCGAACTGCTCCCTGGTCCCTGCCCTGATGGCATGGCAATAAGAAAACTGAGAATATGTCATGCAACTGCGAAAACAAGGCCAGACTAAGCGTCTTTGGCGCCTTTTCATAATTTGGAGATGATTTTTATAAGGAAATTCGGATTAATGAAACCACCTGCAAATTAAATAATTCCCTTGTGTGGTCGCTGTTATTAGCGCAGAGAGTAACTTGGAAAGGGAATCTTTGTAAATAGTGAAGACTTAAACGTAACAGGACATAGCTTTTGAGACGACCATTATCCAAAGTCTAGGTAGGTACTGAAAAAAGTTCGAAAATGTTACCAAAATAAACCGAGAAGATAGTAAAATAAAAAAAAAACTAATTGGGTGACAGCTGGGGGTGCATTTGGGCCTCAGCAAACATCATTATTTGTCCACAATTTTGATTTCAGCTGCACCCTCTAGAGTCTAGACTCTAGAGTTTTGTGTTCCTAAGTCGGTTGAGGTCCTCTTTTACTCGATTGCGGTGAAGTCATCCTGTTACACAACTTCCCTGCCGTGTGCTTTTGAAAAGGCGTCGAGTCGAAGCCTTCGTGTTCATCCGTTCTACACGTCCTAGTCATCTTATTTTCGCGATGCGTACTCTTCTGGCTATGCTCAAGTCACTGTACAGCTCATAAAGTTGGTTTTTTATCTTCCTCTGCAAAAATCGTCAAACAGGCGTTTGACGATATTACGATATACCTGACCGCAGACGATTGAACCTTATTTATATGAAAAATTGCGCAATCGGGTTTCAGGACATCGTTACATAATCGGTAATGAAATGACGGATAAGCTGGCTAAAATCGGGTCAGGACTCGAATCCAGCGAAACGAACTCTTCAGTTCTAAAGCCGCTAGAACAAGAAAAAAACAGAATCAAACATAATTTTCTGAATACCCTCAATGACAGGTGGTCATCTTTAGAAACATTCCGAGTCTCCAGAAACCTTTGGCCAGATATTTCCATTCTCATGGGCCACAACTCGTTTGGTACATGATGAGAATGGGCATTAGCACATCTGGCTTAAGTAGAGAATGCCGAGACGAAGAGGCGAAGGGGGGGATCATTCCACTTCCTCTGTGAGTGTCCTAACTTGGTTCACACAAGGAAAAAAGACTTCGGAAAATACTCTTCAACGAACTGGGCGACATCTCTAACATGCCTTTGAACAGCATCCTAGAATTTACTCAGGGCTCCAAATGGTTCAGTGGGATTTCCCTATCCCAATATCTTTTTAACTTTGTTTTTCTGGGGACCACAATGGATCCTTGCGATTCGAGTGGTTCATCCAACCTAACCTTACCAGGTTATCGGGACCCGGTTAGTTTATGAGTCAGTTTTCAACGAATCGCGTACCTACGTTCATATTGAAATTGATGAAACTTGAAGTTGATGTTATGTTTTTATTATGCATGGCTTGGATAAAATTCCAACTGAAACATCATCCTACTCGGGCGGATTATGAAAATCACAAGCTTCCTATTTTGTTTTCTAAAGTGATTTATTCGTGACACCCATTCTGATGATAAAATCGACGTCCCTTCTTTCCCAAAGGTTCGCATTGTTTTTTTTAACATTATATGGGTAAGCATAATCCCTTGTTGTGTTCGTGGATTGTGTGTGCTTAAATAAAAAACAAATGCTATTATTTTATTAAAGCATGTTGCGGGCAAAAAAAATTCAAGTGAATAGAATTTAGTCATAGTTCAGTATGTTTAGTGTTGTCATTGTCTTAACCTTTTGTAATAGTGATTCTAAGCTTAATAAGAAAACAAATTTTTAAAATCTTTCATAAAACACAATTTCTTAAACCCCATTACAAAAGGGCCGCAATAAACACCAAATGTGATCCTGTTCCTCTCCTACGTACACCACTACCTGGTACCTACTCAGTTTTATTCTTTGAACATTATTTGGTTTTAATCGGATTTAGTTAGTCACATACCAGCCCAAACACAACCCCTTTTTTTGTTTTGCTAGAGGGCGGCGGTTACGTCCTCGCATCATTAGTGGCGCGACGACCCGATCGGAATAGTAATGTTCTCTCGCAGTTATCGATACGTTTTTATTGATATTTCTCTGGCTTTATTTCTTTTTATTGGTTTGGTATTTGGTTGGATTGAGCGACATCTGGGCGAACCGTAATCTAAGCCATAATTTTATAACAAAGGTAATGAGACGAACCACGTGATACCTGTCGAATAAAGAATACAATTTGTTGTTGGATGTGCAACCTTCCCATGTACTAGCTCGTAAACTTCCTAAAGCCTGACGATATATTGTTGGGAAGGTTGGTATAACGAATAGGTAATATTCGGGAAATTCGTTTGGTGTTGTTTAAATTTCCTTCATTTTTCTTTCTGTTGAAAAAATGGCTTCATTTATGCTTTGCTACCGCCATCGCCAACCCCCCATTCGAAATGTGTTATGAGTCATCCGTTCATCCTTTTGTGTCAATTCGTTCAGTCATTTGCCCTATGGTTGTTGTACGGGTATTTCAAAGGGGGTGGTTGGTGGTGGCTGATGATGGGAAAGTTAAAGTACCTCCATACACAACATATAGTTTGCTTTCGTAAAACCCCTTCCATTCGATTTATATATGCGAACTATTGGGGAGGAAAATGAGCCCGAAAAGAGAAGAAGAGGCGACAGCAAACATAAAAAATAAAAAAAAAATATTATGAAACGTGCACCATAAAACTTTTGTCAAAACAACCCCCGACACGACGCGACGCACATAGGAGTATACGGATCGAAAACCTGGACAAAATTATTTTTTTAAGTAAAACACTTTATCTTTATTAGAAATTATTATTTATACAATAAAAAACAATTTTCAAATATATTTCGTTCGGTTTTATGTAAATATCTTGAAAATTAAAAATAAACTAATGTGTTTGATCGCTGTATTCTGACTCTCCATTTGTGTCCTCTGGAAGAAGCATTTCTATAGTTTCCTTTGAAAACTTTTTTTTAGTCTTTGAAGACAGTTTTCTGAGGCAACTTAAAAGTGTATCAGAACTTAAAAACAGCCTATTGAGTATATCGAGTTTGCAGTCTTTTCTAGAGAGCTTCCTTGCAAAGTTTAGCAGGTAGAGTCTGTATTTAGAGAGTGTAATAAATTAAAAAAAAAGTCATAACTTTTCAAGTTCTAAAAAAAAAGTTCTAAAAAATAAAACTAAAATGTTTTTAAGATAGTTTAATTTTTCATTAATATTTTCGCTGCAATTCTCAAATATTGAGTAGATAGGTTTTGGTCACAACTCTAGAACCTTATGATCCTAATAGAAAAGATTGTTTGTTTTAGGTTTTTCAATGCCTATTTTCGACTTTTTACAGAAAAACTCACAGTATATTTCGACGGTAACAAATAAACTGCTTCCAAATCACACACAAACTATTTACTTAAGACAATTCAATAACATAAAACACATAATAATAAAACTGAAACGTATGGCGTATGAGTGTTTTTTTTTCCAAAAGCGAAAATTTCATTCCTACATAATTTGTTTAATCGGAAATAATCGGAAGCAAATTTTTGAAACTAGTTTAAGCAATAGTCAAATTTACCATAAACCTTTAAATCAAAGTGGAATGGCAGGGTATAGTATAACAAAACACTTAGACTTTAAAACAATGAAAAATATCAACATCTGGAAGAATATTTTACCACAGTCATTTAAACAAACAAAAAAAGAAATTAATATTTCTGCAATTACTCTTTAATAATTATTCAATACCTGCAATTGAATTTTAAATTTAAAAATTTTATGTTTATAACCACACCCACTCACAATCACTCTTTAAACAATACTCACCAGATAAACAAGAATTAAACAAAATCCAAATAAATAAGAGTGAACTTTGAGCTTGGTTTGTCACGCCACACACTTTGCAATAAAAAAAAGGAGTGCATCATATGAACGCATGTATATTTCCCGTTAGATATGCAAAGCATTTACTCTAGAATCTTACTTTTAAGAAAATCGACTTTTGTCCAGGTTTTTGCTCCGAATACTCCTATGTGCGACGGTCGACGCCAGTGTTACACAATCAAAAAGCAAAGAAAATAAAGAAATGAACAACAGCAAAGAAATGTTTGCCATATAAAACGAAAAAATACGGTTGTTGAGAGATTCGAATCTAGTGGTAGATATCTCTAATAGCATTGAATGCATTATGTAAGCCACCCTCTTCCTCTGATGGAAACTTTTCCATCAATAAAGAAACAATGTTTGTGAGTATACAAAATTTTATTTTGGAACGATTCGACGCCGGCCACGGTGCACCACGCCGCGCCGTCCAGGCAGCGGACCGTAGTTTTTACGAGTGTATCTGCTCTTAAACTAATGTGAGTGCAATACTCAATGGCCACGGAACAAGAGTGTGATTGCCAGTTCCATCAAATCAATACAAACAATGAATATTTTCTTAAAAAGCATAAACTTAAACATTAAATAGTTAGTAAGAATGGATATTTTAAAAACAATTCCGTCAGAAATAAAGAAGAAGAGAAGAAGGTATCTTCTTTTTTTAAATCTGATCGTAATGCAGCTTGTTTAAATTAATTTCAAGGAAGTGAGTGTGCTTTATATGCTTTGGGGTAGAATATTTTCAAGAAAAGATTGAACATTCTTCAAAATAAAAAGAGACCTTTTCAAGACAGGCAAAGAGTTTTTTCTTAAAGTTTATGGTCCCCGTAACTATTTTACTGAACAAAAAAGGAAGAAGAAAATTTTTCTATGGATTCATTCTGATTTTCGGTTTTTGTTTATATAAAGTTTGGAAAAGCATACAGTACAAGCTTCAGCTTTATGATATCCGTGAATTAAATTTTTTCAGCGCCAGCGATGTAGCCATATCATTGGGAAAGTGGTTGTTCCCTCCTGCTGTAAAAGTATCAATGCAGACCTCTGATAGTACCGAATCTCGTTACACAATGTCCAGGCTACGAGACCGTCGTATATATGACAATGTTCGTCTCTACTTAGCCTACTTATATAATACCGCAGAGTCCGTTTGCATTGATGGCAAGACTAAAACAAACGTAATGTTGCATATCCAACAAGAAGGTCTCCCGACCAATGTTTCTGCCCTTAGAAAAATTTATAACTCTTTTCACGAAGCTTTCAATGTTTCTAATCAAATGGTCGCTGATGACTTACAAGCCTACGCGGCTTATATTAAATCCAAAAATAACTCTTATACCCGACGAAATCGTACTAGGAATGATGCTCGCCTTTAACACCGCCTTTCCTCCCCACTCACTTAATCCCTCGGCCTTCCTTACTATATACTACCAGAATGTTAGAGGGCTTCGAACCAAAACGTCCTCAGTTTTTACTAATTCACAATCATTTCCTCATGACATTTTTGCTCTAACTGAGACAAACCTTACTCCAAATATTCTAGACAGTGAACTATTTACATCAGAGTACCTAATTTTTCGTCAGGACGGTCTGATCAATGACAGTGAAGAACTGGGCCGTGGTGTTTTGTTAGCGGTGAACTGTCGTCTTGATGTCAGTCCTTTCAATTCATCACATTCAACAGATTTTGAATTTATAACAGTCAAAATCAAACTGCCCTCCCGATATATTTTTATTATGTGCTGTTATATTCGCCCCTCTCAACCAACTATATCATATCAGCTCATAGTTGATGCAATAGACCACCTTTTCGATGCTGCTGACACCAATGACGAAATAATATGTATGGGTGATTTTAATCTCCCGTATATTCAATGGTCTCCTCATAACGACGGTACTTACTATTATCCGTCAAATACTGCATCTGAAAAAGAAATACTTTTCACTGATTGCATGCAAGACTCTAACCTTTTCCAAATAAGTGGTATTATTAATAACCTCAATAGGCAACTAGACCTTATTTTCGTTTCTGATCCTGGTAACGCTATTGTGACAGCAAGTGGCCAACTTCTTTCTAAACTGGACGAATATCACCCACCTTTGTCGCTTTCATTCTCTTACCACAATCCTCAACCTAACATTGCCGTAGACTATTTCTTTAACTTTAGAAAGGCTGACTTTCCCAAATTAAATTCCCTTCTAGCCAATATTAACTTCACTTTTTCTAAAGACTCGATCGATCAAGCGTTGTCAGTATTTTATTCAGAGATTTTTAAATGTTTTGCACAATCTGTTCCTTTTATGCCTCGTAAAAATTACTCCTCTTCCCCACCTTGGTATAATAAAGATCTTCGGTCACTTCGCAACCTGAGGAATAACTTATGGAAAAAATATCTTCTTTCAAAATCAGTAAACGACTACCAAGTTTTCTCGTTCGTTTTTACACAGTTTTCTGAACTTAGTACACGTCTCTATAGCGAATATGTTCTTCAAATGCAATCTTCAATAAAGTTAAATCCTAAACGTTTTTATGAGTTTATAAACATCAAAAGAAAATCTGACGGCTACCCTTCCTCCCTCTCTTACCTCAACAACTCATCATCAGACCCTGAAATGATTGCAAATTTTTTCGCAAACTTTTTTGAACAGTCATTTAGTGATTGCGAGGTAGAAGTGGATTTACATTATTTCCAATATCTAAATAACTCTCCACAAACCTCATTTCACACATTGGATATTTTCCCATCCATAATCAAAAATAAAATTGATAAACTTCAGGATAATTACTCATCTGGTCCTGACGGAATTCCTGCTATAGTCCTAAAAAACTGTTCGAGCTTTTTTGTCCAATCTCTGACAGCCCTTTTCAAGCTATCACTTTCACAAGGTGTGTTTCCAACATTCTGGAAAACATCTTATATAATTCCTATCCATAAAAAAGGACCAAAGAATGATGTGTCTAACTATCGTCCCATAGCCAAACTGTCCTGGATACCAAAGCTGTTCGAAAGCATTATTTATGATACACTGTCTTTCCACTGCAAATCTATTTTGGCTCCTGAACAACATGGTTTCCTAGCTGGTAGGTCAACCACGACCAATCTAGTGGATTTTGTTTCCCATACGTTGTGTACCTTAGAGAAAGGAAATGAAGTTGATGTTATTGCTACTGATTTTAGCAAAGCATTCGACAAAATGTCACATAAAATCATACTTTTCAAATTAAAAATCCTAGGCTTTCCCCCACTTTTTATTTCTTGGGTTTGTACCTATTTAACTCAGAGAAAATATGTAGTCTGCTTCAGATCATCTCTCTCCAACCCCTTCATAGCACCCTCTGGTGTCCCTCAAGGCAGCCATCTTGGCCCACTGTTTTTTATTTTAGGGATTAACGATGTTGTCAAAATCCTTGATTGCAACGTTTTGATATACGCGGATGATATGAAAATATTTAGAAGTATTTTATCCCCCGCTGACTCTTCTATTTTACAAGATAATCTAGACATTTTCTCAGTTTGGTGTCACAAAAATAACTTAGAACTTAACGTTAGTAAATGCCACGCTATAACTTTTTCCCGCAAACGTCTACCCCCGCCCCCTCGGTGCTATTATCTACAAGGTGAACCAATACACGTTGTCTCTTTTGCTCGTGACTTAGGTGTCATTTGTGATAAAGAGCTCAACTTTCACTCCCACATTGAACATGTTATAAAAAAAGCAAACAGCATGCTCGGATTCATAAAACGTTGGTCGAAAGAATTTTCCGATCCGTATATTCTCAAATCCTTGTACGTTACTTTCGTTAGGCCAATTCTTGAATATGCCTCCCAAGTGTGGTCACCTTATCAAATTACACAAGCTAAACGCCTCGAAGCTGTCCAACGTAGATTTCTCCTTTACGCTCTACGCAAACTTCCCTGGGAAGATAGATATCGCTTGCCTCCATATGCTGATCGTCTGCAGCTTATTGATCTTCAGTCTCTTCAAAGGAGACGCGAGATCTCAGATATCGTATTTATTCAAGATCTTTTGAGTGGAAACATTGATTGTCCTTCGCTATTGAGTTTAATATCTTTTAATGTAAATTCACGTAATCTTAGGACTGTTCCCCCTTTCCGAATTCCCTATCACCGTACGAATTATAGTTTCTACAACCCTATGTCACGTATGTTACGTAATGTCAATGATTCCTATAATCTGTTCGATTTCCATACCTCAAAATCATCCCTCCGTAAATCTCTTGCTTCCTACTCACAATGAACCGAACCCTCCTGATTTCATTCATTCTTTTGAATATATTTTTTATTTTAGATTTAAGTTTTGTTTGTATTTTAGATTTAAGTTTGCTTGCTTGTACTAAGTGTAAATAAATTAGTCGCAAAGAATACCAAGCTGACCGCAGTTGGCAATAGTGTGTGATGCACAGACAGCCACATAAAGTTGGAGAATCCAGCGGAATGCACTTTTGGTGAAAATTTTTCTACAGAGACGAGAACACCAAGCGAAAAGCGAAATAATATAATAGCACCGCCGCGCCACTGCTGGCTCGAGTTTTACTGCTTCAACACTGAACACTAAAAAAGCACATTGAACCAACTAGTCCAAAGGGTTTTGTATTGGGGTTGTGTGTTCCCGATTCCAGTGTGTACTCAATCAAGTCAGTGTTCAGTGAGAACAATGAAATTCTTTCTATTCATGATTGAAGACAATTCGCCGGAATCCTGGAGTTCGATTTGATGCCGCTGCCGCCTATGTAGGGTTGCATTTAATGGAAATTATTCGTTTGCGAAGAGAATGCGTTAATTGAAGTGAGCGACTACCGGAATATTCCCTCTAATTAGGCATGTCTGATTTCAATTGAAAGACCAAAGGACCACCCTAAGATGAGGGTGTTCGCTTCGCTGTTCGCTTGGTTCGGCTTGGTTCGTTTCGGTGTTGTGTTATTCTTGTTTTGTATACCTATTGCGGCGTACACAGGAACTAGAAAATAAAAATAAAGAATAATTAAAATTAGGAAGTTTACAAAGCGGTGTGGGAGTTGTTTCGTGAATGCGAGGGTGGACTACTTGACTCACGACCCCATTGACTCATTCATATATGTATGGAATGAATGGTATGTACATTGTACACCCTCTGTTAATTTAAAAAAGGTAGGAAAAAGGTGGGCTGGTACATATACATACCTGCTGGCAATTAAAATGCCTCCTCAAGGCACACGTTTACATGTTTTCCTTTTTTTATATTTCAAACAATTACCTTTTGTCTCCCTTATTTCTTGTGATCCCCAGAACACACAGGACTTTCTAAGGAGGTTGTTTAATAAGAGTACCTACCTAGTACCTAGTCATCAATTGCAAGCGGGCGTGTAATTTGTAGTGGTCCAAATAAGTGAGTCACGTTTTTCTATAAGAGAAGAAAGCATGTTCTCATTCTACCACACAAAGATAGCTATCCTTGCAACTTTGAGTCATTTAAACGGGACAACACAAGGGGTTGATGTAATTTAGTGACACATGCTTTGATTTCGAGGGTGCCGTATTAGATTTTAACTTGTTTTAATTTTTTGCAGGCGTCACCTGCTTCTGGCACGTATCAAAATTCATCATGCCAGATCGTGTTTCATTTTTTTATTGAATATGTAGTGTAGGTAGGTAGGTACATGTTTGTGTCAATAGGTAGCTATATGGTTTTCTTATTAACCATGTTATGGTATGAAATCAACACCACGAAGGCTGTTGTAGGTTTTGTACTGATTTGATGCGTGCCGTGTTGAAATGAGTTTACAGGCCCTGTACTTAACCCCTGATTGTTAAATTTTTTCTGACCTCGAGACAGTGAACCTTCCACAGTACGAACATAAATTTATATTAAAATAAAATTAAAAATTCATCTCAATCAGGCAAGTGGAAATTCAGGCTTTATTTTTTATCGATTTTCACGATCAGGATTTATTTTGTATCGATTTTATTGATTTGATCGATTATTTATTTTTACTTTATTGAGCTGTTTGATGTGTTTGCTTAATTTTATTTTGTTTAATTTTGCTTAGATGGAGGGCTAAAATTTTAAAGAAAAACGTGGGTACACTTGAGGATCGGGCGTACCTGCCTACCTAGCAATCTTTACGAAATGAGTTAGAGCAATAAACACATTGAAAAAATAACAAAGTCATGACAGCGTCAAAAAAGAAAGCGTCTGTTTAAAGATTTTGGCATAAAGCCCTTTTTATAACGAAGGTAGGGTGAAGGTAGATCACCTTTACAAGCACGTCGACCTGAAAGATCTTTTGTGCTGTGTTTAAAATGGGAAAGTGGAAGGAAGACACGACCTTCACTTCGAATGAACATTCGAAGTGGAGGTCGTGTCAGAACCTAAGAATATTCGAAGAAGAGGTGTTTCTGATGTCAAGCGTACTAGTGAATCCCTTTTGGAATTGTTTTAGCTTGGAATTTTCTATGGCAGGGCATTCACATAAAATGTCTTCAGCTGTTTCTATGTATTCGAGGCAGAGACGGCAGGTGTCATGCTGATGCCCCCATGTTTTTAAGGTGAGTGTTCTATCGTATGCGATCTCGGTTTTGGGGCAGGGCTAACGATTTTCAACTATATTGCGTTTAAAATACAGTGTCAGACTTAGCCTTTTGGGGAAACTTTTCTTAAACATTGGTTTCTGTTCTCCTGCTCTCAGCAGACCACCGAGGTATTCCTTTCGCCAATTACCCTATAAAAAATGCGGAATACCACTGGCTTCACAATTAGTAGTTATTTTTTCTTTTTCTGAAAGCTTAAAACAGGAACAAAAGTGTGCATGCACCAAACTTAGAGGTACCTCTTCAGAGGTTATCACAATTAAGGGTGTACCTTTTTTCGTCTGCTGATTTGAATTCCTTTTTATTGGTGATTGCAGGAAGAACAGAGAAAACTGAATTTAAAGTTATTTAAGAAAATTATTTAGCTTTGAGAAACCACATTATTTTGGACGCTTACAATAAAACTAATCTAAGATGGTTAAGCAGTTTAACGTGTAACGCATTGAAACAGATCTGGCCCAAGCTAGATCTTAAGTTAAACTTATGGAATCTGTGATAGGGCTGAGTAATTTCATTGCTAAGGAAACAACCTTTCTCGATAAGACGTTCGGAATCGACAAAAATTATGTTTCCTCCATTCCTCACAAAGTGTGGTTGTCACAGAGGCGGTAATCTCCAGAGTTCCCAGCTCTGTTTTGCCATTCTATTTATTTATTTTATTTGTAGAAAAAAATTTCACATTTCTACCAATCGGATATTTTTAAATATCACAACTCTACTTTTTATTTTGCTAGACGGAGCGGCGCTACAAGCATGTTGATCTCAAATAGATCCGAAGTTTTTTGGGCTGAGTTTCTTCTTTCCTGGTTGCGAAGAGTGTCAAAACTTTGTGTGATACTGCTTGAAGGGATCTCCGGGTTTGTTATTTGAACATGCGAATACCAGCTGAGACAGTCATGCCCTATTTTCTGTGTGATGATTTTGCTGACTCTAGCTCGTAGTACTTACCTTTTTGAATTCTATCAAGTTTTGTTGTTCCTTCTGTAGTTGAAAGTGACCACGAACAATTTAATTGTTTAATTTCTGTTAATTTGACAGTTTAAAGTTTCATACTGGCTTACACCTGTGAGCTGTTTAACTTGCAGAACCAATAAACTAAAAGTTTTTCTTGACGTTGACATTGCCAACTCGTAATATCCATTAGTTGTTGGATATGGCAGTCTCAACTTCTGATTTCGTTCGTTTTTCAAAAGAAGAATTGCATTGTTTTTTGATGCAATTACAAACTTCCTCGCCTCTTTGTTTCGCCATCCACATGAACCTCAGAAACATGTACTTTGTTGAAAACTTAAAATGTAACAAGTAAAGAAAAAGCAAACAAATGAAAGAGAAAAAAAATTATACCGCATGTAACATTGTACAAAACTATCTTCTGTTGAAACTTTTTTCTATTGTCTTTGGCAACCATTTATACGAGACATATTTTCACTGTGTAATTGTCGCTGTAGGAGGAGGCCATTGTCCACCATCAGCGGTGCGGCGCGGCGACTTCTGTTATAACCACCCTAGTGGAAGGTAATCTCTTTCAGCACAAAGATTCCCATATTATCTTTAGTTATTACTTTTATACAAGAGGAGATTCCATGCTAACTACATCTGAGTGCCTTTGCTATACGCTGTACGCTATAACCATTGCTTGATGGCCTTAACACATTTTTTTGATCATTAAAAAAAGTGAAACTAATTTAAGGCGAAAAACTATTTTTTAACGAGAATTTAATGCACCCGAGTAAAGTACGAGAACCTGTTAAATTATTTAAAAACGAAATTAACGTCATTCCACTTGAAACCAAAAGAAAGAAAAATCTCATTTTATTTTTATTTTTTATTTTGCATTGAAGGATCTCACAAAAAAGGCATACCCACCACAAAGTACATTTCGTTGGAATAATTCGGTGAAGTCGGCACATTGTGTGCAGAGCACAATGAGAGGGAACAGCGTGCCAAAATCAAAAACCCCAGACAGAAGAAGATGCAGAGCAATAGCTTTGGTCATGATGATGGTGGCTATGCTACCATTTGAAGTTGTGGGTAAGCATACCCATGGAGTGCATGGGGGCTATGTCAACTTTAATAATCAGCGTTTTGCAATGGAGCCACAAGACCAGACTGCAGTTGTAGGCGCTCGTGTGACACTTCCTTGTCGGGTCATCAACAAACAGGGAACATTGCAATGGACAAAGGATGACTTTGGTCTAGGAACTGCACGTAATTTAAGCGGCTTTGAACGTTACTCGATGGTAGGAAGTGATGAGGAAGGCGACTATTCGCTGGACATCTATCCGGTGATGTTGGACGACGATGCGAAGTATCAATGCCAAGTGAGTCCCGGACCGGAGGGTCAAGCAGCTATTAGGTCGACTTTTGCCACCCTAACAGTGCTGGTTCCACCGGAACCGCCAAAAATATCTCAGGGTGACTTTATCATGACAACAGAGGACCGCAAAGTAGAGATTGAGTGCATTTCGGCGGGTGGAAAGCCAGCCTCTGAGGTAAGTTGCGCATAGACAAACCATTTATCGACAGAAAATGTAAAACTTCGTTTACAGATAACGTGGATTGACGGGCTTGGAACGGTAATTAATGACAACATCGAATACTCAGTAATTCCAATGCCAGATTTGCGACGGTTCACTGCCAAATCTGTACTTAGACTCACTCCGCGCAAGGAGCACCACAACACCAACTTCACTTGCCAGGCACAGAACACGGCCGATCGAACATATCGGTCTTCGAAAATACGTGTTGAGGTGAGCACCTTAGTGACACTGCAACTGTTTTTGTTAATTAAGCTAACACCACGCAAACCTTTTCGATTTCAGGTGAAATATGCTCCCAAAGTCAAAGTGAGTGTAATTGGTGGCGCTTTGTCTGGTGGCAGGATTCCAGAATTTGCTCAGGTGCGGTTGGAATGCAAGGCGGATGCGAACCCCGTTGAAGTCCGTTACCGATGGTTCATAAACGATGAACCAATTATCGGCGGTCAGAAAACTGAAATGGTAATTTTCGCTCTCATTTTCTTTTTCATCGTCTTTGTGGCTTCCGTCCGTGCAAGTGGCTCCCATGGAAGATTGCTTTGATGATTTGTTTAAGTTTTAAATTAATTTTGTTTCTTCCTTTCTTGTATCTTTGCAAACATCAGGTTATCCGGAATGTAACACGAAAGTTTCACGATGCAATCGTGAAGTGTGAGGTGCAGAATTCGGTGGGCAAGAGTGAGGATAGCGAGACTCTGGATATAAGCTGTAAGAATTTCTGGCAATTGCTTTTGCAGGTCAATGGTTTCAAAGGGATTTGTTTTTCCTTACAGATGGTCCTCAATTTCGCCAGCGTCCACAGTCAATAGAAGCCGATATCGGAAGTGTTGTTTCACTGAATTGTGAGGTTGATGGGAACCCAATGCCAGACATAGTTTGGATTCAACATCCTATTGATAGGGTAGGTTTGCATTTAGCCGGTGGTGTACCATTGCAATAACTCATGAACCACATTGTACTTTACCCCACAGGTTGTTGGCGGCAGCTCGAATCTGACGTTTAGTGTAACAAACGAAACTGCTGGGCGGTACTATTGCAAAGCAAACGTCCCCGGCTACCCAGAAATATCCTCGGACGCTTACGTTTACCTTAAGGGATCTCCCATAATCACCTCTTCGCACTACCAATACGGTCTGGTCGGGGACACAGCCAGGATTGAGTGCTATGCGACTTCAGTGCCGCGAGCCAGACATGTATCATGGACGTTTAATGGTCATGAGATTTCGGAATCGGGACATGACTACTCGATATTGGTGGACGCAGTGCCTGGGGGCGTAAAATCGACCCTCATCATCAGAGACAGTCAATCGTACCACTACGGCAAGTACAACTGCACAGTGGTCAATGACTATGGCAACGATGTGGTTGAGATAAATTTACAAGCTCAGAGTAAGTTTGAAGAGTCATTGGCTTTTGGGAATTTGCGATTAATGGCTTTTGTCTTTTTGCAGAAAGTGTTCCGTTGTTGATGACAATTGTTGGAGGCATTTCATCCGTTGCCATTCTTATGATCCTGACCATCTTGGTAATTGTGTACTTTAAGTGCAAAAAGCGGAAACTCCCACCAGCTGATGTTATCAGCGAACACCAGATATCGAAAATCGCTGCCAAGGAAGCTGGCGACCGCACATCAAATTACAGTGACCTCAAGGTGGACATCTCTGCCGGGTATGTGCCTTATGCCGATTACACCACACACTACAGTCCTCCGCCGCAATATCTGACAACATGCTCTACCAAATCTGGCAGCCATATGCAACAACAGCAAGCCATCAATGTGCCAATGACTTTTATAAATGGTGGAGGCAGCCTTACGGGTAGCATCATCGGATCTCGAGAGATCCGTCAGGACAATGGTCTTCCAAGTTTACAGAGCACAACCACCAACGGAAGTGTGGTAAGTTCATCGCCTAATGGCAGTTGCAGCAATAATAGCACCGCCACTCATGTAGCACAGAACTCGTTGAGTATCGATCCAAGGTATAGCGCCATATATGGCAATCCCTATTTACGAAATTCTAATTCATCATTGCTGCCGCCCCCTACAGCTGTTTAGAGTCTAGACCTAAGAAACTAATAATTTAATTAATTTTCGCTTTCGAATTTATAATCGAGTTAGGCTAATTATCAAAAACAAGAAAAACACAAAAAACAAAAGAGAAAAAAATCATACTCTTGTAGGGACTAATCACGTAAAGACTGATCTCAACGATTAAGCTAAATGGGTTGAAAAGCAGAATACTATGTTTTATGTCTTTGAACCCTTCAAGTTGTGACGTAGAGGCGGAATTGTATATTTGCTTGAGGATTCCATGAAATAGGCTTCAGTTGCTTTTGTTAGAAGCTTAAGTGTTTCTCAGGCTGCACGCACGAAATTCTTTCTGGAGTTGGGCTTTGCTTGCGTGTTGAAAAGCTGGGGTAGGCTCAAAGCATAATTGATTGATGATTAAACCATAAAAATGAAAAACTTAACCAAAACCCATCTTCGTATGACGACGTTGCGAGTATTTTGATCTCAATGATGACAATTCAATTGATTTCAGCTTTCTTATCATTTGTAATTTTTTTTTTCAATCGAATATTTTAGCCCAACTGTAGAAATTTAAAAAAAAAAAAGTTTCCAGGTGCTCCAATGATAAACTTGATATTCCATGCTATTGGAAAGCAGTCATCAATATATTTCATAGGCAAACTGTCCTAGCGTTCTTCCTCTTCTGTGTATTGGAAGCAAGGACTTTTTTAGTGCAACTCCGATATTAAAATCTTAATCCGAACTCAACAGGAAGCTTTTATCTGCACAGACACTTAACAACGCTACAAGTCCTAAAATGTTAGGTACAGCTCGATAGCTTGGCCTTTAGAAAAATAAATCATTTATTGAGTTCAAACAAGCAAAAAACAATCTACTGTCAAACACATACATATGTCTGTACGCATATTTAATTCTCAGAACTAAAACAACGTATAGGCATCAGAAATATCTCACAATCAGTTTCTACAAAACGGACTTCGATTTCAATTGAAAATTCTCATCAATCGTCAATCGTTCGCAATGAGTTTGAGTTACTCAAAGGCCGATTTTAATTAATACCAAGAAAAGCCTTGTTTCATTTCCTAACTTTGTGTATTGCACTGAGCTGTGGAGTAATTTTTTCATCGATTTATCAATTGATTCAACAATAATCCCTATTCAATAAAAGTAATCATCTTCAGTATTGTTTTGTTTATTTATAGATTTATTACCAAAAACATAATTTGTAGTTGTATCAGCAACCCATCTTAACAGCATTGTTCGACATTTCAATAATAACAAAAAAAAGTGCTGGGGTTGGAGATGGGGGGCTGAGTTTTGTGGGAGTTCACGTCTAAGTACAAGGAAATACTTACCCATGTTGTGTGCAGTGGAGAAGGTCAATCGATAAGGGTGGTGATGCATAGCATATCCAACTTATAACAAAACCAAGAACTCAACTTCAAGTTGCCTCTTGTATACGTGAATTGCTTGTAAAATATTCTTGAGCTTTGTGCTTTCCTTGATTTAGTTTCAATGCATAGCAATCGATAAAGTTGAATGTTTTAACATTTCCTGATATTTCTAAAGGTATGCGGTTTTATAATGATGACTGAGGGTTGTCTGTTTGTAAAGCATTTTACGTTTCTGTCTTCTGTCCTTCGTGATGATGATGTTGAAATGAGTTGTGTAACCATTTTTATTTAGTTGGATCAACTTAATGTCTGAAATTCAATAAAATCAGGTCTTCCTTGAAGGCAGCAATTAACATTAACCGAATTCCATAACCGAAACTTTTGCTACGTGGATGTTATGAAGTTTAATTGTTTCAAGAGGAGGAAGTGGATAGTGTTCGTTGGGGTTTTTAATTTTTTTTTTTTACATTTCTAACCAATTTTTATTTTTGCATTTACATTTTTCTGTTTTGTTTTGTCTTAGCTAATATACGACGCTTAAATCTATGGAAGCGACCCTTATCCTCTACGTCACAGCCCCACTTGATCATTCGCGCTTTTAACATCACATAACAAATAATAATCAAACATCGAATAAATATCTTTGTACAACCTAAGAGCTTCATTTCAAGTTTTACCTACTCACAAAAAAAAAAAACAAACTCAAATATTTAACAAATTCTAACAAAATTGCGTCCCATACCAACTTTCATAAAAAAAAAAAAAACAAACTAAGCATAATAACCAAATTGCATTAGAAAGCTACAAACTGCATCTTCAAAAACAAAACAATTTTTCATATTAAACAAGTAAAGGTATTATAGAATATATTTAATAAAAAAAATATTTTAAATTAGGAAACCACTGCTTGAATTCAATATGAGCATTTCCTACTAAATGTTAAACTACGATCAATCAAATCGAATAGCTTTTTTGAATAATTATTATTAGTGAATATTACAAAAAAAAAAAAACAAAAATATTTATAAAGAAATTATGAATATAGTTTTAGAAAATAAAGAGGACCTGCGAGCCTCTCAAGTACCTGATTACCAAGTAAGTTGTTGGTTAAGAAAAACAGAAATCCAATTTAGTTAGTGCTTCTTAGTGTCTTATATTCAGCAGAAAGGAAACCGAATATAAAATTGTTTTTGTATGTTAAAAAAGAGAGAGAGAGAGAATAAATCTTTTTTTAATCTAATTTCAAGAATTGCAGTTTAATTATTTTTTAAGAATATCGCAACTATTGTCAAAAGAGAAGAAATATGTATAAAAATTACACAAAAAGTAATGTCCAAATGCTTATCGAGTTATTATTATGACGACTCCATCAGAGTGCTTTCTTATTTAGCTGTTAGGTTCTCATAAATGTATTTATATTTTTCTAGTACCATTTTGATAAACGTAGGGATAATAAAAATCTATCTATGTGTGTGTGTAAGAACTTTCTTTATTTTATTACGCATATACGATAAACATTGTATTGTTTTCGTCTCGATGATGGCAGTTGGCAGTTGGCAGCGCACAACAACCAAAAATATACCCCCAAAAATGTTTTCCCTTTCCGGAGTTGGGAGGACAGAGAAACACGATAAAATTTAACTGCATACCGCTTTTTCTTAGACTCATTTGACGGTTCACTGACCTCGTAAGAATGGGAAGGCGATGGCGATGGAATGACTGCCCAAAAAAGGCTTCGTCCGCACTTGGCGTTTTATTTTATTTTCTGTTCTCATAATCCTTCCCCACCCCAAATTTCCTACCCTCTTTGTATACTCTGGACTGGAGTGTGCGTTGCCGTTGCCAGTTGCCAGTAGTTCGAATGTTTACTTTTGTAAGCTCAAATTGGTTAATTGAACATTTTGGAGCTTTCTTAAAACGAAAATTAATTATACCTAGATAAATAGAAAGAAATTAAAATGAATTAAATTACGTGTGTTCTCTTATGAATTTTTGTTCTATCAGTTTCTTAAGGTAGATCTGTAAGTTTTAGACTGTGTTATTCTCTAAAGATTTACGATGATATTACATACAACATGATTAGATTATACCTATACATACATTTATATATATTTTTCACATTGTAATTTTAGAAATTTAAGAAAAGAAGACGACGAAAATAAAAACGATAAAAATTTTTAAAACAAAAATAAAAATGGAAATTTTAAGTAATATTTTTTCGTGTTGTGAAATTTTTCTCTATTCGCCTCGCCACGTCAGTTGGTAGGGAAGGCTGTTTTGGGATTTTGTGCGACTTTATTTACGTATAGGTTGAAGTTGAAGGGTGTGGTGCGATATGCATATGCGACGTGCGAAGCCAAAAAACGTAACACGCCATCAACAACCAACGGCTCCTGCCAGTTTGGGGGTTGATCATGGAAAAAACTCCTGCTGGCCGAAAAAAAATCGATAGGAAAAGCAAGAGAATAATGTTGAAGTGAGTCAGGCAAATGACATTGAATTTATTTAGTGTGTGGATGTAGAGGGTCTATAAAACGGTTTTGTATTACAACACGTAAAGCGTCTGCCAAATGAAAATAAACCTTTCAGCACAACAGTGGATGATTTACATTTAGTATCCTTGTGCAAGGGGGCTAGTGGAACAAAAGGACAAGTTGTGGCGTTTATTTAAGTTTTTCCCAGGAGAGTATCAAATTTCATGGTATTGTGTGCGTCTGGTTGACAAACTAATACTAATTAGAAAAAGGTAAGTCTTTTACCTTTGGCAAGGGTAAGTCATATTCATACTGTTAATGTCAATTGGCCTAGAGTTGGGGGGGACAGAGTTCCTTTCGGTAAGGTTGGTAAATTGACTATTATGTTGCAATTGCATGGTAAGGTACTTAAAAATGAAATAGTCTTTGTTTTTCTTAATCTGGGAGCTACGTTGCTAAGGAATTAATTAATCGCGAATTTAAATTTATCGATTTAACACATACACAGAACCATACATACGTAATAAAAAGAAAATATGTACAGTATTAAATTTAACACCGCATGCGAAGAAAGTGTTCTCCGCATGCAAGAGTTTAATTTAAAGCGAAACTTCTCTAGTACTTCAGTAGGGTGAAAGCGACGCAATGGCAGAGTTTTAGCTTGCTCCACCGGACACGGGGTTTGAAACCTGCCAACAACATACCAGTTTATTTTTAACGTCACTTTTTGGGTTGCAAACGAAACTACTACCACCCTACTTTCATCTACTGCGTCATAAAAAAGGGGAAGTTTTCACCCTGGTAACGCAATGGGTCCGTAATTAGTCTTAGTGCTCAACTCTAGCACCCAGCCTCTTATTTTTTTTTTTAAATAAATAAGCGTTTGCAAACAGGAGCTTGAGCTAGGAAAACATGCGCATTTCCAAGTAAGTTCATCCTTTTAAATCACTTACCACCAGGGGAGTTTAGCTTAAAACTAAAAGTATTTGTAATACAAGTGAGTTATGGCAAGTGTAAAAAATTTCTTTAACAAAAAGCTACAAATTTGGTTTCACGTCTATAAATGTAATGGACCTCGTGCTACAACCTACAAGCGACTCTTAACTTGAATGCTTTTAGCTTTTTGTTAGACGTCCCAGCTCTAGTCACCAGCGTGTTTTTCGTTGGTAGCAACCTTTTTGTTTGCGAACAAGCATGTGTACTGAGCGACATGTTTGGTGCCCGTGGCTAGCATATCTGCCTACTACGTGGATGTTTGAAGTTTGAATTCCAGAAACATCCAGTTGTTTTCCTCAGGTATCGCCCTTCGCAAGGAATTAGTAAATCCCCGAATAGCGGAGTTCACTCTGCATAAATAGTCAAACAGATTTTGGTTTGAACGACCAATGTTGGATGATATGAACCCTCAGACGCCCGCTTGTCTCCTTGAAGTTGGAGTTATTATGTCATAATGTTTTGCGACAAGTCAGATAAGTCTGAACACAAACTACATCCGACCATTCAACATCCATCAAACGAAGTCTGTCCAATTATTGTACAGTGTGAACTCCGCTCTCCGCTAATGAAGTTACTTATACTCCCATGAAAAGCGCGAAAATGAAATGTTTTTACTAATTGAAAAGCGTCAAATGCTGGTAAAGTTGTAAAAAATTAAAAAATAAAGTAAAGAAAACTTTAATATTTCCAAACAAAAAGTCGGCAGCACTCGAAGTCAAGTGTTAGTAATCTTTCTGTAGTATAAGCTTTTCGTTTACAGAATTCTTTCTTAGTCACTGTGGCGTATGAGTACTTTTATTTTAATACGCACCTGTGTTGTTGGATTGGCAAAGGAAACGTTTCGCGCTTAATATACATAGATATCTCGCTTCGTGTATGTACATACTTTGAATATAGCTTGCATTAGTACTGATCGGATTTAGTGTTCGAACTTGGATTAGTAACTTACTAAGGTGTTAGGTGACCATTACAATTCGAGCTGAACCTGAGCCTCAACCAACACCTAACGCCAACAATTTCGATTTCGGGCGAGCTCTTTCCAGTTTTGCATTTTAAGTCGGTTGAAGTCTTCTTCCACTTGATTGCCCCAACTATGATGAGGTCTTCCCCTTCCACGGTTTCCCTGCAGTATGCTTTCGAAAACCCGTCGAGCCGGAGCGTTTGTGTCCATCTCCTCTCTTCGTCCTCTTCTAGTTATGCCCATGTCGCGGTACACCTTGTTGTTGTATCTTCTTTTCCACACATTGTTTTCGCGTATGGGACCATAGATCATTCATTTTTCTTTCGAAACGACCAAGGGTTTCCTCATCCACTTTCTATTAGGTTCACGTTTCCGCGGCGTAAAGCAGGACTGGGATGATCAAGGTCTTATACATGGTTACCTTGGTTTTTCTGGAGAGGGTTTTGTTTCTCAATTACCTTCTTAACCCAATGAAGCAACGGTTGGCAAGAGCTATTCTCTGTTTGATCTCCGCACTGATGTTGTGACCCATGTCTATAGTGGATCCTAGGTAGACGAAGTCCTGTACAATCCCGAAGTTATGTCTGTCTATTGCGAAGTTTTGTCCATTTCGTCGATGTTCGGTGTCCTTGTTTGTGACAAATGTATACTTCGTTTTGCCCTCATTAACCATCAAATCCATTTTTGCCGCTTCAGTTTCAATATTCGCAAAAGCACCTATGACATCAGGCTTTTTTCTTCCCATTACGTCAATATCGTCTGCGTAGGCGAGTAATTGTACAGATTTTTGAAAGATTGTTCCTCTGGTGTTGACGTTTGAGTTTTGTACAATCTTTTCAAGTATAATATTTCAGAAATCGCATGGCAGTTTGTCGCCTTGCCTTAAACCTTTTTCGACGTCAAAGGTCTCGGTGAGTTCTTTATCGACCTTGACGGAGCAGCATGACTTCTACAAAGTCATCCTTTTTAGTCGTACGAGTTTTGCAGCGATGCTGAAACTAGAGATGGCAGCTCTGTACGGCCTAGTAAGAGTGTTTTAAACAACAAAAAGAAGAAAGCTATCTCACTCTTAAGTATCATACGGTTATATTCCAGTTTGATATATTGTTGTTCCAATAAGCTCTTTCCAGCAAAGTTTCCAAAGCATTCGAAACGCTACTTCAGTGGCAATTTGGAGCTCGTATTGATTGTAGAGCTCTTAGTGAATTTAAGACTGATTTTAATTAAGATTACTTTGTTTCAAGACTCTACAAAGCTCGATATTACGGATGTGAATTGGGTTTAAATGTGGTTTGAAATTTTTGCCGCTATTAAAAATTTACGTTTGGTTTGAGGTATCGAACTCAGCTTTTGAATAAAAATATCCTTTTTAACCCACTTCTTTGCTAATTTTCCTCATGATTTTAAATACTTTCTTTAAACAAAATTATGTTTCCTTGTTATAATAATTGTTAACTGCTTTATACAAAATTCAGCTTGAAAGGTATTGGTAATTTAATACGAAAAACGTAACTATATTTCAGTTTTTGCTATTTTCCTCGGTTCTGTATCGTTTATTCGACATTTTGAAACAAATCTTTTGAAAACAATTCCCATTCCCCATCATGGACCATGGTCTAACATTTCGAAAAAATATAAAAAAACAAACAGTTTCGTATATTTTTCCAAAATGAATAAAAATAGCTATAAAGAAATATTTTCTATTAATATAAATACATATATTTTTATTTTTTTATATTTTTAAAATATCAAAACATTATTACAAGGAATTTTTTCATCATCATCTTTCTGTAGCTTTCATAGCCTACCGTTTATCGAATATAAACGGTTACGTTCAGACTTCTCTCTCTATCTTGAGAAACGTCAAATTTTTAACCCACATTTTAACCCAACTCACACACGACCTAAATTCCTGACTTGTTAACTTAAATAATATTCCTAAACTTCTATCATTAAATTTGTCTCATTTGAAGATTAAAAACAAGAAAATTTTTATGTAAAATATATGGTAAATGAGCAGTTCAAACTGTCTCTCAGGAACGCTAAAGTTCATAAGTTAACATTTTTTCAACACGAAAGACGAAAAGTTTTTGCAACTGTGTCAAGATAGCAATGAACTTGTTTGTTCTGAGTTATAACTTCAATTTACTAAACTATTTCGATAGAAACTATTTGCGGATAGTAGACGTAAAAGTTCAGTCAGTTCAATTCTTCCACAATTTTTTTTGTTGACGAGTAACCTCAATTTATAAAAAAAGAAGAATGTTAAAATGGCAACTTTTTATTCAAGCAAGGGACAAAGAAAAAGACGACAAGAAATTTATCAACTGTATGTAAAATTAATAAATGCAACTTCTCCAGATTACACATTTACTTCTCTAGTGATGTTCAGCTCAACCGTTCAGATTGTCCATAAATAGTTTACGACAATCCTCCTGTCACTTCGACGGATGCACCATTTATGTATGCAGCTTTCTTCGATGCCAGAAACGAAACGACTTCAGCAACTTCTTCTGGTGTGCCCAATCTACCCAAAGGGCATATTCTGCTCAAATTCTGTTTCAAATGGTCTGGTACAGCTGCAACCATAGGAGTATCAATGTATCCGGGTAGAATTGAATTGACTCTTATGTTGAATTTGCCAAATTCCTTAGCAGCAACTTCAGTGAAGGAAATGACTCCTGATTTTGAAGCTGCATAATTAGCTTGGCCAACAGTAGTAAGCTTTGCGGCGATACTCGAAAGATTAACTATTGAACCAGATACTTTGTATTCGACCATGGCCTTGGCAAACTGCTGTGTGATCAAAAAAGTACCCTTCAGATTAACTTTGTAGACATCATCATAATCACGTTCTGCCATTTTCAACAAATAGCAATCTCGAGTTATTCCGGCCGAATTGACAACAATAGATGGTGGTTGTTTGTATTTTTTAATACAAACGTCAAGGGCTTTGCAAACACTGTCAAAGGAAGAAACATCCACTTCAACGGCACTTGATTCTGTAAGAAACGAAAACGAAATCAATTTAGGGTGGTAAGTTTGTTTTATTAAGTAATTACAAGCTAATCGTGTTTATATATTTTTAATTCGAATTGAGAAAGGGATAGATAAACGAGTTCATTGCTGTAAGAAAGGCTTTTTTCGATAAGAAAATTTAAATTCAGTATGTACTTAAATATTATGTAATATGTATACATAAATGTTTACAAATTAACCCTCTCCAGAAAAACCAAGGACTGGGATGATTAAGGTCTTATACAAGGTACCTTAATCATCCCAGTCCTGCTTTACGGCGCGGAAGCATGGACTTTATCGAAAGCGGATGGGGAAACTCTTGGTCGTTTCGAAAGAAAAATTCTCCGAATGATCTTTGGTCCCGTATTCGAAGACAATGTGTGGAGAAGAAGATACAACAACGAGCTGTATGAGCTGTAACGCGACATGGGCATAGCCAGAAGAGTACGCATCGCGAGACTCAACGATGGTTGGGTCATGTAGAGCGGATGGACCCAAACACTCCGGCTCGACGGGTTTTCGAAAGCACATTGCAGGGAAATCGCGGAAGGGGAAGACCTCATCTTAGGTGGCGCAATCAATTGGATTAAGACCTCAACCCACTTAGAGTGCGAAACTGGAGAGAGCTCGCAATCAAAGTCGTTATAGAAGGATGTTGGTTGAGGCCCAGGTTCACCCCGAACTGTAATGCCCACCTAAGTAAGTAAGTAAGTAAATGTTTACAAAATAAGAACTAGTAATATACATATGTAAGTGCTATATAGTCATTTCATTTTGTTGTTCAGTGCAATGGTTCAATTTAAAAAAAAGTTAAGTTAAATTAATTATAAGATTATTTATTAATTATTTTGCTAGCTTAGCAAAACAAAAATCAAATTTTTTAAGTCCTGCCACGGAAAGTGTAAACAAAACAATGAAATCATACATACATAGTTCCTTCGAAGATAAGCAAAAAACATTGAAGCTGAAATTATGCAATTAGTTCTACAAAAACGGAAAACGGGTGCAGTTTTTTAATAAAGGGGGTATTCTGGTGTCGAGGCATGAATTTTAGGTAGTTTTTGAAGTTTCATAAAAAAAGCAATCAACATTTTTTGTGTTAAGTTTTCAAATTATTTATTAAAATTTAAAACCTGCAGAAAGAAAAATGAAAAAAATTTAGAACTAAAAAATTGGCAGCTGACGTGACCATACCCACGATTTCTCGAGTTGTACTTAACCGGTTTTAAATTTTTAGAGAGTCTTCTTTACAGGCTTCTCTCTATCTGGAACTATTCTCGTCATTTTAAAAAATTCGAAGTCAGAAAAAGTGGTACAAGAACTGGGGCCAAATTACCCAACACTGCTTACGCTATCAAGCACATAACAATTACAATTTGATATTCTTTCATCAGTATTTGAACGAATTGTAGTCGACATGAACAATAGACTGATGTTGTGTAATTATAGAGCCTATTTTGAACAAAAAGAATACTCACTCACTCGATCACTGATGCTGTGATTCGGCCCCTGTTTTTCAGACAATGACCATTTTGTGATTTTTTTTTCAACTTTTCTGTAGTTCCAGATAGCGACGTTATTCTGGATTAATATTTTTTTTGCTTTTTGTTTCCGATTGCTATAAGGGTTGGAATCGTGGGAATGTTAACGTACCAATTTTTTGAGACTACCCACTTCATCAGATGGTAATTTTTTCAATTTTGAACTTTTTTTTTGCGTTGTTGTCACATTGATCAATTGGATTAAATAAAATGTTCAATATAAAACAACTGACTTTTAAATGAAAATCATTTTGTACAGAAATTATGTTTATGTTCATGTAAGAGTTGAGTTGACACAACAACAAACAACTTACTAAACACTCACTAGTCATTACGACACCGAGTTTAATCTTTGAAAGTATGTTTCGCTTTACTTTTCGTACTGGTCTGCGAAATAGTGCCTATGTTCGGTTACTGTGACCTAGACAACATCCGGCTACCGCTACAAGCTATTGAATATGGATTTCGTTTCGGTTTCCATTCCCACTCGATCCGATAATTACAAAACAGGGTTATAGTTCAGTAGATAGTTGTAGATTTCTTACTACAAATCTTATGCTTTTTCGTTCCACAAGCCTTGTAAGCCGCTGAGCGAAACGAAAATATTTGTTGGTCTCCATTTCCATGAGGACGACGTGAACCAAAAAACCCAGCAGAAAATGTTTGTGCAGAGTTTTACCAGCTGTTTAGAAAAACGACGAGAAAGGTAAGTAAATTGGCGAAAAAAGAATTAAGAGAGCAATGTACTTTTTCCACGATAATTTGTTTTCTTGGTTTATCGTTTTATTGTGTTTACTTTGATCTCTTCTTCGAAAAATACCCCTCCATTTTGCGAATAAAAAAGAGAGAGTAAACAATTTCCCCACCCTGCGAATTTCTGCCACCAAAAATTTCTGTGTACTGAAATCTTGCACTGCCAAAACAAATACAACAGACGTTTTTCCAAGCGGTTGCTGCGAATGTTTTGTTCAAGGCTTTTCTTTACTTTTTAGACAATTACGCTCTTTCAGAGAGTTTCTGAGAGAATTTCACCCCCACTCCTTAAAATATGACAGATTGTGAATTTCTGTGCACCTGTGCACAAAGTAAAGAAACAGACCTATTTTTCTCCGTGCAAAGCATCATTAAAAGATCTTGGATCGCCTTTCATATGATTTTGGTAGTCACTTTTTCTAAACAGCTGGTAACACTCTGCACAAATAGTTTTCGTTTTGTTCTCTTCCACGATTTCGTTGTGGATGTGAAAACCAACGAAAAGTTTAGATTCGCCTCAGCAGCGTAATGGACTTTAACAAAAAAAAAAAAGCTCATCACTGCTCAAGAGCCAAGATCACTACGAACGATTCCATAAAAAAAACAAATTAATTTTTAGCAATTATAATTGCACAATTTGTTTTTATGTCTTATTAGACACCAAATATGTTGCTGCAACACGCAATAATCAAAAATAACATTTCTCTCTTTCAATGAATCTATAACCTTTTACTTTAAACAGGTGCTTGTAGCACTTGAATTCATATCCGCTTAAGAAACAACCGGGGATACATGTTTTTGTTCTTGAATTTTACATACAAACATCCAAACAAGATCTTTGAAGTTTGTGTACCAAAAGATGGGAATCACTCGGGTGCCTACTAAATACTTTCAGAATAATGCAATTAGTAGTGATACCCGATACTCTAAAGTCTGACACCTCTGGCAGTTTAAGTATAGTGCATACTTTTAGGAATCATTATTTTAAGACGTTTCTTATGTCACTTTAGCGACTGTCAGTCTCTAGCGAAGTAGTGAAAAAAAAACCATTGCACAACGAATAAACATTACTTATTTACCTGAACCCAAATCGGTAATAGTCTCTTCGGCAGTCTTTAAGTTTTTGTCGGCAGCTATGATGCGCGCCCCATCGCGAGCGAGTATTTTGCAAACAGCTCTTCCAATTCCAGATCCGGCACCTGTAAGTACACATCAAGTACGTATAATACGAGTACATTCGAAAATGAAAAGTATCCATAACTATTATTGCAAATATAGTAGGGTATACTCTAATTAGCACTTACCTGTTACAATAGCCAATTTTCCAAAAAGAGGACCAGGCATTCTGATAATTAATCACAAATATATAAAACGGTCTAAAAATAACACTTTACTATTTGTCGAAATTATTTATTGAACTCGTTTGACAAGCAGCAAACACCACAGCCACTTCCAACAGTTATGTTATCGAACTGATCCTCGCCTTCAACAACTGGCAACTAGCAGCCACCACCCTGGAGATTGAGAGCAAGGTGCATGTATTAAAACTACTCTCGTACTTTCCAACCAACAACTGTTTTCAGTTTGAATAATAAAGCTCTCTCACTTTCTTTTGAAAGCATCGGGTTGATTTGATTAAGAATCATTCAACAAACAACAACCGGTGCCAGATGTTTACTTAGTTCAGCTGTATTTTGGTTTGATTATCGGTTCTCTAATTTTCTTGTCCACAGACTTGAAATAATATAATGGACCTTGGACATGAATTAATGGCACTTTGCCCAATCACTCAGTTCGATTGAAAATTTTATTCAACATTTTATTGCAGATTATGAAATGCCAACGCATGCGCGAGAGGTTAAAGAAGCGACTCTAAAAAGTGACAAAATTAATAGGCCGAATAAATTGAAATGCATTCGAGTATGTAGTTCGTGCCTTTGGGAAAAACTTCCATGTGTACAGTACGAAACTGAAGTAGTGTTGCCCCATACATTAGACTATGAAAATGTTTCCTTTCATTTTGGATATCAAAATTATTCAATGCATACTTTTGGGAAGAAAGACAAACATGATGTTTAGATGGAAAAAAAAGGACTCGAAGCGTTGGTGGACATTTTGTCTACTTTTGTATCAGAAAACTTAATACCTACGGCAACTCATAATCTAGGAACTTAGTCCATGTTCGGTGAGGTATAGGGCCGTACACCGTTCTACATACGGGAGCAAAGATCAGTCGTATAATTTCTTCTTTTGAGACGACTAATGGACAGGGTTGTCAGGTTCTAAAAATCGAAATCGCCATAAGTAAAGTAAAAATCGCCAATTTAAAATTTTCTCCAGCAAAAATTCATAATTAGGAAACTCAATTAAATACACGGACCCTGTATTTTTCCATTACTTTTAGTAAAGAATAGAAAAACAAAAAAAAACAGAAAACGATCCGTACTTAACAATAAATATGACTTCAACCGACAAAAGGAAATAACATAAGCAGACTGTTCAAAAGAAATTTTTCTGATCAGAACAAAACAGAACAGAAGCCGTAAAAAACTTTTGAAAAATAAGTACATGCAAATTTGTCAGAAAAGCAACAACAGAAACCAAAAACAAAAGAACCACAATTTTTCTTCTTCTTAAAGAAGCAAAATTTAATTTTATTTTTCAGACTCTTTTTTTTTTATATTTTTGAACTTATTTGAGATATTTGAATTATGTTGACAAAACTACGTGCCAAAAGTCAAAACCTGCTTCTGACAGTTTCACCAAACTTGATCTTGCTCAAAAGGAGGTACAGAAAAAGCAGTGCTAAACTGATCCAGAGCAGCTTATTGAACACAAAAAGATCAGATGTATGTATGTATGTATGTATGTAAATTTTTATTTAGTGGATTTTTACTATTATAATTCATTTAAATTAATATATAAATATATAAATAAGTTTACAAATGTACAATTCTCGAAAACTAATATAATAGATACAATATTTAAACAATTATTGTGTTTCTTATATGAGCTATTAGTAGTTTTTTAAATCTAGTTAAGGAACTTTCATTCTTTATTTCACTAGGCAATTCATTAAACAATCTAAGTCCACGATAATTAATCATATTTTGAGTTCTTGAGTTTCTGTACAATTGCAGTCGTATTTATAAAATTTGCTTAGAACATCCTTAGACAACTGTCCAACTAGACGTTGTCTAAAGAGTTGGACAACCCTTAGCCAATTTCGTATTTATAAATGCATTCCAACAGTTGTCTAAACAACCCCTCAAACTGTCAACTTCGAATGAAAAACTAACTGGTGGCGTTCATGATGTATCCGTACAGTTACAGTACCATTTTTTGTGTTTTGATATATGAGTGCAACAACTAAATGGCTCTGAAAGAGTGTGGCGTAGCACTTGAACCAGACCAAAAAAGCAGCTGATTTGACTTTGAGTTACAGCTTACAGCTTTTCCAAGTCTCATAAAACGATGAAATTTGTGCAATTTATAAATTAAATTGTTGAAAGCAGTATTTTTGCAAATCAAACTACTTATTTTTTTCGATCTTAGAACTCTCAACAGTGTTTTATAACATGTTCAACAAAATTGTTTTTTGCTGTAGCAAATGCCACTTTAGCCATAGTTTAGACAACCAATTTCGGTGTCTAAAGTTAGACGTTCCTTAGACAGCGATGAAAGTGTTTATAAATACGATTTGGAGTTAGACACTGTCCTAAGAGCTGTCCAAAGTTAGACATACTTTGGAATGGAATTATAAATACGATTGTTGGAGTCTAAAATCATTATTTGATCTTAAGTTGTAAGGCTGACTTTCACCTACATACTTTAAATTTGAAGTTAAATATTCAGGTACTAAATTGTTTTTCATTTTAAACACAAACATAAGTGTGTTGAACATTATTCTTTGCTTAATGTTTAACCATTTCAAACACGACAGCATCCATATAATTGGTGTATAAATATTACATTTAAGAATAGTTCGCATAGCTTTGTTTTGTAATACTTGCATTTGGTTTATTTGCTCATTATTACCTAAAAATAGAAAAACAAAATTCAAAGTGAGGCTTTATAGTTGTATTGTAAATATTCACAGCACAAATTGTTATTATATTTTTGCGTATTCTTTTGAGAAAACCAATTTTTTTCAACACTTTCTTTGTTACATAGTTCATAAAATTTAATTTACTGTCTAATATAACTCCTAAATACTTAATTCCATTTACTTGTTCAATAATGTTACCCTCAATTGTTATATTGATCGTGTCATCGCTGTTTAACACCATGCATTTAGTTTTACTAACGTTGATCTTCAGTTTGTTCAATTTTAACCACGTACACAGGTTCAGCAAATCTTCGTTGATATGGTTCAATAGTTCAAATATAGTTTTTCCACTTACGAACAATAGAGCGTCATCGGCAAACAAAGATATTTTGGAAGTTTTTAAAACTTTACAGATATCGTTTATATATATTAAAAACAATAAGGGGCCAAGTATAGTGCCTTGCGGTACACCAAAACAAGTTTCATTCGCGCGCGATTTTGAATTATTAACACAGGTTTTTTGGGTTCTTTCAGATAAGTAAGATTTGAACCAATCGAATTCAATACCTTTCACACCGTATTTACATAATTTACTTAACAGTATATTGCGATCCACTGTTTCAAATGCCCTTTGGAAATCTAAGAACATTGCAATAATTTTGTTGCCACCGTGTATTTCTTCTTTCATGTTTAGTATCAACCAGTTTAATGATGTTTCACAGGAATGATTTTGTCGGAAACCGGACTGATTTTCCATCAATAAGTTAGTATCACAAACGTATTTATAAAACTGTTCGTAGGCGCACTTTTCAACTATTTTTTCTAATATTGGCATCATATTTATTGGACGGAATTTATCACACTCCTTTGCATCGGGCTGTTTAGGAATTGGGATTACAATAGACTCCTTTAAGTTGTTAGGAAACATGCCCTTCTTAAAGGACTCGTTCACAATTTTTAATATTATTGGACCAATTATATCAAAACAATCTAGTATTATATTAATGTTCAGTTTCAAAGCATTTTTAGTATTGATTTTTTTACATATTGTTCTTAACTCACCAAAATTTATTTCACGAAATTTAAAAACATTTTGTGATTCAGGTAAGTCGACTTGTTCCTGATTTACAACGGGTATAGAGTTATTTATCGCATTTATACTTTCAACAAAGTATGAATTGAATTCATTAGCGATCACAGAGTTTTCAGATTCCAATTTATCACCGAAGTACACTTCACCAATTTCACTTACTTTTTCGTTTAAGACAAATTTTTTGATTGTTTTCCACATCTATTTTTGATTATGACAAGATTCAATTTTGTTACATATATAATTCCTCTTTGTTTGAAATAATTTATTTTTGTAATTATTACGTACATTTCTGTAACTGATCCAATCAGCAGGTCTATTGAAAATGCTCGCTTTACGAAAACACTGAATTTTGTTAAATTTTAGGGTTCTTAATTCTTCAGTAAACCATTTATTGGAATCATAAACTCTAACTTTTTTTGTTTGTTTATTTACACAATATATTAAATTGTCTTGGAGCAAAGATGATAATGTATTGAAATCACTGTTCAAATTTAACTGATCACATTTTTCATTAATAAGGGCTCTAAATTGAGATTTATTATATCTAAAAAGATCGACATATTTTGGACTGTTTTCACTTTTTTTATTAATCACGGGAACATTAACTAAAATCGCTTCATGATCACCTATTTCTAAGTCCGGATCTGTATCAGCCAAAACATATTTTTCATTGGGACATATAACAAAGTCAATTAATGATTTTGAATTAGCCGTGATTCTTGTAGGTTTATTAATTACTTGTTTCAAATTATTTTGGATTAAAATTGCATTAAAAGATTTAGTGTATGTATAGGTTGTGTTTAGTAAATTAATATTAAAATCACCAAAGATCACTATATTTGAATTTGTATTCAATACTACCTCAATCAAACTCGAAAATATTGTACAAAATTCGCGGTCAGAACTACTAGGAGATCTGTAAAAAATCGCAACTGTTTCTTTAAATTCATTTGAAAAGATCTCGTAACATAAACACCACATTTGCATTGGTACGTGCGTTTGGTCTATTATTCTGTACCTTAGACCTTTTTTGAAATAAAACACTACACCACCTGTATAACTACTTGTACTATCACAACGCAAAGGAGTATTATAGTTTGGCAGATATATTTCACTATTTTCTATATTTTCCGTCAAGTGAGTTTCAGAAAATGCAATTACTTCAAATGAGTTATTATTCACTAAAAATTCTATTTCATTGAAATTGTTTATTAGGCCTTGAACATTGGTATACCAATAGTTCAATTGGCTTGGTTGCTAATATTGGGTCCTTTCTTTTAGAACTTTTAATTTTCTAAGAAAAACAGGACAGTTCCTGTCATTCGCTTGATGGTCACAGTCAACACTCATTCCCAAAGATTTATTTAGTTCTGTACAATTTTTACACAAAGCTTTTTCATTTTTACATTCCGTAACTTGGTGGTCACCTCCACATTTCATGCATGCAGTACTGTTTTTACAGGCACTGGACTTGTGGTTAAACCCTTGACATTTAAAGCACCGCGAAAGATTAAAATATTCTCGTGCAGGACATTTTACCCAACCTATTTTTATGTACTCAATGTCTAGAATTTTACTAAAGCTGGCACTATCAACTTCGAGAATAACGCTCAAATTTCTCCATTTTTTTTTGTTTTTAAACAAATGAACAAGTTTAATATTACCGTCACTTAGTTCTTGGTTTCGTTTCTTTATTTTATTAACTATTTCACTTTCTGATTCATCATTTTCTAGATTCATGATGCACACTTTAGGGTTATTTTTTAAAGGCACTATGACTTTGTATTGGTCTTTAAATTTGGCTTCAATTTCGTTTTTCAATTTTTCGGATGACATTTTGTCCGCACATTTGATGGCAACACCGCCGTCGTTCTTGTTCACCACACTGTTTATGTTTACATTAGTTGGGTCTATATTTTCTTTTATATGTTTCCGCGTTGCATTTGACTCTTGTTTTGTCATGGGGTAGATAAGGACGGATGATTCATTTTTCTTTAGTACATCACTATATGAGTTTTTTTCTTTGTTTTGATTTGCAATAATGTTATTATTTTTCTTTTTAATTTCATGAGTGAGTGCGTTAACTGACTTTGCTATATGTTGTACACTTTCTTTCACACGCTCATCACTTTTGTTTTCCTTATTTTGCGTTATACTCTTTTGTATGTCTTTAATTGAGTCCGAAACCGTTGAAATTTTGTTAACACCATCATTTATTTTTTCACTTTGGTTTTGCAGATCAAAAATTTCTCATTGTACATTATATCATTACGATATGAAATTAAGGAACTTGAATAAAAATGAGTCTTGTAAGGGAGGACCAGTGTAATGTGATGACGGTGTAAGAACCTCCACAATAAGGAATAGATATGTTCAGTTAAAATACCTCCCAAAGTAATTTTACAGTTGCTCCAACCGTTTTTGGCAAAACGATGACTAAGTAGGCAAACACAAACGAGAAACGAGTCTCTAGGTGTCAAAAACTGCTCAAACGATTTCGGTAAAATTTTATGTGAATAATTATTTCTTAAAGGGTTTTCTTATGATGTAAATTTTTTTTTGTAAAAAGCCTAAGAACGGTACCCCCTACAGTACCTACCGTTTTTTTAAAAACTGACTTTCTCGTTTTGGGCTTACACGATTCTGACGAAATGTTATGTTAAATAAGTCTTAGGTGGTTCAAAAAAGATGGCGAATCAACATTTGAAAAATTCAAATTTTTGAAGTTTTAACTAATTTAAAAAAAACTTGCTTTTTAAATCCTAACTAATATTATAAATGTGAAAGTCACTCTGTCTGTCCGGCTTTCTATGTTACCATCTCCCGCCCAAACTACTGAACCGATTCAAATAAAATTTGATACAGAGATAGTCTTAAAATTTAGGAAGGACATAGGCTATATATTCTATCCCTAAATTCCTACGGGAACGGGAACGTATACGGGAATTTAGAAACTACAGCACCGATTTCAAAAATTTTTCCACCGATAGAGTGCTTCACTATCTCAGAATATTATGTATTTTAATTCATCCACATATTCCTACGGGAACGGGAGTACTTACTAATATAATAAGTCTGAAAGAAGCTCTGTCTGTCCGTCGTTCTATGTTACCATCTCCCACCCAAACTAATAAACCGATTTAAATGAAATTTGGTACAAAGATTGTTCAGAACTTAAGGACGGACATAGGTTTCATTTCATTCGAATATTCCCACGGGAACCGGTCCTCACTTATATTATAAATGCAAAAGTAGCTTTGTCTGTTCACCTTTCTATGTAACCATCTCCCGCTCAAACTAATGAACAGATTAAAATGAATTTTTGTACAAAGATTGTTCAGAACCTGGGGAAGGACATAGGCTATATATTTTATCCCTATATTCCCACGGGAACGGGAACGTATACGGGAACTTAGAAGCTACAGCACCGATTTCAAAAATTTTTCCACCGTTAGAATGCTACACTATCCTTGAGTAACATAAACTGTAAATCATCCCCATATTCCTACGGAAACGGTCACCATATTCCCACGGGAATGGGAGTCTTTACTAATATCATAAGTCTGAAATGAAATCTGTCTGTCCGCCCAAACTATTAAACCTATTTATATGAATTTTGGTACAGAGATATAGTCTTGAGCCTGAAGATGGACATGGGCTATATATGTTATCCCTGTATTTCCACAAGAACGCAAACGTAAGCGGGAACCTAGAAACTACTGAACCGATTTCAAGAATTATTTCCCCGTTAGAATGCTACACTATCTCAAAGTAACATTAACTTTAATTTATCCCTATATTCCTATGGGAACGGAAGTACTTACTAACATAATAGATCCGAAATCAACTCCGTCTGTCTATTTTGTTTTGTTACCATCTACAGCCCAAACTATTGAACCTATTTGTATAAATTGGTGCAGAGATAGTCTTGACTTGAGCCTGAAGAAGGACAGGGTCTGTATTTGTTATCCCAATATTCCTACGGGAACGGCAAGGTAAACGGGAACCTTGAAGCTACTGGACTGATTTCAAAAGTTCTTTCATCGTGAGGTGATTTCTGTCAAATTGTCGATTCCACAGTTGACCTGAGAAGAAATGTCTATCTTGATCTTCAAATAAATATTGGCAATAGGTAATGACTTTGTGAAAAGTCGATTTCGGCGCCGACTAATGAGATAGTTAACCATATAAACTAATTAATTATGTTTAACGTACTGGGGGATGTTGTCGAATGTCTATCAGTAGACAATATTATGGACACTGAGAAAGTCATATCATACACTATAGAGTTTCTCAATTCCTTAGAATTATCAGGATTGGCTGCAAGTTGGTGTTCCAGTGCCAATAATGAGTAATCTAGAATTTTATACAGATACAAATTACATATCTGGGATGCGGCATTATAAAAGTTTTAATTATGACTAGAACAGCGAAAGGAGAAAACTATTGATTCCCCGTCTTTCTTTAATTCCCACTGATTAGTCATGTTAGTTTAAAAGAGTGTATTAAACTCGCAAAACCTTTTTATTTGACAAAAGAAGGAAAAAGTAAGAACGTCTTGTATACTATATTTTCAAAACGGTAACTTTGACTTTTTTCAAATTTTTTGTCGAATCATCTGCTGGCAATTTCTTTAGACTTGCATAGGTACTTGATTTTTAAAAAACTCTTTGATACTGAACTGAGCACACCATCGCGAGTTTGTGCTACCCAGCCATGCCCATTTTTTTGACAAGGGCTGGGAATCTGTCAACTGATATATTTTACCCTGATTACTATTAAGTACCTGCAATGAAATTTCCTAATGGGTACTCCTGATCGATGAAGCTACATATTTTTAGGAGATGACAAGCATTTTTTAACTTCTTTCTGAAACAATCGAAAGACGACACGATTGTGATCGAGTTACCTGAACCAAATAACTGACGGATTACATAAATTATCTAGCATCCCAAAATCATATACATATACGAGTATATCATTAAGAAATAAGAATTCACTTAAACGATACGTATATCTACACATGCACAATATGAATGTCCCTCTTATTAAAAAAAAAACTTAAGTTGAACGATTATTTTCCGCATTGTGATAATATTCCTTAGTTATTATACTGATAAATGGCATCATGTTAAAGACAGCGAAAAAATAAAAAAAAATATGAAAATCCGACGGCAGAATACAAAAATCGATGAGGACAGGTTAAGGAGAGCTGAGCGAAAACGGAAATCACATGACTGCACGAAATGACAACCTCGGCACCGCAATAAAAAAAGGACATCGAGACACAAAAATCCCACGCAGTGTATATCGCAACGATGATACTGTGTACGTGGTGGATATTGTTAGTTCTGCATTCATATTGTGTACAAATAAACCTCGTTTTTATTTGGAGCGTGGTGCAAATTGCACGTTTCATGGAAAGGTATTCCGCACAGTTGCAACGTTTCAATTATCCAATATAATTGGATTGACAGTCACACTCGCGCGAAGAAACTCTCTGAATAATATGATATCTGCAAGCGCACCAACTTCCGCAGTTTAACAACCAAACTTTTTACAAGAAGATGAGGGAAAAAACGTAAATGAAGAAGAGGACCAAACCAACGGATTTCTACCGGCAACAACTAGGACTGAAAGAAAGTTACTTCCTTTCTGGGTTCTACAGAGACGCCCAGTGAAGCACCCAAGATGAGGTAGGAATAGAAACTCATAATGATTATTATTATTGTTATGATTTTCGGATACAAAATGTAGAACTGCGAGTAAAGATGTGCTTCTGCTCCTTTCAAGGGACACGTAAATCTGTCAATTAAGGGCGGAACAACCCGGACTAACAAATGGATGTCATGTAATTTTACGGTTTATTTTCAAAAGGGCTGTAAAGATCTAACTATAAACGGGTGTGCCATTTCCAAAAGAGAATCATGAAAGATTGTTTACTTTAACCTATTTTTCTGCAGCTCCAACTAATGGCAGGCAAACTAGACGCGTGTCTACATTTTTACAAAGGCTTCTTTGTCCAATAGTTCTCAGTCAAGCCGGGGGCATTCAATGCTCGGCACTTCAAAGAGCGTTGTGCCTATTTCCTGCGGTTAGTTGAAACAATGCAGCAGAGGAGGTGTTGAAGTCCATGGTTTATTTTTGTTACAGGCAAGATGCGGTGAATACGGTGAGAGTATTTGCCTGAGGGCTGCTGGTGATGGTGGTGTTTCATATAAAGAGCTGCTTTAAGGTTTACGTTTTCAATTAACCGTTTACTTCGGAGTGAGTTCAATGAGCTTCCAATATTTAATCAGTTTCTTGAATTGGTTAGCAACATGTTGATGGAGGTGTACATTTGAAATTGTGGATAGTTCTTTGTGTCTTATGCGTTGAAGGTACGCATTCAATTATTCAATTATTTATATTTAAAAGTCTAGGGACATTTCTTGTTAGTCGAGCTTTGAATTGTGAAGACTGAGAGACACTAAAGTTATAGAGTTCCAATTTCGGTAAAGGACTCTCGGTAAAGGACTCTCTTAGTAGGGCTGAGCAACACAATGACTATTTAGCTGCCAATATTGAAGATAAATTTAAAGCTTGAGTTTCGAAAAGCTGATTCAAAAGTTCCGAGCAAACTAGACTGGAGGAAAATACATTGGCACATCAACCGCCGGCCGGCGACGTCTTAAGGTGTCAAAAAGTTACTATGAATCAGATCGCTTGATAAGGTTGTGATGCTACGAACAGCCTTTCCAAACGATAGTACATTTACTACTGCTTTTGGGGGACATTTTGGTAATTTTGTTATCGTTCTGACATTTTCACGGGTCCATTCTCATAATTCATAATCGTTCTGTGTCGTGGCTATCGTTGCTTCGGGTTGCCTTTTTTTGCCTATAGTGTTTTACAATTCGTAATACGAGCCCTGAGTTGAATTCCATGGTTTGAAAACTCAACGCTGTCTTCTGTTGTTGCAGCTGAACGTGGCCTCATGACCATTATCGATGAAAAGTACGGAACCGGAAGCTATCAGTACATAGCATACACGTGATCTTCGTCAGAATAACTAAGAGGCCTTGAAAAATGTTACAAAATACAACGGCGAAAGGAAATGTTGTTCCCCCTTCCGATTAGGCTACAATTTATAAAGCCTACGTCTGCGTAAAGTAAGACCACGATTTCCCTGTTTCGTTAGAATCTTCTCAAGCATCCCTATTACTACGAAAATGGTGCCAAAGATAGCTTAAAAACTGATGGCAATTGTACGATCAAGCGAATGTGTAATGCTTTACCCGACTCAGTGCTTCCCTGAACTAAACACTTTAAAAAAAAAAACATGTTATTGTAATTCTAATTTAGTATCTCAAGTTCTATTGTAAAATGAAATTGGCTCATTTGAACCCGCTTTGGTGTTATTCTAAAAATTGATATCCGGTATATATTTCATACATTTCATACATTGTAGTGATTCCTTAAGAAAATCGTGTTTGGAGTGACCTTTTTGGGTTTGCTGCGAGTGATTATCAAAATTGTTGGTTGGTCTTGCTTGCTTTGCTGCATGTTTCCTAAAAGAAAGAACCTCTGGAAAAATAATCTGCCCCTAGATGAATCCGACCTTAAAGCCACAGCTGGAAAACTTCTTTCAAACTCCATATCACCATTTTCGTCTTCGCCGTCATCGTCATTGGCGTCTTGAAAGTTTCGGTTGAACCGCTCTTCGATGTTAATTTCTCTTAACTTTGCATGGGCTAGTGGGAAAGGTTGCCGAGCTGAAAAAATAAACCGAGTTGAAATGAAAACCGACTAACATGTGCCTATAGTTTTTCAAAGATTTTTGACAATTTAAATTGAGACTGACTAGTTTGAGAGCTTTGATTATTGAGAGATCACTCAATCCACTCATATCCGGCAAAAATAAAGAAGAAGTAAATCTTAAATTTACTCTTATTTTAAATGGAGAAAATTGATTGTTTTCGATGTGAAGCAAGTCGCGGTATAAAAGCCAAAACACTTACCTTTCCAGTTTTCGGCTAACGATCCCATAAGTAGCAATGTAAAAGCAAGAACATTGTACACTTTCATTCTTCTGGTTGGTTCTTAAAGGGATTTATGTTTAGTGCACCAATATGAAAAAAATACATCCTATTTATACAAAATTCTTGATCTTTAAATCATTAGAATACCTTGACCACAAAATCAGATTATTGTTGACATATTGCCTTAAGAATTCTATGAGAATTTCGGAAAAGAATCAGTTTTAGCTGTGGGGCATGATGATGGTCAATAGGATACTTGTACTTCTTCTAATGGGATAAAGATAGACATACGAGTACATGTGTACGTACAAAGAGAATTATTCCTTGTTTGGTGAAATTGACTAAAGCTGATTAGCTCCAGGGTAAGTGTGCGGTATATGGGCCAATTGGACTGTGACATCGACAACATAAGTAACCCAAGTATGTCTTTAACCGCACTATTACCTAAATTTTGGAATTCCACGCTGTCTTTTGTAGTGTAAGTTTGAACCTTCCATTAATGAAAGACAAGTACAGTTATTTGTGATTTGAATTTTTGACAGTTAGTTTGTTTTGGCTAAAGAAGTATAATTGTTGTATGAGTAAAACAGATTAGTAAATTTTCTAGATGCAGCAGTGATTCAGTAAAGTCCCAAACTTAGAAACTGAATGGAAGAATTATCCACAGGAACTAACATTCAAATTATTTAGGATCAGATAAACTTACTTCTAAAGGCCGATTTTGAGTCAACAAACAAATTCCTGATGCTTTGTAGAGTTTTTTTGTTGCTAAAGTATTTCTTTCGTTGACGGTCAAAGTTGAGTCCTGTGCAGATCCTCAGAATTTTCATCTCAAATGCTCCGAGGTTTTTCATTCCGGATATACTAAATCAAGTAGGGAAGCAGTAAGTGATGATTGGTCTGAGGAGCTGTTTGTAGAACAGCAGCTTTGTCTTCTGGCTGAGTCCGTTCCCTTTCCACATCAGGGGATGTATGAGGTGGAAAGCGTAGTTTTGCTCTTTTAGGAACTGGTGTTGCCTGTGGGTTGAACCGTAACCTTTCTTCGAAGCTTGTGCCGAGGTACTTGATGACAGTTTTCGTCTTCAGCTGTTTTCCATCGGGTAGTTAGATGGTTGATTTGTGGCTGATCTTGTGCTTCAACGTTTTATGGGTCTCCTGAATCAGGCTAATTCCGATTTTGAAGAATTGACTTTGATGCCCCCTTTGGTGTCTAACATGATCTTCGACTCTTCGGGCTGCAAGAAATGGCGACATCGAAATTGCATATGTGAGAAAATCATGCGCTTACAGCAAGTTCTTGGCGTTGTTTGGCTGAGGCTGATCCGAAGTGTCGATGTTTCAGAGATACGCCGCAAGCCTTGATACTTGAGCTTTTCCTGCTCAGATACATTTATTTGCTTTGATTGGCTGTTTTCAACTTAGACGAAAAATTACCTGCAATTGAGAAAACTGAAAATTATTTTTATTAATGTACCTGGAATGTTATAAGAAAAGTTAATTTATGAATCAGCTCTTGGATCCAGATGCAATCTAATGCTTTCTCAATATCGAAGAACCATCCAACAGCAACCTGGTGACTATTGAGGGTCCTGACGACGTCCTTTTGAAGCCATAAGATGGAATAAAGGGTGGAGTGGTTCTCGCAAAACCCGAACCGCATACTTGGGATGATGTTTATATGGTTGCAAAAAGCCTTTAGTCATCGGAGAATTAATCCCTCCAGGATTGTCCCCGTGTTGCTGAGAAGAGAACTAGGACGATCCAGAAACAGTACTTCTATCACCTTTCTTGGGGACTGGCACGATTTTTGCTCTCTTCCATCTCTTTGGGAAATAGCAGTTGATGATGCAGTTTTTGAATAGGATTGTCTGGAATATGTAGCATCATGACTTTGGGAAATTTCCTTATGATGTAGATGGTGATCACGTTAGTTCCGGATGTTTTCTAGGTCATCCACCGTGGATCAATTCAGCTACTTCATATGGGTTTTTGAAGCTGTCTGCAGGCGGCAGATCACTTGCAAGGTTATCATCGCTAAATATCATGAATTGAGTATCCGTTTGCTGCAGTTATTGTAGAGTTGCTTCAACTTCTTCGAGAAACCCTGAATCGTTGGGTGGCTTTGGCACAAAGTTTTTGTTAAAAAATTCGGCAAATGCATCTGCTATGTCCTGGGTTGTCTCGACTTCCCCTTGTCCGGTACTAATTTTGTCTGGCATTTTTGGTCTTTTCCCGATGACGTAATTGATAGCTTTGAATGCATCGGTTTCAGGCTTAATATTCTGGAGCCTTTGTTGGAATTGGTAATTGTTGAAATGTTGAAGAGCGTTCCTCAACATAACGTGGGTACATTGAGCTCACTCTTCACCATTTGGTAGCTGTGGCTCGCAGTATTCCAGTCCCTTTTGCTGAATCCTTTGCAGTCTTTTTCTCAACTTTTTTGGCGGTGTTCGTACAGCCACACAATTCTTTCTGGGAGGTGCTGTTATCTATCCCTGGATATCCCTGGTGTCCTCTGTTCGTCTAAGGCGTTTGTTATTCTGACCTCCATTGCATCAATGGCCTCATTGACTTCGTAGCACTATTTATCCGTTGACATTGTTTACATACCTACCACAAATGTATGCACTATGATTGTTTTACCTGGGAAATCAAGGCTTCCCAATGTAGGGTTTCAGAGGAACATTATTATTTTTACCTGTTTTATTACATCATAAAATAATAATCTCTTCACTTTTTGGGATGAGTACGCAATTAGGCAATTAATGCTTCTTTTGTCAAATGCCTATGTATAAGAACAATTAGGATTAAAAACTTTTTAAGCAATTCGAAGAAACAGCAT
This sequence comes from Melanostoma scalare, assembly GCA_949752695.1. Classification (NCBI taxonomy): domain Eukaryota; kingdom Metazoa; phylum Arthropoda; class Insecta; order Diptera; family Syrphidae; genus Melanostoma; species Melanostoma scalare. Next base: position 924,000 of record OX456985.1, read on the forward strand.
TTTACACAGCCCTTTTTGAAATTTGGCATTTGTTTAAAAAGGGGGTGGAAGCAGCGTTGCCAGACGACCAAAATTTTTCCCCCCAGACCGATTCCATAAACCCCCAGATTCAACAGTTTCGTGAAAAAAGCCCCCAAATTTTTTTTTATCTAATTTTAATTGGAAATATTTTGTATTTTAAGGAAGTCATTTGGTACAAATAAAAAAAATTATATTTCGAAAAATTAGTCTTAAATAATACTATCGGCTTTTTGATCGTTGTTTTTATACTTTTTCTCTGAATTGAACATTTTTATCGTTTGATCTGATGGATTGAAGTAGATACATTCGATATATTTTGGATAGTGTACCTTTTTCTCATAATACAGTCGGCAGTTTCGATGCTCATTCTATTTGCTAACTTGTCCTTAACTATATTAAATACAGAAAAGCTCTCTCCACACTGGCATTAGAAAAAGGAAGGGACAAAAGTGTGGTTGCCAATTTCACAATGTGATAGAACTTTCTTTGCACCAGCAGCGTCTGTTTTGTGGTAAGCCTCATCCCAAAAAGTGTCCGAGGTATCGATGTTCGACCAACTCCACGTTGGAATCAAATTCCACTCGAGAAGGGCTGCATCGGGATCCTCGCAAACTCGTCGAAAATGCGTAATCAAGTTTATTAGTTTGATTTGAGCAGTAGTCTGTGGCGAAAATACTGAAAGTTTTTCCAAAAACTGTAAATTATCCAGCAGACGCTCCTGCGACATAAGCTTTTCAAAAATGTCTTGCATCGCTCTTTAACGACTGGTAGCTTTTCTTGCTGTAGTGTCAATGACAGCCCGTTAAAATAGAACCCGAAATGAATTTGGTCAGTCGGCATTACAAAGGGTTCGAAATCAAACTTTTTTGTTTGATTTTTCGGGCACTGCCTTAGCTACAAGGAACCAACTGCAAACACACAGCAACAGAAACTATGGCAAATTAGTTTTGACTTCGGCCAGCGACAACTTATAAAAGAGAGTGAATCATTTCGAAAACACTGAGAAATCGTTTAGGCTCATAATACGACTCAAAATACGATTTTAGCTGATTTGAAATAAAACCCCCAGATTTTCCCCTAAACATTTTCTCACCCTAGATTTCCCCCTGAAGGACAAAAAACCCCTAGATCTTGGAGGAAAACCCCCAATCTGGCAACTCTGGGTGGAAGTGAGTAAAATTTTGAACGATCAAAATATTAACAAAACTATTTCAAATTGACATAAGAAACAAGTTTCACGCTCTCAGCTCTTTAACCTTACAAATAATTGAAATATTCACTGAAGAAAATTGGTTTTTATACCAAAGAGCACTGGGAACAAGACATTTTTTTTTAAACAAATTGAATTATCTCTGAAGATTGCAAGTTATTTCAGCTACAATTTCGCATATGGCTTAACAAATAGTTGAGGTCAACTACCACGCTCGATTTTCTGCATGACTCCGCCAGACTTTTTTTTGTGGCTCAGCTCAAACAGAAAAAGCTACTGAAATTTTTTTTTTTTTTATTATAATTATAAAGTTTTTTTTTCGGCAATAATTTTCTAACTACATGAAAATACTAAGCTGCATTCAAGAAAACTAAGATTGCTCGTTGAATATTTCACAATTGTAAGAAAACAAAGAAAATAATTTTTTCTGTTTTTTTCACCCTAGAACATAATTGACCGAACTTTGAAAAGCTCTGTAAGTCAAAGTAAAAATCAGAGAATTATTTTGTTGGTTGTTTTTGAAGCTCTGTTTATATTTCTATCACTACATCACTATCACTACATAGTATAAGACAAAGTCGCTTTCTCTGTCCCTATGTCCCTATGTATGCTTAGATTTTTAAAACTACGCAACGGATTTTGATGCGGTTTTTTTTTTTAATTAATAGGGGATACAAAAGGAAGGTTTATACGTATAATACATGCATATTATTGTAGAGAAAAGCCGAGAAATTTAAAGATTTGTAATGTGATGTTGTAACAAACATATTTTTCTGCGCTTACATTGAAAACGCTGGCTAAACCTTACGAGATAGATAAAATTTATGTACTACGGAATTGTATAAAATGAATATTTTCGAAGATATTACAGATTTAAAAATTGATTGATTGAATATTCCAAAGATAGCAGGAAATCTTCATGGTATAGGGAAAGGGGAATTGTTTTACTCCAAATTTAAATGTTCACAGTTTTTTTTGTAGTGTTATTAGTATCAGCATTGTACCCGTGCGAAGCCGGGGCGGGTCGCTAGTAAGAAATAAAAAGCAAAGCAGTAAAATCAAGACATCGAATTTCGCATTTTTGCCGAGACTTTTGCATTTTGGGACCACAGTGCATCGCAAGTAAAACAGATGTCATGTCATTGCAATATACAGGGTGTTTTCCCTATGATGCGAAAAATGCTTAGGAAGGCTAGGTCTACCTCCCTCCGTTTAGGATGAACCATTTGTCGATTTCAAAACCGTGTGTGAAAGTATTTAGGAAGACGAGCTGTAAAGAGCCATATCTTGTTTTAATATCCCTTCAAAATGCGTACGACTCCGCAGGATAAATTTAAAGAATTCAATATGCTCCGTCAAGGCTCGATAAAGAACTCACCGAGGCCTTTGATGCCAAAAAAACACACTTGTCATGCGACTTCTCTAACATCATACAAAATATTTCTGTATCAGTGTCTTTTGTGAACGTGAAACGATATTGGCGTTGTGAGAAGAAAGAATCATGATGTCAGAGATGCTTATGTGAGCATTTAAATGGAAGTGGCAAGAATAAGTTTAGTGATCAAAGAAGTCAAACATATTATGTCATCAAAAAAGGACACAGAACTTCCCCGAACCTCGACGTTCGGGGACTTCGTTTAGCTAGGGTCTATCTACCATTTCCAAACTAGAAATAACACCAACGTGCGCCTATCACTGCGTTATACTCGCCATACTTTCCCCATCGATAAATCATATTTCCAACTAAAAATGAATTGCACTCATATCTTGCTCTTGATTGAAACAAAAAAAAAAACTACGTAAAAATCTCTTTCCATTGTTTATTGACACATTGCGAATGATCGTTTTAGCCTCGAATCACATATGGCTTACGACGACGTCCTCCATTACCTCGTTTGCGATTTGGTGCTGCCCTTCTTCGATGGAAGCGTTTATTGCCCCCGCCCCTATTTCCACCACGACGACGGTTACCTCCACGGCGACGGTTTCCTCCGCGGCGCCTATTACCTTTCTTGGGACCTCTGTTTCGATTATATCTTTTTTGTATTTGCCTAGCCCTGCCAATGTTTCCTGAGCCGTCAATCAAAGCCACTACACTACCATCAGGAATGCTGTCTATAACTTCATTTGGCAAGTAGATGGCAGTTTCTTCAGCATCATCTTCAGCATTGTCTACAGCCTCATCAGATTCCTCATTATTCTTCACTGGATTACTTGGCATGAATGGAACAAGTTCAATACCATTGCTACTATTTTCCGATTCGTCTTCATCGTCGTTGTCACTTTCTTCGCTCTCGTCATTAAGGTCATCATCGTAGGAGTTCTCGTCACTCTCGTCATCTTCTATAATGGTAAATGCGGAATTTCGATCACTATCATCTTCCTCTTCTTCATCAAGGAATGGAGATAATGATGCTGGTAATTGGAAAGCTTGAATCTCCTTATTTGACTTCAAACGAGTTGCTCCAACAATCCAGTAAGGTTGATTTCTCTTAGCTGGACCTCTGACTTCATAATCTCTTTGGTTGGCTGGGTTGAAACTGCTCCTTCCTGGAAAAAAGAGAACGTTAGTGTTGTTAAAACATCAATGATCGATTCAAAGCGTTAAAAGCGTTAAGGGTCTTAAGTGTTTGGTATTGAATCTAAGAACGAACTTTACCAGCGCATACGGCTCCTATGCATAACAGTACTATTACTGCAACAATAGTCTTCATGATGGAACTTTGAATCCTCTTCGAAATGTGACCTGTTCTTTGTTCTCAATGCAGGACCTTGTTGGTAGCTTAGCTCGGTAAGACTGTTTGATCTATCCAAGTCTTCACTGGTTTTTATTGCAAAATTTGGGATCCCAAGTCAATGACCGGCAAGCAAACACCTACGGCATGTTTTTTGAACAACATTTTATCCCAGGAAAATCGCCCCTTATTATTATTCTTGCCTAAGCTTCTATTTGAAGATGATATTTTGATTAGTCGGTGTTAATAGTGCTTGGTGCTGATGGCTTTGTTAATCATGCAGAATTGCCCGGAGCTACACAAATTGCTGGGCTTAAATTCAATGAACTCGAATTCCCCTAACTAGCGGTGACAGTTCACACATTCTACTTATAATTTAGGCAATCTGGAACTGATGGCTGAGCAAAACTTATTCGAGAAGCTTACATTTAAAATGTGACATAAATTGTAAGTTTAACCCCAGAATGAGGTTCCATATACGTGCACGTGCATATTATGTAAATGAGTAAATGGACAAGAAGTGTGATTCAACTATTGTTGAATCAAATATGTCTGGCGAAAGTTGGGTTTTTGTTGTTTGAAAATAGTGTTGTTTACTTTTCGAACATGGCTTTGTTCTATAAAAAAAAAATTGGGTTTGATCTTTTTTCAATGAAACCCTTAAGTGCTTTACGAACACTTAAAGCAGTGGTAAATACATCGTCCCTGTTGTTTTATTTTTCACAATTAGAAGTGTTTGATCTTTCCAGACCTGAAAAACACATGGTCATAAAACCATGTAGATTTTAACATTTTTATTCACATCCCTTTGCAGCAAACGCTAACAGTAAGAGCCTACTCATCTACCAACTAAACAACTTATTTTATAGAAACAAAGTATTGTGTTAAAGGTTGCTTAAAAAAAAAAAACGATTTCAAAGCGGCTTTGTTTTAAGGCGCCTAGTCCAAAGGCTTGATTGTTTGAAAGCGGGATTTTAAATTTGTTTTGAAAAGATTTCAGTGACCGTTCTGTAAGCGTATTCCAACTTTCGCTTTTCTTTTAAAATTTTTTCTATAATATCCCATATTGTTATATGATCCCAACCTCCCCGTGTAGATCTTCCCATCACAAATAAATGATACAAACAACTTTAAATGTTTTGCTGAATTATTCAATTTTTTATCACGAATACAACCCCAGAGACCAAGCCAGACTTGAGTACCTACCTGAAGAAAGTGAACTGAAAGAAACTGGTTCAATTTTGCGAATATTAAGTTCTTCTAATTTATTCTTATCATGTTCTCTAATTAATTTCCATTTCACATCCAAGGCCCAGAGCCGTTTTAGCCCCATCTGGGCCTCACTCTTGTGTGGGCCCTTTGGCAATGCAATGATGTATCTTCTAGATGATGAAGAGATGTGAGTGAGTTTTATAGTTATTTTTACAGACAGTGTTCTGGTGAAACAGTCAGTTGAGGAGTGCAACTGGAACAATCTAGACGCAACATCAAGCAACACCCACATCAGATCTCCCTTCGATTACAGTACAGAGATTCATATTTTAGCCGCTCAACCTGGATGTGGAGATTATTACCCAACTCAGCTTGGCCACGCATTAGAATGCACAGAAATTCAAGAATAATGTGCATAGGCATCTCCTTTCAAATCCTTTCCTTGATTCCTAGCACCCGCACTGTGTTTTCCAACATTAAACAGGGAAGTCACAACCCCTTGAAGTAAGCTTGAATTTTAAAGAAAAATTAAAGCTTCCTGACATTCGGCTCCAGCCGTAAACTAGCTCATCAATTGAATTTTTTCCAATTCATAGTCCACAAAGTAGCTTGCAAAATAAAAAAAAAAACTTAACCTGTAAATTTGCTCCAGCTTTAGGCCGTCTCTAATGTGTGTTTTTTGGTCCAGCATTAATCCCAGTCAACAGGCAGCTATATCTGTATAACAGCAATTGTTCTGTACGCTAAAAAATAGGTCATAGGAACACAGTCAGTTAACATTTTGGTTGTACGATTGGCACCAAGAAATTCTATGCTTCGGATCACAGATAAAATTGCCTTTTGATCATATTTGATGTACTTTTTTATTAGCTCATTAGTAGGCAGTGGGTGACACCCTTAATAAATAAATGTGACCCATTCCTTACCTCTTAACATGAATTTCTATGGTTGATTTGCATTAACAGTTACTCGACCTCGAATACATAGTCATTAAACGTGGGTTGACATAAGAAATCCATATTCTATTCCGTAGTTAAAGATACTAAACAAAAAACCGAGAGATTTATAAAAACCCTGTGACAAACAGTAGAAAAGGTCAACAAATTGCCCCCTGGCATAAAGTTCGCAAGAGAATAGGTTAATATTGCGAGCTCGATGGTAATAATTTGCAAAATGGTTTGACTCTGGCTTTGGCTTTGGCTCTGAAGTCCGACAAAAAAAAAAATCGTGATATCTTAACTGATCGTTCACCCGAGCCCCCACTGAGCATTTGGCTTTTTCATGAAACAAAATTCCTGGGGCAAACCCCTTAGGGGTTTTCTAATTTATTTGTTGATCATTCTAGATGACCTCTCTAGTGGTCAACAATGTTAGGCCTTTTCAAATTCTTTTGAAAAATGAGACAAATAAATTAACGCCGATAATGGTGTTCAACAGCAATTGTTGGATGTATTAAAAGCCTAAGGGCTTACTATAAGTGTATGTTGTATTTTCTGGATCTCCTATTTTTGTTTTCAATAAATTTGCCTTTTAGAAAATTGAGAAAATTATTCTTTGGTTACTACATATTTAAATTATAAAAAGATGTTAAGCTTCGAAATTCAATTCAGCTTTACATAAGTAAATAGCTCGCTTCTAACGTACTTGTCCGCTTTGTGGACTCCGGACTTCCACACTGATTGCAATGACCAAAGATGTACTGAAAATTAGACGGAAGCAAATTTCTTTTTGTCCTGAGTAAATGAGTAGATAATGCTTTACCCAGAAAGCATCACGTATTATTTGACTTTTGTCAACATTCTTCAGCTTTGGCAACTTCAAATGATCTGATTCATTCTTCATTTTCACCAGTTCGATCTCAGAATAGAATTAAAAAACAAAAAAAAAAAAAAAAAAATGCAGGTACAGGGTTGCCAGCTATACATTCAATAAAATCAGATAAATATTCTAGAGTCCTCAACAAAAATCAAAAAACGCCAATTTTTAGCAGTTTCCAATACATCTAAGCACTGAAAATTTAATCAAAATCGTTAGAGTGTTTTTTTTTAAAACCGGTATTTTATTTTTCACTTTTTAAAAAAATATGTTTTCAAAAATTAAGACTGCCAGTTTAAAGACCTTGCACAAAGATGTTTCGACAAAAAATTAAAAAAAAAAAAAAATTAAAATCACCGTGTTGAAAATATTCAAAAAATTTAAATTGTTTTAAGAAAATAATGAGAACTCCAAAAATTAATGTTTTTCAATTGATGCCATAGCTATAATATTTTGATAGCCAGTTATGTTTTCAGTGGTGCCGTGGATATCTTAGTGCAATTGAAAACCCTGGCACCCTGCTAGGTAAACTTGGTTTGACTAGGCAGTCAATGTGTTAGCATCCAACAAATTCTTAAATATGTGCTAGCATCGTGTAAGCCATTAACGAGAATGTCAGTTTTTGAAAAACGGTGCTATGGAGGGTACCGTTCTTCGCCTTTTTCGAAGAAAATTTTTTTCTGCACGATTGCAAAATTTAAATTATAGTATCTATGGTAATAAACGGATTCCATAAATTCTTCATTTTATTTATAGTTGACCTTGTGAGCGTCTGCGTTTGAAAAATTGTTAAGCGGAGGAGTTCACACTGTACAATTAGTTGAACAGACTTTGGTTTGAAGGACCAATGTTGGATAATGTGAACTCTCAGACGACCGCTTGTCGAACTTGTAGGATAGTGTTCAAATATTTTTGAAAATATTCAAGTTGGACGGAGCGGAGGAGCATAAATGTCGCAATGTTGGACGACAAGTCTGATAAGTTTGAACGCAAACTACATCCGACCATCCAATACCCACCAAACGAAGTCTGTCCATGAGTTTCTTCTTGATTTAAGCAGCAACATTAGAGAACTGCGATCGAATTTCTTTCCTATCTACGCTCACACTGCAAAATCCAGGCCCAGCTGTTTTGGCATTAAGTGAAACAACCGAAGAATGGTTTGGTGAGAGTTTTGCTGTGTTGAATCATCAGCTTATTGACGAGCCCACTTGGGTTCCACATATTGAAGGCCATGCGGCCAACATTTTGACATATTTCTCACTTCTCATCCCGAAAAATACAAGGTTATAGTATCATCTCGTCTAAGCAAATCGGACCATAGTGTCAAATCGGTATATTTTACGTATTTCTACATGAAAAAAAAGATAAAGTCCCTAAGAGAACTGTGTGGCACTATGAGAAAGCCAATTGGAACGACCTGAATAAATTCTTTCGAAATTCTAATTGGTCAACGGAAACGCAGCAGACGAATCAGCTGATATGATATCTAACTTAGGTCTCAACGATATGAGAAATTTTGTTCCGCACAGAACAAAAGTTCTAAATCCCTAAAGAGGATTCATGGTTTGATTCGATCTGTAAAGATGCGATTAGAGGGATAGAGAATGAAGTTCTCGAATATTTTAAGACATCCCTACAGGAGTTGTTTCCCTACAACAAGAAAATTAGTTCCCTCTCGGAACTAGCATCCTCCACTGGATGCCACAAAGAATTTTATTTTATTAACGAGAGCGCAGACATTCTAGCTTAAGACGGAGTATCTAAACCATTCGTCGGCCCTGAACTCGTCTGTGGTGTGAATGAAATGTTCTTGAAATACTCAGCCGAGAATATCCTACTGGAAGATCCAACAAAGCATAACGTAACTCATCTCGTCAAACCTGTTCAAAGCTTATGCCAGAATATACTAATAAAAAAACATCAAAATCCCAAAATCCATCAGTTGGAAAACCCTTAAAACTTGCATGGGTCTATATTAACCAGCCACAGTTCTCTATAAAGATACATCTACATCAAATGAGGTTGGTAGCACACCCCATCTGCAGACTATGCCTCGAAGGTGAAGAAATATCTCTGCACACTTTTACAGAATTTGCGCAGCACTTTTCCGCCTTGGAAAGCAAATACTTGACTATGAGATCATCTCCCTAAAGAGACTCGATCGCATCCACGATTGTTTACTTTTGGCTCAATTCAGGAGATAAACACCTGGTCTGCAGCTTCACATGGGTTGGCTCAGTAAGTTTCTTTTAGACACCTCTGTACTCAGAGCTGTTCAAACTCACCCCACCACGTTATCTGTCTGTCTACTCCGTGTACACCCGAATTGTCCAAATTTAAGTTTGCTTCACTATCAATTCTTAATTTGATAGGTCAGAAACTTCTTAATTTTATTTATTTGATAGTTTTTTCGACAATGGTTTACTTCTTTTCGACGCGCACTCATTAACGCAAGTTTAACATTATTTCCTGTATCAACTTAAGGTTCCCTTTTGGTTTGAACCACTGAGTTTTGCTGTGCATACTTCATGAATCATATGACCAAACAAATTATTATCAAATATGATCTGTCCGCTGAAGAAAACAAAAACTGTCGAAATTGAAACAGATCCGATCTTTAATTTTTCTTTTATTTGATGATAAGTTTATAGAGTCAGTCTAATAATACAGATAAAGAAACAGTTGAAAAGTATCTCATTTAACAATTTGTTTGGAACGAATTTGTCGAAATTTTTAACTAGAACTATTTTATCGCAGTGAAACAAAATTTGTATGTGTCATCATTCGTCATAATCCGAATCCGAAAATTTACTTTGCCCTAACGAAATTACTTTAAAGCCTCGTCTGTGGTTGGTTTGCCTTGACAAACCAAAATCACTTTCATTGTCATCGTCAGCTCCCACAACAATGTAAGGTAGATCTTCAGATCCGTCTTCATTGTTGTTTTCAAAACTCATATCGTCTTGGCTGGTCTCATCTGGCTGTTCTTTGTCTTCACTCATTTGCATTTCACTTGCATGGAGTCTGTCTGTGTTCTGGTCGCCCAAAGTCACTGGTAAATTGGATATGATTTGAGGCCTTTTTGCAGTTTGAGGCTCTGGAATCTCAGGTGATAAATTCTTTTGGGGAGGTCTGAATCGATTTTTTTGTGGCTTTACGGAAACTCTTGATGGCTTCTTAGTTCGGCGATTCGGCTGGTTAGAACCTTGTTGTGGAATGCTTACGACGATTGGCTTAGATTGTTGGTTATTCATTCCAAGCTGTGACCATGGAATAGTGATGTACTGTTGTGGCCTCTTCTGGCCATTTTGGGAAGCACCTTGTGGAACAGGAACCACGAACTGATTTTGATTTTGCTGGCCCAAGTTCTTAACTGGCTTAATTTTATCTGTCTTAATTAAGTTAAATGCTTGTTTCTGGGTTATTGGGATAAGTTCGAATGTTGTTCCTGGGGGTCGTCTTTGAAACTTTATTTGTGTTTGAGAGGGACGATTACCTTGTGCAAATTGTGAGGTTTGTGCATTTTGAATATTTTGGTTTGGCCTTTTATTGCGATTCTTATTCTTTTGATTCACTTGGTTTTGGTTTTTGTTCTTTGATGGCCTCTGTAGAGTAAACGATACTTGCTGTTCACGTTCCGTATCATCAACAGGAAACTGGTAATCGTAATCGAAATCGTCATCGTAACTGTTCTCGAAATTATCTTCGATGTCATCGTACTTTTCTCTGTTAGCGTCACCTTCTACGATAAAATAGGTGTTTAGAGGTTGAGATTTTGTTGCTGTTTGTCCTTTTCGTTGTTGTTTATACTCCACATCATCATAACCGTCATCATTTCCGATCTCATCACCTTCGACATCACCCAGAGACAAATTTTCTTCGTTATCATCAAACTCATCGTCATATTCGTCATCTTCATATTCATCTACTACGTACTGAACAGGACGTCTGCGGCTTCCTTGAGGTTTCCTTTTATTTCCTTGAGAGTTTTTCTTTTTTAACCGTTGGCGTTGGTTGTTTGGTTGAAATTCAATAATTATTTCTCGTGGTCTGGGGGTTGTAGTAGAAACCATTTGAGGATTTATCCAACCAGTTAAGGAGCTAGCTGCTGACCCTACCCTTTTGCCAGCGCTGGTAAAGAGGTTCAACAAAGGACGATTTGGTCTTGGAGCAGTGTTGTTTTCTGCTCTTTCTTCTTGAGAATCAACTCCTCTTTCCATAGGTAAGTTGGGCATAGCTCTTGCCATTGGACCATCTTCATGGTTCCTTCTTGGAACACTCCTCCTAAATGCTGCCAATGGTGCCTTGAAGAGGTCAGCTATAGCTTCCATGGCTGGTGGTGATGTTATTGAAGAAGCCTTTGTAGCGGACATTTCCTTGGGGGATTCTAGAAACCACACTTAAACAAAGTCACGCATGCAAAATTATGTATTTAAAAGTAACGTACCAGTAGGAGTTACATCGGACTTATCCACATTACTACTCCTCGCCAAAACCATTAAACCGGCAAGTATTGCTAACCAAAGCATTTTGTTTGGTGGTAGAGCCATCGATTGGCGCTGTATCTTATGTGGTTGGCTTTCTAGCTCTGAATGACTTCTGACATACGAATCTTTCTACCAACTGGTTGGGTAGTAAACGCGTCAAGAGCTTTTTATCACTCGGGGCACATAGTTGAACAGGTATAGGGTCAACGGATGGTTAATTCATTTGGTCTTGTTCATCTTCTCAGAGAGCTCCCAAATAACAAATGAGATGTAGAAGATGATCAAAAGAACTCGTGTCTTTGATTTGTTTTCATATTCGCTTGGCGGTAAATTGAATTTGTATGGGAATTGGGAGTTCTGCTGATGAGAATACCATGGCCGTGTCCGTTTGTGATTAATGAGAAAAAATTCTATTAGAAAGAGATTCTTAGCGTGGGGGGTGTGTGACTCAAGCCTGCGGGTAGTTAATCTATTATAGATCCACCTACGATAGAACTTGTATTATTAAACCGTGCAAAGAAAACGTAAAAGAGGTTTCTTTTTCAGGTATATTGGGTCAACGGAAGAACAGTAGAAAATAGAAAAAGGTTTAAGATCGGTTTGGGATCGCAAAGGTTAATTTCGTTTTACTGCAGGTCAAGCATTGAAAGTAACTGACTTTTTTTTTTTTTTAGTTTGTAGAAGACGGGAGCACATACGCTTCTTGGGGGGGGAGGGGGGAGGGGGGTATGTCTGTGGCGAAACCTACAGAGAGGTTCTTGGAATTAGGTTTCTAGGTATTGAAAAAACTTCTCTAACTGATTCGATAAAATTTTATGTGAGGAATTATTTATTTGGACGATCTTAATTTTTAAATAATAAGAAAGATTGCTCGTCAACATTTAGAAAAACTCAATTTTTCTAATTCTTTTATAATTTGAAACAGGAATTTGATTTTTGGAATATTTTAATTTTTTTTTTCAAAACTTCTTCTAGCAAGACCTCAAAACTTAAATACTTGTTTTAAAAAAAAGTTTGTTTAAAAAAAAGAGAAATAAGTAACTGATTTATAAAAAACTGGTCTTACTAATTCGATTAAAATTCAGCGTTTATATGTACTAACAATCGGCTCTCAAAAACTAAAAGTCAGGAAAACGAACTGGCCTAAATATAGAGACATTCTTTTCTCTCGACTAGTTCTGGCTTTTAGAACTTGATGGCATGGTTGAAACCACTATGGTGGAGCCCCAAACTAGGTATTCTTAGAAATCAAAGTAGAAAACTCTTTAATAAAATAAAGGCACTAAGAGATCTAAAACTCTGGGACTCCTACAAAGAATCCCTGAATACGGAAAAACCTGCGACGGACGTTGGCCACTCTCATAGGTTGGCCACCTGAACAAGTTGGCCAAAATTTTAATGCACCAAGAAAATTGCATACAAATGTTGCACAAAATACCTTTATATGTTGTCCACCTGCCTATCTTGGAACTTGGCTGCAAATATCATCACCATATCTCATCTCTCGCAATGAATAACCTCCTGAAGTTGGCCAAAGGCGATTTGTAACGGATGAATATCATTTTTTAGCTTTGTCCAATATGTTCGGTTAATCACTGAAAAATGCGTCTAGACATAGCAGTAAAATAACGAAATGTTTGTTCTTGTTACATCGTGTACACCGAATATGATGATCTGTTGCAACAGGTCGAAGGTGCTTTTATCACTCTTGCCAAAGGAGTGCGGGTCAGGAGCCGAATTTTCCAAGTCAATTGATGTATTGGATGCCTTAAGATGGATTGTGTCTGCTTGGGATAGTGTTGAACAATCAACAATTATGGCATACTTTAATCGTGCGGGATTTCCAGTCGATGCCAACCCAACGGAAGAGTTTCAAGATGATCTCCAAGTAAAAGAGACTATTCAAAGCTTAGCGGAGAACGTTAGATCAGAATTGGTTTCGGCAGAAGAGATAGCAAAGGTAGATTAAGGCATAGTTGTACACGAGATTCTGGCAGATTCACCAACGAAAGTATTGCAACAGGTTCTGCAAGAGTTGCAGTCTCCTGATGCAGCTGAAAGAAGTGAAGAATTCTTTGGAATCCAAAGATGAGAATTTAGAACTTCAGACTGTAACAGTCAATGTTACTCTTAACAGCATTAATCAGCTTCTTTTATACGTATCTGCGAACCAACCAATTTTGATCGCAGAAATGCTTAGCCTTAAAAACAAAATCGGGGAACATAAGGCAAAGTCCAAGATATTGAGAAAAAATACTTTGAATCAATATTTTCTAGCCTACACAATTCAAGCCCCACATGTAATTGTTTACTTAGTTTATTTTTTTCGTTTCTACAAATGCAATGGGTTCCTAATGAAAGTGGATTGTTATTTTCTTTGTCAATATTTTGATGTTACGTAAATTTGTTGTAATAAAATCATAACTACATAAGACGTTAAAAAACCATGTTACTTTTTTATTTAAGAAACACGAAAATTACAAAAGGTCACACCCTCATAAGTTGGCCACCTGTACAAATTGGCCTAAAAATCTTGCACCGCAGGTGGCCAACTTACCAAGGTTTCACTGTACCAACAAGGGGATCCTCTCAAAAAATCGAAGAGAAGTTAGTACCTGGACAAATTCGTGTGAAGATACACTCAATTTGCTGAATACTGGTGGACATCGCATAGTTAGTCACAACATGCCATCAAACCACTTAAACGATCTCTTTTCAAGGGAAAAAATAGCATGAGAAATTAACAGCTTCAAACCTTACAAATCCCTGAGACCAGACAATATAATAGATACCTGCTGAGCTTCAGAGATCCCTTAATATAATTTTACCAGCATTGGAAAACATATTAAGAAGCTGCTTAAGACTTGGTCCGAATTACCACACACGTAATCGAGTAATACTTGTCTGAATAATGTGAGTTTGACACTCCTTCTCGCGTTTTCGAGCACTTTGGTACCGCAATTTGACTTCTTTCATCAGCATTTGAACGCATTGAAATCAAAAAGTGAACAGCAAACCGATAATATGTAATTTAAGGGTAATAAAAAAAAAACACTCAATCACTGATGCGGGAATTCTGCCCCTGGCTCACACTCCTGCTACTTGGAGGGAAGCGAAGGTAGTGTTTATACCAAAAGCAGGAAAATATTCCCAAACTTTCCTTAAAGATCCCTAAACAAGCTAGTCCGTACAATAGAATACTCGGTGGAACATAAAGAGTTCACTATAGTTGCTGTTCTTATTATCTGTTCTTCTCAACGAAGGCGCCTTTAACAACGTCGAAACATCTGCGATCTCCCGAGCACTTACAATTCTAAAGGTGGATCCCTCACTCGGTGAGTTGATGAAAAAAGATCCCTTGAAAGTCGAATCATAAACTCCACACTGAGATACGCTTCTACCAAAAGAGGTGTGAGTAGAGCCACCTCGTAAGGTGGAGTCCTCTCTCCTTTTCTTTGGAATTTGGTGGTAAATGAACTACTGATAAATCTGGAGGGCGATGGCTGCTGGGTTATTGCTTATGCAGACGATGTTGCCTTTGCAGTCACAGGAAAGCATCTCAGCACATTGAAAGAACTGCTTCAACATGCTCTAAAAACACTTTCAAAATGGACCAGCAAGTGTGGACTTGTAATAAATCCTCACAAGACTAAACT
This sequence comes from Melanostoma scalare, assembly GCA_949752695.1. Lineage (NCBI taxonomy): Eukaryota > Metazoa > Arthropoda > Insecta > Diptera > Syrphidae > Melanostoma > Melanostoma scalare. The sequence continues at coordinate 939,139 of OX456985.1, forward strand.
GGTACTCTGATGCTCCAGGAAATCCAAAACTGCACGAAAAGACCCTTCTTTCATTAACGGCACACAACTAACTTTCTACAAAGAGGGTAAATACTTGGATCTAGTTTTAGATATAAAATTAAGTTGGAAGCCAAATATACAGGAAAGAGTGAAAAAAGCTACAGTAACTTACTTTTCATGGAAAAAAGCCATAGGAAACAAGTGAGGTTTTCAACCCCGCATCACACATTGACTTTACATATCGGTCATAAGCCCTATCCTTAATGAGGATGTTACAGTATGGTGGACTGCACTAGATAAAGCAATTTATCCAGACAGTTTCAGCAAAGTCCAACGTTCAGCATGCATATGTATGAGCGGTGCCTTACGCACCATTCCTTCAGCGGTACTGGACATCCTGTTTCACCTAATCCCATTTGACATCTACAGTAAACAAACAGCTGCGAGTTCGGCTATTCGACTACAAGAAGTCTCACAATGGACCAACAACAAAATTGGACATTCAGAACGAATTCGGAATCCCCGAGCTAAAAACAGACTACACCACACATAAACTCGAATTTGGTACAAGTTTCTTAGTGGCCATTCCATCCAGAACGGTCGAACGGCTTGATCTCTCTCAACAGAAAACATATTTATCGCGACAATAGGTGTCATTGCAGGACACTGTCTTATTGGAAGGCATGCCGCAATGTAGACAGAAGGTGTTTTTTAGCCACAACTCAGCAATCGTTTAATCAGCTCAGCAATTTGCTGAAAACTACTGAATACCAAAACCAACCATATGAGCCTTTTAAAGTCCGCAATTGATCTCAACAAGCTGCTGATACAGGGATTGTAAATGAAATATTTCAACAGTATTTAAAACTGTTTAAAGTGTGCTGAAATGGTGCTTATTGTATTGAAAACAAAACATCATCGGTAACGAATTTTCCATCCCTGTAGCTGAGATAAAATTGGAACCATCAAGAAAATATGAAAAGGTTTAAGATCGGTTTGGGATCGCAAAGGTTAATTTCGTTTTACTGCAGGTCAAGCATTGAAAGTAACTGACTTTTTTTTTTTTTTAGTTTGTAGAAGACGGGAGCACATACGCTTCTTGGGGGGGGAGGGGGGAGGGGGGTATGTCTGTGGCGAAACCTACAGAGAGGTTCTTGGAATTAGGTTTCTAGGTATTGAAAAAACTTCTCTAACTGATTCGATAAAATTTTATGTGAGGAATTATTTATTTGGACGATCTTAATTTTTAAATAATAAGAAAGATTGCTCGTCAACATTTAGAAAAACTCAATTTTTCTAATTCTTTTATAATTTGAAACAGGAATTTGATTTTTGGAATATTTTAATTTTTTTTTTCAAAACTTCTTCTAGCAAGACCTCAAAACTTAAATACTTGTTTTAAAAAAAAGTTTGTTTAAAAAAAAGAGAAATAAGTAACTGATTTATAAAAAACTGGTCTTACTAATTCGATTAAAATTCAGCGTTTATATGTACTAACAATCGGCTCTCAAAAACTAAAAGTCAGGAAAACGAACTGGCCTAAATATAGAGACATTCTTTTCTCTCGACTAGTTCTGGCTTTTAGAACTTGATGGCATGGTTGAAACCACTATGGTGGAGCCCCAAACTAGGTATTCTTAGAAATCAAAGTAGAAAACTCTTTAATAAAATAAAGGCACTAAGAGATCTAAAACTCTGGGACTCCTACAAAGAATCCCTGAATACGGAAAAACCTGCGACGGACGTTGGCCACTCTCATAGGTTGGCCACCTGAACAAGTTGGCCAAAATTTTAATGCACCAAGAAAATTGCATACAAATGTTGCACAAAATACCTTTATATGTTGTCCACCTGCCTATCTTGGAACTTGGCTGCAAATATCATCACCATATCTCATCTCTCGCAATGAATAACCTCCTGAAGTTGGCCAAAGGCGATTTGTAACGGATGAATATCATTTTTTAGCTTTGTCCAATATGTTCGGTTAATCACTGAAAAATGCGTCTAGACATAGCAGTAAAATAACGAAATGTTTGTTCTTGTTACATCGTGTACACCGAATATGATGATCTGTTGCAACAGGTCGAAGGTGCTTTTATCACTCTTGCCAAAGGAGTGCGGGTCAGGAGCCGAATTTTCCAAGTCAATTGATGTATTGGATGCCTTAAGATGGATTGTGTCTGCTTGGGATAGTGTTGAACAATCAACAATTATGGCATACTTTAATCGTGCGGGATTTCCAGTCGATGCCAACCCAACGGAAGAGTTTCAAGATGATCTCCAAGTAAAAGAGACTATTCAAAGCTTAGCGGAGAACGTTAGATCAGAATTGGTTTCGGCAGAAGAGATAGCAAAGGTAGATTAAGGCATAGTTGTACACGAGATTCTGGCAGATTCACCAACGAAAGTATTGCAACAGGTTCTGCAAGAGTTGCAGTCTCCTGATGCAGCTGAAAGAAGTGAAGAATTCTTTGGAATCCAAAGATGAGAATTTAGAACTTCAGACTGTAACAGTCAATGTTACTCTTAACAGCATTAATCAGCTTCTTTTATACGTATCTGCGAACCAACCAATTTTGATCGCAGAAATGCTTAGCCTTAAAAACAAAATCGGGGAACATAAGGCAAAGTCCAAGATATTGAGAAAAAATACTTTGAATCAATATTTTCTAGCCTACACAATTCAAGCCCCACATGTAATTGTTTACTTAGTTTATTTTTTTCGTTTCTACAAATGCAATGGGTTCCTAATGAAAGTGGATTGTTATTTTCTTTGTCAATATTTTGATGTTACGTAAATTTGTTGTAATAAAATCATAACTACATAAGACGTTAAAAAACCATGTTACTTTTTTATTTAAGAAACACGAAAATTACAAAAGGTCACACCCTCATAAGTTGGCCACCTGTACAAATTGGCCTAAAAATCTTGCACCGCAGGTGGCCAACTTACCAAGGTTTCACTGTACCAACAAGGGGATCCTCTCAAAAAATCGAAGAGAAGTTAGTACCTGGACAAATTCGTGTGAAGATACACTCAATTTGCTGAATACTGGTGGACATCGCATAGTTAGTCACAACATGCCATCAAACCACTTAAACGATCTCTTTTCAAGGGAAAAAATAGCATGAGAAATTAACAGCTTCAAACCTTACAAATCCCTGAGACCAGACAATATAATAGATACCTGCTGAGCTTCAGAGATCCCTTAATATAATTTTACCAGCATTGGAAAACATATTAAGAAGCTGCTTAAGACTTGGTCCGAATTACCACACACGTAATCGAGTAATACTTGTCTGAATAATGTGAGTTTGACACTCCTTCTCGCGTTTTCGAGCACTTTGGTACCGCAATTTGACTTCTTTCATCAGCATTTGAACGCATTGAAATCAAAAAGTGAACAGCAAACCGATAATATGTAATTTAAGGGTAATAAAAAAAAAACACTCAATCACTGATGCGGGAATTCTGCCCCTGGCTCACACTCCTGCTACTTGGAGGGAAGCGAAGGTAGTGTTTATACCAAAAGCAGGAAAATATTCCCAAACTTTCCTTAAAGATCCCTAAACAAGCTAGTCCGTACAATAGAATACTCGGTGGAACATAAAGAGTTCACTATAGTTGCTGTTCTTATTATCTGTTCTTCTCAACGAAGGCGCCTTTAACAACGTCGAAACATCTGCGATCTCCCGAGCACTTACAATTCTAAAGGTGGATCCCTCACTCGGTGAGTTGATGAAAAAAGATCCCTTGAAAGTCGAATCATAAACTCCACACTGAGATACGCTTCTACCAAAAGAGGTGTGAGTAGAGCCACCTCGTAAGGTGGAGTCCTCTCTCCTTTTCTTTGGAATTTGGTGGTAAATGAACTACTGATAAATCTGGAGGGCGATGGCTGCTGGGTTATTGCTTATGCAGACGATGTTGCCTTTGCAGTCACAGGAAAGCATCTCAGCACATTGAAAGAACTGCTTCAACATGCTCTAAAAACACTTTCAAAATGGACCAGCAAGTGTGGACTTGTAATAAATCCTCACAAGACTAAACTGGTACTCTGATGCTCCAGGAAATCCAAAACTGCACGAAAAGACCCTTCTTTCATTAACGGCACACAACTAACTTTCTACAAAGAGGGTAAATACTTGGATCTAGTTTTAGATATAAAATTAAGTTGGAAGCCAAATATACAGGAAAGAGTGAAAAAAGCTACAGTAACTTACTTTTCATGGAAAAAAGCCATAGGAAACAAGTGAGGTTTTCAACCCCGCATCACACATTGACTTTACATATCGGTCATAAGCCCTATCCTTAATGAGGATGTTACAGTATGGTGGACTGCACTAGATAAAGCAATTTATCCAGACAGTTTCAGCAAAGTCCAACGTTCAGCATGCATATGTATGAGCGGTGCCTTACGCACCATTCCTTCAGCGGTACTGGACATCCTGTTTCACCTAATCCCATTTGACATCTACAGTAAACAAACAGCTGCGAGTTCGGCTATTCGACTACAAGAAGTCTCACAATGGACCAACAACAAAATTGGACATTCAGAACGAATTCGGAATCCCCGAGCTAAAAACAGACTACACCACACATAAACTCGAATTTGGTACAAGTTTCTTAGTGGCCATTCCATCCAGAACGGTCGAACGGCTTGATCTCTCTCAACAGAAAACATATTTATCGCGACAATAGGTGTCATTGCAGGACACTGTCTTATTGGAAGGCATGCCGCAATGTAGACAGAAGGTGTTTTTTAGCCACAACTCAGCAATCGTTTAATCAGCTCAGCAATTTGCTGAAAACTACTGAATACCAAAACCAACCATATGAGCCTTTTAAAGTCCGCAATTGATCTCAACAAGCTGCTGATACAGGGATTGTAAATGAAATATTTCAACAGTATTTAAAACTGTTTAAAGTGTGCTGAAATGGTGCTTATTGTATTGAAAACAAAACATCATCGGTAACGAATTTTCCATCCCTGTAGCTGAGATAAAATTGGAACCATCAAGAAAATATGATTGGGAGTCAATGGCAATACAAAAAAACGTTACCACCAAATATACTCGAAATTAAAAAATTAACGTTGTTGTTGTTGTAAAGAAGGAACTATTCAATTACATACTTACCTACAATTACGCGACGAGCATCACAAAACCCAACAATGGCATACGGCAACAAAGTTTCCTAAAAATGTACTTTCTTTGCATTTTATGACTCTTTACCGTTAAATAAACTGATTTTGGGGAAAAAATTGATTTGCAACCAATCGCTATAACTTTTCATATTAACTACGTGCTTATGCCATTTTATACCAAAAAAAACGCCGGATTTAATCGACACCCCCAAAGGGGTAAATGCGCTATTTAAAATATCTAAGGCTCCCATACTTGTAGTTTTCCAAACATTTTGGAAAAAGATGTTACTATTCATTCTCAATCCACATATTTTGCAAAAAACCTGTTTAGCTTTTGAATTTTTTTGCATATTTATATTAAAAAAGTATATCGTTTTCACTCCACCGCTGCGCTGGCGATTCTCGCTCGGACTACTAAATCATAGTTTTATCGATTTTAAAAGAAACGGTCTATGTTTTACTCTCTCATTTAAAAACACAATTTATCATACTCGTATATGGATTCATTGTTATGTGTTCAACTCGATATTTAAACGCCAAAATATCACTGAATACTAAAAAGCACCGTTTCAATAAACTACCATAAATTATTACACTAACCTCTTGTCTGTAAAGTAATTAAGGTAGCTGGCAATGTAAATTAGTTGAGATTAAAACACAACTAGACAAGAAGGAGAAAATTTTAAAGACAAACAATCAATTAAAAGCATTTTATGTGCCCTAAGATGCTATTGTTATGATGTATTTTACTATTTATTACTTTTGGCGTAAGCAAATAAGCAAGCTATAGATAGTATAGATATAATGAATTAATTTACTTGACTAAAAAATAAATTAATAACGTGCTTTGAATATCATAAAATGGTACCTTAGGCGGTGGCGAACTAAATATTTTGATCATAATTTTTAGAAGTTTAATTTTAGGTAAGCTTGCGTACGTGTATATAAATTGGTTCGATTTTGGTGTCTAAAGAAAATAAATAATATGAGTTATGAATATGCGCAGAAGTATTTACTAATTTCTACGGTCGTTTAGGTTTTCGATGAAATTTTAGTAATTTTCAACTTATTTAAGTTAGGCAACTATCATTTAATCTAGACTTCGATAGAGGAAGCATCCGCTGAATGCGAGGTAGCTTGAAAAGTCTTCGTCACTCTTTTGCTATAAATTAAAACATAACTTTTTTAATACTTTGATACTTAGATATCTATTCCTGGAGATGTTGCTCGCTTGGTGGATGAAATTAAACAGCAACATTTCTTGAAAGCAACAATTTAGCATGACAAAGAAGAATAGGCAAGATGGAGATAAGAATCACAGGGTACATTATGTGTGGTTTTTTACATTAAACAAATTTAATTTAAGTTAATGGGCAGGGCCGGCCTGAACTAAACTAGCTCCCTGTGCAAGACTAAAAAGAGGCGTGATGGTTGTTTTTTTTTCAAATACTAACCCCACTATTTTACTGATGGCTAATTTGTTAATAATAATCCTTCTTTCTCTTCGCAATGTGCCCTGAAGACTTAGGACTTTGTGCATTTGCACATATTGCACAAATGATTGGTTATGCCCTGTTAATGGGCAATTTGCAAACTTTTGATACTGTAGAACATTGCAAAAGATTGTTCTTGAAGTAATATAATTTTTTACATCTTTTACCTAAACCGCTGATAAATCTACTAACAATGAGGGATGCAGCTCGGAGATATACTCACTAGGTAGAAACTATGCATACGTAGATACAGTTACAAATAACAACAGTACGCTGTTGAGCGTATAGACAGGCCCCGTACTTTCGAGTGCGAGGCTGTTATCCTTTGCCAAAAAAGGCACTAAGTCCGTGGTTGAATCAAAGCCAAGTTACATTTTTGCTATGGGCTCTACGAAAGGAAAATTTTCTTTATATGTCCTAAAGCAACAACTTTAAGCAATTTAAATCAATGATCACTAAATGAAGATCTTGCAAATTTCAGTAGCAAAAAAGCCCAACAAAATAACATCCGTTTTGAAAAGATGTTTGTATTCTTACTCGTAAAATAAATCTTTTTCTAGAAACAAGTTGCTGTAAATACCTTCGGGCGGATACCGCTTATGCATATGTTGACCAAACCTTAAAATGTTATTCTGTTTCTTTTGTTCCAATTCCTATTGTTTTCCTTTTCAGTTGATTTAAGACTCTCCCGATAAATAACAGCAAATTGATAATAATTTTTTTGAAGAAAGACCATATTAAAGTATGATATTTGTATATCAAAGGAACTTAATTTAGAATCAATCGAAAATATTAAAATTCAGTGAAATGAGTAAATAAATATCTCACAAAAGAATTTAATGCAATTAATCTTTTAAAGCCGCTTCGTTATAGGGACAGTTTCATAAGAACATTTGACTAGACCGGTGAATTGGGAATTTTATGATAATTTTCAATGGGGTAAAGCGAGGTTGAATTCGATAGAATTTTCTACTGATCTGTTTATTGCACTCTAAGGTTTTGCATTTAGGGTTTGAATTTGATGGTAGGCAGAAGATTGGTATGTAAAAAAAGATTAGGGTCCCTCAAAGTCTAGCACATTTCTCACAACCATGCCTTTGTGAGGGAATGGAGGGGACCTACAATTTTCTGCCGATTCCGAACAGCTAATCGAGACAGCGCTTTTCATGGCAATGAGATTACTATAAAAAAAGAATTTTCGTGGAAAAACATTTTTGGTTTCAGTTGCGATTCGAACCAAGAACCTCTCATATGTAACATAGCCTGACATGCTAACCTTCACGACACGGATACCACTATCTGAAATGTGTATAGACAGGTATTTGATCTTATATTTTTGCTATAAGGAAATTCGGACAAGCTTAATATAATTAGTCTCAATTAGGTGGTCTATTTTCATCAACTTAAGAAAAGAAAATCAGAGATCCGGGATAGAACTTTGCAGCACACCATGGAGCGAACAGCACATTGGAGTTACTGTTTAATTTTTCCCAGTAAAAGCCAGTTGTAGTGATCAGGGAAACGAATCAGGGAAAAATTACAAATAATGTTTGTTTTTGAACTGAAGAACAAATGCTTTACCAATCAATGAATCGTAGAATTTTATAAAGGAAATGTAAAATTGAAGGAATGGGATCTTTTAAAATTGTATGCTTCTGGTTTCGTGGTACATTTGCTGTGTCATTTAACTTCAACTTTACCCAAGGTGGAACAACTGTGGCCTATTTCACGAAAATGAAAGTTACAACCACAAATTTGTAATTGTAATTGACAATTAAAAATGTGTAAACTCGTTTTTTGTTTCACCAACTGCAAGATCTTATTTCACAAACTTGTGATCGATTCTAATAAAGTTGTAGAAAAATGAATTGTAGGTCACAAGTGTTGAAAATTCTTGTTGCACCGGCATCAAGAATAACTTGTTATTTAGAACAGTTTTTTCACAATATTGTTGAACGTTGTGCTGCGTAGACATCAAAATGAACAAGGATAATATAATATTTGCAGCCTCTTTGATTAGAGACAAAAAAGATATATTGTTAGGAAATTTTTCCGATTACTTGACACATTCAGACATAGTAAGAGAATGGAAAACATTTTTAATTCCTTGCAGTCTCAAGCGCTTCTCATCAACAAAGACTGGAATTATCGATGTTTGTTAGGCCAGCATATAACGTTTTCGAACATTAAGCTTACGACTGCGGTGCAAACTCTATGTACTCATCCGTAAACTGTTGACTTAGATATCCCATGCATGTCGGCAACTCCATGGTATTGTCCTCCATTCCTTAGCCAATGCAAAGCTGTTAGAAACTGCTGACTTGGTGTTAAAGCACAGTTTTTTTTTCGCTCAAGTGGGCTATTTGCGGTCCAATAATTGAAATTATTTCCTCTCCCTTGCATCGACTGAGACGAAATTTTTCATTTAAATGAGATAAGTCAAATATATCATAATTTATCTATATGCGGCCGATAGATTTTTTTTACTACCAAAATACCATCACTTCGGTTGCTATCGCTGCTGCTATGCCTTCATGACAAAGACATTTTTACTATGAGATTAAAGAATAACAAATTCGTAACAAAAATTACACGTCAACCTTTACCTGTAGAATATTCTAACAAACTCAACAAATTTTGTAAGTCTATTTTCGTTGGTAAAATGAAAACTCACAAATTAGTGTTATATTAACAAGTTTGTTACTTGTAAAGTACAACTTTAATTTTGTATTGGTGAAACCGAAAAGGAAATTTTTCTTTTTTTAACAAAGTTTGGTGAAGCAACATTTTTACAAAAACTCACAAACTTTGTTAAAAAACGCTTGTAACTACAAATTTGTGAGGTGGTGAAATAGGGCACTGGTATCAAATATTTGTGTTCTTTTTTCAATATATTCGACAGAAAGATAACACAATTTTTTAAGTGTGGAATTGGACTGCGAAAGGGAAAATCAGCTGTGATTAGTTGAAAGCCTGTCAACTAAAATATTTTTCTGTTCGTTTTAAATGCCTATAAGGAAATAAGTCGTCTTTCCATTTGTCTCAGCTTTTCCTGGTGGTTTATCCTGATCGCTATAACTGGCCCCTAAGAAGTGAGGTAATTGTGTGCACAGGGTGTCCCGCAATTCGTGTTACATACTGTGGGATGTGATTCTTAATCATATTCTAAAAAAAAAAATTCATTGACAGTAGAGCCTGGTTCTCAACTTTGACATCACTTTTTGACAATTTAAAACTGACCTGTGTTAAATTCGATTTCTCCGTCAATACTGATGGTTGATACCTAATTTTAGTCTTAATATTATGTAAAAATAATAATCTTTAAAAATTTATATAAATTAGGCTCCTATAAGCTTAGGGTTGCTAGGTTTTCAATTTTAAAGGGTGTTCAAATTTTCTTCCCCAGCAAAGATTTGACTTTGAAGTCATTTTTTTTTTCAGGAAAAGCCTGTTCAACATAGAGTTTTTTTATTTTTAACAGATGAACACAATAATAAAAAAAAAAACTCAATGGGTGCACTCAAAAACCCAAACATTTATGATACATGGAAAAATCTAAAACAGGTAAAAAAATCTAATTTTGGGGTTTTCACGGGCTTTTATTGCAACAGCTTGTAATCGAAGTAGTTTTCCAGGAGTTGATTGTCTTAAGGTAATTTTTAAGACTGTGCACAGATGAAAAGGGTGAAAAGTGTACTTGACCTGCTACCAAAATCCAAATTGACTTACCTCTCCTCAGGGAGATTTAAGTTTGGGGTATGAATATTCAATTGGTAAATTAAATAAGTCGTATAAAATAATAAGAAAACAAACTTGTTCATCAGTTTATGAAAATATTTCACGATTGCAGTTTGATGAGAGACCTTTTTGAAAAGCTTCATTTACGAAAGATGAATACGAAGACATTTTATTCGTGTATGGTTTTTGCAAACGAAATTCAAAAAGAGCACAAAAAAGATACTAAGAATTTTATCCTAACAAACGACTTCCTTCTCAAAATGTTTTTGGAAATACCTTTCGAATTCTTCGAGAAACTGGATCAGTATTAACTGCATAAAGAAACTCTAAGTTGAATAGGAATTTTCAGACAAAAATTACCACAAAGTCAAAACTTTGCCGGGGGAAGAAAATTTGAAAATCTGGCAACCCTAGTCTATAGTAGCCCAATTTTTAATACAGTTTTAAAGATTTTTATTTTTACAAAATTTGAGAAATCGAGTTTAACACAGGTCAGGGTACAACAAAGTTAGCTTTTTTTTAAATTTGTCAAAAGGTGATGTCAAAGTTGAGAAATGGACTTTACTGTAGAACAATTTTTTCTTAGAATATGACCAAGAATCACATTCCAAAGCATGTAACACGAATTACGGGACACCCTGTATATTGAAGATTTTTAACAGGCCCAAAAGCTTGTCCATATTTATTTTGCACGAAGAAGTGCCGTGACACATACTACTTTAATGTGAAAAAAATTTTGCTGCTTAGGAAAGCGAACGGAAGTCATTTGATAATAATGCAAAAGTGAAGAATTGATAGGCTGGGTATTCCCTTACTTCCTTTTCCTTATGAATTTATAATTTATGGTGCATTATTGCACTCAAATTTTTGAGTATAATATATTAATTTACAATTGCCATAAGACATTTCCTGGTTGATTACCCTGAAGACGCTCAACAGCTGAATTACTATCATGTATAATAATTAATTGAACGTCAGCAGAAAACGTCAAAACACATTCTTGCTGAATTTTTAATTCCAACACTGCGCACATCAAATGAATAATCCTTTCCATTAATTCGAAAGTCATTCAACTATACTTAAAAAAAAAAAAAATGGACATACATACATTTGAGCCTCAATATCTCATAACTTTGGCAAGGTGTTTGGGGATGAGTATAGTCTCGAAAGCTTTCCACAACAAGAGGAAAGTACTTTTTGATAAGTAGGTATTTTGTTGATTAGCAGTATAGAAACCAATTAATATTTTACTGCCAATATTACGTTTTCGAATGTAGTATTGATCACATTGTAACCAATTGCTTTAGATTTAATAGGAGTAAAGTTTCCAGTGTCGCTTTATAAAAAAAAATATAAAAAAATAAGTAGGCCTATCGCATTTCTCACAACCATGCCTACAGAAATAGAGGGGAGCTACAATTTACTGCCGATAAACTTCTTTGTTCGATCACTCCTTCGAAATGTTTGTAAAGTTTATTTCATACCAGCCAAGAAGCATTTATATATTTTAAGAGAATGGACTCCGTCTCCTTCTTTCGAATATTGTCTTTGATTCTATTAATATCCTTATCAACTCTGCCTTAAACTAATCCATTTGAATATTCGAAGAAAAACATCCGACCTTCTCCTCATGACAGCTTCCCTCTTTCGCGGCCTCATTTGCTTTCCAGAAGATATATCTGTTTAAAATTTTCGCTGTTTGATCTTTCTTTTCCATGCCATAAAGAATAAGACTTCTCAAAACTTTTGTGAGTCAAAAATCTTTCAAACTTTTGACGAGTATTGTTATTATTATGACTTACGTACACACAACATTAGAATTAATTTAAGCCGCTGCTCAAGACCAAGAGTCTTATTTTTGAAGTTAGAAAATAAAGCACTACGCCAACTCCTACTCAAAACAAGAAATATTTAACAACTTGATCTAATATTTAAGGCCTCCCTGCTTGAACTACTTTCGAAACATTATACCAATTTGAGAAGCGTCGGCTTGGAATCCCCAATATTTCATGTTCCGCAAATTTCCCATTCACAATCAACGTGCACCTTGAAGGTGAACCCGATATGGGAAACATATGCCACAGCAGTTTCCAGACTCATATATGCATCCTCCCAGTTCCAGGTGGCATGGATAGCTTAAGTTTTATCCACCATTCGAATATTGTCTTTGATTCTATTAATATCCTTATCAACTCTGCCTTAAACTAATCCATTTGAATATTCGAAGAAAAACATCCGACCTTCTCCTCATGACAGCTTCCCTCTTTCGCGGCCTCATTTGCTTTCCAGAAGATATATCTGTTTAAAATTTTCGCTGTTTGATCTTTCTTTTCCATGCCATAAAGAATAAGACTTCTCAAAACTTTTGTGAGTCAAAAATCTTTCAAACTTTTGACGAGTATTGTTATTATTATGACTTACGTACACACAACATTAGAATTAATTTAAGCCGCTGCTCAAGACCAAGAGTCTTATTTTTGAAGTTAGAAAATAAAGCACTACGCCAACTCCTACTCAAAACAAGAAATATTTAACAACTTGATCTAATATTTAAGGCCTCCCTGCTTGAACTACTTTCGAAACATTATACCAATTTGAGAAGCGTCGGCTTGGAATCCCCAATATTTCATGTTCCGCAAATTTCCCATTCACAATCATCGTGCACCTTGAAGGTGAACCCGATATGGGAAACATATGCCACAGCAGTTTCCAGACTCATATATGCATCCTCCCAGTTCCAGGTGGCATGGATAGCTTAAGTTTTATCCACCACACAGTCGTTCTGCTCTTGCGGTAACTATTCATTTGCACAAAAATGGTAGGTGCCTACATGTGTGTACGGAGCACTTGATGGTTGTGGCTGTGGGTGGCAACTTAAAGGATACTAATTAGATGCTTTCTAAATTCACTGAAGCACAGGAAATTTTGTGTGCACATAGCTACTTATACGTGTTGCCAAGTGTTCTTCTTCCAAGAATGTTAAAAGTGCCTGTCAGCGAGTTATTGGCCACAAGCAGTGGTCACATTCTGTCTTACTCGTTTTGGATACATAAAACTGCTCGCAACAGATAGATATTATGCAAGTGGGTGGGAGTAGTTTAACCACCAAGAAGCTTTTCTTATTAAATAGCGCTGACAACTAAAATACTCTGCCTTGTGTGAGTATTAGGGACACCCCGCTGAAGATTGCCGTTTATTTATTTTATATACTTTCTTTTTTCGCAACGACACTTTGTTAACTGAATAGAATAACGCAAAAAAAAAAAAAAAATTGAGGTATGTTGGAACGTTTGCGGATTGATTTGAAATTTGGTGAATGCTGCGCCTTTTTTAACCCATCTGATGCCGTGGTATGATGACTTGACACAGGCACAAAAACTTCTGAATTTAATTAGGAAATTTTTTGAGCCAAAGGAATGTATACTTTGATATAGTTTCTAGCTTCAATGGCAGAGCTGTAAATCAAATTAGAATTAGAGATGGTATATAAATGGGGAAGAGATACATTCCCAAAATTCCCGTAAAATCTTCAATTTGTTTGAAATACAAGGTTGAGTGTGATGTTTCGATGAATTTAACTTTTTTTTCCCTCTAAAACCGAATACGTCAATTCCATGCGAAAATTAATTTCTTAAACGAGATGTGAAAATTTAATTTATAGAAAGTTTCTATGTAAAGTTTAGTGTTTGAGTTTGACGGATATGCAAAGTTCAGGTCACTCTGCAGGAGGGGTTTTGTGCTCCTTGTTAAACTATTCGATTGTCTTACATCTTGTTATCCATATTTGTCTTGCAAAGAAGACTTTTAGGGATGATTGTGAGGTCACAAGGGAGGCTGATTCAATTTGGAAAGACAATGACGAAGAAGAGAATGAGAATGGGATCATAAAGTTTTTGGAATGGATAAGGGGATGACACTTGAACCAGTCGATAGCTCTTAGGAATTGGTTTTTGCTTCGGCTAATGAGATTTCTTAACTAGGCCAAATATTTTGTTGACGTAAGCACCTTTTATTGAAATTAAACTCTTAGTTCTTTTAAAACAAAATCCAAAAGAGAAAGAAAAGAATTTACCGCGTTTTCGAGATATTTAGTTTTTGCTCTCTTTAAGCGTTTGTTTTAATGTGAACAAAATCCAAACTCGTAATCAATGAGCTGATTCCAAATCTGGTCTCAAATTGGCTCTATTACCTCGAATTACTGAGATATTTAGCCTCAGAAGCTGTAGTTAGTAAAAGACAAAAGATTTATTCGACATTGAAGAAAATCCAGAGTGCCTTAAAAGCTGTAATACATTTATTCATGCATTATTTTTAAGCCTAGATGTGAAATTTAGGTTAATAAGATCCCCTCTCGCTACTATGTAAGCAATTGTTTTTTTCCGAATAATTTTCCAGCTGATTACAGATTGATATTCTCGCAGATTCAAAATTCAATTCATTTAATTTCTGTATGAGTTAGTAAAAATGGTGTTTTTTTCAGAAGTGTTTTGAATTTGGAAACACTTTTTTCGAAATTAGACTTTTTGACAGCTGCTGTTACTTGGTTTGTGTTCAGTTTAGTTTTCCATTTTATAATAAATGGAATAGAACACAGTTTGCAAATACATATTGCAAATTTATTACCGAAACAATGATTCGGTTCCCATGACGCATTGTGCGTTGCGTCCAATATTCGGTCGACATAATCGCTCAGCAGATTTTGGAATTCGGGCAAACACCGAGTAAGTATACTCTAGTTTCTAGTAGGTGATGTGCATTTTCAGAGATGCCGCGCCGTACAGAGCGCAGCGCTACTTCCTGGCGCTATTGCTGCAGAGGAGTAGAGTATCCAAAACGACCCGAATAAGTCTATCCGCCATCTCACGCAACAATTGGAGTTGTGCCAATTTGGTGAATGAGCCCAAAACAAGATGACTTCCGATCCGAATTTTCACAAGAAAATTTTGTTCAGCGGTGAGTACGTTAGTAAACGAAATTGTCGCAATTGGAGTCATGATAATTCACAAGCTATTACGGAGACACCGCCGTTGAATCCTCAAAAAGTTACTGTTTGGCTGTATAATGGATCATCATTGGTCTATATTTTTTCCAAATCGAAAGTTCATAGTGTTACCGTTTAGTTGGAACACAAGATCGACCGCATGAGCATCCTCCAATTCAGGCATGAAAAAGTTATTTAACATGGCTCTATAGCATTCCATAGAGCCATGTTAAATGACTTTTTCATGCCTGAATTGGAGGATGCTCATGCGGTCAATCTTTTGTTCCAACTAGACGGTGCTCCATGCCATACAGGCAACGAAATAATCTATTTATTCAAGGAAACTTTTGGTGAGCTTTTGGTTGCACCGTTAGCCTGTGGCGTGGCCTCCAAGATCGTGCGATTTGACAACGCTGGACAATTTTTTGTTGGGTAATGTGAACTCGGTTGTATGCGCAGGTAACCCCGAGACGATTGACACCTTAGAAGAGAATATTCGGCTCGTTATTGCTAACATACGTTACCATTTCGCAAAACGTGAACAAAAATTAGGCTTCTCTGGAATTTATTCGATCTAGCTGCGGCGGACTCTTACCCAAAATCACTTCTAGAAAATAATAGCAAAACGTCATCTTAATAATAAAGCTAAGTTCTTGGCCATCGCATTGAATTATAGATTAGTTTAGTTTAGTTTAGCTTAGTATATTTTTAATCCCAACTTAATATTATCAATGTCAAAGTAACTCTGTCTGTCCAGCTTTCTATGTTACCATTTCCCACCCAAACTACTGAATCGATTTAAGTAAAATTTTATACAGAGATGATCTAAAACATGAGGAAGGACATAGGCTTTATATTTAATCCCAATACTTCTACGGGAACGGGAACGTGAACTGGAACTTAGAAACTACAGCACCGATTTAAAAAATTCTTCGATCGTTGAATGCTACATTATTCCCGAGTAATATAAGCTTAAAATCACCCTCCGGGAACTGCCCTCAGATAACCACTGGAACGGAAGTCTTTACTAATAATATAAATCCGAAATAAACTCTGCCTGTCTATTTTTCTCTGTTATTATCTTCCAAACTAATGAACCGATTTATATGAATTTTGGTATAGAGATAGTCTAAACTCTAGAGTCTGAGAATGGACATAGGGTATATATGTTATTTAATTTTGGTGGGGCTACCGCCCCATTTATTAGCTTAATACAAGCTTAAAATAACTTAAACATACTAAACTTAAACTAATTAAAACTAACTAAAACTATTAACCTACAAGGATGAGAAATGGTTTAAAAGGAGGACTTTCAGACAAGGGCTTGGAAGATTGAGGTCGAAAAGAAAAGGAACAGAATTAATCTTACTCATCATACGGGTTAAGGGTTCGTTGAGACCATAGGATGTACGATGAGCAGGAAGGAAAAAGAATCGGGATGATCTTACGTTTCGGGGATTAGTGTTGAAAGAAATAAGGTCTAAAAGGGAGGAGCAGTCAGTGTTGCCAGTAAGAAGTCGGTGAATCCCTATATTCCCACAAGAACGCAAACGTAAACGGGAAACAAGAAACTACGAAATTGATTTCAGAAATTATTTCACCGCTAGAATTCTACACTATCACCGAGTAACATAAACCATAATTTATTCCCTTATTCCCATGGGAACGAAAGTACTTACCGCCAAACCTTTTTATTTAGCAAAAGATGGAAAAAATAAAAAAATCTTGTGCAAAAATGTACTTAAGTAAAATAATACAACAATAGCTTACTGAAAAATTAAAAATGCTGCTGAAAGTCACTATTCCACGCGGATGAAGTCGCGGGCACAACTAGTTCCATATATTTAAATTATAAATTTTTTCGTGATATAAATAACTTTTGGTCTTGGTTTGAAACCGGGAGTCTGAAGAGTTGTTTTGGAAACGTCCCCAGTAATTTTTTTGCTTTCCGATTCCAAAAATACACAAACCTTCGTACCATTGCATAGAATCAACTTTGCAGTAGATTCGAAGATTTTATGCTCGGTGTTTAGCAGTATTAAAGCACAGTTCAACGTATTTGTGGTAATGGCTAGTTTTTCCGAGACTTGTTTATCATTCATTACTCGATGTGAGAACGCTCAGATGTTTATATTTTCTAACAACTTCCATCTCTTCACCGTTATAGAAAAATTGCTCAATTTTCGCGTGTCATCCGCTTCCTCTTCGAAAAATCATTACTTCAGACTTACTTAAGTTATCTGTAAGATTCTAGGTATTGCTGTAATCTGCTGGGCGGTTAATCATTAACTGAAGACATGACGATGCCATTAGCCCAAACGAAATTCCAGCCGGCAGAACATCGCATAAATCGTCTTTGAATACTGGACTTCGTATACAACCACAACAATATGCATTAGCTAGCATGTCGGCCTATTATGTGGGAAGTTCTATGATCAAACTTAACATGGCAATTCCTCCGATAGTAATTTCATTGCCATGAAAAGCGCTTTCTCGATTAATCGTTCAGAATTGGCAGAAAATAGTAGGGCCCCTCCATTCCTCAGAAACAAGCTAGCCCTCGGGGCTTCCTCCTCTGTTGTGCCACCCTATAAATGAATGAATGATATCTACAACTTTGCTTAAGTCCTTCTGTGATCTCAAACATTTCAGACACTTTCTCGCCCTCCCAAACACTCGAGACGGTTTTCTCATACGGGCTTTGTATGACATTCATAAATTTTATGTCTGTAATAGATTGAGGAAATCCTTCTCGTTTCCCCGTTTAAAAACTGACGAAATTAATGACATTCATTTATTGTGGTTTGTAGCCAAGCAAAGGAATGTTTTTATAGCTTTAGAGAAAAGGGATTGTCTGCGGCCAAGAAAGTAAGCGATGCCCAAATTTTTATCTATTTTCTTTATTTTATTTATTGAAATAAGTTTTTTAAATTGATTTTATTTAAGGCATCAATGTAGCCAGATCATATAACACCGGTTTTTAGCTAATGAAGAATTTAACAAGAATTCAAAAAATATATTCAATTTGCCCTTATTTTAACAAACTTGTCTTTTTTTTGTGATTGACACACATTTGTTCTAAATTAAACTTCGCCAATGAGTTCACTCAACTATACATGGGTTTTACTTAAACTTACTTAAGCACTTAACCTGCATTAAGGAGTTCGTCATTCCAGTTCACACCGCTTTTTCCACAGAGCATAAAAACCACACGAAACCGAATCAATCTTCTCTTGCATTCAAATTAATTTCCAGATGCTAGCAATTTTAAAAATTCATTTTCATTTTCGGTTAAAACCATAATCCTCTTTTGATTTCGCATGCCGTGCGAGCGAACAAAGTATTTCAACGCAAAACTTCGAAACAACACGTACCTGGGGCGTAGCAGATGCCTGCAAGAGTTCCTATATATCCACAAAAACCTCGGAACTGTATCCGCACATACTGAAAATTTGCCCCTGCTTTCAATACATCACATTCCAAAGGAAACATCACTAGGCTGCGATCTGGGTTCTCGGTTGGAAATTTGAAAAAGCAATATAGGTATACCCTTCCTTTACCTTACTATACGTTACCCCCACACCAACCGAACAGAAGCCAACCCATCACCTACACCTTGTTCTAGACCCTGTCGGAGCACATCATCTACGAGGTCTCCACCCGTCTTCCCGTTTAACTGTGTATAATTTGGCGCCAGCTTTTAATTAAGTTTTTATACAGATGCTGGCGATTCATTTCTCAAAAGGTTGTGAATTGTTTTCAACACAGAGTCTGGGTGTTACATCATGGGTATGCTCTTCAAGGAGCAAATGAAAATTGCCTCATGGTCGTAGAAAAGTTTTCTAAGTTATCATTCCCATTATCCTTATGTAAACTGTCACAATGAATGCAAACACTCAGACGTTAATGGCCAACAAGGATACCACAATGCTTAGGCTAACCTGTGCTCTACGCAGGCAGGTACAGGTAGATATCGAATTAGGGACCGAAGTACGGTGCCTTAATTTTGAATAAATCCAGAGCCTATTGCAATGAAATATCCTTATAGCCGTATAATCCGATTGGTATCTGAGGCAATTTCTTGAGATTGGACCGTGCGCTCTGCTTTGCAGAGGAATTATCAAATGACTCGAAATCAGCCAGATAAGAGGAAAACTTTTAATTATTTTCTTTTATTGCCTCCCCTCTACGTGGTAAGGAAACACGAAAATTGTATACTATAGGCAGAGAGACGGCACGGAGAATAGAGCCATTGGCAAGCGACCCTGCAATGGGCCGTTCATGTTATGGCAAATTGTATGCGGTTCGATAACAATGCGGCAACCAGTACTCCGGTTCACCACAGATGATTTCTAAACAATTATTTTGTGCGGAGCTCCACACATTGCTTAATCCCCTGTGCGTAGCTTTGAACAAAAACTGAGCTATAAACATTCGAAACGACCATTGTTATGTTTAAGAATACGGAGGTGAGAAATTAAAATATGTATAGGTACGCAGTAATAGCTACGAAGTTGGTACCATCGAGGTACAGTCCTTGAGATAACTTAAAGGCTACCACCACAATCCACAAACAAAATTGAATTGAACTTCTGTTGAAGATGTGTTGAAAGTTTTAACTGAATCGCAATAATTGTCTGTGTTTCCTGAACTTTAGGAGAAAGTTTCAAGTGATTAGAATTTATTTCGATTGATATTTATCAAATGTGGGTTTAAAAAATAACCGCTTTAGTTTTTATTGAGTCTATGAGACATACATTCAACTTCTTCGGTTTTAAGGCTTTAATAAAGCCCACTGGGGAACCAAAACTTTTTTTCTTCTTTTTTTTTGGTTGAGTAAGGCGATAAGTTTTGACATTTAATTTGCGTGCTTGTTTTCGGAAGTGCCGAGAATTCAGCTCTTCTACATAAATTTTGCAATTTAACGGGTCGGGGTAGGAGTTCTCGAAATATTCATTCTTTGATGAAAGGTGGGTTTTACTGGGTTCACAAAACTCACTGTTTTGCTTTCAGTGCCTGTAGCTGTAGCCTGGATTCACATTTCGAGCGGACTGTCGCGAGATCGTATACATACACGAACCTCGACTTGCCCCAGTACAACGGAGGCGAGTTTATTGTGTACGCATACGTAAAGAATCCGAACTTTTGATTTGAGTGCAGACTAACATACGTGCGTTTGAGGTCCTCATAAAAGCAATAGCTTCAGGACACTGCCTACTGATAAAGTGGGCTACACATCCTTTCTTAAATGACATTCCAGAACTGTAATTTCTGAACATTTCATTTTATGCTACACACTGTCATTACACCGATATGTTTCCCACACTCATTTCATTCCATCATTCTAGCCATACCCACAAAAAATTTTGATCTTCATCATTTTCCTCATCGCTCCAGCAGAAAAAAAAAATGATAGTGTGTAGCCCACTTAAGCTTTTATCAGCCAGTTTTCTTATGTCTACGTATGAAATAGATTTTTAAGCCCGTGTGCTCCCAGTTAAATAATAAACGCTAATTAGAGCAGTCTCAAACGCTCATTGGATGAAAACTGTTATCGCCAGCACACGTTCGAATACTGGTTACACGAACAAAGGACATACCGAGAAAACAGTTTCTTACCTTATATAGGCGGAGAAGCGACCGTCGGATCACTTAGCTCATCCTGTCAATGGCAGCAAATTAATAGAGATTCCCGAGACAAAGACAACGCTCCCGGGGTGCCTATCTGAGTCCGTGGAGAAGGCGTCTAAAACGAGCGGTTTTTGCATTTTTTCGACCATGGAGTTGTAGTTAAAACTACTACCAAACTTTAGAATTCGATGAGATGGGATCAAAAACATTGGGGTGGCTAGTCCAAACCCTTGCATAATGTAGGCAGCCTCGTTTTTAACAGCAGGTTTTTCAGCCATGACTTAGCTCACAGATTTAGCATTTGATGAAGATATCAGATTAAAGGTCTGACGATATTCTTTTCAAAAATACTGGGGAGCCGTGTGAGTCAGATGTGGCGACGCCGACGCGACGTACTCGCAGCCTCTATCGAACGAAAAAAGTATACCGAGACTCTTCGGCATATAACATTATAGGCTAATTGAGCTTGTTCGTTTCGAGTTAATGAATAGTGCTATCTTTTTTAATACAATAAAATAATTTTTTTATGCAATGTTACACTTGCTTCACTTGACGACAGTGGACTAAAAATAAGACGCTTACCAAGAAAAAAACTTAAAAATTGAAAGCGGAAAAACATTTTTTGCTAATGCTATTGTTGACTTAAGAAGCTAAGGCCTTAGAACCTCGCAAACAACTGCAAGACTTTTAAGCTTTGCGCGGTCTTTCAATATAAACTATATCAAAACCATACGCTATCGCAACTTGCTCATTTGATAATTACTTCTCCACATTTTAAGTAGGCTTTTCAGAGCTTTAAATTGATATTTTTATTTACATATACATTTACTGATTGACCAAGTATCAAGTATAGTACTTGACAAGGAACAACATCAATGTGGAGATCCAATGGAGAATAATTCTTACCAACCGTTGCTTCTGTGGGCTAAGAAGGCAAATGAGAAACAAAAACCTAGAAAAACCAAGGTAACTCTTAATATGACCTTAATCGATCCAGTCCTGCTGCGTACGGCGCGGCAGCTAGTGGACATCAACGCTCCATAGTTCGACGGGTTTTCGAAAGCACATTGCAGGAAAATTGTGGAAGGAGAAGACCTCGTCTTAGGTGGCAGAATCAAGTGGAAGAAGATCTCAACTCACTATCCAAAGATATTGGATGGGGCTCAGGTGCTCACCTAAGCAAGTAAGTAATCAAAGGTCCCAACTTCGAAGCGATAACGAAGCGGAAAGTAATGCGCATCCAATTGCTGAATTAATTAAACCTTGTAAACAAATAATCCGAGATATGTTGAGCTGTTGAGATCGATGGCGATTTCATGTTCATAAAATTGGGTGCAGATAAATGTAAAGACAAAAGCTGCATAGGTTGAAATAAGTGGGTTCAAGTAAGTGATTAGTAATGCATTTTTACGAAATTGCTTGTTCCACTTATTTCTACTAACAAAGTATGTTAAAACCATACAGTGAACCACTTTGTTGTTCTTTTTAAACGGAAAGCTATTAAGGCGCTAATGGCAGTTACTGTCCCTCGGGCATTAAAATCAATTGCTCTTAAAAATTCTAAAGCTATTTTTTTTTCGTTTCCAGAATATTGCATGGCACTTGCTCTAATGCAAAGCAAAATATTGGCAAACACTACAAAAGTAACAACTAGTTATGGATAGGATATGGATATGAATAATAAGCCTTCTAAGTGCCAACCAAACGTCCAACTCAGGTCAGACTATGAAAATGCACATAAATTATCTTTAATCAAGTAAATCAAGGCCCACATTGATAAATTGCAGCTTGTTATTGTTGTTTTGCTTTACATATTGGGTTTCTAGGCACTTTAAGAAAAATGAATTTTAAATTTTAGGAACCCTTTTGATAAAATGAAGAGCTAACATTATTGGCACAACATTCAGACTCATTAAGTGTTGATATTTTTGTTGTTTTTATTATTTAAAGTGTGTGAAATCAAAAGTTGCAGAAGTTCACTTCTGCGCCTTTCCCTTAGAATTAACATTAAAAAATTTTAATTCCACAAACTCAGACTCATCAGCTTCACCATCGTCCACATCTAAATGAATCAATTTAATTTTTTTTAACAAGTTCCATTTTGGCACCATGGTCAGCTTTTTTACTGCCGCACTAGTTATCACGTTATCCTCTGGATCGCTTCCTTGGTTTGCCACTCTACCAATGGACGGTTCTGCTACCAAGTCCACATCTGAGTTTCGGTCGAAGAACTCAGAATTCAACGAATTTCCAAACTCTTTTGACATAGCATTACAATAACAAAAAATTAAATCAAAATATCACATCTGCTGGTGAAACAAAATGACAAAACATACCAACGGATGCGAGGGCTATCAAGCAGAAATAAGTAAAATAGTTCTTTAACACCATTTCCATTAAATTCCACACACAACTGAGATTAAATTCCAAATGACTGCTTTAAACTACAGGAAGGACGCTTTATACTGTGTGTGCAGCTTCAAATTGCATAAACACAGACCTATAAAACGGATGATAGCTACCAGCAGAGAACATAGAACAACCAATCATCACAAAATGCTAATGAGAAATAGGCACATCGAAAACACCATTTATCCCACTTAAATGGTTGATTATGTTAATTTAAAGTCCAGGGGTCGCTGACCGAATTAATGTGGAAGGCTGATGGCATTACATTTATACAGAGAGTGTGTCTATTAAGAGAAAATTGGGTTCATTATAAAAGAACTTCAGTTTCAATTGCAAAAATAAGGAGGCATATTTGCACATCCTTTTCATAAAGCTGTAGCATTAACGTAGTTCGTACAGTTTCACGACATTGGGCTTATCAGTTACACACTACCGAATCCTTCTAAGACGCAATGTTACGTTAGGTTGATGTCAACACAGTAGCGACTTAGCCTCTTTCTCATGAGTCTACTGTATAGTGCGAGAGTTGAAGCAACTTTTACTTTTATTTGAAAACTAGCTGAGCCGCCCGGCTTTGCTCGGGTCTGTAGTTTTAAGGTTCCCGTTCTCGTTTTTCCTCTTCCGTGCGAATAAGGGATGAAATTTAATCTTTTTACTGTGGAATTATGTGGCATCCTAAAGCTGAAAGAATTTTTGAAATGTGTCCAGTAGTTTCTAGGTTTCCTTTACCAAACACGTGAGAATATTGAGATCCTACTTTGACAGGAACCATCCCTGGACTAAACTATAAAGTTTTATAGAAACTCTTTCGGCCTAGGAGTATACCGTAGAAACAAACATATAGCTGGACCGCCCGGGGTTGCTCGGGTCTAACTTCTTTCAATCGTTGTGGACACAAAATTGTCTGAAAGGTTTAAGTTCAGCGATAAACCTCGCGCGTTTCTACTCCCAAGATAAGAAATAAATGTATTTAATGGGAAATTTTGTATTTTATCTTAATGCTAGCGGATAAACAATATTTCTGGTCGTTGTGGTTGGTGTATAAATGTACAAATTTTTTGGATCGCCAACTCGAGAGCACGCAACATATAATTGGCCATGCGAAAAACATGAATTTTCCAAATGTAATCCAGCTATAGCTAACGACTGTCCTTGTGCTTTGTTAATAGTTATCGCGAAGGCAAGACGTAAAGGAAACTGAAGTCGCTTGAAATCAAATGGCAAATCGTTGGTAATCATCGGTATGCGTGGAATCAGCACGTCTTCCCCTTTGAATTTGCCAATGATGATTGTTGCTTCGATCAAATTTGCTGTCAATTTTTTGACCGTCAGTCTGGTCCCGTTGCACAGTTTTGGCGGGTTTAAGTTTCGAATAAGCATCACTGGCGTTCCAATTTTCAATGTTAGTATGTGTGGTGGCATTCCTGGTGGTTCCATCGAATTTAAAAATTCGGTTGGATAGTTGACTGCTTGTTCTTCATCCATCACTGTGTCAATTGATTTGTATTTGACTGGTTCGCCGGGCAGTTTCAACTGAATTTGTTCGTTCAATCTATTAACATCATCATTCTTAGGCGCTAATATTGCACGTTCGCACAGCCAGTCTGAATTTTTGTAGTTGCTGGTCAAATTTGGAAAAACCTTGTCCACAACAGCTTGAATACTTAGCTGCATTTGACAAAAATGTGGGGGAAACGTAATATCATTTGTTTTCCGATCAATTGGAATTTCGCCGTTTCCGATGTCCAAAAGTTGTTTGGAAAATGTTTGGGCAGACCCATCTTGCCGCAAATGCACACGCATGTTCGTCGAGAGCGTGATTTTTTCGACTTGGTTCCATAAATATGATGCTTTTAAGCAAGCGTTCAGCTCATCTGCAGGCGTTGATCGAGGTAAAACGGGCAAGGTTTGCCGAAAATCACCTGCAAGAAGAATCAGAGCGCCTCCCATCGTTTGAGTTTTTTCTCGAAAATCGCACAGAGTCCGGTGAAGCGCCTCAAGTGATTTTTTATGAGCCATTGTACATTCGTCCCAAATTATGATTTTGCACGTTTTAAGGATTGTGGCCATTCCGGAATTTTTGCTGATATTGCAGGTAGGTGTTTCGGTCTGGTGCAAATTTAGTGGAAGTTTAAGTGCTGAATGCGCTGTTCTTCCGCCATCGAGTAGCGTTGATGCAATTCCCGATGATGCCAGTGCGAGTGCGATGCCACCCCGCATTCGAACCGAAGCCAATATCAAATTGATGAGAAATGTTTTGCCTGTTCCTCCTGGAGCATCTAGGAAAAAAATTCCGCCAGTTCCGTTGGCTACACGTTGCATAACTTTGTCATATGCATTTTTTTGATCAGCAACTAAAAGTCTTTGTTGCGTTTCAACAAAATGCTGTTGCTGGCTTCCATCAAACTGGCGTTCCCGGACCAAATCCCTGTCTTGTATGTCATTTCTGTTTCGTGTGGATGACGGCATACCAAGTTGACAAAGAACTTTGTTGTTGATCGATATGCATAAATCCTCAATCAATATAAGAGCTTCATTGAACATGTCGTTCGAATACTCTTGATTTGGATCGATTTCACGTCTTTGCCTGAGAATGTCCTCACTAAGACTTTTGCGATGTGTTTCCCAGAGTTCTACGGGGTTCGATGGTGCACATGTTGTTAAAATGATTGCAAACAAATTACGTATTTGCTTTGGAAGACACGTAAGTGACGCCTCTGTTAGTGTTGTGTTCCAATGACGATCATTTTCAAGTAAGCCTAGTTTGAAGCATGCTTCTCTATACGTTTGGCACACTACACTGTCTACTGTTTTCAAAGCAACGAATGATGTAGGACCCTTGACTGTATGCAATAACAATCGCAAATAATAACATTCTGCGTTATTGGGATGTACGGTATACACACGTCCCAAGGCATCAGACGAACGTAAATCAGCATACTCTGGAACACTTGCGCCCCGCTTTCTTCGTGCGTACTTTTTTGTCGACGTGTTCCAAGTGTAGTATTTGGGCACTTCGTGATACAGCAACGTTTTTGCGAAATCATCCGATGCACACAATTTAAAAAAGGCAGTGAGTGTGGTGTTTAGTGGCTGTTCTGCTCTATTTTGTGCATTTTGTTCGGTAAAGTATACACGCTGGCCATTTTCCAAGTGCACAGCGAGATGTTGAACAGTTGGATAGCGTTCGTGGATGTTAAATGCTAATATTCGCCAAACTGCTTCATTGCTACTGATGTAGCGTCCCATTTGGAATTGAGTAATTTCATCAGTTTGATTGGCCAGGCCAAAAACTGCCATGTCACTGCCCTTATTGACGTATTTGCAAATGTACTTGATCGACTTCACCGAATTGCAATACTCGACATTAATGTGAGCATCGAACATTTTTGAAAGCAGGGAAGAGTACGGCACGATCCATCTGTTGTCTATGTCAACATCTACATTTCGGATTCTAATTGTAGTTGTGTATCCACCGTCATCGGGCTTCCTTCGCCTATACATAGGATATCTAGCTGAGCCGCCCGGCTTTGCTCGGGTCTGTAGTTTTAAGGCTCCCGTTCTCGTTTTTCCTCTTTCGTGGGAATTTGGTGATGAAATACAATCTTTCTTACTGTGGGACTATGTGGCATCCTAATACTGAAAGAATTTTTGAAATCAGTCCAGTAGTTCCAAAGTTTCCGTTCCCAACCCATTCCTGTGGGAATCTTCCGTTCCCGTGAAAATATGTGAATGAAATATAAATCTATGTCACTGAGGGATAATGTCACATTCTAGATTTGAAAGAATTTTGAAATCGGTCAAGTAACTTTAATGTTTTCGTTCTCGCTCCTGTTTCTGATCCTGTCAGATTATAGGGATGAAAAATATAGCCTAAGTCATTGACAAAAGGTAAAGGGGGATAATGTAGCACCCCTAATGATGAAAGAATTTTTCAAATCATCTATCCAGTAGTTTCGAAGTTTCCGTTCCCAACCCCGTTCCTGTGGGAATCTTCTGTTCCCATGGAAATATGTAAATGAAATATAACAGCATTATTTATAAACCCATAATAGGGAGCGAATAGCGCTATGTTCCTCTTATAATATCTCTGAACAGGAAAACCTTATTCTTATAATCTGTGGAGTAGTTTCAAATTTTCCGTTCCCAACCCTGTTCCTGTGGGAATATGGGGATCAAATCTTGACAGGAACCATCTCTGGACTAAACTATGTTAACCCTGAAAATTTCATAAAAATCCGTTGGGTGGATTAGGAGTCTACACCGGACATACATACATACTATATAATCCCACGGGAACAGAAAAGGGAACGAGGACGGGAACCATAAAGTTACTTGATTTGATTTCAAAAATTCTTTTAACTCTAGGAATGTTACATTATCCCTCAGCCTCAGTGAGATAGACCTACATTTAATTCAAATATTTCCATGGGAACGGAAACTTAGAAACTGCTGGATAGATTTCAAAAATTCTTTCAGCATTAGGATACCACTTAGTCCCACAGTAAGACAGATTATATTTCTTCCACAAATTCCCAGAACTGGAACCTTAAAACTACAGACCCGAGCAAAGCCGGGCGGCTCAGCTAGTGTGTCAATTGATTTGTATTTGACTGGTTCGCCGGGCAGTTTCAACTGAATTTGTTCGTTCAATCTATTAACATCATCATTCTTAGGCGCTAATATTGCACGTTCGCACAGCCAGTCTGAATTTTTGTAGTTGCTGGTCAAATTTGGAAAAACCTTGTCCACAACAGCTTGAATACTTAGCTGCATTTGACAAAAATGTGGGGGAAACGTAATATCATTTGTTTTCCGATCAATTGGAATTTCGCCGTTTCCGATGTCCAAAAGTTGTTTGGAAAATGTTTGGGCAGACCCATCTTGCCGCAAATGCACACGCATGTTCGTCGAGAGCGTGATTTTTTCGACTTGGTTCCATAAATATGATGCTTTTAAGCAAGCGTTCAGCTCATCTGCAGGCGTTGATCGAGGTAAAACGGGCAAGGTTTGCCGAAAATCACCTGCAAGAAGAATCAGAGCGCCTCCCATCGTTTGAGTTTTTTCTCGAAAATCGCACAGAGTCCGGTGAAGCGCCTCAAGTGATTTTTTATGAGCCATTGTACATTCGTCCCAAATTATGATTTTGCACGTTTTAAGGATTGTGGCCATTCCGGAATTTTTGCTGATATTGCAGGTAGGTGTTTCGGTCTGGTGCAAATTTAGTGGAAGTTTAAGTGCTGAATGCGCTGTTCTTCCGCCATCGAGTAGCGTTGATGCAATTCCCGATGATGCCAGTGCGAGTGCGATGCCACCCCGCATTCGAACCGAAGCCAATATCAAATTGATGAGAAATGTTTTGCCTGTTCCTCCTGGAGCATCTAGGAAAAAAATTCCGCCAGTTCCGTTGGCTACACGTTGCATAACTTTGTCATATGCATTTTTTTGATCAGCAACTAAAAGTCTTTGTTGCGTTTCAACAAAATGCTGTTGCTGGCTTCCATCAAACTGGCGTTCCCGGACCAAATCCCTGTCTTGTATGTCATTTCTGTTTCGTGTGGATGACGGCATACCAAGTTGACAAAGAACTTTGTTGTTGATCGATATGCATAAATCCTCAATCAATATAAGAGCTTCATTGAACATGTCGTTCGAATACTCTTGATTTGGATCGATTTCACGTCTTTGCCTGAGAATGTCCTCACTAAGACTTTTGCGATGTGTTTCCCAGAGTTCTACGGGGTTCGATGGTGCACATGTTGTTAAAATGATTGCAAACAAATTACGTATTTGCTTTGGAAGACACGTAAGTGACGCCTCTGTTAGTGTTGTGTTCCAATGACGATCATTTTCAAGTAAGCCTAGTTTGAAGCATGCTTCTCTATACGTTTGGCACACTACACTGTCTACTGTTTTCAAAGCAACGAATGATGTAGGACCCTTGACTGTATGCAATAACAATCGCAAATAATAACATTCTGCGTTATTGGGATGTACGGTATACACACGTCCCAAGGCATCAGACGAACGTAAATCAGCATACTCTGGAACACTTGCGCCCCGCTTTCTTCGTGCGTACTTTTTTGTCGACGTGTTCCAAGTGTAGTATTTGGGCACTTCGTGATACAGCAACGTTTTTGCGAAATCATCCGATGCACAAAATTTAAAAAAGGCAGTGAGTGTGGTGTTTAGTGGCTGTTCTGCTCTATTTTGTGCATTTTGTTCGGTAAAGTATACACGCTGGCCATTTTCCAAGTGCACAGCGAGATGTTGAACAGTTGGATAGCGTTCGTGGATGTTAAATGCTAATATTCGCCAAACTGCTTCATTGCTACTGATGTAGCGTCCCATTTGGAATTGAGTAATTTCATCAGTTTGATTGGCCAGGCCAAAAACTGCCATGTCACTGCCCTTATTGACGTATTTGCAAATGTACTTGATCGACTTCACCGAATTGCAATACTCGACATTAATGTGAGCATCGAACATTTTTGAAAGCAGGGAAGAGTACGGCACGATCCATCTGTTGTCTATGTCAACATCTACATTTCGGATTCTAATTGTAGTTGTGTATCCACCGTCATCGGGCTTCCTTCGCCTATACATAGGATATCGATCACCTCCAGTTTGAGTTTCATTTATTAGCTCCCGTGGATATCCTTTTGTGCACTTGCCATCCCTCATGCATGGTGAATTTGTGTTGAGTGCACCACATGGCCCATGAATCATATGTTTTTTGATTGTTTCAAACAGAATTGGATCTTCGTCTCGATTCGGAAGTTCAGCCGTAATGACACTATCAATTTGTGATGGGACGATTTTTTGCTTCAACCAAATTAAAATGTGAGCGTGCGGCAGGCCTCTTTTTTGCCATTCAACTGAGTACATCCAGCATCGAGTCTCTCCAAAAATATGATTCTTTGTGATAACGTCCATGAGTTTTATTAATTTTTGCTTAAAAACTCGAGCGAGAAGATCATGTCTGTGCGATGAGTTTTGGCCGGTGAAAAGCAGATGTGTAATTTCACTCCACGTTGGATTGCATGTGAAGGTGATGAACAAATCTGGGCGTCCATACTTTCGAACATACGTCATGGCATCCTGTGCGTATTCGTGCATCTGTCGCGGACTGCCGGTATACGTTGCTGGCAAGACTACCATTTGTCCGATATTAGCAGCGTTCCCATCATTGACCATTGCATCACGTAAGTGAACGTATTCTTCAACTCGCAACTTCTGTTGATTTAAACGAATGAAGAGAAGACGCTCGCTTTCAATTTTCGCGTACATGTCCACAATGAACTGATGGTATAGTTCACGGCATTTCAGAATGTGGTTGGTTTCATTTGCACGAATCATAATGCGGTAAGCGTAATAATCCATGCACGAAACTTTCTTTGTTGACTCTTCATTCGTGTTAGCGTTGATTTGCATGATGTTGAAATGGTAGCCATCTTCTCCACGCGGAAACAACAGTGGATATTGAAGTGCATCGTACGAACGATGTGTTTCCGAAACGCGTTGCACAGTTGTATTCCGGCGGTGGATGACAATGTCACGTCGATTGAATTCGGTGCCCACTATTACAACTGCTACATCACCTATCACCGGTGCATTGAAACGTCTTTCATGTTCCCCAGTCGGTGTTTTGTCTGCTCTTATTACAACAGCATAGTCATCTGATGGCATCTGGTCTATAGCAGTTTTAAATAGACGAATCAAACTGTTGCTTCCGTGCAACATTGTCTGTAATTCCGAAATGATTTCGCGTCT
This sequence comes from Melanostoma scalare, assembly GCA_949752695.1. Taxonomy (NCBI): domain Eukaryota; kingdom Metazoa; phylum Arthropoda; class Insecta; order Diptera; family Syrphidae; genus Melanostoma; species Melanostoma scalare. The sequence continues at coordinate 970,311 of OX456985.1, forward strand.
GGTTGCAGTATTAATCGCGCATCGCTGTTCGGTTTCTCTTTCCTCGTTGCCAGTAAAATATATTTGCAAAAACTTTGCCTCTAGATTCGGTAAAGGAAGCAACGAACCGATTCGGTGATATATTTGGCCTTGAACTTTAAAAGTGGGCATGTAACCGGCGTTGTTGTGAATGTTTGTTGCACCGAAAGAGGTCATTTGAAAGCATGAGTTGTAGTTGCGAATGTTCATCAGGAATTGTTTTGAAAATGTAGTGTCACCAGAAAGATAACTTTTTAGCGGCTCAGGTGGCTCCATCACCGGAACCAAAACTACTTTACCGTTCGAACAACACATTCCAGGAGACTCCTTAGCGAACTTCAAACTACGACAATGCACGCAAGCCTTATTCATTGGTCCAATAGCCACATCTATGTGATTCCTATAATCATAGTCTCTATCATAATTAAATGCTTCCAACTTCAAATCAATCCGTTCTCTAGATCGAGTCAGTCGTAATCGATTGTTATCAAGTCGTTCGCTATATCGTTGGGGTGTTTCTTTTGCTCTGGAGGTTGAACTTCTGACGCGTAATGTTTGAAGGCGGTTTCCACGTTGTTCTTCATTTTCCGTGGCTCTGGAAATGGAAGCTCTATCGCGCATTTGTTGAAGGCGAAGTTCGTGCTGCTCTTCAGCTTCAGAGGCTCTGGAAGTAGAAGCACTTTCACGCATTTTTTTTAGGCGAATTTCGCGCTGCTCTTCAGCTTCAGAGGCTCTGGAAGTAGAAGCACTTTCGCGCATTTCCTGAAGGCGAATTTTGCGCTGCTCTTCAGCTTCAGAGGCTCTGGAAGTAGAAGCTCTTTCGCGCATTTGCTGAAGGCGAATTTCTTGCTGCTCTACAGTCTCAGCACCTCTTTTTTGCCTTTTATTCTTTGCCTCTAAAGATTTTCTTCCAAGTGATTTTTTTTTTGGTGACATTATTGAAAACTGAGAAACATACATATCTTTTTAATCTTTATTGAAATATGAAATATAGATTGTGGAAAGACCACTTCCAATCGATTGAAAATGAAAAAAAGAAGGAATGTAAAATAGAATTCATACATTGGACGCCACGTATGTTTGCGTCCGAGAAGACCACTTGCAATCGATTGAATGGAAATGTCGTTCAAACGAAATAACAATTTTAATGTGTTTTTAAATCATCACAAAATATGTACTTATAAATATTTACCAATTGTATTTTCTGCTAAAAAGGTTTTTGTTAAACTTGCAGCCTTTCTAATTGCGTTGTTAGCTTTTTCGACTAATGTCTCAGATGGGTAGATTCGTTTGAAATCAATAAATAATTTTTATTTTTTCGCTAAAGATAGCAAAACGTCTTTTAGCTATGGATTCAAATCTCTTTAAATATTACTATTTTATTGTGGAATATAAATATTTACCAATTGTATTTTCCGCTAAATAGGTTTTTGGTAAATTTGCAGCCTCTCTAATTATGTTGTTATCTTTTTCGTTTAATGTCTCAGAGATCAGAGCAGAGCACAATATGATTTGTTCAAAATCAATAAATAATTTTTATTTCTTCACTCAAGACAGCAAAAACTATGTTAGATAGGAATTCAAATCTCTTTAAATATTACTATTTTACTGAGGAACATAAATGTTAACCAATTGTATTTTCTGCTGAATAGGTTTTCTTTAAATTTGCAGTCTCTTTAATTTTGTTGTTAGATAGTGTTCATACGACTTCAGTGTGAACAGTGCCTAACTCCAAAATCTAGGCAACTGATAGTTCGCCCTCTAAAATAACTTACTCTAAGGTAAAATTCTACTACATTTTGCTAAAAAGTGTTTCGTCGCATAGCGACGGCACGGCATTCACATGTCAACCATCATCGAGAAAAGTTCTCTTTTAATTTTTTTCTTGGGCCTTCCGCCATTGCTTTTTTTTGGCTTTAATTTTGATCTTGTCTAAATTATAAAACTTCATTTTTCGGTCTAAAGTACATGTAAATCTAAGCTAAACTTACTCAACGAAATAATAAAAACAATCCTACGTGCTCAACTTTATAAAAGCATTGAGTTTTATTTTGGAAGAGGCGCAGTAATTGTGGTGTGCAGAAGCATTTGCCAAAACGGTGGTCGGCATCAACATTTTTTAGTCTGGGCTTCATCATCATTTGGTGCAAGTTTGGATGTTCAAGTGGAGGTAGCGGTGGTTCAGTTCAACATTTGGTCCATTCAACCGGATTGGCGCACGCCATCGACAAGACCACGCTGCGCAAAAGTTTTTGGCTCCAGACCACGCGCTCACTTGGCATCGTCAAACCACACTATTTGCCTGGCGCTCCAGACCACGCGCACAACTTTGCGCTCAAAACCACGCTGCGCTCAAATTTTTTGCGATCCAGACCACGCTATTTGCCTGGCGCTCCAGACCACGCGCACAATTTTTGCGCTAAAAACCACGCTGCGCACAAACTTTTGCGACCCAGACCACGCTATTGCCTGGTGCTCCAGACCACGCGCACACATTGCGCTCAAGACCACGCGCACACATTGCGATCAAGACCACGCCAGCCTTTCACCACGCGCTCCAGACACGCTGCGCATAATTTTGCCTGGCGCTTCAGACCAAGCTACAAAAAAGGAGGGCACAATCTTTGCCTGCAACGCTGTGGAATAGTGCCACGTGGAAGTGTGCCCATCGTCATCGTGGGACCAGACCGAAGCGGAGATATCCTGTTAATTTTTCATCTTAACTTGTAAAATGTAAAGGGTAAGTGAAAATTTCATTTAATTGGCAATTTTTAAAGAATTTGAGAAAATTTGTGTTGCACCCCTGACCACCATTTTCATTTTCCTTTTTTTTTTAACAAGCAAATATATATATACGGTAGTTCTTTGTGTTGAAGTGGTTCTCAGGCATTCGCTTTCTATCGCGGTAGTGATAGACTTTTCAGTTAAAAGCAACTTCGATAAACGCAGTTTGGTTTTGTTCCCCAGCTTTTTTTTTGGTTTTTTTTAGGAAATTTTAATTAACTGTCTTCCTCTTTGAAGGAGTCTGCGTTTTTCATCGCGTGTTAATTTTTTCTTTCGTTCGTGCAGCACACATCGTTCATAACGGTGTATCCAAGCCGGGGTGGTTGGCCCCCAGTAGAATCTATCAAGCCGTTTGAAGATTCTAGAGCTTCTAAATTTTGACTTTTTTAATATTTAAATTTAAATTTTGACCTTTTTTGAAATTTTTTCTCTCGTTCGTTACGGTGTATTCAAGCCGGGGTGGTTGGCCCAGTAGAATCTATCAAGCCTGTTGAAGATTCTTGCGCTTTAAAATTTTAACTTTTTTTGAAATTTTTAGAATACTTCAAGCCTTTTGAAGATTCTTGCGCTTTAAAATTTTAACTTTTTTTTGAAAATTTTAGAATCCTTCAAGCCTTTTGAAGATTCTTGCGCTTTAAAATTTTGATTTCGTTGAAATTTTGAAATTTAAAATTTTTACTTTTGAAATTTTTTCCTCTCGTTCGTGCCGCACACACCGTTCGTAACGGTGTATCCAAGCCGGGGTGGTTGGCCCCCAGTAGAATCTTTCAAGCCTGTTGAAGATTCTTGAGCTTTAAAATTTTAATTTTTTTTGAAATTTTAGAATCTTTCAAGCCTTTTGAAGATTCGTGCGTTTTTTAATTTATGGCTTCTTTGGGATTTTTTTCCCTCTCTCTCGTTCGTGCAGCACACATCGTTCGTAACGGTGTATCCAAGCCGGGGTGGTTGGCCCCCAGTAGAATCTTTCAAGCCTGTTGAAGATTCTTGAGCTTTAAAATTTTAATTTTTTTTTGAAATTTTAGAATCTTTCAAGCCTTTTGAAGATTCGTGCGTTTTTTAATTTTTGGCTTCTTTGGGATTTTTTTTCCCTCTCTCTCGTTCGTGCAGCACACATCGTTCGTAACGGTGTATCCAAGCCGGGGTGGTTGGCCCCCAGTAGAATCTTTCAAGCCTGTTGAAGATTCTTGAGCTTTAAAATTTTAATTTTTTTTTGAAATTTTAGAATCTTTCAAGCCTTTTGAAGATTCGTGCGTTTTTTAATTTTTGGCTTCTTTGGGATTTTTTTCCCTCTCTCTCGTTCGTGCAGCACACATCGTTCGTAACGGTGTATCCAAGCCGGGGTGGTTGGCCCCCAGTAGAATCTTTCAAGCCTGTTGAAGATTCTTGAGCTTTAAAATTTTAATTTTTTTCGAAATTTTAGAATCTTTCAAGCCTTTTGAAGATTCGTGCGTTTTTTAATTTTTGGCTCTTTGGGATTTTTTTTCCCTCTCTCTCGTTCGTGCAGCACACATCGTTCGTAACGGTGTATCCAAGCCGGGGTGGTTGGCCCCCAGTAGAATCTTTCAAGCCTGTTGAAGATTCTTGAGCTTTAAAATTTTAATTTTTTTTGAAATTTTAGAATCTTTCAAGCCTTTTGAAGATTCGTGCGTTTTTTAATTTTTGGCTCTTTGGGATTTTTTTTCCCTCTCTCTCGTTCGTGCAGCACACATCGTTCGTGACGGTGTATCCAAGCCGGGGTGGTTGGCCCCCAGTAGAATCTTTCAAGCCTGTTGAAGATTCTTGAGCTTTAAAATTTTAATTTTTTTTTGAAATTTTTAGAATCTTTCAAGCCTGTTGAAGATTCGTACGTTTTTAAATTTTGGCTTCTTTGGAAATTTTTGCCTTTCGTTCGTGCCACATACACCGTTCGTATCGGTGTATTCAAGCCGGGGTGGTTGGCCCCCAGTAGAATCTTTCAAGCCTTTTGAAAATTCTTGTGCTTCCAAATTTTGATTTTTGAAATTTTTAAATTTAAATCTTGACCTTTTTTGAGAGTCTGCGGGTTTTGAGTGCTGTAAGCCACGAGTTAGTTTTAAAATCTTCTTGGTTTCGTGTCGCTTCCTTGTCATTTATACAATTTTAAACGCACTTTGTGATGGCTTTGATGGAAGACTTCATTTTCGCGACTGATCAATTGGTCAAGTTTCACCAAGCGGCGAGAGAGGTGCCGGATCACGGGCACACACTGTCCGCTCTCGCAGTCAGAAAGTCAGAGTTAAGGGAACTGTGGCTCGGAGTCAAAGAAACCTATGCCCTATACATAAAAGGCGGCCCAAAGACAAGAGAAGCAGCAGTAGACCTTGAAGCCATAGAAACCAAGTATAAACTGTGCAACGAAAGTTATGTGGCATGCTCAGCACTTTTCCTAGATCACGAAGCACGACTGAAACCTGAGGGTACTGGCAAAAATTCGATAGCTGAACCAACATTCGCTCCTCGTCACCTCAAATTACCTCCATGTGAGACGGAGGTCTTCAAGGGGGATTATATCTCCTGGCCGGTTTTCCGAGATATGTTTGAGGCAGTCTACATTAAACACCCCCAGTTGGGTGAAGTAGAAAAACTCTTCCACCTTAGAGCCAAAACCAAAGACGAGGCTTATCGGATTGTCAGCCAATTTCCGCTAACCAATGCCAGCTTTTCTCTAGCCTGGGAAGCGTTGCGGGCTACGTATGAAAATACTCGGATCTTAGTCAACAATCAGGTAAAAAATATCTTTAACTTGCCAACAGTACATGAAGAGTCGGCCAAATTGATCCGAGCCCTTCAGAGTACTGTAAATGATTCGGTATCAACGTTGCAAGCGCATAAGGTTATAACACAAAACTGGGATCCGATTCTCGTCTTTGCGTGTTCAAGTAGACTGCCCAAAACTACCTTGACCCTTTGGGAACAATCCCTGGAGGACCCGACGAAGGTTCCAACCTGGCAGCAATTAGACTCGTTCTTAACGTCTCGCTTTCAGGTGCTGGAGTCCATTTCGGACACCACGTCGACAAAAGGCACAGGGCTTAATAGACTACCCAAAAAGGAGACGAATGTTCGAAACAATAATAGAGTCAACACTTACCTTGCCAAAACAGGGGGGGGGAAATGCAAAATCTGTGCGGCTGCGCACTCCATTTATGAGTGTGCCAAATTTTCGGCAATGTCGATCCCAACGAGAATCCAAACGGTACGGCAGCACAAACTGTGCAACAACTGTTTAAGCGCGAGTCATACAAAGGTCGCTTGTACGAGCAAATATTCTTGTAGCCACTGCAAAAAACGGCATCACTCACTGTTGCACCTCAACGCTAACGAAAACGGAAATAAAATACAGTCCACTAATCTCCCTAGTGCAACAACAGCTCCTCAAATATCGGCGTCGTCACTTCCATTCGTGCCTCAAGCGTCGTTTCAAAACTTTCATGTCGGCGCTCCCAAGAAAATATTGCTTGCAACGGCACTAGTTTGCATTGTTGGCAAAGAATCCAAACACATAGTTCGCGCTCTCATCGACCCTGGTTCCGAAATATCCTTTATCTCAGAGGCAGTACAAAAGCGTTTGAACTTGCCCGTAACGGATAAGAATACAACCATTTCCGGAATCAGTGGTAATCTCGCCATAACGTCGAAAAAACTCTGTGCGTTTGCAATCACGTGCTTAGATGAAGCCCAGATCACCATTTCTGCCCAGGCAATTGTGCTTCGATCATTGACGAACAATCTGCCAAGTTCATCGTTTAGTATCATCGATCCTAACCTTTGTGGCGGCCTCAAACTGGCTGATCCCACGTTTAATAAATCGTCCCAGGTCGATCTGCTGATCGGTGCGGATTTATACCCATCGATCATAAGGAACGGTCTCCAACTCATCGCAGATTCCCTCGTAGCTCAGAACACAATGTTCGGCTGGGTACTGTCTGGACCAGTTCCGGAGTCGTTCCAATCGTTCAATACATTCGTAGTATCGAACAGTTCGAGTACTTCCAATTTGGATACTCAACTACGAAAATTTTGGGAGCTCGAGGAACTGCCGTCCACAGTCATTCGGTCAACAGAAGACTGCTACTGTGACGAACTATATAAAAACACAACTTCGAGACTTTCGGATGGGAGGTATGTTGTTCGTTTGCCGTTCAAGGCACAATCGTCAAAGGGCAAGTTAGGGTTCTCTAGGCACATCGCACTAAGGCAGTTCTCTAGAGTCGAAAGATCGTTAGCCATGAAGGCGGAGCTCAAGTCTCAATATTCAAGCGTTATTTCGGAATACCTCGCCCTCGGCCATATGCGGAAAGCGCCTCCGGTCGAAAAGATTTCCAGAGGTCAAGTAAACTCGTTCTATCTGCCACATCATGCGGTCATAAAGCCTGAAAGCACGACCACCAAAGTGAGGGTTGTTTTTAATGCGTCTCAATCGTCGTCGAATGGGGTAAGTTTAAACGATTTGTTGTATCCAGGGCCCATATTGCAGCAAGATTTACCATCTCTCATTCTCCGCTGGAGATTTTATAAATTTGTCTTTAATGCGGACATTGAGAAAATGTACCGCCAAATCTTGGTCGACCCTAGAGATACTCCATTTCAACGAATCCTCTTTCGCAGTTCGCCAGAGTCCGAAATCGAAGATTTTGAACTTCAAACCGTCACTTTTGGTGTCAATTGTGCTCCATATCTGGCCATCCGCACCCTCTTGCAATTGGCAAAAGAAGGCAGAACCGTGTATCCCCTAGCGTCTAGAATCATTCAATCGGAGTTCTATGTCGACGATGTTCTATCTGGTGGTCATTCTCTCAGTTCGGCTAAACAGGCACAAATCGAACTTATAGCGTTGCTTAACTCAGCTGGGTTTCCACTACGTAAGTGGACCGCAAATTCGTCTAGCTTACTTAACCATTTGCCACCAGAACATGTGCTGAACGAAAGTTTCTTGAAGCTCGATGCTGACAGCACCACCAAAACACTAGGGGTACGATGGAATGCCAAAGAAGACAATTTTTACTTCACCACGCAACGCATTCCACTGTCGACAAATCCGACCAAAAGAGAGGTCTTCTCTCAAATTGCTCGTCTTTTCGATCCTGCGGGGTGGTTGGCCCCCGTAGTGATCATCGCCAAAACATTGATGCAACGCATTTGGGCTGAGCACACTGAGTGGGACGAGCGTATCAGCCCTGAATCATTTGCCACTTGGAAAGAGTTTGCAGAGTCATTACCTGAAATACAGGTTATAGAAATCCCACGTTGGGTTGAATACTCACCCACTGTGGAGATTCAGTTTCATGGCTTCTGTGACTCTTCCGAGAAAGCATATGCGGCAGCGCTTTATATACGCGCAAGTCACCCTAATGGAGAAGCATCCTCCTACTTGATGTGTGCGAAGTCCAAAGTTGCCCCTCTAAAGACGGTCTCTTTACCGCGTCTTGAGCTGTGTGGAGCACTTTTGCTGTCCAAAATGATAAAGTTTTACTTACCCAATTTTCCAGTCCAGACATATCAAATCTTTTTATGGACAGACTCATCCATAGTTCTGGCCTGGCTCAAAAAACCTCCGTGCGTTTGGAAAACCTTTGTTGCAAACCGTACCAGTGAAATACAGGACAATGTCGGCAACGCAGTTTGGAAGCACGTCAGATCTGCCGAAAATCCCGCGGACTTGGCCACTCGAGGTGTAATGCCCTCCGATCTGAAGCAGAATCGTATGTGGTGGCAGGGCCCAGCATGGCTCTGTGAACCAGCCTCTCAATGGCCGGTGGCATTACCAGACGCTCCACGTACTGAAGATCTAGAACAGAAAGAGGTTTCCTCGTTAGTGGTCCAGCCAAATTTTCAGAGTCCTCTAGTGGGACTAACAGGCATTTCTCTCGACGATTCTGAGCAAAACACCAACTCATTGGTAGTTCAGCAAGAACCAGAAGATTTTCTTGACCGTTTTTCGACGTTATCCCGCGCTATGCGCGTATTATGCTATGTTTTTCGCTTCTTCGGGTCTGTCTCAAAGCAACAGCCCAACAAATACAAGTCTCGTGACATCTCGCAACCAGAAATGGAGTTTGTGAAAATTCGTCTAATCCGATTGGCTCAAGAAGCTCACTTTTCGACAGAATATTCTCTGCTTGCAGCTGGCAAGCCAGTGTCAACGAAAAGTTCTATTTTGTCCTTTAATCCATTTTTGGATTCAAACAAGCTTCTTAGAGTCAATGGGCGACTTTCGAACTCAGACATTTCGTACAATGAACGTCACCCTATAATACTACCCTTTGAATCCCGTTTTGCTTGCCTCCTGGTTCAATTCATTCATGAGATTTCTATGCACGGTGGCAACTCTTTAATGGTGCGACTAACACGACAAAGTTTCTGGGTACCAAGACTCCAAATTCTGGTTAAGTCTTGCATCCGTCGTTGCACCATATGCGCGACCAACAAAAGAGACTTAAGCAAGCAGATGATGGCTGCCCTACCGCCCGAAAGAGTTACCTTTTCTCCACCGTTCACATTTACTGGAATCGACTTCGCGGGTCCCTTCACCATCAAGAGTTTCAATGCACGGAATTGTCGTATGACCAAAGGGTATGCATGTGTGTTTGTCTGCTTTTCCACCAAGGCAATTCACCTTGAAGCGGCAAGTGATTTGTCATCTGAAGCGTTCCTCGCGGCCTTTGCCAGGTTCACCTCTAGACGAGGTTTACCTAAAGAAGTGTTTTCCGACAATGGAACAAACTTTACAGGTGCCGATGCAATTTTACGCAAGGAGTTTAAGAAGTTTGTAGGCACCATTCCCAAAGAAACGAGCCTTAAGTATGGCGTTCAGGGTTTGAAATGGAATTTTATTCCGCCAGGGGCACCTCACATGGGAGGTCTATGGGAAGCCGGCGTTAAAAGTTTCAAAAGCCATTTAAGGGGGCTGGGGACCAAGGCCAAATTTACGTTCGAAGAATTTGCAACGGTTTTAGCACGTATCGAAGCATGTTTGAACTCGCGTCCAATATCGTCCATGTCCACAGATCCTTCTGATCTGTTGGCATTGACGCCGGGGCATTTTTTACGCGGCGGTCCGCTTTTATCTTTTCCGGAACCGAATCTGGCCGATGCAAATTTATCGCTAATCAATCGGTGGGAAAAAGTAAAATGCCTCCAACAACAGTTCTGCCACAGATGGAAGGATGAATACCTCAAGGAACTACATCAACGACACAAATGGAAAACACCTCAAACCAACATTAAAGTTGATGATTTGGTCGTCATTAAAAACGAAAATTTGCCATCCACCGAATGGCGTCTAGGCCGTGTTATAAATATACACCCGGGTTCCGATGGTCGAGTCAGAGTTGCAACATTAAAGACCCAAAACGGAGAAATAGTCCGCCCCATAGTAAAACTGTGCCTATTGCCTATTAACTAAATTGCCAATTAAACAAAATTTCACTTACCTTATTTTCAGTAATATTTTTTTTTTTTTTGGCGTATTTCGCCAAGGGGGGCGGTAATGTTCATACGACTTCAGTGTGAACAGTGCCTAACTCCAAAATCTAGGCAACTGATAGTTCGCCCTCTAAAATAACTTACTCTAAGGTAAAATTCTACTACATTTTGCTAAAAAGTGTTTCGTCGCATAGCGACGGCACGGCATTCACATGTCAACCATCATCGAGAAAAGTTCTCTTTTAATTTTTTTCTTGGGCCTTCCGCCATTGCTTTTTTTTGGCTTTAATTTTGATCTTGTCTAAATTATAAAACTTCATTTTTCGGTCTAAAGTACATGTAAATCTAAGCTAAACTTACTCAACGAAATAATAAAAACAATCCTACGTGCTCAACTTTATAAAAGCATTGAGTTTTATTTTGGAAGAGGCGCAGTAATTGTGGTGTGCAGAAGCATTTGCCAAAACGGTGGTCGGCATCAACATTTTTTAGTCTGGGCTTCATCATCATTTGGTGCAAGTTTGGATGTTCAAGTGGAGGTAGCGGTGGTTCAGTTCAACAGATAGCTTAAATATAAGTCTGTGTTGAAAGAATTTTTAAAATCGGTTAATTAACTTTAAGGTTCGCGTTCTCGTTCCTGTTTCTGTTCCAGTGGGATTATAGGGATGAAGTCTACGCTAAGTTACTGAGTGATTATGTGGTATCCCAGTGCTGGTAGTCCAGTAGCTTCTAAGTGCTGAAAGAATTTTTGAAATCTGTCAAGTAGCTTCTAGGTTTCCATTCCCAACACCGTTTCTGTGGGACTTCCGTTCTCATAGAAATATGTGAATGAAATGTAGGTCTATGTCACTGAGGGATAATGTAACATCCTAGAGTTGAAATAATTTTTGAAATGTGTTAAGTAACTTTAATATTCCCGTTCTCGTTCCCGTTTCTGTTCCCGTGGGATAATAGGGATGAATTATTGAATAAGTTACTTATTTAGGCGAATAATGTAGTACAACTAATGCTAAAAGAATTTTTGAAATCTGTCCCGTAGATTCTAAGTTTCCATTCCCAACCCCGTTCCTGTGGGAATATGGGGATCAAACCTTGACAGGAACCATCTCTGGACTAAACTATGTCTACCCTGAAAATTTCATAAAAATCCGTTGGGTGGTTTAGGAGTATACCCCGGACATACATACATACATACATACATACATCCTACTTTATATATATAGATAGTTTTGAATAACGCCGATCTTTTTATTTTACATTCGAATTGATGCCGTATTCTAAAGTCCCGAAAAGACTAAAAAACTTTCTCCTGCAATTCTCATTTACGGTATAGAAAAGATGAAACAACTTCTTCGACACCCGTTGTCTGAGGCACACCTACAAAATTTGAGAATTAAAAACCAAACAAATTATTCAAATTATGAACCGCTTAAAACATGATAATAAAACAGCTAATAAATTATGCTAATTTGTTCTATGTAAATTGTTTATAGGCATAGGCTTTCAATAAAAATATAGCCATTAACCGATGTATCTCTAACTAGATATTCATTCTCTTTTGCATAAGCTTGATGCGATCCTAACACGGTCAATCATTTGATGTCATTAGCTGGGTGGGTACGCATAGATTGACAGTCAATCGTCAAATAAAATGAAAGAGGTTGTAGGTTGTGATTTTTGTCAATCAAATTTGTCTCTCAATTCTTTTTTACTGTAACGTATGTAAATATATGTGCAAGGACCGCATTGCTTTTCATAACCCTATGGATCCAGTGGAAGGATATGAATCCATTTTATGCTTTTCTAATTTATTGACAAAACAAACTATCGGCCGGCAACACATCACTCGGATCTCAAGGATCCATTACGTTCCCCGGATAACAGAGCATGAGAAGGTAAGTTATTTGAGTTTAGGAACTTCCACTGAGCCATTTGGAGCCCTGGAAAATTTTAGGATGCTTTTCAGTGAGAGGTCAGAGATGTCACCCAGTTTATCGAAGAAGTAATCTCCGAGGGCTATTTTCCTAGTGTGAGCCAAGCTCGGGAGCCCACAGAGAACTTGGATTGATCCTTCATCTACCTCTTCGTCTTGGCATCCTCTACATAAATCAGATGTGCTAATCCCCATTCTCATCATGTGGGTACCTAATGAGTTGTGATCTGTGAGAATGCCAATCGACAGAGAGAGTCGTGGCCTGCTAAGATGGAGCAGAATCTCTGTTTTTTCTTGGGAATATCTGGCCATAGACTTTTTGAAACCCGACAAGTTTCTAGAGACCACCTGTCATTGGGGGTTTTTACAACGTTTTGTTTGAATCTGTTTTTATTTTCTTGCTTTAGTGGCTTTAGAACTGAGGTGTTCATTTCGCTGGATTCGAGTGTTGACCCGATTTTGACCAGCCTGCTCACCATTTCATTACCGATTCTGTCACGATGTTCTGGATCCCAAAATAAAGTTATGGTGTTCGTTGAGCTGAGCTGTACTGCGAAAGCTTTCTACTACTATGGATTCTATTACGATGGATGAAATAGCTTTAATGGCCGCCTGGCTGTCTATATAAAGATGTCAATGTTTTTGAATATCAATTATTTCTGTGTAGCCTAATGTTTTCTGTTGCCTAATGCTCTGGGGCTCCTCGCTCTGTTGTGCCACCCTATTTTATTATTTATTTCTGCTTGAAAGACACTACAGAAGACGGGGAGCTTTACTGATCTATTCATAAGAGAATAATAGACGACACTGAGAGACGATGCCTGATCCTACCCCTTCGACCGTTTTGGAATCGTCTGTGAAGACGGAAATATGATTTACTTTTATTACCTTGGTTTGTTACCAGCATCCTCTTTTCGCAATGACTGTTTGGGACGCTGAGTGGAAATCGGTATGTGAGGGGTGTAGTCTGTTTGAATGTCTATATCAATATGATTCATAAAATGGCTCTGTTTGCAGATATACCTGTTTTCCAATTGTCGCAATGTTTGAGTTGCATTGCCACTCTTGTCAAATCAAAGCTTGTTTCTTGCTGTCGCGAAGAGCTAAGGGTTCTTGGCACACAGCATAGCGTTGGACTCTGCTGGGTTCCTGGTCAAAGTGGTATACCGGGAAACGAAAAAGTGGACGAACTAGCTTAACGAACTAACTTGACCCTTCTCTTATTGATCAATCAGTCAGGATTTCACCCTGTCAAATTAAACAGACCATTGGTAACAAAATAATGCGAAAATCCTATGAAAGATGGCCTAGAGTTCTGTGTTACTTCCAGGAAACTGTGGCCGAAATACGACAAGAACGGATCTGAAAAGCTACTATCATTGAGTAGGCCTTCATTACGATTGCTTATCAGTGTCATAACTGGACACAACCTACTAGGTTACCACAAAAAGAAAATGGGTCTTTGCACCTGTGCCAGAGGATGCAATGACGAAGATGAACATGAGGATACCACTCATTTCCTTTGTCATTGCCCAGCAATCTGCCACATTAGGAAAAAAATTCTAGGCAATTACTTTTTCAATGAACTAGAAGAATTTATCAGACACTCCAATTTGAGTTGAACTTCATCATGGCCACAAAATGCGGTTAAAAACTGACCAAACATAAACTCATAGGTTTAGAGTCGCATTGCCATTTTCTCCTTTGGGAAAAGGTCTTGAGGAGCTAACGAAAGGACAGCTTGTTTCTTACTGTCGCGAACGGCAGCTTCCAGAACTGCCATTGATGTCGCTCTCATGACACTGGTTTAACCAATGCATGCTAACTTTAGGTCATTATCTTAAATTTGTCTGCTGTCTGTTAGTTGTGAGGTTCAGGGTTCGAATCTAAGAATGTTCAAGAAAAAAAATTATTTGTCTTTAGCGAAGAATTGGTAACTTTTCGCTAGTAATTACATGCTACAAAAAGCGCTCGATTAGTCGTTCAGAATCGTCAAAAAATTGTAGATCCCTTCAATTCTCTGCCAACGTATGGTTGAAGGAAATGCAATAGCCCCCCCTCCTCCCCTTGTTCTGTAGCTCGACCTTATCTATTTTTTATTGTTCATTTTTCTCAAAAATCATTTGTGCAAGTTTTGTGAACTTATTTTTGGGAAAAAATTTAAAAAAAATCAAAGATATCGTTTTTAAATTTTTATAAAAGCTTTAAAAAATTAATAAAAATGTTAAAAGTTAAAATTTTTCTAGGACTTCTTAAAAATAAGTTTTCTTAAAAAGGCAACTAAAAATTTGCCCCTCACATACTATCTCACAGTACTAGAACACAGATTATGTGACAGGTTCCGTAATTGAAAACGTAGAAATATATCGGGTATCAATACATCTTTGTTTGCTTCTCAAATGAATTTTCATAACTGAAAAATCTTCTGGTAAATCAAATGTGAATTTAGCTTACTATTCAGCTTTCGATATTGAATGCACAAAAAAAAAAAAAAAATTGTGCATGGAGTCTCTCTGCGCGGAAGAAGTGAAACTTCACGTCAAAAACTAGGTATAAAATATTTTCTATAATCTCATTTGAGGAGAAAAGAAAACACAACACTACTTTCAATGAAGCGATCGAAATTAATTTTGCAAACACAGACACGAGTTTCACACATACGGCACAAATTGAAAAACTATTTAGAAGAATTAAATGAGATCTTGAGATTTTTCTTAAGAAATGAATTACAAATACATACATATATTAAACGTATTAAAAAGAACAAAGATCAAGTTTTAATTTGATTTTCCCCGAAAATAATACAAACTTCCACCGAAGAACACATTTCACTACAATTGAATCGTCGCGTCGAGCTGAATGACAAATTGCGAGCAGTGCCGAAAAGTATGCAATCGATAATCCGCGCGTTACGCGTGTTACGCATCCATGTTTGCAAGTCGCATAAGAAGTTTCACTTCAAAATACGACATGATGTAATATAAAACACAATTCCATAAAATCTACTTTTTTGATCCCTAAAACTTCATGTTCGCAAACGCTAAAAGTGTTACAACTTCTTTTAAAAGCCAAAAAGATAGACAAAATAAAGTCCCTAACAGATCATTTACCCGAAGGCATCTACGACTTTCTTTTCTTTTTCAGCATTTAACTCCTATCAATTGTTATCCCATCTTTTTATGTTCAACACAGCGGATTTGTTTCCTCTTTTCTCGCAAAATGTTTTGTTGTTCATCTATTGTCTGACGCATTGTTAAATTTAATTTAAATTTATCAGTAGTATGATAAAATTGGCCATTAGACGTCATCCCACGCAAAAAAAAGGAAGTTTTTTCGCACTAAGCTTGTGTCGAAAGGCAACTGACGAAGAGTCAACAATGCGTGGTCACATTGACGGCTTTGAAAACTTAAAGCATCTCTCTCCTATACACTTCCACCCGACATCACTCACATTTACATTTGAAATTTCATAATTTATGATGACACCGCCTTCCGGAGGGTGTTGCTGATGATATGTAATGGGTGGTAGTTCGCATTGGTAAAGAGGATCTTTTAACTAAAGCACGAACAGAGCCCAAGCTAGTAGGAAAGTACTGTTATGTCCCATCCAAGCGGAAACTCATGCATTCATACAAAATCTATAAGGACGAACCGATAGCTCGTCCTGGCTGTACAGAGGAAGCTATATTTCTCTTTTCATCGCACCATCCATCCACTGGCCCGGTACCACACTTCGTGTGTCAAGTAATACATTATTACACATCACGTGATGTCGTATTAAACCCACACTATGATGTTGAACGTTGTTGCCGCCGTTGTTCCGCGCGGGTAGAATATTTTATAAGCAACATGTAGTGGGTTTGGTTCGCCGAAAAAGGATGTTTTTCGTGGGCCACTCTCTACTCTTGTTTCTGTATTTCTAGTGCTGAAAGGGGATAACGTTTTATGTGTCACATGAAAACTGCTCGTGTGTAGAATATCCGTTTTGATGCGTTCGGAGAATGGATTCAACCCAGACCTGAATTTGGATTTTGATATCTCTGACGGGTGAGAGCCGTCAGAGCACCGCTGAAGGGAGGACTTGGTGATTTCTTGTGTGAATATGGAATAAGCATAAATTCTTGAATATATATCTCATAATATGTATCACTCATCATGTATGAATTCAAGCATTTTTGGCATTTTTGAGGAAAAACACAGTTTACAATTACTACACAAAGAAGGCAAAGCCCAAATTGTTGTTAAGCACATATAATAAAAAATTCAGATTGAATTCCTGACTGGATTAAAGATTAACGTAATAAAAAAATTGAAGTGCGTTTCAGAACTTTCCAGAACTGCCTCTTAACGATAATCGTAAAGACAATTGTCATCGAAGAATTTGGTCGAAAGATTTCTTCATCCACTTTTTTCGTCATTTTAGACTTGTTTAGATGAACCGTGTCGCCCTCTAGACGACACAGTCAAAGTGCAACTCAAAAAAACACACGAAACATCGGAAAATTTGTTTGTGTGCTCTTCTGCGTAATCATTGGCCATTAACAAAGGAATGAATATTCATTTTGATTGTAATACATATTTGTTATTTCGTTCTCACTCATTGGTTGCGAATCAGGAAAAAATTTATTCATATGAAAATTGTTCCCCCACTACGATTTTTTGATTTTATTTTTAAGTCGGTTGATATGCATAAAGTTTTTTACGGTTGCAATGATTTTGAATCACGTTCAAAATGATACCTAAATGTATGAAAGGATATACACACCGGAATAGTAATTGTTCAGTCTCTATTTAACACTCTCTACGAAACATAGCTTCGGCCCTCACTGCCCTCAAACGCTGTGGTAGATTATTCCAGAGGCAAGTGGCATTAATAAAGAACTGCCTTTCGTAGGTTAAGTATTTATATCGCGGAAAATTATTGTATGGTATCTGCTTAAGGAACCAAATGTCAGTCTATCGAATAAATACGGAGGTTGATGAGTTTTAATTAAAACGAAGAGTAATAGGTGTGTTCTACAGCGTAGTAAGTTGTCGACATGTTTGAAATTTGCCTTGAAGAATTAGAGACGGTGTCAAACCTTCTCAGTCCAAATATGTAACGGGCAATGCTGTTATAGGCGAAACTAAGCTTCCTATTACTGATAGAATAGTCAGCAGTCACAATAAATTTCACACCAGAATGTTTAAATGGGAAGGACCAGTGTTTTAGCGAGCATCAAACGTATCTTTAAAGGAGTAAATGACTGAGAGGTCCATAGCATTGAAAGAGCACCACAAACTATCCTTACGGCGGCGTTGATGTGACTGTCGCAATCCCAAGTTCTGTTGAAAATCATTCCTAAGTGCCTAGTTGTTTCCACGTACTCAATGAGGCAGTTGTAGAGGTTAATGGATGGAAAGTAGGAAAAGCTTAAGGGTTTTCTACTACTAACAACAATGCATTTGGACTTAGTTGGAATTAAGAACGGACCGTTCCTAACAGACCACATGGAGATCCTTTCCAGATTCAAGGTGATAGCGTTTGACAATCGTCAAACATACATTTGGATATAAGAAGATGAAATAAGTGACGGGAGCTCGTTAATATACAGGGGAAAAAGAGGGGGTCCATGTATTGAACCTTGGGGCACCCTTAGGCCGCGTTTACATTTAGCAAGTAAACTCGCGGAAGTCTTGCAGAAGTTTCTTGCAGTAACGTTTACACTGCTATATGAATTCTTGCAATTTCTTCTGCAATAAATGTCTTGCAAGAAGCTCGCGCATCATACAGTCGCAATTAATTGCATAGATATCTACACTGGGGAGTTCATTAATGTCACAAGAAATTTGATTATTGTGATATTTATTTAAAATTGTGAAGTCACGGCGAGAATACGTCAACGTTTAGGAGCTGCAATTACAATTTTATGGATAAAAAAGAAAAAGCGATAAATTTGGGAGCGCCATTGAATTTTAAGAAGACGGGAAGCTGGTGCCTTCTATAATTTACTAAACGAACTAAACGTAGAAGACGCTCAACAATATTTTAACTCACTTCGATGACCCCAGTTTATTTGGAAGTTTTGTTATTAAAAGTGAGCCCTATTTTAAAAAAGCAGGACACTCGATTCCGTGATCAATATCAACGAAGGAAAGATTCCTCTTGACGCTGAGATTCTTAACATCTATAAACAATCCATAAATACGGATAATATAAGCTATTATATCTGGAACTGGCAAGTGGCAACCCACAATAACATATGACATTTTCGGATCAGGATTGTAATGTTTCAAAATCAAAATCAAGCAGTAGGTGTATGTAAATGAACATATTATCAATTTAAAGTTCTGAAAGCTTTCTTAAAATGTGGGAAAGTAATTATCAAATGAGCAAGTTCCGATAGCATATGGTTTTGAATAATTTAAATTGAAAGACCGCGTAAACTCAAAAACTATTCCAGTTGTTTGCGAGGTTCTAAGACTTCAACTTCTTAAGTCAACATTAGCATTGCCAAAACATGTTCACCATTTTATAGTTAATCAAGGAACGTGATCAAAACATCCCAGAACATTACCAAACAGCACTCTTCCTTTCCATAGATGGAGTGATAAAAAACAGAATCTTCAATACTTTCAACTAAATGAAATACATGCACATGCACATGCACAGTTTAATTTTGCATAAAAAGTTTCGCTTTTAGTTTAGTTTTCATTAAAAAACAAAAATACATATAAATCGAAAATCACTTCTGTTCCTCTTTCTTAAGGTAAGGAAAGTTTTTTTCAGTACTAAGGTAACACCAGTAGTTACACCTTAGAATGCTTTTTTTTTTGGCTTTAAAAACATATTTTCTTAAAGTACCTACATACTCGTATATTTTTGATTGAATAAGTTTCTAACTTAAAACAAACTTTTCTTCAGAGCTCTTTTCTTGTTTGGGTTTTATGGTTTGCATCCATTTTGTTGTTGCCCATCAACCCTATACGTGAAATTGAATGTTGTAAAAAAGTGTCAAAGAGCAATCTAAAAAACTCTGGCTTTGTAAGCTTTCGATTTAGCGTGCGTATTAATTAATTGTTTTCGTTTGAAATAATTGATATGAATTTCAGGCCTAACCCACAATCCAAACGTACATATGTTTCAATATGTTTGCCTGTGTGTGTGTATGTGTGTGTGAATAGGTAAAAAATAAAACGCAACTCCTGTAGTGCTTTTATTTTGTTGCTTTCTTTTGTTTCCCTAGCTTTGCTCTACATAGTCACAACCGATGAAGTATGGTTACACAAGCTCGACAGGTAAAGTAATAAAATACGTGGAGGATGCCACCTCAAATAGATAACATTGTATCCTTGTTCCGGCAAAAGTTTTTGCCCCAAAACTTTGTTAATATTTCTTCTCGGCTGCTGCCTGGTCTTCCGGTCCTTTGCACCGCTTACTGATAAAGAAACTTGTTACTCTATATTTTTCCAGACGAGATCCAACTGAACTATGGCGGTAGAAAAGCACTAAAAGAAAAACTGGCGCAATGAATGAGATGCATAGGCTCTGAAACCTAAGCAAAAAAAGGGAAATAATGTAACGAGACCGGAAATAATAATGCGGCGTTAATCGGAGTATAAATTTCGTGTCCTTATCACAAGCAAAAGGGGTTGTTTCTGGGCTTAATGATAATTGGGATTTGGATGTTATTTTTTCTGTCCTTCTTCTGTTTTTTTTTTTTTTAATTTTTGCAGGAAAAGGGTGAAAGCATCTTGTTGCATGTCAGCCATAGTAGTACAAGGACGGAGGATATGGTTGGTTGTTACCACGACCGCAGGGAAATGCGCCAATTTGCGGTGCACATGTTGGGCAACAAGGCCTCGATGGTTGCTGATAGTACCAGGGTACCACCACTGACGTGATCTGCACTGTCGGCACAAACACTGGGGGTGGTGGTCGCTGTGGTGGCGGTGGCGGAGGTGGTGGTGGTGGTGGTGGTGGAGGTGGAGGTGGAGGTGGAGGGGGCCCTGGTGGTGGATAATTGCAGCACTGAGGGCAGCAACCGTTTGGATAGACAGGCACGTAAAAACCGCACTGATTGCAGTCTCTTTCCCTGAACAGATTCTGGAAGATATCGAAAAAAAATCCGAATGTACGTGGTTCCACATTCTGCTGCGGAAGCCCTCTTTTCGTGCGGATACCTGTAAATAAATTAAGAGTCCATATAGGAAATGCATGCATCAATAAACGTGCAATGCGGGTGTGCGAAAAGCCAAGACTCATCAAAAGTGCAAAAAAGTGTTATATTTTCATTGTTTTCTGCCAAGAAAATCACAATTTAGATTTTAACCGAAAGCGTTTGCCTGACCTCTGCCGAACGGAGAAAATTGACCTCGATGTCCTCCTTGTTGTTGGAATCCGAATCCAGGAAAACCTTGGAAACCGTTTTGTGTAAAAGTGTTGCCATTCGCTCCATTTGCATTTGACAATCCCTGGGCATTGTTAAAGGATCCATTTGGACCTGTTCCTGATGACGAAGATGCTGATACTGATACGGGTCCACCGTTGTTCGAAAAGCCAGTCGCATGACTGTCAGCTGAGTTAGTGACTGCTCCATCTGCGCCAATGAGGCTTGAAGTCTTGCTTCCTGTATTGGCAGTGTTCAATGAACCATCTGCTCCCTGTAAGGATGACAGGCTGTTTGCATTGGTTTCAGAGCCTTGGCGGCCATCTTCGTTGAATGAAGTTGTATGAGTGTTAGCGGTGTTGGCACTTGATCCAAAATCTCCCTGTTGATTTGCGTTTGCTCCACTGTTTGCCTCGCTTCTTTCTGAATCACCATTTACCACATGGCTGGAATCAACATTTGATGATGTTGCTTGTGTCAGGCCCTGTTCGAAATTCAAGGACTGGCTTTGAGCTGCATTCTTGTCTCCGGATCCTTGTTCGTTCTGGTAGCTTTGTTGTGCAGTATTTGCCGAGTTTACCTGACCTGAGGAGCCGTCATTTGCAAGATTTGATCCTATGCTTGAGGCTGAATTGTCTTGAAACTGGCCAAACTGATTTACAGTGTTTTCTGACATAGTGTTGGCTCCGGCTTGTTGCTGGAATGCTGGGTTGTCGCTATTAACGAATCCTTGAGCGTTGTTATTGAACTGTGGTTGTTGTTGCTGTTGTTGTTGCTGGGGACGGCGTTTTCCCCCGTGTTGTCCTCTATGACGGTGACCACCTTGATTGTTAAATCCTTCATTGTATCCCTGATTGTTGCCATCATTGGGAAAATAAAATCCGGCTTGTCGAGCAAACCTTCGTCGGGGAGAGAACCAATTTCCTGATCCCGCTTGTGTCAGTGCACCAGAAGCAAAACCACTTGCAAGGCCTTGTGTTAAACCATTCAAAACTGATCCTCTGGCATTGGATTTGGAATGCGTCGTTGTACTCGACAGCTTTCCATATTCTCGGGTTTCACTATTTGTATTACTTATTGCATTGGCATCAGCTCCTTCACCTTCAGCTTGTACCTGTGCGTTAGTACCGGTGGTAAGGTCTCCCGTTGGTTTTTGATTATTTCTTGACAAGTCAACATTAAGGAAACCCAAGCCCAGTTCAAGTCCACCATTTTCAGATTGATGTAAGCCAAAGCCATTTTTCAGGTTTTCTCTCGAAAAACTTGTGTCAAGGCCATACTCGCCAATTTGAAGGTTTTGTGCCAGTTCCCTAGACACTTGACCATTATTGATGGCTCGTGAGCCTGTCAAAGTACTGGACACTCCCAGATCACCGAGTTTAAATCCGTTCTTTAGAGAATTACTTCTTTGTGCATTATAGCCGCCATTTTCACTGAGAGTTTCAGATTGCGATTGACTAATGCCTCCGTCGATATCAAATAAGTTTCCAAATTTCAAATTTCTACTAATAGCTTCGCTGTCTGCTGTCGAAGTGGAACCTTGTTGAGGCTGTTGACCATTTTCCAGTTGATATTGTGGCAGAGGTTGCTCTATATATTGGGGTTGGATTTGTTGTTGATATTGTGGGAAAAACCTTTGCTGGTTTTGTGGTGGTCGAAAGCCTTGTAGAAAAGGCAGGAACTGTGCGTCACCTATAAACAATGAAAAGACAAATAAATTATTCAAATCTTCTTTTGGTACTGAAATAACTATTAAATGAAAGTGTTCCAAGAGTTGTACACTAAACACTGCAACCTAGCCAATAGAAGAGTTGGTAATGAAAGTATAAACAGTTGTGCCACGAATTCATTTTGTGTGAGTTGAAAACATAGAGAACTTGGAGCTTTTAATTTGCTTTTAATTGGACTTCACCTTTGAACCTGGCTTGTACATAAGCCTAACTTAGATCTTTTTTTTTGTGAAAATAAAGAAATTTTCGCTCTTGAATGTAGAAAAATGGTCTCGCTCTTCGAAGCACATACATATTTCTACAAAGAAATAGTGAGTGGGTACTAAATAATTGTCTCCGATGAGCCCGTTATTCAAAAGTTGGAACAGGTGGCGGTAAGTGCGCTGCACAACCCTTCGAGTTCTCCATAAAAACATCAGTTATTATTTCTGATACTGGGCCACTATAGCAAAAATCGTAATCCAGTTTAAAGCACGATCAAGTTGGCACCAATGAAATTAAGGTTTCTAGTGATTATTACAATGTAAAGGAGCGATGTAATACAATACTGAGGAAAGAATAGATTTAAGCACTAAATAAATCACAAATAAATAAAGAACTTAGTGTGATGGCGCAACAAAGTTCCGATAACTTCAGTAGTAATGAGATCTTACAACTTGCCAATCAAAAATTAGTTAATAAGAAATTGGTCTAAACCTTTTTGGTCAAATTTTTAGCGTTTTATGCATTATAGTGCAGTCATTGAAGCGAAAAATACGGTCTTACCTCCGTATTTTTTTTTACTGTGAACCGATTTGCATGAAATTTTGGAATTAGACTCATCTTATCCGTAACTTCTAAAGTGAAAATGATTTGAACACCGCCAACACCCTGGGGGTGGTTGCCACCCCTTTTCGAGGGCGAATTTTTTTTTTGTTTAAATAACCTCGAATATCGATAGAAGGCCTAATTTTAAGCAAAAAATCAAAAAATCAAATTGTAGCAGGTAAAACAATGAACAATTTGGTTTTTTATAAAGTATTCTAAGTGCAATATTAAGCTAGATATTAAAGATCAAAGCCATTTTTCATTTTGTCTGAAATTTAATCGATGTGGTCAATGCCATCTAGCGGCGATCAGATGCATTTTATGCATGAGGAGATGTTTTGTAGTGCTTGAAATAAGCTTTAAAATGAGCGCCATTAAAAGTCTTTTGCACGTAAAATAAGTGAGCTGTAGTGCAAATAAGGGGAGCATCTAATGTTTTTTCTTTTAAATCAATGGGTTTTCGGACCATAACTCCTTCAATTTTCATGCTATTACAATTTATAAAAAACCGTTGTAAAGATAATTAACAGAGCTACAGCATCCTTTATTGCAATATATAGTAAATAACCTTTTTCTAAAACGGTGAAGAGTTAAAGGACTTAAGAGAGGCTGTAATTCCGCTGCCACGCGCTCTTTAAACAATCATATCTCCGTAAATTTTTGTTTGAGAGAAAAAACAAAAATTCGAATTGTTTGTCAGAAAAATACCAAAACTTTTTATTGTTACACTTTTATTCGTACCTGTCGTAATTTTTGAGATATTATGAAAAAAAGTGGATTTTTTAAAAATTTGAAAATATGTTTTTTTATTTTTAATCGTGACTTTTTTGAAAAATATGTGTCCTGAAGCAGCCAAACTGATACTATCTATCAAACTCTTCATAATAAAGTTAATTCTAGGCGGAATACGATTAAATTTAATTTTGGTGGAAATGGCACTTATGAAACCCATTGATCTAAAAGAAAAAAACATTAGATGCTCCCCTTATTTACACTACAGCTCACTTATTTTAGGTGGAAAAGACTTTTAGTAGTGCTCATTTTAAAGCTTATTTCAAGCAATACAAAACATCCTCTCGTATTAGGATGCATAAAATGCATCTGCTCGCCGCTAGATGGCATTGACCACATCGATTAAATTTCAGAAAAAATAAAAAATGGCTTTGATCTCTAATATCTAGCTTGATATTGTACTTAGAATACTTTATAAAAAACCAAATTGTTCATTGTTTTACCTGCTACAATTTTGTTTTTTTATAAAATTTCCGATAAAACGTATAGTTTTGGAGATATTTGCAAAAAATAGATGAAAAACGTGAAAAAATTCCGAATTTTCAATTGCCAATAACTTGAAAAGTATCTAGTAACTTCTATCGATATTCGAGGTTATTTAAACAAAAAAAAAATTCACCCTCGAGAAGGGGTGGCAACCACCCCAGGGTGGTGGCGGTGTTCAAATCATTTTCACTTTTTAACTTTAAGAGTAAGATGAGCCTTATTCTAAAATTTCATGCAAATCGGTTCACAGTAAAAAAATTTGGACCAATAATGCTTCAATGACTGCACTATTACGAATTGCTAAACAGTGGTGTTCTTACATTTTTGCTAAAACATTCTTATGTGATTTTATTTATTTTTCATATTTAATGTGTAGTTGGCAACCCTCTACGACCAAATATATCACGAATAGCTAATATTAAAACTTTGTACTCAGCATTAAGACTTTGATATAATACTACCACATAATCTTAAGTTTGTACGAGTGGTGCTTTTTTCTTAAGTTACTGAAGTCAAGTTTGTAAAATATCGAAGCAATGCAAGTTCATAGCGCATTGTTAGCGAAAGATAAAAAGCGTTTTGCTTTATTTGATTGTTTTCACCGGTTTGTTTACCAAACACATTATTTCTTTAAAGCCTACTTAATAAAATATTTATACCTAAAACGTGCGTGCGAAGCCAAATAAAAAATAAACAAAATCGACTGACGGTGGTAGAGATATTCAAAAGCATTGTGCCGGTCGAAGTTCACTATCAAGTGATAAATTACTCAATGAAAAATTTGTTTTTTCTTTCCTAAAGTAGATACTTCAAGAAAAGCTAAGCACATTTTGTTTGTTTGTGGCATCTATTGTCTGAACTCTAAGGCTATTTATGTACTCGTATCGAGATACAAAACTTTTCCATCTTAACGCATATAGAATACAAAAACACAAAAACAAATGTTTTTATCGAATATCCGTCGAAATCGAACGCGTGATGGGCTCGTTGTGTGTGACCTTGGCTTAGAGTAGCGAAATTTCTTACTTTTCTGTTTATGTATTGTAATTATAAGGTTTGTCCTGTGTATTGAACTTGTTTTTGATGCTGTGAATTTTGAGTTGTTTTCATAAACTACGAATTTGCGGTTGGGACAGCGACAAATAATACAGGTGTTGAATTAAATTTACATAGGGATATATTTATTAGAGTGGCCCACCAATGCGACCAAAACGATTGAATCAATAGCAGGTTAGTAGTTGTCTCAGCGAAAACTACAAAATAGCTTTGGTTTTAGAAAACCTTTTAACGAAAATAATTTTTTCTTCCTAAAACAACCAAAACAAAGCTAAATATAGTTGGGAAATAGTACCTAACAATAAGTGATGAATGGGACGATTGTATGAGGAATATGGATTAGTACATTCAAGAAAGTTCTCATATTGTTTATCGTTTATTACAGTAGCAACTTGTTAAGGCAAATCCAGATGGTTACTTAGACAACTTAATGCGGGATAAGAACCTTCGCACTTTTAGTAGATCATATCCCTTTGGTTGCTTTGGGTGGCCAGGGAACATCAGCAGATGTATATCCAGGCGTCTTCCGTGGAGGAAGGAAATGTTCAAAGCTAAATTTTATGGCGTATTTTTTACTATGGTGTATTCTTTTCTCATGTGGGCATGAAACAAAATTAACTTCGGATTGGAATGACTTGGATAGATTAGAACGTGGATGAGCTACTATCTGCTATATTTTTATGTCTCACTGGAATTTTTATTTTAACTTCACTGAGTTTCTTTAGCAAAAACTGATTTTTAAACAGGAACTATGTTTTACTGTTGTCTGCTACAACACATCATATCTTTCTAATATCAAATAAAATTGATGACACAAAAATCTAATTTTATTTACTGACAAAACAAATTACCGTTAATTGACATAGTTTGTCAGTAATGGGCATCAGTCAATCCATTGATTGATAATGGCATTTTGGTTTGTACCAATCTATTGGGAAAAAAACCTATTCCCACCTGGACAAAAACGATATTTTCGCAAAGATTTCCAAAACCTAACAAGCTTTCAATTCTCTTGATAAACGAGATGTTTTCATAAACAAGATGTTTTCAAGTCGTTTTTGATAAAACCCATAGAAAACAAGTGGTGCTTGTACAGGATAGAAGCTATATTTTGTGTGCTGAATTCTTTCGACCAAAACAGGTGTCACTTCATGAATTTTAAGTAATTAATGATATAAATTTAATTGTGTTCGACTCTTATCGCTCTTATTTCTCCTAAACTGTTTACTTTATTTAAAAATCAAGCGTTAGCGTAACTAATCTTTTGTTCTACTTTACCAACACCTTTAGAACTACTGCTTCCCTTCTGCAATTGCCAAGTTTTTCCCTTCTGCAATTGCAAAGATTAATTTCCAAATGACGAACCTGATGAAGAATAGAACGTCAGCCGCTCGTCGACCTCACTTGACTGCGATATATCAATTCAAAAGTTCAACCATACAAAATCTGTAGGGTCTTATACAAACACACTTTCTCCTCAAACCCGTCGTTTGACAAACGTTAGCAAACGTAACGAAGCGACCATCTTTAAAAAAAAAGGTCAGCTGGGTTCAACTTTTGCTCGCTTTCTGACATACGAGTGTTCTCCTTTTTTATAAAAAAGGAAGAGGAATAATATCGATGTAAACTAGTCATCGATTTTCTAAAGAAATTATGGATACGTTGATATCGATGTCAAAGTTTAACTGAATTCTAACGATGTCATTACTAAATAGATATTATGCTTTTCGTCGATAAAGCTGTTTTAAGCTTGACTTTTGTCAGATAATTCAACGTAGGAGCTGTTGAAGCATTTAAATCATTTTATTTTTATAAAGATGTTTTTGAAAATCGATAAATAAATAGGGTGGCGCAATAAAGCGAGGAGCATTTTTCACAACCGTGCCTCATGAGGTCATGGAGGGCACCTACAATTTTCTGCCGGTTCCGAACGGCTAATCAAGATAGCGGACTTGCCAATTCCTTGCGAAAGGCGATACCCGTGGAAAAACATTTTTGCCTCTAATCTCTTGGTTAACAGGCAGACATGCTAACCATTTCACCACAGGTACCACCGATAAGTTATGCAATAATTTAGTTCTGTATATTGCGATAATATATTTTCGATATTTGTATAAAGTAAATTATAGAATTAGGTGATTTGTATTCTTTCTCTGTTTCTCTGATACACCAATTGATTTAATCAATACCGACAAATTGGAGTAACAGAAAAGAAAAAAATAAAACAGTCGCCTTGTTCACATGAAGTTTCAACAAATCGACCAATGTAAACTTCGTCAATGAAAATGAATACGACTCGACGAGAGCACGCTGAAGTGGTAGAATCGAAATCAGTGGACTGGATCCATGTTCTGTAGCAATTGCATCGCATTGAATTTCTGTTGCACGGGTAGTCAATAACTATATCAATGGAAATTCTGAAAAGGCTTGGAAAATGGATAGCAAATCAACAAAGCGATAGTGATTATCAAATCGCCAATCAGTTTCAGTTTCAATTTCCACATTTTTTTAAAACAAAACAAAAAAATAGAAGTGTTTCTGTTTGTGGAACACTGACTCATTGATGACCAGAAAAAATTGTTATCTTAGTGGAGCCTTCAATGTATTCCTACTCTGCCTTTAATGAATGTAAAAATTTTGGAAGACTTTGTATCAAAAAACGTGTTCTACGGAAGATTGAAAATGTTTATAAAAAAAAATTAGTGTTTGTTCAGGGGGCTCACTTCCCATCAACTTTAATCCCATGCAACATCTCTCCCATCATCAATTGAATAACCAAGCTTCATTCCAACATTTTCACATTTCAATCAACCATACAGAGCTTAATGGAATGACCATTAGACAAGTGCTTTAGAATCAAACACACAAGTCTTGTGAGCATATTTCATGTTTAAAGCTGTCAGACAGAAATTTTTTTTATAAATGGTATATCAGCTCATCAATGGGTGATGGCTTACCAGTTCGGAAACTGATAAATAATGACCAATTAGAACTTAATTATACCATCTTGTTTTCGTTTAGCAATATTTAATGGAGAGAATCTTCTTAAGACCAACATAATAGATCCAATGGTGATCTGATCGTCGATGTTGGCGGCTGACTTACTATGATGCTTACTCCATACACGTTGAGGCCCATATCTCAGTAACTCTAAGCGAAGCATAGAATACTGACCACAAAGAAAATTAATTGACAAACATTTACAACCGACTAAAACCGCTTTTTGTTTAGAAATTTAAAATTTATTACAGAGAGCCACCAATATGACACAGCTCGAATAAAATTTTCAACAAGATTCTTTTAGTAGTTCTACTTAATTTTAGCAAACATGTTTTTGTTATTGTTCAGTTGTATTTACATTTGTACGTGTATACGAAATAATCTTATTTTTCGAAAGCGTGTGTTAAAACTGGTTCTGAAAAGGAGACTGGTTCTTTCAAACGCATTTTTTTTACTGGGAGACGAGAACAAAAACTATGCCTAAGGCTTGATTTTCTATTACTTTTGTACTTAATGTTTGATGAGCACTCGTATTTTTATGATTTTGGGCACTGTACAAATTTCCAGAAAAAAAAACTACAAAAATAATCACTGTGTGTAGGTACTTTTATCGTACAGACGAAATATACTTATTAAACTACTTACTCTAAAGAGAGTTGCACCTATTTTACTTAAATCCACTTATGCTTTTATATTTACCAAAAGATGATGATCCAAGTACCAGCAAGCAAAAGTAAATTGATCCTACTTTTAAAGACTTCATATTGGTTGGTAATATGTTAGAGCCTTCCTTCCAATGACTTCAATTTTCAATTTTCAATAACAACACTAGGAACTTTGAATTTACTGGACCGATAAGTTTAACGTTAAGATTTATTCTAATCGAGAACATCGTCTGCGCTGCCAGTTTTTAAAACATCTGTCCAAAAATCAGTCGTATAAAAGCCGATAAAACGAGTTAGTATGTTTATTTTATTTTTGATTTTTTTTTTGGCAACAGTCATCGATGATCGAACGACGACAGAGCTGTTAGCAGACAAACAATACAAGTCATACGGCTCTCACATATTGATTTGTAAAAAGGTATTTTGATAATGCTCTGAGTTAGTGTCATACCCATCATTAAAACTACCATGACTTTCAGTTGGAGACTTTTCTAATGACTGATTAATTATTATTCATGGAGTAAAGATACACTGACAAAAATTTAAGGTGTATTTTAATTTTAAAGAAAAGTTTTATTTTATCCAGTCTCGCTTTCATTGTGTGTTCAATTTAGGTTTCAGAATAAAAAAGTATAGTAATTGAACATTTTACTTCAATGTCATTAAGTGCTGGTAAGTCAAACTGCATTTTGATGTGAATTCTTCGGTGTTTGAATTAGATGACTCACAGGTCACAGATCGCACATAGACTCAAGTGCAGGTTTTTGAATTTTGAGCGGGTACTCTGATATTTCAAAAAATTTTAATATTCGATGCAAGCTCTATAGTTAACAGCTTTTAAAAACTAACAGAAAGTTAAACAAAAAATTTTCGAACAAAACAGTTTCCTCATGAGAAAATTATATTTTAACAGAGAATCGATATTTGTGAGTTTTGTAGAATGCAGACTCTCCCCTACCAGTGAAGGGGCTTACCTATTATTTTTCCTTTTTTTTTGTTCAAACTTAGATGAAAGCTTGAAGGTCGTATGAATCTAAGTGACGATTGAACAAAAGATCACTTCTCTAAAGTGAGAGTAATGTTTTCATTCAAAATCTGCCTTTCAATGTACTTTATGTATGTTTTAGAAACATAAAAATAAATATTCAATTTTAAATTATTTTAGTAAATATTTCTGTTTACAAGAATTCGATATAAATCAGCCGATAATGAAAATCGAGCAGGTTTTAGAAACTGAGGCTAACTGGCGGGTAGTTAAAGGTAAAAATTTGAAAAGTTGGTTGAACGACCAATGTTGGATAATGTGAACCCTCACACGACCGCTTGACCAACTTGTTGGATGATTTTCAAATATTTTTGGAAATGTTGAAGTTGGACGACAAGTTTGATAAGTCTGAAAGCAAAGTACATTTCCGACCCATCCAACATTTGTCAAACGAAGTCTGTCCAACTAATTGTATAGTGTGAACTCGGCTAAATGTGGGGGGCAAATCCAGACTCCATATGTTCTTGAAAAATATTAGAAACAATTGAGTAAAAGCTTCCTTCTATCAGTGTACAAAGCGTAGTTTATCTCGTCAACGAAGTTGCGACAACTACATTTCGATCAAGCACTAAGAAGATCAATGAACGGCTATTTGGTAGCTGTCTTCGAAAGTAAATAAAGCTATCTGATAGTGATAACCAATGCGTATCATTTGTTTGTACGTAGGTCAACAACAAATGCCAACCAAAGTGTTTATAAGGATCCTTATGAAAATCTTCGCGGTTCCTCAGAGAACTTGCATGTTGTTCTGGTTGGCCTTCGAGTTCTAGAGTCCTATGCACGGATGATCAAGGATATTTATGATGGAGGATTGCGAAAGGTCAGATATCCAGCTGGTGTCACTGAAGTATTCCAATTCACAATAGGTGTATACCTAGGAAGCGTCTTGAGCCCTTTGCTCTTTATTACAGTCTTTGACTACCTGTAGTAAGATAAGTTAAAAGAAGTTCAGCCAATAAGACTACAATTTAATTGGTATAAACTTAAATAAAACACTGTAGTAAAATATGGGACACAACACCAAAGTACATCAACAGTGCAGTGGGTAGCGTTTAAGTCTAAAAAAGACTGAGTACTTGTGTTGCACATTTTCTGATCAAGACATGCCTATTCCCTATCTGGGATCAAAGATCAAAAGTGAAGCATCTTTTGATGACGACATCAATCATGGAGTAGGCGTATTTTGGATGAAGTGGCGAGAAAACTGCAACATCTGTGAAAGAAAAATATACACTTAGCTGAAGAATAGACTGTACACCGCTGGTGTGCGTACAGCACTCACATAATGGTTCATAATTATGGATGATGCACAAAAATTTGTCTTCTCTGGCGTTGCCATTAAATAAAAAAAATAAATAGGGTGGCGCAACAGAGCGAGGAGACCCTGGGCCTAGCGCATTTCTCACAACCATGCCTTGTGAGGGAATGGAGGGGACCTACAATTTTCTGCCGGTTCCGAACGGGTAATTGAGAAAGCGTTTTTCATGGCAATGAGTTTACTAACGGAGGACTTGCCAATTCCTCGCGAAAGGCGATACCCGTGGAAAAACATTTTTGCCTCTTTTGGGATTCGAACCTCGAACCTCTGGGTTAGCAGGTGGACATGCTAACCATCGCGCCACGGGTACCACAACTTGGTTGCCATTAATCAATAAAATATTGGAGCATGGTGAAGGAATTTTTCAAATCGGTCCAGCAGTTCTTTGAATCCCAGCTGATTTCGTCTTATCGCTTTGTGGGATGTCGTGATTGTTGTTAGTCTTTTAGTTTCTGTTCCTGCTGTAATGTAAATTTCATCATATTCCCACGTCTTGTTTTGAGGTGTCGCAAATGTTTACTGAGAATTTTTCCATATCCGCACCAATAGAAGTTTAACTTCAAGTAGGAACTGCACTTTAAGGTTTTGGTTCCGCACATAGGAGTTTTATTCAAAACGCAAACAAGAAACTTTTTATCGCTTAGGGTTTAAATACATAAGCACAAATTATTCAGTCTATTAGGGCCGATTTTTTGTTCTCCCAATATGCAAAAGCCTAACTATCTGAGGAAGCCAAATATCTGACAAAAAATAAATAAATTTTCTATTATTCAACGAAAAAGTATCCGTAGTTTGAATATTCAATGAATATCCAAAATACGTCAGCAGAAAATATGTCAAAACTCTAAATAAATTCATTAGTCTGACGTAATTTGGTCTGTCTGAACGCCCGCTTGTTTAAATGGTTGGATGGTTTGTTGGACAACAAGTTGTACAGTGTGAACTGCGCTAAAAATTATTTTATTTCTAAGAAAATGTACATAGATATTCTTCTCTTGTTGGAGTAGATAAATTTATTTCTCTCAAAGTATTTACTGTATTTGGAAATACGCTTCCTGACAGCTCAAAAACTCAAGACATCAAGGGGATACAGTTTAATATAGACTTCCACCAGATTACTATCTGGGTAATGAAAAATCGGCCCAAAATCAATCACACTCTTTTCAGTCTGTTAACTTCGATAGTTGCTTCACTCACTTTAAAGATTTTTTTAGGTCAATTTTTTTCAGGGTGTATGAACAGCCCCTCGTATTGGTTTGCCGTTTTATTAGGTTGTGCGATCTTTGATCGTTTATTTGATTTCTCATTAAGCATTTCGCTTTGACTGGTTTGAAACAATTCACATTTTTTTTTTTTTATATGGCTAGTTGGGGGATCCCCAGTGCACAAGTCGGTGAAATTATGGTAATCACCGGAACAATCGACTTTTTCATCTCGATACGAAACTGTGTCATTGGCCTACGGCTCAGGCAATAACCGAATTCTGCCCAAGCAATTTAGCCTCAAAAAGCCTTGGCTCAATTTTTTTCAGATGTGAGATAGTTTGACCATTACAACCATCCCTCTAGATTCAAAGGATGGTCAAAAATCTAGCCTTGGGGAAAAGTACTACCCGAACTGCCAAACACACATATTAAACTCGCGTGCTGTGCGTAGCTTTGTGGCAGTCAACTAATATTTTCCACTAGGGTGACCTCAATCGAAAGCGAAGGTAATTGCCACAACTGACAAGAATGCATAAATATATTTCTCAGATGTAGGTACCCACCTACGAATAGTTATGGTTTTTTTTGTTTTTCACAAGTTGTTGTTGCAGCATTCATTAGATCACGTACGTGTAGCTTTTCACGTATACAATACATCCGCATGACAAACATGGATATTCCCAGAGTTAGGGTTTACTTCCTTTTCCGATGTATAGCACTGATAATTGAAGAATGAATAATTGAAGAGGGAACTTACCCATCTCCTTGTATTTATTTTGGGCTTGTTTTGTGTTTATTTGTAATTTGAATTCTGAAACTTCTCACCACAGCACAGTAAGGCTATATCTAGCTTAGTAGTTTGTTCGTTTGAAGAATCATTTTGTTCTGTGCTTTATTATTTTCGACACTGGATCATTACAGGGGCTTAAAATTTTGATTGGAAAGAGTGTTTTTGTTAGTATCTTGATATCAAATTGAATTCCGTTAACAACAACTTACTTGAATATAATATTGACAAGACGCAAAAGGTTTGTGTTGTTGCAATTTGTAATTGAGTTTCATTCTCAATAAAACTATGTTGAAGGTTCACATTTGGAGAACATGTCTTTAAACAGAGAATTTATAATGCTTGTGCGGTTTCGGGTGAGTGTGCGTTGGCGTTGGTGTGGGCGAGTCAAGGGTAGGTTGAAGAGTGTTGTTCTTGCTTCTTGTTTGGGCTTATCTTTTTTCTCATTTAAA
The DNA here is from genome assembly GCA_949752695.1 of Melanostoma scalare. NCBI lineage: Eukaryota > Metazoa > Arthropoda > Insecta > Diptera > Syrphidae > Melanostoma > Melanostoma scalare. Next base: position 1,004,201 of record OX456985.1, read on the forward strand.
TGAAAACTTTAAGTTCCATTCAAAGCTTGTAGAATTGTTAACGTGGACTTTTCACAAAGAAAAATGTCAATAATTAAAATACTCGTAGTTTTGGGAACTAAAAGACTTTAGCGCCAATCATAAGTCAACGTGTTGTTAAGAGATAGTGCCGGCTCTAGTTACTGTTACTGACTTTAAAATGAGGTCAGTAAATATAATCGATGTTTAATCACCTTTATATACCTTTAACAAATGAGTATTTACTTAAAAACTGACTGTGTTGAAAGATGTGAACCAGTAATTACATATTGATAGCTCAGGCAAGTTATTGATCTAGAAAATAAAGTAGAGAAAAGTAAAACAAATAAATTGAAATAGGTCCATCATCATCTTCCAAAATTTGCTAAAAAAAAACCCTTCTCACATGCATCAAATCAAATCTGCCTATCAAGTTGTACGTTATGAATCGCACTGCTTACGATCTAGGTTTGTTTTATTAGTACTTGAATCAAACTAAGAATAGTTAAAAAACAAAATACAATACATCGAAACTAGGGGTTGGCAACTCTGCCTTGAAAATTACTGGTCCAGTTTTCATAACGCTCTGTGACTTTTGGAAGATTTTCAACATAATAAATAATTCAAAAAGAACTGAACCAGAATTTGTCAAGTCAGTTTCAAGCCACGGAACTTAAAATATTGAGAAGGTAATATAAGTCAGTAAGCTTAAAACGATTGCCGTTGCCACATGACCGAAAACAAAAGAAAAATTTTCCAAACATCTCTCTAAGACTCTTACTACCGAACCCATAATTCGTCAGGCAACCGAAAAGAACACAAGCTTTCCACTCAAAAATGTCCATCTCTGAGGAAGACTTGAAAAAATTTAAGCAGATCGTAGAATCGTCACTGCAAACAAAGCTCACGATAGCTAACGCAAATCTTGCCACCAAAGACGATTTAATTAACCTTAATGGTGAAATCATTTCTTTACGTTACGTATACAAAATAACGAAATTGAAAGAAAGTTGTAATCCAAGAAAGGTGCGAGATGCTGAAAGATGAGATTGGAGATAAAAAACATAATCATCATGATCCCGAACAACGTTAACCAACGTGAGAGAGTAGAAAACATTGGTCAATTTTGCTTGGTGACTGAAACAAATTGTCTGAGATGACAAAAATAAGTGGAAATTACTCTGTCATCAAACTCAAAATAAACACAGGATCGATTGGAAATGCAACAACCATGTTTAGAAACACTGCAAAACTGAAAGGTTCAGGCGCTTTTATTCAACACAACCTTACCAAAAAAAAATACAGTACTTCTAGGCTATCGCGAAATAATCAAAGCAGAACAACTAATTGACAATAAAAATTAAAGGTGTCACTCTTACTGTTGCTAGTAAAATATTTCAATTAAATAATAATAATATAGTCAAATACAAAAACGAAGACGAAGAAAAACAACTTCAGCGAATGTTTGGAGACTTAGATTTCGAACCTGTCATTTCTGAAATAGAAATTTTAAATTTCATCTTAAATCTTGTAAAAAACCAGCTCCACAGAATAATCAAAAAATATGAAGATCCGTACGTGATGATTTTTCCAAAAGATCTCGTGGAGAGAGTAAAATATTAAACTCATAGCTTAAAGGATCTCCCAAACCAAAGCATACTTGCAGTTGCGCCAGCTACATATGCAGCTGTCTAAATTAAGTTATGAGGCGACAAATGATAATACACATACTAATACTGACGACGCGTATCTACAAAAAAAAAACGCAGCATTTTCATAGATTTGTATTGTCGCGACTTCAAAAATGATGACAGCAGCTTTTCTGCCTCTGACGCAACTATGAAAGCACTTTTGTTAGGGAGAACCTTAGCACTAATCTGGTAGAGATGACGACGACGTGTACGCCGTTACAGAAAAATATACTTCATTTTCAAAATAAGATTTGAAATACTCTTCGTAAATGGAAGAGTATAAAAGGGAAGTTTCAATCAATTCTGTTATATATGCAATCTCAAAGCTAAAGAAGACTATTTTCAATTTTTCGGTATACATATGTCCAGTTTTTTCTTTCCAAAGTCTGATGTACAAACGGAAGAAAGACTCTTACCATGAAAGAAACAATTGAAATCTTGAACGGACTCAACTGGAAAAACTTATACGTCTACGCCTACGGTCTACCTATCGGAATCGTATACCTACACACAGAGCAATATTGATCAGCGAAATGGCATTAAAAACTCTCATATAAAAATTAAACAAAATAAAAAAACACAACCAACTTAGTCGAAGGCAATGTCATTTCTCTGAATTCATTGTAGTAATAATTGTGCTGTCGTTCTAAGGACTTTATGCCTGAATCACAAATCAAACTTTTTGCTTTGGTTTTCTTTTATAATTAGAGCGCATATCAAGGGATATGGAAACAGGAAAGTAGATGCCGATGCACATTGTCTTAAAATTTTTGTAAACCATAATGCAGAGGAAAAACAGAGTTTGGTAAAGTACTCCCCATCCGGGTAGTGCGAATAAATTATGAGTCTCTATACTTGACTGTAAGTCTGAAGTTGGGTTCAAGGTAAAACTGATGAGCATTCCCAGGGGGGCGGGTGTTAAGGCTTAATTGTTTCAGTAGAAGAACGAAATCGGAGTTATACTCTTGTTTTGGAAGAATGCAGTCTTTAATAAATTTTAGCCAGACCAGAATGGGAGGAAATTTGCTGCATCGTTTAAAAAACCTAAGAGCTTTGGATTGGATGCAACTTGATTCATATTCAATTTTTCGTCTTCTTGTACACTAATCAACGTAACATCAAAGTCAGAGCGACTTTGTGGTAGTATGTACTGATTTCCTATACGATTGAACTCTTGAATGTCAGGCAAAACCGAATCTAAAGCGGCATTGTAATTCAGGCATTAAGATTTTATTATTTTCTTCAAAGAAAAAATGTTACTTGCAAAATTTTCTTTTTTATGATGGAAATTATTTTTGTTAAACTCAAAAAATCTTTGAGTTCTCTAATGGAGATCTGCAGTTATTGTCTTGAAACTAGTTCCCAGACAATCGTGTTGTTTCAAGTACTACGAATCATTTGATATGCGATTACTATATGAATTTGCACCCATTTAATGCAGTGTACTCATTGGAAACGGGTAGTCTCAAATTTTTATTCATAAATTAGTTTTAAATACACGTTTACTTAATTTTGTATCAAATCGAACTCAAATTTCTTAAATGACAGTAAGAGATGGAGATAATGTAAAAAATTTGTAATTAATAAAAAAGGACAAATAAAATAACGTTAATTTTCAGTGAATTCATTGTCATAAAATTATCGCTTTCTCAATTATCCGATTAGGACCGGCAAGGTTGTGAGAAATGCTCGATTGTGCCTCGATGCATGTGATGCTTATTGTGACGCAAACCTACAAGTTTTGCTTGCTCTTCTGCAAGTGTAATGGACATTACCCTACAAGTGGCTCTTGACTTGGATCACATCTCTCTCCCTTGTTTGACGCCGCAGTTAACAGTTCTCAGCCATAAGTAACAGGAAAAATTTTGGACTTCATAGTTTCGGATGTTGTACCTTGCACACAGGAGAAAGTCCATGCGACCCATTCGTGTATTTTTTATTTGGAGACAATGGAAGTAACAGCTTTTCAACTTATTGTAAAAGACAATAACAACTGTAAAAGATCAGAGTTTAGATCTAATGTCTATGCCTATTATTTTATTAGACAGCCCAACAATGCCTATGTGATTTGTTGTCGGAATCAGGTGAAGTTCCGTAAGACTTTATCAGAACACGTGTTCTGGCTTTTTTACAAGTTCAATGCCTGAATCCATTTCACTGATTTAGAGGTGAACTTCACATGTTCAGCGAAAATTATGAAACATTTCCTTAATTTATTTGAGTAACGTGCCACAACGCAAAGTATACGCTCAAACTGCTGCGGTGTAACAATCCGCCTGACTCATTTTACCAAAAACACAAAACATAAAACAACGATGCTGATGCTGATGCATAAAGCTTTATCACCAAGCTCCTTTGTCGATTGCTGGGTTCACATATACCTATAGGCAGGATGTGCTCCGTTTCGAAGTCAAGCAAGCAAAGAACTTAATGATGGGAGAGAATTCAATTAGCAGTATCTAATCCACCGCGATCCACATCTTAACATGCTCCTTTTCCAGGACGACTGTGCTGTATGTAGGTTCATGTGAAAGTAGATACTGCACAGGCAACTAGTAATTTTAGTCGAATTTGCTATAGAAATGTATCGCAAATTTCTGTAATTTCCGTTCCGCATGCACCGAGCTCTCACAGACACCGACAAACGATTTGTCTGTCCACTTCACTAAATAATTATTCAGTCGAGTGTAAGCTGCATGGGCGTTCCTAAAACGTGGTAGCTTCTATATAGGTACTGTAGGTGAAATGGATACAATTTTTTTTTCCAATCAACTTAAATTGACCAGAAAGCACACACGTCTTGAAGTCCCCAAAATCGGAAAAAGAGATCGGGTGTTTGTTTCTATTCAGTCGGGTGGTGGTGGAGTTCAAAAAATAAAAAAAAGGAAATCAAATTAAACCAAGTTGTTGAATCAGCGTATTTATTTCCTAGATACAAATACGTCCCATAAGATAAAGAAGTTACATAATGTACTTCTAAATTTTGCCAAAGGCTTTGATTGTTCAATTCAAAAACAATATATGACTCGAGTTTTTTCGTTTTGTGGGACTTTACTGGGCTTGAAAGGCTTCATTTCCATACAGTCATTTGTTGAGGAGATTTCGAAGTCTTCTTCGTCAGGCTTAAAAAGTGATGTTATTTAAATCTCGAAAAGAAAGAACTGAAATATAACTCTCTCTTTTTATCTGCTCACAGTTAACTAAGAAATGGAAAAGATACAGCAGACATTTTTTGAAATGAAACTTCCTATGGCAAGGTCGACACGAAAATGCGTCATGCTAAGTAAAAATAACAGAGCGTTATTCAGTTTCGTGTCACTATGGCAGCTGTGTCATATATCCCCCCTACTAACTGCTGATTGCGGGGAGTTTCACTTCTACTTTGTGTGACTTTAACACACTTATATTTTTCTTTTTTAGTTTTCTACTTAAAAGATCATAAAGAAGGGCAATAGCACCTATTCCCGAACATCCCCAGTTCACGAACATTTATAATGAAAATGCTTATAGTTTCGTTGTTTTTGGTGTTTCCACCTTAAAAAGACAAAATATCTATGCCAAAGTTGGACGGCAAGGTTGATAGTCTGAACGCAAACTACATCCGACCATCCAACATCTGTCAAACGAAGTCTGTCCAACTAATTGTACAGTGTTTACTCGGCTAATAGTGACAAAAATTGCTACCGGACATGCAAGTATTTGTGTTTTGCTTTCGAAATAAGTAACAGTATTTTTTTTAGTGACTGGCAAATACCGATCGTCCACTCTTTGAAGTGGCTAAACTGTTCGAGAAGTGGTGACACAGCGCACGGCCTTACTTATAGCCGGATTTTCCAAATCACAGGAAGCTATTGATGTGATTGTTTTATAAAAAGTACGTTTTATATTATTTTATGTCTTTTTTAAGTTGAATTCACTTGGACTCTTCATTTTGATTTTCCGATTAGCAAAAGCAATTGGAAGTACAATAATTGTAAATAAAGTAAATTTTTTCCTTGTATTTATGTATATCAAAATGCTTTAATGGGGCTCATAATTATTGTGACAGTTGAAATTTTAAAAAATATTTGAAACTAGCTGTGCCCGCGACTTCGTCCGCGTGGAATAGTGACTTTCGGCAGCATTTTAAATTTTTTAGGCTACTTATTTTGCAAAGAAGACACATTCATGCGTTTTAGTAAACAATTGTTAAATTTTATTTAAGAACATTTATGCACACGACGTTCTTACTTTTTCCATCTTTTGTCAAATAAAAAGGTTTTGCGAGTTTGATACATTCTTTTAAACTAAAATGACAAATCAGTGGGAATTAAGGAAATACGGGGAATCAGTAGTTTTCTCCTTTCGCTGTTCCAGTAATTATTAAAACTTTTACAATGCCGCACCGTGGTACCCGTTGTGTGACGGATAGCATGTCCGCCTGTTAATACAGAGGTTCGAGTTCGAATCCCAACAGAGGCAAAAATGTTTTTTCCACGGGTATCGCCTTTCGCGAGGAATTGGCAAGTCCTCCGTTAGTATTCATTGCCATGAAAAGCGCTTTCTCGATTAGCCGTTCGGAACCGGCAGAATAATGTAGGTCCCCTCCATTCCCTCACAAGGCATGGTTGTTAGAAATGCGCTATGCCCAGGGGCTCCTCGCTCTGTTGCGTCAACCTATTTATTTATTTTAATGCCGCATCCCAGATGTGTAATTTGTAGCTGTGTACAATTCTAGATTACTCATTATTGGCACTGGAACACCAACTTGCAGCCACTCCTGATAATTCTTAGGAATTAAGAAACACTATAGGGTATGATGTGACTTGCTCAGTGTTCATAATATTGTCTTCTGATATATATTCGACAACATCTCCCAATACGTCTAACGTAATTTATTAGTTGATATGGTTAACTATCTCATTAGTCGGCGCCAAAATCGACTTTTCACACAGTCATTACCTATAGCCAATATTTATTTGAAAATCAAGATAGACATTTCTTCTCAGGTCAACTGTGTAATTGACAATTTGACAGAAATCACCTCACAGTGAAAGAACTTTTGAAATCGGTCCAGTAGCTTCAAGGTTCCCGTTTACGTTGCCGTTCCCGTAGGAATATTGGGATAACAAATACAGCCCATGTCCTTCTTCAGGCTCAAGACTATCTCTGCACCGAAACTCATACAAATAAGTTCAATAGTTTGAGCGGAAGATGGTAAAAAGAAAAACAGACAGACGGAGTTGATTTCGGATCTATAATGTTAGTAAGTACTTCCGTTCCCATGGGAATATGAGGATAAATTAAAGTTAATTTTACTTTGAGAATGTGTAGCATTCAAACTGGAAATAATTCTTGAAATCAGTTCAGTATATTCTAGGTTCCAGTTTACGTTTGCGTTCTTGTGGGATTACAGTGATAACATATACAGCCTATGTCCATCTTCAGGTTCAAGCTGAAGACTATATCTCAGCACCTACCAAAATTCATATAAACAGGTTTAATAGTTTGGGCGGTTTTTGATAACAAATTAAAATAGACAGACAGATTTCATTTCAGACTTATGATATTAGTAAAGACTCCCATTCCCGTGGGAATATGGTGACCGTTCCCGTAGGAATACGGGGATGACTTACAGTTTATGTTACTCAGAAAGAGTTTAGCACTCTAACGGTGGAAGAATTTTTGAAATCGGTGCTGTAATGTTAAAGTTCCCGTATGCGTTCTCGTTCCCGTGGGAATAACGGGATAAAATATATAGCCTATGTCCTTTCTTAAATTTTAGACAATCTCTGTACAAATTTTCGTTTAAATCTGTTCATTAGTTTGGGCGGGAGATGGTAACATAGAAAGGCGAACAGACAGAGATAGTTTTGCATTTATAACATTAGTGAGGACCGGTTCCCGTGGGAATATTAGAATTAAATGTATCCTATGTCTTCTTCAGGTTCTAGATAATCTCTGTATAAAATTTCATTTAAATCGGTTCTGTAGCTTAGGCGAGAGATGGTAACATAGAAAGACGAACAGGCAGAGCTTCTTTCGCACTTATTATATTAGTAAGGACTCCCGTTTACGTAGGAAAATGGAGAAGAATCAAAGTTTATGTTACTCGGGGATAGTGTAGCATTCTAACGGAGGAAGGACTTTTGAAAACGGAACTGTAGCTTCTAAGTTCCCGTATACGTTCCCGTTCCCGTGGGAATTTAGGGATAGAATATATAGCCTTTGACCCTAGTCAGGTTCTAGATTATCTCTGTACAAAATTTCATATCAATCAGTTCAGTAATTTGGGCTGGAGATGGTAACATAGAAAGGCGAACAGACAGAGCTACTTTTGCATTTATAATACATATTAGTGAAGAGCGGTTCCCGTAGGAATATTCGAATAAAATGTAACCTATGTCCTTCTTCAAGTTCTTGATCGTCTCTGTATAAAATTTCATTTAAATCGGTTTTGTAGCTTGGGCGAGAGATAGTAACATAGAAAGACGAACAGACAGAGCTACTTTCGCACTTCTTTTATAAGTAAGGACTCCCGTTCCCGTTGGAATATGGGGATGAATTAAATTTTATGTTACTCGGGGATAGTGTAGCATTCTAACGGTAAAAGAACTTTCGAAATCGGCATGTAGCTTCTATGTTCCCGTATACGTTCCCGTTCCCGTGGGAATTCAGGGATAAAATAAATAGCCTATGTCCTTCCTCAGGTCTTAGACTATCTCTGTACAAAATTTCATTTAAATCTGTTAATTAGTTTGGGCTGGAGACGGTAACATAGAAAGTCGGACAGACAGAGTGACTTTCACATTTATAATATTAGTTAGGATTTTAAAAAATATTTGGAGTGTTTTAACGCAATATACCTTTCGAAAAGCAAATATAAAAAAAATTGCGCAAAAAAAAGAAGATTTAGTTCCATTTGTGTTCACAAAAGTTAGGTACTTTGGTCTTAAATTCAAACTTTCTGTCAGTTTTAGTCGTTGAAAATCCATTACATGCTCCTGTGTGCGTGCTTTTCTTTTATTTTTTATTGGGGTGTGGAAAATTAACCTCGATCCGACTTCCAGTTGGCACCATTGCAATGGTTGCAATGCATCCTTTTCCCTAATCAATCATCGAAAGTATGCTCGTGATATAACACATTCTAGTTGGATCCCACGTTGCAGGTCATATTCTCAAAAGTGCCTCTATACAGGAAAATGAAACTTTGATCCATCATCATGAATCATATGATGGTTCCAAAATCACCCCAGTGTAGTTGAAATTATTACACAAACACATACTTTATGAACGAAAACTTGCTCATTTTCAGCCGTATATGTATTTACTTCGCCATCGTATGGAAAGCAAGAAAATACATATTTTGCAGGCTTTTCATATTGTGAACGTTATAAGTTGGGAATGGGTTCCGTATTCCGTTAAAAAGGCACACTTTACAGGAATCCCTGTCTATCATAATTCACTAACACCGGTGATTTGATTGCATGTACTGTGGCTTTGTTTCCGAGACATAAGTTTTGCCGCGTTATCCCTTCTGAGAATTGAATATTCCTGACGGGCGGCGCGAAGCAAAACGAAACGTCATGGGTGTAGCTTTGTTTTCTTTTTTATGCTAATACTACAGCTAGCAGGTTTCAAGAACTGTGCTTAACTGAATCCAACATAAACAGGTAAAGCTCTGTCGATCCGTACAGGTACAACACAAAGCCAGCGCTAGGCGTACGGATTGAAACACCAAGAGAACAGGAAATTTGTTTTTAGATAGTAACGGTCGTAAGGACGCAAAAGCAATCAATAAGGACAGCGCTTACGTTTACAAATATCAACTGGAAGGTACACGAGTAATTATTCTACACACGTGAATCTCGATATGCATCGTATGCTGCTGTTGTTGATCCTTTTTTGCACGAAATGTGTGGAGAATCTCTCCTAGCACCACACTATCGACAGGAAACCCACATTAGAGGCTCATGTGCGCCTCATCACCTTTACCAAAGCCTACCACTATTCCACCATCAAGAGCACAGCCCTAAGAGAAATTCAATGGAATATATTTGAATGGCAGTAGAACCTCCTCATAGTCGTTACAAGCCCCCGGGGGTATAATTGATAATATGAGTACGACGGGCATTACCACCCGAGGACGACAAGGAATGATATTCACATTGCTTGCAGTCAGCTAGCAAAAGAAATCATGTAGTGTTGCCAGTGTTGCCATGTATTTGGAAAATTAAACAAAAGGAACGAAAGTCACAGCTATGGTAGATTTAGATTCCTTTGAAGTTTTACACACTTTAAAGGCTTAGCTTATTGAGAATTGCACTTAGTGTGTGATTCACTGTCACACACAGAGCTGTAGCCGCAAAACATTAAGAAGACATGACTGCAACACAATAATGCAAATCCGAGAACTACAAGTTGACTATTTTCTCACTTTTGCGGCTGCGGCTCCATATACGACTGCGGCTAACTGTGTTCACCCAGTTAATCTAGCTCAAACGGATCCCTACATCGCACCGGTGCATATTTATCGATGTTTATCGATGCAACTAGAACTACTAAACAAGATGGCGCTATCGGGGTTTCCATTTTTCTTCTTATGTGCGAGCGGTCCAAAAAATGTGTATGCCGCTGCATCGTGTCGCGTTTTGAATTTTTGGCGAATGACGTCATCAAGGCCAAATCTGTTAACAACTATGACATTAATATGCGCTCTATGAGCTATCCTGTTTAGTTGTATCATTGTGCAAGTGCGGATAAGATAGTAAGTGAGCAAAGCGTTAGGGGGTGGTTTTGCACCAATTTAAAAAAAATTATAAAATTGTCATTTTACATGTTGGCATACCCATTTGGTTGAGGTTTGAACGACATATATTTGAATGGTGTAACCTACACTCATTAATCATTTCAAAGGGCCGTCGCTGGGCATGACTTTTGTTATGTCAACGCGACTTAACATGAAATGTTTAACGTAGGCGGATGTTATGTGTCGTTGTTTAGAATTTCTGTCTTCGATTTTGTTTTAACATATAACGTTATCATAGAATTAGACAGGCGCCTCTGTGTGTGTTTGCCTGAAAATATCACCCCATCTGGTTTATATTTGTATTAGCTACCCCGTTTCAGCTTAGGATCGGAAAATCGAACCGGATTATGATGCCACTGGGATCTACTTACCCATCGAATCGGGTAATCAAATTCAAATTAAAGTTTGTGCACAAAATAAAATAAAAACTTTGTATGCATATGTAAGTGTAAGTTTTGCTGTGTTCACATTTTCGTTAAAGACAACATTTTCACACTTCAACAAACTCCTCAGCACTAAACCTAGAAAAACAATGAAAAACTAACAAGTCTCATCTCCTTCACCCTGCAATTTCCACAATTAAAACAAAACACACACCAACGCTCTCCGTCAACCGATCACTCGATCTACAGCTGTGGCCAAAAGTATGAGGCACCCCTAAAAACTGACTAAAGTTAAAAAAGATGGTACGTCCTACAGTTGAAACAAAATTCTCTCCATTTTTTTTTGCAAAAAGTATCTGACTGATCAACTCTTTTGATGTTGCAGGGTGCTTTAGGGGCTAATGTCTTAAAATTCTCGAAAGCTGTTGTACTTAGCTTCAGAGAATAGGAACAAATTCGTCAAGTGCCTAATACTGTTTGTCAAGGCCGTAGGTATACACACAACAGTTTGCTTCGATTCATATTTCGATCATCGAGGAATACATCGGTACTGATTCGAACTTAAGTGTGATTCAATTCAAAGTAAGAAACGATATTAGTGTCACAGCTATAGATTTGAGCGCAAGTTTCGACGAAAATAAAAAATCGGCAACGTTTGTGTTGAAATATTACTTCATAAGCAGTAATTAAGAGTTTGCTTATCAATCTTCAAAGTGCTTTGCTAAATTGTCAACAATATACTCTAATTAACATTCAATAAATGGCGTTGCGCACAAAAATAAAACTGAGGAGTATACCAGAACACTGTCTTATTGAAAGACATGCCGCAAGGCTCAAACGATTTTGGCAGAAGTTCTCTGTTCATGCCCAACTTTAGCTCATAAACGTCGACGCCCTACATACGTCTCTCCCGCTTCATTGTGAGCTCGAAATGGTTCCATTAGGATAAGGGTATATTAGATCCATTAGCCCAACGGGCCTAAATGTTTTAGCTAAGCTGACACCCACTTTATCTTATGTTAATTTAGTATACTCGAAGGAGACGGTTCGTAGACCAACAGGTTCCATAGATATGATAATTGGGAGGAGCTTTCTTATCAACTGTTCTAAACTGCTAGAATGTTCTCCTGTATGCTTTCCTATAAATTGTTATAGATTGCTAGAATTTTCTCGAGCTTTCCTATAAACTGCTAGAATGTTCTCATATCTGGCAAGCAAAAGGGCAATATAAGAGGGCTGCTGGCACAAGTAGAGTCTGTTTTGTTAATAAATTTATAAAGTGATGGTGCTAAGATTTAATTAGTGTTGTGATAAATGAAAGCAAAGTTTTATTTTGAACTCTGCGAACGTTAAAACAACTAACTGAATTCTGAATCATCGTCACGAGTTTCCTTACAACTGTCAAAAAATCTCATTGCTTTTGATTAAAATTTGGAATTTGTGCGCAAGGCGTGGAGGCTGAACAAATCTATACTAAGTTTTTTTTATTACTCTTAACTCAAAACTATGTACCTAACAAAATATATAAGCACGTAGGTCACACCTATTCTCAACATTTTGTCAACATCTTCTCTATCCCTTTTTTGGTATGTATACTTGGGAACGAAATAATTCACAAAAAAAGAAAATTTATGAAAATTGTATCTGAAATTTGTCCCAAACGCAAGGAAAGGTTTTTTTTCCAGCACAATTCTAGCAATTTATTGATTTCGATGAATAAGTGAAAAATCGTTGGTAATTAAAAAACATATAGCAAATCGGAGCACAGATTTGAAAGAGATTAGGAAATTACCATAAAATTTGTTCTCAATCAAATTCGACGAAATTGTCATGTGGAGCAAAGTTAAACAAAAGTGAGCAATAGCAGATGAGCCTTTTTCTAGGTAGGAGTATCTAATATAAACATTTTTTAGGCACATGATTGAATAGTGTTAGTTTGCATAAGTTTGCTCTGATATAAAGTTACACAAGTAAATAAAACCAAGAAATTAACAATTATTTGCTTCCAATTTAATCTGTCTAAACAAGTATTCCATTATGAACCAATGCCCTAGCTCCTTATGCATAATAGATAAGGTTTTTCGTTCCCTAAGGTGTTTTGTTTAAAAAAAAAAATGCTACTATATCTAAGTAGGTAGGGTAGCTCTATTAGGGTCCCCACACAAACATATCACCCTCCTTTCAATGGTACAACTCCACTCTGCACTCGATAGTTCCGTTGAATGGTGAAGCGATTGCTTTGGCCAAAGCCATGTGAAGCCTACTTCACCTACACTAACGAATACGACCACTGCAAGCAAAGCATAAAAGCAAAGGGTTGGTTGCATGTCGGCCCCATGTTACCATAATTGTTGCATGTCGTATTTAAATTACTAATGCCACGCTAATAAATTTTAATATCGACATGACATTTATGATCTTCGTCATACAAGAAAATTTGGCTGGGGGATCATTGAGGTCTGTGAATGTGGAAATGGTGCCAGTACCAATATCAGATCAGCAGTATTGTATTCAACTTTTTCCCATATTGTACCATCAGAGTAATCACGATGAGCTCGACTATATGGGTTATTCGACGAACATTGATAATTTCAGAGTATCCGTATCACAATTCAATTAGTATCCATGCTCCAGGTGCTGGCAAGCTCTGATAAAGCCATGAATACTGCACAAAAGTGCCCGCGATTCTTTTAATTGGCATTAAAATTCGAGCCGGAGATAATGAGCCAAAAGGCTGCTACTGCATTCGGTTGCAGGATGGTGAGGGTTTCTGTTTGATTTTGTATTCCTCTTCAGACTTTCAGACAGTGTACACATATGGATTAAATTTTTGGCAATCTCGTTCGTGTTTTTCGCTGCATGCCGTTTATACATTTGCTTTAAGAAAGTTTCCTCTGCATTGTGTAAATAAAAGTTGTTTAAATTAACGAAAGAACCTTAACGTCTTTTTGTTTTAATTTTTCAAGTTTTAAGTGCTGTGTTGATAGTTGATTTGAAGCACTTTAAAAAAAATGTTGACAGTTAACTGTTTAGCTCGTATACATTGCAAAAAAAAAACAGCAGTGTGAATACTTAGCGCATCATTAAATTTTAATATGAAACTGTACTTCAATTTATTGTTCTCTTCAAACATGTTCTGAAAATACTTAATGTTGGCAATGTTGTTTTGACATCAAAAGCAAATGAATTGAATCTGTGCAAAATATAGAATACGGTGATCTGGTGTATAGCAGCGATTGTGCAATATTTAGATGAAATCAAAACAATCTGAGGAATAGTGAAGCACTCTAAGTCGGAACTGGTCGAAATGCTGTGTTTTAAAATCCTGTACGGTCAAAATACTGTATTATACTGCATGATACTGTAAGCTCATAATACTGTAAGGTGTATGGTTAATATTCTGTATTTCAAAGTACTGTATTTATTATTATTACTATTTTATTATTATTATTATTTATTTTTTATTTATAGTGACATTTTGTATTTAGAATAAAATAGTATTAAATACCACAAACATTTTACATAATTCTATTTTTCTGTGAGTGTGGGGTGATTAATGCTTCAATGAAAATTACAATTATTAGTTTTTAACAAACGCAAAATTTTAAAATGAAAACAAAATCACATATTTGTGCAAATCTGATAGACAGAAAAAATTATTTACAATTGAAAGAAATATTCTTTATAAATAGTTCAATATCAAGAGACACAGGAAAGCAAAACCTTGATTTGAGTGTGGTCAAATCAAAAAAGCCAGTTTTTAACTAGAGCTTGCAGGACACGATGGAGTAGAAGTTGAGATGAGAGTACGAGATGAGTAGTACGAAAAGGGGGAAGGATAATTGACATTCAAAGTTGCTTCGCATAGTACGAACATTAGAAATTGGGCTTTGTAAATAGCCACCTCTCTTTAAAAATATTTTGAATGTTTTGTAATAATAAAGATGCCTGAGAGGTAAAACATTTAAGGACCTAAATAGAGCCATAGAAGGAGTTAACCGATTAGAACCGTAAATCTTTCTCATTGCACATTTCTGCAAAACAAGGAGAGATTGATATTAGTTTGGTATGCCCCACCCCAGCAGCTTATGACATACTGGAGTTTTGAATGGAATATACCAAAATAAGCTGTTTTAAGTGTTGTGTTTTTACAGAATTTTCTGAGATTATGAAAACTTCTGACTGACGATCTAAAATATTGCTTCAAAGCTGATATATGATTAGACCAGCTCATAGTCTGGTCAAACACAGTCCCAAGGTACTTGAAATCATTTACTGCTTTTATCTCAAAACAGTCTGGACTGCAGTTTGCCTCTAAATTTCAAAATACTGTTTGTACAAAATACTGTATGATCAAAATACTGTACGTCAAAATTCTGTATTCCAAAATTATTCCTATCAAAATGCTGTGTGAGCAAATATCACTGCACTATCTATCTGAGCACTGTATCTCAAAAATCTGTTTGTAAAAATACTGTATTTTTGCATAATTCCGTTCTTAAACTTCCATTAAACATAAAGCAGAACTCGAATAATGTGTTTCTCTTTTATTGAAAACCTAAACAGCAAATGTACAACCAGAATACATTAACAAGCCATAGATAACTAAAGTACAATAAGTAGAAATTTATCAACAAAAACAAACTAACGAAGGATTCCAAAGAACATAACAACAAAATCACAAAATTCCTTGTACTGTAAGTCAAAATACTGTATCTGAAAATTCTGTGTTTCAAAATACTGTAAGTAGGCTGAAAAATAAAACTTGTTTTGAGAATGTAAAAAAGTGTCAGTTAACTAACATTTTTCAGGCACAATTGTGTGCGACGTTCGTAGGTACGTCTGGGTTTTAGTTACCCATGAATCTACCACCTAGTTCTGTGTCTAGAAGGTTTTTGTTGATCTCCTCAGATTTGGCTGGTATTTTGACTTTTTCTACGAATCGTTCTAAGCCATCGTAATCTTGCTACTCGAACTCTACTGAATCAATATTCGATTATCCGATTAAGCATCTATGTAAGTAAATATGAACAAGAATCGCAAGTATGTTTCCATATTATTACTTTCGGGTTCTAGCAAGGTTAACGGTATTAGTTAACCATGCTCAACTTTGCTTCTTTTGATACTTTTCATTCTTTAAGAGTGCTTCCAATTTAATATTCTCATCTTATTCGCAGCGCTTTTTTCGTTTGTTTTGGTGTAAACAAGTCTGACTTCTTTAAAACTTCTTCTGGAGTACCCCAAGAATCCATATTGAGGCCGATACTGTTTTTGATATTTATAAATGACCTGTACAAGGCAACATCTTTCATACTTTTCATCTATTTGCTGATGATGTTCAATTACTCTTTTCGTGTCAGGTAAATAACGTTTCCTCCTTTCTTTCCTTGGCCAATACCGATCTATTTTCTGTTCACACATGGGCCCTGTGTAATGACTTGAAGTTATATTCGGCAAAGTCACATGCGTTTTATTTAAGGCCTGTGAGTAACGTGTAGGATAATGTTATTATTCCTTTTCAGAGTAAACTTAAAAGCCTGGGTTCCATACTTTATGAAACCTTTTCTTGGGAAGCTCAAGTGAATAACATTATAAAATACATATACGTATATGCGATTGTATGAGGAGTGGAGATAAATTAAACACGACTACGTTCGGTTAAAGACTGACTTTATTCTTATGCTACGTATACTGACTAGGTACATGCTTACATACTAGAGACTATGATAAGAGATAATCATTAAGAGAAGATTAATGATATTGAGAGATGATATTATGAGCATTACCTTGCATAATCAAATGTACTAAAATACAGTGGTGCTGGCAAGTTATACTACATATATATCAGTTTTGTTAAATCTTTCCTGGGGATGTCGTTTCAAAACTTATTTGAGCTAAGAGCTCTGACTACTTTCCACAAAGTCATACATAAATCGATCTAAGAGTATCTGTTGCTTAAAATTTGTTTGGCTAGTTTGTTATAAAAGGCACTGAATGCAACCGCTCTCAATGCCAACTTAGGGGCATGATCATGCTTTTTAAGCCACTAAGCTGAACTTTTAAAGTTGTTGTTTTCATTCGTTACATTGTACAGCTAACTTACTCATAATTTTATTCATTGCATTTGCTTTGCTTTTTCGTTTAGGGCTTCTGCGAAATAAAGAAATCGGCTTGACATCAATAAGCTATTGAAAAAACGAGACATCATACATTTTGTGAAAACGATTCTACTGAGCTCAGATTTCAAAACCCACTTTGTATTGCAACGCAAAAGCAATGATCGGTTTTTTTTTTTTTTTTAATATTTAGTGGCAACAACAAGAATTCGCTTAAACCACGCCAACTGCAAGCTTTGTTCGTCCTTTGATGTCAATATCGTCCAGTTGAAGTAGTAACCGAACCACTAAACCAGAACCGCACACTGTTTCCGTTTAAAGGAGACATTTGTCAGGATAAATGCCCGATAAAAGCGCATATTACCACTAGACTTCCTCCTTTATTATATAAAAATTTCCTTCCTCTTTGCCATGCCTCTAACACATACTCTCATATACAAACACACAAACACATACTCAATTGCAACTCCCTGTTAAATCTTGACCAAGTTCTGGCCAACTGTATTTCCAAGCTTTTGTGTGGCCAGAGGCTATTCTCATCGGACTACAGCTATTGCGGCCAAATGCACATATACACATTCCCAAGTAGTTACAGTCATTGATGTTCCTACATGAGTAAGTGCATTCAACTGAAAAAGAAAGTCACTTGCTGCAGGTGAATTAAATTGACTTCTAATTGTAAGGAATTGAAGTTCTGGTGACCCTTTCGAAAGATGACTCGCCCCCCCACCGGAAAACCATTTAAAAATGAAATATCAATCGTTTAGGGGTTGTTCGCATTCAATACAATCCAAATAATATTCCATTTAAAAAGCATCAAGTTGTGCTGAATTTCTCCCTTCTTCTTTTCTCATTGTTGTGGTCTTTTTTTATTTTCAAAAACATGATTTATAGATATTTTCAAGTAGCGTAGCATTGAAGCAGTTCCCTTTTCTTAGAAAATAAAAAACAGCAGTTTTGTGTATGGGCCTTTTCATTAAAAAATGCAGGTTAGTTTGTAAGGAAGTGCATAAGGACTTGTGATCAGAAAAACAAAGTCAATCCCGTGTGCGTTCATCGGTATCCAATTTAAATAATTTGTTGCTATTTTGGGAACAAAATCAATGTCAAAAATTGATTATAAAAATAATTCAAGAAAAAAATTTGCGGACTTGAAAACTATGGTTTATAATTTTTTCTCTTTCCATCTATTTATTTATTTCACATACGAGCAATCAGTTCAACAGATTACATATATTACAACGAAATAAAAGAAAAGTCTTAAAATTAATTTCAAATGAAATAGTCTTTACACCATTAGTTAGGTTAGGTTTGATGAGGCTGTCAGTATACGGATACCACAGAAGGTGAATTGTGATACCACTGAGACCAGAAGGTTGGTCCCTATCTAGGGGATTAGAGAGTTGAATCACCTTCTAACCGAACCTAGACTAACAAATTGATTTTGATTTTTGTATTCAATACTATCAATAGGCTTGGGAAAATGGCGCTCTTTTGGAAAATGAAGCAATACACTTCTACACCGATGGTTCAAAAACCAGCGAAGGTGTGGGAAGTGGAATCTACTCAGAAAAACTGAATCTCAGTCTTTTCTTCCGCCTACCCGATCATTGTAGTGTGTTCCAAGCGGAAATTCTGGCGATTAAGGAGGTGCTGTCTTGGCTCAAAGAAAACGTCATATCCTCCACGGATATTCGGATCTTCTCAGACAGCCAAGCTGCCCTTAAATCTCTTGCCTCTGTCTCTACAAAATCCATCACGGTCCAAAATTGTCAGATGTCTCTGAGGGAGATGTCAAATCAGTTTAACATTCACCTTTCATGGGTGCCAGGGCACAGGGACATACCAGGCAACTGTATGGCAGACGAACTAGCCAAAAAGGGCACGACCACTTCCCTACGCTCAGAATGGAACAACATAGGTGTACCTATCGCTACATGTAAACTCCTACTTAGACAAGACGCTTCAAGGATAACAAACACTAGATGGACTGAGAGTAACAACTGCCTTGCAACCAAAAAAGTTTGGCCGTGTGTTGACTCAAAACGCTCGAAGAGTTTGTTGGCCCTGAAGCGTCTGTATCTAGGTTCTACCATAGGTGTTCTTACGGGACACTGTCTAATAGGGAGACACGCCAAAAGACTTGGTGTGTTTTCCAATGATTTCTGCAGAAGCTGCATGGACGAGGAGGAGGAAGAAACCGTTCAACACCTTCTTTGCTCATGCCCTGCACTACTTCATAGGAGGAAAACTCATCTCGGTGAATTCTTCTTCGATGATACTAGCGACCTAGCTTACATAGACCCTAAAAGTCTTTCGAAATACATTAAAAGTTCCACGTGGTTCGACTAGCAGGTGATTAACCGGCTAGTCCCGTAATGGAAGATTAATAAGTGATCAACTCGTTAATCTTACATCGGGTTTCTGAGATCAGTAGGTGATTAACTTGCTGATCTCTGTGGTATCACAATGGGCCCTTGCGGCCTAAGTGTGTCAGGCAATGTACTCATTGACTGACAGCCACTTCCACCTAGCCTAACCTATCAATAGGCTCCAAAACTATTTTGCCTATTTGAATGAAATTTGGTACAGATATGGTCTAGAGCCTAGAAAGTGACATAGTCCATATTTCATCGTCGTATTCCATTGCGAACGGAAGCGGGAACGTAAATGAGAATTTAGAGTTTGTATTGAATAGGCTCCAAAACTGGAATCTGGGAAACGATATAGGCTTTATTTCATTCACATATTCTTACGGGAAAGGGACGGAAACGGGAAAATAACCGAAGTCTTTGAAAATAATGGACCGATTTCCAAAATTCATTCTCCGTTAGAGAGCTACATTACTCCGGAGTAGCAGGACTATATTTCATTTTCATATGCCAACGGCATCGAGAACTTAAAGTATGTGTACTAAACAGATCTCCAAAATTCTATCAACATTAGAAGGGCTAGGGTCAAAATACTGTTTTTAAAATACTGTATCTCAAAATACTGCACTTCAAAATACTGTATGTACAAAACACTGTATGATCAAAGTACTGTAAGTCAAAATACTGTATCTCAAAATTCTGTAATTTTGTGATTTTGTTGTGTGCGTTTTTTGGAATCCTTCGTTAGGTAATTTCTGTTGATAAATTTCTACTTATTGTACTTTACTTATCTATGACTTATTAATGTATTCTGGTTGTAGGTACATTTGTTTAGGTTTTCAATAAAGGAAAAACACATTAATCGAGTCTTGCTTTATGTTTAATGGAAGTTTAAGAACGGAATGATGCAAAAATACAGTATTTTTGCAGACAGATTTTTGAGATACAGTGTTTTGCTCATACAGCATTTTGAGACGAAAATACATTTTGGGATACAGAAGTTTGACCTACAGTATTTTGATCATACAGTATTTTGCACATACAGTATTTTGAAATACAGTATTTCGACCCGTTCCCTTATGAGTATTGCAATTGCTTAAGCTTTGTTTTTGTTCTTAAAACCAAAAGTGCATAAGATCACTCTTCCAGACAGTGGAATCATTTTAGAAAGAAAATGCAGTAGATTGTAGATCTACAGCAATTGCACTAAAGTCACAACCCTGCAACTTACTGCAGCACTACCTCACATAATTTATCTTTTGAAAAGATTTTTTTTTCTTAAGTTTTTAATTAAGAGAACAAAACACTGACTCACAGTTTCATATTTTAACGTTTTTATAGGCAAAAGCTAGGAAGTCACATACACTCATCCAAATTTTGAACATGCGAACAGTGCATGTTCTTTTTTCCCATCGTATCTTTTTGAAAAACTCCAAATGAATTGCTATCAGTTTGAGAGCTTTTGGGAAAACTCCTCTCCACACGCTGTAAGGAGTATCGAATGCCTATTAATAGTTGGGTCTCCCAGCATTATTTCTACATGTTTTTTAATGAGCAAGTGAGCTCTAATACGATACCTTTAAGAGCAGCAAGAGGAAAATTTCTATACTTTCACGTATCAGAAGGTACCTCTACCTTTCATAAAAATAACACAAAAACCATACTTACCCGTCTTGGAAAAAAATTAAAGCAACTAAAAAAAGAACTTGGGCTTCTCTTCTACCAAACCAATAGCGGGAAGAAGATGAAATATTTTCTCAGGATGCGGAATTGGAAGAAGTAGGTATATGTAGATAGGTAGGTAAGAACCAACCAACCTGTTTTCGCATGAGTTACTGCTAGTTCAACTTTATCCATTATGCTGCTGATATACATTCATTCATGTATCCATCGAATGTATATATATTATATGAATACCTACCTACCTGCTTTTTGCATTTTATCATTTCAAATTCATCCGCTTCCACTTCACAGGAGGTACATATCTACAAACAAAAACTCCCTATGAACCTTTGCAAGTCTTACAAAGAGTGAGGCCGCATCCAACCCCTATAAAATATGAGGAAGATACAAAAAAAAGAAAAAATTGTTTTCCTCAAAGTAGAAGTAAGTACTCACACTACACGAGGAGGAGGTAGGTAAGGTGTATTATATATGACCTACCCGAAGGAGCAATGCCAGTAATGTAAGAAAATCAAGCAGGAGATACTTCAAAGAAACATAGACAACACATTTGTCTCTCTATTGCCACAACAGCAACAGTGCCATCAGAGTGGGTAAGTATCGAAAGAAAAAGCTTCCCTGAGGTCAACTTCAACAATCTTCAGTCTGATGGGTTGGTGTGTTTTTATATCTTGGAAATACATGGCGTAACAGCAAACGTACCTTTCGCTAACCTGTATTTGATTCTTTTCGCTAGCAATTAGGGGTAAGAAATCTTTTGCTTCTTCGCAGTCGTTACCCACGGTATCCTTCGTCTCGTCCGCACATGGACACCGACACGGAGACGGACACGGACACCGACACGGACATGGACATATAAAGCCAAACAAGGCCGGTGCTGTGGAAGTTATAAAAGTTTTGCTCTGGCTCGCAAAACCACAAGCATACAAACAGACATACCTACACATATAAATCCGCACAGTACCTACTTGACGTACAGAATATCAAGCAAAGTAAAAGCACAACAAACAACTCTCAGTGTAAGAAAAAAGGAGGCCAAAACGAATGGATACACAGGGAAAAACAAATCTTATTAAAACTGCTACAATTGTAGCGCAACATACCTTGAGAAAGTAAAAACCTTATAAAGTAATTAGGACCATGTTTGCCTCACAGGCAGTAAATTTTCAGAGAAAACCAACTTTTCCTGCAACAAAACGCAGAATGAGTGAATAATTCTCATCGTTGTTGTCGAACCGTATATATTCCAGGTGTACCGTACCTCTATCCTCTCTACCTAGTTCGTAGTTTGAAGGAAGGAACTTTCCATTGGACTCATTATATACGGATTCCCAGCTTCTCCCGCTCCACGCTCCACGAACAATGACACAACCTACATAATGTGCATCATTAATTCAATGAAATAAGTCCACATGGGTTGAATGTGGATGTGGAAGCGAAGAAGTGATATACCTACTTGGGTGTTTTGCATTATCATCTTCAATGCCACTTTGTGTTCGCTTTATATTGCAACACTTTCTTTTCACCAACAGTAATGTTTTGCTATTGTTGACGAAAAAGATTTCATTTATAAAAACCTCAAATCTTTTCTTATCTTCTTTCTGTAAACCTATGTATACATAGCTATCTATTCTCGATGCTCCTACTACCAAAGTTTTTAGGAAAAGTAAGCAAGAGGGAAATTCATCGCGTGAGGATGAGGATTGTTTGACTAGAATTTATGACTATTATGAGAATATGAGCCGAGCCTAAAACTATTTTCTTTTTCACGTGTACGAATCGAAAGAGTACCTAGATCTTGGAATTCTGGAATCTGGAGTAAGTATTCAAATTTTAGTGTTTTTTGTAGGATTATCCGCTTTTAAGGCTGCTTATAAGTTTAATTAACATTTGCTAATCGATCAGCCGCACCCAAGGTTCAAACTCCCGAGTTCTTGTCAAAAAAAGTAGAAAAATTTAAAGAAAAATTTTGAATTTCAAAGTTAATTATAAATTAATTACGTGCAGACGGCATACAACAAGTCGAACATATTTACGGTTCTAGCGTCATTTTTACGTCATAAATTGCGACTAGCCGACTTTCTTTTCGACATTATCAAATAACTTCAGTAGTTTTAAATTTATGTACGGTTTCAGGTTACATTTGCGGGCACTTCATGTGTGAGCAAATTAACGCAAACTAATGTGCGGCTTTTGGGAAAGATTTTGCACATTGTCTGAACAACTTCATATACCAGTTTGCGTGCGCTGGTTTACGTATAGCATTTGCGTACAATTTTCAACTTTTTACGTGACTTTGACGTCGGAGTGGTTTATAGGGCTGTCATCTCTGGCAAAGATGTGTTTGATTTGTTTTAGTTGAATCTTTTGTTGTGTATTTGTGGAATTAAATATGATTTATTTTTCAGCAATTTGAATGAAAAATTGGACACGAGGCGTAATAGTTAGCATGTTTTTCTGTTACGTTGAAGTTTCGGGGCTCGAATCTCAGAAACACGGCGAGTCCTCCGGGAGTAACACTGTCTTGAAAAATGCATTATAACTCTAACTTACGCTCGGAATAGACACAAAATTGTGCCTTGGTCTTGAAAATTCGTCAGGCCCTCAGTTTTTGTGTCAAATTTGCTTACGATCGATATAGTATATAGCAAAAAATGGTCGTACTGGAAGTCGCATAGTAGGATTTGAGATACAAACGCAGAGCCATAGCTGCACAGGGGCTAGTAGATTCTGCCCTTAAATGCGAATGACTACCCCTGCCTATTCAAGGTATTAAAAGAAGAAAGTTTAAACAATTTGTATACTTTATAGTGCCTACACGGTTTTCTTTTATCAATAACATTTACTTATTTTAAAAATAATTGCATTTTGCTTTTTTAGATAGTTAAACTTTTAAAGAACTGGGGGAGGGTCTTAAAAACGACTGGAGCGATAAGTTACACTGGGCGCATTTGGAAACAATACCGTTATAAGACAACTTATCAAGTAGATTTTTCAGGTTGTCTGTATCTTTGATACTTTTTTGGACGATTCAGTTAGCTATGTAGAGATATCTGTCGACAACACCTGAGATAAATATTCAACTTTTAAAACAGTTGAATTCAACCTCTAAAACATTCAGAATGCTAAACGATTAGAACTAGATTTCCCATGTAATTAAAATTATTCTAATATCTTCTTATATATAAAAATGAATCGCAAAATGTGTTGGTAAGCGCATAACTCAGCAACGCCTGGACCAATTTGGCCAATTCTTTTTTTGTTGTGTTTGTTATTGTCAGGAGAAGGTTCTTATGACATAAAAAAAATTAAAAATTGATATTCCCACAGGAACGGGTTTGGGAACGGAAACTTAGAAACTACTAGGTTAGGTTAGGTTAGGTAGAATGGGCTGACGGTTGATCTTAATTCCATCACACTTAGATCAATGTAGATCCATTGTGATACCCTGACGTATTGTAACGTCCTTGAAACCTATGAATTTATGTCTGGTCGGTATTTAGCCATTTTGTGGCCTTAGTGAAGTTTAACAGACTGCTTTTTGAAGCGTCTGATAATTCTTCTAGTTCATTTAAAAAGTAATTGCCTAGAAATTTTTTCCTAATATGGCAGAGTGCTGGGCATTGACAAAGGAAGTGAGTTGTATCCTCATGTTCATCTTCGTCATTGCATCCTCTGCATAGGTCATCGGTGCAAAGACCCATTTTCTTTTTGTGATAACCTAGTAGGTTATGTCCAGTTATGATACTGATAAGCATTCGCAATGAAGGTCTATTCAATGATAGCAGCTTTTCAGATTCTTTCTTATTATATTTCGGCCATATTTTCCTATAAGTAACACAGGAATCTAGGCATACCCATCTTTCATTGGATTTTTGCGTTATTTTGTTACCAATTATCTGTTTAATTTCACAGGGTGGAATCCTGATTGATTGATCAATGAGAGAAGGGTCAAGTGTTGATCCTTTTCTCGCTAGTTCGTCCGCTTTTTCGTTTCCCGGTATACCACTATGACCAGGAACCCAGCAGAGTCTAACGTTATGCTGCGTGCCAAGAACCTTTAGCTCTTCGCGACAGCAAGAAACAAGCTTTGATTTGATAAGAGTGGCAGAAATCGCTTTTATTGCTGCTTGGCTATATCAATGAAAAAAGTGATATCAGCATGTGATAGCGCCATCATGGACACCTGTTTTGCAGCGTGTGAGACTGCCAAGATCTCGGCTTGGAAGACGCTGCTGTGATTTGGAAGTCTGAATGAACTTGCTAGGTTTGGGCTTTCTGAAAAGAAACCTGCCCCTGTTCCAAATTCCATTTTTGAACCGTCGGTATAGATTGCTATAGACGTTTCGTAAGGTGTTTCATTCTCCCAATCTTGTCTATAGGGGAAGCTAGTTGTGAAATATTTTTTAAAGTCCAAGTATGGAGTTATGTAATCCGTGCAGATATTGTTATCTGCGTATCTTGATAAAATCTGTGCGTGTCCTATTTGGCTGGTTTTCCAGACATTACATTGGTTTAGTCTAAGTGCACTATTTGCTGCCGCTTCTTGAACGTAGAGATCAAGAGGTGTGAGATTGAGGATTACTTCCAAACTCGCGGTCGGTGTAGTTCTCATTGCACCAGTTACGCAAATACAGGCAGATCTTTGAACTTTGGTTAGGGTTTTTAAATGCGTGGATTTTTCCAACGCCTTCCACCAGATCAAGTTGCCATAAGATAGGATAGGTCTAACAATGGCAGTATACATCCACAGGATGATCTTGGGATTTGGTCCCCAGTTTTTGCCAAAAATCCTGTTGCACGAATACAGTGCTATCATAGATTTCTTATATCTTTCTTGTATATTGGGACTCCAATTTAGTTTTTTGTCTAAGATCACACCCAGGTATCTGGCTTGATCAGAGATTTTAAGAGGGGTCCCATTTAGTCTTGGTAACTCGAAAGTAGGTATTTTTCTTCTATTTGTAAAGAGTACCAGCTCTGTTTTGAGGGGGTTCACTGCAAGGCCGCACCTTTTTGTCCAAGCGCTTACCTTGGTTAGTGTATAGTTCAATTGTGCGCTAATAGTGGAAGGGAATTTCCCCGTTGCCAGAAGAGCTAGATCATCGGCATAGGCGACCACTTTTACGCCATCATGTTTGAGAGCTACGAGGATCTCATTCATGACCAGGATCCAGAGCAGGGGTGAGAGAATACCTCCTTGAGGGGTTCCCCTTGACACACACTTTTTCAAGTTAGCACCTCCCAGTTCACTGTGGATCCGACGTTTTGTTAGCATATTCATGATCCAATTTGTAATTGTTTCTTCAACTTCTAGATCATTTAGGGCCTTCTTAATTGCACTGTTTTGTACATTGTTGAAAGCTCCTTCAATGTCCAGGAAGGCTGCCA
Source organism: Melanostoma scalare (assembly GCA_949752695.1). Classification (NCBI taxonomy): domain Eukaryota; kingdom Metazoa; phylum Arthropoda; class Insecta; order Diptera; family Syrphidae; genus Melanostoma; species Melanostoma scalare. Next base: position 1,030,622 of record OX456985.1, read on the forward strand.
GAGTGTATTCCTTATCTTGCAGCGTTTTTTCTATGGTTCTTACTACACAGTGAAGTGCTGTTTCCACACTTCTTCCTTTTGTGTAAGCATGTTGAAAGGTGGATATTACTTCCGGTTTTATAAAGCTACGGATGTGTAAATCAAGCAACCTTTCAAAAGTTTTCAGTATAAAGGAGGTCAGACTTATAGGTCTGAAGTCTTTTGCTTCGATATGGCTGGGTTTGCCGGCTTTCGGTATGAAAACGACTTTAACCTCCCGCCATATTTTGGGAATGGAGCCCCTTATGAGGCTATTTTCAAAAATGTTCTTGAGATGTGGGATGACTTTCCTGCTGCTTTTTTGCAGCATCATAGGGAAAATGCCATCGTGACCCGGAGATTTAAAAGGTGAAAAGGAGTTGATAGCCCATTCCAACTTCTCTTCCGTTACGATATCTGCCGGGATTTCGTGTCTAGAAAACCTAGTGTTTTCTATTTCACTGTTCTCTATAGGGCTGCATCCAGGGAAGTGCGAATCGAACAGATGTTCCAGACTCTCGACTGGGGATTCAGTCCAGTGGTTATCCGGTTTTCTCAGAGAACCAAGTGGTATGGTCTCCTTGGAGAGGATTTTCCGTAGTCTGGCCGATTTGTTCGTACACTCAATTTCACTGCAAAAATTTCTCCATGAGCAGCGTTTCGCTCGTTGAGTTTCATTTTTGAATTTCCTTTGGCTGGATTTGTAATGTTCCCAGTCATTTTCGGAGCCGGTCCGTTTGGCAGCATTGAAAAGTCTTCTAGTTTCTTTCCTAATGCTGCTCAGCTCGTTATTCCACCAAATTGGTTTTTTGTTCTCTTTTACCGTTGTGATCAGAGGACAGCTTTTATCCAGGGCATTTCTCAGAATCCCTGTGAGTTCTGCAGTCAACTTATCAAGGCTTTGCGGTTCAAGGTTCCTATTTGTATTAAGGGAATCTATGTCATCGTCTACCTCCCTACTAAAGGTGGTCCAATCTGTACGTCTATTATTTCGAAATGGTTTGATTGGGCGATCTGTAGTGGGAATGATAAAGTTTATCAGACGATGGTCTGAGAAAGAAATTTCTTCTAGTACTTTCCACTGCTCTACTGGACAAGTGTCCGAGTTATTTGTGAGGGTAATGTCAAGTACTTCTTTACGGTTTTTTGTAACAAAGGTAGGTGTGTTACCTCTATTGATAACCAAAAGATTGTTTCTTAAAATAAATTCAAATAAGAGTTCCCCCCTAGAATTCGTGTCGGTGCTTCCCCATTGCGCATGGTGTGCATTGGCGTCGCAGCCCATAATAATATCTAGTCTACTCTTACTTGTGTATTCTACCAGTTGGTAAATGATATCCGCTGGTGGTCCTTCAATTCCATCATGTGGCATGTAGATGGAAGCCAAAATTAGTAATAGTAGTCCTACGCGTTCCATCTTTACTGCGGTCTGGTCTATTGTGCTATAAGTAGTTAGAAGAAAAAGATTTAATTGTTTTCTAGCTACTATGCATGTTCTATGGTTACTGTCTGGGCTGACAAAATTGGATTTGTACAGCGTGAGTTCTTTGGAGTGTAGGCCCTTAATTTTTCCTCTCGAGACCCAAGGTTCTTGAATAAGGGCTACATCAATTTGTCTACTCTCCATGAGGTAAACCAGGTTGGCGGAGGCGGCTTTATTATGTTGGAGATTGATTTGTATTAACTTCAATTCCATTGCATATTTTGTTTTTTATACAACGCCTTACTAACCTGTTTTTTGATTCTAGCTATCAGCCGGAGTTTGCATCGGGTAATGCCGACGCGAACTTTGAAGCTGACTCTTCTTAGAAGTGGTATGGAGTTGTGTGTCAACCTCACAATCACTTCAGTGCCTGTCTACGTCTTCTCCACCTTCACGACCTTCCATTGGTCGCTCAAAAGTTCGGCGTTCAAAGAAAGGATGTACCTTTCCAGCCGATCGCGGGGAATAGCGGGGCCTCTGACCAGCAGTTTACCTATTGGTCGGTTTATGTCCTTGATTTCAGTGGCAGTCACGAGCCGCAACTCAGCATTCTGCCAGGGAGCTGCCGTCTTCTTTACGAACTCCTGGAGCCATTGAAGGGTCCATTCATTCTCGCAGTTCATTACTTTGAAACCATGGATGGTAGTGAGGTCCCCGAAGAGTGGCGGTTGCCTACTCTTGACGATCGCCTCATTTACCTCTTCCAGGATCCTTAGTTCCAGTAACTGCCATTCGTCTTCACTCAGTTTGCGGTCAGGTTTCCCAAAGTCGGCTATAGCGACTAGGTGACCCTTTGCAGCAGGGACTGAGGAGGTCTTCATCCTCTTTGGTAGTCTGTTGGGTGAGGAGTTGTTCGGGGAGGAGCTGGCATTCCTTACTCTTTTTGAGCAGTTCGGCATATCGGTTTGGATGAGGGGCAGAGAGGCCGCCTCACCAGTTCCGGTATTTGCTCCGGAGCCAGCTCGTTTATTGTCTGTCGGGTCTTGTCCAGTTCGTTTTGTTATGTCTGTTGGTGTCATTGTCCGTAGTCTTAGTTCGGACTTCATCAGAGCCTTCCTCGCCTTTCCCGTTAAGGAGTCGGGGTCCTTTTTCGATAGGCGTCTGACTGTCTTTACCGCGTTGCGTTGTTGTCTCAGTTGAAGTTCGTCTTTGCTGAGGACCCTTGCTCGTCGTTGTCTTGTATTTCTGTCGATGACAGTTGCCAGACTGTCTGTCGTTTTGTTGTGTGACGGATTTTCGGGGTTGGATTCCTCAGTCACATTCAGGTCTTGCGGAGGGCTATGGCCCTCTACACTACCATCAAGTTTCTGTTCTTCCTTCCCCTCAGCAGCGGCTTCATTTCCCATTTCTGGGTGAGAAGTACTGCTGTGCTTCCGTACTCTAGGGTCTGTCTGTTCGTCCTTCGTGTTATGTGCTGTGTTCGTAGTCCCTACACCTGCCGTCGATGGGGTTGGCCTTTTCTTTGGCTGAATTTTATCAGTGTACGGAGCAGGCGGACCCATCGAAGTCTTTACACTCTGACTTAGAGGGGAGAGAGGGTTCGGTGCTGGATTAGCAATTGGCCCATCCTTTCCCAAGCCTTCCCTTTCCACCAAGGTTCGAGTGCTGTGTGGTTTGTTTTGGTCGGTCTTGTCAGTTTTTGCAGTTGTACCTTGCAGGGGGCTTGGTGTTAGACTAGCAGTAGGCCCGTCTTTTCCCAAGTTCTCCCTGTCTAGAAAGGCTCGTGCGTTGTGTAGTCGTTTCCGTTCTAAGTCAGTCATTTCGTTCCAGTCGACTTTCCCCAGCCTTTTAACCGTGCGTTTGCAGTTGGAGATTTTACTCCGCCTGGACATGCACGATAGGTTGGAGATATCTTAGTCTACCATAGAGCTAGCATCACTGATATCATCGACAATGAATGCTTCGCCACTGGCTCCATCTTCCATACCTAAGCTGGAGAAAGGGTCGAGTAGGAGGTTTTCCTCTTCCTCAGTCATTTTCGTAACATTATTGTTGTTCTTGGAGTTGTTCATTTTAAATTCCTTTTTATTACTTTGGTAAGCTTTTGCGACTTTATAAGTTGGATCTGTAAGAAAAAAGAAAAAGAAAAAGAAAAGAAAGAAAAAAGAAAAAGATCCAAAATTATAAGTAAAACCGTCACACAAACCAAGCAAAAAATGAAATGTGAAAAGTCAGTCACTGGCGACTTCTCCTTTCGATATTGAGATCGTAAGGCAAAGCCCAAGCCAGCAGCCGTGACATCTGCTGACATTTTAGCGTATATCCCCGCTATTTTTTTAATATCTAATGTGTCCTTTTCATAATTTTCATAGGGGTGGGTCTCACTTAGTTTGCCCAGAACCCTAGCTGGTAGCTGATTTTCCGCCCAGGAGCATCCAACCGTAGCCATCCTGCTTTAGGTTCTAGCGTAAGCCCCCTCACCACGGCAAGGTGGAGACCCGTTGAGGAGGGTACAAACTACTAGACAGGTTTCTAAAACGATTCCAGCATTAGGGGTGCTACATTATCCTACTCCATCTGTAATTTAGATTATATTTCATCCCTATAATCCCACGGGAACAGAAACGGGAACGAGAACGGGAACCTTAAAGTTACTTGACCGATTTAAAAAATTTCTTTCAACTCTTGGATGTTACATTCATTCCTCAGTGACATAGACTTATGAATGATTCCTGTCAAGGTTTGATCCCCATATTTCGACAGGAACGGGTTTGGGAATGGAAACATAGAAACTACTGGACAGATTTCTATAGCCCTTCCTGCATTAGGATTGCTACATTATCCCCCTCCATTAGTAGTTTAGATTATATGTCATCCCTATAATCCCACGGGAACAGAAACGGGAACGAGAACGGGAACCTTAAAGTTACTTGACCGATTTCAAAAATTCTTTCAACTCTACGATGTTACATTATCCCTCGGTGACATAGACTTATATTTCACATATTTCCACGGTAACGGAAGATTCCCACAGGAACGGGGCTGGAAACGGAAACCTACACTCAGAAATCCTAAGAGTTGTCGTAACCTCTTAAACACGCCAGCTCTTTTTTTTTAGGGACTCTGAGCTCTGGCAATAAGAGTTACCAAATGCGATGCTTGAGCTGTTATTATTTAAATTTGGGCTGCAATAAATATGCAAAAAGCTATCGGATGTATTGTCAAAAGCAAATTTTTAAGGATCAGAGCTATTGGAACTTATAAAGATTAATAGCAAATATTTATAAAGCTATCATTTATGGTGATAGAGTCTTTATAAATACTGATATGATTGTTAAAATTAATTTCAGAGCTATTGTTAAGATTTGCAGAGTTGCTGTAAATGTGGACAGTTATCAACAGAGTTTACTTTAAAGTAGTAAGAGTACTCATTATAGTTGATTTAGCTATGACAAACTTTCAAAGAGCTATTGCAACTGTCTAGAAAACTATCTTCATACATAGGAGGGTCTAACAGAGTTACCATAGCCATGTAGAGAGCTATGGTAGGTAATAACAAAGTTCTACTTTTTCCTGACAGAGCTATGACTTATATTAACATAGCTCTTAAAAATGTTAATAGAACTTCCAAAAGTACTGTCAAGCTGTCATCAGTATCTGCGGCATCATCATAAATATTTTCAGAGTTATCATACTTACTGTAAAAGTTCTCAATAGAACTTATTTTACTGACACAAATATTCAAAAAGGTGTCGTAACTATTTAAGAAGTCTAACAATGCTACCATTACTAAGCATGGAGCTATAAAAGTTAATAACAAAGTTGTATTTTTTCTTGAAAGAGCTATGATTTATATAAACAGAGCCCTTAAAAATGGTGACAGAATTTCCAAGAGTACTAGCAGAGCTGTCATCAGTATCGACGAAGTCATCATAATTATTGTCAGAGTAATCATACTTGCTGTTATTGTCACAGTTATCATAAGTACAATGAGAGTTCCCTTCATTTTAAATCTAGCTGTGCTTAATTTGTCAAGAGTTATCTAAACTCTTGATAAAGTTATCAGTTAAGTAATAAAGTTTTTGAATACACTCACAGAGCTATGGTTATCACTAAAAGAAATGTGATATATATTTACTGAGCCATCGCACTTAGTGATAAAGCTGTAAGAACTTTTTATGGGTTGTGAAAAGTGCTAATTTCAGCTATTATGATTGTAAATAGAGCTATTTTATATTATAAAAGAATTGTATCCATCGATGATACAGAACTGTTATAAATACTTACCAAGCTCTTAGAATCCTTTTAATATCAACATGAAGGTTTTGCTAGAGCTATAAATTCGACATAGAAAAATATTACATTAAAGACTATTTAAAATACGAACAATAGAATGTTTCATTTTTCATGACATAAAGTTTTTTATTGATATTATTTTATGAACAACAATTCTGTCAACTACAAAGACACATTTCAAATTTTTTTGTTGAGAAAATTAGTTTTTCATAGTAAAAAGAAATTTGTCAAATATGGATATTTGTTTACAGAATTTTTGAATTCAATGTTTGAAATCAGGAAAAAATTTTTATTAAAAATGAATACAATTCTTATTATAAGTAATAAAATTATTTAAGTTAGGCTTTCAACCCAAAATTATCTTATCTTTAAAAGAAATTTAAGTAAGCACAGGGATATTATAACTTAACAAAAGTATGAATGTAAATATGCCTAAAAGTAAAGGGTCCCATGGTTTTTAATTTAGCCAGCCAACTGTGGTACATTCTGTATATTTTTCAATATCAATAAAGAATTTAACAAAAAATTTGTATTTTTCTTATAAATGTATGTACAGGGTTATTAACAAAAGATAAAAAGTTCAGCTCATATTTTCAAGTAAACTAAACCATGGAATAAAAATGTTACGAACTAAACTGGAATGCAATTGCTTTCTGTTCAAGTTGGTCCAGAAAATTTGAATTTCATGGTTCAGTTAACTTGTGACGTGTTTTTAGTTTCCCAGCCGAGGTGATACTCAGGGCGGGCCAAGGTTATAGTGAAGAAAACACGAAACTTCACAAAGATCAAGAAACTCTCTCTTTATTACGAACTTAAAGTATTTAGATATTATAATTAACAAAATCGGTATATAAAAAGTACGGCTGGTATTGTATCGGCTGCTGTCTTGTAGCTTGGTACGCCCTCAGGTGGGTTTTAACAGCTGATGTCACTTCTGGTCAGGTCCGTCAGTCCTGGACTGATGGCGGTCGGAAAACTCCTTTATTCGTATTAGCTAGGGAAATAAAAGGATTAATAACTATTGATACAGGTGGTTGCTGCCTTAACGGCACTATCCCGTGCGGCACATTCACCCTATAGGTAGCCGCAGGTAAGTCGAAGCGCGTAGGCGTCTGAAGACCCTAGCAGGCAGAAACACGGGCGGTACGAGACCCCCGGTAGGCAGAAACACAAGCGGTACGAGACCCTTGGTAGGCAGAAACACAAGCGGTACGAGACCCTTGGTAGGCAGAAACACAGGCGGTACTTGACCCCTGGTAGGCAGAAACGCAAGCGGTACGAGACCCTTGGTAGGCAGAAACACGGGCGGTACGAGACCCCCGGTAGGCAGAAACACAAGCGGTACGAGACCCTTGGTAGGCAGAAACACGGGCGGTACGAGACCCCCGGTAGGCAGAAACACAAGCGGTACGAGACCCTTGGTAGGCAGAAACACAAGCGGTACGAGACCCTTGGTAGGCAGAAACACGGGCGGTACGAGACCTCCGGTAGGCAGAAACACAAGCGGTACGAGACCCTTGGTAGGCAGAAACACGGGCGGTACGAGACCCCCGGTAGGCAGAAACACAAGCGGTACGAGACCCTTGGTAGGCAGAAACACAAGCGGTACGAGACCCTTGGTAGGCAGAAACACAAGCGGTACGAGACCCTTGGTAGGCAGAAACACGGGCGGTACGAGACCCCCGGTAGGCAGAAACACAAGCGGTACGAGACCCTTGGTAGGCAGAAACACGGGCGGTACGAGACCCCCGGTAGGCAGAAACACAAGCGGCCGAAGCCCTTGGTAGGCAGAAACACAAGCGGCCGAAGTCCTTGGTAGGCAGAAACACAAGCGGCCGAAACCCTTGGTAGGCAGAAACACAAGCGGCCGAAGCCCTTGGTAGGCAGAAACACAAGCGGCCGAAGCCCTTGGTAGGCAGAAACACAAGCGGTACGAGACCCTTGGTAGGTAAGGCTCAACAGGCAATAGCTCTGGGGGATCACAGGCACTAGTCTCTGCCCCTGGTGGCACAATACTTAAGAAATTTATTATTTATTAGAAATATAATTCATAAAACTTACTCCAAAACATTCGCTCGCTTCTTTTCCTTCTTGGGAAGTGCACCTCTTGACCGGTGCCGGTGGATTGATTTTTCTTGTGCTGAGCTGCTCCTTTTATACTTGCAGCTCACCACGGAATCATATGGGAATCCATCCGAACAATGGGATATCCCCACTCCCATGTAATTTATGTATTTCATGTGGTCGACGATACCTCACCATTGTATTTGGCTATGCGCCATAGCCATACCATACATTGTATTTATTGACTACCCATTATATTTGGCTATACGCCATAGCCATATCATTCACGATATCCACCATCGAGCTCTACTGATGGTTGTATCGCACGCTGCCTGTGCGTGATATTCACCATCGAGATTTACTGACGGTCGTTTCGCACACTGCTTGTGCATGGGGAGTTCTATTTATTTACTAAATGGGCGAGGTGAGCTTGCTACCGAGGTGGGAAAAGCTTTCCCCCTATTCTTTGCCACGAAAATAGTTCCGGTTCGTGCATTAGGTAATCATGAGAATAGTTCCGGTTCGTGCATTAGGTAATCACGAAAATAGTTTCGGTTCGTGCATTAGGTAAGCGTGGTAATAGTTCCGGTATACATGAGGCTATTCCTCTGACCACTAGATGACGTATTGGGGAGATGGATTTAAAGCATGTAACGACCTTTTATCTAATGCTTCGTTACATACCATCCCCCTTTTGGAAGACGAGGCCCTCCTCGTCTGCAACCTGGCCCTGCACAGAATTAGTTGGCCGTCCGTTCGACTTCATTTAAACGGTACGCAAAAAATTTTTTTTTTTTTTTTATTGTTTTTTTTTTTTTTTTTTTTTTTTTTTATTGTTTATAATTTTTCTCTTTTCTTTTTTTTTCTTTTATTTTAACAAAACAAGAATTTATAACCATCAAAAAAGTATCAAACTAACATTTTCTTTCCTTCTTTCCAAACATTAACTGTTAATTCCATAACAAAATAAATAAAAAATTAACTCAGTAAAAAAAATAACAAAATAGACTACCTTCTGGTAAAAAAAAAATGGTATATTTCTGTATATGTGGTGTTGTTGCTTCCTCTTTTCCTTTAGGGCTCGAACAAGACTTCCTTTATCTGCCCGGTCTGTCGGTGTGTCAGAACTGCCTTACCTCTGTTCACCACTCGGCATAACACTATGCCATTACGCCGCTTAAACACTAAGTTCTGGCGACGCCTTGCCGGATTGTAGAGCGCGTGTTGGGGTATGATTATACCCCTAAATGGGTCGTGGTCCTTTCGTTCCTTAGGTGGGTTCTGGTTCTTCCTGACTGGTGGCTTTGACTGTGGTAGCGATGATTCTTTTTCCCTGAGTGTCGACATCATATTGGGCATGTCCTTTCCTCCAGTTGGGAGCAATTCGGGAAGAGGGAACTCCATAGACACTGGTGTATGCACCCTGGATGTCTGGGGTTTGTTGGGTTTCGGTCTCGGCGGAGAGCTTATGGATTTCTCTCGCGGTCGGCTTCCCTTGGGTTTGGTGCAATGCTTAGGTACTTCGGTTGCGGTTGGCTTCCCTTGGTTTTTCGGTGTTACCGTCCCCTGTCCTATTTTTGTTGTTACAGCAGGACGACTTGGACCTGCGGCAGGTAACGGTGCTCGACGGGATGCTAACTCGAGTTTCACTGATTGTGGTTGACTAACTGTACTTGGCGTGGATGGTTCGGGTCGTCTTTTCTGCCCAGTACTCGTGCTGGAACCGGTGCTGACAGGAACTCGCGATTGCCTTTGCTGGCCGCCCTTTGTAACTTCGGTGGAGATAGGTAACGGCGGGGCCGAAACGGTGGTAGCCGGTAGGTGTGGTAGCAGGATGGTGGTGCGAGCAGGAGCCCTTACTTTGTTTGGCCTAGTCGCCTGTCGTTTCCATGGCTGGGCTGCGTCCATGGCTTCCTCTTCGCTTTCAATTTTCTGCATTCGTGCACTTGGACTGTTGATCATCGACTGAATTAAATTTACATGATCCTCTGTTAATATACTGTCTTCGTCGACCGATGCGAAACCGCGTAAATCCTTCACATGGGAACGAGTGAGATTCCCTTTCCCGCTCACACTCCTTAACACAACGATGACTGGAGAGATAAAACGAATGACTTCAAACGGCCCTTCATATCGTGGCGCTAACTTTTCGGTGTAGTAGTTGATGGCAGAAGAGAGTACCCTTACTTTCTTGTATACCTGCTCACCAATACTGGGACGCCACGCCCTTCTCCTTAGGTTATAATGTCGTGTCTGTTTTTGTGCTGCCATTTGTAAATTGTTCCTTACCAGTTGGTAAAGCATTTTCATCCTCTCCTGTCTAACCGAGGGTGGTTCATCATTATCGGTAGTCGGTACATTTGGTTGATGCGGGGCGGTGAGTTCTCTACCGAAATTGAGAAACGCAGGAGAGAAACCGGTTGATTCATGTCTACTTGTGTTGATTGCAAAAGTTAGCTCAGGTATATGGTCATCCCATGTGCGGTGGTTGCTTTGTACGTATTGTGCTATCATTGTCTTTAGTACTCGGTTGACACGTTCGGTCGGGTTCTCTTGCGGGGAATAAGGGGCGGTGAAACGTTGTTGTATTCCTATGTCGTATAGGAATTCGGTGAGGACATTGCTGGTAAATTGGCTGCCGTTGTCGGAGAGCAGGATGCGGGGAACTCCGAAACGTGTTATGATGCGCTCTCTTAGTGCTTTGACTACTGCCTGACTGGTCGCCGATCTCAATGGCACCGCCTCCACCCATTTAGTAAAGCGGTCTACCATTACCAACATCATGGTATGACCTTTCATGGAACGTGGAAGGGGACCAACGAAATCTACACATACGGTATCCCAAGGAGTGTTAGGTACATTTGTATGCATCAGCCCGCTAGGCTTCTGTTGCGGCGCCTTGTAGGCGAGACACACTGCACATTTCTTAATATAGCGCGCAATATCGCGATACATTCCTGGCCAGTAGTATGTTTTCATAATACGATCTGCTGTTTTGGCGATGCCGAGATGCCCAGCCGTCGTAGCGTCGTGGTTTTCAAACATTATTTTTTCTCTGTCGGTGAATGGTAGGCATAATTTCCAATCCTCCTCTTGACTTGAGAGTGGATGAGCGGAAAATTTACGGTATAATTTATTGTCGGTGATGCGGTACTCGGGATATTGCAAAGGGTTACATTCTATTTGCCTGGCGCGTCGCTCAGTCCAATCGTCGGTAACACTGCAGATGATTGACAGATCGCTTGGGTTAAATGGCAAGGGGTCTCTTGATAGAGCGTCGGCAACGACATTCATGGCGCCTTTGCGATATTTGATGTCGAAATCGTATTGTTGTAGCTCTATCGCCCATCGTGCCAGTCGGCCAGATGGATTATCAAGTGAGTGTAACCACTTCAAGGAATGATGATCGGTAACAACGGTGAAATGGTAACCCTCTAAATAAGGTCGCATTTTGCGTATGCCAAATAGAATGGCCAGGCACTCTTTTTCGGTCACTGAATATTTTTTCTCCAGGTCAGTGAGTGTGCGGCTGGCGTATGCTATCACCCTTTCTTGTTTATCGTTCTGTTGGGAAAGCACGACCCCCAGTCCGTATTGACTGGCGTCCGTTTGCAACGTAAAAGGCAAATCGAAATTCGGACACATCAGGACAGGTGCTTCGGTTAAACGTTTCTTTAATTCCGAGAAAGCGTGTTCTTGTTCGGCTCCCCAGGTCCATTCTTGGCTCTTCTTGAGTAACTTGGTCAGGGGTGTTGCCACTTGAGAGAAATTCTTTATAAAACGGCGATACCAGGAAGTTATCCCCATCACTCGTCTTAGCTCCTTCACGTTTCGGGGTGCGTTCAGATCTTGGACGGCGGCGATCTTATCGGGGTCGGTACTAATACCTTGATCGCTCACTACATGCCCCAGGTATTTTAACTGGCTTTTGCAAAATTCGCACTTCTCGCGGTTGATACGTAGGTTCGCCGCTTGTAACTTGGCGAAAACCTCGCCCAGATGTCGTATGTGTTCTTCGAATGTGCCACTCACAACGATGATGTCATCCAAATAAGCGAATGCATACTCGTCCATGTCTGGGCCAATGATGCTGTCTAACATCCTCTGGAATGTGGCGGCAGCGGAGTTCAATCCGCATGGCATAACCTTCCACTGGTACAATCCCCGACCTGGTACAGTAAAAGCTGTATAAGCACGCGACTCGGGGTGTAAAGGTATTTGCCAGTAGCCTTGTTTGAGATCGATGGTCGATATGAAGTTGGCCCGTTTCAATTTATCTAAGATAGCCACGATCTGGGGCAGAGGGTACGCGTCCATGACGGTTATGCTGTTCAGCTGACGATAGTCGACACATACTCTCCACGAGCCGGTTTTTTTCTTTACAAGAACAATAGGTGAGCTGTACGGACTTTTGGACGGTTCTATCTTGTCGTCTTGGAGTAACTCATTGATTTCGTCATCAATCACCTTTTGCATTGCGGGGTTCTTAGGGTAATACCTCTGTTTAAATGGTTGGTCGGTCTTCAGCTTGATATAATGCACGGCGGTGTCCGTAACCTTCGGCAGAGATTCGAACTTCGGTAGTTCTCCGTCTAACAGTGCTTGTAACTTTTCTTCTTGTAAGCTGGTTAATGGTTTACCCCCCAGCGCACAGAGATGCTCTCGGTACTCATTCTCGGCTACTTTTGTCGCGTTTAGCGCTGGTAACCATGGTATTTCGGTGCCGCTCATGCTCATCCGGAAATCTGCTTCTCGCAAGATATCCACCCCTATCACCATTTCTTCGGTGAGTTGTTTCATGTATGTTACGGTCCCGTGAATAATACGCTCTTGGATAGTCAGGGCCAGCGGATAGTGTTCGTAGCTGACCACAACTTCGCCATTGGCGAGATGCGTACGGTGCGTGCGACGTTGGACGGGAGCGTTCAGGCGGCGTAGTAAACGTCGAGTACTCTCGTTGATAAAAGACTTTGTGGCCCCGGTGTCCAATAACGCTTTAATGGCCTGTCCACCCACTCGTATGGTTACGAAACATCTGGGGTCGGTATTCTCTCCTGTTATCTCGCCTTGTGATGGCGATGGGGTTGTCTCGACCAGCGCTATGGCCTGTACAGGTGCGTGTTCTGGTTGCTGTGGTTGGTTCCGCCGGCTCGACATGACGGCGGCTCTATTCGGATGGCAGCCGCAGTCTTTTGTCAGCCGTCCGTCTTCTCCGCAGTATGAGCAAAAGAGACGGAACGGTCTTCGACAGTTGCTTTTACTGTGCCCTCGCTGTTTACAGTTCCAGCAATGGGTCTCTCTGTCGTATTGACCGAAGTGCGGTGGCGGTAGCGGCGGATCAGGACGGTTGGGATTTGGCCGTGGCGGAGGCAACGCTCGGCTGTCGGGAAGCGGTCGATTGGAGGCAAATGGGTTATGTACGTTTCGAGGCGGCGCGGGCCGTGGTGTCGGAGCAACATAGTGCTGTGCTTGGCGAGGAGTACGGTCTTCACCGCGTATGTATTCATACTCCTCCGCTAGTTTCATTAACTCGTCCAGCGTATTGAAGTCACGTCTCTTAATGTATAATAGGTATTCAGGCCTCAAGCTATCATATATTCGGTCGATACTATCTTCGATACGTATCCGCGGGTGGCGATAAATCAGGTATTGGGTGGCTTGTATGAAATCTTTCGCTTTTTCGCGGGGCCCTTGCTTCTTCCTCATTATTTCTTCCTCTAACTTGCAGAGGTACCGCGCCGGTAAATAATGGTCTAGGAAAGCAGCGTGGAACTGAGTCCAGGTTTTTAGGCGCTCTTTGTTTATGCGGAACCACTCTAAAGCGGTACCGCGTAAGATTTCTGGCAAGGCTTTGATTATGTCGTCTGGTCGTATGTCGTAACAAGCGGTTAATTCCATTAGCCGGTCTAGGAATTCGACCGCGTTCCCCGATGAGTCAAACCTCAGTCCCCACTTGCGAACGTTGTTCATTAACTCAGCCTCGTAGCTGAGTATGAATCTACCGGTCGGTCGGAAAGGTGGCCTAGTTGGCGCGGGTTCGATTGGGCGAGGTGCAACGACTTCATCGGAGACCACGACATTGGATGTTGCTGAGACTCTTGTTGTTTCGTCCTCTGCGGGTGAAACGACAGGAGGTACGACAGGAGGTGGTACATACGAGGGTACCTGAAAGGAGATCTCGGTATACATCGGCGACTTTGGTTCGGTTTCGCTTTCGGGCATTGGCACTTGTTTGTACTCCCTCTCAGTAACGGCTTTCTCCAAATCGGCACACAGATCCTGTGTGGATTTACGGAGCCTAGCCTTTTTGATGTAACTGCTGAAACGGGCTCGTAGTGCAGACAAGGTGCCTTCTGTGTCTAGTCCTAGCTGACTCATACGCGTCACTAGCTCTGGCTTGCTGAGCAAGTATATTGCCCCTATGCTAGCGAACACGTCGAAGCTTTCTTCGGAGTCGGACATGTTTAAATTAGAAATTTTTCGGTTTAGTTTATAGTTCGAAGAGAGTTTCTTTATCACGGAGTGGACCTTAATTGTCCCTGCTCGGGCGCCAAATTGTGACGTGTTTTTAGTTTCCCAGCCGAGGTGATACTCAGGGCGGGCCAAGGTTATAGTGAAGAAAACACGAAACTTCACAAAGATCAAGAAACTCTCTCTTTATTACGAACTTAAAGTATTTAGATATTATAATTAACAAAATCGGTATATAAAAAGTACGGCTGGTATTGTATCGGCTGCTGTCTTGTAGCTTGGTACGCCCTCAGGTGGGTTTTAACAGCTGATGTCACTTCTGGTCAGGTCCGTCAGTCCTGGACTGATGGCGGTCGGAAAACTCCTTTATTCGTATTAGCTAGGGAAATAAAAGGATTAATAACTATTGATACAGGTGGTTGCTGCCTTAACGGCACTATCCCGTGCGGCACATTCACCCTATAGGTAGCCGCAGGTAAGTCGAAGCGCGTAGGCGTCTGAAGACCCTAGCAGGCAGAAACACGGGCGGTACGAGACCCCCGGTAGGCAGAAACACAAGCGGTACGAGACCCTTGGTAGGCAGAAACACAAGCGGTACGAGACCCTTGGTAGGCAGAAACACAGGCGGTACTTGACCCCTGGTAGGCAGAAACGCAAGCGGTACGAGACCCTTGGTAGGCAGAAACACGGGCGGTACGAGACCCCCGGTAGGCAGAAACACAAGCGGTACGAGACCCTTGGTAGGCAGAAACACGGGCGGTACGAGACCCCCGGTAGGCAGAAACACAAGCGGTACGAGACCCTTGGTAGGCAGAAACACAAGCGGTACGAGACCCTTGGTAGGCAGAAACACGGGCGGTACGAGACCTCCGGTAGGCAGAAACACAAGCGGTACGAGACCCTTGGTAGGCAGAAACACGGGCGGTACGAGACCCCCGGTAGGCAGAAACACAAGCGGTACGAGACCCTTGGTAGGCAGAAACACAAGCGGTACGAGACCCTTGGTAGGCAGAAACACAAGCGGTACGAGACCCTTGGTAGGCAGAAACACGGGCGGTACGAGACCCCCGGTAGGCAGAAACACAAGCGGTACGAGACCCTTGGTAGGCAGAAACACGGGCGGTACGAGACCCCCGGTAGGCAGAAACACAAGCGGCCGAAGCCCTTGGTAGGCAGAAACACAAGCGGCCGAAGTCCTTGGTAGGCAGAAACACAAGCGGCCGAAACCCTTGGTAGGCAGAAACACAAGCGGCCGAAGCCCTTGGTAGGCAGAAACACAAGCGGCCGAAGCCCTTGGTAGGCAGAAACACAAGCGGTACGAGACCCTTGGTAGGTAAGGCTCAACAGGCAATAGCTCTGGGGGATCACAGGCACTAGTCTCTGCCCCTGGTGGCACAATACTTAAGAAATTTATTATTTATTAGAAATATAATTCATAAAACTTACTCCAAAACATTCGCTCGCTTCTTTTCCTTCTTGGGAAGTGCACCTCTTGACCGGTGCCGGTGGATTGATTTTTCTTGTGCTGAGCTGCTCCTTTTATACTTGCAGCTCACCACGGAATCATATGGGAATCCATCCGAACAATGGGATATCCCCACTCCCATGTAATTTATGTATTTCATGTGGTCGACGATACCTCACCATTGTATTTGGCTATGCGCCATAGCCATACCATACATTGTATTTATTGACTACCCATTATATTTGGCTATACGCCATAGCCATATCATTCACGATATCCACCATCGAGCTCTACTGATGGTTGTATCGCACGCTGCCTGTGCGTGATATTCACCATCGAGATTTACTGACGGTCGTTTCGCACACTGCTTGTGCATGGGGAGTTCTATTTATTTACTAAATGGGCGAGGTGAGCTTGCTACCGAGGTGGGAAAAGCTTTCCCCCTATTCTTTGCCACGAAAATAGTTCCGGTTCGTGCATTAGGTAATCATGAGAATAGTTCCGGTTCGTGCATTAGGTAATCACGAAAATAGTTTCGGTTCGTGCATTAGGTAAGCGTGGTAATAGTTCCGGTATACATGAGGCTATTCCTCTGACCACTAGATGACGTATTGGGGAGATGGATTTAAAGCATGTAACGACCTTTTATCTAATGCTTCGTTACAAACTTGAAAATAAGAGCTATTTAGTTTTTGTTTTCTAGTTTTTATTTAATTATAGAAGATGAAAACATTTTATATTTACCTGCTTCTTTAAAATCTTCGACTTGAAATTCTTTTTCCTTTTTTTTAATTTTTACAATAACATCATTCCCGCCAAAGGAACAATCAAGGAACATTTTCCTAATTTTGTTAATGTACGTACTGTAATTTACCTCGTTGTAGGAGTTGTCGAAGCCAAAGATGCACCAAGTAAAACAAAAACTTACGCTTCTACGAAAAAGAGTGATTTATTTTCAGGTTATAAAAATAACTTTGTGAAGAATAATTTAAAAAAATTACCTGATATTGATGATGTTTTAGACAAGTTGAGAGTTAAAATTTTTTTCTCTTTTCCTTCTGCAATTCTGCATCTGCTCTGAACTCTGAATGAAATTGAATACGTGTTTCACTGTGCGTTGTGTGATGTGAACTGTCGGCATCGGCTCGGCACTCAGCGTCAGAGTAGAGTATATCTAACAATGAGTAGGGAAACTTTTTTGCAAAAGTGGTAGTCACTATTACAATCACAAATTTGCTATGATGTCGCTTTGCTTTGAGCTATCACTAACAAAGTTATTATAAGCTATGATACATATTCTAGAGCTACCATATCCTCATATAAGCTATCGTCAAAACGCAAACGGAGCTATCATGTCCCTTTGGTTGGAGCTATCACTAACAAAGTTATTGTAAGCTACGATACATCTTGTAGAGCTACTATGTCCTCATATTGGCTATCGTACAAAACATAGACGGAGCTATGATGACTCTTTGCTTAGAGAGCTATCACACACGTAGTTCTGGTAAGGTACAATACATTTTGCATAGGTTCTGTGAGCAAAATAAAACTACTACATCCGCATATTGGCTATCGTATTCAAGTGGACGTTATCACTGCTAAATGAATCGGATACGATAGCTCTTGCGATTTGGTAATATACCTTCATTTTTTTTCTTTAAAATAACAGCTGAATGAATGTGTTGCTGCAAGTTTGGAAAGAGTGATGACAGGTCTGGTTGGGTCGCGATGGTCGTAATTTGCGTACAATAACTCTGCTTTGGATACCATAGCTGGAATTTTGGTGTCGTTTTTAAATTGTTTATTACCGTAGCCGAATTTCAAAATCAAAATCTCTGAGTGTAGAAACTACTGGACAGATATCAAAAATTCTTTTGTCTTTAGGATGCCACATAATCCCAAAGTAAAAACGATTATTTTTCATCCCCAAGTTCCCACTTAAGCGGAAAAACGAGAACGGTAACCTTAAAATTACAGACCTGAGCAACGCCGGGTGGCTCAGCTAGTTATAAATAATTTTTGTTCAGTAAAAAACTGGAATCAAACTTTTTTCTCAAGTAAAAAGTGAATACTTACAATTTTGTGAAAAATTGAGAAATCATTATCCTTGATGCCTGTTAGCCGAACATTTTTAGAAGGTTTCGAAAATTCTTGCACCAGCTGCTAGTATTAAAAAAAAAATTCAAAAATTCAAAAAAGTTCAAAAACTATTTGATTGTGTGTTTCAAAACACCAAACTTAATTGCAACACCTTTCAAGCTTATCTGTCAGGGACAACTCCATCGTATAAAACATCTTCAATAGAGAACGAATAAAAATGCAACTTGACCTCATTACGTGATTTCCAGCATGTATCTCAGGCTCACTATAGATATTCGATTCGCTCTAAGTGAACGACACAAAAGCAATCTCATACGAGATTGTCTGCAAAACATGTATCTTTTAGATGAATAGCGAGAGATGGGTGATTTTGATTTAATAGTTTCTTATAACGGCATTGTTTCCACATCACTTTTGTTGTTTATTGCTATAGATCGAGTTTTATGGTAATTGCATCTATTTATTAGATTTTGGCTTTGGGCGAGGAAACGAGGTACGCCATGCACTTTCTTTGTTGTGGGTTCTTTCGAAATTGTTTGGTGCTGCAATTTTAACAAAGTTTGTGCAGCTTTTGTTTGAGAAAAATTCAATTTAAGTAGGTTATGGCAGAGGTTTCAAACAGTATTATATTCATTGTTTTGTTCCGCTTAATGGGTGAGAGAGGAAGAGACCAAAGGAAGCCGCATCGAAGAAACCCCTAGGTGACAAAATGCTATTCACAAAGGGTAAAGGCTAATACGTATTGCCCTTTGTTTGGATCTTACTTCTGGATTCTCTGGAAGAAGATTGCAAAAAATCCTCTTTTCAGAATAAAAAAGAACATCGATATTTGGAAAACAAGTGAGAGGTATGTTTTTTCCTGAGCAAGCTATTTTTTTACATACCAACCCATTTCAGAGAATGAAGTAATGAAACCTGCTGAAGGAATGCGAACGGTTGAGTGTGTTTGTGTGTATAAATAAAAAAGATTAAAAAACGGTCGTGTTTCTGTAAAAGAAAGCCATTCTTTAGTTCGGGATTAACCTGATCTATTGTATCAGAGGTTTTCCTATATTGCGATGAGTCTTTTTATCAAACTTAGTGTTACATTCACCGAAAACGAAAAATAAAACTTTACTTTCAACTTCATATCCGTACTTTAATTACGTCACTTTTCTATTCGTTATAAAAAGCAATTAATAACCACGCATTTTGTCTTATCCAATACCTACATCATTGCTTTACAACAAAAACTGACTTCTGACTCTTTATACAGAAAAGCATATCACTGCTATCGAACTTTCTAGATAAGACAAGAACCGTCAAGAAAAATTTCAAACAATTTGTGTTCTAGCTCCTCCGCCATTATTACATGTTTGTACCTCAACTAAAAAAAAACCCTGGAAAGGGAAAAGTAACCCGGCCGATAGTTCGGTCGGGTGGGGCTGTTAGCGCGCACACTACGCCTACTAAATAGTAGGGTTGGTTGAGTTTGAAGGTATAGTCGTGAAATTTATCGGGCGATACCAAATCGTTATAGTATGCGTACTTGCATACATCTTCTTACTGATTATAAGCCCGACTAAACTAGAAAGTTTGTGGTTTGCGGGGAGCCTTAAGGGGATTTATGTTGGCTATTGGGATTGGAGAAGCTTACTGAACAATTTTGGGCCCTTAATGATCTATAGGATGCTGTTCATTGGAAGGTTAGATATGTCACCCAGTTTGTCGAAGAAGTATGCTCTAAGGGATTTCTTTCCTCGTGTAGGCCAAGCGTGAGCACTCACAAAGGAGTTAAATGATTCTTCCTGTGCCTCTTCGTCGTGGCATCCTCTGCATAGGTCAGATATGCTAACGTCCATTTTCATCATGTAGGTACTCAGTAACTGAATGAGAATGTTCATATTGCGGTGTTTATTGCGCTAAGCAAATTCTATAGCTTCAATGGCCATTTGGCTGTCTATGAATGCTTTAGTTGACAATTTCTGACTAGCAAGATGTTTTACGGCTTCACAAAGTGCAAGTTCTTCCAGTCACTTCCCGCCCGCAGCAAAAGTTTGGGAGCTTTAATGATTTCTAAATGGTAATAGAAGGCGATTTGGGATGTTGTTTTTCTTTTCCGGTTTTTTGTTTACTATCAAGAACATTTCCGATATATTTTGCCCTACCATGAAAAATATAAATAAATGAATAAATTGGGTGGCGCAGAGCGAATAGCCTTAAGGCCTAGCGCATTTCTCACAACCATTGCCTTGTGTTCATGGCAAGTCCTCCGAGAGACTTGCGAATTCCTCGTGAAAGGCGAAGCACGTAAAAAAACATTTCTTGCTTCTGTTGGGATTCTAACCACGAACATGCTAAACATCACGCCACGTGTACCACACCATGTGAACTGGTATATCATTTATGGTGGGTGGAAGTTATGTAAAAGAACGTAGCCCTTTTTTTTTATTTTTGGTTTGTCTTTAAGTCCGCAGTTGTTGGCCTTGCTTGCTTGCTGACTCGCGAACTCATCGGGTACCCACATGATGAGAATGGGCATTAGCACAATCGACTTATGTATTGGATGCCAAGACGAAGAGGCAGAGGAAGGATCATTCCACTTCCTCTTTGAGTGTCCTAGCTTTGCCCACACTAGGAAAAAAGCCCTCGGAGAATACTTCATCGACGAACTGTCGACTAACCTCTAACCTCCCATTGACCAGCGTCCTAAAATTTACTCAGGGCTCCAAATGGTTTAGTGGGGGTTTGTGACCCCAATAATCCAGCCACCAGCCAAAGTCTCTACCTCTCCAATCTTCCCACTTCTTCATCCTCTGTTTCTGGGGGAGCTCAATGGGTACCTGAGATCTGAGTGGATGCACCCTCCATCTAACCTAACCTAACTTACTGACTCGTGAAGTCACTTAGAGTCGTTGAAAGTTTTCTTAAAGTCATGATAACTACGACTTTGATCCTGGTCTCGTCTAGTT
The DNA here is from genome assembly GCA_949752695.1 of Melanostoma scalare. Lineage (NCBI taxonomy): Eukaryota > Metazoa > Arthropoda > Insecta > Diptera > Syrphidae > Melanostoma > Melanostoma scalare. The sequence continues at coordinate 1,051,410 of OX456985.1, forward strand.
TGATCGGGGTCTGGTTAAAGACACGGAGCCAAAGTAGCGGAGATAATACTCCACCTCTTGGAGTACTACCTCTACAAGTTATGACCTTTAGGATGCTTGCATCCATTTCTGCTTTTAATATTCTAGTTTGGAACAGGGAGTCGAATGATGGAGCTAAGTGTCTGTTGGATAGATTTATATTCGACATTGTTGAAGGCCGCCTCTATATTTTATCATAAGTAATCAACATCATTCAAGACATTCCCCAGTTCGATAAACTTTTCTACCAAGATATTTTGAGAAAACATCGCCTTTCGTAGCAGCTATAGTGAAACGGTTAATGCTTGCGCCAGTAAACCGTTTAAAGGCTTTTTTAAGCCATACTTTTAGCACTATTTTTGTATTTTACATTGAAATGGTATATCACTTTATGTATATGGGAAATACTTTAAAGCGAATCTGCAAATTGGATTGGTTAGACTTTGTTTTCATGTGCACAATCAGCATATTTGCTATACCGAGCTCATCCTTAATAATCGCAAAGACCAAATGCGGTAAAGCCATTAAGCGAGAAAAATATGAATTTTTGTTTTGTGTATTTTCAATTAGCCTATTTTTGGGATAAAAAATATTTTGAATTACTTTCTCCGACCGCTTTGGTATTATTTATTTAACTGGAAGTTACATAACCGCATCGAATTTCGTTTCTTTTTTCAACGCAAATTAAATACAATCAATCAGCTTCCTCTTTTGGCAGACCACAAATGTTACTGTAATGCATAAAAACCCGTTCGATATTGTGCCGAAACAGAAGTTTGTGTATTAAATATTTAAAGCTCATACCGACTGACATTTCAGTTGTTTGTACAATGGAACAAGAAGGAAGTTGACGGCGTAAAGAATCACACTTTCTATACTTCGGCAACCAAGATTTATGCGCTCATTCCCTTTTTTCTTTTTTTTTTTCTTAACGGAATTTCAACCCTGCCACTGAGGGGGATTAAAACGCTTCCTCATTCGAAATCATAAAAAAAATAAAAAAAAGGGAACATGTTCTTTCGTTGGCCCTGTAACTTTTTGATTCCATTTTCCCTAAGCTATGCTCATCTCTTCCAAACTCCCACAGGCATAGTCGAGCAAACAATCATACATCACAACATCGCAACGCGAATCCCCTTCCTTAATATCAACTTCGTTCTCAAACGCACGCAGCAACACAAGACAAATAAAACAAACACGAGAACAGAAAGTAAAATGTTTCTGAATAATGAAATAGGAAAACAAAAATCCATCAGGGGCTCGGGGCGAACGTACTTTAGGCACGCACGCCTACACATGGTGTAGAAAGTTGCCAGTCCTGATTGATGGATGTAAACTTGTTCGCTTCCTTCGTTCACTATACGAAGAAGTCCAATGAAAGAAATCAATGTCATCTTCAACCGCTGCACATGAAAATTGCTTGGAAATATGTGTGGTGGGTGCAATCTATGCAACCCTCTTGCTTCGTTAATTCTACACTAGCTTCTCCCACCTTTACACAATCCGCACTCTAAGATTTCATTCAAACTGAATGAAGTCTAAGTGGCAAGTTCGGCCGCCTATCTTTTTCTATAGCATCAGACTAAATGTCGTGCAGATAGATGCAGAAGAGAAACCGATAGAGCACGAAGGACGACATGCTGCAAGAAATTGCCAATAAATACTTCACCAGTGCCCAAGGCAGATGACAGCACCACTTCTACAACGGCCTGAATAAGGACCAAAACGGGATCACTGCAGAAAAAAGCCCATTATCTGGTTCAGTCATCTCTATCCAACCCCCACTCTCTCATACTCTTGAATCCTCTTGTTGGAATACAAAGGATCTACAGGCATTCTCCTAATTGGACCGCTCCAATTAAGGTGAACTGATCCAATGAATCAGAAAGTAGATAAGAACAGAGCGCGCCGCCCTAACACATCACAGAGCACAATATCTTTACCCTTTCAATTTTGTTATTTCAACTAAATCCATTGTAAAGTAAAATTAAATAACAAAGAAAAGCAACGAAAAAATAATCTGAATAGGAAAAATAACACACCATGGATAATAAAAGGATAAAAGAATAGGTTGTTGGACAGATGACCGGAGAAGAAGACTATTTTTCAAATGACTAGACTCTGGACAGGAGACAGGATGGCTGCCTAATCGGCAGGGTCGCATTGAAGGTGATGTTTTGGCCTTTACAAGACAAACATGTTTTGGATGGAAAATTTGAAAAGGACCTAACAACAAAACAAAGAGTATTCCACACTCTGCGAAGCGTATAAAAATATGGCTTTGAAATTTGATTTTCATTTGAAAAGGGTTTCTTCCGTTTTGAAATATTCACAATTCATTTTTCTATTCGGTGTTTAAAAGCAAAATAGAAAAACTAATTGATTCCTAAGGACTCAACAATTAAAATTTTAGTATTTTGTAAGCAGTATTTTGGTGTTACAGAGCAGCATGCAGATTGCAGAGTTCTCTCCACTAACTGTAACAAGAAGTAGAAAATCTGTTAATTAATTATAAAACCTTTCCGCCGTTGGTTTGCATCGGTAGCGGGATGTAGTTGTGGCCTTTTTTATGAAATGCTAAGTGCGACCCTGGCATAGGCTAGACACGTACCATCAGCACATCAATCTAATTAGGATTTGCCGACCTACACCGACCGGTACGTATCCTGTAACAAGAAAATGTATACGATTTACTTCCCCATTTCTATTATTTGTTTCCCCATTGGACCTTCCAGGCCGAAAAGATTTTTAACGACACTTTTAGTACATTTTTCTGACCGGTTTCGTCAGCATTTGAAGTTTTGTTTTTGTAGGAGATTGAAAAACAAAGGCGGATACAGGCACAGTGGGACGGTAGAATGAAAGGATAAAAAAAATTACATGAATCCGTTTTGCGGCAATGAAACCGGAAGGATTTGAAAAAGAAAGTGAAGAGCATATAATTGCCCTTATTCCATCAAAAGAGGCAGACTCTACTCCAGTCGTACGTATCATGATTGGGAATTACCCATTCATTGCAAGAAACATTTTTTCTGAGGAAATGTTTAAGAGTGCTTTCACTCAGCTATCTGTTTGTGAAGACGTCCACACATGGCAACGAATAGGCAATTACATTCAATCAATAATGTCATTCAGACATAATGGAAGTAGACATGGCACATAATATCTTTGCATCATTTCGCTTAGCAATTGTGATAGTTGGGCTGGGCGAGTCTTTGGCATGTGTAATAATAAACTTATGAATGTCATATCAATTGAAAGCAGATATAGTGGATTAGGCGCTTCGTTGTTCAAGATGAAACACTCCCCTGAAAATGGGAGTAAGCATTGCAAAGTTAAACAACCCTGACATGAGTACATCTTAAACAATCATCTAAGTCTTGAGTGATTGGCCTAAAATGATTCTTTATAAATGTTCTAGCAAAAACAATGAAAACAATTTCATTTTAAAAGGTTTAGAAAAATCCAGTAAACATTAAATATAATTACAGACAATTTCAATATTTTAAATAATTGTATTGCCATTTGCATCTCAGAGACTAAATCGCACGGAGCTTAGAGTAAGATCATATGTACGTACTTATCTACGCTCTTGATCATAAATGGAAGTGTTAGAAGTTAGCAAACGGCATCATAAGCACAAAGAGAACTTATAAAATAAGGAAAACACAAATATTGAGACATTAAATACAGAACACAATACACAATTATATAAGATGAAATACAATAATTAAACAAGACTACTAGAAGCAACATAAAATATAAACTATAAAAATTTTAATAAATATATTGTTTTAAAATATTCTTATTAACATTGAAATCTAAAAGTAGGGAATTGGAATTAAATAATCAACTCATGCGCTATAGCTGCGCATGCATGCCGTAGTTACTTTTATGATGGGGCAATGAACCAACTCCAAATTACACAAGTGGTGAGATCCTCCGCGGTAATGGAAACCTATGGACGAGAGCAAGGAGTAAGGTGCATCAATAAAGCCAGTCATAAGCTGATGGAGAAATATTAGATCATTGTTGATACGTCATTGAGAGAGGGATTGCATATGCAAAAGCTACATACGATGTTCGTAATGAGGTAGATCAAAAGGATCATCACAAGGAAGACTCTTCAAAGCAAAGCGTATGAATTTGTGTTGTATTGCCTCAAAACGATGTTGATGTATCTCATATAGAGGAGACCAAGCCTGAGAGGCGTACTCGAGATGAGGACGAACATAGCAGTTATATGTATAAATATAGTGTTACATAAGGATCATTGAATTCTTTTGCCCACCGCTTTATGACACCCAGCTTAGAGTTTGTTTCGCTAACAATTGAGTTTATGTGCTCACTAAATTCAAGGTTAATATTGAAGAAAACACCAAACCACGAAAATTGGAAATAATGAATAACCAGACATAAAATACACAGCCTAACAAGGCTCTCGTTTTTCGAGAAAGTCATAGTTTGATACTTGTTCCAAAGCTATCGATATCTTTTTGAAGAAGTTCGCGATCAAAAGTATTTTGAATTTTGAAAATTTTCGTATTGTCCGCGAAAATCAGAACTTCACTATATAAAATGCGAGAAACAACGTCATTGATTGCGATAATTAAAAGCAAAGGGCGAAGGTGACTACCTTGTGGTACACCCGACCGAGCATTGAAGGGATTCGATAAACTGTTGCGAAATTTTACTTGGTACTTTATATTTTCGAGATGGGAGAAAATCTATACAATAAATACTGTACTGGAAAATCAAAAGCCCTGAGCTTATATAATAAAACTTCATGAGGGAGCTGATCGAATGCATGTTTAACAAATGAAAACTACAATCTGTCTTGTCCGTAGCTTATCAGATCACTTAACAATATTAGAATTTATTATCGGTCACGTTCTTGGTTTTTTACTCTACAGAATGATCCACATAACAGAATGCCGAGTGGGTGAGGCAACAAAAAAAAGGACTGCTTTAAAAAGGAAAAATTTTAAGTTACTAAGCAAAGCAACGAACGGTAATGTATCCTTTCGTTTTTTTAATCCAAATTTCGAGAAAAGCTTTTGAAAAATAAAATGTGCGTCACATTCAGATGGTCATATTCTTTCCCCATGAAAGCTTTTTTCATAATGTACTAGAATAATTAGCTCTGAAGATATTGGCTGAATATGGTGGGATGATTTAAGCATTCATTGCGTCTGGCTTTTCGTTAGACTTTACTTTTCAAAAATTTTACAATCACTTCAAAGCCAATTGCAGCAGAAATTATGATTTTGCTAACAGCTGTATGAATCATAAAAATCTTTCCCTGTTCTTTTCGCCATTAACGTGTCCCTTTTTTGAATTGACCAATATCTAAAACAAATAGGTTTTTTCACAGTTGGAAACAAAAAGTGTTCAAGTGTGCCATCCTCCCCTACTATATTGTCAACTATTATGTTGAATGCCTAGTTGTGTGGCAAATACTAGTCATATAAAAATAATCGTTTTTTATATGGCTAGTCCATTTATTCATGCTTGCCACATATTTAAGAGTCGCAGATTGCCATACAAGTGTGATAGCTTTACATTTGTTTATCACATAATATTAACAAAATTAATTAAGAAATTTTTGCTATACAAATAGTTCATATATATTATATGGTATAGTATAATATAACTTACCATACATAGAGAAAATCAGCCATACATTACATAACAGTACTCTCCATATATGTATATGCATATATGATTGTGTAATACTTTCTCTCTTAAATTTTACAAAGTCTCTATACTATTATAAACCTTCAAGTTGATCTGAGTAATAGTTTTATAGGTACACCCCTGAGAAGTCGCACACTCGAGGTTAGCCATGTTAAGCACTCAAAATTTTACGTTTTCACGTTTTCATCGTTTGCCACGATTTCTCAAGAACTACTCAATGGATCTTGATGAAATTCAGTAAACGAAAAGATTAATAAAAGTTTTTAACAATTAAATTACTTTTAATATTTCCTGAAATGCACATTTCGGAAGTAATGCTTCCATCGTCAGTGAGATTCATAAATTAAATTAAATTATTTAAAATTCAGCGCGAATCTTCTGTATGCAATCAACAGGAACTTGGACGAAGGATTTTTTTTTTTCAAATACAACTATTTTTGATAGAAAAAATGTAGAAACATTTTGACCGAATTAAAAATAATAATAATTATTAATGTGTTTGTGTAATACATACGGCACTAATCCATAAGGAAAGATATTTGTTTGACAGTTGACACCCATTTCTTCTTCATATAGGTAGCAAATTATGGGAATAAGAAAAACTTTATCTGAAGAATCCTAATTTAAGCCTAGCAAGATATTTGAAAGAACGAAAACAATTATCGTAATCCAGACTTTCTATTGGAAGATATAAATATATAGGGTGACGCAACAGAGTGAGGACGGGAGGAGCCCCGTTTCCTAGTGCATTCCTACAGCAATTATCTTTGTGAGGAAATGGAGGGGACCTTCAATTTCATGCGGATTACAAAAAGCTAGTCCAGAAAGCGCTCGTCATGGCAATTAATTTTATAATCGGTGACTTTTCCGATTCCTCGAAAATGTCAAAACCATATTTGGTGCTGTTTGGATTCAAACCGCACGAACCTCCCGGTTAACATGCAGATGCTAATACACACCACGGGTACCTACCACTATCTGAAAAACGAAGGTTTAAGATAACTGTACAAAATGTGACTCGCGAAGCACCCCATACTCAGTCTACATACTGAGTATACGGTGCAAGTATAGGTATATATTTTAAGGATACTACATCACCTCGTAAATCTACTTTTGGTCTACAATTTGGGTGCACTCGATCCAACCTTGTACAAGAAAATTCACAAAAAGATGCCAAAACTTAGAATTCTCCAATTCTTAAACTTAGAGGAATTCTCAAAAGTTCTTAACCAAAGTGCATTCCAAAAACAATACAAACAACAAAAATGTTAAAATATCATCAACAGAACATGCAGAAATAAACTTTTGTTCATTTTACCCGTTTAGTTTTAAAGCAATTTGCACTAAAACTCATTATTTTATTAAATTCAACTCAAAAACTGCGTACACTGCTTATGACTTGTCTTCTTAGCAAATAGCTAACATTCTACAGTGGCAGTGCTTCCCAAAAACTCATAAGCATTCCTGACATAAAGGAACTTCGCAAAACAACCCTGCCTGACGTTCTATGACTATGACAACGACAACCAAATGCAAAACTATATAAGAAACAAAACCATTTCCATCAGAGTGGTAGAAGAATTAAAAATCTTGTTTCTTGACGAGCGACCGCATTTACAGAGTGCCGCCAGCTCTAAACAACCCAAACAGATTCCATTTTCATATTTGCATCGCTTAGAAACTTTTATTCCATAGTACGAGTAAAACTACGATGATGACGGGAATGAACGACGCAACGCAACGGTCGATGGTTCGTTCCCAGGAGGCAGAAGGACTCATTCGAAGAATTGCACATCACCACTCCTTGGCGTCTGCAACTTTAGTGATTTATAGAGCAAAACTTTTGCGTCCGTAATGAAATCCAATTTTGCAGAGTATAAAACAAAATTGTTTAGCCAAAAATAATAATGATTGAGGTAAAATCCCAAGAGCTTTTGTCTATTACTCCAAAATTATTGCTGGAAACCTACCTTCCAGAAGTCGCCGCCGCCGGCGGCGGCGTCGGAACTCGGAAGGCCTTGTTGCCGAGTCACATAAGTGTGACAATAGTTTCATTGTCGTTGTAACTCGTCGTGTTTATTTTCCGTAGGTTAGTTTCTTTTATTGGACGTTAACAAATGACTGCTGAATGAGTAAGTATAAAGAAGTTTTTGAAGCTCCGTCAAAGTTGGAAATGCGGCAAACATTTAACCAGACGAATTAAGTCACTCAATTTTGCATGTGTTTATGTGTGTGCACACACCATTCACGGTAATGTTATCCTTTTATCTTAACACCAGTGCCAGCGGGCTGCTGTGAAAGTTTTGCTAATTTTGCACCATACAGTGGGCTCCAAAAGTTTTATGTTGGAATCATGAGAACGGCAGTGGAGGCGTAGGTATACTCTTTTAAAAATAAAATGAATAACTAGGCCATGCGAGGTGGGAACAAAAAGCTGCCTCCGCGTGTTGGGGCGTATTCTAATATATTCAACCGTAATTTGTGAAAAATGGAGCGGAACTACAATTTTTTTCCGTTTTCGATCATCTAAGTGAGAAAGCGCTTTTCATGGCTGCGAAATAACTATCGGGAAGCTTGTCTTTTCTCTTGCGAAAAGCAATTTTCGCGGGCAATACAAAACAAAGTAATGATTTTCCTCCACCTCTTGCCCTCCAAAATACACCGAAAGTATAAGTTTACTAGTGCATCTTATCCATTCCGGAAACTGGCAGAATTCCACATTCCTTACAGACAATTCAAAAACTTCTCTTTGACTTGAAGTTGGGAACTTTGCGGGTATTCCAAAAATTACGTCCCGAATGTAGCCAGTAATGTGCATTCCAAATTCGAATGATTGACTGGGAGTGGGTCGCAAATACCTTGAAGTCAATGGACTGCTCGTTCCCATTATTCCCAAGTCAATCTTGAATTGTGCATGGCCTTTAAGTTTTAAACAATTTGCAGGCTGTAGAAAGAAGTTCATCAACATTTTTAATTTGCAGACAGATGATTGAGGCTTAGCCTGTTGAGCAGCGTTGTGGGTTTGATGCTTGCGCTGCGTAGTTTTTTTTTAACTTCCAGCTTATTCCGGGTTCATTTCGGTATTATATGAGAAAACCAAAGGAATCTGCTACACCATCCTTGCATAGCTTAACTCAAAGTCGCTTTCCACTGTCTCTATACATAGGTGTTTATAACTACGCAGCGGATTTTGATGAGATATTTTCTTAAAATAGATACAGTGATCCATTTGAAATGTTTATTTGTATTTTTCAAACCATACCATTTCAAATACACGGTAACTTAGAAACTGTATGACCGATTTCAAAATTCTTTCACCGTTACAATGCAATTCATCCTCATATTCCCAAGGGAACGGGAACGGAAACGGGAACAGGAAAAAGAACGAGAACTTACAGCCTTATTCATAATCGCATTTTAAAGATAATCAGATGATAAAACAGAAATTCTTATTCATAATAGATAATCAGCCTGATAATATGGCAAGGAGGGGAAAAAGCATTATGAATAGGAAGCTGATTAAAAAGATAATCAGTGTGTATCTAGTCAGCCGATCATCAGTGTATTATCTTTTTATTATGAATAAGGCTGTTAGTGTTTACATATTACATGGCTCCAAAGCTACTAACCCGTTTTGAATGAAATTTGCAGTAAAAATGGTCTTTAACCTGAGAAATTTTTAATTGGTGGGGCTACCCCATTTATTGGCTTAAAACAAGCTTAAAACAACTCAATCACTAAACTAATTTAAAACTAAATTAAACTACAAAGATGAGAAACTGTTTCCTTAAATCTTACTCATCATGCGGGTTAAGGGTTCGTTGAGACCATAGGATGTACGATGAGCAGGAAGGAAAATAGGGGATGATCTTACGTTTCGTTGATTAGTGTTGAAGGCGATAAGGTCTAAAAGGGGGGAGCAGTCAGTGTCACCAATATGAGGTCGTTAAATGAATATTATGTCAAAGACATTCCTTCGGATTTCTATGGAGTGGAGATTAATGATTACGAGACGTCGTAGAGGTCCCGAAGGCCGAAGGGCAAAGAGCAGAAAACGACGTTGAACAGTTTTGATCCTTGAGAAATGAACCGTTTGATATAGAGCCCACACTTGCGATCAGGGAGAGAGCGAACATAGCCAATATAGAGGGATTTGGTTACAAGGGGGTTGCGGAGTTCTATGGACCATCTTTTGATAAAACCAAGGGGTGAACTACACCTTGATATCACTTCGTCAATAAGAGAAAGAAAATTAAATTTAAAAGAACACTTAAATCTCGGATAAACAGCACACGGTTTATAAGAAGGTTCTGAAAATGATAGGATCTAAAGGAAGGCTTATTACTTTTACGAGAAAAAGTTATTGCCTCGCATTTGGCAATGTTTGTGATTCAAGAAAGTTTTAAGAACACCATGTGACGAATGAATCGACGTCATTTTAAAGAGTAGTTGACTTTGAAAATGTTTGCGTCATCCGTCTAAAGTGAGATAGAAAAATATTGGATGTTCTTTTCGACATCATTGATGGCAAGGATGAAAAGAGGGGTCCAAGATGGCTGCCTGGGGCACACCGGAAGTTGCCACAAAAGAAACTGAAAGAGTAGAACGGAAACGAACTTTACATTAGCGGTTATCTAGATGAGAAGATATCCATTTGAGTAGGATAGGGCTTCATCCGAGGCTGTTTGGAAATTTGCACTGGAAAATAAGTGAGCCTCTAAAGTTCGGATATTTATATGACAAATGAAATGCCTGTATTTGTTTTTCATATTCCCTCAGAAACGGAAACGGGAACGTTAGCCCCATTTTCCCACTGGAATGGAAACTTGGAAACTACTTTGCTTAACTTACTCAATTCAATCATCGTAGAGACCGAGCTACGCCTGGCGGTCCAGCTTGTGATTAAGTAATAAAGCTTATTAAGTACAGATGTAAGGTATGCTATTAGTATTGTTTAAACCTAAGAGCAGCTTGAACTGGACAAGGATTTTAGGCTAAAAAATTCATCTTTTTTGAAGCGGTGCATTTTCATATGGGTGGCTACCTTAACAAACATTTCTTATTCATGAAAATTGAATCTGCATACAATTTGTGGAATTTTTCACAAAAAACCATTTTATTTTATCACGTTATCGAATGAGTTAGTGGGATTGGTCGAGTGAGTAAACATTTTGGATTGTAGCATACGTATACATACGCGATCTCATGTATTGTATAGCTATTTAAAGTTGCACTATTAACTACTGCGCCTTTGTAAAATACACTACTCTTAGTGAGAATTTCAGAAAATTAAAACTATAAATCCACTCGGGTAATGTTGTTAAAAAAATCTTTTCATTGTCTTCCGGTGAATGTGGCGAAGATGTAACGTTTTCTCTGAGACATGATAGGATCTCTTTGATCGCTATAAACGGGCTACAGTGGTTTGGGACTCTGAATAATAGACTAATATTTTCACACAATACAGACCTAGTTTGGGTTAAAATTTCCAGAAATTATACAAATTATCCTGTAAAGTTTTTCTCCGAATTTCAAAATTAAGTCGTAATAGATAATCGTTGAAATTAAGTTGTAATAGATAATCCTAGAGCTTTTCACTACTGGCGCCGGATTCCGTAATTTTATAGACGATTATCGTCCCATCGTCTATCATCGATTTTATTGCCAAGCGATTGTTTCATGTAACTTCGTTATCAGCGGTTGAAGAATAGCTGTTTTTCTATCGTCTTAAAAATTGTTGTTAATTTTTGAGGCTTTTAAACACGTTATTTTAATACCTTAATATTGGCGATAGTCGTCTTAAACGTTAAGGAATCGATTGCCTGACTGGAGGTTCTGTTCATACTTCCTTCAGACAATCCTATTTTAAGGTCTCATAGTATGTGAGAGACAAGAAGGTGTTTGTTACTGATGAAAGTAGTCAACCTCATTTTAAAGAAAAAAACTGAGTTAAGCGAATCAAGGATTTTCGATTTCTAATAAGGTAACCGACATCAATGATTTACTTAATTAATTTGTTGATAATTGTGATTAAAATGTGCTATTCTTAGAATACAATCATGAAAACGCTACCTCTATAATTAGTTTCAGTTTTAAGACTTAAGTTCTCTTCTATAAATACACAATCTTCTAGGAATTGATTTTTGAACGCCTACATAGATTAAAATTAACAGACTTGAACATTCACCTGATAAACTACTGCCCCAACATGGTGAACAAAAGCAAGTGCGTTATGTACACACATAATAATTGTTTAAGCTGGAAAACGTATATTTTTTATCGGCATCTTTCATCTGCGTTTGGACGTTACTCTTGACGGATAGTGTAGAATCGGCACACATGCACACGATGATAGTTAGTCCTGCCAATGCGGCTTATGACGCATCAATTAATTAACACTTGACGTTGACAGTCGCTGAAGTTTGATGTCTTGTGCGGTGAATTAACATACAATTTGCATTCAATATGACTGCGATAAACATCTCGGAGCGGGTGTTGGGCTAAAAATTGCGATGGTGGAGGGTAGGTAGATAGATACACGCTGCAGCGATTAAGCAGGCAAAGTCTGTAGTTTTTTGTTTTGTTGTTGTTTTGTTTTATGACTTCACAGCGCTTATGAGCTTTAAGTAGAACAAATTGGAATGCTGTCTCTTAGAGGAATTGTGTTTTTGGATAGACGGGTAGACGGGTGGAGGCGGTTTAATTAACGTCAATCTGCGATAAACAATTTTAGATGTTTTTGTATTGCTCCGGTTCAACCTACGCCTCCGCTGCTGATGCCGTCATTGCTTGATGAACGTTGTATTGTATTTGCTTACGTATCATCACTGAAGCGTGTAAATGGCAAACATGTCGCAAATTCTCACAAAGTTTCACACAATGGCGTTAGTGCGACAGGTGATATAGCGATGGGGATGGGGAGGCTGTGGCGAATTATATGGGGTGGTTTGTTACTTGCAACATTCCCTTTTATAATTCAAAAACACATTAAATAAGTTTGTGGGTGCGCGTCGGTGGAGCGTGCGGAGTTAGTTAATGAGCATGGCTTGTTGAGATGCCCATTAGGGGAAATCAATTTTGACGTGCCAATGTCAGAAACAGAGATTGCCTTACACTATTGACTTATTGTTTAAAGGAAAACTGCTGTAGCAATTTGTTGCTCTCCATGGAGTTCAATCGCAGCAGCATATTGTCGGAAGATAATTGGTAAGTACTAAGTGCTTTGACTTTCAAAATTTTGTCTGGGCTTTATTAGCTGTACCTAGGAAATTTTACAGGTCAGTTCATTGAAAGCAAATGAAAGATAAAGGAAATAGTCTTCGAAGACATTTAATTCAAATTAAGTGTCGGTAGGTGAACGATTAAGGAGGAGAATTTACTTTGAAATAAAAACATGTTAAAAAAACAAAAAAAAAAAAAAACAAGCATTAATCTTTTCGAGTTTCAAACAAGTTTTTCAATAATATGTAATGAAAATCAAGAGATCAAGTAACCTCAACGATCATCAGTTAGATGTTTTCGTACCTTTGTACGACGCAAATTTTGGTCGAATTGCACCCATCATGAAACAAATTTGCGCATTACGAACGTTCGTCTTGTAGTTTTCAACAGATGTTGGGCTCGATTACTCCATGACATTTTTTCTTTAAGTTTCTGACATTCTTTTGAGTAAGACTTTGATTATGTTTAGTACACTTGTGTAAGGAAATTCGCATAAAGTATTTAAGGTGCAGTGTATGACTTCCATATCGTGATGTTAACCTATGCCATCATGATCCATGACGTCGTAATGTACATACAGTGTGAGCCGTCTAAAGATGATCTTGGGACTGATCTTTTGAATTATAGATAATACACACAACGAAAGCTATTTTCTTTCAAAATGTTGATAGAAAGTCAGTATCTTACCAACCATCTACTTCGTTGTCGCTTCGCAGTATGGACGAAATATCTTCTTTTCTGAAGAGGAGCATTTTCATTTTTCTTACCTTTTACTCAAATAGGGTGACAAAAGTTGGGCTTACGGATATGAGTAAGCCACAGTAGAGACATCCTGGCTCGCCAACACATAAAACAAATGAAAATCGCCGAAACCATAAAAATAAGTCTAACCTTAGCGGTTGCCACAGGCAAAGTAAGCAATGAATATAGCTCAAAGTTTTGTCATACTTCAAGGGCACATATACCAACGTAATAAAGAAAAAAATTTGGCTATTGGACTCTCTGAACCCGCGAAATTATAAATTCGCCTTACTTGTTAGAATACAAGTCATAAATATAAACAATCCAATTTTGATTGCTTTTGATTAGGTAATGTATAGTTTTTTTCTAATTAAAACAAAAAATTGGTGATTGTCGCGAAGTGGTTAGCATGTCTGCTGTTACGTAAGAGTTTCGAAGCTCGAATGCCAACATGCACCAAAAATGTTTTTCCAGGGGTATCGCCTTTCGCTATGAATTGGCAGGTTCCCAAAAGTAAATTCTTTGCCATGAAAAGTGCTTTATCGGTTAGGCGTTCGGTATCGACATAAAACTGTAGGCCTCTTCCATTCCCTCCCAACGAATGGTTGTGAGACATTCGCCAGGCTCCGAGGCTTCCCGCTCTGTTGCGCCACCGTATTTATTTTATTTCTTTTAACATTAAACTAAACCTTGATTCAAGTAAATTAAATGAACTATACTGCGGTAACCAGTCTGCCTTGTTCGCCCAGCCTTAATAAACGATGCGACATCAATGAAAACTGTCTTTGTTAAAGGAGAGATCTTTTCACTTCAGTTTGCTGTTTTTAAAAGCAAACGTTGATAACCGCAATGCCTTGGTTTAAGTAATGACCAAATCAAGGATGGGGTAAAAACGGGCTTGATTTTAAAAATTCAGTGAAATGAACAAAATCAAACCTTTTGGCTTTAATAGTCTTAGCAGGCAATGTGATAAGTTATGAAACACAATGTGGAAAATGACATCTCTTTTTATTTCTATAAAGAGTTCTATATCTAGTCGGTACCCGTAGCGGAATTGTTAGCATGTATGCCTGTTAACCGGGAGATACGTGTTTGTTTTTTATGGCCATCGACTTTCTAGTGGAACTGTCAAGTCCTCCGATAGTAAATTCATCGCCATGAAAAGCGCTTTCTCGATTATCCGTACGGAATTGGAAGAAAATTGTAGTTCCCCTTCATCCACTTACAAAACGCAATGGTTTAGGGCAGAGGGTCCTTACTCTGTTGCGCCACCCTATTTATTCATTTTAGTTCTAGGTCTTACCTTTCTCTTATTTATTGTTTTTTTCTGTCGAACTTCATGTTATGAATCCTTTCACATCATCCAGATCGATTTCTGTGGTTAAACTCACTCGAAACTTTAAAAACCAACAGATAATAAATGTGATGAATTCACATAAACGTTAAGTGGAACCAAAAGAGCACCTTATTTGCTTGAATGTTAAAACTAGATCATGGAATATACTTAAGAACTATGTCTATTCGATATGAGGGCAGGTCATACAGCGAACGCTTGTACTGATTTTTTATATTTCATTTTCTATTTATAAAATCAAGAACCCTTTATAATAATGTCTCCCTTGTTGGGTCATTACAGGCAAAGTAAAAAAGTATCAACTTTGAAACGGAGCTACACATCTAAAGGATAAAATGTTATCTTCCACGAGTTATCTTCCGTAATAATTTTTAACAACAGTAAAACAACACCTTTCAATTTCAATTTATCGCTTCTCACTGAAGTCTCCCTAAAGCTGCTTTAATCCTTATTACTGATAAGGAAAAAAAATCATATTAATTCCGTACATGTCCTTGATAAAAGTACTTAAGATTTTTAACATCCACAGCCGTGTTCACGCTCTGAATTATGTACGAAGTTATAATGAATCCCTTGCGCATTTTCTGCAAGTTTACTGTATGGGGTGCTAACTTTTGAGTTATGCATCAAATAAAAGCTGAGGTTAAGTACCTTCATTCAAAAGAGAAAGAAGAACATTAAATTATTAAGTTCTAAAACATGCGTGAAAATCATAAGGGGCGTTTTCATATCAAATTTGAGGTCAGAACAAAAATGGTATTAGAAAATTTATTTCTAGCCATCTGAGAGAAATTTTTTAATATTTTGGTAATTCATCTGCAAAGTATCTACCTAATCTTACAACGCAAAAAAAAAAATCATATTTCGTCTCTGTTAAATACGAAATAAGATTCACATAACTTTTGTATGTCATTATTTGATTAGTAAAGCCATTAATAACATGAAATTTTGAAAAGTAATAGTTTCTACTTGCATGTTTTTAAAAATAATTTAATAATATTCTTAGTCTCCATGAAATAAGCATTTTCGTAAAAAGTTCCCTGCGGCACGAATTTTTTAAAAGAAACGACAAAAATTAAAGTATTTTGTGTCGGTGTAGTC
Source organism: Melanostoma scalare (assembly GCA_949752695.1). Classification (NCBI taxonomy): domain Eukaryota; kingdom Metazoa; phylum Arthropoda; class Insecta; order Diptera; family Syrphidae; genus Melanostoma; species Melanostoma scalare. Next base: position 1,067,542 of record OX456985.1, read on the forward strand.
AAAAATAAAGTTCCTTTATAAAAGCCGAGTTTACACTGCAATAAGTTGGACAGACTTCGTTTGACCGATGTTGGATGGTCGGATTTAGTTTGCGTTCAGACTTATCAAACTTGTCGTCCAACCTTAGGTCATATACTCCTCCAATCCGTCTTACTTCTAAATTTTCAAAAATATTTGAAAACCATCCAACAAGTTGGCAAAGCGGTCGTCTGAGGGTTCACATTATCAAGCATTGGTCGTTCAAGCCAAAGTTTGTCCAACTAATTGTACAGTGTGAACGGCCCTAAACACAAACAAAAATTTTTTTTCGAAAGTGAAAAGGAATATTTCAAAATTTTTATTTTTCAAAATGTTCCGACATAAAAAACAACAACAACGATTGAAAATACACAAAGTATTTCTTAAGGCAGAGGCACATTGTTTCTCAACGCAATAGCAACGCAAGCTATGGCACAATGACTCCGTCATGCGTTCGTTTTCAGCGGTCACAGCTGACACCTTGATGAAAACACTTGTTTTCTAATGGAGCACGGCCCATAAGCAATGGGCGTGACGTCCGTTTCGGTGTTAAGATTATTATTAACATTTTTAATATTAACGCACTTATCGACTTCGACATTTGCGATTTTTGCTTTGTTGATGTGTTTTGTTGTTCTGCATTACATTGGAGGAATCTGGAGCACAGCAAAAACGGTACCGAAAGAAAAGAGCGATTTGACTTTGTCAGGATGTTGATTTTGGATCTTATCAAAAAGAAAGCAAGTCCATATCTACATATTTTGTTTTCATAGGAATAAAGACATTCATGCGCTTTCTAATAAAAGTAAAAGTATAATAAATTGTCAATTGTATTTTTTGCTTCATTTCAAATTTCAAATAAAATAAAATTCTTTTGTAAAATCACACTTTTATACATTTTCTGTCTTTCTGCCGAAAAGAAAAACGCGTGACGGATCCATTGGGCCATCGAAAACCGCCACGTATGCCAAAGTCGAAGTTGTCAGTTGATCGCATTAAAGTGGAGCGCATGACAGAGTCATTGGAACATCGACTTACGTTAAGAGTGTACTTTCAAAAACACTGTAGCTAAAACTTCAGTAAAAAGTGTAAGAACAAGATAAAAAATATTTTGCTACATTTGTTTTGACAGCTTTGTTTGAAGGAAAACTGTTAAAAGCGCCAGTTTACTAATTTAAAAATATTAATCGTGACATGTGTCACATGCATTCGAAGAATGGTTATAGATAGAAATCAAATCACTTTCGATTTTGTTTATTTTATTTACCGCTCTTGTTATGTTACTGATATCATTTTGAACTTTTCAATTCAAGAGAAACAGGGGGAAGGGTCAGCAAAATTTGATGTTTTTGCAAAGCTGAAAAAAAAATTGTTGTATATCAAATAAACTCACATTGAAACAAACTTGATTGGGTGTGAAATGATACCTTAATTTCAAACGTACATAAAGTTTGAAATCGAACTTTCTACGGTGAAAATTGCTTAAACGTTGGTTGCCCAGCAATTTGAACGTAACTCTATTTTTCCCTTTCAAATGATTTAAAGTATTTAAAGACATTAATTAATTTTTTTCAATTCAATATCATCTTTTTTGCAGTAAATAAATGTGATAAGTTATCACTGATAACTGATAATACTAAAAGAAGCGGTGGGGATATCGAACGAAAACCTTGGTCTGAACTTGTTTAATTAAACTTATCGGTGGTGTGAATAGCGCTTTAAAGTGGAAATAAAAATAAGCTAAAATATATGAGTGTAGGTAAGCCTATTTCTTTTCTATGTGCATAGAAATGCAGAATTTGTCATATATTTTAGAGAGTGAGCGTAAAATTCTTACTGAAACTATCAGAAAGAGCGTAATTGTCTGAAAAGCAAAGAAACGTCTTGAACAAAACGTTAACAGCAACGCTTGAAAAGACGTCTGTTTGACAGTTGTTGTATTTGTTTTGATTGTGCACGATTTCTGTTCACAAATTTGGTAGCAAAAATTCGCAGGGTGGGGAAATTGTTTACTCTCTTGTGAGCACTCTCTTTTTTTGTGCACAGCTACAAAAAATCACCTAAATAGGATTAGACTGACTTTCGGTAGATTCCGGTGCATTTCGTGATAATTTTCAGTAAAGAAACAGACCTGGGGCCGAATCACCACACGTGATCGAGTAATTCGTGACTGAATTATTTGAGTTTGGCAATACTTCTCACGTTATCGAGCACTTAAACATTCCTTTTTGGCATTCCTTCATCAGCATTTGAACGAATTGAAATCAATAAATGGACAGCAGAAAGATATAATCTGCAATTAAAGGCGAATTTTGAAAGAAAAATTGCACTCACTTACTTACGATCACTGATGCAATAATTCGGCCCCTGGTATCTGTCAATAGAAAGAAAAAGGACTGAAATGAAAAAGAGAATAGTTAAATATTTGCATACTGATAGGTATACTTTTGCACGTTAAAGCGAAAGTCTTTTTCTCTCCAATTCCTCTTTGATTTAGAATTCTATGTCAATATTTTGACTTGTGGGTTGCAAGTATTTCAGATAAAAAAAGCGCATACCGCATTAGAAAAAGTAAAAAAAAAAAGTTGAGAAGTGAATTTCTAAAGTGTTTCAATCAGACACCAAAGCAAAAGTACGATTGCTCTGTTTTATGAATAAAAGTGTGATAAAACTTACTAATAAAAAGTTAAACGTCAGATTAGAAATCCCTTTAAATATTTTACCATCGATTCATTTCAAAAGAAGTTCAGCATGGTTTTGTTGTATGTAAACAGTGCCACTTTCTCAAATATAGTGTCAAAGACACATAAGTTGTGAAAAAATGCAAAACGTGTTCATCTTGACGGTGCTACATCCTTACAAAAGTGCTTCTATCGAATATGCGACGGACTGGCACACTGTGCCCTGGGGTTAAACTGAATAAATTTCTCATTTTTCTGATTTATATGTACTTATAATCGTTCCAATGAGTTCGTTTTTGAAGTTTTGACCAGTGTTAAAGCAGGTTGAATGTTATATGAGTTCCCACCACTGAAAAATTGAGCCATTTTGAAAATAAATGAGTCCCTCAAAAAAATCTTTTTAAAACAAATCAAACTTAATGGGGATGTTTATACTGTTCGCTTTGTTTAATAGTTTGTGGACAGAGAAGTAAGGAAGGACAGTGGAAGGAGTGTTTCCCAAAGTGACCAATATAAACTTCGCCTAAACAATTCACTTTGAAAGAAACTCTTATGGTCGATAGCCGGTATCAACTGAGGATTGGATTGTTATCGTTCAAAGTGAGGTCTCATTTTGTATAAGACAAATCAATCAGATTTGATTTTGTTTTGAGTTAATTTAGACTAAGTGTCGTGTGGGAACATAATACATAAAACAAATGCTTTATGTGTAGAAGGCTTATTTACAATTCTAAACAAATGAGCCAAATTGAAAAATGATTAATCAGTGAGTAAGATTCAAAAAATGAATTCCTTTTGATTCAAATGAGTCACTGTGGTAACATTGGTTCTGACTTCAAAATACATATTTTAAAAGTTTTAAAAACCTATTGAGTTTTTTAATTTAGGCAATAATTTGGTCAACAGCGTTATCGTGTTCGGTCTAACACGGATTCAGGCTCTATCCAACAATCTTTTGGATCTCTTTTGGAGTTGGGGTTTCATCATTTTTCTTAAAATCTCTAATACAGCAGTTTACCAAACGCTATTGTCTTAACAATTCAGGTGATACTCATGCGAAGCTTATAAAATCATCTAAATTGTGATCTGCACATTTCCTTTTTGATCGGACCAGGTTACGACGCGACGGAGCAAACAATGTTCAGTCGATACAATGTTCAGGCAATTATTCGCCAAAAATTTGCTCCGCATGCTCTGTACGTCCGTTGTGCAACACATTCTTTAAACCTTGCTATTTCCAGCAAAATACCAGCCGTTACAGATTGCCTTACCACAATTGAAGTAGTTTACAATTATTTGAATACACCAAAAAGAAAAGATATGCTTCAAAAAACAACAAGCGAAAGCGGCTGAATCTGACGCGATAGATCTCTATATCATATATCAAGCAGTTGAAGATTTTGAGGACCTATTTCCGTTTGTGTTTTCGAGTCTCTTAACCAAATAAGAACATTGGAAAGTGGCGCAAAGGACTTAAAAAACGCTATGGGTTTCGAGTTATTGGTTAGCTTAAAGGTTATAAGTATGGCTTACCTTATCTCGGTGGCATTAAGTTGTGAGTTTCAGCTATGGATCTCACCAACGATTTAGGGGATCAAAGACATGCGCAATAGAACCGCTGACGATGCGAATGTCTCTTCTACCGCCGTTAATGTCATTGCTGTCGATGATGCACTTTCTATCTGTGCCGATGGTGGTGTTGGAGAGGATGTTGTTAGTAATGATGTTGCTGCTGTTGCTGTTGCTGCTGGAGTTAACAATGTTGCTGGTGTTGCTGCTGTTGCTGGTGGTGATGATGGTGTTGGCGACGATGTTGCTGTTGCTGATGTTGATAATGCTGACTTAAATCTTGCTGTTCTTGCTGTTGCTAACAGTGCGGATGGCAATGAAAACTCAAATGTTGTTGATGCTATAGCTTCTAATGAGGTAGATGCGAACAAAAATATATATAGTCCTACTTTTAAATCCAAAGCAATTAATGGGACGTCCTTGGAGTACTTAAACATGACCGAATGGGTGGTAAGGCATAAGAAATGGTTCCACATAGGTAGTTTTCGTTCGAATACTTCCACAGACGTAATAGTAAATCATCTCGTATCAAAACTAAATATTAGTCAAGAAGTTATTGCCTGCTACAAACTGATCGCAAAAGGAAAATCAGAAGAGGAGCTGAAAAAAATCAACTTTAAGCTGGGTGTACCCTTGGAATACAAAAAGTTTATTATGGATCCAAATATGTGGCCTGATGGTATTAAAATTAGACCATTTCAAAAAAAAAACTTATAGTTCCTGACAACATTCCGCTTAGAATCGACACAAACAACTTTTCAAGAAACCGTTCAGCTTCAAATAGTCTATCAATTTATTATCAGAATGTTGGAGGCATTAGGTATAAATTGCATAATTTATATGTTACTTTATCGTCTTGTGTATATGACATTATCCTTTTAACAGAAACATGGTTAACAGAGAATCAATTAAGCTCAGAGTTATTCAATATGACAAATTATACAGTTTTTAGAAAGGACAGAAATAACTTATTAACTGGTATGGAAATGGGTGGAGGTGTTTTAATTGCCATTCGTTCGTCATTATCATGTACGCAAATTGAATTGAACTCAGAATCTAGTATTTCTTATCTTAATTTCGATATAGATCAGCTAATTGTATCAATTTCATTAAAAAATAATACAGAAATATTTATTATGCTAAGTTATATTCCTCCCAGGAGTTCTCTAGATTATTATTGTGTTCACTTACAGAATTGTAAATCTATTCTAGAAGATCTAAATGGCTCACAACATGTTATTTGCATTGGTGATTTTAACTTAGGTGACATTAAATGGAGTTTAGACTTGGAAGATAAATATCTTATTCCTTATAATGTTGTATCGGAAACTGAAGTTAAAGTTGTCGATTTCTTTAGTCAATTTGATTTAACTCAAATAAATGATAATGAAAATGAATTGTCAAGAATACTTGATCTTATATTTGTTGACAAGGATTTTGATATTTATATTGAAAAGTCTGAATTCCCTATTGTGAGAAATGTAATGCACCATGTCGCACTAGAAGGAAATTTTCATTTTTATGACTATATTAAGAATGATTTTGAAGATAGCATTTCTGTTGCAAATTACAGTAAAGGAAACTTTGATGCAATGAATACCTACCTCTCGTCTATTCCGTGGGTATCTTTATTGAACCATACATCACTGGAGAACGCTAATCAAACATTTTTTTCAGTCATTGGAGAAGCGGTGAATCGATTTGTTCCCAAGAAAATATCAAAACTAAATTCAAACCCAGCTTGGTTCAATAGAAGACTAAGTAATCTTAAAAATAAGAAAAACAAGGCTTTTAAGCGTTATAAAATGAACCATAATTGCAGTGTTCTACGTTCTGCTTACAACTCTATCCAACATGAGTTTGATGTTTTAAATAAATTTTTATATCGTTCCTATATGTTTTCTATTGAATCAAATGTAAAAAATAATAGTAAATGTTTCTGGAATTTCATCAATTCAAAACGAAAGTCAAGTGGGTATCCAAACTCTATGAAGTACTTAGATACAACGACTAGTGATATTCATGCGATATGTAATCTTTTTGCTAAATATTTTCAATCGGTATATTCTTTAGATTCTCTTTCTGATATCAGTATTCCAGTTATTACACAAGCTGTCAATGTGGGTTCTATGGTACTCAATATCGATGAGGTCAAGGAAGCTTTATTGAATCTTGATCCAATGAAAAAAGAAGGACCGGATGGTATTCCGCCAGTTCTTCTTCTAAAATGTGCATCTTCCTTAGCTGAACCGCTAACTTTAATTTTTAATATATCACTTTCTAAAGGAAAATTTCTAGAAAGCTGGAAAGTCTCCTTCTTAACTCCAGTTCATAAATCAGGGTCTAAACAGGATGTAACAAATTATAGACCCATAAGTAAAATTTCAGCCTTGCCGAAACTATTTGAAAAAATTATATGTAATAGACTTTCCTTTGAAGTTAAAGAACATATATCGGAGTTACAGCACGGGTTTATATCCGGTAGATCTACAGCAACTAACTTATCTCTTTTTACCAGCTTCATAATAAACAAATTCGAGAATTTTTCGCAGACAGATATAATCTTCACTGACTTTGCGAAAGCATTTGACAGGGTAAACCATAGAATATTAATACATAAATTGTCAGCCTTTGGATTCCACTCTAAAGTTTTGCGTTGGTTGATCTCTTACCTTACAGAAAGAATCCAAATTGTTAAGATTGGTAACAGTTTTTCAACTAATATTAATGTTTCATCAGGCGTCCCACAGGGTAGCCATTTGGGACCTTTGCTTTTCCTAATATTTATTAACGATATTCCGGATGTGTTCTTGTCTTCATCCTCCTTGTTATTCGCAGATGATCTCAAATTATACCGAGAAATAAAAACTCCATCCGATTGCTATCTGCTTCAGCAAGATTTGGAAAATTTGACAAGATGGTGTTCTGTGAATTATCTTCATTTAAATGTATCTAAATGCCAAATTATGTCCTGCTACAGAAATACTTCTCCTATCATTTTCAATTATGGAATAAATTCTACCAACCTTCAACGCGTTGAAAGAAAAAAAGATCTTGGAGTTGTTCTTGACACTAAACTGTCATTCGTGCCCCACATTGACTATATGGTGAATAAGGCTAACCAAATGCTTGGATTTATTCGTAGGAATACAAGGGAATTTACAGACCCATATACTGTCAAGATACTATATAACTCATTAGTACGGTCAGTTCTCGAGTATTGTAGTATTGTATGGAACCCCTATTATAATAACTCTTGCGAAAGAATTGAGAAAGTTCAAAGAAGGTTTACCAGATATCTAATTTTTAAACTAAACTGGCGTACATTTATGCCTGCTTATAAATCAAGATGCTTGCTTTTTGATATTAAAACTCTTGAAAATCGACGAACATGCTTCTCTATTATGTTCATTAGAGATATTATAACATTTCATATAAAATGTCCACCTTTACTCGCTTTGATAAGCTTTAACGTTTCTCAAAGAAATTTTCGAAATAATAAGTTATTTAAAGAATACTTTCATCGTACTAATTATGGCCTTAACGAGCCAATAACACGTTGCATCAGAGAAACTAACTTTGTTTGTAGCAGAATAGATATTTTTGATAATTGCTCTAGAGATACCTTTAAAATATATGTGTCTAATATTGTAAATGTTAATCTACATTAGATAAATTTGTATTTTTCTTATTATTATATTCATTTTACTTTAAATTCTAGAAATATAAGAAATCCTGTATTAGTCTGTAAGAGAATATTTCTCTGTTTGATGAAACGAAAATAAACTAAACTAAACAACTAAAAGCTAAACGGGCAGAAGACGACTAATTTTCGAAAGTGTTTGAAGATCCAAAAAAAAAAATATCAGAAGTCCTTGACATTGACGTTAAACATAAGAGAGTAGTGAACCAACAAAAGAATCGTTCGAACCCTTCGGTTCAAAGCACAGAAAAGTATTTTCGTGTTACTGTTTTCAATCCTTTTCACATAGAAATCGATAGAAGGATTGAAAACAATGGACCTTGGAGAAAAATTTACAAAACATGAAAATATACAAGAAGGGTAAGGGTTTTCGGTTCAAGGTCAAGGTCGGTCAAGGATTCTTCGTCAGAAGAATTAAAAACTTGGGACTGATATTTGATCCGAAGAAATAATACTTCCTCTAAGAATTCATTGGAAGCACTCGATAGCTGCCCCGAAGAAAGCTTCCTTCATATATATATATTTTGTTAAAGATATTAGCTACACTGCCGGTATGAACGTCAACTCCCGAAAGAACTTTCTAGAGTTTAAATGGAATAAAAACAATACATGACCATGACCAACGAAGTGAGATTCTTAAAAATATGTCTATTTAAATAACAGTGTGATAAGCTTTGGATGTTTTCAGGATCTTTTGAATTGTTTGGCTGCTGTAGCTTTTCATCGCGAAATACATATAATAGCGAATGTTATACCTACTTGTAGTTCCCTCACCTTTACCTACTATGCCAGTAAGCATAACTGTTATTATGCATATTATTGCTTTATCAATAATATGCATACTAACAGTTTCCGGCCACACTTATTGCGACATGGCTAAGTAGGTCAAGCTGAATTCCAGAATGCAAGTTAAGCAATGCATTCTGGAGTTCAATCAAAAGTTCCAGGCAGGTCAACGGAAATATGGTGAGTCTATTGTTAACCACCGAAACGCGAGGTCGTGTTTTAATTGTAATTTGTACATAACATTTTGGCGCAGCCGGTAGGATGCATTCTGGAGTTCAATCAAAAGTTCCAGGCAGGTCAACGGAAATATGGTGAGTCTATTGTTAACCACCGAAACGCGAGGTCGTGTTTTAATTGTAATTTGTACATAACATTTTACATAACACGGACGAGGTTATAAGTGTAGTTCAATACATAACACGGACGAGGTTATAAGTGTTTTTTCCAAAAGGAAGAAAAAAACAGGATATTTTACTTATTATTATCCTTAAGAAATATAATTTTTTATGGCATAGCATACATAATGAATTCAATGAAGTCTTGTTGTTAGTTTTCTTTAATTAATAAATTTTTTTTTTAAATGAGCGAACTAGATCCATCGCTCCCTCCCATATCGAAAAGCTATCTACGCCACTGACTCAAGTACTTCGAATGGAAGCACCCATCTTTATTTTTGCGTTGCCCTTTATTGGATTCATACTTTACCAGATCTTCTTGTACTTCCTTTCTCTGACCAACACTGCACAATCAGTGAAATGACATCAGTGACATTTATTGTGCATTGCTTCTTCTTGAAACTCTTCTTTACATTCTTCACAATCATCCAGATCACAACCAGGATGACATGTTCTTCATCACCCGCCCTCTATTAGTTCATCAACTAGGCGACTTTCCTATGGTTCAGTGAATACTTTCATATAGGCACAACTCATCTTAATTACATCCTGCCATGAGAGAAATTTCCTTATGTCTTTTCTAAAATTGCGTCCATTCAACTCCTTAAGTTATTTTCTTTATTTGCCATATTTCTTCTGTTTCTGAGGTCTGAGACTGCTGCTCTATTCTGTGACGAACTCGAATCCATTTAAGAAACTAATAAAGTATGTTAAACTCTTAAGACGAAAAAAAAATTCACCGCATGCACATTGTGATGTAATTAAAAATATTCTTGAATATGCCACTGTCACCCCTGATAGAAAGTATTATCATTTTTCTTGCCATAAATCACCTATTGTATTTATATTTGAGCGTAGTTTGGATACTCCCCCGTGCTATTAACGGCGGAGTTTTAGTAAGGAACTTCGATCTTTACAGGTGTCCTGCGACAAATCTTGGCTTGTTTTTTATTCAGGTATGAGTACGGTACGCATTGTGCCCAACTTCTACTGCCATCATAATTATGCTATAAAACAAGCCATCAAAACATACCAAATGTTCTTTGTAGTGGACAAATTTTCCTTTTTTAGTAGCATCAACTTTGCTTTGCTTTGTCTACAAGTCCTTTAATGATATTTTTCATAATGGATATTGTTAGGAGACTGTTATCTGAAAACACATAAGGTGGGTATGTCCCAGCCCAGCTACTCAAAACATTATAGCTGTTTTCTTTTAAAACATAAGCATGCAACGTCTAATTCCAACTCCACAATGTCAAATAACATTCCCATCGTGAAACAGCTATGATTTTCATTGTTCGCACAGCCCTGAGAACCAAAAACACTGTTAACCAAAAGTGCATATAACCTGGGAAGATTGAGGCAATTGAGATCGTTCGCGTGTGGCACGGAATGACTTACACAACGGGACCCGGCACCAAAATGTCTTCAAGTGTGCGCCCACACTATATCAGCGAGGAATGAGTGACGGAAAACTTCTGCCACATGCCGCATGTTTTGGTTTAAAATGAACATGAAATTACAAACTCTATACAATCAGGGCCGCATTCAAACGAGAACATCTTACGCCACGGTTTTCCCAAAAATTTAGAACTGAACGAGTTGTGAATAGGATGCGAGTTAAGAGCAATTAGATTTTTGTTTCGTCTTCGTTTTTGAAAAAACTTCAATGGGTTAGAAGATAGACAGTATATCAAGCATTCTCGACGTTTTGAAACTCTTCAAAACGGCGTAATTCAACTGAGTGAAACGCCGCAGCCGCGCCGCCCGCCGTTGGGAACAAATCCTCTCAAATGCGGGCATGTTATCAATTGCATGTCGCTATGTTCCATTAGGGTTGTGCATTTGAACAACTCGTACTAAACATTTCATTGAACCTCTTAAAAGAAAACAAAAGCGGTTTCACGGTCAACAACAATCACGATTCCTATAAAAAAAACTTCGCCATCCACACAAGTCCAAATGTCCTCCGAGTAAGGCCATCACCATCACACATAAAGAGGCCCATTTTAGCTCTCATAATGGGCTATTGAAAGGCATGTGACCTAATGTGCTAGTGTCATGGAACTGCTCTGGCTGTTGCCAGATAGTTGATGGCTTCAGTCCTCAAATTGAATTATGTCATGACAAAGAGTTTTGACTGTATAAGAGCGAAAGGTGGGATTGCTCGACGGCGCGCGGCGACACTTAAGGAAGCTTTCTACTCTAACAATAAGTATTTACAACGAATTTGTAGGAAGGAGGAGTCTGTTCTTTTGCACCGTGGCGTGCATAAATCCCCGTTTTAGCGACCAGGCACTGCTCCAAATTGAATTTCCAAACACAAACACACATATTGACATCACACCGCACTGGTTTGCTTTGGGTTACAGCATAGAACCTATGTTGTCGCTCACTCCCATGAGGTATTCTTCTCTTCAAAACCATTGGAATTGGCTCCAATGACAGTCGATTTATGTCCTTTTTCCTGGACAAACATTCGAAGGCATGGCTATATGGCGTTGGCATTGGCGCAACTGTCCGACTAAACAGATTTTTATGAGGAGCCCCATCTGGTTAAGAGTTCCTTTCTTGTCATTTCTATGATAAATGGTCCAACCGTCCTGTTGATAAATCAAAAAGTTCGACGTATTGCAACAAGAGCAGCATCCTAACAATTTTTGTTCGTGAATGGTTTATTTTTATTAAGGAACCGAAACGGAATTCAACAGCACAATGAAATGTGTAGATTTACACCTGATTGCGATTTTACTTCGAGAAGGTTTTAATACGATTGATTTAGGTTAAGGGACAGCAGCAGAGATTCAGTTTGTGTGTGTGTGTTTTTCTTCCTTTCATGTTCCACTGCTAAGAGAAAAATGAAAAACTTTCAATTGGGGAGAATAGCACAGCAATGAGATTAAATTTTGAGCCAATGTGTTCATTTGAGCAAACAACGAAGTGTTTAATTGTCTCAATTGATAAGCCGGAAATGGTTGAATCGGCAGATAAATTCTTTTAGCAACTGAATTCCGCTTTACTTTCGTCATTGGACTTGGTTTATCTTTAGTAATAGGTACTTCGAAAATGGACATGACTCTTAGGATGTTTAGTTTATACCGAAATTTTAAGGGTCTTTTGCCAAAAATGATTTTAACGGTCAACTTTATTATCTTTAATATAATTCTGCTGTACGTGTGTATGTAATTGAACTCCTCCTAAACGGCTTGACCGATTTAAATGAATTTTTCTGTATGCGTTTGAGTGGCGCCCAGGATGGTTTAGATTCACAAATCAGCCAGGCAAATGGCGCTGCAGTCGGTATTTAAGTAATAATTCCTATATTGTTAACTGTAATGAACAAAAAATTAAATTCAAACAATACTTTTGTTTTTTTTAATCATTTTTGATAACAAAAATTTAAAATAATTAAGAACGGGAACCTTAAAACTACAGAACCGAGCAACGCCGGGTGGCTCAGCTAGTAAAATTATAAAATTTAAATTTGAACTTAAGCCTTAGGATATAATAAGAAATTATTTTAGCCGCTAGTTCGGTAAGGCTTCGGTAAGGCTTTGCTGACAGCGCGTCTACACTGGGTGGATTAAATGGATTCTTAATGAATAATGCTTGGGTTGGTACAGAGAGACTGTGAGCATTAGACAAGAGTCAAGAGTATGCTGACCATTTTTGACACCAAATGGCATTTAATAAAAGCAAAATATTTAAAAACGTTATCACTGCTTTCATACCAGCGGAAGATAAGGACCCAGAAAAAATCCGACAGGATTTAGTGGATTCTTTCAACAATTTTAGGTCATTCACATAAATACTTAAGTACAAAAAAGCTTGAAAAGGGCCAGAGTCAAGAACTTTTCTTTCAACCATCTGAGAAAACGCAATCGTCTTAAATGAAGGGAATGTCTTCATGATATACAAAAGAGGTCGTGTAGGCTAGTGCTGACCAATAGGATATCTTTTATTATCAGAATTGGCGGTGTTAAACGTATAAACACCAACCAGCGCCAGCTACACCAAGGGTGCATGTAAAATAAAAAAAAATAAAAATGTAGTGATACTTACATGAAAATAGTCTGACGCTCAGCCAGTTGGGATCAGGGTGGATAATTGTGTTAGAAAAATAGAAAAAAAAATTACAAATAATAACAGACAGTTACATAATCTTTGCTTTGTTTGAATTTTGGAGTTGATTGAATTAAATCAAAAAAATCAAAAAGATAATTAATCTCAAGACATCATGTGACATCAACTCTAAAAGCGTTTCGCCTAGGCGGGTTGAGGTTATGCAGCTCTGGGCACTGCGGTGCCTAGTTGAAACCTATTGTGCCAAGATTGATATCAAACTGATGGGCCCTTTGTCGTACCTCTGCAAAGCGCAGCCCTTGGAGTTCAGGCCTCTATCTTGATCTTCCTTATCTTTTTGATTTTTTTGGTTTAATACATTTCTGGTTTTGATAGGGGTGTAGGAAATAGGTATGTACGTTCAAGACAGCCAGAGATATTTTGATATCATCAGCTCGTTTGACCATTAAAAAAACTGGTCGCAAACAAGTCGAATGGGGTAAAGTTCCTCGTGTTTGAAGTGACCCATCTTTAGATTTTAAGTTTGGCTTTCACCATTCAGACAGACTGAGAAATCGACTATCAAAGTTTTAAATGACTGGTTTAACTCTCACCAGGACATTGCCTTGTGGCAAGGGCTATGAGATAAGTTCGGTCAATGTTAAAGTTCATCCACACTATGCCGAACGGCACAAATAGGCAATCATTTGGTTTCCACTCAAGCCTCCCTCAATGGATATGTTTCTTCCTCATAAGAAGGGTTCAAAAAGTCAAAATTCATAGATATACCTCAAGGCAGATGGAATGCAAGTCTGGTGTTCTACAGGGTATAGTCATCTATGTCCTCTACTTTTAATCATATTTATTGATGATATTGTTAACTTTGTTAACATTAGCAAATTCCTCATATACGCAGATGATCTGAAACTTTTTCTGAAAGTAACATCTATTAGTGATTGCCTAAAACTCCAATCGGATATTGATAATCTATCGTCTGAAAAAACAACATTTCGACAATTTAGCTCACTTCCAAAGTTGGTATCCCAGGTCATGTGAACGCGTGCGAGCTCCAACCGCTGTTCTCTCTTATGGAGTTCCAACGACGTTGATCGCGACCGACTAACTAATTTTACAGGTGCGTCTAATCATGAGCACAGAAAAAACGTACTTTTTCTTGGAGCATAGACAAAAGATAGAAAAAATATCCGTTAACTTCCCCTCACCTTCGATTTTTAGTGATATTTTGTTGATAATTCAATAAGCTTTCAAATAAATGCAACTGTTTGATAATTGCTACCCACAGTTACCAACAAATTTGGTTTATGTAAAAAAAATTGGGCGTCTAATCAAGTGAAGAGCAGTGTATAGAAGCTATTGTATCAAAAGCTAACTAAATGTTAGGATTTATCAAAGGGAACTCAACAACACTTAACTTAACACCCTTGTGTTTCTTCAAACCTCACTAGAAAGACCCAACCAAGAGTACGCAGACATCATCTGGAACCCTCACCAACAATCTTTTCAGATCGAATTCAGAAAGTTCAGAATAGGTCTACGAAGTATGAATTTTACAAAATGCGATGGTGTTTTCATCCAAATTCCACAGCTAGGCAGAATCTTCTAGGTTTGCAGTCCCTCAAATCACGTAGAACTATAGTGATGACATCATTTTTGTGCGAGATATTTTATGTTATCATATAAAGTATCCTTCTTTGTGGTCCTTAATTTGTGTTTATGCTCCAGACAGAGAGGCCGATGAGGGATAGAAATCTTCTTTTTCAATCTAGGAACAGAACTAATTATGGCATGAGTGAATCAATTTCAAGATCGATTAGAGAGTCTAATGAAATTAGTGGTCATATTGATCTGGCCTTCTCCAGAGATAAATTCCGAAACGAATTGCATTACTTATTTTTAGGAAGTTGAAACCTTGTTATTATTTAATTTAAAATTAATCTTTATTTTTTCTTTTATTTCGTTATAATATGTAATCTGTTGACCTCATTGCTCGTAGGTGAAATAAATAAATAAATGAACAAGTAAATAAATAAATAAATAAATAAGTAAATAAGTAAACAAATACCGAACAAATGTGGATACCCCGATCGGCTGACCTTCTTACCGAAAGCAGAACCGATTTTGAAACGAATGATTCGATTGCTGGACGGCATTGTGTAGACGCACCTTTAGGTTCTTAATAGAAAACTTTTCACGACGTATCCCAAGTTTCTAAATTACTCCAAACATTACTTTTTGCTCCTTACACAACTATAAATGCTTGCAAAATTCCTTGATCCATTAAAACCGAAGGATGGTACACCTTCAACACTTTCTACTATACCTGTTTCCAGATTTTCAATCCCCCGAGCTTAACAGTTACAGTTTATTTTATATCACTGTCAGAATAATGTGCTCCCTGGACATATGCAGATTATACAATTCGACGTTGGTTCCTAAGGAGTCGTTAGCGACTCTGAAATATTTAAGGCATCCGAAAACAGTTAACCTGTAAATGTACTTGACTTTGCTCTTATGCGGAAGGAAACGCATTTTTTCAGCAATAGACACACAAGCTGAACATAATTTCGGCAGTTTACCAACAAATGTCGTATTTTCACAGTCCTTTTTACTGTCCCTTGATAAATATGCTTAAATCAAAGATGGTGTAAAACTGCTAGATGATGATGCTATCTACACCAGTGCTTTGTGTGGAAAGTAAATGAATTAACTGAAGAAGAAATAAAATGAATAACGTACTGCATTGAAATTCTTCACAACTAATCTATTTTTTCTAAGCATTTTCCCCTTGAGTTGTCAAGTCTTTACCTCCCTTTATCAAAATAAAAACTATTGACATTTTTACAAGCAGAAATGAAGAACTGGCAGTGAGCAGTGTAAACTCAAATCATTCACTGAAGACTGAACTGCCATGAAAGATTGTATTTTTGTTATAATTTGCTGTCAACATAACAAAGTGTGACACGAAAACAGCAGCCACCTTTTATCGAGCAGCCAAAGCCTATTTAATTAAAACCTAAATGAAAACTCGTTTTCATAATCCGCAATGAACAAAACTCTTTAATTTGCTCAACGAATTGAATCAGGATCGTGTTTAAATCCATCAAAATTTTAGTATTGAAAAAGTCAACAGAATGAAAGAAAGAAAACACAAAAGGAACAAAACAAAGCAAAAAATATTCGTTGGACATCTTTTGCAATTTCTCACTGAAAAAATCCTTTAGAATTTATTATTCCTATACCAAATCCAATGCCTGTGTTTATCAATGTCCTTGATATATTAACTTTCTGAAGTTTAGTATCTTCAAATATCCTTTTTG
Source organism: Melanostoma scalare (assembly GCA_949752695.1). Lineage (NCBI taxonomy): Eukaryota > Metazoa > Arthropoda > Insecta > Diptera > Syrphidae > Melanostoma > Melanostoma scalare. The sequence continues at coordinate 1,084,094 of OX456985.1, forward strand.
GTTGCATTGTGCTATCGATTTTTAGCCTCTAAATCCAAGCAATTTAACAAATCGAAGATATACACACTTTGCTTTGCTCGTCTCAGGTTAAGCGACATGTTTATTTATATCGTAAGTCACAACATTATACCAATTTGAAAGTCTTAGACATCGAAACTTTTTAGTAGACACTTAACAGACAATTCAATTTCAAAACTTAAACTACTTTTCCAATATAATTAGATCATAAAACTAAAAACTAATTTAATATAAAATTCAGTTATTCAGTTATGTAGAGAAGAATATGTTTTGAGCAATTTGTCCTTGAAATTTTAAAAGCCCAAGGCGATCATTTTGGGAGCACCACTTTAATTGTAGACCTAGTTTGAGCTATTGAGGAGCATGGAGTATACGTAAAGACGCAGCTACTTAGTTAAGCTAATATTTAAGTTAAAGTGTTCTTAAAGTACTATTTGCTGCTCCTGGTGTAAATGCACAACGAACGTAGAACACAAATAAGAAATACCATCAAACATATTTCATCAATGACTTATTATAAAACTCTAATAGACTTTATTGCTTTACAGTCAGTAGAAACAAGGAAAAAATGGTTGAACACTTTCATTACATTTCCAATGTCAAATAACAGTGAATCCCTTATAACAAACGAGCAGATAAATTGGGCCTTATTTAACAGAAAAGGGATTTGGAAAAGGACTTAGACACGCGGAGTGATGATACAGATGATATGACATTGCCTTAGAGCTTAGGAAAGTTGATACCAACCACATTGATCGATGGCAGTGATACTTAAACGATACAAATGTGAAGTTACTCAAGCAGAGGAGGTCTTCTATCGCTTATACCTTATCTATCAGCCTGAATCGCTTTTTCTTAAACTCACTTCGCTTTTCTTTTTTTTTTGCACCAGATGCTTCTCTAATGTGAGGAGTCAACGAATTGACAGGATACACAAGGTTCTTGAGCGAGGGGTGAAAAAATTCAATAATAACATGATAAATGAATATCAAAGGTGGCATTAGATTTAAATTGGCAGCCGCTGGCGCTAGCGAAATTTGAAAAAAAAAATCGTTGAAGCCTTTGAACAAGAGCAACCTTAAATAAATACTCGTAACATATAAGCTTATGTGATATAATCAATATCTTTTTTTCATCATGCTTGAGTTTAATTAATTCATAGAATATAACCAGCTTAAGGAAATAAAAGAAAAATATCTACTTGCCAGTTGCCACACATTCAAAATAGAAGAAATTATTTTTTATGTGCTGATTAGATTCTGTAATGAGGATCGGATTTCTTTTCGTGTATAAGAACGTTACTGTTTCAAATGTTGTAAATTTTTGTGCAGGTGCTCCCCAAGGCTCGGTCCTTGGTCCTGTCCTATATAACTTGTTTACTTCAGATCTTCCTATTATACCAAATTGTGACTTAGCAATATTTGCTGATGACACTGCAATATTTTCATCACATGAATTTGCTCTCGACACTGAGAGAAATCTACAAAATGCGATTCCTATTACACTAAATGGAAAATTAAACTGAACCATGAAAAAATTCAAGCCATCTTTTTTACTCGAAAAAGAAAATCTTGCTTCCTCCCAAGTAGTCTGTTAGAAGTGAACTGGGAGCCCTTTGTAAAATACTTAGGAATCACCCTAGACAAAAAACTAACCTTTAGTGAACACACTTCAAATACACTGAAAAAAGTCTCTATTGCGATCAGGATATTATACCCCCTTATAAATCGGAAATCTTGTCTTTCAAAAAATAATAAAATTATAATACTAAAAGTGATTTTCCAGGCTATTCTACTCTATGGATGCCAAGTATGGGGAAAATGTGCAATGTGTCACCCAAAAAAATTACAGGTGTCACAAAACAAAGTTCTTAAGATGATGCTAAGTTTATTTTGGCATCACTCTACCTTAGATGCGCATCAAAAAGCGAATGTCGAATTGATTTCGGATAGAATTGAAAAGCTGAATTGACGCTTTATAGAACGCTGTACGTTTGCCGATAATCCTCTGGTAAACGAAGTAAGGTTAGATTCCTGATCAATTATATACTAACTTAATTATTTACATTCTAATTTGTTGACTTCAATTCTTAATTCATTTATTCACTGTTTATCATTTCGTAAATTTATTCGTTTGCTTATTTATTTCATTTGTTTACTCATTTGTTAAATTATTTATTCGTTAATTATTTTATTATTATAATTATTTACTGTATTTATTTATTAGACTATTTATTTATTTTTTACTTATACATTTCTTTATTAATTAATTAATTTATTTATTTATTTATTTATTTATTTATTCATTTGCGTATTTATCTTTATCTATTTTCCTAATTACTTATTTATTTATTTGTTGGATAATTAATTCTTGTAATAAGTTCTGTTACTTTTTGTGAATTTATTGTCATGCTTCATTTTTGTTTTTACTGCTTAATATTTATTTAATTATTAAATATTTCATTTGTTTTGTAAAAAAAAAAAATTGTCATTCCTTGAGTTATCAAGTCAACACCCTCTGTGCAATATTCTTTAATTGAAGGTTTTTGTTCGTGTTTTCCTTCTAAACTCAAATCATTGCTCTTATCGTCTTTTTCTTTCTCTTAGTCAAAAATACTGTTTCAGAAGAAAGATAAATATGATATTATCAAATCTCTGTTTTATATAATGTGTGATAACAATATTCAAATGTAATTTATAACGAAATAAAACTATCTATCTATAAGAACGTTAGAATTTTTGCAGAATAGAAAGGCACAAGCTGCTAAAAAATGAAGTGGCTTTTTTTAGGTATCGTGACTTAAGGCCAAGAGTCATATGGCCAAATTTAAATTATTGTTTGCTCTTATGTCACTTTGCGAAAGCCACATAAGACCAAACCTTATCATATGTCGCTTTTATCATAAGTCTAACTTTTTGTTAAAACATAAAGCCAAACATAAAATTTGTTAAAAAAAACCTGTTCAGCTGCTAACATTGTTATTAGTTATCAGTATAAAGATAGGGTTTCACACACCATTAAAACCGACCTTGAATTAGATTGGCATGTCGCGGTTCATCAATTTATTTTTGTATGGAAGTGCAATTACGGAAGAAAATTCTGAGTACACGGTTTTAATATCTCTGGCAATTTGTCTTCAAACAGTCATTTCGCTTTTCGATCGGATGCGATTTCAAACAACTGCTTATTAGGAACTTTTCGCACATCCACACAATCATGCAACTCTACTTTCTTAATTCAATTGCTAATGTAGGTACACTTGAAAAGTTTTAAATTGAGAAATTATTATTATATTATTTTATATTTTAAAATTTTTTTTTATTTTTTGAATATTTTAAAACGCCCCTGGTATTTTCCAAATTTTTTGTAAATACTTCTTCTGGCAAGATCTTAAAACTTGCATACTTAAAAAGTTGAAAGCAAAAAACGGGTCTAACAAAATCGATTAAATTTTCAGCGTTTTAGTGTGTTAGTAACTGCAAGTAAATGGAGCTTCAGTCAGTCATCAGTTGTTGGCAACCCTGTTCAACCGAATACGGGATGATCTGCATAAGATGCTACAAAAGACTCTGGACAAATAGTTTGGGTAAGGACAAGAAAAGAGTCCGATGGGAGGGGTCTATCTCCTTCCTTTTAGGCGGGAAGAGAAATTTTATAAAAAATTTGCTTAGCTTTCTAAAAAAAATTGAAAACCAAGCGAATCTGATCTCCCTTATATGAAATTATACATAAAAAAAAGTGAATTGGGTGGCGCAACAGAGCAAGAAGCCTCTGGGCCTAGTGCATTTCTTACAACCATGCCTTTTGAGAAATTTCCAAGTTCATACACAGTTCCAAAACCAACGAGATGGTAGGAAAAGGCATTTTCAGAGACTTTTTTCCTATGAATAGATCAATAAAGCTGCCCGACATAGGTTTTCACATTAAAAATGGAAGCCCCTCTTCGATCGGTGAAAATGAAAAATTTTACCAGAAATGTATGAATGCCTTAAAAATTTACCTTTTTTTATAAGTATTTGCCTCGTTTATCCCCATAGTCTGAGTCTTTTTCTGAGTTTTGAAAAGATATTTGAAACAGATAAGACATTTAAGAAGGCTCTAACTGAGTTGAATTCAAATCCAGTCAGAGAATCGCTATTGGGACTGGGAACATGAGTTTGCACACCACCTGACTGTCGTTCCGGAACTAAAAGCTGGGGCACAAAGTGAAATGTTGTTTTAATAGCCAATACAATTTGTATTGGAAAAAGAAGAAAAGGTGTCGGATTAAATAATTTAAATAAACTATAGAATCAAACAAAAGTGATTAAAGTATATGCGCATTAGCATCTTAAAATGTTAAAGCTTGAATAAAAGAGTGCACACGAAAGATTTGTACCTTTCAAATGTATTCAATTTGCATTTGAAAAATTTAAGAAAACGCCACTTTTGTATCATACTAAGCTCCACGTAGGTTTTGTTGAGGGGGTGATAAATTTTGTTAAACTTAAATTTGTGTTGAATTATGAGTGGTCTTCGATATTTTATTGTTTTAAACTAACGTGCATTCTTGATTAACAGCTTAATTTGTGCCCTTGTGGAAATTTTAATTCATATTTTTCAACTTAAAATTTTGTTCCCAATCACAGCTCGTTTTTGCATTTGCATTTTGGACACTTCTAGTCAACTTTTTGGTTGTACTTTAATTTTATATTTTTCCTAACAGTTCCAACAATCGATTTCAATAAGAATTTGGAATACTCGACCGGCAAAACATTCTATTTTAAACAATTTTGTTGGAAAAGTGGCAATTTACATACAAAATGTCACTTGCTGTGCCCCAGCTCAGTTCTACTTTTGGCCGCTACGCGTCGTGATGGCCAGTCCCAATAAGCATTGATATCTTGAACTGATTGTGCTACAATCTCAGTAATCTGACGTGATAGAGCGGATTTTGTGACTGAATTTTGTTCAGCACATCCAGAACCTTCAAAACTGTTTCACCAAATTCTAATTTCCTTTCGAGACTCGACCTAGGCATGACAGCAATGTACAGCTTATGAAATTGAATATCTCAGTAATTTGATGTAATAGCGCCATTTTGAAACCAGGGGCCGAATTACCGCACAGGTGATCGAGTAATACGTGACTAAATTATGTGCTTTTGACTTCTAGCATTTTCGAGCACTTTAGTAACACAATTTGTCATTTTTTCATCAGTATTTGAAGGAATTACAGTCGATAAATGAACAGCAGACTGATGTTGTGTAATATAGAACGAATTTTGAAAGAAAAATGTCACTCGATCACTGATGCGGTGATTCTAACCCAGATTTGGATTCAGCGCATAGCAAATCATTAGGAAAGCAATGACTTATTCTTAGGTTAAATTTTTTTGCGTTCAGGTTCATAAACAGCAATAAGGTGACGGAGCGATTTTGAGGTCAGATTTGAATTCAAGTCGAAAAAACCCTTCAGAAAAACGTTGTTTGTTTTTTGTGTCAAAATCATTATCGACCAGCGTTATTGAGTCTGTGATACTTTGCTATGCCGCAAGCCGCACTAGTAAATAAAAAAAGGTAAATTTTTTTTTTTTATTAAATAAGTAACTTGTCTGTAGATCGTTGTTGAAATAAAAGCGAATCAATTTTAGTCTTAGTCGCTATTAAGATAACTAATGATTAATGATTGGCAACTGTAATATTTATCTGCGGTTACAAATAGTTTATTGCAGTCCAAATCATTATAAATGAATAATAATTAGTAACTGGTAACCACTATCGACTAGAACATCGCTACCCGCAAAGTTCCAATGCGTTCAACTGCACAAAGTATACATACGAACTGAAGAATGGTTATTCATAATAAATAAATATAAACAAATAATGTTTAATAAATGTAAGTTATGAAGGTACATAATAAGCAGTATCTCTATTTTCCGGAACAAATGTTAGAGTCATTTTTATTCAAGTATCCATCACGGTGAAAGCACTCCATTTGGTCAAGTGGCTTGCGTGCACTCTTCGATTACCATTTCGTGTTGATGTGGTGCCACAGCGTCACAGGTTTTTAAGGACCTTGATGAACTAAAGACGAAGTGAATCGCAATGCTCTAATGCCGTCAATCACAAAATTGGAATCAAAATTGAACAATAAGCATTTGTATATCTAAAAAAACAAACCAAAACAGACAGTCAAGCATCATTGACTTTACATATAGATCTAAACCATCTAGTGGTTTCTTTTTAAATCATCTGGTATTTTGGCACTGACCGTAGTTTCCCACTTCAAATCGTGACGAAATCAGAATCTCCGCGTGGAACCATTGAGCTGCGTAGCAGTGCACTTATTTTTAGATTAATCCTTGATGGACAAATAGACATAGTTCAAAAAAATAAACATTTCAGTTTGCTTTGTTTGATACATTACACAATGTACATGTTTTTTTTTTTTTGTTAGGGTAGCTAGTCACATTAGGATTTTGTTTTGTATGCGCAACTCAACAACAAAAGACTTAACTTTCGTCATTGTATCAAATATTTAGCATCACTTATAATTATATTTTCATTATTATAAGTTCTCTTGTAAAGCCAAAGCCACTATCAAATAAATTTATCTAATTTCAGATACAAAAAAAAAAAACTTTCGATTTCTGTCCTCGCATGTTTCAATAAACGAATGACTTGTTTTTAATACCGACCTTTTTAATATTTAAATAGCCCACGTAATACGAAAGCAATAAAAGGCAGTTATTAAAGAAACGCCAAAGCAGAAAGCACCCCTATAACACTCTCGTATCTAATTCGAACATGGCACTCTTAGAGCATACCAAATTTATAGCCTTGCGTGAACTATGCAAATACATTTCCCACACGAAATGGTCTAATTAAATACTTATTTAGACACCACATTCGATGACCTTGGGTGTGACTAGTTGTCTACGACTAAGATAATTTACTTCTCACATTTTAAAGTTTATACAATTAAATAGAAAGTCAAAGGACTATAACTTTAATAGGTAGACGACATGCGTCCTTGCTTTACGTTACGTAATTAAGGTCCATCTTCAGTCTGATTAACATTTTCCCATTATCCTCATTCTTGCTATATATAATATTCCTGTCACGTATGACCTGCCTTCCACTATCCCTGGGGTTAAGCAGGTGTTCGCCTCCAGAATGATAAGGTGTGTCCATGTCCTGCGGTTATAGAAAACAAACAGGTACAAATAGTATAAACCAAGCACTAGAGATAATGACATAATCGATATTGTAGTTGGTAATAAATTAATATCCTTTGCTCAGGGCCGAAGGTATAAATTAACGAAAACACGTATGTAATTGCAACTAATTCCTTTCCCAAGTGACTGACGCACACAAAAAACTTGATCTTAAAATGCTCACTGAATGATAAGAAAATTGAAAAGCTTGGAATTGTTGCACAATCGTTTCTACAAAGGTATGTAACCGCGGTGCCTAGGAATATTAAAAAGGAAAATATTTAATGCAAAATTTTATGATTGCTCCTTTAATATCGCTGAAGTAATTGTTTTTCGATTGACATATACATAGTCATAGTAGTTTTGAGAAAAACGCTTTTAAAGTTTAATGCTCGCAGCTGTTAGAGTGTGAGGACAGGAGATTAGTAAGACAATAGCTTTAAGTACTTTCAGAAAATAGATGACGTCATCTCCACAGATTTAACAAGACCTTTGACGAAATTTCCAATAAACTCATACCTTCTCAGCTTTCAACCTGTTCTGTTGAAATGGATTTCTTCATATTTAGCCTATACTGCATCAACAATGTTCGCTTCAGATACACATTTTCCTACCCGGTTCATGCTACTTCTCACGTCCCTTATGTAGCCTCTTAGGTCATCTCCTTTTATCCCTACCATAAATTCCTACAACCTGGCATGACTCATCCCTTATTCAGCTAGACCTTAAAAGTTTCTCAATCTGGTGTTTTGATCTAAATGTTACCAATTGTCACGAAAGCGTGTTTAAGCTTTACCCCATCAATCGCAACCTTGGACTTTTGTGCGATCAGGAGCTCAATTTTAAATTTCTCACAACCATTCCTTGCAAGGGAATGGAGTGGACCTACAATTTTCTACCGGTTACGAACGGCTAATCGAGAAAGCGCTTTTCATGGCAATGAATTTACGAACGGAGGACTTGCCAATTCCTCACGTTTTTCAACGGTGTGTGGTCAATTAATAATTTTCCAATTTTTATGTTACCCGTTTACTCTACATCACCCTTGCCCGACCCCTTCTTTAATTGAATTCGCTTCTCAAGTATGGTGTTCTTATCGAGGAGTACACATTTCAAGGATTGAGAGCGTTCAAAAACGGTTTTCTTGAATTGTTCTTCGAGGACTTCCTTGGCATGATCCTCTGATCCTCCCTCGACACCAAGGTCACCTTCAACTAATAAATCTCAAAGCCTGAAACAACTTAGGAATATATCTGATATCTTGTTTATTCATCGTTTCCTGTGACTCTGTAATCGTAACACCACTTTCCTTATAACGAAGTTCTTTATTTTAATATCAGAAATGTGTTGGTTTTTCCAAGGTTTTTGAAAGGTGACTTTCCGCTTCCGCTATTTGAATGTCTTTTTTTTATTTTACTGGGAAAAAAAAATTGTTGTTGACCTCGATACGAAAATATTAATCACAAATGACTTTTGTTTTGAACTTAGTATAAGTAGTCTGAAAAATTTTGCTTTAGGGCAATAATATTACCTTTTACCTCAACCTTAACGAAAAGTGGTGTGCCTCAACATTTTATTTTACGTCATCGGCGACATCCACCGCACACGAACAAGAATGTGTTCTATGGAAATAAACTGCGAAAGAGAAAATTCAAAGTGGTACAAAATCAATGATGAAAAAAATTCAAATTGAAAATCTAGAACAATACAAGCAAAATGATCCACTTTTCTTAATTATTTTTTTTCGCCCACACAACAATTCCAATTTCTTCGCAAAGGAGATATATTGGCGTTGACGCCAACCAGTTCATTCTTTAATCATTGCGTCACTGAAATACACACGAAACTTGCGCAACTCGTATGTTGTCGAGCCCTTCCCGCCATTTTATCGTAAGTGACAAAAAGAAAGCACGAAGACATTTTTTCCGGTTTTAATTTTAAGGATTTAAAGTGCAAAGGAAAGATGTTCCAGTAAGAATCTCTTAAGAGTTCCAACGATACCAAGGGAACATCTTTAGTTGTCTGCTTGACCCTTGACTACCCACCGACTATCCATCCGAACGTGGATTATGGGTAGACTTGCGCGGCAAAATTAAGTTTGAACATAATCACAGCAAAGCAACTTGTGATTACGTCAATCACGTCTAGGTCTCACATTGGTTCACTATCTTGGACAATTTACTTAAAGTCCGATTGTGAAAGTAAATTGAAGGCAGCTGAGGTGAAAGTGTTATGAATATCAACAGGAGCAACAAAGTTTGAAAGAATAAGAAAAACTGAGGATGGTGAAAGTCTTTAAGTCAAAAATGCCATGGTGCAGAAAGTAGAGCACATCCGGTCTAGCCGGTATTTTCCATATTTTCAAATCGAAAAGATCATAAAGAAAAAACTGTGGATACAAAACAAATCCAATGCAGCATTCTAGTCACATAAAGAACAGCTCGAAGCAAAGAGCTTTGAAGGCGCTTCTGTGGACTACCTGGTGTAGCCCACAGTTTTTCTAGAACCAATGAGATAAACCGTCAGAAATTGTTTGCTTCAAGCTGAGCAGTGAACACCTTACCTTTTTGCTTCTGAAATGCCCCTGAGAAGCTGGTATATTTGAAAGCTAAAAGAACCTTTTCAGTATCAATTCTAAGACACCAATTTATTTTAATTTATTTTTCTTTAACGGTGCTCTTATCAGCCATTAATTAAAATAAAATACAAAAATTGCTCACAACAAAACCTTGCTCCTGGTATTTGCGATTCTTGAAAAAAATTCGTTTGAATTTCTAATTGTAATTATTATTACTTCATTGCTTTAAATAAAAGCAAGAAAGAAAGCTTATTTAGCAAATCGACAAAATGACAAAGTGCGAAGAGACAAATTTAAAATTTCTTAATTAATATATGGAATTTCATTCAAATGAACTAGAAGTGACCATGAAGACAACACCAAGTGCTAGATTCTTAAAAAAAATGAAACGTTTCTATACTTCAATGCAAAGGACGAAAAAAAAAATAATAAACTCAATTAAAAAGTTTACGGAGCATCAAAACGAGCACAAAAGAGAGCGGAATAGTGGCGACAAATGGAAAAGAAAATATTTATTTCAAATGGCTATAGCCTCATCAGCGAAGCCATCATCATCGCAGTCCTAGCATAATTTTTTTGTTCACTCTCCACGACGACCATTCAACCCAGTCCAAGAGCAACATCAGCAAATATATAGTAAAATGACAACTTGGTTTGGGTCATCCATCGACGCCGCCGACGCGACGCGACGCCCAAGTCTGTGTCCATCCACATTCAATTCACTCAACCCAAGCCCACACACACAGCATCTTGAGCAAAATCCAATAGACGGATGGCCGCCATCTTATTATACAAATTAGACACAAAAATAATGTGCAAAAAGGAATTAACTTTTAAATTTGTACTTTTTCAATTTGCTAAACAGAATTTTCACTTAGCATGGAAATGAGTTTTAATTCTCCGCCACGTTGTGGTGGTGCTGCTGCTTTGACACCTAAACAGCAGTCCCACAAAACGCGGACGCCTGCCGCTTTCTGTTTTGAGAAAAATCACAACAAATTTATTTGTATGGAATTAGACGGTGTGGTTGAGGGTTGTTGAATGTATTGTGGTTTTAAGTGGCGCCCAACCGAAGCCGCTGCAATTATCCCATAGTTAATGGCAATCCAACATCCGGTCATTGCGGGCACGTGGACTTTTTTTCAGTTGTGTTACCACACTTCAATTGGGGGATGAATATTTACATTATTAAAGTAGGTAATAGGCAAAGTAGGGAATTGTGTAGTTTTCAGTTATTGTTGGCATGTTAGCGGCATACAGAAAAGTAGGGCTGATTGTGCTACAGTATTTATTGAAAAATAAAACTCGGAAATATTATATAAGGACATTCTCTAAATTTGTTTCAATTATTATTGTCCGCCATTAGGTGGACTTTTTTCAGAGAAATTTAGAATCGGTTTAAAAAATCGATATACGAGTACATGAAGAAGTTGCTCGTTTACTTTTTTCGTGGTACTATTACGGTTAAGGACTGTATTTAGAAAGGTTAGTTTTAAAAATTTCGTCGTTCTGGTAATTGAATCTGTGACTGTAAAAACTAATTTCCCATGAATCTTAAAGGCTGGGATTTAAAAATGTTGCTTAGAAAGCTGAAGTATTCAATAACAGCAGAAGACTTAAAATAAAGCTCGAGGATATATCGTTACATTCAAAGTTCCTAATTGTAGGTTTTAGTGCCTAATGATCGTAGTGATACAAATGACAAGAATTGAGAAATATGAAAAGACACCTTGAAAGCTAAGTATCTATCGTCGAGTTCAAAAAAAAATGTTATTCCGCGTTTACATGTTGCAATTTCTACTATACACAAACTTAAAATGAATTTAATTGAAGATTTATATTCGCGACAGTGGTAAAGAAGATTTCACTTCAAAAACGAAAAAATTTCAGAAAAACCCGCTGGGTTAAGCTTTAATTTGCCTGAAAGTTTTTAGCTTCCCGTTCCCTTGAGAATATTGAAAGAAAAAAAGTAAATTGATGTTACTGAGGGTTATATCTTAGCGTTGAGAGAATTTTTGGGATAGAAAATCTTAGGTTCACTTGTGATTATTGGGATGAAATACACAAACATGTCGATTATGGAATCCGCAAAAGTCTTCTCCCGCAGATTTTTCCGATCAGTAGGGCATCCGCATCTGCATCGCTGTCAATTATTAAATCCGACGGATGTATTGGCTTCATTTCCAACATTTATGCCTGGTTAACAGGACTGATAAAACATTTCAATATTTGCTGGCACAGTTTTTGCCAAAAATTAAGCAAACTAATTACATACTATCTTTTAGTGTTAAAATCCAAAAAATGGAATTGTAAACAAAAATATCACCGTATGAACATGGGAATGAAGTTTCCGCTTGAATATGGAGATCAAACCTTTACAGGAACCATACCTGGACTAAACTATTTTTACATGCGAGAGGAGTGGGTACGAAACAGAGCATAAAGAGAACCACGAAGAATAGAAACACTGTATAATGCTTCCTGTCTCATTTCCTCCCATGCTAAATCTTGTGTCAGCCCTTTTTACTGTCGCTTTTTGGTTTCATAAAATTTGAAACAAGTTTTCATTTCCACAAATTTAATTTTACTTCTTCTTTTCTTTCAGCCTCCCAGTTTCACATGGACGCTGCCCTTGAGGTCATACGTGAAATTACAACAACAATTTTATTTCCCATCTACTGCATCACAAAAAAAGAAGGTTGCTACCCTGGTAGTACAATGGACCGGCTCTCGGGGTTAGTACAACCAGCTCTCCGGGTTAGTACAGCCTCCTCTTTCAAAAAAAAAAGCATTCACTAAATCAACTTAAACTAAAATTTTAATCAATGAATAGAATTTTATCTTTCAAAAACGCTATTTTGTGACCAAGCACGTGGCTTGTTTGATTTTTAATCAGTTTTTTTCATAATTGAGTAAATTTTTTTTAAAACTGTCCCCACCGCCTAAACTGAGGAAGATAAATTCCCTTCCTATACGAATTTTTTTCTCGGCTCAACCTATCCATCTATTAGGCGTATTTTTTCACAAGGATGTTATGTACATAACATGATTTCCAAAAAAACGCTTCGTTCAGTTGTCAAACCAATAAAAGTTAACAAATGAATTTTGTTTGCCAAATTCGCACAAAAACGCAAAAAATGTTTGTTAAAAACCCAAAGCAATTGTATAGAGTGGAAAATAAAAATATTTCGTTGTGAAATTAATGCAGGTAAACAATTTTTTTTGTCCGTTTTTTGTTAGTATAGAAATGTAAACGTAAAATAGGTCCGTTCACAAAGATAACAAGGAATTTCTCTTGTGTGTTTTTGACTCTGTTTACATGCTGGGGTTGAATTCATATGAGTGTGATTTATATGTGAGTTGGAAGAAATATTTTGTTACTTGTTTCAAACGAATTAAACTATTAATAAAAAAAAAAATAAAACCATTTTTATATCATACTTAACAATCACTTTTGAAAAAAATGTCAACATTCACAGAAAAATGTGAAAAGAAATATGCAAAAAGTGCTTTCAGTCACTAAACAGACATTTTTTAATTGCTATTACGATGTTTTATGTATCTTTATTTAAATTTACAAATCTAACTCTTGAAATCAATAAAATTCTAAAAATCTAAAATTTTCAGCAACTAAATTACGGAGTGTAAGAGTGGGCATACGATTTTATTCAGTTACACATTTGTGAACAGACCCTTTGCCACCCATTTTGCTTTTGTTCGAGATACATAAAAGTCTCTAGACGTACAAACATAAAAAAATGAAAAGTCGAAAAACTCATTCGATACTCGACTAACTTCTCGACCAAATCTTAACCTTCCTTTTATCCATAACATCGGTTGTCGGGGATGTTGTTTTTGCTTTGCATGTAAAATGATGTTATGTATATAACAGTCTTGTGAAAAAACACGCCTATTGTCGCACAATGTTCAAGAAACCCTGTAAATTCTAATTGAAATGTTTTAAGACTACCTTACCCACCGCTGGTGAGGGAGATTGCAGAACAAACCCAATGCTGCAGCAAACGGGTATCCAGTAACCGTACCTGAGCAAAACTATTTAAGTCCTGAAAACTTGTTTAATAAAATGTGCTAAGGCTGCATTAATCGGTTGTTGCTTACACTTCGTTCACGTAAAAGATTTTGATATGTGTGTGTATGTGAATGTATGTAAATTGTTTTTATTTTAAATAAAATATCAAATATATACAAAGATTTTCATTTGCCTCGTTTTTAAATATTGTTAAAATTTCAAACTTACGACATTGACCTTAAGAGTGATTTATTATATAATTTTCATTTAAAATATTTTTATTTGTAAATAAAATTTAAACATTTTATCCACATTAAGTATGAAAAGATATGACAAAAATAAAAAAAATTATTTATTAGCAAAAATTTTAATCTTAAAAATTTTTAATTTATGTTATTTTAAAAACGCATTCAATTTTATTTGCAAAATGATTAAAATATATTTCGATCTTTATTTCATTTGTTTAATTAAACCTTCAACAAGAAATTTTCTGTAGGCTATGGCCACCGTGAGATAATTGACCAGTTGGTCCCAGGCTAGTAAATCTTCGCCATTAAGCACACGTATAATATCGTTTTCTTCCAATGTCGGGTTTTTTGAAGTATCTGACTCTAAATTCTCGCAGTACTGGGCATCGGCTCAAAAAGTGTTGAATATTTTCTTCCTCTCTCATGCAAAGGCTGAATAAGAATGATGCATTGCCGCTATATCTGCTTCCATTCAGAAAGATTAAATCACATCTCGCTTTGAAGATCCATCAGGTTAATTTAGAAATACTAAACCCTGATCCCTGATGTGATAAAGTTGAGACCCTTTAAGTGATCTAAGGCCTTGTAGATGCGTGAGCTGCTGGCCAATGCTTTTCTTTTATTTTCTTCAAATGATTGAGATGAGATTTTGATATGTATGGAGTCATTTTTGCCTCTGATGTACTATGAGAATAAAAAGTATGCAAATGTACGTGCTCCAATAGTTTCTTAAATGTTTCTATTAAATGTTTTTCTATTAAATATTAAATAACCCTTAAGGCTTCGACCTATAGAATCCGTTGCGTCCGTTCGCTACCGGATTCAACTGACTGCTCGATTAAATACACACGTTCTTATAAGAGGTGATCCTTTTACACTTTGTAATCATAATTCGTACTCGAAATTCCTTAATTCACTGTTCTTTGGGAGCTACTTTTATAAAAACCTTACAAGGTGTTACATACACCAACTCGAAAAAATCCTAACTGTGAAAAATTTTATGAAGAGCTCACTCATCTCCAGTAGCAGTTGATTTGTCGACTCATCTCTAGTTTCCCTCATTCATTCTGACTAATTCATATCTGCCAAAACACCGCAACAGATTCTATGGGTCCGGCAAAACTCACAGCTGTCAGTTGAATCCGGCAGCGAACGGACGCAACGGATTCTATGGGCCTGGTCCTTTACTTTCAAGAACACACTCGTACTATACTGTTTTTTAGAAAATGTGAGTGAGTTCGATTTGAAATCGAAAATGAATGTCATTTTTTCTTTTTAATTCAGCTTTGCTGAAGTCAGCAATCTGAGCTGCAACAACAAAATTTTATAAAAACTAAAATATTGACAATCCATTAAAATTGTTCTGTAGTAAAAATGTTTTAATTTTATTTCATTCTTGCTGCCTCTAGAGTCTAGATCTAGAGCAAGCATACATCTATTATGTGATTTTATTTTTAGAGCACATAATAGCCGTTTCACATAACTCATACAAACGGACTACGGACCGAACAGAAACAGATACATTATCGATTTGTTCTTCTCTGACGGATTATGACTCCACTTTATCTATACACAACAATATACCACCCAATTTAATATTTATAAGGCGCTCAATGCACCTACAGATAGCCTGCCTGCCACAAAACCAGAAAAATCGATGCCAACATACTCGGCTAAGAGCATAGCACATCGACAGCCACACATATACTTGTTGGGAATAAATGCACACATCACCCATCAGGAGGTTACCAACTCTTTTCCACACTCGGGGCTGTGTTGGACAGGACACATCTTTTCGCACACAAAAAACGGAGTGAAAGGAAACTTAAATAAAATGGAAGCGAAAAAAGGTTCTTTCGCTTGGCGGGAATTAATGTGGGCCGCAGGGGACGACCATGGATTCGACATTCATCCTTGGCCGGATTTCGATGAATGTGCGACCAGAATAAGCAATTGACACTCGAGAACTGGGAGTAGGTAGGTAGATGATATAAGGTAAAAGTGCCAATACCAGTTCCAGATCCTAGAAAACCGTTCAGAAGGGATTATAATGCATTTCTGGTATATCACATAGCCTTTAAGCCCTGTGTACTGAAAGAAGGTTTACTTTTTGCGTTTTTGTTGTTCTTATTGTTTGGTATACAAAGCCACAACAAACTCACTTTAAGCTTCTTAAGAATCCGTAATCAAGTTTTACGTTCTTTTTGAATCTGTAGCTGAAGATTATCCAAGCGGCCTTTGCGCACAGAGCTCTTGATGATGAATAATAGTCTACATGTTGAAGATGGGAATAAATGGAATTCTTCGGTGGGCTATACTGATGCTTGTATTTTCCATTAGATGAGAAATGACGAGCTCAAGTCAAATGTCAAATTGATATTTTTTGTAAGGATTTTATCATCAGCGCTGCCATGTGTGGCGGTGACGGTGGCATGGCGGTGGTGGCGGTGGTGAACGGTGGCGGCCAAGACGCAACGCACTTTTGCCTTCTTGTCAGTACAAATGACAAATTAACACTCGCACAAAACCATACAGCCAGTACACTTATGTTGAGAGTTGTAAATCAAAAGTAAGACAGATACTTCTTCACATTCTTCCAAAAAATAATGAACCAGAGATTAGGATTGCTGACACATAAATCTTTGTGGCATACCTACCTTCACACATGGTTCCAAGAGATTTGAGTAATTCGCAAACAAAGTGAAGAGAAGTGACGAAGCTGTGAGGATGTCAGTTAATTACTTTATATGTGCAGACTGTCGTAGAGGACAAGTGCAAACATTTGTCGGATTCGGGCTCCTTGAAGTTGCAAATTAGCTCCTTCGAGAAGAATAATGCTAATACAGTCGAAAATTGGAATAAATGTTCACAGTTGTTGATCTTAAGGGCTTTCTTCGATGACTTAGGAACTATGTTTTTTTTATATAGTGAAACCTCGACATTTATGTAGCTATCAGTAGCTCTGTTTGCTTAAAAGATTCCGTTGAAGTAATTCGTGGCATTGTTATTATTTTTTTATTTATTATTTGTTGCTTATCGCATCATCAAAATCATCACAAAGGCTTCTTACAAAACATAGAAAACATTTCTCTTTTAATTTGATAGAAATTTCTCACAAGCTGAAAATAGAAAGTTATGAGTTTTACAACCAAATACGTCGATGGTAGCCACTGTCCTCCAGTTTAAACGGAGAGGAGTATACGAGTCGAAGAAACTTTTGCTAAGGCATTGATATTGACCTTTAAATCAAAAATTTCTCAATGAACGCGGAGTGGGTTTGTGAGGAATAGAAGAGTTTCAAATGTCCCTCATCCTTGTGAATTATGGTATGCTGAGGACCCACTTCATTAATTAGCTGTTTGTTTCTTAACGGATGAGCTTTTCTGATGTGGGATAAGCCAGAATATGTGTGGACTGTGCCTTAAAACTTGTCTCTTCCGATGAACTTCGTCCTCAATTTTCGGATGAGTTTCACAAGGTGAAAGGTAAGTAGTGACAAAGTTTATATTGCTGCTATTTTGATTTATTCAGGTGTTGGTCTAGCAGGGAAGAAATGATTGCTGCTATTTTTCCGATTAAGTGCGCATTGCTATATCTTTTCTTAACACTATTATAAAGATGAAAGATTTTTTTGTTTGTTTGTATTAAAAAGGCTCCAAAACTACTGAGCCGATTTGAATGAAATTATAATGAGAGATAGGGGACAGAGTCTTAAATATAAAGTAGAAAATACAAGTCCGAAATTCTTTGACGGTTTGAAAGCTACATTACTCCCGAGTAGTAGGTATGGACTATATTTTATACCTATTTTCCGAAGGGAACGGGAACGGAAAGTTGAAAAACCACTGAATCGAATTCAAATCTTTTTTATCATTACAACATGGTGATGTCCCCGATTAACATGACCATATTTCATCACCATATTCTCACAGGAACGGGAACGTAAATTGGAACATTAGAGTTGCTGATCATCTTTCAACATAAGATTGCTTTAATATTCCTCAGTAATTTCATCTAAATATTGCAGAATCGATGCTATGAACTAGAGACTAGACCACCGTAGGACCTTATCTAAGTCACGCCGCGCCGGGTGGTCAGCTAGTAATTAAATACAAACTGCGTTACAGCTTCACTGCATTAAATGAATAAATGAAAAGAGTGACACAAAAAAGCTATCAAAATAGGTCCTACAATTTTATGCCTAAATTAGAAAACTTTATTCATGAAAGTGTGAAGTTTACCCTCGGAGGACTTGTTAATTCCTCGCAAATGAATGAGTTAGTACCCTTTGGTTTTGTATTGCAGTCCTTAACTATCGTAGTGATTTATCCAGATTAGTCTCTTTGATGAAACTAAGGATCTGGGGTTACGTTTAGGGATTTTAGTACCCTCTCATTTATAAAATCTGATCCTAGACAATTTTTCATTTAGTGTATGAGAGCATCGTATAGTCTCCGTGGAGGTGGTCTGGAGATTCTTCCTGAGGTCTATAACAAAACGCTACAAATCTACAAGTCAAAAGCAGGATTATGTCCATTACAATTGTAAAATATCAAGCAAACTTGTGGCTTTGTGTTACAGAAATTTCACATGCACTTGTTCTAAATCACTTTTATTACAAGTACTTGTTATTTTGTGTTACTGTTTGTTAGCCTGCAATATCTAGTCAGGAAATCAGGGACCTATAAAACAAAGCTACAAGTCTACAAGCGAAGAGTCACTTGTAGGATATACTTGTAGAAGAGCAAGCAAACTTGTAGCTTGCTACAAACTACAAACTTGTAGCTTTACAGAAACTTCCTACAATTTTCGTAATTCACTTGTATTACAAGTACTAGTATGTTTGTGTTACAGGCCCCAGCTAGCGTTATTATATTTTGTCGCCTTAGGATTATAGCTTCTTTATATTTTTTCACGTGCGAAGTAGAAGCCAAGCTTGACGCATTTTCGAGATTTGATTCTAGTTTTTTTATTCTAGTTTTTTTCCCGGTTACCTTGCTCCGATTTCTTAATTTCGTTTTTAATGTAGCTCTCTGTTTCTCACAAAAAGGTTCTGATCCTTTTGAGATTTGATCTTGCTCCTGTCTGTGCCAGTTCGTTAGTCTTCTCAATTCTTTTTTTATTGTTATTTTATTATCAACGCCTGGTTTGTCTAAGTTTGATTCTACTTTCATTCTTATTGACGTTTAGAAGAAGAATCAAAAATAACTTTCGAATGCTTGGAAAGTAGAATAGATATACGGATTTGGGGCCTAGTGCTTTCTGCAGCTTTTGAGCCGTGTGTGTGCATTTTTTTTTTTTTTTTTGAGATAACACTTTGTTACTTAGTTCAACATTCGAACTTAGCGACATTGAAGTCCTTGGTCTTGATATCTCGAGGGATATCATGGAGTGGTAATTCCTTTGTCATTTTAAACATTTCGTTTTTTCCGTCGCTTTGTTATTTTTGACAAACTTTGCCAATGTTGCATTTGACATGCTTCTTATGACTAAGAGAAATGAATGTCAGGTGTCCAGGTTCCTCTCGAAAGGCGATATCAGCGAAAAACACTTTTTTGACATCCAAATCGCGAATCTTTCACGCAACATGCAAACCTTTGCCACGGACACCACACCACTAAAAGTAATGCAGTTGTTTTATTTATGACCTAGTAGTCTTAGATCAATTTGTCTTTGTTGCCAGAGTACAAAGTACTATAAGTAAGACACTTACTCAATCTTTCACTCAAATATAAATGTTGATATATGGTCCAAAGCAACGCGGTTATTGTAAATACCCTGTTCTTAATCAACAATAAATCCCGAGAAAACATTTATTCGAGTCTCGATTCTTCCACTTAGTCACTGCTCTTACTAGGCACTCCAAAGTATTTTGGCCCTCATCCTAATTGACATCTTGGCTTCAAAGTCTGGAGAGCTGGTAAAAGTTGATCAGAAGTTGAATATGTTGGCACTACACAATAAAATCGACAAGGCTAGAGGACACAGCAGTATAAAGGAAATATTGGGTATCATTTAAAATATAAAAAATTTGAAAGACGAATAATGTGGAGATCATTCAGTCGGCCCCAGCCGCAGCGATTGCCTCCTTTAGCCCCCCTGCTTTCCTCAATCTGTTGCATTTACGTATACCATACCAAATCTCTAAACTGTTTGATTTATAACGAAGTCTACATCAATTTCTTTGCTGACTATAGTGAGTTATAATACCATTTTTAATTTAATTAAATTTAACATCTACTTTTACAATTTTAAAGCATTGTTTCTCTTTAATTCACATATATGTATAAACGTAGAGTAGGTATATACATATCCTTAGGTAAAATTTTTTCCGTCACAACAAAGTATTCACAACAAGAACCTCATTTGAATGGGAAAGCCATTGAATCCCTTATCAGTTTTTAAAATAAATAGGCACCTAGTAGCTGCCTAGTCAAAAGTCATTCAAGACGCCTTAACATATGCTAATTTTTCAACAATACCGTATTTTAAATTATGTATCCGTGTACTAAAGTATATACACACTGACCGACAAAAAACATAGTGAACCTATTTGGTAGGTGCCTTGGCCTTGCCTACCTGAACAAAATTTCAATAGATAAGTAAATACATACTCGTACTCGTCCATACCTACCTTCTTCTCGACTTCTTTCTTTTTTATTTTAATAATCTGAAAATGTCTTGAATTTGTATAGAGGTTAAGGAATTTTTACTCGAGGATGTTTTAAAAATTAGTTTCTCCCCTAGGTGTTTCGATGTTCTTTACCTCCCTCGTTGTTCTTTTCTCAACATTCCATTAAAAAATATAAGGAATTAACCTTAAATTTCAACCAAAACTGTGTATATACAGGAGTAGGTGTGTATATGCACCAGTAGTTAGGTACCTAGTTAGGTACACCTTTTTGCATAAATTATTCGAAGGTGAAGCCAGTTTTTTTCGCGTTGACCTGAGTTGTTTAGATAAGGCAGATGCTTGCATACAAATTAATTTCTTAGTATTTCGAATAGGTACTCTACAGAATCGCTTCATCTACTTTCATTCAGGTTGTATCTACATTCTTGTAGTTACCTTCAACGAGCTTCATTGGAAATGCTAATTTGAATCTCATTACATCCACGCGAGAGAGTTCTCATCCCTCAATCACTAGAAGATTTTTGTAAACTCAATAAATCTTCTATCGAGATTTTTTCCCGTCTGCTTTGTCTACCTGTTATAGGTACACAAAGTTCAGAGGGATTGAAAGAATTAACGTATCTACAGGTCTCATCTGTAAGTCTCAAATCCATGCCAGTGTAATACCTACACACACAAAGCCCACAAACAAAACAGTTACGTTTAATTTATGAACGGCAATACGAGACTACTGTTTGGGAAAATGGTGTCCCCCTCGCCCATCCATATCTACCCCTGCCGAGGCCGACTACTTATACTATTTCCGTAAATTCTGTAGTACCTACTACCTAGTATCTTTAACCGCAAAAGCTGAAACTGCTGATCAACCAGTCTCGAACCCATACTCCACCAGACCACCTTATTCAATAGCTTCCCTTCAATTTCTTCGTACCTACGTTAACTTCAACTTCATTTCCTAAACAATCCTGCTACACATTATGCCTACCTTCGAATGGCCTCCGAAGTAGGTACAATATTCTAAGTCGTCGTCCTACCCCCAATAAAAATTAACGATTTCTTCTTGGATGTCGGACAGGTGTACAATTTCTGATATGCTGCACAAAAAGTGGAAAATCGAAAGCGGACGGGAGCCTACGGCCTACACAGCCACACGGCCATACGGCCACACAGGGGGTGATGAAGTCCGAGAGGAGCGTTAGCCGGTGAACGGAAGAGGGTATTGAAATATTTTCAATTTGGAGTGTGGCAAAAGTTCACGATAATTTTTTGTTTGTAGTGGTGGTGGTGATTGACGCTGCAGTATATTCCACATACACATTCACCTCAACAAAATATATTAATGAATACGTAATGCGTACATTACTCCCCCTGAAAAACAAAGAGGCACTGGAAAATGGTTTACTCTTCTTCGAAGTTCGTTCACTCCACTCAACTGGATATGGAAATTTCCTAGGCTGGATGGAGACTGGAGTCTCCGTATTCAGCACTTCCCCTATGCTTCCAGTTTTTCTGCGATGAATCAAACATGCGCTTTGTACATTTAGGAGATTGAAAACCAAAATCAAAATAGCCTCGCAATTTGTGAACCAAATTCTGAATCTTCTTTCAGATGGAAGGCTTATTTGGAGGCAAAAAGGACCTTCGTGGTGGTTGGTGAACAAAACTGTATACATTAGATTTGCCATTGACACGACGCACGGCGCGACTTCTAGTCCTTACGCTAAGCGACCATAAGTCGTCGATGTTTAGGGGCAGAAGTTTGTTTTACTTTCTGTTTACATTCCTTGCTTCCATTTTCCAAAGGAAAGAGTTTACATCACACGAACGCGCATGGGAATGGGTGCAATCGGACTCGGGCCTAAGCATAAAATTTCTAATGATACGAGTAGGTATCGTATTTCTTATATCTCAAGAATGTACGAGTATTAAGGTTGCGCTTGTGAATTTCTTCCTATTCCTGTTTTTGTTTTTGTTTTAACGGACTGCTTCTCGTCATGTTAAGTGATTCAGTTTACGAAATCAGACAAAATAAGCACCAAAGTACCTATTTCTCGTAAAGTAAAGGGAAAAAGAGTTCCATTTTCTCTGGTTTTTTTTTATTGAGACGTTAAGCAATTTCTGGGTTTCATTCAGCAGAGGGTTCATGTTCATGTTGATGTTGTAAAAGGAAAGGAGTAGGCGGTAGATTTGTTCGACGTATGTGTCTGAGTTCGTTCCTCATTTGTCAAGTACATTTCGTGCGCACATGAAAGCAAACGACGCCGGAGAGTAGTTTGAATGCTTATCTTATCCAATGATTGTTTTGCTAACAATATGTTGAATCTAGGTACGAGTAGGTATACAAACAAGGTCACAATTTTAGATTGTTCTTAAAGAAGAAGTGATCGAAGAAGGTATAGGTACTCAAATGGGGAAGTATGTGCCTGATTGAATTGAGTTTTTTGTTTCTTCTTTTTTGCAATATCAATATCTCACTGCCTTATCCCATCTTGAACCACCTTTATTAGTAAAATTTGAAAGTAACAGAGGTAAGGATTCGTCAGCATTAGTATCCTTACACTAAACAAAATTAAATTGGATTGGGTTGTTCGCTAACAGTACTTTCTGCAAGATGCTATTTTTGAGTTGAACGCTTCCACGGATGAAAGTCTTTTTCTAATTCTTTCAAATATTTTTACATACTCTTGTGGTCTTCCAATATAGTTGCTGTTCGACATTTTTCTTCGACCGTAGGTAGGTATGTACCTATAAAGGTAACTAGGTAGGTACTGATGTAAAAGTGTAAGGCTCACTTCCATTCACAAGATAACATATCAGGAACATCAATTTATTCAGCTGAATAAGGTCCCGCATTTGCTTTTAATTTTCATATTAGTTATTAATTACGAAGCATTGACAACAACAGTCTGTAGCAGTCATGTTGTTTTGGCGAAGGCAGTCACATTAATTGTTGATTCGTTTTCAGTTTATTTTTACTTTCTACACACAAAAAACAAATCAATTAAATTAGCTAAAATACTAGCTTAACAAACTTATTGACCTTTGACGGTTGAAATTACCTCTTTGCCTTAATATTAATTCCTTCGACGGTTCGACCCAAAGATAACTTTTGAGCTTACGAACAATACGGGGCTCAATTTTCTTTTTGTTCGTGAAAAATATGTAGGTACCTACCTAGGCCATATTTAGTGATCAAAAGATAGGGAAAACTTACAAAAATAAAACCATACTTTACGAAAAAAAATTTTAGTTCCTCATAATAAATATGTAGGTATACTCATATTCTATCAAGATGTCAAAACATTTAGTTTTATAGCTATAGGAACGCTTAAAGTCAGTGTTTCATATAAGGTACTGGATGCCTAGTAGGGTTAAGGGATATCTCAAACCAAAGCGATTTTGCATAAGAACTGTTGAAAAAATTCTTGTCGTCACGACAACTGCAAATGTATGAAAATACGGTGTCGTTCTTGTCACGTCAGTGCTCAGCATAGTTAGTCTAAGGTTTAATCTCTAACCGCCGTATTAATAAACGCGGAATAGCTGGGTTAGCATTATTCCATGGATTAAGTGGTATTAATAAAAGCGGAATAGCTGGGTTAAGCCTTATTCCATGGATTAAGTGGAAAATGCTATAGCATATAGGCTTAACCCAGCTATTCCGCTTTTATTAATACCACTTAATCCATGGAATAAGGCTAACCCAGCTATTCCGCTTTTATTAATACGGCGGTAAGCATTTAAGGGTTACATAGGTTTTGAAAATGGGTCGATTTTTTGATATAAGAAATGAAATATTTTATTCAAACTTTTTACAAATACACATTTAGCAAACAGTGTCTGAAACTTTCCTTAAAAAGTATTTAAAACTCCCACATTCTGACGTAATTTCCAGCGAACCCTCGGAAAAGATGCGTCCACATTGACAGCAGAACATACAGGATCATCTGAAGTTAAATCTTCGAATTGTAGAAGTCTCTTCCTTATTGACCGCAAAAATGATTAAAGAAAAATTAAACAAAAACACAAACGAAATTTAATTTAGTTGTCATCTGTTTATTTTTTCTAAATACCGAATGCATTTCGGAAGGCAATTGGCCTATCATCATCAGCGTAATACGCGTGAACAACGTATTACGCTGATGATGGTAGGCCAATTGCCTTCCGAAATGCATTCGGTATTTAGAAAAAATAAACAGATGACAACTAAATTAAATTTCGTTTGTGTTTTTGTTTAATTTTTCTTTAATCATTTTTGCGGTCAATAAGGAAGAGACTTCTACAATTCTTACATAATCGAGACCACAAATTTTGTTCTCCTTAACAGATTAACTTGTTAAAAATTTTTTGTTTTGTTATTAAATCTTCGAAACTGTTCACTTATTCTTTAGGACTATAGCTATATGGGACATATCAAACGATTTTTGAAATTTTGAGTGGAACAATTTTGGTTTATTTTTGGCAGGAAAGCGATGAAAAAACGTGTTTTTTGTAGTTTTTGGAAAATTGGCTGCTATTCTGTCATTTTTCAAAAATCGTATGATACGCGCTGTAGCTATTATGCTAAAGAACATGTGTTTAAATTCGAATAGGCTTCTGATCTACCAATCCGGATGTTTCATCAACAGCACTTAACCACCTTTTTTTGAACCCATCTTCTTCATCTTTTTTTTTGTAAAAAAAAATTTCTTGTGTGTTTTTCAGGTTCGAAAATATTTTCATTCATATTTAAGATTTATATTATATAACACACTGTGTCTTATTTAAAAAAGTACCTTCTTTTGGGTGAAATAACCTTACACTCCCCCCTCCCCACCTCACTTAACTCGAGTAAAAATGCACATTTGTGCTTCTTTTATAAACTTAATTTAAAGTCCCGAAACATATTCGCTATTCTTGAGGAATTGGCAAGTCCTGCAACCTGCAAATTAGACTCCTGGAAAGGCACTTTTTCATTAGGTCTTTCGCAGTCGATTAAGTATTGTAGGCCCTCTCCATTCTCATCATGGTTTGGTATAAGGAAATGTCCAAAATTTTCTGCACCGCAGAGTTTAGATTTATCTTATGGGCGGTCGATTTTACCACAATTAGTAGGCCTTTAGAAAGATTTTTAAAAACTGTCATGGTATTTTGCATCAGCAGACTAGATCATATTCCAAAATAAATACGATCAAGAAGAGACTTTGAAATACTTATCATCAGAACGATCTATAGCTAATTTCAACATGTCCACTTGTTAACCCAGAGGTTCGTGGTTCAAATGCCAACAGAGGCAAAAATGTTTTTCCACTTGTATCGCCATTCGCGAGGAATTGGCAAGTTTTCCGTTAATAAATTGCCATGAAAAACACTTTCTCGATTAGCCGTTCGGAAACGGCAGAAAATTGTAAGCCTGTTTGCTTGTCTTTAGTGTCTGATTATTTGTATACGTGGCTTGTATGCTAATATCATGAATAATGTGACTATTATAATCTCAGAAATGATAACTTCCATGGAATAAAAGTCAAGATGTACAAGTTTGGTCTGAGGTATGAGGAAAACACGCCGTTTACGAGAAAAGTCCAAAAAGCCTCAAATTTTGGCCTTTGACCTTCAATAACTTTCGTAGCACACAGAGGACCGATGTGAATTTGTAAAACTTTATTTGTAATGGTAAACCCAAACTCTCTACCAATATATGGCTCTCGGGTACTTTTGCCATTTGATCAATTTAACCGGATTATGAAGGGAATGAAAATTTGGAAAAACGAATTTCCGGCAGACACTACATTTTCTCAAAAAATTGTTGTAAGTAATAATA
Organism: Melanostoma scalare; assembly: GCA_949752695.1. Lineage (NCBI taxonomy): Eukaryota > Metazoa > Arthropoda > Insecta > Diptera > Syrphidae > Melanostoma > Melanostoma scalare. The sequence continues at coordinate 1,110,600 of OX456985.1, forward strand.
AAAAAAAAAAAATAGATTGTATTTTGAAGATCTGGGTCCGAAGATCGAGTTTTTTTTCGAAATTTGCTCTTTATTACACAACATCAGTCTGCTGTTTAAATCATCGACTTCACTTTGTTCAAATACTGATGAAAGAATGTCAAATTTTTTTTCTTTAGTACAAACGTGGAGAAGTAATGTCAAAAATACTTAATTCAGTCACGTATTACTCAATCACGTGTGCCATAATTCGGCCTCTGTGCTAAATTTTGAGAAAATTAGTTGAGTAGTTGTCGAGATATCTTGACAACCGATTTTCAAAACACAGTTTCGAAAAACGTTGTTAAAGTTTAGAGCACAAAGTTCAGCTAACCTCGACTGTGTCACTTTTCAGTGCTATTATTAATATATACTTAAACTGTTATTCGTGTCGACTTGAAAAATTAAAACAATACTAAAAAATTAAACTCTGCAACATCATTCTTTTTTTCAAGGCGTGAATCCCATGTAGTCAAATAACAGATAAAAAATGGAAAAATAAGTCTTTGGAAATTCTTTTTCTACTTTTCTTAAAAATTACTTAAATATAATTTAAACTCCCTAAGCTTAAGCATTTTTTTCTTTTTTTCCCTTCCAATTTAGCAAATTGAAACACGGTTTCCCAAATCACTTTTCATTGGGCCAACAAGCTCAAAATAAATAATAAGCCATTTGTCGAGCTTTTGAAGTGTCACCGCTAATGAGTTTTTGTAAAGCATCGACCACGAGGTTCTACTAGACTTTGAAGACAAGAAAGAAAACGACTACAATGCTTAAAAAGGGAAAAACAAAACTCTATTCAAAGGATCGTACCTTATATTAATAGAACACAACCATCTCAGCTGGTAATGTATGTTTTCAGAAAAGAGATCCGGAAAGCCTTGTTATAAACCTCTGACATCATCTGACAAGAAAAAGAAAAGTACATCAAAATACTCTTTTCACAAATACATAACTGCAACATGTCGTTGCATTTGGTTGGCCTTAGTCATAGAACAGAGGTAGAACTACTTTCCAAAGCAATTATATTGAGCATGTCATCAAAAGCCAGATCTTCATGACTTCTCTCATATCAAAAAGAATAAGTTTTCCACATCTTTGAGTTCTTTTCAAACTCTTTCATTTAGCTTTTTGCCATTAAATTGAAAATCTGATAAAAATAACAAAAAATCATAAAAATAAAAACTCTGTTCGTGGGAAGATAGTCTAATCCTGTGTATTATTGAAACAGGATTATAGACGTTTCTGTCATCACATACATCCAAACCCAATCAAAATGAAAAATCGCCTAAAATCTATGAATGGATTACCTACACTTCCGATTTAATTTTAAGCTTCCCAGCTAAGCAAATAATAAAAAAAAAAAATTAAGGACTGACAACGGATAAAAATAATTCATCGCTCTGTTAAATATGCAAATGAAGTTTTTGTTTCACAAAGTTTAGGCTTTTCTATTCAATTTTAAACAAAAACTTTATTTTTATGTTACCTACCTACCACCACCATGGCTTTTAATTTGGGATACACAGTTGCCGAACATTCAATATGCAAAACTCACCGAAAATATGTACTCTGTGTGTATCTGTATAATGAATTCAGATGAAGCGGCTAAAAGCAGGCAATCGCGATGAAATCTTTGATATTTGTGTGGCCTTTATGCCTGAAGGTATTCTGATTAAACATACGTGCTATTTTCACTAGCCCGGAATTTAATGAAATCAGATCTATGAAAGGTCTTCATTGGTTTAAGCTTAAACTATAAGCAGCTAAACAGAAGTGCCGTGTTGTTGACTTTTCAAGTTTCACTACCCTTTTGTCACTTTCATTTACAGTAAACAGGAGATCGTATTTAACCCAGTGCCTGGTTTGATTTCATAAAATTCGTGGCGCGGGTAAACATCACACCACTATACATATTGCTTTATGCGATAGAATATTCAAATAAGTATACCTATATCCTCACAGAAAGGATATAAGGAAAGTATAAGTTTCACATTTCTTTGGTACCTAGGACGAAATTAAAAAACACGTATGATGAAAATTGAAGCCTTTCTCTACAAAAAATGCCCAAGTCTTTCCATTTCAATAAATAACATTAAAGTCGTTGTAGCATGCACTTGAGTCAGTGGTAACAACCCTTGATGACGAAATTCAAACAACATTTTTGATGGGCCAGCTAACACTAAGAGGATCAATTTATGAAGCTTTACTATCCTTCTTCGAATCAAACAAACTGAATACTCAAACACACCGAGGAGCTATTAAGGAGCATTGAATTATTACATAATTCACAAGCAATGTAGGTATTCTGAAGGGAAATTCTATACATACGAGGAAAAATAATCCCTATAACTACAGCAACAGTGAACACGTTCAAATACAAAGCCAATGGAATTTGCCACGATAGGCACTAATTTCTAAAGTACCTTTTGTTCTAACATACTTTGCGGCGGTATGGCAGTCAAAGGATGCTTCATCTAAGCAACGCGCCAGTGACAAATAGTTGGGTACCTACTCCCATAAACTTAAAATTAAAGTGCGCACTTGAATGTTCCCTTTTACGACGGATTAACGAACAATCTTAGTATTTGCTTTGGAATAAAAGTATTAAACAATTAAACTTCGAAAGGTATTTAATGATAATTAAAGGAGCTCTTTTGTGAGCCCTTAGGAACCCCATTCTTTTTTTTATTTTACTTTTCTTTTTGGTTTCGGTTTCGTATCTCTTGCGTGACCTCTTTATTTAATCGACAGTTAATGTTGACAGCAGAATTAACTGACGTAATTTTTTGGCTACTGAAATGTTTATTTTTATGTTGTTGTTGTTTTGTTTTTGTGTTTTCGTGTAGCTCTTGTCTCATGCACACTCTTCAAAGAACCTAGAGGACAAATAAAAATAATTGAATTAAATTTCAGGGTTGGATGATATTGTATGCGAATAATTTGTGTGTGTATGTGTCTTTTTGGTGAAGAAGAACGTGACAGAAGAACAAAATGTGAGTACACGGGGCTGGAAAAGAAACGTTGTATAGCTACTGCTACTGCTACTGTGTGTTTAATGTAATTGCTTTCTCTGGCAAAATATAGTCTAGACACGTTTAGATCCTGGGGACATTTCAGTTAGAGTTCATCTAATATAAATTTAAGAAGGAAACAGGTACCACGAAAACTCAATTAACCTGACTCGCATTGTTCATTGGAATGCGTAGAAATTAGGTTAGAATTTATTTCGTACGATGAATTTCATTGCTCCTCCTTGGGTTTTTCATTTTATTTTATTCTTAAATTAAAATCGCTCAAGACAAAATTTGTTGTAGGAAAATTGAAGAGAATTTTTATTTATTGGTAATTACCAAGCCCAATAAGTGCATAGTTTGCCATTTTAAGACAGTCGTGAGAGTGTCCTAATAAACGGTATAAGCTGTCCACTGCTTAGCAGGTTATTAAGAAGCCGCCGATTGATTGAATTTTGGTGGACATACTACATTGGCGGTACCCAAAATCTGTTCGAAATCAGAACCTTCTACCTATATCAAAACTGAAGGAAGATTTCGGTGGACTCCACGTTCTTTGCATTTTGGTAATGAGCTCCGAATATCAGGCCATTGGCCGAAATCACCGCAATTGCTGTGCTAACGCTAATGAGCTTGGCTAAACTATCGGTTCGATTTATATTTATATAGCCCCGATGTAAAGGACCCCATTAGTACTCCGACTGTGTTGCGTTTTAGGTACGCAGACACTGTTTCTAAGAAATCCAAAGTCCAAACCCTTTTTATATAAGTCGCTGTAATATTGAGCCACATGCGACACCCATAGACCATCATTGGACTGATAAGATTCATGTAGCGAATCACTTAAAATATGCTATCAAGTTGATTGATATAAAATAGTCCAGTGGGAAAGTTTCTCTATCCCGTGTCTGGCTAGTATCCAAAGGCTCGTTAAAATATAGATTCTGATCTAATCAGCGGTAGTCACTGCTGCCATATCTGCAACTTATGGAAAGACCCGTCTAATAAAAATCGGTATCGAATTCTATCTACAAGGCGACCAAAAATGCTACCGCTAATTTTTGTATGGTTTCATGGGCTCTTCAAAAACCGAACTAATCTAATGAAATGATATTTTTTCAGACAGTAGACAGTGCTTTTTTCGAAAACATTCTCCAATACCTTGCTAAATACTTGTAAGAAGACTTACTTAAGGATTAGCACAAACCTTTCCTCTTTTGATCAGAATATGGCCAATAGTCCAATACCCTTTCCTTTTTAAGGAAAGTATGTACAAGAGCTGTTTTCCTACATACTGGAAAATTTTCTCAGATTTTCTTTTAACTAAAGTACACCTATTTAGGAGATGATTGAAATTTCAATCAATAATGTGACCTTCCATTGATCGAAAAAGATAGTTCAAGAGCATTTGTGGCAGTTCTCAAAATTTTTTCTTACTCAATTACTTATTTACATAAGTCGGCATTGCAGTTCGTGACGAACCTGAGCACCAACAAACATCATTCCATAGCGAGCTCGATTTCCGGTTAGCTCTCTTCAATTTTGTATTTTAAGTCTGTTTCTGTTGAGGTTTTCTTCCACTTTATTGCACTTTATGCACGAAATCTCCTCCTTCTGTGATTTCACTGGAATGTGCTCTCGCGATGCGTATTCTTTTAGCTATGCCCATGTCGCAGGCGCAGTACAGCTCATTGCTGTATCTTCTTACCAACACATTGTCTTCGCATAAAGACCATTCGGAGTACTTTTCATCCATATTAGATAATGTCCACGCTTCCGCGCAGTAAAGCAGTACTGGGATGATTATAAGGTAATAAATTGGGTTCACTGTCCACTACCCCGAAGTTATGGATTTCTATTGTGATATTTTGTCCAATTCGTAGATGTTCTCTGAGTTCTCTGTCCTCGATTGATCATAAGCCATCAAACCCATTTTTGCTGCTTCTGTTTCAATGCTCTCAAAAGTACCTATGATATCACGCTTGCTTCTTCCCATTACGTCAATATCGTCTGCGTAAGCGAGTAATCGTACAGACTTTTGAAAGAAAAATACATTAACCCTCTGGTGTTGGCATTTGAGTTTGGAACAATTTTTTCAATATGTCGCCTTGCTTAAAAGCTTTTCGACATCAAAGGTATCGGTCAGTTCTTGACGGAGACATCCTGCATAGTCGTACGAGTTTTGTAGGGAGCCAAAACTGGACATGGCTCAAAATGTATTCAATGGCGCAAAAAGTTTGCTTCTCTCGATTCTGAGAAGTGAATGTCCAATTCTTGAATTGTACCATTAAGGAGTACCTACTAATGCCTGTTACTCAAATGTCAAAGAGAAAATCTTCCATGAGAAATATTCCATATGGGCTATCGGTTTCAGTATCAAAAAGACAATCCCTAAGGCTAGGCAGAAATAGTTTTCGGTGTTCCAATGGATTTCAAAATAAGAGACTTCTAAGTTCTAAGTTGTTCGAAAACTAAAACGATTCTAATTATAAGAAAAGATTTAAAAGACAGTCCGACTTGTTTGACTTCAATTTATTGTATAAAAAGGAAAAAGAGATTTAGCTTAAGTAAGGTTAGGTTTAGTTAGATACAGTACGATATTTATATATCGTAACTTCGAAACAAGTTTAAGTTTTAAACACAATGGTATTGTTACTTTAAGTAGTTAGTATGGTTCATATGAATTTAAATTTTGTTTATTCCAACACTCCTCGTCAACATTTAAATTGAAAATCCATCCCAAGTGTTTGAAAACAGAAAAGGTGTTTGTCTTTTGGAACCGCCTTCGTCAATCCATCTGCTGCCATCAGCTCTGTTTGAAGATAGTCAATTCGAACTGCACCTTGTTCAATTGCTTCTCGGATAAAATGATACTTGTAGTCCATATGTTTTGTCCTTGACTGTCTTCCTCCATAGTTAGCGATATGTTGTGCACTCTGATTGTCACAATAGATTAAAGTGGGTTCAGCTAGATTAACTTTCAGCTCTTCTAATAGAAAACGGAGTGCGTATACTTCTTTGGCTGCTTCAGATAGTGCTATGTATTCGGCTTCGGCACTTGATGTTGCCACCGTTCGCTGCTTTTTAGATTCCCAGCTGACGGCACCACCTGAAAGTATAAAACAAAAACCGGTTTGTGACTTTCGATCATTTACGTTTTCAGCCCAACTCGCGTCAACATAGCCTATTAAAGGTTGATTAGTTTTTCGGTAAGTTAGTTGTGCATGTTTTGTGAAGTTTAAGTAATGCATTAATTGAATGGCAGAGTTCCAATGTTGTTTTTTAGGACTTTGTGCGAACTGTGCTAAACTGCTTACGGTATATACGATGTCAGGTCGACTGAATATTGAAAGATGCATCAAAGACCCAATTAACTCCTGATACTTATGTGTGTCAACAGCAGCACGTTCTCCAATGACAGTTGGCTCCTTTTCAAGTCTTAGTTTGACTTGCATCGGAATAAATTTTGGTTTCGAATCTTGTAAATTAAATTTTCTACAGAGATTATTAATATATCTTGTTTGAGAGATTGATAATGACTGAGCTTGTTTTTTGATTTCAAGTCCTATACAAAGAGACGGATGTCCAAGATCTTTAATTTTGAAACTTTCAGAAAGCTTTTGCTTTATTAACATTATCCTTATCTTTGAGTTCGAAGCTACTATTATGTCATCTACGTATATTCCCAAAATTGAAGTTTCTTCTTCATTTATTCGAAAATAAACGCAATGATCATATTTTGATTGCAAAAAAGACAAGCTTTCAAGCTTTTCGTTTAAAGCTGCGTGCCATTGTCGGCTTGCCTGCTTGAGTCCATAAAGAGCTTTGCTTAAAAGGCATACTTTTTGAGGGTGATTACAGTCCACGAAACCTTCAGGTTGATTCATAAAAATCTCCTCGTTAAGATTTCCGTTTAAGAATGCCGTCGCCACATCCAAGTGGTGAAGTTCCAGATTATACTGCACTGACAGGGCATAAATTAGTCGAAGTGAACTTTGTCTTATTACTGGTGAATAGGTTTCGACGTAGTCAATGCCAAATCTTTGATTATAACCCTTCGCCACTAACCTTGCCTTACGTCTCTCTACGCTTCCATCTGATTTGTACTTTGTCTTAAAGACCCATCTAGATCCGATAGCCTTACGATCCGCTGGAAGCTTGCACAAAATCCAAGTGTTGTTTTCCATGAGACAACGATATTCCTCCTTCATAGCTGAGATCCACTCATGGGCATCGGGGCATTCCATAGCTTGTTTAAAGCTGTTTGGATCTTCAAGAAAACTTGTAGTTAAGGCTGATTCAACTAATGTCTTGCCTTGATGATGTGACCTCAACCTGCTGGCAATTGGCTCAGAACCTGTATTCGTTTGTTGTGATTCTATAACTCTGTCTGCCTTTTTGATTTTCGGTGAGTTTTGGTCTTCAACGTTTTCGGATTCATTTCTTGTTTCTTCCTGCACTATAATTGTGCCTGTCTTTTTGTTGGGAGAGTTTTTGTCTCCAACGTTTCCTGGTTCATTTCTTGTTCCGCAATCCTGTTTATTTCCATAATTGTCTTCTTCATGTTTAATTTTATTTTGCTCTTCTTGTTGTTGTACTTTTTCAATTGTATTCTCTTTCTCCCGGTTGTATTCATAAAAAATTCCTTGTTCATCTTCAAGTGGATTTCCATCAAATATTTCAATAAAGCGAACATCTCTGCTTTTGATAATACTTCTTGACCCTCTCTTCCACAACCGATATGCTTTGGAATCAGTCGAATACCCAATGAGAACATATTCATTACTTCTGGGATCTAGCTTAGACCTAGCTAAAGATTTGTTCAGTACAAAAGCACGACAACCAATTTGCCGAAAATGACTTATATTCGGCACTCTTCCTGTCCAAATTTGCTCGGGCGTTCTCTCCTTGTTTAAAACAGTTGGACAATGATTTCTAATGTAAGCCGAAGTATGAATCAACTCAGCCCATAAGTATTTCGGGAGATTCGCTTCTATCATGTAACAACGAGACATCTCAAGCAGCGTGCGATTCATGCGCTCGGCTACACCGTTTTGCTGCGGTGTGTATTCAACAGATAATTGACGCTTGATACCATTTTCGCTCAAAAATTGTGAAAATTCTGCACTCAAAATCTCTTTGGCATTGTCACTTCGTAAGGTTTTAATCTTACAGTTTGTCTCATTCTCAACTAGTTGTTTAAATTTCTTAAAGACGCTTAAGTACTCACTTTTTTGTCGCAAGAAGTAGACGAACACCTTACGAGAATAGTCGTCGATGAACGTTACAAAATAAAAACTCTTGCTAATTGATTCAGTGCTCATTGGACCGCATAGATCAGTGTGAATTATTTCTAATAAGTGCTTCGAAGACTTTTCCGTCTTTTTAACGAATGGAATTCTCGTTTGCTTCCCTCTAATGCATGCTACACAATCTATTTCAGTTCTCTGAAACTTTGGCAACCCTACTACCATTGAGTAATCTTTTAATTTACGAAGAGATGAGTAATTTAAATGACCATATCTCTTATGCCAGGATTCTAAGAGATTATTAACCTGCTCACGATTACCTATTTCGCAATTTCGTTCTTTTGGAGTAAGCATAACAGAGTATAGCCCCTTACGTTTAACAGCCTCTAGTATCAACTTGTCACCACGAAATATTTGTGCATGTGTGCCTTCTATCAATACTCTGCATCCGTTGTCGGTGGCCTTGCTTGTCGATATGAGATTACTTCTCAAAGTAGGTACATAGAGAGTACGATAAAAACAAATTGACTTCTGTTCTCCATGAACACTAATCTCTAATTGAACTGTCCCTATGCCCTCGACACTTGCTGATTTTTTATTTGCCACTTGTACCTGCCCAGAGTAGTTGCTGTCTAAATGTTTAAAAAACCTTTTATCGCAGCACATGTGCGAAGTTGCACCGCTGTCTATGAACCAGTTTGATCTATCTAAACTATAATTGTTCATTGCGGTAACCTTTTGTGAAATTCCTTCTATTTGCGTAATTTTTGTACTTTCGTTTAACTCATTTACCATAAAACCTTCCTCTTCTTCATGTGAAACGTTTTCAACGAATCGTATATTTTCCTTCTGAAAATTAACACGGCAATCTTTCTTCATATGCCCCTTGCGCCCACATCGATGACAATTATATTGAAAGCTTGTTTTTGACGTACCTGATTTTGCAGCAAACCTGATGGCAGCAGACGTACCTGATTGTTGAGTATGAAATTTTCTTTTGTGGAATTTAACTTTAAGTGCATCATCTGTCACATCCATAGTGGGCTTCCTTTTGTCGCTAACTTCCAGAAGTCTGGCACGTAGTACATCCATTTTAGGCGCTTCATTACTCGCATCAAAGGCAGCTCGTATATCGTTATAACTTTCCGGCAGACCGTCCAGTAGAACCATCACTAATAACTCATCGTCCAGTTTCGCATCCATCTCTCGCAAGCGTGTTACAATCAAATTGAAGTTAATAAGGTAATGTTCCATGTGTTCATTTTCTAGCATTTTGATATTAATCAACTTACGAAATTCTTCGACCTTTTGTCGAGTTCCTTTCCGATCAAACGTGTTACTTAAAAGATCCCAAAGTTCCTGGGATGTGGTGCAAGATCCAACAAGAAGAACTTGGCTGGGTTCCATAGCAATTATAAGTTCACATTTGGCGTCCATGTCTTTGTTGATCCATTCCTCAATTTTAATAGCATCTGTTTTAGGTTTAGTCTCATGTCCTTGCACGATTTTTAATAAGCGATTCTTGTGTAATACTGCCTCCATTTGAGGCTTCCACGTTAAATAATTTTCCCCATTAAATCGTGGGATTTTTCCGGTAAGAGACGTCATTCTCTCAAAAATAATTATTTAACTTTACTTTAATTCTTTTGCCACGAGTTCTGGGCCCATAACCTGTTCGAAAACTAAAACGATTCTAATTATAAGAAAAGATTTAAAAGACAGTCCGACTTGTTTGACTTCAATTTATTGTATAAAAAGGAAAAAGAGATTTAGCTTAAGTAAGGTTAGGTTTAGTTACATACAGTACGATATTTATATATCGTAACTTCGAAACAAGTTTAAGTTTTAAACACAATGGTATTGTTACTTTAAGTAGTTAGTATGGTTCATATGAATTTAAATTTTGTTTATTCCAACAGAAATCATTTTATCAAAAGTTTGACTAGAGATTCTGAATAAGTCAACGGAAAAGTTTGCAACAAGTTTATGTTCTCAATTTACATTTAATATCTAAGTTGAGTTGAACTCAACTCAAATTCAAATAGCAAGGTGGTTTTACACAAAATTTTAGTACCCTCAACCACTCCAGAGAGGCAGGATCCCGGTCATATCTAATAAATAAGGAGAATCCTGCTAAAATTTGAAATTAAAAATAATATTTTTTTAAAGTCATGTTGCTTTGCAATAAGAAATCAAACAATTTTTTTTTTTTTGAAAGCAAGTGCTGTGCTCTGTTGTACTTTTATTCTAAAAATTGAAGCCAAATTAAGCTGCTATGATCAAAAGAAAAAAATTGTGCGATAATATCTCTCAAGACAAATTGATTGCTATAACCAATCACACTTTTAAGGTAAAATTATGAAACCGCAAGCCAATTGATCGTTTGTGTCTAATGTTCATTCCCATGAGACATGCCCTATTCAAATCTAAAATCATCTACCAGAAGCCTCACAATGAACCTAATCAGCTAAACCAAGTCAAACACCATCAACGCTTAATATTGTAATGCGATATGTACCCTCTCAAACTGAATCCACCAACACCCACTGCGTCTTCCAACAGGAAAAAGAATATATATATATAATCTAACCCAAGGAAACCGTGAAAATCAGAAATTATCCTCGGAATTTCAAGCCAACTCGTCTTTGTGGCTCGTAATCCTATTCAAAGACTTAACAATCAGCAATTTCCATTTCCCTCGATATTTGTATTCGTAATCCTTTTACACTTTTCTGTAGTAGCATAAAACCAAATGAATCACCTTCTCAAGGCAAATCGAATCTAATGTAAGAAAAATTTGATCCGAAATCGAATAAACTTCGAACAATTGTTGCTGCTGGTGGTGTAAAGACCTTAGACTAATAAAGAAAGCAGCACACTGGGGTCGAAGATCTCGAATCAAAATCATAATCACCTATAGTCGAGCTTATACAGATTATACGAATGCAGAGAACACTTCTGTAGTCGACCCCAAGACAAAGACGGCTTAATTCCCGTATGTGTAGCCATCAATAACTTGGCCATGCTCCAATTTGCATAGATACCGTTTGCACAAAGGAAAACTTTTACGGCTAGCCCAACAGCCACCGGGGAGAAGTATGGAAATTTTCTTTATTACATCCAAATTTGAGCAAATGATTCAATCGAAACAACGCACCAAGAACCAAGAAGAGAACAGTACCTTTAAAAGCCAGAAACTTTCCTTTAAATTATTACGTCTTTATAGGGTGGTTGAAAGCACGTTGCTTTTGAAAAAGGACAAAAAGGATATCTTTGTATACTCAGGCCTCATGGAAAGCACCTTGGCCAAAAGAAAGAAAGAAATCCTTTATCCCAACTTTAGTGGATATCCACCTTACTCTTAGACACTCCATCCCCTGTTTTGGTAGGCCAGATATTATATGTATCTACACGATGGTGACCAGACCACCAATTGTGGAATTGATATTTTGTGGGATGATTAGATGTTACTTTAGTTAAAAAATCTGTTTTTGTTTGATATTCGATATTATATTTGATGAGGTGCAACACGGAAAGGTATTTAAAGAGAAGTTTGTTATGAAATGAAAGTACAAGTGGCCTCCACTCCAATATGCGTTTTGTTGTGCTTCTTTCTCTGGAGCTGGGGTATGCTCGCCGGGCCCAGGGTCGACCAAAGAAAACACGTAAGCTTCGGTTATGAAGGACCAACCCTTTTATTGGACTTAAAACTAGTATAATACAGTATTTATTGATTCTGAATAACCCTGTGTTTGTGACTCCAATGCTGGTGATCGGCAGCTCCAACGCTGGCAAGTCCTCAGTCATGCCCTGAACGGCCGGTCGTCAGGTATAGGCATCAATCAACAGTAAAATACTGTCGTCAACAACTCAATCGCTGGCAAAGGAAATTCCAAAAGTCTTTAAGAGCCTATTGGGAGGATTTCAAGGAGCCTTGGCTAAGAATTGAGGATCTCTGGGTACGTTTAAGCTCGGGCTGACTCTTGACTCCTGTTTACTGTTTAACTTTTTATTGAATAGATACATACAATAGGTTCTCAATTCTAAGATAACATTACTTTTAGATATATATGGATATATTTTTTATTGGCACGGAAGGGGCCTAACTTTGAACAATGCGTTGTGTTGCTAATATTTGATTGATTAAACTTAATACATGTGAAAATTAAAAAGAAATTAAAAAATATTTGCAAAATTGATTTTGAGTAATCTCGGGTTCATCGCGGATCCGGTTGTCTTTCTGTTGAAGAGGGTACGGGCGGCTTCTAGTCGCGGTGGTGGTGAGCTGAGACTGCTCCGTCCTAAAAGGGTATTGCCTTTTCGTCAGTGATTAATATAATGCCTTCGTCTAGGCCCGGGATATCTCTCCTCACTCACCATCCTTTTCACCAGTGCATTATTATGGTTGCTCAGGTTGTTTGTTAGTTTCCTTGCAGCGGCAGCGTTCAGAAGAAATATATTCTTCTGATCGCTATATTTATAGGGTTCCCGATTCTTCGTAGAGTTTTTTTTGTTGCTGAAGTACTTCTGTCGTGAACGATCAAAGTTGAGTCCCGTGCAGATCCTCAGAATTTTCCTCTCAGCAAATGCTCCGAGCTTTTTCATGCTGGTTTTGGATATACTAAACCAAGCTGGGAAGCAGTAAGTGATGATTGGTCTGAGTAGCTGTTTGTAGAATAAGCTAACTTGTCTTCTGGCTGATTTCGTTCCTTCTCCGCATAAGGGGGTGTATGAAAGAGGTGAAAAGTGTCGTTTGATTTATTATGAACTTTTGTTGCCTGTTGCTTACCACCGTAATATTTCTTCGAAGGTTATGTCGATGTACTTGATGACAGTTTTCACCTTGAAAATAATTGGAAAGTTGACTCTTGACTCCTCGTATTTTCAGAGTGCCTTATGAAAATTATCTGCACCTAATGCGTGCGTGAGTGCTATGGTATGACTCATACCGTATGAGTGAAACATATTGTGTGACACCATCAGCATGCGTACTCGATGGCGGTAGGATTTGGTTTTGTAACTCCGCTACAGTGTTTGGATTGGATGACAATTAGTAAGATCTCATTGTACCTATAGTGCAGTCAATGAAGCATTTTAGGTCCGAATTTTTTTACTGTGAACCGATTTGCATGAAATTTTGGAATTAGGCTCATCGTACCCTTAAATTCAAAAGTGAAAATGATTTGCACACCGCCACCACCCTGGGGGTGGTTGCCACCCCTTCTCGGAGGTGAATTTTTTTTTTTGAAATAACCTCGGATATCGATAGAAGGCCTAATTTTAAGCAAAAAAACAAATATAAAGTTTTTTGTTAAGTCCAATACTTTTCGAGTTATTGGCAATTGAAAATTCGCAATTTGTTCACGTTTTTCATCTATTTATTGCAAATATCTCCAAAACTATACGTTTTATCGAAAATTTTATAAAGAACAAAATTGTAGCAGCTAAAACAATGAACAATTTGGTTTTTTATAAAGTATTCTAAGAACAATATTAAGCTAGATATAAAAGACCAAAACCATTTTTTATTTTGTCTGAAATTTAATCGATGTGTTCAATGCCATCTAGCGGCGAGCAGATGCATTTTATTTATTCTAATATAAAAACATGTTTTGTAGTGCTTGAAATAAGCTTTAAAATGAGCACTATTAAAAGTCTTTTGCACGTAAAATAAGTGAGCTGTAGTGCAAATAAGGGCAGCATCTAATGTTTTTTTCTTTTAAATCAATGAGTTTTTGGACCATAACTCCTTAAATTTTTATGCTATCACAATTTGTAAGAAACCATAGTAAAGGTAATTAAGAGAGCTAAAACATCCTTGATTGCAATATATAGTAAACATTTTTTTGCTAAAACGGTGAAGGGTTAAAGGACTTAAGAGAGGCTGTGATTGTGCTGCCACGCGCTCTTTAAACAATCATATCTCCGTCAATTTTTGTCTGACAGAAAAAACTAAAAAACCAAATTGTTTGTCAGAAAAATACCTAAATTTTTTATACTTACACTTTTATACGTATCTGTCGTCATTTTTGAGATATTATGAAAAAGAGTGGGTTTTTTAAAAATTTGAAAATTTGTTGTTTTTTTTTTTAATCGTGAATTTTTTGAAAAATATGTGTCCAAAAGCAGCCAAACTGATACTATCTATCAAACTCTTCATAACAAACTTAATTTTAGGCGGAATACGATTAAATTTAATTTTGGTGGAAATGGCACTTATGAAAGCCATTGATTTAAAAGAAAAAAACATTAGATGCTGCCCTTATTTGCACTACAGCTCACTTATTTTACGTTCAAAAGACTTTTAATAAAGCTCATTTTAAAGCTTATTTCAAGCACTACAAAACATGTTTTTATATTAGAATAAATAAAATGCATCTGCTCGCCGCTAGATGGCATTGAACACATCGATTAAATTTCAGACAAAATAAAAAATGGTTTTGGTCTTTTATATCTAGCTTAATATTGTTCTTAGAATACTTTATAAAAAACCAAATTGTTCATTGTTTTAGCTGCTACAATTTTGTTCTTTATAAAATTTTCGATAAAACGTATAGTTTTGGAGATATTTGCAATAAATAGATGAAAAACGTGAACAAATTGCGAATTTTCAATTGCCAATAACTCGAAAAGTATTGGACTTAACAAAAAACTTTATATTTGTTTTTTTGCTTAAAATTAGGCCTTTTATCGATATCCGAGGTTATTTCAAAAAAAAAAAAATTCACCCCCGAGAAGGGGTGGCAACCACCCCCAGGGTGGTGGCGGTGTGCAAATCATTTTCACTTTTGAATTTAAGGGTAAGATGAGCCTAATTCCAAAATTTCATGCAAATCGGTTCACAGTAAAAAAATTCGGAGGTTGGGCCCTATTTTTCGCTTCATTGGCTGCACTACTACCCTTCCATGGTGCAATGCTGAGTCGATCTTCATTTGAATCTATCAACGCTGAGAATTTCAGACTTGTGATTGTGGAATGTTACACAAATCTGTGAAATAAATATGGCGGCGCAACAGAGAAATTAGTCTCGCTCTTTTGAATTCCAAGTCACTGTCAGTCTATTCACCTAGGACGAATTCTATTCTTTACTAAAATCTTTGACTACATGTTCCAAGGTGAGGTACCAGACTTAAAAGTAAATCAAGTTTTATTTGCTGACTATGAAGACATCAACAGAGATCTTACATTCCTGCAACGATCACCAGATGTTAATGTTATAGTTTTGGAATAAAGTAGAGCTAGAGACCATATAAATCACATAGAGAACGAATACTGGTGTTGCCCGTCTTATGATCCATTGCAAGAGTATTATAAATATCTGAGATCTTTGATCAATAAGTAGATCAGAAACTTTGTAATGATGACTTCAATCCACATGAAGGCAAAGCTGCACGAAAGTGCGTCCGCATGGCAGCAGGAGAAACAGAACCTGATAATTTTACCGGTTTTGAAAACCTGACATTTTTTAAACCTAAATTGAAAAACACTGAAAGTTCCTACTCGTTCTCATCTATCAAACATTCTTCATTCTTGTCACATGTATTTGAAAATGAGAAAACTTATCGAAAAAGAAAAGTTTCATGTTACGAAGACTCTGCCATATGACTAAGACAGAAAGCTCATATAAAATAAGAATTAAAATGCCTTGTGTTCAATATTTTGCCATCTCAAAACTTAAAAAGTTCCAATTTGAAATTCAAAACCATTGGTCACCCTTGAACCAATCTACCTGGCAATTTGTTTGTGTTTTTCTTACAAGAGTGCCAAGGAAAATACTTCACCTGGGAAAAAAGGAAAGGGACCATAAAAACGGAACTTCCTCCTCTACAAGTAGCCAAAAGAAAGCTACTGTAAAGGTCTGTACTTAAATCCAGGCAGCCAACAAAAAGAAGAAGAAAAAAGAAGGGGGAAGAAAGAAATGAATAAAATAAAAAAAAAAATCAACCCGGATATAATGATGGAGAAGTTCTCAAGAATTCTAGTGGCTCGTCTTCACACCAACAAGTGAATTGTGATGATGCCCATTCAACTCAGAGTTTGTGTACCCACCAACTACTATAAATCGCGCTAATAGAATATGGTAATGTGAAGGATACTCTTGTACTATTATCAGCGTCATCATCAGCCCGCCATAAATGAGGTGTCATGAAAGAAATTAATTGGATTTCAAAACATTGTTGGTAGCCCGGTTGGAGTATGAAGAAGGAGAAGTAATGGCAGCGTCGAGCTTGAAGCCCGTCCGTCGTGTCGCGTCGTTGGCAGTTCCGGATATGGCACAATCTGTTTGGCAACTTAAATCCATATTCCTGGGATAATTAAGTTTGCCGTCCTTCGAACAAGTGACGCCAGAGATGAAGGAGAAAACGAGGTAAGCTCAGCGCATCGTTACGGGTTAAAGCAACGCCCTGATTGCCACTCTACAATCAATTCGCTTGCTCGATAGCTTCCTTTTGCCTAATACTGACACATCAGTTTCGTTTTTTTTTTTTTTTTTTTCTTTTTTGTGTCCTTTTGTATTTCCTGGCCATAATCATCACCGTAAGCTCCTGCAACAACAATTTACGTAGAAGTAGTCTCACCTTCTGCCGCTGCCGCTGCTACTGCCGCTACCACTAGGCCAGTCACCACCCGCTGCCGCTCAAATACATTTATATATATTCTACGAGGACGGGTATAATCCTTTAAAAGGTCTTGTGCTCTGAACAGGGACAAAGAACAATACGTAAAAAAATGATATGATTTTTCCTACGTTATAATATTCTTTTATAGAGCTTGCCCTTTTTCCTACTCTCCGCCTTCTTCGGTAAGACCCCCGCATTATTATTTTTATGAGAAGCTTTTGTTTGCTGATGTATAAAGTGGTAGAATCGCTATATATACGACGCTTACGCTCACGCGTATGTATGTACTGTCATCGTAGACTTTGTCGTTATATGTCCTCGTGCCAGAGATAAAGGATCACGATACTACCGTGGCTTCCTGATTTTGCTTTGCAATCAGGAGAAGGAGTCTGTTTTTCTTGTATCTTGCTTTGCTTATCTTGTGGCACACAAATGTGTTTTCTTATACAAAATATGTACGGGGACGAATCGAGAGGGGCCTCACTGCCTGGCCGCCTGGTGTTTCGGTTATTCGTACTTATGTCTGTCCGCAGTGTCCACGCAAAGTCTCCATCACACAGTGTGAACTGTTGTTAACTATCTTTGTCCAATTGACCATCGTGGTAAACGGACTCAACTCCAACTTGTTGATTCCACAAGAAAGAAATCCTTTTAGTGATTTTAGGACTTCATATCCTTTGACCTTTTTGCTTTTTTTCCAATCCCATTCGTTTTGGCATGTGAAATATTATGTAAATTCAGAATGAAATCACTTTGAGCAAAAACTCTCTGACGCCGACAACTTTTGGTATGTTTGTTGACAGTTTATATGCAGGATTTGGGGATAGTCACACGTTCCAGTGAATGTTTCACATGATTTGGGACGACTACGACTGGTCGTCTGACGTGGTGCTTTAAGGAATTGGACCCGGTCGACGACCCTTTTTTTCACAGTTAAGTGGTGTTTGTGTTGAGTTATTTCGTTGAATGGCCAAATTGGACGCTTCATTTGAATGTTTGCTCATTTAAATTTCGAAATTTTCTATTTGCATGAAATTCAAAGAATTATTTTGTTTACTTTTTTTTTTTTTTGATTAATTCAGTGGAAGGAAGTGCGAGTTTGGTATCAGGAAATTGTTTTGTCGATTGGTCCTGTATTGTTATGTCATGGAGTATTTCAATGAAATGAAAACAAAACTTAGTTTGAGTGGCTATGTTTTTTTAATTTATTACTGTTGGGAAGTTGTAAGGCAGTGGAAAACAATGTTCCTGAGAAGTTTAGTTTTAAACAATAGAAATTCAAAACAAATATCAATTAAACAAATGGACGATATGTATTCCAGTGAATACCTATATTGAGTCTGCCCTCATAACAAACTAAAAGGGTTTTTGCATAAACTTATTCAATTGGAGAGTCTTGTGGGTCAGAGGATGGAATTCATTGAGTTCGAATGCACAAATTGACAAATTCTATTTCTCGCTTTTATGATAAACTGGAATCATTATTTGACTGCTTGAAAGTCTAAGGTTCCATACACCACACGCTAATCTTATTCAATAGCAATTCATACAAACGATAACGAACTTTCCTATAAAAATTCTAATAACTTACCTAGCTTTTTGAATATATTCTGTTGATGAATATTTCTATGCTAATTTTGGGGCATTGTTGATATTGCATAAATTTTCGGTCCTGTAACGGGCTAACGGGCTGAGCAGCTGAACGGAGCTCTGTAGCTCTGAAATTATCTAAGCGTTCGTATTTCAGCTTCCCGAGTAGTTACACCTCAAAAAATACTCTAGATTACGAGGTTCATTCAACATATACTTAGCCTACAAAAGAAAAATTAAAATTTTGGAAAAGTGGCTAGGTATTTGTTTTTTAACATAATCTCCTTGAAGTTCGATACACTTGTCTCAGCGATGCTCCAACTTTTTCAATCCGTCCACTAAATACGTTTCATCAATCAAAAGAAAGCTAATGAAAAGAATTGGATGAAACTTTGACACTAGACTATATACTAAAAGAATGTACTACATATATATGTACTAGATATATCACCCCCCCCCCCCCCTTGGGATCGATAATTGTTCAACATAAGCAGTCATGAACCAAAAAAGTTAAAAAAAACACACTGTGAAATTTAGTACCTACTTCCTTACTTACTTACTTAGGTGGGCATTACAGTTCGGGGTGAACCTGGGCCTTAACCAACATCCTTCTATAACGACTTCGATTTCGGGCGAGCTCTCTCCAGTTTCGCACTCTAAGTCGGTTGAGGTCTTCATCCACTTGATTGCGCCACCTAAGACGAGGTTTTCCTCTTCCGCGATTTCCTGCAATGTGCTTTCGAAAACCCGACAAGCCGGAGCGTTTGGGTCCATCCGCTCTACATGGCCCAACCATCGTAGCCTCGCGATGCGTACTCTTCTGGCTATGCCCATGTCGCGGGTACAGCTCATACAGCTCGTTGTTGTATCTTCTTCTCCACACATTGTCTTCGAATACGGGACCAAAGATCATTCGGAGAATTTTTCTTTCGAAACGACCAAGGGTTTCCTCATCCGCTTTCGATAAAGTCCATGCTTCCGCGCCGTAAAGCAGGACTGGGATGATCAAGGTCTTATACAAGGTCACCTTGGTTTTTCTAGAGAGGGTTTTGTTTCTAAATTGCCTTCTTAACCCAAAGAAGCAACGGTTGGCAAGAGTTATTCTCCGTTTGATTACCGCACTGATGTTGTTGTCCGTGTCTACAGCGGATCCTAGGTAGACGAAGTCCTGTACTACCTCGAAGTTATGTCTGTCTATTGTGACGTTTTGTCCAATTCGTCGATGTTCTGTGTCCTTGTTTGATGACAGCATATACTTCGTTTTGCCCTCATTAACCAACAAACCCATTTTTGCCCCTTCTGTTTCAATACTCGCAAAAGCACCTATGGCATCACGCTTTTTTCTTCCCATTACGTCAATATCGTCTGCGTAGGCGAGTAATTGTACAGACTTTTGAAGAATTGTTCCTCTGGTGTTGACGTTTGAGTTTCTTACAATCTGTTCAAGTATGATGTTGAAGAAATCGCATGACAGTTTGTCGCCTTGCCTAAAACCTTTTTCGACATCAAAGGTCTCGGTGAGTTCTTTACCGACTTTGACGGAGCAGCGTGAACTCTCCAAAGTCATCCTGCATAGTCGTATAAGTTTTGCAGGGATGCCGAAACTAGACATGGCTCTGTACAGCTCGTCTCTGTAAATACTGTCATACGCGGCCTTGAAATCGATAAAGAGGTGGTGAATATCGATATTATGTTCTCGGGTTTTTTCCAAGATCTGCCGTAATGTGAAAATTTGGTCTATTGTGGACTTCTCTGGTCTAAAACCACATTGATAAGGACCTATCAAGTTGTTGACGTGGGGTTTCAGACGTTCACATATTACAGCAGACAAGATCTTATAAGCGACGTTAAGGAGGCTTATCCCTCTGTAATTGGCGCAATTGTGAAGGTCTCCCTTCTTTAGGATCGGGCATTACCTACTTCCTACGTAAATTATAAGTCTTATTAGTACTCACAGGATTGTACATTCTATACTTTCATCCTACGGGGAAAATACAAAGTCAACTTCATCTGAAAGAAATTATTATTTCAGAAAATCACCTAATCTTTTGAATTCCTTTTTTTATACCTATCGATTTTCCACGACTGGTAGGTATGAATAAAATCTTTTCTCTTAAAATTTCTAATACAGCAGTTTACTAAACATTACTGTATTAACAACCCAGGTGCTGCTCTTTCAAAGCGTATAGTGAAAAATCTTCGAAATTGTGATCTGGACATTTTTGATAGGCCAAGGGTACGACGGAGCAAGAAATATATCTGGTCGATACAATGTAGGCAATTATTCGCCAACAATTTTCTTCGCATACTCTTTGCGTCCATGTCAATCTTTGCTTTATCTGTTTCCAGCAAAATACCAGCCATTAGAGACTGCCTAACCACAATTGAAGCAGTTGACAATTATTTCAATACACAAAAAAGAAAAGATATGCTGCAAAAAACTATAAGCGAAAGCGAAAGACATTAAAAAGGCTGAATCTGACGCGATGGATCTCAAAATATCAAGCAGTTAAAGATTTTGAGGAGCTACTTTCGTTTGTGTTCGAGACTCCTAGCCAAATAAGAACATTGGAATGTGACGCAAATAACTTAAAAAACGCTAGGATTTATTCTTGATTAGCTTGAAGGTTTATAAGTATGGTAAACGGGTAGGATATGACTCATTTTTGAAAGTGTTTGAAGATACAAAAAAAAAATAATTCATAATAATGAAGTCCTTGATATTGACGTTAAACGTAAACGAACAAAAGAATCGTTCGAACCCTTCGGTTCAAAGTACAGAAGAATATTTTCGTGTTACTGTTTTCAATCCTTTTCTCGATTTTTATGTTACGGACCTTGGAGAAGGATTTACAAACCATAAAAACATACTAGAAGGGTTTTCGGTTCTTTTCAAGGATTCTTTTTTAAAAACAGACAGAGCAGCCAAAAAATTTAGTAAAATTGTTGAGTTTTACCAAACATATTTGGCTGCCGAACCATCTTATGTTCTTGAAGAAATTAAAACTTGGAGGAGATATTTAATACGAAGGAATAATACTTCCTCTAAAAATTCATTGGAAGCGCCCTATAGTTGCCTCGAAGAAAAGTATACTTACATATATATTTTATTCAGGATATTAGCTACAGTGCCCGTTTCAACGTCAACTCCCGAAAGAACTTTCTCCTATTTAAAGAGAGTATAAAAAAGATAAAATATAAAAGGTATATATATATAAAAGGTATATGAAAGAAAAACTTTGGATGTTTACTTATTTGCAAGTTCGTTTGAATGGTTTGGTTGCTCTAGCTATTCATCGCGAAATACTTATAGCCGCAGACGAGGTTATAAGTGTTTTATCAAAAAAGGACAGAAATAAAAAGGATTTTATTCTACGACTTGTTTTTTAAACAAATATTATTTCGCCTATCACACCATTATTTATTCCAGTTCATATTCAAATTAATGCGCATAATATAATTTATTATTATTAATACATAATGAATTCAATTTTTTTTAATTATCAAATCTTAAAAATGAGCGAACTTGGTTTACCGACACAAATTTTAAAATTGAAATTCTTTTATAAAAAAAACATTTTCAAATAGGCGAGTTTTCAACCTACCATTTCTTCATTGAAACGTATGAGCATTCTAAGGGACCCTCAATTTTTTAAATCATTTCGAAAGGCTGAAGGAAAAAGCTCTTTGATTTTGATACAGGATTTTGCGAAATTTTATATCCGTGAAAGTACGATTGGATGTTTATCCTGGAATTTTAACTTCGATATCCCAATTAATAAGCAGACGTGCTTATAGTTTTTGCTGCGATCATCACTTAAAATGTTACTCTGCCACAAGAACCCTTTGTTTTCCTGAGGCTTATTTATGCCCAAATATCTGCATTTTAAGAATTGTATTTAAAGAAGCCTACGAGTGCAGAAAAGATTATCATTTTTGCAGACCTAAGACTGTATCATTTTGAGCACTAAGTCAAAGTCCGTGACAGTTTGGTTTTTATCAACATAAACATGTTTTCTTAAATATACGAAATAGAATAATTTTAAAGTTATAACAATTTAACAAGTTTATTTTTTATACCATTTCTATTAACATTGAAATCAATAGCGAAATCATATTCGTTGAAATCCGAACAAGATTAGGTAAGAATATTGCCTAGCACAGTTGTTACTATGGAGAGAACACTCAGAAAACTCCCATTTCGGGGGCAAATATCAAAATAGTGCCGAATTTGCACAGTCAAAAACACCATTCAATAGAACATAATTTAATTTTCCTCTTTGAGCAAGAGGACTTAAGCAAATCAAAATACATCTCGTTTCAAGACCTACACCTACATATACATACATATATAGTTTTTAATAAGTAAGGGTACTGAATATTTTTACAGTTACGAATAACAATGCCTAACATTGAGTTTGCTTTCGAAATAACTTAGGCAATGTGATTCATGGAGTTTGATTTCGAGTCAAAAATTTCTAATAGATCCTTTTGGCCACCAAGTCTTTGTAAAAATCGTTTTCGACTTTATAATTAAAATTCAGAGGACTATGAATTCTTGAGCAAGTCTTAGTAACTACACTACATTTTTTCTTATTTATGTGTAAACACCATTTATGTATGTAAACACCAGTTAGATGAATTTTTAAGTTTAACTGCACTTTATTTGCATCGTTTACTGAATTTAAGCTGCTGCAAATTTTAAAGTCATCAGCAAATAAAAGACATTTAGAAAAAAAAAGATGCGATGGCAGGTCACTTATAAAAGTATTGAAAAACTGTGGGTCTAGGATACTGCGTTGAGGAACGCCTGAAAAAAATTATTTCAATTTCAATTTATTGCATAAAGTAAAAGTTTGGCACATTAAGATTATTATCTTTTATAGTACTTAGAGCTAAATGAGTTTACAAATTAAAAATTAATAAAAAGTTTATTAAAAGAAGAATTTTTATGATAGTAGAGTAAAGAAGAGGATAGTGAAAGTAGAAAAAGTATTAGAAAATTAAAGAGAGAAGTGAGAAAGAATAGCTTTTTTAAAACGGTTAGTGTTCAAAATTATTCTAATATTAATTGGCGCGAAGAATTCAAAAACCGGTATTTAGTTGCATTTAGCGTAAAGGTTCTTGACGAACGCGGAAAATTAAGTTTGTTGTATAAATACACGGCATTTTTATTCATTACTAGCTGACCTACCCGGCGTACTAATCAAATTGAAAGTAAAGTAAAGTAGTTTCAAAGCTTCCATTCTAGTGGTAGATTGGGGATGAAATATAGTCCATGTTACTCAGGGAGAATTAAGCAATCTAACGATGAAATAATTTTTGGAATCGGTACAGTATTTTCCAAGTTCCCGGATATGTTCCAGTTCCTGTTCCGTTCCCATATGGGGAATACATAGACTATGTGACACCGTATTGTAATGGTGAAAACCGTATTGAAATCAGTACAGTGGTTTTTGAATTCCGGTTCCCGTTCCTGTGGGTAAATGGTGATGAACAACAGTCTATATTCCTCAGGGACATTGAAGCACTCTAACAATGAAAGAATTTTTGGAATTGGTTAAGTACTTTCCAGGTTCCTGGGTATGTCACCATTCCCGTTTCCGTTCCCAAAAGAATATGTAAAGAAAATAATTATAGTCTTTGTTACTCAGGAGCAATGAAACAGTAACGTTAAAGATTTTTTTGAATTTGGCCCAGTATTTTCCAAGTTCCCGCTTATGTTCTTGTTCATACTGTAATAGCGACAAAAATTTCAAATCGTTCCGGTGGTTGTTGAGTTCCCTATCCCGTTCCCATTGAAATATGTCAATGAGGATGAAATATAGTCAGGGGCAATAAATTAAAAAAATTTAAATCTTGATTCTTACCAGTCAAAAAATTAAAAGAAATTTTTAAAACTAACAATCCAATAATCTTATTATTTTAATTTTTTGTTGTCATGAAACATGAAATATTAAAAAAAGGCACAAAGAAAGCAGCAGAAATTGCAACCCATAATATAAAAGAAATCAAGGATATTATTGGATTCGCTCAATATCTGTAAGGTTCCAAAGTGTGATGGTGCGAACCGTCATACCGCCACGGTATCTCAGCCGCTAACACGTAGCGGGATGACGGTTCTTCAAATTGTCGGTAAATCTAAGTCAGTTTAGCTATAGGCAGCAATTTTCTGAATTTATTTTAAGTTGAAGAAAGCTCGTTGCATTCTAAGCCTATCTACTTCATTGTCACTCACTAAATAGAGCAATTCTGACATAACAATACGACTATTTTCTAGATCTGTCTCTCTTTGATCATCAGTGCGGTTAGCACGTGAGGTAGCTCTTTGCACATTTGATTGACTGCGACGACCTAAGTCAGGTCGTTTCCTCCACGGCATCGTAAATTGTTAAATTAGTAGTAAATTGTCATTATCACAGAATATCAACAAAAAATTTGTGGGAAAAAGCACATTACCTGGAATGTCACTATAACAAAGAATCACAAAAGTTAAGAAAGTTCTCGCGCACGTAGCGGTAATCTTGACTCACAAAGATTGGTTGTCAAAGCTCAAATATTATGGTTGCGTTCAGAAATTCAATTTGACAATCTGACTATTTGACGTTAAGAACACACGTACATTGCATTTTCGATCCCGGTTCCTGTGGGAATTTGAGGATGAAATATAGTCTATGGTATCTACTCAGGGGCAATAAATTAAAAAATTTAAATCTCTATTCTTACCAGTCAAAAAATTTAAAGAATTTTTTAAAACAAACAATCTAATAATCTTATTATTTGTTATTTATTATTTTAATTTTTTGTTGTCAAAAACGATTAAAAAAAAACAAAAGTATTGTTTGAATAAAATTTTTTATTCATTACAGTTAAGAGTAATGAAATTGTTACTTTTACTGTATTCCAATTCTTTTTAAACCAATTCCAAAACCTTTTAAACCTTCCCTAGACCTCCACGAACATTTCAAGACCAAGATAAGATAAATCTGTTCAGCCGTTCTCGAGTTTTAGCCAGACTAACGAACAGCAATTCATTTTTATATATATAGATAATGTTATGTAGAAAAATGCAGTTTCTTGCATCGATATAATTCTTCAGAGAGGTTCCAAGAAGACCATCAGCAAAATTGGAAACATGGTCATATCTACGTAAACCATAAATATATCTTACAGCATCATTAAAAGCAACTTGTAGTTTACGCTGAGCTAGAGAATCTAAGTTACAGTTTGCATTTTCGTAATAGGTTATATGTGGCAAAATCAAGGTCAGAACTAGCTTACGTCTAGTCTCAGTAGGAGTAAGGCTCGCAGTCTTTCGCAATAATAATTCCTTTAGATTATCCATCCCCAATTTTAACCATTTCTTTTCTATCTTGCAGATAGTTTTTAATCCACATGAGAAACTCAGAGTAAACTAAAAACATCTCTTGTTTTTTTTTGTACGAAAACGTTTTGTTAAACACGTTCGAATATAGAATGACTTAAAAGAAATTGGTTTAGATCGTGTTCGCTTGAGAACGATTTTCTAATTGAGTGAAACAGTAGCATGTGAATGTGAATAATGATTAATTTGTTAACGTTGAGCTTCCTTTGAAGACATCCACGTACTGAAATGAAATTATGAAATTGTTACTTTTAAGAGGGTGGTGTTATTTACAAAAGCAAAGGCATTTCCATAAAGTTTTTTTATGTGTATTGTGCCTGGTTATACAAACCCAATTTAAGAAAATGCAATTTATTTTAACTTCTCTACTTATGTGTTCTGATTGACATATTTTCCTCTCTACTCTACTTCTTTTTTCATTTTCTGTTTTACTGTGGCTTTCCCTTCAATCAACACTATTTTTTTCCCCACCATTTTTGTCACTATGGCTTTTCTTACTGCACTGTTTTCTTCAGTCTGAAAATTATTTTTCCACTGACTTACTGTTTTCTACTTATTTGAAATGTTTCTTATAAGCTTTAGAAAATTTATTAAAGGTTTTGAGTTGGCATTAATTGTGATAAAAATTTTAACCGGTTTTTATTGGTTGAAGTCCAATTGTCCAATAGTATCGGGTAGATAGATAATCTAATCCAATCTCTATCTAGTATCGGGTAACCGATGAATGGACTCTAAGGTAAAAAAAAAGTCACATGATTGAAGTGAAACTCCCCACACTCAGCAGTTAGTAGTGGGGACAGCAGCTGCCGGCAACTCAAAAGTGAGTCACACGCTATCCTAACTCTCCGAACTCAGTAGCTAGTAGTGAATATTACGCAGCTGCCAGGAACCTGAAACACGAAACTGAATAACGATCTGGCCTTTTGGGATCACTCCGTGGGATAAGAAGTTTTGATTCAAAAAAATTCATGTAAGCCTATTCAGCTTAGAGCACATAACATTAAACTTATTTTAGAGTAATGAGTAAAAGAAAGTCTTAAATGTATTTTAATTAAAGAGTTATGTTAACTAGAATTGCGCTATTCTTTTCTTAATTGTATTTTGTCATTGCCATTGAAAAAAAGGTTACCGAAAAGATATTTTAATTTTTATTTAATTTCATTAGATGCAGCTAACTAAAAATATTTAATAAATTCTTTTCTTTTATGAAATTCATCACCAACAATTTAAATGACGTTAATTCCCAAACAATTAACAATTTCAATTAAAAAGTCGTTTCCCTTTTGCTTTATGTCTCCAAACTTCTAGACATAAAACCATTAAAACCTGAATCGAGTTATGGTAATAACGTATTCTTAGTTTTTAAATGAGTTGTGTGAGTCGATGAATAAATTGAAAGGACTCTTCACAATAAATTTTAGCCCCAAGACCAAACAACAGCCATTCTATATTTCGATTCGCTTTTCATTATTTATTAACGTGCAGAGTAATAGCGAAAAGGCGTTTGAGTGTTTTCAAGCAGCGGACGCCCTTTGAGGGTCACTTGCAAATTCAAAACTTCCCAATGTAATAGTATTTTAAATTCATTTTGATGGCAGCAACGGCACCGTCAACTTGACGACTCTTGCCAATGAAAATTAATAATGCCCTGGTCACGGCGACCCTTTCAGACTTAAATTTGCTTTTAAGGGTCACCATTACTCCCCCGTTTTATGACTTTTTGTCGTACATACCCATAATATTTCCTTAAAATAGCCACAAAGCACTAAACGAGGGAAAAAAGAAACGTGGAAATTCCATCCTTCCACCTCCAGTTTTACAGGGAGCTTTGTCGTCGTTAAATCATCCTATGCACTGGGTATGAGTTTCATTTAATTCACCTGCTTGCTATATGGAGTCTTTTACGATGCACTCTACCACGGTGTATTCATACACGGTATGGATAATAATAACTTGAATGATTTCTCCCTTAGCATATTGAATTTATATGCACCCATAATATTTCAAGAAGCTTCCAATATACATAATCCCGATGGGGTTATTAAAATCGAAACAACCTTTTACCATATCTTTTTAGAGCCAATTGCAGTGAAAAAAAAATTTGCAAAATGTGGTGGTTTCGAATATTGCGTTTTTAAATTAAACGGATATGCTTCAATACCCTTTTTGGCCTATGACTTTACGCATGCAGTCTTATGTTACGAAATTATTTATCACTTTAGGTGTGAAGGATTATTAAAATAAATAGAATGGTGTACTGCTAGCGCATTTCTCACAACCATGCCATGTGAAGGAATGGAGGGCACCTACAATTTTCATACAAGAAGTCATCAAAAAAGGGCATCTAACGATGATTTTTCAATTTATTTAAGTACAAAGCTAGCTACAAATTTAATTGCTGACAAAATAAACGTGTTTCACAACTAATAAAGCGAAATAAAAATTTCATTTGCAATTGATTACTTTTTATTCATTAACCCACAAAAAATAAGAGATATTAAAAAATTCCAAATTTTTAGGGATAACTCAGAGAGAATATGTAACACAAAAAACTTAAAAATGAAGAATTATTATTAATATATGTATGTACATACATATGTGTCCCCGAGACACATTCCAGTTTTTCTAGTTTTGAAATATAAAAAAACTAATTTTAGATAGATTTTTAAAAAATGAAGTAAACGTCATAGTTAACTCTATTTTCTCGAATAGTGGAATACGTTGGTTTTAATTATAGGAGACAAATATATTGTGTATTGTATATATCATTATGTATACAGGGTGCGACAAAAGTATGGAAACCCCTGGAAATATGGCAGGGTCCAAGGTCAAATTCAAGGTTACCATCGGATTCCTCGTCGAAAAATACGTCGGATATGGGGTCTTTGATTTTTTTTAACGAATATTCTGCGATATTTCCAAGGGTTTCAGACCAAAGTTTTCATTTTTCACGTATTTTTTATTTCAAGCGCTGCACCTCTAATAATATCATTAAAAAAAATAAAATACATGTTTTTTCGTAAAATTTTGCGCTCTTTCCAAATCTGCAATGAAAAATGGGGGTTTCCATTTGAAAAATCTATTTTTGGGTCGCTGGGGCTTCAGTTCAATGTTACGTCCAAGGTCAAATTCAAGGTCACCATCGGATTCCTCGTCGAAAAATACGTCGGATATAGGGTCTTTGATTTTTTTTTAACGCATATTCTGCCATATTTCCAGGGGTTTCCATACTTTTGCCGCACACAGTATATATTTAAAGAGAAAACTTTTTCTGTTGGCCGTTCTCAAATAAAATAAAAAACCAACAACAACAAAAGAAATTCGAATATTTTTGCTTGTCATAAAAAATGGACTGAGGACTTCAAAAAATTCTTTTCGTCATACGACCAAATGATTCGTGTGATATAATTTTATAAGCCTTAACAGATATATCGTCGATCGAACCAAATAAGTTCATTTTAGCTTTGACAATCGATTACTCGGAAACTAAAGATCATGCGAAAAACTAATCGTTGATATCCGAGTAATTGATTTGTTTGCATGATTGATTTTCGCGAGGAATTGGCAAGTCCTTTGAGATTATTAGACTGCAACGATTAGCGCATTCTCAATAAGAATCAGCAATAAACTTTAATTCGTGATGAGGTCATATTACGTCGTTATATTCTGAATTAGGCAAAGAAGTAATACGTTTTAAGAAGGGTTCTGCTTGGAAAATTTGATTAACGATTAGTTGTTCTTAAACGTCAAATAAGAAACACTGAGTTATTCTGCTAATTGACTTTGTACGATTTAAAAATCGGGAAATTGTTGAAGCCAAAAGCTTTCAATGACATAGAATGAAGTTGCAGCTACTTATAAAACGTCGAAATTCGTTCATAAAAAGGTTTTTTATATTTACAAACTTCTGAAGGTGCCCGTGACGTTATGGGTACCATGTCAGCTTGATAAAATAAACAGAAATGTATAGGTTGGCACAACAGGGCAAGGGGCCCTGGAATGTAGCGCATTTCTTACAACCATGCTTTTTTTATAATTAACGCGCACATCAGTGGACTATGATTACCCTACCCTGTTGTAGAACACAGAGCGATGATTTAGGGAAATAGGAGAGGATTTGAAAGGAGACACCAACGATGTAGGGGAAAACAGGGTCAGGTTGAGCATTCCACATTCGGGTGGTTAACTAAGATATGAATCTCTATACTTAACTGTACATCCGAAGTAGGGCTCAAGGTAAAACTGATGTACAGGTAACGTTTCGACGGGGTATGGTACGTTTCGTCATTTTTATCTCGTTTATTGTTGTTTCGCCTAAATTGTTTCGCATTTTGTTGTTTCGCATTTTGTTTTTAAATTTTTCGTTTGCTTAGTTTATTTATTTTTCGATATTTCTCGCTTCGCTTTGCATTCGTTTCGTTTTAAGATCATTTGGCCTTTGACTACTTTATATTTGGCTCGTTTCGTTTTCTATTGCGCTTCGTTTTTCGATTAGTTCGCTTTTGTTTATATAGATTTTGATTATTTTGTCATTGTTTGATTGGTATTTTGCTTTTTGTGGATGAAAAAAGAGGCTAGAGGTGTAAAAAAATTTTTTTTACACCTCTAGCCTCTTATTTCGGTGCAGTGCAATAAGGCCCGCGGCAATAAGACCCGCGGGTCTTATTTCCTCTTTGTTTTGGAAGTAAGGCCCACGGGGGTTATTTCCATGATGAAATGGCAGTAACAGCCGCGGGCCTTAGTTCCTTTTTCTGCGAACTTAAATACCATTTCGCAATGGAAAGAAGTCTCACCGTTTGCACATAAACTTATTTTCAATGTGAATAAACTTGCACAGGGACGTAACTCCACTAGACATAAGTCCATGCTCTGATTGTGGGTTATGACATATCAAAGAGGAACACACGTACATAATAAATATCTATGGAACTATGAATCATACTATGTGTTTAATGCGGTCAATTCGCGCGTATTTCTTAAGTTCAACCGCAGGCACGTATTACACGTAGGCAAATTTGGTTCGCTTTGCTTTTTACTCACGGATAGAATAATGAAGCTAAAAGCGAAGCGGAAAACATTTTCTCAAGGGAATATGGATGTGTGGTGTAAAAATCAAAATTCGCGCGAATTTTTATTTTTACACCACACATCCATATTCCTTTGAGAAAATTTTTTCCGAACAAAAATTCCCTTCGGGTAGTACGGGCTTGGGGTTGAACATAAAAAATTCACACGAACAGAACAGGAGAATGTAGCTAAGAGCAAAACAAAGATTAAGAAAGTAGATTTAGTTATTATGTGCGCATAAGAAAGTGGATTGAGCTTCCATCCTATGTCCTATGTCACGAAGTGGGAGACAACGTGAGCTATGAATTCATATCCATGGAAAGCTGAAATAAGTTTCGAA
This sequence comes from Melanostoma scalare, assembly GCA_949752695.1. Classification (NCBI taxonomy): domain Eukaryota; kingdom Metazoa; phylum Arthropoda; class Insecta; order Diptera; family Syrphidae; genus Melanostoma; species Melanostoma scalare. The sequence goes on from OX456985.1 coordinate 1,141,883, forward strand.
ATTTTGGAGCTTTGTTTTTCGGTACCTCAAAATGTTGTTTCCTTCAAATAAAAAGAATATATGCATTTAGAGCATCCACTATGTTCTTCACCCTTTCTAAGAAGGAAAATTAATTTTAAGATCCCATGTTCATCAGACTCATATAAATGCTGCTTCAAAATGGCAACAAAAGACATGGGCCTTAATTCTTTTCTTTGGTGGGTCTTATTGCCTCTTCAAAGTGGAAACAAAGCCCGTGGGTGTTATTTCCATTTCCTTGGGAAATAAGACCCACGGGTCTTATTGCCGCGGGTCTTATTGCATTGCACCTCTTTTTTCATCCACAAAAAGCAAAATACCAATCAAACAATGGCGAAATAATCAAAAATTGAACTGTACCGGTTACTTTTGTATTTTAACAGTTTGCTCAGCATCTCATCAAACTTTATTGAAAATTGATTAGAACCATCAAAGATATATCATATCTTAGAAGCATTTTCAGAACCAATTAGTCAGAAATAATATCAAATTTCGAAATATTTATTAAATTTCTAAAAAACCGAACCGCGCGATTTCACAAGCAATAATAATCTGATAATGAGCGAAGTAATTGAATGCCAAAACAATAGATTACCGTATAGACAAAATGCGAAAAAACAGTTATCGAGATAAATAAAGTCTAAATAATCATTTGTAAGTTCAATGGAAATGCAAAAAAAATGGTAAGCAAGATAAGAAATGCAAAGTAAGTGTGCAGCGAAATGATTGAAAATCTAAGTAACAGAAAAACAAAACAGGCAATGCGAAGTAAACAAAAATAATTGTGTCAATAACAAAATAATGGAATGCGTAATAAAATGTGCGAATCAATAGGCACCCGTTTCGACGATGTTCAATAGAATCAATCGATTCTAAGATTGAACGGTCGTCTATCAATCTCAACGCTATGTTTTGTACCTTATCAAGTAGACGGAGAGATGTTTGGGGAGCAACTGACATGAGAATTATACTCTAGTTTCGGGCGGATGAAGTTTTTGTAAATAGTACAATTTTCTGCCGATTCCGAACGGCTAATCGAGAAGTGCTTAGTACTTTATTTGTATTGTATTTTGTGTTGTAATTATTACCCTTTGCTATTGTTAAAAATCCTTGCATTCTATTAACACTTCGGTGTATCAATTGATTTTGGTTATTGATGTATTTCCCTGATTTAAGAGTCTTTGGTTAGTAGAAATTTAGGGTTATAAATTCATTAAGAGGAACGTTGACATCTTATGTCCAAACGAATGAGTCGAGTCTAATGCAACGTATCTAAGAACTGAAAACCATTATTGGTTTTAAGTAAACTTGAAATTTTTGCCAAAACTAGCTCCAGTATCAAATTTTCCTTGGTTTTCTATCTTGTATGTAAACTTTTTTGATGTCCAGTTGGCCTCATTCAATTTCTTAGTTAAACTGCGAAGATCATGTTTTTTTTAAAAATTGCTCAAATTCACTTGGAGATGTTTTTTGATTTTCTATTACGTTTAGAATGGGTTGATGTGTGAACTATCCTGTAACTAGTTTCTTGCCGGAAAAAATTATTATAAACAAATAGTAATTTTAAGATACTCCTCCAATATATGTACATAGTAATTTAAGAGCAACAAATTCAATGATTTCTTCCAACTTAAGTGAATTTTTTTCTAATCATTCTATCAGAAAATTCTAAGATACCTCCATTGGAGTAGGTTAGGTACATACTATCTCGATAAAGTTAAAGCAAATCAAATGGAATTTGTTATTCTTTTCTTTTAAATTTAAATTGTTCCCTAGTTCTATTAACCTATAATTCCTCATAAAGGACGACAAATTACTTCTTCATATGACTTAATTTTTAAGTGTGTTCTTCTTTATAGTAGAGATATGACAATGTTGTAACTTTTGTCAGCCTTACTGAAGGTAACTAAAGTCTGGTTTTCTTCTTGCTTTTTTACAGTTTTTCAAAATTCCTTCATTTGAGCAGTTATGCTTGGTGAAGATCTTCGACGTACCGCGGAAGAGCTGTGATTCCTTCGAGTTCACGATGCTCGGGTGCTGGCCAGCGCGCCACCCGCCGGCGCCGGCCGCCTGCCGGCCGTAGAGAAAGAAGAATATATTTTTTTCTTACAGTTTATTCACTCTTCAGTTCACATCTCACACTTCCTCAGCGGAACGATTTGAGTCGCTTTGCCTTAGAATAACGTTGGGCAATATGGAAAACTTGTTTCCATAGTGAGTACTGTGTAGTCCAAAAGCCCAAAAACTGTTTTCTTTTTAGATTTCTAGTTGAAATGAATATTTTACCCATTTGGACTTTTTTGTACTGAACCGTGAAAGACATTTGTATTCTAACAATCCGCAAACACTTAAGACATAAACCATCGAAGCAATTCCTGAGCTGTAGCCCGAAACCATCAACGAGCTCTTGGCAAATTAGAATGACAAAGTGCGCTACTGCGATGCCAGCCGAGGGAACCACTCGAACGAGGTTATGTTCCATAATTCATGGGAATAGAAAATCTGAAAATTTCATAGTTTTATATCGTATTATGAATAAAACCCAAACTCATTTTAAAATCACAAAAGCAAAGACTAAATGTTTTCAGAGTACCACCATCGTCACCATTTTGAGACAAACCTTAACCTCAGCCTGGTTTCAGAAAAGAATTCAGGATAAACGCCAATACACGCATCTGTGCCTAGCCTATACATATTTGTTTACCTACCCACTCGTACTGCAGTTATAAAAACGAAATGAGTTAATGTGATGCCAGTATCTGTTTTATATTGTGTACTGCCAACCACCCAGACGCACTACTCTGCATTTCAGAGAAACAGCCTCAATCAAGTGTTGGCATGAAATCACCTAATTCCTGCCATACTCCACCAAACACACAAGGACTCTTGAACGAAGTCTAGGTGGAAAGTGTAGAATGTATGCCCACTTTCCCATAAAGAATTCTACATAACAAGCTACGACTACGACTTGAATTTCATACAACACAACAAAAAATGAAGAAAAAAGAAGAAAAACAGTAAAGAAAAGGAGCTTGTGGGCTCGTGAGGCGGATCTATCGAGTGTTGGGGAATGCATAATAGCGAAAAGTTTTTCAACCCACTTATCACGTAAACCAAGAAGTCATTCAAAAGTCAACAAACTTTCTTGGATTTGTGCAAGCAGCTCTCCCCGGATGCCTGCTTATCTTTCCGAACAGTGGCAGCGGGAAAGACACTTCAACATGCAACAAAACTCTGGATAAAGCGACTCCAAGCAGCGCCGATCCGAACTCCCCCCTTCGTCTTCGCCATAGCCATCGCCATCACATCGCCTTCGTCACTGTCGCCAAGTTGAGAGTCTTAGTAGAAAATTTATATGCATAAAGCAAGCAGGTGGGCACTGGATCGTATACCTACTACGTAAATACATACACATATAAATTTTTCTTGCAGTCGCAAGTCGCAACTCGCAGGACTCGTGTGCAAGAGAGATGACGATGAATCAATTTTTCAGTTTGATACGCTACCACTTTGCATCTTTGAATTTGAATACGGATTGGGACCGAAGATGATGAAAAGCCAAAGAGCCAAAGAGTCTTATCACCGACAGACGATATAGCGTAATAGCTGCCTGCTAAGTGAAGTCTTAATAGCATTTTTCAACAAAATTCTTTCGAATAGTTTAAAGTGACAAACAATGACGCGCACATATACCTAGAGACAGACAGAAGGAAAATTTTTGTCTTAAACTCGTAAGTGCGAGTTGGTTGTGACGATGTGTTCATTGTTAAAAGTAGATCCACAATGTGAGGAAGAAATGGGTGGCCCGAGTAATTCCCCAAACGTGCACAAGTAATCAAAACCATTTATGACTTTTCCGAAACTCTTTTCCGCCTCGCGTTATCCTTGCTCTCTTAGTGTGATAGCATCGTGTTGATCCACCATGCCCATTTTGGTTGTGTTGCTGATGGTCGTTATGGGAAGTATTTGAGATGAGATGATACTCCGGGAACAGCCAGAGAATATAGTGCTTAGAGTTCTTAGTCTCCAGGCTATAGAAGATAAATAATGATGGTCTGATAACACAGTCTTTCGCTCTCACACACACACACATACATACACATATTCATCCGGAAATGTAGGTACATAGTTGTTATTCTGGGAAAAATCGATCTCAAATTGTGAGAAAATGATAATAAAAAATAGCTAACTAGCCTTATTGTTGCTCCTAAACAGGGTTGTCAGTCACTGCAGCTTCCTTTACATTTTTTTATACTTAATAAAATCCATTTCAATTTAAAGAATCATTTTTGGTACGTATCAATTACCGTCAGTAGGAAATGAAAACGTGGTGCCCATGGCACAACGGCATGTTAACATTAAAAAGCTTGATAGGTTTCGAGGTGTCCAGAGTTTAGCTGCACCACCCTACCTTTGGGGAGGGAGGGTTTTGGTTTCAGCGTAAAAAAAAACTCTTTTTCTTTTTTATACTTATTTTTTTCAAGTTTGGATTGAAAAATTTAATTCTCACCTTTCGTGCAATATTAAGTATACTTTTTGCTATGTTGTTTAATTTAATCATGCAGAAACAACGGTAACAGAACTTCCCTCAGAACCCCTTGAGAGGAAAACATGTTTGTAACCTGTCTGGAAAAGAAAAACCATTAAAATTTAGTCAAATTATTATCAAATCTTTCCCACAACGTTCTCACATAATTTTTTCTTTCATATTAAAGCTGTTGGTGACCATCTAAAAAGTAAACTGTTATTTCCACCAAAAACTACGCCATTGTGAAGGTTCCTACCCTTAGTTTAAAAATAATGTAAAAAACGTAGGGGGAGGTATTTTATAAGAACATCGTTTTGTTTTAAATCTTAGCACTCATAAATAGAAGAATCATCAGAGTATTGGCTTTTATACTTGCATATAGTTGCGTGAGTCTAACAAAAGCATGTCTTCATAAATGCAAATGGTAAATGGCATTGTTCATATATCGTCAGTTAAAGTGCAAGATCTCGTAGATAAAAAAAATTCAGCAATAAAATTATTTATTCAAAATAATGGGAAATAAGAGCCACCTTTGGCATTTTTAGTGTGCCTATGTTGTTCTGTGGTACTCGTGGCGCGGTAGAAAGTTGTAGGTCTCTTTGTAGAAAAGAATAGAATCTAATAAATATTGTAAAATATTTTACACTAGCTGAGCCCTGAGCCGTATTTCGTTGCTCGGGTCTGCAATTATTGTAAGGTTCCATTTCTCATTCCTCCTTTCCCATGGGAATATAGAAATGTAATTATGTCAATGAGGGATAATCTATAATTCTAAAGTTGAAAGAATTTTTGGAGTCGGTCAAGTAGTTTTAAGGTTCCCGTTCTCGTTTCAGCTCAGGAATAAATGGATGCACCACGGGCGTAGCGCAGAGGGGGGGAGGGGGTTTCAGGGAAAAGTATAAGAATATGTAATAATAAAACTCCTCTTCTTATTTGGCATAACTTATTTTATTGAGTATTACATATACACTAATAATGTATTTTCGATTCGCCTCTTTACCGATCGTCTATCATTTATCATCATCGGCTATCTAAATGATTCGATCATTGAATCGATAGGTTACTGATTTAGAATGGGACAAAGAAAAGGCTTGTTTAAAGAACTTTATTTTCTTTTAGAAATTGCAATTACTAAAAATGTTCGCTTGCAACAAAACATTATCAAAACCCCACAGAACCCCTGCATAATGGATCACTAAAAGGATTCTCACTCTAACCTTTAAGAAAACTTTTTCCATTGTGGGTCACATGAGACTATTTTTGAGATTCGCTTTGTTTTAAGAAGATCTAAACCAGAGTATATCTAATAATGAGTGGGTATTTGCACGGTGCCTAAGCGTATATTCGTTTAGAATGTGCCTTAGCTCTTTATGTACATTGTAGTGCCCAATCTCTCAACTTTGCTATTGCTGAGTGCTGTTACAGTTAAATTGTCGCTATCAAAACAATTGCAAACTGTTAACACCGATCTCATAACAGCATTCAGTCACGTGGATAATGTTAATAATGCTTTGTAACTTTTAAGAAATAAAGCTGACAAAGAGAACGGTCATCTATATGAAGAAGCCTTGGATAAAGCCTTGAATAAAGCCTTGGGAGAATGCCTCACTGAAGGCGGTTGAAGAGGAAGAAATTCCCAAAAACCAAATTCTGGTAGGCCATTTCCCCGCTGGTCCCACCTGCACGAACGAGCAGATCCTCACGGCAATCAAGGTCCAGAATGAGGGTCTCCCCGTTCCTGAATGGAGGATCATAAGAAGAGAAGCCAAAGGTGCCGCCTCTGTTCTTACCTTTTCGGTGGACCACAAATCTGCGGCTCTACTAAAAACAAGAAAAAACATCATAGACTTTAGGTTTGGCGATGTTCAACTCCGCCATCCTAAAGCCCCTCAAAAAACTGGTGCCCCCAAACCCCCACCTAACTCCCCTGTCAAGACAGCCTGTACGACTCTGACGACAGGTAAAAGCGCTCCACAGCCTTCACCAACGTCAGATCTACAAAACAGGCTGACAGCTCCATTAAACCTAGTTCCTCCCCCCTCAGTTGCTAATGCCACACATACCTCACCAGAAGAGTCAGCCGTTAGGCCCTCCTCACCAAAAGGTACTTCTGGCAACGCAACGACAACTCCCCTCCCTCCCTGCTCAACAACCGTCGCCAAAACAACACCAAAAGGCGTAAATGCTACACCAGCTGCAAGAAGCAGCTCAGCCAAATTTTGGGCTCCAAAACGGGGCCCTAGGCCCAAAGGTAAAGCTCGGCAGAGGCTATTAAAAGCACCAGCGAGCCTTACCTCAACCCCAAAAACAAAATGAGTTACACCACCCTAAAATTCCTGCAGATAAATCTTATGCACGCCAAAGCTGCCTCAGCTGCGGCTAGCAGAGAATTTGTCAAGCAGGATCTGGACTGCTTACTAGTCCAGGAACCATGGGTGGTAAGAGGCCAAATAAAAGGCCTTCCAACACAATCGTGTAAGTTAATATACGACAACACGCAACTCCAACCACGAGCTGCGCTTCTTATCCATAAAAGAACTAACTTTCTTCCCATTCCAGAATTCATCACTAATGATCTCGTTGCGGTACTAGCTGAGATCCCCACGGCAAGAGGCTTACAAAATATTGTAATAGCCTCAGCCTACTACCCGGGGGATACTACCTCCGCACCACCTGAAGAGGCAAGAAAACTCGTTAGATACTGCAACGCAAGGGGAAGACAACTACTACTTGGTTGTGATGCCAACTCCCATCACACCATATAGGGTAGCACAGACATCAACAAAAGAGGTGAGTCACTTTTAGATTTTCTTATGCACTCAAACTTAGACATTCTAAATAAGGGAAATGAACTTACTTTTGTCACCTCCACTAGGAAAGAAGTGTTGGATATGACAGTGGCAAGTTTTGCCATAGCCAACAACATTCTCAATTGGCATGTCTCGAAAGAGATATCATTCTCGGACCACCGGCACATCAGATTTGATCTGTCAAGGCCGAATCCCAACAATATAGAAAACAATAGGGTACCAAGACACACGGACTGGAATCTCTACACAGAAACACTCCGTTGTGAATTTGAACCATCCTATCCAAACATTGACTCTCCTTATCAACTTGAAAGGGAAGCAACACGCTTAAGCTCACAAATCACAAGCGCATACGAGTCCAGCTGTCACATTAGACAGATAAACTCAAATCGCGATGTTCCCTGGTGGAACAGTGAGTTGGAGAAGTTAAAAAGAAAGCTTCGAAAGTTGTTCAACAAAGCTAAACGAACCAATTCGTGGAGCGAATATCGAACAACTCTAACGACTTACAATTCGATGATAAGAAGGCAAAAACGACTTACATGGAAAAACTTCTGTGAAAGTATCGATAACTTGCCTTCTTCAATTAGAGTTCAAAAAGCCTTAGCTAAAGATCATAACAATGGTATTGGTCTCTTAAAAAAATCGGATGGTAGTTTTACCCAAAGTTACAGTGAAACTCTGAGCCTACTTTTGGCCACTCATTTTCCTGACTGTATACATACCACTGATCAATCACTAACCACAAATGTGAGTTACACTACACCTAACAGCATAACAAGAAGTCTAGCTAGAAAAATTTTTAACGAAGACTCCATTAAATGGGCAATATCCTCCCAACAGCCTTTCAAGGCGCCCGGGGAGGATGGTATCTTTCCTGCTCTCTTGCAGTATGGAATTGATACCATAATCTGCTCACTTATACTTATCTATAGGTCCAGTTTTGAATTAAGCTACATCCCTCAAACTTGGAGAAAGGTGAGAGTTGTATTCATACCAAAAGCTGGCAATAGATCAAACTCAGACCCAAAATCCTTCAGACCAATCAGTCTCACATCTTTCTTTCTAAAGGTCATGGAAAAAGTGACTGATTTACACATTCGCAGTACGGCCTTAATAGCAAATCCTCTCAATGCTAACCAATTCGCTTACCAAACGGGTAAATCTACTGTTACAGCTCTCCATCAGCTTGTAAGCAAAATTGAGACTGCGTTTGCTAAGAAAGACATCATACTCTGCTCGTTTCTTGATATTTCTGGCGCCTTTGACAATACTACGTATTTGTCAATTCAAACCGCTGCAACTGTCAAAGGAATTGACACACCAACCATTAAATGGATTGACTCTATGTTAAGTGGCAGAATCATCTCCACCACACTAGGTCAAACATCAATAACAGTTAATGCTGTTAAAGGCTGTCCCCAAGGGGGTGTTTTATCTCCCCTGCTCTGGTCAATAGTAATAGATCAGCTCTTGGATGACCTCAATAAGCTGGGCCTTGATACACAAGGCTACGCTGATGACTTAGTCATCTCTATTCAAGGCAATCAAGAAGCACAGGTCACAAACCATATGCAAAGGGCCCTGAACAAAGTTAATGACTGGTGCAACAAAGAAGGGCTTAAGGTCAACCCCACCAAAACAGTCATCATCCCATTCACCAGGAGACGAAAAATCGATCTTCAAACACTATCCCTAAATAGTGTTCAAATTAATTTTTCCAAAGAGGTCAAATATCTAGGAGTAACCCTGGATAATAAACTCAATCCACATCTAGACAAAACCATAGCAAAAGCAACAAATGCTTTCTGGGCCTGTTCTAGACTTTTTGGTAAAAAGTGGGGGCTTAGGCCAAAAATGATTTACTGGACTTACCTCACTATTATCACACCCATCATAACCTATGCTTCGCTGGTCTGGTGGCAAAAAACAGAACAAGTTTATGCCCGCAAATCATTGCAAAAGTTACAAAGACTAACCAGTGTAGGTATCACAGGTGCAATGCGCACCTGCCCAACTTTAGCGTTAGAAAGTTTATTAAATTTTCCTCCGCTACATCTAAGAGTAAAGAAGACTGCTGCACTGAGCGGACTAAAGCTTCATCTCACTAACTACTCAAGAAAGGAAAACTTACAAGGCCATATGAGTATTCTGCAGGTGCTCCCAATACTGAAATCGCCTGCAGCACACTCCTCGGACTTTATGCCTAAACGCATAATGTTACACCACCCCTTTGAAGTAATCTTTCCAAACCGCTCAGCATGGAAGAACCCTGTAATTCTTACAAATAACTTCCAATACATCTGGTATACTGACGGTTCAAAAACAAACAACGGTGTAGGTGCAGTGATTTACGGTCCCAACTTTAAATCATCTACATCCCTTGGTAACATAACTACTATCTTTCAGGCAGAGGTAATGGCTATAGAATTCTGTATTAGAGAATGCATTAGAAGAAACCTCCGAAGATCAAGCATCCTAATCTGCTCTGACAGTCAGGCAGCACTAAAGGCGCTGTCCTCGAACAAAATCGAATCCAAACTAGTTTGGAACTGCCTGACTTGTTTACTTCAATTAGCTACTCACAATAAAATAACTCTTTCATGGGTGCCTGGTCATGAAGGCGTACCGGGTAACGAAGAGGCTGACCGACTTGCTAGACTTGGCTCTCAGTCTCAATTCAAAGGCCCTGAACCCTACTGTGGTCTCCCAATAAGTAGCCTAAAAAAACGAATTAGCTACCTGGGAACGACAGAACATGATCAGCACCTGGAACAACTCAAATGGCCATCGTCAGTCAAAACTATTCATTGACTTATCCCACAAACGTATGAAAGAAATTCTTGACATGAGCAAACGTGACGCAAAGTTACTTACGGACTTCTTCACTGGACACTGCTCTCTCAAGTATCATCTTAAAAACATGGGCATCAGCCAAGACGACACCTGTCGTCTCTGTCTTGAAGACATAGAAACAGCTGAACACATTTTATGCGAATGCCCTGCCTTAGCTAGATCCAGGCTTAAAATATTCAATAAAGGGTTCCCCTGTCCCCTTGATATCAGAAACACCTCTTCCTCGAAGATTCTTAGGTTCTTACATGACCTCAGCTTCGAATGAACAAACCTATACACTACGTGTAATTAAACCTAAGGGAACAGCACAAAAGATCTTTCAGGTCGACGTGCTTGTAAAGGTAATTTTTCACCTTCACCCTATAAATTAAAAAAAAAAAAAAAAAAAAAAAATATGAAGAAGCAAAGGTGATGCTAGAAGAAAATGGTGGTATACTACAAATTCCACGTATCATTAAGGAAGGCAACTTAATCGCTCTAACACTCCTGCGTCGCGTCGGATATATACACATATGACAAAATAAATTTATTCGTCTCATTTCAAGAGCACACAATTCACCAATTAACCGAGAGATTTGCGAAGCATCGTTAAGTAGTATTGGCATTATCTTTTGTACTACCTTCAAATTTTGCAGTCAGTTCTGAAATTGAGGACGAAATTTTTATGTTCGGCAGTGCTATCCGAAAGAAGTACATCCGTCGTCAAAGCATAACTTGAAGTGTGGAAAGCAGCTATGACTATCTCCTCCCCTAGTTCAAAATCTGCTTTGGAATGCTTGGATAAGTGCGATAAAAAATTATATCCAAATATTTACACGTTGCTACCATACATGCTACCACTGCTACACCAGAAAGGACACTTTCAAGCCTACGGAGACTTAAAAACTAGTTACTTTCGGAACATAACTAGTGAAAACAGACTGAACGGCTTGGCTCGAAAAGATTTTGAAATCTGTCTAGTAGTTTTTTAGGTTTCCGTTCCCAAACCCGTTCTCTTGAGAATCAAACCTTGGCAAGAACTATCCCTGGACAAATACATATCCATTTTTATATGTTTAGATTAGCTGATCCGCCCGCCGTCCGGCGGCGCGGCGTAGCTTAGGTCCTGCGTTGATCAAATTAATTAAATAAAGTAAAGTAGTTTCCAAGTTTCCATTGCAGTTGAAAAGTGGGGATGAAATATAGTCTAAGTTACTCAGGGAGAATGAAACACTGTAAATTTGAAAGAATTTTTTGAAGTATTTTCCTGTGTTTTCCAAGCTCTCGGTGATGTTCCCTTTTGAACATGGCGATAAAATAAAAACGTTAAATTTCCTCTTGGATCACTTTACCCATTATAAAAACCGCATCAAAATCTGTTGAGTAGTTTCAAAGATCTAAGCATACAGACAGACAGCAAAAAGCGACTTTGTTTTCTACTATGTAATTATGATGCACACCAGACGATGCGATGGGCGTCTGCGTTTTATGTGATTTCTGCAAAACAAAACTTAATATCCTTAGGAAGTCCTGCATTGTAACTGACGATATTTTTGTATCTAAATATACTGGAACTGGTTTTAATTTCAAAACTATAACATCACTGCATAAGAGACCATGCTCTCTTCCGGAAATCGTCAGCTTAACCACATCATGACCTAAAGAATGTTTTTGCCTTCTTACGGTAGCAAAACTCATATTCCCATATTCTCTGATAAGAGGAAGTGTGTGCAAGTAATGTGAGGACACAAATTCTTGAATTAGGTTTTTGTGGGTGCTCCAAGTCAAACGAGAGGCGAGCCTGCGAATAATAGTCCGAGATAACGTGGTCTCCCATATAATCCGGGATGTCGTGGTTAACCCTTATACCATCATACACAGCGAAAGTGTTAGGGCAAAACCGAAATGCATTCAAAAACTATGCGGCTATGCATTGGACGAAAGTTCCGGTAGATCGCGAACATTCCTAGCATGCATTGAATGTGTATGGAGGACATGGTCGTTCTTGTGATAAGGGGAACGTCAACGCATTACCCATGATTGAACAGCAAGATACAGGGAGGACACTCGAAACAATAGAAGAAAAAAAACCAAAACTCGGATAAAAAAGACAACAGTTTCGTGCTTGCTTCCGGATGCTTGCACACTGAGTCAGATTGTGTTGCGGAAAATTGAAAACAAATTCAGAGCCAATTCGATCATGCATACGTTAATGGAATTTGCCTTTGGTTTGGTCAGCGGAAAGGACGAGAAAACGTTGTTTAGACTAGAATTTTTGAATGCACGGTGTAGCTGTAGACTGTAGAGAATAAAACACTACACCACAATGCAGTTTCCTTGGACATGTTGAAGCGAAAAAGAGGAGTTGAAATTGTAAGAGTACAAAACGCAACACTGCTATTCGATTACCAGCATGTCACACGAACGAAAAGATTGGGATTTTGGCAAACAACGGGGATTGATTGTGTGACATTGTTGTATCAAACCAATGAAAGCAAATTTTCAAATTTCAACTGTAAACAAAAATGCTTCTTTTTGTTTTATTTACAAAATTCAATTTTAAAATGTTAAAAAAACGCACCGTTTAAGCTTTTAAGCTTTGCAGTGCAAGATTCACACTTTTCTTTTATAACCTTGTGTTTTCTATTTAATTTGGCATAAAACATAAGTTTTGTTCACACGTCTTTACATTTTCTTTGTTGGTATCCAGAGCTGATCCAGCTTTTTCGCCGCACCGAGCAACAGTAATATTTGCCGTGTTATTGCTGTGTAGTACCCGTAGTGTATAACAGTTAGCATGTCTGCCTGCCGGGTGGTTCGTAATCTGGATCCTAACAAAAAAAAAATATTTTGTTACTGGTATCACCAGTAAAGAAGTCAGTCAGTTCTCCGACAGTTAATTCATTGCCATGAAAGGGCTTTCTCGATTAGCCATTTGGAATCGGCAGAAAATTGTAGGTCCCCTCCATTCCCTCACAGTGCATGGTTATGAGAAAAGTGTTAGACCCCGATGATCAGCTCTCTGCTAGGCCACCAGTTGTCTGTATTTTTGTAGTATGATACTTATAATAGTCGCATGTATGTTTGTCTTTTGTTTGTCTGGCTTTGATTACTTTGGATAAGTTTAATCCGTCGCAAACCTTTTCTTCAATTGCTATTGAAGCAATCCCCGATACTATCTATTGCGCATTGATAGGCAGGCCGGGGTTAATTTTCAATTTTCATCAGTTTCGAAAAGCTTTGGTATTTGTTTTTCGCAACTGTGAGAATTCTGAGAGCAATTGAATCTGTTGTCTCAGATGCCACATGCTTATCAAGGTAGGTAATCTTGGTAATCTTTCTAATCTCTGAGACCGCACTTCAAAATATTGTTAACAGCATTGACTGCTCGCTTGACAGGAAAGACAGTCTCTCAGTCAATCCTCTGAAAACCGAGGTTTTTCTCTTCAAGAGACGTAGAAATTTTACAGGTTTGACCTAACTTGCACGTAAAGACATCAACATTCTCTTTCCGAACGAAGTGAAGCATGGAGTAATCCTAGGTTACAAAGATTCTTTGGTCTAAACTCGAAAACTACTACTACTTAAAACCACTTCTCATTTGAGGAGATGTGGTCTCTGGCACAATTCGCACTGTAGCTTCGAAAAACTCCCAAGCAGCGTATCTTTTGACTCACGTCTTATAAAAATGCAGTCCGACGCGGTGATCCCAAGGCTCAAACTGCGTCGAAAATTCACAGTCAACTTTGCTTCAGTTCAGGTCCACTCTAGAATCTGAGCCAGTAAATGACTGTTATAGAATCTTCGCAGATTATTCCAAAAATCGATGATGGATCTGGCGGTGGTGCCTTTGTGGAGAGCGATGACATACAACTGCACACCACATTAGGCACATACGTATCCCTCTTCCAAGCGGAGGCGTATGCTATCCCAACGGCTTTACGCTACGTTGAGAACAATTGCTGGATGGGGAGAAGTATTTGTGTCTGCAGCGACATCCAAGTTGTGTCTAAGTCTGAACACAACCCTCTTACCACTTCAAAGTGATTAAGAAATTCGAGACTTCTCTGAATGCGGCCGGAAAACTAGATCCTTTGGGTCCAATTTGCGTTCCAGGATCCAGGTAATCACAGCATAACTGGAAACGAGATCGATGAAGAACTTGAAAGGAAAGGATCGGACAGCTTTCTCAGGTCCTCAACTGGCATCGCCGGGGTCCTCAATAAGAGCTCCTATCAACGATTAGATCTGTCAAGAGCACAAGAGTAGATGATAACAGATACTCTATAGCTGGGAATCGGGCTCCTTGTCATGACAGCTTCTATTGGCTTAGTATTTTGAAAACTTCCTACAAAACAAAAGCTCAATAATCTGGGTAAACTTCTACTGTAACGAGTTTTCAGAACGAAGATCGGTGACATTCTCACATCTCGCATAGCACTGCCATGTCCAAAAAGCGAATTGCCCAAAACTCTGAACTGTACTTTCTCCACACTCAAGCTAAGCAGGCCTCGGCTCTCTCTGTGAATTGAAACTATCACGGGCCACAACTCGTTGGGTACCCACATGACTATAGAATGGGCATTAGCACATGCAACTTATATAGAGGAAGCCAAGACGTAGAGGTAGAGGAAGGATCATTCAACTGCCTCGTTGAGTGTCTTGTCCTCACTAGGAAAAAAGCCCACGGAGAATACTTCTTCGACGAACTGGGCGACATCTCTAACCTCCCATGAACAGTGTCTTGAAATTTACTCAGGGCTCGAAATGGTTCAGTGGGGGCTCCCAATTTCCCAATAACCAAGCCACCATCCCAACCCTCTACCTCTCCAATCTTCCCACTTCCTCATCCTCTATTTCCCAGTGAGTACAATGGATCCTTAAGATCCAAGTGAGGTGCTGCCACTTGTGGCTGCACCCCCCATCTAACCTATAACCTAACCTAACTTTCAAGTGTAAAGTTTGAACGAGAGTTAAGGGCTGGCAACACTAAATTCAATATATGATTTTCATTTATGATCAAATATTCAATAAATGTCCTCTAATTGAATTGGGCCCAGAGTAGTGTCCTACAGTGAATTGTGCACAGCGAATTATCATGCGCTATGTATTTTACTACTTTCAAAACCATATCCTGTAAGTAAGCATTTCTCAGATTATGTATAAGAGAAAAAGATATGCTGGCACATCAACCGCAGAGCCCCAGGGTCTACCGCTATTCTCTCAACCTTGTGAAGAGTGGATACAGTTGCTTACCGATTCCAAACTACTAAGTGAGAAAGCGCCTTAATTGTCAGTGTAATTGATTTAACGATAATAGGCAGACTTAAATTGTGTATCACATTCTCTTTATGTCATGGATTAATTAATGTGACAGAATAAATAACCACCAGAACACAGGAGTAATTTCAAGCAAGAAGTGTCAAGCCTTTTAATTCCTTAAAACAAATATTTAATTTTTAAATTTTTCTGAGCTCTGTGTTCACATACAAACAAACCACAACCTCAGTAGTTTCGGCTTGTACGTCTGAAAAGTGTAGATATCCGGAGTCCAGGTGGAATCAAAACTATTTGAACCCCAATTAGTGGTGAGAACGAAGTTAATGAAACTAAGTTTCTTCGACACCCGGAGAGAGTTCGTAATATGGTTTATTGTGTACCCTTTTGTTTTACCTATAACAAAGCAGATCTACCCATAAAAAGCACCCTGCCTGTGTTCAGATAGAGCATTCAAGCCAAGTGGCCCTAAAAGCATTACTCTCTCAACTTTATCAAAGTGAAATATGAAATTCGTTAAGGAATGCACAACCACCCCGACCAGTGGCTCTCTACTTCTCAAATTAACAATTCAAATTCCCATCTTACCCTTGAATTGAAGGAACTTCAGTCGTGCAACTGAGCTATTTTTATTACTTTCACTGATATTTTATATTCCTCTGTGCTCTGCGGGCTTAATACTTTTTTGTGAAGTTTTTATTGTCCTTTGAATAAGGATTGAAACGATGACAAAACTTCAGAAGTGACGTGTAATTTAAAGCTCTGCACTCGCAGTGACAAATTGTTATTGAATGGTAAAACTTTTGTTCATTCCAAATCCTTCTATAGGCAAACTACCACGGGTGCTCTTGCTCTAAGGTGCTTTGTATGTCTACCACTTCTAGGCGAGGTTTTTTTTTTTATTTGTTTTTATTCCTTATTTTTGCTTATTCGTCTTTTATCCAGAACATTGTCCTCTTTTCCCAGTGAAGAATATTTTGCAAAAGTTTTTGATGCGAAAAAAAGCGGAACTTTATACATTTGCTGGGGTTGCAACTACGAATGTTGGAAATGTCAAACTGCAAACAAACTCCTTAGAAATGAGACATCGGAAAACGACAAGCAGGGAGGGAAGGTAAAATGAAATTCTCCTTCACATATACAAACTTGGAGCTGTCAGATTGCGTTAAGGTGCACTTTCCTCTGAATCAGGATTAAATTTATTAACTGCATCGCCCGTTTAAATCAATGAGTTACGCTACGTACCTAGTAACCCAGTTCGAGTGAGTTAAAGCAGTAGAACTTTAGTCTGTGATTGCGAAGAAAAAGAAATACAAACGAGACTCAGTCAGATTATTACATTATGGGCTATCGACAAACGGTACTTGCGACAAAAAAGTAACGTACTCGTACATTCATCGAGAATTTTTCAACTGTTAGGAATAAAGTTTTTTGTCTGACATGTTTTTCGTAGAATTTACGTAACATGGACTTCGCTGATTTTTTTGTTCCTTTTTTGGTGATTATAGTTTACATGTGTACATTTATGGAGGGAGAGCGTTGATAGAAGTGGAAAAGGTAAAAAGCTACAGCTATAAAATCCAGTTTGACCGGCCGGCGTATCAAACTCGTGTGTCGAAAACAGAAGATTTGCAACATTTTTTATATGCAGGGTGTCCCGTTATTCGTGTTACGTACTTTGGGATGCAATTATTGGTCATATTCTATCCTGTTCTATGTTAAATTGGATTTCTCCGTCAATACTGATGATAGAGGCCTAATTTTGGACTTTATTTTTAGTATAAATACTAATCTTTAAAACTGTATTTAAGTTGGGCTGCCAGACTTTCAATTTTCAATGGGTTTCAAAATTTTTCCTCGAGCAAAATTTTTGCTTGAGGTAATTTTTTCCATAAAATGCCTGATAAACATAATATAGTTCCTTTATGTTTAGTTGCGATTATAATAAGGCAGGTTTTGCAATCATAAAGAAAAAAATTTGAGATAACAATCAAACATGACATCACGATGATAGAGAATACGAAAAAAGTAGCTCCTGCAGTTCTGTCTGTCTGTCAGTCCATATATGAATCTACAGCCTGAACCGCTTCACAGATTTTCTTAAAAATTTGCAGTAAGGGTCTGTGAGGCAGCCTACATAGGTGTTTTTAGAATTGAATCTCTTGAAACAACGGTACTCTCTATACGACCGATATGATAATACTTACTTTTTCGAAAACGGCTTCAACGATTTCGATAAAATTTTGTGTGAAGTATTAACTTTAGGTTGTCTTTTCTATGATGTTCGAAAATTATTGGAAAAAGTCTAAAACCGGATTAAAAACCAACTTTCTCGATAAAGGCTAACATGATGTTGACGAAATTTTATATTTCAGAAGTTTTAAATTGTTTCAGAAAGATTCCATGTCAACATTTAAGAAATTTAAATTTTTGAAATTTAAAAAAATTTTTGATATTTTAAAAAAAGTGAAAAATAAAAACAGTTTTTTGAAAAACTGCTCCAACGATTTTGATTAAATTTTAAGTGTCAATATGTATTAACAATTGCTAAAGATTAACGTTTCTAGATCTGATTTTATTCAATTTTCATAACTAATGAGTAGTTGGCAACCCTGCGCCAACAAATATATTATGAAGGGCGAATATTAAAACCTTAAGCTCCACCTTAAGATTTTGAAATCGTATTTAGCACACAATCGCAAGTTGGCGCGACCCAGTCGTGCATTTTTTTTTTTTTTTTGTAACTAACGAGTACATCAAGGGTTTGCAAAAATACCTTTACAATGTGTTAAAATTAAAACACATCTCCTGTTCAGAAATAGGAGAAGATTTATTGTAATGGAGGGTGAAAACAGAGTATGGTAAAGTATTTCACATACGAGTTGTGCAACTAAAATATGAATCTCTACACTTGGCTGATGTCCGAGGTTAGGCTCAAGGTAAAACTGATGGACATTCTTAATAAGAATGGTGTTGCGGCTGAATTCAGGAATGCAACTGGCTATTTCACTAGAGTACTGTTTGTAGAAAAAGCGAAGATGATTACGGTGCACCTGATCAGCTTTAGTTTTGGACGGACTCGGGCCATATAAACTGTAACCAAATCAGAAGAGGTATTTTGTAGCATTTTTGGCTTCTTCAAATACGCGGTCATTCCAACGAAGATCATCGGTTGCACACATGCCAATTACTGCCAGCTTTCCAGTTTGTTACATGCAGGCACCGATTATAAATAATGTTGATGAGGGAATCTTAACCATTAACGAAAAAGTACAGCATTGAATTCTACTTGATTTTTACTACTTTATGCAACATTGCTGTCAATATCTGAATGCAATTAGCTAATGATACGCAACCGTTCTAGTCTTACATCCGAAGAGCAGAAACTTGAATTTGGAAACTAATAAGAAAAGCTGATGGTTGAGTCGTCATCAGAACAATTGAGAGGATTAGAAGTTTCAGACAAGAGATCGTTTATGAAAATAAGGAAGAGATTTGGAGGTAAAACGGAGCCCTGAGGTACACCAGCATTTATAAAGTCGGTATATATATTAAAACCATCCAATAAAAATTGTATTGAACGATCGAAATGTTGGTTTGTAATACAACGAAGAAGAGACTTATCAATACCAAAAGCACGCATTTTCGATAAGAGAGCTTGAAACCAAACTCTATCAAATACTTTAGAAATATCAAGCGTAATAATCTTACTTTCTCCAAAACAATGTAAGGATTGGTTCCACTTTTCGGTGAGATAAGCCATCAAATCAACAGTGGACCGTTTGCTACGAAAGTCCCACTGTCGGTCATTAAGGGGCTCGGCTAGTTTCTCATTTTCAAAAAATCGATTTTTTTTATTTTTCGATAGGTAAACATCTCAAAAATGATGTCCTAAAATATTGGAATGATATCTTGGATATTTTTGAAATAGCAGAGTATAGAAGAGAAGCATCTCGGGCGCTCGAACTCCACCCATCCCAACGCGAAGGGGCGCCCGACAGCTGCCTCGTCCTTAATGTCCTAAGTAGGTAATGGGACGGTTGAGCCTGGGAAAATTCTGATGAGCGTGGGAAAATTCTGAGCGAGCCAAAAGGGTGCCGTCGGTCTGATCAAAAGGAGATAATAGGGTTTAGAGGCACGTAGGTTGAAGATCCTTACGATGGGATGAGAGTAAAGAAAAAATGAAAAGTAATGTTGTGTGTGTGCGAAGAATCAAGAATAGACACGATCTGTTGATAGATCTTAGAACGTGGGTGTGAAATTGGTAGTTTGTTGATAGATATAGGAATAGGTAGGACTGAGATTGTGATATGAGATAAGAAAATAGAGACAATAAAGGGGGAAGATGGTTTCTATTGAGTATTTTTTATGGTTTTTTGTTTTAGATTTCGCTGGCGCTTGGAAGTGGTTGATTTTTTTTAAATGTTTGGAATTTGTTTGAGGGTGAGGTGAGGGTAGTAGTAGTAGGAATGTTTTTTTTTGTTTTGGTTGTAGGCTAGAGAATTTGGTCACGTCCGATATTTGGTTGGGCATAGATTGTGTATGAGCAAGTCGTTTAACAGCTTAGCATGAAAGGTTGTTGTCATGTGGTTGTTTTACTCTATACCGTAGGGTAAGGAAGTGACCCATGTTCACATAGCAATAAAATCCATGATCAATGTTGAAACCGAGTATCTGTGTTGTGTGATTTTATTGCAGAGGAAGCATCTAGCAGGTGATAAAGTAATACACATTGTAAGGAAAGATGATGATGAGATTATGAAAATGCTATGGTACATTGTTTTGTTTTTTTTTGTTTTTTTTTTTGTAGTTGATTGTGGAGAAGACGAAATAAAATAAATGAACTGGTTTCCTTTTGTATTATAGATTTCATTGACAATTGGTGGTGGTTAGTTTTTATGTAAAATAGAGAATTTGGCCTCGACCGATATTTGTTTTGTTTTGATACATATCTTGTACTCAATGAATTTCGTCACATCCGAAAATTGGTTATGCATAGCTATACTGTAAAGTAAGGATGCGACCCATGTTTTGTTTTGAATTTTGAATTTTGTTGGCAAGATTTGAAGGTTTGGGATTGACTTGTCACATCCTGTATTGGTGGTTGTGGTTGGTTTTTATTAATTTTAAAACTCTGGCTCGTCCGCTCAGAACTCCACAGACAGTGTAACTTTTGTATATTTTTTTTGTTGTACCGGGAGTGTAAAATATACCAACAATGTAAAAATGCATTGTGAATATTGATAGAGGGAAGAGGTAGTCAGAACTTATAGTTAAGATATGGAATAATTTGTTTCCAGTTCTTGAATGTGATGTTGTCTCTTTTTTCTTTTATAAATCAGTGGCACCAATAACCAACCTATTGAATCCCCCCTAGAGTTTCTACTATAAAAGCAAATGTTCTCTGAGTCTTCTATTCAGTTTATTTTTGAACATCCTTCATTCGATCCTCTGAAAAAATCATAATTATCACCATGTCTTTTTTGAATAAAATCAAACAAGCAGTGAGGTCGTCTTCGTCTTCGGCGTCTGGGTTGGCTACCTACCAAAAGCCTATTTTAAGCCTTTCGAAGGTTATACAAAAAAAAAGGTACCCAATACTCAAGGCAAAGAGGTGCAACACAAAGTTTGGGGAGCAAATCCTCATTGAACTGGAGGAATGCAAGGTAATTAAAAATTAAAATTTATAACTGTTCAATTTTGACTCCCTTTTTTTCTTAAAGGTTTTCCTCCCTAAACGATGCAACATGCAGCTGGACGAGGAAGACGTCCTGCAATTGGACCGCTGCTGCTTGGAAGTAGTGGGCCCATACGGGGAGATGTCCGTGAAAGTTGACTTCCACATGAAAGATGACGAGTATCAGGAGCCACAGCCACAGCATCAACAGCAACAATTTCAACAACAACAACTAGGGCAGCAATATTATCACCAACATCAACAGCCTCATCAACAAGAACAGCATCAATTTCAAGAACAATTTCAAGAACATTATCAAGAACAGCAACATCCTCAGCAACAATTTCAGCAACTACAACAGCAACAGCCTCAACAACAACAGCAGCTGGAGCAACAGCATGAAAACTATCAGGAACAGCAGCCACATCAACAGCAGCCGCAACAACCACAAATAGTTGAGATCTTGGATCAAATTATTTTACAGAAACCGAAGCAAAAGAATAAGCAGAAGCTTCCAGTTCAAGAAGAGGTAAACTATGTACCTCAATTGTTTTTCGATAAAAATAATAAATTGTTGCAATCTAAAAAAAAAATTTTTTTCGACAATAAAAAATAAACCAAAAAATTGAAATCATTTTTTTTATTTGCTTCTCATTATTATTTTCAGAAAATAAAAGTCATGAGCGACTCCCATATAAACATTAAGCGGTTCAATTTGAAAGGCCGCAAAATAGATTTTACAATCAAAAGTGTTCCACAACATGAAGAGCCTACTCAATGGATAAAGAGCGCAATAGAAGAAATGATTCTGTTTGCTGTAAAAGATCTTAATCAAACAGACAAAGTGGGGATTACTTTTTGCGGAAAAAGCTTCGAACATGAACGAGGAAGTGGATGGATTAATTTCAAAACCTGTGCGGAGTTAACATTTGAGGATGTTTGGGATATGGTGACGAAAATATTTCAGAGTAACTCGGAAGGAATAAGCACAGACAATTTTTGCTTAACAGTTACTTCTGTGAAAATGCCAGCAGGGCAAGGAAATATAAGAAAACCTTCCGTTATGTACAATTCATTTAACGAAGAATGTGCTAAACGAAGGGGGATAATTTGTATCAAAAACGCAGACAAATTATGCCTGCCTCGAGCTTTGGTTGTTGCTATGGCATACGCAGACAAAGAAGTGAATCTTCACAAAATAAGAAAAGATATCGGCAAATTACAAACAAAGAGAGCATTGAAACTTCTGGATGACTCTAAAGTAAATATTCCATCTGTTGGTTGTGGAATCGATGAGCTGAAATCGTTCCAAAGTTTTTTGAAAAACTACAAGATTACAGTGTACGAACACGGAGCCAAAGGTCGCAAAGTAATTTTCGAAGGCGTTTCAAATGACAGTGAGAGCAAAAAAGTTAATTTATTGTTTTATAAGAATCACTTCAACGTAATAACTTCTCTAACCGCTGCATTTTCCTGCGGTTACTATTGCGAAGTTTGCCATTTGCCGTACAATACGAAAAATGTTTACCATGAATGTGCTGGTCTTTGCAGTCAATGTCAACACTCCCCAGTATGCAAGGAAGTTATGAAAAAAATCTTATGTAAAGACTGTCATCGAAATTTCAAAGGAACAAAATGCTTCGACAATCATAAGAGTGGGTCATCAGGTCAGTCTATCTGTGAGCTAGTAAAAAGATGCCGTGAATGTTTACAATCATACGGAGCAAGTCGACAGCATATTTGTGGTGAGTTCTTTTGCAAGAACTGTAAAGCACATGTGTCCGAAGACCACTTGTGTTTTATTCTACCTGATATGAGAAACCCTGATCTCAAAAATTTCTTGTATATATTTTATGATCTTGAAAGTCGTCAAGAAAAAGTAATTGGAGAGAAAATATGCAATGATAGAGAAGAAGCATCAGCAACAAATCCGCTGATTAAAAAACATGAGCCAAATTTGTGCGTCTTCAAAAAAAAATGTTATCGTTGTGTGGAAAATATTGATTTATATTTCTGTCAGTCTTGTAAATTGTCACTGAATGTACTTAAAGGAGAAGATGTTGTTGACAAATTTGTTCAATATGTACTCGAAGTTCGGAAAGAATTCAAAAAAGTGATTGTAATTGCTCACAATGGCCAGGCATACGACCACCAGTTTGTTTTAAACTACATTATGGAGAAAACCAGCATAATCCCTGAATTAATAACACGAGGAACAAAGATAATAAAGATGCAAATAGGAAATGTAAAATTTATTGACTCAATAAACTACTTTCCTATGGCTTTATCAAAACTCCCAAAGGCATTCGATCTACCTCCTGTTTTGAAGAAAGGTTACTTCCCATATCTTTTCAATACCAAACAAAATGAGAAATATATTGGAAAATTACCGGAGATAGAATATTACAACGCCAATAATATGAGAACAGAAGAACGCTCTATTTTCTTAAAGTGGTATTCACAGCATCAAAATGATTTTTTCGATATGAGACATGAACTTGAAGAATACTGTAAGAGTGATGTCAACATTTTAACAGGTGCTTGCCTACAGTTTAGAAAATTATTTGTTGCGGAATGTAACGTTGAACCGTTTTTAGAATCTGTTACGATTGCCTCAGCTTGCAACCTATTATTTAGACGCAACTTTCTGAAGCCAAACACAATCGGACTTATACCCAAAAAAGGGTACAGATGCGTTGACAATCAGTCCCCAGAGGCTATAAAATGGATGATTTGGGAAGAGCACAAGAGGAAAATTAATATCAAACATGCCTACAACGGAAGGGAGGTAGTTATTAAAGGAATGAAAGTTGATGGTTTTTGTGAAGAAACCAATCAGATTTTTGAGTTTCATGGCTGTTACTACCATGGTCACCCTCTCTGCTTGAAGCATAAACGTGATGAACCTCTACATGAAAACGAAAGTGATTCATTGAATCAGAGGTATGAAAGAACCGTAGCCAAGACCGACCGGTTAAGAAATTTCAACTACGAGGTAATTGAAATGTGGTCTTGTGAATTTAAGACTCGTCTTAGGTCACTCAATACAGAAGAAAACAATTTTCTGAATAATCATCAACTGATCCAAAGTTTACCGCTGAATCCTCGTGATGCTTTCTATGGCGGACGAACCGGGAACACCTTTAATTTTTATAAATGTAAAAAAGGTGAAACAATTAAATACATTGACGTATGTTCTCTATACCCTTGGGTTTGTAAAAATGGAAAATTTCCAACCGGACATCCCAAAATTCATATTAATGGCGATGCAAGCTGGTCATCAACAAAATTGGAAGGCTTAAATGGAATTGTGAAGTGTAAAATTTTACCTCCAGAAAACCTGATTCATCCGGTATTACCAGTAAAGCAAAACAACAAACTTATGTTTTCATTGTGTAGAAGCTGTAGTGATGAAAAAAATAAGCAACAATTTTGTGTTCATACGGATGAGGAAAGAGCACTGGTTGGAACTTGGGTAATTGACGAGGTCATGAAAGCTCTTGAGAAAGGTTACAAAATACTTTCAATCTTCGAAATATGGGAATACAATGTAGTTCAATACAACCCAAAATCCAATTCTGATGATGGTCTGTTCACATCCATGATGAACAAGTTCTTAAAAATCAAGCAAGAAGCATCTGGCTGGCCTAGTGAATGCTCATCCCAACAACAAAAGGAGAACTATATTTCGAATTTTTTTGAAAAAGAAAATATTCAACTGGAATTTTCGGAGATATGCAGCAATCCAGGAAAAAGATCCCTTGCAAAGTTGATATTAAATTCGTTTTGGGGAAAATTTGGACAGAGGGAAAATCAGCTCCAAACTTTAGTTTTGAATAACCCTTCAACGTTTTTTCACCTCCTTACACACCCATCTATTGAAGTGCATAACATATTGCCTATAAATGAAGAAAACGTTGTGGTGAGCTTTGAGATGAAAGAAGAAGCGATAGACTCTTTATCCACAGTGAATGTGTGTATTGCTGCCTACACAACTACTTTGGCTCGACTTAGACTCTATAGCTACCTAGAGAGATTAGGGGAAAGAGTTTTGTACTACGATACTGATTCCGTTATATACATAAGTCGCCAAGGAGAATTTGAACCTCCTACTGGACAACTCATTGGTGATATGACTGACGAATTGGAAATTTATGGCATCGGAAGTTACATAACTGAATTCGTTAGCGGAGGCCCAAAGAATTATGCCTACAAAGTGTTCAGTACAAAAGATAAGAAAGAGCACGTTGTTTGTAAAGTAAAGGGGATTTTTCTGAATTATGAATCGTCACAGAAAATTAACTTTGATTCTATTAAAGACGCAGTGTTAAATTCTTCTTCTTCCTCAGACGGTATTATAATTAAATCAGATAATATTCGACGAACACGAGACCATCAAGTCGTTACAGTACCTGAAGTAAAAACATACAAAACCAAAGCAGAAAAACGTCGTTTTCTTGAAAACCATAGTTCTTTACCATATGGATTCAAGAGGCAACGTTGTCAACAAAATAATATTATTTAAAACAAAAACAAAACAATAAACTAAAGTGTATAACCAACCATGGCCTTATTTTATTTAAAATTTCATTACATTTCTTGTTTTACTTAATCACTTGATGAGAAGGTGATGAGGATATGAACATTTTTACAGCAAAAAAAAATTCATTCAATGCTGTTGTTGTTTAGAACTTAAACAATCTTTTGAACTTCTCCAGTTATTGGATTGTATTCAATTATACGATCATGTAAAATCAAGCAATACACAGATGTTGAAACTGGAACAGTTGTTGTTGTATGAAGTTCAATCTTGACATCGACAGGTCCAGTTTTAATTGATTCATTTTGATGAGAACAATCAATTACCATGATTGGTGCGGTATCTTTAAATTCTTGTCGAGACAAGAGTGGTTGGGACTGTTTTCTATAGTAGGAGGATTGAAATTTAGCATACATATCATAGGCTATTGCATATCTATCGTTTTCAAATTTAATGTTTAAATCTTCACGAGGATATATCTCTGAGTTCAAATGCACCTTTACATTAGTTAAATTGCAATGATCAAATTTGCTAGAATTTCTATTCCATTGGTTTTTACGATCGCTTTGTATAGCAATTACCACATATCTAGGCTTTTCAAGTTGACTTGAAGTTTTAACTGTCCAAATATGGTCAGTGGTAATTGGTAGTGAGGGGTATTCATGCATTTCCCAGTTCCGAAAATTAATTTTAATTGGTTTCGATTGTATTTCCTTTAACAGTTTAAGTTTTTCTGAATCGGCTAAGGTGATGTGTGGAACTCTCCATTGCAGTTTGAAAATAGAAAGTTGTACGTCTTCTTTTTCTTTTGAGTTAGAGTAGTAGGCATTCTCGTTAGACCGTGTTCGAATAAGAATCAATTCATGCCTTCCATTTGGAATGATCTTTTTAAAATCTTCAGCAAATCCCAACAGATTTTTCAATGGAATACAAAAGTTAAAAGTACCAGATGTAAGGGTAATATCGTCTTTTCCAGTCCAAGATGCATTTTCTAAGCTCTTACTTTCATTTTCGTTTAAAGATATGTAGTTTTTTAATGATGTCGTTATTCCAACATTTTTATTGAATTCGATATCCACTCCATTGAGTTCATAATGAATTTCTTCAAAGAGAAATGCCATGGCGTTATTACATAGTCTTGTGTTGGAAGGTGGTGCTCCATCTTTCGTCGTTAGACTCCCTTCAATGTAAATGAAACTTTCACTGGGTAAAATACATAGGTCCTGTTGTTGAATTGGTATACGGATTTCATCACTCGGATTAAAGGATTGAATAAAAGGTGAGTAGGTGTGATATTCAAATTTGGTAATGCTATTGTCATAGCTAGGCTCTTGAGTAATATTCAATATCTCGCTCATATTTTTATTTTACTGAAAATCCCAATGATTGTAGATACGCTTTATTTTTGGGGGATAGCTTTGGTCTTGACACTTTTGATAATCTCGTCGTACTAACCAAATTGTCACTTCCGTGTTCTTTTATATTATTATAGATCAGCATTATGAAGCTGGGGTGAAATGCAAACGCACTGTTATTGTTTCACCTCTAAAGTTTATCAGGTCTCCGTCTTGGTCAACAAGTTTCAACGCTAAAGAAGTTATACGTTTGACATTCACTGGCAAATAGATGACATTTCTTGGAACTTCTATGATTTTATATCCAGGTCCAGCTTCTGGTGAAAACTCATGTATTGTGTGGACTGGCGTGTCATTTAAATAAGAGCCAGCAATTACATTACACTCAATTCGAATAACATTTACTTTGTTGATATCGACAGGTAAATCTGATAAGTGTAATTGATCTGCTTGTAGTATACGTTTGCTAAAGCCCAACAGTTTTCCAATAGTTCGTTCCTTATTAAAATATATATTATCGCTGGCTTCTACCACGCTCTTAAGAGTACTATTATTAGCTTTTATTTTAACAGTTGTAGTGGAGTTAAGCAATAACAACTGTTCAGAAATATATTGTGCAATGTCATCGATTTCATAGGACCCTACAGGAATTTCAATCACATCCTCTCCTATATGAAATAAATTGTTCCGTTCATCAACATTAGGTATAGAATTATATGTTTGTAAATCAATTAAACCACAAACATAGTTCTGATCTATGTTCAAAGGTGGAAAATAATCTGCAATTAGGTGTGAAGTGTTCCCGCTCAAAGTAAGTGTAAGCGCCATGACGACAAAAATAACAATGAGATTGTTGTTGTTTAAAAGTTTTTATTTATTTAAAATGACAATCATATAAAAATCGCAAACACAAATGCCCACAATTGAATGAATCATAGTTTTGATACTTAACATAGTTATAGTTTATACGTTGACCTAAGTAATTAATCAATTCAACCGGTGGATGAAGATTCCCAAAACTATCAAAGTATTCAATATTTGAACCTCTTTTATAATACGCTACCCAATGTGTTCCTGGCCCTTCGGATGAATCAAGATTAACTATTCCACTTTCGTTTCTCAGTGGTTTGCTTTTTGGTAATTTTTCACGCATAAAAACTCCTCGAAAATGTGGAAATAAATCCTTTACAAAATTTTTCAAATCTATTTCATTCAATGCACGATTGGGTAGCAAACTTAAAAGTTTTTTGTCTGAGGGTGTAAGTAAAGTCCTAGCCCTTGTCTATATGGTTTTAGATGTAATCCATGTCCGATGGAGATCGATTCCATTTTTTGATTATGACGCTTTTTCTCTTCCAGATCTTTCTTAGCAATGTCTATATCGTTTACTGCTTTTGCAATCCCTGCAGCTCCTCCAGATAATGCTCCTAGAGCTGAGAGACCGGCAAATAGAGGAACAAGAAACGGGATTACTCCGCCAATTTTTGGCACCGTAATAACTCTGGGTGTCTTTATTTTATTCTTATTTTTCTTTAGTGTTTTCTTGGCAGCTAATAAAGCTACCTTAATAGCTTTTTGAATGTTATGTGGTTTTTTCCGTCGAAGAACTTTGCCAAGGTACTTAATTGTTCCACCAAGGGTGGTAGGGTTTTCAGATTTGGTTTTGATGGGGCTTTTAGACTTCTTACTTTCCTTACTTTGCGAGCACCCCATTCCAATTTTAAGCTTAGCCTTCATGAGATTTGTAACTAATAGAGCATTTGCTCGCTCGCTTAATCCAGCATCCGCTGATATTACTCGCTGCCAAGCCTTTTCACTTAGAATCTTATCAGCCTTATGTCGGTCAGAAGTATTTTTGAATTGAGAATAAGATATATCGTGTTGCTTGCAAGCTTGATCAAGTAAATTTATTCCAGGGTCTCCACGAGCTAAACGTTCTTTGAGTTTGGTTCCCGGTCCACAGAATTGATACCCCGGTAAGTGTAATTCAAAAGGTAATTTATTAATTACAGAGTTTAGCAAACCATTTCCCTTGGCTATAGTATGTTGACTAACAATGTTTTTTGAAAAATCAATCATTTTATATATACACAAGTGCACTTGAGGGGGGTTGTAGCGTTATGACGTTTGAAAATATAAAAGCTTGATTTTTATATGATTTTGATTTAGTTTTTATCGTCATGCGATTCGTTAAACAACCACATCTTTTACCTATACAAAATGCGGACTTAGTCAATAATGATGAAAGGACGTGGAAAAAACATGGACAATTATTGCCAAACAGTATTAGAGGATTAATAACGGGGCCCTCTAATTGTGGCAAAACAAATGTTATGATGAGTTTATTACAACATAAGAACGGATTAAAATTTGAGAATATTTATATATATTCAAAGTCATTACATCAACCAAAGTATGAATTTCTTCGTCAAGCTGTGATTCCAATCAAAAAGATGGGATTTTTTACGTTTTCAAATAGTTGCGACGTCACTCCACCTGGCGAAGCCAAACAAAATTCCGTTTTTATTTTTGATGACATAGCCTGCGAAAAGCAACACGCTGTTCGAGACTACTTTAGTATGGGGCGACATCATCATATTGATAGTTTTTATTTGTGTCAGACATACACAAGAATTCCGAAACATTTAATACGAGACAACGCTAATTTTATAATTGCTTTCAAACAAGATGAAATGAATCTTAAACACATTTACAATGATCATGTTAATTCTGATATGACATATCAAATGTTTCAAAAATTATGTAAGGAATGTTGGAAAACTAGATACGGATTTTTGGTTATTGACAAGGATAGCCCTTGTAACAGTGGTCGCTACAGGAAAGGTTTTGATTACTTCCTGAAACTATAAAAAGCTTATAACTTCAACTGCGTACAGCATTCGTATTGCATTGTTCTATGAGAATGGTTCATAGTACACAGCGTTCAGCTCACATCAGTACAAAAGCAGATCAGAGCAAATAACAAAGCAGATCAGAGCAGATCAAAAAGCAGATCAAAAGCAGATCAGAGCAGATCAAAAAGCAGATCAAAAGCAGATCAGAGCAGTTCAAAAGTAGAGCAGACCAGTTAACAGACCAGATCAGAGCAGATAAGAGAGCAGATCGAATCGCTTAGAATCAATCCTCTACGGTTCAAAACATAATTCATATGTAGCTGTTCATCATAAGCGTACAATTTAATTTCAAAAACTTTTTTCGAAGTTTATTCACAAGCTATTGTAAAAATAGTAAGCCAACATCATGATGCACTTGAATGAAGAAGTAACAAAAGAACTTATTAAAACAACTGATGCTATACGAAAAAAATATAAAGCCCTAAGAAACGGAAAGGCCGCATTCGATTTGCAAATAGAAGAAGCTTTTAAACCGATTACTAAGCCCCTTAAGGATCTAGTAGAAAAATCAGATATCAAAAATTCATTTGATGATCACTACAATAATTTCGCGTCTCCACACAAAAAAATAAAGCAAAATTATGAAGAAGATGAATTTATCACCCCAAACAATACCACTACCACACCAAACATCAGTGACAGCACCCCAAAAACCTCCATGGTAACCCCTCAAAGTAAGAGGGATAGGAGCTCACGTCTGCGTCATCGGCATCTTGTTCGTGACTTTGAAGAAAAAATAGACCTAGGGACAATGGAAAAAGTCCCCCGGGGTTATATTAACTTATATTTAAATAATTCAAGAACGCTTGATGATTTGTATGGAGTGCATTTGAATAACGGAATGTTACAAATTGGAGATAAAGAGTTAAAAATTAAAGGAAATGATATAGAAATAAATAATAAAATCTATAATGGTACACCTGGTTTATTTGAACTAGTATTCAAGAAAAAGCCAACCCAGTTCAATGATGAAGACTTGATCAATTACAAAACTATATTACTAGATACCAATGCTCATAGACGCAATCACAGTCCAAGAAGCCAGGTACTAGGAAATAAGGGTTATAAATACAAACAAATTATAAATAAACTATTTGAAGATAAAACAATAATAGATAAACCAATAGCAATGGGGCATGGCTTAATGCAATTTTCCAAGAAGAAAAAAGACTATATCTATTGGAACGACCCTAATGAACTCGTAGATCGTTTGAGACTTCTTATTGCCTCACAACAAGCCGGACACAATAATCACTCTAACGAAATTGTTTCAATTATCGAAGAGCTAAAAGAAGCAGACATAATTGAATAATTAACTACAATATGAGTATTGATAAATTTGGACGGTTTTCTAAAAGAGTCCAAATGGGGCCAAGGGGAGAACGAGGAGAGCAAGGATTACCAGGATTACGTGGAGAAAGAGGGATACGAGGACCAAATGGGGAGGGATTTCAAAAAACTGAAGATGGCAACTACAATATAGATTTTAAACGACTACAAAATCTTAAGGAACCAAAAGATAAGAGTGACGCTTGTACAAAGAATTATGTTGATGAATCATGCGAACAACTCAGACAATATATTCAATTTGAAGTTGAGAAATTAGAGAACTACATGTTTGGAAATGCTATTAACAGAAAACCAGAAATTAAAAGTTGAGATAAATCCAATATAAATCCAATATAAATCATAGAGTAAATCAATCTGTACTTTAGTATTGAACTGACAATAAGAGTAAAAGCAGACAATAATGTCCAATATAAATATCACGTTTATTTTCGATGAGATCCTCGAGTTTATGAAAGCACATGAACATAACCTGACGGAAGGACATCACGAGTATCTAACAGGATGTTTATCCTTCTTAAAGATGTTCAGAAACGTACCATCTACCATATCGAAACATGGATGTCATTTTGTTAATTGTCCATGGTCAAAGAATTTATGCCAAGATGGACCTGATACTTGTGCATGCTATTTGATTGAAAATAGAATTTTTAAAGTTAAGAAGTTAATGTTATTGTACGGAAGATTAAAATAAATAATTTAAACATAAAAGCATTTTTTATTCGTATTATATCAAACCCAACCTTCCGCCAATTGCAAAAGCCTTTCTTTATTGAACATAATTTTTTTTTTT
Source organism: Melanostoma scalare (assembly GCA_949752695.1). Classification (NCBI taxonomy): domain Eukaryota; kingdom Metazoa; phylum Arthropoda; class Insecta; order Diptera; family Syrphidae; genus Melanostoma; species Melanostoma scalare. The sequence continues at coordinate 1,173,978 of OX456985.1, forward strand.
TTTTTTGTATGAAGGTTAAATACTAGAATACTTTGTTGTTCCAATCATTCTTCTAAAGGATGAGTAAAAGAAACGTTGTTGATGAACTGCATAAGCCGGCTCGGAGAAACTTCAAAAAAAGGCGAGTCATTATCAAAGGGTTTGATGATTTATGGCAAGCGGATCTAGTTGAAATGGGTACCTATGCATCTGAAAATGAAAATTATCGGTATCTTCTCACCGTAATTGATACATTTTCCAAGTTTGCATGGGCAGTTCCTATTAAAAGCAAAACAGGGGCTTCTGTCGTTATAGCTATGGAAAATATACTAAACGAAGGTCGAGTTCCAAAGAACTTGCAAACAGATGATGGCAAAGAATTTTTTAATACGCATTTTCAAAAGCTTATGACAAAATATCGCATAAATCACTATGCTACATTTAGTACCCTAAAAGCATCAATTGTAGAACGATTCAATCGCACCCTGAAGACGCTTATGTGGAAAGAATTCAGTGCTAACGGCTCATATCGCTGGACTAATATGATAGAAACACTTACTAAGGTGTACAATAATTCTAAGCATCGCACAATAAAAATGAAGCCATCTGAAGTGAATATTGCTAACCAAAACCAGCTACTCTCAACAGTATATGATCACATCAAAATTTATATTACACCCAAGTTCAAGGCAGGAGACTTTGTAAGAATTAGCAAATATAAACATGTATTTGATAAGGGATATACACCAAATTGGACAACAGAAATATTTCGTATAACGAAAGTCCAACATACAAATCCTGTTACTTATCTTTTAGAAGACTTCCAAGGCCACCCGATCAAAGGAGGATTCTATGAATTAGAACTACAAAAAACGAAGTTTCCGAATACTTATTTAGTTGAAAAAGTGCTTCAGAAGAAAAAAAATAAAATGCTTGTGAAATGGTTGGGTTTTCCATCGGAACACAATTCCTGGATATCAACCCATCAATTATTTCACCCACATTACAAGAACCGAAAACATACTTTGTAATTTTTACATTTCATTTTAATAAATTTCTATTGCCTGCAAATACCTCGAATGTGTATTATTTTATTTTACCTTCCTCATGGATTTTATTGAACATGGGTCACTTCCTTACCCTACGGTATAGAGTAAAACAACCACATGACAACAACCTTTCATGCTAAGCTGTTAAACGACTTGCTCATACACAATCTATGCCCAACCAAATATCGGACGTGACCAAATTCTCTAGCCTACAACCAAAACAAAAAAAAACATTCCTACTACTACTACCCTCACCTCACCCTCAAACAAATTCCAAACATTTAAAAAAAATCAACCACTTCCAAGCGCCAGCGAAATCTAAAACAAAAAACCATAAAAAATACTCAATAGAAACCATCTTCCCCCTTTATTGTCTCTATTTTCTTATCTCATATCACAATCTCAGTCCTACCTATTCCTATATCTATCAACAAACTACCAATTTCACACCCACGTTCTAAGATCTATCAACAGATCGTGTCTATTCTTGATTCTTCGCACACACACAACATTACTTTTCATTTTTTCTTTACTCTCATCCCATCGTAAGGATCTTCAACCTACGTGCCTCTAAACCCTATTATCTCCTTTTGATCAGACCGACGGCACCCTTTTGGCTCGCTCAGAATTTTCCCACGCTCATCAGAATTTTCCCAGGCTCAACCGTCCCATTACCTACTGTCCTACAATTCCTTGTATTGCCTGCGGCTTAAATTTTTGAATGCTCAAGGACATCTAGATCCTTTGTACTATCTTCCTGTTAGTCGAATCGAAAACTGCTCTGAAAACTTTAAACGTGTTTTACTCAAAACTGCTTTTTTCAAATTTGCCGCAGCTGTAACACACGCAAATATTAACGAATCGTCTTGAAATTTTAACTGCATACTCTCCATATATTTTTACATACAGCCATCTACAACTTTTACGATGGGATGAAAATTGTAATTTTGGCAGCCATCGAAAAACGATTTTTTTTTTGCGAAATTTGGACCTCTTTTTTTGAATTGCTGCCATTTTGTAAATTTTCAGTTTTTCACTATAATTGTAGATGGCTGTATAAAAAGGGTTTACTTTAACGCCATTTTTTTATTTTCTTGTTACCGGTACCAGAAAAATTCAAAAAAATGCGGCAAATTGATGTCTTCTAATTTCAAGGAGTTCAAGACATGGCCCATATCTCTCTTGCATTTCAATATTTTAACTCGAAATTTCCTGACAATTTACATGATATATGTATAATAGACTCTTAAGGTTACAGAATATTTGAAGCTATAGTTTTTTTTCACGCCTTCAAAAAATCACCTCCATTTGAGTTCAAGAAACTAACCGAGCCCCTTAAGAAGCTTTCGTTCTTCAAGATATTTCATGAGTTAACGGTTTATCAACGTATCCATGACGTTAGATAGAAAGGATATTAATGCAATTGAACGGTAACTGAAAAAGGGGAAAGAATTGCCATTTTTAGGACGACCTGGGAAAATACCTTTTTTCTGCTCGGGAAGATCCTAGAAGATTAGGAGACACATTTCAAATTGTTAAATTATATTGTGTAGGATAACTAGAAATAAAATTCTTTACTTTATTAGCGCAATTAAAACAACCAAAGAAGTAATCACACAACAATGTGCATCCCATAGGCCTTTGAGACGTATACTTTATAAAAAAACGACTGACAGCAATAAAAAAACGACTTGACTTTGCACCCATCTCGTGAACAGAAACTTATTGAAAAACTTTAAAGTTAATTGATATAATGAAATTTCTATACATTTTATTTGCACCCAACTGTTCATTAAAAGGTAAACGGCCGAAGGACACGGTGCTGAGTAAGGCTTCCTCAACGGTATAGTCTGTCCATAGCTGTCCATACATTTCCCATCTGAGACTGCAGAACATACACATCTCGGTCATTATCATTGAAATTGGCATAAATTGTGTTATTTGTCAGTGACGGCGACCGGTGCTTTAGATGTGAATATGTGTGTAGGGATGCGTCATTGGTCGGATTGATGGATGAGCCGATAATGTGTGGTTAATGCGACGCGTGACTCAGCTTGAGATATATCTGATAATTTTCTTAATTAACATTTGAATTATTGGCCTCTTGTGCTGGCCATGAGATAGATATTCAACATAATACCTCTCAGCAGGACCAGGGTTTGTAATTGCACCACCGAACTTTCACCACCAATTCAACTGGAATTATCTTGTTCTTCCATAGATCCTTCAAATCCCCGGAAGGAGACTTACGGAGCCATGTCGACAAGAGTCTTAACTTTGAACTTGGCCATATCAATTAACCAAAAAGGGGCTGGGTATATGCTTTGTTCTTGAGTGCGAAAACATAGAATTGCCAAGACTGCATGATGTTATTGGGTTTGCTTTACAAGCTGTGCCTCAAGAAGTTCATTTGGCATTGGTTTTGGCATTGGGTTTGATTTGGGTTGGGTTTGGGTTGCAAACAAACTATAGCTACGCTGTTCAGTCGCTTTGCCTTCAATTAAATTAATTATCTTCACCAGAAATTATGTTTGCCATATTGATGTTTTGATGCACTGGCAACATATTTGCCAGTGAATGTGTGTGTCGGTTAAATCGCATTTCTGGCACGTTTTAATTACATTCTGTGTGCTGTTGCTGTAAGTGTTTGACGTTTGTCAGCAATGGCAAGGCAAATACCAACGTAAGAAATAACTTTAATCGTTTGGTTGAACAGAACGTGAACACTGGGAGAAACGATTACTGTTTGGGTGTGTAAGAGATGCGTAAACATCGCCTGCGGATGTGGTAAGACTAACTTACATAGGTTACAACTTTCACCAAGTCTGTAGTGTAGAAAAGTATTCATTTCAAATTTCAAATTCACAGTTCAATAATTCCAAGCAAAGGTTGAAGGAAATAGAATTTGACATGTTGGGGGTATGTAGGTTCGATTTGTTGGTATTTTCTTACTCGATTGTGCTTTGCATAGCTGAAGGCGGGAAGGACATTAATCTCAAGCTGGTACAATCACTGAGAAACAATTTGGGGGAAAGAGGGCGTCTGCTTTAAATTCTAATTAATGCCGCAATTCAATAAGAGGGGACTATGTGTTTACGTTCTTTGGATTTTATAAACTTACTCGTATGTATATTCAATGATCTGCGTATCTTGACGCCTGGGGCTGGGTTGGTAGGCACTGTGCCAGATGTTGGCCATCTTCTGGAATCACAAAAATTTATTCTTTCACTTGATCGGCTGATGTCAACAACTAGGAAACTTTCTTCTTTCCAGGCAATCCAATATAATGTGTTTTTTGTGTATTATTGTATTGCGATACTTCTTTTCTTTAAAACACTGCGAAATATTTGAAAGCAAATAGCCCCATCTTCCAATACTTGTGTCACCATGGCAAGAAAAGAACCGAACTCATCAACATTTCCTAAAAACTGTCAATTGAGAAACCTTTCAACAGGGACTTAAGAAAAGAAAAAAAACAGATATTTTACTTAAGCTTAACAGGTTTAATCTTCCTCTGTATATTGGCATCATCACAGGCATCACCATATGCAATATACACCCACATAATGAAACTATAGCCATTAGCCCATCTGATTTATGTATAGAGTTGTTAAGACGAGTAGACAAAAGAGTCATTCCACACCCTTTGCAGATGTATACATTTGGCAAACACCAGTAAATCAGCAATCAGAGAATACTTTTACGACGAACTGAGGAAGCTTTCAAATTTGTCACTGAACCACATCCTGTTAGTTTTGCTGAAGATTGATCTCAAAATGAATTATCTTCTTATCTTCTTACTAGTCTGAATAAAGTTGAAACTCAAGCAAACATCTACACAGATAAAAATGAGCAGCCAAATGTTATGCGTTAGACGCCAAACTCGCGAACGCCTCGACTAACTCGTATTACTTTTTTTTTGTACTTTTTAAAGATTGTCAGAAAAAGGTTTACATGGTATGAAACAAAATGAAAATAGAAACAAAAGTGAAAAAATTTTTTGATTGAAATTGTGGTATGACGATTTTAACTCTTCTTTGGGACTGCAACGTCCCCCTTTACATAACGTGTTTAGGTTCAAGTTAGGTTAAGGTGGCTCTCGGGAAAACGACCCACGCACTTAGGCCAACATAGGTCCATTTCCATTGTGATACCACAAGAAATTTGAGTAATTGCCTCTTTTGGTTAACCTCTTTGAGCTTTCTATAAAGCGATGAAGTTGATAAATGTATATATGTTTGTAGATCACTTGGATCGTAGGAAACGTTTTCTCCCAAAAGTGTTTTTCGTCTTTGAGAGAGAGCAGGGTATGTACAAAGAAGATGTGGAACTTTTTCCTCTTTTTCCTCAGCAATGCAGCTTCCACAGAAGTCGTTTGATGGCACATTGAGCCTTGCTGCATGTCAACCAACCTATGAGGAAGAGTCTGGTGCTAAAGTGCAGTTTGCTTGAGAATAACAATTTTTCGGTTCGCTTTAGATCAAGCCTTAGCCCGATCTTTTTGATAGCCATGCAGGTGCTTGTCCGACATCTACTTTAATAGCATGTTGCTTCAGCATAAGTTTGCACGTGACATTGGCATGGAAGTTCTTTTTCTGGTGAGTTCATCGACTATCCATTATGCAGTCTCCCGAAATGTCTCTATCCCCCGGCACCCAAAAAAGATGAATGTTAAACCGTTCTGTCATCTCCCTAAGATACGATCGACAGTCGCGGCCAAGTGCATAGTTTGTAGAGCATTATCAAGTGATTTAAGTGCTGCTTGAATATGCTGAGTACAATTTCTTCTTATTTACTTAACAGGTAATTTTAATAATGAAGTTAGTTGGCTATGTGCCATCAATCCTGCGATGAAACGAGAAACTTTCATGCGATTGCTCTTACATGACCTAAATCAACTGGTCAAACTCTTTAAAACTGTTCTAGTAAAAGTGATCAGATCAAATAAAAGACCAGCAATTGAAAATGAGAGACACTTCAATGATTCCAAATGGAATGAAGTTTCTCTTGTTGTTGTTAAGGATTTTTTTAAGAGGAGGCTTATGCTAATCTGGAGCACTCAAACCTAAGTACCGGTCCATTGTTCTACCAGATTAGCAGCCTTTCCTTTTTTGTGGTGCAGAAGATTGAAATAAGGTGGATGTTAATTCGTATATAACCTTAAGGACGGCGCGGCGTCTAGATGAAACTGGCAGATTCAAAGAAAAGTTGAGGCCCAGAGCGGGACTCTACCTATTGAACACCCTACCACTGCACTACGGCCACTCTTAGTGTTGTTGAAGATAATTTTGAATCCTAGTTTCTATAGTTGGTGATAACTTTCAGCCAAGTAACCTTCTAAATTCATAGAGGAGAGGATGGATATTATTTCTTGATTACTGATTTGTCTATAAACTTTCACAAAACAATGTGTTCGATTTTATTGCAATGAAGAGCCAGTTATTTTTTTATACACCCGGAAATAACCAAAAAGAGATCAATAGATTTTTATGCTTAACGCCAAAATATGTTTTGTATGTTTTGAGACTTTCTGAATGACAGAAAGTCTCAGCTTTAGCCCAGCGTGTAATCCTTGAAAGCGGGTAATCCCAAAAAGGCAAAGAAATGTTTGTTCTTTCGATCACTAGAACAACAAACTATTTTCAAAATTCTGTGTCAGCAATGCTTTGAATAAGCAAGACTCGTGTAACAGGGAGAGTGTCTGCTGGTTTAGATATAAAACCTTATTGAAGATATTTTCTGTGTTTCGATTGAAATGGGATGCTTATTTGCGACTTAGTATGGTTATAAAGGAGAGAATGCTGTTCTGTTCAACCAAGGGAGCAAATGAATACAAAAATGCATATGACTGTATAGATAGCATGGTCAACATACATTTCAGTTTGAAGCCTGGCAATTTCAGCCAAGTTGGTATTCTTATTAGGTTTTCAACGTAGTATAAAGCCAGGTCATTTACAAAAACAGTGCCACTCCTTAACAGCTATTAAATGCCATTATATTCTTACCAAGGTGTCTGTCTACACCAGGTGTTTGCTACCGGGCTATAAGTCTCCTCTAAAACTTCAAGTCTATGAATGTGAACAGAATATTGTGGTTCAAGTACTGACCTAACCAAAGGCAAAATAAAGAGAAGCTTGAGAACATTAAGGGGTCAGTATGGCGTTTTGATAAGCGCAGAGTCTTATTGACCTTTTCAATACCTCAGTTCAATACTGTTTTGCATCAACAATAATTCCTAGATCACTTAGATAGAGGCAGACAGATTCGCATAAACGAGAAGAATCTAAAATGTGAATGTAGCTGTGAGCAATCAAATTGTTATAGGGAGTAAAGGACATTGTGCTACATTCGTCAACGTTCAACAAAAGACGGTTTTTATTGCACCATTCACATCATCTTTGAGTTGTATTGTAGAGACAGTTGAGTGTCGATGTTGTTCTTTTATATTGTTCAATGTCATCCGAGATTTGAAGAGTTCAATCTAAAAGTGGTCTAGGCATTTAAATAGAGTATACAAGTATATTGAATTAAGTCATAATTAAATCAAAGATCCTTTACACTGGTGAACACCATTGTTTCGAGTAAGGAGTTGCTGCTTGAAGTAGAACCATCTTCCACATCAACTTAGCCTCAGTTATGTTTTGACGATTAATCTGCTTTAAATTTTGTGACTGCTTTGGAACTAACCCATACTTAGTTTATCTATTCCCTTGATTAACATTCTGGATTTTTTTTTTTTGGCTTTTCATAGTCCCTGAATTGCGTGGCCTTGTAATGGTCGGGAAAATTTGTGCTATGTATAGTCTTCAACTTCTTTTATGTTTCCTATGTCCTAGCCAGTATATGAAGTGTATACGACCCGTCAGGGATCCATTGCTTAACAACTTGAAGGCAAATGGTGTTTGCTCAGTTTTTAATATTTCTTTGAGCAAGGTAAAATGTTTAAGGCCCACTTAAATAGTTAATTACTAAACTGACATCTTAGAAGAAAATTCCATATCACTCGCAAAGTCTTCTTCCATAATTAATTTATTAAACAAATGGTTAACGTAGGTACTCGCAAGAAGATTTCCATATACGTACATGAACCCTTCTTACATTTCCCGTTAAAGCACACGGAAAATTAAATCTGAAGGCACTTAAGCAAATTTTCATATTGAAATATACATCCATGTGCGAAAGAAGAAACTCCCATGTCATTGTTGCCATTTCCAACCCAGGCAGGTGTAAGCAAAGCGTTAGGTAAGTTACGACAAACATACAAGGGCTCATTTACGTTTTACGGTGTAAAACAAAAGGACGGAGGGCGGAAGAAGTGTATAATAGACAGCATCAACATGAAAATCAAAAACGCAAAGACAACTGAGTAGCGTGTATGCCGAAGTCATCCTCATACCCAAAAGGAATGACAGCAGACACAACCAAAGCAAGGGAGCGGAACCACCACTCATCAGACGACTACAACTGCTCCAACCCTCAGGCCTACGAGGGCACAAAATCATAACTGTTCTCGGGTTGACGCTGATGTAGGACTAGGTGAGTACATTCTCAGCTCTACCAGACAATCCAGTTTGTGGCTGGAGTTCATTTCCGTCTCCATGCTTGGAACTTAAGTTTCCCAGTTAAACATGTCGCATAAGGAGGGGGATGGTGCTACTGTCCGCCCCTCACACTCACACCCACAATGCAGTCGTAAAAAGCTGAAATGAAGCCATTCTCCAGTTCCTTATACTGTCACCCTGTATGATGTATAGTTATATATTTCTTTTTTTATTTTTATTATTATGTGCTTCATGTTCTTCGGGTGTATTTTTCTTTGTTTTCATTTTCATCTCCTCATTATATGAACGATAAACGGAGCGAAGAAGGCAGGCGGAATCACATCTCGACTTTACTACGTTTAAAAATTGCTCATTAGTAACCTTAGAGCCTGTGGTGGTTTGGTGGATTTTCACTTGTCACAGCCCAGTCAAACGGCAAGAAATGTGAAATGACAAATTTACGCACTCGCTCACGCGTTTTTTTATTTGGCATTTCACTCGTAAATTGCTTCCGCCAATTACTGGGAGCGGTTTTTTTCTCCAAGTAACTCCATTTCTTTCTCTTACTTGATCCTTTATGATGCGAACATGTCAACACAGCAATGGCAATAAGAAATAAAGTCTACGCATATGTCGTGTGTACCTACATAGTCTAATCGATAAACTTATTTTTTAGCAAACTTACAAGTATAATGCCTAGGCACGTAGTACTTCACTTGATCAGTCTTCTGTGTGTTCATTAAATCCATAAACTTCAATATCAGATTCTGCTTCAATTTGAAGTTTATGCGAAGCCGAAGTGATGAACTGCATATCAAATAAGAATTGAAATAGAATTTGATTTTCAAAAAAGTTTAACCGTGAAAATGTGCAATTAAAAATTGAGGACCGGCATAGCGAAAGAAAATAGAAGGCCTACATAAACACTTTAATGTTTTTGGTAAAAGATTTAAAATGTTTGTGAAAACAATACTCAACCTGAAGAGCAACCAATGAAAAGAATAAAATGGAAGTCCCGAAAAAGGCACAAGTACAAGAAGAAAACACTGAGGACACACAGAATTAAGATAAATGAATCAAATTAACTTTGTGTACTACGTGCTAGACGCAGAGTTACTTTCATTTCCGCCGACCGGGCGAGCCCATTGCAACCCAAATCCATCTGAACCCACAACCCTCAAACTATACAACACTTTGAGTTTCAAGCCCGAGCAACAGTTGGTATTTTGTCATAGCTCCGTTGATATGTCACGCGGAAGATAGAAAGCAAAAGATAATCCACACACACACACACATGATAGCACACTCTGGTGATGGTGACATACTAGTGGCATACACAGTGTTTCATTACAACAGAGCGCAGACAGACAGCAACCCCCAAATGAGATCCGAGGATAAGCCAACTCACGATGATTAGAATTAATGAGACAAGCAATTGTCAAGGAAGCGCTCTTGCGGCTAATTGCTAAGAAATCGCGACATCAACCTTATGCCCCATTTCCATTTGCATTCACCACCGATTGCGTTACTTCCATTCCATGCAAGGATGTGGAATTAATTAAACGATGTCCTCGGGCGGCGAGTGATAATGCCAGTGTTACATAAATTTGGTCCTTCGAACTGGTGATCAATTGCAGACGTCCCAAAACAGATGGGCTCGATACGAAGGAAGATTTATTTCGTTTTTCCTGCAGACGCAGAGTTTCCCCCACGCCACACCATACTTCATCCCCCCGCGCTACTCAATCTTCTACACTTATAAATTAAGGGTAGCTTTACCACCTCTCGTTCGTTTGTATATGACTAACAACGTCACTTGTATAGTTGTATACAATCAATGATACATTTGTTTAATTGATGTTTTTCCGAAGAAATATGATGATGTTGTTTTGTGTTTGCGAAGATAAATGGTATGTTGGCTCAACCCTCAGCCCTTAAATGAGGCGAAAGTGATGGAGCGAATATTCGGCAGGAATTGTTTTATTTAGATATAATCAGGTTAGAGGTACCATTATTCCGGGAAACGGGAACGTTCGATCAAACTTTATGGCTTTTACGTGACAGTTGTGTTCCTGTGTTACACAGAATCTTCAATATCCGATTGGTTCATTAATTAATTGAAAATTGAAAGTTTTCCCTCATTCAAATAGTCACTGTTGACTGCTGGAGATTTCGTGTTTTCTGCATTGAAGATAAAATCAAAGCTGAGACCTTTCAGGAGATCACCATCTCAAATAAGGTGTGCTTATTCAAATATTTCCAAGGTGAAGTCAGGTCTTTGATATATCTTCTTAGATATCTCAATAGTACTTTCTAGAATTGGAGTTCTTTGAAATCAAATTTATTGATTTCACTTAATTTTGCAGGGATGTGTACTCGCTATATATGAATATGAAGACATATTCTTGTGTGTACAGTTGAAGCAATCAATTTTATGTGTTCCTGCTGTTTGCAAGCAGAATTGTTAAGTTGTTTTCGAGATAAGTAAATTTTTAATTTGAAAATGTTAAAGGCATTTTGCATTTTCCGCATAATTAATATCGAAAGAATGTGTTAGAGTGAAATTGTGAGAGCAAAATAAGGAGTGTGTCCTATTTTCAGTTGCAAAAATGTGTAGCATTGTGAGTTTTGATCGAATCAATGTCTATTAAATAGTACTAGTAGACAAATTGTATTTTGGTAATGGCAATGCAAACCACTGTTCAATGTGTCGAGGATAGTTCGAACACAACAAACTGATTCATGTCTTAGCAATATTATTAAAATCTTTATAATAAACTAGCGACTTCGTCCGCGTGGAATAGTGACTTTTGGCAGCACTTTAATTTTTTTAGGCTAATTGTTTTGCAAATAAAGCACATACATAGGTACATACGTTCAAGTAACCTTTTGTTATACTATTTCATTAGAATGAATTCTTTTCATCCTCAAAACTTGTATATCAATTGTAAGGCATCATCCTTGAAAGAAAAATTAAAATTAAAATAAAAAAAAAGAATATATCTTTGCACACTTTTAGCGGAATTCACGCTGTACAACTAGTTGGACAGACTTCATTTGATGGATATTGGATGGTCGGTTGTAGTTTGCGTTCAGACTTATCACTTATCAGATTTGTCGTTCAAGATCAAGATATATATTCCTCTGCTCCGTCTAACTTCAAAATTTTCAAAAACCATCCAACAAGTTGGACAAGCGGTCGTCTTTTAGTGAATAGCTCCAATACACATATTTATAAAGGGTTTAACGTGAAGATGTACGATTTTTGAAAATATATTACGTTGAAGCATGGTTTCTGGTAGCGGGGCGCCGCGCCGCCGCGCGCCGGAGAGGGGAATGAATATCTCAGTTTACGGAAATTAATGATATAAAGCGTTTTTGCACTCGCGGCATCTGCAAAACCAGCTGTCAAAATTAAGTTCTACGCGGAAGAAGTTATTGAGAAGAAATTAGATAAATGAAAATGTGGTTTGAAAGTTTGTTAGTAAAAAGAAGAAGCGTTTCCCTTCGGAAGCGAAAAAACGCTTTGAAGATCAAAGCAAATTATTAAATTTTTTGGCTCCAAGTTATTTCGATCATAGTCCCTTTCGACCTTCATAAATTGTTTTCCATTTTTACGATCATCAAACTCTGTAGTTTCTTTACTAGTAGGATTTTCTTTAGCCTTAAATGCCAGACACCGATCACATTGGTCTTTTTTTGGCTTGTAAAAAGACAAGTTGAATGAATTGTTGAACTCTTTACGGTAGATGCACTCTTTGGCAGGTTCATTCGTCGTCTCCTGATAAAAAGTGTACATCTTTGAGATATTTAAGTTATAAATAAAATAAATAAATAGGCTGGCGCAACAGAGCGAGGAGGCCCTGGGCCTAGCGCATTTCTCACAGCCATGCCTTGTGTGGGAATGGAGGGGACCTACAGTTTTCTGCCGAACGGCTAATCGAGAAAGCGCTTTTTAAGGCAATGAATTTACTAACGGAGGACTTGCCAATTCCTCGCGAAAGGCGATACCCGTGTAAAAACATTTGTGCTCTGCTGGGATTCGAACCTCGAACCTCGATATTTAAGTTAGATTCCAAATATTTTCGAGCGGAACTTACAGTAATGAGACTCTACTGTGGGGAAGCTTTTTATGTGCTTATGAATTTCCTGTATTTTTTCGGGTGGGGTCACTTTTTTTAATATTTTTTCCTCTATTGAAGGAATTATGGATGCCAGTTTTGTTGAGATTTTTAAAACAATAGTTTATTGAGAGAGTATTTAAGAAAAATTTATTTTTCTTATTTATTATACTTTTTTATTTATACTTTTCTACGTTTAGAGTAAAATTGTATGCACGTACGCCAAAACCAAAAAAAAAGTTTTTTTTTTACTGACGTATATACAATTTATAGTCCTAATTTTCACTTTGTATGAACATAAGTCAAAACAATACTAAACATACTTTTAATATTTTATGGTGTACGTTGTAAAACAAATTTAAACAACAGTAAAACAATTCTTTAAAAAAAAATCGTTGAATTGTATGAAAACTTTGACGTATATGCAAAATTTTGGCGCTTACGTCAAAATAGTGCTCAATTTTATGAATTTGAAGGATATACGTCAAAATCATTCTGCATTATCATAGCAATGGAAAGACATAGAGCCAAACGGATGAAAGATTTGGAAAGAGCTGCCACGAAAACATAGGACTGCATCTAAAACTCAAAAATTGAATTTTGGCGTTTACGGCAACACAATATTGGGGCGACGAGACATGTGTACGTACTAGGTCTTAAGTTCGTACCTCAAATTGACTGTAAACAGTTTATTTGTCAAAGAGATAAGTCGGCATTGAGAAAGGCTATGCATTTAAAACGAAAGGATGCAATGTAAAGTACATCCTTGGATTTTCCGTGAGTGCCCTTAAATATGATCAAGCTTCTAAAGGCCAAAGACAGAACACAAGTCTGCAAAAATTTCGCAGCCATAGCTCACAATGGGTATGACTTTTACTAATTTTGTTTTGTACGGGTAAGAATGGCCCAGTTGTGGAAAGCCTTCGCAGTGAACCATAAACTTTTGCAGCAAGGCTACTGATAAGTCGCTCCAGGACAGCGTTCTGTAAAAGATTATTCCTAAGTTCCTAATCTTCTACACCATTTCAATCTGCGACCCGTTGGCCGTTGGTTGGATGGGTGGGAGATCTGAAAAATTAAGTAGGTCTCTTCCAATAGGTATAGCATTTTATTTAATCTGGATTTCATAGAAGCTGGGTTTTGACTATCCATATAACTACCGATGCTAAATCATCGTTTATTTTCGCTATGACAACTTCAACAAGAACATTAGAAAAACCAAAACACAGCTGTCAAAGTTAGATTTTTTCTATCTGTCGTCAGTCGAATATCATCCGAGGCTTTTAACAAGGCTGATGAGCAGCTGTGGTCAGATCTACATTTATATGAAGAATATGAAGCCTAGGGGTGCCTATTGATTCGCACATTTTATTACGCATTCTATTATTTTGTTTTTGACACAATTATTTTTGTTTACTTCGCATTGCCTGTTTTGTTTTTCTGTTACTTGGATTTTCAATCATTTCGCTGCACACTTACTTTGCATTTCTTATCTCGCTTACCATTTTTTCGCATTTCCATTGAACTTACAAATGATTATTTAGACTTTATTTATCTCGATAACTGTTTTTTCGCATTTTGTCTCTACGGTAATCTATTGTTTTGACATTCAATTAATTCGCTCATTATCAGATTATTATTGCTTGTGAAATCGCGCGGTTCGGTTTTTCAGAAATTTAATAAATATTTCGAAATTTGATATTATTTCTGACTAATTGGTTCTGAAAATGCTTCTAAAATATGATATATCTTTGAAAGTTCTAATCAATTTTCAATAAAGTTTGATGAGAAGCTAAGCAAACTGTTAAAATACCAAAAAAACCGGTATACAGTTCAATTTTGGATTGTTTCGCCATCGTTTGATTGGTATTTTAATTTTTGTGGATGAAAAAAGAGGCTAGAGGTGTAAAAATTCGCGCGAATTTTTACACCTCTAGCCTCTTTTTTCATCCACAAAAATTAAAATACCAATCAAACGATGGCGAAATAATCAAAATCTATATAAACAAAAGCGAACTGATCGAAAAACGAAACAATAGAAAGCGAAACGAGCCAAATATAAAGTAATAAAAGGCTAAATAATCTTTAAACGAAACGAATGCAAAGCGAAGCGAGAAATATCAAAATATAGATAGACGAAACAAACGAAAAATTTAACAACAAAATGCGAAACAACAAATTGCGATACAACTTGGGCGAAACAACAATAAACGAGATAAAAATGACGAAACGTACCATACCCGAAGCCTAGAATAAAAATCATGCATATGGAGCAGCACTGGTTTTAAATTTTCGTTTTGAACTATTCTTATTAACATTGAAGTGCAAGTAGTGAGATCTTCCGCGGTAGTGAAAACCTATGGACGAGAGCAAGTAGGCAGCATTAAAAAACCCCACTATAAGCTGATAAAGAAATATTAGGTAAGGGTTTGCATATGCAAAAGCTGATTACGATATTCGTAAGGATGTAAATTAAATTGATCTTCCCAAGGAAGACCCTTTAAAGCAAAGCATGAAAATTTATTTTGTATTGCTTCAATAGAATGTTTATGAATCTCAGAGGAGAGCAGATCAAACTTGAGAGGCGTACTCGAGATGAGGACGAACATAGCAGTTATACAAAGATTGTGTTACATAAGAATCATTCAATTCTTTTGCTCTCCTCTTTATAGATAGAGGTATAGAGTTTGCTTCCAAACAATTGAGTTTATGTGCTCCCTAAAATCAAGGTTAATATTGAAGTAAAAACCAAGCCACGAAAACTTGAGAGATTGCACACACCAGACATCAAATACACAGCTTTACTAGGTTCCCGTTTTTCGAGAAAGTTCTAGACAGTTTGACATTTGGAGGGGTTGAAACTAAGGACTTTCTTATTGCACCAAATAAGAAGCTTGCGATCAGAAGTGTTATGAATGGATTTGAAAATTTTCACAAATCGTCTGCTTCAATCTGAGTTTCACCATACAAAATGCGAGAAATAAAGTCATTGATTGCGACAATGAAAAGCAATGGCCCAAGGAGACTGCTTTGTGGAGGTCTACCACAGCATTGGAGGGATTCGAAAAACAACATCGATGCGATCAAAAACTTCAACCTTTTCATACATTTGTATTGTCGCTACTGAAAAAATGATGACAGCTACGTTTCTGCTGATGACGCAACTGAAAAATAGCTTTGGTTTGGAAAAACCGTCATGTTGCCACGAAGTGCTCCAAGGGTGAGTTATGCATTAAAAAAAATAGAAAAAATACGATTCGAGCAGCGTTGTTCCACGTTTATACCGTTCTGATTAAGGATTACACGACTTAAATCAGTGTCTCATTGAAAGTGTGATTGGGTATAGGGTCAGAAAGTATGAGTCTACTGGTCTAACTCGTAATTAGAGACCTTCCTGGCGCTCAAAGTCAACAAGAAAAGAAGAATCAAGAATGAGAACAAAAGGGGGCAATTGTGACAGTAAAATCGAACCGATAGAGAGACAGATTTTATCTTTCCACAACTTCAAAAATTCGAAGGATGTAACCGTGCGACATGGTTTAAACATTGGGTGACCAATGGATTAGCTCAGGAGCCTCACTATATCCCTTGGCTTATACGCGAAGCGATAGAAATCAAACGCCATCAAAATTTCAATCGCGATGACAGCATCAAATTGTTGCGTTCATGGGACCCCGTCATCAACATCGCACGGCCTATCCAGCGATAAAGTGAGCACTGTTTGCTCCCAATTGTCTACCCTGCAAAAACAACAGCTTCAAATGGAACCTTCTACGCACCGCTACAACTTGCGTAGCCAAAGAAGAGAAAAACACTTCAAAAGCAGTTTCCCGATGATCACTCACAATGTGACTTGTAGCGAATTTTATATTTCAAAAAGTCTATAAACAGCCACGTAAGCCTTAAGAGTTATATATAGTGCCTTTTTTTAATGATTTTTATTAATTCCACCCAACTTTCTGTAAAAAAAAAATTCATTGATTAATAAAATGCTCAATTCAAATAATATCGGTTTATGTTTTCCTAGGATGCCATGTATGTATAGGGTCCTAAATTTTGAACACCGAGCAATTTTCTTGTTGTGACAACGACAAATTCAGCCATTAAATTATATATTTATATAGTGATACTATTAGGTAACAGTGTCCGCACGCCTTTGCGATAAAAACAACTTCGCGTTTCCAAATATGTATTTGTAGTTGTGGCGGCGACAGGAATGCTCCCAACAGCGTTTCTGTCACGCCTCTTTGGTTTAGGGACCATGAAGCAAGCTTCTACTCCACCTGTTCATAGGTGCAGATAATTTTTGCAATTATAACTTCTGTTAGGAATGGATGATAAGAATGTACTATAGACCTTCGCTTACCCCGGGTTTGCTGCACTCAAAAATTTCTTCATTGTTTACAACGCATTGCTAATATTTAATAAAGTATGGATATGTAGCTTTAGAAAGGATGTTGCGCTTCATTTAAGCAATATAACATCCCCCACTGCTATTTTAAAAACTAATCAAAAATTTGATCCAGATATCCTTTTCTAATCAGATTCACAAAGTACTCAATCACTCATTCAATTCCCGAGGCGTTAAGGCCTCGATCCTTTGGAAATTTTCTCCTCACTTTTTCCTTGCCAATAAGGTTTTCCATCCTTAAAAGAACGAATAAAAAAAAAAAAAAAATTAAAAATAAATTAGATTGTTGATTCCATTGTTTATGGCTCAGATTTCTTCTCAAACAACACAGAAACAGTTAACATAAATCCTGTCCCGTGCTCGTAATTTCCCATGAATCACATTCACAGCAAATAACATTAAAAGCAGCGAGCGACACAAGGCATCTCTCGCTCTCTCACTCTGTCTCTCTCGAGCTTTGGAACACTGCCCTCGGCAAGATTTAGGAATTTTATTTAATTTCACTAAAAAGGTTGCAAAACTTTCTGCGCATCTGAGTGAGTAGGTCTTTTATTATCTCGCCCGGGCCTGTGCCCGTCCCTCGCATCTGTCACAAATGTGCCGTATTTTTATCCGATGTTTTTGTGTTTTGTCGTTATGCTGCCATTCCTTTTACGTAGACGTCATTACATTTGTTAAGTGTGTATGTACACATAAAGGAATAAGTCATTAAAGTTCGTTACAAGTATTCTTTATCTTTGCTCTTACCTCCCCCATCCATTGAACTTTGGAAGTTTTATACGATGTTTCCTTTGCTGTCGGAAAAATCAGCTTGTCGGAACAAGGTGGCAGGTAATCTTTTAGGTAAAATATATTTCGGGTAGTTTTTTTTTTTTTTCTTCGTTTCGCTCTTTGTTTTTGCTAAAGGTACCGCACCGCACCGCAGCAATCCGAACGCATATGGCACCAAATATGGGTCGACGCGGTGGGTGGTCCGTGTAAGATTATTGTTATGTAAACGAAGTGTTTCAACTTGGGTAGAATGTAAGTAAAATTATTATTGTAAGTCGTTTCCCTTGTGAGGTGCGATTTTTGGGAATTTACTTTTTATGTTATTGACTTTGTAGGAAGAAATTTTGCTTGTTAATTTGTTTTTACTACCTCTGTGCGGATACTTTTCTAGTATTATATTTTTGTTTGTTCTTGAAGAAATCCTGGAGGACATATACATTCTGGTAAGCAGAGGTATCATATGGTGTAGCGACTCTTAATATTTAAACAGAACTCTAAGACGATAATAATGTACCGGAATCACTCGGGGATCATGGTTTCATATAAGCGTTTTCAAATAATTTGGTTTGTTGCCACATTAATTCGCTTAAGTAAAAAAATAAGTATTAATGTTGTGAAAAATGGTGGTGCTAAGCTTTGCGATTTCGAAGAAAGGGAAAAGAGTTTCTGATTTGTTAAAAAGACATTCAATCGAGCAATTTGTGATGATGACATAAATCGCCGAATCATCGTAGGTCGGCGGAAAATCTTCGCTATCTTCTGTGATACAAAAAGCTGAAGGGAAAATTGTGAGACGTGGTTGTGTTTCCAGCATTTATATTGTTTGACAATATTCGAAACACATGAGAGTAGCAAAGCTCGAGAGATCCCTAGATCTCCACCAGAAAATGTCTTACAACGTTACTACTTCCTATTGCGAAGCAAGAAAAAGAAAAGTAGGCCAAAACATTTTATGTAAAGGGTTGATAATTTTTAAAAGCTGATGTTGATTTTGTTTTTTTGCTATGGTTCAATTATGTATGGAACAAAATACTGGCCAAATGTCCGCCGCAAAGGCGTCACACCTCCATCCGATGTTCCAAATTTTCGATGACGCTGAAGCATAATTGAGGTTCTATGCTGTTAATGTTCCGAATTATCTCATCCTTTAGCTCTTGAATTGTTGTTGGATTATCAACGTACACCTTTTCTTTTGAATAACCTCAAAGAAAGAAGTCCAACGCTGTCAAATGACATGATCTTGGCGTCCAATCAAACCCTGGTCCAGATGGTATACCTGCCATAGTTCTCAAAAATTGTTGCAATTCAATTTATCTACCGTTGCTCACTATTTTAAATAAATCGCTTTAGGAAGGTTACTTCTTAGAGGAATGGAAACTCTCGTATCTCGTGCCCATTCACAAATCTGGTGCTAAGAATAATATTAAAAATTATAGAGGTATCTGTAAGCTTTCTGCTATTCCTAAATTGTTTGAAAGTTTAGTGAAAGGAAAACTTGTTTTTCTAACATCCGAGTTCTTGTCACCAGAACAGCATGGCTTTGTATCTGGTAGGTCTACTGTAACAAATTAAGCGCATTTTGTATCTTATGTCACTAATTCCATGGAAGAAAAATTTCAAGTAGATGCTGTGTACACCGACTTCAGTAAGGCTTTTGACTCTGTCAACCACCAAACACTTCTGAAAAAGCTTGAAGTATTTGGATTTCACTCTAATTTGCTAGGTTGGTTGGCATCTTACCTCACTCATAGAAGTCAACAAGTACAAATAAATAATACCTGCTCTGAGAAAATTATTTGTTCATCAGGTGTTCCTCAGGGAAGCCACCTTGGCCCCCTTCTCTTCATTATCTTTATTAATGATATTGTTTCAGTCATAAGACATTGTGATTGTCTGATTTACGCAGACGATTTAAAACTTTTCTTAAAAATTAAAACTTTTCAAGATTGCCAGTTGATTCAGTCTGACCTTAATGGCTTGTCAAATTGGTGCCATATAAATGGTCTAAGACTCGATATCAAAAAGTGTAATGCAATCTCTTTCTCACGAAAAACACTCAATCTATTATTTGACTATGCTATCGATTCTAAGCCAGTAAATCGTCTTTCACAAGTTAATGATTTAGGCATTATACTTGATTCCGCCTTTTCTTTTAAATTACATTTTGAATACCTAATCTCTAAGGCCAACTCGTTGGTGGGATTCATTAAGCGTAATGCAAAGGATTTCAGAGATCCTTATGTACTTCTTTGTTTATAACTCTCTTGTTAGGTCGGTTCTAGAATATGCAGATGCAGATGTTATTTGGAGCCCAGCATATAACGCTCATTCTATCCGACTAGAAAAAATTCAAAGGAAATTCACCAAATTCATATTAATACAAATGCGCTGGAGCTTTTCTCCTGATTATAAGGCTAGATGCCAATTACTTGGCATAAAATCTCTAGAATCTCGAAGAAAAATTCATGGTGTTATGTTCATTAGAGATTTACTGTGCTACCACATAAAGTGTCCATCTCTTCTTGCACTGGTTCCAATTTACGTTCCCGCTAGAACACTAAGAGCTAGATTTTTTTTATTTGAAAGAACGCACAAAACCAGGTATGGAAGTAATGCGCCCTTATCCAGATCAATTGTTTCTTTCAATGAAGTGTCTATATTGATTTTTCATGCCTTACACGTGAAAATTTTAAATTCCAATTATTGTACTTAATTACATTTTAAGTTATTTTTGTAGATCCTACAATTTAATTATGTATATGTATCTGTTAGCTGTAAGACTGCTTGTAGATAAATAAATAAATAAATAAATAAATTGACATCGCCACCAAGTGAGATAACACGGCCATTGAACTTGTCGCACGTGTGGCACATGTCCGTTTCAATAGATTCCAATTCGGGCCATAAAAAGATCGTTGTCATCTCACGATAGCGATCACTATTCACAGTAACTGCCTGACCGGCTTCATTTTGGAAAAAATACGGCCCGATGATGCCGCCCATAAACCGCACGAAACAGTCACTCTTTGTGGGTGCATTGGTTTTCGACAATCACTCTTGGATTATAGTTCGCCCAATTGCGACAGTTCTGCTTATTGACGAATCCACTGAGATTAAAATGTTCCTGATCACTAAGGATAATTGAACGAGGTCTTCCCCTTCTACCATTTCCCTGTAATGTTCTTTCGAAAACCCGTCTAGCCGGAGGTTTCATGACCAACAGCTCTACATGGACCGGTCATCGTAGTCTCGCGATGCGTACTCTTCTGGTTATGCCCATGTCGCGGTACAGCTCATAAAGCTCGTTGTTGTTTCTTCTTCTCCACACATTGTCTTCGCATACGGGACTGACGATCGATCATTCAGAGAATTTTTCTATCGAAACGACCAAGGGTTCCCTCATCCGCTTTCGATAAGGCCCATGCTTCTGCGCCGTATATAGTAGGACTGCGATGATCAGGATCCTATACAGAGTTACCTCGTTTTTTCTGGAGAGGGTTATGTTCCTCGATTGCCTTCTTAACCCAAAGAAGCAACGGTTGGCAAGAGTTATTCTCCGTTTGATCTCCGCACTGATATTGTTTTCCATGACTTAGCGGATCGTAGGTAGACGAAGTCCTGTACTACCTTGAAGTTATGTCTGTCTACTGTGACGTTTTGTCCAATTCTAAGATGTTCGGTGTCCTTGTTTGATGACAACATATACTTCGTTTTACCCTCATTAACCATCAATCCCATTTTAGCCGTTTCTGTTTCATTGCTCACAAAAGCACCTATAGCTTGTTATAACGCTTGCTTCTCCCCATTGCGTCAATATCGTCTGTGTAAGTGAGTAATTGTATAGACTCTTGAAAGACTATTCTTCTGGTACTGACATTTGAGCCTCGGTGAGTTCTTTACCGATCTTGGCGGAGCAGCGTGAATTCTCCAAAGTCATCTGGCATAGTCGTACGAGTTTTGCAGGGATGCCGAAACTAGACATGGCTCTATACAGATCGTCTCTGTAAATACTGCCATACGCGGCCTTGAAATCGGTAAAAAGATGGTGTATCGATATTAAATTCTCGTATTTTTTCCAAGATCTGCCGTAATGAGAAAATTTGTTCGATTGTGAACTTTTCTGGTCTAAATCGACATTGATAAGGACCTATCAAGTTTTTGACTTATGGTTTCAGAGATTCAGACGTTTACATATAACAGCAGACAAGACATTATACGCGACGCTAATGAGGCTTCTTTTTCTATAATTGACGTGATTGTGTGGTTCTTCCTTTTTAGGATCGTACACATCAGCTGGGGCACAATCCTTTTCAACTGATCTCTATTTGCCTGAAAAAGCTCAGCGTCAGCTCCTGCTGTTTTATTTGATCTTGATTTGCATATGGCCTGCTTCTAGGTCGGGAGGAAGGTATTCTTGATCATCGTCCAAGTTGAATGTGGCATTCTGTCAAATAGCGAGATTAGTATTTTCATCGTCGTTAAGCAGTCAGCAGAAGTAGTTTTTCCATGTGCAGATTAATGTAACACCTTTGTTGTTTATGTGCCGGCAGAGTCGGACGCTGAGTGTGCTTATTATCTTTGATAATCCAGCAACAACAAATTTGCGATTCTAACTTTGGAATGTTTCAAACACAGTGATTTTAATTGATCGCAGCAATATTTCGCAATTAAGCAAACTCAAGCAATCATGCGTCAGAATGAACTCTCAAAACTATTGAAGTATAAACTCTTTAATTCTATTCATTTAATATTTTCTGCACATGTTTAGAGACGTGTTTAGTTTCCTAACGCGTAGTTACGTTTTGGAGATACGAGTATTTTTCATATACTATAAGCTTTTGAGTTTCTCGTTTGAAACTAAAAAATGTACTCTTGCTTAACCCTTTTTTTGTTGAGATAATAAAAGGATAATAACTGATCCTTTGAATAGTCCGAATCGTTTGCCATAATTTATTGCTTTGAAACCAATTTTTTACTTTGCAGTATTAATACGAAATATATTTATTGATACACCTTTAACAATCACTCAAAGCCCGCTGGTGTAAAAGTTTATTGAAGTATATAAAGCCAAAAAAAGACAGCAGATACAAATCTCAACATACATAAAAATAAAACATATCAATACAACCACTTAAGCCGTAATCCCTTTTACGGATTACATCCACATTGTAATTTTCATTCAAACCTCAGATTATAGTCCATGCCCCACGCTTTGCCAATGTGTGGCAGTATATTTAGTTCCTTTTTTTCTTTTTGAAAAACAAGCAAATACCTACGTCATTTCGAAACGAATGTGAAGCACATACAGCAATAGTATACCATCCTCAATGACCATTCACTTCCAAATGGATGCAAATTAAAGGTTTCAATTCATTCACAAAATTAAAACATAAAAGAAGAATGTAAAAAAAGAAAAGTAAAACGATGCCCCATATGTTTTCCAATAAAATGAAATGAATGTCGATACATGAAACATGTTCTTGAGTGTGTGATTAAAATTCATAATTTTCAAAAAAGAAGAAAAAAAGTAAATTATCCCAGTGCACGGTGCTTAATAATTTGTAGTGCGGTGTAGTCCTCGATACAGGCTGTTCCATTTACGGGCATCCATTCTATACTCGTATATGCTAATGTTGAAAAACATCTCAACATGGCTTATTGAAAACATTGGATTCGAATGTGCATTCTTCGTTTGAGAACAGATAAGTTGAAAGATAAGAGCTTAAAGAGTTTCAATGGGGGAAACTTATCCTTTGAATTATTAGATCGTAAAAGTACGGTTGCTGATTTGCTTTCAGAAATCAAACTTCGCAAGAATATTCGTACCTCACTTTTTTTGTTTTCTTAATTGCGCTGTATTTTTCTGTGTCTTTTGCTAATTTTTATGTTTACTTTAATGAAATATGACAGCCCACGAAACTTCGTCGCAGAAACTACCTGGGCAACAGTTTTATTCAAGTTTTTTTTTTAAATATTTTTTGGCGCAAAAAACAAACGGATGATATTTCGAAGACACGAAACTTTCTCTTTAGAATATCTGAAACCATTATATACATATGGGACGTTCTTTTACAAACAGTACCCGACGCGTATTTGATTTGGTTGGATTCTATTTAAAAAAAAGAGATTCGTATGTTTTTGTCTTTTCGTATGTTTTGTTCTTTTTTCACTATTTTTTTGATGTTACCAATTTGTAAAAATTTTGCGATTTCGGTCTTTTTGAATTGAGCAGTGATTTTTAAAAATTCATAACTCCTGTTATATTTAAGCTAACGACTTTGTCTCATTTTGAAGGTAGAAAAATAAACTTTAAAAAATACTTTTATAAAGAGTAGAAGCAATTTAGGCTTGGTATTAACAATTCAAATTTTTAAATCAATTTTTATCAATTGCCTCCACCTCGTAGAAGTTTAAAGGATTACCATCGTATTTTACGTCAAATTTACATTAAAAACTTTTTTTTTTAAATTAATGAACAAATTGTTATTATTTATTTCAGTTTATTTTATTTTATTATTAATTATCATTACTGGGGTTCTTATTACATTTTAAGATAAATTATCTTATAAAATAATGCAAAATTACAATTCAAAATGATCATTGGACATATGTATTAAAAGCTTGTTTTTGAAAAGTTTTGCGTTTCTACATCTTCTCAGCTCGATAGGTAGAGAGTTCCAAAAGCGTGAGTCTTGAACAAAAAACTGACGTTCTGATGTCAAGCAGGAAAAACTTGGTTGGATAAGCACACACGATCTTTGAAATACATAAAAGACTAGCTTGTTAAATAGGTATTCAGGCTGACATGCTTGCATTACGAATGGTACGAAACTTAATTAAATTATCAGAAGTATGTACACCCGAAAATTTATTTAGAACTAGCTGAGCCGCCCGGCTTTGCTCGGGTCTGTAGTTTTAAGGTTCCCGTTCTCGTTTTTCCTCTTCCGTGCGAATAAGGGATGAAATTTAATCTTTTTACTGTGGAATTATGTGGCATCCTAAAGCTGAAAGAATTTTTGAAATGTGTCCAGTAGTTTCTAGGTTTCCTTTACCAAACACGTGAGAATATTGAGATCCTACTTTGACAGGAACCATCCCTGGACTAAACTATAAAGTTTTATAGAAACTCTTTCGGCCTAGGAGTATACCGTAGAAACAAACATATAGCTGGACCGCCCGGGGTTGCTCGGGTCTAACTTCTTTCAATCGTTGTGGACACAAAATTGTCTGAAAGGTTTAAGTTCAGCGATAAACCTCGCGCGTTTCTACTCCCAAGATAAGAAATAAATGTATTTAATGGGAAATTTTGTATTTTATCTTAATGCTAGCGGATAAACAATATTTCTGGTCGTTGTGGTTGGTGTATAAATGTACAAATTTTTTGGATCGCCAACTCGAGAGCACGCAACATATAATTGGCCATGCGAAAAACATGAATTTTCCAAATGTAATCCAGCTATAGCTAACGACTGTCCTTGTGCTTTGTTAATAGTTATCGCGAAGGCAAGACGTAAAGGAAACTGAAGTCGCTTGAAATCAAATGGCAAATCGTTGGTAATCATCGGTATGCGTGGAATCAGCACGTCTTCCCCTTTGAATTTGCCAATGATGATTGTTGCTTCGATCAAATTTGCTGTCAATTTTTTGACCGTCAGTCTGGTCCCGTTGCACAGTTTTGGCGGGTTTAAGTTTCGAATAAGCATCACTGGCGTTCCAATTTTCAATGTTAGTATGTGTGGTGGCATTCCTGGTGGTTCCATCGAATTTAAAAATTCGGTTGGATAGTTGACTGCTTGTTCTTCATCCATCACTGTGTCAATTGATTTGTATTTGACTGGTTCGCCGGGCAGTTTCAACTGAATTTGTTCGTTCAATCTATTAACATCATCATTCTTAGGCGCTAATATTGCACGTTCGCACAGCCAGTCTGAATTTTTGTAGTTGCTGGTCAAATTTGGAAAAACCTTGTCCACAACAGCTTGAATACTTAGCTGCATTTGACAAAAATGTGGGGGAAACGTAATATCATTTGTTTTCCGATCAATTGGAATTTCGCCGTTTCCGATGTCCAAAAGTTGTTTGGAAAATGTTTGGGCAGACCCATCTTGCCGCAAATGCACACGCATGTTCGTCGAGAGCGTGATTTTTTCGACTTGGTTCCATAAATATGATGCTTTTAAGCAAGCGTTCAGCTCATCTGCAGGCGTTGATCGAGGTAAAACGGGCAAGGTTTGCCGAAAATCACCTGCAAGAAGAATCAGAGCGCCTCCCATCGTTTGAGTTTTTTCTCGAAAATCGCACAGAGTCCGGTGAAGCGCCTCAAGTGATTTTTTATGAGCCATTGTACATTCGTCCCAAATTATGATTTTGCACGTTTTAAGGATTGTGGCCATTCCGGAATTTTTGCTGATATTGCAGGTAGGTGTTTCGGTCTGGTGCAAATTTAGTGGAAGTTTAAGTGCTGAATGCGCTGTTCTTCCGCCATCGAGTAGCGTTGATGCAATTCCCGATGATGCCAGTGCGAGTGCGATGCCACCCCGCATTCGAACCGAAGCCAATATCAAATTGATGAGAAATGTTTTGCCTGTTCCTCCTGGAGCATCTAGGAAAAAAATTCCGCCAGTTCCGTTGGCTACACGTTGCATAACTTTGTCATATGCATTTTTTTGATCAGCAACTAAAAGTCTTTGTTGCGTTTCAACAAAATGCTGTTGCTGGCTTCCATCAAACTGGCGTTCCCGGACCAAATCCCTGTCTTGTATGTCATTTCTGTTTCGTGTGGATGACGGCATACCAAGTTGACAAAGAACTTTGTTGTTGATCGATATGCATAAATCCTCAATCAATATAAGAGCTTCATTGAAAATGTCGTTCGAATACTCTTGATTTGGATCGATTTCACGTCTTTGCCTGAGAATGTCCTCACTAAGACTTTTGCGATGTGTTTCCCAGAGTTCTACGGGGTTCGATGGTGCACATGTTGTTAAAATGATTGCAAACAAATTACGTATTTGCTTTGGAAGACACGTAAGTGACGCCTCTGTTAGTGTTGTGTTCCAATGACGATCATTTTCAAGTAAGCCTAGTTTGAAGCATGCTTCTCTATACGTTTGGCACACTACACTGTCTACTGTTTTCAAAGCAACGAATGATGTAGGACCCTTGACTGTATGCAATAACAATCGCAAATAATAACATTCTGCGTTATTGGGATGTACGGTATACACACGTCCCAAGGCATCAGACGAACGTAAATCAGCATACTCTGGAACACTTGCGCCCCGCTTTCTTCGTGCGTACTTTTTTGTCGACGTGTTCCAAGTGTAGTATTTGGGCACTTCGTGATACAGCAACGTTTTTGCGAAATCATCCGATGCACACAATTTAAAAAAGGCAGTGAGTGTGGTGTTTAGTGGCTGTTCTGCTCTATTTTGTGCATTTTGTTCGGTAAAGTATACACGCTGGCCATTTTCCAAGTGCACAGCGAGATGTTGAACAGTTGGATAGCGTTCGTGGATGTTAAATGCTAATATTCGCCAAACTGCTTCATTGCTACTGATGTAGCGTCCCATTTGGAATTGAGTAATTTCATCAGTTTGATTGGCCAGGCCAAAAACTGCCATGTCACTGCCCTTATTGACGTATTTGCAAATGTACTTGATCGACTTCACCGAATTGCAATACTCGACATTAATGTGAGCATCGAACATTTTTGAAAGCAGGGAAGAGTACGGCACGATCCATCTGTTGTCTATGTCAACATCTACATTTCGGATTCTAATTGTAGTTGTGTATCCACCGTCATCGGGCTTCCTTCGCCTATACATAGGATATCGATCACCTCCAGTTTGAGTTTCATTTATTAGCTCCCGTGGATATCCTTTTGTGCACTTGCCATCCCTCATGCATGGTGAATTTGTGTTGAGTGCACCACATGGCCCATGAATCATATGTTTTTTGATTGTTTCAAACAGAATTGGATCTTCGTCTCGATTCGGAAGTTCAGCCGTAATGACACTATCAATTTGTGATGGGACGATTTTTTGCTTCAACCAAATTAAAATGTGAGCGTGCGGCAGGCCTCTTTTTTGCCATTCAACTGAGTACATCCAGCATCGAGTCTCTCCAAAAATATGATTCTTTGTGATAACGTCCATGAGTTTTATTAATTTTTGCTTAAAAACTCGAGCGAGAAGATCATGTCTGTGCGATGAGTTTTGGCCGGTGAAAAGCAGATGTGTAATTTCACTCCACGTTGGATTGCATGTGAAGGTGATGAACAAATCTGGGCGTCCATACTTTCGAACATACGTCATGGCATCCTGTGCGTATTCGTGCATCTGTCGCGGACTGCCGGTATACGTTGCTGGCAAGACTACCATTTGTCCGATATTAGCAGCGTTCCCATCATTGACCATTGCATCACGTAAGTGAACGTATTCTTCAACTCGCAACTTCTGTTGATTTAAACGAATGAAGAGAAGACGCTCGCTTTCAATTTTCGCGTACATGTCCACAATGAACTGATGGTATAGTTCACGGCATTTCAGAATGTGGTTGGTTTCATTTGCACGAATCATAATGCGGTAAGCGTAATAATCCATGCACGAAACTTTCTTTGTTGACTCTTCATTCGTGTTAGCGTTGATTTGCATGATGTTGAAATGGTAGCCATCTTCTCCACGCGGAAACAACAGTGGATATTGAAGTGCATCGTACGAACGATGTGTTTCCGAAACGCGTTGCACAGTTGTATTCCGGCGGTGGATGACAATGTCACGTCGATTGAATTCGGTGCCCACTATTACAACTGCTACATCACCTATCACCGGTGCATTGAAACGTCTTTCATGTTCCCCAGTCGGTGTTTTGTCTGCTCTTATTACAACAGCATAGTCATCTGATGGCATCTGGTCTATAGCAGTTTTAAATAGACGAATCAAACTGTTGCTTCCGTGCAACATTGTCTGTAATTCCGAAATGATTTCGCGTCTGGTTGCAGTATTAATCGCGCATCGCTGTTCGGTTTCTCTTTCCTCGTTGCCAGTAAAATATATTTGCAAAAACTTTGCCTCTAGATTCGGTAAAGGAAGCAACGAACCGATTCGGTGATATATTTGGCCTTGAACTTTAAAAGTGGGCATGTAACCGGCGTTGTTGTGAATGTTTGTTGCACCGAAAGAGGTCATTTGAAAGCATGAGTTGTAGTTGCGAATGTTCATCAGGAATTGTTTTGAAAATGTAGTGTCACCAGAAAGATAACTTTTTAGCGGCTCAGGTGGCTCCATCACCGGAACCAAAACTACTTTACCGTTCGAACAACACATTCCAGGAGACTCCTTAGCGAACTTCAAACTACGACAATGCACGCAAGCCTTATTCATTGGTCCAATAGCCACATCTATGTGATTCCTATAATCATAGTCTCTATCATAATTAAATGCTTCCAACTTCAAATCAATCCGTTCTCTAGATCGAGTCAGTCGTAATCGATTGTTATCAAGTCGTTCGCTATATCGTTGGGGTGTTTCTTTTGCTCTGGAGGTTGAACTTCTGACGCGTAATGTTTGAAGGCGGTTTCCACGTTGTTCTTCATTTTCCGTGGCTCTGGAAATGGAAGCTCTATCGCGCATTTGTTGAAGGCGAAGTTCGTGCTGCTCTTCAGCTTCAGAGGCTCTGGAAGTAGAAGCACTTTCACGCATTTTTTTTAGGCGAATTTCGCGCTGCTCTTCAGCTTCAGAGGCTCTGGAAGTAGAAGCACTTTCGCGCATTTCCTGAAGGCGAATTTTGCGCTGCTCTTCAGCTTCAGAGGCTCTGGAAGTAGAAGCTCTTTCGCGCATTTGCTGAAGGCGAATTTCTTGCTGCTCTACAGTCTCAGCACCTCTTTTTTGCCTTTTATTCTTTGCCTCTAAAGATTTTCTTCCAAGTGACTTTTTTTTTGGTGACATTATTGAAAACTGAGAAACATACATATCTTTTTAATCTTTATTGAAATATGAAATATAGATTGTGGAAAGACCACTTCCAATCGATTGAAAATGAAAAAAAGAAGGAATGTAAAATAGAATTCATACATTGGACGCCACGTATGTTTGCGTCCGAGAAGACCACTTGCAATCGATTGAATGGAAATGTCGTTCAAACGAAATAACAATTTTAATGTGTTTTTAAATCATCACAAAATATGTACTTATAAATATTTACCAATTGTATTTTCTGCTAAAAAGGTTTTTGTTAAACTTGCAGCCTTTCTAATTGCGTTGTTAGCTTTTTCGACTAATGTCTCAGATGGGTAGATTCGTTTGAAATCAATAAATAATTTTTATTTTTTCGCTAAAGACAGCAAAACGTCTTTTAGCTATGGATTCAAATCTCTTTAAATATTACTATTTTATTGTGGAATATAAATATTTACCAATTGTATTTTCTGCTAAAAAGGTTTTTGTTAAACTTGCAGCCTTTCTAATTGCGTTGTTAGCTTTTTCGACTAATGTCTCAGATGGGTAGATTCGTTTGAAATCAATAAATAATTTTTATTTTTTCGCTAAAGATAGCAAAACGTCTTTTAGCTATGGATTCAAATCTCTTTAAATATTACTATTTTATTGTGGAATATAAATATTTACCAATTGTATTTTCCGCTAAATAGGTTTTTGGTAAATTTGCAGCCTCTCTAATTATGTTGTTATCTTTTTCGTTTAATGTCTCAGAGATCAGAGCAGAGCACAATATGATTTGTTCAAAATCAATAAATAATTTTTATTTCTTCACTCAAGACAGCAAAAACTATGTTAGATAGGAATTCAAATCTCTTTAAATATTACTATTTTACTGAGGAACATAAATGTTAACCAATTGTATTTTCTGCTGAATAGGTTTTCTTTAAATTTGCAGTCTCTTTAATTTTGTTGTTAGATAGCTTAAATATAAGTCTGTGTTGAAAGAATTTTTAAAATCGGTTAATTAACTTTAAGGTTCGCGTTCTCGTTCCTGTTTCTGTTCCAGTGGGATTATAGGGATGAAGTCTACGCTAAGTTACTGAGTGATTATGTGGTATCCCAGTGCTGGTAGTCCAGTAGCTTCTAAGTGCTGAAAGAATTTTTGAAATCTGTCAAGTAGCTTCTAGGTTTCCATTCCCAACACCGTTTCTGTGGGACTTCCGTTCTCATAGAAATATGTGAATGAAATGTAGGTCTATGTCACTGAGGGATAATGTAACATCCTAGAGTTGAAATAATTTTTGAAATGTGTTAAGTAACTTTAATATTCCCGTTCTCGTTCCCGTTTCTGTTCCCGTGGGATAATAGGGATGAATTATTGAATAAGTTACTTATTTAGGCGAATAATGTAGTACAACTAATGCTAAAAGAATTTTTGAAATCTGTCCCGTAGATTCTAAGTTTCCATTCCCAACCCCGTTCCTGTGGGAATATGGGGATCAAACCTTGACAGGAACCATCTCTGGACTAAACTATGTCTACCCTGAAAATTTCATAAAAATCCGTTGGGTGGTTTAGGAGTATACCCCGGACATACATACATACATACATACATACATCCTACTTTATATATATAGATAAATAGAAGTGTTGTCCCGTCTTTTGATGTTTATATCGAGTGACACTATTAAAAGCAACGTTCAACTTACGCCTACTACAACTACTAACATTACAGAAAACCTCACAGCAATACAATAATATAGGCAAAACCAATGTCTTACCAAGAACGGTTGGGAGATATGACTGTGAAGCCCATAGAACTCGAAGTGTCCCGTAAGCTTTGCATTATAAGAAGCTTGAACCAAATAAAAAATGAGTCGGTTAATTTTTGTTAAAATCTGTACGGTTTGTAAAAGAGCGTCCCATATTTATCGGTTTTTTTTTTTAGATGTTGGTTTTTTGAATAGAAATGAAACTGACATCTTGTGATCAAATCGGTGAACTCGAATGTCATTTATGTTCAATTTGGTTTGCCATCATCAACAGGTTGACAAAAGAACTTGCAAATCGAGCAGAATGATTTCGAAAATAATGGTTCAGTTCGATAAGTTTACCGCACGGACGGAGCCCATTTTATGGTCGACATAATCGTCCATCAGAGCAATTAATACGGTTAGCCATGGGTCGTTTTCGCACCTCGTTTACTTTATGTGATAAAACGTATCCGCAGAGACGTCGAACAGTGCGCACCGAAGAAACAATTGCCGCTGTAGAGCAAAGTGTCGAAGAGGACCCGAATGGGTCGATTCGCCACCGTGCACAGCAACTGGAGCTTTGTCCATAAAAGATCTTTGCTTACAACCTTACGAGATCCAGCTTGTGCAAGAAGTTAAGCAGCAATGCTTCGTGATTTTGGTGTATGGGTCGAAAATAAGATTGGTCTCGATGCTGATTTTCATCGTTAAATTTTGTTCAGTGATGAGGCTCATTTTTGGTTTAATGGTTACGTCAACAACAAAATTGCCGCATTTGTAGTGAAGAGAATCCACATGAGTACCTTGAGATGCCATTACATCCACAAAAACTGACTCTTTGGTGTGCTCTATGGGCTGATGAAGTCATTGGGTCATACTTCTTCCGAAATTATGCTGGCGAGCCCGTTACCGTTATTGGAGATCGGTACAGAGCCATGATAACCGAATATTTTATTCCCGAAATGGATGGCATGAATGTGGATGAGATGTGGTTCCACCAAGACGGCGCTACACACCACACAGCGCACGTCACAATCGATTTACTGAAGAAAACATTCGATGAGCGTTTAATTTCACGGAATGGACCTGTCAATTGGCCACCAAGATCGTGTGATTTGACACAATTGGATTTTTTTCTTTGGGGATATGTGAAATTGCTCGTCTACGTCAACAAACCAGAAACGTTAGGGGGCTTGGAAGCCAACATTCGTGGCGTTATTGTCAACATACGTCCTCAAATGCTCGAAAAGTGGTTGAAAATTGGACCTCTAGATTGGGCTTTATTCGAGCCAGCCACGGCGGCCACATCAACAAAATTATATTTTAACATGAATGGCATAAAATTATCCTTCCAATAAGGCCAAATTAATGGACATTAAAAGGATTTTCATGTGTTTTATTTCAATTCGAACTTCTATACCTCTAAAAAACACCCTTTACAACACCAATTCATTGATGCTATCCAAAATGGTAAAAAATCTGACAGGAGCTCGCCATCAAGGTAACAGCTTCTGTTGTTCTATGATTTGGTCAAATATCACGCTGTTATAAAGAATGGCTTGTAATGGCTTCTTCTTGGACAGTTTCACATTATACTTGTGAGCTTGTGACAGTTACACGAATTTTGAATGGTTGTAAAATTAAAATTGACAGCGATACGCTTTGCCATTTCTACCTAAGCTGAAGTAAACCTACTTTTTCAAAAAATTTAAATACCAATCAAACATACCATTACAGGATTACTTTTACCATTACGACGATTCAGAACTTACGAAGTGGGTCCAGCAATTCTACCTGCTTGCCTCTGTATTTGCACCGTCTTTTCAGTTACTTGGCCACTATTCTTAAAACTTGGTACCTACATATTAAGAGTCTGAACCTCAACTCGCACAAGGATTTCGATAAAACTGCTTATATCAGCTACTGAGATTGGAAGATTATGTAATGAGTTGAAATAGACAATCAAACACCTTTAACTTCCCATAAAAAATATTGATTTCATCAAAGAGTACCCTTTTTACATATTTTATGGGTCATCGTCTAAAAGTCCGGTTCCGGTGCACGACTGAGCGATCCAAATTAGTATTCCAGTCGTTATTATAAAAAGTCTTCAGCTTCTTTCACATGGCGTGGGATTGCATTGCTGTCAGAACTGTATTCCGAGTTCACGGTAAGCACACTGACATGTTTAAAAACTAAGTGAAATTTCGAGAACTGATATATTTTGCAGTTCGAAGAATGACACAAATTAATATAGACTAAAACAATACTTCCACGCGTTTTTGAAAATTCGCTGAATTGCGGAGCATTCTCCAATGTGTGATGTGTTTGCAAACTAATTTATGATAAAAATACAATCTTAGCTTAACACCCTATTCAGTTAGGTACAACCAACCACGTTGTTATCTGATATAATTACTTTGCCTGTCTAGCTAGTCAAATAAATCGATAATTTTGCAATTATGTGAAATTTAATTAATCCCGATTTTGCCATTTACGAGAGCACGATATGGATGGGTATGACAACGATGATGACAATTATCGAAAAATAGCAGATTTGCCATCTATGACAGTCAATCGCCAAATGAGCCACAAAATTGGTGCAGAAGATTCAGCTTTTCCTCAGGATTTACTTATACTCGATCGATTATACATATGCACTCCAGTAGCCAGACAACAAAGGTGATTGTGGCTTGAGCTTACCAGATTCCTATATGCTTCGATTTACGAGTTAGTTTACTGTTGACAACACCAAATTTCACATCAAACAAAACCATTATTCTGCTATGAAGCAATCAGATTCAAAACGAATGATTGAATGATCCGTAGAAGGTGGGCAGAGAATTCAATCACTTCAAAGAATGGACACAGCCCCAATACAATTTGTGATGACGAGGATGAGGACGATGACGACGACGATGACTGAAAACCTATACTTCAAAATTGAATTAAATGGAAAGTAATATCCAGCCAGCCAACAGGATTGCTTTTAGGAGTGTGATGAGTAAGAGTAAAATCTTAGTCCAGACTGTTCGATGTTATTGATGTGAAGGTGAATTTATTCATAACTGGAGTTGTCACGTACTTTATTTGTTATTTAAATTCCTTTCAATTTATACTCAGTTAGGCAGGACCTGCGATAATTTTCACATAAAATGTTAAATTGAGACAGAGTCATTCAATATTATTTCTAAGGACTCGATATACAGCACTGAAATTGAATATGAAACTCTCTTCTTCTCCTTGTGATTAAAGCATACAAATACGACACAGCAGAAATCCTGGCTCGAAATTGTATTATTCGCACCATTCAATACTCAAACTTGCCTTAACTGGGATAAATCAATACACAGAACATTCCATTGTATCGCCGCACCAGTACCAACGAGTACTACACTTAAATGCCTTAAAATGGAATGGACAGATGGAAATAAGTATATGTAAGTAAGGAATGAAATAATGCTTGCAACTGCCAGATAGTCAAAAGAACGAGGGTTGGGAAATTGAAATGAAAATGTATTCATTTTCTTGTATTCAAATTTATTGAATTTCAAAATAATTGTCTCTTGAAGTAGAAGCACCGATTGAAACAATTAGGCTTTAATGGAAAGAAAAAGCAGAGCAGAATCCAATGAAAATTATTGTTGGAGGACGTGCACCAAGTAAGCCAGATTGTTTGCGTCTTTATCCAAGATTTGGTATAGTCGTTTTTGTAAATTAAATCAAAAAAATAAACAAATAAGACAAAGAAGTGTTTTGAAAGAAATCCAAGAAAAAAGTTTTAGATTTCTATTGAAAATTTAAATTGAACTTTTCCATTTTTGTTTCAATTATCTTTTGAGTGGAGAGACGAGACATTGGTTGACATTGGGCGTCTGAAAGAAGTTAAAGACGAAGTATTCTGGTGTTTACATCCTTTCATGTTGGTTTACATTTCCATTACGCTTTTGTAATGACTTTTTTATGTTTCGTTTGAGTATAATGTTAAAAGTTATGTGTAAAGTTAAACTTTAAATTTAGGTCCTCGAAGCATCACATAGCTTAACTTGTGATCGTTTAATAATCAAATTTATATCTTATCCAAAGACACATTAACGAAGCTAGACTTCTACCTCAATACCTTTCATCACATTAGTACCCGGTCCAGCTGGACCTGGTACCAGCTTTAATGCCTGGTGCTACACAAAAGTAATTACTTCTTCATTTCTCCACATTATCGGATCCAAATTTCTAGGGCAGTACTATTATACGAATGCTGCGGTCGAATCCGTTTGCTTGACAATTGAGATGATCATTTTGATTTCAACTTCAAAAGCCCAGTTCACACTGTACAATTAGTTGGACAGACTTCGTTTGATGGAAGTTGGATGGTCTGATGTAGTTTTCGTTCACACCTATCAAGCTTGTCGTCCAACTTTATGTCACATACCCTTCCACTCCATCCAACTTCTAGATTTTCAAAATTTTTTGAAAACCATCCAACAAATTGGACAAGCGGTCGTATGAAGAGTTCACACTATCAAGCATTGGTTTGTCCAACTAATTGTACAGTGTGAACACGGCTATAGAAATTATGATTGTTTTCTCAATTGTGCTTTTAAAATACGTTTTAGTTCGTTCGCTGATTTTTTATACACGGACTAGACGGGACGTATGGATTATTGGCATGAAGTGGTTTATCTGTTCGGCTATTGTAGGGATGTTTGCAGACGAAGTGTTACAAATCCAATTGGAAGCGTTTCATTGTTTTCTGTCAGAGGCATTTCCATACGAGCCTCATGTAAGTAATTCTTTGGTACCTATTAGGCAAACACCATTTGCTGATGTCACAAGGAGCAGATTACATTGTTGAATGTACATTAAGTTAACCTGCTGCGCCCGACGTCCTGTCTAGCTAAGGCTCTAGTTATTAGTATACGAATGATTTAAAGGGATATGAATAAAACATAAATTTGTTGTTGCTTCTGAAGATTGTTGAAGAAAGACCACCGCAAATTGGGAAGTCAAGAGGCATTGTATTGATATAGTATCGAACGACCAAGAGTGCGTGTTTAGTGGACAGGGTATAGTTCGAATTAGCTTTTGGTCCGATTTTTATTGAACAAGCTTCTAATCGGGAAGACGCAAGACATTTGTTTCCTTTTGGGTCTCCTTGACAGGTCCACAGATCTTTGCTGTCCGGAGTAAGGAACTCATATGCACTATTTTTCTAATCATACATTCCAAGTCCCCCAATGCTGATAGCAACATATATAGGCTTCCACAAACCACTCGGTTTCAGAGAAGATGCTGGCCTGATATGATCTCCTTTTGATGATCATATCAGGCCTGCCTGCACGTATTTTGTGAAGAAATTTAAAACTTAAAATTCAATCAAATACAACGAAATGATTCAGTTTTGTATGCTAGACCATCAGTTTCTTTGTTTTAATTTTGTTCGGTAGCTCGTATTGGTTATGTTAGGTTAAAGTGGCTGTTAGCTCGGCTAACACACTTAGGCCCGTTGGGCCCATTGTGATACCACAATGGATCTAATGTATGCTTATCCTAATGGAACCAATTCGTGCAATGAAGCGGGAGAGACTCAGATCAGGGAATGAACAAAGAAGGTGCGAATTAGTTTCCTCCTCCTCCTCCTATCATCCATACAGGTTCTGCAAAGATCGTTTGAGACGACTCCTAACCTTGCGGCATGTCTTCCAATAAGACAGTGTAATTTGATGACACCTATCGTCGCACTAATGTATTTTTTTTAGGGAGACCAAACTGTTCGACCGCTTAAGATCTAGCTTGGGCCAGATCTGTTTCATTGCATTGCACGTTAAACTGATTTACCATCTCAGATTAGTTTTCTTGTATGCGTCTTGCTTGGTATGCATTGGTATGCCGATTCTCTCCGTTTTTTGTGAGAAGGGCAGAAGTGTTCCGTTTCTGACGAGTTCATCTGCCTAGCAGTTTCCTGGGATGTCTCTATGCCCCGACATATTGATACCCTCGTATCAATTTGACAGAAGTAGAGTTTTTATATTACGTCAAAAAATGTGTTGATACCGATTGGAGTACTAACGATAGGTATATCAATATTTTTGTTAGAGCTAGTTAGTACCCAGCCCTAAGTAGCACTCGGATACAACCTGACTGAACTTCTTCTAATTTCTTTGTGTCAAGAAATGATTTGATACCGATAAGGTTGTTATTTTAAGGACTAGTTCCAGTTCAGATCTTTAGTAAGTTTTGTGCGAAAAAATTGGCCGTAAATGAATTGGCGATTAGACTTTGTTTGGGGTTTACACGGCGTATGAGGAACTTTTTCGAGTTTTTCAATAAAAATTTTATTTGGCAAATGAAAAATGAGAAAGAATTTTTTTTACTTTTGTATTGTAATGACTTATGTATATTCTGAATTTCAGTCTTTTCTTCCGCTTACCCGATCATTGTAGTGTGTTCCAAGCGGCAATTCTGAGAAAAGAGAAGGACTCATTTCGGCGATTTCTAAAAAGTCTTTCAAAATACATTAAAAGTTCCGCTTGCTTTCACTATAGCAGGTGATTGACCGGATAGTTCCGAACTGACAGATTAATGGGTGATCACTCGTTATTCTCATATCTGGTTTTTGGGATTAGTAGTTGATGAACTTGCTAGTCTCTGTGGTATCACAATGGACCCTTGTGGTCAGGTTATGCATGTACGTACATACACATTAGCTGACAGTCACTTCCACCTAACCTAACTTTATGAATTATATTTGGTTTAAGATATTCAGAGAACTCAACATTCAAAACCGATGATGAGCACTCAAAGACTTTTAGTTCGATTGTGTGTGTTTAAAAAAAACTAATTGAAAAAGACTTGAAAAGGTTTCTCATTCTCATACCCATGAAAATAAAAATCAAAATAAAAGTGTAAATATAAAAAGGAAGTTGAAAGAAAAAGTTTCAAACACTTTCTTAGCGTGAATAAGTCCGACGAATAAATGACATCTTCCCTCCAGCTCCAGATGTTTGTGCTATCAATTAATTTACTATTCATTGATTTTTGTTTCCTTTTTTTTGAAAGACTGGTAATCCACGTGTAGCTGGTGAGTTCTATAGTTCCATTTTCTTTGCTTAATTCTGGTCAATGTCGGTTTGACGATAAATTCTTATCTCAATACACCGAGCGACTTATAAAATGACTTACATTGGATGGGGTAGAGATCCTCATTTCTGCACCATACCTCAGAACAGATATTAGTCTTGGTCAACTAGGCTCTCACTATTTGGGTTTCTTAAGCGGAGACTCAAAAAAAATCCTAGCACACAAAAAAAAACAATCACCATTTCTTTCAGCAAGTAGATCTATCGCTTTTTTATTAACTTAAGGACTTGCGTCATAAATATGCAGGCTTCGTTAAATCCTTGTTTGGATTGACCCATGTTCATTGTTTATGTATGTAAGACAAAGTGAATCCACAAGACAATGGAACGAGCTCCATTATATTGTTAATACTTCTGTTAGTTTCTTAAAGCCTGCCCTTAGCAGGACTACTTGTCCGCTGTCAGCTTACACGTATAATGATCATACTGCCAATACCTTCTCATTATCATTAATGTCCATAATAAACCCAATTTGCAAATTACCAGCATCATAGCACCCACCTTCTGGCTTAAGTGTAGAATGTCAATACAATAATAATCTTACACTTGGACCAACAGTTGCTATTGGATAAGGCTGAAGAATAACACGCAAAACATGGTCCTTATACCATAACACAATATGGCCAAGCTAATGAATATCATATCACACCAAGTTAACTAACAATGTGGGCAGGCCAATGTCACACCATTGCGCTCCATACTGACCTAGAATCTACAAATCTCGAATTTCATTGTGCCATCATTGCGGACACGTCTGGGCTCTTTGAATGAATCAAATTCCATTTGTCAGACGTAACCCAAACCAGACATTTGTGTCATAATATTCGAAATCGCCCTGTTAACTGTGGAAAGGCACCAGATGCCATCATACCTAAGGCGAGCCCACCTACACAACGAGCGTTATGCCTGTGACACATTGCATAAACGACCGAATGTGTGTTACAAAGGGAGGTGTCTCTCCAAAAATATCATTAGATATGTATGTTTTTTTGTTCGGTTTCATTTTTATTGTGTTGGCGTTTTAACGACATAGAACAAACATGTCCTCATCACAGAGGCGCACTTGATTCTTTGACGTTTGAGAGGCACGATGATGAGTTTGTTAACATTAGTCCCAAAAAAAAAAGCGAGAACAAGACAAGTTTTTTATCACAGATTCTATTCGTTTTAGTTGAGGTCATACTTTTTCAGTCCTACCTGCACCAATTCAAATATTGTAATTATATTTGGTGACATCTCTTCGATTGTTGTCGAATTCATTCCTATTTTGTAAATAAAGGACACTTACTAAACGAGGAAAACCAACAAATTGTGAAAATAAAGGGATAAACTAGCGCCTTCATTCAATTTGAGATAACTGCGGCCTCTGCGTTGTGAATTGTGATAAGAATAGTGAGCGGATGGTGAGCAAATCGGCTTTGTGTTTAGTTCAACAGCCAAGTCAAGTAAAGTCATCTTCGGTTGGTCGTCGAAGAGAGCTTCACAGAAGCATTTTAATATGGAAACCCTTTTTGTGCGAACGTCACTGATGTATGAACGAGTTAGCAAGGACAATGCCTGGGGCGTGTAAAAGACGCTGCTCTGCAATTTATACACCCTTTGTACACACACACGAGTAGTGCAAGGTATGGGCTTGGTGCTCTGTGCTTGGTGCTTGGTACTCTTCGAAGTGTCATTGCCTCCTTCACTCTTGAAAGCACTGCTCGGGTCTCTCCGGCTTTGCCTCTCCGGGAAATTGTCATTATTGTCATCATTATTATATCCTGCGACCTATACACACTCCTCTAAGATAATAATTTCTTTTCTTTTCTACCTACGAACAGGTCCTTTGTGCTTTGCATGTGCGCTGCTCCTGCTGGAAGCTATAGTGTTGCACTGCATGCATACCCAACATGAGTAACAGGATAAAACAACTTGTTTATGCGTTGTTTTGTTTCTTTTCTCCTGCTGCACACTGGCACGTAAGAGGTGGAAGGTTTCAGCCATTATTCCACAAAGGATACAGCTCCTTTCATTCAACTCTTGTACGAGAACTTCTTTTAAAGCGGTTAAAAATTTCCCGAGGGAGTCTTACTTTAAGTTTCATATTTTGGCGAACGTGCCTCGGTTGTGTGCGAGCATAGAGCACTTCTAAGAATAATAAATTTGTCAACTGCGCTATAGCTCTAGCCTTACCACCAACGCTTGAACTAGCTATTCTGGCCCAAAAGGTCAAGCTGCATCACACGAATGCGTCCTTCTTTGTCCTCATGTCGCATGAGGTGGCATCCTCGGCTAAGTAGCACCGTTTATCATTTTGATACAAATTTCCACCGCTTCCACATCCGCATTGTTCGTGTGATGGTGGATACATTTTTGGAAGGCCAAAAATGAAAATAAAAAAACAAAACATTCACCCGATTAATATTTCATCACAAAGTTTCTTGTCAGCCTGCCAGGCAGGGGAGTAACACCAGAACCTACACAGAAAATTCAATTTGAATCACACAACATGTGGAGGTAGGTGGAAGGGGTGCCCAAAAGCAAAACCATCTGCGGACCGACCGACGACTGCAGTAGGTATCCACTTCTTTCTTGAAGTTTCTTCAGTATTCCAACCAAAATTAGGTGCGGTACAGACCACAAAAAGTTGTGGACTGCTGTAGCGCACTGACGTAGACGTTTGTTGAAGTGCAACAAAAAAATGAAATTTTTTTTTCAAATTTGGCAGAGAAGTACCCATTCATTTGGGCCGGACAGCATCAGATTGTAGAAAGTGTTCCCACTTTAAAGAAAACAGTACGAAATAGGTCTACTTAAGAGGAATGATCCAAAGAGGTGACATGACTTCTTGTGAAGTAGCTTCAATAGTAAGCAAGAGAAACTATTTTCGACAATTTAAATATAAGATGTTTACAGACAAAATTTGACCATATTTGGGTAATGTGTCAGCAAATTTTGTATAAAAAAGAGGACTGAAAAATAAAATTGTGGGATTACGTTTACGACTGTGGTCACGCAAAAGACGTTCTCCGTGTTTTATTTAAGCTATTGAGTTCATGCTATTTACATCCCCCCACCAGTGGTAAGGTGTTAACAGTACGTGCTCAACAAGTACAAATAAAAGCAAAATCTAATAACGAATTGTTTGTATGCATACAGCAGAACAGCAGTCTTTGAACCCTTACTTATCCATTTTCCGATTGACTTCAAAAAGCAAATTGAAATTATTTTCTTATTACACTCACTGCCAAGTCACCCTAGTCTCTGAAAATCAAACATAAAACCACTTTCGCAACTAGAAGCTTTCAAAAAGAATAGAAATGGAGCTTCTTTAACGAAAAAAACTGCTATCTGTTTGATTTAACTAAATGCTGACCTCTACCATCAGAAAGGCTGTACACACATGCAGTGGGATGAATTGAAAAAATATTTCTCTAATTATTATCTTGGACATAGTGTGTTATTTGACTACCCCCACCCACGGTATTATGTAAGGCTTTATACTTTAATTATTTCTGTCGTCATGGTCACCCACTTTAGTCGATTTGATGAGACATTAATCGTACACTATTACCGTCTCAATCAGGTCACACAAATGAGCTCATTTTTGTATACAAAGAAGATAATTAAGTCTTTTCTTTTAAATCCCGCATGAGGAATCTTCGTAGAATACGCAATACAATGAAGAAAAAAATTTGCTCACTATACTACCAGGTTGTAATCTGACCTTTTCAAAACGATGGCAAGGTAACGTTGGCTGAATTAATGTTGTTACTCCTTCCCGGAAAGATCTTGGGAGGATTGTTAAAGGCTCTTCGCATACAAAAACAATGTATAAAAATAACCCAGAAGTGGGAACACTGTCTTTGCTGAAGCACGACTTCTCTCAGTCCCTGTCAGGGGCAGCCTCCTCAAAAGTTTCATAATCCGACGACGATGGACAGATAGAAAATTCCACCTCCACCACCGCCTCTGCACAAGGACACCATTCGTTGGAGTGTAGACGTTGAGCCTTTATACCAAACAGTCATCCCAGTTTGATGAAGCCAAACTGAAATAAATCCACTTTGGTCGGAGCTTTTCTTGTTCGGCTGAAAGAATCTTTTATTAAAGTGCGGCCAACATTAAGTTCTTTTGCTTGCATTATTGATACAGGAAAAACCATTGCAAAAAAAGAAATACACTCAATTTCAACAACTTTACATCGGATTGCTTTGAAACGTCGCCGCTTGGCTTGCTGAAAAAAAAAATGAAAAAGCCTGCTCCTGTATTGCACATAATTAACAAGAAGAAGATTTCGCACTCATCAGCCATCCATCCATCCATCCGCTTGGAATCCTTTGTTTCAGGAGGAATCTTTTCAATCGACAGTAAAGAATTATTAATGGCCAAACAAATTCATTATTACGCCAGCAGAACCCAACAACCAGATCCTTTTGTTTTATTATTAAACCGTTTATATTTATTCACTATTGCCGCACAAAGCAGTGTTGTATGCTGATGCTGAGCCCTCTTTTATGCGTGTCCTGTGAAATAATTTTCTGCAGCATGAATATAATTTAATTTTTTTTTCTCCATTTTAGCCTTTTTTGTTTTTCTTTTCAGTTTTTATTTTTTATTACAAGTAAACGGGGCACATAAAAGTGCATTTGATTCAGATTCGGAACGAATGTCATGAAGAATAATAATAAATTAACTCGGTTTTAATTAAAGCCAAACAGATTTAAATAAAATTTAATTAAAATTAAATACCAGCAAATTCATTTCATGAGTTCCTACTGCACCAATGTAACAGTATCCTGTTTAAAAGGTAAGTATTTCTTTTCGCGCATAAGCCGTAAAATGTTATTTGTTACGAAAATTGATGTGTTAATGCAGCTTTGGAATGAGTGGAAAGGAATGATAAATTGCGATAAATTTTATCAAAAATTGGTTACAATGTTACGGGTGACAGGTATCCAGGGATTAGAAAATTAATCCTATGTAATCAGACAGCAATTGCTGTTTGTTTAGCAAATACAATCGGTTAAGTGGTCGGGTTTATATTGTCTTATCAATGAAAGAAATTTGTATGCAGTATGCACCATTGCTATGCAGTATGCACCATTACTATTAAAATACACAAACGGGAAGAAGTTTCAGGTTTAGTTAATTACTACTCATTGGGGCATCCTTTGGGACCTACCTTGATACCTTTCTAAGGGGAAGTGCACTCGGTACACCAGCATTTATGAAGTGGATATCAGACTTGAAGCCATCCAATACAACTTGAAGAAGAGAAAAGTACGCATTTTTGATAAGAGAGCCTGATGCCAAACTTATCAAATGCTTTAGAAATATCAAGGGCGATAATCTTACTTTCTCCAAAACAATGTTAGCATTGGTTCCACTTTTCAATTTATATAGATTTGTACAGATACTTGAAAATAGCATTGAGTTACAGAACGCGAATCCTCACTGAACTTTTCTAAAACAATACATAAAATATATATATATAAAAAGGGAAAGAAAGATAAAAAAAAACCACTGTAAAAATACACTTATTTAAGTATTATTTGCCGACTGACAGACAGCGTAGGCCATGTCATACAATGAAATCTAAACAAAACCATTGTAAATTTCATGAAATAAAAATCATTTAAAAACTAAAAAAAAAAAAAACTAAATTTTCAATGAGATACGAAAGCCGTACTGACGGTCATTAAGAAGCTTTTGTTCTTCAAGACATCTCATAAGTTGACGGCTTATCAACGTTTCCATGACCTTGGAAAGACCTTTGCTAGCGTAGAAGAACACCTCTCCAAAATAACGACGGGGATACCATCTGGACCAGCGGATTTATGTATATTGAGATCGTTTAAGACTGTTGCTCCCGAACGAGTACGGAAAAATATCTTTTTCATTGCAAAGTTCATACTTACAAGCTCAGGTGGATCTAGAGTGCTGTATGGTATTGTTGAGTTGGCAGCAAACTGTGCTGCTAACAGACTTGCTTTGTCGATGGAGTTGACATAAGGAGAGTCATTGAAGACGAGCGTAGGTCGAGTTCTTAATATTCTTAACCCAAGACCAATCCTTTAGAATACTATAGTATTTTTTGCCTTACCTTTTGGTCATAAAAAAATTTGGGCTTTCTGTATGTGACTATTGCACAATGCACACGTTCCTGGCGCACTTAAACTTATTTCTGTTTCTTCGGTACGGTCATTTTTGAAAATCCGAAGTCATTTTTCTCTTTCCCTAATCATCTCTTTAGCTTGTATCAAACCACAAATTTTCTTTGGGGATGATG
The DNA here is from genome assembly GCA_949752695.1 of Melanostoma scalare. Lineage (NCBI taxonomy): Eukaryota > Metazoa > Arthropoda > Insecta > Diptera > Syrphidae > Melanostoma > Melanostoma scalare. Next base: position 1,218,953 of record OX456985.1, read on the forward strand.
CTATGCGGAACAAAGTTAGTCATGCCGTTGAGAATAACGTTAGATATCATATTAGCTGATTCATCCACGTTACCGTCGAGACCAATTAAAATTTCGAAATAAATTATTCAGGCCGTCCCAATTGGCTTTCTCATATTGCCATACAGTCCTTTTTGCGACTTTTTCTCTTTTAACTGTGACGGAAACCGGGAAATCTACCGATGCGACACAATGGTCCAACGTGTGTTATAGGTGATAACACTTGGACCGTATATTTTTCAGGAAGAGAAGTGAGGAGCAAATCTAATGTGTTGGCCGAATTGCCAGAAATATCCGGAACCCGAGTGAGCTCATCTACTAGCTGAGTTGAAAGATTTAATTCAGCAAAGATTTCAACATTCATTTCATTTTCCATAAAAAATTAAAAAAAAAAAATATATTAGCTAGAACTTAAGCAGGTATAATGCTAAAGTTATATTTAAGAATAAGTAGTGATAAGCATTTCCATATGTATATGTAAAAGTGTAGAATATCACTTCAGTAAATTTATACAAAATTTAAATTATAACAAAATAATAATTCAATGTAATTCAAATAACAATTTTTTTTTTTTTTGCAAATTTAATATTGGGGTGAACATTATTATATTTTTTATTTATGTTTATATTTATTTTATATTTTTCATTTTTTACTAAGCTTAGTTATCTCTTTTAAGGAATACAAAAAAATAGAGAGAATAAGAAGCAATCTATAAATCAAAACAAGACATGAACATTGTTTGAGAAAATGTTAAAGATTATGACATATATGTAAGTACATTTCTTATTGCGGTGTGATCAAAACTAAAAAGCCAATGCTTAACTTGCTTCAAAAGAGAAGATAAACATCTAATGTGTCTTAAATTAAAAGGCAAACTATTGAATAGTTTACAGGCAGTAATTGTAAGAAAGTTTCTAAAGTGAGTAGTACGAAAAGAAGGGATATTTACTCGTTTCTTCACAAACTATGTGCATGAGTCAAAGGACTTTGAAAGTAACCACTTTTTATAGAAAATATTTTTGAAACCTTAAAGTAATATAAATGTTTTACTGGAAGGACATTCAAACTTCTAAAGAGCAATATTGAAGGGCTTCTACGATTTGCAGCTGATAGTAAGCGAAAAACTTTTTTTTTGTAACACAACAAGGCATTGAAGATTGGTAGCAAAGGTCCTTCCCCAACAAGAGATACCATATAGCATATAGCATGCATAATAAACCGTCTTTAACATTGCACAATTACTTGGAAGAACTCGAATTCCTGAATTTCCAACTGGAATGTTTTTTAATTACTTTTACTACTAAATATGTAGAATATGTATATGAACCACAGTTTCATTTGAAGTCTGACGCAAAATTAAAATGGTCGTTCATAAACTGACAAAAGGGTATCGAAGTTTCGAAGCTGCATTGAACACAAGCAATGTCGGCTTATGTCTTTTTTGTAAAAAGACAAATAAAATTTTTTTTTCAAAACCATCAATCATGATATCTGTTTATGAAATGTCTGGAAATAACTCAACTGATTAATTCAGAAGAAAACTCTGTAGAGTTCTACTATAACCATCTTCGTGGAACAATTTTTGATTTCCCGTGGCCAAGAATCTTTAATTTTTATAGAGGTCTACAGTGCACAAAAAGCTCACAGATGATTCTTGTTCTGAAATAAAACCAAATACATAATGATATTTATGTTGAAAGTTGTCCAGGTTATGGCGGTTACAGATGCTCTCGTGGGCAGGAATGAGATATGTCAGCTCTTCAGTGTACACAAATATATGTAAAATTTTTATTTTAAACTAACTACAGATTTATTTTATGTAGTAACTTAATATTCTGGATAGTATCGAAACCAAAACTTTCTCTCTCTCTCTCTGCCAGCAACACTTGTATACGCTTCGTAGGTACTTACATTATGTATCAACCTACTTCTCTCATCGTCTAAATGAGCAGGATACTAGTCACAAATACACATTCGAACTAAGACGCCTTTAAACTTAATTAGCTTAAAAGAATGATCCCTCGACGGTTGTTGTTACTTGCTGGAAAAAGACCACATGCTTTATGCATAAGTTGCTGGTTACCGTTATCAGCAAACAAAACGAATAATTCGAATGAATATGCAAACAAATTATTTCCTCGGACCCCTTGCTCAAGTTCACAAAATGACGTCACGTCATTTCCACAGTCTAGCGAATCCTTGATTGCCAAGTAATCACTAATTGAATTGTGCCCCAATAAGTTTGCTCAAGTGTAATCGGTCGGAAGCGAAGCCAGTCAAAACGTCATACTTGTCAAACCTTAACAAACATAGCACAAGTAAATATATACATACATATGTCTAAATACATAGGTATATACTTGAAAGCGACGCAATATTTACAAGGCTTTAGCACACTCCCTAAAGGTATTGATTAACAACCTTGTCCTTCGCTTTTGATTAATCATGCACCGGGACTAGGTTGACAACTGACCGCAATACACAGCGCTCTATTCCGTGAATTAATTAGCCACCACTCCTCTAAAGCCCTATGATAATCTTTCTCCGAAAAAACTATTACATCACTAAACTTGGTCGGAGGATGGTTGTTTGATAAAATAATATAATTTGTATCCTATGAGCTTAGAATTAACAAAACGCATCCTCCTTTACAAATTCGATTAAACATGCTCTTGAACATTTTTATGTGTATTTTCCTACTTGCACCACACTCGACTCGTCACTCGATCCAAATAGGTACAAGGTACATAGAATGGCAAACTTTATTGTATTGTGTGTGTCCTTTTCGTCTTTCTCGGTTACCAATTGTGCTGGTGCCACTCCTCCGCCAGCAGTGTGAGTTGAATTTTTAAAAATTTCCACTCATAATATATGTGGAATATGCCCCGGCCATGAACTCAATAAACAAGAACCATAATCAGGAAGTGCCAGGAACAAAAACTAAGCAAAAAAAAATAAAAAACGAACGTAATTATGAAATAAGGAAAATGCATTTAATTTCACGCAGCACAGCCAAGAGCCAACACCTGGAGTCTGATATGTACGGATACGAACATAGTGTACACAGCGGTGAAATAAATAAGAGTGTTGGGAAAATTTCAAATTGGATTGCGTTTAAGTATTTTGTAGTGAAGTTGACGCTGATGCGGGTGCCGTTGGTGGTGCCGGTGCTGGTGCTGCTGTTGGTCTAGCATAGTTTTCATCTTCTCTAATTTTGCTACCGTTGCACTGCTTTATGCCATCATCGTCGTCGTCCTCTAAATGGGAAGTGACTTTATGGCGTGAACCGCAGGTGGAAAGGTGGAAAGTGAGAAACCTCTGCACTGGACAACGGACTCTACTCTATCCATGAAAGCATTAAAAAAAAACGCCTTTGTGTAAATGAATTCCTAATGAATGTGTGGGCAAAAGACCACGTTTATTTGGAAAAGTCCTGAACAGAATTTAATAAAAAAAAATGTATATGTGTAAACATATGTCGAATAAAACCATAGAAGTTCGGCCATTCGAAATAGAGTTTTTTTTTTTTTTTTTTTGATAAATAAACATTTGGGAGTTTGAAATTAAATTGCACCTATACACCTATGTATGTATTGAGATTGGGTCCTTACTGTTTCGGATGAAATCAATGTAGAGACTATGTTTTCGACGATGAATAATGTATTGACGAATTTATTTACTCTCAAAACAAAATACAGCTCATTTAGGTTCTTTTCTGTTTGTTTGCAATAAAATGTAATTTTAATTCCAAAAGAGGCTTAAGAACCGAGAATTAATTAACTGTGAGTGAGTGAAGTGAGTCACTTTTAACTGGAAATCGATTTAGCACGTAACAGTGAGTGAGTGAGTAGGTGAAAGGAGCTGTCTTAGCATTTCAGCGGTGACGTTTAAAGGTGGAAACAAAATCATGCTCTAGTGGCGCGTCTACCACGCTTTTGACTGATATCAAAAGTTCAACTTCAACTTCAACTATACGAAATCTCTGGAGTCTCACATAATCACGTTTTCTCCTCGAACGCATCGTTTTACAAACGTAAGCTAACGTAACAAAGCGACGATAGTTCAAAAACAAGTTCAGATAGGCTGAATCTTTGCTTTCTTTCTGACATATTCCTCCTTGGCAGTTTTGAAATAGGGAAGAGTAACAATGTCGAGGTAAGCAAAACGATTTTTGAAGCAAATAATGTCGAGGTGTCAGTACCCGTGGCGTGATGGTTAGCATGTCCACCTGTGTTCGAGGTTCGAATCCCAGCAGAGGCAAAAATGTTTTTCCAAGGGTATCGCCTTTCGCGAGAAATTGGCAGGTCCTCCGTTAGTAAATTCATTTCCATGAAAAGCGCTTTCTCAAAAAGCCGTTCGGAACCGGCAAAAAATTGTAGGTCCCCTCCATTCCCTCACAAGAAATGGTTGAGAGAAATGCGCTAGGCCCAGGGGCTCCACGCTCTGTTGCGCCATTCTATTTATTTTTTTTTTTACTTGTCATTAAGAATTGTATCGTTATAAAGAATAAATGGATATTTTAATTTTCGATGTTAGACCTGTTTCAAAGTTGAATTTTGTCAGATTGTTGAACGAAGGTGATGTTAAATGCTTTGACTACTATATATTTGTAAAGTCGACCTTACTTAATTGGGCACTACAGTTCGGGGTTAATCTGGGCCTCAATCAACATCCTCCTGTAACGACTTCGATTTCGGGCGAGCTCTATCTGGCTTTACACTCTAAGTCGGTTGAGGTCTTCTTCCACTTGATTGCGTCAGCTAAGACGAGGTCTTCACGTTTTGTCCAATTCGTCGATGTTCTGTGTCTTTGTTTGATGACAACTTATACTTCGTTTTGCCCTCATTAACCATCAAACCCATTTTTGCCGCTTCTGTTTCAATACTCGCAAAAGCACCTATGGCATCACGCTTCCTTCTTCCCATTACTTTAATATCGTCTGCGTAGGCGAGTAATTGTACAAACTTTTGAAGAATTGATCTTCTAGTGTTGAAGTTTGAGTTTTGTGCAATCCTTTCAATTATGATGTTAAAGGAATCGCATGACAGTTTGTCGCCTTGCCTTAAACCTTTCCGACATCAAAAGTCTCGGTGAGTTCTTTACCGATGAGGTAGTGGTTCGAGTCTAGGTTGGCCCCTCGGAAAGTTCGGACATTTATCACACCGGAAGAGTGTCTTCCGACGATCGCAACTTGGTTGACGGTTGATTGATCTGGGGATCGCCATGTACATTTATGAATTTTGAGATGCGGGAAGCGTGTACGTGTACTACTTACAACAAGATTTAGCACCGCAGCAAAATCGATTAGTTTGAGTCCGATTACGAATGTTTTGTCATGCAGGCTGTGCTTACCGATTTTATTTCCGAAGATGTCCTCCTTCCCTAGTTTTACTTTGAAATCGCCAAGAACGATTTTCACGTCGTGTCTAGGGCACTGCTCATGTGTTTCTTCGAGGAGCTCGTAGGAATTGTCGTCTTTCTCTTCTGTGGGGGCGTGGGCGCATATTAGGCTAATGTTGGCGAACTAAACCCTGATGCGGATGGTATTTATACACTCATTAACTGAATTATACTAAATTAACTGAAGGCTAATCACCTTATCCCTGAGTCTTCCTCTAACGACAAATCCGCACCCAAATAAGCGCTGTCTCTGTTTTCTGTAGTCGCAGTTTTTCATCTTCTTTATGCCCGGTTCACTGCATCGCACTTATTGGATGGCAGTTATGTCTTCTTTGCAGCAGTCCAGGACGTCCGCTAATTCTCCAGCACGTAATCCGTTAAGAGATCTTTCGTTCCACGTACAGATCAGGAGGTCTTTGTCCTTTTTTCGTTTGCTTGGGTCGTCAACTCTGAAATCATTATCGTTATCCGATGCTTTTACTTGTTTCGGAACCATATGTTTGTTTACGTGGTTGGGTAGTTAACCCAACTCACAACCCCCAACCTGGAGGGCCAGGTCCTTTTGCTCTCCTCCTTGGCTGGAATATCCAGAGTCAGTCCCCTGATGCAGGGGTGTTAGAGCTGCCGTTGGCTCACTAGGAGCTCATCCACCACCATATCTACTTCAATACCCTGTCCTAGTATTGAAAGACCCTTGACGAGTACTATAAGTTGCATCATCTGGGCGCAGCCAAGTTGACACCAGTCAGAACCTTCCCGAATAGTACCCGCCCAACCGCAAATGCACTAAGCAATCCTCCTTGAATTAGTTTGACGCCTTAAAATAGTTTGAACTAATACCACAGAAATGTTTTTATAGGTTCACTTGCCTCTATAAATATGTATGGCCTTATCTAACGAATCTTAGTTGTTGTTTTTTTTTATTGAAATAAATTTATACTCTGATTGTATTTAGGATGTGAAAAATCGTATCTGCTGTCTTGGAACGATAATTTCCAGAGATTGAATGTTTTTTTATGGGTCGGCTTATAAGAGACTTCCCAGCAGAAATATGTGTCGAAAGCTTAAAAGAAATAATAGGATTCAAACAATCTCCATAATCCATAATACTTTAAACGTCTTTGCGCTACACAGGTCCTTATAAATGGTATATCTACCTGCGTAAGAAATTATTTTTTTTTTTTTTTGTATTTAGTTGAAATCTTAAAGAAAGTCCTGTTACCTCAGCTGCTGTATAAGCTATACAGTTTCACAAAAAAAAATTCAAAATTGCCTCCAGAGCCTCTTTAATAAAATATGCCAGAATTAGGTAAAAGAAAGCGTTTAACTCAGAGCCGCTATGAGTTAAGCGATAAGGAAAACTGTTCCAGTAAATATATAGTATGTATATAGACACCTTCATATATTGGTAGAAGAAAACCCCCTGCTCGAAATGTGCAGGAATCCAAAGACCGAGGCAAATATTTTGTCATTAATATATCCATACACCAGCAAGCTATGAAAAACAATTTTTGTTTTTATCCGTGTTCCTTTGCAGCGATACAACTTTGGTCGGCTGCCGCTATCACCTGGGTCCCCGATGAAATTTCACACCGATAAATCTCCCACCGAAGGTTACATTAATTCCTTCACCTTCCTTTTGGCCTCATCATCAACAAAGCCATGCCATCGCCATCAGCTTCCAACCCAAAAACAAAAATTGCAAAAAAAAAAAAAAAAGGAAGCAAGTAGGTATGTACAAGTACATAGTTCCTCGTCTGGTGTTTCAAAGCTTAACAAAATGGAATTAGGTGCATATCCTGTACAGGTAAAAGCAAAGTTTCATTATTGAGGGGATTTTCGACACAAGCATGGTAACTGAAATTTATATTAAATTTATTTTGGATTCATTGGTTAGATTGCGGGGGAGGGGTAGCGAAACACAGCACAGCTAAACGTATACATAAACGTATACGTTTAGTATGTTTTTTGTATTTTAATTGGCTGGACGTTAAAAAGAAGAACAATTAAAGTTTGTGGCAACATAAAATTTCTTTATGACTCAGGTACGAGGATTCTAAAAAATAATGCTACTCCCTATAGTATTCCATAAAATGTAACTTTTTCCATTAAAATACAACAGAGTACAAGGCAATGGAGATTTTTCATAGTCTTTTAGTGACACATAGAAATACAATTGACAAAAAAAGCACTTTCGAGGTAGGTAAATGAAAATTAGTAAAACAAACCGCTGCATTTTGTTTCAAAATTAAATATTTTTGCATGTTCGGGATTTGAGTTGATTTTTGTTTGAAAAACACTTGTGATTTCATGTGCACTAAAAAGAACATAGGTGTCGCAGGACGAGGTTCTTTATGCTTTAACATGTACAGTATACACTCCCTACCGATTGTTAAAGTTGAATAACGAAGTCTACAACGAAATGTTTCCGCACCTTGCGTTCACAAATCCTTAAAGAGCCCTTCTGTTGTTCTGACTTTCAAAATGATTTGAATTCAAAATATATTGTCAAATGACCAGTATGGAATTTTGTTATTTACATACATACCGTGACGTGATGGTTAGCATGTCCACCAGCTAACCCAGAAGTTCGAGGTTCGAATCCCAGCAGAGGCAAAAATGTTTTTCTACGGGTATCGCCTTCCGCGAGGAATTGGCAGGTCCTCCGTTAGTAAACTCATTGCCATGCAAAGCGCTTTCTCAATAAGCCGTTCGGAACCGGCAGAAAATTGTAGGTCCCCTCCATTCCCTCACAAGGCATGGTTGTGAGAAATGTACATGTACATTACAAATGTAGGTATGTGTGTATGAAAGAAATAATAACAAATATTCAAACAAAAGTTGCGTTGAACTCATAGAGACACGTTCTTTTCAGGTCAACAATTAGGATTACTTTGAAATTTGCTTACATAAGATATAACTTTGAAATGCCAAGTGCCTTGAATTCAGAATATGGTGCATACATAATATATTGATGTTTGTGTTCATGACTAAAAATAGGTCTGTCTGGGCAAAAAGTATTGGACTTTTCATGTTAACTAAAGACGAATTCAATGAACTTGAGGCAGTGGTCAAAGTCGACTACTACAAGTGATTGTATTTCTGATCGTGTAATGTACATAGCTGTGTTGGCATAACTTTTAATGTGTGTTTGTAATGTAGTTTTTTTGGTTCTACAGACAAAATAGAAAGACGTTTATTTCTTTTAGAATAACCGTGCTATAAGTAGCTCACTCATTCCAGCAGGAATGCGAGGATCTATAAAAGGAAAGTGGGACACTTGGTCATGGGTTTTGAACGGCTAATCAAGAAAGCAGTATTTACAGAGACGAGCTGTACAGAGCCATGTGTAGCTTCAACATCCCTGCAAAACTCCGTCGACTATGCAGGATGATTTTGAAGAATTCGCGCTGCTCCGTCAAGGTCGGTAAAGAACTCAACTTTTGATTTCGAAGACGTCTTAAGGCACGACGACAACCTGTCATGTGATTTCATTAACATCATACTTGAAATGATTGTACAAAACCCAAATGTCAATACCAGAGGATCTTTCAAGAGTCTGTACAATCGCTTACGCAGACGATGTTGACGTAATTGGAAGAAGGAAGCGTGATGTCATAGATGCTTTTACGAGCATTGAAACAGAATCGGCAAAAATGGGTTTTTTGGTTTATGGGGACATGTTGTCATCAAACTAGGACTGTGAACATCCACGAATTGGACAAAACAGACATTAATTCGAGGTAGAACAGGACTCCGTCTACCTAGGATCCGCTATAGACATGGAAAAGAACATCAGAGCGGTGATCAAACGGAGAAAAACTCTTGCCAATCTTTGCTTCTTTGGATTAAAAAGACAATTGAGAAACTCAACTCTCTCATAGAAGATTCAAGGTAATCCTTTATAGGACGGTTTCGTCATCCGTTTCGGAAGGAAAGTACTCTAAATGATCTTGTGTGGAGAAAAAGATACAACTACGAACTGTATGAGCTGTACCGCGACATGGGCATAGCTACAAGAGTACGCTGCAATGGCTAAACCATGTATAGAATGAATGTTATTCAACGTTCCGGATCCATGGGTTTTCGAACGCAAATTGCAGAGAGATCGCGGAAGGGAGGAGCTCATCTTAAGTGGCGCAATCAGATGGAAGAAGACCTCAACCAAATTAAAGTCCAAAGCTAGAGAGAGAGCTTGCCCGAAATCGAATTCGTTACCGAAAGATGATGGTTGAGAAATTAATCAATTGTATTCAGATCATGGGCCTGTAACACAAAGTTACAAGACTGCAAGTCAAGAGTCGCTTGTAGAATTTTGTCCAATACACTTGTAGAAGATCAAGCAAACTTGAAGCTTTGTGTTACGGAAATTTTTTACACTTGCTATAATTCGCTTGTATTACAAGTACTTGTAGTTTTGTACTACAGGCCCTAGAAAGGTAAAAACCATTCATTGAAATAGACTTAGCGATTTGCAGCAGTTTTTCCGAATGTGGTCATTTCCACCAAGATTATAGTCATTATCATTACTCAAACTGACCGATCTCCCTCCTCCCGAACCTCTGCAAACTACTTGAAATGCTGATCTTCAACAAACTTCGCTCACTATACTCCTCAATGGGCCTAGTGCAGGATAACCAATGTGGGTTCAAAGCATCCCACTCCACTTTGGTTTCGATATTAAAGCTCTACAAAACCTCAAAAATTGTCCCAAAAAACAAATATCCACACAACCTCTTTACAAAAATGTTGAGGAAAAATTAATCCCATCTCTTATTAATATAACTGCTGGTAATGCAGGCTTCTACGACCGATATCGCCAGGTGCTTTACGTAATGGATCCTGCATTTCGAATATCGATAGAAGACAGCTTCGGAGACTTCTACATTGCTGTAGGAAGAGGAACGCAGCACAACAGAGGTTGAAGCCACTAAGAAACTAATCCAACAACTCTAGCCCACAGCAGCTTCCAGGGTCGAAGCCACTATCGAACTAATCTCTCTCCCACCATTACAGCCAACACCCGTCAGTAACACATCAATTATTATTTATTTAAGAATCAAGTAAATGTTAGCCATAGATTCCTTTTATTTTATTTTACCCGCCAACTTAACGAAGCCTTTGAAACAAAGAATGTTAGACAAAGAATTTATAATTGTTAATATGGAGGGAACTACAATTTTCTGTCGGTTCCGAACGGCTAATCGCGCTTTTTATGGCAATTAATTTACTAACAGAGGACCTGCCAATTCGTCGCGAAGGTCGATGCCCGTGGAAAATAACTTTGCCTCTGTTGATATTTGAACCACGAACCTCTGGGTTAACAGGCAGACATGCTAACCATCACGCCACGGGTACCACTTAAGGAACTAAAAAAGGAATCGTATCAAATTTTATTTTAGAGTATTTTTCAATCAAACATTCTCATTTTTGTCTCTACATATAAACTTAGAAACTATAAGAAAAAATAAAATGTGTTCTTAACTATCTTCTTATCTCAACTTCAATTTTATAAAGAAAACGCTCTCAAATTGATCTTTTTCAAAAATAATTCTTTCAATTTTTACTTTACTTAATTTGTTATTTGTTCGTCAACGTGCTCCAATTCCGCTACAGCATCTCCCTGAATGTTTAATTCAGCATTGTTTAAAATGCTCCCCTTGGAAATAATTCTCCTTTTTTTCAGTGTACAACACTGGCGACCGGCGAGTGCAGAACCCTTATTAATACGGTGACTTTGGCTTTCGCATAAATTGTTTTATTTAAAGGACATTTGCGGTCGACTCGTATGAAAATGTATCCCCAATGAGTAGTTTTTTTTTTTTTTTGCTCATTCTGCTTCCCTTTGACCACGACGCAAATTGTACATATATCGAGGTAGTGCGTCCATTTGGCCGAAACCACTATTGCCACCATAACAGCTACCCATTTCGTACACAAATGGTATACGCTGTAGCATGGAATAATGGATTAATCCTGTTGAGGCCATATTTTTATTGTTTCCTACGGAATTCCCCACACAGATAAATTACCGCGAACGAGTGGGAGGTAAGCCAAGAGTCATATTCTTTTACAACCTATAAAAACCAACCATAAGATAGATACCAATAACAGCAACAACCAACCAACAACAAAAAGAACTTGAAAAATAGATCGTGCTGCAGTGTCAGGTAATGGCAGTAAACTTCGAAGCAAAATATCAGGAAATTACCAAACACACCGTCAAGGCACCCTATTAGGATTCCGGATAAAATTCAATTTGCCTACGGATGGAGTCATGGTGTCGTTATTGTTTAATATTTTAGTAGGATATTCCTAAAATCCATTAGTTTTTGGAAGAGAGTCTGGACAAAACCCGGATGTTGCCTCGAATCAATCGATTGCGATTGGGAAAAACGCAATTTGATGCTGGAAAATTAAATTATTGATGAGACAGTACATAAGAGAAGGCTACACCAAGTGGACAGAATTCTAAATTTAATATTCAAATACGTGTGTATTCACTTTGACTGGTCGGTATTAAATTTGAAAAGAGAATAATCCTTAAAGTGAAATAATGGTATGCCTTTTTTCTATTACATGCTATGCAAATGCAAGCTACCAATAATATTTTATATGCCAAACATGTAACATGTAACATGTCCATGCACAGAGAATCATTTGATTGGGAACGACACGACTAAATTTTGAAAATGGCAAAACAGAAATACTTTATTTAGTTTATGGTGGGATTAAAGCAGACTTTAAATTTAATTACTGCTGATTGTTGTCGCATTGCATGGCTCGAATAACTTTAAGTTTTCATATGGGAATCGAATTATTACTGCGGCATATCTATATTCTGACAACAAGGTTTGCGGTTCTTAAATAAAATTGAAAACCAATCAATTGTATTGAACAGCAAACACACATACCTGGTAGTCCCTTGATACACACCTTTTAAAGTATTCTTCACTGATTGAGTTCGATTTTGATTTGTTTTTTGGAGATTTGGAGATTTGGCAAGCTGAAACCATCTCCAAAATAAATTATGAAATCTTCACAAAAAAAAAAAAATAATAATAAACGTTGCTACACAACGCCAACGTAGAGTTTCTATTTTCAGAAATGGTGTCCCCCAAGGCTTATTACTGACATCATTTTTGTTTTACATCCTCCAATTTGTTAATAGTAGTTGCGTGGCCTTTCGGTTTAGCTTGCTGTGGCATACTTGTTGCAATAACAGTTTTTATGGTAATAACTTTATTTCGGAAAAGTGATTTAAAACTGAGTCAGTTTTATTTGGCAGTAACTGAAACAGTTTAGCTAATAAACTCACTCAAAGGTAGTAAAACGACATCAAATATTGAGAAGGGTCATATTTAAGTTCAATCAATTCTATTTTCATCGCATAGGGCATAGATACTTCGATTTACGTTTGAACATAATTGGCTTTTACATTGGATTTATTCCTTTTCCAACCCTTTTTTCTCAAGTGCTTTCAGGGTGTCCTAGGATGGTCTTTTTTTTACTCTATATCAAATGAAGCACTTTGGACATGGAAGTTGTAACATATTGAAATATTATGTGTTGGTATTTTTGGGAGATCCAACTAACTTCTCTCTCAGAAAGAGTCAACAAACACAGAACACACTACTTTTGGATTGTTGAATTCCTGACAGCAACCAATTGGTGATGTCATTGCATTTATATGTAACCGAAGCTTTGATGATTTTAAAATGTTCGTCCTTTTAGTGGTGGCGTCAGATAGTCGTGTGATGTTGCTTTTAAACGTATAGTTCTCGTCTTTACACACAACAAACGCATTTCGGGAAAATATAGTCAGTCATGCGCTTTTCCACCAAAGGAATTTTGAATGAGTGAATTTTCTTGGGTCTTGGCTTTTTAGTACAGTCATTTGGTAGTTTTGCCTGGAAAGTTTTCCGGGAGTTTTGAAAATTAGCAATTTTATAGATTTTGATGTGCTCTTTCCGAATTTCAACTTTGCCACCTCGTACTTTTGCCGCTCGCACCGCCATATTGAAAAAATGGCGCCCAAAATTGGATTTTAAGGAATATCTCCCTCCCGACTCATTTTACGATAAAAACATTTATATACAAAATAAAACTAGAGAAAATTTCCTACAATTTATGTGTTTATATTTTTTTCATAAAGTCAAGAGTTTTGGCGCACGAGCTAGTAAAATCCAATTTTGGGCGCCATTTTTCCAATATGGTGGCGCGAGCGGCAAAAATACGAGGTGGCAAAGTTAAAATTCGGAAAGAACACATCAAAATCTATAAAATTGCCATTTTTCAAAACTCCCGGAAAACTTTCCAGGTAACCGCTATTTTTCCTACCAAATGACTGTACTATTTCTATTGTGATCATGGTTTGTTATTCAGCAGCCATCTAGTCTTCATTTCATTTCCTTTCCGGTGTTACGAGTAGTGATCTTTAAGCGATCACAACTCTCCCACTTTTCTGCTTCACACTAGTGATCCGCCTGTGGGGTACGCCGCGTTGACCTCAGAAAGCGTCGGCAAGCCTCCCGGTTTTGGATTGTTCCATGTCTGAGGCCAACCAAATGCTGCTGTTTTTGCATTTGCTTGTACCAGGAGTGTTTTGGCCTGCCTTTTCTTTTTCGTCGCGAATTTGTTGAAACGTTGTACGATATTGCCTTTTGGACGGGGTTCTGCGGATCTCTCCTTTGAACATGACAATACCAACTGAGCCGGTCGTGCTGAATTTTGTCCAAGATGGTACTTTTGACATGAAGGCTTCCACGGATCTTAGTACTTCTAGTAACTCTCTTTTATGTATCCTTTTGTTTTCCTTAAACAGGAAGGCAAGCTTTCATTGAAGGCTGTGAGGATGGTTATTGTCAATGGCTGAGGTAGACTCAGAGAATCCAGGGTCTTCTAAAAAAGCAGCAAAATCTATAGATTATTGAAGCTAGTTTTATTTCCGATATTCAAAAATAGTTTTCTTTTATAATTTTTATACAATGGTTTTAATATTTAATTCAAGTTCATAATTCCAAAGTATTGGTAGATATTGGCAGGTTACAGTGAGGCTTCTTCTGATGAGGGAAGTTTCATTCGGAGGCTCGGCTGGGATGTTGAATAGTCCGGGACTCACGACTTGGTTCTCGGATGATGACCAGTTGGGATTTCAAGTATTGGTCTTCGGTTCAAACGGGTGAATGTTTCCTGTTCTGGTTCTGTGTCTGCAGTTCTTGAACTTGGACTTGCCGTAATGCTGGGTTCTCGGTAGTTCTCTTTTGGTATGGTGATTTCTGAAATGATACTATAGAGCGAGTTAATGGTTCCTCTGAGATACCAGGAACCACTAAATTCATAGCGAGGCTGCGTTGGACACTAAATTCACAACAAGGCAGCGTTGGACACTATTTACTTACCCAGTCTTGGGTCCTGATGACTTCTTATCCTTGTGTTATCGTCGCTGGGTACCATTATTATTGGTGTCTAGATCATTGCCTGTGTTGGTACATGGAAAATTCCACTGGCATCGGTGTTGTTGGTAGTTTCTTTTGCTGTTCACTTCGGGTTGTAGGGCTGAATATGTAATCGGTCATTAAAAGGCATTCGACACCTCGTCCGCGATGTCGGAATAATCGAATTTCTCGTCACATAACTTATATGTGCGCTGAACTGCACCTAAAACACGTTGAAGTGAACTACTAAGTCACGCAGCTCCCCCTTGACACGGGTATTTCAACGTCTTTCTGCACATGATTGTAAAAAGAAGAAGCCCTTCGTTGATAGACGACGCAACGCTTACCATACACTGTTCGAATGCAGTAGATGGGAATCTATTCATCCGGAAATAAACAGAACTATCGGAGAAATTAGGCAAAATAATACGAGTATACCCGTGGCCTGATGGTCAAAATGTCTGCCTATTAATTAACCCAGAGGTTCGTGGTTCGAACCCTCACAGAGGCAAAAATGTTTTTCCAAGGGTATCGCCTTTCGCGAAAAATTGGCAAGTCCTCTGTTAGTAAATTCATTGCCATGAAAAGCGCTTTCTCGATTAACCGTTCGGAACCGGCAGAAAATTTTAGGTCCCCTCCATTCCCCAACCCAAGGTACGGTTGTGTGAAATACGCTAGGCCCTGGAGCTCCTCGCTCTGTTGTGCTAACCCATTTATTTTATTTATTTAATACGAGTACTGTCCAGAAAATACTGAGAGACGAATAGAGTTGGAAACTAATTAACACGTATTTTGAAAACCAAAACAGTAAAACTTAGATTAAGAGCCAGAACCCACAAACTAGGCACGAACCATCCGTCAGAGAATTGCGCATGTGGTTCCGAGGGAGGACACGAGGCGCACGAACTTCCAAAGCATTTCTACAATATTAAAGGGCACGACCGAGTCACGGACTTGTAATTTTGTGCTAAGTACAAAATCAGAATCTTAAGACTGAGTACAAGGTTTCAGTATTCGCTCTTCATATATATTTGGTGGTACAGGGTTGACAATTACACATTAATTATGAAAATTTAATGAATACACATAACATATACTAGGTAAACATTAAATTAAAAATTACAGAAAAGCTTAAGGTGCAGTGATCTTAGATCTCCGCTGACAGCTCTATCACCCACAATCAATAGCTGTTGCCCTTTGGAATCCTTTACTCTGGCATTGAGCAAAAGACAATCGAGTAGCAGCGGAATTCCAGATGATTCCTTAGATTATCTACATTTCATCAAAAGTGATTTGGAATTCTTGAATGACTCTAGGTGAGCATCTGGCTTGTGTCACTGCATTATGATTTCGAGATCTCGTTGTTATCTGAAAGTCTCTCATAAATAAGATATCGTGGATGTCTATCAAATACGTTTTGCTGGTACATTTTGAGATCGTTTTTCTAAGCCTTCTAAGTTCAAGGAAGTTCTTTTCAAAAACAGCATTTGTGATTTTAACTCTCGTCTAATTCAATGCAGTCCATCGGCATTGACATACAATGCAACCACACATACGAGTAGCAGTTTCGAGAAATCACTCCAGATTTTTAATGTCTTGTCCCAGATTATTCTCGGTTAAATTTTTAATCTTTAGCGCCATCGCCTATGAAAATCACAAGGTTCCATTTTTTTTAATTTCACTTTCACTTCTTCTAAGAATATTTTGATTTCCAGGAATGTTTTTCTAATGGAAGGAATGAATTTCTAATTCTTAGTAATTTTTTTTAGATACCTATCTAATAAATAAAAAGATTAATCCAAAAAAAAAAGGTTTTAACTGTTAAAAATTGTATTAATCTTTTTATTTATTAGATTAAAAAACACGTGGATTATCTCAACTACAAAACTGATTAGATATCTAAATATAAACATATATGTATGTACCTACGTA
The DNA here is from genome assembly GCA_949752695.1 of Melanostoma scalare. Taxonomy (NCBI): domain Eukaryota; kingdom Metazoa; phylum Arthropoda; class Insecta; order Diptera; family Syrphidae; genus Melanostoma; species Melanostoma scalare. The sequence continues at coordinate 1,235,740 of OX456985.1, forward strand.
TGTATATGATTTCTTGTTTACATTATTTAAAGTAAAAGTCGCAATACGAGCTCCAAGCGCATCACTTAACGTGCTAGACATTCGTACATACGCTTCAATTATGCATAAGTTTTTCTTATTTTATCGTAATTCTTCTGTACAACTCACTGGTTATAGAAAACCTCGTTTTTCCCAAGTGATCACAAATCATAAAATAATATTCAACAACAACTGATATTCCAAGTTTCGTCCCCAACGTCCCATGACAGATATTTCATTCATTCCGAACAACAACAGGATTCCGATTAACCAGGAAAAAGTTATGAAGTGTAATAAAAAACTATACAACTGCATTTGGCACACACACACTCACACCAACAACACAAAAGTAGATTTTGCTATGCTCAAACGAACTATAGCCATGGAAAACAATGCCACACACCAACAGAATTCTTCACCTCTGACGATGCCTGACATTATTGCCACCCTAACTAACATACGCTCGCCGAAAACTTCTCGCTTTATGAGTCACTCGCGACCATAAACTTTCTTTGCAGCCCCCAAAACGAATAAACTTGTATCTCGTGTAATCAAAAATAGCAATGGTACTTTTCGACTTGCAAACAATATGTGTCCCTGTGTATGTGTGTGTGTTTATGTGAGTGCTTCCTGGATAATAACGCGAATATACAGGCTGCATAGCGTGGAACAGCTCTGCTCTAAAATATCAGACTTTTCGCATTAAAATCCTCTGAGAACACAAGGAAATGAATATTAGTCCCTGGCGTTGCACAAATCCATGTACAAAGAAGTCACAAGTCGTATGCCTCGTAAATTCACAGTGACTACGATTCCAGAACTACAATTTGGTAATTAGTTGCAAGACGCTTCAGTGCCATTGAGGATTTTCCTTTTCCCATTCCATTTTTTTCAATTATTATGTATTCCGAAGAAATTCAGCTTTTTACCTAAATGACCGCAAACCCGCACTTGTTTATTGAGAAAACTGTTCTCAAGATAAACCAAACCCGTAGTCCTGGTGTGTATTGCAAGTCGACACTGTAGGTATACACTCGGAATGAAGCTGCACTTAGCGTTTACTGTTTAGCTTCACTCAATTCAACCGCTCTGCAAGCCAACACAACAGTTTTCGAATACATACAGAGTATACCAGAACATCCCCCACATACACAATATAGGGCTAATGCAATGTAGAAAATTGGGTAATAAATTCGAGGATATAGTCTAGGCATTCATTTATGTCTTCTTAAACGAGTTCTTTTAGGCACTTGTCCAATTTAATTTTCAGCTTCCATTATACCCTTGGGTAATGTTATGACAACAAATAAATTCCAAATGAAATAAAAGTCTCCCCTCTATGACTGGAAACTAGGTTGGGTCGTAGAAAAAAGCTCCAAATGAGCTGAGAAACCATTCCCTCCATGTTATGATTATTATTTTATTTAGATATATTCTATGTGAGAGGTGCCTGGGCTATTTGAATAGTTCCTTCAACTCGAACTGTGCAAGGCCGGGCAGAAGATGACAATTTCGCCGGTGTATCCGTCTGCAAAACCAAAATTTAAACAAATAATTACACTGAGTGCAGTCGTTGGGTCCATAGGTGAAACTAGGTGAACTGACAAAAAGGTCCAGAACCAGAATACACAAGAACCAGGACTCGCTTCCAGAATAACACTTTGAGAACAGAGCACACATAGTAGTATACCTCCACTAGACTTTGGCTGGAAATAAATGCTGGATACTTCTTAAATGTACTTCATGCGATAAACCTTACAGTACCGGTTGTAACTGCAACCCTCCAGGGAGTTACATATGCAAGGGCCGGACTAGATGTGAATTAAAACGAGTCACCATATATTTAACGAAAGTCAAAGCATTTTGAATGGAGAGTATGGTTGAAAGTTGCTGGTAGGATATATTTCACATTCAAAGAACTACAGAAATACTTATTTGGATTTGTCGTGAGTAGGGTAAACCGTCCTATTGTTGGCACCCCCCCAATGATTGGCACATACCTCATAAAAGACTTAAATATATCGGATCTTCAATTTTTCTTTAATATTTTCTTTTTTAATACTATCCTTGCTTATTTCTGCATAGTTTGGCATCATTTTTTTCCCCCTAAAGGTTGATAGCCGTGGAAATACAGCTGTCAAAAATGTTGCCTTTATTTCGCGCCAAATTTTAGTTAAACCTTGTGATATGCACAAGCAAAGTGGAGCGCTTATTGCGAAGGAAAGTAGTGGAAAATCCAATTTTCCAATCACTGGAAAGGGTGCCAATCATTGGGTTGATTGGCACTGTGCCAATCTTTGGAATCCATGCCAATCATTAGCAAAAATGCCAATTACTGGGTTGATTGGCACTAAGCACTATGCCAATCATTGGACAAGTAATAAATTACAAATTTGGTAACTCTTACCAATTTTCCTTACAAATCCAATGTGCCAATCATTGGATTGGCTAGTGCCAATGATTGAAAAATTGTGCCAATCATTGGGTATGTAGACATTGATGAACTTTTTATTCATTAATTAATCTTTTATTGTATGAATTAAGCTTCCGTTTACTTTAATAAAGAAAAAAATATATCAAAAAATTAAAAATCAAAAAAATTTGGGCTGTTTTCTGTTATTCGGAATTATTATGGCCCAAAAAAGTTGAGATTTCGCTTAAGGTGCAAATGATTGGGTGGTTCACCCTAATGCACTCAACTTAATTTTGTTTTAGCTAAACTAAAAGCCCACTTTAACTATTGAAACCAGAACATATTTTTCCTCTTTGCATTTCTCTTTTTTCTTTTGCTTCTTTCTTTTTTCCTTTTCTCTAAAATCATTATTTTTCGATGTTAAATTCCTTTTTTCTCTTTTTTTTTATATTTTATTAAATAAATTTATATTTTTATTAAATAATAAACTATTTGTGCATACTATTTGTGTTTTAACTAATTTAACCTTTTTTCCTTTAAATTATGTACAAGAAAAAATAAACTCACAAAATTATAATTTTTATTTTAAATAAACCAAAATTGTTATCTCTTCAAGATCTTTTATAAGTTTACCGGCAGACGGCTTATAAGCCATGCTTAAAAATCTGTATTAAAATTGTACCGATGTTATTTTTTAGTACCAATAAAGATTCATCAAAATATAAATCTAAATCTAATATTTAACAAGCGTATGCTATAGTCTCTACCATTTTTAACATCGATTTTGACTTTTGCGTTAAGCTTATTGTTAAATAAGGCCAGTTGTCGCAGGACATTCTTTTGGAACATGAATAAATATTTAATCTTAGAATAAACATGTTTTGGTTAGAATTGAATAACAAATAATATTTCAATCGAATGGTAAATAACTCAGAGAATTTTTTTTGCCAAGAAAATGTTCTACTAATATTTTTTGTTATATTTTACTATTTGACTGATGGAATTAATTGTTCGTAAGGTGATTGGAATTTCAGCCAAAATGGAACAAATCGTTTCAATTATTTGGATTCCATTTTCCATGTTTTCTACTGACAGTCTCAGAAGTTGAAGGTTTCAAGAATCAAGACCATTGCTTATGCCGATGATGTAGCAATTGCTGGTTCAGGCAAGCACCCACAAACCCTATAGCTGAGCTGCTACAAACAGAACAAGCCTAACAACTGGGCTGAAGATTGTGGACTGAATATCAATCCCTACAAAACGGAACTAGTTCTCTTTACGAGGAAATACAAAATTCCGGACTTAAAGGGGTAACTCTCACACTGTCAAACCAAGTTAAAAGAAAGATTAAATAAAGCCAACGTAGCACTCTTCTCTTGTAAAAAACTCATTGGGAAATGGGGCTTCCCTCCCAAAATCATCCATTAGCTGTTTACTTCGGTAATAAGACCGATACTCACATACGGCACGGGGTGATTGTCTTGTGGACCGCACTAGACAAGACAATTAACCACAAGCTAGCCAAATTACAAAGAACGACTAGTCTGTGTATTAGTGGCGCACTGAGGATAACCCCATCGGACGCCCTCAATGTACTACTAGATCTCACACGCCTATAGATATCTTCAGCAAACAATTCGCATCTAGCTCAGCTACTCAACTCAGAGCTACATCACAGTGGACCAATAATCAAATCGGTCACACTACCATTCTAGATAATTTTACGATTACACCACCCCCAAGTTTTATAATAACTTCCAAGTAAGCATACCTTCAAGAGAAGCTTGGGAAAATGGCACTCTCTTGGAAAATGAAGTAATACACTTTTACACCGATCGATGGTTCAAAAGCCAGCGAAGGTGTGGGAAGTAGAATCTACTCAGAAAAACTGAATCTCAGTCTTTTCTTCCGCCTACCCGATCATTGTAGTGTGTTCCAAGCGGAAATTCTGGCGATTAAGGAGGTGCTGTCTTGGCTCAAAGAAAACGTCATATCCTCCACGGATATTCGAATCGTCTCGGACGGCCAAGCTCCCCTTAAATTTCCTAACTCTGTCTTTACGAAATCCATCACGGTCCAAAACTGTCAAATGTCTTTGAGGGAGATGTCAAAACCGTTCAACATTCACCTTTCATGGGTGCCGGGACACAGTGACAAACCAGGCAACTGTGTTGCGGACGAACTACCCAAAACCAGCACGACCACTTCCCTACGCTCAGAATGGAACAACATAGGTATACCTACTGCTACATGTAAACTCCTACTTAGACAAGACGCTTTAAGGATAACTAACAGTAGATGGACTGAGAGTAACAGCTGCCTTGCAACCAAAAAAGTTTGGACGGGTGTAGAGGTGTAGACTCAAAACGTGCGAAGAGTTTGTTAGCCTTGGACCGCCTTTATCTAGGTTCTACCATAGGTGTTCTTACGGGCCACTGCCTAATAGGAAGACACGCCAAAAGACTTGGTGTGTATTCCAAAGATTTCTGCAGAAGCTGCCTGGACGAAGAAGAAGAAACCGTCCAACACCTTCTTTTTTCATGCCCTGCACTACTTTATAGGAGAAAGACTCATCTCGGTGAATTCTACTTCGGTGATGCTAGGAACTTAGCTTACATAGACCCTAAAAGTCTTTTAAAATACCTACATCAAAAGTTCCGCGTTGTTCGACTAGCAGGTGATTAATCGGCTAGTCCCGAATTGACAGATTAATGGGTGATCAACTCGTTAATCTCATATCGGGTTTTTGGCATTTGTAGAGGTGATTAAATTGCTGATCTCTGTGGTATGACGATGAACCATTGTGGTTTAAGTGTGTCAGGCAATGTACATACTCATTAGCCGACAGCCACTTCCACCTAACCTAACCAAACCTACTGACAGTCTCATGATTTCATTTCTCTCAACTTTTCCTCATCGCTATAATTGACATCCAACTGAAGGAATAATTTTTTTTTTCTTTGGCAGAAAAAACATGATGTAAAGCCTTTGCTCTCAGCTCTGCCGATTTCATCTTCGAGCCATTTTGATTTCGCATACCTGACCTTTAAAATTACAGTCAGCTCTCATTCATTCAGTTTAAACTAAAATACTCAAAAAGGCCTCAAAAAGGCCTCAAAAATCAACTCCACTCCTGCTAAAGTCCACAAATTTTTTCAGTTGTGGCATAGAGCATAGTCAGCAGGAAGTGAGACGTACAAGTACATATTACGAAAGAAACGTCCTCTCTATTTCGGGTTGTCAAAACTTCATAGTGCACCTTTATAGTAGGTATATAGAAAGAAGGTGTTACGATTTTCTATTTAAAAAAATAAGTGCCACAAAAAGGACGAAGGTTATGATCGTTAATTCAGTTCTTTTCATTCTTGCCACTGCTCTGTGTTCACTTAACTTGGTGCCCCGTTAGGTATGATTAATGTTAAAGCTATCCTTCTTCGGGTTAAAAGAGGAGTTCGTGTGCAAGTTGACGTCAAGTGGGGTGAAAGGATATAGTTGCATTTAGCAAACTATCTCTGGTTTTTATTCGATTCATTTGCACACAATGTGTTTTTCACTTAATGAAGCTAACGAAAGCGAAAAAAAAATCATCGTTGCTAACACTGACGACATCCATCTACTTCAAAGCTCAAGATAAGAAAATTACAATTTAATTAATCTAATTGAGACGATATCCTTTTTAATTGTCACAGTGCCAGTATAGGCTAAAGGCCAAGATCATAAAGAACGCTGTGTTTTTTTTTTTTCTCCTATTTTTTCTGCCATAGCGAGTCGTGCCTTGTGCTTGTGTTGCAGTAGAAGGGGTTGCATGCAAAAATGCAAATAGGGGCGGAGGCGGAGGCGCGGAGAATGGGTGGAACTTTTAGTTGGAGCACCGTTGGCTGATGTATAATTAGACGGGAATATATACTCGTAATTACAGTGTTAAAGAGAAAGTTGGAGTGCAAATCGCTCTTGGTTTTCTAATGCAAACTAGTCGATAAGGGACGATATTATAAAAGTTGACATGACGCGTAAGAACTCGCATTTACCACAAAAGAAATTCAAAAATTGTTTTTTTCCCATTTATAGTTTTCTTTTCAATTTGTGAAATGAGATTCTCGATGAAAAATTATTGAACAAAATGTCTAAGGACAGATATGAAAGAGAATAGGGCTGATTTGCCAAGGCTTTTGATACTTTTTCGTTTTCATACTCAAATGCACGTATCGCTCAGTAATTTTTTTACTCATTTCTATGATATTTCTGATTTTGAAACTCTGCAGGCTAAGTAAGTATGTATAGCCTTTGATAACATTATCCAGAAACACTCAAGCCTCACCATCAGCTCCGGTGAGTTTGATAGCAGGCTAAAGAGTATTTTTTATTGGTTTGAATGATTATTTTTAATTGAAATTGCTTGAATTTCATATTACCAAGACATAGCCGAAGGCATTCGTCGGTGTAATAAACAATAATTTCCTTTCATTGTATTAAAAATTCTGCCACATCACTGACCCGAGTGAAACTTGAAAAGGATATTTTGCTCCTAGGCTTGGGGTTTGGATGGATCCGAGCGCCTCTTTTCGCTTGCATTTGTCTGTAAAAGGCACCAAATTTTTTCAAAATTCATATTAATATATAGAGAGTCCTGTGAGTCATGATACAATTTGAAATTGGTGAATTGTGGGGTAACGATTTTTGTATATGTATATTAGGATCACTTGCGGTGCCCGCGACTTTGTCGTAGTGACTTTCGGCAGCATTTTTAATTTTTTATTCTAATTATTTTGCAAACAAAACACACACATGCATTGAGGTAGCCTATTGTTATATTTTCTTACTTAAGTACATTTTTGCACACGACGCGACTTCCTTATTTGTCCGCCTTCTTTTGCCAAATAAGAAGGTTTTGCGGGTTTGACCGTGTCACAAAGAGTTGGCATGGGATCTTTTTTCTAAACGAACACCTGCAACTAAAGACTTTTATAGTAAAATAAATTAATATGTAGGGTGGCGCAACAGAGCGAGGAGCCCCACCATGCCTTGTGAGGGAATGGAGGGGACCTACAATTTTCTGCCGGTTCCCAACGGCTTTTTGGGAAAGCGCTTTTCATGGCAATGAATTTACTAACGGAAGACTTGCCAATTCCTCGCGAAAGGCGATACCCGTGGAAAAACATTTTTGCGTCTGCTGGGATTCGAACCTCGAACCTATGGATTAGCAGGTGGACATGCTAACCATCACGCCACGGGTACCACTTTTATAGTGCCGCATCCCAGATGTATAATTTGCAGTTGTGTACAATTCTGGATTTCTCATTATTGGCACTGGAACATCAATTTCGAGCCTCAAGTCATTGCAAGGTACTGCTGATAATTCTAAGGAATTGAGTATGATGTAACTTGCTCAGTGTCCATAATATTGTCAACTGACACTTGACTTAACTATTTCATAAATCGGCGCTAGTGACCTTTAAACAGCCATTCCCGATTTCCAATATTTATTTGAAGATCAAGATAAACATTTCTTCTATGTTGCCGACAATTTGACAGAAATCACCTCACGGTGAAAGAACTTTTGAAATCGATCCAGAAGTTTCAAGGTTCCCGTTTAAGTTGCCGTTTCCGTAGAAATATAGGGATTACAAATAAAGCCTATGTCCTTCCTAACTCTGAACAAAATTTCATTTAAGCCGGTTCAGTAGTTTGGGCGGGAGACGGTAACATAGAAGGACATACAGACAGAGTTACTTTCACATTTATAAAATTAGTCAGGATTTAGTGTAATCGGATTATTAATAAGCAATAAAATATAAGAAAAATAGTAAAATAAAATTTATCATTGCTAGCCTAGCGCATTTATCACAACTATGCCTTGTGAGGGAATGGAGGGAACCTACAATTTTCTGCTGGTTCCAAAAGGCTAATCGAGAAAGCGCCTTTCATGGCAATGAATTTGCTATTGGAGGACTTGCCAATTCCTCGCGAAATGCGATACCCGTTGAAAAATAATTTCAATCACCCTTTTGCTCTATAGTGTCAGGTTTTTGAGACTTTAAGGATTGCTCTCTTGAATTATTATAAACTTGACCTGATAAACCAAATCTTTGCTCCGATATGAAACTGGCTCATGAGAAAACTTCGCAAATTAGAAGTATGAATCAGAACTTATCTCGAGACTTTTATGGGGACAAGAATACTTATTAGCAAACATTTTTTGTCCGAATAAATTAGGGGAGCATATACCAACTTTTATTTTACACCTTTGGCTAGTTATTCAGAGAGCTTTTTTGCTGCAGAAGAAAACAACTGCAATCAAATCGGATGCTAATTTGTGCGAGAGTTCTTCCACCGCCATTTGAAAATATATTTTCTTAGATATTCTAATAACTTTCACTCTTGCCGCAAAACTATTTCAAGGAAAGGGAAGGGTTAAAAGCTCATCTCATTGGGTTGACCATACTCTTGGAGTATTTGTTGTAGAAACCGATATAAAGGTGTATACAAGTATATTTATACATATTTATAAAAAACATTTGAGAAGACGTAGCTACAGCTATACATACTCGAAAGACCATATGCACCTACACACAAACCTTCAACTTCGTTGGACACTTTAACGATCATCAATTCACATCTCGACTGTCGCAAGCAATGAAAAACCAACAACTAAATTAAGAAGCAGCACTAACCCTCATTCCAGATTCATTATATTAATGTTCATTGAATGTAGGGGTCAATCGATACCATAAATCAATTTCGGGTGAGTTTCAGCCCTTACGAGGTTCATCCAAAGAATCAGCCCTAGCATAACCACAGTAAGTAGAGTCACTTCAAGTGAAGGTAATTATTTAGCTTCAATCAGATTGATTTTCCAAGTTCAATACACGAGTATTTTATTTTGGGATTATTTCTTTCCTTTTTACCAGTAGGTATTTGCGTTCAACAACAAACGTAACCAAAACTATGGCGCTTCTCTCTTCAGGCGCATTTCAATTATATCCTCACACTCTCAAGCAAACAATACTCGAACATGGGTCATGAGTTGGACACTGGACAAAATGATGAAGACAGCTTAATTTAGCAATTTAATTGCAAAATATTTTGCCTTGTTTTTGTTTGAGCCGAGTTTTTGTCTGCTGATTCCACTTTCACAGGAAATTGTCCCGTTGCAGTTGTAATACAAATGAAAGCAATTGTTTCTATCTGCAATGTTTCGGAGTTTATGAATTTGAAATTTCCCCGTGCTGCCAACTGGTAGGGAACAAAATGGCTAGCACCATGGTTTCAACGCCACGCCGCACCGCCATTCCACTCCGACTCGACTCGAAACGTAGATTTAGGTTCATTTATAACTTTTTCCGGGAGTGGTGTTCGTAAAAGATTATTTTTTGTGATTTTGCAATGGCTCGCTACAGTTTGCCTCAACAAAACAAAAAAAAAGTTGTGAAACATCGACAAATAAATAAAGTTAGATGGCGAAGCGGAGGAGTGTTGCAAAAGAGTATACGTATGTACCTACATAAAAAAAAGACTTTCAATGTTTCCGATTTGTGTGTATGTAGATCCTTACACGTTTATGTGAACGGATTCCTTTTTTTCCTTTTTGTTTTTTTGTTTAAAGCAGAATTTATAGCAAATATGCTTGGTGGAGATGGCGCAAAGCGGGGTAGTGAGTGGGCTGTTCGAATGGTTTATGGTAGAGAGACTATATTAAACAGGAAGTTGAGCTGTCAACGTGACCGGAAACAAAATACTAAATTTTTCCATAAATGTCAAAATATAAAACGAAACAAGAAGGACCATCGCATCGTCAGCGTTGTCGCCCAGGGAAATGTTTTGGCTCAACACAATTAAAAGGATGGAATGTTGTTTTCATAAATGAATCTGAAATTATTTAAATAAGTTGGTTGTGAAACCAAAATAAAGTAAAAACGACCGGATCGGATTGTAATTAAATTAAGCAACGAAACCAAGCTCAAACTCTTTTTAAATCAAGTTTGTTATTACAGAGAAATTTGCAGGGACATGAATCAGGATGGAATTTTTAGTTTTTACATTGCATTTACATATTTGAGTGTTGAATCAGCAGAAGTACAGGTTCTGTTTCTATAGATTTATTTTTCCATGAGAATTCTTTCCTAAATTTATTTCAACGATGATATATGAACGTTGCACAGTTGAAATGAGGAATACGTCTTAGGTGGCGCAATAAAGTGGGAGAAGACCTCAACCGTCTTAAGAGTGTAAAACTGGGAGAGCTCGAAATCAAAGTAGTTATAATAGGACGTTGGTTGAGGCCCAGGTTCAACACAAACTGTAATGCCCACTTAAGTAAGTTCACATAAGGACTTTATAAATAAATAGAGTTGCTCACGAATTTTCAGGAATTTCTCATCTCAAGGACCTACAATTTTATGCCGAATTCGATTGGCTTAGCTGGAAGAAAGTTCTTTTCATGGCATTTAACACTTTACTCTCGGAAGACTTGCCAATACCTCGCGAAAGGCGATACCCGTGGAATAACATATTTGCCTCTGTTGGGATTCGAACCACGAACCTCTGGATCAACAGGCAGACATGCTAACCACCGCGAAACGGGTACCACAAACTAAACTAACTAAACTAAGCAAAGTATTATCTTAATTACAACAATTTGTTGTATCAGCAACACTTTAGCAAGGCTATATAGTTTTGTGATGGTTTTTCTAGAAGCTGCATCTAACTTAATGGAAATACCCAACATGACAACCAAAGAACTTAGTGAGGCAGTTAACAACTCCAAATAAAGCAAATGTGCTAGGCTAGACGAGACACCATAAAAGTTTTGGAAAAAGACGGAAGGCATCGGGTTTTGATAGCTCACGTGTTTTATTACTTTATAGTTTGGGTAAGCAATAGAGTAAAACTACCTGAAAAAACGTACAATGGAAAGGCAGATACACGACGTTTCATTACTTCCGCTGGTGTCTCAGATTTTGAAGATCGTTGAGCGAGCATTTGATATCTATCCGACTTCGAAAAAGAGTAATCCAATAGCCAATGCAGGGCTTTCGTGATCATGCCAACAGCAAATGCAATTCAAAGTTTAAGTAAGACGATTTTGCATGTTGTGCTGGTTGATTTTGAAAAAATATTCGGTCGATAACCAAAATATCTAATATGGTGGCCATCAGCCAACGAGAATCTAGAAGTTCCAGATAGTCAGCAATATGTATGAAGAAGCCGTCTCGACGCACTGTTGAATCTTCCTCCCCTTGGTATGTATACATCATGGGGTGTACTATCAAAACCATTTCTCGTTTAAAGAGATGTGTTCTCTGGCACAATTCGCTCTGGGGCTTTGAAGAACTCTCAAGCAGCATATCTTTTGACTCACGTCTAATGGATATGCCGTCTGACACGATGATCCCAAGGCTCAGACTGCGTCAAAAATACTTAATCAATTTACCTTCGGTTCAGGACTGGTCCACTCTAGAATCATAGCCTGGAAAGAACTGTTATCGAATCTTGACAGACTATTACAAAACCGATTATGGATCTGGAGCTGCGGTGCCTTCTATTCAAATGACTTTAAGCCACGTTACGAACAATGGCTGGATGGTATCTATTTTTGCAGCGACAGCCAAGCTGTGCTTAAGGACTTTCTCAACCCTATAACTACATTGAAAGTGATCCAGAAATGCAGGAGCTCTCTGAATGCGGTCGGAAAATTAGATTCTTTGAGTCTCATTTGGGCTCCAGGACATCACGGCATAACTGGAAGTGAGATCGCCGATGAACTTGCTTGGCAAGGATCTCAGACAGCTTTCTCAGGACCTGAACAGCGTCCTCAGTGAGGGCTTCAATCAACGATTGGATCTTTCATGAGCTCAACCGTAGATGGCGTTCCCGAACGTAAATAAGAAGACTACAAACTTTTTGCAATCTCGTAGCAGAAAAGACTGTAGAAAGCTTATTGGGGTTGCCAGCGGGCACTTCTCTTTTGCCGAACATTTAAAAGTGTTAGGCTTAAGTAATACCACGCTCTGTGAATCTTGTGGAGAAAATGAGGACACCGCAGAGCACTTTCTTTGTGAATGTCTTGGCTTTTTTCACATGAGGTCACAGATACTAGGCGCAGATATGGTCAGAGCTGGTAACTTAGGCTCCTTGTTATCACAGCGTCTTTTGGCTTTTCTCACACTTCAACATTTGGAAAGCTATAACAAAAGAAGGTTGCTATTTGGTAGTACAATGGACCGCTATTTTGGTCTGAGTGCTCCAGCTGGAATTTTAAAAGCCTCTTTTTTTAGAAAAAAAAAAGAAGAAGCCGTGACGAATGTAAGATGTCCAGCTGTAGTCATCAATGAATGGTACCTGCACCACAGAAATGATCACCTTTTGTGACCATTTACTATTTAGTATTTATAGATCCTATATCCGCCCTCCTTCATCTTCTGTGACATAAAACTGCCCGCTAAGCTGAAGGGAAGACTCTACAATACCCCAATTATTCGTCCAGCACTCACATATGGTTAACAATGTTGGACGGTGTACAAGAAGTGGCAGTAGGTCGACGGCATGAGTATTGAGTAAGTTAACGTGACGTGTAAGAAGTACCAGAGTTCGTCCCGTGGAAGCCATCACTTCAAAAACGCCGTCTGGACTTTTTTAGTACAAGTTTTTAAGACCCGTGGCGTAATGGCTAGTATGTCCGCTTGTTAACCCAGAGGTTAGTGATTCAAATCACAACAGAGGCAAAAAATAGTTTTTCCACGGGTATCGCCTTTCGCGAGGAATTGGCAAGTCCTCCGTTAGTAAATTCACTGTCATGAAAAGCGCTTTTTCGTTTAACTGTTTGGAACCGGCAGAAAATTGTAGGTTCCCTCCATTCGCTCTCAAGGCATTGTTGTGAGAAATGCGCTAGTCCCTGGGGCTCTTCGCTCTGTTGCACCACCCAATTTATATTTATTTCTTTTTAAGACAAAAAGCAACGATGAATAAATATATAGGGTTAGGTTAGGTTAGGGTGAATGGGGGGTGCAGCCACAAGTGGCAACACTTCACTCGGATCTCAAGGATCCATTGTGGTCCCCGGGAAATCAGAGGATGAGGAAATGGGAGGATTGGAGAGGTAGATGGTTATTGTGGTAGGGAACTCCCACTGAACCACTTGGAGCCCTGAGTAGTAGTAGTAGTAGTAGTAGTAGTAGTAGTATGTTTTATTCAAATTTCATTTCTATAATAATAATACATACATTTTATACCAATATCCTTATTTTTATATCTTAAAAGATAGGTTTAAATAACAATGTAAGATAATTTAAGATATTTTAATTAATTTTAAAACAAATTTACAACAATGACTTTCGTCGTCTGTCGCGATCTATAGCCAATATTTTTACACGCTCTTGATTTCTTTTTTAAATTTATTTATTTATTTATTTATTTTTCTAATAATTAAACTCATCGATTAAATTCTGTCGATATTTGAGGGCTGTTTCCAGATATTTTATAAGATGACACCAATCCCTTTCTCCATCCAATAGACTGACTATGTTGTTCTCATCGAGTGTCGCGGTTCCCAAGCAGTTTCTGCGTATCCCTCTTAGAATTGGACAAATTCCCATGAAATGCAGGTATGATTCTGTTCCATTCATATGTTGCAGAGTGAACAGTTCGTATTTTCTTGTGCTGTTCTTGATGTTCCATTTAGCCTTATGAGTCCTGTCCTTGCCTTGAAAATCCATCTCGTTACTGAGGGTTTTAGACCATCGCCGACATAGCCTCTGCCAACTTCGTAGTTAAGCTGATGGTACAGCCCATGTGATCTCGTCAGATTCGCTCTTTGAAGTGCCTCTTGGTGATCTTCGGTAACAATTTTTTGGGTTGTGTTCTCAACAAACATTTGAAAGAGGTTCCTGTTTGCCACAAGTTCTTCTAGGTTAGTGAACCCAAATCGGTCAGGAGAGTTTTGCCAAGCCTCAAACCAATAAATTTGTTTTTCCTTGACTCTCCTAGCCAATATTTTAGGAAGTCTGTTTTCTTCGTAGCTGTTGAAGACTTTTCCTATATAATTCATGTGACACCGCATCGTAAATTCGACAATGGGCTTCATTTGGCATTCCAGCGTTAGCGCGTAGTTTGGAGTTACTCTTGGTAGGCAGAGAACTTTTTTAAAGAAATACCTTTGTAACTTCTCCACTTCTTCATATTTTGTGTGTCCCCATACCTGTGCTCCATATGCTACGAGGGCTCTGGTGACTGCGTTGAAGAGTTCTATCTTTGAGCAGAGTCTTACATCCTTGTTGGCTATGAAATTTGACCAAGTCAAATTCAAACCTTGCCTGGCCAGCTTTGTCCTCTCCTTAAAATGTTCGGTCAAACTCAAACTAGGGGTCAGCCATACACCAAGATTTTTATATTTTGTTACAACTTCTATTTGTTCGTTGTTAAGCTTCCATTGTTCCTGTGCACTTAACCGCCCTCCTCTTTTTCTAAATACAACAATTTTAGATTTTTCGAGGTTGATTGTCAGGTTCCAGCGTCTGCAGTACTCAGCAATCTTGTCTATCATTCCCTGGAGAACCGTTGCCTTATCAGCCATGAGCACAATATCGTCTGCGTACATGAGTAAGCGTATCAGAGTTCCATTCACGTCAATCCCGCCACCAATATACTCGTGCAAATCGTTGATGTATAGGGCAAAGAAAAGCGGGCTAAGAAGACATCCTTGCTTTACACCCATTGATGTTTTAAACCACTCCGAAAGTTTCTCTCCATCCCAAACAGCTGACGCAGTGTCTTCATAGAGGTCTTTGATAACTTCTAAAATTTTCTCCGATATTCCAGACTTTTTTAACTTGTACATGAGAGCATTGCGGTCAATGCGATCAAACGCAGCCTTAAAGTCTATGAAGAAGCAGTAAACTTTCTTTTTTTCATGAACTTTTAGTTTTATTATGTTGAATAAATTGAAAAGATTATCTGCAGTACTATATCCTTCTCTAAAACCGGCTTGATATTCGTTTAAAATTCTATATTCCTTTTCCCATCTCTGAAGTCTTGCCAACAGGAGCAAGAGGTCACTTGGAGCCCTGAGTAAATTTCAGGACGTTGCTCAGTGGGAGATTAATATATAGGGTGGTTTAACATAGCTCAACTATTGGTGAGGAATGAAGGGAAGCTCAAAAATGTTAATCTATTCCAAAGTTCAAAGCCAGAAAGTTCTTTTAATGGCAGTCTTATTACTCTCGGAGGACTTGTTAATTCCTTGTGAAGGCAATGCCCTTAGAGAAACAGTTGGATGTCTCTGGGACTCGAGCTCCCACGTAACAGGCGGATAAACTTACCATTACACTATGGGCAAAAAAATAATATTTTCTTCCAAGTTTCGAAAAACCTTTCACTTACTGGGGATACGTGTACTAGAAATTGATAAAAAGTTAACTTCCCACGATTGTAATCCTTTTCTTATCTTACATATATACAAATTTTAATTTTTTTGTTGATGTTCTTTCCATATGCAAAACTTGTTTGTTATATTAACGGTATACCTACCAACAATAAGCTAAAACCCTTTGTTCATACAAAACTCTTATGTCGTTTTCCATTGGTAATCCGGAAAAACTCTCCGATCCGGGATGCCAAAGTAACACTTTTTTTTGTTTTGATGTTTCGTTGCTTGTATTGTGTATCGGTGTGAAACGTCGAGCGCTACTTTTTTTTTCATTCACTTTTTTCATTTTTTCATAATTCACTTATAACCACAGGAATATGTCTTAAAATGTTTTTAGAACTCATCTCACAAAATTAATTAATTAATAATTGTTTTCAGGTCACTTTTTTTCAATTTTTAGAGGTGTCAAATGATATTTGTCAATTTTGACGTCAGTGTGTGAGTGCTTCTGGCTTTGCTTCTTTCTTCAAATCAAGAATCAAATTTCTCTTTTTTCGAGGAGCGGAACTGTCATTTGATGCCAATGAAACGGTTTGAGAAGCGTTCAGAAGGCTTCCGAACGACCAATGGAAAACGACATTAATAAAACGTTTCAATTAACATTCACTCCTTCAATCAAATCGTGTTAACTGAGTTGATTAAAAACCCCATTTGACAATGTGTCGTACTTGACACACAGTCACACAAATGAAATACTGTAAACGAACGAGCAATTCGCCACAAAAACATTCCATCATGTCAAAGGATACTGGAGCAGCTCTGTCAGACATGACAATGTAATTTGTGTGAGCATCCCATTTTATTTTTTTGCGGATCAATATTTATTTATTTGTTTTTTTGCTTCTCTGTCAACAATCAACAAAAACCAACTTAATAATGGTCCTGAACATCATCATTCTAGTTGTCTGTAGCCAACCTCGATCCCTGTACTTTCAGACAGTTGAATTTGTTCTCTTATCACTTAAATTCAAAACTTATCCCAATGACTTTTCGACCAAGGTTCTTGGATTCATTTAAATTATATGAAAATGCTTTTCACATACATATATGTATGTATGTAGTTAAGCGAGGCTCCCTCCCATCAGCTATTCTCATGCATACCTACATTTGTTCGGAAGGGATAAATACCACACAATGCCTTTCTTCATTACTCATTCAAGTTGATTTACAACCTCAGTTATCTGGCAACACTGTTAAAACTTTATCTTCAGTTTTGTGCGCTCGATGGTTTTTGCTATACCAACCCCAATCTCGTTCAGCGCACAACTTATATAGCAAACCTCTTAATTCATTAAATGCTCCCTCACTTCTTTGTGCGGAGTAAGCCGGCTGGTCGGGAAACAAAGGGGATGAACAACACAAAACCAACAAAACGGAACACCTAATGTGAAGGATAACAAGCTACTGACTAAGAGAAAGGGGGTTACAGGATCCACCTCTTTACATACAAATGCACTGCAACTGTTATAAGTTATATTCTGCAGTATTGCTGCTACTGCTGCTGCTGCGGTACGCTTTCTCTTTCTATCCTACCATTTCCTTTTTGGAAGAAATAAAAACATTCTCACTTCTCAGTCTCAGCCCCAGCAGACCATCACCTAATTTCGCTGGGTGGCATTGGGTTCAGGTAAAGTCTGCTAAGACTTCGCGTCCAATTTGTCTGCTGGACTGGATTTCCCGCAGTTAAGCTTTAATTAAGAGAGAGAAACTGCGGCGAGTGCTGAAAAAAGTACCTGCTAAACCTACTAACCAGGGAAAAAGTAAATAATTGTCCTCACCGAAATATTCAGCACCAGCTTTGCCAGAGGGGGCCATCATCGCAGGGACTAAGATAACTAACTACACATACGTCAGTATATGGTTGAACCGAGTCTCTGATATACTCTAACGGAGGTTATTTAATTCTCGCAACGGACTTTTAAAACGTGAGTGAGCGTATAGCATCGATTGGCTTACTGTGCTGCCCCTGTCCCTGTCCCTGCCCCCATTCCTTCAAATCAAGGTAAATGGGCTGCGTGCGTGCCTGGGCGCATTAATGGAGCGGTAACTTCATTTTTAATTATTTGGTGGTTCCTCTCAGTCTCCATTAGTTTCCGGTTGCCGCAACAGTCCCAATGCAAAAGGGGATAAAATAGGAGTTTTGGTATTGGACCTGCTTCCAATCAATTAGAATTTGGCAATTTGGTTCGATTGCATGTGTGGAACATTCACGTGGAAGACCCAACTACGTACATACATATATACCTCCATCGGACAAAATTGTTATAATTATTGTTATTGAGCACCGCGGTTAGGGTAGCAATTATTACTCGTGCCTGGCGCTTAATTTATGTGGAAAATTTGGATTGTGAATTTGATGCGAAGGCACGCACACAGAAATTCAATTTAGCACGAATATGTGTGTCAACAGTGTGGATTAGTAAAGAGAGTAGGATAAAATTTGATAAAATAAAAAATTCACATCATTCAATTAAACCACCTCCCATACATGCGTCGGGTCTTCTGGCTTTAGCGTTGGCGTTGGGGAAACGTTTTTGGTCTTGTTTCTACTCCGGAGGTCATGTGGCCTCTAAATTGAATTACACAAAATTATTTATGCTCCGCAGCAACCGAATACGAGTTCCCTGTAAAGTAATGTCATGACTTTCGGTAGAGTCAATATGTGACGAAGTATTTTTTGTATCATTCCAAGCTGTTTAATTTTGTTAGGTTGAAGTTTGGTACAGATGGACAAAAAGTTTATATGGTTGGTTTATTTTAACAATGTTGTCCTGATTTTTTTTTTTTTATTTCTTTCTTCTGTCAGGAGTATTTTTAGAATATAAAAAAAAACAGGAAGAAATTCACTTCGATAAAATGCCTTTATAAAAAAAAATGTTCACATTTTAAGAGTTTTTCATGTCGCCCTTGGTTTTTATATTTAACTGGTGAAGAGCGTACAGCAAAATGTTGAGATTCGTGATTCCATTTAACTTGAAAGCACAATATAA
This sequence comes from Melanostoma scalare, assembly GCA_949752695.1. NCBI lineage: Eukaryota > Metazoa > Arthropoda > Insecta > Diptera > Syrphidae > Melanostoma > Melanostoma scalare. Next base: position 1,254,581 of record OX456985.1, read on the forward strand.
CAATGGTATCTAGCGTATGAGAGGGAAGAAATTGTTTTGAAGAAATAAGAAAATAAATAGGGTAGCACAAAAGAACTAGGCGCACCGTGGGCGAGCGCATTTTTCTCGACCATAGGAATGAAGGAAACTGACTGATTTTTCGCCGATTCTGAATGACTAAGTGAGAAAGGACTTTTCACCGTACTATAATTACACTCGAACGACTTTTTGTTATGAAGGTAATACCTATGGGAAAACAATTCTATGTTTCTGTGATTCGAACCCCGAAAACTTTTAGTAACAGGCACAAATGCTAACCATTACGCCTTGGGCTCCAATCATACTTAACCAATGTCTTAGATTGAATACAAAACAAGACCTTAATTTACTAGAAAAAAGCAGATAACAAATAGAAATGTCTTAGGAGTCTTTGAAAAACAGACATGGGATGTCGTAGGACAAATGACTCAAAATCAGCAAGGTTGCAAAATATCAAGGTCTTATGATTGTATGCCAAAAAAAAATACGAGGTTCATTGATTGCTTTTAGTTTATGCTTTTGCAAAATTTGTATAGTAATAAATTTGGGCAGGGCAACGCACAGAACTCCATAGTTCTTTTGCAATATTGCTTTTTAGTCATCATCTTACAGAAAACCTTAAACTCTAGAAGGTTTTTCTAAGTTTGATAAAATTAAAAAGAACAAAATAAAGAACATATTACCTGTTTAATAACATGGATACATTCTATATCTATATTAGCAAACCCTACAGACGTTGTTCTGCATATTATACCAAGCAATTAATAATTTAAGCAAAGTATGATATGAGAGACATAAATTTTTCTAATAACAATTGGTTACAGTCATTAACGTTTCGTCAACTTCTGAGACGTGCAAATAAAACAACTTGACGCCACATATAGTTGGCCACCGGATTTTAGATCCAACCAACAGTCATGGCAAATGCCAAGTGAATGAAAAATTGCAGACGTCTGAATTGAATGGACGACGAGTATGAAAGGATCATTCGGATTTATGGCAGGAGAACAACTTCACCTTCAAATTTGTCATTCGAAAGTGTAGCTTCAAGGAAATAGGCTATAATTTTTTGATGACTTACTTTGTTGCATTGCATAGCTGAGGTGCATTTAAACTGCGAAGCAAAGTGATATGTTAGCCAATAAACGCAACTTGGTAGTAGATAAATAAATTGTCCAAAAACCGACCAACTCTTATGCACACAAAAATGCAACTCCGCTTATCGTGCTAATTGAAGAATATAAATTTTCCAGGCCCCGACTTGAGTGCATATTTAAAAACTCTTTCAAGTCGATTCAGTCGATAAGTTGCAGTAAGTTTGTTCGTTGAAGCGCTGTGGTCTGGAGTCGCCACAAAGCCACTATGATTCAGAGGAGGGTTTTGGGAGTCAGCTTATTTGCCAGTTGCTCAAAAAAGAACCAATCAAAAGCAAAGTTGAGCACTTGGCTTATATTGGGCTCGGCGTTTGAAGAGCACATCAGTGCTAGTCGAAATTCCACGAGAGGAATTGAGTAGCTGAATGAAAGAACGCACGTCTATTTAAAATTCGGAAAGTGACTTAAAAAAGTTTTTGTACTAGTGAATGGAACAAATGGTTTGAAACGATACTCGGAAGCCAGTAGCGGAAGAAAGGCCCAAAAATGTTTTCAGCGGAAAAGTGACATATTCGAAAGGATGAATTACCTTTACCACCTGCTGCATTCGCCAATCCAAGCCTCACCATCTCACTCAAATATTCTCGAAGGGAAGATATATAATTTTCCATCAGCTTTTCCTATAGAAACCGGGCTACCTGCATACAAGGGTCAGACCTTTTTCGCCAACGCATTCGTCAACTTCTCTTCTGCTCAATTTTGACCATGAGTAATTGTCACGCGAGTTTTTGTACTTTTTAAATATTACATAAATTCTTAAAGTTTTTTACGCATGAACTTTTGTGAGACAGTAATCGTTCAGTGATCATGCAGCGATCGTTCAGTAGATTCCGAGAATAGTATGTAAATTCAATTTATAAGAATAATATGTATTAATTTGTAGAGTTTAAAAGTTGAAGTCTCCCCCTTTTATTTATGTCCCGTAATTCAATGACGCGTTTCCAAAAAAATTTGACGTATAAGCAACAGAGCGATTAGCCAACCATACCTTGTGAGGGAATGGAAGGGACCTACAATTTTCTGCCGGTTCCGAACGGCTAATCGAGAAAGCACTTTTCATGGCAATGAATACTAACGGAGGAATTGCCAAATCCTCGCGAAAGGCGATACCCGTGGAAAAAACATTTTTGCCTCTGTTGGGATTCGAGCCACGAACCTCTGGATTAACAGGCGGACATGCTATCCATCACACCACGGGTACCACGAAGTTGAAATAATGTCATTTTAATATGGAAAGAAGGAGCCCGTTTCTCAGATCGTGTCGCATTTCATATCCTGTGTTGTATTTTGATTTACTTTTACACTATACATTAATTCTACCAAGGCTGGCTTGATTTTGAAGAATCACATCACTGAATCATGTCCAAAAGCAAATCAAACACGTCTCCTAAAGTTCTGCGAAACTCGTTGGGTGGAGCATTTAGATTCGCTAAGGCTGTGCATTCTCATATATTTGCTCGGCATTGGAAGAACTGGACACCAACAATACGAAACTCGATGGAATACAACCTAATGCCCTGCTCGCGTCTATTCGCAAGCCGCAAATAATTATTTCATTGACGATAGTGACACCAATTTTTAACTTGACGATAAACCTCAGCCTCTTGCTGCAGAAAAAAGATTGTGATTTAAACTGCTGCGTCGAGTAACGAGTACACAAGTGATTTGTGGGAGGAATTAAATGAGATGCACCAAAATGCAGAGGATACATTCCACCAAGTCTTTGTCACAGCTGAGAAGATAGCTGAAAAGTTGACGTGAGACTGGAGACCCCTAGGCTTCATTTGTTCAGATATTGTTCGAAGATACCAAAAGAACGACAGCCGAAAACGTTCATTGATGCTCTCAACAACTGCAGCAAGGACTTGTACCCTTCGATACATAGGCCTTTGACGATTTGCGCAACTTTGCCAGTCTCGGTAGCTTCAAGCGAACACTCGTTTTCATCTCTGCGCAGATTGAAAACGTATCTGCGAAATAAAACAAGCGAAGAGCGATTGAACGGGTTAGCGTTGTTGAACGTGCATCGGGGAAGTTTCCTGCGAAGAGATAATCGACCTTATGTCGAAAAAGCCAAGAAGATACTAATAAAATCAGTTAATTAATTAAAGATATAATATACATAAATAAGTCAAAAGACATGAAAAGCGGCACAGCAGTCCTTCATGCAACAGCATCAAATGATTAAACAACAGGAGATGATTTGTTGAAGAATCAGTTTTTTCAGAAGTTAGACTTGCCAAAAAAATCTTTTTTCTGTCAAACGTAGGGCAAGAAATCTTATGTAAAAAATGTCTACGTATATATTTTTTTTTTATCTTGTGATTGCAGTTTAGGCAGTAAAAATAGCTGGAGAGACTACGTTCTGAATGTTGAATAATGTGAACCCTAAAAGGATCGCCTGTCTGATTTGATGAATGACATTCAAGTATTTTCGATAATTTTGTATCAGTATTTGGTCTGACGACAAATCTGAAATCATTCGAAAATTGACCATCAAGACCAAGTTTGCCGAACTAATAATACAACGCCACCCTAAAAAAATTTTTATTGATAAGCATTTCATTATCTGTCAACTGTCATTTGCCATACGTCATCTGTCTTCGGTCAACTCTCTTCTCTCTACTGCCAACAACTTATTTCTTACTTGAAGAGTTCGCTTTTGGTGTAATTTTTATTGTCATTGGAGCTTAGCATAAAACATAAGCCGGTATATATTATGCACGAAATATCCCTTTTTTCTTTCGTTTGATTTCTGTGTTTTATTTTTGTCCATACAGAGTTGATATGTATGTATAGACTTTCATTGCCGCTTTGCAATAATAAACATTCATTTTACAGACTGTTTCCTCCAAAGTTAACTACCAAAAAGCACTTAAATTGGTCTACTTAATCTCTAAAAATGCAATATGAAATGGCAATTTTGGCAATATCCGAAATGGAAAAGGCCATATAGTATAGGCACTCAGACACAATTACTTGAATTTATTAACACAACAGCAGTTATTTATAATATTATCTACTTCTCCTTAAGAGACTTCTAATTGAATTTAAGAAAAAAGTTTCTCAGTTTCTGTCCTAACAATGACGATAAAAAAAGTTTCCAACAAGTATTTGGTAACCTAGTCAATAAGAATTCTAGGAGTAAGTTATTAAGGAAAAAATATGGAGTTCACTTTACCATGTTTGGCAGAGACGGGAGATAAAAGCCCGAACTGGATTAAATCTAAACTCGTAAAATACAAATTTTATGCCGCCACAAAGACAAAGGTGTTGCTTATGCATTTAGGAATATGGCCGAACTGCGTAGGTCTGTTATTGTCAATTACGGTTACGTAATCGTAAAAAGTTCAAACAAAAGGCGTAGTATATACGAGTACACAGATTCTCGTTTATTTTTTGGTTAAGTATAAAGTTAAATTCTTTTCTATTAGGAGGCGGATGCCACATAAAACATAAACCGAATGAGCCTCGTAAAACTGAAGGAGCTTTGAGCGAGCGGGCCATAGAGTAAGAGCACCATCGAGATCCGCAGATGTGAAATAACCGGTAAAACTTTGTCCCAGGTCTCTGAAGCCAAACTTTATCCACCTCTCTCCCTAAATGGTTAATCTAATGTAACCATGTTTGTATGTTTTAGGTGTCCTGGATGCTAGATGCAGCCTACGTGAATGGTGTGTGTTGGAAAATTTTATTACTCCATTAACTACCATTACTCTATATGCGCCACTGGATGACGGTGCGTCGTTGTACAGGCGGCTCCGTGTCGATACTAAAAGGCCCCACGACCGCACACAGCATCATTGGGAGCCCTACCCCAAAAAGTTCGACGATAGCTATAAACTGTTGGACTGGGCCGTCATGTAAAACTTTTCCCAGCACCCCAAATGGTATTTCAAAACAGTTAGATGTACATATATGTCCTATGACATGACATATATAGTAGGAAAGCCGGTTGCCAGGTTGGGTAATTGCTTTTTCTTTTTTTTTTCATACACAAATTACTACATTTTTACATTTTAAGTCAAAATAGTTCGGTTTTTATTTGTGAAAATTCTTTTTTCAAACCCCATTTGAATGAGCAGACTAATGCTTAATTCACCTTGAACAGAAGTCAGTCAGTCACCTTTTCATTGTTTCTTTGAAAAGTATGAATAAAAATACCTCGGTTAGTGCCTTAGTCATCCAGTCATCACTCATCATTACTCAAGACACTAAACTTTAAGGACAGTATTCCCTGTTGGTATTGAAAATGTGAAAGTTTGTTTGTTTGGATGCTTGAGTGTATTTTACTCAATCACTGACTTGCAAGAAGTTTGACGCACAGATACTTTAAGGTCATTATTATTACAATACAAATTTTATTTTTAAGGTTTAAGATATTCCTTAACTACTTTCGTAAATAAATTGAGGACGAAAATAGATGATTGATTATTTTGTTTCTTTTATAGAACTTTTGCTGTTAAAAAAAGGGACTCTGTTACTTGGCAACCTTGCTTTAAAAACAGCATCAGACACTGCACCAGAGGAGAAGAATAATTGAGCTGGGAAAATCACTTTAAGCGTATTGGAATTTATTGGTTTTGTTTATTGGTGCCCAGGGATGGGTGTAGGTCTTAAAGACTTGCATGGCAACTATTCAAGTATTTCAGGCTAAATTATTGCTAACTCATCTTGTTTGTTTCGCTAAACTTTACCGATTCCACTCTCGAACAATGTTCTGAAAGTTTGAAATTTATTTATCATCGTTAAAGCTCGCGCTTCTGCAAATTCTGACACAATTTTCGAACACAATAAAGTGTAATTTTATTAGCAACAGATGTCCCAAATCATCCCAATCAGTGGTTAAGGAATGTTTCATATTAAAGTTCAATTAGCAATACGATTATTGTAACGTAAATGTAATTGGATGACAATGGTCATGTAAAGCATGGTGTTATTGATTTTTGTATTAAAAAGTCATATTGAGACTGTTGTTTTTTTTTTTTTTTTGTGTACAATTTGTGCTGGTGTTTTGTGTTTGAGGGCTGTGATGGATTTATAAAATCGTCCTCTCTTGACTCATCGAAGGAAGGTGATGTCATGTGAGAAGCTTAAGCTCGGTGGATATACTCAATTTGCGTTAATTGTAATTTTTCAAAAAAACAAAAACATATCACTGTCGATTTAAAATAAAATATTCATAAAAGTAGACATGTGTCCCCTCTGGTTGGTTGTCACACAGTCGAAAGAGAATACACTTTATATTAATCGCAAATTGATTTATTGGATATTGATTTTCAGAGAATAAAAATTGTACTTAATCCGAAATAAATAAATTTTTTTGATCCAAAGTTGTCATAGGATTTTGTCAATGGACTTGGAATGTTTTGGTTGTAGAGCGTATAGAGTTGAGCTTTTTACTCTTGTGCAGACAAACTTTTATGCCAATTTTAGGCATCTTTATACGAAGGCAGGGGAATATAAGAACACTTAATTATAAGCTTGGGCACAAGTGCACTGCCCACAGCTTGAACTTTTTATATCAAATGATTTAGCGTAAAATATTTTGTCAGTATTCCAGCTGCAACAACATATTTAGAATTTTGATCTTTAGGCGCTGTTGACATTGTTGGTGTGGGCTTATCAAAAGGACGGGTCACACAGGGATGGTTGGCTGCATGTAGTAGAGTAGCCGCTGCTATCAGCTATTGATCACCTCCTAGCTCTGGCAGCCGGCGAGTATTTAGCAGCGACTGGTGAAGTTCAACATGTTCAACTTTTAGTAGCAGGTAGCGGTGGCTCATGGCTGCCCATAGCCAGTAGCGCAATCTGATCCCATTTGCTGGTAAGCAGAGGAGAAGTTCTAAAAATTTTAATTAAAAACTTTTGGCCTATTTAAAAGTGGAAAAATAAAAAGGATGCGGCTTATACAAGGAAGTTTCGCATCACTGGAAGAGAAATGCTTAGCTTCAAGGTGTCCCGTACTGATGACGGCCTAATGGAAAACGGTGATACGGCATTTGATAGCTACGATCGCACTACGCGAAGATGGCAACAACACAGTTAATGATGCTCAATGGGTTTATCATTTCACAATTCACACTTGTAAACCTTCATTTATGCTCAAACTCTTTTCAGTTCGATGGAACTGAGACTGTTGCGTCTAATAAATTTAAATACCATAAAAACGCCAACGCTGATGAAGCCGCTGCAGTGTAATCCGAAATATCTGCTGACGACGATGCAGCTCCAATTCATAAGAATGTAAGACGTAGAACTAAGAACCTTGGCGGAACAAAAGGATACCATGGAACCACGTTGAGACATATTGAAAACTTATGTTCACAGAGAGTGCTGCTAGCCAAAACAGAACCCTTTTTGAAAAGAAGTTTTGACTAAAATGAAGCGATTGGCCGCATATAAGCTGCGATTTCAACCGTTTGGACTATTTTGTTGCGAACCGTGAAGGACTGTAACGATTCGAGGACTTAATACTGGTGAAGCGAACCCCCCACTTATTCGGCTTGATTGATACAAGCTAATTCTTAATCTTACTTAAAAACATCTAATAGTGAAGACTAACTCGAATTAAAATTCGAATTAACATTACTCAGGATTCGGAAAATAGGTTCATTGTAGCATTATTACGTTCGAAGAGGGAGTCGATAAAAGAGGCGAGGATTTAGAATGTTGCGAGGATTAGTGTTGAGGAAGATAGAGTTGTAAAGGGTTGTACAGTCAACGGTTCCAGAAAAGACTCGATAAATGATGAGATTATCGAATATTCATGCTGAGAAGCTTGATGCGATCTTGTTTAAAGATAGAATCAAGGTATAATTTCAAGAAAGACTTCTCAGAACAAACCGAAGAAAACTTCGCTGAATATTTCAATTCTATAAATGGGAACTTGTTGATAAAGGGGCCACACTTATGGCAGGTGTATTCAAGGAGAGGGCGAGAAACGAATGTGCATAGGAGAATTTGAAGTGCTTACCAGAAAAGGTAATGGATAGAAACTTGGAACTGTTTTTCAAAATAGTTTTTAGAGTTGAAAATGAAAAGAAACGTTAGGTGAAGCAATCATCTTGTTTAACTTCGTATAATCTGCGTGGAGTGGAATATGGGAATAGTGAATGATCAATTTGAGGTCATAAATAGTCAGAACTAAAAAGAAGAGGACCTAAATGACTACACTGGGGGAAGCCGGTGGTAGCTAAAAAAGGACTTGATAGGGAAGATCTGAAACGAACACTTTAAGAACGATTTTCCAAATGAGAGAAAATCCATTTCAAAATGATGCTTTCGAAGCCAAGGGTGGATACTTAAAAAAAGAATTAATTTATGGGAAATTTTATCAAAGGCTTTACTAAAATCTGTTGACAAAAACATGGACTTCTTTTCCTTTTGCCAAGACAGAATGGGTGAATTAGACGAATTCCACAAAAACAGTGGTTGTTTATCTGACTTTGATAAAGCCATGTGGTCGAGTAGAAATTAGAAATTTGCAGTGAAAACTCAAGATTTCACACAAAATGTCTTCGAAGAATTTGAGTGTATCCAAAAGCTCTTCTATTGGACGGTACGACAATTTTCAACAATTCATTTTTGGCCTTTTTGTGACTAGGAAAAATAAAAGAGGTTTTCTACACGTGCTACTTGAGAAAGGGATGAGTTGAAAATTCTTGAGAGGGGTAGAGAAAGTGAAGAAAAATGCGGAGATATGATCAGAAACAGGTATGATGCCATCTTTAAAGTTCATTTAACTTTTTCTCAATAAGAGACGGTTATGTAGTACTAGAAAGAAATGGACCAACTGAGAGATTTGGCAAATACTCAAAATAAGTACCGTAATTAACAAAACATTCGGTGGCGAAAGACTGTTAAAAAAAGAAGTGTTGGCAATAGAGGGTTGATCAGTTGCGAACAGATGCGAATTGCTGAGTGACTGAATTCACGTGAAAGGCGTGATGGTATGTTCCATAACTAATAGGAATGTTTGCTGTTACTACTAAAGCCATATACTAGTTTGCACGACCAAAATTCTACCGCGCTACGTGCTGTCTTCAAACTCTGGGCCTGATGAGCATTCCCGAACTATAGACAAAGAGGCGCATCACAAAGTATAACAATTTTCGTAAAAAACAAATTATATTCCAACTATGCATCAGTTAACAAAATGCTGCAATTTGCGCCGTGCTGCTGCAGCCAGCCGGTGAGCGTGCATTAATTTGCTTTAAATGATCCCTGAAAACAGTAGGTACTTTTAAATTCGTATTTATTTCCTTTTTATCAAAAAAAAAAGAAAAATACGTACACCTCCGTAGGCACGCATGTAGGAAGAAGCATTTTGTCATCAGCTGCATTAACACTGCCTTAAATGACTACTGTACGGTAGGTATACGGTTAAAAATCGACACTCAAACAGCAAAGTGTGTGCATAGACGCGTTTCACTGAGCCAGTAGGTGCAAACGCAACATTCACCGTTCTTTTTAAACAATCAAACAACAGCGTCGAATAAAAGGAATAATCTCTTGTTTTCATGCAATGCCCACGTTCAACTCTCCAGTGCATTATCTTCACACAAATTTCTCATATACACTATTGGGAATTAAGAGAATCCAATAATTGGTCTGAATCAGTAGCTGGGGCCGCCTGGCAGCACGATTGTGTTCTTCATGGAGATCTGTTTAATATGGCAGCCAATTTGTGCGAATATTCGTGTTTGGCAGCAAGGATTACCTTCTTACACCCCCGCTAATCCTGATGCAACCAACAAAAAGCATTGAGCGGAAGTCATAGCAATTGTTGGGTTCATAACCATCGGTTTGTCAAGCCTCATTAAGTGAAACATTTTCCAGAAAGTTCGGTAATTCGGATTTCCCTTGCACGGAAATTGTGCTTAATTTGTGTTAATTGTCGAACGCGTAATGCCATTGCAATTTAAATAATATTTACGCAGTGGAATGCATTTGCAAAAGAACCAGCAGCACTATATACACAAAACCCCATCCAACCCTCCATTGTTCCATCCCAGGTGGATTTTTCTGTCATCAAGAGGTTTTCCATCACACATGTGGTTGGAATCCTTTAAATCCAATTCAAATTGAACAGTTGCAGCTATTTGTTTCAATTAATTTCGCTTTAATGTCAGGAACCGTCAGGAACCGTCCAATCGAAAACACGCTCACACAAACGCACTCATTTATTTTGAAATTCTGTTTTTCGACCCCAAAAATGCGAACCACACATTCAAAAGAGCCAACAGCCAACGGGCAACGGCCAACCACCAGCAACATCACGGAATTCCCTTATTTTCGAATGCATGCTTGGGATGCTCGACGATTGCTGCTGGTAAAGTTGCGGCGCTTTGGCCAAATTGCTACATCATCAAATGACCCGTCCTGTCCGTTCGTTGTCATCCATCTGGTTGGAAGGATGCCGCAGCCGTCGCATCAAAGCGACAAAAGCAAGCGTCTATTGCTGTCCCGGGACCCAGAATCTACGGTTTTTGTTTGTATTGATCGAAAAGATATTCCGCTACAGTTCAAATGGCATTTCTCATTATATTACAGAGCAGAGTTTTCAGTTTTTGCTGGCCGTGGACACGAGTCGAGTCACATTGAAGACAGTCATAGTCACCAACTGCAGACAAACTTTTTACTCAGTTTATACAAAAATTAAAGAGTTTGTATTGACAGCCCTGTTTGCACATATCGCTGCAACGGCGCGCGGCGTGGAATGGCTGTCTGTTTGGTGGTTTCTTATTAAACCCTGAAAGCCACCCCCTTAATCTGTTGGGTAAACATTAAAAAATATGTTTTTAATTAAAATTTCTGAATTACTCACCCATATGGCCGTAGCATTACATTTACATGTAAAACACATCATATTTATTAAAAACACCAGCTAAAAAGGCAACATCGTTCGTTAGCTTATGGTGAAATGTTAATTTCCCCAGCGTCCTAGACCTCAATACATGTATACGTATACGCAACGAGCCGCTCCACCAAAATATAGCAAAGAGAGAACATATCGGCAACAAGGACAAATTGAAATTTATGAACGAATTGCCGTATTTCAAATGATTAATAACAATTCCACATACAAATACACACATGCAAATTTTTTTTTGTCGATTAATAGTTAAAGTATGATTGTTGATTGTTTTGATTAACATACTCGTTCGTACAGGCAGCCAGAGGTAGGTTGGTGTGGTTCGCTTTATTAACGAAAAACGACAAAGGCGTTAAACATTTACCTTTGAGACTCAAAAAATGTTTTATTATTTTTTTTTTTTAGGTTGGAATGAGGATATCAATGCTCGTGTAGGATGTCCAATGGATATTTTGTTCACACTCAACATACTCGTACATCATGCGTGTGGTTTCAATTTATCAATTATTTACTATACGACAGAGTGCTTTACATTTGTTAACATTTTTACAAGTTGTTTGTAAAAATCGAGTTGGTATCTTTTAAATAAAACATGCGTTGCATGTCGAACATGTTGTTTCAAAAATGTTTATAGTCGTTCTATTATAAATGATGTCTATGGTAGACTCTTGGTCTTCCGCTTCTTATTCAATGTGACTATAATAATTCAAGAAAAGTATACGTACATAGTTATGTACACCTTTCAAATTCGTAAAGTAGGACTCAAAAACGGCATCCACTACTCAAAAATAAAAGGGAACATAGAATTTTTAGATTTCTTTCGTTTTTTATGAAATAATAAAAACTGTGGTATAGAACCTCATTTTACATAAAGGCCAGTTTCCAAATTTGGAGTATTAACTCAGAAAGTCTGCAATTCGGACTTACGAGTATGCGTCTCCCTTCTTTTTATGGCATAGAATATAATAACCGTTTTCACGGAAGGATTGATTAGTTTTTTACTATCACTTTTATAATGGAACTACACGACCATTTTCTTTCTTCATTAAGAAAAGGCATTTGAAAACAGTAAAATTTAAGTGCCATTAAAAAGTTTTCTTTGTTTGCTCTGCTGACACGCATACAGGTTGCAGGTACACTTTGCTTTGGTTAGCCATGGTAAGTTACTTTATTCCAAGCATTCCTATACACGGGGTGGAAGTGAGTAAATATCGGTCAAATGACCGCTTTGTATAGCCCAGTGTGTGTTCTGTGGAAATAGAGGTACCCCATTTGTTCCCAATCAATGGCTTGTTTGTAGGAGAAGAGCGATACAGACACTGTGCGGGTTCTGACTCTTTGTTGTATATCGGATATCCATAGTTCAGCTGGAATAAGGCCGAGGTATTTGGCTTCATTCTATAAAGTTGCTAGAGCTACATTAAATGTTGGATCTTGAACTTCCTCAAATATGAAGAGGACGAGTCTACTCCCAATGGACAATTTTCTGTCCATATTGGTAGTGGCTTGTATTAGTTCAGTAATAAACTGTGTACGCTTTCGACGTGATACCGCAATCACAATGTCATCGACTCGACTTTGACTATTGCATCCCACACTTCACTATAAGTGGAGATTGGAATGTACCGTGTTTCTCTGGTTTTTGTAGAAATTCCTAAAGAAAGTTGAGTTCGTAATTCTGCTTCTTAGCATGCATTTTAACAGCTTTCCCAGTGAGATGGTTGACGTTAAGTTCTTTGTAACTGTGCGAGATAGCTGAAGTTATTGAAGGCTCTCTGAGCATCAATGAATGCAACAAAATTGTGCTCCCTAGGCCTACGCTAATAGATATCAGTCATCGGTTGGAGCTTTTTTGGATTTAAAATGGATCATTTGTTAGCTCTCGGTATGTAAACGATTTTGACTCCTTTCTATAGTTAAGGTATGTACTTCAAATTTAAGGACAGGAGTTCAAAAACAGTGCGTGGAGTCCCTCCGCTCGGAAAAAGTGAAACTTGCTAATGTGGAAATGAAAATAGGAAGTTGTAGAAATTGATTTTTAGTGAACTCATATTGTTTCTTTAAGACAAACTTTATTAACATTGCTTACAATTCACAACTGATCGCATCTTTTAAGCTGAATGACGCGGAATTGATACAACTGTTATATCAACAAATTGCGAGCAGTGCCGAAAAGTATGCAATTGATAATCCGCGTTAAACGTTTAACGCAACTTTGTTCGAAGTTGCATAAGGAGTTTCACTTCAAACTTGTTAATAGAGCCGTTCACACTGTACAATTAGTTGGACAGATTTTGGCTTGAACGACCAATGCTTGACAATGAGAACCCTCAGACGACCACTTGACCAACTTGTTGGAAGATTTTCAAATATTTTTGAAAACTTTCAAGTTGGATGGAGCGGAGGAACATATGACATAAAGTTGGACGATAAGCTTGATAGTCTGAACGCAAACTACATCCGACCATCCAACATCTGTAAAACGAAGTCTGTCCAACTGATTGTATAGTGTGTACTCATATTTAATTTATTTATATTTATTAGCAGTCTTAAGATTCAAATCAGCTGATGTAAATCGTAGATAAATAAATAGTTTAAAAAATAAATAAAAACAAATCATAGTATATTGGGGATTAGACTGTCAGCCGCAGTTGGTTTGTATGCGTCTAAGCTATTAGTTGCCTATTTCAGTAAAAAAAACCTTTTTGTTTGCTTTTCACGTTGTTTGATTCAATTGTGTCAGAAGGAAGCTAGTACTAAAAGGGAACGAAGTCGAGTTGAAAAGCTTCTTACTGTCTTCTGAGCGTTTCTGGCACTGGTTATGGTTTCTGTTTCTTATTTGTACACGAGGTCATAAAGTCGAGAGTAGTGTTTATATTTAGTCCAGTTTATTTTCTCAATCAAAACTTAGCCTCCACCAGCTGACCCACCAGGCGTAGCTCAGGTAAATTAAGTAAAGTCGTTTCCAAGTTTCAATTCTAGTGAAAAAATGGGAATCAAATATACTCTGGGGCATTGAATGAAGCACTCTAACGGGGAGAGAATTTTTGAATTTGGTCCAGTATTTTCTAAGTTCCCGGTTATGTTCCTGTTCTCATTCAGTTAGGTTTCCTTTCCCGAGGGAATATGGAAAGGTAAAAAAGCCTATGTCATTTCTCAGGTTACAGACCATTTTCATTCCAAATTTCATTCAAATTGGCTCAGTAATTTTGGAAAATTTTCAATACATACACTTAGTTCTCGTTAACGTTCCCATTCCCGTGGAAATATGGGTATGAATAGCATTCTAACTCTGAAAAAATTTCGAAATCGGTCAAGCAGTTTATTTATTTATTCGATTACTGATTAGTGCAGAACGAAATAAAAGCGCTTAGCTACGAATGTTGAAGCGTAAAGACAGACTACTTCTGCGCCTGTTCAATGAAACTTATCTTTGTCTGGAAAAGTGCTTTACCCTGAGTGAGCTTGAATCAAAGCCAGGTTGATATATATATGAGCATATTGTTACGGTATATTTTCCCGCAACAAAAACCATTCTTACATTTAGTTATTTTGATTTCGATATCCCTCTCTTTTCCTCAAACCCTTCCCTATCATTTCTTCGTCCCATCATTTCTCCGTTGTTTGCTCTTAGCAATGTGATCGAAACATAGCTTTGAGCAAATGACAAAATAGGTGCATGTCGTAATCAGCGGACGAGCTGAACTGATGTCGGCGATTGGTGTGTCGAGCCAGAAGCCTCTGGAGACTCGCACACCATTTACTTAATTGAATGTCATACTTCGTCACTCACAAACATCATCATACTCATTTATCGACATTCACATCATTATCATGAGTTACACATGCTTACATTCATTCACTTATACCATCATTCTTTATCATCATCACAACTATCATCTTTACACTAATCATCATGCGCACATCTCATTACACACACTACACAAGCAGGATATCACACACACAACACTATACACATACATACACATATCGCAGAGGAGAACAATAGAAATGGCACGTGTGAACGCCATACTTCGTTATGAGACACACTGTGCAGCGTAGTGCTGCAAGTGTAAACACCCTAAATTTAACTTTTAGTATTGTAAAACCGAATCATAAGAATGAAACGTTAATAGTTTTCCCTTTTCCCCAAATCTGCGCAAAGATCCACCGAATAGGGTAAAGTAGTTCATTTTGGTTTTATTAGCTTTTCCTCCCTTCTTCAATTTTCGAAAAGTTGTAACATAGAGAATTTTATCCTCTCCCTGACTCAGTAGATTATATAGTAGAGTAACTGGGAAAATGCCCAGAAGTATTATTTTCAACTTTCAGGAACTTTCATTTTTCTCGACAAGTTTTATGGGAGGGGTCTGATCTCGACTAATGAGCTGGATAAGTTTTGGGAACAAACCCCCAACAACTTTTTCAGTTCAATGTGCTTGGAAAATTGTGCGAGTGAAAGGTCTCGCTGGAATTCGACAACGGAGGTGCTTGTCAGCCATAAGGCTGCATGTGCTAGAAAGCCGTGACAGAAAACCTCGAGACACGATTGGCCGATTGTATGAATGTGTGTGTAAATTTGAGGGTCGAGAAAGGACAAACTGACAAGATCAACCACTTCTTGGTTGACCTAGTTAACGAGTGGTTTATTTTACAAATTGAGATTTAAATAGAGAAAAGGAAAAGTTTGGAAGAAAGTTGAAAATATTGTTTGAGTAAAAGTGTTTTTAAGTTATCAGAAAGTTTCAGGAAGTTTTAGAGTCAGTGAGAGGAAGAAATTCAAGGAGAGAATTAGCCGAAATTGTCAGACGGACAAGAATATAGAAAATCCAAAGGAGGAAGGAAAAGCAGGAGAATAAAAAGATAAGTAGAGTGTTTTAGTTTTTTTGCAAGTGTTGTCAAATATTTTTCGGTTGATCTTTGCCATCGAAAACTCTCAAAATTGTGAGACACGCGACCCTTTTTAGTTCTTATTAATTGTTCTTTTCGGGAAAGAACAATTAACGTTTCATTTTTCCGGTTATTTCTATTGTTTACATTTTTAAACGGTTCGCCTAACCGTCCACCATTGTAACTTTATAGTTGAAAAGATTTGGGTTTTTACTCCAACTTTTCGTACGGTTTTCCCAACACAAATAACACGAATAATACAAATAAATAGCTTTAAATCCCTTTGGGAATTTAATTGCATTGTTTTCATTTAATTTCAATATTCCAGAGTTAGTTCACGGTTTGGGAATTTAACCATAAAATTTCCTGGCGCCCACTTTTCTTTGTACACCCTGTACTTAGAAAATACTTTTAATTCTTCGTTTAGTAATTAAATTAATCGGTTCTTTAATTCGCGATCGATCTCTTTATCGCGCTACGCTTACTTTTTTTTGTTTACGAACCCAGCCCAGCTGAGCTTAGTCGTGGTGTCAGCAGCCTACCTGCTGAGTGTTACACTTTTTAGTTTATCAGCGCGTTTGACATTTCGTCTGTTTACCTCGCGGCACACCGGTTGTGCATTTCTTTTAATCGTTTTAATTTCGTTTATTATATTGTATTAATTGGATTCGGAAAATCCAATCGCGTTACAAATAATACAAATCATAGTTTCGTTCATCGTAAAGTTAACTTTCGCGAAATAAAAAGTGTAACAAATTGGCGTCCACAACGTGGGGCATAGTAGAAAACATATATACCTACATCGTACATACATACATTGTGCATCGTGTACTTTTGTGCATTATTATATTACAACCTGTGACTTTCAATTTGTGTTTAGGGAAGTGATCTTTTTGTGTTGTAATATTGATTTATTGAGAACGTCTTACTTTCGTTGTTTTTTTATTCCCTTAGGTGAAT
Organism: Melanostoma scalare; assembly: GCA_949752695.1. Taxonomy (NCBI): domain Eukaryota; kingdom Metazoa; phylum Arthropoda; class Insecta; order Diptera; family Syrphidae; genus Melanostoma; species Melanostoma scalare. The sequence continues at coordinate 1,271,480 of OX456985.1, forward strand.
TGTGTAAAAAATAATTGTATTCAGTGCGAGTTTGATTGGCTGCTAAATATCTTTTTCATTTGGGAAACACAACGTTGGAAAACTCCTCAAGTACAAGTGTCAAAGTAGTTCTGTATTCACAGAGCAGGCCAAGTAAGGTGTTTTGTTTTTTTTTATTATTTTATTGTTTACTTTTGATTCTCTGGGTGATTCTTAGTACCCATTGAGAGTTCTTTCTCGTTATAATTTTTTTTTATATATAATTATTGCACACGCAAGTGCTGATAGGAGTAATTGATTGAGCATTGTTATTGCTTTTGGGTGGTTTCGTTGCCACCATAGAATAATTGTTTCGCACGGTTGGCGAAAAATTGCAGGGTGTTTAAGTGTTTTGGTTGTGGACCAAGACCAACACGCATTTTTGTATATTTTTAAATTTTGTTTATTATTAATTATTATATTTCTACTTTCATTACATACATACCTATATTATTTTCATATTTTTTTACATATACGTATACTGTTTTGAGTGATTTTTTTTTTTTGATTTTTTTTTGGTGTCTATTGACATTTTGCGTTTTGGATTGTGTTTCAAGCATCCAATTGGAGCTTGATTTGGTTATTAAAAATTTTGTTTTGTGGTTTAGATTATTTTGCTAGAACTAGGTATTTGTATTTCGTCTCTCATTTATTCTTTTAGTTCAAAGTGAGTCAGCTTAGTGCGATATGGATATATATAGATTAGCGCAGGACGAGCTCGCCTATGAAATGGAGAGCCGAGGGCTAGAAGTAGGGACTGTAGATGAGATGAGGAAATCTCTAAGAGGAGCTAGATTGCTTGAGCGTAGGGGTTCTTTAGGTGCTCCTGCTAAGTATCCGTTCAGTTTTGAACAGGATTACGAAGCAGTTGAGAACAAGTTAGTTGAGATAGGGAAAATTTTAGAAATGAAACCTAAGTCCAGGAAGTCTAAGGAGTATTTGAAGAGTTTAGCTAAGGTAGAGTGGGGTATAGGTAGGTTAGATAGGTCGCAGCCAGAAGATGGCGAACAGGAAAAATTGAAATTAGGTCTAAAGAACAAACTCATCATGGCATTAGCGGACTTGGAGGAAGTCCTAGATTCAGAAGAAGTAGGAGACGCGAGAGAAGATGGTAGTCAGCTATCAACCGATAGTTTGAGGGCTTCAGCGGTAGGACCAGCGCCATCAACAGCATCAACATCAGCAACAGCATCAGCAACAACAACATCAACATCATCAGCAGCAACAACAGCAGTACCAACTTTAACACCAGTCTTATTAGAGACTGGAAGTAGGGAAGAAAATATAGCTAGGGATATTTATGTTAATAGGGTAGAAGAGAATAGGGATTTTAATAATAGAGAAAGAATTTTTGTTAGCGAGAGGTTTGAGAACCTAGCAAAGTGGGATGTTAAGTTCACCGGAGAGCGTTGTGGAGCTTCCGTGAACGCATTCCTGGAGAGGGTTGAGGAGATCCGTCAGGCTCGGGGAGTGACGGAAGCAAAGCTGTTGCGGTCGGCAGCAGATTTGTTTGTAGGTAGGGCATTAATATGGTTTAGGGCAGTTAGGGTTTCGATAGGTTCGTGGCAAGAGCTAGTCAGCGAGTTGAAGCTGGAGTTCTTGCCACCGAATTATGATGATTTATTGATAGATGAGATTAGGCGTCGTACACAGGGACGGGACGAATCCATAGGGGTATATGTGGCGACGATGCAGAATTTGTTTGGAAGGCTTTCCGAGCCCATTTTGGAGGGTAGAAAGTTAGGAATGATTCGAAAGAATCTCACACCGTTTTACCAGACTCAGCTTGGATTGGCGAATCCGACTAGCGTTTCTGAGTTGGTCAGATTAGGGCGTAGCTTAGAGTCGGTCAGGGCTAACGTGGAATCATACGTTCCACCGCCAAACAGTAGGAGTAGGAACCTACTTGAGCCGGATCTGGCTTATGTAGGAGTTGAACCCCCAAGAGTTTCGGTTGTGGAAGGAAACAACCAAACAGGACAGGTCGTGCAGGAGTCGAGTCCCAACTCGAATTTCGTTTCGGCGAGGCCGGCTGTAAGGAGAGTTGCGGTTGTTGAGGACAACACCCAATCTCGTCCGCCCGTCAACTCATCAAGGACGTATAGGTGTTTTATTTGCAATGGAGAAGGCCATCTTGCAAACAGGTGTTCTGCTCCTAGGAGTTGTTTTGGGTGTGGGAAGCAGGGGGTTACAAAGAGTAACTGCCCTCAGTGTTCGGGAAACGGCAGACGCACTCTCGGGTCAGTAGGACGAGAGCGCCGTTAAATGCGTCGGGGTTGCCTACTGGTAACCAGTCGGCGGAAGTTAATCTGAGTTTCGCGCTTGAGCATGTAGGTAGGGACAAGAGACCATATATAGGTGTTAGTATTTATGGGATTAGGTTAGTAGGGCTTTTAGATTCGGGTGCTTCTTGCACAATCATATGTAGGGATGGATGGGAAATTTTACAGGGCTTAGGTATAAAGTCAGGCACTAGCAAAGTAGGTAGTGTTAGATTAGCTGATGGTGTAGAAGTACAGGTGGAAGGTGAAGTTTCACTTCCAATTACAATTAAAGGCAAGGTAGTTTTAGTAGGGTGTTTAGTTATGCCTTATCTTCCTCATAGTCTGATTTTAGGAGCCGATTTTTGGGCTTTAGCGGGAATAGTCCCGGATTTACAATCAGGGGAATGGGAATTTTCGAGTCAGAATTCGTTGAATTCGATTTCCCATTCTGAGCATTTGACTGAGGTAGGAGAGGTAGAAAAGCAACAGTTAGAAAGATTTTTAGACAGGACATTTAAAGAAATGCCTGAAGGATTAGGGTGCACACAGATGGTGGAGCACAAGATTAGGACGAAAGCTGAACCCATTAAGCAGAGATATTATCCGGTATCTCCTGCCATTCAGTCTTTCATAGATAAGGAGTTAGAAGAAATGTTAGCAGAGGGGGTTATAGAAAAATCTGACAGTCCATGGGCTTCACCCATTGTCATGATTAAGAAGAAGGATGGTACGTATAGGTTTTGTGTAGATTTCAGGAAGTTGAATGCGGCTACAGACAGGGACGCGTACCCCCTTCCATACATAACAGCTATCCTGGATAAGCTGAATAACGCGAAATTCTTGTCTTCTTTGGACATCAAATCGGCCTATTGGCAGATTCCGATGGAAAAAGAGTCAAGAAAATATACTGCCTTTACGGTACCGGGCCGCGGTCTGTTCCAGTTCTTAAGAATGCCGTTCGGGTTGCACAATGCTCCCGCAACTTGGCAAAGGTTTATTGATAACGTTTTAGGACCCGAGTTAGAACCCTATGTCTTCGTGTATCTGGATGATATCATTATCGTCACAGATACATTTGAGAAGCATATGGAGATTTTAGAAGAAGTCTTCAGAAGACTTATCAAGGCAGGTCTAAAAGTTGGTAGGGAAAAATGTCATTTTTGTAGGCCATCTCTGAAGTTTTTAGGCTATGTTGTAGACCGCAATGGTTTACACATGGATCCAGAGAAAATAGAAAGTATGTTAGGGATTCCATCGCCAAAGAATGTAAAAGAGGTTAGGAGTTTTATCGGCACGGTGTCCTGGTATAGGCGATTTATACCAAACTTTGCGAGTTTGGTGAAGCCGTTGTCCGATTTACTTAGGAAAAACAAGAAGTTTGAGTGGAATAGTGTTTGTGAGGAGAGCTTTAGGAAAGCTAAAGAGTGTTTAGTAGCAGCGCCCATTTTGACGTGTCCTGATTTTTCGAAGCCGTTTGTCGTTCAAACGGATGCTTCTGATTTTGGGATCGGGGCTGTTTTGAGTCAGAACTTCGAGGAAGGTGAGAAGGTGATTTGCTATTTGAGCAGATCACTTAATAGGTGTGAGCGAAATTATTCGACCACAGAGAAAGAGTGCCTGGCAGTTTTGTGGGCGATAGAGAAGTTGCGGCCTTATCTGGAGGGAGTTAGGTTTTCGGTAATTACCGATCACTACTCCTTGATTTGGCTTAGCAAGTTGAAGGATCCAGCGGGAAGGCTGGCGAGGTGGGCTGTACGTATGCAGCAGTTTGACTTCGATATCATCCATCGTAAAGGGAAGGACCATGTAGTGCCGGACATGCTCTCGAGGAGTGTGCCAGTTGTTTCTGGGATTTCCGAGCCTACAACCGACCCTTGGATTGGAAAAATGATATCGGAGGTGGAAAAGAAACCATTGTCTTTTCCAGCGTGGAGAGTAGAAGACGGGAGATTATATAAGTTTGTTAGGTCAAGTCATGTGTTAGTCCATGACAGTAGTAGCGAGTGGAAACTAGTAGTAGGTAGGGAAGATAGGAAAAAGATTTTAGTTGAGAATCATGACCATCCATTAGCAGGGCATATGGGGGTAAAGAAAACATTTGCTAGGATAGGCGAAAAGTATTACTGGCCTAAGATGAGATCAGATATTACTAAATATGTTAGGTTTTGTAAAGTGTGCCAAAGCGTGAAGCCGATTAATGAGAAACCGGCTGGGTTGATGACGGAGAGGAAAGGGGTTACCGACCCATGGGAGATGGTATGTGTGGACTTAGTTGGTCCATTACCGAAGTCTAGTAGGGGTTTTATTTATATTTTAACCGTTGTTGATTATTTTACAAAGTTCCCACTTTTGTTTCCCTTGAGATCTGCTACAGCCAAATCGGTCTGTAAAGAGTTGGAAGACAACGTTTTCCTTCTGTTCGGCGTACCCAAATTTGTTGTCTGCGACAACGGTCCCCAGTTCAAGAGTAAGGAACTGAAAGCGTTGTGTGATGCCTACGGTTCGTCGATTCGGTTTACCGCGCATTATCACCCGCAAGCGAATCCCGCGGAACGTATTAATCAAATTTTAAAGACTACACTTAGGGCTTATGTGTCAGATAATCATAGGGTCTGGGACTCGCAGCTTGCGAAAGTAGCGTGCAGTATTCGCACGGCCCAGCATGAAGTTTTAGGAGTTTCACCGTATTACGCGAATTTCGGTAGGGGAATGGTGACGTTTGCTGGTTCCTCCACTGCAACGCCCATTCAAAATAGTAGGGATAGTGATAGGGACCAGAGTAGGAATAGCGATAGGGAATTCAGTAGGGAACAGTTTAGGAAGCTTAGGGAGCAAATAGCGATGAGGTTAGAGTCGGCGTCTAAGAAGGCGGCGAAAACATATAACCTTAGACGCAGGGACGTTCAGTTCCTTCCAAACGAGTTGGTTTGGCGACGGAACTTCGCGCTTTCTGATGCAGCGAATTATTACGCTGCAAAGTTAGCTCCGAAGTTTGTGGGCCCGTTTCGGGTGAAGAAAAGAGTGTCGGCTTGGACATACGTTCTCGAAGATGCCAATGGTGTCTCTCGAGGAACGTGGAATGTCAAGGACCTCAAACCTTATTCCGACGACCCTGAAGAGAGGGCGTAAGGTAGTCGCGTAGCAAGGATGTGCTCGCAAAGAGATACTGAGAGCAGTAAAAGCTCTGTGATGTGCTCATACTCTCGCCAGGAGCGATTGAGTTCTGGTTGTGTTGTCTGCTAGTGTGTGTTCCATTTGGTTGTGTTGTCTTACCTTTTCTTTTCCTGTTACTTCGGCTTTTCTTTCGAAAAGCCCAGTTTCTCTCTTTGGTAGGTAAGGGTGGAATTTGTTACGGTATATTTTCCCGCAACAAAAACCATTCTTACATTTAGTTATTTTGATTTCGATATCCCTCTCTTTTCCTCAAACCCTTCCCTATCACTTCTTCGTCCCATCATTTCTCCGTTGTTTGCTCTTAGCAATGTGATCGAAACATAGCTTTGAGCAAATGACAAAATAGGTGCATGTCGTAATCAGCGGACGAGCTGAACTGATGTCGGCGTTTGGTGTGTCGAGCCAGAAGCCTCTGGAGACTCGCACACCATTTACTTAATTGAATGTCATACTTCGTCACTCACAAACATCATCATACTCATTTATCGACATTCACATCATTATCATGAGTTACACATGCTTACATTCATTCACTTATACCATCATTCTTTATCATCATCACAACTATCATCTTTACACTAATCATCATGCGCACATCTCATTACACACACTACACAAGCAGGATATCACACACACAACACTATACACATACATACACATATCGCAGAGGAGAACAATAGAAATGGCACGTGTGAACGCCATACTTCGTTATGAGACACACTGTGCAGCGTAGTGCTGCAAGTGTAAACACCCTAAATTTAACTTTTAGTATTGTAAAACCGAATCATAAGAATGAAACGTTAATAGTTTTCCCTTTTCCCCAAATCTGCGCAAAGATCCACCGAATAGGGTAAAGTAGTTCATTTTGGTTTTATTAGCTTTTCCTCCCTTCTTCAATTTTCGAAAAGTTGTAACATAGAGAATTTTATCCTCTCCCTGACTCAGTAGATTATATAGTAGAGTAACTGGGAAAATGCCCAGAAGTATTATTTTCAACTTTCAGGAACTTTCATTTTTCTCGACAAGTTTTATGGGAGGGGTCTGATCTCGACTAATGAGCTGGATAAGTTTTGGGAACAAACCCCCAACAACTTTTTCAGTTCAATGTGCTTGGAAAATTGTGCGAGTGAAAGGTCTCGCTGGAATTCGACAACGGAGGTGCTTGTCAGCCATAAGGCTGCATGTGCTAGAAAGCCGTGACAGAAAACCTCGAGACACGATTGGCCGATTGTATGAATGTGTGTGTAAATTTGAGGGTCGAGAAAGGACAAACTGACAAGATCAACCACTTCTTGGTTGACCTAGTTAACGAGTGGTTTATTTTACAAATTGAGATTTAAATAGAGAAAAGGAAAAGTTTGGAAGAAAGTTGAAAATATTGTTTGAGTAAAAGTGTTTTTAAGTTATCAGAAAGTTTCAGGAAGTTTTAGAGTCAGTGAGAGGAAGAAATTCAAGGAGAGAATTAGCCGAAATTGTCAGACGGACAAGAATATAGAAAATCCAAAGGAGGAAGGAAAAGCAGGAGAATAAAAAGATAAGTAGAGTGTTTTAGTTTTTTTGCAAGTGTTGTCAAATATTTTTCGGTTGATCTTTGCCATCGAAAACTCTCAAAATTGTGAGACACGCGACCCTTTTTAGTTCTTATTAATTGTTCTTTTCGGGAAAGAACAATTAACGTTTCATTTTTCCGGTTATTTCTATTGTTTACATTTTTAAACGGTTCGCCTAACCGTCCACCATTGTAACTTTATAGTTGAAAAGATTTGGGTTTTTACTCCAACTTTTCGTACGGTTTTCCCAACACAAATAACACGAATAATACAAATAAATAGCTTTAAATCCCTTTGGGAATTTAATTGCATTGTTTTCATTTAATTTCAATATTCCAGAGTTAGTTCACGGTTTGGGAATTTAACCATAAAATTTCCTGGCGCCCACTTTTCTTTGTACACCCTGTACTTAGAAAATACTTTTAATTCTTCGTTTAGTAATTAAATTAATCGGTTCTTTAATTCGCGATCGATCTCTTTATCGCGCTACGCTTACTTTTTTTTGTTTACGAACCCAGCCCAGCTGAGCTTAGTCGTGGTGTCAGCAGCCTACCTGCTGAGTGTTACACTTTTTAGTTTATCAGCGCGTTTGACATTTCGTCTGTTTACCTCGCGGCACACCGGTTGTGCATTTCTTTTAATCGTTTTAATTTCGTTTATTATATTGTATTAATTGGATTCGGAAAATCCAATCGCGTTACAAATAATACAAATCATAGTTTCGTTCATCGTAAAGTTAACTTTCGCGAAATAAAAAGTGTAACAATATGCTTGTAGTTTTCTGTCGATTTTCGTCTTTAAAAACGGCATTCTAATAACAGAAAGTACCTACCCACCTTTTATTTCGTACCTTATGTGACTTTTAATTGCCAATTTTGAGCCCATTGTTGCACCTGGCGAAACGCATAATGCAATGAAGGTTGCTTGAACTTTTCATTTCGATTTTAAAATGATAAAACTCCGCTCAAAATAATAAATTCTTTTATTATTTTTATTTTTCAATGTATTACCAATTTTTCCAATATATTCCTAAGTAATGTGTATTTTCTCTCAACTCCACATTCTAAATTTGAATGCTGTTGGATTACTCATAAAACCTCATTTTGTTAAAATTCAAGCTTTCTTCAAAAATTATATCCATCCTCGTTACATATATTCTGACAAAAAAGTGCAATCTACGATATTACCCCTTCAAAGGAGTGATAAAGTGCCATGGTTCACCAAACTGTAATCTTCTGCTAAATTATACCAAAGACAGAGACTAAACACACATGTAAATCATTCTTTATAAAATGGAATATATTCGGGGCGGACTTTTTATAATAAACAAAAAGTTTAGAGCAATAACTTCTGCTCTCGAAAAAAGGAAACAGCTATTTAATGCGGCCATTTGCCCAGAAAAAAAAGAAAGAAAGAAAAAAGAAAAAATAAGGGTTCACCATAAAACAAAGGTTGTCACATGGATTTCATTTTACTTTAGTTCATCGAAGGATGTGGAACACTATGCCAAAGGACAGTCATATTACATGTGATTACATCCAAGTAGTTCCCATCAGATATTCAGAAAAACAAATGACGCAGATAAAGTGGACCTTTTTCTATTAAAGGAGTCGAACAAAGGCGCTCGCCAGGAACACGGAATTGACTTTTTATGTGCCGAACTTTTGAATAGGCCAGGTCAGCCTTAAGGGATTATCAATCGGATTTCAATTTATCATTGTACACATCACATGTGGGACAAGGGTAGATTAGTGTGTGCCCGCACACCTACCTAAGGATGTTTCAGTTTATCGAATCGCACGCATTATTAGTCTGCAAACGTGTTTCGCCAAAGGACCTTTTTATACAAATTATTAGGTGTGGGGGGCTTGTTGCTTTTGATTATGTCGCATTCGCATACTATACCCAAACATAAATGGGTTCACCAAAGCTCAAAGGCAACGACATGTCCGCTCTCGATGGTCTAAGATCACTGCTTTTGTAATCAAAATGGAGTGCATTATACTTTTACTCACTATGCCACCATCGGTAGTTGCCAATAAATATTTTCCCATGCAACAAAGAAGAAAATAATGTTTTGTGGAGCTCTTTCCCTCCAAAATGAAAAATGTATCCGGAGTGCGAAACCAAGGTGCACATTTATAGCAAACAACAAATGACTAAAACAACTTCGATTTCACATTCGCAAGTATAATGTCAAAGATATCACACTAACGCCTCGTCTTCGTTGCCAACTCAGGCAGCAATGCAGTAGTAGTAGAGTAGTACAAGCACTAAAGAGAATCAAGCAAGGAAGCCATCCAAGTGCATATTTCACTTCTTTTTTTTTCAGTTTCACTCATTCAAGTCTCAATACATGCATATCTGCATCGACTAACCACTCAGCTAGTAGCTGAATAAACTTTAGAATCGAAATGCATGTACATCAATCCAAGTGACATTCGCATAAGAGGAAAACATTTTCAGGATTTTCTTTCATTTTTCCCTTCAAAGGATGACAAATGTACGCCTCTGCTCTCCAAAGGATGAGGTTTGATCTACGTGCATTTCGGTACTATGTCAAACTGGTGTTGGACGACCTCTTGCATTTTGAGTCCCGGGGGCATATATCGCCACTGCCATCACCATCACCCAGTCAAATCTATCAATCAGTTCTCATCACCTCCAAGAGTTATGACCAGTTGAAGCATTGATAGATGGCTGGGTGAGTCGTGATGGTGATGGTGACAAAAATTCAAATTTTCTGCGTAGCAGTACCGACCACAGGGTTGCCTTCAACACCTATTCTAACGTTTCATCATTCGTTTTTAACAACTGAAATTTGTGTATCTAAAATCAAAGTTTCGTAAAAGTTTTTCTTTTTTTCGGTTATTGGTCGAAAGTAGAGCAAGATTAGTTCATTATTTCAGTCTTGCGATCGTCGTACTATTTCTTACTGAAGAAACATTCAGCATTCAAATTTACGGCAAAAAGTATAGGTCGTTTTTTTTCGTAATTAGAAAGACAGCTAGGTTAGGTTAGGTTAAAATGGCTGTCAAGAAAACAACTGACTAACTGGTCTAAGTGTGACCAGTATTAGGTCCATTGTGATACCATGAGTATTAAACGAGGGTGTACCTCACTTAACAAAACCATTTGGAGCTTTTGTTAAAGCGAAAGAGATGCAAAGTATCTGTGTTCGCCAGATCGCCTAAATCGTCAAAGAAATATTTTCCTATGCCGTTTTTTTTTAAGGAGAGTGCAGGACATGAGCAGAGGAGGTGTGGAATTGTCTCTTCCTCCTCCTTATCAAAGCCACTTCTGCAGAAGTCATTAGAGGAAACGCCGAGTCTTATGGCGTGTCTTCCGATCAGACAATGTCCGGTGATGACATTGATTACGGAGCTAAAATGCAATCTGGTTATGGATAGCAAATGTCTTGTGTGTTTTGGATCTAGTTTTGGCCATATCTGACATAGCAAGGTACTTCTGCTCTTTTTGATGTATAAAATGATGGACATTATTATTAGTATCATATTTTCAAGTACAGAAGAGATTTTTTTTAAGTACAGAAAATCGGTCTGTGTTGATTATTTTTTTGGCTCTTATGATATCGATTCACACTAATACCTTGCCATCAAAAACAATTTTCGTATTTGTCTTTCCCTTTGTGAAATTAGTTCTCAATTTTCCCAAAACGGTTTTCCACAATTTACAATTTTCTTTATTGGTTTTTAAGAAAAATTACAATTGTGTGTAACTTAAATAAACATACAGTCGACTTGTATGCCTGGCTTAAAAGTTTTAACAAAGACTTCTGGTTCCTAACAAAATTTGAATAATTATACGTAAGCGCAACGCATATCATGAACTCCTTCATCCGGTATGCTTATATATACACAAAAACGCATTCAAAAGTTAGCATAGGCAACCCCTAAATAGGCTAAAATGCACTTGAGCAACACCCATTGCCTTTGCGACTCATAACAGCCCGTAATTCGTCTCCTCCTCACACCTATCCATCTCCGATAACGAGATTTCACTCGTTACGAAGGTAGACACAGTCTTCTGATAGATGAGCAAGCTAGTTAGCTATTGCCTTTACTCTCGCGTGGACATAAATCGGTTATACGAAAGCCTACCACCCCGCCACACATTCAGATTCAGTGTTTATTAAGACATAAGTTCTTGTAGGAGAATCAAAGGGCTCGCGGTAGTCAGTTAAGTGATTCAATATAATTGGATTAATCGGCCATCGACCATGACGGTGGGACACGAGGATCAAGAAACGCTAATTGTGAAGGGATCCAACGAAAGTTTAAATGTAAGTTTTGTTTCAAATTCAAATTCATAAATATCAAGCTACCCTCAGCAATTTAATCTTTCTGTCAACATAAACTTAGTAAATAATTCTTCTTGATCTCAAAGCGATTAAATATTTAAAACGTTGAGGTGCTTAGATGTAGAACCTTGATAAGATAGCACTGTGACTGAACGCAGACGATAGTCGCGGTTGATGTGGTTGCCACGGTATCATTGCCTTGTAAGTTTCTCTTTCCGAAAGAAAAGTGTACGTTTTGAGGTTTATCGTGGACTTATCTCCTTCGTGGAGTCTGTTTCTGTTCAATGAATTTGTTGCTTTTGTATTGTCTTTGTCCTCCAACAAATAGAAAGATCTATTGATATGAGAGTAAGCTAACAGTATGTAGACGTAATATGACCTGAATTGAACCAGAGGAGTGCACGAATTTTATCTTTTATGCCATGCGTTCGTATTTAAACCACTGGATTGCAACTCAATATTTCAAAACACAATTCATTAGAGGTTAGATATGGCTTCTTTCTGGATTTATTCCTGACTCATGATAACATGGAAGTATACTAACAGATGAGCATTCAAAAAACAAGGAAATGTGTCGCGTAGCGGTCAACAATGCATCTTGCTTTATTTAAATAATTAATTAATTGAGTAATTAATTATAATGAAAACTGAAAGTACTTTTTTCCTGAAAATCGGACCGGCTGATTGGACTTTATTCTCTGACCAAAAAAGGGGTTTTCTGGATGAAGCACCTTTGCTTTTTTTTAATTTCTATCAAACTAAGAAAGATTTTTCGTTCGGTTTATTGTGTTTGACTCAAAACTAATATAAGAGAATTGACTGTTCATAGAAAAATTGATTCTTAGTAAGTCATCATTTCATAAAATTTGATTTTATTTTAATTTCACTTTTAGATTTGACTACTGAAAAATAAACATTCAATATTAAATTAAATTAAATTAATAAAATAAATAAATAAAAAAGTGTCTCTAATTACTTGCACTAACATTTTTATGAAGGAATGTGTGGTAGTAGATGACTTAGTTGAACTTTGCGCCTAAACGGAGGGAGATAGGCCCCCTCCGCGAATTTCGTTTTCTAGAATATGACCGATATGAATATTGTATTGCAAAGTATGACACCAAAATTATGAGACACCCTGCATATTAAACTAGAACGAAAATTAATTCATGCCCGTGGATCGGCAAAAAAAATCTTAAAAGTATTTGAGTGGGGCTTGCATCGAACGACGAACTTCTTTCCTAACCAACTTGGATTCATTTTGTTTAAAACAATGCTTGATTGTGTTTAACTTCATACTTATATTCGTCATTAGTTGGAGCTGCTAGTATATTATGTATGTCAATATAATTTTTTCTGGCCATCGCCATTCGGTTGGCAAATAACTTCAGTTATTATTTTGTTAGTTGGAATAGCCGATTTAGTTTTACTCTTTCAAGCTTTGAAGCAATTAATCCAGAGAATTGGAGTTTATAAGGAGAGCCAACAAAATTAACCAAGACACAGCCGCCATATTTCAAATAATGGGTTCCAACAATAACTGCAATTCTGCAATCCATCTTCCGGAATTGTAATGCTATGCTTGTGGTGTACATTGTGGTTTGTCATTGGTTTTACTGGAGCTATGTTGTGTCTTTTGGGAGCGCATTTGCATCTTGATTTCCTTTTGTTTCTCAGCTTCTTTATTTGTAAGATATTTGAGAAATTTATTGTTTTTTCATTAAGTGGTACATATTCCTATAGCCAAGCAGAATAGTGGAATCTAACGAACAGTAAACAGCTTCACACGTTTCTGAAACGGTGTAAGCCCGTTTAAGAAGTAATTAATAATTTTACATCACTCCTACCTTACAGACTGTGAACATTAAAGGGAGAGCCCGAGTACAAGATTCTTTTTAAAAATACATGCAGAGTTATTTTTTCTCATAAAAATAAAATAATTAAATAAAAAGATTAGGGACGTGTCTATATGCACCCATGGTGTAGTTGGTGTAAGTGGTGTTACAACGCATTTTTGAAAAATTCTCACAGAGAGAACCAAATACTTTTTTGTAGCTCTACTTCGCAGTTTGAGTAATATGAGTGAAAAAAAATGTGCGTGGATTTTCAATTGAAGCTACTCAATTGGTTCTCTTTGAGAGATTTCTCAAAAATGCGGTGTAACCCCACCAACACCAACTACACCTTGGGTGCATATAGACCCGTCCATCAAAAGAAAGAGCAAATATTCCTATTAGAAAATCATATGAAACATAAGGTCGTTCAAGTGGCTGTTCGGTTGCTTCTCTCTTTTTTTCACGAGTCCCCAATACCTAATCCTAATCCTACAGTTGTATATTCATATGACTTCCATAAAGCTAACTTCACCCAAATCAACGAATATTTGAACAGCCTTTGCTTCAATCTCGAAAATTTTACTGTAAAAGATGCTACTACTATATTTTATAAAAACTTTTTAAAGCTATATGTCTTAATGTTCCTCTGTCTAAACTTAAGGCTTCCCCTACATCCCCTCCCATGTATAATCATAGGCTTCGCACTTTGAGAAACAAGAGAAACACAATGTGGGCAGTTTCCCTTCGCTCCCGCTCCCCAACAGACTATTCGAATTACCTTGGTACCTACCTAAAGTTTTGTGAACTTTACAACATCCTTTACGAACGCTATTTAATCGAAATGCAATTCAACCTTAAAGACAACCCTAAGTCCTTTTATAAATTTGTCAACTACAAAAGAAAATCTGATGGGTACCCATCCTCATTTTCCTTCAATAATGAAACAACATCTGATCCACTCTATTTCCAACTTTTTCGCTTCCTTTTTCAATAAATAATCTTTTGTCAATGAAGATACTTATTTTGAGTCTGTGCCAAAATTCACGGTTGGTCCATTTCTTCCCCGCTCTATCCAACCGTCTTTTATTGAGAAAAAGCTAAATGAGCTTAACGATGACTTCATACCTGGCCCTGATCATATCCCTCCCATACTCATAACGAAATGTTTGTCTTCGCTTTCTCTACCCCTTTCAAAAATCTTCACCCTATCCATTTCTCAATTAGTATTTCCGCAAATATGGAAAACCACTTTTATAACCCCCATCCGCAAAAAAGGCCAAAAATGCGATGTTGAAAACTACCGCCCGATAGCAAAACTTTCGTATATATCCAAAATCTTCGAAAGTGTTTTGTGTGAAGCTTTCATTGCAAATCTCTAATTCAGACTCGACAACATGGTTTTTTCAGATCAACAACCACTAATCTTGTCGAATTCATCTCATTCACCTTTCCCCTTTTGCCTGGGAAAAAGTAAAAGAAGTCGAAGTTATTTCAACAGATTTAAGTAAAGCCTTTGTTAAAATTTCCCAGAGACTATTTCTTTTTAAACTATCCACCTTCGCCTTCAAACCCATTTTATTGAGGTGGATTTCTTCTTATTTGGAAAACCGTTACTATGGTGTTCGTTTTAGATCTTTTCTGTCAAGCCCTTTTTTAGTCACTTCCGGTGTCTCTCAGGACAGTCATTTAGGTCCTCTTCTTTTCATTCTTACTATTATCGATCTCGAATTGATTGTTCACCATTCCTTTATTTCTCTCTACGCTGATGATACGAAGTTTTTCAAGATCATTTCTTCACCTACCGATTCTATTCATTTTCAAGACCTCAACAACTTTTCCATCTTATAACCTTTTCTCGTAAGCGCATCAAATCTCCTCTCCGTTCCTATCTCCTTCACAACCAAACCATTGCACCAGTTGATGAGATTCGTGATCATTTGCGACTAGGGATACTTAAATATCATCTCACATATTGATGATATTATACTAAAAGCCAATTCAGCACTTGGTTTCATTAAGCGTTGGTCAAAGGAATTCTCCGATCCTTACGTAGCCCGATCTCTGTACATTCCTTTTGTTTGCCCACTCCTTGAATACGCCTACCAAGTCTGGTCCCCTTTCCAACAAGTTCACATTTCTGGAATTGAAAATATTCAGCGCCGTTTCTTCGATTTCGAACTTAGAAGTATAAGCATTGAAAATTCACAATTTAAAGTGATCATGATAATATTCGTTTTGCTTTGGGTAGGAAGTCTTTTAAGGCTAGAGAAAAATGTGTAACAAATGTTGATCTTTTGGGAAAATGTGGTACGTACTGTGAGAACAATTCTGCAATCAATCGGTCACTTTATTCCTTCCATAGTTTGAATTTTTTCCCTTCTCAGCTTACAATTTAATCTTAGGTTTAATTTCTCTATCTCTCTGGCTCTCCCCCTATCAATACCCCCCCCCCCTCCCCCCCCCCCATTTTTTTATCTTTTATAACAATGTTTTGTTACAAGAATGGACATGTGCATCAAGTTGTCTTTAAATTTTTTAATAGAAAAACATGAAAAAAATTAAGTTGATCTGCTACATAATGGAGCATACATATATATATTCTTCTCTGAACTGGAATCTTAGGGTACTCCCGAACAAGCACACAAACGGGTACAAAAATCCAACCATATGGTTATATTAGTATGCTCACGTTTTGAAAATTAATAAAATCAAATACCAATACTTAAAAAGAAGTAATCTGAAAGAATAAATTTTTGCGGCTGCTTTTACCCAACAGTTTTCCGGTCCGAAAATGTCATCAAATAAATACCCACACATTCTTCCATCCTCAGAATAACCTTGAAACCCACCCTAACCTTATTTAAATTCTTCCAAGCACTCGCTGCCCCATTTATGATTTGCTTTTTTTCTTTTCTTGCTTTCTTCAAATTGCCGTTTCTTTCAAATTGCCAGCAGTAAGTTTAATCCCCAAGATCTCTCAAAATTATCACAAAATTAAAAATTCCGGTCCCCATCTGGCTATCTTCTGACCATCTGGCCCCACCGTTTCACTTTTTTTCTTTTTTTCAATATTAAAGCGATTATCATATCTACTTCCCTTGATTTTGAGGAGTCAGCATCATCAGCAATTCCATTTTTTTTTTAATAACCGAAATCGGTGCTCAATGTCCTATATTCCGCATACTTCAAACCGGAGGCGAATTTCAAAAATAAAAGAAAATAAACAGTACTCAACCGGAAACTTTGGCTTTATGTTGAATGGCGTTATCCGCAATCGACAGGTCAATAACTTAATCAACAATCTGAGAGGCTGGTCTTCCATACGAAGCAAAAATTAAATCTCACATTCTACCCCTTGTTTACTTTTTTTTTTGTTCTTGTGTTGTGAAAAAACAGCAACAGAATTTCTTAGCGTAAACAATTCCACCGCAATCGTACGACTTACTCGCATTTCCATCTTTTCCTTCAAAGAGAACAAGAAAAAAATAATAAGGAAAAACAAGGACACATCATTCCCATCGACTGGGGGAATCATCGAGGTCAGAAATTTGTACCGAAAAAGGGGTGGGAACACTCCAGAGAGCAGCTCTAGGATTCAAGGCGGATTTTCACACTTACACTTGGAGGAATTTTTATAGCAAAATTTTCATTTGGGGGCGACCGTCTGGATAAAGTTCAAACAAATAAGGATTTTCACAGACACACAGGGTGACGAGGGTTTGGCGAAAGGCAAGTTACAAAACAAAACCTCTTAAGAGGTTGCTGAAGAAAATATTTTAATTGGAAAATATCGCGTTCTTGCGAGGATAAAGTCAGAAGGTCGCTGATGGGTGGCTATGTGGCTCGTTTGCTTCTTAGTTGGGTGGGTGGGCGCTCGATACGATAACTGGGTGAAAATCAAGGGACATACGAAAATAACGAAAATAAAATGTTATTAGCACTTTAATAGGATTATAAAAAAGGAGATGTTGACGGCAAACGTGAAGGGATTAACTATATTTCAGCATAAACCCTTCCCAGTATAAGCCGTCAGTGACTCACCCTTTGTCGCTTTCTCTTTATGAACGTAAATATTTGGCACCAACCGACGTAATCTGGACTCCAGAGATTCGCTTTGCAATACAAGTATCTCTGGTGATGGTGGAGAGATTTGTATCTTTTACCTTCATCCTTCATGACACCATTTTCATCTCTTACAAAATGCTAGAAGATATATATCATCTGCTGGGCACACACTCACACACCCATTCGATTTGCTGTTATTTATTATAAGAAATCATATCAAATTTCCAAACGCTCTGGCTGGCGCTGTCTCGGGTTGGTTCTTCATCGTATTTATGACTCTATCATGTTCATGATATGTGATTGTTACCGCACCGATGCGGTAGCTTGCATCTGTGTTATTGATTGAGTGGGTAATGAATTGCATGGAATCCAGTTTATCTTTCTTTCGTAGTTTTTATTTTATTTTGTAGTTTCATGTTAGCTAAATTCTATTAAACAATTGGGAATGAAAAACACATGTGGTAATTTAATATTCCGGTGTCAAAGATTATCTATTTACTAATTCCGGTTTATTGGAAATTCTTGTTAGTAAACTCTTACATTCGTGACAGTTTTTAAAAAATGAATTTTCAAATTGGCTGTAAAGATAAATCAATAGAAAGCTTTGGATACCTAAATTCCGGACAACCGTGGATTTGGAATACAATAAAAATAAATGAAAAAAGCGATAGAGATGAATCAAACTTTGGTGAGTCTCGGGTTAAAGCGCATTTCGAGGGTCTATAATCTTACACCAAATTCGTACTGTTAAGTGAGATGATGCTCTTCATGGCAGTCAATTGGATTTGACTTTGCAGTTCCTGGAGAAAAATGATACTTGCTTAAATTGCTTCCAAATTTCTGACATAACATCGGTACGTAGAAGAACAAAAAAATAGAAGAGAACCGGCAAATTGCAGCACCTGGGCGGCCAACTGACAGAGTCAAGATGGCTGGTAATACGATTTGGCAATTTGAAGTGATTGCGGATTAAAGACTGATAGTGGCATAGTGTAGCTTGACACCCCATCCTGAATGAGATCGTCTAAGTCCGTGTCATCAATCTCAAATATAAAACACATAAAAAATGTAGGTTAACATTATGTAATGCCCACCGGTAACCGAAGCGTAAAAACGTGTTCGTAGATTGAGTCTCACACTATCGTCTACAGCAACGGTCACAACTTTTTGTACAAACTTGCTTACACCAGTGCACCGGGAGCTTCACTTCGGCCAAAACGTCACTCAAAAAACGCACCGTTTGGGCTCACAGAATCACTTATTTTGGTAGTAGGTTCTCAACGTTTCCCAACTTTTTTCAACCGTAGGGCTACTCATTTCGTTCCGCGGAGTTTCTATAGTAACTTTTTTTTCATAAGTTCACAACGGGAAGCAACGGTCAGTGTCAAAAAACCTGTAATGAAAAAGAAACCATTAGGAACCTTTATTAAAATATACTCTTTTTTTTTGTAAAAGAAAAAGTAAAGATTTCCTTTTTGTTCCAAATCTACTTCTGAAATTTTGAGTTTAGGCATACACTATTTTCTAAAATATGCTCCAAAGCTTCATGACTGTTCGAGCCCTGTCTGACACCGACGCGACGGTCACAGAACACAGAGTAGAAGGCCGTAGAACCAGAGAGTCAACTCATTCATCTGTGCTCATGGTGTGGATTGCGTTTGTATTATGTAACGCGGTCTCAATTGAACATTGGAGAGGAAATAACAAATCATTTGACTTGTGTTGGTTCGTTCAAAACGAAATCAACCAGTTATTTCTTACAGTTCCTATTGGTCAATCTAAAACGCATTCGTTTAAGTTCAAAATCTCCTGGTGTTTTGTTAGTTTTTTTTATTTTTTACGCATTTGGTATTAACTTCGTTCGTTGAAGCCCTGGGGTCGCCTTGTGGTCGCAACAAAGCTTTTTTTGACAAACCTTAACTCGCTCTGAATGTCAAACTGAGTGTTTTTGAGCCCTGGGGTTGACCTGGGTTTGCAGGCAACTCGCCTTAGGTTTTTGCTTAGGTTGAGGGCTGTCCAATGGTATGTATTTTTATTCAAATGACTGGGATGTGTGGTGATTTTGTGGTTTTGCGTTTTTTGAGGTCTGGAAAACCAAGATTGTTTTGGCAACTCATAGGGTCAAACCTATGTCAAGTTCAACGCACGAACCTATTATTATTTGGGAATATTCCGAACTAAGAAGCATGACAAGTCTCTCCCTTAAAGTATTACGTTTCCAGAGTGATTCTCTTTGACTTTATTTTAGATTGTACACTTACTCATGAAATGGAAACAATCTTCCTTAGCTTTTAAACTACACAAGTCTCTCCCAATGTGATCCGTTCAAGATTTTGAAGTTCGTTGAAAATTAGTTGGCTTAGCGTTGACATGCCATTTGGACAATCTAGTGTCGAACAACAATCAAAATCAAACTATTCTCTTTCATAAAATTTAACTTTATTTTTCATAGTTAAAATTATATTGATAATTGAGTTTTTATTAAGACTTTTTTTTTCATAGTTACAATATTATGTGAGTAAAATATACAGTGTTTTATGAAGTAGCTGACTTTGAATTGGTCTAGCTTTTACGTAATGGTTTTGATTTAAAGAATAATTATTTAAATTAATACTTAAAACAAATTAATACATCAGATGAGAAAAAGAAAAAGTTTTTAAGTGTTGCTCAAGGACACTAACAGATTTTACAGTTTGTGATGGTTTTCTTAAAACTAAATGATAGAAAGAACTTATTTACAACTTACGACTAAAATAATAATAATAATAATAATAACTTAGAACTAAAAAGGTGCTTAAGTCAATTCAAGTGAAATGACATTAGCACAATTCCGAATCTAGGAATGAACGAAAATAACACACTACACATTTTAATGCAATAAAATAATGTTTAAATTAATTCAAGATGAATATTTAGAGAAATGTTATCCTCTATAAGTGACGGGATTGCTCCTCGTGAAGAAGCCAGAAAGATATTCGTTGTTGTTTAGTTGGAGGCATTGTCTGGAGGAGTCGTTAGCTAGGCTAATTGGGGACATATAATATCTTTCTTCTAACATAAAATTTATATTTTCAAAATACATATTTTTTATTAGAGGGTTTTCATGATAACTAGATTTTTGTATTCTTTTAATTGCCAGGTCAGAAAGATAATATAAAAGAGGTTGAATTTTGGATTCTTTATATAAAATTGAGTTTTTAAACCATTTTCCATTAGGCCTTCTATATTTGCGAAGACAATTTCTTAAAATATATCTCTCGAAAATTTGAAATTCCTTAGCTACTGTGGGAGAAATTTTGAACCAAGAAATAAAACCGTAAGAAAGTATGGGACGAATAAGAGTCTTATACAATAAAAGTTTTGTATTTTTATTAATAAAATTAGATCTAAAAAGAATTTTAAGTTGACCGGCTGCTACTTTACTTTTATTGAGTGAGAGTCTTGCGTGGGGATTCATTCTTAGTCTATGATGAAGATTTATTCCTTGATATTTTATTTGATTTTTTAATGGAATTGGATTACCGTTGATAAAGAGTTGAAGCTGTTTACTCTCTTTAACTGCTAGGTAATGTCCTCTAGGGGAAGCATTTCTAAAGCAAATCAGTTCACATTTTTGAAAATTTATTGAAACTCCCCATTTATCAAAATACGAAATTACCTGCTCAAGGTGAGATTTAATTAGTTTAAGTCCTTCATGGGGTCTTTTGTGAGGGGCATAAATGATTGTATCGTCAGCATATTGAATACTCTTTGAAGGTCCTATGGAAGATGGGAAGTCGTGAATAAATATATTATAAAGGAATGGACCTAGAAAAGAACCTTGCGGTACACCAGTATGAGTTTGAATATGATTTGAAAAAAATGAACCAATTTTTATTTTAAGGTAACGATTGCAAAAAAAACTGTTTAGAATTTTAATAACATTAACTGGAAAATTTAGTGAAATCATTTTGAAAATAAGTCCGTCTGGCCACATTGAATCAAAAGCTTTTTTAAGATCCAATGCGCATGTTACCGTACATTCTCTTTTTCTCAAATTATCTAAAATACTATTTTCTAAAAGTAATATTGCATGTTCTGTAGAATGACCTTTTTTAAATCCAAATTGTGTATTAGGAATAATATTGTTTTCTTCACAGAATGGTTCAATTTGTTTATATATAGCTCTTTCTAAAATTTTACCAAAATTTGAAATGAGGGAAATCGGTCTAAAATTGTCAAGGTCATTACTATAACTTTTTTTCTTTATAGGGATAAGAATGGCTTACTTCCAAGCCGTGGGAAAATAAGAATTATTTATACAATTGTTAATGATGATTGTAATAGGTCTTAGAATTGGTTTACTGCATTTTTTG
Source organism: Melanostoma scalare (assembly GCA_949752695.1). NCBI lineage: Eukaryota > Metazoa > Arthropoda > Insecta > Diptera > Syrphidae > Melanostoma > Melanostoma scalare. The sequence continues at coordinate 1,293,062 of OX456985.1, forward strand.
ATAAAGAAATTTGAAATTTTGTCAGGACCAGACGATTTTTTATTATTTAAGTTAGCAATAATGTTTTCGATGAAGGGAGGTGAAACAAAACAATTTTCGGAAGTAGAATCTGATTTATTTTGGAGAGAAAAAGACGAAATGGTAGATGTATTGAGATTAACGAAAGAATTTTTGGCTGTAGAAATTTCAAGGGCTATGGCAGGGTTAAGCATATGACTGCGTTCTGCATATACTTCACTAAAGAAATTTTGGAATGCATTAATTTTATCTGAATCTGTATAAAGAGTAGTGTTTCTATATGTCAGTGGGTGGTGAAATGGGTTTGATTTGTTACGACCAGAAAGCTGGTTAATTTCTTTAAAAACTTGAGGCGATGGTCCGAGATTTTTAAGTCTTGATTTAAGGTTTTCGTTAAGATCAATTCGAATTTTATCTTTTAAAATTTTACTTAAGCAAGAAATACGACTAGAAAGCTCTTGATAATTTGGATTAATTCGATTTCCATTTAAATGGAAGATACGTTTAAGTTGACTTTTCCAAACCTTCCTAGTTTTCATAAGAGCAATTGTATTCTGACTGATATTTTTAAATGAACTTTTAATTTTGCGTAAAGATGAATGACTGGACAAGCAAGTATTTAAAGCATTGGTGATAAATTCAATATGACTGTCAATTTCTGTATTTGATAAATTTACATCATTAGGGATATGGTGGTTAGAAATAATATGGTCAAGTTGTCTGTTGCAGTTATTCCAATTGGTGTATTTGAACGAAAGTGGTTTTAATTGAGTATCAGGTAAAGGGTTAAAATTTATAAAATTTAGAGCTAAAAGAACTGAGAAATGATCGTATAGTGCATCGAGAGTAAGACAGGAATAATTTTGAGATTGTGGAAAACCAGAAGTAAGACTGGGAGATGTTAAAAAGAAGTCAATGTGAGAAGATGATCTAGGATACGTAGGTTCGCCCGGAGAAATAATATCTGTTTGGAAAAAATTATTTTGATACCAAAGAGCTCATCAAAAATTTGCTGAAATGGTTGTCCAATGCTGCTAAGTAAATAAATTGAAGCAAGTGCAATTCTTTCTGAATGACCAGTGGAGTCATTAGATTGAATACTTACGATTGTAGCTGAAATGTATGACTGAGTGTTGGATTGTATCTTTGAGAAGAATTCCAGTGCCAACACCTGAATCATTTCTAATGAATTTATAATTTTCGAAGTGTCTTTTATGCTTAGATTGTAAAAAAAAAAAGTTAAAATTATAGTCAAAAAACATTTTTAATTTTTAATTATTATCGTTTTAGGCCAGTCTTATACCAGCAGAACAAACTTCAATTAACCCAGGGGTTGGAAAAAACTATGGCACGGTTACTAGGCCAACAGAAAATCTCACTTACTCTTGGTATAATTTGGATGTCTTTGGAGCTGTACATCAGCCTGGCCCAGGACTGAAATACATAGTCAACCGTGTGAAAGGTCTTTTCTGCAACGACCGTCATATCCCAGCCCCACGAAAGCATCTGCTTAAAAATGGTAAGTCTGCTCTTTTTGTCAATTTAATGCCTCAATGTCTCTAAAATGTTTGTTCAGTTTCTGGAATAGCTTATCCCGGGGAACTATTAGCGGTTCTTGGCAGCTCAGGAGCTGGCAAGACAACACTTCTCAATGCCCTAGCCTTTCGTTCTTCCGTAGGCGTTCAAATATCTCCATCAAGTACGAGAATGTTAAACGGATACGCAGTAGATGCTACTGAAATGCAAGCTCGTTGTGCTTATGTCCAGCAGGATGATCTTTTTATTGGTTCTCTCACAGCACGAGAGCACTTAATCTTTCAAGCTATGCTAAGAATGCCACGAAATACTCCATATCGACAGAAGATTCAACGCGTTGAACAAGTCATTCAGGACCTCTCTTTGGGCAAGTGTCAAAATACAACTATTGGAGTGCCGGGAAGAGTAAAGGGTCTATCAGGAGGAGAAAGAAAACGATTGGCTTTTGCATCAGAAGCCCTTACAGATCCTCCTTTATTACTTTGTGATGAACCCACTTCCGGTTTGGATTCTTTTATGGCACACAGTGTAGTTCAAGTTCTAAAGAAACTTTCCCAAAAGGGAAAAACGGTCATTCTGACCATACATCAGCCCTCTTCTGAGTTATTCGAATTATTCGACAAAATCCTTCTCATGGCCGAGGGAAGAGTGGCTTTTCTTGGGACTCCAAACGAAGCAGCAGATTTCTTTGCTTAGTAAATAAAAGTTCAAATTGTTTTTCGCAGAAAATCTTTAAAACAAAATCTTCTAGCTTGGGAGCTCAATGTCCAACAAACTACAACCCTGCCGACTATTATGTGCAAGTCTTAGCTGTAATGCCTGGCAAAGAGCAGGAATCAAAGGACCGGATTGCAAAAATATGTGACAACTTCGCGATAGGAAGGCATGACATTGCTTAGGTCTCCAAAAAGTCTTGATGTTCCATTTTACAGTTTTTTTTACAGAGTATCAAGGGAAATGGAACAGACATTTCAAAAAATGGCTGTCAAGGCAAACGGAGTCACACTAGACGAGAATGCCAATCATCCTTATAACGCTACCTGGTTTACCCAGTTACGTGCTGTGCTCTGGAGATCGTGGCTGACTGTACTGAAGGAACCTTTGCTTGTCAAAGTTCGTCTAATTCAGACTACAGTAGGAAGAAAATAGCAAAATGCTTTAGATCTTCTTTGTACACCTGACCTTTTGTTTTTTCAGATGGTTGCTGTGCTTATAGGGCTCATATTTCTGGGCCAACAATTGACACAAGATGGTGTTATGAACATTAATGGAGCTATTTTCCTCTTTCTCACCAATATGACGTTTCAAAACGTCTTCGCCACTATAAATGTAAATTAATATTCAAAATTAACTATGTGATTCTACTGGGAGAAGGATTGAATATTTTTCTACTTCCAGGTTTTTACGTCCGAACTGCCAGTTTTTATGAGGGAGGCTCGAAGTCGTTTATATCGCTGCGATACTTACTTCTTAGGAAAGACGCTAGCAGAACTGCCCCTCTTCCTCACAGTGCCCTTTGTGTTCACATCTATAGCCTACCCACTTATTGGTCTACGAGCAGGACTAAATCACTATCTTGTGGCCCTGGCTATTGTGACTCTCATTGCCAATGTCTCCACTTCTTTCGGGTACTTAATCTCATGCGCAAGCTCATCTACATCAATGGCACTTTCAGTAGGCTCACCCGTTATAATACCATTTCTATTGTTTGGTGGATTCTTTTTAAACTCTGGATCAGTTCCAGTGTATTTCAAATGGCTTTCGTATCTATCATGGTTTCGGTATGGAAACGAAGGACTTCTCATCAACCAGTGGTCAGATGTTCAAGCAGGAGAAATCGCATGCACTAAATCGAACACTACCTGTCCCAGCTCAGGACGGGTGATTTTGGAGACCCTTAATTTCTCTGAAACCGACTTGCCGTTAGATTTTTTGGGGCTCATTCTATTGATATTGGGATTTAGAATCACTGCCTACATAGCCCTAGTGATGAAAACCAAGAGAAAGGAGTGATTTTTCTTAACTCAGCTTTTTCGCAATTTGTATTTAATTTATATTAAATGTTTGATAATCAAATATAAAAAATTCATTGAACTGAAATTAATTGAACTACGATATTTATTTTTAGCATTTAATTTTTTTGTATAGAAGTTCTTCAAATGATTTCTAACACAAAAACAAGTACCTGTTTAGGAACCCCATCTCGATCGCTGCAAAAAACCTTTTGAAATTATTTTTTCAAGTTATTGCTTTTATTATTTTTGAATATTAAAAATTTTGCTACTGAAAAAAACTATAGCGTTGATATCGCTACGACAGTAAAAGTTATAAATAAATAAAGAAATAGGGAGGCACAACAGACAACAGAGCTAGGTCTAGCGCATTTCTCACAACCATTGTCTTTGTGAGGGAATCGTTGGCCTAAAATTTTCTGCCTGGGTCTAGCGCTTTTCTCACCACCATGCCTTATGAGGGAATTTATGGGACCTACAATTTTCTGCCGGTTCCGAACGGCTAATCGAGAAAGCGCTTTTCATGACAATGAATTTACTATCGGACGACTTGAAAGGTGATACCCGTGAAAAACATTTTTACCTTTGGTTGGACTCGAACCACGAACCACTCGGTTTACAGGCAGACATGCTAACCGTCACGCTTAACATACTGTGTTACTTATTTTTAAATGTTAAATTTTAATCTTAGTTCTGAATCAAGTATTTAAAAAAAAAATTAACGACTGAGTTTATTAATTTTAATTATTTAACTTTAAGTGAACTTTAATGTCGTCACTAATAGTAATTCAAAAGTTAGAAGGTGTTTTTAATCCGTAAATATTTAACCACTCCATTTTTATATATATTTATTTTGGGCGACCTACGCGCCTGAATCTCGGGCCTCGGGCGTATTTTTGACGACAGATTACGAAAAAACTACACGTGATATTGATACAATTTTTTTTTTTTTCATTAGTTCATTATTAGTATTAATAAAAGTTTTTTTTTTGTTTTCTTGTTATCTTGGCCTTGATGTGTATTTGAATCGATCTATGCCGGCGAGACATGCTTGACTTTGTGGCACGATTTCTCTGCTTGAGAACCTTGAAACATGAAAACAATCATATTTTTTTTTACTTCTTACTCATCCTCCTACGATTAGGTACAAGCTTTTCGAAAGATTTTGAGGTTTAACAAAATTGCAACGATTTGAAAAGAAAAGATAAGAAAGCTGTAAGAAATTGAAATAAAATTTTTTTTAATTTAATCATAGTGAGACGTTTTAAGAATACGAAACACTTTGCAGATTTCCCATTTATCTTCGAATGTTCCTTTAAAATCTTGCCAACAGTTCAATCTTTTGAAACTGCTGAGGTAGCCAAACCTTCCAAAGTGTCTTTAAAAAAAGCAATGAATTCAAAATATTGATAGCTTTTAAAAATCAATTAAAATTCATGCCTCCAGAATACTCCCTAAATGTATAGAACCACAAGAAAACTCATTTTAAGCTACTTTTTGAAAAGATGAAATGCATTTTTGGTGTAGGTATACAAAATTAATTCCATCACACAAGTTTTTTAAGAAAATATGGTTCTGTACGCTGATTTTCTTTTTAAAAAATAATAAATTCTTTTTTGGTGGCACATGTTTGATTTATTGTAACGTCGATTTATAATAGGATTCGAAAAAACTCAAAACTGCCGGGGTGATTTAAAACTCTACCAGGAATATAGGGAAGTGGCTATTCTGAGAGCGCATGCAATTTGTTTTGGAGTTTGAAGAATTCGTGTTTCCCTCAAACTTTTTTTCTAAATTAGACAGCTGATTAAATGTTAAAAAGCAATGCATGTAATATCATTTGAAAATGTTTTAGATTGAATATAAAATACGGATGCTTCATTACTGATACTTTTCATGTCAAAAAAGTGAGCAAACCACAACTCCTTGCACGAAAAATGTAAGCAAACCACCAAATCTTCATCAGTAGTCATATCAATTTGAGAGTTTTTATATTCGTATTGAGCTTAGTAGCAACGCTTGGATGATTGTCAAATAACATTAATTACTAGTAAGCTACTTTGTTTTTCAACATAAAAACAATTCCGAAATGACATTAACTCGTGAAAATGACCAAAAGGACTACAACCAGAGTTAAGGTAGTGTCATTTTACATGCAAGTAAAAATCGACCGGCAAGCGGCAGCCCTCGAACGAAACCCCAAGACCCCTTTTTTTTGTCGGTTGCTTTGAAATCAATTTAAAAAGTAAACTTTTTTATATTTTTGAATTTGCTACAGTGGAGACAGTTGAATGCTCTAATCAAAACTCCCGTAATAAGCATTGGATTGGAAGAGCTATGATCCCTTCGAGATCACGATGTTTGCAGCACTGAAAAAAGAAGTAAAAGATATTCATACTACTAACACCCAAAAAATTGTTGAAGTATCTCTCCTGAAGGCCTTACGTTTAATCTGAACAATAAAACTGCAAATTATTGTAGAAATACGACTGATTTACTAAAAATGAATTTTTTTTGCACCACTATTCGTTACTTTTGATTTTTTTTTAGAAATGACAATCTCGATCTGTTGCATCCGTACTCCTTCAGTCAATGTCGATCATTCTCTGACTAATCTGCTTGTGCTAAATAAATTCAAAAGCAATTTTTTTTTCGTCAAACTTTAATTTCCAATAAGAAAAATAATTTAAATAGATTATAGAAAACAGATACCTACCAAACAAAATAACCATTTTCACCTCACATCTTCAACTTACCAATAACAATACACATGGCATTGCTCTTGCGCACTACGAACACACCCAATCGCGTGTTTTTCACCACTTCAGTGCGCATGACATATAAACGTCAAATGTCAAAAGCATCGTCTGACAAAAAAAGCCAGGTGTTGTTCCAAAGTGCGCGTATATTCCCCCTCCTATCAGCCGGTTGTTTGCGATAAAAAATTACTTTAATTACAAAGTTAACTTTCTTGTTTCTTTTGAGTAAACATTTAATCAAACGCGTTAAGCACAGTTATTGATAAAAAGTCTCTCGCGATTATCGTATCGAACCCCGAAGGGCACGCAAGCAAAACCAATAACTCAGTCTGACACGGTTTACGGTACATTGTGAAAAAGTGTGTTGAAGAATCAAGTTTAATTATACTACGTCACAGAAGAACTCAAGTAGTGCTTGGCCGCCTCGTAAAGTGGGTATCGTTTTGTTTTTTTCTTTCTAATATATGACGCAACAACGCAATTGTTAGTCGGTCGAGACGGCCTTCGAATTTGTGTTTCGTTTGTGGATCAACTTGAAACCCCGAGAGAAAATCGAGAAAAATGAATATAGACACCCTTGTCCAGGAGTGGGAAGAACTCACCGCTGAATATGGCGAACTTGAGGTGAGCTCAATATCGAAATTGTCTACAAAAAGACAAGACAATTAATTCTATTTTGTTGACTAATTTCAGGAATGCAATCGCAAGTATATTGACTTGCTGGATCAGGTACAAAGCCATCAGCAAAAATGTTTTAACGAGATAAAACATCAACGCTATCGGATGGGCCAGATATCAGCTTCCCTGCGAGAGTAAGTACACATTATGGTATACACAAATCTGTTCTGTATTTGGTAAACAGTGATTGGAGGCAAAGTCTAACCCCACACTGTTAGTTCGTTGTCACTTAATATCCGCATTCTACTATTACTGCTGGTTGTCTTGTCATAAAGTCCAATAAACAAAATTGGCGCTTTCAACTAGCGACTAGTTGAGTATTCCAATAATAGCCCGTGATATATGTACCTACATACATACATTTAATAATTCTTATCAGCCTTCGATAAAAAGTAATTTTTATGTGAAATAAAGCTTTGTCCGTTTTGTTCAGCAAAGTTTTGCGTGCACAACCGTTGAAGCGAAATACCTGAGTAAATTTAAATTATTATATAATTATTTATGGACTGCTGGGATAACTATTGTTGCGTTGTATGTAAATTACGGCGTTATGACACAAAACTTTCTTTTTGAATTTCGTGTTGTTGATTAGGCATTTGAATATTTAACTTGCCTGAGTCATTGGTAGCTACAATGTTTAGAGAGCTTTGAATGATTGCCATTTAAATGCAGCTTAATGTCTTTGTTATGATTCGGTACATCAGCACCTGCTTACTCTTTGAAAACGAGTTGTACGATTACAGTAAACATTTATTTTGGTTTTGTGAAGTCAAAAGACTCATTATTTGTATTCTCAGTTTTATCGATTTTTTCAAAGGGGCCAACATGTTATACACAAATATTTACAGTGTGATCAGCAACGAGATGATCCAGCTGATGATTTAGATGTTTTGAGTTGCAATTGCTAAAAATATGTAACGGTTTGAAAACATAGAATCAAAATATAAAACACAAAAAATACGCTTACCGTTGATGCAAGCTCGTTTTTTACCAGTTAGATAAAAAAAGAAAACCCATACAAATATTTAAAAAGCAAATGTTTTCGTTTTGGTTTTAATCACACTTTTTTATCTATTTTAAGTTAACCTTGAAAATATGAAATATTTCAGTACAAAATTGAGTGTGTGTGAGTCGTCAGATCTGCAGTCAGCGCTTTTTTAAGAGAAAGTGCCGGCTCTAGCTAAAATCACTCTAACTTTGAATGAGGTCATTAAATACAGAAGCTTTATAAACATCTCACTAGCTAGTAAGAACTTCAAATAAAATTTAGTTGAAATTATACGGTTAACCGTATGCCTAAATCTCGATATTTTAGGCAAGTGAAGTAAAGTAACAGAACTAAAAAATAGAGAATATATTCTCAGTAGTGGAAAATATAGTAAGTGTTGCTTGAAAACAAATGATTAAAGCCTTGCGCAAACCAATGCGGTGAGTGCGTGCGATGCGATTGCGTTAAGTCAAATCTCTATGTAATCTTATGGACGTTTGACTTAATGCATAGAGATTTGACTTAACGCAATCGCATCGCACGCACTCACCGCGTTGGTTTGCACAAGGCTTTTGTTTTGCTTTTTTTTTCTAAAAATTCTTGATTCAGAACAAAAATTAGTTCAAAATTAAATGACACAAGATGTCAAGAAAATGACAAACGTCAGATAAGTAAGCCCCAGGTTTTAAGTACATATTTTAAGTGGGGCTTACCTGATTTTCATTACTTGGGATAAATAAATTATAGAAAATGAACTAAGTCACTTATTACCACATACTATATTGTTTTTGAAAGCCAATACTTTGTTCCTTTAATAATTATCAAGTCTTGAAGTTAAAATTGTGAAAAAATCAAATAAAATATCTACCAAATCTTGCCTAATTAAGTCCCACTTTTTCTTTCGATAAATTAATGCTCTTATTGGTTTGAAGTTAATCGCAGAAAATCGAGTGAAAAAACCTTTCTTAGTTCACGAAATGTACTTTGTGTAGAAAACATCTTTTGGCTCAGAGAATAAAGTCCAATCAGCGGAAAACCCACACAATTTGTTATTCTCGAGAAAGGTAGCCTTTGTTTTATTTTAATTTCTCAAAAACTAGGAAACATTTTCCGTTCCATTTTCTGTGTTTGAGTAAGAAAGAATAAGAGCATTGAAAGAAATAGTGATTCTTGATAAAGCAACATTTTGTAAGAACTTTATTTAAATAATAAAAAACTTAACTTTTTTTTAAAAAAAATTCGACTTTGATTTTTGATTACCCAAAAACTATTTACTTAATAAACTTTAACTAAAATGTCAATTAAAGAACAAGACATTAGGTTTTAAAAACACTATAGCATGTGGTAGTATAGATCGTACTTGATTTTTAACAATGTTTAAAATTGCTCGGATGGATATAGACCACCCTCCCATACGATTTTTTTCTTGTCTTGACCCAACCTATCCATCCTGAGGTTTTGCTGCGCCGTATGTAAAATATCCTGTTTGGGGCTCAACTAGTTCACCTCCTCGAGAGATTTTTTGAAGGCGTGAAAAAAAATATGGCTTCAAATATTCTGTAATCTTAGGAGTTTATTATACATATATTCATGTATGCAAAATATTTACTATCAGCTTGAACTTTCAATGTAAGCAACTGAATAAGTTGTTGCAAGCTCACATTGCTATTTTCCACACCTTCTGGTACATTTCCATTGTTTTCTTCAGCCATTTTATTCTCTACAACCCTTTACCCTTATCGCTTTAGCAACAGAATCTTCAACTTTCGAAATATTTTTCTTCTTCACTTCTCTTCGGTTAGGATTGTATTGAATTAATTTCTTCTTCTTCCGCAAGTTGTATGTACCAAGAGTCATGTAACTAATAGAAAATTAGGTCCACATAGGTTGAGCCCCCAAATGTAAAATATTTACTAAACTATTTAAATGTTGTGTTTATTTGAAAAGTAATTTTACTTTAATGGAAAATATTTATCACAATCTTGACTTCAAAAGCAAACATAAATTAGGTTTTAGAATAAAGGCAAAGTACTTGTAAGCAAAGTGGAACTCAATAACTTAGCTGAAGATCCACAACATCACTACCATATTTTTACATGTAAATTGTCACGTAATTTCGAGTTAAAATATTGAAATCCAAGAGAGATATGGACCATTTCTTGAACTCCTTGAAATTAGAAGACGTCAATTTGCCGCATTTTTTTGAATTTTTCTGGTACCTGTAACAAAGGAAATAAAAACATGGCGTTAAAGTAGACCCTTTTCCCATACAGCCATCTATAATTATAGTGAACAATTGAAAATTGACAAAATGGCAGCAATTTAAAAAAAAGGTCTAAATTTCACCAAAAAAATCGTTGATGGCTGCCAATTTTACAATTTTCATCCGATCGTAAAAGTTGTAGATGGCTGTATGTAAAAACATATGAAGAGTATGCAGTTAAAATTTCATGACGATTCGTTAATATTTGCGTGAGTTACAGCTGCGGCAAATTTGAAAAATGCAGTTTTGAGAAAAATGCAGTTTTGAGAAAAATGCGTTTAAAGTTTTCAGAGCAGTTTTCGATTTAACTAACAGGAAGAGAGTACAAAGGATCTAGATGTCCTTGAGCATTCAAAAATTTAAGCCGCAGGAAATACAAGGAATTGTAGGACATTAAGGACAAGACAGCTGTCGGGCGCCCCGCCGCGTTCGTATGGGTGGAGTTCGAGCGCCCGAGATGCTTCTCTTCTATACTCTTCTTCTTCTTAGTGTCCGGAAGCTGTTGACAGCAACACTTTAACTCCTACTGGAGCATAGGGCGGCAACCAGATCCTTCCATCTCTCTCTATTCCTAGCACGATACCTCAGCTGTGAAAACGACTGCAAATTTTGGGACCGAGCTTCCTTCATGACAGTTGACCTCCATGTTTCCTTTGGTCTTCCAATCCGTCTCGCACCTTGAGGATTCCATTCAAAGCACTGCTTTGCTATGTTGTCATCAGGCTTCCTCAGTGTGTGGCCAATCCAGCGCCATTTTCTTTGCTTGATGTCTTCATCCACTTTTGTTTGTCCAGTCCTAAGCCACAGATCATTGTTGGATATTGTTTGTGGCCATCGGATCTTTAGGATGTAACGCAGACAACGGTTGACAAAGCCTTGCAACCTACTCGAGATGTTAGTAGAGCATTTCCACGTTTCACAGGCATAAAGCAGCACGGATTTAACATTGGATTCAAAGAGTCTCAACTTAGTACGAAGTGATATTTTTGAAGAGCTCCACACTGGAAAAAGCACTCCGAATGCACTACGAGCTTTATTTATTCTATTGCTGACGTCCAAGTCTGTTCCACCGTCGGGTGATAGATAACTACCCAGATAGTTAAACTGAGTGACCTCTTCTATTGTCTCCTGCCTCACAATAACCTGCTGTTGTTGGTTCCGGCTGGTGTGCATTATTTTTGTCTTCTTGGCGTTAATCTTTAAGCCAGTTGCCTCACCATTTTGTTGAAGAGAGTGGCACATTTGGTTAAGGGCTCCAGCTCCGTTTGCCATTAAGCAGATGTCGTCAGCATAGTCCAAATGGCTTAACTTGTGAAAGAGGCCCCACTGGATACCAAGTCTTTCACCTTCACCCACCGTGGCAGTCATAACATCATCGATTGCCAGTAAGAATAAAATCGGTGACAAAACATCACCCTGTCTCACTCCTTGTCGAACTTCAAATGCATCGGAAAGCTGTCCACTGTGCAGAACGACACACCTTGCGTTGTTGTACGATTCTTTTATAAGAGCAACAATTTTATCCGGGATACCTCTAGCACCAAGCGATCTCCAGATAGCATCGCGACTAACGAGATCGAAGGCCTTTTCGAAATCGACGAACATGAGGTAAAGCGGCGATTGATACTCCGATGATTGTTCAAGAATAATTCGCAAGGTGTTAATGTGATCGACACATGATCGACCACTGCGAAATCCCGCTTGATGCCTCTTGAGAGTAGACTCGATCTTAGATTTTATCCTCTCGAGAATAATAGTTGCCATCAACTTCGGAAATACGGACAAAATGGTGATACCACGCCAGTTATTACAATTCTTTAGATCACCTTTCTTCGGTAGCTTGACGATAACTCCGTCTTTCCATTCCCTGGGAAAGGTTTCGTTTACCCAAATAGCCTCAACAAGTGGCAACAATATATCGGCTGCCAAGTCGGGGTCTGCTTTGAGGAATTCGGCAGGTATGCCATCCAGTCCAGCTGCTTTGTTGTTTTTTAAAAGTAATATCGCGGTTCTCTTAGAACAGGGTGGTTGTTGTTGCTACTTTGTTGACCTACAAGATCCTTAGTAATCGTATACAACACCCTTGCATTACCTCTTCTTGCAGCATTTTCCGCACTCTCCGCCAATTTGTCCAATCTGGCCCTCCTATCTCGTCTCACACACCTCTGCACTACCTTGTGAGCTGCTCTGTACTCGATTCGCATAACTGATTTCCGATGAGCATCAGTTTCCTTGTTTATATTTATTTTGAGTGCTCTGCGGTGTGTAATTTTGTCCCAGGTGTCTTGGGATATCCAAATGTCCCTATCTCTAGATTGCCTCGGTACCGTTTCAGATCCAGCTTCCACAAAAACCCTTTTAACTTTGTCCCACATCGTCTCAATGGGAACATTAACGTTCAAGTCCACATTTGACGCCTTGTCGTTGAGGGTGTTGGCAAAATCACGACAAATATTTGGGTCACTTAGAGCTGTTGTATTGAATTTTGGCCTGCTTGCTGTATTTTCTGAACGTCTCCGGATAGCAGCTGTTCGTAGCCGTAAAGTTGCTAGTAGCAGGTGATGGTCGCTACCTATATCCGCACTTCTCTCATTCCTCACATCGCAAAGTGATTTTCTCCATCGTTGTTGAATAATAAAATGGTCGATTTGATTTTGTGTTCGACCATCAGGGGAGACCCAGGTGACTTTGTGACAGGTCTTGTGTGGAAACAGGGTTCCACCAACCACCAGCTGATGAGCGTTACAAAAATCGACCAACAAATCACCGTTGTTATTTCGCTGGCCCAAGCCATGTCTACCCATAACGCGTTCAAGGCCTACGTTGTCCGGGCCAACTTTGGCATTGAGATCCCCCATGATGATAGTTATGTCTCCTTTTGGAACATTGTTGTATACCGAGTTCAGCTGAGCATAGAACGCGGTTTTGTCGTCCTCCGCTGCATCGTTCGTCGGGGCGTAACACTGGATGATGGTGATTTTTCTTCTATACTCTGCCATTCCAAAAATATGCAAGATATCATTATAATATTTAAGGACATCATTTTTGAGATGTTTACTTATCGCATTTTTTTTGGAAAAGTGGTACCCGTGGCGTGATGGTTAGCATATCCACCTGCTAACCCAGAGGTTCGAGGTTCGAATCCCAGCAGAGGCATAAATGGTTTTTTCACATGTATCGCCTTTCGCGAGGAACTGGCAAGTCCTCCGTTAGTAAATTCATTGCCATGAAAAGCGCTTTCTCAATTAGCCGTTCGGAACCGGCAGAAAATTGTAGGTCCCATAAATTCCCTCATAAGGCATGGTGGTGAGAAAAGCGCTAGACCCAGGGGCTCTTCGCTCTGTTGCGCCACCCTATTTATTTTATTTATTTATTTGAAAAGTATCTCCACACTTTAGATCCGATCTTTGAAAACAAAAAATGAGAACGACTGTTTCGCACGTAGTACATGCTATTGTGATTTGAAAACACTGCCTGCGTTCAATGCACCGTAACGCGTAACTTCGAAAAAGTCTGTTTTCGTCGTTCTTATTCGTCAAAAGTACAAGATTTTCAGATGACATTTTGATCATACAAGTCAGATTTTCATTTTTTCGCGAAGCTAGGTTTTCAGTCTGGGAAAACGGAAAACAGTCTGAAAATCTAACTTTCATATTTAACTTGTCGAAACAAGGAAAACAACATAATGACAATCGGACTTTAATCGATATTCTTGGGTTAGTTTTTTGTTCTAGAAGTTTTCGCTTATTCGTTGAATTGAAATTGATAAATTATTGAGTTGGATATTCTGTTTTGTCAATTAATATTGGTTTTAGTCATACAAAATTGATTAAAATGGAACTTGAATATTACTTTTTGTTTTTCTATGAATCATTTTGAAGCTGATACATGGTTTCCAAGTGTACATTAGTTAAGAAAACTGAATAAAATCACATGAAAATCAAATCTAAAAATATCTAAATTAAATATTTTTTTAATATTTTAAAGGATTTTTTTTTTAAATTGGCAATTTCTATGACATAAAAACGCTAAAAATTTAATCCAAACTATTAGATTACTTTTTTGGAAGTTTTAAGACATTGCTAGAAGATGTTTTGGCAACAAATTAAAAAAAAAATTGAGGTACTGTTTTTAAAATATTCAAAAAATCAATAGTTACTGAAAAAATTAGTCATAATTTTACAAATCTTGGCAAGCGTTATTTTTTAAGCAATTTAGGACTCCTAGAATATGTATAAAATTGCGTTAGAATCGTAAAAGCCATTAACGAGAAAGTCGGGTTTGAATAAAATTGTACTATGGGCGGTACCATTTTTAGGCTTTTTCTAAAACTTTTTTTTACATCATACAACATAAGAAAGACAACCAAAAGTTGATTTGTCACATTAAGTTTTATTGAAATCTTTACAGCCGTTGTGTGGTAGATGTACCGTTTTTATAAGACCTATACAAAAATCCTCTGTATGCTGCCCTTAACTGCAAATTTTGAAGAAAATCCGTCAAGGATTTGTGACACACTATTTAATTGTTTTTATAGCGTAACGGTTACAGCACCGAATGAACCCCTTGAATTTAAAAAAGGAACTCTTTCACTCGGTGCGGTGGATTGTGATCCTCTCAAGTCTCGAGGTCCCTCAAAAATTAATAAGCGCTGAGCTGATACCTTTGTCTTACATGTATCATGCATGCAAGACCTTACTTTTTTGGCTTTATTTATCAATTTAATAAGTTATTTAAGTCGTTGGAATATGCACAAGATACGTGTAATTTTCAATATTAAATTACAGAAATTGAAAATTGATGAAAAATTTATATCCAGCGAATTTGGTTTCAGGAGAATTTAAAGTAATACACAGAAGTTGCATTTTTCTGAATTTAGTAGTTAGTAGTTCTCTCATTTTTCTGCAATTTGCCTCTTGTTTGGTATATTGGAAGATTCGGGCAGAACTGTTAGCAACCTTTCGAAATGACAGTTTGGGTATTCGCGTAGATTCTTAATTTTTATGGATCGGCCATGGCGTAATGGTTAACATGTCTGTTTGTTAACGCGGAAGATCGAGGTTCGAATCCCAGAAACATAAAATTGCTTTTGTAGTTGTATCGAAATTTCTCTAGTAATTCGCAATTCCTCCGAGATTAATTAAACTGCCAAGAAAAGCGCTTTCTAAAAATTTGCCGTTCGGGATCAGCGTTCAATTGTAGTTCTCTAAATGCTTTAAGCATGGACCATGGAGGTTCTCCGAGCTTTCTTTCTCTAATGACTCGGAATATATATTTTTTTTTATTCTACAATTTCCTTTTGCACTTTGAAAAAGCCTATGCATTTGGCGTCTGAACTGACACTAAAATAAGATGGGCAACTTTGGTTTTATATCTGAGTTGTTATGTTGCTTTAATTTACACAACATGATTTTATTTTGCTCGCATTTAATTATTCATTTGCATATTGAAACAATTGCTGTCGCTCTGTACTCTTACGAAACAAAGGCAATAACCAATGTAAACAATTTAACCGTTTATCCACACTGATATGGAGTCAATTGAGGGGTTGAATTGTGAAAATGAACCGAATGTGATGATAATTCTAAGCGAACAATGCAAGTCAGGAGCAAATTGTTTTAAAGTATTCACAATCGAGAGCTTCGGCCTCCGAACACACCTGCCAGCGCATGATCAAAGCTTTACTTTGCAAGTAAGACAAGCACTGGGTTTCGTAAGCTTTGTTTTAGTAAGAGAGTGAAACGACTCCAAACAAAACAATTTTTTTTACTTATACGTCAATATTCACGCGTGGAGCACTCTTGTTTTACTATCATTTAAGTAAAGCAACTTCCGTTATAGCGGTGTGTAATAGAACGGTTATCATACAAATTTAACATGCTGGAAGTGGTCAACGCTTTCAAGAGTCAATACGTCCTGGACCTGGGCTTGTTTTTACATGTAATGGACGTCTATATAGTGATTAACCTAATAATTTAACTTAATGAGTACTTGCACTTGTGCGAGAGTGTTGCTTTAGCCTTCAGAGATTTCAGTCTACAACTGGTCAACTTTAACCTATAAAAACAAACAACATTACATTACGTTTCGGTCGCTCAATGCGTTTTGAACAAATACTGAGAGAGAAGCAAGTTAATTACATGACCATGGCCGTGGCAATGACACTTGACTAGCAGTATACCATTTCAATATCATTCAGTGTCTCGTATAGCTCATTGAAAAAAATCTTTGTTTACATTTTACCTTAATTGGTTTAACATTTTATTGCTGCTTCAACAAAATTTTACAGTTGAAAAGTACAATGGGGACACTTCTTTTCTGTCAAATTGTAAAAAGTGTCCGAGTAGTGCCTTGACTATTAATCGTTATCATCTCATATTTTACTTTCCAACTCGTCTTATCTTTCTAGTATAGGTTTAGGCTTCAAAGTCGAACTGATAGATTTCGTATCTAGTAGATAGCAGGTGGGACGTCGTTTTCTTTTTAGATTGTTTTGCTCAGTACATGACTTTGATTTAATTCAATTCAGTTTTGATTTCAATTATTGTGTGTTGAAATTGATAGCGATAATATATCATTTTACCATTTATCAGAACAATTGAACTGAAAAAAAATTATAAGACCAAGAGCTTACAGCAAATATTTGGTTGTGAGGAGTAGTAAAAGGTTATTCGTTAACACACAAAATGAATTAGGATGATACCAAACTTTGTTGTGATCTTAACGAATAGGATTTACTTTTTAAATAGTATTTATTTTAATTTATTAACATTGCAATTAAAATCAAAGTGCTAATAAAAGAAAAGATTGCGAGCTATTGTGGCTTTCAGCTCTGAGATATGTAGTTGATTAAGATGTACTGATAAATAAATACATATAGGGTGGTGCGACAAATCTATTGAAGCCTCGTGGTCAACCGCATTTTAGAGAGTTACATTTTTATGCCTCTTCCAAACGGCTTAGTGAGAAAGCGGTTTCATGGAATTGTAGTTTACTCTCTTAGAATGCCAGTTTCTTGCGAAAAGCGGTTTCACGGAATTGTAATTTACTCTCTTAGAACTTGCCAGTTTCTTGCGAAAGGTGATACCACTAGAAAAACAATTTTATGTTTCTAAGATCCGAACCTTGAACTCCCGCGTAACAGACAGACTTGCTAACTATTACACCACTGGCACCTGATGTTGGAATATTGGGTTACGGTATACGCGGGTTTCCGTGACAAAATTTCTTATTAGTTTTTATTTGATGGGCTTGAAGATCAGCTTCGTCAAAAACTCATTACTCTTAATACCCATGTGGCAGGGTATCCGCATTAGTTTGGTTTTTTCTTTATGGTTGTTGATTATACTCGTATATCTTGGATTTTCGATATAATACCAATATTACGATTAAAATTATTGCCTGCTTTAACTGTATACCTACATAGATGCTACAACAAATTTTCCAGTAAGTGCAAGTAATTTTATTTTTTTATTATTCATTTGAATTTAATTGCAGGATTAACTGCCTTTTAATTTTTATATGACCCCTTTCGGCATATCAATGTCTGTGTTTCTATGACCACAATTAAGGAATGTAGGCAACCTTTTCGGTGTAAGATAAGAGACCGCCAAGTAGTTATGATCTTAAGAATAGCAAAACCTTCTGCAATAGAAATGAATACTTTGTTGCAGCAGGTCTAAAGAATATTAAATAATTATTTGTGTAATCGCGGTATTTGCCGAATTACGAGGTTAAGGTTGTTAGGTTTCAAGTCCTAGCAGGTATAGCTGATTTATCGGCCAAGACATTTAACTACACATAACTTCAAAGGAAAAAGAGCTCAGACCACACGATATAGCCATTTTATTTACAAGTTCCAAACGCGAAATTACCAGTATACCAAAATTGTTTCACAATATGTACATATATATTGATAAAAACAATCAAACCGGGCATTATCTATAATTAGTCATTATCATTGAAAAAAGTGAGTTCCGCCATTTTGTCAGTTTATCTGTCCAACCTAGGCGGAATGCAGCAAATGAAGCTAATGTCATTTAAACTTATTAGTAAGTAAGTAAGTAAAGTAAGTAAAGTATTCATTTTATTGGTATATTAATACATCATTTACAAATATTTATAATGAATTTAAAGCCTTGGCTTTGCCGTCAGCTCGGTTGGCAGATTAATAAAAAAGGATATAATATTTATAATAGAAAAAAAATAATAAAAGGAGAGTTATCTATTCAATTTCTGTTATAAGTAACTTTCTATATTTTAATATGTCTTTCAAAAAGAGGTAGAGTTTTTTCCAAGCACTATAGTTTAACAATGTTATTGTTTCTTGTAATGTAAGTGAT
Organism: Melanostoma scalare; assembly: GCA_949752695.1. Classification (NCBI taxonomy): domain Eukaryota; kingdom Metazoa; phylum Arthropoda; class Insecta; order Diptera; family Syrphidae; genus Melanostoma; species Melanostoma scalare. Next base: position 1,311,658 of record OX456985.1, read on the forward strand.
TTTTTTCCGAAGTATGAAATTCGATGTTGTGCAAATATGCGACATACACTAATGAGATGGAAGCAGTCTTCTTTAGCTTTCAGATTACACAATGAACAAAATTGATGGAAGCTGTTGTTATATGGTGTTCCATTAAGTCCAAGGACTTCACATCTTGTCTTGAAAATCAGAGATATTTCCTTATAAGTTTAATTAAAATAACTTGCTTCCATTAAGTTCAGTTTCAATTGAGAATAAAGGATTCTGCTTTGTGACTTTTGAGCTTCTTTAATGAATTCAATCCTTACTATATCTTCTTGAGTTTGGATTATTTTTTAGAGCCGTTCTTTAAAGTGCAACAAATTACTATAATCTAGTTCCAAGGTTTCTCCATAATAATTTCCTAAGTCTTTCCACTTCGCCATCTACCAGTCCGCGTTTCTCCAGTTCGTACAATGCCATTTGTTTGTTTAGCCGATTTTCTGGATGAGAAAGCACTCTTAAGATGTAGTCTGCATGCAGCTTGAGAGTGTATGTGTAGATTTTAGCTAGACCCGTTTCGAGATGTAGAGCATAAGTTGGCGTTTTTATCGGAAGATTGAACAGTTTCTTCGGAAAGCACCTTTGAAATTTTTCTATTGCCTCAAACTCATTTATTTCCCAAGCTTGCGCAGCATAACATAGAGAAGACTTAACAACAGCATTAAATATCTTGTATTTTTCTGACAGTACAATACGCTGATTCGAAAAGATATTTTTCCATGACATGTTAAGCAGGCTTTGTGATGAACTAGATTTCATTGCTATATGTTCGTTATAGTCCATGGTTTTGTTAATATTAACTCCTAGGTACTTATAGTTGCTTACAATCTCCAATACATTTCCATTGAACATCCAAGTATATGCAGCATGATTTCGGGTAGATCTAAAAAACGTCATTACATATTTTGGACTTGTTAATATTGATTGTAAGCCCCCATTTAATACAATAGTCAGATAGTCGATTTATCATTAGTTGTAAGTTCTGAGGCGATTCAGAGAGAATAACCAAATCATCGGCATACAAAAGAACATTAATGGTCAGATCTGCGATTCGGATATCTCCAGGCAGACAAGTTTCAACATCATTGATGAAAAGTGCGAAAAGAAGAGCACTTAGAAGGCACCCTTGTTTAACTCCGGTGTCCGTTTCAAACCAATTTGATAGTTCTGCCCCATCCCACACATTTGCTTTTGATTGAGTATACATTTCCTTTATCACATGAATGAACTTCGTTGACATACCTAACAGGGAAAGCTTGTAAAAAAGAGCATTTCGGTTGACAAGATCGAAGGCAGATTTAAAGTCCACAAAAAACGCATGTGTCTTCTTGTTTCTGGCTTGTGCTGCTTTAACTATCGATGTTAAGGTAAAGATGTGGTCTACAGTGGAGAAGTTTTTTCGGAAACCCTCTTGAAACTTTGGAATTATGTTGTTACCTTCAGCCCACTTTTCAAGCCTGCTGGCAAGCACACCACAAAATAATTTAGCAATAACGTTCATAAACGAGATTCCTCGATAATTTTCAACATTTAAACTTATTATGTACACATTTGAATGATATTGAGAAACTTCATTTAAACACAAGTTTAATTTTGTTTTTTATTATTGCATTCTTGGGAAGTCTGAAAAAGTGCAGTTCCGGCGTTGCGGCACTGGGCATTGTAGTTTGATATCCATCGCAGCGCTTTCTTAGCTCCTATAACACCCAACCACCTCACGAGCTTTTGTACTTGAGTTCATTTGGTTATAGTTCCGGATTAGTGAAAATTGATAGTTGGAATTTATTTGTTAAGCTAATACTTAAGAATATACATTGCGTTTTGAATTAGTCTCATTTGTAATCACATCACGCATTAATCTATAAGGCTGAATATTTTGTAGTTATTAATGATGCAATATGGTTTCTCATCCACTCAATAGGTTAAGAAAGTTTTGAAGTTGACGTGGATACCTACCCTTACAGTAAAGTCATTTATCATCTCTAGTTTCTAGTTTTATTTTAGTCAAGACGAAGTGGTGCACTGAATATACATTTCTGTTTTTCTGGTCTTAAAGGCAACATAAGTTTTTCTTAAAGAAATATTTTCCCTTTGTAAATGTTGTGATCATTTTTCAAGTTAAAAAACTCGCTAAGCTGCAAACTGTTTTGAGGTAGATACTTGCGAGTAATGATTTTCTTATTGCTTTGATACAGAGGGTTTAAGTTGTATTCCTCATTAAAATTGAAAGGGTCGAATGTTGTTTTATCAACCAAGAAAACGGGGGAGGATTTAACTGGAATTGTTTACATAAGAAAAAGTTTCGCCATAAACATCTACAATAGAGTCACTGTCAGCTCTTCAGCTTTTCCCTTCAAGATTTGTCTCTAACTCTAAACAAAAACACAACAAAGCATACTGAAAATATTCACATCGTCGAGAAACAAAGACACGCTCGTATTTTTACAAAAACGTATTTTTTCGTATAACAAATAATTCAAGGTGATATTATGCCATATGCCCTTCATCAAGAACTGGCCCGCAATGTCCATTTATCGATCGAAGCACGCACGTCGTTCATGGAAAATTTGTTCACTGTTTGGATGCGAGGTAACTACAGATAATAGCTGAATATTCGCGTGACGAGTAAACTAAACGGTATCATTTTAAATGAACGGTAATTTGTAATCAACCTGTGAAAATGAATTCGAATACCAATTTTAAAGAAGTGGCTTTCGATTGAAAGTTTGCAGCTGATATTTTTTTCTCTTAAAATCATTACACAGCCTCTTTCACATCATTGTCAAATTTTTTTTGTAACACAATGGAGTAAACGTTTGTTAATATGATTCAAACATTTATTAGGAAGGTTAGTGGTTGGAATATAATTGAGAGTCTAACATCCATCCTGTTCATAATTTGAATTCTATAAATGAATACCTAATAGTTGTGTTTGGAGAATTTAAGCGTTCGGATACTTTATAGGGTTTATTGATTTATCGTTCTAAACTGAAAATTTAATTGAAACTCAACGTGTTCTCAACAGTGAGTTTGGTAACGTTTAGTCAGTTGCACCGTGTTGTTTTAATAATGGTAGAGCCGTTACGATGTCATTGAAGTAGAAAAGAAATACTATCACGTTTTTGAAAGCTGAACTCAAAACAAAAGCAAATCATTTTCATTTTCATTTTGTGGTATGATTTGTATTTTGAAATTGCATCCACATCAAAGAGCTTGCACTAGATAAGATTTTCGTGGCGTTTCGTTGAAGAAGAAGATTTGTTTCAGAGTAATATTTTTGATTTTAGAGCTAACAGAAAGCTGGTGGGTCAGCACTTCTATGAACGTGCTATTGTGTTCATGACTATTTTTTTATTTCATTATTTACTATTCATACACTGAAACTAAACATCAACGTTCAGGTTATGATTCACTCAAATTCAGTACATTTTTACACGTACGGCCTTCGATATTGCCATTGAATCATACTCATATTAAAAACACTTGCAGAAAACGTCTATCCACCAGGGTGCTTCTTGAAATTCATCTATTAAAATTTTAATTGAAGAGTGCGACCACTGTTCAAAAGTCTGATTTTTTTAACATCTATTAAAATTTTAATTGAAGAGTGCGACCACTGTTCAAAAGTCTGATTTTTTTAACATTTTTTGATGATGAAGGGCAACCATCTGAAAGCGATACACCTATTTTCCGGACATTTCAACCGGGGAGCAACCACGATTTAGTTGCCTGGTTGGCTGTTACAAAAATAGTCTATCGAATAAGCAATAGCCTTGCACTTCTACACTGGCGGATCTAAAACCTGTGGTGGTGTAGGTAGTGGAATTTTCTCGAAAGGGCCTTCTCTTGCGCCTAACTGACAACTGTAGTGTGTTCCAAGCATAAAATAAGCAAATAAGAGAAGTCCTCTCCTGGGTCAGAGAAAACGTTGTATCCTCCACGGATATTCGTATCTAATCGGAGAGTCAGGTTGCTCTCTAAGCTCTTGCCTCTGTCTCTACAAAATTTAGTACGGTCCAAAACTGTCGCACTTCTCTAAAGATGTCAGAACAGTTCAACATTGAACTTTCATGGGTGCCGGGTCGTGCATGGCAGATGAGCTCACTCGAAAAGGAAAGACTCCTCATCTTCGACCTGAAAGAAACAACATATTTATACCTATCGCTACATGTAAACTTTTGCTAAAGCAGGACACTTCTGAGAAGGTCAGCACTAGATGGACGAAGAGTAATGCATTTCTTATGACTAAACAAATCTGGCCATGTGTGGACTCGTTCAAAGAGCTTATTGAATCTAAATCATATACATATTAGCTCCACCATAGGTGTCCTTAAACTGCCAAATAGGTAGACACGCCAAAAGACTTGGTGTCTACTCAAATGACTTTTGAAGAAGCTGCATGGATGAGGAGGAAGAGGAAACAATCCCACATCTCCTTTGTTCATGCATCGCGCTTGCTAACAAACGGAAAACTCACCTAGGTGATTACTTTTTCGACGACACCAGCGATTTAGCTTACAAAGACCCTAAAAGCCTCTCCCTTTTCGTACAAAGTTCTGAATGGTTTGACTAACTGGTGATCAACTCGTTAGTTCAGGTTCGATTAGAGGGTGTTTCATGATTTTAGGTATATAAAAATATGCAGGCACTTGTTCCATAAATATAGGTTATCCTGCATTCGTCGTCCCATTTTTAGTAGCGCAACAGCGTAATTCAATGAAAAACGAGATATTTGGTTTTGAAACCGAACGACTGTTAGCTTCGAGTCTCTTATATAATGAATAATGATAATGAATGAATTTAAAGCTATGGCATTGCCGTCAGCTCGGTTAGCAATTTTATTCAAAAAACATTTAAATATATATATATATAGTTTTTTTTTTATTTTATTGTTATTATTAAGCTTGTTTTTTTTTTTATTACTTAGTTAAAAAATTTGCAAAGTTAATCATATTCCGTTATCAGTAGAGTTCTATACTTGTAGAGTTGATATACAAATTTGTAGAGGTTTTTCCAGTTGAACTCGTTCAAGGTTATAATTGTTTCTTGCATAGTTAAGGTTTTCTTTCCGAAATATGCAAGGCGCTGTGAAGAGAATATTGGACAGATACTTAAAAAATGGAAACAATCTTCTTTTGCTTTCAGGTTGCACAATGAGCAGAATTGGTTGAAACTTCCGTTGTATGGACTTCCATTTAGATGAAGGAGTTCACATCTTGTTTTGAAAATAAGAGATATTTCTCTGTAGCTGTCTCTTATACTTTTAAGCTCGTTACTTCAAAAAGTGTTGGCTGCCATATTTGTCTAGATTGATTACACAAACGGTTTCGGGCAATAATTTTATCCTCTCATTTTTCTTGTTTCCACCCCTGGATTCTTCAATACCTACCTCTCTTCGTTTTCGAAGACTTCTCTTAAAAGATTACTTTCTCGTAGTCTTCAAGTTTTATTCTTGGAGCTTTTTTTTTTTTAAATTAGTCTCGAAACCAAACCACAGGCTATCAAAATATTTTTGCTATGCTTTTGAGGAGTTCACATTTTTCATGTGAAAGTGGCATTTGCGTTAAATTTTTCTCATCTTCAAAACATCAAACAATTGCAGAATTTTTCGAAACTTTCCTGACAAAACTACCCAATGTCTTTTACAATATTCATGTGAAAAGTAACACTTTGCCATTCATTACTTGGAAGAATAATTTAAACACTAGGCATAATTTCTTGGCCTCTCTTATTTGAGCTCCCTCATAATTAAATAAGATAAGTTTTCTTAATTTTTTTTTCAAGTTCGGTATTGTCTGAATGAAAACAGTAAAGCGTTTAGTTGCTCAGCAATCATCTGTCGCCTTGCGGTAATTAGAGTTCTCAACTCCATTACGATACGACGCAAAGTTGTCGTCGTACTTCAATTCCATTATATTTTACCTTAAAACTCTATCCTAAAAGACTATCTATATCCCTTTCAGATGTAAAGCAGCACAAAGCGAAGAGGAGAAAGAAAAAGTCGCTGAACTTAACAAGAACACCCTCAAGCGGAAAGCCCAACTCCATGAAATCGAGCAGTCCCTACCGAGAAAGTCCGGATTCTACTTAAAAGTAAGTTCTCAGAGCCATCCCAAGGGAGTCATCTTTTTCGTGCTCGTGAAAAGAAAAAAAAATAGTTTTTCTTATCTCTTAACCACTCTCCGGCCATGTTCCTCTTCCTGTACAGATAATTCTTGGCGATGTAAACGTATCAATACTGAACAGAAACGATAAAGTTCGCTACAAAGATGACTATGAAAAGTTTAAATTAATACTCAACGTAATAGGACTGATAATGGCGTTTCTTAATTTAATATTCAACTACAGGTGAGTTGTGCTGCGGCTCGCAGAGACGCTAGGTGCCTTGATTAAATTCCACTTAATATCCTCACACAAAGGGCTCTGGAATTAGCATTTATCTTCCTGCTGGTTTGGTATTATTGCACACTCACAATACGTGAGTCGATTCTAAAAGTAAACGGATCTCGGATTAAGGGTTGGTGGCGAGCACATCATTTCATTTCAACGGTAGCTGCTGGGGTGCTGCTGGTTTGGCCGCAGAGCGAGCCATGGCAGTTGTTCCGGACGCAGTTTCTGTACTTTAATGCGTACATAAGTGAGTAGTGGGTTAAGGCTTAAGTTGGCTCATGATTGGAAAACTTGAACTCTCATAGGCATGGTTCAATATTTGCAATTCGGTTATCAGAAAGGTTTGTTGTACCGCTTAAAGGCTTTAGGCGAAAGGCACAACATGGACATAACTATTGAGGGCTTTCATTCGTGGATGTGGCGTGGTTTGAGTTTTCTTATTCCATTCCTCGTCATTGGGTACATGTTTCAGGCATACAACGCATGGAAGCTCTATCAGCTATCATTCCATCCGGATGCCACTTGGCAGGTAAGTCTAGAGTCAATATGGTTTGTGCAGTGCAATGTTTTGATTCCACTTGTCATTCATTTTTGAAATAGGTTCCAGTTATGTGTGCTTTGTTTAGTTTACTGTTCATCGGCAACATGACGACAGTCCTGATGATTGTGCCACAGAAATTGAGGGAACGAGCAAAGGAAAATTACCGCCTGCTCAGCATGGGCAAATCCATGAAGCTAGGCAAGAAAATAACGGTACTTTTTTTTACTAAATGCTCTTGAGATTTGTGATACTCAAGTCCCCCGTTCGATTTTCACAGGAAGAGGCAGCTTCATCGGGCGAAAACTCGCGCAGTGTAAGCCCTACCAGTACCATGGTAGATCCCGATACTATCGAGGAGAACGATAAATCAAAGTAAAACTGATGCAAATGAAAATGGAAATGAAAATATGACGTATCGCGCCATGTGAATTAAAATATTTTCATTTAAAAATACTTTTTCTTAATTTATTGCGAGCTCTCTGAGCTTGATAATCTTTAAGTAGTTTAATTTTGTTCTTGTTTTTTTATTTATCTTCGAGTTGTGTGAATTATGGTAAGTGGAAGTGCTGTTATATTATGTAATAGTCGTAGTTTTTGTTGTTCCTGTCACATCACTCATAAACAAATAATATAAAAATAGATAAGTATAAAATCAACAACAGGGAATGCATTTGTATGTAAAAGTACGAGTAAATATAATTAATTTCAAATATAATAAATATACTTCCTACTAGGGTTGTTTCACAGATGTTTAAGTACATAATATTATGAACTTTGATGTGTATGTATGTGTTTGTTAAATAGATTACTATGCCAATAAAATAGAAAACAATTATTCACACATTTGTAGAATTCCATTGTTTATGCTGTTTGTATTTTATTTCCTTTTCTTGTCGCAGTCGCATAGCTCTATTGCAATCTGTGATAAAAGTCACGTGAATTATGGCATCAAATTGTTTTGAAGTGTCTCTGCAAAGAGTATCGATACGAAGTTATACTACCTGGCTCTGCCTTATGCATGTGGTATTGGCCCATTCTCCCATTGAAGGAAATCTCTGATTCATATGCTTATATTTAAAGAAGGGTTTATTCTACGCGTTGACTCATTTTGGAAGAAATTAACTTTTTTGCTGGCCCACGATTAATACAAAACTGTTGGTTCGATTTGTGAGAAAACTCAAATGAACTCGAAGAAGGTATACCGACGTGAATTACGGAGGTTAAAGCTTATTTCAATGTGGATGTGGAGTGTACAAAAATACCTGATTTCAGAAAGTTTGATGGGACAAGAAAGGTTTGTATTAAGACATTTTGAAGTGACAAGAACTATTTTTTGGGTAAGTTTACAACTTTGAACCCAAAAATCGAAAAAATTGTTTCGTTCTGGCCTATGTATTGGATTTTTAAGGCCAGTCAAATAACATACTTTCGTTAGGTTTTGAGGTAACAGTTAAGAAAAAAAAAAGTTCGCCAGTCGGTTAACATGTAGGTGTAGGCCTTATCACTTTCAAATTTAAACGTTCCAAACATATTGTGCGGCAAAATGTTGGTTTATTTTTGAGAATCTTCACTACCATTCACCCAATAAAGAAATCTTATCAAGTCTAAGGATCCCCGCAAACCACAAACTTTCTATCAGCCGATAGATCGGTCGGGTTGAGCTATTAGCGCGCACACTACGCAAACTAATCAGGGTTGGTGGTGAGTGCGCAGACTAGACAACAGCCGACCGACTATTTTCAGTTCAAACGTTTCTACAACAAGTGATTCAGTAGAATTAGGCAGCGCCATAATAAAAAAAAATATGCACGGCCATCCGTCGCCAAAACTAGGAGCGAAATGAACCATCGGCCGACTAAACAATAGGTCGGAGTGCGCACCTGTGAGGAGCTCTATACTGATATAGCAGTCGGCCGATAGTTTAGTTTGAACGCCCGCCGTTAAGAAGCCCATCAGACTTATTTATCGGCCGATACCAAATTGTTGTAGTATGCGGACTTGCATACGGCCCTTATTGCGAGTGTCGTCTAACATTCGATGCGACAAGGATCGAAAGCTTCGATAAATTTTCTTTTTGGTATTGCGTATCTCTATCGACAAGGATTTCTGTTACTGTGAACAATGATATCGTTTTTCATTGACAAAAAGAGTTACTCCTTTTGTGAAAAGATCTACTCTTTTTCCATTTTTAATGTTTCATTGAAAAAAAGAGTAGTTCTGGAGTTACTCTAAACGCCAAAGATCTACTCCCAATCGGTTGGGAGATCTACTCTGAAAATGCAAAAACATATGTTTTATCAAACGTCAAATGGAAAAAAAATGTTGTGAAATTTGTATGGTGATTATTAAAATTGAAAAGAAAAACGAAAGTTATTGAATATGAGTGCAGAAATATGTAAATAATTTAGAATTTGTTAGTGCTCTGCATTATTTGTTGTCATCTACTTCGTCGTCATCCCTTTCCATCCATCACCTACATGGAGTTAAAAAAAAAGATTGAAAAGATGCAAGTGGGCGCATTCGCTGCTTTAGTAGCTACCACAGAATAAGGAATATACAGAAGGTCATCTCCCACCATCTCCACCCGCAAAACCCGCAAATTTCCCAAAAATGAACTTTAGTGAACAGGAAATGGTTCATTGAAAAAGTTCATTGCTGAGGTGAGATATACAGAAAAAAGAACTTTGACTAAAGCTTTGCGGGATCTCCTAGAACTATACCTTATTGAACCGTGCTTCAATTAAATTGGGGATTTCCTTTTGGTAACAAGAACTCAACCTTTTTGTAAGATATAATCTTGAAAACACTGTAGGGTTCAGTAATAATTGGCTTTAAGTGCACTTGGGAGATGTAGAAGAAGAAGAAATAAAATTTTGTATCTTTTTTTATACCTACTCCTAAACGTATGTTCTTTTTTATTCTTTCGTAAGCCTACCACACCAGTTGCTTTCGAGTGGTGAGCTTAAAGCTATTTGTTGTAAAGTTTAATAGAACGTCTGCGTCGGAATGCAGTTGAGGTTATTTTTTTCTCTTTTTGTGTAAAATACTGGCTGAAATGGAAAATAAAGTTTATATATGACACATAAATCAGTTTTTCAACATTCCAGACTGTAAGAAAGCTTAAAAATACCAAATTTTATGCAATAAAATAAAAAACGTAAAATTTTCGGAATTGATCTCACCTCAACCGTCTTTTTCCACTGACCACACTTTCCGGCCCGGGGGCTTCCGGCCCGGGGGCTTCCGCTAGTTTTAGCTTGTAGGCAAAATGAACTTTTTGGATGAAGATGACCTTCTGTATATTCCTTATTCTGTGGTAGCTACGTAATCAAGTCATAAGAAACAACTGCGAAATGAGTTGAAAATTTTTCACCCCACGTAATGCAAAAATTTCAGATATAAAGTTAATTTAGAATCATTACGACGTTTCACAATCGGCTGTTACGTACAAACAAAAAAGGATTTAATGTGTTTGTAGTTCAATTTTGCATTCACAAAACTAATTGAATTTTGACTCCATAGTGACTACATAAGTGAATGCACCCAATGCTATTCCTGACAATTGTCATCAATACTACGACAAAACTGTTGAAAAATGTTTCATTGAAAAGAGTAGTTCTACATTTGAGAGTAGTTCTTTCGGATTTCAATGAAAAACGCTATGAAAGTAGTCATTGTGAATAAATGCTATATTTTGACATTTGTATTAATTTCAGTGATAGTCGAACGCAAAAATACAGACGATAACGAACGAATTCAAAATTGAAAGTATCGAACAATAAGAATACACAATACCAAATTTCATTTTCGATGTTCGACTATCGACAACCGTCGCCGTCGTGTATGGACAGCCAAACGACACTCGCAATAAGGGCCTACATCTTCATACTGATTAAAACCCCGACCCAACTATCGGTCGATAGAAAGCTTTGTGGTTTGCGGGGAACCTAAGTCTTGACAGAACCGCACCTTAATTGGTTTATCTGTTCTAAGGATATTTTGTTGGTCTACATTCACGAAAATTAGGAAAATCAAATTCAAAAAATTATTGTAACGAAATGGAAATCGAGAGAAAAGCTGGAAACGAAAACGCAGCCACATTTGCAGTGAATGCGTTCATTCTAAAATTTATTTACACACACACCGGTCTCTGATGGGACTTTGATGACGAGCTGTGATGGTAACTGACATCTTAAAAATTCGACCGAAAAGAGTCGTTTGCAATGTGAAGTTCAAAAAAGTGAAGTCTAATAAAGTGGGCAAACTTTAAGAAAAAAAATGTCCAGTATTATTTTTGGATTTCGGGAGCTTCGAATCCGAACACGGTTGTCCTTTTACGAGGAATTGGCAAATACTCCGCTTTCGCTATAATCCGTTCGCGATCGGCTGAAAATTGTATGTCCCCTTAATTTCCTCACAAGGCATGGTTGCGAGAAATGTGCTACGCATGTTTGTTTCACGGTTATTGACTCAATTGGCATTCAATTCACACATACTTTTGTTGCTCAGTTGTTGCTAGAAAGTTCACGTGGATGCGGATTCTTTCGCTTTTCAAGCAACGAAACTTTGTTTGCTTTCGCTATACATAATATCAGCCAAGCTGAGCCAAATCACTGACGCCGTCGATATGTATGTAGGTTCATTTAGAAAAGTTCAATCGCTTAAATATGTTTAAGCTATATAAATGCCTCTTCTTCAACTAAACGATTCCATATTATGGTCCCTATTATGAGTAGCGAATCGAACGTTCGACTGGAAGCGAATATTTTAGAGAAACTCATTTATTGGATTATTATCATTAAAGTTCGTCCATTCTCTTATCTGACATAGGTACCTTAAACGTCGAAAAATAAAGTTTTCTGCAAAGTTTTTGTTTCTACAACCTATAATACCGCTATAAAACAAGTTCGCAAAAACATTCGCTTCCAATCGAACGTTCGATTCGCTACTCATAATAGGGACCTATATTCTTTTCATAAGACCAACATCTAGAATTTAAAATGTTAGCGTTTGTTTATTGATATAAAAACTTCATAAGAGTTCGTTCGTTGAACTTTACCTGGAATTGACCCAGATTTCCTTGACAACCCTATAAGTTGTCAAAAAACTGGGTTTTCTGTTTTCTAATAGCGCTAAACCACAAAATCACCACACATCACTGTAATTTGAAGAAAAACAACCTGCCCAGTTGAGCCCAAACCTAGGTACCAAAAAACACTCAATTTGGCTTGCAGGGCGAGTTTAGGTTTTTCAAAAAACGCCTTTTGGCAACCACAGTTCGACCCCAGGGCTTCAACGAAGGAACCTAATAAAAGCATCAGTGCCTGGGTTTTGAAATCCATGCTTATTTTGACATTCTATTCGAATGAAAGTTTAGTCGAATTCGAAAGAAGTGGATTTTGAGACTCGAATGATTCGAATGTTAAACATGTAAAATTTCGAATCATTCGAGTCTCAAAATGCACTTCATTCGAATTCGACTAAACTTTCATTCGAATAGAATGTCAAAATAAGCATGAATCTTTACTGTACCAGCAGATATACAAAAATATGCACGTCTTTTACAACTTTTGGTAGATAGTAGCTACCTTAGAGGAATAAAGAACAAGAGGGAAGACCATTACTTCTCCCCGCAACTTCCATTTGTTTACATTGTTGCTTTTGTAACACGAGATCTATCTGTGATACACGTATTCAACTGAATATAAAGTTGTGTCAGTGAATTTACTAACACCGCTTTATTTTCGGATTTCAAACTGGTTTTAAAATCCGAAAATAAAGTGGTGTTTGTCGAGTCAGTTTGTGGACAGATGCAGTTGTGTGTGTGAGTACTGCCCTCTTGTTCTGTATTCCTCTGAGGTAGCTACGCAAAACCCGAAGGCTTTGGTCTGCTTATTATACTTTTTGTGTGCCACAAATTGCATTTTTGCTGACCGGAAGTAATTTCCCTAAACTATGGTGGCTTTCAAAGAATGGAATATTAAAACATAAAGAAAAAATCTCCTTTTTCACATGAGTTTCACATGAACAGCTTTTCGCCAGGAACTTTTTTGTTCGTCCGGAATTTTAAAAGCTATTATGAGTTTCCCTTGAACAAGATTCCAGACTTAAATACATTTTTTCCGCTTTTGTTGTTCACTCATAATAAGGGAAGTTTTTCGAATATGGAAAATTTTTCCCCCGAAACTCATAATGAGGGAAAAGTGAAATGGGATTTTTTCGAGGGGAATGCTGTTCACGTGAAACTCACAATAAGGCTGATTGTAGGAACTAACATGCACTGTTTACTTCAACCAAGACTGTTATGAATGTGTCTGTATTTATGTAGGTATTAACCAAACTATCTATATAAAATAAAATTTACAAATTTCCCAGTTGGTTTGAATTCCATGAAAAACTTAATTAAATTCCATCGTCCCTCACTTTACCACATCAATCGAAATATCGACATACCTGCATCACAGCACAGACGTTTGTTTTCAAAGTGGAACCCCTTTCTCAATTCACAAAAGCAAAACCAAAAGATGATATAAATTTACTGTGTGTATTAAAGAGTTAAGTGAGCAGCTTGGAAACTTAATAAATGGCCAGCAAAGCCGGCACAACTTTTTCAGAGTAAAGGATGTTCTCAATTGTTTTGGAATTCCTTTGATCACTTGAGGCTGGTAAGATGAGATGTACGACGCCTTTTGATTAAGTAAGTTACCGTTGGTTGTCGTCGTCATTTATTTGCAAACGCTAATACCTCTCTCATCACTAAGAAATAGAACCCCATTTCCACCTTAATTTCAAACTTGATTAAGGGATAGTTACATTTACCTACCCATTGGCTGTCACCCTATCCAATTTAATAATCTTCATTCCGGTATACAATATAAAAGGAGACTCCTATTTTTCTATTCGATATATATGTATGTATGTATTTACCTACATACCTACGTAGAAGTTATGTACACAAATCAAATTGGAAGTAGATGAGACTCGATTGATTTGATTTGATTGATGGTATTTAAATGATTTTATTGAAATAAAAAGATTAATGTTTGTTCATAGCTTTTTTTGTTTCATTTTTATTTTAAAACAATCAGGTACCTTTTTTGAAATACAAACACAGCTTTCAATACTGTAGCGCCCTTTGAACTTTTTAATTAATTCGTAAATCTTAATTTCAGATTCAAGTGGACTCTCTGTGCATCGTTTACCACGGTGACACTTATGCACTAATGCTCTTTTTACAATTTTCAATAGATACCATTTGGTTTTTTTTTTTTTTGACAAGTGTAACTTTTGATTTGCTTATTTTCAACTTCATTGTAACACCACCTGTTTCAATTTCCCCTTGCGTTGTCGTGATTTCCTTCCTAATCGGTGTAACGCCCGCATCCTTTAACGCCGCTGCAGGCGTTTCCTTCAAATGTTCGCAACAGTGTCCTTGTCAATTTGATGTTTTCGCATAGCAAACGCAAATTAAACGGAGATGGAATTCACCTCCTTCGAAAGGAATGCCTTTTGCTTTTTCATTCAATTGTATAAAAATGTTTATAACATCCTTTCAAAGGGAGCAAACATACATATAGATACTCTTACACGCTTATACCTACTATGTTTTGCTTTATTGTTTAAGCAAAATGTTCCGTTGGCGTGGATTGTCGAAACGAAAAGGGAGCTGTTAGAGCACGATTTTAATAAAGAGAAAGAAATATATTGTGAATGGGAGGCACTTTTTACGTTTTAACAAAACAAATTCTATCGTCGTATGGCGCCTAATAAAGCGTATTCCCAACGTGTAAGGATGCTACTGCCGCGCTGCCCGCCGTAACTTAATTTGGTTTTGCTTCGTTTTTTTTTCATACGCATTAGGTAATTTTTGCACTCGCACTCAAAGAGCCATTTACTCCGCATGGGTGTATAGGTATCTTCCATACCTACTTTTATATCCTCATAACCAAATGGGCTCGTTACATTAGATTCAAAACAAAAAACAAACATAAATTAAAAAGGAACACAAAACAAGGAAATTACATTTTCCAAGAGTCTTTTATATGTACGTTTGAAGTGAAAGTGAACATTAATGCAATGTCGGAGTGTAAAATATAAGCTGTGTCTGTTTGTCCCCAAAAGAGCAGCCATATGACGTTCTTATGTTTAGATATTCAAATTGTGTTTTCAGAATTTTCTTAAATCTGGTTTGCCGCGGAATTAAAATTAACAGAGAGCTTTGTTCAAAAAACAACCGAGTTCATAGAGGTCGCGAAAAATTTTTAAAAAGCTCTTTTCCAATTCGTTCTTTGCAGCTGGATGTTAGCTTAGGATGGAGACACTCGTGCTAATGTGGTTTTTTATGCTTAGTTATTTTAAAGCATCAATGACAACTTATCTGTGACATTGTTGTGTAAACTAAAGGCCCCGGCCCATAGAACGCGTTGCGCGCGTGCGGCACCGCTTCCAACTGACAGCTCGATTAAATACACACGTTCTTATGAGAGGTGACCCATAAGCACCGCGCGCAACGCGCCGAACGCGCCGAGTAGCCCAACTTTCTACTTTGCCGCGGCTCTCACGCGGTGACAGAAGAGAGACATGCGCAGTCACAACCAATTTGAAGTTTTCTCTTATATGGAAAAAGTGACAATGGGCGCGTTCAAGAACCTATCGGATAGCCGTATCTTAGATACCTTTTTGAACGATCGACAGCAGACAACAGCTGTGAAATATTAAAATTCGACTTTTGAAAACAGAAAAACATTCAAAATATCATTGCTAGACGATTATAACTTATTTTTTTCGATTTCCCACACGTAAACAACAACAACAAGCTATCCGGATACGATTCTTGAACGCCCCCATTTTGACTAAATTTATCTGTCAAAACACCGCAACGGATTCTATGGGTCACCCCCATCAGTTGCGCGCGGCAAAACCCACCGCATCAGTTGCCGCGCCGCTTCTACCGCACGCAACGCGTTCTATGGGTCGGGGCCTTTACCCAGTAACAACGCAAAATGCCATACAGGAAAATGAAATCTACGATACAGTTGTATTTTTATAAACTTCGTTCGTTCGTTCTTTGAAGCAATTAGGGGAGTTCTGCTTAAGATGACATTACTTTTTCTTTGAAGAAAACAAAGCAAGTTAAGTTCATTCGTTTATTTGTCACATCAAAAAACTTTGCAGTTATTGAATGAAGCATAAATTAGTATTTTAATAAATTAATTCAAAATTAGTTCACAGCTAAGTCTAAGTTGACATACCTTTAGGTAAGATGACTATCTCAATTTATTAGTATACGTTGCAGACCTCACATACAAATTGTTTTATTTTGTGGTCTAAACCGGCGCACAATGCGTGGCGCCATTTATAAAAAGCCTGGCAGCAAAGCCAATGCTCTCCTGGACGTGAAAGATAATAAAGCTTATTGCTGTTAATACAAGCTGCATATGTATATCGTCATCATCGTCTGAAAATTCCTGCGGAGTCACATCATTGTCTTGTAAAATCGAACGTTTTGTATTTTTTCGAGCTCTAAGGCCTTTACGGTTCTAGTTTTCATTTTTGGCCTGTACCTCAGCTCTGATTCCATTCATAAGTGGACTAATATACATACATTTATGTCAACTTGGACGGACGAGCGTCATGTCATCTTGCCCGACACGAACGAAAACGTTTTCAATATTAAATTCGCAAATACTTCACGATCTGGCAATTATATTGCACAGAAATGAAGTTGTATATAAGACAATGTATACCTACTTCTGACTCAATACAGTATACTCACCTTAGCAGAAACTTCTTCGTTAACACATTTGACAAAAAAAAATTATTCGACAACATTTTTCTCGACTTTCCATTAGAAAAACATTCGCCAACTGAGAACATCTGCAACATGCTGTTTGTTGCCATTGTAAAACTGCACCAGTTATAGTTATTGAGTAAATGCAAGTACATACATAATGTCAAAATGAGTGTTTTTTGAGCCTTGGAGTTTCGAGTTTGCTTGAGTTTTTGCTGTGGCGAGTTTAGGCACTGAACGGGGTTGTTAAATGGTATGTATTTTTGTTGAAATAACAGGGATGTGTGGTGATTCTGTTGCTTATTGATAACTCATAAGGTTGTCAAGAAAATCTGGGTAAAGTTCAATGAACAAACTTATTTTTAAGCAGAATAATCGATCGTGTCTGAACGTTTTATGACATTGGGCGCGTTCAAGAACCTATCGGATAGCCTATCTCGGATAGCCGTATCTTGGATACCTTTTTGAACGATCCAGATATCTTTTTCCAGATTGCTGCAGACAACAGCTGTGAAATATTAAAATTCGACTTTTGAAAACAGAAAAACATTCAAAATATCATTGCTAGACGATTATAACTTATTTTTTTCGATTTCCCATGCGTTTTAAAAGACTCTTATGCTGAAATAAATGCACACCAAAACAAAAAATCAACATGAAAAGAAATAAAAATAAATTTTCTATCAGCTGATCACTTGAATAGAAAGGTATACCAAAAATACTCGGATACCTTTAGATAGCTTTTTAGTTGAAATGGGTGTGTGACTCTGTTAAAAGTTTAACACGTAAACAACAACAACAACAAGCTATCCGGATACGATTCTTGAACGCCCCAATTGCCTTTTTCACGGTGTTCTTAATGTCTCTCCTTTGGACATGACAAGGCCAAATGAGCCTTTCGTTCCTTATTTTTTCCAAGATGGTATTTTTGACATGAAGGCTTTCACGGACCTTGGTACTTATAATTAGATCAAGTTTTGTTACTTCTGCTGTCATACGGAGCATCTTCATCTCAGTTGCCGGCAACTTGCTCTTATACTTTTTGTACATTGTCCAACATTGGGAACCGTATGTGAGTGCTGTGCCCATGTTCTGTAACTATCGCATCGATACCATCGATACCATCGATCGAGAAACAGTGATAACCTACTAATTTCAAAGAATTTCGTTCCATTTTCCACCTTTTATCGCCGGCTTTTATCGAGGCGATAGTTAGAGTTACAGAACAGGGGCACTGGACTCACATTCGCGGTGTAGAGTCTTTCCGTCAGCTTAGTGGAATTTTTCTATCACAGAAGATGGCGGAGTTTTATCGCCACATCATCCACCCTTCGTGTACTCGATTGTTTGATGTCGTCATCACAAGTTGCTTAACCGTTGACTATAGATCCGTGACATTAAAACTTTTCTTACTTGGGAAGCACATTTTCATTCAAATAAATGTGTAGAACAAGCATGTCTGTACACTAGTACTCAGTCATTTATGGACTAGTACGGTACGCACTACATTGCAAAACTTTTACCCAGGCGCTAGTAGTAGTAGTAATAGTGACTTTATTTAGCAATATTTATAAAATTGATTAGCATAATTACAATTATAATTATTTTGGGATATCGCTAATTATAGCATTGGCTTTTGCCGTCAGCCAGAAAATGAAAGTTAAACATATAATTTGCAAAGCTTTATATAAATTCAAAAAGGATTTATTGATTTATACAGATTGTTAAAATTGCAATTGTGAATTCTGTATGTAATTTTGTTGTTGCTTAGAATGCTTCGTTCGTTATTTGGCTTCGGTAGCTTAAAGCTGAAGTGACGAATTTGGCTAGTGCGGTCCAGTTCAGTTCATTTAAGATTTCTTTGACTTCCTCTAGGTTCAAAATACTTTTGCTTAAATAAAAGCGGCGAATCGATTTTAATATTGGTCAAATTCCTAGAAAATGGAAAACGTCTTCGGTTGCCTGGAGATTACATAAAAGTTGCATTGGTGCCATGTGGTTGGTTATTCAAACGAAGCAGTTCTCCTCTAGTCTTAAAGATAAGGGATATAAACTTAATCGGGATTTGATCGTTGAAATAATTGTTAGAACCCCTATCTAATTGTAATTCTTTGTATAGAACTCGGGATTCACTTTGACGTGCTGACTCCGCGAAATTAACCAACATTTGCTTATTTTCTCCAATAACGGTGGGAAAACTTTTCCCCAGGTTACTGAATCCATCTCTAGTAATCGAATGCCATGTTCCAGACCAATGAGGGCCCTTTCTTCGAAAAATTGAGTTCTTTCCGCAAGTAAAGATCTTGCGATAACATTTGGGAGCCGATGACTTGGGAGTGCCATTACCTTTGCAATGTACTGGAAGTGCATTTTAAGCGTGAAAATGAATATCGGTGCAACTCCTGTTTCCAAATGAATCATATAATTTGGCGTGTATATAATAAACTTTTTTAACTGCTGACATTTTTGTAAGTGTTCCATTTTACATTTAAAAAAAAAGTGGAACCTATGTAAATTACTGTGGCGTATGAGCACTTTATTACCAATAAAAAAATAAAACGAAAATATTTAGAAAAATGTTAGAAGAAAGAAAGAAAAATTTTAGATATAAATATTACTTAAAAGTTGTTTTGCTTTAAATTCCATAGCATTTTTATAAGCCATTCAAGAAAAACTCTTTTTTCACTCTATTCACTTTTACTTTACACCAACTGCCAAACTTTGTTAACAATGAAAAATTCTTTTTGTTTGTTTGAAGGATTCGCAGAAACTGTCAGCTTTCAACATCTATATTTACATATATACACCCCACAGAAAGTATCCTTAAATTGCGTAAATAACCCTTTTTGAACTCAAGTTTTCCAATTGATAGAAATGTTTTAAAGCAAA
This sequence comes from Melanostoma scalare, assembly GCA_949752695.1. NCBI lineage: Eukaryota > Metazoa > Arthropoda > Insecta > Diptera > Syrphidae > Melanostoma > Melanostoma scalare. The sequence goes on from OX456985.1 coordinate 1,331,289, forward strand.
AGCATGAAATCTTCGCATTAAGTGTCACATCTATTTATTATCCTTCATTGTAATTCATATTCCTTATTGCCGAGTGATTGTCCTCACGGCACAATAGCGAATATTTATTCATTTTTTGTATCCTATTTCAATTGTTCAAGAATTCTTGTCTGCTGTCCGTCCTCTCCATTTCGCCCATCGCACAGAAATGCTAATTAATCACCCATTATACGCATACCGTTGTTCACAATATAAATAAATATTCTCTGAATAATAGAAAAACATTAGTGTGGCCTTTAGGCAAAGTGCCATTACTCACAGAAATTATATTCAGGACGAATGATCATTCACCATGCCAGCCAGGACTTCCCACTTATACACTAATACACTGCTCCGTCATTCTTTATTTTTCTTCCCGAAAACTCCCACGAACATGACACAAAAACAAACATTACGCATATTTGCTGATTCATGATTGGCCACTTAGACGGCAATAAATTTCCAAGTGGATGGCATCCCTCAACTAGGATTCAATGGAACACGCTTGACGTATGAGCTTCGCATTCATTTTGACAATCAGCCAAGCAAAAAAAGGTTCTGTGAAAAAAAGCCAAAAACTTTTACGATCATCGCAGTTTTATAGGCTTAAAGACGGATATGGACATTCGGTATAATGACCAGACCAGTCACTTGTCCTTCTTTCTACCACTTCGCCACTTCACCACCGCTTTCAAAGGCAACAGGATTTTTTATTATTTGTGGATTTCACCATTAGAGCCCAATAAATAATCTGTCGTGCTCAACAAATATTCTGAAGGGGATTACAGTGTCCCTACTTTTATGACTCTCATATTGTCTCTCCATACAAATCTAGCTGCGGTTCTGAATAAATTTGCAAAAGGGTTTCTGGGCGGTGTGGCTGGCTTTGGTTGGACAAAATGATTACAAATGCCGGGTCATTGAAGAAAACGTTATTTCTTATTCATTTTCCTTAGATGGTATTCTGGACAGAGAAATGAAAAGATACAAAAAAGCAGCAGGACACAAAGAAAGAAAAAAATTATTTCGCTGACAATGGGTTCTCAAATTTGAATAAAAAAAAAATATCCGTACATAATACGACAATTTTTTTATGGCTACGCGGTAAGAGTTTACGCGTTTTACATGGAATTTTGTAAGGTTGCACGTCATGAACACGAAGAGACATAAAGCGCAAATGTGCATTTCCAAGGACTTTTTCGTGTGCGAATTAGGACGTGAGAAGAATTTAACAGTTTTGTGTACAATATTCAGTAAATCCACTCAGGGGCATTTTGGGATGCAGATTATATTGCTTCTAGATTTTCAAAACCATGTAAGGAGCTAGAGTAAAATGTTGTTTTGGGAGAAGGTGTGATTCGTTGTACACTGTGACAAAAAATTTTCATAAATTATGATCAAAAGAGTGTTTTAAAATATTTAGAATAGGCGGCATGTACTGCCTTTACAAGACACGAAAACAATTTTTCCACCATGATAAGCCTTAACAATAAAAGATAACATTGGGGGCTCGAAACATGGAATTCTACTCCTTACTACCCTATGAAACAATGCTGTCATGGTCTGAAGGTTTAGTCGGACTATAGTAGTTTCAGACAAGAAATCGTTTATGAAAACGAAGAAGTGGGTAGCCGCTATGAGATAACACAAAATGGTTAATGGTTCCAGAGTTTTTGGTGGCACTTCTTTTATTCAGCAGGAAGTATTTGAATTTAATTAAATCTCTCAACCATTGCATACGCCTTAAAAAGTAAAAATAGGGTGGAGCAACAGACGGAAGACTTCAAATCCTACATTTATCTCAACCGTACCTTTAGAGGGATTAGGATAGACCTACAGTTCTTGGCAGATATGCTAATCATAACACCACTGGCCCCACAAAAGCCTTGTGCAAGAATCAATCATGTTGAAATTTACTGTTATTGATGTTGACTTTAGAAGTATAATTCGGTTGGAACTAGATTAGAAAAAGTTGCACTCCGCCTTTCGTTGAATGTATGCTTCTTACAGATAAATTTAAAGATGGCGTCAGAAGTGGACAGTATTGATACATACCAAATCTAAGCACACACCATTTTACCTAGCATCCGGGGTTTGTGGGGATCGAGCAGTATGAACTGGATCAAGTCTTGCATCTTCTTGCTTGTATTTTTCAGACAAACATGTTTTAGCATCCAGCAAAGTCTTACTTTTCCTAAAACAAAAAGTATAAACTTTTCGAGAAGGTTCATGCTACATTTGACTAACTACATATTTTCGCTCATAGTTTTCAAAAAATAAAAAGTTTTCCTATCCACTCAGTACCAAACTCAATTTCTTTTTGCTTCGTAGTGGTTGAATTTGTTTTTGGTATTTTTGTTAAAAAGAAGCATGAGTTGTAGTGAAAGTAAGGTTTTATGAAATGAATTGATTTATTTCGGGGTCGTGTCGTGTATATGGGAAATGTTGTGCCCTATATCGTTCAACCTTGACCTATAAAATTTGCGTACCTTGGCATTAAAACGAAATTAATTTAACTACAGCACTTTATGTTTACTTTGCTTTATTTACAGTCAAAAGTTTTGAATAAACCAGGTTGCCGTATAATTTAGAACTTCTTCAAAAGTTTCACTTGTTGTGACTTCGTTCTACTCTGGCGTATACGCAACATAACATTCACATAAATTTGTTTGTTTTTTAACAAATATTTCTTGATGGTTTTTAAAGATGTATATTTTTTTTGATGTGAAGAAATTTTCAAACGTTATATTTAAAGTTGTACGATTGCTAGCATTTGTTGTAAATGTGGTGGAAAAGGAACTGTCTAACAGTCGAAGTAAGAAATGCATGAGATTAAATAATGAAGCAGTGAAATTTATAAATACACATACAGTGAGAAAAAGGAGGAACAGGATAAGCAGAAAGCTTTCACGTTGAATAAAAGATAAGCTTTTACATGTAACTCAAATTTAATCCGCATATATGGATGGTAGATAGCAAGGATAGCATAGTCGATGCACAAATTGCTTGATGAAGTTCTCTTTCTGAGAAAAACTGTAGTACCTACACTCTTTTCTTGATTGAAATGTTACAGGAGATTGAAAATTATTTTCTTTCAATTTTTGTTTTTTTGGTAAGGGTATTGAACATCTGAAGAAGCCTTGGAAAGTACGGTATTTAGTTTATTATCCCTTCAGGTTCTGCGTAGGTATTTTCATTTAAAAATTGTTCGAATCTATGGACAAAAGACTATATTATAGACTGCTACTATAATATACATTCACTCTATGGACAAATTGAATACACATTTCTGCATTATTTTCATATTTATTTTATTATGTTGTTTGAAGTAATTCCCGTTTTTGAGGGAATTACTTCAAGCTTTAAGAATCGTCTTCTAGCTTTAAGAATTGATAAGGAAAATCATTTTAAAGCCGATTCAGTTAAATAAAATATAAAAATATAAGTAAAATATTGTTGAGCTATCCGGTACCAGAGACCAGAGTAATCGTGGCGTAATCGTGATTAACGTGTTTGCCTGTTACGTGAAAGGTTCGTGGTTCGAGTCCCAACAGAACCCAAAGCGTTTTTCCACGGGGATTACCTTTCGCGTGGAAGTCCTCCGATGGAAAATTCTTTGCCATAAAATAATGCTTATACATTTTCAACGAGTATGATTCACAACTAATGTTCAAGCTCCTAAAGCTAAGAAAAAAACAACACGAAAACGGAGATTGTTCTGCTTTTACTGCAAACAACAGAACAGACGAAGTTATTGTCTAACAGAAAAAATTTAATCAACTTACAATTACTGGCTAATTCCTAATGATTTCCTGACCTGTATCCCCAAATTGTTCGAACAACTTGTTTGTGACAGCTTAAATTTTGTTTTTAATAACAGACTTCATATATTTTCTTTATAAATCTTTCAAAGCACTTGAGAGCGAACAAGTGTTAGATCGTATACATATATACATCGTATATACAGACTTTACTAATTTTTTCGACCAATTTTCACATGATAAATTATTATTCAAACTAAAAGCGTGTGCCACAGGGCAGTCACCTTTGCTCTGTCCTTGTTATTACAGCAATAAGTGGTGTAACTTTTTGAATCTCATTAAGTGAAATTTATGATTTGAAAATTATGAAGAAAATAAACTGCGGAGCCTTATTTTACAATCCAATGTTGACAATTTTGACTCTTAACCCACCCGAATATCAAAGTGTGACTTTTTTTGAGAAGTGTATTTTCGCTCTGCCTAGATACTCTATTTTTTAGCAATTATTATGTGGAGTGTTCAGTATTAAAGACCAGGGTGTTAACTTTAGTTATCCAGTCTTCATATCACCTTCATTGTTGCTAACAGAAATTCGTTGTTTTGTAAGGCTTCATTAAGTTCACACACCCCTACGTCACTCCTTCGCTGTATAGAAGTCATGAAAAACCTGTAACAAAAAACCACAAGTCTAAAACTCAAAAGCCACTCGTAGGATTATGTTTCCCGCAAACTTGTTGCTTTGTGTTACAGAAATTTTTTACAATTATCATAATTCACTTGTATTACGATTACTTGGAGTTTTTTGTTACCAGCTCCTGATCTAAATTTTGGCGTAACTTTACTGTCCTTATCATTGAACCAAATATGGCTTGAATGAGCCTTTTAATAGAGTAGATTTTCTTGCTAATAAAATTTGTTCCCGGGGCCTGTAAAAAAGATGAGCCACTTGTAGGATTATCTCCATTATGCTTGTAGAAAATAAAGCAAGTAGCTTTGTATACTTGTATTACAAGTACTTGTAGTTTTATGTTACAGGCCCAAAAGAGCTCCGACGGCGACGTCTTGACTTTATTTTTCTTATTGAGTGTACTTTCTGTATACGGGTACATGTGTAACTGTCGAAGTTATATGTATTTTGCTTAGTTATCCTTATTTTAAATTGTACTAGTTAACCAAAACTTCGAAATAGTTCTCTATTATTATTATATTTTAAAGGGTCTTAGATTCATATTTTTACTAACCAACAACTTACACCTAGGTAAATGATAACTGTGACATATATTTGCGAGAACTAAATCTTTAAGAAAAACTATTAATTAAAAAATAAAAGTGGCCATATACACTATGCAATACTAAAAATAAAATTTCTATTATTTCTAAGTGAACCCTAGTCAGCATCAGAATTACGCGTCACCTAAAGCGATATTGACCCGACACTCTACAATTCAAGAAGTAAACGCCACGTCCTACTTCAGTTTTCAGACTATCCGTTCAAAACATTTTGGCAGACCTCTTCTCTTTTACTTGTAAAATAAAGCAAACTGAACTTTATAATGAAAAACACAATTTTTCAAAGACTGAAAAGACGTTGCATAGTAAAAATTTTGTTTTAGACGTGTGGTTTTCCATTTGGCAAGCCTTTTTTGTAGTTGAACTTTTTGGCAGCTGTCACTTGATTCATGCTCAGTTTGTTTTTCTATTTTATTTATGAGGGGATTGAAGCCGCACAACTATTTAAATAAAACATATTTTCGAGTTTTAAACCTGTGAGCTACCTCCAAGATCGGGCAATTTAACACCGCTGGACTATTTTTTTTTTTTTTGTCGCTTGCCGACTTTAGAAGAGAATAAATGCTGCAAAATGTGGACGAAAATTGGGAATCTGACTGGATTCTATTCGAACCAGCCGCTGCACCCACTTGCCGAAATCATTTTGACAACATAATGGTAAACCCTTATCCTTTTTCTTCTGGAAAACCACACGTGTTTCAAATCACTGTTTTTATGAGTTGTAAGAGCATTTAAGATTGGATAGAACACAAAACAGGAGTGTGTGTGTATGTGTCCATTCTAGAAGGGAATTATATTTGCCAGATATTGTTCAAGGTTTCCACAAACTTTATCTCACCTCTTATCTTTTTGTCTGCTATTTCTATCGAAATATTAAATTTTTTGTTTTTTAATTCTGAGCAATGATTCTCAAACGAACAGGCAAACCATATCACAAATCGTGAGTACTCAAATGTCAAAATTTTCAGTGCGGATTTATCGTTTCAATGCTAGCAGTTTGTCTCTGGAACATGTTCTTAGGCCAATATAGTTCAAAAGTGTAAGCATTTTTGTAACAACGCTGGTTGATATGAAATCATGAATATAAAGTCAATGTAATATTACTCGCACATGCTCGCAAAAGAAAATCTCTCAAATGAATTCAGTTTATCTAGCATAACGAAATATAAAACGGCAAGTTTGACCGTTCAATGATCATTCGATCTCTTATGTATATACAATACATATATTGATCATATTCTATGTATACGATGTTGCTTTTAAGATGATTAGTGTAAAACGAGTCAGTCTTTATCGTACTTTTGTTAAGTAGATGTCATGCAAATAAATAAGCTTAATGAGAGTCTGTTGAATGTACATTTATTTTATGTTGTGTTCCATCGTGCCGTCCTTACAAAAGTAAGCTTAGCAACTTTCGTGGAATGGCTTCAGTGTTAGCTCGACTTATTTCTTTTCTTTATAGATTCTATGTTACTTGCTCGATTTTTTGTGGGACAATGGTCAATGGTGTGGTTTTATTTTTAATTAACATTATGAACGTGATTAAGCTCGGACTCTAACAGATACTAACCTAGACCACCGCTTTCAGAGCAAAAATTAACTTTCTTCTAAAAAATTCTTCTTGAGCCTACAAAAGTTCGCTTTGGTCCAACCACCTCCGTCCCAACTCTATAGTCATATTTCAATGTGGTAAATTATATGAAACTTAAAAAAATCATCGAATTCCAACAACGTTTCTGCAAAATACTTGAGACCTACAAAAATGCTGTTGAAATTTTTTACCAAGTATAGTGTTGACTTCGTCCTAAAAGCTAACAGGAAATGACCTCATAACATAAGTGTACCTACATTACATTTTTTTCTTTTTTTTTTGCTTTTTTCTTTTTGTGGAACAATAAAACGTATAGGTACAGTTCCTTCGTTTCGTGACTGAAGTACAAATCCCTTTATCATGCTCGAATTTTAGCCCGAATAATATCCACTTGATGCACACTCAGCTGCACTTCCTGGGGCTTCTTTGGGTGTCAAACTAACTACGACGTTTGTCTTTGGGCGATATCAGAAGCAGACGTACGCAACACTATTGAAACTCAACAACGTCTACTACTGCACTGTGTACACAATCCCAGCAGTGTTCCAGAACCCGTACCATAAGGAACGGTAGATGATGGAAAGTGTCCTCTAATCGAAAAACAAGACACACATGTATGCCGTCGTCTTTGACATAGCATTATGCCGAATGGACATGTGTTCACGAAGCATTTATTCAAGCACTCCATCTCGTTGTTGCTTCATTCTTGTACTTAGAATAGAAATTGGAAGATTTCTTTTCCCATTACGTGTGGCATCCTTCGCAAGGATGTAAAATGTGATTTAATTTGCAGTTTTTTCTCCCCCCCCCCCATTTTTTTTTTTTTTTTTTTTTCCATCGTTCTTTCATCAGAAAAGCTGAATATGGCGGAAGGCAATCCTGAGGGAATTTGAGTAGAAGATTAAAAAACAACATCGCGTCCTTGTACCTGTGCCTGTGTTTATCGTGTATCGTTGTTTCTGCTTTTGGTTTGCTATGGGGGAAATAAAACTTTGTTAAAATATCTAATTTTCTTTTAAGTGTCACTAAGATTATATTTCCCTACATGTCTATGTTGTGTACATTGTACCTGTACCTATGCTATTGTTTCTTTTCTTAACGTGAGGTGCGGTTGAATACACCGACTGTCGTTGGACACAAAAATTTGATTACATTTGTATCTGCTTTTTATATGACTTTTATTTACAATTGTTCTTGATTATTTCTTCACGTGTGTTCGGGTAGAATTTTGTAGTCGAAAAACATTCAAATATCTCGAATAATTCTGCTGTTCTCTTATGAGTTTTAAATGTGGAAGAAAGCGAACTCGTGTTTATAAAGTATTTGAAACACGTTTTACACTAAAATGAGGCCGATAGTTTTTTCAATTCAATCCTGCCCTTTCGTTTTTGCTACGAGTGGGTACAACTAAAATTAAATCGGGGATAGGTACCTACTGGTGATATATGAAACGTTTTTTCTCTTCCAGCTTAATTTACTCTGTGCTCATTAGTGCTAAGTATTTCTTCTCTAGATTTTGATAAGTCTAATCACACCAAAGCTAATCGGCTTTGTTTTCAAAGCGAAATTTATTTATTTATTTATTTTTTTCTCATTAGGTCCTTATTTTAAGAAAAAAAATTGATTTTTAAGATCCAATTCATGGATTTCTTCTGTCATTGTTTTTACGGTGACAGGAAGGAGGTTTGTTCGATTTTGTGAAGCAGTCGGACCATTAATTGGGCCAATCCCTTCGATAAATCCTTGGAAATAAATTTCTCATTAGATGCCACCAATCATCCATTGATTATCCTTCTCGGTGTACATCTAGTGTCCGTTGTTCCTCTTTGGATTTTCTTTCTTTATTTTCCACACATAGGAAACAAAAGTTACTGTCCCTGTACCGAGTATAGATGAATTGTGCATTGTACACGAGTATACATTGTTACGACCGACGACTTAGGTTTGCTTTTTTCTGTTACAGAAAAGATATTTGGAAGGACGAAATGACCCCCTTCCATTTATGTCCATTAGCAATCTGGTCCATTAGGATAGCTCTTAAAATAAATGTGACAACTGTAGTCGTTGTTTTTTTTTTTTGTTTTTGTTTTTTAATATTATTATTTCATTCCAAAGAGGGGTCATTAAAAATGATTATCGATGACAGTGGTGTTCTTAGACTATCCTTATAGTCCTTGGCAATTCTTCATTGTTATGTTAAGTTGCTTCAGAGTTGTTTGCGTGGAGGGGTTTGGTACGATTGATGTTTTTTGTTGTGCGTGTCTAAAACTAATTATACTCAAGTGGCGAAAGTTGAAAGGACTTAACTTAAAAAAATGGCTTCACATAATGCACCAACATGCTGACGGCCACTACGTGTCAGGCCATTTAATCCTGCCTTTGAGAAGGCAATCACTTCCCGTCCTTCATTATTGACTATAACCATAAATTGGCCGGAAGTTGGCAAGCTGATTTTCATACTGATTGTTCCACTTCAATTTTATTAAGTGGGGAAGAGTTATGTATTCGGGTAAAATGGTTATGTTTCTTCCAAGGATATTATGTTAAATTTTTTATGTTAATAGTTTTGGATGAGGATTAAGGAACATTACAGAATGGTTACTGCTTGACGGAAATAAAATAAACTCAAATAAGTAGTGTGGTTGCAAATAAAATTTACTGCATGCTGTTTAATAGTGAATCCAGCTATTTGTAGCAAGGAAAGAATTAATCTTTCAGTGAAAGGTTTTGAATATTAAATGGTATGTTTATTTACTGGTTTATTAGTCAAGTTGACAACTTCTTTGCTACAAATATGTTTTCAGTCATTTCAGTCTGTTAAGACCTTATATTTTCAGACTGTTTTTGATTCTAAATATTTAATTGCTTCGAATTGCTCCCCACCTCTGGTACGCGAAAAACAATAGGCTTGCTTGACGCTAATTATTTGCGTGCACGTGGCATAATAGTTAGCGTGTCTGCTGGATGCGCGGGAGGTTCGTGGTTTGAATCCCAACATAAACCAAAAACACTTAAATTAATATATTTTTAATTTAAATGCGGTTTGGTTGGTCCAAGTCAATATCTACGTTTCTCTTGGTGAAACTAATGAAAAGACCACAAAACTAAGACCGAGAAACAAAAACAAATCTATTCTGAAGATAAATAAATTGGCAATCCAATAGAAAAATAACAGACCTCTAAATGGGTTTAAGTTTCAAGGTTCAAATTGTTTTAAACAACTAACTTCCTCGACGGGTGTTGGACAGCTGCTCCATCTACAAATACAAACTTAACCGTATTATGTCTAAATTGAAAAAGTAACAGAGAAACGTGAGCTCTGAACTCTGCAACAATTTCAGCTTTCCTCAGAGTTATAACTCAAATAAATATTTGCGCGACCAAGTGCATAGTTCTTTATCTGCCTGACATTTTACCATTTCAAAATGGAGGTTTATGAAAGTCTGGAGCACACAGTATAATTGCCGGTTCATTATTCTGTCAGGGTCGCAGCCTTCTCTTTTTTTGTGATGCAGTAGATGGGAGTAAGGCGGTTGCAATTTCACATATAACCTCAAGGGGCGTCCAGATGAAAATGATAGGCTGAAAGATTAGTAAATGCACCGATTAGGATTCGAACCCCTGGCCCTGCGTCCGGCCTATCTTCTGAATACTCTACCAATGCACCACGACTGTCCTCAATATATTACCATAAAAACTGATATTTCTTCCAGGATTTTATAGTGACCGAAAGATGGTAGAAGTGTCATTCAGAGACACTATTAGCAAAATTGCCATTGACAAACGTTACAAGGGCAACTGCTCCTCGAAGCTAGTCAGTCACGCTTTTAAATAAGAAACATTCTTAGTAGATAAATTGGACTTTAATCTTTGAAACAGTCTTGAAAAGCTTATTATCATTCTAATGAGGAACATTTGAAGCACATTATTCACCGAAAATGAAAACGACTTCAAGATTCTTTCAGGCACGTTGGAAAAACCACTGAATCATTTATAATTCAACACAAATTAGTTCAGTAAACTTACTTTCACTTGTTCCATGACATAAGTTTGTTTCACATCCAACACATTACACCATTATCCAATAGTTTCCTTGTATGCCTTGGTTATTTCCAACACCCGTAGCCTACAGACAGGATCAAAGATATAGTTTTTTGACCCAAAACAATAATTAAGCTTTCGGTGCTAGATTTAATCTGAAAAGTGGAGCTTAAGCATATAGAACCCATAAAACATAAAATGGTTGACAATAATTATTTTGTGTGTTTACAGAGTACACAAATTTGATGCCAAAAACCCCGCCCACCACTGCTGCTGCTCCCGCACCCGAACTTGCAAGGTTTCATTTTGGGAACAACCCAGCCACCACAGTTGAATTTACAAAAGAGCCCACTCTACACAAGTTCCTGCTATTCTGGAATTCCACCACAGCAAAACAAACCAAATGATGGCAATTTCCTAGTCCCATCCATACAAAACAACGCTGCCGACAAAAGGGGACCTATATTTGAGTTTACTGTCCTCTTTGTGCCCTTCTAGAGTCTTTGTTGTATAGTTGGTCGGTCGTTTTGGTTTCAGTCCCGTTTCCGTTGTCGTCGTCGTCGTCGTCGTCCTCGTCCTCGTCATTAAATTAATATCCTTTCAGGTCCAAAGACGACTCACTTTAATAATTAATGTTTGTATATATGTGTGCAAAAGGCATACGAGCATAAAAGACACCCGGGGAATAAACTTGCGTCAGTTAGTATACTGGCATCGACCGAAAACCAAAAACCGAGTACCGACAACCAAAAAACCAGGGCCCCAGTCGAGGACAAAAGGCCACAAATATAATTGCCACCGCAATTTCATTAACATGCAGCGACGCAAACAATTACTGAGACTTCAACTAATTGTTAATAAAGTTTTAAATAATCTCATGTACAGAACATGTCCTGTCTGATGCTATGCTACTTATGCGTGGACAGGGCATTTCGCAGGAATCCCCAAAATGTTCTGCTCCCGATGACCATGCTATTCGAAATTTATGAAACCCACCCGAGCATCCTTAATACATACTGGTACTGGCTCAAGTTTGGTTTTCCTTTTCATTTTTTATTATTGAATTATTAAAATTCCCGTTCGACATAAAGGAATATGAAACCTACACATGTACCACACTCACAAAACGATTGATATCCCGGTCCTTTTAATAATTCATCTTCTCTGAGGGAATGTGCAAAGTCGGTGGCCATGACCGAGCCATATGGTCGCGGGCAACATAAACATTTCCTTGTTCTTTTATTACATCACCGTTATATATGTTTTATTACTTTTATTATTATTATTTTTTTTTTTTTTGGTTTTGTTTTTTTCTGCTCTTTAGGTATCTTGGAACATCGAAATGGCAGTTATTTATGTTCATACTTGATGAATGTTATCCCGCAAAACGGGACACGGAACATATAAGAATTTAAGATAACATCTATGGAACACTAATTACAGAAATCTTGAAGATAGAATGTACGTATCATGGCAAAGCAAACGAATCCTTGTAAATGTAATAATTTATTTTGTTTCTTCGGGTATTTTTCTTACTGAAGAAAGTATAGGCAAAAGAACTTTGGCAGTCAAAATAAATTAACATCATAACGAAGTTCCTGGGAAAAATATTAGCTATCGTTTAGAAATATTATTGCTCAGACGATTATGGTTAAGAAAAAAACACTTGACATATGAACTTATAAAATTGGTTTTTCTAGAAAAAGTTTGATTAATGCTTATATTATTTTTTCTTTAAGTTTCTAAGCTGTAACATGATTGCAAAGCCGCACAATACCAACCTCCTTTAACTCATGTCCAACACTTTCACGAATGATCAAACTTTACTAAGACTTTATATGTTTGGCTTATGAAGCTAACGAGCACAGCTGGTTATATTAGAGAGGGTTGATACGAAAAAGCTAGAGCTTATCATTGAGCTCGATGTGTTATCCTACACCCACTGCACGATGTTACCACCCCACGGGCTGTTTTTGTTTTTTGAAAGTAAACATTTTTGTGCTTGTTGAAGATATTATCTAAGCCTTTTCGAAAACCTAAATTGGTTTTCAAACCCATAATCGTCATTACGTGTTTAGTTCATCTTTTTTCACACAGATGAATTTTTTGGAACCCCATTGATTCGCCTTTGTTATTAACACAAGGGTGGCAATAGGAAATGGTAAAAAACAGCTGTAATAGAATTTGGAAATTTGTTCAAACAAGGCGCTATCTATTAGATATATGAGATATATAAGGGAAACGCAATTAACAAACGAGGTGGAAGAATAAGCGTTTTAAATTAAGGACAAGAACCTGAATGTTTGGCGTTGTGTGTTTTCTGGCATTAGAAGGATTGACAAACTTTCGATTTTTTTTTTCGTATGGAACTGGCAGTAGCGGAACTATATCAAGGAGTGAGTTCCACTTTAAAACCAAAGTTTTTGGCGAGATTGTGTTACTCACGCACATTACGTTTAGTCAGATAAAGATTGAAAGCATTTCCCCTGTTACTGGTCTGTAAACAACTTTGATTGGCAGAGGCCATAGAAGTAATTTTTGGTGATTTGGCTTTAGAACAAATTTATGAAAATCCACTGTTTTATCGAAAAATTGTGTTCAGCGATGAGGTTCATCTCTGACTCAATGGATTCATAAATAAGGAAACTGTCGCGGAAAAAAGACAGTTTGGTGAGGTGGTGGCTGGTGGCATCATAGGTCTATTTTTTCAAAGACGAAGAAATGTTGCCGTCAACGGCGAATGATATCCAGCCATGATTCGCGGCTTATTTTTGCCCCAGTTGGCTGAGTTGATCTTGGTTGACATGTAGCTTCATCTATACGGTGCCACATGCTACACAGCTCGTGAGACAAATTCTCCTGTGAGCTTGCCGCCAAGATCATGCGATGTAACGCCTCTTGATATTATTTATATGTCGTTAGTCTATGTGGACACGTGGAACACGGTTGAACCCTTACAGGGTAAGATAACGAGCGTAATTCGTGGAATACGGCCCGTAACGCTTCAAAAGTGACGCAAAATTACATTAAACCAATTTATCGATTCCAATAAAAATTTTAAATATTTGATGCTAATTTGAGTGCTTTATTCGATTTAAAAAAACTACGCTAAATAAATCAACCTTTACATTGGTAAAAATTTTGCTACGGTACATCTAATAAACAAGGTGGAGCATCTCGGGCAACCTAACCTTATATATTTTTCGACAAAATTGTGGATTGTGACTTGTTTTAATAAATTAGTTTTTAAAGAGTAATTCGGTGGTGCGTTTTGGACTGTACCTATGTATTTTTGGGTCAGTGTAACATTGGTAACACACAAATAAAAATCTTTGAAAACAATACAAAAAAATATTAAACCTTATGCCTTCCATCTTTTTTAAAATTAACTTTTTGGTAGAGTACTTGGAGAGAAAGGTTTTCCTTGGTTTTTTTCAACCGGAAGACTTCCTCTGTTTTTAATGTTTAAGTTATGATTTAGTCCAGTTTGGGGGTATCGATAACCCAAACATAACCGCAGTAGGCAGTTGAATGACGAATTTGGTTCAGTAGCCTTCTCATATCGCTAACCTCTTGACGTTGCAAGTTTCAGGTCAAAAGTTTTGAAAGCGAAGAAAATGATACTTATAACGAGTCGACAAAGGCTGGCTCACATAGTTTTATAGTTGAAAGTAACATGATACCCTGTTATCAATATCGTGTACAGGACGGCATACAAAAAATTTATAAAAATATTAAAGAAAAAAAAATCCTGCTATTGTTGCTCTTGTTTTGAAATGATTTTACACAGTTTCAAATAGAGTTTAAGAGAAACAAAAAAAGTTTTGAATATTGAGTTTTAAGGCACACAAATTTTGTTGAATTTAACATCTAGTTCTAATTTTCTTATTAAATTTTTTTTACCCGAAAATCACAAAAACAAAGATGTAAAGAGTAATAAATAATTTAAAGCATACCTACTCCTTGGAAACAAACACATGAAAATGATTAGCTATAAGTTCTAGAGTAGTTAGGATAAAGGGTTGGTAGGTTAGTCAAGTTAATAAGCTATTTTGATAGCTTAAGATAATAAAAGTAAATTTAAAAGGTACCTAAATGGATACGAATTATTATAATTATTGTAACGACGGCACAGTCGTCACAATAAGCTGCAACTGAACAGAATCAATGCGTCTTAGAATTAAATTGTTCTGACTATTTTGAGTGCGTGAAAAAATAAAAGATCCGTGTTCACAAAAAAGTGTTCAAATTTATAGAACAAAATATTGAAATTGCCGCTCACGTTGCAAAGTCAGTCAGCCTTTTAAGTTTTCTTTTTTTTGTAGTAACAGTTAACAGTTCTTCCATATCAACAACGAACCACTGACCCACTAAATATAAAAAGGACCTATAATTTTTCACAATTAGTAAAGAAAAAGAAAGAGTCATAATGATAAGTGCCAAGGCATAACTATACCTACAATACTACGCCTACCACATAAATAAATGTTTTCATTAGTTTTAGAAACCGGGTAGCCCTTAACCATCAACATCTAAATATATTCATACAGGCCTGGTGTTGGAAACTAATGTTTATCTGGCATATAAGGATATTTGTTCTACTTAATCTTTCATGGCATTCCCTTCGTCGTTGCCAATTTAATATATTCATGATGGTGTGTTTTATAAAACAAGAAAATGCTCTCTGAGAGACCCTAAACACACTTTATAAGCACCGTTAAAAGACTCCCTCTAGAAACACGAACATCCCACCCTTTTGACGAAAAATTAAATAAATTCATTGGGGAATTAATTCTCGGAGCGACCTTTTTCTATGCTCATACAACTTCACTTTTCCTAGTAAAAATAAAAAAAATAACAAAAAACAAAAAAACCAAAACGAAAAACGGGAAATCACATCAAAGGAAAAGAATCCGTGTTCATTAAGTCTCTTTAGATATATTTACTGACTTCGAAATTCCTTCTAGGGGGCCCCTGAATTTGTAATAAAAGTTTCTATTCTATATACCTACTATCTGGGACGGGATTACAAAAAAAAATGCATTTTTAAATAAACTAACGGCAATATAAAGACACCCAACTAACTACTGTAAACTACCATTTATATTCGTTAACATTGTAAAACATATGGAGTCCGCTTGTCCTATGACCCACAGGAACCCAAGCAATGATTTAGCAGAGGCAAAAAAGCCAAAAGCAATGCCATTAAATCCCTTCTGAACTCAATTTATATCCCATAGCAATTTATACACAACGCATACCCACCTCCACTTCTCCCCGCTCGCTCCGGGCCCGTTTCAACTGTAAGAGTCATTTGAAGAACGTACTTGGCGCTGGCATTGGCACTGCTCAGATCCCAGATCCCACGTCCTGACGCTGGCACTGAAGCTGTATCCAATTGCAAAAGTTCCTTTGGGTAGCAGCAACCAGCAAGTAAAAATGAAAGGAAAACAAGAAAAGAAAAATAAATAAATTAGAATTGAAATAACAGGAAAGCAACTAAGAAACAGCAACAAGAAAAAAGAACACGCAAAAGGAAAATATCTTTTCTCTTTATTTCACTCCGACCCGCATCGCAGGATAATTTATATATAATAAACACACAAGCCGATTACAAAGAGGATGCCAGAGGATAAAGGCAACGCAAGCTCTGCATCGCTTTCAAGACAAGATTATGTAGCAAAACTTTCTTATTATGCTTGCAAGCATGCACCAGGGAGGAAATTAAAGGAGATGCGATTTAAATATGTGAAGCAAGAAAAACAGTTTCATTTTTTCAATATTTCCTTGTTTTTGATTCCACAAGGAGCAGGAAGTTTTCACTTCAAATAAACGAGGTGTTGTCGCCTTCGCCTGCCATAGAGCACACATACAGCACATGGGACGTATGCTATGCACTAAACTCTAAACCTTTGCATCTTTCCGTTGCGTTGTGCAGCTAGCTATTGCTTTTTTATTTTGTTTTTTGTATATGAAGTTTCAGCTTCAACTTAACCACAAGCCACACCAGACCAAGCACAACAAAGGAAATGTGTTCTTGTTACTCAACACGCCTATCAACTGGGACGACGAATACTACTACTATAGCTACGAAAGAGACGGCAAACAGTTACTTTGCTATCAAAGGCAGAGAAATGCAGGAAAATGTGAACAAGTACGAGTCCTGTCGCAATTTCCTGACTTTTCATGTCCCATTCAGTGACAATTTTGTTGCGTTTTAAGTCCTGTATTGCGATTAGTAGTAGAGTTTGTTAAGAATCCTTCTGATGACGATGCGATGGTGCCAGACTGTGGGGATGCCATCGCAGTGATGCCCAGGACGAAGGTGTTTATCTGTTAATTTCACGGGGCTTTTGTTCTCCCTGTATTCAGTGAAATGTTCCGGTTAACCACAGAGAAATTGCAGGATGCCAAACCTGCCGCTGCCGTCACCACAGCCACCCACAGCCCGACCACCACCTTATTTAGAAACCAACAAAGGATAACGTGGGTGCTGATGACTTGGTTCCTATGAATCCTTGCTGACAACTTGGAATTGTTTGTAGAAATGAGTGAGTTTTACTTCCAGCACAACTTTTTACGCGGCTCTCCATGTGTTTGCCTTAAATACAATTTATCTAGGTTTTTCATTGCAAGATGTGTCCTAGAGTTTTACATATGGCTCTCTGATGGGACGCGCAATTCTAATGTTACTTCCCTTTGAATGAAGCAGACTCATAAAACGAGCAAATATTTCGTCCGTTGGAGTAGTCGCCGTGAATGGCAAAGCCCAGAGTAATCCCTTTGTATTAGTTTGAAGTGATTTCAACTCAAATTACGATCGCCTGGGATGACTGACAGTGACAGGAATGAGACGGGGCTGGGCATAAGCACGAGGACATTTCTTGTGCTCCATCGTCCATTTGTAAAGGATTCGAGAGCTTTTGTTGTTTTTAATGTTATTGGGGTTTTTTTTTCAGCCTGATTCTAGTGTTATATTTTTTGTCATTTTGCCAGGCCGTTAGATTATCTCGATGTTGTTATATCTATTTTCCCAGACTAAACAGAGCGATAGAAATACAAGGCAACATAATATGGATTAATAAAGGGCGAACACGGAAGCCGGGGAGGGTGAAATCCTTATAGAAAAAAATTTGGGGCAAGTGCCAGTGACTCTTGGATGTGGATGTTCGAAGGTAGCTGCTGACTGTGGAATGGCTTTGCCAAGTTACCATCGTTATGAGGGGAACACGATGGATGCCGAAGGGATAAGGTTGACAATCAGTTATATTTAAATTAACAACCCATTTGGGCAGTGATGCATATAGCGGTAATTTGAGAAATTGGCATTGGAAATTTGGCTTTTGTTTAGTATTTTCTTTTTTGTTTGGCAAGGTCCTCTTGTGTTCTTAATTAATATTACGGCTTTTATATGGACCAATTTCAATTTTAGAAATCTTTTAATCAAGATTGAAGGTGAATTTTGATTGCCATGGCGAACATCATTATGGAAAAGCAATTGCTGTGTTAACAAAGGGTTAGTGACAATGAGGGTTGACAACATAATTATGTATTTTAAATTCTCCTTTTATGGGCTTTTGACTATCCACAACTGTGAAAGGGGTTGTAATTGTAAGTGAGAAGTTTTGAATAACATTTCTTTCTGGTAAATAAGTTTATGAAACCTTATCTGACAAGGAAGTGTGTTACTCACAGAAATTTGATTCCATTTGTAGTAGTTTAAGATTTTGGTTTTTCAGCTGATGGATAAACGCACCGCAGTTGGTGGGTGAAGCTCTGTTTGAAACAAAACTCCTTTTGACAAAGTGACACTGTTTTTGTGTTTAACGATAAAGTTAAATCTACAAATGGTGATTGACATTTTAGCACTCGAAAATTATCATAATTGTAAACAAAGGACTAAGTGCTGTTCAAAAAAAAAGTAGCTGTATGGCAGTTTGGGAGTCTGAGTCTTTTAGCAAGTATGTAGTTTATTTTCGGAAAATATGTTATTTTAGCTGAAAGAAATATCTGATCTAGCTGATGGGTAAACCAAGCTTGGCAAGAGCTGCGATGATAAAGTCTTTTCATTGAATAGTTTCCTTATTGATAGTTTCCGATAACTGCAGGGAATTCAGGCAAATATCCACAGCCGAAGAAGTTACTGAGGCTCATCAAAACGCTTAAAAGCCAACCGATTCGATCAAATGAGACACTGAAAGAGTTTTGAAAATAAGGGAAATTGCTCAAGATTCATCTGCAGGTTTATGAAGAGCTTATTGAATAATCATAAACGTGGATTCCTTCCTCTGTATCGAGCAGACACTAAATTTTCCACTTAAGAAAAGCACAAAGTTAAGGCCCCGGCCCATAGAACGCGGTGCGTGCGGTAGAAGCGGCGCGGCAACTGATGCGGTGGGTTTTGCCGCGCGCAACTGATAGGGGTGACCCATAGAATCCGTTGCGGTGTTTTGACAGATAAATTTAGTCAAAATGGGGGCGTTCAAGAATCGCATCCGGATAGCTTGTTGTTGTTGTTGTTTACGTGTGGGAAATCGAAAAAAATAAGTTATAATCGTCTAGCAATGATATTTTGAATGTTTTTCTGTTTTCAAAAGTCGAATTTCAATATTTCACAGCTGTTGTCTGTTGTCGATCGTTCAAAAAGGTATCTAGACACGGCTATCCAAGATAGGCTATCCGATAGGTTCTTGAACGCGCCCATTGTAATTTTTTCTAAATAAGAGAAAACTTCAAATTGGTTGTGACTGCGCATGTCTCTCTTCTGTCACCGTGTGAGAGCCGCGGCAAAATAGAAGTTCGGCTACTCGACGTGTGCGGCGCGTTGCTCGCGGTGCTTATGGGTCACCTCTCATAAGAACGTGTGTATTTAATCGAGCTGTCAGTTGAAAGCGGTGCCGCACGCACGCACCGCGTTCTATGGGCCGGGGCCTTTATTCGCCGAACTTCAAACCTCAACTGCTAGCCACCAGCAAGCAGCAACATGTAAGCCATCGCTTGGAACTTGTATGAGTTGTATTCATCTGTTTTTTTTTTTTTTTTTTCAAAATACGGTATAGTTTCGATTCAGAGAACGTTATTTGTCTGACCGTTAATCATGATTCATGTATCTTTTCGTCTTAAATCTACCCCTGGTGGGGCAAAGTAAGCCCGTTTGACGCTTTGGAGTGAAACCGGTATCGTGTATAGTCCAATAAAAATTAATTCTATACTTGTATACTATTCCAAACTTACCTATTGTAGACATTTATTTGAATGTACAGCTGGTTCACAAACCTGGTGAGTGTGATCTACAGCCAAGCCAGTCAACTATAGTGATGACATCAGCCATCATCGTCGATGGATACAGTGACAGTTGTGCCTCCAGCTCTCAAAGGCAGTCAACAATTTTCAACAAAATTTTAGTAATTTGAGGAAATCTAAAATAAAGAAGCAGACATTACGCGTAAGCATTTCAATGAGAAAAACACCAGTCGAAATATGTCATACTACCCGCCCGGTGTGGCTCGAGACTAACTTTTATTCAAAAGCGTTGTTCACACAAAATTGCAAAAAAAACCAAAAATTTTCGGGAACACTCGCTGGGTTAATCTGAAGTTTGTCTGAAAGTTTTGAGTTTGTTGCTCCAATTATCGTAATAATTTGGGGATGAAATGTGCCCCCAATATTCAAGGACAACCTAGTTTTGAGATATATGAACAAAATTTAATGTTCAAGTTTTTAAGATCGACCAAGCAGTTTCTAAGTTTTCGTGTGTATTCCCGTTCCCGTGGGAATTTTGGAATGAAATATGCATAAAAACCTCTGAAATCACTCTGTCTTTAAAAAAAAACGCATCGAAGACAACGGCCTTGTCAACCGAAAAGAGTCGGTTCCCATTAGAACACCGTAATTAAATCGGAATGAGCGCTGTTAGTGACAAGATGGGGGACCGTCCGTTACTACTGCGTGCTGTTGTCATGTGTTATGTAAAAACGCATCGAAATCCGTTGCGCTACTTTAATGATCTAAGCATACATAGAAACAGACAGCGGAAAGCGAAATGTATAAATAATCTAGATACCTACTGCAGCGCCATCTGACAGGCTGGTTTGTGATTCTAAATCATGCAGGCCCCCAGAAAATGTCAAATATGATTTGTGAGTCCAAACCATATAGATCGGTCCAGCCGTTTGGGAAGAGTTCAGTGAATTACAAGTGACATACAATGCTGTGAACTTTTTTCTGGCAATATAATCAAATAAAATGAATAAGTAAAATGATGCAACAAACCTTCGAGAGCATGGGAGCTAACGCATTTCAAGGACCTGCAGTTTTATGCTGATTTGACAGCTAAGTTGCTTTTCATTGCTACACCGCTCTCGAAGGACATTCCCATTTCAAGGACCTGCAATTTTATGCTGGTTTGACAGCTAAGTTTCTTTTCATTGCCGTGTAGTTACTCTCGAAGGACTTTCCCATACTTCACGATCTTCGTGATCGTGGAAAAACAATTCAATGTTTCTCAGATTCTAACTCCCAACTTAAAAACCTGACATGATAACTATTACGCCATAGGGCATCACATTACAGCGATGTTAAGTTTTTACACTTTAAAGCCCCAAAAATATTTCACCGTTCGCCATAATAAAACCAAAAGATTGTTTTCTTTTGTTCTGAGGCTTCAGACAACTACTATTATATTGATTTACATTTTCTTTTCTATTGCAATCAATTGCTGCCAACGCACACCATTCCCTATTATCTTTAGACCAATCGAATCTTGTATATTTCTTTAATGGTTGGGTCTCTTCTCTTTGAAGGTTAACATCTCTTGTTCTTTTCAACTTCAAAAAAGCTTTATTTCCAAACAGGCGTACAAGACATTAATATCTTTAAATTGAATACCTTTTATTACATAACGAATACTTCTCATCAATTTCAATTCAATTTCTTGATTCATTCTCCAATTGTACAGAATTCATTTGTTTGTTGAGGTAGTTGACGACTCAGAAACTCTGAAAGCCTTAGCTTTACATGTTTTCTCCTTCAGTGAAAATAAATTTAAAATTATTGGTTTGGTTTTTCGCTTAAATTTAATTAAATTGCTTTATCTTAGATAGAGTAAGGTGGAGATGGAGAGGACAAGGTATTCTTTTTTGCTCTTATTGCTCTGCTTGAATTTCATCTGGCGTACATTATAAATTCCGAGACCTATACAGGTTGTGTGCTGTACGAAGTGTTGCCAGACGCGGTAGTTCAAATTGTCTATCTTTTTTGTGATAAAGAAAACAACTCTTAAAATGTTGTTTGAAAGCTTTGTATGACTGCGGGAGAAAACGAATTGTATAAAATTTATAAAAGTTCTTTAGCGCCATTTGCTGATACCTTGGGTCTTGTGAATAAAATATAAGCCTAGAAATTTTAAAGAAGAAGCCAAAGCTAGGCACATATTCATATACTGCGACAACTAGCCTAGGCTAGAACTTATAAATAACCCGCAAAGCGACGCAAGGAAGTGTTGTTTTGTCTTTTGCATTAGCTATGACTAGAAAACCGTTTTTGCTAGCTACATTAAGCTATGTTTTGTTCATCCGAATACTTTGTTTTGGCTTCAAAGTCCAAGTCTTAGCTTTTGCATGTACAAAACCCATTTAGATGTATTTTCGAAGGAAACCAAGGCTAGCTAGTCATAGCTTCTATCTAGGAGCTAATACTAGACTGTTCTTGTTTTAGCTTCATCTTATGTAGTTCAGACTTTGTTTGTTCACATATCTTGGCCCAGATGTCAGATAGCTTTAGCTAAAACTTATATCCTACATTAGTTAAAGACATAATTGGATTGTGCTTTTACAATCAACCTTGGAGCTGGAACAACAGGTACAAACGATATTCTAATGCCAAACTAAATTTCAGGTTCACTTTGCTGTCAAAGTCAAAGCACTCTAGACAGGGGTGCAGAAGTCCTCTCGCATATTTGCAGCTCTTTCTAAGTATTTTAGAAAATTAAAGCTAATAAAAGCTTAAACTGGCAAAACAAGCTGAAGCTACATGATCTTAAAACTTATTGCTTCAAAAGGAAAATTAAAAAATTATTAGCTTTTTTTATTCACGAGACCAATTGACAGTTGACATCCTCGCTCTGTTGCGCCACCCTATTTATTTTGCTACTTGTTTTTTATAACAATTGACAATAATCTTGATATTTGTCATCATAGATTTTCTAAACTTTTATTTTTTTAAACAAAATTTAACAAATAAAAGTTGTTTGGAAGGGTGGCAACTTTGGTTCTGTGTATATGTACTTTATTCAGTCATTGGCGAAATTCGAACATAAAGGAATATCCTCCCTCTTAGAACATATAAAAAAGGAGGAAAACCAACAACTTTACGCTTCTATTATTTTTATTGCACACAATCTCTGTACTTACCTTGAAGAAAAAAAAACTTAAATAAATCCCAGGTGAAATTTAGGCCCGTTGACGTTTCGAGGTCCTTGCTGCTGTTTACCTTGGAAGCTTTTTGTTTCTCTTTCATATTTTTTATTATCTTCGTCGCATAAAGCTGAGGTGTTGTCGAAGTAGTAGTAGTAGTACGAGTAGTCTTTGAATGATTTTGAACAATATTTATAGCGCGGACATATTTTGTCATCTAAGAAAATGACTATACACCGACCACCATCATCCCCATTTATATATGGGTGCGGAAGGACACTCTGTGCAGAGGCGATAAATTGTGCAAGTGCGAAGTGTTTGTTTGCGGTGTTGGATCGTTAAGCAAAGAAGAGCTCCCCCTGCTGTTGACTTTTATTTACATTTTTATCCTCCAACAACCACAAGGGATCGCCACCAATCCACAGAGTAATTTGTTGAGTAAATATGTATATTAATAGCATGGACTAACACAATTGCAACCATTGTTGTTCTTTTATTTTTCATTTCCATATTAATTCTCCCCCGAGTGAGGAATTATCTATCCCGCCTCCTGCGCCTCTTATTTCCACCTCTGTCTCTCCTTAGCTTGAAGCTATGATAATTTGTCTCGGTGGAAATCATCTGCGGAATTTTGCGAGGTCTAATGGCGAGTTTAACTTTTTCCTTAACGCCGACGGTAGATACTAGGTCATGGAATTAATTTCGATTCTTTGAAGTAAGGCAAATGAAAAACGGCGCAAAAAATATCGAGAGCCATTGGGAATCGTTTTCAAAAGCACCACAGTTGTTGTTTGCTTGTCCTTAAGGATTTCTCAGAGTTGGGTAATTAGTTTACATGAAAAGAAGAGAGGCAGCGAGTCTGGTAAATATTTTTTTAACTTTTCTTATGGATTGTAGGATAAAGTTTACTTTATATTGTAAAAAGGAAGGCTTTGAGACTATCTCTTTATAATTTGAGTGTTGGTTTTTTTTTTATTTTTTGGTCTCTTTAAACATCTTCTTAAAAGGAAAGCATTAAGTCTAAGATTTCCTTTAAATGTCTCACGGTTTCTGCACGAGTAATAGAACCAAATTACCTGGGTGTCTACATTTTGCAATTTGAAAGTCGGGTTGGCTTGAGAATCAAGGACTCGTTATTTCATCGGAACTTTGTTTTCAATTTAGGAATTGTTCGTTTTTCAATTTGTTATTGTGTTTTTTTCTATGAGAAGCCTTATCTTTATCTTTTTTTCATGTGCATGAATTGAAATAGAATTTCTTTGATTACTCAGAGTGTTTTTTAATTAGCCTTAGGCATATTGTCACAATCTCAAAACACTATTGAGATGTTACAAAATCCCTAAGTTTAATTTCGAAAATATTTTTTTTGCTTCCAATTCATTTAATGGCTCTCGTTTTCAAGACAATTAAAATAAATAAATAAATAGGGTGAAGCAACAGAGCGGAGAGCCCTGGGGCCTAGCGCATTTTTCTCAACCATGACTTGTGATTGTGAGGTACTTGTAGGTTAGATACTAACATTGTTAATTCCGAACGGCTAATGGAGAACGCGTTTTTCATGTCATGAAATTAATATCGAAGAAATATCTAGTTCCTTGCAAAGGGCGATATTCGTAGAAAAAGAATTAAATAGTTCAAAAATATATTATAGCCGTCAGCTTGATCAAGTTCTGTTGTCACTCTCTTTTAAGATCGTCTTATATTCTAAACTACTTGAAATGAAAATTCTGATACAAAATAAATGAATTAGAAAACAGACAAAGCATCAGATGTCATAGTTTTCTATCGAATGATTTTTGCAATCTAAAACTTGCAATGATTTTTTCTTTTTTTTTGGATTACATTTCGACGAGCATTTTTCGATAACAACTTCAATTTCGGGCGAGTTCTCTTCAGTCATCGTAGCAGCGCGGTAAGTACTCTCCAAGCTATTCCCATATCGCAGTACAGCTCATACACCTCGTTATTGTATCTTCTTCTTCATACATTGTCTACACACTTCGGGATCAAAGATCATTCGGAGTACTTTTCTTTCGAAACGACCTAATCCGCATTTTTATAAGGTCCATGCTTCTGCGCCGTAAAGCAGGAGTTGGTTGACTAAGAGCTTTGTTTTTCAATTGCCTTCTCAACCCAAAGAAGCAACAGCTGGCAAGAGTTATTCTCCGTTTGATCTCCGCACTGATGTTGTTTTCCGTGTCTATAAAGGATCCTAGGTAGACGAAGTCCTGTACTACCTCGAAGTTATGTTCGTCTATTGTGACATTCTCGCCAAGAGCTAAGACAAAGCAACTTGAATAAGGGAGCAACCATTTTCAAAATAGCCGCTCAGAGAAGGAGAAATGCGCAGGAGATTCGTTCGCCGAAGTTCATAAATGATGCTCAAGGACTGCTACTTGTGGATGACGACAAAATTCTTCAAAGGTGGCGACAGTATTGTGATGATCTTTTGAATGAACAGTTTCCTCGGCGCCACTTTCCAACAGCTGCATTTAACTTTACGGAAGTATCCGACGTCACAGTCGAAGAAGTTAGGGAGGCAGTTAAGAACTCCAAAAAAGGCAAAGCGATTTGGCCAGACGAGGTACCATATGAGTTTTGGAAAAATATGGGAGACATCGGGTTGAGATGGCTCACGATTCTCATCTCCAAACTTATAAGAGGTGACAGTTTGCCTAATCAATGGAGGGAAAGTTTTCTTCTTCCAAATGTACAAGGGAAAGGGAGATACCAGAAGCATTGACAACTATCGTTCGATCAAGTTGATGTCCCACACTATGAAGATCGTTGAGCGGGTTTTGGATAGCCGACTGCGGAAAATAATAAGGCTGTCTGATGACCAATGCGGGTTTGTCGCGGGTAAGTCAACTACAGATGCAATCCAAAGTATAAGGATCATTATGGAAAAACACCGAGATGCCTTAGAGGATTTGCATATTGTGTCGGTTTACTTCGAAAAAGCATTCGATCGACAACCACGAGATCTGATATGGGTGACCCTCAGACACCGAGGGGTTCCTGAAGCCTATGTGCGAATAATTATGGACATGTACGAGGGAGCGGTTACAAAAGTGAGATGCCCAGCTGGAGTCACCGAAGAATTCCAAATAACAGTAGGTGTACATCAGGGAAGTGTCTTGAATCCACTGCTCTTTATTGCTGTTCTGGATTATTTGCTCGAAGGAAAAGTAACGAACAATAAAGTACAACAATTATTCTTTGCTGACGATGGAGCCATCATAAGCGAGGATCCTACATCCCTGCAACGAGCACTTGACGTTTGGATTGATGTTCTGTAAGAAAATGGGTACCGTATTAGCGCTAAAAAGACTGAATACCTGTGCTGCCCTTTTTCTGATCCAGACAAGCCTATTCCAGACATTTATTTGAATGGAAATGTGCTTCCCAAGTGTGAAAAGTTTAAATATCTGGGATCTATGATCAATAGTGAAGCAACTTGTGATGACGACATCAATCATCGAGTAAGCGTAGGGTGGATGAAGTGGCGAGAAAACTCCGCTATCTTCTGTGATCGAAAAATGCCCCCTAAGCTGAAGGGAAGACTCTACACAGCAGTTGTCCGTCCAGCTCTGACATACGGTTCACAATGTTGAACAATGTACAAAAAGTATGAGAGCAAATTGACGGCAGCCGAAATGAAGATGCTTCGGATGACAGCAGGAGTAACAAAGCTTGATCGAATTAGAAGTACTAAGATCCGTGGAAGCCTTCATGTCAAAAGTACCATCTTGGACAAAATTCAGCACGACCGGCTCAGTTGGTATTGTCATGTTCAAAGGAGAGATCCGCAGAACCCCGTCCAAAAGGCAATATCGTACAACGTTTCAACAAATTCGCGACGAAAAAGAAAAGGCAGGCCAAAACACTCCTGGTACAAGCAAATGCAAAAACAGCAGCATTTGGTTGGCCTCAGACATGGAACAATCCAAAACCGGGAGGCTTGCCGACGCTTTCTGAGGTCAACGCGGCGTACCCCACAGGCGGATCACTAGTGTGAAGCAGAAAAGTGGGAGAGTTGTGATCGCTTCAAGATCACTACTCGTAACGCCAGAAATGAAAAGAAGAAGAAGAAGATTGTGACATTCTCGCCCTCATTAACCATCAAACCCATTTCTTCCCCTATGATGTTAAATAAAATCGCATGTCAGTTTGTCACCTTGCCTAAAGCCTTTTTTGAAAGCAATGGTCTCAACGTGCTCTTTACCAACCTAGACGGAGCAGCTTGAATTCTCCAAAGTCATCCTGCATAGTCATACAAGTTTTGCAGAGATGCTGAAACTACACTGAGGCTTATTCCTCTATAATTGGCCCAATTGTAAGGCCCCTGTCCAGTTTTCTTTAAAAACCTAGTGTATTTTTTCTTTGAAGTAGGCTGCGCTTCTTCTTCGCGTCTTTCTTTGAATTAACCATTTAACCCACACCACTTTGAGGCGTATCTTTTCATGTTTATGAATTGAGCGGCCATTCGACCAATCTAAGAAGTTTTTGTTTTTGAATTCTTAGTATACCTACTTTGAAATACTTGTGAAAAATCGTCTGTCTGTTGATGATCGTTGTCTGTTGATGATGGCGATTCTTATATATCAACAGAATAATATGCCTCATACCTTTACAATACAAAAATTACTCTCCCGGACTTTAAATATTAAAATGTAACCCCTTGTTTTGTATAAAGTGAATACCTAAATTGATTGTCTTGTTTTGTGACTTTTAACTTTCACCGTTTCTAGCTTAGGCAAATAGGTAACTTCTTTCGAAAAGCATCTAGAAGCAATGGGGAAGGTGTTTTTCTAACTAAAATAGCTGTATTTTAATATAACATCACCAAACCCCATTGAACTGGCTTGTAGAAACGTATCTATATCTATATAAATATATAATGTGTGTATTGCTACTTCTACATTACCTGCTTGTGAGCAAATAACGAAAGAGACATTACTGACATTATCCTAAAATGTCATGGAATTCGTTAACATTTTATCAGAAGCCCAAAACTTCTTTCGGCATTAATCAACAAAACTGCAAACATTAAGTCTTCTTCCGAGTTGCCTTTTCTAATACAAAACTAATAAATCCACATCATCCTTGCACGACGTCGTCTTTAGACACATCGTGAACGTATTCGTTTCCCCCTTCGAAAAGTAAACTAAGTGGGACAACAACTAAATCCCCTTCCCTTAACAAAACTCATCAGAAGTTATGTCAATGCCAAATAAAATTCATTTTCATTTCATTGCTATTGCTATTGCTGCAGCAAAACAATTACACCGCTCGACGTGCACTTACCATACCTGCTCGGCGATTGTACTCTTCCGCGAAACTTACAGCCATTAAATGGGAAAACTTTCAAAGTGACAGTAGGCAATGGTGGAGGGTTTGGGTGGCCTTCGAGTATAGACAGCAATGGCTGGAAGTGAGGGTAACAGCGGCGGCGCACCCATCCTATTATAGCCCTTCAAACGAAATGCCAAACACAATAGAGAATGAAATTAAATGAAGAGAAATAAATGTGTAGACATACTCTTAGCGTGAGATATGCTTTGACTCCGTTGACAATTAGTGCTCTATGTCCTTCGACCTCTGTGCCTGCCAGCCGCCATTAGTTGAATAACTTCATTTTATGCTCGGCAATTTGTCTTAATTAGCATTTCCAAGTAGTTAGCAGTGTTGTGTGCCATCGCCATAGCCATCGCCATCGCCATAGTCATCGCCATCGCCATAGCCATAGCCCTCACTCCATAGCTATCATCCTCATGGTTGATGGCTTCCCAACCATTTTTGTTCCCTATTTGCCTACGCGCGCTCTCGTAGGTGGGTAGCTGTTTTTCCATTGTCGTCGACTAGCGAATCCTTTAAAATTTCTCCTTACAAGTGGTGTCCCTTTTGGCAGAGTTTATCGCAGTGGGCCAGTATAACTTCCAGGTCCCACCTCAAAAGAAGTACGCCCAGTTAGTATAAGCAGTTGAAAAATTATAACAAATTCGAAAATCCAGAGTGCTAATGGCGTCGGAACCGGAGACGGGCAGCTGTGGTGGCAGTGGTTAGTTAAGTTGAACAAGTTCGATATGCAAAGTGCATACGAGAGCCCTTAGAATAGTAAGTAGGAAGTTCTATTTCAATTGGCTTTCTAGTTTCATACATAAGACAAAAGTACACCTTATTAGTGCCCGTTATAGAAAACCCTCATGCAAAGCTTCCTAAAAATCTACAATTTTACGCTTCGTCGTCACCCTAAACAGAAAACACACGAGGGTAATATCTACGACACTATACTCTGAAACATTTAAAACAAACTAATTGGGTTAAACTGCATATTTGACATATTTTGAAACGCAACCACAGTTATAATAAATTGTTGAGCAATGAAGCCTTAAATCTGCTTTATCATGTCGGTATGTCATTACTTTAAAATAAAATAAAGATAAATCATCATTCAAATTATTATTGAATTCATAAATAAAATTAAGTATTACAAATTATTAGTATCGATTGTGGTCGACCATTTCGGTAGTTTTCGAGTCAAATTAGTTTTATATCAATTTTCTGTGTTGTATACATGTGCTAGAATGATGCGCCACACTTTGTGTTTGTGTGGAATATAATAGGGTTCCATAAAGTTAAAATGTATCCAACATATCTAGAAGCGAATAAAGCAGGTACTTGCTAGTTTTTTAAAGAAAATATAAATATAATGTGTGTTCTATATGGTCCCCTGTGGGGCCGACGGCGACGTGTGGAGACGAAAACTAAACGAAAAAACGTAATATATCGTAAGTGTAGCTAAATATATGCTAAGCAAATGCTCTTGCTCGATCTGTCTTCAAAAAGATATCAAAATGAGGTCACAGAAAATGAAGACCTTTTCTTAAGGGGTCAAAAGTGTTCTCAACCAATTTGCAGTTCAAAACTAGAGAGCTAGAAACTGAAAAATTTGAAAAATGATTTTGATTTTTCTCAAATAAAAACAAGCTCAACTGAACATCGAACTGACGCCTATTTTATTTGCACACTGTGCTGAAATTGATAACTGAACTGATATCTGAACTGATAATTAAACTGAGAATTGACCGTCTAAAAGGGCCTTATGGGTCGCGAAAAGTGGGTTATATCACAGTCAAAATACCACAATTTTTTATTTCTCGTATGATCAACATAATCAGACAAGCTAAAAGCATTTCAGCTTAAACTTAATACAGGCCCCACTTTTAGCTGAAAATGGTTCAACTCCTTCTTGGTTCAGTATCATCAATCGTTTCCTTCAATAATCATCTGTGTTCTGTTGTCTGCAGGCCCGGATTTAGAAATCTGCCGCCAGTTTCGGAAATTGCCGCCCCCCACCCCACGAAACTTTTTCAATGGTGAAATAAGTTTGGTTCGAAAAGTTTTTCAAGAGCAGATTTTTTATTTTATTATAGTCAGTTTAATAAAATCATTCAACAATTATTGGCATTGTGTATGCGATTATTAGTGATTATTGGTTGAAATTTTTACGTCTCGATTTTCGAACGGCAAGTTTTCGATAAAAGAATCGAAACCTAAAGACATAAGCAAATCTGACTCAATAGTCAACAAAGCGAGTGCGTTTAATCGTTCTGCAACTAATTTTGATCTCAATTAGTTTTTCACTGAATGATCGCTCAGCGCTGCAATTCGAGATACGGGTGTGCAAACGAGCATTCGGTGCGCTATATCAACATTTGGAAAAACTGCGTGTAGCTCATTGTTTCCTAATAATTTGAGCAGATCCGTAGAAGAACTTTTTTCCATATTCTTTTTAACACAATAGCTTTTGAATAAAATCATTTCATTTGCGAACGATGCTTCGATATCTTGATCGTAGAATTTTATCAATTGAGCAGATTTTTCATGAGTTTCTTTTTCATTCAAACGATGCATGTCTGAAAATGTCTGAAAGAAAACTTTGTACGCTCTTTCTCTTCTTTGTAATTCATATATAATTTTTTCTAAAATGACGTTGTATTTATTTTATTTATTTTAAAGTTTTCCCGACCAACAAGTTTAGCTTCCCCATCTCTAGATTCATCGCATCTAAGTTTTCTCTTTTTTCGCGCAGTAACCGTTTCATATTTTTTGTTAATGCAAACAGCGAGCGCTTTTTTTTCGTACGAATTAAAATCTTCACGCGCTTCATTAATCATTTTGTTCAACCCTTCTAAAAGTTTAATATACCTCAACAATAGTTGTCTTGACATTTTGTAATTTTCGACTCACAGAATTCATGGAAGATAACCGAAAGCTCGACAACAACTGTTGCATAAACGTAGTTTCTAATTATTCAAGTTGTCGAATGCCGAATGCTTCGTTTCACGTCGTAAATTTTTCAACAATATCATCTTCTATTTCTTTTAAAGCTAAGATGACTTCTGCGCGAAATGATGTTCAAGAGCGTGAACTGCATCGTCTTGAGCTGACTAGCGAGTGCTTGACAGTGACTTTACAGTAACTATGCGTCCAGTTGACATGAAAAATGACGTCAATGATCGTTCACCAATTTTTAGTAATAATGGCAGAGAAGGTTATGTTAATAGAATAAGATGATTTTTGATACAGAGATTTATCGAATATTCGATATTAGGCCAATATCGAGACTTGTCCAAATCGATTCTTTTTTCGATTCGAGCATTTTCCACTTATAATGTTGCTACGCGTGCTAACGAAATAGGCAAGAAAATCAATTCCCATGAATTCAACAAGTTTTCAAATATCAAAATTTGCCGCCCTTCAATTCTTACTGCCCGAGGCAACTGCCTACTGTGCCTGCGTGTTAAATGCGGGGCTGGTCGTTTGCCATCTGTCCTCTGTTTTCTGCCGTCTATCGACTGTTGTCTGTCGTCTGTTATCTGGGCCCAGATTCCGTAACTTTTCAGACGATTATCGTTCAATCGTGTATCGTAGATTGTGTCGTCAAAAACCTGCCTAAAATTCTGTCGTCTGTCGTCTGTCGTCTGTCGTCTGTCGTCTGTCGTCTGTCGTCTGTCGTCTGTCGTCTGTCGTCTGTCGTCTGTCGTCTGTCGTCTGTCGTCTGTCGTCTGTCGTCTGTCGTCTGTCGTCTGTCGTCTGTCGTCTGTCGTCTGTCGTCTGTCGTCTGTCGTCTGTCGTCTGTCGTCTGTCGTCTGTCGTCTGTCGTCTGTCGTCTGTCGTCTGTCGTCTGTCGTCTGTCGTCTGTCGTCTGTCGTCTGTCGTCTGTCGTCTGCCTTCAGTCGTCTGTCGTCTGTCGTCTGTCGTCTGTCGTCTGTCGTCTGTCGTCTGTCGTCTGTCGTCTGTCGTCTGTCGTCTGTCGTCTGTCGTCTGTCGTCTGTCGTCTGTCGTCTGTCGTCTGTCGTCTGTCGTCTGTCGTCTGTCGTTTGTCGTCTGTCGTCTGTCGTCTGTCGTCTGTCGTCTGTCGTCTGTCGTCTGTCGTCTGTCGTCTGTCGTCTGTCGTCTGTCGTCTGTCGTCTGTCATCTGGCGTCTGTCTAGTTGAAGCCGTAGGCCAACAACATGATGTCTTTAAGAATTCCCATTTGATGTATTATTTATTGTTCGTTCTTTAGTAGCCAAAGATTTTGTGTTGTTAAATTTTATGAATTAAATATCCCTATTCTCTTTTGTAGAATTATTTTTTTGTGCTGCAGACAAGAAATAAATTAAATTTTTTTGTCGATTTTTTTAGAAACTGCGTGCAATACTCGAATGAAGACCAACTTTGGTTCCAAATATGGGTTTTCGCGCGAATATAGTGTTCATTAATGAAGTAGCTGCGAAAACGCCTGAAGCAGTTTCTTGCAAAACGGAATTTTGGCAGTGTTATACAGGTTGTTTTGCATAAGCGAAAAACGCTCGGAAAGGATATGTTGGGTCAAGACAAGAAAGAAATTGTATGGGACCATTTACATTTGTAGATTAGCAAAACAATTGCAAATAAAACACATAAGTTACGTTTTTATTATATGTATAGATAGATGTTCTAAAAACCATCATTGCCTCACCTGTCGTCCTTTAAAACCCCAAGATCATTATTGTGTTTTTGAGCATTAAACGGGCTTAAAATGGTCTAAAAAGGTTGAATTATACAACTGTATACTACAAAAATACTTTTTACATGGGTAGGCCTGAACTTAGTTGTGCGTTTTCCATATATGTACAAAAAAAACACTTTTTGATTTATAAATGAAACAACCTCTAACAATTAACAAGAACCCTGTCCCAAAAATGTATTCTCTTTAATTTTAACTTTAATTTTATGAGGAAATAAACTAGTTTAAAAGAAAAATTTATCTAACAAGGAGTAAGTTCAGGGCTGAGTAATGTTACACAAGTTGAAAATGATGTTTTGAATCTTGTAAAGTCAATTCTACTGGACCAAAAATTATGCTAAATGCACTTGTAAAACTAGACACACGTGCAACAGTATGTACACGTTTTTCATTAATCTACACGTTCAGCACGTGTATACATATACATATACACATGCATTTCGTCCTAGCAACAGATTACTCGTATATTTCCGAAAGTATATTAGCTGAAGGAAGTTTTCGCTGTGTTACATGTGAACTCCTTAACCTGCTGAACTTCCAGCCCCTATTTTATGACGAACATTTCAAACCAAACATTTTTGTATTGATTTAAAAAACAAATTAAAAGTTTATTCCAACTTGCCCTTACCACAAAAACTTACAAATGAATATAGATCTAAGCCCTTCTGTCAGGCTGTTTGATTCTATCACTCAAATATAGATATTAATCAAACAAAATCATCAAGTTTGACTCATCTAACCTAAATTATTTATTAAGTGAAAGACTGTTAAAACCATTTCATACCCTAGTCAAAATGTAATTCCTCTTCTCGTTCGTGTCACAAGCCAATGCTCCCTCGTCGCAAGAGTGTACTTCAACTTAAAAAGTGTTTTTCAATTTTAAATGTGTGGCCACAGCAAAATGGAGTTTCCATAAATGGTATCATCCAGAACCCGGCACAAACCAACGATTCTCCCGCACCCGACCGACCGTCGCAAACAATTGGAAATGAAATTAATCTTATTTAATTTAAAATTTTATTTACATAAAGGCACAAACTTTTGAAATACCGTTTTTTATTAAACGTTCACTCAATTTGTTGTTTCCCACTTCACCGATGATTTATGATTTCTCACTCTCTGGGACAGGACAGCTAAGCCGGCACAAGCGCCAGCACCAGCACTAGCACCAGCACAACCCTCATTGATGTGAGAAAAACGAAAAAACGTATCTAGAATAGGGTGTAGCAGAGTATATAGGTGACGTCCACTGTTAAAGTTCAGCTCCACGGACTTTGGAATAAATTTTAGGAAGCCCCACCTTGACACCAGTTGTTTGACAATGTGGTGGAGGTGGGCCTTGGAGAGATGTTCTAAAGGTGGGCTAGGCGTTTAGAAGTGTCCCATGCGGCGTACAAAGTTTTTGATAACTGAAAGTTAATGGCTTTTCCAACAGCGACAAAGTTACGCTCGCAAGGCTATTTAAATCAAATTTCAATTCGTGGAAGCGGCGATACTTCGCCACTCCATATGTCAACTTTTTTCAATCTAACCATGGGAATAGGCATTTGGTATGGGTAGGGCATATCCTAGCACTAGCACCCCTGGTCCGGAATCTCAATTGGACAACGTATAACGTGCGGAATTTAGCTAAGGTATAGCATATATAGATATTGGAAAATCCCTTTATAATTCGACTACTAATTGAATTTGTGGGCAAAACGCAGAGGCAGTCTATGCCAGTCGGCTTGGAAACTTTGTTAATACCATCTGTATGGCTGTGTGGTACATGGGGCATGACGATGGTCCGAAGCAAAAAGTCTTGGACGTAAAATTATTCCGAAAACCTAACTCTGGTTGGCAAAAAGTCTCAGTTCTTGTGAGAGTTATGGCAAAAGTTATAGGAAAAGCAGGATTTCCACCGCTTTGAACTATTTAAAAGTACAGATACCTTCTCCCAGAACTTGCTTGCTCATCGAATTATGTGGTAGTACTACTGGTTATCATGCAAATAATTTTAAAGTATTAGAACTGCTTCCGTTTTCCGTTTTTCTCGTCCGGTTTCAAAAGCAAAGCCTGAAGGTAAATTTATTAAAGTTGTAATTTTGTGAGACTGAAAATGGAGGAGTATTTTTGCAGATATCCCTTGCCCAGTGTCCAGTAGGCATGTCGCACACTTCTGGTCTAGTTTTTGGTTTGAAATAAAGAAGAAAAAAATTCGACTTTCTATTGAACATGGAGTCATAGGTGGTGAGATGTTCAGATGACTCACATTTTTATAGCTAGCAGGGAGTGAGTAAAAAATATTTTCGCTATTGAACAGAACAAGGAATTTGTGTACTTGTCGATGGCAGCAAGGACAGCAGTACAGCGATGATGTCCAACCCTCTCAAAAGATTGTGCTAGTTCATTCTTTTCATATAGGAGCAAGAGCAGCGAGTATGCTGCAGATTATGAGGCAAAACAAATTGAAAATCAACCAAGACCACCCCCGCAAACATGGACCAACTCCCATTGATAATATTCTTTACCAGCATTCTGCTGCAGCAATCCCTGAAGTATGCATAGCATACCTAGAGCACCAGCACATATTCACTGTGCAAGTATCTATATCTGGAGAACAATCTATTTCGTCCATGAGTTTGCTGGATGTCAGACCGGAAGACTGGTGGTGTGATGGCAATGACAAAGCCATTTCACTCGTGGAATGAATCATCCCTTGCGATGGCAGCGATGAAATTGATTTTCAAATGAGCTTCAATTCTACTGCGCGTATCTTGTAGATGCATTTTTGAAATTGAATTAGATTATTGAAAATTTGGCTTGTCAACTTTATTTTCTTTTTTTTTTTGTTATTTTATTTCAACTTTTTCGTCTGAAACTTTATACTCGTACTACAGACTGAACTAGCAAACGCAGAGGGCAGATCGATGGAATCGTTTTCATCATTTTCATAAATTTAATTTGATTTTTTGTTCGATGACATGGAGGGAGTTGTGGGTCCTTACTGAATGTTTTGGATTACGATAGAAAAATGAAATATAGTTTTTTTCTTATATCCAAATATTTACATAAATCATTAGAGGGAAGTCAAATGGAAAATGATTTTTTTTCCATTTCTTTTTAACTGAGAAACTTTATACTATTATAAACAATTAATAAAATTTAGCACAGGGTGCTTCCGACTCTGAAATAGTGTGACCTTCCAGAAAGAGGATTTTTCGCAGTTATGGTGTCTTTGAGAACAAATCGCACCATCATTTTTTGCACTTATAATAGTAACAGTATGGCGTTGATTAAGTTGAACGTTGAAACGGTGGAATTTCTTTGCAACAGTCTAAGATGTTTTTGTAAGCATTCTTTTGGATACATACCTTAAACCAATGAAACTATTTTTCTTAAGTGTTCTGCAAGAAACTCTTAGTTTATATTGAATTTACTGAGAAGCGATGTACCATCAAACGGCTTCTGCAGCAGCTGCTTAGATGAGGAGGAAGAAAAGACAATCCCACACCTCCAGAGTTGAGTTAGGCGCAAAACTTGACAACAGAGTTTGATATACGCAGGTCATTTATTATGATCTATAATTGGCTGGTTTGAGTGTACAGCAGTAAAAGATCTGGAGCCTGTAACACAAAACTACAAGTCTACAAGTAAAGAGCCCCTTGTATGACTATGTCCTTAACACGTGTAGAAGATCAAGAAAACTTTTAGCTTTGTGTTGCAGAAACTTTTTACACTTGTCCTGATTCACTTGTACAAGTGCTTGTAGTTTTGCGTTACATGATTCAGCATTCATTAATCAGTGACAATAATCTAACATTTATGATGCCGGTGCGAATATTTTTGTTGAGATGGGTTTTCACGAGATAAACTTCGTTTGGTATTGTAACTTTCACTCAAAACACTTCTTATATTGCCGTCAAGAACCGCCAGTAATGGAAACTCAATACCACTATTCACTGCTTTTACTAGAGTTCGGAACCCATACTTAACTTCAAATCCCGAAATGTGTGCGGAATCATTTCATCATCATATATATAAAATTCTCGTGTCACGGTGTTCGAACTTGAACTCCTCCGAAACGGCTCGACCGATTTTTGTGATCCTTAGCACGATTGTCGGCCAGGGTGGAGAATCGGCCAACATCTATTTTTCATCCCCCTAAATGTTAAGGGTAGTTCACCCCTAAATTTTTTTCTTTCCCCGCACGCTTATAGTAGATAATTATTTTTATTTACATGGCAAAACAACGTTTGCCGGGTCAGCTAGTTTTCTAATAAAAATTGTTTCCGTTGTTGTTTCCGGTTAAGTTCAACTGAGCGCTGGAAACAAAGTTCAACAGGTAATGCTTAAAATATTCGGAAGTATTTGAGTGACAAAGCTTGCACAAACTACAGAACTCTAAGCCTTGGTTCTGCAAATGATTCGACACACTTATTCCCATTAAAGAAGAATGAGATAGAAAAAACACAACAAAGGTACTATCGAATTGACAATACATTGCTATAGCGGACGGTTCCATAGCCATCTCAGCTAGACTTCCTTAATATTACAGCTTCTTTCAGGTTGAGATCCTGGCAGAGGCAACAGTATCTAGAAGGATTATTATGACCACACGCTGATACATTATCACGCTGTCATATGATGAAGTCATATGAGACGACCAATGGTTTCCTCATCCGCTTCCGAGCCGTAAAGCTGAACTGGCATAATGGAGGCCCCGTAAAGGATTTCTCTGGTTTTTCTAAAGAAGGTTTTGTTTCCGAATTGCTGGCTGGCAAGAGTTATTCTCCGTTTGATCTCCGCACTGATGTTGTTTTCCGTGTCTATAGCTGATCCTAGGTAGACGAAGTCCTGTACTACCTCGAAGTTATGTCCGTGTATAATGACGTTTTGTTAAATTCGTTGGTGATCACTATCCTTGTTTGATGGCAACATATACTTTGTTTTGCATTAACCATCAAACCCATTTTTGTCGCTTCTGTTTCAATACTCCGAACTGATGTTGTTGTCCGTGTCTACAGCGGATCCTAGATAGACAAAGTCCTGTACTACCTCGAAGTTATGTTTGTCTATTGTGACGTTTTGTCCAATTCGTCGATGTTCTGTGTCCTTGTTTGATGGCAACATATACTTCGTTTTGCCCTCATTAACCATCAAACCCATTTTTGCCGCTTCTGTTTCAATACTCGCAAAAGCACCTATGACATCACGTTTTTTTGTCGATATCGTCTGCGTACGCAAGTAATTGTACAATGTACAGACTTTTGAAAGATTGTTCCTTTGGTATTGTCGTTTGAGTTTTGTACAATCTTTTCAAGTATGATGTTGAAGAAATCGCATGACAGTTTGAATAGAATTTCGCCTTGCCTAAAGCCTTTTTCGACATCTAAGGTCTTGGTGAGTTCTCTACCGACCTTGACGGAGCAGCGTGAGTTTTCCAAAGTCATCCTGCATAGTCGTACGAGTTATCCAAAGATGGCGAAACAAAACTGGGCTCTGTACAGCTCGTCTCTGTAAATGCTGTCATACGCGGCCTTGAAATTAATTAAAAGATGGTGCATATCGATATTATATTTTCTAGTTTTTTTCCAAGATCTGTCGTAATGTGAAAATTCGGTCTTTTGTTGACTTTTGTGGTCTAAAACTACATTGATCTAATTGTCGACACGAGGTTTCTGACTTTCACATATTACAGCTGACAAGATCTTATACGCAACGTTGAGGAGGCTTACTGCGTGAACACAATGGCTGCAGAGCCGCAGCCGCAAGAAATGTCAAAACATTAAATATAAGTGAATACAACAACAACGCAAGACGGAGCCGCACAAGTTAACTTGATTTTAACTTTTGCGGCTACGGATGCGGCTCTATTTGCAGTTCATTGTGTTCACGCAGTTATTCCTCAATAATTGGCGGAATTGTGAGGTTTTCCTCTTAAGGATCGGGCATACGGTGCTGAGGTTTCTTTCATCGGGCATACTCTCTTTCGACCATATCAGATGGTACGTGCTCCTTTCGAACGAATCTCCAGCTGCCTTGAAAATCTTTAATTTCAGTTTGCATATGGCAAGCTTAACTTCTTTTAGGTCGGGAGGACGGCATTCTTGAACATCGTCCAAGTTGAGTGGATATTCTGCCTGGCATCTGAATTAGTGTCTTCATCGCCGTTTAGCTGTCTGCAGAAGTGGTCTTTACAGAGCCTCAGTAGTGACTGCGTCCCTATTAC
This sequence comes from Melanostoma scalare, assembly GCA_949752695.1. NCBI lineage: Eukaryota > Metazoa > Arthropoda > Insecta > Diptera > Syrphidae > Melanostoma > Melanostoma scalare. The sequence goes on from OX456985.1 coordinate 1,370,670, forward strand.
TATGTTTCCTTATGCTGTCTTTTCAGACTTGAGTTCGGACTTTGCCACCGTGGCAAGATCTCTATCCCACTATAAGGGTGTTTTGCGTCAATTGCAACATGGTCAATTTGGTTGACGGTTGATTGTTCTGAGGATCGCCATGAACCTTTATGAATTTTAAGATACGCTAAGATTTTGATTTTATTGGGCTCGTGCCACTCCTTTCAAAATTAGATTTTGGGAAAAAAAAAATTTAAGGTACTGGGGCCAAATAAGGCCCTGTCCTTAATGAGGCCCACCACACCAAAAACACCGAAACGAACAAATAACGGGACATTTTTTGTTTTGTAAATGTGAAGTTTCTCTGTAAGATCCCAGACAAAACAAAAACAGCCAGCTGCGCGATTCATGTCGATACCTGCAGTTGAATGAAGTTAGTTGAAGGGTGAAAATCTCGCAAATTGTAAAAAACGGGTACTTTTTTTTGTTTTTGAGAGAAATTCAACGAAGTAAGTACATGTTTATTACTTACTTACTTACTTAGGTGGGCATTACAGTTCGGGGTGAACCTGGGCCTCAACCAACATCCTTCTATAACGATTTCGATCTCGGGCGAGCTCTCTCCAGTTTCGCACTCCAAGTCGGTTGAGGTCTTCATCCACTTGATTGCGCCACCTAAGACGAGGTCTTCCCCTTCCGCGATTTCCCTGCAATGTGCTTTCGAACACCCGACGAGCCGGAGCGTTTGGGTCCATCCGCTCTACATGGCCGAACCATCGTAGCCTCGCGATGCGTACTCTTCTGGCTATGCCCATGTCGCGGTACAGCTCATACAGCTCGTTGTTGTATCTTCTTCTCCACACATTGTCTTCGCATACGGGACCAAAGATCATTCGGAGAATTTTTCTTTCGAAACGACCAAGAGTTTCCTCATCCGCTTTCGATAAGGTCCATGCTTCCGCGCCGTACAGCAGGACTGGGATGATTAAGGTCTTATACAAGGTCACCTTGGTTTTTCTAGAGAGGGTTTTGTTTCTCAATTGCCTTCTTAACCCAAAGAAGCAACGGTTGGCAAGAGTTATTCTCCGTTTGATCTCCGCACTGATGTTGTTGTCCGTGTCTACAGCGGATCCTAGGTAGACGAAGTCCTGTACTACCTCGAAGTTATGTCTGTCTATTGTGACGTTTTGTCCAATTCGTCGATGTTCTGTGTCCTTGTTCGATGACAGCATATACTTCGTTTTGCCCTCATTAACCATCAAACCCATTTTTGCCGCTTCTGTGTTTATTAGTTTTATCATAAAATAAATTCAATTTATACTATATTGAGATATTTTATTTCATTAAAAAGTTTTATTGTTTATTTTTTATAATTTTTTTAAAAAGTGTTTTCCATTTTCCTAATAAGGCCCATAAAAAAACGTGGTGGGCCTTATTAGGTATATGACAAAATCATAAAATCATTAAACTGTGTTCCTATTATTTTTTAAGTTTTTTTGTATATTTTTTTTGAGGATATTTAAGTTTTATTTTTGTATGAAAACAGTGAAGTTTTAAGTTTTTTGTTAATGTTTTTCGTTAAAATTAAGGTTTTGTTTATTTTTATGTTTTTTTTTTAATTGAAAAGACTGTTTTCTTTTGAAATAAATTTAAAAGAATATATTTATTAAAATACATTGATTTGTTGGTCTTTTTACTTTAAAAACATTGTTTTCTTGCTAGAAATTTTGCGAAATTCTGAAGAAAACTGAGTGGGCCTTATTAAGACCTCATGGGCCTTATAAAGAACAACATAAGCCTTTTTTAAATGTCAAAAAAATATATTTTTCAATAAAAAAAAAAAAATAAAATCTATGTATTCATGTAGCTAAAATGACAAAGAATCATAAAATGTTTAGTTTACTCGGATATTCTCAAAAATCTAGAAGATATTTAGAAACATCTGTTAGGTGGGCCTTATTTGGCCCCCTACCTTATGATTTGGCAAAAATGGTATCCTTGCTAGAGCATATTCACCGTCTACTCAGGGTCGCTTGACCCACATTGTACCCAAAAATGAGATCTCGTGGGAAAAATTGTTAGTCGTTGCACTCCTGCGCCATAATTATGAAACTATAACCACGATTTATCGATTAGAAAGCAAATATCAAAATGCTGATGAAGAAAGATATTGGGAGCATCTCTACCGGACACAACATGCTGGACTACCACAAAACGAAATCGAAACTCAGCATTGCGAGGGCATTAACATAAACACTTATTTTAAGAGCACTCTATCACCTAAAAAACAGGGTTCTTTGGTCACACTTTTTCGAGGATGTATTGTTGAGATTTGTAAATGCCTCCGAGTGGCTTGAAAATCCATAATATCACTGTTTTCCATCCTCTCAATTCATTCCTGGTCTATAGTCTGATATCAGTCATACTGCTCGGGACATCACCTGGGATCAACAATGATCTAAGTGTGGAGGTAATAATTTCAACCGTCAACTCATCAACAAAAGCTAGCCTAAGAAGTCATGTCGTGTTGAGAATCATACCCATAAATCGAACTTTACTAACCAATGAAGATGTCTAGATGTCTACTGATTTTGCAAAAATATGCGTTCAACTTAACAAAACATTTCACACCATTTGTTGGATCACCCTTTATATTTAAATGGTGTACTTGCAGAAAAAACCTCCCAAAGATAAACGACATGCATTTTTAAATGTTTTGAATATTTTATCAAACAAAGTCACAACATTCTCACCAGCACTTTACTGGATACCCAAATGCATGTGGATAAGATCTCACATTTAACAAGTGAATAACCTAATTTTGTTGAAAACGAAACTATGTTTTCTCTGTCAGAGCCGGAACACCTGTAAGATTACCATTAAAGTACGTGCAAGATGTGACCGTATTCGAATGTGTACTTCCTTAGACTCGTTTTATCCTCTTGAAATTGTTCACCCTGTATAAACAAATTTCCGAACCATTCTGAACGTTTTATTTGCTTTTGTCAGATATTGTCGTCCTATGCACACTGAAAAACACGAACGTTATGCTACTGTCGCCCACCACCACCAACATACTAAAACTAGACTACCTCCTAGACCCACCAGTTACCTTCTGTAATATTTACAGCATTTTCCACAACGATATCTTTTATAATGTACTCCTGAATATTTGCACACTCTCTGATGTCATTGGTATCACATTCTATGCACATGAAGTTGTCAGGCCTGTGTTTCAAGTGTAGAGATTCTAGTTTCATTAAGTTGGAAGCCTCGGTTTATTTATTTTTTTTTTTGTTTTGTTTTAGAATTTCCTTTGGGAATTTAGACGACACTTGTGAGCTTGTGACATCTCTTGCAGGTCAAAATCGTTCAGTTAAAAATTTTTTCTTTATTTCTTTTTTCCCCCATTGAATATTTTTTCTCCTCGCTTCCGTGAGAGTGAGAAATTTTCGTTTTTCATAATTTTAATTTGGCATATTCACAATAAAATAAGATAAACTAGGAAAAAATAGGGGAAGACTATACTTAAACGAACTGAAGAGAGCCAAGACCAAGATGAAGCGTGATGATGGCACTACTAGCAACATCCGCCTGCACATTTGCGTTCACAGAATCTCGAGAGGGTATATCGCATTTCCTTTGAGCAAAACTGTCTAACCCAAGTGTACACACAATCAACTTAGGATATTATTTCACTGATTGCATAAAGGGAATGGAATACACTGAACTTGCCTCCACTCTCTTCCCCGACAAGGAACTGCAGGAGCAGCAGCAGATGAATAAAGTGAAAAACTAAATGAAAAGAAATGAAATTTCCTTGCTTCCTTCTTGCCCAGCTCTGTAAACTATCTTGTCTCGGAAGGAAATTTTCTTCCCGGCTATGATATATGCTTGTGCATCCATTTAGCTTGCCCCATGCGAATCTAAGATGTGCACTACACAGAGCGCATCCGATGCCACAAAGCGGACTTGCAAGCATTTAAAAGAAAATCGGAAATAAAAACTTGAGAGCGACTTGAACAAAGGCTACACCCAAAGCATTCAAGAAAGAAAAAATTAAACCATGATAGGGCAGGTGCTCGTTATCGGAGGTTACAAAAACGGGTGAATTTCACAAAACAATTATGTATTCTAATTCATATAAATTTTTTGTTTTTTTTTTTAAATAAAGTACACTCATCATAATTTTTCATACGTGTCTGTATGCACCTAACACGAGCTTAAGGGGTTATACCTATGTGAAGGCTAAAAAACGAAGGCCAGGCTTTTTTTTAATAGATTTCGGAAAAAAGATTATATAAATCATTTATTAATTGATAGGGCAACTCTTCGAAAGTAAAAAAAAAAAATAACCCCTTAAACAAACCATTTAAGGGATTAAAAAAATTTATGCAAGGTTAGAAAAAAGTCGTGTTTTAAGGTATTTGTTCGCTTAGAACGAAACCACTTCTGTCGTTCCAAAAGAAATGTATATGTCCCCACTATTGTGCAGAACTGAGTCACCTAAATACTTTGTTTTGGAGGAAAACAACTTGAAACCTTTAAAAGTTGTAACATAGTTTTGTTGGAACATAGGACTATTTTGTAATTCTGACATACTGAAACGCTACTTCACTTAATACCGTCTGCATCTTCTTCTTCTTTCTATTTTCGGCGTTACGAGTAGTGATCTTGAAGCGATCACAACTCTCCCACTTTTCTGCTTCACACTAGTGATCCGCCTGTGGGGTACGCCGCGTTGACCTCAGAAAGTGTCGGCAAGCAAGGCAATACCGTCTGCATAGTGACAGGATTAACATTAGCCGCGTTTTATCGAAAATTTTCTATATTCAGTTATGTTCATTTACGATAAAACGATTTTTGGTTTATATTCATTTAGCACGTCACTTTCAATTTTAACTTTCAGAGTTGGTACCCTTGGCACTTGTTCTAAGGATAAGAAACATTAAAAATTTGCATTCAGAAGAATATAAATGCATACCTTTTATTTTCCATTTCTATTTTTCTCTATTTAATTCTCGATTCTCAATTTATTTGCCGCATTCCAACTTTTTTACCTTCGAGGTAAACAAACAAATGTCACTTTAATTTTTTTTCGCAATGGCTGTGTTCAATTAGATTCATTTTGTGACTCATGTTTTTGGTTGCCTTGGTTCTGATGTTCTTATGTGTTCTGTCTGATGTTCTTTTTTTCTGACCGATTGCGAAACTTTCCTTGTGTGTGTGTGTGTGTGTGTGTGTGTGTGTGTGTGTGTGTGTGTGTGTGTGTGTGTGTGTGTGTGTGTGTGTGTGTGTGTGTGTGTGTGTGTGTGTGTGTGTGTGTGTGTGTGTGTGTGTGTGTGTGTTAGTAACTGCGTGTCTATTTATGTCCCCACCAAGTCACCACCTGACTCTTCTATTAGCTATTAGGTGTGTTTCTTTACTGAAAATTCGCACGAAATGCACCGAAATTCGGCGAAAGTCAGTCTAATCCCGTTCCGATTTTTCGTAGCAGTGCACAAAAAAGAGAGTGCTCTCGAGAGAATAAAAAAATTTCCCCGTCCTGCGAATTTCCGCCACCAAAATTTCTGTGGACAGAAATCGTGCACAGCCAAAACAAATACCACAACTGTCAAACAGACGTTTTTCCAAGCGTTGCGTTGCTGCGAATGTTTTGTTCAAGGCGTTTCTTTACTTTTAAGACAATTACGCTCTTTCAGAGAGTTTCTGAAAGAATTTTACAACCACTCCTTAAAAAAAAAATTTCTGTGCACAAAAAGTAAAGAAACAGACTTATTCAATCTGTTGTCGAAAATCAGAAATATGAACGAACACAACCCAAAGACTGCCAACCTCTGGGTGCCAAAAAAGAAATTTACTAACCATCCCTGTTGTGCAGTTAGCTAACTGCGATATTTATGTTCATTTAGGCTATTGACATAAGGAGTTGTTGTTTTCCCATGAGCGATGTTTTACTGAAATGAACATAACTGCACATAGAATTTCGATAAAACACGCCTATTGTGCAGATAATAAAAGTGCTGACTTTTAGAATTTTGGACTTAGGCCAGTTCTGCGTTGTAGCGACTTTGTGCAAAGAAGAAAACTCAACGACAAAGTGTGGAACTGTCCCGCGACTTGAGCAACGTGCACAGTTGAAAGGAGGATACACATCATGATACTAATTGATGTCTGGCACATTGCGTTATAGTAAGTAAGTCGTTAACATTGGAAATTCACCAGATTCAATAGGCGTGTTTTATCGAAATTCTATGTGAAGTTATGTTCATTTCAGTAAAACATCGCTCATGGAAAAACAACAACTCCTTATGTCAATAGCCTAAATGAACATAAATATCGCAGTTAGCTAACTGCACAACAGGGATGGTTGGTTAAATTTCTTTTTTGGCACCCAGAGGTTGGCAGTCTTTGGGTTGTGTTCGTTCATATTTTCAGATTTTCGACAACAGATTGAATAAGTCTGTTTCTTTACTTTTTGTGCACCGAAATTTTTTTTTTTAAGGAGTGGTTGTAAAATTTTTTCAGAAACTCTCTGAAAGAGCGTAATTGTCTTAAAAGTAAAGAAACGCCTTGAAAAAAACATTCGCAGCAACGCAACGCTTGGAAAAACGTCTGTTTGACAGTTGTGGTATTTGTTTTGGCTGTGCACGATTTCTGTCCACAGAAATTTTGGTGGCGGAAATTCGCAGGACGGGGAAATTTTTTTATTCTCTCGAGAGCACTCTCTTTTTTGTGCACTGCTACGAAAAATCGGAACGGGATTAGACTGACTTTCGCCGAATTTCGGTGCATTTCGTGCGAATTTTCAGTAAAGAAACACACCTAATAGCTAATAGAAGAGTCAGGTGGTGACTTGGTGGGGACATAAATAGACACGCAGTTACTAACACACACACACACGCACACACAAGGAAAGTTTCGCAATCGGTCAGATAAAAAGAACATCAGACAGAACACATAAGAACATCAGAACCAAGGCAACCAAAAACATGAGTCACAAAATGAATCTAATTAAACACAGCCATTGCGAAAAAAATTAAAGTGACATTTGTTTGTTTACCTCGAAAGTAAAAAAGTTGGAATGCGGCAAATAAATTCAGAATCGAGAATTAAATAGAAAAAAATAGAAATGGAAAATAAAAGGTATGCATTTATATCCTTCTGAATGCAAATTTTTAATGTTTCTTATCCTTAGAACAAGTGCAAAGGGTACCAACTTTGAAAGTTAAAACTGAAAGTGACGTGCTAAATGAATATAAACCAAAAAATCGTTTTATTCTAAATGAACATAACTGAATATAGAAAATTTTCGATAAAACGCGGCTAATATGTGTATAAAACTTTACCTCTTATTATTTAAGTAGGGATTCGAAGCACGAACACGAACAGAGTTAATAGGTCTGTTCGTTGAACTTTCCCCAGGGTTGACCCAGGTTTTCTTGACAACCCCATGAGTTGTCAAAAAAACCTGGGTTTTCCAGTCCTCAAAAAACGCTAAACCACAAATCGCCACACATCCTTGTCATTTAAATAAAAACACATGCCATTTGACAGCATTCAAATCGCCACAGCAAAAAGGTAGGGCGAGTTTGGGGAAAACCTATGGCAAACCTATGGCTCAAAAAACACACAATTTGACATTCAGGGCGAATTCAGGTTTCTCAAAAAACGCTTTGTGGCGACCCTAGTGCAACCCCAGGGCTTCAACGAACAAACCTAATAGCAGATATGCTAAGTGCTAACCATCACCCCACGGATACCATATTATGTACTCCTTCTGATATACTCCTCAGTTTTATTTTTGTGCACTGACACACTGACTGACAAACAATCCCTTTTTGTGGAATGTCCATTGGATGCACATTGCAACATATTCAATCAAATCACTCATTGCAACAAGTGTGTCACCTGAATTTCCCCCATTCGCGGAAAGGAGTCACATAATTCCAACATCAATCTACGTGTTTGAAGTTCATAGACAATTTGGGTCTTCTCCTTCCACCAATGTGAACTTGTGATGAACGTGATTTGCCCGAAAAAATATCATGTCAATCGTACGAATCCTTTTTTGCTATTCTCACTTTATTATCAAAGATTCTACATGTAAAGTGTTTTTGGATTTTAAGGACCGATGTTGATTTTGAATAATACACAAATTATTAAGGATTATTGTCATTTCTTTTTATTAAGATAATATTAGTAAGGTTCAATTATATATGGAACAAAATATCAGCCAAATAGCCGCCGCGACCTTGGTGGCAAACCTCCATCCAATGGTCCGAATTTTCGATAATGCTGGGGCATATTTAATCCATTCCCTCACAAGGCATGGTTGTGATAAATGCGCTAGGCCCAGGGGCTCCACGCTCTGTTGCACCACCCTATTTATTTTTATTTATTTATTTAAGGTTTAATCAAGCTTCTATGCCTTGAATTGTTGCTGGCTTATCGACGTACACCTTCTCTTTCGAATAACCCCAAAGAAAAAAGTCCAACGGTCCAACAAATGAATCAACATGATCTTTGCGACCAAATGACATCGCCACCACGTGAGATAACACGGCCATTGTATTTGTATAGCAAAAAAGCCATTGTTTCATTAGCTGTGTTTGCTTGTGGCACTGTCTTGTTGAAACCAAATATCGTCCACATCCAAATCTTCCAATTTGGGCCATAAAAAGTTCGTTATCATCTCACGATAGCGAACAAAATTCACAGTAACTGCCTGACCGGCATTTTGAAAAAATACGGCCCTATGTTGTTGCCACCACCAAACAGTCTCTCTTTGTGTGTGCATTGGTTTTTCGACATTCACTTTTGGATTATCATTCGAACAACTGCGGCAAATCTGCTTATTGACGAGTCCACTGAGGTAAAAATGTGTCTCATCACTGAAGATGATTTTCTTCGTATGCTTTTTGATTTGATCGCCCATTTTCATAATACGCCTGAAAAATTTTAAGGTGTTGCTCGATTGCGTATCTTTCCATGGTTCAAATTGAAGGTTCGAAGCCCTGGGGTTGCCCTGTGGTCGCCACAAAGCGTTTTTTGAAAAACTTAATCTCGCCAGAATGTTAAATTGAGTGTGTTTTGAGCCTTGGGTTTTCCCTCAACTCGCCCTAGGTTTTTGCTGGGACGAGTTTGAATAATGAACGGACTGTCAAATGGCATGCATTTTTGTTCAAATGACAGGGATGTGTGGTGATTTTGTGGTTTAGCGTTTTTTGAGAACTGGAAAACCCAGGTTTTTTGACTACTTTTGGGGTTGTCAGGGAAACCTTGGTCAACCCTCTGTAAAGTTCAGCGAACCAACCTTGAGTTAGTCTGAAATCAGAAATGTCAAATGAAATGCAGAAAAAAACTTGACGTTTAGGTATGTTTCACATTCAGCATTGGCCCTTAAAATTAAACCACCATTTTCAATGCATTTTGTTTCTCATATTCTTACACCAAGCTTATCTACTGATGATGTACACAAATTGGAATGATAATTTTTATTCAAATGATGAGAAAACCTATAACATGCAGGTTCTTTCCTTCATCACTTTCAGTAGAATCATGGGGTATAAAACCAAAACTTTTATGTAAATTTTCATCAATGCTCATAATGCAATGCATGCATTTTAAGACACATCATACTATATCTGTAGTTTGAAAGACATTTAGTGGAGGACCGTAAGCTTTTTACCTAGGAATCCAGGGCCAGTCCATGGATTTTCATGAAATTTTCGGAAATGTGTTTTGAAGGGCGTATAGAAAAAAGTTAAAAAAAAAAATTTCACCGCTCTCAATTTTTTAATTATTTTTAAAATTAATTATTAACTTTTAGAATTTTATTTTATTTATTTAGGGTGTTTAAGATACGGTTTTCCAAAGAGTAAGGATGGATAGGTTTTGTCAAGACAAAAAAAAGTTGTATGGGAAGGGGGGTCTATATCCCTCCGTGTAGGCGCGAGGGGCAATTTTATATGAAATTTACTCAATTTTTTAAAAAATTATTAAAAATTAACTAACCCACTTACTTTCTCATACTTCAGTGTTTTTTAAAAGTTATTGCTTTGTTCTTTAATAAAAATTTTAATTTGAGTTTACTTAATGAACAGTTTCTGAGAAATCAAGCCTCAAAGTCAAAATTTTGAAAAAAGAAAATATTTTTTTCCTAATAAATTTTTTTTTACATAATATTGCCCCACTAAGCGCCATTTTTTCTTTTCATATTCAATGCTTTTATTAGTTTTAATTCAAAAGCAAAAAACCGAACAAAAAAATTTTTCTTGGTTTAAGAGAAATTAAAAAAAAACGAAAGGTACTTTTTTCTAGAAAACAAAATGTCGTTAATTTCCCGCTAATTGAACTTTTTTCCTGGAAGTGAAATATGAAATGGGTCTTAAATAGCATATAAAAAAAAGTTTAAAAAAAATTTTTTGTATGATCTTAATTTTAATATAAATTATAAATAATTAATAAAATTCTAGAGTTATCTTTTAATTATATTAGTTTTAAGTAAAATTTTAAAACTAAGACCTATTACAAACTTGAACTTTGGTCTCAAAGGACAGCACATGTAATGATTTGTGCCCCAAATGCTGTTTCCGGTCAAACGTGTTGATAAAACCGAAAAAATGTGGTTTTTTGCCAAATTTAGAGTTTTCAACCAATCAAAGAGACTTTTTTTCAGTTAAATAAACGGCCCGAAGTTTTTTTTTTTGTGGGGAGAATGCTGATGTAGTGTTCTTTCTTTTAAATAAGAATTGATGCATCCCTTATTGATATATGTTTGTTTGCATACTGAATGCACGTAGAAAAATTCGCGAGTATTTATTTGGCAAAAAACCATATTTTTTCGGATTCATGAACACGTTTGACCGGAAACAGCATTTGGGGCACAAATCAGTACATGTGCTATCCTTTGAGACCAAAGTTCAAGTTTGTACTATGTCTTAGTTTTAAAATTTAACTTAAAACTAATATAATTAAAAGATAACTCTAGAATTTTATTAATTATTTATAATTTATATTAAAATTAAGATCATACAAAATTTTTTTTTTTAACTTCTTTTTATATGCTATTTAAGACCCATTTCATATTTCACTTCCAGGAAAAAAGTTCAATTAGCGGGAAATTAACGACATTTTGTTTCCTAGAAAAAAGTACCTTTCGTTTTTTTTTAATTTCTCTTAAACCAAGAAAAATTTTTTTGTTCGGTTTTTTGCTTTTGAATTAAAACTAATAAAAGCATTGAATATGAAAAGAAAAAATGGCGCTTAGTGGGGCAAAATTATGTAAAAAAAAATTTATTAGGAAAAAAATATTTTCTTTTTTCAAAATTTTGACTTTGAGGCTTGATTTCTCAGAAACTGTTCATTAAGTAAACTCAAATTAAAATTTTTATTAAAGAACAAAGCAATAACTTTTAAAAAACACTGAAGTATGAGAAAGTAAGTGGGTTAGTTAATTTTTAATAATTTTTTAAAAAATTGAGTAAATTTCATATAAAATTGCCCCTCGCGCCTACACGGAGGGATATAGACCCCCCTTCCCATACAACTTTTTTTTGTCTTGACAAAACCTATCCATCCTTACTCTTTGGAAAACCGTATCTTAAACACCCTAAATAAATAAAATAAAATTCTAAAAGTTAATAATTAATTTTAAAAATAATTAAAAAATTGAGAGCGGTGAAATTTTTTTTTTTAACTTTTTTCTATACGCCATTCAAAACACATTTCCGAAAATTTCATGAAAATCCATGGACTGGCCCTGAATTCCTAGGTTTTGCCTTTTTTATGTCTAACGGTCCTCCACTAATTGCCAAAAAACCATTTTAACTTTTATAATGCGTCTATCAATCATCGTACCTACTGGCAAAATTCATCTAGAAAAGCAAACAAAGCGCGAGAGTTGCTATGGTTGCACAGAAACGACGACCACTTCTTCTCTGTTTGATAAATACTCGTACATCAAAGAAAAGACTTCGTTTCCACACGCCCAACCCTTTTACTGCCCGGAAGCGACGCATGGACAGACGGATGGCCCAGCAGATATTTGCTAAATACACTCTAACAAGTACCAGAATAAGGAACATAAAGTGAAACCAGACAAGCAGAAATAAACGAGCAAAATTGCATGGAAAATCCTCACTCAATTTTTTATTTGCTTCTACCAATAGACATCTTGATCATAGTGTCCTAACAACGTTTCATAGAAATAGCGCAGTCCTTTGGCAATGTATGGACTACGCTCGTGGATGTTTTTCTCGAAATTATTGAGCTTCCTTAATTGTTTGATTGACAAAGGAAAATATAATGCCTCTGACAGGACGAACAGATTTTAAATTACGATAATGATCATAGACTGCAGTATAGGTACTGACAAGCCAAATGCTTTTTGCATCTTATTTCAAGTCATGAATAGCTTGCGTTTATTTGTGCAGAGCCTAAGCACTAAACCTCAAGTTCATTGTTGGCTATGTTCCCCAAAGGATACGATTTTGCTGATACGACACCAGTTTCGAGGTACATAAAAGAAGTGATTTATGGCAAAAGGCGGCGCCAAAATAATTGTAGGTATGTTTAAGTTTATGTTTAAGCCTGATGGCTTAATAAGCTTGGAAAAAATTTATCTCAGTATCTTTTTGCATCTTCATGCATAGGCTTCTCAGAGATTATTGTTAAGTTTTAAGTTTATTCGTTTTGATTTTTGACAGTGGAAGAGTTTTAATTTGGCTTTGTTGAAAAAACGATGTCACATCTCACATAGCATACTGAACAATAGACCATTTGAGAGGCGAGTTCGGTGAAGAGTTTATTTTTAATTTGAAACCGATCAATTGGACGCCTTGATCGTGTAAGTTACCGCCTCTATACGATGACGCACTGAATCTGGAAGGCAACATTGAAGCAATTATTCGTGAGGTAACGTCCGAAGTTTTGGAAAGAGTAAAAGTAAAGTAGACTAAGCGGATGGACCATTTGTCGCGGTCAATATTTGCATGAAATAATCTTCAAACATTAAACTGTTTTTTTTTATTTCCAAGACCTCTTAAAAAAGGTGCATGCTAAATAAATACAACAAAAATCTAGCTATCTGAGCTTCACTTAGCCTCATAATTTATTCGGGCTTAATTCCTTAGCCCGATAACAGAAAATGTGCTACCAAACTATTTTTTGGAAAAGTTATCGAAAATGGCAAAGGCTGTCGTTGGGTCTGTTTGATGTAGTATCCCTTATGATCAAGTCTCCCGCTTTCTCCCTACATGCGCCTGAGGTATCACACAATTTTCAGCTGCATTCATTCCTTACTTTGTCTGTGGCAGCCGCTGAAGTTAGATGTGTTTTTATGAGCTGGGCGATTTTCGTTCATTGAAAGAAACCAATCAAAGAATTTGTATAAAATGCTGACTTAAAAATTAAATAAAGTGTAACAAGTGTGTCAAATGTTTATAAAGGCTTAAGGTGACGGCGAGTCAGGCGTTTACGAATATGACGTTCAAAATAAGGCTCAATCGTCTCTTTTGAGGCATCCTAACTCACTAAGACCGAAGCAAACACATAATAAACAAAAATCGCTGAGCTCATAAGAACAAGTCTAACTCTAAACTCAGCGGCATCCATAGCATTGAATGCATCTGAAATATTATCGTACTTGAGGGGCATATATACCAACACAATAAAAGAAATGTTGGCCCTCGAATTTTTTTTTTTTTTTTTGGTTAGTTTTAAATTTCTGTGAAAAAGAAGCATGTTTTTACTTAAGATTAAAGCAAACGATATCTAGTGACTTTACTAAACTAAGCTCTATCGCATATCGCTTTAACCATTTCATAAATATTTTGAAACAATTGGTGTAGTACTTTCCAGAATAATATTCAATATAGATATTCAAAAACACCAAACCGACATATTTTAAATTAATTGATGCTATAGCCTTGGGCCCAGTAACTGTGCTCCTTCCATAAACAATTGTAACTGCACCAATTGCGAGCATGAAAACTTAAAAATACAATTTTTGTTTTATTGTTCATATTTATACTTATCATATCTTAAGGGTGAATTTTCCAAAAATATTAATCTAATATACTTTTCGGCAGCTTTTTTTTGGAATTTTTTTTTTTGTATTGAATTTTCTGGAAGATACCGTTATTATTTTTCCTATTCTATTGATAAACGCATGAAAGGAAATATTTTATTACTCAACCTCCCGCCACAGGGACTCTCTAGAGAAGAAAGACAAAAAAAAACTTACAACTTAGGACAAATTACTTTCTTCAAAGTATGTATATTGCATATGTTTTACTAAAGCGAAGAGAAACAAAAACAAAAGAATTCAAGGTCAAAGTAAAAGCTATACAATTACACAATACATCATACCACCATACAATATCTCTTTCTCTATTAACCTTATTATAATACGCCTAAGTGGTTTGTAAATGGAAGTCCTTGCTCCTCTATTCACTCAGAGTTTAAAAAGCTTTCAATATCAATATTGAACATCACCCTATCAGTCCCATTTCTTCGCCATTCCAGTATACCGTTGTGTACAATTTAATATCGACAAATATCTCGAAGGATGCAGCCAATGGAATACCATCTTTTGCTGTAGCACACGCCGGATATTGTTATTAGGATTCCTCTTCTTTCTTTTTGTGTTTGCTTGGTGACCAAGGAAACGAGGAAATCTGTTGACGGCTTCGTTTATTTGATGCATGGCATGTTCCTCGAGTGGTATTTACGAAGAACTAAAGCCATCTTTTATGAAACAAATTGCTGGCGTTGGTGCCCCTTAGTGCGGTTAAATTTCACTTGAGTGATGAGTTTTTTTATTTAGAATATTATGTACCCTTAAAAGACTGAAGGAAAAGGATATAAATTTCCAAGAAGATGGAATCTTTTGAATTTTTCAGCGCCAATTTCTAAGCGCCACCTTTTCTTTCGCAGGAAAGAACCTCATAAAGTAGAGCAGTTTGAGTAACAACGATGTGAGCTAAATTAATAATTTGGCAACAAGTGTAACAGTCGTGGAACAAGATATTACGCTTTCTTATTTCTGTAGAAGTGGTTAGAATAAATTTGCCCACTGTGTCATGTATATATTATACAATGCCTTTTCTAATCTGGGCATTGAGTGCTCTTGAGGTGAGCGCTTAAGTAGCTACTGGTGAATTTCACGTGTGGGTATTTGAGTTTATGGAAATAAAAATGCCAATTAGCTCCTTTTTGTTTCAGCCACTTCCCTTTAACCCACAAGCAGGTTCAAAAATAAGTAAATATAACTCGGAGTGCTTCGGGGCCTAGTGGCCCGTTTCTTTAAGCACACCTCGTGAAGAATGGAGTATGTTTCAAGCCCCTGGCCTTAACATTTTCGCCACAAACTTAAATCTAGCATTTACTTTCTTTTACTGATCTTCTCATTCGCAGCAGAAAGGAAAATTTTATTAGCGTACTTTTACAACAGGTTACGTAAAAAAGGATACACATTGTAGTTGTCAGCTCGGCTAGAATATCTAGTTGAAATAAAATAAATATATAGAGTTGCGCAGCAGAGCGAGAAGCCCAGGAGCCCGGCGCAGTTCCCACAACCATAACTTGTGCCATTGTGAAGAATGGAAGCGACCAACAATTTCTTGCCAGTTCCGAACGGCTAATCGAGAAAGTGCTTTTCGTGGAAATTGATTACTGTCAAAGGACTAGCCAATTCCTCGCGAAAGGTGATACCCCTGGGAAAATATTTTTGTTTTTGTTGGATGTCGAACGTTGAACTTTCCAAGCCAAAGGCTAACTATTACGCCATGGGTGCGGGATATCTAGTTCATCCTTCCAATAATGAAACCATTTGTAACTGATAACGAAGATATGATATGCAAGTCATTTATGTGAGTAAGATCTCAAGTACCATTAAAGGAACTACAGCCCGAGTGGATCATAGGTCTGTGAGCTATAGCGAGGCATGAACTGAGAAAATGAAAAATGGTTGCTTCCCTAAAGGTCATTTCAGGCGATTCCATACTTTGGGGAAAGGATGTTGTCTCTAATTATCACCTACCTTTTATCTTAGGACAGCAGTGTTATCTATCAAAAGAGACCATGCGATCGCTAAAGATCCAGTCTGTGCCAGATCTATTTTGTTGCCTTATACTAGTGTACATAGAAACGACTTTCGTATTTGCTTTCACTTAGAGCTTTCCAGTTTTATAAACTACGCGCACCACTCTTGAGATTATACAAGAAGCTGACCCGCCCGACGGTACTCGGATCTAAGTTATCTTAAAAATTGTCAGGAACACTAGACTAAGCTGAAGGTAGCCGGAAAGTTTCTATGTTTCCCGGTGCCGTTTCCGCGGGAATATATAATGTAACATCCTAATGGAATTTTTTGATACAGGCTAAGACTTTTTAAGAGTTCCTGTTCCCATTCCCTTTTCTGTCCCCGCTGGGATGAGAAAAATTATACCTATTCTCAGAGCCACCAAATATATTCATAAGATTTCATCAAAATCGGTCAAGCCGTTTCGTAAAATAACCTAGATACCGCTTGCAGCGCCATCTGCCAGGCTAACATTTAGGGGTATGAAAAAGAGATGTTTGTCGATTCTCAGACCTACCCGATAAGCACATAAAATTTAACCAAAATCAGTTCAGCCGATTCGTTTCGACAACAAAAACTGCGACACGAGAATTTTATATACGGGGTGTCCGGTAATTCGTGTATTATCCTTTGGGGTGTGATTCTTGGTCATATTCTAAGAAAAAAATTGTTCTATAGTAAAGTCCGTTTCTCAACTTTGACATAACTTTCTGACAATTTAAAAAAAAGGCTAACTTTGGTGTACCCTGACCTTTGTTAAATTCGATATCTCTGTCAATACTGATGATAGAGACCTTATCTTAGACTTAATTTTTTGTAGAAATAACAATCTTTATGACTGTATTTAAGTTGAGCTTCTATAGGCTTAGGGTTGCCAGATTTTCAATTTAAGTGGTGTTCAAATTTTCTTCCCCAAACAAAGTTTTGACTTTGAGGTCACTTTTTTTCAGAAAATACTTGATAAACATAAAGTTTCTTTATTTTTTACAGATGAACAGAACAATTATAAAAAAAAACTCATTAATAAGTGCACTCAAAAACCCATACATTTTATGATACTTGGAAAAAACTAAAACAGGTGAAAAATCTAATTTTGGGTTTTTTACGGTTTTTTATTGCAACAACTTGCAAAGGGAGCAGTTTTAAAAGAACTTTTAGTAGTGTCTTATGTATTTTATACAAATACAATTATAACAAGTGCTCAAAGTGCCCTCCTTCGTTTTGAATGCATGCCAGAGCCCGTTTTTGGATTTCATCGTGGATGTTTGCTCTCGATAACTCTTGTCTTACTTGTAGTGATCCTTCGGAAATACGTTGTTCTAATTGAGTTAAGGTTGTTATTTCAGATGAGTAAACAATTTCTTTCATTCGTCCCCATACAAAAAAATCCAGTACAGTGAGATCGGGAGATCGTGCAGGCCAGTGAATTGGTCCATTTCTGCCTATCCATCTACCACCGTATTTTTCATCCAGCCAATCCTTAACTTCACGACCATAGTGGGCGGGAGCACCATCTTGTTGGAAATATGATGAAACTCGCTGATGCAGTGGAACATCCTCCAATAGGCCTGGTAGATAATTTTGTAAGAACTACAGGTAATTTGTTGAATTAAGTCGGGGTGGTAACTTGATAGGTCCGATTAACTTATTTCCAATAACACCTGCCCACATATTGACACAAAATCTGCGCTGAAACGATCTTTGCCGTCTTGAATGTGGATTGCTTGAAGCCCATGTATGAAGGTTATGGAAATTGGTGATACCATCTCTTGTGAAATGGGATTCGTCTGTCCAAAGAGTTCTGTTTATAAAGTGGTTGTCATTCAAGCTTCTCTCTAGCAACCAGTTACAAAATTCGATTCTCATCACAAAATCATTCGGAAGTAGTTCCTGTACAGGTGTATGGTGATATGGATGCATATTTTCGCCATGCAGTATTCTGGAGATTCTGTCTTTGGAAACATTATACTGTAGAGCCAAGCGTCTTATGCTAATGGAAGGATCGATTTCAACAGCTGCCAGTATTCTTTCATCGACCGAGACTCTTCTTATGGTTGCAGCTCCTGCGTTAGGTTTTTCAGTTAATACTGATCCAGTTTCTCGAAGCCTCCGAAAGGTTCTACTCCCTTTGCAAGTTGTTGCAATAAAAAACCGTAAAAAAACCAAAATTAAATTTTTTGCCTGTTTTAATTTTTTCCAAGTATCATAAAATGTATGGGTTTTTGAGTGCACTTATTAATAAGTTTTTTTTTTATTATTGTTTTGTACATCTGTAAAAAATAAAGACAACCCTAAGGCTATAGGAGCTCAACTTAAATACAGTCATAAAGATTGTTATTTCTACAAAAAATTAAGTCTAAGATAAGGTCTCTATCATCAGCATTGACAGAGATATCGAATTTAACACAGGTACACCAAAGTTAGCCTTTTGTCAGAAAGTGATGTCAAAGTTGAGAAACGGACTTTACTGTAGAACAATTTTTTTCTTAGAATATGACCAAAACTCCCACCCCAAAGGATAATACACGAATTACCGGACACCCTGTATATTAGAGATTACATTCGCCTTATTTCCCATTCGATAGTAAATTTTTGAGGCTTTTGACTTCAAATCCAAAAAAAGGACTTTGTTTTCTATATTTCGTCATATCGTTTCTTGGACACACAGGATGTCTACTCGCCTCCATCTCATAATTTTTTCCAGTTCTTAACTTCAACCAATTATACTTCCAACGTTCCAATTCTCGACTCTTATGCCTACGCCGAGATTTAGCTAATTTCACTTTCCAGGGAGTGAGTGAGTAGAGCAAATGCTGAAATGCTAATTGAGTAATCTGACAGCCAATAGCACTATCACTGAATTCTTTTAGTTTAATAGATTTTCAGTGGAAAGTGACTCACTTCACTCACTCTCGGGATAGTGAAATTAGCTAAATCTCGGCACTAGTCCAATCTGTGGCATTATTTTGCTATCCCCCGGAATCTGTGATGTCTAACGAAGTAAAGCCATTCCATTACTATGATCAAGTTTTTGGATAATGATCGAAATATGTACTACGAAATTTCTACTACTACTACTACTACGAAATTTCGCTTCATGTTTTGAGTTTGATCTCTCTTTTACTACACCGGTGACCTCTAGATCCGCATGCACACTTGTGGGGAAACTATACGGATATTGTCTAGATGTGATTACATTTTTAGTCGACTCTTCTGAAAAATTGGAAGTCGTAAGAGGCTTCTAAGGTATCACTGCACGGACAATACACATACGAGTATATAATGCGTTTTATATATGTATAAAAACAAAAGACCCACTCAAAAGCAAAATGATAATTTAATAAAATTTAAGACATTGAAATCAGGACATTAGTTTGACGTTTCAATTATAATTGATAATAATTTATTAATTCATTCATACTAAACACACCTGTGAACAAGTAACCATGTTGCTTCTTTTATTGACATACATTTGTATTGAGGAAATCACAAAATTGTTAAAGACAATTTATTGTCACACAAAATTATTTCTAGTGTAAAAAAACTATAGGAATCCAAACCGCACAAACGGTTGGCGATTGACGTCCTTTTTGAATATGCAGTCCACTTTGTGGGGTTAACATTTGGGGAAACAAAAAAAAAATATCCAAGAGAAATCCTCTCAAACGGGGTGACAAAAGTTCACCATCATGACATGCATATATTGTTATTTTTATCCTCTCAATAAAAACCGACATTTGATTAGATCCTGCATGAGCAGATAGAGTGTCCTGCTGTCCCCCACTCCAACAGTTCACCACGTCCGGAATAATAATACATAAATATACATCCAACTATGTTGTGTGTGTTTTTTTTTTTTTTTTTTGTATCCTCTTGAAGAGGAATCAACTATTCATCTCACACGCTCATCAAAATCTCATAAATTCTGAACTTTTTTTCAGCATTCGTGGTTTTGCTGTTGTGTGTGGGTGTGATGTGAGGTGGGCGAATGTTGTCCGTTGTCCGTGTCTAAATGGGATTGGAGTCAATTCTAACTGCTATAGCAGGTATCCAGCTCAGGTAACTTAGCCATTTGCTGTTTTTGCTTAACGTGTGTCAAATTAGTGCTCGACCAATCCTTACACAGTGACATTTATTTTTCGGGATATGTCGCCACTAATGAAAAGTTATATAACTATGCCTACTGCTTGCGCTTGTAAAAATGAATAGTAGAAAGAAAAACACATTCCGAGCCTTTAATACCGTTAGGCTGCAACTTAACATTCCTGTGGAAGGATGCATTTTTTCATGTCGTTTTTTGCTATAAACTCAATTATAAGGGTGACACTGTTATGTTCACATCCAGAGACATGGCATGTCCTGGAAATGTGGGTTCTTGTGAAACTAACGGAAATCAGAAAGGATGTATAAGGAAATTCCTTATTTCGTGACAAGATAGATTTTATTTGATTCGCGTTTCGCGAATTCTCGCCCCCAAAAATTCAAATTTAAAGTGGGTCGATTTGGAAGGCGGCGGATTGTCGGTGGTGGGAGCAACGCGACGGCGACGATGCAAATGCGGTGGCGCGGTGTCGGAGACGGTAGCAAAAAAGGATCTTATACGATTGAAAAGAATAAAAAAGAGTGAAAATGTATACAAGGACAAATGATGTCGAGGACAAAACTTACACGTATATACACGCGTGTTGGGTGTGCCGCTCCCCGCCCCACGCCGCGTCGCACCGTTCGGCAGCAGCATCCTTGCGTAGATACTAGATAGATGCTGTGTTCGGTGAATAAACGAAATAACGGGTTATGCAAAATAGTGTCTTTGGCTTGGCGCGGCGCAGCGGCTGCTTTACGTCCTGCTGTTCCCTTCTTTACTCTAGAAATAAATTTCAATTTGATCACATTTCTACGTAGATACTTTGCGGGAAAGCGAATATTTTCCGACAGTTGAGCTGCTCCGATATGGCATTCCTACTTGGTTCTGCTGCCGGAAGAGTTTTCCATTTCGTTTTATCTCTTCCTGTTCTGGGGAGCGTTTATTTGTTTATTTTTTTCTGAATGTTTTACTTTGCTGTCATTGTCGTTTTTTCATATTTTTATTTGCTCTGTGGAAATGGAAAATTGGTTGAGTTCGGTTTGGAGGGATGAGGGGTTGTGGGGATAGCATCAGAGATAAAATTGCTTGTTCAATATATTGCTTTAGCTTCTTCTTGCTTTTGGGGCTTCAGAGAATGAAAGTGTTCTGATGAATATGGTGGTGATAATGATGACGTACAAGGAATAAACGACTGGGGAGAGTGTCTCATCTCAAGGCTATTTGTTATGACATCGCCTTCAGCTAGCAGTCGCAGCAGCCATGAGAAGATCTATTTTATTGGTGAGAATAATTTGGCAAGAACCTTTATGTGTATTTTCTTTCTTTTCTTTCACTACGAAGAGCAGGAAATATGATATTTGCAATATTTTATATTTATTCCTAAATTTGCCATGCCTCCCACATAGTTGAGCCAAGTTCAGGGAACAATTTGTGAACCAACATATTCTGGGAGTGGATTACCTACTTTCTTTTTTGTTTTTTTTTTTGGGTGTTGGAAGAATTTTCGGAACATTGGGTAGGATTATAGTGCGAGTAATGGCCTTTCATTTTCAACAACGTTGAAGTGTTTCGGTCGATTTGATTCGATTTTCATGTTGACTGGAGTTAATTGTGCTGAATTGCGTATTTACTTATCTATTCGAATAACAAATTACTCTGAGTATGAATTGAAACAAAAATTCAAATGAATCAAGGTAATAGGGTAGTAAATTGAAGTTGAAATGCGCAGCGATACACAATTTCAAATTGTAGTTGAGGGCTATGTTGTATGATGCTCTTAACTGGAAAACATTAATTAAAGCCATGTTTGTCTTTGCTAAGTGCGCAGCTTTTAGATATCTATGTTTGTGTTGTTTGAGTTATTGCTCTCTGTGGCTCGTTATTTATAAACTTTTGTTATTATGAAATCTGGATTGTCTGGGTGTAGCTTATATTTGGTCAGTTCAAAAACAACTTGACCTTGATCTGAGAACAAACCTTTTCAATTGGTTGATGTGTTTTAGTGAATAAGTGGGCTTAGGGTGGGATCCTACACAGCATATCTCTGTAGCAAAATACTGCTGCTGCAAGCTTGGGTGTTTTGTTTTCGTGTTGGTACATAGGTATCTATAAAAGTTACACAAGTTTTCGGAATTTCGATTAACCTTAAGTAGATATGTTAAACAAAGCGTGCTTGTTTCCTTGTGTTGACAAAATTGAGGAGGAGCTTATGAACAATGTTTGGTCCTTATATCGAATACCTACGTTCACATTCGTATTGATTATACTTACTTTTCAATTTCGCACGTCTATCAATCTTTAAATCATTGAATTGTAAATGAAAATGCTTAAGCACATTATTCGAGCACTTAATAAGTTGGCAAAACCCTAAATAAAAACTGAATACTATTCAGTTTAAAAAAGTGTAAGGAAAATGGAATAAATAAGTACATACATAGTTTGTGAATGGTATCATCTATAAAAGAAATAAAGTTTTTTTGCCATGTCAGCGCCGAGTATCTGTATAACCTGATGCGAGAAACAGTAGGACATTCACAGAGGATGTGCTCCGCTATGTCAATGTCTTCTCCGTAGGATTCACCGAATGTGCCTAATATGTTCAAATTCTTGGAAAAAGAGAAGTGCCCCGTCGCAGCGCAGCGCCAACAAGCTGCTACGTGAACGCAAAAACGTTGCAGTTCTCTTATTAACGTTGAGGAGCATACGTTCAGTCTGCCTGCATCTAATTGAGGCACGTCATCAACGGTTTTGCGATTGTGACAGATTGAATCGTTGATAGAAACTCTCACTGAGGACCGGATTCTGGCAGACCAAGTCTACAACGACAACGTAAACGTCGAAAACGTTGAAATCATTCCCGTTTTTTGGAAAAGTGATAAAAAATTTGTTAATAACTTATAGGCATTTATCTTTACTATTTTCAAAAAATTTAGATGAAATCATTAAGTGTAGAGTTGCAAACTATCTTTAAAAAAGTTCGTTTTTGAGCTCAAAGCAGTATCGTTTCTGACGTACTACTGTCATATCTACAAAAGTACCGACCAAAAAAAGTACGCTGCTGCTCTTCACAATATGAAAAGGTCTTTTGAAACATATATGTAGATAGAGAAAATGCTGACTAAAGATGTTTTATTTAGTACTGTTTTGTTCCTACCTTGAGAATAAAAATACAAACAGTAAAGATAAGTGGTAACTTAAATAAAGCCAAAAATTTAAACATAGGATTACCTCAAGGTTCAGTGTTGGGTCCAATTTGGTTTCCTCCTTGTATTAATAGTAGATTTAGCCTTCGCCTGAGTGGAAACACTTGTGCATTTGCTGATGACATAACTTGTGTCTACTTTAGTGCAATAATGTTAGATTCGGATTCAGACATTGGTCTGGTATTCACAAATTTGATGCAATTGTTAATACTATCGAAATATTGCTTTAAATTTTATTTTAAATTGAATAATTTCCATACACTTTTATACAAAGATTAAAAAAAAATTTAAAATGTTATTTTCTTGACAATATTCCCCTACAACATTTGTGGTTTTGAGAACATATCTTAGTATTAAACAATTAGATTTTGTTTTTTTTTAATCTCGTCATTCGTTTTCCCAACTTAAAACAAAAACTTATATATTAAAATATAAAGGTCCTCCATTCCAAAGCGTTTTTGCAGTCGCGACACCGGCTGAAATGCTGCTGTCATCATATTTGCAGTTGCGAGAGTACAAATGTATAGAAATGTATGAAAACGCTGCGTTTTGTGTCACGTCGGCATAGGTATTCTCATTTGTCGCTGTATAACTTAACTTTGACTGCTCAATTGGCCGCTACCGCAACTGCAAAAACGCTTTGGTTTGGGAGGTCTTCAATAAATATTAAAATTTATGTTTCATATAACAACACTGTCAAATTCAATATGTAAATAATTTATTAAAAAAATTTAAGAACAAAATAAAAATTTAATTGAATAGTAACAGGAAAGAGAAAAGAAACTCGACCGAAATGAATGACCGTGGATGACATAGGGAACAATAAAAGTCCGCAAAAATAATATTGAGAAATAATCTTTGACAAATTTTTTTACTTAAAAATTATGACTTGTAAGTTTAAAGGACACTTTCCTTTATTGGTTTTCGCACTTAGAGTAACAGCCCCTGCTTTTGAGTAAGAGCAAATTCGATTGTCAAAATTATCTCTTGACATTTGATTCAAATACATATGTATGTATGTTGTGCATATTTAGTGTTTTGCAATCAACTTGAAATTCAATTTAAAATTGAATCAATAAAACTAACATCAAATATAAGTTTAAATTTCACTCCAATGCAATTCATTTAGAACCATATTCAATTTTCAAAATCAAAGTCTTGTACAAAATTTAAGACATACATACATATACTCTTCAAAGCAGGCGTGGGCCAGTATGTACCGGTAAGTAGTTCTTTTAATGCAACACAAATGAAGAACTTTATCAGACTACATATTTGTAAGACTTAATGGATTGCGATGATGATAGGAACTGTTGCACCTTTTTTCTTTTATCTCATCCAACCAATCCAAATCCAAAATCACTTGTCAAGTATTGTGTGTCTTTAAAACAATAATACTCCAGAAAAAATACAGGATTTAGAATAAAAGCGAACCTAAGCTCAGAGATAGTACCTACTTCCGTGACCACAGCGAGCACATGAAAAATGCATTTATTTTACGAAGAAAGGACACAGTAGCTGCACGATCTGCTAAACCACTGTACATACAATAAAATCGGTTCTCCTAGAAGACTGCCTTCCTTACATCCCCGGTTTCATTTAGTTCGTCGGGTTTGTAAAATGCTTTTTGGTTTTTGCTCTTCCAATATCCATCTGTCTTGAGTCACACATGCTGAGTTGGAAAAAGTTAAATTGCATGATGTACATCATTTTGAAACATTTTACAAGGATGCATCCATTGCTCAATGTCTTTTGTCTCAGTTGGGTGGAAAGGGCATGCGGATTGGGGATTGCCGCAAAAGCATATATCGGATAAGCATTTGGAAATCTTCAATCAGCAAGGTATCAGGAGCTTTCGAACGTGTACATTGTTCATCTCAGTCAATATATGTATATGATCTTTTCCACAAAAGGATGTTGAGAGGTATTATAACTTTCGACTGTGTGACTTGTAATGGCTGCCACAAAGAGGCTTATACATGGATCAAAGTAGATTCATCTTCGACATCAAAATGTCATCACGTAATCACGAATACCAGTCAAAATTTCACTCGGCAGGTGACATCGTCTTCTCCACATAGGTGTGGTGCGTACGTAATTGATGTACTTGTGTCTTTCGTAAATGAATTCTCAAATAAGACACTCAAAATATATTACCACGACATTTCCTTGGAGGAGTTGTGATGGTGAGCGAGGCAGGCAACACCATGACAACGCGACGTTCTGAACTAGAGTCATCTTTTTCACGTTTGTGTGTGCACTGTTTTGTTATTCTAATGCGGTACGTAAGTACACCGGTTCACATTTTCAAGCTAGAAGGTGTGTTACAGGTCCACACATATTCGTTCTCGGGCCCTACGAACAAAAAAACTTTATTCACCCAAAACATGACAGTTCCATAATGGACTACTTCTGAATAGGTATATGTAGTTGAAATTTCTCAAGCCTGAGATGATTATTTTTAACAGAATATAGTTTAAGTTAAGTAGGCTCTTATCAAATCGCAAGTCTCTGGTTAACAAAAAGCAAACACTACCAAAAAAAAGGCAAGTAGTGCCCGTGGTGTAATGGTTAACATGTCTACCTGTCACGTGAAAGTTCGGGTTTTAAATTCATATAACAAAAATTATTTGTCGACCGACGAGTATATTAGTCCAGTCATTTTAGTCAAAATTAGGCAAGAATCTCGGAATTTGAGATACCCAGCTGTAAATATGTATAAACCTCTATTTTGACACCACAAAAGTTGTATCAAAACCTACATACTGTAGGTTGTCATAGTCTAATGAAAACTAAAGGTCAAAGGTCACAAAAATCCTTTTCTCCCAAATATCTCGTTTCCTATGGATTTTTTGCTATTTGTGTCTATTACAATATTGTAGACGATTAAATTCTCTAAAACTTTTGCCTCAAAAGTTTTTTAATACGTTAAACCGTTTTCGAGATAGAGGACAGAGCGCGCACGGCATAATTCTACGAAAAACGAAAATGAATTTTTTTCAGCGCCTACTATGACACACGATAGCCAAAAACTAAACCTTCGGCTTCGTGATGGACTTACCAATATTCTATCAAAAGCTCGCTACGTAGAAATTAGACCCTGAAGCAGAAAGACTAAGAATTGTAGAAGCTGTAGCAGCTGTCATTAGAGAAGATATCCGTTCATCAATAGTTGAAAGCAAATCTTATCCACCTCCCAGTAAAATGTTGGATAATATTAATCAAGAAGTTCCTAAAACATTATTGCATTTCTTACAAGAAGTTATGGTGAAAAACAGAAAGGCAAAAATAGATAATTTAAAAGCGAAATGTACATCAGTAAGAAATGCAATAATGGCGGCCATACGGGAATGAACTTTTTCATCACCGCTACTATTAAGCCTTTCTGTATTTCTTCACAGAAGATATGGATCGAAAAGGCTATTGGATATTTTATATAGTTTCGGATTTGCGGATGACTTTGAATTATGCTCTAACCTTGTGCACTCTGCCCTCTATCTCGAAAACGGTTCAACGTATAAAAAAAACTTTTGATGCGAAAGTTGTAGAGAATTTAATCTTCTACAATATTGTAAAAGACACAAATAGCAAAAAATCCATAGGAAACGAGATATTTGCGAGAAAAAGACTTTTGTGACCTTTTACCTTTGATTTTTAATAGACGCTGACACCCTACAGTTAGCAGGTTTTGATACAACTTTTGTGGTGTCAAAATAGAGGTTTATACATATATACAGCAGGGTATCTCAAACTCCGAGGTGAACTTACTATAATGACTGAGCTATATATAGCCTTTCACGAGAAATGTACAATCCTACGAAAGTAATTACACTGCCATGAAAAGTACATTCTCACTTAGCCATCTGGAATCGGCATACAATTCTAGGTCTTGAAACATGTTAGCCACCGTGGCTACCCAAGACTTGTTGCTCGATCCTGTCATTCGTCATTCATCAATCGCCATCTGTTTTCGGTCATTTCTTCTTGAGCTGTTCGTTGCTCGTTGTCATTGGGAACTTCAAAATACTTATTCGCTCAATCTTCATAAATATGCTGTTATGAGAGTCATTCTGGTGACATAGCGAAAAACATAAGATATAACAAATCACACAAAGGAAAGTAAACACTACTTTCCATTCATTTTTCAACATTTAAAGAATGTTCAGTGATTTCCTTTCTTTACGGTTGGCAAATACATCCCTGGATAGAAACGAGAGCACCGCTTTGCTTTCGTTATAGAATGTATAACGAAATAAGTTCCTACTTGAGATTCCTTTAGGTAGCTATTTCTGCAGGGCCTCAAAGTGCTGCATACAGAGAGGCACAATAATACAAGAATATACGTGGAAACCATTTGCAACTCTGAAGATGATACTCATCGCGGATTCGCACCCCATTAAATCGTCATGAACAGAAGGAGCAGAATAGCAAATGTACAGATTGTGTGTTTCCTCAAAGTAGCAGATTCCTTCATGCATGAATGTCACGGCATACTTATGAAGTCAACTTCCAAGAACTTGTGAATCTAAATCCGTGTAAAGAAATCGTAACCACACACTGCTTTCCGACTCTCAATTTTTTGTTTGTTTCACATTTGTAATTAGTGGCAAGTGTTGGAGCTCTGTGATTCGCACAAATCAGTGAAGGAATTCTACTTGAGCTTACGCCAAAAGGGGTAGGTTTTGGTAACTAATCGTATGCGGAGTGCTTTTGGTTTTAGGAATTATTTCACCATTTAAATACCGTCCCATTAAACAGGAATTATTGATACTAACACATCTTGCAGAGGTTTTTCTTTTGAATTGAATTTGTACAGGGGTGGCAGATTAATACCGCGCCATTCGCGGAGTGTTTTACAAGGTTTGAATATATTTGAATGTCAAACAGTGGCAATATGTTGTGACAATGAATTTTAAGATTTACGTGGTGGCGTAGTGTGCAGGATTGCTGAATTGCTCTAGGTAACTACGTTGAATTTTTAAAATTCAATTTGTGGGTTGGATAAATGTTGAAAGGTTATTTGCATATATGTGAACATGGATTTTTGTTCTTTGGCACTGTTTTGCGGGGGTATTGAATTTCAAATTTGGTTAACTTGAAATTCTAGATGACATATTAGTGGGTGTGATGGTTTATGTGAAATCTCGACTGGTGAGGATAAACTTAAATATTAACATTTTGTTGGCAATTTCGACGAGGTGGGTGTATTTATATGAAATGAATGATGACTGAAAGTTGCGAAGGTGTACTTTGGTAAGATAAAAAAAATTGTCCTAGATCTTGCCACACTTAAAGTCTGTTTGAACCAATAAACCAATGCTTTTGGTTTTGGTTGCACTGTTGATGGGTATACCTCCAAAACAAAAAAAGTTATTAACAAAGGACAAATGCACAAAGCTTGATTAAGACTTAAACATGACTCCTTAAATAAAAAATGTATTGTAAAACTTCATTTTTTACTTAAGAAGAGAAAAATAGTTATATTTTCCCGCCACTCAGCTTATTTGACCCACTGTGTTTAATGTGCAGTTTGCGATCCCACGAAATTGGGGATAACGATCTTTGTTGCGTCTATCTCTTTGTTGTTGTATTTGCGATTAGAACTATCAGTTTTGTTTAATTTTCACGAAGAAAACATGTGTTATAAGGATGTGAAAGCGCACAACAATCGTGCAGCGTGAAACTGTTCTTAATCATCACAGGAACGAACATACTCCTAGGAAAACAGCCGAAATTGTTATTACATTCCAGATGGCACGGTAAATGGTATAATCTATTTTCTTGTATTCGAGAATTGTGTCGAAAATAAAGGAAGAAATGCTCCAAATTAAATATTCAGTCCCTCGGATGAGCGGTACATTGTACGAAAAGTGAAGCAAAACCCGAAGTTATCGGCACCAAAACTGACTAGCGAGGTGGAGAGTATGATTGGGAAGCATTGTTCCCCTGAAACCATTCGACGAATTCTAAGAAACAAAATTTACACGGAAGATTTCATTCACTAATAAAAAAAAAGTCGAGAGGAGCACATAAGGAGGGATTCAAGTTTTTGGATGCAGTAGTATAGTATTTGCAGATGAGTCAATATTCAACATTTTCGGATCCGATGGGCGACCTTATGTAAGCCAAAAACCCAATACAGAGCTGAAGGGAAAAAACTTACGAGCAACAGTCAAACATGGAGGTGGCCATGTTATGGTTGAGGCCTGTATATCTGCAGCGGTAGTTGGAAAGCTTCAATTTATTGAGAGTGCAATGGACAAGATTGTTTATCTTAACATTCTTACGGAAAACTTGTTCCAAAGTGCAGAGCGATTGGGAATAAGCGAGACACTTTTCGTTTTTATCAGGACAATGACCCAAAGCACACTTGGGAAATCGTTCAAACTTGGCTTAATAACTGTCCACGCGTGAAACCCCCGACACAATCTCCAGATTTGAATGTGATTGAAAATGTGTGGTCAATTTTCAAACAAAAATGATTTGAAGATAGCTTTAATTGAGGAATGGGCAAGATTACCAAGATTACAACCAACTAATAAACATATAGATTCCTTGCGATCGATATCATACTTTTGTGGCAGAGCATCTATCGCAGCTGTAAAAGCAGATTGAATTGTCATCTGCATGTGTGTTTCCACTATTTTGTTATTCTTTGTTGTGTTTGCTATAAAAATGTTTTAAAATTCCCACACAACAAAATCCGACTGCTGTTCTGCATTTTACTATCTTTCATGTTCCTACTTCCTGCTATGAATTTAAAGTAAGTGGAGAGACAGTTCACAGTGTAATAATTCAATTTTTCCAGCAGGAGAAATTCACGCCTGGAAGTTATAACCTGTAAGGAGTTTTTACTATCAGGTCGAAGGAGACTGATGGTTTGGAAATTCTTTTCTTTAATTTTAGAAAATGAAACTTGCGCAATAGGTATAACTCTACAACTACAGCGCTTACAGAGAATTGTTGTATTAGAGCCAGAGCTTTGTTCCTTTTCCTTTAAAATCAAATTGTTTCTACGACACAATTCCTGATAAATTCATTTTGAAAAATTGTAAACTAGCATATTTGTGTGAGTAAAGAGGAGTTCTAGTTTCGAATCGCAGAAACATCCAATTGTTTTTTCCACGGCTATCACGGAGAACTTGAAAGTCTTCCAATAGTAATCGAACTGCCATGAAAACTGCAAACTTAGCCGTTTGGAATCAGCAAACATTTATGAGTCCTCTTCATTTTCCACAAAATACTATGTAAATAAATAAATTGATTTGCTAAACAAAGCTATGGAAAGCTCGGGACCTAACGCATTTCAAGGACCCACAATTTTACCCCGACTTCGAACTGCAAAGTTAGAAAGCGTTTTTCATGGCAGTGTATAATCGGAGGACATTTCCTCGCAAAACCAAAATACCAAGAAAAAGATTTTTAATTTTTTCTTTGATAAACCTGTGATTCGAACCACATGCACAGGATATGCTTCCGGGAAGAGCAGTAGGCTCTGGAGCTTCTCATGCTCTGTTGTTTTTGAGAAGTTAAATTACCTATTTATATCAAAAACTCAGATTTATCCTCGAAGGAATTTATGTTACGTCCAAAGTTAAAAGATTTTT
Organism: Melanostoma scalare; assembly: GCA_949752695.1. NCBI lineage: Eukaryota > Metazoa > Arthropoda > Insecta > Diptera > Syrphidae > Melanostoma > Melanostoma scalare. The sequence continues at coordinate 1,401,630 of OX456985.1, forward strand.
AGGCCCTTATTTTGGACTTTAGTTCCATGTATCTTCAAGAGGACGCGCAGACACAATTATGCCCCGATGTAAAGACGATCATGTAGAGTTAATATCAGGTAAACAATACAAAAGTGTAATTTTGGATGGGTTTTCATACAAAACATTTTAGTTAAAACTCTCAAATTTTGAATTTAACCCTAGTTTTAGCAAGCAGACTATTTTGACTTTTCATATTTAAATTATCTCGACTCTAGGTATAGTTTTCGTAGTTACAAATTTCTTGTAACGACAAGGACAGCGACTAACAACCAAAGACAAAGACGCACACACAGAAAAGTGTTTCAAAAACGTAATTTTCTTAAATTCGTGACACTTTATGATGGAATAAACTAATTTGAAAAAGAACTGTGACCAATCGTTGTGACTTAACTATGTGTAAGAAAAAGTTTACTTAAAACATTCCAACGGATGACTTACTTATACGTAGTTTGGTATCTCACTGACAATTTTTTTTTTCGCACTATGGTCATTCAACTGATTCATTTCCACAATTTAAAGTTTTTCCGACTTTTTTTGCGTGCTGTTGCGTTTCTTTTAATAGGTACTGTTTCTAATTTTTGATAATATTTCTTTGACTCCATTGCACGATTTATAGCTATTCAAGCCATATGAATAAAATGAAATGTAAAAATAACCCCCAGCCCACCTGGCAGTGGCGTAGATAGCTTTTCGCTTTGGGGGGATAGATCTATTTAGCTCATTTTCTTAAAAGTTTTAACAATTAAAAAAAAAACAAATAACAAGACTTCATTGAATTCATTATGAATGCCATAAAAAATTATATTTTTTAGAGATAATATATTATACGCTTTTGTTTGAAAATGAACTTGATAAATATATCTATATAATGAGTAAAATAATATTAATTTAAAAATAAAATAAAATCCAGTTTTCTGCTCTTTTTTAGTTAAAACACTTATGACCTCGTCTGCTGTTATAGGTATTTTGTGAAGAACAGCTAGAGCAGCCAAACCATTCAAACGATCCTGCTAATAAATAAACATCCAAAGCTTACCGCACTGTTGTTAAAATAGACTTATCACTTCGTTGATCATGCTTCTTTGTTTTTATTCTCTTTACACTGGAGAAAGTTCATTCGGGAAATGAGGTTGAAACCGGCAGTGTAGCTAATATCTTTATTAAAATTTATATATAAGGATAGTTTTCTTTGGGGCAGCTATCGAGCGCTTCCAATGAATTTTTAAAGGAAGTATTACTCCTTCGGATCAAATATCTCTTCCAAGTTTTTAGTTCTTCAAGAACAGAAGATGGTCCGGCAGCCAAATATGTTTGGTAAAACTCAACAGTTTCATTAAATTTTTTAACGGCTTTGTCTATTTCAGACGAAGAACCTTTGAGAAGAACCGAAAACTCTTCTATTATTTATCTTTTCATGGTTTGTAAATTTTTCTTTGAGGTCCATTTCATAGAAATCGAGAAAAGGATTGAAAATAGTGACACGAAAATATTCTTCGGTACTTTGAACCGATGGGTTCGAAAATGAGTCGTCTTCCGCCCGTTTAATTTTTAGTTGATCACTTAAATCTCTGGCGAGATCCATAGCTTGGACCAAGTCTTAATTCACTCTTTGATTTTCACGATTTAATGACAACGAGAGTTCGCTCGAAGTCCATAGCGTTTTTTAAGTTTTTTGCGTCCCTTTCCAATGTTCTTATTTGGTCAAGAGTCTCGAACACAAACGGAAATAGCTCCTGCGCGTCAGATTCAGCCCTTTTAATGTCTTTTTTTGTGGAGTTTATTTGCTTTTGCTTATTTTTTTTTTTTTGCGGCATATTTTTTCTTTTCGGTGTATTGAAATATTTGTAATCTGCTTCAATTGTGGTTAGGAAATCTCTAATGGCTGGTATTTTGCTGGAAACAGAATGTGCTGCACAATGCACTTAAAGAGCATGCGGAGCAAATTATTATCGAATAATCGCCTGAACACCATTGTATCGATCAGACATATTGCTTGCTCCTTGGCCGACCAAAAAAGAAATTTCCAGATCACAAATTCGAAGATTTTCCACTATAAGCCTTGCAAGAGCATCAACTGGATTGTTAATACAGTATTGTTTGGTAAACTGCTGAGATTTAAAGAGAAAAGATTTTATTCATACTTGTCGTGGAAGCTGTTGGAACCATTTTCGTTCTTAAAGACATATCGAACGCCATTTGAAACTTGTTCGAGTTCTGAGTTTCATTCTAACTAACACTAACACTTTTTTTGTCAAAATTTTAAAACAAGCTTCGATAATCTCGTTTTGTACAGAAGAACTTGTACATATATTTATCGCGTTTCCCCAGACCATCTTGCTCGCAATTTCAAAAGAGCTCTAAAATTTAATTCGTTCGGTCCAGTGGAGTTGTTTTGCACAATTATTGGCCCACTATCACGATGCCCACGTAGGCTAACTCTTGTCGCCCTAGGCCTATTTTTGGAAATCTGTTAAATTTGCGAACTGTCAATTAAATTTTCAAAACATTTGTTTTTGTCCTCTTCAATGCGCAGAAAATTTTCGCTGAAACATAATGCATCAAGATGGTATGTCTTTTTCTGATATTTTGTGCTATGTGGTGGAAAGCTGGATGGAAGCTCTTTTTCTTGCACGTTTACCTATTATTACCAATGTGCGAGAGACGTAGAAATAAATACTTTTTGAAAATCGATATAAAAAAAGAAATCCAAAAGATTACGTGATTTGCCGAAATAATAATTTCTTTCAGATGAAGTTGACTTTGTATTTTCCGCTTAGAATGTAGGTATAATTGTGCAATCCTGTGAGTACCTACTAATAAAACTTCACGTAGGAAGAAGTTACTAAATTTCAGAGTGCGTTTCTTTAACTTATTTGGTTCATGACTGGTTATGTTGAACAATTATCGATCTCAATGGGGGGGATATATCCCCCTGATCCCCCTCCCTATCTGTGCACCTGCACTGCCACCTGGTAAAAGTATTTCCCAAAAAAGTTTAAGAAGTGACTGCTAACTGATACTTCGAAAAATGTGGAAAAATGCAGCCAAGTGAATTGTAGTTCAACAACGTTTTCTCGAAAAATATTACTATGCATGATTCTCAGAAGGTTTTACATTTTCAACGCCTACGACATAGTTAGATATCAATTATATTGTCCTATTTTTCAAGAATTAGGTACTTGTAATAATTTCTAAACTTATTTAAAACGCTAAATGCAGCACAATGATTATGATTACTATTAACCAGGAGAGAAACAACACAAGGACGAGAAATTTTGCCTCTAGCCTTTCTTAAGCCAGTTACACCTGGTTAAGTGGAAGGAGGTGAAGCTTATAAATTCAGTGTCGAAAGCGAAACGTTGATATACTGTCGTTTATGAGAAAGTTCTGGTTTCTGGGCATTGTTACTGGTTTTATATTTTATTTGAAAGCAAGGTAAATAGAATGAAAGAAAAAATTAAAAGCTTCAGAAGAACTACTCAAGTTGTTCAACTTTTTGTGGACGTTCACACTCCGTGCTGCAAGATTACAAAGCAACACTACACACAAACCGCTCCAGTTGTTGGTGCTATTAAATTTACATATTTCTTCGCCCACAAGAAGGAAGATTTCCCTGTTTAAGGATTCACTTTCAAGAGGTAGCCGCGTAATCCCCCTCATCGTGGTGCTGCAAGAAAACCTAATTAGGCTGCAGTTTACTATGAACTGAGCTGAGTAGGCGTCGTGTCGTCGTCATCGTTGTCGGTTGTTTTAGGTTTGCGTAGATGTCACACTCTGTATGCATGCATACATGTAACACCTAAGCTCATACATGCCTACACATACATATATTCCTATGTACTCCTTGCAACTTCTTTTAATTAACATTTATGTGACGTAATACAAGGTGCTCAAGTTCGTCCTTAAGCACAATGATGCTAGAAGAGATTACATTTATTGCTCTCTAACCAAGGTAGTTGTTTTAGAAATGGAAAACCACCACACTAAAACCACCCAAGAGTTTGAGGGCGAATTTCGCTGCAATTGTAAAATGTCGTCAGTCAGCGATTGATGGTGGGAAAGGAAGTGCGGGTTAAAGGGTTGGCACATAAGACTTGCTGGGTAAGAGTTTTTACATTGTCCTACTAAACTTTTGCATGTAGAAGCATTTCACTATCTCCAGTTTCACCACCCTATCTCTGAAATCGTGTGCTTTGGGATTTACCAAATACCCTGCCTCCTCCACCATGTTGCCTGTAGCACCTCACTGAATAAATATTAACAAGGGTTTTTCAACTAACTAGACAGCAGCAGGACGATGATGACAACGGCAACGGTGATGATGGTGATGATAGTAGCTAGCAGCGAGCGCTGCAACCATGTTGGTTTAACCCCGGCATCCAAGTGCCCAAGGCAATGTTCTGTTTTCTTAATTATGGGAGAAAAATAAACCACAAACAATGGTGCATCGTAATATTTTGCGACTATGATCGATGTACGATGGCTTAGAAGGATGACTGTACTGCGATGTGATTTCATTATGATTGGCGAGAGTACATAGGAGACTTTTTTAACTCGGTTAAGACGCTAAATTTTAAATTTCAACAGATGAATTCTTAATTTTTTTGGATACACAAATTATGTCTATGAACAGAATTATTACATGTATGTAGGTACCTTGACACATTTCTGATGGAGAATATTTCTATACTACTCATCCACTTTTTATAACTTGCCACCTGAACCATCATGCTCCTGCATTTAAAATCTATACCGTTTTGCAGTTCATCATAGAAATTTGCAATGTTTCTTTCCAAATTGAGAGCAATTTTGATCGAAGTTCCTAGGGGTAAACATTTTAAATCTAAAACTGATTCCTAAGCTAAAGAAAAGACATTACACCAAGATTGTGCATCCAGCTTCCATATTCGATTCACAACATTGGACAATGTATGAAATGCATGCAAGTGAGTTGAAAAATTCACAGAGCTTGAGTCAACGAACCGATTTTCAATTTTCAATGTCGAAAAGTACACTTTGAGTAAAGGATCCGAGAAATTTTGAGAAAAATCTTCAAGCCGGCGGTCATCGTTATCGAACTATGAAAATAGCCATAAGACGATTTGAAACTTCTATCTTAAAATTATCTTGTCTTTAAATAATTTTCAAAACATCGTCATCTGTCATCTCTGTTCTGTCATTTGTCATTTGTCTTCTGTTATCTGTCATCTGTCCATTGTCATCTGTTATCTGTCATCTGTCAATTGTTATCTGTCATCTGTTATCCGTCATCCGTAATCTGTCATCTGTCGTCTATCGTCTGTCATATGTCATCAGTGTCATATATCATCTGTAATCTGTCGTCCGTTGTCAGTCATTCCAGCTAATACATTAAGCTTATTATTGTGTTTCGTCATTTAACGACAGCAGCATACAATTTTATGACGATAAATTTTATGAATGAAATATCCTTTTTCTTTTTGCAAGGACCTAAATTTTACTTTTGTTTATACTGACACGAAATGCATTCATTTTATCTCAATATTTTGCCTCAGGGTAGGCAAGAGCCTTTTGCACTCCTCCCAACGACGCCGGACATGACTTATAATTGTCGTGTTTAGGAGCTGAATAAGAAAGTCCTCTCCATTGCTAAGTTTCTTTCAAAAGACCTGCCAATTCCTGTCTAGATTCGATGTTCACGTAAAAACATTTCTGACGTTAGTGGGTCTATCAAACTTTCGATTTTAGCATCACGCAAGAAAGTTAGTATACAATACACGCCTACTTCAGTATAAATCAAATACATTAATGAATTAAATTATTTTTGATGACAAACACAGAAAATGCTTATTATTCAACTGAAGAATACCTGGTTTCTTGTCAAGTCAATTCAACCATGAAAAAGATAACAAAATAGCTCTGAGAACGAGGAGCAACATTTATATAAGTCGGTATCTAAGATTGTTATAAAAGAAATTGTTTCTCCTTTCTGCCTTTGGCAAAGAAGCTGTTTTTGGTGAACTTTTTTCGCTTGCTTTCAGCTTTGTGACTGGAATCTATAGTAGCAGTGCTCCAATCGCATTCTTTTCACTAAAAGATCTTTTATGCCTCAATTTCCATTAGCTTCGCTCTAAATATCTAGAATTTCCTTTATGTGGAAGTAAGAGATTTCATAGGTAATTTCATTAACCACTAAAAAGTAATTCAACCAACCCGCAATACATACAAATGGCCTACTTTAACCAAATGAGCATCCGCCGCACATAATGTACACTTTGCTGCTCCCATCACGTAACAATTCTCAAATATCATCATTACATCTGTCCCGCTTCCATTCAAAACAGACTCTTTTATTTTCAGGATGATATAATTTTTCGACACAAATACGATCTGAGTAGGTGTACCTCTATTATATGCACAGCACAGATCTCTTAACAAAATGAATGTGTATATCCCTCCAGCCATCAGCCAGGTTCCTAGAATCAATTTGCCCACAATGATAGCAGCAAAGCTGGGCCACCCCTTGTTGAACAACAGAAAATCGACTGAGAGAAACACAAAGCAAACAATTAAATGAATTGTTTTCTTAACCTGTGGGAGATACTGTTCCACCGAGACCGAGGAGGGTATTTTATTGGACAAACAACTACTGTAAATAATTAAAGCCAACAGATTACGAAACAATGTTGAGGTTATGGTTGGAAGCCTCAGTTGAAATATTTATTCAAGAACTTGTTACGTGCACGGCTTGCCATCAGTCCGAAAAGCCACCCAACAACGATGATGGCTTGAAAACGACTTCGGTGGGATTCAATAAAAAATAGGCAGTCAAATTCAGAACAGGTTCGGTTAAGTACAAAAAGTGTTGCCATTTCAACAATATTAAGAAATAAGAAATCTGAGCCAAGGATTTCAATTAGGTTCCCAGAGAAAAGGTTTTCGGACTACGTTGAATAGATGCCAGTTTTCGAATCTACGCTTTTACAACTTTAACAATTTTCGATATGAAGATATATAATTTTTTTAAACCCTAAAAATATTTATTTATTTTTTTAAAAATGTAGTTTACAAATAAATGTCAAAACTACTTGCAATGAAAACTTCAGGGTTAAAAAACCATTTTCGGATTACAATTTGATGTTTGAAAAGAGTAAAAAGTTAAAAAATAATATTAAACAAACAATAACAATGAGTTGGATATACAACATTACGTACGTTATAGTCTAAGATCCGATTGCTCAATTCTGCAAAGGCTCAGTTGCATAGGTATATAGTTGTATAGGTTCCACCGAATGGCATCAAAATCAGTTGCGTAGTTTTAAAAACCCAAGTACACAGACAATGAAAGCGACTTTCTTTTAAACTATGCAAGGATGAGAATAAGGATATCGTTAAAATTATGATGGTGCATTTTTGCTTGTTTTATGTGATCGACGGGTTCACGATTATCGGGTGGTAGTAGTTCAGCTAACTGCAGTTCCTTGCTAGTTGGATCGTTATCGTCAATGATGAGTTTTGAAACTGTACTGGTAACTAGAAAGTGCCATACTGACAATTCCGTGTTACATAATTCGCAATTGTCTGGCGCTTCTCTGGTGAACAAAGTTTTTCCCAACCTCATGCGTAACAGATTGACAATTTGAAGGCCGTATAGAATACGGCCATCAGTGAGATGACTTAATCCGAAAATAGTTTCGAAACCATAAATGTGATTCTTTCAGTTGTCATAAGAAACCTGTTTTTTGGTATTTTTTGTCAAATTTGGTTTCTGATTTGGCCAAAGAGTTGGGATTTTTAGAAGGCACTTTCACTCATTTAAAATCTGAGTTCAAAACTAAGAAAGCTTGCCTACTTAACACTTAAAGTAAAACTGCTTTTTCGTTGCTACCGACTCTTGTGAAGGATTCGCGAGGCTTCCAAGAGATATTACCAAGTATAGGTGATTTATCTTCCAGTCATTCGAAACCGACAGGAATTTGATGGTCTCTTCTATTATTCGTAGAAATTAATAGGGAAAAAGCACTACGATCTGACATATCCCGCGCGTGCTACACCTATAAGTATTTTCTTATTAAGAGCTAAAACAGTTTCTATCTGAGTTTTGGCAATTTTTATTTCAATTTTTTGAATTCTGCTTCTGTTTCTGTCCCTCCCCCCAAAACTGGGAAAATAAAAGGCCCTACCACATCTTTTTGAGCCTGCTTCCACATTTGATTCATTTGCGTAAATCACCCTATGGACAGTTTCTCCAGAATATAACAAGCACATAAGTGATCTTTGCGCAAAAAGAATTTAAAGCCGAAGAGCCTCAAGGAAACCACCTGGGACCATTATTATTTTTGCTGCTTATAAATGATCTATCCTCTGTGCTGTGATATACATCTATATGCTGAGCATGCGAAAATGTCGTTTTCATACATAAATAGTGCTGATCATATTCAACTGCAAGCCAATATCGATCACTTAGTGCAATGATGCAATAATGTCTCTCATCTCAAAACTGAGGAAATAAGCGGCTCTACCAAATCTTTTCTAGCCTACTCACACATTATTCATTTGCGTAAGTCACTTTATGGACAGTTCCTCCAGAATATAACAAGCTCACAAGAGATCATTCTAGGGAAGACGGTAGACTATTCCATGTCTTTTTATATCAGGTTAAGCACCACTTTAAATACTGTTTGGCTTGAATGACTTTGACGAACTTGAAACGATACCTCTTTATACTAATTCAAGAATGTCATCCTCCTTTAAATCAGATTCATCAATAACACTAACACAATCTGCTTCAAAAGTTCATTCGACACTTGGCAACGCTGGCGGTATTACAGGTAAAACAAATTTTGTTTTACTTCGGGGTAAATCGTTCCCCGGAATGAATCTAAAATCTATCCTTTAGGCCAAACAGCCAGACACTGAAGTATGCCACATCAATCAGGTGCTGACTCTGGGGAGTATAGGAAATAGTCGTAACCATCCCTTCTGTTCACAAAAAAAAAAAGAAAAAAAAGAAAATATTCCGAACATATACGGAGTATACCCGACTGTCAATTTTTTATAAATATCGGGACCTGGCGATGCTCGACGTGACTGAACTTCCAAATGCAAAGAAGAGGCACCCCTGCTCTTCAGGCCAGCCAGCGCCAGCGTGAAGGAGACGACAGTGAAATTTCTTTTCAAGAGACAATAACCAACATCCGTGAATTCATTGGCATTGCTCTGCTTGCAGTGCATACTATAGACGACCGACGACGACGACTCCGACTGCGACGGAACGGACACACGAATGGTCCGAAGATTTAAAATCGATTCTCGAATATTGAATTCGACGGAATGCGCTCGCTAGTTGCAAGCCATTTGACTCTTCGCCAGAAAGGATTTTCAAGCGATTCCGAATTGATGTCCTCGCTAGATCAGGGACCTCGAGGGTGGCTATCATAAAAAAAAAACAAAAAAAATGGTCCTACATTTGCAAAAAGTAAGCCGATTTTCAGATCAATTTCATTTAGCCTTAAAGAGTTTGAGGGATTTATTTTGAACCTGGAGAAGTGAGCAGGCAGCATGAAAACATAAAATTTAAACGAAGACGACGAAGACGACGACGACGATGACGTCGACCAATGAGGTGAGGCAGGCACACATGTTGAATAACAAATGCTCGATATGTAGCAAACAAAATGAACATTAAATTCCAACGGACAAAGCCTGGCTATAATCCTACAAAAAATGAAAAAAGCGGTTGGCTTTTTTCCCATCACAACAATAGCAACGGGTCAATTGGATTTTTATCTGTTGGGTTTATTTGTCGTTTCTTTTTCGATAGGGACGTGTCCTGATTAGAGGAGTTCGAATGCAGGCATTCGAATAAAAAACAAAAAAAGACAAAAACAAAAACAAGAACCTTAGATAATGGACTTTGCAATCGATAGTGATTTTTGTTTGGTGTTTTGTGGGTATTCGAAATTTGTTTTGCATCGTGTCTGCACTGGTGTGAGACAATAGCTTAAATAAATTATCGAATTGTGAAAGAAAAACAAGTGCTGCCGAATGATTTAAATGTTTTCTTTTTTTCTCCCAAATTATTCAAGCGTGTAAGGGAAACCATGAAAAACGGAAAAGGACGATTTTCCTTGATGAGCAAGGGTTTTTTTAGTTGTGTACTTTCGGGTACCTTCGAATAGGGATGGTCGTTTAGAATTAACAATTTTCTAGGATTGAACATCAATGGGAAAACGATTTTCTGCTCCGATCGCAAAAAGTGTATTTAACCTTTTTTTTTTTAATAAAAAAAAAAGAACAACAACATGCAAACGACTCAATTTTTTTTACTTTTGCTATCAATACCTTGGGTAATGTTTGGGTTGGATTATTTATCTTTGGCTGCACATGCAGAAGGGAGTTAGGGTAATTATGATTATTGAAATACTTAGCTGAGCTGGAAAGTGAAAGATGTCTTTAAAACTTGGACAAAAAACATTTTCCTCTTAACCAAAATTTCTAAATGCCTGCATGTGTAGGTATACTCTAGAGAATTATTGACATATTGACTGAGACTCAATAAGGTTGTTGCTTAAATTGGGGTTTCAATGCAAATATTATCCTTCCCACACGTTGTCATGATATGCAAAAACTATTTGTTGCTGCTTATCTTCGATCGGTTTTTCAAATTTGAATGGGGAAACTTTCTTAAGCAAGGGGTGAGCCATGGCCAATTGCCTTGCTCTTAACTATTCTCCTGAGTAATTAGCGCTCCCAAATGTCAGTTTTCCAGAAATGGACACCAATTATACAGAGCTATAAAGTGAATAAGCATTATCATTAGCATTACATACTGCAGCACTGGTAACAAAAACCGTCGGCTGATACAACTTACACCCACAAGAGACAAATGACAACACCACGCGGTTGTGCATACAGAACAACTCCTTCTTATTGACAAAATTGTAGTTATTTATAGAAAATATATAAATAAGGTGGCACAACAGAGCGGGGAGTCTTGGGGCCTGCCTCATTTCTCACAACAATTCCTTTTGAGGAAGTGGAGGGGACCCACAATTTTCAGCCGATTCCGAACGGCTAATCGAGAAAGATCTTTTCATGGCAATGAATTTCCTACCGGAGGACTTTCTAAATCCTAGCAAAATGCGATGCCCGTAAAGAAACATTTTTTTCTGGGCATATTCCTACTGAATTCAACAAAAACTCAGCTGCCGAATTTCTGAACCAATATACTTGGCTTAATAAATGAAATGTATAATGACAAGATTTTCCCAAACAGCTTTTGCCTGGCGACATAACTGTTTTCTTTCATAAAAATTTTACCCAATCAGCCGGAAAATTATAAAGGCATTTCTGTTTTATATTCTTTAAGAAACTTTTCCCAAATATGAGATCGTCTTTAGCTATTACTTTTCTTAGAAAAAAGATCTCTATGTCCAAGGCTTATATGATTTTGAGGCAGCTTTTAACACTGTTAAGATAAGCTTAAGGTTTCCATAAAATTTATTAGGGCCATTTTTAAAACATAATGGCAAGTCCTTATCTTAATAATAAAGCTCAATTAGTGTCCATAACAATAAATTATATGCATCTTTTATTCTTGAAAACCACACGTCTAAGAAAACACCCTTTATATAAACGACTTTGAGAGGTATCTCCTCTGGTGATTTAAAGCGTGTCTTAAATACGGTGCGACAAAAGCTCAGGACGAATAAGTTAGTCCAAAACCACATTTTTTTCAAAAATTTTAGTTCAAATAATTTTCGCGAAAATTTGTTGAGTAATCAAGTCTTTTTTTAAGAAAATCATCAATTCTTTTTGGAAAAAGTCGAAAAATGGGACCTCCCATAGTTTCATTGTTTTCAAAACCGACTTTTTCGTTAATTGTTAGCACGATTTTGACGAAATTTTGAATTTTGGAAGTCCTCAGTAATTTGAAAAGATTGCATTTATTAACATTAGGAAAATTTAAATTTTTGAAATTTTTATAAATTTTTTTAAAAAATTTTGGTTTTTTGAAATATTTAATTTCAAAACTTAATCTTTGATTTTTTTCAAATTTTTTGTCAAAATAACTACTGGCAAGATCTTAAATTTTGAATACTTGACTTTTCAACAAAAAAAATTGAAAATAAAAAACAGTTTTTGAAAAAAACTGGTGTAACGATTTTGATTAAATTTTCAGGGGTCATATGTATTAGCAATTGTAAAAGAATGGCGTTTTTAGATTTTCGCTTGAAATCTTTTTAATATTTAATTTAATTTTTTTGTCTAATAGTTTGCGTGATTTAATTTTCATAATTAATGGGGAGTTGGCAACCCTGTACCACCAAATAATTTATGAAGAGGGAATACCGAAATCGTAGCACACAATTGCAAGGTGATTTTAATCAATTTTCATAATTAATGTGTAGCTGACAGCCCTGTACCACCAAAAATATTATTGAAGAATACTGAAGCCTTGTACTTCGCTTAAAGATTTTGATACTGTACTTAGCACATAATCCTAAGTTCGTGCGAACCAGTCCTGCCCATTTTTGCTTATACTTAAAGAATAAGCTTGAATTGGCCTTGTCTCTTTTCTTAAATTAATAGAAATAAATAAATAATATAAATGAATAATAATAATAAGTAGTTCACTAAATGATTGTGTTTAAAATTTTTTATAATCTCAATAAGTAAGACTACAAGAAAACGGCACACGTCTTAAAAGCCAGGCTAAATAATATTTTGTAAAACTATATTAAATGAATGACTAAAATGAGTAAATGAATGTATTACTTGATTCGAACCTCGACCTCCTACGCAACAATCCGGCAAGCTACACCAAGACTATCATATTTTGTGTGTATGTAATTATGTGTTTAAACATTGTGCGGTCTACCCTGTTCCCGAAAAGAGAAGAATTGTTGAAATTTTAATCAAAGCTATTTACACAAATTTTTTGCAGGGTCCAAATGCTATGATGAATATGCTATGCGAACGAAATATATCGGAGATCAACCATACCTTGCGTCGGCAAGCCTCCAGTTATTTAATTTCTACATGACTGAGGCCAACCAAGTGCTGCTTTTGTTTTTACATGAAAGGTGTTGGCAGCATCCTTAAATTTTTCCCAGTCAACGCACTCAATGATGTAGAGCTGAGCTGATTAAAAGTTCACATTATCCCTAAAGCCATCAAAAAAAGTAAACGATAAATTCAATTTGAATATGCAAACCCACCTTGAGTCAACTACTTTTTTCAACATATTTCCTATTTTGTATGCTTAGTCATAATATTTTTCAAAAAGAACAATTCACGTTCAACAATTCTAGTTAACTAGAATCGATAACACAGCAAAACGGTTTAATTCAATAAGTAGCTGACAATTTAATTCCAACACAATGATTTATGATACGAAGTGCAAGTATTTCTCACGGTCTAATGGCTAAGCAGTGCGAAATAGCTCCCTCAACCCTTTACAACCAAAAATCCTTCAATAATGATATCGCATAGCTTGCAAAACCACACCCTACACTATGCCCTAAATTAATGTTCTTAAATCAAGCACCGCATCGAGACTCTTTCAAAAGACCACGAAATTCGATTACCATTGTGTGCAGCGACGGAAGTGCGGCGCGCGGTGGTAAGGTAAAGAGGCGAATAGGACAAACCAATAGCTAACAATTTTCATTGAATTGCATTCATGCCCAGACTGAGCCCATACTCATCGATTCCAATTGAGGTAACAACGATAATAGAAACCAACAACCACCAATTCAAGCCATTCATCTTGTAGCCAAGCACACACATTTGTATGTATGTACATATATGAGCTTATCGATAAAAGGTAAGACTGTTGGGCCCTCACAACTACTTGCATCCTTAGAAACACATCAAATCCATTAAATCACTATATATATGTAAATTTTCTAATTGAATCTGTGCGTGGTCCGTCGTTTACATCTTGTTAGATCCCCAACGACAAACAGTGGTGCGGAAAGTCCATTATAAACACCCATGGACTGGCTCCCTCTGTCTGTCAGGTACGTGGTGATTCATGTATACCGCATAATGGCAGCAGGCGAAATGCAGATTTCCCGTATTACATGATGAGTATCCTATGGGACATAATGTGGTTGGAGTTTTGGTAGATTTTTGGCCATCGCTCTAATGGAACCGGATACGACCGGCTGCTGGGGCTAAAATTGGTCATAATTTGAAGCAAGCACAATTCGCGAGCAAAATTGAGACATAAAGTTCAAAGTTATTGTCGTAGTAGGTGCTTTTCTACCTGTCCTCAAATGAATGCTTCAAAAGTGAAAATGGATTATGGCTATGAAGCTTTAAATTACACCTCAATGAGATGATGTGTGGACGTACATATCTTGCTTTTTGTTGCCTTTACATAATGTATATATAGATATGTATATTTGGTTGGTCTGTAAGTAGTTTTTCTACCCCTATTCCCATGAGAATGGGAACGGAAACTCAAAAACTACTAAACCGGTTTGAAAAATTCTTTCAACATTAAGATGTTACATTATTCCTGACACAGAATAAATTTCCTCACCATACTCCCATGAGAAAAGGAATTAAATATTTTACTAATCATCTCCTACCAACATATAAGGACGAAGATACCATGAAGGGTGCACAGGTGGTAATATACGTGGTTCGAATCACCCCTAAGTAACTTCGAACTATTGGCTCCTAATTTTTATTTAAAGAAATCTACTTACATATGTATTTACAAAATGATTTTGATACTCTTCTCAAATTGACTGCCAGGTAAATAAATTGTCACTAAGTGTATCAAAGTGCAAGATCACGACTTTGTCTCCTAAGTTTTTGAATCAACACGTTGATTTTGCATTGAATGGATACTTACTAGAGCGATGTGTAAAGAAGGCTTGGACTGCTTGTTTCAAATTGTAGTTGGTACAAATAGTCAAATTAAAAGTGACGATGATATGTTACTTATAAAACACAGTTTACTTCATTTTGAATAGCGAACCGATTAATTTTCTCTATCATAAAGGCTATGCCCAATCACTCCGTCACGCGTTCGACTTCAGCGGCCACAACTGACAACTCGATTAAAACACATGTATTCTTATGGGGAATGGCCCATAAGCAACGTGCGTGACGTCCGTGGCGGCGTTGAGATTAAAAAATTTTTAATATCAACGCACTTAACGACTTTGACATTTCCTATTCCTATTGGTATTTTTTGTTGGTTGGTAGACACACATGCTCACACACATGGTGCTCAGTGTAACAAAAGCGCATTAACGCGACGGATTCATTGGGCCATCCAAAATTTTCAAAAATTTTAAAGTCGAAGTTGAAGTTGAAGTTGAAGTGTGACGGCGTGATTGGGCTATAGCCCAATGACTACTGTGGCGTATGAGTACTTTTTTGCCTATTAAGAAAAGAAAATAATTAATAGGAGTGTTTTTTTTTTTTGTAAAGAGAACAAAAGCAAAATGGATTTCGGAGGGTCCGTTCGTTCACAAGTATTTAAATGAATAGAATCATATGCCCACTTTTGCACGTAGGGATTTTGTTGGTTACAATTTGTAATTTCTAGAAGTTCATTGAGTTCGATGCTTTGATTTGTAGATTTATATTAAAGACGTATTGAATAGCGTAATAGAAATAAAAAATGACTCTTTGCACAATAGAGAACAATTTTGGATATTTCTGTTCACATTTTTCTGTGAATGTTGACATTTTTTCCAAAGGTATTTGTTGTGTCTTTCCTTACAATAGTATTAATAATTATAAGTGTATATATAAGATAATTCCAGCGCAATATAATTTTTCAAAATGAAGCTACGCACTTATATCCAGCTTCCTAAGCAACTTTTAAAATATATTAGGCTTTTAAGCTGTTACGTGACGTATTTTGGCCAAGCTCACGTTATTTTTCATTATACAAAATTCAATTGAAATGCACAAAAAAACAGTAGAGCTGTCAAAATTTCGCAAGCATTTTATTGTCCCGGGAGATAAATGGTGAACGAAAAGGTGTGGAGAATTTCAGAAATTGTAGTAAAAGATCTACTACAACTAGGAGGTGGATACTCCTATTAAACCCTTTTCGCAGAGCACAACGAAAAAGAGAGCGAAATTTTTTCGTTTACGATTCCGTCCTGTCATTTTAGTATGGGATTTTTCTTTTCGTTTCAGCAGCGTACTAAAAAGGAAGGCTTAACCCAAAGGAAAGTCGAGCATAAATTAAAGCTATCTGAAACAAGTCACAGTATATTTTTTCACCTCGTGCAAAAGTCTCTTGTTGGATTTGACAACTGATCAAGGACACCAACCCCCAAATAGAAAAAACTGTGTAGTTCGGGCTGCGTTTTTTTTTTTTTTTTGATATCATTTTATAATATATATGACAGCCTTGTGAAAAAAACACGGATAGTGTTATCAGTCTGCTTTGCTGCGAAAAGGGATTTGCACCGCAAATAAATAATCTTGTCAAAAATGAGGAATCTACATTGCAATGATCAACCAAAAGATCCAGTAGTTGTCTCAGGTCCAAGAGTTTCCCTATTTTTTCTGTCATGTACATTGGTGAGCCATCTGAGACTTTCTATTTAAATCGTAGGTTGTTTTGACACCGACAGTTGTTTCCCATTCGAAATCTTGACAGAACGTCAGTGTCATAACTCCGCAGAACGAAATGAGTCACCTTGCCTTTGAACAGCTTTCAGAAATATTGAAAACTTATTTCCAAAGTGAACAAAAAAAACTGTGCGGTTTTTGAAAATAAGTTTTGGTGAAAATGTAGCACTCACTGCAGTAGGCCGTCCCTGTGCCTTACCCCCTTAGTCTTTTTTGTGGGGAACCGTGATGTCATACTAACAATTTATCATCCAAGCAATACTTGAGCTACATCTCAAAATCATTAATAAGGTCTTAGAAAATTTGAGTCGCTGAATGAAGTTATAATAACAATATGTAAATACCTAAATTCAACTTCGAGTCATTGCTTTCATTTCTCAAAACCATCACTTGGTTCGTCTTGATTAAAAAGTGCAAACACACACTTGCAATTCACCATATAATAATTATTTTTTAGCGTTCTGTTGAAATCATGGTATTTCTATTGCAACTATAGTGTAGACAATAATCGGTATATGAATACAATAGCCAACAGTAATTGATTTTTAAATAATCAAAGAAAAAACCTTCAAAAGAAGTAACACCACCCTTTGGTGTCTTAATTACCCAACTTGATGGTTTCTTACCCATCTCAACGCGTTACAGTATATTTCTGATTTATATATATATACTTGAAATAAGAGAACATGATCTTGAAAGATATTTTATATTTCTCATTGGTGTCATCTGTCAAGCGAGCTTCAAAATAAAAACTGGAGAAGCAATTGTAATGCTCCTTTTTTCCTATTTGATAACCCAACCGACGGATGTATGTACGTTGTGCTAGGAAAACTTGAAAAAATTCATTGTGTTCTGTCAGTTATAATATCATTCAGCAAAAAGCTGCCCGCACTCAACACTCGAATATCTTGTCACTTCGCCAATAGCTGCAATTGTGGGAAATCACAATTCGTAACATAGGTACTGTCCACATGTTGGCCAAAGCACAGAAGCATCTTGATTCGACGATGACGATGTTCAAATTGGAAATTGAATAGATTTTTAAGAACGCCATTACACACACATATGGTAGCCCACATAAGGATACTCTAAGGTTTCTTCGTGCATCCAACCAAGGAGCATCTCCAGTGTCCCTTAAGTATGTTCAATTGTTAAGATTCTTTCGTCCTTTGCACCACATTTTATTCTGTTTTATGCAGGTTGTATCTAATTTTTGTTTCCTTGTCTGCTGTTAAGGACGACAACAACCACCCAGACGTTGTGGTTGCAAACACTCTTACATCGAGAGGAAACTACGTGTCATCATTTTCATTTGAAAATCTTTAATAGCAGTGGCTAAGTTGAAGTCGAACAATGGCATCCTTGATTGGGATTTCGTCTTGCCAAATATTATCTTCTCCTCCCTCTGTGCCCTGTATGTCTGCAGATGTTGATGTTGACTTACACATATACATATACATATATCTACTAAGTATATGCTTCTGAATTGCATCAATTTGGAGCAAGGTTAGCTGCAGCCAGCATATGTCATGATATATCCTGGTAGGTGGTGATGTAGTGCTGGTGTTGCCTTTGGTAGGTACTTAGGGATGGTGGAGTGAAAGCATGAAATATGGAATGAATTGCATACCACACTTGAATATATTTCAATTTCATTTATATTTTTTTAATACACTTGAAGAGAATGCTTTGAAGTTGAGTTGAACGTAAAGGGTGCTGGTGAGAATTCAAAAGGCACACATTTTGTATTACACATTCTATTCATATATGTGCAGTGCATGGAACTCTTTGAGCATCTGGATAAATGTTTGCTTTTCAAAATAGATTTGCACCCAAAATAGTTTTCTAAAATAGTCAGTCTTTTAGTTTCAATAGGAAGTTGCACTGGCATACAGCCGCATTTCTTTGACACCCATACACATTTGCAACATTGTATTCCAGGAATTTATTTACTTAAGCTGAGGTTCAGCAACACTGTAGGTGAAGATGATGATAACTCTTTGATCGGCCTTTTACTTTTTTTGGGGGGGACTGGATCTTAAGGCTTTCAAATAACTTTACCTGCCATACAACACAGATATATGATAAAATTAATTTGTATCGAAAACGCCTACAATGACCTTGGGCAATTTTTATAGTTTTGTCTTTTTTATACATATATAGGAGAACGTATGGAAAATCCCTAAGAACGTTACCTCCCATAGCACCTCTTTTACGATTTCAGCGATATTTTATATTAAACAAGTCCTAGATTTTTTCAAAAAGATTGCGAATCAACATTTGAAAAATTTCAATTCCTAAAATTTTTACTTTTTTATAAACAAAAATTATATTTTAAAAACGGTATCTTTCATTTGCATACTTAATTTGGGAAAAGCTTTTACAACAAACAAAAATCAAAATCATTTCAAACTTTACTAAAATCTTCTTGTTCCCATCTTATTTAATTGTTTCTTTCTCATTAAATCGAGAACAAACGTATGCCTTTAGCTTTATTTTATTAAAGTCCAATAATGCATTTATTTATATATAAATAATGTACAACTCGCACAGTTACAGAAATTACAAAAAGTAATTAAGTATCCAGGAAAATATTTTGTGATACAGGTACGTATCAATTTCATGTAATCTGTACACTATGCATTTAAAGATTGTTTTTTAGAGGTGTAGAACTTCATATTAGGGCACCGTTTTCATTGTCAGCCATTTTGTTATCTGCCATGTGATTTCTCATTAGTTTGATTTGCAAACTGAATCATCATCTGAATTTATCGTGCTAGAATTGAAGCCACAAGACAATCGCTGAAACGGAACTGCCATTGATAACGAGTTTCACAAAATTTTAAGTTTTGATATTTGTGCTATTGCATGCAGTGACAAACAAAGTGTCACAAAGTGACATTTTTAATTTATAATTGATTGTAATAATATTGCTATAGTTAATCTTACATCATTATTTTATTATATACGTAGTTACTGTTACTGTACTGTACGACATATTTTTATTTATTTTTTCAATTCTGTTATCTGGTACAATATGCAATACAGTGCAATTTTTTTCTGACTCTCGCCATGTCATCATCTCTTTTCTCGGCTTTTCCTTATTTTTAAAACTGCCAAGGGGGTATAATTATGTCAAACATCGAGCAAAAGTTGAACCTAGTTAAGCTTTTTTTTTTGAAGGATGGTCGCTTCGTTACGTACACACTACGCGTTTGTGTGAGACTCTACAGATTTCGTATGATTGAACTTTTGATATGTCTGGCAAGTGAGGTTGATTCGTGGCTGACGCACTCTTGTGGTTTCACTTTAAAACAGTAGTATTTCAAAAAGAACTTACTTTCTTTTAGTATATTCGATTTCCAATATAAATATAGGGTCCGCCATCTAACGATTTTTTTCAACTAGTGCTTATTTCGTGAATGGTAATACTTAGCTCGCATCTGATTTGACAAATAATTAGTTTTATCCTTCCGCTGAACGAATATGTTGCGTTTTCGCTTCGCTAAGTGGGCCTGCGATCGACTTAGAGAAGATGCCGATTTTGCAAAAAAAAATCATCCCTTCAGATGAAGCTCATTTTGATCTTGGCGGGTATGTAAACAAGCAAAATTGTCGCATTTGGGGTACAGAAAACCCACACGCATGCGTTGGTGAAACAAATGAAAAGCCGATACACCCAAAACGAGTCACTGTTTGGTACGGATTTTGGTCCAGAGGCATAATTGGGCCATTTTTCGAAAATGAGCAAGGAGTGGCCATTACAGTCAATGGCGATCGTTATCAGGCCATGTTGAACGAATTTTGGCCACATTTGGTTTCAACAGGACGGCGCTACGTGTCACACAGCCGAAGCTATACTCGATGTTTTTCGCCCATTTTAAAAAAAAAAAAGTTATTTTGCGGACCCTTTATATTTTCTTGCGCTTCCAAATATTCTTTTAAAAACTTTCCATTTACGATAACCTTGTGATCATGCCGATCTTTGAAATTGTGTACTAATCACAATAATAATCGATAGTTAACACGTGCAGATTCTTTCGTCTACCGACAGATGACGCTTGGGGTCTTTAAACGAACAGTGTTTTTGATTGTATCAGATGTGGTACAATATGAAACGTAGCGTAAGGGTTAAAATCTAAGCAGGTGATAGTTACAATGAATCTTTTTTATAAACCAAATTGAGCGATTGTTCTTAATTATTTCTCTGTATCGTTCGTAGTTTAAATTACCTTTTGGGTTACCAAACACAACTCTACCGTGGAACTCTTGAAGTCCTTAGAAACAATACTGCCTCAACAAAAGTTTTTTTCATGATCCATTTGAGAAATATTTGAAATATGTAATACTTTAATATTGTAGTACTTTTAGTTATTTTTCCCAAACTAGAAAACTCTTTATATAAAAAGAATTTTTCTTCTGCAAACAAGAACTTATTAATTAAAAAGCAGAAAAGTCATCAAAATTTATGAGACTGTAGCGAAATAACTATAGTTCTATTAATATCCGTATCGGTCTAGTCTATCGTCTGCAATCGTGCTAAACGAAGCGATTATACATATCGTCGTCTCAAACGATGCCACGTTTATGTGTTACATAAAATAGTCCTGTTATGTTAAACGATATCGTCACACTGTCGTAACATAACATTTTATAAATTTTACTTCAAGGACCAGATTCCACTCAATTCAATACACGGGCAGTTTGATTGCTTGCTAATTATTTTCCTGAATTAAGTCACATCTATGGTCCACAATACCCAACAATCTTATGTCAAAAGGCAATGTCCTAGTCGACTAACTATCCAGATGAAGTACCAAATAAAAACTATTTCAACCGATAAATACATAAAAGTGGATGCGAGAATAAGTATTATTAGAAGCGATTTAATTAGCAATAGGAATGTAAAAAGCAATGATTGTGTGTCGAAAGAATCAAATTATATGTTGGATTAATTTGATTTTTAACTAAGTAGAAAGTTGTTCGGAACATTGTGAAACAGAACCTTTACTAAATGCAATTGTTGTCATTCAATGGGAGCTATGAAAACAACAAACAAAAATCAATTATTTATGACTTCTTCGTTGGTACAAAGAAAAGTAAGCTCAGAACCCTGTGGGATTGCACCACCAAAGAAAATAATTCGACATTTTAAGATAGTTTCTGACCTTTCCCATTTCTGAACTATACCAAGATGTGTTGCCAATTCAATATTTGATAATTTTATGCTTCGCTAACAAATTCACTAAAATACTATAAGCGCTTATCCTAGCTCCTGACCAAATTTTAGATCGCAGTGAACTACAAACCCATCACCGGCTATCAAAGTTTTATGTGTTGGTTTTCAAAGTCTATTTTCTCTGCTAGTAGGATGTCCAATAGTAGGTACTTTTCAAAATTAGAAAAAAATTAGCAACAAAATAATTGCTTTTATTGATGCTGGTGTGTACCGTACCTGCAGCATACGCTGAATTTCTTTGACGTAATGACGTTGAATTTGCTGTAAGAATGACACTAAAATTGAATATCAAGAGACAAAACACTCAGAAATTAATCAAAAATGTTCCGTCGACCTAAATTGAACTTTAAGATTATCGATTTTTACAAATTAAATTGTCTTTGCAAATGCTTCTTTTTAATGAAATAAAAAAAAATAAAGAAAACACAAGCGCCCAACGCACAGGGGATGTCCTCTTTATCGTTGAAATGCCTCTACAATTTGAAAGGCAGAGAGTTCCGCGGAGAACATTGAGCCTGTGTAATCTGATTGGTGGTGGGTGGTGGAAGCGCCTTCCAAGCTGAATTTAGGAAAAAAAATTGTTAAAACAAATTAAACTCCCAAGTGGAATGGTGTTTATTATTTGTGAATCGTGGGCTTATAAGATTCGATTTTGTAATACGAGCATTACATAAATGTATGATTAAACTTTTGACACTTTTAATGTTCAATGATAACTTCCGTAGAAATTACATCCCCTACCTACAATTATTTTGGTTATGGTTGTAAAAAAGCAAAATCAACAGCTTAGTTTTCATAATTAGGATGTGTATGATTTTATTTCTGTATGGTTGAGGTATGCTGGGATATGTACATATGAAAATTGACATTATGTTGCACTGACTTGGGATAAAATTATCTTCTTTAGCATTTTCGGAGCTATTAGAATGGTTATATCGCCACTCTTCTGATGATCTGATCCGTGAAATTTTAACTAAACGCAGCCCCAAATGTTGTAATGTTCGTTTGTTTGTTCCTTCCTTTGCCGAAAAGTTTAGATCTGTGCTATCTTCTTCTTCTTCTTCTTCTTTCCATTTCTGGCGTTACGAGTAGTGATCTTGAAGCGATCACAACTCTCCCACTTTTCTGCTTCACACTAGTGATCCGCCTGTGGGGTACGCCGCGTTGACCTCAGAAAGCGTCGGCAAGCCTCCCGGTTTTGGATTGTTCCATGTCTGAGGCCAACCAAATGCTGCTGTTTTTGCATTTGCTTGTACCAGGAGTGTTTTGGCCTGCCTTTTCTTTTTCGTCGCGAATTTGTTGAAACGTTGTACGATATTGCCTTTTGGACGGGGTTCTGCGGATCTCTCCTTTGAACATGACAATACCAACTGAGCCGGTTGTGCTGAATTTTGTCCAAGATGGTACTTTTGACATGAAGGCTTCCACGGATCTTAGTACTTCTAATTCGATCAAGCTTTGTTACTCCTGCTGTCATCCGAAGCATCTTCATTTCGGCTGCCGTCAATTTGCTCTCATACTTTTTGTACATTGTCCAACATTGTGAACCGTATGTCAGAGCTGGACGGACAGCTGCTGTGTAGAGTCTTCCCTTCAGCTTAGGGGGCATTTTTCGATCACAGAAGATAGCGGAGTTTTCTCGCCACTTCATCCACCCTACGCTTACTCGATGATTGATGTCGTCATCACAAGTTGCTTCACTATTGATCATAGATCCCAGATATTTAAACTTTTCACACTTCGGAAGCACATTTCCATTCAAATAAATGTCTGGAATAGGCTTGTCTGGATCAGAAAAAGGGCAGCACAGGTATTCAGTCTTTTTAGCGCTAATACGGTACCCATTTCCTTCCAGAACATCAATCCAAACGTCAAGTGCTCGTTGCAGGGATGTAGGATCCTCGCTTATGATGGCTCCATCGTCAGCAAAGAATAATTGTTGTACTTTATTGTCCGTTACTTTTCCTTCGAGCAAATAATCCAGAACAGCAATAAAGAGCAGTGGACTCAAGACACTTCCCTGATGTACACCTACTGTTATTTGGAATTCTTCGGTGACTCCAGCTGGGCATCTCACTTTTGTAACTGCTCCCTCGTACATGTCCATAATTATTCACACATAGGCTTCAGGAACTCCTCGGTGTCTGAGGGCCACCCATATCAGATCTCGTGGTTGTCGATCGAATGCTTTTTCGAAGTCAACCAACACAATATGCAAATCCTCTAAGGCATCTCGGTGTTTTTCCATAATGATCCTTATACTTTGGATTGCGTCTGTAGTTGACTTACCCGCGACAAACCCGCATTGGTCATCAGAAAGCCTTATTATTTTCCGCAGTCGGCTATCCAAGACCCGCTCAACGATCTTCATAGTGTGGGACATCAACTTGATCGAACGATAGTTGTCACAGCTTCTGGTATCTCCCTTTCCCTTGTACATTGGAAGGAGAAAACTTTCCCTCCATTGATTAGGCAAACATTCACCTCTTATAAGTTTGGAGATGAGAATCGTGAGCCATCTCAACCCGATGTCTCCCATATTTTTCCAAAACTCATATGGTACCTCGTCTGGCCCAATCGCTTTGCCTTTTTTAGAGTTCTTAACTGCCTCCCTAACTTCTTCGACTGTGACGTCGGATACTTCCGTAAAGTTAGGTGCAGCTGTTGGAAAGTGGCGCCGAGGAAACTGTTCATTCAAAAGATCATCACAATACTGTCGCCACCTGTGAAGAATTTTGTCGTCATCCACAAGTAGCAGTCCTTGAGCATCATTTATGAACTTTGGCGAACGAATCTCCTGCGCATTTCTCCTTCTCTGAGCGGCTATTTTGAAAATGGTTGCTCCCTTATTCAAGTTGCTTTGTCTTAGCTCTTGGATTGCCTGATTTGCTTCAGCAGCTGGGGCAGAAATCTCTTCCAGCTCTCGATACAGGCCCTCCGTGCTTTTTGCTTGAAGTTGGGCGCACTTTTTCTTCGTTTCTTTTCTGCAGCTCTTGTATTCCATTTTGAGACGCGCTTTTTCATTTGTATTTCTTGAGGGGCACTTCGACCAAGCTTGGAAAGCTGCTTTCTTCTTTCTAATCACTGCTTTAGCTTCATCATCCCACCACCAGGTTTCTTTAGCTTGTTTGTAGTGTCCTTTTGAGAATCCTAGCAGTGATTTGGCTCTCTCTAAGCAGGTTCGTTGTAGGCGATCCCACATATTTTGTGCCGTGATTGCATTTGAAACTGCGTCGATGGTATTACACAGCTGACTTCGCATATACGAAATGAATTGCTGTCCTTTATGGTTTTCTCCAGATTGTACCACTTGATTCTCCTAGGAGCCTTTGTTTGTTTGACTTCCTTCACCGCATCCGTAAAAAATTCTGTTAAAAGAAGACGGTGTTGTTGAGCGGCAGCTTCTCCTAGTATCACTTTGCAGTCTTTCACCCGAGATTTCATGTAATTGGTTACCAAATGGTAATCAATCTGGGTTTCATTTCCTCCACTGCTGTAAGTGATAAGGTGTCGGTCTTGTTTGATGAACATGGTATTTAGTACGATTAGACCGTATGACTTGCACATATTTAGAATATCTTCACCAGGAGTGTTCCTGGTGCCGAATCCCAAACCTCCATGGGAGTCTTCATAATCCTCGTTTGTCTTCCCGACATGTCCATTCAAATCTCCTCCAACAAACAAATACTCTTCTTTTGGGATGTTCTTAAGTAGGTTATGAAAATCAAGCCAGAATGCATCTTTTTCCTCCTGCTCACACCCTATTTGGGGAGCATATGCACTGATGATATTCCAGACCTTTCCTTCCATCACCAATTTAAGAGACATCAAACGGTCACTGGACTTCAAAATGGTCAACACGCTGTTATATAAACTTTGGTCAAGGATGATACCGACTCCGTTCCTACCTTGTTCTGTTCCATAGTAGAACATCTTGTAAGCCTTGGTTTTTACATCTAAGAAACGGGCTTTGTTTGCTGTGTTTCGCCATTTCGTTTCCTGAACACACAAGATGTCCACTCGCCTCCTTCTCATCATCTCTTCGAGTTCAAGACTTCTACCAGTCATACTTCCAACGTTCCAACTCGCGACTCTAAATTTTCGTCCAACTCGTTGCATTACTTTGCTAGCCCCCGGAATCCGTATAGCTCTGACCCGAACATTGCTGCTCGGTCCAGGACCAGCTCCATGCATAGCAATGGAACTGCCTGGCGGGGTAGTGCTTCTTATGTTTGCAAGTACTTCCATAATGCTCAAAATTTTTCAAAAATTTTCCTTTCATCCTTTTCGACACATGGGAAGCATCATCAACATTGCTTATGCGTATCGGGAACCTATTGTCATGTGAAGTATTAGTTTCAGAAACATTACCAACATCATTGATCGCAACTTTACTAGCGACAGCAACAACATCATGTTGACCCACAGACAGGGTAGCAGCTTTGTTGTCATTTAATGCACTTCTCTCGGCAACATAAGTTCCCGCCGGTACAACAATGGGCTCATCAGTTAAATGACAGATGGGCAGACCATGGGATCCCCTTTGACGACAGTTTCTCTCAGTATCACTTTTCAATCTTTCAACAGCGGCATAAGCTAGATGACGCAACCGTAATCAATTACAATTTTAAGGTTTCATTTTCACCACTGCTGTCAGTGGATAAGCCTCAGTCTTGTATACTATGATAACCGATAAGACCGTGTAACTTGCAAAAACTTAGGATATGTCAGCCTAAATGGCTTCTGGTACCGTATTCCTTACTTCCATGGCAGTCTTCAAAATCTTCATTCACAAACCAAATCTTTTCTTTGGGGATAATCTACTAAAATCCACCTGCTCACATCAAATTTGGGTAATATGCACTTACAGTATTCCACATCTGTTTTTGCATCACCAGTTCGTACATTTTTGCTAAAAACTTACTTATTACGCTTTATTTTTTTTCACAAACTGCGGTATCAACGTTAATTTATCCATGACTTTGATTTTGTCCTTTTTTTTTTGTTTCATCAACACAATCACAAAATCCTTTTAAGAGAAAATTTTCCAGTTGGAAAAAAAGGGGCATTTCCACCCACTATTTATTTTCATCCTATAAATACAGGTACCAGCTGCATTTAGTTGAGAAACCAACCAGCATTCTGCATAGCTTTAGTAGGCTTTCAATTTAGGTCGATAAATTAAATTGGACTAAGCTTCTGATGTTTTGTTAATGAACAATGAAGCCCTTTTATACATGGGAATAATGTGCAATCATTGTAAAAAAAAAAACTAATTTATGTACGAGTCGCATATACTACTGGAATACAATGACATAAACACAGTGACGTCCATTCAATTACCTGCTGTTTTTATATGCCTAATCAATGGAGCTATGAAATTGTTTTTGAGTGTTAATTTGAGCTTCTGAATTAGGCAAATTAATTAATTTTGGTTTGAATAAAACATTTACACGCTTCGCAGTGTGAAAAATATTATATTGATTTTTTTTTTTTTGTTCTTAAATTGTACATAAATTGATGTCTACCTTGATTTATAAAATTGATGATGGTTTAGTTTTAAAAGGTTCAACGAATATTGAAATTTATTGCAGCATTTGTGGTTTTAGATTATATTTAATTATTTTTCCGCACGGATAATCATAGTTTTGGTCTTCTATATTTTGTTTTTAGCAGTGTCAAAATCCACATTAAGTGATTTGATCTGTTTCGTGTTTCAAATGAAGATTAACTGACCCGTTCGAATTATTTACAGTAGTATAGTGTTTAAACAACGAATATTAATATAATAATATTGAGATAAATTAATCCAAGTAAATAATCATATTTTACTTCTTTGTTTACTTTAAGTAGAATTTCAGTAAAAAATACACAAAAAAAATTATGACGGTTCCTAATTTACGTAAGTAATATATCGAGTTAAACAAAGAAAAGCTAAATTCAGTCATAGAAAAAGTATGTACAAATCAAGAGGCAAAAGTGAAAATTAGTGTCTAATATTAAGCTATGAACAAAACTCACAGTTTCGATTGTTGAGGTCTCTGATGTCTGCGCTTGGAGCGCAAAAAACAAAGAACCGTATTTAACCATAATCTATTCAAGATTGTTATAAGCGAGTAAAATCATGCAACCGATTTGTGTAATTTATTTTTCTAAACACCGTACGTCCATGATGTTTTTTTATTCAGTTGAAGTAAAAAGAAATATGTAATCACAAGCGTTCTTTAATTTAAAAAATTTATATTGCCCTTTCTTGTGCAAATGAATCATTTATGAAATACAACATGCGCTTCAAAGTCTGAAATCAGAATCTAATTTGACTGAGACAAAGCTAGTGAAGTGTTTTCTTTTCTTCATTTGTTGATATGCAATAACAAACCAATTACATTAGAAGATATTGATGATCAGTACTTATTAGACCCGACTGCCAGCTTCAACTTTTTTTCATGTTTTGCAGTTGTAATTATACCTGGGGTCAATAAAAATTAATAAAAGTAACAGTGCAAAGCATTCAAAACAATGTGTGAATAATTGTACGTAGTATTAAATTTTGTAGTCTGTTTGTACCTTTTTTCGAAATTGTTAAAAAATATATATATATTTTTATATAGAGTGCAGAACAGAGCTCAGTTGGAAATTTTTCTCAACTATGGTGGGGAATAGAGAGACCTAAAAATTAATGCCGATTCCAAACGACTTAGTGAAAAAGCGCTTTTTTTCAGTGTGGTTTCCCTCGGGGGACTTAAGAGTTCCTCGCAACATCAGTAGAAAAATCATTGCTGCTTCTGAGGTTCGAACCTCGAACGTAATAGATAAACATAAATAACTTGAAGCTGCATGTATTTTTCGATTTTTGTTTTAGACATTTTTTTTTAATGATATTTTAAATGGATTCAGAAGCTTCAAAATTCAAATTCAAAAAGTCACTATAAGGTTTTAGATTTAGAGATTTTTATTGATAATAGCAAGCTATACAATTAAATCACAGAAAGAAAAAATAATATATTAATAATATAGAGACATGACATCTAACAACATTTCCATAATGTTTACTATTTTATGCGATTGCACGATGATTCCATACAATTTTTTTCTTAGAATGTGACCAATAATCACATCCCAAAGTATGTAACACGAATGACGGGACGTGGAACGTAAAATTTTTGCTTGCGATGTAAAGAATTAACTTGTTTGAAAGACGTAAACGCCAGACGGCGATGGGGAAAACCTATATCACCTCCATATGTCCATATCAAATGTTGAAAGGAACATACGTACAAACATAGGGTGGCGCAACAGAGCGGTGAGCCCCGGGGCCTAGCGCATTTCTCACAACCATGCTTTCTGAGCGACTGGAGGGGACCTACAATTTTCTGTCGATTCCGAACGACTAACCGAGAAATCGCTTTTCATCTCAATGAATTTACTATCCGAGGACCTGCCAGTTCCTCGCGAAAGATGATACCCGTGGAAAAACATATTTTGGTTTCTGTTGGGATTCGAACCACGAACCTACCGCGTAACAGGGAGATATGCTAACCATTACACCACGGGCGTTCTACCGATATTAGCAAACATCGACCTACAATGATGTAGTATCGTCAAGTAGATAATATTTCCTATTTGAGAAGATATCAATCCTTACAGTGTTGCCGTCTGCACTAGAAGTAATATAATTAAAAATAAAATAAAACTTAATTTTAAAATATAATATAATATAAAAATATAATAAAACCAAAGGAATTAAGATTATTTAGATTTTAGACTATGTTTAAAAACATTACCGGAAAAATTTCATAAATTATGTTGATGTATTTAATGTGGAAATGCTGCAGTGGCCAACACCCACATCAGAATGCTTTTCGGCTGGAATCGAAATAGAAAGTACATATATATATGTCAAAACGTAACATTTTGTAGGCGGTATTGTGAACCTAATGGAATCACCAAATTACTTACAGCTAAAAACATTTTGCCATCACAATAGTTTGCAGTTAAATATGAATGCTCTAATTTTCAGGAAAGGAACAATACACTTTGCAGAAATGACGACGAGAACTTATGAGTAGCGAGAATATATAAATATTTACGAATAACTCTGAGTCAATATATTTCGATGAAGAAACATTTTGCAATTAATTTTTATCAATGCAAAAAGGTTGCGATACTTGCTTCAATTATAGTGTTTGTGTCAGGTTTGCTTTGTTCACATTTTGAAAAAAATAGTTCATGCTTCCAACAATCACACCCAACTATGTTGACCAAATCGAAACTAGAATATTGCCAGTTTCTATATTCACCCTCAAACTATCCACGAACTTAAAGTGAAGAAAAAAAAATGCAACAGAAATGAAAACGCACTTTTACAAGACTTAGCATCGTATTCGAGTTTAATGCGAATAACTACTGATCTGATTGACTGAGACTTGAGACTCACTCAATCATTTTTGTTCCATGTGAAGCAGGAAATGCGAATAGAAAAATCACGACCGTGAGGAAAATATTTCAACCTAAACTAGATGCAACGTCAAGAGGACCTTCTAGCCCGTTGCAGCGAAATGCAGGCGAAGATGAGAACTTGAACCAGTTCCTTGAATCCTGTCCAAATCTTATAGAAATCTGGTGAAATCCTAATGGTGCCCATGAACTACTGCTGTGTTTGTTTGTTGTGTGTACCCGAGTGTGTATGTGCAATTAAAACACGACAGAAAAGAAGCTTCAGAAAATACTAGGCGACTACGAAAACCCGAACCGATGAAGATTATAGGAAATACTTTCTTTTTTATAAACCAGGGGCCGAATTAACGCACACGTGATCGAATAATACGTGACTGAATTATGTGTTTTTGGCATTTCTTCTCACGTTAACGAGCAATTAAGTACCACAATTCGATATTCTTTCATCAGTGTTTGAGCGATTTGACGACGACAAATGAACAGCAACCTGATATTGTATAATATAAAGCTAATTTTGAAAGGAAAAAATTACTCACTCACTCGATCACTGATGCGGTAATTCGATCCCAGGCTTCGCAATCGTTTGAACAAATGAACAATGCTTATTAGAGGACAGTGGGTCGCTACGAAGAATCGCACAAAGAGAAGACCGAGAATATAAAATAGTGTTGGCGTATTCTATCTCATTCTCTCGCCGCATTTATGTGTTTTTTTTTCTCATCGTGACTCATTTTCGTTTCATAGAATTTCAAATCACTAAAAATGTAAAGAAATATCAATTCAAAACCAAATCATATATCAAATACATATTTCTTTTACATTTTTTTAATAAAAAAATTTAACTTTTCTTGAAAAACGAAATAAATAAATAAATTCTTCCACGCCATTGGAAACGTACAATTTCTACGTAAACTAAGCCCAAAATCAAATAGCACCCATACTTAAATGTTGAGAAAGCAAGAGAAAGTCTCGGTTTTATTTATCAACTGATCATTTCCAAGGAACGCGTCGCACCAAACGGATAACTCAAACTCTACACCCAAACAAAGGAATTTATTTTTCTTTTGATAGGTTGGTGAACTTAGTGATTGTCACTACACGGAGATCATTGAAATTTCTAAAGTTGTGGAACCAAATCAATTGTATATTTGATTTTTATTATTGTTAGTCAATTGCAGTTGTCAGATGTGTAAATTACTGGAGAATACGAAATAATTGAAGAAAAAATAAATAAACACAATCGAGGCAAAATGTGCAAATGAATCGTTGCGCTGGCGACTGCTTGTTGCTTGTTGGTCGAATTCCATTTTCATTTCAATTAAGTTCTTTCTCATTTATTCTTTAAGTGCGATCGCGACAAAAGCTCGCTTTCGAGACGATCTCCAGCTAGTCTACCTATTGTAAGACTCGTTTGATGGTGTTGACAACATCGAAACCAACCCCGGTAAATCTGCTCAAGTCACGAAGTACAAATAATATAACTTTTTCGAGTTCTGTGCGTAGTTATTAGCATTGTAACTGAAACGGATGTGTGCGACGACCGAATTAATTAAAGCACATATTTGACGGCGGCGGCGGTATAAGTGACGGTGTTTCAGCTGAATCTAGCGCGTGTGATAAAATTGAAAAAGAGAGAAAAAGTGCGCTCCAAAAGCTTGCCACTACTTTAAAGAACCAAAAAAAAAAAAACACAAAAAAACAGAACCTATGAGCATTTTATCAGCGATCTAGTGCGCGAAGTACCTACAGGTTTACTATCTTCGGTTTTACTTATCTCTCCGGTGAGAACACAAATGAACTTTTGCTTGTTGAGTAAAACATTTTATTTATTTTTTCGCTATCTTCCGAAATCCATAGCGCCCAATTGAGGTCAATCTAGATTCTAGATAGTTGTACATATTTTGTGAAGTGCATTTATACCGAATGTTTTGAATGGAAACTTTTAAATAAACCGATTTTCGTTTTAATTGCAAGCCTATAAAGTATCAAAATGGTTAAGGACCGGCTGCCCGATTTAGTTCAGGTAGGTAATAAGTGAACAAAAGCTTCTACCCCCGTTTTTGTTTTGTATCTTATCACTGTGCAAACGATACGGCCATAGACGGCAACGGTGACTGGATACGATTATTACAACGACAAATATTATTGAAATAACTATTTGGGAAATTTTGCTTTCAGAAGTCACCTCAAATTTCCAACGGATCACTGGATCAGACTGTGAACATGACCGAGCTTACCACCAACGTCGATGCAATTCTCAACCCGGTAATTATATAATAATTTGATATAACCAAAATTACTAAGAGCTAAATGTAGCACAGCCACACATTGCCGCGACGCGACGTGTTAATGATAAATAGTTGTGTACATATGTGATTCAGACTAAAATTGTTTTGAAATTGCAAGAGTAGTCAGTAGTGCAGTCAGCTTAAAGATCTTTTTTGATTTGTGAAGTTAACAAACAGAGTGAGAATGATAGACAAGGTGATCATCTCGCTGGTACATGCCATTTGAAATGAACTCTGTGTGTTTTTTATGCCATGTATTGCTCAATACCAACAGCAAAATTCAAGTTAAATAATTACACTATAGATACAAGTTGTTTAAGTGCAATGATAGACATCCAATTCTCCGATTATACACGATAAAAGGAGAAAAGGCATATACGTGACACTCAATGTATTGGTTTAGCTTATTTGTATTTTTAAATAACCGAAACACATTATTTGTAAATTTTAAAATGAGTTCCAAAGCACGTTTTCTAATGAAGTTATACAAGTTATTGGATTAAAAAAAAAAGTAAATAAAAAACCACTAAAAAGTACCGACATTTTGAACATGAATTTGTTCAGGTGCGTCATATTGCTGAGAATCGACAAGCTGGTTCTTGAACTGAAATCAAAAATAAATAAAGAAAGCACCCATTTGCAAGGTTTGTTGTCACTCTCTTTCGAATTTTTTTGATGAAACAATTTTTAACCACGGACGTCTCAAATGGAATGAAGTTGATATGTCTTAAGGGTTTTCGATACATGATATCGCACGGGTCAACCGCATTCTGAAACCTTTACTCATATCATTAATACATTAAGATTCAATCGTTCAATATTGTTGTGGGAGTTATTTGGGGCAGTCACAATATCACGACACGACATACCTACTTAGTCTAAATGACTATACCCATTGACTGGAATTGTTGTTATTTTAAAATTCCCATTTCATTTCTTAAAATTTTTTAATGTAGATTCTCAATGACGATCGATTGAGTAAATTACCAATTACCAGTGAACCGCTAAACTGCACTAGCACTTGATTTGTTTCGCCAAAACAATCACACATTTTTAGTCTCTTGCATCCAAGCTTTTCGCTGGATCTGAAAGACTTTAATGGCATCTTAAATTAGTATAACTTCAAAGTAAACTCTTTTCAATTAATTAATTTCAAGCGTTGAAGTGTTTGGTATCAAAAATAAGTACGAAGCCTGTATTGGCACCTTTGTGGACTAGTTAATTATTTCACAGCATGCAAATTATGGCCCCGTTAAACAATACTACGGCCTACTGTTTAATCAATTGTTTAGGGTTGGTCCACTAAAAAAATTTATTTATTTAAAAAAGCTCTAATTGAGCTATATGAAGACCTTGGGCTGCTTTTGTTTAGAACGACCTCAAGTGCTCACAGTCAACTTAGACAAAATGAAGAGGAATTCCATTCTTTGATATTGGCGCCATAATCAGTCCATCTTGTCTGCGCCGAAGAGATTAACCGAGCAAAATTAAGCAATTAGATTTTTGAAACTTTTTGATCGCAAACTATGAAGGAACTGCCGTATTTATAATCGCATTTTAAACCATTTTCTAATCATTTCTCGACTGAGCTGAGTAACTTAAACGCAGAAACACATATTTTAAGCTTGTTTTAGTGCATAAAAGTAATCTATTTTGAGTTGTAGGTTGCCATTCAATTGTTGATTTGCAGCTTTTTCAATTGTAAAATAAAATGGAAATATACTCATACTTCATTAGTTTTAAGCATAGTTTGGATGTGAAACGAGATAAGAAGAACGCAAAATGTTTATAAAATAAATTTTATCCAATGGAGCTTACGGCCGATTTCTTCACATCAGTACTAAGGCGGTCTAGTACCCGGTCTAGAGTATCGTTATTTCCTTTGACTTTCTCCATTTTTTTCTTAAATTTGAATTTTAGGAACTAATTTTCACGAAGAAAACAAACAAAAATAAATTAATCTTGTCAGTTTCAACCATGGAGAAACCATAATAAGAGAGTTTCTTTATGATTTCGACATAAAATATGAGTAACTTCAATGGGTGAAAGAAAGGATTTTAAGTAAGGATTTTTTATTTACTGATTAAAGTTTGAGGAGTTTTCGTGAATCGTAATGCAAGGGAAAAACAGGGCCAGGTAGAGCATTCCACATTCGGGTGGTGCGACTAAAATATGAATCTCTATACTTGACTGTACGTCCAAAATTGGGTTCAAGGTAAAACTGATGAGCATTCCTAGAGAGGCGGGTGTTGCCGCTAAATTGTTTTAGGGGAGAAATGCAACTGGCTACTTCACTAGAGCTCTGTTTGTGAAAAAAGCGATAAAAGAGAGTGAGACAGGTAACATTTCGACGATGTTCAGGAGAACCAATCGCTTCTACGATTGAACCATCACCTATCAATTTTAACGCTCTATTTCGTACCCTATCAAGTAGGCGCAAAGATGTTTTTTGGAGTCTTGACCAGTTATGGGAGTTATACTCCAGTTTTGGGTGGATGAAGGCCTTATAAATTGTTGCCAGTTCAGATGGGGTGAAGAACTTCCTGCATCGTCTCAAGAAGCCTAAGCATTTAGCAACTTTAGCGACGTTTATGGCGACTTCAAATATGTGGTCATTCAAACGAAGATCATCGTTTACACATATACCAAATACTGACAGCTTTTCTGTTTCTTGGATGCAGGTACCATTCATGGATAATGGCAATGGGGGAATGTTAAGCTTCAACGATAAGAAACAGCATTGAATTTTCAAATGTTAAGCTTCAACGACAAGAAACAGCATTGAGTTTTCGAAGCATTGAATTCAACTCGGTTTTTATGACCCCATGTAACAATGCTGTCAAGGTCAGAATTCAATGAGCTAATCGTACGCAACAGTTCCAGTTCCACATCCGAAGAGAAGGGACGTGAATTTCGAAACGAATATGAAAAGCTGAAGGTCGAGTCGTCAGCAAAACAGTTAAGCGGACTAGAAGTTTCGGACAAGAGATCATTTATAAAAATGAGGAAGAGGGTCGGAGACAAAACGGAGCCCTGGGGCACACCAGCATTTATGAAGTGGGTATCAGACTTGAAGCCATCCAATACAACTTGTATTGAACAGTCGGAAAGATAGTTTCTAATCCAACGAAGAAGAGACTCATCGATACCAAAAGCACGCATATTCGATAAAAGAGCTTGATGCCAAACTCTATCAAGCGCTTTAGAAATATCAAGCGCTATAATCTTACTTTCTCCAAAACAATGTAAAGATTGGTTGGTTCCACTTTTCGGTGAGATAAGCCATCAAATCACCAGTGGACCGTTTGCTACGAAAGCCGTACTGACGGTCATTAAGAAGCTTTTGTTCTTCAAGATATTTCATAAGTTGACGGTTTATCAACGTTTCCATGACCTTGGAATGAAGGGACGTTACTGCAATTCGACGGTAATTGGAAGGAGAGGAAGATTCGCCTTTTTTAGGGACCGGCTGGACAAAAAGAGTTATCCATCTGCTCGGGAAAATCCCAGCAGAATAGAAAAGATGGAAAAGTTTACGCAGTGGTTTTTGAGTTTTATTTTAAGACGCACACTAATTTAAATAAGTGATTGGTCCTTCTTAAGGGGGGTTGGTGGTCTAGCGGTCTAAAATTTTAACAATTTAAAAAAAAAATTGTGTGTTTGAAGGTTATGCTTCCAGATTTTCTTACACTTATTTGAGACAAAAAAAATTTCAAGTCTAACAATGGACTTGAAATCCTCTCCCTAAAAAAAATCAATTCACTGGTGAGAAGTGAC
Organism: Melanostoma scalare; assembly: GCA_949752695.1. Taxonomy (NCBI): domain Eukaryota; kingdom Metazoa; phylum Arthropoda; class Insecta; order Diptera; family Syrphidae; genus Melanostoma; species Melanostoma scalare. The sequence goes on from OX456985.1 coordinate 1,438,008, forward strand.
TTATCTCTCACTCTGATCTGAATTTAAGAAAGTTGACAAATTTATAATTTGTATAAATATAGCTATCGCAGGAGCTAAAACTAGAAAAAAAAAATTACAAAATCGTGGGCAGTTAAAGGCCTACAAATTTGGAAACGATAATCTTTTTTAACAAAAAGTTTTAAATACTTACCGGAATCTATTTGTTTTAGTTCCTGCGATAGCCACAACTATACAGAATAACATATTAAAATTTCAGACCAATCGGTGGAGTAGTTTTTGGCACCCGCAAGACAAAGAAAAGAGTAGTTTAGAGATAAACGCGTTCAAAGTTTCCACGTTAAACTAACCAATATAAAAACTCAAATATGTCCTGTTAATTTTATACATTATAGTCAGGTATACGAACCTGAACAGCTGCAACTAGCGAACAATAGAGTCCGACTGACCGATACTTCAACTTACCAGTTTTTCTAATATGCTGTAGATGCTTAAGAACTCGGAATTTCGTCATCAAATTTCTACTGAAAAAAACCAGATGGATTTTTTGAAAATTCTAGACCACTAACTCCCATTAAACCTATTTATGAATATTTTGTTTAAGTCGCTTTTTCATCGAATTTTTCAATCACACGGAGCTAAGTTTCAACTCAATAACACAACACACTGTGTAATATGCAGGCTCAACAAATCTTTTGATATCTTTTTATAAGCACAGCGATAGTTTGAGGGAGAAGCAAATATAGTCTAATAGCGAGGTTCGGTTTTAGATACAGGTGCCCTCTCAATCCAACTAGGCATTGCGAATACATATGAACACAGTGGCGGATCCAGGATTTGGGCATGGGGGGGGTCTATTACTCAAAATTTTATTTATATATACGAGGTTTAGCAGATTTAATCAGAAATTATTTACATGATGTTGGCGTCGATTGCTCATATATGTATGGCCAAGGATTCGACGGAGCTCCGGCAATGAGTGTCCAATTCATTGGTGCACTGGCTCATCTGAGATCTTATTTCCTGCTGGCAATTTATGTACATTGCGCTGCATCACATAGCTTTATAGTTTGGCAGTCAATGCAGCATGCGAAATGTCAGGAATCAAAAATGAGCTAGGAACTATCGGAGCGATTGAAGCATTTTTTCACTGGCCTAAAAGACAAGACATTCCACACCAAGACATTTGAAAAATGACAAACAAAAGTGAGAAGAAAAAACAAAAGTTGAAGTCTGTTTGTCCTACTAAGTGGACTCAATCTCAGGAACGTACGTTGAATTGCAACCGGCTGTTTTTGAATCTTTGGAAGAAATCAAAACGTGGAAAGATCGAGATACTTCGCAAAATGCATTGCATCTTTTGACAGCGATTTCGACGGTTGAATTTCAAATCGCCTGTCACATTATGGAATCAGTTAATTCGATTGTTTAGCTTTTGAGTCGGGAATTGCAATCTAAAAACCAAGATCTGAGTGAGGCTACTAAGCTGGCAGCCGCCGGCCGCCGCCGTTGCAATCAACAAAAAAATCGTTGCAACGTTCAAGCACAAAGTATTGAAGACTACTACAGAATATCTTTCTACATTCCGTTTCTTGATACGTTCATTTCTCAACTCAAAAGTCAGTTCTCGGAACACAAATCCATTTTCCAAAGTTTCGGGCAACTGTTTCTTCAACAAGAATTTAACGAAAAGAAATGCGCTGACCTCTACACATTTTACGAAGATATATCGGATTGTTCGAAAGAAAATTTTCTGTCAGAAGTCAAGAGGTGGAGACAACGAATCCACGGCCAGAACAACCAAAATGCGCTTGATGCTTTACTGGTTAGTATCTTTCGATCAAAAATATACAAGTTAAAAAGTTTATATGTTACGCGATCCGAGAAAAGGCACTTTCTAGGCAAAAGTAAAAGCTTGTGAAGATATGAGAGTTATACTCCAGTTTTGGGCGGATGAAGGCCTTATAAATTGTAGCCAGTTCAGAAGGGGTGAAGAACTTTCTGCATCGTCTCAAGAAGCCTAAGCATTTAGCAGCTTTAGCGACGTTTATGGCGACTTCAAATATGTGGTTATTCAAACGAAGATCATCGTTTACACATAATACCAAATACTGACAGCTTTTCTGTTTCTTGAATGCAGGTACCATTCATGGATAATGGCAATGGGGGAATGTTAAGCTTCAACGACAAGAAACAGCATTGAGTTTTCGAAGCATTGAATTCAACTCGGTTTTTATGACCCCATGTAACCATGCTGTCAAGGTCAGAATTCAATGAGCTAATCATACGCAACCGTTCCAGTTCCACATCCGAAGAGAAGGGATGTGAATTTGGAAACGAATATGAAAAGCTTAATTTTGAGTCGTCAGCAAAACAGTTAAGCGGACTAGAAGTTTCGGACAAGAGATCATTTATAAAAATGAGGAAGAGGGTCGGAGACAAAACGGAGCCCTGGGGCACACCAGCATTTATGAAGTGGGTATCAGACTTGAAGCCATCCAATACAACTTGTATTGAACAGTCGGAAAGATAGTTTCTAATCCAACGAAGAAGAGACTCATCGATACCAAAAGCACGCATATTCGATAAAAGAGCTTGATGCCAAACTCTATCAAGCGCTTTAGAAATATCAAGCGCTATAATCTTACTTTCTCCAAAACAATGTAAAGATTGGTTGGTTCCACTTTTCGGTGAGATAAGCCATCAAATCACCAGTGGACCGTTTGCTACGAAAGCCGTACTGACGGTCATTAAGAAGCTTTTGTTCTTCAAGATATTTCATAAGTTGACGGTTTATCAACGTTTCCATGACCTTGGAAAGAAGGGACGTTAGTGCAAGTGGACGGTAATTGGAAAGAGAGGAAGATTCGCCTTTTTTAGGGACCGGCTGGACAAAAAGGGTTATCCATCTGCTCGGGAAAATCCCAGCAGAATAGAAAAGATGGAAAAGTTTACGCAGTGGTTTTTGAGTTTTATTTTAAGACGCACACTAATTTAAATAAGTGATTGGTCCTGCTTAGGATTTGTGTGTTTGAAGGTAATGCTTCCAGATTTTCTTACACTTATTTGAGACCAAAAAATATTTCAAGTCTAACAATGGACTTGAAATCCTCTCCCTAAAAAAAATCAATTCACTGGTGTGAAGTGACTTATCTCTCACTCTGATCTGAATTTAAGAAAGTTGACAAATTTATAATTTGTATAAATATAGCTATCGCAGGAGCTAAAACTAGAAAAAAAAAATTACAAAATCGTGGGCAGTTAAAGGCCTACAAATTTGGAAACGATAATCTTTTTTAACAAAAAGTTTTAAATACTTACCGGAATCTATTTGTTTTAGTTCCTGCGATAGCCACAACTATACAGAATAACATATTAAAATTTCAGACCAATCGGTGGAGTAGTTTTTGGCACCCGCAAGACAAAAAAAAGAGTAGTTTAGAGATAAACGCGTTCAAAGTTTCAAGAATACTCCTATATTTTAAAAAAAAAATTTAACACTCGATGTTAACATCATTGAGGACCACGTTAAACTAACCAATATAAAAACTCAAATATGTCCTGTTAAATTTATACATTATAGTCAGGTATACGAACCCGAACAGCTGCAACCAGCGAACAATAGAGTCCGACTCACCGATATTTCAACTTACCAGTTCTTCTAATATGCTGTAGATCCTTAAGAACTCGGAATTTCGTCATCAAATTTCTACTGAAAAAAACCAGATGGATTTTTTGAAAATTCTAGACCACTAACCCCCATTAACATCGATGTTTACTATTCGATGTATCGATGAAATGCGATGTTTCGCACCCTTTCGATGTTTACCGATACATCGATGTTTTTTTATTCGATGTATCGAATGAAGCAAGCATTGAAAAGACTCACCCAAAGTGCCAAATCTACAGTTATAGTTTATTTCACATGGTCTCTTCTCTTTCAATTTATGATTCAGTGGGATGGAGTATTTCATTATTATTCGATCCATATTGAATAAAGCAATGCATCGTACAATAGAAACTCACAACTCACAGTCACAGTACCTAACCGAATCGATTTCAGTTTTCAGTATTCTGTTTAATTCATGTCTGAAGAATTAATTCATGTAAAAGAGCGAGGAAAATCAACCGCTGGAAATAAAAAGTTTGTTCGTTGAAGCCCTAGGGTCGGGGTCACCACATAGCATTTTTTGAGAAACTTTAAGTTGCCCTGAATGTCAAACTGTGTGTTTTTTTAGGCCTAGGGTTGACCTGGTTTTGCCCTCTACTCGCCATTGGTTTTTGCTGGGGCGAGTTGAGGGCTGTCAAATGAAAGGTATGTGTGGTGATTTTGTTGCTTAGGGTTTTTAAGGACTGGAAAACCTAGGTTTTTTTTGACAACTCATAGGGGGCTCAAGAAAACCTGGGTCAACCCTAGGTAAAGTTCAACGAACGAACCTAAAAACACACATTTCGTAATTGGTAGTATGTCTGGGTTAGGGTTGTTCAAAAAACATCGATACATCGAAAACATCGATGTTTTTATGCGATACATCGACAAACATCGATGTAAGGTTACGATGTATCACATCGAATAAAACATCGATGTTTTTTTTTCCATGAGCATCCCTAGCATACATAAGCCTTTTGCAGTTCAAAAATTTGCCTCCACTATTTGAAAAGACAATTAGTCTTGCGGTGGAAGTTATCTCTAAATGGAATAAAAAAAAAACGATTCCATATAACCATTATTTGGCGTATGTATATGTATATATTTCTATTTACTAGTTTTTGTGTGTGCTTCATTGCACTAACTTCTAGCAAATAAGATTCAATGTTTCTTTCATAAATAAAACCAAATAAAATTAAAAGTTTTTTAATGACTTTATTTTCTTTAGTACACAGAGATACGTATTCTCTTAGGAACCATAGTCTCCAACCTCGAAGCGATGAACCGGATGGTGCAAGCGATAAATATTCGCAATTTCAACGGTTTGTTTAATTTATTGAATCGTCTGCAATATTTTTTAACACAGCAAATCTATAGAAAAGGAGCTAGAAGAACTACGGAACGAAAATCTGAAAATCGGCACACAACTTATGATGAAGTTTAAGGATTTCAAAGCCAACCTTCCACCTGACGATGATTACTGTCTGGAAGCCCGAATGAAACGAACACTTTTTTATGGACTACACCAATCGTATATCAACATTTGGACTAGAAATGAAGTGTTCCTTCAGTCTTACGAGGATAAGCTCAAAAAGAATTTGCAGCTGCATTCCAAAATCAGTACGTGATCCAACTTTTCAAAAGTAAAAATATTTTCTATGCTTACCTATATTTACTTGTGTCTATCTGTCTATACAGTGAACTTCAACTCAACGGAAGAGGAAGTAGAAGAACTAATTGCCAATAAAACAACTTCGCTTTTTGTGGGAAATGTAAGTAGCATAAATGTTGGAAATTCAATGCGAAATTCATTTTGTGTTTGTATATTGTTCATATGAGAAAAGTTAGATTTTAGTTGTTTAGATTTTAGAAGAAACTGAAAAAGAACGAAGAACTCTAAGAGACTTGATGGACAGATTCTCAGAGCTGAAGAAGCTCGAAAAGTCATTGGAGGATGTTCATGCATTGTTCGTCCGCATACAGAACTTAGTATTGGAGCAGGTATGTGTATTTCAATATTGTAATTAAATAGAAAACTGTTCTCTTTTAATGATGAATATAAACTTCTAGAGTGAAACCATTCAACTGGTGGAGTATCATGCTCAGCAGGCAACGCTGTTTATAGATAAGGGGGCTGATGAGCTGGAGCAAGCACATGTTCTCAAAAAGAAGACACTAAAGGTACAAACGAAAATGAAGTATGTTGTGAAAAATACAATATCATTTTCTTTTCTTTCAGAAAAAAATAATACTTGTAGTCATACTACTAGCTCTTTTCATAATTCTGATATTAGTTGCTGTGTATTTCTAACTTTTAAGGACCACATTACATTGATGATTTTACTTGGTTATAGTGTTTCGAAAGCAATTTTTAATTAGATTTAAAGCAAAAATCAATGTTGGAAGAATGGTTAAGATAATTTATTTCCTTGTGATTGTCGTAGATAAGTGTAACAAAAATTCAGAATAAATAAGCTTCTGAAGCAATTACCAAATAAAACACAACATTTTTTAATATTGAAGTCGAAGTTATTTGCAAATCGATTTCACTATTGATTTGCAATTTGAGTTTCCATTGAAAAATATTTATACATAAACTCATTTCGTTTTGTGCATTAAATATTATTTATATTTCATTTAGAAAAGCAATACATTTTATACATAAGAGCAATGTTGGGTAGATTACAGAAATCATTTGTTTTTTTAAGAAACAGTTTGAACATTCTTTTTAAATTTATTCCAATAATTGGTATCGTATAAGCTTAGGAAATAATTCTTTATAGTAAGACTTTCAGCCCTTATTTGTTGTTCTGACCACCAATGCAGGGGTGTGATTTGAAAACTTGGGCCTCACATCGAGAAGTTTTCCTTCCTCATTAATTGACGAAAAATAGTTACTTCTGCCTGTAACGCGGGGAGCTCGAGGTTCAAAACCAAACATGACAAATCGTCCGAAAGCAATTGCACTGCCATCAAAAAGCATTTTTTTTAAATGTTCAAAATCAACAGATTTTACTATGTCAGATTTTGCATCTGTAAGTTATTGTAACTTTATTGTATGCACTCAATTGGAAATAACCCGATAAGACAAGCGCAAAGCAGAGTAAATCCTTAAACCTTTAAAACATATATTTAGTTTTGGAAAAAAAAAATAAAACATATAGTTTTGGAAAAAAAACTGCCTGCAAATTCATTATGAAACCTTCAAAGCTGAGTGATTTTAGCAGCCTGCAATCCCATGTATGGCTCTCGTGTCTCTAGGGTGAATAACCTACCCGACTACCATGGTTACTTTAGCATCTTAAGCTGAAAGAATACTAAAAATAGTTTTCTTAAGTCATTGCAAAGTTCTCCGAAGAAAGTAGTTCTCACCAAAATTGTGGAATTTGTTGTGTTAGTTAAAGCAAGAAAGCTACTCGGTAATTATGATGTATTATTCAATTTTTCAACAAACTTGAAAGCACTTTACCTAATTCATCATCATCATCATCCCCAAATGCAAAAATGATTTACCTGAGTGGAGGTAAGCAAAACCCCTAACCAGCACGCAAAGTTGAAAGCAAGACCATTCAGCATACTTGGAAGAAAGAAGTTGTTTCGCATTGCAAGTGTTAAATAGACAGCATCACACGCGAATTCGAGTACCTAGCTTTACGATTGCCACCATATCATCTACATCTAAATCCCATTGAAGCATAGAAGACGAGTGAGGAAAAAAGGATGCAACACTAAAAAGAGACGACTAAACGCGACGTGACACGTGAAAAATAAAAATTACTCAGTAGGATAATGTGTACATATGTATATACAAATTACGGTATTACTAGAAGTCTGTTGGAAAAGTTTGTGTAGAATTAATATCATTTTGTCGGAAATCCTTAGGGGAAGGAACGAGAAACAGAATTGTTTTACATTCATCAGATGATTCTTCAAAAAGATAATAAATACGTGTCTGATGAAGATTGGCAGTTAATTAATTTGTAACGATATAATCGTTGGGTAAATAGTTATTTGATATTAATGGTAAGGAAAGATTAAAGCGAGGGGATCCAAGTAAACAAGTAAACTTGTCTTTACAAATGAAAAATGGAAACATTTAGATTTTGCATCTTGTGATAAGTGTTTCGAGAAAGAAAGAGAATGGAATTGAATTTTGTTTGAGGAGGTACAAGCGGAGATTGTTAATCAATTCTTTTTCTTCTTTCCTTTTTTGTTTGTTGGAGTATGATTGCTAAATCGTAAAGTTTTTGTTTTATGTAAGACAGATAATACATTTATATTTCTTTATTGCCTTTCGAAGACGTAAGCAAATTGGTCAGTTGACAAGTTCTTTCGTATTTAGCCAGAAGGTAGAGTCCAAGACCTGCTGTGATGCGAAAATTTGGTCGATTGTGGACTTTTTTAGTCTAAAACCGCATTGATAAGAACCTGTCAGATTGTTTGAAGTGGAGTTTCAAAAGTTCACACATTATAGCAGACTAAGATCTTATAAGCGGGGCGACGCCGACGTTAAGAAGGCTTATTTCTCTATAATTGTCTCAATTGCAAGGGTCTCCCTTTTTTAGGATCGGATATACCTACCTACGATACTGAGGTTTCATTCATCGAATATGCTTTCAGCCATTGCCGATCAGCTCATGCATGCTCCTTTCCAACTGATTTCCAGGTGCCTTTGAAAGGTTAAGGTCAGCGTTCTTTATCACCACCCAAGTCAATTTGTGCCTTCAACCCCGTTTGGCAGCCTGCAGATGTGGTCTTTCCAAATCCTCAGTAGTCGGTCTTTATAGGCTTGAGTTCAACGCTTGCCGCCATGGCATGATCTTTCTATCTTTTGATAAAACTTCCAAATTTCATCCTTTCATTCTCAATTTAATCAAACGAGCAAACGAGAGCTTACCATGATGCTTCGCTTTCTTTTTAAAAATTCGGTTTTCTTCACATCTTCACTCCTTGTAAACCTCGCTGTACCTACTGATCGTAAGCGACCCAATTCTAATACGTCATTAAAAAACGGGTACGACTGGATCGCGCGAACTTGCGATTGAGCAAAGGTTTTAGTATTCGCTCTAAATATATTTGGTGGGCTCAGGACTACCAACTACACTTTAATTATGAAAATTGAATTAAATCACGCAAAATATTGAAAAAAATTTAAATTAAGTATTTTAAAAGTTTCAAGGGAAAATCTAAAAACAGCATTCTTTTGCAGTAGCTAATACTTATAAATGTTGAAAACTTAAACTTTTTTAAAAAGTTAGATATGCAAATTTTAAGATTTTGTTAGAAGATGTTTTGACAAAAAAAAAAATGAAATATATCAGCAATATATATTCTTTATTCTTTTCTAGTTTTGGAAATATTCAAAAAAAATCAAATGATTTTTTTTAAATCTATAAAAATTTCAAACTCTTAAGTTTTCCAAATATTAATATGCAATCTTTCTACATCACTAACGACTTCTCCTTCGTGATAGCCATTAACGAGGAAGTCGGTTTTGAAAAAAAAAAACGTACTATGAGAGGTACCGTTTTTAGACTTTTTCCAAAAAAAATGTTTACATCATAAAAAAGACATTCCAAAAATAATCCTTCGCATAAAATTTTATCGAAATCGTTAGAGCCATTTTTGAGAAAAATAAGTATTATCATATAGGTTGTATGGCAGGTACCGTTATTTCAAAAACCTAGAGACCTATCCTCTATAGGAGACCAAATAAACCCTGACTGCAAATTTTGAAATAAATCGGTCAAGTGGTTCAGGCTTTAGATCCATATACGGACAAACAGACAGACAGACAGAATTGCAGAACCACTTTTTTCGTATTCTCTATCATCGTAATGTCATGTTTAATTGTTATCTCAAAATTTTTTTTATGCACGATTGCAAGACTTGCCTTATATGTAGTACCTATAATCGCAAGTTAAAATGGATACGACTGGGTCGCACGAACTTGCGTTTGTGTGCTCATTACAATATCATAATTTTAAGGACCCCCGTAAACTACAAACTTTCTATCGGCCTATAGTTCGGTCGGGTTGGGCTGTTAGCGCGCACACTACGCCAACTAAATAGTCGGGTTGTAGCCGACATAAAGTTTGTGCTTTGCGGGGACCCTAAGGCTGAGTACAAAGTGTTATATCGTTTTTCATTGACGAAAAGAGTTACTCCTTTTGTGAAAAGATTAAACTCCTTTCCCATTTTCCATGTTTTTTGTTTTAATGAAAAAAAAGAGTAGATCCGGAGTTATTCTAAACGCCAAAGATCTACTCCCATTTGGTTGGAAGATCTATTCTGAATTCATGCACACATACAAAAACATTTGTTCTGTCGAACTGTAAATGAAAAATAATTTGTTCATTTTCAATTTGTTGTGCCAGCGCCAGCGTTGGGTTGAAAAAATTGCTATAAATTATGAGGACACGAGAAAATAAGTTAGAATTCAGTAATTTGCTGAAGAAAACGAATTACAAAATATGAAAATATGAATTCTTATATGTGAACATCAATTTAACCGCCAATACCAGCAAAAAATTTAAAAACATGTTCCATTGAAGGGAGTAGTTCTCGATTTGAGAGTAAATCTTTCGAATTTCAATGAAAAACGCTATTAGTATCCGCTCTTCGTAACAATGTTTTGTACTACAGGGCTGCCAACTACACATTAATCATGAAAATTTAATAAAATCACATTAAGTATTAAAACAAAAAATTAATTTTCACTGGAAATCTTAAGTGAAAATCTTATAACACCATATTTGCAGTAGCCAATACATAGAAATGCTGTGCGTTAAATTAAAGTTTTTTTCAAAATCAAGTACGCAAATCATTAAGATCTAAAAATTTTAAAAAATACGGTTTTCAAAATACCTAATTATTAAAAAAAACGAAAAAGCTCTCGACAATGCCTGGTGAATTATGTGAAGAAGTACTGTGCGAAATCTTAAAGCGATTGGTCCAGTAGCAGAATTATCGTGCACACGGACTTAACATATTGTAATGAACACCCAACATTTATACCAATTTCCTAATCGAAAACCTTCAACCGAAAACACAACTGGCAACACTATAATGGAATGGTAAAATGACAGGCATTGCTTGTAAGCCAGTGTGTGTGAGTGTAGAGATGCTTGACAGCAAATGTGGAAACCATGGAGAAGAAACTGGAACGCTCTAGATGAGTGTTGTTCTATATAAATAGGACCGCTGACGCAACGAGCAGTCAGTTCACAGTCAGTCAGTCACAGTCAGTCACCGTCATCGCGAGAGGACGTACACACAGCGGACTAAAAACACAAACCCAAAACACACCGAACAAAAAAGGGACACTCACCGACTACCTGCCAGGTACCTGATCTAGAAGAAGGACCGGACTGGTAATAGGGTTTTATCCCATCATTATTGTAATTCTTCGGAATTATAAGTAAGCTAATCCTTTAATATTTTGTTTTTCCAGGAAAGAATTAACCTTTTCTAGAAATTATAATCTCTTGCAGGATTAATAACTAATCACTTTTTATTTTCCAGGAATTTTTAATAATATTTTTAAGATTTCAGGAAAAATGGAGAAGCTAACCTTAGAAACGGCATTCACCGCTCTCAAAACTTTGCTGAAGCGGATGCAAGCCGACCTGGGGTTAGAGCACCGGCAGCGCCTCAGCGGCCTCGTCAAGGAGCTGCAGATACAGCTCGATGCACCGCAGCCAATGGAGGAAATAATAGAAGTCAACGAAGGAAAGGACGAAGATTTTATCTGCCTGACTGGCGACGAGGCAGATAAATCTGATAAGTCCGACGAGGACGACCAGTTTACCGAGGTAACTGGTAAGAAACGATCAAAGAAGACAGCCGCCAAAAAAGACTCCAAGAAGAAGAAACAGGAGCCGCCATCACCAATCGGGTCGGTGAATTCGACTTTACCTACCCCAATCACCGTAACAGCGCCAGCAGTGGTGCCAGCAGTAGCACCAACCGTTCAGCCACCACCGCCAACAACTTCAAAGAAAATACTCGCAGCCAAAATCAGCCCACCATCAACTTCCACAACACCAAGAGCACCAAAAACAAGCGAGCCAGCCAAGGGTCCCGGAATGCCGCCAATTTTCTGTTTCTCAGGAAACATTGCTGAGATAAGCCGGTTCTGCAAAGGGAACAAATTGCCAGTCACGTTCAAAAACCGCAATACAAAGACAACAATTATCAACGCTGGAAGCCGCCAATCATTCGAAGGAATTAAGAAATTCCTCAAGGAGAGGAAGATTCAGTTCAATTCCTTCACACCGAAGGAAGATAGAAAGAACTTCTCCTCAAAGGCATCCACCACTCCTACGCTGCGATTGAAGTCGAAGATGAACTCAGGATAGAGGGCCTCCCTATCATCAAGTACACCGAATTCAAAGCCAAGAGGGCACAAGGAAAGTCCTACAACAACTTCGTCGTGGAACTGGACAAAACCTGCCAGCTCAGCGAGGTCTACACAAAGACACTCATTATGAACCAGAAGGTCCACTGGGAGAGACTTAAGTCCAACGATATCGTGCAATGCAGGAATTGCCAACGATTTGGACATGTTGCCACCAACTGTGGGCGTCAATACGTCTGCGTGAAATGCAAGGAGGTGCATGAGCCAGGTCAGTGCAAGCGCACTACCAACACAGGACTGGATGTGTGGTGTGCAAACTGCCAAAAGGAAGGACATCCGGCAAGTTTCAAGGGGTGCCCAACCCTTAAGGCCAAGTTGACTGAAAGGAACAAGGAAGTCGCCGAGAAGAAGGCCCAGCAGGCATTCGCCGCCAAATCCATCTCCATGGCAACCCGCCCAGCCGTCAGCTATGCCTCAATGTTCAGAAGCGGACCTTCGCCCAAGTCAGCCACATCCACGAAGCAACAACCAACTGCAGCCAAAACTCCCAAGTTGACCCCAGCCATGCCCACCAGACCGACACCAACCTCACCTATCAACCTCAACAACGAAGCACAGCGGATATTTGGGAGCGACCTTGGTACCCTGATGAAAAAAGCCAAGACGGCAATACCCACCAGCTACGATAGCATGAGTGAAGAAGATAAGTCCGTGGCCTTAGCCACCTTCATATTCCAAATATGCAAGTAAAGAGGCTCCGCATCATGACGTACAACGTAAATTCGCTGTACAGCCTAGAAAAGAGGACGTCATTTAATCTATTTCTAAAAAAACATAACCCCGACATTGCTCTCATTTCAGAAACCAACGTAACCAAACGAAACAATATTAATATGAATAAATATTTTACTTTCAGGAAGGACAAAACAGACACAAATAGAGGTACTGCCATTTTCATCAGGGAGAAAATCTCAGCTGGAACCACCGAGCATACCATCCAAGGGCTAAAGAAGATTGAGGCCACGGCTATCACCGTTCAACTTGGACACGATGAAACACTTGGAGTAGTGAGCATCTACGCGAAGTGCTCATCCAGCGTCAACGACATCAAAGACGATCTTCAAAAACTCAACAACTTCATCAGTGGAAGAACGTACGGGCTGATAGGCGGTGACTTCAACGCTAGACATACCCTTTGGATGGACACCACATGCAGTATTGAAGGAATGGCCATTACCAATTGGTTGGACGACAATAGCGAGAATCACAATCTCGTTGTTATATCCCAACCAAAGCCGACCTTCCCTAGGACACCTTCAACATTGGATTTCTTCCTAGCAACATCCAACCTTGTGCATGTACTACCCGAGTTTAGAAACTTTGTTTGCACGGCAATACCCAGTGACTCTGACCACGAAGCGGTACAAATTTCTATTAACCTTAATGCACCTTTTATCATTTCAGAACCACCACCAGAGTATTTCATCAACTACACGAAGCTGGATGTTGAGAAGCTTCAAAGAGATGTCGAGGACAGCATAACCATCCCCCCAACCAATAGAAACCTGCAAAACACGGAAATCGATGCTGCAATCGAGGACCTAGAAACAGTCATCAGAAATGCCTTAGATAGCCAAAAGAAGCCTAAAACATCCAAGGATAGATACCAGCACCTACCAGCCTACATTCAGAACTTGTACCACCATCGACAACGACTGAGGAAAAGACTTCAGAGGATTCGGCAACGAGAACTCAACACAAGTAATTCCGATTACCAGTCTTGGCTGAGCGAGCTCAACTGTACCAACACAATGTTCAGAAATGCAGTTCAACACCACAACAACATACAATTTCAAAAGAGACTGCAAAACATCAAACCTGGTCCGGATACCTTCAAAAACATCAACAGGATAGTCGGCAAAAGGCCAGATATGCCAGACAAGATCACCACCAACAGAGGAGAAGTTTCATCATCCGAGGACAAAGCAGAAGGATTTGCCGAATTTTTTGAAGAAAACTTCGTGTCAACTCCTCCTCCTGACCCCGCATTCCTAAATGATGTGGACTCAACCATCCAGCTGATTGAAGGAAGCACAATCGAAGAAACCGTTTTCAGTGACAAAAACCCTTCATGTGATCCCAGTGAAGGCACCATTTTCACTACTCCAGAAGATATTCTAGATTTGATCCAAAGTGGGCGCCCCAAAAAATCAGCTGGGCCGGACAAAATCTCAAAATTCGTTCTTAAGATACTTCCTCAAACAGTGATGATCTTCCTGGCCATTGTGATGAACAACTGCCTCAACAACTGCCACTTTCCCGAGCGATGGAAGAAGGCGAAGATCGTGGCCATTCCCAAAAAAGGAAACCGAAACATTGTGTCCGGTTACAGGCCCATATCCCTACTCAGCAACGTCAGCAAAATTCTGGAGGATCTGGTTCTCCGAAGGCTCAAGGCATTCTGTAATGACAACAGCATCATCCCGAATATGCAGTTTGGATTCCGGGAGAAACATTCTACCATTCATCCGCTCTTGAAGCTCCAAGGGGACGTTATAAGGAAACTCAACAACCACCAAACAACAGTTGGATGTTTCTTGGACGTTGAGAAGGCATTTGACAGTGTCTGGATAAACGGACTTATCCACAAACTAACCATTTTACGCTTTCCAGGTTCATTAATTAAAATTTTGTTTAATTTTCTTCATTCCAGGTCTTTCTACGTGCAAGTAGACAACACCGTATCTTCAACCAGACCCATCCGAGCAGGGGTTGCTCAAGGATCGAAGCTAGGTCCCTTCCTATACAGCATCTTCACCTCCGACCAACCTCAACCAGAAAGCACCACCAACCTTCTCTTTGCGGATGACTCACTGACCTACGCGCACTCACTGTCACCTGTGATCGCTGCTCGTAGAGTTGAAGACCACGTAAAGAAGCTCTTCGAGTTCTACAATCGATGGGGAATCAAAATAAATTCAGCGAAATCCGAGCTAATTTGCATAAGAAGACCAACACAAGGACTTCGAGATCAGCCGCAAACTGCCACAACATCTGCGTAAACCTTCCCGACGGTACACAACTCAGGCCGAAAAAGCAGGTCAAGTATCTAGGAGTCCATTCCAACGAATTGATGCGTTTCAACCCGCACGCCACTGCAGTCGTCAAAAAAGCTAACTTTGCTTTTCATCGCGTCCATCCGCTGATGCGCAAAAGAAATGGACTCAGCCAAAATACAAAATTGTTGCTGTACAAGCAGCTAATACGACCTGTAATCACCTACTGCTTTCCCGTCTGGTTCACAATATCCAAGACAAAAATGCAAAAACTGGCTGTATTCGAGAGGAAGGTTCTGCGCATATGCACAGGGCTTGGCTACGATCCGATACGCAGGAAAAACGTCAGCAACAGAAAGCTCTATGAAGAAGCAAGGGTCATCCCCATAGACAAATACTTGGTGCAATCTGGAAGACGCCTACTGGAAAACCTGGCCAACCATCCGAACCCCTTAGTAAGAAGGATAACAGAAGAAGATCGACACCCGGACCCGAGATACATCGATGCGATGACACTGATGGAAGACGACACATTCATCAACGATGAGGCAATGGCTTTCTACGCTGAGGCAGCGTCAACCCACCACCGTGGCTAGCTGCCCCATCACCACATCACCCGCCCCGCCCAATCCAACTCCTACACCACCATCCTCCACCACCTCCACCTCCACCAAAACTAACCCCAAGGACAACAGGAACTGAACACTCCTACAGTTATATAAATCTAACAAATTATTACTTTTTTTTTAATAACCATAAACTTAAGCTTTACCCTTAATTTAAATAACCGACAATGTATATCGTTAGGCCCCTTATGTGCCAACACAGCAAAATTAATCATATTATTAAGAAACGTATTATAGTTAAGTATCAACGAGCAGTCAGTTTTGATTATAGAGTGATAAAGTTAAGAGTAAATTGTTGTATACAAGTGATAGTGCGAAAGTGGAGTTGAGATCGAATTAAGTATAGTAGATACTGAATAAAAGTGATAGAAATAAATTGAAAGGTGAAGTTTTATTTTGCGAACTAAGCGCACGTTACAATATGAAAAGTTCAGAAAATCGGTTTGAAAAACGCAGAAGAGTCTCGTCGTTTAGCGGCATACAGATAGAGGTCAGCTGATGTACAGGTTTATATACACCTTGGCTCAAATATAAATAACAAGACCGGAACAGGCCCGTTTATAATTGAATTTATTCAGGGTCGAAAAATACTATAGCGCGCCGTGCATCTGCCGCCCAGGTATAAAACCCGACATGGAGCAAGAAACGCTCAAATACTCATGAAAAATTTTAAAAAAATTTAAGAAAAAAGTCTAGATACTTAACCCCCATCAATTACATCTCTGAAATTATATCCAATGTTAAACTAGTTATATAATGTAACACATTCGAACCAATGAGACTATTGGCTCCTTAATTTAATTACCATGTAATTTAAATTACTTGTTAATAAATCATAATAATAATAATACATTTTTTAAAATTTAAATTTTACTAATCGAATTTGCACAAAGAAAACAAACGAAAAAGTAAACTAATTCAAATTCTTCTTGTCAGTTTTAACAGTTTTAACCATTTAGTCTAAGAGCTGGAAGCAAATTTTTGGAGTGGAGTGATAACCAAAAATAATGCATATATATGTGTAGATACACGCACCATTATATAAGATTCAACCGTCTGGCAGGTTTCTTTTTCAGCCGGGGGCGGGGGTGGGCGTGGGCGTTCAAAAATGGTAATTTTTAAGATTTTGAGGTCGAAGTGATAACCACATAAATGATACATCAAAAAATCAGAAAAATTCCCCTGATTACAAAAAACTCGGTCCCAGACGATTTGGTTTCAGCCTACTGCTTGCCAGACGCATTTTATTACTTTTCAAGTGCATTTTTCAGCTCAAAACACTAATAACTTTTTTCCTATTACATTTAACCAAGAAAGTGGTACGCCAAAAAATAAGAAAATCTGCTCTGATTTCAAAAAAGTGTGTCTTAGACGATTTGGTTTCAGTCTACTGCTTGCCAGACGCACTTTAACATTTTTTTAAACGCATTTTTCAACTTAAAGTACTGATAACTTTTTTCTTATCACATGTAACCAAGAAAATGGTACGCCAAAACATCACAAAAGTTCCCCCGACTACAAAAAATTCTGTCCAAAAGGATTTGGTTTCAGCCTTCTGCTTGCCAGACGCATTTCAACATTTTTTCAAATGCATTTTTCAATTTAGCTGATAACTTTTTTCTTATCACATGTAACCAAGAAAATGGTACGCCAAAACGTCCGAAAATTTCCCCTGATTACAAAAAAGTCGGTCCAAAACGATTTGGTTTTAGCCTTCTGCTTGCCAGACGCATTTTAGCTTAAGCATGTTTATCATATTGAATGAATAATTTCTTGTAGTATTTCATTTAAATGAAATTTTTGATTTTCATTCAATTTGATAGACATGCTTAAGCTAAAATGCGTCTGGCAAGCAGAAGGCTAAAACCAAATCGTCTATATGTGATAGGAAAAAAATTATCAGTACTTTAAGTTGAAAAATGCATGTTACTAAAATGTTAAAGAGCGTCTGGCAAACAGTAGACTGAAACTAAATCGTCTGGGACCGAGTTTTTTGTAATCAGGGTAATTTTTCTGATTTTTTGATGTATTATTTATGTGGTTATCACTTCGACCTCAAAATCTTAAAAATTACCATTTTCGAACGCCCACGCCCACCCCCGCCCCTGGCTGAAAAAGAAACCTGCCAGCCGGTTGAATCTTATATAATGGTGAGTGTATCTACACATATATGTGCATTATTTTTGGTTATCACTCCACTCCAAAAATTTGCTTCCAGCTCTTGGTCTAATTGAGAAGTCATAACAAGAAAGTTTCGTTTTTATTTTGACATAAAATATGAGTAACTAAATAAATAGAAATAAATGTGTATGTATCCTCGCATTCAACGCACCGGGACTTCGAAACTACTGTCAGTTTTCGCCGCTCTGATTGGTCAAAAGTGTCAGAAGTTTCAACTGACATTTAGCTGACAGTTAGATTTTTCAGATTTTCGAACATAGATTTTCAGATGGAAAAAGCAGTCTGAAAATTCTTAAAAAAAGTTCTAGTTGTCAAAACAAGGAAAACAATGTATATGACAATCGGACTTTACTCGGTATTCTTGGGTTAGTTTTTTGTTTTACTAGTTTTCGCTTAATTGTTGAATTGAAATTGATTATTATTGATGTTCGGATATTCTGTTTTGTAAATCGATATTGAAAGTGAATTTATCAGCAACGAAAATATATTTTTGAGGGCACAAATTTTTTTATCAAAATTGATTGAAGTGAATTTACTTTGTATACTACCTTATACAAAAACGTGGAAATCGAATTCCTTAAATTCAAAGTGGGAAAATCTGTATGTTTTCCAATTGCTTTTACCACTAACTATGTAGAACCGAAAGATGAATCACAGTACAATTTTATATATAACACAGAGCTTAAATTGCATTCATGAACTGACAGATTGAATATCGAAGATTCGAAACTGCTGTGAATGGCCGCTATGTCTGTCTTTCCGTATATGGATCTTAAGCCTTACTGCGTGAACACAATGGCTGTAGAGACGCAGCCGCAAGAGATGTTAAAACATTGAATACAAGCGAATACAAAAACAACGCAAGACGGAGCTGGACAAGTTAACTTGATTTTAACAACTCCTGCGGCTCCGGCTCCGTATGCGTATGCGTATGCATTGTGTTCACGCAGTGAGTCGGTTGACCGATTTTCTTTAAAATTTGCAGTTAATATCTGTGGGGCACCCTGCAAATGTGTTTTGAAATTAATTCTCTAAGTCTTGAAATAACGGTACCGGCCATATACCTAACGTAAGAAAAATTTTTGGAAAAAAGTCTAAAAACGGTAGCCCCCTTAGCGCCGTATCTTTTTTAAAAACCGAATTTGTTTAATTTTCCAAATTTTCATTAAATTTCAAGAAAAACAATTTTTTTTTAATATTTTCCAAACTTTACCTTTGATTTTTTCAAATTTGTTGTCAATTCATCTTTTGGCGAGATCTTGAAACTTGTTCACTTGATTTTTAAAAATCTAATTTAAAAAAATAAAAAATCGATTTTTTTAACTATTTTAACGATTTTGATAAAATTTTCAGCAACTTCAAGAAATGGCGCTATTAGATGTTCGTCACAGAGGAGATATAACAATAGGCCAAACCACACACACCAGAGCATCTGTCCTCAAACTGATTCCACAAACACCACTTTATTTTCAGATTTCAAAACCAGTTTGAAATCCGAAAATAAAGTGGTGTTAGTAATTTCACTGACACAATTTTATATTCAGCTGAGAACGTGTATCACAGATAGATCTCGTGTTACAAAAGCAACAATAGGGCTGTTTTTTTGGGAGGCTGTCCGGTACCTTGTATGGTAAGTCCAAAAAAACGGTTCGCGTTTTTATGTTTGATAGTTGGTGTCCGTGACGAGTTGTAGTTGGGAAATGTCAAAATAGCGGTGTTCACAAAAGTATGCAAGTATTTTCTTGTGGTTTTTTTTCTCTGTTTACACGCTTGGGTTCAATTCACTTGAGAGTGAATGAGAACAAGTGCGGAAAACTTTTAAATGTCGGTAATCCGCTAAAATACATTACTTAGAAGTTTAAAAGTTCAATACTTGTATTTTAAAAGTGTCTTAAGAAATAAGACACAAGCGGATACTTATCTGTATAAGAATCAACTTCCGCTTCATGGTATATATGTAACGAATAACGAAATCGAGTTTACTATTCCTTAATGGTTATTAATTGTAGATTAAATAAGTCTGGAACAGATGGCGCTTTTGTTGTTATTAATCATAGATTGCATAAATCTAGAACAGATGGCGCCTTAAGCGAATTTCTTTACAGAGAACTGCAAAACATTGTCCCTTGCGTGGTTGTATCTGCTAGTAATCAATAAATAAATCTATTTTAAGATAAGACGTAGTAAATACTATTGGAAAAAATGTCAACATTCACCGAAAAATGTGTTAAGGAACTATGCAAAAAAGAACAAAAAAATAGTTTAACAGAGTTTTTTTCGTTTCTTTTACGATATATTATTGTATACCTATGAACCTGCAAATTAAATAATCAAAATCAATAAATTTCTACAATTCAAAAATCGTTACCATAATTCTTTTCTATTCTATTCTATTCTTGTACAAAATTCATTTCGATTCACTTGTGAACACGTCCTTTTTCTGTTGTTCGAGCCTCTAGTCGCACCAACATTTAAAAATGAAAAACTCATTCGAACTCGAATTCTATCCCTTGTAAGTTTTACTCATCCTTTTATCCCTTGTATCTTTTGTTGTTGTTGCTTTACATGTATTTACCATACAAGGTACCGGACATCTTCCCAAAAAAACAGGCCTAATATGCCTGTTTTTTTGGGAAGATGTCCGGTACCTTGTATGGTAAATACATGTAAAGCAACAACAACAAAAGATACAAGGGATAAAAGGATGAGTAAAACTTACAAGGGATAGAATTCGAGTTCGAATGAGTTTTTCATTTTTAAATGTTGGTGCGACTAGAGGCTCGAACAACAGAAAAAGGACGTGTTCACAAGTGAATGGAAATGAATTTTGTACAAGAATAGAATAGAATAGAAAAGAATTATGGTAACGATTTTTGAATTGTAGAAATTTATTGATTTTGATTATTTAATTTGCAGGTTCATAGGTATACAATAATATCGGATAAACTTTCTAATTTAATTTTGAAAGAGGTGAACCGGTATTGTGGTCGAGACTATTGAAATGAAATTTTTTTAAACAAATAAAAGTTCCTTTATTGACCACAACAACAAAGTTAAAATTCAAAATAAAAAATAAAACACATAGGTACGCGAATTACTTTTGGTAATGAATTTTATTTGTATGCATTTCGGGTTGACATGCAACCCATCATCAGCAATTAACAATCGTTACTGTAACGAGTAACGATTGTTAATTGCTGATGATGGGTTGCATGTCAACCCGAAATGCATACAAATAAAATTCATTACCAAAAGTAATTCGCGTACCTATGTGTTTTATTTTTTATTTTGAATTTTAACTTTGTTGTTGTGGTCAATAAAGGAACTTTTATTTGTTTAAAAAAATTTCATTTCAATACAATAATATATCGTAAAAGAAACGAAAAAAACTCTGTTAAACTATTTTTTTGTTCTTTTTTGCATAGTTCCTTAACACATTTTTCGGTGAATGTTGACATTTTTTCCAATAGTATTTACTACGTCTTATCTTAAAATAGATTTATTTATTGATTACTAGCAGATACAACCACGCAAGGGACAATGTTTTACAGTTCTCTGTAAAGAAATTCGCTTAAGGCGCCATCTGTTCTAGATTTATGCAATCTATGATTAATAACAACAAAAGCGCCATCTGTTCCAGACTTATTTAATCTACAATTAATAACCATTAAGGAATAGTAAACTCGATTTCGTTATTCGTTACATATATACCATGAAGCGGAAGTTGATTCTTATACAGATAAGTATCCGCTTGTGTCTTATTTCTTAAGACACTTTTAAAATACAAGTATTGAACTTTTAAACTTCTAAGTAATGTATTTTAGCGGATTACCGACATTTAAAAGTTTTCCGCACTTGTTCTCATTCACTCTCAAGTGAATTGAACCCAAGCGTGTAAACAGAGAAAAAAAACCACAAGAAAATACTTGCATACTTTTGTGAACACCGCTATTTTGACATTTCCCAACTACAACTCGTCACGGACACCAACTATCAAACATAAAAACGCGAACCGTTTTTTTGGACTTACCATACAAGGTACCGGACAGCCTCCCAAAAAAACAGCCCTAATGTAAACAAATGGAAGTTGCGGGGCAAGAGAAGTAATGGGTTTCCTTCTTGTTCTTTATTCCTCTAAGATGTTCGTTCAGTACTTTTGGAATATTTAACTAAATTTTTGTGATTTGATTTAATTTTTATAATTAATGTGTAGTTGCATCCACAGAGTATGTTACGTTATATAGTGAATTGAATTGAATTCTTTATTGAGACTTATCCTCGATTTTACATGGAATTTTCTTAGCGATAACTACAATAGGGCTGTTTTTTTGGGAGGCTGTCCGGTACCTTGTATTGTAAATCCAAAAAAACGGTTCGCGTTTTTATGTTTGATGGTTGGTATCCGTGATGAGTTGTAGTTGGGAAATTCAAAAATAGCGGTGTTCACAAAAGTATGCAAGTATTTTCTTGTGGTTTTTTTTCTCTGTTTACACGCTTGGGTTCAGTTCACTTGAGAGTGAATGAGAACAAGTGCGAAAAACTTTTAAATGTCGGTAATCCGCTAAAATACATTACTTAGAAGTTTAGAAGTTCAATACTTATATTTTAAAAGTGTCTTAAGAAACTAGACACAAGCGGATACTTGTCTGTATAAGAATCAACTTCCGCTTCATGGTATATATGTAACGAATAACGAAATCGAGTTTACTATTCCTTAATGGTTATTAATTGTATATTAAATAAGTCTGGAACAGATGGCGCTTTTGTTGTTATTAATCATAGATTGCATAAATCTGGAACAGATGGCGCCTTAAGCGAATTTCTTTACAGAGAACTGTAAAACATTGTCCCTTGCACCTCACAGATGGCGACCTACAGCAACGCGTGGCCGCGTCTGCTAGTAATCAATAAATAAATCTATTTTAAGATAAGACGTAGTAAATACTATTGGAAAAAAATGTCAACATTCACCGAAAAATGTGTTAAGGAACTATGCAAAAAAGAACAAAAAAATAGTTTAACAGAGCTTTTTTCGTTTCTTTTACGATATATTATTATATACCTATGAACCTGCAAATTAAATAATCAAAATCAATAAATTTCTACAATTCAAAAATCGTTACCAAAATTCTTTTCTATTCTATTCTATTCTTGTACAAAATTGATTTCGATTCACTTGTGAACACCCCCTTTTTCTGTTGTTCGAGATACATGAAAGTCTCTAGTCGCACCAACATTTAAAAATGAAACATCGAAAAACTTATTCGATATCGAAAAATCTATCCCTTGTAAAATTTACTCATCCTTTTATCCCCTGTATCTTTTGTTGTTTTTGCTTTACATGTATTTACAATACAAGGTACCGGACATCTTCCCAAAAAAACAGGCCTAATAATCTTAAAGCGGCTGTCAAGTATTGCCTGCTATGGAGTTACTTTATAAGAGATGCCTCTTGGCTGACATTTATTGTATTTCGACTGCTCTTGCTCATGAGCGTACTTGTATGAAATTGGTTTGACGTTTTGTCATTTGGTAACAAATATACAAGGTGAGAAGGGACTTATACTAACTTACGAACTAGATAACGAAAAACTAACAAAAATACTGCATTAAAATGCCAGAGTAGCTTGAAGGTTGTACATTAAACAAATAATTAAGAGCGAGGACGCTCTATTGTTTGAAAATCATTTCTATGAGTCGTTTTTTATATTCTTTGTAAAATACAGTCAACGAGAAGACTTTATACAGAGATTGTCTTTCTTAGAATAAGTTAACAATTATTTTATTTATTTCCTTTTTTTTTAATTCGTGAATCTTTGTGTAGAGACAATATACAATGAGTGAACATGTAGTTGACAGGTCATACATCTAGATCAAAACAATTTTGGATACTTTGAATAACATATTTGATGATGAGTAGTGAAGCGACATTAAAATTTCTATCTTGTATGTACAGTCAAGTATTAATATGTTTCGCATAGAAGAATTTTACTATAACAGGGATTTTAATTTCTTTTGGGTTAAATTGTTACAATTTCTTTTAAAATACATAGTTTTTATTGAAAGCTACTAATGTTCTGGCTTTAAAGGTATTTAATCCGTTTATGCCTAACATTTATATTTCAATACCTAAAAAGGTAAGTGCTGCCGGCCTCATATTGATTAAGGAGAGCATTGATATCAGTATATAATTAAAATTTTTCTTTATTTTAGATTTTTTCTTTTTCTTATTTTGTTTTTTTTTTATTTTTTGTAATATTTGCATTGACTAAGGTTATCAGTTCGATTCCTCGTACAACAGTGAATAAAGGTAATTTTTTTATTTTTTTTGCATTATGTTATTCTACGTTATACATTATTTGTTACTTTCAGCCACGGTTCTGACCTTGGGTGGCCGAAGTGAAAAACAAGGGAGGTGATGTCTCAGTAGAGTCCAGCTCCAAGTAAGTCACCCCAATGGGTGATAGGTATCCAACGTTTTCCCAAGAGGACCCCATCTGCGAGTGAATGATATTTTTAATCAAGCCGTTTTCCAGGAGATCAAGGTTGGATATAAATCTTTTCATATGCAAGAGATTATATCTCAACAGCGGAATGGTTTTCGTGACGTTGTATATACAGGGTGTCCCGTAATTCGTTTTACATACTTTGGGATATGATTCTTGGTCATATTCTAACAAAAAAATTGTTCTACAGTAAAGTCCGTTTCTCAAGTTTGACATCACTTTTTGACAATTTAAAAAAAGGCTAACTTTGGTGTACCCTGACCTTTTTTAAATTCGATATCTCTATCGAAACTGATGATAGGAACCTAATCTTAGACTCAATTTTTTGTAGAAATAACAACCTTTAAGACTGTATTTAAATTAGGCTTCCATAGGTTTAAGGTTGCCAGACTTATTTACCTATTGAACATTCATACCCCAAATTTAAAGCAAACACCCACAATGAAATCCAAAAACGGGCTCTGGCATGGATTCAAAACGAAGGATGGGGCTTTGAGCACTTGTTATAATTGTATTTGTATTAAATACATAAAAAAACTACTAAAAGTGATCATATTATTGTTTTATTCAAACAAACCTCAAAGCAAAAACTTTTTTTTATTTTTTTTTAAATTTTTCCCATTTCGTATTTTTCTTAGTATCATAAAATGTATGGGTTTTTGAGTTAACTTAGTGCTGAGTTTTTTCTTTATTATTGTTTTGTTCATCTGTAAAAAATAAAGAAACTCTATGTTTATCAGGCCTTTTCTCCAAAAAAATGACCTCAAAGTCAAAACTTTGTTTTGGGAAGAAAATTTGAACACCACTTAAAATTGAAAATCTGGCAACCCTAAACCTATGGAAGCCTAATTTAAATACAGTCTTAAAGGTTGTTATTTCTACAAAAAATTGAGTCTAAGATTAGGTCTCTATCATCAGTATTGACAGAGATATCGAATTTAACACAGGTCAGGGTACACCAAAGTTAGCCTTTTTTTAAATTGTCAAAAAGTGATGTCAAACTTGAGAAACGGACTTTACTGTAGAACAATTTTTTTCTTAGAATATGACCAAGAATCATATCCCACAGTATTTAAAACGAATTACGGGACACCCTGCATATTTATTAGAAAAGCGTTTAGTGCGAGTTTCAAAGTTTTTCCCAGATTCCAGCACAGTCTTAGGATTTTCCTTTCTAATTTTTCCATTATTTGAGCTACCGTGGGGGAGATGGAAAACCATATTGGGAAGGCGTATGTTAGAATGGGTCTTACTAAAGTTTTGTAGAAGAGAAGTTTAGTTTTGCTGTTAAGAGCTGAGTGCTTGAAGAAGGACATGAACATATTGGAGATTTTCCTGGCTTTTTCGATTGTTATTTTGGCATGACGATTGAATTTGAGTAGGTTGTTAAAATTTACCCCTAGGTATTTTATATTGTTTTTAGCTTGGATAGTGCAATTGTCTAATCTAAGTGAGAGGTTTCTACACTCGCCTACCACCCCCGCAGGGCCTTTTCCGCTAGCATTCCGAATGCAGATTACCTCTGACTTGGGGATATTAAGTTTGATGCCCCAGGTTTTGTAATACGTGTTTATTTTATAGAGATGTTTTTCTAGGTGCCTTAGCGCTGTACTAGGGGATTTGTGGCTTGAGTAAACAATGGTGTCATCGGCATATAGGAGGCCGGTTGAGGTAAGATTATTTTCTGTGAGCAGATGCGGGAAATCATATATAAGAAAATGTTATAGAGTAGTGGTCCCAAGATAGATCCTTGAGGGACGCCTCTGTTACATTCACTCAAATTACTCTTCGAGCCCTGGATTTGGATGTAGAAAGTTCTTTCGTGAAGAAAGCTGTAAAGAATGTTAAGTATATGCGGGGGGTGTGTAGTGATGCCAACTTCGCTAGGAGACCCGACCTCCAAACACTGTCAAAGGCTTTTTCAACGTCTAGAGAGCAAGCTATGGTGCATTGTTTGTCTCTGAGATTAATCACAGCATCATTTTGAAATCTGAGAAGTGCATGGAGCGTGGAGTGTCCTCTACGAAAGCCAAATTAAAAATCTGAGATAGGATCTATCGGAATCTCGGTAGGTGAGTTTAGCATGTTCAGTATTATTCTTTCGAGCAGCTTACCGATGTTAGATAGCAGAGAAATTGGTCTGAAGTTGTTTATGTCTGTGCTCGTTTGATTTTTGGGAATGGGCAGAATTCTTGCGGACTTCCAAATAATTGGGAAGTACGCATTATTGATACATTGGTTAAATAATAACTAGGAACCTAATACCCAGGTCAGACAGCTTCCTCAGCGCAAAGTTAGAGATCTTATCAGGCCCTGTTGATTTTTTGGGTTTAATCTCTTTGATCAGTGTCTTAATCGATTCAAAATTTGTGAAGATGTTATTAGCAACTGGGCTTAATGCAGGATTTTCTGAGTCGAAATGGAAGATGTGCTCGGGGATATTTCGTGCTATATTGCTACAGGTTTCTGCCGCTTCTTGTGTGGTGAAGGGGTTAAAGCAAGGAGCCCTTTCCCTGTAGATTTCTTTGAAGTGACTCTCAAACGCCGCCACTATGCCCAGTTCTTTAGTAATAGTTAACTCGTTTACTGTAACTTTGTTACAGGTGAATGTTTTCTTGCTGCCAACCAGTTTGAAGGCTTCAGCAAAGGCCCTGGGTCCTGGAGTAATCTTTGAGAGTCTAGTACTGAGGGATTTATTCAGCCATATGTTCACCTTCTCTTTAATGATAGTGTTAAGTAGCATTATTTGAGAAGAGAGCTCCCTGTAAGAAGGGTTGTATCTGTTATAGGAATTGTGAAAGATATTTTTAAGGCGGCGCTGCCATTGGTGCTTAATCTTATATAAATTTTCTATTTCGGGAGGGAGGTTTTTATATTTTTTGAACGAGGAAACTGAGTTTGTGGAGTTCTCCTCCAGGGTGACTAATAAAGCTTCGTTGAATTGGAGAATTAGTGTTTCAATTTCATCTTTGGATAGACAGAGAGATTCCGGAGGGAAGAAGGTTTGCAGTCGTTGATCAAGTTGTGCTCTGAAAGATTGCCAGTTGGTGTCCTTGAAAGATCTTGAGGAGCATTGGATATGTGAGCAGATGTTGGCTTCTTGGAGTTGAATGTTTAGAAGAAGAGGACTGTGCTCTGTAAATGTTGGAAGTGTTACCAGAGTGAAATTGGGGTCAATTCTGTTTATCAGATGATTTGAGATCATGAAATGATCTATAAACGAAGCTCCTCTTGGGAAGGTGGGCGTATCCGAGGTGATATTAATTAAGCATGGGTTGGAGTTGTGAAACCAGGTTTCCAAGCTTCTTCCGTTCAGGTTATATGAGGAGTCTCCCCAATTAGTGCTTTTAGCGTTGAGATCGCCTCCAATGATTGCACCGTCAAAGCTGTTAGATAGCGCTTCAATTTTGCCCAACTCCGTAATCAGTAAAGAGGTGGGAGTATTTGAAGGAAAGTAAACTGTCCCTAGCAGGAATTTTTTAGTAACGTTATCTGAGATGCAACTCACACTAACAAAGACAGAAGGAAATTCGGAAGGACCCGAGTCTACAAGTTCGTATTTAAAAATTTTTTTTATAATCAACGCTACGCCTTGTTTATAATCATTACGTAAAATGTTAAAGTTATCTAAGTATACCTTATGTTTACTAGACAAATGGGTTTCTTGGATGTAGGCTATGCAACAGTTGTTATCTTGGAGAATTTTGAGTAGTTCTATTCTCCGCGAATGAGCAATTAAGGACGTAATGTTAAACTGTAGGATTTTTAATAACATCATTTCGAACTAAACATTAACTGGTTGACCAGTTCGAGATAGGCCAATCTTTTTTCGGCTAGGGAACTGAATTTCCCTAGGTTTGCCATGAAACTTTCAATTTTTGCAATGAGTGTACTCATATCCAGCCCAAAAAGGTCGTTGGAAAGATCCATAAATTTATTTAATGGGTTATTAGATGTAGTTTTAGAAAGATCTGGAGTCCCTAGGAATGAGTTAGTGTTGTGACCGTTAGGTTTAAGATGGCTGGCGAATGAGACACCCGGGACAATCGAGGCTCCGCTGGAGAGGGCGTGTGCCAAATTACTAGCTTTGTTTTTCTTTAAAATTGCGTCATGAAGGATCTGTTTCCTACGTGCTTCATATTGTTTGTACATTTTACAGCCTCTGAAGTTTGCGGGGTGGTCCTCGCCGCAGTTAACACAGGTAGCCTTGCTACCTTCAGCCTTGGCCACAGAGCAAAGCCCTGGGTCATGGTGGTAGGTGCATTTGACGCATTTGTATGCGAAAGCACAATTTTTTGCAGGATGCCCAAACTGCTGGCAACGCCTGCACTGCAGGGGGCCTCGGTTGCCCCTTGGTTTTTCCCAGTATACCCTAGTGTGAAATAAATATCTAATTTTAAGGAGCTCACTCGCGTTAGTGCCCGGCGGTAAACGTACCAGAAAAAGGTTATATTTAATTTTATTCTGTTTAGATCTAATCGTTTCGAAAGGAGCAACGCTTAGCACTTCTGTAAACTTTGTCTTGATCTCTTCCAAGATTTCGGAAGGAGGAAACTCGGATGTGAGTCCTCTTAGGACAACGTTGGCGGTCCTATCTTCCTTCAAAGTGAAGGAGTATGCTTGAGCATCGCTGGTATTCCTCAATAGAGACATTAAATCCCTGTGTGCATCATTGCTATCGACGTACAGTCTGCTAGTTGCCCCCCTATTCACTATTTTATACGAGAAGTCTACTGATTTTTCTTTAAAATCCCTGACTAGCATTCTAATATCAATATTCCTTAATATTGTAATGAACACCCAACATTTATACCAATTTCCTAATCGAAACGTTTAACCGAAAACACAACTGGCAACACTATAATGGAATGGTATAAAATGACAGGCATTGCTTGTAAGCCAGTGTGTGTGAGTGTAGAGATTTTTGACAGCAAATGTGGAAACCATGGAGAATAAACTGGAACGCTCTAGATGAGTGTTGTTCTATATAAATAGGACCGCTGACGCAACGAGCAGTCAGTTTTGATTATAGAGTGATAAAGTTAAGAGTGAAATGTTGTTAACCAGTGATAGTCCAATAGTCGAGTTGAGTTCGAATAAAGTATAGATACTGAATAAAAGTGATAGAAATAATTTGAAAGGTGAAGTTTTATTTTGCGAACTAACCGCACGTTACATTGGTGTCAGAAGTGTAAATAAAACTTATTTGACTAGTAAAGTGTAAAAAAAAAAAAAAAGTAAAAAGAAAAATAATAATTATATACAGCGAAAATGGGTAAGTTGTTAGAAGAGTTCACTTGCATTGAGCTTAAAAGTGAGTTAGGTAAGCGAAATCTTTCTAGAGCGGGATCGAAAAATGAGCTCGTCCTGCACTTGCGTAACTATGTGGAACAGCAAGGGGAAGACGTGAACACTTTTGTTTTTGAAACAGAAGTGGAAGAAGAGGAAGTAAGTGAAAGTGTAGATTTTTCTAGTATGATGAAACTTTTGTTAGAACAGCGAAACGAGCAAAAGAAGGAACAGCAGAATGTTCTCGAACGACTCGAAGTACAACAAAAGAAGCTGATTGAAGAGCAACAGCAGAATATTCTCGTACGTCTGGAAGAGCAGAGAAATGATCAAAAGAAGGAACAGCAGAATGTTCTCGAACAACTGGAAGCACAACGAAACGAACAAAAGAAAGAACAACAGAATATTCTCGAAAGACTTGAGGCGCAACAGAATGTTTTGGAAGGTCAGAAAAACATTCTAGAAGGCAAATTGGGCAACATTGAGAAAAATGTATGTGCCATTGACGAACGCGTTGAAGGTGTGGAAAAACAACTTTCTGTTGTAGAGAATCGTTTCGAAGGCGTAGAAAGCCGATGTGATGTTCTGACCAAGGAACTAGACCAGATCCGGAAAATCAAAATTCGAGAATCTGCAGGAGAGTTTGCAAGGAAAAAGGAGATGAAACCCCCAACATTTGATGGACAGTCTTCTTGGCCAGTCTACAAGAGACAATTTGAGGCAGCCGCGACAACAAATGGCTGGGATGACGAAGACAAGTACATAGCACTCACTCTTGCTCTTAGAGGACCAGCAGCTGAATTACTTCAAACTTTTCCAGCTGGTAAGAGCGGAGATTTCAGTTCTCTTGTGGCAGCTATAGATAAACGCTTTGGCGATAGCCACTTGAAGGAAGTCTTCCGAGTGCAACTCAATAACAGAGTCCAGAAAAGGGGTGAAAGTCTACAGCAACTCCAAGCAGACGTCGAAAGACTGGTGCACCTGGCATACCCGGATGCTGGAGAAGAAATCATCAACCAGCTTGCTGTTGAGTCCTTCGTCCGTGCCATTTCGGATATAAATCTTCAGAGGTCTGTGCGAACTGCTAGAACACGTACTCTTTCTGAAACTTTAGCATTCGCATTGACAATTGAAGCAGCAGAACAAGCTTCTCATGGAGTACATCGACTTAGAGAAGCCATAGTCGAAGAGTGCTCGTGCCAAAGAGCTGAAATACAAAAGAACCAGCGGAGCGGACTAGCAAGATGTTGGAACTGCAACAAGACCGGGCACTTACAGCGTCAATGCCGACTACCACCAAATAAAGCCGGTTGTCAACATTGTGGAAGCAAGAGATCCAACCCAGAACAAGGTCACAACAACACCAGCGTTACGTATCAGCCCGTTTACCATCAGGTAAGAACAACTTCGAGGGGCAGAGGCTGGTTTCTTGTATCGATGGCCCCAGAACCACCATCCAGGTCTCTCAGACCAAACGAGACAACAAAAGTCTGACTGTGGAAACTACTATTAACGGGAACAAACACGTGGCTACCATCGACACCGGTGCCACAGCCTCCATAGTACGTCGAGACCTGGTAAAGACGACGTGGCTTCATAACACCAATAGCTACCGTCTAAGAACCGCAACGGGAGAAGCAGCAAGAGTATATGGAGAAGTGTGTCTTAAGATCCGACTGGCCGATCTAGTGTTTACTCATCAATTCCTGGTGGCAGATATTTGTGACGAGTGCATCATTGGAATCGACTTTATGAAACAGCACGGAGTTATTTTGGACATCGGTAATCAGGTTTTGAAGTACCAAAATAAGGAACTTCCAATGACCTATTCGAACGAAAGTACGTCGACACTGAGGACTGTCATCACGGAAGATCTGATTCTGCCTCCTTCTTCTGAAGTGTTCGTTTGGACAAAACTGGAAGGTGAGTTTGGAAGCCTTCGATACCTAATGGTGGAACCAGACCCAGAGTGTTCCTACCAAAGCGTCATCATTGGGAAAACACTAGTAGCACCGAAAAACAAAATGGTCCCCGTACGATTACTAAACACCAGACCGTACGATGTAAAGTTGAAGAAAGGAGAAGTCGTTGGACGTTGCGAATCGGTTGCAGCAATTACGAAGATCACAGACGAGGCCCCGAGAAAAAACGTTAACCCCGGAGGAGCTCATAACCATCAGAGCTAAAATACTGAGTTCATCCAACCTTGATCACCAACAAACAAGGATGGCTGAAAATCTCCTACAAGAGTACACTGACATCTTCGCATCGCAAAAGGGACAATACGGTAGGACACAGTTGGTGCAGCATCGCATCAACACAGGAGATGCAAGACCGATTCGTCAACCCGCAAGACGTCTTCCACTGGCCAAACAAGGTGAGGTTGAGGAAATGATAACAACAATGAAGAAGGACGGTCTTATCGAAAATTCCAAAAGTCCTTGGGCGTCACCAGTGGTTCTAGTGAAAAAGAAAGACGGAAGCACTCGTTTTTGTGTGGACTACCGAAGGCTGAACGATGTGACTAAGAAGGACAGCTATCCCCTGCCGAGAATCAGTGATACCCTGGATGCCATGGAGGGAGCCCAGTGGTTTTCGACGCTGGACTTGAAGAGTGGATATTGGCAAGTTGACATCCACCCTGATGATCGGGAAAAGACGGCGTTTTCTACAGGTAATGGGCTCTGGCAGTTTAAAGTTATGCCGTTTGGGCTATGCAACGCTCCGGCAACATTCGAGCGTTTGATGGAGTGCGTTCTTCAAGGACTGACGTGGAAAGCGTGCCTTGTCTACTTGGACGATGTCATTGTTTACGGGAAAACATTTGACCAACATTGCAAGAATCTAAAAGCCGTGTTTCAGAGACTTCGAGAGGCTAACCTTAAACTGAATCCGGAAAAATGTGCACTTTTCAAAACCGAAGTTAAGTATTTGGGACACATCATCTCTTCCCAAGGAGTGAAGACTGATCCTGAAAAAGTTGACTCCGTCAAAAATTGGCCAACACCACAGGACAAACATCAACTCCGAAGCTTTCTTGGTCTTGCCACATATTACCGACGTTTCGTTAAGAACTTTGCTGGAGTTGCAAAGAGTTTGCATCAGCTCACCGAAAAAGGGAAGCAGTTCAAATGGTCAGGTGAGTGTGAAAAATCTTTTCAGGAACTCAAATACCGCCTCTGTAACGCTCCAGTGCTGGCACATCCAACACCTGGCAAAACATTCATCATCGACGCAGATGCAAGCAACGTTGGAATCGGGGCGGTACTATCCCAAGTGCATGATGGCGAAGAGAAAGTGGTGGCATATTATAGTAAGGTCCTCTCGAAGCCTGAAAGAAACTACTGCGTGACCAGAAGGGAACTGCTGGCTCTTATCTTGGCAACAAAGCACTTCCATAAGTACATCTATGGACAGAAATTCCTTCTGCGGACAGACCATGGTGCTCTGAACTGGCTGTTGAACTTCAAAAATCCAGAAGGTCAAGTCGCAAGGTGGATAGAAAGACTGCAGACTTATGACTACCAGATTCAACACCGCAGAGGAAAGCTGCACTCAAACGCCGACGCATTGTCCCGAAGACCTTGCAAAGAGGATTGCAAGCATTGTAGGCGACAAGAAAACAAAGAAAATATTACCGCTCAGCGACTAAGAGCTGACCCCATATGCGGATGGAGCAATGAGGAAGTGAGGACCGCTCAACAGGAGGATCCAGATATCGAACCCATTCTCGCATGGAAAGAAAATGAAGAGAAACCTGAATGGGGAGACATTTCTGACAGGAGTCCAGTTCTCAAAGCCTATTGGGCACAGTGGGACTCACTATATGTGCAAGAAGGTGTCCTCAGGCGAAGATGGGAGTCCGTTGACGGTAAATCATATGTGATGCAGCTGATCGTACCGCAATCGAAAGTCAGTGAAGTTCTTCGGGAGATGCACGACGGACCTTCTGGAAGTCACCTGGGAGTTAACAAAACACTGGAGAAGGTGCGACATCGGTTCTACTGGTTACATGCTAGAGACGACGTGGAGAAGTGGTGCCGAACATGTGACAAGTGTGCTGCAACCAAAGGACCTGGTAGGAAGATTCAAGGTAAGATGCATCAGTACAACGTTGGATCGCCTTTTGAGAGGATTGCAGTAGATGTGGCTGGGCCTTTTCCAGAGACCAACGCTGGAAACAAGTACATTCTGGTTGTAATGGACTATTTTAGCAAATGGCCTGAGGCGTATGCCATCCCAAATCAAGAAGCCAAAACGGTGGTCGACCAGATTGTGTTTAACTGGGTAAGTAGGTTTGGCGTACCTATGGAACTCCATTCCGACCAAGGGAGGAACTTCGAGTCAAACATCTTCCAAGGAGTGTGCGGACTACTTGGCATCAAGAAGACCAGAACCACACCGCTTCATCCACAATCTGATGGGATGGTTGAAAGATTCAACCGGACCTTGAAAGAACACCTCACCAAGGTCGTAGGCGACTACCAAAGAGACTGGGATAGGCACGTACCGCTATTCCTGATGGCCTATAGAAGTGCAGTACATAGCTCGACAGGACAAACACCATCTGACATCCTGTTCGGGAAAACCATGCGGCTGCCCAGCGAACTTAAATTTGGATGCCCCACAGAGGAGCCACAGGACACGAACGAGTATGTGGATGACCTCAAGGAGAGACTCGCTGACATCCATAAAAGAACAAGGGAACGGATGAAAACCTACAGCGGCCGGATGAAGACACGGTACGACACAAAAGCGACAACGGCAGGATTCCAAGCAGGAGATCGTGTGTGGCTTTATAATCCTCATCGTCAAAAGGGATTGTCACCGAAACTTCAGCAGAACTGGGAAGGTCCTTATACTGTTGTCACGAGGATTAACGACGTGGTTTACCGCATCCAAAGAGGATTAAGAGGCAAGTTAAAAGTAGTTCATTGTGACCGGCTGCATCGATATAGTGGCGAGGCTGCAGATGGAATTATTCGGGACGAACAATCTTAAGGAGGGGGCAGTGTAATGAACACCCAACATTTATACCAATTTCCTAATCGAAACGTTTAACCGAAAACACAACTGGCAACACTATAATGGAATGGTATAAAATGACAGGCATTGCTTGTAAGCCAGTGTGTGTGAGTGTAGAGATTTTTGACAGCAAATGTGGAAACCATGGAGAATAAACTGGAACGCTCTAGATGAGTGTTGTTCTATATAAATAGGACCGCTGACGCAACGAGCAGTCAGTTTTGATTATAGAGTGATAAAGTTAAGAGTGAAATGTTGTTAACCAGTGATAGTCCAATAGTCGAGTTGAGTTCGAATAAAGTATAGATACTGAATAAAAGTGATAGAAATAATTTGAAAGGTGAAGTTTTATTTTGCGAACTAAGCGCACGTTACAATATTATAGGCGGACAGTACTTACCTGAAAATTTTATATCTTCTTCTGCTGTTTTTGCGTTGGGGTTGCTTGAAGTCTTCGTTGAGGTGGATCCCTCGGTGTCTGGTTCCTCGTTGTTATTGATGCTGGCTTGTGCGAGTTGATTTGCAAATTTGTTGCTTTTGATGGTATGCAGCTTTACTTCCAGTAGCTTAGAGAAGCGGTTTTCGGTGGGGGCGACATCCATTGCTTGAGCGCTTGTTGTGGTAGCTGGAGCAGTGTGCTTCTTTTTCGGCTTTTGCCAATCGTTCATGTTGGTTTTCAAATTATTGGCTGTGTAAGCAGTGTCCAGTTCCACTGAAGGCGATTCACTAGCATTAACCGTGCTGGAATGAGGTTGCGTTTCACAAGATTGTTGGCCGCTTAGGGCTAATAGTTGCTGTGCGATGTCCATTTTTTTTTCTTTTTCGTACGGTGTAATTTTTTTTGCTTTAAAAACCTCGGTTGTTTGCTTCATCCTTGATGAATTGTTGTGGTGGTTAGCCGGTCATGTTTTTCCTTTTAGAGGCAGCAAGGAATGTGGCACGTGGGGACGTGGATTTCATCCACCGAAAATCCCTATTTGGGACCACCATCCACTATTGAATTTTTATAAAACTCTTTAGAAAACAATCTTAATTTGTCAATTGTTAGTATTTCTTAGAAAAAACTTTTAAATTTGGGCTATTTTATGAAAACTATGTGTTATGTTAAAATTCTCTGTGATGTTGTATGGAGGCAAAAAGAAATGGCGACCGTACTCCACTAGCTCCAAATAAAGAATCGTTAAGCTATATAGTTTTATATACAAAAGTAAAAAGTAACATCACGAAGAGCAAACGCTTCTATCGCCACCTGCACATTGTATATTGAAACTATAGTAACATACCAGTAAATCGTTGGTATCGCCATCTGCAGTCTGATGGTAATAGTGTTTTATATACAATGAATCCGATTCGATTGCCCGAACCTAATGGAAACATGCAATTCCTATTTCAGAATTTTCCTCACAGTTTTGTTTACTTGTTTAAAAGTGTACTATTTCTTTCTCTGTTTATTCAATGCGATGAAGCCAATCAACCTGTCAAACTAAAAAGAAACAAAAGAAAGAGACACAAGCAAAATACAATTTTTGTTTCAAACGAAAATGGCTCTG
Source organism: Melanostoma scalare (assembly GCA_949752695.1). NCBI lineage: Eukaryota > Metazoa > Arthropoda > Insecta > Diptera > Syrphidae > Melanostoma > Melanostoma scalare. Next base: position 1,474,228 of record OX456985.1, read on the forward strand.
AGAAACAAAATTGTGTCAAATAAGTGCGCGATATTATTTTGTTTAATATAAAAATAACAAAAATCTCAGTGAACCAATTTTGAAAAACAAACTTTGCCATTTGAATATATTGTAATTTCTACAGAATGTGCCTTCTAAATGAGAGTTAACGGGAATAATTCCTTAATTAAATAGGTATAACTCAAAATAATTTGCTTAAAGTTCATAAGATCAGAATTCTGAATGAAGTTCTAAAAAATAATCCTTGTCCGTCGTCCACGAAGAAGTTCCATTTGGACAATCGAATATAAAAAGTACGCCATTTTTGTGAAAATATATTGTGCACTGATTTGATTTTATGCAATTAGCTAGTCAACAAATTATCATCGAATTATGAATTGATTTTTCGTCGTAATAGCTAAGTATGAAAAACTAAAAATGGCTAAATGTTTGCACCAATTTTCTTCAACCAAATTGATTATTGCCTTTAAAATTTTTAGTTGGTAGTAAACAAGTTTTTGAAAATATTAAACTAGGACGTAAATATTTTTCAGTTTATTCAGTTCAGAACTTAAAAATTGAGGTGAAAGAACGTTTCTTGTGGGTAACTTAAGCATCATCTAGTAATTTCTTTTAAATTGGGTCAGAGGCTACATTTCGTATAATAAAGAGAAAATTCCATTCAAGACCTTCAAAGCACTACTGTATGAATTACAGGGCCATTTTAATGAGTAAAAGTGCTGAAATAATTATTTGTTATGAACTATGAAAAGTTGCTGCGCCAAAAATGGCGCGGAGATACTAATTGCTTTAAGTTTGTTGGTATGTATACCAGGCAAGAAAATAGGATAGACACGCTAACAAACTGGTGGACATCGGTATTCAAAGAAAAGAATCAAGGTTCACTTCACAGCGTAGAAATTGGTTAACTTTCCATTTTTTTATTAAAGTGTACAAATTTCTGAAAAAAGCTAAACCTAACCGATCGTTATGTGAAACGTAAACTGCTAGATTTATGCCCATTTTAACTTGGCTTCATAGATTTTGTAAAACTTGTCGATCGTCGCCATCGCGTCGTTCAGAAATAGGTTCAGGAAAATAATTTGTTTGATGTTTTCTGTTTTAAGTGACCAACAATTCAGCGAAACCTTTTTATCTTCTACAAATCCCGGCGAATGTAAAAAAAAAAATGTCTATGTGGCTGCTTAGATGTCATTTTGCAAGTCAATTTAAATTATTTTGCAGCCACGACGTAGATCTGGTATTCTTTCTTTTTTATTCTTGTCTTTTTTTAGAAGATGTAAACTCACTTTTGTTTGTTCTATGGGCGGTCGTGAAAACCTAAGTTGATCAGAGACCATACATTAACCCTGTTACGTTCTGCTTCTATATTTCTTATAATTGAGCAAGAAAAGTAAGTTGCCAAAGGCCAACAATCTATTCTGACTGTCCTGTCATAAGAATTGGCCATGCATGGCTCTTTCTCGATTAACCGTTCGGTGTCTATTCTGTTTTCTTTTTTAATAAAGATCTGCAATGTTTTTAAAAGATTTTTGAAGTACTCATTTATTCGTTTGGTCTAAAACTCTTTTTTGATAACCAGATGCGCAGATGCAGCAGAAACAAGCAATTGTTGTCAAGACCAGATAGGTTCTTAAGTATCCAATGTTTTTCAGAGCTACATTCAGACGAAAAATCTTTAAGAAAGAGTTGTTCAAGTGGGATTGGGATTTATGGTGTGGTTTAATGCATGAACAACATTGTACGAATCAATAGCACATGTCTTTAAAACTAATTCAGTTTTGAGCTCAACAGGGAAAGCAAAGTAGGTCGAAAGAGCTAATTCTAATTCTTACCAGATTAACTTATGTATTTATTTTCATCCAATTAGAAAGTTGTCAAATCACAATAAAAAGTGTGTCACATACAAAATGAAATATGTTTTTAATGCGTTAATGCGACTTCAATTGTAAAAGCAAACTTACTTACTTACTTAGGTGGGCATTACAGTTCGGATGAACCTAGGCCTCAATCAACATCCTTCTATAACGACTTCGATTTCGTACGAGCTCTCTCCAGTTTTGCACTCTAAGTCGGTTGAGGTCTTATTGCGCTTGCTTGCACCACCTAAGACGAGGTTTTCCCTTCCGCGATTTGCCTACAATGTGCTTTCGAAACCTGTCGAGCCGGAGCGTTTGGGTCCATCCGCTCTGCATGGCCCAACCATCGTAGCCTCGCGATGCGTACTCTTCTGGCTATGCCCATGTTGCGGTACAGCTCATAGAGCTCGTTGTTGTATCTTCTTCTGCACACATTGTCTTCGCATATGGGACCAAAGATCATTCGGAGAATTTTTTTTTCCAAGATCTGCCGTAATGTGAAAATTTGATCTATTGTGGACTTCTCATGTCTAAAACCACATTGATAAGGACCTATCAAGTTGTTGACGTGGGGTTTCAGGCGTTCACATATTACAGCAGACAAGGTCTTATGGGCGAAGCTTATTTCTATAATTGGCGCAATTGCCAGGGTCTCCCTTCTTTAGGATTGGGCATACGATACTGATGTTCCATTTATCGGGCATGCTTTCTTCCGACAATATCGTGCAGATAAGCTGGTGCATGCTCCTTTCCAACTGATCTCCAGCTGCCTTGGTAAGTGCGGCATCAAGGCCATCTGCACCTGCAGTCTTATTTGATTTAAGTTTGCATATGGAAAGCTAACTTCTTCTAGGTCGGGGGGACGGCATTCTTGATCATCGTCCAAGCTGAATTGGGCAATCTGCCTGACAGCGGAATTTGTGTTTTCATCGCCGTTAAGCAGTCTGCAGAAGTGATCTTTTCAGATCCTCAGTAACGACTTTGCCTCTACTACTATGTTTCTCTGTTGGCCTTTACAGGCTTGAGTTCGGGGTTTGCCACCCTGGCAGGATCTTTTTACCTTTTGGTAAAACTTTCCGAATCTCATTCCTGTCATAGCACCTCTCAGTTTCCTCAAACGAACGCTTCTCATGCTGCTTCTTTTTCTTTTCGAGAATTCGGTGTTCTTCCCTTCTTTTCTCCTTGTAAATCTTGTTATACTGATAATAAGCAGCCCTTGTTCGCTTTTGCATCAACATTTGTGGTGCTTTTTGTTTGGCTGCATTTGCCTGCCTGCATTCTTCATCGAACCATGGATTTCGTTTTGGATGCCGAGTGAAACCCAGAACCTCAGAGGCAGCGGTTCTGATGGCTTCTTGGCATTGCTGCCACTGGTCTTCAATTCTTAATGCTGGCGGCATAGGATTCAAGGATAATTGAAGGGACACTCAATTGGAGAAGGCATTGGCAATCTCTTGTGATTGTAGCTTTCCGACTTCATATCTCTTCACAGCGTTAGTTTGTGCGAGTTGTGAACAAGATATCCTCATTCGTACCTTGGCTGCAACAAGCTAGTGGTCCGAGTTAAAGTTGGCCCTTCGAAAAGTTCGGACATCTGACACACTGGAAGAGTGCCTTGCGTTGATCGCAACATGGCCAATTTCGTTGACGGTTGATTGATCTGGGGATCGCAATGTACCTTTATGAATTTTGAGATGTGGGAAGCGTGTACTACTTACAACAAGATTTAGCCGCGCAGCAAAATCGATTAGCCTTAGTCCGTTTTTGAAGGTTTTGTCATGGAGACTATCCTAGTTTTGCGTTAAAATCGCTAAGAACGATTTTCACGTCGTGTCTAGGGCACTGCTCATATGTTTCTTCGAGGAGCTCGTAGAAACAATTTTTGGAGTTTTTGTCTTTCTCTTCTGTATTAGGCTAATATTGGTCAATGTAACCCGGTTGGTCTTTATACGCTCATTAACTGGATTTTGGGTAATAACCTTATCCCTGCGTGTTCCTCTAACGACAAATCCTCACCCAAATAAGAACACACTTTTTAAATCCATACGGTTTCAATTTCGGTTTCCGTTTTAAATTCGGTCGAAAATCAGAACTGCCATGTAAGGCTAAAACTGCAAAGTGAGCCTTCAATTACTGAGTCAATTGGACCATGAGCGAATAATTCGAGATCTCAATAGATCTTAGAAAGAAACCACTAGACCCACTTTTCTACTTAAAGTCTTTAATGTATCTAGATATATTTAGGCAAACCTTTTTCTTGCAGATAATTGTGACGCTTTTGAGAGATATTTCAAGGAAAAATATGGATACGAAGGTGGGACTTGTTACTGCAGCTAAAACGGAATCACTGTTTGTGAGTCCAGTTAAAATAGAAGATAAGCCTGCAATAGAATCAAACGCGATTGTCAAAACAACAGGAAAAGTTGTTAAATCTAACTTGGATGAAAAGTTTAAGCTTGAGGTATGATAATTTCGCAACGTAACATGCAAATATTCCATTTATTTAATACCCAGAGCGAATCGTTTGGAGAACTGCTTGGATCAGTAACGACACACAACTGCCCTGGAGTACGAGCAAGTGCCAGAGTCATCCAGAAAATGAAACAAGACTCAATTAGACCATCCACACCGCCACCAAATGAAAGAGAAACAAAGGCGAAGGAAGAGAAGGGAGTACAAAAGACACCATCCCAATCTAAACCTACAACAAGTCGCTTTACTTGGACGAATCTAGAACGCAACTATTTTTTTGACGCAATCAATGAGTTCGGAAAGGAGTTTGACTCCATTGGAAATTTCATCAATTCTAAACTCAAAAGGAAAAGTTCAACGGATGGTGCTTTCAAAACAACTAATCAAGTTCGTCAGCATTACTACCAAACCTACCATAAAGTGTCCAAATACATTCTATTTTCAGACGGTAAGTGTTTGTGTTTACGCTCCAAAAAAAAATTTTAAACCCCGATATTTGTTGCGTTGTAGAGGTTAAAAAGCCTGTTCAAGAACTCTATACACTTATTAACTACGGGGAGATGCGTAGAAAGCTACAGTTTGTAACTGACAAGCATTTTATGAAATTAAAACACCTTGTTTACAATGGTCACATCACTATCCGATGTAAGGGTAAAAACATCCGTATCAAGACGCCCACATGCAAGGCCCTAAGAAGACTTAATCAGCTAGATGGTAAGTAATGAAAGTTTATAAGTTATATAACTCATAATCTTGGTAAATTTAGATTCTCTTGAGGATATCAAACTGCCAAACAAGGTTGAAGTTGTCCTATCCCCGGCAAATATAGAATCTTTTGGCAGAGTTCAAACCCTGGCACAGAATCCTAGGGCGAAAGCAACAGTTTCGTTACAGAAAAAGCTCGTTAATTTTATTAAAACTTTTCAGTACAAGTGGCGAAGCAGGGAAACCAAATTGGTAAGTCTATATAAAGCAGAAAGAAAGTTTTTAACTTTTGACAAAAAAAAAACAGGCAGAAGAAGAAGCTAAAATGTTCCCAAGTATTTCTGCCGCTGATTCAGAAAACACAACTGCTACTGAATCCCAAATATGCTTTAGACCGAAGCCGGGAGTGCCTATACATCGACCACTTTTAAACATAACCGAATATCTTAGTAGCCTTAGTCTATCACTCTCGTCCTATGAAGACCGAATTGGTGTTAAAATTCGGAGTGAAAGTCTTTGTCAAGACCGTTTGCTGTCCAATAAACGACAACGATGCGACTCTGGCTCCGACAAACGGAGTCCGGAAAGTAAAAAATTCAAATCAAATGAACTCTTAACTGAATCTGTGTTCACAGTAATAAAAGAGGAAAATGGACAACAAATACAAGAAAATGAAAACTGTAACCATGATGGAAGTCTAGGCGATGAGCTTAACGAAGTACTAAACTTTTTAGAAATCAAGAGCGATAGCATCTCAGACACAGCTTCAGAAGTTGACAATAAAGTTCCCGAGGAACAACTCAATATTGACAACGGTAATGCAACTAGTGATCACAAAGATCAGTCAGCAATGCAATCAATTGAGCCAAAAAATAAAAGTGTAAGAAAGCGTAAAGAACACAAGAAAAACGACCATAATTTCAAACCGTTGATAAGTGACGATGTGATTAAGAAAATCCGAAAGGGTTGGACAATTTTGAATGCCGACGATATAACAATCGGTGATCTGTATGTCGTGTTTGGGCAGGACTCCAAACTAGAGTTCGAATATTTTTGGACAAGCATTGGAAATGAAAAGAAAAATGTTTTCAATCAGAAGCAAAACGGAATGCCCTACAGCATAAATGACTGTGATGAACCGGAGCTCATTAACACTTTAACAAAATCTACCCTCGGAAATAAGCTGAAACATTTACTGTTGATAGCTAATTTAAGTGAACGCGTCCGCAAAAAACAATGTTCGTGTGGTCACACATGCGAAAAAACCAGTAAACCAAGGGTAAGTTAATGATTAAAAAGGGCACATAGAGTTTGTTTATTGTTTGTTAATTTTAACAGCTTGATCGTGAAGTTGTGACGAAATCTTTTGTTTCATCGAAAACATTTCAATTATCTACCGTTGATTCGGGAGTTTTTCGCCAGCCTGTTGTTCCCTTTCGTAGACCGACGTTTAGTTTGGACCCCATCAAGCAAATGCCCAACGTAAGTACATGCATTTACTTTCATCGCTTTTTATTAATAAACTATTACAGGGTTCTCGCTTGAAAATGTCGAAACAAGTTCTGGTTCAACGTATGCTTTTGCCACATCGTTCTGGACAACCTTACGATCTTGTCGATGTTAAGGACCTCCAAAACAAGCTTGTAAATAGAGAAGATTCTCCTCCACCAACTACAAATGGGAAACAAAATTCGTCCGAAGATGAAATCGCTGCGATCGAAATTATCAATGAAGACAAACAGCATCTCGAAACGACGGAAACGAAGGAAACGAATAATATAATCGACAGTATTACCCCTGACAGTGGCGTTGACACAAATCATAATTTTCCATCCATCACAGATCAAAGCTCAAATGAGAGTATACATTTTCATGGCAGTCGATCTCCCATAGAACTAGACGAGTGCTCAAGTAAGTTTTGATTGGTTTTTTGTGTTAACCTACAAACTACTATTAATGGTTATGAACTCTTTGTAGCGAGCAGTATATTTAAAGGAATACCTCCATTGAGCCCAATGCAGTTGCTTCGCGACACATCCTCTAACTCGCGCTGGCTGGAAGAGAACCTTAATGACTTTTCTCTAAATAGTTTGTTGGGTCATTTGGATGAAATAAATGCAAATCGTGATATAACTGTAAGAAAATAGTCCAACCACAAAATAGAAACAAACCAAGTTTTTTTTTGTTTGCACATTTGGAACAAAATTGAACTCGACAGTGAAAGAAAATTAACCTACATTTGGTTCGTTCGTTCGTTCTTGGCAACGACAACAAATGGATATGCTATAAAGGTTCGCTTCTTTGCTTAGAATGTGAAGCTTTAAGCTCATATTTTCTAGGCAGTAATCATAAACAATCAAAAGCATTCGCAAAATTATTTACGAAGGTCTCTAACATATTCGAGTCCCTTCTGGCTATTGGTAGTTCAATGTAGATTAGGTTGCCAGTTGCAAACTCTAAGTCCCGATGCCATAAATCGTTGTTACTTCATCATATCGTTTCATAACTGTTGGAAATTTCTCAGATAAACACGTTTTGTATGTACCTAGTTTTTGAACGATTTGTTACCCGTGGGGTAATGGTTAGCATGTCTGCTTGTTACATGGGAGGTTCGAGGTTCGGATCCCAACAGAAAAAAAACAAAAATGTTTTTACACGGCTAAATATATGGCGGTTCTTATGATAGTAATGCCATTTCCATTAGCCGTTCCCTAAATCTAAATTCCTCACAAGGTATGGTTGTGAGAATTACGTTAGACCTCTGGGCTACCTCTATTGTGACACCCTATGTATGTAGTTTATTGATGATACTCGTCTTAAAAGCTACGCGATCCAAACACTGAACTTAAGACATTAGTCGAACATAATTTTTTTTTTTTTTTTTTTTTATATTGAAGTCGATTGTAATGTACAGGGAATGATTTTGCAAAACATTTTGCAATTTTGAAAGTCGTACAGATTTTAAGCTTAAACTTTTTTTTACTTGTATTTGTTGTAATTAAGATTTCAACATATTTAAGGGTCAATCCATTATGTTACAGTTCATTAGAACAACAAAAAATATTTCTAAACGGTTTTTCGGGTTAAATACGCCTATGTGTAACGCCTTAACCATTGAACCAAGGAACAACCAAAGACTTGGCTCAAAACGCAATGCAGACGTACAATAACATGTCGATCTCGCTATCAGCGATATTAATTTTTAAACGAGTTGATCATCTGTATCAGTATTGCTGCTAAAAGCAGTTCCGAAATTTTGAAAATCAATCACCATTTTGTCGTTGGAAAATCATAAAAAAAAATTTTGCGGCTTTCCTCGAACTAAAACAACTCAGATACCGAAATTTCTGCTTTCGAAAATAAAAGCATGAAAAGAAGCAAAGTAATTTTTTTGTCAGCTGATCACTTTGTGCAGTTTACTTAAAAAATAAACGTTGGTTTGGTTCTAAAAAAAAATAGTATATTTAAATTCATTTGCATATAAAATACCTTACTTTCGTTACAGGATCAATCATCAAATCTCTCCGTTCTAAGCGAATCCAGTGTCGATTACATGTCAAAATTTGCTGAAATCACTGCATCAATGCAAAATGAGGAAAAAGACTTATAAGAACAAAAGTTATGCGCTTTCATTCGATATGAAAAATCGGTTTCATCAGAAAAAAAAGCAGATACAAAAAATCACATTAAAACTTCCCTCTGCCGCGTATCGTATTTATATTTATTATATTTTGTAATTTTTTTTCATCATAATATGCTTATGGTATTTTCCACTAAAAAAAAAGATACCTTGGTCTTCACTCATGTAGAGGCAAGAATATTTATGTCTTACGACAGTGACTTGTTTCGTGTGAAAATATCATCATGTTTACATATTTTTTTTTGTATCAGTAATATTTTAATGTTAATTGAAAAATTAATTCTCGTTATTTATTTAATCATTTACTTATTGCTGTAGTATAGAAAGTGTAACTTTTTTTTGTAACTTCCTTATGTTTCTATTTTCAAAATGATGTTACAAACGTTTATTTAAACTATAAATCTGAAATATATATACATTTGATCACATGACTTTTATAACCTAATTGTTTCACTTTCAACGATTCTTGTTGAGGGAGTACTGTACTTGATCAGAATAAGTTCAACGATGGATTTCAACTTTATCTCTTTTCAATAAAAATATACAGTACAGATTATAGGCTTTATGGGGAAGCTTTTGAGACATCAGTGAAGTGCACATAATGTTTGCTTGTGGCAAATTTGATTCGGAAACATACATAATTAGTATCATCTGACCCTATCTGGTTTAGCTGTATCATGACTGCAGTGCATACCAAGCTCAAAAAATAAATTTTGGCGTTTACGGCAACACAATATTGCTTTTACGAAAATATAAAAATATATAATTGGTTCTATTCTTTTCAGAAAAAATTCATTTGCGTTGGTTTTAGGTAACTGGTGTTCGGTCATTAAAAATTCTTTTGTTTTTGTGAGTGCTTATGGTGAAAGAAAATACTTACTCAAACAAGTCCTATCAAGTGTTGTGATATACCTTTTTAAACGGGTGTTTTTCGTGCGGTTGGGTCGAGTCAAGACAAGAAGAAAATTGTGCTGAAGAGGGCGTCTCCTTCCGTTTAGGGGGAGATAAAAAGTTGATTGAATTGCCAGAGGAAGATATACCGCCTCTTTTGTCTTGACCCATCTTATCCGTCCCGAGCTTTTGTCGCATCTTTTGCAAAACACCCTGTACATTTTTTAAAGTGGTGAGGCTGTATTAAGCAGAAAAACATACAAAATGTCATTGCATAACAATTGGTATTTATTTTTCTTATTTATTATACTGAACTTTCTGCACAAGAAGATAAGAACAACAACAAAAAAGCTATCCGAATACGTTTATTGAACGCTCAAATTCAATCATGTGCGTTTTTTATTGTGCATTGCATATTGTATGATAAGTCCGTTAGTTAAACTTTCCTCAGGGTTGACCCCGGTTTTCTTGACAACCCTATGAGTTTTCAAAAAAACCTGGGTTATATAGTCCTCAAAAAACGCTAAACCACAAATCACCACACATTCCTGTCATTAAAAATAAAATACATGCCATTTGACAGCCCTCAATTCGCCACAGCAATAGGGCAAGTTGAGGGAAAACCTAGGTCAACCCTAGGGCTCAAAAAACACTCAATTTGACATTCAGGGCGACTTCAGGTTTCTCAAAAAACGCTTTGTGGTGACCCCAGGGCGAACCTAGGCCTGCAACGAACAAACTTATAAATAAAGTTATTTATGGGCTTACATACATTTTTAATTACGAAATTTGTAAATCGTGAAATGGGCCCCAGTGAAAGGTCCGGACTTTACGGAAGGAAGATCCTGTTATTTCACAGGAAGCACAAAAAACAGATTCATTTCAAAACAGCCATATCAATTTAACTTAAGGTCCCTATTATGAGTAGCGAATCGAACGTTCGATTGGAAGCGAATGTTTTTGCGAGCTTCTTTTATAGCTGTATTATAGGTTGTAGAAACAAAAACTTTGTAGAAAACTTTTTTTTTCGACGTTTAAGGTATGTCAGATAAGGGAATGAACGAAGTTTAATGATAAATAATCCAATAAATGAGTTTATCTAAAACATTCGCTTCCAGTCGAACGTTGGATTCGCTACTCATAATAGTGACCTAAGAAAAAATATGAATTACATTTATAATCCAATCCTTGATTTAATATTACTTATATCCGAGAATCTTATTAATATCTCCTAATTCACGTGTGCTCCAAGGTTCGAGAGGATCCTGGGAAAAATGTTTTCTATTTGCAGGAGCTGATCGATGCCGTCCCTGTCCATCCAAAATGACTTCAGGGCAAATTCTAAAAACATTTTTAATTTAATAAATTATCAATTGATGAGCTATTAGGTTTACTTATTTTTTCTTCGGATTCTAGCACTTTTAGCTCGTCTTGAGGCTTCGTCCTGTGGAAACTGCCTTCTTTTCAAATGAAGTTTTGCCATTGCTCGGTGCATATCTTGCGCAGTTGCTAGTTCGTCACTTGCTTCATCATAATCCTCTGCTGTGTCCACATCGTCGTTTGCTTCGTCTTGCTCGGTCTCAGAAGCCATTTGAATTACATATTTGTCTTCCTTAATTGGACTGCTAACTTCCTCAACGGCTTGCTCACCTTGAATCTGGTCAAACACCAATCCTTTTTGCAATCAAAACTTAAATAACCGATCAAACTTACAATTTTTTCATCATTTGCTTTCTCCCAAACACCTTGTGTCAGCTCAGCGTATGTAAGCATACATAGGTCACTCAAGACATCTGGTTTAGTTAGTGCATTCCTCGTTCTCCTTACCAAACCTAGCTTTCCCAAAATTGGTTTGCCATGAAAACCGGCATCACTCTCTTCAGTGCTGACGTCGTCAAGCATCTTATAAAATTCTTCCAACTTAACCGGGTCCACTGCAAACTTTGGATCTTGAAACAAATTTTGTAACATCTCTGGATTTTCAGTTTGTTCCTGTGGCTTAGTAACTGTTGTTGGTTCGATTGTACTCGATACAATCTTCTTTTCTTCATGCTTAGTTCCAATATTCATAGTTTGTTCAACAAAAGTTACAGCTTGAGCAGCCAATTTGTTCAAGCTTGACTTGAAATTAGGATCGGTTCCGTCTGAAAGCTCAGCATGTAAAACGAGATCTCTAAATGGATCACAAACGAGGCTCTTATCGAACATATTGCTGTTTGCAGAGTCTTTTCCAAAATTAATAACGTCTAATGCATTTGTAAACCCCGGTTCGGGATTTAAATTATAGGGATCCTTTAGTTTCTTTTTTGCAATTTTAATGGGACTAGAAATCGAAGCTCTACCCCACATAAGTCGACGCATTTCCTCTCCAGTCATTCCTCGTTTTTTTAAAGCATTAAGAGTGACTTTACCGACGCGCTAAAATATTAAAATAATAACTAATTGTTGTTTATGTATGATAATGCACGATGTTTCTCTGTTCAATACTTCGGGGAATGATTTGATCTTGATCGCATCAAACAAAAAATAGTTTTGTGATAGAGAGTCAACCTCACCTAGGTTTAGCGGAAGGGGCGGCTTTTAAATGATTGTGTGTGGTCTTACGATGAAATAAAACCGCACTTCTTGTCTAGGGGCAAAGGTAGTTAGAGAGCATTAAATTCTAGCAGTTTTTTGATAATACATGACTTATTTGCAGTCCTAAGAGTAAAACGTCTTAAAAATGTGCAAGCGAGTTGAAGACCGCCTGGCATTTGTTTCAAAAGATGTGTTACCTGAGAAACTGTAAAATTAAAAATATGTTCTTATTTATTTAATCACATTTGAAAAATTGAGTGGAGCACTTTAAGAAAAATCTATACGATAGCTTCCCATTTCCTGAACTCCTTAAAATTTCCAAGCAGTCGTTAACAAAAAAGCAGAAAATAATAAGCAAACTCATCAACAAAATTTTTGACTTCTTACGACACATCCAAGAGTCATTTCCCAAAGTATTGAACAACACACCGGAAAACCCTACTGTTTTGTTCCTTGACTATTCTAAATGTGTTACCTTCCAGTTGCAGACAGCTCCTTTTCTTTGCTTCGCACGCGTCTTACTTTTACTCTTTATTACCATTACGCCTCTTTGTTCAAAACCAGTATCATCCGAAACACCTAGAGGAATTGAGTAAGCCTCAAGATATTTTTGAGCATCTGATTGGGGTACAGCTCTTTCTAGGGTCACTACTATTTTTGCCCACTTTTGAAAAATAGGCACAATGAAGGGGGCTTTAATTTACATTGCCAAAGTATCGTACCTGTTTCATCCACTCTTTTTCGGATTGCTCGATTACATGTGCGTACGTATTTCCCATCATAGCAATCAACATGTTCAGCAACAAAATCGGCACAAAAATCATGAATATAACAAAAACTGTTTTTGCTAAATTGGGGTACGATGTCTGATTTAAATCCGGGTACTAAAAAAAGATTGTTAAATAAGTTTTATCATAGATATGCAAGCCACAGATATGCAAGAAAGCTACATTATAGTCTCCTAAAGTAGTTTGGAAAAGGGCCATCCATGTGCTTGGAAATGTATTGAACATGGTCGTCTGTAATTGAGGATGTCCCTTGAAGAGGAAAAAGAACGCCTGTGAGAAACCAAATATCACAATTGCATAGATGATGCCAAATGTAAACATATCGCCAGTCAACATAGAGTATATCATTGTTACAAAAGGTCCCGTTAAACGAACTGCTCTATATTTATTAATTAAATAAACTTTTAATTTTAAAAATACATTTGAAATTAAATGGTTATGAGCTTACCCAGCAAAAAACATTAGGAGAAACCAGCTTCCAGGTACAGCAAATACAAGGATGGCTTCCTCAGTATCTATATCGTCCATAATCCGAAATGGAATGCAAGCTAGAATAAGTAGGTTCGAAAGTAAGAATATAGCCTTTGCTGGTGCGTGTGACTAAAAGAAAGAAAGCGTTTCACACCACAAATATGTAGTTGAGGAGAAAAACAAACCAGTTGCTTTAAGAATGCAGATAGACCTTGGTTCTTGACCTCGTCACCTTGTTGAAATATAACGTAACTCAAAACTCCAGCAATCGTAGCCACCTCACTGCAGTATCGAATTATGTTTTGTGCATCATTTCCTCCCTCCACTCCTCCGTTTTCATCGGGATCTTCGGGGTCAGCATCTGCACTAGCTAGATCAGTACGGACGGGACGCAAATAAACCGAGATCGATAGGAAAAATAGGTGAATGAATAAAATAAGTAGCCTCTTTAAGAATTGATTGCGAGCAAATGTTTTCCACTTTTCCTCCAAAAGACGTTGAATTATACCACCATCCAGCATATCCAAGTGCTCCTCTTTTGTCCCATTCAGTATAATAAATAAGGCCGAGTTCCAATCTGAAACAAAAAATTTAGTATACCTCTGTATGAGTTTTGGTTGATTTTATTATTTTTATATTTTGTTCCTCACTCGTTCTTCCATCTGGAAGCAAAGTGTCCAATGCATTCAATGGGTATCCGGAACAAGTTATGTTACTGTAACGCCAAAATTCACGAGATGATAACTCCAACATTTCACGGAAGACTTCTGCTCGGCCGAGCTTACAAGCAAGTGTCAAAGGTGTTAAACCGGAATGATTTGCTATTCCGTTCTTTGCAGGTGTTTTTGGATGACGCAAAGCGTAACCAAACATGTCCTTCATAAAATTCAGTTTGAAAGTGAAAAATTAATGAGATCCGATAAGTGTTTTAAGTTATTTTGGGGTAACGACTTTTAACATATAGAAGTGGATCACAAATATTTCTGCATTGACTTCTTTAGAGTCATAAGGTTTTAGGTCTCTGAGCTCTCACATCATACTTACCAATTTATCGCACACCACAACCATGTGCAGTATCATATTCCCAAATGAATCTTGTGCATCAGGATCGGCTCCTTGGTCCACGAGTAAGTTATAGACGCTCTCATTTGTACAACAGGCTGCCCAAGCCAATGGATATTCGCCCATGTAAGCTAACCCTTCAAAATCAGTGTTCTTTGCTGGATTAGATCTCTGTTGGTCCCTAGGCAGAAAAAAACTTCCCACTGCTCTTTGGTTTATATCTGCTCCAGCTTCAATCAAATCTGCAACTAGCTCATTGTTGCTGTAAGCAATTGCCAAGTGTAAAGCACTAGCACCTAAGTATTCTTCACCCTCCATTACATCCAATGCTAAATTTGGAAAAACGCGCAGCAACACTCTTGCTAGCTTGGTATGAATTTTCGAGTCACATATAATCAGAACATGTAAGAGACTTTCACCTAAGGCCCCTCGATATTGCATCTGCCAACAGGCTTTATGGTCATACCACTTCCCCAGAGGATCATGAATGGATAGAGATGCCTCGATAGGAATCATCACCTCGGTGTGGTCCCTATACTTCCATCGAAGAAACTCTGCTCTGTTAATAACTTTGCCTTTTCCGCCGTTATACATGAAAATAGCAAACTGATCCCGAATAAGTTCTTCCACTGCAACCAAACCACCAGTATTTATAGCTTCAATCAAGTCACCCCCTGCAAAAAATATAATTTCTTATACAATTTCTATGCAGAAAATGAAAATCATGTAAAGAGATACCTCTTTTGTAGTCGGCTAACTTATACAAAAGACATCTGCTGGCAGTTGCTGAAGATTCTGATATAACTTGATCCAGAATTGCTCCTGGTTTTATTTCCGGTTCTTTTTTCCGAAGAAATTTTTGGAAGAAGAATTTCATAGCACATACATTGACGAGATGCGAGCAAAGCAAAATTATTACTTTTGTAGGTATTCTTTGTTTGATCGATGGAAAGGATGGTAGGGTATACAATCCATAGAAACCGTTAAAGTGTTTATTTGAGTAAGATTATGGGTGTTATCTCATGAACCGTAATAGTTCTGCTTCACATGTAAATGTATTATTAAAGAGTAGATACATATATGTATACATATATATTTGTTCGCTGCGGAACCGGAAACTTTATATCAATAGAACTTAAATTAATGTTTATTTTATACTTGCAACCAAGCCGATATTTAAGGTTTCTTTGCAGTGTAGAATTTAAAAAAAAAACTCATTTAAGTTGCAGTAATAAACATAATTGCCGATGTATTGATTGATTGATATTGTGGGGCTGAGTATTTCAGTAGGCATATAAAGGCGGTGAGTGTAAGAAGAAAATGAACTGCAGGAGGTGAGAGATGGCAAATCAAGGATCCGAAAGGCGAGTATGCTGACAAGTTGGGGTGGATTGAGTATTTTTCACGACAAATTACATGTATACTTACGTTGGCATTACAGTTGGGGGTAAATCTGGGCCTAAACCAACATATTTTTCCAACAATTTCGACTTCGGGCATTCGATTTCCGCATCTGCCTTACATAAAGATTGGAATGATCAAGGTCTTATAATGAGTTACCTTGGTTTTTATTTAAGTGGGTTTTACTTCTCAATTGCCTTCTTAACCCAAAGTAGTATCGATTGGAAAGAGTGATTCTCCGTTTGATCTCCGCACCTATAATTGGTATTCGTATGAATTGTTCAATAAATTTTCAATCACGCAAACGTAACTGAAATTATGAAATTACTCACAGCCAAGATATACGGAAAACAATTTCAAAAGTTACAGATAGACACGTACACACAAACACAATCACATACGGTGAAAGTTATAATTCGATTGACGAGGTGCACTAAAGTTGTTCAAATTTCTTGGCGATTCTAGGAAAATTAATTTTAGTAAAATAATATTGATTTATTTTCTTTTCTTACGTATAACTTAAGAGAATTTTGATATGTCTTACATGAATTTTTTCTCAAGTCGAAGGGACATTAGCTGTTTTTTTTTACAAGCCAATAGATAATAGGTATTAGTTAAAAATCAATTGCAGCTGGTTTTTTGAATTAAACTAAATAGTTGCTTTATTTTAAAAAAAATAGAGCGATTTTGTAAAATAAAACAACTACCTATGTATTTTTGATTTCAGAATCGGTATAATCAGAAACGGTCATGATTTTTTAGAAATTCTATTTCGATAGAAAGTAAGTCGAGAGCATTTTGAGACTTGAACGATTCGAAAGCTAGCACGTAAACTTTCAAATCGTTTCAGTTTCAAAATGCACTTCTTTCGAGTACGGCACACTTTCTATCGAAATAGAATTTCAAAACAAGCATTGGTATTTTAAAAAACGAAACTGTAAGAGACGGATTACAAAAAGCGGTGTTTTGAAAAGGCTGCATTTAAGAAAACAGGACTATAAAAGGCGGAATTTTTAAAATGTGATTTAGAAAACGGGAATATAAAACCCAATCCCTACATTGGCTACTGGCATGAAGAAAAAACGGTGTTATTATATAACCACATTATGATGTCTCACACCGTACAAATTTTTTAAAAAAACTTTGGTATAAGCGACCAATTTTGGATAACATGGACCCTAAAAACCATTGCTTGTCCAACTTGTTGAGTGGTTATAAAAAAAGTTTTATAATTTTGCAGTTGGAGAGACAAATCTGATGATTTGAACACTAAAGCTTGTCAGAAATGAGGAAAAATTGATGGGAATACGAATCTGTAATTAAAATTTCTCCGACAATCGCTCACCTTGCGGTGATGGAAAAGCTCAGGAAGTTTTGTCTCAGAACTAACGAGCTAGGCGGACTCAACTTGCGTTTATAACCTAAGTCGAATCCAGCAGGTTCACCCGGAGAGGTTTAGGTCCTTATTGCGAGTGTCGTCTAACATTCGATGCGATAAGGGTCGAAAGCTTCGATAAATTTTTATTTTGGTATTGCGTATCTCTATCGACAAGGATTTCTGTTACTGTAAATAATGAAAGTAGTCATTGTGAACAAATGCTATAATTTGACATTTGAATTAATTTCAGTGATAGTCAAACGCAAAAATACATACGATAACGACCGAATTCAAAATTGAAAGTATCGAACAATAAGAATACGGAATACCAAATTTCATTTTCGATGTTCGACTATCGACAACCGTCGTCTATCGACAGCCAAACGACACTCGCAATAAGGGCCTTAATGAAAGAAACAACAAATAGAAAAGTTCATTTCCAGTAGTAAAATTTTATTTATCTTATTGTATAAATTTATTAAAAAGTTGTTCTTATTATTATTTAATCTTTTGCAGAGATATACATACATAAATTACTTACTGAATGTTAAGATTACATAACCGATAAGACATGAAAAAAAGTAAAAAAAAAAAATAGAATACCACATGTAAGTTTTAGTTTGATTAGATAGAAATATAAATACTCATTTTACTTTCACTCATACACGTATCAAGCTTATGATATAAAGAAAAGTACATAAACAAATAAATAAACCTGATCTTTCGAATAGCTTTAAAAAATATACCAAAAACTTTTCATTTCTCTACAGCACTTTCGTCCAAAAATGTATCCTCTGCGATTTCCTTTATTTTTGTTATTTAATTTGATTAGCAATAAAAGTTTGTTTAGCTTGTAAAGTATATATAAATATAAATACTTATTAAAAAAAATTATATTCATATCTTATTTGTTTAATATGGTTTTGAGAATAATATTACGCTTTACTATTAAACTGTCATAACTTTTTGTGGTTTTATGATGTTACGAGCTGGATGAACTACTGTGGAATGTTATCACTATTGGGTGTTTTATTCTTTCGCCTTTTGAACATTTTTTTTTTTTTGTTTTCTTTTTTTAATGTCTTGTTTAGAAAAGCTTTTATTGATTGTTTTATTGAGTTCCCTTTTTCAACGAGTATAAAAATTGTGTATAAATATAAAAAGTTTTCTTCTCCTTCAATTTTTCTTTTCTTATTTGTTGTAGGTTTCAATTTTGGGTATCAAAAATTGCAATAACGATGTATATTTAATGTATATAATGTAAATGTATAAACTGGCAATGATCAGGAGTATCCTGAGCTTCTATTTTAATTATGGCAATACATCCATAGTCTCTTGGTTATATTTTCTACATGAAAATCAAAATCATGGAAGAATCTAGGACTGGGGATCAATTTTTTGTTTTAATTTTTTAATTATATATTTTTTTTCTTTTAAATTTAATCTAAATTTGTGGATATCCGACTAGATATTTTAATAATTAAATTACAAAGTAGTTTTGTAATGTTCCTTGACCTATGGCAACAGTTTTCTTTAAAATCAACTAAAGTTAGCTTACAATTCCTTGGGGATTTAGAGAGCTTCAAGTTAAGATTTGCAAAAGGTTGGGTTTTTTAATTAAAATAGCTTCAAAGAAAAAGCTTATGCTCAGAGAATTTTAGTGTTCCACATTTTACGACGATTTCTGTTTGTTTGCGTTTAAGGTTGATAGTACTATTTTTGTTATATTATATGAATTTTATAATCTTAATCTAAAATTGCTGATGAGCATCCAGCAACGTTTATATAGCGCCTGTTGTCAATTTTATTCCTCCCACTCATTTTCATCCACACCTTCCATGTCATCTTGTTCGAGTTTGGTGTTATATTCCATGCGAGCACTTACTGACTTTTGAATCTACGCAAAGTTGAGTATGGATAGGAATGAATTTTTTTTTTTTTTTTTGCAATCAAGAAAGCGTTACTTACTTCTTGTTGTTTCGCTTTTTCATATTCAGATTTAGTTAAAAATTGGGGGCTGGGTGTTTGATCTGTTTTCTTGGTTTGTGCGGCTGGTTGGATTGATGATACTGGCATAAAAATTTTTTTGTAGTGACTTTTCTGTATTGCGATTAAAATTTCAAACTTACAGCATTCCATACCGTCCGGTTGAAGGCTAACCTTTTTCGGTTTTTTGTCGTTCAAGGAGAACCAATCGTCTGCTGTCATCGTTGGCACCCATGTCACCAAAGTTGGGGGGAAGAGGTCGTCTTGGAAAAGCTCACTCTAATTTATTAACAAAAAAAAAAGAAGATATTTTTTATCGAAATATTTCATATGATCATTAAGAGGCATTATAGACGACTATGAAGCTTTCTCTATTTATTTAAAAAGGCTTCTGAGTATGTCCAACTACTTTAACTAAAATGCTAAATTATCCATCGTGTCATTCATCACTCGTACTCTAAATACTTAAAAGTAATCAAACCGAAAGTTATAAATTTTCTGTGTTTAACAATAAGCTTTGTTAAAAAGTTGTCAAAATTTGGATGGTTCAAAAGATATCAAATTTATTTTGTTGTCATACAGAGCTAATAAAAGACTGGCAATAGTGACTACTCGATTCATGACTCACGCTAAGGAATTTAAAAATCTTTGATTCGTCAAGAATTTTGACAAATTTTATTATAGGCACATGAATCATTGAAACAAATATATGAAAAAAGCCCCAAGTATTTTGTGGTTACAAACAAAAGTTTAAAAATATGTCCCTCCTCCTTTAAGAACATAATAACAACCGAAAGAGCCTACTTCAAAACAAAATCTTCAACTGTAACATGCAATTTAAATTTTTTAAATCTTCGTGAACGGAGCTTTAAAATTACGGTGTATACAAACATCATTTATCGAATTAATATTGAAAGATTGTGTAAAAACAATAAGTTGTGAAGTGTATTATTAAGTTATTTAACGCACGAATAGAAAATTTAACAAATACTAGATTTATTTCAATTATTTTCGTTTATTTTCTGTGTTGTATTCTGTATTTTGCACATACAGAATTCAATTAACCTGACTTACCTTTATTCTTGGCACAGTAAAACTCAATGGCTCAATAGTGGTGTTTGTCAAACGATATGCCTTTGAAAACTCCACACCTGCCACATCACAATGATTCTTTGTGAGAAAACTAAGTCCTTGGTGCAAAGATGAGCATCTGTGATGAGAAAGAGGACAAATGTATGGCTCTTCGTCGGTAATTTCATATGCGTAAATAGTTGAATCTCCTTTTCCGGTAGCAAACAGGGTGGAACTGTCCTCATCATAGAATGGAATCAGAATAGATGGTGACACATCTAAACTCATTGTGTTCAAAGGAGTAGCTAATTTGTTAGCATTGTAAACGCTTATTTGTCTCTCTGATACTCTTCAATAAAAAAAAAATTATAAATAAATTGGGCTTCAACCAAATTCGTCAAATGCAAATACTTATCAAATCCTGTACACACTATGTACTGGCCTTCGATGGCCCAAGTAATACGAGCACCCCTTGTCCCAACTGGTCCATTTCCCTCTCTGATTGGTGTTTCCGATTTTCTTGGATTATAAACACGAATCTTACCATCCTTGCAAATCGTTGCCGCAAACTTTCCACATGGACTCCAAGCTAGATCAAATATCTGATCGTTGTGACCTTGCAAATTGCACTTTTCTTGCATTGTATTAAGATCCCATAGTTTTATTGTCATGTCATAGCTTGTAGTCAAAAAAACATCCTTTGCCAAAGGATGAAATCTGATGAAATAGATTTTATCCAAATGGGCCGTCAGCTCTTTCTCCGGTGTGTTTGTTGGCTCAGTTAAACCATTGTCACCGATGCGCCACAGTTTTACAATTCCGTCATCGCAGGCCACAGCCAAACGCTTTGAATCGAATGGGTCCCATTGGAAATCCATGATATTGCTCCCATTAACCAGCGAAGGTATAACTCCATCTGGTAAGCGACCAGGACGACTCAGTTCAAATATGGCGATTTTACCTCCTGGCCCGGAGAGAGGAACAGCAACTCGCTCATGATTCGCATGAAATCCGTTACATTCTCCAGGAATTTGCCGGCTCAAATTGCGCAAGTTTTCTATATGAGTAGATTTGTGTCCGGGAGTGCCTTTCAAGTGCCGAAATTTAGAAACCTTGCCAAAAACAGTTGAAGTACGTTTGGTTGAAGTTATTGTTGTCTCTGTGGCTGATTTCTTTATGCCTTCCATGTTCCGTCGTTTTTCGTCCAGAAGCTTTCCCTCAGGCACTGAAATGCGCTTACTATCTAACAGAGGCTTCACTGGCTCTGCTTTTGCAACCTCTCGTCTTCTGTAACCGGTTTAATGAAATATACGGCATTTTAAAATTTTTGAATTTAACTTACAATGGAACTGGTGACTGAACCTTTTCATCTTGAGTACTTTTTGATCGGTTTTCATATAACCGACGCCGATCTGCAATACTACTGCGAGCAGCCGAGAACCTACGTAACTCTACCTCGGGTTTATCCTCGCCCTCTGTTGAGTTCTCCGATGACTCAGAATGATTCAGTTCAAATATCTAAAATTTAATCAAATTAATATCAAATGATCAAAAAAATTAAATATGAATGTGTTAGTGAACCTTATCAGGAGATTCATCTGCCGACTGTGGGTAAAATTGTTATTTCAAATTAGGATAGAGGGAAACAAGATAAAAAAAGATGTTAACTACTTAGATTTTTTTTTCCTTTGAAGAAGCCAAAGCAACTTAAAACAAACAAACTTACCTTTCTTCTCTCTGAAGTAGTGAGCGATTTGGTGCCAGACTCACCGTCTGTGTCACCATTTCTGTGGGGTTTTTCTTCTAAGAAAAGAAACAGCTCGATTAATGTTCACAGCAAAATAATTGAAAAATAACAAACTTTTTATTTCAATTTCGACGATGAGGTCGGGCTTATTAGAGACCGGAGGGGAAACCGTTTCTTCCAAGCTATTAAGCGTGTCTTGAGATCCTGGAGCTTGTGGTACAGCAAATACTTTGTCGAAAGTAACATCACCAGAGTTACTCGAAAATGGTTTAGGACCGAGTCGTGGCTGAATAAAAACAAACAAATAGAAATATTGTTCCTTAAATAAAACCTTGCTGATGATTGATGAATAACTAAAACTATTATAACGAAAAAAAAAGATATCAACAAAAAGCAAGCGCTACAGCCAATAGTTGGTGTCCTGTAGGCTTGAAACATGAACCCACAAAAAAATACTCCATTTGTTCTGCAATATCAAGTTTTTTTTAGAAATGGTCGTTAAAACTTTAAACATTATTCGGACACAAACTTTAATGTGAAGAATTGCGCAGTGAAATTCAAAAAAAAATTGTCTTTTTGGGTAGATAAATATTTAAGAAACTGGTTCTCGAAAGTAGGAAATCCGAAGAGTGGCAATATAAAAATGTCTGTTATTTTGAGGTCTAAACACAAACATTTCAAAGTGTCGTTGAAATAACGACTTTTTACATCTACGGAAACAAAAACTGTAGACTAACTGATTTACAAGTTCTACACAAAATATCAACTTTGTTAATCTAAAATGATTAGCTAGATCAACGAAATAATTAAAATTACAAATAAAAAAACAAATTCATAAAACGAAAACCAACAACGAAAACGAAACAAAAACGAAGAAACGCAAAAAACAACTGCAAACAACAGGAAACCTTATATGTCGAAGCCGGCGTAGTAGTCCTTGGCTTCGGGCGAGGTGTTTCATCACTTGAAGAACTCTGCTGTGAATCTGGCAATGAATTATTTCTTGAAGTACGTGGCATTGGTTTTGGTGGACTTGTTATCGAGTGGTCACTGCTGCACGAATCTTCAGGAGATTCTTGAGATGAATTGTGTGAAATCAGCCTTGGTTCTTCATGGTTGTTATCGCCGTTTTGTGGCGACAAAGCTTTCTTTCTTATACAAGCGATGCTTTTTTCCGAATCTGTTTTATATTTACTGTCAAATTTTTTTATTATGTCATTTCTTGAAAGCGCAAGTGATTCATTGTCGTCTTTGTTGTTATCAGTCTTTTCATTAAATCTAATATCGTTTTTGACTGTTGGACCTACAACAGGACAACTTGCATGGCGGCCGTTTTGATGCCCTTTTGCGTCTACAGATTTTTTGTTTTCAAAATTTAAAACCAACGATTTCAAATTGCCACGGTGTACCTATTAATGAATATGTAACAAGAACACAAACCATGATTTGGTATTTGTTTTTGAATTCAATTCATCATGCAGATCCTATTTAAATAGATAGAATTATAAGAGAAGTCTTCTTACCGTAATTGGGGCGTCGCCTAGTTCACGTTTTGCTGGATCCAAGCTCATTTTCGGTACGGCAATATTGACACCATTCATCCATTCGCTTGCAGTAAGATCAGTCTTGTAGCCCGTAGTTTCTGGATAAAGATCACTGTGAAAATCTCTGTACGTCTGTAAAAATATTATAATGTTAGTGCAGATCTGAAGAGGAAAAGATCAAAGTTACAAGTAACAAACCTTTCTTGGAACTTGATACATTATAGGAATGACCATATTGGAAGTCAATTGTAGAACTCTATTGACTTCTCCTTCCATCACCTTAAGCGCTCTTTTTGGCACTAAGCATGCACCTTTTGTTTGCTCCCCGGTGTGTCGCAAGCCTTCGATTAGGAATGGATCCTTGTCACTAACCTCAAGATAGTTAATAGTGGTGTCACCCTTTCCTGCAAGGAATAGCATGTTCGTATCCGGATCGTAGAGAGGCATAAGGATTCCAGTAGAACAATCTAGTTCAAGTGTTTTTTCTGGTACAGAAAAGTTTCGCAAGTCACGTATTATAACTTGTCTCAGTCGAGCCGAATCAAATCCAGTTGTTAAGATTCGACTTTGATTGCCTAGCCATACAACTCGTGAATCCTTTATACTCTGATGACTCTCTCCAATCATCTGAATGGGATCGCCTGCAACCCTTGGGTCCATAATTCGCACATTCTTATCCTTGCAACTTGTTGCCAAAACTGTTCCGTCTAGCTTCCAACTACATGATTGAATTACTTCAGGATGTTCGTTGTTCGCTGTATATACAAAGTACAAAATCAGTTTGTTAATCATCAGAAATTTCACTTTACTTACAAAATAATTCTTTTTGTGTAGTAATATCCCAAAGAGTAACGCATCCTGCCGCGGTGGAATGTAACAAACAATCTGCTGTAGGATGAAAGCCAACTGTCTCCACACGACGTTGCTTGTGAGAAAATACACATTCAGCGTCGGATAAAGACGCTTCTAGACCTTTTTCGGGAATGTGCCAAATCTTAACTAAACAGTCTTGTGATGCCGTTGCCAGAAGTCCATCGTGAAATGGTGAAAATTCCAGATCTGTCACTGTATCTGTATGACCATGCAACAAAGGCATAGTTTTGCTTTTTCTCCCACAATCGTCAATTGGTAGCACAGCTAAACTGGAACCTGTGTGCTCCCAGTTAAATGCCATAAAAGCGCCTGATGCCGCAATATTGTTCCCAAAGGTCTGATAGGATCCAACGCATATGTCCCGAATACATGCCTCTGGCTTCGGCACAATGGGAGCGGCATTTTTATATTTCGAGGCTTTAAATCTCCAGGCCATCGTCAGTAATTTATTTATTCACTGCAGAGTAAAATTGTTTCCTTATTATTGTTATTATTTAATAATAACTTGAATTTTATACTAAACTTAAAGATTATTTAATAGCTGACGACACTTGCAAATATTTAATAAAATGTGGAATCAAATATTTGAACAAATCCCTTTGGGATAAACACAGCAGCATGACAATGAAAGAAGATTTGGCTAGCTAGCTAGCTATCCTATTTTTTGAGTTTTTGATTATACAGGGTGTTTTGCATACGGTGCGACAAAAGCTCAGAACGGATAGGTTAAGTCTAGGCTAGAAAAAAGTCGTATGTGCGGGTGGGGCATCTACCTCCCTGCCCCTCCGTTTAGACGGAAGGGGCAGTTTTATAAAAAAAAGTGCCAAATTTAAAAAAATTCAAAACCATTTAAATCAATGTCTTTTTTCATGCAATATTTTTAAATTATTTATCGTTTTTTAATTTAAAAATTTTGTCTCTTCTAAATAGTAAAAGAATCTTTAAGCGAAAACAAGTCTTTGTTTCAAAAGAGAAAAAGCTTTACATTTTCAATTGTAATAATTACATCTGACAATGCCTTTAAGGGATCATGTGTGGTATTTTTCAGTCAAATGACTTCTTGTTGATTTCGTGTTTATTATAACTAAAATATTCCTCTTTATTTTTAGGTTAAAATATAACTAAAACGATAAGTAAGTCTAAAACTTTTTTTTTAATGTGAATAGCGAAAATTAAAATAACAAACTTTGTACGCCTCAAACATCTTTTTAGTATACAAAACGTCCCAACAAATCTGTAGAGTTACACTTGATTTAGAAATTGTACTAAAAAGCTTGTTAGATTATTTAAAAACTTTTAAAATTATACTTATTCTATATTTTCATAGAATTAGTATAATTTTAAACACATACATATTAACTTATTTGTAACCTCAATTTTCCTGCCACTCAGAGCCAATAATCATCGCAGCTGGGCTCTATAATTTTAGAATTTTAAATATATTTAAATTATTTCTCATAAAATAAGTCCTTGAACCACTGTCACTAATCGTTGCTTTTTTTTCTTGACTCTACTTATGTACCGGCTCTGAAACACTCTTAGTTTTTTGAAACTAAGTTGCATCTACAGGGTGGGAAAAATAAAAATACTAATTTCTTTTTAAAATGCAATAAAATGAAAAAAAAATCTAATTTTGTTCATGTATTGTGGCGTTTTTAATAAGAGCAAACATTCTTATCAATTACGGAACACAGCGTCCTTTGAGTGGCTGCCTCTGCTGGCTCTGCAGTAGCGCATTCAGTCACTCCATTTCATTTCATCAATTTTTCAGCACCATCTTAATAGTCACGTATTCTTTGGATGATATTGGCTTAAATAAAACAGAACTTTATGAAAAGTTGAAGGGATTTTTATAGAACAATTATAGAACATTGGTGTCAATGAGGACAGTTCGAAATTCACAATTGTTTTTTTTTTTTTTAATGAGGCGTGCTTCTTTCGATTTCACTCGGATTTTGTGAAAGCTATCTGAGTTTGTAACGGAATAATCTATTCGGGGATTTTCCACGATTAAATTTGCCATTGAGTGTTGGAGATTCTTTTCTGTGCCCATCGTACAAAGACGGGGAACACGAGTGTTATCCACTAGCTTGCCAGCATCACAACTTTTTGAACAAACATGCGTATTTCGGTCAAAATTTCTTTTCAAAAGCGGACTCTTGAGGTTACACAACACTCACTCTGAAAATAAGTTCTCAATATTTTCCAACGTTGTTCAAGCGTAAAGCGACTCGGTTAATTTCGTGTAGTTATTATACCGACTTTATGCCAAGTATTCGAGCGGGAAACCGCTGTCAGTATCAAAATAACTTATTATTCAGGAGAAAAAAAACAACTTGATGACCAAATCCTTTTATTGGCGGTAGGCATAACACACTTTTAATTCAACATGACAAGCAGTATGAACATACTTATTCATTATTGTGTGCCTATTTTTCTTGGTCACAGAATCAATCTTTTTATTGAGAAATAAGCAATGTACATTTCTTTAAAAAGAAATTAAACTTAAATGTTAACTTCTTTGTTATAGCCACGTTCGTATATCATACGCTAAAATTCAAAAAGAAAGATAACATACAATCTATGTATACTTTTCTTCTAAAAAAAATAATTTCTGAATGCATAATGAAAGTTTTCCAAGTCAGAACAATTAAAACATTCACATTAAAACCAAAGTATAATTAATATCACAAAATAACAATGATCGTGTTTAAGCATATGTTGATAACCAGTTTGGCGATAACATAACATGAATCATGAATCTTATTTATAACTTTAATGAATGTTTCAATTATGGTAGGGGAGTGGCAGGGTGGTCATCAAGATACATACAGCAAACTGATTAAGCCAATGCCAAAATTTATCAGCCCACACAGGCTATTTTGTTTTCCTGTTTGAAAGTTTTCACTCTACAATGTACATACCTACCTACATAAATGCACCTATTCGAAAATTGTTTGTTTTGAATGAAAAAAAAAGATTGATAACACTTCCAATCCAATGCCGGCTTAAAAGTCACCCTTTGTTAAATGTATATTTTGAGTTTATAGTTTTTCTTCTGGAAAACATGTAATCCCAAATTAAGAGAAAAATACCAATATGAACAACTCCCTGACTCCCTCTCTCTCTCGTTCTCTACTCTCTTAGCACAAATGCACCGGCTCCGGCACCCCCAAAATCTTCACAATGCCTTAAAAATTGTTCTCTTGTAAATGACACTTTCTCTTGTTTCTTTTACTTTTTTTATTGCGTTTGCTCACCGACTCGATTCAGCGCCAACGTCACGGTCACTGTGTCTGTGAACTGTGACACCACCGCGGCCGCTGTCGGCCTCTCCTGCTGTCATCATTCACTACTAATAAACTTTTCACATTTATATACGATTTTCTCGTTTTACTTGCATGGATGTATAAGTGTGACAAGCGAGAAAAGAATACTTTTACTGGTGGCAATGGCAATACAATTTCTCTAAGCTTTTGATACCGATACCAAAACCCAATCAAATGAATTATTTTAAGGAAATACAAATGATTAACGGGCTTGCTTGGTTGCTTACTTTCAGATCATTGACCAAAATCGCATTTTGGAACTATTAAAGAACTTCTTTCCGGGGGTCCATTTCCGACCCGGCTAGGTATAGTTACATGTGCAAAGGATATTTTCACCTAGAAAATAGGTATGCCTGTATTTATTCTACTAATCAAGTGTACAAAGCACGAATAGGAGGACACGAAAACAACAAAATTTTCTTCAACACAAATCTCAATTTAGTGCACTTGACTTGATAAGCGACTTAAATCAAACTCGTCTTGTACGCAAGCAGTTTTATGGGTTGCTTTTTGCTTGCAACTGCCGCACAAGGAATAGAAATATGTAGAAGACATCTACTTTCATACCTCCTGTGCTGCAAGAAGAACAAAATTTCGAAATGGCTAACGCTTAAGTTACCTTTCCAGTTAGTTCATATTGATGATGATGACCACTTACCTAGTTTTGCAACTTTCTTTGCGCGAATCTACTCTGTTAGTTTGACTATTACTGTTTCAAGAATTTTTTCTCCCCCTGTCCAATAAAAATTAGGTGGCAATAATCTGCGACAGTGACGGTGGCGGCGGCTCTTCTTCAAACTTCCGGAGCTGCAGCTATTTTTTTCTTTTGTGCATTGAAATCAATAGTTACACCGTGGCACAACGTTCTGGTTAACAACAATTAATCAAAATCAAACCAAATTGTTCGGATTCGGATACATATATTAAAAAGAATATTTCTTTGTGAAAATAGTTGAAGAATTTTTGTCACACAAAAGAATCAAGAAGCGCAGCACACACCCAATAAAAAAGGAAAACACTGTCACTGAAAAACAAGTCCCTTTTCCCTTTGTACTTTGGGGTTGTTTTTATAAGTTTTCTTTAATCTAATTCGAAGTAGGTATATGTTTTCATATAACAAGCTGGATTTTTATAGTATAATTTATTTGATGATTAATAGTTTTATTTTTTACAAAAAAACATCACCAGCGACCGCGAACGAGAATTACCACACATGAAATACTGACCAAGAAAACTAATCGATATTAAACAACACCTTCCTTTTCTTCGCTAATAGAGTCACTAACTTTTTAAGAGAAAATTCTCTTTTCATTTTATTGACAGATACACTAAGAGGCAAGTTTTTGATATTGGCTGGTACACTTATGTCGTTTTCCAAAACCTAAAGTTTTGTTGGCTCTGTAAAAACACTCATTCTTTTAATTTTCAACAATATTTACTCTATGTAGCACTACATATTTGGCATAATTGAGTTGAGTTCAAGCTTCGAAATAAATAAATAAAAAAATAAAAATTGAAACGGGCATTTTTTGTTGTTGAAGAAATTGAAAAACTAGCTCCACAAATAAAAATTATCACAATGAATAGCTTTAATTTTTACTTGTCATTTTCAAGTCTTTATCCACTTCGCGTGGAATTTAAATGAGAAATGTCATTTGGTACATTGGGTGTGTTTGGTGAGTTTACAAATTGCACATTTTTGTCAAGAAACATGAATTTATTCACAATTGTTAGCTACACCAAACAGACCAATGACAGCTTTTGCCGTTTTCGATAGCATTTGTTTTTTTATTTTTATATTTAACGCGCACATCAAGGGGTTATGAGGTTATGACTACCCTTATAATTTTTTAGAACACAGTGCGAGCATTTAGGGCCAATGCACGTTGCTTTTGAATTTTTGCGAATCGAAAGGGAAAACAGAGTCAGATATAGCATTTCATATTTAAGTGGTGCGACTAAAATATGAATCTCTTGACTGTACATCCGAAGTTGGGCTGCAGGGGAGGAATGCAGCTGGCTATTTAAATAGAACAGTGTGTGTTAAAATTTGGCCATTCAAGTCTAGCTTCAAACTTTTTCTAATGTTCCGATTTAACTTATTATTATCATCGCTATTATTTTCTGTATCATTCTTGTTTTTGTAATTAACATAATTCAGATATAACATTTCTTATTGTTCTTTTTTGCTTCTAAAATGATGTTTTTTATTTATTGCCACCCCACATTAGGCACTTAGTTTGTAAAGTCTGAATATTTTTTGAAGTTACATCATCACTAGGTCTGTTCGTTGAACTTTCCCCAGGGTTGACTCAGGTTTTCTTGACAACCCTATGAGTTGTCAAAAAAACCTGGGTTTTCCAGTCCTCAAAAAACACTACACCACAAATCACCACACATCCCTGTCATTAAAAAAAAATACATGCCATTTGACAGCCCTCAAATCGCCACAGCAAAAAGCTAGAGCGAGTTTGGGGAAAACCTATGGCAAACCTATGGCTCAAAAAACACTCAATTTGACATTCAGGGCGAATTTAGGTTTCACAAAAAACGCTTTGTGGCGACCATAGGGCAACCCCAGGGCTTGAACGAACAAACCTACTATTTACTTCTAGTAAGAAAATACCGATTGTCTCTAAATCCTTTTCCTTTATGTAATATTTACTTAGCTTAAGATTAATTATTGTGATGTAATAATGGAATAAACTTAAAACTTAAACATTGGAAACACTTACAGCTTATAGCCGCTTAAGAAATAAGCGGTGATGTTTACCCACGCTATACGCTTTTTTGTTGTTGTTTTAGCACTGAGTATAACTACTCTATAATAGAAATACAAAAGTATTGCACCATGTGCACATTTGAAGGATACCATACTTCTTTAATAACTTGATTGTTATTGTTATTTGGTTGTAGTGCACCAGACATTTGAATTCCGGGTGCAAAAAAAACACGCTATTGTTGCTTTTGTAACACGAGACCTATATGTGATGCAGGTCACAGAGGAAATAAAAAAGGGCATCTGCCCGATCGCGTAGTTGTGTGCCACTCTATAATATTATATTTGTCTCATTTTGAAGAGGCCGATCTCTTTTGCACAAAGCAGCGAAAAGCAGCGTGGCTCCACTGAACATTTCATGTTGATGTTAGCATGAGTATTCTGGGGGAAGTCATCTCTAGGAGTGTCCGTCTATTAAGAAACAGTAATAAGAGGACAAACTTTTACTTCTCCTGTCCCGTATTTATTTGTAAAAATTTCGGTCAGTCGAAATGAAAAATACATTTTTAAAACATCGATATTATGGTTTCTTTATTTGAATTTATAATAAGTTAGGATTGTTACATAGGGTTCACAGATACATGTTAAGTTTTTGAAACATCGTCGTCATCAATACAAAAGCCTACTTATTATAAATAACGCATCCTGATCTATTTCTCCTCAAACTTGTCTTGGCTTAAAAGAACTAAAAATCCATACACGATCATTAGCAAAAACACCATGGTACAGTCCCGATTGTGTTTTGCTAGTGCAAAATTAGTTGTCATTACATATTTTGATTGTAAAAAAAAATTTAAATTAGTAGCAAACATTTAATATTGTTCATTGATTTATACTAACATAACGCAAACCCTACAATTACATAAGAACTAGACACAATTTTTTATGATATATTTATATTAAGAGTAAAATATTATTTTAATTTTCAAACCAGAAATAAAAAAACATAAAGGTACCGATTCTAGTATTTACAACGATTTACTATAGAAAACACAATAATAATGACAAATAAAAATAATTTAATACAATTACGATATAGTATGTATAAAAAATATATATTTGTATATAGGTATGGCATTTATTTTAATAGTAGGTAATTGTAAAAACATGACGGGTGAACAAATTAATTCAAGATTAAAAATAATTTTTAGTAACAATTGCAAAATAAAAAAAAAATCGAAAAACATAAAACATGTAACATAAATAAAATATAAAACAGTTCTACTCAAACCTTAAACTTATTTCTTATTTTTTAAAATTGCATTTAAAAAAATTTATACACTTATAATTTATAAGATAAATGTTTACTTCTGGTGTAAAATTTAAAAGTTCACTATTAATAAAAGTTTATACTTTGTTTAGCACAGAATTTCGTTTAGTTTTTAGTTTCTTGCGATTTTATTTTTTTATTTTTTGTTTTAGTTGTGACTAAGAGAGTTCTAAAGTTTCTTTTTTACGTTCTACATTAATACAGACTTCATACAATTTATTTTTGTAAAATAGCAATTATTAACAAATTGGCATGTATATTGTATATGTATAATAGTTTTTGTATAATTAAAGAATGCCACTCAAAAATAAATAAAATAAAAAAATGTTCTTTAGAAAACCGAAATTAAGAAAACAGATTGCACTTGGTCTATTCATAATGTAATGAACTTTGACAATAAGTAAATTATTAAAACTAAATTCATTGCCTGTGCGTGTAAAATGAACCAATTGAGAAAGTCAGTATTGAAAAGCTAGGGCGATTAGAATCACACATTGATTGGATTGTTTGTGCATGAAGAAATCTTTAGCTTAAAGTTGCATGTGCTTATTTTCCAACAATAAATATCATACATATAGTAATATGTTTGTTTGCTTTAATTCCTAATTGTTTAGACAGTCTTGTTTCTATGATTTGATTAATAATAGTTTGTAACAATATTAATAGAATTCCATCTCTCCTTAGTGTACTCTTTCACACGCGCGAAAACACCACTCAGATAAGTTGTCAGTTAAAAAAAGGACAAGTGGTCTTTCACAGACGTAACCTCAGACGGAAAAGTATATAATAGTGTTATATGTGGGATAGTTTTTGAAACAATTTTTATGGAGGAGAATGTTTTTTTTTCTTTTTCATTTTGTTTTAGTTTAAATTTTGGTATAATTCGTTTATGTTTGTTCGGTTGGCTTTGGTCTCAGGCGCAGCGAATATGCTGCCTCACCACATCGTATTTTCGTTGTGTAAATTAGTAGTTTTTCTCCAAAAAGTATCCAAATTAGGAGTCTTTTTTGTTGTGAATACTTAATTTTGCACTGCTCTTCTACCTCGAGGCTTGATATTTTCTGAAATTTGCCACATTTGTTCCTCGCCAAGGAAGTTTTCGAAATTTTCAAAAAATCGGATTATACGTTCGTTTCTTTTGAACGGATATGCGCTACAATTAAAAACAAAATGTAATCTCTTCTAATTTTTATCATTTATTTTCAATGTGCAACTTACCACTTCTTAAAACGTTTCATGTTTACGATAATATTGTGTTGCTGCCAACGTTTAGAAAAATTTATGACTCCATCTTTTAGATAATCTTGGTTTCCAACATGGACGAAAGTCAAGTCTTGTAGAACAAGTCCACTTTTTGAAAAAAAAAAAAAGATTATTTGAAACCATATCATTAACATCATTAAAGTAGAACTCACATGTATGGAATGCAAGGTGGATTCGTTTCAGCCAGTGCTTGGCGGTAAATTCTAAAACTAGAGCTGGAGTCAATAAGAGCACAGTACTCTTTTAATCCTTCGGTAATTGTTTTGTGCCACTCGAGTCTGAAGAAAGACAACATTTAGTTAACTTCTGTTGTATAAATAATTTTGCAATTCTATATCAAATGATTGAAAGCGTCCTAAATTTTACAAATTTCCGACTGACAGCTTCAAAGGTGACTCAGAGAATGAGCTTGCCTTTATCTGATCATTTTTTTGGGTAAAAATTCACAATAAGATATTATATGCTCCTAGGAATAAATTTTCCTTGTTACTTCTCCGATTTTTTACAAATTTATCCGAATTACATGTCTTTGGAAGAAACATCTCTAATACTATTAAAGGCAACGAAGCTAGCAACAAGTGAAGAGCTAATACTTCTATTACAAATGAAAACTCAGTTCAAAGTTTGATGGGGATCTGTTGTGTGTGTTAGCCAAATAAAAAAACTCAATTACAGTTTAGTTGTCATCTGAGTCTAAATATTTTTGGAATGGTATATTTAGAATTGTAACACCTTGCAACTGATATTGAGGACCTTACGGAGTTACATTTTCCAGATAAAATTTTAAAACAAAAACAGTTTGATTCGGAATTGCTTGAAATCTAGGTACAAATCCCTCCATTTATCAAAACTTTTGTGAAAAACTTTTAGCTCTTAAGCCTTATAAAAGACGGTTGACTGCAAAAGCTCATACAGCTCTGCAGTATGACTACACGCTGCTCCATCAAGGTCGGTAAGTAACTTACCGAGACCGTGGCTTTCGACAAGAGCACCCAATGTCATACGACTTTTTTAGCACCCTCATTATATTTTCAAACGTGCAGAACTTAAACTTCAACACCAGAGTCATAATCTTTCAAAAATCTTGATTAGGTGACACAATCAAGAAAAAAAGGATTTCAAACGACTGAGAGTTCAAAATTGGAGAGAGAAACTTTAGGCGAGGTCCAGGTTCACCCCAACTGTAATTCCCACCTAAGTAAGTAAGTAAGCAAATACGTTTTAGTTATTTAAATCAAATACAATATACCTTCGTATGGGCGCCGAATCCAAAGCTGATAACAGCGCAAGGTATGAATTGTAGTTATTCATCTTACGTAGGTGTTTCATTATTTTTATAAATTTGATCACATGCTTTTCCCTGTCTTTGGCATCAGTCTGCATAAGAATCTTAGAACGCGCCCAATATGACATCTTATTGAAGTGTTCAGTAAATTTATTTAAATTGGGCGATTTTTCTTCACACTGTTCTTTGGCAAACAATAATACTTCGGGAATTTCAATTTTTTGGAAAAGTTCAGCATCAAGTAAAGTCATTTGTTCTGCAATTTCCATTGATTTCAAATCCAATAAAGTTGGCTGATTGGCCGTTATGCAACGCTGTTCGGATAGGTAACTGCTATAAAGTTTCTGTTCTCTATATGTCATAACCTGAAATCGATTTGAGAATGTGAAAACATGTTTGCAAAAAATTATAACAGGCTTTACCTTTTCAACTATTTTATTTCTCAGTAATTTTGCCATATAAAGTTCACCCGAACAAACAAGCTGGTTCACAAACTCGATCAACAGTTCCAGAAGTTGCCTCACAAGATCCGTTGACCTTAATTTAGTTAGTCATTTATTTTTTTAAACTTTCACTTAACGAACAAGCGTTTAAACTTACGTTAAATCATTAACTACTCGAACTAGAAGAGAAAATGTTTCTTTGGCTGCTCGTTGCTTTTGATCGTTATTTAACTGGCAGAAAAGCAATGTATAACGATGAGTAAGCTTCTCGATAAGATCAAATGGCTGGATAAAGGTCCTGAATGTTGTGATAAATGCTTCACAAAAAGCTGAAATAAATGAAATGAAAATATTTCAAAAGGTTAATAAAGTTGAAATTGTATCATTGTCATCAGCATGTGCAAGGCCAAAGCGTACATCAAATATACTACAAATATACCAATTGAACTCTTAGAGACAGACTTGTAATTCTCTCTTACCATCTTTTTCGTCTGCTGAATTAGCAGCGTAAAAATAGATAGTATAGTGATATGATAAAGGAAAAGAAGAAGAAAGAGAAAAGCTTAGCAAAATAGCATTTTATGATATTTATTTTAAATGACACTGTTTTATCGCGTTATGCTAAAGTACGATTGTTTTTTTTTTTTTAATGTCTCTTACCATTATCAGAGTTTTTTTGCACCCTACAAGCGTGTACAATAAGAGCATCCAAGTAACCGCCCTTTACTTCGGGACCATCTTCGCCCTCTTTTTTTAAAATCATATACGTCGTGATGTCGAGTTCTTCTATCAGGTTAGGCAATCCCTCGTTGTTTACTGAATTTGTTGGTGAGCAGTCCTATGTATAAATTCAAAAAGAGCATTAAACGATTATCATAAAAAGCATTCTATTTGCAGAAATACCTTTTTATTGTATGAATTATTTCGCAGAATCACATCAATACCTTCGTCCTCTTCATTTGTATTGTCCAAATTTGAAACAGGCGAATCCTTGTTGTTTTCTTGTTGTGCCACAGGATTTTCGTCAGGAGATGTGGGATGTGTTTCATTACTTGCAGTTCGGTACTCTTCTTCACTTATGTCTACACCTTCTTCATTCACTGTAGACATTTCTGTACCCGCCACTGAACTTATCACTCTACCAAGGCGACCACCTTCCTGAAATAGTTCCAACGTGATCGCTGGCTTAGGACTATGTGGTGGAGTAGTAATTATTGTAGGTGTAGGAGCTGATGAAATCCGTTGTTTGTTCTTTGGCGGCAGTGCTGGGGGTATTTCACTGATTGGTGATGATGTCAACGACGATTGTGATGCTAAAGGCTTACTTACAGAAGATAAGCTTAAAATGTAAGTCATTTGTTATTATTTAAAGATCTTAATACATCATTTTAATTTTATTTCAAACTCACTTCATAGTCTGACTATGTGATATGTTGCGATTTAAATTGTACGTATGCACGGAATGACGATGCTGTTCGACAGATCTTGATGTAGCCGAACATATTTCCATATAAGCCAAAACTGAAAAAAAATTCAAACTTAATTTAAAGAACTCAGGTAATAATGAAACAAATAGAATAGCCCTCAAAAGTACCTTAATACGTTCAGGACTGATGCGTTTGATTGTTTTTTATTTATTAAATATATTATATACTTGTAATTCTAGTTCGGCTTGAAAGACGTTGTTTGTAACTGGTGTCTGCAACATTGTGTGCATATTCATTAAAAAATTTACGTCGCCTCGTTTAATAAATGCGCAAAAATGACAAACCTCAAACAGCAGCCTCTTGAATTTCAATTGAAATATTTAATTCAAAATATCGAAAATGATATTGAGACCAGCAGTTTGGTAAATGAAAACATTTCAATGCAACATAAATATCATAAATGAAAACTTTGATCCCTGAGTATTTTTATGCTTTATTTTTTAACTGTAGTTGATAGTTATTTATAATCAACGAAAACATTAAGCAGAAAGAACTGAATCCCTGAATATATGTAACTTTTCTTTTCTTTTTTTTTTTGTCTAAAGCACGGGTCACACGGCTGCTTGCCAGCCGCTTCTTACCAGCGGCTGGTAGTAGCAGAAACAGGCAGCAGCCAGCAGCCCGGTCACACTATCGGCTGTTACTCGTTACTCTCAGCAAACAGTTACAGAAAACCATACAAAAATTGCTTTTGAACTTTATTTCTAATCTTTAAACTTATTTATGATATTTGACACAAATTTAGGATGAAAAGTTTATAATAGAAAGTGAAGCAGTATTTTTCTATTTTAGCAGCCGCTGCTAGCAGCCAAAAGTTGAACATGTTCAACTTTGCCAGCAGCTGCTAAACACTCGCCGGCTGGCAGCAAAAGTGGTGAATTTCGTGGTCACACAAAGCTGATCAGCGTCTGGCAGTAGCGGCTACTCGATTCGCCGCTGGCAAGCAGCTCTGTGTGACCCATGCTTAAGCCTAACTTTAAGTTTAATTTTAGTTTAATTTGTCACAAAAAATTTGCATAGCTTTTGTTGAAAAAGTATTTAAAGGGAATACGAAAAACGTTCTAGTTTTCTGAGCAGTCATTCTCACTAACGGAATAAGAGTAGATCCTATGCAACTGAATATAAGGGTTCAATTTAGACAAGCGTGTTTACCGAAATTTTGCCAATAAGTTAGCTCTGTATTGCTCGGTTAAGAAGGAAAAATATATGTTTGTCTAAGCATGTCGAAATTTCGACAATTTCGACTATTTCAATCGTGAACGTGTTAGGAATCATTAAAAGTTTCTCTAAGAAAACACACACGGTTAAATGCATTAAAAATAAATAAATATGATGAAAAAATAATAAGCAATAGTAAGCCAGTTGAAAAACGATTTTCAAAAATGAAGTTCAGCTTAAAGACAGCATCCAATGCAAGCAGAAAAACACTGCCTGTTCTTTAAGAGTTTGTATCATGATTTAAAAAAAGAAAACAATTCAATGAGGCAATACATACAAAACGTTTATGTTGTGTGTGTAAAAGAGGCTTGGCGGAAATGAACATACAGCGATTAAAAAATCCCTACCATCTTTTTTTCTGTTTTTATGATTGCTTGTTATAAATTTGTCTAAATAATAAAATAAAAATGATGCATTAGTTTGAGAAAAATCCTTAGATTGATCGCTATTCAATCAGAGAAACTACAAAAATTGTAAGCTTGTGTCTTTTATTAGTTTGGGAACCTATACGTCTTAACCATTATTAGAATATCATTCCAACGTTTCCCCCGTTGTCCTAAAAGACGACCTAAGAAGTAATCAAATTAAGACAATTAACATCAAAGTGAGTCTAGCGACACTTAAGATGTTATTCAAAGCTTTCCCACAAGTGTGCATGCAAATCCCAGGTCTTACAACGACTGTAGATCAATGGTGCATTAAAATAATAAATAGCGTGGCGCAACAGAGCGAGGAGCCCCGGGACCTAGCGCATTTCTTACAACCATTGCCTTGTGAGGGAATGGAGGGGACCTACAATTTTCTGCCGGTTCCGAAGGGCTAATCGAGAAAGCGCTTTTCGTGGCAATGAATTTACTAACGGAGGACTTGACAATTCCTCGCGAAAGGCGATACCAGTGGAAAAACATTTTTGCCTCTGTTGGGATTATGGTGCATTCGTGACATTTTGTAAAATTTTGAGAATTATAATACATACATACTTGCAAATAGTAATGGCACTACCCGGGCACTACTATTGCTGCGCATGCTGGCAGAAGTGCTCGGGTCAGTGCACAGATTGCAGGGGCTGCCAAAATAATGCGACCGATTGGAAGCAATGATGTGAAAGAGACGGGTATACAGATAAGACAAAAACTTACCCTCTTCTGCTGACATAATTTTGTATGGAGGCAGTGAAAGAAAGGGCTACTAAGAGAATCAATTGGTATAATTTGGACAACGGAAAAGGTGAACTACTAATTTTGAATATGCATCCAAAGAAAAATGGAAGCGAAGAGAGCGTCTTTCATTCATAGAATGGAAAGTGCCCCTCAAGTAGTAAAAACTAAAAGGCTCACCTCTAAATTAAATACAGAAGCTGCAAAAAAGAACCGAAGAAAAGCGCCTAATTCCTATTAAAGTACACGGAGGCCATGTATCGGGAGCTCGAAGAAATTCTGCCTCGTATAATGATGCAAACGAAACAAAACAACTTGAAAAAAAGGGCAACCATCTTCAAAATGACCGCTCAAATGAGGAAAAATGTCGTTCCCCGGAGTTTGTTGGCGGCTTCTTGTGGATAACGACAAACTGTCCATATTAGTTTTGGAAATAGATAACGTCGAGCTCACTATTCTCATAGTAACGGTTCCCTAATTAATAGACGGAAATTTAAATTCTACAATATCTACAAAGGCAAGGAAGATAAACGATAACTACATACGTCGTAGGTAGATCTACAACGAATGCAATTCAAAGTATAAGGTTCCTTATGGAAAAACATCCGATATTTGTTTGAATGGAAATGTAATTGAAAGCAGAAGATAGCAGGAGTAACAAATCAGAAGTAATAAGATATGTGAAAGCCTTCACTTAAAAAAAAACATCTTCTAGGAAATAGAACACGACTGGATCAGTTCTTATTGTCACGTTGAAAGAAGATATCCTGAGAACACTATCAAAAACAACAATTCAAAACCAAATTGTTGTGCATCAGATAGGTGGGAGATTTGTGATGGCTTCAAGATTACGATGTACGTAACAGCGAAAACGAATAAGATGGAGATCTTATCTCGAACATCATTTCTGCTTTAAACCTTGGTGCAAAACTTATAAATAAATTAATAACCAAGCCTCATGTAAAAATAAAAATGAAAACCAAAGCAATCAAGTTCTATTATATGATGTTTTATAAGTCCATGATTGAATATAGTTTCCTTATTTATAAGCATACTTAAAAACTAGAAATAAACTAGGAAATGTAACAAGAGTGCTTAGACACAACTTTGTTGATAGAACGTACTAATTTCAACTACAGAAAACATCAAAATAACCACAGCTAATAGTAGAGACTATAAACTAAAACGCATTTGCAGTCTTGTTGTGTTTTAATTTGAAAAGTATGTCTTCTGTTTTGTTAAGTATGGCTTCGTGTTTTGAAACATGTGTTTTTTTTTTTGTATAAGAAAATTTTTATTTCGTAAAATGCAAAAGCTAACACTGTTATTTAAAAATACAACAAACATGTTATAGAAAAGATTGTTCATTGTTTCATGAATGTTATTGTTTGACAAAACAAAACTTTAAAGGAAAGTAAACAACCCAAAACAAAATTAAAAAGAATTCTCTTCGAACCACTTTTAAACTTACCCGAGAAGGCCACACTTTGAAACACTAAATCATTAAAACAAACCATATGCGTTAGAGTTTTTCTAATAACAATATTTGGTTTAACAACAACAGAATAATTTTCTTCCCTATTACATGTTTCTAATACCTTGGATCTAAAGTGAATACAAGTACAAAAACAAAACATAAATAACATAAAATTAAACCATTGGAAACTTACTGTGCTTTTTCTTTACGGGTAGTGGCGGTGGTTCCTCAAGACTTGGCTCCATGGAAAAATTGTGACAATGACTCGGGTTAATCAAACTCTGATGCTTGCTTTGCCATTGTAAGTTAAGTGGATTTGAACGCATTTCGGGAAGGTCATTATGATGAGCACCAAACATACTGAAAAAAATGATGAAACAATCAAAAAGTCCTAAAGTATTATGATTGATTTTAAACAAACCTGTGAATATCATCGATCTCATCGAGGTTATCGTACTGTGAGAAGTGTTTCTCTTTGATTTTAGATGCTTTTGGTGGCAGAGCAGGAGGAACCAAGTCTGACAAAGATGTAGAAAATATATCATCAGAAGATGAAATGTCCAAACTGTTGGTCTTTGTCAACGATGACATGCTTTGTTGAACATTGATGATTTTCTCAGATTTCAAAGAACTTTCAAAGTGATCTGGACTAGCGCTACTATTACTTATTGATTGGTTATCGTCATTAATTCCACTACTGGCCTTGGAAAAATTCATCACACCGTTTTGTGTATCAAAACCAGAAAAAGTTGCCTGATTATTTGTCACCGATAAAGAAGTGCTCGAAAAACGTGTAACTGCTTTGTGATGGTGGGCAGCTATAAGCTCCTGACTATTTTCACTCACACCCGACTTGTGAGTTTGAACACTATAATCGGATGATCTTTTTGACACACTCTGAGTGCTTGTGCGAATGGACTGCATTGAAACAAATCCTGAAAAAATATATTTTGTAAATTATTGAATAGCATTTATTTTTACAGTAAAAACATAATCGATATGGAGAAAAGTATTATGAAAAATCCAAAGCAACAGAAAAACAGAAAAACACTGCTATTTTTAAAACAAGAAATGTACCCGATTCATTTGAATGGCGGTTGGTTTTTCGCATTTCAGGCTTCTCCATGACAGCGTTGACCAGTTTTTCTGAGTCCTTTTTGCTTTGTGGCGATTCTATGAATGGAAATTGTTAATGTGAAACCATTCTTGCTTTTGTAAATCCGGTTTATTTTAAACTGTCTGTTCGATTTTAATGTGTTTTCAACATTTATGTGTGTACTTACTCAATGCAACAATTTTATTCGGGTCATCTTCAAGAAACTGATCCTCAGAAGAAGTTTCCATTGTAAGTGCTTTAAGTTCTTCCTCCTCACGTGAGTGATTCAAAGCTGAATCAAGTGAACATTGACTAGAATTTTCATCTGGCGACCTAGAGCGCACCGAAAGACTATAAACAGAAATTTTTCATAATAAATAAGAAAAAACTAAAATTATGTTTTAAATTTACTGGTCAACTCCATAATTAAGTATGGAAAAATCTGAGCTAAAGTCCAGCTCAGAGTTAATACTGCTTGCATTATTTTGGCTTTGTTGACTCCGACGTTTAGGTGGCAATGGGGGTGCCCCAATCGACCTAAGAACGAAAAAAAAATTTTGTGGTAATATGTTACTGGCTTAGTTTGGCTAAGCGGTTTCGCATTTTGGTTGTAAATCGCATTTACTGCTACATACAGTGGTGGCCAAAATAATAAGGCTGAAACCAATTTTTTCTATGGTTTTTTTTGGGCATCTTCTTTTTTTGGTGAAATTTATTGGTAGACTTCGCTACTTTAGCACCCTAGCAACAACACATTGAGATCGGTGAAAAGCATCTGCAATAAAACTGAATGTTTTTCCTTGATCACTTAGTTGGAGGATCAAACGGCGTTCTTCCTCGGAACAATGTCTTGCGTCCCATTATTCAAAAAAATTAATGCACTTTAAACACTTGAAAACAAGTCTAACGGAAAATTTAATAATTAAATTGCGAAGTGAAAAAGACCAGAAATGACGCAAATCTGACATTTGTAAGTAAAACTAACGGTACATTGCAAGTGACCATCATTAATGGTTGGTAGCACTGGAAATGTTTTACAGTTAAGTCAAAGAAAATTCGTATAATGTAATTTGCTCCAATTAAAAAGGTTTAAGGCATAGATTCTATTGTGTCAAGAAAACAAAATAATTCACTCCTTTAATTTTGGCCACCACTGTGTATATAGACAAAAGTCACAGGCTTTTAAAAAATAAAGTAGTTCGTATTTTATATCGTTTATATTATTTTTTTCATAGCTAGTGTGGCGAAAGCGTAGAATCTTATCATATAAACACTGTTCAAAGAAGTGAACATGAGAACACTGTCAATATTAACTAGGACAACGTTCGGATAGGAACGGGTTTTAACTAGATTTGCAATGCTTACATTCCTATTTCCTTACCTGTTTGGAAGTGGAGGTTTTGGGGGTGGACTAGAATCCCTCAGAATGCTCTCAGTGCTATGGGAAGCACGAATAGGATTTGAATTTGCCTTTTCTAATATATCCCGATCTCTGCAAACGTAATAACAAATTATCAATGAATGAATAAAGTAAAAATTTAACAAACGCACTTAGGAGTTAGCGGTATATCTGGCAAAGATGTTCGTTGGCCAACCATTTCAACTGGCGGTCGCATAAGATTATTTGGTGAAATTTTATTTTCAGATGTTGAAGCTGCATATTTCATTGTTATTTCTTCCTTTTCTTTAAGCTTCTGTTGAGCCAAGCCAACTAAATTCTAAAAAAAAAAAATATTACAAAAAATTTTATAAAAAAAAATTATATAACAACCTTCACAGCTTCATCTACTAGATCAACGACTTCTTTCACATTTTCCTTGCTAAGTGAAGTGCATTCATTTGCCTCCTCGCACAGTAACACTTCGTCACATAGTTTAATCAGCTTCCCCAAAGATAAATACATCTGCCGCGTTGCTGATAACATAACATTGCTATTTTCCTTAAGAGTGTATGACTGAATAACTGCAGCAAGATATATTTATTAATACACTGCAAGAATAAATTCAAATATACAGAACGATAGAATACCTGCATACATGCTGGCAATCATTTCTAAAATCACAGTGCCATTGCCTGGCAGCACTTCCAGTTTCTTTTTTGAGATAACATCTCGAAAATGTTTCAAGGCGTTTTGTATATCCTTAACATGAGTCTCAAGCGACTGCAGTGAACGCACTCCATCCTCAGATGATACTTGTTTAGAGTGTTTGCTCCGCGGACTATGGGGGGAATGCGGTCTACACAAACATAGTATACATGGTTAGGTTCGTGATTTTGAAAAACAAAAACAATTATAATTATTACCGCCCCAATGTATTTGTAGGCGTCCGCATCAGTGATATTTTTTCGAACAGGTCGTCCTTGAATGATTTAGCGCGACGTGCTAGTTTAGTTCCTTTGAGACTGTTCTTATGACCCGATGAGCCAAACGTCGACGAATTTGGCGTTGATGGCGAGCTGACGTTGTTATCTGCAATAAACGCACCGAAAAGTCATATTAAAACTTTCCCTATCTAACCATGTACATATACATAATTTGCAATTTGCGTCAACACGCCGCAGTTGCAAAAACAAATAATTGAAATTCCTAGATTGTTTCACTGGCACTACCAAATCCGGATTATAACTTACATCGAATGACATTCTTGATAAGTACCCTTGGCTTATTTTTTTTCTTAAAATATCGTCTATCCAGTGAATAAGAATATAACTTTTGCTTTTCTATTTTTGCGCACTCGATAAGAAAAGATTCATCGAACTGAGGCATTGCATAACGATCAATTAGAAAACACAACTATTTTGTTTTAAACTTATCGAAAAAACTTTGCAAATTTGCAAATGATTATGTACAACAGCACGCTGCGCTTATTTCCTCGGATCTCGGAATGGTGATTTTTAAAAGTGAAAATTCTTTTGTTTACACTCGCAAAAAGGAGTAACAAAAGTTGAAACGCACAAAAAGAAGAAGTAAAATAACACTGTCAAGTTAAGAGGCATATGGCTACGGTGGCAATAGTCTTCGATTTAAA
The DNA here is from genome assembly GCA_949752695.1 of Melanostoma scalare. Classification (NCBI taxonomy): domain Eukaryota; kingdom Metazoa; phylum Arthropoda; class Insecta; order Diptera; family Syrphidae; genus Melanostoma; species Melanostoma scalare. Next base: position 1,518,526 of record OX456985.1, read on the forward strand.
TTTTTTCCTTCTCGTTAATCGTGCAAAAACAAAAAATTAATGAGCGGAGAAATTGAAAAAAACAAATTCACAGTAGGTATGATGGTATTTTTAGTACAAATTTGTCAATCTCTTTCTATGAATGATCGGACGTAGTGGGCAAGCCACAATTGCTGTTGAGTGTTGACTTGTGGGCTAATAAAAGTTCGATAGAGACGATGAAGACACGTCTGCTATCACATGTTGCTCTCGCTTGCGTTCTCTTTATATTTTGTTAAGTCGAAAGATAGATAGATTATAAATAAATAAAAAACCGAGACTTGAGACAAGTTACGTAAATACGACTTAAGATAGGCTGCCTATATACATCATCAGAGAAATATCACAAACTCATTAGAAGGGTATCAGTTCCATACAATCTAGGTATATTGAAAAAATATATTCATAACAAAATCAAATATAGCTTTAATCAATGCGCCTACAGGTTGATTAATTTCTCTAAAGGTTTTAAGTGAACGTGTGAGACACTTGCCAATTAGAAAATTTGTTTATATTAAGAGCAGAAAGCACAATAGCCTTGATTGGCTCCAATGCGATGAGTCACTTTAAGTGTTTTTTATTTACCTTGCTAGACTTATTTCACTGCTTTATTTAAAGTCCTTAGTTTGTTTGGTAAAAAAAAAGTTTAAATATGTATTCACTTTTAGCAAACAGCACTGTTAAGTTTCAACACTAAACGTGATTCCTCATTCGAAAACAGAGAATTCTGATTGGTACCCGTTACCGATAAGCACTGCTTAAATCTAATAGCTGATAAAAATATAGAAAACAAATTTCGTGCGCACCCACAAGATGGACTTGAGTCTACGGTAGTCAGAATTGGTATCGTAGGCTGTAAGCTTGTGCTCATGAATCTTACTGGACTCGGTAAAGAACATTGAATATTTTAATTATGTCATGGTTGGGATGACTAATTACTCAAATATTTTACGTAGATTGTTTACAGATGAAGTTGTTGTGCGCGATTAAATGTGTTTTTCTTCCTCAGTAGCTGTTGAATTCTTACTGTGCTCGCGAGTAAGCAAGCTAATTCACATTCGAACTAACAAATTACGATCGCCGTCGTCATACGCTTTATTTTAAAGTTTATATGCCCTAAGCAAATGGGATACACAACGCAGTGAGAAAAAAAAAACAATACAAAACTTGTAAAGAGACACTTTGAGCTCAAGCTAAACTAGGCATTTGCGGCCATAAATTAATTGTTGATTGTAAATCTTCTTGTTCTCACTGTGCACTTTTTCTTGTTTTTTTTTTCTTTTTTTTATAATTTATTTTTCAACAGCAAATTAATTAAAATGACCGACAACGATGGGTAGGTAGCTTGTAGCATATACATATTGGGTGTACAATTTTGCATTTTTGATAGAATGAAGGAACTAGATGCAATTTTTTTTAATATTGTTGATAGAATAAATGTTAGAACAAATACAATAATTGTATGTATTGTTGGAGGAATGAAAACTCTAAAAAAAAATACAACATTCACTTGCTGATGGCAGGCGAGAAACACATACCAGCTTTCTGTGCGGAATTCATTGTAATTGATGAATTATTAACGTTTCACTTTTTAACTAGGTAAACAGCAATAAAAGCATAATGAATTTAATAGTTTTAAACATTTTTTTAACACACAATTTGGAGTTTTTCCTATGAAGAAAAATCTACTGTCATCAAACTGACGGCTGAGTTGACGACATTTTGATTTTTTTCACATACCCGCTGAAATTTACAGTGGTGCTGCCAGACTTAAGACATTTAAAATTTGTTTCAAACCAAAAATTAATAAATGAAAAGCTTGTTTTGTTCAGTTTGATTCGATTGATGGTTTATTTAATATTTTCAACTACTAATGGTGGATTTACATGCATCTGCAAGTGCACATGAAAAAAGGAAAAAGATACAAAATATAAAATTCATACTTGTCTGATAGAGAGGGAAGGCACCGTCTGCACTTCCTTAGTTATTCTTTTCTGTTTACCTGTTTATTTTTGTCGTTTTCCAATCATTAATCATTTGTAGTGATATTGCTGTTTGCTTTGACAAGCAATCAGATAAAAATTTGTTTACGCATTGGTGCTCACTCCATTTATCCAGAAAGAGATAGAAAAAACCATCTTCCAAACTCCATTTCAAATTTACTTTTGGAAAACGTTTTGAGTCCAATTGGACAGTTGGATTGACAGATGTGTCTTTCACTTTATGCATCATCTACTCTGTGAACATAATGTCGATTTCCTTTGCAAAAACAAAAGCACTCTAAAAAAGTGCTTTTTTTTGTGCTCACTGGAAACGAAAAGACAAAATTCTTTTTTTATCATTGTATGTGTGCTATTTTTGACAGCCAACTCTTCCCGTTTGTTTTGTTCTGCAATTTATATAGAAAGAATATTTTCGAAACTTTATTAATAAATGTACTAGGAAGAAACCTACTCATCCGAATAATTATACACAACACTTTCAAGAAAATTATTCACAGAATGCCTTTCGTTTTGTCCAAGCAATTTTAGAACATCAAACACTTCTTCGTCAGAATCGGAACTAGACGACTAACAACTATATATATTTTGGTCCTGTAGCCCTGATGCTTTAAATACATATAATTTGTAAATTAATTTTATAAGTTATATTCTTATAAATAAATAAATAAATAAATAAATATATTTTGATAAATTGCAGCTAAAATTGAGCGATCCATTTTCACAAAATAGTTTATTGTTTATTTTTATTATCTCTCTTTCACAGTCCTTTAACCAAAAATGCAAAATAATCAAACTGCAAACTGGTAAACGTCAAATGTTTTGTGTTGGTGTGCGTGAAAGTGCGTGTAAATCTTGCCTCTGAATCGAGATTCGTAAAAGTGCTTTTTCGGGGCAAAAAAAAAGTGATCTAGTGCCTCAATGTAACATATTTCGAGCAAAAAAGCACTTTTAAAAGTGCTTTTGTGTACCACTGGAAATCGACATAAGAATGTGTGCGCTCACACCCGTTGATGTCAACTCGTACCTATTTGCTATTTTGCCTGAAAGTCCCACTTTTTTTTTCTGGAGTGAAATCAAAGACAGCATCTCATTTCAATTAAAGGCTTATAGCTACTAACAATTGATAGTTTCATTATTTCCACATTTTGAGTGTAGTTTGCGTTTCGAATGCCAATAACGTATATTAGGTCAGTTTTGAATAAAGTTTCTTTTTCTTATGTTTCACTGTGGCACGTTCAAAAATATCAAAAAAAAAAAAAAAAAGCCTTCACTGTTATAAAGTGTTTTCAAACTATCTGACAAACAAATGTAATTCTAGTCTAATTTAGCTTTAGACAATTATTTCATGTTTTCCATATAATCCCATTAGCCACCCTGTAATTTTAAAACTCACCAACGCATGACATGACAAAGCGCGATTCACCAACTTTTGTCAGCAAGGGTTGTCGAAAACCTCAGACAAGAGTGACAGTAGGACGTGGACAGAAATTGCATACGTCAAAATTGTTAGGGATATTTTGAGTGGTTTTCAATATTTTACTTGCGGACGAAACTACTTTAAAAACAAGTTTTTTCGAATGGATTTTCTTAAAAGTGGAATCAAAACGGTGCTGGGAACCTCGGAACCAGGCGAACAACCAAGTGTTGCAGAAACTGTGAGTATTATAATATTCATTATTTAATTACATAAATAAAGAAATATTGGTCAACATTTTTGATGCAAAATAAAATATGGAAATATCAAGTCAAATACTAACTTAAAAAACTGGATTAGTTTAGTAGTAATAAAATTTTTTATTTTGTCATGCATTGAATATTATAAACAATACAAGTACTTAATGAAAATAAAATGCTTTTGAAGGTCAATACAGTTTATATTTAGTGCACTTACTACGTGAGACTACTATTTTTGTTAATGCATGTGACAAACCAACTCTTTGATCCAAATAGGTGGAAAAGCTTGTTGATAGAGTGACCTCGTCAACTTTGCTCGAAGACCGGCGAGATGCTTGCCGGGCACTAAAAGCACTTTCTCGAAAATATCGAATTGAAGTCGGTGCACAGGGAATGCCTGCACTCATTCAAGTACTACAAAACGATTGCCAAGATAGTGAAATCATAAGTTATGCACTTGATACGTTTTGCAATGTTATGTCGTCAAATGAGTTTGAAGAAGAGGCAGACAATCCGACGGTAACTGTTAATGTGGGCGAACAATTTACAGAGATGTTTATTAAAACGGCAGAGAATGTCACTCTGGTAATGGGTTACCTGGAAGAATATGACTTTCGCGTTCGAAGATCGTCTATACAGCTTATAACGATACTTATTACTAACAAAACTAAAGACTTACAGGAGATAATATTAGTGAGCCCAATGGGGGTTTCGAAGCTCATGGATCTGCTCACAGATAGTCGTGAAGTAATACGCAATGACGCACTTTTATTGCTTATTCAGTTGACTAAAGGTGAGATTTGAAAATTATTAATTTAAATTTTAAATGACTGAGTTCAATTCACAGGACATTCCAACATACAGAAAATTGTAGCTTTTGAAAGCGCCTTTGATAAGCTTTTCGAAATAGTCAGTGACGAAGGATGTTCAGACGGGGGCATTGTAGTAGAAGACTGTTTAATTTTAATGCTTAATCTCTTAAAAAACAACTCGAGCAACCAGCAGTTCTTTAAAGAAGGCAGCTATATTCAAAAATTGGCACCAATGTTCATTATCCCACCTGAAGTTGAAGAGATCGGCTGGACTCCACAAAAGGTTTCAAACATCCACTGCATGCTTCAAGTTGTACGCGCCCTAGTTACACCTAGTAACCAGCAGCAAGTGATTGTCTCTTGCCAAAAAGCAATGCGCTCGTCGCACTTACTGTTCTCCTTGTGCAATATACTAATGAGCAGTGGTGTGCCTGCCAACATTCTCACCGAAACTATCAATACTGTTGCAGAAGTAGTTCGCGGTGATAGCAACAATCAAGAAGACCTTAGTAATGTTATGGCTCCTAGCAATCCCCCTCGTCCTGCTATTGTTGTGCTTTTGATGTCTATGGTCAACGAAAAACAACCACTTGCATTGCGTTGTGCTGTACTTTACTGCTTTCAATGTTTTTTGTTTAAAAATGAACCTGGACAGACCGCAGTTATTCAGACTCTATTGCCTTCCAGTTCAGAAGTTTCAAGCCTTACAACGGGGCAGCTTCTATGTGGGGGCTTGTTTAGCATAGATTCCTTAGCAAATTGGTTTTCAGCTACCGCTCTCATGCACGGCCTAGTTGATAACGTAAAACAAAAGGAAGAATTATTACGTGTCTTGTTGGCAACAACTGCAGGCAGTCAACCGATTTCGCTTTTAGAACAATGCACCAATCTTTTGCAAAAAGAAAGCTACAAATTACAAAGCAAGGTTGGCCTACTTATGCTATTAAGTGTGTGGCTTAGTCATTGTCCAGCCGCAGTTAAAGCTCTTCTTTCGACATCAGGATGTGTTGCTTATCTGATTGCAAAAATATGTGCCAATGAACACGATGAAAACGAATATTTAGTGCAAGGGTTGTGTGCCTTTCTCATGGGCTTGTGCGTTCAATTTAACGATAACTCGTTGCCCAACAACAAACGGGAGGACATTTGTCAAGTAAGTTTACAAAAAGTTGATAAACAAAAATGAATATACATTACGACCTCGTTTTAGCTTATTATTAAGAGAATTGGGCAGGAGACATTTACTAGAAAATTAAGCGACGTTTCTCGGAACGAGGCATACAGTCGTGCTTCCAAGACGCCCCAAATTCGAGCGAAGTCATCTTCGGACCTGTTTTTGGATTATGAATATTGTAAATTGCATAAATCCCTTGAAGGTAAGCACATTTCTTTTGTACAGTGTGAATGAATGCGTTTGAATATTGATATTGCTTTTATGCAAAAATAAGTACAAGGCAATATAAATACCTGGTCCCTTCCATTCCCTCACAAGGCATGGTTGTGAGAAATGCGACGCTAGGCCTTGGGGCTCCTCGCTCTGTTGCGCCACGCTATTTATTTATTTTTACATGCGATATCTTGCTTCAAAGATGTATTTTATCGATTTGGTAGGTTTAACTTGTCAGGAAAAAGCAACAAATGTGTTAAGTGTTATAGTACCGAAATTCAATTGCGTTAAGCTTTCATATTCATAAATTAAATTATAATAGTTTCTCAATTTTATAAAACTTCAAACACATTTTATTTTTAATTTTTTTTTTAAATTTCAGCATCAATTGTTAAACTAATCAATGGCTTCGACGTCAACGGAACAGATTTAACTGAGCTCACATTAAGTTCAGAAGCTTCTGTGCTTGTTGCTCAATACAAAGGCATCATTCGGGGCCTTGACTCGGAAATCTGCAACCTTAAAGATGCTGTTCGCCATCTTGAAGCCCGTAACGATGAACTAGAAAAATCTCTGTTGAATGTTCAAGCTACCAACACACAACTGTCAGACCAAAACGTATTACTTAAAGCTCAGCTAGCTGCTGTGGCAGGACCAAGCATGTTGAATCAAGAAACAAGTCACCCACCTCAAGCGGTTTATTTTGAAAACGAACGTTTAGCTAAAGAAGTTGAAATTTTAAAACAAAAGCTTTTTGAAGAAACGTGTCGCTCTTCTAGTTATGCGGATGATTTGACAAAACTCCACAAAGATCAAGAAGATTTATTAGAACTTTTAACAGACCAAGAAAACAAGATAACAAAATACGCTGGTCAATTAAAATCGGTTGGAATCGATGTCGAAGAAGAAACCGATGTTGAAGTTAGTGAAGAAAACCAAATCTCTCAAGGAGAAGTTATTTAATGATGATTTAAAGACAATATATGTACATAGATAAAAATAATAATAATTTAGTTCATAAAAATAATTTTTATTTTTGTCTTGATTTGGAAATAGCGTTAAGAGTGGTACAGACAATATGATAATTCTATCAGGCTTGATAGTGGTCTTTTTCATTTTTTATCTGGTTCAACCAAGAAGAGCGAATAAGTTATATTGGCTTTAGTAAAGTTGGATGGGTGATGCGTGTGCAATCGGCATGGGTATGGTTATGCAAGCTTAAACATATAGCTTTCTGGAAACTCGGCAAGTTACTAAAGACAACCATCTTTCATTGGTAGTTTTTAGAAGGTTCGCTTATTCTATTCTTTGCTTGCTCCGCCATTTCGCAATGTTACGGTGGTCTGGTTCCTAAATGTAAGTTATGGTGTTCGATAAGTTTTTGTTGAGGAAATTTTAGTTTTGGGAATGCAATGCATTGCCGCATTTGTGAAAAATTTCTTACGACGACAACTACTTCTAAGCAAAATTGAATCTACGGAAAAAGATGCGTTGCAGAGAAAACTCCGCTCCGAAGGTAATACTTCGATAGGGTCGGTTGATTGTGCTGCCCAGCCTAAAGTTACTGCGACAGCTTCCTACTAATTTTAAATTTGTGACTATGGATGATGATATGGCTCAGCCGCCTGGCTGAAAATATTGATCCATCTGGGCAGACGGAGACATGATTTGCCCTGTTTAATAGCTGTGTTTGAGCCACTGAGCTGAAATCAGTATGGGGGGTGTATTCTGTTTGAATGTAAAAATCAGCATGATTCTTTAGAATTTTTTGGCCTGATATACCTGCTTTCCATGCTACGATGTTTGAGCCGCAGTATATTTTGGAGAGTGCCATTTTTTTTTAAATAAACAGACGCAAATTGTAAACTTGACTTGGCACGAGATTAACAAACATGCTGGCGTTTTTTATATCCATTTCATTAGTTGCAAATTTCGTTGCAAAACATACACTGGTAGAGTTTGAACTCCGAGTTTTGACAAGCGGGATGTATCATAGGAACAAATTGAAAATTTCTCTCTCCCATAAAGTAAGCAAATTTCGAAGATACCGAGTTGAAAAGATAAATATATTATGTTATCGCTTCACGTACAAGTTTTTCTTTCAATAAAAAATTATTTTGTTGAAAATATAAACAAAATTGTTCGCGGTTTAATTGATAATCTTTTATTTTGAAAGGCTTTGCCAACCACTAAACTTTCTCACTCAAAGTTTGATAAGAACTTTCATTAACGTTAACATAACAAAGAATGTGTGAAACTTAATGAGAGTTCTACTCTTCATTGGACCAGTAGTTAGTCTTCTCGCACAAGCGTATGTCTATCAAACTGATAACAGAACGCCATCGGACGAGCTCTGCTTAACCCGACCGTTTATACATTTATCAGTTGCAAAAAAAAGTTTTTAACTGAAGCATCTTAAGAAAAATATAATAATGTTGTCGCTTTGCAAATCTGTTAAATATGTCTACCTTATATTGTTTGTATTCATTTGGAAAATTATATGTGCACGAGGAAATTTACCAAGTATGGAAGTTCCTCCACCAAAGCTAGTAAGCTTTTAGTCCAATTTAGATTTGTATTATTATTGACTTTTGATTCAACATAGATCAATTTTTTGAGAAGATTTGGATATTTGGATCAAAATCCAAATGACTCCGAAGCTTTATACCATGAATCAGCAATAAGAGGAGCAATAAGAAATGTACAGAAATATGGGGCATTAAATCAGACTGGAGAACTGGACTTTCCCACTCTACAAGTAATAAATTATAAATTGATTGAAGATGAAAAGGATCATAAAGTATTTTCTTAGCTACTATCTACACCTCGGTGCGGAGTTCAAGATATAGAGTCTGAAGTTCTCAGTTACTCCAGAAAAAAACGTTACATCGCAGGTGCACGGTCTTGGCAGAAGCGTAAAATTGAGTATTTGTAAGTAATGAAACAATGCAATCCAACTTTATTTTCGAATTTTTTTCTATTTAAACAAGCATAGCAAATTGGTCTTCCAAAATGGAGAAAAGACAAATAGAGCGAGATTTGCACAAAGCGTTTGACATGTGGTCTCGTTATAGTCGATTAAAATTCAAACGTGTAAACAATACGTCGGCAGATGTTATCATCGCTTTTGGAAGTTATTACCATGGTGATAAGTGAGAAATAGTTAGAAAAAATTAGTTTTATCCACACTACACAACTCGAATACATTTCATAGCTATCCCTTTGATGGCCCTGGAAATATTCTAGCGCATGCTTTTTATCCATACGAAATGGGTTCCTATGGAGGGGATGTTCACTTCGACGAAGACGAAAATTGGAAGGAAAATTCTACTAATCTATCCAATGGAGTAGATTTCTATTCAGTTGCACTTCATGAGATAGGTCACAGCTTGGGGCTGGCTCATTCTCCAGTCTATGCTTCCATAATGTTCCCTTATTACAAGGGTCCAGGACAAAATATACTGGATTATGATGATGTGATGGCGATGTATGAACTTTATGGTAAATATTGGATTAACAGCACGATCTTTATTTACTGAAATTATTTTCTTAAGTTTTGAAAAGCTTGCCAGGCGACGACAAACCGGACGTGTACACTCCAAAAACATCGTCTTCCACATTTAGTTATGAACACATATCAGAGACAACACAACCAACGGAAACAAAAGATAAAAAACAATTTACGTTTGAGGGTGATTATGACACAGTACATGATCATAAGGTGATAAGATTGGATTTATTCTTGCTAACTCAATCAAATAAATACTTAAATCAACTATGCAGCGAAAACATTCAACAAATATGTATAGGATTAGTAGTGAAGGTACCACCAAAATGCCTACGGAAACAAAAGATGTTACCTCAACAAACAACATTTGTCTTGGTCATTTTGATGCAGTTTGCACAATAAAAGGAGCAGTCAACATCTTCAAAGGAAAATATGTTTGGAAGATTACGCGGAACTATACAATAGCAAATGGATACCCAAAGCTTATTCACGAAATATTACCATTTTTGCCAGAACATATACAAAAAATTGATGCAGTGTATGAACGGTATGATGAAGCTTCAGTGTATTTTACAGGTAACACACGCATTAAGTGTTTATTTTCGTATAAAAGTAGTATTTTTTTAATCGATTGAAAACTCGTTCGCATGTGGACTACACTAACTGTGGTGTTGGTTATACACATTTCTCTCGCGCTCTCTTTCTCTTTAGCCAAAAAAAATATAATAATTATAAATCTGTATAAGCGTCTCCCGCATGAGTACATCCTTGCCCCATACTTGGTTCCTCTTCCTCCCCAACCCAGCCAACGAACTCAATCCTTTCAGTTTTAGATTTGAATACATACACCATTACAATATACGAATTATGCGATGCCAGTGATGACTTATATAATACATACATACAATTATTATGAGTAAATTTGTCTGCAGGCAGTTATTATTGGGTATATAACGGTAAAGAGCTCTTGGAAGACAGTCCAATCAATTTGACGGTTCTCATTCCAACCGCTACAAATACAAAGAAAATAGATGCTGCAATGGTGTGGCGTAGGTTAACCGAAAATTTTATTCGCTCAAGAAACTAAAATTCCTATGTTTTAAGCTAAAAATAATTTGACTTACATTTTTGCGGGATCTCATTTTTGGAAGATCAATGAACAGGCTCGTTCTTTAGAAGATAACGATCCGAAACCAATGCAAAGATGGGTGGGGATCCCAAACGATATTGACGCAACTGCAACACTTTCAAATGGTAAATTTTAAATTGAATCGTTTTTTTTCCTTGTAATCATTAATGTCATTCATTTAGGAAAAACATATTTTTTCAAAGGCAATTTGTACTGGCTCTATAATAACAAGCTTGTGCGTCCTGAGCGTGGTTACCCGAGACGTGCTTCTACAGCCTGGCTGCGATGTTCACGAACAGAAAGAACAACATTTAGAAACTCAAACACAACAGTTTTATTTATTTAGTTTTAATTTTGTTTTCACTTTTTGTTCTTGAACCATTATCAAATAAGTATAAGATGTAAAAATTAAAGAATGTGTATAAGATACCCACACTGCAGTAAATACTTGTCAGGAGAAGAGGAAGGAATGGTAGTCTTGTGTTGAAATTAAAAAGTGGACTTATTACGTGTTCAAATATTGGCATCATAAAAAAGCCACACAGATACAGAACTTCAAACCATTGGAAACTTAAAGTTTTATGCAAAGATTTTAACAACCAGTAGTGTGCTGAATTGTATGCTAGGAACAGGAAATACTTTACCAATGTCAGTTCAATCGGAAACAAAAGCGGAAATAAGGAGAAGTAGCCCACAAAACTCATCAACATTGAGTGCCTCGCATCTCGTTCGTTTGTTAAGCTAAGCAAGCTACAAACAAAAAGACCTGTGTAGTAAAATTTTATTTAGCAAAAAAGAGTTACTTACCTCATTGGTATGAGAACCATTAGAATAGCTTTTTCATGGACATGCCAACCAAATATAAATGATGTACAAGCGCATATTGCAACAGCTTGGAGAAACGGTCGTACACTGTTGCTAAAAGCAAAATTTTTAAATTTTATAACATAGGCGTTGGAACGAAGGTTCAGCTTACGGCTTTTTTGTGAAGCATAAAAGCTTAATCACGCACGGAGTCATAAAAACTCCAGATAAAACAAAAGTAGTCAAAGGAGTTACTTTTGGCAAAAAGACATGAACATACTCCTTAACAAGACCTCCCGTATTAGAATCTCCTTTCGGGATTTTCAGCAACACCTCAGCTACTTTATCCGCAAAGTTGTAAAGAGCCCAAAAGTTTGGTGCCCAGTAGGCGTGTGTGAGACCTCGTTTAAAAGGAAACAATCTGGAAAATACCTGTAGACGAACAATTAGGACTACACAGAATAAAGTTTTTCAAATTACCTGCGGCAGCTGGCCAATGAATGGCAAAAATGAAAGAGCAAAGCAACTTAATCCTGAACCAAGAAGTTCAAGAAAGTTTCGAATAGGTTGACTTCCTTGTAGGCAGTAAAATTTCAAATAGAAAGCTGCAAAAGCTGGTGCGATATATACAAATATATGTTTAAAGTTCAATAAAGAAGCAAAAACGATACAAGAAATCAAGTATCTTTTCTGAAGTAGAAAACCAATGCTCAGTAGTAGGATTCCAAAAAGAAATCCATTGTACTGAAAGTGTATGTGGTCAACAAAGATTAGGCCAAGATTGCAGAGAAGAATAACCCCTCCTGCGCAAGTTCCTAGTTTGTCCTTGATTTTAAGAGATGATATACATCTGTCGTTGAAAAAAAAAAAATGAAAATAAGACCTTTTTGAAACTAAAAGGTTAACATACTTTCTGACTCCAAATGCAAATACAATATCAGTGGCAATGACTGATAATCGCTGGAAGAATATTGTATTTTCCGAGTCGTAGTTCAGATTCTCCACCTTCAGCATTTCGGGGTCAAAGAATTGAGCTATTTGAGATAAAAGCCACTCGAAATATGCAAAAAACGGTGGATAGTCTAGTGTCCATTCGCTTGTATTTTCATAGTACCATTTTGAAACCGGCAAGGAGTGGGTAATCGCCATCCAATTACGATGAACTTCGAAGTCAGTTGACCGACTAAAATGTTAAAATTCAATCAATTTTTAAAGTTTTTTTTATGAAACTGTCACATACTATGATACAATTAATAGTAATTTAATGCCGGTAGCCAACAGAAATATTGACCAAAACATCGTAGGTGCAATTATTTGATAAAGTCCAAATGGACACAACACAAATAAAAAAAAATAAAGAAAACAATTAATTTTTTTCTCTCGAAACAGACGTGTGGCAGATAGTTTTCGGAGTAAAGCACTGCCAACATAATGGATTTATTGTTTCATGATATGCTGCAGTGCGGACTCCGCACAAGACTGCCCTAGTTTGCGTAAGGGCTATGGTGGACTTACACGCATCTGCAAGTACAGAAGAGCAAAAGAAGAAGAAACAAGATATAAAATTCATACTTGTCTCATAGAGAGGAAAGAACCCAAGTGCAGATGTCTGCGCTTCTTTAGTTATAGGATGCAGAAGAAAAATTATAGCTGCAGATGAACACGTTCATATGCAGTACAGCAACTATCTGCAACTATAATCTTATTCGTTCAAGTGCCAGTATATCTATTGAAAAATAGTAAGAAAATGTGTAAATAAGAAAAAAAAAAGAAAAATGGCTTTTTGGCCGATCGCAATCGCACTCTACTCTGGTTTGCACAGAGCCTCTTAAATCCGATCGGCCTGCAAGTGCGATCTGTTGAACGTATTTTTGTTTGCATGTATTTACGATAGATCATGTGATAATTGAAAGGCAGTTTTATTATTTTAGCTAAATTCTCGCCGGCTGGTAGCGAGTATGGTGAATTTCGTGGTCACACAAAGCTGATCAACGGCTGGCAGTAGCGGTTACTCGATTCGTCGCTGGCAAGCAGCCGTGAGTGACACGTGCTTTAGGGAATGTAGTTTAATGCTGGGTTTACATGCATCTGCAACTGCGGAAGTGCAGAAAAGTAAAGCGAGACGGATGAAGATTACAAAGCACAAAAGTTAAAAAGAGAGACGAATAGGATTATGAACATTATGAAGAACATGTTCATCTGCAACCATAATTTTTCATCTGCAACCATAACTAAGAAGTTCGTTCCCTCTCTATCAGACAAGTATGAATTTTACTTGTATGAATTACTCTTGTGTCTTTTTCCGATTTTCATCTGCACTTGCAGATGCATATAAATCCACCATAAGAAGTGTTTCACAAAGTCTATTGTTATTTCATTGCTCAGACTCGCTGGGTTTACTAGCAATAAATTGACAAATCCTTATCTTAATCAATAGTTTTTAAGTCATTAGAAGTCTTGTCCTATTTACATAGCTCTCTGACATCTTTTTCTTATTTCGCGATGTGAAAAAAAAAATTTCAGCACAGCAACCACACACAGAAGCAATTGCATTTGTTCTGTTGAACATTTACATAGTTATCCATTAGTCGCTTCGTGTGAACGATTTTTGGTTGTCTAGGATTTTTCAAATATTTCTTCATTATGGCAATGCTCAGTTTGACACTTATTTTTTCGGAGTTGCTGTAAATGGACGCCAAATCAGCCAATCATGATCAATGGCGGACAGCAAAGGTTTTCTATTGGAGATTGCAGCACGACAGCCAATACGGTTATTGGTCTCTGGTCGATTTTTGTTGATCATCGTTTCTCATTGGACAATCAAATAAAAAACATTGAAATCAGCACGTGCACTTTATTGTTTTGATGCCCAACAAACCAAAGTAAATGCAACAAATTACTTCCAAAAGTACGTAGAAAAATTTTCTCAAACGCACCGAAACTACGGCATGCCTTACCTTGTGACAAAAATCTCTCAGAAAGTCAGCATCAGGCATCAATTACTTCAACAATTATATTACTGAAGTCAACCGTCTGATTTGAAAAGAAATCGGTTTTTGTTTGAACTTACCTATCATAAACAAGTGCAGTGCGTATAAACGTAAGTCTGAAAATTGTGTTCTCGAGTTTAACTTGTATGTACATTTGACTGAAATTCTACCTCCCCAGCAAATGGATAATTCAATCACTGTAACTCCAATCAAAGTCGAAGTACCTGAAAATGCGCAACCATCAGTATCATCGTCAAACATTGAACGTCACAAAAACCAAAAAGCCAACCAGCGAAGGAAGATTCCGACTGTTGACACATTCTGGCCGAATATATTAGAGGAAGTGAAGAGCATACAGCAAGTAGATGCTAAGCATCAAGCATTACCTTTGGCGCGAATAAAAAAAATTATGAAACTGGATGAGAACACTCGAATGATTGCGGCAGAAGCACCTTTGTTGTTTGCCAAAGCCTGTGAATACTTTATTCAAGAATTAACATTGCGAGCTTGGGTGCACACGGAAGAAAGCAAAAGGCGCACGCTCCAGCGTAGCGATATTGCTCAAGCAATTTCTATTTGTGATCAATTTGATTTTCTAATAGATATTGTCCCAAGAGAAGAAATTAAACCCACTACAACAACACCAGTGAAAAAAGAGTCTGATAAGCACTCTCAACCTTCATCCAGCACTGTCACAATGACTTCGAGTAATATACAGACACCATCTCCAGACCAACCAATGCAATATTACATTCAACTTGGTGGCCAACAAGGGCAACTGCAACAGCCAATGCAAACTGCGAGTCTAACACCGAATGGTTTAATAAGCAATCAGCAGATTCCGCAATCTTTGCAAGGGATCAACATTGTTACAGCTCCGCAAAATATACTTCTGACAGCTGGAAACCCAGGCCAGCAGCAAGCAACCGCTACCATGGTCAACAGCTTACAAAATCCACAGCAGCAAATACAACTTATACAGCAAGTGGTTACCCCAAATGGAGAAATCACTAATGTCCCGGTAAGAATAATGGTTTCGATGTTGAAAATTTCTAAAGAATCCTTTACCGTTTTTGAAACAAGCATCGGAATAAGGCAGGGCGGTGATCTATTTTGTTTGTTGCGTTCAGTAACTCAGTTTGTACAAAATTAATTACATATTTTGATTAGGATGACATTTTGGAATAATACTACCATCGAAGTATTTATTTATGTAGATTAACCTATGGCAATTAATTGGCAATTAACTTTGGAATTCCATATATTCTTTTCAACTCGCATCGTTTTGGTTATAGGTCCGTTTCCTCTTTGTGCACAGAAAAAATCTCATCTTTTAAGGTGTGAGGATAAAAATTTCTCCCGCCTAAATCCAGTGAGATAGATTTTTTCTTGTCTTGACCAAACCTATCCGTCCTGAGCTTTTGTCACATTTCATGCAAATTTCAACAAGATAAATTACCGGTTAAATCAATCTTCTTTTTTATTGTTAGCACTTATGTGTGCCCCTCACTCACTTTACTTGCTATTTCATTCACGCCAAGAGTTCTAGCGTAATTTCCATCAAATTACTGGCTGCATTTTTACTAAGCTAAGCTAAAATAAAACTTTTTTTTTGCAGATCACCATAACAGCGCAGCAGTTAAATCTACTCCGCATGCAAATGCAGAATAATCAAGCGGCAACTGCTCTTCAAACCCAGCAGGTTCTAATACCGACCATGCCAACACAGCAACAGACTCAATTAGTTCATATTGGAGGAGGAAATGTAGCCACAGCCGCAAATGTCATTCAAAATCAGGGCCATGGCAACATTTTTCTCAGCACAGGACATGGGAACTCGATTGTTTCCACCGATCGGAACCTCGGAAGTACATTTAGACCCAATTGTTGATACAAATAGTATATAAAGTCTACTCTTAATTAAATATATACGAACCGTTAAAACTTTTATAATACACATTAACTAGAATAAGTTAAGAAGTGCAAAACCAACTAACTACACAGGCGCCAGTTGTCTCAGAGTTTGCACACTTTTAGTCTTATAGTTTGTATAATGTGCTAAGAATATTTAATACCGTGTGTGCGAATACCCACTTATATAAACACTATAGTGCTCTTATGTGATTGTTTATATTTATTGCAATGACGTCATGGATGTTGTCGCAGCTTTCGTTATACTACTTTTACTACTAAATTAGTAATTAATTGTAGGACATCTTTTCGCGCTCCCAGCTATCGTTTGTCATAAGAGTTCTATAGAGTTTATACAATGCAACTACAACAACATATTGCATTTGAATGTATATATGTATTTACAACTATGAGAAACTACCACCTTCAGCTGAATGGACTTTGATATCTAAGCGGAGGCTCATCAGATGTATCCACATTACCCATTATGTTTATATATTAATGTTCAAAACTAGCAATTAAAATACATTATCTAAAATGTACATTTATTTGTATTTAAATAATATATATGTATTTGTATATACATGTATGTATATATGAATATGTATATATATATATATACGTGTATAATGTACCTTTTTTGTAGTAATTTGTACGTAATCACGTCATCATGTGTAGACAATGTGAATATTTTTAGGTAAACGAAATATTGTAAGGACTATGTATTAAAATTATTTATGTTGATATGTGGTAATCACATTTGAATACCATATATATATACATTAGAGAGCTTTTTTGCGACTTTTTTTTTTCTTCATTGCCACATCGATATTTTGTAGAAAAAAGTTCCCTAAGGATAGAGTGCAACGGGCTCAGTAAATATTGTGGGTTATTTGGATAGATCCAGAGAACTCCACCAAAAAGGCAATTAAATACAACATTCAGGCACGATCACGAAGGAAGAAGCACATATTTGTCACAAAATTTTGATGTTGGAGTTGAGAAACAAAAAAAAAAAATGTTCGCATAATAAAAAGCGCCCTAATATGTATATACATATTTACTGTAGTGGGAGATATTAATAAAAAGAGTAACGAAATAAACCGAGTTGTTTCGATTCAATGGTAAAATGTTTCAACAGTTTTTTCTTAGGTAGAGATAATTTGGAAAAAAAAAAACAAATAATCCGCCTTATCGAGGTAACCGTCGGAGCGGAATTCTCTCCGATTCGGAGACATTGGCCCTTATTGCGAGTGTCGTTTGGCTGTCGATAAACGACGGTTGTCGATAGTCGAACGTCGAAAACGAAATTCGGTATTGCGTATTCTTATTGTTCGATACTTTCAATTTTGAATTCAGTCGTAATCGTCTGTATTTTTGCGTTCGACATTCCGAATTCGTACCGTTCCCGATTCCGAATTCGTACGTTTTCAATTCGCTTATCATTTTGTTAGCGGAATTGAATCCGGTTAATGAATTCTGTAGAACATTATTTATTGCTAGAAATGAAAAATAATAAACTATATTGGCACTACCATGCACTAAAGCTGTAAACAGTTGCAATGAACACAAAAATTTAATTTCCAACACGTTTTTTGACAAAAAACCAGTAGTGAATCCGTTCGGAAATAGGAACAACCATGTATCACTGAAACTAACTCAAATGACAAACTATAGGATCTATTCACAATGACTACTTTCATTTTCCACAGTAACAGAAATCCTTGTCGAGATAGATACGCAATACCAAAAGGAAAATTAATCGAAGCTTTCGACCCTTGTCGCATCGAATGTTAGGCGACACTCGCAATAAGGGCCTCTGCTTCGTGGTAGTTCTCCGAACAGCCGATCCGACGTCCTCCGATAAGTTTTTGCTGCGGAAAGTTTTAGTTTTGGGAATGTCGTTGCCGCATTTGTGAAAAATTTCTTACGATGACAACTGCTTCGAAGCAAAATTAAATCCTATTCGTCCCTATCAGTATCACTGCAACTGGCGACGAATTCGATGTTTTTTATCTACCGCAATTTCCTGTCTGAACGTATAAAGAGCAAATTAAAACGAAAAAAAGGTAAGTTTGACTGCCAACCTAATTATAACATAATAGCAATAGTCGAAATTTGAATTTTCCAGTGCCTATTACACAGATCATACCCAACAGTACTGCCGAGAGAAAATCCGGTCTCGGGAGTAGTAACTAAGGAACCCCGTTGTTTGACATGGGCTGCATCATGTCTTTTTTCACATAGACCTTGACTCTATATCTACATATACATTTTACTGATATGATAAAAGAAATGAGTGAACTTACAAGAGTTGGGTGGGTTCCGGGTTTCATTTTGCACACAAATGTATCATAAAAACAACCGAAAGACCGTGTTCATTTGCAACCTTCTTAGATTTAAAAATTCCCAACAAACGAATCATTCAAAAGGCAAAAGCCTAGTCCAAAAAAGAAACATCTGAATTAAATGAATGAACAATTACAATATAATATATTTTTTCGAAACTTTCATATTTCTTTTTTTTTTAACATTTAAAAAAAAAATAAATTTATAACCTTTTTTTAATAATCATCATTCTAAGACACAACTTATAATAGTATGTTAGTTTTGTTTAAATTTATTTTTGTTTTGCTTTAGTTACTTGCATTTAATTTAAGTTACAGGAATTCGATCGCGGAACACCGTAAAATACACATTTCTTTGTAATGCAAAAAGACTTTGAAATAATATTATGTATTATCAATAATAATGAAAAGAGAAAATCGACAAGCAACAACAATAGCTAAATAAAAACCAAAAATAAAAAATGAACAACCAAAAAATAATAAATAAGGAAAAAGGAAACGTGAATTATTTATGGGTCTCTTACAGCGTAAAAATACAACAAAGGGAATTTTTAATTAAGTATATTTGACGATTGGCGGCAGTAATAATTTCATTATACATAATACAATACAACACGACAAACTAAAAAAAAGGCACATTTTGAAACACACGACTTTTGTGCAATTCTGATCTTCTCTGTACAGCATTAAAAAAGGAATGAGGAGAATTTCGAAATCAAAGTATTATTCATAAGCCGATGTATATGCTCTTCTTAGCTACTGTTGTTCTTTCTGTGATGTTTCTAATCTTAAGTCGGGTTGAACTCTTTCGTTTTGTTAATATTTTGTGTTTGTATATAATATGTACATATACTATATATAATATTATGTATATGCATATAGTTTCTATTTTATTTTTCGCTAGCTACAAATATGCGACGATAATATACGATTTTGCTTTTGTTCTTAGTTTTTTGTTTATATTTTATGTACGAAAAGAAGTAATTAAAAAGCAAGCTGTGAACATAGATGCAGCTTTGTCAATGACAATTTTATCCTATAATCATTTTTACATTGAGAATCTGTTTTGCTTTCAAATTATATAATTTATTGCTGGTTCTAGTTGTTTTCTTACACGTTATTTCAGTTATAGCATTCCTCAATTATCTTCTTTCTTTTTTTAATATATATAGATATATTTCTGTATTGTTTATTTAAATGTATAAATATAAGTAACTACCTTTTTCAATTTCTCTACTACTTCAACGCCTTTTTATAGTAACAATACGCGTGCTTGCGAAGAATACGCCAATAAAAAATCAATACGGACATATTTTAAATGTTTTCTACAATTTAAAAGACAAATAAATATTCGTAATAAAAATAATTCAACTATAAGAATACCAAAAAAAATTTAAATAAAAAAGCAGGGAACAAAAAAAAAAGACAAGGACAGAATGAGAAAGATAGAACAATAAAAAGAAATAGAAAGAAAAGTTAAACAATAGAGTAGTGGGAAAAAAATCGCTTAAACAAATTAAGTAAAATACAATGTCACTTAGCCCACAAAAAGTTATTCATGTAAATATTAAATCTTTTTCGTTTTTTTTTAAATATATTTTTGTTCTATTTTATTGCAAAAAATATATGTTTATATTTAACATTTGTTTTAACGAATGCGATATAGAGTCAAATCTGTTTTAGATTAGTTTTTATATATTTTTTATCGTTTAATAACTAAGATTCGAATTCATTTCTCTGTTTTATTGAATAACTGAGTGTTATAGTGTTGTTTTTGTTTGTTTTGTATGTATGTCACAACATTTCTTTGCATTTTGTATATCCTGCTAGTGTCGCTCTCTCTTTTATGGTTGTAAATAATATAACTATAGTAAAGTACAATTACTATTTTAAATAATAAGACAATCATAATGATAACGATAAAGATAAAAGATTTTTCTTTTGTTAATTTAATGTAAAATTAATTTTAAACAAATCAGTGATGCTGATTTGCTGTTCTCGAGACAGGTCGAACACGTACTCGAGGCGGCAGTGTCCATGTCGTTGTGGCTGTTGGTCATAGAGATTCTTTCGATGGTACCCATATAGTAGGACCGGCTTGTGACCAGATCGTTTGTTTTACTTTACTATAGATTTCCTCTATAGTGTCACCTTGAACCACGCCTGAAAAATGTTTTTAAGTAAAAAAAAAATTATTAGAAGGCATAAGGTGGTGCTCAAAGAGTTATGCTATCGAAAATAGAATACATTTTGTTGTTCGACACTCTTGAAGTTTAATACATAAATTTGGAATAGAAAACTAATTCTATTTTTATTGGTTTGCGATGTGCCTAATCGTGTTTTGTCGTTTTTATGTATAAAACTTGCTTAAAACGCTCTGTTGTTTAGCTAGAAAGTGCCTAAAAACAACTTACTTGTCGATTCCAACAGTTGTATAAGTAAAACCTCAAATACTCGCAAATGAACATGGATTCTGTTCTGTCAATTTTGAATAAATGTTTTACTACCATTAGCATGTCTGCTTTATTTTCCAAGGTTATTACCTTTCGGGAGGAATAGGGAAATCCTCTAAAAATAATTACACTGCCAAAGACCTACAATTTTATGCCAATTCCACTTTTCATGGCGGTGTGTAATTACTTTCAGAGGACTTGCCAATTCCTCGTGAAAAACATTTTCTGATTTTTCTGGGATTCAAACCTCGAACCTCCCAACTAACATTACACCATGTGAACCGCCATAAAGCTCTTATGAGCTCAAAAATCTTAAAAGCATTTGACTTAGCAGCTTCATTTTATTTCAATTTTGTATGAACTATATTTAGCCGCTAGCCTAGGCTTTTGGACGACATTCTTCCGGCAAAATTAAACTTCACTGTTCGCCTATTGCGCTGGGAAAACAAATCGCCCTTTAATAATTTCGGGTTAAACTAACAATAGTAATAAAAATGTAAGACTCACAATAATACTAAATTCCCAACTGCCACTTAAACGAGTTTAATTTATCAATTACTAGGTTTCGTGCTAAACGCACTATTTTTTAAAATTCCAGTGAGTTTGACGTTTAAACGAGTGGTGGTGAGCCGAGAGAGAATGGCATCTCTTAAGCGGGGAATAGACGGTTCAATCATCGTACCGATAAATCGTACATCGCATGGGAATAGTATGTGTGCAAAGAATTTCGATTGTTCCGACATCCCAATGTCGAATGCCTTAAACTGAAAACCAAATTAGATCGTAATGCAGACATTGTATAAGGATAATTGTTGAACTACTCCCCTAGCAAACAAACTTGGTGCAAACTAGCAACAAAAACAAAATAACACTAGCGACGTTTCATTTCTAAAACGATTACTTAGTTTCACCAGCTTCTTTTTTTAGTTACCTGTAAAGTATTCGCCGAATTCCTGTTCCATTTTAATGGCTCTTTCGTATGTTTTTTTCGCTTGTTCCTCAGTCATTCGTCGATTCATTTCCCTGCAAAATCGTTAACTTTTATTTTTTTGAACAAAAAAAATTACACTTGTCAACTCACATCACTGAATCTACAGATTTTGGTTTAATGAAAACAGCTACTGGATATAATTGAGCTACTTGTAATCGTTTGATTGCATTGCCCGATACGTCAAGGATGCAGTGTTTGCCTTTTTCGGCCACATCTCTAACACTGGCCACTGACGTTCCATACAAATTATCATTATACTGGCCTGCCTCAATGAATAGGTGGTTTTGAATGTCACGTTCCATTTGTTCTCGCGATGACACAAAGTGATAGTCCCTGCCATCTACCTCGTAATCTCTTTTTGGCCGTGTAGTATCTGTTAAAAAATATATACATATTCCTTTTAATACATGTATGAACAACATAGAAACGTATGTATAACTTACGTGGCACACAAGATCCAAACTTTTCTGGATACTCGGAAATAAGGTCATCGTTAATGCGATCCTTTAGTGGACCCAAAATAATGACAGGTCTAGTGTAGTTTATTGAGAGCCTTTGTACAGCTTCATAAGAAAGAACATTTTCCTCGGAAGCTGTAAATGGTGAAATAAGTTTTAAAGGTTAGTTTTTTTCATTTTCATTTTTAGATGAATAGAAGGAATTAGTTTTTGTTGACTTTTTATAGCACTACTCAGGCAGTTAATTGAATTTAAAATTTCTTACAAATAATCTCTCTATTGAAATAAATTCAAGATTTTGTTTGAAAATCAACGATTCAAACACTATTGATATATTTCCACAGTCAGACATTCAGAACATTAATAAAATTAAATAAAAAGGAGATAGTTTATGTTCTTGAACAACAAAGTACATTTATTAATTTTCAAATAATAAAATTAGAAATTTAATTGAAAATTTAGAAGAAGAAAAAAAAAAACAAATGCTACTCTAAAAAAGACGATATGTAATTCTAAAGACAGTGCATTCGCCAATACTACTCACTCTGTCCAACATTTCTAGCGCTGCGCAAACTTTTCATTTATTTAAGGTTATAGGTACAAAAATGCTTAACATATTTATTTTAAAATGGTTTTGATTTTAGTTTTTTCTTTATTTAATTTGCTTCTAATTGAAGTGTAAGCTTTAGATAAACGTATAGATTTTAGTTTGCATTTTACATACATATATATGGATTGAGAAAACTAAAAATCAAAATATAAACATTGACAAACATCTAAAAAGCTTAAATTAGGTATTAATCTTTGCAATGAGTCTTTGATAACAATTAGAAAATTAAAAAAATTATCAGTACACTCCAAATGATAGAAATATTCCGTAGTTTTATAAAAGGTCCCTATCACGTATGTGTTTCTCTTAGTCCAAGAAATGCCAAAATTTGTTTAGATGCTTACAATTAAAAAAAAAACATAATTTTGCAAGCAGTTGATGCATTGTAAAATAAAACTTTGAATGGTTTTGTTAGACTCAGAAATGCTATAAGAAAAAATAATAATATAATGAATAATTGTAAATGCTACCTTTCGACATTTTTATGTGTACACATTTAAAACTCACTCTTGCGGAATCTGACTTCAGGATGGACCCGCTCACAAATTCTTTCAATTAGTTGGGTATCCTGTTGCTTTTTAGAACCCTAATTTCGTTTCTACCGACTGGGATTACTCAACTTTTATCATCATCAAACGCTTCGAGTATTTGAAGGAAAATATAAGAACGCTATCCACAAACCTCATGAACCATACACCATACTTTAGCATTGGTATATAAAAATTGAGTTCGTTGAATGAAACTAGACAACGTAAAATATCTATAATTCATTTACATTCTTTCGTTTCAGTTGAGAACTAACATCAGAAGCAAAGAACCATACGCGAATCTGTTTGTTTGTAGTTATGGAAACACGACTGTGATTAATATCGATTATCATTGGTAATCCGGAAAAACTTTCCGATCCGGGATCCCAAAGTAACATTTTTATTTGTTTTGAAGTTTCGTTGCTTGTTTTGTGTATCGGTGTGAAACGTCAAGCGCTATTTTCAGTGAGCAGTTTCAGTGTGTGAGTGCTTCTGGCTTCGCTTCTTTCTTTAAATCAAGAATCAAATTTCTCTTCTTTCGAGGAGAGGAACTGTCATTTGATGCCAATGGAATGGTTTGAGAAGCGTTCAGAAGGCTTCCGAACGACAAATGGAAATCGACATAAGAATAAAAGAAATCATTGTTAAAACCAATTTTCAACTCCCTTTTAGTCCCTTCTCATGGCGGTTAGACGTCTTCAACCTCAATGAAATCAGGAAGAAAAACACTAGGCTTACTACAGGGTAAAGAAATATCTAATCTATTCAGTGAAAAGGGTGACAGTTAAATATGTATATTCACATTTAAACAATGTTTATTTCTACCAAAAAAGATTTTTGCCGATATTTTGACTACTCTGCCGTAACTGCCGACATAACACCAGTATGTAACTTCTACAGCTTAAATCTATGTCAACAGTATTACTCAAAATCGAAGACATGTGACTGAACCTTCAGGCACCAGAGTTGGGAAGTGCTTAAAACAAATACCAAAAATTTATATAGCCCTTATATTTTTTTTTTTGCTGATGCTTATTGTTTACGTTCTCTACACCTTAATTTTTTCAAAAAATAAGACACCTCTGTCTTTATTTATTTACCTTACAAGTCAAAATGAAATTTGGTTTTTATCTTTTATCTATACATATAATAAAAACGTAACAGTTTGTTTGTTTGTGCACGCTAATCTCAGAAACGTCTTATCCTATCAAGATGGGGTTTTCAGTAATATATTGTAGTAAGCTTCACTTTCAACTTAATTCTTGCGGACGAAGTCGCTGGCACACCTAGTTTGAAAATAAATATGTATATATACGGTCAGAATTACTTTATGATAGTCAGCCATATCACAGATTCCATCGTAGAAAACTTGCACATCGAAAGCTACGAACTACGAAAATTTTTGTTCACAAAATCCGAATGGAATTGAAGAAAGTATTGCCAGTTGCCAAACTTAATACCGCCATGCTGGTTTTCGAAATCAGCTGTTTTACGGCAAATGTGCAAGATCATTCACATTTTTCTGCAAACACAACTTCTTTATTACGATGACGAATTTACTACCCCTATTGCGATTGGCGAGTAGAACGAAAAAACGTGTGAGTGTGAGAAATCGGTATCACGGTTAACGAACTCACACCCTGTGATTCGACTAAAATGTCAAATGATTTTCGAAGTGTGATCTCAACCTATTGTGGTTATCGAACGTTCGTAAAGTTGAATGCCATTCATGTTATTTTTTGTCGAACAACAAGCATAACGTGAAAAGAAGTCGAACGATAAGGAGTTAACTACTTTTTGGACTAGCAGAACTCTGTAGTGCCACCTCATTTAATTTTATTTATTTAATGGAGAAAGGACTTCACTAATCAAAATAGTTTTGCGAGAAAAATCATATAGGCATAAATGTATTCGGCCTAATGGAGTTTTCCGTCGCTTGTTGTCTTTTTTTCATACAAATTGTATAATTTTTATTTTAAGAAATTCTTTCGAACAAAAGATCGGCTTACTCGCTCTTATTGCAATAGGGGTTTTGTTTAGAATGCCAGTAAAATGAGTTACCTTTAAGTGCCACAATTGATATTTTAGTAAAACAACTTTCAAAATAAGAATAAAGTAAAGGCTGGATTTGAATTTAACATAAATCGTCGCGTCTGGAGCTCTATCATTTCCCAGGCGTTAAGTGAAACGCCTTTTGCAATAATACACTGATCGAGGTAGAACATAGTTCATGATAACTCCCACTGGGAACTCCCAATGGGAACTATAGCTGGAATTGAAGATGTGCTTGTATTTTGGAATTCTCTCTCTAATTTGCTTAGCACACAAATAAAAGCTTCCTTATTCAGCCTAAAATATGATCTGAAACTTCAAAAATTCAAAAGTTGTAAAAGAATTTGCTCTAAAGACAAATAATTGTTCCTACTTCCTACTTACAGATGATCAGGCAGTTCCAAGACGTTGGACGTTGGAGTTGTCTCGTATACTCTTTCGGAGTCAAAGCATTTTTAATTTTTTTCTATCAGATTCACTTTCTTCAGAAAACAAATCTATATAACTATCAGTTCTTATTATTTTATTACCCATTAAATGAACTTTCGATTTTTGGAAATTTTCTTATTTGATAATTGTCTGCAATGATTTGACGTTTGATTTTTTTTTTACTGTACTTCTGAATTTCGAACTCGAACCGTGAAGTTCGCCAACCATAGTATGTCGAATGCTTTAGTTCGCCAGTGAAAAAAACTCAAATCGAACGTTTGATTCGCCAATCGTAATAGGGGTATACATTCCACTCGGATTTGGTGATACAAAACCTACGAATTTCGAAATTCGTTCCAATCCGAATGGATTATGTGATAGCTACATCGGGCAACTTAGACTTTTTTCGATTACGATGGAATCTGTAATAGGGCTGAGTAACAAAAACGTTCTTGATGCAGAAACGTTGTGGTAACATGTTTCAACTCTATCCATGCTTTGGCTTTCGTTCTGCTCTTCGATAGTTGGGTTTTTATTTAATATAATTGACTAGATCATCCGAAATGCGAGATTCTCGTACAATTTGCATGCGAATGAAGTTTTGAACGAAAATTCTACATTTTGTTCTAAACACGCCTTCGCGAACAAAATAGCTAAAGTACAAAAATAGCAAATTTCTATGGGGTAACGACGCGACGTTTACAAGTGAGTAGAAGACTTTGGGCTTAAGGAGCAAGTTGTAGTTAAAATTAGTTAGATTTTTTTAGTTATGAATCTTACATAAAAAAGAAAAACAAAAAAATTTAGACAGTAAATTTTTTTCATATTCCAATTAACCATAACATAAAAAAATGTTTTAAATTCTTATAAATTAATGACTCGACAATCAAAAAGAGTGTATAAATAAACGTATAAATAAATAAAAATAATAAATATATATGTATATAAAAAAAAGAATACTAAAAAAGTGTATATCTTGGTTTTACCACCAAAGGCAGGATTTGTATATCGATCGTGAGTAACAAATTCTAAATTAAGAAATGCCATTAGACTTATTTTTTATTATTCATTACTTGAACTCGCCCCAGCGAAAATCTTGAAATACTTTCATCTTTAGAAGGAGTTATTGCCAAACTTAGAGCTCAGAAAACATGGCATTTCACTTTTTAATCAAAAAATTCAGCTAACAAACGTATGAGCACAAAGCTTATACAAATTTAAGCTCGTTGGACACAAGATTTTTTTGGAGCTAAAGTTTGACATTTATGGTTACTACAAACCACTTGTGTAAAAAAAAATTGATGCCCCTGTTTTACACTAGTATTTAGATATAATAAATGCTTTGTCGGAATGTTTTTCATTTAAAAAAATCTTAGCACTCTTAATGCTATTCTATTTGTCATTTGGTCTAGGGGTACTTACTGCGGATCAGACCTTATCCTTGTAGAAAATCTCTTGCTTTACTTTGAATAATATTTTATCATAAATATACAGTTTTTTTACATTTGTGCTTTTTATTAAATCTAAAGTTCATTATTATTTTGAGTGTTAAATTCATTTTGGTGATACAACAAAGCTAAGAATCATTTTTACAAATTTTACGTGCTTTACGAAGTTGATACATAAAGCACTTTCTATTTATTATGATTAATCACATTTCGTTCCTCCTTGTTTATTAAAAATAATTAGCATTTAAAATATAACAAGTCGATTGGAAAGGAGATAACGAAAAAATAATGATACAGGGTGCATGTGCCATTTAGATAAGCATATCAACTTTGGTTTAGTTTTCAAGTTTGGGGAACAAGGAATTTCAAAACAGGAGATTTCCATACAAGACACAAGAAAACAAAAAAATGCGTTTCACATTTTTTTTGTCAAAACACAAAGCGGGACATATTCAAGTTTTCTTAACATTAACAATTCAATCTACCTTCTTTTATTTCTTCATCAGCAAAAAGGTTGCAAAGCAAAAATAAAAATTTTCAGAATTTTCTTTTCCAGAAATTATAATCTAAAAACATATCTTATTCATAGACAGCCTATAGTGTGGAGTTTGATTTGTCCACCGTTATTGTATTTTGTTAAACGTATACCATGTTTTAAATTGCAGTTGAAAAAAAAGATGGCAATACCAGCGTTACTAGTAATACCATCGGCTTTTGTAATACAATCCGCACACTCTGTTGGAGGTTAAAATTACATTCGGAGTCTCAATACTTGTCAAAAAATGTTATTCAAAAACGCACTGCACCATTGGATAGCACAAATAAAATGTTTGTTCAATTGCGTCGTTTAAGGCAAAGTTAAGCTTTTGTAACAAACTTAGAACTAAGATACAAACTAGTACACAGGATTTATCTAATCCTTTTATCATTCTATGGGAAATAGTTAAGAAATCGTCCTACGGCAAGAGAAAATAATCTTTCAGAAAACTTTTCTCTAAAAAATTAAAATATTTTTTGTAAGAAATCTAAAAAGAAATAACATTCTAATTTAGGTTTGATATCGCTATAAAAACTTTATCGTGGTTGGAAAAAAGCTTTCCTTAAATCCACAACTAATGTATGAGTTTTAAAAACATTACTACCACTCATAAGCACATAGTTATAATGAAAAGGTAAAATGAGAGCGCTTTTTATAAGTTCCAACCCAACTTACTTCACGCAGACAGATGAAGTCACGTGAGTTGCTCCGTTCAAGGCGGTTTTTATAGATAACTATACCTGTGTGGCGATATTAGATGACGAGAAAATGATACGTCCATTACAGAGACGATAAGAAACAATTTTCAAAAATGGCTCTGGCTAACCCATAAAATGATCTGAAATATCAGAAACATACCTTGGCAGATTTTTATGCTTTTTTGTATTCAAATCCATTCAAAGAATTGCTCTGTTACCCTAAAAAACCCGAACCTTAAGTATGCGTTTTATAATTCAAATTTTCTTAGAGACATAATTATGTGCTTGAAGCTTTTCTAGCTTGTTTAAACTTATTCCGGTTTTCCTAATTTGGGTTGTCTTTATAACACCGGAAGCTTACTTTTCTAACTCTTATAAATTTCTTACAGCACGAATCAAACCATGAATTTTCCTTGTGTTTGATACATTTTACCAAATTCGGGATAAAACTTCTCATTCTCAAAAGAATTAGATTTTGCTATCATATCTCCATTGGAGTCTGCATCAATATTGAGGAAGCATAGTAATCAGTGGCATATTTCATCAAATTTGTAATTTGTAATTACAAAACATTTTCTGCCAAAGTTTGTGTTTGTTTTATCAATTTTTGTTTCAAAAAACGTTGTTTATCACAAATTTGCAGTTGTATTTTGCAAAAGCAAATTTGTAGGAAAATTTCTTTATCTGTTTCATCAATTTTTGTTTCATCTTAATTTTTAACACAAAATGTCTTTGCAGTTGCGACAGCAGCCAAAGAGATGATTTTTGATATTGGTATTTTCAGTACAAAGTTCAGCAATATTACGAGAAAAAAAAAACAGTTGTAAATTACAAGTTAGTCTTGCAACAGGAATTTTGAAGACTTGTAATCTACAATATTGTTTACTACAATTTTGTCCAACTTGATCAAAAGTTTGTTAATTAAGAACTTGTAATTGAGGAAACAAAAAGCGGTATTACAAATTTGTAATGTTAATTACAAGTACAAATTTGTCTTTTATTTTGGTTCTTTTTAGTGCTTTTTCTTTAGCAAGACTATTCTTACACAGGAATTTGTATGTTGTGCACAATGATGTGTCTAGATCGCCTCTAGGAATTATAGTGTATTTGTCAGAGTCAGAAATAAGACACAAAGGTGTTTTCAGCTTGACTTTTAACCTCAGATATTCGAGTCAGCTCGTCAACAAGCTCAGTTTGTTGGCTTCAATCAGTTTGAAGACACAACCATTATCGACAACTCAATACTAAAAACCGGCCGCAGAAATATTGAGGTATGTTGTTGAGGTACCTAGCCAGAAAAGACTTGCCCCTGTTGATGTCTTTATTTGCACCGTGTAAAATCGTATGACAGATACGCTAAATGACACCAAACATAAACACAGCTTTTTGGGGACATTACATGGCGTCGTAATGTACGAAACATCAGAACAAAATCGTCACTACCAAATGTATGTAATGATGCTTGTATGTGTGTCAAACAATATCTATAAACATTTATAATCAAAACAACAAACCAAATGTTCAGATTTTTCAAAAATTCATTCTGCAATTAATTTCTATGCAGAACTCTTAAACTTTTTACTAACAAACAGATAAAGACAAGGGTGGAACCTCAAAAAGTAGTGCGTGAAAATCACAAGAATGGTACATTCACTCAACCCGTTGCAAACTTTATCATATGAACTTCAAAACAAAATATGTATGACATATACAAATAAATTAAATAATAACATACAAAATCAAACCATGAATACAAAAACAAACTCAGAAGATCAAGATAAAACAAGCATTTTAACAATAGTGAATGAAAATCTGCATTTGCATTTTTCAAATTTGAAATCTCACAAGTCTTACAAATCAAATATGTGATGGGGAAAATGCTCAAACAAACAAATCATATATTTTCAAAAAAATTCTATGTAAGAGGAAAAAGAGCAACATGGGCAACGAAATATCCATTGTCAAAAAATACGAACGAACGAGTCACGGTTGCTTACGAAACAAGACGGGTAATAGTTAACAAAAAGAAAATATATATATATATATAAAAAACATATTCATGAGGAATTAAATGAAAAAGAAAATTAAAAATTAACATTGTTTCATTGATTTTTACTCTACAAATTTAACTCGAACTAAAAAAAAAAATTAAAAACAAAACAAAAAAGAATATTTTTTTGCATTGACTGCTGCAAATATTTCTATTGATTTTACAAAATTTTGTATTTTTTTTGTTTTGTTTTAGTTGCTTGACTTACGATAGTCAGCATCACTATTCTCCAAGTAGATAAGTGTTATCTGCTCCATATCAGGCAACTCCACTCTGTAGATAATCTCGCCTTTATTTTACATATATGTAATTAAATAACAAATTCAAAAAGAAAGAAAAGAAATTATAAATTAATTTTTTTTGTTCGTTGGATTGTTTTTCGTGAGTGATTTTTGCGACAGGGGGTTGTTTTCGATTGAAACCAATAACGAATAAAAAACGAAAACTTGTGACAAAAGTGAACGACTGAATATGGAACTGAAAATCGGATACTAATGAATTGAAACTTTTGCAAATTGAGACCATTTTTTGTGGGTTGTAATGAAAACATGACTGAAACAAACAAATAGTAGAAGGGAGTATTTTTTCTTTCTTTATCTTTTCAAATCAATAAGCTTATAATAGTTGTTAAAAGACTACTTAACAAATTAAGAAAATCAAAATATCCAATAAACACTACCATTATAAAAATTATAATGGTAAGCCATTCCTCTCATTATATTGAATCGCATCATGTTGTTTTGGAAATTTTAAAGGTCGCTCATCACTTTTCATAGCGATGCTTTGCGTTTTGTTTCATAAGGGTTTATGAAATGCCTTATCCCAATAATATATTAATACAAAAAAAGGACTAAAAACTGTGAATTTGATAAGCAATTGGAAGTTAATTAAGCCAAAGGAACTTTATGAAGGGAGAGATTATCTAATATTATCTTCTAACTACTCTCAAACATTGAATGTTTAATTTATGCTGAAATGTTGGATGAGTAGGATTTGTTTTTCGTTCTCAGCACAATATAATTAAAAATTTCCCAAAATAAAATCAATATACATAATGCAAATTATTTTATAGTGAAATACGACATAATAAGCATTCGTTATGTATTTGTATAAATATTTGCATGTAAACATTTCAATAACCTTAATTATTAGGTCTCTTGACTTTATTATACTCGTACATAATTATTTTTTATTTTATATTCTTTGACACTCACTTCATCACACGAGCAATAATTTTAATATCTACTCATATAAAACATACTCCATAATTGTTGTAAGATTAAACTTTGTATTACGTTTTAACCTCTGATTTAGGTATTGCATTAATAATGAATAAACGCTACAGTGATTGGGAGGTTCGAAATACGTAAATTTTTATTATGACCGTCAGTCAGTGCGGATTTCGTAGCAAAAGGTCCACTGCTGATTTTAACCGAAAAGTGGAACGTGCTGACGACTCAACCCTCAGGTTTTCATATTCGTTTCCAAATTCACGTCCCTGCTCTTCGGATGTGGATCTGGAACGGGTGCGTATGATTAGCTCATTGAATTCTGACCATGACAGCATTGTTACATGGGGTAATAGAAACCGAGTAGAATTCAATGCTGTCCTCTTGTCGTTGAAGCTAAACATTCCCCCTTTACCATTATCCATGAATGGTACCTGTATACAAGAAACCGAAAAGCTGTTAGTACTCGGTATGTGTATTAACGATGATCTTCGTTGCAATGACCACATATTTTAAGTCGCCAAAAATGCTGCTAAATGCTTAGGTTTCTTACGACGGTGCAGGAAATTTTCACCCCTTCTGATCTGGCTACATATCTGGTCAGGTGCTCCCCAAATATCTTTCCGCCTCATCAATTTTACCTTTTGACGTACAGTTAAGTTAAGAGGTTTATATTTAACCCGTCAACCAGAATGTGGAATGGTATACCTGAATCTTTTTTTTCGCCTACATTACGATCAGCAAATATTTAAAATCAGTGTGCATCGGTGATTCCTACTTAATCCTCTCTTATTTTTTCTAACAATCGCACTGTGTCTTATAACATTATAAGGGCATTCATTCATAACACCATGATGTGTGCGCAAATTATAAAAAAAAACTTTGCTTGTTTCAAAATAAAAATCAATTCTTTTTCGGTAAATTTTTCGGAAAGCAATTCTTTTTCAATTTCATTTCTCTTCCAACTATCTTGAATGAGAAAAATTTATTTCTCGAAAAGTCTGCCTAGGCGGTTAATAGATAGTTATACTAATATTCTTTTTAGTAAGGTTACAATTCCGCAATATTCGTATCTGATTATACTAATAAAACCCAATTGACAAGAAAAGGTTTGCTATGAAGGTTGCTTGAAATATAGACATGTGTATTATTTATTTTGAAAGGTGGCTGGAAGTAAAAAAGTCAATTTATCTCCTCTTGTGGTGTGGGTGAATTACAGCCCGAAACCATCATCAAGGTCTTGAAAAATTGGAGTCACGTGGAGCCCTTGAACCTAACTCATTTGTTTGAAAGGAGAGGACCTACAAACTTTTGCTGATTCGAACGGCTTTTCTTGACAGTGAAAAATAATATCGGAGGACTTCCCAGTTCCTCACGAAAGTGGATACCAGTTGAAAAAGAATTGCATGTTTCAGGGATTCGAACCTCTAACTCCCACATAACAGGCAGACATGCTAACCAATTCGCTACGGGAATAGTTCCTAGCTGAAGAGCTTTAAATGGAAGTATCATTACGACACACAAAAGTTTTGGAGTTTTTTGGAAATTTGTAACTGTTATTTGACAACTTATTGTCTTCTTATTGTTTAAAAATATTACATCACAATGTTTCGCGAGTAGCTATATGCATTTGTAATATTATTTAAAACTATTTAAAACTATTTAACACTTTTTGAAAGAAAGCCAGCACAAAATAATATTTATATTAGATATTATTAGAACCAAATACTTTCCGATTGCATTCGGAAATGAACGATAGGCGAAAAGATGGTTCTGCAGTTACGTCAAACAAATTATAGACCATTATCATTCTATAATTATCATGACTATAATCGTTTCACAAATGACGGGATAAAACTCCAGATTATTAAGTAATACTTCTACTACTCGTTCAATCACCCTCAGTTTTCTTCAAATATATACTTAAAACCCGATTCTGCTTAACATCAATCAATTAATTAATGCAATTCAAACTGTTTTTTATTTTTTTATACGTCGAAATAAGGTACCTAGAGTGTTTGTAAACCATTCTGATAACTTTTACTGTTAAAAAACAACCTACAACATGCATTAAATAATAATAATACATTTCAACTGCAAAAATCATACATTAACTGAACAATAAAGTCATATGGAATGCATCATGTCCCTCAAGATGCTCTTTTTACACTCAAAGGTATTTCGGTTGTTTTTTTATTTTCTTCAAAATTTGGACCCCGTTAGCGATTTACACAATAAGCTTCTCCATAAGAAGAGTAAATATGCTCTAAAACCAGTACCAATTCTATTTCCACTTTGTCAACGTATTCATAACAATAATGGTACCAGAGCCAGTGTAACCCCTAACATGCTTACTGTTGTGTACTCAAAAGAGATGTCATGAGTTAAAGAAAAATATAAAAGTTATTCTCAGTTATCATACTCAGCAAAAAGTTAGATGCTGTTATAAAAAAAAAACTGAAGGTGACTGAAGTATTTTAAAAATGATGCTTATCTACAGACTAGCTGTAGATACAAAAAAAAAACACTATATTTTATTTAACATTCTTTATCATTTTTTACAATTCAGATCGAGTTATTTGCATTTAATTTCGATATCGAAGTGATGCCGAAAA
This sequence comes from Melanostoma scalare, assembly GCA_949752695.1. Taxonomy (NCBI): domain Eukaryota; kingdom Metazoa; phylum Arthropoda; class Insecta; order Diptera; family Syrphidae; genus Melanostoma; species Melanostoma scalare. The sequence continues at coordinate 1,553,208 of OX456985.1, forward strand.
AGGAACGGCAAACAAACCCATTAACTTTTTTTCACAAAGGAATAGAATCTTTGAATTGATCTAACAAAGCATTTTGCAACAAGTGAGTGCCAAAGAACTTCTAAAAGTTAAATAGCGCTTAAAGCCTATTTAAAAGTACCTTCTATATCGAGTAAGAGACCTAATATTAAAAATAATGTGTACATTATATTTACAATTAACGCACTACATAAGGGAAACAAAAAAAACATAAGAAACAATAATAAATAAATTTGTCTTGGATTAAGCTTAAAATGAAAAAAAAAAAAAAAAAAAAATAAACTTAAGCACGTCAAAAAATAAAATATATCTTGCTGTATATTTCGTAATTGTTATTGACCTAAATACACCATTTAACACGAATAAAATTGTAAAAACCCGAAATACATAAGTGATAGAATGTGTTTATGATTTTTAAACTCTTTTTTTGCTGTTATGTGTACTGTTGGCCAGTGTTTAATATTTGTTTTTGGTTAATTTTTAAAGTGAAAGAGGAAAATATTAATTTGTTTGGTTAATTGAATGTATATATAATATTATATTATATTTAGACACTAGATTACAAACACAACAATTTACATAAAAAAGAGCAAAAGTGTAGTGAACTTGGTACATACCTCCTTCAGCATTGGCATCGTCTTGTGTGTAGCAAAGCATAAAAGCTAGAAAACGAATTGAGAAATAAAATAGATAGTTATACACAATGCAGTACAAGAGAGAATTGATAAAAAATAGTTTTTCTTTACAAAAACAAATAAAAAACAAGATTACTCAAAATGTATAATGACACAAACATGATTGGTTGCGGACAAATAAAATAACAAACAAAACAGTGCTGTGTGTATCCTTCAAGACTTTGGAATTTAGTTACCCATTACTCTTACCTACTTAAAATATAGTAGCTTCTTGTTAAGTATTTCTTGTTTTTAAACTTTAACCGTTTTTGTGAGCACAGCTGTTAAGACTATAATAAGAGGGTATGTTATTAGGGACAGTACTGAGATTTTCGAACTGATTTAGTTGGATTTCTATAAGAAATGATTTTGAGTGTTATATCTGTATTCAGTTGAGTAGAAAATACAAAAAAGTTTAAGGAAAATGTTTCATATTCTTCATATGAATAATAAATGAAAAGATTAGTAAAGTTTTTAACAGTTAAAACACTTATTTTATTTCCTCAGATGTACATTTCAGAAGCAATGCTTCCATCACTCAGTGAGATTTATAAAATTAAATTAAATTAAATTATTTGTCAAAAAACTAATAATAAACAAAAATGTTTCTAAACAAAAATTACAGTTGAGTTGAGTTGAATCTATTAAAAAAATTTTTGAATATTGAATCTTTGATTGGTCCATCATCACTATTCATTAGATTATTTTTGTTTTTAAATATGTAAAATGATTCAAAAGCATCTAATTCATAATTGCTATTTACATTTCTTATTAATTTTAAATTTTGCAAACTAAAGCTATGACTATTTTCTAGCATATGTTCTGCAACACTTGACTTTTCTTTTTCATTATATTTAAGATGTGCAAAATGTTCTTTAAATCTTTTTAGAATAGGTCTTCTTGTCTGTCCTATATATTCTTTTGCACAATCATTACATCCGATAGAATAAATTCCTGACTTTTGAAGTTGTTCAATTTTATCCTTAGATCCTCCAATCAGATTTTTTATTTTTATTTCGCTGCACTTACTCATACGGATATTATATTTATTAAAGATTGGTTTTATCTTAGATGTTATTTCTGGATAGAAATAAAATTTTGAATATTTCTTTTCGTCATTTCCTTCATTCCTTATTAGATCTAAAGTTGTATAATTTCTCAATTCTTGTTTTCTTCTATGTGCAATTGTTAAATCTTCAATCAATTCTTCAGTATATCCATTAATTTTGGCTATGTCTTTAATTTTTTGGAATTCTTTTATTTTTGTTTCTATAGTCATTGGAATATTTAGAGCTCTAAAAATCATTGAGTGAAAAGCTGACATCTTATGTTCAAAGGAATGGAACGAGTCTGATGTAATGTATCTCAGAGTATTCGTTGGTTTTCTGTATATATCCAATTCGATAGTGATGCCATTCTTTCAATCAAGCTGGTACTCATCACTTCTTTCCTCATCGGGCGTTTTGTGAATCAAATAAATAAATAAATAGGGTGGCGCAACAAAACGAGGATCCCCAGGGCCTAGCGCATTGCTCACAACCATGCCTTGTGAGGGAATGCAGGGGACGGACAATTTTCTGCCGGTTCCGAACGGCTAATCGAGAATTCCACAAATTGCCAAATCCTCGCGAAAGTCGATACCCGTGGAAAAAACATTTTTGCCTCTGTTGCGATTCAAACCACGAACCTCTGGGTTAACAGGCAGACTAACTAAGCTAACTAACCATCATCACATGTTTTCTATGGGATTCATGTCAAAGTTAAATATTGATTTTTTCAAATAATGGTACCAGTAGCAATACTAAATGAAGTAATTCTATACAAAAAATATCATTTATACAAACACAAATATAACAGTTCATATATGACATAAATATGAGTACTGTCCCCAATAACTTGGCCACCTACTGTATTTGTTAGATTTATGATGTTTTAGAAATTTGTTGGTTTGCTTTTTTTAACTTACGTTGTTGTTCATTGCAGTCGTTATTGTTCACGTTGTCGTTTTCACTGTTTACGACTCCATTGGCTAGATATGATCGATTTATTTTTCATTTATGTATGTAAGGTTTAAATTTTTTGACAAAACACAATGAATTGGTGTGGAAAAGTGACAAACACACGATTAAAATTGGATATGAAATAAAACAGAAAAGAAAACAAAAGGATAAAACAAAAATTAAATTAACAGAACAACAAAAGGACAAACAAGTTAAGCGATAGACTTGTCTAAAGTCCATTTTATACTTACGCTCCTGATCACTGCCATCTTCGTTTTTATCATCTTTGCTTTTCATAAACGGAAATCTTCGTGAAAACGTAAAGTTCTTCTTTTTTCGGTCCAAAGTTGATTGCTAGAAAAATTCAATTTTAAAAAAGTTTCATATATATAACTCGCTTGACCGGTCTTACTTTGTCCATATTGTTGTTGGCGGCGTGTCCTTGAAATTTAACACTGCGATCTCTTGCTCGCATTTTTCGTTCCCAACGACGCTTTGAGGGAACAATACCTATAATTTCATCTTCGCTATCGCCGAGGACTCGACGAGCTTGCCACCATTCGTCATCAGAGGCATTTGTAACATGCAATATATCTCCATGTTTGAATGGCAGTCCACGCGATGGTAAACCGTCATCTCTATTTGGATCATAGTCGAACAGAGCTCTGACATATAGGGAGCGCTTTTGTGACGTACGTAGAAGAGTACCAGTCCCAGACGAAAGAGCAGCTTGCTGCTTGAGTTCGTGAATCCGAGCTTCGAATCGGTTATAGTCCTCCGGTCGGTATTGAGCGACTAAGGTAACAATACCACCCGAATTCTGCAATTCAAAAGTTGTAATTTTATTTGCAAAGAAACTACATTACATATGCGCTTGATGACGGATGTACACACACAATGTATGTTTGTACACTAATCTTATCAAATTCTTGAAGTTGATGGTTTTAATACAAAATCATGAATTAAGATAAATAAAAACAGAGCAAGCACATGTGCGTTAAACAATTAACTAGAATGTAGCTTACTTTAAGAGCTTGGGCGGCTTCCTCGTGTGTGGCATTCTTAAGATTGACATTGTTTACACTTATCAGTTGGTCGCCACGCTTGAGTTCACCACCTAAATCAGCTGGGCCACCAGCTAAAATGAATGACACATAAATTCCTTGTCCATCTTCACCACCGACAATATTAAAGCCCAGTCCTTGGGGACCCTTTTGTATGGTGATTGTACGCGCCTCCCTGTCATAAAAGAAACAATAAATTAAATTAATAAGTCATTCCATTTTCAGTATACTCATTGTTGTTAGGCAAATGAAGAACTTTTAGTTATCACCTCACGTATTTTTGCTTAAAAAAGTTTTCATTGAACACATGCAGCTGTAAACAGCTCATTTTTTTGTGTGACGATGACTAATCAATGATTTTCACTCGTACATAAATCACAATTAAAATAAACTAATAAACGCACTGAATCGCTTTTTTAAACCACCAACTAAATAACGTATTTTGAAAATTCAATCAAAATGCATTAAGCTAAGCTAACTAGAAGGTATTAAGAAAAATAAAGATCCGATTTTTATCTACAACAACGATTTGGCATACTGTCGCCAAATGACTTTAGTTAACTGTGATTAATTTTCAACTGAGATTCGAGGAATGTAATATGAGCTGGCTTCTTGAATTTATTTATCTTCTTTATCTTTTTGCAGCGATGTTATATTATTCTCATTTTATTTTAATTTTAGAAAAATAAACGATTCATTTTTTATTCTTTTTATTCAATTACGATATTTTTGCAAAATGCACCTCTTTGGTTTAGTTAGAATACAATAAATTGGTAGGTTTCTTTGAAAGTTGTGCTTTTGTTGTGAGAATTCGAGAAAATTTGATCGAATGAATTTCTTAATAAGGGAAAAATGGCAGAATCAGTTTTTGTTTTTCGTTTTTACCTTCTTGTTATTACAATTTGAATATTTATTCCGACTTATTTCTTTTCCAAGCTGCTTTTGTCATGTCTCTATTTAGAAGGGCAATGAAATATAGTTTGAAACTAGCACTACACTGGCGTAATGCAGTTCAATCGACATATTAAGTTAACAGTTGGTGTAATCAGTAAGTTATTATGATGGTGTAATCATAATATAAACTGATGCTACTTCTCATATCAAAAACTATGATGTGGAAATCTTGTTTTATATACAACAAAGAAATAAAATTTGGCAAATCATAATCTGTAACAACACTGCCTACAGAATGAAACCTCTTGGAAGAATCTACTTGTACCAAAAAAAAAAAAATCACTATCGGATCTCTTATCAACAATTATATAACAACAAACCAATGTGTTAAGGAAACAAGATTGTTTTGATGGTCTGTGTCGCTTACCTGGTTATGTCTTCTGTGCTTACAGCACGTGGAGTACCAGGCGGCACTGCAGCAAGTACGTTCGATGATGCATACCTTGATGCAGGCTCTGCAAAAAGAAAACAAATGTTAAAAAAAAAACATGTGCATTATGATTATATTTTGAAGTTTCAAATGAGCAATGAATTCTGTCTAGTGTTATGTATGTAAGTAGAAAGAAGAGTATAGCGAGTGTCTTACGAGGCAAAGGTGAATGGGATCTAGATGTTGCTGGGGCGGGTGATGGTGAGCGGCCGTAATCGACAACACTTTGTCCAACATTATTGATCGCACCTGTTGAATGCGAATTGACTTGATTGAATGACGAACTAACTAAATGTTGAGTCTTCCCAACAACTAATGTCACTTTATCTGTTATTGATTTTAGTGTGGCCACAGCGTGCTCATGAGTTACATTCTCTAGATTTTTTTCCGACTGAAAATAAATACAATAATTTATTTAACATAATGAGACAAAATAAACCAAACTTACTGCATTTTGTCGGACAGCAATCAGTTTGTCACCAATGTTTAAGCGACCATCGACATGCGCCGCCCCACCCTCCATGATTTTCGTAACGTATATACCATTATCGCCTGGTATATGCTGATTGCCAATTCCGCCTGCAATAGAAAATCCTAGTCCCTTTCCACCTTTCACCAGATCTATCTCAATAACTTGTGGACCCGAACTGGCTGCAGCACCGCCACTTACAGCTGACGTATTAACTGCCAGGGCGGATGTGTTCGCAGGTCTTTTGCGTTTAACGTGCAATTTAACATGATTTCCAGCTCTTTTCAAAGCATCAACAGCTCCTGCATGTGGCACTTCCACAACAGAAACATCATTCACCGACACAATGATATCGTTGATCCCAAGACGACCATCAGCTGCAGCAGCTCCACCTGGGATCAATTTTGTTATGTATATTGATGTATCTGTGCCAATATGCGGATTGTCTGTTCCTCCAGCAATCGAGAACCCAAGTCCAGAGTTACCTCGTTCCAGTTGAATGTCCTCATATATCCAGCTGTCCTCGCCATTAACCTGACAATTGAAATAGAAAGTATGTCAGAGAGTAAACTCTTTAATTATCATTGCTGTTAGGGAAAGCAAGCAAATAAAACTTAACATTAACGGCAATAACATCCCCCTAAACAAGCAAATAAAATATTTGGGCATTAATTTAAATGAAAAACTTAGAATGAATCCACATGCTCGCATAGCACTTAAAAAAGGCAAAGCAGCAACATCACAACTAAAGACACTATTTAGATCAACCTTTATCGACAAAAACACGAAACTTCTCTTATATAAAACCCTCGTCAGACCTGTTCTATCATATGGCTTTATATCTTGGTTCAAAATTTCGCCAACAGTGGCCAAAGAGCTCCAAAGCTTTGAACGATACGTTCTAAGACACTGCATTAGCAAATACAAACGACCTAATGGCAAATGGTTTCAAAATAGTGTTATATATAATGAATCTAAAATCAAACCTCTACTTGCATATCTTTCTGATCTGGCGACAAAAAAAATTTTCTCATACAGTTACCACGAAAACCCTCTGATCAAAAATATCTACACGGAAAATATCTCCTTTAATATTGAAGACAGATATTATGTCTCTCCAATAAGTATTGCAAACTCCTCAACAACAAGACTTTTCGAAATTGATGAAAATAATTTTCTCTCTGACTTCTATAGGAGTAGCAACCCAAACACTTATCGAGGCTGAACCGACTCTACCAAATTTTAAGTTATTCTTTTTTGACAAAAATATGAAATAAGAAAAAAATAAAAAATAAAAATAATATGATTCATGTCACCACATTTATTTAACAAGTTCAAAAAAATTAAACACCCTGATTTAACTATTTAGTACAATAATAAGATACTTTGTAAGTCCTTAATTTCAAAAAAAACCTCCATTTGGAAGGTTTCATGTAGACGGGAATCGACGATGGATGAATCATTATGATTCACCCACCGTCGAATCTAGTCTACACTTTCTTTTTCATTTTTATTTAGTTTGTAAGTTAGTCTTTAAGTAATACCAAATAAACTTCATGAAAAGTGTCTTTGAGCATCACTTATAAAAATATTGTTCCTACTAAGTAAGTTTATGAAAATATTGTTAGTAAGTCATTGTACGTTATAAATATACACCATTATGTAAGAGCAAGACTAATTATAGGTCAGCAATTAAATTTTCTTAGTCATAAAAAAAAACCAATGTTAAAAAGAAAAGTCTCAATAAATAATTCATTCATTCATTCATAATTAAAAAAACATTTTATGAATGAATGGAGAATCTACAGACAGGTACATTACAGGTTATGCGGTAAACAATAAAAAACATTTACTTTCTTAAGAACATAAAAACAGATGTGGATAAGTCAATTGAAAAGTTGATTGTACTCTAATTTTGTCATTCAATGTGAATTAAAAGTACGTTATGGGTGTTATGAACAAGCAAAAAACAAATCAAGATTACCTAGAAACAACCTGAAAAGCAATTTCTAGACTAAGTGCCTAGTCACTCACAACTAGATTTGCTGAGTTGACTTTTTCTTTCATCATTTTTTGGTGGATTTATCATTTCTGTTTAACATAGTGATTAAGTTAATTTTCACGTCTGTCTTGAATGCAAGGATATAGTAAAACATAAGCAGTATATTTTGATTGCGTATATTTTTTTTCATTACATTCTTTGAAATAGAAATCTCCAGAAATAGAAATTATTAAATGGCAAACACACCATGAGGTAAGCCTGATAATGCGTAGTCATACGTTTTCTCTTGGGCATTCCTAATTAAAACTGTACTAATTACATAATTAAAACATACTACATTTGATTGGCTTCATAGTTGAGTAGATGTAGCTTGAGTAGATGTTAGATAAAACAAAACTTCTATTTCAAAATTAAACATGACCTTACGATGATAGAGAATATGAAAAAACTTGGCCCTGCAATTCTGTATATGGATCTACAGCCTGAATCGACCGCTAGATCGATTTTCTTCAAAATTTGCAGTTAGGGTCTGTGGGACAGCATACAAAAGAGTTTTTGAATTTGAGTCTCTAGGTTTTGAAATAACGGTATCTACCTGCCATACAATCGATCTTATAATACTTATTTTTCTCGAAAACGGCTATAACGATTTCGAATAAATTTTGTGTGAAGGATTAGCTTTAGGTTGTCTTTATTATGATGTAAACAATATTTTCGGAATAAGTCTTAAAACGGTACCTCTTACAGTACCGTTTTTTATTTTGAAACCTACATGTTCAACTTTTGGCTGCCAGCAGCGGCTGCTGAATTTAAAAATGAATTTACTAACGGAGGGCTTGCCAATTCCTCGCGAAAGGCGATACCCGTGAAAAAACATTTTTGCCTCTGCTGGGATTCTAACCTCGAACCTCTGGGATATGCTTGCTAACCATCACTTTACGGGTACCACCACTTCAGTTCTTTATTATAGTCCATAATTGGGTACCATGACAGGAATGAGATTCGGAAGTTTTACCAAAAAGTAAAAAGATCCTGACAGGGTGGCAAGTTGCCCGATCCTAAAGAAGGGAGACACTCATAATTGCGCCAGCTATAGAGGATTAAGTCTTCTTAACGTCGCTTATAAGATCTTGTCTGCTGTCATATGTGAACATCTGAAACCCCACGTCAACAACTTGCTAGGTCCTTATCAATGTGGTTTTATACCAGAGAAGTCCACAATAGACCAAATTTTCACATTACGGCAGACCTTGGAAAAAACCCGAGAATATAATATCGATATTCACCATCTCTTTATCGATTTCAAGGCCGCGTATGACAGTATTAACAGAGACGAGCTGTACATAGCCATGTCTAGTTTCGGCATCCCTGCAAAATTCGTACGATTATGCAAGATGACTTTGGAGAATTCACGCTGCTCCGTCAAGGTCGGTAGAGAACTCACCGAGACCTTTGATGTCGAAAAAGGCTTTAGGCAAGGCGACAAACTGTCATGCGATTTCTTCAATATCATACTTGAAAAGATTGTACAAAACTCAAACGTCAACACCAGAGGAACAATCTTTCAAAAGTCTGTACAATTACTCGCCTACGCAGACGTAATGGGAAGAAAAAAACGAGATGTCATAGGTGCTTTTGCGAGTATTGAAACAGAAGCAGCTGTATAACACCTTGATCATCCCAGTCCTGCTTTACGGCACTCCGCGGAAGCATGGACCTTATCGAAAGCAGATGAGGAAATCCTTGGTCGAAAAATTCTCCGAATGATCTTGGGAAGAAGATACAACAGATCGTGGAGAAGAAGATACAACAACGAGATGTATGAGCTGTACCGCGACATGGGCATAGCCAGAAGAATACGCATCGCGAGACTATGATGGTTGGGCCATAGATCGGATGGACCCAAACGCTGCGGCTCGACTGGTTTTCGAAAGCATATTGCAGGAAAATTACCGAAGGGGAAGACCTCTTCCTTAGGTTGCGCAATTAAGTGGATGAAGACCTCAACCGACTTAGAGTGCAAAACTGGAGAGAGCTCGTCCGAATTCGAAGTCGTTATAGAAGGATGTTGGTTGAGGCCCAGGTTCACACCGAACTGTAATGCCCACCTAAGTAAGTAATTACCTGCTGGAAAATAAAGAAGAAAACATTAAAGTACATCAACTATTCCCTGTACTTAACGAATGGGTAAAAGTTTTAGAAGTTTTTGGGTACCGTATTAGTAAGAAATAAAAAAAAGACTGAGTACTTGTGTTGCCACTTTTCTGATGCAGACATGCCAATTCTAGACACTTATTTGAATGGAAATACGCGAAAAATTTAAATACCTACTCGTATCTGAGGTCTATGATCAATAGTAAAGCAAGTGATGACGATATCAGTCACCGAATAAACATAGGGTAGGTAGGTAGAGACGAGAAAACTCCGCTATCTTCTGTGACAAAAAAAGGCAATACTATACAACGTTCAAATAGATTCAAGCAGAAACAAAAAGAAATGTAGATAAAAACATTCCTGGTACAGACAAATGCAACGACAGACATCAGCATTTAATTGGCCTCAGACATGGAGGAACAATCCAAAACCGGGAGGCTTGGGAAGCCATGTGCTCTGCGTTCGGATTGCTAGTATGAAGCAGATAAGTGCAACAGATGTGATCGCAACGATAAAAAAGGAACAAGTTATAAAGGACTAAATACTTAGATTATCAAAAGATAATTTTTTTTTTTAAGTGAAACTTCTTATGCTACTTCCAGTTGCGTTAAATGCGAATTATCGATTGCATACTTTTCGGCATATTTTTTTTTTTTATTATTTGTGTGCTTAATAAAACGCCAACAATATAACAATTTAATAAAATTCGTTCTTTTTAATAACCCAAATTTCACGGAATTATCATAAATGACATTTAATTGGTTTTCGAAAATTAAAACCTCAAAATTACTTGATCAAAAAACTGTCTCGTCTAAACGAACTTTGAACTTAGCTGATAGAAATATCAGTAAAAAAAAGTACTAGGAATTAGTAGAACTAGGATATTAATCCGTAAAAGATTTATGCTGAAAATTTAAATTGGGAATTATGTTCTAAGTTTAGGCGTAAACATAGGCTTAGACATTGATAAATAAATAAGTAGGATGGCGCAAAAGAGCGCATTCCTCACAACCTTAACCCGTAAGGGAATGAAGCGGGCCTACAATTTTCTGCCGTTTAATCGAGAAAGCGGTTTTCATGGCCATGAATTTACTATTGGATGACTTGCCAATTCCTCGCGAAATACCTGCGGAAAAACATTTTTGGCTTCTGTTGGGATTTGAACCACGAATCTGCCACGTAACAGGCAAACATGCTAACCATATCACGCCACGGGTACCACAAAACTTCAAACAATCTATTAAAAAAAAACTTTGTTTAAGCTGTCTAAAAGGTTACTATTTAAATCTTTACTCTAACAAAAAAACCTTTGAGTGAATTATACAATCAGTCTATGAGATAAGATAACATTTTTTGAAAGAGCCCTTGAAAACATTCAAGGTAATTACAACTGTACAGTGCTGCCTTTCATTCGGCACTAAAGACAACGATTATAAATATTATTTTGTTATATTTAAGGCTATCAAATGATCGTGTCATCAAACTAAATCTGAAGAGTTCGGTTTGAATTATCAAAACGATATATCGGCAGTTAATGTTCAAACTTAAATATTATTTGTATTGCTAGTCTGTAGGTAAAAAGGACAACAAGCAATAGAAGCTTATCAACTGATTAAAGCAACACGATTACAGTTTAAAACTACTTAAAGCATAACAGATGGGAAGCAATAATGAACAAATATAATGTAACTGAATAAAGTTCACAATTAATACAACGACACAATTTAACAAGCTAAACATATAACTTGACTGAGTGCCTTACCTTGTGTGTAGATGTCGAGTGAGCCTGAAAATCACAAATTCATAAAAGAAATGAAGAATTAAAAAAACATTTTAAATCATAATTTCTATTAATAAATATAAAAAAAAAAAAATTGTTTGCCTTAATCTTTTGGGGAAGCTTACGAAACACAAACAACTTATCAATTACACTTATTAGAAAGCTCAACTGATAGCGTTTTGATAGGGCATATTGAACTTAGAACCAAAGGCAACTGGGTGCGGTGTAAGTAAAAAAAAATTGCAAAATCCTCTAAAACACTAAGATCAACTATTCTCCAAATAGGTATTTCATGAACAAAACTTATGTCTTTTTGACATCAGCATCTTCAACTCAATAGGCATTTAGTAATTGTGTTAATAGAGTGTGCAATGACTGCTAATTGATGAGAACTCTCCCTCTTTTCATTAATATTTATTTGCTACATGTGACCGACTGACCTAACCACAATATGCTTGTAAAAATATCTTTTTCTGTTTCTGTTTACCAATTACATACATATCCTTGTCCGCATGCTTAGAGCAACGTTGCTAAGGTCAGTTAGTTTAATAACAGATATTCATTTTCACATATAAAGTGACTATGAACAAAGATCTTAAAACTAGTCTGCTTCAACAGAAAGTTTGCTCATCTTGAGAGGTTCTAATTAAATTTTTGATGTATAAGAAAGCTTATATATATTTTGTTTTTGTGTAGTAAATACATACATACTAGCATACTATATGTTGGTTGAGAGATTTTAAACATACTTCAAATTCTATTCTTCGAACAAGTACCTATTCAATGTCTTTTTTTTTAAAGCTATTTCTCCACATCGTTGATTCATTTTTTTGCTTAGCTAATTTGTTGATAAGAAATGCGTGATTGGAAAACGTTAAGCGACAACCCCATACATGTATATCGGACACATCAAATTACAAATCGAGTATTCAGTATTAAAGGAACGTCAATGACTCATTTTATAGACACACCAGTGAATTAAGAATTAGAAGGCCGAGAAAACGCTTAAGTATATCGTATTGTTGATAAGTTTTTTTTATATGATAGGTGTGGCTGAACAGCAGCAGGAAAAAAATCGTCAAAAAGATGCACGCAATGAAATAATTATCTACTTAGCTACAAATATCGAGTTAAGTTTATAAGAAAGCAGTTTTGCTTATTGCAACAATAACTAGTTTACGGAACTAATAGAATTGCAAATTTAAACTACCTTAAACTACCCTATTTATTGCCAATTAATTGGGTTTACATTAGGCAGCCTGTAACGGTTTGTCGCAAATCTCGAAATGTTTGAATTTGAACGAGGCTGGAAAACGCGATATTTTAACCTTCAGTTTTCTGTTCCGCTTGAATAGAAACAAGAACGATGATTTTAGTCTAGTCTATTGTTGAAAGTGCCCTATTTTGTGTTTCATTGGTACAGGTACTTTAAAATTAATTTTTCCAACAAATTTTTGCATAGTACTTTAAGCATTATGTTTTGCTCTGTAACTTGAAAAACGAACATTTCACGAAATCTCATTATCATTACAAACAAAGTCGTCTGTTAGATCTCTTTGCTTTTGATGCTTTTTTAATAGATAGAGGGATCCAAGAGGAAGTTTTATATGTATATTTCATCTCCATATTATTATTATTATTATTATTTATTTCAGTGAATAACCTAACCTTATCATGGGAACCGGAACGGGAAAATACATGGTAACATATAAACTGCTTGACCGATTTCAAAGTACTTTCACTGTTAGAATGCTATTGATTCTCATGGGTATGGTACGTTTCGTCATTTTTATCTCGTTTATTGTTGTTACGCCCAAGTTGTTTCGCATTTTGTTGTTGCGCATTTTGTTGTTAAATTTTTCGTTTGTTTAGTTTATTTATATTTCGATATTTCTCGCTTCGCTTTGCATTCGTTTCGTTTAAAGATCATTTAGCCTTTGATTACTTTATATTTGGCTGGTTTCGCTTTCTATTGTTTCGTTTTTCGATTAGTTCGCTTTTGTTTATATAGATTTTGATTATTTCGCCATCGTTTGATTGGTATTTTGCTTTTTGTGGATGAAAAAAGAGGCTAGAGGTGTAAAAATTCGCGCGAATTTTTACACCTCTAGCCTCTTTTTTCATCCACAAAAAGCAAAATACCAATCAAACGATGGCGAAATAATCAAAAATTGAACTGTATACCGGTTATTTTTGTATTTTAACAGTTTGTTTAGCTTCTCATCAAACTTTATTGAAAATTGATTAGAACCATCAAAGATTTATCATATTTTAGAAGCATTTTCAGAAGCAATTAGTCAGAAATAATATCAAATTTCGAAATATTTATTAAAAATCTGAAAAACCGAATTGCTCGATTTCACAAGCAATAATAATCTGATAATGAGCGAAGTAATTGAATGCCAAAACAATAGATTATCGTAGAGACAAAATGCGAAAAAAAAGTTATCGAGATAAATAAAGTCTAATTAATCATTTGGAATTTCAATGGAAATGCGAAAAAAATCATAAGCAAGATAAGAAATGCAAAGTAAGTGTGCAGCGAAATGATTGAAAATCCAAGTAACAGAAAAACAAAACAGGCAATGCGAAGTAAACAAAAATAATTGTGTCAAAAACAAAATAATAGAATGCGTAATAAAATGTGCGAATCAATAGGCACCCGATTCTCATATTTCCATGGGAACGAGAACGAGAACGGGAACGTAAACGAAAACTAAGTGTTTTTTATTGAAAAGGCTATAAAACTACTGAGCTGATTTGAATGAAACTTGGAAAAAAATGGTCTGGAACCTGAGAAATGACTTGAGGCTATATCTCCTTTCAATATTCCTTCGCGAAGGAAGTATAACCGGGAACTTGGAAATTACTCGACCGATTCCAAAAATTCTTTCACCGTTAAAGTGCTTCATTGCCGCTTAACTTAATATACTCAATTCGTAGGGCCCGAGCTACGCCGGGCGGGTCAGCTAGTTTAAATATAAATAAATGATGACTGAATAAAAATGAGATTTAATTTGTTTTATTAAATAAACTTATTACAACTTTTTGTATTGATGTCCGATTATCATCAATAGTATCTCCACGTCTCTTCTTTCCCTCTCTCTCTATCTCTCTCTAGCAAAAAAATTACGATATCTTTACAGGTACATATTAAGAAATAAGTGTACATATTCCTTCGGAGAGGAAAATTCGCCCATTTTCTAAGATTCGGATGTTTCTAGGTATTCTTCCGAGGAGCTGTTCGTAATTTTTCTCGAACATTATTTCAACACACCCGGCAAACAGCGTTGACATTTGAAAAATTTTAAATTTTGAAAGTTTTACTAATTTTTTTGTTTTTTTAATTTGATTTTTTTGAATATTTTCAGAACGATATTGCTGATTTATCTCAAATTTTTTGTCTTCTGGTAAGATCTTAAGACTTTGCATACCTACCTAACTTTTAAGAAAGGTTAAAAAAAAAATTAAAAATAAAAATTTTAGATTTCAGATTGAAACCATTAGAATATTTAATTTAACTTTTTTTGAATATTTTGCGTGATTTAATTCAATTTTCATAATTAATGAGTAGTTGGCAATACTGAAACCACCAAATATATTTTTAGAGTCAATACTAAAACCTTTTGGTCAGCCTTAATATTTTGGTACTCTACCTAGAACACAATCGTAAGTTCGAGCGACCCAGTCGTGCCAATTTTTTGTTCACTTTTGGAATTCGTTTAAGCGAAATTGACAGATTTGGAGTGATTGCGTTTGTAGTGATAAAATTGACAGATTTCTTCTATCATTTAAACTAAAAACCGTTCACTTGAATTTTAAAAATTATTTTGTGGTCCCTAAAGAAAATTTCTTAACTATCAGCGGGCTTTTGGAGCTGATAAAAATTAAATAGAAACTGCGGTTGGATTTGACAAGCAGTCAGATGAGAGTTTGTTTATGGATTGGTGTTCTATCCTTTGCACCTAAACAGAAATGGGAGTGAAGAAATCACTCCCGAATTTTACTCCAAAACGATTTTTGGAAAACCTTTTGGGTTGAATTGAAGAGTTTAGCAGTCAAA
This sequence comes from Melanostoma scalare, assembly GCA_949752695.1. Lineage (NCBI taxonomy): Eukaryota > Metazoa > Arthropoda > Insecta > Diptera > Syrphidae > Melanostoma > Melanostoma scalare. Next base: position 1,568,816 of record OX456985.1, read on the forward strand.
TTTATCACTCCAACTCTACAATTTACTCCGGATTCTAGTTTTGGAAAAGACTTTAGACTTTATTTTTAGAAATCCAAAATCGACAATTTTCGCAAACCAAAGTTTTCAATTTATTGAGAAATGCTCAAACGATTCATTTCCCAAAGTTCTTTACCAATATTCAAGGACAGCTTTTTGTGTGCGACAAAATTCGGCACAATTAAGAATTCAATAAAAAAAAAAAAGACAAATGTTCTGGGCCACACGAGAAACCATTAACCAACGGGTTTTAGAAAAAAAAATTATAGACATCGGGTTTAGTAGGCACTCGATTCTCTTCTCCGAGCCTATGGTAGCGACAGGCGGCCTAATCAATGAACAGGAAAGAGACCTTCCTTTAATGGACAAAAAGGCCGGAGATATACGAAGCTGAGATCATAACCTTTCGATCAAGCTGATGTCTCACAATTTGAACTTGACACTTTGTGGGCGGAGAATAGCGACTGATAAAAATAAATAGAATGTCTAATGCAGGAATAACAAACTTCAAGAACTCTTTTCGCCAAAATTATTATCTAGCAGAAAGTAGAACACAATTGGCTCAGCTGGCATTTGGTGCGTTTTTTTATTGATCTGATCCAGATCAGATCATGGGTATATTAGTAGCTGTATTTTATTATCACGATGACCCAGATCGGATCATTGATTTACTTGCATTAAAATAAAACAACAAAGCTTATCGTTCGGATCTATTTTTGTGATACAAAAATTAGTTCTTCTATTTCACACAATAGGAGATTTTCTATTGAAAACTTTAGTATCACATTTCCATTAACAACAATATTACCACACTAACATTTTTATCTGTGTGAAATGAAATATAGATTGATAGCGAGAAGCTTTATATATATTTATTTTATTTTTATTTTTTATATAAATTATGAAATAATGAGAAAGTTTAACAAAACAAAAAACATAAATGTTTGTGAAATTAATTAGAATAAGTGAAAAAAATGTGTGTATATTTGACAAGATGCATAAGTATCATTTGTCTTTTAAATAAAGTACAAAAAAGTAATCATTGAAGAAAATGTTCGTAGGACAACTCTGCAACTCTTTTGAAATGTCATTTTAGAAAGAACGAATTTCACACAGCTACCAACTTGAAATAATAAAAAATATGATGATCTAAAGATGTTTTATTATCATGATCCAGTCCGGATTGGATTGGATGATGCAGTCCGGATTGGATCATTGTGATAACAAAACGCTGCTAGTATTAAGTCTGTTTCTTTACTTTGTGGACAGAAATTCACAATAATCTGTCATATTATAAGGAGTGGGGGTAAAATTCTCTCAGAAACTCTCAGAAACTCTCTGAAAGAGCGTAATTGTAGTAAAAGTAAAGAAACGCCTTGAACAAAACATTCGCACCAACAACGCTTGGAAAAATGTCTGTTTGACAGTTGTTGTATTTGTTTTGGCTGTGCACGATTTCTGCCCATAGAAATTTAGGTGGCAGAAATTCGCAGGGTGGGGAAATATTTTACTCTCTCGTGAGCACTCTCTTTTGTGCACTGCTACGAAAAATCGCTGTGCTGGAACGGCATTAGACTGACTTTCGCCGAATTTCGGTGCATTTCGTGTGAATTTTCAGTAAAGAAACACACCTATTACCACATCAACATTTTTATCTGTGAACTTTCAAAAATGATATTTCAAAAGAGTTGCCCTACGAACATTTTTTCAAAGGTTTTTTTTTGGTTTTTTTTTTAGGGAAAATGAAACTCATGCTTTACCAAATATAAATTTTTTTGACTTTTTTTTATTAATTTCACGAATATATGTTTTGTTTTGATGGATTATATGAAAAATAATTAAATATGAGGCTTATCTCTTTCATTCTAAAATATATTTTATTTCAGACAGCTAAATATGTCAATGTGGTAATGCTGTTGTTATTGGAAACATGACACCAACGTTTTCAATGGAAAATTTCCTCTTGTGTGAAATAGAAGAACTAATTTTTGGATCACAAAATTAGATCCAAACGATAAGTAGGATCTCGCTTTGTTGTTGTGACACTAGCCGCGTTTTATTCACAATAGCAGTGTTTTATTAAGTGTGTTTAATGACCTGCTCTAGATCGATCTAGAGCAGAAAAAAGCAGCTTTTTGGTGTTTAATGACAATTTTTCTACTCCGAGCAAGAACTTTTTTGTGTTTAATGACCTGCTCTAGAGCTTTTAGAGCAGCATTTTCTGCACTTACTTTTGAGTAAGAGTAGAGTGGAGCAAAGTGTCAAAATCAGCTGTTGACATTTGATTCAAATATTTTTGTTTATATTTTGCGTTTTACAATCTATTTGGAATCGAATTTAACTTAAAATCAATTGAATTAACATCGCATGTTAGTTTAGTTTTGATTTCAATGTTTCCGAATATATATTTTTATTATAATAGGATACCAAACATAATTTTGCAAACTAGCAAAGGTCACAAAATGTATGTTGCTTTCTTATCAGCTGATTTTTGTCACCAGCTGACTCTGCTCTAAGTTGCCTGACATTTTTCATGTTTCTTGCTCTGCTCTGAGCTGCGCTGCTCTGCTCTTTTTTCATTAAACACACTTATTATCACAATGATCCAATCCGGATCGGATCTTGTTAATAAAACAGCTTTAGATCATCATATCCATTCCCTCACAAGGCATGGTTGTGAGAAATGCGCTAGGCCCAGGGGCTCTTAGCCCTGTAGCGCCACCCTATTTTTTTTATTTAGATCATCATATTTTTTATTATTTCCAAATGGAAGCTGTGAGAAACTCGCTCTTTCAACTGACATTTCAAAAGAGTTGCAGAGTTGCCCTACGAACTTTTTTTTTCAATGGTTAATTTTCTGTTCTTTTTTTTAGTTTAGTTTACTAATAAACTCATGCTCTGATCTGGATAAGATCAATAAAAAACGCACCTAATATCATAGGTAGGTACAACGTTCCGTTACGGTTGCGAGAGCAGAACAATAAAAGCAAACAAAAGATATAACCACATCAGGAATGATTGGCTTTAGGCAATTCAATACGGAAAGCATATCGACGCTCCTTGAGTTGAGAGAACAATAATGGAGGAAAATTTAATAAATTAATGTCCAAAAAAATGGTCTTCTTTTTCATTACATTTTTTTAATTGTACTCAACAAGAGCGTAATTAATTATTTTTGTGGTTTATTAATAGAATACAGCTCACTGTAATCCGGCATGCATATCACTGCTCGTTTAGCTACATTCAAACAAGAGATCAGCATAACAGTTTTAATCTGCACTCTATAATTCGACAGATTCAATTGTCCGACACCCCCTGCAAAACGATTGTCGGAATACCGGGGGCTCACTGTAATGGTGATTTCGGTAAAATGTCAAATACCTATGACCACTTTGTTTTGGGAATTTTCCAGTATACCTAAGTAGGTAGATAGTCCTTTTACAAAGACGCTAGTGCTCCTAATGGTTCGTGCCTCTGGCTCCTCTGATAAAAGTGTGCAAAGTGAAGTCATTTGTGTGTTAAAAGCCAACTGCCAACAAAATTGCAAATGGACAATGCGATCAATCGATTGCTCCAACCATTAGACTTTAATCAACTAGCCCTAAAACTTCTGCAGCTAGAATGCTCATATAAATGAGAATTTGTTCATTTCCGCAACCGGAAAATAGCACTTTAGGAGCAGCCTGAAGTACTCTAGATCAGTCAGTAGTCATTGAATTGGATGCCTAAGTGTAGTTTGTTTTCAAGGAACCCTGCGTAAGAACATCGAGAGTTCTCTAATTTTATTTATAGTTTTTCTATTGCAAAAACTCACTAGCTATGCAAATATATACATAAATACATCTACCTATATGTAACCAACTTGTTAGCACAATTTCTTCTGTTTGCAAAATTTGCAAATTACAAAATCATCTTTTATACTTCAAGGCAAAAGGCCGTGCCGTTCTTGAATTATTCGCAAAGCACATTGTGTTTTAGTGGAAATTTTTTCTTTGCATTTGTAGGCCTAGATAGATGTCATCGCAATAAATTTGGAGAAAATATTGCTTTGAAAGATTTTCCGAAGCAAAAATTAAACAAACACGCGACCAAAGAGAAAACAATATTCTAAGGCTTTTTTCTTAAGAAAAGCAAATAAAAACCAAATCTATTTCGAGATCCCCACATTGGCGGATAGATGAGCAGAAATAATAAAAATAGGAGTGACTTAAACGGAACTCTATTAAAGATGCTGCTATGGTATGGTGGTGTGTATATCAATAATTAAAGAAAACAATAAATTAATACTTACAGAAAACAAAAATAAATAAATAATAATAATGAAAACAAAAATTACCGAATCCAAATTGAACAGAGAAGAAACTTTTTTGATAAATCCACCTCCGCCGTCCTGTTGACGTTTCTTTTTTCGAGTTGTCATTCTTCTGTTGGTATTGGTTACTTTATATACAAAAAAATATGAAGCTAGGTAGGTACTTCTCAAATAAAACAAAAAAAAACTAACGCGGAAAATCAAACAAAAAGGCACTGGATTCCTTTGAGGTTAATTAATTCTATTCAATTTTGTTGTAAACAAAATTTCAACTGAGCAATGACAGAGTAATAGGTCATAAGACATTTCGAGGTCGTTTAAACATAATGGTCTTCACTTGTTTTACTCAAATTCCCATCGGACACACATTTTCTTAAATAGATAAGTCACACAAGGCACAAAAAAAAAATATAATAACCAAAATAGATGCAGCAGGGAATGGAATGCAGCACTTTCACACGTTAATTCGTTTTTAGTAGGCAGCTCTTTTTATCCCGATTTATCACACTTTTTTCGTTGTATCTTAGCAACCACCTGGGTAGAGTACAAACGGAATTCAATTCTTGAACAACAAACAGCACCGTAAGTAATGCATTTATACATTTAATTTAAGTTTAATTGAAAGGAACAATAAAAAACGAACGGGAGGAAACATTGCGCTGCCGCCGATTCCAGCAAAAAAAAAATTGTAAATTTTCTGACAACTCGACTTGGAAGAATGGAAGGAATTTTCGTGTCAGGGCACACGGCTACGCAACATTTCTCGTAGAACAACGACGCTCGATACTCGAACTCGAATGCTGATGGAAAATTATATTCATTTCCAGGCAAGATCACCGAAAAAATTAAAGCCGATATCAGACTTAAAAATTAGTATTTGCAAAAGATATTACATAATTTTTAGTTATACATCACATCTTAATAAAGAACTGCACACAAAAGTTTGTTTTTAGAAATAAATTTACACAACAAAAGTAATGAGAGCACAACTTCACGCTCACCGCACTACCGCAGCGCAACTTGTTCGTTCATCGTTCGTTTAATCGTTCAGTCGTCGAAATGGCTATGGCACACTCTCTTTCCACCTTCCAATGAATATTGACAACTCGACTCTTTACGTCTTTCCAATGCATTTCATCGCACACAAACGCAAAGTCGGAAACATTTCGGGCGTTCACTTCATTTCATCAGTTTATATGTATGTGAGTATGAGTAGACACAGGTGTTTGTATTTAACTGTTAATCACCACTTTCTAGCAACAATGTAGCTGTGTATAGATAGTAGTTGACAAGCTTCTTAATGACGTCATGGAATAATGTTGATGGTGAATATTAATATTTTAACTATGTTGGGTTGGTGCTCCTGCTAATTTGTTATATGAAAGCCCCTACAGAGGTCAGCAATGATTTTCACACAATCCGTTGAAATAGATTTCCGGTTTGTTCGAACGGAAAGTGTTAGTTGAATGAATACATAGGTATTTGCTTTTTCTTTTAGTAATAACACGAAAAACTTAAAAAAAATTCATGCATTGAACATTGTTACTTTAGAGCTTGCAAAATCAAAATGAAAACCACTAAAAAGGACAAAAAAAAGTTATAAAAATAAAAAAAAAACTCCAAGACACTCAAAATACATTTATTAACATGTAATCAGCTAAAAAGGGCAACAAAGGGCTTTATTTTGGAATGCTCAATTGGGTATGTCTGCACTTACAGCTTGTTCAGAATGAACTTTTTCGACAGGAGCATATGCAGTGTTCACTGCGGGCTCTGGTGATTGAGGTTGTGGTGGCGATTGTTGACAGTGTGCATCTGTTTTTGGAAGCTCAGGTTCGCCTTCAACTTTGAACCTTTGGTTTTGCTGAAAAAAAAAAACAAAAACATAATGAAATATTTAAATATTTTAAGAAGAGTTCATTTGTTTCTTTTTTTTTACAAAAGAAAGTTTCGAACGACTATATGTATACCTATGTATATTATAAAAAAAAGAAATGTAAGGTAGACAATAAACAAATTTACTTTATTGCATGTGAAAATAAATAAGAAATCAAAAATGTGAAACTCCTGGTCTTTGCACAGAATGTTCTTAAAACTAGGATATTTAGTTTTCGATTTTGAAACAGTAGTCATACGCCTTATTTTAAAAACGGTTACAGTGGCCGAAATTAGAATAAAGACAGTTAAGCGAGACCAACTTCTTATTGAACTCAATACTCACATTTCATTGGACGAAAATCAATTTTTGCAATTTAGTAAAAATTCACACAAACTTTCGCACACATACCAAAACAAAACATTATTTGACGAAGCATGTTCTGTTCTGCACTTGGAGTTTTTGAACCCCTTGGCCCCGATTAATAACTTTTTAGACGATTATCGTTCAATCGTCTATCGTCGATTGTATCGTCAAAAGATTGTTTCATGTAATTTCGGTTTCAGCGTTTTAACTATCGTAAAAAGTGACAAGTATGAAAAAATATGCTCGGGTATATTTGATTGTATGCATATTGCAATTTGTGTGCAAAGTAAAAAAATGGGCACGACTGCGTCGCACGAACTTGCGATTGTGTACATATCAAAATCTTAAGGTTGTGTAAAAGTTTTAAGTAGTCGCTCTTAATATATTTGGTGGTACAGGGTTGCCAACTACACATTAATTATGGAAATTGAATTAGTCACGCAAAAAAATGAAAAAAATTTAATTTAATATTCCAAAGGTTTCTTTTGCAGTTGCTAATACCTATAAACGCTGAACATTTTATCCAAAATCGTTGGATCAATTTTTTCAAAAAACATAAAATTACAAAAATTATAAAAATTAAAAAATAAAAATACAAAGTTTCGTCAGCATGTAAGCCATTAACGAGAAAAAACCGTACTATGGTTAGGTATGATATTTTTCTGTCTGGGTGCAGAAAAATATTTCACACTTTTAAAATAATAAATTCTTATTCTAGTGAGTACATTATCAAATTAATTAGGTTTTTGCTGTACATCTGAAATATTATTGCACAAATATTATTGCACAGTAAAAATTACACTATTACAAATTAATTTAAACAACTTCAAGAGTTCCATGGAAGGACTTTGACTGGTGGCGCATACGGTAGCTGCGACAAAGAATGATACACAACAATAAATTGAACGATCATCCACTCGATACAATAAGTACAGCCATAATAAATTCAATAATTTAAATTTGCTCTCAAACAGCAGTAATGCGTTCTTTTTTGATATCGATGTTAACGCTATGTAACATCTGTTTACCTTCGTCGTTCCCAAATGCAAAAAAATTATGACATGTAACATCGATGTCGTCCCTAAATGAACTGTCAGACTGTAACGTTTTGTAACTTTTTCCAACTCAACTCTGGGACTTGGATTTCGATGTTAATCTGCCAAAACCCTCTAAAATTGTTGTCAGATTTATTTTGGTTATACTTTCATTAATCTCTCTAAATTCTCTGAACAGCTATGGATTTTTATTCTTATTCATTTCAGAACAAATTTTTCATCAAAAACGAGTTTCTTTTAGTTGGGTTTATAATTTCAAGAAATATTTTATTCATATTTTTGACATACCAACAAAGTCTAACATTGAGTCGATTCTAAATAAAATCATTATTCTGTAACAAAGTCAAATATACACAACAACAACTATGGTTTTTACAATACAGCATCGTGTTACATCGAAAGCAAAAAAGAACACATTACAAACGATGGACGAGACGAAAGTTAGATTTCCCGAAACACCGTTTTCACGATATCTTCGAAGATTGACAATAAAACGACGATCGTCTTGAAAGTTACGTGATGAGAGCCCTGGTTTTTTCGTTCACGAAAGTTCTGGATACATCAGAGGTACCATCTGTAGATGCAGATTAAGATGAGAAGTAGTCCAGTGCAGAACGAAGCCCTAAAACAAAAGATTTGAAAAATCTATCATCACCACGTACCTGTGTATTGGTTACACATTCCAGTAAAATAAACCAAAAAACAAAAAAAATTTTTATCAACGACCGCGACGTGTTTGCGATTGACTGAAAAACTGAAAGATATCAAAAATGTTGATAACCATAATACCGAATTAGCAACCAGAGACTCACAATAGATAGCAAAAAAAACATTTCATTCACAACTGATCAAAAGTTCTAATGGTTGCTACCGGAATACCACTTTACCAATTTCATTGATAAACGAACAAATTTATCAAGTATCGTATTGATATTTGGTAACCAAAATAGGGCTGTTAGCTATTCGGGAATAACACAATTTTTGAAATCGGTTCATTTTCTAAGTTCCCGGTTACGTTCCCGTTCCCGTGGGAATATGTGAATGAAATATAGTTCATGCTACTAGGGGCCAGCTTTGCAAGACATTGTTGATGGTTTCACTGATTGCTTGCATGATATTGTCCATAAGTGCTTGAATCGGTTCCGGATTGTAGGCATATCATCGGTCCTTCATAGATCCCAACAAATAAAGCACATAAGGAGTGAAATTGCAGCGAGGCGGGCAATCACGGTGGGTACTTTATTTCATTTCTGTTAAAACTTTTTTCAAAAAATCCAAAGCATTTCAATGTTTTTCGACGTTGTTCATGAGCAGAGCTGTAAAAGAATACATTCATTTGGTATTGCATTGCAAAAAGTTTTATTTAACTGTATATTTGGAATGCATTCACATTCTTTATCGCAGTACTTCAACTTTATAAAAGGCCCAGTCAATTTTGAAGTCTTTTGTGAACCAATCATCTAGAGCAGTCAAAAGACTTGAAGTCAAAAGATTGCAATACTTTTTAACTGGTCGCAATCTTGGAAGTATCTTAAAAGTATTTTACAGTTTTTGCAATCATGAAGTCTTTTGACTGCTTGAAGTGGCTTGTGGTACCCGTGGCGTGATGGTTAGCATGTCCACATGCTAACCCAGAGGTTCGAGGTCCGAATCCCAGCAGAGACAAAAATGTTTTTCCACGGGTATCGCCTTTCGCGAGGAATTGGCAAGTCCTCCGTTAGTAAATTCATTGCCATGAAAAGCGCTTTCTCAATTAGCCGTTCGGAACCGGCAGAAAATTTTAGGTCCCCTCCATTCCCTCACAAGGCATGGTTGTGAGAAATGCGCTAGGCCCAGGGGCTCCTCGCTCTGTTGCGCCATACCCTATTTATTTATTTTGTTTTTATTCTTTTGACTGCTTGCTCTAGATGATTGGTTCACAAAAGACTTCACAATTGATTGGGAATTTTTTTTTTTAAAGTTAAGTACTAACATGAAGTCAAAATATTCAAAAAATAAGTCTTTTTCATCATTTGACTGCAATACAAAAAAGAATGCATTCTTTTACAGCTCTGTTAATTAGTAAAGCCTAGTACGCTGCAATTTCTGAAATTCTCCACACTTTTTCGTTTATTATTTATCTCCCGGGACAATACGTTTGTTCGTTGAAGCCCTAGGGTCGCCCTGGGGTCCCCACAAAGCGTTTTTTGAAAAACCTAAAGTCCCCCTTAATGTCAAACTGAGTGTTTTTTGAGCCCTAGGGTTGACCTAAGTTTCCCCTTAACTTGCCCTGTGTTTTTGCTGTGGCAATTTGAGGGCCGTCAAATGGCATGTGCTTTTATTCAAATGACAGGGATGTGTGGTGATTTTGTAGCTAAGCGTTTTTGAGGAGTGGGGAAACCCAATTTTTTTTTTGACAACTCATGGGGTTGTCAAGGAAACCTAGGTCAACACTGGGTAAAGTTCAACGAAAGAACCTAATAAATGCTTGCGAAATTTTGACAGTTCTATTGCTTTTTTTGTTTTGTGCATTTATTGTGCAATTTAAATTGAATTTTGTAAAATAGAAAGTGGAAGAATTTTATTTAGAAAAAAAGAAACTAGCTTCAATAGTGAAAAAAAGATTATAAGCAAATCATAGTCGAAAGAAGTAATTCTTCTTCATAGTTTTGTAAATTGATTGAACGATAAAAATATTAATTTGTTTTATTGCTTCTTGAGACACTTTAAACTTGACTTTTAATGTCACTTTTCCTAAACAGCTGATAATACTCTACACAAATATTTTTCGCTGAGTGTTCGTTCACGATTTCGTCGTGTTTGTGGAGACCAACGAAAAATTCCGCTTCGCATCAGCAGCCTACTAGGCTTAAAGCGACTTATTTTGCTCCGCTGAGTCATCATACTGTCTGCATCGCTTAACGTATGTGAGTGCAGAACACACACCCGCTGTGTAGAGTCTTCCCTTTAGCTTAGGGGCATTTTTCTGTCACAAACAAAAACATCCATCATCCACTCTACGCCTACTAGATGATCAGTGACGTCATCACAAGTTTCTTGACTATTGGTCATAGAATGAATGTCTGAATGGATTAAAAAACGGAACGCAAAATTACTGTCTTTTTTAAACTAATTACGGTACCCCCTGACACCTTAAACTTTAACTCTTGTGAACCTCACCGAACGAGTTTTCTGAGCTCCTTCTTCGGGTGGCTATTTTGAAGATGATTGCCCCTTATTCAATTAGTTTTATTGTATTTCTTCAATAGCTTGGTTAGGATCAACAGCCAGGCGGAATTTTCGTTCAGCTCCCAATACGTACCCTTCGCGCTCTTTACTTGGAGTAAGGTGCAATTTTTAGTCCCTTCTTGCAGATTCTTCAATCCCATTAACCTTATCTCCATCATAAATGAGGTTTCATTTCGCATTTTGTATTTTGTCTAAGGCGACTTACACAAATTTTGTCACAAAAAAGTCATTTACTACCAGCCGATTCAAAATAAAGATCGTTTCTTTTTTGTATTCCCAGCCAAAAACAAGATTATTATTTTGCCTGAGCATACACATCATATCATATACCTACAGATATTTGTAAATTTAAATAAATACATACATACGTCATGTCAGACCCTAGCAGACGGCTAGACAGAAATAATTAATGTTTTAAATGCCAGACCATCCAAAATAAAACTAAAACATAAAAACTTATTTTGGCTAAGGAATATACATATAATTTATAATGGCATTAAAAAAAGAGAGATTTTTGAGTTAAAAATAACTGCAAACATACTAAAGGCTCAAAAAAGTTGTTTTCAGTGACAATGAACTGCACACATTTTCTTTGGAAATTAAATTTGTAGGTGTATGAAAACACTCTCATTCCGCAAGTTTTTAAAATATTCACTTCTTGGACATCGGAAATAGCTTGTGTCAGCTGGACTATTGCAACTCTTGAAGTAGAACTAAAATTATAGATTTGAAAGCAAATTATACGTAATATATACTAACTCATACTTTTTGCGCTAGCGATGCTGCTTAGTGGTTGAATGCCTTTTCTTTTTGTCGTTTTCGATTGGTCACTTGTACTGCACTCCAATGAAAAGCATCTTTCACTTGTTTTGGAGTGATTACCAACACATAAGCAATATTTAATTACTAGTCAAAGCAATTGCAGTTCTCCTTTCATATTTGTTATTGTAAGAAGTTGTAACAAAATTAATATGTGCAAAAAGTAAAAAAAAAAACATTGCTATGAAGTAGTTGAAGTAGTCTTCCTTATAGTCTAAGAGCTGGAAGCAAATTTTTGGAGTGGAGTGATAACCAAAAAAAATGCACATGTATGTGTAGATACACGCACCATTATATCAGATTCAACCGTCTGGAAGGTTTCTTTTTCAGCCGGGGGCGGGGGTGAGCATTCGAAAATGGTAATTTTTCAGATTTTGAGGTCGAAGTGATAACCACATAAATGATACATCAAAAAATCAGAAAAAATCCCCTCATTACAAAAAACTCGGTCCCAGGCGATTTGGTTTCAGCCTACTGCTTGCCAGACGCATTTTAACACTTTTCAAGTGCATTTTTCAGCTTAAAGCACTAATAACTTTTTTCCTATTACATATAACCAAGAAAGTGGTACGAAAAAAAATAAGAAAATTTACCCTGATTTCAAATAAGTGTGTTCCAGACGATTTAGTTTCAGCCTACTTCTTGCCAGACGCACTTTAACATTTTTTTAAACGCATTTTTCAACTTAAAGTACTGATAACTTTTTTCTTATCACATGTAACCAAGAAAATGGTACGCCAAAACATCACAAAAGTTCCCCCGACTACAAAAAAGTGTGTCCAAAAGGATTTGGTTTCAGGCTTCTGCTTGCCAGACACATTTCAACATTTTTCAAATGCATTTTTCAATTTAGCTGATAACTTTTTTCTTATCACATGTAACCAAGAAAATGGTACGCCAAAATATCAGAAAAATTCCCCTAATTACAAAAAAAGTCGGTTTCAGACGATTTGGATTCAGCCTTCTGCTTGCCAGACGCATTTTAAAATTTTTAAGTGCATTTTCAGCTTAAAGCACTAATAACTTTTTCCCCATTACGTATAACCAAGAAAGTAGTACACCAAAAAATAAAAAATGTTACCCTGATTTCAAAAAAGTGTGTCTTAGACGATTTGGTTTCAGTCTACTGCTTGCCAGACGCTCTTTAACATTTTAGTAAAATGTATTTTTCAACTTAAAGTACTTATAACTTTTTTCCTATCACATATAACCAAGAAAGTGGTATGCCAAAACATCAGAAAAGTTTTGCTGATTACAAAAAAGTCGGTCCAAGACGATTTGGTCTCAGGCTTCTGCTTGCCAGACGCATTTTAGCTTAAGCATGTTTATCAAATTGAATGAATAATTGCTTGTAGTATTTCATTTAAATGAAATTTTTGATTTTCATTCAATTTTGCCTGTGCTGTGAAAATTAATCAAAAAAAAAAAAAAAAAAAGAAACTGCAATAGACCAAACACTAGTGCCCACCTTCTTATCTTCTCCTCCCCCACACCACTCGCATAGTCTTGTTGGCTGCACACATTTCTTCTAATCGATATTTCCTTATCGCATCGAAGCAGTGTGTGCAGGCAATGAGGCTGTGGGTTTGCTAGGCGGATAGTTTGATCAACGGTGTCGATCCCGTTGGTGAATCAAATCAAGTTGCTGGCTGGGCATAACACCGCTAGTAATTTGGTTTGGTTTCCTATCGAGATATGCACTTGTTGATTATACTTAGATAGCGTCTGCGTTCGATATTTTGTTTTGTGTGTTTTTGTGAATTGTAATGTCGGGTAAATTTCGGGTCGATTTTAGCAACATTAGGGGGTTGCGATCGAATTTCTTTGCTGTGTACGCTCACACTGCAAAATGTAGGCCAGCTGTTTTGGCACTGAGTGAAACACAGGTGGGTGTTGATTCTGATCCCACAGAGTTCAACCTGCCTGGATATAGCTTAGTGCCATTATTCTTTTCCTCCCATGGCCTCGCCGTATATGTTCGGAATGATATTGCTTACCAGCTTCTACCACAATACGGCATCTGTTCTAATACGAACTTTAATTTCATGTGGTTAAAATTCACCGTCCGTAAGCATATCATTCACTACTGTTTTATTTATAGAAGCCCCAATTTAGATAGCAATTCAACCTCTAACGAGTTTGATGCGCTATCTGACTCCATAGTAAGAATTGTTTCCCTTTATCCTCACACTGAAATCGCAATTGCGGGCGATTTCAATGTACACAATTCAGGTTGGCTTCGACATTCTGGCCAGACAACACCCGAAGGAAGGTATGTTGAGATCTTTGCTGAATTAAATCTTTTAACTCAGCTTGTTGATGAGCCCACTCGGGTTCCGGATATTTCTGGCCATTCGGCCAACACATTAGATTTGTTTCTCACTTCTCATCCTGAAAAATATAGGGTCAAAGTGTCATCACCTCTAGGCACGTCGGACCATTGTGTCATATCGGTAGATTTTCCGGTTTCCGTCACAGTAAAAAGAGAAAAAGTCCCAAAAAGAACTGTATGGCAATATGAGAAAGCCAATTGGGACGGCCTGAATAATTTCTTTCGAAATTTCAACTGGTCTTTGTGCTTTCTCGACGGTAACGTGGATGCATCAGCTGATATGATATCTAACGTAATTCTCAACGGCATGACTAACTTTGTTCCGCATAGATCAAAGAGCATCATCCCCAAAGAAAATTCGTGGTTCGATTCGAGCTGTAGGGAGATGATTAGGGAAAGAGAAAAATGTTTTCGGATTTTTAAAAATGACCCTATCGAAGAAAACAGAAATAAGTTTAAGTGCGCCAGGAACGCCTGCAATACTCATATACAGAAGACCAAGTTTTTATATGACCAAAAAGTAAGGCAAAAAATACTATTGTGTCCAAAAGGAAGTAAAAACTTTTGGTCTTTTGTTAAGAATATTAAGAACTCGACCACATCATCGGTCCCAACGCTCGTCTTCAATGACTCTCCGTATGTCAGCTCCATCGACAAAGCCAATTTGCTGGCAGCTCAATTTGCTGCCAACTCGACACTTCCTTATAGTATTTTGGCTCCACCTGAGCTCGAGTCTGCAAATTCTTTGATGAAGCACATATTTTTTCGAACTCGCTCGGTTGCGAGAGTCCTTAAAGATCTCAACATACATAAATCCGCTGGTCCAGATGGTATCCCCGCCGTTATTCTGAAGAGGTGTTCTTCTACGCTGGCAAAACCACTGCGTAAACTTTTCCATCTTTCCTATTCTGCTGGGATTTTTCCGAGCAGATGGAAAACTGCATTTGTCCAGCCGGTCCCTAAAAAAGGCGAATCTTCCTCCCCTTCCAATTACCGTCCAATTGCACTTACGTCCCTTCTTTCCAAGGTCATGGAAACGTTGATAAACCGTCAACTTATGAAATATCTTGAAGAACGAAAGCTTCTTAATGACCGTCAGTACGGCTTTCGTAGCAAACGGTCCACTGGTGATTTGATGGCTTATCTCACCGAAAAGTGGAACCAATCTTTACATTGTTTTGGAGAAAGTAAGATTATTGCGCTTGATATTTCTAAAGCATTTGATAGAGTTTGGCATCAGGCTCTTTTATCGAAAATGCGTGCTTTTGGTATCGATGAGTCTCTTCTTCGTTGGATTAGAAACTACCTTTCCGACCGTTCAATACAAGTTGTGTTGGATGGCTTCAAGTCTGATACCCACTTCATAAATGCTGGTGTGCCCCAGGGCTCCGTTTTGTCTCCGACTCTCTTCCTCATTTTCATTAATGATCTCTTGTCTGAAACTTCTAATCCACTTAACTGTTTTGCTGACGACTCGACCCTCAGCTTTTCATATTCGTTTCCAAATTCACGTCCTTGCTCTTCGGATGTGGAACTGGAACGGTTGCGTATGATAAGCTCATTGAATTCTGACCTTGACAGCATTGTTGCATGGGGTATTATGAACCGAGTAGAATTCAATGCTTCGAAAACTCAATGCTGCCTCTTGTCGATGAAGCTTAACATTACCCCATTGCCATTATCCATGAATGGTACCTGCATCGAAGAAACCGAAAAGCTGTCAGTACTTGGTATGTGTGTAAACGATGATCTTCGTTGGAATGACCACATATTTGAAGTCGCCAAAAACGCTGCTAAATGCTTAGGTTTCTTAAGACGATGCAGGAAGTTCTTCACCCCTTCTGATCTGGCTATAATTTATAAGGCCTTCATCCGCCCAAAACTGGAGTATAACTCCCATATCTGGTCAGGTGCTGCTCAAACATCTTTGCACCTGCTTGATAGGGTACAAAACAGAGCGTTAAAATTGATAGGTGATAGTTCAATCGTAGAATCGATTGATTCTCTTGAACATCGTCGAAACGTCACCTGTCTCACTCTCTTTTATCGCTTTTTTCACAAACAGTGCTCTAATGAAATAGCCAGTTGCATTCCTCCCCTGAAACAATTTAGCCGCAACACCCGCCTCGCTAGGAATGTTCATCAGTTTTACCTTGAGCCCAACTTCGGACGTACAGTCAAGTATAGAGATTCGTATTTCAGTCGCACCACCCGAATGTGGAATGCTTTACCTGGCTCTGTATTTCCCCCTCATTACGATTCACAAAGGTTCAAAAGCAACGTGCATCGGTGTCTCCTTTCAAATCCTCTCCTATTTTCCTAAATGCTCGCACTGTGTTCTATAACATTATAAGGGTAGTCATAACCCCTTGATGTGCGCGTTAATTATAAAAAAAAAAAAAAAAAAAATTTGATAAACATGCTTAAGCTAAAATGCGTCTGGCAAGCAGAAGGCTGAAACCAAATCGTCTTGGACCGACTTTTTTGTAATCAGGGGAACTTTTCTGTTGTTTTGGCGTACCAATTTCTTGGTTACATGTGGTAGGAAAAAAGTTACCAGTACTCTAACCTGAAAAATGCATTCGAAAAAATGTTATAGAGCGTCTGGCAAGCAGTAGACTGAATCCAAAACGTCTGGGACCGAGTTTTTTGTAATCAGGGGAACTTTTGTGATATTTTGGCGTACCATTTTTTTGGTTATATGTTATAGGAAAAAAGTTATCAGTACTTTATTTGGAAAAATGCATTTTACTAAAATGTTAAAGAGCGTCTGGCAGGCAGAAGACTGAAACCAAATCGTCTGGGATCAAGGTTTTTGTAATCAGGGGAACTTTTCTGTTGTTTTGGCGTACCAATTTCCTTTAACCTGAAAAATGCACTTAAAAAGTGTTAAAATGCGTCTGGCAAGCAGTAGGCTGAAACCAAATCGTCTGGGACCGAGTTTTTTGTAATCAGGGGAATTTTTCTGATTTTTTGATGTATCATTTATGTGGTTATCACTTCGACCTCAAAATCTGTAAAATTACCATTTTCAAACGCCAACCCCCGCCCCCGGCTGAAAGAGAAACCTGCCAGACGGTTGAATCTGGTATCTACACATACATGTGCATTATTTTTGGTTATCACTCCCCTCCAAAAATTTGCTTCCAGCTCTTGGTCTATTATGTTTTTTGAGTTTGCTTTATAGATATAGGGTGGTTCAGCTGGTGGTTTTCTTTTGACGCTGTTCAGACAGGCGCAAGTCAACCGTGCAAAATTGACGTCTTATATGTTTTTTCTCTTTCCCACATAGTTGTAAGAAAGAGACGTAATTTTGCGCCGGAGTTTTTAAAAAATTTAAAATTTTCTTGGTTGAGTTTTGACATTTCCTTGTTTTGATACTTGTGTTTTTTTTTCTCGAGTAAAGAAGCTGTTTTTTGAAAAATTTTCTTGTTCCTGAAGCAAAAATACGAAAATAAATAAATTATTTTTTCATGAGTTTTTTAGTTGAGATATTCCACGTGTTTTTTAATCTAATAAATGAAAAGATTAGTAAAGTTTTTAACAGTTAAAACACTTTTTATATTTCCTCAGATGTACATTTCAGAAGCAATGCTTCCATCGTCAGTGAGATTTATAAATTAAATTAAATTAAGTTATTTGTCAAAAAACTAATAATAAACAAAAATGTTTCTAAACAAAATTACAGTTGAGTTGAGTTGAATCTATTAAAAATTTTTTTGAATATTGAATCTTTGATTGGTCCATAATCACTATTCATTAGATTATTTTTGTTTTTAAATATGTAAAATGATTCAAAAGCATCTAATTCATAATTGCTATTTACATTTCTTATTAATTTTAAATTTTGCAAACTAAAGCTATGACTATTTTCTAGCATATGTTCTGCAACACTTGACTTTTCTTTTTCATTATATTTAAGATGTGCAAAATGTTCTTTAAATCTTTTTAGAATAGGTCTTCTTGTCTGTCCTATATATTCTTTTGCACAATCGTTACATCCGATAGAATAAATTCCTGACTTTTGAAGTTGTTCAATTTTATCCTTAGATCCTCCAATCAGATTTTTTATTTTTATTTCGCTGCACTCACTCATACGGATATTATATTTATTAAAGATTGGTTTTATCTTAGATGTTATTTCTGGATAGAAATGAAATTTTGAATATTTCTTTTCGTCATTTCCTTCATTCCTTATTAGATCTAAAGTTGTATAATTTCTCAATTCTTGTTTTCTTCTATGTGCAATTGTTAAATCTTCAATCAATTCTTCAGTATATCCATTAATTTTGGCTATGTCTTTAATTTTTTGGAATTCTTTTATTTTTATTTCTAATATTTAGAGCTCTAAAAATCATTGAGTGAAAAGCTGACATCTTATGTTCAAAGGAATGGAACGAGTATGATGTAATGTACATATCTCAGAGTATTCGTTGGTTTTCTGTATATATCCAATTCGAAATTGTCTCCGTTCCGAGTTATACTTAAATCCAGAAAATTTAGTTTCCCTTCAATTTCTTCTTCATATGTAAATTTTATTGATGGGTATTTAGTTCTATTTTATTTGTTAATGAACTGACGGAGTTCATGTTTTTTTAGAAACATTTTTGTTTATTATTAGTTTTTTGACAAATAACTTAATTTATTTTAATTTATAAATCTCACTGACGATGGAAGCATTGCTTCTGAAATGTACATCTGAGGAAATATAAAAAGTGTTTTAACTGTTAAAAACTTTACTAATCTTTTCATTTATTATTTTTTCAGTTCAGTTCAATTTCTGAGTTTTTTTCCCAAATCTGAAGGCAAAATAATCGTCAAAATAAATCCATCGCGTTCACATTAGTTTCAGTCTGAACACGACGGGGTGGCGGAATGTCAAAATTGCACGGTTGACTTGCGCCAGTCTAAACACCGTCATTTGAATCATATGTTATTATATGTTCACGAATATCAACTCGCCCTCGATCTCAACAGTTCAACATTGGACGCACTAGTCTTTGGCTCTGCACAAGGACCAAATGACTCAGCATTTGAAGGCGCTCGCACGACCTATTTTTCGCTATCGCTTTGCCATTTGGGCCTTAGGAGCAGCTTGAACTCCACGATTTTTGGCGAAAAAATCACGAGTTAAATTTTCAGTTTATCGAATTCAAAAAATTATCAAGTTATTGTTGAGAAGCTAAGGCAT
Source organism: Melanostoma scalare (assembly GCA_949752695.1). Lineage (NCBI taxonomy): Eukaryota > Metazoa > Arthropoda > Insecta > Diptera > Syrphidae > Melanostoma > Melanostoma scalare. Next base: position 1,588,013 of record OX456985.1, read on the forward strand.
CCACAGATAGTGACAGTTACATCGATCTTCTGGGCACTAAAATTTCCAAATCACATTTTCAGCCGTATTGGCGAAGTTAATTTTCCGCCTTGAAGTTTTTGGCGTTTACTCTTTTTCTTTTCTTCAATGAAAGATGGAAAATGGGAAAGAAGTAAATCTTTTCACAAAAAGGAGTATGTAACTCTTTCCGTCAATGAAAAACGACATTAGATCAGTGTTTTGGAAACAGATGGGGACAACGGATTACGATTCTCATCTCCATAGAAGGTGACAGACTGCCTCTTCAATAGAGGAAAAACTACCATCCTCCTATGTACAAAGGAAGCAGTGATAATTGCCATTCGATCAAACTGATGTCCTACACGTTGAAAATCATTGAGAGGGTATTGGTAAGCTGGAGGCTATTTGATTACCAACGAATAGATTGTTTGCATTTTGTCGAAAAAGCAGTTGAAAGCAGCAACGAGGAGTTCATCGAGACTTTTTGCGGATGATCAAGACTGTATATGAAGGAGCAGTGAGAAAAGTAAGATGGGCAGCAGCAGTCACCGAAATCACAATAGTTGTACACCAATGAAGCATCCTGAGTGCCTCGGTATTTATAGCAGACTTTGATTTCCAGTTTCAAAATTCCGAAAAATGCACATAAACTTTTTCTTTGCTGACGATGGAGCCGTCAGCGTCACTAACGAGGATGAACGATCGTATACATCCTTGCAACGAGGACTTGACGTATGAGGAGATGTTTTATAAGTAAGTGGGTACAGTATTAGTCTAAAAGAGACTGAATGTTTGTGCTATACCCGTTTTCTGATCCTGACATGCCTGATATTTGAATGAAAATGTGATTAACAAGTGAGGAGTTTAATATCTAGTAAACCAACTTTAGATGATGAAATTATCAATCATCAAGTAAAATTAAGGTGGATGAAGTGGAAACTCCACCATCTTTTGTGACAGAGAAAAGTCTCATATAAGTTGAAGGGAAAGCTTTAAACCGCGATTGTGCCTCCAGTTCAGCACACACATATTGTACAATGCTAACAACGCACACAAAGTATAAGAGTTATTTGATATTTCGTATAACAGCAGGAGTAACAAAGCTTCTAAGAAGTACCTAAATGCATTCAATTTTCAAAAAATTAAAGATACTCGTATAGAAGAAAGGTCAAAGGTAATTTCTTTCTTTTAAATATATACTTAGTTCATTATGCCAAAAAAATATTGAACTGAAATCTTATTTAAATTGGGACAAACTGCAAAAAAATTGTTGTCAGCAGAAAAATTTTGAAAAATATAAAAATAAAATTATCTTTGTTCAAGTTACTTTTGGAGTTAATAAACAAGCTTTAGAAAAGCAGTGCTTCAATTCAATTGAAAAACATTTAATTATACCTTTCTGTTTTTTTTTTGTTTAATAAAAAACAACAAATATTAACTTACGTTTGAGCAACAACAATTATATTGGTTCTCTTTTAAAACATGAGTTGGTGGTGCTCGTCTGCGTTTGCGTATTCGAACTGGCGATCGGGATCCCACGTAATTAGAAAATCGCCTCCTTGAGTGGCGAACAATCGACACCCAATCAATCATTTTCTAATTATTTTTATGTTTGTAAGACTTTTATTTTTAGAACATGTATCCGAATGTTCCACTGAGACTATTTTTTATATTTCACAAAAAGTAAATGAAAAATAGATTGCTATGTAAAAAAAAAAAAAAAAATACCTCACAAGAACTGTTTATGAAGATTAGTTCTGAAATTAGCTTTGTCTGGCACACATAAACTTCTTTGAATTCGTGATAAATTATAAATAAAAACAAGAAAACAGTTTAGACGCAAGGCCACGCTAAGCACAGTATCCTGAAATAACACCTTAAACTCTGCTGGTGAACAATGAAATAAAACTTTGAAACCCGACACAAAAGACAATTAAGGAAGGTATATCTGTTTGAAGAACCTAGTTATTTGCACACAGGAAGTCGCAATACTTGTACAAAGCGCCACGGAGGAACCACCCCCGATAGGTTATTTCAAAACAATTACATACAAATGTATGTAGAGCGGTTTGCTTGAATTTAAAGCATACTTCTTTGAAAACTATATCTTCATGTTTTTTGTTTGTAATCGAAAAAAAAAGTTTGGTGTATGGGGCACTGTGCGCGAATTCAGGTACTACTCCAGCAAGTAATTTCTATCTCACTGAGGACTGATTTCAAAATGAGAGACTTTTAAGCCAATGTGTACAAGTATTCCAGAAGCATTGTTTACTGAATTCCATTTTTCATCTGTTTTATTTTGTAGCACAGAACGAACCTCTTCGATGTTTCAGTGAGGTGTCGTTTAGATGAGCTTTTACGTCACACGACCTCAAATACGCATGCTCTTAATTTGTCTGCTCCTGCCAACCTCTCCCCTTGGATTACCTGAACCGTCTGCTGAATTATCAAATACCGACAAATATGAGGCAATAAAATTGGAATATTTTTTATTAGTGTTCACTGCTCATCACTTCATTCAAGGGATGCAACACTTTGTTTGAAATTTTTTGATTTATTTGAGGAAAACGTTTATAGGATACTCATGGTGTATTATTATGAACAAAAATTAAGACAAACTAAATGAGCTTGTTGCTCGAAAAATCAAAAACTAATAAAAAAATTTTTTATAAGAACTTTCAGTTTTTTTTTTTTTTTTTTGAACCGCTAACGAATTGGAAGTAGATACCTACCAAAAGTTGTTCTTCGTTCCTTGCCGAAGATATCTCACAATTTCGGCTGATATTAGAAGAAATCTTAATTAACTGTAAAGAAAGGAAAAGCATGGGTCAGCCTTTTCGTATGTTATTTATTTGTCTTTTCATTCGTTTTCGTTTATCGCAATTTTATTCTACAACTCGTGCTACATGAAAATTAATGTAAAGTTTCGCCAAACGAATAACGAACAAACAATTACCAACAAATACACATACACGATATACAAAATACAAATACATTTAAACAAAGAAAAACAATTTATGAACGTATATGTATGTGATTTTGTTTGAAAAAAGAAAAAAGAAAACCAATACGAATTGTGCTCTACTTCCAGACACCTTGTTGGTAGATGGTTTCTTTCAGTAGCCTGTTGTACCTAATGTGAGTAAATTTTTCTTTTTGATATGCACTACGACATCCGTAAGAAACTAGGTTACCGATAAACTGCCACCCTGGCCCACAATCCTTAGCAGGGCTGTATTTCCTACCAACATCAACGAAGGTATTTTGGACACTTGTCACTACTAAGCACGTCGCTTTGTAAAAAATCAGATATTTATACTAAGCTGGAATTTGCCTATGCAACCATTTTTTTTCTATTTAAGGTTCGCAAAAAATTTATTGAGGTCAGAAAATAAGCTTTTAAGATAAAATAACGCTGTTCCCTCATTCTTAATAGTGTCCAGCGCACACTAACTGGCTGAAGGCTGAACTTTCCCTTTGAGCTCACAATATTTATAATAAGAAATCGGTTGTGTTCAATATCTTGGAAGCTAAGTTACATTACAGGAACAGTAGCAGTGTAGCAGTAACGATACCATGGTATTCACATAATGTTTTTGATAGCAGTTTATCAAATGATAGGTCTTATACTTTACTCATAAAAGCCACAAAGCGAAAAAGAACGGACATTTTGAAATTGAGCTGAGATACATATACATTTGGCATTTGAAAACTTGGAAAGGTTATAAGAGGAGATCAAGTATGACACTATAGCAGACTTTAGAGTCTTAGTTTACACAACACGAAAGGGTGTATAAAATCATTGAAAGTTTGTTATCCTTTGTCCTTCCTTTGTTTATCCTAAACACCATCCTAAAAGAAAAACCATAAACTAGCAAGGAACATATAAAACAAAGTTATATATTGCTCATGTTCTCAAACTCTGATTTGTCATTTGAACAAAAAATTAACGTTTTCCACCCTTTGTCTAAAAATTTCTTAACGTGTATGTGTGTTGAATGTATGGGAAACAACAATAACAATCTAGTCAAAACAAGAAACGCCGCTTTGGTTTGCATTAGGCTTTTAAATTTTCCTTCATCTTAAAAAGATACATAATAAAAACAGATCAAGTGCGGCCCTGGCTTTCAACTTGATGGGTTCTTATAATCTGCGATATCATGTTGCTTCGGTGAGGACTTCGATTTCAATTGAAAGCATTTGACTTCTTTTTTTTTCAAATACCACCACAGCTTAGCTTAAAGTAATAAATACCTGTAAGAACTTTACATATATGTGCTGGAAAATATATTTCCAGGACAGGACACATTCATGTCAAAAGTTTTTCCGTTGTACCGGAACAAAGCTATATGTGAATGAAGTTTTGCATACGATTTCAAGGACTTTTTCTTGAACATCAGTTTCGGTCGGTCTAAAATCGCGTTACATGCGTCGTGTACTTCCATACATATGACATGTTTAAAAACAACTTCTGGGTCATATATTGATATTCTAAACTTTATAGTATAGGTACTTTAGAGACATTGCAATTACATGTAGTACGTTACGTATGTACATTTAATTTTCGAGGCGTAGCTCCTCGTATTTTCAAATGTGTACAGACCTATACAGACAATTGACAGACATTGAATGTAAATATAAATGTTCTGTGCAATATACATACATATATATGTATGTAAGTTGTATTTGTATTATAAAGGATATCCTTGGCTTATTTGAGAGTTGGTAAGAGGTAAAAACGTTAATTTATTTTGCAACAACTGTCATCACCATCACCATCATCAAAAGGTGAAGGTTTAGATAGTTACAAAACGGCTTATTATTATACTGAACTATAGGTACTAGGTTCGTTCGTTGGGTCGCCCTTTGGTCCCCACAAAGCGTTTTTTGAAAAACCTAAACTCGTCCTGAATGTCAAACTGAATGTTTTTTGAGCCCTGGGTTTGCCCTTAACTCCCTAGGTTTTTGCTGGGACGAGTTTAGGTAATGAACAGGCTGTCAAAAGGCATGTATTTTTGTTCCAATGACAGGAATGTGCGGTGAATTTGTGGTTTAGCGTTTTTTGAGGAGTTTGAAATCCAAAAATAAAGTGGTATTACTAGTTTCACTGACACAGCTATAATATATTCAGCGCAATACTTACATCACAAATAGATCTTAAAAGCAACAATAGGTGCGTTTTATGGAAAATCTTTTAGTTTGTGCAGTAATGAGTTTCATTAAAACGCTGTACTCACTCATGCAACTTTATTCTATAAACACCATTTACCTACCATCCCTGTTGTTCACTTTCGAACACTGGCTTATTTTTGTTCACTAATCGTTGTTATTTTCCCATGTGCGATGTTTTGCGATCTTTTGCAAACTTGTATATAAGCCTTGTTTTATTGGGAATTTTATAGTCATCTTCACTAACGAGTCTCAAGTCGTGTTTTATTGGGAATCTATACTCACGTTTGCAAAACATCGGAAAACATCGAACATGGGAAAACAACAGCCGAGTTTTATTGGGAACCTATACTCACTTGAGAAAACAACAACGATTAGTGAACAAAAATAAGTCACTTGCAGAAGTGAACAACAGGGATACCTGGTAAAAGAATTTTATGGAATAAAGTTGCATTAGTCAGTGTGCTCACTAATGCAACTTTATTCCATAAACTCCATTTACCAGCTTACTTATTTTTGTTCACTAATCGCTGTTCACAAATCGTTGCTGTTTTCCCATGTGCGATGCTTTGCAAACGTGAGTAGAGATTCCCAATAAAACACGGCTAATGTAAACAAATGGAAGTAGCGGGGCAAGAGAAGTAACAGCTTTCCCTCTTGTTCTTTGATCCTTTATGAAAAAAAAAAGTTAAAAATAAAATTTATAGCGCGCAACAGAGCGAGGAGCCCCAGGGCCTAGCGCATTCCTCACAACCATGCCCTGTGAGGCGACCTACAATTTTCTACAGGTTCCGAAAGGCTAGTCGAGAAAGCCCTTTTCGTGGCAGAAAATTTACTAACGGAAGACTTCGCAATTCCTCACGAAAGGCGATACCCGTGGAAAAACATTTCTGCCTCCGTTGAGATTCGAAACACGGACCTTTGAGTTAACAGCAGACATGCTAACCATCACGCCACGGGTACCACACTATGTTGAGCATACCTTTAACTATTTTGTATAATTTTATCATGCCTTGGAGAAAAAAGTTGTGCGGTCTTCACTGTAACCTGACTGGAAATTATGTGAAATGAAAAACCATCAAAATTTCGTTAAATTATTATCAAATCTTCCCCCAAAATTTTTTCTTTCTTCATTCTTTCTTTTTCTTCCATTTAAAAACTGTTGGTGGCCTGGTGGTGGTCAACTGTTATTTTATGCCAAAAACTCCTCAATTTTGTGGGTAGGAAACACCCATAATGTAAAAAAAAATTTAATTAAACGTAGGGAGGAGGTATTTAATATCTAGAAAATGTATACAAAGTTTGAAATAAATCGATAAAGCAGTTTTAAAATGAAAATTGGAAAAAGTTGCCTTGAGAAAAACGCGTTTAAAGTTTAACACTCGCAGTTGTTAGATTTTGAGGACAGAAGATTAGTAAAACAATAACTTAAAGTATTTTTATTAAATCGGCCTAGGATTTCAATAAGATTAGAAAAAAAATTCGTGAAAACCCGATCCCCCATTAAAACACTGAATTCCAACAAATAGCTTTAAACGGAATAGTTAAAAACTCTTAAATTTTAGTATACATCACCTATAAGAAGAAAGGAAGCATCATAGACGACCTTGTGGTAAATGCTTTACAAGGACTATTAAATCTCGTTGCAAAACATTTGCTGCGAAGCAGTCTATGATGGCCCTTTGAGTAGTTAATAATTATTATTTTGTTCATTTTCTATGAATTTGTTTAAATTAAATGCAATTCGAAAATTAAAGTTTATTGTATATGTGTAATTTTAGAATTCTCAAATACATACTACTACAATTCTGTGATGTGATTCATCTGTACAGTATTTAAGATTGCATTTCAGAAGCCCAGCTATATAACTCTAACTTCGCAACAACAACCTTAACTTCGCAAAGCATGTTAAGAATAAGAGTAATGAGGCTAAATTGGCTTTGAGCTTAATGTGGCCCAAGTTCTTTGCGAACCAAGAAATTGATCTGGTGTCAAAATTTCGTGTGTTTCGCGCGACTGTGAATACATGCATGAGCTATGGTACCCCGGTTCTAGGATATACTTATGTAGAGGCGTTCGAAGCACTACAAAGATATTTCTTCAAGCGGTTATCTAGATTGCCGAATTCAACGCCAAATTATGCCATCTACGTTGAATCTGCATTATCGCCTCTTTACATTGAAAATCTAAAATCAAACTACGACTATTTAACAAGAGTGATGAGAAGAAATGGAAGCAGTCTTCATAAATCAATCATGGTAAGATTGTTGCAAACGAGGGCTTCACCATTTAAGGATTGGAACGAGTTAGCCCTATCCCTAAGTGAAACAAACGTTGATGATTGGCCGGGGTTTTTTGCTAATGTCATCGCTAAAATTGATGAAAAAATTTACACCCATCATCTATCTAGAGCAACTGAAACAACATCTAGAAATATATATAAGAACCTCAATCACCAGTTACCCTCGGAAGCGAATTATTTTTCTACTGAATTTTCGGCCGAAGCTATAAGCTACATATTCAGAGCTCGTGTCGAACTGTTGAACTTAAACTTTATGCCTCACCGAGCTGACTTGCCACAAATTTGCGATCTTTGCAACAGAAGAGAGAATGAAGATACAATCCATTTTATTGCGATCTGTCCAATACTGCAGGAAATACGACGATTGTATTTCGAATCAAGTCATCTGACCCTAAATCAACTCTATGAAATACTCAATAAAGCGCTAGGATGGTCTACCCTCTATAAGTACTGCAAACACGCCTTAGCATACCGCAATAGTTATGTTACTTAAAACAGCAGTTGCTGCAGTTCAAGCACCAACATTTTTGTTGATATCCTTTGTGTTTCAAATCATTTCAAAATTGGTATCTTTTTGTGTTTCAAATCATATTAAAATTGTTAAATTTCTTAATTGAATTGTGTAAATCTGATTTTGAGTTACTTTATGCTTTTTTGAATTTGTATACACTTTAATTTCGTACTTGAAAAAAAAAAAAATTTTAGAAAGAAAAAAACGAATGGTTTCAAGGTCGTAAATGCAAGCGTGCCAACACGATTCCTCAAATATCTAAATTATAATAGAGTTGATTTGGTACGAATAAAAATTATAAACTTTTTCCTGTTCCATTTGCAAATGAATAAAATATACGTATGTGTGTATGAATGTAAAAAATTTTCTAAACGAGTTTTGATTTTGTATATAATTATCAATGTTGGTTTTGCATGCGTTTCCATTTAATCAGTACTTTTTTCCTCATCAAGTCATCAAGTATTGCGAAAGATTTTTCATTAAAAACAACTTGAAGAATTAACGAGCAACACATTTCGTTCTGATATCCCTAGTTCATGCTGAATCTGAATATGTGAAAAATAAGAAGTTTTGTTTGTACCAAGCATGTATCTAAGAATTGTATTCGCATATCATACAATTTTATGCAAAATTAAAGTAAATTATAAAACATATGTACTGAAAACTATTGTTTACTCACATCTGACAATTTGATTGTGTGACCTTCTTGTTCCCATTTACTGGCTATTTGCAAAGTTTCAGCTGTCTTCTGTTGAACTGTTTTCGAGTCGTCCAATAGAGTTAATTCATAGAATTCTTGTATGTCTAAAACAAAAAAATAAAAATATATTATACTCGTCCCAGGACACAGATGTATCGCTTAAAAGTCAATGAAAAAAGCCAATAAATAAACAACAAATTAAACTACGTTTTGTTTGATTTTGTTTTTAAATTTATTTTAAAATATTTCATGTTGTTATGAGACAGTATTAAGTGCTGGAAATGGGTTCTGCTTAGACACTACCAATTTGTTATGACTATGTGAGATGTAACCCTTAATTTTGCCTTCAAAAATCAGGTTCGCTACGATGCAATGAGTCTCATCCATTGACATTTCGGTTTCCCCAACGAACTCTAAAGCCGAACGAAAACTTTCCAGATCCAACTGATGCGTGCCCTTGATGAGATATACTTTCTTAAATAGGTTGCGGTATACCATGAACTTCAGCTTCTCTACGAGAAGGTAAATCCCACATTTGATAAAGAAGGTTTCATGTCGTTGGATGACTTCGTCGAATTTGCGTACATTGCCCTCTTTAAGGGCATTGGACAGTTCATGAAACTGAAGAACGTCGTACTTCTCAAGAACTTGATTTGTTGGCATATAGCCAAGGAGCATTTTAACCGGAACCAAATAAATCAAAATCAGTCGTTTATTGTTGTAGAATTTACGAGGGCACTTTTGAAATGCAAAGCTGAGGAATTCATCTGCGCTCTTGTAGTCTGAGTCAAACATGGCCTTTCGTCCAACAAAGTACTTGTAAGTGATTTGCTCAGGAAGAGGAAATGAATCTTTGAATGCGGAGCTGTCTATTGCGCGGATAAGTGGTTTGCACAAATGAAGTTTGTTTATTCGAAAGTATACTTTAAAAAGTTGATTTACTAAATTGAGCATTCCTAGCCTTTTAGTGTCTTCATCTGAAGACCTGTAAATATGAATTTAATAATATGTGGAATCATTTACAAAAATGAACTAAGAACTCAGACCTATTGTCAGCTGCACACACACGAAAACAACTCATCAGGCAATCTGCTGCTTTTTCAAGTATTTCCCCCGGTGTTGATACTTTGCCGTTTAGCTCACATCGTTGCGCTAACACCCTTAGGTCAAGACATGTGGTGTACATAACTGGGAGACACCAATTCTCTTCTTTTAACTGCTGCAGCATTTTCACAACACTTTGAATGCATTGCACTTGGTTTTTGTACGCCTCCATGTAGTCGCGACCTTCATTATAAAACGTTTTTAAAGGAGTTTAGATAGCCTCATTTACATACATGGTTATAAGTAATTCTTACTGTCCGAGTTCAGATAGTACAGAACCCTCAAATGAGATGTCACAATTTCGTCAATCGGTGGATCCAATTGTCTCTCTACGAAGCTCTCTGGTTCCAAAAGGTACAAGTTTCTATTCATAATATGTTTATCTTTGAGAGAAACGAATCCTGCCACAGTATCTCCATCCTGGGCAGACCAGGCTCGTTGAACGCCGGATAAATAATTGTTCAGCGTTCCAAACATGACTTCTTATTTCTATCTTTACAAACACTCAATTGATATAATTAAATTTTATGTACAATTTTATTGAAAATTTTAATTCAATGTTCAATTCTAATTCATGATACTAAAAAAACACAAATTCCAAAAATATTTCTAACGCGAGACAAGACGAGAGAAAAATTTAACACAAAACTGAAATGAGTGACGTTTTAAGTTTCACCACATCACTGAGCAAACTCAACAAAATATCCATGTGCCGCCATCTGAGTGTGAAGAGTAAATTGGTGAATAAGAAAAATGGAAAGCACAGTACCGAACAGAAGTCTTGTTTGCTTTAGGGAAAGAATATTCTAACCGTTCGCGTACACCAAAACCGAATTATCGGCCGACATCGGGTCGGAACTACTCGGACGACTTTCTCGGACGATCGCCTGCATACACTGCATCCGATCTAGGACGGTGCCGGTCTGTAGTCTGACTTTGTGAAATTTTAAGTGAAATAATTGTTTTCAATGGACGAATGAAGAATGAAATGAATGAAGAAATTTATATTTTAGAAAGTTCATACCGCCAACTAATCCGGCAACGTCGAAGATGTCGTCGCTCTGTATGGATTAATAAAATATTTTTGCAAAGAAAACAACTTGGCGAATACCACCATCTTTTTGAAGATTTAAAATTACAACCCATAAAATAAATAAATAAATAATAATAATAATAAATTTTAATCGGTTTTTTATGTTGTTGTGTTTTCGAAATTTCAGGTTGGGACACTCTTGTGGTTTCCTGCAATAAAGGCGGGGATGCAGGCTGTGACACCGCTGACGGAGAATATAAAATGTCTTCAAATGGTTGCGAAGCCGCATCATTTTCTGGGGTGGGACTCTCTATTTCGAGCAAGTTTCCACTTAATTGCTTGGGAGCAATTTGTTTTGATAGGAATAATAGTGAGTCGTAGTAAGCCCAAGAAGATTTTTTATTTTCGGCCGCAGCACCAGATTTCCCAGGTCCATTATGTTTGTTGAATTCCTTTCGGAATTGATCCCTTAAGTTGCTCCATTTTTTCTTTACATCTGGAACAGTCAGCTCCATCTCTGAAGACACTTCGGTCCATAGGCTTTTAGCAGTATCTCTATTGTTGTAGTTTTTGGAAAATTTATCCCAGAGAGGTGGCCTGTTGAGTATACAATTTATCAATTTTTCGTTGTCCATATTTTTTTTTCGTGAACTTTATTTACATATTTATTAAATGCTTGAAACTTTATAATTCAACACGACAACTGACGAAAAATCCAAACATGTTCGGATTATGCCGGCTTATCGGTTATTATCGGGCGTTATCGTACGTCAACGGACGATGTCGCTTTCAGTGGTGTACGCCCTCTCTTTTCTTTCTATGTGTTTGGTTCGATCGGCCGAGTTCGGCCGACAACGTCCGATCATACTTCGGCCGATGACGGATTTGGTGTACGCGAGCCGTAAGGTTTCCAGAACAGATTTACGGACAAGAGCGAAAGAAAGAGATAATGTAGAGAACATTTAATAAGCGCACTTCAACGTGTAGAAGTTTACTTAAAGGACATAAGGCATAAAGCAAACGGATATAGCACAAAAGGACAAAAACAGAAAACCGATATCTCTTTTCGAAGATGCTATAATCAGTTATCACTACTTGTTGGAAGTTTTATGGTGGATTTACATGCATCATCTGCAAGTACAGATGAAAAAGGAAATAGACACAAGATAGAGAGGGAAGATACCTTTAGTTATAGGATGCGGATGAAAAATTATATACCCATAATTTTTCATCTGCAGCTATAATTGTATTCGTTTCTTTTTTTAACTTTTATGCTGGGTTTAAAAGCGGGACGGATGAAGATTATAAAACACAAAAGTTAAAAAGAGAGACGAATAGGATTATGGCTGCGGATGAGGGACTATGGGTGCAGATGAACATGTTCATCTGCACCCATAATTTTTCGTCTGCAGCCATAACTAAGGAAGTGCAGATGGTGCGTTCCCTCTCTATCAGACAAGTATGAATGTTACATCTTGTGTCTTTTTCCGATTTTCATCTGCACTTGCAGATGAATGTAAATCCACCATTATGCTTTGTTATGCCTGGATTTACATGCAGCTGCTACTACAGAAGTGCAGAAAAGAAAAGCGGGATGGATGAAGATTATAAAGCACAAAAGTTAAAAAGAGAAACGCATATAATTATGGCTGCAGATAAAAAATTATATACATTATTATTTATAACTTGTACCTATAATTTTTAATCCGTATCCTATAATTAGACGTGTCTTCCCTCTCTATCAGACAAGTATGAATTTTACATCTTGTGTCTATTTAATTGTTTCATCTGCACTTGCAGATGCATGTAAATTCATCATTAATTTTCAAAACAAAATGTTTCTGTAGGTATCAAAACAATTTTTTCCAATAATTCTTACAAGATAAGCTCGCTCCTGAACAACCAAAATTATGGTGCAGATGAGGTTCATATACTGCAGATGAGCATGCTTAGCTGTTACTTTAATTTATCCTCTGCATTAAGAAGTTCTGTTATAAGCTAAGGTAGTGCAGACGTCAACTTGGGGTCTTACCCCTCTACGAGTATAAGACAAATATGAGTTTTATAACTTGTGTTTTTCTACACTTAAGACAACTGCAGATACATGTGAATCCACAATATATCTCGATTCTCGCCAAAAATTACAGGTAACAACGTTTGACCAGACGCTGTATTAAAGTTTACTAAATTTCTTATGGATTATTATGAAAAAGCTCAATCGTCTATAGTCAATTATTGAATCGCCAAAAGATTGTTTCATACAACATTGAAGGGTAGCTTTTTTGCTATCGTTTTACAAATTTGGGTAACCGTTTCAGGTTTTTAAACACGTTTCTTTAACACTTAAAATTTAGACGAGAAGGAACACATGCCCAGTTGGAAAACACATTAGTTTGGGTATTGAGTGGAAAGTTGTGATTTGACTGAAACGTAGTAATTTCATACAATTGCAACGCTGTGTGGAGATAAATTAAACTCATAAGTCGTGAGCGGTTAAAGGTTATATAAGAAATGCTTTGACTTTTGCTGACGAAAAGCAATTGTAAAGTTGTGATGGAAAAATGCACCCTTTTCTGGTCCAAATAAGAACAAAGGAAAATAGGAAATTTCAATCAAGGGTAAAGAGAATAAAGGAATCGCCTTTGTTGCTTAAGAAGCCAAAAAAGTTACAAGTATATTTGAAGCAAAAGTTAAATCGCTGAGATGGAAGTTATACGAAATATAATGATGGCGATATGCTTGAAAAGCCATTAAAAAAAATCAAAAAATCTTTCTAAAGCAGTTATCAAAAAAAAAGTACGTTTTATCAAATGTTTTTCTTTAATGTTTTTCAAATGTTTTCAAAATATTTCTTTTTAGAAATACTTCAAGGCTTTCATTTTTTTTGTATAATAAGCAAATTCAAATATGTACAATAAAATTTAACATGCTATAAGAATATTTAGCACATCACAATGTTTTTGAATATTTTCTAAAATTGGATTGTAATGCAGTAAAATGTTCATATAACATGATGCACTCTGCAGGCAAGGATTTTTTTTCTAACCGGTCAATTTTTCTGTGCAGCACTGTAATCTGAAGTCAACCAACAGTGTATTTTGCATTATGATTTTTATTTTGAATACAAAATATTTGTACTATACTATACGTCCGTTTTGTATTCTGAAATAAAAAAAACAGATCATGCGCATTTGTTGTGAAGAAGCCGTACATTATGTGTCAATGCCGGATGACGTATATACCTACAAATCTTAAATTAAAATTACATGCATACATACATATATTATGATATCTTGTAGCGATTCAAGAAGGCGCTACGTTAATATCAAAGCATGCCAACGCCAGCGTTCTTTAACATAATGTCGCTTGCCTGCTCATTAGTTTTAGCACTTCAAGTGGTTTCAAGTATTTTTCTGTGCATTTGTGCTTGTGGTCGTATCAAAAATAGAACTTCAATTACATTTTAGAGTAGTCAAAGAGAAAATGAACATACAATATCATATCGAAGTGTTAACTTTTTTTTTATTATTTTTCATATTTTTCGTTCATGCATTACGTAACACGAGCTCATAATAAACTTATGCAATGCCAGCGAAAAACTTGAAACTTATTTTAATTTAAAAACAATAAGAAAAAATTAGATGAACAATCAGTTTGTGCCAAAAAAAAGAATAGGTACATGGAAGAAAATTTTGTTTATGTCTGAAGCGATTTTTTTTATTTACGCGTTGAAAGAATTCAACGGTTTCGGCAACAGACCAAATTTAATGAACTTCGGACAGATTTTGAGAATCAACCATTTGAGTACAGTTGACGTTTGAGGATCGTAGTCTTTTTGTTTTCCGATAATAGGTGTTCTTACCCTTAAAGATCTAACATCATGAGCATATCATGAGATAAATTCTACCAATAGGTGTAACCGATCCCTTGGAGTTACATATATGCTGGATTAACATGTATCTGCTACTGCAGAAGTGCAGAAAAGTTAAGCGGGGCGAATGAAGATTATAAAGCACAAAAGTTAAAAAGAGAAACGAATAAAATTATGGCTGCAGATAAAAAATTATAGGTACATATGAACATTTCCATAATTTTTCATCCGCATCCTATAACTAGACATCTGCACTTGGTGTCTTCCCTCTCTCAGACAAGTATGAATTTTACATCTTGTGACTATTTCGTTTTTTAATCTGCACTTGCAGATGCATGTAAATCCACCAATAGGTATACTCGTTTGAAACATTTTTTGAAAAACATAAGCCTAAGCGCGCAATTAATGTCAAACACATAGTTTTGGCGTCCTGATTTCAGAATTCAGAAACTATTCATTGGTTGGGGACAGATTTCATTAATTTATTGCTATAGCCGCCATGTTTCTTCGATGTTAATCCTATTGATAATCTTTAGGATATCCGAGTCAGAAGAATTTATGCAGAAGGAACCTACGAGTCCATTGAAGAGCTTATACAAGCTATGCGAAGAGAATGACATAAAATTGATGCATCAGTTATAGACAACTATGAACAAAAGAACATTTGATTTAATTCTTAGCAAAGGATATCATTGATCTTTTTGCAGTATTGATTCTAACCAGTTTCGATGGGTTTTGGTTAGTAAAAAATAAAATTGTTTCTGCTAAGTTTTCAAAATGAAGGGAGGACTTTACACAACGGTTGTGTGTCCTTCACTAATATACCGTTGACAGCAGGAGTAACAAAGCTTGTTCGTTTTAGAAGTCTAAAAATTCGTGGAAGCCATTACGTCCAAAATACCATTTCTTTTTACATCAAAACTGTCAGGAGCATGAGCAATAAAGTTTTAGTTGGTTACAACTAATGAGTTTTAAATTGGTTAAAGAATCAATCTAGTTTTGATCCTAATCTGTCAAAGATTTACTTGGTACATATTTTCTTATACCATATTTGCTTTGACTTATTTTCAGCACAAGCAAAAATATGGGAACTTACTCTTAAGGCTGAGTACAAGTAACAAGTAGGTTTTAGTACTTGCTCTTCATAATAAATTTGGTAGCACAGGGTTGCCAACTACACATTAGTTTTGAAAATTGAATAGAATGACATAAAAAATTAAAAAAAAAATTTAGATAAAATATTTCAAAAGTTTTTTAGCGAAAGTAAGAAAAACGCCACTTTTGCAAATATTCAAAAAAATCAAATATGTTGTTTTGATACGCAATCTTTCTTAAACAATCTAAGACTTCTAAAATATAAAATTTCGACAAAATCGTTTTAGCCATTACCGTGAAAGTTGATTTTGAAAAAAAACAGTACTGTAGGGAAACCCATTTTTAGACTTTTTAAAAAAATTTTTTTACATTTTAAGAAAAACAACCAAAAACTAGTCTCTCACACGAGAGAAAAATAGGTATTATGACAGGTACCGTTATTTCGAAACCTAGAGACCCAGGCATACAGATAGACACACACAGGGACAGAATTGCAGGACCCACTTTTTTCGTATTCTCTACAATCGTAATGTCATCACGATTGCAAAACTTGTGTTATAGTATCTATAATTGCAGGGACATATCAGGCAACTGTATGGCGGACGAACTAGCCAAAAAGGGCACGACCACTCCCCTACGCTCAGAATGGAACAATACTCGTATACTACTACTCCATAAGAGGAAAACTCATCTCGGTGAATTCTTCTTCGACGATATTAGGGACCCTAAAAGTCTTTTATAATACATTAAAAGTTGCGCGTGGTTCGACTAGCAGGTCAATAACTGGCTAGTCCCGAAATGATATATTAATGGGTGATCAACTCGTTATTCTCACACCGGATTTTTTGAGATTGGTAGGTGATTAACTTGCTGATCTCTGTGGTATCACAATGGACCCTTGTGGTCTAAGTGTGTCGGGCAACGCATGTATGTACATTGTACATAATCATTAGCTGACAGCCACTTCCACCTAATCTAACCTATCTATAATTGCAAGTAAAAATTGATTCTTGCAATAATTATAAAAATTATTGACAAAAAATTTGTGACACACAAATATGGAATTATTTAAGCATGATTTAGTTTAGTTCTTAAAAAGGAAACAAATATTTTTTAGAATACCCAACAAATATAACACACTATAAATATAATTGTATAAAAAACAATAAATGCAACTCTAAAGAGTTTTGTTACCAAATCCGAAAAACGACAAGGATGACAAAGCATTACCAAAATCGTCAATTAAAATCCATTCAAGCTTCAGCAGTTTTATAATAGCTATATAGGTACCTATACCTAAACAAAGGATTTCCCTGTGCTTTTGAAGAAAATGCATTTCTCCTCCTGTCACAGTGTATAGATATGCATTTCTCAACGTCTATTTGCCCATTGTGTACTCTAACTTTGCTATACCTCCTGCTATAACTATACCCACGTTTATTCAAAGGCGCACGAAATGTAAATCAATTTGAAAAGCCTATTGAACATGACGGCTTTTAGTCCTTGATAAGCACTTTATTTCCCTTTTTCATAAAAGAAAGCATAGATACGCCACAAAAGTCTACAACCGTCCGACAACGCTGCAGCCTTGTGACGAGGGAACATGCTAAAAGCTAAACACTCTTTAGAAAAAGACACAATATATAGTGTGTAATAAATGATTGCATCTTCACATCAAGTGGGATACATTGTGCTCAAGCGTATTGATGTTTTGCATAGTTTTGAATCACATATACAGAGTTTATTTAACCATTTTTGTTGTTGTATTGAACCAGGCAGTTATGGCTTTAATATAACTAGCTTATGTATGTATATGAGCGTCTGAATGATGCAAAATTTATTAGTTTGCTTATTAGTGACTTTTCGATTCACATAGTAAAATATAAAATGTTATTTGAAAAAAAAAAAAATCCCCTTTATGTATAAACATTAACACGAAAGGTCACACATACCATAAAAGAGGAATATCATTATGCAAGGATAATGTATGCCATTTCACCGACACTCTGCTTAATGTGCATATCAAAATAACTAGGTCGAAACGTCGTATTTTTTATTTTATTTTTTGTTTGCCAACCCAAACTCAAAGTAAAATTCAATAAAGTAAATGCAGGTCCGGTTTGCATACTAAAAAGCTAAAAATATTTCAGCAACCTTTTTGTTAAGCCACTAGACGATACGGCTGCAGTGCATCCTTTGAGATACCTGCTTCTTCGATTATTTCGACTATCCAAGCAAGAAAACTACTCTCATATAATCTCTACCACTTACTGTCTATGGATCCCCATTGCCGTTGTAACTAGGACAAACTGGGTGGCATCAATGCAAATGTTCTTGTTTTCATTTTTATTATATCTCGTGTAAAATTGAATGCTGTATATTATATATATATATTTATATATATGTATAAGTGTATATGTATACAGATACATACAGCAAGCAACAACCAACAACCCACTTAAAAACTTTAATGAGCACAGCGAGAGATGGTTAAAAAAAAAACATTACAAGCGCAACGCTTTCGGAAGTAGGACAGGAACAGGAACAGGAATATCAGAGGAACATTGATTTCAGATGTAAGAGAGTGTGTATCACTATGTACACTAATGTATGTACTGTTCGTTCATTAAACTTTAAAAAAAAATAAAAGCAGCACATAATGGGTACTTATCTAGGCTGTGAGCATCATTAAGTTGCTGAGATAATGATGCTCGAAAAAAACAATAGTCACTTTAAATTGTTGGAAGACTTTTAGAACTCACCTAGCAGCGCTTGAAATAAGCGAGATTTAAAAATTCGTATTACACGCTCGATGGCAATACGTAATGCTCGGTCCTGCGGCTCAGATAATCTTGAGTGATAGTCCTCCAGTAGTTCAAGTGCACGGTGAGCTTCTGTAAAATCAAAAAAAAAAAAAAATGTTTAGTCCCATATACAAAACCAAATATAGATTTATTTAAAGTAAGTTTTCCTAAAGCTTCATTTACGCTATATATACTATAATACTATTACCAAATTATAAACTAGTCTATAAAAGATATAAAGATGGCGGCATCTAACTCGTGAGCCTATTGTCGTACTTAGGCGAAGCGCACTTTTTGGAATGGAAGAGTTATGTTATGATCTTTGATCTTTCTTACTTATTTAATTTAGTTAATTCAAAAAATTCTAAATTAATTGATCATCTCAGTGTGACCGCCCGAAAAATCACTGATTTCGCGATTATTTTTCCATGGTTAGGATATCTTAATCGGTTTGGGTTTTTTTTAAATAAATTAAAGCAACGATAAAGAATACAAAATGATTTTTGTTGCGGTGATTTTTTATCAGTGTCCACTTTTCCGGGCACAATTTTGATCTGAAACAGAAACTTCAAAAAGATTATTAATCTGTAGGAAAGCCGCTATCGTCCTATTGAGGAATTTTTTTAAATTATTTTTGACAAAATGGCGGTGATTTGAACAAAAAGTAGTGAGTTTGGCCTTTTTTTCGACAGTTTTTCGAGAAAATAATAGGAAGAAAAATTTCTATAGGACGATAGAGGATAACAAGAAGAATGTTCTGTTAAAATTTGAAATCGATAGCTTGAATACTTTTCTCTCGACAGCGGACACCGTTTTGAAAAACACAATTCCCAGAAAAACGCGCTTAAACTTTAAGCTCCATCCATATAGAACGCCGAGAATAAACTGAAATGCTTGGCTTCCCAACGATCCAGTTCTATACTTCAACAAATTTAAAGAGCTGAATACCGATAAAATAACGGTTGAACGACCGGAGGGACACGGCAGATGTGACGATGTGAAAATTTGACAGCATGTTTGTAACAGTGTATATTATCCGATTTTTTGAAAATTTCACACTGTAATGATCCCTTAAATCAAAGAATAATTCACTGTTATTCCTTCTTTTCTGACACATAAACCGTCTGGAAGACTATAAGACCAAGACAACAACTACTGTCTTCACCTCATATTTTTCTATTAAAATTACCTTTACAGGGATTGTCGTACAACAAGGGTCTGTACCTACTTTTTAACCAAGGGATTTCGAAGCAAATGCACTGCACATACTTCTTTAAAACGGGCCAGGAATCATTGCGGCTCATAGGTGGATCGAATCTGGTTATTGGTGTTTCTTTCATCAGCATATCCACAACTTCATCCTCACTCACAACTAAATTTTCACCAAAAACCGACGACCAGTACGAACGTTCTTCGTTTGGCTGAGGATTGTCTTCCTCGTCGCCAATTAATGTTTCAATTTCCTCGTTTTCTTTTGCTACGGACACATCACCTTCATTATTTTTGCCTTTTTCATCATTTTCATACTGTTCCAATAGATTTTGCTCCGAATCACTTGAGTTTTCATTTGCACAGCGTTGAATATCTTCGGTTTCGGAACTTTTATCTTTTTCTTCATCCCATGATTGTGATTGTTCTTGATCCTGTGGATCATCTTCGTCACTGGAATCAATGTCCTCATTTTTATTTATATCACCACTTGCACTCAAAAGTACTTCCTTTTCTTCTTCCATAGTATTTTTATTTATACTTTGCGAAAACAAGCCGAAAACTATATCAAATTAGATGTACAGATACCGATACATACATCCTTTTGAAACATAAATTTCACCGATCGATATCCGGTAATAATTTCACATTTCGATTCAATGGCATACGTCATTGAGGAAAGCAAATACTGTCGCGCATCGCTTTACGTTGAATGATTATGAATACACGACTGCAGTCTTTTCCAGTCATAAAACTTCAAGCATGTTATTTTAAACAAAACAAAATGAAAAAACTTAAGGCACCAGCACGGGTCAAAGAATTGAAGACTGCCCTTATGAGTGGAAAATCGATAAACTACACACTGTACCGCGAAATTATGTATCCAACATTAAGCATAATGTAAAAACAAAAACCGAACTTGAATAATGTTTTGGAGAACCACTTGAGCAGCGAAGAACAAACACAGAAAAGTGTATGTATTCAAACTCAAATTTAGTACTCTTTTGTTAATCTTACAACTATAGGTATCTGTATGAACATAAGTATGTACTCACAGATTCTTTGTTCAAAAAAAGTTTGCTCCTAGAGTAGTCCCTAAGAACTAACCGATTCTTTGAATAAAAAAATAAAGGTTGTTCCTTAATTTATTAGATCACCTGTATATATGTATCTCTAATCGAATTCATATTCCTCTATTCACTCAATTAAAAGGGATGTCGATGGTCGATAGCAAATGTTAACAATAACATGACAAGAAAAGGCAATGTAGATACATGGTTGATAGACAAAATGAGAAAATCTTCTAATGTATCACATATTCGTTTTCCGTATGCTGCATATGCTGCAATGAAGCTCTTTAACTTTTAGCTTTGTTTAATGAAAAAAAGAAAGATCAGAACTCAAGACATAACAGAATAATAGAAAAATTTCCGACAACTTGGAACAGCATCAATCAAGTGTCAAAACTCAGTGTATATTTAGTGCTTTTCTATTAAAATAAAAATACATCCTTGCAAACTTTGAAGGCAACCCTAATCAGATAATAGTTAAACTGATTTCATGTCAAATTTTAATTTGGCACATTTAACGAATCTATTCTTTCAGTAAAAAAAAATAAATTAAAATGCCCTTCTAAAGACAGAGTTATTAAAAATCAAACATTCTTATCCGGAACAGAAACTTGGTTTATAGAACACCAAAAAATTGTTCTCTTCTGTTATAGATTAATCTAGAACAAATAATCAAACAAAGCTATTAACATCCATAACTTTGGTATATTAAAAATGTGCTCTAGCAATGTTCAACGACCATGTTCGAAGCCATTCCATACAGAAAAGATCTGGGGGCGAATTACCGCATCACCAATCGAGTTAGTGAGTGTTATTTCTTCAAAATTCGCTTTATATTACACAAAATCAGTCAACTTTTCATTTATTGACTTCAATTCGTTCAAATACCGATGAAAGAATGTCAACTTGTAGGACTAATGTGCTCGTTAACGTGAGAAGTAATGACAAAAGCAAATAATTCAGTCACGTATTACTCGATCACGTGTGTGGTAATTCGGCCCCAGCTCATTGAAAAGAAAGTTAATTGAGAAATTTTTTTTTATGAACCGCCTGTTCTAGATTTTCGGAAGTTTCTCACTGCTTCTGTACTGCTCTGATCTGAAAAAAAAACCATGGTACACGTCTGTACTTGGTTAGGTGGCATCAATAAACTGTTTAATTATAAGAAAATAATAAAACATTATTAATAAAACATACAGTTACTAATACAAAACTGACGTAAGTTCCCAGTCTACCTCACTATTAATATTTATATTTATGAAAAACATTAATATAACTGTCAACGTCTTATTTCTAACAACTGTACGAGTGTATGCAACGTGTATTAAGCATTCAGTTTGCTTTGCGCTTCAAAAGAACACTATTTTCAAAAGAGTGCTCTAATTTTTCTAGAACGAAAGAGTCAACAATATAAAGTCTCAAAGTGCAACAAATTTATTTATAATGCACCAAGAACTTCTGATATGTGTAGTTCTTTTTCGCTGTCCTAGTTTGGATGTAATGTTTCTTTCTTATATGAGTATACATATGTACTTTGTATTCTTCTTACTTGGACCGCAGTACATCTCAATAAAATAATATTTCTCAACCCCTTCATTTACGTGCGCCATACGAATTTATTGGAAACATTAATTGGATTGAAAGAAGACGATAATTTTTGGAACCTTTCCTTCACTTACTGACAGATAGAATGTAGTTCATTCTCTTTCCCTACTTAAAAAAAATCTAACATGTTGGCTATGCATGAATTTATATTCTGAATTTGAAAGTTGACGCTAGTCATTGAATAGCAATTATATGATACACCTTTAATCAACCCTATACATATTTGTTTTAAGAAAAATAAGTTATCTGAGTATTACTATTGCTAGTAATGAAAATCAACAGGTGGTTTCTTGATTGGAAATAAATTATAGCAAGGGAAAATGCAAATAAAAATAAATTAGCCTGTTGTAGTAAGACAAACGTCCTAGTTCTATGTGGATTGATAAAACGTATGCATTATTGTTACACCTACCTGCCTCAGTTTAGCATTTTAGGAAAACAAAACCATAGGGAGGCATAACAGAACGCGGGGAACTCCGGGGCATTGCTCCCAACCATTATAACTTGTGAGGAATGGAAAAGACCTTCAACGGCTAAGTGAGAAGCGCAATTCATGGCATAATGTAATGACATTGGAATGTCTTTCCAATTCCTCGCGAAAGATGATACTCGTGCAAAAACAATGCGATAGTGTTTCTGGGATTTGAACATCGAAGTCCACCTAATAAGTAGACCTAAGAACGCACTAGGTACTTTCTTCCTTATATTTGCCTCAAGGGTCACAGAGAAGACAAAAGATGAGTTTTATTATCCCGGATAACACATTATGACTCATGACCAATATAATAATAAATAAATAAATAGGTGGCGCAACAGAGCGAGGAGCTCCTGGGCCTAGCGCATTTCTCACAACCATGCCTTGTGAGGGAATGGATACCCGTGGCGTGATGGTTAGCATGTCCACCTGCTAACCCTGAGGTTCGAGTTTCGAATCCCAGCAGAGGCAAAAATGTTTTTTCACGGGTATCGCCTTTCGCGAGGAATTGGCAAGTCCTCCGTTAGTGAATTCATTGCCATGAAAAGCGCTTTCTCATGACCAATATAATATTGGTATCCATAATTTCAACACAAACGGACACGAAATTTGTCCGTATATTCACTAGTTTGGTGAAAAAGTGCTTATACGCCACAGTGACTCAGGTAGTGATAAATTGAAGGAAATTTTTTGTTTAAACAACACTAGCTCCTTAGTTTTAAAGTTCCCGTTCTCGTTCTTCCATTCCCTTGGGAGCATATGGATGAGTTATAGTCTATGATATTGAGGGATAATGTAACATCCTACAACTCAAAGAGTTTCTGAAATCGGTCAAGCAGTTTTAAAGTTCCGATTCGTAAACGTTTCTGTCCCCGTAGTTTCTAAGTTTCCGTAGTAGTTTCTAAGTTGCCGTTCCCAAACCCGTTCCCGTGAGAATATGGGGATCAAATCTTGATCCCTGGACTAAACTATATTTACCCTAAAAAAATCATAAAAATCATAATAAACCGGACAAAAAAACAAACAAACATACATACAAGCTACACCCACTTTAATATATGTATGTATATAGATTAACAAAGATATTCGGGCAGTTAATTTAAGTACGGCCAACTTCAACAAAATATACATAGTCCGTCGAACTTTTAGCCTCATTTGGAATTCTAAATAAAATTGTACATGAGTCTCGGGCAACGTTTCACTTCCACACTCTAGCATTTTTGATTTGAAAAAATAAACAACCTACAGTCGCTCTCTATTCGATTTATAAAGTTTCAAAAACGAAAATAAATGCCCTTAAACATAATTATCAATCACATATTGATCAATCATTAAGATAAATCAAAAATGGCAGTCACAGTTCATCAAAAATATGTGTGACGGTGACGTGAAATTTGTAACGCAGTGAAGAAATCTTTTGATGATTTCCTGTTTGCTCGTAGTCCGTCCCGATCGAATTTTTTAGAATAATTTGTTTATTATAAAAAAAATACTCCTTATGAAACTAACTAAAAATACAAATTATAATTAATTACACAATCAATTTAAAACTTTTACTATTTTGAGTTCTTTTATACGTAATAGAAGCTATAAAAAGATAGTCCCTTGGCCGTCCATGTCACTGTATTCACAACTATAATCGGAATTTAAGACGAAATTATTGAATTTGGTGGCATTAGATTTTTTTTTGCTAAATCTTGAATACTCATAAAGAATATAGAATAGAATTTATATGGAACCAGTACCAGCTTACAGAGAAATACCTCTATGTAATAAAAATGCAATACTTTGGTAACTTACCAATTTACTAATGGTAAGTACTAAAAACCGAGAACGGTTCGACAAACTCGACTGAATTTTTTTTATTTAGTATATTAATTGGCAAAAGAAGGTTCGCATAAAAAAGAAATTGAAAAAAACTGATGATACTGTAGTGTAACAATTTAAAAAAAAAAAAAAAAGTAAAGGATTGTTAGCTCTGATTCGTGTCAGTCTTAAAGAAATCATTTCACTTAATTTTGAACTACTATGTACACATGTATCTGCGTATCACTTCTTAGTCAAGTTTCCATATTCTGTTTTTCACTGTGCAGGGTGTTTTTCATACGGTACGACAAAACCGATAGATTGCTCCAAGACAAGAAAACAATTGTATTCGAGGGGGTCTATCCATCTATCCATCCGTTTAGGCGAGATGGGTAATTTTATAAAAAAAAAAACCGACTTAAACCTACTAAAAAACTCAACTAAGCTAGCTACTACCACAAACTATAGTGTTTTCAAAAGCTAATGCTTTGTTCTTTAATTAACAATTTCAAATCAAGTTAGTGAATAGTTTCTGAGTAATCAAGTATCAAAGTCAAAATTTAAAAAAAATTTGATCAATTTATCTCACAAAAGAAGCAAAATTTCATTACATTTCCAAGGCCATTTTTGCAGAAAACAAAATGTTTTATTAAGATTTTCTTTTCCTATACATCGCATATTGCAATTAATATAAGGTTCGTTCAATTAACTTTATCCAGGGTTGACCCAGGTTTTTCAGTCCTCAAAAAAAAGCCACAAAATCACCACACATCCCTGTCATTTGAATAAAAATACACGCCATTTGACGGCCCTCAACTCGCCCCAGCAAAAACCTAGGGCGAGTTGAGGGCAAACCCACGTCAACCCCAGGGCTCAAAAACACTCAGTTTGAC
Source organism: Melanostoma scalare (assembly GCA_949752695.1). Taxonomy (NCBI): domain Eukaryota; kingdom Metazoa; phylum Arthropoda; class Insecta; order Diptera; family Syrphidae; genus Melanostoma; species Melanostoma scalare. The sequence goes on from OX456985.1 coordinate 1,613,660, forward strand.
AGTCAGGGCGAGTTTAGGGTTTTCAAAAAACTTTTTGTGGCGACCCCAGGGCTTCAACGAACAACCTATAATCACGTCACCAAGCGGAGTTGCTTTTGGTCGTTGTTTCTTTTCACTTTAAAGCTATAAAGATGTGCTATTGACACCTATAACTAATTGATTAGAGAAAACTCAAAGAAATAAAAAAAAGATGGACCTGAGAAAAGACCCGTCTGACCAGCCGATACAAATTGCCTCTGTAAATAGAGTAACTTTAAGTGAACACTAGACAACTAAAATGAAAATTTGGTAAGCTTAACAAAGGTAGTATGAAAAACTGCAAGCACCACAAAAAAATTCTTAAAAAAAAATCTTCCAGAAAATTATTCCTTCAATTACTCTGTGAAAAAACCCCACGATTTTATTTCATTTTAGTTCGAGATACATGAAAAACTTTAATATGACCAACATTAAAAAATGAAACTGTCAGATATTCACTCGGTTCTCCAATGAACGTCAAAAATCTATCCCCGTAGATGCTATTTTTACTTTTTTCGGCGAAGTTGTTTTCGCTATGCATCGTATAGGTATAGGTACGATAGCTTTCCCGAAAAAACTAGGCTGTTCATTGACAGCAAGTAAAGAAAATCAAACCACCTACAAAAAAATAGGCTGTCGCCGATAAGTCGCTTTCGGAAATTCTATCATACATATGATAGTTTACCCCATCAAAAACGGCTATTGTTGTAATTTAGACTATACATACCTTTAAGTCCATTTTTTAATAATAAATAACAATATTAAAAACTAATATGGGTGCTGCAGGCAGCAAAATTTGATAACTTTCAAAACGTTCAAAAGTCAACTTTTTTTAAAGTAAAAACTCAAATATAGCTTGAAAGTAACTATTGCTTATTCAAATTTCGACAAAATTCTTTTGAATAAAAATGTATTTTCAATTGCCTTATAAAATAGAAAAATTCATGTTTTACTTAAATTCTCACCCAAAAGATAGAGTAGGTCAGTCACATGAAAAACATAGATGTAAGTCAAAAGTTGTAATACTCAAGGTATCTGCGTGACAAATCTCTGAATAACGCTGCCAGTTTTCTAAACTATATAGTTAGACGACAACACGAAAATTACACTTTAAGGAAATAAATAATTGTCTAGCCATTAGCAGAGCATTTACATACCTTGTTTTTTTACAGGCATTGTCCTTTTTATTGTTGGATTTTCTCGTCACGTTGATAAAATATGTAGGTAAGTAGGTACACAAAAAACACGCGATTTATGTTACCTTCAATAACACTATAGATGTAGTCGTAGTGCTATGAACAATAAATACACACATATATATATTTACATATATGTTCATATATATGTACGTATGGATTATTTTTTATTTGTTTTCCTTTTTTCAATATAATTTTTTATCTATAAATAAACAATTATTTATTAACTTTGTGTCTGGCTGCCGTGCCACACTAATCGTTCGGACAAGAATATTTGTTAGGTAATAATCTTCACTGAGAAAACATATTTGCCACTTGTATAATGCATTTATTATTAACTCTTTGTATTTCTTTAAAGCGCACACATGAACTCTTATTAACATAGATATATTTATTCTCTTTTGTGACCGTTTCTATCACAAAAAAAAATGTTCAACTTGAAGTATCTATACTTCTTTTAGGAAAAAATTTAAAGCGTTGCGATTCTTAATTTATTATCTAAACTACATTATTTTTTAAAGAGCAATATTCGAGTACTGTTGTTGATAGAACTAAACTATTTCCGTTCCACGAGATGAATATTTAGGAGCAAAATATAACATTTTAAGCTCCAGAGGGTTTGTATCTACACATGAAGAAAATTGCTAAACTTGAGTTTTCTCCTTGCACGAGAAAAAAAGATACACCACTACGGATTGTGTACCGTAAACGTGCTCAGGAATATTAGGACAGATTGAGATGGAGAGACAACATTCGCGCATATAGGCATGTACAAGGTACTGTGTCTCGCAAGATGACGAGATATTTCAAGCGAATTTTCAAATTGGTATCTTACTATCAAAATATAATATAATTTTTCTTAAATAATTACTGAAAGTGATTTTAGTTATATTTGGCATTTAGTTCGTACATCTCGCGTAGAAGTTGGAGAAAAAACAAAAGCAAGCAAGAAAATTTAAAACATTTCTACGACATCAGAAGAATGATGCTTTTAGACCTATGATTTTTGTTTTTATTTTTACAGCGCGGACAGCTACAATTCAAATAGCTCACAAGCACATAGACCCTCAAAATTTTGAAGGATGTTAAATGTTAGGTTTCTTCTCTTTTAAAACAGGCGATAATATGAAACAACGAAGAAAAATCAAATGTTTTGCTATGTTTTTAAACCATGATGAATCAAAGCAACCTGATTTTGCGTCATATCAACTTTTTAACAAAAAGTCTCAACTTTTGTACTGAGCAATCTGCCTACTTGACTAAATATGGTTGGTTGATATACATATAAAAAATATTTTCCATTTAATTCACCTACGTACGTTTAATAAACTTTGCGAACTTTGTTTCTATGTTTATTTCTTAAAAAAAAATAATAACATTCCATTCAATATTTTTCGAACTCACAGTTCAGGAGCGTTTAAAGTGCAAGACGAGAAGAGAGCACGTAAAAAAGGACGAACGGCCAATTTACGGTGAGATTTTTCTAGGTTAGAAACTTCCCCTTGATCTGGATTCCACTGAAACTGAACTGACTACGTCATATAGGACATTGATATAAAGTTTTAAATCTGTTTTTTCCCAACACACTTTCTCTCTATTCTCTCTGTTTTGTAAAAATCTTATAAGCTAGTAGGAATTTTCAATTTGCAGAGCATTCAGAGAACAACCCGAGAGGAAGTTTCCATCTCCATATCGTCATTCGTCAAGGTAAACTGAATGTAGATTTGCGCATGTTGCTTCTGGGGGTATTTGAGTTCCCTAAAAATAATATTATACTTAGCTTGATGCCAATAATAACAAAAAGAATTGTACAAAACTCATAAAAAGAGAAGCAGAAAAATTTTCATGAGGAAAAGTCAACTTTTTGTTTTTTTTTTTTTTTTTCATTGTGTCTGTCTGACAAGGACAAAGTGTACATTTCTAGTTGCAACAATAAGCTAATGTCACCATACTATCTATAGAATCAACGACTCGGAGAATCGACCGGTCGACAACCTTATGTAGGATCTTAAGCGCGGGAGGTTTTTTTCAATAAAAATAAAACGAAAAATCTTCTATTTACTTTCGTCCTTTCGCGGCCATGGCAAGAATTTATATGAAATGGCTTTATAAAATGTTTTGTTTAAAGACAAATCTCTTCTAAAACTCTTTGCTAAAAATAATAAGCAAAAAGTTGAACAATTGTACACAAAAAATCTCCATGTCAGAGGTACCCTCTGAAGAGGTGTATGTAAATAATCTGCATTTCTAAATTCATATCATTTAAATTTTTTCTGTGAGGTGTTGAATTTTTCGTCCTTGTAGATATTGGAAAACATCCCCAATTTATATATCTAAATTCGAAAAGTATTATTGCAAAGGGGATGAAATGTTTATTATTTTTTTATGTCACTTTTTGCTGTCTCCGAACACACTTTTTTTTGTTTTTGGCCGAAGGGCTGTTTTGTATAAGGTGTTTTTGTACTTTTGTTTTAAATCATTATAGTAGTAGCTGAACAATTAAACATTGTCGAATCAAAAAGTTAAAAGCGCGTACACTATAACGTGACGACACACCGACGCGACGACGGACGTTTTGATATTTACTTGCGGTGCTCAGATGAGAGATGAGACCTGAGTTGTATTATTTTATATGTTCTTTTCTTTAGTCCTCGGCTGCAGAAAGAGAGTCGAAAAATGCCGCGGTAGCCGTAGATTAGAAATAGCATGACTATACTATACTATGACTATATGTGCATGTTTGATTCTACTTTATTTACATACATATTTAATTCTCATTCTCAATAAGAGAAATAAACACAGAGATATGTACACTGTAAAAGATGTTAATACAGCTAAATCATGCACTTTTGATATATCTTTCCGATAAGCTTTAGTGTATCTATCTCATTAATTCTTGACATTTGGCGAAACCTTGCGCAGTAGAGCGTTTTTTGAAAGAGCGTTTGTAAGAGTATCTAAATGAAACTAAGAGCATCAATACACTTGTTTCGTGTTGAAGGCTTTTGGCAGACCAAGTACCTACCGATACCGACACCTAGACACAAGATTTGAAAATTTGGAGGACACATGTGTGCATACGTTATATGTATATATACCTATTAATCGAGCTTGTTGTGACTTTTGAGTGTCACCAAACCTTGCATACAGGAAGTATCTATATTTTTGTTCATATACTTCTTTTTGTTTTATAAAAAAACAGAGATGTGCGCGAACTTTTAGAGCTCTTTTAGTTTCTTAGTATAAATATAAATGAACGTTTTTTTGGTTCTTTAAATGCTGTTTAGTCTCAAATGTTTTTTTGAATGGCGGCCATTGTTATTTCAACATACTAGAGAGTTTTCCAGTATGTACTTCCAAACCAGATCATACTACAAAAACGATAATATAAAATATAAATATAAATTTAAAAGTATTTTTTAAAAATATTCAAAAGAAACTTGTAAGGTTCTCCCAAACCAAAGCTTTGTTTTTTTTCGCGTAGGTGTCTGTATGCTCATATTTTGACAGCTGAATTTGCTGCCTCCGCGACTGCGAAAACTCTTTGATTTGGGAGAGACTGCTACCAAAGTTTTCAATTAGTAAAATAAAATAAATATGCAGGGTGGCGCAACAGAGCTAAAGGCGATACTCTTGGGAAAACATTTTTTTTTGTTGGGGTTTGAAAACCACTCGCGAAAGGCGATACTCTTGGGAAAACATTTTTTTTTTTTGTTGGGGTTTGAAAACCACTAACATCTGGGTTAACAGGCGGACATGCTAATCGTCACGACACTACTGGTACACGTTTAATTATTGTTTGTAGAAACATTTAAGAAACGTCTTTTAAAATTATTTTCTTTGAATTTTTCTTGTTTTATTTTCTTGAGTTTAAATCAGAACAATCATTCCAAGGTAGACCTTCCGACTAGATCTCTGTTGTGTCTATTGGATCAAAAAAATTTGAATTTAAAGGATTTTTTAGAGGCGAAGAGCTTTAAATTGAGAACCCTTTTTTCTGTGAGGGTCGATTTTAAAATTGATATCTGTTTGTTTTGAAGCATAAGCATAATGTCGTTTTCCAAAAATAATTTCATTACTTGTGCATTTTGTCCATTGTAGTGGTGGTATTGATGGATTTCTTCAATTTATTTAAAAGCTTAAAACAAGATAAAGATTATTTCTAAAATTATTTTGTGGCCTGCGGGGTTTTGCCGCTGACAAAAATTAAATAGAAACTGCTGTTTGCTTTAATAAGAAGTCAGAGAATGGAAGATGTTATCGAGTTTCTGGAGCAGTTATTTCAGGCTTTTGAATCACCACAACAATCACTGACTCGAAACAAGGAATTCAGAAAACAAAGCTTTTACTTCCAGTTAAACAGAAGAGATCAGAACTGTGAATACTGTAATCGAATTTATTATTGTGAGCCATTCTTATATCGTTTCATTGACGAAAAGAGTTGCTTCTTTTGTGAAAAGATTTAATCCTTTTGCATTTTCCATGTTTCATTGAAAAAAAAAAGTAGATCCGGAGTTACTCTGAAGTCTGAACGCCAAAGATCTACTCCCATTTGGTTGGGAGATCTACTCTGAATTCACGCACCCATGCGTGCATTTGATCTGTCAAACTTTAAACAGAAAATAATTTGCTTATTTTCAATTTGTTGTGCCAGCGTTGGGTTGGGAAGATTGCTTTTAGCAGTCTCATATTGACGTTTCTCTTTTCCAATATTCGTTTTTGCTATGTTGCTTTAATGTATTTTTTGTGTTGGTCAAATGAACGTCAACTGAATGTTTTTTTCATTTTCGTTGTGGTCTTGTTTTTTATTTTTCAAATCAAAAGTTGTAAAACCAATTTGTTATTTTTGTAATTTTATCAAGCAACTTACTTTATTTAGAGAAAAATAAAACTTTGAAATTTATAAAGTGACAACAAGAAAAGGATTGAAAGAGAAATGAAGAATTGTCAAATTTGAGACGTGAGCCTTCAAAATTGAACATGTAATAGTGATTGTCTCACGGGATGGAAATTTAAAAGGAACGTCAAAAATGAGACATGTCTCGTGAGACATCGTATAATAGGGGACTATAAGTCAACACCAATTTAACCTCCAACACAAGCAAAAAAAACTGAACACACTGCTCAATTTTTTTTTCACTGAAAGGAGTAGGTGTAATTTTGAAAGTAAATCTTTCGAATTTCAGTGAAAAACGCTTTTAGACACTACTTTACCCAATTGATTAGCATACTTACAAAATAAACACATATGCACAAATTGTCTTCAGGTAGACCTTAGAGGAATAAAGGACAAGAGGGAAAACCATTACTTCCCTTGCCCCTCAACTTCCATTTGTTTACATTGTTGCTTTTGTAACACGAGATCCATCTGTGATACACGTATTAAGCTGAATATAAAGCTGTGTCGGTGAATTTACTAACACCACTTTATTTTCGGATTTCAAACTGGTTCTAAAAGCTGAAAATAAAGTGGTGTTTGTGAAGTCAGTTCGAGGGCAGATGCCGTGGTGTGTGTGTGGTTTTCCCTCTTGTTCTTTATTCCTCTCGTGGGAAAATAAGTTATGTCATATCGTGGTCATATCGCTCTGGGATCTTACTCTATAAGAGGTAGGCCAAAATGCGAGGTAATTAGGGACAACACAGACCGTCATAGACATGCACTGACACCTGCTTTGAAGACAAATGAAATCGTAATTAGGAATAACAAGGAACGTCATAAATATGCACTGACGGCTGCTTTGAAAACAAATGAAAAATTAAAAATATAGAGGTAAGATAACAAATAAATAAAAATGTATGTGTATCATTAACACATGTCTAAATAGTATTTAAAGAAGATCTATTTGTAAATGAATTTAGTTAATCATAACAACTTACAACGTGTGGATATTCAAAAACGAGATTTTTATACTCTTCGGTTAGTGATAGTGGAGAATGTTGAAAGCTTCATTTAAAATTGCAGCAGTAAACATTATTTTCCGTCAAAGTAAAAAACAAAATACTAAACTTGTTGACGCTCTGTATTATCTACTCTGTTCGTTCATCCATCAGCCCAAGCTTGGCTGAATGATTGTACAGTGTGAACCACCCTCAAGACAATCAATCTGTAATCGTGTTCCATTTAACAAAGAATTTTTTATGTCAGTTTGTCATTTGTGTTCAGTCTTCAGTTCATGCTTTCTTCTTTTTATTTTTATTTTTCACGAGTGCTAGAGGTTTTTTCGAGCATAATTCACAAATAGTCAAAAATATTTATTTTAAATGGTTGCTCACGAACCTGGGGATGCAAATAAAATAATGGCTACTGCCAAGCCAGCATTTCCACGCTTGTTTAACAAAATAGTTTTGACTTTGGAAAACAGCTTAATCCCCGAGGCTAAGCTAGATGCTACACCATCACAAGTCGATGGCTTGGACAAGGAGACGGAAAAGGACTTAAGAATCTTGGGATGTGAACTGATTCAAACAGCAGGAATTCTTCTCAATCTTCCACAAGTTGCGATGGCTACAGGCCAAGTAATTTTTCAAAGATTTTTTTATTCAAAGAGCTTTGTGCGACACAACATGGAAACTGTAGCAATGAGCTCAGTATGTCTGGCCTCGAAAATAGAAGAGGCTCCCCGTCGTATAAGAGATGTTATCAATGTGTTTCATCACATCAAACAAGTGCGAGTTCAAAAGTAAGTTTTGTTGGATAAGCAAAGCAATCGTTCGTATTGAGCTACAAATAATTTTTAACTAATTGATTCCTATAATTTAAAAACAAATATGTACTATTTGATAAGTAAAACTAATATAATAATATTATGTTTTTTTTTTCACTAGCACAGTGAACAAAATTCCTAATAGTTTTTAATAAATTTCAGGGACATAACACCAATTATTCTGGATCAGTTCTACACAAACATGAAAAATCAGGTCATAAAAGCTGAACGCAGGGTTCTCAAGGAATTGGGATTTTGCGTGCACGTTAAGCATCCACATAAGTTAATCGTGATGTACTTGCAAGTACTAAAATACGAAAAACATGAGAAGTTGATGCAAATATCATGGAACTACATGAACGACTCACTACGAACCGATGTTTTTATGCGTTATCAGCCTGAGACTATTGCGTGTGCTTGCATTTATCTAAGCGCGCGGAAGCTAGGAATCGCCCTGCCGGCTAATCCCTCGTGGTATGGTATTTTCAAAATCCCAGAAGATGACATAGTTGATATATGCTACCGCATAATGGAACTCTATAAAAGACCAAAAGTAAGTTGGACATTTTCTCTCAATTAAAACCTCCATGTATATAATGATCATTTTTTCCTAAGCCTAACGTCGAGCATTTAGAAAGCGCAGTTGAAGAACTTAAAAAGAAGTACATGGAGTCGCGCAGTAAAAAACAAGAACAAAACACCCCACCAGCTGTTACAACTGTTGACCGCAAGGACACATCTCATAATGCATGGGGTGGCTTTATCCAACGAACTATTCCCTTGCCTGTCCCTTCAGACGCGAAATCACCCGACAAGCGCTCTCGATCTAGATCAAGGAGCCGTTCACGTAGTCGATCAAAGAGTCATTCCAGATCCAGATCACGTACACCATCTGCTGATTACAAAAGCCGCTCATCAAAGAAAAGTCATCACCGATCACGAACGCCAGTCAAGAGCAATAAAAAGAAATCACGTCATTATTCACGTTCGCCATCCTCTTCACCGCACTCAAAGCATAGAAAAAGGTAACAACACTGTTTAACAAAAACCGTCATCTTTCTACATACTTTTATAATTTATAGGAAATCCTCGCGGGATCGAGAACGTTCGGACTATTACTCTAATGCTGATAGAAAAGATCGTGATAAGTACAGAGAACGAGAACGCGATCGCCGAGAAAAAGACCGTTCAAAGCACCACTCAAGATACTCAAGTGGCAGGGGCTCCAGGACCAGAGGTGGCAGCAATAAGAGGCGAGATCGCTCGCGTGAGAGAAAGCGCTAATTTTGTAAGCAAAGAAACATGTTAAAAATGTAATACAAAGATAAATGAATACATATAAACAAAAAAGTTTTTTATTTCAATTATTGTAATGCTAAAATTTCTTATTTTATTTTCAATACTTTTTACATTGTAAGCAATAGAAGAATATAGAAAAAAACTAAATAATAAGAAAAAAGTGGCAAAAGTGGCCAATTCGTTTGACTCTTGTGTTTATGTAACCTATCACAGCTCAAAGAAAATATATCCGATGGAGTATATTCATTTCTTTACAACGTGATACGGTAAGCGGCAAGCGTAACTTGCGGATGGTCCAAAGCTACTTCGCGGAACTCGTCAGTGAATGTCAAAATGTAGAAACAGAAAATTGTAGCTATTATCCACTCAGAAACTGAACTCACTACATGGAAATGCCAGCCGCCGTCAGATGGATACCTAAACATAACACCATTTAATTTATTACTGATTACAAAATGCATTTTAAAGTTTATACAAAATTAAAGCAAAACAAAGTTTCCAGAAAACTTTTTATACGTACATATAAACAGAATAACACAAATCTTAGAATTTTTTGATTAATTATGTAACTCTAAAGCGTTTCACGTTGCAATCCGATTAGGTAAATTTTTTGATAGCTTCATACGATTTCTTCGCGTTGCACTTTTGGTTTACCACTGACTCGAATTGAAAGATAATTTAAAAAAACCAATTGAAAAAAGTAAATTTTTATCAACTGCTAAGTATGTGTTTGGCAAAGAAAAACCATCAAAAAGCACTTGAACTTCATATTAAAATATTGGAAGCACGTAATTAACAATTCTGGGATTTACTAAAGTTTCGCTTTCCAATACTTTTGCGTAGTACGAAGACCGAAGCAAGAGCTTTGGCGATATTACAAAACTTTAGAAAAAAATCATCATTCTCCAGCAAAAACCTCATCATAATAAAAAATATCTGAAGAGTTTTAAAATGTCAAGCAGCACTGGCAAGTTTTGCAATCGTGCAGGAAAAACATTTTGAAACAACAATTAGATATAACGATGATAGAGAATACGAAAAAAGTGCAAATCTGTCTGTTTGTCTGCCTATATGTCTGTCTGTCCATATATGGATCTACAGCCTGAACCGCTAGACCGATTTTCTTCAAATTTTTCAGTTAGGGGGGCAGCCTACAGAGGAAAATTTTATGGGGGCGAGCTCATTTAACGATGAAAACTGTCTATGTCTAGCCAAATTTATCATGTTTACAAATTTGAAATCTATCTATCGATCGAGATTTATAATTACCGAAATCTTTAGTAATTGATCAACACAGCTGAGCTGTATCGAATTAAGATATAAACCTCGAAGTATTTTTCTTCTTTGCAAAATTAATTTGTATAGTATTGTAGTAATGGTCTTACCACTTTCGAGGGTTTGTGCCCTTGAACAGTATGTGTGACATTACGCCGGTCACTGCCAGTAAAATAAAAAGGATTGTGCAACAAACAGCCATTCCAAGTCGCAGATGTGCCTGTATCTTTGTCCCAGCCATCGGCTGAATCATATACGACATGCAAGCCTATGATAAAATAGAAACAAAAATAACATTTCTTAGCGAATAGCAAAACAATAGTATTACCTGCATCCAGAAATATAATGTCCCGGAACCAAAACATAGAAATGCTCCAATAAAATGAACAATTCTAACATTTGTTTCTTGAAAGTTAGCAACTATGCTTATTCCCAGGCATGATGCTACTCCAAACCAAACCGAAAGCTTATTATACTTTAGCAATGACGTCCCCATCTCTGGATGATGATTGTATAATTCAAGAACTTGACGGTATCTTATGTAGATTGTAATTCCAACTTATTGGGTAGAAAATGATTCATCGAAATAAAAAATATACATGTATACATAAAAAAACACTTACGTAGAGCTGCACCAATATTCATAAGTTGGCCAAAAACGCAACTTTCGGGAGAATACGTTGCTGCATCGCTAATATAGGGCACTGTTGGCACGACATGTCCTTGGAGTACGGCAGCTATATAACTACAAAAACCATAGAAGAAGCTTGATTATTGCATTTTTCATATGCTATAAACACCAACCATCCAATAAATGAGACTTGAAATAAAAGAAAAACTGAAACAGGTATTAAATATAGTTTCGACATTTTATGCAATGTGAATGTGTATTCTGCAAAAATATTTTGTTTTTATTTTAAAACTGTAATCTTGACGGCATTTGTTTTGTGTTTTCCCTTTTATTTTGACAGAAAGGGAAACAAGCAAAAACATAGAACTTAAGGGGTTATACACACTGACCGTGTCTTGATAGCAAATCTTGAAAACATAGACACTAATTAGTTTAATGTCGTTTCTCAAATTGTAAATTTGGACTGAAGTTTGTTTATCTGTTTGAGGTCATACATAAACAAACTTTTATCTGACTTCTTTTCAAAGCAAAGCGGTGGTGAATAGTAACTTAATATTCTTTAGCAAACCACAAAGAATAAAAACTCTGTGTTTTTTGTCGCTAAATTATCGCTGTATAGCTTAATTTTGACAAGTGCAATTGCGCATGTTGCAACTGCCATAACGCTTTGGTTTGGGAGAAACTTTTAAGTGTTTAAATAAAAGAAGAAAGCCAACAATTTTAATACTACAAGGGCAATTATCTCCAAATCTGTCAATCTAGCCTAAATGAATCCCAAAGGACCTCTATTTTCATAAATGATCTCTTGTCTGAGATTTCTAATCCGCTTAACTGTTTTGCTGACGACTCGACCCTCAGCTTTTCATATTCGTTTTCAAATTCACGTCCTTGTTCTTTGGATGTGAAACTGGAACGGTTGCATATGATAAGTTCATTGAAGTCTGACCTTGAAAGCATTGCCCCTGTTCTGTAACTATCGCATCGATAACATCAATCGAGAAACAGTGAGAGACAGAACGAAATCATACTAAATTCATAGAATTTTGTTTCATTTTTTGCGGTAACTGCCGGCTTTTATCGAGGCGATGGAATGACCACATACTTGAAGTCGCCAAAAACGGTGCAAAATGCTTAAGCTTCTTGAGACTATTCAGGAAGTTTTTCACCCCTTCTGATCTGGTTACGATTTGTAGGGGGTTCATACGCCCAAAACTGGAGTATAACTCCCATATCTTGTCAGGTGCTCCACAAACATCATGCACCTACTTGATGATAGGGTATAAAATAGAGCGTTAAAACTGATAGGTGATAGTTCAATCGTAGAAGCGATTGGTTCTCTTGAACATCGTCGAAACGTTACCTGTCTCACTGTCAGCCCTATTCTGCTATTCATCGGGGGGAATTTTTCTTGAATTTTCACTAATCACTATTCTGCTATTCATTCGAAGTGAATCTGTGTATACAGATTGTGTACACAGATTCACTTCGAATGAATAGCAGAATAGTGATTAGTGAAAATTCAAGAAAAATTCCCCCCGATGAATAGCAGAATAGGGCTGTGTCTTTTATCGCTTTTTCTGCAAACAATGCTCTAGTGAAATAGCCAGTTGCATTCCTTCCCTGAAACAATTTAGCCGCAACATCGCTAGGAATGCTCATCAGTTTTACCTCGACCCAACTGTTTTCTTTACTTTCTTAATCAAATTAGTTCATCAAAAAGAGCGGAAATTATATTTTTTAAAATGCTGTTTCAGATCTATGTGATCGAAAGTGATAATGAAAAGCATATAGTATCAAATGCTTAACCTTTCTTCTAAGAATATTGCTTTGTTTGGTTATAAGCCTATCGCAATACGGAGACTAACTTGACGGGTTCATAGCGGAAACATTAAACTTACAGACATTCTGATTATTTAGTGTTATAGGCTGACAAATAATTTTTGTTGCCTTCGAATTTAAATTTAAATAAGAAAATATCTACACATAATTTCTATGACCAGATCACAACATATCACTCTAACATCGATACCATACAGACAAACATTTCTTGAGAAGAAGAAGGAGCTGTTATCGATTTAATGAAGCAAACACTTTTATAGAGAATCTACCAAAGGTTGACTTTGCTTAGACTACTAGTCTACCAGTGATACTGACTATCATTCGGATCCATACCTTGTTCAAAATATGCTTTTCAATGTTCAATATATATTTAGGAATTTAATAAATACTTAACATTTTACAATGCGTTATTTGCAATCCCGATTCCGGTGCATTTTACATAACAAATTTCACTCTGTGCATCTTCGATGGTTTCGAACTTTATACCGGTCATCAACTCAGCTATATGAATAGCAGTCAAAGTATGTGTAGTAAGCTTCCCGGTTTGGATTTTACTTGTTCCATTGGCTAGAGCCATATAAAGTATTAACTGGTCCTGGACATACTGATCAGTGCATATTTTACTCTCAAGATAGAATTTAAGTTCTTTGGCAGTGTTTGTTCCGATATTATGAGGAGGCACTTTGCGGTCTCCTAAGGCTGAGCAACCTATAACACAACCAGTTGTTGTAGCTGCCCCCAAGATTATTCCAGAACCAGATTCTCTGGCCATTTCTTGACTTTCTTTGTACGCTTCAATGTTTATTTGCTTAGCTGGACTTGTTTTTCTTAGCACTTCTAAAGCTCCATTTTTCATTTCGTCTGCCATCTTAGGAGGAAGAACACCAGCAACGTAACTCCAGCCAAATATATCACTTACATTTCCAAATTCGGTAATTTCCACAGAGTTCAGCTTTTTGATAGATGGGATTATAAACCGGCAATGTCCACCACCTTTCGGAAAGTATCCTCTTCGTATGAGATCAAAGTCGAACGTAGCACCAAATTTCTCAAGGTTTGGTCTAAGAATTTCTGTTATGAAATCAATTTGTGGTGCCATAGCAGCATTAGTGCCACCTTTTAGTTCCAGTTCAGATGATTTATTTCCAAATAGAAGAACAGGTAAAGCGACTTGCACCATAAGAGAAATGCTAGCTGCAGTTTTGGTGTCTGCATAATATTTTCCAGACAAAATATCACCAGGATAGAATTCAATTGAAGTCGATCCAATAAAATTTCCAGTCACCTTTCCTTTGGTAATTTGCTGAAGAAGATTTAACCCATGCAGATGTTGGGCTGCCAGGCCGGGCTTCGACCGGCCAGCACGAATTTTGTCCACTTTAATAGGCCTATGAAGAATACAACTTAAGCTTAGAGCATTGCGTAATATCTGACCACCACCTTCAAGAACGCTTCCATCAATCAGTAGTAGGTCCATTATGGTAAATTTTCGATAAAAATAAGCAATTCTAAATATTCTTGCTTCTTAACTCAATTTTGAGAAGATTTTTTGTTGTTAAAACAAAACTTGTCAAAAAGAACAGTGGGAAATTGAACAAAAGTTTAGTACTGGCAGCACTACCATGAAGTGGGATTTTATTCCTACGTTACATGTGCATTCTGGCTGCGTTCATCATACCGTGCAGCATTTAGATAGATACGCATGCTAGATTCGTTTTCTATGCAAATTCTTGTTAAAACCGGGCTAGATTCCGCAAGAGTGAATTTTAAATGTTTTTAATACACATTTAAAATTCACTCTTGCGGAATCTAGCCCCAGAATTAAAAAAAAACATTAATTCTGAATTAAAATATGGATACAGTATCAAATATATTACTAAAAACATTAAGCTAATCTTCCATTGAAAGATCACCAAATGACGATTTTTGATATTAGTCTATACGATCAAGATATGGTAAGCCATTTACATTGATGAACATTTTTACACATTGTAAGTCACCTACTTCACAACCGAAACACGGACAGGAATTTGAAAGATTGTTTGTGTGAGCCGATGGCTTGCCATTTGTTGATCGTGTAGCTGCAGGGTTATAAACTAATCCCAAGAAACGCTTGTCAAAAATCTTGCCCTTGTTCCTTCTCTACCATTTTTAAAATGCAATAGGTATGTTTTCATTGTGTTTGAAAGGTAACGTTCTTATATTTGTTTTGTCAAATTGATGAATATTTGATTAATTAGTGGAATTTCCAAAAATTCATTTACACCAATTGGAAGCACTTGCAGTTTATGGTGGATTTACATGCATCTGCAAGTGCAGATGAAAATCGGAAAAAGACACAAGATGTAAAATTCATACTTGTCTGATAGAGAGGGAACGCACCATCTGCACTTCCTTAAGTTATGGTTGCGGATGAAAAATTATGGGTGCAGATGAACATGTTCATCTGCAACCATAATTTTTCATCTGCAACCATAATCCTATTTGTCTCTCTTTTTAACTTTTGTGCTTTTTAATCTTCATCCGTCTCGCTCTACTTTTCTGCACTTCCGCAGTTGCAGATGCATGTAAGCCCATACCCATATTAGGCGTGTTTTTTTTGCACGCGGATATAAGCTTCGCCCAATAAAACGGCTTCCCCAAATTATTCAAATATTTGGCAGCACTGCAATTTGACATAAATGAAAAATTTTTATTTAACAGTACTGCGTTCTTTTTTTCTTGGATGTTACGCGATGTAACATCGGTTAACATTATGTCGTTCCTAAATGCAAAAAGTTAGGATATGTAACATCGTGTCGTTCCTAAATGCAATGTTGAACTGTCATTATTTGCAAGTTTAAAGTGAATTTCTACCTAAATGACTTAAAGTATAGAAAAATTGGCTTCGATTAATCCACGTTTGGAATTTAAGGTACCTTCTATTTATTCCTTATTAATTTGTGTAGGAGCCATTCCATATGAAAACGGTCAATCCGAAATGTTGCTATACCTCCGATTTTGTTCAAACTTTGTAGAAATGTTTCTTTGCTATCGAAATACGAAATAGTCAAAGGATTTTTTTTGTATTTTTCCTATCCCCTCCAGCCATACTCAAAGAACCGAACATGGTGATTTTATGGGCTTCAGACTTTGCACTCTTAAATTGTCTGTATTCAAGCGATTAGGACGATTAAGGTGTCATTTTAAAGCTGATAAAGCATTCTTTTCAAATCAATCAAAAGGTTTAAGATATTTGAGTTGCTTTAGAAACCTGATCCTTTTGAAATCAACACATTTTATATACATTTTTGCCATTTTTGAAGTAGTCCTGTGCCTAAAATATCAATAGCAAGTCCCTAAAAATTTCCCTGATTAAAAAAAAGCTTATTCTTTTAATAAAACACAATTCTTAGTTTCAAAGACTTTTTTTAATATCGTTCTATCCAAAAACTTGTTTAATTTTTTTTGTAAGCTGGTTTTTAATCAGCTGTAGCTTCAGTGTACATGCGAATAACAAAATGAAACTTTGAAGACTTAAGACTTTTTTAAGACTTAAAGTTGAAGAATAGACCTTTAAATCCTGCCCACTCCCGTATTGATATCTGGCAGTCAACATTCCCAAAAATGTGCCCAAAGATTGGCTTCCATAGCTTAGAAATAAGCTTGTTTTTAATCATCTGTAACTTCAGTGTGCATGCGAATAACAAAATGAAATTTTCAGGACTTATAGTTGAAGAATAGACCTTTAAATTCCACCTACTTTCATTTTGATATCTGGTAGTCAACATTCACAAAAATGCTCCCAAAGATTGGCTTTTTTTCAAAAGCTCAAAGTTTGAAAGGGATGTTTGTAAAGTTTGTTTTTTGATCAACTTTGGATTTTTTATTTTGTAATTATTGTAAGGTTTAATTAGGGAAATTTTTAGGGACTTACTATTGATATTTTAGGCACAGGACTACTTCAAAAATGGCAAAAATGTATATAAAATGTGTTGATTTCAAAAGGATCAGGTTTCTAAAGCAACTCAAATATCTTAAACCGTTTGATCGATTTGAAAAGAATGCTTTATCAGCTTTAAAATGACACCTTAATCGTCCTAATCACTTGAATACAGACAATTTAAGAGTGCAAAGTCTGAAGCCCATAAAACCACTATGTTCGGTTCTTTGAGTATGGCTGGAGGGGAGAGGAAAATTACAAAAAAAAATCCTTTGACGATTTCGTATTTCGATAGCAAAGAAACATTTCTACAAAGTTTGAGCAAAATCGGAGGTATAGCAACATTTCGGATTGACCGTTTTCATATGGTATGGCTCGTAGGTGATTCATTTTTCTCGACTTACCATTTGAAAATATCCACGCCACGCCACTGGGAACTACCCTGTTTACCTTCTTCCCAGATAAGCAATGCTGAGGTACCAGAAGCTCAAATAGTGAATCCAGGAGTCCCAGATAAACTGAGTGTTCAGACAACAAATGCTGGTATGTCAAAAGTAGGAAGTACCAAGCCAACAAATGCATTACCACAGATTCAACCAGTTCCAAATCAGTTGAAAAATCCTTCTGTCAATCGACAATCACCACAGGCTTCGGGGAATCCAGAATCTGATAAGCAATCCACAAATACCGCATCTACTTTGACTTCAACATCGCATGTCCTAGACTGCATAGATTCTATTAAAACTCCAGAATCGACGACCGTGCTAACAGAAATCGCACCTAACCCTGCAACACCACCAGAACATAACTTAAACAGATGTGATGCAGATGTGAGGGAGTAGGGATTCCATTAATGCTTTTTAGCCTTCAAGTGGATGGCTGTGTCCTTACACAAAAGCATTTAAATACACCATTGGTCGAGTCCAAATCCCAACGATTGTTTTGACCCCAGCACGTACCTGATCAGTAAGTACTCTGTGAAACAATCTCAAGGATTCAAAGTGATGGTTTCTTGTGTTTTGACAAAACGACACCATTTCCACCGCCAGACTCGATGGACTACGACACCAAGCCCGGTGGTTACATCTGGACAAGCATGCGTGAAGTGGAGCGTAACAAAAACCAGAAGGAAACAGTCGATGTTTAGTTTCTACCACAATCATACATACGCTTAACAAACGATTAAAAATAAACTCGACTTTTAATAGAAATCTTCCTCGGGGTCTTTGGATTTGTGTTGCTGGTTTTTGATTTGGTCTAGGTCTTGGTTGGAGTACATGTCAGCCACTTGGGATGCAGAGGTGGCATCTTCGGGTGATTTGTCATCTCGTATCCGAATGAATCGCGGAAAACGCAGTGGGATGCCCTTTTCGGGATCCACAATGCCGATGGTTGCCTTGTGAGCAGAGAGGGCTAAGCGAGAAATCGGCACATTTTATTTCCCACATGTGAACGGCGTCAAACCACTCGTCCGGCTCGTGGGAGCTGTCGTAGCGGTAGTATGACTTGGGCGTCTTGATCACGTGCTTTTTGAAGAACTCAGCATGCGTTTGAAGGTCTTCGTCACTGAAACCTTTAAGAGCGGTTTAGAAGTTTCTTGAAATAGAGACACTGTGGCAATCTTACCTGTTCCAATTTTGCAAATGCTCTGGTACTCCTCGTTGTCGGCGTCGTAGCAGGCCAATAGAAAGCCTCCGTAGATCCCAGTTCGCTTTCCTTTGCCAATTTAGCCGCTAACTACCAGCACGTCCAGGAAGTCTCCAACACCGCTGAGGTAGTCCTTAAGTTTCAGCATTTCAGGATTCAGGCATTGGTAAATGAGAAAAAAAAACATCCGAATTTGTTTTTATTTGCTTTGCCAAGCGGATGAATTTTGAGTGAATTTTTTGACATTTCCAAAAATTCATCTACACCATCTTGGTAGCACTTGCAGTTTATATTCGCTTCAGAAATAAACGTAGATGTTTATCCTCGCTATTCGCTTATTTTGTTGTTGTTTTTAGCATGCAAAAATTTTAACAAGCGTATATGCGCGTGCAAAAAAACGCACCTATTATCTACTCTGTGCTTGGGAGAACCTTTCATAGTGATCCATTAGCAGAGCCAAAAATTAATTCTTTTGAAAAGTATTTGAACCTGTGGCGAACCTCCTCAAACTGCGTCGTCTATTCTTCCTCAAACTTCGGAACTATTTCCACAGAGGAGAATAGACGGCATAATAAAACCATTGGAAGAACGAATAGGTTTGCACCCTTCGCCCTCATAGCTGCAAATCTATTTTCCTGCAAAACAAATTCAACTGCGCATTAAATAATAAATTCGTTGAAATTCAAATAAGACGCTTCGCAGTTTACTTCCAACAGTCCTCACAGCAACACCTTCAACATGCAGCAGTTTTGATATCCACAATATATATGTACATATTTTACTACTTGCCTTAAATGTTAGTTTATCAGTTAGTTAGTTTATTTATCTATTCATTGTTAATAATGTAATGAACACCCAACATTCATACCAATTTCCTAATCGAAGACGTTTAACCGAAAATACATCTGGCAACACTATAATGGAATGGTATAAAATGACAGGCATTGCTTGTAAGCCAGTGTGTGTGAGTGTAGAGATTTTTGACAGCAAATGTGGAAACCATGGAGAAGAAACTGGAACGCTCTAGAGGAGTGTTGTTCTATATAAATACGACCGCTGACGCAACGAGCAGTCAGTTTTGATTATAGAGTGATAAAGTTAAGAGTGAAGTGTTGTTAACCAGTGATAGTCCAATAGTCGAGTTGAGTTCGAATAAAGTATAAATACTGAATAAAGTGGTAGAAAAAAATAAAGAGTGAAGTTTTATTTTGCGAACTAAGCGCACGTTACATTGGTGTCAGAAGTGTAAATAAAACTTATTTGACTAGTAAAAAAAAAAAAAAAAAGAGTTAAATACAGTGAAAATGGGTAAGTTATTGGAAGAGCTCAACTGCACTGAGCTTAAAAAGGATTTAGGTAAGCGAAATCTTTCTAGAGCGGGATCGAAAAATGAGCTCGTCCTGCGCTTGCGCAACTATTTGGAACAGCAAGGGGAAGACGTAAACACTTTTGTTTTTGAAACAGAAGTGGAAAAAGAAGAAGAAGTAAGTGAAAGTGTAGATTTTTCTAGTATGATGAAACTTTTGTTAGAACAGCGAAACGAGCAAAAGAAGGAACAGCAGAATGTTCTCGAACGACTCGAAGTACAACAAAAGAAGATGGAAGAGCAACGAAATGAGCAAAAGAAGGAACAGCAGAATGTTCTGGAACAGCTTGAAGCACAACGAAACGAGCAAAAGAAGGAACAGCAGAATGTTCTCGAACAACTGGAAGCACAACGAAACGAACAAAAGAAGGAACAACAGAATATTCTCGAAAGACTTGAGGTGCAACAGAATGTTTTGGAAGGTCAGAAAAACATTCTTGAAGGTAAATTGGGTAACATTGAGAAAAATGTATGTGCCCTAGACGAACGCGTTGAAGGTGTGGAGAAACAGCTTTCTGTTGTAGAGAATCGTTTGGAAAGCCGATGCGATAAACAGTTCTCTGTTCTGTCCAAGGAATTAGACCAGATCCGGAAAATCAAAATTCGAGAATCTGCTGGAGAGTTTGCAAGGAAAAAGGAGATGAAACCCCCAACATTTGATGGACAGTCTTCTTGGCCAGTTTACAAGAGGCAATTTGAGGCAGCCGCGACAACAAATGGCTGGGATGACGAAGACAAGTACATAGCACTGACTCTTGCTCTTAGAGGACCAGCAGCTGAATTACTTCAAACAGTTCCAGCTGGTAAGAGCGGCGATTTCAGATCTCTCGTGGCAGCTATAGATAAACGTTTTGGAGATAGCCACTTGAAAGAAGTCTTCCGAGTCCAACTCAATAACAGAGTCCAGAAAAGGGGTGAAAGTCTACAGCAGCTCCAAGCAGACGTCGACAGACTGGTTCACCTGGCATACCCGAATGCTGGAGAAGAAATCATCAACCAGCTTGCTGTTGAGTCCTTTGTTCGTGCCATTTCCGATATAAATCTTCAGAGGTCTGTGCGAACTGCTAGAACACGTACTCCTTCTGAAACTTTAGCATTTGCATTGACAATTGAAGCAGCAGAACAGGCTTCTCATGGAGTACATCGACTTAGAGAAGCCATGGTCGAAGAATGCTCATGCCGAAGATCTGAAATACAAAAGAACCAGCGGAGCGGACTAGCAAGATGTTGGAACTGCAACAAGACCGGGCACTTACAGCGTCAATGCCGACTACCACCAAATAAAGCCGCTTGTCAACATTGTGGAAGCAAGAAATCCAACCTAGAGCAAGGTAACAACAACACCAGCGTTGCCTATCAATCCAACTTCGAGGGGCAGAGGCGGGTTTCTTGTATCGATGGCCCCAGAACCACCATCCAGGTCTCACAGACCAAACGAGACAACAAAAGTCTGACTGTGGAGACTACTATTAACGGGACCAAACATGTGGCTACCATCGACACCGGTGCCACAGCCTCCATAGTACGTCGAGACCTGGTAAAGACGACGTGGCTTCATAACACCAATAGCTACCGTCTAAGAACCGCAACGGGAGAAGCAGCAAGAGTATATGGAGAAGTGTGTCTTAAAATCCGATTTGCTGATCTAGTGTTTACTCATCAATTCCTGGTGGCAGATATATGTGACGAGTGCATCATTGGAATCGACTTTATGAAACAGCACGGAGTTATTTTGGACATCGGTAATCAGGTTTTGAAGTACCAAAATAAGGAACTTCCAATGACCTATTCGAACGAAAGTACGTCGACACTGAGGACTGTCATCACGGAAGATCTGATTCTGCCTCCTTCTTTTGAAGTGTTCGTTTGGACAAAACTGGAAGGTGAGTTTGGAAGCCTTCGATACCTAATGGTGGAACCAGACCCAGAGTGTTCCTCCCAAAGCGTCATCATTGGGAAAACACTAGTAGCACCGAAAAACAAAATGGTCCCCGTACGATTACTAAACACCAGACCGTACGATGTAAGGTTGAAGAAAGGAGAAGTCGTTGGACGTTGCGAATCGGTTGCAGCAATTACGAAGATCACAGACGAAGCCCCGAGAAAAACTATAACTCCGGAGGAGCTCAAAACCATCAGAGCTAAAATACTGTATTCATCCAACCTTGATCACCAACAAACAAGGATGGCTGAAAATCTCCTACAAGAGTACACTGACATCTTCGCATCGCAAAAGGGACAATATGGTAGGACACAGTTGGTGCAGCATCGCATCAACACAGGAGATGCAAGACCGATTCGTCAACCCGCAAGACGCCTTCCACTGGCAAAACAAGGTGAGGTTGAGGAAATGATAACAGCAATGAAGAAGGACGGTCTTATTGAAAATTCCAAAAGTCCTTGGGCTTCACCAGTGGTGCTAGTGAAAAAGAAAGACGGAAGCACTCGTTTTTGTGTGGACTACCGAAGGCTGAATGATGTGACTAAAAAGGACAGCTATCCCCTGCCGAGAATCAGTGATACCCTGGATGCTATGGAGGGAGCCCAGTGGTTTTCGACGCTGGACTTGAAGAGTGGATATTGGCAAGTTGACATCCACCCTGATGATCGGGAAAAGACGGCGTTTTCTACAGGTAATGGGCTCTGGCAGTTTAAAGTTATGCCGTTTGGGCTATGCAACGCTCCGGCAACATTCGAGCGTTTGATGGAGTGCGTTTGTTATAGTCACCTGCAGTTCAAGTGCAGCAAAATGTTATAGTCACCTGCAGTTCAAATGCAGCGAAAAAAAAATTTCGATGATCATACGATCGCGGCTTAATGTCGTAACAAAAATCTCCTCGCTGACCGCCACGCCACCAACCATTCGTTAAGAGAAGCCCTTGCGGCATCTATCCACGGCGTGTCTGGGAGAAATGAGTTAAGTTTTAATCTGACTATCGAATTGGGCGGTCGCAAAAAGAATTTGAGAAAAAGAATACTATTGAGAAAATTAAAGACTTGAGTGAATGATTTTAAACGATAAGAGAAGTTAGAACTATATTAAAAGAGAAAAAAAAAACTAATTTTTGGTTGGAAGTGCAAATGTTCCCAAGGCTTAGTGGAAAAAAAATCGATTTTCTATTGTAAACGTAGACAGTTAGTTTTAGGTAGTTCTCTACCACGTTAAAAAAAAAAAAAAGAGCATAACTGCTTAGACAATCGCGAGCCTAAATAAGCAACCGGCGTTTCTTCGTTTTCCAACGACGACGACAACGACGGCAAGAAAAAAAGGAAAGTAGATACCTTCCGAATTGTGGTCCGGGGAAGGAACTAAGGGTATATGCCACATTGAGGAATAAGGATCCAGGAACAGATCCGACCCCCTGAACAGACCTAGCTAAGTAAGGTGGGGTAAGTTGTCCTTTTTTTATTTTTTTTTGGTGCTCCATCGACCCATACGTCGCAAAAGGAAATCCGGCTGAACGGTAGACGGGTTACCTCCGTTCCCACGAGGTGTTCCGAGGGAGAGGTTACCTCATACCGTGCGACTGCAATCTCATGGTTGCACCCAAAAAAAAAAAAAGCGTCGGAAGAAAAAAATAAAGAAAAAAAGAAGACCGGGTGCCGTTACCAGCACGCCCGAAAAATTTCCGCGTGGCGCGTGGTCGCACACTAACGCGGCGGGACATTCCGTTAACCTGAGACGAAAGGAGAAGAGCTGCCCCCATCCTCCCCCGCCTGGGCCTGGTATTCCTGGCATTGACCTTTTTATTTAAAAATTTTTTTTGAAAAATAACCTAAATTTGTCCTTTATATATAATAATTTTTTTGATTATATTTGTATATTACCTATATGAAGCGTATTATTTTTGGGAAGTATATACTAGGATAGCTATATAGTGATCCTTTTTTTTTTTCTATCAGTAAATTTTACATAAGAGGTGTTTGATAAGTTTGTGGAGCTTGAAAGCTTTTTGAGGGAGGGTATTTCAAAGTAAAATAAAACAAAAAAAAAAATATAGCAAGAAAAATAAGGGGAATCCAAGAAGAGTAGGAATTACGGAAAATTGATTGTGAGGTTCGGTGTGTGGTCCTCCGAGGGGCGTCGCGAATTTGTGGTGGACACGTTCCACGTGCACCGGATAGATCACTTACAGAGAGCTCTCCTTAGGTAGGAACCGGTGGGGCAGCGGGGGTTAGGAGTTTCTAACGGCGTTGTGGCCTTATATATAAAAAAAAAAAAAAAAAAAAAAAGATATCTAGAAAGCGGGGGTACCACAAACAGAATCAATTTGTATAAATTGAAAAAGAAAAATAAAAGCCATGGGGCTTGATCAGTGATTAAATTCAGTGGAATTTTGTTTTGAAGAAAAAGTAAATTTTGAAGAAGTATTAAAATTTCGAAACATAATTAAATTTTGAGGTTCAGTTGAAGGTTAGAGATGTGGTAGAAGGGACAGGTATCCCAAAGGGGGGGCGGGGTGCGAGCGTGTCCAGAGAGATGTAAGGTGAGTGGAAAAACAAATAAATAAAATAATTTAACGTTCTTGGGGGAAATTCGAATAGGATACGGGTCGTGAATTTCCTAGGTAGGGTGGGAATAGACCCGGCCATATTAATACCTTTGGCCTCCCTGAGGGTGAGGAAGTCCGTCCGTAGTCTCGAGTTAAAAGAAAAAAAATTATTATAATGTATTAAGGATCTGTTCTTTCGATCTAGGCCTGAATTAAATTTGTTTTTGTGGTATAAGGTGACGAGGTAGCTTGAGGGCAAGATCCCCCCCAGTCCGACGAACTAGCCCGAGCGGAACCAGCAGGCCACGCCCTTCAGGCGCCTCTTCCGCCACGCTATTTTAGCGCGGTGTAATATACCTTTATACAACAAAATGGCGCCCAACGTATTTTTCCCGTTTTTTTGAGTTCCGTTAAATAAACCAACAACTTCCTGGATTCCTAATACCCGTTTCCCTTTGTAAGTCTTCATCTGGAAGGTTTTGTTTTGACGTACCAAGTTGAATTGCGACAAAGATCGAGCGGGATTAAGGAGTCTGGGGGGATGTTGGTTCTAATTAAGCCTCAGAGGTCCCTAATACCCGTTTCACTTAGTAAGTCTTCATCTGGAAGGTTCTTAACGTACCAAGGTGAATTGCGACAAAGATCGAGCGGGATTACGGTATCGAAGGGGAGGTTAGTTTTTAGTCAATTTTACAACTTTTCAAAAAAAAAAAAAAAAAAAAATTTCATTAACTTAACTTAACATGATGTAAAATTTTTTTTTTCGAGTCAAGATACAACTCTGTTAGCTCTTTGTGGAAGCAGTGGCCATGTTTGATGTTGGTCGAATATCGATGCCTGTGACCATAGAGAGCTGATAGTGAGTCGATGTCTACATGTGTTGCCCCGATTTAAGTCTTCAGAACTAAGCCGATGGGCGTGGTCGAAATTGTTGAAACGGAAGCAACACATAACAATAGTTCATTCACCCATTCTACAAAAAAAAAAAAAAAAAAATATATATATATATATTTCTTCATCCCAGGGGTATCCTACTAAAATGTCTGTCCGCCGTCTATTATAAGAAAAAAAATACAACTACTCACCGATGTCTCTGGAAGTAAGTCCAACCCCCCCGTATTTCCAAAATAACAAAAAAAAAAAAAAAATTTTTTTTTCTCTTTTCTTTAAACCGATAAAGGTAACCTAATAATAAGCACAAGAAAAAAAAAAAAAATATTAAACTGAAACGTTCCGATAGATTGAAAAGAACCAAGTCGAATAATTAGCACTCGTATTTCCAATTCAAGGGTTTTGTGACGATAGGGTTGTGTGTAAGATTTAAGAAAGAAATAAATAAATTAAACTTACTTAAAGCATTATGGCTACTGCGTTACGCGATGAGGAAGCTATAACAAGGATGATTAGGGAAGGCGAAATAGAAGAAACGAGAAGGGTTACGAGGTCGATAAATAAGGAAGGAGGTAGAGTGACCAAAGGAAGAGTACAACATTCTCCCATTGCTCAGGATCGGGTCTATAGATCCACTTCAGATTTGCCAGCCAGTTCAGAAGCTCCAATTCTCGCCGGTCTCAATGAAAGCCTCAATGAGTCGTTGCGAGCTCCATCATACAGCAGCTTGAGCATTGGAGGTTCCGAAACGAGAGGGGGAAGTGCAGGGTCTCACAACCAAACCGTAAAGCCAAGTCTAGAAAGAAATATTAGTCCCAGGTCTAGGTCCGCCACTATGGGTAGTGTGAATAACGCTAGGGAAATTCTTAACAATTTATCGCTGTTAGGGCATAATAATGGGGCCAAAGACCGAGGGGGAGTCCCTGAGGATCTTAAGGCGTACATTAACTTAACAATTACTCAAGCCTTGTCAACCCACCAGCAGTCAATACGAAATGAAATTTCTTCATCTATGAATGAACTACGCGCTCAGGTAGAAGTAGTTAGAAGGGAAATAGGTCACTTAGGGCAGTCGGTCCAAAGCCAAGCGAAAAATAATTTAGATCGAGATACCACCCAGCGACCGGTAGCTTCGCAGCCGGATATTAGTAACCCTTTTGAGGATGGGCTTAGGCGAAATATCGTTCCCAGGGAACATCAAAATCCATACCGCGAACATCAAGAACAGGGTAGGAGGTGGCAAGAAAGGGCACAGTACTCAGTAAGACCTACTGAACCGAACGGGTATAACCAAAGGCCATTTAGACAACCTCAGTACGCTCCTCGCGAGGATTTAGGAGTGAAAGGGTCTATAAAGGTAGATAAGTGGGGTCTGAAGTTTGACGGTCAGTCAGAGGGTCTGGCTGTGGAAGATTTTATCTTTCGATTAGAAACCTTACAACGACAATACGCTTGCCCATGGTTCGAAGTCCTAAGAGACTTTCACCTGCTATTAGCGGGACCAGCCCATGAGTGGTATTGGCAGTTTCAAAGAAATAGTTACCGGCCCGATTGGCCTACGTTGAAAGATGCTTTGTTGCGTCAGTTCAGGAATACCCGATCCGATTTCGAACTGATGAGGGACATAGTAGACCGCAAACAGAGGCCAGGGGAAAGTTGTGAGGAATTCTTTGCCGCGACCGGTCACCTCAGATCTCAACTTGCGGTACAGATTCCTGATATCGAGCTTGTGAGAATACTTAAACGAAACTTGAATGAGAGAGTAGGAAAATTGGTATATCCGATGCCAATTATTTCATTAGAACAGCTTAAGCATGCGTGTAAAGACGCTGAAACAGCATTCCCTAGGAGAGATCGAGACCCACCTAAACCCTATAGACCTCCTATTAAATACTTAGCCAATGAAATAGAATACGATGAAGAAGCATCATACCCATCAGACGAACAAGTCGCGGCCTTCCAGTTTCAAGGAGCCAGACCGAAACCGCCTACTCGGCGATATATGGACGCTTCCAACTTGACTTGTTGGAATTGTAGGGCCCCGGGTCATACGTACTTCGATTGTGAGGCAGAGGTAGTAAACAAATTTTGTTTTAAATGCGGGTTGGAAGGGGTCAAGACTCCCCACTGTCCAAAGTGCCGACCGGAAAACCGGAGGGGGAACGCGAATTTTCAGGGGGAGCCGCGTTCGAAACCGACGACCAACCCCCAATAATACAAACCTTAAATAATGCCCTCGAATCGTATAAGGATAGTGGTATAAAGGTTCAGGGTAAAATACAACTGACCATAATGAAGCGGCCAACCACTAACTCGGCCGATACCAACAACGAACCACCGAACCATTCGAGTATCAAGCCTTTACACACAAGAGTGAGGGAATATCAACTAGCGCGCAAAAGAATATATAACCAGGGAAACGCCACCATAACACAGAAGGTACGTAAAGCAAGGGAACGTTACAAAAATAGAAAAGAAGCCAGAATGAAAATCGCTGCAACAAGGGTAGATGTGTCTTCAGATCCGAGGCCGTATGCCAAAGTGAAGATTGAGGGGAAAGAATTTCTAGGCTTGTTAGACAGTGGGGCCAGTGTTTCCATCTTGGGGAAAAACAGTTTAGCTACAATAAAAGAGCTAGGTCTCCTTCTAACTCCATATCAGTCAAAGGTAAGAACAGCAGACGGTAATAGTCAACCGATCCAGGGAAAGGTGTTAGTTTCAGTTGATTACAAAGGTGTGGTAAAGGACTTAACGTTCTATGTAGTTCCTGATCTCGACCAAGAGCTTTACCTCGGAGTCGATTTCTGGAAGGCTTTTCAGCTAGCCCCCGAGATTATAAGTACCATTGGCGTGATGGAGGATGAAGATGTAGCAAACGCGCATCCCCTGACCCCACAACAAAAGAAGCGATTAGAAGAAGTAAAACAGAAATTCCTTAACTTTGACCGAGACGGACTGGGGAAAACCCGGATTATGGAGCATACCATTGACACTGGAGACGCAGCCCCCGTAAAACAGCGCCATTACCCTGTTTCTCCAGCGGTACAAGCCGTATTATACCAAGAGCTAGATCGAATGCTGGATTTAGGAGTTATAGAGGAGAGCGAGAGCCCGTGGTGCTCCCCGGTAGTTCTTTTGCGCAAACCGGGTAAAGTTCGGCTCTGCTTAGATTCTCGCAAAGTCAACTCATTGACGAAAAAGAATGCTAATCCTCTACCTCACATTGAGGGACTTTTGAGTAGGCTCCCAGATACAATATATATCAGCAGCATCGATCTAAAAGAGGCTTTCTGGCAAATACCGCTGGAGAAGCAAAGTAGGGAAAAAACAGCTTTCGCGGTGCCAGGTAGGCCGTTGTATCAGTTTACCGTGATGCCATTCGGGCTTTGCAATGCCGCACAAAGACTGAGTCAACTAATGGACAAAGTAATACCATCTAGGCTTAGGGAGCGTGTTTTCGTTTACCTCGACGACTTACTAGTAATAACCCCGGATTTCGAGTCACATTTAGTCCTGCTGGACGAAGTAGGAAATTGTTTGAGAGAGGCTAACCTTACCATCAATTTAAACAAATCGAAATTCTGTTTCAAAGAATTAAGGTACTTAGGGTTCATTGTTGGGGGAGGTAAATTGAAAACCGATCCAGCGAAGATAGAAGCCATTGTGGATTTTCCCATCCCCAAAAATCCCCGACAGGTTAGAAGATTATTAGGGTTAGCGGGGTGGTATCGAAAATTTATAAAGGATTTTTCAAGCCTCACGGCACCCTTGACAGACATATTGAAAAAGAAAAACGAAAAGTTTACATTCACTGAATCAGCGCTAGAAGCGTTTGAAAAGTTAAAAATCTCGTTAACTACCGCACCCGTGTTGTCGCACCCCGACTTTTCAAAAAAGTTTTTCGTGCAATGTGACGCCTCTGATACAGGGATAGGGGCCGTACTATACCAAATTAATGCCGAGGGAGAAGAAGTGCCAATTGCCTTTTTCTCACAAAAGTTTAATAAATGTCAAAAAAATTACAGCGTAACCGAGAAAGAGTGTATGGCAGCGGTGAAGGCCGTACAAAAATTTAGACCCTACATCGAAGGAATGGATTTCACGATCATAACTGATCACTCCAGCCTCCGCTGGCTGATGAGCATGAAGGACTTGAGTGGCAAACTTGCTCGTTGGAGTCTTCTGCTGCAATCCTATTCCTTCGATATAGAACACCGTAAAGGGTCGCTGAATGTGGTGCCGGATACTCTTTCTCGGGTACCTGTCGACTCCATAGCGCTAGATGAGGTGGCTCCGCTCCTTGATTTGGATTCGGAAGAGTTCGCATCCGAAGAATACCAAAATTTAATCCAAACCATTAAGGAACATTCGGAGGAATTGCCCGACCTTAAAGAGGTCGACGGGTTCGCTTATAAACGGGCGCTGCGATCTACTGGAGAAGAGGCAAAAGTAGAACACTCTTGGCTTCTATGGGTTCCATCAGGGCTCACCGACGATATCATAAGAAAGGCCCATGACCCCCCTCTCGCCGCTCATGGAGGTATCGACAAAACATTAAAAAGAATTCGACAGTTTCTGTATTGGCCTAACATGGTTGTGCAAATCAGGGAATATGTGACTAACTGCGCGGTGTGTAAAGAGAGTAAAGCTTCAAACCAAATAACCCGCCCTCCGATAAGTACTTCGTTTTGTACTGATCGGCCGTTCGAGAAATTATATATCGATTTCTTAGGCCCGTATCCGCGTTCGAAGGTGGGAAATACATACGTCTTGGTAATTTTAGATCACCTGACTAAATTCGTATTCTTAAAACCTATGGCCAAAGCAAATTCTGCTCGGGTCGTAAAATTCTTGCACGACGACATTTTTGTAACCTTTGGTGTCCCTAGGATTATACACTCAGATAATGGAAAGCAATTCCTGGCAAAAGACTTTCAAAATCTGTTGCTCAAATATGGTATAAGACATTTTAGGACGGCTCACTACTCACCACAATCCAATGCCTCCGAGCGGGTGAACCGATCTCTGCTAGCTGCTATTCGGTGTTATTTAAAAACAGACCAACGTGACTGGGATCAAAACCTCGGGGACATCACTTGTGCCCTAAGAAGCTCCGTTCATACTGCCATAGGGGTAGCGCCATACTTCGCCGTGTTTGGAATGAACATGTTCACTCACGGCAACTGTTATGAATTAGCGAAAAAGTTGAGGGCAGTAGAGGATTCGGAACTTCTAGTTCTACCCAGGCAACAACGATTGCAGAGTATTCGTAATCAGGTACGGCAAAACATCTTAAAATCAAACGAAACATCTGCCAAAACGTATAATATCCGTGCTAAAAAGATACGTTACGTGCCAGGACAAGAAGTTTACCGGAAGAACTTTGTCCTGAGTGATTCCACTAAATATGTAGCTGCTAAACTTTGCCCTAAATATCTAAAATGTCGCATATCGAAGCCCATAGGTAACCAAATGTATGAGCTAGAAAACTTAAGCGGAAAGAGAATAGGGATTTATCACGCCAAAGATTTGAAACCATAAAAAAAAAAAAAAAAAAAAAGAAAAAAAAAAAAAAAAACTTTGGATATTAGTAATTTGTGCGGATAAACCCAAAAGTAGTCTTCTATGTTTGCCCGGCTATGTATCGTGAGTTCTCCCCACGTTTTAAGGCCAGGTAACCTTCTTTCGTCCTTGTCGTTGGACTGAAGCCTCCAAAGACGAAACTTTGTTATAGTCACCTGCAGTTCAAGTGCAGCAAAATGTTATAGTCACCTGCAGTTCAAATGCAGCGAAAAAAAAATTTCGATGATCATACGATCGCGGCTTAATGTCGTAACAAAAATCTCCTCGCTGACCGCCACGCCACCAACCATTCGTTAAGAGAAGCCCTTGCGGCATCTATCCACGGCGTGTCTGGGAGAAATGAGTTAAGTTTTAATCTGACTATCGAATTGGGCGGTCGCAAAAAGAATTTGAGAAAAAGAATACTATTGAGAAAATTAAAGACTTGAGTGAATGATTTTAAACGATAAGAGAAGTTAGAACTATATTAAAAGAGAAAAAAAAAACTAATTTTTGGTTGGAAGTGCAAATGTTCCCAAGGCTTAGTGGAAAAAAAATCGATTTTCTATTGTAAACGTAGACAGTTAGTTTTAGGTAGTTCTCTACCACGTTAAAAAAAAAAAAAAGAGCATAACTGCTTAGACAATCGCGAGCCTAAATAAGCAACCGGCGTTTCTTCGTTTTCCAACGACGACGACAACGACGGCAAGAAAAAAAGGAAAGTAGATACCTTCCGAATTGTGGTCCGGGGAAGGAACTAAGGGTATATGCCACATTGAGGAATAAGGATCCAGGAACAGATCCGACCCCCTGAACAGACCTAGCTAAGTAAGGTGGGGTAAGTTGTCCTTTTTTTATTTTTTTTTGGTGCTCCATCGACCCATACGTCGCAAAAGGAAATCCGGCTGAACGGTAGACGGGTTACCTCCGTTCCCACGAGGTGTTCCGAGGGAGAGGTTACCTCATACCGTGCGACTGCAATCTCATGGTTGCACCCAAAAAAAAAAAAAGCGTCGGAAGAAAAAAATAAAGAAAAAAAGAAGACCGGGTGCCGTTACCAGCACGCCCGAAAAATTTCCGCGTGGCGCGTGGTCGCACACTAACGCGGCGGGACATTCCGTTAACCTGAGACGAAAGGAGAAGAGCTGCCCCCATCCTCCCCCGCCTGGGCCTGGTATTCCTGGCATTGACCTTTTTATTTAAAAATTTTTTTTGAAAAATAACCTAAATTTGTCCTTTATATATAATAATTTTTTTGATTATATTTGTATATTACCTATATGAAGCGTATTATTTTTGGGAAGTATATACTAGGATAGCTATATAGTGATCCTTTTTTTTTTTCTATCAGTAAATTTTACATAAGAGGTGTTTGATAAGTTTGTGGAGCTTGAAAGCTTTTTGAGGGAGGGTATTTCAAAGTAAAATAAAACAAAAAAAAAAATATAGCAAGAAAAATAAGGGGAATCCAAGAAGAGTAGGAATTACGGAAAATTGATTGTGAGGTTCGGTGTGTGGTCCTCCGAGGGGCGTCGCGAATTTGTGGTGGACACGTTCCACGTGCACCGGATAGATCACTTACAGAGAGCTCTCCTTAGGTAGGAACCGGTGGGGCAGCGGGGGTTAGGAGTTTCTAACGGCGTTGTGGCCTTATATATAAAAAAAAAAAAAAAAAAAAAAAAAAAGATATCTAGAAAGCGGGGGTACCACAAACAGAATCAATTTGTATAAATTGAAAAAGAAAAATAAAAGCCATGGGGCTTGATCAGTGATTAAATTCAGTGGAATTTTGTTTTGAAGAAAAAGTAAATTTTGAAGAAGTATTAAAATTTCGAAACATAATTAAATTTTGAGGTTCAGTTGAAGGTTAGAGATGTGGTAGAAGGGACAGGTATCCCAAAGGGGGGGCGGGGTGCGAGCGTGTCCAGAGAGATGTAAGGTGAGTGGAAAAACAAATAAATAAAATAATTTAACGTTCTTGGGGGAAATTCGAATAGGATACGGGTCGTGAATTTCCTAGGTAGGGTGGGAATAGACCCGGCCATATTAATACCTTTGGCCTCCCTGAGGGTGAGGAAGTCCGTCCGTAGTCTCGAGTTAAAAGAAAAAAAATTATTATAATGTATTAAGGATCTGTTCTTTCGATCTAGGCCTGAATTAAATTTGTTTTTGTGGTATAAGGTGACGAGGTAGCTTGAGGGCAAGATCCCCCCCAGTCCGACGAACTAGCCCGAGCGGAACCAGCAGGCCACGCCCTTCAGGCGCCTCTTCCGCCACGCTATTTTAGCGCGGTGTAATATACCTTTATACAACACGTTCTTCAAGGACTGACGTGGAAAGCGTGCCTTGTCTACTTGGACGATGTCATTGTTTACGGGAAAACATTTGACCAACATTACAAGAATCTAAAAGCCGTGTTTCAGAGACTTCGAGAGGCTAACCTTAAACTGAATCCGGAAAAATGTGCACTTTTCAAAACCGAAGTTAAGTATTTGGGACACATCATCTCTTCCCAAGGAGTGAAGACTGATCCTGAAAAAGTTGACTCCGTCAAAAATTGGCCAACACCACAGGACAAACATCAACTCCGAAGCTTTCTTGGTCTTGCCACATATTACCGACGTTTCGTTAAGAACTTTGCTGGAGTTGCAAAGAGTTTGCATCAGCTCACCGAAAAAGGGAAGCAGTTCAAATGGTCAGGTGAGTGTGAAAAATCTTTTCAGGAACTCAAATACCGCCTCTGTAACGCTCCAGTGCTGGCACATCCAACACCTGGCAAAACATTCATCATCGACGCAGATGCAAGCAACGTTGGAATCGGGGCGGTACTATCCCAAGTGCATGATGGCGAAGAGAAAGTGGTGGCATATTACAGTAAGGTCCTCTCGAAGCCTGCGTGACCAGAAGGGAACTGCTAGCTCTTATATTGGCAACAAAGCACTTCCATAAGTACATCTATGGACAGAAATTCCTACTGCGGACAGACCATGGTGCTCTGAACTGGCTGTTGAACTTCAAAAATCCAGAAGGTCAAGTCGCAAGGTGGATAGAAAGACTGCAGACTTATGATTACCAGATTCAACACCGCAGAGGAAAGCTGCACTCAAACGCCGACGCATTGTCCCGAAGACCTTGCAAAGAGGATTGCAAGCATTGTAGGCGACAAGAAAACAAAGAAAATATTACCGCTCAGCGACTAAGAGCTGACCCCATATGCGGATGGAGCAATGAGGAAGTGAGGACTGCTCAACAGGAGGATCCAGATATCGAACCCATTCTCGCATGGAAAGAAAATGAAGAGAAACCTGAATGGGGAGACATTTCTGACAGGAGTCCAGTTCTCAAAGCCTATTGGGCACAGTGGGACTCACTATATGTGCAAGAAGGTGTCCTCAGGCGAAGATGGGAGTCCGCTGACGGTAAATCATATGTGATGCAGCTGATCGTACCGCAATCGAAAGTCAGTGAAGTTCTTCGGGAGATGCACGACGGGCCTTCTGGAGGTCACCTGGGAGTTAACAAAACACTGGAGAAGGTGCGACATCGGTTCTACTGGTTACATGCTAGAGATGACGTGGAGAAGTGGTGCCGAACATGTGACAAGTGTGCTGCAACCAAAGGACCTGGTAGGAAGATTCAAGGTAAGATGCATCAGTACAACGTTGGATCGCCTTTTGAGAGGATTGCAGTAGATGTGGCTGGGCCTTTTCCAGAGACCAACGCTGGAAACAAGTACATTCTGGTTGTAATGGACTATTTTAGCAAGTGGCCTGAGGCGTATGCCATCCCAAATCAAGAAGCCAAAACGGTGGTTGATCAGATTGTGTTTAACTGGGTAAGTAGGTTTGGCGTACCTATGGAACTCCATTCCGACCAAGGGAGGAACTTCGAGTCAAACATCTTCCAAGGAGTGTGCGGACTACTTGGCATCAAGAAGACGAGAACCACACCGCTTCATCCACAATCTGATGGGATGGTTGAAAGATTCAACTGGACCTTGAAAGAACACCTCACCAAGGTCGTAGGCGACTACCAAAGAGACTGGGATAGGCACGTACCGCTATTCCTGATGGCCTATAGAAGTGCAGTACATAGCTCGACAGGACAAACACCATCTGACATCCTGTTCGGGAAAACCATGCGGCTGCCCAGCGAACTTAAATTTGGATGCCCCACAGAGGAGCCACAGGACACGAATGAGTATGTGGATGACCTCAAGGAGAGACTCGCTGACATCCATAAAAGAACAAGGGAACGGATGAAAACCTACAGCGACCGGATGAAGACACGGTACGACAGAAAAGCGACAACGGCAGGATTCCAAGCAGGAGATCGTGTGTGGCTTTATAATCCTCATCGTCAAAAGGGATTGTCACCGAAACTTCAGCAGAACTGGGAAGGTCCTTATACTGTTGTCACGAGGATTAACGACGTGGTTTACCGCATCCAAAGAGGATTAAGAGGCAAGTTAAAAGTAGTTCATTGTGACCGGCTGCATCGATATAGTGGCGAGGCTGCAGATGGAATTATTCGGGACGAACAATCTTAAGGAGGGGGCAATGTAATGAACACCCAACATTCATACCAATTTCCTAATCGAAGACGTTTAACCGAAAATACATCTGGCAACACTATAATGGAATGGTATAAAATGACAGGCATTGCTTGTAAGCCAGTGTGTGTGAGTGTAGAGATTTTTGACAGCAAATGTGGAAACCATGGAGAAGAAACTGGAACGCTCTAGAGGAGTGTTGTTCTATATAAATACGACCGCTGACGCAACGAGCAGTCAGTTTTGATTATAGAGTGATAAAGTTAAGAGTGAAGTGTTGTTAACCAGTGATAGTCCAATAGTCGAGTTGAGTTCGAATAAAGTATAAATACTGAATAAAGTGGTAGAAAAAAATAAAGAGTGAAGTTTTATTTTGCGAACTAAGCGCACGTTACAATAAGTTAGTGTTAGTGTTCAGTAAATAAATAAGTGTACATGGTGCACGGTGTGTATCAACTAAAGTGACATATCTTATTTTATTGTGTGTCTCGTGGTAACTAGAGACCCACAAATTGGTGACCCCGACGTGATACGCTCACAAAAATCACACAAACGCACACACGCACGCACACACACGCGCTCACACGAACATACACGCTCCCGCGCACACTAATTTTTTCTGAGAAAATCCAACCTGCATTAATTTTTCGCCATGTCGGAGGACTTGAGTCTCACCAGCCTCGCCAGCAGGGCTGATCAAATCCTGCCCAGAATCAGCACTGGCGCAAAGCTCATGCCAGTCTCGTCCAGCTACAGCCACCGCGAGAAAACTCATGCCGAAGTAACTGCCTTACTGTTTCAATCCTAAGCCATAGGCTAACAGCAAACAACAAGCAGTAAACAGCTAACAGCAACCGCTAACAGCAAACAGCAAACTGCAAACAGCTAACAGCAAACAGCAAACAACAAACAGCTAACAGCAAACAACAAACAACAAACAGCTAACAGCAACCGCTAACAGCAAACAGCAAACTGCAAACAGCAAACTGCAAACAGCTAACAGCAAACAACAAACAGCTAACAGCAAACAACAAACAACAAACAACAAACAGCTAACAGCAAACCGCTAACAGCAAACCGCAAACAGCAAACAGCAAACTGCAAATAACCAACAACAAGTTCTTTATTGACTCCGGCGCCATCATGTCCATTTTCCGGCCTCATCATTCCGTAACGGTCAATCAAAGTCCGAACTGGTACTATATGCTGCCCATACATCACATCGGCACATATGGTACCAGACGGATATCACCATACACACGGACCATAGGCACTCACACATGCGTTCACCAACAACGCATCGGACAGACAATTTTGGCAGCTCAATTATATTTCTCAGTTTGCAACGGACATAGTCCACGTGAAAGGAGAAAGCAACTCACGCATCAATGCCATATCTATGCCGGCATACATCAACAAGAACGATGATACCTGTGCTCATCAAGCTAGCACATCATCACATCACAACAAAACCTCACAGTCGAGTCCAACAACAACGCATCGGACAGTCAACCTTGGCAGCTCAACTATATTTCTCAGTTTACGACGGACATAGTCCACGTGAATGGAGAAAGCAACATCGTGGCAGATGCACTTTCACGTATCTATGCCGGCATACATCAATAAGAACGATGATACCTGTGCTCATCAAGCTAGCACATCATCACATCACAACAAAACCTCACAGTCGAGTCCAACAACAACGATCTTCCAACCACAAACACTATCCTAGTCCAGCACTAATCCAAGAACAACATCAACTCAGCAGCAACATCTAGACAACAGATCCCATCAACAACCATCCGTACATTCAATAGAAGCACCAGAAAACAAAATTTACAAATTTACACATCCATCTAAAAACGAAAATGTTCGTACCACATTCCAACATCACAAAATCCTGGAATCGATTTTAAAACACATCCGCAGCCGTTCAAATCCAGCCTACATAGATTTTCACAACACGAAACATCAATACAACAGTCAATAGCCCAAAATAATTTCAATTTAAAAACAATCAACAAAAACCCAATTTTACAAAATAATTCGCCACAACAACAACATTCTACAAATTTGACAGCAAATTCTCAGCCAAAAACACAACCAACTACGAAGAGAGAAGAGACGTGTACTTTCCGCCTTCCACCGCAAAGTTCAGGGGGGAGTTGGGAGTAGCTGTGGCGAACCTCCTCAAACTGCGTCGTCTATTCTTCCTCAAACTTCGGAACTATTTCCACAGAGGAGAATAGACGGCATAATAAAACCATTGGAAGAACGAATAGGTTTGCACCCTTCGCCCTCATAGCTGCAAATCTATTTTCCTGCAAAACAAATTCAACTGCGCATTAAATAATAAATTCGTTGAAATTCAAATAAGACGCTTCGCAGTTTACTTCCAAGTCCAACAGTCCTCACAGCAACACCTTCAACATGCAGCAGTTTTGATATCCACAATATATATGTACATATTTTACTACTTGCCTTAAATGTTAGTTTATCAGTTAGTTAGTTTATTTATCTATTCATTGTTAATAAGTTAGTGTTAGTGTTCAGTAAATAAATAAGTGTACATGGTGCACGGTGTGTATCAACTAAAGTGACATATCTTATTTTATTGTGTGTCTCGTGGTAACTAGAGACCCACAAACCAATGGAAAACTTCGTTCAAAATTCTGAGTGCTCATTTTGTGGAACACGCCCAATTAGTCGAAATACTCGTCGAGAATCGACGAATCTGATAAAATACAGAATACGTCCATAGATGAACCCAAGTACACAAGTGCCACATTTGACGTTAGGATGGAAGTCGAAGAGTCAGCTGACTTGAAAGGCGAAATGGCACCAAAAAACGAAAATAATCCAAATCCTAACAAAAACTATGAATCAACTAAAGAAATAGAAAATGTGGCAGAGTCAGATCTTGCTGGTAAGTTCAAATCAACAGAGTTTCTCGACGTTCATTGAAACTATTTGCTAGAGATGGAATCCGTGAACGACAGCCTTGACGAGCTTAGTTCAGCTCTTGATTTTATAGAGCAACGTACAGACAACATAATGGCACAATTGAAGGAACTTTTGCATTCCAATCGTGAAATTCGACAGTCGCTAGCAGATGAAAATAGTAGCAAGCGTCCAGACCCGGATAGTGGATCAAAATGAAAGTGTTACAAGAATTTTGTTATGTGTATTTAACAATATTTAATAACAATTTAACTGTTTAGAATGTTTTTGGTGGAAATAGCAAACAATTTCCGGTTAATGTTCTTGAGTTTTTTTATTTCCTCACGTAATGTCTCGACTTCTTCCGTATTTGATCCTGCCAGTAAAGGAATTGTATTTGCAGAATGTTGATTTGTAGGATAACATAATGGCTTATCCTCACAAATATCTTCTACCAAAACATCGATCGTATGTGCTTCGTTTGCATCAGAGGAGTCCATCATTCTTTTAAGATTGTTAGTGAATGGATTGGGAAATATATTTTCTGGCCCGAATGTACCAAGTTTAGACAGTTGAAGCACAACGTTTGTAATGGATCCCTTGTGAACCAGGGATCTAATGAGCTGCTTACTTGGAATGTGCCATACGTGAACTTGCGCATCTTCTCCACCCGATACTAAGGTTTCTCCATCGAGAGATAAAACAATGCATGTTACTATTCCCTTATGTCCCAGGTATTTATTGACGTTTTCTTTAGTCATGTGATATTCCTTGGGAATAAAATGATAATGGATGTTTTTTTGTGAAATTTTAATTTGTTACCTTTGTTCTGGGCAATGAGCTGATATGGAACTCGTAGATTAAACCTTCCGTCGTACCAACATGTACAGTTGATTCAAGAACGCTGGATGCAACACAACTTAAACTTTCCGTAAAAACAACATTGAGTAATAAAGTTCCCGAGCTTAAATCGTAAATTTTACAAGTCCTGTCCAGTGATACTGTATAAAGATAGGAGCGTATACCACCTGCCCCAACGTATACGTCTGTTACAGAAAGTCCGTGATCATTGAATGTGTATAATGGTTCTTGGCTGTTGTCTCCTGGACATAAAATCTGAGCAAGGTTCCAAACCAGAACACCGCCATCCAAACCAGCGGAGACAAAATGCGAACCATCATCTGTAAACTTTATACATGTTATGGCTTGGTAATGCTTCGATAAGTTAGCCAGCATTCGCCCTGAATTTAATTGCCATATATATATAGTTTCTTGAATTCCTGCAACAAGATAGTTCCCATCGGGACTGATGGAAAGAGCGTTCGGCTTACCAGGCGCAACAAACCGAACCGACGATATCTGTTCTTGGCTATTTATAGGCCACACATGAAACAAAGGTTTGGAGCTGTTTGCGGTTACTACAAAATTGTTACCAACGAAACAGAGACATCTCGGATTTACGGAACCGCCACCCTTATATGCCATTAAACTGGTCGCAGTCTTGTAATCCCATGCTGAGCACGACCACTGTTGTTCGCTTTGGTCACTAGTATAAAGTACTTCCAGTGTATCGCCCATATCTTAATATTTTTTTCTTTCTTTTTATACTTCAGGGAAATAATTTACATTACACAAATAACGATAATTTCTGAGCAATTATACGACTACGAAAGCGCAATCTTCGTCTTTGAAATGATTTAAACGAAATACCAAAATATTGCACACGTGAACATTTGACAGTTATATCAGGTGTGTTCCCGAATTATCATCCGGAAAAAGTAGATGTGCTCGTGTGTCACCCACAAAAATTCGATTGCATGAGTTAGAATTGTTGTGATTGGTGACTGAGCGTTGGCATGTCTGCTGTTAAAGTGGTTCATAACACAGAAGCAACAGAAAAAAATGTTTTTCACGGATATTTCGATAGGAATCAGCAAGACCTTCGAATATAATTTCTCACTTCCATGAAAAGCACTTTCCAGCTTATCCGTTCGGAATCGCCATAAAAATTTTAGGCCGAAAGTTTCCATAGCTTAGGTGCATCACCTTATTTATATATTAATAACCTATTTATTTTAGAGACATCATCTCCAAAGACACCAGTGAAATTAATTTGATATATTTTTTTAATAAGCTAATGTTTCAAATCGGACTACCTATGCGAAACTTGAAAATTGAAATTTGGGTCGTGGCACAAAATCTCTTAAAACAATGAAGACTTCTGACGTGCTTCTACCCAGAAATCTGAAATTGTTGAGTGCGCTGAGAAGAAACAAAATGTACTCTACTCGTTTCTATCTAACCACCTTCTGCTTTGTGGTACTTTTAATCAAACAGTTCAACTCTTCAATTTGACACAAAAAACGCACATGTAAACAAACGCGGTGAGGTAGACGCATTGGGGCAGTTGCAATTCTGTTTTATTTTTACCAAATTTAATAGAAATCAAATTGACCGAGCGATTTTGTTAAAATTTGTCAATCAACATGGAAGAAAGGGCCATTTTATCGTTGCCTCAGAAGAGGTACTATCGTCAGCGGGCGCATTCTAATCCAATAGCGGACCACTGCTTTAACTAGTAAGCAAACAAATAGGTACAGATAGGTGGTTTTATAAACTTCTTTTCTCAGTCCTTCCAGACCAGAAGAGTTCGATTGGAGTAGTCTTTATCCAAATATAAAATGCCAGAGTGTAGAGTTTGCAGATATAGGTTGCGGTTATGGTGGGTTTTTAGTGACTCTTGGCGAGATGTTTCCGGACAAGTATTCACTCGGAATGGAAATCAGAGTTAAAGTCTCTGACTATGTAATGGATAGAATCAAAGCACTTAGAATTCTCAATCCTGGAAACTATGAAAACATTGCATGTATTCGAACAAACGCCATGAAATATTTACCTAATTATTTTAAGAAAGCTCAACTGTCTAAAATGTTTTTCCTCTACCCGGATCCACATTTTAAAAAGGCGAAGCACAAGTGGCGAATAATTAATAATGCTCTACTGTCAGAATACGCGTATGTCCTCAGAAAAGGCGTAAGACTCCTTGTTAAAATTTCATCTTTTCATTCATTGTAAGGACTTTCTCTTATAGGGTTTAGTCTACACAATTACTGACGTTGAAGATTTGCACAAATGGATGGTTTCTCACCTTCAAGAGCATCCGCTTTTCGAGCGACTTTCTGAAGAACAAACTGTGAGTTATGAAAAGGGAGTTGTTAAACATAGTTTTGAATACCTATTTATGTTTTTTCTGTTTTTTTTTTTTTTAGCAAATGGACCCAATAACACCCAAGTTGTATCAAAGTAGTGAAGAAGGTGCTAAAGTTGTTCGAAATAATGGAGAGCATTTTGTTGCAATATTTCGACGAGTATAAATAAAGCTTCCTTGTTTGCTTCACTTGATAATTCTATCATGTGAAGCAAATAAAAAAGGTCCTAGAAAAAGGAGTTTTTACCTTGAACATTTCTACTATATTTGATTTTTCGATAAAACAATTTAAAACATTTCAAGTCAAAATTTGGACATGCTAAATGGTTGAACTATAGTAAGATAGGAACCCTTACTTCAGTTGCCCCTTTCCACTTTTTTACAAATGTTGCTTCTGTACAAAAAATTTTCTTGAATACTTCACGTCCTCAATTTTTAAATACCTACTTAGGGATTCGTTGCAAATAAATCATTTATTGTGATTGAAACTGTTCAACACATATAGGGTCATGCCCCCAGTTGTCGAACACTGTGACTTGCAATAAAGTAATCGCTCACTGCCAGACAACCTTCGATATTCAATAAACGAAGTTAAATTAATTAGATTCTCAAACTCAAACTTTATTTAATAAACTTAAATTTAATTCTGTAACTTTAACCGTTTTTTTATAAAACAATATAAACTGGAAAACAGACTTGTTTCCTAAAGCCGAACATTAAGTTTTCTTATTTCGAACATGGTTTTTTTGGTTA
Organism: Melanostoma scalare; assembly: GCA_949752695.1. Classification (NCBI taxonomy): domain Eukaryota; kingdom Metazoa; phylum Arthropoda; class Insecta; order Diptera; family Syrphidae; genus Melanostoma; species Melanostoma scalare. The sequence goes on from OX456985.1 coordinate 1,655,956, forward strand.
AGACTAACATTTAATTACTACACAAAACAGACATTTTTAAAGTTTTATCTATTTTAAATTATCCAAACATTTTTATTTATATTTTTATATTTTATATTTATTTTTATATTTTTTTTTATATTTATATTTTCTCAATTTTATTGAACCACATGAATCAGATAAGATTTGAAGAGTTGCACACAAAGTCTTTATTTTAAGCACAAGGTTGGGTGTATGTTAAATGGTTATGCTAAATGGTAACAACCTATATTTCTTAAGCCAAGATGGCAAGAATTTATGAGACACCTACGTCATAATTGAAATTGTTAACTGTTCGAACAAAGGAAACCTAAAATTGTACTGAGTTTCCTTGATTCGAACACTGAAAAAAGGTGTTCGAATACTGGCCCCAAAGGTTTTGCTACTTTTATTGATAGAAAGACGTAAAAATTATTTAGTTTCTTATAAAATGTAAGGCCTGAGCTTAAAAAAACTATTTTGATGAAGTTGCCTATATTCGAACACTAGTGTTCGAACAGGAAACTCACAACAATTTAGTTTCCTTTGATCGAACAGCTAAAAATCTAGTAAAACTATCAACTTTTAAGATAAAATTTTAACGTAAATGAACTAAAATAAGCATTATATAACGAAAAAACCTTACAACATAAATATTTAGCTTCAACTGCCCCTTAAAATCATAGTTTCTCACGACACTTGCAACAGTCTCCTTCTTATATGGAAACCCACAATTGCCCTAATCTTTGAAAGCTAGTCACAAACTACTATTTTTTAAACGTTTACATTGGTTGTACTTGTGAGTTGTTTCTGAGGGTTAAAGAGTATAACACCCTTTACAATTTCGCATTAAAAGAAATTAAAAAAATGAGAAATAATGCAGTTTGAGCGATGTTTTTCAAAAAGTGTTCGACAACTGGGAGTGTTGGAATTTAGGCGACCTTAACCTATGTATACTATTCTTATGTGCATAAAACTAGCTTGGTATTTGAACTCAAAATGTCGTCCTACCTAATAGTTTTTAGTTTTGACTAACTGTGAACACAAGTATCCTTATCTTGATTAAAGCCGTGTTTTATTGGGAGTTTCTATATTCACTTCACTTGCGAGTTTCAATAAAACGCTTTTTTGGCTATATTTACTTACCAAGTTCACTTTCAACATAAACTCCATTTACCAACCATCCCTGTTGTCTGCAAGTGAGTTAATTTTGTCCACAATGGTGTAGCTGTAGCTGTAGTACGTCGCGCTGTCAAAGTCGAAAGTAGGCAAATGCCATAAGAGTGAACACAATGCGTAGTAGTAGCTGTAGCGGTAGCTGAAGCTGTAGTACAAGTTGACTCAACTTCAACTTTTGAGTGCGCTGCAGCGCTACATTTTGACGATTCACAAAGAAAAAAAAAACAAAACAAAGCAAAATGGCTCAGCAAAATTGACATCTTGCGCTACACCATTGTGGACGAGCTGTGCTACATTTCTCAGCTGCACTCTGACTTTTAATTTGACAGCGCGGCGTACTACAGCTACAGCTACACCATTGTGTTCGGGCAGTTAGAGTTGTTGTTTTTCCATGAGCGATGTTTTGCTGAAGTGAATATAAATTCCCAATAAAACACGGCTTAAGTTTTTACTGACAGGCACAGGAACGACGAATGTCAACCAGTGCCCCTGTTCTGTAACTATTGCATCGATAATATCGATCGAGAAACCGTGAGAACCAGAACGAAAACCTATTAAATTCATAGAATTTCGTTCCATTTTCCACCGTGGAAACGGTGGAAAATGGAACAAAATCCTACTAAATTCATAGAATTTCGTTCCATTTTCCACCGTTTATCGCCAAGGTGATAGTTACAAAACAGGGGCACAGGCGGTAGTTACAGAACAGGGGCGGCTACATAGCGTAACATCGAAATCAAAAAAAGTACGCAATACTGCAGAGCAGTAAGTAGGCGAACAAACCTATTGAAATCTGAGAATGTTCATACAAACAGTACAAAAAACTGAAAAATCAAACAAAGTTTCAAAATAGAAAACAAGTATGTTCGATCATTAAAAAAGCGTTTTATGATTACAAAAAACATCATAAACAGAAATAAATCTAGTTGAAATTGTTTGCCCTTGTGTTTGGCTTTCATAAAGGTTTCGTCAGACAAACACCGTTTCAATGGCTGATGAAGAGTTTTCTAATATCCACGACGACCGAAATAGTGTACTTCACTATATTCTTGACAATAGTTCAAGTAAAATTCCACTGAAGCAAACAGAAATTGTTACTCGGGTTTTAAACGGGAAAACGGCTTTACTAAACCAAATATTGCCAGCGGTCAAAACAGCTTTGGAAGAAGTAAGCCACTTGTTGATTAAAAGAAAACTATCCATGTACATGTTTATTTTGCAGACTTATGGAATGGAACTCAAAGCAGTGCCGGATACAAAGTCCGGAAAGCAATATATTTGTATTTCTAAATTCACGGCTGTAACAAGTATTGAATTTGATGAGGAACAGCGTTCACAGATCACACTTTTGTTTTTGGTCCTTTCATACATTTACATGAAAGGTGTCGCTGTTACTGAAGGTAAGAAACATGTATATCAGTCTAATACATCATTGAATGTTGAGTTGTAAATAGGCTGCTGACTCTCTGTAAGAAAATATGAACTATGTAGTTTTCCCAGCTAAAGGAGCCGCAGGTACAGTGATAATTGCACTTGCTAGTATCCTGAATCCTGATCCTCTGTTTAGTGTGGTGGTCCACCACAGACCTACCCAATGAAATTGTTTTCATTAGAGGGGTCTGTGGTGGTAAGAAGTAAATGGTAATCGTAGTAATAATTTCAAACTATTAATGCAAAAATTAAAAGACTAATAACATCTTCGTAGTGTATGTTTTGCAACAGATATTTTTTATTTGTCGATAAATTTATCAATATTAAAAAATGCTGTAGCAAAACATTTACTACGAGGGCGTCTATAATGATCCCTTCTTGGCATTCGTAGTCCGAAATTGTTACGGGTCTTGTAATAGGGACCTTTATCTCTTCGTCTGAGCTATTGATTTTAACTAATGCCTTCATTTTGGGTAGCTACGAGGACACTGCACCAAGAATCTCATTTCGCTGCTTTAAACAGTCATGCTTATTTTGAGATTCTATTTCAATAGAAAGGCAACGAATGTTTATAGTGGTTTTTGCCATATTGATATGTGTTAGCAAAACTGAAAAGAAGCCAACGGAAATTTCTTTGAATAAGGAAGAAGGACTTAGCAAAAAAAATATATTTGTGAATTGGTTTTTTTCTTGGCCAATGCAGTACTCGTTTGTGTTCAACCCTGTTTTACTTTCCCACTTTTCTGTTTTTTATACTTTTTTGCAATTAAATGACTTCATGCAGAACTTAGGTACCTACTGCGAGGAAAGTAGTGTATGTTGTTAATTAAAGCAGCAAAATCAAATTTAAATCAAAATAATTAAAGATGCATGGCAACGAAATCCTTTCGCCTTCTTTTATTAGAATTTTTATTTTTCTTATATTTATAGAATGCTTGGAAGAATTCCTTAAAGGTCTTGATATATATTTTGATAAACCCCATCCGTATTTTGGATCTAATCTTAAAAAGCTTATAACTGAAACATTTGTCAAACAGCTTTATTTGAGAAAAACAAAGAGCGACTCCGATGCTGTCGAAAATACGTAAATCAAATATTAAATCATAAATGTGCAACATTTATTTCATTGCGTCTTTTTCAGACTTTATTTTTCGTGGGGATATCGAAGTGAAGTAGAATTTCCAAAGAAAGACATGTTGGAAGCTATTTCTAAAGTAAGATCATCATTGTAGTTTTCGTTGGGTTGGATGATAGAAAAATACAAACTTATTTTCTATTATATTTTACAGTTGCTCAACAAACCTGCCAAGCATTTTGTTCTCCAGTTTACCCAAGCTAATACAAATGAGCCCTCAAATGAATGATGCCATGGTTTCGTGTTTGTTATTCTTTAAGTTTAAATAAATGAATTATTTTTAAACGTAAAACAAGTATGTTTAGATTTACCTTTAAATTCTTTAAGTTGTACATTTATGTACACGAAAATATAGTTATCGAATACTTTATAAACTTTTGCCCTTACTTCATCAATCATTTTCAACAGGCTCTTTTTTTAATAATGGATTAAATAAAATATCTGAACGATAGAATGCAAACTGTTAAAATTAGAGATGTTGTAGATCATTGTTTCTAAGTCAAATAATATGTTAGGTTTTTCAACAAGAAATTCCGGTCACTTCAAAGATCCTAATACTCTTAAGGCTATTTGTTGTTCTATGGTTTGACTTTTATTGCAGTCCTGAAACTAAAAATTAAATCACAGAATTTAAAATATTCAAAAACCTTTTCGAAAATTTACTTTGAGACATTTTTTTCTAAAGGTTTTTTCGTGCTTAATTCAAATCTAAAATCCCGTTTTTGAAAAATCGAAAAAATGATGTTTTCCTTTTTTATTGAGTATCGTAATGATTAGCATATCTGCTTGATAGGTGGGAGTTCGAGGTTTGAATTCGAAATATCAAATTATTTTTCGACAAGTATCGGCTTTCGCGAGGAATTTGAACTGTCCTCCGACAGTTTCAGCTTTCTTCAAATAGCGAGCATCCTTTTCATCCTTAAGCAGTGCTTAAACTCTATGATCCCCTCCATCCCTCGCCAGGTTGATACAAAAGCGCTAGACTCCGGGAATATCCGATCTCTGTTGAAATTATGTTTTAACATGATGCGCTCAATCCAAATCAGGTTTCAAAATGGCTCCATTACATCAGATTATGAAGATATTCAACATTAAAAGTTGCAACAAATTTTCAAGTACGCAATAAGTCTCCAAACAAATTTTAAATTAGACCACTGTGCTGAACTAATCTCCAGTCAGATAATTTATTGTTCTATTAAAGTTTTGTTTCAAGATTTTTTATTTCATATACAGGATGTCCCGTAATTCGTGTTACATACTTTGGGATGTGATTTTCGGTCATATTCTAAGAAAAAAAATTTTTCTACAGTAAAGTCCATTTCTCAACTTTGACATCACTTTACGACCCATTGAACATCCATACCCCAAACTTAAACCTCCCTGAGAAGAGGTAAGTCAATTAGGATTTTGGTATTAAGTAAAATACACTTTTTACCCTTTTCATCAATAAAAGTAGTTATGCAGGCAAATTCGAAATGGAAATCGTTGGACGTTTTGTTTAAATCTACCTAATTTATATAAAATATTTTAGTAGCCTTGCCTTCAGCCCAACTTCGAATGAAATTCAGTTCTATATTTGGTGGAAGATAAAGTGCAACACAACAAACTGTAGAGATTCATATTTAAGTCGCAATACCCATTTGTGGAATGCTCAGACTCTGTATTTATTCCTTGTACTACGATTCACAAAAGTTTAAGCAACGTACATCAGTGTCTTTTATTAAATCCTCTCCTCTTTTCCTAAATGCTCGCAATGGGTTCTATAACATTATATGGGTATTCATACCCAATTGATGTGCGCGTTATTTATAAAAAAAAAGACTCGATGACCTTAGGTTGGATCTAAGACTAATTGATTTTGAAACGAACCCTTGTCTCAGTTACTTCTTCACTCTTATTTTTCATCTTGGGTTCTTTTGATATCAACTCTGGTACCTACAAAATACTTTTTTACTCGTACTACTACTCGTCCAACTTATAAGTTATTACAATTAGTAAATTGTTATTTCAACTTTTTGTTTCTAAATTGTTGTTGTTCTTAATGTCTTAAGCTTATATTGTTTTCAAGTACTCAAATAAAAAAGCTAAAAACAAACTATGATCTCAATCACCTTTAGCACATAGTGTAAAATTAACTAATGGTTCATTGACTTATATTTTTTCTAAATAATGAGGTATTCTCAATCAATAGATCGATAGGTCTCAAGATCAAACTTAATTATGATAAATATTTGTGTAAGTTGTTCTATTTTCGGACTATAATTGTAGGAATTATTTATAAAGTGAAATTGTAATAGTTTTTAAAAAACTCCCACTAGTTAAAACTAATTCTCGTTGGAGTAAAAACAAAAATTACTTTAAGTAGTATTTCCCATGGTCGAAGATATATCTTCATTGCTAATACACATTGCTAAATTTTTCCAATGAAAGAATCAGCCGGTCACACACAAAAGACGTCCAAATAAAGAAAACCATACAACTACAAAAAAAAAAAAAATTTATACGATCAGCCGGCGAGAGTCGTATAGGTATGTCGACGATATAAATGAAGTAACTTATCGCACTCGATCGAACCTGCTGCTGGTAAATACGACTGTCGTCGACAACGCACGGGCACGGCCAGATTGGATGGTAGTTTTCGGTTAAGTATTGGTGGTGTCTCTGGCTCGGCTCTGTCTAGTGTGTTGTGGAGTTTAATTACTCAGTGTTCATCCAGATGCGGTGCGGTTCAAATCGTTTATCGGTTACAGGTTGCGGTATGTCTCAATAAACCGACAAAAGCGCGACCCAAGTATATCTGCTCCCTGGTTTTTTTTTTATTGTTTTTGCTTGCATATAAGTAATCTTGTCTGATCTAAGTTCTCTGCAAATTATAAAGATGAGGTTTTGAAGTTGAAAAAAAAGACAATTGTGATCGGTTGTTTAAAAATAAACGGTTGAGTTAATTTTGTTTATCTATTACGCTGTAGTTTCTTTTGAACCTAAAATTCTTAAATATTAATGTTTTCTATCGAAAGTCAATGAATTAAAAATTGTTTGGATAACGCCCACAGTGATTGAATTGAAATTTAATTGCACATGCACACAGATCAGTCGCCTGCATTTTGTATATCTATATCTGACAATAGTACGAGGTCAAGAATGGATTTGGATATTCTTTGTTTAAATGGAGAACAATGATATTTTTGATTTCTAGTACACTAGTGCATTTGCACATCTATGTCTGTGTCTATGCCATCCGTTGGATCCTCTACCTGTTGCGACTTTAACAGGTTTCTGTCGGTGCGTGGCCATAAGTTATTTCTCGCGTTTTTCATGATATACTGCAAGCATACTACAAAGACAAAAAAAAGTGTATGACCAAAAACAAACTGGAAGCAAAGAGGTGACTTCCATCTAGGCAAGTCCAGGTAGAGACAGGTAGATGGGTTGTTTTATTAAGAAAGCGAGAAAAGAGGGATGTGCAAGGAATGAGGTGGCAGACTGGCTGCAAGGAAACAGTATAAAAAGAAGCCATTCTGGTAGTCGTCGGCAGGAAGTGGCGTTGCGGTTTTTATCTTTCCTGTTGTATAAAAGATGAGTTTTTTGTCTGTGTTAAGGTTGCAATGCATAAAAGCGGAGAACCAGACTATACCCGTATATCATGTTTTATGAGAAAATAACAGCCGGCAATATAAACTCGCGAACGCTTCAATATTAATTTGTTTACACTTGGAATAGTAGCAAGTGTGATTTTCTAGACACCTGGGCAGACAGCTGCCGCTGGTTTAATTGGATTTTTATCTTCTGTTTACGTTGTTTTTGTGGGTTGGTACATCGCACTTTTTACTTATAAAGATGAGTTCATCTTGATGAGGCAGTAGCAGTGATATTGTGGAAATTCCTGAGTAATTCAACAAAAAAGATTATTGTTACGTATTTATTATTTGCACCAAAACAACGTGTTTTTTGTAGTTTCTGTAAAAATTTACCAAAAATAGAAAAAAAGGAAAGATAGTGAGCATAAAACTTCCGTAATAAGTGTAGAATATTCTTTGAACTTTGACTTCATTGTGATAATGTACTGTTTATGTTGGGAGCAGAATAAGATGATGGAACAATTCAAGAGGGTGACATTATTTCTACGGCGCATGTTTTGGATTTTGTACCATGTACCGAGACGCTTTTACAATCGAAAAAAGACGTTTCGCTTCACCTTGCTGGTTCTTCAGGAGACTCCACTAAGTCTTGTTTCGACGCAATTGTTGGTCTGTATTTATTGACACTTATAAATTTAGTTGCAGATTTTCAAATATTTTGTAGTTGATACCAAAGCTGCATTTACACTTAAGCTTTTAACTGAGTGGAACTCATACACAAGAGAAACATTTATAATATTCAGTTTTGTTATTAGTAGTAGCATATGCTCTATGTTTACAACAAGATATTAGTTGATAAAAGTTAACAGACACGGATAGATTTTCCAAATTTAGTAGTACAAACCCATTTCTACCAAAAAGCGGAAGTAACAGAACTATTTATTAATTTTGCTTTTGTTTTCTTTCATGGTACCCGTGGCGTGATGGTTAGTATGTCTGTTAACCAGGAGGTTCGTGGTTCCAATCCCAACCGAAGCAAAAATGTTTTTTCATTGTATCACCTTTAACGAGGAATTGGCAAGTCATCCGTTAGCAAATTCATTGCCATGAAAAGCGATTTCTCAATTAGACGTTCGATATCGACAGAAAATTGTAGGTCCCCTCCATTCCCTCATAAGGCAATTTATTTTATATATTTTTCTTTCACGTGGGTTTTTATTTTTGTGTGTGAAAATTTCAGTATCAAATTAATTTCAATTGCAATGAAAATTTTGAAAATAAAAAATAATTTCTAACGGTTTTCTATATTTTCCTTATTCCAAACGTTGATTTATTAATAAATGTGTTATTGTAGCATCTTAGCAATAGTGTATTCAAAATGAAAATTTCATAACTAGGGGTTGCTATTACACCATAATATACCAAAACATAAATGGGGTCAGTATTCGATGATAATAAATAATTTCAAAGAATCAAGCTGATAAAAAATTGTTTATTGCTCATTCCAAATTTTGGGAATGAAGCTAAGTTAGAACAATTTTTTCCAATTGGTGATCCTAGCTTAGAATGTGAGCAGCTTTCATATTAAATATTTTTGGCTGTAGTGAATACACTTTTTTTTTTAGAAAAAAAACCTTTTTCAAGTACGTATTTCATTTCTATAAAATCACTCCTACACCCGGCCACGTGTTGAAGTGGTATTAAATAAAAAAAGTAGATTAAAGCTATTCTATTTTTCAAGTTGGAACAGAAAAACCATTGGATAGTTAGTTGACGTCAATTATTATTTATTGTTTATTGTGACTTTATATAAACGCTACTATAGTACGAGTATACTTATGTATATATATATGTCATATACACAAAAGACTTCAAGCAGTAAAAAAGACTCCAAAGCAGCCAAATAACTGCATTATTTTCAATGCAATCAAAAGACTTCATGACTGCAAAAAATGTAAAAGACTTCAAAACAAAATAACAAAATAAATGACTTTAAAATATAGGCCTCTATCACAAGGTCCGTCGCAAAAAGTTCGGACCACGAATGCCAAAAAGGAAACATCATAGACGTCATATTGAATGTCTCGCTATGAATCTTACCACTGGTGATAAAATTATTCACAAGTTCTAAATATCAAAAGATTCATTACAAAGATGTTGTTAGTCCTTTCTATTTGCACTAATTGTTGCGACGGACCTTGGGATAGGAGTGATAGTCTTTGTGATACTCTGTTATTTGGGACAGAGATAGGTGCATCAAATCGAAAATCATGAAAATCGTTCAAGTTATCAAGCTATAAGTGTTCGAATCCTACTTATTTTTATATTTTAAGATAATTTTTCGACATCAATTCGGAATAGGCCAAAATTCTAGGTTCATTTATACCTCCCCACAAGCCATGGCGGAGAGAAATGTGTAATGGTCTAGACCCCAGCTTTTCTATTTATTTTATTTTATGTAATAGGAACTCATTGTTAAGGAAACGTTTTTGGGGATAAAATTCATTGTGAACTTCAAAACAAAAAGCGAACTTAAATACTTTTCAATTCAATTTGAAAAAGGTACATTGATTTTTCTCTTTTATAAAAATTTAACTTTAGAATGAGGCAGTAGTTCAAACTCATGTGTTTCTCTCGAATCGCATTCCTGTATCTGATCTAGTAAACAGAATTTCAATATTCAAAGGCTTAGCCAACTCCCTTAAAAAGATTTTATGAATGTTTCAGTTTCAAAACCTCATTGACACAAAATGCAGATATAAATCATTTTTAAATAGCTTAAAAAAAAGTTAAATACATACAAAAATACTCAGTACAAAAATGAGTCCCAAATTGATGCTTATCCTGGTTTTGCTGTTTGTTGTCTCCCTTAACTGTGTACAATGCAGAAAAAATGGACCAGAAGGAGGAAGAAATAAGAAAAAAGATCGTCATAATTCAGAAGAAGAAGAAGAAGACGATTTATCTTTATGGATCAACGAACAGCAACTACGAGTTCTCAGTGGTAAGGTTTCCCGCACTTAACAACTAAAAATTTCTCAGATCTCTTTTTTTTTCAAGGTTTTAGTATAAAAATCTATGCTATACAAAATGGAAAAGTCTACACAGATCTTAGAGATCCCAACTTTAACCAATATCTGCCTACAATACCATCGGAAGTAAATAGCGTGAACTTCACATGGAAGTCAGGCAATAAAAAGTACGATTATAATTTTGATCGTTTGAAGTCTACTGATGAGAGTATTCTCAAGACACCAACTGTTTCAATTAAAACAAAAGGAAGGATACCCCACCATGAAAAAGGTAAATAGAGTTGTTGTTATTGAGTTAGTTATGTAACTTTTTTGTTTGTGTTTTTTTAATTCTCGTGGGTTATTTTTTGTGTTAAAAGATTTTAGTATTTTTCTACCATGTACGGGAAACAACTCGGGGACAGCTATGTTCAGCATAGGTTTGCTCATACAAAATCGAAAAGGTAAACCTCTGCCAGGTACACCGCTTAGACTGCGTTTCAAAAAGGAATGCGCACATAGAGGTGTGTATGATAGAACCGCTTCCAACCCACTAACATCCCAGCAAGGTAGTGTATATGCTTCTTTCTATTTGTTTTTTTTATTAGAAAATGAAAAAAATCCACTTGTTCACTATTAAGAGTCTGTTATAGGTACCTATGCTCAGTAAAGAGAATTTTACATATCATAGCTATTCTTGTGACTAAAATAACAAAAAAAAATCAGTTACTTTAATTTGCTTGGAATCCCTGCTTTTTTACTGTCAGATTGCTTTACTTAGAAAATTTACATAATTCTTAAGAAAGTCTGACGATTAAAAACGTTTGCATTTAGAAAAATAAAATACATAAAAACGACAACTTTAATGTCTGCTCTTAGCGCCCAACACTTCGTTTATAAAAGCCAAAGAGCGAGGTTTTTAATCTAAACTATAGTATCAAAGCCAAAAATTGTTGTAAGAAATTTTTCAAAATGTTATTAAAACTCTAGAAAAATGGAGCCAGATCCCCAGACATTTTTTTATTTGCTACGCGGTTTTCACTTCGTTTTTTTTGTCGTTTTTGTTTTGTTGTTGTTAAATTATGTATCAGTCTACATGTTTATCCGTTTCAAGAACTTGGAAACAAAAAGAACAAATTTTGTTTGTAAGATTCTCAGATTTTTTGATTTGTTTGCAAATTGGTTTTTTTAATGCTCTCGAACGCGAACACTAAAATAAAAGAAAGAACTGAGGATATTTTTAAAATTAAAATTAAAATTTCGTAAAAAATTTCTAGTTATGGCTTTTTTCCTTTCAACTCTACATAACAAAAACTATTTTAAATCGTCAGGCTTCCTCATTTAAATAATATTTTTTCCTAGTATTTAACGGCTCATTTTAACCACCACCGCTTGTCATTTGTTTCTGAAATCTCTTTGCAATCATTTTTAGCCGTGCAGTTCGGATTCGAAAAATCTAACTTTATTAATAAATAATTTAAATAATATAGAGAAAGGTCCTGATCCACAATGCAGCCTTAAGTGTGGAAATAATGGTTTTTGCAACCATGATATATGCCAGTGCAAAGCAGGTTATATGGGACAATACTGTCAAACAGCGCTTTGTTACCCACAATGTATGAATGGTGGAAATTGTACAGCTCCTGCGGTATGTTCGTGCCCTGATGGTTACCAAGGACGACATTGCGAAGGTGGTGAGTGATAAAACTAGAAAATATTTTTTTATCCTATAAATGTTTAATGTAACAGTAAAAGCAACTGTTTATCCTTATCGACAGTTATAAAATGTGTGTTCCAATCTAAAAGCTACTTAATATGGATTACGAGTATTAACACCGTAGATTATATCTTCTTTGATATACCAATAGCCGTCTTGCAACCCAATTTGATAACTTCGGTCAGGGCTTTGTAGAATGGTGCCTGCTCAGCTCCTGATTCGATTCCAATATCATGATGTTCTTGTTCTTCGTCTCTAAACTTTGTTATTGTTTCTAGAAGTTTCTAAAAGAAGAAGCTCTTAGCAAACAAATTCTGTTTTCGACTTTAAGTTATATTTACTTTGTCAACGTTTGGTGTTTCCATTAACTGCCGCAGTTGATCATTGTAATGCTCGACGATTACTGTTTCCACAGCTACTGTACATGCCATAGCGGCTTTCTCTCCCATAAGGGCAGTTCCTTTGTCAAAGAAAATAATTTCTCATGAAAATAAATATGTATGCGTGTAATATTTTACTTCTAAGTTTACCCGCGCCCAAAACAAACCCTGCCACATTCCAAATTGGTGTCATTACAGTAGGTCTAACACGGTACTCTCGTATTAATTTTTCGAATTCGCTACGATGATGCTTTTCTTGCTCCCACATGTGAGCTATGGTTTTGCCTATTGGAGTATTTCCCAAAACAGCCATTTGGCCAGCATATATTCGATCGGCACCTAACTCGCCAGCATGATCAACTCGAATGATCTCGTCTGTCAGTTGGCAAGCACGTTTGTGAGCCAAACGTGCTGCAGAATGCCGAAAAACTCTGTGGGATATCTTCAGCATTGTTTTGTTCTATAAATAAAAAAAATTTAAAAAAAAAAACTAATTTACACAGGTATTTGTGCAGAGAATTGTTTGAATGGAGGCAAATGTATTCAAAAGGACACATGTCACTGTTCTAAAGGCTACTATGGAATGAGATGCGAGTTTTGTAAGAAAACAAATACAAAAAATTATGTTCTTCAATCGATAAAAAAGGTTTTTTTTTAGCTAAATGTGTTGTGCCATGTGGCAAGGGAGGTCGTTGCATTGGTAATAATATGTGTCGCTGTCCAAAAGGGATCGGTGGTAATCATTGCGAAATCGGAAGACCAGTACGTTCCACCTGTAAACAGCCTTGCAGGCATGGTATTTGTCAAAATGGCACTTGCAAATGTTTCAAAGCTTGGAAGGGACAATTTTGCGATACTCGTAAGTTGTATGTGTAATTTTAATTCAAACTAATTGTTTATTTTATTTTTTTTAAAGGTAAGAATAAAAAACGTGGCTCGAAATCTAGTTAGGAATGTGTTTCGAATGAATCCTTCACAAAGTTAGTCAGTGTCTTTATATAGCATAGCTATTCATGAGCTTCGCATGGGATGTCAAAATATCATACGAACTTGCAATTTCATAATAAAATGTAAACCAATTTATGTGTTAAGAATGTTTTGTGATAGATAAAAATATCATTTAGTCGGTAAAAGGTTTTTGTTATTTATTATGACAACACTCTGGGAAAGAACTTACGTTTGAAGCACTGTCAACATCAATCCTATAAAAACAGGTACCTACCAAAGATCCTTTTATAAGTTAATTATATATTTCTAAATGTGTAGCCGTTTTGTTTTACTAGTTTACAAGTGCAAAAAGCACTTAAAGTCAAATATATAAAAGAAAATATAAAAAAAGAAATTCAGTAGAACAAAAATAAATAAATAGGATGGCACACTAAAGCTCAGGGAGACTAGAGGCCTAAAGAATTTCCGAGACCTACAATTTTATTCCGGTTCCAGTTCCTTTTTTCGTGGCAGTGCTTTTAATCTCGGAGAACTCAAACATTTTTCTGGGATTTGAATCTTGAGCTTCCACGCAAAAGGCAAACATGTTGACCAACGCCACGGGCACCACAAAATTCCAAATTTATTGTGGTGTTCGTGGCGTAATGGTTATCATATCTGCCTGTCTATGTATGACCTTTCGCGAAGGATTGGCAAGTCCTCCAATAGTAAATTAATTGACATGAAAAGCGCTTTCTCGATTAGCCGTTCGGTACCGTCAGAAAATAAGGCCCTCTTCGTTAAGGAGTTTAATATTTTTGGATAGATCTGTGAATTATGTGTTTGAGATGTCTTACAGACTCTCGTTGGTAGCATTGGCAGTTTACTGAAGTTTTTTGAATACTGATGATACTGAAAACATTATAAGAGCTTTCTTACCTGATCCCAGAAAGTTTGGTTTGAAAACGTTAACTAAACGCTTCAGCCGACAACATACACTCAAAAACTAATACCTTTGGCACATCTTGCATGAAGTACGCCTAAGGTCAACTTTCATGAACTTACTTTTCGAACCGTAGAAAAGGCTTTCATTTTGGCACCTTTTTTGTATAATTATTCAAGAAACTGTAGTTATTGCCGTATAATTTGCAATGCTCTCTGTACGAGAAGATTTCGACATCTTATAGTTCAACGACCTATCCCAAAATATTAAATTTTTCTAAAGTTTCAATGAATTTGATTCACCGTGTTCGAAGGTTCGAACAATAATGCTTTTTACAACCTTGAACTACAACACGAAGACTTGTTGCCTGCTCTAAAACCGCAAGGAAAAAAAGGGTGCAAATAAACTCATTCCAAAACTAGATATTTGGTTTCGTTTCTATTTTAGCCAAGCGAACTTGGTTTATTGATAAACCTTTGAACTTTAATAACTGGGTTTGATAGTGCAGGACGAATACAAATTACTTTAGGGTAGGTAAGCAACTTTTCTTGGATTATCAAGTTGGTTTAATTAAAATGATAGAAGATGTACTTACGCAATTACTTTAAGTTCGTATTGTTGGCAAATAAAATCACGTTGTGAAATTAAACAAATATATTCCGGGTGAGTTTTTATTTTTCAGGAAAAAGTCAAAAAGAAATAATTTTTTTCTAGCCAACTGCCTGCCTGTTGCCTGTCATCTGTCAATTATATAGCTGTGTTCGTTGAACTTGAGAAAGTTCATACAAAATTTTTTCGGAAGTCACAAGAGGTCCGTTTCTTTACTTTGTCCCTGTCCACACGTGTTATTCCAATAACGTTATATCGGTCGTTTCTGGGCAAAAGGGGTGAGGAAGAAAGAGGTTGGATGCGCAAAACGAAATCAGATTTATCTGCCTAAGCAGTACACTTGGCGTGTCCAGACGGGTTATACTCATAACGTTATGCTTTTTTTAATAAACTTTCCAACACAAAATGGAGAACTTGTGCGAGGAATTATAACAACGTGTAGACACCTAGCGTTAACAGCATAACGTTATTGAAATAACCCGTCTGGACAGGCACTTTGCGCATAGAACATAAATTCTCTGTTGCTCACAAAGTAATGGTGGATTTACATCAGAGATAAGAAATTAATTAGATGGCAAACTTCACACACACATTGAAACTGCCTACAAGCTGATTTACGCATCCATTTACCGAAAATCTCCTCTGCTACTTTGAGTACAGCTTCCACTTCACCTTTACTTTACACAAAATCTCACTACTACCACTTTGAGTACAGCAAATCTCACTACTACCACTTTGAGTACAGCTTCCACGTATTCACAGACAGAGGATGTGATAACAAAAACAACAATGTAAACAAATGGTTGTTGCGGGGCAAGAGAAGTAAAGGTTTGCCATCTAGTAAATTTCTTATCTCTGATTTACATGCATCTGCAAGTGCAGCTAAAAAAAGGAAGCAGGCACAAGATGTAAAATTCATACTTGTCTGATAGAGAGGGAAATCACTTTAGTTATAGGATGCGGATGAAAAATTATAGGTGCAGTTGAACATGTTCGTCTACACCTGTAGTTTTTCATCTGCGGCCATAATTGTATTCTTTTCTCTTTTTAACTTTTGTGCTTTATAATTTTACTTCTGTAATAGCAGACGCATGTAAAGACATGCAAGACACAAGACGTAAAATTCATACTTGTCTGATAGAGAGGGAAGACACCATCTGCACTTCCTTAGTTATAGGTGCAGCCATAATTCTATTCGCATATCTTTTTAACTTCTGTGCTTTATAATCTTCATCCGTCCCGCTTTACTTTTCTGCACTTCTGCAGTTGCAGACGCATGTAAACCCAGCATTGTTCGCACTAAATTTCAACAAATCGGCCGATGTGAACTTCGTCTATGCTATGTAATTGGCTGAAAAAAGAAAGATAACAACTGCTTTCTTCACGAATAGTTTCAACAAGCTTGTGTTTATTTGATTTTGGATTTTGGAAACACTCTTTCAACTGCCTTCCCTCTGCACTTTTCTGCACTTCTGCAGTTGCAGATGCATGTAAAAATCCACCATAATTGGATTTAGATTCTAAACCAAACAGTCCTTCGTCAAATTCTTTTTCTGGATCCGACTTAAAGTTTCTCATTGAACGAAACCAGAACCGGTTGGTGAAACCCAACGGCAAATGTTGTCAAATTTCAATTTCGAAACTCGGAGGTACGGAGGATGCTTTAGAGCGAAATAATTTTGAAAAGTACAATTTATATATTCAAAAACTTTGAAAAAGTAAAGAACAATTACAAACTATCAGATATATTATAATTGTTGCTTAAATAATCATGTCGGGCTTATCAACTTTGGCCGCTTTTGATGATATTCGGCGATGCGTTCATGTGCTCACGGATGGAATCGCCGAAGAAGGTTTTGTTAAACGATATTTTGATTACAATTTTATAGGCACTTAATTACTGAAATTGTCTTTTCAGAGTTCTTAAAAGTATTAAAACTCCAAGAAGCATTTCGATTAGAATGCTTGAGTGGTACTCGAGAAGCTCAACGTATACAAAAAGAACTTGACGCTTCCCTACAAAACATGGCTGACCTAGAAACAAAGCTATTTCATGCTCGTCGCCTTCTGGAAATGGAAAGCAAGGCTAGAAGAGAAGCAGAACATGAACGTGATCAGATGGTAAGCAAATTCTAACTTAACTACAGTTTATTTTATACTAAAAGTAAAAAAACTATAGGAGAAAAAAATGATTGCGGCCGCTGAAGTTCTGCGCAACGAGCACGACATCAACGAAGAAACCAAAGACAAACTAGCGTTTCTTAACACATTTCAACAAAAGAAACGCAAGTCTCTAAATACACACATAGAAGAGAAGTACGGTAACGAGATTAATTCAACGGGGTCTTTTCTGTCGGATCTATCGCTTACACAGTCCGAGGATGATTTTCTCGATGTGCGCACCTCAAAAACATGGCAAAAGCACCGGCCATCGTTGACTAAAAACACAGGTCCGTTCATTGGTGGAAAACGCTCTCGTGTTAGCACGGGAACTCCGAAAGCTGCCCCCACTCCACCAAGAACTTCAATCAATGCAAACAAACATACGCTGGAGCTTGGTGCTAATGAAAAAATCTGTGCCACAACAAAGGTTTCGATCCCTCAAGATGGCAGTGGTGTTATACGAGCAGAGTCTATAATCGAAGCATTACCAATGACAAATGAAGAGCACCGTCCCCAAGAATCATCTATGAAAAGCCCTCAATCTAAAATGCCTCGATCAAATAACAATTTTACTCCTATGCGTACGTCTCCGTATAAGGAAACTCCAGTTACTCAAGCAGTCAATCCATACTCGGGTGCATCACCAATGATCAAACATCGCAGCATGATGCGCCAGCACAATTTCTCATCAAAAACTTTCATCCGAACAGATACATGCACTCATTGCCAGAAAAAGTACATACTTAGAGTTATGATGTCTTGAGTTAGTTTTAATTACTTTGTTTTGTTTTTAGAATACGTTTCGGATCAGTGGCATTGAAGTGCAGGGATTGTCAGGTTTGCTGCCACGCAGACTGTCGTGGGCTGCTTACTGTCACTTGCGTTCCTCAGAGCGGTACTCCAACAATAAAAGGTCTAATGGGTTACATTACCGATCATGCACCATCTCTCCCACCAATGATTCCAGCTCTCATTGTCCACTGCGTCAATGAGATTGAGACCCGTGGCCTTACCGAATTGGGAATTTATCGCGTTTCTGGATCAGAACGAGAGGTGAAAGCATTGAAAGAGCGATTCCTTCGCGGCAAGGGAACTCCTCACTTGGGAAACATTGATGTCCATGTGCTATGCGGGTGTATTAAAGATTTCTTGCGATCTTTGCGAGAACCTCTCATACCCACTGGTATGTGGAAGGACTTCTGCAATGCCGTGCAGGGTGTCACTGAGAACGATATACAAAAAAACTTGTACAGCGCAATCAACGACATGCCACAGGCAAATCGCGATACACTTGCATTCCTAATTTTGCATTTCCAACGAATCGCTGAATGCCCAGAAGTGCGGATGCCAATCGAGAATATTGCCCGAGTTTTTGGACCAACAATTGTTGGTTACTCATGCCCTGACCCAGACCAACATGCTATTTTCACTGAGATCCACATGCAGTTCTCCGTTATGCATAATCTGATGAAAATACCCACAGAGTACTGGAATAAGTTTGTGGACATAGATTTTGATAAGGAGAATATGCGCCATGCTGGCGCTGCACCACAAACTCCTCAAAACAAAGACTCTCTGTATTCTTTATATGGTAAGTCGAATTTTAAAATGTGGGTCGGCAAAAAGAAACAATCATTCAAAAACATTGGCAAACAATTCAAGAAACTTTTCAAAACTTGAAACGTTTCTCTTTTTGTAACTGATAATTGCTTCTGAATTATTTTTTGATTTTTAATTTGAAGTGGAGTAACTGCTGTTAGTTTTGGACCCACTTTAGTGAGTTTATTTATGGAAATCATATTAACAATGCAACATTGATTACAGCCACACCGCTAAAGAGCACTTTGAAGAAAAGGAAATTCTATGCTACGCCACCCTACTCGCACAAGAAGAAGTAAAGAGGTTAAAATGAACCCAACAAAACTGAAATACCTGCTTTTTTTTTTTTATAAATTATGAAATTATGTTTCCTCTGTTCTATAGTTGAATTTTGTATTTTATTTAATTTACAACACACCATTCTTTTTAGAAATGAGATACTGAAGTTGAATAAACTTTGAGTTACCGCAAAGGAGATTTTTCTTTAGACGAGCAGCTTCAAGACACGGGAATTCTATGCTATGCCATTTTATTTAAACAGAAGGATGGCAAAGAAATCAACAATGCAAATAGTTTTTGTTTCATAAACTATGATACTCGTAGCATGTTTCGTGGATCCTTTTGTTGATTTTTGTATTTAGTTCAATTTTCCAACAGATCTGGGATGTTACAATTGAAATACTGGATTTAAATAAAGTTTGAGTTTCCATGAAGCAGATTATTTATTTTGTATTTGTTTTTATTTTTTGAATGTTTTTTTAATTTAAACAATCATTTAAAAGTTTGAAAACTTTCGATCTTGGATGCAAAATGGATTGTGAAGTTTGGACATTGCTTTTTATAGATCTGACAAATTTTGTTTACGTAACATGGATATAAATTGTTAGGACTTACTTAAGTGGGCATTACAGTTCGGGGTGAACCTCAAACAAACGGGCCTCAAACAACATCCTTCTATAACGACTTCGATTTCGGGCGAGCTCTCTCCAGTTTTGCACTCTAAGTCGGTTGAGGTCTTCTTCCACTTGATTGCGCAACCTAAGACGAGGTCTTCCCCTTCCGCGATTTCCCTGCAGTGAATGTGCTTTGGAAAACCCGTCGAGCCGGAGCGTTTGGGTCCATCCGCTGTACATAGCCCAACCATCGTAGCCTCGCGTTGCGTACTCTTCTGGTTATGCCCATGTCGCGGTACAGCTCATACAGCTCGTTGTTGTATCTTCTTCTCCAATCATTGGCTTCGCATACGGGACCAAAGATCATTCGGAGAATTTTTCTTTCGAAACGACCAAGGGTTTCCTCATCCGCTTTCGATAAGGTCCATGCTTCCGCGCCGTAAAGCAGGACTGGGATGATTAAGGTCTTATACAAGGTTACCTTGGTTTTTCTGGAGAGGGTTTTGTTTCTCAATTGCCTTCTTAACCCAAAGAAGCAACGGTTGGCAAGAGTTATTCTCCATTTGATCTTCGCACTGATGTTGTTTTCCGTGTCTATAGCAGATCCTAGGTAGCCGAAGTCCTAAACTACCTCGAAGGTATGTCTGTCTATTGAGACGTTTTGTATAATTCGTCGATGTTCTGTGTCCCTGTTTGAAGACAGCATATACTTCGTTTTGCCCTCATTACCCGCATCAAACCCATTTTTTACCGCTTCTATTTCAATACTCACCAAAGCACCTATGACATCACGCTTCCTTCTTCCCATTACGTCAATATCGTCTGCGTAGGCGAGGAATTGTACAGACTTTTGAAAGATTATTCCTCTAGTGTTGACGTTTGAGTTTTGTACAATCTTTTCGAGTATGATGGTGAAGAAACTGCATGACAGTTTGTCGCCTTGCCTTAAGTCTTTTTCGACATAAAAGCTCTCCGTAAGTTCTCTAACGACCTTGAGAGAGCAGCGTGAATTCTCCACAGTCATCCTGCATAGTCGTACGAGTTTTGCAGGGATGCCCAAACTAGACATGGCTCTGTACAGCTCGTCTCTGTAATACTTTCACACGCGGCCTTGAAATCGCTTTAGTATGAACTAAATTTCCGATGATATTCATCCATTCGTGCTTAGGCTCATACTGCTTTAGAATAAAACCGGAATGAATAGTTTTTGTAAAGCGTGTCATTGAGTCTTTGATGAGATTCATTTTGCTAAGATACCTGATCATCAAAGAAGTAGCTATATTATCAAGACTGATTCTTGGCGACTTTTTTTTTGTGAAACAAAATAAGCTTATCCATTGTATTTATTTACAATTCTCGTCAGATGTCCCCCATCCTTTCAAATGATACAATTTTCAGTTTATGTTCATTTTTGAAGTTAAATATAAATAGGGTGGCGCTACAGAGCGAGAGGAGCCCCTGGGCCTAGCGCATTTCTCACAACCATGCCTTGTGAGGGAATGGAGGGGACCTACAATTTTCTGCCGGTTCCGAACGGCTAATCGAGAAAGCGCTTTTCATGGCAATGAATACTAACGGAGGACTTGCCAATTCCTCGCGAAAGGCGATACCCGTGGAAAAAACATTTTTGCCTCTGTCATTGTATATCTAAACTATAGTAATTTTACTGGACACCTTTTTTCATCTCCTGTATTGATCGTTAGGTGGCGCAACATCGCGTGGGGAAGCGCGAATCAGCTGATGTGGAATGTTTATTTTTAGCGTGCGTAAGAAAGAAAAAATATATATTTATATATATTTGTTTCCTGCTCTTACGCATATAATTTTCTTCCTTCCTTGTATATCTAAACTATAGTAATTTTACTGGACACCTTTTTTCATCTCCTTCATTGATCGTTAGGTGGCGCAACATCGCGTGGAGAAGCGCGAATCAGCTGATGTGGAATGTTTATTTTTAGTGTGCGTAAGAATGAAAAAAATATATATTTATATATATTTGTTTCCTGCTCTTTCGCATATAATTCTCTTCCTCTTCAAATACAGTCTTGTGGAATACATTCCAACTTTTGTGGTGTCCATTCAATTTCCATTTTGTCACCGGAACGGGTCAAAGTAATAGTACTATAGAATTTATATACAATGGTTGGTTCTGAGTCTATTATGTCCGTTTTGGGACAAACTTTGACTCGTTCCGGTGACAAAGTGGGAATTGAACTTACGCCACAAAAGTTGGAATGTATTCCACAAGACTGTATTTGAAAAGGAAGAAAATTATATGCGTAAGAGCAGGAAACAAATATATATAAATATATATTTTTTCTTTCTTACGCACGCTAAAAATAAACATTCCACATCAGCTGATTCGCGCTTCCCCACGCGATGTTGCGCCACCTAACGATCAATACAGGAGATGAAAAAAGGTGTCCAGTAAAATTACTATAGTTTAGATATACAATGGACGAACAAATTTTAAATTTCTAAAAACGATTTTGAACGGTCGAATTTTCATTAATTTCACCTTGTGGTAACTACGGATGCGACATCTAGTGAGTTTATTTAATTTCCTTAAACCCATATTAAATATGGGGAATCTAGCTTGAACATGAACCATTATGAATGGTATAATACAATGGTAGGCTTTTGGGACACTGTCGCATCTCTTTTTTTTAAGTGTTCTCTTTCTATTGCTCCACTGTACGAAATCCAATCAAAAAGAACCTATTTCAGCCATATTGAATTTCAGTATCCCCTCTCATGAATACCAGCTTGACTTAATTGAGAAATCGGGTGACGCCCATCTACCTGACGTTTATAATAATTTTAAAATGTATACATATGTGCGATGTTTTCTATCTGTTTTTTTTTGTGTAAGGTGAGTGAGTAGAGATGGAGAGGACGATTTTCAGGTATAAGTGTAACACCGTTAATATGAAAGAAAACGCATTCTGAAAACCAAAAAAAAAAAAATTCGATTTATTTAATTAAAATAGATATAGGCAAGTACATAGATAGATAGGTAACTTGAATGAGAGGAGTTTTGGGAATGAACAGATGTTTAATCACAAGAGAATTGCACTGGCTATGAAGCCATATTCGTCGATAAAAGTGTTACATTGACCTTGCATTTTGGGAGGGTAAGTTTTTTTCATTGCGGGAGGTGTAAATTTCACCAGAGAGTGAGCTAAAAAAAATTCATATAGGTAAGTTATCGCTGCTCAATTTTTTGGTAATATCGGAAAAAGATTTTTAAATTTCAAATATTTTAAAAGTGATTTCAAGCTAGTGTCGGAACTAAGGCTCCCTTTAAAGCCTCATTAATTAGTTTAGAACTGCGCTGTTAATTTTTGTAGGTAGGTATACCTACCTGAGGCATATAAAGGTTTTCTAAGAGAGACTCCACAACTCTGAATTAATTTGTCAACTCACCCTTTCACTAATCATCGAACTGCCATTGTCAATTATCAATTTATTCAGTAAACTCAATATTTTTGCCATGCTAAAGTACACAAACGAACAACACAGCATGTTATAAAAATTTTCTACCGAAATTCGAAGTCGGTGAATACGACTTTAAAGGCTTCAACTACAATTTTCGGTCATGATTCTCGCCTTAGGACCTAGGAGACATCAGGCAATAACAAGTTAGGGGAAGTGGGGCAAGACCGCATATGGGGGCAAGACGGTTTTCGTATTATGTTGTATGAAAAAAAAAAAAAAAAAAAATATGGCAATACTTAAAACTAGAAACAAGAGGCTGTTGGTATGATCATTCATATCTGCCAGTATGAGCTCATTCGGTTGCGACCTCAAGAAGTTACGGTTGTTTTTGTGGTTTTTTGTCAAAATCTAATCGTTCGATTGTAGTGTATGCATGTAAGTTCTTTTCTCAAAAGTAAAATAAATAAGATTATGTATAAATTTTTGAATTGAATTTTTTATTAGAAAGTGAAAATTATTATTTGCGAATAAATGAAACTAAAGACTAAAATTCAAAAGAAAAACCGAAAACTTTAAATAAAATCAGAGTGGGGCAAAACCGCATATGGGCGGTCTTACCTCTATGCGGTCTTGCCCCAATGTTTTTTGTTGCTTATCTGTTTATTTTGTCTTAGAATATTTATTTTTTTGTATATTTTAGAGTCAAGTATGGTTCGAAATTACGTACGCAAAACAACCTGGGAGTCATGGCAGGAATCTGAAATGAAAACAGCACTTGATGCAGTTTTAAAGAACGAGATGGGGTTTGACAAAACTTGTTAAGCCTTTAATGTCTCTAAAAGCACTCTTATGGAATCACTTAGCCAATATTATGCGCCAAAAGTAAAACAAAAATGGATGTGAAAAAGTTCACCATCAATGGTTTCTGAGTATTGAATTCGAAAAAACTGTTTGGCATTGCGTACCTACAGTACCTACATGAAATCCACTATCGTTCAGACTGCAGTTAACGCATTCAAAAAGACGACAATTTATCCACTAAACAGTGATGTGTATAAGACTGAATGTTTGAACCAACAGAAACCACCAAACTTCGGTAAAAGTCTTTAAAGAACCCGCCACGACTTCCTCATTACAAGAAGTTTCGAAAGCACTCATTGAAAGGGCTCGTTCAATTGAACCGCCTGCAACAGCAGATGGTAATTTCTTTGAAGTGTCTGCTCAAGAAAACATACAACACAGACTTCGTCGATGCTTTAGCTGCACTATAGACATCATTCCACCAACTTTAACAGCTGATGCATCTTTCATTTTGTTTTCTCCGAAAGAGCTTGCGAAGATACCCTTGGGGTGAGAATATCATCTCAAAGAAATACAAGGCGATGAAAAACGGCAATACATATTGAAAAGTTCGCCGAATAAAGTTGAGCCCTGGGCCTTGATAAAAAAAGCGACTCATCGTGAAGCCCAAAAAAAAAGCTAAGCGACAGGCTCCATATAATCTTGCTGTAAAAGAGGATGAGGACATTGGTTTTACAGACTGCAGGTGATGCATCATCTGCCAGGATCTTTATTCCAAATCAAACCTATAACTGATGCCTGGATTTAATGAACCACGTATTCTGGGTGCGCTCACGAAGCTTGTGCTGGAATAAAGTACAGATGAAGGCGTCACATATGGCTGCAATTTTTGCAAATAGGTCTCATATTGAAGGAAAAAATGGTCTTGCCCCAAACAAATTTGATTGGGCGGTGTTGCCCCCGTTTCAGTTTCAGTTTAGTTTATTTAACACAATAGAACAAATAAGACCTAGTCTTTTATAGTACATAAGATAATTGGAACAATTTCAAAATAACAATAAATGAAAGTTATACAAAAGTTAATAAATCAAAATAGAAAAACAATAAAAGTATTAAATCAGTGTTTTGATTCTATTAGGCATTTTGAACAATAGAGATTGTGATAAAGAAAAAAAAAATTATTAAAAATTAAAAATATGTTTAGAAGTAGATATAGAAAGAAGACTGATAGACAGAAAAGTGAAATGAGAAAAAAGAAAAGAAAATACTGACCCAAGCTTAAAGACAATGATTGATTGAATTTTTTCAGCCAAGAGAATTTTATCATTATAGAGATGAAAAATGTGCCAATACTGCAGCTTTGAATTTACTATCACCAACTATTTTTTTTTAACACCGTGGGGAGGGAATTCCATAATTTGGCCACATAAACATAGAAAAGACGCGAGGAGTGTAAATAAGCAAAGAAGGGGGTTATAACAAGATTTAAGTTTCTGCTTGATTGAGCGAATTGAAGTTTTTCATATAAATAAATTGGAGTTTTGTTCATAATGATGTTATGCATAAAGAGGCAGCACTTTGTGTCAAGAAATTGTTGAAAAGTGCATCCTAGGACCAGTTTATGATAATGCGATATATGTTCAGATCGGCGTAGCCCATACACATACCTAATCATATCATTGAACGCGACCAGTAGCTTAAGGTGGGAGTGAGAGTCGAGTTTACATCAGTACACAACTGAAGAATAATCTAATATAGGCAAAAATAGAGTCTTAGTCTTAGTAGTCTTAGTCTTAGTCTTAGTTTCGTAGCTACAGGAGTAAAGTTCGGTGTCCGAAAATTTCAACTGCAAATTGTTTAAGAATACAGGTGGGATTTCATCAGTGTTATAAGGTGTCTTAGAAATACATACAAGCTGAGACTTGTTTGGGTTTAAATTAACTCCGTTGCAAACCGACCAGTTGTAAATATTAGATAGGTCTTCATTGACTCTTGATATAAGATCTTCAATAAGTCCGATTGGTCGAGAAAGATATATTTGAGCATCGTCAGCACAAAGATGTAAGGATACACTTGAGCAAACTTTAGGCAAATCGTTAATGAACAGACAGAAAAATAATGGCCCCAAAATAGATCCTTGGGGAACTCCCGCGCACAACGACCCATATAAGGAGCAATTCTGCCCATAAACAACCATTTGGTGACGATTGATCAGATAATTCATTATCAGCACTAGTGTGAAGCAGAAAAGTGGGAGAGTTGTGATCGCTTCAAGATCACTACTCGTAACGCCGGAAATGGAAAGAAGAAGAAGAAGAAGCACACCGATCTCTCACTAAAGCCAAAATACAGTCTAAGTTTCTGACAAAGCACCATATGATTCACACTATCAAAAGCTTTGGAAAAATCAAGCAAGCAGAGTACCGTTAAGTAATCCATATCAAATTTAACCCTATATCATCGACAATCTTTACCATAGCAGTAGAACAGCTGTGACGTTCACGCGAAAGCCAGATTGAATTGGGGATATCAAACTATGTTCATTGAGAAATGTAGAGATTTGTTTAAAAATAATTTTCTCAAAAACTTTCGAAAGACAGGGTAAAATACTGATGGGACGAAAGTCATTTACCTTCAAAGGCTGAGTTTTTTTCGGGACTGGAATAACTTTAGCTAACTTCCAAGCATTGGGAAAGATTGAGGTTGTGATACAGAAGTTAATTATATGCGTAAGACTGCTTAGCAAATGTGGCAAGATCATTTTCACAAAACAAATAGGAATACCATCCTCACCAACAGCATTAGACTTGATAGAACGGATAGTATTAACAACATCTATTTCAGATACAACTTCAAAAAAGAAGGACAGTCGATCATCCGGAACAAAACGTGAATTATCAACAGCGGTGGAAATAAAAGCATTATTAAGGTCATTGACATCAGGAATGCTATCAGTACTGTTTATCTTACCAACCCCAATAGAGCGTAGATTACCCCAAAGTTTTTTTGCTGTTTGATCCGTACTTATAATTTTGATAAAAAATATCTTTTTTTCGCCCTGCGGGTTATGTACAGCTGCGGTCAAAATAATAGTAGTATAGAGCTTAAGAAACAACATAATTGAAAAAAAACTTATCCGTCAATTCTAATTTAAAAAACCAATAACGTGGTTTTCAAAGTGGTGTTTTAAGCTTTTATTTACAAAAAAAAAAAAACATTAGTTTAATATTATTATCCGATAGTTGCAAGTTTATTGAACAGATGTTGAAATTCAGCGGTCAAAAAAATAGTAGTGATAGGAAAATCTACCTTAAAATGTTACGAAATCGAAAAATTAGGTCAAAATTTTTATTACAATATGTGGCTGAGTGTTCGTACCTTTAATTAGTACTTAGTTTCATGTCCTTTGTTAGCTATAACAGCAGTACAAAGACGTTAAATAGAGTTTATCAGGTTTCCACACCTTCCTGTGCTTATCGAACTCCATGATTGCTGTAACGCTTCACAAAGGACTGTGTTGTTGCTTGGTTTACATCTAGAAGCATATTTTTTTTACAGCGCTCCAAAGGTTTTCAATGGGATTAAAGTCCGAAGACTGTGCGGGCCACTCCATCACATCTACTTTAAATACTTTCCTGAAACCATTGCTTCTTGCTGAAAGACTAATTTTAGCAAGAAGCAACTTCATTTACGGTAGCATTCAGCTTCAGTATACGGTAGCGTTACTTCCTGCATTATCCTAACATAGAGATGCTGATCCATAATGGCTTCAATCCCCATTATGGGTCCAACTCCGCAGAAGAAAAAACATGCCCATACCATTATGATTGTAAAGTGTGGATTATATTCGGTGTTTGGGGGCCTTCTTACATATTGACGAGATCCTTTTCCACCCCTTAAAACAATTAAAGTGTAACGGGTTTTCACTATCAACGCAATACAAAGTGGAAAAATACCAATCTGTGCAATGCTTTTACTCACACTACTATTATTTTGACCGAAACTGTAGGTAACTCGAATGATTCCGAGCATGGCAGAAAGTTTCCCAGTTTGCGCTTGTTTCAGTACGCTTCCATCTAGAGTATGCTTTGTTACGTATTTTGATTGCACTGCGAACCTCCGACGTAAACCAGGGACATTTTCTATTAATTATAGCTTCTGTCTTTAAAGGAACATGTGCCTGAAAGAGATTAAATAATAATGTTTCAAAGTGATCGACTTTGCTATTTATGTCAGATGTGAAGAAACAGTGTCTCCATGGTAAAAGACTCGCATCTAATTGCAAAGCATCATTGTTAATGGATTTAAAATCTCTAAATTGAAAAAATGATGGAGAGGAAGAACGATTGAAGTCAATATTATACGTACAAAACAATAAGTCGTGATCAGATATGCCGGCTAGAGAAAGCTGATCATTTAATAAAATGTTTGATCGGTTTGAGACCATTATCACATCGAGCAGACTAGGAGGGGAGTTTGGAGAAAAATATGTAGCATAGGAATTAATTATGGACAATCCAGAAGCAGCACTTAGATCTAACAGTTGTCGAGCTTTACTGTCAGATTTTAATAGATCTGCGTTGAGGTCACCACATATTATAATATGCTCATAATTGTGCAGTAAAATCATGAAGAGCTGAAAACAATGGCTCAGATGAGTGAACTCGCTTTGAATTGTAACTTACACCAACAAGACATTTAATAGTACCATCCGTAACTTCACTACCTTCCGATTTACTCAATATTTTTGACTGCAAACGTTTATATAATTGATCGATACTAGCTGAGTGACTACTCAGTTTCCACTGTTTTTTTGTCGATGTTTTTCAAAAATTTATTATCTTTTTTCCAATATTTTATTCATTTTTTATGTCAATTCCACTGCGCACAGTAGAGCAATTTGTATAGGAGAGCGGAAAAGTCCACAAAAACCGGGCCACAACCAATTTGAATAAAGTGATCACTGAATGCGCGAAATTTAAAATACAGTGGACTCCCTCTAAGTCGAACTTTCACGGGATGTTTTAATAAGTTCGAGTTAGAGGGAGTTTTTAAAAAATTCGAGTTAGAGAGATTTTTTTTTTTTTTAAATAAAATAAATAAACAAAAGCTTATTACTTCTATGGCTCGTTAATTCATTACTGTCATTTATCATTGTCTCAACAAAATTATTTAAAAAAATTAGTAATTTTTGACTGATATATCAAATTGGATGAAGTATTTACTTGTTTTAAAATTGACTCCATTTTAAAAAGGTTGTTTTGAACCTCATCTGGTACATCTTCTGTCAATTCAATCGCTGTTTACAATATTTCAATTGCATTTTCGATTGCATTCTTTTCTGGCATTTTGATGTTTATTATTTCGGCTTCTTCATCAGCTTCACTGTCGTCATCGTTAGCATCATCAGCATGTACTATTTCTTCCAAAATTGTCTCACTATCTAGTATTTCTGTGGCAACAATACCGTCATCGACTTCAACATAATCCCTTCAATTAGCACTCGTAATGTTGCAATCAGTTTCAGTCGGCCGGTTCCAGATCCTCTCGATTTCATTGGTGTCGTCGGCGTCGGTTTCACATATCAGTTGGTCAAGCGGAATATGATCTTCATCGTCCCAAGTCTCGTCCTTGAACCCGGCCTTTTTAAACAATTTTCAATTGTCAAAGGAGTTACATCCCGTACCCATACATATGCCTTTGAGACCTGAAGTGTACAACTCTTTTTGGTTTCCCAAGCGCTTGAGATCTATAGGTTAGTATATGTTGAGGGGGAAATACTCAAGCTTTATAAACTTTAATTATTCCTTGACTTGTTTTGGGTGGGCAGGACAGTTGTCGTTGAAGAATAATACCTTGCGCTTTGTTCGCCCAAACTTTGCGTCGAGCTTTAAAAGCCAACTAGTAAAAAGATCTTCTGTCATCCAAGAATAGGCAAAAATTTTATTTTATTAAAAAAGCGAGGGTTTTATCTTTTCCCGATGAATAAGAGTTTAAGCTTTTTTGAGCCTGTCATGTTGGACCTCACCACAAGGCATGTTACTCTTTCTTTACTTTAGAACATAACATTTTTCCCTTTCAAAGCCAAGATACGTGTCGGTAAACATTTGTTAAAAAATCCCGTTTCATCGACATTAAAAATGTCGTCCGGTTTAAATCCTCGAACAATTTCTGAAATCTGATGTTTCCATTCATTGGCTTTGTTATTATCAACAGAAGCACTTTCACCAGACAAAACTTTGCTAGGGATACTATGCCTGGTTTTAGATCTGGTAAGCCAACCATCACTTGCCTTGAAATTAGAAAATCCTAAGATGGCTGCGAATTCCAGCGCTTTCTTTTTTAAGATTGGACCGCTTACATGCAAACTATTGCCACGCATTTACTCGAACCAAAACAGCTTTGTCAACACTTTCATACTCACAAGCTTTGTTCTGCTTAAGGTGACTATTAACAGCACAACCATGTCGAGTTCTTAATTTTTCTCCTTCAGCCCATATCGAAGAAAGAGTACTTTTGGGAACGCCAAAATCTTCAGCAGCATGAACAACAAAACAATGCGAACTGCGCGAGACTAATTCTTAAAAATGTTCGTTTCTGCAAAGGAAAATTCGACTTAGAGGGATTGAAAATAGTCCAAGAATCTATAGAACTTGTTCGAGTTAGAGGGAATTTCGACTTAGAGGGAGTTCGACTTAGAGGATGGTTTTTGTATGGAAAATTGACGGGAATGCAAAAATATGTAGAAAAAGTTCGAGTTAGAGGGAATTTCAAATTAGATGGAGTTCGACTTACAGGGAGTCGACTGTAAACCAGAACAAACTCACAACACAAAATGTGTTAAGTGTATTTTTATCAATTTTACAAAAAAACGGATTCTGTAACAAGGAGCAACAGTAAAAAAATAAAAATAAATAGGCCTATCGCATTTCTCACAACCATGCCTTCCGAGGGAATGGAGGGGACCTACAACTTTCTGACGATTAAAAACGGCTAATTGAGAATGCGATTATTATGGCAATGAAATAACCAACGGAAGGCTTTCCAATTATCCGCGAAAGGTGCTACCCGTGGAAAAACATTTTTGCCTCTGTTGGGATTCGAACCACGAACCTCTGAGTTAACAAGCAGACTACCACAAAAAGAGACTTGATTACATACTCAGAAACTATTCACTTAATTGACTTTAACTAGGATTTCAGTCAAAGAAGAAAGTACTTACTATCAAATTTTTTAAGTATGTGATATGAGGTCTCTTAGTTGATTTTCAATAATTTTTTTTTGAAAATCATGTCACTTTTTATTGTTTTATAAAATCTGAAGTCCATATTGCCTGAACAAGAGGAGGTGGACTCTTGCCAAAATAAGTCAGAAAATTTAACTAAGAATAGGGAATGGGAAGAAAAATTTCACTGGATATCACTAAACGGGTTGGTCTCCATTTCGACTGAGCGTTCCACTCAGAAGGTAACTTTCGATTCTGAAAGTAGAGAGGCTTCAAACACATTCCCTATTATAGTTGTATAAAAACAGGTAATTCGTAAGACTCTGAAGTGGATGGAAAAGATAGGTAATTACTTTGTTCTCGCCAGCCCAGCACCTTATCTTTGAGTTGAACTTCAACTTTTATCTGAATCTTTGAAATTGTAAGTACAACTAATTTTATTCAGACGATGACGATAAAATGACTCACACAATCAAACGCAAAGAAAAAATCCACTCCAATTTTATATGATTTAAAATTAATTAAAAGATAATCGTTCGTTGAATCTGGACTTTGATTACAACTTCTATCTTCAAAAGCAATGTCATTGCCAAAGGAATATAGTGCCTTAATAGTTTTTAGAACATACTCGTATCTATCTATTACCCATACATCGAAAATGAAAATACCCAGTCTAAAAAAGAGTGTGAGCCCCAGTGCCTTTTGGAAACAAGAATTAGTTTTTAGTGTTGTTGAATCCAGAGCCAAATACGGATTACAAAAGAACTCGAAAACCATCGTCGAATAAAGACAAACGAGGCTGCAAAAATGAGACTAACATTTTTATATCTTATCGCTTTTTTAATAAGTGGAAACTATTCGATATCGATTGTTAACAATGTTACGTTATCCAGTGATATTTTAAATGAACTGTTTTTTAACGAATTAAAATACAATCGAAACTTACATAACATATCTGAGCCTCACACAGATGGGCCATATAATTCAGAAAAATGCATTTTAAGTCTACGTGAGATAGTTAGCCAGTTTCCGAGTATGAAAGTTGCACCCTGTAAGTTTCACACCAAAGTAACTGAATATACTTTAAAGCAAACGGGACAAACAGAAAGCAAAACTATTCGATATAATATAAGAAAAAAGTGATGACGTGCGTCTAATTTTTTTTCTCTAAACCTTATAGTTGTCGATGCTTGGGGAAAGCTTCCATCTGGAATATTATACGGAAACTTGTATAACATTGGCAATTTTGATCAGTGTGTCACAACTTCTGTTACTTTGAACAATCTCACAGGCATTGTTGATGGTCAGTTCTGTTTTCTCAAAGTGCCTCTGAAAGTTCAGAAAAGTCGTCATGAAGAAGACTCAATGTTTATAAACTCACCAGTCTTTGAAGAACGAGCTAGTCTGGCCAACACGAAAATCAATATTGGAATGTGTGTTCCGGATAGTTGCAGTCCTCAATTGCTAACAGCTATTTTCGAAAAGGCAGTCAGCAAGGCTGTCAATGGAGCTTTATCAGGAGTATCAGTTGTCAAATGTACAAGTGGAAAAATTCCAAAATACGAAACAATAAACATTGTGGGCATGTGAGTATAAGAAATTTTATTTAAATTTTCTTAAATATTTAGTGTTTGTTTCTTTGCAGAGCTGTGTTCTCTGTATTTGGATTGCTAATGATTTTGAGCTCATGTTACGAGTTCTTCATGAACTACTGTGAGAGTAAGTGAAAAAAAAAAAAAAATAGTTTTTTGGTCTTCACAGAGTAGCGTGTTTTAGGCAAATGGAGTACGTGTTGACTCCCTGTAAAATCTACTCTGTCTACATATTGTCGAAAAAATGGTGTAATCGGAAATGCATTGCATGAATGAATAATTAAGAATTCTCTAGCGAAATTTTTATACTCCTCCCGTTGGGATTCAACTGCAGTATTCACTCATCTGATAGCATATTGGTTGTAAGGGCTTAATTTTTCTTGGCTCAAGAAAACTGTGTCGAAATCTCAAGACGATCGTATAGCCAAATCAACGGCATTGTGAATGTTTTATATTTGCTCGTCATGAGCGCGCTATTCTAACCTGGCAGTTTTAAAGCAACGAACGTTTTCAAAGTCGGGGCCCCTCATAGCTTCAAAACCACTGCACAGATCCTTTTGAAACTATTCTTAGATGAATGGAAATCCTCTTTCTTGATTCCAATTTTTAAATCGGGTTCCAAAAACAATGTAGAAAACTACAGAGGATTTTGTAAACTATTTGCAATTCCTAAGTTTTTTGAAAGACTTGCCAAAAAAAAGCTGGATTTCCTTGTTAAGGAACATAAGTGGTACAAAACATGGGTTCATCTCGGGAAGATCAACAATCAACAATTTAACATGTTTCTCTTCTTTCGTTGTTGACGCTATTGAAGGCAAAGATCAAGTGGATTTTATTTGTACCGATTTTAGCAAAGCCTTTGATTCGGTTTGTCCAAAAATACTGCTTCGAAAATTGTAATCATTTGGTTTCCACTCAAGCTTCCTTCAATGGATCTCTTCCTTAATTATGATATGCGTTCCAAAAGTCAAAATTGACGAATATACCTCAAGGCAGGTAAAATGTATCTCTGGTGTTCCACAGAGTAGTCATCTAGGTCCTCTACTTTTTATGATTCAGATGATCTGAAACTTTTTCTGAAAGTAACCTCTATTCGTGGTACCCGTTTTGTGATGGGTAGCATGTCCGCCTGTTAATCCAGAGGTTCGAGTTCGAATCCCAACAGAGGCAAAAATGTTTTTTCCACGGGCATCGCCTTTCGCGAGGAATTGGCAAGTACTCCGTTAGTATTCATTGCCATGAAAAGCAATTTCTCGATTAGCCGTTCGGAACCGGAAGAAAATTGTAGGTCCCCTCGATTCCCTCACAAGGGATGGTTGTGAGAAATGCGCTAGGCCCAGGGGCTCCTTGCTCTGTAGCGCCACCCTATTTATTTTTTAACCTCTATTTGTGATTGACAAAATCACGAATTGGATCTTGATAATCTATCTCACTGGTGTGCGTTAAACCGCAACGCCAAGAAATGTTTTTGATTTCTATATCTCATGGAAGAATCATACGCATGAGTTTTCATAATATCTTGACTGCAACCCTCTTCATAGAGAACTGAAAAATTTAAAAATTTAGGAGTATTTTTTAACTCCAAATTCTCTTTAACACTACATATAAAAGCTATTGTATCAAAAGCTAACTCAATGTTAGGATTTATCAAAAGGAACTCAACAGACTTTACTAACTCCCACACCACTACGTCTCTTTATACCTCACTAGCAAGAGTATGGAGACATCATCTGGAACCCTCACCAACAATCTTTTTCAGATCGAATTCAGATAGTTCAGAATAGGTTTACGAACGAAGTATGCATTTTACAAAATGCGATGGTGTTTTCATCCAAATTCCACAGCTAGGCAAAATCTTCTAGGGTTGCAGTCCCTCAAATCACATAGAACTAGTCTTGACATCATTTTTGTACGAGATATTTTATGTTATCATTTAAAGTGTCCTCCCTTGTTGTCACAGAGCAAACTATGGCATGAGTGAACCAATTTCAAGATCAATTAGAGAGTTTTATGAAATTTGTGGTCATATTGATTGAGCCTTTTCCAGATATAAATTCCGAAAAGAATTCTATTACTTATTTTTAAGAAATTGGAACCTATTTTGTTATAATATGTAATCTGTTGAGCTCATTGCTCGCAGGTGAAGTAAATAAATAAATAAATAAATAACTACTCCTTTAACCTACAGAGGAATAAAATTTTAAAGAAATTTTTTACCAACCTTGGATGTAGATTTAATCATTTTACCACCTGTTTTTTTTTTAGGATATTTAATATTTTTTTTATTTTTTATAGATACTAAGCATTTGAATAAATTTTCGTTGGACATTTTGTGACGTATGCAGGTAAAAAAATGAACCAGCTTTTTGCCGTCTTAATCGTTAGTAGTAGTGCCCGTGACATAATTGTTGACATGTCTGCTCTGATGACACTGTTAGTAAATTCATTGCAATGAAAAGCTCTTTTTCGATTAGACGTTCGGAACCGCCAGAAAACTGTAGGTCCCCTCCATTCCCTCACATGGTTGTGAGAAATGCGCTAGGCCCAGGGGCTCCTCGCTCTGTTGCGCCACACTATTTAATTATTTATTCATTTATTTGTTGAAAATTCATGTATACGCGCAACAATTTTAGGAGTTTTTCATTTTGCGATTTCAATTGGTAAAATAATTGTTCACTTCGCTTACAAATTGTTGAAAATAAATTTAGCACAACTTTTTAGCGAAATGAACTACAGTTCCGACTTAAAGTCGTTTTATTTTTGCGTGGAAATCACTCCCATTACTTTCAAACTGTGACTTAGTTAATTGAGAATTCCACCAATCCACCTTTTTGTAAAATCGGAAGCAAGACAGCCGAACCCCCTTTTCCATCGTCAAGGGCACATCACCTCGAATCCTAACTCGAAAGGACACCTTTTGAAAATGGAAGGTCTAGAAAAACTCAATACCTTTACTATATGCTTGGATTCTACCAGTGTACAACTTCAAACTCAACTTCACCATAGTCATACCCTCTGGAGAAGATCGTGAAAACACAAGGCCCCACACTTTAAGGCATGATATGGTCTGGTATACTGATTGCTTAAAAATAACAACTGGCACATTTTACGCCATTTTCAGCGATTCTCCTACAACAAACTTACATCAATAAATAGTAAATAGTAAAATAGTAAAAACTTTTCATTAAGTCTTGGTAGTCATTCGTCCATTTTCTAAGCTGAAGTTAGTTAATCAATGTTCGAGAATAACAAGTTCTTCGAACACAAAAAACAAAACAATCTCCAGTTTCTCAGACTGCCAAGCTACTCTAAAACCACTTCATCTGTCATAACATCCAAACTAGTCCAGGAGGCAATTACGTTACTCTCTAAACTAACAAAAAAAAAAGAGGA
This sequence comes from Melanostoma scalare, assembly GCA_949752695.1. Lineage (NCBI taxonomy): Eukaryota > Metazoa > Arthropoda > Insecta > Diptera > Syrphidae > Melanostoma > Melanostoma scalare. The sequence goes on from OX456985.1 coordinate 1,691,967, forward strand.
TATGATGGTCGCGAGAAGGCAGAAATCCTAGCTAAGGACGGCGCCTCTAAACTATCATCGGTCCCGAACCCCTCTGTGGTGTGAATAAAAACCTCTTCAAATACACAGCACACTGAAACAATCCAACAAAGGTTGGAGTAACTCATTCGGCCAAACCTGTTAAAAACTTTTTACGCCAAAATATATTGAAAAAGTCAAAATTCCTACTGAACCGCAATGGCAAAGCCCTAAAAACTTCCACAGGACTAGTAACCGGCCACTGTTCTCTAAAAAAACACCTTCACCAAACGAGGCTGCAAATCATCACAGACTGTCCAACACTTTTCCGTTTTCGAAAGCAAATACTTGACTATGAGATCATGCCTTTAGATAAGCTCAAATTCATTCACCCACAGACAGATTATTAGGTAACTTCTGGATCAATTCAGTAGCAAAATAACTACTCTGAAACTTCCCATGGGTTGGTACATACATTTTTCAAATTCGTAACTTTGTTTTGGGCCATCCCTTATTAGTTTTTCTACCCTGCATTTCAATTTGACTAGAATGTAGCCGGAATTTTTTTTAGTGTAAAGAGTTAACGACAACATTGCCTTATTTCAGAAACTCCGGTACCTGTTCTCCTCGCGTTTTCTATGATAACAAATGGAAGAAAAATGTTCGCGATAAGCACAAAAAAATCACCTAATTCAATCGATTGTTTAACAGGAATGCGTGTTTTTTCAATGATTTGGGTTATTTACTGTCATACTTTTTTGATCAGCCGTGCCATTCCGGAAATCAATGGAGTTGATAAACTAGCGGTGAGTCGTATTCAACAAAATGCATTGTTGTCAATTGTTTTTCATTTCAGTGGTTAAAATCCTTTGGATCGATGCCAGTTGTAAACGGAACTGTATCAGTGGACTCGTTCTTTTTCATAAGTGGTCTCCTTGTAGCTTGGATCGGATTCCGGGAATTAGATAAATCGTAATGCCTACTTATAAGTTAGTGTCATTCATCTATTCTACTACTTCGGTGGTTTTTGTTTTGAAGGAAAGGCAAACTGAATATCATTATGATGTACGTACACCGCTATATCCGACTAACACCAGTTGTTGCTTCCGGACTTCTTTTCATATTTAGTTTGAATGAGATTATTGGAACGGGTCCCTTCAGGCAAGACACAATTAATTCGGAGAAGTGTAAGGGTCCTTGGTGGGGTATTTTACTATACCTGCAAAACTACTTCTTTCATTCGAAGGTGAATTTTCTTTATTTCTTCGACATAACATTTCGACAGATAAAAATTGTATCCACAGTGCTATGGCCGAACTTGGTATCTGGCTATAGATTTTCAACTTTATATCCTTTCGCCACTTTTACTGATCCCAATGTGGAAATGGGGAAAGAAATTCGCGCCAGTGGTGGTTGCTTTGGCTCTGATGTCTGTGGGTTGTGTTATGGCAATGTACATAACGAGTGGGTTTACAGATCTTCGTGGGTAAGTCTTGATCAAACATTGTAAGTATCTTATATCATTTTAAAGTACATTTCTATTTTAGATTCAGCAATAAAGATGAATGGGGTAAGACATATACTCCGATGCACACAAGATGTTCTCCTTGGCTAGTCGGTTTCGGCTTGGGTTACTTCATGCACGTTAATCGTCAAAAAACGTTCCGAATATCAAAGGTGCGTTGTTATATTTTCAAAAGCTTTTCTAAAATGAGATTTTTCATTTACGTGTAGCTTGTTCAACTGCTTGCATGGATAGCATGCTTTGTAACTTTGTTCGCAATTATTTTTGCACCTTTTGACACTATAAAGTCACACAATGGCCAAGGAACAGTCTTTGAAGCAGCGATGTATGAAGGATGGAAACGCTTCTCTTGGGCGATGGCGTTAGCTTGGATCACATTTGCTTGTCACTTCGGATTCGGGGGGATCATTGATTCGTTCTTATCTCATCCGTTTTGGCAACCAATGGGTCGCCTCACTTATTCACTATACCTTTACCACATGTTTGTGTTGAGAATCAATTTTGGAACAATGCGAACGGGGATGTATTTTTCAACATACAATGAGGTCTGTTTGAGCTGTAGTGTCTTTATTTTTGATCAATTTGCTTATTTCTTAGATATTATTCTTTTGGAGCTCATTTGGGATTTCACTTCTGGTTGCGATTGTGGTTTCATTGGCATTTGAGTCGCCAGTTTTGGTATTGGAAAAATTTATATTCGGCGGAAAGAAGCCAGCAAAGCAGATACCAATAGAATCTACTTCATCAGAAAAAGTTATTGTAGAAATTGAACACAAGGATTAATAGACTTACTAGTTGAACATAGTGTTTGCCTAATACGAAGCCGCAATACGAACTCGGAGTTGGAATGGATGCTAAAGTAGTGTGCTTTTTTGAAGATTGTTTATTTATTTTCCCTTTTTTTTTTAATTGTTCCTTCACAAATTTACAACACTCCTTTTATAAACAAATTACAGTTTTAATTTTAAAATAATTTTCTTGTAGTAAAAGACGTCAAAAATGTAAGAGAATTTGTTTTTTTTCCAGTGGTATCTAAATGCTCAAATTTAATGTTCATGGTGTTGTCATGTTCACAGGAATGATCCAGAGAACCCCACATACAGCACAGTTAAATAGCTTGATTGAGGGGTCATTTAAGGGGGGGGGGAGGGGGGGGGATGGGGTTGGTAGCGTATTATTTGCTGTTTTTTGTTTCTTAAATGAATGCCTAAAATTGACAAAGTTACGAATATTTTTATACCTGTAGTATAGTGTTTTCCTTGTGTTTTTTTTAGTGTTCAAAACTTAAAAGCACTTTTCCCACAACTCACTTTTTAAAAGTCGGTGCCCCTCATAACTTCAAAACTACTGCACCGATCCTTTTGAAATTTTGAACACTATTTCTGTAAATAATTTACAAGGAAGTGATGAAGAGTTTTTCATATTTATTGATAACTAGCTGTGCCCGCGACTTCGTCCGCGTGGAGTAGTGACTTTCGGCAGCATTTTTGAAGTGAAAACTTCTTTAGGCGCGTTTGGCACTTTTGCGATGGGGGTAAAGCATTGAATTCGCGACCGACACCAGTTTTTTTTTTTGTTTTAGTAAACTATTGCTATATTATTTATTTCAGTACATTTTTGCACACGATGTTCTTACTTTCACAATCTTTTAACAAATAAAAAGGTTTTGCGAGTTTGATACACTCTTTTAAACTAAAAAGACCAATCAGTGGGAATTAAAAAAATACGGGGAATCAATAGTTTCCTAATTTTGCTGTTCCAGTCATTACTAAAACTTTTACATTTATATTTGCATTTACATGAAACCTACTCCACACATAAATCTGCGGAGTAGGGGGTTGCAGCCGGGCGACAAAGACCATTTGGCTGATACACCACAAGACTAACTACACAAATACTACATAAAACAAATAACACATGACAACAGCACGCAGTAGTACAGGACGGTCCCCCATCTTGTCACTAACAGCGCTCATTCCGATTTAATTACGGTGTTCTAATGGGAACCGACTCTTTTCGGTTGACAAATACTAAAACTTTTATAATGCCGCATCCCAGATGTGTAATTTGTAGCTGTGTACAATTCTAGATTACTCATTATTGGCACTGGAACACCAACTTGCAGCCACTCCTGATAATTCTAAGGAATTGAGAAACTCTATAGGGTATGATGTGACTTGCTCAGTGTCCATAATATTGTCATCTGATAGATATTCGACAACATCCCCCAATACGTCGAACATAATTTATTAGTTAATATGGTTAACTATCTCATTAGTCGGCGCCAAAATCGACTTTTCACACAGTCATTACCTAACCTATTGCCAATATTTATTTGAAGATCAAGATAGACATTTCTTCTCAGGTCAACTGTGTAATCGACAATTTGACAGAAATCACGTCACGGTGAAAGAACTTTTGAAATCGGTCCAGTAGTTTCAAGGTACGTTGCCATTCCCGTAGGAATATTGGGATAAAAAATACAGCCCATGTGCTTTTTCAGGCTCAAGACTATCTCTGCACCAAAATTCATACAAATAGGTTCAATAGTTTGGGCGGTAGATGGTAACAAAGAAAAACAGACAGACGGAGTTGATTTCGGATCTATAATGTTAGTACGTACTTCCATTCCCATGGGAATATGGGGATAAATTAAAGTAAATGTTACTTTGAGATAGTGTAGCATTCTAACGGGGAAATAATTCATGAAATCAGTTCAGTATTTTCTAGGTTCCCGTTTACGTTTGCGTTCTTGTGGGAATACACGGATAGTATGTATATATAGCCTATATGTCCATCTTCAGGCTCAAGACTATATCTCTGTACCAAAATTCATATACATAAATAGGTTTAAAAATAGACAGACAGAATTATGTAATAAGTAAAGACTCCAATTCCCGTGGGAATATGGTGACCGTTCCCGTAGGAATACGGGGATGACTTACAGTTTATGTTACTCAGGGATAGTGTATCATTTTAACGGTGGAAGAATTTTTTAAATCGGTGCAATAGTGTCAAAGTTCCCGTGTGCGTTCTCGTTCCCGTGGTAATATAGGGATAACAAATACAACCTATTTGCTTTCTCAGTTTCTAGACTATCTCTGTACAAAATTTCATTTAAATCTGTTCATTAGTTTGGGCGGGAAATGGTAACATAGGAAGGCGAACAGACAGAGCTACTTTTGCATTTATAATATTAGTGAAGACTGGTTCCCATGGGAATATTCGAATGAAATGTAACCTATGTCTTTCTTCAGGTTCTATAGATCATCTCTGTATAAAATTTCATTTAAATCGGTTCTGTAGCTTGGGCGACAGATGGTAACATAGAAAGACGAACAGACAGAGCTACTTTCGCACTTATTATATTAGTAAGGACTCCGGTTCCCGTAAGAATATGGGGATGAATTAATGTTTATATTACTCGGGGATAATATAGCATTCTAATGGTGGAAGAATTTTCGAAATCGGTGCTGTAACTTCTAAGTTCCCGTATACATACGTTCCCGTTCCCGTGGGAATTTTGGGATAAAATATATAGCCTATGTCCTTCCTCAGGCTCGAGACTGTCTCTGTACAAAATTTCATATCAATCAGTTTAGTAGTTTGGGAGGGAGATGATAACATAGAAAGTCGGACAGACAGAGTGGCTTTCTCATTTATAATAATAGTAAGGATTGTTATTTTAGAATTACAAATTACCCGACTTTTTTCCACGAAAAATCTCGTTTTTCCCTTCAAAGTGTTCCAAAAAAGTGAAAAATAAAAATTTCGAAAAACCCTCTCGTCATCACCTGGTAAAAACTATTATCTAACGAATGAATTTAGATTTTTTGATATCCGATGATCCAGCCCCAAATTATGAGAGGCACCGCAACTCGCCTTTTTTTCGAGGCACGTCCGAATAATTGCTGCCGTTGCCGTATTTTTAAATTATTCAAATAGCATAAAGCATATTGAATACGTTATGTACATTGCCATTATACATATGCTTTGGCATCTTTTGAAAGCTTCAAGTCACCTGGCACTGACGGTGTTTATTCAGCCATGTTGCAGGAAAGTATAAACCTTTTGCTACCTACTTTGAAAAATATTTTCACTGGTAGCTTAGCTCTAGCGTATTTACCATCTCCATGGTAAAGTACAGGGTAGGCCAAAAGGCTATTCATAATTTCAAATGCTTCGTGAAGAAAAAACGGTGAGAGCTAAAATTATGAAACCAAAATAAAAATAAAGTCAAAAGTATGTCATTTAATAAAAATTTTTATTTTTTACATAAAACATCCAGTAAGTAGTCGCCATGGCGGCGGAAATATTCACGCACTCGTTTCTCAAAATTTTCCCGAACTATGGCCAATTTCATCCGCGGAATCGCAACAACTTCAGCTCGGATAGCTAATTTTAATGCATCGGTGTCTGGAGACTTGCCTTCATACGGGCTACCAGGCGGCCAAGCGAAGTCACAATTGCGCAAAATTAAACGGTCACCGAATTCTTTTCTCAACAAGGTCAAAATATCAGTAGTGATATGCGAAGAAGAACCAAGTATAACGAGGACCGTCATTCGAGGAATTTTCAAGGAGGCAGAATCACGGCGCACAGACCGGCGAGGACTTTTGCTCAAGGCGTCGTTGACAGTTTTTATTGTTTGCGGCGTCCTTGATGTACGCGGACGGCTGATTCGGGGACGGTTAATGACATTACCTGATTTGCGGAAGAAGATGGGTGAAACATATATCGATAGAATGACGACTCGGGCGTTTTCGTGACGTTTTAAATTAAACTGTTTTTTGAAAGCGTGCTAGCACAGTTGGCTGATTATTACGAAGCGTTTGAAATTGTGAATAACCTTTTGGCCTTTCATACCGAAAATTGGTAAGCAAGACTATTTACTCGCCAAGAGCTTTATACCCATCAGTCTTACCTCTTTCCTGCTGGAAAGAATGGTTGAGATTTACGTTCCTAAAACCTCACTCCAAAAACGCCTTCTGTCTCAGATGCAACATGCCTACCAAAGAAGAAAATCTTGAGAGACCGCACTTTAAAATCTTGTTAGTAGGATTGAATGCGCGCTTAACAGGAAAGAATTTGCGGTAAGCATTTTCATCGACATTCAAGGTGTTTTTGACAATGCTAGCTTCGATGGTATGCTGCCAGAAAACATGGTGTAGACGGATCATTAGTGTTTTGGATCAAAGTATGATGGCAGTGAATAGAACCGTGATCGCAGAGGCGGAGTGTGTTACAACAGGAGTGAATAAAAGCTGTCCACAAGATGGCATTCTATCTCCTCTTCTGTAATGCACGCTGATCGCTTATCTCTGCTCAATGAATCTAACGTTCACGCCCAAGCATATGCAAACGACGTCACCATTCTCTCGGTTGGTTACAGCCCCCAAGTTGCCTGTCCCAGAGCACAGGCTGCGCTTTATATGATTGACACCTGGTGTGCTAGAAACAGTCTCTCCGTCAATCCTCTTAAAACTGAGGTTGTCCTCTTCACAAGACGTAGAAAATTGACTGGTCTGACCCAACTTGCGCTTAAAGTGGTCAACATCCCCGTCAAAAATCTTCTAGTTATCCTAGATAACAAGCTTCTTTGGTCTAAACATGTCGAGTCTAAGACTAATAAAGCACTGTCAGTCTTCTAGCAATGTAAAGGGGCCTTTGGCAAAACATGGGGTCTTTCACCGAAAAGGGTACTTTGGATATAGGCGGCTATGATAAGACCAATCATCTCGTATGCGTCAGTTGTTTGATGGAATTAGCTCTCGCCTCTCGCGTAAATACGTTATTGCCTCGTTTGCCAAACTTCAAAGAACAATTTGTCTTGGTGTTACTGGGGCCTTCCCCAGCACACCGGGAGCTGCTCTCGACGCACTGCTGAATCTTCCTCCCCTTGATACATACATCATGGGGTGTACTCTCAAGACCATTTCTCATTTAAAGAGATGTGGTCGCTGGCACAATTCGCACTGGAGTTTTGAGGAACTCGCAAGCAGCATATCTTTTGACTCACGTTTAATGGATATGCGGTCTGAAACGACGATCCCAAGGCTCAAACTGCGTCAAAAATTCTTAGTCAACTTTCCATCGGTTCGCAGGACTGGTTCGCTCCAGAATCTGAACCTGGAAAGAACTGTAATATCGAATCATCACAGATGGTTCCAAAACCGACGAGGGGTCTGGTACTGGTGCCTTTGTGGAGAACGACCATATACGACTGCACGCCTCTTAAGGATCATACGCATCCGTTTCCCAAGTGCAAGCGTTATGCTATTCTAATGGCTTTAAGCCACGTTACGAACAATGACTGGACGGGGAGAAGTATATCAGCGTTTGCAGCGACACCCAAGATGTGCTTAAGGCCCTTCTCAACCCTTTAACTACTTCGAGAGTGATCCAGGAATGCAAGAGCTCTCTGAATGCGGTTGGAAGATCAAATTTGAGTCTTGTTTGGGTTCTAGGCCATCACGGCATAACTGGAAATGAGATCGTATCGTAAATGAACTTGCTAGGCAAAGGCAAGGATCTCAGACAACTTTCTCGGGACCTGAACCGTCAGTAAGTTTTCTAGCGTCCTTTTTGAGTGCTTCAATCAATGATTGGATCTGCCAAGAGCACAACCCTCTATTCCTACATTGGATGCAGACAAACGTATGCTGCCTTTCGTAAATAATAAGACTGCAACATTTTTGCTATCCTATAACAGAAAAGACTGTAGAAAGCTTATTGGCGTTGCTAGCGGGCACTTCTCTTTTGCCAAGCATTTAAAATTGAAATTGCTTAAGTAATACCATACGCTCTGTAAATCTTGTGGAGAAAATGAGGACACCGCAGAGAACTTCCTCTGTGAATGATCTGCTTTATCCCGCATGAGGTTACAGATACTCAACGCTGACATCTAGAAAGGTATAACAAATAGAAGGTTGCCATCTGGCAGTACAATGGACCGGTATTTAAGTCTGAGTTCTCCAGCTGTTAACTTTTCCATTGATTATTTATTATTTGTCAGTTTTTCAGTTTCTCTCCGACTAAAAATTTAGATTCAATTTATAAAGCCGCTACGACGGGGTTAACGGCTGACACAATATTTTTTAATCATTTGCTACGTACTTGTACCATCAAAACTTGCAATTTGTTATTTGTAATTGGTAATTTGTAGACTTGAATTGTATATTCGGCAACATGCCAAAAACCGAATATTCTGAGATTTTCCTGGGATTGTAACTTCTCGACGTCATTTCCTGTAATGAGCAAGTCAAAGTTGGCTATTTCGGTGCGACAAATTGAAGTAACTTGCGAAATAAAATGGCTACGTTCCAAAATGATTAAACGCAACACAATTAAAGTTGTGTTGCAGATAGAGGAAAGATAAACATGTTATACATTTGCTGAAATTTGCCAAATATATCTATTTACCATTTGATGCAAAAAAGAACAAAAAAAGCGGCAATTCCAAGCACAATAAAAGTTTCACATTGTCTCATTTCCCACGGTCGAAAGATTAAAAGATTGCCCATTCAAAAAAAAGAGCCTGCATCGAGCCTAAAGAAGCCGCCATCCTGGACTTCAAATTCAAAAACACTTATTGTTCTCAAGCCATTTTTTTTATTTTCTTTCTTATTTCCTTTTAATTCAAATTTCTATTCACTCATCATTCAAATAACTACTTGTTGTATTTTCTACTTTGCATTTTTTGATTTGATCGCATGCTCTGGTTTTTTTCTGTTTCATTATTTAATTTTTTCTCAAATAATTTCATTTCATTCTGTGTTGTAATTTCGTTCGAGTTTAGTTGTTTCCTTATTGAAGATAAATAATTAATTGTAGTTCATTGTTCACCATTTTTTCGTTACCAATTTGTAAGTTCTTTTATTCTTGTATATATTGTTCATTAATTTATTTATAATTTATAGAAAATAAAATCGTTTAGAAACCAGAAGATTTGGTTTGATATTTATCTTTTGGATTCACGTTGGTGTAACAACATTATTTTATTTTAAATTGTCTTCAAGCAAGTTATGTCTGACTCGAAGAAAAGTTGCAGTTCTCAAAGCTGCCAGAAAGCAGATGATGGGTTAATGGTAAGTTGTGAAAAATGTCATCGATGGTGGCATTATGCCTGCCATGGTTTTAATCCAGATCTGTTCGATACGAGTACTCCATGGTTTTGTGAGGAAAGTGATTGCTTCACCAAGACAAGCACACCCCAAGAATCCATGCATCAGGATCTTAATCCTTTGACGGCACCCTGGGATGAGATTGACATTTTGGTGGAAGCGGCTGTAGTTGCTCAAGCTGCTGTTACTCAACGCGATAAAGATATCGCTGCGCTTCGAGCTGAACTTGAAAATATGAAGCTTCAGTTGTCTCAGTCGTCGTCTAAGAAAGAAATTGTTACGGTTCCTGAGGTGGACCACAAAAATTCTGTAAATAAGAGTGTTAACCAGAGGTGGGAAGTCATTAAAAGGATTCAAGATAACCACGTTTCGTTGCTCAAAAGTGCTGTTCAACCCTTAGAAACTACGTCAACCACGTTTTCTCCTGAGCCTGTTAAAGAAATCACACGTGCTTCTTTCATTCAAGAAAATGATATGGCCAGTCTTCTCACAATACTTAACAGAAACAACGTCCAAGAGCTTCCTTTATTTTCTGGAGAGAATAGACGTGAATGGCCTTATTTTGAAGAAGTTTTTAAATCAACGACAATAGAAGGAAAATTTAGTGACAAGGAGAATGTTGCCCGATTGCGGAAGGCTCTGAAAGGGGAAGCGTACCAACTGGTGAGCGATCGTTTGAAATATTCAACTGATGCCAACGCAATCATGGATTCCCTTCGTGCCATTTTTGGTCGTTACGACGTCCTTGTGCATGATTTAACCACCGATTTGCTGAGTCTTCCGAAGTTAACATCAAATAGTGATCCAAAGATTCGCGCGTGGTCTGTGAAGGTGAATGGTTATGTCGCCGACGTCAAATCAATGAATAGAGAAGAAGATCTCACCAATGGTTATGTGATTACCAATCTAGCTTCCAAACTTGGTGCTGGGCTATACCAGGAGTGGCAGCGAAAGAAAAGTGGTATTGTTAATGCTAACTTCGTGCATTTTGCTGAATTTTTGAGTCAGAAAGTTGTAGATTTACCACCCGATCTAATAAAACCACACACTGCTGTTCAAATTGAATCCAGAAGACTTCAAGGGTCAGGTAAGGGTACTAATCAAGTTTTAACTCACCAAGCTCAAACTTCAGATGCGATTGGTCAAGCCTTGTGTAAGAAGTGCAATAAAAACCAGCACCCTTTTCACCAGTGTATTAGTTTTAAGGCTTTGAACGAAGAAGAAAGACTTGCGTTTGTAAAGGAAAATGCGATTTGCTTTACTTGTCTGGAACCCTTAAAGCACAACTGGAGAACTTGTGCTAAGAAGAGAACTTGTGGTAAAGATGGATGTGCTGGTCGTCACCACCCCTTGTTGCATCAGTCAAGAAATATTCTGTTGAACACAACTGCTCCACCGTTCGTACCACAACCACATGTACTTTCCTCGCATATTCGTTCAAACACTTCAGTGTTGTTCAAGATTGTACCCATTAGGCTTCATGGAAAGGACAATTGTGTTATTGATACGTATGCCTTCCTCGACGATGGTTCGTCGTTGACGATGCTCGAAAAGGATTTGTTTGATCAACTTGGCCTAGATGGAGTTCCTGAAGAGCTGTCCCTACAATGGACTAAAGGAGTTATACGCTTAGAAAATTCGTTAAGAACTACTTTAGAAGTCTCGGGGGTAAAGAAACAGAAACGGCATATACTGAAAAACGTATTCACTGTTGATAATCTCGACCTGCCAAGTCAATCAGTTGATGTGTCTCATCTGAAGAGTTTATATCCACATCTCCGTGGACTTCCGTTGGTTGACCTTGTAGAAGCAAAACCGAAAATTTTAATTGGACTGGATCAAGCTAGTTTTCTTCTTGGGCATGGCCAACGGTATGGAAAGGATGAAGAACCGTGTGCTCTAAAAACGCTTCTTGGCTGGATAGTGTATGGTTGTGACACCACAGTGATTTCTGAACGTGTTTCCTGTGTTCATAAAGTTCCGAAGTCCACAATGAAGTTTTTGTTTCACGACGCAATCAAACAAGAAGAAAATTTACACGATCTAGTCAAGCGTCACTTCACAACAGAAGAATTTGGTGTAACTCCTCCAAAAACAGACTTAGTAAGTCGAGAAGTAAGGCGAGCAACGGATATCATGGAGCATTCTCTGAACCTGCTAGATAATCAATATGAAATTGGGCTTTTGTGGAGCTCTGATGATGTTAAGCTTCCTGAAAGCTACCCGATGGCTTTTAAGAGACTAGTTGGTCTAGAAAAATCCTTGAGTAAAAAGCCTCACCTTCTCGAATGGCAAAATAATTACATGCGTTCGTTGCTTGAAAAAGGGTATGCAAGAATTGCTTCTGAAGAAGAACTGTCAAAGAAATGGCCTCGAATATGGTATGCTCCAACTTTCATTGTTGAAAACACCAATAAAGTTCAAATTAAGCCAAGGTGCGTGGCTGATGTCGCTGCGAAGGTCAACGGAGTTTCGCTCAACACTTTCCTTTTGAAGGGCCCAGACAATCTTGTTCCTCTGCATGCTGGATTATTCAAATTTCGTGAGCGAATGATTGGCGTGAACGCAGACGTAAAAGAAATGTTCCACCAAATCAAAATTAAAGAAGAAGACCAACAATGTCAGAGACTATTATGGAGAGATGGTGACAACTCTCGCAAACCTAAAATATATATCATGCAAGTTATGATGTTCGGACCCAGATGCTCCCCTACATGTGCGCAGTTTGTGAAAAATTATCACGCGAATTTGTTCAAAGAAGAATGTCCAAAAGCTGTTGACGGACTTGTCAAAAGGACATATGTTGACGACTACTTCAACAGCCATGACACCGTCGAAGAAGCCATGTCAGTCACCAGAGATGCTATTCGTATTTGCAAGTCCATGCATTTTGATTTGGTGTCCGTACAATCCAACAGCAGAGAGCTACTTGATTTTTTACCAGAAAGCCATATTAATTCCAAACTAGTCAGTATCGACCCCAACGAATGCGAAGGATATGTTGCAAAAGTTTTAGGAATGTATTGGCATCCATCTTCTGATTGCTTTTTCTATAAACTGACAAAAGATGAAGACTTAATCGAAATGATGACGTCGAATGCTTCCATTACGAAGAGGGGAATTCTCCGAGCCCTTATGAGAATATTCGATCCTCTGGGATTAATATCGCTCTTCATTATCAGAGGGAGAATTATTCTGCAAGACATTTGGCGAGAAGGGTTTGACTGGGACGAGCCAGTTTCATCTGAGTTGCAGATAAAATGGTCTACTTTCATCAAAGAGCTGAAGAACATTGAGAAGATCCGTATTCCACGGCGATATGTCTGCTGGAACCCTGATGACTGCAAGGTAAGCCTTATTTGTTTTGTTGATGCTTCAGAAAAGGCTTTCGCCGCAATAGCATTTCTTCGCTTTGAACGAAAAGGTAAAGTAAAGGTTGCTCAAGTGATGGCTAAGGCCAAAGTCGCACCTGTGAAACATCTTTCGGTACCCCGTTTAGAGTTACAGGCTGCTGTTCTTGGAGTGCGCCTGGTATCTACTATCAAACAATCTCATACCATTCAAATTCACGAAGAAATTTACTTATCGGATTCCAACACTGTACTTTCGTGGATTAATTCAAAACATTTTAAATTCCCACCGTTTGTTGCTGTCAGAATCGGAGAGATTCTTGATTCAACATCTCCACGTCAATGGTTCCATATAGGTTCAAAGGACAATGTTGCTGACGATGGAACTAAATGGTTCGATGATTCTATGGGGGATCAGAATACAAGGTGGTTCGAAGGGCCACAATTTCTTTCACTTCCTTTTTGCGATTGGCCTATTCAACCTCACAAGCCCAGTTTGGATTTAAACTGCCACGAAATGTCAAGGTTTTTTGTTCACAATAAACATACAACCCCTTCCTTTAGTGCTTTCAACTATCTCAGTGCAAGATTTCAAACAAGATGGTGTTCTTCGGTGAGAGTTGTTGGTTTCCTGCTTCGATTCAAAGACGTTATTCGGAAAATTCCAATTGAAAAAGCGAAGTTTATAACGCCTTCTGAATACCGTCGCGCTGAAAATTGGATCTTCCGAAAAATTCAAGCTGATTCTTTCCCTGATGATGTCATATCTCTTCAAAGGACCGGGTGTGTTAAGCATAGTAGTTCCATTCTGAGCTTATCACCATATTTAGACGAAGATGGTACGATTCGAATGAGTTCCAGAGCGCAAAAAGCTAACATTTCTTATGCCACAAGAAACCCAGCCATTCTCCCGAACAATCATCCTTTGATTGATTTGCTCATTCAACATCACCACCAGAGAAATTTTCATATTGGAACTTCAAACGTGATCTCAGACATCCGTGAACGCGCGTGGATAATTTTTATTCGCAAGGCTGTTGAAAGAGTAAGATCGAAATGCTTTGAATGCAAACGTCGTAAAGTGATGCCTGTTATGCCACTTATGGGTCAATTACCCGAAGCCCGACTAGCCTTTGAGTCAAAACCATTCACTCATGTCGGTGTCGACTGTTTTGGACCTCTTTTGGTGAAATATGGACGAGGCACGGTAAAAAGATATGGGATGATCTTTACATGTCTTACTTTTAGAGCGGTACAAATAGAGCTTCTGAACGATCTTAGCTTAGATCAATGTACGATGGCTGTAAGACGTTTCATCATTAACAGAGTTGTGACCCGATATTTGTATAGTGATAATGGCCTTAATTTTATTGGCACAAGTAATCTGCTTAAAAAAGACGCTAGAGAGATGGAATCACAGCTAAGTGAATTCGTGGCCAAATATGAGGGCATCGTTTGGAGATTTATTCCAGCATATTCTCCATGGATGGGAGGAGCATGGGAAAGATTAATTCAGTCTATCAAAAAGAGCGTAAGTTGCATTTTAAAAGACATAGTTCCCCGTGAAGATGTCCTACGAAACGCGTTAATGGAAGCTCAAGCTCAAATAAATCGTCGCCCATTAACACATATTCCCGTGGACCACGAGGATCCAACTCCGCTTACGCCAAACACTATGCTTTTTGGAGAAGATGAAAAAGATGTGACTGCACCCGGAGTTTTCACCGAAAAAGATGTCTGCAGCAAGCTTTACAGTAGACGATCCCAACATTTAATGTCTGCACTTGTAAAGCGTTGGTATATGGAATATTTGCCAGAAATCACCAGAAGGACAAAGTGGTACAAGAATACAAAACAAGTAGAAGTCAATGATGCTGTCGTTTTAATTGAACCGGATCAAATTCGTTCTGCCTGGAAATTGGGTCGCGTAGTTAAAATATATCCTGGGCCAGATAATGTCGTTCGAATGGCTGATGTCAAATTATCTAATGGATCAATAAAGTTGAAGAGATCAGTGGGAAGGCTTGCTGTTCTAGATTTAAGGTCTTCACTGTAGTTTTCAGACGGCCCCCGGAATGTTCTCAAGCCATTTTTTTTATTTTCTTTCTTATTTCCTTTTAATTCAAATTTCTATTCACTCATCATTCAAATAACTACTTGTTGTATTTTCTACTTTGCATTTTTTGATTTGATCGCATGCTCTGGTTTTTTTCTGTTTCATTATTTAATTTTTTCTCAAATAATTTCATTTCATTCTGTGTTGTAATTTCGTTCGAGTTTAGTTGTTTCCTTATTGAAGATAAATAATTAATTGTAGTTCATTGTTCACCATTTTTTCGTTACCAATTTGTAAGTTCTTTTATTCTTGTATATATTGTTCATTAATTTATTTATAATTTATAGAAAATAAAATCGTTTAGAAACCAGAAGATTTGGTTTGATATTTATCTTTTGGATTCACGTTGGTGTAACAACACTTATACATGCTATCATTTCAAATTCACCGCCAGAAGTATCATACACAGGCTGAGGACCATTCTACAGATCCTCTTTCAAAGACACCAACAATGCATTATAAGTTCATCGAATTGAAAATAAAAACAAGAGCCGCCCGAATGTTTATTAAAGTGAAACGAACATAAAATAATATTGGCTCAAGAGTAAACTCCAAGCTAAAATGAACGTGTCCAACCTAAGTGGGAGATCCAGTCGACACTTCCACTCCATCGATTCGAATTAAGGTAACAACGCAACGCATCACAGACCCAGGTTTGAAAGGAATCTTTTTTTCTTTCATGACAAAAAATACGTGGGGAGAAAAATCAATGGATTCATTGATTAAATTGCCGAGCTACGTAAGCACTACGCAAGCTGATGTGATGGATGCCTCTTGCTCCACATACATATAATAATGGTAAATGGTAAATAAGACATCAGAGAGATTTTCCACGAAAATCCCATCACTCACTCAAATGAAACGAAAACAAAACTCCAACATAGAATTGAAAGAACGAATTTGTTATCCTTGAGCAGTTTCAATTATTTCATTTTTGGAATCGATGTTTTATAAACCACTTCTAGCACCTCGTGTACCAAGACCACCAGACCTCTAGCCACGGTTGCCGTTGTCAAGAAAAAAAACCTACCAATCTTGTAAAAAAAACCTACCAACTCAATGAAAAACCTACCAAAGCTTCATTTGAGTTTATTTTTCGAAAAAAATATATAAACAACTTAAAAAAGCTTGTTTTCGCAGTAATTCATAATTATTTTTCATAACGCACACTAGTTTAAGTTTAAGGCACAGGCACCGTTGTTTTCAGCGGCTAAGCCTTCTGCTAACATTATACTGTTTATTACATTAAATCTCAATTTGTTTCTTAGTTTGCTTTTTATTAGGGACATATCAAAAAATTTCCTTTCTGCTGCTGTGTGAGGTAGAGTCAGTAAATTAAAAACGAAATTTGTTAAATCTTTATGTTTCGAAGTGCCAACAAATAACTTAATGCCGTTTTCGTCTGAGAAAAAAGTTTTTGCTGTCAGAAATTACCCTCAGAGCAAGTTTTGCTACTCTAGAAATTTTTTCAGAGTAAAAATCAGGGTACTCTAAAAAAAAGGGTACTCTAGTTTTACCAAACGAAAACGGCATAACGCTTCGACAACCGAATGCTCGCATTCAAAGCACCGGGAATTCGAAAACTACTGTCCGTTTTCCGTCACTCTGATTGGCCAAAAGTGTCAGAAGTTTCAGTTGACATTTACATAGCTGACACCTGACAGTAAGAATTTTCATTTTTTCAAACATAGATTTTCAAACGGAAAAACAGTCTGAAAATTCTTAAGATAAGATTTAGTTGTCAAAACAATTAAAACAACCTATGTCACAATCGGACCTTACTCGGTATTCTTGGGTTAGTTTTTTGTTTTACTGGTTTTCGCTTACTTGTTGAATTGAAATTGATGTGTTTAAAATTGAAAGTGAATTTATCAGCATCAAAAATATATTTTTAAGGGCATATGACTTTAATTTTTTTCAAAAAAATTGAGTAAAACGAATTTAATGTTAATATTACTTTACAAAAATACTTGGAAATCGAATTCCTGAATTTCAAGCTGGGAAAATCTGTTTACTTTTACTACTAACTATGTAGAATCGAAAGGTGAATCACAGTTCAGACGATTATCGTTCAATCGTCTATCGTAGATTGCTTCGTCAAACGATTGTTTCATATAATCTTGCTTTCAGTGGTTGGTGGAAATGTACTTTACTGTCGTCTAACCAATTTTGGCAGTTTTTTCAGGGTCTTAAAAACGTGCTACTGCCTTAAATTCAGACGATAGTCATCTAAAAAGTTACAGAATCGGCCACTGGTTACATTTGTGTACTTCTTTTGAGAAATTAATTAAAGATTATTTAATTTTTTGTAAAAGAGTTGTTGAGGATGTTTAAGTAAAAATTACCTACCAAATTGTATTGAAACCTACCAACCTACCAAAGCTGAAAAAACCTACCAATTTTGGTAGGATCCTACCAAAACGGCAACCGTGCCTCTAGCATCCAAGCTAAAAATACAAAAAATAAATTTACTTTGTTACCTAGAGAAAGGCAGCGAGCAATGACATGAAATATGTATATACAGATACACATTCCCAAACCATCCTGTATGTAGCCAGAATACAGAACACAGAAAAGCTGTCATGCAAAAAAAAAAATTCTTTCCAAATTCAAATGGGAACTGACATGACAGTGCCTTTGTGGTTCCATTGAGTCTGCAGGAGCTCTGCGTGAAATATTTTCTGTATTTACTTTTTTTCTGTTTTAATAATGTATTGGAGATACGCAGAGGAGTCTTGCCTATGTATTATCTTAAAAAAGTATGTGAAACTGATTTCAACAGCAAAGGCATAAGCATATGCCTATAACCTTTTTAACGGAAGTAGCATTTCTGTACTCACAACACACGATTTCCCTTCTTGATGGCAAATATTATTGAACCAACCAAAACTCTTTATTATACCGAGATGCCAAGAATTGACATTTAATTTTGTTAGAAAAGAAAAGAAAAGAAGAGAAAAGGGTGGTCCCGCGGTGTAATGGTTAGAATTTCTGCCTGTTACGTAGGAGTTCGAGGTTTGAATCCCAGTAACATACAATTGTTCTTCTATACGAGTATTAACTTTCATGAGGAATTGGCAAGACCTACGAGAGTAATTACCATAGAATGAAAGCGATTTACCTTAGCCGTTCGACTCGAAAATTGTAGGACTTTGAAGTGCGTTAGGCCCCGACTCCCGAGGCTTCTTTATTTAAAAAGGACTTCTTTTTTATTCGCACCAGCGTCTCATAAATAATGTTTGTAGCTGCAACACGGCATTGACAAATTGACATAAGTAAAAATGCTGTAAAGTGCTTGGGCTTCCTTCGACGTTAGGTCCCGACTCCCGAGGCTTCCTTATTTAAAAAGGACTTACTTTCTATTCGCATCAGCGACTCATGAATAATGTTTGTAGCTGCAACACGGCATTGACAAATTGACATCAGTAAAAATGCTGTCAAGTGCTTGGGCTTGCTTCGACGATGTGGGAAATGTGTCTTCACTTCTGATCCGTAGTAATATTTAATCTTGTAGGAGTGTACACCAGTTTACCATACAGTCTGATTTCAGGGTTACTGCAACATGGAGCTTCCTTTTCAGCCGTACTATACGAATGTGGAGTCCAATACCAAGCTGTGTTTTCGTCTTTCTTTACAATTTTAAGAAATTTAAGCCTGTATTTATTTAACATAATCAAAAACTAAGGTAATTAAAATGGAGTTAGTTAGTTGCTCGCAAAATATAAAAAAAAACAAACGTAAATCTTAGATGACCTTTACAGTTGAGATTATCCACAAAATATATATGCAAAGCAAACAGTTCCCTTCAAAGCAGAGTTTCCCAAAACGTAGTAGATTGCTTTTTTTCCGCAATTGTATGTGAATTTGTGCAACTGTCAAAAAGACTTGCGAACTTTCAATTGCACTGCAGATGCTGTTTTGGATTTTTTTTGCTTAAGCCTAGTACGCTGCTGATGCGAAACGGAATTTTTCGTTGGTCTCCACAAACACGACGAAATCGTGAACGAACACGCGGAAAATATTTGTGTAGAGTATGATCAGCTGTTTTGAAAAGTGACAGTCAAAGTCAAGTCAAAAGTGTCACCAGAAGCAATAAAACAAATTAATATTTTTAACATAAAATGTGTTAACAAAACTAACTAAGAACCATATCCGGGAACTACACTTTCGAAAACTGTGCTTGAATATTTGTGTGGGTGAATCCGGTGATCAGGACTATAAAGTGCATCAGTAGATTACTCAACGAATAAACATTTTTTGTCAAAATTCAGGTATCGAAACAATTGACTGGTCAACAACCAGTGTTTTCAAAGACTCGTTATACCGTACGTTCTTTCGGCATCAGACGTAATGAAAAATCACTGTTTACTGTACAGTTCGTGGCGCTAAGGCCGAAGAGATTTTGGAGCGTTGCCTTAAGGTCCGTGAATACGAGTTGAGGAGGGACAACTTCTCATCCACAGGAAACTTCAGTTTCAGTGTCCAGGAACATATCGATTTGGGTATCAACGTTGGATTCAAACATCGTTTGACAAAGGAAGATGCCATGAAGTGGTTCCAACAGAAATACAACGGAATCATCTTGAACAGCAAGAAGTGAATTTCCAAGCTTTCAATTATTTTTTAAATAAAAGACAAAAAATTCAAAAGTAAAGTCGTAAAGTTTGTTGTAACAAACTTGTCCAGATTCTCACTGCAGGCGATCTCTCTTGCTCCAAATCAGGCCTCCAAACTTGATTGGAAAAGCCTCATTACTTAGAGATCCGCTCTATGAGTCCTGGAAAATGATTTTCTTTAAAATTGTAATTTGGAAGTTGCCTTCAAAGAAAGTGTACCTGGCAATTGAACGCATCCACCGGTCATAAATACTTTCTGTGCTAATAGAAGCTGCTCATCGGGGCGAAACATTATGAAAACGTAATCAATGAATTCGGCAAGGCCAGAATCATTGCTTCCTATCATACTTGGTTGGAATAGCAATTCGGCTGCTCGTATAGATTCCACTCCGACGTGTAGCTAAAACATTCACAAGAACTTTTTCAAAGTCCATGTTCACAGCCAATTAAAAACTACGTTATCGATTCATTTCAAACTTTGTCTTAATAAAATTCTTCTATTTTCAATTTTATAAAATTCTATTCAAATGGATGGCACAGTATATACACAAAACAAAAAAAAAAAACAATAGAACTGTCAAAATTTCGCAAGCAGAAAAACATTCAAAATATCATTGCTAGACGATTATAACTTATTTTTTTCGATTTCCCATGCGTTTTAAAAGACTCTTATGCTGAAATAAATGCAAACCAAAACAAAAAATCAACATGAAAAGAAATAAAAATAAATTTTCTATACGTTTGTATCAGCTGTTCGCTAAGGTATCTGAGGTATACCGAAAATTCACAGATAGCTTTGGTTTCTCTATTTGACAGAAATGGTTTGCATCTTTGCTAAATGCTTAACACGTAAACAACAACAACAAGCTATCCGGATACCATTCTCGAACGCAGCCATTTACTGTCCCGGGAGATAAATGATGGACGGAAAAGTGTGTAGAGTTATAAAAATTGAAGTAAAAAGATCTACTACAATTATCCACCCATAAAACCCTTTTCGCAGAGCAGCAGCGTACTGCACGACGGAAAGGTGAGCGAAATTTTTCGTTAACGATTCCGTCCTGTCATTTTTGTATGGGATTTTTCTTTTCGTTTCAGCAGCGTACTAGGCTTTAGCATGAGACTTGCTTTCGTTTAGGAATTCGCCCAATGCTAACATCGTCAGTGAGATTTATCAAATTTTAGAATTTAATGTTAATAAACAAGCTTACACAGTTTTTCGAGCTAATCACAACAAAACACAAAAAAAAAAACTTTGTAATAAAAACTGCTTCTGTCCCGTACGATACCCATGAATCAAACCTTTTGATAAACATAGCTAAAATTAAACTTTCAATTTAATAGCTGTATAGTAAAAATGAACACCTAGATTATACCACATTTCTATGACTTATTTCTACACATTTGTGTTTCTACAGTATCAGCATCTATAGCTGATGAGAATTGCAGAAATTCAGAATTGATTTTATTTAAGTTCAAAACACGAATAGCTCATGAATCTTTTTGACATTGTTCAGCTACAATGCTAGGCTGGACTGTTGCTTGGTCCGTATTTTCCCTTTGGATTTGTTTGGGTTTGCTAAAAATAAATTTCTCCAATGCGAGAATCGGTGACTCGAATGCTAATACAACATAGATTGACACTAGTAGAGAGACTCCGAATGTACTCCAAAACGTGAGGAACTGTTGACCGGGAAAACATTTTAAATAAAAAAAGATTAGTTTCGCTACAATAAGATAGGAGTTATACATACCAAATTAAAAGCAGAGAAATAAATCTCTGTACGCGTCATTCCATAAATCATTTTCAATATTGCCATATGCATCATATACCAAGCATATGTCAACCGGCCAAAAGGTTGCAGAATCGGATGCGATAAAATACCATCGACAATACCTCCATAGCCATAATAGCATGCAAAAGTTATCCAAGCATGTGCTCCAGCCCAGGTAATGCGTTTCAAACTCTCATACATGGCCGCTTCAAAAACAGCACCTCCACCGGTGCCATAGGCGTTTAAGGAGAAATATGGCAAAAAGACGATGGCGATCATTGTGAGAAAGGAGGCAGTCCAAGCACCGAGTTGGACTATCTGTGAAATAAAACGTTATCAAATGGGGTAACTCTTGTAAGAAGTGTCATCTTGAAATCAAATGAATATTGAAGGTATAACTCGACATAAGTTGTAAGTTGTGATATTATAATAAAAAATAATAAAAATGTATGAATGAATGAGTGCGCAATTTTATACATACATAGACACAATAGAGATCGGAGATCTTAACGAATTTCTCTCAACCCAACCTCAACTTGTCAGATATGGAGGAGACCTAAAATTTTACGCTGACTCTGAACGGCTTAGTGAGAAAGTGCTTTTCATGGCAGTGCAGTAATTGCTATGGAAGAATCTATCGAATTCTCGCGAAACGTGATATTTGTGGTTTCTGGGACTGGAACCATATAATTAGCGAGCAGCTGAACCAATACAGCGGAGTTGAACCAGAAGCAGCAAGGTAGTGCCATTTTGCCCATACCCTACCGACAACCCTAGACCGGGAATCCTCATCGCCATTATTTTGTCAGTTGGTTTGATTGGTCAATTTAAAGCGAAGGTGTTTTTAACAACATTTTTGCCATCGAAGTGAAAACTACATAAAATTTTTTTAATAAAACCAAATATTTGTTGCCAGACATAGTCGTTCATTCGAATGAGACGCTGTCTTCAATTTCACTTTTGAAAAATTTTGAGGGTGCTTCAGGCAAAGGGGGCACAAGATGACTGTGGACTATGTAATTCCTCTTAAGCAATGCCATCGTAGCATTGGTATCTTAGGATTTTATATTACACAATGTATACAGAATTAATGTTATTTCACTAAAACCATACTTCAACATTTCATTGTCAAATAAATCTATAGGTCACCACATAACAAATACATTTTATAAACGCCTCACTAGCTGGTGACAACAATAAAATGAACCTGGTGAAAAAAAGAAATGTGAACAATTTGACAGTTCTTGAAATGAATTGAAGTAACCGACCTTAGAAACAAAGAAAATAAAAGGAGTAGTGAAAAATAAAATCATTTCTGCTTTCAAACAAAAGCGTTGACGACATAATTCAAAACAAAACACACTTTCTTCAAACACTCCAGCTGCAATTCATTTTTGTCTCCAATAAAGTAAGTAGATATGCAAAATCGACAAAATGAGCTGTGAACTTTTTGCTTCCATTAATTTTGTATACTTTGACCTATTATTTTATGTTTTGAGTAGCAAACAAAACAACTATTACAATGAAAAGCCTTAAAATACCAAAGAAAGTTAAAGGATTTATCATTGGTCCATCGAGCCGGATGTAAATCAGCGACTCATTATCATTCACAGCGACTGAGGCTTCTTCATTGACTTTTGTATGCAGCTCGGATGGAATGCTGAATCTTGGTTTTCCCTTGTATCCCCTTGTTCAGTCCACAACTTGCAAAAAACCTTTAGGTTTAAGAAATACTTGACGCGGAACTACGATAAGTTAAAAAACAATTAACACACAATTTTGAAGGAATGGCAAATGTCAGCAGAATTAAAGCAAGGTTTGAAGGATTTTAGACCTGACTTTAAATTAAGAGTAACTTTAAGGAAAGTGTGGAATTGAAATCAACTACAAATGATTCAAGAGTCATTTTAAGCTAGTGCCATTTCAAAGGCCGAAAAGCGATTTGCGCTATACTGTTTTCGAATTATAAGAAAGCTCAGTGAAGCCTCCCGAATTCAAATTTCGAGATAGCAATGTTTGAAATCAATTTTACAATTTTTATGATATAAGACAATAAACTTTACAATTTTGTTCATTTCGTCGACTTACCTTTGAAATGTGGAATTTTGATTGGCGATTTTTGTGCATAAAATAACCTAAGGCGAATCCAATCAGCCATGGAGCGTATCTAGTATGGGTTGCTATATACACACTGTTCCATTCATTTTCGTTTATTCTAAAAAAAAGTAAACAAATATCAATTAAAAATAAAAGCAGAATGTTTGGGTAGATTAGTTTAGAATTTTGTTTTTATGTTAAACCTTAGATTTTTTCAATAAGGCTTAGTCTCAATATTACGCACAAGTAACACATTTGTGAAAAACGAAGTTCAGTAATCATTATGCATGGGTGATATTGCCATATCCCCATAAAATGATAATATTTCTTTTTATTTGCAGTAGAGCATAACACAGAACACACATTTCTTAAGTGTAGGCGAATACATCACAGGGTACAGCATCAGTTCCAATTCTCAAAAACAAGACGAATATCGATGAAATAGTGAGACTTGTAAGAAGAAGTCCAATTATGGACGATGTAGAAACAAAGTAGGGAAGTTGATTCAATTCGTTGTTGGTAGAGTTGAGGAATTGAAACAGAAGAATGTCAGGGGATTTACTAAGCCTTATAACCAGAAACTTCTGCTTTGCTTGTAGAACATTTTTCTTGGGATCAAGTACAGCGAAGACCCAAGATTCAGCAGTCTGTTCGAGCTGCACACAAAAGTCAGTGATGAAGCCTCAGACGATGTAAATAACGAAATTTGTAGAACACATTTCAGCATGAAACAAAATGACAACCAACATAACAAAACCTCCAGATAAGGTAAGGTTAAGTTAGGTTGCATCCGAGTTAGCAGCACCTCACTCGGATCTCAAGGATCCATTGTGTTCCCCGGGAAAATCAGAGGATGAGGAGGTGGGAGGATTGGAGTGGTAGAGGGATGGGTTGGTAATTGGTTTATTGGGGTAGGGAACCCCCACTGAACCATTTAGAGCCCTGAGTAAATTTCCGTTTCATCTTGGCACCCTATATACATTAGTCCCATTCCCATCATGTGGGTACCATTCTCATCATGTGGGTACCCAACGAGTTGTGGCCCGTGAGAATGTCAATCAACAGAGAGAGCAGAGGTCTGCTTAGCTGGAGTAGAAATTCTGTTTTATTCTTGGAAATATCTGGCCAAAGGTTTCCGGGGTACTCGGAATGTTTCTAAAGATGACCACCTGTCATTGGCGGTTTTTAGAAAATTGTGTTTGATTCTGTTTTTTTCTTGCTCTAGTGGCTTTAGAACTGAGGTGTTCGTTTCGGTAGATTCGAGTGCTGACCTAATTTTAGCCAGCTTATCCGCCATTTCATTACCGATTATGTAACGATGTCCTGGAACCCAGGTTAAACTTAGTGTGTTTGTTTTGCTGAGCAGTCTAAGGTTACTGCGACAGCTGTCTACTAGTCCGGATTTTGTGATAATGGATGAGATAGCTTTAATGGCCGCCTGACTGTCTATGAAGAAGTTAATATTTTTGTTGATCAAGTTTTGCGTAGCTAGGTGCTTTGCGGCTTCGCGCACTGCGAATACTTCAACCTCCAGATAAGGAACCGTGAACAATACAGAAGCTTGGTTGAAGCAAAATATGGCTGCTGCTGTCCACGACTAGTTAGCTTTTATTTTTTTTAAGTACGCCTTTAAGGCAAGTCCATATAAGGAAACCCCAGCTCGAAGGAAAAAATTACATTTTAGTGCTAAAATGGTTTACAATGGTTGTTGTAAAGATCGGACAGGAAGCCAAAGCATATTTCCTTTATATCTTTGCTTGGCGATACAAAGGCGTCCCATCAACATGAAGTCAAGTGAGGTTTAAGAGACATCAGCATTGTGATGCTTGATGAGGGAAGCATTGATGTAGAAATAGAATTGTCAAAGAGAAATTCGAAAAAAAGCTAGAGCCTGAACTACATCGAAACACAAAGAAAAAAATTCTTAAGAGTGAAATGATATTCCCCACTGCTCTATCAAAAACTGATTTGTATCTCTACCCCTCACTCTTAAAAAAGTATGTTTGAAAAATGCTAGCTCATTAGCTTTCACTTTGAACAATTTTTTGAAAGCAAACACAGCCAATTAACATTGTTTACTTTTTTCTGAAAGGTAGCGCTTTAACCACTAAATTCCTGTTGTTTTTATAACAAAAGCTCTAAATAAATATAAATAAAAAAAGCAAAAATAAAAAACTTAACAGAATCTAAGAAAACTTCACAGAATCTAAATTTTATACAAATTTTTCTTTTTTTGACAAATTGTTTATAAGGGCAGTTCACACTGTACAATCATGTGGACAGACTTATTGGCCTAAACGACCAATGATGGATGAGGTGCACCTAAGGCAGCTGCTTGTCGAACTTGTTGGATGGTTTTCAAATATTTTTGAAAATTTTGTTTCAGAATGAAGTCTGTCTTCAACTGATAATTCAATATCCGTCCAACGAAGTCTGACTAACTAATTGTGCAGTATGAACTGCCCTATTTAATATTTCAAAACAAAACATTTTGAAATATTAAATCGTCAAAAACAAAGCTCTTAACAGTTTTTGCAATGCTGCCGATAGGTGTCACGCAGTAATATGTGTATTGTGTATATTTGGAGAGTTAACGCATCAACGTTTGGAAGTATATCAATACGTTAATCTCACTGTTAAAGTGACAAACCAATAAGTTGCTGAGTGTCATTACTTACGAGCTATTCAATTTATTTAAACTCTTGCGTATTTGACGTTATGTAGGTACCTACATTATTTCCTCCATATACAATTGCGTTTCTATTGCGTTCAGCCAACAATGTGTCTCTAGCTTTTGAGAATTTTTTTGAGTTTTTACCGTTGTTGCTGTTTGGCAGTATAAATCCTTAGTGTCAATCAGGCAAATTGGCAGATGTGGATCCCTTTGAGGCCACAATACTCTTAACGACCATAGCAAAGCAAAACTGAGTTGAAGAACTAAAATCAATACTTACCCCAACATTAAACCGGTAAATTCGTTCGAAAAGTATATTCCCATGACACATGCTATTGATGCAAGTCCCAGGATTAGTAGAACAGGTGCAAATTTCCTCCCCCACTTCCACATCGGAATTAAAACGAATGGTGAAAGGGCATATAGCTGAAAGTCAATAGCTATGTACCAAGCTTCATCGTAGCACTGTAAGGAAGACAACTTTTACTCAAAAGTTTACTTAAAATGTCTACGTTACACTACATTTCCCAAGCCTCGATTATAATAGTTCTGGATGTAGAGAAGAACAGGCCACACGGTTCGATTGTTGCAATTGTTTTGTGAAAGAAAATAGTCTCTAAATGGCCCAGTGTAATCAAGCTTATTCACACTATAAGCTAATATGAGTCCAGCCGCCATAACGGGTGTAAGTCGAATGTATCGATGAACGATATTCATGATTACGTTAATTTTTCCCTCTCTGTAAGCAGTATTAAAATTAAAGACCATTTCAATAAATATGAATTTAAAAAGTGTTACGTTTTATCCAAATCTCGAAATCCAATCCAAGCTACAAGTAGACCGCCAATAAAGAAGAAGGTATCAACTGCTGCATTTGCATTAGATATAAGCATGTAAGCCCAGCTAAAAGCGTACTAAAAACGGTGGGAACTAAACGGATTTTCAAGAAGTTTAGTCGATTAACTTACCTCCGTATAATCCGTTAAGTTTATCATTGGACTGCCATAAATGGTGTCATGAGAATGGTGATTTATGATCCAGAGCGTCGATATAACTCGCATTCCAGTTAGACAATCAATACTGTTGAGTGATTTTTTGGTGTTGATGTCAAATAATTTCCTTCCGTTAGTTAGCACCGAGAATGCCAATAGAACTTGTACTGGTCTCTCTGTAAGTGAATATTGAAAGTATGGCATGAAACTGATTAACATTAAGTTCTTTTTAATTGGCTTGGTCAACATCGGAACGTCAAACGCAGAGTTGGCCGAAATATCACTTTTTAGAAAAAACTACATTTGTTACGTCTGCTACGTAGTTTATGTAGTTTATGTAGTTAAATGTAGTTAAATGTAGTTAAATTTAGACTATGTAGCAGACGTAGTTTGAACTGTTCTCTTTTTTCTACGTGTATGTAGCAAACGTAACAAATTGTAGTAAATAAAGCGTGTAGTTTATTGAATTAACTACACGTAGTTAATGATGTAGTAAATGTAGTGTAGTTAATTCGGCCAACTCTGGTCAAACGTGTCTTAATGGTTAGCGCTGTCTGCGTTTTACGTGGGATAGAGGTTCGAATCCCACCAGAAAAAAAAAAAAAATATTTTTCCATGTAAGCATGAACGTTTTTGAAATGTTAACACAAATCTTCAACCTTAGTTGGTAGTCACTCTACTCCATAGGAGGTGTTCAAATCAAAGTAAAAGTCCATACTGTTTTAATAACAACAAGTTCACAATATCACTAAACTTAAGTTTTTCACGAGTCAACAACAACAAACCTCGTTGACTTTGTCTCTTTTTCCCTCTCAGCCTTGGAGAATGGAAAGGAGGTTGATGTAATTTCAACTGACTTTACTAAAGCTTTCGATAAAATCTCCCACAAACATATTCTTTTTAAACTTTCCACCCTCGGCTTTGAACCCATTCTGTTGAGATGGATTTCTTCTTATTTAGAAAACCGTTTTTACAGCGTTCGGTTCAGATCCGCCTTATCCAGCCGCTTTTAGCTACATCCGGTGTTCCCCAAGGGAGCAATTAGGCCCTCTCCTCTTCATTCTCAGTATTAGCGACATTGAAATGATCATCAAACACTCGTCTCTCTATCCCTCTCTATGCTGACGATACTAAGTTTTACCGAGTCATTTCTTCTTCTGAAGACTCTTCCCATCTCCAACAGGATCTCGACAATTTTTCAATATGGTGACTCAAAAACTGCCTGGAGCTAAATGTTTCCAGGTGCCAATCAATAATCTTCTCACGTAAACGCATCAAATCTCCTCCCCGCAACAACGCCGTTTCCTCCGCTTTCCTCTTCGAGGTCTTAATTGGAGTAATCTTTTGATATTACCTCCTTATCATACCGAATCAAACTCCTCAACCTCAATACGCTGAAATATCGAAGAGAAATATTTGACATTCTCTGCATTCAACGAATTTTTACAGGTACCATTGACTGCCTAGCCCTTAACGAATCCATTTTTCTAAATACTAACCCTCGTAACACTCGAAGTCCCCATCTCTTCTATCTTCCCACCCATCGAACCTCTTACGGCTCCAATGAACCCATCTCCCGAATGCTGAGGAATGTCAATTCTCACTCTTCTTGTTTTGACTTCAATATGAGTACTCCCTGCCTAAAACTTCGTCTCCTAAGCCCTCCAACTAATTAGTTTAAGTCTTAGATATTAAGTTTCTTAGTTTGTGAGTTAATAGCTTTTATTAAGCCTAATAAATGGGGGTTTTGCCCCCACCAAAATTAAAATTAAATTAAAATTAAAAATTAAAGGAAAGTACTCGGGGTCCTAGTGGTAGACTTAGTTGATTGGTGAGCCTCAAAAGTCGAATGCAATTTTTATAGAGCAGTATCAAGTGCTAATGATTCACGTGCTTTTGATTTATGCAATCACTTAATACCTACCATTGCAGTCTTGCAGAAGTAGTGATTAGCAAAACTTAGCATTTATAGTTTTAGATATACTCACTTTCAAAATACGCCATAAGGAAATCGTATGTAGAGCTTATAACCATAAGTGCTGTGAAAATCGAAAGAATTGTTCTACAAACAGAAAAAAAAAGAATAGTTTACTTGAAGTCAAATTTTCCAATTCGTTACTCACATGCACACTATGCTGCTTGTGTCTAAAGGGGGAACTTTGCCGTCTGTGCATCGACCAACTGAAATTGCTGACAAAGCCCCATCATTGATTTCTCTTGTAGATTGTTTGAATATTGCTGTTAACAGCACCGGACTGCATGTGTGTGGAGCACATATTCCCACATTGACCTCAGAAGGCACAATCCACCAACCAGTGCCTAATGGTGGCTCATTTAATTTCACTGTGGCAAAACAAAACTGACCCTCAACAACATCGTTGATTTCATTCAAAGTTACTGACAATTTGACACACTGATCAAAGTTTCCGATGTCGTATTGGTTACCAGAGAGTATTCCAGATGGAAGGCCTCCCCATGCATCGAGAACTGGAAGTTAAAATTTCCTGATTTATCTATTTTATTCAACCAAAATGAAAAAGGCTTTAATTCGATTTGTAAACTTCAAAAATGCACAAGCTCAAATTACAGTCATTTGGATTAAAGGAAATCACACTTACACGGAGCAACATCAAGACTTGGAAATCGTTTGACTATTTCTCGTAAGCTCGACAGACACTTTTTTGAGTTGTATTGATTTGAGTCACCATCACCGGAGGTATAAATTTTGTCATCATTGCTTTTGATTTCGTTAACGAAAAGTTCACTAAGGACGTCACTGGATACTGTTACATTGTTTATAAGCGAAAGTGAATGAGTTTCACAGACGAACAAGAGTACAATAATTGAAAGAAGTGATGGGAATCTCATTTTTACACATATTCACCATCGGTTTTAAAACTAAACTGATATCGTTCAATGAAAATTTCCTCTGTTTATAGTTAATCATTTATCGCGAACTGAAGTGCACTTAAGTGAAGTTTTAAAGATAAAAGCGATCACGAATGCAATGCTTGAGCTTCACTTCATGGGCGACGATAGTTGCGATTCGGTGATGCAACTATCAAATTGTTATCTCCTTTAGTAAATTAAATAGATATCTGAGCGCATCATGCATCACATAGTATGTAATTTCTTTAAGAATTGTATTCCAGCAGAGAGTCTTAAAATTTTTTGAAATCTATATACGGTATAAGTCGGCCACTAATACGTAAAAAGATATCTCGTGTTCTCATTATGGACATCTTGACATCTCCATGAAACAATATGGGAAACTTGCTGAATGTATGCGAAGAACTGTTGCGAAAAATTTGCACTTTTGAAAAGTGATTTTGCGTCGACGGCGACGTACGACATACAACAACGAGCTGTATGAGCTGTACCGCAACATGGGCATAGCCAGAAGAGTACGCATCGCGAGGCTACGATGGTTGGGCCATGTAGAGCGGATGGACCTAAACGCTCCGGGTTGATGGGTTTTTGAAAGCACATTGTAGGGAAATCGCGGAAGGGGAAGACCTCGTCTTAGGTGGCGCAATCAAGTGAAAGAAGACCTCAACCGACTTAGAGTGCAAAACTGAAGAGAGTTCGTCCGAAATCGAAGTCGTTATAGAAGGATGTTGGTTGAAGCCCAGGTTCACCCAGAGCTGTAAGTAAGTAAGTAAGTATTGCGTCGACGTAAAACAAAAATCAGAGAGGCCATCTAGTGGTTTCTTTTTGAATCAAAGGTGTTTTAATACTGACAGCTATTTCAAGCTTGAAATTTTGGCTGAAAATAAGTTTTATTCCTCCGCGCAACGAAAAATGAGTTACTTTACGTTTGAACAACGTTGGGAAATATTTAAAACTTGCTTCCAAAGTTATTGCTGTGTATTAGACGGAGTGCATTTTAATATCGTTGGCGGTTACACTAGCAAACAAATTGCCGCATTTGACTCCCGATCAATCACAGCAATTCTTCAGCAACAAAAAACTGTACGAAGCAACAGGAAATTCTCCCCTCGATAGATTCATTTTGAAAACTGCAATGAAACTAACAAGCAACCTGAGCAACCATCCGAATCCACTGTAGAGCTTCTCAGAGAAGCGGCTAGAGGCCACTCTCCCTCAATATAAAAACAACCGGATCTGAACTACTCAAGATTACTCAAAATCAACTTTAAAAATAATCTTTTTTTTATAGGCAGTAATTTTAATCAATTATTTTAGCAAAAAACAACACATTGTTCACAGATGGGCCCCTTTTGTGCTGCCAACAAAACATGTAAATATATCTAAGTGTAATGTGTTGTCCAATTGTATATACCTGTTCTTCGAAAATGAGGCTAAAAGCAGCGTTTCGGTCAACAGTTGGCGTTACAAAGCCAGACCCAAACATGAAATTTTTATTTATTTATTTATTTATTTTTATAAATATGGGCGCGACTGGATCGCACGAATTTCCGATTTTGTACTAAGTGAAACATCAAAATCTGAAGACAAAGCACAAGATTTTAGTATTCTTTCTTCGTGAAAATGTTTGGCATAGGGCTGCCAACTACGCATTAAATATGAAATTTGAGTCAAATCACATACAAAATTGAAAAAAAACTAAACTAAATTCTACTGTAGGCTGTCCACAGACCCTAATCACAAATTTTGCAAGAAATTGGCTTAGCGGTTCGGCCTGTAGATTCCTTTATGGAGAACAGACAGACAAAATTGGGGACCCACTTTTATCGTCGTAATTTTTTGTTTTGCATGACTGCAAAACTTACCAATATTTTACTTTATAAATATGTAATTAAGAAAGATTTGAACATTCCGTTTTCAGTGTTCCACCCAAAACTGAGAGAGGATTGATATATATTTAAAAAAGCGACCCTTAATACGGTAAAATTTTGTAACAAACATTAAACTCTGAAACTTAATTATTTTAACTTAATTGAAAAATTTGTTAAAAAACAAACAAATCAAACCTGAATAAGTGAGAACTGGATAAACAAGAAAACTCTATAAGTGACAGTAATAACCAGAACCCGTCATTTTAGGCCCGTATTATGAGTAGCGAATCGAACGTTCGCTTCTAGGCGAACTGTTCAGCGAACTACAAGCTTCGTGGTATTATGAGTAGCGAACTACAACATTCGCTTTTGATGTGATAGGTACCAACATAAAAAAAGTGAATATTACATGAAGCCATATGTCAAATTGCTTTGTAATTGTTGTTGATCTGTTTATAGAACATCTTGCTCAATCAAATATTAAAAAAATAATTCGTTATAAGTATGATTAGTAGTGTTGATTTGTTTTTTAAAGATGTGGAAGGAAATGAGAATGCACGGAACAAATTAGTGTGTTAGTTAGGTTTTTTTAAAATTTCATATGTGCATTTTTTCTTTCACTTAAAGTGTTCTCCCTTCTTTTATAAGCTAGCAGGGATCGCTGCTGGCCAGATGATGATGTTCCTTGAACATGCTAAGTATCTTCATCTTGCAGAACTTGGGCATCTTCATCATTACTGCATAATTTTTCCTGGCAGAGTTTCTTCTTCCATTCTTTATGTTACATTTATATTTGAAGTCGCAACTGCATAGGATCCTTGTGTATTCATTCTTCATTAGAAGATACAGCCAGATGGATTTACTGCATGTTAAAAGCTGAATAAGTAGTCGACTGCCTGTTCTAAAGGCAACAAAGACAGTAGCGTATATTGTCCCCTTCCAGTAGCTACAATCACTTTTTTGTTTGCTGACACTTTTGTTTAAGTTTCAATTCGAAATCCAACCAAAACTAGAAACCTATAAGCAAACCTTATGCCATTTTTTTCTCTCACGAGAAAGAGGACCAAGTGAGTTGAGGTCAATTGAAAAACAATTGCTCAATTGCTTTGCGAACTGACTGCTGTTTGTCTTTAATGAATCGAAAGAACAAAGAAGTTAGCATCTTGTTTTTAATAATAAATAAAAACATAAGAACTTTTTTTCTTTTAATTCACTCATTTTTTCCAGAAATGCATCCAAACAGAAACAGTAAACAGTACCTAAACAAACACAAAAAAAACTAAACTCTTCATTCGCTTAATTCACCCATAAATTTCGTTCCACCGATTTTGACGCGCTGGGCGAATATCGAACGTTCGCTACTCATAATTGGTCGATAGCTCTAGTCGATAACTTTTTGACATTTGAAGCGAACTTCATTTAAGCGAGTCGGTACTCATAATACCAAATTATCGAATTCGCTTGGATTTTAGTTCGATTCGCTACTCATAATACGGACCTTAAGCTACCAAAACCTCTATTAGCGAGAAACAGAAACATGGAGAGAGAGAGAGAGAGAGAGAGAGAGAGAGAGAGAGAGAGAGAGAGAGAGAGAGAGAGAGAGAGAGAGAGAGAGAGAGAGAGAGAGAGAGAGAGAGAGAGAATCGTTTTTCCCTCATGGACCCCCGTAGGTGAGGCTGCTACTTTTTTATCGTTGTTATTTTATCGCATTCTTTTCGAATGGACATGTGATGCCTGTGTGCCGCCCTGCTTATCGGACTTATTCATTTTATAGTAAACAATTACGAATAAATTAATTTTATTTACCGCATGGCCGATAATCGCGCATCGCGCTTTCCTGTTATTGCTGCGTACCTCTATAAGAGAGAAACTACTCATGTTGAGAAACCTCTATAAGCGATAATGCGATTGTGCTCCATTAAACTCTAACTTATCCACGTTTGACTACATTATCTTTCGAAATCACTATGGTAGTGGTAGCTGGTAGGTGACTTAGCTGACTTTAGCCGTGTTTTATTGGGAATCTATTCTCACTTTAGCAAAACATCGCAAAACATCGCTCATGGAAAAACAACAGCTCTAAAGTGAACAACGTAAGTGGACAAAAATAACTCACTTGCAGAAGTGAACAACAGGGATGGCTGGTAAATGGCGTTTATGGAATAAAGTTGCATTAGTGAGTACATCGTTTTATTGAGACTCGTTAGTGAAGATGACTATAAAATTCCCAATAAAACACGGCTTTCAAATAATTTTTTTTGTTTCCATTTAATTTTTTTTTATAAACCATTTTCGAGGTTAGGTGTGGCAAATTTTTTTTAAATTCTTTCATTAAAACGCTATTAATTGCTTTTAATATATGTAATAATTTTTCTTTTACATAAATCGTTTTGGTCATAATCGGTTTGGTTTGATGCATAAATTTAATGAATTTATAAAATTAAAATTAACAAACATGCAGTTTAAAACATTCTTCTAATCATATTGAGAGACTTTCTGAGATTATTCAACAACAACTCTTGGTTGGGCTGTCGTCTGCTCCGTGTTTTCCCTCTGAACAGCTTTGGGCTTGCTGAAAATTAATTTCTCCAAAGCTAGAATGGGTGACTCGAATGCTAATACGACATAGATTGACACAAGAAGCGTAACTCCAAACGTACTCCAAAACGTAAGAAACTGTTTGAAGTTTGAAGATTATTAAAATTGAAATGAATTCGTTCTATGAATACATACCAAGTTGTAGATTGAAAAGTAAATCTCTGTACGTGTCATTCCATATATCATTTTCAATACTGCCATATGCATCATATACCAAGCATATGTCAACCGACCAAAAGGTTGCAGAATTGGGTGAGACAAGACCGCATCGACAATACCTCCATAGCCATAATAGCAAGCAAAAGTTATCCATGCATGTGCTCCAGCCCAGGTAACACGTTTCAAACTCTCATACATGGCAGCTTCGAAAACGGTCCCTCCACTACCGGTGCCATAGGCGTTTAAAGAGAAATATGGCCCAAAGACGATGGCGATCATTGTGAGGAAGGAGATAGTCCATGCAGCGAGTTGAACGATCTATACGAATGTTATGGTTTCGAATAAGTACAAAATGTTATTTATGCTTTTGGTCATATAGTCATATGCTTCAAAAATGAATTATTTAGGAACTCTTGACTCAAAATAGTTTAAAGAATTTGAATCAAGATTAAAGTTAATGTATATTTTCGATATTTCTAGCACTAAATTTATTTCTATGTTATCGTAAAATGTTATCTCGTGTTCGTAAATTCGGCAAATGAGTAGGTTTTTTCTCAAGCTCTGAACAGAACACTGACACGTCGGGCGTGTTGCAAGCTGGTTGATTCCACTCACATACTCAGTTCGTGAAGTGTCGTTGAAATAAAAAAGAATTAAGTATAAGATCGAACTTGATTTTTGAATAATTGTTTATTTTATCGCCCACCACTGGTATAGGGTCCAAGTCTTTTCACATGTTATGTCTTTCAAAATGAGTCTACTAATGCGACAGTGAATTAAAAAACTTACTTTTGGTATGAGAAACGTCGTTTGTCGATTTTTATGTAAAAAATATCCTAAGGCAAATCCAACCAACCAAGGTGCGTATCTAGTATGAGTTGCTATATACACGTTGTTCCATTCATTTTTGTTTATTCTACACTGAAAAAATTCCTTACGTAAATACAACGAAAAACTTCGTTGGGCCAATGAAATTTTTCGTACTTTTCAGCCGATGTAAAAATTAATTGGCCCAACGAAGTGGCCTTCATACTCTAATGAAGCGCTTTATCAGTCAACGAAACTTTCGTACTTTTAACGAAACTTTTAAACTGACGAAACTTTCATTGGGTTATGATTTTCTACATCGGCCTACGAAATTCTTTATCAACTAACGTGTAGAATTAATTAAACTATGATTTTTTAACGTTGAATCCATTATTTTTCTTCGTCAATTGATGGAAGACATTCCATCGAGTAATGATTTTTTTCATACCATTAATTAAGATTTACATTGGTTAACGTAAATGTATTTATTAATTTATAACACTTTTCGTTGCGCTAATCCTTTTTTTAATAAATTTATGAAAGATACATCCGTCAGCCTACGAATTTGTTTCATTATTTCATGAATATTTTTACGGGTTAACGTAATTAGTATCGTAGACTTATGAATTTTTTCCCACCATTCATGAACATTTTCATAAATCTACTAAACAAATAATCGTAATCTAACGAAACTTTTCGTTCTGTCAACGAATTTTTTGGTAGATTGATGTTATTTGAAATTGCTGGCTAACGAATTCTTTCGTACCATTGATGAATTTCTTAATATACCTACGAAAGATATATTCGTTGGCGTACGAAATTTTTCATTCTATTAACGAAAATTTTTTGTAGATTAATGTAATTTGAACTCGTTAGCTAATGAATTTTTTCGTTCGCCTTATGAACATTTTAATACGCCTACGAAAGATATATTTGTTGGCTTACGAAACTTTTCGTTCTATTAACGAATATTTTTCGAAGATTAATGTAATTTGAACTCGTTAGCTAATGAATTTTTTCGCTCCCCTTATGAAAATTTTAATACTCCTACGAAATTTATATTCGTTGGCTTACGAAACTTTTCGTTCTATTAACGAATATTTTTCGTAGATTAATGTACTTTAAATTCGTTAGCTAATGAATTTTTGCTTACCATTCATTAACATTTTCATAAATCTACGAAAGATATATTCGTTCGCTTATGAAACCTTGCGTTCTGCTAACGAATAAATTTCGTAAATTCATGTAGGTATCTTACGAAATTCCTCATTTCATTTATGAATAATTTCATAAAGTGAAGCGATTTCTTACTCACCCATATTTGTCCTTTGAGGCCTTTTTAATAGTAAAAAGGCCCTTCATCTTTCTCTAAATCTGGGGAAAAGAAAATCGTTGAAACAATTTGAAGAGAAAACACGACCTGTGACCTATTAACGACAAATTGAAGAACTGTTGTAAATAAAAAAAACATTATATAAATAGTGCAATGAATGTAATTATTTTATTGTAAAATAGCGATACCCATAAGGGAATTTTTCTGGTTTTTTTTTTCACATCTAATTTTGTATAAAAATTCTTGAAAGAAATTATAAAAGTTTGTACACGCGAGAGGGTACTCTAAATTGAACAAATGAAATAGTTTGAACAAAACATCAAACCCTCTTAAAAATGATTTGAATGCATATTTAATGCCGTCAAAGAAAATGTAAAATTCTTTTAAATCTGTTATTGAATCACCAATCGCTATCAAAAAGGGCTGGATGCAGCTTGACCTGCTTCTTAGGTGTTCCAGATGAGGTTCTATCTCTTGAGGAGACTTGCACACATATAGGAAAGCCTCCTGCGAGTCCTTTATTGTATATTTGGTAGTGGATTTTTTCCCTGTATTATCTTTGACGACAGTTCTTTGCGTCGGTGTCAGGTAGCCATGCATTATGTACATGAGCACCGCATCTTTCGAATCTGAAAAATTAAAAAAAAAAGAAACAAAATACTTAAACTAAGAAAAAAAAATTATAACATTTAAAATGGGAGAGTAATTAAAAATTTATTTAAAGAATTTTAGAGAAAATTGTTATAACTCCTACTTTCATCCAGTGTTTCATTCACCAACTTCTCAAGAAGAAGGACCAACCGCCTTTCTTTAATGTTTTGGTCTTTGGTCAAAAATGTACTGATTTTGGTGCGGTGCTCCGCCCAATTGTCCAGGAGAGAGCTGGCATCGGGACGAAGGACGCTAAAATCCATGTCAATCTAAACAAATACAATGAAATAAAATTTATTTATAGCTTTGTTGAAGAAACTATTAAAATAAAATGAAATGAAAATGAAGAAATATGGATAAATAAAAATTACCAGTCTGAAACCAAGTGGCTTCTTATACTGCGGCCATTTCTCAAGAGCCTCAGTTGTAGATTCGCAGGCTTTTATTTCATTTAAACGGTGCTTTGAGCATGCCTGCCAGTACCGATCAAAATCATCTGCTGACAACTTCTCAAATTTGAGAGTACGGACGATTTCCTCTGCATTTGCTTCAGAATCTTTAAGTGAAAATAAGTATAATTTAGTATTGTACAAAAAAATTAGTCTTAAACAAAATTACCTAAGTTTGCTTTCTTTTTGGTTTCGGTATGACCTGACCTGGGTGATTGGCGGAACAACTTTTTGTTGTTCGAAAATTTGTTATAAATTCGGCCCCTAGACGACGTTCGGTAGTATTCCTAAAAAATAATTAGGAAAAATTCGTTGAGAAATAGAAATAATAGAAATAGAAATAGTTTTTCAAGTGTTTTGATTAAGGAGAAAAAAATATTATCTTACAAGATTTTCAGTGGGAAATCTTTCCACAATTTCCTTCTCTATTCTCCGGCTATCCCTGAGGCTGAAAACACACTGTTTTTCCTCGAAATACGATACTATCGTATTTATCAGCAGTTTTCTTTGTTCCTCTCCAAACTTCTGAAAGGAATTATAATGGTTCGTCAAAAACTGTCCTTTTGCAGTTGTATTCAGGATCATTGCCAGATTAATATAGTTTCCAAACTCCTCTGACGACGGACCTGGACTAGGAGAGTGGGGCAATGGTGACGAAACTGACCGGTTACTTGTTGGAGTATTCATAGGTGGAATATATGTGTCAGTCAATTGGTCTCTTTCGAAAGGAATTCCGATCGATTCCCTCCACTTTTTCAACCTATATTCGAAGAAAATTTTGTCTCCGGTAGAAATGCTGTTAAAATACAGATGAATGTGTTTCCTCTCCATTATTTTTAGCACATCGACGAATACGTTTTGTTCTTTTTAAATAGAAACAACAATCAAGATAGTGGAAAGTTTAAAAACTGATTTCAATTTTCTTACCTATGAATTGGCTCAGTAAATAGCCTAATTTCCAGCTGTCAAGAAGTTCTTTTAACTCCTTTTCCTTTTCTGAAACTTCTTGGGAGTTTCCTTCTAAAATGTAGCTAGAATTAGTCATAGTGTCGCTACAATTGTCGTTTGGCAAGTTTGAGTATTCAATAATGGAAAGCGCTTGTGAGTTGATTATGTTACTGAAATTAATTTGTTCTGGGTCTTGTACATTTGAAGCATCTATTATTTGATTTATTAATTGAAGGTCACTATTGTTATTTATTTGACGTTGTTCATTTGAAGTTACCATTGGTGAATTATGGAAACTTATTTCATTGAACAGATCGTCATTATTAGTTAAATTATTTGATTTTGCTTGGTTCATCTTGGCTGTTGATTGTTGCTTTTTCTATATATTTAGACTATAGTACTCCTTAATCCTGATCATTGTTCTTCCCTCGGCAGTCCGAATACAATTTAATGGTGGGCCGACGAGATCTCCGAAACGAAGGATTGAAAATTCTCCCAGAATATCAGGTCTTATGTCGTAAGACAAAAAATGTGGATTGTAATGAATAGAGTTAATTTTTTGACAAAAAAGGAAATTTTGTAAATTATTTGGGTTGAAAATTTTTAAAATCGTATATATTTGGATGTCATTGGTAAAAATTGCAACATAATATCCATTCTGGTACAAATATCCATCATGTTTATATTTTTTAAGAAATTTGATTAATTTCATATCAATTTTAAGCATTTTAGATATAGTATTACTATATATGCTGTTATCGTCATTGTTCTCGTTGCTCAAATTAATTTTATTTTTAGAGTCAGCACTTATTAAATAAAATGCGAACTGTAATTGATACTTTTTTGCTAGAGTCACACATATATTTTTACGTGATGTGGTAGTATTAGAGTACAGTTTAAACTGCCTATGTTTTGACTCAAATCGAAAGCTCCAAAACGATCTGAGTGGGCCTGATTTTCTTAATACTGTTGGATAATGAGTCATATTATGATACTTAGCTTTAAGTGTGTCATTAAATAGGCGAACGTACTCAGAATTATGTCTAGCAATTTTTTCACTCAAAAGTATTATGAAGTCTTCGTTTATAGCGTAGCAAAGGATCATGTCGATTATTTCTAGAAAGTTTAGAAGAAATGCCCAAACTTCATCATCTTCATGTATTAAGTCGCCCACCATTAAAGGAAAATAAGAAACAAATGTTTTCATTTCACGAGCAGACATTTTTAAATGTTTCTTTGATAAATGTATCGCTGTTATTTCACCACAAACATTATCTATTTCAATAGGCCCATAATCAAAATTCTTTTTTCTTGAATTAAGAGTTTCTAAGGTAAAATATTGAGCAGTTTCAATTAAATATTTTATTATATGACACATATTATAGTGACATACACCTTCGAAGATATCGTGCATTACGTCAACACTGTAGTTTTCAACTGTATGAAATGAAGGTATTTTATTAAATATTGATTCTTTCTGAATCCCGCTTTCTGTTGAATCTGCTTTATGAATATCATTTTCATAGTTTTTTCTATTTCGCATCAGAGAAACATTTTCAACACTTGCTGTTTGTGTGTCATTTTTCAACATTTTACATAATCTGCAAAAGCTTTTACTGATAAACGATCTGTTGAAATTCAGTAAAGAGTTAAGCCCAAGATTATCACCAAGTATTAAACCCAAAAGAAAGTGAACGTGAGTGGTACCTTTTTCTGTCGTAATATCAAGTCCATTAACTTCTAAAAAAGAAAGTTCGTCAACTAGGCTTTGACAGCATTTTTCGTTACCAAAAGATTTAATGTCTTTAGCTTTAACAGTTGCTCCTAAATAAATGTTTTCCAATACCGATTCTTTCTCTCGCATGCAAGGAAACGAATAATATATGTTACTTATTGCTTGTTGACCACTGTGAGAGCCTAACGGGTTATTAATTTCAAAGTCGTCGTTATAAAGAAAATATGGAACTAGAATTTTGTTTGGATACATATCTGCTTTTTGTTTCCATAACTCACCCTGTACAAAATTTGTCACAACATTTGCTGATTTCAAAGTATTCATATTTGATAGAACGTCAGTAAGAAAACCTTTTCTTTCAAAAGTTTTTTTAAATTGAAAACGTAATGGCATTAAAACACCCGTCACTGTATGCTCTTTATAAATCAAGAACCCACCTTCATGAACAGCATTTATTGATTGATCGATAGTAAACTCTTCTATGTTTTGCAAATATTGTTCATCTTGAAGCCATTGAAATAAACGATATTCAGTTTTAGAAAATTGGAATGGATCTCTACATACAGCAACCAAACTAAGGATTTCATTATGAGTCTCTGGGCAAGAATTTTGTAACTTGGCGGTTGATAATGTTTTAAACATATCCAAAAGTGGATCTGTTATAAATAGTTTTATGAGATCTTGAACTTCGCAAACATCTTTTCTGGTGAAATTATTATTGCTATGCAATTTTAAACAAAATGTACTAGCCGATCTTAAAAAACTTTCAAAGTTCTTGTAATTTATTTCTTTTGAGATTTCTTCCGTACCTGTTTCTTCAGATTGATTGAGTTCTAAACCCTTACTCAACGTAATGCACTCGTCGGAAATTTTCTTTTTTTTAGCTTCAACCCCGTCTTTTATTTCTTCAGTAGAAACTATATTTATCCATTCACGATCCTTCACAATACTAAGTTTATGTTTTCGAAGAAAATGTCTTTTGAAACTTGCCAAACTTTGGAAACTCTGATAACACGGATTTTCTACACATCTGAATAAACTATTGTTATTTAAGAAATGTTGTTCCTTAAAATGTTTAATAAGACTATCAATTTCAGAAAAAACATTCTTACATATATAGCAAGTCATATTTGCGAAGGGGACGAAGTCTGTAAATAATTTTGCGTTTAATATCAAGTTGAAATTAACTACTTTTCTTATTTACAAATAAGAAAGGTACATATTATTAATTATTTGAATTTGAAAAGATCTAGGTATAAGCTGTGACTGCCATTAGTATTCGGTTCTTGCTCATATTATTGCAACTTTACTTTCAGTTGTGATAAAGAAAATTGTTTAGATGAAGTAGCCAAGTGACATTTTCAAAAATTTGAGTAAAATGCGTTCAAAGTTTCACCCCTATTACAGATGACAACCCAACTGAAAATTGGGTTGTGTGCCCGTGTTATATAAATGAGAAGACAACCCAATTTCAGTTGAGTTGTCATCCATAATAGGGGTATTTATTATCGACGAAATGCACAATTTAGCTTTAGTGAAATAACCTTTTTAGGCAAAATTGAGAATTGCGGATGATACAAGAATTTTATTTTTAAAACAAATACTTCATCTCAA
The DNA here is from genome assembly GCA_949752695.1 of Melanostoma scalare. Taxonomy (NCBI): domain Eukaryota; kingdom Metazoa; phylum Arthropoda; class Insecta; order Diptera; family Syrphidae; genus Melanostoma; species Melanostoma scalare. The sequence goes on from OX456985.1 coordinate 1,734,286, forward strand.
AGAAAAAACGAAAAATTAAAAAAAAATTTCACTCAACACTTTGGTAGTCTTCAATTAAAACGCTGATCTGGACTAGTTAACAGGCGCGTTCATCACAATTCAGATTTTCAGATTAACTGAAAAACTTATTCAGTTTTGCGTTGAACGGTCTTCTAAATTTTTTGTCAGATTTGAATGGTATTGGGATTCACCTTTCAATTCTGCGAGGAAAGATTTGATAAGAAATAAATAATTTCTTGTAGTCGGTTCAAAATAGTACTAACTATAGTCCAAAGCATTTCTTTTCAATATTTGTGATTAGAAATATGCGCGTAACTACAATTTGAATAGACTTCGAACGAAAATGTAGCAAATAATTTTCTTAAAAATCTATTTCTTTTGTAAGGGTTTTCATTAATAACCTTTAATTATACGACAAATTGCCAAAAAATAAATTAGAGTTCAGTTTAATGAAAAAGTTCACTACAAAAATGTTTCCAAAAAAAGCTAACCGAAAAATACAAAGTAAAGTTCAATTGTCATGTAGGCTATTTATCGCATCTGACAGCTTAATAAACTAAATCTAGATTTTCAGACTGCTTTTCTTGACTGAAAAACTGAATCGGTAAAAACTAACAGCTGATGAGTTGTCAACTGAAAAACTTAACGTCTGGGGCCCTACTCTGTAATTCGATTCGAAAGCAAAAATTTCCGAAAACGAATATTTTGTACTCTTTATTTCTAAAGTGGATTCGAATTCGAAATGGCAAATCCGAAAACGATTTTTTTATATCATTTATTTATTTTTCAACTTGGTTGTAATTTGATTTGATATTATTTTTTTGCTTGATTTGATAGATTTCTGAGATATATTTCAAAACTCCGCAAATTTATTCCGTTAATGAAAATATTAACAAGTCCTTTTTTTTCGATTCGAAAACGAAATACAGAGTACGAATTCATAATCGGATTGAAAATCACGTTCGAATAGACTTCCTTTTCGAAACGAAATACAGAGTAGGGCCCCTGGCCAATCAGAGGCCGAGAATAGTTAGTTAATCTGAAAATCTAACTTGTGATGAACGCGCCCAATGTTAAGGGAAACATTATAAACGAATAAAAATTTCAAAAAACCGAGTATAAATGCAGCGTTGAAAAAAATTTTTGATAAAAATTTGGCATAGAATGAATTATTAAGCGTTTGGGCTTGGATAAGACACAATATCTGCTTCTTCTTCTCTTGGAATGGGGGATGAAAACTACAGCAAAAGTAGTCAAAATCGTCTCACTGGACCTGTGTCCTGTACTGATTAAAAAAGCCAGTTTTGAATACACACAAAACACAAGCAACCCAGGTTGCGTAAAAATGTGGGCAGCGCAGAGAAGATCTTGTACAAGTAGGGAGAATTCTCACACACAAAAGCGCATCTGTGCATGTGCACAAGCCTATTTACCAAACAAAAATACTAAACTGTACCGTGTAGGTATGCGCATACGAAAAATATGTTTTCAAACGAGATTTGTCATAAACTTTGAATTAAATCTATTCAAAAAGGAAAACAGACTTTACTTTTTCTATTAACTAACATAATCAGTGAATGAGTTACACGTTAAGACACTATCAATAAACTAAGCAAAAACTAACACAGTTGATTTCAAAAAAGCGGACACTGGTCTTCATATGCAAATATTTTAATACGAATAGATATGCAGCAATTAAATTTTTTAAATAAATATCGTGAGGTCTTACCTTTTTTTAAAACGCTGGACTGCTAAAATATAAATTGGTATTTTTTAAAACACAACACTTTTACTTTTAATTACACTTGAAACAATACTGGCACAATACACTTGAAATTGAAATAAAACTCTGCTCTGCGTCTGCACAACCGGCACCTCCAAAGAACGAACTGAGAATGATAGAACAACAGACGCCGAAAAATAATGAAGCGCTTGAGTGTGTATGTAATGTTTTGGTAAATAGAGGCTATTTTTTCTTATGGCTACGATTTTTTTTCGTAAGGTTATGTAGATTGTCGTAGCTTGAGGATATTATTCATTAGACAACGAATTATTGTAATAGAGGTAAGTAGACTAGAGTAGGTCTATGCAAAACATGGTTATGTGATGAGGTTTTTTCATAACATGACGAAGTTTTTTATGGGTTGATTAAAATTTTTAATGAAGTTTTAAAAAATGTTCATAATGGAAGCAAAGAATTCATACACACATGAATTTTCTACATTAACCCACGTTACAGGTTTACGAAAAAGTCAATGGTTTATTAACTTGTTTCGTAAAGCAATGACAGTTTTTTTATTGACTAATGATGTTTTTCGTTGATAGATAAAAGGTTTGATAAAGCAAGTATTTATTTTAATTAAACGATGCATCATTGCGTTAATAAATGTAGAATTTCACACCGCAATTATTTTTATAAAGCAAGTGAGGTAGGTTACCACCTATACGATTTGAAGTTTGAGCAAGATAAATCTTTCTAATGAAATGTTGACACATTGGGATTTACATTAGAAAAACCAAAACAAATACACTTTTATAAAAAACAAGGTCGTTTTTATGAAAAACCAGGTGTCGTTAATTTTTGTAGAGTGATTATATTACAGTGACTCTAAGGGTGTAAGAAATTGAAATTTGGTCTTCAATTTACAACGCATTTTAAATTTCCCCTTTAATTTTCGGCATGAATTTAACTACAATTTATAACAAAGATGGTGTATATGTATACCACATTATAATTTGATATTACGGCTTAAATCGTATTAGATATTAACAGTGAAAAAAGAAATAAAAATACTAAGAAGTTAAAAAAGAATTTCAATGACAAAATTACTGAATACGGTTTTTTTCTGGCATTCTCATATTTCTACTAATTGTTGTGTCCAAGTTGGTAGAGAGCTCCAGAGCTTAATAACATGTACAAAAAAATTAACAGGATGAATTAAGGAGAGTGCAAGAATGTAAAATTCAATTCATTGTTCTTACAGACTACACAAAGCACAATTTATTAGTTTTTGCACATCTTGTTTCAAGAAATTTTTCTGTTTCGAAAAATATTAAGTTGATTGAGGGAAGTAGATGGAAAGTTTTCTTTTTTTAAATACAAAAAAGTTAGTCGAATCTGACGCTGTTTTTATTGTTTCAGTTGTGTTGAAACAGCTGTAACTTTTTCAATTTACAACATAATTCTTCGAAACAAACATACTGTAAGGCTAGACTCAAACATTTTATTGACAAATTTTGATGGTTTTTCAGAACTGAATATGTAGTTTAAAACAAGCATAAAAAAAAACTTTCTTCCGAAGATTTTTAACATTTCCAATATTTTTTCTAGTTATTTCTTATTCGAAAATTTTAATTGCGATCACTGTGTTTTTCAAAAGTTTTTCAAAATAACGTCTATTTTACGATTTTTCCTATGAATTTTGCTTTGCAAACGCACACAAAGAATTTGAAGTACAGCTAAAACCATAGAGAATAAAAGAACAAGGCCGCAAACCTCACACACACAATTGCATCAGTCCTCAAGCTGACTTTACAAACACCACTCTATTTTCGGATTTCAAAACTAGTTTGAGATCCGAAAATAAAGTGGTATTTGTTATTTCACTAGCCCAGCTTTACACTTTTTTGTCTCTAGTTCTTTGTTTTCTTTTGAGCAGGTTTTTTCTTCGATCTACACTTTTTTCGCTTGAATAGAGAAAGGATTGAAATGGATATACTTATACAATACACATATACATAGAAAGTTGCAATGATTCAATATCTACTGTTCTTTGTTTCTTTTGCTATTCATTAGTAGGTGCATTTCTTTTACATGCAAAAACAAAACCATAGCACAGCAAATGTGATCGAAACCTGTTTCTCGCGAAGAAAAGAGAAAGGCGTTAAAAAAATGTTTCAAGATTTGAGTTTTCTGTACTTTTGGTTTTTTTTTCTTCAATTCTATATGAAAAATGATTAGAGAGAGTAGTTGAAAAAGAAAACAAGTTTCTAGCACTGACGCTAAGACTCTTGGACCTGGGACTCTATACGGGAGATATATACACAATTCTATATGTGCTCAAAAAAGATTGGAGAGAGTACTTGAAAAAGAAAACAAGTTTCTGTTTCTGGCACTAACGCGACGCTCGGACGCTGAAACTTTATCCGAGGGAGAAATAAAAACAATCCCTGGTTTTTACTTTTATTGTGTTTCATTCGGTGTTCTTTTTGTTATACTTTAATCAGTATTAGGATTTGCAATTCATTTTACAATTTTATTAAACATTCTTTGCTCTACTTGCAAACGAAATTTCTTTTCCTTATTATGACGGCAACCCTTCGTCCTGACACCAATTTCGTTGAGCAATGCGTTTCGTTCATACTTTATTAAAATTTTTCAACAAATTATGAAGTTTTGCGTTCGAATACGATGCGACGATACTAGATTCGTAGGATAATAAATTAATTTTTCGTTATTCAATGAAAAAAGTATCGTTGAGGTATGAATTTCGTTCATACTTTATTGAATTTTTTCAACAAATTATGAAGTTTTGAGTTCAAATACGATGAGCCCATTCTACGAAAATCTTATGTAGAAATTCGTACGATAATAAATTAATTTTTCGTTATTCAGTGAAAAAAATTTCGTTGAGGTATGAATTTCGTTCATACTTTATTGAATTTTTTCAACATATTATGAAGTTTTGAGTTCAAATACGATGAGCCCATTCTACGAAAATCTTATGTAGAAATTCGTAGGATAATAAATTAATTTTTCGTTATTCAATGAAAAAAGTATCGTTGAGGTATGAATTTCGTTCATACTTTATTGAATTTTTTCAACATATTATGAAGTTTTGAGTTCAAATACGATGAGCCCATTCTACGAAAATCTTATGTAGAAATTCGTAGGATAATAAATTAATTTTTCGTTATTCAATGAAAAAAGTATCGTTGAGGTATGAATTTCGTTCATACTTTATTGAATTTTTTCAACAAATTATGAAGTTTTGAGTTCAAATACGATGATCAGATTCTACGAAAATTTTATGTAGAAATTCGTACGATAATAAATTAATTTTTCGTTATTCAGTGAAAAAAATTTCGTTGAGGTATGAATTTCGTTCATACTTTATTGAATTTTTTCAACATATTATGAAGTTTTGAGTTCAAATACGATGAGCCCATTCTACGAAAATCTTATGTAGAAATTCGTAGGATAATAAATTAATTTTTCGTTATTCAGTGAAAAAAATTTCGTTGAGGTATGAATTTCGTTCATACTTTATTGAATTTTTTCAACATATTATGAAGTTTTGAGTTCAAATACGATGAGCAGATTCTACAAAAATTTTATGTAGAAATTCGTAGGATAATAAATTAATTTTTCGTTATTCAGTGAAAAAAATTTCGTTGAGGTATGAATTTCGTTCATACTTTATTGAATTTTTTCAACAAATTATGAAGTTTTGCGTTCAAATACGATGAGCCCATTCTACGAAAATCTTATGTAGAAATTCGTAGGATAATAAATTAATTTTTCGTTATTCAGTGAAAAAAATTTCGTTGAGGTATGAATTTCGTTCATACTTTATTGAATTTTTTCAACATATTATGAAGTTTTGAGTTCAAATACGATGAGCCCATTCTACGAAAATCTTATGTAGAAATTCGTAGGATAATAAATTAATTTTTCGTTATTCAGTGAAAAAAATTTCGTTGAGGTATGAATTTCGTTCATACTTTATTGAATTTTTTCAACAAATTATGAAGTTTTGCGTTCAAATACGATGAACTGATATTACGAAAATTCTATGTAAAAATTCGCAAAGGAATTAAATTTTTCGTCAAGGTATGAAGTGATATTTTGTATATCAGTGAAAAAATTTCATAGAGTAAAAAATTCTTTCCATTGGACTTTGTAATTTTTCGTAGGTCGAAGCAAAATTTTAGTAAATCTATTAATTATTTTAGTAATATGAAGGATTTTCGTAAGAAAAATGAAAAATTTCATCAGGTCATGAGAGAAATTCATTATTCAATGAGACGTTTTACGTATTATGCTCATTTACATAATTTTATGCAGTTTTTCGTTAAAATAACTATGAAAACGCTTCATTAAGTGATGAAACACTTAATCAAAACGTTTTTTTCAGCTCAAAACCGGCAAAAACAGCGTATGAAGCGTTTCGTTAAAGGAACACATTTTTCATTCTACGAAAAATTACATATTTTCGTTAGCCCAACGAAATTGGTCGTATTTTCAGTGTATGAAGCGAATTTCGTACTATTACGAAAAATATTTTTTTCAGTGTAAAAGCAGTAAACAAAGAGAAGTTAATAAAAGCATGATTTTGGGGCAAGAAAACTTTGTGGAGGAAAGCTTAATTTATTTGAAATTTCGTTTTTATATGTCAAAGTTTATTGCGTTTGAAATATGCTTTGTCTTATCTGACGCACCGAGCCCCACAGCAAAATCACTAGTTTGAAGCTGACAAAGTAGGAGAGATGTGAGCTCTTTGAGGTCACATAGAAGTGTTGCCGAAACCTGCCAAAAGGATTCGAAGGCAAAAAAGACCAAATACTTACCCCAACGTCAAACCGGTATATTCGTTGGAAAAGTATATTCCCATAACACATGCTATTGATGCAAGTCCCAAGATTAGTGGAACAGGTGCAAATTTCCTCCCCCACTTCCACATCGGAATCAGTATCAATGGAGAAAGGGCATAAAGTTGAAAGTCAATAGCTATGTACCAAGCTTCATCGTAACACTGTAGGAAGAGAACTTTTACTCAAAAGTTGGCATAAAATTTCTACGTTAGACTACATTTCCCAAGCCTTGATTGTAATAGTTTTGAATGTAGAGAAGAACAGGCCACACAGTTTGGTTGTTACAATTGTTTTGTGAAATATATTGTTCTCGAAAAGGCCCCGTGTAATCGATTTTATTCACACTATAAGCTAATATGAGTCCAGCCGCCATAACGGGTGTAAGTCGAATGTATCGATGAACGATGTTCATGACAACGTTGATTTTCCCGCCTCTGTAAGTTTAAGTTGAATTAAAGAACATTTCAATATTAGATAAGTTGTACGTTTTGTCCAAATCTCGAAATCCAATCCAGGCTACAAGAAGACCACCAATGAAGAAGAAGGTGTCGACTGTTATACTTGCATTATAAATTGGCATGAATGCCCAACTGTAAATGTACTGAAGTAAATCATTATAGCTAAGTTAAATTTTTGTAGTAATTTAATTGGTCAGTTTACCTTCATATAATCTGGTAAGTTTATAATTGGGCTAAGGAAAGTGGTGGTGAAAGAATGGTGATTTATGATCCAAATTGTCGATATGACCCGCATCCCAGTCAAACAATCAATACTATTGCGTGATTTTTTGGTGTTGATGGCAAATAATCTCTTTCCGTTTGTAAGTACAGAGAATGCTAGTAATACTTGAAGTGGTTTTTCTGAAAAAGAAGGTTATAAATATACATTTTAACAAATCAGTGTTGTGGTATTGCTGAAATATTTGACTTTTTAAAATATTTGGTTGATTAAAAGAATTCCATAACTTCTCGTATATTTCCACTACTTCGTTGAACTTATTTGGCTTAATAAATCCCGGGATGTCTCGATTCCAATCCCGGGTTTTTGAGACCGGAAAAGACTCGGGATCCTTACATGAAATAAACTTTCTAGCATTGGCGTTCAGAATCAGGATAAAATTGTGGCTCCTTGAAATGTGTTAGGCCCCTAGACTACATACCCAATAAATTTTTTTATGTTATACGTCGAACAGCAAAGCAGTGAGACTGCATTGTCTTGGAAAAAATAACTTTTCTTTCAACCCCAAAGCCAAAAAGGGTGCCGTGACTGTGACATTGTGCCAAGCGACATTATGCCAAATGCTGAAATTTGGCACAATGACGCTTTGGTAAAGAGACATTGGGCCGAACATTAGCGTTTGGTACAGTGTCGCTTTTGTAAAGCATTATTAGGCCAATTTGGTACCCTGGCGCTTTTTAAGGATTTTTCAATATAACGAAACAAATGAAGATACACTTGCTCAGATTTGTTAGTCATAAGAACTATACAAATGGATAAGTCTAACAGATCTCTTGTTAATAAAAAAGTAAATAACTGACTAAAGACTTGATTAAGAGACTAAAAAATCATTTGATACAATCGAATGTATAGGTTTTGAGCATAAGATAAAGTAATAGTAAGAAATTCGCCAGTGTGTGTAAGATATGTGTTCTTACTTAGTTTAATTTTAAGATATTAGTGATGAACTTAAAAAAATCTGCAGCCGCCGCCGCCTTAAGTAAGGGTTTGTGTTCTGAAAATTAAAAATTCGCGCGATCATCTTTTACACACACAGGCGAATTTCTTACTATTACTTTATCTTATGATCAAAAACGAAACATTTGAATACATCAGACCTTAGCACTATGAATGATAAGCGTGGGAGTTTCTTTGATGTCACTAAGCCAATAGTCCCTTTAGTCATGCCGCAAATTACTGTAAACACAGATGACAATGATGATGGAAATTTCTACATTTGGCCCAATGTCACTAGCTAATTTGGGCCTATGGCACTTCTACAAAGCGTCATTATACCAAACCCTAATATTTGGCCTAATGTCACTTTGCAGAAGCGTCAATGTGCCAAATTTCTACATTTGGCATAATGCTTGGCACCATGTCACGGCAGCGCCAAAAAGACCATGTTTCAAATCCTATGTTTAAACTGTAAATATATCTGCAGTGTATACAATCTGTAGAATGTATCGGCTTTCATTGCACTTCAAATGAAGACATTCAGCTAAACAATTAAACCGTAATGTTTATATAGCCATTTACAATACCACTTACAGAAAGAAGGTACTTGACTAAGACTTACTGAACTTGTGGGCCCAACGAGTGGAATGTAGGTGCTTTTTTGTATTTGTACAGAGTTATCTTAAGTACCCATGAAAATCGTGATCAAGACTAATTAAATTTGTGTATTTAAGTCCATTCAATGCAATAGGATCGCTGCAGTCTTTTCATTTTTCAGGAAGTAGTTGCATCATAAATCTGATAAGAATTACAGATGTCTTTTAACCGTTAGAGGTATAGATACTTACTTTCAAAATACGTCATGAGGAAATCGTAAATGGAGCTGATAACCATTAGTGCTGTGAGAATCAAGAGAATCACTCTAAATGAAAAGAAAATTAATAGTTGAGTTGGAATTTCATTTTCCAAAAGCACAACTCACAAGGATACAATGCCTCCTGTGTCTAGTGGGGCTACTTTGCCATTTGTACATCGGCCTACTGAAATTGCTGACAAAGCCCCGTCATACACCTCTCTCGCCGATTGTTGGAATATTGCTGTTAACAACTCTGGGCTGCATGTGTGTGGAGCACATATTCCCACATTGACCTCAGATGGCACAACATACCTACCAGTGCCAAATGGTGGTCCTTTTAATTTTACTGTAGCAAAACAAAACTGACCCTCAACAACATCGTTGACTTCATTCAAAGTTACTGACAATTTGACACACTGATCAAAGTTTCCGATGTCGTATTGGTTACTATACAGTATTCCTGATGGGATGCTTCCCCATGCATCGAGAACTAGAAATTAATATTTATTAATTTATTTTATTCCAAGGATATAAAATTGACATTGATTCGATTGCTGTTTGTTGTAAGATAAATATACTCATCAACTTTGTAAAAAAGTCCTTGAAAATGGATATCTAGAGCCTTTGATTACTAAGAAACAAATAAGGACAACTGGTATTAGGTGAAAAAACAGCTTGTTACCCAATCTTCATTTGATTAAAATTTAACTGATGTGGAGTTTGAATAGCCCGGGAATAAATTTTTGAATAAACAAAATCCCAAATCAAATTTTACTGAATTGAAGGAAATCATTTCTCACTTACACGGAGCAACATCACGACTTGGAAGTCGTTCAACTATTTCTCGCAAACTAGACAGACACTTTTGTGAGTTGTATTGATTTGATTCACCATCACAGGAGGTATAAATTTTATCCTCGTTGCTTTTGATTTCGGTAACGAAAAGTTCACTAAGGACGTCACTGGATACTGTAACATTGTTTATAAGCGAAAGTGAATGAGCTTCACAGACGAACAGAAGTACGATAATTGTAGGAAGTAATGACAATTTCATTTTTACACATTCACCATCAAAATTAAAAAGTAAACTGATATCGTTCATTGAAAAATTCCACTGTTTATAGCAAATCATTTATCGTGAACTAAAGTGCACTTAAGTGAAGTCTGAAAGATAAAAGCGATCACAAATGTGATTGATGCGAACATCAAATTGTTATCAGTATTTGTTAGTAAACTCAGTAAAGTGCGTTTTATTGAAGTATTTGGTATTTCAATTGGCAGCACTGTTTCTAGTGATTATCAATTTGACAATTAGGTAGTATATTTTGCCATTTCACAATGATTAGGCTTGGAATGGGGAAAATTGGAATGGTTCACTGTATCTGCTGCCTCACTGTGGGACAGTTTACCCTACCTCAGTGGCGGATCCAGGATTTGGGCATGGGGGGGGGGGGGGGGGGGGGTCCATTACTCAAAATTTTATTTATATATACGAGGTTTAGCAGTTTCAATCAGAAATTATTTACATGATGTTGGCGTCGAATGCTCATATATTTATGGCCAAAGATTCGATGAAGCTCCGGCAATAAGTGTCCAATCCATTGGTGCACAGGCTCATCTGGGATAACCTGGCAATTTATGTACATTGCGCTGCACATAGCTTTAGTTTGGCAGCGTGCGAAGTGTCAGGAATCAAAAATGCGTTAGGATTTATCGGAGCGATTGAAGCATTTTTCACTGGACTAAAAGACAAGACGTTCTACACCAAGAAATTTCAAAAATGACAAACAAAAGTGAGAAAAAAAAAACAAAAGTTAATGTCTGTTTGTCTTACCAGGTGGGTTTAGTCTCATGAAGCAGTCGGAACGTACGTTGAATTGCAACCGGCTGTTATTGAATCTTTGGAAGAAATCAAAACGTGGAAAGATCGTGATACTTCGCAAAATGCATTGCATCTTTTGACAGCGATCTCGACGGTTGAATTCCAAATCGCCTGTCACATTATGGAATCAGTTAATTAGATTGTTTTGCCTTTGAGTCGAGAATTGCAATCTAAAAACCAAGATCTGGGTGAGGCTACTAAGCTGGCAGATGACGCTTTGAATGAATTTACGTACAAACGCGAAAACGCAGATTCTACTTTCCACGTTATTTATGAACATGTTGCTAGAATTTGTTCTGAATACGAAATCACAATGAAATTGCCACGCCGCTGCCGCCGTTGCAATCCACAAAAAAATCGTTGCAACGTTCAAGCACAAAGTATTATAGAATTTCTTTCTACATTCCGTTTCTTGATACGTTCATTTCTCAACTCAAAAGTCAGTTCTCGGAACACAAATCCATTTTCCAAAGTTTCGGGCAACTGTTTCTTAAACAAGAATTTAACGAAAAGAAATGCGCTGACCTCTACACATTTTACGAAGATATGTCGGATTGTTCGAAAGAAAATTTTCTGTCAGAAGTCAAGATGTGGATCCACGGCCAGAACATCCAAAATGCGCTTGATGCTTTACTGGTTAGTATCTTTCGATAAAAATTTTACATGTAAAAAAGTTTATATATACGCTACACATACTTAGTTTCAAAACGTCAATTCTTCATATGTGCTGTTGCGCTGTGGAATTCCCTACCAAGATTTATAAGATTGGTGAGCTGCACAAATCTTTTCAAATCGAAACTCAAGCAATGCTTAGAAACACGTTTGTAATGTTTGCCATGATATTATATGATGTATGATAATAATGATGATAATTTAAAATAATTTTTCATCTATCCTTTCTTCTTTTCTTTTCTTTAAATTTTGATTCATTCTTTCTTTTTTCTCCACTTTTTATTTTTGAATAATTATAGAATACAACTAAATATGAGTTCAAATATTGTTATTCTTATTTGTCTTTTTTTTTTAATTAAACATTTGAAAAAATGTGAAAAATTGTAATAAAAACTTACTCAACTAAAATAGATTTTGTATCTTACTGAGTGTAAGGTTAATGAAATAATAATAAATTACTAAATTACTAAATTACTAAATATGTGACGCGATGTGACAGAAAACAGAAAAGGCTCCTTTTAGGCAAAAGTGAAAGCTTACACGGCACACTCTGAAAGGCGCTGATGTTCTATTCAAACCCATCTAAAAAATCGTTTCTCTGAATTTATATTTTGTGAAATAATAGCGATGTTACAATTTCTGATTGCGCTTCATGAATATTCAGTAAAAGAACTTGTGTAATCAATCATGATCCAACAACCGATTTTTTGCCTAGTAAGTCCCTTTTATCGGATCGAGCAAACATCAATTTGACGATATTTTTCAGGCTATCAATAGCAAGTCGTTCAAGAATGTCGATTATATTTTTATAATCAATAAAGTTCTTGAATTTTTAAAATAATAATATTACTTCTCCTTTACTTTTTTGTCTTGCTCATGCTATATTTTTCCGTCCCGTAACGAAATTTGAACATTAGGAGCCGATAAATGTCACAAATAACACCTTTTATTTTCCCGGTTGGGGGGGGGGGGGGGGGGGTCCGGACCCGAAACCCCCCCCGTGGATCCGCCTATGCCCTACCTCAGAGCAACGTTTGCAGTTTGTTATTGCCTATAGGTAGGTGGTATACGACCCCTGTTTGTCGAAAAAGTAGTGGAAAATTGGACTTCCATTTCATTCGACCTAGCAGTGGGGTCGGATTTTTTAGATTAGAAACTACATTTCCGACCATTCAATACAAGTTGTATTGAAGTTGTATTGGATGGCTTCAAGTCAGAAACCCACTTCATAAATGCTTGTGTTCCTCAGGGCTCCGTTTTGTCTCCGACTCTCTTCCTCATTTTCATAAATGATCTCTTGTCTGAAACTTCTAGTCCGCTAAACATCTTTGCGCCTACTTGATAGGGTAGAGAGAGTAAAGAATAAAAAAAATTAAAGAAAATAGAGTGTTAAAGTTGATAGGTGACAGTTCAATCACAGAATCGATTGTTTCTCTTGTACATCGTCAAAACGTCACCTGTCTTAGTCTCTTTCATCGCTTGTTCTACAAACAGTGCTCTAGTGAAATAGCCAGCTGCATTCCTCATTCCATTTTAACCACAACACCCGTCTTGCCAGGAATGCTCATCAGTTTTACCTTGAGCCCAACTTCGGTCGTTCAGTCAAGTATAGAGATTCATATTTTAGTCGCACCACCCGAATGTGGAATGCTCTACCTGGCCTGTTTTTCCCCTACATTACGATTCACAAAGGTTCAAAAGCAACGTGCATCGATGTCTCTTTTCAAATCCTCTCCAATTTTCTTTAATGTTCGCACTGTGTTCTTTAACATCATAACCCCTTGATGCGCGCGTTAATTATAAAAAAAAAAAAATACACACACTACACAAGCAGGATATCAAACACACAACACTATACACATCATCACAGATGTGAACAATCGAAATGGCACGTGTGAACGCCATACTTCATCATGAGACACACTGTGGGGAAACGATAAAATAATAATAATAATAAAAGCATCAATTCTTAATACTTACCCAAAATACTATCAAAACGCTCAATAACATTTACCTACCATAATAGAAAGAAAACAATCATAACACTTACCCAAAATAATATCCAAAACTCGTAATATTATCTACCTAAAGTAATAGAAAAAGAAAACACCTATAATACTAACCCTAATAATACTTACCATTTAGTAATAATAAATAAATACATAATACTTACCTTTTGTTCATAATAAAACTCATTAATAATACTTACCCTTTAGCAATAGTACAACATGCATAATACTTACCCAAATAATATCAAAACAAACATAATACTTACCTTTCTCTATAATAAAACATACATAATACTTACCCTTTTCTCATAATAAAATACACATAATACGTACCATAAACATAACCACATAATATTCTCTCTTCGATAATAACAAACGACCTATAATACTTACCTTAATAATTATTTACAACCTATAATACAAACCCTAATACACTTAATAATATTGGAAATAAATAATACAACCTACTCACCTGAAATAAATAAATAACACAATTAATACTTACCAACTATAATAATAAAATCACTCATCATAATAACTCAATAATAACTCATCATAATTACCTGACCCACCCTACTTGCCTTTTGATAATTCAATTTGCATTATTGAAAATAATGCGTAACATGTACATACGTACATACTTACTTTACTTAGCAACAACCTGCGAGCTTATCTCCACCCGCAAGTGGAAGATTTGCCGTAAAAAGATAAGCCGCAAGAGTGGCCGCTAACAGATGGTGTGATCTTGCCATGTACCAACCCAACTGTACCGACTATGTACATGGACAACGGTCGAGTTGGCTTGGTACATGACAAGTTCAGCTGAGCCATCGAAGTAGGTCAAACTATATAGTCGGTTGCAGCATTTTAAGACGATAAGACCTTGAAAGAGGAAAAGCAAAGAAAATTTAAAGATTGAACTATTGTGCGCGTCAGTAGACTTTGAATGTTGACGAGGGTTTTCCCTTTTAATTCTTGTGGCGAGAAATTTAACATGAAAGTGTGAAATAGAATTGTAGTGAAGAAAAAAAAAGGAAAAATTAAGGAAAATACCACAAGCAAGAAAGAAACTATAAAGTCAGTCTGTGCACGTGAAGAAACGAGATACAAAAAAAAAATTGTTCGGATAAAAGTTTTAGTAAATACGTTTAGAACTAAACGGGCGTAAAATACTAAAGAACTACGTACGAAAAGTGTTCTGTGCCGAAAAGAAAAAAAAAGAAATTGTTTAAAGAAAACTAAACCTATAACTGATCGGTGAAATTATGAAAATCTAGAAAGAAGAAAAAAAAAAAAGCTTATTATATAAAAAGAGAGTGATCAAAACTAAGTCATAAATCCGGTTAAGGGCAAATAAAGTTTAAAATAAAGAAAAAAAAAACCATCACAAAAAAAGGGGATTCAGACGCATTCCCCCAACACCCCTCATCATATCCAAATCAACATCATCAACATCACCAGCATCATCATCTTCACCAGCACCATCTTCATCAACGTCATCCAATTCATCATTCTCATCCTAACAGAAAGTGTCCCAGTGTTTACATCCCTTCCCTGATATTCATATCCCGAATTATAATTGCCCTCAGCAGCCCCCCCCCCCTCCGATCTATCCCCGTGTTGCAAAAAAGGTGTGCGTGAATTCGTGTTTGTTACGTGTATTAGCAATAAGAATATAAAAGAAGAATAATGTAATAGTAGCGAAAATTTAATTCTGGCAAACCGTACAACCCCAGTAGTCTACTTACCTAAATACCTAAATAACTTGTTCAAGGTGCGTAGTTTTTTTTTTCGGAATTCAAAAAAAAAAAAAGTTTAAATTAAACAGAAAACGAGGAAGAACTATATTACAGGTGTATCCCTGAAACAAAAAAAAAAAAGCGTAATAATAAATCTGAAAAAAAAGAATAAAGGGGAAAAAAGGGGGGAATATTCAGACACCTAAATTTAATTTTTTTTAGAAAACGCCAAACCGACAACGTGGTGCACTACTTTGGAGGAAAAGCTGGGTGAGTACCCTTAATGATCTTGATACATATTCCCTTGTATTTTTATAAAAAAAAAATACCATTTCCTTTTGACGTTTATTTTTTTTTTTTCCCTTTTTGGGGTTTATTACGCTTTTTCCTGTTGAAAAAAAAAAGAAGAAATAGAAAGTTAACTGAAAAAAAAAAACAAATTTGAAAGTGAGATAAACAAGAAAAATTATTACGTACCTAGTAGAGAAAAAAAAAAGAGTTGCCATCGGTTCTGAAAAAAAAGAAAAATTTATAAATTTTGTAAAAGAAAATAAAACAGATATTACATGAAAATTGAATCGTGAGTTGCCATCTGAAAATAAAGTAAATAAAAAAAAAAAAAAAATTTAAAGTTTAATAAACTTGGAAATATATATGAAATGATTAGATAGAAACTTACCTGTAAATGATATTGAGTTGACGAAAAGAACGAGTGAATTAAATTTTATTTAAATTTATAGAAGTTAAATGTCATACTTACCTGCTAATTTTTAATATGGTTGCCACCTAGGGATTAATTTAAATTTTGGTTTTATTTTATAAATAAAAAAAAAAAAAATAATTATTATAACGATTTAAACTATGGCTATAATTTGAAGAAAGAAAACTGGAATAATGACTAGCTAAACAAGATGTAAACGAGGTAAGCTGGTGGTTCCAGGACAGGGGCGGTAGGTTATTTTTCTGGGAGTAGGGGCTACCGCATAACCATGGAGGTAGTGGTAGCCATGGTAGTATCCCAAAGGGATACGTGGGTGGGGAAAATCCTCCCAGGTCCAACAACATCTGGACCCTACCCCTACTGAGCCGACATATTGTCCCAACGGACATCGGTCCCTTCACTTTTATTTACGAAATATAAGGCATGAATTCGTAACGACAGTCCAGTGCTGCGGCTCCAAGAACCCACCCCGCCGACGAGCTAAGCCCTAAACCTTCAAGCATGCCAAAGGGGGTCGTAGCCTGGACACCCCTCTCTTTTCTGCTGCCCGGATCAGCCTCATGTGCCTGTAGCCATGGGGTTGTAAGGGTGGTCTACTAGGGAAGAGAGGGGCCAAGGTCAATTTCGTTACAACACTGTCCAGCGTAGTGCTGCAAGTGTAAACACCCTAAATCTAACTTTTATTTTTGTAAAGTCGAATCATAAAATCTGCGCAAAGATCCACAGAATGGGATAAAGTAGTTCATTTTGGTTTTGGTAGCTTTTCCTCCCTTCTTAAATTTTCAAAAAGTTGTAGCCTAGAGATTTTTATCCTGCCCTGACTCTTTAGAATATAAATAGAAGAGTTACTGGGAAAATGCCCACAAGTAATATTTTCAACCTTCAGGAACTTTCTTTTTTCTCGACATATTTTATGTGAGGGGTCTGATCTCGACTCAAGAACTGGATAAGTTTTGGAACATACCGCCAACTACTTTTTCAGTTCAGTGTGATTGGAAAGTTATGCGGAGGTGCATGTCAGTCATAAGGTGGCCTGTGCTAGAGAACCGTGACCGAAAACCTCGAGACACGATTGGCTGGTAGTATGAATGTGTATGTGAACTTGAGGGTCAAGAAAGGATAAACCATATACATACTGGGAGTGTAAGAGCCTTTGAAGTTAATAGTTTGGGAAAGAGTTAACAGCATCTTTTGAAGAAAAAGAAATGAGAGCGGCTAGGTCGTACGAACTTGTGATTCTGTGCAAAATACGATATCAAAATCTTATTTATCTTAAGGCTGAGTACAAGATTTTAGTATTTGCTCTTCATAATATATTTGGTGGTGCAGGGTTATCAGCTATACACATTAATTATGAAAATTGAATTAAATCACACAAAATATTGAAAAAAATTTAATTAAATATTAAAAAGGTCTTAAGGGCACTGTCGCACCAGGAGGATAAAAAAATCAATTAAAATAAAAAAGTATAAATATTAAAGAACATCATCTGAAGAATATTTCTTGAAATTTTCAAGTCAATATGACGAGTACTTTCCGAGTTACGGCCGTTTAAAGTTGGCGCTTTTTGTTCGAGTCAGTGCTACTTGGTGACCAGTTTTTTTTTCAAAAAATGGTTTTCTCTTTTTTACATTAATTTTTAAACGAGAGTCTTAAAAGTCAAGTATGCAAAGTTAAAGACTTTGCCAGCTGATTTGACAATAAATTTGCAAAAAAACGAAGATATGGTTTTGAAGTTATTTCAAAAACTCAAAATTTATTATAAAAATTTATTAAAATTTCAAAAATTTAAATTTTTCGAATAATGATGTGCAATCTTTTTTAAACTACCTAGGACTTGTAAAATACAAAGTTTCGTCAACATCGTGTCAGCAATTAGCGAAAAAGTCGGTTCTCAAGATAACAGGTCTATGGGAGGTACCTTTCTTCAACTTTTTCTGAAAATATTTCTTACATCAATAGAAAGACAACCCAAAACTAATTTTTCACAGAAAATTTAATCAAAAACGTTGGAGCCGTTTCTGAAAAAAAAAAAAAAAAAAAAAAATAAGTACATATTATCATACTGGTTGTATGGCAGGTACCGTTAATTCAAGACCTAGAGACTCAATTCCAAAAATGCCCCTGTAAACTGCCACCACAGAGCCTAGCTGCAAATTTTGAAGAAAGCCGTCCAAGCGGTTTAGGCTGTAGATCCATATAAGGACAGACAGAGACAAACATATCGACAGACAGACAGAACTGCAGGGCCCACTTTTTTCATATTCTCTATAATCGTAATGTCATGTTTAATTTTAATCTCAAAATCTCAGTATAACCTCAGTCAGTATCAGCAGAAACAAAATCATGGTGCCACAAAATATCGTTTATATATACAATATACATATATTTACCTTTCTCTAAGATCACTCTATCTATCTATTAAAAAAAGTCCTCATATTTTCTATCGATACCTAAATAAATAATAATTTTTATTCAAACTAATTCACAGAGTAAAATTCACTTAGTTTGGTGCTTAGATCAGAAATATTTAAAAATTCACATAACGCACAGTTAAAATAAGAATTTGGTTATATTTTTATTTGAAGTCTTGATAGGAAAACACAGTTCTCGTATCTAAGCTTTTAAGAAATGTTAACAGCCTTCTTGAGATTGACAACTACGCTTGGTTGTTCGGTTTTTTCCCTCTGAACTGCTTTGGGCTTGCTGAATATTAATTTCTCCAAAACTAGAATAGGTGACTCGAATGCTAATACGACAAAAATTGACACAAGAAGTGTTACTCCAAATGCACTCAAAAACGTAAGAAACTGTTGATTGAAGAATATTTTTAAATGACTTTTGTTCTATGAAATCGAAAATACATACCAAGTTGTAGATTGAAAAGTAAATCTCGGTACGCATCATCCCATAAATCATTTTTACTATTGCCGTATGCATCATATACCAAGCATATGTCAACCGACCAAAAGGTTGCAGAATTGTGTGGGATAAGACCGCATCGACAATACCTCCATAGCCATAATAGCAAGCGAAAGTTATCCAAGCATGTGCTCCTGCCCAGGTAACACGTTTCTAACTCTCATACATGGCAGCTTCGAAAACGGTGCCTCCACTACCGGTGCCATAGGCGTTCAAGGAGAAATATGGTCCGAAGACGATGGCAATCATTGTGAGGAAACAGGCAGTCCAAGCAGCGAGTTGGATCAACTACGGATGAAACGATATCAAATATAGATAAATTCTTGTAAATAATGTTATTTGCTTTTAATAGAATTCAACATGTAATTTTGAATGTTTCAATCTGTATTGAGGGGCACGTGGCGTAATGATTACCATGACTGACTGTTTTGATGAAACCGATAAATTCAATAAAACAAAAATTTCCTTAACTTGATTTGATAGAAAATTAACATGTTTATATGAAAATGAAGTTTCTTGTTATTGTCCTTTGTTTCAAAGCATTTTTTTCATTTCATTTCATTTATTTATTAATATTCAATAAGCCTTGAGATTTGCAGGAAAAAAAAATTATAAATGATATACAATATAAAAGTAAAGATTTGTAATAACAATAACAGTTTAGTAAGGATAAATGGTAAATGGTAAAATTAATTAAACAATTACAGATTAAACGTGGAGAACCTTTCCAAAACTCTAATGCTCCACTTCGGGGAATTGCCAGGTCGGAACTGCGTCCTACGGAAACTTCCCCTGAACTTCAATTCCATTTTAGAACCGCTTGGTTGAGGGCTAGGTTCCTTCAGGCAATCTACCCTGAAACATCGATTCCCGACCCCCTTCCTTTTGATATCTGTGGTTGTTGCTTTAGCCGCCTCTTCTTCGTACTTTTCTAACAGCCATATTATTGAGGATTCGTAAAACTCGAAATGAAACTAGTTGCAGGTGAAACTAGTTTCGTTTCAAGTTTTGAAAAAAATTTCAAAACTAGTTCTAAAATAAAAATGGCATTATTCATTTCTGAAGAAAAACTAGGCCGAGTTTTGAAAATCGTTTCTCGTTTTGAATAACAAAACTAGTTTTATCAAAGTAGCTGTGTTTTTGACAACGAAATAGAAAATTCAAAAAAAATCTGTAATTTTCAAACGTTTGATTGTTTGTACGAATATTATTCGAATCTTGAACAAGGGATATTATGTACAGTTGCGGTCAAAATAATAGTAGTGTGAGTAAAAGCATTGCACAGATTGGTATTTTTCCACTTTGTATTGCGTTGATAGTGAAAACCCGTTACACTTTAATTGTTTTAAGGGGTGGAAAAGGATCTCGTCAATATGTAAGAAGACCCCCAAATACCGAATATAATCCACACTTTACAATCAGTTGGACCCATAATGGGGATTGAAGGCATTATGGATCAGCATTAGCTATGTTAATGCAGGAAGTAACGCTACCGTATACTGAAGCTGAATGCTACCGTAAATGAAGTTGCTTCTTGCTAAAATGAGTCTTTCAGCAAAAAGCAATGGTTCCAGGAAAGTAAAGTAGATGTGATGGAGTGGCCCGCACAGTCTTCGGAATTTAAACCCATTGAAAACCTTTTTTAGCGCTGCAAAAAAATATGCTTTTAGATGTAAACCAAGCAACAACACAGTCCTTTGTGAAGCGTTACATCAATCATGGAGTTCGATAAGCATAGGAAGGTGTGGAAACCTGATAAACTCTGTTTAACGTCTTTGTACTGCTGTTATAGCTAACAAAGGACATGAAAATAAATACTAATTAAAGGTACGAACACTCAGCCAAAAAAAAATCTTCAAAGAGCCAATCTTCTTTTTCCAAAAAGTTTTCGAACTATTTGATGACGTTTCAAAATGTATTTTATCTTTGTTCACTGTGATGAATAATACAAAAAGCCTTCAAAACTAGTTTTGAAGTCCTTAAAACTAGATATTTCCAGTTTTATGAATTTCTAGTTTAATCAAAAACGAGTCTTACGATTTCTGGTTTTATATGTTATTTTTGATTTTAATAATACCGATTTGTTCAAGACTTGAAACTTAGAAACTTTTCAAAACTAGTTCTATGTAAAAACTAGTTTTGAAGTGAGTTAATAATATGGCTGTAAGCGTTTGTTCGGGGCTAATTTGCTTCAGAAAATACACGAAACAACGTTCTTAACTCTTCACGCTCACCGAAACCGCCAACATGTACCGAGACTCCGCGCCGTCCAATTACCGTGGATACAGATCTAATATTAGAAGGGGAAACCAGAGAAAGTGCCTTTCGCACTCAAAACTATAATTTTACGAATCATTCAAATTAACATTTTTCATAACTATGTAGGTATTAAGTAAGTATCAAAAAATTATAAAACGTAAAAGATTTCGCTACTACTTTTGTAATAAACATAAGACTTTGTCCCTAGTATCAAGAGTTAGTATAAGAATAAAAGGTATCAAATATATTTGCCGTGTCGGACTTGTTTTTTCCAGAAGTTGGACCGCCGCTGCCCAAGTTTTTGAGCTTCCTTGGGAAAGGACTCTGGGCCCACTGAGTACTACTGCAGCTGGAAAATAAAGAAGCCTCCCACTTGACTGGCATTCTCACGGGCCACAACTCTTTGGGTACCCACATGATGAGAATGGGCATTAGCACATCCGACATATGTAGATGATGCCAAGACGACGAGGCAAAGGAAGGATCATTCCACTTCCTCTGTGAGTGTTCTAACTTGGTCCACACTAGGAAAAAAGCCCTCGGAGAATACTTCTTCGACGAACTGGGCGACATCTCTAACCACCCATTGAGCAACGTCCTGAAATTTACTCAGGGCTCCAAATGGTTCAGTGGGGGTTCCATATCCCAATAAACCTACCACCAGCCCAACCCTCTACCTCCCCAATGCTCCCACTTCCTCATCCTCTGTTTTTCCGGGGAGCACAATGAATCCTTAACATCCGAGTGAGGTGCTGCCGCTTGTGGCTGCACCCCCGTTCAACCTAACTTAACCTAGCGCATATTTCTATTTGCGAACTGCAATCCACGAAAGACAATCAGTATATTTCTACTAAGAGAATGCGACGGATAGAGCGACACGTCGACTATCGACCACATGAAAAAGTTTCTTCTCAATTTTGTCAAACCATGAATCGTACATTTTTTCAATACATAATCAACTATCCCACAGGCCTTTTGAGTTTATGGATTTGCCAGGACTGACACCTCAAAATTTACAATTAAAATCAGAAGTATTACCTATTAGTTTGTGATTACGCTGTGCAACATTAAATCAACCTCGACTATTATAGCTATTGAGTAACGCCATGGAGGACAGGATCAAGGTAAAAAACAAAACGGGGGATGTCTTGAT
The DNA here is from genome assembly GCA_949752695.1 of Melanostoma scalare. NCBI lineage: Eukaryota > Metazoa > Arthropoda > Insecta > Diptera > Syrphidae > Melanostoma > Melanostoma scalare. The sequence goes on from OX456985.1 coordinate 1,756,767, forward strand.
CCCGCACACACAGGATTAAAGCGAAATTGCCATTCGATTTGAAGCACCGACCGACGGCGACGCGACGATTTCTCGTTCGTCTAACCATTGCGATATGACCATAAATAAATCATAGTGCTTGTCGTTGTACATCAGAAAGCTTTAAATTGATTAATTGTATAACTGTTTTATATTCAATGCAAATAAATATTCTGTATTAAATTTTGACAGCACTTTACAAAAATATGTTTAAGTGATACCAAGTTTGTTGGTTATTCTGTCGCCCACCAGTGTTATATAGTCATTGGTCCAATCTACAAATAACATTTTCGGATGTTAATCTTTAACCGCCGTATTAATAAACGCGGAATAACTGGGAAATACTTATTCCATGGATTAAGTTACCATTATACCATTTTCCATTTAATTAAAGCCATCATTATACCATTTTCCACTTAATCCATGGAATAAGGCTTAGCCCAGCTATTCCGCGGTAAATGTTTATTGTTATTGCTTTTACTCTACTGTTGACTTCAACAACTTACCTTTGGTATGTCAAAAGTTGTTTGACGATTTTTATGTAAAAAATATCCTAAGCCGAATCCAATCAACCAAGGTGCGTATCTAGTATGAGTTGCTACATACACGTTGTTCCATTCATTTTCGTTTATTCTGAAAAAGTAAGCAAATAAAAATTAAAAAAAAGCACAAAAAGTTTAATGGAACACAACTAAGTTTATTTGAAATTTCGTTTGTACGTCAAAGTTTAATTGCTTTGAATACACTTTATCTCACGCACTAAACTTATCACTAGTGCGAATCAGGCTCCCTTCGAAGACGCAATCTTTTTAGCACCAGCTGTATATGAAAAAGAGATGAAGAACTAAATAACTCAATACTTATAAATAAATAGAGTGGCGCAACAGAGCGAGGGAGCCCCTGGGCCTAGCCTAGCGCATTTCTCACAACCATGCCTTGTGAGGGAATGGAGGGGACCTAAAATTTTCTGCCGGTTCCGAACGGCTAATTGAGAAAGCACTTTTCATGGCAATGAATTTACTAACGGAGGACTTGCCAATTCCTCGCGAAAGGCGATACCCGTGGAAAAACATTTTTGCCTCTGGTGGGATTCGAACCTCGAACCTCTGGGTTAGCAGGTGGACATGCTAACCATCACGCCACGGGTACCACCCGTCTCAATACTTACCCGAACATTAAACCGGTGTATTTGTTTGAAAAGTATATTCCCATAACACATGCAATTGATGCAAGTCCCAAGATTAGCAGAACAGGTGCGAATTTCCTCCCCCACTTCCACATGGGAATCAGAATCAATGGAGAAAAAGCATAAAGTTGAAAGTCGATAGCTATGTACCAAGCTTCCTCGTAGCACTGTAGGAAGAGAACTTTTACTCAAAAGTTTGCATAAAGTGTCTATGTGACGCTACATTGCCAAAGCCCTGACTATAGTAGTTCTGGATGTAGAGCAGAACATGCCACACGTTTCGGTTGTTACAATTGTTTTGTGAAATATAATGTTCTCGAAAGGGCCCAGTATAGTCTATTTTATGTATCTACACTATAAGCTAATATGAGTCCAGCCGCCATTACGGGTGTAAGTCGAATGTATCGATGAACGATGTTCATCACAACGTTGATTTTTCCACCCCTGTAAGTTTAAGATGAATTAAAAAACATTTCCATATAAGATAAGCTATACGTTTTATCCAAATCTCGGAATCCAATCCAGGCTACAAGTAGACCACCCATGAAGAGGAAGGTGTCGACTGTTATGCTTACATTACATGTTGCCATGAATGCCCAACTGTAGAAGTACTGAAATAAATTATTTTGATTAAGTCGAGAATTCTAAACCACTCAGATGATTATATTACTGCGTAATAATCTGGTAAGTTAATAACTGAGCTATGGAAAATAGAGGTGAAAGAGTGGAGATTCATGATCCAAAGTGTGGATATGACTCGCATTCCAGTCAAACAATCAATACTGTTGCGTGATTTTTTGGTGTTGATGGCAAATAATCTCTTTCCGTTCGTAAGTACAGAGAATGCCAGTAATACTTGAAGCGGTTTTTCCGAAGAAGAGGATTGCGAATAAACATCAGTGTGTGTGTGGCATTGCTGAAATATTTGACTTTTTCAAAAATATTTGTTTGATTAAAGAATTCCATCTATATTTTCTCTACTTCGCAGAAATTATTGGGCTTAACAAAACCCGAGATGTCTAGACTCGATGTCACCGAGTAAGAAAATTTGATTTATACCTGGAACGTATACATACAGAATTGCATATCTTCAAATTTCGAATACCGGATATTAAATTACTTCTCTTTTTGAAGGAAAGAGAAAGTATATTACTGCCGGCACATTTTTTGGCGGAAAGATGCAAGTTCACATCACATGCCTTTTTGATCTCATTCGCTTTTCAGTATTCAAGTAAAATTAAAGTAGTTTCGTTGTTTGCAGTTGAAATATATATAGGTATACATATAAACAGATAAAAAATAAAATTTGGAATTGTTCTCAAGAATTTTCAGAGTTAACCAATTTTTAGAGTATATGTATAGTTAAAGAATTCAGTAACTTGTATATTCATTCATTTTATAGAAAATAAAATCAATTTTTGCTGGACAACCTGGTTTCTTTGATCCAGAAGATATTTATTTTTGGGAAAAAACCTATAGAACATTGTTACCTTTTATATATTTATTTATTTATTTAATATTAATAGCAATTAGAGATAACAATCCCAGATAGATAACGAAAAACTAAAATAAATGTTAAAGTAAAGGCATTACAATATTCAATTTGTTAAAAAGTGCAAAATTAACATATTTTTAAAAGAGTTTGAAAAAGAAATTAAAAATTGATATCAATGTTATTTGAAATACAGTGGTGGTCCAGTATAACGAATGATCGATATTACGAACACTTTTTTCAAGTCCATTAGGTGTTCTATATAACGAACAAAAAACGAATTTCAGACAAAACGGCACTGAAAACTCTAAAGTCTTAGTTCTAAAAAGTTTACGGGAAGAGGCATTCAACAGTAACATTCAACACCCGACACAACAAATGCATATTAGCGACTTTTTTCTTAAATTTGAGTATACAAATTGAGTCTATTTACCTAAAGATTTGTATGACAAAAACGTTTCGATACAACGAACTTTCGATATAACGAATTGACTCTGGACATTACATCGTTCGTTATACTGGACCTCGACTGTATTATGAATCTCCCTAACACTGCGAGTAATAGGTTCATTAGAAGCATAATTTACTCTATGAGTATTTTCTCGGAATAGGGTACGAATTCTTAGTTCTCGTGAAGGAGTGCATAAATCTATTAGCGATAGAATATTCTTTGCTTGGTACAATACTTGAAATCCCTACATGAAATAAACTTTCTAGCATTTATCGTTCGAAAATAGCATAAAATTGTAGGTCCTTGAAATGTGTAAGACCCCTTAGCTACTCATTAAATTTTTTTTTATACGTTGAACAACGAAGTAGTGTGACTGTATTCTCTTGGCAAGAAGAACTTTTCTTACAACCTTAAAGCCAAACGGACAATGTTTCAAATCCTATGGTTAGACCTGGGTTTAATTGTTTAAACTGGAAATATTTGCAGTGTACACAAAGTGTAAAATCACGCCACTCCAAATGGAGACATTCAGCGAAACAATTAAACTGTAATGTTTATATACCCATTTACAATACCACTTACAGAAAGTGGGTACTTGACTGAGATTTACTGGACTTGTGGGCCCAAAGAGTGAATTGCAATTTGTACAGGGTTATCATAAAGTATCCATGAAAATCGTGCTTTGAATTAATTAAATTGCTTCAACTGAGTGAATTGAATTAGTTGGATCATATATCTGATAAAACTTAGATGTCTTTTTTTAACCGTTACAGGTATAGAGATACTTACTATCAAAATACGTCATAAGGAAATCGTAAATGGAGCTTATAACCATAAGTGCTGTGAAAATCAGGAGAATCACTCTAAATGAAAAGAAAATAAGTAGTTGAGTTGAAATTCAATTTTGCAGTGCACAACTCACAAGGATACAATGCCTCCTTTTTCTAGTGGAGCTACTTTGCCATTTGTACATCGGCCTACTGAAATTGCTGACAAAGTCCCATTGTAGACCTCTCTCGCCGATTGTTGGAATATTTCTGTTAACAACTCTGGGCTGCATGTGTGTGGAGCACATATTCCCACATTGACCATGGGAAACGTAACCCACAGACCAGTACCTTTTGGCGGCTCATTTAATGGCAATGTGGCAAAATAAAACTGACCATTTGCAACATCGTTGACTCCATTCAAAGTCACAGACAGTTTGACACACTGATCAAAGTTTCCGATGTCGTATTGGTTACCAGAGAGAATTCCTGAGGGAAGGCCGCCCCATGCATCGAAAACTGGAAATGAACGTTTATTGATATAGTCATTCTTGTCCTTACATACTTTATTCAAGTAGTTTTTCAAAATTATTTTCACCCTTCACTCTTTTACTTCGACTTTTGGAAATCGTTTAAGCGAAAATGAATTGCGTTTGTAAAAAAAAAATTCTATTGAATTGATGGAAATCACACTTACACGGAGCAACGTCACGACTTGGAAATCGTTTCACTATTTCTCGTAAGCTTAAGAGACATTTTTGTGAGTTGTATTCACTCGATTCAGCAACACTGAAAATATAAACTTTGTCCTTACTGCTCTCGATTTCGTTTACAAAAAGTTCACTCAAAACATCACTGGATACGCAAACATTATTCAAAAACGAAATCGGCTGAGATCTACTGACAAGCATGGATATGACAACAACAACTACTGTGGGAAGCGAGGTGAGCTTCATTTTAAAACAGCCTGCTTGAGTTTTGAAACTAAACTAAAGCTATTGATAGTAAAACATTTACTGTGATCTAAAGTGCGCTTTAGTGAGCCAAAAAGATTAGGTTTCACATCATAAAAAGGTTTAGCTATTGTTCTTCGGAGATAGAAGCATCTAATGATTTTCAACACTATTACATATGGTAATTTTTAAGACTGTGAACTGATGAAGATTTCCAAGAATCACATCCCAAAGTATGTAACACGAATTACGGGACACCGTGTGTAATCTACCTACTTTCTTCGCATGTTTAACAGACAAATCGCTCGTAATTCAAACCTTGGTCACACTCCGATACAATCGCTTTTTTATTGGTTAATTTGAAGATAAGGTAGTTTTTTTCAAAGCAATGCCTTTAATTTTTTCCTATTATCATAATCTAGAAACTGCGATCGTATGAAAAATTAAGGTCGATATTAATTAAATCCCATAGTGAATATCCATGAAAATGTTTTTACTAGTTGTGTTCCTCAAGTAGTTTTCAAGTCTCCGTAGGCTTGAAAAAGTCCCTTCTGGTGTAGCTGTGGAAACAGGTATGGTATAGCAACATGTAAATATTTGATCCAAGCATTCCATAGCTGCTTTCCACATTTCAAGTTCTGTTTTGACGACAGATGTATTTCTTTCGGGTAGCACTGCCGAATACATAAAAATTACGTCTTCAATTTTCAAAAATTGAAGTCAAAATTTTTTCAATTTGATCTAACTGCAAAATTCGAAGTTAGCACACCAGATAATGCCAATACAACTTTACGGTGTTTCGCAAGCAAGAAAAGGGACGAATAAGAGACTTCGGGATCGATTGTCAGACGCTATAAATTAGAAAATGGCAACCGAAATATGAAGCATCGTTTCGACGTACAGAGGCTTAACCAAACTTTTACTCCTTGGACGTCAGTCTTACTACATAATACGAAAAGGAAGAATAGTAAAAGTCCAATAAACTGCAATCAGATTAGGATAGCCCTTATGAGATACTACAAAAAAATTTCTGACTTCGTTTACCGCATTCGGAAAGGAAGGACCGAAAAAATCGTTCATTTGAAGCGCATCTTTTACCCACTTATCTTTACAACGAAGAGGAAACGTCAAAGAAAAGTGGAGAGATCGAGAGAGTGATTAATAGTGTGGTCGGGTGATTAGGTTAGAAAAAATTTTCTGAAAAATAAAGCAGTTTATCTTTTTCATCAGATAAATCAGTTTTATTTAAATGAATTCACAAAGCCAAATTGACATATTTTGACGCATATTATTAAAAATATTTGAAAATTCTCAAAACACACAATTCAAATAAGAGTTTGTTTGAAAAACACAAAAGGCATTTTTAAATGCTTTTACAATCTATCCCTAAAATAGAAAAGTCTTATATTATTCAAGTTTAAGATATGTTAAGAGTCCTTCTGAGATTGTTCAACAACAACGCTTGGTTGGGCGGTTGTCTGCTCCGTATTTTCCCTCTGAACTGTTTTGGGCTTGCTGAATATTAATTTCTCCAAAACTAGAATAGGTGACTCGAATGCTAATACGACATAAATTGACACAAGAAGTGTTACTCCAAATGCACTCCAAAACGTAAGAAACTGTTGATTGAAGATTATTTTTAAATGACTTTTGTTCTATGAAATCGAAAATACATACCAAGTTGTAGATAGAAAAGTAAATCTCTGTACGCGTCATTCCATAAATCATTTTCACTATTGCCATATGCATCATATACCAAGCATATGTCAACCGGCCAAAAGGTTGCAGAATCGGATGCGATAAAATACCATCCACAATGCCTCCATAGCCATAATAGCAAGCGAAAGTTATCCAAGCATGTGCTCCTGCCCAGGTAACACGTTTCAAACTCTCATACATGGCAGCTTCGAAAACGGTGCCTCCACTACCGGTGCCATAGGCGTTCAAGGAGAAATATGGCCCGAAGACGATGGCAATCATTGTGAGGAAACAGGCAGTCCAAGCAGCGAGTTGGACCAACTACGAATGAAACGATATCGAATAGATAAACTCTTGAAAATAATGTTATTTGCTTTTAATAGAATTCAACATGTAATTTTGAATGTATCAATCTGTATTGAGGTGCACGTGGCGTAATGATTACCACGACTGACTATTTCGATGAAATCGATAAATAAATAAATCAAAAATTTCCTTAATTTGTATGAAAATAAAGTTTTTTGTTATTATCCTTTGTTTCCAAGCATTTTATTTAATAATCCTAACTAATATTATAGATGTGAAAGTCCCTCTGTCTGTCCGACTTTCTATGTTACCATCTCCCGCCCAAATTACTGAACTGATTGATATGAAATTTTGTACAGAGATAGTCTAGAACCTGAGGAAGGACATAGGCTATTTATTTTATCCCTAAATTCCCACGGGAACGGAAACGTATACGGGAACTTAGAAGCTACAGTTCCGATTTAAAAAGTCCTTCCACCGTTAGAATGCTACACTATCCCCAAGTAACATAAACTTTAATTCATCCCTATATTCCTACGGGAACGGGAGTCCTTACTAATAAAATAAGTGAAAGAAGCTCTGTCTGTTCGTCTTTCTATGTTATTATCTCCCGCCCAAACTAATGAACAGACTTAAACGAAATTTTGTACAGAGATAGTCTAAATTCTTAGAAAGGACATAGGCTAAAGGCTATTATATCCCTATATTCCCACGGGAACGAGAACGCATACGGGAACTTTGACATTATAGCACCGATTTCAAAAATTGTTCCACCGTTAGAATGCTAAACTCTCCCTGAGTAACATAAACTGTAACTCATCCCCGTGTTCCTACGGGAACGGTTACCATATTCCCACGGGAATGGGAGTCTTTACTAATGTCATAAGTCTGAAATGAAATCTGTCTGTCTATTTTTATTTGTTATCAAAAACTGTTCAAACTATTAAATCTATTTATATGAATTTTGGTAGGTACAGGATATAGTCTTGAGCCTGAAGATGGACATAGGCATTCCCACAAGAACGCAAACGTAAACTGGAACCTAGAAACTACTGAACTGATTTCAAGAATTATTTCCCAGTTAGAATGCTACACAGTCTCAAAGTAAAATTAACTTTAATTTATCCTCATATTCCCATGGGAACGGAAGTACATACTAACATTATAGATCTGAAATCAACTCCGTCTGTCCTTTTCTTTGTTACCATCTACCACCCAAACTATTAAACTATTTATGAATTTTGGTGCAGAGATAGTCTTGAGCCTGAAGAAGGACATGGGCTGTATTTGTTATACCAATATTCCTGCGGGAACGGCAACGTTAACGGGAACCTTGAAGCTACTCGACCGATTTCAAAAGTTCTTTCACCGTGAGGTGATTTCTGTCAAATTGTCGATTGACCTGAGAAGAAATGTCTATTTTGATCTTCAAATAAATATTGGCAATAGATAATGACTGTGTGAAAAGTCGATTTTGGCGCCGACTAATGAGATAGTTAACCATATCAACTAATAAATTATGTTAGACGTATTTGGGGATGCTGTCGAATATCTATCAGATGACAATATTATGGACACTGAGCAAGTCACATCATACCCTATAGAGTTTCTCAATTTCTTAGGATTATCAGGAGTGGCTGCAAGTTGGTGTTCCAGTGCCAATAATGAATAATCTAGAATTGTTCACAGCTACAAATTACACATCTAGGATGCGGCATTATAAAAGTTTTAATAATGACTGGAACAGCGAAAGTAGAAAACTATTGAATCCCCGTATTCCTTTAATTCCCACTGATTTGTCATTTTAGTTTAAAAGAATGTATCAAACTCGCAAAAGCTTTTTATTTGACAAAAGATGGAAAAAGTAAGAACGTCGTGTGCAAAAATGTACTTAATTAAAATATAACAATAGTTTATACTAAAACGCATGAATGTGTCTCATTTGCCTAAAAAATAAAAATGCTGCCGAAGGTCACTATTCCACGCGGACGAAGTCGCGGGCACAGCTAGTATTCAATAAGCCTTGAGACTGAGTCTCATTTACGACAAAAAAAAAATTTATAAATGATATACAATATAAAAGTAAAGATTTGTAATAACAATAACAGTTTAGTAAGGATTAATGGTAAATGGTAAAACTAATTAAAGAATTACAGATTCAATAAAAAAAAAAAAAAATACTATAACTAAATGACAAATAAGGAGTGAAAAAGTAAGACTGTGTCTGGGTTCGAGAGATAATCCATTAGAGAACGGATGAAATTATTTAAGGTACTTATTGTTTTTAGACGATGAGGAATGAGGTAAACTGTTCCATTTATTATGAACTTGCTCTGATTGAGCTAAAGAAGGATTTAGAAAAGATTGGACCGGGAACTGGAACTGCACCGTTTTGGATTAAAGATGGGAGTCGGAATTTATCAGAAACAGACACAGTAGTAATTTTTGCCGACTACATAAGTTAGTTAGTTAGTTACTAAACTTTATTTAAAAGGGCAGCTTTTTTACAATTTACAATTTGTTTACATTAAGTTTAATATGGTTTGCCCAGAGGCCTTCTACCAGATTGACAATAAAGTTAACTTCAATATATTAGCAATTCACTTGATTTAAAAGTCTCCTTCGAGTATACGTTTCCTATAACTGAGTGCAGATGTGGTAAAGTAATATAAAATATCCCAGCCTATATATCCATGCAGTACGTCCAGTGTATCTTTGAAGTCGCCTCTGCAAGTTTCAATTCAAAGCGTTTTCTCATGTTGAGATTCGACGTGACGAGTACACCTAAATATTTATATTCTCGTACTATTTCAACATTTTCACCATTATATGTCCATTTTTCATTCTTTGAATATCTGCCACCTCCATCACAAAATATCATAACTTTAGATTTCTGTAAGTTAACAGACAGATTCCATTTTTCGCAGTATTTCACCAACCGATTCATCACGCGCTGCATTCCATCCACAGATTCAGAAAAGAATTCAATATCGTCAGCAAAAATTAGTCCAGGTATTTGCGTATTTCCAAACCGAATCCCACCTCCAATTTCCTAAACGATATCGTTGACAAATAAAATGAATAGTAATGTACTCAAGACACATCCTTGCTTGACTCCTGTTGCGAATTCTTCAGATATGGATTCACCATCCCATACGTAAGCCGCATTATTTTCATGCATCGCTCTGAGAATGGACATAATTTTAACGGATATTCCCAACTTATAAAGCTTATAATAGAGTGCTTCCCGGGAAATTGAGTCGAAGGCAGAACGGAAGTCGACAAAAAAATGTGAAAAGCTTTTTTTTTTTTCTTTTGAAGCTCTCTGCAATATTCATCAAGCAAAAAATTCGATCTATAGTCGAGTAGCTTCTCTAAATCCGGCTTGGAATTCGTTTAGAATATTCTTGTCCTCGATCCACTGGGTAAGCCTGTTGAATATGAGGGTACTAAAAAGCTTGGCGGAAGTATTCAGAGCCCTATTTGTGTAGGGAAAAATTATGGCTTTTTTTTAAATTTTCAGGGACGTCTGCGTTTACAAAGATTCTATTGTATTCCTCCGTCATTGTGCTCAAAAATTCTTTAGTACAGTTTTTATAGAACTCTACTGGGACCCTGTCATCACCCGGGGCATTTCCAGTTTTGGCTTTTGCTATAATATTTTCTAATTCAGAGACCGTAAATGGTAAATCTAACATCTCATCTTTGAAATATGGAGGTGCGTAGAGCAAAGGTGGTGCAAATAGCGGTGCATTGAGTAGGTTCCTGAAATGGTCGCGGAGCTCTGAGGCACTGAGTGATGCAGAAATGCAATTATCCCTCCCGTTTACTAATTTGGCTGCCTCCCAAGACTCTGCTGAAGTATTAGACGAATTCAGTGCCTTTATATTTTGTTGCTCTAGTTTTTTTCTTTCATCAAAACATAGTTGCTTAAAATCTTTATTGGCTGCTGCATACACGCTTTTGAAAAAAGGGGTGTTATATTCTCTCAACAGCTTCAAAAATGCGAATGACTTTTTTCTTGCTTTTTGGCACTCACCATCAAACCAGCGCTGTTTAAAATTGTCTTTCATAACTTTCATTTTAGCGATTGCTGGGGCAGCTTCGATTAATATCTCTGTAAGATCCTTCATTTGTTACTCACCGTGCAATCTTCGCGAAGCAAGCTTGAGGCTTAAACTGTTCTGGTAGCTAGAAAGAAAACTATCACTCCACTTCAGATCAGAGAGTAGACCTAGTTTTTTTGCGCAGACATCCTCAGACCCCGAGATTGTGCAAAATACTTCTAAAGGCATGTGGTCGGAGTAAGTTTGTGCTGCAATTTCAAAATCTCGCAGTACTAAATTCCATTTTCCAGATACGAAACATTAATTTATTTGACGAGCAAGCTGTTCCACGAATAAACGTGAACTCTCCATTCGGGTCGCTTTTGGTACTCCCGTTCAACATCCTTGTGTCCAAAGTATTTCGTCTTTTGATCTTCGAGTTGGATTAATGTTTGCTGATGCGGTTCCACTGTTGAAGTTGTTTTGTGACAAACCAATCCTGGCATTGATGTCTCCAATGAGCATTACATCTAATGAGCCTAGATTTTGAAGTGTTTCACAGAGCCGGTTGTAATCTCTCGTCCAGTGCGAGCAGTTTAGGTATATCGGAATGATTTGCAACAAATATCCATCAGTTTTTAGCTTTAAAAAACCATCTCTTCTATTCTGACGATATGATGATTTTTAAATCTATTCAAAATGCGTCAATTTGCAATTTATTACAAATAGATATCGACGTTCTGTTACATTGTGTTCTAAAAACGGTCTTACTTTGAATCCTTCCAATTTGTAGAAGTTCAGAGAATGTTTAAAGGTGAGAAACATAAATCGTTACTCAGTACTAAACAAAGCCGCTTTCCGCTTTCTGTATACTTAGATCTTTAAAACTACGCAACGGATTTTGATGCGGTATTTTTTTTTGTAATAGATAGATAGAGTGATCTGAGAGAAGGGTAAATAATATATTTCATTCCCATGCTCCCACGAGAACGAGAACTAAGTGTTGGTGCTGAAAAGGCTCCAAAACTACTGAGCTGATTTGAAAGCAATTTGTTAAAAAATTGGTCTAGAACCTGCGAAATGACATAAGTTATATTTCCCTTCCATATTTCCTATTATACGAAAAGGGGAACGGGAACATAACCCGGAACTTGGAAAATAGTGAACCGATTCCAAAAATTCTTTCAGTGTTAGAGTGTTTCTCTGTCCCTGAGTAAATAGATCATATTTCATCCCCATTTTCCCGCTGAAATGGAAACTACTTTACTTTGCACTTTTCTTATTTCGATCATCGAAGGGTTCGAACTACGCCGAGTACTATTATAGCTATTGAGTAGTAACGCCATCGAGGGCAAGATCAAGGCAAAAAACTAAACACAGGATTAAAGCAAATTTACCATTCGATTTGAAGCACCGACGCGTCGGTTTTGTCGATGATTTTTCGTTCGTCTAACCATTGAGATGATAAAAAAAAAATATAGTGCTTGTCGTTGTACATCAGAAAGCTTTAAATTGATTAATTGTATACTTGTGTAGTATTCAAAGTAGATAAATATTTTGTATTAAGTTTTGATAGCACTTTACAAAAATATAGGTATATGAAAGCGATACTAAGTTATGTGGTTATTCTGTCGCCCACCAGTGGTGGGGTGGCATTAGTGCAAGTTTCTAAAAATAACATTTTCAGATGTTATCTTTTTATGTTTATTGTTAATTTGAACGACACTTAGCTTTTACTCTACTGTTGACTTCATCTACTTACCTTTGGTATGTGAAACGTTGTTTGACGATTTTTATGTAAAAAATATCCTAAGGCGAATCCAATCAACCAAGGTGCGTATCTAGTATGAGTTGCTATATACACGTTGTTCCATTCATTTTCGTTTATTCTAAAAAAAGTAAACAAATAAAAATTGAGAATAAAAACAAACATTTTAATGCAAAAGTTTATTTTAATTTACGTTCCTACGTCAAAGTTTAATTGCTTTGAATACACTTTATCTCACGCACTGAACTTATCACTAGTGCGAATTAGGCTCTTTTCAAAGACACAGTCTTCCTAGCACCAGCTGTATATAAAAAAGAGATGAAGAACTAAGTAACTAAATACTTACCCCAACATTAAACCGGTGTATTTGTTTGAAAAGTATATTCCCATAACACATGCAATTGATGCAAGTCCCAAGATTAGTAGAACAGGTGCGAATTTCCTCCCCACTTCCACATCGGAATCAAAATCAATGGAGAAAGAGCATAAAGTTGAAAGTCAATAGCTATGTACCAAGCTTCATCGTAGCACTGTAGGAAGAGAACTTTTACTCAAAAGTTTGCTTAAAGTGTCTATGTGACGCTACATTGCCGAAGCCCTGACTATAGTAGTTCTGGATGTAGAGCAGAACAGGCCACACAGTTTGGTTGTTACAATTGTTTTGTGAAATATATTGTTCTCGAAAAGGCCCCGTGTAATCGATTTTATTCACACTATAAGCTAATATGAGTCCAGCCGCCATAACGGGTGTAAGTCGAATGTATCGATGAACGATGTTCATGACAACGTTGATTTTTCCGCCACTGTAAATTTAAGATGAATTAAAGAACATTTCAATATTAAATCAGTCGTACGATTTATCCAAATCTCGAAATCCAATCCAGGCTACAAGTAGACCGCCCATGAAGAAGAAGGTATCGACTGTTATACTTGCATTATAAATTGGCATGAATGCCCAACTGAAGATGTACTGAAACAAAAAATATTTTGACTAAGTTGAAAATTTTAAGTCTATCAGATGATTATATTACTGCTAAAAAGTCTGGTAAGTTAATAACTGGACTAGAGAAAATAGAGGTGAAAGAGTGGTGATTTATGATCCAGAGCGTCGATATGACTCGCATCCCAGTCAAGCAATCAATATTATTGCGTGATTTTTTGGTGCTGATGGCAAATAGTCTCTTCCCATTCGTAAGTACAGAGAATGCCAGTAATACTTGAAGTGGTTTTTCTGAAAAAGAAGGTTATAAATATACATTATACAACAAGTCAGGGTGTGTGGCATGGCTGAAATATTTGACTTTTTGAATTTTTCTGAAAATAAAAATATTTGATTGAGCGATTTCGAGGGGCCTACATGGACTTGCTCCTTTAAGTGCGACGGGCTGTGGTTTCAATTGTTCCAAAAAGTTCGTGAGACTGGCATTCAACTGGACCACACTAATGATCCCCAGTGTGAGAATAAATTCACGAACATCAACTCGCCATTTATCTTAACAACAACGTGAAATATTATCACGCACTAGCCTGAGGGTAATTCTGCACAAAGATCGTTGATAGTACTTAATTTAATTGCATAAGGTACAGTGCTCTTCACTTGATTCGACACACAAAATTTTTTTACATAAACCTAACTTTTTTGAAAGTGTGGGTAGCAATTATCAAACAATTGCATTTACATATTTGAAAACTTATTAAATTCTCAACAAAATATCACTAACAAGTCGAAGTTGAGTGGAAGCTAACGGATATTTTTTCACTCTTTTGTCTATGCTCCACGAGAAAGTGAATTTTTTTTTGTTCACATGATTAGATGCACGTGTAAAATTAGTAAGTTGGTAGCGATCTATTACGTGGATTAGAGTTAGCTGCAAAGTTTAAGCAATAAAAAAGTATTTGCCACTGATTTCGGTCCAAAATGGGAGGGAAAAAGGTATTAGCTGCATAAGAAAAAGGGAAAATTGACGTGTTGCAATCCGAAGAGTTTTCAATAAGTATTAACAAAAAAAAAAAAAAAAATAATAAGCCGAAGTGACCATGTTGTGAGCAATTTTACACGGTTAAAAATTTTGGTGTTGATTTTAATATTTTTTGGGTTGCATATATGACAACACCAAAAATTTATTAGAATCTAATAAACTGCAAATATTAAAAGAGAGCAGTTAATAAAACAAATATTAAAATGTAATAATAAAGATATTCAAAAGTAAGGGTGCATGGCAATGAAAAAGTACTCGTTACTTTTTAATATCTTAACATTAATACATTTTAATATTTGTTATACTAACTGCTCTCTTTTAATATTTGCTCTCTCTTTTAATATTATATTATGCTCTATCTTTTAATAACTGCACTCTTCAATTGCCATGGCAATGAATTTACTAACCAACTGCCTATTGCGCACCGAAGGCGATACTCGTTGAAAAACATTTTTGCCTCTGCTGGGATTCGAACCGCGAACCTCTGGATTGACAAGCGGACATGCGGACATGATTCCAATGTAATACTGGATATCAGTACATTGACATAGCAAATGGAATAAAATAACCTCTGATTATTGAATTGTAATATAGAAAAAGTTGAAAGCTAAGAATTATGGTATTAAATTTAAATTGCAAATTGGCCTACAATCTTAAGGAAGGTCTGAATAATTAGATTTGAATAATAAAATATTTTTTTTTAATCCTGTTGATTAAACTTTAATCGGTTTTGTATTACAAATTGTAAGCCTAATAAAGAAATATTAAAATGTAATTCAAAATAATTAGAAATAAAGTTAATATTTGGGAAATATTAAAAACTAATTTTGACTGTATTGCATACAGCTGTAATACAAGGGCTGTATTAAGAAATATATCAAAATTTTTAACCGTGTATTAAAAACAGTGAATCATAAGGTGAAAACTGCAAAGGAAGGACAAAAAACGCTTTAACTCAGAAGAAGAGAAATATTTTAAGAACTGCGTGAAATTCAGCCTTCTCCACCAGCAAAATAAAAGAAAAAGCGGGGATAACAACCAGCACATCACCTGTTCGCAGAGCTATTTTGAGTGCAGACTGCAGACCATCTTCAATTAAAAAAACAAAGAAAAAAATTTCCACTAAACGCCATAAGAGAGAACAGCCAGCGGTTGAAGTTCGCACGGGTTCACATGCTCCTGGGATACCAACTTTGGAAGTGAGCTAATTTGGCGAAATGTGATTTTTTCAGATAAAAAAAAAATCGTAAAAATAGTGGATATATCCATCTGGACCATCGACTAATCAGGATTAATCGAGAAAGACACCCACCAAACCGATTATGAATAAGAAATTGTTATATAAGTCATAACTTAAAAATGAAATTTTAAATATTTAGTTATATACATATTGTAATGCAAACCCAACATTTTTTAATACCAATTTCCTAATCGAAAACGTTCAACCGAAAACACAAGCGGCAACACTAGTGTAAGTGTAGAAATATACCAGGAGGGGAAATGTTTGACAGCAAATACTGGAATGTGGAGATCATGTGGAAATTACTGGGAAGTTCTAGATGTAATGTCATTCGATATAAATAGACCGCCGCGCCGAGACAATACCAGATGACAGTTTTGATTATAGAGTGATAATGTTAAGAGTGAGTTAATGTGATTATTGGTAGAGTTGAAATCGAATAAAGTAGATACTGAATAAAAGTGGTAGAATTAGATTGAAAGGTAAAGTTTTATTTTTGCGAACTAAGCGCACGTTACAATATATTCGAATGTTATAAATAAATTACTGTGGCTTTTAACATGAAGTAAAAGTGGGAAGATGTTACATATGAGTAATCTAGTACTTAATTCAATTACATAAGGTATAATCTAGGTTTAGGGATATTACCTATGACATATTGTAAAACGTACTTTTAAATCTGTCACTAAAAATAAATGACCTCCTTTTTAAGTTTTAAGCTGACCAAAGGTGTTTTAACTAAATCTACAAACATCTTGAGAAATATGATACCTACAAGGTACAACTAAAGCTGCACGATCATCTGCTTAGTTATCACTTCGGACTTTGGACATTCGAGCTTGCCTTAGACAACAATTTTGGGGTTCGTTCAAGAAAATAAAACTAATGGAAGTGCATGAAATAAATAACCATTATATAATATGAAAAAAAAGAAGGTTCATTTGATTACATATGCATTATAGAATCAGTCCTCTGTTTTTCTTTTTAAATATATCCACTACTTCATCTACGTCAATATCTATCTCATAGTGAATATTCATAAGAGCC
The DNA here is from genome assembly GCA_949752695.1 of Melanostoma scalare. NCBI lineage: Eukaryota > Metazoa > Arthropoda > Insecta > Diptera > Syrphidae > Melanostoma > Melanostoma scalare. Next base: position 1,773,718 of record OX456985.1, read on the forward strand.
AAGCCGTTAAGTATGCTTTTACTCGTTGTGTTCCGCAAGTAGTTTTTAAGTCACCGTAGGCTTGAAAAGGTCTTTTCTGGTGTAGCAGTGAAAACAGGTATACCAATATCTGTAGCAACGTGTAAATAAAAAAAATAAAAATAAATAGGGTGGCGCAACAGAGCGAGGAGCCCCTGGGCCTAGCGCATTTCTCACAATTCGAACTCGAACCTCTGGATTAACAGGCGGACATGCTATCCATCACACCACGGGTACCACGCAACGTGTAAATATTTCGATATAATTTAATAATTTAACTTATTTCGATAATTTATCGCACTTATCCAAGCATTCGAAAGCAGATTTTGGACTAGGGGATGAGATAATCATAACTGCTTTCCACACTTCAAGTTCTACTTTGACGACTGATGTACTTCTTTCGTGTAGCACTGCCTAATACAAGGAAGGTAGCACACCAGATAATGCCAATACTACTTTACGGTGTTTCGCAAACCTCTCGCTCAATTGGTGAATTGTGTGGGACATATAAATTTATTTTGCCATACGTGTATATATCCGAAGCAAGAGTGCTTCTTTATTTAGATGATTGTAGGGGTAACAGAGGCTAGTTGGCTTAAGGGGCAAGTAGACTATCGAGCACACCTGCTTGCTAATTCTCATATTGTTTTTCGCTGGGGATTCCTTGGTAATTTCCAAAAAAATGAGGGCATATGTGCGGAAAACCGCGAGAGCGTCGAAACCAAAGGTTTTTTTTAATTTGATATGTCACACGAAATTTCTTTAACTTGTTATTTAATCTAATTTTTTTACTTAATTTTTACAAGAAGTGGATTTTGTTTGTTAACTTAACTTTATTTTTTTCAATTAATTTTTTTTACTCTAGTTTTTTTTGTGTACTACAAAAAATTTATAATTGTAGTTTCAAATAAAATTGACTTTTAATTCTCTTTGCTTATAGTTTTAGTGGAAATAAGAATATAGTCAACTTACCCCATAGCCTTGGCCAACTTACCCCGGTTTTGGAGTTAGTTGACCAACTTGAGGTCGTTTTGTGAAATTAGGAAAAAAATGTCTCAGAATGAACAATGTTTAGAGGACATATTTTTTTTATAAAACAAAAATAATGTTTTATGTATAAGAAGGTTTTCTCTTTTTTGACATCCCTCTTAGTTTCTTTTTAAAAAAAAGATAAGAATGTTTTTAGTCTACTAGCCCCGGTCTCCCCTACTCTTTGTCATCAAACTTTGCATTTGAACCCCAGAAACCCCCCCACCCTGGCTACGCCCATGATAACAGACATTGATTCAAATCCCTCTGGTTAGAACAGGGTAAGATTGTTTAAACAGTAAATATCTGCAGTGTACACAATCTCTAAAATCACGCCACTCCAAATGGAGACATTCAGCGAAACAATTAAACTGTAATGTTTATATACCCATTTACAATACCACTTACAAAAAGTGGGTACTTGACTGAAACTTACTGGAATTGTGGGCCCAACGAGTGAATTGCATTTTTTGCATTTTTATACAAAGTCATCATAAAACACCCATGAAAATCGTGCTTTAGATTAATTAAATTGAATGAAGTAGGATCGATGCTGTCTTTTCATTTTCCAGGAAGTAGTTGAGTCATACATCTGATAAATTTCTTTTAACCGTTGGAGGTGTAGATACTTACTTTCAAAATACGTCATGAGGAAATCGTAAATGGAGCTTATAACCATTAGTGCTGTGAAAATCAGGAGAATCACTCTAAATGGAAAGAAAGTGAATATATGTAGTTGAGTTGAAATTCAATTTTCCAGTGCAAAACTCACAAGGATACAATGCCTCCTGTGTCTAGTGAGGCTACTTTGCCATTTGTACATCGGCCTACTGAAATTGCTGACAAAGCCCCATCATAGACCTCGCTTGTAGATTGTTTAAATATTGTTGTTAACAACTCCGGACTGCATGTGTGTGGAGCACATATTCCCACATTGACCATGGGAAACGTAACCCACAGAGCAGTACCTTTTGGTGGCCCTTTTAATGGCAATGTGGCAAAACAAAACTGACCATTTGCAACATCGTTGACTCCATTCAAAGTTACAGACAATTTGACACACTGATCAAAGTTTCCGATGTCGTATTGATTACCAGAGAGAATTCCTGAGGGAAGGCCGCCCCACGCATCGAAAACTGGAAATTGACATTTTTTATTTATTCACTTAATTAATTTATTCAAACGAAGTTCGATTGATGTTTGTTGTGAGGAAAATTTTCTGTTTAGTTTTGCCAAAAGAAAGTGACTATCCAGAGCTTTTGAATACTGAGCACCAAATCTGGACAACCGATATGAGATGAAAAAGCTTGTAACTCAATCTTGATTTGATTAAAAAGAGCCCGGGAATAAATTTTTGAATAATTGATTGAAGGAATTCATATTACACTTACACGGAGCAACATCACGACTTGGAAGTCGTTCAACTATTTCTCGCAAACTTGACAGACACTTTTGTGAGTTGTATTGATTTGATTCACCATCACCGGAAGTATAAATTTTATCCTTATTGCTTTTGATTTCTTTTACAAAAAGTTCACTAAGGACGTCACTGGATACTGTTACATTGTTTATTAGCGAAAGTGAATGAGCTTCACAGACGAACAGAAGTACAATAATTTTAGGAAGTGGTGGGATTCTCATTTTTACACATTCACCATCGGTTTTTAAACTGAACTGATTCGTTCAATGAAAATTTCCTACGTTTATAGTAATTCATGTATCGTGAACTAAAGTGCACTTAAGTGAAGTCTGAAAGATAAAAGCGATCACGAATGCGATAGTTGAGCTTAATAGTGTAGCTATAAATTGTGCTTCGGTGATACAAACATCAGATTGTTATCAGTTGTTGTTAGTAAACTAAATAGGTAGATATAATAGTTTTGAACACTTCTTATTTGATCTCCGTCACAATGACTGTGGGCGAATTCATAAACGCAAGCCTTGCTAGGCAAGTCTCATGCTAAGCAAGAAAAAATCTATCATCAAAAGTTCGCAAGTAGGTATTCTTTGACAGTTGCACAAACTCACTTACACTTGCGGAAAAAAAGCAATCAACTATACGTTTTGGGACCTTCTGCTTTGAAGTGAACTTTTTGACGGCACTGTTCGCTTTGCAGAATTTGTGCATGGCTTGCGCTTGGGATTTTGCCCTGTGATTATTGTGAATTTTGTTAAATGCCTTCAACTAACTATATACTATATCTATACTCATATGAGCAGTGCCCTAGACACGACGTGAAAATCGTTCTTGGCGATTTTAACGCAAAGCTAGGGAAGGAGGACATCTTTGGAAACACAATCGGTAAGCATAGCCCCCATGACAAAACCTCCGAAAACGGACTGAGGCTAATCGATTTTGCTGCGGGGCTAAATCTTGTTGCAAGTAGTACACGCTTCCCGCATCTCAAAATTCATAAAGGTACATGGCGATCTCCAGATCAATTAACTGTCAACCAAATTGACCATGTAGCGATCGACGCAAGGCACTCTTCTAGATGTTCGAACTTTCCGAGGGGCCAACTTTGACTCGGACCACTACCTTGTTGTAGCCAAGGTAATGAGGATATCGTGTTCACGACCTGCACGAACTAACGCTGTGAAGAGATATGACGTCGGAAAGCTACAATCGCAAGAGATTGCCAATGCCTTTTCCAATCGAGTGTCCCTTCCATTATCCTTGAATCACATGCCGCCAGCATTAAGCATTGAAGACCAGTGGCAGCAATGCCAAAAAGCCATCAGAACCGCTGCCTCTGAGAATGCAGGCAGGAAAATACAGCCAAACAAAAAGCACGTCAAATGCTGATGCAACAACGAACAAGGGCTGCTTACGATCAGTATAACGAGATCTACAAGGAGAAAAGAAGGGAAGAACACCGACTTCTCAAAAAGAAAAAGAAGCAGCATGAGAAGCGCTCCTTTGAGGGAATAGAGAGGTGCCATGACAGGAACGAGATTCGGAAGTTTTACCAAATGGTAAAAAAATCCTGCCAGGGTGAAAGACCAGCAGGGAAGCATGGTTATAGAGTCACAGTCGCTACTGAGGATCTGGAAAGATCATTTCTGCAGACTGCTTAACGGCGATGAGGACACAAATTCCGCTGTCAAGCAGATTGCCCCATTCAGCTTGGACGATGATCAAGAATGCCGTTCTCCCGACCTAGAAGAGGTTAAGCTTGCCATATGCAAACTTAAATCAAATAAGACTGCAGGTGCAGATGGCCTTGATGCCGAACTTTTCAAGGCAGCTGGACCATGGTTTGACCTCAACTTTTTGTTGAACTATATTCAAAGTTGTAGCTGCAGCCGCTTGCAACCTTGAACCTTCGCGGAAATTGCAAAAGACTTACATCCTTTCTTATTAACATTTTATTTCAAGTTGTTTTAGTAAACCACAAATAAGTAATCCAGATTCAAAGTCAAAGCCTTGAGAAAAAAAAAACAAATTTTTTTTGTTCAAGTAAAATTTTTACAGAATTTTGAGTCATTGATGGCCCCTTTTTTCAAATCCTTTATTTTAAACATTTCTGTTTTACAGATTGTTTTCCATCAATTAGTTCTCTTTGTTCACTTTCATTTTTTACATAGTTAATCTTAATTTCATTAACAAATGGCAGACATCGATCCAAATTTCCATCAAAGGAGACTGGTGTGAAATCTTTAAGAAAACTCTTTTATTTCAACAGTCTTATTTTCTATGAATTGTTTTCTTTAGACAAATACATATATTTTTGTTTTTTCAATTTTAATCAATCTAAACATTTCAAAATCTAATCCTGAAAAATAGTAAAAATCTAGATTCATTTTTGTTTCAAATGTGTTAAGAGTCTTTTTGAGATTTTTCAACAACAACGCTTGGTTGGGCTGTCGTCTGCTCCGTATTTTCCCGTTGGAGTGGCTTGGGCTTGCTAAAAATAAATTTCTCCAATGCTAGAATGGGTGACTCGAATGCTAATACGACATAGATTGACACAAGAAGCGTAACTCCAAATGCACTCCAAAACGTAAGAAACTGTTGATTGTAGAGTAATAAAATTGAAATGTAGTCATGAAATGATTTCATTGTTCCATGAAATCAGAAAAAAATACCAAGTTATAGACTGAAAAGTACATTTCTGTGTGTATCATTCCATAATTCATTTTCAATATTGCCATATGCACCATATACCAAGCATACGTCATCCGACCAAAAGGTTGCAGAATTGGGTGGGATAAGACTGCATCGACAATACCTCCATAGCCATAATAGCAAGCAAAAGTTATCCAAGCATGTGCTCCTGCCCAGGTAACACGTTTCAAACTCTCATACATGGCAGCCTCGAAAACAGTGCCTCTGCCGGTGCCAGAATCGTTCAAGGAGAAATATGGCCCAAAGACGACGGCAATCATTGTGAGGAAGGAGGCAATCCAAGCGACTATTTGGACTATCTGGAAATGAAACATTGTTGAAATTAGACAAAAAATCGTCTTTCATTAAAGAACTATAAATAAATTTGGGTATTTGAGGTAGCTCTTGATTGAACCAGTCACTTTTTGAATAGAAATTAAGGATATCTTAATTTTTTCTAATTTGTCATCTAAGAGACTAAAGGAGCTTACATTTTGTATAAGAACACCGAAATCTCAAAAAGAAAATGAAGCAGCATGAGAAGCGCTAATTTGAAGAAATTGTGAGATGCCATGACTGGAATGAGATTCAGAAGTTTTACCAAAAGGTCTAAAAAAAGGTGGCAAGCCCCGCGCTCAAGGCTGTAAGGCCCAACATAATCATAGTAATAGACATAACAGTACTGAGGAGCTGGAAATACCACTTCTGCAGATTGTGTCTCGGCAAGGGCCAATAATGAACATTAACTAAGATAATAACCAAAAAGGGTAAAAAATGAAAGACACTGATTATAGTGGAAAAAATAAAAAAACCACTTTTATTCTTTATATGATCCCTTCCTGCTCCGGCTTTTACATGAACTGAACTGACTCAGTTGAGTCAGTCCATATAAAAAGATTATTTCCTGCTATGTTCTATGAAAAACATCGAATGCAGAGTTGCCAGACTCATGCATTTCGATACAATATTATTTCCTGCTATATTCTATAAGAAAACATCGAATGCAGAGTTGTAAGCTCATGTAGTTCGATACAGATTGCTTAGCGATGTAGACACTAGTTTCGCTGTTAGGCAGTGTTGTATTTCCTAATAAAACACAATGGTAAATTTAATACAATATAACTCTTTATTCTAAGATTAATTCAATGTCAAAAAACTAGGTGTTGTTCAGTTAGCGGACTACAGTTGTCTGTCGTCTGGGGGAAAATTCCGTTCATTCTTTTTTACATGTGTGTTCTTCTTCTTATTCTTTAGGTGGAAAAGTACTCGATACATAATATAATGGGTACAGTAAGAATAGAAATTTAATAGGGTAAACATACAATGCAAAAATCTTCCCTTTCTTAGCTTAAGGCCACCTAGTTACAATTACAATTTAATATGCCTACTTAATTTATTTAATGCATCATATATTAAGTAGGTACAAATCTGTTTGGTTTTTGCTTAGTTCGTTCAGAGCGCCTTAACGGAGTTAGGGAACTAGTTTCGTACTCTTTAGTTTTTTGCTTTTTATTTTCTTTTAAATCCGTTATCTTGTTACCTTCATGTACATTTTCAAATTTTACTTTAGTTTCAGTGCAAACACTTTCTTTTAAATTTTTTGAACAGGAATCTGCTATAAAAACTTTATCGTTTAAACTAGAAAATCTCAACTGATTTTCATGTACGAATTTAATATAATCGTTTAGTTTTATTAAATATGTTAGCCTACTCAATACTTTTTCAACTTTTGCAGGAATCCATCGAACAAAGCTTTTAAAATCGCTTTTATACATTACAAACTCTCCTACCTTAAATTTGTTGCTACTTTTGAATTTTAAGTTTTTTGACTTTTTTACATTTTTTAAAATTTCATTTGAATTATTATTTACACAAAACATTTTATTATAATCCAAGTTCGCTTTAACTTTACTATTCAATATATCAAAATAAAATTTAGGCTTATAAGAAAATATTAATTCTGAAGGTGTCTTGGAAGTTGAAGTTGTAGGCGAATTTCTGTACGTGAATAAAAATTTTTGTATATTTTCTTGGCAAGACGTTTCCTTTTCGAGACAAAATTTTTTCAAAACTCTTTTAACATTTTGTACTGCGCGTTCAGCAAGTCCATTTGATTGGGGGTGGTAAGGAGGCGAATGAGTCAACTTAATTTCGAATTTAGAACAGTAGTTTTGAAATTTAAAAGAACCAAACGGTGGTCCATTATCACAAACGATTTCTACGGGAAAGCCAAAGACGCCAAAAAATTCTTCGAGTTGCGAAATCGTATTTTCTGCGGTTGTATTTTTCATTAATTTTATGTCACAATATTTGCTATAAGAATCGACAATAATAAGAAAACTTTTCCCGGAAAAATAAAAAAAATCAATATGAACGCGTTCTAAAGGTGAACTAGTCTGCGGCCACTTAGTTGTCACTATTTCTTTTTTTATGTTTTGAGTCTTTTGACAAATTTCACAAGACTTTGAAAAGTTTTCAATATCCTTATCACAATTAATCCACCACACATAGGAACGCGCAATCATTTTCATACGTTCAATGCCCGTGTGGTTTGTATGCAAAATATTCAAACATGACTTGACTAAGCACTTTGGTAAAACAATGCGATTCCCTCTATAAATGCAACCACCCTCTGTGGAAAGCGTATTTTTAATTTTGAAAAATGGTGAACAACACTGTGAAATTTGTTTTGGCCAACCATTCATTAAAAAGGAATAAACACAATTAAGAGCATCGTCATGTATTACATGCTCTTTAATGAGTGCAGGCTGCAGAAAAAAATCTTTTTCAGAAGAAAAAAAATTTATGCCAACTGAATCTATGTCTGTAGATTCTTTTATTGGCAAACGAGAGAGACCGTCAGCGTTTGACATGAGTGATCCGCGTTTATACGAGATTGTATAATCATACATGGACAGTATAACTGCCCAACGCTGAAGACGGGATGCAGCTACAGGGGGAGTACCTTTTTTTGGATTAAAAATCTCGCGGAGCGCTTGGTGGTCCGTATAAATGACGAATTTTTGACCATATAAATAGTTATGGAACTTTTTGACTGCGAACACGATTGCTAACGCCTCCCTGTGAAGCTGGGAGTAGTGCTTTTCAGACTCAGACAAAGTACTCGAAGCGAAAATGACAGGCTTCTCGACGCCATTGACCAAATGTGAAAGCACTGCTCCTACACCATACGGACTGGCATCAGTTGCTACAATTATGTCTTTTGACGGGTCGAAAAGTTCAAGAATGTTGTTTGTTAAAAGCAATGTCTTGCAATTGTGGAAAGCATTTTGTGCCTCGGCACTCCAAATAAAATCAACATCCTTACGCAGCAAATTATACAGAGGCTTTAATTTGGTAGACAAATGTGGTATAAATTTACCATAATAGTTAATAAGACCTAAAAATGATTGTAACTGAGTTACATTTTGAGGTGCTGGTGCCTCAGAAATAGCTTTAACTTTATCATCTTTTGGGGTAATGCCTCGGACAGAAATATTATGACCCAGATATGTGACTGACTCTTCTAGAAACTTACATTTGTCAATGTTTATACGAATATTATGTCTATTCAATCTCCCTAACACTTCAAACAAGGTTTTCTTACACTCATCCTCTGAAGCACCGCCAATGAGAATATCATCGATATAACAGAATACCCTTTTCAACCCAAGGAGCACACGATCCATTACGGACTGAAATATCGCCGGACCACTCCCGACACCTAAAGGCAATCGAAGACAACGATATAACCCTTTTAACGTGTTAATAACTAACAAATCTTCACAAGCTGGATCGATGGCTAGTTGTTGGTATGCACCTGTAAGGTCAATTACGCAAAATACCGAACAATTTGCTAAGTTTGCATAAATATCTTGTGGATTAGGCAAAGGATAAAACGCGGTTTCTATAAATTTGTTGATGGTAACCTTAAAATCAACGCAAAGGCGAATATCACCATTTGGTTTAGGCACAACAACTACTGGACTCGCCCAACGACTATATTCGACTGGCTCTATGACTTTATCATTACACATTTTAATTAATTCGGCTTCGACTTTCTCGCGTAGTTTATATGGAACGCTATACGCGGCGTGAAATATAGGTATGGAATCTTCTTTTAAAACAACACTAGCTTTGAACCCTACAATTGGACTTGTTAAATTTTTATCTAAAATACCCGGATACATTTGTTTTATTTCACTAACTACGTTCATTTTGTTGTTACTTACAACTTGGGTCGGGTGCAACCAATCTCAGTGCAACCCATACCATCGCACCCCATCTCATCGCACATAATCTCACGGACACAACATCTCTTGCGCAGATAATCTCACGGACATTTCATCTTTTTACCGTTATAAATGGGTTGTTACTTTTATTTCGTTAATGAATATGGAGTTTGACTGTGCCACCATTTTTTAAGCCTTAGGTGTTGTATGATTTGCTTCTTAAAAATGATAACATGTGAGTGTGTGCGTTATGAAATGTAGTGCAACGCATTTAAGTGATTGAAAAAAAAACCGTTTTAAAAGGCGTACTTATGTTCGGAAAGTGGTTGAAATGGCGAATTAATTTAAAAGGTCTTCTCACACAATTGTGGTAAATGTGAGGTTACCAACAAAGATATTTATTTCTATTTATTAGATATTATAGGTGGACACCTACCTACTCATTTGTGTCTCTGTAAGTTTTTTCAGTCTGCTACCTAAATAGGTATAGATTTGAAATAAAAGTTAGCTTCTTGGCTAAGTGTTAGCAGATAACTTAGTTAAGACACAACTGTATTGTACTTATGTATTGTATGTTTCATAAAACGTAGGTATTGAAAGTTTTAGTGTAGATATGAAGATAGGGAGAACGACACTTTGAAAAGCTTCTTGTGTTCAAGCCGCAATTCAGGTGTTTTTTTTTTTTAAAACAATTTTTCAAAACAATAAAAAAAAAAAAAAAAAAAATACGCTTACAATAATAATGTTTTGAAAACGTAACACCTGATTTTCCGCAGTGTCGTTCTCCCTATCTTCATATCTACACTAAAACTTTCAATACCTACGTTTTATGAAACATACAATACATACAATACAGTTGTGTCTTAACTAAGTTATCTGCTAACACTTAGCCAAGAAGCAAACTTTTATTTCAAATCTATACCTATTTAGGTACCAGACTGAAAAAACTTATGGAGACACAAATGAGTAGGTAGGTGTCCACCTATAATATCTAATAAATAGAAATAAATATCTTTGTAGGTAACATCACATTTACCACAATTGTGTGAGAAGACCTTTTAAATTAATTCGCCATTTCAACCACTTTCCGAACATAAGTACGCCTTTTAAAACGGTTTTTTTTCAATCACTTAAATGCGTTGCACTACATTTCGTAACGCACACACTCACATGTTATCATTTTTAAGAAGCAAATCATACAACACCTAAGGCTTAAAAAATGGTGGCACAGTCAAACTCCATATTCATTAACGAAATCAAAGTAACAACCCATTTATAACGGTAAAAAGATGAAATGTCCGTGAGATTATCTGCGCAAGAGATGTTGTGTCCGTGAGATTATGTGCGATGAGATGGGGTGCGATGGTATGGGTTGCACTGAGATGGGTTGCGTCGACCCCTTACAACTTGAATACTTCTACCCAAACAAAAATGTTGTCTCCAATTAGGAAATAGGCTATCTAACCACGTCCGACCAAGAAGCGGCTTTTTGGGCCACTGACCTTCGACCACGATTAATGTTAAAATGAAACTTCCTTCACCAAGACTGACTTCAGCATTCATACTTCCTAGTTCTTTTATAATGCTACCTGTAACAGAACAAAGATTATTTTCAGAATTATTTAATTTTTCTTTAGGAAATCTTAAAATAAACTCAGCTTCGCTAATGATTGATGCCGTGGCACCCGTGTCGATTTCCATTGTGACAGGTTGACTATTTACAAATAGTTCACACTGGAGTGGTCCTTGTGTACAGGTTGTAGTTGACTTGATGGTATTTATGCTCATCGCTGGAACTTCTTTCTCAAATGTGTTGATAGAATTTACATGACTCCGTTTTTTGTTTTTACAAACAGTAGATGTGTGACCTTTTGACTGACAGAGAAAGCATTCCCAATTTTTTGCGGGGCATGTGTTTGGGTTATGATTTCTTCCGCAGCGATAACAAGATGAGTTGCTGTACTCGACACGCCGATTTGACTGACTGCACTGACTGGACTGACTGGACTGATTTGACGGGGCTGCTGGGGTATGCGATTTTGTTTTTCTCGCGGCACTTTGATGACTTTGACGATTGAACTTGTTAATTCTTTGTTGACGATAAATTGCTTGTTGAGGCACAGCTTGCAATGACTTTGACGTTTTTTGTGACAATTCCATATTTAATGCTTTTTCACAGTATTTTTCGAATGTGAGAGAATCGTCATTCAGGAGCACTTGTTGAATTTTTTCATCGCGAAGGCCAATAATAAAACGATCTGTGAGATTTTCATCCAAAATTTTAAGCATGTGATCAGCCACCATTTTGTCTGTGGTGTTGGTTTTCAGAAACCCACCAAAATCACATGTTTGTGCCAAAGATTTTAATCTCACTATATAATCGTTTATTGGCTCACCTTCCTCCTGTTTAGCTTTGTAAAATGCATACCTTTCAGCTCGTTTATTTTTCTTAGGTGAAAAATGATTCCGCAGCAAAGACATCAATGTTGAAAAATCCTTTGTACTTGGAAGGTCAGGCATAGTGAGAGACATCAAAACCTCATAAATTTCAGCTCCAACAATTGTGATGAAAAGCGGAGTCTTAGCTTCTTCTTGAAGATCATTTACTATAAAAAATTGTTGGACTCTGTCTTCGTATGCCTTAAAATTCGCACCCGGCACAAATGGCTCGATATGGCCAATCAATCGATTTGACATTATAACTTTTTTTTTATTTTTTTTACACGACTTTTTATTTAGTTTTTCCTCGTCGCCAGATTTGTTGTATTTCCTAATAAAACACAATGGTAAATTTAATACAATATAACTCTTTATTCTAAGATTAATTCAATGTCAAAAAACTAGGTGTTGTTCAGTTAGCGGACTACAGTTGTCTGTCGTCTGGGGGAAAATTCCGTTCATTCTTTTTTACATGTGTGTTCTTCTTCTTATTCTTTAGGTGGAAAAGTACTCGATACATAATATAATGGGTACAGTAAGAATAGAAATTTAATAGGGTAAACATACAATGCAACAGGCAGTATACCCTTTTCAACTTGGATGATGATCAAGAATGCCGCCCTCCCAATCTAGAAGAAGTAAAGCTTGCCATATGCAAGCTTAAATTATATAAGACGGCAGGTGGAGATGGCCTTGATGCAGAACTTTTCATGGCAGCAGGAGATCAATTGAAAAGGAGTATATGCACCAGATGTTCTGCATGATATGGTCGGAAGAAAGCATGCCCGATGAATGGAACCTCTGTATCGTATGCCCGATCGTAAAGAAGGGAGACCCTTACAATTGCGCCAATTATAGAGGGATAAGCCTCCTTAAAATCGCTTATAAGATCTTGTCCGCTGTAATATGTGAACGTCTGAAACCCCACGTCAACAACTTGTTATGTTCGTATCAATGTGGTTACTTGAAAAAATTGTACAAAGCTCAAACGTCAACACCAGAGGAACAATCTTTCATTGACGTAATGGGAAGAAAAAGCGTGATGTCATAGGTGCTTTTGCGAGTATTGAAACAGAAGCGGCAAAAATGGGTTTGATGGTTGATTAGGGCAAAGCGAAGTATATGTTGTCATCAAACAAGGACACAGAACATCGACAAGAACTTTTGCCAACCGTTGCTTCTTTTGGTTAAGTACGCAATTGAGAAACAGAACCTCCTCTCGAGAAAAGCCAAGGTAACCAATCAAAGACCTTACCGAAAGATTGGTTGGGACTCAGGTACACCCCGAACTGTATTGCCCATTAGAGTAAGTAAGTTAATTATTTCATCAGTATAACTGTGCGTTATTGTTTATTTGAACGACTTACCATTGGTATGTGAAACGTTGTTTGACGATTTTTATGTATAAAATAACCTAAGGCGAACCCTACCAACCAAGGTGCGTATCTAGTATGGGTTGCCACATACACGTTGTTCCATTCATTTTCGTTTACTCTAAAAATAGCAAAAATTTTAATTAAAAGAAGAATGCAGTTATCAAAACTTGGAAACTATAAATAGCTTTAAAGTATTCTTTCTTTTATGACGATTACATCCTCTTTAACTCTTGTTAAAGACTTACCCCATCACTAAGCCGGTATATTCGTTGGAAAAGTATATTCCCATAACACATGCAATTGATGCAAGTCCCAAGACTAGCAGAACAGGTGCAAATTTCCTCCCCCACTTCCACATCGGAATCAAAATCAATGGAGAAAGGGCATAAAGTTGAAAGTCAATAGCTATGTACCAAGCTTCATCGTAGCACTGTAGGAAGAGAACTTTTACTCAAAAGTTTGCATAAAATGTCTACGTTAGACTACATTTCCCAAGCCTCGATTATAGTAGTTCTGGATGTAGAGCAGAACAGGCCACACGTTTTGGCTGTTGCAGTAGTTCCGTGATGTATAGTTGTCTTTAAACGGCCCATTGTAATCGAGTTTACTAACACTGTAAGCTAATATGAGTCCAGCCGCCATTACGGGCGTAAGTCGAATGTATCGATGAACGATGTTCGTGACCATGTTAATTTTACCCCCTCTGTAATCTTAAATTCAATCAAAAAACATTTCAATATTAGATTAGTCGTACGTTTTATCCAAATCTCGGAATCCAATCCAGGCTACAAGTAGACCGCCCATGAAGAAGAAGGTGTCGACTGATATGTTTGCATTATATATTGGCATGTATGCCCAGCTGGAGGTGTACTGAAACAAACAGCAAAGTATAATACATTTGAAGTGAATTTTTAAAGTAATTTTGTTGTTGATATTACATCCAAGAAATCTGATATGTTTATCATTGGACTACTTATAATGGTGCTATAAATGTGGTAATTTACAATCCACACAGTCGATATGACTCGCATTCCTGTCAAACAGTCAATACTGTTTTGTGATTTTTTGGTGTTGATGGCAAATAATCTCTTTCCGTTTGTCAGTACAGAGAATGCCAGTAACACTTGAACTGGTTTTTCTGAAAGGAAAGTGGTGTAAATTAAGAAAAAAATAAAATATAAAACCTTTTCATTTTAAATCTTAAATGACCTTAAATATAAAAAAAATCAGAAAATATTTATTTATTTATTTATTTATTTATAATAAATAAATAAATAAAAAAAATCAGAAAATACAAAATATTTTCAATCGCTCAATGGAAACGATGCGATGATCAAATCGAAAGATTGATCGCTCTTTTCATATTCAACAAAAAGCGTTCCTCAAGATGGTGTCTAAAGCATACTTTCCACTACCGGTGAACCCAATTGCTTTTCATTGTGAGCGATGCGCTAGGCTCAGGCAAAAAACCTCACGGTGCCATTTTGTGCAATTTGGTAGCTCAGTTTTTGCTTGGCGTAGTTGTAAGCAAGTTTGTAAAAAAGGTAATCCATATCCATATATCGAAAGGCCATCCATGCCGCAGTTTTGTGGGGCCTCTGAAGGGCCGACATTATGTAACACAAAATGAAACATTTTAAGCACTTATCGCCTTTCACGAGGAACTATGAAGCCAAAGAACCGCACTATAATTTAAAGTATAGGTATATAAATACTCACTCTTCAAATGTGTCATGATGAAATCGTAAATGGAGCTTATTACCATGAGTGCTGTGAAAATTGAAAGAATTGTTCTATAAAAAAAGAAATAGAAAGGTCAAATTGCAGAAAGTTTTTTAAATTGGTACTTACATGCACACAATGCTCGCAGTGTCTAGTGGAGGCACTTTTTCGATTTTGCATTGGCCTACGGAAATTGCTGACAAAGAGCCATCATATATCTCGCTTGTAGATTGCTTAAATATTGCTGTTAACATTTTCGGACTACATGTGTGCGGAGCACATATTCCGATATTGACCACGGAAGGCGTATCCCACAAACCAGTGCCTTTTGATAGCTCTTTTAATGGCAATGTGGCGAAACAAAACTGACCTTCGGCAACATCGTTGATTTGGTTTAAAGTTACAGATAATTTGACACACTGATCAAAGTTTCCGATGCTGAATAGGTTTCCAGAGAGTATTCCCGATGGAAGGCATCCCCATGCATCGAAAACTGTGAAGATTTGATTTGTAAGAATTTTTCGTCAGTTTTTTTTTGAAGTTATGTTATAGTCTAGTCAAATCGTGTTCAAAATAGGGACAGCTTTGGTCTCTGTAAAATATTACCACACTATGCTAGTATTGTTTATGTTAATGGTATAGCACTACACTCTAATGTGTGGTACCCGTGGCGTGATGGTTAGCATGTCTGCTGTCAACCCAGAGGTTCGTGGTTCGAGTCCCAACAGAGGCAAAAATGTTTTTCCACTGGTATCGCCTTTGGCGGGAAATTGGCAAGTTCTCTAAATGTAAGAAATTTTTGAATTTAAATGCCCTTGCATGCATAGTACAATTTTTCAAAACTTCAGTAAGCTTAGTAATCTGCTGCATGTGCGGGATAATTAAATCTGATTTCCTTATCTACTCAGTTTCAAATTTTCAATAAACCATTTTATTTGTTAAACCATTTGCGATCTGTGACTCAATCTTGACTTTATCAAAAATTATTTGATAAGATCTTCGAAGAGCCCCTAAAGAAATTTTTAAAAAACACAACACTTACACGGAACAACATCACGACTTGGGAACCGTTTGACTATTTCTCTTAAACTAGATAAACACTTTTTTGAGTCATATTGATTTGATTCACCGTCACCGACAGTGTAAACTTTATCCGTATTGCTTTTGATTTCATTTATAAAAAGTTCACTTAAGACGTCACTGGATACTGAAACGTTATTTACTAGTGAAAGTGAACGAGTTTCAGTGACAAACAAGAATAAAATAACAGTGGCAAGTGATAAAAATCTCATTTTCACACATTCACTTTGAATTTCAAAACTAAACTGAAAACATTTATTGAAAAATAGACTGCTTTATACTAAAGCAATTATCGTGAACTGAAGTGCACTTCAGGGCCGTAGCTTTACTGTTTTGTGAGAGACAAATGAAATTTTATATAAATTTAAAGTGTACTTTAAATTGAAAATTCTGGTGACACTAGCCGTGTTTTATTGGAAATCTATACTCACTTTATAAAAACATCGCAAAACATGGCACATGGGAAAACAGCAACGTTTAGTGAACAAAAACAAGTCACTTGCAGAAGTGAACAGCAGGGATGGCTGGTAAATAGAGTTTATGGAATATAGTTGCATTAGTGAGTACAGCGTTTTATTGTGACTCGTTAGTGAAGATGACCGTAAAATTCTTTTTTCTTAATCTTTCTTCTTTCTTGAACTTTTGTAACGATAAGTCGTTTAATTATTTACAAAGTAAATTTATTGAATTTTCAAAATAAACATTATAGTGATGCCAACTTGTAGATTCGGTTAAAAGTTTAGGTTTCGTTTAGGGAATTTGTCATGAATGTTGGGTGTATATTACACTACGTACACAATAGCCGTGTTTTATTGGGAATTTTTATATTCACTTCACTTAGGTGCTCAATAAAACGCTGTACTCACTTATACAGCTTTATTCCATAAACTCCATTTGCCAATCATCCCTGTTCACTTCTGCAAGTGGGTTATTTTTGTCCACTTACGTTGTTCACTTTAGAGTTGTTGTGTTTCCATGAGCGATGTTTTGCGATGTTGTGCTGAAGTGAATATAAATTCTCACTGAAACACGGCTAATGTAAGTGGTCTCTGTACGAAAGTAAACAATCTTTCTGTATACTCCAGTTATATACACTACGATGTCATCATCATAGTTGAAACCTGGCTTTATGGTGAAATTCATTCTACTGAACTTAATCGATGTAAATCTGCCGATGAACGTGGAGGTGGAATTAAAATTGCTATCAGGTCTTTTCTAGGCTGCAATGAAGTCTTCCTACCAAGCACAGATGTTGAACAGATATGTTTTTTAATGTTAGTTATGTGCCTCCAAGTAGTTGTCTTGAATTATACCAAAAACGTATTGGTGCCATATCACCCGCGGTATCCTATCACACGACCTTACCTCAAATTAAAATTTGTTGATTTATATGTTTTTTCTTTTGTGTGCCAAAAAAAAGTGTCACGAAATGTAATTTTTGCGGTCATTTGTGGTTGCCTGTACCGAAGCGTGCACGTCGTGTAAAAAAATCGATACGTATTGTTAAAAATTTATTTCTTAGTTTGTTATCAGAAAATGCAGCGTGGCTGAAGAGAGGCGGCTTCTATACGTTACGTATCTACGTGGCTTAATGAAAATGGCGAACGGATGGAACTTAACTAGGAGTGGACGCGTGCAATTTGACTTTTTAAGCGCTAGTGGTGTTTTAAAATGTTAAATCATTCGCTAGGTTGTGCTCAGTTTCATTTCTTCGATTTTCCGAAACGAGCAACCTTCGAATGATGTTTGACGGTTACACATTTAACGTGGCGCGTATTTGCGTGGTTGATGTCAGATCTGCACTGACCAATGGCAGGTGGTCATCTTTAGAAACTTGTCTATTTCCACAATTCACACATTTCCATGAAAAAAAAGCCAAATTTCTACTCAACCTTTCTTTTGTTTTCTCCGTTGATTACAATTTCTCACGGGTCACAAGCTCACAAGTCACTGGGTATAGTCACATGATGAGAATCGGCATTAGCACATCCAACTGAGCATGCTGAGGACGAAGAGGCATTCCACTTTATTTTGAGAGCCTTTGTATCATACTTCTTCGGTGAACTAGGTGACATCACTAACATTCCACTGAGAAACAAGTGAAGTGTTCTAACCCAATAAATCAGTCCCCAATAATCACCCCAGTGACGTTGACGCTGTAGAAGCTTGCAGCTGCACACCAATCAACCTAACCACAACACAAGCTATCCAAACCGTTGTGATAAACAGATTTTATTTTAATGAGTTTACTATTAGTTTCTTAGCTCATCAGGTGGACAAAAACATAATTCATATTTTTACAGTTCAAAATAGGCCTTTAAGAGATAATGTTCTTTTCAGCTGAAGTCTCATCCGAACTTTTATTTGGGACTGGTTTGCGCTTATTGAAAATCAAATTCTCCAATGTTAGGATTGGTGACTCGAATGTTAATATGACATAAATTGACACAAATAGCTTAACTCCAAATGTACTTAAAAACGTTTGAAACTGTGGATTGAAGAATATTTTCCAATGACTATTGTTCCATGAAATCGAAAATACATACCAAGTTGTAGACTGAAAAGTACATTTCTGTACGTGTCATTCCATAATTCATATTCAATATTGCCTTATGCATCATATACCAAGCATATGTCAACCGGCCAAAGGGCTGCATAATTGGATGCGACAAAATGCCATTGATAATAACTCCATAGCCATAATAGCAAGGTGTGCTATAGCCCAGGTAACACGTTTCAAGCTCTCATACATGGCAGCTTCGAAAACGGTGCTACTACCAGTGCTAATTGCTCGCGAAAGGTGATACTCGTGAAAAACATTTGTTTCTTTGGTGTTTTGTGAAATTTGAACCTCGAACCTCCCACGTAGCAGACAGACATGCCAACCATTACGGGCATCTCTATAAAGAAAGCACTTTAGCACAATAGACACTTCGCTTCAGGTCTTTAGAACTAAATCAAAATAACATTTGAATTTTGAGAAATAAGACTTTAAGTCAACACCGTTTAGGCAGGACCGGATTGAGCTAACACGGTTTCCTCATCAGGACAATATCGCCTAAGTTGCATTGTTGAAATCGGATAATTGGTTTTAAACATGATTATGTAGAGTCAAGTCCGCTAATTTGAAAATCGACTTTGCGATTCAAATCTTGATAAATCCAATAGCAAAATAAAAACTTTTCGGTAGAAAATCAAAATACCATAATCTTTTCAGTTAACATTTTTGTAATCTGTTAGTTCCCTTTGTCTTTTTACTGATAACATAAATGTTGTGAATTTAATAGCAATTGGCAACCACCGACGAAACTTTTCATCAAAGTAGAGTGGGTCGAGGCTTTCTTTTTGAAATTGTTTTATTTAAACGCTCTTATTTTCTATTAATATAAATTATTTCTTCATCAGACAAATCATTTTTATTCAAATGAATTCACAGAGCCAAATTGACATATTTTGAAATATTTGAAATTTCTCAAAACGCACAATTCTATTCCGAGTTTGGTCAGATTTTTATCTGAAGTTTTGATAGAAAAACACATTTTCACAAAGGGCTGTGCATTAATCAATCCTTTTACAATCTATCCCTTAAATAGAAATTTGAATTATTCAAGTTTAAAATATGTTGGGAGTCCTTCTGAGATTATTCAACATTTATATCAGATATCGACATTCTGATACATGGTTTTCTAAAAACGGTCTTAGTTTGAATCCTTTCAATTGGTAGAAGTTCAGATAATGTTTAAAGGTGAGAAATATAAATTCTTACTTAGATCTTTAAAACTACGCAACGGATTCTGATGTGTTTTTTTTTTAATATACAGGGTGTCCCGTAATTCGTTTTACATACTTTGGGATATGATTCTTGGTCATATTCTAAGAAAAAAATTGTTGTACAATAAAGTCCGTTTCTCAACTTTGACATCAGCCTTTTCTTAAATTGTCAAAAATTGTGACAATTTAAGAAAAGGCTAACTTTGGTGTACCCTGATCTGTGTTAAATTCGATATCTCTGTCAATACTGATGAAAGAGACCTAATTTTGGACTTAATTTTTTTCTTAGAAATAACAACCTTTAAGACTGTATTTAAGTTTAGCTTCCATAGGCTAAGGGTTGCCAGATTTTCAATTTTAAATGGTGTTCAAATTTTCTTCCCGAAACAAAGTTTTGACTTTGAGGTCATTTTTTTCGGAAAATGGCTGATAAACATAGAGTTTCTTTATTTTTTACAGATGAAAAAGACAATAATAAAGAAAAAACTAAGTAATAAGTGCACTCCTTAATATACTCACTTTTCGCGAGGAAATGGCAGAGCCTCCAATGGTAATTTTACTGCCCTGAAAAGCGCTTTCTCGCTTAGTCGTTCGGAATCAGGCAGAATTGTATAGGCCCACTTCATTCCTCCACACTTGAAAGAAATGAGCTAGGCCTCGAGACTCCCTGCTCTGTTGCGTCACCCTATTTATTTATTTATTAGATAGACTGACAAAAAGGTAAGTCTACTTATCATTTTCATTGAAAGTCCGCCGATTAAAAAGAGGATAGAAAGAAGAGATGCCAAAAATTGAAGTTCTTATCTTATCAAAGATTCTTCAATACTTTCGAAATTATCTACACTAAGCATTCACCAAAATCATTATAATTATCTTTCATCAACAATTGCTGGTAGTAAAATTGGATTCTACATAGCGTAGTCATGATGACAACGATAAGTAATACTCGACAGCCGCAACATATGGAATTTAAAGTCAAGACTGTGACATTGTGCAAAGTATTTTTCATTTTCATACAATAAGGCGGAACAGAGATTATTCCAAAGACATTAGATTATGATCTGTCGTTTAAAATAATCTAACAATAAATTCAAAAGGTTCGAATAAAAAGGCTAGACAATTTTAGACACGCTTTAGTTGGAGTCTTCAATGGATATAGATAATATGTTTTACTTATTTATTCTCATTGCCTGTCTGGTTGCAAAAGGAACTTGTTCTTTCAATGTGGTGAATAATGTGACAGTGTCGAGTGATGTGCTAAAAGATATTTTCTATAAGGAAATTGCAAAGAGAAGAGATGTTGTTGATGTTGTGGCTTACAGTTCGATGCAATATGATGCAAGGAAATGCCTTCAAAGTCTTCGGGAAATACTGAACCGTTTCCCTAGTTCCGAAGTAGCTCCATGTAAGTCGGTTAAGGAAGAAGAAAAAATTATATACGAGTAACACGAACGTGTAGAGTGTAATATCAAAAGTGCTTATTGCTTTTCAAAATTCAAATTTTTTTTCAAGGAAATCGGTTATTACAGAGAGTTATCCGTATAATAATTCATGCCTTCATGTATTAACTTAAGCAAAACATCGCAAAACATCGCACATTGGAAAACAACAACTTAGTGAACAACGATAAGTAAACAAAAATAAGTCACTTGCAGAAGTGAACAACAGGGATAGCTGGTAAATGGAGTTTATGGAATAAAGCTGCATTAGTGAATACAGCGTTTAATTGAGCGCATTAGTGAAGAAGAATATAAAAATTCCCAATAAAACACGGCTTATGTTTGTGTACATATTGTTTTACAATATTTTACATATAAAACTATAAAGTTTTAGACTAGCATATAGAGTCTTAGAGCTATGAAGATCATAAAGTAGGTCATAATGAAAAGGAGAAGTCCTAATTGGCTTCCTTGTGGTACTCCATGTAGATGTTACATTATTGCAGTGATTTTAAGTTTTGAATTTCACGCATTAGTTTCGCCCATTCAATTACGAAAAAAAGGTTTTTAAGTAAACTACCACCGCCGTTTGACCAAATTTTTTCCAGTATAGAATAGGACTTAAAATTAAAGTTTTAGATGGATTTCTATATTTGCACACCCAGTTCCTTAAAATGGATAGTCTTCCTCCCCTCCAATTTGAGTTCAATTGCAATAACGTCCTTTCTTTCCAAGGTCATGGAAACGATGATAAGCCGTCATCTCATGAAAAATTTTGAATAACGAATCCTTCTTTATGACCGAAAGCACGGCTTCCATAGCAAAAGGTCCACTGGTGATTTGATGGCATATTTCACCGAAAAGTGGAACCATTCCTTGTACCGCTTTGAAAAAAAGTAAGGTTATTGCACTTGATTTTTCGAAGGCATTTGATAAAGAATAGAGTTTGACATCTAGCTATCTTGCGTTCTTTTGATATAGATGAGTCTCTTATTCGTTGGATTCGAAACCATCTTTCCAATCGTTGATGTTGCTAGTTGTATTGGATTGTTTAAAGTCTGTCAATCACAAAAGGTCAAAAGCAATGTGCGTCGGTGTTGCCTATTGAATCCTCTCCTATTTTTCTAAATGCTCGTACTGTGTTCTGTAACATTTAAGGATATTCATAACCCTTTTATGTGCGCGTCAATAATAAAAAAAAATTCTGGTGCACCCCAGGGCTCCATTTTGTGTCCGATTCTCTTTCTTATTTGTATAAATGACCTCTTGTCTGAAACTATCAGTTCAATTATTCGTTTCCAAATTCATGTCCCTGCCCTTTGGATGTGAAGGTGGAACGGATGTGTATGATGAGATCATAGAATTTTGATTTTAACAGCATGTTAATATAAACCGAGTAGCATTCATTTGAGAACCCAAATACTGTCTTTTGCCGTTAATTCACTTCAAATTGAAGCAAAATGGTTTTTCTACTGGTCCCATTTTTTGTGAGGAGTTGGAAAGTTCTCTGACAGTAAATTCATTGCCATGAAAAGCGTTTTCCGTATAAGCCGCTCGAAATCGGCAAGAAACGGTTGATTAGAATGCGCTAGGACAAAAGACTATCCGCACTGTTGCGCCACCCTATCTATTTATTTTTATTTTATTCTCAAACAAAGACTACTCTAACCAAATTTACCGAAAGTCTTTATAATGAATGCTTAACGTTCTTACAGTTTTCGATGCTTGGGGAAAGTTCCCAGCTGGAATACTTATCAAAAACAATTATGACATTGGAAACTTCGATGAGTGTGTTCAAACATCAGTTAATTTAAACGAACAGATTGGTGTTGTGGAGGGACAGTTCTGTTTTGCCAAAATTCCTTTGACGAAGGAAACATCGAGAATGTCATTTGATACAACAGTAAGGGATCTCAATATTGGAATTTGCGTCCCCAGCACATGCAGTCCGAAGTTTTTGGAATCGACATTTGAAAGGTCAGCTAAAAACATCTTTAATGGAGCTCTACTGGGAACGACTGTTGCACACTGTACAAATGGAAAAACACCACCGTTTACAACGATGAATATTGTTGCCATGTGAGTTCAATAATGGACAAGAATTCGATGAAGAGTATGTACTAACAAGAAACAATTTTTCAGTTCAGTATTTTCTATATTTACAGGATTGATGATATTGAGCTCTCTCTATGACTTCTTTGTGTCATACTACGAAAGTAAGTTTTCTAATCTCATCTCTAGTATCCCAGTTCCAAAGCTTTTCCCAGTGGCTGATTTTTTGGAATTGAACTTAATAAGGTCAAGCAATATGGTGGTCTGATCTCGTTTTGAAGATCATTAGAAAATTCTTATTTAAATTGCTTTACATTATAACTATAGCAGTTTATAGACCACGTTACGGGTTTTGCTTATTGAGGGCCAACATTTTTTGTGCCAGGTAATACTCGTATTAAAGCTGCATCGTCTTGTTCCAGAAACACCAGTACCCGTTCTGTTGGCTTTTTCAATTCTGACTAATGGAAAAAAATTATTTGCTTTTAACACAAAAAAATCACCAAACAATATCGACTGTCTGACTGGGATTCGTGTTTTGTCGACGATTTGGATAATAAACCATCATGAGTATTCGAATGCCTTACTCATCCCATTGATCAACAAGGACGCATTCTTCAATGTATGCTACCATCAATATCAATATCCTTAAAAACAATTTACATTTCTAGCGACTTTCGTTGATGTCCATGCTAACGACAAATGGAACCCTCGTTGTCGACTCTTTCTTTTTCATTGGTGGCCTCCTTATAGCATGGATTGGATTTCGGGACTTGGACAGATCGTGAGTTGCCATCAAAAACAACTTGGTTCAAATTTTAAAAAAATTCTTTGACTTAATAGAAATGGACGTGTTAACTACCTGATGAACGATGTACATCGGTACATTCGCCTAACTCCCGTAGTTGCCGCTGGATTGCTGATGTTATTCGGTATTTACGACATCATCTTTACCGGTCCGTTTAGGGATGTGGCTCTTGAGGCAAATACTTGCAACGGCTACAATTGGTGGCCGATTCTGGTTTATATTCAAAACTACTATGTTCAGGATGCGAAAGTACGAGTACCTGCAATTTTATTATTTTTTGACTAAGCATTTTACATTCGTAGTGCTATGACGAAGCGTGGTATTTAGCCGTGGACTTCCAACTTTATGTTCTTTCTCCGTTGCTCTTGATACCCATGTGGAAATGGGGGAAGAAATTCGTTCCGGTTGTCATTGCCCTAATCATTGGATCGATTGCATACGCCATGACAGTGTTCATCACAAACGGTTTCACTGGTCTTACAATTGGGTAAGTCTGTATATATCCTATAATGGGATGAATTTTGTGTAGATGTCTTCCTTTGCAGAGGCAATGATAGCGAATGGGAGAAAACTTATACTCCTGCGCACACAAGGTGTGTTCCTTGGCTGGTCGGATTTATCTTCGGATACTACATGCACATTAATCGCCAAAAAGTATTTAAAATACCAGCGGCAAGCAAGCAAAAAACTAGAGAGTTCTTCAATAAGGCGTTGCATTTTGCAAATGAAAAAGAAAACAAGTGTTTTTAAGGAAAATCATCAGGTGTTTACTTTTCTGTTGATAGAAGAAGAGAAGGGGTATGTCTATGAGTTGTCAAAAAACTTATGGGTTTCCCAGTCCTCAAGAGACTCTAAACCCTGTCATTTGAATAAAAATACATGCCATTTCCCAGCCCTCAATTCGCCCCAGCAAAACCCTAGGGCGAGTTGAAGGCGAACCCAGGTCAACCCCGGACTTTTTACTTGCTGTCTTTATAAGTTTCTGTAAGATGCCTACTAATGACCGGTAGTCAAATCAAAAATGGTGTTCTTAGATGATGAGAGCTTCGGGAACCCTTCCAATTTTGACCAAGTAGTCAAACATGTGACAGAGAATTTGAAGCTATATATTTCTTCTGTAACTGATTGCAAAAATATTGTTGAAGTTTTCAACCAAAACTTTGCCAGAAAACACTTTTGCAGTACATAAATGCTTATTTTTTGTGTCTTTGATTTTGGAATAACAACTTAAATCAATATTCGACTCTACTTTTAAAGCCGAGGAGAACATTTCATGGCTAGATATTTGGAAAAGGGGCGATGAAGAGTCCCTAAAGACCTTATTCGGTTCGAATCAAGCCAAATCTCTGAAAAGTGTGAATTTTTATTGATGTTTCTGTATGGAGATATCATTATGTCCTAAAAAAACTGTACTTTGCCCCATATTATGATGAATTGATAACCATTCATGAAGATAACTTAAACTGAAATTTTAAATATTTGTTGAAAAAAAAAAAGACAGTATACAACAGGGTGTTTAACCTAAGATTCGACAAAATCACAAGACGGATAGGTTGAGTCCTTGTTGAAAAAGAACGTTCATCAATGCAGTTAGAGATCATGTGAGACTAGTAAAAAATATGCAAGGCAATTTTATACACGATTCTGAAGAATTATTTAATAGAAGTTAGTGGGCAGTTTAAGAGGTTCCCGTGATAGTAAACATTTCAAATGTTTAATTACTAGCTGAGCTTCTAGACCATTTTCGGTACAAATTTTCATTCAAATTGGCTCACAAAGTTCTAATTTTACGTTCCTGTTTCCATTTCCCTGGGAATAAGGGGATGAAAAATAAAGGGATAAAAATAATGAAATAGGGGATGAAATGATGCCATCCATTAAATTCATCGCATCGATGTATCTTACTTACTAAGGGGTTTGAATTTGAATGGTTTGCCAGGCTTTCCATTAGACGTCTTCCAGATTGCAGCATGTACTTCTCTATTGGATGATTCTAGGATCTCCGCCTAGCAGGGAGGAGCAGTTTCATCAAAAAATTACTTAAAATTAAAAGCAAATTATTTCAAATTAACTAAGTCATTAACTACCACGTGCTGTAGCGTTTTCGAAAGTTTATAATTTGTTTTTTAAGTAACATTTTAGTTCAACTTAATTTGTTAAATGATTTTTGAGTATTCAAGTCTCAAAGCCGAAATTTACAAAAAATTTTAATTTTCTTCAAATAAATTTTTCTTAATTTTTTTTTAAATAAATCAATGTTTTTATTGGGCTCAATTCTGAGCCAAACAATGAAAACAGAACGCGAAAATCTTACCTGCTATTTTAAAAATTAAAGTTGGTATTTTTTTTCCAGAAAAATCATTTTTCCCATTCGATTTTTTATCTCAACCCAACCTTTAGATACGTTTTAGATGTTAAATAAAATAAAGCTTTCATCTACTACTCTTGAATTATGCTAGCTATAAAGTTCAAAAATAAATGTTTTTTTTTAATAACTCCACAGCTCTGGAGCTTTGATTCGACACCAACATATTTCGCTAATAAGTCTTAAATCTCGTTTTGTATTGAATTACAGATAGTTCAACTTCTTGGCTGGATCGCAAGTTTCACCACCCTGTTAGCAATAGTTTTTGCACCTTATGTTACACTTTCACAATATGGCAAGGCGACAGTTTTCGAAGCTGCAATGTATGAAGGCTTTAAACGCTTAGCTTGGGGCCTGTCGCTTGCTTGGATAACATTTGCTTGTCAATGCGGTTTTGGTGGAGTTGTAGATGCATTCTTGTCCCATCCGTTTTGGCAGCCATTCGGACGTTTAACCTACTCACTGTACTTGATGCACATGGCTGTGATAAGAATGCATATGGGAATGATGCGCACACACGGCTACTATGGCGCATACAGCAAGGTGAGTTGAGGAAACACCCTTTAAATTTACAAATTTTTTATTACTGACAAATTTTTCTAGTTTCTTGATTTTTGGCATGCGTTTGGGATTGCATCTTTGCTGGCCATTTATATGTCACTGGCTTTCGAAGCACCTATCTTGGTCTTAGAAAAATTCGTTTTTGGAGATAGAAAGAAAGCGGACAAGAAGCCACCAGAGTTGACTCAAAAGGAAGTGTAAATTGATATTTTTCAGAATGTTATTAATTTTTTAATAAAAAAAAAGTTGAGAAAAAATACTAAACTAAAATGATGTTTTCATAAAATGTCGGCCTCCTCAATCTTTAACGGGCTATGATTGTAAGGCATGATGTGACAGAAGGGTTCACAACTCTCAAAAGACAGCCTAAAGCTGTTGAGATCCTGTTGAAAATGAGAAGATTTTGTAGTTTAAGAAATGATCATACAAAACTTTGTATCATCTGCGAACATTGAAACTCGGAAATGGTGATTGATCAATTTTAGGAAATCAATATTAGTATTTAAAAGAAGAGGACCCAAATGAGCATCCTGCGTCACGCTAAGCCAAGAAACATATGTACTTTTGGGAACATGAGGAATTATTTCTTTGGAATTGATATCGTCATATATGCGTGACAACTTCAAAATTGGCTGAGAGTATTTTTTTTGAACTTCTGTTCAGTGGTGCATACACCGGTGTCCAGCTGCCTTGTAAACTTCGGCATCAAAGCCATCTGCACCTGCAGTCTTATTTGATTTAAGTTTAGATATGGCAAGCTTAACTTCTTCTAGGTCGGGAGGACGTCATTCTTGATCATCGTCCAAGCTGAATCTGCAATCTGCCTGACAGCGGAATTTGTGTCTTCGTCACCGTTAAGCAGTCTGCAGAAGAAATCTTTCCAGATCCTCAGTAGCGAATATGACTCTACAACTATGTTTCCCTGCTGGTCTTTACAGGCTTGAGTTCGGGGCTTGGCACGCTAAGAACGATTTTCACGTCGTGTCTAGGGTACTGCTCATATGATTCTTCGAGGAGTTCGTAGAAACAGTCTTTGTAATTATCGTCTTTCTCTTCTGAGGGGGCGTGGGCGCATATTAGGCTAATGTTGGAAAATTTAGCCCTGATGGGGATGGTCAATTACCATATCCCTGAGTCTACATCTAACGACAAATCCGCTGCCAAATAAGCGCTCTTTCTGTTGTCTGTGGGAGTCGCCATAGTAGATGTCCCAGTTTTTCATCTTCTTTGTGCCCGGTCAACTCCATCGCACTTTTTAGATGCCGATTATGTCTGCTTTGCAGCAGTCCAGTGCGTCCTTTAATTCTCCAGTTGAACGTAAACCGTTAAGAGATCTTTCGTTCCCCGTGCAGATCCGGAGGTCCTTGTCCTATTTACGTTTGCTTGGGTCGTTTGGGTTTGCTTAATCCGCTGGGACATTTCCGAAAAGCTCTGGTAGACCACTGAGATTCGGACAGTCAGTCATTACTCGCAGAGCATATAAGTGTTGATCACAATTCTTTTCTTCCGCATTCCTTTGTCAACACTCGGACTTACTAGTTTGGCAGGTAATTACCGGACGAAGCATCCCAGTACCCAGTGGATACCGCGTGGAGGCATAGTAAGCGCAATTGGCAGGTACTATAAGTTGCAACATCTTGGCGCGCGCCGCCAAGTTGACATGAGTCAGAGCCTTCCCGAATATTATACACGCCCAACCACCAATACACTTTCGTATTTTAGTAGCCCGATGTAGAATCTTAAATGTTAAGCTTATGATACCTGTGCCAAAACTTTACAAAAATACATTTTCTAGAATTGTTTCAATTCCACCTACCTAGAATGTATCTTAATTCAAAATTGATTTTGGCTTAGTTCATCTCAAGATTAAAAATGATCATTCCAGTACAATCGTAAATTATAGTATTTTCGCCTGAAACTATACAAAACATCTTCCTTATACGGCAAGAACTTTCAAAAGCAGTTACTTCCTCAACTTCACCTCACTAAATGTTAATTTGTTACCATGTTATGTTAACTTGCTCGGAGGGAAAAGCTTAATTTGTTGATAAAAAAATTAACGAGCTTTTTTTGATAGCTGCTATGAAGCACTGCATGATTAACAGATACCATACAAAAAATATGAATCAAATCCAACCAAATCCATAAACCATAACACTCACTGTCTCAACTCTTTCCATAACAAAGTGTTTGCTGATTTTTTTGAAAGAATTTTTAGAAAAAAATGTAGACTGACTGCAAAACTCGATGACCGGCGGAATTGCAAACTGATTGTTGTGGAATTCACAGAAATTTACTGATGTAAAACCAGTATATTGAATCAATTAAAATTCTGCAGAATGTATTCAAACTGTTAACCTTTCGAATGTCGAAAATATTACATAGCAAACCAGTTTCGTATTGAAACTAACTTTAATCAAAGATCAAAAGTATATCACATAGAGGAGAATTCAGATGATAACCAAACTACTATCTGTGCAGACGTCTTTTTATAGGTGTATCGTTTATTGTTATTACTTTGCAAGTATCAAACAATATTTATTATGTGCAAGAGTTTTGTTTTGCAAGTTTTACTTGTCAGTGCTTCAACATGTGTCACTACCTCAGTTATAAATAATTTTACAGTGTCCAGTGATTTTTTGAGTGATCATTTTTACAAAGCAGTTAACAATTTAATTGATGAGAATAATTCTACGACGGAGTTGATCGAGTCCGTGAAATGCCTTAAGAGCCTTCGAGAAATAGTAAGGCACTTTCCAAGTCCTGAAGTGACACACTGTGAGTTTGTTATTTCCCAGCAAATTTAACGCACAAATCTCTTATATATTCACTAATATCGTGAGCAGTTTCTAACTAACTTAAAGGGTGTTTGTTTTTTTTAGACATGTGGTTTCATTTTCGGAGTTGGTCTTTTCCACAGCTGTCTCTTAAAATTTTTTTTATTGTTTATAAGCTAACAGTGACCGCGCATTTACATGTTGAAATACAATATCCAAAATCTCCAGTCAATTTCTTTTTTTCTTACCAATTTCTTCGGCAGTTTTTGATGCGTGGGGAAATGTACCTCCTGGAATTAATTACGGGGCTCTTTATAATGTAGGCAACTTTGATCAGTGTCTTAAAACATCAGCAAGTTCAAGTCAATCATCTGAAGTAATCGCGGCGCAGTTTTGCTTTGCTAAAATTCCACTCGACACTGAAGTACTTCCAAGAAATGACGCTCGCCTCACTCGATTGCCAGACAATTTAGAAATAAATATTGGAATGTGTGTTCCCGAAAGCTGTAGTCAAGAGTTTTTGTCATCAATGTTCAACAATTCAGCTGATGACGTTGGCATATCTGGAATTACCGTCTCAAGCTGTACAAATGGCAGAACACCCACTCTCAACCTACTCAACTTCATTGGAATGTGAGTATTTCCCAAAAATGCTTCTAAGGAATTTGATTTTCCATTTTTGCAGAATTGTTTTCGCAATTATTGCTGCGTTGATGATATTGAGCTCAGCCTACGACATATTTATGACACTCCGCCAAAGTAAGTGAGCGTTATCATTGCTTTAGAGTGAAAAGACAATTTTCTACTTTTACAGAACCAAAAAAACAGTGGTTGTTAGCATTTTCCATGTTGACGAACGGTAAAAAGCTATTTTCAATAAATACCACGACGTCCGACAACAACATTGACTGTCTCACAGGAATTCGAGTCTTATCGATGGTAATGATAATGAACTACCACACCTACTTGACAGTATCTTTTCTTCCATCGATCAATGAAATTGACAACCTTCCGGTAAGGATCCAAAAAAGAACGAGGGATTCTATTTGTATTTTCAAAATTTTCATTTTCAAGTGGTCTTCAACTTTGTGGTCAATGAGCGTAATGAATGCGGGAATGGCAGTTGACTCGTTTTTCTTTATGAGTGGTCTTCTTGTGGCTTGGATTGGATTCCAGAAAATGGATAAAACGTAGGGAGACTTGGACGAAGAAGGAACTATCTGAATTGTTAATTGTTTATTCAGAAACGGCAGGCTGGACATTGGAATGATGTACGCGCACCGCCACTTCCGGTTGACACCAGTGGTTGCCGCAACTATTCTCTTTGTTATGACTGTGGAAGAACTTTCTTATAATGGGCCATTCAAAGACATTGTTCGTGCCAAAAATAATTGCAATGCCAAAAACTGGTGGCCGAACTTGCTATACATCCACAACTACTACTATCCTGACGGTATGGTGAGTTTTTTTTATGAATTTATGTAGGCATATAGGCCATTTTGTGTTTATGAAATGATTCTAAAAATGAAGTAAGGTTAGAATCAACAAAATTAGGAGAAAGTCGAAAGAGGTGATATCGATGAATGTTCTCATCCTTACTATTTTATGAATGTGAAATTAAGATCTGTAAAGTAGACTCTCTTCCATTTTCAGTGCAACAATGAAACCTGGTATCTAGCAGCTGACTTTCAGCTCTACGTACTTTCACCACTTCTACTGATTCCATTGAGGAAATGGGGCAACAAATTTTCACCTGTCTTACTGGTCTTGGCTTTAGTGTCTGTTGGACACGTAATGTGGGTTTTCATCACAAATAGGTTCACTGGACTCGTAAATGTGTGGGTCATGTTCATGCCAAATGTACAAAATTTGAATAACTTTCTTATTTCAAATGTGTAGTGATAATGAAGACAAATGGACAAGCACATACATCCCAACGCATGCAAGATACTCTCCCTGGTTGGTCGGGTTAGTCTTGGGTTACTTTATGCATATCAATCGGAAATCTACCTTTCGTCTCTCAAAGGTAAAAATGAAACGAATCGAAAATAAAAATGTGTTTGAATTCGTTCTTCAATTACAGACCATTCAAGTGATCGCTTGGCTAGCGAGCTTCACAATATTATTTTCAACAATTTGGGGACCTTTTTTAGCGGATCATGGTCGTGCAACTATTTTGGAAGCAGCACTATACGGAGGTTGGAAACGCTTTTCCTGGGCAGTTTCACTTGCATGGATAACATTTGCTTGTTACTTTGGTTTTGGTGGAATTGTCAATTTTATTTTGTCTCATCCGCTTTGGCAGCCATTGGGACGTCTTACTTACACTATGTATTTGACGAACTTGATTGTGCTCAGAATGAATTTTGGACAAATGCGCACGGAAGTTTATTTTTCGAACTACAATCAGGTTAGTTTGAATTTACCTCATTTTAAGTGCTTAATCTTTCATTTCTTTAGATTCTTCATTTCTGGGGTGGTTTCGGGATGACCATGATGGCAGCCATCGTCGTCACTCTGGCTTTTGAGTCTCCGTTTTTAGTTTTAGAAAAATGTTTGTTTGGTAATGAAAATAATGAACAGAAGGAAGAAATCGATTTGGCAGGACCAATCAACACTGAAGTGAATGTTTCTAACTAGCCTAGGATTTTTTTTTATTGATTTTACTGATATTTTGATGGAAGCATTTTTTCCGAAATGTGCATTTGAGGAATTATTAAAAGTGTTTTAACTGTTAAAAATTTTTGTTCATCTTTTCATTTACTTACATTTTGATACTGATTTTATTGATATTGCTGAATGCGGTGAATAAAAAGAAGTGTTTATGGGTGATGTTAGTTTAATTAATTCTTTTTATCAATCAAAACATAAACACTTTTCGTTACACTTCGTCAGTTAAACTGCAGGATCTCCTAAGTCATAAAATTCAACAAAAACATAATATAAGCCAGTTGATTGGAATGCAAAAAAAAGTATAATAACTTATGCGACTTAATATTTCAGCAAGATAAGTGCAAGACGAAATGACAATTTGCGAGCTGACTGTTGTAAAATAATTAAAAAAATTTTAGACATCCGCGAGATCATCGTTTGCCAAATGAAATCCGCGAGTTGTTCGACACCCGCTTATGAAATATAAAACCAAAAAGTCGTCTTCCTGTAAATCTTTCTTTTTGTCGCTTACGATAAAATGGCGGGAAGGACTCGATATTTACTGAGTTCCCAGGGGTTTTGACCCCATGCGTGATTCTAGTTACAGTGAATGAATTTTTATGTAAGAGGTGGCATTTTCTTCTTTATACTTGAACTTGCAAAGTTTATCGAAAAACTTGTTGTGCTTTAAATTTTTTCATTTTTAAACTGAAAAAAGACTAAATATTGATATGAACTAATTTTAAATAGCATTTTTCATATG
The DNA here is from genome assembly GCA_949752695.1 of Melanostoma scalare. Classification (NCBI taxonomy): domain Eukaryota; kingdom Metazoa; phylum Arthropoda; class Insecta; order Diptera; family Syrphidae; genus Melanostoma; species Melanostoma scalare. The sequence continues at coordinate 1,806,910 of OX456985.1, forward strand.
CTTACGTCGAATTTGACTCTAGAAACTGGTTTCAATGAAAAAAAAAATGTTTGCGCAGCATGGGATTCCAACCTGAGATGCTTAACACCACTGTCTACGCTCTAACCAATTACGCCGTGAAGTGTTTTAAAATACTACAAAACGTGCACTAGTTCTGATTCAATAATATGATGCTTCCCACTCAGCCCCCAATCGGGAAAAATTGACTAGAAATTTTAATGTACATTTTCTGCATAATGTAGTTAAAAACAATATGGGAAGTTTTGCAATCGTACAGAAAAACAATTTTGAGATAATAATAAGACAAGGATAATTAGGTGGGTCCTATAATTATCTCAATCTTTCAGTCTGATTGAAAAAGCTAATTCAGCCGAAAAATTCATATTTTAAAGATTTTTTTTGGCGTAGCAGGTAGTATTCGTTTATTGATGAATTTAGATATAGGGTAACTGTGGGAGAGATGACGCTGCTTTTCAAAAATTAGAATAATTTGTTTACTAAAGCGAAATAAGTTTTATTTATATAAAAACTTAATAATGGATTTGTTACCTACCAAGAAAAGAACTTAGCTTGAAAAAATAACAAGTTTTATTAAAAATAACAACACGAAGGAAAAATATATTACATGTGTGTGTCATCTCTCCCTGCATGTGTTGGAGAGATGCCGTATAGCAAATTCATTTAATTTAAAATATTAAACATGCTTTTTCCGTTCCTGATCCCGTTCACTGTCCGTACTCAGAGTAGATTCAACCGTCATGTACAGTTTTCATGCAGGCATTTCTGACATACAAAACATTGGATCCCGTCTTCCCGTTTCGTTGTTTTGAAATAGTTTTCCAAAATTCAGAAAAACATTTGGATCGTCCGTAGACTAATCCTTTCTCTTGGTTATTTTTTTTTTTCTTTTTTTCGTTTCGGCGGCTTCAAGTTTTTCTATTTTTTAATTGAAATAGGAGAAGCTAACACCTCTGCCAACTGCCTACGGTTAAAAAAAAGGCACTGCAGGTGAAATTGATTGCAGTAGTTTTGATGGCGTTAGTTTGTTGGAACATGATGAGGTATGCGTTTCTTTTTCGGAATGACTGCATGCTAGTGGTTGAAATTACCTATTCCAGAATTGTTTCAGAAAATGGAACGGCCGTTTCGGAAAATATAGCTGTTGGTTCCTGAACTTCTGCCTGGTACTCAAACAGTTTCTCTGCTTTTCGGAGAAACATTCTTTTGTCTACGTTTGTTCGGGCTTCTTTCAGCGCCTCTTCTGCTTATGTGCAGAAGTATTTTAGGGGCATGCTGAAGCTTAATACTCTCTTTAAGAAAAATACAAAAAACATAAGCCAATTCAGTATGCGGCATATTCTCAAAACAAAAGTGCGGCATCCCTCCCAAAATGAAGGAGAGATGCCGCACCACATTAAAAATGAAAGAAAAATCGGAAAAAACACACACTCTAGTATTTAACACCTATTTATAATGCAAAATACTTACCTTGGACAAAACAATCGATAGCTTCTTTCCAAATCGGTTACTTGTAACGAGCAAAAACATTTAATTTGAAAATAAGGTGCGTAAAACAAAACAAATAACAAAAAAATCCCCTTGCATGTAGGATGTTTCCAAGTTTTTGTTTTTTCGATTTTTCGTAGCACTTGGGAGCCAGAAACCCGGTTTTCGCTAAAAAAAAAAAATGGCTAATTTCGTGTTACGGAATTAGTAATTATTAAAAAAAAAGAACGGAAAAGCTCTTTACTACCTGGTGAATTATGTGAAGAAATACTGTGCACAATTTTAAAGCGATTGGTCCAGTAGATTTAGAGTTATCGTACACAAGGACTTCAATTATGAAAAGTCTCAGAAAAACGGTTTGAAAAACGCCGAAGAGTTTAATCTCTTAGGTCAGCTGATGTACAGACTAATATATACCATGCCTTGAATATAAATAACAAGACCGGAACAGGCCCGTTTATAAAGGAATTTAGTCGGTGGCGAAAAGTACAATAGTGCACCGCGCAGTTGCCGCTCAGGTATAAGAACCGGCATGGAGCAATAGACGCTCAAACACTCATAACTCCGTCAATTTACTCCGATTGATTTGAAATTTTAACACAATATTCTTGAGATATGCATTGATTTAAAAAATTAATAACATTTTTGTCTTATGTAATTAGCTAGATATTCCATTTTTTTAATTTATTTTTCATCCACTTTTTTAACAACAAAAGTTCAAGGCTTGTACGATTGTTAAGCTCTAGGCACTCCACAAATTGATGTTGAAGTTACTTGAAATTCAAAGCACTAACCGAAAGTAATATTTTTCTATTTTATAAATTCCTACATTACTCGCACGTATCAATTTATATTAAACTAAACAAAAATTTATATTAAACCTAAATATTAAACTTAAACTAATCACAGATCCTTGGCAGGCATTTGCCAAAACGTATCGCGAGGAAGAGTTTGCTCAATTCGTGTGTTCCTTTCAGGCTTCCGTCGCCCAAAAATTTTTTTTTCCAAAGCTAAAACTGGCGACTCGAATGCCAGTGTCACAACGATTGCGGCGATTGTTGATAATCCAAAAGTTCCCCAAAACAGAAGAATCTACAAAATGAAGATAAAAATATATACAATCTGATTGATTCTTGGCAACTTTTTGACAAACCTCTTCGTGATCTGTGAAGTGGAACTCCGAACGCATCATTCCAAAATTAGCTCTCAATACGGTCATATGAACGAGATACAAGGAAAATGTTAATCGCCCCAGTGGTTGCCAGTAAGGATGTGACAAAAAACTGTCAACAACGCCTCCGAAGCCAAAATGACAAGCAAAAACGATCCAAGATAGTCCGATGGCCCAGGCAAAGCGCTTCCATGCCTCATAAAATGCAGCTTCAAGGACAGTGCCATAGCCGTGATTGACTATAGTGAAGTAAGGTCCATAAACAATTACCAACAAAATAGTAAAACTTGCAATCCAGCCAAAAAGTTGAACAATCTTAAGATAGAAGAAAATACAATATAAGACTTGGCCCTGATTAGTTATACCATAGTTACCCTAGAGGGTCGAATAGTGTTGTGTCGATTTTGGTGCATAAAGTAGCCAAGAGCAAAGCCAACTAGCCAAGGCGGGCATCTTGCATGTGTTGGAATATATGTTCGACTCCATTCTTCCGGATAAGTTCTGCAGGGTTCAACAAGATGTTATTGAATTCAAGTCAAATGCTCATTCTTACCCAGTTATAAGACTTGTGAAGCCTTCCGATATGTACACGGCCATGACCCATCCAATTGCCAAAAGCGCAAGGGCTAGCAAGACAAACACAAATTTCTTCCCCCATTTCCACATAGGAATGAGCAATAGTGGAGACAAAACGTATAGCTGGAAATCAACGGCAAGGTACCAAGTCTGATCGAAGCACTAAAAACAGCAACAACGAATAAAGTTACTTGCTCTGGTAGATGATTTCAGTTTTTTAGTTCTTACGGTTGAGATTCTAAAGTAATTGGAAATGTAGAGCAAAATCGGCCACCAATTGCCACTGTCGCATTGGTTTTTCGACAAGGCAACGTCTTTGAAAGGTCCAGTGTAAAGAAGGTCATTGATGCTGAAGGCGAATAGAAGAATTGCTCCGACAACGGGCGTAAGGCGGATGTAACGATGTACATACATCATCAGTACGTTGATTTTTCCATGTCTTAAAGAAAATAATATAATTGCAACTTTGCTGTCAATAAAAACTATTTCAGTCGTACGTTCTGTCCAACTCCCGAAATCCTAGCCATGCTACAAGGAGACCACTGATGAAGAAGAACGAGTCAACGGACACCGTTCCATGCAATACCTGCATAGCCCAAAGGCTCTTATACCACTGAAAAGTTCATTAAGTCATAGTTAACTTCTCTGTGATTGAAAAAATTGTTTACATACCGATATCAAATAATATGTGTTCACCAAAGGAAAATGAGGACTCGTCATGTAGGTGTGGCAGTAAATAACCCAAACCATGGACAGAACACGGATTCCTGTAAGACAGTGTATAGTGTTTGGATTCCTTTCAAGGTTTATCATGAATAGCTTCTTTGAATTTGTTAAAACAGAGAACGTCAAGAGAATGGGCATCGGTGATTCTGAAAAGTGCAATAATTAGTTTTAATTTAATTTACTTACATTTATTTATTAATTTACTAAGCAAAATCTATATCTAAATTACAAACATAACTTAAATCTAAAGTAAAAAATAATTTCAAAAACAAAATGAAATAAAGAGGGTTCAATTCATTCTGAGTGTTAAGCAAGAGATTTATGAAGGGTTGATTTCGAGGTATGATAATAATCGAATAGCAATAACATCAACTTAATTTCCTTATTTCTTTAAGGTACCAAGGTGTTGGAAACAAAATACACTAGATTGGTCCTAGTTGACCTACCTGCTAGGAAAACATGTTGCTTTGGAGCCAAAATAGACTTACAGTGAAAAGACAGTGTATCATAAATAATGCTTTCGAACAGTTTTGGTATACAGGAAAGTCTGGCTATGGGACGATAGTTAGACACCTCACTCTTGGGTCCTTTTTTAGGGATAGTTACAATTTATGATATTTTCCAGGACGTTGGAAGCACACCTTTTGAAAGTGATAGCTTGAAAAGGGCTGCAAGAGTTTGGATTAAAATGCTAGAACAGTTTTTTAGGACAATAGCCGGAATTCCGTCTTGTCCAGATTAGTAATTATCCTGGAGTTTATTTTTTTTATTTTTGGTTATGGATGGGAGAATATCCAGTGTGTGAAGTGAGGTTTGTGGAGAGTTATTTAGGTATTTGAAATAATGGATATTCACTTCTACCTCGCAATCGTTTTAGGGTCTGATCATGAGTTGTTGAAGTAAGAAAGGGAGGAGAAGTGTTCAAAGGAAAGGAAGTGTCTGTAATACACACCGTGGGCCCTGATAGTTTATGTAGCACGACCTAAAAATTGAGTCATGTCAATGGAAAAAAACACACGTAAAACACGTGCTCTTTCGTTTGAAACGAGATCACTCAGTCATTTCTGATGAAAAAGGTTTGCTATTGGCAGTCGTATGAGTTGAAAATCTCATAGTGTTGCAAGAACTCCATGGAATTAGTTTTTACATATTAAATAATGGCAAAAATAATAACAGCCCAAAATTTGTGCGAAATATGGCGGCATTATGAGATTTTCAACTAAAACGCCAGCAATGAGCTCATCATTTTTGATTAACCAAAATAAAAAAAATTGGAAAAGTTCAAATAGTTTCTAAAGAAATTCTATAAAATAAGAATAAATGCGATGGTAAAATTGAGAAAATTACCATCTCCTGTTCGATAGAAAAAGGTTCCCCGACTGAACGATTACAATGATAAAATTGTACTTGCATTGTGTTGCTTTTTAAAACCCTGGTGATGTCTGTGCGTAGAATAGGTCTTACAACAAGGGATAGGTTTTTGTTAGCTTTGCTTTTTTCTGACTCGTTGTAAGGTAGTGTTGACTTTATTTCTACAAAAAAGTTTCATTTCCCCCTGATTCTAAATATGATCGGATGTATTCTATTTTTTCTCTTTTACAAGCTAGTGCCATTTTTTGCCTATTTTGCAATTTCTGCCTATTTAGTCCTAACTATAGGCCTTGAAAAACTCTTATGAGAAAAATTTCTTAGAATCGAAACTGCATGTGAAGGTTTTTTGTTTCTAAGTTTAGAAACATAATCTTTATACAAAGCCTTAAAAAGCGCACAGAAACAAGTCTTTCTTTTCGCATGCCACATATCGTTGGGTAAGGCTAATTGTCCTGAGCTAAAGAGAAAGTTCACGGAGAAGAACACTGGGAAAAAAATGTCAAGCGAATCGACACCTAGAAGACATTTAAAAAAAAAATTGTCGAAGTCGAGTCGAGTTAACGTCTACTGTTCTGAGAAACTTAATGTACCAACCATTGTTAAGCTCTTCGTAACAGTTGCTGCGTCGTTCCTGAAAAGATTGAGCGACAAATTACTACAATGGTCATATCATAAAATGGTACAAATGATACAAGTTCATCCCCGATTGGCACATCTGAGGACAAAGTATCAGAAAATGTTTTGACTCGCTTGGGTAGTTGTTTGGCTTCAGGCAGCTTCGTATCATGTGTACCGTTCGGATTAAACGACGGTCAATGTTTTGGAATAGGATGCAAGCTGAATTGAGCTTTCAATGGAGCCAATTGAAGACACTGCATTGATGTCTTAGCTGCCATACATAAAATCAAATTTTCAAATTTTGGTCTGCTCCAAAAATAAAAAAATATTCGTTCGTCAATTCAAAGACTTCCGATAAAATTTAACTGATTGAAGTGTAGAGATTCGAATTGGCCTCAATCTTTTCTGGTTAATTTCAAAGAAATTTTAGTTCCTTTTGATAATAGCGTACAAAGCTCTAATCTTAGAGCTTCAAGACGCTGTTCGTAGCTCAATCCTTGTCATTCAAATGTCAAACTATGTTAAACATTGTTTTCTCTTTTCTTGCCTTTCTAAGTCTTCTTGCTTGCCTTTTTTTATTTGTTTAAATTCTTTCCTTTTCTTCATAGCTTCAACATCATCAAAAATTATCGAACACCTTGACGAATCACTATCACACTTTTTTTTAAGGCACACGATAAAAAAAAACTTAAATTTTGTAAACTTACTTTCAAAATATGTCACCAAAAAGTCGTAAATAGAACTCAGTATCATAAGTCCTCCAATAATGGAAAAGAAAACTCTATATAAGTAAAAAAAAATAAAAAAGTTAATATAAGGTTTGATTTAGGCAAATTCAATGAAATGAAAACTCACATGCCGATCACATTTATTGCTTCGAAGGGAGGCTTTTTCCCATCGGTACAGCGAGAAACCGAAATGTCAAATGAAGCTCCATGAGGGACGCGAGCAGACACTTTTTCAAAAACCAGTTCAAGGAATTGCGGACTACAGCTATCGGGTACACATATTCCAGCGTTTAGTTTTTCCCTATCAATGGGATTTTCTCTGGTGTCCAACGTTGGCGCTCCCAGTTCTGGTGCTCGTTCAGAATTTGTAAAAGGATTAACCAATGGTATAGATGCAAAGCAAAATTGACCATTCACAATACCTGTGAGGTCACTTACATTCACCGACGTCATGACACATTGATCGAAGTTTCCGATATCGTAAAAGTTTCCGTAAGCAATTCCAGATGGAAATTTACCCCACGCATCAAAAACTGTAAGGAATCACTTTTTGTATCTATCGTTTGCTAAGTTATATTGAAAAGTTATGTACTACAACAATTTCAAATCAATTAGAAATATGAAAAAATCTATTATCCGTCACTAGCCGTTTGATACTGGTCGAATTCAACAAATTAACTCTCCACACTTCGAACCAATTGATCTCTCAAATTTTCAAAGTTGACCAAACATGGGTAAACTTTTAGTTATTGACTAAAAACCATTGCGACATATAATTCAACTTCTTATAATAATAATCTTACAAGGGAACACTTTGCTGCTCGGGAACTGATTGACGATCTCTTGGAGGCTCACAAGACATTTTTCTGAATCATAGTTGTCCTTGTCGGCGAACCGATTAGAAGCTGCTCGTAGATCTTCGTTCGTTCGAACTTCATTGAAGAAAAGATCACTTAGAACATCACTTGAAAAAGGTACTTTATTCACAACCGACAATGAATGAGCTTCACTTATAAACAAGCCAAAGGCAATCAGTAAGGGGTACAGAATTGTTGCCATTTTAAAAAAATTGAAAACAAAAAAATCGCTCCTATACAAGGACTGGACGATTGTAAAAAATTTCAACGGCTTTTATTGCGGTCATAAATTCAAATTAACTCTCAGATAAGAGCATTAATCGGTCAGTCATAAAAGGGCAAAGTGAAGAGTATCGCAGATAAAATGTGATACCAAAATTAGATTAGACGTTGTCAGTGAGGGTAACGAAAATCGTTGACCTAGTACTGTGTAGTTCAGAAATTGATTTATCGAACAAGTTGCACAATCAGAAGGTTTTCTTCTTTTGCATCTTTTATCATATTTTGTATTGAAAATTCAGTGAAAACAGAAGCCAAAAAATTGAGAATAATTTTTTTATCTTTTTACAGTGTGATGAACTTTGGAACAATGCTTGAAATCAGTGCACATATTTTGAGAAAGTTAACCAGTGCTTTGATAAGTCATCGTTTGCTGATTTCGACATTATAAACCTGATGATATGCGCTGTGTTGTGTGCCACAAGGAATAGGTACGGAACGTGCTCAACTCAATAAGGCCTATCGTATCCGATTGGTGTGAATTTGGTATTCAGAAAAGTGATTAAATGTTTTTTTTATGACTTCTTAAAGTGATTAGTTACCCATGTGGGGACTAAATTTAATTGCGTTTCTTTCACAAGTATCTTTCACTTAGTTTAACTGAAGTTCCTCATTTTAAATAAATTTTGTTATGTCTATGTCTGAGGCCAAAAGCGAGGCTCCTCAAATAGCAGCAATCGAGAATAAAGCACCATGAAAATGTGTGTTATGTCTGAATCTGCCAAAAACAATACAGTTAATAAACTTAAGGTGGAAAAAGTAAGTGTTTCTAGGCTTAGTTATTAGGCTTGTTAATTTAAGAACAAAAATGTCCAGCAAAAGTAATAAAATTTTATGTGTGAGAAAGCCAGTGCGAGAGGCTTGAGGGCGTTTCTTAGGGGTGACCTGATCAGAGGCTTTTTTTCATAATAAACGCGCACAGCAAGGGGGGGGGGGGGGAACACCTCTTATAATGTAATAAAACACAGTTCGAGCACTTAAAAAAATAGGAGATGATTAACTAGAAAATACCGATGCACACTGCTTTTGATCTTTTATGAGTCGTAATGTAGGGAAAAAACAAAGTCAAGTAAAGTATTCCATATACGGGTGGGGCGACTAAAAAGTGAATCTCTATTCTTAACTGTACGACTGAAGTTGGGCTTTAGCCCGTCGTATCGAGAAGGCGCAGAGATGTTTGAGAGGCATCTGACCAGATATAGGAATTATACTCTAGTTTTGGGCGGATGTAAGCTTTATAAATAGTTATAGCCAGATCAGAAGGGGTGAAGCGGTGAAGAATTTACTGCATCGTCTCAAAAAACCTAAGCACTTGTCAGCATTTTCCATCATTCCAACGAACATCATCGCTTACAAACATACCGACAGCTTTTCGGTTTCTTGGATGCAGGTACCATTCATATATAGTGGCAATGGGGTTAAGCTTTAACGACAAATGACAATATTGAGTTCTCGAAGCATTGAATTCTACTCGGTTCTTACTACTACATGTAACAATGCTGTCAAGGTCAGAATTCATTGAGTTTATCATACGCAACCGTTCCAGTTCCACATCCGAAGACAGGGACTTGAATGTGGAAACGAATATGAAAAGCTGAGTGTTGAGTCGCCCAGCAAAACAATTGGGAGCATAAGAAGTTTTAGATGAGAGGTAATTTATGAAAATAAGGAAGACAATTGGAGACAAAACGGAGCCCTGGGATACACCAGCACTTATAAGGTGAGTATCAGACTTTAAACAATCCAATACAACTTGTCTTACGGTCCGAAAGGTAATTTGAAATCCAATGAAGTAGGGACTCATTGACACCAAAAACACGCATTTTCGATAAGAGAGCCTGATGCCAAACTCTATCAAGTACTTTAGAAATATCAAGTGCAATAATCTTACTTTCTCCAAAACAGTATAAAGATTGCTTTCACTTTTCGGTGAGATATGACATCAAATCACCAGTAGATCATTTGGTACGAAAGACGTACTGTCGGTCATTAAGAAGCTTTCTCCTCTTCGCTACAATTAATTTTTAGATCTTTGTTGAAATTTTCTTTTGTGAAAAAAGAAAATGGAGATGCCGTTTGGGTAAAAAGAAAGATGGAGCAGAGAAAGGAATTATTCCACAATGTCACTAGCGTGTATATAAAATGTGTAAGAATAGCCCTAACATAGATAAATGTAATCTTTGAAATGACGTGTACGACTTGCGGCTTAAATGAATTATATTTTTTTTATGAGCGATTTAAAAAAATCGGCTCTAGTGTCCCGCCTTCTTCCTACCTATTTATAATGTGCGTTGCTTCAAATTTTCAAGGCATGAGTCTTATAGTTGAGATCTTCCACGTGTTCTTTTATCTAATAAATGAAATATTAGTAAATTTTTAACAATTAAAAACAAAAGTGTTTTTAATTGTTAAACATTTGCTAATCTTTCATTTACTCAAGGCAAACAATTAGTGTTCCTTTTTCTTGGTTTCCACCGATCTTACAAACATGTACACATTCATGTTATGGTAAACTGTTTTGATGCTAATAATGAGCTAATGGTGGGTGCGAATCTTAGTTTTGCCCCATTTTAGCACTTTTTCTTATATCCAAATTATTGTTTTCAATTCTGTGGCTATGTTTTTGGCCTATCATTTCGAAGAAAAAACATTTCCTAACTATAAGAATGGTGATTCAGAACCTCAGTTACTACAAAAGAAACAAGTGGTGTCCTACTAAAAACGTCTTAGAGTAAAAATATCCTTATCTTATTGTTTACTGCAGATTAAACATTAGCAAAAATCTGAATTGCAACTGAAAACTAGTTTTCTGTATTTATAATTCAGCAAGTGTATTTAGACAAGAAGCAAACTTACCAAGTAGCAGACTATATTGCAACCATGGCTTAATAACTCAAAACTCATCCAATAAATTGGACAATGTTGGTCTTGAAAAAATTTCAACATTATGATATTCAAAGGCGGACCGAAGATGGCCAAATGATTTTTGGCATGTGGATGCATAAAGAAGCCCACCGAAAAGCCAACATCCGGTGTGCATTGGGGTCAGCCATTACTGATCTCTGTTTGTGTTAATGAGTTCTAAAATACTATGAGATGAGATGTTTTAAACTTGAATCGTTCTTTGCGAGGAATAGACAATTTCTCCGAAAGTAATTTCATACCATCTCCTTCTCTCTGTTTTTTCTGGAGTATCACTTCTATCGTTTTTGAATTGCACCCCTATCTTTTTTTTAATTCAAAGACTTAAGACTACTTAAACTTTAGACTTCTTTGATCCTGTGATTTTGACAGCTTAGTTCAAAGCAAACTAGAAGCGTTACCGTGTAGAGATTTTCGTCTCTTTAAGGGATTGAAACCTAGAAGCATATCTACTGATTTAAGTGAAAAATTCTAACCATATTCTAAGACGTGTGTCCCTGCCAATTAAAGGCCGTTTTCTTCACTATTTCTCAACTTGCCTCAAAATCTCAAGTTGGCCAACTGTAGAGTCGAGGCAAGCTAGAGAGTTGAGACACAAGTGGAAATTTGTTTTTCTTCACTAATTTAAATTTCTATTCAAGAGTTGAAATTCAAAAGTTCGCGTACTTGCGTTTTTTAAAATTTCCTTATGATATTTTTGACAGATACATAAATTTCAACTTTAGATTTGAATTTCGATTGCTCGATTGCTTTGAAAATTAAAGTTCAGGTAGTTGACTTCTGTTTATTTCGAAAATAAAATAAAAAAAAAAAAAACATGGACATGCTAAGAGAGCAACCACAATACCCATTTCCAACAGCTGCTGCAAAGAAGTCTTTTTTTTTTTTAAATTTAAAAATCTAGTTTTGTAATAAAAATATTAGATAGTAAAAATCAATTTATGTACATATGTAGATACATATGTATGTAAATATATTGAATATGTTTGGTTTTTAATTTTGTCGTGTTTGTTCTTGGTCTAAAACTGACTGAAAATAACATTGAATTCGAGACCTGGCGTTTCCATACGTTGCTGAAGGTATTTGATTTTGCTTAGACAATGAAACATGTGTAGGTATTACGAAACATGTCATCGAATCCAAGGATTTCCGGTGAAGTTTGTGGTCCTTTTTGTCAATGGCTATCTTGTGAAGGACGGCACAAGCAATTATAATCAACTCTACATCTTAACCCAGTTGCCAGTACCTACTGGAAACCGTCTTTTCCAAATTCCGTAAAAGCACTCGACTGAATTCAGTACGAACCTGCGACTCGTTGTATAAATTTTCAACATTATTTGAAACATTTTGAAAAGGAGTTGCCAAGTGATTTGTGTTTGAGTAGCGAGAGTCACCAATAATAATAAATTGCTCAAATTCACCTTCTTCAAACCGTTGTTTCAAAGTTGACGAATTAAAAATACGTTGATCGTTAGAACCCTGAAAGAGGACGAAACCAAAAGTCAAGGGCATAGTTTTTATTAACTTTCATTTAATGTGCAGATACTATCTGCCAACGAGAAACGATGTCTATTATTTTTAGATCTGCAAAAACTACAGTCTGAAAGAGAACCAACCCTTGCGGTTTGTTAAAAGTTCTGCATCGTTTCCACCAGGCGATTGGAATCTTATATGTGTGCAAACTATTGTCCCAATAGTTCTTGAAAACTTGGCTATAGCATATAATTCAAGTGCCGCTTCTAACCGTTCTCCTCGTGTTTCGGGCATGGAAACAAACTGGGTAGGATGGTTAGCAATTGCGTCCGACACCCGCTTTATCATTCGATGCACTGTTGAAATGCTTATGCCAATAAAATCAGCAATAGCCAATTGTATTGGCCCGACTGCAAAATACCTCAGAACTATCAATAATTGGGTAATTAATTGGTCGTAATTCGTGCAATCTGCATATAAATTAATACTTTTTAAACTAAAAAATATTCAAAATATTTCATTTCGTACCTTGTGTTACTTACTGCAAGGCAAACTACCATCTATCAATTCCAACAGCATCATTGTGGTTCGCTTCGAAGTGCGAAATCAGTATATGAAATCATGGTCATCCCATTTTTCAAGCCTGACCCGTGGACACGTTTTATATTGTCAGACGATGGATACCTAACTCTCAAAATAATAATTTTTTATTTTAAAAATATTTTTATTTACATATGCAAATCCAAAAAAACAGGCAGAAGCAACAAAATGTAGTACAAAATTAAATTTCACAGACAACTCTCAAGTTTACTCATTCAAATTCTACTTTTTCCAGAAGTTGAGAAAATCGGAAGTTGATCAACTCGAGAGTTGAAAAACGACAGTTGAAGCTGTCAAATTTGAGTGAAGAAAAACAAAATCACAAGTTGTGAATAAAAATCCTTCAGTTGACTTCAACTTTTAGTGAAGAAAACGGCCCTAAGAGTTTTCAAAATGTTTGTATAGATGTTTTGAGTAAGAATTTCGTCAAAAATGCAAGTATAAGTTTATGTTTTTGTTATTTCATCATTGTTTTAAATATTAAGTAGATAAATTGTTCAGTCTAATATTTTCTAAAATCTTGCTTTGAAGGAGTCTGTATAGCGATCTTCTTAAAACACTTCCTTCTGCAGGAACTCCGTTCTCGTTAGACTCGTAGGCAATGTCAATGGCTGCCTAGAAGAGGCGTTGTTTGGTTTTTCCCTGGGAAATATAAACTTTTCTAAAACTAGAATCGGTGACTCGAATGCTAATGACACAAAAGATGCGACCAACACAGATATTCCGAATGCACTCCAGAATCGCAGAATCTAAAAGATGATTAAAAGTTAATATTACATAAAAAAAAAAAAACTGAACCGAACCTCTTCGTAGACACTAAAGTACAATTCAGTGCGCATTATTGAAAAATGTATTCTTAACACAAACGAATGCACTAGGTACAATGCATAAGTCAAACGTCCTAGTGGCTGCCAAAACGGATGAGACAAGATGGAGTTAACAATGCCCCCAAAACCAAAATGGCAAGCGAATGTTATCCAAGATAACGCGATTGCCCATGAAAAGTGCCTCCAGCCCTCATACATTGCAGCTTCGAACACGGTTCCCTTGCCATTGGCATGTATTGTGAAGTAAGGTCCATAAACAGTGGCGATTAATATGAAGAAACTTAGAATCCAGGCAATAGCTCGATAGATCTGAAAAGTTTATAATTTTAGTGAGGGACACGTGGCTTGAAGATGAATTTACCTTTGGTATTCGGAAAGTCTTCTGGCGGTTGATGTGCATGAAATAACCTAAGCCAAAGCCTACCAACCACGGTGAGCACCTCGTATGCGTTGGTACATACACCTTATTCCATTCATTGGGGTTAATGCTGTAAAGAGTGGAAGATAAACTCAGGAGATCAACTAAATTATGCGGACTTGCACTTACCCTCTAAGACTTGTATAGTTGTTGGCAATGTAGATGCCCATAACGCAAGCAATCGACGAGAGCGACAGGACTAGCAATGCCGGAGCGAACTTTTTCCCCCATTTCCACATTGGGATCAAGAGAAGTGGCGAAAGAACGTATAATTGGAAATCGATTGCCAAGTACCAAATTCTAGAAAAGCACTGAGGACCGGTGTTTCGGTAAGCCGTCTGACAAAATTAATAGAAGCAAACTCACTTTGGTCTCCTGAATATAGTAATTCTGAATGTAGAGCAGATTTGGCCACCAATTGTAGCCGTTGCAAGTATCTGAATCAGCAATTTCCCGTTTGAAGGGACCCGTACCAATAAGATCATTTAAACTGAAAATGTATAAGAGTCCGGCGGCTACTAGAGGCGTGAGTCGAATGTATCGATGAACGTACATCATGATGACATTGAGTCTCCCGTTGCTGAAAGAATTTAGAGTTAGTGATGATGGCTTGAATTTGATTTGATTTTACCAACGTTTTGTCCAGCTCTCGAAAGCCTAGCCATGCCACTAGCAGTCCGCTTATAAAAAAGAAAGAGTCAACGGCCAGTGCACCATTAATCACTTGCAGCGAATGTGTCGTTTTAAACCACTGGAAAGATGTTTTTTGAAATTATTACTTAATGAGTTAGTCTTGAAATTTCTTACTGGGAGAACATCAATATTGTTGATTGCGGGGACTAGAGCTGTAGTCATATAAGTGTGGGAGTAAACAATCCACACCATCGAAAATACTCGAATGCCCGTTAAACAACTTATGTTATTAGGTGAATTTTTCGTGTCAATGGCGAACAACTTCTTTCCATTGGCCAGCATAGAGAATGCTAACAAAATGGGTACTGGAGTTTCTGAAACAATGAAAATTAATTTTTAGACTCGCATTTATTCAGAATCTTAAGAGAAAGTAAGTTGACCGGAAATATGACCCCAAAAATCGATCGATCGTTGATCAATAAATCTGAACTAATAAAACAAAGGCCTCATACTTACTGTTGACAATTTGCATGATGAAATCATAAAGTGAACTCAAAAGCATTACCGCTCCAAACAATGAAAAGATAACTCTAAAATATACAAAGTAAGAAAGATTATAGATTGCGCAAGAGTACAAAAGATATTGAACAAGTCTCTCGTACATGCCAACAATATTCATCGTATCCAAGGCTGGAATTTCACCATCGGTACAGCTCGAAACAGAAATATCAGCCAATGTTCCATTGAAGACGTTTTCCAGAGACTTTCTGAATACGGTAGTTAAAAATTTTGGACTACAGGTCTGTGGAACACAAATTCCAATGTTTATACCAGAACCCATTGACAGAGCCCTGTTTTCAATAGGTTCTCCTCCTATGATCGGAGGCAGGGGTTCAATCTTTGGCTGCTTGAGTGGTATTTTTGCAAAACAGAACTGCCCATCAACGACGCCAATGGGATCGTTGAATGTCACTGAAGTCTTGACGCATTGATCGAAGTTGCCGATATCGTAGGTGTTTCCATGAAGGATTCCTGATGGAAGCTTCCCCCATGCATCGAAAACTTTAAAATATGTAATTTTTATTAGTATTTTGAGATGCCATTGTAAAATTCTAAAGTTGAAATTGAAAAGATAAAATGTAAGTTAGGGCCAACATGTGCATCCCCACAAATTAACCGCAGCATTTGGCATTGGATTAGATTGGGGGTGCTTGACTTTGAATTCAATTGAAAGAAGTTTTTAGATATTTGACAAATATGTTGATAGAGTGACCAAACGCAAGCATTTACTTTTTCATTCATTGCTAGAATTTAGTTCACAGGCCGACAATAAGCATAAAGTTTCCCCCACCAGTGGTGAGAGACTTGAAGCTGAATCGGTGTATTTCGTTGTTTTGTTTGGTATAGTAAAAGAGCAAAGCATCAACGTTGATTACACCAGCAAAGAATGACCATTGCGTGAGCATAGGTCAGTAGCAAAAAGTTAGGTATTATTTAAGTATCGTAATGTAGGTCATTTATTAGTTGTTGACTCATTTATGCTAGGCTAAGAGCGAAACTATTCGTATGAAAACTATGAATAAAAAAATAAAGGCATTAGCAGTATCTAATAATCGAACCAAGCTGAATGGTGTGTTTTATTGCTATGTTTGGTGTAGTGTTTCCACAAAAGAGCAAAGTATCAAGGTGATGTATTATAGTTAATGTTTTACTATCACAATCACTAATATTTATACTCTACAATATAAAATTTTGAGACTGCCTATCTAAATGCAACACCATTGATAACAATTTCGTAAGATGGTATCAATGGACAGTTGAAAAAAATTACTTTTCAACGGGTATCGGGTTTCGAGTGGAACACACAAGTCTGTTTATTTATTTTCCAAATCCTTTTCGATCTTCAGCTATGCTAGAAACGCACATCACCGACAATGATATTTACATAGTGGAAGCTTTTTACCATTCAATTTCG
Organism: Melanostoma scalare; assembly: GCA_949752695.1. Taxonomy (NCBI): domain Eukaryota; kingdom Metazoa; phylum Arthropoda; class Insecta; order Diptera; family Syrphidae; genus Melanostoma; species Melanostoma scalare. The sequence goes on from OX456985.1 coordinate 1,823,590, forward strand.
CACCTTTCGAAAATAGTTTATTCAAATGGGCAAATTCCGATTTAAGGTTTCAGCGGTAACCTAGGCGTATACGTACTATTTTTCACTTGTTTTATTTATTTGGCCAAGATCAATCGAAAAACTACAGACAATGCGGTTATCTATGATGGGTTCTTTTTAAATCAATGGTTATCATTGGTCACTGTACTAACAGCTGTTTGCCAGTTTAAAATTTGGATGGAAAGTCAAAGGATTGAAGCGACATTTGAACAACGCTGGGAAATATTGAAAACTTTTTTCCAAAGTGAGTGCTTTGAAGCCCCAACAGTTCGTTCATGTTTGGAAAAGAAGTTTTGGACGATATGAAGCATCCAATGTGCCTACTTTACTCAAGTTTATGCAAAAGTTCTTGAAACAGGCATGTAAGTGGACAACACTCATAGTTTCCGTGCCGACAGTGTGGTACTCAATCCAGAAAGATCTGTTCACCATCCACAGCTCAAAATTTGACGTATATTCCTTGATTCATGCCAGCAATTCGGAAACAATTCAAGTATTTATGGTCAATATCAACGCCATCAACATTGTCTTGGACAATCGGATAGTGACAGGGTGCGCTACTACGAAACGACGCGACGTTCTGTTCCAGAGTTTATGGGAATACTTGCTCTTAGTATTGAAGCCATAATACACAAAAAAATTAAATTCATTCAGTTAAGGTTTGTTTCCTTACTTTCTGTATCAAATTTGAGTACTGAATTTAACAAACCTTAATAAACAAAACTTTTAACCTCCTAAGTGAGCTTTGGCGACATTACAAACGCAAAACTTACAGATTCTAATGATTAACAGAAGATCAAGAGGCTTTCAAGTATAAGAAGAAGATTAAAACAATAGTTTTTCCTTTTCACTACCCAAGTCTCCGTCAAATTGGAAAATATTTTTCTGAAAGCCCAAAAGGCCACCACCACAGCAAAAACTCCTAAAAATCAGGCAACTCACCTGACCTTGGCCTGGATTCTGTATCATTTGAAACCACTTTCGTCTAAGCCCTAGGTACTTAAAAAAATAGTTAAAATCCTGAAAAAAACTTCCAAAATCGTTAAGATAATAAAATAGCTATATCTAAAATCGCTGAAAGCGAAGCTATATTAAACAACCTTTTGATGATGCAATCAACGACAACTTTTTGACGATGCAATCGACTGGACATCTCAATAGTTACGGAATCCAAGGGCCTACCAAATAACACAACTTATGAGGTTACTGACCTTTTCTGCGTCATACCAATACCGATTTAACGTTTTAAATATTTTGAATTCGTACCTTTTTTTGAATTGAATAGGGCGAAGGCAAAACACCTTTACTAGCACTTCAACCTGAAAGATCTTTTGTGCGGCTCTCTTAGGTTTAAACACGTAAAGTGTAGAGCTGTTCATTCGAAGTTGAGGTCATGTACAAATCTAAGAGTATTTGAAGAAGGGGTGTTTCTTATATCAAGCGGACTAGTGAATCCTTTATTGAATATCTTTAGCATGGATCTGGCTATGGCAGGGCATCGACATAATATTCATACGTCATTGAGACAAGTCGATGAATAGTTTTGACTGGCGGTGGCCATTAGAGTTGTTCCAAGTGTGAATCGTGTGGATCATGTGTACCGTTCCCAAGTAACCAGTTCGCACTTAATCCTACTGATTGGGAGAACGCATTAGGGCTCCGGGTCTTTGAATTGGGATTGAGAGCCTAGTCTGGCCAGGCGGTCATCCTCTTAGTTACCCTGTACGCCTTCATGTCCAATGTCCATTCACCCAGGAAAGAGTTATTTTACTGAGGGTGGCTAATTGAGATAGACATGTCAGGCAGTTCCAAACTAGTTTGGATTAGAATTTGACGGAAGTTAATGCATTTAGGACTACCTGACTGTCAGAACAAATTAGGATGCGTGATCTTCGGAGGTTTCTTCAAATGCATTTCCTTACACAGAATTCTATAACTTATACCTCTAAATTAAAAAGTTAGTTCTTAATAAAAGTGAAAGTTTTACGGTTCAAATAGAAGCTGAGATAGCTATTCTCATGAAGGTAGATCACATATTAGCAAAATGTTATCAGTGATAATGGGAACTTGATCATATATTAAATTTGTGAGAAATTTTTGTTTTTTGGGCTTTTTATGATCCTTAGGTTGGATGCGATTAATATTTGAATAAAACTAATCCATCTTGGTTTTACCCTACGTTTCGCCAGTTGTTTTCCAGCTTCTTCAGGGGATTTATTTAGTATTTTATATTAAAAAAACATAATTGAAAATTTGCACAAAATGTGCGAAAGAAGTAAAATATGGACAACACTAATATCACAATATTTAACAACTAGTGTATGGCAACAATGTACAAAGAACTAATGTTATCAGTTTGATTATTGTTAAGACTTCAATAAATCGCTGGCCGAAGTAAATAGTGAAACAGTGCAATAAAACTTGATGGAGACTCATATATATTTTGAAATGTGATTGTAATTATTGAGTGCTCCTAAACAACATTCTTTTTTTGCCCCTATCATTTAAACCCCATTATCGGGAGCGAAATAAGATTGTGTATTAATTTTTTTATCATCCGCCATAGAGTCATTCCCTCCAAGTTACGAGTATTGTAAACAAAAATGAGTAATTCGAGAGTAACTTTTCCATGCCATAGTTCAATGATTTCATTCAATGACCATACAACTTATTCTTATACATACATATAGCGTAAATATATGCGTAACGACTGGAATTTGGAGTAAAAAAAAAGTAAGGAAATGGTTCGCGTCATGGATTAGTTAAAACATACTATCGCTTTATTGTCTAAAGTCTAGGCGGGTAACTAAGATAAGCGATCCAATTTCATGCAGTAGACCATGGATACAAGTCATACTTAGGTACCTATATATGCAAGCACCATGTTCTTGCTAGTGGAATTTTTTTTCTCAGATTAGTATACATTCTTGCAAGCAAACACAGTACGAGTATACAATATTTTCAAGCAAATATTTTGGAATTAATAAATTTTGGAAGCGATAATTTTCTTGAGCTATGTTCGGGTTCGAAGAAGCAATTTTTTAGGATTATGTAAGTGTTGTTAACGTCCTTATTGACCGCAAATAACGAAAAATAAAGTTAGAAATTAAAAACGCAAGAAGATAAAATTTTTAAAATTTGAAACTTTATTAAAGGCTACATATTGCAATTTCGGGCAAGGATAGTTCGCCCATTATCAACGCTCCACGCGTGAACACTGAAGCAAAAAGACAAAACGGGGGTTACAAAGTAAGAACAAAAAGCTATAAATTGAGTGCAAAAACAACAAAACATAATTTAAGAACATACATAAAATCAATGACATAAAAATTTTGCTTTGAAACCAATAAAACAAACCAAATGCTTAAATATTTGTGTAAGCCAATGTAAAATGATTCAAAAGCTTTTTTCAATGCTTCCTTTCGTTTGGACCCACCTTTAGAGAGCATCCGGTCGCTGTTTTTGGAACATTTTAAGGTTTTAAGAGACCACGTAGACGAACACAAATGCAGAAACTAAGTTGCTTGCTTTTGATCGTAATAAATTGCTTAATGCAACAATACCACTTGATGAGGACCAAAACATTGAGTTAAGCACAAGCATTAGTAGCATAGCAAAGTGTAGTACAGTGCAAAAACTTCGGCTTTGGTAATTTTTACTTTGGTCGCCAATGGCCATAGGCTGCTTTGCCTTACACATCTCCTCGGGAGCATATCAAAGAATATTTTTGAAGTGAAACTTCTTATGCGACTTTCAACAAGGTTGCGTTAAACGTTTAACGCGTATTATCGATTGCATACTCCTCGGCAGTGCTCGCAATTTGTTGATATAACAGTTGTATTAAAAGTTTGTCTTAGAAATAATATGAGTTCACTAAAAATCAATTTCTACCCCTTCCTATTTTCATTTCCACATTAGGAAGTACTTTTTTTTTTTTTGGAAGTATTGCACAAAAAACTTAAAACAATCTGCGTACATAAACATGCCGAAGTAACGACACTTTCCGCGAAACAAAACTTAATAATTTGCGTTACAAAACAAAGATTTAAAAAAGAGTCATTAAATAACAATTGCACCATTAGAACAACCAAAATCTTTGTTCTTTGCAGCACTTCGAATCAAACAACGCAGATATTTTCAAAATTTTATAAGTGCAGTCCAGGCGTATGCGATCGATCGCTATATTTACTTTCCAAGCACAAATTACATTTCGTATTAGTAATGAACAATGACTTACACGGTGCTACTTCAATGCTCGGAAACTTTTCTAAAATCTCTTGTAAACTTGAAAGACATTTTAGAGAATCGTAATTGTCTTTATATGGAAAATTTGCATCACGTAAAAGAAGATCAGTGCGGATTTCATTGTAAAACAATTCACTTAAAATATCACTGCTAACTGTAACGTTATTCACAACCGAAATGGAGTTAGCTCCGCTTAAAAGTAAGCTCACTACAAAGCAGATAAGGAACATAGTAGGTTCTTAAAGTCTACAAGTGACCACAGCTATTTAAAAACTGTGATTATAATTTCAGACTTCCTAAGCTTTTATTTCGATGTAGGAAACCAGTTAATCAATGCGATACGAAAGATAATCTGTAGACGATAACTAATAATACAATCATCTGTTTCCAGAGCTGAGAGTGTATAGAAGCATTAGTGACTTTTTTACTATAAATTTCTAAGCTGCTAGTCCAGTTACATTAGGCCTTGAATTGGAAAAATTTACTGAATAATGCTTGATTTTGGCTAAGTCTTTTATTAAGAAGTCTTTAATGAAAAAAAAATGGTTCAAACTTTTATTTGATCGAACATATTTTCTACTAAAAGTCGTCGAGATAGTTCCAGAAAAAGGAAAAAACACAGAAAAATACAACCCCTTGAACTAAAAACCAATGAGCACCGCATTCATCTATTTCTTTATTCATTACTTATTTCAAAGTTCAATCCATTACTTTCTCTCGTAAGCGCTGCAAATCTTCTCTCTGTTGCTATCTTCTCCACAATCAAATCATTTCACCAGTTGAAGCTATTCGCGATCTCGGGATCGTTTGCGACCTTGAACTCAATTTCATCTCACATAGTCACTAAGCGATGGTTAAAGACATTCTCCGAACCATAAGTAACCCAATCTTTGTACTTACCTTTGTTCGTCCGTTCCTTGATAACGCCAGCCAAGTATGGTGCCCTTAATACAAACAAGTTCACATTTCAAGAATTGAAAATATTCAGCGCCGTTTTCTTTGATATGCTCTGCGAGGTTTTTCTTGGAATAATCACTTGATCCTACCATTTTAGTCTCTATACCAACATCGCAGCAAGTTTCTCAGCATGAATACGTTGAAAGATCGAGAGGAATCTGCGATATTCTTTCTATTCATCGAGTATTTTCTGAGCCCATTGACTACACAATAGTTTAGAACTCTATCTTCCTTTACACTAAGCCTCGCAACATTCGAAATCCTCGCCTCTTTTGTCTACCCCCTCATTTCCCGAACGCTGATTAATGTTAATTCGAGTTTTAATTGTTTTGACTTCAATCTCAGAACCCCTTGCCTTAAAATCTATCCTTAGATCACCCTTGTTGTACTTTTTCCCGAAGAACCGAAACCAAACGAATCAAAAACGAATCCACAACTTGGATGATAGTTAACTAATATATTAATTAATCGCAACGATTGATTAATTAATTATTTAAAATGCAAGAATATAAAAAATGCACACCGATGTGCCGCGGCGATGTTGACCGAATTTTAACTTTATGATGAACTGTCTAATGACAGCTGGGTGGATTTCGATGGGAAAAGAATGCAACAGGTAGCAAGATAATATGCTACCAATGCCAGCTGCTCAGCAAGGGGTGGTCCGTATGTAATTTTTATTGGTACGTAAGTATAATTAGTTGAATAAAAGAAAGGAATTAATAAAAAGAATAAGAATCAATCAAAACACACAACTGGGTGTTTCATACAATAAAGGGCGCCAGGAAATTTTTGTTTGGAATTTCCAAACCAACTTCAACACTGAAAATGGTCTTCAAACAGAAATAAAACGCGATTATTTTCCAAAAGGAATAAAGTTATATATTGTTCAGGAAACCTTTACAAAAATAGGTATAAGACCTGGAATCTTTTCGTAAACAATTGGGAGTGTACAATATATGGAAAATCTGGCAGAGGGCCAGTTAACAATTTAAATGGTATGAAGTCAAAGTACGTAGATGGGTTTTTACCCAGGTTAAAATGTAAAAGCCACAAAGTATGTGCACCATGCACCCGCAAAGGAACGACTCTTTGGGAATTTTCCCGAACAGACAAAAGGTTAAATGGAGGTCGCGTGTCCTCCAATCTCACGATGAATTACGAAGAGCGAAGGGTTACCGAAACGCAATATGACTCAATAATCAAAGCCAAAACAAACGTACACTTTTTCCACTTTTATAAAATTGAAATACTAAATGCTATAAAAATACTTAGCTTTCTTCTGGCGAATCCTGCCTGAGTTCTCTTGCCCGTACTGGCACTAACTCTCCTGAATTCCTGCCTGTTTGGAGCTTTCCTGCACAGACTTAAAACACTGTTTAGTTTGGCCTTCCTGCCAATCAAACACTATAACAATTTAAACTTGCACTACTTGCAAAGATTAAACACTCGATTATAAATTCTCCGAACACTTTTTCAATTTTCAAAACTTTCTGGCACTATGTCCTTTTCAGAGGTCAACCAAGAAGTGCCATCTTCTTGGCGGTCTCTTCGTTCATCGGCGAATTCGGCAAATTCCACTCACTTCAACCAATCAGAGTCGTGGAGGTTCGTCACGGGGTATCTGCAGTACTCTCAGCTAATTCGCTGGAGTCTGCGCCGTAGGCGAAACGCACCCATCGCTCTCTTCTAAACAATTTCGTTGTGAATCTCTTGGTCGCTAGAGATTCGCAACAACTTGCCTGAATGAACGAATCCAGACCTGTTCCATTTCAATCCATTCCATAATAGAAAATTGAAAAACTATTACTTTTAACAAATTCCCTCGGTCCAACCGACCCAAGTTACACTGTGCAAGAAAACTATTTAAGCTAGGATTCAGTTAACGAGGATTCGTCATTTTTCGCGAAAGCTACTAAACTACTTCGGGGAAACTTTCGCGCAGATTTGGGGGAATGAAGATAATTCTATAAAGAGTCATCTCCTTTACGGTGGCCGGTGGGCGCTCAGCCATTACGTTGGGCTCTTGGCCGTTTATATTGAAAAAGGCTTCAAATGCCAAAATCCGAAGATCACTGATATATATCAGTGTGTTTAAGGTGAGTCTCCAGCCGTCCACTGGCTCAATGAAGGGGTACCTATTTGGGTTGCTTTTCCAAAATGCTTTGAAGTACACCACTAGCTGATGAACTAGGGTTGCTTTGTACTCTGCCAGCACTTTGAAGTCACAACAAAAGGAGGGGGTGAAAATGGGAAAAGAAAGAAAAGTAAAGGTCTAACTTGTTGTGATAATATATACCGCAACACCCTCTTCATTAATGTTAGTTATTTGTTTCTTAGTTTTAAGTTAAATTAAATACTAGCTTGTATAAAATGGGGTCTCGCACCCACCAAAACTAATTTCGTGCTTTTACTATACTTAAACTTGATAACCGTATCAAGTAGTCAATTCTTAAAATTTTCTTTGCTTAGCTTCCAACCGTCACCATGGGTGTGGGAAAAGGGAGGGTTGCTACCCTGACAGTACAATGGACTGGCAATTGGTCTGAGTACCTCAGCTTGATGTTAGCCTTATCCTTAGATAAAAAAAAGAACTGAATTGGGCTGTGACTACTGCGCGTATGTGTTCTTTTTATACTTTTAATAAAGGTTTAAGTTCGACAATATCTTTGGCAGCGCAGGCACAAGCTTCAAGGAACATAAGTTTACCAAGGGCCCTTGCTTTCAACAATAAGTATTTTCCTCAAAATTAAAAATTGTTCGACAGGACACTTAATTGTAAATATGTGAGGTAAGGCTATTCATCTTCCTGATGATGTCATACAGCAATTCTGATTGCAAATTTAGCGCTTAAAGATCATCCACAAAGTAAGAGTTTATTTGAGATTTTAACATGGTTGAACATATTCTGTTATATAAAACTTAGCTTCATTTTGAGATTTTGGAGAGAAATGCGAGCCGTAGCTCAGATATGAACCCAGGTTAAAAAACAAAAATAAACATACAAAGTGATAAGCCCATACTTTTCGGTGTGGTCTTACCGATTTTATTTGATTTATCAGTCAATACTTTCCTAGATTTTTATGATCATTTATGAAACAAAACTATGGAGTGTCTTGAAAAGGAAAGCTTGCATATTTTTGACATTCCTATCTTACAATTTGAAGGAGTGACAAAACATCCGTACAAATCTAAATTGCTTGTATTACTAGCTTTTCATCCCTTTGAGTTATAGTTCTAAGGAATCTCAAATGTAGAGTACTTACTGGCTGCAGTAAACATTTCACTGGAAATTTTATTTATTTTTTTAGACCTATACTAGCTGATAATACATATTCGGGTGCCATAAAGTCTCAAACTGATTTGAAATCTGATACGAACTTTACTGGTAGATATTGTTGCTGTTAATCACTATTGGAACTAAGAATTCCAAATCATTTCCTCTTACGAAATAATTGTTTGTTTGGCTTTGTTTTGCTATTACGAACCCGCTGACGATATTATGATTAAGTTTTTTGAAATCAAAGTCAAACATTTATTCTACTTAAGGGAGGTTTGTAGGCGAAAGAATCAATCAATGGGCAAAGGTTAGATACAAGACTAGCCATAGATGCATCTAATCAAATTTATCCTTGATTTTTATGTTATTCTTTTTGTATCATTCAAAATTGATGTCGATGGCAAACAGTAAGCGCACGATGACGAGATAATCATCAAGTAATAGAAATATTGTCAGAAATGTATTCCAAATCACTTTTCAAGTACCTGTTCTAGAGCCAAAACACATGTTCACTTTATTTAAACAAGAATTTTACGTTCTGCATTAAGATCTGATGTCATTAGTCAGGAGATAAAAAAAATTCCAAAATCCACTGATAATGACAATAAGGAACATTGAACATTGAAGAAAGTTGCTGCGGAAATTGATTTTACGCTGGGCACTGTGAAGAATGCGGGTGATTTGTTGCTACCATGGTTTATATAAAGCTTGAATAAAACGAATATTGAAAGCAACGATTGCATCTGCGACATGAGAACGTCCGAAGCTTATGATAACAAATGAGGTCTTGGTACATATATTACTGTAAAACATTCGCTCCAAAGGCAAAGTAACAATAATTTTTTGACAAAGTTCCATAACGCCATCGCTAGGTGTAGTGACTAAGTAAATCGTGCAGCTTTAAAAATTTGTACGCTTTAGTTTTCTTTTTAAGAAGAAGTACATCGTCTGTTTTTGAAAATGTCAGATATAGTTTAACAGAAATCTACACAAACAACTTTTGTCATGGCCGGTCGGCATGAACGAAGACGTTTTTGAAAATGATACGTTTTTTAATAACTTACTTACTTACTTAGGTGGGCATTACAGTTCGGGGTAAACCTGGGCCTCAACCAACATCCTTCTATAACGACTTCGATTTCGGGCGAGCTCTCTCCAGTTTCGCACTCCAAGTCGGTTGGGGTCTTCGTCCACTTGATTGCGCCACCTAAGAAGAGGTCTTCCCCTTCCGCAATTTCCCTGCAATGTGCTTTCGAACAGCCGACGAGCCGGAGCGTTTGGGTCCATCCGCTCTACATGGCCCAACCATCGTAGTCTCGCGATGCGTACTCTTCTGGCTATGCCCATGTCGCGGTACAGCTCATACAGCTCGTTGTTGTATCTTCTTCTCCACACATTGTCTTCGCATACGGGACCAAAGATCATTCGGAGAATTTTTCTTTCGAAACGACCAAGGGTTTCCTCATCCGCTTTCGATAAAGTCCATGCTTCCGCGCCGTACAGCAGGACTGGGATGATTAAGGTCTTATACAAGGTTACCTTGGTTTTTCTAGAGAGGGTTTTGTTTCTCAATTGCCTTCATAGCCCAAAAAAGCAACGGTTGGCAAGAGTTATTCTCCGTTTGATCTCCGCACTGATGTTGTTGTCCGTGTCTACAGTGGATCCTAGGTAGACGAAGTCCTGTACTACCTCGAAGTTATGTCTGTCTATTGTGACGATTTGTCCAATTCGTCGATGTTCTGTGTCCCTGTTTGATGACAGCATATACTTCGTTTTGCCCTCATTAACCATCAAACCCATTTTTGCCGCTTCTGTTTCAATACTCGCAAAAGCACCTATGACATCACGCTTTTTTCTTCCCATTACGTCAATATCGTCTGCATAGGCGAGTAATTGTACAGACTTTTGAAAGATTGTTCCTCTGGTGTTGACGTTTGAGTTTCTTACAATCTGTTCAAGTATGATGTTGAAGAAATCGAATGACAGTTTGTCGCCTTGCCTAAAACCTTTTTCGACATCAAAGGTCTCGGTGAGTTCTTTACCGACCTTGACGGAGCAGCGTGAATTCTCCAAAGTCATCCTGCATGGTCGTACGAGTTTTGCAGGGATGCCGAAACTAGACATGGCTCTGTACAGCTCGTCTCTGTAAATGCTGTCATACTCGGCCTTGAAATCGATAAAAAGATGGTGAATATCGATATTATATTCTCGGGTTTTTTCCAAGATCTGCCGTAATGTGAAAATTTGGTCTATTGTGGACTTCTCTGGTCTAAAACCACATTGATAAGGACAAAGGACCTATCAAGTTGTTGACGTGGGGTTTCAGACGTTCACATATTACAGCAGACAAGATCTTATAAGCGACGTTAAGGAGGCTTATCCCTCTGTAATTAGCGCAATTGTGAGGGTCTCCCTTCTTTAGGATTGGGCATACGATACTGAGGTTCCATTCATCGGGCATGCTTTCTTCCGACCATATCATGCAGATCAGCTGGTGCATGCTCCTTTCCAACTGGTCTCCAGCTGCCTTGAAGAGTTCGGCATCAAGGCCGTCTGCACCTGCAGTCTTATTTGATTTAAGTTTGCATATGGCAAGCTTAACTTCCTCTTGGTCGGGAGGACGGTATTCTAGATCATCGTCCAAGCTGAATGGGGCAATCTGCCTGACAGCGGAATTTGTGTCCTCATCGCCGTTAAGCAGTCTGCAGAAATGATCTTTCCATATCCTCAGTAGCGACTGTGACTCTACAACTATGTTTCCCTGCTAGTCTTTACAGGCTTTTTTAATAACTCCACACTGAAAAACAGTACACAAGCTTACGAGGTTTTGTTGGAGACAAAAATAAATTATTTTTCATGACTTTCATACATTTTAAGGGCTATCAAAAATTAAATAAAAAAACATAAAATTAAGAAAATTAAAAGAAACCCTTACTTTGAAGGATAGTATGGCCGATAAAATCTAATATTTGAGGATTATTTTACGCAAATGTTGGCCGCGGTTGCGTTTCAAGAGATACACTCGCTTAGTCCAATTTTGGAATACTCTTTCTAACGTTAACGTTAGCTTCGACATCATGAAGTAGGTTTGATGTTATGGACAAATTAAAGCGCTTTTGCAGTTGTGGCAGGGGTAGAAAAGCGGTTGTCATCATTTTTGCAGTCGAGGCAGTGAAAATGTTTGAGAATTTTCCGTTTTATTGTCGCGTCGGTGTGAGTATTCTCAAAAGTCGCTGCATAATATAATTTTGACGCCTGCAATTATTTCCCGCTGCCGCGACTACAAAAACTATATGGTTTTGGTGGTCCTTTAACATAGTTCCACAAAAAATAGTCAAGACTCAAGAGGCGTTACGCGATCTGAGCGACAAATAGACCGGCCCCAAACGTAAAATGAACTCTCCTATCAATTGGCATATTGTTAAGCGTGCTGTGTGGCATCTTTTTGATATCACATCTCAGATGCCACATGCATGGTAAGTTCTTCCGTTTTGCGCAACAAAGTATCACTCACCACTTACAAACTTTGAAAGAAATGCAGACCAATGATTCAGCCAGCCCATAATTTGCACCAAACAGTAACATTTCCTGGATGCATTAGAAGCTCTTGCAATGCTTCTGACTGATCTTCACTCAGAAACAGTAGTTTGCTTGTTCACGTATTCATTCGACCATGAGTTTTCTCTTCTTCGCGATGAATTTTCTTAACTGATTTTTATAATAAAATTCAATAGCTTGAAAGCATTTTTCGTTTGTCAGACGATTCATGGGTAAATTATAAAGAAGACCAAGCTTCAGATGTTTGACAGTGACAAAAAACACTGAAAGTGTTTATAGGATGTCAAAACCTCTGTTGCCAGAAAGAAAATAGGACAAAATTACTTATTGCTTGCTTCTTGTTTATAAGTAATCCAAATATTACTCTACCCTACATTTATGTCATTACAACTTCAAATAAATACGTTACACCCTAACTTATCCAAGGTTAAATTCCTATACAATATACAACTAGATATTGAACTAAGCCGCTTCCAATCCACTTCATCACTAAAAAACTTCGATTTTCTCCTTCGATAAAGTTGGCGGCGGCTCAACTGGTTTCGATTTCTTTGCTTTTCCATCGCCAAATATGAATTTTTCCAATACCAAAATAGGGCCTTCGAAGGCCAAAGACATTGCAATCGAAAGCACAATCGATACACCAAGCCCACTCCAGAATCGAAGTATCTGGGGACGGAAATTGTAAGGAATAAATAGCAATAGTCAGTAACTGAAACAAACAAACCTCTTCGTATGTGCTGAAGTACATATGAGTTCGCATCAGACTAGCGTTGAATCTAATGACTAAGGCATGCATAAGATACATTGAGTATGTCAATCGTCCCAATGGTTGCCAGAATGGATGCGAGAAGAATGTGTTTAGACTTCCTCCGAACCCGTTGTGGCAAGCGAATGTTATCCAACCGATTGCAACTGCCCATACACACCGTTTCCAACCATCATACATTGCAGTTTCGAAAACGGTTCCTTTGCCATAGGCCTGTATTGAAAAATAGGTGCCGAAAACTGTTGCCATCATTGTGAAGAAGCAAAGAGCCCATGCAAACAGCAGAAAAACCTGAAAGAAATTAAAATTCTAAAATTACTCGGAAAATTAGTAGTTTAGTAAGCTTTACAAAATTTAGGCGGAATGTCCTTTGGCGACTGATGTGCATGAAGTAGCCCAAACCAAACCCTACAAGCCAAGGTGAACAGCGGGTGTGCATCGGAATGTAAGTCACGTTCCATTCTTTTGGATTACCTCTAAGGATGAAAATTGTACTTCTTGTTTCGTAATCATCTTTTAAAAACTACCAACTTACCCCTCTAGGTTTGTGAAGCCTCTGGTGATGTAGATCGTCATGATATATGCGATTGACATGAGTACCAAAGCAACCAAGACTGGTGCGAATTTTTTCCCCCACTTCCACATTGGGATCAGAAGCAGCGGTGACAAGATATAAAGTTGAAAGTCAACCGCCAAATACCAAGACCTTGACAAACACTAAACCAATAAAGAAATATGTGAAAAGTGACCTTTAACTTTAAGCTCGTTCATTTACTGGAGGATCGGAAGTATAGTAGTTCTGGATGTATAGTAAATTTGGCCACCAATTGTCACTTTTACATTTGTCTCCGAATCCAGATAATCCATCTCTGAAAGGTCCCGTGCCAACGATATCGTCCAAGCTGTAGATAATTAGCATGACAGCGGCTACAAGAGGCGTGAGTCGGATGTAACGATGAACGTACATCATTACAACATTGAGCTTGCCTTTTCTGATAAAATTGAATTGTCCGTATACTACTTGTGGAAAAAGAAAGAAAATACCACTTTTACTTACGTTCTGTCCAGTTCACGAAATCCAGACCATGCAACAAGAAGGCCGCTTAGGAAGAAAAATGTGTCGACTGCAAATGTTGCATTAGCAACTTGAAGGTAAATAAATGTTTTCTTCCACTAAATTGAATTGAAAACAATTATTGATACAATGATTGTAGGGAAAGTAAAGTTTTACTCACAAGGTCCTTGTCGACATCGTTTATTACAGGAGTTTGAGAAGTCGTGATCATGTAGGAGTGGCCGTAGACAATCCAGGCCATTGAAAGAACACGGATTCCAGTGAGACAATCAATGTTGTTGGGTGATTTCTTTGTGCTGATTGCAAACATTTTCTGTGCGTTAGTTAAAACAGAGAATGCCAATAAGACCGGAACGGGTGATTCTAAAACAACGCAGAAGACATAGTTTAAAATAAGCTTGTGTCGATACCTCTCTTTATTGTCGCTGCCATATAAAAGTTACTGACTTTATATTTACTGGGTACTGATCTGGTCTATTAATATGTCTAATTTTAGTACTGCCTAATTAGTTGCTTTAAGCTCGATTCCTCTAAAGAGAATCTTTCATGTAAATCTGAGCATAGTCTTCTTCGCTAGCCCCTGAAAAAATAATTGGTTTCTATAAAGGTCTCTGATTCTAGTGATGAAACTACAGCAAGCAAGTGGTTATCACCATAACCAAATAGAAATTCATTCAGATCCTGAAACTGTTTAACACAAAAACTGTGACATCTACCAGGGGGCAATCACAGCACGGACTGCGAAAAGACCAAAACAATTTATATTTGGAAAGTGAGTGCCTAAAGCGTTCCAATCATAGAAACATTTTCCAACAAAATTTTTTACTCCGAAGATGAGAAAGACGATAGTTCTAAATGATGTTTCTATGACCACCTAGTATAAAATATGAACATCGTCGAAGACATTCATTCTGAAAATCTTTTGAAGAAGGCCATGTCGGGAACCACTACAGGCAAATACATTCTGCCCATCTAGGTCCCGGCTAGTAGCAGGGCTGAATCTCGTGAAATAGCACACTGTGATCTATAAATCAATCAAAAGCAATGTGGTAATTTATGAATTTATGCAAGACACCCTCCAAGTATTTGGGGTGCTCCAGCACTCAGAGAGGCACACATTGAATCGGACCACTGACTTGTTGTATCCAACGTAAGACACAAATTTGGATATCCCAATCAATCCAAAAAGTCAGCCAAGGTAAGCATTGTGTTTGAAAGGCTTGATGCCTTTGGTAAAATTTGGATAAAAGCTTTCTCAAATACCACCCACTCTCTGGGTCCCTTGATTTCCGATTTAGAAGGAATGAGGCATGCAAATGAATATTATTTGTCCTCATGGTAAAATATGAGCCCTTCTTGTTACTAAAAACACAACATGGTTTCTGATAATCAAGTTTTAGCAAACCGTTGCTCTTCAGATGGTTCCAAAACGGACGAAGGGGTAGGGTCAGGTATCTTCTCAGATTACCCTACAATAAATAGATCAATAAAGCTCCCCGACTTTGGCAGTGTCTTCTAATAAGAAGTACTTGCAGTGTGTGAAGCCGCAAAACACATGGCTACGCAAAACCTGATCTGTTTCTGACTAAATTTAAGCATTGTTCGATTTAATATTCTAATTTAAACATTTCACATAAACATTGTACATTCGTACATGATCAACAAAAATATTGACATTTTCTTAGACAGCCAGGCGGTAATTAAAGCTACCTTATCCGTTATCATAAAATCCAAATTAGTAGAAAGCTGTCGCAGTAATCTTGGACTGCTCAGTCAAACGAACACCGTAACTTTAATTTGGGTTCCAGAGGACATCGTGACTTAATCGGAAATAATATAGCGGATAAGCTGGCTGAAATCGGGTCAGCACTCGAATCCAGCGAAACGAGCACCTCAGTTCTAAAGCCAGTAGAACAAGAAAAAACAGTGTCAAACACAATTTTCTAAAAACCGCCAATGACAGGTGGTCATCTTTAGAAACATTCCGAGTACCCCGGAAACCTTTGGCCAGATATTTCCAAGAATAAAACAGAATTTCTACTCCAGCTAAGCAGACCTCTGCTCTCTCTGTTGATTGACATTCTCACGGGCCACAACTCGTTGGGTACCCACATGATGAGAATGGGCATTAGCACATCCGACTTATGCAGAGGATGCCAAGACGAGGCAGAGGGAGGATCATTCCACTTCCTCTGTGAGTGTCCTAGCTTGGCCCACACTTGGAAAAAAGCCCTCTGAGAATACTTGTTCGACAAACTGGGCGACATCTCTAACCTCCCATTGAACAGCATCCTGAAATTTACTCAGGGCTCCAAATGGTTCAGTTAGGGTTCTCAACCCCAATAAACCAGTTTACAGCCCAACAGGCTGAGACTTAGTGAGCAAGCTTATTTCTACGCTTCGACTCGATGAGTCTTCCAAAATATACCAGAGAAAGGTCGCAGAAGACGAAAGCCTCCTTTTGAGCTCGCAATCAAATGGAGAGAGTCTACTTGAAGCGCAAATCTACAGACAAGTGAAGAATCGTTAGTGAAGAACTCGTTAGCGTGGTATGTTGGCAAGGGTCAACTTACGTCTTATATTACAGTGTCTTCCTCGGTAAACCAGGAGCTAAGTATCTGAGTAATTGAAATTGATACAATTTATTTGTTTGTGTAAGAACAAACTTTTCTCCGTGATTCCAAGAGTAGTGAATACCGTAAAGATGAGCCGAGTTTTATTGGGAATCTGTATTTACTTTAGCAAAATATCGCAAAACATCGCACATGGGAAAACAACAACGATAAAAGAACAAAAATACGTCTCTTTGCAGAAGTGAACAACATGGATGTCTGGTAAATAGAGTTTATGGAATAAAGTTGCATTAGTGAGTACAGCGTTGAGCGTATTAGTGAAGCGAATATATAATTTCCCAATATAACACGGCTAATGTTTTCGTAGGATCCCTCTTCGGTTAAACCATGAACAAAGAAACTCCTTTAAGAAAAATAAAAAGTGCAATGGACTTTTTAAGACTCTGGGAAACCCACAGGCAGAACAACGCCTAATATCAACTTTGCAATGCAAAAAAGGGTCAAAATATGAACATATATTTAAGAACAACAACTGTTTTCATAAGGGGGTTACCCTTTTCAGTCAAATTTAAAATTTGGTAAGAACTTACTTTCAAGATAGACCATAAAGAAGTCATACAACGTACTCAGAAGCATCAGTCCTCCAAAGATGGAAAATACACATCTGTAAAATAAAATTGATTAAAAATTAATAATCATTGATTAAAATCAAAGCCTGATCCTCGCCAAACAACGCAAGTTACAACTTTTCGTTCCAAACCCGAACTGTGATGAGTTTCTCAGCGGACCACAGAGTTGTGATTAGTGCCGTTTGGGGAGAATCGGGCTAATAGACTCACACTCCAACGATGTTGATAGCCTTGTAAGGTGGTGTCTTCCCCGTCTTACAGTGGGATACAGTAACATTTCCAACAGCGCCATACACTTCATAGCCAATAAAATTTAATATCGAGGGAAGATAGTCCGCAGAGCAGCTGTCTGGTACACAAACTCCAATATTCAAGTTCAATTCCCACGTTTCTGGAATTGTTTTGTTATCTCTTTCCCTTATTGGTATTCTGAGAACGCAATATTGTCCATCGACCACACCGATTGGGTCATTTAAGGTAACTGATGTGTTCACACACTGGTCAAAGTTGCCAATGTCGTATGTGTTTCCATAATGAATTCCTGACGGCAGATGTCCCCAAGCATCGAAAACTGTAAAAAGAAAAAAGCAAATTTAACTAAGCAGTTTTGTGGAAACAACGGCCTTTTTATTAGATTCCTACTGAAAGTTAATATCGTTGCTCAACGAATTAATACTCCAATAACGCAGTAAGTTAGACTACCTATAAATTCGGAGCTACATTATGGTAAGACAACTGATAGAAGCACGTCACACTACTTACCATGCTTCCTAGCATATACTTGAATTTTTAGTGTTTCAGTATTTTATTTCTATTCTTTAATTTAAAAACAATCTATTGAAAATCTCTATGCGCGTATTAAACTATAGTCATCGGCACTCAGTAAAGTACACCAGCTCAATTGATGTTCAATATTAAAACTTATAAACTATAATTGAAGATCAGCTGATATAAACTTGATCTAGAAAGTCTTTTGGGTTTGTTTGAAGTCAATCGGTAGACATTATCAGATATGGATTAGAAATACCCATCCGATCTTAATCGCGTGTACATTTTGGTATTGTTTTGATTAGGAGAAGTAGTTGAGTGTGTTTTTCAAATCACAGTTGGAAACAACTTATTGGCTTTTGAACTTTAAGTTTTGGTATCTTTAGGGCAGTTGTTTGATCCAGACTGAAGACATCGAAAAATAATCGCTTTCCTGAGAATTTGAAGAATTGTGTCTGTCATTGATTTTAAACACGAGTATAAAGGTTAGAAAATAATCACAAGCTTTAGAGTAGCTAAAAATATTTAAAAATGCAATCTTGTTTTGACAACGGCAACGGTGATCAAATAAATCTATCGTGACTCTGTGCTCCATAGCGTCTGTAGTTTTCACGACATCGTTGAATTTTGCAAGGTTCTAGGTTTGTCGGCAGAGACTTTAGAACTCAGATCTATGCAAGAAAACAATTTCCAATGGGAGTAAGATCAACGATGTGGTACCCGTGGAGTGATGGTTAGCATTTCCACCTGTTAACCCAGAGGTTAGTGGTTTGAAACCCTACAGAGGCAAAATTGTTTTTCCCAGGTGTCGCCTTTCGCTATCAATTGCCAAGTACTTCATTAGTAAGTTCATTGCCATGAAAAGCACTTTCTCCATTAGCCGTTCGAAATTGGCAGAAAATTGTAGGTTTCCGCCATTCTCTCACAAAGGCAACGGTTATGAGAAATGAGCTAAGGCCTGTGGCTCCTCGCTCTGTTGCTCCATCCTATTGATGCATTTATTAAAGATCAGCGAAGCTATCATTCATCAAATGACAAATTCTGAGAGAATATATAACACAAAGTTCGTCGAAGTTCATTGATTACCGGGGAGCAACGCAATGTAAAGAAGTCACATCACGCAACATACACACTGTGTTTGAACCGTCGAAGAAACGTCAGACGAGGAAATAAGATTCATTCGCCAATTGATTAATCGACATGAAATATCCCGTTCTTCTCCACGCTCTTCCGAATATGTGTCAATTACTAGTAGTTCTTCAACTTCAATTATTGTCGGCACCGTTCGTAGACAATGGCTATGGAAGCACTCTTCAAAAATAACATCATTGGATTTTTAAAGAGTAGAATTTTACTTTATTCTGTACCAAAACATTTAACACTGCTGACACAGTCTAAAATTTACTTAAAAGGAACGGTTTCATGAAATTGGGAACGAAGTTGAATGTTGGCTGCTTGACAAGACTACTATAGATAGATTAGAGGTTTTAATCCAGATATATTCTACGAACATAAAGAAGACAGTCGGCTGCGAAACACGGCCCTGAGGCATAACAGCAATTAGTATCGGGCTTTTGAGACCATGCAACCCAAATTGTATTATTCAAATAAAATTTTTTAAAAAAAAAATTTTTCATTTAAAAATTATTCTCAAAAGAGATAAGAGTTTCTTATCTATTTATTTATTTATTTATTTATTCATTCATCAATGGATAAATACATTTTTGATTGCAAATTTAATAACTTATAATAAAAATAATTTATGCTTACGAGTTAAACAATTCAAGAACAATTTTTTTAAAAATATCCCTTTTCATCGACAGGTCGACTTCACTGCATATGGAGTTGTACAACATTAAGGAACGAGTTATTGGATCATTTAGGCCATAGTTTGTTCTATGAGTGGGAACATAGAACAAATAATTTCTAGTTCTAAGAACTCTTTCAGGAGCGTACAATGAAATTAACCTGAGCAATTCCTCAGATTTAATATTATTAATCAGAATATCTTCAATAAAAACAACGCATTGGGTTTTTCTGCGGCTTTCAAGAGTTTTTAAGTCTATAAGTGCGCATCTAGAAAAATAATCAGGCAATTTATCAGACCATCTCAGATTTCTTAATGCAAAACGCGTAAATCTTCTTTGATTTCTTTTCATTCTACTAATATTATTTTCATAAAACGGTGACCACACAACACAGCAGTACTCTAATATGGGCAGCACCAAGGACATAAAAAAAACTTTAAGTGTGTACACGTCTTTGAAAACACCAGAATTCCGTCGGTGAAAACCCAACGGCGAATTTCCTTTTGATGTAATGTAATCAATATGTGCAGAAAAAGTTAGTTTGGCATCAAAAATAACACCAAGGTCTTTAACCTCACTGACTTTTGTGAGAGCTTCAACTCCAAACTTGTAGCTAAAATTTATGGGTGAAAAAGTTCTGAAGACACTAAAGATTTTACACTTTGAGATGTTCAGTTTAAGATGGTTATAATTACACCAATTTAAAATGGAGTTAATATCTACTTGGAATTTAAGACAGTCATGAATGGAAGCAACTTCGTGAAATAATTTAACGTCGTCCGCAAACATCAAACATTCCGAATATTGAAGAACGTCAGGAATATCGTTCACAAATAAATCGAACAAAAGTGGTCCCAAATGACTTCCTTGTGGAAGACCTGAGTCCACTCTGATAAAAACCGATCGAGAACCATCGATCTGAACAACCTGCTTACGGTTTGTTAAGTAAGACCTCAACCATTTCAAGATTTTTAAGCTGAGTCCCAATTTTTGAAGTTTTTGTAATAAAAGATCACGATGGACTCTGTCGATCTGTCATTCTCCAAAGCATTTAAACAGAAATAGGTAAAAAGGCACAAATTAGTCGCAGTCGAACGGCCGCTCACAAACCCATGTTGTTTTGGCGTTATAGATTCTTTGACGGCAAAATAAAGCCTCTGAGTTACTAATTTTTCGAACAGTTTTGGCATTGCTGACAGTTTTGATATCGGCCTGTAATTTTTTATCTGGTGCTTTAGGCCGCTTTTGTAAATTGGATTAACGAAAGATATTTTCCAATCATCAATAAAATCACCAGTTTCCAAGGATTTATTGAAAACTATTCTAATTGCAGTGCAGAGAGATGAGGCACATCTAGATAATAAAAGTGGAGGAATCAGATCCGCTCCAGCCTTTTTTGTTGAATCAAGTTCATTTAAACCATCCAATACGATACAATACAAAGTTATTTAGACTGAAATTAGTAATAGGGGTTATGCAAGAATACATTTCGTTTACATTTGCAATAATATCCGCGTTATAGTTCGATTCAGAAAATTTTGCAAAGAGATCGCAGGACGATTGTGAATCAATCGACTTTTCATCTTCAAGCTTCATTACTGTTGGCAGAAAAGACGTTTTTCTTTTCGAATTTAAGAAATCGAATAAGAATCTTATCGACTAGAAAAGGGTCCGTTCTTCAAATAATGAAAACACTTTGAAATTATTCATCGTAATAATATTTTATTCGAAAACAATGCGCATTCCAATAATGTTCCTCTTTTCGGGAGATATGATATCAGAGGTCAGCAGTAGTTTTCTTGCTGAGAAACACGTACTGTGTCTCATTTCAAAGCTTTCGATTTCCAAAATATCATCGATTCTTGACCATTGAAAAAAGGAAAACTCACAAATAAATGTTAGCAAGAGAAGGGGAGGAAGAGCCGAGCCAGTTGAATGTTTTCTAAATATAATCCATCAGCCATCAGAACAACGCAGGAGCTGTCACAACAGATTACAACATTTCCTATCGAAGGAGAGGATAACACGCAACACTTAAGGCAACGAACAGTTAAGTATAAACCACCCGCTCACAAGTTGTTAAGAACCCGAAAGTATTCTCAGTGATTAGGTACTGGCAAGTATTCATAGATTTGAGTAAAAAAGACAGTTTTCATTGCACCCAAAAAGAATATTCAACTTTACTTACATGGAATAACTTTTTTACTAGGAAGTTGCTTAATAAGCTCGTTAAACGCACTTAGACATTTTCTATCAGATGCAGTCGTTGGTTTAATTGGGTGATAGTTTGGATTGTTTCGAAACACTCGAATGAATCTTTCACTGATGAGAGTGTCGGAAACGGTAAGGTTTTTCACAACCTCCACTGAATGAATTCCACTTGCAAGCAAAGAAATAAAAAAGAATCGTAAATAGAACATCTTTGTATTCTTTTCTTTAACCACTACAAAGTATTGTTCCGCAACTACGCTTTATCCTGCCGAAACTGAACATCATTTTTAGGTAGTTGGGCTTTTATTGCGATGCAACTGTTTTACTACTTGGATTATGAAACTTGTAATCTTTAGCTGATATGCTCGGTTATAGTTAAGACAACACTATATCTTATCTTGAGAATATGATACTTTGAGAGCACAAAAGGCCTGTTCGTCGAACACTGTCCCTCATTCAGATACTAACGTGATTATAAAAAGTAATCTGACGTGATTCTGTTTGAATTGATTGTGTTTTATAAACACAACAACGTGTGCCACTGATTTTGGTATTCTATTTTGATATTTTTCATATCGAAAAGAAGATACCCAATCCGAGGGTATACGACTTTACAACTTCAATGGTAAAAGAAAGCATCAATCAATGCGTTTTAAGACAGTGATATTCAGTCATGAAGACTATTTAGATTTAGTCTTCTATTTGAGTGTTTTATACTAAAACATTGACTGTCATTAGACTTGTTTTTTCATTTCAATAAGTCATAAAAATAATATTTGAAGTACCTATTCAATTACTATTAGACGTCTTATAACAGATTAGACACTATCATCGTAAGCAGTTGTTTTTCAGAAGCAAGATTACTACACTAATTCAAAGGTCAAGTCCGTATATTGAATTGGGAATCAGATTTCTACGGCAGCGTAAATTTAGAGTGGTACAAACTGACTTAAATAGGGTGTTTCGGTTGTTAAGCATAATTTGTTTCCTTTGGTGGTTTTATATTTTATTTGAATAGCTAGCCTTTATGGCAAATGAACGTTTTGCTATTTTACTCTTCGTTTCGACGTACATACATATGGTAAAAATAAATATCCTTCTATAGACTGTCGATCGATTTGGGAGTATTGCTACTCGGGTTGAAATGATGACGGAGACGGAGACCAAAGACTGAGAATCAATCTGTTCCATTTTCCAAATTTTGAATTTCTTGTTGATCGGGATGTTGCGGTTTTTTTTTTTTTTTTTTGAAGCATTCTAACGGTGCAAGAATTTTTTAAATCAGTCCAATATTTTCTAAGTTTCCGGTTATGTTCCTATTCTCGTTTCCTAAGTAATATTGGGAGGAAATACAGCCTATGTCATTTCGCATAGTTCTAGTTCATTTCTGTTCCTAATTTCATTCAAATTGGCTAAGTAGTTTTGAAGCCTATTCAAAACTTACAATCAATCAAACAAAAAATCTTTCCTCTTTATAATCTTTTTTAAATATGTATATAATTCTACTGACCGTGTGTATGTCACTGAAATCCTTCTAAAAAGCGATTCAAATTAAGAAATGTTTAAATAAATGTGGGTCAAGTTATGTTGTTTCACATCTCAAAAATTTGAGCGAGCTCTGGCAACGCCATGAGATTTGCAAGTCAAATGACTGCTGAGAGCTCGTTTTAGATTGACCAAAGAAAAACATTTTCATCAAGAATGACGGAATGATTTCCGTTTGCATAAGCACGAACTACACCACATCGCTTCCCAGCACGTGATTTTGTCACAGAAATGACTGTGTATGGTTTCGTTCAGAACGAACGAACACGAGTCACATGACAAGCTGTATCTAAAATTACTCTAAAAGGTGGTGATAAACGAGCGAACAAAAACTACTCGGCCTTTTTTACCATTCAATTGACTCATGTAAGCTCGTGTTGGGTGAATATAGACACGTCCTTAAAGTGACCTGATGTTAGGACTAATGAGATTGACTTGGTCGTATTGAGATCTACGCATTTTAAATTTTTGATAACTTTCACAGTATCTTGAATTACAGTCGACTCTCGTTAATTCGAAACTGGAGGGACTCTTAAAATACTACGAATTATCGAATGTTTGAATTATCAAATGGTACGAAATTTGTGAGGGAAAATAAATAAAGCTTCGAATTGCTATGTATTGATCAATAAACTATTATTAATTGACTGCTATTCTATAGCTATGAAAAAAAAATTTGAGTGTACATGTACATTCGTAAACATAAATAAACAAAAACATATTAATAATGTGAATTCATTAATGTTTCGAAAGAACTCTATAATACTCGTTTGATTCAAAACACATTGCTGCTGCTCAGACGTCAGACTGTTCAATAACTTTTTTTAAGAGAAAAAGTGCCTGAAATGAGTTTTCATCACTTTCGTTTTGTAGACAGAAGCGTTGTAAGGTATCGAATGAGGATCGTGCTTCGTTAACTGACATCTCTGTTAAAGGTTCAGAATTCAGATGTATTGTCCTCATCTTCACCGTTGCTTTTTTCATTCGTATCTGTCGCAAAAACAAAGGCTCGTGTACTTTGATATAAGTTTGAACTTGTCGCAAAATGTAATGTAATTACAATCATTCGACCTCTTTCTCTCTGCAACTTCGAATTGTCGAGTGTTGGCCGCCGATGAGTTCGAATTACCGCGTCGTTTTATTATATAGCAATGACTTTTTCGTTCGAATTACCAAGTGTATAAAAATGTACTGATTTAGTTCGAAATATCAAGAGATTTTGTAGGGAACTCGTGATAACTTTGAATTATTGAGAGGTTCGAATTATCGCAAGTTTGAATTAACGAGAGTCGACGGTATATTATTTCTTAATCGAGGAATTGAGAGCAGAAGTTTTTTTTGAGTTTATTGCACTACCATCAAGAAAAATAAAATGTTGCCTGAATAAAAAGGAAACCGTTATTTCTTCCTATAAAAGAAAAAAATGACAAAACATTTTTTCTTCATTGAACATTTTCTAGAACAGAAGTGGGAAGTAAATGGGTAATTTACATATAAAGATAAGAAAGGTGGTGCAATCTAAAAAAATTTTTTATTTGAAACTTTTGTGCTAATTGAATACTTAAATATAAAACATGACGCTATTTCTTGTCTTTTTAAGGAAACAAATATCTCGATTCTACGAATTTGGGGTTACGCCACTTCTGCTCTCAAGACCTCAATTTTATCTCGATTTCAAATGCTCTACTAATATATTTTCGGTACAAAATTACTTTCTCAAACTGTTTTTTTTGTCAGCAAACATAAATGAACATACTCCGAGCTTAGTACAATGAAGTTGTAAAAGTTTCAAAGGACATAACTTTGTCTTAATTATTTTATTCTTCTCTTCCACTTAGAGAAAAAAAGCTAGAACACCCTCTGTAATAAAACCATCTTCTTAGAATCTGTCTAAAGAATCTCAATTCAAGCAATGGATACTGATATGACGCAAGCACCTGATAAACAGCTGCTAAACAGATAAGCTCGATATTGATAATGTTAATGTATTACGTTTCACTTTTTATCACTTAAGATGGTGAGTTTAACGAGAGTATACTCAAAGTAAAAATATCAGAGATATAGAAACCGAAAACAACCATTCAGAAAAATCTTCTCTTTTAACTCGTTGCTCATCTAGCACTAAGGCTTAACTATATGCCTTTTCCGTCAACATTTAGCAGTTGCACTTAAAAAAAAAAAGAATTTCCTCCATCCACGGGATTACTCAAAGAACCCATTTTCGCTCCTTTTTTGTTTGCGCTTTATCCAATTCATCATCTTGGATAGTATTTTTTTAATAACATGTTTGCAGATGTTTTGAATTTGATTTTAAAACTATTTCGCGCCCACTGATTTATTTGTGGAAGGAATATGATAATTATTGAAAATCTACATAACGCCATTCATGCAAGAGATTTATTTGTAATTTACGATACCAATACAACTTTTATTGTTTGTATTTTGAATTCGGGATTTTTTGATTATATTGTAACGTTAGCTGAGTTCGAAAAAAATAAAACTTTGCTTTCACTATTATTATACTGCTTTTATTAGGTATACAATTCGATTAACAGCGCCTTGTTTTTTTTAACGATTGAACGATATTTTTATTGAACAGTTAGTATGTAGTATATAATACGTACGATTTGCTTAGTTCTAATTAAAGTTAACAGTGTGAGTATTTATAGCACAGTATTTGTTGGCACTGAGGGGGATTAACTTCTTTACATAGATGTTGATTTTCACTTCATCACTTGTAGGAATAAGATCCTCATCCAGAAGTTCCATTAGTACAGCTGGCTGGGATGTTTTGGCTGGCTTATGATGCTCTTTATTAGGGGATTAGGGTGGTCGGCCATGTTTTGCAGACATCTACGGCTGGATTCGATGAGGTACCTGTCAAGTTTCAATATTTTTGCTTATCCGTAGAGTCTCCTGTTACTGACGTGCTTCCTTCGCATCCTGTACAGATCCGCAAGATCTTCCGCTCGAGAACTGCCAGCTTGTTTAAGTGAGTTTTTGTTGCCGAGTACCAAGTAGGAAAGCAGTTTTTGATCACAGGCCGAATGAGCTGCTGGTAGAGAAGTAGTTTCGTCTTCTGGCTCAGTCCGTTATTTCAGCAGTTTCGAACAGAATATAGGAAAGCGTACCACACACGAGAACTTTTATAGCAACTTGCTATAAACCATTCCAAACCATATATGGCTAGACACTATCTCCTCGTGGTATATTTCTGTACACACACACTTACTCACAAGCAACGCCTTCCATTGGATGTACATTATAGTGATGCCACTTTATTGATTCGGTTGAACATTGGGGTTACTTTTAGGGAATTTGCCTTGATTGTTGGATGTACATTACAGTACATTACAATATTCTTTCTTATTCACATTAAAAGTTTATATCATTATATGTCACTATGTTCAAAATTGACAATATTGTGAATTTCTTCGTAGTCGTCGAGCCGCTTTCACAGCTTTGAAGCATATGCAATTCAAATGAAGGGTCTTAGAAGTTTGGTTGTTTAGTGATTGACAATTCGTAAACTGGTTTATTTTTTACCATTTCGGAATGAATAGACTACATTCTGAAGAATGCTTGCAAATCGTTCAAATTCGACATAATAGTCCATCAGAGCAAGTTATTTGGAACATAATGAACATTTTAGTACCACGCACACTTTTTTTAGAGCGCACATCAAGGGGTTATGAATACCCTTATAATGTTTAAAGACACAGTGCGATCAATTGGGAAAGTATGAAATGATCTAGTGGGAGACATCAAAGCAATTTGCTTTTAAACACTTGTGAATCGTAATGTTGATCCTACGCATCCACAAAGACTACACACTGTGCGCACAGAAGAAGAAGTTATTTCTGCGAGGACCCGAAGACCGAATGACTCGATTCGCCATCGTGAACAGCAGTCAGAGCAATTGGAGTGCTTGAAAATTGGACTTCACAATTACTTACTTCGAGCCAGCCGTAGAGCTCGTATGTCCGAAATTATTTTTAAGCACTAATGAATGGCGTAAGAATATCTTTTGTTTAGGTAAAACTTATACCATAGTAGTAAAACTAAGCTTACGTTCATTTTAAGTTTGTATACCTTACCTCCAAAGAAAAAACCCTTTATTCGTTTACTACCGATATATTTACATTTTACATTTTACATCAAACCTATTCCGCACATAAATCTACGGAATAGGGGGGTTTGCAGCCGGGCAACAAAGACCATTTGGCTGATACACCACAAGACTAACTACACAAATACTACATAGAACAAATAACACATGACAACAGCACGCAGTAGTACAAGACGGTCCCCCATCTTGTCACTAACAGCGCTCATTCCGAATTAATTACGGTGTTCTAATGGGAACCGACTCTTTTCGGATGACAAGGCCGTTGTCTACTACCGATATATAATCTCAATGATAGTAATACTGCGTGGTGGACTGTTGCATCTCAACTATGTTCCTTATAGGGATAAACTGCCGCTTGTATGTAACCTCTTTAATTTAAGGGTAAGAGAGGACTTGTTTCATTTTCTTGGAAGATGTCCGGCTCTGATGGAAATGTTAAGATTCTTTCTTGATTGAAATTTCCTAGTGGAGAGGGAGTTGATAGTGATCTTAAACGAAGTGGAAGTAGTATTTTCAAGTTATATCTATTTATGCATTTATATAGTATGAATCTGGCAGATGGCTATTATTGTTGCATATTGAAAAGAATAAACTAAACTAACTATAACTATAAGCCAATATGATATCTTAATGTTTTAATTTTGAGCTTCGGCGAAGCGAGTCAGTTGTTAATAAAAAGCAAGACGCCATAGCCACATGACAAAAGTAGGTATGCTCCATACACAAATAAATTGGTGGCCAACTCAATGTGATTCCTCAAGTCTATGAAAACGAGTGTCTTCAAGCTTAGAAAAGTAGGTTGTGTACAATCAGCTGGGAGAAATCAAAATTTCCTATCATTTTTCATAATTTATTTATCGTGCTGTGTCTGCCGCAGCAGCTTAAAGCAATTTCAACAAAACAACTGCCAAGACAACAGACGTTCTCGATGCAGCCGAAAGAGCGAGAATCATCGCTGGTGGAGTTCGGGACAAACTGGACTGTTGCACTGTATGCTTTTTACGAATGCCTTCAGAGTTTCATCTTTCTGTATATGAAAACAACCACCAGCGCTGCGGTCATCGCTGTGTCGCGTCGTCGCGACGTCGTTCATAAGTGGGACAAGGGACAACAATCCAATGCGCTGGACGCGAAGAGCGCATTTATTATTGAATTGGACTCCGACAAAAAAGACTTCTAATGATAACTTATGGCCAGTATTAGAATTAAGCAGACTGCTACCGTGCGACGCTCCCTTCGCACATACACACGCACTTTCATACTCAAACACGTTCTGGTACACCCATGCCAATGCGGAGCCATTGTTCAATGGCTGCCTCGATGGCTTATAGCATCAAACGAATGGCACTTAATTTTTTTTTTTCATTTTTTCATATACTTCTGTATACATTTATATTTTTCTTAATATCCGAAATATTTCTCGATTTGTCATGATAGTTTCGGTGGTGGATCGGAATTTTTCGGCAGCATTATTCTCTGCTTAGATTATGAGCTTTAACTAATTGAATTGCAGCAATATCGAGTTTGGGGGAAAAACGAAAAACGGTAGCTCAGTATAGGACAAATAAGACATCTTAAATGGGTGTTTGGGATTTTGATTTTGAATAAATGGCATCGATTTCATTTAAACACAAGGCGGAGGGTGAGGTTAGCTTGGAATTATTTTAAGCTTCGCTGAGCTGTCTAGAACGAATATTTGCTGCCCAAACGAGTGATTAGAGCTTATGCAAATGAAACAAAAAGTAAAAAAAGGAGGAGAAGTTCATAAAATTTTTATGGTGATTTCTATCGAGATCACCACGATTATGTCAAAGGTTCCTTGAGTCGACATGAATTTGAGTTCCACCTGTGCGAGCTTCTTGTTGATCTTTGAGCTTCCCGCATTTTGGTGTCAAGAGTAAAGACATATGGTGGGCATCCATCACGTGCCCCCATCAACGATACTCGAAGAGTGAAGAAATAATTCTGAATTATTTGAAGTCAGTAATTTATGAGGGCACATTTTGACATTTCGCCCCATTAACCGGCCTTCATGACAGTGCACATGTCCAACTCTAAAATTAGTTTTATTCGTGATCGCAGGATGCTCAGCTATCCTATACTATTACCATTCATAAGTTAAATCTATTTTGCCCACAAACAAACAATCTACAAAAACGAAAACGAAAAACCATCATAGAACGATTGAATTCGAATGATTGAATTGATTGATGATGAATGTCCAGGTCTGTGAACATGAACATGTTTCTATATTGAACAAACGCAATACAGTAGCCAATAATCTCAGCAAACAAGGGAAAACATTCCATTTGTACACACGTAGCGCTGAAAGGTATTTTATGTCAAGTTCTTGGGATGGTCATGTCAGCTGATGATAACCTTCTTATGCGTAACTCAGTTGACATTTTCTATCCATTAGTTGAAATTGTTGTGGTTTAATGTTCTTTGTTTTTTTAGTTGGCATAACAACGTTTAGGTTTTTCAAAACTTATAAAAGATTTTCATAAATGAAGCGATTCCGGAAATAAAAAGCAGGCGTCTTTTAAGAAAGCAAATTGTCAGTTGAATGTAGACTTTTCTAAGCGTGCTATTTTTTTGCAAAACTGTCATATACACGATTCGAGCTCCCAATAAAACGTATTGGCAACTGCCCGTTTCAATGTTACAGGGTTGGTGTTTTTGATCCAATTTTGTGACAAAAAAATGAAGGAAATGTCAACAATGGGTTGATTTACAAAAGTAGACAAGTAGCGCTTTCCATGCGAAAAGCGATACACCGAGGAAAAACTTTTTTTTTAACATTTCTGGGATTCGAACATCGAACCTGTCACGTATCTGGCAGATACACTTATCATTACGCCTCAGCTTAAATTTGTTCGAAAACAAAAGAAGTAGGTACTCGATTTACTTTGGGAAAATCGAATGCACGAAATGGCACCCTCTTATACTTTTGTTTTACAGGAATCACTTCTAAATAAATTTTTGACGCCAAATTTCAAAAAGTAATTTTACAATTTATAAGAACGCTATATGACCCGGTGTTGCGTCGCTCTGGTACCTACAAGTTATTCAAAGTGTTGTTCACGCAAAATTGCCTTAAAGCCAAAAGTTGTCAGGAACACCCGCTAAACTAAGCTGGAGATAACCTGAAAGTTTTTAGCTTCCTGTTTCTGATCCAATGGGAATATGAGAATAGTTAATGTAACTAAGATATAAAGCAGCAATCCCATGTTGAAAGTCCAGTAGTTTCTAAGATCCTGTTCCCGTGGGAATCCAAAGTTTTCAATAGTTACTCTACTATTTGGGACGCAGAAGACAGAAAAACATCTTTTACTCGAAGCCTTTAAATGAGTACCAAAAATCACTACATTCCATTGGTAATGAAATTATATGACAACTTTAATTTATTGCTCCGTTGGAATCACCAGTACTTGAATACGAGTATTTACTACAGCAAAAGTTAAAATATTTCACTGTACAACATCCGCAGGAATATGGGGCTTAAGTAAAGCCTCATGCTCTAGTCTAGACTATCTTTCACCAAGCGTAATTTAAATCGATTCAGCATTTTCTGCAAACTTAGTTTAACTTAATGACCGTCAGTACGGCTTTCGTAGCAAACGGTCCACTGGTGATTTGATGGCTTATCTCACCGAAAAGAGGAACCAATCTTTACATTGTTTTGGAGAAAGTAAGATTATTGCGCTTGATATTTCTAAAGCATTTGATAGAGTTTGGCATCAGGCTCTTTTATCGAAAATGCGTGCTTTTGGTATCGATGAGTATCTTCTTCGTTGGATTAGAAACTACCTTTCCGACCGTTCAATACAAGTTGTGTTGGATGGCTTCAAGTCTGATACCCACTTCATAAATGCTGGTGTGCCCCAGGGCTCCGTTTTGTCTCCGACTCTCTTTCTCATTTTCATAAATGATCTCTTGTCTGAAACTTCTAATCCACTTAACTGTTTTGCTGACGACTCGACCCTCAGCTTTTCATATTCGTTTCCAAATTCACGTCCCTGCTCTTCGGATGTGGAACTGGAACAGTTGCGTATGATAAGCTCATTGAATTCTGACCTTGACAGCATTGTTGCATGGGGTCTTATGAACCGAGTAGAATTCAATGCTTCGAAAACTCAATGCTGCCTCTTGTCGATGAAGCTTAACATTCCCCCATTGCCATTATCCGTGAATGGTACCTGCATCGAAGAAACCGAAAAGCTGTCAGTACTTGGTATGTGTGTAAACGATGATCTTCGTTGGAATGACCACATATTTGAAGTCGCCAAAAGCGCTGCTAAATGCTTAGGCTTCTTGAGACGATGCAGGAAATTCTTCACCCCTTCTGATCTGGCTACAATTTATAAGGCCTTCATCCGCCCAAAACTGGAGTATAACTCCCATATCTGGTCAGGTGCTTCCCAAACATCTTTGCACCTCCTTGATATGGTACAAAATAGAGCGTTTAAATTGATAGGTGATAGTTCAATCGTATAGAATCAATTGATTCTCTTTAACATCGTCGAAACATTGCCTGTCTCACTCTCTTTTATCGCTTTTTTCACAAGCAGTGCTCTAGTGAAGTAGCCAGTTGCATTCCTCCCCTGAAACAAGCCGCAACACCCGCCTCGCTAGGAATGTTCATCAGTTTTACCTTGAGCCCAACTTCGGACGTACAGTCAAGTATAGAGATTCGTATTTCAGTCGCACCACCCGAATGTGGAATGCTTTACCTGGCTCTGTGTTTCCCCTTCATTACGATTCACAAAGCTTCAAAAGCAACGTGCATCGGTGTCTCCTTTCAAATCCTTTCCTATTTTCCTAAATGCTCGCACTGTGTTTAACAACATTATAAGGGTATTCATAACCCCTTGATGTGCGCGTTAATTATAAAAAAAAAAAAAAAACTTGTCTGAGTTTTTTTAAAAATCCCGTTTCCATTTCCTTGGGAATATTGGGATGAGATACAGTCTATCTTACTGAAGGATAATACAGCATCGCAATATTGACAATTTTTTGGAAATCCGTCTGGTTTTTTTAAGTTGCCGGTGGAATTTGTGGATGAAAGTTCTCTGTGTTATTCAACGATAGTGTAGCATTCAAGCTAGTAGTTTCTCGTTTCCGAGAATAATAGGAATAAAGGTATAAAATATATAGCACATGTTCTTCTGGTGGTACCCGTGGCGGTGAGCATGTCTGCCTGTTAGCCCAGAGGCTCGTGGTTCGAGTCCCAGCGGAGGCCAAAAAAATTCATTGCCATGAAACACGATTTCTCGATTAGCCGTTCGGAGCCGGCAGAAAATTGTAGGCCCCCTTTATTCCCTCACAAGGCAATAGTTGTCAGAATTGAGCTAGGCTCAGGGGCTCCTCGCTCTGTTGCGCCACCCTATTCATTTTTAGTTTATGTCCTTCTCCAGGATCACTTCAAAGTTTAAATGCCAGTAGTATATTGTAGAAGTGGTTAAGGACACTGGACATAAGCGTTGTCTAAAAATCAGCTATACGCTTCGATGGATTTCTTCAATGGATAAAGATAAAGATGCGTCGTAAGAAATAGATTCAAACTGCTTTACCAAAAAAAACACGCGTACTTTAATGTCGTAGCAACACCATTTAGCGTATCGAAATCGTAGTTAGCAAAAAACTAACTACCAAAACCACTGATATATTTAATAAAAGTAATTTCAGTTAACCACCAACTTCACTCAATCGGGCTGGGTGTGAAGAAATCTACCCCTTGACTGCCTAAAATACTCGAGTGGTCGCGATATTACACTGGAGGGAGACGTCGAACAGCAGAGCGAACCGATCGCTTGATGCCAACGCAAGTTTGAAATCGATCGCCTGGAGCCAAGAGAGCAGGTACAGGGCAGGTAAGAGGGCAACGCCAACACTTTTGTTATGACTAATAGCGAATATAAAATTATGTCCAGTATAGAGTCCACGTACTGATAGGCAGAATTGTAATAAAATTAAGAGCTGAGCAATCTTATTTGGCTGCTTCGACGCTAAATATAATAAGGGGCCTTTATAGGCTCCAAAACTTTAATTTTTCGGCATGAAGTTGATCTACATGATCTTTCAACATTTCTATTAAGAAATTTCTTTGTTTTTAGAATTTATCTTTTTAATTTAATTTTAAGGTTTGATTTCAAGATTAAGGTTCTTCACATTTGGCTACTTTAAGACTTTCTCACTGCTGTACTCTGGAGTAGTCAAACGGATTCGGTACCACTGCTACCTATTGCTAAGGCTGTAAAGTTCTTCTTTGATAAAAGGAATAGATAATAAAGACAAAGTTTAAAGGCCTACAATTCGTAATAATTCAATTTTGTTGAGCCTCTTGGAAAAGTATATAGAATGCTGCGCAACGCACAAAAAAACCGAAGATCTCTGAAGTTCCCTTAGAAGTAGAATTCCATTCGTGTAGTTGTTAGTTCTTTAAACATTCTTGAAACCCTACACATAGCCTAATACTATTTTCAGTATGTCCTGACTTTAAGTTAAATTTTGAGTGGCTATAACTGACATTACACAGCTCCTCTGCTTTTAGTGATTCAGGATCAGGAATCCTGTCTCCAGCATTCATGTTGTGTAAAATAAGTTTAAGGTAAGACGCATAAATGTCGTATTAACTTCAACTTCGTCTACTAGCACTACCCTATACCTACATACCTACCTCTCATTTTATGGTAAGACCACCATCCTCTATTTTTGCTGCAATCGTTGTTTAAAACGTCTTTTCGTCTTCCTTTAGGGGCACTGAGGGTATTGCGATGTCCACTTCTTCCATTCTTTCACTTGCTCGTTATGTATATATTGATATCAATAGCTTTCCAAATCTTTTTTGGGTTGAAATTAGTTTTTTTACCAACTTGGAAACAGATACCATCAGAAGTTTTGCATTACTTTTGTAGTTTGGTAAGTAATTGGAGTTAGCAATAAGTTTTTTCTCTTATTTTGTATGAAAAATGAAGAGCAACTGACATTACGTCAATGCCAATATTTTATCGATCATTTTTGCACCCTAACACATTTCAAAAATGGTAAATTTTCATGTGTTATGAGACTTCTATTGACTGACTAACATAAAACCGATTTGATATCGATTCCCGATATCATAAATACTGATCCCATCTTTTATATTTTCACTTAAAAGCATTTTTCTGAACTGGCTTAGATCTAAGCAATCTCAAAGTATGAAAGTACACCACTTTCATAAAATTTATTTTCACATAATGCTATCCATATGTGTAATTTTTGAAATTCTTGCGCAGCTATAGCTAGTATACTTGTCAGTAGTTACAAATAAACTGTATAACATCATCATTGCCAAGAGACATTTAAGTAGTGTGTGACATAAGAAACTTCGAGTCACGTAATTAGAAATACAGCCACGTTCAGCGTTCCTAATCATTGGTTTAATCCAAAGTAAACATCAATTACGGATACCTTTCAACTGACGGATGGTGTCAAAAAGTGCGCACTCACTGCGTAGAATACTCGAATCCAATTTCATAGCAAAATCGCTCCAAAATAACATCCACTTTATACCAAAAGTCCAAGACCTGTGAGTACTCACAACCATTAATAGGCAATAATTTGGGGGCTCAACGAAGACCGGTAGCCGTTGGTATCTGTGTCGGTGTCGATGTTATGTCGTCTTCGCTATCGACCGCACTCTGCCATATAATAATTGTCATTAATTTTCTTGTTTTTCTTTCGACTCTGTATACATTCTGCTCATTTGTCCAATAATCGGGCAACAAATGAGCCAAGGGGTATACGCAACGCACAGAGCACGCAGTACATAAGCATCATTTTGGTATCTGCTTGGCATCTTCTTGGCTTGGTTCTTCGATTATTATGACACAATCATCGTATAAAATGTGAATTTATGAAAACTTCAAAAGTTGGTATTTTCAACAATAAGATTATAAATGGACTCCAAAGTTCGCCATTAAGAAAAGAAACCCGCTCAAAAAGCCAAAAGGTTTCTTTTCTCAGACTCTGGTGTCTGATGCTGGTAGGTAATTCCGGGTGTCGCCTTGTAGCTGTGTGTGTTGGAGAGATAAAAAAGTAATAATAAAACTCTACCTACCGAGCTATTTTATGGGACTACAAAGAAGTTAACCTTTTCCCAACGATACAGTGGCATTTTAAAAGAATGCCATTAAACTGCTGTTATTGATGAAGTTAAATGAACAGAAGTGAAGTTTAACAGTTTTTTTTTACTATAGTTTGCTGTCGATTAGTCGTCGGAGGCGTATTCATGTGTTTTATGGCAGTCTCGTCAAACAAAAATCAACTTATTTCAATTGGCTACGAAGTAACCAATACTTACATCTTACTTACGTTAAATTAAAAGAAAATTTTCTGGAGATGTTTGTCTGTGTTGCAAAGAAGCTTGGATTGATTAAACTAAATTAGCCAAGTTCTGCGGAAATAAAATACTCCTATGCCCCAATAGGAGTATTTAGGATTATGGTAAAATCTATAGGACGAACTTAAAATCTACTCGTGACCGACGCGACGGCGACGGTACTGTTATCGCAAAAGAGTTTTACCGTCGTCCAGTAGCCTATTGTCAAAGTTTCATCCAGTCCCCTTTGTTATTTTTGCTTTGGAAGTCTTTGGAAGGGAGCGTGTCGATCGGTTGGTTTCAAAAAGTGCTGTTCCAGCACGACAAACCGCCGGCTCACACGAATCGAAATGCGCTACGAATTACTGACCCTTCCACCCTACTCTCCAGTTTTTGCCACTGTGACTTTTTTTTTCTGTTGGAGGTTTTTAAAATACCAGTCCGACCTAAATACCGGTCCATTGTACTACCAGTTAGCAACCTTCCACTTGTTATAGCTTTCCAGATGTTCGTAGAAAAGTCTTGACGCTGCCATGATAAGGAGCCTAAGTTACCAGCTCTCACCATGTCTGCGCCGAGTATCTGTAACCTCATGCCCCTGTGACTACTATTTGTTTCCAAACCTGAAAAGTCACTCGCCGGTAATAGATTGTCGAACTGGGAGATCTTCGCCGACACGGAGGCCTATTTTGAAGCTCTCGAGAAAACATATTTTTTTGACGGGTTCAAAAGTTGGAGCATCGCTGGGCTAAGTGTCTCCAGATGGAAGGAGATTATGTGAAAAAATAAATTGCCACTTTTCAGAAATGTTGGATCTTCTTTTGTAGCGAAAGTACGTGTTGAATGACTATCACAAAGTGGTAGCAAGGACTCTGTTAGCAATATCAGTCCGTTTTCTCACAAGTTGTAGTTGAAAGAAATGCGCATTCCTCTTCGGGCTTGTTGTGTCCATTGTTGAGATGTCAAAGCAGCATATAAAAGAACAAAATCTTTTTACTACAATTGGTAGATTTTTAAAAACGTCTACACAACACTGTTTTCCAAATAGGTACACAAGTCGAATTTAAAAAGGGTACCCAGCCTTTGATCTTGATATCCACAGAAAGCAAATTTGTATATTCTCGATGTCCAATGTTCCGAAACAATGAAATCAAATCTCCCAATACATGACCAGACCAACTCATCTCCAATTGTTCTCTTAGTGACAAGTGACACTACGCCTGAAGGATTTTTCAAAACCCTAATTATCTTCCCATCAAATCAAAATGCTCTCTCAGGTAACGACTTAAAGGATATTCACTTTTCAATCAAATTAGAAGCAATCGCGTTAGTAATAAGAGATTTTGTAACCCGATCCGGAGACCAATTCAAAAATGTGTCACTCTCCAAAAATGAAGGTCGGTATGCTGATGTGTCAGATAGTGCCTATAGTTTTCTAAAAAAAACATTTGAATCTCAAAGCAAAGGTAAACACAAAAGAATCGATAATGCGAAGGAGCAATATTACAACACTTGGCCGCACAACAAAAGAAACCTACACATGCAGGACCTTGATCAGTTTTTGGGAAAAGCAATGCCGCAAGTGCACTACTTTGAGTCCAAGACTGAACAGAGCATTCGACCTTTCTTTCTTTCACATTCCATCTATAGATATGCGTGAAATGATTGCCCAACCCATTGTGTTAATAGAGTGGTTGCCTGAGAAACTAGATGCATGTTTACACATTGCTTACGGCTACCGAATGATCGTCGTTTACTGGAAAATTGGAATTTTTTTTTTTTTTTCAAATGTTCAAAGAAGCTTGACTTGAGGGTAAAACGAGTTTACCACACAAAAGGACCAAAAGAAAGACCTTAGAAATATACGTCAGTCCATTAATAAAATTCAACTCGAACTCCCCCAAACAGAAACACACACTCGCATTGCCGTCATTGTTCATAAAAAGGATGTGATAATGAAAGGATAGACACATCGGCCGGTCACACTCAGTCAGTTCGAATAGTTTTGGGAGGCTCGATATAGGAAAATGAATCATTCCTATGAAAACCTGAAAAACTAGAGGATATGATACTGACAACCGGGGGTCAAATTAGGGACATTATTTATTGCGGGTCCATTCTTTGGTCAGGTGAATTTTCAACAATAGAGTCACACATCACCGTCACATGTATGCTATACAATGTACATTTTTACCTACCGACCGACGCACGATGCAACAGGAAGGAAGTCGTTACTGCAAGTGTCAACTGCACAATAGGTGACAATAGATATGTGAAATCGTTAGCCAAATGATTTGTAAAGTAGGGTTTTAATATTATGTTTTATACGAACCCTGCATCATAAATGAAAAACTTATTTGAACTTCTCTAGTTAACACTTATAGAATTGTGTGTTTTGAATACGTAAATTGATTTTGTTGTTCATCAAATATGATGATTCTCTACCAGTGTGCTCAAAAAAGAAGTGTGCAGAATCCGTAACATTTTAGAAGATCGTCTATCGTCTATATTCGATCGATAGTATCGTCAAAAGACTGTTTCATGTGATCTCGCTTTCAGCGGTTGATATGAAACTATTTTAGTACGTCTCACACATTTTGGTAGCTCTTTAAGCGTCTTGAACATGTTTTTTCAGTACCTATAAATTAGATGACAGTCTTCTAAAACGTTACAGAATCATAGAAGCAGAATAACCTGCGAACAAAAATTGAGGAGCTGTTAAGGAGTGGAAATCTTACGCTTATTCGTCAATTCTCCAAAAGATGTTTTTACTGATACAATCTTAGCTTCAGACTTAAAGTCAGGCTTTACTTAAAACTTCGCCAACGAAACTTTATATTCTGCAGACAGACTTCGTGTTACAAAAGCAAAAATGTAAGCAAATAGAAATCGAGTGTAAGAAAAGTAAAGGATCTTGTAGTAGTTCTTCGACGCTTTGAGTGCAAACGTATGTCGCTTTATAGATCATTCCGAAGTTCAACAAGCCACTTTGTCAAACATTAATGCTTCTGAAAAAACCTAGGAGAAACATGGAATGAACAAATTATGTGTCCACAATACTTGATGAACTATATTCCGATTTTCAAAATAAGGGCTAAATAGCTTAAATAGCTTATAAACCGATTTTATTACCAACAATAAATGGAGGTGGTGCACCTATGCGACTAGTACCAAATAAAAGCCTACGTTTAGCCCAATTTATCTGCCAAATATTTTTGAATTTGGCCTTGGTGATTTTGAGATAATTGGACTTGAGATTGAGCACCGGAAATGGAAAAAAATCCGACATTTTTGCAAACAATTACGTAATATTTCGAAAAGTATAGCACGTAGGATAATGATTTAGGTATCATATGGAAGATCAAGGAAGATGTCTTTCAATTAATGTAAAAACACTTTTTTCAAAATGCCTTTGTAATTTCGAAAAGAAAAATCTAAAACTTGTTTGAAAAGCAACACTTTCGATTGACGTTCGAAAGCCAATATCTCGAAAAAATCAGTGATGATCTATATTTTTTTTTGTGCCACATTAATTCTTAATTGATAACCTTTAATTTGATATATAATTTCCCTTAAATTGATTTATAATAATATAATTTCTAAACAGTCCATTAGGAATTAGTCTGTTCCTTCTGGGTACTTCCTGAACAGTTATATGCTTGAGACAAGCATATAACTTTTGTGCCAAGTTAAATGGCACTTAAAGTGACTTAAAGTGCAAAACTGTAGAGAGCTAGCTCGAAATCGAAATTGTTGTCGTATGATTTTGGTTGAGGCTCAGGTTCACCCCGAACTGTAATGCCCACCTAAGTAAGTAAGTAAGAAACTTCGGACGAACAATAAAGTATAGAGATTCATATTTTAGTCGCACCATCCGAGTGTGAATTGCTTTTCCAGACTCTTTTTCCCCAGCATTACGATTCACAAAAACTCAAAAGCAATGTGCATCGGTGTCTCCTGCTAAATCCTCTCCTTGTTTCCTAAATGCTCGCACTTTGTTTTATAACATTATAACAAGGGTATTCATAGCCCCTTGATGTGTGCTCATTATCAAAAAAAAAAAATCTTTTTGCTTATCATTGTTGCGTTAATCTGAAGGAAACTTATCCGAAAGCTATATTCAGGTTGTGTCTATACGAAAAAGCATTAGATTAAGGGGGTATTTTGGTCTTAAGGTTTGAATTTCAGGTGATTTTTTAAGTGCTTTAAGAAAAGGCAATCAATATTTTTACCATCCATATTTTATTAGTTATTTATTAACATTGTAAGAATAAAGAAAAAGAAAATCCAAATAAAAAAAAAATTTTCAATTTCAAAAATTAGCAGCTGATGAAGTGGAGAGTCTTAAAAAATTGGCACCCGACCATACCCACGATTTCAACCCTCCTAGTTGAAAAAAAAAGAACAGATTTATTAAACTAGAATAATGTAGCTATGTCTGGAATTACGGAAAAGTTGGAAATTTTTTTTTCAGAAAATGACGACTGCCTGAAAAAAGAACAATTGTTGTACCTCTTTTTTTTACAGTTTCGGATTTCTCAAAAATAACAAAAATTTAAATTTGGATATGGGGTAGTTACGGACATAGACAAGTCTATAAAGAAGATTCTCTAAAAAATTCAAGTAAATCGTTTCTGTAGAACCTGAGAAATCCTCGGTATCGTTTTGAGAAAGACTGTTTCGAGAAAAAAGCGTTTGAAGTTTCGTTTAAAGTTTAGTTCTGGCCGAACCAGTTTGTATGCGTGGTCAGAAAAACATCCACATCTCGGAAAATAATTTTAATTCTGAAAAATCCTCTGGCAGATATATTCTTCAGTAGAACACCCCAAATTCATAGAATTGAGACATTTGCTATTAGAGTCTCAAGGAAAAACAAAAGCATTTTTTTTATTTGTTTCCTCAAAAAGAAAATCAAATGAAACCATATGTATTACGTCAAAAATATAGCGTCATATGTTTTAAATTTAAATATACAATTAGCACAAAAGCATAAAATAAAGAATTTTTTGTGGGTTGCAGAACTTATATTTCCTTCATTTTAAACTTTTATTGGCTACTTTTATAGGAGTTACACCAAAAAATTAAGGGCACTGTCGCACCTAGAGGGTTGAAAAAATCGATATTTTGAAAAAAATATATATTGAAGTACAACATCTGGAGAATATCTCCAGAAATTTTCAAGTCGATTTACGGCTGTTTAAAGTTGGCGCCTTTCGTTCGAGTGGTGAGTGAACACGGTACTACAATGCTCACCTACGAACTTACCGACAACTTTAAACAAGCAGATGT
The DNA here is from genome assembly GCA_949752695.1 of Melanostoma scalare. Classification (NCBI taxonomy): domain Eukaryota; kingdom Metazoa; phylum Arthropoda; class Insecta; order Diptera; family Syrphidae; genus Melanostoma; species Melanostoma scalare. Next base: position 1,864,827 of record OX456985.1, read on the forward strand.
AAGCAGCATATTGTATATTGTGGCGACGGTTCACGGTAGTACCTTTACGTAGCCGTATGGTAGTGTGGTCGATCTATCGACTATCTCTAAACCACTTTTTTGAAGTCGGTGACCGCGATAACTCACAATTATTGTTATTACAAAAACAAAGTAAGTTATTGCGAGTATTTTTTTGAATATAGAACCGATTTTTTTGCCGATTTAAACTCCAATTTTGGAATGAAAATCGAACTTTTTTTTTAATGGTCACCGAAAATTCTTTGTTTCAGATAATTTTTGAAGGCAAGATCGCGGTCACGGCAAAATAAAATTTTTTTACATGCCCTTACTTATTTATCAAAATGTGTGCAAAATTTCGTTTAAATCCATTTCACACTTATCCTAAAAAAATTCACGAAAAATCAACGTTGCAGGTGCGATAGTGCAGGTTTGTTCGTTAAAACTTTTTCCAAGTAACCCTGCAGCTACACGATCAAGATATGGTAATTCATCAGCCTACATATACACTATGTCAAATTCCTGTTCGTGTTTCGGCTGTGACGTAGGCGACTTACAATTTGCCAGGCAAATGGATTTCAATCGACATGTCATTATATATTTTCAAAATGGCACCCACAAGAAATTTGAAATTCAAAGATTTTTCCAGGCACTCTTCTCTCTTTTTGAGGGTATTTGACGAAGCTGTCAATTTCATGGCTACTGAAACTGCTTCTCGGCTGGCTTTCAATATTCCATACCAGTTGGGTTTCAATTTCGAAAAGTTTGGTTGTGTATGTAAGAAAGTTCGAATGTATTGTAAATGGCTTACCATATCTTGATCGTGTAGCCCCGGGGTAACTCACTTCCTGATTAACACAAATAAAAAGTCAATTATTTCAATAAAACATATCCTTAACAAGCGAGTAAACAACCGTTTATATATAAACTATGCGAACTACCATGCTGGGATGTTCATGTGAAAAAGCAAATCTCGTGGGAGAAAATTAAATCGAAAAAACGACCTTCCGGGAAATTGCTGTTAGCAATTTGAACGACTTGTTGAAATTGCGTGTATTGACACATCGCCTTATGGTGCTCTTTCATTGCATCGTATTCATCCGAGATTATTAGCCTAATCCATCCTTTCATAAGCTGTCGAGCAGGACCAACTTTCCAGTGGGATATATGCAATCCTGATCCAGACATCACCCAGACAATAGGGTCTGCGAAATGAGTTCTACCTTTCGATTTTTTCTTCCAATTCACTTAACCCACAGCAGACATCATCACAAAGAGACCCAGAGGAGCATTTCATATCGACATTTGCAATTGGCAAAACAAAGTTATATTTAAAAAGTTCAACTCAGGTGCACCATCAGGGGTCTTATAATGGCAATCAATATAAAGGTCCTAATTCCCTCTGACCTTCATAGAGGAGCAACGATTTCTATATAAGCATTAAATTATTAGGTTTTCATCTTTTGCGAAAAAATGGTTCACATATAGTTTTGTTATTAGAACTGCATCTGCCTGGAGGGTGTTTGTGGCGGTTAAAAGAGAACAGGGCAAATATTATCGATCCTTGCCTTCGGTGGTGATTGATTGGAATTGCAATATTATATCTCATGGTGGCCTACTTAATTTCTAACCCACTACCCTTAACTTTTCACATGAGTGCGAGTACACTTCGTTGGTTCTTTCTTGCGCGTAGGTGAGAGGATATTGTTTTCTTTTCCTTACACGCTCAATTGAGCTCTATGGCTTCGTATTGGTTATGAATGTGCTGTGAAGGGTGAAAGCGAAGAAAAACGTACACTTTGCAAAGGCTTAGGTGATATACGGAAATTTTCAATTCAGACTCTTGATGAACAAATCGAAAGTAAATGAAAAAAACTAGGAGTTTGAATATAGTATTGCGAATTTCATGCAAAGTTATCTATGTACGGTCCAACTTACTCTACTAATATAATAATGAGCAAATCACACAGCGTATGTTTCTTTTTCTGTGACCAATGCCAAGAATTTTTAAGAAAAAGAGTTAAACTATAATATGCTGAATCTTCATTTCTGATGCACAACATTTGTAAAACCGCTCATCACACAACATAAAGATTTATAGAAATTCACTAGCGCTAAACTGTTCTCGACTCAGAGATCGGATGGTATTTTATTATTTCAAACCATTTGGCTTATGGTTTCAAAGCCAACAATATCCGCATCTTTTTGAGAAAGAATCGAATGAAGTATAGTTCGTACAACTCCAAGGAAAGAGAACGAAGGGGATGTATCGGCAGCTGGAATAGGTTTTCGCTGTTGCCGCAGATAAAATCAAGCTATTTAAGAAGTTCGACAAAACAACTTGTATAAAGGGTAACCATCTTCAAAATAGCCACTCAAAAGACAAGAAATTCTCAGGAGGTTCGTTCGTGGAAGTTCAGTAATAATACCAAAGGGCAGCTTCTTAACAAAAAAAATTCTGCACATATGTATGGCGACACTATTGTCATGGTTTGCTGAAGGAACAATTTCTTCGAGGGCACTTTTCAGAAGCTGAACTTTACTTAGCGGAACTTTACTTACCCGACATTACAGGCGAAAAAGTTAGTAACGCAATCAAGAACTCCAAATAAGGCAAAGACGAGATACCATGAGAGTTTTGGAAAAATGTGTGGGACATCAGGCTTAGATGGATCACGATTCTCATCTCCAAGCTTAAAGGGTTAGAGGTAGTCAGGGGCGTAAAAAAATGGCATTTTTCAATAATTTTTTTTAATAGTAATTAATCTTTTTTCACAAAAGCAAAAACGTAGTATCATTTCATCATACTTTAACATTACTTCACTCAAATTTCAAAAAAATACTAAATATTTTACAAGTTACTTGTCCTTGCGGTGCCAACTGTAACTCAAAAACCGCTCGAAGCTCGATAGATTTGAATGAAACTTATTCAGTTTTTGAAAACATAAAAAGCTAGTGCCTGATCGAAGAATTTTTTTTTCTTTCAAAATTAACAAAACGGCGGCCTGAGGAATTTTTTTTTCTGATTTTCGGAAAAAAGTCAAGTTTATAAAAAATCGAATTTTTATGAAAACAAAAATCCTTCGATCAGGCACTTGCTTTTTATGTTTTCTAAAAACTGCATAAGTTTCATTCAAATCTATCGAGCCGTTTTTTGAGTTACAGTTGGCACCAGTTCGAAAAACATAGTTTTGAGAAAATCGCATTTAAAGTTTTACAGTCGCCTTTTTTTTTTTTTTTTTTTTAATTTATAGGGTGAAGGTGAAAATTACCTTTACAAGCCCGTCGACCTGAAAGATCTTTTGTGCTGTTCCCTTAGGTTTAATTACACGTAGTGTATAGGTTTGTTCATTCGAAGCTGAGGTCATGTAAGAACCTAAGAATCTTCCAGGAAGAGGTGTTTCTGATATCAAGGGGACAGGGGAACCCTTTATTGAATATTTTAAGCCTGGATCTAGCTAAGGCAGGGCATTCACATAAAATGTGTTCAGCCGTTTCTATGTCTTCAAGACAGAGACGACAGGTGTCATCTTTGCTGATGCCCATGTTTTTAAGATGATACTTGAGAGAGCAGTGTCCCTTGAAGAAGTCCGTAAGTAACTTTGCGTCACGTTTGCTCATGTCAAGAATTTCTTTCATACGTTTGTGTTATAAGTCAATGAATAGTTTTGACTGACGATGGCCATTTGAGTTGTTCCAGGTGCTGATCATGTTCTGTCGTTCCCAGGTAGCTAATTCGTTTTTAAGGCTACTTATTGGGAGACCACAGTAGGGTTCAGGGCCTTTGAATTGGGACTGAAAGCCAAGTCTAGCAAGTCGGTCAGCCTCTTCGTTACCCGGTACGCCTTCATGACCAGGCACCCATGAAAGAGTTATTTTATTGTGAGTAGCTAATTGAAGTAAACAAGTCAGGCAGTTCCAAACTAGTTTGGATTCGATTTTTGTCGAGGAGAGAGCCTTTAGTGCTGCCTGACTGTCAGAGCAGATTAGGATGCTTGATCTTCGGAGGTTTCTTCTAATGCATTCCCTAATACAGAATTCTATAGCCATTACCTCTGCCTGAAAGATAGTAGTTGTGTTACCAAGGATGTAGATGATTTAAAGTTGGGACCGTAAATCCCTGCACCTACACCGTTGTTTGTTTTTGAACCGTCAGTATACCAGATGTATTGGAAGTTATTTGTAAGAATTACAGGGTTCTTCCATGCTGAGCGGTTTGGAAAGATTACAGTCGCCTTATGTACAGTAATGAAAGCTGAAAATAAAGCTGAATAACTCGAAAGATATTTGTCGGACTCACTTCAAACTCTCAGAGACTTTAAGAAAATGAAGAAAACAAAAATCGATTTTTTAAAAATTCTGATTACCCCTAACCCCTTGCAACGAAGGGAAAGTGACATTCTACCGATGTATGTCTCACACTTTGAAGATCGTTCACCGGATATTGGGAAACAGCTCCTGTGGAAAAAAATTATATGCTATCTGCTTACCAATGGGGGTTTGTCGCAGGCAAGTCAACAACTAATGCAAATCAAAGTAAGTTGTTCCTTAGAGAATTTGTTCTTTGCGCTGATTGACAAAATTTATAATAAAATCTTAATTTCATTATATATTGCCATATTATCATAGCTGTAAAGGAAAACAAATTGTCCTATATCTCTAACTAGGTATTAATTCAGAAAAATGTAACAAATTAAATTATGCTACTTAATAAATAGAATTGAATTGAAAAAAAAAAATTCACTTCGAAAAAGCATTCGCCGACAAACCCGAGATCTAAAAACCAATGAGGAGGTCCAGAGGACTATGTTCTGTGTGGTGTGAACGGTGACTAAAGTTAGATATGACGATGGAATGTGCGTTCTGATGGAGAATTAACCTAATTATGTCTATGGCCACCGCCCCCCACTTTGGGGCAAAAACGCATCATTACAGAGATAATTAAACACGTTTCCAAAACTCCTCTTACCCAAATCTATAAAAAAGAAACTTATGGGGGTGAGTGAACGAAAAACATATTATTTACCTTTGGCAGGTGTTGTTAACAAATTATGATTGTAATTGCTACTATTCTGAGTCCAAAAAGCTGTCCATATTTTCAGTCTGTTGTTGGTTGTTTAAATTGGGCTGTAAAAACATTTCGATAGCGTCACAATTTTTGATAGGTTTTCTGAGGACACGGCCTCTCATTGAACGGCAAAGCGACAAAATAAGATCAAAATGGAAAACTAAACGGCATAATTCTCTTTAGTTGCTAATAAATGGATTCTATAATATTTACACTATGGGTTCATAGTTTCTGAAAATGTGTCTTGCCTAGATATTTTTCGACCAAAATATTCTCTATTCATTTTGAAATCCTTATTTCGGGCTTCTAACAATTCTTCGCTTAATATTGTGCAACTAGCTGAGCCGCCCGGCTTTGCTCGGGTCTGTAGTTTTAAGGTTCCAGTTCTGGGAATTTGGGGAAGAAATATAATCTGTCTTACTGTGGGACTAAGTGGTATCCTAATGCTGAAAGAATTTTTGAAATCTATCCAGCAGTTTCTAAGTTTCCGTTCCCATGGAAATATTTGAATTAAATGTAGGTCTATCTCACTGAGGCTGAGGGATAATGTAACATTCCTAGAGTTAAAAGAATTTTTGAAATCAAATCAAGTAACTTTATGGTTCCCGTCCTCGTTCCCTTTTCTGTTCCCGTGGGATTATATAGGGATGAAATACACGCCAAGTTACTGAGGGATTATGTGGCATCCCAGTGCAGAACGAATTTTTGAAATTTGTCCAGTAGCTTCTAGGTTTCCGTTCACAACCTCGTTCCTGTGGGAATCTTCCGTTCCCATGGAAATATGTGAATGAAATGTAAGTCTATGTCACTGAGGGATAATGTAACATTCCAGAGTTGAAAGAATTTTTGAACTCGGTCAAGTAACTTTATGGTTCCCGTCCTCGTTCCCGTTTCTGTTCCTGTGGGATTATAGGGATGAAATATAGTTTAAGTTACTGATGAAGGGAGTAAATGTAGCACCCCTAGTGCTGAAAGATTTTTTGAAATCTGCGGAGTAGTTTCTAATTTTCCGTTCCCAGCCCCGTTCCTGTGGGAATATGGGGATCAAACCTTGACAGGAACCATCTCTGAACTAAACTATGTCTACCCTGAAAATTTCATAAAAATCCGTTGGGTGGTTTAGGAGTTTACCCCGGACATACATACATACATACATACATACATCCTACTTTATATATATAGATATACTTTGAGAAATTATTTCATGTCCATCAATAAGAATTTCATGAACTGCAGTGCTCATGTAATACCAATAGATACAGCAATTCAAAAGTTTCGCATTTTTAAGACAATAAATTTTAAATTTTTGAACATTTATACTTAATCTGTACTTGAAAAGCAATGCAAAACTACGAAATCTTGTTATCAGATATCCATCAATGTCGGTTATTTTGCTCCATTTTGGAGGATTTCTCATACCAGCTCGATCCACCAGCTCGAAACTTCATTTGAGCTGCAAACACCAGCTCTTCTTTAGATCTATGATCATCAACTCTCTCGCGTTTTTCTCGGTTCACTCAAAAGATCTCAACTAATGTGAGGGCGTTCAAAGGACAGTGAATGCATTTAAATCAAACTTTTCTCAAAACTGATCTTGTACTGTGGATTTTCTTCCACTTAGATTTACTTTCAAAGACGTGTCAATGACGAAATATTTTTTTTCAGTAGTCTTTAATCGACCGTTTAAAAAAGAGCTTGTGCTTTTTTCCAGATATAATTAGCCCTTAAACAAAATGGTAGAATTGATAAGACAAAGTGGTTTAATATGTTGCGCACTTATTTATGAACACAAAAAATTTAAGAAAAAATATTTCAGAAGAACATTTTATACTTTCTATTCAGTTTTCAATAATAAATAGATTCAATTATGATATACAATTTAAATCTTATTATAATGTGACCACTACTTAGCAAAGGCTTTAGTGCTTTTATAAGTAACTGATACACATTTTTAATTTTTGTGTCAATTTTTCTACGTAGTCGAGCTGAAACTAATGCTTTTAAAAAGAATACACCAAAATTAACAGGCTTTATATAAAATTTTTACTAAAAATAAATTTTTAATATAATTTAAACACAATTTTAACTTTATTTTCAACTCTGATGTCGATTGGTAATGTAACCACTGACTGAGAAAAAAATTTGTGATATTATGTGAGGAATATTATAAACTAATCGAAACATAGAAACATAGGAACTTGTTACGTTTAGAAAAACTACTTATCGCCGCTTCTGCAAAACTCCACAATACGTCGCGTCGGTCGGGTTAACTTCAGAACATACGCTTCCAGTTTAGGCTTTTAATTATAGTCAAACTTTGTTTAACTTCTAATGTCATATGAAGCATCTTCATGAACTTACTCTCATGCTTTTTATAGATTGCCCAACATAGTGAACCGTATGTGTGTGATCTAGACGTACAACAATGATGGCAGATTTGTCTCATCACTTCTTGGATTCTTGATATTAACATTATAAGTGGATGTGCTTTCAATCACAGATCTCTAATATTACTTACTTTTTACACTTGGGAAGCACATGCATATTCAAATAAGTGTCTGAAGCAGACGATAAGGCTCCAACTTCTTATTCAGGAAACAGCATGGGATACCAAAAACAGTCAGACTTTCAGACAGAAACTTTTTTGGCATCCAAGCAACGCGAAATATAATGGCAGGTTCGATGAGGTGGAAAACAAATCTAATTCAAAGTCAATACTGCTGCAATCTGTCGTGAGTAAACATCTATGTGCCTTATACAGTGGCACCGTACTCTTTCCAGTCGAATCAGCCTTGCTTTGCATTTCTGCTGATACTTTTTCTGTATCCTTTTTTGTTAGTGTACTTAAAGAAGTTGCGAAATTACTTCAGTTTTAAGAGATCAATTAAGTAAAAGTGTAAGTATCGCCACAGTGCGTCAGTTGAAAGTCAAAAAAGCAGAATTTAGGTTCCTTGCATCACAAATGAAGTTTTCTTTCATTCGACACAACTCTAACGCTCCCAAAACAAACAAGAGATTTCAGTTTAAATATAATCGTCATATGCATCTTTGTTGTGGAAATGCCGCAAAGATTCATTCGAATCTTGAGGGTGAATGTCTTTAATTCCGACTACAAAACGGCTATCGTGTTCCTAATAGGAATGACCATAACAACATTTCTCCAACAACGCGACAGTTAATAAATCTGATATCATTTTTTAGCCGCTGCTGGCTGCTGGCTGCTGCTCATCCCATCACGTGGCTGATGATGATGATCGAGATGAGTAATATATTCGGAAGGGTGGACGCCCGCTGGGAGGACAACAAATATGAAGAAACCACACGCCGCTTTATTACGCTAATATCGATGTCTGCTAACAGTCGTAGTTGCCTCTTTTCTTTGGCTCTCCCTTTGATGGTTTTTTCGGAGTTATATCAGAATAAGTTGGTAGTCAGATTTGGATCCCTCCCCACAAAGGTATCCGTGACTAAAACACCTGGAACTCTGTCATGATTACGAAACGATGAAATGCCGAAGCTGGGATTTAGGTTCTCCTTTGTGGAATAAACTGCCATACGGAACGAATATACCTACAACAGCGACGTCGACAAAGCGGTGCACAGAAGCGCATTCGAGACACATTCCGGCCCTGATAATTTATGGCTTGTGGCTGCCTCTTGCCTCTTGCCATGCTGCCGGCCACCATCTTTTGTGACTTATTTGCTTATTATTACTACTTTGCTGGTTGCGTTTGGTCGGTATCATCGCACCAAAAATACCTGCCGCCTGAATGCGAGCTGCGACCACTGATCAAACTGCGATCAATGCGAGCAGAAGCCGCACCTTTCTCGCTCTAGCATTCTTTTTATGGTCAATGGTCATATTTTATGTTCACAATTTAATTTTGTTTTTATTATTTTGGTTTTATTGGGATGTCGTTTGGTCGTTTGGGACCACTGACACTGACACTGACACACGAGTGTGTGGAAGTCCTTTTTCATAATTTTACAGGGTAGCGACTGCGCGCGTTGATGTGTTTGACTGTATCTCTGGCTGTGTATCTGTATTCTGTATTCTGTATCTCGGGTGGTGTATCTTATTTTGTCATATTCGGGCTTTTCGATTAAAAACTTTGAAGAAGCAAATTTATGGACATTCTTCTGTTATTACCTCTGCCCTGGACGCGACGATGATCTGCTGCTGCTGCTGCTGCCGATGGTGCTACCTTATAATTTTTCGGCTTCGCGCTTGTGATCTTTTATTTAGAAGGTAGGTAGGTATTTCTCCTCGTTCTCCTCTTTGTCGATGTCGTATTTATTGTTGTCGCTTGTGCAGTCGTCGCAGTCTGATGTTGATGTCCCCCTGGGATCCGCTCCTGGTGTTCTCTGCGTGTTGGCGTGGGACTAATTTTGCATTTAAATGTTAATAACTGATATGCAAATCACACACACGCCGCGCCGCGTCGCGTCGGTCGGTCGTACTGCCGCTGTGCCGCTGCCGTAGCTGGACTATCCTGCGAATAATGTACTCATGTTATGTGCGCTGGGTGCCATTTGTAAATATGCGGAATTAATAAAAACTTTATAGCAATCCCAGTGCAGTTTATTGCTGGAGTGGTCGTATAAACTATAGGCACACTGCGACCCGCGACCCGCGACCGCGAACACTAATTTACGATTTGAATCATTTGGTGATGGTGCGCGATGGCGATGATGATGATCAGCGTAATAAAAAATTAGAATGCCACAAGTAAACTCATAACTAAAGCAAGAACATGAGAACATTGCTGATGGTTGTCGTTGTCGTTTGAGCCACGAGTTATTTCACTCCCCGTATTTCCCACATGTATGTACATTGTACACACATCGTCCACGACATAGTCATGCGTGCGGAAGCCGAGTGGAGCTAATTATTTGCGGCATAAATTGATTACACTAATTTATAATGAAATGAGTTGGCAGAGGCACGCTGCGTCGCGTCGCACCGCACCGCTTTGTAAAGTAATATACTAATGGAACTTCAATGAGATTTATGGCAACTGACGCTTAGCAGGTGGTTTCTTGTTTTCTTGGCCCGAATGATAGGTACTGGTTTTTTGGCAGAAATGCTGTTGGTTTACTAAAGAAGATTTAAGCGAAATGCTTTCTCATTTTGATTATTAATTTCTGTATTGATGGATGCTCCCATTTCATTTGAATAAAATCTGGCCACAGATTCTTTTAAGAGCTGCATTAAAGCAAACGAGAGAGACGTTATCTTTCACTGATCAACCTTTCCTGTTGACAAAATGCTTTGGCTACTTGATTTGAAAAAAATACGAAAAGGTTCACCTACTTTGACATCTCCAAAATAAGCTCGACATGATGGGATGGGACAGTGAATCGTTTCTTTTAGTTTAACTTAATCAACCATCATCTCACTTAAAAGAAGCAACAAACCCTTTTCAATCAATGTCGAAAAAAATTATTTGGGTGTGTGGATGTGAACTGTGAACAAAAGAAGTGAAAAAAAAACTTAGATCTGAAATGCTTTGTATTCATTTGGAAGGAGTGCTGGAAATCTTTTTATACTTCTACAATGTATGGGTTCACCGCAGAGATCCTAATTTTTTTATCGTTACCTCTGCAGTATGCAAACAATGGTCGACTGTGGAATAAAAACAACGAACAATTTTCAAGAAAATTTTGAATAAGTCAAAACATCGACAAAGATCAACAGCAAACAGCTCAGAGCTCAAATAAATAAAGTTTCACAGTAAATCACAGATAGCTCCCCAAATCCAACTGACTGCAGTTTCGCTTGTGGATAGAAACAAGGAAAGTGTTTCAAAATTTGGAATGCCTTACTTGTAAGATAAGGGCACTGGGTTGCTTCTTGGTAGATAAAAGTAGGTAGGTACATACTTTTGTTATAGGTTTGGATTTTAAATTGGCAACACTGTTTCTAGTGGTGTATTTTTGATAAAAAATTCATCATTAAAAAATGTATGCTCTAATAAATGTTCAATTAGCCACTCGAAATCGGCAAAAATTGTCTGTGGCTCCCCGAGCTTTGTTGAGTCCAGGCGCGGATCCAGGGGGGGGGGGCAATGGGGGCAATTGCCCCCCTCCCCCCCCTCTCTGTCAATAAAAATGTTAAGTCTGAAGCAAACTGTACGTATTCACTACAAAAAAGAAGTTTTTGATCAAATTTTGAGTAACGTTCGGGATTCACAATATTATTCAACACTTTTTGATGAAACAACTGATACATCTCACCTCTCTCAACTGAGTATTATATCACGCTACGTTCCCAATGGTAGCATTCGTGAGGATTTTGTCTCTTTCGTGGATGCATTTGAGGAACTAGCTTATTCCAGAACTGAAGAAGAATACGAATCTGATGAGAAAAGCAGGAGGGAAACTAGAAAAAAAGTAGCTGCCGAAGAGAATTTGGATGGAAATTTTAAATCTAAGGAGTTATCTCGAACTGGCAAAACCATCGGCCAAATTGTATTGTTGCATCTGAAGAAAAAGCTCTAACTTCCTCTTGAATGCTGTGTGGGAATAGGGACAGACGGATGTGCTGTTATTCAGAAGTTCGAGGTACTGTCATGGAAATTCAGAGAGAAGCGAAAAATGCTGTTGTCATGCTACAGTCATAAGCTAAATAACTCCATTTCACAAAGTTCAAAAGTACCTGCCATTCGAGACGCTGTTCTTCTCCGGTTACCGGTTATCTTCTTCTTCAAATCACATCCGAAGCGAAAAACTGTCCTCATGAACACCTTGGGGTGTGACCTCACATCACTTTGCGAAACAAGATGGGTAGAACGACATGAAGGTGTACTTCAATTTTCTATGGACCTCATCAAAATTGTGGAAGTATTCGAAACGATATCGCAGTGGCGTAACCCAAGCACGGCTGGCAAGGCTTCCTTACTTATAACAACTTTTATGCAATTCTCTGCGTTTATTGTATCAGTTTTGTGTTTGAGTGATGTGTTGTCTTTAACACAGTCCTTGAGCAAGTTACTACAATCTAAATCTCTTGACCTGAATAGCAGCGCAATGCTGGTGAAGAACACGATATCCGTACTTCAAGGTCGCCGGGAGAACATAGATACCAGTTTCCACAACATCTGGCAGCATGCAAAGAATTTATGCGATCTGTTGAATGTTGAGTTGAGAATTCCTCGTATTCCACTTCATGGTGGACGCCAAATTCACCGAGCTAATTTTGACACTAATTCAGCTGAGGTATGCTACAGAATCTCGTTATACGCACCTCTAATTGACTTTGTCCTGATCGATTTGCATGAAAGATTTCGACCGGAAACCTTAGATGTATTTAAACTTACAATTTTCATTCCGGAAATGCAATTCGATATAATACTGATGAGTTGGATACCGCCGTTAAGTCGCTAATAAATCGCTTTGGTCAACTCTTAGAGTAAAATACAGACACAGGCTGTTTTTTGCTCAAAGATGAGCTGGTGTTGTGGCGGGAAAAATGATTAACGGTAAAGGAGCAGAACAACCATCTTTCTTGCAATAAGGATGTGTTTGGCATTATACACAGTTTTCTTTTAATCCTTGCAACTCTTCCGGTTACGAATTCTTCGGCAGAGCGGTCTTTTTCTTCATTGCGGCGCGGCGCCTTAAACCCTATTTATGGTCCACAATGAGTGAAAATCGCCTTTGCGGTCTCTCACTTATATGCACATCCACAGACAAATCCCGATTTTTAGTTTCGTCTATTACGAAATTGTTTAATTAGAAGCATAGGCCGGGTTCAAAGCAACTTCGAATACTCGAAAAACTTGTCTTAAGATTCTGCCAGTTTATGAACGACCATATTAACTTATTGACTTTATGAATTAACTATTTTTGAAGTAAAAAGTTCATAAATTATTTGTATAAATTATGAAAAGCAACGCTTTTAATAAAATGTAAAATATTGTCTTATGGAACTTGTATAGCAGGGATTCCCAAACTATTTTTAGCAAGAGACCCTTTTTCCAAAATGAACTAATACCCTATAGGCCCCCATAGCCAAATTACTTTAAAAATCTCTGTCTCTGTCTCTTGCTTTTATAGGTATACTGAGTATAAGCAAGTTTTGCAGTTGTTGTGAATTGTTTGAGATAACAATAAATTAATGAATAAAAATGGGGTTTTGTATTGCACGTCGACCTTTTTAGATCTATTGTACCCCCTACTTCTTAAGTGGTATTCCTTAATTAAAGTACTTCATCCAGATTAGTTCCTCTGATGAAACTTAGTATCTGGGTTACGCTTAGGAGTTTAAGTTCTTTCTCCTCTACGTAATAGGATCCTAGGTACTTTTTCCTTTGGTGTATTAGAGCTTCGCAGTCACCTAAGAGGTGGTCAGGAGACTCTTCCTGTTCGTTGCAGTATCTGCATTAGTCGTCGCTCTCTATATGCCTAGTACTTTTAGATGTTTTCTTAGTCTGCAGTGTCCGGTTAAGAACCCGGCTAGCTTTCTTATATTGTTTCTACTTTGTTTTATTGCGTTTTTATAAACATTTTGTGTTAAAAGTGGCAAGTAAAAGTTTGGCTTGGCGCATTTTAGGGAGGTCATTCCAGTGATTAGCTCTGTTGTCTTCCTCCGACTTTTTGATTTCTCTCTTGATGTGGCTTTCTGTTACTCCACAAAAAGGTTCAGGTCCTATGGGTGGTGATCCGGCTTCTATCTTTGCCAGTTCGTCTGCCTGTTCATTGCCTATGATTCCTACATGTCCTGGTACCCAGTAGATTGTAACCTTGTTGTTACAGCCCAGTTTGTTCAATTTGTCAATGCATTCGCTGACAAGATTTGAGGAGATTGTGTAGGATCTTGAGGCCTTAATTGCAGCTTTACTGTCCGTCATTATCGCAATATGTTTGTTTTCATATTTTCTGTCAATGTTTACTTCCGCGCATTTGCGTATTGCATAAACTTCTGCTTGGAATATGCTTGACATTCTTCCCATAGGTACTGAAATTTTTGTTCTTGGCCCAAAAATTCCTGCTCCAGTTCCCTCCGTTGTTTTTGAGCCATTTTATTGCATGGGTCTTAATTGAGTAGGTCTCTTTTTCACTTTGCCATGCCTTTTTGTTACTTAGCTCAACGTTAAAGAGCTTATCGAATTTGAATTCCTTGGTCTGGCTATCCCGAGGGAAGTCAATGAGTGGTAACTCGATCAATATTATGCTCTTTTCGCTAGATTTCTTCCTTGGCAAATCTAGCTATCGTTGCATTTGAGATGCTTCTTATTACCAGGTGAGGTGCATAGGTGTCAGATTTAGCAATACTTCCAAAGCCGCAGATGGACAGCTTCTCATTGCTCTTGATATGCATATGCACGCGAGTGCATACTTTTTCTAATGCTTTTCTAGTGGTCACCTGGTCAGTTCTCTTGTTCCAGACTACCGCTCCATAGGTAAGGATCGTTCTAACCATCATTAGGTACATCCACCGAATAATGCCCGGTTTACAACCCCATGATCTCCCTACTCCCTGCTATACTTTTGCATATCATTATGGTTTTCTTAGCCTTTTCAGTTGCTGCTTCTACTGGCTTTTTACACAGGAGTTTACTATCTAGAATCACTTACTTAACAATAAAACATGAGACTACGAAAAAAGTGGATGCTCTTGTTTTGTCTGCCTGTATATCTGTCTGTCAGTAAATGGATCCACAGCCTGAATTACTTGACGGATTTTCTTCAAAATTATTAGTTATTTTTGTAATTGGGTTTCTAGATTTCGAAATGACGGTACCTGCTTACCAATATGATAATTCTTTAATTTTAAAAATTTGCAGCTGGTTAAGTGAGTAACCTCATTTTTCCTTCAAAGTCATAAAAAATAAGCAGGCATGAAATTCAATAAACATAAAGTGTAATTCTTAATTTATTAATGCAAATTACTTACTTAAAGTCGTGCTCTTAATTGTGAAAAAAAAAACAATAGATTCACAATTTGAAAATTTATTGCAATGGATGAATTTGGTAACTGTTAAGTTGCAGCCTTAGATCTCCTCGTTCGTTGACTTCGAGTTTTTCACAATTCAGTATTTTGAGTCTCAGTGCTGCGTTGCAACCAGAACTTCTGAAAACCTTAGTGAACTTTTGCTTAAGCTCTTCGTCAGTTTTGATGGTGATCAACTCTTGCTGCATTATCACATTGGCTTCTACCATGGCTTTAATTTTTGTGTAGCGCGTCCAAGTGAGTGACATATATGATTAAATAACATCGTCTTGAAGGATTTCTGATGATTTTGACAAATGCGGAAAATGTAAGTTCTTTCCACTTAAATTTTGTTTATAAAGTTTTCCTACAAACCCAGTCGCCGATAGGATTGATTTTGATTTGCTCCAGTTGAGATTGTTACCTTGCATTGTTGTGCTTCATAAGCTTCATAAGCTCCTTTTGGGCAATCAGTCTGCCAGGTTTGAAGAATAAGGTCTTATTCGCTTTGATTTTTCTTTTGGTTGACGATTCTCATTTTGTAAATCTTAACATTTCTTCAATAAAAGACTTATCCAACAGAAAGCTTCGGAAGAAGATGATTTCGATGCAGATCGAAAACTATGTCGATTGTTTAAAACGATTTTCCACAAAATTAACACGAATATGAAAAATGCAGAAGTCTATTCTTTTTAATAAAGTACCAAATTTTATGGAAATAGTTTTGAGGTGTTTTGTTGGTGTCATGTTTTACTGTTATACTGTTATACTGTATATGGGAGATTTGAGTATATAAATTTTGAATATAATTGAAGTACGTTTAATGCTTCTCGCTCTGCAAAACCTCTCGAGTACCTACATGAACTGCTAATGATTTCGTTTCTTGTCATGGTTTTTATTAAATTTAATTGGTTCAACTAATGAGATAATTCTCTCAAACCGTTGCATATTTCATAATTCGAACTTAATTGTATGTGATTTGATTTGCATTTTTCAAGGCTTTGTTTACCTAAACTTCACTAAATGCACAGTCTCGTGATATCAAACAGCCTATCTAGTGAAATGTTCATCAAACGTGATGTCGCTTATTTCAACATTCGAGAAGACACATGCATTCAAATCTTGTTGATTTGTTGTTGCAGCAGGTTTTAAAATTCAAACTTTGACATCGAAGATCTGTCAAATCAAATTTTGATGTCTTTCTCGATTATGAATAATTATGAAAGTAATTGTGAGAACCAGTTGATTTGAATACATCAGCATTTTACGACTCATATTTTTATTGCCTTAATACAGTGCCTTGAGCAAAGACCTATCGTCGGCAACAAAAAGCAAAAACAAGAAAACAGTTTATTCATTTATTTGAGACCATACTGACACATCCGGCCGGGGGACATTCGAATGTTTTGTTTGTTTGATTTTACGACCGAAATTCATTCAAAATTCAGTCGGCATTTAAGTGAATGTGAAATGAATATGACAAGATTGGCACTACCTTCGTTCGTTTGGTTGTTTGTCCGGCGGATAACATCTCTCCTCCAGCTCCATCAGCCACTGGTTCATGCCTCAAAAGCATGCAACAGCAGCAACATAACCCCAGGAGACCCCATCCACCAGCTCTGCAGCAGGCAATCAATGTCTCACTGAGCAACAACAAATTATGAAAGTTGATGTAACTATATACACACATATACAATAACCATATTATAATTATCATTATTATTATTATTTTTTTTTTTTTTGAAATTACTCCAAGATGACCGAATGAAACTTCAGACCGACTGACAAGTAGGAAATCAACCATGACGCTGCATCGTCGTAACGCTTGATTGACGCATGGTAGACGCAGAATCCCGGGAGGAATACCAAATACCAACCCAACAACTAGCTCTGCTTGGCACGGAACCCAACCAGTCAAGCAGTCAGCCAGGCCAAAAAGGCAGTCACTGTTTGTGGGCATAAAAAATTAGTTTCATCAAGCCAGGATTAGTGTCAGAGAAGTGTTAAATGGACTGGAGGTAGTTTGATGGGCGACAGCTACGCTCGTATTTCTATATTACCACGGCACCGCACTGGCACACCACAACATAGTATACTCGTACCTATCTGAATGGCATGGCACGGCTAGAGAGGAGCTGCTTTCGATGTTCTCTGGCTGAGCATTTGGCTTGGCTTTGATGGAAGGTCAACACAATGTTTGAGTGCCATGAGTGCCAGGCTGATTGATATTTTTGTTCGTTTGCTGCTGTCAAACGGTAGGCGTGTAGGCGTTGCCCCTACCAATGTTTATTTAATTAGCAATTTTACGGAATAAAACGTCACAATTGAGATATGAAAATTGCTGCCAGTGTAGGAGTATATTCAAATTTCATTTCGCGATCGTGATGGATCCAGTTTGGACAGATAAACAAAGCTCAGTGAAAGCACCACTACCACCACCGATCGATACTCATGCTCAATGGCGAAGTGAAAAACATTTAAATGCTAACTTGGGTTGTTCTGATATGAGCGGTATTGTTGTGTACATTTGGGGATACAAATATTTTTAGATGTTTTTTTTTTACTTGAGCCTCGTCAGAGACATAAAATTCGACCTTGGATTGGAATTCGCTAGCATAACACCGAACCCAACCATGTAAATCATAATTTTATTGCTTTTCGCAGGCGAGTTTGGAATTTCCGATTTATTTCGGCTGAATCCTAATTGGATTTGAGTTTGGATTTGGGTCTATTTGATTACAAAAGTGAAAACTCGTTTGTGTTAAGAGACCCGGAATTGGTTTTTGTTTATGAGGTTGCACTTACCTGATTCGCTAGTGGTTTTGAATTCGTATGCACCTTGAAAATGTGTGTTTACTGTTTGTAGTCAACAACTACACCGACTGGGTTTGATTTAATTAGTTTCATTTTGAATTAACCAACGCTATCAGTTTTGACTGCTTTACTTTTTATGATTAGCGGCAGAAGCGGTGAGTACTTAGACTAATGAAAAATAGCTGCGTTTTCTAAAATGTGTTACTGTGGGCATTAGGTATAGGCGGTAGGACGCTTTTCACGATTTGCTTGAGATGTTCGTTTTTGGTTGAAAATTTTAGCGCTTCAAAAATTTACGTTCATTTTTGTTTTCTTTTTAAGTTCTTTACGCAAATGAAATTTGTATTCAATAGTGGGTGATCCTATATAAATATCCTTTTCTAAGTAAGTAAATAAAAAGTAAAACTCATGAAGTAGGTTGCGAATACACGATAAGTTGATCTTTACAGGCCTGGTTCAAGGCTTGGCCACCCTGACATGATTTATTTAACTTTTGCTACAACCTTTCTGTTCTTGCAAACAAGCGCTTCTCATGCTACTTTCTTCTTATGACGCTTTCCATTGGTTATTCACTCGGCGAAGCACTCATTTTAAAAACCAATGGAACACCTAAAATTGTTTTTGCTCAACTTAACGTGTTAGCTTTGTGTGAGTAAAACACCAATTGCACATAAAAAATATTTCCTGTGGAAAATTTTCTTTTTGACATTTGAGTAACATGTCTAGTCTTAGTGCTTCTTGAGTCGATTCTCACTTCAAATCGAGAAGCGGCTGTCACTTCTCAGAATCATGAGAAGCGATCTTTTTGCACCAATGGAACGGTTTGAGAATGCTTCTGGACGCTCCTCGACGGTTCTTTTCGTCCAATGGAAAGTGACATTAGAAACCAACCACTTGTTCGGAAATTTAAAGCTATGTTTGGTCTTTTCTATTTTCGTCTTTAAAGGCACATTGTTTTTTGCCAAGTTGCAACCGTGATCGTATATTAAGTACTTGCGGTATACCCGCGTTTGCGTTCAACTCAGCGCTCAATCACAATCTTGGGCTTAATTTAGAGTTCTTTAATCGTGGAAAGACAAATCGGATTTTGCTTTACCAGTAAGCAATAGGATATTTCAATTTTCAATTGCTGTGGATTAAACCATAGTAGTAGCCCAGGGTTTGTCCTATGATGGAAGAGCGTATGTTGAGAAAATATCAACTAGTCGTGAATGTCAAACTAAGTATTTATTTTTGAGCCCTGGGTTTGCCCTCAAATCGTCTTTTGTTGAGGCGAGTTGTCAAAGCTTGTGTTTTTTTTTAGACCTGAGTTTGCCCACAGAAGCCTTAAAGAAGCTAGAAGCTTTAGGCTTTTGCTGCGGCGAATTCATAGACAATTGGGCTGTATTTTCTTCAAATGACAGGGATATGTATTTTGAGGACCGAAAATCCAGCTTCTTTTCACAACTCATAAAGCTGTCGGGAAAATCTGTATCAACCAGTTTTATGCACGAACAGCTTAAATAGTTGGTTATGTTATGAGTGCAAAAAATCTACTGATCCATCATGGAGGAAATCGATAGCGTTTCGTCAGAAACAAGTTTTTTAAAATACGAAAACATAAAGTCCAAAGCTGCAAATTGTATAAAAACTGAACAAAAGAAACGAAAGACATTCAACAATACATTAAGACAGCTCTTTTAGCACCCGCTTTAAATAGGAAGTATGTATACGAAAAAATTCAAATACCCAGTGCTCTATATTTCAAAAAGTTCATATTAGAGTCAATCACAAGGCCCAAGTAATTAATATCATCCTGACCATGAAATCAGTTTCTTTCTTCTGTCTATTCTAACGAAGATAGACAACAGTCTTTTAGTTTTGCTGACAGACAACAATTTTGAATATGCAAACCAAACTAGGTGCAGAGCACTTCTCAGAAATATATATATAGTGAGTTTATTTTGATTTGGAATCTTGAAAGTTTAATCTTGATGAGATTCTGTCTTAAAGTTGCGCACTACTAATTTTAATAACTACATTTTATGAACTCAATTAGGCTCAAAAGGAAGCAGCTTCAAAAGCGAAATTCAAAGATATCAGTGAAGACTTCTACTACAATTTGCGTAACAGTGGGACAAAAAAAGCTGTTACAAATAAACAAATAAAACAGTAAGGGTGACGCTACAGAGCGGGAAGCCCCAAGGCCGAGCGCATTTCTCTCAACCATTCAATTTTCAACATTTTCAATTTTCGCCGATTCCAAAAGTCAAATCGAGTAAATGCTTTTCATGGCATCGAAAATTCTATCGGAGGACTTCTAAATTCCACGCAAAAAGCGGCAACCGTGGAAAAAAAATATTTCTGAGATTCGAACTTCAAACTTCACGTTACTGGCAGACAATCAAAATTTCTCTTATCCTCGAGGCCTTTGATCCACGATTTGTAAATTTAATCGACAATTATTTCCAACCATTAGATTCAAATTATTTTTTCAGCAATTTGTTAGGCACCTACTGGCAGGCGCGGATCTAGGATTTTGATAAGGGGGGGCATTTTTCCTTCCTTTTCAATGATTTGATGCTATTAAATATAAACTCAATCAAATATAAGAATACATTTTTTATTTAAGAGAATTAGAAAAATTGTTTAAACGAAAATAAGTTAAATTAGTTTAAAACAGTTAATTAAATGATAAAATCTAACTTTTTGTTGAAGCCGGTTTTTGAAAACCTTGTTAATACTTTTTTCAACATCGATCGGGATTTGTCTGTGGATGTGCATAAAGCATAAGTGCCAGACCGCAAAGGCGATTTAACTCATTGTGGACCTTTCAAGGCGCCGCAATGAAGAAAAAGACCGCTCTGCCGAAGAATTCTAACCGGAAGCGTTGCAAGGATTAAAAGAAAACTGTGTATAATGCCAGACACATCCTTATTGCATTTATCCATCAACTCAAAAGCAGTAACGGGAAGATGGTTGTTCTGCTTCTTTTCCGTTAACATTGTAAGTTTAAATACATCTAAGGTTTCCGGTCGAAATCTTTCATGCAAATCGCTCAAGACAAAATTAGCTCGGTGAATTTGGCGTCCACCATGTTGCATGCTGCCAGATTTTGTGGAAACTGGTATATGTTCTCCCGGCGACCTTAGAACGGAAATCGTGTTCTTCACCAGCATTGCGCTGCTATTCAGGCCAAGAGATTTAGATTGTACTAACTTGCTCAAGGACTGTGTTAAAGACAACACATCACTCAAACACAAAACTGATACAATAAACTGTGAATTGCATAAAGATGTTATAAGTAAGGAAAGCCTTGCCAACCGTGGTGCTTGGGTCACGCCACTGCGATATCGTTTCCAACGCTTCCACAATTTTGATGAGGTCCAAAGAAAATTGAAGTACACCTTCATGTCGTTCTACGCACCTTCTTTCGCTAAGTGATGTTAGGGAACACCCCAAGGTGTTCATGAGGACAGTTTTTCGCTTCGGATGCGATTTGAAGAAGAAGATTACCTCTTTCATTATTATGGCAGGTTTTTTTAAACTTTGAGAAATGGAGTTATTAAGCTTATGACAACAGCATTTTTCGCTTCACTCTGAATTTCCATAACAGCACCTCGAACTTCTGAAAGCATAACAGCACATCCGTCTGTCCCTATTCCCACACAGCATTCAAGGGGAAGTTTGAGCTTTTTCTTCAGTTGCAATAATACAATTTGGAGGATGGCTTTGCCAGTTAGAGATAACTCCTTAGATTTAGAATTTCCATCCAATTTTTCTTCGACAGCTGGATTTTTTCTAGTTTCCCTCCAGCTTTCCTCATCAGATTCGTATTCTTCATCGGTTCTGGAATATGCTAGTTCCTCAAATGCATCCACGAAAGAGACCAAATCCTCAAGAATGCTACCATTGTGAACGTAGCTAATTATAGTACTCAGTTGGGAGAGGTGAGATGCATCAGTTGTTTCATCAAAAAGTATTGAATAAAATTGTGAATCCCGAACGAATGACATTTACTTTTTTATACCTTCTGTCTGTGTTTTGCTTTTTCTTGGTATTGAATAAATTATTATTTAAAGCATTTAGGGACCAACGGAATTTTTGTAGCGAATACGTACAGTTCGCTATACTTAACATTTTTATTGAAACCCCCCCCCCCCCCTGGATCCTACTGGCGCTGGTGCAGCGGCTCTATGAATTGCAATTTCAGACATTACATTACATTGCCATGAAAAGCGTTTTCTCGATTAGTCGTTCGGAACCGGCAGAAAATTGTAAGTCCCCTCCATTCTCATACAAGGCATGGTTGTGAAAAATGTGCTAGGCCCTGGGGCTCCTCGCTCTGTTGCGCCACCCTATTCATTTTTATTATTTTTATGACATTGATAGCTTTACTTATTAATTGAAAGCAAGGAAGGCGACGCCTCAGAGATTCTTCGTATATAATAAAAATAAACAACCAGCGACCACTCGCTCATCGGAATAGGCCTGGTCAATTGCTGTAGGATGATGATTGCTGTCTTGGTCTAACTCCCTTATCAGTCGCTTTTTTTTGATTCGATTATTCCTGAGTTGAAAGTAATTTTGTGTCAGTAATGTAAAACCTGCAATAGATACATTACACAAAATCAAATTATTTCAAAATGACCTCATAAGGGAAATTCCCGTCAACGTTTAGGGAAACTCTTTCAAATCTTTTACCTCCAAAAAGTTGCTTTCAGAGAGACAAGATTTGATTCAATCGGTCAAAAGCAATGTTTCACTGTTTTCGATTGGTGTTTTTGTGCCAGAATCGTAATCACCAATCACCTGATTACGAAAAAAAATTATAAACCAAAGATCCATACAACTTTTCGGAACACTACGCTTTCTAGGAACTCCGCGCTTATTCATCAAAAGACCATCAGAAAAAGCTTAAATTCAATTCGGTCCAGTGTAATGATTTCAACAAAATGAGTCTACATTTCAATTCACGGAACTCCTAGCCCACAAGCTGACGTGAATTTGCACTTCGCGGCAACACAAAGCTCCAATTATAAGTCCAATTATAAAACCAGTAATTTTGACATTCGAAAAGTCAAAATGAAGATTTTTTTTCTTCGAATCTGCCTGGAAACGACTCCATTATAAGAAATTTACACTCTAAAGATGAATGAACTTTGCAAAAACTTAAACCAAAAAACACTCAACTCTTTCATTGAACTATCACTCCAAGTCACCATCATAGGTACCTGGGTTATATCAAATTCCCAAATTAACATTCCCCTACGTACCTACCATTGAACAGAATGAAACCGGGAGGATTATAGTTGTTAAAAGAGTTCAGTGTGCCCCAGCCGCATATGAGCAATCAAAACGCATGATAATAATACGTTTCTTTTTTTCTTGAATAGAATTTTACGAACGGACTGTTAAAATATTCCATTGATACATTTCAATGAAACACCCAATGTTACGCGCATCAGCCTTCCTGTTTAACTCCGAGTTCAAACACAACAATATCGCCGAGTAGTAAAATTAGACTACACCGACATCGGAATGTGAGAGAGTCGAATCTTAACAAATTTCCGTTAATAATATGATATCGTTAGTTATGATAATCAAGGTGCATAATCATATAGGAAAACTGTCAGTGCTTCTGACCAGGTGGAATGATTTGGCCTGGGCTGCATTAGTCACTTTTCGGGCCTTAAAGTTCAAATGTGTGGCGGGGCCGAAAGCATCAGAATGTTAAAAATTTTCAGAGTTCTTCATTGACTAAGAGGTGAGAATCAGTCACTACAACATTGCTTCTTTTAACTTGTTAACTTAAAGGTTTCTCATTTAAAGACACGCCAACATCAAAACACATGTGAATGCGCCCCTGCCTTCGAATACAGAATCTCTATTACATGCGTGAATAGCCAAAGATGAATTTATAATTTCGTTGGGCGCGCATAAAATCATCATATATCTCGGGATGTGTCGGTCCGAGTTTTCCCATTCGGATCCAAAGGAGAACATTAAATCGTAACAATGTTATTAGCCACTATAGGATTAGGCTACCGGTCATACCAACAAAGCATCACCGAACTAACACATCTCCTTCTCATCTTCTAATTCTTCGTGTGTGCGCTGTTACTGTTTCCCTTTGAATGCATATCACCTAACCCTAGGAATATCTTGTTTTGCTGATGCTGTGTATTCTTTAGTGCGGAAGTGCCCCACAGCGGGGCTATTCACTTTGCCATTAGCCACTGGGTAGAAGGCTGTTTAGGTATATATTTTCTTCGGAAAGTGATGATATTGGTGTGGTGTATCTGCATGAGATTTAGGTAATGCGGGCCTCGTTTGATAGCAAATTAATGGTGTGGTAAAATTTCAAAGAGCTTTACAGTTGAGTGATAAATAGTTGGAGCAGAGCTAGGCATATATATACGTACCTACCATGTGAGTTTTTCTATAGACTTCAATTCAAAGGTGAAAGTTTTATGGTAGTGACTTCTATCGACAGTTAAAAATTGGGGAGTCTCATAAATGTAATTTTAACTCTGTTATGATAGAGAGACCCTAGTTTTCTTAACAATGAAAAAAAAACAATTTTCTGTTTTGACTGATTTAGGAACTGTGAAACTGATACAAATCATTGGGTTTTTGCAACGATCCCATAAAACTTATTTTTTTACAATGATTCAATTTTAAATGGTTCAGAAAATGCCTAATACACTTCGAACGCAGCCCTTCAGTTTCTAATTTTTCAAAGATTTATTCGTCATTTATGACATAAGTACGATGTACAATTTACCAAGCTTCATGTCGTTTACATGTCCACAAATTGTCAAATACAGCTGCAAATAGGCAACATCTGTCCCCCTTATATTATTTAATTTAAATAATATTTAAGTACAAGACGTGGGTTGAATTTTTGAAGAAGATTAACACTGACGTTGGGACAAGTTTCTTAGACCAGGTTAGGTTAGTTTAGATCTGGCTGTCAGGGTGCGGAGTCTGACACACTAAGACCGCAGAAGGTCTATTGTGATACCATTAAGACCAGAAAGTTCTTCACCCTCTGGTCCCCTTCCAAAGAACTAGAGATCAACTGATCACCCTCTAGTCGAAGCTGGACTAACAAGTTAACCACCTGTAAGTCAAACAAAGGACGATATAAAAGAAAAAAATTAAAATCAAATTTTTGGCAGACATTTTTACAAAAGAATCAAAATTTTTGTCAAAAAATCCTTAATTTTTTTTTGTACAAAATAGTTTTTATCGAAATAAAAATCGAAGACTTTTGCTAAATTTTCTTCTTTGTTCTTGAGAAATCTTAACCGCTGATTTTAAAACCCCAGTTACAGGAAAAACACAGTTTTGAGCTCTATGTCTAGCTGACCTCAAGTGTGCGACTTCTCAGGGTTGTATCTCCAAAACTATTACTTGGAACAACTAGAAATTTAAGAATAATATTTCACAGAGACATGAAACCAATGTAACTACTGAAGGACTTTTCACATGAGCAAGGCCAACGAATCAAGAAAAGTGATTTTAAGTTCGTGACCTAGGTTCTTCACAGATTCTGAATAAAAATATGGGAATATTGTTTGAGTTGAAGGTCAGATGCGTATACCTGTTTTTTTATTGGTTAAATTTAATAGAGCGAATTCATAATCAGTGCGTTGTTAAGAAAAAGTGCCGGCTCTAGTTAACACCACTCTAACTTTAAAATGGAGTGAAGTTCAAGTTTGTGTGGGACTAAAAGCTCATTTTAAGGTGACTTTTAATGACTATAATAAATCTGCGCTTGCAATTGACTATTGTTTTACAAAAGTAAAACCAATCAGCTGGATTAGTGGTTTCGAGGTACTGGGAAACGCAAAGCTTATACAATAAGAATAGCGGCAAAACTTGCGAACACAAAGGACAGTAAGACGTTTTGGAAAGTTGCCAAGGCAATTAATGGCGCTGCTCTTGGACATAACATCAAAGTTGAAGCTACAGTTTTAGCTACTTACTTTGAATCCCTATTAAATGAAACACTAAGCGGAAACACGTTTCATTATACACTGCCCCTGCAAGAAGTCGCTCTCTTGGACCGAAATATCACCCTGGAAGACGTCTGCGGAATCATTGGCCGATGTGGCCAAAACAAAGCTCCAGGAGAAGATCGGATTCCCTACGAGTTTTTCAAAGGAGCAACGGAGGACTTCCTGAACAAAATGACCAAAAGTTTCAATTTTATATATTCTACGGGTGACATCCCGAACGGCTTTAAAAATAGCATCTTATTCCCCATATTTAAAAAAGGAAACCCAAGAGAACCTTGCAATTATAGAGGGATATCCTTTCTAAACGCAATAGCAAAAATATTCACTGGGATCATTCTGGATAGGCTTACAGAGTCTGTAGAGGAAAACAATATATTGAGCGAATTCCAAGCTGGGTTTCGGAAAGGGTACTGCACTGTGGACAATATATTTTGCCTCACAAGTATTGCCAAGTACTATCTTGAAAAAGGAAAGAAACTTTATGCTTTTTTTGTAGATTTTAAAGCAGCGTTTGATTCGGTAGATAGAAAGGCATTAATATACAAATTAAGTAGCATTGGAGTGTCTACAAAAGTACTGAAAGTCCTGCAAAACCTCTATCAAGGAGACCGAACAGCAGTATGGGATGGAAACAGACTGTCAGATTGGTTCGAACCAAAAACAGGAGTCAAGCAAGGATGCCTCTTAAGTCCGTTACTTTTTTCTATCTTCCTAGACGATATAGTTCGATTTTTACCGGGAGGAATACTTTTTGGTGGGCTCAGAATAAAGCTTTTATATATGCAGACGACATTGTCATTCTTGCAGAAACATCAAACATGATGCAAACGATGATAAACAAGCTAGAACAATATTGTTCTCATTGGAATCTGGAGGTTAATACCAGGAAATCCAAAATAATGGTTTTCAGAAACGGAAATGGGCGATATGCAAGGAACGAGAGATGGACGTGGTTAGGAGAAGAACTTGAAAACGTCAACGAGTACAAATGCCATGGCTTTATTATAACACCACAAGTTTCATTTAAAAAACATTTGCAAGGAAAATTAATAGAATCCAAACGTGCAATTAACACCAGTTGGCGAGGAGCTATAGGGTCAACCAATGTAGCACCAAGTGCTAAATACAAAATTTTTGAAGCGGTGGCAAAATCCATAATGTGCTACGCTTCTCAAATTTGGGGAATCTATGAATATGAAGAAGTCGAAAAACTCTTAAGGTTCTTTATTAAAAAAATTTTCAGACTTCCACACAATACACCGAGTTACATGCTTCACCTGGAAACGGGGCTACCACCACTACACATTTACACTCTAAGTCTTCACTTTGCCTACATCTCTAAGGTCATGTCACTACCCAGCAATCGCCTCCCAAACGTAGTTGCAAAACATCTGCGAGAGTGTTTTGGCGAATGGACGAGACTCGAAAACCAATATGTATAATATTACACTGTGGGCAGGAGATACAGTTATAAATAAAGGAACCCACGATATAATAACAAAAATAGAACAACACTCCATGAGAAATTTTAAGTTGAAATGCGAACAGAGCGAAACAAGAAGCAGTTACAAGCAGCTAAACCACGAACTAAGAGAGGTGAACTACTTCAATGACAGATATAGCCTGGATATGATTTCAACCCTTTTCAAAGCAAGAGGCGAACTTTTACCTTTGAATTACCTGCCGTACGTAGACGTCGACAACGTGAACTGCTCTCTGTGCAACCTAAGGACAAAAGAAGATATTCGTCATTTTATCGGCATCTGCCCAATACTTAACGAAATACGGTTATCGCACTGGGGAAAGGTCACCCTGTCAGTGGAAGAATCTTCTCGAGTACTTGATGGAGAAAACTGGAATACTCTATACTCATACCTGAAAACTGCGCTCAATTATCGTACACAAATAATTAACGAAGCTTTTTAAGATTAAATTTTTTTTCTTTAATTTAATTTTTTCCTTTAATTTTGTGATAAAATATATACAAATAATGAATTAAATATTCTTTTGAAAATAATTATAACTCTCATTTTTCGGCTGACGTGCCGTTCAAGCCAATGCTTACATTGTGACTAACTAACTATATCTGCGCTAGTAATTTTTAGAAGTCCTCTCTCGAGCAAGTAAAGTGTCCCTGTATAAGACACTTATCATCCCGGTTCTTATATATGGCGCAGAGGCATGGACCTTGTCAAAGGTATGAGAACGCTTGGGATGCTTCGAGAGAAAAATTCTTCGGGTGATTTTTGGTCCCGTCTGCATAGATGGAGAGTGGAGAAGAAGATTTGCCGACGAACTGTACGGGCTGTACAGCGACACTGACCTTGTCAAACGAGTCAATGCCAGCGGCTTAGATGGCTGGGTCATGTAGTGCGAATGGACACCAACGCTCCAGCCCGGCAAGTCTTCGAATCCAATCCCGAGGGACGGCGCAGTAGAGGAAGACCGCGACTCAGGTGGCGCACGCAAGTAGGAGAGGACCTCAACCAACTTGGAGTGCAAAACTGGAGGCAGCTAGCTAGGGACCGAGCTGGCTGGAGAAGCATGTTGGTTGAGGCCCTAGTCCGACCCGTACTGTAGCGCCACCTTAAGTAAGTATGTAAGTAAGTAATTTTTGGAAAAAAGAAAGAGTGTGACAGTTCATAACAACGAATTGAAAATAAGCAACGGCAAATACTTAAAATTCTAACAAAAGCAAGGATTCAAACGTTTCGTCTATTACTCTATTTCAGCTGCTTATCAATTAATTTCAATGCAACTTCCAGTAACACAACCAACACAAAGTCACTTTATATATACCTATACTCACTGACCTCTTTGAGAGTGGTTACAACAAAATGACCAAGTATAAAACCAATTAATTCCGTTTATCATCCCTAGAATCCCATCCCCTAACAACTATCTAAAAGTTAAATATTTCTCCATCAAAACAACGAAAATCTCTTCAACAAACTTAAAAAGATTTTAATTGTCTCGAATCTCGATGCTGTTGGATTTAATTGATCTTCTCGTAATTCGGCTGCTTTCCAAAGGATTTGATTCCCTTAAAGCCTATTAACGAGGCAAGAAGCACAAAACTAACAATAGAGTTCATTGGAATATCTTTTGGATTTAGTTAAATAAAACCGCAGATATTCGCACTGATACACCCAAGGCAAGAGGAAGTTTGAGTATTGAAGGGATGAATGTGTAAGTGGATAGCAATGAATGTAATATATGTAATCCTCCTATGCGTGGCGTTCGTATGTATGGTGTATGTATACCTTTTTAATTCGCCTGTTGTCACATCCTTCAGAAGCATTATAGGTAAACCTCCAAACAATGGCATTTAGCGTTGCAACAAATCTGCGATTAGTATGGATTTAAAAAAATCAATTCACACTTTGAGTAGAGTTTTGGGATTCTATAAATTTGGAGTTTACATCTAGCGTAGGCTTGCGTTGCTGCACTGAGTTCCTCAAACAATCATTATAACGCGATTATTATACAGCAACACCTCTCAACTCCTTCGAAGAATCACAAAAGACCTTGAGCGTGAAAGGAACGACGGACAATAGCTTAATTTAATAGATAATTACCGTTTCAATCAATGAACTTTCCTCTTAATTAGGATGCTTTTTTCACCAGAAAAAGGTTCGAAAAACATGTAAGTAGCTGAAAAATCAAGGAAAACCAAACAATATTTAAAAAAAGAAGAAGTTATTGCACCATTAATGGATTAACCACCGCAGAGTGGATGAAATTTACGACTGGTCCGTAATTGCGTCGTAAAATCCAATGAATATGCTACCTTAAAGGAACTGGCACTTGCGCGTTGCGCGTATGTAGGTACTTCGGAGTTCTTACACGTCGATATTTCGAAATGGAACTCAATTCACTTGCCAAATTTGATTTTATGACTGCATAGTGATGCTGATGTGGTAAGGTAAATGCAACTGGTAGCAGATTCATGTTTTGAATAAAAACAAATAATTTTTGTTTTATTGCCGCGAATCGTAAAAAAGTTAGCAAATATGAAAACCTGTGCCTTGTATAATACGTTTATATATAGTAGTTTATCACATCAAGTGTATTTGTTGATATATTCCCAGAAGGATGTCTGCTCTGAGGCTATTGGAGAATTATATTCAAAAAGTTAATTGTATGGTCGTTAAATTAACGCTTTTTATTCGTTTAACACTTGGAATACGTATAAAGTTTGCAATTAAGAGATCCCTTAACTCGAAGTCTGGCTCATGGTTTATTTATGAAAAAATATTTAGATGGCAAGTCATCTTTTTTTAACAGGCGAACCAACCAACAAGCCAAAAGTTGAAAAATCAATGCTACTCCCACAATTTGTGAAGTCAAATGAACTCATTTTGACAGAGCTTAACCATATTGTCGCAGTAACTTTTTCACATTACCTATATACCTACTTACTCAGAATCGCATGTTTACCATTTGTACTTTTAACTTGTATACTTTTTTATGGTCTTTTTCTTACCTATTTCTTCGCCAACAGCATATATTGGAACCGAATTAAATTTTTTAGTGGGCATGTTTTTGAATTAAAACGCATTTTTTATGAATTTCGAATGGTGAGCACTTTCGATAGAAATTTAATCTTAAACAATGCAGCTTGTCTTTTAAAAATAAGCTATTATAAGTCGTGTTCCGTGTGAGAAACGCGCTAGGCCCTGGGCTCCTCGCTCTGTTGCTTGAAAACAATTTCAGACATCTAGAACCCTGGCTCGAACTAAGAATTGGTAAGTCCAATTTTCGACTACTTACCACAGTAACAATTTCCAAAGGTATTGCTTTTAAGTTATTTTATTTACTGTGAAATGGTTCAACGTACTGATCGCAAATATACTCCCGATTGTCAATTTAACAAACACTAGGAACAGTTGCCATCTTTGCCAATTTAAAATCAAAACCATGAGAAAACACCCTATATTTTCTTGTTTAACATTTTGCCTCACTAGGGTACTGTGATCGATGACTTGGTTTAAGGCCAAGCATCATAAGGCCAACTTTAAATGTTTGACCATATGTCACTTCGCAAAAGAGAGTTAAGCCCAAGTTTCAAGAGTTGGTCTGTGCCGCCTATGTCGCTTTATTTCGCTTCGTTAAAGTTTCATAATGCCAATTTGGTCATATGTAGTTTATGTAAAACGCCATTTGTTGGGTGTGTACCCAACGATTTTATTATTTTGCCTGATCAGTTTGACTAAATTGATGAAGAGAGTGGCGGGATATGACTGGGCATAGGACACATAGAATTATATTTGTAAGTGTCAACATTATTTTCACTTTCAACTTCAGTAAAACCGTTTCGTTTAAAATTTATTTGTCTTAAACTTAAATTTTTTCACATCGCAATTAGGTTCATTCTTCCCTGTCGAAATTGAACTCCCGCCTTTTATGAATTTCAAATCAAGTGACTCAAACTCACACTCGACTCCAAGCAAATTACCCAAAATATCGGCTTCCTCAAATAAGCGATATCATATGAGATCTTACATGAAATCGCCTCAAAATTAAGGTAAATTTACAAATTACGGAAATAGAAAAGATTCAAGTCAGGGGTAAGGTAATTTCAGCTTCGAACTAGGTAAAGCTTACGTAATGTTGAAAATTGGAGGTGATGTTAGGTGAAAAGTTATGCTCGTTCAGTAACGTCCATCAAAAAAGAAAAAACGCTACCTAGGCTTTCTATCCTTAATAAGCCCAGTTTGTCTATTTTACGTTCCCTAGACATCCTAAACTGCCTTACCACTGGGCAAAGCAATGCGCGTCCAATAACATCACTGAGAAAAAAATGTTCTCACTTTCTAACCCAAATTAGACTTCTGCACGTTGCCTATCCGTCTTTTAGTTGCCATAGCTCTCGGCAAAGTTGTGTACGTCTAATAACATTCCTACAGGGTGGTTGTGGTGCAGTGATTGAGTGTTCAGCACATAGACTCCTTCATCTACCAGTTGCACTTGAACGACGATCTTAAGATTATAATTATATAAAACTACAACCACCTTATTTCCATCTACTGGAGCACAAAAAAAGGGATGGCTGCTAGTATGGTTGTACAATGAAATGGCAATCAATTTGATTGCTCCAAATTAGCCTCTTCTTTTTTAATTAAAAAAAAAAAAACAAAAAAAACCTTCGCTAAAAAATTGTACCCTAGTTTTTTAAGGAGGATAAGCCTATCTAACGTTACATAAAAGATAAAACGTACCTACATTGATTCTCTATGTAAAGTTTTGTTCGTCAGATAACATCCATACAAAAGACTTTACCTAAAGCATTTAAAGTAATTTTACGTACATAGTTTCAAATCTGGGTTTATTTTTATAGCCCAGTTCACACTGTACAATTAGTTGGACAGACTTCGTTTGATGGAAGTTAGATGGTCGGATGTAGTTTGCGTTCTCACTTATCAAGCTTGTCGTCCAACTTTATGTCACGTACTCTTCCACTCCATCCAACTTCTAGATTTTCAAAAATATTTGAAAACCATCCAACAAGTTGGACAAGCGGTCGTCTGAGGGTTTACACTATCAAGCATTGGTCGTTCAAGCCAAAGTCTGTCCAACTAATTGTACAGTGTGAACACGGCACTGCCTTGGGAGAGAATGGAGGGGACCTACAATTTTCAGCCGATTTTGAACGGCTTTTTTCATGGCAATGAATTTAATTATAGAGGGCTTGCCAATTCCTCGCGAAAGGCGATTACTATGTGAAAAAACATTTTTGCCTCTGTTGGGATTCAAACCACACACCTGCCGGTTAACAGGCAGACATGCTAACCATCACGGCACAGGTATACATGAGACACTTTCTTTTAATTGATGAAACTTATTTTTATGAGTTCAGTCTCATTTTGGATTTCAAAACCTTTAAAAAAACACCCTTTAGAAGCAAGTAAGGATTTGAAATCTCCGTGATTTGCTTTCTATAATTCTATTACCATTTCAAGAAAAATAGTGAATAAATTTATCATATTTACCCTCAGGTGAAATATATCTACAAGGGGAGATTTGATTTTGTAACGTCTGCGGTTAAATAAATAAAGAGATGAGAAGACGTGAGTAGACTCTTTCAGTTTAAGTACAGGGTAAGTTCGTATAAGACAACACTATACAAATAATATTTTTCAAAGATTCATATCCGAGTAGGCATCGAAAGAAGATTATTGATCAACCTATGAACACTCCAAGTTGACGAAATGAAATTTTAAGTTTTGGGTTTTTGTTTTTCAGTTAAATTTTTATGGATTTTTATGGAAAAAGTGCCTTCTAACCTAGCCGTTTGCAAACAACATACAACTACTGAACTGTAGGGCCTTGAAATGCGTGGTTTTATTGCACAACTCTATTTATTTATTTATTGTTTACTATTTCATTTATCTAAAGGGGATTGATGATCTATAAAAAGACTATACTTCTGCAGACTCGACTTGGACGATGATCATGAATACAGTCCTCCAGACAGAAGAAATTAGGGTTGCCATATTTAAGCTGAAATCAAATAAAAATGCATACACATACGGCTCGATGCCGAAATTATCATTCTCGAACCTCAGTACCGTGCGACCGATCCTTAAAGACGGAAGACTTCACAACTGCAACAATTATAGAAGAAAAAGCCTCCTCGACTTCTTATCTGCTAAAATAAGTGAACTTCTGAAAACCGCACTTCAACAAATTTCACTGCAAGGAAGATTTCGGAAAGAAACCCTCGTATGGCAGTATTTACTGGGAAGGTATACAGAGCCATGTCTAGTTTTATCATCCTTTCACCACTCGTACGACTACGCAGAATGACTTTGGAGAATTCACGCTACTCAGTTCATACACATAGACATGTACCCGTTGTCATAACACATGTCGATAAACTGTCAATCGACAATGCAAGGGTATTGCAGTTCATTCAATTAAAAATATTAGGTTCACTCGTAGATATAACTTTATCCAGAGTTGACCCAGGTTTCCTTGACAACTTCGTGAGTTTAAAAAAAAAAAAATTGATTTTCGTTTCTGCAAAAGGCTTATGTTACTGCGAAATCTGCACACATGCCAGTCAATTGAAAACAAAATAGCTACGTATTTTTTGACATCTCTGCGTTTTACTTGAACTCGCCATAGCAAAAAACTAGTTGTATACTTCAGGGTGAGTTGATGGCAAACCCAGGACTGAAAAAACACTCAGTTTTAGGGTAAAGTCTTTTCAAAAGCCACAAAGCTACCTCAGAGCTCAGAGCAACCTGATCAAACAGAAACTTTGAATAATGGAACTTAGCTGCCATAATTGTGTAATGCCGTGCAATGTCCAATAAAAGATATTTTTTTAAAACGCTTTTTATAACATGAGAATTTTTTCTATAACTCGACCATTACATTTTTTTCTTCTGACCGAAGGTGCAATGATTTCCAAATTACAAATACATACTCAATAAATACCTGTAAAGAAATAAGTAGTAGGATTAATCAAATGAAACGTACCGAAATTAATTTCAATCTTAAACTTTATTTAAACTAACATTTTACAAACACAAATTATTTTCAGTTGAGTGATCTAAGCCTTAGGTAAGGTAATAAACAAACTTGCTACTTCCTGGTATGCGAAACGACAACAAAATAATTAACAGTCACAATACCAGAAAATGTACTCAGTGATTTTTTTCTTCTCTCGAAAATAACTCCACGAATAATTCCACTAATTTTTTGTAGGCTCACTTTTAGTGATTGACAATTCCTAAACTGCATGTGTTTTCCCTTTTTTCAGAGTCAAGAAACAACAACAAAAACAAAAAACTACAAAAGTATAGCACGAGCATTCCTTACAATTGTTATCGATCGGCCTGTCAAATAACCAAGAAAAGTAATGATGATAGCTTTACGACCGTCCATCAGGATAAAATAAAATCTATTGTTTCGAGGGTATAGTCCTAGTTGTATGAAGAGTCGGAGCTAGTGGTAGCTAGAGTCTTAGCTTTGTGAGCAATATTGTTATTCCACTGTGGGTATCACAGCCACGAAAACAAATGCATATCCTTAAAATGATATACCTATACAATGAAACCGCGAACGAGTAGGAGGGCACGGATTAACCGCATTCGCCGTCATTGTGCGGTTTTCGAACGCATTGTTTTTATTTTAAATCCTCATCTTGTAATATACAGCCAAGTGGTAGTAGTGGCAGCTTATACGTCTGAATGCCTACCTCAGCGGCATAAACACTGACCCTAATTTTCAGCTTCCGTGCTTAGTGCATTTCGAATAGAAGAAACAAAAGGACATGATTATCTGTTTATGGCTGCTAACATACAAGTCCTGGTTGGTTGCTCTTAATCTTCCAGGAATCGCAGCCATTTGCAAGTCATGATGTTTGTGCTACTTGGCAATCTTAGACTTCGGTGCACAGTGCTACCTGTCTTTTTGGGAAAAGTGCATTTTATTGTAAATCATTATCTCATTTCGAGAAATTTTATTCATAAACTCGACATGGGATAAGCTTCCTAGTCCGTACACCAGCAAGGGTGTCACTCTAATCATCCATATATGCGGGGATTATGGCAATAAAAACGAGCCAAGGCAATATACTCTTCGTATACCTACAATAAAAGGATAAAGTAATTGTGGTATATGCATCAGAAGAGCCTCAAGGGGTAGGGCACATTTAACTATAAGTCCGTTTCTTTTGAAACCATCGTTATTGTCTCAGGTACAATAAAATGACTTCATGACCTGTTTTGTTACAATCAATGAATCACGCTTAAGCTTGCGAAGGAAGACTCGCTGTTAAACGCTAAAATAATTATCGAAGTTATTTGTTCAAGGTTTCGATTTTAAATAAACCATTTTTGTTTCTAAAACAACAACAAATAGTAAATGAATTTAATGCAATTATGGATTTTTTATTGGTTTTCTTTGCTGGCAACGTTAAGTGACAATTGAAAAATTAATGTTGTTTCTTTCTTTGTATTTTTTTTTCGAGCTGTTTCAGCCCAATTTTTATTATTTAAGAGAAGTATGACCATCGAAATGAGCAAAATTAGTAATTATTGAGCTCTAGTCATTTCTGATTTTGGTTTTGAGCCCCAAGTTATGATGTTGACTTTGCACACATTTTTTTTTTTTTTTGACTAACCAGACTTGTTTATATAAAATAAAATAAATAAATAAATAGGGTGGCGCTACAGAGCGAGGAGCCCCTGGGCCTAGCGCATTTCTCACAACCATGCCTTGTGAGGGAATGGAGGGGACCTACAATTTTATGCCGGATCCGAACGGCTAATTGAGAAAGCGCTTTTCATGGCATGAATTTACTAACGGAGGACTTGCCAATTCCTCGCGAAAGGCGATACCCGGGAAAAAACATTTTTGCGCCTCTGCTGGGATTCGAACCTCGAACCTCTGGGTTAGCAGGTGGACATGCTAACCATCGCACCACGGGTACCACAGTTGGTTTATATAGAAGACTTGTTTATATAGAAACTACTAATTGTAGCTTGTAGGTATCTTGATTCTTGATGAAAAAGAACTTTCTTGTCTTGTACAAACAATCAGTGAGCAATTTATGAAAAAGAAGCAGTTCATTTTTGTACTGTAAATTTTTCAGTAATGGTCAGTCATAGTGTTTAGTTTCTGTAACAAGATGAAATCTAATAGCTGAAAACGACCCAAGATATTGCGAATGGTTTGTTTTGCCCGTTAACTGAAAAGAAATTTTGCAAGTGTGAACTTGTATCGAGAAAGTTGCCTTGTTCAATGCCAGGACTGATAATCGGACCAACTATAGTAAAAAAGTCTTAAATGTAACTATCTATCTGTATATTTAAAAAAAGGGTGGTACATACTTATTTTCCATTTCCTTAAGTGGACCTTAATTTCATTGAATAAGAATATCAATTAGGAAAAAATCACATCAAGTTGGATTTTCGGTAAAGTATTGCACCGACCGACCTTGTCTTCAGTTTTTTATCGGTAGAAAAACCGATTGTCCTTTGAGCAAAAACGTTATCATGAAAAGCGCCTTCTCGCTTAGATCAAAATCGAAATAAAATTGTAGGCCATTGAAATTCCTTAGGTCCCGGTAGGGATGGATCCAAGGGTGAGGGAGGGGGGGGGGGGTGGTTAGGTGTTAAAACCCCTCCCGAAATTTTCGACTCTCTTCATAAAAAGTAGAAATGTCACTTAAATACGAGGGAGCGTTTTTATATTCGCGGAATGAGCGGGTTAGAGGAGGGTGACTATGCTCATTATAGTCGTAACGAGTTTAGCTACTCATAATTAGTATAAATACGAGGTTTCATTGTTCTTAGACAATTTCTCTTGGAGCTATCGTCAACCAAGCAACATAATCGGGAGTAAAAAGTGAAATATGGAGAAAAACAACAGCGCGTAGAGTGCGTTCACGTGCATTTTTGGACCTCTGCAATGAAGACAAGTATCGTGTATTGAGCCGAATTGTTACTGGAGACGAAAATTGGGCTCATCATTATGAGCCTGAGTCTAAACAAGACTCCATGCAGTGCCACAAAAAGGCACAGCACCTCCCAAAAAGTTTAAGGTGTCACAGTCAGCGTGGAAAGCTCATGGCAACGGTCTTTTGGGACTCGGAAGGAATATTACTAATCGATTATAAAGATAAAGGTGTTTCTATAACCGGAGAATACTACGCTTCAATATTAGAGCGATTAAAAGAAGCCATTAAAAAGAAAAGACGGGGGAAATTGACGAGAGGTGTGCTGCTTTTGCACGACAACGCGTCCGTGCACAAGAGCCGTATTGCGTTGGCTGCCCTGCATAAAGTGGGCTTCGATATTTTGGATCACCCACCCTACAGTCCAGACCTGGCCCCGAGTGATTATTATCTGTTCCCAAAAATGAAAAAAGAGCTTCGGGGTAAGAAATTTACCAACGATGATGAAGTCAAAGAGGCAGTTTCGGCGTATTTTGAAGGTAAACCAAAACATTTTTTATGAGGGTATAAATAAATTAATTGAAAGAGGCTAAAAAATTCAACGGAAAAGTGGCATATCCAAAAGGATGAACCACTTTTACCACCTGCTGCGTTCGCCATTCAAAGCCTCACAATCACACTCGAATATTCTCGAAGGGAAGATGGCGTTCGATTCTGTCTGGCACCAAGGGCTTTGTATAAGCTCTTCATCATTGGTTTTCCAATGTACGTTATTAAGATCGTCCAATCTGTTAACAACTTTCTGTCTGAAACTGTAGTTTGTTCTGCAAGAGTTCCCCAAGGATCTGTTATTGGCCCAATTTTCTATGTGTTATTACCGTCAGATTTCCCTCAGTTGCCTAACTGCGAGAAAGCTGGTGATAGTAGTTTTTTTTCTAAAGATTCGATCGGTTTTAATATTGAAACCAATCTGCAATCTGCCTTTAAGGTGCTTGAACTTTACCTACTTCAGGATATGGAAAAATGAAATTAATGCTTGTAAGACCCCGGCTTATCTTGCCTGCTTTTTACCAAGCAGCAATCTCCAGATTGATGGTATAAGAGCTGATTGGAAATACAGTGTTAAATATTTAGGGATACATCTAGACAATATATTGAATATGTTTCAAATAGAGTCTTAAAAAAAAAAATAAAAAAAATAGGGTGGCGCAACACAGCGAGGAGCCCCTGGGCATAGCGCATTTCTCACAACCATGCCTTGTAAGGGAATGGAGGGGACATACAATTTTCTGCCGGTTCCGAACGGCTAATTGAGAAGCGCTTTTCATGGCAATGAATTTTGTAACGGAGGACTTGCCAGTTCCTCGCGAAAGGCGATACCCGTGAAAAAACATTTTTGCCTCTGCTGGGATTCTAACCTCGAACCTCTGGGTACCACATAGAATCTTAAAACTAATGGAAAAAATAGATAATGGACATCTCATGTTATTCATCTGACAATGCCTTGATTTTAAGATTATCTTCTTAATAACTTTTGATTTTAATATTGTGTATTTATCGCAGCTTATATGTTATACCTATAAATATGATTGTTCATTGAACTGTTGATTTATTTATTTATCTTTATATATATAAAATTTCCATGTCACAAAGTTAGTTACCTCCGAAACGGCTTTACCGATTTACACCAAATTTTATATGCGTATTCAGTAGGTCTGAGAATCGGCTTCTAATTATTTTCCATACCCCTAAGTAATAAGGGTAATCTACCCTTAACATTGTTTCTTTAATTTACACTGTGACACGAGAATTTTATAAATTAGATTTTACAGTCTCAGTGTAAATGTCATATCAACTAGAAATGATATAAATAAATAAATATAAATCTAAAATTTTCGGGCATTCTTAAACTTCTTAGTTTTTGTTTTGAAGCGCTGTTGCTTTAAATAAGTTAGACCCGAGCAACGCCGGGTGGGTCCGCTAGTATAATACATAAAATTTCCATGTCACAATGTTAGTTACCGTACTCCTCCGAAACGGCTTTACCGATTTTTACCAAATTTTATATGCGTATTCAGTAGGTCTGAGAATCGGCTACTATCTATTTTCCATACCCCTAAGTGATAAGGGCCATCCACCCTTAATATTGTTTTCTTTTTTTTTTTTAAATTTACACTGGAACACGAGAATTTTATGTATTAGATTTTACAGTCTCAGTGTAAATGTCATATCAACTATATTCTCAAGTAAGTTTATTATTAATTTGATGGACTATAATTGTTTATTCCTATTTTATTGAGTGTAGTTCGCATGATTAGTTAATTAAGTGATTATTATAACCTCAAAAGTACTCAACACGTGTCACGAGCTCCCGCAAACAACGGCTAGGTATTGTGTTGCATGTTGTAAGTATATATTCTTATTCAATTAATCGAAAATATTGTTGGAAATGGTGATAAAAAAGTTCGGTGAAAGTTAGATTTTTATTACATTTCGGCAATTTGATTTTTTGTTCACTTCTAAGAGCTTTAACTTCCACACAATTTTACCGGGTCGGGAAAGGGAACCGGAACGGCAACGGGAACTCTAAAACTTCTGAGCCGATATAAAAAACTATTTCGGCATTAGGATGTTATATTATATACCCAACATAGACTATATTTCATGACCATATTCCCACGGAAACGGGAAACTAGAAACTTTCAGGCATTCTAAAACTTAGTCAAGCTGATGGTGTTCCTGACACGTATTCTTTTCTTGGCTGTTTTGTGTGAACAACGCTTTGAATAAGTTAGACCCGAGCAATGCCGATCGGGTCAGCTAGTATATTAATATATTTGTTTGTTTATTTATTTATTTGTTTATTTATTTGTTCAATACTTATTTATTCACTTACTCGTTAAATAAGAATAACTTCTTATAATTAACTTATTTACTATTTTTGTTTTTGTTTTGTTATCTATCTACACTCATTTATTTTATAGTGATGTGATGAGAAATTTTGAATATGGCTTAGGATGGGTGAAAAGCTATGTAAGTCAATTAGAGAGAACGTTTTACTGCCTGTTTTTAAAAATTGAATTTACATACCATTCTCAGAATCCACTGAACGACCACTGTTCCACCAAAATTCTTGTGTAAAAAAACTATAAGAATTTATGTATAATATTTTCAGAAGTACAACAACTCGCGTGACAAAGTGTGACTCGTGTTCGAAACTGAGCAGAAGAGAAGTTGACGAATGCTTTGGCGAAAAAGGTCTGACCCTTGTATGCAAGGTAACCCGGTTTCTATATAGGATCCTGCCGGGGACTAAGCATTTCAATGACCTACAATTTTATTTCGATTCTGATCTAAGCGAGAAGGTGCTTTACATGATAAAGTTATTACTCAAAGGACTTGACAATTTCTCGTGCAAGGCGGTATACCCGTGAAAAATATTTTGATGTTTCTCAGATTCAAATTTCGAACTCCAAAGTACCACTCAGACATTTCGACAGACTTCGCCACGGACACAACCTTCTTACTTATAGCTAATCAGTACAAAAATATCAGATCTGCGCCTTTGAGGATTTTCTTATTTCAAAGCGAAATTCTAGTTAGTTACTTAAACGTTGGTAGGCAAATACTTTGAAGTAGGAGTGCCTATAATTTTAAATTGTACAAAATCTTGTAAATGATTTGGAATAACTGAGATTTGGTAAGTTTGGATACAATAATTGCATTACGAAATACCTATCTACGTGATGAGTTTTTTCAGAAAAAATTGTAGGTTGTAGGTAGGTACATATTTCGTAAAAAGAACAAAAAAAAAGTTGAGAACGAGCAGCTGAACTAGGTATACCTACTCGCTACTCCCCTCACAACAGTAACAAATACCCACTCGTTTACAACCCTGTGTAGAGCTACGAAGGGGGTATTTGCATCCACTGCGGTGAAGGTTTGCTCAAAACTTCAGTCTCTATTAATATAGGTATTTCGATATCTCAATGCTAATTAGCCCATGGCCTCTACTAAACGGTGAACCAATACGATAGTAAATTATCAACAAATCTACCACCACAGCTAGGTACCTATAGGAGCTAATTCCATATCCACAAAAAACTTTCCAATGTCACTTAGAAGCTTAATAAGATCTAAAATAACTCTCATCACCCATAGGCCTAGGCTGATTCCTGCGCACGGGCCCGCTACATAAGTGTAAGTATTTCACAAACACTTTCTAATGTTACCAATTTTAATATTCTCTCATCAAAAAGTGCAGGCATAGGTACAGCTCAAAGAAGCTGATGCTTAGGTACCTAGGTGTAGGTACCTACCTCGGTTAGATAACTACCTGTAGCTTGTGTTCTGAAATTATTTACTTTAAAGACATCAAAATCAAAGCCTTACTTGATCTAAACTAGGCTTACTAAGGATCTGCTCTAATAAATTGAAGTTTTAACCTATTTCTCTGAAAAGTAAGTCCCAATTAAAAGGTTTTACACCTACAGATAGATTGCTATATATACCAACTTACAAATGCATATGTACCTACCTATATTCATTTCCCACAATGTCTACTTGTGTTGAACACAGTTTTGAAAAGTTTTTACTAAATACTCAGTTAGTTAAACTGCCGCACACGTCTTTAAGGCCAGATCGACATCATCATCTCATTAGCAAAGGAAGTCCTCTTTTTAACCATCAAACTCAAAACATGTTTATTCAATAGTCAAGTTTAATCTGAGTATTAAATGTGCACACAAACACACGCTCCTCTGCATGTTGGATGGTGGTAGGCATGAGCGGCAGGACTAGATCTAGAACCATCGCATTTGCAAACGCTCCTTGTAAAGCGATGGCATCATGTAAGTAGGTAGATGGGTATGTCTTGTACTTTAATGAAACAATAGCCACTTTGATTGCATTTGCAACATCAATGAGTTTGCCAAGAGCCCTCTTTAAGTTCTCTTGTGTGTTGTGTGCTCTATGAGGAATGCATCCGAGTAAAAGGCGACCAACCCAAGTCACACCCACCTATTATTTAGATTAGTACTTACATTCATCCTCCAGCGACAAACAAAAGCAGCCAACACACAA
This sequence comes from Melanostoma scalare, assembly GCA_949752695.1. Classification (NCBI taxonomy): domain Eukaryota; kingdom Metazoa; phylum Arthropoda; class Insecta; order Diptera; family Syrphidae; genus Melanostoma; species Melanostoma scalare. Next base: position 1,907,138 of record OX456985.1, read on the forward strand.
ATACCGATACGGGGCGAGCGATGTCATGATAGCGATTCCATACACCCAGCTATCATCTAACAGGGAGAACTCTGAAGTGTGTGGTGTGTGCTTGCTGCTTGGTGCTCTTCCATAATGGTATACTAGTTTTAGCCTCCATTGTCCCGAATGGAGGCAACCCCATTTGGCACAAGTGGCTACCTATGTAAAGAAAAGTGTAGTGCCCCCCGATTGTGTTGGTATCTGTAGAGTGTAGGTACCAACGTCGTCTCCATGACAAAGAGATTGAGACAAACAAGAGCCCACTTTTTCCGAAAAAGGATACCCTCTCTTCAACCATACAACCATAAAAAAAGTGAAGAGCGAAAGGCAAAATAAAAAAACATGGCGAACAAAACAGATTCAGATGCAAATAATTTAAACATGACGGGACCGAAGCTGGGATCGGGACTTTTTCCACAGCCACGTAGCTATACCTACCTACCAATCTACCTATACCTACCTACTTCAAACAGTCACTCCATATTGGGGCGCATAAAAGTCACCAACGACAAACGAACGAACGAACGCAAAGTGCCTCATCAAGAAGATATTAAAATAAAAATGGTAGAAGTAGAGGCAACCAACCAACAACAACAACAACAACCGCAGCCCTTGCTGCTGAATTAAACTACTTCAAATAAAGGTTGATTTTTCAACATTTCCATGTTTCGCATTAAAAAAAGAAAAGAAGAAAAACAAAAAAAGAAAACAAACAAAAAAACAGAAATGACGACGAAAAAAATGCTGCACGTTGATGACAGAGCCACAGAAGTAGAAAAAAAGCTAAGAAACAAACTGAACTGGCAAGAAAAAAAAAGTGATTTCTTCAAAAGTCAAACCCACTCCCATCTGGCTGCTGGCTGGGCAGGGAGCAGTTCAACCTAAACCCCTATCTATTATTTTTACTCAACGAAGAAGACGACGACGACGACGACGTCGACTCCCGCTGTTTATTTGTGGCATCGATAAATTTGTATCTAGATGCAAAGATACCACCAACCATACTTCTCTGTCACACCACGCACTGGGGGCGCCCAACGACATCGTGCTGTTTCATTTACATCACATAGCAAAATGAGGGTCGATATAAAGGGCGGAGCCAGCGACCATTGCTACGCAGGTATCAGATCAACGTATCCGCAAAGACTCGCCTCTACGCCAGAGTGAGATGTCGCAACAAGTGTGGGTGCAATAGCAACTATCCGTTCCTTTCACACACACACAGGCAGTTACACTTCTCTGTCGTACAAACCTGGCGACCGGTTTCGTGTCTACAGTCTACACGACGAAGGTGTGTGGCCGAATCAAGTTTTTAGTCTCAGTTTCAAAGTGACGTTCGTACGGTTCGAATATCTGCTGGATTCGCATTCGCATCGCTGGGAATACGTTTATTTTTGTGTGTGTACTTCTTTGCCTTACTCCTTCTCCCTAATTACTCACAATTCACGTTCTGTGTGTATAAGCGCGGCACACCGCATCGCATCGTTGTCAAAAACAAAAGTAGATTAATAATTTTGTGTCGTTACGAAAATCGCATCTAAGCACGACATGATTAGCATAGATAAAACGGACTTGGTTAAGGACAATCAATCACAGTAAACGGATACTTCTGCCAGTACACACACAGCATATATCGATTTTAGTATAATTCCATCGCTCGGTGTTGTGTGGTTTATTTAATTGTGTCTCTTTGTTCTCGGAAAAACTCCGCATTCACCCTGCGCCCTCATAAATTTGGATAAAGTGAATAAAGTTTGTCTATACCAACGTAGCCCCAATCAAGGATAACTAGCTATACCTATATATACACACACATAACACATAAAGTCTTTTTAAATAGTGCGAAGTGTGCGCGGAAAGTGTAAATATTACAGTGGTCTTTGTTCAAACACAGAAAGTTTCCCGATTATGTTGATTAATTGCAATATCCGGTAAAACGGTGAAAAAGAAAGAAGAAAAAGAAAAACATTTGAAAACCAAAACAAACGCTCAGTTCGGACTATCAATAAGCAAACTTACCACCAACCATTTGGAATATTCCTGCTGCACTGCACTGGTCTTTTGATCTTGGCGTTCTAAGGCCCTAAGCGCTTTTAAGAGATTTTCGCAGTTTTTCCACATTTTCGGTGAGTACCTACTTAAAGTGTTGTGTTAAAACCCGTCGGTGTTTTGACTCCAAAGTGTTTCAGGTGTTGAGTTAAGTTTTGTCTCGAAATCGGTACGGAGACTATCATCTTGTCAGATTGTAGAGTTTGCTAGTTTCATAATAACATTTCTTTCAAGGAAGTTAAAGTGACAGTTCTGGGTTTTATTTTATAAGGCATTGCAATCTGCAAGGCCACAACAATTTTCAGAAAATGTGACAGTTAACAACAATATTTTGTAGGTTTTTCGAAATGTTTTGGCCTACTTTTGTCAATATTTGATTCTTTATACAGATAATTCCTTGTGTTTTGTTTTTGTTTAGGTAGGTATTACTTAAGCCGTGTTTTATTGGGAATTTTAAAGTCATCTTCACTAATAAGCTCAATAAAGCGCTGTACTCACTAATGCAACTTTATTCCATAAACTCCATTTACCAGCCATCCCTGGTTGTTTACTCCTGAACACTGACTTATTTTTGTTCACTAATCTTTGTTGTAGATTCCCAATAAAACACGGCTTTACTTACCTCACCATCAAATGTGTGCACTCTTTAAGGTGAGGTCTTTCTCTTCCGCGACATTCCTGCAATATCCTTCCAAGCCGTGGTATTCATGCGGTCCAGAATCTCTACATGAATCAGCCATCATAGTTTCACGACGCGAACTCTTCTATGTAGCTATACTTAATTAAGTCGCGGTACAGCTCATACAGTCCGACGTTGAATCTTCTTCTCCACACATTGTCCTCATATACAGGATGGCCATTCAGAGCAATTTGTTTCCAACCGACCATCGCTTAGATAACGCTAAGAAGCAGTTCTGTGCCATTTAATATAAGGACTTGAATTATCAATATCCTGCAAAGTGCTACCTTTTTGTTTTTATAGGAGGGTGGTTTGGTTCTTCCTTGATTTTTATTTCTCAATTGCCTTCTTAGTCCAAAGTAGCAGCGATTGACAGTAGTAACTCTCCGTTTGATCACCGCACTGATGTTATTCAGATCCTTGCTGGACGAAAGTTCTGTTTTACATCGTTTAGTTATTGTTCGTGAATTTTGATTGATAATCATAATACGGGTGATTTGACAGTAGTAAAATCAACATGGCTATTATCAACTCTGGTACATTTGTTGACAGTTTTGACAAAACTCTTTGTGCTAACAGAAACATTAATATCACCACAGTTTTCTACGCAGGATTTTACTTACCTACGTTATTTATTCTTACCTAAAATCATTCTAGGGGCAACATTTGTTAATCATTTTAACATCGAATGGCTAAATAATGTTTGTTTGGACAAATTGCGTGTACTTAATTACTTAGGTGGGCATTACAGTTCGGGGTGAACCTGGGCCTCAACCAACATCCTTCTATAACGACTTCGATTTCTGGCGAGCTCTCTCCAGTTTTGCACTCTAAGTCGGCTGCCACCAAAGACGAGGCCTCCGCCTTCCGCAATTTCCTTGCAATGCGCTTTCGAAAACCCGTCGAGCCGGAGCGTTTGGGTCCATCCGCTCTACATAACCCAACCATCGTAGCCTCACGATGCGTACTCTTCTGGCTATGCCAATGTCGCGGTATAGCTCATACAGCTCCTTGTTGTATTCTCCATTGTATTTTCTCCATCATTCGGAGAATTTCTCTTTCGAAACGACCAAGGGTTTTCTCATCCGGTTTCGATAAGGTCCATGCTTTTAAACAGGGTTACGTGCAGACTTTTGAAACATTGTTCCTCTGGTGTTGACGTTTCAGTTTTGTACAATCTTTTCAAGTGCCTTGCCTAAAACTTGCGTAAATAATGACGCTTATATTCGGGTGGTCTTTAATAGGGAATTCGCCTACATCTGTAAGAACAGACCAACCTTTCTGTTCAAGTCTTACCCATACTGCCTGTTTTACTAAGCTAATAAAGCTAATATACCTAATAGCTACCAAGCTACCTATTTAGTCGAAGTTTTCATTTCAAAATATAGGTCAACATTTCGTTGAAGTTACTCTTGAAAGCCTCTCTTTATTTTTGAAGTCTTTCGAGTAGCTTATTTCGACAGCTTTCAAATTTACGATTCCAAGCGTATTTTTTACAAACCTTGTGAGTTATTTGTTAATATTGCTTCACCGAACGTTGTTGTTTACAATTTTGCAGTTGTATTTTGCAAAGGGAAAACTGTGGGAATATTTCCTTTTCTGCTTCATTGACACAAAATATAAGTTGTAATTCACAAGTGATAACATCTTTTAAATAAAAGTAATTTGTGAATAGATTTACAAAATTTGTTCAATTTGTAAAAATATTCTACAGGTTAACATTTACCCGTATTTTTTCTTACAAGTTTGTTTCTTCTTTACTTTCATAACAAAAATGTTCTTGTTGCAAAGAAGACATAACAGCAGTGAAATCGAACAAAGAGATAATAGTTTGAAAATCTTCATTCTTCTGCTCTTTCATATTGATGATTTCAGCATAACGTTCAACAATATTGTTGAGTTGTAAGTTACAAGTTATTCTTGACATCGTTGCAAAAACTGGACTACAAATTGGTAATTGCAAATTACAGGTACAAATTTGTGGTTGTAACTTTTGTTATGGTGAAATTGAGGCATTTGTTAGGACATCATTACTGTTACGCTATATAATATAGCTCGATACAGTCCAATACGAACTCTCAAGACATTTGCATCGAAAAGTTATAGCCAATAGAATATCTTTAAAATAGCCTTAAATAACTGCTCGTATGTAAGAAACTCTGTCTTCGTGCTAAGCTCTTCAGCATGCACTCCTAAATATGTTGCGTTGTCCTCTTCTAGAAGTTAAATATTACTCGACAAAAAACGCTTTCCATTATCCTTGTTCGTCCTCTCGTATTTATCCTTGGTGTCTTAAAACTAAGCAGTTCCATCTAAGGATTAAATTGGGGTCAAAAATCAATGCTGGCGAGTAAGCATTGGTCTTTGACATCCATTTATAAATTTTAAAGTTAATGTTCTTCTGATAAAAGATAATCATCATTAAATTGAGTTCTCGAAATGGTTCTCATATTTTTCGTTGTTGTTTTCATTGTTTTCATAGAATTAAGTGGCTACATTTGTTTTGCAAGTTTTTGACTTCAGAGGTTTTTTTTATTACACTTTCCGTTCTAATACAAAAGAGCTGATGTACGAACAAAAAGTTAAAAGTTGGTACGTCTAGGGAAGCGAAAAGTAAAATTAAAATTAAATGTAATGTATGAGTCTTGTAGTTGAGATTTTCCTCGTGTTTTTTTTCTTATAAATGTTAAAAATTTACTAATCTTTCATTTATTGTAATGAAGTATGTTCACAATTGATTTTTATTCTTTTTTGTCAGCGATAACTCATTTTTTACAATGAGCTGTTCTATTGGATAAAGTGTTTGACAACTCCGATTAGACCAAATAAAGTCGACACACCTACTGTACATAGAAGTCTGATATTAGAGGCCAATTCCTTAAAAGAACCATGAAGTTTATAGCATAAAATACGAGAGCTTGCAGCGTTTCCAAAAAGAATATATATAACTTAGTATTGCTTTTTTTATTCAAGTATACGTTCGTAGGCGACACCTGAAATTTGTTTGTTGACTATAAAAGCCATATAAACTACATTTTGCACAGTATTTGTACTTTTATTGGAATGATTACCTATACTAGGCCAATTAGGTTGCTATGCATTCATTACAAGAGGAGGACTCTGTTAGGCCACCCAACTCCGTATTCCAAAGATACAAATCTGAGTTCATTTTTGTTTTGCATTTAAAAATGCGTTTTAGAAATGTCAGAACCCACTCGTTATGAGACAAAGTGCATTTCTCTTAACCGGTATGGCTGTAAGGAATGAGAACCTGCAATTTTTGGCAACTGAATTTCATACCTACTTCAAAAAAATAACGTCTTTTTTAGTTATAAGAAAAATCAAAAAGTTGTCTGCAAATATATTAATGTTCCAATCTCATAAGAAAAATCTTCAAAGAAGAAGTCGAATAACTTATGGACAATCCTTTTTCCAAGATACCGAAGTCTGCATTTTAAAGCCGTGTGATAAAGCTCGCAGAGCCTCACTGATAAAAGCAAAAATACTACTGTTCAACTGAACTATGACAATGATCCACCAATTAACAATAGCCGTGTTTTATTGGGCATTTTATAGTCATCTTCACTAACGAGTCTCAATAAAACCCTGTACTCACTAATGCAGCTTTATTGCATAAACTCCATTTACCAGCCATCCCTGTTGTTCACTCCTGAACACTGACTTATTTTTGTTCACTAATCGTTGTTGTTTTCCCATGTGCAATGTTTTGCAAATGTGAGTATAGATTCCCAATAAAACACGGCTAATGACTTTAATAAACTCTGCGAAGGAGTTATACTACCTCCGTTCAGTAGTTCCACCTTCATGATGTCTCAAAGTGCGTCCACACTATGGCCGAACGCCACAAAACGACATATCGTCAGTTGAAATAAAGGCCGTTGTAAGTCAAAAAATATTATTTATTCGAAAAATAAGAAAAATCAGTGCCAGATTTTGACATTTTCAATGTAGTTATTTTGTTCTGCATATGTCGTAGAAAAGAAAAGAAATTAAAATATTTTACATACCAGCGTCTTTTGCGATTTCTGCATTCTTAAATGCCTATATGAGGTCCTGCACTTCAACCGACAATATACCGAACAAAAATACCGTTGTAGAGTGGTGTCTGAATCAGTTTACTAAAAAGGGATCTGATTGCCGCCTCCCCTAGTGTGGACGAACTTTAAATCAGCGCAATAGAAATGCTCAGGTCCATACATCCGTCTATATTTCGCTAACCTCAAGTTATTTCACTAGTCTATGATGGGTCTGCTCATAGGGCTTATAGGGTATAGGCAGTGTTGAATTTACCAGAAGGCTAAGTGGGATTGAGCATAGGGCGGAAATTTTCGGGGCGACGGGTACCGCAAACTTCTATATTCTACGGTAAAACACCCATATAATATAATAAAGCACGATACAAGTTTTACGCTTGCAAAAAGTATAAGGTCGTGATTTGAGAAGCTCTATGTTGTGCGTAGTAAGTGAACCAAAATTTATGCTACAAAACCATCTGTTTTTTGAATTTCCCATATACTAATATTTCGAGTAGGTGCTCTGAGATAGCCCAATTGGCGACATGTAGCCCAATCTGGCAGCAGTGTAAAGCTACAACAAAGAAAACGGGGAGGTCCCGCACTTCAATAAACAACACTTCGATTGATAGCTTCCAGCAATAATTACATAACGAATATACACTTCTTTCTGGTTGTCCGCTGTGATTTTTCAATGTATCAAAGTAAGTAGCAAAGGGCGGCAAAAATCAACAGCCTATACTTGGGAAATGTGTAAATCCGCCGCTGCTCATAGGGTTACTGATTTTATTATTCTCTCCAGATTTTTCGCATGACACTAAAATGAATTACTTACTCTAGTCTTGCAAAACTCTAATCTATGAAATCAAGGAATAAAAACAACATCCTTTGATTTCTAAAATTTGTGTTTAAATGTGCTTAGCTCGCTAAAATGTTCTTCTTTCTCTTTATTTAATACCAAGCTTATCTTGAATGATTCTAACTCTCCCATTTATCTGCTTCACTCAAGTGATCCGCCTGTTGGGATACGCCGCGCTTACCTCAAAAAGCGTCGGCAAGTCTTCTTGTTTTGAATATTTCCGTGTGTGAGGCCAACTTATTGCTGGTGTAAGTACTTGCATTCGTTGGTTCCAGGAGTTTTCTGGCCTACATTTGCTGTTCACGGCTATCTTAAGTGTTGGGCGTACAAGAAACCTCTAGACTAAAGCTTATTCCCTCAAGGATTAAACGTTAAATGAGACTCTCATTTTGATTGTAGTGACCAACTACTCATTATTACTCCACATTCTTAAAAATTCAAGAAACCCAATTCAATTTCAAATTCGATATCCGATAGATGCTTCAACCGTAGGAGGCAGAGTAGCGCAAGCCAAGAAATCTTCATGCAAATAGCAATGGCAATCTCACGTTCACACGAGAATCGAGTTTCACTTCAACAGTAACAAATCAAACTTTTGTTTCTTCAACAGACGCTACTTTTTGTCACCATATCTCTTTGTTCTCCCATAATGGCAGTAGATTCGTTTATTATTTATCTTTCATCCGAACACATCAAACATTTTATGCAAATTTAGTTTTCGTTGCACTAGACACCAGTCTAGACACATTAAAAACCACACACAAGCACAGATGCAAATTTTACATGGAAAATAGAAACAAAAAACACCGATGCACATGGTGAAAACAAATGTGCGATTGCTTTTATCAAATCGAAACCAATAATAGTTAATTAAAACTTTAGATTTCACACTGATCACAACCACACCTAATTTACATCGTTTTACTGAAATGAAACAAAAAAGAAAACAAATCACTGGCAGTGTCAGCGGAGAAAGGTTGTTGTTGTTGAGGTAGAAGCATCTATGCTTAAACAGACTATGCCCATCGTTAGTTCAAAATCTGTACGGTATAGCCTATATTTTGCCCCTAATCTATGACTAAAAGCACAAAAACTTAATTTATGCACATTCGACACAAAAATAATTAAGTCGTTTTAATTCATCATTATTTGTGTATACCGAAGTCCGAACAAATGACGGCACAATACGGTAGTAGAAGACTTACAATCACAACACACCACGACCATATTTCGTCTCCTCGCTGCCGTTTTCCACATGAGTCTTTTCATGCGCTGTTGATGACGAAAGCCCAAAATATTATTATTTATAATTTGTTTTGAATTTGTTCCCTCCAAAGATGTCCAATTTAAATACTAAAACACTTTAAAATGGATAGTGACCGACCGCTTACCGATAACGATACCGGTACCGAAATAGAATAATTCAAAATCGATCATAAATTAGCAATCAAAATTTAATTTATTGTAGAGTGGATTGCATAAATCTCTATCAACATATCATTTCAAAGGTTAGTCTTCAGTCTTCAGTTTAGAGAAAAGAATAGAAACAAAAGCAAAACGAAATGCATATTTTAAAGCATCACAGTTTTCCCTCGGCATTGATTATGATATAATTATTAATTATTATTGAAAAATGTATCTGTTGTATAGCTTCCAATGTTAGGTCTAACTTTAGGTAGGTAGAGAGGTACCTGTGGTTGTGTCTGCGTCTGTGTATACGAGTACACAAGGCATTTTTGTTTTTGTTATTAATTTGCATAAAAACGCAATTTCAAATATAAATTAGTTACATTAATCTAGCCGCTTGATTTCTATTGCTTTGTAACAGAAAGATTCTGTTTCGGATGATAGAACAACATCAGAGGAACGCACAGCTTTGGCCGATAAAAATTAGTTTGTTGTCTGTTGGAAGTAGGTTGCTTTTGTGGTGGCACTCTACTTGTGTTTCTAAATGCTTATTTATTTTCTTTTTATGATGAATCGCTACTGCTAGATGGTTATCTTTTTTTACTTTTTTACTTAGGAAGTCAACCCCGCTCGTTGTTCGCTGACTATAGGCTAGGCTGATTAGAATGAGATTGTCTTTTTTTATAATGTGTTTAGGAAGATGCGCAATAAAGATAGATACAGTTTGAAACACAAGACGAGTCTTAAGTAGCCATGGGAAAAAGCTAAGCTGACAGTAACATAACTTTGGTAAAAAAAATAAATTCACAAAATTTTTACAAATAGTGGGGAAAAGCATATGACAGTATTCTGTTTTTATTCATAAATTTAAGTTTTTGAAATTAATATCATTATCTTTTGTCGAAAATCTTGTAACAGTTTGGTTTTCGAGCAGAATATTTGGCCACACGGTGATAGAATAAGACTGAAGAAGGAGCAGCTATCGTTGTAGATCTTGTTACACTTGACAGATGTTTAAATAAGGTTTTTTGTTTATTGATTGTTGCTGTTGGTTTTTGTGAATGAATAAGTCAGCAGGTGTGTTTTATTAGCAAGAGTTTAGGCAGCACAACAGAACATTACACTATGACCAACGGCAATCAGCCGAAATTTGGGATACGAACATAAGTGCCGTTTTCAAGAACGTCAATGAATACAGTCGTTTGTGATTGCGACGTTTTCTAAAACAATAACTATACTCGCAATGGCGATGTTTTGACAATCAAATGGCAAATTGTAGACGATTTCGAAAAAGCGGCGTAGTAATTTCTATAACTACAGGAAGTACAATCAAATTGCCAACGTTTGCTGATGAAGTGAGAGTGATGTTGTTTTTAAGACAAATTAATTTTTCATGAGCTTTTCCCTTTTCAAAGCTTTTTCTTTTTCACAGCTGTAGAGTTCATTCAGTGGTTTTAGATTTTTTATGTAAATAAAAAATCAAAACAAGTTTTTATAATGACCCTATTTTTGTATCGTTGGTTATCGTTTGTTATCACAACAATACCCGTACCAAGGGTGGGGAAATGAAATGAATTTGAAATGAAACTTTGTATGATTTGCAACGGGCGGTCTTGTTGTCGCAGTTCTCAGGCAACAACGCAATTTTGATGAGTAATTTCTTAATGCAACAACAAATATTCGCTGATCATTCCAATGTTTTAACTCAAACCAAGCTTAGATCTACTGCTGGCTCTCCAAATTTGAGGGCACATTCTTGAAATGTAGCAAAACATGTCTTGACTATAAAGTGGATTTCAAATGTCTGTAAATGCACTTGAAGCTTTTAACTATGAATTCCATTGCTGAGCTAATAAACATGTCTGAATAGCTTAGCTGCACTAATCCCAGTGCCAGCAGCTTTGTCACAGCATTTCTCTCCAGGAATTGATACCTTATTTGCTCGAGGAACTGAAAAACACTTTTACCTTTCTAAGATTTTAATGTATGCTGGCGTCATGCCATATTTAGTTGATGTGACGCATTTTCACAAGAAAATGCAAGGTGTCTTCTATACCGACCGAATTCCAAATGAGTTTATATTTTCATTAGGTATGCGTCTTCTTGCGCTGGATTTAAATCTGAACTTTGAATTCATCGCTAGAGACTCAAGTTTTCGCGATATTAAGCCTATAAATTTAAGAAATAATCAAGTTTCCTTCCGTCTTAGAGTTTAGTTATTGACATTGTAAAATCTTAAACCAAGAAAAACTCTTCCTGTTTTGATTGCGCTTAATCAAAATACGCCCTCCGAATACCACTTATAAATCAGATTACTAAAATACTCAACCATAATTTTATAGACGCTTTGTTTGCAGATAAGTGGAAGAACTGTTTACTGTGATCCCTTCGAGATCACGATGGTATCGTACCGCCAAAAAAGAAAAAGCCATTGAAAATTTTATTTCTCGAAAACGAGATATTCTGAGTTCCGTTCGGCTGCGGGCGGCGCGAATATGGTCTTCAAAAAGTTGTACTTTGCATTCGGAAAAATTATTTAAAATCCTCCGCTTCAGCATTGCATACAAATAACCAAGTGGAAATACTTCTTTACCATCATCTTTGATTTTATTTTATATTTAGATTTTAAGATTCCTCAGTATACGGCTTTTCAGCTATGCATAGATTAACTTTTGTTTTTAAATGCAAACGAACCACGAATTCTATAACAAATAACTGTTGACAGATACAAAAATTCAGCTGATGCTCAGTCGAAGACCACAGTTGTCTTAGCTTTCAAAGTTAAGGCTTATAGAAACTTCTCTATTCATGCAAACTATTTTTGTTACGAACAATGGCTGGAGGGGGAAAAGTATCTGTGTTTGAAGCGACAGCCAAGCTGTGCTTAAGGCCCTTCTCAACCCTCTAACTACTTCAAAAGTGATCCAGGAATGCAAGTGCTCTCTGAATGCGGCCGGAAGATTAAATTCTTTGAGTCTTATTTGGGTTCCAGGATCCAGGCCATCACGGCATAACTGGCAATGAGATCGCCGATGAACTTTCTAGGCAAGCATCTCAGACAGCTTTCTCAGGGCCTGAACCGTCGATAGGTCTGCCAGCGTCATCAGTGAGAGCTTCAATCAACGATTGGATCTGTGAAGGACACCACCGTAGATGGCATGCCTCCATTGGATGCAGACAAACAAAACGTAAGCTCCCCAACGTTAATAAGAAAACTGCAATATTTTTGCTATCTCGTAGCAGAAAAAAACCGTAGAAAGATTATTGGCGTTGGCAGCGGGTATTTCTCTTTTGCCAAGCATTTAAACGTGTTAGGCTAAAGTGATACTACGCTCTGTGAATCTTGTGAAGAAGATGAAGGTGAATGTCCTGCTTTTTCTCGCATGAGGTCACAGATACTCGGCAAAGACATGATGAGAGCTGGTAACTTAGGCTCCTTATCATAGCAGCGTCTTTTGGCTTTTCTCCGAACACCTGGAAAACAAATAGAAGGTTGCTAACTGGTAGTACAATGTACCGGTATTTAGGTCTGAGTGCTCCAACTGGTATTTTGAAAACCTCCATCAGAAAAAAAAACGATATTTGCTCATATTTATCTGCTGAAATGATTCACATAATGCGACAGCTATCGTTTGAGTTTACAGAAATTGATTTTTCCACAGTTGTTTTGCTCTTTCGTTTTGAAAACCCCATGGCAGAAAATCTTTTGAACATTGGAGTAGAAAGAGATAACAATTTTTTTACTGTCGAAGATCTTCGTCCTGAACTTATTGCTTTAGAAGAAATGACTAGTAGATATTCAACTCAAATTCTATTCCAATTTCTACATTGGCCCGGTTCAGAATTGTGTCATGTCATCGGAGAACCGATGGCTTCTCCGTAATTAATATTTGTTGCTGATAGATTCATTCTTAAGGTTGAACCACATCGACTTATGTGTTTATTAAGCTTACAAATTTAAAGATGGAATTAGTTAAAAATGATTTCTAGCAAATCAAATTAATGTATTAAATGATGAGTTACTTAACAGTTTTACAATTACACTTCTTCTTCTTTTCATTTCCGGCGTTACGAGTAATAATCTTGAAGCGATCACAACTCTCCCACTTTTCTGCTTCACACTAGTGATCCGCCTGTGGGGTACGCCGCGTTGACCTCAGAAAGCGTCGGCAAGCCTCCCGGTTTTGGATTGTTCCATGTATGAGGCCAACCAAATGCTGCTGTTTTTGCATTTGCTTGTACCAGCACTGTTTTGGCCTGCCTTTTCTTTTTCGTCGCGAATTTGTTGAAACGTTGTACGATATTGCCTTTTGGACGGGGTTCTGCGGATCTCTCCTTTGAACATGACAATACCAACTGAGCCGGTCGTGCTGAATTTTGTCCAAGATGGTACTTTTGACATGAAGGCTTTCACGGATCTTAGTACTTCTAATTCGATCAAGCTTTGTTACTCCTGCTGTCATCCGAAGCATCTTCATTTCGGCTGCCGTCAATTTGGTCTCATACTTTTTGTACCATTATACTTAACTCTTCTTTATTTAGTGGCATGGCAAAATGTTTACCTCCCAATGGGCCAAATTTTTCTCTATTTTTTCCAATTTCAATATCCAAATAGTGAGGCTGACGGTTGCCCTTAAGAATCTAGTTTGTCATCTACTCACAATCTTTGGTGGAAAAAGTCGATCTGTGTTGACTAGCTCCTAAACTAATTCTATGTCAATCGGTTGACGTTAGTACAGATTTGATTTCAAAAAGCCACCAGACTCCTGAACTCTAACTCAAATAGGCCAAACAAATATAAAATCAGCTTTTTGGATTTAAGCGCTTCTGTTTAGAGGCAACTCTGCCTAAAACAATTTAAAAGTTTGAACAACTCCCTCAAATAAAATATTTTATTTATATGCTAATATTCCCCAGTGATTTTGATGTAATCAAACATTGAAAATGTCACCGAGCGGAGAATAATTAACTTCAACCGCCTACATGCATCATCCTTTCTGTTTATTCATCCGGTACAAAAGAAGAAAGACATACAAATACAAAAAAGAAAAAAAAAACGTTTCTATTGTGGGTACACTCCTGATTAGTATCTTTTGAGTGCGAGAGACGCAAAGTGGATTTTTAAATCATAAGTCAATCAAATTGAAAATAATCTAACGTGAAATAGGTCGTCGCCAAGCGTACTGATGTCTTTTACTTGTGTGTAGTGAGTACCTCATTCTCAAAAGACAGAAAAAAATGAAATGCGTTGCGTATAAGACAAGGCGTACCCCCAATCTACATTCAATTTGGACGCTTGATCGTTCAGTTCGATATCCCAAAACACAAACACACACGCACACATTAGGTAGTGCAAAGTGACACCAACAGCAATCTGAACAGCAGCATTATACTTTATGGAAACCGTGAGGTAACCTAATTCACATCTCAAGTTTCATCACAACAAAACAAAACAAAAAAATATAAAAAAAATCTGAGGTAGTTCTTGAAAAGCCTCGAAATGCTTGTTAGGCAGAGAAAATCTATCTATTCAGCCGTGTAATTACAAGTTTCCATTTCATTTCTCTGTTTCCATTCAACACCACCGTCGTCCTCATCGTCGTCCCCGATGAGTGCCTCTTCAGATTCGAATAAGATCGGGATCATTATTACAACCGATCGCTCATTTCTTTTTTTTTTTTTTGTAGAGTGAGTAGGTGTCGGAGATCAGAAAAGTCAAGGAAGGCGCTCACTGTTGTTGACTCTTGGCAAATTTGAAGGATACCTACTTGAGAAATGGGCTCATGTTACTTGCATTCAGTGTGCATTATCGAATTCGCCGATGAACGTTTGGCACACGTTGCACGTCACTTGTGTGGTTTTATTGAGCTTTGTTGTCTTGGCGCAAAAAAAAGAAGGCGATATTTTTTCAATGCACTTCCTATTTGAATGCTCGAATACGTGTTCTATATTTACATTGGCATTCCTTGCCTTGTGTACAGTAGTTCACCTCAACTCAAACTTATCGATGTAGCTCCATTCAAATCAATTTGAGAGTTCAGTTATTTCATCAGCAAATCAATTTTTTAGCTTCGAAGCCTAAGGCATCCACCGTTCAACAAGTGCCATCGACTCACAAAGAAGAAGCAACCAAAGTCATGTTTTCGAGTGAACATTCCGAAACAGTTAGAATAAATTACTCTTTTCAAAGACGTCTAATGAACAAAGTAAAGTAATAAAAAACTTAATTTCCCTCATAGTATAGTGGTAAACCGAAACCAAAAATTTACTTAATTTAAAATGTAAAAAAGAAGAACAATAAAAACTTATTTCAAACCAATTTAGCCTTATTTCGCACTAATAATGTTCATTATTCATAACTGCGCTTGTTATAGAATATATCAAAATTAAATTTATAATTTATCAGCTTATTATACCCAAAAAGGTTGTTTTTTAATTCGATTAGCATAAATATGTATCTACACCCGGTTTGCTTTGAAAGGTGAGAAGATGGCTCAAGCGACGACGGCGACGATGAAACTTGAACGACCATTTACCACCTTAGCCGATCGATTTAGACGCAAATTTCATATCTGTCGATTGCCAATGAAAAGAATCAGAGTCGGACGTTAAACAACCTACCGTTGAGTAGCAATTCATTAAGTGACATATAAAAATGGAAATTTGCTTATAAATACAACAACGTTGTACAACGACCGACGCTACGCTATAGGGTGTTTTTTTAAATGTGTCCACTGTCCAACTCTGTCAGCGATGGCTGACTTTTTCTTTTGGCATAGTCTTTGTAGTTTACTTAATTTCTCTGATGAGATTGAAGTGTTATTTCTAATTATCTTACCACATCGAGTGTTTGTTTGCTCAACCAAAGAAATGTTTGACTACTGTAAAAAGATATTCAAACTCCATTGATTTCGTTCCCACAAGCGCAATGATTGTTAGAAAATCACAACAAAGATTCATTAAAAAAAGAGATCATTAGAGGGAAAAAAAATTAAGAGAAATTCAGGTAAAACGTGACGATTTCGAAAGATCTCAAATTTGTATCTTCTGTTCATCCCATGCATTGCTGATGGCAGTGACAGGTACCTGTATACGTAGGAGTTGTCAGTTGTCACACAAAACAAATGTGCGGAACACAAGCGGCACGTTTTCGAAACCCATTGTTTGGTGTTTTTGCAATAATTACATGCAAAAAGAAACCAACCACTTGGGTGACCTAACTACATTCGGAAATTTTTGGTTTGGATTATCCTTTGCCATCATTGTCCATTTTATTTTCTTAGAACCTGGCTTAGTAATTGTTTGTGTGTGCCCAATGCAAGAGTCCATGATGCCCATTGACCTGTGTAATACTCGAATTGAGTGCAAAATATTTAAATTTGTGCATTCTCATTACACGAGGGATATAATTTTTGGCGGAAAAATAAATCTCCACAAAGAGGTGCCGACGGAACAAATTTGTCGCACTCTCCGCTCAATAGAAGGACCTTTTTCGGTCGCTCATCATTTTTCCATACAACATCCTTTAACCTTTTATCGGTTGTTAATGTGAGTATTGGGAACTCATCGAACCGTAGGCAAAACAATGCCATGGCTCACCACAAATATTGGTTGGTAGGCCTGAAACCATTTCACGTTTCAATGAGCTAACCTAACACACATCTGTCTGTCTAGTTCTCTTTTCAAAATTATGATGATTATGATCTTGAAAAGGGGCGTTCTTCAAAACTCTATGTGTAGTTAGTCGAACAAATATGAATCTACCCCTCTGACGTTCCTTTTTTGTTGATTGAAAACTAATTTTTGTGTTCTTCTCTTCTATTTACAGAAACACTAGGAAAATAAACTCGTTCACAGTGGCGGCGCTGCACTCTACGGAAGCCCTGATGGCAGCGGGGTTTTTAAAATCAGGCGACCTGGGACCCCATCCGCATAGTTATGGCGGTCCACATCCACATCATTCAGTGCCACACGGACCTCTTCCACCGGGCATGCCAATGCCATCACTTGGACCCTTTGGGTTACCTCACGGTTTAGAAGCTGTTGGGTTTTCCCAAGGTATGTGGGGTAAATATCGCAATTTTTGTATACAAACTTGAAATGCTAGCTAAATTTAAATATTGTTGCGATTCATCCAAGTAGATTGTTGCTATTGAATTCATAAAAAGCTTCTCTTAGTACCTATATTGGTAAAAAACAGACTAGGTACTCTTATCTCAGGATCGAGGATGTTCATTGCTATAAGTAGTCGTAGCGTCGGTATAAAAATCTCTACTCTTTAGCAATAATTAGAAACACAAGCTGAGGGAGAGTATCAGCTTCAGCATCTGAAAGATATGAATTTCTCTCGTATAAAATTATGCGTGCGCCTCATCATCATCAAATATCAATGTTGTTAGTCAGTTTCAATCGAAGACTAGTGGCAATCAAGCACACAGTTGTTGTTGTTTCCCTGCATATTGACTGTGAAAACATACAAATTAGTATGTGGTTTAACTTCGTAAAACACACACTCCATCAAATGAAACAAATGAAACCAATCAAGCAAATTAATTCTTAAATCAAGTTCTGAGCTCAGATCTTTTGTTTATAGCGCCTGCCAATATTCCATCGTAATATTTGCTTTTCTCTGGAACCAGTTTCTGGTACAGAACTTACAAGTTTATGACTTCGCAGGTGATATTTTCATATTTTAATTGATTTTTCACAAACCATACACCGATATGGAGAATGTTCGCTCTGTTCACGCACTAAGAGCTTTGAAGTGCAGGTAAACAAGTTCAGTTGATATGAACTCCTTTTTGATTAATTTCAATGAAGTAAATGCGAAAACGGTTTTCGTTTTTATGGTTAAATGTATTTTATAGGCTACCACCAACACTCGTTTAGTTTGATTTGGAGCAACATTAAAAATGAACTGAACTCCGATGCCCGGACTGGAAAAGTGGAAATTGGAGAGAAACTAAATCAGTTTCAAGTGTCAACAAATCACCAAGACTTGATAAGAAATATAATTCATTTTTTCGTAGTCTCTGGCAATTACATTCGCACGAATAACTCACGCTGATGATGATGATGACGACACACGGTCGGTCACAACGGCGACGGTAATATTTATTGTGACACTCCAAATTGAATATCAAAAAATAAAAAATGAAGGCCACCGCAAAGATAAAACTAATGTATCTACTTATTTCAGAAATTCATTCATTTTTTTATCTTTGAATTCATATTTTTTTCTTCTCTCCCAACTTGTTGTACATTCATATAAATTTTTTTATGTTTTTTTCTTTTAACTTTATTCCGCACTCTGTTGTGTTTTTAATTTTCGCTCGTGTTGTCAATTACACTTATATATCTATATGCGCTACCAAACCAACAACGTATAGCTTATGCATTGGAGTTCGTGCGTACTATATCTTCTTGTGCTTTTCCGTGTTGTGTTGGTTCATTATTCATTATGTCAAAAAATATTGATAATGATGCAATCACATATACGTGATTTGACATGGAAAAAAAGGAACAACCAAACATCGTATGTAGTTAAAACCAACCACAGAAAAAAAAGAACGAAACAAAAAAGTTGTATTTGTGTCGAATGGATGCAAAAGATGGAAGTAACCGCTCACGATGTTCAATGTCATTTTATGCTAATTGAATTATCAAGACATCTTGTATAGGACTTTACGCATATTCAATAAAAAATAAATAAAAGAAAAGAAAGAGAGACGAGGACATTGTAGCCATTTCCATCAGTGGGCAACATTTATTCACGTGAGTTAAATCTTGCATCGGTATATCTTAAAAGGGCACTCTTTGGGTTAACTGTATAAAAGTGGTATCTGAAGAAGTTATCAACATTTGAAGGCTCTTCAGTGATGTTTGTTTACTTGGGATCTTGTCAATGTGAAACACAACAAACATGCAAGCAGATTTTGTTGCTGTTGTTGGTGTGCAGAGCTTTCGAAAAAAAATTAAACTTGTTCAAAAAGATTCTTAACGATAGTTTGTATTTATAGAATCTAGTCGTCTGGTTCTTATTCCAGATCTATGACATTTTCATATTTCTTATCCAATCAGAGGATATTTGAACTGCATAATTCGCTCTGAGAGCAGAAGAAGAATTTTGGAGTTATTGCACTACTCTCAAGAAAACTAAATGATACTTTACCTCACTAAAAAGGAAACCGTTATTTCTTCCTTTATGAGTAGAAAATTACCAAAACTATTTTTCTGCACGGAAAACAGAAATTGCGAAAGCCATTTTCGTGTATTTTTCTTCAACTGACAAAGATGTGTGGTGATTTCGTGGTTTCATGATTTTTGAGAACCGAAAACCCAGTTTTTTTTACAACTCAAACTAGGTAAACTTCAACGAACGAACCGATTATTTTTTATTTTTTTTGTGCAACAAACATTCTTCCTACAAAAGTTCAAAATAAAGGAATTGTAAATTGTGCAACCAACAAAAAATTCATTTATTTAATGCTAACTCAATACAGAAATATAAAAAAGGCGAAATTTTTTTCATCTTTTTGGAGAAACAAAAAAATGTTTTTCTCAAAGGTATACTTTGGATTGAAATAAAACACAAGGAAATCGTTTTAATATCCATTAATTTGGCTTTATTGGAATGATAATTTTATGCCACTAATGTTTGAATACTATGATTTCGGGTATGTGACTACCGCGGTTGGCTCGAATTAGGCCAAATCAAAGGGTCCAATTTTCAGCCACTTTTTCGAGCATTTGAAGCCCTTTACCGTTTCTGGTTTTTTGACGTAGACGAGCGACTTCACATATCCCCAAAGAAAATAGTACAATGGTGTCAAATCACTCGATCTTGGTGGCCAATTGACAGGTCCATTCCGCGATAATAAGCGCTCGTCGAATGTTTCCTTCAATAATTCGATTAAGACGTGCGCTGTGTGGCACATTCATGCCAACCAATTCGAGAGCAAAATAACCGGTTATCATGGGCCTATGTCTCGCCAGCATCATTTTGGAAGAAGTATGGGCCAATGACTCCACCAGCTCATAGAGCACACCAAACAGTCAGTTTTTGTGAATGTAATGGCTTCTCAAGGTACTCATGTTGATTCTCTTCACTCTAAATGCGGCAATTTTGCTTGTTGACGTAACCATTCAACCAAAAATGAGCCTCATCACTGAACAAAATTTTGCGATGAAAATCAGCATCGAGATTGATCTTATTTTCGACTTATACACCAAAATCACGATGCGTTGCATGCACTCGCGGCTTTAGTTCTTGCACAAGCTAGATCTTGTAAGGTCGCAAGCCAAAATCTTCCATAAAGTTGATGGACAAAGCTGCAATTGCTGTGCACGGTGACGAATCGATTCACTCGGGTCCTCTTCAACACTTTGCTCTACAGCGGTAATTTTTTCCTCGGTGCGCACTGTTCGACGTCTCTGCGGATGCGTATTATCACATAAAGTAAACGTAGTGCGAAAACGATCCAAGGCTAACCGAATTGATTGCTTTGATGGATGATTATGTCGACTATAAAATGGACGGAGCTTGCGGTAAACTTGGCGAACTGAACCATTATTTTCGAAATAAATTTGCACGATTTACAAGCGTTGTTCTTTTGTCAACCTGATGAAATGCCAAACCAAACTGAACATAAATGACATTAGAGCTGGCCAATTTGACCACAAGTTGTCAGTTGTATCCCTATTCGAAAAACCAACCTCTAAAAAGCACCCGTTAGAATGCTTTTGTTTTCTTTGAGATCTTATATTGTTAACATTTCAATTCTATGAATTTGGGGTTACTCAACTTCTTCTTTCAAGCCCTCATTTAAAATTACTTTTTCGTATTTAAAATCGAGTGACTTATAGGGAATAGGGCTCAAAAGGAAACAAGACAGAGTGTGGATGTTTAAGGCCAGTAATTTAGCTTGTGAAAAAATCCAGATTTTGAATTTGAATAGTCAATCGTTTTCCAGTTGACATTTTCAATAACAGTTCTTTTGTTTTAAGTCCTTTGAGAATGCTTTCCACGGGTTCTACACAAGGTTCAATTGAGTTTTATATATACCCAGTCAAAATTTTTGATGAAAGTGTAAAAAATAGCTGTTACATGGCTTTTGTACTGAAGCTATTAATTCAATATAATCCGTCATATCCAGCCAAAAATCAGGATTTTCTCATTACAAGCAAAGAATTTTTTTTTTTTTTTCAAAGGTCCAAAAAAAGTTTTAGATTAATGGTTAATAGTCATACCTTTTTTCAGATATTAGTGTAATTATGTAAAGCCGTGATTCTGACTTTTCGTTAAGATCATCGCCTGTTCAGAAGAGAACTGTGTTTACAATTACTCAAACTAAAGTTCGTTGAATGTTATTGAAACTAATCTTGTAGAAATGCTAGCCACATGCGTTTCTGAAAATTTCTAGATAACACCAGAGTTGTATAAAGGCATTAGCATCCAAAAATATCTACGCATCGGTCTTTCTCACATGCTTAATGTTGAAACCGTGCCGCAGTAACATTTAAAATTGTTTTCTTTAACCGTTTGAGATAATAGTGCTTAATTTATTGTGGTTATTTGTATTGGAAAACCTTACCACTGGTGGGGGTTACGAAAATTCAACTTAATTTTCTTAAATTGCAAGCCGATGTTTCTCTTTTATTCTATTTCCATTTTGCTTAGAATTCAAAGTAATTCTGTTTTACTTCACGACAACTCTGCAGTAGAACTTTTAGGTACTAACGCAAACGCTTATTATTTCGATCTATTACCATTTCATAGCTGAGATATTTTTATGAGCTCATCAATTTCATCCCGTTTTTTTTTTTTTTTTTTTTTTTTCTCAGAGTCTTAAGCGGTACTGAACTTAGAGCAAGTTCATTTGTACACGCTTATCTACGCTCTTCATCATTAATGCAAGTGTTAGTGGTTAGTAAATAACGCCAAACACAAGCACAAAGAGAACGTATACGAGGAAAAAAATAAAAGACGTTACAATTTTTAACAAAAAAAACAAAAAAAGTACATTAATAAGTAGAACAAAATAAACTAGGTAAACATTATTAAACAAAAATTATATCAATAAGAACAGAAATTAAATTACAATAACAAAATATCAAATGTAAGTCATGCAGGTGGCACACTGGTTCTTAGCTTTAATTTTAGACTAAAGTATTTTACACACTTCAGTGGATAAACTGTTGTTGCTTCGAATAAATGATATCAAAGCGAAATTTGTATTTGAGTCGTGTTAAATTAGCTGTTCCCAGCATAACAGTTTTTACATACTGAAGATGACCAAACATCGGATATTCTCGAATGCTTAAACGTGGCAAAATAATTTGTAAATCTCCTTTTCTTTGTAAACTTCATATACTAGGCTCAAGACTCATGCACTGAATTGACGTTTAGGCTTCAAATCTTACGCCCTTCACTGCCGAAGAAAGACCTGACTAAAGAAACTTGTGGGAAAATCAAAATTTTGTTCAAAACAAACAGTGCTAGTGATGTCTTAGTTTTGATATCAACATAATGACTTCTTCTAAACAAACTAAAAGGTTACTTCATTATTTTGTCAATGTGTTTGACCCGAAGAATTGGTTTATATTTTGCAACAAAGGCGTGTTAATGTTGTTCTTGTTCGTGTCATTTCCTAAATAAATAAGCTTTGTCGAACGCAACATACACAAACACACTAAATCTTAACTGACAGATGTGCAAACTTGACTTTTAAATAACAATAATCACCCAATTTGACAGCATGACTGTCTTCTTCGTACCTCATCTAAACAAGGCTTAAAATTCAATTATAACTTTTTTTGTGTGTTCTCAACGATTGCGTAGTTTGTAATAAATTTTCAATTTTTAAAATTAATTCCATTATTCTCTCCCACTGTATGACAGTATTTCTTTTTTATTATTCCATTTTCTTTCACTTAGTTTTTTTTTTTTTCGTAACTGCTACTGCAGATGTTTTTTTTTAATGCCAACATATTTCGAAACGTGAATCCGTTTTTTGACATTTCCCATTTTGAAAGTGACTTTTACATTAAATATAAATGAGGGTTCTTATTGCCTCGCTAGTCAGTTTATATAACCGAAGCAAGAGGCATTTTAGGCACGCAATTTATGCCTCCTAGTTGAGTTGCTGTGGCACCCTACATTTTCTAACCCTGCGAGATGTGCCTCTGCCCCTGCCTGTGTGCTCTTGATGGCCGTCTCCCTTCGTTCCGCGTGCGTTTCAAACAATGAATCGAATTGAAAATTATAAAAAAAAAAAGAAAGAATGAAGGACAACAGCAACAAAATATTGCCTACTTTGATACGTTTCGTTTCTGAATAGAGAAGCTTAAGTCCCGAAATGGGTAAGTGGGTTTTATGAATAGCAATAGACCAGAGAAATTCGTGTTCCTCCCTATGTACTCGCGCAACACAATGCAAAGGGGTAGCTCTCTGTTAAATATATAGGTATACTCGTTCTTGCTCGAGGACGAAAGGTATATCCTTATGTACATATATCTAAGCTCGTTGTTGTTTCAGGGAACATTCTACATTCTGCGTGGAGCGTGGATGATGCAGACGAGAAGGGTAGGTTTAGGCTGTTGTAGGAATGAATATAGGCAGCCGTTTTCTGCTGCTGCTTTGACAATTAGAGGGTTCTTTCAAGGGTTGAAATGAAATGGATGGAAGAATGGGATGATGATGTATTCAGCCAGCCAACCAATTGTAAGTAGGTTGGTACAAGGGATGTGCTTCCTCAAAAGGATCTGTGCTTTGGGGTGGCTAGATGGTAGATGTTATACCTTACCCAGTCGAAGCTAAGCAAACGTTTTTGGAAATTGTTTTTTTTTTCTTCTTTTTTTTCCTGATTTCTTCTTTTTGTGTTGTTGCTGCTTTGGGGATTTGCGTTTACATATTACAATTGTTTTCTTCTGCGCCCATTGTGTATGCTGAGATTTGGTTTATTTTGACGTACAACTCCAGCGAGGACTAAAGAAAAATGTCTGAAAAGTTAAACAATTATTATTATGTCTGCAAAATTAAGTTTTGGGATTTTTTGTTGTCATGTCCCTTGTTTTCGCTGCGTCCTCTGTTGAAAGAAGAAAACTGGAAAACACTTCTTCGCTCTTTAAAGCCCATTGAATATAGATGAAAGTTTCATCATCAGGGTTGCTATGTATGATGGAGAGGGAACTTTCATTTGCAACCATCTCCGCCCCAACATAAGCAGCTTATCTTCCTTTTGCAGGTCTTTCTGTAAATTTTTGCCGTCGGCGGACGTCGCACTGTGGCAACTACCCAAACATGTCCCACTACCTTCGTTATTTGTATTATTTATGGAGTTCTGGCTCTAGTTGTAGGTATTGGGTATTGGTTTTTGGGGATGTACGGAAATTATATCAATACGTTCACAGGACTTTACTCTATGATTTATTTATAATATTTCAACGCATCATCATGCATACTCGACTTACAAGAACCTTACGCTGCGGAACAATGTGAGCTTCTTACTCTAGTATGCAATTAATTGGTAGTGTATACCTACCTACATACAGTTGGCCAAGTATCAACCTTCTTTAATATGAAAACGATGTAAGCAACTGCTTGAATAATTTATTTAAATGGATACAAATTTTCACTTGGATACTTTAGTTGTCTTAAGATTGAAAGATGCACTTTGTGACTTTTCTCTGTGAAGTCTCTGAAAGATATCAGTTTCTTTATAATTTTTGACATGAGATTGATATCAAGCTTTGGTCATAATCTTCGATTTTCAAAACAACTGCATTGCGATTTAAAAAGGTTTCCTGGTCTTGGATTTATTCATGGCTGGTGGCCAAATTTGTGTGAAGGCGTTGTTTTGTCTGCCTTTCTTCTTCCACGATCGTGTTGGATTTGACGGCGCTCTCCGGAACTCTCTTTT
The DNA here is from genome assembly GCA_949752695.1 of Melanostoma scalare. Lineage (NCBI taxonomy): Eukaryota > Metazoa > Arthropoda > Insecta > Diptera > Syrphidae > Melanostoma > Melanostoma scalare. Next base: position 1,932,107 of record OX456985.1, read on the forward strand.
GATTTTGATAATATCAACTGTTGTGCTATTTGCTGCAAGATAGGGTTTTTGAATTAAAGGCCTTCAGTGCTTTAGTGAAGTATGAGTAAAGACAACTGTCCTTTTTGATTAACTACAACCAACGGAACTTCTCAGCTTCGCCAGCTTAGCAATACTTTTTTTTGTTTATTCATGAAAACCTTCTTCTTGCTCTTTTTATAGCAAACATACCAAATTTTCAAGTATCTGAGGCCGTATGACGGCAATAGAGTCATGAATGTTGGCTTCCAAGCCCCGTCACGTTTCTGAACTGTTGACACTTATATCCCTAAGGAAAATAATCCAATGGTGTCAAATCACACGATCTTGGTGGCCAATTGACAGGTCCATTCCGCGATAATAAGCGCTCGTCGAATGTTTCCTTCAATAATTCGATTAAGACGTGCGCTGTGTGGCACATTCATGCCAACCAATTCGGGAACAAAACAACCGGTTATCATGGCTCTATACCGGTCTCCATTAACGGTTACTGGCTCGCCAGCATCATTTCGGAAGAAGTATGGCCCAATGACTCCACCAGCCCATAGAGCACACCAAACAGTCAGTTTTTGTGGATGGCGTCTCAAGGTACTCATGTGGATTCTCTTCACTCGAAATGCGGCAATTTTGCTTTTTGACGTAACCATTCAACCAAAATTGAGCCTCATCACTGAACAAAATTTTGCGATGAAAATCAGCATCGAGATCGATCTCATTTTCGGTCCATACACCAAAATCAAGCTGGCTCTTGTGAGGTCGTAAGCCAAGATCTTTGGTCAAAATCTTCCATAATCGTCCATTCGATGAACAAAGCTTCAATTGCTTGGCACAGTGGCCTCCTCAACACTTTGCTCTACAGCGGCAATTGTTTCTTCGGTGCGCACTGTTCAACGTCTCTGTGGATGTGTATTACCACATAAAGTAAACGTAGTGCGAAAACGATCCATGGATAACCGAACTATTTGCTCTGATAGACGATTACGTCGACCAGAAAATGGATGGAGCTTATGGAGCTTGCGGTAAACTTCGCGAACTGAATCATTATTTTCGAAATAAATGTGCACGATTTGCAAGTCTTTTGTCAAACCGTTTATGATGAAATGGCAAATCAAACTAAACATCAATGATATAAAAGTTGGCCGATTTGACTACAAAATGTCAGTTATGCCAATTCGAAAAACCAACTTCAAAAAAGAACATCCCATATTTTTAAACATTTTTTGATTATGAAATGTTTGTTGTCAAAACAACAAGGGGCCTTAAAACAAAGCCCAAACTTTTGTAGGTGCCTAGGTGCCTACCAACAGAATTTCAATAAAGGAGTAAAAATATATCGCAACAATATTGGATAGGAACAACTAGACCTGATCTTATAAACTATAACCAATTTCTTTTTTTTCTTCCAGGAGTCAACACCCGCAAACAAAGACGCGAACGTACAACCTTTACACGGGCGCAATTGGATGTACTGGAAGCACTTTTTGGCAAAACACGATATCCAGACATCTTTATGCGGGAGGAAGTTGCTTTAAAAATAAATCTTCCAGAATCTAGAGTACAGGTAAGTTCAGTTTTCTAATCTAAAATCCTAATGTACAATGCAAACAAAACAACACAATACCAACCCTGTTTAAATTTCCGACTCACTTTTTGCCCAGATATTGAAATTGTCAAATGTGGCATATGTGTCAGTGGATTGAAATGAAAATCCAAAAATCTCTTAGGCAAACAACTTTTCGTAATAACGTGTCTTAATTTGGTTGTTCGCTAATGGATGCATTCTGGTTCCAAAAACGATCCATCTTTTGTACCAATTATTTTCATATGACACTTTGAGGGTTGTTTACGCCAGCAGTGCGATGCGATGTTTGCACGCCCATTGCCCAACGACAAAAATTGAAATTGCGCCCAAAGCAAGAAAAGGGAATGTTGTTTGTTTTAACCTCAGATAACAAAGAGAAGGAAATCTTCCAAAAAAAATGTCTTTCGTTAAATTCTTGTTTGGTTAGGTGGTTGATATGAGTGTATTGTGTGTACAGTTTACATGCAAAATATGCTTCATGTCCTTTTCATAGATTTCATGTCGTCCCCGCAAACAAAAGTGCAACAATAGAACAGCAAAGAAGTGTAATATCATCCATCCCTTGCTTACTTACATTGAATGCTTCCGTGACCGTATTCAATTGAATTGTCAAACAACCGCTTTTCAGTTGACAGTTATTGTCGATAATGATTTTTGTAAATACAGCCGTCATTAGTGTTTGCCAATAACCTTCTCTATTTCTTTCTGTTGTATTTTGTTTTTGCTGCGAGGAAAACAAAGGACATCGTCCTTTAGAGACATTCCATTGCATGAAGTTGGAGTCTACGATGACAATCGATAGAAGCCAGAAAAAAACATGGACAAACCTGAAAGATGACACCTTTATGTTCAGTTGTTCACCCTAAGACCGGCTGTAGTCGTCTACTAAAGCAACAAAAGTTTGCACAGAAGTCATTAACATTTGTTCAAATCTGCTTATATTTACCACTTACGATTTTGCTATGAGAAAGTTATTGATTTTGTTATGAAAATATTTACCGAAAGATCTTCCAAGTAATATACATAGTATCTTCGGGACGGGAACAATACTGACTTTCAAATGAGTTCCTTTTGCTTTGAAAGTAGGTATGCGTTAGAGATGATTATTATCCTCACTTTTGAAATAGCTGAGTGTGGCGGCCGGCGGGTGTGTATTATTGGAACCTAAAATTATACCTACTTGGGAACAACACAGGAATTTTAAACATGATATGCTTTTTTTGGGTAAGGTACAATTGTTTGAATAGATTCAAAAAACCAGAAGATCGCCAGTCATCAAACTATGGACAACATAGACACTTTTTTTATTGAGTTGCAGTCCAGCTGGTGGTCGCCTAAATGCTAAATCTACTCAACCTATATGCCCGAGAGATTTCCTCTAATATTAGGTGTGTTTAATGACCTGCTCTAGATCGATCTAGAGCAGAAAAAGCAGCCTTTTGGTGTTTAATGACAATTTTTCTACTCCGAGCAAGAACTTTTTGTGTTTAATGACCTGCTCTAGATCACTTTAGAGCAGCATTTTCTGCACTTACTTTTGAGTAAGAGCAGATTGGAGCAAAGTGTCAAAATCAGCTGTTGACATTTGATTCAAATATTTTTGTTTATATTTTGCGTTTTGCAATCTATTTGAAATCGAGTTTAACTCAAAACCAATTAAATTAACATCGCATGTTAGTTTAGTTTTGATTCCAATGTTTCCGAATATAGATTTTTATTATAATAGGATACCAAACATAATTTTGCAAACTAGCTAAGGTCACAAAATGTTTGTTGCTTTCTTATCAGCTGACTTTTGGCACCAGCTGACTCTGCTCCTGCTCTAATGCCGTTTTCGTTTGGGAAAAAAGAGTACCCTAAGGGTACGGGTCGAGCTGTCAGAAATTACCCTCAGAGCAAGTTTTGCTACTCTAGAAATTTTTTCAGAGTAAAAATCAGGGTTCTCTAAAAAAGGGGTACTCTAGTTTTACCAAACGAAAACGGCATAAGTTGCCTGACATTTTTCATTTTGCTTGCTCTGCTCTGCTTTTTTTTCATTAAACACACTTATTCTTCTGTTTTTGCCTCATCGAGCGTTCTGGATTCATTTGAAACGAAATTACTTGTTGAGTTTTGACATGAGATTGATTTGAGTTTACCGCACGTTGGGTTCAATTTAGTTGGGACAACAAGACTATAAGTCGCTCTCTTCCTACTGCTGCAATTCAAAAAGTTTTTATTGTATAGTCGGTGATCATCTTAAGAACTTGTTTATTTGTCTACTTTTTCGCTAAAAGTTTATTTTAAAATTAAAATAAATAGTATGGTCCAACAAAGCTCTGACAGTCCCTCAGCCAAGCGCACTTCTCTACACTATACCGAGGAGTGAAAGGGACATGCAAATGTTTGCCAATTCCGAACGTCTAAGTGAGAAAGGGCACTTCATGGCAGTGCAATTATACTATCGTACAATTTGCCAAATCATCGCAAAAGACGAAAGCAATTAGATGTTTAGGATTCGAACCTAGAACTCCCGCACGTAACAAGCAGACAATTTATATTGAATAATTTAAAGAAAACATACGTGCAGTGCACATTTGAAATATCAAATAGAAGTTAATTTAGAGCTCTTTGTACTGAAAAGAATCTTTAAGATCTGACAGAAAACAGAAAGATTTCCGATTTCAATAAAGTTATCAGCAGAGAAAAACTGATGAAGATCTAGTACCATCTATTGCAATTGTTAAACGTTCCACTTTATCAAGGAAACTATAAACAATGTGACCGAATGAGACATAAGTCAACTCACTGCAACGACGATGGAAGCTGTGGTTAGTTTTTATTTAACGTACGTTCAAAAAATAGTTGTAGGAAATCTTAAACATTTAACAGTTGAAACATCCACCGCTGAAATATCTTAAAAGCATGAAAAACTCTCCAAAACATTTGCAAATACTATCAAAATGGCTACCTCGATGACTGTCAGAACTCCAATTTTCCAAGACCTCGTTGATGGTTTCGGGGCTTAGCTTACGGAATGTTTGGATGATATTGTGCTTAAATGGTTTCCGAACAAAGTTGGTCCTCAACGGTTCCCAAAAAAAAAGTCCAAAAGGATGAAATCGCAATTCCGAGGCGGCCTATTGACATCGACAAGACGGCTAAACTGGAAGCAAAAGATCGATTGTTGCATCTACAGTGTGGCAAAGCGCACCATCCTGGAAGAACTTGAGTTCGTCCAAGTTCATTTCGTTATCATGACTCTGTTGCCAATCGACCGGAGCGTTTTCGAAGAAAAATCGTACAAAGGTACCACCAGTCAATAATCAGCTACAAACTGTCTTTCTTTGATGTGGATTCATTGGCTTCTCAACGACAACCTGCGGATATCTTGAGCCCAAATGTCTCAATTTTGGTTTTATAACGCACTCTCAGTGATGAAATCATGGCAGCTACACTCACTTTTTAAATAAGTTTTTAGTATTTCCCAATGTCGATCAAACGCCGACATATTTCGTTCAGCGGCGGCGGTGTCATACTGACATTCGGTCAAAATTTCGTGCGTCAGACAGATATCAGCATCAAAATAACCTATGATTCAAAAAGAAACCATGATGATGAACAGGGTAAGGCTCAAAAAATCCATCATAGGTAAATTATGCCGGATTGACAGACAATATCTTTTTAATGTGGCCCAGATTACAAAATCGGTAAGCTTTAACCGTACTAGTGCTGATCAGTCCGAAACAGTTGCATTCAAAAGAAGAGGGGATGGATGACAAAGCTCCAGTTAATCCTTTTCTAAGAGAGAGATGTTTTTTTTCAAATAGGTACCTACTTATTTCAGAGAAAATACCTTTCATCTAGGTCATTGTTTTGTTTCTAGTTTCTTGGCTGCTGAAAAACGGCAACCTTAAAGTTGCCGTCGGATTTTTGTTTTTAATTTTCTATCAAATGACAGGTATAAATAACACCCTTGCGTTAACACATCAATTTATACATCATCGGATTCTAAATGCCTATATTTCTTCACTCTAAAGTGTGAAAGTTGCATCACTACTGAATTTTCTATTTGATTCAATTTTTAAGAAATCCTTTCGAAAGGTAATTTCTCAAAGCTTTTCAGATTGAGTTAGTTTTTGCGTAATGGAATGGTTGACAGGCCTGCCATTGAATCGGCCAATAAATTTTTCTTACCTCGAACTATTTTCGTCAGTTTTCAAAATCATTTATCAATGTTCTACCAAATCCTCTTAAATTGAATAACCTTTTTAATGCTGCAACCCCAAGGAACCAATTAGCACGAACTCCCAAAATAATAAATTCAAATAAATTATGACCTTGTAAGTTCTGTTTGCTTATCACGATAAGACGCGGGTGTCAGATCTACAAAGGTCCCTTCTCCTTTTCCACGAGGGTGAAAACGGATACTTTTGTTGCCAATGCTTGCGATAATAAGGGAAACAAAGTACCTACGGCATATACACACACTATGGGGTTGTGAGAATATAAATTCATAACTTCCTTTATAACTTCGTTCATGTCGACAGTGGCGGCGGTAAATTTCTATCACGCCCAAGTGATTATGATCCTTAAATACTTAGGCAATGGCAAGGGGAATAAACTTTTATTTCGGAGGGAAAAGGGCAGGAGTGCGCAATTTCCCAAAGTAAATAACTGTGGTTATCCGAATGAATGCCTTCGCAGAGTCGCGAGTAATATAATAATATTTTTTGTCTTCCCTTTCTCTCTCTCTCGTTTTCCTTGTTTCCATTTCATTTCGATTTCTCTTTTTATTATATTTTTTTTTTTTCATATAACCACTCGGTTGGTTGAACAAAATTTTTATTAATGACCGAGCGAGCACAAAACGAGAGCGTCGAGAATTATATTGTCGTCCAGGAGGCCCAATTCCAATCTCGACGTCGACGAAAGTTTATTTTGTCATCGGTTGCTCGCACACAGATGTTTTTGGTGATAAATTTCTCACAGGATATACAATTTGTATCATTGTTGATACATGGTAAATAAAATCTGTGCACAGGGGGCAGGGGCAGGGGTTGGCAGTCAAGCAGTGCCATTGCACAAAGGACACACTGTTTTTAGGGTTTGAGATTGGGCTATTGTGCACACACGCTTTATGGCTGAGTCACAATCGTATAGAGGCGTTGTGTTTTATGTAATATTAAAAAGTAGACAGTAGACGGTACCGGGTGGGTACCATGCCAAACACAATCTTTTCTAAACAATCAAGACCCCAATAAAACAGAACTGTAATCCTTATTCGTTTTGATTGATAACACCGCCTTTGCGCGCAAACTAATTTCTCATTCATTTAAAAATCTGCTGATTTAAGTGAAAATATTCGACTTTGATTTTTGAAAAGTAAAATATTTCATTAAAAACCCCCAATCGAATGATGAAGCAGTTGATTTATCAAAGAGATTTCGCACAGTATCCTGCTGTCACCTATCAAAAAATGTGTTCCATTCTAAAAGGATAAATCCCCGCACTCTGCGGAATCCCATAATGAAATTCGATACGCCTTGTTTAATGCTCTTTTCGGGCAATGATTTTAAAATTCAATAAAACGCTCGAGCGCACGCACGATGATGATGACGACGCACCCTTGAATGGGTCGTGTTTTGGTTCATTGTTTGTGTAAGTGCGGGAGACGGACGGAAACGAGGACAACAACGTGAAGTCCTTGCATCCATTAGCACCCCAGAAGTTGTGTATTGTTCCCCCTGTATAAAAAGCAGACGACGCAAACAACAAGAAGCATTATCGTCAAACTACGGCACTTTGCGGATTGTTTTCTCTAGTGTGGGGATGATGATGACTTCACACAGACCACTCAAGAGGGTGGGCTAAGTAAATACTAGTTGTTTGTTATCTTTGTGCGATTGCTTTAATTGAATTCACCACACTTGACGGAACTGTGTAAACTAATTTTTGTTCTTCTTTTCTTTTTGCAGGTTTGGTTCAAGAATCGACGCGCCAAGTGTCGCCAACAACTGCAGCAGCAACAACAATCGAATTCACTCAACAACTCGAAAGGCAATAGTGGTGGTGTGGGCTCCAATGGAAGTTCTGGCTCTAATCGCAACTCATCGAATAGCAATAACAACAGCGGAAACGCCAGTAATCAAAACAACTCTAGCGGCAGCGGCAATTCGGGAACAAACTCATCGGGCACTCCGGCTAAGTCGAGCAATAACAACAGCAGCAACAAATCCTCGGCGAATTCGGCGCCTTCTGGTGCTGGTTCTGGTGGGCAGTCCATCAAGTCGCATCATAGTTCCTTCTTAAACTCACATTCCTTGTCGTCCCACCACTCGGCAACCATGGGTGGAAATTCTGCAAACTCTGGTGGTAACTCGCTTAACCTCGGCAACGGAGGTCACAATTCCTCACCAATTCTTCCAACACCCGCCACATCAGTCAGCCCTGTCAGCATAGTATGCAAAAAAGAGCACATGGGAGGTGGTGGCGGAGGCGGTGGTTATCAATCGTCAGCTGCTTCTAACGGTGAATCACTTCGCTCTGCATACGAATCTATGAAGGATAATTCTGGAGGAGATATTGGATCGGGAAGTCACCATGCTAGCATTTACGGTGGGGCCAGCACTAACCCCAGACTTGTGCAGCCAGGTGGCAACATCACCCCAATGGACTCCAGCTCAAGCATAACCACCCCATCCCCGCCAGTCACACCGATGTCACCACAGAGTGCCGCAGCAGCACACGCTGCAGCTGCAGCCCAATCCGCTCAATCAGCCCACCATTCAGCTGCCGCTCACTCAGCCTACATGTCCAACCATGACTCGTATAACTTCTGGCACAATCAGTACAACCAGTACCCCAACAACTACCAGACGCCCAGCTATTACTCCCAAATGGAGTACTTCAGCAACCAAAACCAGGTCAACTACAACATGGGACACTCCGGCTATAGTGCCTCCAACTTCGGTCTCTCACCGAGCTCCTCTTTCACAGGAACAATGTCGGCGCAAGCCTTCTCCCAGAACGGCCTTGACTACATGTCTCCCCAGGACAAGTATGTGAATATGGTGTAGGAGATCCTACAGTCGGCCGCGGGCAATGTGGCTCTAGAACGGATAGGTGGTGACACCCAGGCCCTCGAAAACACATATCCTAAAACTCCTCGATAAATTGTGTGTAAGCTCGCTCACACAGCCTGGATCAACGAAATTAATAAGTGATAAGTTAAATATAAATATTAAAAATAAATTCCCTTTCCTAACCGTTAAATTCACTTGTAAATATGTATTTAAATAAACCTTTAAAAAAACTGAAAAAAAACCAAACGGCCAGAGAATTGTTTCATTCATCTTACTCATGAATATGTACCTTGAAGAAAAGTCAAACCAAGAGTTCATTTCGCTTTTCTTTGTGTTTAATTTAAGTGAAAAATCAAAAAGAAAATCGAATTCCCCATACATCATCATATCTTTTTTGTATAATAAAATTAAATTTATATATATACAAATTAAATTCATTATAAATAAAACTAAGAACAAAAACAAAAACCATGAAATCAAAAAAAGAACCCACAAAATTAAATTAAAATCAAACAAAAAAAAAAACAACTACAAAAATATATATATTTAAAATATAGTAGATAATTGCTTAGTTTAAGTAAAATATTACTATTAAAAGTGACTAAGTTAATTGAGATAAAATAAGATAAGAAAAAAGTTATATAACAATTGTTTGTAAAACACTTAATTTTATTGATTGGAATATTTTTTCGTTTCACTTTGATTAGTTTAGTTTTATTAAAGAAGAAAGAAACAAAAAATAAAATAAATTGAATTGTATAAAGGCAAAAATAAACAGAAAAATAACTATATGAAAAAAAAAGAAGATTGTTTTGATTTGTATTGGAAAGAGCAATGGGGTCATTTCGCTTACTCATTTGCTGGTTGGAAAACAATATTTAAAGCGAGAACCTTCTCTGCTGGCCACGATATCGATTTTTTCTACAGCTTCCGCAGTGATTAAAGGATACAAGTTGCACTTCTTCTTCTTCATTTTTGTGGCGTTTAGATCACAATGATGGAATCACAGCTCTCCCTTTTAAGAGCTTCACACATCACACTAGTGATCCGATGGTTGGGTACACCGTACGCCCGCCGCGCCGTACGCAAAAGACACAAGTAAGGTACTATCAGATATAGTGATCAGAAAAACGAATCAGGAAAAATTTTCAAATGGAATACTAAATGTGTTGTCATTGGGATTGAAAAGCAAATGTTATACCAATCGATAGTAAATATCCCAGAGGTTTTTTGTTTTTGCCAAAAAAATGACCCATTCAGCAAATATTTTCCGTTAAAATTGTATTTTTCTGCTTTTCTGATGAAATTGAATCAGGAAAATAGAAAAATACAATTTTAATTTTTTTTTCTTTTATACGTTTTGTGGAAACAAAAAATTCTTTGAGTGATTTGCCATCGATTGGTATAGCATTTGTTATTCAATTCTAACGGTAACATGGTTATCAATTTTATTCAATTTTGTGGTATCACAATGGACCTAATATTGGTCTAAGTGTGTCAGTTTGTTTTCCTGACAGCCATTTGAACCTAACCTAACCTAACCTAGTTATTGTTCCATTTGAACATTTTTCCTGATTTGTTTTCCTGATCGCTATAATTGGCCCCTAAACCGAGTATAGCATTTCCCTTTCTGGTACCGATACTTCAAAAGTACCGCCTTGAAGAAATGAGTTCTCACTTAGTATTACCATATTGAACGGAGAAACGGGAGACCATGTGGTCCCTCGGGCTTAAAACTACGGGTGTATGTAAGCACTTACAACTGAACTAAAGATCGGTTGGACTAAGAAACGGAACATGGGACTGCAATATGAACGCTCCATACTGCTGCATTCATAAGGCGTACATCTATATCTACATAGACTATTGATCAACATCAAATTTGTTGTACTTGCAAGTCGAGGAGAACGTTGAAAACAAAAAATTGTTGGTAAAAGATTTATCTAAAAATACACTTCAGTGCTATTTCTTAAATTATTCTTGAAGTATTAGCGAACGACTTCTAGAAATCGATTATGCATTTAGAGGTGAACTATTTTTTTGGTGGCGAAATTGAAACTTGGTGTACCTAATTGTTTTCACTTTCGCCTCTTTCGTTTTATATTCCCGAATTCATCGAGTTCGACGACGAATATTAAATGTCAATTAGTGTAAGACATTCGACTGGAGGATTGAATATTTTCGATATTCGAAAATAAATGGTGCTGCTTTTTTCAGTCGCAACTATGGGAGTTTGAGTTGTTACTCAATAAAAAAAAATACTCAGCAAATATTTTCGACTCAAAAACAAATGCATAAAAGCGTTGATCTGCTTCTTATTCATTTTCTCAGACAGCCCAGATCTACTTAAAGCGCTAAGCTCACCTGTCATAAGATCCAAACCAGTGTAGTGTAATAACATTCATTCGAAAAGAGCCACAACCAAAATACGAGATACAAACAAAAAGCACGTTTTCATTGATACTTAATATCATAGTAAAACGATGTACACAATTTTGTTGTCCCCTTTGGCCAACAAAAGCTAAGTTCAAAGACATCGTTTTGACTACGTTGCTTTGTGAGTGGCACTGAATGTATTTTGTTACACTACTCCCGAATGCAAGTTTGTCAACATTAGAAATGAGACGACTGCCCCAATTAGTAACTTATGAGAAGCAGAATGCTGATGCATTCTTATTTGTAATATAGTTCATAAGAGGGGATATCCCAAATAGATGTGTAATATAATTTAGGTATAAATAGCTGTAAGAAAATGTAAATAAATTCAATTCCATTTCATATGCTGAGTGCGAATTCATTATTAAACATCGGCTCTCTAGCCATCTATTTTAAGCGAGCTGCGCTGGATAAAGATACAGCAAAAGTAGGGAAAAATTAATAGTAATACTGAACTTGTTGAACTAACAACAAGACGCGGACCAAAATCCCTTTCAAGTTGAGTCTTACCCCTCAGTTGAATCGCTGACATCCGTCCAGCAATCGCAATATTTCAATGAAAATATTTATTATATGTATACTTGCAAGTTTATGATAGTTTATATTGAAACTAATGAAAACAGATTAAATATGTCTGCACCAGCATTTAAAGATCTTCCAAAAGTTGCCAACGACCTTAAAAGCTAACTCGAAGGTTTCAACACCATCATCATCTACATTACATGACGATCTTTTGTGGATTTCAGGACAACCAATCGAAAAATTAAATAACATTACAATGGGGCAACCACAATCGAGGGAAGTTATAAATAACAACCTGAGTAGCAGCCAGCAGATTCTAAGCAGTTCGAATATAAACAATATAACTCTAGTAATACTTATCATTCTATTAATAGCGAAAATTCATTCTTATTATAAGAAATATGTTAGGAAACAAATAATACGTAATAGAATAAATAATGTTTAAAAAAAAAAAAAAAAAAATTGTAATTTCAATAAAAAGTTCAATAAAAAAAAAAAAAGTTTATATATTGTGAAATCTAATATCGAAGTCAATATTCTTACTATAAAAAAAAAAAAAATTTAAAAAACATTTGAAGTCATTTCTGTTATGGATAGTATAAAAAGCATTTACAAAATATTAGTAAATTTAAAAAAAAGTCCAAACAGAGAATATTCACAAGAATACATTGACAAAACAAAAAAAGAAATTGACAAGATATGGAGAGAAATACTCATAGAAATTACTGACGAAACGGAAATAGAAGAAATAACAGTAAACTTTAAAGAAATAGAAAAACGAATTTTGGAAATAATTAAGCCAAAAACAAAAAAAATTAATCCTGAAAAAATCGCAGAATTCAATATGATAACAGCTACAAAGCTAATAACTGAATTTAACGGTGAATCAAAAAACCTTTCAAATTTTTTTGGGCTTATTGAATTCTATCATGATACTTTAGGTGGAGAAAGTGAAAAGAAAAAATTAATTAAATTTGTTATAGCAACTAAAGTAACTGACAAAGCAAAAAACAGGCTTCTGACTCTAGACAAAGAACCTGACAATTTCTCAGATTTAAAGAAAGTTTTAACAGATATTTACAAAACAAAAATAAACCCATTGAAACTACATAATGATTTAGCTAGACAGCATCAGGGAACACAAGAAGTTAACAAATTTGCAGAGCGGATAGAAGTACTAATTTCACAATTAAATGAGATTCAGATAGCTGAACAGGGTGAAGCCAATAAAAGAATTATAATAAAGTTAAATGACCAACTAGGATTAAATGTTTTTAAAAATGGATTAAATGAAGCATGTAGACAGGTAGTACAAGCATCAAGAGTAGCTACATTTAATGAAGCTGTACAGATAGCAATTGAGGTTGAAGCGTCTACACGACAAAATAACATCATGCAATTTAGGACAAATCATAGTGGTAGATACCAATACAACCATAATTCTTCCTATCCAAAATTTACAAATAATAATAGAATCAACAATAGACAGTACAATAACAACAGTTATAACAATGGTCATGAAAGGAACAACAATAATAATAGAGGTAGAGGTATTGCAAGGGGATACCACAATAGTAACACTAGGTCGAAAAACTTAGAGATCCCCGGTCAACAGAATCGGGGAAACCAAAGAAGGTTCTAAATTTCCATGGGGAATGCGACACAAATTTCGTTAACATAAGGATAAAACATTTAAACAAAACTTTTAAATTTTTAATTGACACGGGAGCTGATATTTCAGTTTGTAAAGAGTTTCTTGTTAAAGATTTAAATGAATATTCGTCATGTCAAATAAACGGCATAACAAATAAAACGATATTTTCGAAAGGTATAACAGAACTAGAACTCATGCTTGGAGAAACAAATATAAAACATCAATTCCACGTGGTTAGTGAGGAAATAAATATATCAACAGATGCAATACTAGGTAGAGACTTTTTATTACAATATAACTGTAAGATTGATTATGAAACATGTGTACTAATAATTCCATTAGATGGGGAAGAAATGGTTTTACCAATGAATATGAATACAAGAGACATTAAAAATGATATTAAAATTCCAGCAAGAACAGAGATAATTCATAAAGTCTTTTTAGACGTAAAAGAAGATAGCGTAATACATGGAAAAGAAATAAAAAAGGGAGTATTTTTAGCAAATTCATTAATACCAGCAATAGGAATCAAACATGTGAAAATACTAAATACAACTGATTCAGAAGTAACGCTTAAACATATCTCATTAGGAATAGAACCAATCTCGAGTTATGAAATATTACAATTTAAAAATAGTTTAGTAGATGAAGATCGGTTTAAGAAAATAGAAAAGGAAATAAAAGTAGATAGTTTAGATGACAACGCTAAGACAGAAATACTTAAATTATGCAAGCAATTTCAAAATATATTTCACTTAGAAAATGAAATACTAACAAAAAATAATTTCTATGAACAGAAAATAACAACTATAGATAAAACACCAGTATACATAAAAAATTACAGACTCCCGCATGCTAATTTGAATGAAATCAAAAACCAAGTTGAAAAGTTGATAGATGAAGATATAGTTGAACCATCTATAAGTCCTTATAATTCACCTTTATTAATAGTTCCAAAAAAGGACAAAGAAGGTAACAAAAAATGGAGATTAGTAGTTGATTTTAGGTCTTTGAACAAAAAAGTAGTTGATGATAAATTCCCACTAACTCGTTTGGAAGACGTATTAGATAAATTAGGAAAAGCGAAATATTTTTCAACTTTAGATATGACAAGTTCATTTCACCAAATTCCATTTCATATGCTGAGTGCGAATTCATTATTAAACATCGGCTCTCTTGCCATCTATTTTAAGCGAGCTGCGCTGGATAAAGATACAGCAAAAGTAGGGAAAAATTAATAGTAATACTGAAACATAACACCAGTCCAAGAGACAATTATGTAAACTCTTTCATTCTTTACTGGATCCCAGCACACATAAAAGCATCGAAAAGGCCAACGTCTTAGCTAAAGACGGTGCATCTAAACTATTCGTCGATCTAGAACCCTTCTGCATTGTAAATAGAAGCACCTTCAAACACACAGCCAAGAACATCCTATTTGAAGAATCAAATAAAGCTTGGCGTAACTCATCTGATCAAACCTGTAAAAAACTTTTTTTGCCAGAATACACTGAAAAGACATCAAAATTCCTATACTGAACCTCAGTAGGAAAACCCTAAAAATTTGTACAGGACTACTAACCGGCCACTGTTCTTTAAAGAAACAACTTCATCAAATGAGGCTCGAAGCGGACCCCATTTGCAGTTTGCAGACTATGCCTCGAAAATGAAAAAACACTGCACATTATTACCGAATGTCCAGCACTTTTTTGCCTTAGACAGCAAATACTTGATATCATCGTCCTGAATAAACTCAAACTCATCCACCCACAGAAGATTGTTAACTTCTGGCTTAACTCAAGAGCAGAACCGTTCAGAAACTTCACATGGGTTGGCACAATAGGTTTCATTCAGACACCGGAGTGCCCAGAACTGCGAAGCTCATCTCACCAAATAATCTAATCTAACCTATTGATTTTCTTTATCAGCACAATTGTGAGGATTGATGTATTTCTTTCCTTTCTGCACAAATAAATAATATAATCGAACCCTTTAAGAAATGCGAAGCATTTCACTAAACAATCAAAATGATTTGGTTAAACAATAAATATTGGTTTTTGGATGTCAAATGACAGGAACTGTGGCGCTGGTTCTAGAGCTTCCCCTCATTTAAAAAAAGGTTGCTTGGTTGGAGAACTCGAACCGATCACCAGTTCATGATCGTACAGCCAAGGTATGGAAATGGCACACGAAATGGAAATTTGGAAGTTGTAATTTTACATAAAAGATGTTTTTTTTTAGACTTGTAGTGTTCCATATTGAAAAATTTTTTTCGGAGTTGGTTTCTTTGACAGTTATTATTTGATTCGGTTTACCGTCTTTTCGTGGAAGAATTGAAGCCTTATGACCACTGGACACTCTGTACGTTCAATAAATTGTCTCGAAAGGGCTGCTGACGCCGATTTACATTAACCTGCGAGTTACCTCCAAGTTTTAATACCGCTGGACAATTTTTTGAGAGGTTATGCGAAGTCGCTTGTTTACTCAGATAAGCCCGATAAGATTGACGACCTTAAAGAGACTATTCGACACGTTATTCCGATATACGCTGTTCCAGTCCCGGTGGCCACTTGCCCGAAATCATTTTTAAAACATATAGGAAAGTTCTAATCTTGCAAATATAGCTAAATTTTTTCCAAACTATATGCGTTTTATTTCTTCTTGAAAACCACAGGTCTAAAAAAATGCCCTGCATAACCTCAAAGTCGGAGTCTCAATGAAACTGGAAGGCCCAAAAAAAATAGATACCTGGAGCAGAACTCGATACCAAGCGTGTGGCCTACCAACTAAACTCTCAACCACTACACCACTGCCGCCCTTTAAAACCACCTTTTTCAGTCTAGCAGTTTAAAAAAAACATTTCTCCTTACTTTTGGGCCTCAGGAGCGTAGTGATTTCGAAGCGAATACAGATATCCTACTTCTCCGCTTCACACTAGTGTTCCTCCGTGAAGTAAGCGGCGCGGCGTTGAGCTGAGAAAGCGTCAACAACTCATCCGAATTTAAATTTTTTCATGTCTGAGTCCATCCAAATGTCGATGGAATTGTCTCTACAGGGAGTGTTTTGATCTACTCTTATTTTATGTTTCTTCGTCTTCTTTGAACATGATATGAATCAATAGTACTCCATCTTTTGCAAGTTTAATTTTCCTGTTTATTGGAACTGTTAACTACTTTTGTACATATGTTAATGCTAATATAGTTTACTAGCTGTGCCCGCGACTTCGCCCGCGTGGAATAGTGACTTTCAGCAGCATTTTTAATTTTTTAGGCTACTTATTTTGCAAATAAGACACATTCATGCGTTTTAGTAAACTATTGTTATATTTTATTTGAGTACATTTTTGTACACGACGTTCTTACTTTTTCCATCTTTTGTCAAATAAAAGGGTTTTGCGAGTTTGATACACTCTTTTAAACTAAAATGACTAATCAGTGGTAATTAAAGAAATACGGGGAATCAATAGATTTCTAATTTCGCTGTTCCAGTCATTATTAAAATTTTTATAATGCCGCATCTCAAATGTGTAATTTGTAGCTGTGTACAATTCTAGATTACTCATTATTGGCACTGGAACACCAACTTGCAGCCACTCCTGATACTTATAAGGAATTGAGAAACTCTATAGGGTATGATGTGACTTGCTCAGTGTCCATAATATTGTCTAGTCTACTGATAGACATTCGACAACATTTCCCAATACGTCGAAAAAAAATGTATTATTTTATATGGTAAACTATTTCATTAGTCAGCGCCAAAATCGCGACTTTTCACAAAGTCATTACCTATTGCCAATATTTATTTGAAGATCAAGATAGAAATTTCTTCTCAGGTCAACTGTGTAATTTTTGAAATCGATCCAGTAGTTTCAAGGAACGTTGCCGTTCCCGTAGGAATATTGGGATAAAAAATACAGCCCATGTCATTTTTCAGGCTCAAGACTATCTCTGCACCAAAATTCATACAAATATGTTCAATAGTTTGGGCGGTAGATGGTAACAAAGAAAAACAGACAAACGGAATTGATAATTTTTATAATTTATAATTTTAGTACGTACTTCCGTTCCCATGGGAATATGGGGATAAATTAAAGTTAATGTTACTTTGAAATAGTGTAACATTCTAACGGGGAAATAATTCATGAAATCAGTTCAGTATTTTCTAGGTTCCCGTTTACGTTTGCGTTCTTGTGGGAATACAGGCATAATATATATAGCCTATATGTCCATCTTCAGGCTCAAGACTATATCTCTGTACCAAAATTCATATAAATAGGTTTAAAAATAGACAGAATTATGATATAAGTAAAGACTCCCATTCCCGTGAGAATATGGGGACCGTTCCCGTAAGAATAATGGGATAACTTACAGTTTATGTTACTCATGGATAGTGTATCATTCTATCGGTGGAAGAATTTTTGAAATCGGTGCAATAGTGTCAAAGTTTCCGTGTGCGTTCCCGCTCCCGTAGGAATTTAGGGATAAAATATATAGCCTATGTCCTTCCTCAGGCTCGAGACTATCTCTGTACAAAATTTCATATCAATCAGTTTAGTAGTTTGAGCGGGAGATGGTAACATAGAAAGGCGAACAGACAGAGCTACTTTCGTATTTATAATATTAGTGAAGACTGGTTCCCGTGGGAATATTCGAATGAAATGTAGCCTATGTCCTTCTTCAGGTTCTAGATCATCTCTGTATAAAATTTCATTTAAATCGGTTCTGTAGATTGGGCGACAGATGGTAACATAGAAAGACGAACAGACAGAGCTTCTTTCGCACTTATTATATTAGTAAGGACTCTTACTGTTTATGTTACTCGGAGATAATGTAGCATTCTAATGGTAGAAGAATTTTCGAAATCGGTGCTGTAACTTCTAAGTTCCCGTATACGTTCCCGTTCCCGTGGGAATTTAGGGATAAAATATATAGCCTATGTACTTCCTCTGGCTCGAGACTGTCTCTGTACAAAATTTCATATCAATCAGTTTAGTAGTTTGTACGGGAGACGGTAACATAGAAAGTCGGACAGACAGAGTGACTTTCACATTTATAATATTAGTAAGGATTATTTTCCATTTTTAGCAATAAATAATGTTCTACAAAATTCATCAGCCGCATTCAATTCCGCTAACAAAATGATAAGCGAATTGAAAACGTACAAATTCGGAATTGAGAACCGCAAAAATTCTAAAATGGGAGGATATGGTATACGAACGAAAATCAGAACATGGGTCATACGTCATAGGGTATGTCTTATTTATCCATGTCTACCTTAGACGTTTTAGAGGTAAATACATGCTGTTTAAGTCTAAGAAAGAAAATAGTTTTGCTAGATCCCTTGATCTATTTCTACAGCTTTAACATGAGACTAATGGTGGGTACAGATACAGACTTTAAGTTTTCACAAATATCTGAGTACATCATATCTGCAACCCATATACAGGTTTTTGTTTGCGCTAAAAATACTATACAAGGGTGTGCTAAGGGCTATTCACATGAGCACGACTAACGAACGACGAATATATGTACCTGAATTGTGATACTGAGCTCTTTTTTAGTTGAGATATTCCACGTGTTTTTTAATCTAATAAATGAAAAGATTAGTGAAGTTTTTAACAGTTAAAAACACTTATTTTATTTCCTCATTTTACAAATCTCACTGACGATGGAAGCATTGCTTCTGAAATGTACATCTGAGGAAATAAAATAAGTGTTTTTAACTGTTAAAAACTTCACTAATCTTTTCATTTATACTGAGCTCGTTTTGAACATTAATTCTTCAAAAACTCTAAAGAAATGATGGAAACATAGTTTATATCGCGATACTTATGCATAAACCTGCGGCCGAATCACCGCACACGTGATCGAGTAATACGTGGCTGAATTATTTGAGTTTCCAATTACGTCTCACGTTACCGAAATCTTTAGTACCACAATTTGACATTCTTTCATCAGCATTTGAAAGAATTGAAATCAATCAATAAATGGATAGCAGACTGATAAATCTGCAATTTGTAGCGAATTTTGAAAGAATAGAACTCACTCACTCGATCACTGATGCGGTAGTTCGGCCCCTGTTTTTTAATCGATTACATTTAATATATTTGAGAAAAAAAATGTTCGTCGCTAATTTTAACGAAATGTCGAATTTGTTTTCTCAAGTTTTAATATAAGTAATCAAAAAACGGTTTAAAGGAACTGAACATCTATCATGTTTTTATCATGTTTTTAAGAGTTTGTGAAGAGTTTTGGTTCAAAAAGAGATTAATATGAGTTTCCTTACTTTATTCGTCGTTCGTTGGTCGTGCTCATGTGAGTCCTTTGAGTTAGGATCGTTTGGATGGACCTACCATATGAAGGTAAGGTTTAAACGAAAATTATAGGCAGCTGAGATGAAATTGGTCTGTAAGACGAAACAGAAGGCTTCATTGAATCAGAAGAACATAGATTCCTGGCAGTCTTCGCTTCAAAAAAACGTTTTAGCAGAAAGTAGAGCACGAACGCTGCAATGCGATTGCGGATGAAAACGATTGTCACTAATGATACGAACAAACGCAATTCCGAACACGATGTTTTTAGGTTTTGAAGACTTTTCAAATGTTCAATGTGGTGTATCGAATTATCATAGTGTATCGAAATATCATATATAGATTTTATCTATATTAACTTTTAATTTTTCTAATAAAATGAGTGTAATTTGAGAAATCGTATAAAAATCATATTGTTTTTTCGCTAAATAACGAATTTCTTTTCGATAAAGTTATATGAACTCAAAGTGCAACTTTTTAATAAAAGAGTTTCGTAAAACTACAGGTGCCAATGATTTTAAAGTTCTGCGGTGAATGAAGGTAGTTTAATGGTTATTTAAAAAAAAAATCAGTTAACCCACTTATGATGACAAAGTAGCAGCTCGTAGCTGTAGTAAGAATAATAGTAACTTATCTAACGTTGACTGTGAAGCTTTGAACAAAAATTTCACGCAACTAAATAGCTTAGATCGTAGTTGTCTACCAGATGAGGGTGAAATTAATTTCGTCTCTGTAGACAATCAAATGATAAAATTCAATTTCTCGGCGGTTGAGGAAACAGATGTACTTGAAAGTTTCTTAGCAATAAAATCCAACTCTACAGGGATTGATGCTATGCCACCAACCTTTCTTAAAGCAATTCTTCCTTATATACTTAAATATATCACTGATTTGTTTAATAACATTTTCATGACGAGCACATTTCCACATGCTTGGAAACAAGCTAAGGTCATTCCAATTCCGAAAAACCGCACTTGTGATGAATTTCGACCGATTGCTATTTTGCCTTTTCTCTCTAAAGTCCTGGAAAGAATCATAAACAAACAAATTCGCTGTTTTTTATCTGAACATAATCTAATTTGCTGTTATCAGTCCGGCTTTAGGGCTAAACATAGCTGTACAACTGCTCTAATTGACGTTACAGAAGGAATAAGAAGTGCAGTTGATGATGACAAAGTAACAATCCTTACACTTCTAGATTTTTCAAAAGCGTTTGATACGGTCAATAAAAATATACTATGTAAAAAGCTCTTAAGCAAATTTAATTTTTCATCGTCATCAGCTAAACTAATTTACTCCTACCGATCTAGACGATCGCAAGCTGTTTTTGTTAACAATACTTTGTCTTCTGCTCTTCCACTGCATAGAGGTGTTCCACAGGGTTCTATACTGGGTCCTTTGCTGTTCTCTATGTATATTAATGACCTCTCTTTCTGTTCCCTTAAGTCCTCTTTGCACATGTATGCAGACGATGTACAATTATATAACAGCTTTCCTATTGGGATGCTTGAGAATGGTGTTCATGAAATAAACAACGATCTGCAAAAGATTGTACTATGGTCTCAGCAAAATGATCTTTGCCTGAATGCCAAAAAATCAAAGTGCATTGTGATAGCGAGAACACTTTTAGATACATCATATTTTCCTATGGTTTATATGAACAACACCCCGATTGAATTTGTTGACTCAGCAAAAAACCTAGGACTTACTTTCAATCGTACTCTGACCTGGAATGATCATATCAGAGTTACTTTAGGAAAGGTTTATGGAGGCTTACGATTACTCTGGGCCTCCCAACATATGACCCCGCTCAGAACACGAATAATATTAGCCAAGACGTTGCTTGTTCCTATTTTACTGTTTAGCTGTGAAATCTTCTGTAATTGTGACTATGTACACAAGAATAAACTTAATGTAGCTTTTAATAGTATAGCACGGAAGCACAGTATGTCTTCGGAAAAAGAAGGTATGATCACATATCTAATTACTCAAATTCTATGTATGGTATGACGCTCGACGATCTTCTCAAATGCAAAACACTAACCCTTCTGTTTAATATCATACAACTTCGCCAACCCGAATATCTTTTTAACAGAATTAATTTCCCTCGATCAAATAGGTCTGGCAACCTTATTCCTCTTCGTTTCTCATATCTTGTATCTGAGCGCCAGTTTTATGTCAATGCTGTTCGACTATGGAACTCACTCCCCACTCATTTAAAAATGATAAACTGTACAACGCAATTCAATAAAATGTTGAAGGAATACTATAAAGCAATTTGATGCATTGCCCAAAGGCTGGGTGTATGTTTGTGAGGCTGATGGTGATGATGATGATGGTGATGGTGATGCGTATCATAGTTTTTTTTTCTTAATTTTCATACTTTTTCTTATAAATTATTCTGAAATTAATTTTTTTAATATTCTATTTTCTTATTTAAAATTTTTGAATTATTTTACTAACATACCTAAAATTAAATGAAATATCAATTTCTGCAACATTATACTTTATATAATATAAAAGTACTACGTACTGATATTTGCTCTAATTTAAAAGATATTGTATCTTACTGAGTAATTATAACAATAAACTAAACTAAACTAAACTAAACTAAAGCTCTGAAGCGCGTCGCAAAACCAAAACTAAAGCTGGAGTTGTGATTTACTTTGAAGTTATTGTTTTCTCAATAAACATTTATTACTTAACACACACAACCGGAGACAACATGCAGCAGAGTGTATTAACAAAGAGCAATTTTGGTGACTAGTCAATCAGGCAGTTGCATATTTCTTGTCCTTCATACTTTAGAAATGCTTACTTCTCATGCTAAGAAGCAGAAATTTACGCTGCATATTTTTGCCCGAACTTGGGCCTTATCGCTACAGAGCTGAAAACGTAAATGGAAATTGCTTTGAGTGGGTTATTAGCGAATAGAAACTGCAGTTGCAAAAGTTGTTAGGACTTTGAGATTGGTTGGTGGTAGCTACTACCATGATGCCCATTAATGTAGGAAGTATTATGGGAACATTCCAACAAATTAAGGCTCTGTAATGTATATCTGCGTTGCTATTTTTCGCTTAGAAATCTAAACTATGTATATGTAGGTGTAAGGAACTTATAACATCAACCCCTTGTTTTGAATGAAGTCATATTTTGTGACACAGTTAGACATCGGAATAAATTTAATAAAAATTCTTCTACTCTACAAATATCCCATCGAGTGTTGGAGTTTCGATTGGTTGATAAGAAAAATTAGACTCTCTTGTTTTTTCTTCTTCTCCTAACTCCTACATCATATCGATTTCTGAAACAGCATCACGTCTCCATTGATATTCTTGAAATCTCAGTGGAATATAATGACGAGAGGCACAGCATTCTTCCCTATCATGATCTTTAGCAAGTTGCTTTTCATTTCCTTCTAGCAAGTCATTTAGACCACATCTGTTGTGACACTCTGTTTATTGTATTCTTCCACACTAGTTACTGGCATATTCTTTTTTAACTTTTGTAGCTATGTATTTCGTTTTACCTGGAATTGTAACTATATGTAGGCATGTATAATACTCACCACATGCCCCCATGAATTGCGTTATGAGTCTTTCATTTCACATCACGTTGAGCAAAAGCCAGCAACAAGAAGACGCGATGATTATGATTCCATCGAATGTGGCACCTCCAGCTCCAACTATACAACTCCAATCTCCAACTCCTAGTGCATCAAAATATAAGCACACAAACACGCACTCGGGTATATCTGTTGATGTCATAACGTAAATGACAATCAATTTCATTTGGCATCTGGTTGGATTGGAATATTGACGGTGCTCGTCGCAATTGGAAAATAAAAATTGAATTAAAAAAAATGTAGGTGCAGGTATGGTAGGCTGTGGGAAGTGATTTTAATGGTGATGTAGTATGATGGTTTAATAAAAATTGATATAGAGATTCGGAATTCAAGAGATACTGTCACAGCCCCGGGTTGATTGACAATGTTTTTTAATTATTTTCATCGCAGCATAGCGAGCATGTTGTTGAACCAATCTTGTCTCATTATTATCTTTGAAGTGCTGCTTGACGTGTTACTTTTTATTCAGTCAGTAAAATTCAAGTGTTCGTCTGCGAATTTAAAATATATGCCAACATTTGAAAAAAAATTGATAGCGATCGATTTCAAGTCATATTTGACCGAATTAGAATATGCATTTGTTTTGTGTATACCTACATTGACATTTCATAGTGGAAGAATTGAAGCCACACGAAATAAGAGTTTGTCTACCTTAAAATAAGTATGAACTATATTTCCATCGTTTCCTAAAAAATTCGTGTGAAATTTATGCTTGTAAGGTACTTAAAATCACATTTCTTCATTTATTCGTCGTTCGTTGGTCGTGTTCATGTGAATTCACCTTTAGGCTTTCCAATAAAACATTTCTTTTCGATAATAATAATAAGAAAGGGGACTCATCAGACTATTAGTCAAATATAAAGAGAAGGGTATGTCCTTGGTAGCTTCGCAAATTTTTTTGGTAGTATTTAATCGATTGTGGGCCATTGCTATGAAGTTTATCTTTCACCGTCCTTGAAGAAAGAACTCTAAAGGTGTAAACCCACAAGTTCTCGTTTACCAATTGTTGTCGCCTCCTCGGAAAGTCACACGGTCACCATAAATTTACCTACAAAGTAGAGGCGGTATCGATGCTCGTGTGATACATAGCGCAGCTTTGTTGAAAATAATAAACATCGTCCACATCAATGTCTTCCTATTCCGGCCTAAAAAAATCATCGAACAGTGTACATTAGCAAAGTCAATTTACCGTACTTTTTGTTTCAACCTAATTTTCAAAAAGTGAGGTTCAATGTCCTTTTCTTTCTTTTCTTTTCGTGATTTTAAAGGACTCACAGCTCTTTCACTTAACTGCTTAACACCATAGTGATCCGCTCTTGAGATATATGACACTCCATCAGGGGGTCAATAACCTCACCAGATCAAAAACAACAACACATAGTGACACTTTTATGATCGAAAGGATTTGCAACAATAATTCTTGGGTCACAACCCGCTTTTAAAGTAAGCCCCCGACGTGAAAATGAGGCACGTCTCTGAAAATGATTTTTCCGGATCACTTTGATTAATTTCAAAGATCAAACTCAGCCAAAAAAGAGCGAAGTGGTTGATGGTCGGTAGGCTTAAGTTTTGTGATAACAGAACCTTAAAAACATCAAGTCTTTGTAGCACGACCGGCTCAATTGGTACTGTCATGTTCAAAGGAGAGATGGTACAGTGGTGTGGTACAGTGGCTACCATGTCTACCTGTTACGCAGCAGGGCTCGTGGTTCGAATCCGAACAGAAAAAAAAAAATGTTTTTGGCCATGAAATGTTTGTATTCATTGCCATGAAAGCATTTCCTCCATTAGCCGTTCGAAATCTGCAGAAAATTGTATGTCTAGTCCATTCCTTACTGGGTATGGTTGTGAGAAATGCGCTAGGCCCAGTGGCCTTCCGCTCTGTTGCACCACTTTATGTATGTAAGAGAGAGATCTAGAGAATCGCATCAAAAAGGCTGCAACGTTGAGACACGATCGCGAAGAAGGAAAAAGAAAGGCGAATACAACGAAATCAGCAATTAATTGTCTTCAGACATCGAACAATCCAAGACTGGGCGGTTTTCCTAAGCATTCTGAGGTTAATGACGCGTTTTGCAAGAGCAAATCACCAGAAACAGTAAGCCGGGACAGCTGTGATCTCTTCGATATCACGATGCTTGTAACACCGGAAAAGGAAGAAGAAAAAGAAGAAGAAGTCGTTGGTAGAATGCCCAGATTCAAACATCAACTATCGATTCTTGGCATTACTAAAGCGGTTACAATAGCTCGATTTGTTCGACCAGTTACAAAAATTCTTTAGTTTGTCAACATTTTGGTGAACCATAAATCTTGATTTTTTTTAAAAATTTTGTAGTGAGTTTTATTAATTTTAATGAGTTATCAACGCGTATATTGTTACTTTTGTTATTAGAAGATGAGTTTTCGACACCTGTCAGGTGGTGATAGCTTCAAACAACTGCTAAAACTAGCCACCGGTTTTGTGGTACCTAAAGCGTAATGGTTAAGTTATGTCATCCAGTTACGTGTGAGTTAGAGATTCGAGTCCTAAAAGCATCCAATTGTTTTTCTTCAGTATCGCCTTTCACGAGGAACTGGCAAGAGCTCTTGGTACCTTCCATTCCTCAAAAGGTATGTTTGAGAGAAATACGCTAGGTTGCGGGGCTCTCCGAACTCTATTGCTGTGTTTTTAGAGATTTTGAACAGACGAAAGGTAATTGACTCACTCACTTCATTTCATTTCTCAAAAGGAATCTCAAAACTTGTATCATCCTAAAAGTTGTACTCTTCTGAGAACAATCTATGTTTAAATTTTATTCTATAGTTGAAATTTCAACAGTCAGACGAATATGTAGTATGTATTTGCCTTTGATACGGAACAAATGCCTACTCTACTCTGCTTTTCATGCAGACATATTTATTCTGAAATTTCATTTGAACGATGTGAATTTCCCTGTCCCTGAATGAACCCCAAATCCGAGAGCTTGAATCGTTTGGAATTATTGAGATATTTGAATGAATAAACTACAAAATATCGCCACCCTGATTCATCCTACCGCCTATGGGAAAAAAAACTTGATTTTTATTTCACTCTCCTTATCGATTATTGATACTTTTTTAAGTCCCTAATGACGAGAGTGCAACATTTGGCACTCTATTGTCTATTGCTTTTGCAAACAAATTAAAATATTTGCAACAGTGAATATAGCGAGTGACACGACTACTAGCGAAGTCCTAGAAATGTCTTAGGGTAGGTTGATTGTGGGTAGGTGTAGGTTTACTTTTATTTCAATTGTAAAAGTGGTGTTAGCTTCTGTGTATATATCGTGTTCAATTGTTGCAACAACAAAACAATAAGGAATTTCCAAACCGAAGTGCAACTTCTTCTTTTTTAATGGGCATTGTCACTTGAGTACAGCTGAAACACTATGAACCATCCGCACCCGTCCCGTCGCGCCGCACACTGTGCTCTCCTTTTGCTGAAATCGAAGTAATGGAATATCTTCAAGTGACACCCCACCAAAACCAACTGCAGGTCAATTGCAAGCAAGACCTGCTTGCTGCTTCCAGACGTGGTCAGTCGTCGTTGTAGTCGTCGGTCGGTCCTCGTTTTAAACGAATATTGTAGGTGGGAAGCCAATAGATGGCGGCATATATTACAGCTAAACACACACATATACACTTGTACCTATACGACAAACCGAAATGAGAAGAGAACTAGTAAACAATGCAAAAAGCGTAAAGGAAACCACTCGCAGCTATTTTAATCCAATTGTAGAATGCCAGTAAGTTTTCATGTTTGCATAGTCGCTCGCCGGTAGTGTCATTGTCGTTGACGTTGTTGGTAACTGCTATAACTGGTAACGTGTAATGCAACGATCCTAGGAGTGTGGACGTCAGCGAAGACCGGCCAGCACAAAAAGGCAGCGTGAAATTGCATGCGAAGCAAACCAAACAAACGACACTTATGTCGACTATACCTATCTTTAATGAACGAATACAGATAAAATAACATGAACTAGTTCTCCTTTGCTTGGCAGCACCCAGCATTGCATGAATGCAAATTGCAGGCAACAGAGAAGGAGGAACGCAAAGAAGCCCCTTGACGCTCAACGGCAGCAAACCAAGCCAGGTCCGGGAAAATTGCAAACGGAATGTAATAAAATAAATAATTGAAGGAAATTCTATTCGATTGAAGAGGCCATACTTCGGGCGCATGTAAAGAAGAAAAAAAATGAAAGGAAAACTGTGAAAATGACCTCCCAACGTGAGGCTAAAGAGGGGAGGAGGACAGAGGATGTATACTCGAATGACGTTGGCAAAAATGTAAACGACAATACTTCCGTGTTTTTCAAGTGTTTTGTTTCAAAATTGTTGAGATTATATGCGATTTGCATGAAGGGTTGAAGCAATTACTTTTTCAATTTTCAATTTTATTTCAAATGAACAATCCCAGCTAATAAATCTTTAAGAAATCAGACACTATTGGGTAAAAATAGCCAACCATGATTCACTGTTGTTAGGTTTTTTTTTAAAGATAAGTAAAACATAAATACACTAAAGTTGGCGTCATTCAGCCAGCCAACAAATATAAATTTATCACTAAAATCATTCAATTTATCTAACGAGCCTATATGAGAAATACAGCCAGTCTTAATTTCGCTAGAGGCCACAATTGTTTGTCTATTCGAATGCAATAATCGTTAATATTGTACAACTTATTGTGTATCTAAGGAAGGGTTATAAATAGTTTCGTCAGGAAATCACACCCGCTCCTTTAGTGTTTTGGTTTGGATGGGGTATAGGAAGCTCTGACCTAATGTGGCTGAGTTTAATAATCTTAAAATTGAAGCTGAAAAACTCTTCAAAAAAAAAGACTGTGAGGTCAACAAATACGTCCTCATCCACAGTCACTTCCAAGCGCAATTTAGTGGAAGAAAGTGGACATTTTGTTGTTGCCACTTCAAATACCGTCGCGTCGCCCTTATCAAAGCTCTCGATGAAGTACGACTTAATACTATGCAGGATCTAATAGAGCTTATGTCAAAGAAAGAACGCAAACTTATTATAAAATATTGTAAAATTTAATAAAACCATTTCCAAAAATAAAAACTAAAATACGAATTGCATTACAAGTTTCAAACTTTTTCTTACAATTCAAATAAGAAAAAGAGATATTTTAAAATTGTATTTAAGAAAGAATCAAAAATGAAGATAGAAAGGTCGTTTCAAAAAAAGATGTATTTGAGTTCAATAAGCCAGAGATATAAAAGCCCTAGTGCATTTCTCCAAACCATTCCTTAGACAAATGCAGGGGAAGTACAATTCTCTGCCGGTTTCCAACGGCTTTTTATGGAAGTTTCACTCATAGGTTCTTGTTCATTCCCTGCGAGAGGCGATTAAACTACTGTGAGCCCATATTGACCATATCATTCGCTGCCCGATCTTCCAAATTAAATTAAAATTAAAGTTTTTTTTATGACATCCGCCACGCACATCAAGGTGTTATGAATACCCTTACGGTTTTGTTATAGAAAAGAAGGAAAGGTTTAGAGACGAGGTGTTGCCATGATTTAAGCCACCTAAGACTTCTAAAGAGAAATTAGGAAAAAATCGTATCTTAGTTGAAAGTTGAACTGATACTTTCTAGAAATTAGTCTACTTTGTCATAAGAATTCACCAGACTAAAAAAGTAAATACATTTTTGGAATACTTCCTATGCTTAAGTATTGTCGATATTGTAAATTTGTAAGACTAGATAATTTTAGTCTATAGGTACTATAGTCTATAGGTTCTATGAGAACCAATGATATGATTTCAACAAAAAAAGGAAACGAGCAACTCATTTTGAGCATACAGAGACAGCTGTGTTACACAATAAACGTAATTTAAAACACAGGGAAGAGCACAAATCGTATGTGTGATGCCACCTCCCACCTCAAAGTGGAATACAGAAGCTCCAAGAAAGAAGCAAGAAGAATACAGAAGCTTCAAGAAAACATAAGTACCCCCAACTACAACCAAAGAGCACGAAGGAATAGCATGTATCGAGACCTGGAAAAAATGTCAACCCTGGCTGCTGATTCGAACCAACATGATGAAGAGATACCACAAAAAACTAATCTCAAAACACCCACTTCAAGAAGTACACAAGCAACTCGTTAGCCGAAGTTCATTATCGATGCTTAAGGACAGCTTCTTGTAGATGACGACAAAATTTGGCAAGGCCTATGGCCTATTGAACGAAACTGTTCGTAATTCTAGAAACTTCGTAATTTCTAGAAACTAAACCTAAGCTTAACGGAAATACTCGACACCACAGTCGAAGAAGTTAGTAAGGCGGTTAAAAACCACGAGAAAGGCAAACGTGCTGTGGGCCAATCGAGACTTCGTATGAGTTTTGAAGATTGAATTTTCATCTTCAAGCTCATACGAGTATCTGCCTAACTAACGGAGAGTTTTTCATTCCTTCTACATAGGTGTATAAAGAAATGGAAGATACAAGAAGTGGTGCGATAGCTATCATTTGATCAAGCTGATGTTCCACAATTTGAAGATCGTAGAGCGGATAGCCGACTGCGAAAAATAATGAAAAGAAAAGAAAAAGTTCTTCTGATAAAACTTTTTTGCACTCTTTGTAGAAAAAACCACCGAAATTAATATTTTGTTTTTCAAAATACCTCGATCGTAAAGCCAGAATAGAATTCGAAAAAGTCAATAGCTTCGAAAAATATTTCAATATTTTTTTTCTAAATGTAAAAAATAAACCTTTCTTAAGAGCAGAGTGGCAGTGTTATCAATGATGAAGTGCTAAAATCGTCGTACTATTTTTTACCCTCTCTGATCTGGCTAGTAAATTAGATGGCCTACAAATGCGTCCCAACTCCCAAGTTAGAGTAGAATTCACATGCTCTGTTCGGTGCTTTCCTGATATCATTGCACCTACTCGATAAAGTACAAAACAGACCATTGAGATTTATAAGTGACAGTTTAATTGTTGAATCAGTTGATTCTCTTGACCATCGCTGTTATGTTTAATATAATTTCTAAAGTGGAATAGACAGTTGCATCTCTCCACTTTAATTTATTTTCAACACAATTTAGGGCGTACAGTGAAGTATACAAATTCATTAGTTGGAAAACGTGGATAAGAAATGCTTTACCTAGTAGCTCTGTCTTTCGCTGGCATTGCAATCCACAGAAGTTCAAAAACGATTTGCATGGGGTAAAAATATCCTTTTCCAACAACTTGTACATCTATAAATTTGTACATTTTGAAATCTATATCTTATAATATTTAAAAAAAAAATTATTATTTTACCTTATAAGTCGCACATACTTATAAAAATTAATAAAACAAATTTAATCAATTCAAGGAAGTCGTCTACCTTCGTAGTTTCAAAAATTTTTTTGCTTATTTCAAATCTAGACACTATAAGGAACATGCCTTTAGAAGGATTTATTATTATTTATCGAAAACATGCGGGTTCGAATTCTACCGACCTTCTTACCCAGCTCCGCCCACATGTTTTATATTAATCATTTATGAATGAAAAGATTAGTAAAAATTTTATTAGATAAAAAACACGTGAATTATTTCAACTACAAAACTCATTAATCATTTATCTTTAAACGCGTTTTCTCGAAAGTAGTGATTTTAAAAATTGCACCAATTTAATGGAGCCATCGAAGGTATTGGAAAAAAAAAAACGCCTCACTATGATTTAAAACAAGCTTTAAAAAAAAATTGAGCTTTTTTAAGCTAAAAAAAAAAGGAAATTGAACTTTTTTTAAATCGCTGCCATTTTGTAAAATTTCAAACTCTTTCAGAAAACTTGTGTCTAATCGTAGACGGCCAAAAAGTAGAAAAATATAATTGCTTTCATGTTTCAAGGTAATGAAGCTGAGAAATCGTGCCACAAAGTCTGCTAAGTTGCGCCAGCAGAGGTCGATTCAAGGACGCGTCATGGCCAAGAGGATAAAAAAATGTTAAAAATTTCATTTATTAGCTAAAAATTAAATTAAAATTCCAATAATGTGCTAATTTAGTAAAAGAACTTTGTGTCAGTATCATGTGTAGTTTTTTCGTAATCAATCGTCAAAAATACGCCAGAAATTCAGTCGCGAAGGTAGACGACCCTCTTAACAAACTTTCCAGGTGATCTCTAAGCACTGAATTTGCTACTCATACCTTTCGACTTAGTGACAACATTAAATTTCAAAAAAAAACTAGAACTAAGAAATAGTTTATAAAGACTTTTTAGGATCGTTTTTTCTTTCTTCTTTTCTTTATAAATACACTAGGGGAAAAAATTAAAGGATCAAAAAAAAAAAAAAAAATTTAGGGTTTTTCAAGTGGTTGCAATTCTCTTAAAAATGGTCGTACAGGAACTTCTAAAAAGCATTTTGAAGTTCAAAGCTTCTAGTTTTGAGATCTAATGACAAAAAATTTTTTCAAGCTACGTAAAAAATTTCTTTCTAATCTTTACATTAATTTAAAAAATTAAGAAAAATGGGCTTTTGGTGTGTTTTTGAACAATCAAGCACCAAGTTGGATCTGTTAAGAAAACCGGTCATGTGGAGCGTGCTTTTTACAGTTTAATATGCCCACAAAAACCTCACAAAGTTTCGATTTAATCCATCAAGCCGTTTTTTTGTTTTATTCGATTAAATTTTGGAAAAAAAATTAAAGGATCATGATCTTAGTAATCTTAAAAAATACATTTGTTAAAATATAAAAAACACATTTGTATAAAACAAATTTACAAAATATAATTCTACTTAAGAAAAAACAACAAATGTAAAATTCAAATAACTCCAGTTTACCAACTATCTTTTCTCTAAGTTCCTGCATCTTTTGATTGAGGTCCAAGTAGATTCAACTCTGTTTTCATTTCCTCCCAGAGGTCATTAACTTTTGGACGTTTAGCGTATCCTTTTGCTATGTCTGGATTACAGGATAACATTTCATATAGCCTGTTGTTTATTTGTTTTTTGTTTTCACCCTTTAAGAACATCGGTTATATAAACACATCAATGAATAAATTATTTTCGAAAGAAATTACACTTTTTCAAATGACTCGTTATGCCCGTTTCCAGATTTAAGCGAAATTGACAGATTTGGAGTGTTTAAATAGTAGTCGTAAGATTGTTAGATAAGTTTTTTATCTGCTACCACTTGAATACAACACTTGAATTTTATCTGTGAACAAACTTGGATTTCACAAATTATTATTTTATGGTTTGTTAAGTGAATGACAGATTGGAAAATACTCTGGGACCACGTAACAAAAACCCTCTTTTGGGAATTTATAACTTGATATATTTGATTATATTCGACAGTAAAATTGTTTATTTCATATAATATTTAAGATTTGATCAATGATACAGATCTATTATAACTTATTCTAAGCACAAAAAGTGCAAATAAATCAATTTTTACTAGAAAACAAAAATCGGTAAAAAAATGTGTTTGGGAAAAGTTAAGGGATTTTTTTTTTAAGTTTAGGGATTTTTGTTTCTATTGCTTCTAGTATTTATTTTGACATAGGACAGCTGACTTCGAAAATGGATACTAATTTTTTCAATCAGGCAATGCTTTTTTAGAATCCCTTCGGATCTTGTGATTGCTTTTTCTCGGGATTCGTATCGTGATTTTTCACTCGGGGATTTCTCCGAACAGATTTCATGATAGGGCGGTGATTAATCTGGTTTCTAGTATTTAGACAAATTATTTGGGCTTTCTATCAATTTGTTTTATATCTTTAGCTGACAAGTTATCGGATTGTGTTAAAGAATTAACATTGTACGAGTTCCTACTCATTTAATGCCGCCGAAGCGACGCTGCGGATCGGCTGGTTTTGTTTTTTCTCCAAAAAGTGCAGTGTTGGTATTGGGATCATGGTTCCGTTTTATGAACATTTTAAGAATAGTGTCATCGTATTTTATGTATTAAGAATAAGTTGTTCTCTTAAGCTTTTCTGAAGTCATGCCTTTACTATTCCCCTACAAGTGGCAGGGGCTTCATAGTACTTTTTAAAAAAGCATTAATTTGCTTTCTTCTTCCTTTCATGTCAAAGACTGTTTCAAATTATAATAATTACTATTCCACATAGGCTTAAGGAACCTACAAAGCTTGAATTAAAACTAAAAGCTTTCAAAACTTAAAAGCAATTTTATTACAAAACCCATCTAATAAATCATTCATTTGAAAAAAAGCAAACCATAGAACAACTCGTAGGCGTTTTAAAAGAATCACATTGTTCTTTGTTCTATTAGCAGACGTTTTGTGTATCAAATAATATGTTTCTATTCATTACAATAAATTTCAGAAAATCTTTCTATTTAGTTCGTAGAACTTATTTCACTCCATGGTTAAACTTAATATCAAATTCATGCGTCAATCAAACCGCACACCATACCCAATTCTCTATTAATTAGTTCTGCTACACTTTCGGCAAAGATAAATACCTTTTAGCAAACGTTGCCTACTTATGGAACGAATTTTCTTAATCACGACAAAACTGTCAGGAAGTAAAAACCAATTACCTTCCTTCATTATAAGAACTATTAACAGATCTTTATGAACCTCCTGGTGAACAGAGAAACAGCTTCCACACTTGAAGGCAATATCCGAATGGAACCGAACGAAAAGTTGAAAATTGTCTCTTGGACAAAAGGACGAAAATAACTCATTGTAGCATTGTTAATTTTCAAATGTTTTGTTATCGTTGCTGGTGTAAACACCATCAAAGCAGGTTCAAAGAGAGGGTGTTCATACAAAAGGCGGACCTGTCAGGTATTTTCAACAATCAATGAATGGACCGTGTCTGTTGCGTTTGCGTTTGCGTTGGGAACTTCCTGGGTTTGATGCCGACCCGGTGTAAGATCGTTTTATTTTCTTATGGGGAATAAAAGTGTGGGAATATTTTCTTCCTAGAATCCGAACGCATTTTTCAAATGCCCGTGATCATAAAAGAAATTGCTTTTCATGATGTTCCCAAAGAAATGAACTCGTATATTAATCATTGGGAAGACGAAGAATGATGAAAGATGTTCCGAGTATTTGCATAGCTGTCAAGTTTGACGTTTCAAATACAAACAGTAGCAACGAACCAATGAATGCGCATACAATGTAATTCGTGTTGACAAAGGAACAGAACAAATCCTGTTTTCAATTAATGGTTAATGGCATCACAACTCTCGTTGAAACTTGGCATTTGAATTAGTTTCGCAAATGATGTCCACTTATGAACATACAACCGTCAATTACCCAAACCAGACAGACTTACCCCTTTAACGTATCACACTTATTTACCGGAATGATCTCAATTGAGTCGATAAAACTCGCTCTTACTATTCATTAGCCCAGTCAAGAGCCTATATTCGATTATCCTAATTATCCTCTTGAAATTGATCCCACTAACCGGTGCACTTTCATCCCTGTAAAACTCTCTAAATTCTCTTTGATTGTCCTTTTCCATGAACAAAAAAAAAACCTTCAACGAAAAAAAACAATTGAAAAAGGATTATAGGAAGTAAATACTGAAAACCGAGCAAATATCTCCATTAGACCGACACACCAGCACTCGGCATGTGGCACACTCGCTGGAATTCGTATTCGATGGTATCTCCTCCAAATCTGCCCAATCATCGCCAACATAAGGGGAAGTAAGAAATCTCAACTTCAACTGGTATTTCAGTAGCACAGCGGTTGCATGCTGTTCTATCCGATTGAATCCAAAGATTAACATTCGTCGGTTTTCTGGCTGTGGTTAACAGTGTATGTGTGTTTTCTGGCGATGCGATGTTCCGCAGAGATATGAAAGTTTTT
This sequence comes from Melanostoma scalare, assembly GCA_949752695.1. Taxonomy (NCBI): domain Eukaryota; kingdom Metazoa; phylum Arthropoda; class Insecta; order Diptera; family Syrphidae; genus Melanostoma; species Melanostoma scalare. The sequence continues at coordinate 1,967,130 of OX456985.1, forward strand.
GTTTCGCAAGAGGGTTCATATACCAACAAAAAAAATAGGACTTTGACGTTATCTTTTCGAAACACTATTCGCCGTAAGCCCCCAACGCTCTCGCTCTCTCTCTTTTCTCATCGAACAATTCAATTTACTAAATTTTTTTTCCCACATCAAAAGGACCTCATTTAGGACATAATCTATGGGCGCGTGCACCTTATAAAGTTACACCCAATCATTAGGAATTAGAATAGAAACCCAAGGAGGTAAAGAAGGAGGATGAGGAAGCCACTCTCTGCTCTTCCGATTCGGATTCACCTTCATTGTGTGTTGGCCTCTTTTAATCTGTCTACCGAAACACGTGACTTAACAGATTTCTAATTCATTGCGGATTTCAACTATGAAATATGATTCTAATCCTCTAGACCGGGGACCGACCAGCCGAGCCGCCACCACCGCGTCAGCCGTGGCTGCTGATGTTTTCCCTTTTCTATAGGGTGCGTTGGGTAGGTAATTAGAAATAAAATATGCATTGAGTTAGTCAAAATATAATTTGAAAATATTTATTTATGGATGTGAACCAAAAGGGTTCGGTGATTAAAAATAAATCCTAAATGATAGATAACTGACCTGTGAGCTCTGCCTAGATCACATTAAAGAGTGAGTTCGGTAAAACAAATTTTTCGCATATTTTTGTTTGTCGTTATTCAACAACAATCGAATATCCTTTTAAGTTCATCAAAGAAAAAGTGTTTTCTCAGGTTGCTCGAGTTCTATTGTCTTTGAGTTGTGGTTTTTTGTCATGGTGGCAAGGTATGACTGCGTTCCCCGAAAAGGTATTGCCTAGTCCTAAGTCGTCGCTGATAGGTATCAATTATCCGTACAGTAGTGCCGTCTCATTTAGGTATGTAGTATTCGTAGTACCTATTCGCTCATAACGTTTTTCCTTAGGAGTTTGGGAACGTTACTCATCCGTCTCTACTTTACTGATGGATCACCGATGATTTTTAAAGTTTTCGAATGTTGAAGTATCTACTTTTGCCGTTGACGGCCAAAGTTGAGCCAAATGAAGGTCCCCAGCTTTTTGCTCTTGTACATCCCAAGCTCTTTCATAAACCAGTTTTCTAAAGGGTAAACCAAACAGCAAAAGGAAGTATGTGCAGGTTTTTCTAAAAGCTGCTAAAAGACCTGCACCTTTAGGTATGTTCTTGTAGCAATCCTATAATCAGCTCATCAGTATGGAATTTACGACTGCATACAAAAGCAAATCAAAACGGAGTTGGTTCTTTAAGCTCAGTTCTGGGCTGATTAAAGGATTTCTGAGTTGCAACAAAAAGCACAAGCTGTTGTCTTTTGCGGGATCTAATTCTATTTCGCATTAGCGCGGCGGAAGGTTCGAAAATATCAACTATACACATTTTCGAGAACTATACTGCTGTGTGGGAATTGAAAATTAGTCTCTGTTCCGTCGTGCTTGATGCTTCTAATTGGCTTCTTCTATTTCTCTGGCGCTTTGTGGTACTTTTTAGCTACTCATATGTTCTGACATTTTATTAGTCTCTTAAGGCAATGCCATTTAACTTTTTAAGTACCCCAAATAATGTAATAATCCTAAGGACGTCTCAAGTGACCTTTAGCTCCCCGGGATGCAATAACTCATCACTCGAACTGCTCCCATGAATACGTTGCAGAACCACCGTCCAAGTTTAAACCGTTGTGCAACCAATGATTAGATGTTTTCTATCTGCCATTGAAAAGAAAAGTACGTATATCCAAACGTTTTCTTAATATCTCAGAAAAAAAGTCCTGGGATATGGAAGGTTAATAATTGTTCTCCCAAAACTCGAAGTGCGTGTTTCAAGATTTTGCTGGTGTTCCTTATAAACAGCGGTTTTTCAGAAAATGCACTTCTATCGCATTTTTTTGGTTATCGGCATGATCTTGAAAAACAAAGCATAGTTGTTAATGACTACATGTGTAATGGTTCTCGTTGAATATCATTCACTTGCAGAGTCATCATCTATATGAATATCTTAACTTAGTCAGTTAGCTGCAGGTGCTGTTGCGTTTGCTTTAACCTCTTCAAGAAAACATAGATCGCTGCCAAATTTGTTCTGTGGCAAATTATTGACTGATTGATCATTGTGATATTTTCCAACAACCTAAAATGAAGTATAAGACGCTCCGATTTTTTCTAGGCTTACTCCGCTTTTTTTACTTAAAATTTTTTGGATACCTGAACTCCAGACAACCATATGGATTTGAAATTTATGTTGTAAATATGTAAATGAAAAAAGCAATAGGGGGTGCAACAAAACTAGGAATCTCGGAGCCTAGTGCATTCCAATGATCTACAATTTTATGCAAAACTCGAACACTTCAGTAAGATGAAGCTTCTCATTGGCATTTTAATTCTCTTGAATTGCCAGCTCCTCGCAAAAGCTGATACGTGCTTGAATGGTTTTCGAATTTTCGACATAGAATCGGTCCTTCAGAGTGCCCACAAAAAATAGTAGAAAGAGGTCAAATTGCAGCCAATTGAAAGTGTCCATGTCAGTATCAAACTGGAGCGTAGAAACGTGATCGTGGATTGAGTCTCAAAGTCTCGGCTACAGCAGCCACATTCCAGTCAGTGCAGACCGTGCAACAGGACCTTGGGAGTTGTCCACTAGAATCACTTTCTGCACAAACTTGCTTACTAGCACCGATGCGCTGGGTGCTTCACTTCACCCAATACTTCTTTCAAAAAACGCATTAGTTATGAATTAGTTGCTCAACATTTTTTAACTTTGATTATCCATATAATGACTTATTTCGTTCCGCAGAGGTATGATACTCACTTTCTGTCATAAGTTCATAACGAGACGAAGCTGTCAGTGTCAAAATAATCTATACCTAAAAGAAGCTATGAGATGGCCCATGGCCAACCCTTAACTTAAATAAACTTTTTCTCAAAGAAAAGGAAAAAATTTTCTTTTTGTTACAAATCTCTATCTTTTTTTAAAATTGCTTCGAAATTTCATAGCTGAAGTTCGAACCCTGATTCCTGAGTAAGTAAAGAATTGTACGACACATGTGTGGAGGTATGACACAATTATTATTCGGGACGATGACGCACTATCGGGTTTTTGTGTTCATTATGCTAATGTAGAGTATTAGGAGAAAATGCTTTTCAGTGGATTTCTTTTGCTTTATTCTATTGTGATATTTAAGGCTGATTCAGGACAAATGTGAGGTTCCGCTGATCTACCACGTCAGCCACAACTTCGACGAGCGGCCGCGGCGGCTCCCTAATAATTGAAACTTTATCGAAGTAGGAGGAGATGGCGAAGAGCTCCTTCGGTTCAGTAGAAAGTTTCCAGATGGCGATAATCTTAAAATTGCAAGCTGTGCAAACGAGCACAAATAACTTTATCACGACAGAGAAAATTTGTATGGGACAATTTTTCGGAAAAGCAGATAAATTTATCTTTGAATTTGAAGTGGAAAATGAAGAAAATAAAACCTCGTTTTTCGAAGTTTGAATTCTTGAAATTCCAAAAAAATGCATTTGACACAAAATTTCGCAATCGATCAATTTAATTTCATATATGAATTTTTTTAAATCAAAGAATGAAAATTTTCTTTTTTGAAGTGCTTGGAATTGGTCTTTTATCCTTAAGATATTAGTCCAAGATCGATAGGCTCCCGGCATTGGGGTTTTAATACCTTTATATTTGCTTGAGGCATATTTAAAACCAGTTTAAGTGAAACCGTGATTCTTGTTCGAATCCCAACAGAGGCAAATATGTTTTTCCACAGGTATCGCCTTTAATTGCCATGAAAAGCGCTTTCTCGATTAGCCGTTCGGAACCGTCAGAAAATTGTAGGTCCCCTCGTTTCCCCTCACAAGGTATAGTGGTGCGAAATGTACTAGGCCCTGGGGCTTCTCGCTCTGTTGCACCACCCTATTTATTTATTTTTTACTTAAATGAACACTCCCTCTACATTGATTCATATGTTTATATCACATGCATATGCATGTTTATAAAAACATAGAATTAATTTGGAACTTCATCTGGTAGCAAATAAGCTCATCTAAAAACAAAAATAGTCTTCAGTTATTCACTTCTATTTCTAAAAATAGTAAAAATACATCTCAGTTTTATTTAGAACACGAAGGCATTCTTTGTCTCTATTGTTATTTGCTATGCAAACATTTTTAGATTTAGATATCCCATACTATCCTTAGGACAGTCACGAACAAATAAGTTCCATAAATTGAATTAAATTGAGTCCGATCTAAGTGTCACAAGTGAACGACTTTTTCAGTATTTGCCACAGGTACGTGTGTGTGGCCAACGGCCACTCTCTTATCATAGATCATGGACATATTCCAATTGAAGTACACAGTACACACTCTTTAATTTTCGCTAATTGACAAGAAGGTCCTTCGGCGTATTGTGTACCTTGTCTTTTATACAAAAGTACTCGTTTCCGACCTACGAATGTAAACGACCCGAGCGTGTGTGTGCAAAGGTCTACAAGAGGGTGAATTCCGGAAGCCATTTAACACAATTAAACGTGATCCTATTAAATATAAAACGATAATTTATATGTTTTCGATAAATTCCATTTTGGTTGTTCCTTTTTTTATGTGTCGTCGTCTTCGTCTGTCATTTTTTTCTGTTCTCTATTCGTTTGAGTTTTCTTTTTTATTTTCTGTTTTTTTTTTTTAACTATTCTAGTTGACGACTATACGAATTTTTTGGAAGCGTAAAGTCGGGTTCACGGTTCCCAGTCGAATCGCTATACGTTTTCAATACTTCCGGCTTTGTGCAGAGATTAAATTCTCCACACAGCCAGTCCGTTTTTTTCGGTCCAGGCTGGGGAATTCAGGAAGAACGATGGCGATACTATTCGATATGGTTTTATACCCACATTTTTTTTATTATTATTATTTCGGGTTGCGCGTGCGTTGGTAACTTTTCAATCGGACATTGTCATCAATAAAATTGCTATTACAATCCCGATGCGATGGTGTGAACAGTGAACATTGCTTTTCTTTTTTCTATTTTTTTTTTTTTTTTGTTACCTTTCCAGCAGTTGTTTTTAAATTTTTTTATTATTCCAGAAGACTGCCCCAGGATAATCCGAAGACTAATTGTCTTCATAGTTCTATTCACTTTGATTGGTGCGACCAATTAGTTTTGAAATCAGTTTGTCGCAATGATAAATCAATAATGACGAATGCTTTTCTGAATGAACTAATTACAGCCCAGAGCCATGCATGTTTGAATTTTTACAAAATTAGTAGTACGTAAGCTTGAGTACCTAAACATCAGCAATCGGTCTTCAGTGGCTGACTTGAAACGGGTTAATTTTTGAGTTATTTTAAAATAATCCAAACCCACTAACACTCGAGTCAACAATTTTAAAACGCGAAATTAATTTGCCGCTTTGTTTTTAAATCTGTTTTAGTCCTGATTATGAAAGGAAAATGGTTTTTTTTTTTTTGTTTATTTGCAATTTGCAGAAAAAAGTATTGTAGATCATAAGAGGTTAAATTTCACGTTGCACGGAATCATGAATATATTGTGATTTACAATTCTTTTTTAATATTGTAAGACCTAGTGCTGGAAACGTCGATGTAAACAGGCAAAACAGAACATTTGCTGCTTTTTTGGTTCTTTGACACAAACATGATGACAAAGCAAGAGAGTGGAAAAATATTCTAAGTTCTCTGCAGTCTCAAAAGCTTCTTATTTTTAAGGATTAACAATATTTTCGCTAAAAGACGCGACGACGTGGCGCTACGTGGCAAAGCTTGAAGCGAGGAACCAATAGTAAGCAACTTTATTAAAATATCAGCACTTTAATTGCTATCCCTGCTGCGTTACCATTCTGGAAAAGACATTTTTGTTATAAAAGTGAAGACCAAACAAACTTGCTAGAAAAATTACAAGTTTATATTCTTTGGTGAAATGGAAATTCACAAATTAGTTTTATTTTGACAAGTTTGGAACTTGTAAATTACGTCTTCAGTTTTGTGTTGGTGAAAAGGAATTTTCCAACAAATATCTCTCTATAAATACGACTGCAAAATTGTTAACACAAAGTTTGGTGAAAAAACATAAATAGCAGAAAATATATTTGGATTTCAATTCATCTTCTATTCCATTCACATTAGGGTGGGTCAAAAAAATTGATTTTTTATGAGTTCTTAATTTTAATACGAAGATCCTCCGCATCGCAGTTTTATATATTTTTCTTAGTCCAATAGAAAAAAATTCATACCTCATCATTTATCGATTTAACAGAAAAATGTTACAAAAGAATTTTTTAGGAAATTTAATCTTCTTCTTCTTTCCATTTCCGGCGTTACGAGTAGTGATCTTGAAGCGATCACAACTCTCCCACTTTTCTGCTTCACACTAGTGATCCGCCTGTGGGGTACGCCGCGTTGACCTCAGAAAGCGTCGGCAAGCCTCCCGGTTTTGGATTGTTCCATGTCTGAGGCCAACCAAATGCTGCTGTTTTTGCATTTGCTTGTACCAGGAGTGTTTTGGCCTGCCTTTTCTTTTTCGTCGCGAATTTGTTGAAACGTTGTACGATATTGCCTTTTGGACGGGGTTCTGCGGATCTCTCCTTTGAACATGACAATACCAACTGAGCCGGTCGTGCTGAATTTTGTCCAAGATGGTACTTTTGACATGAAGGCTTCCACGGATCTTAGTACTTCTAATTCGATCAAGCTTTGTTACTCCTGCTGTCATCCGAAGCATCTTCATTTCGGCTGCCGTCAATTTGCTCTCATACTTTTTGTACATTGTCCAACATTGTGAACCGTATGTCAGAGCTGGACGGACAACTGCTGTGTAGAGTCTTCCCTTCAGCTTAGGGGGCATTTTTCGATCACAGAAGATAGCGGAGTTTTCTCGCCACTTCATCCACCCTACGCTTACTCGATGATTGATGTCGTCATCACAAGTTGCTTCACTATTGATCATAGATCCCAGATATTTAAACTTTTCACACTTGGGAAGCACATTTCCATTCAAATAAATGTCTGGAATAGGCTTGTCTGGATCAGAAAAAGGGCAGCACAGGTATTCAGTCTTTTTAGCGCTAATACGGTACCCATTTCCTTCCAGAACATCAATCCAAACGTCAAGTGCTCGTTGCAGGGATGTAGGATCCTCGCTTATGATGGCTCCATCGTCAGCAAAGAATAATTGTTTTACTTTATTGTCCGTTACTTTTCCTTCGAGCAAATAATCCAGAACAGCAATAAAGAGCAGTGGACTCAAGACACTTCCCTGATGTACACCTACTGTTATTTGGAATTCTTCGGTGACTCCAGCTGGGCATCTCACTTTTGTAACTGCTCCCTCGTACATGTCCATAATCATTCGCACATAGGCTTCAGGAACTCCTCGGTGTCTGAGGGCCACCCATATCAGATCTCGTGGTTGTCGATCGAATGCTTTTTCGAAGTCAACCAACACAATATGCAAATCCTCTAAGGCATCTCGATGTTTTTCCATAATGATCCTTATACTTTGGATTGCGTCTGTAATTGACTTACCCGCGACAAACCCGCATTGGTCATCAGAAAGCCTTATTATTTTCCGCAGTCGGCTATCCAAGACCCGCTCAACGATCTTCATAGTGTGGGACATCAACTTGATCGAACGATAGTTGTCACAGCTTCTGGTATCTCCCTTTCCCTTGTACATTGGAAGAAGAAAACTTTCCCTCCATTGATTAGGCAAACTGTCACCTCTTATAAGTTTGGAGATGAGAATCGTGAGCCATCTCAACCCGATGTCTCCCATATTTTTCCAAAACTCATATGGTACCTCGTCTGGCCCAATCGCTTTGCCTTTTTTAGAGTTCTTAACTGCCTCCCTAACTTCTTCGACTGTGACGTCGGATACTTCCGTAAAGTTAGGTGCAGCTGTTGGAAAGTGGCGCCGAGGAAACTGTTCATTCAAAAGATCATCACAATACTGTCGCCACCTGTGAAGAATTTTGTCGTCATCCACAAGTAGCAGTCCTTGAGCATCATTTATGAACTTTGGCGAACGAATCTCCTGCGCATTTCTCCTTCTCTGAGCGGCTATTTTGAAAATGGTTGCTCCCTTATTCAAGTTGCTTTGTCTTAGCTCTTGGATTGCCTGATTTGCTTCAGCAGCTGGGGCAGAAATCTCTTCCAGCTCTCGATACAGGCCCTCCGTGCTTTTTGCTTGAAGTTGGGCGCACTTTTTCTTCGCTTCTTTTCTGCAGCTCTTGTATTCCATTTTGAGACGCGCTTTTTCATTTGTATTTCTTGAGGGGCACTTCGACCAAGCTTGGAAAGCTGCTTTCTTCTTTCTAATCACTGCTTTAGCTTCATCATCCCACCACCAGGTTTCTTTAGCTTGTTGGTGGTGTCCTTTTGAGACTCCTAGCAGTGATTTGGCTCTCTCTAAGCAGGTTCGTTGTAGGCGATCCCACATATTTTGTGCCGTGATTGCATTTGAAACTGCGTCGATGGTATTACACAGCTGACTTCGCATATACGAAATGAATTGCTGTCCTTTGGTTTTCTCCAGATTGTACCACTTGATTCTCCTAGGAGGCTTTGTTTGTTTGACTACCTTCACCGCATCCGTAAAAAATTCTGTTAAAAGAAGACGGTGTTGTTGAGCGGCAGCTTCTCCTAGTATCACTTTGCAGTCTTTCACCCGAGATTTCATGTAATTGGTTACCAAATGGTAATCAATCTGGGTTTCATTTCCTCCACTGCTGTAAGTGATAAGGTGTCGGTCTTGTTTGATGAACATGGTATTTAGTACGATTAGACCGTATGACTTGCACATATTTAGAATATCTTCACCAGGAGTGTTCCTGGTGCCGAATCCCAAACCTCCATGGCAGTCTTCATAATCCTCGTTTGTCTTCCCGACATGTCCATTCAAATCTCCTCCAACAAACAAATACTCTTCTTTTGGGATGTTCTTAAGTAGGTTATGAAAATCAAGCCAGAATGCATCTTTTTCCTCCTGCTCACACCCTATTTGGGGAGCATATGCACTGATGATATTCCAGACCTTTCCTTCCATCACCAATTTAAGAGACATCAAACGGTCACTGGACTTCAAAATGGTCAACACGCTGTTATATAAACTTTGGTCAAGGATGATACCGACTCCGTTCCTACCTTGTTCTGTTCCATAGTAGAACATCTTGTAAGCCTTGGTTTTTACATCTAAGAAACGGGCTTTGTTTGCTGTGTTTCGCCACTTCGTTTCCTGAACACACAAGATGTCCACTCGCCTCCTTCTCATCATCTCTTCGAGTTCAAGACTTCTACCAGTCATACTTCCAACGTTCCAACTCGCGACTCTAAATTTTCGTCCAACTCGTCGCATTACTTTGCTAGCCCCCGGAATCCGTATAGCTCTGACCCGAACATTGCTGCTCGGTCCAGGACCAGCTCCATGCATAGCAATGGAACTGCCTGGCGGGGTAGTGCTTCTTATGTTTGCAAGTACTTCCATAATGCTCAAAATTTTTCAAAAATTTTCCTTTCATCCTTTTCGACACATGCATGCTCCATTTAATGAGTTTGATTTCCCTTTTACTACACCGGTAATCTCCAGTCGTGTTAACCTCGGGATCTGCATGCATACTTGGGGAGAGTTTTTAGGTGGTATGTGTGCCGCTAGACTCACTTTGATGTTAGTCGTCTAGATATGATTGCTCCTTTAGTCGCCTTTTACGACAAGCGGGGAGGCGCTGCAGTGCTATTCTAACCCGACACTGCACGGTCATTTTTTTTTAGGAAATTTAATGTTCTACAAAAAAGGTATCTTGTATTTTTTCCGTAAACCTCACCATTTGAAAGATATTAAGGATTTAATTTTGATTATTTTAAGACAAATTTCAATTTTGTTTATGAATCTTATAACTCGACAGTAAATAACTTTGACAAAACGCGCAGTACAAATTTTTTTTGAAAATTAACTATACTCTATAAAAATGGTATTTTATGTTTTGGCGATGAAATTAACCGTTCAAAAGTTATTCATCATCAAACTTTCATGTGTACGGATTTTAAAAGTTTTTGATGAGATAGATATTCGAAAAATTTCAATTTAATTTATGAATTTTATATGAATTTCATTTCTTGTAATTAATAAAAGTATTATTTGAGTTTTATTTTCGAAATTGTCAAAATTTTTCTTCAATTATTCTAAACATTTTATTTTTAATCATTAGAAATCACGATCCCAGGAAAAATTTCTCAGCATTTCTGTTTTGTATTTCATTTCATCTGATGTTTGAATTGTGAAAATAAAACTCAAATAATACTTATACTAATGACATGACAACAAAATGTGTACCTAAAACTATTTTAAATTAATAAATTCTAGATACAAATGTCTTATGGTTAAAAAGTAGCTACCATTTTTGCCTCCTTTTTTTATATTTTTTGCTTTTTTTGATTGCTACTGTACCAATTGCCTTTACCCTAAGTCCACACACTAAGTCTGTGTAAGCCATAAAACTCTAAGCCTTTAGAACTGTAAGCATAAAACAACCATTAGAACTCATATGCCATTTTAACGAAGTTACGACGATCGTGACCTGAGACCGCCCTAATGAACCGAAGGAGCTCTTCAACGCCTGCACCTAGTGCGGTCACGATTCGCTGTTATAAATGAGTCAGTCGCTCCGTTGTAACAAATCCACTGATTCGAGTTTTCCCCATATATTCTAGATTAACCCCAAATACCAAACCATTATTCGAGGTCTTGCAGTATGACCGCGAATCAATTAAATAATGAAACTTCGATTATGTTTTTTTGAGTAAAGAACATTATAAAGCAGTCATCTTGTGAGGGCGAAAGCTTCTCTAGCCCTGGCCAGAACCGCATCCATATATTAGTAAAAATATAGCTACGCTGTTCTTTCTGGTATCCCATAAGGCCTGACCCAACGAGACTGTAAACAAAATTGTTTTCGATTTCTGGGATTAGATTTTCAGCTTCCAGTCATCACAATATTGCTGAATCTCATCGAAGTCTCGCTGCAAATGAGTATTGATGACTTTAATCCTTGGAACTGTTCTGTACGGAATAAAGTCGTAGCGTGGTGAAGAGAACCAATTAGATCCCCGATGTAAATGCTTAATAAAAAAAAATTAAATAGTCCAAAGGTTTTTAACGAAAATATAAACCCACAGGTTCTCCAAATGTAACCATTGTTTCGTTATATTTTTTGAGAAAGTTCCATTTCTTAGGTTGATTTTTTACTTTATTAATGTAACGATCCAAATCAAAGATTTTTGAAAAATCAAATTTTGTGTTCGTCAATTTTTAAAAATCACATCTTCCCTGCAATTACACTACACTCTTTTATTTAAGAGGATTCCTACAACACATTGGAGCACATGATATTGATAAACATTGATTTTATTTATAAACAATTCAGCTTAAGCAGTCTTAACAAGAAACTCTCATCATTCATCTTTCATGTTTTCATTTCCATCGTTCAATAAATGATGAACGTGTTTTTCCTGCTTATTAATATTGGTCTCAAAACAATGCCCTTGCTTGTCTTTAGGAACTCCAAGTGAACTCCAGTAGGTATACAACAAGTGTATATAGTACACAATTCAATACAAAATTAAATTCACTAAACGAACAGGAACTATAGTACTGCAACAAATAGAATATTACATGACCACATTAATGAGTTCTAAAGAGGATGCAGATAGTCACTTGGGAATCCTCTTCAGCGCATCTTTTATTATACATCAACATTAACATGTACATCATCGACCTTATGTCATGCGAAATTCAATATCTCTGCCCAAAAACTAGTAATAGATTTGTAATTACCTTGCACGCCCGACCGAATTTCCAAACCACCCCGCATCGAACTAAATGAAACACCAACTGTCTGTCTGATGTGAGTCTCCGTGTCAGGTGGTTCGTTGTTAAATATCTACAACTGGAGCCTTGAGCCACCCAGTATTTGACTAAATTGGTTACACTGTTACAAAGTTCTTTAGCATCTTTATGCATGTTGCTGCTTAACCGTTGATGCTGGTGTGGCAGTGGTGCTGGCTGCTGGCGCCCATAAGACAAACTTTTCATCTACTTTTCTAGTAACAAGGAGGACTTACGTCAAAAAATAATAAAAAGTTCTATCATCGTCACCGCAACAGAAGCATAAGTGCCAAAGCTGTGCCTTGTCTTGCTATGAAATCCCATGAGAGATTATTTTGTGCCTCATTGGACAGGAGAGGGTGGAAAATTCGATTCGCATTCATTGATTTAGTCCTCGTCGCTTAACATCAAAACATCGCTGCCGCACTGTAAGCACTTATCCTTTGGGAAATCCAACCCGAATCGAAAGTTGGTGGTTTTGAGGCTGAAAAGCCACCACCATCACCACCACCACCGCCAACGCGCTGCGCCGTTGCCATTGCCATTGCCGTTGCCGCCCGCTTCTCAAGCTACAAAAGCAAGTGGTAGGGGGCAGCGAAATTAAATCTCAATGAAATGTAATTTATTTGTGTTGACATGTGTTACAAATTTTGTTCGTTCTTCTTTGAGTTTTAGTAGAGTGATATTCGGGAGTGTTTACACCCGCTTTTAACTTCGGATGATGACTATGCTCTGCCATTCAATGATGGCCCTGCTAATAGGTATCAGATTTAACATGATTATGCGTTACATTGAGTTTTCACTTAGTAGACAGACTTAGATAACGTGGTTTGGAGAACGAGCAAGGAGGATTGATTGCAATCATATAACTCTGGGGTTGTTTAGTTTATAGTTGTGTATGAATGATATCAAGTTGAAATGAATGATATCAAGGGGTTAAATAATACAATTTGCTGTTTATGATTAGATAATTTCAGATAAACGAATTCAATTCGGTGCTTTGCTTTGTTACAGAAGATAAACAGTCGTGTTTATAAAATTAGATTAGAACACTCTTAGACAGTTGTCAAGCTAGACGGTGTCAAAAAAAATGGGCAAGCTTTAGCCAAATTCGTATTTACAAAGACATTCCAACAGTTGTCTAAAATAAGCCTTCAAATACTAGGTCTGTTCGTTGAACTTTCCCCAGGGTTGACCCAGGTTTTCTTGACAACCCCATGAGTTGTCAAAAAAACCTGGGTTTTCCAGTCCTCAAAAAACGCTAAACTACAAATCGCCACACATCCCTGTCATTTAAATAAAAACACATGCCATTTGACAGCCCTCAAATCGCCACAGCAAAAAGCTAGGGCGAGTTTGGGGAAAACCTGTGGCAAACCTTTGGCTCAAAAAACACTCAATTTGACATTCAGTGCGAATTTAGGTTTCTCAAAAAACGCTTTGTGGCGACCCCATGGCGACCCTAGGGCTTCAACGAACACAAACCTACTAACAGACGTACCAAGATTCTGTCAATTTAAAATGAAAAACTGAATGGTGGCATTTACGATGTATCTGTTCGACATCATTGTTTGTTTTTTGACAAGCAAGTACAAAAACTAAAACCCTTTGAAAGAGTTTGGCATAGGACTGCAACTAGACCAACGCAAAACAGCTGATTTGTCTTCATGCGGTTATAACTTTTCCTAGTTTCATAAAATGGGTAGTTTAATAATGTAATCATTGAAAAGAGTAATTTGCACCTTAAACCACTTAATTTTCTCGATCTCGATTTTAACACTCTCAATCGTGTATTACAATGAATTCTGAAAAATGTTGTTTGTTGCATCAAATATCAGAATAGAATGGTGGTGTTGAGCCCTTGGTGTAATGATTAGCATGTCTGCTGTTATGCAGAAGCTCGAGTTTCTAATCTCAGAAACATCCTATTTCGCGAAGAATTGGCAATTTTTTCGGCGAGAGTAACTTGAAACTGCTGTGAAAAACGCTTTTGCAGCTAGACGTTCGAAACAACAAAAATATACCTCTCCAAGGTTGACAAAAATGTACTAAGCCACGGGGCTGTCCGAGCTCTGTTGTTTATTTATCAACTGTTTATCCTACGCATATTTAATTTTAAGTGTTGCTTCTGTTGGCTGCAATTTGATAAATATTAAAATACATTTCTGGGGAATCTATGCGTATGAGTCGGGCTTTTTTGAAGTTTCTGCAATCCGTTTGGATATAAACGAGTGGTAGCACAGAAAAATTTTTGTCTAACCATATTTTGAAGACGGGTCAACAGCGACTAAGTTTGCCATTCGAGAGAGCTACTATAGGACTCAAGTCTATGCTGAAACTATAGAGTTGATCGGTTGTGTGATTTCAAAGATATTGAAGGAAAAAGCAAAAGCCTTTTTGTACGACATTGTTCAATGAGATGAACAGTCAAAGAAAAAGTTAAAACTTGAATTTGATTGGCTGTTTCGAAGACTACCAACTAAAGTTTAGATATTGAAGAAACATCTAAGCATAAAAGTCACTAAAATTTATGAAACAATTACACTTCAATCGCCTATAGTGCCGTCAAATGAAAGAATCTTTTAATGATATTGTTGATAGACGATTGGCCGACTATCAACATAAAAATGACGCTTTTTGACTGCATGAGCTCGACAGGAGATGTGCATTCAAAACTATTTAAAAGCTTTTAATATAAAAAATATTATTTCAATTTATCGACGTCAGTTTTAAGCAAATAATGCCTGTGTCAGGCATCAGTGGCTTAGATAGGGAGGATCAGGGGGACATATACCCCCATTGGGATCTATAATTGTTCAACATATAACCAGTCATGAACCAAAAAAGTCAAAGAAACACACTGTGAAATTTAGTACCTACTTCCAACGTGAATTAAGTCTAATTAGTACTCTCAGGATTGTGGTATCCGTGGTGTGATGGATAGCATGTCCGCCTGTTAATCCAGAGGTTCGAGTTCGAATCCCAACAGAGGCAAAAATGTTTTTTCCACGGGTATCACCTTTCGCGAGGAATTGGCAAGTCCTCCGTTAGCAAATTCATTGCCATGAAAAGCGCTTTATCGATTAGCCGTTCGGAACCGGCAGAAAATTGTAGGTCCCCTCCATTCCCCCACAAGGCATGGTTGTGAGAAATGGGCTAGGCCCAGGGGCTCTTTGCTCTGTAGCGCCATCCTATTTATTTTTTTTTAGTACTCTCAGGATTGTACATTCTATACTTTCATTCTAGGGGGAAAATATAAAGTCAACTTCATCTGAATGAAATTATTATTTCGGCAAATCACATCATAATCTTTTGAATTTCTTTTTTTATATCGATTTTCCACGACTGGTATGAATAAAATCTCTTCTCTTAAAATCTCTAATACAGCAGTTTACCAAACATTGCTGTATTAACAATTCAGGTGATGCTCTTGTAAAGCTTATAATGGAAAATCTTCGAAATTGTGATCTGGCCATTTCTTTTTTGATCGGCCAAGGGTACGACGCCGACGGAACAAGCAATATGTCTGATCGATACAATAGTGTTCAGGCAATTATTCGCCAACAAATTTGCTTCGGATGCTCTGTACGTCCATTGTGCAGCACATTCTTTGAATCCATACAGCAAGGATACCAGCCATTAGAGACTGCCTAACCACAATTGAAGCAGTTGACAATTATTTCAATACACCGAAAAAAAAAGATATGCTGCAGAAAACAATAAGCGAAAGCAAAGAGACTCCAAAAAAAAAGACATTAAAAAGGTTGAATCTGACGTGAGGGATCTCAAAATATCAAGCAGTTGAAGATTTTGAGGAGCTATTTCCGTTTGTGTTCGAGACTCTTGACAAAATAAGAACATTGGAAGGTGACGTAAGGAACTTAAAAACGTTGGGGATTTCGAGTTTTGATTAGCTTAAAGGTTATAACATAAGTATGGTTTACCAACTCTCGTTGTCATTAAGCCGTGAGTTTCAAATAGTGAATTTAGACTTGGTCTGAGCTATGGATCTCGACAAAGATTTAAGGGATCTACTAAAAATTAAACGGGCAGAAGGTGACTCATTTTCGAAAGCGTTTGAAGATGCAAAAAAAAAATAATTCAGTCTAATAAAGTCCTTGAAATTGACGTTAAACTTAAACCGACAAAAGAAAAGTTCAGACCCTTCGGTTCAAAGTACAGAAGAATATTTTCGTGTTATGTATGTTACCGGACCTTGGAGAAAAATTTACAAACCATGAAAACATACTAGAAGGGTTTTCGGTTCTTTTCAAGGATTCTCCGTCTGAAATAGGCAAAGCAGCTAAAAAATTTCCTGAAACTATTGAGTTTTACGAGACACATATGACTGCCGAACCATCTTCTGTCTTGAAGAATTAGAAACTTGGAAGAGATGGAAGAGAATACTTCCTCTAAGAATTCATTGGAAGCGCTCGATAGCTGCCCCGAAGAAAACTTTCCTAACATATATGTATATTTTATTAAGAATTTTAGCTACACTGCCCGTTTCAACGGCAGCTCCCGAAAGAACTTTCTCCAATTTAAAGAGTGTAAAAACAACACAAAGAAGCATGACTAACAAAGTAAGATTCTTAAAAATACGTCTTTTTTAATAACAGTATGATAAGCTTTGGATGTTTACTTATTTGTAGCAGGATAGTTTGAATGGTTTAGCTGCTCTAGTTATTCATCGCGAAATACCTGGATTTTATTTTATTTTTAAATTAATATTATTTTACTTATTATATACCAATATATATTATAGTCCATATTCAAATTAATGCGTATTATATATTATTATCTTTAAAAAACATATTTTTTTATGGCATACATAATGAATTCAATGAAGTCTTTTTATTTGTTTTTTTTTTTTTATTATTAAAACTTAAAAAAAAGTGACCGAAGTGGGTCCGTCCCCCTATAGCGAAAAGCTATCTACGCGGTCAGGCTTGCCATCAGCTCTTGTTACAACGAGATAATACCTATCCCTAAGAAAATGTTCCCTAAGCTGAATGAAAGACATTTCATAGCTGTTATGCATCCAGAACTCACATATCTACACTTCAAAATTATGAAAGTAAGTTGAAAATGAAGAAGATCCGTATACCGTATACAGCAGAAGATGCAAAGCTTGATCATATTGGACGTATTAAAATCCGTGGTAACCTTCAAAAATACTATGTTTCAAAAAAGCCCGACGAGCTCAGTTGGCATTTTCATGTTCAAACGAGAGATTCAGAGAACCTCGTCAAAAAGACAAAACGTTCAGACACGACTGCAAAGAAAACGAAGAAAAGGCAGGCAAATATTCTCCTGATTCAGACGAACGCAGCGACATCTTCATTTCATTTGGCTCAGAACTCAGGAGCTGAACTATTGAAAACGGGAGGCTTGTCAACGCATTCTGATTCTGATGTCAACGCTGCGTAACCCACTGCAAATCAATGAAGCTTGAAGTCGATAAGTAGGAGAAATGTGATCCCTTCGAGATCACGACGCTTATAACGCCGAAGAGGAAGAAGAAGAAGAAACGGAAAAAAACCATTTAAGCTTTCTGGTATCACTATAAAACGACAAAAATATTGATTAGTATGCCTGCCTGTATTGTTTAAGTTCAAATTCGATTCCCCAGAAATATTCCACTGCTTTTCCACGGGTATCGCTTTCTGCAAGCAAATGGCAAGTTCTCAGAAATTAATTCTAATTACATTTTCTACCTTAGCCGTTCCGAATCGGCTTAAAATTGTAGGTCCTTGAATTGTGTTAGGCCGGAATGTTTCCATAGATTTTTGGTCACCCGATTTATTATTATAAGTTTTATTTGAAGATTGAAGTGCACTAGGCTTTGCTATAGGTGGTAGCAATTTTTGGCAATTGAGAAACTGCTATGCTTACCGTATTCTATCTTACGTTAAAAAAATGTTCAAATTGTGAAAATCCTAATCCTCAAGTTTCTTCTCGTTTGCAAGCCACAAAAACTTTGATCGATTCCTGCATATTGTAGATTTGAAAGCTGATGGCTACCGAAAAGAACCTATTCGCGCGAGTGCGCTTGAATTATCAATCACTAGTGCACGTTTATTTAGGTACGCTATCAAAGAAACAGTAGCCTTACCTCCAATCAAAGGATTTGATAAATGGATAGATTGCTTTCCAAGAACCACAACAGTATTGTTACATTAACGACTGCACATGTGTAGGTATGTAGTTACCTATCCTACCTATACTCATCAAAACCACCACACTTTTTAATGAAATTTAATTTTCCAGTCTTTGTGTTTGCTTTGGGCGATCTCAAATTCATTCCTGCACTTTGCATTTATGGTTTTCACAACATTCTTTCCGCATAGGTATTCCAGCAACTGGTATGGGTATGTGTTTTACAATTTCATTAGCTTTAAAGTCTAGGTACAATTATTTTAATGAAACTGTCATGCCAACGATTTCATCCCATTGTGTACCTTGTATCTAAGTATGACACAAAAATAAAATGCCCTAGGAGCGTAGGAGCGCAAAAAATACATCACAGCTTAATCCTTGACTACAAATACTTACTATCCACCAGCAGAGTATCTACCTACGTATGTTCTTAAAGGAATATACGAACCATTTCAACCGTTTAAACCGCCAAAATTGCTTCAACATTTCAAATACCTATAAAGAAATAATAAAAAAAACTTCGTTCAATAAAGGGAAAATACCCATAAATACTTAGGTAGCTAGGTATAGATACCTCCCAACCTAACTCGACTTGTGTTTTCGATTTCAAAATGAAATTAAATTTAATGAGCATTTGTTGAACGAAGTCGCAGTCAGGCAGGACAGAGCAGGGGACGGAGTGAAGAGCGTAAGAGCGTACGTACCTACCTATCTAGGTATCTGTCAAGAAATTTAATTCTGCCTCCAAGACACAAAATAAGTTCTTGGAGACCACCCACCCACCGGAATGCTCAAGGAATTCCCTTTGGGAGCGGGTGGAACAAACTAATATTTCATGAGAGCTCTGGCAATAGAAAAAAGAATGAATTGGCTACACAATCGAAATGCCAGCCATAGATACACAAGTAGTTACTTTTGTTAGAACGTGGAATATTAATGGGAACGGGTGTATAGATACTTTATATACCCAAACCTATCTATACCTAGATAGGTACCTACCTACCTCGCTCGC
Organism: Melanostoma scalare; assembly: GCA_949752695.1. Classification (NCBI taxonomy): domain Eukaryota; kingdom Metazoa; phylum Arthropoda; class Insecta; order Diptera; family Syrphidae; genus Melanostoma; species Melanostoma scalare. The sequence continues at coordinate 1,986,195 of OX456985.1, forward strand.
TACTCCAAAGAATAACATTTTCAGTTTTTCATTTTAACATCAACGTCGTTGTGTCGTTTGCAAATAACAACAAAACGTCCCAAAAATACAACAACAACAGCAGCAAAAATTGTATCTATATCTACACATAAATCTATAAAAATACTACCCAAGCGTGTATGTACTGTGGCGGCGCGCGGCGGCTACAGAAACTCCCACTGTCCTGTAAAATTGCAAGGAAGCTCCGCCCAGCAGATACCCATTTCAGATACATTTGTGCTCTGTGGTGTGCTCCAAGCGCAGAACTTGCGCAGAGATACTTTCCCATTCATCTCGTGTACCTATGGAGTATCCACACAGCACAGCACAAGTATCTACTGACTGACTGAGGCGGGAGGCCATGTACCAAAGAGGAAACCGTGATAAATGCTACCCTCGTATAGGTGGGCAAAGTAAATACCAGCATGTTGACTAAACTTTGGCGTATCATTCCTGAAAGTGATGCTCATCATCGTCATCATGCAGTAGCTCCATCTATGCACACTTTTCTTCCCAAACAAATCTCTACGGCCCACTGAAAGTTACTCACCTTTGCTTATTCAAACAAAACTTGCTTTGTTGGGATTGTGATGGAACGGGGTATTCTTTGGACTATGCCTTGGTCGTGTACATTATCTAATTGGATGCCGGTACATGATGTTTGCCAAAAAAAAAAAAACTAAATTGAAATAAACCATTTGGTTGCGTAACAAAGTAGGTACAACAATTGCTATCGATTGAGGCTTAATAAGCTTTCGAAATTCAACAGAAATTACCGTTCATGCCGTTTGCCGCTCGCCAACAGCGGCCATTTCGATCTGCGAACGCTAGTTTAGTTTAGATACACAGTTACACACACAAACTATCGATAGCGATATCGCTGTTGCAATTAATTAGACTTACATCTCTTAGTTCCTATCTCTAACAAAGGACCATCGCTACAGATGTGTATAAGTACATACACCTACATAGCTATGTACGGTTAGATAGATAGCTAGTTACACTCACCTCCTTATTGCAAAGTGTAATCACATTTTGGAGAACTAGTTTCCAATGATTGTGTCTGGGTAGAGATTTCGGGTTGTGTCGAGCGACTCCCACTGTCATCATTTCTTTTTGTATCCTTTTCTTTCATTTGCTGCCTTTATACACCAAGTGCGGGTAGATAGGTACGAGTATATGGAAAAATTTCCACCAGATAGTGGATATTTTATTTGTTGTTCTTGTTTCTTTTATATTTTTTATTTTAAAATTTATTTTTTCGGTTTTCTTTTGCTGAATTTGCAAACGTGTTATATTATTTGTTATATTTGCACACGGGATCGCACTTGAACGCATGTATAGCGATAGAGAGCCAGTTAGTTTGTCCTTCCTGCATTCCCTGGGATGGTACTGTTTTGCTTACAAACAACTACGTCCTTTATCAGTTCGGCTTACTAAGACACATTCCGTCCGCGCGATTTCAAAGCTTTCGCGCGCTAGTGTGACATTTATCCACAAAAAAATTAAAACAGAAAAAACAGGAAAAAAAAACAAAATTACTTCCACAAAAAATGTCTGTTAATTAACGTGAGTTTTATTTTTATGTGCATGTCCTTATTTATTTGCATATACTTTCGCTATGTTGTTTTTATGTGTGTTTGTGTTTTAATTGCTCTTTAATAGACAGTTGAAAAAATAATCGCAGGAAAGTGAAAAATCAAACATCGCTAACTGCCTATGAGATTTGAGTTTGGTTTTCGTTTTGTTTGTCTTTTTTAGTTCCACCGTGACCCCGTGAGTTAATGAATTATTATCAGCGATTTTATTTTTCCATTGAAATCGTAAATTTAATGCGACACTGCCTTGTTTTTTGTCCGTTCAGTTGTTTCAAAGCCGACGCAGTCAAGTGGCTTAGCGAAGAAGAAAGACCAACTCATTTACCACATGTGACTTGTTCTTTTTTTCATTTTATTATTTTTTCTTTAGTTTCGTGAGATGCTTGAAAGAAGCTTTGGTTTGAACAGAAAAAAATACCACATCATACATAGAAGTGTACAACCCCCCTATAAGTATATTGTTGAATGTTCGCGCGTTCTTTTATTATATTTTCGTCCTTTTTTTATTACATCCTAGATCCTATATGTATGTTTCTTGGATGCAATTGTTAAACCGAAATTAATACGGCTTCGCAATAACAAGGACTTCTCGTCCTTAAGAGTCAAGTAGTGTGTACTGAGGGCTTAAATTATTTGCCCACCTTCGCCGCGGAGGGTTCTTGAGTTGAAGGCTCGGCAGGGGGTAGTTAATATTGGCATCGTAGAAGTGTTTGCGGATATTGAGTACAACCGATTTTCTTGTATAGTGACACATGGACGTATTGAATTCAATCTCATTGATAGAAAAAATGTTAACTGTTGATATTGCATATTAGTTCCGTGCAGCTTGTGTGGGTTGTTGATTGAAGTGCTTTATTGAAATCATTATTAGTATCCCGTGATGTGACGATATTGAAAAAAGACAAGTGTCAAAATTTGCGTGGCGATAAATTGTTGGGCTTCACAGAATTTTGGCGTAGGCAGTCAGTGCGGAATAGAGTTTTCGGTTTTTTTCTTGAAAATTGAAATGAAACACATTCTTCGTATCGAGATTTCATGACAAACAGTTGAAAATTTCTAAGGTCTGTATCTTCTCGAAAATGTACACAAAGGCTTTAATGTGTTTGAATTGAATACAAACTAAAGTTTTCGTGTGACAGTGCCAGCGTAAGAATACAGCGATGCAACATTATTGTGCGACGGAATATTTGATTTTGCAACTCAACTTGCAGTTCGGTGTTCGAATTCTCGCTTAAATCCATAATCCAAAGCTGATGTTCTTCCCCACAAAAAAAAGTTCAAAGTTGACATCGCCAAGACTGCTGATTACACCATTTGGGGGCGATTGCGACATGGCTCGAGCGGAGGCCATTCTGCATGAGGAAGAGGTCTTCGTAATTAATTCAATCAATTTCAGAAGGTACGCTGTTCCCGTATTCGTTGATTGTGTCTCACACTCACGGTTAACAAATATTCGTTGGGGACCGTAAGTGTTGTCCAAGAGCATGACAGATATCCGCACTTTTTGCTCGTAGCCAGCGCGGTGGTCTTTCATTTCGACCACAACTTCTTTTCAAAAAAACGCACTGTTAAGGTTTCACAACACTCACTTTGGAAATAAGTTTTCGGTATTTCCCAACGTTGTTCACGCATAAAGCAACTCGTTTCGTTCCGCCAAGGTACGATACTGACCTTCTGTCAAGATTTTGAGCGGAAAACAACTTTCAATGTAAAAATAAACTTTGATTTATAAAGAAACCACTAAATCCGTCTTCCGAACGGAGGCGTATATGCCATCCAAATAGCTATGAGCTACGTTACGAAGAATATCAAGAATATCTGCATAGGGAGTAGATTTTTTGTCTGCGGCAACAGACAAACTGTGCTTCAGGGTCTACTCAACCATCAAATTACTCCGAAAGTGATTCAGGAATGCAAGACCTCTCTGAATGCGACCAGAAGACTTAGTTCTTTGTGTATCTTAATATGTTCCGGCTATAGCGACATAATTGGAAATGAGATCGGCGATGAACTTATAGGGCAAAGATGTCAGACAGCTTCCTCAGAACCTGAACCAGGGTTTGGTCTGCCAGAGTTCTCAGTAAGGCTCGTGACAGATCAACGATTTGATCTGTCAAGAACCGTAGATGGCATGCGTCCATTGGATGCAGACAAACCAAATGTATGATCCCCAACGTTAATAAGAGATCTGCAACATTTTTGCTATCCCGTAGCAGAAAAGATTATTGGTGTTGTTTCGAGGCATTTCTCTTTTGCCGAGCATTTAAACGTGTTAGACTTAAGCGATACCACACTCTGTGAATCCTGTGGGGAAGATGACGACACCACGGGTCACTTCCTTCTGAGAATGTCCTGCATTTTCTCGAATTATCTACTCTCGAGTTAGAAACGGTGTAACCCCAAATTCATAGAATTAAGATATTTGCAATTAAAGATTTCAAGGAAAAACAAAATCATTCAAGAAGAAGAAAACCAAAAATGTAAGAATATTAACCTTTGTGTAGTACACAATGTGTACTTTTTGTAACTTCAGTTTGTGTTTTGTGAGCGTGAAGCTGATGATGGCACGTAAACCGTCGCCGAAATGCATCTAATAAAGTTTTTTTTAAATAAATATACGAAGTTTTTTGTTTGTTTTTTTTTATTTTAGAAAATGATGTTTCTTGTAATCAATAAGGATCTTTTAACTTAAAGTAAAATAAAATCATTCTATTCGTTTCCTTGAAAAGACCTACGTCGAAAATAGCGTCAAGTTTTATACTTAAGTATTTTAAACTATCAAAAAACAATAAATAAAGGATTTATTACTGGACACACCACTTATATTCCTTTTACTTTTGAGTAATTTAACAAAATAATAGGTCCGTTCGTTGGACTTCAACGAGGCTCCGTTGACAACCCTATGAGTTGTAAAAAAAAATCTAGGTTTCAGTTTCTTAACTATCGTTAAATTACGAAATCGCCACACATCTCTGTCATTTGAAGAAAAAAGCTTTTAAATGGGCAACGCTATTTCTGTTTTAGAAAAGTTGTTAACCAAAAAATTTTTTGTCATTTTCTTCTTATAGAGAAAGAAATATTGGTTTCTTTTTTATTCAGGTAAAATATCATTTATTTTTCTTATAATGGTAGCGCAGTAAACAAAAAATAGGAAAATTGTGGGTTACTTCACTTCCGCTCTTAAGGCCTCAAATATACCGCCAATAGCCATTGTGAAAAGTTCTAAAAACAGTTCTACCAATTTAAAAACCAAACCTCTAAATAATAGGTTTAACAGTTCGAACATGGTGTGTATGAATACGAAGTCAACGAGAGCATAAACAAAATTCATATCTGATCTCAAAAACACGGTCTCTGCTTAAATCCGATTAAAAATAAATACCTTGTTATCTCTATAGTCGTTTGTAATAAATACTTCGTACTTTTCTTGATATATTTGAATGATAAAGTTAATTAATTTAAAGTACATAATTTAAAATTGGCTTAAAACAAGCCTTAGTGTGGCACTAGCATAAAATGACTCTTGGATCAAGTTATAATTGATTTTAGCTTCACACTTTCTTAGAGTCGCACTATTAACTTAAAATCAGACAACCACCAGTATAAAAATTTGTTCTAACTCAACTGACATTTTGTGCTATTTATTTTCAAAGTTTTTTTTTATAAAAAGAAAAGAGGAGGCTTATGCTAATCTGGATTACTCAGACCTAATTACCGGTCCATTGTACTACCAGGGTAGCAGCCTTCCCTTTTTTTCGAAGTAGTCTCTGTTCTAAATCAAGGATTTCTAGACAAAAACTAAACTATCAAGCAGAATGTATGCTCTTTTTTACTACTGAGTTTATTATTTAGATACTGTTCACATTTACTTTAACCTAGTCTTTTAAAATTGTCACTCTTTAGTGATGTGTTTATAGATCGTTTTGCAATTTACAACCCTATTTTAAAATGAGACTGATATTATTTCAAGCCAGCCAGCGCTGACAATAGATTTGCGCAATTGATTTTAATGTTTCTATCAAAAACTTTGACCTTTGGTTTGACGCTGGATAAAATGCTCGCAGGTCTTCGCTTGCTATTGGCAACACACTACATCACTTAAAACACGCTATACTTTAGCTAAAGTTTGCTAGTGCCCCACAAGCTTTCTTGTATTGAGGTCTTTTGTAGTTTTGATTTTGCAAAACCTAGCGTTGAATATACAACAGCATTGCACGTTAAGTATTTGTTCTTTGGCGATGCAACCATGTTTCTAATTTTCCAGAGTCAATATTTGCTCAACTACTTGAAAACTTTATAAAATAGAACATTTACGGGTTCTGCTAGATCCTGCAACCTTGTTCCAGCTCCTTACTTATTCTTATGGTGTTTAGAAGCAGTTTTATGTTAACTCAGTCGTTCTGTGGGCTCCTTACCTCACTCTATTTAAATTATAAGCAGCTCGACTATACTAGGAGAAAACAAAAGAAAAAGGTTTCGCAACAGAGTGGGAGTCTCGGGGCCTAGAACATTTCTGACAGCCACGCCTTGTGAGGTAATGGAGGGGGCCTACAATTTTCTGCCGATTCCGTACTCCTGACCGAGAAAGGACTTTTCATGACCACGAATTTACTATCATAGGACTTGCTATTTTCCTCGCGAAAGGTTTCGAGAATTTTTTTGTTTTGATTTTTTGAGTAAAATGATGATGCTGATAAATTTAAACTGTTGTTCTGTTTAAGGGTTGTCTTGTTTTAAATGGATTAGATATCTTTTTATTTATTTAACTCAACACTAACGACATTGATTTCTCGAAAAAAAATTCTTAAATTTATTCAACAAATTGTTTTGCAATTTTTTTTTTTTTAATATAATGTAACGATTGCAATACGTTTTAAGACTTTGTATCTTATTGAATAAATTATGATATAATAAAAATTAAATGAAATTACAACTTATACTTTCTTTATATTTTATTTTAGGTCAGCAAAAAACCCCGGGGATCATATAACTTTCTATGTTATTAATCGACATGTGGAGTTCATCTCTTTCATCTGGGTAAGCACATTTTATAACAATCTTAAAGATAGAGTAGTACATTTTATAACATATCTAAAAATACATAGTTCCTCCATTATCAAAATCATTTTTACCCTAAAACAGCTTTTGAGTTCAATAACTTCATTGCAGAGATTTTTGGCATGGTAACTAGTTCATGAAAATTAAAATGTGATCCATTAAATATATTTATGTCAATTATTTAACTAGAGTGTTTGAAGCAGCGATACATTTAAAATGTGTCAAAATTCCATAATAGAAACAGTTGTCATATTACTGACGATTTTGGCTACAATCAACTTGCTTGAAAATCGAAATACCGTAGCTGTCATAATCTTGGACTTCCATAATGTCAATAAGACATCTGTAGCAATAAATCTTCAATAGTCCTCTTGATTGACAAAAAAATTAAAAAGATAGTGGCTGATAGGGATGTCAAAAATATATCGATATAAAAAAATATCGATATATTTCGTTCGATATATCGATATATATCGACGATATTTTTTTCACCGATATATCGATATATCGATATAAATATTCATGTATCGAAAAGGTATAAAAAACGATACTTTTTTCGGGTACTAGAAACTAACCTGCAAACATACCAAATTTATTGTAAAAAAAACTTTTGTATACCTTTCACTATATTATCTTAGACTGGAAAGTACCCATAAAATGTGTGCAATCTTTCATTGACCACTTAGCAAATCAATTTGTGAGTTTTGATAATTTCACAGTGTACAGTAATAAACCAAAATATCGAACACAAATAAAAAGGATTTGTAACCTAAGTGGTCAATGAATAGGTACATGAATTTTATGGGCCTTTTCCTGTATAATGTAACTAATATACCTTGCATACATTTCTCATAGTTGGAAAACTCTTTTCTATACCTGTCACTGTTAGTTTTGTTTTACATGAACAACCCATAAAATTCATGCAACGTTCATTGATCACTGGGCACTGGGGTTGAAAAATATTGGTTTAATTAATAAAAATACAGAAAAAAAGTTAATTCTTAATGTTTGTTTTTCTTACTACTTTTTTTTATTATTTTTTTTCATTTTTAAGGTCGCACATTTCATTATTTAAAATATATCGATATACATATCGATATATCGATATTTTTCTGATTCGATAAATCGATACTTCATATTTTTTTTTATATATATCGATACGATATATATCGATATACTTTTCCATTTCCAACATCCCTAGTGGCTGATAATTAATTCCTCCTGATGAAGTTTGACCGCTCTGGTTTTAGGTATTGTTATTTACACGTCGTTCCACTTTTACAAAACCACGGAAAAAACTGAAAGGAAGCTTCAGAAAATCTCAAATAAAAAGTAACTATAGGGATCTGTTCTCGCGCGATCGTTCAATCGCGCGATCCAACTCCAATTAGGACATAGCCTTAGGCTCCAAAAGGGTTCTATAGCTTTGTTGCGCCATTGCTCTAGCAATATTTGTTTTTAAATTGAGTTCGTACAGTTGTACCTACAAATGGCATGGAATTCTTAATCTACTACATTTTAAACTAAGAACACTGTGTGCAATCGTTTCTACAAAATTTTAACTTCAAACGTAAAAATGTGTCTTCAAAAAACGATTAAAAGGTTTCACTAAATACCCAAATCCACTAAAGCAGCAGCAAGAAGACAATATTACTTTAAGAGAGTTTATGAACCCAACCGTGGTAAGGCGTAGGGAGAGAGTAGTAACGCAAATTCAATATCAAAAAAGGAACACCAAAAAATTTAATTTCATAGAAAAGATCACAAAATAAGTCTTTTCAAAAATCAGTCCGATCTGTCGTGAGTTGCAACACTGTAACCTCGTTCACTCCAGAAAGATTGATGCATGTGAAGTCATCTTACTATTATCATTGAACGTTAAAAAACAAGTGTCTTTTAGTCTTGCGTTGTATTGCGGGCATTGATTTTATGAACATCAATGCAATAATCTTAATCGAAGTTATTTTTGAAATTGCATTCAAATAAGCAACGCGAGCTTTCAAACTGTCGCTTCGCAACTCTGTGATTAACTTGAAAACGCAGCTCTGTATTTCATATCTAGATATACATCGCAAAAATAACGGTTAAATGACAATAACATTAGTTATACAAGGTAACAAAATGAAGATAAATAACACATCCTTATCTTCATCGGTTCAAAAGAAAAATCTTTCTATGTTTCGAAAGCAACTCACTCACCTGATAAATATTCACGATTAATTGAGCATATGCCTTTTTAAAAGTGGGGTTGCAAATGCAAAATTCAATCAGCAACACAAACCGTTACCTCTTTAAACGATTATCCTTTAAAAAGGTACATTCTTTTTCATTAATGATGATAATTCTAAGTAGATAAAACAGGCTGCAGGTTGCAGGACAATACCAACATCCTCTATTTGAAAGACTCGTGTCTGTGGTAACTTTTAGGGTGCCAGGTTGCATGGCAACTTTAAACAAATTTTCTTTTAACTCAAAGCGAGCCATATGGCTGATTTTGCACGGCAAAGTTATAAGCTAAAATAATATTGGTAATGAAGTCGTTATGAACAATTACATACGGCTACTCCCTCAAAAGAATGCACTGTTAATATCTTTTTTGGTTGCTAGAGACAATTTTGAGCCCTCCAAGTACGTATCTGGTGCGAGACTGCGACGTATGAACAAAGAACAGAACCTGTTGTCTAGAAATCACCATCCTGTCACTGGAATGGTATAGCTGCAGGACAATTTCATCTAAAAAAATATAAATCTTCAAACAAAAATTCCAGCTTAAGTTAGAAATGAAATACCAGTGCATTACGAAATTGTTTTTTAAAAAATAAAAATGGTTTTATGAAAAGTGTCACTCTACTCCAAAGGATTATTGGAAATAAAAAAGGAAACTGAATTTGATCTAAAAAATGAAAGAGAATTTTTTAATCCTCACGCCCTTTCAATGGCGTTCGCTTTTAGTTGTTTTTTTATTTTTGTATTTCTCAGTGTAGGTATGTAGCTATAGGAAAAAAAAATATAGTTCGCTCGGATGTATTCCTGTATTTTTCTTTTTTATTGTTATATTACTGTAGACAAAGGGGCTGCGTCTTATCCTTATCGAGTCACTCTTTATATTTATTTCGTCGATCGTCTCCTTCGACAGAGAAAATGGGTCTATCAAATTGCACTTTGTGTTGTGTTGTTTAAATTTCGATATCAATTTAAATCTATCACACACATATATTGGAACACATATGCAACAGCAACGCAATGTCACGTTACTCTGAGGTAGGTATTAAGTTTAATCCTTTATCAATATAAGATGTCTGTCTTGCTGGGTGGGGGTTTTCTCATGTTTTGTTTTTTGATGAGACTCGCTTTCTCAGTGGATTTATTCACGTATTATGTTTCTAAACAAATTCTGATGATATTTGAAAGTCAAATTTTTGATTGGTGGTGACGATATTCGAGCTTCTCGTGCGTGTATCGTATCGTGAAATCTCTCTACTGATAAAAGCATTTAAGGGGCTTAAAAAATGTGTCCATTATGAGATCAATTTTTGTTCGTTCATAAATAGTTTTCTTATAAGTATGTCAATGGGCACGAAAAAAAAAAAAAGATATGACTGCTGTGTTATACATCGGAGCTCTAAGAGAAAACTTTTAAAGTGTTGTAGGTAAATGCATATCACTACCAGATATAACTACCAGATAGAATAGTTTAGGATATTCTTGCAAGGAAAGAGGGAAGTTGCTGGCTTTTATACTTCGATCAGCATATGTCTTATGCTAAAATTCCAGGAGACATTATAAAGTGAGATAAGCGCAAAAATTTGGTACCACAATCCATAATCCAGAATTCAGCATGTTTATGATCTGGATTATTTGCAACGATGTAACACTTCCGCCATTTTTAAATACTTAACAGCTATTTAACTACTATCAAGCGGAATTCATTTTATTTGTATCTACTGTAACGACGGAAAACAGATTCAAACGACGGATTTTGATTCTTAGGTTTCTGTGTTTAGTAAGCTAAAACGATTTCATCAGATGCTTATAGATTTCTTCATATGGAAATTGAAGAAAAGGTGTTCAAAGTCTAATATTTTTACTAACGCTTAGTTTTTTAAATAAGTGGATTAAGGGTAGATAATATAAATCTTATACTCTTTATTTCAAAAATGAGAATCAAAAGTCTTTGAAAACACTACTTTTAGTTTGCTTTCCGCAGCTACTTTTAAGCAGAGCCTATATTAATTGGCTTTGTCCTTTCTATCGATAGCCTATTCCACAAAGTTAATACTTGCACTCCAGTTAGCAGAGAACAAAACAAACGTAAAAATTAAAAAAAAAAAAAAAAATACAGAGACAACTTTGTTATTGTAATTAGTTTGTCGGTCAATATTGAAATAATTACGCAGCATTCGGAACAGAAATTTCAAGAATTGTCAAATCTACGAGAAAATCACTCAAGGGCTTTTCGACAATGTGGAGTAATGGTTATTATGTCTGGCTGTTAGATTGTGTGGGCTGTTAGATTCTGGCTAAAGGCGATATCTCGAACCTTTAACAAGAAATTGGCGATTCCTAGGAAAATGAAACATATTGCCATAAAAAGCGCTCTCACCTCTCATACATTTTCAAGGCTTACTTGTGAGATTCAATTGAGAAAGCACTTTTTATCGCAGTATGTTTTGCTTTCCGAGGAATTGCCAAATTTTTGTGAAAGGCGATTCCTTGATACACCAACGCAACCTAACAGGCAGACATGATAACCAATACCCCACGGGCAGCACATTGTCGAAAAGCCCTTGAGCAATTTTCTCGTGAACAATTCTTGAAATTTTCATGTAAGGTTTTCAAAAAATTGATTTGTTTTCGATAGGTATTCTAAAAATATAGTAAGTGGAGCATGTACTAAAATGAATAATAAATAGGGTGGCGAGCTAGGAGCCCCAGGGCCTAGCGCCTTTCTCACAACCATGTTTTGTGAGGGAATGGAGATCACCTACAATTTTCTGCCGGTTCCGAAAGGCTTATAGAGAAAGAGGGCTGAGGGCTTGCCAATTCCTCGTGAAAGGCGATACTCGTGGAAAAGCATTTTTGCCTCTGTTCGAAGTCGAACCACGAACTTCTGGATTAATAGCAGACATTCTAACCATCGCACCAAGGGTACCTCGTTGAGCTTTGAGTATGTACTGATGAGAGGAAAAAAATCTCGAATATGACTTCTAATATTTATAATAGAGCGAGCCGGAGCGCATATTGTAAAGTACCGAGACAGGTAGTCGGAACGGTTCAGGTAGCAGAGGGTGCCTTACATTACAACAACTGGAAATACTTCTCTCGTACCATTTTATTTTTACCGTTTTAAACATTTTGTCCGAAATCAAGAAAAAAGAACTTAAATTTACTCTAAATTAAACTTTAACCTTGAATAACTTTTGAAGGAGTGAATTTGTCGAAAAATGATAGGAAATCTTTTTGCAGAGTAACTAATTTTCTAATGTAAATTCAATGGGAAATAGAAATCTGCAATGAGCGACCTCTATATTAATATTAAGAGCTCTCCTTTTAACAGCCATCTTTCTACACCTCCTCGATGTTAAAAATGGAATTGTTCCGAAAAAAAAAAAATAGTCACTAGTCTAATGTACATATTGTATGGGCATGGGATTGCAGTTTATTCTTTAATCGTTAATTTACAAAAGTTGTAAATTTTTTTGTATTTAAACTTTAAACGCGGCTATCTCGAAAATGAATTTTCAAAAACTGATCGTATTGTAACTCAAAAAATTACTGATCGATTTGACTTCTTTTTAAACGTTTATTTCATACTGAAATTCTGACTTTTTTTTATTAATACTGAGCTGCCATTCTGAAAGGGAAAAAAGATTTTTGTATACTCTTGAAAGATTGAATAAAACTGTGTTAAAGTTTAAAACCAATAAAATTATTTTATCACCTTGAAAATTTTGTTTGAAAAATTACAGATTTTGAGACGTTTACATGGGCTTCCCCCCTTAATACGTAAACTACCACAAACCATCTTTTCTTATCGTGAATATTCTTCAATTAATGTTTATATTGCTATATATCACTTACAAGTTTGAAAATTTGAACTATACGCGAAGCAGATTGAACGAGCAGCAGCGCCTGCCGCTATTTTAGAAGCGATTTATTTCAAATTAAGATTAGACCCAAATCATCAAAATCAACAGCGTCGTCCTAAATTTACTGTGGCTGATATATTGCGGAAAAGCTAAGCTAAAGTAAAATAAATTTTTTTTTTTTAAGTGTCAAAGTGTCAAAATATCCTTGCTGCTTGATGATGCTTGATATGGAAATGGTGCCTTATTTGTCGAGCTTAAGTGGCATTACCTTGTGCTCCGTAACTCCTTGACAACAGTCCAACTCATTAAAAAATTGAAATTACGTTTCGCGAAATCTCGTAAAATTTGAGCTTTATGGAAATATCTACTTGGTAGATCAATAAGTTATAAAAATAAAAGCCCTTAGTCATTAATTTGAGGAGTAAAGAAGTATGGAGTTGTAGACAGTGCAAATGATATTGCTATGACAAAATTAAAGGATTACGACGCGACGCGACGTGCCAACAGAAAAACGAGTTCGTCGTTAAAAGCTAGTGGCTGATGAGTTGGCCACAGATTTAGGACTTGCTTTTGAAAATTGAGTTGTAAAATGATACTTGTGACTATAACGATTCTGTATGGAAACCCGAAAGGCCTTAGACCTAAATTTTAACAGCTTAAGTAATTTGACTCTAATATTCAAACCTTGCAACTCTCAACGGTTGAATTAAATTTAATAAATAACACACTACTTAAGGAGGGACGCTGTTCTAGAGCGTTAAAAATGGGCATAATATATGAATTTTTTATAACTCAACAAAAAGATCTATCGAAAATCTGTGAAAGAGGTCTTATAGTTTAAGTTTTAATATACAAATACAAATTTTTTCGTTTCAATCAAATTCAAAATGGCGGCTGTCCAGCATTTCTTCGGAGGCACCTCATTTTTTAGATGGGTCCATGGCCGAAAATGTAACCTCCTTAATTTTGATCCTGGAATAAAATCCCGAAAATTTTAAGTTCTATATAACAACAGCAAGAGCCGTACGTAGGATTTTTTCAATATTTTGTTTTTTGGCGAAATGGTTCACGTTTGAACAAAAAATTCAGATTTTCACTAAAAAAAAATCGAGAAAACTGTTGATTAAAAAAAAAACTATGCAATATTAAAAAAAATCCTACGTACGGCTCTGGAGAAAGGTATTTTGAATGTACTGTCAAAATTTCGTATGGATCGGTGAAGATTTGCTTGAGTTATGTTTTCGGTCAGTCAAAAAAAAGTGATTTCGAGAAAAACGCGTTTAAAGTTTTAAATACTATAAAATCATACGGCATACCAGAGGGGCACTGCCGCAGAATGGAAAGTTTGGGCATTTACACATTTTTGCCGGCATCCATCCTTTGGTATGTTATTTTTAAGACCCTAAAGTACCTTTTCAGACAAAAAAAAAATTTCGGTTTCTTCAAAATTCTAGACCAGCGTCCCCCCTTAACAAAATTGCGTTCTTTTATGTCACAGAGAGCAAATAATGTTTTTGTGAAGGTTTTTTTGTACTGAATTCAAACCTAACCTCAGAATTTCTCTCTCACGTTACATTTAAGGCCCGATGTTGACTTTTAATAAAAACACAAATTATTTAGAAAATTATTGTCCAATCTTTTTATTACGAAAATATTGGTATATGTATGGAACAAAATATCAGCCGAATGGCCGCCGCGACCTTGGCGGCAAACCTATTATTATCAAACTTGATCCAAATTTTCGATGACGCTGAGGCATAATTGAGGTTCTGTTTCTATGCCTTTAATGTGCCGAATCATCTCATCCTTAAGCTCTTGAATTGTTGCTGGCTTACGACGTACGTACGTAAAGAAAGAAGTCCAACGGTGTCAAATCACATGATCTAGGCGGCCAATTGACATCACCACCACGTGAGATAGCACGGCCATTGAATTTGTTGCGCAAAAGAGCCATTGTTTCGTTAGCTGCGTTGCAGGTGGCGCCGTCCTGTTGAAATCAAATATCGTCCACATCCATATCTTCCAATTAGCACCATAAAAAGTTTGTTATCAACTCACGACAACGTTACAACATTCACAGTAACTGCCTGACCGCCCTCATTTTGGAAAAATACGGCCCGGTGATGCATCAGCCAGCCCATAAACCGCACCAAACAGTCACTTTTTGAAGGTACATTGGTTTTTCGACAATCACTCTTGGATTAACAATTGCCCAAATGCGACAATTTTGCTTATTGACGAATCCACTGAAGTGAAAATGTACCTCATCACTAAAGATGATTTTCTTTGAAAATTGATCATCCACTGTTGCCATTTCTTATGCCATGTCTTTATTCATAATGCTCATCAACGACGAGCGTGAGAGGTGCAATTGTTGTGAACTACGACGAGTTAACGTGAACGGCTCTTCAGCCACTGAACGTATGCACCACAATTTGCCACCAAATAACTCCATAAAAAATTCCAACGATGCTCGATCAAAAGAAAACTCCGCCCTTTTTGTTCTTTTCTATAATATTCTTGTTTTTATTTGTTTTGCACGTAGGATTTTAGTAGATATATAAGTTTTAGGTTGTACTTTAGTTAATTAAGGCCAGAAGGGCAAAAAATGAAAATTTAGAAAAAAAAGCAAATGGCAGAAGGCCCAAGAAATATTTTAATTAATTAATAAGACGAAAGACGATGCTTGTTGGTTGGTGGTTGACAGTAGAATGCCGTCCCGTCGCTATGCGACGAACCACTTTTCAGGCAAAAATGTAATAGATTTATCCATTGAGTAAATTATTTTAGAGGGCGAACTATGGTCGCCTAGATTTTTGAGTTAGGCAGTGTTCACACTGGAGTCGTATGAACATTACCGCCCCCCTTGGCGAGATACGCCAAAAAAAAAAAAATTAATACTGAAAATAAAGTAAGTGAAATTTGATTAATTGGCAATTTAGTTAATAGGCAATAGGCACAGTTTTACTATGGGTCGGACTATTTCTCCGTTTTGGGTCTTTAGTGTTGCAACTCTGACTCGACCATCGGAACCCGGGTGTATATTTATAACACGGCCTAGACGCCATTCGGTGGATGGCAGATTTTCGTTTTTAATGACGACCAAATCATCAACTTTAATATCGGTTTGAGGTGTTTTCCATTTGTGTCGTTGATGTAGTTCCTTGCGATATTCATCTTTCCATCTGTGGCAGAACTGTTGTTGGAGGCATTTTACTTTTTCCCACCGATTGATTAATGATAAATTTGCATCGGCCAGATTCGGTTCCGGAAAAGATAAAAGTGGACCGCCGCGTAAAAAATGCCCGGGGGTCAATGCCAACAGATCAGAAGGATCTGTGGACATGGACGATATTGGACGCGAGTTCAAACACGCTTCGATACGTGCTAGAACCGTTGCAAATTCTTCGAACGTGAACTTGGTCTTGGTCCCCAGCCTTCTTAAATGGCTTTTGAAGACTTTTAACGCCGGCTTCCCATAAACCGCCCACGTGAGGTTGTCATGAGACTTGTATTTGCTGGGTTGTTGCTTTGAGATAGACCCGAAGAAGCGAAAAACAAAGCACAATACGCGCATTGCGCGGGATAGAGTCGAAAAAATTCAAGAAAATCTTCCGGTTCTTGTTGAACTACCAATGAGTTGGTGTTTTGTTCGGAGTTGTCGAGAGAAATGCCTGTTAGTCCCACTAGAGGACTCTGAAAAATTGCGAAAGAGGATTCGTTGAAATGGAGTGTCTCTAGGGTCGACCAAGATTCGGCGGTACAAGACAAATTTATAAATCTCCAGCGGAGAATGCGAGATGGTATGGCGAGATTACCACTGATTCCGAAAATGGATGTATTCTTATTGGTTATGGGCAAGTTCAAAACGCTTTTGTCTTACCACTGAGATAAAGGATATTTCGGAACCAGGGTCGATAAGAGCGCGAACTATTTGCAACGATGCAAACTAGTACCGTTGCAAGCAATATTTTCTTAGAGGCACCGACATGAAAGTTTTGAAACGACGCTTGAGGCACGAATGGCTGTGACGACGACGACATTTGAGGAGCTTTAGTTGCACTAAGGAGATTAGTGGACTGTAATTTACTATTTCCGTCTTCGTTAACGTTTAAATGCAACAGTGAGCGATGCCGATTTTACAGTGGTTCTAAGAATATTTACTTGGACAGGCGACATTTGCATGACGAGCGCTTAAACAGTTGTTGCACAGTTTGTGCTGCCGTACCGTTTAGAGTCTCGTTGGGATCAACATTGCCGAAAATTTGCCAAGGTATGTGTTTAAAAAAAGAAACGCGATAGAAAACGCGGACTCCTTCGAAGAAGAAGGAAGTCGTTTAAATTTCAGAAGGGAAATTGAAAGAACTAGAATCTTCAAAAGACTTGAAAGATTCTACATGGGGCCAACCACCCATGCGACCTAAACGAGGACAAAACGCGATAAAGAAAACACGCGATAAAGAAAACACGCGATAAAGAAAACGCGATAAAGAAAACGCGATGAAGAAAACGCGATAAAGAAAACGCGATTAAGAGAAAACGCGATAAAGAAAACGCGATGAAGAAAACGCGATAAAGAAAACACGCGATAAAGAAAACACGCGATAAAGAAAACGCGATAAAGAAAACACGCGATAAAGAAAACGCAATAAAGAAAACGCGATGAAGAAAACGCGATAAAGAAAACACGCGATAAAGAAAACACGCGATAAAGAAAACGCGATAAAGAAAACGCGATGAAGAAAACGCGATAAAGAAAACGCGATAAAGGGAAAAACGCAGACTCCTTCGAAGAAGAAGGAAGTCGATTAAATTTTAAAAAAAAGAGAATACAATTTAAAGCACTAGAATCTCCAAAAGGCTTGAAAGACTCTACTGGGGGCCAACCACCCCGGCTTGATACACCGTTACCAATGGTTGTTTGGCAAGAACGGGTACAAAAAACGCGATAAGAAACGCGTCCGAATCTTCAAAAGGCTTGAAAGATTCTACTGGGGGGCCAACCACCCAAGCGACATGACGGTGCGACATGAACGAGAACAAAAAACTCGATGAAAAGAGAACGCAGACTCCTTCGAAGAAGAAGGAAGTCGATTAAATTTTAAAAAGAATTAAAATTTAAAGCACTAGAATCTCCAAAAGGCTGGAAAGACTCTACTGGGGGCCAACCACCCCGGCTTGATACACCGTTACCAACGGTTGTTTGGCAAGAACGGGTACAAAAAACGCGATAAGAAACGCGTCCGAATCTTCAAAAGGCTTGAAAGATTCTACTGGGGGGCCAACCACCCCGGCTTGAATACACCGTAACGAACGAGAGAAAAATTTCAAAAAAGGTCAAAATTTAAATTTGAATATTAAAAAAGTCAAAATTTAGAAGCTCTAGAATCTTCAAACGGCTTGATAGATTCTATAAATTTCAAAAAAAGTTAAAATTTAAAGCGCAAGAATCTTCAAAAGGCTTGAAAGATTCTAAAAATTTCAAAAAAAAAGTTAAAATTTTAAAGCGCCAGAATCTTCAAAAGGCTTGAAAGATTCTAAAAATTTAAAAAAAGTTAAAATTTTAAAGCGCAATAATCTTCAAAAGGTTTGAAAGATTCTATAAATTTCAAAAAAAGTTAAAATTTAAAGCGCAAGAATCTTCAAAAGGCTTGAAAGATTCTAAAAATTTAAAAAAAAAGTTAAAATTTTAAAGCGCAATAATCTTCAAAAG
Organism: Melanostoma scalare; assembly: GCA_949752695.1. NCBI lineage: Eukaryota > Metazoa > Arthropoda > Insecta > Diptera > Syrphidae > Melanostoma > Melanostoma scalare. The sequence goes on from OX456985.1 coordinate 2,004,671, forward strand.
ACTTGAAAGATTCTAAAATTTTCAAAAAAAAGTAAAAATTTTAAGGCGCAAGAATCTTCAAAAGGTTTGAAAGATTCTATAAATTTCAAAAAAAGTTAAAATTTAAAGCGCAAGAATCTTCAAAAGACTTGAAAGATTCTAAAATTTTCAAAAAAAAGTAAAAATTTTAAGGCGCAAGAATCTTCAAAAGGTTTGAAAGATTCTATAAATTTCAAAAAAAAGTTAAAATTTAAAGCGCAAGAATCTTCAAAAAGGCTTGAAAGATTCTAAAAATTTCAAAAAAAGTTAAAATTTAAAGCGCAATAATCTTCAACAGCTTGAAAGATTCTAAAATTTTCAAAAAAAAGTTAAAATTTCAAAGCGCAAGAATCTTCAACAGGCTTGAAAGATTCTAAAATTTTCAAAAAAAAGAGTTAAAGTTTTAAAGCGCACGAATCTTCAACAGGCTTGAAAGATTCTAAAATTTTCAAAAAAAGTTAAAATTTCAAAGCGCAAGAATCTTCAACAGGCTTGAAAGATTCTAAAATTTTCAAAAAAAAGTAAAAATTTTAAAGCGCAAGAATCTTCAACAGACTTGAAAGATTCTAAAATTTTCAAAAAAAAAGTTAAAATGTTAAAGCGCAAGAATCTTCAACAGGCTTGAAAGATTCTAAAATTTTCAAAAAAAGTTAAAATTTTAAAGCGCAAGAATCTTCAACAGACTTGAAAGATTCTAAAATTTTCAAAAAAAAAAGTTAAAATTTCAAAGCGCCAGAATCTTCAACAGACTTGAAAGATTCTAAAATTTTCAAAAAAAAGTTAAAGTTTTAAAGCGCAAGAATCTTCAACAGACTTGAAGTATTCTAAACTTTTCAAAAAAATGTTAAAATTTTAAAGCGCAAGAATCTTCAACAGACTTGAAAGATTCTAAAATTTTCAAAAAAAAGAGTTAAAGTTTTAAAGCGCACGAATCTTCAACAGGCTTGAAAGATTCTAAAATTTTCAAAAAAAGTTAAAATTTCAAAGCGCAAGAATCTTCAACAGGCTTGAAAGATTCTAAAATTTTCAAAAAAAAGAGTTAAAATGTTAAAGCGCAAGAATCTTCAACAGGCTTGAAAGATTCTACTGGGGGCCAACCACCCCGGCTTGGATGCACCGTTACGAACGGTGTGTGCTGCACGAACGAGAGAGAGGGAAAAAAAATCCCAAAGAGCCAAAATTAAAAAACGCACGAATCTTCAAAAGGCTTGAAAGATTCTAAAATTTCAAAAAAAATTAAAATTTTAAAGCTCAAGAATCTTCAACAGGCTTGAAAGATTCTACTGGGGGCCAACCACCCCGGCTTGGATGCACCGTTACGAACGGTGTGTGCTGCACGAACGAGAGAGAGGGAAAAAAAATCCCAAAGAGCCAAAATTAAAAAACGCACGAATCTTCAAAAGGCTTGAAAGATTCTAAAATTTCAAAAAAAATTAAAATTTTAAAGCTCAAGAATCTTCAACAGGCTTGAAAGATTCTACTGGGGGCCAACCACCCCGGCTTGGATGCACCGTTACGAACGGTGTGTGCGGCACGAACGAGAGAAACAATTTCAAAAGTAAAAAATTTTAAATTTAAAAATTTCAAAAAAAATCAAAATTTTGAAGCACAAGAATCTTCAACAGGCTTGACAGATTCTACTGGGGGCCAACCACCCCGGCTTTTCAGAAGTAAAAAATGTTGAAGAAAACGCAGACTTCTTCAAAGAGGAAGACAGCCTATTAAAAATCACAAAAAACCAAAAAATAGGCGGGGAACAAAACCACTTGCCAATATCGAAGCTACCAAAAAAAAAACTACCACTACCGCGATGGAAAGCGAATGCTCAAAAAAACCACTTCAACACAAAAGACTACCGATAATTCGTATATACTATATATATATATATATTTGCTTGTAACAAAAGGAAAAAATGACGCATTCGGCGGTCAGGGTGCAACACAAAATTTTTTTATCGAATTCTTTAAAATTGCCAATTAATGAAATCTCACTTACCCTTTACAATAGCAGTTAGATTGCAAAAATAACAGGAACTCCGCTTCGGTCTGGTCCCACGACGACGATGGGCACACTTCCACGTGGCACGGATGGTCAAAGCAGCGTGATGTCGAGCAAGCAGCGTGGTGTGGCGCGCTATGCAGCGTGGTGTGGCTTGCCAAGCAGCGTGGTGTGCCTCGTAAAACAGTGGAGCGCGTGGCGCAATGTGGAGCGCAATGTGGCGCGCAATGCAGCGTGTATGGCGCGCTATGCAGCGTGGTGTGGCTTGCCAAGCAGCGTGGTGTGCCTCGTAAAATAGTGGAGCGCGTGGCGCAATGTGGAGCGCAATGTGGCGCGCAATGCAGCGTGTATGGCGCGCTATGCAGCGTGGTGTGGCTTGCCAAGCAGCGTGGTGTGCCTCGTAAAATAGTGGAGCGCGTGGCGCAATGTGGAGCGCAATGTGGAGCGCAATGTAGAGCGCAAACAGCGTGGTGTGGCTCGTAATGCAGCGTGGTGTGGCTCGTAGTTATCCGGCTCGAAGGACCAAATGAACGTATGCACCACAATTTGCCACCAAATAACTCCATAAAAAATTCCAACGATGCTCGATCAAAAGAAAACTCCGCCCTTTTTGTTCTTTTCTATAATATTCTTGTTTTTATTTGTTTTGCACGTAGGATTTTAGTAGATATATAAGTTTTAGGTTGTACTTTAGTTAATTAAGGCCAGAAGGGCAAAAAATGAAAATTTAGAAAAAAAAGCAAATGGCAGAAGGCCCAAGAAATATTTTAATTAATTAATAAGACGAAAGACGATGCTTGTTGGTTGGTGGTTGACAGTAGAATGCCGTCCCGTCGCTATGCGACGAACCACTTTTCAGGCAAAAATGTAATAGATTTATCCATTGAGTAAATTATTTTAGAGGGCGAACTATGGTCGCCTAGATTTTTGAGTTAGGCAGTGTTCACACTGGAGTCGTATGAACAGCCACACTATTGCGAACAGCAGCAATATTTTCTGCAGTACGAGCTGTGCCGTGCGAGCATACACTGGTATTTTCACATCTACAGATCCGATTTGCTCAAATGTTTGCACGATTTTTCCGATTGTACGTACATTTGGGCGATTAAATTGATCGAAAATTCACGAAGAGCACTATTTGGATTTGAACGACCATTTTCATAATAAACCTGAATAACTTTAACGCGTTGCTCGATTGTGCATCTTTCCATGGGTTAAATTGAATAAGTCTGAAATTGAGAAATGTCAAATGAAATGCAAAGAGAAAAACTTGACGTTTAGGTGTGGTTCACATTCAACATCGGCCTTTAAAATGTAACCACCCTTTATTACATCAATTTACTGAAATATTTAACCTCAAAAGTTGTAAAGCAAAGACATGCTTTGTTTTGCAGGTGGAGTCGCGAATTTGATGACACATTTTCAAGGTTCTGGGATGTACTGAATACAAACTCTGTCAAAGAATCGCTCTAGCACATCAGGTTCTTGCCAGAGCAAGGTCAAGACATCAATGATCTATTTTTTGCAAATCTGCCATTGTTGTTGAACGATTCTCTGACTGTATTCGAATTGAGCTCACTAAGGAATAAGAACTTTAAAAAATATGGTATTTGATTCAAATTTCTTTTCGAAACTCTACCTAGGCTCCAAAATAATGCATAATGCATAATGCATAACAACCTTTGAAGCTAAATATCTCAGTAATTTGATGTAATAGAGACATTTTGAGGCCAAATTTGGACTCAGCGCTTAGCAAATTATTGGAAAAACATTTGTTTATTTTAAGGCCACAATTTTTGGCAAACAAAAATTTTTTCGATTTTGAAGGCTTCATATCTCGAAAGCGTGATGTCAAATTTGAATTCAGGACAAAAAAAACTATCCGAAAAATATAGTTCGCTCTCATTGACAAAACCATTGTCGCGTAGTAAATTAATGAAACTTTTATAGCAAGTAGACACCCACTGCAAAAGTTGATTCTTCAGATGAAATTGACTAGGAAGCCTATTCAGAATACACGCAATCTGTTTTGTACCCATTTCTGTTAAAGTAAATGAAACCTACTTTCATACTCTCATGGTGAGAAAACCTGCTTGGCCTTGTTATTATTTAGTGTCGATTTGAATTCGACATTCACCATAAGGCACATAAACAATAATTCAAATAGGTATTCAATACCCATCATCGTCATCGCTCAATTGCCTTCTACATCACGGTAAATATACCCATCATCACCTATTCTCCACAAAACAAAATTCTCAATTATCAATTTGCAAAGTACAATGTTGTGAAAACACTTTTCAAATTGCAATCCCAAAACCCCGAACAATAAGTGTTTATTGCCTCAGTGAGTGTTTGACAGCCTCAAATCACAGAATTTGTCTCAAATCAAGCGAACATATTTGCTATATTGAAACCCGCACCTATATAAATGTATATAGGTACTCTGTATACTTGGATTTATACCTTTCTATTCTTGTACACCCAAACCAACGTACATTTTCATAAAGTGAAAGAAAAATGAGATTTCTAAATCCGGAAACAATGGCAATTTGCCAATTGAATCCACATTCGTATATCTGACCAGATTTCGAAACACAAAAGATATCTCCTGCCATCGGGATGGGTTCGTCTTTCGGCGTGTCAGTCATCAACGTCGGCGTCGATGGTGTTCCCTCTGTATCAGATGAAAATCAATGCGAATGGTGTGTGCATGTCTTCAACAAATGTAGGATATCTGGCCACTTTCGAGATCCTTCATTGTTGATAGTTGAAATGCCGTAGTGCAGCAGTATGTTTTTCAAAGGGAAGAACATTGCCCAGTTGTGCACGAATGTGTAAAACATTCTACTATTTCGAACACGCACGTTTCGTCGGCATCGGCATCGGCATTGAGAACACTGAACAGAGATCTATTGTGTTTTGCGAGAGTTACCTCTATTTTTTGAAATACATATTTCTAAGAGCTGAATAGAACTAGCAAATTAATCTGGCTTTGGGTTCGTTCGATTCGGTTCTATAGTTTGAATGGGTGCGATGTGCTTTGTGCATCACTGAAAATACATATCGAAATCGTGTTAGCATCAGATAGTAGTAGTGTATGTTTTTTTGGTTACAAAAAATATTCTTGGATTGTTTCTCAAATGAAGTGAATTTCACGTCAGTTTATCATCTGTAGTAATCAAGATCATAAAAAAATTGAAACAAAAGAGTTGGCATACAAACTTTGTATAGTTTTTAACAAACTATTGTCAGAAATTCATTTGCTGATCAAAATGATCTAACGAAAGATTCAAGTCCTTCTCGGAAACGCAGCTATTTGTTGCCTTGCGTTCACTTTAATGCACGACATTTTTCAAACTTTTTAGTGAGGTATATTACAACCAAATTATTATTAAGTTGATAACTGATCACCAACTGGTTTTCAATGGTTGGGTTGGGCTGAGAACGCTTTTATTTACCTATTATTTATTTATTTATTGAAATAAATTTTAGGCATCAATGTTACCAGCCCATTTTTTACCTTAACAAGAATCTAGCAAAAATTTAGGATTATGTTAAATTTGTATATTTTGAAACAAGGTAAAAAATAAAATAAAAATTATGATGGGCAAATGAAACTAAGTTAAGTCTCTTGAATCTTCTGGTGGGCGGAGATGGCAGCTTTGGTGCGACGTATAGAGTTGACATCTGATGGATTGCGGATGTTAGCGAGAGTGTCATGTATATTGTCTGAGGATGTATTTATTTGGCGAGAGTTAGGACACTCCCCGAAAATATGACAATTTGTAAGAGCAATTTAAGCATTGCTGTGGGGCCTCGTGAGTGTAATAGTGTCTGCTTGTAAGCAGAGTTTTTCCTACTCTGACTCGTAATAGTTGTATGCTTTCTTCTCTACTTTAGGGTTGGTTGTACCGAATACGGGTATTGACGGGTTGATGCTTTCCATTTTTCCATTAGATCTTCCTGTTGAATATGAGCGAAAGCTCTTTTCGAAAGTTGGTGTAATTTCGAATACTCTATGATAAGTGAATATTGAATAGCGTTTTTTGCTCTCAAGTCTGCGGTTTCATTACCATTGATTCCACAGTGTCCGGGTATCCAAACTATTTTAATGTTTCTGTGGTGGAACAAGCAGTTTCTTAGAATTTCAAGAGATGGACATTTATTTGTGGCATTTCTTAAGCCCCTGAGATATCGAGGTTGCCTCTTAAGATTAAATAACGTTCAGAGGTTTGTTGGGCGACAGATATGGCTTTATAAATTGCAGCTAGCTCTGCAGTGTAACAATCCACATATTCTGGAAGTTGAGACTGATGAATATTTGAAAATTTGAGCATTATGTTGGAATTCTACTACGATTAATTCTTCGTATAGCATTTTATACATATCGTCGGAAGTGTTTACCTTTGGCATTTAGCGAGATTCCGAATGTGGTGTCAGGCTTCACAGATATGGAGAGCATGTTATTCAGCGCCGCGCCGATACAAAGTTTCTTTTTTGTTTTTTTTTTTTTGTTGAGGAAATAACTTTTTCGATGGCTTCGAACAACAGATGAGTTATATTATTTTTTGCCTTATTGACGAGATTACTTGTCCTTCTTTTAGCTAAATGTTCAAAAGATACATATCCTCCTTCGACTCTTAGAGCTTTAATCTTTGTAGATCTAAGGGCACCTGTTGCAGGCCTATAGCTGTGTCAATATCTGATATGTTCTTTTTTGCAGTCCACATGAAGATTGTCAAACCGTGTTAAAAATTACCTTCCACGAGGGCTTTTACTATCTGAAGCGATGTTTCCATGTGTGGTCCTCTTCGTTTTGAACAAATCATTTTTAGCGCGTTGTTTAGGCTTTTCAGATCATTTACCAATTTCTTGACTTGTCTGTCCTATTTCATGTTCCTTGTAAAAATAGCTAAAAGAATGTTGGTTTCTTTCTTCAATGGAATAGAAGTGTTAGGTACGTAAAGTAATTGTGTCACAGATACATTTTCTTTTCCGGGAGAGATGAAGAGTCAAAATTTTAGAAGGAGGGATGTATGCGTTGTATAGGATTACAGAAAGCGAGAACCTTGTGCTGTACCATTGTCTTATTTCATAAGCGAGGAGTCGCATCCGTCCACTTTTACTTTGAAGGTTCTATTTCTTAGGTACACCCCATTTGTAAAGCTGCTCAATTACTGGAACGCTTTTTAAAATAGGAAAAGCAAAGGTGCACATCACCGACATTACTGACAAATATATTGCATTTATTCTTACCGTCAGAGACCATTTTGATTGGTGCTTGAACGTTAAGCTTTGCCTCGGTGGTTCCATAGTAAAAATTTCACGGGACACGAGAAATAAAAACTAATAGCAATATCAATGAAATTTATGTAACACACTTTGAAGTAACTTATAAATGAATAACTTATATGTAAGGATTGTTTTAAAGTTTGATAATAAAAAACTAAATTCCAACAGTAACGAACCAAACACTGAAACTTTAGGAACACCGCGCCGGTATGAACTTGAATCTCACACCTTTAACTTTATGAGTCTATAAGAAATCATAAGTATACTAAGGGAAAAGTACATATCATTGGGTTAGCTTGCGAAAATTGCAGTCTCGCTCACTCTCTAGCTGTTGTCCAAACGGTATAAGTATTTTCTATTGTGAAGAATCGGATTTAATCAGAACTATAAACGAAGAAAAATGCTGCAATAGTTTTAGCAGGCCTCCGAAAAATTATACATATTTTATTTATCTGGTCTTGATTCCAGAGATTCTTCTTCACTTCCTGAATCTGGCATTTTCACTTTGTGAAGTTCACCTCATATGTGAACCCCCCCACCAGTGTTTAGGGATTTACTATTATGTGAATAAAGATTTGACTAAAAACTTGCAGTTAGTAAAATTAAGAGAGTTTTTAATCACCTCATTGGAAAGCTTCACAGTATATTTAACTATTCCGACGCAACTTTGTGGTAATTTACATTTTTACCCATAAAACAAAAAGAAACATCCTTAATTTTTTTCTTTCAAAACCATCAGTTACATAATGGTTCTGAATTAGGAGGAATCTGTCAAGTTTAAAAGTCAACACTTGATTTAATATGAATTACGAAATATTGTCTGTTAAGATCATTTAGTTTTTAAAAATAAGTTTGCAATTTGCATAGTAAAAAAGTCTTCCATATAAAGTCAATTACAATTATGTACACGCACTCAAAATTGGATTAAATGAACTAAGTGGGTATCACTTTCAAGTCATAAGCTTCCTAAGCAAATTACAAAATCAAAACTAATCACACAGTCTACATAGGAAAGAACATTTCCTTTTTGAACTGCCAAGTAAATATTTATTTACATGGCGACGAGAACCTACTTAATTCATATTTCTTTTTTCCTTTATTGGTACAACGTACGTAGAACACAAATTGGTTTTCAATATGCATGTTATTTGTTGAATTTTCAGCAGATGTCACCCTGATGCAGATTTGAGATTTTCACCATTCGCAGTGACAAACGGAACGAACCCATCCACAGGAATAAATCCAAACCCGTGCGGTGGATCTGGCCTTGGACCAGGACCAGGTGTTGGTGGACTCACGGGAATGCCATATCTCAAACCAGCACCCTATCTCATGGCAGTGGATTCATTTCACAGCATGGGTTATCCCACAACAAGTATGTGCAGTAAGTACGCACCCCTTTCATCCCTGATTCTCTTAGTTTTTTTCGTTCACATATATATAAGACCGTACATACCTACCTAGTTTACCTAGTGTGGAAAGAATGACACAAATTAATTCGCACAAGGGTGTGCTTAAAACTTCATACATCGTGTAAAACGTCACTGTTTGCATTTCAACACATCATTTTTACTTTGTCATGGAACGCTTATTGCCGAGTGTATTCTATATTCCTATATGTGAGAAGAAAACCCTGCTCTGTCAATCTAAGGGTGAATATACTGAGAACATATAAATTGCTTAATTGAAAAACCAACAAACCAGACCACCCCAAACTTACGCACGCAAAGTGCAAACACTAACATTCTGCACCAAAGACGTCAGGAGCGGCGGCTTTAGAAGCCTCCAGGATATTTGCCTACGATTAGCCTTTAAGAGTTTGACTCTCGGTCGCTGTTTGTAGTGGCTTTACGCAATTGTGCTTCCTTATTTGCCTACGCATTATTCGCTCCAAGTAATAGGCAGGTACGTAGAAGTAGATCTGTGTCTTTGCTCCCTGTTGCCTTGTTCACTTGTCAGCCGGTAAGAGCCGCACAGCCGCCTGCACACGCCTGCACATCGCAAATAAGAGAAGAAATAACAATGATAATTATTATTGTTGTTTAGAATTGAAATGGATTCCTGTTAACACCATAAAGACGTTAACAACCAACGCACTGGATGGGCTCTCATGGTAACAAGAATGACGACTGGGCCAGCCACCCTTGCTGCACGTGTCGTTTTTATTAGGCATCAACGATCAACCTGACGCGAAATGGAATGTATTTAGTCACGGCTACTTGAAAAATTCCATTGCGTCCTTAAGGCAATGACCCTTGGTGCTCGTGCCGGTGTTTTGCTTAAGCGTTTGTCCGGAGTCAGAAGGTTACAAAGGTTTTAAATGGTTTTTATTGATGATTCTGCTTAAAGTTTGAATAGGTTTTTTTTTTTGTGTTGTTGTTAACCTGTGCGAGATTAAAAATATATGTTTTGATGGGTGGGGGTTCGCAGATAATCCACGGAAGCCAAGGCGGGAAAGAACCACCTTCACCAGACCGCAACTAGACTTGTTAGAGATGTTGTTTAATAAGACCAGATATCCGGATATATTCATGCGAGAAGAGATGGCGCTGAAGATAGCTCTCCCTGAATCAAGAGTACAGGTGAGTTAGAAGAAAATTTAATTTCGTCTCAATATTTTTAAGAAAACTTTGATTAGGTATGTTTTAGTGAGTTGCAATGGCTTGTGTGAAATGTTATTCAAAGATTTTTTAAGGTATCTGGAAAGCGTGTATAGTTTTCATGAAATTCATCCAGCAAAAATATATGGAGTAAAACTTCATACTTGGGGTCATCTTTAAAAATTATCTACTAGAAATTATTCAGGTTCCTTGTTTTATTATTTGAAAGTTGCAACTAGATCCGCATTTAGCTCGTCACGCCGCAAATATTTACTGCACTTTTTAAACCTAATGTTCTGAATGATAAGAAGCCTTTACTCATTTGAAAAATCAGGGGTCGAATTACCGCATCAGTGATCAGTGATCGAGTGAGTGAGTACTATTTTTCTATCAAAAATCGCTCTATATTACACAACGTCGGTCTGCTGTTCATTTATCAACTTCAATTCGTTCACATACTGATGAAAGAATGTCAAATTATTGCACTAAAGTGCTCGATAACTCGAGAAGCAATGCCAAAAGCACATAAATTCAGTCACGTATTACTCGATCACCGCTGCGGTATTTCGGCCCACTAAACCATGCTGATGGGTACATCTTTAAACTCACAGTCACCAACTGATCAGCGATCACTTGGTTCACATTTGAGGTTTATAAATCGTTTCGTTTCGTTTTCTCTCTGATTTTAATAGTTTTCGCTTTTGAATTAAATACATTTTAATTTTTAAACTTTAAAATAAAAAAATGAATAGGGTGGCGCGCCTGTCGATTCTGAACGGCTAATCGAAAAAGTGCTTTTCATCGCAATCAATTATATTATCAAAGGACTTGACAACTCGTCGCGAAAGGCGATACCAGTGGAAAAACTTGAATATTTTTGGGAATCAAACATCTGACTTCCCCGTAACTTTGCAGACATTCTCACCATAACGCCACCGACACCGCATGTTTGTAAACTATCTCCGAATGAAAATCAAAAATTATAGTTTCAAAAACATTTCGTCAAAGCGGTTATCCATGTGAATCACGCAGATTTTGGGGTACTATTACAATATCGAAGGACCTTTCTCTCTAAGTGCGTCCTAGTCACATTCATAGACTATTTATTCATTTAATAAACTCATAAATTACATGATGTGTGATTTGAAAACTCCTTTTGAACGAACATTACCTGGGCTGTAGACTAATGTTAGTCTAAATCCTTCCGCTAAGGCACTAACTTACTTTCATTATGCCTTTCCCAATTTGTTGTCTTTGTCCAATTTGATTGTTCTAATGATTGTATGACTTCGTTCCAAATTCGAATAGCGACGGATCACGAATGTTATGCTGGAAATCAAGGATGCTATAATTTTTCTTTCAAAAGTGTTATTATGCAGTAGTTATCAGAACCGCACTGGTCAAACTCACAAAATGATGTTGAAATCAACTATTTGAAGTTAGCACACTTCAAAGAGGAGAGATTTGTAAGTGCCCATATTTACATCGTAAATCTGTTTACATCGTTAATATATTTACATCGAAGATATTGATTTTGCCGTCGGAAGTAAGCCAACAAAAGAGAAGCAAGATATTTGAGACGCCTCGTGGGTCTCAAAAGACACAACTAGTCCAAAGCAAACGGAGACCAACACTTCCAAAAGATTAAAGTTACCTACCCATATCTCACTGAACGCATAATGCAAATGAAAAGCAGAAGAATCAAAAGTTGGACTACTCCTGCAGGCCTGATTCATGGATTCACAGCAGCAATCTAAGTCCTCGTTTTCTGTTTACCATTGTGTTCGAAATTTTGAACATGATTGTATTCAAAATGTTGATGTTGGCTATTATTCTGAACTCTGATGAAATTGTAGCACAGTCTGCTTTCTGCATTGTGTCCAACTGAAACTAAAGCTTCGAGATCAACCAGTACAGTAATTACTCTTTAAAGTGCTTATGTACCCTAAGTGAAAGTCGAACGAAACTGAGATGTCTGGCTTTAATATCAAGGTATTGTTAAGTTGAATTCGTCGGGCCTGATTCTTCTTCATTTATATAGCAAAAGTGATCCTTAATTATATCTGTAATCGCGTACCTAACATATATGTCGATTTACAAACAGCCAAAAAAATTTACTCCAGTCAACTTTTTTTTAATTGAAATTCATTTAAGATACGAGTCGATGCCTTTTTTGAAACGGATTTACACAGATTTTCACACGCATAACAATTCTAAAAAAACGAGAATGTCAAACCAAAATATCATTCCATGATAAAAATTTGGAAAACATTGAGATAAAGTTTGTGTGCCTAGCAATATAAATCTAATTGTTATGTTGATGCTTGGTTATTTTCGTCTCTGAGTTGGGCACACAACATTCATGAAAAAAGTCCTGCTACTTTTCTAGTTTCCTTAGAGCCAAACAACAAAGAATCGGGCCGGACTAACCATTAACGCAAGACAGGCATCATGTGTAATAGAGCGGCTAGTTGGGGCGCATTATAAATTAACCGTCAGCCTAAGGAAAATTGAATTATCTTTTCCGAGAGTTATACTGCCATTTGCATTTTAAATCAAAAAGTTTTCCAAAATAACAAAACGCATCCATCGCACATCTGCTGAATCATTTTCTGAACATTATCTCACATTATACTTGCAATGCTGCAATCGAAAATGGAATCTAGCTCAAAATTGAAAATCGCACTAGACGTTTTCTATTGATCTTGCACAGGGCGCTCGTTTAGCTGATGCCGCCCATACATCTGTATCTGCCATTCGCAAACGCATTCCCATATTTAGCATTTTATCAAAAGCTAGCTGAGCCGCCCGGCGATGCATGGGTTCATAGCTTTAAGGATCCCGGTCTCGTCCTTCGTTTCCAGTAGGTATGTTTCTAAGTATCCTCCCTATCCCGTGGGAATATAGGGGTCAAAACTTTACAGGAAGCATACCTAAACTATATATTTAGCCTAAAAATTTCATTGACAAAAGTAAAATTCAGGAAAAATGCCATAACTCGGGAACCGACTTCTAATTTTTTTATAAAAACCATCTACCTACCAACATCTCCTAAGCTATCACAAAAATATGGTTTCATTCGGTCGAGCCGTTCTCAAGTGATGCGATCATAACCATAACCGTACACTTCTTTTTACATATTAAAAAAAGATAGTGCCTCCAATTTTTTTACTTGCTAAACTTATTTATTTCTGTACCCATTTATCTAATTTTATTTAAAAAAAAAAATCTTAAAATCTTCGCGAATCAGAACTTTTATAAATCTTCTTTCTCACCATACCTACTTGCTTTAGACTACTCTAAGCTTGTCCTTTGAGTTGTTTCTTTTTAAACAAATGTACCTAATTCAAAGGAGTATATACAACTTTGAATAGCTGCGAATACAAAAATATCTGACACGTGTATTTTCGAAAATCTAAGGATTTACCTACACCTAATCAGTAATAATCAACCAATTAATGCTCGAGTGTCGTCGATCCAAACCTAAGCTAGCAAGGCTCTCTTTTGTAGTAGTCGGTTATCCGAATAGCTCCGAATCGAGATCGAGCGATGATTCAGTTTCACATGAGCAATAATATGTATTCGATTTCGGGTCGGAGATAACGAAAACTTTCTTGCTCGTCATTTGCTAACACTGCTGCTCCGTTCTCAGACGATGTTGATATTGAGTGTGTTGGCATTCGGAGGAGAAATCCAAGGAAGTTCGATCGGAAGTGATGGGACGTCATTGAACGAGGATTTGAAACTTTGGCACGTGTAGAGCGCATTTTGTTTGTTTTAAATTTCTTGAGTCAGCGTTAAGTAAAAAAAAATGCTATGAATTATTAAGGAACACACTTATCTATAAACTTGCTGAAAAAATCAAACGAAAAAATACATACCTAGGTAGGTACTAGGTACCTACCTACATATTTAAATTATAAATTTGAAAAGAGATAAATCACATGCTATTTTTGACTCTAAATCTCGACAGAAAGCCAGTTTCGAACAATGCTGGAATACAGGGTTGCGAGTTTATGATTTAAAAAATCCGTAAGCTATAAGCTAATAGTAAGCTTCAGAATTGAAAAATATTTAATTCACAAGCCAGTTTGCAAATTGTGAATTGAGAAAAATTCAATTCATAAGCTAATTTGAGAATTATGAACTGAGAAATATTAAATTCGCAAGCTAGTTTGTGAATTAAGAATTGAGAAATATTCAATTAATAAGCTAGCTTGTGAATTGAATATTTTTCATAAGCTAGCTTATGAATTGAAAAATATTCAATTCACATGCTACATGCTAGCTTATGAATTATCCGGATTATGAATTGGAAAACATTCATGTAGGTAATTCATAAGCTGGGTTGTGAATTGACTTTTTTCCTATTCATAATAAATTCATAAGCTAGCTTATGAATTGGATATTTTTCAATTCATAATTCAGATAAGTCATAAGCTAGCTCGTGAATTGAATATTTTTCAATTCATAATTCACAAATTAGCTTGTGAATTGAATATTTTTCAATTCATAATTCACAAATTAGTTTGTGAATTGAATATTTTCAATTCATAATTCACTAACTAGCTTGTGAACTGAATCTTTCTCAATTCATAATTCTCAAACTAGCTTGTGAATTAAATCTTCTCAATTCATAATTCACAAACTAGCTTACCTATGAATTGAATATTTCTCAATTCATAATTCTCCAACTAGCTTATGAATTGAATTTTTCTCAATTCACAATTTACAAACTAGCTTGTGAATTGAATATTCGCCAATTAACAATTCTCAAAATAGCTTGTGAATTAAATCCAGACTTAAGCTATAAATTAGCTTAAGCTTTTACAACGCTGGCTGGAAATTATTCAGAAAAAATATAACTGGATTGTATGATCTTACTATGATACACTTACACCGTTATCGGCATACCTAATCAGTTTCTAAACCAAATCCGTACAGCGATCGTTTCGATAATACCTAATAATGAACACACAGGAGCGACTCGCACAGACACCATAATAGTCCACGCCCTAAACACCCATCAAATCATGATTTTCCTCATCAAGGGTGGGATGTGGTACCTGGTGCCCGCCCGTTAAACAAAGTCACTTTCCATTTCACCCCGAAAAATCAAATAAAAAGAAAGGAAGTGTAGCTGCGCATACTTTGTGTTATGAAAAACCGTGGACATTTTCCATTGTATTGGATCACGCATGTGTTGTACGGTTCCTGTGCACAATTGGAATAGGAAAAACGAGAGAAGTCACGTTTCCTGTACGTGAGCTGAATTTATGTGTGACCGTAAAAAATGCAGTCACACAAACAATATCATCCCACAATAACCCTCTTCCCGCTGGCTGGTGACTCTATTGTTAGGCATCATTAATGTTGTACCCTAAATGCGATTTGGGAAGGATACAAATTAGTTTATGAATTTTTTTCTCTCTTAATTTATTTATGATGTCTACCTATTCCCCATTAGTCACACTAACAGAAACTTATGCCACTTTCATCCATCCAAACAGGTTTGGTTTAAAAATCGGCGAGCGAAATGTCGGCAACTGCAGAAACAGCAACCATCAGTGGCCAATCTGTCAACATCGTCGACAAGAAACGGAGGCAGTGGCAGCAAGCCCATCCCAAAAGATAGCAATCGCTTGACATCATCATCATCATCATCGTCATCCGCGGCGGTAACCAGTGGCAATGGAAATATTTTAGAGAGTCTAACAAGGTCGGGATTGCTTTCATCATTTGTTAAAGCGGCAGAAGACAACATTGGAAAAGTTCGCGCTGTTGCCACAAACAAATTGAAGGACATAGACTCAAATGTAAACTACGGCGATAAATTGGCGGCAATGTCCACATCACCACATATCAGGTGACTTTTTATATTTATTATATTTTTTTAACAGCCCAAGTCAAAACAAAGATTTTTGTAACAGTTCTTTAACAGAGGCCACATCCCCATCCACCGGCGGAGAAGCGTTACCCCTGCCACACACATCTCCGGCTTATACCAAATCGTCCCAAAACAATAATTTCACTTCTGCGGGAAATTTTCAACCAGGGGTGAGTGCATTTGCTAAATTGAAAAACAAACTGCAGTTATAATGGGAAATAAATTAATGGTTCTGGTATCAGGTTTTGGTGTCTGGTATAATTTATTTAACGCATTGGTTCTAGTCCATGCTGCACTGGGTGTTTTTGCCGGTAGAAAATACTGTAAAAATTCCCTTGGCCAAGACAAATTTTTGTAAATGTAGGAAAACATTGCAATGAAAAATAATGGTGCTGTGCACAGAATAAGGAATATACAGAAGGTCATCTCCCACCATCTCCACCCGCAAAACCCGCAAATTTTGAAAAAATGAACTTGAGTGAACAGGAAATGGTTCATTGAAAAAGTTCATTGCTGAGGTGAGATATACAGAAAAAAGAACTTTGATTAAAGCTTTGCGGGATCTCCTAGAACTATACCTTATTGAACCGTGCTTCAATTAAATTGGGGATGTCCTTTTGGTAACAAGAACTCAACCTTTTTGTAAGACATAATCTTGAAAACACTGTAGGGTTAAGTAATAATTGGGTTTAAGTGCACTTGGGAGATGTAGAAGAAGAAGAAATAAAATTTTGTATCTTTTTTTATACCTACTCCTAAATGTATGTTCTTTTTTATTCTTTCGTAAGCCTACCACTCCAGTTGCTTTCGAGTGGTGAGCTTAAAGCTATTTGTTGTAAAGTTTAATAGAACGTCTGCGTCGGAATGCAGTTAAGGTTATTTTTTTCTCTTTTTGTGTAAAATACTGGCTGAAATGGAAAATAAAGTTTATATATGACACATAAATCAGTTTTTCAACATTCCAGACTGTAAGAAAGCTTAAAAATACCAACTTTTAAGCAACAAAATAAAAAACGTTAAATTTTTCGTAATTGATCTCACCTCAACCGTCTTTTTCCACTGACCACACTTTCCGGCCCGGGGGCTTCCGGCCCGGGGGCTTCCGCTAGTTTTAGCTTGTAGGCAAAATGAACTTTTTGGATGAAGATGACCTTCTGTATATTCCTTATTCTGTGGTGCTGTGTAAGGGCGTTTTTCGTTACTGTAATACTGTAGTAGACTGGTTTGCGCACAAGGGTCGAATTCCTTTCAAGACTGCAGTCAATTTTTTTTTTCAATAGAATTCATTTAGGAGGAAAAAATTCGACTGCAGTCGATCTCATTGTTGAGACGACAAATCGAAAACGTCAAACAAAAAGAACATTTGAAAAAAAAATATAAAAATTGTGTGCTTAACAATATGAATGTAGGTAATTGTTTTGTTTGGTGCATGTTTTTCTTTATCAGTCAGTTGGACACACACACATTCATAAAAAACGTTACGTCTAAAACGTTATGGAATTCAGGCCCATACGAGTAGGTCTAGAGGCTATTAGTTTTCTATATCACTGCAACTATGAGAGTCATTGTACTTCCTTCTTTTCTGCATAAATAAAATAGGTAATCGAATCCATTTTCGTTTAGCTCTTCATCTAGCCGAAACATTTAAAATCACATGAGTAAACAATAAAATTTTATTAAATAAAAGAAGAAATATTAGGTCTGTTCGTTGAACTTTCCCCAGGGTTGACCCAGGTTTTCTTGACAACCCTATGAGTTGTCAAAAAAACCGGGTTTTCCAGTCCTCAAAAAACGCTAAACCACAAATCACTACACATCCCATCCCGTGTCATTAAAAAAAAAATACATGCTATTTGACAGCTCTTAACTCGCCACAGCAAAAAGCTAGGGCGAGTTTGTGGAAAACCTAGGTCAACCCTAGGGCACAAAAAACACCCAATTTAACATTCAGGGCGACTTTGGGTTTCTCAAAAAACGCTTTATGGCGACCCCCCCAGGGCGACCCTAGGGCTTCAACGAACAAACCTATTCTCTAGTAAAAAAAAATAGTTACTGAAAATTAGCTGTCAATAAATGACTGAAAATATGGGATGAATAGCTTTCGGCTTGCCTCGAATTTGATAAATGTACAAAACGAAGCGGGCCTCGAATGGACTACTTGTCATTACGCTGCTGACCTACGCGCAGATCAAACGATAAGCCACTAATTTTTTGGCAGCCCGTATTATTTCTTTTCTTCGTGGAGTCGGCAAACCTTTTGCTGTCCGAGCCAATCTTATAACTTGGTGTGTTTCTTTACTTTGTGCACAGAAATTCACAATCTGTCACATTTTAAGGAGTGGTGGTAAAAATCTCTCACAAACTCTCTGAAAGAGCGTAATTGTCTCAAAAGTAAAGAAAAGCCTTGAAGAAAACACTGCTACGAAAAATCGCTGTGCTGGAACCCTAGAACAGCATTACATTTACTTTCGCCGAATTTCGGTGCATTTCGTGCGAATTTTCAGTAAAGAAACACACCTACCTTTTCTCTCGTAAGCACTAGGTTCGTTCGTTGAACTTTACCCAGGGTTGACTCAGGTTTTCCAGTCCTCAAAAAACTTATACCACAAAATCACCACACATTCCTGTCATTTGAATAAAAATAGACGCTATTTGATAGCCCTCAACAAAAACCTGGGAGCGAAACCCAAGGGCTCAGAAAACACTCAGTTTTACATTCAGAGCGACTTAGGGCTTCTCAAAAACGCTTTGTGGTGACCCCAGGGCTTCAACGAACAAACTTAATATGGGTAGAAAAAGCTAACTTTGGAAGAAAGGTAAAAAATTTAAGCATTTTGAGGAGTTGGGTCTTTCAAACATCCCAATTTCAAAAAACTCGGGATATCCGCTTTTTTGTATGAAGAATCCTCATGACAGGTTATAACGAGTAGCAATACGTCTTTAGTCTTTTGGATGAAAAGATATTTAATTTGGAAAAGCCGGTTGAGTTTAACTATTACTTCCATGATCTGCGCAAAGAGGAACACCATTTGGATCGGCTTCATTGTTGTGTCGGAGGTGTCATGTTGTGGGGACCCATTTCTTAATATGGAACCTTTTAGTTACAATTTGTATCGATAACTATGAACGCAAAAGCTTACAGAAATGTACTCGAAACCGCGCTTCCCCATTTTCAAAATTTGCTTGGAAACCCGCCACTGCATTTTCAACACGACAATGCTCCAAATCACACTGCTGGGATAGTAAAATCGTGGATTGAAGGGCAAAATGTAAACTCAGAGCGGTGGCCACCCTACTCACCTGACCTCAATATTATAGGAAACGTGTGGGTTTGGCTGGGTCGCAAAGTTTACGAGTCTATTAAACAGTACTCAACCAAACCAGAACTTATTGAAGACATCGAGAGCGCTTGGTCTATCATTTTCTTGGACTATATTGGTGAATTGTACGAGTTGCTCCCAAATTGCATTTTCGAGTCCATTCTCAAAAAGGAAGGATCGACACATTATTCAACCTTTTTTAATCCATTAATTTGCTTAATTTTTTTTTTTTATCAAATTCGTTTGATAAATAGCTTAAAACAGCTTTAAAAAAATTAAGTATTCAAACCTGACGACTGCTCTTTTTTTTTGTTCCAATATAAAAGTTTTTGTTTTTGTTTGCGAGCTTAAAAAACACCTGCCCCTATCACTAGGGTGGTCATAACAATTTCGGTTTATAAATTCCAGAAAGGAACCATCATAGACGCCCAAGTACAGAATGTTTTGCAACGAAGTCTGCCACTGTAAACAGAATCATTAAAAAGTTATAAATATCTGATGCAAAACATTAATAACGAAGATGTTTCTAGTCCTTTCTATTTGGCATTAGTAATCCGAAACTATTACGACGGGTCTTGTGATAAGGGTGAATACCTACAAATGGTTTTTCTTTAAAAAATATTTTTTAGGGGAAATTACTTTAATATTATATCTCAAATACAACCATCAGCATAATCGTTGTCCTAAATAAATTTCTATATTGTTTCTCAGGTAACAGCGCCATATTGTAACAACTCAATTTGGTCCCCGGCAGCAATAGAAACCAACCTTTCGTCCCCTTCTATAGACTCAAGGGCTTCCGCATGGAGTCCAGCTTCAGTAGTTGCGGCCGTTTCTTCACCTACCAATTCATATCAAAACTATTCGGCATATTATTCAGGCGCCGACTATGCAGGACCATCTGTAAAAACAAAAGCAATTCTTATTCACTCAATACATATCGATTGACTTTTCCTTTTTTTTTTTCTCAAAGGATAATGCCATAGAACCAAGTTGGATGAGACCCCGAGATGAGAGCTGGTTCTGTGGCAATGTAACACCTAACTGGGATAGTATACAACGAAGTAACAAATAAGTAAACATTTTTTAAATTGTAAAAATTGTAAATAAAAGTAACAAAAAAATTCAAAATAAAAAAAGAAAACACAAATGAGTTCTTTTAAACTTTTACATTTCGCTTTTTATTTGTTGTACAAACTAAATGATATCCTTACAAAAAACATTTCATTAATAATAATTGTATTTTATATTATAGTTTTAGTTTGTTTTATATTCAATATTTTATTTTGTTTTTTGAACATAATTTTAATCATAATATCACTATAGAATATGAAATATTTACAATACTTAGAATATACATTTTTTTGTTTTAAGAAACTTTCGCATGAAACATTTTTTTTTGTTTGTTTTTGTTCTTGTTTTTGCTGGCCAGAGGTGAAATACTACTGCCTATTGCGTTTAACTTTTTCTCTAGTCTTGCCACTAAAACATAAGAAAAATCTTAAACAACTAACTAAGCATAGTAGAACATCATAACCATGTGTGTACTTTTGTTTTGTTGCTGTTGGTTTAGAAGAAGGAATGATACCATTCGAATGGGATTCTTTTTATGTATATATACTATGACGTCACTAACGTTTCAATTGTGACTTTGCTTTTACACAAAACAAAAAAAATACAGCACAAGACTTATTTCTATGCTGATTAATCGAATAAAATATTTAAATTCACATCAAGTAGATAAAAACACGAGATACATTTATAAGTGTCAGAATTCACAGACACTAAAAATGTGTTTGTTTGTTTGCTACACCTTACACTTTAATGAAAAAGCCTTTTGCTTAGTTCCAAGAGAAGTCTATTAATTTGTACAAAAATGGGTTTTTACGTTTTCATATATTTTTAGATTTTTTTTTATGCACTATACGAGAATATTTTTTGTTTTATTTTATATACTTTCATAGTTTTCGTTTTATCACCAAAAATTCTTATCCCACTTACACTTTAATTAATTTTTTTTTTACTTTTTATCAAAAATTCATTTACAAAACTTATATTATTATAGTTTTAGAGTTATCTCTTCGCATTTCTCTTTTTAATTATTTAATATTTATCAATATATATGTATATATATTCAAATATTTGAATTTTCATTTAAATCGCTGGCCTAAGTTTTCTTTTTATACATTTTTCGGTTTAAATTTTTATCTTTTGTCGATGGGGCATTGTTTGATAAACATATTTTTGAGCAGAAAAAATAAGACACATTTTAAGAGAAAAGCATTTACATGTTTGTGATTAAGTCAAGGTTCATCAAATTATTGATCATCTGTAAAAGGTTTCAAAAATTAACGAGGTGAAACAAAATGAAAATCGGTAAGCATTGAATGCAAACTGTGGTCCAGTTTAGAATTCTCACAAAAATTAAATTAGGTTTTTATGAGTAAACATTGGTTCTGGATGTTAAACACGCATTCAAGGAATGGCACTTAAGGACAGTTATGGCAAAACATCTCCCAGGCGTATGCCTCAGTTAACCCTTTCCACTTTGAAGATTGTAAGCTTTATGGATCTTTTCAACTCTCCACATAAAAACTCTGCACAAAAGAACTTTTTCAAGTTGCACTGCGAAGTATCATTTCATCAAAAGGACGACATTTCTAGTCTGAATTAAGCTTGTTTATTGTGTCTTGATCCCTTTCATGAGAGTCAGAGTGGTACGCAGCTTTCCGCTATGACCGGAATTTCTAAAAATAGAACCTGCCAAAGTAGGATTTTAATGAGGCATACATTAGGTTCGTGCGTTGAACTTTACCCAGGGTTGACCCACGTTTTCTTGACAACTCAAAAAACGATAAACTACAAATCACCGCACATCCCTGTCATTAAAAAATGCATGCCATTTGACAGCTCTTACCTCACCCCAGCAAAAACCTAGGGCGAGTTGAGGCCAAACCCAGGTCAACCCCAGGGCTCAAAAAGCACTCAGTTTGACATTCAGGGCAAGTTTAGGTTTTTCCAGGGCTTCAACGAACGAACCTATTATTTATGTGTGCAGACAACACAAGTTTGTCAACTATTTAAAAAAAAAAGAAGACAAACTAAAACAGAAAGTGAGTCAACGGCACAATAATGCCAAAAAAGCTTATTGACTTTAAACCCCAGAATATCTACCTTCTAATGATTGAAGAAAAAACAATCGGCCATATCGAGGTAACCGTCGGAGCGGAATTCTTTCCGATTTCTTACGATTCTGAGACATTTTGCTTTGTGATAGTTCTCCTATCGGCCGATCCGATGTCCTCCGATAAGATTTTGCTGCGGAAAGTTTTAAGGGACGGAAGTCGCCCAGTCTTCTGGCAGACCGCAGCCTTGTGTTAAAACTGAACGAAATTCAATTTTTATAAGTAGATATGCATTAATAATAGAAAACGGAGCTACGGTATGATTGATTCCCGAACTCATATTAGACATCTCTTGAGCTGTTCAAAGAAATGTTATTGTTTGGAATCCAGGCTATTAATTCCTTTCATGGAGCCCCAGAATTTCAAATTTCATTCAATGTAAGCAATTTAACGAAAGTATAAATTTTATGCGTAGCCATTTAAAGTTGACAGTATGAAAAATGGATTAGCAAATATACTTCTGCGAAATGTTTTTAAATGGCATAGCAAATGAATTATTTTCCTCATTAGACTCAATACTTTAAAAAAAAAATGAAGAACAAAGGCCTTGCACTGGCGTTAGTTTAAATGAGTTTTGGTTGTTTTTGCGATAGCTTCCTTGTGAATGCAGATCATATGAAAATATTAATAAATTTAATGATCTTGTCGAGGATTCTGTTACTAATGAGTGGTAGTTAGTTTCTCTGTAAAATTTTTTCAACTCTCAATTATCTATAGGAGTAGTTTACAATTTCTTTTTCACAAATTGAAAATTCTATATCTTCTGAAACATTGACTTCGACTTAAGATATTTTTCTTTATACATACATACAATCGTAATCGTTTTATGCATTCTGAGAAAGTTATGTTTTTTACCATGGAACAATTTTAAATAATAATTGAAGTTGAAAATAAATCAAAGCGAGTTTAATATAAAATAGAAAGAAGCATACCATTACACAGATTTTGAGTTACAGAACAGACAATATACGTTAACACAAAACAGAAAAAAAAAGTTTTCAAAAATAAAATAACAAAATAAAAATTAAAATTCAATTAAAAGAACAACAAAAACATGGGATATGAAAGAATTCAAATAATAATAATCATAATTTTATGTACACATATATATATATAGAAAAATATTGTATTTTGGTTTTATGACAAGAATAATAATTTGGTAGAAGTTTACACCTCGCTTCGCATATAATTTCTTTTTTAATCAGTTTTCTTTCTTTTCCTTTTTTTTTTTTTGTTTGTTGTTTAAATTTTCTCTTTTTTATATATAATTTCGTAAAATATTATCTAATTAGCTTATACTAGGCTACTAATCACCAGGGTGTTCGGGACAAGAGCGATTTACTTCAAACCATCTATCTATACATCTATGGGAAGAAAAACATTAGTTTATTGTTTTGTTCGAAGGTTAAAGTTTAATATTGAATTCATTACTTACCCTTTGTGATACACACAAAGGCATGGCAGCCTTGCAATTACATCGCCGGGATTTAAATCCTCCAGGCAGATCACACATTCTCCTTTTGCATCTGTTAAAACGTCCTCTGCAAAAAAAAAAAATTTGTTTTATAAATTTGATATCTACGCAGTTTATAGTTACATCTTGATAAGTGTCTTAAAAAACTTCAAATCTATTTTAGTGCACTATTTTATGTATATGAGTATTTTTAGTTGTTCAGTCATGGCTTAGAATATCACCGCAGCGAATCCCCTCATGTCGTAAGAGGCGATTAAAGGAGTAATCACATCTACACAATTAATAGTAAAGTGAGTTTAGCGGCATACAGATGCCAGGATTTGCTTGACTGGAAATTACTGGTGTAGACAAGAGAGATCAAACTAAAAAAAAATGGAGCATACATCGACGAATTGGTCAAAACGTCACAATAGACAGACATAACTTCGAAGTAGTACAGGACTATATAGGATGCGCTATAGTAACGGAAAACAACATCAGTGCGGAAACAAAACGGACCGCCAACCGCTGCTTCTTTGGGTTAAGAATGCAATTGAGAAACAAACTCCTCTCCAGAAAAACCAAGGTAACCTTTAATAAGACCCGATCATCCCAGTCTTGCTCTACAGCTCGGAAGCATGGACATTATGGAAAGCGGATGAGAAAACCCTTGGTCGTTTCGAAAGAAAAACACTCTCAATGATTTTCGGTCCCTTTACGAAGACAATATGTGGAGAAGAAGATACAACTGAGCTGTATGAGTTGTATCGTGACATGGGCATACCTAGAAGAGTATGCATCGCGAGACTACGATAGCTAAGACTTGTGAAGCGGAGGGATATCAACGCTCCGACTCGACGGCTTTTCGAAAGCTTATTGCAGGGAAATCGCGGAAGGAAAGACCTAAAACGAGGTCGCAATCAAGTGGAAAAAAACATCAACCGACTTAGAGTGCAAAACTGGAGAGAGCTTGTACGAAACCGAAGTCGTTACAAGTGTTCGTAATATTTCGAGCACTATGGAAAGTCTTGGAAATAGTAAAGGGATTGGTACTATCGCGCTAGGCACAATTACTGGTATGATCCTGAACTGAGTAGAAATACTCAGTTAAGAGCTTGCAATTATTCCTAGGGTTTTCAGAATATTGCGATTATTAAAGGAGGTTTAAGAGTCGCGAGTTGGTACGTCGGAAGTATGACTGGTCGAAGTTTCGAACTGGAAGAGATAATGTGAAAGAGGCGAGAAGACATCTTATGTGGCCAAGCAATGAAATGGTGGAATGCAGGAAACAGAGCCTGTTTGTTGGGTGTAAGCCTACAAGATGTTCTTCTATGGAACGAATCAAGGTAAGAACGGAATCGATATCATCCTTGCGGAAGAGCTATTTGGCGGCGTGTTGACCATTGTGAAGTCTTGTGACCGTTTGATGTCTCTTAAATATTAAATTGGTGATGCAAAGAAAGGTATGGAATATTGTCAATGGATGAGCTAACATTGACAATAACAATCAAGTTAAGAGTGTCCCAAAAGAGGAGGTTTTGGTTTTTGGGCGGATATTTGAACGGAAAAGTTGGGAAGATAAACAAGGGCTGTCACGGAGTTATGGGAAACGGTACAAATCTTGTTCTGTGATCTTATTGTATAAAATATTATGTTCATCAAACAAAAACCAAGACCTTGGCACCTTGGAAATGAAACCCAAGTTCACTGCCATTTTATAGCCGATTTATGAAGTCTCTGGTGAAGGCTGCAAAGTGGTGAAATTGTAAATCAGTAACACGTCTTCTGCTGACAGAATTTTTTATGAAGGCGGTGAAAAAAATCAAACAAACAAAAAGGGCTTCATGAGAATCAAGTGGTAAAATTTGGTTTAGTAAAAGGGGGAGCATTTTCACGGGCAACAATTTGTTGGGTACCCACATGATAAAAATGGGACTTATGTAGAGGATGCGAAGACGAAGAGGCAGAGGAAGGATCATCTAGCTATCCTAGCTTGGCCCACACTAGGAAAAATGTCCTCAAAAAATACTTCTTCGACGAACTGGGCGACATCTCTAACCTTAAATTGAACAATATCCTGAAATTTACTCAGGGCTCCAAATGGTTCAGTGGAGGTTCCTTACCCCCAATAACCCAGCCACCAGCTCAACCTTCTACCTTTGCAATCTTCCCACTTCCTCATCCTCTGTTTCTCGGGGAACACAATTCATCCTTGAGGTCTGAGTAAGGTGCTGCCACTTGTGGTGCAGCCACAGCCCATACAATCCTAACCTAACCTAAAAGGAGAACAATTTATTTTTAATTTGCAGATGTATATGTGTGACACATCAGCAAAGTGAAAAATATTGACAGGTCAGCACAATTTTGGGATTGTGTGCAACAAACTAGGCAAGTCATTGCTAGAGGCTTGAAAGAGACAGTAACAATAAGCCAAAGAAACATAGTAGTGGAATGATGAAACTAAAGCAGTCATAAGAAAGAAGAGAGCTGCTCTTAAAGCATGCTCGTCTCAAAGCTTAAAAAAAGAAAAACAAGCTGAAAGAAAAAAGCGAAGCAAAAGTTTGTTCAACTCCAAGCAAAGAGCACCCGTCTGCTTATTCAAATGAAGCTGTTCAAGAAATACTACAAAAAAAAGGAAGGAGAACTGCTCAGGAAAGTTCTTAAACAATGTCCTTGACAGCAAACAGTTTCCTCGAGAGCACTTTCCAGATGCTGAGCTTGGCGGAATTATCTGACATTACAGTAAATAAGTTAGTGAAGCAGTTAAAAGCTAGATACGAGATAAAAAAAATTTATTCCAATAATTGGGAGGGGTTAAACTAACAACCAACGGCCAAATGGCACCTTTCAATACTAAGAAGTAAACGATACCTAATTACGTTTTATTTATGACTTTAAATTACGAAACATTAAGTGTGATATGTTTTTCACAGCATTTGAACGTTTACCTGCAATCGTAATAGAGGGATAATCAAGTCACAAAGAAAATCCCAGTCACATGAGACAGATATATTATACCTCTAACGCCCTTTAGACAAATCTTGAACCAATTTACCTCAAAACAACGCCAGTTAATTAGCAACACAATAAGTGTCATTTTATACCTGCGATCCTGATTACCTTTCCTCAAAGGTAGATTAAATGACGACTCAAAAAAGGATAAAAGCAAGCGCAGTATCTATATCCTCTCAATCGGCATTCAAGAACTGAACGCGTCTTACAAGTAACAGCAACTATTCAGTTTTATATATAAATATATTAAAAAGATTTAGTGTTCAGTTGAAAAAGGAATTATTACAAATGGAAACCCTAGCTCAATCTTTGCAGCTATTCAGCATCGATTCGAAAGGCATAGCAGCGGTAGAAGTTCCTGAACACCCAAATGAAAAAAACATCGCGACTGAACTTAAGGTGGTCGCCGATACGGATTACATACATTTCGATAGCTTCCAAGTAAACAGTACAACGTTGGCAAGCATGATGAGCAACGAATTAAGTGCCGAATTGTATTTTGAAAATATTATGGAATCAACCGAAACCTACATTGACTGGCCCCGCAATCATAATTCACACTGCAAAAAAAATCCATACGTCCAAATCTATGGAAGACGGCAAGAAGACATATCCTTGGCAAAACGAATGGTCCTGGCTAACCTGGACCCTAATAACTCTCATCTTACTTTGCAAATGGTTATATCAAATGTCGATCATTGTTTCATAATGGGAAAGTATGAAAAAAGATTAAATAACATTATGGAGGAAACCAGAACTAGCATTCACTTCCCAAAATTCTACCACGAAACGCAGCAAGAGGACCAAGTCACAATACAAGGATCTCTTGAAGGTCTAGAAAGAGCTAGAGCTTTATTACGTTTATCATCACCAATACTGATGTCTTTTGAGTTGCCAATGTATCATCAAATTCCGTCCGTCGAAGAAATCAGCGACTGTTTCAAGGTGCAGGTAATGCTTTCAAAGAGTTCAAGACCCAACACAACCATAGTGTCAATAAGGGGATCAGAAAAAATGTCCAGATATTTAAAAGAAGCAACACGTGCTCTACTTAAGTCTGCTTTTGGAAAATGTGCAAACAATACACTAATCAGTTTACAACTGGAAGTTCCTCCGCAATACCATGAGTCCGTAAAAGGAGAAGACTGTTCAAACCTCATAAAAATTATGGAACAAACGAACACAAAAATACTTTTTCCAGAACTTAATATTAAAGGAAGCAGACGATCACAGGTGACTATAACTGGAACTATTGATGAAGTATGTGATGCAAGGCGCAAGCTCATTGATCTCTTCCCAGTTGAGTTAGTTTTTGGCATTCCAGATGACAACGAAAGTGCAGCTCAAATAATTAGTCTGGGAAAGCGATATGGCGTTTGTATGACAATCTCTCTAAACGAACGGGAAAGCGGTATGTCAGTCACCATTAAAGGATCCGAAAAATTTATTGAAAACCTCTATGAAGTTCATCTCAAAATCATTGAGCACGTGGCACATTTATCCACCGATTGGCAGAATGTTGACACATTTGAGGAGCAAAGTGACCTTTCAACCCCAGAAGTATACTCCAATCAAAATTCTCAAAGCATAAGTTCAACAGACTCAGATGTGACCAGTGAATTTCCTTTTTTGCAAGGTTCTCAATCCAATAACAATTGGTCTGTTCTCAACAACCAAACAGGCATACAACATCAAAATGGAGGAAACTTGAATCTTCATCAGAACATGTTTCCAAACTACAACACATATTCTAGTTCTGTTTATCCTTTAAAACACAGAAACATGTTTGAGTTTAAAAACTGGTGTCCAGCTATACCTTCTTCGGCTGAAATAAACTATCAAAACGAGAGATGCATTACAACCTGGGCGGAAACCATCAACACCCCTTATTGGGAACAAGCCTATTCCCAACCAGCTCAGTGTTATTCACAAAATTTTAATACACCATTGGGTTTTCAACAGATAGATACGACTTATCCGATGCAATTACCAGCAATCACAGAGAATTATGGCTCGAGAAATTATCAACAAACCCACCACATGCAACTCGCACCGGCTGGACTATACAATCAACAATCAAACTCTAATCAGGAATACTATGCAAAACAGCTTGTTTATGACAATGACTCCAAAGTATCGCATTCACCTCCATCAACTTATTCTTCGCCATTAATTGTAGGAACAGAAGAATCAGTCGCCGAGAGGCTAATTTGCACTGGATGGGGAATCACGATCGGATTTTCATGAACAAAAACAGTGTTGTTTAAAGAAGAGTGTAGTTTTTAAAATATTAAATATTTTAAATATTTAATTTCAGAATTATAAAAAAAAACATATAAATTCATAAAAAATAAATTCTTTTCTAAACTTAATCGCATGCTATTTTTATTAACTTTACTTTTCATGGCATCTGAAAGCTCCCATAAGCCCGTTTGGGTTTTTTTTACTCTTGGAATCAATTTCGCAATTCTAGAATCAATTTAGTTTCACAATACTCGTTCAAATATTCAATTGAGTTTATTTCGAATGACTGCATTCAGCTCTTCAATTTATTTCGAATAACTACGTTCAGCCCTTCAAACTTCAGTTCAAGCCTTTACTTGCGGCGAATTTGAACCAAAATTTAAAATATGTACAACCAAAAGTATTTCTTACACAAGAGCTACACTGCTGGCCGTCCTAAGAAAACAGGGCGTATCTCCATTTTTGTAGTTGCTGGTTAAATGCATTTTACTGTTTTTGGTTTTCCCACCTTCAAATGGGCATTTCCCATTCTTATTCGTGGTTCTAAGACACTTAGACACGGAAATATGGAAATATGTTTGTACATAAAAATAGGACGCTGTTCAACGATTTCAAATATACCTCAAACTCAATTTTCACTTTTTGGTGCTTACCCCCATTTTACTTAGGACGGCAATTTTACTGTTTTTTTCGATTTGTAAGGTTTAGAAAAATTGCATCACAGCTTAAAAGCTTTATATAATTCAATAAAAAAAAAAACAATTTCAGGCCTGTGTTATCAAGTTGGTATACTCGAATCAGTCAGCAAACAATTAAAATTCAACTCGAACACGGTATTGGAACCAAATTAACTAGGACCGTGTTTGAGCAATGGGACGCGGCTTAACGGTTGCACTATTCAGCCCTATCGCAGATTCCGTCGTAGAAAACTTCCACACGGTAAGCTAAGTTACGAACTATGAAATTTTGTGTTCACAAAATCCGAATGGAATCGAAGAAAGCATTGGTAGTTGCCACACTAAATACCGCCATGCTATGGTTTTTGAAATCAGCTGTTTTGCGTCAAATGTGCAAGATTATTAACATTTTTTTTTCAAACAGAACTTCTTTCGTATATTAATACGACGAATTTACATTCCACTCGGATGTGGTGATATCAAATCTACGAATTTCGAAATTCGTTCCAATCCGAATGAATTATGTGATAGTTACATCGGGAAACTTAGACTTTTTTCGATTACGATGAAATTTGTGTAGGGCTGATTATCCTGTTAAAAGTTTTCGGAAAAATTCATTTTCATCAACATATCCTTTAAACTTACCATTATATGAGAGACGTGGTTTTGTTAGGCACATAACTAAATGACATTCAATATCATCGGGCAGAACGAATTTACTACAAACCGGACATTTGATACCTAGAATTAAGAAAAAAATTATAGATTTAAAATTTATATTTAAATTTAGTTTTTAATATTTATTTGAGTAGCAATTGGTCACACTTTTTTAGTTTCCAAATTCAGTTTATCACGAAAAGTCAAGAAACTCAAAGGAAATATATTTTTGCGATTGCCATTGGAAGAGCCAATATTTAGCACAGCAGCCCATGGCACAGAGATGCATAAGCTCAACCCACGTATAATCTTATCCAATGTAATCTAAAGTTAATGTAATTTGAATCTGTAAAAATCAAAACTTGGTCATTTTTGTCTAAAGCTAAGTGTACACGATTGGTAGGTCTGACAATCATTGTCAACGTCTGACAACGTGTGAAACTGAGCTGACAATGAGGGAAAAATTGAATTTGTGTGTACGCACGGTTTGCAGAAATCTACAAATGTCTGCAAATCTGTTGCCAAATATTTGGCTGACAAACTTATTTTTTCCAAATTGCTGGCAATAGATAGAATTAGAAACATTTGTAGATTCCTGCAAACCGTGTACACACCAAATCAAATTTTGGATCTGCAAATTTATTTTTAGCTCATTGTCACATTGCATCCGTCAAAAAGTTTTAAAGCTGCCTTTTAATCTTTGCCAAACTTGTCTGCCAATAAATAAACTTGCAAATTCTTTAAACCGTATCTGCAAAACGTCAGAAAATTTAAAAAAAATTGTGTCCACATGATTGCCACACCTGCAAATTAATTTGCCTTCAAAATGATCGATGAACAAACTTGTCTGCAAATTATTTTGGTGTGAACACGATTGCCAGTCATTCGAGACAAACTTTTCACTGACAGATCGGGCAATATTTGCAGACCTGGCAATCGTGTACACTTAGCTTAGTTAATTTTTTTACTTTTTGTATCAAAAGCGGCAGACAATTATAGATCCACTCTTCTTATTAAAGTAATGGTTGAGAGAAATGCACTAGATCCTGGTGCATATTAAGCTTAAATTGCGCCCAGACATTTATTTATTAGTTATTCAAGAGAATATCCGAGACATTACCTCTCCTTTTCTTTTTAAATACATAAAAAGCACATTTTGTTGAAAACTTTAGGGTTACCAATGTAATTTGTATTTTTGTTCCGCTGATTTAAGAAAAATTAAAAATTTATCAACAAAAATAATCATTGCTTCGTTGTTTTTCTTTTGAGTGGATACTCACTCGTACGCAAGTTACCCAGATTTACAAATTAATCTCAGTATTGATTTTTCAATCTAATGACGCTGACGCTGATAGAATCATAAAATTCCTCATTATTGATTCTCGACTGTTTTAATGATTGACCTTTGATGTCGAAAAAGGCTTTCAACAAAGCGATAAACTATCATGCTCAACTATATCAAACTCAAACGTCAACACCGGTGGCCTAATCTTGAAAAGTCTGTAGTACAACTATTTGCTCACGCAGACGATATTGACGTAATGGGAAGAAATGAGCCTGGCGTCATAGGTGCTTTTGCGAGAATAGAAACAGAAATGACAAAAATTTGCTTAATACATTTAATGAGAGCAGAACGAAATATATGCTATCATCTCACAAGGACAGAGAAAATCGACGAACGTCATAATACACAGATATAACTTCATGGTAGTACAGGTCTTCGTCTACCTATAGGGTCCACTATAGACACGGAAAATAATATAATTGAAGAGATCAAACCGAGAATCACTCTTGCCAATCGTTGCTACTTCGATTTAAGAAGGCAATTGAGAAAACAAGCCGCTGATTAATTTAGTTTTGCTGTTATACGAAGGATGACGAAACTCTTAGTCAAAAGAACAAAGAAAAATATAACGAGTGGTCTTTTGTCCCGTTCGGAAAACGATATGTGGAGAAAAAGATTCAACGACGAACTGAGCATCGATAGAAGAGTATACGTTCCGCGAGTTTACGATACACACCAACGCTCCTGATTGCCCTCTTACTTTTGAAGGGGGCCGACTTGAAATGCAAAACTGCAGAGAATTTGCAAAATAAAATGGTTGGCGAAAAATGTTGGGTTGAGACTCATACTCGCCCAAAACTTCTATGCCAACAGAGTTTTGATGTCAATCTAAGTATAAGTGAATAAAATCGAAAGCGATCCAGGAATGCAAGATCTCTCTGATTGCAGTTGGAAGACAAAATTCTTTGAGTCTTGTTTGGGTTCCAGGTAATCACAGCATAACTGAAAACGAGATCGTCGATGAACCTGCAAGGGAAGTATCTCTGACAGCTTTCGAAGGACCTGAACCGTCGACAGGTCTGCCAGCGTCCTCAGTTGGCTTCAACCAACGATTGGATCGGTCAATAGCATAATCGTAGATGACGTAGATGTTGCCATGAGGGACTTCTCTTTCGCCAATTATTTAAACATGAGAATACCAAATCTGTGAATCCGGAAGAGCACTTTCTCTTAGAATGTTCTACATTTCCTCGAATGAGGTTACAGATATATTTGGCGCAGATATGGTGAGAGCTGGTGATCTAAGATCCTTATCATGGCAGCGTCTCATGGCTTGTTAACGAACATCTCGAAACCTTTCATAAAAGGATGTTCATATCTGGTACCGGTATTTAGGTCTGAGTGCTCCAGTTAGTATTTTAAATAACCTCCGACAAAAAAAAAAGTAAGCAAATCAGTTTTTAGCCCAAAGTTTTCTGTTTGAAAAAAAGTCAATAAAAATAACAGTAAGTGTGTGATGCACGCTAATGCAATTCAAACAAATTTCTTTGACTATGCTGCCCGCGGCCTAAGATTATCATGTCTTCCAATTACGTGGGAGTTCGATATTAGAGTCCCAGAAACATCACGAGCAATGTGGTGCCCGTGGCGTAATGGTTAATGGTCTGTATTTAACGGGGAAGTTAAGTCCTCCGATAGTAAATCCATTGCGATGAAAAGAACTTTTTCGATTAGCCGCTAGAAATCGGCAGAAAAGTGTAGGCCTACTCTATTCCTGAATAAATAAATAAATAAATAAATAGGGTGGCGCAATAGAGCAAGGAGCCTCAGGGCCTAGCCCATTTCTCGCAACCTTGTGAGGGAATGGAATGGACCTACAATTTCCAGCTTGTCCCGAACGGCTAATCGAGAAAGCGCTTTTCATGACAATCAATTTACTTTCGGAGGACTTGCCAATTCGTCGTGAAAGGCGATACCCGTGGAAAATCATTTTTGCTTCTGTTGGGATTCGAAACACGAACCTCCCGGTTAACAGGCAAGACATGCTAACCATCACGCTACGGGCACCACACAAAACATGGTTGTAAGAAATGCGCTAGGCCCCGAGGCCCCGAGGCCCCTCCACTCTGTTGCACAACCATTCATGTAATCTTCCGATAGTAATTTCAATGACATGTAAAGCTCTTACAAATGCGTTAGCCCTCTAGACTCCCTTTAACATTTATTTCGCCACCCTATTTGTTTATTTACTTTTGATTTTTTTTTTTTTTTTTTGCCTTACACTACTTATCACTTATCAATATTTTACCGAATTGTAGATAAGGAAATAGAGTTCAAACGCTTTTTCATGTGGAAGCAGATACATATACCCATTTTTATAAACATGATTTTTTGATAAGCCCAACTATCGTTTGTCTTTGTTGATCTCTTGGCTGTCTTATAAATCGAGTAGAACAAAATTTCTAATTGACACTCAAACTCTTTGTCGGAATTCCGTGAAGCATTTCTAATTTCAAAATTATTCTCCAGGTGTTCTTTTGTTTCATAAAATCGATTTCTCACCTCTTAGAGGATTTAGTAACCACAACTCTTTTCCAAACCAACACTCCGTGGCAATATATAGGTACGTAGAGCAATTCTAGCTGTTTCGTGAACATTTGAAGTATGGAATATGTAGGTTGGTATGGTACATGCATAACAAGGTACTTTCTTCGCTTGCACGACGCGCGATACAATCCATTAAATTTGTGGTCTTCAGCTCAAACCGGTCGTTGTGCTCATTCAGTGTATCTCTTTTATTACAAAATGAGTCTATAAAACGCAACTTTTGCTCCTATCAACTAAACAAAGGTAATGTTGAACTGTATAACCACGAAATTTCCTTTTTGCATATATCCTTTTCATAGCAACAAAAGACGCGCAAAAGACTCACCATCAGATCATGAAATTTTAATTGCAAGTTTCTAAAGCAAAATACAAATCTTAAAATGGTTTATGACAAAAACGGGTAGTGTAAGTATAGCCCCCATTAGCATTATAAACAACACCAACGCAAATGAATAATTAGTTATTACTTTCTTTTTCGAACTACAATCCAGTTTTTGACGTTGGCGCTGCGCTGTAAACTTCCTAAATCCTACTCATAAAGCATTCGAGGCAAACTTGTTTCTAAGTCACGTAGTACCCACAGCACTTATTAAGTTTAAAAAAAATAAAGAACTAAACGTCAACAACATGCTATTTACACCAGAACGATCAAGCTCACTCTACCATGTAACCAGTCGGCATAAAGTTATATTGTGTATAGGTACGTTCATTTTATGCCACAACTATATATGTACATACATAAATATTCGTACTCATACAATGTACATTTGGAATAAATTATGGACATTGTAAACAGCTCCCACCAATGACCAGGGGCAACTTGACCAAGTCAATATACTTACCCAATCTGTATATATATCGACATTTACAAAAATAGAACAAGTAGAAGTTACTTTTTGGACCTTTCTGCAGGTGACTGACTGTCTGTTTCTATAGTCAATAATAACTCACCATAAATTCTTGTGCTGCGGTGCGATGGAGCATTTAAATGACGAAATTCTGTCTCAACATCCGGCATACATGTACTCACAACGTACCCCATTCTGAACGTTGGACTAGTTCTTGTACGTTCTTTGGTGTCGTTCACTATAAATCCACTTGTGTCTGCCTTTGTATTTGAATAATGTCCATTACATCAAATATCGATTGTGCACACCTTACTCCCATGCCATACCCATAACAAGCCTTTTCGGATTTATCGATTGCGACATTTATATGTGACCCCTGATTGAAGAGTCGTGTAGTTTATGACATGCACTTGTTTAAAAGTAATGAGTTCACAACACAAACACAAACAAGATACATACACTGGGGGCTGGGGCCTAGGGCCTAGGTCGATGAGGATGATGATATTAATATTGATTGTTTAACTTGTTGCGATTCGTTTATTTATTCAGAACTTAGGAAATCCCAAGATGCTATAAAAAAGGTACGAACAACGTATTCATATACATATATATTATGCATAGGGCGAGGGTGCTTTATGGGAGCAACAGAACAATTATTTCAACGAAACAACATTCCCCAAAGTGTTTACCTAATTTTTGTGTGGGGTGGTGCTTTGCTTTCGATTGTTTACTGGCATTTAAAGTCTTAATTTATTGCGAAAAGCTGAAAGATATACCTGATCAGATTATAATGCCCATAACCGCTTTGCTTTTTGAGAAAAGCAAACAAGCAAGCAAACAAACAAACAAATCAAAAACACAACCATGGTTGCCACTCAGGTCATAAAAGAGTAAAAATGTGCAAAAATCAGAATAATAAAAAAAAATGTTCACTACCTACGTAATTTCAATCAAAGTGTTGGGTATACAATACAACAGCTGAAAAATAAGCTCTTATACTCATTAAACGTGACAGAAGCCAGAATACCGCTAATGCAATCGCTAGGTTAATATAGACACTCCAACTCAAAAAATATTTAGAAAGTTCCGAATTTTGATTCCCTTAATTGTTATTGTTATTATTTGATGAACTTAAGTTCTACTGAACCAGAACTTCAGTTTAAATTTCAGGTGTTTAGCTCTTTTGGTTTCACAAATATCTTTTTTTCTGCTACAAAAAACAATCAGACTACAAAAAAAGGTAACCTTCATTCACTCGTATCGTAAGGCTCGTCATATAACGACTTCGAACTACAAATGCCAAAAGAAAGGTTAAAAAAACATACTCGTAATGATTGTTTTTTTTTTATCAAATATGGAGAGGTTATGCCTAAGTGAATTCTTTTTTTCTTCTTTTTTTGGGCTTTAAGTATTCTAACACATCCCTAGCATTGAAATCAAAAAGGACCAAATACTAATGTACATCAGAAAATTTTTGAGAATTAATTTTCTGAAGCAACTCCAATGCAAATTCATAGCGTTTTGAAAATTAAAACGCGCTTATCTCTGCGTTTTTGAAATTGACCGGACACGAAACTTTTTCAGTTTTTATGCAATTGACTTTAAATTTCAATCGCAGCTTTTTGAAATGATTATCTAGTGGAGCACACACGATTTAAGCGATTGGTTTTTTTTTTTTAAGTTATAAGCGATTAAACTCATTTTTTTGGTCAAGAATGCAACTTTTTGTTGAAATGGTCGCCATATTGCGAAAAATTGATGTTAAGCTATTATGTTTTGTACTTCACTAGCAAAACGGATGTAGATTAAGAAAAAAAAAAATCTATTGTTCCAGATGCTGATGGGGCTGCGTAATGTGTACGGCCGCGGAACATCTTTCTAAAATACTAGTTAACGTACCAAGTTCTACAGCCGCTATTTTGTTTTAAATTTCAAATAAAAAGTTTTTTTTGTAC
Source organism: Melanostoma scalare (assembly GCA_949752695.1). Classification (NCBI taxonomy): domain Eukaryota; kingdom Metazoa; phylum Arthropoda; class Insecta; order Diptera; family Syrphidae; genus Melanostoma; species Melanostoma scalare. The sequence continues at coordinate 2,041,712 of OX456985.1, forward strand.
TTTCAAAGAGTATCGATTAGTATACTTTCTGTATAACCTTTTTCCAAAATCAATCAAAAGCCTTCGCATAGGTATAACCCCTTAAGTTACCCCTTATTAGTTATTCTATCAATAGTAACAAATTCACAGCAAAACTACGAGAGCGTCTATGATGCTATTTTTTGGCATTCGTAGTCCGAAATTGTTACGGCTGGCCTTGTCATAGGGGCCATTCTATTAGCCATCTACGTGAACGCATCGTACCAAAGGGGTTGGGGGGGCCAAAACATCCGGTGGTGTGGCTCGCTATGGAGCAAGACCAAGGCTGGGCGCTCCAGAATTTCACAAAATAGGTAATGCAGCGACTGTTGCGCGTAGAATATTTTTAATTATTCGAAGCTATTGTCAAGTAAACGATGAGCCAAACATTATTATCTTTCGAAATTGGTCAAGAAATCCGAAGAGATTCGTTCAACTCTAAAAAAAATAAATAAAAACTGGGTGGCCAAAATCGTCAAGAACATGAGGCTGTTTGAAGCAGTGCACCGCATAAAGATGTAAAAATTTAACGGTATAAAATATAGATTTTCTTCTTTAGCACGTTGATCTCTTCAATAGACTGAACTTTATTGGTTTGTATTTAATACTAGATGTAGTAAATATAGATGTGGTAGTAGTTTTGCTAGCGGCAATATTCAAGTACATATAACAGTCAGGTGGTTGGGTTGTCTAAGGCTGCAACAGACTTTTTTCTGCCGGATCACCTAAGTCTGAGGTTAAAAACAAAAAACCAACTTTTTGGCGCAATAAAAAGAAAGTATTCGCAACTAAATCGCAAACGTCCTAGATTTAATATTTCGAGTCGTCATTGGCAATTTTATGGTTCTGGTAAATGGGTACCGCGAACGCTAAGGTTTACATCTGGATGATATTTTTAAGAAATAAATTTCCAGAGCGTACTTTAGTAATTAATAATAAAGATATTTTTTAGGTAAATCGTACTATACTTTTATTTCATCGACTCACAAAATAAAAACTTTCTTTTGAGACACCCTGTGCTACTAAAAAAAAATAAAAAAACATTAATTTTCACTTACCTTTAGGTAATTGATTATTGTATAAAAAAAAATTAAAGTAAATGGCTTGGCAACCATTTACATATACTCAGAGGAACACTTTTTCTTGTTTCCCGCCCGTTCACACATTTATTAGATTTGCGGATACTACCACAAAATAAAACCAACAAGGCCCCAAGAAACAAGAAATGACATTCTCAAAAATATCTCAAGTCTCAACGTTGGAGATACGGAACTACTCCACCTTTGGTTGGTATAATAACAACACAGAGAACAGAGTACAAAAGATAAACTCATGAATATTAGATGAGGGGACGCATGGCGCAATTTTCTCGCAGCCTACAGCCCCCTTCGTAGAAAAAAATTATGTGCTGGATATGTAAAGCCATACCCCACTGGAGCAGTATGCTGCGAAAGTAGCAGAACCGCTGCAATGCGCCCTCATCCATTTGCTTTCACTGAGCAGCGAGCACCCTTTTTAATATCTCACTCAATTTCACTCTTACCTATAGCGTTGGCTACAGAAACTTGATGTGAATTGTAAGGAACACAAGTCAGTCTATACAATGTACATCGACTCTCTCGAGTCTCGACTCAACCTCAACCGTCGACCGTCGCGTCGTGTATCGTGTTTCGTGTTTTTAGATTTTAGGATAGATGTATTTTGTGGTGTCTTTTGTTTGCCTCACTAGCTATAGAGATACACCTACATTATGATGTCTGAACTCTATCAAAAATCGTGTTGTGAAGGTCTTTATTTTGATCTCTTCTGACGTAGGATATGTTGTTTTGTATTAGTTCGATTTTAAATTGATTAAATTCAATTTGCAAATTTAGCTTTAGAATAACATTGATAACATTCACAAAAAAATAAAAAACAAACAATAAACACAAAACATATGAAGATAAGCTTTTTCTGACGGGTTAAGTGAGTCAGGCAAACAGCTTTGTATTAGTTCCTATGACAAGTGGTGCTCAAGTTTCAGTAGAAGTTATCATAAAGCTGTCAGTTGTCATGGCAGGAATTAGAAGAATAAGAATACGAGTGTATATGGTTGTGGATGTTATTGACATCTATCTGCACTGAGCTCAAGAGTTCGATCCTTGTTCACTCATAAAAACAATGGTCAGAGCAGTTGCAGTAAAACACAACTGTTTATGCTTAGTATTGACCTCTCAATTCGTAACTAGTAAAAGCAATCAATTGATTTAGCATTCAGAGATAAAAAGTTTTTATTCAAAAACCCCTTTAAAGCTTTAAAGGGTTCAATAATGTTCGTATTAAGGGCTTGCAACCTTGAAAACGACTTCGTTGTTAGTTGTGTAGGTATATTTGAAAAGATATGAACGAAAAGAAGGTGCCGTAAGTGTCAAATATTCTTTATTGGCAAATCTTATCGTATTCTAACAGAAAGGTTACCTTATTTTATTGTTCTGATAATGATACCTGATAACAATTTCCGTTGTACATTTAGTTCATTGTGATTGTAGAATTTTATAGGAAGACTGCTCTAAACAAAGGAAAACAGATAAGTGGGAAGCGAATGCGTTATGCGTCGTAAGAATTAACACAGGTCAAGTTCTCAACATCACAAAATAAACAAAAAATAAATGCAAAATTATTAACTTTTTGTAGGTATGTAGTAGGAAATTGAATTTACGAAACGTTTTGAAAAGAATTTTCTTTATTTTTGTATAGGGCAAGGCATTTTCTGGACATCTGTAAAAGTAAAGGAAACTATACCTACACCAAATAATTTTTCATGGATACCATTTCCGAACGGACACTAGAAAAACTGAATTAAAAACAATAAATATTTTAGGTTTTAAAACACCGTCCCCAAACTGTTTGCAAAGAAACACCAGGTTCATATGCCTAATTACTTGACTCTAACAATTATTTATTTATTCGTTTTTTTAAGAGGCATGCTATCCCGTAGAAAATCAACACAAAAAAAGGTACAAAATAAAAAAAAACTTACTTATAGTGTGTGGGAAAAAGAAAGTGCAGTCCGAATTAGTAATGGATACTTGGCAACCCTTACTCGAGCGAATTCGTCAAAGTGTCAAAATTCAGGGAAACACGGGAATGAAAGAATCCGATAATTCGAGATCAACTGGTTCAAACTGGTATGAGGATGATGCTAAAGGGCTGGACAAGGAGTATGCGGGGGATGGTAGATGATGTGTGGCCTGATGTCAAAAGCTCATTTTGGTAAATAAAGAATTGGTAAAAACGGTGCAATGAGGCGATGAAAGTTGCACATAAAGAATTACAGTACACCTCCTCTAGAATGTACGGGAAAGATGATCATGCTAGTCAGTTGCGGCGGAACATTAGAAGTAGAGAGTTGTAAAGTTGCAAAAAGAGTGGCCATAGGCTTCCTCGGTACGCGATGCAAAGAAAGGTTTAAATAAGTTAACAAGCAAAAAAAGAAATTACGTAAAAGTAATCGCAAAAGCGAAAGTGCTGCTTTACCAATAGATTTTCTTGGCATGGCCGTCGTTTTCTTGTAAATTTTAATACAGACTTCTCGAGAAAAAAAAGGAAAAGAACACAACTGACCACAGAACTCGTTGATTAAACATTTAACCCAGCCGCATATACCTAGTTAAATAAATGGTGTGCTTGTGAGTCCGTAAAAATTTTCAGACGTCGGATAACGAAATCGCGAGTTGCAAAAAAAAAAGGGACTACATACTTACACATATTGTAACTATTTTTTTTCTCCTCCACCCATTGGAACTTCCAAGGATTTTATTTATGCAAAGGTAGCAATTCGGGTCTCAACTATAGAGATATAATATTAATAAGACGAACAACAGCATAGTCTTGGCATGGTTTTTCGTAACCCTGTTCTCAGGCATTGCAGGGAAGAACTCCCCCATCCGACGAGCTAGGACGAGCACGCAGCTAGCATGCCTTACCTGCTTTGCCTAGAACCCCCTTTCATCGAGCTGCCTGGACTGGCCTTGGGAGTCCTGTGGTCTGAGGTCATAAAGGTGGTGACAAGATGGAGGGTTTCTGGATAGAGAAGTCTGAGATTGGTTTTTTTCTTGTGCTGGTCTTGGAACTTGTATGTTTCTTGCTTCTCACCGGATATGCTACGTTACAGGTGGCGCCCAACGTGGGGCCCGAATTGTTACAAAATTTTGCAAAAAAAAAAAAATAGATTTTTTTTGGTAAGAGATTTTTACTGTCAAAGAAGATGATCGACATCGTTATTTTCAGTGAACATGTAGCTATTGGACTATCCATCACGCTGCAAACTGCTGCTCATGTTGTAGTGCCATTGAGTATCATGTTTGTCTGAAATACAATGAATGAGTGGTTAGGATATTTATCCTGCAGATTTGCGTCTGGGGCTATAGAGGTAGTAGTTCTGCCTGGACTAACTTTAGAAGCACGAATGAATCTGCAAGCTAGTGAATATCGAACCGATTCAAGAGGTTATGAGGTGAATGATCGCCAAAAGTACAGTTCTTTGTCCTACGAGTGGGCTGAGTTATCCCCGCTTGTGTTAGATGCATAGGTACTAAGGTGTATCGCTGATTCACCAAAGCATGTTGTTGATTCATCACTTGAGTTAGGGAGGGTGAAAGGCGTCCTGTGTTGAAGGTTGCATACACCTAGATCATTTGCAGTAGCACTTTCACAAACCCTAAATGATATGTTAGAGTCAAAAGCAAAAAAAAAAGGAAACCTAAGGAAATAAAGTTGTAAGTTCTATACAGTGGGTATTTTCACATATACGACTCCTCACTTAGCTCCGTATTAGTGAGTTCATGAAAGATTCAGTCACATCCTTGCAAGTCAATAAAAAAAAGGAAGAAGAAAAAAAAACACTATCTAAGAAAAAAAATTTTGTAGGAAGGATAGATACAAAGGTTTGATATTAATTACAAAAAGAGGAATTATTAAATATACAGCAGTATTATATAATATAAGTTTAGTAATATAGGTTTATCTAGGTGTGTGAATTATTACCTCGGGAAACCTTTTCATTTTTCATATATTCTTTTGGGGCAACTAATCAGATTTTTTTATTTTTGAGAATACCAGTGGCTATTTTATTGTGTTTTAACCTGAATTCTCTGGTTGTGGGGTACAAGAGGTAGCTTAGCTGGAAGAAAGTTCCGAGTGGGATATGTCAGTCAGATTTCCAACTAACGGAAATCGTTATAACATGCGAAAGAGATTGGGTCGTAAGAGCGTATCAAGAAAGGTAGCCGAAGTTGAAATGGAGGGGCAGCATCAAGAGGTGCCTGAAGGGGTAAGTCAACCAATAGAGGGTGAAATTCCATGTTCCTCAGGGCATGGAAGTACAAATACAAGGACTCTGATGGAGGAGAGAGAGAAGATGTCTGCTTATGTTAAAGAGATGGTTCAGGCTGCAGTGGGCTTGTCGCATGCGGAGGAAATGCGACTGATGAGAGAAGAGTTGGACAAAAGTAGAATCATGCTTCAAAGGGAGATTCCAGCATTGGTGAGACAAGCTTTGTCAGCAGATACCCCTGATCAAAATTCAGGAATTCACCATTCTTCAAGGAGAGTGGCTGACGCCGCAATCCATCAGCAAGCACATCAATCTACTCAGCCTCCAGTGGATGTTCGGCCTGACAGAGTTAATCCAAATCAAAATGCAGACGACTTTATGAGACGATTGAACAATTTGAACTTCAGTGATCCCACTTTAATGTTCACGCCACCACGTCCTGCATCTAGTGTTCGTCCGCGCTATCAAAATTTTCACAAGTGGGGGATCAAGTTCGACAATCGCAACATGTCTGTAGATGATTTTCTCTTTAGGATTGAGCGGTTGAAAATCTCTAACGACGTATCATGGGATGAGGTTCTGATGAATTTTCATCATTTTGTCACTGGACAGGTTGAGAGTTGGTTGTGGGTTTACTTGAAAGCCAACCCAACGGCAAGCTGGATGACGTTTCGGTTAGCTTTGTTGGACCAGTTTCGCAGCTTAGAGACTGACTCAGAGCTAACAAGGAAAATGTTCGATAGGGTGCAAGCCTCAACAGAATCCTTTGATGAGTTCTATGCGACAGTGCAGCAGATGAACAGTAGGCTCAGAGTACCAAAGTCAGATAGGGAGATTATGGAGTTGTTGAAACTCAATGTGAGAAAAAGAATGGGTGAGCTTCTTGTGACGTTCCAGACCGAGAGCTTGCCGGAAATGGTATACATGTGTCGCAACTTGGAAAAGCATTTAAACGATCGTGACAGCCAAAGAATCAAAAATAATTTTGTTCCTCCGATGAGAAGGAATGTAGTTTCGGAGTTATCCGGGAACCGTACTGAAGAAGAAGTTGCGGCACAGGTAGATGCCATTCAAGCATCGAGAGGAGTTATTCGCAATTGCTGGAATTGTAAGGAAAGTGGCCACAGCTACTTTGATTGTCCGGCGCCTCAAAGATCGCTCTTCTGCTACAAGTGCGGCGAAGAGAACACAACTGTTCCAAATTGTCCCAATTGCTCGGGAAACTTCGTGAAGAGCAATTTTGCGGCCATGAAAAATTGCTCTTGGAACAGAAATCAGGGTCAACCACAATAGAAAGCTCTCCTAATCTCTCTCAATATGAAGAGCTACCTACTCTCAGTTCTTCCACCTCAACCCCTCCAGCTGAAAATCCTTCATTGACAACGTCAATACAAATTTTGAAGCGTGTAAATGATGTTTCACAACCAGTCATGCCTCACGCGAACATTCCACCCAAAGCTCCGCTCAAAACGCTACATGAACGTCTAAAGAACTATTACGAAGTTAGGGATAGAATTTTCGGCAGGCAGGATAGTCGCGTTTCTGAAAAAATATTGAAGGTCCGTGAAAAATTTAAAAACAAAAGGAGCGTTTACAAAGCTATTGAAGCAACAACTCTTTGCAAGTCTGATGACCCTCGTCCTTATGCTTCCGTTACGGTCTGCGGGACGCAGATGTTAGGACTTCTGGACAGTGGGGCCAGTATAAGTTGCTTGGGAACTGGAGGCTTAGATTTTTTGAAGAGAGGAAACATCTTGTTTAGTAAATTTGTATCAAAAGTGAAAACTGCAGACGGGAAGGGACAAGAAATTGTAGGGAAGATTGATGCAGAAATTGAATACAAGGGTTGCAAGAAGGTCATATGTCTTTACATTGTACCGTCCTTGGAGCAGAAATTATATCTAGGAATAGATTTTTGGAGAGAATTTGATCTGGCACCTTTTTTGCTCTCGGAAATTTCTCAGGAAGAGAACAGTAGAAAACTTGATCCAAACGCGCATGAACTGACAGCAGATGAGCATAGGGAGTTGAAGAAAGCCCTCAGCATGTTTCCGTCCTCTGCCACTCTTGGCCTAGGAAGAACATCACTAGAGGAACACATTATAGACACGGGGGATGCAGAGCCAATAAAGCAACGGCATTATCCGGTTTCTCCAGCGGTGCAGAGACTTCTATATGAGGAACTGGATCGCATGATTGCTCAGGGAGTCATCGAGGAGAGTTCGAGTGCCTGGAGTTCTCCAGTGGTCCTTGTTCGAAAACCTGGGAAGAATCGACTCTGTATTGACTTCCGAAAGTTAAACGCTAAAACGAAAAAGAGTGCGTATCCACTTTCGCATATAGAAGGAATGCTAGCTCGTCTTCCAGATACACAGTACATATCTAGTGTGGATCTGAAAGACGCGTTTTGGCAGATCCCGCTGGAGAAGAGCTCCCGAGAGAAGACCGCTTTTACGGTGCCTGGCAGACCTCTCATGCAGTTCACGGTCATGCCATTTGGTCTAAGCGATGCAACCCAACGCATGTGCAAGCTCATGGACAAGGTGGTACCCCATGAACTCAGAGAAAACATCTTTCCCTATGTTGATGACCTGTTGGTGATTTCGCGCACATTTGAGGAGCACATAAGGCTACTGAAGATCCTAGCTACAAGATTAAGAGAGGCAGGGCTTACGATAAACACAGGAAAGTCAAAGTTTTGTTTTAAGGAGCTTAGGTACTTGGGTTATGTAGTAGGCCAGGGTATTCTCAAAACCGATCCAGAGAAAATAGCAGGCATAGCGGAATTTCCAGTTCCTACAACAGCACGCCAAGTAAGACGCTTCTTAGGAGTAGCTGGGTGGTATAGAAGATTCGTCAAAGACTTCTCTGATCTTTCGGCACCGCTCACAGATACTCTGAAGAAAGGAAAGAAGTTCATCTTTGATGAAAAAGCACTAGAATCATTCAGTAAGATAAAGTCAGTGTTGACTTCTGCCCCAGTTCTAATTAATCCTGATTTCAGTAAAGAATTTGTCATATTGTGCGATGCGTCGGCTACTGGAGTTGGCTGTGTCCTGGCGCAAAAGGATGAACATGGAGTGGAACTACCCATATGTTACTACTCTCATAAGTTAAACGCTGCACAACGAAATTACAGTGTGACTGAGAGAGAATGTCTGGCTGCAGTAATGGGAGTGAAAAAGTTTAGGGCATATGTTGAATGTCAACCCTTCAGGATTGTAACAGACCATGCAAGCTTAAGGTGGTTGATGAGCCAAAAAGATCTCAACGGCCGTCTAGCTCGATGGAGCCTAAAACTGCAGGGTTTTGATTTTGCTATTGAGCATCGGAGAGGCTCTCAGAACGTGGTTCCAGATGCTCTCTCGAGAGTGTATGAAATAGACGCTTTGGGGGCTGCTGATGTCTCGGAAGCAAGATTTAATCCTCACGATGTGTTGCACATAGATCTTGAAGATCCCAGTTTCAAATCTGAGAACTACTCCAAGATCATCAACGCCATCGAAGACCAAAAAGAAGCGCTGCCTGACCTGCAAGTTTCGGACGGTTTCGTTTACAAGAAGGTCAGGCATTGTACAGGTAATCCAATCGAGGATGACCGCGTTTGGAAATTATGGGTTCCGGAAGAGCTGACAGAGGGCTTAGTCTCCTTGGCACATCAACCACCACGAGCCTCACATGGGGGGATAGCGAAAACTCTCCACCGTTTGCGTGACCAATTTTTCTGGCCAAAGATGGCAAACCAAGTAAACGCCTTCATATCGAAATGTGAAGTTTGCAAAACCACGAAAGCTCCAAATGCAATTCTCAGACCTGAAATGGGTAAAGCCTTTGTCGTGGAAAGACCATTTCAGTTTCTGTATATAGACTTTCTGGGACCCTATCCCCGCTCGCGAAGTGGCAACACTTGTATTTTCGTGGTACTTGACCAATTGACAAAGTTTGTCTTCATTGAACCATTGCGTTCCGCTACTACCTCAAATATAATGGTCTTTTTGCAGGAGAAAATCTTTAATACATTTGGTGTCCCTGAGTCAGTGCTGTCCGATAATGGAAAGCAGTTCGTCGCTCATGAATTCAAGAAGCTCATGGAGGCCTATGGGATAACCCATATTAGAACGGCGAACTACTCACCACAGGCCAACGCCAGTGAACGCGTAAATCGGTCAATTCTGGCAGCTATAAGGTCTTACATCGATGTGGATCAGAAGAATTGGGATGTACATTTGCCTACCATTGCTTGCGCTTTGCGCACCTCAGTTCACTCAGCGATAGGTATGTCACCATATGAAGCTTTATTTGGGCAGCGAATGGTAGAACATGGATCAAGCTATAGGATTCTGAAGAGATTGGACACGGTTAATAATTCTGAGTTGTGCATAATACCTAAAGCTAGTAGGATGAATATTTTGCACTCATTCATCAAACAGTCACTTGAGAAAGCACATGATAGTTATGAAAAAGTGTACAATACCAGAAGCAAAGTAGTGAAATATGTGGCAGGTGAAGTGGTCTTCCGCAGAAATTTTGTTTTGAGCGATGCAGCAAAGGGAATAAATTCTAAACTAAGTCCAAAGTTTATCAAGATGCGAGTAAGAAAGGCAGTTGGAAATAATCTTTATGAGTTGGAGAATTTTGAGGGAAAGAGTCTAGGAATATTTCATTGTAAGGATATTAGGAGATAGGTGAGATAACCCGGCTAGACAGTCTGTGCATGAGACTCGAATTTTATAAGTTGACATTAGATACCCTCTTCCTATCATTATTCCTTTTCATCTTCCTTTTATCGATGAACCTCAAAAGTAAGAAGTTTTGTGGGAAAAAGAAAGTGCAGTCCGAATTAGTAATGGATACTTGGCAACCCTTACTCGAGCGAATTCGTCAAAGTGTCAAAATTCAGGGAAACACGGGAATGAAAGAATCCGATAATTCGAGATCAACTGGTTCAAACTGGTATGAGGATGATGCTAAAGGGCTGGACAAGGAGTATGCGGGGGATGGTAGATGATGTGTGGCCTGATGTCAAAAGCTCATTTTGGTAAATAAAGAATTGGTAAAAACGGTGCAATGAGGCGATGAAAGTTGCACATAAAGAATTACAGTACACCTCCTCTAGAATGTACGGGAAAGATGATCATGCTAGTCAGTTGCGGCGGAACATTAGAAGTAGAGAGTTGTAAAGTTGCAAAAAGAGTGGCCATAGGCTTCCTCGGTACGCGATGCAAAGAAAGGTTTAAATAAGTTAACAAGCAAAAAAAGAAATTACGTAAAAGTAATCGCAAAAGCGAAAGTGCTGCTTTACCAATAGATTTTCTTGGCATGGCCGTCGTTTTCTTGTAAATTTTAATACAGACTTCTCGAGAAAAAAAAGGAAAAGAACACAACTGACCACAGAACTCGTTGATTAAACATTTAACCCAGCCGCATATACCTAGTTAAATAAATGGTGTGCTTGTGAGTCCGTAAAAATTTTCAGACGTCGGATAACGAAATCGCGAGTTGCAAAAAAAAAAGGGACTACACTGAGAAAACTGAACCATGATTTTTTTTAAATAGAAGCATGTTTAACTATATCAGTACAAATAGAATTCTATTTAAACCGAATTAAAATCTATTTAGATCCGAAAAAACTATTTTTTAAAGTAAAGTCGGTTTAAATCAAAATAATCCCTGTTTGATTTTTGAAAAGCCTGTTATTTATTTTACTTATTTAAAAGTATTCAAATATGAACGTGTTTGTTTTCAACATGAATGCAGTTTAAATATTAACATAAGAAAAAAAAAATAAGCAATATTACGAGTATAACTCAAACCTAAATCTATTTGAATTGAACTCAAACAAAGAGGGGACACACAAAATTTAATTTAAAACAAACATGAGCTAGTTTGATTCAAGCATGAACGAAGTTGAAATATTTAAAAAAGAAACAAACTAAGCAATGTTACAAACTTGAATCTATTTGAATTGAACTCAAACGAACTAAGAACGTAAATAATTTCATATAACACAAACGTGAACGAGTTTGGCTCAAATATGAACGAAATCAAAATATTTACAAAAGAAAAAAATTGTATAGAAAATGTTACGTTCGAACTAGAATCTATTTGAATTGAACTCAAACGAAGTAAAAAGATAAATGTAGTTATCTAATGCTGCTTGGCGTTACCATTGAAAAAGTCAAATGAATAAGGATTGTCGTGCGCTCATGTCTTTTTTCCGCTAAGTTTAAATCTACATAAGTTATTATTCTGTCCAAGTTGATTTCAAGTGATTTTGATAAGGTGATTTTCGGGGGTGCTAATAAAAATAATGCCAAATGGGGAAATAATCAATTCCTACACATTGGACGCAGAGTGTTTAAATACTGTGTTTATAATTGAACCAGATTCTGTGCATCCAGACTAAAAAAAATTGAGAGATTTACTTGAGAAGTAGAACTTAATTTCGTTGTTTCCTCTTCTCCATGGTAAGTACAAGTTTTTACAATTACGTTGAACGTATTAAATTTTTGTGATAAAGCATTATTTTCGTTTATCCTAAAACTTGTCATATTATTTTTTTTTTGTTTTCTTTATAATTTTTCTTGAATATCTGGGAACCAGCAGCATCTGATATCAATATCATACTTTAGTTCATTCATTTTAACATTTTTTTGGAAAGTGAAGTTACGCTAGAGAGACTAAAATTTCTTTCTACAGAAGATATTAAGGATCTTATTCCAAAAGTTGGCCCTAGGGCTGAATTTTGAGAAAGGCTTTTTATATGAGAGAAACAAAAAAGTAAAGGTATGTATTCACTGATACCACTAGAATAACCTGAATAGTAATCTGTATAAATCATTCAACGTTATTCAAGTTTGCAATTTAATATCGACTATACAACAATTTCTGTCGGCGCTAAAGTATCCGATTGGATGTCACATGTTAAATTGCCAGAAACATCAACAAGCTCCTTCAGTTTAGCAGATGTAAGTAAAGAAAAATTAAATTTTACGAGCCTACCTAAATACTATGCCATTATTCATTTTAGAATTTATTCGATATTTATTACAACAAACGGACAAAGGAAAATCAGTCATTTCTTTTCACGAGAAAAACGGTAGCCTGTTAGAAAAAAAATCGTCAAGACATAATTAATATAATATTAGAAAGAGTCTTAAACAGCGGAAAAACACTACATCCCTCTCTGATTACGAAGAAATTTTCACAAAAATTTTAACAATATTTCCAAATGAAACTAAGGTATGTATGTATGCTGTAATGAACGTTACACTAGAAATCATTTGAAATTGGTAAAAAGTTTGCCAAGAATATTTGTATTACAAGAATATTTCTTATTTTACTAGTTCTCCTTTACATGTACATACTATTAATAATGGAAAATGTTATTTTAGAAATAAATTTTTGTAAAAAAATAAACTGAACTGTTTTTTTTTCTTCACACGGTTTCTTTGAAGCTTTTGACGTTTTAAAACTTTTCATATTCTTTTGCTATAGGTATGTGATAAAATAATTTTTCGGTAAGTGCATATTGTATAATTACGTTCAATTTTAAATCAAAAGTTGTTTTTATTTGTTATGAACAAATTGTTTCACCGTTAGCTTTCTTAAACAGATCCCATAGTTATTCCAAGCATATACATATGTTTTTTCATTTATATATAAAACTTGGTCGATTTTAAATTAATAAGTTTTTTATTTGAAATGATGGTAATTGTTTAAAAGTCGAGTGTGAATTTTGTGTAAAAAGTATACAAAACCAAAAACTTAGTATATACATGCTTAGTCAAAATTCACACTCGGTTCTTAAACTTTTACCATCATTTCAAATAAAAAACTTTTAAATTTAAAATCGAACGAGTCTGATATAAACGAATAGATTTATGCTTGAAATAACTATGAATCTGTTTAAAAAATCTAACGCTGAAAAAAATTGTTTTAAACAGAAAACGTATTTGTTTCAAATACGGACATATTCAAATGAAATGAAGATAATTCTATTTGAAAGAACATTAGATGAAGTCAATTAAAACAAATAGAAACACGTTTAAGTTAAATAGAAAGCAAAGATAATTTAAACTAAATCATGTTAAACTTATTTCAACAATTAGCTAATAGGTTTCCATTAAAATTAAATAGAAACCGCTTCCATGCCAAATCATATGTGTTTGAGTTTGGTTTAAATATGAATGCGTTTGAAATTTTTCTGAGTGTACATACTTACACATATTGTAACTATTTTTTTTCTCCTCCACCCATTGGAACTTCCAAGGATTTTATTTATGCAAAGGTAGCAATTCGGGTCTCAACTATAGAGATATAATATTAATAAGACGAACAACAGCATAGTCTTGGCATGGTTTTTCGTAACCCTGTTCTCAGGCATTGCAGGGAAGAACTCCCCCATCCGACGAGCTAGGACGAGCACGCAGCTAGCATGCCTTACCTGCTTTGCCTAGAACCCCCTTTCATCGAGCTGCCTGGACTGGCCTTGGGAGTCCTGTGGTCTGAGGTCATAAAGGTGGTGACAAGATGGAGGGTTTCTGGATAGAGAAGTCTGAGATTGGTTTTTTTCTTGTGCTGGTCTTGGAACTTGTATGTTTCTTGCTTCTCACCGGATATGCTACGTTACAAGTGTTGTTACGTAAATTAGTTTGACCATCTAGTGGTTTCTTTTTAAACCATAGTTTATTTTGAAATTGCCAGATGTGTCCGGCTCGAATTCTTCACAGAAAAAGTCAGTATCATACCTCCGTGGAGCGAAATGTATCGCTTTGGGCTTGAACAACATTGGGAAATTTTGAAAAATCAAAAAAGTGGGGATTTTGAAAGACAATTTTTAGACCAATATCATACAAACAACCCGTGAGCTACAACCCGAAACCACCAATAAGGTTTTGGAAAATTGAAACGACGAGTGGAGTGTATTTAAAAAAAAAAAAACTTCTATGTGATCCACTCTTTATTTAAAAATAAAAAACATTGTTGCTCTCTCAATTCAATACCCAATCGGTAGTCAGGCAGGGGTGCACATTTTGCCCAAGTTTGATTGTATACTATTTATTGATGACCTTGTGGACTTCTTACCGGGCGGTGTCGAGTACGGTGAAATGACAATTAAAGTTTTGAAGTTCGCGGATGATATTGCACTTTTGGCAGCCGCACCCGATTCACTGCAGCTAATGGTCGTCTGTTTCAATATTGTAAACTTTGGAATTTAGTTGTTAAACCCTGAAAAAATCCAGGGGTTTGATTTTCAAACGTGGAAGAGGACGCAATTGCGCAAACGAAAAATGGAATTACAATGGTGAGCTCATCGAAGTTAGTACAGAATTCAAATACCTACGAGTTAATTTCAGACATCTAAATAAGGAAAAACATTTAAAAGAAAAACTAATGGAAATGAACTCAATTTGGAATAGATGTTTCTGTAACAAAAATGAAGCCCATATCAGCAAGTACAGGATATTTGAAGCAGTATCAGAATCAGTGCTGTTTTACGCGGCGCAAACTAGGGGAACGAAGATGTATGATACAGTCGAGAAGTTTCTGCGATACAATTGGAAAAGAATTTTTCAATTGCCAAATAGTACACCTAACTACGTCATCATGTTAGAAACTGGTTTATCCCCGCTTTTCATACGAACTTAGAAAATACAAGTGGATTATACAATGAAGGCTGGTACGCTGATTGGATAGATCTAACAACAGAATGTGGAATAGATATAAAAATTATACTAATAATAAAGAGCTAGAAACGTCGCTTTACCAGCTCATTTCTGCAGTAGACCTTAGACAACGAGAACAATTCTTGAATGATGCAACTGGATGCATAGGAAAATTTACAGCAGATTAGAACATAATCTGGGGGACAAAAACTATTTCAGTGACAAGAATAGTATTGCTGAAATAGATTTTTTCAGTTTTCTTTATTGAGACTTTATAATTCACAAAGTGTTTTTTGATTACAATTTATTTTTTTTTTTTATATCACCCGACTTACAAAATTATGTCTGGCTTCACAAGTACTTTATAATTTTTTGAAGTAAAGATGAAAACTAATCTTCTGCTCCCAATATAATTACACCGTTAATGTATCTCTTACAATAATAATAATCGTATGCTTGCTCCCGACATACGTTCTCATATTGCTGAAATATCAACAATGGTAAAACTGCGAGCAGAACTTCTACCACTGAACTTCATATCGTATAGAGAAGATCTACCTATTATATGTTCGCTCTGCAACTTAAAGGAAAGAGAAGATGTTTCTCATTTTATGGGAAAATGTCCGATTTTTAAGGAAATAAGAAGGAATTTTTTAGCGATATTCTAACACCAAACCAAGTCGTACGCTTGCTGAATGACATGGATGTAAAAAAGTTATTCCAATTCTGCAGACTAGCTTATTTTCTTACTACTTGTACTTTCTTATACTCTTTATAGAAAATGTATTATAAATGAAACCATTTAAATAAAAAAACAGTTGGTAATTAATTTTTGAAGTAAACTTTGTCACATATTGTAACTGAAAGTTGTTTCTTAAAACCTGTGATATTTAAGGAAAAATCTTATTTATATTCATTGATTTAAAATAACAAAAATGGCATGCTTTTTGTTTTTTTCGTAAACTTTTAAACTGAATAATGAAAACTTATAAAAACTAACTAGCTAACTAACTAATTGTTGTTCTCTAAATTTTTTACGATACACAGTATAGGTAGGTACCTACAGTATAAACTTTGCTTTTAATTGAAATAAAGTTGATAAAGGCCCAGATAGTATTGTCACGTTTCAAAGAGAGATCCGAAGAGCCCCGTTCAAAGGGCAATATCATACAACGTTCCGACTCGATCGCGAAGAAAAAAAAAGAAAGGCAGACTAAAACACTCCTAGCACCTAGCACACATAATTGCGAATAAACCAATTCAAAACCGGGAGCCTCGTCGACGCTTTCTGAGGTAAATGCAGGGTACAGGCGAGTCACTAGAAGTGTGAAGTAGATGGGTAGGGGAGTTGTTACTCTTCGAGATCGCAATGCTTAAAACGCAGTAAAAGAAAGAAAAGAAGAAACATCGAGAATGCTAACTCTTCAAGGGTGACTGATATTCTTGGTCAAAATTCAACCGCTTATACTCAGGTTATTATTATTGACCGAGATACTGGAATTTCGCACATTATTTTCCTTAGGGCGACTGATATTCTGACTGGAACTTCATTCACACCACACCATCTTTTTTTTACTTTTCAAAGCAAACAAAATGTAAAATCCAGCTTATTTTAGCACCTTACTTAGTTTGGATTGAAAAATGTTTTAAAAAAAACTTTGGAAGGACAGCTGTGTCAGCAATAACACACTTGAACGTCATAAAAAACTCTCACCAACTGCTTAAATAAAATTATGAATATCTCGTATTTTTCAGGAAGCACATACAACCCACCCGTTTAGGTTCTAATTCTTAAAGACTTTAACAAACAATTGAACTAAATAAAAATAAAAAACCACACCAGTTACCGCACCACACCAAACACAAAAAAAATAGGTCAGAAAGTAAATATGTAGGAGTAAGTAGGTACAATGGAAACTCTTTATGCTCGTATGTGAAAACTGTGCATGTAACTGCTGCTAATACCCTTAACGACACCAAGATTGGATTGATTATTATCAAAGACAAAACTGAATAAGGGACGTCAACTAAAATCGCCCGATATCCGACACTTTGAACTTCAAGTCAACACATATTCACTTGTCAGGAAAGAGGGTTAATATTTTTTCAACTTGGCCCTTATATTTGGACGGACATATTCAATAAAGTCATGATCTTTATCTTTGAAGCCAATTAATCACGACGAAATTTTCTCGCATGGAATATGGAAGCAAAATTATGTACTTTGAAAATAATTTAAAACGAATGAGCAATAAGGAAATTCATGATGAGTGAACTTTACATGTAAGTATTGAAAACGAAAAATACGGACAAGAAGAACAACGAACGAGCCCAACACAACGCCGCTTTTCAACTGACCACTCACAATCCATTCATTGGCTATACGACCTACAGGCTTCAGCTATGGGCAATCCATTATGGAGAGTGTATCCTGCCTGCTACCACACTTAATACCCTTGCATACCCTTTGAGTCGTTTTTATCTACATTCACTTAAAGTAGAAATTAAAATAATAACAGTCCATTAACAGGCAAATAACTGTAACCGTATTGTACAAGAATGTATTCATCAGGATTGTGTGTGTTCGACTTCCATGAATCATTTGTTTAATAAATTTGTCTCTGATGATATCCGTTAGAAAGAGTATGGTTTTTGTGGACAGGTGAAATGTATGACGCATTTGACGGGACTTTTTTATAATTAGGTGTTCAGTTATCACTTTTTAAAGAGACTTTATATGTACAATGTATTATCTCAGGTTCGCCGAAACAAACGCCATGAATCAGAGGATTTCCCATAATACTGTAATGAACACCCAACATTTATACCAATTTCCTAATCGAAAACGTTTAACCGAAAACACAACTGGCAACACTATAATGGAATGGTATAAAATGACAGGCATTGTTTGTAAGCCAGTGTGTGTGAGTGTAGAGATGCTTGACAGCAAATGTGGAAACCATGGAGAAGAAACTGGAACGCTCTAGATAAGTATTGTTCTATATAAATAGGCCGCTGACGCAACGAGCAGTCAGTTCTGATTATAGAGTGATAAAGTTAAGAGTGAATTGTTGTGAACAAGTGATAGTCCAAAAGTCGAGTTGAGTTCGAATAAAGTATTGATACTGAATAAAAGTGGTAGAAATAAATTAAAAAGTGAAGTTTTATTTTTGCGAACTAAGCGCACGTTACATTGGTGTCAGAAGTGTAAATAAAACTTATTTGACTAATAAAGTGTAAAAAAAAAAAAAAAAAAAGTAAAAGTAAAAAGAAAAGTAATAATTATATACAGTAAAAATGGGTAAGTTGTTAGAAGAGCTCAACTGCATTGAGCTTAAAAGTGAGTTAGGTAAGCGAAATCTTTCTAGAGCGGGATCGAAAAATGAGCTCGTCCTGCGTTTGCGTAACTATTTGGAACAGCAAGGGGAAGTCGTAAACACTTTTGTTTTTGAAATAGAAGTGGAAGAAGAGGAAGTAAGTGAAAGTGTAGATTTTTCTAGTATGATGAAACTTTTGTTAGAACAGCGAAACGAGCAAAAGAAGGAACAGCAGAATATTCTCGGACGTTTGGAAGAGCAGAGAAACGATCAAAAGAAGGAACAGCAGAATGTTCTCGAACAACTGGAAGCACAACGAAACGAGCAAAAGAAGGAACAGCAGAATGTTCTCGAACAACTTGAAACACAAAGAAACGAACAAAAGAAGCTGATTGAAGAACAACGAAACGAGCAAAAGGTGGAACAACAGAATATTCTCGAAAGACTTGAGGCGCAACAGAATGTTTTGGAAGGTCAGAAAAACATTCTAGAAAGCAAATTGGGTAACATTGAGAAAAATGTTTGTGGTCTAGAAAAACGCATTGAATGTGTTGAGAAACGATTTTCCAAGCTTGAGAGTCAATGCGAAAGTCAGCTTGCCACTTTGGAGAAACGAATCGAAAACATGGCTAAGGAACTAGACCAGATGCGGAAAATGGAGCTACGGAAAACTTGTGGAGATTGTCTAAAGCAAAGAGAAGTACAACCACCAACATTCGATGGACAGTCGTCTTGGTCAGTTTACAGGAGACAATTCGAGGCAGCTGCGACAGCAAATGGCTGGGTTGACGAAGACAAATACACAGCACTGACTCTTGCTCTTAGAGGACCAGCAGCTGAATTACTTCAAACTGTTCCAGCTGGTAAGAGCAACGATTTCAGTTCTCTCGTGGCAGCTATAGATAAACGCTTTGGTGATAGCCACTTGAAAGAAGTCTTCCGAGTCCAACTCAATAACAGAGTCCAGAAAAGGGGTGAAAGTCTACAGCAGCTCCAAGCAGACGTCGAAAGACTAGTTCACCTGGCATACCCGGATGCTGGAGAAGAAATCATCAACCATCTGGCTGTTGAGTCCTTCGTTCGTGCCATTTCTGACAAACATCTTCAGAGATCTGTGCGAACTGCTAGAACACGAACTCTTTCTGAAACTCTAGAGTTTGCATTAATGATGGAAGCATCTGAGCAAGCTTCTCAAATGGTACATTGTCAAAGAGAAGCCATATTCGAGGCTGGATCATGCCCAGGAGTTAAGCTACAAAGGAACCAGTGGAACGGACTTGCCAGATGTTGGAATTGTAATAAGACGGGGCACTTACAGCGACAATGCCGGTTTCCACCAATTAAAACTGAAACTTCTTGTCGACGTTGTGAAGTCCAAGAAAATCAATCCGTGAGCTGTAGAGTAAGACCGCAGACTTATCAATACCGAATTGGACATCAGGTAGAAAACCCCCAATGGAATTGCTGGGGGAAAGTAGAGACCAAGACTCAGCGGATGAAAATGGAACCCATATTCGGATGGAACAAGGAAGAATTGAGGTCTGCTCAAACGAAGGATCCAGACATCGGACCGATTCTCAAATGGAAAGAGAACAACACGAAACCTGACTGGGACGACATTTCTGACCAAAGCCCTGTTGTCAAAGCCTATTGGGCACAGTGGGATTCGCTTCGCGTGCAAGAAGGAGTACTCCAGCGCAAATGGGAATCTCCTGACGGTAAATCTTTTGTAATGCAGCTTATTGTTCCTCAATCGAAAATCAAGGAGGTTTTACAAAAGATGCATAGAAGCCCTACAGGAAGCCACCTGGGAGTTAACAAGACGCTGGAGAACGTGCGAAAACGCTTTTACTGGCTGCATGTTAGAGGTGACGTGGAGAAGTGGTTCCGAAATTGTTATGTCTGTGATTCAAACATAGAGGTGGGTAGGCTTACAGATAGACCTAATAGAACAGGGACATGGGCCACAGTGTATGGCGACCGGATGAAGACCCGGTATGACACAAAAGCGACAAAGGCAGGATTCCAAGCAGGAGATCGTGTGTGGCTTTATAATCCTCATCGTCAAAAGGGATTGTCACCGAAACTTCAGCAGAACTGGGAAGGTCCTTATACTGTTGTCACGAGGATTAACGACGTGGTTTACCGCATCCAAAGAGGATTAAGAGGCAAGTTAAAAGTAGTTCATTGTGACCGGCTGCATCGATATAGTGGCGAGGCTGCAGATGGAATTATTCGGGACGAACAATCTTAAGGAGGGGGCAGTGTAATGAACACCCAACATTTATACCAATTTCCTAATCGAAAACGTTTAACCGAAAACACAACTGGCAACACTATAATGGAATGGTATAAAATGACAGGCATTGTTTGTAAGCCAGTGTGTGTGAGTGTAGAGATGCTTGACAGCAAATGTGGAAACCATGGAGAAGAAACTGGAACGCTCTAGATAAGTATTGTTCTATATAAATAGGCCGCTGACGCAACGAGCAGTCAGTTCTGATTATAGAGTGATAAAGTTAAGAGTGAATTGTTGTGAACAAGTGATAGTCCAAAAGTCGAGTTGAGTTCGAATAAAGTATTGATACTGAATAAAAGTGGTAGAAATAAATTAAAAAGTGAAGTTTTATTTTTGCGAACTAAGCGCACGTTACAATACATAGCAACAGGGTCACAAGCGCCGCCTAAATTGAATTGCATTTCTCATCTCAAACCGCCACTGTCACTCTATGAGTAGCTGTAGCCGTTTGTGTATCTCAGAACTCAATCAAAAGAAATCTAATCGCACGCAGAGTGTTATTAAAAATAATTTTTCTTGATGGCGACGTTCTCAGTTCAAAAAAACAGTGACTGTTTGTTTATTTGAATAACCAAAATAAAAATCTTTTGTCAGAATAAATTATTGAGGAACTTGTGAGGTTTGTGTGTATGTCTAGTTGAACTCCGAGAAATTGAGTGACTAACTTATTCTCATGACGAAAATTTAATTAGCAAATCAGGTTACTGAAACGTTCATTTTAAAAGCAAAACAAAATTACATTTAAGTTAGTATAGATGTGTTAATATTGTATTTTTCAGTCAAACATTAAAACAGCGTAGTAAAAATGAAAGTTCTTAGTACACATAATCAAACTTTCCTTTATAACTCCAAAAGCAAATGAGAAAAACAAAGATTGGAATAGTAAAAATATAGAGAGAGGAAGAAAGATTAAGTCTCGCTCAAGGTGTTCAAGCTTGTTTTATGAATACAGTTAAGGAAATACAAGGCATAATTAAATGTGGCACTAGATTTTTTTATTTTACATAAACAAAGTGACTGACAGTGACAGCCAAGACTCTATTGACGGAGACACTCTGCAATCGTGATTTCTTTATTGAACGGTGTTTCTACTTTGTTTTGTGCTCCGAACAATGTTTCTTACTCTATTGTCAAAAGGGTAAGTTAAACACACCTTTTTGGAGCAAAAATATGACATCTGTCTATGATTTAACACTGATAGTGTTTTCTTGTCATTCAATTTGTGTTTGAAATACAAACATGATCTTGAGCAGCAAACCAAATCATGAACTTTTTTCAATTCAACAATCAGCTAATGAGAACACAAATTCGTGTGTGAAAATTCAACTGAACGCTGCTGGATTTGAAAGTCCTGTTCACACCATTATTTTTTATATTTCTTCTTCACTTTCGCTGCTCTTTAAGTTTGACAGGAACTATTAAAAAAGTTACCACTGTCTGTTCGTCCCCATTTAAGCTAAGAGCTTAAAAACTACCCAACGGATTTTGATGCGGTTTTGTTTTTAATACATAGAGAGCGCCAAAAGAAAAGTTTATGTATGCATGTCTCAAATGATTCCGTCTAACATCGACCAATGATCGTAGTTTTACTTAACAAGGATCGGTAAAATATTCCCATTACATATAATGAAATGAATTTGGAATTTATGAAAAAAATTTATGAAAAAAATTTTATAAAAAATTTAACAAACCAAAATTTCTTCATTTATAGGTAAATATTTTTTAAAAAGCAAATACATTTTTTAAAAAGCACAAAAAAATATAGTTTTAATAACAACGTGTTATGCTCAGATCATTGCAAAGTCAACGTGTAGCCCGGCACGGCACTTAAAGAGAATTTTATCCTTTGTATGACTGACACTAAAACCCCATCAAGTGTAGCTTGTAGGTTCAGCAGTTTTACATATGTAACATGTCCGGTTTTGTTTGTGACCAAATTATTCAAATGTTTTTAGCATTTGTGATTTTGGGCAACTTAGAACCAACTCCTTTACAGGAAGACTTTGAAATATGATTGGCCATTTGGTTTCAGGTTAGTGGCTCCTTAGGCCCGTGGGATCTAATGTATCCTCATACTAATGGAACCATTTTGAGCTTACAATGAAGCGGGAGAGACGCAGGCCGTCGATGTGGGTAAGATCACTAGGGTCATTGAAGAAACACCTACCTAGGTGAATCCTATGTATGTGATCTAAAGCGGGGCATCAACAGAGAGGGGAATAGTCTCCTTCTCATCCATACAGCTTCTCCAAAAATCGTTAGAGGCGACTCCTAGCCTTGCGGCATGTCTTAAATAATACAGTGTCCTGAAATAACACCTATCGTCGCACTAATATGTTTTCTGTTGAGAGAGATCAAGCCGTTCGGCCGCTTAAGACATAGCTTGGGCAAGATTTGTTTCGTTGCGTTACACGTTAAACAGCTTGACCATCTCAGATTAGTTTTCTGCCATTTGCTTTTAGTTGAACAACTTACTTACTTGGGTTAACATTACAGTTCGGGGTAAATTTGGACCTCAAGAAACATCGTTCGCCAACCATTCCGATTTCGGGCGAACTCTCTCTAGTTTTGCACTCTAAGCCAACATGGAGCGTTTAAAGTCCAACCGATCCACGTGTCCCAGCCATAGTAGCCTCGAGATACCTACTCTTTACAGCAAAGTTGACAATATGACTGACTTGTTATACATACAAAGTGTGCCAACTTTCATGGTAATTAGTCAAATAGATATACGTTCATATGTGTCGATTCAACCTTTTATACGTGAAATTTTATTGTCTTGGCTAATGTTGATTAGTCTTTTTTTAACACTTTGCCGGTATACAAGAAAACAGCAGGTGCTAGTGGAAAATACAAACAGTGTTCCACATTTGTTATTATTATTTTCCTTCACGGCTTATTGTGGTCGACCAAATATATCTGATGAATCACATTCTAAATAATTATTCGTTTTTTAACCCCTTCTTGTCTGCTCTGCTTCAACCAACGAATGGATTTCAAATTGTTCTTCTTTGTTTTGTAAAATTGTTTTGTTGAAAAAAGTAAAAAATATTAAAAGAATTTATTATTTTCAGCGGAGTGTAATGATTTTAAGATCAAAATGAAAAGTTCAAGTGACCTGGGCCAAACGCATAGGAGTGAAGGTCACTTCAAAATTGTTTTGCAGAATTGGTTGAATAAATAATTGAGGTGAGTGCAGCTAGCAAAGTATGAAATTTTTATTTCCAATCGAATCCGAATCAAAAACCATTAGAGTTCCCTAATTTTGCTCAGGCAAACCTGCTATGTATCGTGTTTCTATAAAAACACTATCAACCGTTTACATGACTTATAAGGGTAAATTACACTTTCACGTAACATCTGGCAAACTTACTGGGCATTTCATATAGACCTTTTACTTCCAACTAGTGCTAAATGGTTGAGGAACCTGCATTGAGTTGAGGACAATTATTCGAACATTGTTTACTTTTATGTTCTTTTTCTATATCATGCTAAAAGCGAGTGAACACATCATAAATATAAATAAATATAAATATTTATCGATAAAATGCACTGCGTTCTAAAGCTAAGACAGTAAACCGAACTACCGAGGCATTCATTTCATGGTATCAAGTTGATAGCGCTGGCAATTGGAACCTGTTGAATTTAGCACTTCGCTATCATCATGGACGTCATAATTAACTGACTACGTAAGCAATTAGAAACATTATGAAAAAATGTTAATAGTAGAAGCACGCTCAGTCGAAAATATTGCTGTTGCAAGTGCAAGTCTTGCTGATAATCCGAATCCATAGATTTCCCGGCGTTCGCAGCAATTGAAAGTGCAATACTCCTCACAATTGCTCATTTCGCATTTGAATTTCACAAAAATTGTCTGCAGGTGAACAGTAAAACTCATAATTGGATCATCTGAGATCAAAAAATAGAAATGCCATTGTTATGATGATAAGTGTTATTCAAAGATAACGTCAAGAGCTTTTTTTATTCTCGAATTTTTGTGACATTAAGAAGTGAATACAAGGATTTTCGACTTAAAAATGGGTCTATTTGTTATTGTAAAATTAATAATTATAACAAAAAAGCTATCGGTGTAACCTGTTGAATTCAGAAAAAAGTAGTATGCCAAATATCAAAAGATCGCACAGATTTTCAGTTGAACTGTCTTCAAAAGTATCATGTGTCAGAAAATCGGTCTGAAAAAGAGCAGAGTAACGAGTGCTTAAAATTCTTTATCTTTGTTGTCGGGAAACTTCCTTTGAATTATTTTAAAATGTGACTCAGCAATCTTAAGATGCACAAACACATAAAAATATAAAAAAAAATGTTTAAAACTCATCCTTCTCCCTCTCTGTGCATCGCATGTTTACTTTTGAAAAGAAAAAATGAGTGACCCTTTACAACCAACAAACCTGGCATACCAAAAGCCGGCAAACCCAGCCATACAGAAAGGACTAAAGACCTATAATTCTGACTTCTTTTATAACATCAGGTCCACAGCGAACTAGGAGGTGCAAATTTGAAGAAGTGTGTGTCACGAGGAACCCCATAAGGAGGTATTCTCTCACCCCTACTCTGGATCCTGGTCATGAATGAGATCCTCGTAACTCTCAAACATGATGGCTTGAAAAAGGTAGCCTATGCCGATGGCCTAGCTCTTATGGCGACGGAGAAATTCCCTACCACTATCAGCGCATAATTGAACAATGTACTAACCAAGGTCTGCGCTTGGAGTTAACCCCCACAAAACAGATTTGGTACTCTTCACAAGTAGAAGAAAACTACCTACTTTTGAAATGCCAAGACTTAATGGAACCCCACTTAAGATCTCTAATCAAGCCAGATACTTGGGAGTGATCTTAGACGAAAAACTGAACTGGGGTCCCAATATACGAGAAAGACACAAAAAAGCTATGATAGCACTGTATTCGTGTAACAGGACCAAATCCCAAAATCATCATGTAGATGTATACTGCCATTGTTAGACCTATTCTATCTTATGGCAATTTGGTTTGGTGGAAGGCGCTGGAAAAATCCACGCATTTAAAAAACCCTAACCAAACTACAAAGAACAGCCTGTATTTGCGTAACAGATTTTATCACGCAGACAACAATATCTGCACGGATTACATAACTCCAAGACCCTGCTGGGTTCACGGTCACAGTGGCATGGAAACGAAAAAGCGAACGAATTAGCGAGAAAAGGCTCAGCACTTCCCCCTTCTCTCATTGACCTATTAATCAGGGTCCCACTCTGTGATATTCGTAACAAAATAATCGAAAATCCAATGAAAGATGGGAATACCTAGATGTCTGTGTCACTTCCAAGAAACTATGGCCAAAATACGATAAGAACGGATCTGAAAGGCTACTATCCTTGAATTACCACCGCTTATCAGTATTATAACATGCCACAACCTATTAGGCTACCACAAAAAGAATGGGTTTTTGCACCGATGACTTGTGCAGAGAATGCAATGATGAAAATGTATATGAGGATACCACTCACTTCCTTTGTCACTTCCCAGCAATCTGCCACACCGGGAAAACATTTCTAGGCAATTAGTTCTCCAACTAACTAGAAGAATTATCAGACACTCCAAAAAAACAGCCTGCCACAAAATGGTTAAAAATTGACGAATCGTAAACTCATAGGTTTTTAGGACGTTATAATACTCCAGGGTATTACAATGGTTTAAGTGTGGCGGAAATAAGATCAACCGTCAGCCCATTCTACCTAACCTAACCTAACCAAGGTTTGGCAAAACCTATTCGTTGAAGCCCTAGGGTCGCCCTGGGGTCGCCACAAAGCGTTTTTGAGAAACTTAAAGTCGCCCTGAATGTCAAATTGAGTGTTTTTTTGAGCCCTAGGGTTGACATAGGTTTTCCCTCAACTCGCCCTAGGTTTTTGCTGTGGCGATTTAAGAAATTTGTCAAATGTCATGTATTTTTTTTTTTTCATGACAGGGATATGTGGTGATTTGTCGTTTAGCATTTTTGAGGACTGGAAAACCCAGGTTTTTTTGACAACTCATAGGGTTGTCAAGAAAACCTGGGTCAACCCTGGGGAAAGTTCAACGAACGAACCTAGTATGTGATTATAACGATTTTGAGTTTAGACCTTTCGGATATGCATTGAGATTCAACCACACCAACTTACTGCAAAATAAAATTGGTTGAATAAATAAATAATGATAACAAATTAATTCTTTTTCAAAAAAGTTCGTATCTGAATGCGAATGAAGATAGACAAACAATAAATACAAAACTTTCCGCTTTGCTATGTTTTTCTTTTTTCAAAGCCTTACTTAATCTTAAAGACTTCTTTTAGATAACCTCTAACTTCTATGTTTGTTCTATATACGAGTGTACCAAAAAGATCAAAATACCTACACAATCATTAAGCACCACTAAAATGAATCATTGATTTTTAGAACAACTTAGAGACAAAATGATTGTTGTAGTGAAAAATTTTGAATTTGAAGCTATTTAGATAAGATACGAGTGATTTGAACTCTGATCTTTGGCAAAGAGAATTGTGATAAAAACCTTTAATCGTCTCCATTCGTTTTGGAGTACTAATTATAGGCTAAAAAAAACTTTTGGTTGCACTGATAATAAGCTGCAAAAAAAACTTTGATTTCGTGTATGGTTATCTCGGCATCCAATAATTAAAACATGCTTCTCATCTTTTATTAATAAAGTCAAACTAAATTAACCAAGAGAGAGAGCCTTTACCATAACTTGGCAATAAAAAAATAATCCAACAAGACTTCTTGTTCGGGGTAAACTAGTTTAGACAAATCCAATCACAAGAGTGAAAAAGTTGCTGCACCAAAAAAAAAAGTGACACACTGTAGTGAGACTAGAATACATAGATAAATTTGAAGCCCTACAAAAGTTGACTTCTTTGAAACCATACTAGCTACGAACGTAGCCAAATCAATTATAAGAAAAAGAAAAAAAACATGCTTACCGATATATTTGCTTGTATGTTGTTGTTGGCCATTATTTGCATTTTGACTGCTAAAAGCTTGCCCCATTTTGCTGCTTCTGACGCAAAATCAAAACTCGAACAAACAAAACAGAATGTTAATCCCAAAAATATGTGCTGCACTTCTTCTTCAACAACACGACGACACTTTGGCCTTAGCGATGCGGTAGAGGACAGAGTATCAATGAAAACGAAAAGTTTAAGCTGTGTGTTTTCTTCTTATCTACGAATTGATACCGAACTAGGTACACAGTCACGAAGAGACAATCAAAGCTTAATGGCAAATTTTAATCACAACGATATTAATAAATTCGTTTCACGTTTATACAAAAAATTTAAAAAAAAAAAAGTAGGATTGTTAATATGGCATACAATTGCGTTTCGTATAAAAAAATTCTCGCTCTGTGTTATCGTTCACGTTCACTGCCAACACCATCAACGAGCAAATAGCAACTCTTTTCTTTTTTAATTAACAAATATGAACCATGAATTGAACAAAAGAAGCGCAACAGAAGTGCCCTTTTTTTCTGAGGAATGGAACCGGAAAATGACTACACAAGTACACAGCCAGAAGAGAAGGAACACAGCACAAAGACGTAAAGCTGCAGTGTACGTACGAACAGGAAGTCCAACAACAGTATCTTCGTCGTCTCTGTTTTGCAGTTCAATTATAATTTGCAGAGTATTTTTCTATTTTTGGATAAAAATCGCTAAAATGCTTTCTTTGTATTTACAAAAAAAGCAAAATAAACCGAAAACAAAAACGAGAACTCACAAGTGATCACTGATTATTCACATGTTCCTCCTCAAAGAGGATATTTTTAAATCAAATTAATTATAGCTTGAGTGAGAGAGTTTTTATTTTCCTTTTCTTCTAAAATCCCTTCATAGTTCAACACGATTTTTCAGAATTTTGTGTTTAATTTTCTTTCGCAAGTTGTGTTTACTGATTGCGAACAAAATAATTAATAGGAGCCCAACACTCGCAAGCAAGAAGTTTCACCGAACAGCACGTAAATTAAACTGCTAAATAAAGTAACTCATTTATTTAAAATTCACAAAGACCATAGACTTCGACGACTACGACTACTACGACGACAGCGACAGCGACAGCGACTACGGCCTGTGGTTGGTAGCTGGTGAGCTTTCAGAGTTTATGCTTGAGAAGTCTGAATGATGAATATTGATGACGACCGACCGCAACAGCGACGTCGATGAGTGCAGAGGCTGACATGAAGCAATCTTGCTCTGGATTTGTTGTGTAACTTGATTTTTGCTTGCCTATGTATCTTTTTCAAAACCAAAAAGTAGAACTTGGTTTTTTTATTTTTTCGACCATATTCACTAATTCAATATTTTCGTCTGCAATATGGCTGCTAGAAATGACACTGACTGGGAGTTGATTTCGATTTTCTTGTCTATATCTCGCTCTCTGGTTATGTCTGGCTATGGCTCTGGGCCTCTGGCTCTGGCTCTGGCTCTGACTCTGGCCTGACATCTATTAGATAGCTCTCTTGAGTGAGTTTCCTATAAGTCACTCGGTTAAACTTTTTACAACGAAAGCTTTTTAACATGAAAAAAAGAACCAGTGGGGTGTTCAGTAGATAGAACAATGATAAAAAATAGACGATAAATCTGGCCGACTGACAAAATCAAACTGATTTGTCACACTGTCATTGAACCTGGAAAAGAGACGTTTATGACTTATCACAGGCTTATCGAAAAAATAATTTTAAGGCCATTGTGATGGGTTCTTTAGCTGCTCGAAATACAGACATTTGCCTTTGTGCACAAGACGAAGTAATAAAGCAAAGTAGTCGCATTTGATTAGTGATTAGGTCTTATCAACATTCTTCATATCAGGTATTGCCTTTGCGATAGGAATGTTTACACTTCTTTGTGCAGTGAATATGGTTGTATGTGTTCTTGTTTCACTTTATGATGCCAATCATTTGTATGTACTTTGTTTTGTAAGCATTCAGCATTTTCCCTTTGCAAAAAGTTCTTGTTTATTATAAGTTAAAGATAAGGGGTATAACTTTCAGTTAGTTGCATCGCAAAAAAACGTTTATTTTAGGAAATTGGTTTGTATACCTCCGCACAGTAAAAAGAGCCTATCAGTCGTTGACAGAACCATGAATTTTTTTACTGCCTACTTGAATCATAAGCTTAGCGGAAAATAAAATAAACAATAAATTTTATTACGACGGGTTCACAAAAACAACTAATAAAAAAAATTAAATCCTGATTTCAGAACAATTACAAAATATTTAAGCATTTTGAATAATTTTTCATTTGTATGAGATTTTAACGATACAAGAAAAAGACCGTCCTCAACCTAGTTGGAGTGCCTAACTGGAAGCAAGCCAGGCACCGAATTGGCTAGAAATCTGGAGAGGCGTCATGGCTTAGGTTGTTAAATGAAACCTGTTGTAAATGAGGTAGCATTTAACGTTCGAAAAACTTTTAAATGCTTAACACTCTGAAGAAAAATACTTTCAAGCGGTCGATGATTGAAATGCCAAACAGCAAGATTGCAAGATCAATATTCAGTGGGACTCAGTTTTCAATTGGCGGGTTCTTCACCTTGTCGAGTAAGTCAATCCCATGTTTGAGTACTGCAGTCATCACTGTGAAACTGGAAGAGTATACTTTCAAAGGAAACCCTTCCAACTAGGTTAAGCCACGCTTTTGTAGTACCGTCTCAAAGGATGGGACAGTGATGCTCCGCCTTCCAACAGAAATCTGTCCAGCGCGTTGAGATCGATAGATACTCGACAGACATGAACAGAAATGCCATAATAGACGCACTTTACAAACAAAAAATTGACTTCTAAAAAATGTAATGTTAATGTCCCATTAAATGAAACTTTTACCACTTATTTCTTAGGCCATTTAATCGGTAGGCGCTCATGAGGAGGCAGCTTTAAATAGTGGTGGACATAAGGTTTGTTTAAAGTGCACTGGGGCGACTTTGTACGCACTAAAATCGCACTAAGGTGTTCGATGTGACAATATTTTTGGTCCAGCGCATTTGCACTGTGTTCGATGTTTGTCCGGTGCAAGCACTCAGAACGCACAAAAGTGCCCAGGTTATTTCTGGGGTTAAGGTTTTCAGAGCTGTCATATGAAAATCAGCTGTTTGCGGCAAAAAGATTATTTGTAGATTGAAAAAAAGAAAGAAAGAATAATAATAATAAAAGAATTTATTATTTTATTTTCTTACGGAGTGTCATGATTTTTAAATCAAAAATGAAAAAGTGCAAATGACCTTCACTCCTATGCGTTTCGCCTAGGTACAAACAGTGGGCTCATCAGTTAAAGTTACAGTGCAAACACACTGTAAACTTTATATTTCTAGGGGCAACCCTTCTCTAGGTGCATGAATGTAATCACATTCCCCTAGAAATATAAAGTTTACAGTGTGTTTGCACTGTAAACTTTATATATGTGTCGACAAACATCGACTAAACATTGCGTCTTAGAAAGGTACAAACAACATCTAACTGATGAGCCCACTGTTTGTACCTGAGCGAAACGCATAGGAGTGAAGGTCATTTGCACTTTTTGATTATTTGTAGAGCAAAGTAAATTTTTTTTGCAATTGGATTAAAAATTGAATATTTGTTTCAACTCTAAAACTAATTTATGAAAGTCAAGTGCTACATTAAGTTTAGCTCTTAAGTTTTCGATGTGAAGTCAAATTCAGAACAGGTTTTCAGTGTATTGACAGGTTTTTAGTGCATTGACATTCCCCTGAAAAAGCTAATTAAAAGTTCGTTGAACTTTCCCCAGGGTTTTCCAGTCCTCAAAAAACGCTTTAAAAAAAAATACATGCCATTTGACAAAAACTCACCTCTCAGTAAGCTAGGGCGAGTTTATGAAAAACCTAGGTCAACCCTAGGGCTAAAAAAAACACTCAATTTGACATTCAGGGCGACTTTAGGTTTCTCAAAAAACGCTTTGTGGCGACCCCAGGGCGACCCTAGGGCTTCAAAGAACAAACCTAAAATAGCAACACAACAACTGTCAATCCTATGACAACTTTTTGGTGTTTGCTCCGAAAAAGAATGTTTGGTGTTTATTCACCATGCCTGGATTAGTTTAGAATAACCTTTTTGCACTTGTTTTTGAGTAAAGGCCCCAACCCATAGAACGCGTTGCGCGCGTGCGGCACCGCTTCCAACTGACAGCTCGATTAAATACACACGTTCTTATGAGAGGTGACCCATAAGCACCGCGAGCAACGCGCCGAACGAGCCGAGTAGCCCAACTTTCTACTTTGCCGCGGCTCTCACGCGGTGACATTTGCTGTCAAACCCAATTTGAAGTTCTCTCTTGTTGCTAGTGATGAGATAGAACAAACTGATACCTCAGAGATGTGACTCAATTGTGGTTGCTACTGCTGCTAAAATAACAGTTTAAGTAGCGTTTTCAATCAGATTTTATTGTCAAACTATTTTAAATGTTGTAAATAAGTTAGTTGAGGCATAACGATCGGTTTTTTTTTTTTTGAAAATTATGAAACAAAAATATTTTAAAGTTTGACAACAGCAAAAAAAAGTATTAAAAAACGTATTTTTTGTTTTATTTTACTGTAGTCACAATTTAAAAAGCTGATGCTTCATTTGTTGCAAAAAAAATTAATTCTTTGAAGTCAAGTGCCAATATTTACGCCAAATTTAGTAAAATATCTACAAAATACAATGTTTTTTTATATATAATATGCGAATACATATATGAACTAAGACATGCACTTTTTTGGCTTATAGTCTATTCCCATTGGGACAAAAACGCGGTTTTGGTAGCAAATCCCAAATACTAACAAATTTTCACATTAGTTTTGCCAGAAACTCATGTTTTCAGTAGCGAAATGTTTTCAAGTCGCTTATGATGAAACCAATAGCAAATAAGTGACGGAATAGAAGCTATTTTATGTTCTAAATTTGTTCACCATAAGCAAATGCTATAACAAATCTTTTTTTTTCACTTCTAACATATAATTTTTTAAGTGTTTTATGATATAAATTGGTTTGTGTTTGACTCAATCTTTCTATTCTACAATACATGAGTGTAACAATACAATAACATTAATTAAGGTGATTTTTCTAAAAACATAAAGTGCAAAAATGGAGAGGCGTCAAACAAAAACTGTTAAGGAACGGTTCACTCGTTTTAGTAAAAGAATTGCGTTTTTGTCCCATTGAGAGTAGACTATTCAGAGATTTCCCAAACCGAAGCGGTTTTTTTGTTGTGACTGCAACAGTTTCACATAAAAAATTTTATTTTTATCAAGAGTATGTAAGTAACCACAGAAACATGAAGAAATATTGTGACAACAGCGAAAATGCAGCGTCGGCGGCGTAGCTTCATAGTGTTTTTTTTTTTTAAGCCAGAAGCTAGTAAAGTATTCTAGTTCAAAAAAAACTTTCAAAATCTATGGTGGCGCCATTTTCATTTCCAAATTACAAACTTATATAAATTATTTATTCAAAGTAAATACACCCCCGTTTTTCCTGTGATAAATAGAGACAATAAATTACTTAAGTTGTGATTTTTTTCAATCCAGTATCGAGCAAAGTATTCCAATTAAGAAAAAAGTAGTGAAAACGCTGGTATCGCCACCTATATTCACAGCTCCATGAAAAACTTTTTCAAATCAGAAAAGGCGAATCGTTAAACCAGTGGAACGCATAACCAGTGGAACGCAACCTTACAACATATTTTGGTTATTAAAGTCAAAAACTTTGCTGTTTTGTTTTTAACGTATCATAAAGGGTATAACCTGAAACTAATTCGAACTGAAACGGGATTCAATCCTAAGTGAAAATGAGGTATTTGAAGCATTCAAGAAAATATAATCCTTGTACCAGTGAAAACCTCACTCACCTCTAGTTATAGTGACTCATCGACTCATCCCTAGTTCGTTTGACGTTTGTGTTGCCTATTGAAAAACAATTGTCAGAACACCGCGCCGCGTTCATTGGGTCACCCCCATCAGTTGCGCGCGGCAAAACCCACCGCATCAGTTGCCGCGCCACTCCTACCGCACGCAACGCGTTCTATGGTCTGGGGCCTTAAGAGCAGATTAGCGAAAAGTGACAAAATCAAATGTAAACATTTGCTTCAAATATTTTTGTGTTTAATCTGATATCTAATTAAACATGGAATTAGTTGAACTAACATCTGATGTAACATTAGATTTGACTTTAATGTTTGCAGATATATTTGCCTTAGCAATATCTCAAAATGCTTTTTTTAACAACTGGTTCACAGTTATTTTGATATTATACTTTAATGATTATAATTAATGTCTATACAGCAATAACTTTTTTTTTGTTTTTAATTTTTAAGAACTAAGATTGAAGTCCACAAAAGAATTATAAATATTAAATTGTTTACATAGGAGAGAGAAAGGTTTAATATTCAAATAATTTAAGGTTGTTTCATTAGTTCGCAAAATTTTATAATTACGACTTTGGCCGAAGGGTACATTTGTGGTGAACTTATATCAGCCTTTAAAAGTTTGCATAAAAAGATAGGACTTAGAGATGGTCTCCGGTCCTCCAGCGCATTAAGACCAATCAGCAGAGGTCGCGAGCGGTATGAAGGAAGATGAAGATGATTATCCCAGTTAAGATGACGCAGAGCAAACACTAGAAATTGTTTTTGAACGGATTCTATTCAGGCAATGTGACAAGCGTAATATGGGCACCACACTTGGCGTCCATATTCGAAGACCGAACGAACTAGGCCAATGAATAAGCTTTTTGTGACATATGGGTCACTGAACTCTTCGGATTCGGACCAACGCACACTGGGGCCCACTGTATGGAGAGCGTGCTCAAAATGCAAAATTGAGAATAACTGTTTCTTCCAAAGTAAACACGACAAGATTGTCCGGTAAAACTTTGAAGGTCAAAAAGATTGTAGGTTAAAAGAAAATCGGTGTTGAAATTTGTGTTTTAAGCCAAAGGAATTTATGTAGTGATTTAGCGGTCGATTTAAAAATCTAATAAAAAAATCTTTTCGCAAAGTTGCAATGGTCATCGATTGATCAAGGTCAGTAGAAAATAAAAACGTATTTCATTAGCATCAAAAACAAATCATGGAAATAGAAACAAAGAAGCGAACAAATACGTATAAAATGTTTAGACACATTTTTTTCCAATTTGCAAAACGGGCTTTTAAAACTAAGTACGCAGTCTTATAGTGCATATATCTTCTTTTATAAAAACATAAGTAAAAAGTGGAAGCCTCTGCTGCAATTTGGAGTTTTTTAATTATATCTATAAAAAGGGTGTTTAGAAATAGAAAAAAAAAATTCAGGTTCTCCTTCGAATATTGTAATAAAGAAAAAAGTTTTAGTTGATAAATTCTTAACTTGTAATGGTAGGCCATTCGAAAAAAAATTTGATCACGTTGTAGACTATGTTACCCAATTAACGGCTTCCCCTATTGAAGAAACCAACAAAATTAAGAAAGCACTCCGGAACTTCAAGACTCAACTGCGTAGAAAGTCGACATTCCATTGTAAGCATTGTGAACGGATTGTAGCTAATGGTTGGAACAAATTTGTGTGTTTCAAAAATCATTTGTTTCTAGTGTGGTTATGGGAAGACGTCCGGTAGAGTTTCAGGAGTGCAGTGATCAAACTAAAAGTAGAAAAACAGCTGACTTACACTCTGAGGTTTCTGCAAATATTTTGACTTTTGCTGCTCAGATGTCGTTGAGAACTTGAGGAAGAAATCAAGAAGCAGAGGTTATAAAAAAATTTCGGAATCACCCACTTATACAAAAGACTGCCTCGATTTAACTCTAAATTCAAAAATTAAAAAAACGTCACCTAGAAAAGCATTTTCTATGATAATCGAGGCACAACTTTCATGAATCCGTCTGATGAGATGGTTTTAATTTCAAAATGGGGATTCGAAGGAAGTTCAAGCCATACACAATACAAACAAAAGTTTATTTCTGAATTTTCCGATGATAAATCTATGTTTTTAACTTCCCATGTACCTTTACGGTTAGTATTAAATAAAAGAAATGAAAAACCTGTTGTCTTATGACAAAACCCAAGGCCTTCCTCGCCAAGATTTTGCAGACTCATAAGTCTTGAATATGCTAAAGAAACAGATGAATTTGTAAATCACAAAAAAATAAAATCGATGCCGAGATCAGAGACTTAACATGTACATTAGTACACTTAAATTGAAAATCATTCAAAGTCGACTACAAACCTATATTTAACATGGTTGATGGAAAGATTTGTAATTCTCTAACTGATACGAATTCTACTCTCAGATGTTATTTATGTGGAGCAACTTCAAAAGAATTTAACAATATTGACTTAGTTGTTCAAAAGGATATCCAAAGTGATTACTTGTCATTCGGTATTTCTGTGCTACATACTTGGATAAGAGCTTTAGAGTGCATATTACATCTTGCGTACAGGATACCGATAGCTTCTTGGCGTATAAACAAAGAAAATAAATGGATGGTGGAAGAAAATAAAATTAGAATACAGAGTGAATTTAAGAGCCGCATGTCACTTATTGTGGATAAACCTAAGCCAGGTTTCGGTAACAGTAATGACGGAAACGTAGCTCGAAAGTTTTTTCAAAACTATGAAGTATCTGATAATGTAACAGGAGTGAGTCCGGAGTTAATCAGACGTTTTTATATGATACTACAAGCCATATCTAGCGGCTTTAATATCAACTCTGAAAAATTGTAATATTACTGTCAAAACACCGCCTCGCTGGGAATGTCCATCAGTTTTACCTTGAGCCCAACTTCGGAAGTACAGTCAAGTATAGAGATTCATATTTTAGTCGCACCACCCGAATGTGGAATGCTTTGCCAGACTCTGTTTTTCCCGGTATTACGATTTACAAAAATTCAAAAGCAATGTGCATCGGTGTCTACTTTTAAATCCTCTCCTATTTTCCTAAAAGCTCGAAGATTTCTATTTTTTAAGGCTATAGTAAGTTCTTTTCAGGGAGGTGAAATTACTTTTAGAGCAGAGTAGTTTTGACTCACTGTGGGGTTCATGTCTCCATGGATTCGATCTCTGGTTTATTTTTTAGCGTTTAAGATGTTGTTCTACAACTCTCTTTCAAAACTAATCAATCTGTTTTTTTGCTATCATTTATTGGATATTTAGATAGTCCTTTTGTCTTCGGCTCGCGTACACTAAATCAGACATCGTCCGAATTATAATCGGCCGTTGTCGGATGTCTGTCAGTTATCGTCAGAGAACGGCAGCAGTGTATGTAGACGAACGTCCGAGATTGTCGTCCGAACAGCTCCGATCCGATATCGGCCGATAATTCGGATTCAGTGTACGCGAGTCGTTAAGAGAAAAAAAGGTTTTGCTACAGCTTTTTAGAACTTTGTTAGTCCAATAACATGCAAAAGGTTAATTTCAAAAATTTTGCCTGGTTCTAGTACACACACTAAATACAATGCCTTCCGAAAAGACGAAACTCTGCAGTATAGTGTTCCAAAAATTCAATATCGACTCTAGTATTTGACCTTTATTGCGTAACCAACAAACCCTACGTATCCATTGGGTAATTGACTTTCTTCTTGGCGCTTAAAAAAAACAGCAAACAAAATGCTTTATGCGGTTCGCCACGAATATGACCTTCCACGCAACTACTCGTACACATGTTGTGGTTAGCGTTCACTTAAGCAAATTGATAGTTCCTTTCACAAACATTTATTTCATTTACTCACCGTTTAACGACCATATATGCGATGGCAATGATGTCGCTGTGTACACACGACCCATAGCACTGCTTGATGCCGAAACAGACGCAGCTATCCCATTCACTATTCCAGCTTCTTCCACTTGCTCTAAACTTATAGCACCGCCAGTTGTTCCGCCATTCAATAGAATCGAAGTTCCACCATATATTATGCGATCACCAGGCCCAGGAGCATTTGAAGTCGAAACTACTACTGCTGTCGAGCTAGATCCCGCGCTGCCCCGATTTATTACCGGTATACCGCGATCGTTATGTCCTAAGTGATGATGATGGTGATTATGATTGCTGCTGTTGTTGTTATTGTTGCCAGATTGATGCAAATCTGGAACAGATGATAAGCTGCGTGCACGTTGTCGATCATTCTGCGGAACTTGTATCCCAGGAAGAGCTCGCAACAAGTTGAAACCGGGACCACTCCCAGGGGGCGAGGTCACTTCGGTACTGGAACTGCTCGAGAAAGTTCGCGTTCGTGGACTTTGGTGACCACTGTTTGCGGGGGTACTGGCCTTTGCCCCCATCTAGCTCGCAATTATTCTACGTTACAGAAGCAGTAGGTTTTTTCAATTCTCGATTAGACACTGACAATGTCTTTGCTTTATAACTCCCGCGACATAAATCTACGTAATCTTTTGTTGTGTTTGTCTTTTCTTGATAAGCCTCAAAACAATCAACTTTTTTAAATAGAGTGAATGGGGTAAAAATCGATTAAAACTTGACTCTAATATTTAATCGTTAGCAAATCGAAATGCGATTATGGGGGACTAATAAAAAGTTTGTTTTTTATGTATATGTATGTATATTTTTCTTGAGAGCCCTTGTCTGGTGAGAAAAAACAGACTGATCACACCAAAACAAAGGAACTTGCGTTTCTAGGTGGGTGATTGGGTGATGCCTTTGTTCCACAACTATGCCGCATCAATTACTTCACAGTCCGCGGGGTAGAATTTATTATTAAAAAGTAA
Source organism: Melanostoma scalare (assembly GCA_949752695.1). Classification (NCBI taxonomy): domain Eukaryota; kingdom Metazoa; phylum Arthropoda; class Insecta; order Diptera; family Syrphidae; genus Melanostoma; species Melanostoma scalare. Next base: position 2,080,054 of record OX456985.1, read on the forward strand.
ATTTGCAAAGCTTCAGTCCATTGGCATGTGCACTCAATTAATCTTTATCACTTCATCTTGTTCTAATCAGAAAGAGGACGAACAGGAACTGCTGCTGAAAACTCACAATTCTTTTTTTCACTGGCAGGGCAGGCCACCCTCCTCGACCGTATATCGATGAATGCTTAGTGCTTTTTTTCTACGTATTTATTATTTTTCTTCCTTTTGATTGTTAGGTTTTTATTTATGTATATTAAACTAACTTATTACTCACTCGACCACACACCGAAAAAACTATTGTTTTTGGAATCTTTTTTCAGCAATAAAAGCAAAATGTTGATGACCAAGTCATGTAGAAACGGAAAGGTTTTTTTGTTATGGATTCTTGTTCATTTTTTTTTTCTTCTCACATTTATCTCGCGAAATGTGTAGGGGTGCTTAATATGTATTCATCGCTGGCCAATTAACTAATTTATTGTTCTGCTGATGGAGTAGACAACAATAACAGCAGAAAAACACGAGAAAACCCAAATTACCTCCCCTGTGATATATTTCTTTAGAACACTTGGAACTTTTTGAAATATTTTTTTATTCTGTCGCCAACATGACGAAATAAAATTCAGATCTGCAAAATTTTCAGACAGCTGTGTTTTGAGTTTTTTTTGACGTAAGCTTTTTGCTTGACTTTTTGACCTGTTCTATTTGATAATTGTAAAGGTCAAAGAATCAGTTTTTCGATATAGATTTGCTTTCGTTTTCTTCTATAAATATAAAAATAATAAATTTTTACAACCGCATACAAAAAACATTTGGTTTACTATTAAGCTTTTCACTTGATAAAATGTGTATTAAGAAATGCCCTTTTCCCTTTTCCTGATTAATTACTTAAATAACTAGACTTGCTTCCTATACGAAAATACTTTGCACACAAATCGACCAATAAAATCATTTAAACATGAAAAAGGAAATCGTTGGAATGAAAGGAATTTTGAACTGGACTAAGACTGAATGGACGTCCATAAGAATGAAAAAATAAAAATGCTGGATTATTCAATCCGCAATAGACCATTCCCGTGAGTTTTATCCACATCCATCTTAAATTTGATTTTTAAGTGAAGCGGATGAACTGTAAAATACCGATCCGTGATACCACCGGTACCATTTTCCGAAACTGCCCTTACGGCTCTTTATTTCCATTTTTAACATTTATAAATATGGCTTACACCACTGCCAAGTTTTCCAATATTTTCTGACAGAGATGTTGGTGAATAGTAGATTATATTCATTATTTTTGTCTTGTCTTAGATTACGACTATCGTTTAAATTTTAGGCACTAAAAAATCGTGTTTTAAATAGGGAAAAGCGATTTAAATTTATAAGACGATAGTAAAACAACTAATTCAATCGTTGAAATCGAAGTCACATATCCAATCCTTAGGCCATATACAACCCGATTCCTGCAAAAGTCACAAGTCACAACGTTGTGACCTGCTGAGAACCACATCACAATTTGAGTGTTGAGTGGGAAAATTGTGTTTGTGAATCAAAAATCGGGCTGATAATCTACATTTGATTTTTTATCAAATGATGTGAACCACTCTAATTCATTCGGCACCAAGTAAAAATAAGACAATAGCCAAGTTTGGAAATCAAACAGACCTAAGTAAAGAGGTGGCATACGTCAAATATTTTTCAAGCAAATCGCGAAATCGAATCAAAGATAAAACAAACACTTTAATCAGCAATACTTTTTTAAATTAAACCCAATTTAAATAGAGGTAACAATGTCATCAGCTACGGTAAGAAATGTTAGTTTCGCATGCTTTATAGTTCCCAATAAATAGCTTTTCAAACCCGTAAAACACTAACCCTGCAGTCCAAGATTTGCCATCAATCCTTGCAAGCTTACAAAAGTAGTTTTCATTATTTTCTAGAATCCTTAGATCCATGCACTAAAGTAACTGAGTAATAATTTAAAATATGTTCTTAATGTAAGCTAACAACAACCAAAAAGTTAAAGTAAAAACCTTATACGCAGGTTCCTCTTCTTGATGATGACACGATACCATTTGGAGAGGAAGAAGAACTTCAAAACGGTGCGCCGAAAAATTACAAGTAAGTTCACTGTTTGAAATTGTTAGTTTGAAAAACTTTCTTTAAACTTCTTTTTAGCCATCCGTATGTTGCTTTTTTCCACTTGTTCTTCCGCGGAGTAGCAATTCTGGCTTATATATTTTGCAATTGGTTCAGCGAATCATTTATCACCAGTTTCGTATGTGTTACACTTTTACTATCAGCTGATTTCTGGACTGTTAAGAATATAACTGGACGACTGCTAGTAGGACTTCGTTGGTGGAACTATGTTGACGATGATGGAAAATCACATTGGGTCTTCGAATCCAGGAAGGTGGGTTCAATGAACGTAGGTATTTTGTTCAAATTCATGATTCACATAAGTAAGAGAATTAAAACCCAAATTTTGTGATGTATTCCAAACAAATTCAAGTTGATAAAACTAGTGTATCAAGTAGCTGACGTTGAATGAATTTGCAATTAGCTTTCGGACAATTTATCAGAAAGAAAACAACTTTGTATATCTAAAAGGCAATCATTTTGTCTATCCTTTGCCAATCGGTGCCATCTGAGGACGTCGTTGTGAGTTGAACTCAATGCAATTTGATTCGAATCGGTGCACACTGATTTGCTAAAGTGCATCATCGCAATATTGAGAGCTTTGTTTTACAACGCGTCTGAAATCTAATCAGTTTCTTGTACCAATCAGGATAATGCATAGTGAGTACAAGGCTTTTGATGTTTAGACTCTTCAGATTTGTACATAAAGAAAAGTCCCTTCGTCCAGTTGAGCCAAAACATTCTCGAAATTTGCATTAGCTTGAACGATTCAACAAGCTATTAATGACATTAGGAGCGTTTATGCGGCAAATCAGCACTCCTTTTATCCTATAATCAGCTCAGCAATGGAGTTTACCACTGAGCACAAAAACAACAACTCTGAGCAAATTTAGCTCGGTATTAATTTGTTTTTGTATTCAGTGGTAAAGTGTATTGCTGAGCTGAATTTGTCCCAAGTTATCCTGCTTAGTCGTATGAGTTTTCTTTGTGACATAGCTCTCTACAGCTCATTTCTGTAAATACTGTCATACGCTGCCTTGAAATCGATAAAAAGATGGTGTATATCGATATTATATTCTCAAGTTTCTTCCAAGATCTTCCGTAGTATGAAAATTTGATCGATTATGGACTTATCTGGTCTAAAACCACATTGATAAGGACAAAGGACCTATCAAGTTGTTGACGTGGGGTTTCAGACGTTCATATATTACAGCAGACAAGATTTTATAAGCGATTATTATTATTATTATTTATAAGCAATTATGAGGGTATCCCTACTTTAGGATCGGGCATCCGATACTGAAGTTCAATTCATCGGGCATACTTTCTTCTGACCATATTTTGCATATCTGCTGGTGCATGCTCCTTTCCAACTGTGCTGCCTTGAAAGGTTTGGCATTAAGGCCATATCCACCTGCAGTCTTATTTGATCTAAGTTTGCATATGGCAAACTTAACTTCTTCTAGGTCGGGAGGGCGGCATTCTCGATCATCGTCCAAGTTGAATGGGGGATTCTCCGTGACAGCGGAATTAGTGTCATCATCGCCGTTAAGCTGTCTGCAGAAGTGGTCTTTCCAGATCCACAGTAAGGGTTGCAATTCTATTACTATGTTTCCCTGCTGGTCTTTACAGACTTGAGTTCGGCCTTTGCCACCCAGGCAAAATATTTTTTTATTTTGGTAAAACTTCCGCTCATTCGTATGATGGCATCTCTCAATTTCCGCAAACGAGCGTTTCTCAATCTGCTTCTTTTTGAGAGTTCAGTCTTCAGTGTTCTTAACTTCTTTTCTCCTTGTAAATCTCGTTATACTGGTCAAAAGCAGCCCTTGTTCTTTTTTGTATCATCTGCCCGCCTGCATTCTTCATCGAGCCATGGATTTCGTTTTGGATGTCGAGTGAAACACAGAACCTCAGAGGCGGGGGTTCTGATGTTTTGTTACCATTGCTGACACTGGTCTGCAATGCTTAATGCTGACTGGATAATTGGAGGGATACTCGATTGGAGAACGCACCAGTAATCTCTTGCGATTAAAGCTTTCCGACGTCATATCGTTTCACAGTGTTGGTTCGCGCGAGTCGTGGACAGGATATCCTCATTCGTACCGTAGCAACAACAAGGTAGTGGTCCGAGTCAAAATTGTCCATTCGGAAAGTTCGGACATCTATCACACTGGAAGAGCGTCGATCGCAACATGGTCAATTTGATTGACTGTTGATTGATCTGGAGATCGTCATGTATATTTATGAATTTTGAGAAGTGGGAAGGCTGTGCATGCAAACCCTGAATTGTTTTTGTCATTTAGGCTATGCTCACCAAAGATGTCCTCTTTACCCTAATTTGGCTATTATGCCAAGGATGTCTAGGCCATTCAGCATATATGTATGTTCCTTCGAGAAGATCTTTCTCTTCTGTTACGGCTTGGCCGCATATTAGGCCAACGTTAACGAATTTATCTCTAAACGAATTTTGTCTGATAACCTTATCACTGTGTCTACCTACAACGACAAACCCACACTCATATAAGCCTTACTTCTGTTTTGTAGCAGTCGCCATAGCAGATGTCGCAGTTTCTCATTCTTTTTATGTCGGCGATATTTTATCGCACTTCTGTGGTGGTTATCCTATTTTCATTTGCTAGGATCGGCAACGGCCAAATCGTTGTTGTTGTGGGTTGTTTCGGAACCAGATGTTTTTTACATAGTTTACTCCACACACAACCTGTAATCAAGGTCCTTTTAAAGTCTTCTTGGACATAAAGTACCAAATAACCTCTGCACTGTAAGTCGGACGGATTTGCAGCTCACTTTATTTTTGGATTTGCTTTATCAGATAGATCTGATTGTGAATTCACAAAGTGTTACAAGACTGAACTAAACTTGTTTTATTCTAGTTTAAAATCATTTTTAAGACCAAAAGGGTCTTCTTAACAAAATTTTCAATCATAACTATAAAGAATTGGTCAGTAAATACAAAACAAAATAAATTCTCTTTTCAGAGCAAAGTGAATTCCAACGAAGCCAGAGTCTTCTGGTTAGGCCTGATATTATGCCCAGGGTTTTGGGCGCTGTTTTTTATATTCGCATTTTTTGGTTTAAAGTTCAAATGGCTCTTGCTTGTGATGATTGCTTTAGTGCTAAACGGAGCAAATTTGTACGGCTACATCAAATGTAACTATGGTGCGGGTAAGGACCTCAACACAGCTGCAACCGATTTTGTGAAAACACAGCTCTTCAAGAACGCTGTCGATATTATGACAAAACCATCGAGTCAGCCATCCACCGCGCAACCCACGGGTATTGTGTAATTCATTCCGTTCTAATAAGTGACATAAAATAAAACGTATATAGTAATATCTAATATTAATTGTATTTTTCTATTTTCTTATTTTACAAAATATGTTTATCTTTTTTATCATACATATACAGACATTTGCATACAAATTACATAACATTATTGAAACAACGATGCAAAATAAAGAATAAAGGTTTAGATAGAGGAAGGTCATCCACAACCAATTTGGCTCCGAAAAATGTACTAACAAGTAAAATTTATAAAAAATAATATCACCACTTGGATAAACACGGGCTCATGATCTGGACTTTTTTTTGCTTAACTGAGTAACATTGTTGGACAAATATGATTGATAACATACGAATTGTGAATACAAATAAAAACTGTTACGTGTTAAAAAAAAATACAACAAAATCGAGTGTATTATGCACACAAACACCTGCTACGATCAAACATAAAAACCTGCGCTGAAAACGAAACAAAAAAAAAAATTGCTAACTTCACAGTTCAGTGCCTTCTGATTGAAAAAAAAAGTTTATGAAGATAATCCTTTATTCCGTTGCCGCAAAAGCTCATCAATCTGTCCCTTGTACATGTCTTTGACATCTTGTAGATCTAATTCAAGCTCTTGCGCCTGTTCAACCTTTTCACCATACATCTGCAACAAGGCGTCATACTGCTGCTGCAAATCGTTAAAGTTCTTTTCTACATTATCAAGAACTTGGACTTTTTCTTTGATCTGAGAAAAAGAAATGTAATTTAGCCTAAAGAAGTCTATGAAAAGCTTCAACAACAACTTACATTTTCTAACTCCAAAGAAAGATTAGTTATTTCCGAATTCAAAACATCTCGTTCAACCTGCAGTCGGGATAATTCCCATTGCAGCTGATTGACTTCGCCATCGCGCTGTTTGACCAGTGATTGCAAGTGTTCAATAGTACTTGCGTTATGACTCATGGGTGGAAGATTTATGTGCATCCCGTACACAGATGTAGCTTGCCGCCCTGAACTGGAAATGCAGTCTAGGTCGTCCTATCAAAAGTAAATTGATATTTTAATACAAATCAAAAATGCAAATTACAGCTGCTGTTTTATAGAAGGTATAGAGATGCCTTAAAACATGTATTTGCCGATTTTAACCAGTTATCGCTGACCATTTTTTATGTACGTTGAGGCGTTGTTAAGAAGTCAAATGCTTAAACAAGTGAACAAATTTAAGTCTTTCGTACCTAATTGCGTTAGCATAATAGGCTCCTCTACACGATGTGCCGTCAATTCATTTTCTTTGTTTCTTTCACAGAGCTTGGTTTACGACCCTGCACCTTTTGAATGGAAGTAGAAAAAATACCACACAAGTATGCCGTATAGGAACACTCTTAAATTTTTTAACTTGACATTTCTTCATCCAAAAGAAGTAAAAAAATACAAATTATTTGAAAATCTAGTCGTTTGGATTACGACGAAGATATGGTCTATGTCAAACAGTGTGTGGCCTTAAACAAATGTGCCAATTGCTACAAGTGAACGCAAATGAAGTGAATGCAAATTAGAGCCGGTCCCAACAAACAACAGCATTTTATTCTGAGGCGGAAAACTTTTGAGAAAGTTAAAAGTTCAACTAACTAGGCAGTATTGTATCAACCGATTGTGGAGTCCTATTTCTTTTGTGTGAAACTTCTGCATGATAACGCAACGCCCCAAGCTGGAACTCTTCGACCACAAAATAAAATCTATGCTGCTGTATGTTGGTAAATGCTGGAAATGCTCCGCCGACATCTCGGACATACTACAAGATTTTATCAATCGATAAATTCTCAATACTCGTGAAAAAAATGAAACTCATCACAGAATTGTGGATCTTGTTATCAGGCAACGTAAATGGCGCTAGGTGGATTATACATAGAAGGCACCAAACACTAAACACACATTGTGAAGCAGTCCTTCGAGAGTAATCGTCAGTGTCAGGTGAGTTACATAATCAACTTGGAGCTCAGTTGCTTAGCATTCAAACGTGAGTAGTGCTAAAGCACCATGCCGTGAACCAGTATAGATGGAAGAATTCTGTTGCTACTTTATGTTTCAGGTCTAATATCAGTGGTTCGGAGCTTAAGGCCCTGTTGATCTTTTTAGAAGCTGACTGGGGGACCTCACAGGGATTTGTTGTGGATCTCTTCGAAACCTTTTAACCTGGATCTGACCAACAATCAGGATAAACCCAACCTTGTTTAGTACCTCTACTAGGTTTGACTTTTAGGGTACTTGCCCCATCAATAAAAAAAAAAATAGGGTGGCGCAACAGAGTGAGGAGCCCAGGGCCTAACGCATTTCTCACCACCATGCCTTGTGAAGGAATGGAAGGGCACTAAAATTTTCTACCGGTTCCGAACGGCTAATCGAAAAAGCGCTTTTTATGGCAATGACTTTATTATCGGAGGACTTGCCAATTCCTCACGGAAGGCGATACCCATGGAAAAACATTTTTGCCTCTGTTGGAATTCGAACAACGAACGTCTTGGTTAACAGCAGACACGCTAACCATCACGCAACGGATACCATCTGGCCCCATCAATGCTTTTACTATTTCGTTTGGAGCATAAAGTCGATCCAGCTTGACAGAGTTTACTTGATATTGATGGAGCTTAGTGTCATTGCGAATAACACTGTTTTCAACACTGTTGATAACCCCTTCTATGTAGAGAAAAACGGTTAACTAGTGCTCTGTATTGAATTGGTTGTTCAATGTTTCCGACTACTTTATGAAGTGCAGTCTCAACTCAGTTCCTTTTAGTTACGTTTCGATGTGAGTTTCTATAAGTCAATCTAGAGTCTTCAGCAAAAAGGAGGATAGGCTTGTCACTTTGAAAGTGATATTGAAATAATAGTCTAAAAGGGACTTAAGAAATTCCTTCATCGTGGCCTACAAAAAGATATGTGAGAAAGTATACACTCAGCCCTATTCTACTATTTGACTCGACCTGAATTTGTAATGTGAATGTTTCAATTTACTTTTGAAATTTTGCAAGGAGTGTAGTTTTTTAAAACTTTGTTTCGGTCGATTTTTATACGTTTTTAATAAGGTATTTAAACAATCGATCAGACAGCATTACTCAAACGCTTATGAACATAAATCTTTTGCAAAATAGGGTCGCACACAGTCAGCAACTGGTAAATACACATTTACTCCGAAATAGAGACCATCATAAATGTACTGAATACAAAAAGATGTTGAATTCTAACAAAGGAAATGAAAAGACCCATAAAAAACGGAGTGACACAATCCTACAAAAACAATCTGAAGTTAAGTCACAGTTGCGAAGTTAAATGGGCGGTTGGTTAATTCCCCTGAAACTCTTACTGTCAAATGAAAGTAAAAAGTTATCACTCTTATCGCAGGGTCCGTCGTAGCAATTTTGGACTACGAATCCCAAAGAGAATGAGCTAAAATTCGTAATAAATTCTTTGCAACTGATATAACTTTTTATTTTTCACTACGAGAGCATCTAAGATGCTTCCTTGTTGGCATTCATAGTCCGAAATTGTTTAGACGGATCTTGTGATAGGAGCCTGTATAATACTTAAAATACATTAAGATACCGACCACTTGCCAGTCCAATGATCCTAACGCGTCATCTACCAGGCTCATTGTTGGTGAAGAATCCACTGGACGTAATGTGTGATGTACCTCGTCGGCGTTGCTCGTTTCACTCACAGACATTTCTCTATTACGATAGTTTACAGGATTATCGTGCATTTCAACAGAACGCTCTTCCTTTTTGTAGGCCTTGGCTGCTTCATACTTCTCCTCGAGGAGTGCATACTTCAGTTTTAATTCTTCGTGGGTTTTCTTCAAGTCTTCCATAGACTCAGTTAGTGTTGTTATTTGTCTTAAAAAATAAGGTTATTTGTGTCTGCAAACAAAAATAAACCAAACCAACCTTTTTAAATTTGTTTCAATGAGCTTGCTATCAAGACCAGCTTGGTGAAGAGAAATTTTGGTTTGCTCCTCTTGCATCAATGATGCTGAAAGCTTTTCCTCGAGGGCTGTGATTCTTGACTGTAACAGATCTACCTTTTCTTTAAAAGAACTCTCAATATTCTCCAAGCTTTGAAGACGCGTTTTAGAAAGCTCTAGTAATGAAAATACAAAAATACTTGCAAAAATCTAGGTTTGAAAAAAAAAGTTTACCTAGTTTTGATAAGAGCTCCTTTTCTTGTTTATTCCAATTATTTGTTCGCATCGTTAGTGTAGTTTGAAGAGATTCTAACTGTCGCATGAGCGGTATGGTTGTTAAACTGACTTCTTGAGTGAGACTTTCCGCTCGACTGTCTGAGTCCTCCAATCGTCGTATTAGCGCCAAATTCTCTTCCCTAAGTTTCTGTTCTCTCAAGGTCATACCAGCTTCCGATATGCGAAGTTTTTCGCGCATTTCATTTAACTGTGCAGATAATTCTTGGGTCTCTAGACAAGCCTTTTCTTTCTCCTTCTGAAGAGTCAGCAGATCCTGTGCGTTTTTCGTTAAATCAGAATGAGCTTGTTTGCGATTTTGAAGTTCTATTTTGGCAGCATCAAAGCTTGCTTGAAGAGTGCTTAGTTTTGAATTAAGATCTTCAATCAGGCTACGGGAGACATTATTTTCGTCTTCGAGTTTTCGCTTCTCTGATGAAATCTTGTGAACTGCTTCGATTTGAGCTCTCTCCACCTCTTCTTTGGCATTCAGTGTTTTTTTTAACCGTTCAACCTCTTCGGTAAGATCGACAATTTGTTCCTTATTTCGTTTTAATACAGCTTCACTAGTTTTTTCCTTTGCACGCAGTTTTTTTATGATATTGGAGTGCTGAAGAACTTCTTTTGAAAGTTTCTCCCCTTCAATGCGAAGCTCGGCAATCATTTCGTCCTTCTCGGCTACTACTTGGGTAAAATCATTTTTAGGAATCTTCGATTGGAGTTCTTCATTTGTTGTTTTGAGTTGCAAACGTAGTGCGTCTCTCTCACGAATACTCATTTGAAACTTCTTTTCTAGAGCTGACAATCGTTGAGTGTGTTCCTCACTCTCTAAGTGCTCTGTTTTTCTTTTGATGGTTTCGAGTTGAGATTGATATTCGTTGTTTTTATCAGAAAGAGCTGCATTTTGTCTGGCTAACTCTAGAAGACGCAATTCTCTGGTTTCAAGGATTTCACTTAACTCACTGATTCGATGCATAAGCTTTTCAGTATCGGACTGCGAGTCTTCAGATATGGTTGAGACTTCAGAAGGTTCTCGAAAGTGACCCTTCTTTGTTGGGGGGAAAACAACTTTGGCCTGCTTCAGAGGACTGGCTCGACTGGCACTATTGACACTACTTGAATCCCCATTTGGATTGGATATGATCTCGATGTCGGATGAAGTTGTTGTTTCGATTTCATCGTTGGAGTTGTGGCCTGAAGATGAGGGACCAGAGTTGATCTTAACGAGGTCTTTGTCATCGGAAGCGACGGAAGCAGCCTCCACCATTTGAACATCTTCAAAGCTTTGAGTAGAGTCCGAATTAACTGTCTGTGATTCAAACAGTGCATCTTCTGTTGCTATGTTCTGTGGCTTTGAGGGTAGGATTTTGGGATCGTACACAGGTTTAGGGTCAGCTATTGTGACGAAAACAAAAATAAAATATATTTATTGAGCAAAAACGAGGTTAAGAAGTTTACCTAGAGGAACAACAACCATATCAGTTGCCTTTGTGGCACTTTCGCCCATCACTGTGCTGTACGAAATAGAGTCATCATCTTCCTCATGCTCTTCATCGTTCCCGATAATAACTATGCTCTCAGGAAGAGATAAAATTGAATCTGGACTCATCTTTTCGCTGCATGTTGGTGTGGTTATCAGCTCTACTGACTCAGAGTTGTTGATATTTTCCGATGGCGACGTTGGAACAGTACTTGGAGAAGTCGGTGATGACAGCAAATCTACAGAATCTGAATTGGACGTCACTGACTCTCGCTTTAAAAGCACGGATTCAGTAATTGTAATAGAATGTCGTTGACCGCCGCTTTTGGGAGGTGTTGTTATCATTTCCTTGGCATTAGGATTCTCAAAAAATGATCCGGTAAATGAACCCCATGCCGCCTGTGAATTCTCAGACTTTGTAAGACCAGTTGTATGCACAGACTGTACAGGTGTAGTAGGGGCGGTTTTACTTTTCTCGGTTACAACAATAACATCCTGATTCTTTTTTCCCATTTTTGCTGCGTCCTCATCGAGCTCGTCTTGAATGTCTAGGGCTTTGTCTATCTGTTTTTGTGCTTCTTTGAGTGCGGTTTTGGCTAAACTCGCCAGTCCTGTTGTGTCAAACCAACTCATTTCCAGGGAAAAGCATAACGTTGCAAAAAAGAATAATTTGTAGATATGGAGATGTTCCAAAACAAGAGGTAACAACAGTTGAAAAAAAAAAAACAAAAACAACTCGATGTTTTTAATCCTTTATCGTAGTGTTTCGCTTTTTATCATTCTATGTTTGTCATTTTAAAAAATCAAGTTCTAAAGAACTTTTTGAAGTGAATTTTGGGTAATTTAAAATTAAAAGTTTACAAGGCTGTAATGAACTGCAAAAGTGAAAAATCGCAATACTTTTTATACACGTCAAAACAATCTGACAATTGACATTTGATGAAACGCGTTCCCTATTTTTAAAAGAATTTTCACATGAGTCCTCATTTTCACGTGGCAGCATATAACGTCAATAAAGAAGTTCACATTGGTACATTTTTTGAAACATCAAATCGCCCAAAATGACGTTGTTTAATGTCGTTTTCCAAAATCAATTTCACTCTTTCACTCCTTCTTCGTTTATTTTGCAATTAATTTTAAGCGAAGTGACAGAGCGATTGCATTGGTAGTAGTAAACTTACTAGATGTCTTCTTTCATGTTAAAGCTAAAAGCAAGACTAAAAATCGTTCACTTGAATTTTAAAAATTATTTAATGGCCTTCTAAAGAAAATTTATTAACTATAGCGGGCTTTTGGAGCCAACAAAAATTAAATAGAAACTGCGGCTTGCTTTGACAAGCAGTCAGATGACAGTTTGTTCATGTATTGGTGTTCACTCCCTTGTACCTAAACAGAAACGGGAGTGAAAAAATCACTCCATAAATTGTCTCCAAACCGCATTTTGGAAAACGCTTGGGAGTGATTTGGGAGACTTTATCTGTCAGATCTGACATTCCAACTCCCCAATTCACTCCGGATTTTTTTTTTTGGAAAACGACATAAACAGAAATGGGAGTGAAAAAATCACTCCAAATCGATTTTTGGAAAACGTTTTCGGGGTGAATTAAGTGAGTTAATTAAGAGACTTTATCTGTCAAATCTGTCACTCCAACTCTCCAATTCACCCCGGAGTTTAACTTTGGAAAACGACATAAAAGACAATGCCGTATATCTACAAATGGGATAACAGAGAAATTAAAGAAAAATTTATTTGAAAGCTATTTCTTTTATCTGTCTATCTGTCAAGCTTTTGATCAGTGCTACTGACGTTTAAAGGCAAAACTTTTTTCTGATCCAAGTTGTTTTATTTGTTCGTTGAACTTTCCCCAGGTCTTCTTGACAACCCTTATGAGTTGTCAAAAAAACCTGGGTTTTCCAGTCCTCAAAAAACGCTAAACCACAAATCACCACACATCCCTGTCATTAAAACAGAGCGAAACAGTGAAAGAATATTTCAAATCGGTCCAGTATTTTCTTAATTCCCTTTAATCCTCCCGTTCCCGTGGGAGTATTTGAATGAAATAAAGAAAACTTGAAAAGTTGGACACACACACATTCATTAAAAAAATGCTAATTTTTAATTTCCTAAATACCCAAAAAACAATCGAATTTAAAAGCGACTGCAGTCGACTGCAAATGGGTGAAAGCAAATCGACATAACTGAAACGAGCCAATAGTCTCAGGAGCTTGGCACTTTAATATTAACTACCATGAAATTGAAATTACCGGTTAATCAATAATAATAATCTCAACAACAAACCACGGTAATCCTCCAAAATGCACTGTTTTTGTCAGCAAGAGTAGGTACCCACTTTTCCAAAAGAAAAGAAAAATTCATCTACTCACCATTACCAGTTTAGTACATGTTTATATCATCATTTTTTTTTTTTTTTTTCTATAAAAAGAGGAGGCTTATGCTAATCTGGGGCACTCAGACCTAATTGCCGGTCCATTGTACTACCAGCGTAGCAGCCTTCCCTTTTTTGTGGTGCAGTAGATTGAAATAAGGTGGATGTAATTTTCATATATATATATTTATATCATCATACTTCATACATGTTAAGAGAACTACGTATTCTTATTTTTTTACCTTGCACAATATAGCAAATGTTAAGCAAGGCACCTCAGTGACATTCTATTTTCAGAATAGACATCCTCTAACCATCACCGAAAACCAAAGTCAAAAAGTTACAACTGTCTTAAATTTTTGAATTCCATTTTTTTGTATCTATAACCGACTGATACACAAATGCGACCAATTAAATGACAATGAAATTCGTTGGTACTTTAGTTCATGTGTTACATTAACCACCAACTAATCATAGCTCCAGTGGCGCAATTGGTTAGCGCACGGTACTTATAGACAGTATTAGATGAGCAATGCCGGGGTTGTGAGTTCGAGCCTCACCTGGAGCAGTAATTTTTTTTTTTTTTTTCAAAGCAAACAATTGAGGGTTGGTTTTGATTCGATGGTTTCATATTTCTGTGAAGTCGTGATACCACCGAACATGAAGACAGTATGAGTATGTGCGAAAATGGAATTACTGAAAATATGCCCTGCCAAGTAATAGCGATAAAGTGAATAAAAAAGTACACAATTTGGCTTTCAATGAGATTATTGATATCTGTTTCTCGAAATAATATTTGGAATCTGGAGTTTTCAAACCTTTCAAACTTAGTTTAATATACTCTAATAGACAAGAAAAACCAAATCTACCGACAGGAAAAAACTTTTCATTTAATTTTTATTTTTAAATGTTCAAATAAAGAAACAAATCATAATACAGAGCTAATAATATTATAAATAAGAGAAAAAAAAAGAATTTTTTTTTCAAAAATGTTCCGTCCACCTTTGCACCCAAAGAGACACCGGCTGCAGTGGCGACTCAGAAAACTCCGGTTAGATTAGAATTCAAGCCCAGATGCAGATGTTTTACCTTTGTCATCTGCAGGCACGAAATTCCATTTGATAACATCCAGATTTCAAGCACTGTATAGGCATACACAATTAACAATTTTAATAGGCAATACCCATCCTTCGCTACGATATAATTGAGTGGCGGTTGGCTTGCATTAATGGACGAGAGTCTAATCGAAAGTCGGAGGCTCGGTGGTTTTCCTCATATGTGGAAATAAGTTTGAATCATGAATTTATTTGGTTTATGTTTGGATAGTTGTTTTTGCAGTTCCCAAACAATCTTATTTTTTAAATGCTCCGCTAATTGTTTCTTTGTTTGTTTTCTTTTTCTTTTCTTTTTGTTGTTTATATGATTGCATTGAAGATGATTCCCAGGACAACTATCGGCCCTACATGTTGAAGACTTTTTTCAGACCCAAGGTGTCCAGCCTTCGTATAAGACGGCCAAGTTATCGGGATTCGTCGCCTCTCGTATCATGTAGTCTACTTGTTCAGAAACCGTACAGCGACGATTTGGGTCGGGATCTCTACCCTCTAGCTTCATGCGAATTCTTTTCCAAACTGATACGGCGTATGCATTACGCTTCTGTTCACGTTGATTACCTGAAATAATTAAGAATAGAATAAAAGAAAAAATCGAGAAAAAGAAAAAAAATTACCACTCTTTTTTGGATCATTCACCGACGAACCTCCTACATTTCGTCGATCTACAGAGTCAGCATGGCAATCCTCTACAAGGTCTATCAAATCAGTGTGATTTTGCTCCACGTCTCGTATTAAATCATTTGCCTGTTCGAACATCTGTCGAACATTAGCCTCTGCAAAGTCTCTGCATAGAATTTTCATATTTAAATCATTTAACTGTGCGAAGAACTGCCTGTAGATATTTTGGAATTCGCGCACACGAGCTGTACTTTGGTTTTCATTTTCTACCTTTGAGAACAATTTGAGCAGGTGTCGAATGTCAACCCTCAGTTGGGTATCCATCAAAGATTGGAGATCACTAGAGCAGCAAAACACTTGCTCTTGAATGTTTTGAGCAGCCTTCTCAACGTCAGCAATTTGTCTGTGCACGGCATAGGTCATCTCGTCTAAGAGACCGGATATGTTGTCGATCCAACACTGGTCGACAGTTCCTTCTGGGTCAAGAAGCTGGACAATTGATTGCTCAGTAGGCGTTATGATCGAAGCGAGTCTTCGTTCTGCAGCAAACGTATCTTCCCATTGGGAAACAGCCGATAAGAATATACCATCCATTTTAGTCTGATTTTGGGCGTTGCCTTGAAGAAGTTCAAATTGGACAATAACCGATGACAGTTTCATCAACATGCTGGATAAGCTTGTGTGTGCTCTGTACTTTTCTATCTGAATATTGGACATTTCCTCAAATTGGTCCTTTACACTAACCATGTTCGGATTTGCACCAGCGGCCCATTTTAGGCGCGGCACTATGGCACTTGTATTTTCATCAATTTCTGCTTGAATTTTCTCCATGGTAATCTTCCATACAGACAAACTCTGACTGCTGTTTTGCATGGTTGCCAATAGCTTTTCTCTAGAAATAACCTGACCAAATTGGGATGCGCGGGCTGGCAAGTGCACATCGTTTGCCCAAAAGTGCGCCGAAGTTATCAAAGACAAATGCTCCGCGAATTGCAGTTGTTGATCAAACTGAGTCTGCAGGAAAACCAACCCACATTTCTCTTTGTGGTAAAGAAACGTGCTATGTCTTAATTCATTAGCACTTTCAATTAGATTTTCAAAACTGTAGGCATCTGAAAAATCTGACGAGTGTCTTGAGTTGAGATCTTCAATAACAACTGCTCCAACCAGTGAAGCTAGACCGTTTGTGATTTTCTTCTGCAATACCAAATAGAAAGACCTTAATGAGTTACCTATCTGTCTGATATCATAAAGATTATCCGGATGGCTATTGCAAAGCCACTCTGTGTGCATTTTTGCTGTTTTGAAAAGATCAGACAGTGCAATCAGTTTTTGTTGTTCAAGAAAATCTTCATCTGGATTAAGTCGTTCTGTTATGATTTCTTCGAAGTTTATTTTTGTCTGCTTCAATAAAAACTGTTCCCAATTTGTAAGTGATTTAATACACTTAATGGCATCGTTCACAGCATTTTGACTGTTGGCAAAGCAGAGCTCAATCTCCTCCATAACATTGTTGAAAAGGTTTTTTCTTAAATCATTTGGATCGTTTTTGAAGCAATCCTCTCCTTTTGACCGTAAACTTAGGCGTTTTTCAAGCATCGTCAGCAGATCGTCATCGTCGTTAATCATAAAAAGCTCAACAATCGATGATGGTATTTTACAGGTTGATGCAATCCGTAGGTCTCGAATTGCCAACAACGCTTTTTCCAGAGATGCAAGAGCTTCAATCACTTTTGGAGAAAATTCGAAGATGTATTGGGAATACAGCAAGTATTGAACGTAATTAAGCTGACAGTCGAGTGAATCAACTGTTGTTGTTTCAAATTTAAACACTTCTTCATTACACTCGACTATGTATTTAAGTGTTGAGAAGCGTAAAGCTTTCACAGCATCAATCCCTGTACTTAAAAATTGTTTCCGATTGTTATTTACTTTTTCGAGAAGATCCTAAAATGATTAGAAAAAAAAGTAAATAACTTATGAGGGCGTGATATACATAGCTTGTTACTAGTTTAAGAATTGTATTTTTTATTTATTAAATTTTTATTTAAAAGTTTTTCAGCTCATTAGAAATTTGTTAAGCTGTAAACCAAAAATAATCTATATATATAAAGTAGGATGTATGTATGTATGTATGTCCGGGGTAAACTCCTAAACCACCCAACGGATTTTTATGAAATTTTCAGGGCAGACATAGTTTAGTTCAGAGATGGTTCCTGTCAAGGTTTGATCCCCATATTCCCACAGGAACGGGGTTGGGGACGGAAAACTAGAAACTACTCCATAGATTTCAAAAATTCTTTCAGCACTAGGGGTGCTACATTATCTACCTTCATTAGTAACTTAGACTTTATTTCATCCTTATAATCCCACAGGAACAGAAACGGGAACGTGAACGGAAACCTAAAGTTACTTGACCGATTTCAAAAATTTTTTCAACTCTGGGATGTTACATTATCCCTCAGTGACATAGACCTACATTTCATTCACATATTTCCATGGGAACGGAAGATTCGAACAGGAACGGGGTTGGGAACGGAAACTTAGAAACTGCTGGATAGGTCTCAAAAATTCTTTCAGCATTAGGATACCACTTAGTCCTACAGTAAGACAGATTATGTTTCTTCCCCAAATTCCCACGGGAGAGGAAAAACGAGAACTGAAACCTTAAAACTACAGACCCGAGCAAAGCCGGGCGGCTCAGCTAGTATCTTCTAAACGACATAGATTAGGTAAGGTTAATCGGCGGACACACTTGGTTCGTCGGGCCCATTGTGGTATCACAAAGGATCTAGTTCATTTTACTCCCAACGAACTTATTTGGAGAGTTGGACTTTGCTAAGACTATCGCGGTTTATTGATTTGTCTATAGCAGTCTACCATACTCTAACAAGACATAAAGCAAATGTTTTATGGGGGTTGGAGGCCAAGAGTTGTTTGCCGTCAATTGATGGAGGGTCTATGTGTCTACTGATACTTACTTTTGAAAGTTTTTTTTTTTTTTTATAATAATATAGAACACAGTGCGAGCATTTAAGAAAATAGGAGACGATTTAATAGGAGACACCGATGCACATTGCTTTTGAAATTTTGTGAATCGTAATGCAGGGGAAATACAGAGCCAGGTAAAGCATTCTACATACAGATGGTGAGACTAGTGTATGATTAAGGAAATTTCTGAACCTATTAAGATGCTTTCTTGTTATTGCTATGGCAACATTGTTTGCATCAGCAATTACCCATAAACAAAAAACTTTATGTAAAAAAATACAATAAATACAGGGTTTGCAAATAATAGTGATATGATTTCTTTAAAAAAAACACACACTTGTTGTCAAGGAAATTCAAATATTTTTTTATTTAATGTGCAGGTCAATCAATAGGCGTGTTTAATGAAAAAAAGAGCAGAGCAGCGTAGCTCAGAGCAGAGCAAGAAATGAGATAAATGTCAGGCAATTTAGAGCAGAACAGCTGGTGTCAAAAGTCAGCTGATAAGAAAGCAACAAACATTTTGTGACCTTAGCTAGTTTGCAAAATTATGTTTGGTATCCTATTATAATAAAAATCTATATTCGGAAACATTGGAATCAAAACTTAACTAACATGCGATGTAAATTCAATTGATTTTAAGTTAAATTCGATTTCAAATAGATTGCAAAACGCAAAATATAAACAAAAATATTTGAATCAAATGTCAACAGCTGATTTTGACACTTTTGCTCCACTCTACTCTTACTCAAAAGCAAGTGCAGAAAATGCTGCTCTAAAAGCTCTAGAGCAGGGTCATTAAACACAAAAAGTTCTTGCTCGGAGTAAAAAAATTGTCATTAAACACCAAAAAGCTGCTTTTTTCTGCTCTAGATCGATCTAGAGCAGGTCATTAAACACACTTTAAGTTTTAAGTAAAACGTCATTCAAATGGCCACCACCACTTCTTCTGCAGCAACAAATTCGATGAACCCAATTTTCGAACACTTTTTCCACTAAATCAATAGTGCAGTCAATGAAGCGAAAAATAGGGCCCAACCTCCGAATTTTTTTACTGTGAACCGATTTGCATGAAATTTTGGAATTAGGCTCATCTTACCCTTAAATTCAAAAGTGAAAATGATTTGCACACCGCCACCACCCTGGGGGTGGTTGCCACCCCTTCTCGGGGGTGGATTTTTTTTTTTTGAAATAACCTCGGATATCGATAGAAGGCCTTATTTTAAGCAAAAAAACAAATATAAAGTTTTTTGTTAAGTCCAATACTTTTCGAGTTATTGGCAATTGAAAATTCGCAATTTGTTCACGTTTTTCATCTATTTATTGCAAATATCTCCAAAACTATACGTTTTATCCAAAATTTTATTAAGAACGAAATTGTAGCAGCTAAAACAATGAACAATTTGGTTTTTTATAAAGTATTCTAAGAACAATATTAAGCTAGATATAAAAGATCAAAACCATTTTTTATTTTGTCTGAAATTTAATGGTTGTAGTCAATGCCATTTAGCGGCGAGCAGATGCATTTTATTTATTCTAATATAAAAACATGTTTTGTAGTGCTTGAAATAAGCTTTAAAATGAGCACTATTAAAAGTCTTTTGCACGTAAAATAAGTGAGCTGTAGTGCAAATAAGGGCAGCATCTAATGTTTTTTTCTTTTAAATCAATGAGTTTTTGGACCATAACTCCTTAAATTTTTATGCTATCACAATTTGTAAGAAACCATAGTAAAGGTAATCAAGAGAGCTAAAACATCCTTGATTGCAATATATAGTAAACAACTTTTTGCTAAAACGGTGAAGGGTTGAAGGACTTAAGAGAGGCTGTGATTGCGCTGCCACGCGCTCTTTAAACAATCATATCTCCGTCAATTTTTGTCTGACAGAAAAAACTAAAAAACCAAATTATTTGTCAGAAAAATACCTACATTTTTTATTTTGACACTTTTATACGTATCTGTCGTCATTTTTGAGATATTATGAAAAAGAGTGGGTTTTTTAAAAATTTGAAAATTTGTTGTTTTTTTTTTAATCGTGAATTTTTTGAAAAATATGTGTCCAAAAGCAGCCAAACTGATACTATCTATCAAACTCTTCATAACAAACTCAATTTTAGGCGGAATACGATTAAATTTAATTTTGGTGGAAATGGCACTTATGAAAGCCATTGATTTAAAAGAAAAAAACATTAGATGCTCTTCTTATTTGCACTACAGCTCACTTATTTTACGTGCAAAAGACTTTTAATAGTGCTCATTTTAAAGCTTATTTCAAGCACTACAAAACATTCTCTTGTATTAGAATGCATAAAATGCATCTGCTCGCCGCTAAATGGCATTGACTACAACCATTAAATTTCAGACAAAATAAAAAATGGTTTTGATCTTTTATATCTAGCTTAATATTGTTCTTAGAATACTTTATAAAAAACCAAATTGTTCATTGTTTTAGCTGCTACAATTTCGTTCTTAATAAAATTTTGGATAAAACGTATAGTTTTGGAGATATTTGCAATAAATAGATGAAAAACGTGAACAAATTGCGAATTTTCAATTGCCAATAACTCGAAAAGTATTGGACTTAACAAAAAACTTTATATTTGTTTTTTTGCTTAAAATTAGGCCTTCTATCGATATCCGAGGTTATTTAAAAAAAAAAAAAATCCACCCCCGAGAAGGGGTGGCAACCACCCCCAGGGTGGTGGCGGTGTGCAAATCATTTTCACTTTTGAATTTAAGGGTAAGATGAGCCTAATTCCAAAATTTCATGCAAATCGGTTCACAGTAAAAAAATTCGGACCTAAAATGCTTCATTGACTGCACTACAAGTCGTATATCATGAATGGCAAGTTCAATATTGATTTGTAAAGCTTAAAGAGAATTTGGTTGATTTTGAAAGACCAATGTCTTCAAATAACCCCACAAGAAATAGTCTAATTGTGTTAAATCACAACTTCTTGGAAGCCATTCAATATCACCATTTCTTGAAATAATCGAATCTCTAAACTTTTCTCGCAATAATTCAATTGTTGCACTTGCCAAGCCCCGTCTTGTTGGAACCACATGTTGTCAAGATCAACTTCTTTCAATTTCGGCAATAAAAAGTTGGTTATCATCGATCTATACCGCTCTCCATTGACAGCAATGGTGTTACCAGCTTCATTTTGAAAGAAGTACGGACCGATGATTCCACCAGCTCAAAAACCACACCAAACTGTCAATTTCGGTGAATGTAATGGTTTTTCATGAATATTTTGTGGATTTTCATCACACCAGAATCGACAGTTTTATTTATTTACCAGTCAAATGAAACGATGAAATTTTCTTTAAAAAATCGTTATCGTTTTTAAGTTGTTCCAAGGCAAAATCAGAGAATTCACGACGTTTACATCCAATGGCTTTAGTTTTTGAGTGAGAACAATTTTTATACAGATGCAAACCCAAATCCTTTCTTAAAACCCGCCAGGTTGTGGTTTGAAACGGTCCTAATTGTTGAGATCGTCTTTTAATTGACAACTCGCAGTCTTCAGTTTCCTAAACGGAAGCAATATTTGCATTACTTCGTGCGGTTCTTTGTCTTTTCAACAATTCGACGAATAGTGAGCACACTTGGAGGATTATTACGAACATAAAATGACAAAAGCGCACGAAAAGTTGCAATTGGAGAAGGATTATTTTGATTGTTGGAAAGTATAAAAAATAACTTCAATGTAATAATTTCCAGCAGGCTTTGCTTTGTATATCATATTATAGTTTTATTAGGCGTGTTTAATGAAAAAAAGAGCAGAGCAGCGTAGCTCAGAGCAGAGCAAGAAATGAGATAAATGTCAGGCAATTTAGAGCAGAACAGCTGGTGTCAAAAGTCAGCTGATAAGAAAGCAACAAACATTTTGTGACCTTAGCTAGTTTGCAAAATTATGTTTGGTATCCTATTATAATAAAAATCTATATTCGGAAACATTGGAATCAAAACTTAACTAACATGCGATGTAAATTCAATTGATTTTAAGTTAAATTCGATTTCAAATAGATTGCAAAACGCAAAATATAAACAAAAATATTTGAATCAAATGTCAACAGCTGATTTTGACACTTTTGCTCCACTCTACTCTTACTCAAAAGCAAGTGCAGAAAATGCTGCTCTAAAAGCTCTAGAGCAGGGTCATTAAACACAAAAAGTTCTTGCTCGGAGTAGAAAAATTGTCATTAAACACCAAAAAGCTGCTTTTTTCTGCTCTAGATCGATCTAGAGCAGGTCGTTAAACACACTTATTATTATTATAATCTGTTCATTACGTTCATTTGAATTGGCTGTGTTTCTATTTCTAGAAGGAAATAGATTAAAATATATTTCTAAAGAAAAGTCCAATTCCATCAGGTTATGGGCCCAGGAATTACATCTATTTAAGAAAAAGGATAAGAAATATATTTTAACGTTAAAAAATGGACAAATTCGTAGATTCCTTTGATAAATTGAAAGGAAGGGAAAATTTTCACAAATGGAAATTTACAGTTGAGCATGCTCTCAAGCTACAAGGATATTGGAAGTCGATTCTTGGAATAGAGACGAAGGAAGAAACCAACGAAATGGCTATGTCAAGATTAATTTTGTACATCTCTCCAAATTTGTACGCGCATATTCAGGGAATATCGACTGCGAAAGAAATCTGGGAGAAACTGAAATCAACCTATGATGATTCTGGACTAACCAGGCGATGTGGTTTGTTGCGAAAGTTATCAACAACTTTATTAGTCAATTGTTCCAATATTGGTGAGTATGTTGATACTATTATAGATACTGCTCAGAAACTCAACCAGATAGGCATGATCGTAAGTGAAGAATGGGTTGGTAGCTTGTTACTAAGTGGTTTGCCAGAACATTTTAAGCCCATGATTATGGCTATTGAAAGTAGTAACATTGCTATCACTGCAGATAATATAAAAACGAAATTGATTCAAGATTATGACAGTTACAACAATGAAGATGCAGGTGCAAGCGGCGGAAGTGCTGCAGCTCTGTATAGCAAAAGAGGTAAGAAACCAGAAAAAGGAGATCGTCGAACTTTTGAACCAAAACGAGTTGTATGCTTTAAATGTAACAAAGAGGGACATATTGCGAAGTTTTGCAGGAACAAAACAAAATCTGAAAACGGTGGTAGGACAACTGCCTGGCTCCTATCATCATTTGTCGCAAATTTTGATGTAAATGGAATTAGTTGGATAATAGATTCGGGAGCATCTTCGCATATGACAGGAAACAGAAACATTTTTTCTACATTCACTGAGCTCACATCAGACGAGTTTGTGACAGTTGCGAATAATACCAAATTGCGAGTCTGTGGAAAGGGAGATATTGTTATCCGTGTGTTTATCCGAAATCAATATCAAGAGGTTTTGCTACAAAATGTTTTGTTAGTTCCAGAGATTTGTGCTAACCTGTTATCTGTCAGCCAAATGACCAAAAATGGTTTGAAAGTCCATTTTACCGATTCGAACTGCCAAATTTTAAGTCAAAATACGCTAGTCGCAACAGCGAGTGTGATTGATAATATGTACAAGCTAGATGTTGGAAGACAGCATAAAATTTTTCATGCTACAAGCAAGGAGCTGTGGCACAAGCGTTTGGGGCACGCCAATGATGCTGACTTAAAGAAATTAAGTCTAAACAGTTTGTACGGAGTGGAGTCTACGAAAGAAAAAGAAGAAAAACAATGTATTTCGTGTATCTATGGAAAACAATCAAAGATTCCATTTCCAACATCAACAAGTCAATCAAAAGATGTATTGGAATTAGTACATTCTGATGTGTGCGGGCCTATGGAGACAGCGTCAATTGGAGGCGCCAGATACTATGTACTATTTCTTGATGACTTCTCGTGTAAAGTTTTTGTTTACATAATGAAAAATAAATCTGAGGTTGTAAAGTAATTCAATATTTTCAAGAATGTTGTTGAAAATCAGACCGGAAAAAGGATAAAGGTGCTGAGAACAGACAATGGTTTGGAATTCTGTAACTCAGAGATGCGAAAAGTTTGCGAAAAGAGTGGTATAGTTCACCAAAAGTCGGCACCATATAGTCCGCAACAAAATGGTAAAGCCGAACGCATGAATAGAACCTTAGTTGAAATGGCTCGTACTATGATGGCAGACGGAAATTTAAAGAAATTTTACTGGGCAGAAGCAATAAGCACGGCTGCTTATTTGCAAAACAGAATCCCACGAAAGAAAATTGAAGATAGACTGCCAGAAGAAATTTGGAGCGATGTCAAACCAAACCTGTCTCATCTGCGCATATTCGGATGTGTTGCAATGGTTTTAACGCCAAAAGAGAAGCGCAAGAAATGGGATGTGAAATCTACCAAATGTGTAATGGTTGGTTATTGCGAAAATAGCAAAGCTTACAGACTTTATGAACCAACGAAAAGAAAATTGTTTATAAGTCGTGACGTGAAATTTTTAGAAAATGAAATGTTTTTTTCGGCGAAAATAAAAAAAGAACAAAATGTATTTGAGAAGAAAATTCGTTCAGATGATCAAGATTTAGTGGGAAAATGTTTGCATGAAAATCTTGGTCATTATAAAAACTCAAAACAACAATCAGAAAATGGGAATGTTGAAGCAAACGATAATTTTCAAGATACAGAAGTTGAAGCTTCTCGGTCAGATGATAACAATAATATTCAAAAAGCCGAAACTGAGATGCATGATAACAATGATATTCAAGAAGAAGAAACGGAAATGCATGACCAAGTACTTTTAGAGCAAGAACAAAATGTTCTCCGTCGAACAAACAGAATACGAAAAAAACCTGATATGAGTGACTATGTGACCTACTTTGTTGATTGCAATGATACAGATGAAGAACCACAGGATTATTTTCAGGCTATCAACAGTGTAAATTCTGTAAATTGGAAAAATGCAGCAAAAGAAGAATTGAAGTCATTAGAGGAAAACGAAACATGGATAATATCTGAATTGCCAGAAGGAAGAACAGCACTTACTACTAAATGGGTTTTCAAAACTAAGCGAAACGAAAAAGGTGATATTTCAAGGTACAAAGCAAGACTTGTTGCAAGAGGATGTGCACAACGCAGTGGCGTAGACTATCAGGAGACGTATTCACCAGTGATTCGATACAATTCAATGCGATACCTATTATCATTGGCGCTAAGTTTGGATTTGCGGATTTATCATCTAGATGCTGTTACGGCGTTTTTACAGGGTGACCTGGAGGAGGAAATCTATTTAGCTCCAGATGGTTTTGAAATTCCTCATGGTAAAGTGCTGAAGTTGCAAAAACCTATTTATGGACTAAAGCAATCTTCAAGAATGTGGAACAAGAAATTAAATGAGGTACTTCAGTTTTTCGGATTAAAGCAGTTGAAAACAGACCAGTGTGTATACGTTTTAAATTTAAATCCTGAAGATATTTTAATATTAATGGTATATGTCGATGATATATTCATTCTTTGGAAAACCGAATCTCAAAGAAATAAGTTGGTGGATTATCTTAAAAAAAATTTTAAATTAAAAGAACTTGGAGCAGCAAAATCGTTTTTGGGACTACATTTAGAATATGATTATAAAAATAAATTATCAATTAATCAGAAGCAGTACATTCTAAAGATGCTTGATCGTTTTGGAATGAAATCTTGTAATCCAGTCAGTACACCTATGGACTTAAATATTAAGCTAGGTAAAGACCAAAGTCCAAGTACTGAAAAAGAGAAAGTGGAGATGGAAAAGGTTCCATATCAAGAACTGATAGGAAGTTTGTTGTTCGCAGCGCAGTTAACACGTCCTGATATTTGCTATGCAGTTAATTTTCTAAGTCGTTTTAACAGCAATCCAGGCATGGAACATTGGAAGGCTGCTAAACGTATTTTGAGATATTTGAAAGGAACAATTGATTTCAAATTAAATTATATCAAGGATGAAAATTTAACAGTCAAAGGTTATTGCGATGCAGATTTTGCTAATGACCTGGATGAGCGAAAATCAGTCACAGGGTATTTATTTCTCAGACAAGGTGGAGCAATATCTTGGGGATCCAAGAAACAAACAACAACAGCATTATCTACTTGTGAAGCTGAGTATATGGCGATGGGAGCATCAGTTCAAGAAGCTTTGTGGTTAAGAGAATTTGAAGAAGAGCTATTTGAAAAGAAAACAGAACCAATAGAAATTTCTTGTGACAACCGTGGTGCAGCTGATCTGGCTTTTAATGAAGCATATCACCAGCGAACTAAACATATTCAAGTGCGTCATCATTTCGTTCGAGAGACAATAGTCAACCGCCAAATATGTTTGAAAACTATTGGCACAAATAACATGGTTGCTGATATTTTTACGAAGGCGCTCTCTAGTATCAAAAACGCAAAGTTTTCTAAGTTGATGGGTATTTTCTAAATTATTTAACATTGAATTTTAGTGGGAATGTTGGAAAGTATAAAAAATAACTTCAATGTATATCATATTATAGTTTTATTATGTCAATTGAAGAAAATAATAAAACTCAATCTGTTCATTACGTTCATTTGAATTGGCTGTGTTTCTATTTCTAGAAGGAAATAGATTAAAATATATTTCTAAAGAAAAGTCCAATTCCATCATTGATAATAAAATTGATTAATTTGTAAACTTTGTTCTTGCGTATATCTATGCATGGTGAAGTTGTAAACACTCTGAATGCAATAAAAATATGACAGATCATGATATACTACAAATGGCCGAAACGCCACTGCAAAATCATGCATAGCTATTGGAAAACCCTTTATAAGATAAAAAAAAAACCTAACAAAACATAACTTATTTTTGTTTCCACTCGGATTAAAAAAAATTTTTTAAGTCAGTAATTAAATAAAAAATAAAAAAGTTTTTCATAAAAATCATACATCAAACCTATAACTATTATTTAACCTCATATGTATATGTACTCAATTTTAACAATAACTTTAAAAGAAAATGACCACATGCACTTCGTAAGTATTTCAGCAATTGTTTGGCTTATGTGGGTATTACAATTAGCTTCAATATGAATAACAATACTACTCACCGCAACAAGCTTTTGTTCACTTGCAATATTGAAATTCCCTAATGCAATTTTAGCCTTATAACACATATCATCCAGTTTCGTAGTATACGCGACAACCAAGTCTACAAACACCGGAGAGCTTCTCGCATCCGTCCCTTCGTTTGAAAGAGCATGAAGCTCATCTTTAATATGTCCCGGCTCTTTGTTTCCTTCCAGCAAATCTCTATACCAAGCTTTATATTTGACCAATCGAGAATTTTTAAGTTTAGAATATGCATTGCAGTAACGCATAATCTGCACATACTGATTAATAGCATCTAAACATAAAACTGCTGCTTTTTCTTGTTGTTGCAGAGTGTTTTCCATTTCTTTGCGAGCAAAGTCCGATTTTCCATATAGAATATTCTGAGCACTATTTTCTAGGAGATCTTTAACAATGTCGAACTCATTAGTTGGCTTTGCACACTGGATTACTCTTCGCAGCGAGTTTAGTGCTCCAAGACTGTTCGAGCAAAGCAATGTATTGAAATACAAACTTATGCTTTCATCGAGATCCTTTTGATATGCTGTTATTGTGGCCTTTACGGAAGCAAAGTCATCTGCAGCCTTCTTGTATGCGTTATATCGTTGTGATATAGTGTTAAGTGCGTGGCTTCCCATTGCACTTCCCAGAGTTTCTAACTCACGGATCATTGCTAATTGTTTTGTCAAAGCGTCACGTTCAATTTCAGCTTGGTGCATACTTTGGCGATTGGCTTCTAAGTCTTTGAGAGAGTTCAGAACCTGCTGGAGTTTAGATATCACTTCGTCCCTAGAAATAAAAAAAAAGAACCATAGAACAAAAGACCAAATTTGATTGAAATGTATACAATTAGATTACCTGTATTGTTTCCAATAAGGTTTGATTTCTTTGAAACGTGCCAGAATCGTATTTCTTGTAACTTCTGTTTCATTTTTCTTATTTTCATCTGTTTTTTTCTTTTTCTTGCTGTCATCAGCATTGCTGGCGGCTGATGTCGCTTTGAGGGCTGCAATTTTAGCAGCTGCAGCCAGTGCTGTTGTTGATCGCGTGCTTGTTGTTGTGCCATCATCTCCAACTGCCCAATCGACAAGAGGGTCGTAGACAAAAGCTTCTAATAACGTCAGCAATGTCTCTCTTTCTTTGCGCAGAGTTTTAAGGACATGTTCGCACCCTAAACGGAATGCTCCCTAAATAAAATTAAATATATATATAAAACATAAAATTATAATTTTGAAATCTTTTTAAGTAAGGATATACAGGATATACATATGTAGTAAGTAAGAAGTAATTCTTTGAGGGTAAATTCTTGAAGTTTCGACGACCAAAACATCCCATGACGTTTTATGATATTGCCTTTTTGACGAGGTTTTCTGAATTTCTCAATTTTTTGAAAGAAGGCATTTTTCACATGAAGGTTCCTGAAAAACTTATTTTATTGAAAATCCTGCTTTCTTTATTTTTTCCCTAACCAAATTTTCAGTATGTACTGGGAAATAATGAGAACTGGTAACTTAGCTCATGACAGCATATCACAAAGATCTGGAAAGCTATGTATACAAAATTTAGGTTGTTACATGGTAAGTTTATGTAAGTTAAAGTGGCTGTCAGCTTGGCTAACACACTTAGCCCCGTTGGACCCACTGTGATACCACAATGGATTTAATGTATCCTCATCCTAATTGAACCATTAGGAGCTTAGAACGAAGCGGGAGCGACGCAGGGCGGTGGACAATAGTCTCCTCCCCATCCATACAGCTTCTGCAAAAATCATTTGAGACGAATCCTAGCCTTGCAGCATGTCTTTCAATAAGACAGTAATGACACCTATCTTTGCGCTAATTGGTTTTCTATTGAGAGAGATCAAGCCTTTCGACCGCTTAAGATCTAGCTTGGGCCAGATTTGTTTCTTTGCGTTTTGCTACTTGGTAGATCAATGGGTAGTCGCAATGGTTAGTGGTTATCACGACGAATTATTACGTAAGAGGCCGATATTCGGCATCCAGTGAGAGGATACGCAGGTAGTTTGAAGAGTCTTCCGAGAGTCGTTCCAAACCTGGTTTATTCTTTACTGAAATGGTTGAGAAAAATGTTGATATTGCGTCCAAACATTTACTTATATGTATTTATAATAATGCTCCTAACAGCAACTTCTTTAAAACCTATACTATCATTTAACTGGGGGGTGATTCAGTTCATGCAATATGCAGCAATGAACTTTCCAACCAGGTCATTATCTACTTTTATTAGTCATTGGGATTTGTTAATAAACTTTGGACCCAAGAGAAAGCAAAAGTGCAAGTGAGCAACTTTATCGATGATCAAAGTCCTTGGCAAATTTTTTACTTTGCATCACAAATAAAGGACTCATTTGCTTGCAAACAATTTTATAGATAGAAAATCCCGCTCCGATTAATTTGCTAATCAAAGTAAAACACCAAAAATCAATGCGTTCAACACAAAAAGATAACAAGATATAGGCACCACTATTAATAAATACGAAAAAAAATATACCGCAAAAGATAGCTGCCAATCCGACGCACTCATAAATACCAGTTTAAATCACATGTGTTCTAGGCTTTTCGTGCTTTCCTCGAAAATACAGTTATCAATTTTATCTATCTTCGGTCAATATTACTCCCACGCAGTAATGTTAATACTCCAGAAACATGAATAATAAAAAAACACAAGTGTATATTTGTTTTCATCGGGTAAATCAATACATAATAGCAATACCAAATTTGTAGTCATAATGTTGTAATCAGTCACCCCCCAGTCTGGAAGTGGAAAGAAAATAAATAACAATCTTATCATGTCCTCGTACTAGTACACTTCTCCTTATTCCCTCGTCCTAGAAACCTGACACTTTAGCATTCTCATACGAATATGGATTGTAGAAATTCATTTGAAGTTTGCAGTCGTGCTAGATTGGAACGGTAGCGGTGTTTCGTTTTTATAATATTTCTCCCTAAATTGTCGGTTTGTGAATTTTTAAAATGGAAACTGATTGCCCATATGAAATTTGTGAAGA
This sequence comes from Melanostoma scalare, assembly GCA_949752695.1. NCBI lineage: Eukaryota > Metazoa > Arthropoda > Insecta > Diptera > Syrphidae > Melanostoma > Melanostoma scalare. The sequence goes on from OX456985.1 coordinate 2,110,356, forward strand.
AATCGAAACAGAAGATGAACTAACTTTGGGAGTATTTACGACAGTTATAAAATTCGATACAGAAATGACTGTTTGGATAGTAGTGCATGCCATTCTTTTAGTGTTCATAGTTGGCGGAAATATGTTAACCATTATTGCGGTTCGAATATGCCGTCGGTTACGAGCGGTTGTTTCAAATCTCTTTATTTTATCCCTTGCTGTGTCAGACCTCATTGTCGGATTAACGTTGCCATATCATTTGTCATTTCTTCTTGGTCTGGGTCTTGGCAAATCCAAATTGCTATGTTTACTAAGATTTTATATAATCATCTTCGCGTGTTGTATTTCAATGTGGAATTTGATTTCAATTGCTGTCGATCGATATATTGCGATTATGTATCCTCTTCACTACACCAGGTGGGTAAGGAAGACTGGAGTGTTTGCTTTGGGATAACGAAGTTTGTACCTACTTATATATTTTGTAAATAGATTAATCACCAGGCGAATGGCAGTTTTTATAATTGTACTAGGCTGGCTTGTTGGATCGGTAGTAGCAGCTATTCCAGTTATATGGAATAATTGGAGTACGGCCACTGAGTGCGATTTGATTGAAGTTATTCCTGCTTGGTATATATCTGGAGTTTTGACACCTGTATTTAGCCTAGTGTGGATGTGTATGCTGTTGGTTTATTTGAGAATATGGCACGAAGCAGCAAAACAAGCTAAACAATTACAGACAGCCAGATGTTGTAAGGATTCTCCGCCTGATTCAAAATCTGTTCAGGTAAATATTCTTCATAAACTCGCTTCTGTTATTCTTTTATGGAATCTTTTTGAATATGAATTTCATTTTGAATAAGGTGCAGGCATAAAAATTATAAAAATATGGGAGAATATTTTATAAATCCTTTAATTTTGTCAACTTACTACCAAAAATTGTAGTTTCAAACTTCGCTTCCAAAATTTGAGTCTTTTAGAAGCATATATGTTTTTATTTAAAAACACATATTTATTTAGCATACATTTCAATGCATTCATTGTGCGATGAGAGTTCCGGGACATTTTTGGAAGAAGTATATTCAATATTCATGCTTAAAATAAATACATGAGAAACTATCAGAGGACCTGCCAATTCCTCACGAAAGGCGATGCCTGCGAAAAAAAAAATTAAAGCTTTTGGAAACCGGGCTTGAAGCTCCGATCTTTTATCGATAGACATGCTAATCATCCATGGGCATGGGTACCATATTTGTTATCTACATATAAAGAGCTTTCAAACGAAATATTTACACTCCGTTTCAACTGAGTAAGCACAAAAATTTTCTAAGGTTTCTTGTATATTTTTCCAAATCTTTTGCATTAGGGCACGGCCGAGCACTAAGCTGCAAAGCTGCAAAATTAGAAAAAATTGGAAGCTGAACGGCAGAACGACGGCGCTCAGCTTTCAATTTTGTTTTAATTTTGTCGCTCAGTGCGTGGGCGTGCTCTTAATATATCACTTGATTGTTTCGTTATAAAGGTTGAGAATACAAATCACAGATCGCAATTGCGGCCAATTTGTATGTACAAAATTCTGGTTGGCTTCGTCGTTCTGCCCAGACAACACCCGAAGGAAGATATGTTGAGATCTCCACTGAGTTAAACCATTTAACTCAATTTGTTGATGAGTCTACTCGGGTTCCAGATATTGAAGGCCATGCGGCCAAAACTTGACCTATTTCTCACTTCTCATCCCGAAAAATACAGAGTTGTAGTTATTGGCCCCGATTGCGGTTGTCGATTGACTAATCGATACTCGACTTTTGTCGATTTCGATCGACATCTTTCGTTCATAATTTTCTGGTCGACTGTTGTCGACTGTTGCGTTAGGAAATCATTTTGTGGGAAAATGTAAGTATTTTATTGAACAAATTCATATTTTGATATAATACTCGTATTATATACTCGTATTATATCAAAATATGAGCATTTGTTCAATAAAATACTTACATTTTCCCATAAAATAATTTCCTAACGCAACAGTCGACAACAGTCGACCAGAAAATTATGAACGAAAGATGTCGATCGAAATCGACAAAAGTCGAGTATCGATTAGTCAATCGACAACCGCAATCGGGGCCATTATCTCCTCTAGGCAAATCGGACCATTGTGTCATATCGGTAGATTTTACGTATTCCGTCACTGTAAAAAAAGATATAGGCCCTAAAAGAACTGTTTGGCAATATGAGAAAGCAAATTGGGACGGCCTGAATGGTCATTGTGCTTTTTCGACGGAAACGTTGACGCATCAGCTGATATGATATCTAACGTAATTCTCAACGATGAGAAACTTTGTTCCTCACAGAACAAAAAGTATCATCCCCAAAGAGAATTCGTGGTTTAATTTAAGCTGTGAAGAGGCGATTAGGGATAGAGAAAGAAGTTTTCGAATATTTAAACACAACCCTTCAGTAGAAAACCGAAATTAATTCAAACGTGCAAGATCTGTAATGCTCATATAAAAAAAGCCAAGTTTTTGCATGACCATAAAGTAAGGCAAAAAATACTGTTGTGTCCAAAAGGAAGCAAAAAATGTTGGTCCTTTGTTAAGAACATTACAAACTTTACCACGTCATCGGTCGCAACGCTCGTCTTTAATGACTTTTCGTATGTCAACTCCATCGACAAGGCCAGATCTCAATATACATAAATTTGTTGGTGCAGATGGTATCCCCGCCGTTATTTTGAAAGATGTTCTTCTACTCTGGCAAAACCATTCGTAAACTTTTCCATCTTTCCTATTCTGCTGGGATTTTCCCGAGCAGATGGAAAACTGCTTTTGTCCAGCCAATCCCTAAAAAAGGCGAATCTTCCTCCCTTTCTAACTAACGTCTAATTGCACTAACGTCCCTTCTTTCCCAGTTCATGGAAACGTTGATAAACCGTCAACTCGTGAAATATCTTGAAGAACGAAAGCTTTTCAATGACCGACAGTACGGCTTTCGTATAGCAAACGGTCCACTGGTGATTTGATGGCTTATCTCACCGAAAAGTGGGACCAATCTTTACATTGTTTTGGAGAAAGTAAGATTACTGCGCTTGATATTTCATAGATATTTGGCATCAGGCTCTTTTATAGATAATGCGTGCTTTTGGTATCGATGAGTCTCTTCTCCTTGGATTAGAAACTACCTTTCCGACCGCTCAATACAAGTTGTATTGGATGGCTTCAAGTCTGATACCCACTTCATAAATGCTGGTGTGCCCCAGGGTTCCGTTTTGTCTCAGACTCTCTTCCTTATTTTCATAAATAATCTCTTGTCTTAAACTTCTAATCCGCTTAACTGTTTTGCTGACGACTCGACCCTCAGCTTTTCATATTCGTTTCCAAATTCATTTCCCTGCTCTTCGGATATGAAACTGGAACGTTTGCGTATGATAAGCTCATTGTTTTAAGTAAATTTTATAATAACGACTGTGTTTGTTTTTCAATTATGCTGGAAATTTTACCGCACAAAGAAAGTGTCTCATTTTTGTTAACATTTCGAGTCATATGAACTTAAATCATTACACTTTTAGCTTATTCCCAATCGTTGTGCATGTATGACCTCCCAAAAATGTTCGGTTTTCAATTTTTTAATAAGTATTTAAGTCATTAGAAATAAGAAATGGTTTCTAGCTTTACAAAACGTTACGGCAATTATTTATAGGTACCAACTAAGTTATTATTTCTAAAACTCATCCCCTTTTTATTCAATTTGACATCAAATTCCATTAAAGTATTAAATGCAAATGTTTACGACCGTTGATTTATCTGGCGGAAAATTATAGCTTTTTTTTTTATCTACACACATGATATCTAGATAGTTATTTTTGCTCTCACTTCATCCTTCGAATAATAGTAAAATATCACTTCTAAGAATTAAAAAAAAACTTTTTTAATTTCAGGTTGTTCTTCTAATAATGGGTGGTTTTACAATATGTTGGCTGCCTTACTTCTTGGTAGCCTGCGCACAGATTTATCTAACGTTTGATGGATGTCCTATTATGTACAAAGCCGCCCTTGCATTGGCCATGTCCAACTCAGGATTCAATCCTTTAATTTATGCTTGGAAAAATTCAAACTTTCGAAAGTCATTCTGCCTTTTATTGCAATGTCAGAGTCCTAATTGTGTAAACAACAGTGACTACAGTATATGGGACTACTGCCCGCAAAATGGATCTCAAAGAAAAAGAAGCTCTACTCTAAATTCAACAGCAAATGTCGGAAAAAAATCTCATAAGGCAGACGCATCATCACCAAATACTACTGTAGTAAGTTGTTCTCCTAATCCAAGCTTAGAAGCTGCACACCATGTTTGGGTTAATATTAATGTTGACCAACTGTTTTTACAAGCAAACAGAAATCAATTCGGAATGATGACCAACGAGCTATGTGTTCCAGCAAAAATCATTTGTTCACCTTGCAAAATGTGTAAAACATTGGTTGCAAAGAAGCCTGATAAAGCAAATGCCTTGAATGGAATCATTGTGCCATGGCAATGCAGTGAATTAAACGATGATAAATGTAGATGGTGAAATATAAAGATCGAATCACTTCAATTTGTATGATTTAGTCATTTCAATATAAATAAATAGGAAACTAAACAATATCTCACCTCAATTCCAGTAACTCCAAGTGCTTCTTCCAAATTCGGAGTCATTCGGAATGGAACCTTCTCAGGTACACGCAAAGTTTTTCCCTTTTCAAAGCAAACGTTATAATCTATGTGCACAATTTCCCCTGAAGCTAGTTTAACGAGAACATTATCCAAATGACGATCACCCAGACCAATGACATATCCAATCACCGACATAACGGCAACAGAGAGAGAATACTTCCGAATAGAAGCTCGCCATGTAGCGCAGCTGTCACTGTGACACCACAACTCTTTAGCAAGCAAGTCTCGTGGGGTTTCTTTAGAGAGTTCATCCAGTACTTGCCGTAAAGTAGCCAAAGGCCACGTTTTGCGACTGTCTGTCACTTTTATATTCTTCTCCGCCAACAGAGGACTAAGTTTGCTGTAAAACATTTCCGATGGCCTCGTTACAGCTGTAACCTGACGATCTTTGTTAGCTGCTTCACGCTGCTGCCATTTTTTATATATTCCAAACAGTGGCGTCACCCCATCCACCCAACTGATAAGACCAGATTGGGGTCCCAAAGGAATCACTGAATAGTGATGTGCTCGATACACATTGGTATTGGTTCGAGCCATCATTGAGTTTGATATCGATAAGAACTGCATGATCCTTTCGTCTAAATGGAGATCTTCTAGGCCCTTAAACAGGTAGGTATATCGCTTACCATTGCTTCCAAAGAATGCCAATTTCTTTGGCTTGGTTTTGGTAGGCAGAATGTAGACCGTGTTATCTACAGCCTTTATGAAAATCGGTTCGTTCTCTGTAGTCTCGACACCCGGCATTGAAATCGCAGTGTTTCGCATATTGGCCAGCACAGGGCTGATGTCCAACATTTTAAGGGACGATTGTGAGTTCTTTTGCAAACGTTGTTGAAAAACGGTGTACAATTGCTTAAGTTTTTGCCACGACTCGTTCAATTTTGTTAGATTTAGAGGTTTATTCAGCTCTTCAATTGTGTTTTCGATGATATTTGAATATTTTTCTTGGAAATTTCTTTCATAGTTTGTTTCTGCAGGCTTCGAAGTCACAGCATACAGTTTTTTGATGTCTTCAGCAATATGTGTCATTAGGATTGTGTGCTTTGCATTGAGACTAGAGTAGTTTTGTAAAGCTGAGCTTTTCTTGGCTTCCAACTCCAGGGCATTGAATAAGTGAGAATACTCGTTATACAGTTGAGTGAGGGAGTGTATCCAGAACTCATCCCATAGCAGAGTTACTCGCTTCAATTCACGAACGAGTAGTTGAACTTGTTGAACAGTCTCCGGAGCTTGATTGGAAAGAGTTGCCAGTAATGAGTTAAAGCAGTATGTGAGAGGATTCAACTCATCCGCAGCTGTGTTTTCATCCTTTTTGTGTTCCTGAAACGCCCCGACAACCGCAGGAAATATGATCAAATGTGGTGTGTCTTCTGCCACACGACAAAGTAGCTCCGAAACACGTTTCCTCACATACGGCTCATGATGGTTTAATCGACTAAAAAGCTGGGGAACAATTACTTTCCATGGCCGTGTAGGAGTAAAACTTAAACCCTCTTCAAGAACTTCTTGCAATCCAAATGCATGTTTGACGACTAGGCGTAAAAGACGCAACGTTGCAGTCACCAACGAGCAGTCCCCAGATTTTGCATCAACATTAGAAGACAGACTAAGGTATTTGAAATAGGCTTCAGCTGCCATTTCATAATAAACGTAAACACTTTTGTGTGCTTGTCTCCAGATTTGGATTATAGACATGATAACATTTACAGGTTTCTCTTTAAGTATTGTTATATTCCGCAACTGATTCTCTATCAACTCTGTGGAACTGATCTCATTTGTTTCAATATCTTCATCTTCTGTGGCGGTTACTTGATGCTTATCTAGCACCTGAACAATGGCTGCTACATCATCATCAGTAATATTGGCTATGAATTCTTTTATGAGCTCGATGTCACGCTGTGAGAGTCCAGCTTTATCACAATTGTCTTCAGTCTTAGCTTCAACCAGTTTTTTGCCCCATCTATAGCACCAGTTTCCAAAGGCCGACCATGATCTTCCTGAATGATCGCACTGCAATACACTCGCTTGGATCAGTTTTCCTACAGCCATATCTATTGGTGGAATCATTTCGTTGAAGTCCTCGTCAGGATGACCTGCAAAATAAATATGAAATTAAGTTTTTCATTTCATGAATCGCACTTACCTGATATGTCCGGAATGCTTATAAGAAGACTTCGTAAATGCTGCTGATTCATGCCCTCGTTTTTGTCATCCAATAAAAACTCATCGGAAAATTGCTGCGGCAGCCATTCACTAAGTGTTAACAACATTCGAGAAACTGTTTCCGGATATTGTGTTGCCTTCTGTGTAGAAACCTGCTCGATCACCTGCAGACAGCACGCCGAAGCTAAGGCCACAGCATCACTCTGTCTTTCTACGTTGGTATACATACATTTGGACATTTCGCTAAATCCCTGCAGAATCTCTGTATCGCCAATGTCCATGTTAGTTTGATTATTCAGCACGCTTACAAACAACTCATCGATATTCCTTCCTACACCTTTGACCTGGAAGAACCGCTCCAATTCTGAGCGACACAATCTGTAGTTTCCATCTTTCCGTGCTACAGAGGCTACATTTAAATACATGCTGTGTTTTATGTCGGTTCCTTGCCTTCTGGCAAAGAATTGTGCCCAATTTACACATTTAGTAAGCGTGGCTGAGTCTTCAGTGGCTAAATATGCGTCAAATGTATCGCATGAGTCGTTTTTATCGAGCAACTTGCACGCAACATGATTTAGAATTGTGTAATCATTCAAGTGTTCACTGTATTGCTTTCGGATGCTTTCTTGTAATCCAGCGTTGATGAGCTTGCAACACACAGACAAATTGTTTCCGTCACCACTTAAAGTCGAAGCCGTCAGAGTGCTACGCAACGAACTCAGGGTTTTATAGCAAGAAAAGTTTGCAGGGAGCTCGTTTCGTTTTGTTTCTACGTTTTCCCATTTAGACAATTCCAACACAGAGATGTCCGCATTGTAGTCATGATACAAATTTTCCATGACATCCAACTGACTAGAACTCATGCCAAACATTGGTAACGTATCACGCTTGTCTGGCTGGAGATCAACTAAATGACTCTTCAACTTAGTCCATTGGTTAGTAAAATACAAACAGTCAAAAATCTGGTCGCTCAAGAACTCTCGGACGTGGCTGTCAATCTTCTCGTCACCTGCAATAACATTTGCATAACCTTCAGCTGCGGTTTCTCGATGACCTGACGCGTGTTCTGAAGCAAATTTGATCCATAGATAACGTTTGCCTGTTTTAAGTTTGATCCACACGTAGAGACCTTGCAGGGAATCAGGTTCCTTGCATTTAAGAAGTGCCCACACCAATGACATAACTGTGTGATCAAAAATGGAGTCATTTGTTTTGCCAGATGTAACCAAACTACGCAACATTGTCTCTGAATATCTCACTACCATTTGAGGTTCCATACAGTGAATGGCAATAAGGTTGACTGCAGTTCGTATTCGATTGAACCACTCCTTGCATGTAGGGGTGTTTACACGGAAAAATGTTTTAGCTGGCTTTTCGGGAGCTTGTAATGCGAATGCTGTCCCCTCAGCTGCATTGTATATGCATTTTTCCAAGCACTCAAGAAATCCGAGGAGAATTCTAGCATTTTTCTTGTTTGCTATCAACTCCTGGTCATTCTGAACTCGTTCGGTATCTTTAAGAGCTAAAACACGCGCGTTCTTCATTATGATCGACTCAATCTTTAAAAAAGTATCTTGAGGTTTTCCTAACTTTGTTCTCAGCTTATTTTTTACGCAATACCGAGCGGCTTCCCATTGAATCCATGATATCAGCATGTTAAGGTTGCCTAATGTCGTCTTAAAGTAGTCAGATGATTTTTCTCGAAGCTCTGCAATCCAGCACTTTGGAAAGATGTCCTTCAAAAATACATCAATTGATTTGCAATCACTGTTTAGTGACACCCTGTCTATAAATTCAGGGAAATATTTTTCTCTCAAGCTGGCTGTTAATGAAGTTGAAATATACCACTGTTGGAGTTCTTTGGCTTTAGTGTGCTTTATTTTAAAGATCCTTAAGTCATCGCTTGGGTTCAGTAAAGATATATTCAAAGGCAAGCGACCAAAAACCTCGCTAAAGACTTCTCTTACACGCTCATCTCCAGATTGCATGTGACTTATGGCGGCACCCCTTATCAGCATCAGAGTGTCCATACCAAGCCGTTCATAGCTCTGCAATGTTTTGATGCATTCTGCACATTCCATCGGCTGCAAAATTGAAGTCGTACACAAGGAATCACAAATTTCAACAAACGATTTGTGTTTCACTAGGATTTCTACGTTTTCTTTGCACTCACCGAGCAAGTTATTCACCCATCTTAGAATAATTTTAAGATTTGCCTGAGACAATCGGCCAGCTTGGGCTAAGGCATCTGCTAAGAATTGCAAAATGCGATTGAAATTCTCAGCCGTTGGACTAGATTCGTCCAAAGACAACTTTGCAAAAACATTGTCGGACAGCAAACTACTGGACATTCGATAGTTGTGATTCTTCTGACAATGCACTGAGAGGAGGCTTAGTAACCCTGAATGAAGAGCTGGATTTGTAGACCAAATTTTCATGTTAGTCGATTGGCAGTTTGTAATAAGGAGCTCCAAGATTGAAGGATTCAAAGCGTACATTCCAATGATAGAGGAAGTCTGTGTGGCGAGATTTGCTAGTGCTGCAAAGTAAAACGTCAATACAGACTCTGCCTGTGCTGGTGTATACACAGGTGGCGATAAAATTTCACTATCAATAGAATCGATAGACAGTTCAATATCCAACAATATATGTCGATAGGCTTCCAGCAGCAATGGCACATTCTTAATCATCAAAATCTCATGGTAAATTTTAACAAGAAGTTTGAAGTTGCGATCATTCTGAGTTAACTTGGTCCGAGTTAAAAACTTCCCGTCTAATTTCAGCAGTGTTGTTATGAGTTGCATTGGCGTATTAGCTTTGAGTTGGTTAACTATTGTCAACACAAGAAACAGTAAACTACCCACCAAGTTGACATCAAATCTGTCCATGTTGTTTATTTCTATTTGAAGAATATCTTCGATATCCGCAATGTTTACAGAACCTTCCATTTTACTGTAGTTACTGAATACAAGTGTAAAAAACTCATTCACAGAATATACAGTCTCCCCACATGAAGTGTTTTTAAGACTTTGCTTAGCCGCCTTTGTAATAACGATTACAGCAGTTTTCAATAGGTTCTTGCCAACTGTAAAAGCAATAAATTCCTTTTGGTTAGCCAACGACTTCATTATAGAATTAAATGCTCCAACAAAAGCTCCCACACTCAATTCAGGACTCGGCAATGGAGATTTGTTAGTTGAACTAATATCCTCGCACGCCGATTGGATATCTTCGAGAAATTGTCCCAATAGACCGAAAGTGAAATCAAGTTTCTTAACAAAATATTCTGATAAACTTTGTAGGACGGTAGAGCAAAAATGTTTCAGCGATTGTGATTGTTCGGTTTCTAGATGCCAGCCAACAATAATGTCTACGATGTCAGTAAAGTGCTTTTCAAATGCTCTTTTGTAGTGTTTCGAGAACTCAACAATAGTTTCACTAACTGCCATAAAATTGTCCACTAAATCAGCGTTTTCTAAGTATTCTTTCAGTATTATCAGCATACGTTCGCTGTAGACTGACAGATCTTTATTAACGGCATCGCAACTGTGTGGAATAGAAGCAATGAAATTGTATTAAAGAAAAAAATTACTAGTTGTTATTGATAGAAATTTTTTCGTCTATGTTATGGTTATAGGTAAGCTTAAAATTATTCACTAACTTTTTGGAGAATACGATAACACCATTGATTTCATAAAACAAGAAACATCGACTTGAATATTGGGCAGTAGCTAGTGCCATTGACAAACGCAACTGTTTACGTTTAAAGATATTGTCTTTTCAGTTCAAATTATAACAAACACCAAGGGTGAAAAACATTCACTTTACCAAAGCTAAAGATCAAAGGCCCATAACAGACAAACGGCTCACCCCAACCACTGGTGAGGAGTAAATTTTTTTAAGCATTGTTACGATGATGTGAAAAGTTTATATAGCTGGTTAAACGAGGAAAAATAAAACAAATAAGAAGAACATATATGTATATCGTATATAGTATAAGGAGTTAGGTGAATGAGAACCATTTCAGCGCGGTGATGTGTATAAAACTCAATGTATGCGGTAAAATTAAACTGTCAGTAAGGAAAAATCCAAAACCGAAGTTTTTATAAAAGTAGGTGAAAGATGCTCTAATCAATCTTTCAAAATGGACTAGTAAGTGTGGACTTGGAATAAATCCTCACAAGACTGAACTGGTACTCTTCTCTAGGAAATACAATATTCCGCACATAGACCCTCCTTTAACTAACTTTCTCTAATGAAGCTAAATTCCTGGGTCTAGAATGTTCTTGAATGTTTGGCTTCCATTTCTAGAAAGCTGAGATGGAAGCCAACCATACAAGAAAGAGTGAAAAAAGCTACTGTAGCACTCTTTTCATGTAAAAAAGCCAAAGGAAACAAGTGGGGTCTTCAACCCCGAATCGCACATTGGCCTCACAATGTGTGATTCGTTAGTACAGTTTGGTGGACTGCCCTAGATAAAGCAATTAATCGTGACCTCATCAAAGTTCAACGATCAGCATGTATTTGTATGAGCGGTGCCTTTCGCACCACTCCTTCAGCGGCACTGGACACCCTGTTTCACCTAGTCCCACTTGACATCTACACTAAACAAATAATATTATATATAATATATAATATTCGTTTACAAGAAGTCTCACAATGGACCAACAACAATATTGGTCATGCCGACATTCTGAACAAATTCAGAATCCCCAAACTTAAACAGACTACACCATTAAGTGTGGTGTAGTCTGTCGAATTTGGTACAAATTTCCGAGTGGCCATTCCATACAGAACTAATTGGGAGGACCAATCATTCTTGGAAAACGAATACGTCCATTTTTATACGGACGACGGTCCGTATAAAAATGTGAAGATCTGTCTTGGCACAGAGAAAACATTACATCCAAAAGGGTTATCTTCTCAAAAAATCAGGCAGGTATCAAATCCCTTGAATCAAATTCCTTCAACTCTATTCTAGCCCTAAACTGCCGATCATCTCTCAGGGGTCAGAGCAGTTTAACATTTACCAGTGTTGGGAGCCGGGGCATAAAGACATTCAAAGAAACTGCAAAGCAGATGAACTCGCCAGAAACGGAACACTTCTGCCCTTCTCACCGAAAACGAAGAGTATTGGCATTCCAATCGCTACATACAAACTCCTGCTCAAGCAGGACGCATACAAGAAAACTAATCTGACATTCAAAATCACGGGATACGGCGCTTTAATGCAAGATGAGTATTAATCTTAGTATTGGAAAGGTATCTGGCGTCAAAGTACCGAGAGGAAGCAAAATCGTGTGTGTACAGATCTAGTCGCTAAGATTAGCTAAGGGCTTGAATCAAAGATTGGATCTGTCAAGAGCACAACCGTAGATGACATGCGCCCATTAGATGCAGACAGACTAAACGTATGCTCCCCAACGTTAAAAAAGAAACTGCAACATTTTTGCTATCCCGTATCAGAAAAGATTGTTGCCCCAAGGCCCTTCTCTTTTGCCAAACATTTCAACGTGTTAGACTTAAGTGATACCAAACTCTGTGAATCCCGTGGAGAAGTTGATAGTAAAAATTTTCTCGTTGCAGGTTACATTTACTCGGCTTAGACATGGCTTCATCTTTTGGCTTTTCTCAGAGCTTCTGGAAAGCTATAACAAAAGCAGGTTGCTATCTGGTAGTACAATGGACCGGTATTTGGGTCTGAATGCTGCAGTTAGTATTTTGAAAAAATCCGACAGAAAAACAAATGTCGTACTTGAGAAAACGAGAAGGCGTCTGGAATTAGATGGGAAACTGTCCAATTTCGAGGGAAATAAGGCTACATGTATTCAGGAAGGCTTATTATTCAAAATGTTGTAATGAGTGAAGATTACAAATCAGCGAATTACATTAGTAAGCTTCTTACCTAAATGTAGTTTTCAGCGATATCATCAAGTACTTCTGAATGCTTCTGCTGGACGCATAGTTTTTTACTATATAACTCTTGTATATTGGAAAATCAGCTCGGTTTACATAGCCCATTAGACCAAATATTGTGGCCATATGACGCAGACATGGCACAGGTGCTTGCTTGAGTATAATCATAATTTGCTCTGCAAGGGTATCAAAAGTTCGACAGATGTATTGCATGTTTGCTTGATTTCTAACTGCAGTCTCTAGTTTTGTACAAAGCTCCAGAGCACTAGTACTGGTGTTTTCATCTAGAAGACGACGTAAAATTTTCGATATGCGCATATCTTCGCTTAGAAGCATCATAAACGGAGTTATTTTCTTGTTCCGACTGACTGTAATAAAACACAAATTAAAACCCAAAACATTTAAAGGTATTGAAATAATTGTTAAACAAACCATTACTGCTGCTCGGTACTGCTCCTCGATAAGCATCATCGTTAGTATAGCGTTCGAAAGTTCGAGATTGAAACGTCTTTTGTCCGTCGACTGCGTCTGTTTCGGACGGGGTTGCAGCTATACCTTTTACGTTAGGGAGCTGATTCGTCTGTAATCGCTTAGATATATCGGTTATATTCCAGCTATATTGGCCATTTGCAACTACATCCGATTTTGTTGCATTTTCCGGAATGGATTTCTTTGCTATTTCTACTATGGGGGCCATGCCTTTTGTAGATTTAAAATTGAATATGCTTTGTAGAGCATAGTCTGCATTGTTGTTTGATTGGTCCTTGGAAATAATTCGCTTTTGTGGCACATTTTCATCTGAATCCTTTTGCATTACAAATCAACTTGATTACATCCAACAATCATAAAGGTTGCTTTTGTTGAAATAATGTGATTTTTATATGATTTTATGAAAATAAATTGGGTATAATACAAATTACTGTTAAAAGAAATTCGCGGTAGATAGATAATTTTGCACTTGCTTTCTTCTGCTTGACATTTGACAGTTCCAAAAAGTGACAAGCAAAGCATCAAATTTTGACATTTCTTCATATTTGTCATTAGGGTGAGAACACAAAATGCTAGGTGGTGTTTTTTTGTGTTGCCATAGTTCAGGAAAGAAGTGGTTAAAATAAGAGTAGGTAATACAGTTTGTGTTATTGTCAATTTTATGGGAGTTAATACAAGTTATCTGTGTTTTATTTTACTCTATTGTTCCATACCACTATAAAAACACCATTTATCATTAGAACTTGTATTAGTTTAATAATCTGCTCAAAATTTATATAAACTATGCTACAGAAAGCCAACAGCGGTAAGGTAGAGTATTTCTGTTCACAAAATTGGCCGGGTTCAAGACAAATTTCGAAAGTTCGAAGAGATCTGTCAGTCCATGAACGACTATCTTAACTTTTTTTTGTCTTAAAGTGGTACTGTGATTCACCTCTCGATTCTACATAGTTGGTAGTAAAATTAATTGTAAAAACACAGATTTTTCAGTTTAAAGTTCAACAATTTGACTTCCAAGTATTTCCAAGTTGAGCAGTTCTAAAATTACATTCATTTTACTTAATTTTGATAAAAAAAATGAAAATCGTGTGCCTTCAAAAATGAATTTTCTTTGTTGATAAACCCACTTTTAATATTAATTTACAAAACAGAATATCCAAACACCAATAATTATCAATTTCAATTCAACAAATAAGCGAAAACTTGTAGAATAAAAAAATAACCCAAGAATACCGAGTAAAGTTCGATTGTCATATATGTTGTTTTCCTTTTTTTGACAAGCCAAGATTTTCTATCTGAAAATCTATGTTCGAAAATCTGAAAGTCTAAATGTCATCTGAATTGTCATCTGAAAATCTGAAACTTTTTACAAGGGAAAAGTGACAGAATCTTAAGTCAAGATTTTCGAACATAGGTCCCAGGAACGCGGCCATTGTCTCGACCGGAAAGCCTCAACCGCCGTGCCGTTCAACTGTCAGTCAATTTGAAATCAATTCAAAAAAGTAAAATATACTTCTTTTGCAATGTAAGTTGGTATTTTCAAAACTTTTCACTATGAAAAATTGATTTTGACAATTGCAATTGCTATGCTGTTGCTGAGACTGTAAAAACGGTTTGCGGTTTAAAAGGTCCTTCACTTCTTCCTACTCTGAGATATTTATGCGATATGACCTAGGTTTAAAAAACACGAAAGTATTTAAATTAAAGTATTTTAAATTAAAATTGGATTGGATTTTTTGACATTGAATGAATTTTTTCGTGATATAAGTCTACTTTTGGGTACTCTAGAAAATTGACCTAAGACAAATATTTTTGTTTTCGCCAAAACTTTTTCTAATCGCTGCTTTTACTATTAATTTTTCGATTTCACAATATTTAATGCCAATTATTTGCAATTCAACTCTAAATAGACTGCATAAGTGCCTAGAAAATACTGACAAAAGTGAAATATGAGTCTCATAAAGTCAATCATAATTATGCTGGGCAGTTTGAAAGCAAACTATACTAGTAAATGATTTTAGTGCTGAATCCAAGAAAGTATCAAAAAGAAATTTAAATCTGCAGTGCTAATACCCAGTCACAGAATCACTTTACGTCATGCTCTTGAGATTATAACAATTAGAGGTCACGGCATCGAAGCTGACGTTATAGAGTAGTTCCGTGACTGGATTATTCAGCAATGTGTGATCTTATTTATTAATGTCTTCTGGAGCTTTTGGAGTAAAAGTTTATATCCAGTTTAAGATTTTTTCCATGTTAAAACATAGTCTTTCAGCAAAAAATTAATTTTTGCGATTCTAAAAGTTGTATATAAAAAAAAACGTGATGAAACAAAGTATTTCTGATGCCAGATTTGAAATGTAGCAAGGCAAGGCCCATAGAAAAATATAGTTAGTTCCTGTCACAGCAAAAAGGTTAAAATTTGTCGATTATTTCACTTGTTCGACTAAATTTAAATTTTTCTTGGGTCTTGCGTGTGAGTTGTCAATTGATGGTTAATTTTAGCTAGTTAAGGAGAACGAAAGCAAATAATTTAATTTTAAAAATACGATACCGATATCTCAGTAAATTTTAGTTCCAGTTTTGGAAACTCTTTTTCTGTTCAAAAGGTTTCCTAAATTATGTTCTTGAGATTATAGGATATTACCAGATGTTTGAGAGGTCATAATTCTCAGACGTGACATTTTTGAAAATCAATTTTTTATACAAGAGTATGCAAAGGCGCAGTCGTAACGTGTACTGCAGGACTGCCTAAGGTCGCAGTGAAGCATTCTCTTAGGATGCCGATTTGTTAAACTAGGACGATAACCATTTCGGAACCCTTTTCGCCTGCTCTACGATTGCCAGTTATGAAAGAGTTTGAGTGGTAGATACTGCTATAATAAAATAAGTCTTCTTTGAAAAAATTAAGTTTTTATTTTCAAAATTACCCAACTTTTTGTATTGATAATATCGTAAGGAATCACAAAAGTAACTCTTTTACTGTGACAGACATCTTGTCTTTCAATGGATAACGAATAACGCTCTTGCATACTTATTTACTTAAGGTCAATCTTTGAAACTCAGCTGTCACAGAACAGAAGTGAAGGAACACACATTTAAAAGAGCTCACACCTTTTAATGCATACCCGGCACCTTGTCTAAGAAAGAAATGACCATTCTTCACTATATAAATGGCTCTCAGGATTTTTGTAACTTTTACAACTCCAACAAAGGAATCTGCGTTCAGGTAACAATGCTCATCCATAAAAGAAAACACTTCAAACCTAACAATGCAATCTGCTTAATAACCACTTGAGAATGAGTACTCGAGCGAATACATTCAGCGAAGGCGTAAAGATTTAATCCCAAGAACAATGAACAATAAACAACACTCGAAAAATCAGCAGGATACCAGTTGTAATTATTCTTCTAACCATAAAATCTTGCCTATTCACAAGGTGCAAGTTGATACATAGCTTCTAGGAAATTATAGTGAAATAGGATAATGTACCTGACCCATGTAAAGCGGTACTATGAAATACAAAAGTCGTCATAAAACCAGAAATCGCGGGCATTTTTCTCTTCTCGAGTGGCTATGGAAAAGGCAACAAAGGAATCCCCTAAGGTCGCCTAATGTCAAACTCATGTCTGAAATGCGAGTTTTATTCTATTTACCAGACTGAGAAGCGCCATAAGGGATCGTCAATAAGAAATAGCTCACAAAAAAGGACGATCCCAGAGAAGGGACCACTAGTTTGAATGTCACAGAGTATATGTCTAAAATGTAATTTACCTCCTGAAAAGACCGCTAGGTGCCATAGGTACAAAGACACTTCAAGAGGGTGTAAAATCGGAAAACAATTCTTTTCAATTAGGTATTTCGCAAATAGTAATTTATGGCTACAAAGCACGTATACCTGTGCCAAAAGCCGGCAACACAAAAGGATCACGATCATACTCATGTGCACCTTTCGTCTACTGCAAAGTGACTTTACAAAAAGTTTCATACATATATGCATATATGTATCAATATCTTTTTTTTAGACTTTAGAATTACATAAACAAAAGTAACAACCAACGGGAATGCGAATGAGAAGTGTGCGCACTTATCTAACGATACCACTGAAAAGGCATATAAATTATAAAATAACTGTCGTTCAGCGTCCAATATGAAAAGTTTTGACAAATAGGGGCAAAAGATAAAAATAAAATATCAAACGCGCTCTAAGGTAGCCGGAGCTACCTACTCAAATGAACTCGAAAGCGAATCCATAATTCATAACCCAGCACAGAACTCGCTGTAAGGCAAGTGAGTTGTTATGAATGCAAATCAAGTAGGTTTTAGGTTCTGTTAAAGTATCTTTGTCTTGAAAAGTTCTTTTTCTTAATCATTAAATATATCTACAAACATTTTTTTTTTTTTGTGAGCTAATTTTACAATTTAGATTTTACTGCCAAGTATAATGGCCTGTCTAGTAAATCAAGGTATACTACAAATTTGGCCATAACAAAAACCATCCAAAACATTTACTTCGACCAACCTTGGATCGTGGAAATAAGAAAAATGACGTAGGCATAGGCGATAGGAACTATGTTAAGGCCGTTATTGCATTGGACATTTTATGAATCTGATAGAAGCAATAGTAAATTTAGAGTTATTACTTCTTTTAACTTAAGCAACCCTTATTCGAGTGCAGTGACGACTTAGAATATTTTGGAATGTACCGCAGCTCCTAGTGGCCCTCGCTTGTCGTAAGAGACAATTACCATCAAAGTCAGTCTAGACGACGACACCCCAACACCTTAAAACTCTCCCACAAGTGACTGGAGATCACTGCGAAATTTCGTAAATTTTTAACATTATGCGGAATTACTTGGGTAGTAATGGAACTATACCCCGCCACTCACTAGTGCTGTTCCGAATGGTACTGATCCTAATGCTCGGGTCAGAGCTACACGGGTTAAGAGGTCAAATTAATAATACATTTTGGATGTGTAAGTGTCGCTAGCTGGAACGTTAGGGGTACGACTGGTTAAAGTTTCTTACTGGAAGAGATAATGAGAAGGAGGCAAAAGATGTCTATTTTGTACTGTGTATTGTGTGTCCAAGAAATGAGATGGCGGAATTCAGAAAAAAGGGCTCTGTTTTTGAATGCAAACAAGATGTTCTTCTATGGAACGTATCAGGAATAACACGGAATCGGTATCATCCCTGTGGAACAGAAACCCGGAAGCGTGTTGACCATTTCGAAGTCAAATGACCGTTTGATTTCTTTCAAATTCGTGATGCAGGAACATTGTTAGTCTATATGCTCCCAAAATTGGATGTGATGAGGTCGAAGTTCTCTATAATATAACGACAAACAATGGTTCTTCAAGAACTACCAAGAACTCGATTTGCTCCAGGTGTCATATGTTCATATGGTAATAGGCAATTTAGCTTATAGGCATACAAGCTACATCCAAATTACCTAATTCAATAAATGCCTGAAACGTAACAAAGCTCATTTTAATTCACATTGAAACTTTCAGCTGTGTTTAATATTCTTTTGAGCCATGAATTGCCTTTGTCAACATAAACAAGTTGCCAAAAAAACCTTACAGATTACAAACCTTACATCCCACACTTCCACAACAAGATTTGTAACCACAAGCTTCAAGCAATATATACAATATACATACATAGGTACGATCACATGAATTCAAATTTAAAAACAGAGTTATGCAATTTTAATTGTCAGAATTAATTTGTCCATCAGTAACTACACACCAGACACCACTGGCATCTAACTATTCATGAGAATTGCAAATACACATGTGGAAGAAATAAAACTTAAGTGGATATATTACATTTGCATTTTTTTTAACGACAACGTATAGCTTTAGGCTTGAGCTTAAATAAGATGGCGTACCCTATATTTCGAATTTCATAGTGAAACAGTTTTGCAGTTAGCGGATACACCCCAGTTGAGTATCGAAAACCAAATAACAAGTAATGGAGTCAGTAAATGCAATTAACTAAGAAAATGTTGAATAAAAAAGTTAAAATAAACCCTGGAATATTGTTGGTTTGAAGTCAAAACACAAATTGAGATAAGAATCATTTTTAAAAAACTGAGTTTTCCATGTCAGATAAACGAGTTTTTTGTAACTATGGCGTAATTTTGATGAAATCTTCTTTGTAGTATCAATGACAAACTAGTTGCTTATATGCCAGTTCGCTTTATTTTATATCTACAGTACTAAGACTATCCGTTATGTCATTAAGTTATTATTAAAAACAATTTATTAGTAACTATGCTTAGATTTTTGTTGTAGTTTTTTGAAAGAAGCTGATTTTGTGGTAGTGCACTCGTTTAGCGTAACTATATCACTCGAAAAGATATAAACAAAAATGCCTGATTTGACAAAAGAATCAGTAAACATCATGTATTAGATCTCTGAACCAGAAAAATGGTGTTTTTAGTATTAATTTTAAATTAAAAACGCTTTTAAGAATTCAGATTAACTCAAAGCTCCAATAAAATTTTTAAAGTCTTATATCAAATGTTATCTCTTCTCTTCATCGAGTAGACAAGAAAGATAGTGCGTCTATCTAAAAGTATATGTAATATTATTCCCTTTATTTTGATTTGCCACCACTTTTTGCAGACTAGGGTCGGATGCCTACAATAGGCGCCGAATTTTCTCTTCCAAGGCCTCAAAGCTCAAACGGCCTTTTCCGAAGACAAGCGAGCTTACTTTTTAAAAAATAGTCCAGCTAACAACACTGGATCGGGTTATCTTAGAGGTAACTCACAAGTTTAAAACTCGAAGTTACGTGTCTGATGAGAGAGCCTAAACACTTCGGTTAACTTGAAGCATATTAGGTGGACAGACTTAAGGGACCTTTTACTCTATTACTCTAGAACTGCAAATATGTAAAGGCTTTCCTGCCATGACGATATCATTTCCAGTTTTGTGGGAACTAAAAGTTTTTACTGCTTTTTGTAACGT
This sequence comes from Melanostoma scalare, assembly GCA_949752695.1. Taxonomy (NCBI): domain Eukaryota; kingdom Metazoa; phylum Arthropoda; class Insecta; order Diptera; family Syrphidae; genus Melanostoma; species Melanostoma scalare. Next base: position 2,130,582 of record OX456985.1, read on the forward strand.
AATGTCTATGATGGTTTTGAAATCGATTTTAATAAGAACTTTGGTCTTATTTATTTGTATTTTGCTTGTATTTCGAGACACAAAAGGACAGACACAGAGGAAGAATACACAAAGTACTAAGAAGTAGCCGTTTAAGGCAAATGAGCTCTACGTAAAATATAATTAATTTATATCTGGATTTTGGTTTCTGTTTTATGTGTTTGTGTGATAGTTTTTCGACTTTTGACGTGTACGTACATGCATTGATTTATATACAGGGTGTTCCGTACTTCGTGTATTATACTTTAGGGTGTGATTCTTAGTCATATTCTAAGAACAAAATTGGTTTACAGCAAAGCCCGTTTCTCAACTTTGACATCACTTTTTGACAATTTAAGAAAAGGATAACTTTGGTGTTCCCTGACCTGTGTTAAATTCGATATCTCTGTCAATACTGATGATAGAGACCTAATCTTAGACTTAATTTTTGTAGAAATAACAACTTTTAAGACTGTATTTAAGTTGAGCTTTCATAGGTTTAGGGTTGCCAGATTTTCAATTTTAAGTGGTGTTCAAATTTTCTTCCCGTAACAAAGTTTTGACTTTTAGGTCATTTTTTTTGCAGAAAATGATAAACATAGAGTTTCTTTATTTTTTTTTTACAAATGAACAAAACAATAATAAAAAAAACTCATTAATAAGTGCACTCAAAAACCCATACATTTTATGATACTTGAAAAAATACAAAGAGGGTAGTATTTAAAAAAAAAGTTAAAAAAATTGTTAGCTTTGAGGTTTGTTTGAAGAAAACAATAATATGGGAACTTTTAGTAGTTTAGTTCTTTAAGGTTGTTATTTCTACAAAAAATTAAGTCTAAGATTAGGTCTCTATCATCAGTATTGACAGAGATATCGAATTTAACACATGTCAGGGTACACCAAAGTAAGCCTTTTCTTAAATTGTCAAAAAGTGATGTCAAAGTTGAGAAACGGACTTTACTGTCAAACAATTTTTTTCTTAGAATATGACCAAGAATCACATCCCAAAGGATTATACACGCAGTACGGAACACACTGTATAACGTGGGTATTAAATTTTATAAATTTTTTTTTAAAATCTTTTTTTAGTATTTTTTTTTCATGGTTAATTCATTAAAAAGCTTTAAGACCAGCTGTAATGAAGTGTTTTGTCTGAGTTACAAGATAGACAACAATGCCAATGGCAGAAATTGTTAAAATCAATCACTAATTTCGTGTGTGTGAAAAGGAGTTTAAATTTTGAAAATATGAACTAAAACAGTGATCCTAACGAACAAATCTAGAAGCAACGAAAATATTTGAAGTCCCTTGTAAAAAAGTAAAAAGCAAATCATATAAGCGGTATCGTTAAAATGTCTCTGGAGGAATTTTTTTTTTAAATATTTTTTTTTAATTACCAAACCTGACACAACAAACCCTATCAATTGATTTACACAAACGTTTTGCAGCAAAATAAAACAAAACCAAATCATCCTAATATGAGGAAGAATGAACAAGAAAAGAACATTGTGTGCAATTTGATGACTTGTAAAGAATGCGTTATTGTTAATAAAGAAAACAAGAAGCGATACTAATAATTCTTTACTACACGTCCTCAAAAAAAAAAAAAAAATTATTCAGTTTGTTTTCTTTTACATCGCCTTTAGCGCTTTAGCTCACTTTAAGTTCTAATTCGTATTTTTTTTTTTGACACAAGCGTAGACAAATCTGTGCCTGGCGGTTGTCGGTAATCTAAAAGCGGGTTTCTTACTTTCATTGCCTGGCCTCAGTGGTCTTCTTCTTTCAGATTCTTTCTCCAACACAAATCTGTTGATCGAGTCTTTCGTTGGTCGTTGGATCGACTCTTAGAAACAACTTTATGGAGTAAACTATCCATTGTCCATATTCTTAAGAACTTAAAACTCTCTCTGTAATTCTGTATCCGTCCAGGTCTGTGCTCACCCGCATACTTTACTGGTGCGTTTGCAAACATTAAAAATAAATAAATAAATAAAAGAAAATCAGGAGAATAAACCTGAAAATCTCCATTCGGAAGCCGGCTATTTTTTTATTTTTATTATTTGTTCTCGAGATGTTTAATTTGGTTACGGTATTAAACAGACGCAAACGATAATCAAATACTTTGCAGGCAAGAGAGCAAAGCAATAACAAAAGATTCATAGGCGGTAGTGTTTTTACTTGTGGTTTTCACTATGAAGAAAGATGATGTGTGTAAATGCAAGTTATAAGTTGGTAAAATTGGCCACTGCACAAAGATCTTAAAGATAGTCTCTCCATTATCTCCTATAAGATCAACTCTCAGACCTATATGTATATATTTTTTTTGAATCTAAAAGTCGAGCAATGGTAAGAAGAGCTCAGCAGCTGTATTCAATCACTACCAATAACTCCTTTAAAATTGTGGAGCTACTCATTGTTATGGTTTTTACTACCAAAAGTTTGATAATTTCTTAACATCAGAATTGTTTACCCATTAAAAGGAATAAACTTAAAAACGTTTCATATGTTGTTGATACTGTTTTTTAATAATACTTGTGTGTGTTGTTTAAGTTTTTGGTACTGATCAGTAGATCAACTGAAATCTTGTTTTCCTCTATTTATCACTTTATTGAGTTCAAGTTGTTCAATCATCAATCAATTTTGTATAAATCGACACAATTCTTAACCGAAAGATGTTTTTAAATACATTAAGGCGTTAAGCAATTTGCACACAATAGTTTTGTTCTATTGAAAATAAGTATTAGGAATGATTTTATATTACTTTATTTAAGTTTATCAAGTTTGGAATTGTAGAAAAAGATTAGTTTAATGTAACTAAAGCTTTGCCGACAACCTCAACTACTCAATGGACTTAGAGTGCAAAACTGGAGAGAGGTCAACGGAAATCGAATTACTTATCGAAAGATGTTGGTTGAGGCCCAGGTTCACCGTGAACTGTAATGCCCATCTAAGTAAGTAAGTTAGTGAATATGCGCCAGACTAATTCTTGATCAGCAACGAAATGTTTTTCAGCTAAGAAAATAAATTTTTTAACACCCTGTCACAGGAGCGAAAAGTCTCGATAAAAAAGCTCTAAACAAATGGCGGGATTTTTGGCGGAAAATAACAGTTTATAATTATTCTTAAGTGAACTATTTTTAAAACTAATCGAATGGGATACAAGATCGATATTTTTTGCTCAAAAAAGCACTGTGAATTTCGATGCACAGGCAAGATTTACATGGCGAAGTTTGAAGTGTGAAAAGTGAATTATATAACTTAACGGATAATTGCAATTTCAAGTATAAAGGATTGTGTATTAAGTTGCTGCTACACAAATATTTTTTGAGGTTTTTAGAATAACTTTTCTTCTGTAAAAGAATAGCTGAAAACAAGATGTTAAATTGCACAATAAAATGGTAAAAAAAACCATTTTGTTCTGTGGAACCCACCGGACAAGGAAAATTTCAATGATAATAATCGGCATTAGCTACGACAACCCAACGGGAAGTCCAACTATGCAGTGAAGAACTCTGGGCTTTTGAGTATGTATGTATGCCCCCCTATGTCTCGTATGGCAATATAAATACATGTATTTTGTTCAAGTGTCGTTATATGTAGTATGCTTTTTTTGTTCCGTCATGATCATATCGCCATAAGATCAGATCGGTTGTTGACTGTAGTATGGGCCGTAGTAGAGTTGTAAAATAGCAAGAGCGAAAGGTTGAAGAAGACGAAGAAGCAGAAGTAGAATTAAGAGGAACTGAAAGACTGAAACCGATTGGATTGAATAGAATTTTTTTTTTTACTCATATGTGATCGGGTTAGTTGGTGTTGCTGTTGCCGCGTTTGCCTCCCCTTAACAGCCTGGCTCATACAAATCACACACAGACTGGTCTACAGAGAATCTCTCGGCCGTCTTGTTCTTGTTACTGTGTGCTTGTTGCGCTGGGTCACCGCCACCGCCACCGCCGTCGCTGTCGATTTACGTTTCGTATTTTGTTGTGTGTGGTACTTCGGGACTCGTAGTTTTGGGGCTCGCTTCCAATGTGTGGTGGTGCTTTGGTTTGGTGGTACTCTGTGCCTTGATGCCTCTAAGTTGTATTGCGTTCGTTTTTAGGACTAGTTCTCTGACCGATTGTTTGCGTTCAGTATGCTCCATAGTTCTGAAAAGATATCACGATCGTTCGACAGTAAAGTGCTGCGGAATGTTCATTTAAAGTATTTTTTTATACAAATTTTTTTTTTTATTTGTTTAAATAGTGATCTCAAGTAAAATTTTGTAAAAAAAAAAATTCAATATCAATTCGTTGTTTTCGTGTTTCGCTTGAGATAAAAATGTGGTGTGGCCAGATAGTGCTAAAGTGTGCCTAGAAGAGGGAAACAAATTAAGTTTCTCAAAGTGTCACAGTGGCATTGGTTACCACAGGCATCTGTTGATAAGCCTCGAAAAAAAATCTTGAAAAAAAAACAAAACAATCATGTGCTCTCTCTTGTTTTTTTGTGAAATAAATAAATTACTCGATTCACGATAACGATACTTATAGCGGAGGAAAAAAAAGAAACAAAAATATAAACGACGATCGACCGGCATAATTATCGTAAAGGAATCTTGAGAAACAACAAATTCAAGTGATCACAAGTTCCAGAAAAGCACTGAGTGAGTTGTATAGGTTAAAATTAAAAATGTATTAATAACTAGAATTTTAATTCTGATCAGTTTTGTACTAAAAAGCAAATTAAATCTTTATTTGCGTTGCGATGATGAGCAATTACATAAGAGTCTGTGATCTCTAAAGAGAGCAAGACGAGTTTTTTTGGCTTTTGTTGGAATCATACATGTTTTTATTATTTTCCGTACATGTGTATAATATGTATATACCTATCAAAAAAATTAATCAGACATTTTAAGCTAGGAACAAATTGTTGTGGATGATAATTGTTATCAAATTATTGGATTTATGGGTATGTAGGTATATTTTCTTTTATTAAAAACGAATGTTTCAAGGTTGAGATTTTTGATAGGCCTTATCTCATTACAGACCAAGTTTATACCTCTCTTTGAGTTACACACTAATAGTAAGACAAAATCAGGTAATTTTGTAATGCAATTTCGATTTATCTACTCGATAAGAGCACTTGATCAAATTGATATTTTCTTTTTTTAATTAAGCTTATTCCTCCATCTCGAACTTCGATCTTGAAATATTTAATAGAGGCTGAGTATTTGTGATTTTGGGTTAGTTATTAATTTAAAAAAATTAAAAAATACACTTCATTCCATCGTTATGTCAAAAAATAACAGTGTGTCTTTCTTAACACCGAACACAGAAGTATAAAATTTAATTCCAGTTTGAAATGTTCCTGTATTTTATCGTGCCCCCTTAAGAAGTTAGCCTCGGAAAAATCCAATTCCAATATAATTTGTCAGATATATTCGGCTTTTATGTAGGGATGCTTTTAAGCTTTTCCATTCACATAGTTTAACTATCTTTTTTTTTAAATTGCACTATTTCATTATATACAGTCACAAAATGAAATGATAAAATATATTTTTGGAGCACTTTTCAGAGCGTGTGCCGTTGTCATTGTGTTCTGCAAAGTCGACACTTTTCAAATAGTGGCTAAGGCGTCGGAATATAGCTTTTGAGATCGGAGCTCGCGTCCAAGTATGATCCAATAATGCTGTTTCGCTGTAGTTGGCTCTCAGAAGGAATATTCAAATCTCGCAACGCAAAACTGAAATTTGACGTTTTCTTTATTTGTTTCAGGAATGGCTGAGAGAAATACAGTAGATCCTGGTTCATCCAAGGATTGAGAGGAAAAAGTTTGGTATTACCAATATAGTTTGTTTTTTTTTTATTTTAAAGACAACTGATAAATTTCTACGCTGATTTCTGAAAGTGACTTTTAAAACCTGTGAACGATATCTGTTTTCGGGTCTCCCTCCAAAGCCTACACTTACGATTAGTCGTTAGAGAGATAAAAGCGGGTGTGATACCAACTGATTGCTATTATACATTTCGTTACTATTTTCGTTACTTTCCATGGACCTGTTAGCAGCTTTTCAAAAATATATGTAATATATCTAGGTACATAGGTACCTTCCCAAAATTGAGAATTCCTCGAAACAACATTTTTTAAATTTTTAAAGATTTCTGAAAAATAGCAATTTTTCAATCCAAAATTGTAAAATGATTATTCGAATTCTCGAATGCTCACAAAATAAAATATTTGGAAATCTTTATACACAACAGGCTACACTTCAAAATGACCTTGACAGTGATTATAGTGAGAGCGTACAAGACTAATAAGAAGAAAGAAGAAACTCAGGTTTTTGGCCATGTGAACAACTTCAAGTTGCTTTAAATTATAACCCCAAATGTGAATACAACAGTAACGACAAAGCCGACTCGCGGCACAAAAACATACGTTCGACGACGCGGCGCGGCGGCCTGGCCTGGCCAAGCAACATCAAGATCCAACAAACATGGGATGGATGCATATTAAAGCGCGTAGCAACTTCGGTGTATAAACGAGAATAAATCTATAAATGGTTTTGGTATTTCTTTCCTCTTTGTAGTTGTTTTTTTTTCTTTTATCATCTTTCTATACTCTCTGCTCTTTCAATGCAGTGCCAACAAGAAAAATGAAAAAAGAAGTAAATAAATAAACAACAAATACCGTGAACTTATTATTTATTTTATGCTTGTATAGTTCGAGGTTGCCATATGAACTTTTCTATTCAAAACTGTAGACAAACATTAGTCTTTGTAAAAGCACCATTTTAGTTACTGTTATGAGAAATAATATACTTAGTACCAATTGTGTTTCTATTAAAACAAAAAACCACCTTTGCACACAATTGAGGTGATATCGTTCATTTGTTATAGACAAACTGTTAGCTTTTTCAACCATTTTGCCTAGAAGCGGACTCTCGAACGTCATGACGTCGCGTTATGTGAACTTTCGCCATTTAAGCTTCTACTTCTACTCCCAATGTTCCAACAAAAGCTATTACTACTTTATTTGCCAGTAAAAAAAAGAACCATAAATCTACAAATTTAGAGTCTATACGTATGTCACGTACCTTTATTTTCGTATTATGATGCACTTGTTTTTGAATGTGAATACGTCCTTAAAGTTTGGTGTCGCAGCTGCATATCTATCATTGGTATAGAAAGAATCAATGAATTTGTTACGATATGCACCCTTCTCAAGATCGATGAAGCACCACAAAACCGAGTCGAGCAGTGCGGGAAAAATAAAAGAAGTGCGGTCGTGAGGATCAACACCAGCCGGTGCTGGTACATCTGTAACTGAGGCGTTTGAAATCATTTAATATAAAAAATACTACCCATTACGAGACATCACGTACAACACACAGTACGTACATGACACAGTCAATCCTATTTTTAATATTCTTTTTCGAACTTGATCGATTCCCATATTTTCGTGTATTATAAGTAACAGAATCTAGTTCAATATGAATTCGGGTGAGAACTTTATGATATGGCATAAGCCTCTCCCGGCAATCTCTATCTTTCGTGACGTTCTTATTTGAGCTGTTTATGTACATATAAACAAGTCTTTTAATCTTCCAATAATTGATCTTCTGATTTCTGTCGTTGTCTATTTTGTGATACTTCGAGTATTTGATATGTCCTGTCCAGTGTCCTTACGAAATCAATTCTGACAATAATTCCAACACAAATGAATCAATGCAATGATGCAACATGTTCGATCAATATCAGGAGACTTTATGACCAACGAAGCTACAGAAACTAACAAAACGAACAGAAACAACAGCATAAATAGATCAAATCAAAGCAAGTATATATGTATTTATAAAACAAATAAATAAGGTGGAGCTATGTAAACTTAGAGGCTTATCGTATTTCTTATGCCAATTCCGAAAGACTTTTTTAGAAAGCGTTTTTAATGGCAGTACAATTACTCTCGGAGGACTCGCCAATTCCTCGATAAAGATGGTAACCGTAGAGAAAAAATTGAATGTTTCTGGAATTCGAACCTCGAACGCCCACGTAAGAAGGAGACAAACTACGCACTACGCCAGCAAGTTCATATATAAAAGGAATTTTAAAGCATGGATTATAGTTTAATTTGTTTAAATAAGCCTACTTAGGAAGCAAGTAGGAACAGGAACGTTTTTATTACTTCTTATGTTCATTTCATATCTGAAAGGCAAGAAGTTTTATCGTCAAGTATTATCTAGCTTAAAAGTGTTGCATGCATTGCAATAAATTTGTATTAATTAATTGTATTTTGTTAAAAGTTTATAACAACTTTTTCGCAAACATGAACAAAATGATCAACTTCGAATAAAATTGTCCTCGTTGGCAATCATTATTATTATTTTTTTTTTTCTACTTTTATGGAGTTTATCTTCTTGATTGGCTTGTTCCATTTGATATGTAGTTTAAAGCACGAGCATAGTATTACTATCATAATACTACGATGCGAAGACACTTGTGTGTTGTTTACTACTAGGCCTACAACATGAGTAATGGCCCAAGGAAGGTGTATGCCAGTGAGATAACTACAAATACGGGCATTGAGGTGGGTAGATGAGATATGTAGATAACCAGACAGGTAACCAGTCTCGAACCTAATCACTATAGTTGAAGTTCCAGTTTTTGGTCCAACAGTATGGTATCAGCCGTAACTCGTAACGCGCCTTTTACTCGTATTGTTGTTGCTGGCACTTATCACCTTCGCCATCTCTTCATCCAGAAGTCAACGTACACCATCTGCAGGTAGAAAAACGTTCTTTTTTTTTTCAATTTGTCCAACGCAACAAGTAGACTCATAAAAAATCGAAAACTATTCCCCAATCCATGCTTGACTCTATACATAAACAGATACTATGCGTATATATGACGAAAATTCCTTTGATGAAGTAGGAGACCGGTTAGGGTAGATATGACGCAGCGAACGTAAAATATCCGTCAATCCACTGCTTTACGTTGTCGTGGTGCTATATAGGTTGTGCTGAGCTGCTCTTGGTCTTGGTCAATTGAGAGCCCAACACCAAGTCCAAAAGAAAAAACTAAGAATTGCTTACAGAAAACCGGCTTTTGGGTTGAACGAAGAGAAGAAAACGACTCCACAAAAGGAGAAGTGGATTTAGCTTTTTTTTTTTACTAAATCGGAGAGTCACAAAGTGGTTGATGGCTATAGGTACGTAGTTCGTAGTAGTACTATGACAATGACTATATTCAAAAATAAAACCTTAAGACTTACTTGACTGATAGATACTTATTTGAAAAAGAACTAATTAAAGCTTTGTTAAGTGTTTTGCTTCATGTTTACAAAGAATAACAAAGCTGAAGAAGAACTTTTTTATCTCTTCGTTTTTAAGGTTGTGTTTTGTAAAGATGAGTATTGTCACTGCGGCCATTAGCTTTAGCACCAAAATAGGTAAGTCCACTTGAGTTATTGCCAAAGTGCCTGTCCAGACGGGTTATGCTGTTAACGTTATGCTGATAACACCCAGTGTCCAGACGTTGTTATGATTCCTCGCACAAGTTCTCCGTTTTGTGTTGGAAATTGTATTGAAAAAAGCATAACGTTATGAGCATAACCCGTCTGGACACGCAAAGTGTACTGCTTAGGCAGATAAATCAGATTTCATTTTGCGCATCGAGCCCCTTTCTTCCTCACCGCTTTTGCCCAAAAACGACCGATATAACGTTATGGGCATAACACGTATGGACAGGGACAAAGGAACTGCTTCACGGTTTCCTTGTTAGATGTTTATTTAACCATTCATTAATGCAGTCGAAACTCTAGAGTCGATAGTCATTTCAGTGTATTGAGCAAAAAAGAAAGAGGGTCAGCAAAATAATTCATTTTTAGTGAATTAAGGACTTTAATAGGTATGTCGCAACTTTAAAGCTGTCCTGCGCCTCTCTAACTTCTTAGCCTTGTACCGAATAACTTAAAGTCTAATAAGATTCAGGCCCTTAATTAGTAATTAAAAGGAATCAGATTTTCCCCAAAAATTTGAAAACCTGCTCTTTCGGCGACCAATCAGAGGCCGATTCTTACTAGACCTCTGTTTACATGAAAGCTATAGGATTTTCTATACTTACTTCATTTTTGGCAACTGATGTTGTCTAGAGAGGGTCTTTCGACAAAGAAATCTCTTGCCTATTGTCAGTTCTACTACGAGGCAGATAAAATTCCTTAAACGCTTTCGACTTACAATTAGACTAAATGAGTCATTCAAATGCAACCAGATTCAATTGAACTCGTATCAAGACTCTTCTATGTTTGCTTTAGGTCTTAATAAACATCTGCTCTACAAAAAAAAAGTACATCTGAGGAAATATAAAAAGTGTTTTAATTGTTAAAAACTTTACTAATCTTTTCATTTTTTATTAAAAAAAAAAGTATAGAAACAGTTTAAAACTGTTTTAAAAAAAGATGAAATATCTTATCAATGCTTATTAAAGTTCAGACAGACACTTTTTTTAATCTCTTTGTTAATGTTTGTTTGTTACTGTTGTCTATTCTCCTCATTCAAAAGGGTGTAGTTAGTTTGTTTTGATGTTTGAAGCAAAGAAAAGTCAAATAGACAAACTATAAAGGACAATTTGTTGAGCTTTTACGCCTATATTTTTAAAGAGAAAAATAAAGCCAGCTTGATTTTGCATATATTTTCAAACTTGCTAGTTCGAATTTACCGATAGGCTAACTTAATTTCATAATTCTTTGAATCTTTGTTTTCATTTCAATAGGGTAGCATACTTTTCATTGCCTATTGATTGTGTTTTACATCTGCTATTGTATCTCATTACTCAGCACTATGGCTGTTATTTAATTTTTCATCCCATGGTACGAGTAATCATTTGGAGATTTAATTAAGATTATTGTTTAGGTAGCTTGTTTATAAGAAGAGCAGGCATAAGCTAGCTGGACAAAGGGCAGAAAACTCTCACATGTGTGGTGTTACATACAAGTATGTTCACAACCCATATGTGTGATAGTTAAATTGATATTTAGCAGATCTTGCACGATAAGTTGTTCCTAATTGAAATGATATCCATCACAATAGCGTGCATTAATTGGTACAAAACTAGAATTAAACAAGAATTATGGACTCATTATGATTAATTGATGAGTGACATTGTGTTTGTTTATGATAATACACCTCAATTTTCATGTTTATAATGACTTTGAGTTGTTTGTTGTTGGCTTCGTAATTTTTTCAGTAGTTATTCTTGTCGTATGATTTTCGTATTGTTTATAATGTCCTTTAATAAGAAGAGTGTTATCATTCGAAGATGTACATAAATATAAATATGTTGTCATTACTTTGCTGCCATATGAATTTTGCAATGTTTTTTCTTTTATAATTCTCTTAAGCAAGATACGTTTACAGATAGGTTAGGTAGATATGTATTAATATATTATAAATTACCCAAAATGTGAATGGTTTTGTGAGAATCATTGCCAAAATATCAAGCTTTATTTTGTACTTACTTCCCTACTCGACGCACATGTTTGCATTTATCTTTTTGTTCAGCATTAGTAAACGACAAAATAAGAAATTAAATAGTAAAACTTTTTCAAAATAAATAAATAAATAAACAGGGTGGCGTAACAGAGGTGGGAGCCCCGGGGCCCAGTACATTTCTTACAAATATTCCTTGTGAGGGAATGAATAAACCTACAAGTTTTTGCCTGTTCCGAACAACTAATCGAGAAAGCGCTTTTTATGGCAATGAATTTACTATCGAAGGACTTGTCAGTTCCTTGCGAAAGACTATGTTCGTGGAAAAAAATTTTTTGTTTTATGTTGGGGTTCGAATTACGAACTTTTGTCGTAACAGGAAGATATGCTAACCATAACACCGAATTTGTAAAAACGTCATTTAAATGTGAGTTTGGAAGGTATCTACTACTTTCGATATAAATCTAAGCAAACTGTTAAATGAAAAGATTAGTAAAAATTTTTAACAGTTAAAACGTTGTTCATCAATAATAAGTTTTTTTAAACTAGCAAAATTATGTTAATTATATTAAGCTATTAAGTTTTTAAAATTAAAAAAAAAAATGTCAAGGTCAAAACCGCTTCTGCAGTTAAGTTATAATATTATATATATTATGTGATATTCATAATATAATAAATATATTTTATATTATAGAAATATAAAATGAACATTTTTTTCAAAAAGATGAAATAATTAAAGTACTCATTGTTTTCACAATTTTATTGCTTTTGTTATTTTATTAATTTATACACTTAATCTTGGAGAATGAGCATGATCAAGTAGCAATCAAGAACTTAATAAAGCCAATACTGATACTACTTCAACCAAGTACCAAAATTACTAAAAAAAAATGAATTTCAAGCCCCAAATTTGCAAAAAAAAAAAAACATATTTCTAGGGTGTAACAGAACGAAAATAGCTAAAGACTTCATACCATTTGCCACAGTTACTTGTATGTAAAGGAAAGGATGCGTTAACAAAATATGTAGTCTATGTTATTAGGGTATAATGTAGTATTCTAATAATGAAAGGCTTTTTCTGTAGAAATACCGGAATGAAATTAAGCCTACAGATACGTTATTGAGAAATGATTTATTATTCTAATGGTAAAGGGATTTTTAAAATCGGTTCAGTAATTTTTAAAATTCCTGGTAGCTTTACTATGGTGCTTTCTGGCTGTGGGTAGAAAAAATAGTGTTACTCGTTGTACTCTATGTATATACGCTAACCGCCAAAAGTGCAGTAATCAATTAAAAAAAACGTGGAATGCTATTAAATTAGATCGTTTAAATCAATGATCAGCATTTTATATTTTAAACCTTTTATAAATCAAATTTCGATAATTTTCAAAAAACATTTTTGTTGTAAAATTCCATCCAAAAGTAATAAGATTCCATTCATAAGTAGTAACCTTTAGTTTTTCAGTTTTTTCTCAGTGTTTTACTTGCGGTTATAATAACTATAAGGCGAGTTTTGCAATCGTGCGGGAAAAAAATTTTGAGGCAACAATTGGATATGACATTACGATGATTGAGAATACGAAAAAAGTGGGTGGGTCCTGCAATTCTGTCTGTCTGTGTGTCTGTCTGTCCGTATATACAGCTATGGACAAAGAAATAGCACACTATTAAGAAAAATCATAAATTAAAAATTTCCGTAATGCGAAATGGTTGTGATGTTTCTTTTTCTTCGGGTATGTAGATTTGATAAACAAATGCAGTCTTTCAAGCCTAAAAAGTACCGCAATTTTTGCATCGTCCTAAGTGCGAAGCGTACAATCCTAAGTATACTTTAAAGACGGTGAAACATGGAGTGGGAAATTTAATGGTCTGGGTGCTTTTTCCTGGCATGGGGTGGGACCATTGGTGAGGATTGATGTCAAAATGGATAAATTCGCTTATCTTGCTATACTGAAGAATACAATGGAACCATATTCCTTTGAGTTCATGCCAATTAAATGGATATTCATGCATGACAATGACCCCAAACACGCATCAAATATAGTAAAAGCTTGGCTCGTGGATGAACAAATCGATGTCCTAACCTGGCCAGCTCAAAGTCCCGATCTGAATCCCATAGAACACTTATGGAATGATGTTAAAGTCAAAATTGGGAAGACAAAATTTAAAAATTCAAACGAACTTTGGGCCGGAATCAAAGAAGCTTGGTACTCTATCCCGCAAAGTAGATGCCAGGCGTTAGTTGAAAGCTTACCAAGGAGGTGCCAAGCAACTTTAAAAAATCGTGGTCAACCAACTAAGAACTAACTTGGTTATACCAAAATTTATGAAAAAAAAAAAATATTTTCACTAAAAATAATTTTTTTTAACGACTATAGGTAAGTGTGCTATTTTCTTGTCCACAAGAAATTTGATCATCCCTGCAAAATATATTGTTAAAAATTGAATTGTAAAGAAATAATTCCCTATTACTAATTATTATTAATCCTTAGAAGTCACTTCATGTCATAAAATAGGAAATAAACTATTTAAGTTCAAAAGGAAAAAATAAATGCAGTTTTCGTAAGAAAATGAATGAGTGTGCTATTTCTTTGTCCATAGCTGTAGATGTACATCCAGAACCGAATCAAATTTTGCAGTTAGGGTTTGCGGAGCAGTTCAAAGAGGGGTTTTTGGAATTGGGACTCTATAGGTAGGTCTTGAAATAACGGTACCTGCCATACAATTTATATGATAAAACTTATTTTTCTCGAAAACGGCTCCAACGATTTCGATCAAATTTTAGGAAAATTTTAATTTTTGAAGTTTTTATGAATTTTTAAAAAAAATTTTTTTTTTTTTTAATATTTTCAACACGGTATCCTTGATTAGGTATTTTAATCTTTTTTGTCAAAATATCTCCTAACAATAACTTAAAACTTTCATATTTGGTTTTTAAGAAACTGTTTTTAAAAAAAGTGAAAAATAAAAACCGATTTCTAAGAACTGCCTGAACGATTTTCATTAAATTTTCGGGTTTATATGTACATATAAGCTGCAACTGCAAAAAAATAGCTTAATTAGATTTTTCGGTTAAATATTTGGAATATTTAATTTAATTTCTTTCTATTTTTTATTTGATTTTATTCAGCTTTTATAATCAATGTGTAGTTGGCCACCAAATCTATTATGAGCGAATTCTTAAACCTTGTACTCAGCTTTAAGATTTTGATATTGTAATTAGCATACTATATATAGCAAGTTCGTACGACCCAGTCGTGCCCAATTTTTGTCAATAATTCTATCTGGTTACAGATAAGCATAGAAAACGTATCCATATTTTATAAATAAACAAAAAAGGTAAACGTATGGTTTCATTTCAACTTTGCTTCAAAAAAAAAAAATGATTAAATATAATTGTGAAAAAATCAACCAATCAACTTGAAATACCTTTTTGTATTAAGAAAAATAATAACTGTTCCAAAATGAGAACAAAGCACAATTGTTAAAAGAGGTAAATTGACGATAAATTGCTAAATTGTAAAATGTCAACCAATTTTGAATTTTAAGAAATCTATTTGAACAGCGTTTTAAAGGAAATTTTATTTACTTTATTTCTTATGCAACATTTTCTATGAAAATGAGGTGCTACACAAAACAGTTTTACTATTTGATTCAAGCATTTCGATGGAAAATTTAGTTGTACATAAAAATTTATTGAAATTTTGTTTCGTTGTATTAGATATGTTTAGAATACTGACAGGAGTAGGTATTCACCCCTAAATCTTCTTAGGAATTCTTTTTTTTTTTCAATCATTTCATATTTTTTATATGTTTTATTTGTTTCTTAAGCTGAATAATTTATTTTTTACATTTCTTATATAATTTGCTTTTAAATAAATTAGACACCAAAAAGAAAAGACAGGTCAATGCTCATGGTGATAGCGGTTTGTCTTCAGGAATGAGGTTTGTCGTTATCGTTCCTACCAAAATTAATCAATTTCATTGAACAAAAATAAAATAACTACGGACCATTATACTGAGTGAAACATACATAAAGCACTGTCGACGATTTCTGACTTCTATAGCACCTTACATTTATAACAAACTGCCGCCTGAAGTTTCTTGTCTGGTATCACACAGCAACCAATTCTTAAAAAAGCTCAAGGCTTGGTTTCTTTCAAGATCAAAGGTGAAAACTCTCCTTCAGGTGATATCATAATAGTTTTTTCTTTCTTTTGCTCAAGTTTAACTGACACGAATCAATCAATCTGCGCTCTTCAATTCCGAGAATATATTTACTATGTTTCCTATTTGAACAGATCTTTATTTTGCGCTTTTTCCTCTTTTCACTCTTTTCGGCTTTTTATACATCAATATTCTTAAGTTGTGTATAGTCATGCACTTGCTACTGGTTGTTTATACCACAAAGTGCATTCTTACCGTTTTTATTATTCCAAACTCAGAATTTCGAATATCTTGTTATTAAATTTTTAAAATTTTTCTCAATATTAAAACATTTAAAATATTAAGGTTTCAAATTATTTTTTGTTTTGTAAATTACATTTTTTTAATTATATTGTTAAGAAATTTAATTTGGAATTGAAAATGGAAATAAAGAATCTTGAATCTTGAATCTTGAATAAATTTCAAAGCAATCGGTTGAATAGATTTTTTAGGACTGACAGTTTAAGGAAATGATGTTTAAAGTTGGCGCACGGCTGACTTAACTTGTTTTCAATAGTTGGAATTTCGGTCTGAATTTTTCACAGCATTTTTTCGACAGTTTACGAAAAAAGTTTTCGAACAGGTCACACGAGGCTACCCTCTTAGCCAATTCCTACAATAAAAATTCATCCTTTTGTAAGAAATGGCATAGTGAGCCAATGACCTAAGGCTTATTGGAATTCTTCACTATAAACTTGACCAAGTCAGAGACCAAAACATTTTTTTCTCTAATCTTTGAAGAATTAAGTTGAATGGTTGTAGTAATAATATTTTATTTTTTATATCGTTTTAATCTATCACTGCCGAAAACAAGCTTTACTATCAACTATACCCATGTTGTCTAAAATGAGCAATTGTGAACGAGACTACATACAATGTAATAGCAACAATTCCTCAACACTGTGCAGATTGAACTCTATTGCAATATCCACTACCATCCAAGTGGGGATCATCGGAACAGACAGAAAAAAGAATGAAACAAAAACACTGCCAAATAGACGTGCTTATAGTTTTATTTCAAATGATAATTTGTTTTGTGTTCTTTTACTAAGAACAAAATGTGCATGTCTAGAATTGGCTAGAATTCAGCGGAAAACAGAAACAACTATCGTCGCGACATCGCTGATGCTGATGACTTTTGTTTCTGAGAGTATTTCTGCCACATTCTCCGTCACTGACGACATTTCATAACACATAAAAATTCTCACTCATTTATTGCAATCGTTCTATAAACAAAAAAATATTATTTAAAAAAAAAAAAAAATCTGAAAATACAATTTGCATCCAAGTGCCAAATCGGTATAGATGACGAACAGCCCTGTGAAATTGTATAGAATCGACACTGCAACGGCAACCACACCACACATATAGTATACGTGTAGTAAATGTGAAGATAAAAGTGTAAAAGATAAAAATAAATGCTTTATACGAAATTTCTTGGTTACTTTTTTATCTTTATTGTGCTTCCATTTTACCATGCCGTGCTTCATCAATTATTTCACACACTGCGCAGAAATTTACTACACATTCTTGCGTAGATGCCTCGATTTAATTTTATTTTTTACGCTTTGTTATTGCTTCTTGTTCTTGTTCTTGTTTTTTGTTTCCCTCATTTATTTTTCTTTTATTATTTTAATTCTCTTTCTTCTGTGTTTTATTAATTTGTCAGCTCCTAAGAAATACTTTTGACTGGCTAGCAAGCGACGCCGATGGCGGCGGTAACGGCGGCGGCGGCGGCGGCAATGCCTCTGCCTCTGTGTTTACGCGCTAATAAATTCCATTAGTGTACTTAGTGGTTTCTATTTATAAGTGTATATCATACAATAAATTAACTTTGAGATGATTTATCTGAAAGAAAGAATGTACGAAAAAACCAAATTATGAAACAGTCATTAATCATTTTTTTTATTTTTTTCTTAGGAATAAGAATTTTTTATGAATCAACTGATGGAAGAGGTTCCAAGTGTAAACATTTGAAATCTAAACAAAATACTCTGCCAGAAATATTATTCAAATAAAAACATAAACACATGAATATGTTCTTCTTCTGGACTTTGGGGAATGAAAAATGAACGCTTTTGACACACACGAAAAGTATTTATAAGAATTTCAAGTTTTCAAATTGCAGTGTATTAGATATTTAAAGCTGTCCAATAGAACTTCATATTCAGTCTGGCTGTCTCTGGTAAAGAAGTTTGGTGGGTGTTAAAAACTCTAGATGTATTATGGCTCTATCGATATGCTCTTGGTTCATAAAATTTATTCATATCTGCTGCATAGGCACATAACATATTGGTTTCTTGTAGGCCTCGAACTTAAACAGTTCGGATATTTTTTCAATTCAATCAAAACAATCAACAGCTTAAACGATGTTTTCAAAAAGCAAACTACAAACATCTTGATCTCAAAGGTATCACAGCTCTCCAACTTATCTGCTAAACACTAGTTAACCGCAAGCACGTGGAGTACGCGCACCGTGGCAATTACCCTATTTGTCTATTTTGTCATACGGAGTATCTCAATCTGCTACCATCAACTTACTCCCATACTTTTCTCACATTGTCCAATATTGCCAAACGTATATCTTTAGCTTAATGATAGACTGTAATGAACCGTTGAGGATTCAAGATGTTTGACGGGGGCTAACCTACTGTGACCTGGAAAGCTTCAGTGACTCCAGCTGGACATATTGCCTTCGTCACTGCTCCTTCATATATATCCTCAAACATCCGTACATATAGGCGTCTAGAAAAACACTGTTACAGCCAGCCATGGTAACAGTATTTAAGTAAAGTAACTTGATACAAATTTGCTATGTACAGTTTGAACCATAGTCACACAAGGCACAACACACAAGCCTAATCTATTCTAATTGATTACAGCTTTTCGCTCTCACATTTTTATACGTTTTTGTGCAGGCTGTAACGTTCCCGGGTTCATTTAAAACAAATTAGAAAAATTTAAAAACATTCATGTTTGCTATCTACTTAACTCAGGCTTTTTAAGCAACAGATGTCTTGTCTTTATCGACTGTGGTTTTTTTTAGGCGTCTTTCCTTATTCCTCAACAGTACAACGGGAAGATCTTAAAGTTTGCCTTTGGGCTTTTGGGCGGTTGAATGTTGTAAACAACGTAATGGACCAAACATTGAAACCTAGAGCCTTCAACACTTCAACTGATGTATATATGTATTCTTTAAATAACAAATATCGAATTTTTCATTGCTGAGTAATAGTACAGTGGCTAATAATTTTTCGATGTCAAAATTCATTAAATGCTAAAAAAATCCAAAATAATAACGTTTAATACAAAGCATACGGGTGGGTAATACAGTGCGATTCATAATTATAACCCACTTTTCAATTTGAACTTTGATTTTCAATAAAATTTGAATGGACTTTCAAAGAAGACAGGGAAAATGCAAAGTTATCACTGTTCTTTATTATTTATCGTTTAAAAAAAAGATGGCCACACAGATAATGGCGTGGTTTACGGAATTTGACGCAATTTTTCGAACGTCGAAGTTTTGGTGCCGGCTCAGTGAAGATATGGAGAGCTTTTTCTTCAGCGGGATGTCCCGAAATGCAGCTTACTTACATCGAAAATGAAAAGCTGGGACTATGTTCAAGTCCTTCGAAGCAGTTTAATTCACTTTCAGGCAGATGATGATGATGATAATGAATGAATTCACACGAGTCGGAAAACAATCTATTGGTTGGGGCTCAATTCGGCCGACTTTTTGCAATGGCCCGCATGTTCTTTCGATGTTAATCCCATAGAAAATATTTGGGGAATACCAGTCAGGAGAATTGATGCCAAAAGAAGGTCTGAATGAGAGCTTAAACAAGCTCCGCTAAGAGAATGGCTTTAAATTGATGCATCGATCGTAGAGAACTGTAAAGTCAATGCCAAAAAATTAGTTTATTGATTTCTTAAATTAATTTGATCCAGTTTCTTACACGCTGGTTAATAAATAATACTTTTTTCTGTAAATTTTGACATAAAAATAACCATTATGAAAATTTTTTGAGTGGGCTATAATTATGAATTGCACTGTAATAAGTACTAAGCCCATAGATGCGTGCATTAAGAGGCTCTAGTTTCAACAACTTCTCCATTCTTTTTTTTTTTTTTTTTTTGCATCTCAGAGTCTTAAGCGGTACTGAACTTAGAGCAAATTCATTTGTACACGCTTATCTACGCTCTTCATCATTAATGCAAGTGTTAGTGGTTAGTAAATAACGCCAAACACAAGCACAAAGAGAACGTATACGAGGAAAAAAATAAAAGACGTTACAATTTTTAACAAAAAAATAAAAAATGTACATTAATAAGGAGAACAAAATAAACTAGGTAAACATTATCAAACAAAAATTATATCAATCTTCTTCTTCTTCTTCTTCATTTCCGGCGTTACGAGTAGTGATCTTGAAGCGATCACAACTCTCCCACTTTTCTGCTTCACACTAGTGATCCGCCTGTGGGGTACGCCGCAATTATATCAATAAGAACAGAAATTAAATTACAATAACAAAATATCAAATATAAGTCATGCAGGTGGCACACTGGTTCTTAGCTTTAATTTTAAAGTATTTTTATTTAGGTTGAAATCGGAAACAAAAGGATAGGAGTTAGATAATCTACTCATGCGAGCTAATGGCTCATGCATGCCATAGTTAGTTCTGTGGTGGGAGCAATGTAAAAACTCTAAATTACGTAGTTGGTGAGATCCTCCACGATAGTTGAAACTAATGTGGGAAAGCATTCTTAGACAAGTTAAAACTCTGTCTGACTTTATTCTCATGCAAAAACTACATAATAAAATGTTTTCACTTAGTTTTTAGCACAATTGTTTTCTGGCGAATGTGTAGATTACTTGGTCCCAATTCAAATTCAAATTTATACAGCAAATAAGAACCAAATTGATAGTATATTTTTGGAATAAAGTAACTATTGTTTGTTTAGATAAAGAGCTCGTCTGTAGCTCAAAATGCTTAACTTATTTTGATCATTATCTGACTAAAATAAAATTCTATTTATATTTAAAATGCAGATAGCTTTTATAGAAAAATATACTCAACGTCCAACGCGCATGTATACATTTTGTTTCGAAAATAACAATTACCCAATTTCCTCGATTTTTGAATTCAGAATGATTTCTTCTCTTTTTTTTTTTTTGTTTTGTTGATTCTTAGCCGGTAGTATGTGAAAAAAAAAAAAAAAAATCAAATCAACATATTTCAATCAACAGAATCAGAATTTGAATGAAAAAAGGCGATGACAAATATAATTAAAGCAAATGAACAAAACAGAATTCCATTCCAGTGTCGTTTCGCTTTGGTTTATGACTGATACCAAATTTAAAATTAAAAAGATTTAAATAAAAAGAAAAAATGGAAGGTGAATAGTCTAGTTAATATGAGGTAGGTCTCTCAACAACGGACGATGTGAATTCATCAAAGATACTTTATTCCATGTAAGATTCTCAAATTAGAACTCGATTGTTTTTTACTTTCCTTGTCTAGAAGTTCTTGTAGGCATTTATCAAGACAGAGGTGAATAGGATTAACGGTAATACAAAAATAATAAAAATAACATAGTTCAGATGTAATTGTTTTGAATTTTTGTCTAGTTTATCCCATTGATTGCTTTTGTACAAATATAAATCTTTACAAAACAGATTACTGCTTGTTTTTCACTTAAACCATATGGCAAATCAAAGCAATGCAAACAGTGCATGCTCTTGAATCAAATGATTTGAGTCTGAGCTCTCCTGCATTGAAGTTTTCAGCTTCATCCAATGATTCATCCATTCATAATCATGCCTTCAATGCTTTACCAATAAGTGTCGGTAAAATTGAAAAAAATGTAAATACAAATTTCATTGTATCAGGACGTAGGACGTAGTAGAAAATATAATAAAATATTGACGATTATGTTCTTAGCAGCTTGGTGTCTGTGTGAGTGCTGCAAATTCAAAAGTGGTTTTAACATATTCAGCAGCATGCAATTATACGAAAGTATATGTAAAAGCATACCGATGGTTATGTACCCATTTCGAATTAGGGGGAAAGCGGGAAACTTGAACCACCCTCAATAATGCACTCAAGTTCCACTCAATAACTTTATGAGTATAGACCTAAACGTTGCACTTCGCGACCTTCTGCGTGCTCATAAAAATAATTCTAGATCGACAGCAAACTTAAGCTGGCGAATGAGAAAAGTGTTTTTCACGAAATGTAAGTTTTTCTTTGCTTTTTTCATGAAAACAACTTTTTTTTAAAGTGGTAGCTGAAAACTGTCAAAGTTATCTTAGACTTTGCTAATTTAATAACACAACTAAGCTTTCTTATGTAGTAAACAAAGCTTGCAAAAATAAAAAATGGGCACGACTGGGTCGCACGAACTTGCGATTGTGTGCACAATACCAATACCAAAAAATTAAGGCTGAGTAAAAGGTTTTAGTATTCGCTCTAAATATTTTTGGTGGGCTCAGGGTTGCCAACTACTTTTTAATAATGAAAATTGAATTAAATCACGCAAAATATTGAAAAAAATTAAAATTAAATATTCCAAAAGTTTCAATCGAAAATCCAAAAACGCCATTCTTTTGCAATTGCTAGTACTTATAAACGTTGAATATTTAACCAAAATCGTTAGAGCAGTTTTTTAAAAAATCGGTTTTTTATTTTTCATTTTTTAATAAAAAAAGTTTTTTAAGATCTAGGTATGCAAGTCTTAAGATCTTGCCAGAAGATGTTTTGACAAGAAAATTGAAATAAATCAGCAATACCGTTTTGAAAATATTCAAAAAAACAAAATTATTTTAAAAAAATTAATAAAAATTTCAAAATTTAGAATTTTCCAAATGTTAATATGCAATATTTTTAATGTCATCTACGACTTCTTAAATATGAAATTTCATCAAAATCGTGTGAGCCATGAACGAGGAAGTCGGTTTTGAAAAAAACGGTACTATGGGGGGTACCGTTTTTAGACTTTTCCCAAAAAAAATTTTTGCATCATAAGAAAGACAATTGAAAAATAATCCTTCAAATAAAATTTTATCAAAATCGTTAGAGCCGTTTTCGAGAAAACTAAGTATTATCATATAGGTTGTATGGCAGGTACCGTTATTTCAAGACCTAGAGACCCAATTCCAAAAACCCCTCTGTAGGCTACCTTACAGAGCTTAACTACAAATTTTTAAAAAAATCGGTCAAGCGGTTCTGGCTGTAGATCCATATACACACAGACGGACATACAGACAGACAGACATACAGACATACAGACAGACAGACAGACAGACAGAATTGTAAGACCCACTTTTTTCGTATTCTCTATCATCGTAATGTCATGTTTAGTAGTTATCTCAAAATTTTTTTTCTGCACGATTGCAAGACTTGCCTTATAGTACCTATAATCGCAAGTAAAAATGGGCACGACTGGGTCGCACGAACTTGCGATTGTGTTCTAAATACGATATCAAAATCTAAAGGCTGAGTTAAAGGTTTTGGTATTAGCTCTTCATAATATATTTTGTGGTACAGGGTTGCCAACTACACATTAATTATGGAAATTGAATTAAATCACGCAAAATAATGAAAAAATTAAATTAAATATTCCAAAGGTTTCAAGCAAAAATCTAAAAACGCCATTCTTTTGCAATCGCTAATACACATGAATGATGAAAATTTAATCAAAATCGTTGGAGCAGTTTTCCCAAAAAACGGTTTTTTATTTTTCACTTTTTTTTCAAAACTGTTTTTTAAAAGTCGAGTATGCAAAGTTCTAAATCTTAACAGGAGTTATTTTGACAAAAAATTTGAAAAAAATAAAAGTTATGGTTTCAAAGTTACTTTCAAAAATCAAAACTTTTTAAAAAAATTTATAAAAATTTCCAAAACTAAGTTTTTTTAAATATTGATATGCAGTCTTTCTTTAACTGCTTACGACTTCTTAAATCCAAAATTTCGTCAAGATCGTGTCAGCCATTAACGAGAAAGTCGGTTTTAAAAAAAACGGTACTATGGGAGGTACCGTTTTTAGGCCTTTTCCAAAAATTTTTTTTACATCATAAGAAAAACAATCCTATATTAATCCTTCACACAAAATTTTATCGAAATCGTTGGAGCCGTTTTCGAGAAAAATAAGTATTATCATATCGGTTGTATGGCAGGTACCGTTATTTCAAAACCTAGAGACCCAATTCCAAAAACCCCTCTGTAGGATGTTCCACAGACCCTAACTGCAAATTTTGAAGAAAATCGGTCCATTGGTTCAGGCTGTAGATCCATATACAGACAGACAGACAGACAGACACACAGACAGACAGACAGACAGACAGACAGACAGACAGACAGACAGACAGACAGACAGACAGAATTGCAGGACCCACTTTTTTCGTATTCTCTATCATCGTAATGTCATGTTTGATTGTTATCTCAAAATTTTTTTTCTGCACGATTGCAAGACTTGCCTTATAGTACCTATAATCGCAAGTAAAAATTCAATTGGGAGAAAACGATCGCGGGAGATTTAAGCCAGTTTCGTCCTTCGATGTAATTCATTTTTAGATCTGTGTCGCAAATGAAGGGTGTTCTTTTTTTTAACTATTGAAATGCCATTTGCGTACAAAGAACGAGATTAAAAAGAGATGTGGTTCCCGAAAATGTTATTGAAACTGCAATAAAGGAATTAATGGTCGAACAACTCTGAGCCAGTACTTGAACGGTAAATCTAATTTGAACAAATTCGAAAGCAAAACAAGTCAACATAAATATTCTAAAATATTTAAAATTGTAGAAAAAAGTAAACAACTGACTAATTTATCACAAGTAGCCAGCTAAGGAAACAGCTGATTTGAATTGATTTTAAAGATTTTTATAAAAGAATCAAATATATAACTATCGAGGGCCAAAAGCAAAAAGCTTTGCATTATAACAACGGATCTTATCACAAATCTTAAAGAAATGTGTGAAAAATTAGGTTTCGAGTCACATAACATTTAAAACTACGACCTAACTGGTTGCACTTAACTTAAAAAATGCCAGAAGGTTCTAACAGACGAAAAAAATTGGCCAGACAACCTCTGCAGAGCAAATTAAAAACGTACTGATTTTTTTGCTTATTCATAGCCAAGCGAATGAAATAAAACTAGTTTTAAATGAAAATGAATTAGTAAAACATTTCTTATCCTTGTTTTGCTTTAAGAATTTAAGTGTAACCAAGTTTCCCTGCTAAGCGGAAGACTTAAGCCAAAAATTTTTTCCTTTTATTTACGGTTTGGCTGAATTCACTTGCGTGTAGATTGAATTTAGAAGACTAATATGAAAATTGATATTATCTTTAAAATGGTGTATCCAACAACGGCTTGAATGAACACAAAAATTTTTATGAGCGATCGAACAGGAAGTTGCTCAAAAGTGTACTGCCTTCCCCTTATTATTTAAAATTTTTAAAATGAAATGTTTCGTTTATGGGGCACAAGTTAATCGATTATGTTCCACCCATTTTTTTAACTTTTTTTTCTTTAAGATTTATTTGACTCCATTTACACGTAAGGTAGTAGCTACCATCAAATGTTAACTACATGGCTTTCGAGCGTGATCCTACATCTTATTAACAGTTCATGTAGACAAGCAGTAAATTGAGTGTTACTTACTTGTCCTGCCTCACGAATCACAATCGTTTCTTTTCTTTGAGTTTAAGAATATGTGCTGCTTTTTTTAAAGGAATGGTTCACAAGTACAAATGATGCATTCATTCAGTTTCCTTTTGTGCATCCATTTAAAGCGAAATTGTTGGATGAGTTTGTGCATAGACTGGAAACTGTCCCTGTGATAGTATAAGTGTCGACGGGATTTAAAATATAATAACTCTCTCTCATTTAGAATCGCTACAGCATACCAATTTATTTCTTAATTAACAAATCACAATACAAGATCGCAAAATTATGTATTTTATTATGAACAACATGTTGATATCGTACAATTTGTTGCATCGCAGGACGAGATATTGTTTTTTGCTTAAAACTGAAAAAACTTTGAATAAATCAAACCGAGCGGGTTGATTCGTTAGCTTAAAAAAAAATTGTGATTTACAACCTTCTTGCAAGAAATTAGAAGTCTTTTGGTTATTCTACCAAAATATGTAGCGTACAAGATGCAGTTCAGTTCAGTTCATATTTATTTGTAGTATAGAGTTTATGTTATTTTACAAAGAGTGTAATTTTAGAGATTTAGAAAAATTTTCTTTACAACTATGATAAAATAATTTTATAACAATATTTAGATAGGGATATACAAACAATATATAGCATTTGAGGGAAAACACTACAAGAAAAAACCCTCATATTATTAAACTTAAAAACTACTATTGCACATAAACCCAATTATTGCTCTTTCATGGAGACGTGCTGTAGAGTAATAACGAGGCAAATTTAGCATTAGTTTAAGTACTTTGTTTTGACTAATCTGCAGTTTTTTAAGATGACTCTCGGCACAGTCAAACCATACCGGTGCACCGTAGGTAAGAACAGGTTGATAAATGGATTTAAAAATTAATATTTTATTGTGTATGCTAAGGCGAGACTTTCTATTAATAAAAGGGTATAGGATTTTTACTAGTAAATTTGCTTTGTGAATTGAGTTAGATATATGCCTTTCAAATGTCAGTTTCTTATCAAGTGTGATGCCAAGGTATTTACAACTTTCCGCCCATGGGATGTTGGTCGAATTTATTTTGAGTGTGGTTTGCGGGAGGAAATTATGCTTTCTTCGTCGAGTGCGCCACATTGCTTGACATTTTTCTGAGTTGACTTTTATCTTCCACTTGGTAAAGTAATGAGGAAGAACGCTCGACTTAAAAAGCGCAGTATCATCTGCAAACATGGCAACTTCGGTGTTATCAAGTACAGGAAGATCTGACAAGAATATATTGAAGAGGATGGGGCCAAGTACGGAGCCTTGAGGAACCCCAAAACTAATATCACATATGGCGGACTTGGCAATTCCAGCAATTCCAACAAAAAATTTTCTGTCTTTCAAGAAGTTCCATATAATATTGACAAGATAGTCTGGAAAGTTAAACAATAAAAGTTTGTAGATAAGTCCTTCGTGCCATACGGTATCGAAGGCTTTTTCTATGTCTAACAACACTAGCCCAGTCGAACGTTTTAAATTTAAATTATTTTTGATGTACTGTTTTAATCTTAAAACTTGGTGCATGTGGTGCATGTGGCTCATGTGGATATATATTGGCTTCTTCAACGTGTTGCAAAATCCGATTCTTTAACACCTTTTCGAAAATTTTACTTAAAGTGCTTAATAGGCTTATAGGCCTATAGCTAGATGGACTTTCTTTTGGTTTTCCTGCTTTGGCAATGTGGACCACTTTTGCTAATTTCCATTTTCTAGGAAAGTAAGAATGCATTAAAAATAAACGTTAAGACGGTGATGCCTTTTTTGGGTAGGGCTTTTAACAATCGGTTGTTAATACCATCGTGGCCAGGCGCCTTTTTTATTTTTAGCTCCTTTAATAAGCTTTTCACTAGCCGATTGTTGTGAATGAGAACGCCGGGTTGGTAAGCAATTTGTTCATTAAATTCGCTTAGCCTATCATTTACAACATTTACAGTATATTGATCACTCAAGTGGGCAGAAACTAAATGATTTCGGCTAAATGTCTCCGCCAAGACATTAGCCTTTTCTTCCTGAGTAATAAAGATATTATTTTGAACTCTAAAAGGTGGAATTGTGGAGCTCTTTTTTTAAATTATTTTTGTTGCATTCCAAAATGGCTATTGGAACCTTTGTCAAAGCTGGATAACAAATTGTTCCACTTTTGTTTGCGAAACAATAAAATTTCATTTTGGATCTGAAGATTAAGCATCCTTATGTTAGTTTTAAAAGAGTCTAACTTGTATCGGATCCTCTTTCTTCTTTCAGAATTACGCAGGCGAATTAAACGTAAGATGTTATCTGGTAACGGTTGAAGATTTGAGTTTGAAGAGACACACCGGTTTTTAGGAATAGATAATTCTGCCGCGTTATTGATGGTTTGTTAAAATTTTTCAGTGACTATGTCAATCTGATCACACGACTGGATATCGTCTAAAGATAAGACTCCATCGTATTAGTTATCAGAAATAAACTTTCTATATCTTTCCCAGTTTGCAGCAGAATAGTTAAAACGAACTACTGTATTGCTATAAGAACAACTAGACAATAATTCTACACAAACAGGCAGGTGGTTTGAACCCAAGGCATTTATTGTTAAAGGTTGAGAGAATCGTGCAGGATTATTCGTTAGGAATATATCAAGTGTTGAGGGATTCCTTGAGGAGGAGCTTGGAATGTATGTTGGTGTGAGGGGATATAAAAGTGAGAGAGATCTGTTTACAGCGGCAATATCGTGGAGTATATTGCCCCAACAATTGGCTCTAAGACAACCCCATTGTTGATGTCTGCAATTTAGGTCACCTCCTATGATAAAGTTAGGATAAGATCTTATCAACTTAAGAACGGCTCTTTTAAATTTAGTTTTTTTCTCACTGTTAGAATTTCCACCCGGGAAATAGATAGATAAAATACATAATTTTGATGAATCTTGGAGGACAATTTTTAAACCTATAGCTTCAGCTATATCAAGGCGAACGGCTGGTAAGATCGTATGTCTAATTTTTTTATTAAAAAAAGCTTACAAGATGCTGTTTCTCATGAGAAATTTATGTTTTACAAAAATAAATTTTACATTGAAATTGTCGGGTGTCTCCTTAAGAAAACAGAAAACCAGATATCCAATATGTTTAACACAGACAATTTTGCGTTTGTAATTTTATCAACTGCTTTCACAAAACCTCAAATTTTCCCTTAATTTCATAGCAAAGCTTTTTCTATGATGTTCCACAGACTCAGACATATTTATTAAAAAACACTTTTTTTATTACGCTCCGAATTTAAAAATATTTACTTTGTACTTTCTTCATAACTGGCTCATTCTCCAAATTCATATAATATACAGATTTCCACGTGACAAAAGTGCGCAAGAGTGTATCCTGGAAGACCTTAACCTCAAGGATAAGCAAGGAGGAAATATACTACTACAATAACAACAATAGCTGCAAGTTTCGAGGCAAATTGCCCCATACTATAATTTCATTCAGAAATAAATGATTTACACACAAAACCCTCGAATGGCGTACGTAAGTAGGTATGTAGGTATAGCTATAGCTATATTGTGTGTTGTCAATAGCGCTCTTCTGCCCATTCATCCATCCATCCAGTCCAGGGATGTTTAGCTTTACGATTGCTGCGAGCACTGGTGAGATTTTTTTTTTGTTATTTTATTTTTCACAGACTAAGGCAAAAAAGCCATGGAAAAGCTCTTGCATGCGCACTATGATGCCAACGATGTAGTACGGAACCGATTGTCGTAACGTGTACTCTGTTCAATGCAACAACAATTTAAATACTTCTGGTGTAGGTCAACCTCAAGTGAATATAATATTTCAGCTGAAACACGCGTTACTCCCTTCCTCCAGTGTTGACACAAACCAAAAACCACCACAACTATACCACCTCCGCTCCGCACATACCAATGCAGATGTCGTTGTTTCTTGTTGTTTGTAGGAATGAATTACAACCACTTACCTTTGTTTATAAATGGATGTCTAGTGTGACTTGCTCTGTCATCTGAGTCGATCTATAAGCTGGTTGCTCACTAGATCCAACTTCAGGTTCTTGTTTAAAACAACGGTGGGATGCGTATAATAGACCGGAGGTGGAATGGTTTTCCTTTCTCATTCACATTGTGTTTTGAACCATGTTATGCGGCTTTTGTTTTTCGCTAGGCCATTGTTGCACGAATAAGAAAAGTAAACTGGAAAGCTGATACCCCACGTAATTATTCATCCAATTGGTGGCAACTTCTAACGGCACCGTGTCTGACAAAAGAGTCTCTATTTGGAGCTATATCTTGGCTGAGCTTACTTTGTTTGATGCATTTAGAGCTCATCAAAGGGAGTCACTGCTTGTTAATTAGGGTTCAAGCAAATTACTTCCTAAAAAAGATCCATATTGCACACATCAGTAAAGGCAAAGCCTTTTGATTTATTTTTAAATGTAATCGTCCTTGAGCGAACACACACGAGATGGGGATTTTGTGAGGAGGTTTGCTTTCATGTGTACCCACCGCTACCCTTTATAGCCGGCTAATGACTAACACTTAAGCTCGTATACGCCAACGCAGAAAAGAGTGGCTCTGTAGTAATGTTGCTTACCACGCTCCGCCGAACGACCTTCATTCTACCCATGACTGTTGAATTGTGCAATGCTTGATAGCTTTTTAAAAAAACAACCCTCTCGGCATACAAGCTCACACAAAAATTCCTGGACAATGAAGAGGAGATATGAATGTATATAAAAATGGCGATAGCGACGTCGTTGTCAACGCTTTTTTCATTCAGAATCTTTTTTCCAGGGGCGATGGTGTGCGCTGATGGGGATACACATGTACAGTTTATTTATATATCAAGTCTTTTAGCAAAGCGATTGCTAAGGCTCGTGTGCTTTAGATACTTACCTACCGCATACACACTCACACACTCAACCAACTCAACACAAGCACTTCAAAATGTTCGGATTATTTTATATTCTTTGTCTGTCCGTATGTTAGCGCACTGGAAAATATTTTTTAGTCGATTGAAAAAATTAATGATTAAGTTAATTTAATTAAAAATGCAGTAATTTGCTGGAGTTCGACCTGTGAAATATCACTAAACACTGAACAAGAAAAAAAATGTTCCACATACGCCATGGTGTCCCGGAATATTTTGCGTTGTTCTGTGTGCGTTGTTATAAAATTATATTTGCAGATGTATAGGTAATAGTTTTCTACAAAGAATATAAATTTTACACTTTAAACTATTTCCGCAATTGTTAATAAAAAACATGTGTTAGAAGAATAAGATTAACTTTTCGGATTTACCTCGTAGAAGTTAATTTATTGAAAACCGAGATCAAGAAAGACCAGACTTTCTAAGAACATTGACATTTATCAAATAAATAAATAAATAAGTAGGGTGACGCATCAGAGCGAGGAGCCCTAGCGCCTTTCGCATTTCTCACCACCATGCTTTGTGAGGGAATGGACATTTATCAAATCAATGCTTCAAAATACACACTATAAAAGCGCTATATTTGATGCAGAATTTCATTGAAACACGTTGGAATTTGAAATAACCCAGACATAGCGAGCAAATAAATTCAGTGGGGTAAAGTGGAGTCGTACCAGTAATTGCTTTTGTAAGAATACTTGTACTTTATAAGCAAACTAGTTGGGCCGCGGGCGTTGCGTTGTTAAAAAACCAAAAATTGGCAGTAAAGCTGAGGATTCCCGCTCCAATTACCATCAGAATATGGGGATGAAATGAATATGATAGATACAAAGACAACGTATTTCTGAGATAGTCGAACAAAATTTGATATAGCCCATGCTACTTTTGAAAAGTTAGCATTTTAAAGTTGAAAGAATTTCGATATCGGTCAAGCAATTTCTAAGCTCCCGTGTAAATCAAAGCCATTCTAACGGTCAAAGAATTTTGAAATCGGTGAAGGAGTTTCTAAGTTCCCGTGTATATTTCATCAACATCACAATACAAAAATTGATCTTGGGCTAGTGAACTCCACAGCTGACTCCATTGAAGCGTCTAATTATTGACCACTTCTCCAACTTTGACCATAAAAAGCTCAATTTTGACTGCATAATTCTCTGTAATTTGCATTTAATTTACTTCAAATCAAAGCCCAAACTATTTATTTCATTTAACTATTTATCTCATTCAAGCCAAAAAGTTAAGTTGATACCAGAAAAAGAGCAGTTTGAGTTTTTTAACTAGAGAAAAATTTCAAAACATATTACTATTGAGCCAGCTAACAGCAATATTACCTGTTGGAAAGTAGCAAAAGTGATTCCACAAGTGATTACTCTTCAGAAGAAAACAGGATGTAATGATCTGTCTAAACGTAAACCTATAAATATTCTACCTATTCATTAAGGAGTCTAAGTTTACACACTGGAATGACTCCGTGTTTCAAACAAGAATATCAGAAGCAGAAATCAAGGTGGAGTCTTATCGTGTTAGAATTAAAATACTGTATGGGTCATAATACTGTTTTACAGTATTTTTACAATTTTAATTTTTGAGATACAGTGTTTTGCTCATACATTTTAAGATGAAGAATTTTGGGATACAGAATTTTGACGTACTGTTGATCATATAGTATTTTGTATTTTGAAATACAGAATATTAACCATACAGTATTGTGAGCACACAGTATCATACAGTATTTTTACCTTACAGTATTTTAAAATACAGCACTTCGACCCGCTCCCGTCTTATTTCCGCTGTTTCGGCTCATAGTCATTAACCTGATAGTGATTAAACTAGACCTGTGCAGACTATAAGTCGTAGCCTATGCTTATAAGATTGTCATCATGGCTTCACGGAAATCACTCTTTGTGAGCTCCTCTAGCCAGATAACTGCTCCATAAACTGTGTACTAAACATCAACCCTACAAAAACAGAAAGAACTTCGTTCATGAGAAAGCGCAACGTTTCAGATTTACTTCCACCTAGCTTGAATGGTATACCAATTCACTTAAAGCGTACGCCAAAATATGTCCGATTTGTTCTTGATCGGAAACTCAACTGGAAAGAAAATTCAAGGGAAAGAGAAAGAGAAGCCCAAACTTTTTACATTTTGAGTAAAATTTATGGAAAAAATTAGGGACCTGTTAACACAATACTTCACTGGATGTGAACATCACATCCGTTTGACATGTTGACGTTCAATAGAGAAGGCGTCATTGGCTCAACCAGTGGCATAGGAACGTCCTTTGGGAACTTTCCTGTCGCCGGCTTCCCTTGGCTTTTTCGCCATAATTTTAATTTTGAGTTCATACATAAATATGAATGATAAATATAATTTTAAATTGCAAATTTGAAAAACAGAAAAGATCTTCTTTCGCAAGGTTTTTTTTAAATAAATAAAATGAAGTTGACACAATTTTTTTTTTTGTGAATAGTTGTACTTTTTCGAACCGTGTACGTTACTTCCCTTAAATCGACAGTGAAAATGTTATGATTGGCATTTCACAACACTGCTCTAGGTGCCGCATACATACTTACAATTTTAATAGATAAAACAAGTAAACAAGAACTAGTAACAACAAAAGCATTACTTATTCTGTACACACTATCTTTACTCCAAATAATGAAATAAAGTACTATGCTATGCATGCACATACAGACAGATACCATAAGACCAAATATTATTTACAAATCCATTCAATGTAGCACCCGACAGTGGTAGCTTTACTGATTCCACAATCTCGCAAAAGCGCTGTTTCGGCCTCTCCCAACAGTCTAGTTTATCGACAGAGGGAGAGTGAGGTGCCGTCAGGGTCCACAGCAATGTGTTAACTTTGTGTAGAAACACAAGAGAACTTTTATTTTTTACTTCGTCGACGTTGGTTGCGGGAGATTGCCGAGACTTCGTCATGTTGTGGGTGAGTGAGATGACTATGGGTGTTATGAACAGAGGTATGAAGAGACGGCTATGACTTCACCTCTCAACCTTCCCAACCCAAACCACCCAAACCACTGAATCGACTCTTCCTCGTCGTAGTGTAATCACGTGTACTACTACTATACTCTATACACCAAACCCAAACCGATCCGAACCAAACCGAACAGATAGAGGTAAATACTACACACCATCCAGTCCGTACTCTCGAACAGAGTGCTTCTTGTTGTTGGTTTGGTTGATTCTGTGTGTTTTGTTTTTCTTTACTCGTTTGCCTTTTCCTTTTCAATTCAATAAAAAAGCTCCTCGTGTACAAAATACAAATCTCATTCGGCTACAGTACTTTACGCCAACCGCACCGCCCGATCTCGATACATATCGGTGCAGTTCTGGAATTATTTTCGTGTGAAAAAATGTGTTCCTTCTGTTCGTCATGTCAGCCACAGTGATACAGCGACGTTCTGACAACTTTACACAATAAGTTGTAACAGTTGTGGGTGTAGTGTTGTGTGTACTCATTTTGGAAAATTCCATTATGTAATTAAAGAAAGAAAAAAAAACAGTGTTTCGATCGGTATATATCAGAAAACAAAAATGTTCAAAATTATCAAAATCTAATAACAAAAAAAAACATAATCGGTACAGAATGCGAGAACGTGTGAGTGGGTGTGTGTGTGCGTGCATGTGTAGCCAACACAAATAAACACGAATAGTCAGGATTACACACAAATCTGACAAAGGAAAACGGAAAACTTTCGTTCAAGGCCATTTCACCGACATAGTATGAGGGTGGGCCAACATGAGCACACTCTAGCAAACTAGGCAAAAACAACACAAAGTTTGCCAAATCAAGTTTAAGACAAATGTACGCTCACTCATACATACAAACTCAAACGCACAAATAAACAAAACTATATCTCGCGAATGAATGGATATTATCGCGTCAACTGTCACTCGTCAATTGTCAATTGTCGAATTTATTAAAATATTCCTTTAAGGTAGGTATTTTAATTTCTCTCAGTTGTTTTTTCACCCTCTCCCTCTCTTTCTCTCTGTGTGACTCTCTCTCTCCACCCCGTCTCTCTTATGTACACCTACCTACATTTTTTTTATTAGAGTTTGTGTTTACTTTTATACCATACTATCAAAAATATGAATTTTAAATAAAAGGGAAAAGAAAAATAAAAAAAAAGTTTATTTGAGCAATTAGCTTTTATGGGGTGAAAAGCTGAATGAATTTGAAGTTAGACGACATGTTGTTTGATTGCCATTCCATGCAAGGGGAGCACTGCTGTTGCTATTGCTGTAGTTGTTACTATGAATGACAGTACCGAGAATACCTACGTTTGAAAGATTGTTCTTTCTGACAAAGACTTAGATTACCTCATGAGAGTGTGCCAATACGGCAATACCCAGGGGTCAAACTGTCGATGGGTTTTTTTTCTGTTTCTTATGTTATTTTCTTGTTCACTTTTAATTGATATCGTTTTACAATAACTCATCAATTCAAAAGAATTAATGGATGTATGCTATAATTTGTTGCAAAATATTCTCAGTTACTATGCTTATTAAACAGAACACGAGTGTGCATGTTGAAAGAGAGAAATAACAAAAAAAAAAAAAATATTGCAAACGAATCTAATTTAAATTTCTATATATAGATATCAATTTGCAGTGACGCAAATACATACATATGTATATATACTATAGTCTTGCTGTGGGTAGATTATGTATAATTGGCAAATTGGTACTTAACTATACCAATGCTGGGAAGGAAACTGAAGCACTACTCGTACACGTTTTGGGTAAGTATGTACATAGTAAAGGTATAGTGTAGATATGTGTTGACTCAGATATATTTTTGTATCGATTGTAAACAATATTGGATGGTTGGTTTAAGGCAAAGGAACAAGGCAAGGAAGAGCTAAGCTAATGCCACCATTGGCGTGTATTACGTTCTGCTGATTTTGACATTTGGACATGTTTATTGAAATGGGTTGTAACTTAAAGTTTTGTTTGGTGTATGTACTGTACGATGTGAACAACAGTGAAGCCCGATTGGGGTTGATGGAAGCTCTTGTCTTTGTAAGCAAATTGATATTGTGACGGATCGAAATAGTTGGAAAATATATTTTGCTTGAATCCTTATTATTATTATGAATGGGGAAGTACCTAACTCTGTCTGTCTGTGTGTTACGCAATCACGCGCACGCCTTAACAACTGAACCGATTTAAATTAAATTTGGTATAGAGATACCATAGACTAATTTTAATGTGTAAAAAGTTCTGTAACGTATTGAAATAGGGGATGAAAGTTTGTATCGAGACTATATGTCTAAATAAAGACTCTTGAAACTCATTTTTAGGCTCTTGATTAGATATAAATAAGTACGGCATACTATTTTAACAAACAAGAATAAACTCAAAAACTACTGAACTGATTAGAAAAACTTTTTCACCAATTGAAGCTACATTGTTCCCGTATTTTTATCGGAAATAGAACTAGAAGGCAATTGAAACCGCTGCGAACAAGCTAGTTCTCTCATTATTTACGTTAATGTACGACAAGGTGTAGCCGTTTAGATGAAATATTTTTATGCCATTCAAAAACCATATTGAAAATATTATTTAGGATAGCTAAAAAAAATTTCAAAAAAGTTTGAGCTCAAAAAAAAAAATATTTAGAGTTCTATCAATCGTGGTTTGTATTTCTTTTTTTCTTAGAACTTACCTTACTTGGGCGTCAAATCTGTTCAACCATTTTGAGCCAAAAAAATTTTACCTGAAATATATTTGTAGAAAATTAAATTTCCTTTAAAAAAGATCTTATTAAAACTTTTTGTCAGACTAGCCGTTTTCGAGTAATAAAGCTTTAAGAAATGTTATGTTTTTTTGATTTTGCTCTTTTATTTTTTAGTTTAACTCACGTACAAATCAATATGTGAAAAATTGCAAACATGTTTCTTAAAGGAAATTTAATGTTAAAAAAAGGTCTTTTTACACTTTTTCACAAAGCCCTTACTTCAGAAGTTATTCACGATTAAAGTTGAAATAAAACATTTTTTGGCCCCGTCTGATATGTGTACATGTATATTTTTCAATTTACTTATAAAACATCAAAAACCACATTTTAAATCTTACCTACGACACATCACTAAACTTCTGGGATACAGTTTGTGTAAGAAGATTAAGGGAAGAGAATATGTTTCTTACTATTAGCATCCCTATGCTTTGGATTGCATCTGTTGTAACTTACCCGCAACAAACTTGCAGTGGGCTACCAAATATCTGCTCAATAGTATTCAAAGAATGGAACACCTACTTGATTGAATGGCAGTTATTGCAACTTCCTGTATTAAATTTTCCCTAATTTTTGTAAATTTTATGATGGTAACTCTCTCTCCATCACTTAGGCAGACTATTACCTCCTATACGCTTGGAGATGAGAACCGAGAGCCACCTAAGATTGATACCTTCCATTTTTTTCCAAAACTTATACCAAAACTTATCAGTTTCTGGTAAGTGGGGCATCACATTAGTGTATCACATCACCTATCTGCAGAATTTGGTCACTATCTACAAGAAGCTGCTCTAGAGCATGGTTTATGGACTTCAGCCGGTTATTTTAAAGATGGTTGCCCAAATTGTTTTGTCGTATTTTTTGTTTATGTATGTTTTGTCTTTACATCCAAAAAACGGCCCTTGATTTCCTATACTTCATCATTTCGTTTCTTGGGCACACAAGGACAAGATATCTACTCGAAACCTTCTCATCATCTCTTTTAGTTTGAAACTTCGACCAGCTATATCTACTTCTAACATTCCAACTCGTTAAATCTTTCGCACTTCTTTGATAGACTTCGGAGAATCCGTGTAGCTCTGACCCGAGAAATTCGGCTGTGATCTTTTTTTAACTACAGGGATCTAATATGAATGGGAATTATATTGAAAACTAAAATAAAAAAGGCTTTTGGTTTTAGAAGTCATTTATTTTTTGTTTGTAGGTTCATTTATATGAATTAGTCACTCTTTGCAACGGTAAGCATGTCTGCCTGTTTCGTTGGAGTTCGGAGTTTGAATCCCAGAAGCATTAAAAAAATATTTATACGGGTATCTCCAATCGCGAGGAATTGGATAGTCCCACAAGAGTAAATGACTTACTCTGTAACGAAAAAGCTTTTAAAATTAGCCGTTCGCAGTTGTCTTAAAATTGTATTACTCTGAAATACGTTAGGCCTTGAGACAATCCGAGCTATGTTGCTCAACAAATTTACACCGAAGTTGTGTAAGGTGACAATTGGTTACTAAAAGATTTAATACATATTATTGTTATTGATACATTTCCCTAAAAATAATTAAATTTAGCTCTGAAAAATCCCCTGCTTTAGATGGAACAAGGTAGTCCTACTCTTTAAAACCCTCAGGAAGTGTTGATTCGGTATATTCGATGTTTCTTTTTACAGTATGAAACCAAGGCATTATATAATTTTGACTTTACAATTTGTTGGTAATCTACTTTTAAACATATTTGCTATTAGCGGAGTTCACACTGTACAATTACGTTATCTTATCTAGAAGTTGAATGGAGTGAAGGAGTATATGACATAAGGTTGGACGACTAGTTTGATAAGTCTGAACGCAAACTACATCCGACCTTTCAACATATTATGTCAAACGAAGTCTCTCCAACTAATTGTACAGTGTGAACTCGGCTATTCACTTACTCAATAGCTGAGTTTTAAGACGGCTTCGGAAATAAATCCTGAACTAATTGTTTGTGGGCTGAATTTTTACTTTTGGGAATCTTGTTTTACAATTATTAAAGAAAATCAATTTTTTGCATTTTTTTAATACTTTTTTAAAAGTATTGTACTATAATTTTATAAAGATCCGAGCAGCCTAGTTGTATTTTTGGATGACGTTTACGTAGCTACTTCAGTCCCTTAATGTAGCGATTCTTTGTTAAAGACAATTTTTAACGCGTTTTTCTCGGATGTTTTTCGGCGGCTTGTAGATGACATCTCTGAAACTATTTAACTGAAGCTTACCAGAATTTTACCACATGGTCTTTTGGACTGTAGCTGTGACGCATATCATACGATTTGAAAATTTAGAGTGTAACTTTTTTTTGGCTAAAAACGATTAAAACAGACTTGTTTTTTCGTGGTTCCTGGAAAAATGGCTGCCATTTTGTGATTTCTGAAAAAACGAATCCGTATGCTATGACCTATAGTTATATCCCTAAGAAACATGTATTTAAATATCGGGAAGGTTCTGATCATTCATTTGAGATATTTCATCAACACACATCTTTTATTTGGATCAGTCTTCTCTCTCTTTTTATACAAAAACTGAATAAAACAAATTTGAACATTTTTTTTTGTGTATTTTTCAGGCTTAAAACGTTTTATATTCATATTTCCGATTTATACTGGTGGAAAAAAAATCGTGTCTAAAGAAAGTAGACCTGTTAAAAAATTTTCCTACTTTTTCTTAGAATCTTGTTCTCTAGGCAGTAACTTTTTATAAAGCTACCAAGTCATTAAACTCATAGTTTAAATGTGTTACTTGTAAAATTCATGCAGATTGTAAATTTTTCAACTTGTTGCAACCCATGCTAAATTATAAAAGCGTTGTGCTTAATAATTAAGTGTGGATACTAAACGACTTGATTTTTGATTCGATAACTAAAATATTTTTCAACAACAATCTCAATTTAACAAAATATTTTAATCTTCCACACACTTTTTGGGAGTATGTACATGTACATAGATACCCAAAATCATGACTAGTCAAGGCACCTACCTAGCTCTAGCTATCAACCTATCTATTGTTACATAAGAGGGTGGTTCTATACCTGGAGGTCAAACAACATGTTTCTATTGTTTCTCGAATGTGTATAGGAACTCCTTTAAAATCATGATAGCCGACGACTGTCTTCTGCCTCGAATCAACTCATTTGAATAAGAAACCTCTAGAATCGCGTGGTGAAGAACAATGTATTAGACACACAGAATATGGAATAAAGTAAAGGAGAGATTATTATTGTTATTGCTATTTTAAATAGCGAGTGTGTGCACATAATCGAAAAGCGACAACCCGACAACAGCTTTCACCAACGAGAGGTGTCATTGCCAAGGCCAACAAGCTTTTTTCGGGGACGAAAGGCGGCGAGACAGAGTGCGCTTTACAATTTAAATCATTGGACATTATTTGGCTAGAGATTCTGAAACCATTGTTATTTTTCTTTTTTGAGGCGGAGAACGGAGGGGAGGGACGGCGTTGTTTGTGATTTTGTTTTACGTTTTCTTTGACTTTATCTCGAATACTACATTGATAACAATGATAAAATTTTATTTTTTTCTAGCCGGTATAATGGCTATATTTAGACAGAACTCAGTTGGGCAAAAAAGTATGCATTGGTATACCTATCTGCAGAGTAGCCTTCAGTAGCGGATTGCTGGTTGACGGTTGCTGCTTCTGAGGCTTTGGCTGTGGCGTGTGGCGTCAAAAGAATTGTTCATCGCCTCACTTCGCTAGTACAATCGGCGGTAGCTCGGTGGGTAAAACAATAACAACTCTCTATTCACAGAGTATCATATCATGTCGCCCAGCCGGTCGTCCTACACACGCAATTTTCCCAAAGAGAGCGAACAGATATGTAGTACAAGTGTGAATACATTTATTACAATCAGCGACCCCGGCAACGTAAACGTATCTACGTGACTCAGTTTCAATACCCACAGAATTCACTCAATTCAGCAGTTGTTGTTTGTATGTTTCAAGCATTTTTTCTACAGAACTTTGTTCAAAGAAATGTTCTTTGGAGAAAAAAAAACACAACTTTTGTATGTAATGCGCTTAGTAAAAAAGTAAAAAAAAAAAAAAAATACAAAACGTGTATAGTGTTATATTGTTGAAAAAAAAAGAGTTGTGTTTTATTAAGCAATCATTTTGCATATAAGATTATTATGTATCGCATGCGTTTGTGTTTATCTTCATATCTTTATATTCGTTATTCGTATCGTATCTATTACAAAGGTGTGTTCGTCGACACAATATGACTTAAATACAAATTGTTTATTATTCCATGTGGAAGGAGATTGTGATGTTTTTTTTTGTCTATTTACTTTATTTGTTATGAAAATAAGATAGGTACTATGAATGTGTATGAAAATGAGATAGGTAGTTACCTATACTTATACGAACAAAATATAAAATTCAAATTAACTCCTCAGACCGATTGTACTTTATTTTGAATGGATCAATTAAAAATAGAAAATAAAATCTCTGCTTACAATTGGGATTCGATTGTTGAAAAAAATTTAATTTTACTGAGTCAATGTTTGGCATTGAAGTACCACAATAAGAATAGTAATTGCTTTGTTTTTATAATTTTCACTGAATATTATTTAGAAGACAATAGTTACAACTTTGTATGCGTGGATAGAGATGCAAGCAATATTTCTTAAAACAATTTAATATTCTACTTTTAGGACAAGAAACACATTGCATGCGTTTATTTCAAAATTTGAAACAAAGTATCGCTTTTCAAGAAGGAGGGGGGGGGGGGGGGGTATGTAAAGTTAATCAGCCCTATCACAGATTCCATCGTAGAAAACTTCCACACGGAAAGCTAAGTTACGAACTACGAAAATTTGTGATCACAAAATCCGAATGGAATCGAAGAAAGCATTTCCAGTTGCCACACTAAATACCGCCATGCAGGTTATCGAAATCAGCTGTTTTACGCCAAATGTGCAAGATAATTCACATTTTTCTGCAAAACACAACTTCTTTCGTATATACAGACGACGATAATACTTAGATACTTAGACTTTTTTCGATTACGATGGAATCTGTGATGGGGCTGAATGCATTCGTTAAAGGAGATGTTTCCCGAGGTAATGATGGGAGAATTTTTTATTATTCGATTTTTTGACTTTTCGATTTTTTGTTGAACTTGGAACCCAAAAACCCGATTTTCTCAAACAAAAAAGTGGCTAATTTGTTGTCAAAAAATTAGTAATTTTTAAAACAATCGAAAAAGCCCTTGATAATACCTGGTGAATTATGTGAAGAAGTACTGTTGCAAAATTTTAAAATGATTGGTTCAGTAGATTTGAAGTTATTGTGCACACGGACTTCAAATATGACAAGTTTCAGAAAAACGGTTTGAAAATCGCAGAAGAGTTTCGTCGTTTAGCGGCATACAGAGGTCAACTGATGTACAGACTAATATACAGCACGCCTCAAATATAAATAACACAAGACCGGAACAGGCCCGTTTATGAAGGAATTTATTCGGGGTCGAAAAATGCAATAGTGCGCCGCGCAGCTGCCGCCCCGGTATAAAACCCGGCATGCAGCAATAGACGTTCAAATACTTATAACTTCGTCAATTTTACTCTCATCGACTTGAAATTTTAACACAGTATTCTCGAGATATTATGCAAAAAAATTAAATACTTTACCACCCACCTTCCACCCAATAGGTGAACTTTCAAAATTTGTATAGATAGAAATAAATGGAAAAGAAGAACAGAGAAAACTACATACTTCAGGTGCCACCACACACTTACTTTTTTTTTAAAGTAATAGATCATTAGATAAAATAATGTAGAGGAGTTTCGAAAACCTTGAAAAAATACCTTTTAATCTCATCTGGCCCAGCACCTTTGCCGTTTATTTTTTAATGTTAATCTGCTTATCTTCTATGATGTCGGGTATTTCCGCTAGATTAGGTTTAATTTTTTGACAGTGTCTTTGATGAAACTGATTGTTCAAATGGCCATCACAATACTGTCGCCAACTGTGCGGAGTTTTGTCGCTATCCACTAAAAGGTGTCCTTGAGCATCGTTAGTGAACTTCGGGGAACGAATCTTAAGCGCATTACTCCTTCTTTGAGCGGCAGTTTTGAAGAATATTGTCTCTTATTCAAAGCGTTTCGTCGTATTTCCTGAATAACTTGGTTTGCATCAGCAGACAAAAATTTAAGAGGAGGATATTGGCAACATTTTGTTTCAACAGGACGGCACTACGTGCCACACAGCCGAAGCTACACTCGATCTTTTGCGCCCTGTTTTTGAAGATCGCATTATCAGCCGCAGGGCTGATGTCGTTTGGCCACCTCGGAGCTGCGATTTGACACTGTTGGACTATTATTTGTGGGGTGCCGTAAAAGCTAAGCGTTACGCCGACAAGCCAGAGACAATTGACGCTTTTAAGGACAATATTCGTGAAGCCGTTGGTGAAATACAGCTGCACACAATCGATAATGTGCTTAAAAATTGGACCGATCGTGCATGGCCAGCAGAGGCAGACATTTGAATTAAATTATTTTCCATTATTAACCGGAAGGATTGTACTTTCAAATAAAAAAAGAAATTTGAGAAAATATTCAGCAGTTTTTTTTTTATAGCATTTTCAAAAAAAAAAAGAAGTTATTTGGCGGACTCTTGGCCCACTAGTTATTCTATAATTCGTTTTTTTCCGTAAATTGCTATTTTTGTTGGTTTTTTTTTTTATAATTAACGCGCACATCAAGGGGTTATGACTACCCTTATAATGTTGTAGAACACAGTGCTAGTATTTAGGAAAACAGGAGAGGATTTGAAAGGAGACATCGATGCACGTTGTTTTTGATTTTTTGTGAATCGTAATGAAGGGGAAAAACAGGGCCAGGTAGAGCATTCCACATTCGGGTGGTGCGACTAAAATATGAATCTCTATACTTGACTTTACCGCCGAAGTTGGGCTCAAGGTAAAACTGATGAGCATTCCTAGCAAGGTTACAGTTTCTTTGCCATGAATCCTCACTGCGTCTGAAAATAAACTAAATTTATAGACTTATTGTTAAATTCAATCGAATTTAAATTGAAATTATGTCTCAAAATTTCAATTTCATTAAATGCTCGATGTTCTCGACCAGGGTTGCCAATCTATGTCATATGTAGTAGAGATCTTCTCCTTTTTTTTGGAATGCGTCTGCTATGTACGTAGAAGCTCATTTCAACTTCGTTTTACGCATTGATCAAAGTTTCATATAATATGTGTTAAATTGATTAATTTTTCCCGAAAAAGTCATTTGCTAAGTCTGTGAATGCATTCATCGCAAAAATCTACTATAACTTTCCAAACACTTTCGTCCATTGCAAATTGAATTAATAGTAATTAATGGACAGTAGCGGCACCCTACATTCTTCTATGTTCCTGTCGCAATAGAAATATTTGCCTTTAATTGTTTGTATGGCGGCAGAAGTATAAATGACTATCTGCCATTTGTATGAACTTAATTATATTTCGGAAAGTAACGTCATTAAAACTGATTTTTTTTTTTTTTTTTTTTTTTTTTGTCAGGAGCAAATCTTCAAAAGACACTTAGTAGTATTCGATACCAAGTAGTGTGGGATTCTTACCCACTAAAAACTCCTCATAATCAGAACCAATCTATAACGATCGACAACAGATTTTTCTTTCTCAATAATATTATCTCTTTAAGGGAAGCTTAAACTTTTAATGCTTCCCATGACTTTTAGGCCATTAGCTCGTGTGGCTTGGTTCTTCTTAATCTCCGAACATTGCCTCTCGTATTTAATACGGACTCCATTTCAGAGTTGATATGACTATGCAGTCGCTGATTGTGTGATACAGCATGTTTTCTTCAATCAGTTCTGCTACTGAATAAGTTTGTGACGAAAACTGATTTATAACAATTTTCAAAGTATTATTTATTTGAACTGCATTCAAAATAAAGAATTGTTTTTTATTCATATGCTTCACTTTTTGGGCTCAGCATTGGCAGCCCTGTTTTCGACTTTAGCAGCGTTGTACGAAAAATTACTGTTTCGGACAGATTCAATTAATTCTTACATAAGGTAGTGAGTAGTATGCGGCCAGTAAATGCAACGTTGAAACGCTCAATGCTTTGGAAATATGTATATGTGAAGTTTTGTTTTTAAAAAGAGCCCCAAGTTATAGTTTATTGAATCCTTATTCTATATTTATTATCAGGCTTTCAATATA
The DNA here is from genome assembly GCA_949752695.1 of Melanostoma scalare. Taxonomy (NCBI): domain Eukaryota; kingdom Metazoa; phylum Arthropoda; class Insecta; order Diptera; family Syrphidae; genus Melanostoma; species Melanostoma scalare. The sequence goes on from OX456985.1 coordinate 2,174,878, forward strand.
GGTTTTGAAGGACATCTACTCTTACACATCCTGACCCTGATTTGGTGAATTGATTATGATTTGTAAAGAAATAAATGATAGTTAATTGTGTTGTTAAAATTTCGAGGAATTCGTTAAAATGTCTGTTAATAAAAAAATGTGTCAGCCCCTTCTACACGTGTTTCTATTAATTGATACCGGAGTGTCATACTAATGATCAATATCAATAACGATAACAGTAATTATCGCGATATAATAAATAACGTAGCAGCAAGTTCAACTCATAATGAAATTCAGCAAAAATGTTTACTAAGAATTCCTTGCCTGACTTCTGAGTAATTTCTGCCAGCTTCAACTCTCTTCGACACCGACTCGTAACATATTTCTAACTAATCATCGTTGTTACACCAATATTATAACTCAGTTGTAGAAAAAAAAAACAAAACAAAGCAAATGGTATTAAAAGAAAACAAGAACCAAACGATTTGAAGACATCAAAATATAAGTAAATTTTGAAAGTGCGGGTTGTCGTGTTCTCATATAGAGAGTAGAGCGCACGGTGCCTCAGGACAATAGGTGCCTTTGTCCGAACTCAAGTGTGTGCATCAGGTACCCTCTATTCATAATAGCGAATATAAAAGGAATATCATAAAACACAAAAAGATAGATAGATGGATAGTGGGAAATTCAATGAACCAAGACGAAATGTGTCCTTTATCATTGTTCGGTTCTACCTGTTCAGCTGTTGCGTTGTCCCTTTTCCTCTTGAGCAAAATTCAAAAAGAACAAAAAATCAAAAACATATTCAATTTCACATTTGTTGTTGTCTTTGGAGATATACATATTTGCCTATATTTGTATGCCTGGTGGTTGTTTCAAACGAAATCGAGGTGCCATGGGTGGGTGTGCTATCATATGACCAAATATACCAACTCAACTTCAGTTTCAACCGTTTGTACGCATTCAGGTACAAATGGATGAGATTTTATTGAAGAAGTCCTGGAAAAACCTAGAGCGGCACTCAAAATGAATGGATTACCTTACGATTATGTTTTTTTTTCCATCGTTTGTTTGATGTTTTATTGCAGCACTATATTAGGCCGACCAAAAATTGTGGGCATTGCTTAGTTTAGTATGATTTAGATTTTTGAACTGATCGGTGATCGAAGGAGAGATATGATTTATTTTCGTTGTTTCTAGAGCGTATTCGTTAATAAGTAGAAGTACAAACCCCCAAAACAGCATAAATGAATTAGGTGCTCTTGTGACTTGTGATTGAAAAGTGAATTGGAATTTGTTCAACGAAATAAAAAAAGAGATAACGCAGCTGTAGTGAAAAAAAGGTGACTTAACAAAAACAAAACTAATTTTGAAACTCAAGGAATAGCTAGTCAATGATATCTTGTGTGAAAACTAATTGGAGATAACATGTCTTGCTAGTAAAATAAAACCTTTTTGTTTTATCCATTTGCAATTATTGGATAACGTTGACCAACTGATTTGATTGTAACAAAGATCGTATTGATAAGTGTGAGTGAGTGTTTTTGAATGTTCATTGATTTAAAATCAGAAAAGCATATTTCAAATTAATTTCAAAATACGAGTGTCTATTTAAGATCAAATAAACTTTCTGATCTCCCTGTTTTTTTTTCTGGCGACAAAAGTGTGATTGAAAATAATAATTCCATCCTTCAATTGGATTCCTATTGGTTTAGTTATCTAGTGCAAGCTTTTGAGAATTATCCTTCGATTTATTTCATTAGGTTTGTTGGTTGAAGCCTTAGGGTCACCCTAGGTCGTCACAAAGCGTTTTTTGAGAAACCTAAAGTCGCCCTCAATGTTAACCGTAGACCTACGTTTGGGTCGTTTTCTACCCATTCACTATGCTTTATCGAAAATAATATAATAACTGGTTTGTGGATTTTGCTGGTTTTTTATGACTTTGTTCCATGCACCCTTATGCATCGAATTCAAACTGTTTTACGATTTAAAACATAGTTGGGTATGATTTTTTCGATTTTGAGTTTTTTCTGTCAGATTGGGTCGATTTCGACCCATTATATGAAAAATCACTTTGTATTGATAAATTCGTTTGAGAATCGTTGTGTCTAGTTATTTCAATAAGCAATAACATATTGTTTTGATAAAATGTCAAGTTTTTCATCAAGTAACAATGATTTTTCCGCGGACAGTGATGAAAATTATAGCCCTGAAGTTGGTAGCACCGACGAGTTTGATTCGGCTGAATCCGAGAATGAAGGTGAAGAATCACCCGTCGCTTCGGCGGGTTGTGATTCTCAGTTTGTCTCTTAGAACGCCAAACAAACCGTTGGCCAATGTGCGTCTTTGTCAATATGATAGACATTTCAGCATTGAACGCCTTTATTATTTATTTTATGAGACTTGCAAAAGTTGTAACCCAAAGTCAAATCAGCTGTTTTTTTGGTCTAGTTCAAGCCCTCTGCGACACTCTTTCAAAGCCTTTTAGTTGTTGTACTCATATATCAAAACACAAACAATGGTACTCCACGCATACATCATGAACGCCACCATTTAGTTTTTCATTCAAAGTTGACAGTTTGAGGGGTTATTTAGACAACTGTTGTATTTATAAATACGAAGTTGGCTAAGGCTTGTCCAACTCTTTAGACAACGGCTAGCTGGACTGCTGTCTAAGGATGTTCTTAGATTTTTTTTTTTTTTATAAATACGACTGTATATGTCTAACCAATCAAGAGCACCTAGAGCATCATCCTCACTTACCCTTCATGCGACACTAGTTGGCTCATCATCCCCCACACTAACTTGTAATCAAAGAGATTGCAGTCCTGCAGCTAAACGGCTCAAGATCAATTTACCACAGCCAAAGAAACGAGGCAGATGTGCTTTATACACAGAAGCAAAAAACAAAATCCAAAGACAACAAAAGTGAGTTGGTCTGCGTCTTCTGCAATAAAAATGTTTGCAAGAATACATAACCGGAATATATGTGTAAAATGCATTGAACACATTTAAATGTTTATACATGTGTTTTTTCTCTGTTGTTTCCAGGGCAATTGAATTAATAAATATAAACTATCAGTTTTTGTATAAAATATTCAGTTTTGTTAATATTTTCCTAAGAAAAATATGAGGGTAGAAAACGACCCACCAACGTAAGATTAGTCGTTTTTTTTAAACGTAGGCCTACGGTTAAACTGAGTGTTTTTTTAGCACTAGGGTTGACCTGGGTTTTCCCTCAACTCGCCCTAGGTTTTTCTGTGGCGATTTGAGGGATATCAAATGACATGTGTTTTTATTTAAATGACAGGAATGTGTGGTGATTTTGTGGCTAAGCGCTTTTTGAGGACTGGAAACCCCAGGTTTTTTTTTGACAAAGTAAAGTTCAAAGAACGAACCTACTATAACGAAATCACTTTCGCTACTACCATGATAAATAATAATAATAAAAAATTAGATTCTTGTGAAGTTGCCGAACCCGCATTTTACCGAGATCATCTAAAAGCGATTCAACAATATTTCGATTAGGGGAGTTCTGCTTAAGATGATATAAGTTTTCTTTAAACCTAAAAATAAAAAAACTTGCACTCATAGCAATAAAAACAAAATGAATTTAGTTTATTCGCTTATTTGTCACAACAAAATACTTAGCAGTTATTAAATGAAACGTAAATTAGTATTTTAATAAATCAATTTAAAATAAGTTCAGCCAAGTCTAAATTGACATACCTTTAGGTAAGATGACATTGTGCCTTTGGATAAGATGACATACCTCAATTTATTAGTCTTCGTTGCAGAGCTCACATATAAATTGTTTTATTTTGTGGTCTACACCGGCACACAATGCCTGGTAGCAAAGCAAGTACTTGGATGTGTTCAAAAAAACTGTACCAGTTAGGTATGGTTATTGAGAAAATGCAAGTATGTCATCTTTGTCGGGTATGTCATCTTAAGCAGATCTCCCCTAACATGCTTATTAAGCAGAAATAAGTTTAGAGTCGGCTATATGCACTTATTTGCTAAGCTGTCAGCCTATTACAAAGCACTTTTTACGCTGAATTTGATTTACAACCACCGTAGGTGATATCCTGTATTGTTTTTTGAAAGCATCGCCTCTCGCAAGGAACCGTCCAGTTCTTTAAGAGTGATAACTGCTTGAATAGAACAAAAGAAAAATTTGTAGGCCCACTCCTTTTCTTAGATTTAAAAATTAAATAACTTCTAAACTAAATATTAAAAATTTTCACAACGTTCTTCAAAGTGTGTGTGGTATATCAGCTTAATAGAACGGCAATTCTCACAGCAGTGCTCTGTGTTTTTTTTTTTCATTGGTATCGCTTATACAGACGATCAACTCCTAAAAACTGGTTGATCAGAGTGCTGAGCTGTCTAAGTTTCCCACCTTTTTCCAAAACTCATATGGTATTTCGTCTGGCCCAGCCCTTGATCCTTTTTTGAAGTTCATGGTTGTCTTATTAACTTCTTTAATCATAGCATTGGGTATCTTTGTGAGGTTAGGTTTAGCGTTTGAACAGTGCTTTCAAAGTGTCATCGAAACACTTTCTCAAAATATTGAAAATTTTGCCGCCAAGTCTTTGTTTAGGCAATCGTATGATTCCTTAGGTAGCTCACGTTTTTTTTTATTTCCTTCAATGAAATCCTGATAAATTGAAATTCATCAAGACTTTTTGACTAAATATAAATTCTATTCTGTTTCAGAATTTGTCAACAGACCTCAATATTAAATGACTTAAAAAGAAATACGTCTTCTCAAACTGCAAAAGTCGAGCTCAACGGAAAACGAGCGAGGAAAAATCAATCAGGAATCTTCCTGCACTTCCATGTTATCAGCTGTTGAGAGTTTTGGACCTGCATCTGCTGCGGCCGCACATCCATATGCTCATCACAATCCTTTTGCAATTGCTGCAGCCGCCGCAGCCGCTGGTTCAGCTGCAGCAGCTGCTGCAGCCGTGATTCCATCCCACCACCACCATCATCACAACCATCACCAGCAAATGAAAACAGATTCGTCTCTAGAACATCAATTTGGGTTGAATCACAGCTCAATCTATAACAATACAAGCCTATCTCCTGCAAATAGTCACATAACAAGCTCCCATATAGGCGGCGGAGGTGATCTCTTCCTACCACCACGTCCTCCAATATTATCAATGAGCACGTCGTCATCTACCGCTAATATACTGCCTACTCCTCTAGTTCTCACAACCAGGTGTTCACCACAGGAGCAGTCAAATCCGCGCTCGAAAGCTACAAATTTTCAGAGTCAAGACGGTATTGGCTCCGGCAACATGTCATCTGCAGAATTTGCACGACCACATCCCAAACAACCGCGTTATAGCAACAATAATAATAATCCCACAAACAACAACAACAATAACAACAGCCATCATAGTAACAACAATAGCTACACGAGCAATGCCATTCCATTACACTTGCGTTCAACAAAAGTTGCAACCAACCTCAGCAAAGGTTACAACCTTAACAATAACAATTGTTCGAACAATAATAACATTTCGATGAGTGATAAAAATAGCAACAATGCAAGCAACAAGTCCAACAACAACAACATAGTGAATAAGAAAACATCAGTTGTGCTGAATCGTGCGAAATACTCAAATGAACAATCTGGGCCTGTAAATTTAGTCACAAACAATAACATTAATCAGATGAACCAGAACAGCAACACAAGTTGTATAACACCGCCATTATCTGTTTCTTCGGAAGTCTCCGGTTCCCCTTCAAGTTCTGATGGAAGCGAATGTAGCCGGAAACAGGTTTTAGCGTCGGAAATGTACGCACAAAAGATGCCGTTCACAGCACATTCGCTGGCAAGCTCTAATAACGCGGCAGTTGCGGCTGCCGCTGCTGCTGCTGCCTATCAGTATAACTTTCCTCATATGTATGCCAGTAGAGCCCTCTATGGGTAAGTTTTGAAATTTTTTACTAATAAAAAGCTACATTTGCCCAGTACTATTTTTGTTGATCACTATTTCCATATTTCATTTATCTTCATCCTAATAATTGTCAATACAAATTTTTGTTCCTTAGGACATCAGCTCTCTTCCCCGGCCATCATGCACTCGTTCACCACAACACCTTGAGACCGTGTCCAACATATTTGGCCGGCCAGCACGAGCCCTTTTCACCCTACCTTCAAGCGGCTGGGGCCTATCAGCCCGGAGTACCAACTAATGTTACACCCCAATCAAACATTGGCCTTCTAAGAACAACTCCTCAAGTGCTTTTGAATAACAACAATAGCTTAGGAGTTGTTGCTACCAAGCCACCCAGTCCTCCTGGACACAATTCTTCGTATACTCAGAGCAGTCCAAAAGACATCAGCAACATGAATGGCACCTATCTGAATGGAAAAATTAATACCTCACCAGCTGCGCCGGAATCTGTTAGCGGTTTTAAAGTACCAAGTGGGAAAGAAGGCTCGCTGAAGCACCGAATTCTAACACGACCAACACCACTCGATAGAGATGCATCAAAGCGAAAATCACCAATTACAGCTGCCGTTGTTAGGTAAGGCACACTTTTATTTGCATTTGTATGAAGAGGATTCAAAATTTATACTAATTTCAGATCAAATAGCAACAGTGCGACCAGTAACTTTACAAAAGGGGCATACATTGAGCTGGCGAATGGTGTTTTGCGAAGAGTCGAGGATATGAGAACTGAGGATTTCATACAGTCGGCAGATAAAAGCCCGGTTCATCAACTAGCTGAGTCTACAGTGGTAAAGATCTCAACAGCACAAAGCAGTGTGATAATCACTTTTAGCTATGACAAGAACCGCTCAAAGGTAAGTCAATTTGAAAAGTCTATCAAAAATAAAAGATTTTTATATTTGCATAGTCATTTTAATAGACATTAAATCCTTACTATAATATTATAAATGTGAAAGTCACTCTGTCTGTCCGGCTTTCTATGTTACCATCTCCCGACCAAACTACTGAACCGATTTAAATAAAATTTGATACAGAGATAGTTTAAGACTTGAGGAAGGACATAGGCTATATATTTTTTCCCTAAATTCCCACGGGAACGGGAAGGTACACGGGAATTTAGAAACTACAACACCGATTTCAAAAATGTTTCCACCGATAGAGTGCTTCACTATCCCAGAGTAACATAAACTTTAAATCATCCAAATATTCCTACGGGAACGGGAGTCCTTACTAATATAATAAGTGTGAAAGAAGCTCTGTCTGTCCGTCGTTCTATGTTACCATCTCCCGCCCAAACTAATAAACCGATTTAAATGAAATTTTGTACAAGGATTGTTCTGAACTTAAGGAAGGACATAGGCTGTATTTCATTCGAATATTCCCACGGGAACCGGTCCTCACTATTATTATAAATGCAAAAGAAGCTCTGTCTGTTCACCTTTCTATGTTACCATCTCCCGCCCAAACTAATAAAACGATTTAAATGAAATTTTTTATAAAGATTGTTCAGAACCTGAGGAAGGACATAGGCTATATATTTTTTCCCTATATTCCCACGGGAACAGGAACGTATACGGGAACTTTGACACTACAGCACCGATTTCAAAAATTCTTCCACCGTTGGAATGCTCCATAATCCCGGAGTAGCAATAACTTCAACTCATTCACATATTCCCACGAAAACGGTCACCATATACGTACGGGAACGGGAGTCCTTACTGAAATAATAAGTGCGAAAGTAGCTCTGTCTGTTCGCCTTTCTATGTTACCATCTCCCGCCCAAACTAATGAATAGATTTAAATGAAATTTTGTACAAAGATAGTCTAGAGTCTGAGGAAGGACATAGGCTATATATTTTATCCATATATTCCCACGGGAATGGGAACGTATACGGGAACTTAGAAGCTACAGCACCGATTTCAAAAATTCTTCCACCATTAGAATGCTACACTATCCCTGAGTAACATAAACTGTAAGTCATCCCCATATTCCTACGGGAACGGTCACCATATTCCCACGGGAATGGGAGTTTTTATTAACATCATAAGTCTGAAATGAAATCTATCTGTCTATTTTTATTTGTTATCAAAAACCGCCCAAACTATTAAACCTATTTATATGAATTTTGGTACAGAGATAGTCTTGACTTGAGCCTGAAGAAGGACATGGTCTGTATTTATTTTCCCAATATTCCTACGTGAACGGCAACGTAAACGGGAACATTGAAGCTACTGGACCAATTTCAAAAGTTCTTTCATCGTAAGGTGATTTCTGTCAAATTATCGATTACACAGTTGACCTGAGAAGAAATGTCTATCTTGATCTTCAAATAAATATTGGCAATAGGTAATGACTGTTTGAAAAGTCGATTTTGGCGCCGACTAATGAGATAGTTAACCATATCAACTAATAAATTATGTTTGACGTATTGGGGATGTTGCCGAATGTTTATCAGTAAACTAGACAATATTATGGACACTGAGTAAGTCACATCATACCCTATAGAGTTTCTCAATTCCTTAGAATTATCAGCAGTGGCTGCAAGTTGGTGTTCCAGTGCCAATAATGACTAATCTAGAATTGTACACAGCAACAAAATAACACATCTGGGATGCGGCATTATAAAAGTTGTAATAATGGCTGGAACAGCGAAATAAGAAAACTATTTATTCCCCGTATTTTTTTAGTTCCCACTGATTAGTCATTTTAGTTTAAAAGAGTGTATCGAACTCTCAAAACCTTTTTATTTGACAAAAAAATGGAAAAAGTAAAAACGTCGTGTGCAAGAATGTACTTAAATAAAATATAACAATAGTTTACTAAAACGCATGAATGTGTCTTATTTGCAAAATAAGTAGCCTAAAAAATTAAAAGTGCTGCCGAAAGTCACTATTCCACGCGGACGAAGTCGCGGGCACAGCTAGTGTAAATATAAATGTAATTATGTCTGGAAGCTCTCTAGACTCCAAAGGTCTTTTAAAATTTTAAATGACGTTTGTCAGTTGATTCATTAGGTTTGTTCGTTGAAGCCCTAGGGTTGCCTGGGGCCCAAAGCGTTTTTTGAGAAACCTAAAGTCGCCCTGAATGTCAAATTGAGTGTTTTTTGAGCCCTAGGGTTGACCTGGGTTTTCCATCAACTCGCCCTAGCTTTTTGCTGTGGCGAGTTGAGGGCTGTCAAATGGCATGTATTTTTTTTAATGACAGGGATGTGTGGTGATTTGTGGTCTAGCGTTTTTTGAGGACTGGAAAATCCAGGTTTTTTTTGTCAACTAATAGGGTTGTCAAGAAAACCTGGGTCAACCCTGGGGAAAGTTCAACGAACAGTCCTATTAACTAGTAGCTTCGCTTGCGGTAGCTTCGGATACAGAAATTGATCTTTACTTCGTTACTAACAGAGCACTAAACTAAAACCGAACACAGCGAGAGATCAGTACTTTGTTTTTTGTTTAATGAGGTGCACTTTAAGACAGCTGACAAAATATTTTTCACTGAAATGGAATTGTCTAGTGCCTGTGACACACATGTAGTATAAGCCGTGTTTTATTGGTAATTTCTATATTCACTTCACTTGCGAGTCTCAATAAAACGCTTTTTTTGGCTATATTCACTTACCAAGTTCACTTTCCCATAAACGCCATTTACCAGCCATCCCTGTTGTTCACTTCTGCAAGTGAGTTATTTTTGTCCACTTACGTTGTTCACTTTAGAGTTGTTGTTTTTCCATGAGCGATGTTTTGCGATGTTTCGCTGAAGTGAATATAAATTCCCAATAAAACACGGCTATAGATACCACGGTACGAATACTCTGGCATCCAATGCTTACCAGTTTTGAAGAAATATGCAAAACCCTAGTGTATATACTAAGCTGTGCTGGTTACCTTAGAAAGCCGCCTAAAGTATAAGTGGCTTTTCCATATACCATAGTATCTAAACACGTGTCACAGTCGTACGGATTTATCTCCTCTAATAAAATGCTTTCCTTGAAAATGTTGCTCCGTAGTTGTGAAAGATTCAAGACGCCTCCTTTTTGGCATCAATTAAATGAAAATTCAACAAACGCCGTGTTTTATTTGGAATTTTAAAGTCATCTTCACTAACGAGTCTCAATAAAACGCTGCACTCTTTAATGCAACTTTATTCCATAAACTCCATTTACCTGCCATCTGTATTTCTCACTTCTGAACACTGCCTTTTTTTTGTTCACTAATCGTTGCTGTTTTCCCAATTGCGATGTTTTGCGATGTCTTTCAAAAGTGAGTATAGATTCCCAATAAAACACGGCTAAAGCCTTCTGTTGTCTTTTTGAAACATATTTTTTATGTTAACCATGGAGTTTACTGCGTTGTCTCTTGCATGCTTTTTATTTCGAGCTCTATGCATAGTCCATTCTAGATCGTTAATTTGCTGCTGAATAGTTGTGTACATATTTTTTAGAGTCGAAAAAGAAAAACTATTATCTCTAGATTAACGTTGAACTCATTCTTGCGTATGCTGGGGTGAGTTCAGGTAATAAATAAATCCATCAAACTGCATTTTTCTTATAATCATAATCCTAATCTAATTTTATACCTTAATGCTTAAAATAATTATTGATCGAATTCGTTATAAACTATACATAAATCAATTGTTTATCCTTGTATATTTGCAGGCTGACGTGGAAGTTTCTCAGGAACATCCCTTTTTTGTTTATGGTCAGGGATGGGCATCCTGCAATCCGGAGCTTACTCTAAAATCTTTTGGACTAAAATGCCAACGATTGCAAGTGGGTGACATATGTATTTCGTTGACATCCCGAGAGCAGCAGCCTCCTCCACAAAGCAAGGAAAAAAATCAAAACCAAGTTTCTTTGGCCTGTAGTCAAACAGCTCCGTCCCAGAATTTTGACAAAAGCGAAACCATATCGCTTCCTCAGAATTTGTCCAGGAAACTGCCTCCTCCTCCAAACCCACCGAATGAAAATTCGACTCCTTTAGCAAATGCCAGCAACCGCCTCGCGAGCATGGGTGCTCCAACTTATATACCTAACTCTCTTCATCATCATTCTTACGAGGATACAGCTGCTTACGAAAACCAGATCTCCAGGCACCATGAATTTTATCAGCCCCAACTTCTCCTGCATCACCCCTACCACCGGCTTTTGGGTCATACTGAGGTTGCGCCAAGATTGCCTCTTCAACCACCGCCACCACAATCCCATTCCGCCCCAGTGCAAAAATCCCGCCCACCATCCAATCAGTCTTCCTATTATATGGAACCTCATCTTTCGCCCAGCTCTGCTGCTGCACAAAACAGCTGCAGTAACGAAACGCAACAACAGCCGGTCGATGCTTCCTTGTCCCGCAAACGGCGGTGGTCAGCACCAGAGAGTATTTGCGACGATGACGAAAATGAAAGCCAACCAACAATGGCTCAAAGACTTTCAAACAACAACGCTTACAATTCCTAGAAAGGCCGAATTACAAAACTGGAAAAGTTTGAAAAACTTTCAACTGATAAATAGTTACTCTTAAGTAAAACAAAACAAAACAAAAAAAGCAAGGACAAGGTCTCTTATGCCATGTGGAGCATGTAGCCATAAACTCTAAGTACCATAACGTTGTTAATTAGTATAAGGATTTTATAAATAGTGTTACTTCCCTGAAACGCAACTAAGTTCACTGTACATAAACTAAACTAGTACATACATTATAATAGGAAAGAGTCATATCTTTGGATTTCTAGAAATGAAAGACAAAACCGAAATCAGGAATCTTTAGGCTTTATCTGCGAACTATCTCAAGTCTCGCCTTATAAGTATAATAAATAAATATAAAGATACCTATAAATATATTTTCTTAATTTAGTCTGCTTTTAATCCTTTTCTCAAAAAAAAAAAAAACCAAAATTGTATTTTTTTTAAAGAAAAAGTTCTTTTATTTTTAAAAAAAAACTTCCCGATCGCATTTATTGAAAAGAAAACATTTTTTTTAAACTTGTTACCATTTTGAGTTTGTAGCTCGCTTGATTGTTGTGCAAGAAATTGTAAATTTATTTAAACAAACAAAATAAAACATGTTAACGGAAAATTGTGATGAAATAATGAGTATTATATATAATTCGGAAATTTTAAAATAACTGAAACCGTTTGTGCAACACATGGTGGCCTACGCTTAAGAAAAAATTGTGAATTTAAAAGTGAAAATGAAAAATTGTAATTACACACTACATGCATGCACTTGTAACCTTAGATCTTCCTTTCTGGTGATTTTGTTTTTAATCTTATTTTTAAATTTTTAACTGTAATTAATATTATTAATTAAATGAGAGATATGTTTTATATTAGATGGTAAAAAAAAATAAATTAAAAAAATGAATTTAAAATTCCTTGGTTGGCTTTTTTGATTTGTTTTTACTGAGTTCCCAAGTGTCTCTTCTGCAAGAATATTTCAGAAAGCGTGGAAGATTTTATGAAAGGCTTAACTCAAAAACTTAAACAGTGGAATCAGCATTTTTTATTCATAGATGTGTTAACAGCCTACTTTTCAAACAAAACTTTAGCTTTGTCACGTTTTTCAAAGACAATCTTCACTTCTGCTATAAGTTACAAAAAAATAGATCAAAGTATATTTTCTTGTCAAAAGTTGGTATGCGACAAATGGTCAGAGAAAAATCTTACAAGAAATTTCCGAGATTAAAATTGAATTGTCTTAAGATCTAGGTCCAGATTCCGTAACGTTAAACCTGTTTCAGAAAGTTACCAAAATTTGCAAGCTTTTATCGATGAAAAACGATTGAAGTTACGGAATCTGGGGCCTTGAATTCCGTAGCAAGACGAATGTTTTCTAAATTTTAGGTATAAAAATATCAGGCCTATAACTTAGGCTACTTTCCCTGACATATGACAGCTCTAAAAACTAGTCTAGAGTTTCAGTCGCGTTTTCTTCATTGAAAATCTGAATTTGCAAACTGATGAATTGTCAACAGAATTTCTTTGGTTTGAGAGAGATCATTTAATCTTTACTTTGCTATCTTTATAGTACAAAATATATCTGTCTCTATATTTCAAACTCTGTGTGTAATGTAATATGCAGATATCGTAGCTTGTTCGTCTATTATCGTCCAATAGTCTATCATCGATTGTATCGCCGCGCCGTCAAAATATTATCTGAAACAATATTTTGACGACGATACAATCGACGCTTAGCGATTGAAGGATAGTTATTTTACTCTCATCTTATCAATAGATCAAGTTTTTCAGGTTCTTTAACCTGTTTTTTTAATACCCAAGAACTAGACGATGGTCGTCGACGAGTGTGGAAAAAAATCTCAAAAATTCCGTAAGCCTGAAAAGTTTTCTCATACATTTTTCTCTAAAAACATATGTTTTCATAAACAAGATATTTGATATATTATTTCTTCTTCAAGTATTTAATGATATAAATCCATATAAATTTACTCTTAATTAAGCTTACAATAAATGAGTTTAATAATAAAAATGATTTTTCAGAAAAAAGTGCAGTAGTGGTTGTGATCCCAAACAAAACCCTGTAAGCATTTGGTCTGTTATTCCGGTGATGTAATGGTTGGCATATCTGTCTGTTACGCGGAAGGTTCGTGGTTACAATCCCTACACACAACAAAAATGATTTTCCCCGAGTATGGCATTTCGCGAGGAATTTACAAATCCTACGATAGTAGCTTCTTTGTGTTTCCTCGATGAGCCGTTCAAAATAGCCACAAAAAAAATGTAGATGCCCTCAAAGCATGGTTGTGAGAAAAGTGCTAGGCACCGGGGCTTTTCAGCTCTGTAGCGCTACCCTATTTATTTTTAAATTTTATTTGATCAGAACGATTGAAAGTTTATTTAAACATTCACGTTTTTGAGACGATGTGAATAGCACATAACCAGCCTTCTACCCAAAGAGTAGGTTGTACAGAAGGTTACTTGTACTCCCTTTGCATGAAACACCCTCGAGTTTTTCTGTGGTGAAATCAGAGAAAGTGTCTTATTTGAACTAACAGATATATACGCCTGCAATTAAGTTTCATTATTTCAAAACCAGTTTGAAATTCGAAAATAAAGTGGTGTTAGTAATTTCACTGACACAACTTTAATGCCCTCTTGTTCTTTGTTCCTCTATGGAGTAGATAATATAGAAGGTCAACTTGTACTCCCTTTGCCTCAAATTGAATCGAGTGCTTTCTGTGGTGAAATCAAAAAAGTGTTTTATTTGAACTAACAGCTATGTCCAACTGCAATTGAGTGTCATTATTTCTTTTCTTAATGTAGTTTTAACTTAGATGGCAAATAATGTTTATGGTAGCATTTTTCATTAAAGCTTCCATCGTTAATACTCTGCAATAAACCTAAAAATATCAAAACACGGTCTTTTTTTTAAATTGATTTCAAACTAACTGACAGCAAAATGGCGACGAGGTTATCGATATAATTTATGGGGCTTTCCATTGACAAATTAGGATTACTGATTACACTGACAGATGGCTGTGTTAGTGTTGGTGTACTAAGAGATAAATCTTTCTCGAAATCGGGTTCTGCGAAATGATCTAAAATTGATAAAAAATCAATTATTTCTGGCGAATGGATTGGATATCGTGCCAAAATTACCATTTTGACAAATTGGGATAAAAAAAAGATTGATGGTGGATTTACATGCATCTGCAAGTGCAGATGAAAATCGGAAAAGGACACAAGATGTAAAATTCATACTTGTCTGATAGAGAGGGAGCGCACCATCTGCACTTCCTTAGTTATGGCTATAGATGAAAAATTATGGGTGCAGATGAACATGTTCATCTACAACCATAATCCTATTCGTCTCTCCTTTTAACTTTTGTGTTTTATAATCTTCATCCGTCCCGCTTTACTTTTCTGCATTTCTGCAGTTGCATATGCCTATAAACCCAGCATGATTCTTTTATCAATGTATAACCCCATCAGCTTGTGAACAAAATGACACTACCTTGCCGAAGTTGAATCTCTGGTTCTTCTCTGTGCTCATACCCACAGAGTAGATAATACAGAGAATCCACTTCCACCCCTTCCACCCCTTCAGCCCGAAACACCCGCAAAAAAATTTTTCAATATGGCGTCCTATTTCTGAGTTTGAGGCTCTGCGCTTACTAGTATGAACTGTAAAAACCTACCAAAACGCCTGCATCGGTATAAAATTTTGTACTAATTTTTGTCTTTTACAGTGAAATACTGGTCAAAATGGAAAAAAAAGTTAATTCCTGCAACTTAAATTCATTTTTCTAAGTTCTAGGCTGTATGAAAATTAAAAATTATCGATTTTTTTTTGCAACCAAAAAAAAATTTTTTACTTTTCAAACTCAACTGACTGACGGCAGTGGTAAGTGAAGGCCAGTGAGGGCATCCGGGTGAGGGCATCCGGTCTAGTTTAGCTTGTAGCACAGAGTATAACCAGAGAGTCCACTGCAGCAAGGTAGTGCGTTTTGCCTACAAGCTAAACTAAACCGGATGCCCGCACCGGATGCCCGCACTGGCCTTCACTTCCCACAGATCAAAGTCAGTTGAGTTTGAAAAGTAAAAAAGTTTTTTTTGGTTGCAAAAAAAATCGATAATTTTTAATTTTCATACAGCCCAGAATTTAGAAAAATGAATTTAAGTTGCAGGAAATAACTTTTTTTTCCATTTTGACCAGTATTTCACTGTAAAAGACAAAAATTAGTACAAAATTTTATACCGATGCAGGCGTTTTGTTAAGTTTTTACATTTCATACTAGTGAGCACAGAGCCTCAAACTCAGAAATAGGACGCCATCACAGAGTATAACCAGAGAGTCAACTCCGGCAAGGTAGTGCCATTTTGCCTACAAGCTAAATCAAACCGGAAAACCGCACCCGGAAAACCGCACTGGCCTTCACTTCCCACAGATCAAAGTCAGTTGAGTTTGAAAATTAAAAAATTTTTTTTTGGTTGCAAAAAAAATCGATAATTTTTAATTTTCTTACAGCCTAGAATTTAGAAAAATGAATTTAAGTTGCAGGAACTAACTTTTTTTTCCATTTTGACCAGTATTTCACTGAAAAAGACAAAAATTAGTAAAAAATTTCATACCGATGCAGGCGTTTAGTTAAGTTTTCACAGTTCATACTAGTGAGCACAGAGCCTCAAACTCAGAAATAGGACGCCATATTGAAAAATTTTTTGCGGGTGTTTCGGGCTGGAGGGGTGGAAGTGGATACTCTGTATTATCTACTCTGTGGACGCCATATTGAAAAATTTTTTGCGGGTGTTTCGGGTTGAAGGGGTGGAAGTGGATACTCTGTATTATCTACTCTGTGGCTTGTAGGCAAAACGCACTACCTTGCTGCAGTGGACTCTCTGGTTATACCACAGAGTAGATAATACAGAGTATCCACTTCCACCCCTTCAACCCGAAACACCCGCAAAAAATTTTTCAATATGGCGTCCTATTTCTGAGTTTGAGGCTCTGTGCTCACTAGTATGAACTGTAAAAACTTAACAAAACGCCTGCATCGGTATGAAATTTTTTACTAATTTTTGTCTTTTTCAGTGAAATACTGGTCAAAATGGAAAAAAAAGTTGTTTCCTGCAACTTAAATTCATTTTTCTAGATTCTAGGCTTTATGAAAATTAAAAATTATCGACTTTTTTTCCAACCAAAAAAATTTTTTTTACTTTTCAAACTCAACTGACTTTGATCTGTGGGAAGTGAAGGCCAGTGCGGTTTTCCGGGTGCGGTTTTCCGGTTTGATTTAGCTTGTAGGCAAAACGCACTACCTTGCTGCAGTGGACTCTCTGGTTATACCACAGAGTAGATAATACAGAGTATCCACTTCCACCCCTTCAACCCGAAACACCCGCAAAAAATTTTTCAATATGGCGTCCTATTTCTGAGTTTGAGGCTCTGTGCACACTAGTATGAACTGTAAAAACTTAACAAAACGCCTGCATCGGTATGAAATTTTTTACTAATTTTTGTCTTTTTCAGTGAAATACTTGTCAAAATGGAAAAAAAAGTTAATTCCTGCAACTTAAATTCATTTTTCTAAGTTCTAGGCTGTATGAAAATTAAAAATTATCGATTTTTTTTGCAGCCAAAAAAAAATTTTTTTCTTTTCAAACTCAACTGACTTTGATCTGTGGGAAGTGAAGGCCAGTGAGATCATCCGGGTGGGGTCATCCGGTTTAGTTTAGCTTGTAGGCAAAACGCACTACCTTGCTGAAGTAGACTCTCTGGTTATACTCTGTGGGTTATACTCTGTGGGTTATACTCTGTGCTCATACCTTAACTTGTAAGTTGTTGGTCTTGAATTCGTTCATTTTATTAGCGGAAGTACTGAATGCATTCTAAGCCAAATCATATGGAATTCCCAATGCTCAAATTGATAAATCAGAGCCCATCTACAAGATTGGTTATTGAATTGCACTGTGCGTCGTGTGTACACAGCCTACAGTCGAATTGAAGTGTTCTTGTTTTCTTTTTTCCAAAGAAAACCAACAAAACTTTAATGCAGAAAACCCAATTTAATTTCACATAGCAGTGTTTATCAAGTAGATAATGTGCAAATTAATTGACCTTTCGATTGCTACCGCTGTACACCAAAAAAAGAAAAGCAAATCCAGTTTATAGTGAACAATGCAAGTGAACATCGAATACTAATCCACATACGTACATAATGTACATATAAGTTTCTATAAATATACAAGTACATAGCATATATCTATAATATTTTTGACAAGAGCCTTTATTAATATTTTCCTTATTATTATTATTTGTCCTTTAATTTTTTTATTGTGTGTTTTTAAAGTGATTTGTGTTTATATTTTCTTTTTGTTTTTTTTTCTCCTTCTGCAGCACCTAAACTAAAATATTTAAAAATCCAATGAATAAAAACAAAAATATGTTAGCTAGTTCAAGTATCAAACAAACAAAAGTCAATTCCTAATGATTAGGAATATTTAGTTGAATTAAATTTTTTTGTTTGAGTTGAGTCGAAGGCCGTGGAGGGAACACCGCCCCCGCTGTTGCTGCTGCTGCTGCTGCTTATCTGCCAATACAAATTTGAGCTGTAGAAAGACAAAGAAGAAGAAACGATCATATCTTCTTCAAACACAGCGCTGTTGGAAAAGAAAAATTAATTTTCCATAAAAAAAAAACAACTTAAGCCAAGGCCATAAAAAAATCTATCGAAAAACTTGTCTTGGCATTGCTACAGCAGAGTTTTTGGTAAAAGAGAAGTACTGTTCACACGTGTAAAGTAGGTATTGGATGGCAGCAAGGTTCCCCGGTCTTAAGAGTCAAAGCAATAGTAAACTCCGTAAGCTATCAGCACAGCCATCTTCTGATTCATCAAAGTCCTCCGAACGTTCACACAGCAGGATGTCCAACAATTCGGGCTATCAAAATCATTACAACTATCGAATGTCTAACAATCATCGCCATAACAATGACCAAGATGGCGAAGACTCATTCGGGCAAGGTGGAAGCTCGAGTTCCCATGCTCACTTGAATGGCGGAACGCATAGCCATATGAACGGACAGGTAGGTGGCCTGACCAATGGTCATCATAATGGTCACCTTACAAACGGAATTAAGCCTATGGACCAAGTTGCATTGCCTGACATGTGCTTCTTTTGTTTTGAAGTGCTTTACTGTGAATTGAATAACATCGAGGGACCTGGACAGCCCCAATTCACAAATGAGCCTTTGTAAGATATCTTTGATATTTGATTTTTAATTTCAACGTTAGCTTTTGTATTGGTTTGATTTCAGCCCGTTGTTCGTTACATGGAAGATTGGCAGGGACAAACGACTTCGTGGATGTATAGGAACTTTCAGTGCAATGCACTTGCATTCTGGATTGCGTGAATATGCACTTACAAGTGCTTTGAAGGATTCACGATTCTCACCAATTACAAGAGATGAGTTTCCAAGACTGACTGTGTCGGTGTCCATTTTGCAGGTGAGATTGTTTTTTTTTTTTTTCTATGAGAGTTGTGTATTTGAAAGACTGATTTTAAATGTACGTAAGTCATCTTATTCAATCTTAAAGACTCCTTAAGCTTTGGACATCCCTTTTTTCGAGTAACCGAATCCGAGCTAGGATGAAAACTAGTTTCTGAACCTAAATATTGAAAGTTTCTTAAATGGATTCATTCAAAAAATCAATGTGAAACTTATTGGTCTGTAAAAACAAAGCTTCAACTCTTCGGAACCATTGAAATGTTTAAATAGTTAGATCAATATTTTTTTGTACACAACAATGACTTCCGAGACCTTCCGCATTTCATACTATTTTTGGAAACTCCTCACAAAAGGCGTTATTCATAAAAGAAATCGGGTCGATGCTTCTTTTGATAAAATTTCTGACTTTTGGGTTAAACTTTCAAAGCAATAAGTCTAATACGAAGGAATAGTTTCGTTCAGCAATTTTTTTTTTTGTAGGTATAAAGACTATTTGAATCTGCAACCCACAGCAGGTAAACGGGTGTCAATGTTTCTTCGTGTTTTTTGTTATCAATCCAATTTTCATTTAAATGGCTTGATATCTTTGCAACTAACTTCTAAGTTAGAGAACGGTTTTTACAATGCGTCTCATTATAATCATCAGGTCCTTAAAGTTTTTGTGATTCTGACGTTTGTTCTTGGACCAATAGTATCACTTTTCACCTGATGTGATTGTCACATCTTTGATGTAATTTTCGCTTGTCATAAACTAAATGGCTAAGCTCTTAAAGCAGCCCTTATTGGATATCATGCCTGTCGCGTGTACCAATTTATTTATTTATTTATTTATTTCACCTACGAGCAATGAGCTCAACAGATTACACATTATAACAAAATAGGTTTCAATTTCTTAAAAATAAGTAATACAATTTATTTCGAAATTTATCTCTGGAGAAGGCTAAATCAATATGACCACAAATTTCATTAAACTCTCTAATTGATCTTGAAATTGGTTCACTCATGCCATAGTTAGTTCTGTGCCTTGATTGAAAAAGAAGATTTCTATCCCTCAACGGCCTCTCTGGAGCATAAATACAAATTAAAGACAGCAAGGAAGGACACTTTATATGATAACATAAAATATCTCGCTCAAAAACTATGTCATGACTAGTTCTACGTGATTTGAGCGATTGCAAACCTAGAAGATTCTGCCTAGCTGTGGAATTTGGATGAGAATACCATCGCATTTTGTAAAATGCATACTTCGTAAACCTGTTCTGAACTTTCTGAATTCGATCGGAAAAACATTGTTGGTGAGGGTTTCAGACGATGTCTACATACTCTAGGTTGGGTATTACTAGTGAGGTATAAAGAGACACAAGGGTGTAGGGGTTAGTAAAGTCGGTTGAGTTCCTTTTGATAAATCCTAACATTAAGTTAGCTTTTGATACAATAGCTTCTATACTTACTTACTTACTTACTTATAATACAACAATAGCTTCTATATGTGGTGTAAAATGAAGGGTTTTCCAATAGGTATGATATGATTTTGCAGTGCCGTTTTGGCCATTTGTAGTATGGCATGATCTCTCATTTGTTTTTTATTGCATTCAGAAGTGTTTACAATTTCACCATTGGACCACCGTAAACGTCGTGAACTTTCTGATTTTGCCTTGGAACAACTTGAAATCGATAACGATTTTTTTAAGAAAATCATCTTTTCCGAAGAGGCTTTCTTTTAATTGACTAGTGCGTTAAACAAGCAAAACTGGCGATGAAAATCCACAAAACATTCATGAAAAACCATTACATTCACCTAAATTGACAGTTTGGTGTAGTTTTTGAGCTGGTGGAATCATCGGTCCGTACTTCTTTCAAAATGAACCTGGTAACACCATTAATGTCAATGGAAAGCGGTATAGATCGATGAGAACCAACTTTTTATGGCCGAAATTGGAAGAAGTTGATCTTGACAACATTAATTTCCAACAAGACGGGGACACAGCTGTTGATTTCTTATGTTGAAAATTCTAGATCTTTCTTCTTTCTTCAGACTAATGAAAAACACGTCAGCAACTAGTAATACATTTATTAGGAATAATGAAGAATATAATAGAAACAACAGACATAAAAGAAAAGCATACTTGATGAATAAAATTAAAATAAAGCAAAGTGATTTCATAACAAGTGATTTCATAACAAGTGAATGAAGTTACCAACACTCCTCCTCATTCACATACCAAACCACAAATGCTTCTTAAGAACACAAGTCGAGCTAGTGTGAGAGGTTTAGTAAGCATATCAGCTAACATGTTTTCTGAAGAACAATATTTGCAGACAATTATTTTCTTATCGATGTAGTCCTTTACAAAATAAGTTTTCGTATCGATATGCTTCGACCTTCCACTCAGCTTTTCCTCTTTAATTAGATTTAAGCAGCTCTGGTTGTCTTCATTTATGGTTGTTGGTTCCAGTTGCTTACAATTGAAAAATGTGAGAAGTTCCCTCAGCCATACTGCTTCTTTGCATGCTTCAGACAAAGCAACAAATTCGGCTTCAGTACTTGACAGTGAAACGCATGTTTGCTTTCTACATGCCCAGCTTATTAGTCCTCCGTTCAGAAGAAAAACATATCCAGAGTTTGACTTTCTTGAGCTTCGGTCCTCTGCCCAATTCGCATCAGCATATCCAATAAGTTTTCCATTACGATCAGTACTCTTGCTTAGTTCAAGTTTCATATTCACAGTTCCTCGCAAATATTTAAGTACTCGTTTTAATTCTTTCCAATCCGTTTCACTTGGTGAAGATGTTTTGTTTGCCAAAATTGAAACAGATGCTGCTATATCTGGTCTGCTGTTGATTGCAATATATAGCAAACTACCAACCAATTTTTGAAATTTTTCATTTGAAATGCTGCTTGAATCTTGAACTTTTTCATAACCAGGATCAATTGGAAATTTAGAATAACTCGAGCCGTATTCCAAACAAAGTTTTTCGATATATTGTTTCTGCCTGACCGAATAATTGCCTTGGTTATCCTTGATAACTTCTAGCCCGAGATAATGTTGAATATTCCCCAGATCTCGAATTTCAAAATATCGTTTTAATAATTCCTCAGCTTCCTTAATTTCGTTTTCAGAGGTACTAGCTACAATTATGTCGTCTACATAAATTAAAATATATACCTCAATTTTTTCTTTCGTTCTTGAAAATAAACATACATCCGATTTGCTTTGCTTATATCCATTTTTAGTTAATACGTCTGTTATAGTTTGGTTCCAAGAAAATGCTGCCTGCTTCAGTCCATATAAACTTTTATTTAGTTTACAAACAAGGCTTACATCATCAGATTGAAATCCGGGTGGCTGTTTCATAAAAATGTTTTCTTTAAGTTCACTGTTTAGAAATGCTGACTTGGCGTCGAAATGCTTAATTTCCATATTTCTTTGACCTGCTAGTGATAGAAGAATACGAAATGTAGCTTGTCTCGCAACAGGAGCAAACACTTGGTCATAGTCTGTGCCAAATTTTTGATTAAAGCCTTGAGCTACTAATCTAGCCTTAAACCTTTGAACGTTACCCTTAGCATCCCTTTTTACCTTGTAAACCCACTTGCACCCGATGATGTTTGAATTTTCAGGGGGTCGAACCAGTGTCCAAGTTTTATTTTTATCCAGCGATGTCATCTCCTCCTGCATTGCAGTTTGCCAATTATGAAATTGCTCACTAGAAATAGCTTGCTTATACGTGTTGGGTTCTTTTATAGGAATAAATTGCAATGCATTATTGACTTCATCTATAAATCTTTTCGGTGGTTGTCCTTTATTTGAACGAGAAGAAACTCGTCTTTCTTCCAATGCATCATCTCCTGGTAGTCCATCAAGATTTGATTGATTTTCTGCATTCGTCAAGCTCTCTCTTGTGCAATCATCGGTATTTAAACTATGTTCTTTATCCTCGTTGAGTACCTGCTTTAAATCTATATTGACTTCACACGAAGGTTTCATATCCATATCATTTTCCAGAGAAGGTTTTAAATCTACAAACTTGACATCCCGACTAATAGTTATTTGTTTAGTTTTCATATTCAGTAAACGATATCCCATTGAATACTCATCGTAGCCCACAAATTTCAGTAGTTTAGCTTTGTCATCCCATTTCTTGCGAGTTTCTTTTGGCTTATGAACAAATGCACTTGTTCCAAACACTCGAAGGTATTCTATTTCTGGTTTCAGTCCATGCCAAATTTCAAAAGGTGTGGTCGTAATTGAATTGGAAGGTAAACGGCTCAAATTTGCATCTAATAGCATACACCTTGCCATATCAACCAACGTTCTTTTCTTTCGTTCTGCTGTCCCATTTTGCTGTGGAGAGTACGGGGATGTATACTGATAGCCTATACCTTCGTTCTTCAAATATTGTTCAACTCTTTTTGATCTGTATTCACCACCGTTATCAGACCTGATCATTTTTGGCTTCATAGAAAATTTTGTTTTGACACTTTCTACAAATTCTCGGAGGCAGTCAAAATATTGTGATTTCTCACTCAGCAAAAATAATTTTGTGAACTTACTGAAATCATCAATAAATGTTAAAAAATATCTTTTTCCTCCAGGAGTAGTATTTTGCATCGGACCACAAATATCGCTGTGAACCAAATCCAGAACCGCTGAACTGTTCTCAATTCCTTTGGATTTAAACGAAAGTCGAGTCATCTTCCCTTGAATGCATATTGCACAAACATCTGCACAATTACAACTACGGATTTTAAAGTTGAGTTGACTTACCAGCTTCCTTACAGAGTCCAAGTTTCGATGACCGAAAATCCTATGCCAGTAATGCACACAGTACACGTTTTTACTAGCTATCATTGCTTGCTGCAAATATACCTTCATTCGAAGCTTGTATAGATTGTCAACTAAATCAGCACCAGCAACTTGTTGTCCATCCGATGTTTTGATTAAACAATGATTATTTTCAAAATATACTGAAAATCCTTTGCAAACAATAGCTCTTACTGAGAGCAAACTTCCTTGAAACTCGGGGATATAAAGCACATTCTCTACCTGAATCGATGTTTCTTGCCCGTTAGCGAAAACCAGAAGACGACAAGTGCCCTTCCCACTCGAAAAAATTTCTTGACCATTAGCTAATATAACCTTTTCGCCTTCCAGGTTTTTATTTAGAGATATGAAGTTTTCCAAGTTATTTGTTATATGACATGTTGCTCCAGAATCTACGATCCATCCGTTGAAAGCATCCGAATAGGAACTAAGGCAAAATTCCTTCGAATTAACTACACTGTTCGCAGATACCTTTATATGATTTTTCTTCCATTGTGTGTATTGATGGCAGTCACGTTTGATGTGCCCACTTTTCTGACAAAAGAAACATTTTTTGTTAAACTTCTCAAAACTTTTTACCTTTAAAGCTGTATTCGATCCGCTGGGTGCATTCGAGTTCTTCCTTGAATATTCATCCAACAACTTTGCCTGCACTAGCCCCAAAGTCAAATCTGCTTCTTCCCTAGCTTCCAACGCTGTAACCAGAATGTCGTATGACTGAGGTAAGCTGCTCAATAAAAAAGCAACTCTCCAACGATCTGAAAGTTCATCTCCTAATGCTGCTAACTTGTCAAACATAGTAGTTAATTTTTCCAGGTGTGAGTCCATTCTTTCACCATCAACATATTTCAAACTGCATATCCCTCTCATAAGTTGTACCTTATTACTGAGAGTCGACTTCTGATGGTACGTTTGTAAATTAAACCATGCTTCCTTAGCAGATTTCGCCTTCCAAATATGGACCAATTGACTGTCTTCGACAACCAATTATGCTCCTAGCATCACTATCCGCCTTTATCCAAGCCTCTGGATTTGTTGAAGGTTTTTCATTTTCGATGGCTTGCCAAGCATTATCCCTCTGCAACAATAATTCCAACTTAAATTTCCAAGTATGATAATTATCTGCATTTAGCTTTGTAACACTGCTTTTAAACATGTCCATCTGGGCCCATAACCTGTTGATTCCTTATGTTGAAAATTCTAGATCTTTCTTCTTTCTTCAGACTAATGAAAAACACGTCAGCAACTAGTAATACATTTATTAGGAATAATGAAGAATATAATAGAAACAACAGACATAAAAGAAAAGCATACTTGATGAATAAAATTAAAATAAAGCAAAGTGATTTCATAACAAGTGATTTCATAACAAGTGAATGAAGTTACCAACAACAGCAAATGTAACAATTGAATTATTGCGAGAAAAATTTAGAGATTCGATTATTTCAAGAAATGGTGATATTGAATGACCTCCAAGAAGTCGTTATTTAAGACCATTAGACTATTTCTTGTAGGGTTATTTGAAGTCATTGGTCTTTCAAAATAAACCAGATTCTCTTCAAGCTTTACAAGTCAATATTGAACGTACCATTCTTGATATACAACTTGATTTAGTGGAAAAAGTGCTCGAAAATTGGGTTCTTTGAATTTGTTGCTGCAGAAGAAGTCGTGATGGCCATTTGAATGACGTTTTATTTAAAACTTTATTGTATTGATTCAACTGCACATTAAATAAAAAATATTTGAATTTCCTTAACAAAAAGTGTGTTTTTTTCAAAAAAGAAATCATATCACTCTTATTGGAAAACCCTTTAGAATTTGGAGTCAAAAAGTACGCCTAAATCTTTAAATTTTTCAGTTCTCTGAAAAAGGTTGCAATCAAGATAATATGAAAACTCTTGCGTATGATTCATTCTTGAGAGAGAAATTACAAAAAGGCGTTAAGATTCAAGCGGTTTAAGACACACCAGCGAGATAGATTATCAAGATACAATTTGAGTTTTTGGCAATCACTAATAGAGGTTACTTTCAGAAAAAGTTTCAGATCGTATCTCGTATATGAGGCATTTGCTGAAGTTGACACAGTTAACAATATCATCAATAAATATTATAAAAAGGATAGGACCTAGATGACTACCCTGTGAAACGCCAGAGGTACATTTTATCCACCTTTAGGTAAATTCGTAAATTTTGACTTTTTGAGGAAGGAACCGATCCATTGAAGGAGGCTTGAGTGGAAACCAAATGGTTCCAATTTTTCATCAAACGCTTTGCTGAAATCGGTATAAAAAACATCCACTTGATCTGTGCTTTCAATAGCGTCAACAACGAAAGAAGAGAAACATGTTAAATTGGTGATTGTTGATCTTTCCGAGATGAACCCATGTTCGGTATCACTTATATGTTCCTTCACTAGGAAATCAAGCTTTTTTTTGGACAAGGCTTTCAAAAAAAACTTAGGAGTTGCAGATAGTTTTCGCGAGGAATTGGCAAGTTCTCCGTTAGTAAATTCATTGCCATGAAAAGCGCTTTCTCAATTAGCCGTTCGGAACCGGCAGAAAATTGTAGGTCCCTCCATTCCCTCACAAGGCATGGTGGTGAGAAATGCGCTAGGCCCAGGGGCTCCTCGCTCTGTTGCGCCACCCTATTTATTTATTTTATTTTAATTGCAGATAGTTTAGTTCTTCTGTAGTTCTCTACATTGTTTTTGGAACCCGATTTTAAAATTGGAATCAAGAAAGAGGATTTCCATTCATCTAAGAACAGTCCAGATGACAGTGAAGAATTGTAATGGAAGATTAATGATTAGTAATGGAAGAACCAGAGAATTGGAGCATCTTTTCAAAACTATCGCAGGAATACCATCAACGCCAGGTTTAGCGTTTGGCTTAAGATCATGCAATCCTTCTAAGATACTTTACTTTAGGATTATAACCAGAAAGGTGAACTAGATTTTCATGTGAGTTGGAATAGACCGATTCAAAAAACTGAGCAAATAGCTCAACCGTGTTTTCAATTTCATCAGATTCTTGATTTTTAAAAAACATAGAATTTGGAATCCCGAGCAATTTTCGTTTTGAATTTATAAAAGACCAAAAACTTTTTGGGTCGTTTTTTAAATTGAGTTCAACCTGCATAATATAATTTCTGCGCAAGAAATTACTTATGCTGATCATCAATGATAAAATTTTTCTTTTAGAAATAAGGTCAGGCAAAAAGTATTATAAGTCTGAACACAAACTACATCCGACATCAGACCAACACTGTCAAACTTTGAAACTGTTCAGAATGAACCGCCCTAACAAGCCAAGTACTGACTAACTCTGAAGCATATTCTTGCATCAGCACCTAAATTCGTGCTTTTGTATAGAAATATCTTTACATACCTAGCCAAACGTTAAGAAGACAATTTATATTCACCGTTCGACCTTACCAATCGATTTAATTTTTAATTTTTATTTATATTTTTTATTATTAGAACTTTGAAGAGGCACGTGGGTACTTAGACTGGACACTTGGCATACATGGCATAAGAATTGAGTTTCTTAATGAAAGAGGGTGCAAAAGGACTGCTACTTACTTGCCACAAGTGGCAACTGAACAAGGTACGTAAACCGTTTTAGTGCGCCAAAACCTGCAAACTTACTTAAATATTATTTTCTAAGGTTGGGATCAAACTCAGACTATAGACTCATTACTCAGGAAGGGTGGCTATCGTGCAGCCATTACCCCAGACACTCGTAAATCAATTAAACTTACACGCTATCGATCACAAGAGATCCAAATGAACTACAAAGAGTATCGCGATGTATTTGAGCGAAAGGCGCAGTATGGAAAAGTGCAATGCTAACAACCAATTTAGTTTCCCATAAAACCTCCTCCGGCATTAGTTTCATAAGAAGAAGAAACATCTATGTGCAAAAAAAAAAATACTGAACTTCTAATGCAATATTTATCGATTTAACTCAATTAAAAACAAACTAAATATTGTTTATGTTAGCGAGTGGCAGCTCGGATTCTCTATTCACACTTTTTATTTTTTAATTATATTATATAACATTTTTTTGGCCCGAAACAGCATCTAAATCGTTGCCAAATCTTTTGACTAATATATATATATTTTTTTTTTAATTTTCAAACAAGTTATCTATAATAGTTAGATACGCAATCAGTCTGCGTTTGCAAATCAATAAAAATCTGAATTAATCAACTAATCCGTAAAATATTGAAAAAAAAATTTACTTTGTGGTGTGCCATTGATCGTATTTATGTATATGTACACACGAAACTATACTGGAAACTCATTTTAATGAATTAAAAAATACAAATGAAGTTATCAAGCTACAGTAGGAAACTTATTACAATGCGTTTTCGTTGCTGGCTAACACCTCTTCTTCTATTTGCTGCAATTTAAGCTGCACCTTCAAGTATTGCTGGGTTTCCTTGAATGTAATGTACATGGCAAGTAGTGCGTGGAGGGATATTGCTACTCCAATCACTGGAACGATGGGTTTTGTCATTTTTTGAAGAAGTGATAGAACCTCCAAGGGCTTCTCGGTAATGGATGGCAGGCGGAAAGTGAAATGTCGTGTAGCGAACATAAAGCTTGCGATTGGGGCTAGAATTGTCGGATAAATGACACCAAGAGTGGTTTGGAAAGCAGCTGCTTTAACTTGAATGCATGTCGGACATTGGAATGGCTCCAAAACGATGTCTTTTTGAATGAAGAATTTGTGGTACACTATTGTGGTAATAGCTGGTAATACAACGATCGGAAGGTACGTAGATAACTGGCCAAATGTTCCTAGGTTTAGTTTGTTTCTGAAATGGCTGTTCATATAAAATCCTGTGATGGCACCGCAAACTCCTAACGTCTCTGGTGCGAATTTCAGCGCCCATCTTAAAGGTTAGGGCAAAGAAGAAGGTTAATATTAAATGGAAAGATTATTCAACCAAAATGACATACACTTCGGAGGTTTTCTCCCAGTTGTTTATTATTTTCCATTGATAAATAACGGCTTGCTCTTCCGTCAATTCAACTGCATCGTTGGGCAAATTTTTATTATCTCGTGAAAGAGCCATTTGATAAGAAAAGAAACAAGAAATGAGATTTTTTATTTGTCAGAATTGACGTTTTGTATTATCAGCTGATGATTTTGAACACTCCGAATGTGTTCAGTGATTGAAGTAATGCTATTAAAAGTTTATCCGAGAGTTACATGAGCAAATCAATTTTTTAAGGGTTGCTGGTGGTCTAGCGGCCTAAGATTTAAACAATTTTTAAAAAGAAATTTGTGTATGAAGGTAATGCGTAATATTTTTAAGTTTTGCTTACACTTATTTTATTAGAGAAAAATGAAACTTATGATAAAAATTTTTTTTTAGAATTAACAATGGATCTTTCTCTCTAAAAAAAATTTAATTCACTGGTGACAGGTGATTTATCTCTCCCTCAGACCAGAATTAAAAGAAGCAGACAAATTTTTAATCAATGTGAATATAGCCATCGCAGGAACTAGAGTTAAAAAATATTTTTTTGACAAAATGGCTGGCAAATCCGAAAACGACTTTCTTCTTTTTAAGGTTTTGTAAATAAAAAGAGTATAAACAAATACAGTCGTATTTATAAAATTTGCTTAGAACATCCTTAGACAACTGTCCAACTAGACCAGTGGTGGGCAAACTTTCATAACGGGGGGCCAGAAAATTCAAGAAATCGCAGACGAGGGCCAGTTATTTAAAAAATGTAATTTGTGTTGAAACTTTTAATCATATTAAAACATTACACAAATGTTCAAAATTGCAATTCAACTTTTATTCGAAGGCCCTGCATTGGTAGGCGTTTGAGATGTATGAAATTGCTTTTGATTTGACATAATATTTTCGAAGGCATGTTCAAGCTGTGGCGAAGTAACTTTCAGCAGCGCGGAAAGGTGTTCATCAGTAGGTTGGTTTCTGATTGAGTTTTTCCGCAATTTCATGGTCGAAAAAGTCTGTTCAGCCATAATTTTCTGGGCGTAAGAAATCATATTTAGGAATTCAGCTCACAGTACTGTTCTATAAAATTCTAATTTTGTGGGATTCAAGAACAGTTGTTTTAAATGGGTGCTGCACTGCATTTCAATAATTTCGAACTGCAATTTCGCAGAGACATACTCCGGATCTACATTAAACGGCATCGAGAAAACATCCAGCGACGACTGAATGCCATTGAAATCTTTAAACCTAGTTTCGAAGTCTGTGTGAAGTTTTTTCAACACCTTGACTGAATTCTTTCAGTTTGGTTTCACTCACTGGTGACACCGATTTTAAACGCGGAAAGTGAGTTAAATCGGTCTTAGTCATGCAGCAGTAAAACGGAAAAAGCTGGGCTTTAAGTGATTTTAGGCAACCCCTCATCTAACCAGTCTCATCTTTCAATTGGTTCTTTCCTTGCATTTCTTATTTAATTTGTTGTTGTGTTCGAGTAAGGGGGCCAATTATAGCGATAAGGAAAACCACCAGGAAAAGTTGAGACAAATGGAAACATGAATTTTTCCCTGATAAGCGTTTATAGCCAACATGAAAAATATGTCAGTTGCCAGGCTCTCATCCCTTTGCAGCCACACACCAGCAACTGGTTTTCCTTATGCAATTCACACGAAAAAAAAATCCGCTGCGAGTCTGTCAGTGGAATCCAAATAATTGGAACGATTTGTTCCAATTTGGCTGAAACTCCAATCAGCTGACACGAAAAATGAAATTGCATCAGGAAACTAGAAAAATGCAATTTTAACAGAAAATATTTGTTCAATTATACATTTTTTTGGGCGCAAAAAATTCTTTGAGTGATTTGCAATCGATTGATGTAACATTTGTATTTCAAATCGAAAGAAAACCTAGTTTTTATTCGATTTGAAAATTTTTCCTGATTCGTTTCCCTTATCGCTATTACTGGCCCCTGAATCGGTAAAAAATGCTAAATCGATATGCCAATCTTTGTCTTCGAAATATAATAGATATAATAATATAATCTTTGTCGAAATATAATTATCGCGGGTCATAAATTATTCATGTCGAATTACCATCGCGTCAGGGGCCGGATTAAATGCTTTCGCGGGCCGTACTTTGCCCATCACTGAACTAGACGGTATCTAAAGAGTTGGACAACCCTTAGCCAATTTCGTATTTATAAATGCATTCCAACAGTTGTCTAAACAACCCCTCAAACTGTCAACTTCGAATGAAAAACTAACTGGTGGCGTTCATGATGTATCCGTGCAGTACCATTTTTTGTGTTTTGATATACGAGTGCAACAACTAAATGGCTCTGAAAGAGTGCGGCGTAGCACTTGAACCAGACCAAAAAAGCAGCTGATTTGACTTTGAGTTACAGCTTTTAAAAGTCTCATAAAACGATGAAATTTGTGCAATTTATAAATTAAATTGTTGAAAGTAGTATTTTTGCACCTCAAACTAACTCTCAACAGTGTTTTATAACATGTTCAACAAAATTGTTTTTTGCTGTAGCAAATGCCACTTTAGCCACAGTTTAGACAACAAATTTCGGTGTCTAAAGTTAGACGTTCCTTAGACAGCGATGAAAGTGTTTATAAATACGATTTGGAGTTGGACACTGTTCTAAGAGCTGTCCAAAGTTAGACATACTTTGGAATGGGATTATAAATACGACTGATAGTATCCAATAAGTAATTGGATACTATTTGTTTCAATTTCTGCGTTAGTTGAACTGAACAGGGCCCAGATTCCGCAGCTTTCCAGACGAATATCGTTCAATCGTCTACCGTAGTTTGCTTCGTCAAAAGATTGTTTCATATATAATCTTGCTTTCAGTGGTTGGTAAAAAGCTATTTTACTATAGTCTTACATTTTGGGCAACTTTTCAGGGTCTTAAAAAGGTTTTTTACTGCCTAAAATTCAGACGATAGTTGTCTAATGCTATGTCCGCACCTGAAGATAACCTGGGTTTCGTTCCAGGATGGTTTGAGTTAACCAAGTAGTGTCCGCATATGCATAAAAGTTGTCAGTTTATCTTTTTGTCTTAAGTTAAAAAGAGACAGATATAAAGTGTGAGCAGAACGTCAACGACGTATGAGAGAATTCATTCTCTCTCCACTCACTTCCACTCTCTTAAATGTCAAATTCAATGGAATATTGGAAATAGTGCATTCAGCGCACTTGGTTTCGAGTAGGTTATCTCGGAACCCAGTGACTAAAAAGGTTTCATTTTGTATGGCAAACCACTTGGTTATCATGTTGGTTTGGGATTGTTTTGAGTTAAACAAGTTTAACTCTCAGGTGCGGACATAGCATAAAACACTACAGAACTCGGCCCCAGAATAACATTAAAATTTCAGTAGAATTGGTTAAAGAATCTTTTGTATTGGCCCCCGCAAGACAAAAAAAGTAATTTCGAGATAAAAGAGTTCAAAGTTTCTAGAACATTCCCAATATAACCCAATATAACTCTTGAAACTTAACTATTTCCGTCTAATTTATACTTACTGATTCTTCTACTTACCTAGCTTTCTAATTGGGTACGTTCAAGAACCTATTGACTATGCTATCCCAGATACCCTTATCTTATGTCGATTTCCTTTCACCCATTTGCAGTCGACTGCAGTCGCTACTAAATTCGATTCTTTTTTGAGTAATTAGGAAATTAAAAAAGTAGCAATTTTTTTTCTTATGAATGTGTATTTGTCCAACTGGCTGATGAAGAAAAACAAAAACCAAAGAACAAAACAATTACATTCACACTGTTAAGCACACAATTTTTATATTTTTTTTCACCAAATGTTTTCCAAATTCACAACTAAATTCAAAACAGTACTGCTTCCTTTAACTTTTTTCATATGCTGATGTTTTTGTTTGCCGTTTTCGATCTGTCAAAATGGTTGTGTGTGTGAAAATCAGTGTGCAAATCCGTCTCAAAAAAGAGGTTGACTGCAGTCGAAAAGGAATTCGACATTAGATAACTATTGAACGATTGAAATATCTTTGTCCATATTGCTGCCCACAACAGCTGTAAAATAAAAAGACTTGACTTTTGAAAACGGATAGCACTCAATATTTCGTTGCTAAACGATTGAAATACGTTTTGTTCGAATTCTCATGCAACTTAAGGAATTTTAATTCTGAAATAAACGCACACCAAAATAAAAAAACCAGCATGAAAAGAAAAAAAATAAATTTTCTATCAGCTGATCACTTGAATAGAAAGGTATGCCGAAAATTCTCGGATACCTAGATAGCCTTTGGGTGTGTGCCTCTGCTAAATGCTTAGCACCTAAACAACAATAAAAAGATATCCGGATACGATTATTGAACGCCCCCAATTGGCTGTTGATCCTGAAATTCATACTTGGAATTTTATCATCAAATTTTAACAGAATATGAAATTTCAACAGAATTGAAGGCACTAAACTTTCGAAAAACAAAATCGATTTTTCCAAAATTCTAGACCACCAACCCCCTTTAAAAATAGTAATTAGTCGATACTTGAGACTACATTTGAAAAGATATTTATGTATATGTTCTTCAAATAAATAAGTAATGAGTAAATGCATAACACCGTGGCGACAATACAATACAAATGCATGAACACGCTTCCTTTCTTGTCGCGCACAGTGGGACAACCCATGGTAACAATTAAAAATTCAACTATTTTAGCGGTACTTAAAATTAACAAATATATGAAAGTTCAAAATGCAATAAGATTGTTTGCATTTATTTATTGGTCCATAAGTAACCTCTCTTAGGTTTTTTTTTCTATAAAGAGTTATAAGGTGATTTTCTGAGTATCATTTGATTGTTGTGCAAATATATTTTACGTGTTTGTTTTATCATAAGCAATGTGTCAATAAACCGAATCACGAAAGAAATCTTGCGCAAGTCTCCGCTTTTTTGAGAAAATTGAAATTTTTAGGTTTAACTCTCCGTTCATCAAACATGGTGACTTATTCACGGTATGGTATGTGCACTATACATCCTAGGAAAGTTTCAAACGTTTTCAACAAAATTAAGCAGTTATGTACTTGGATTGGAAGAGCTTAATGAAGTTCGCTGCTCAAAACAAAATGTCTGGATTTAAGAGTTTTAGTGTATAAATTTCTTTGTTTTTAGGTTACAATCATAGATATAAGGGCTAAAATGATATTTCAAGCATATCTGGTTGAATTCCTTACTGTTCACTAGATTTTAATTTTGCCTTGTTTTACATTCGTTCCACTGTGCGTCGCGTCGCGTCGGTAAGGGTATTCTGATATGTCACTATAACTTAATTTTGACTACTTTAATTGCCGCTGCCGCATCTGCAACTTCAACTGGCTTGGAAGGACCTTAATACTTGTGATTTCCGGTCTAAAGATTACTTATGAATTAATTAGTGGAATGGAAATTGAGAACATTTAATTGTTTTTTCACTTTACAGTACATCTTTCTTCTCTTTCTGGAAACTACTTTGTAGATTTTTTTAGCTTTGTACTTTTAATTTCGGTTTTTTTTATTCTTTCATATTTGTTTTTGATTTTTTTTTTTCGTTTGTACTCTTCCTCCATACCCTACCTAGCTACTCGCTATCACTGCGTCTTTGGTTCAACTTCAACCGCTCTTTCTCCTTGTAAGAAGGATGTGACAACCACCAGAGTTCGTTTTCACAATTTGAAATTTCAAGACGATCCCCACCTGAAACCTTCCAACTGAACCGAAGGAACTCTTCACCATCTTTACCTACCTGCTCCGCGGTGTCGTCTGAGCAATGAGAACTGAACTTGTGGCAGACGCGGTAGCCCTTCTATATAAAAAACCTTGCTAAATAAAAGTAATTAAAGAAAAAGTACATTTTACCCATATGAGACCCCAAAAAGTAGATGGCAGCAAATGAAGAACGGTCAGCAGTAAATTCATCATCATCATCGACAGAAAAAATAGATACATTTGTTGTAACTGATTGTTTTTTCTCATTGCCGCGTGGAAAACGAAACATCGAACCAAAGTCTATTGTAATAACCTTAAGATTATTTTGCCACTTTCAATTGCGAGGTGTTGATTCTCACTCTTCTCACTTAGGTCAGTTAAAATTCATGTAGATCCATTGTGACGCTTCTTCTATACGGACTCTCTCCTTATGAGTTATGAGCTTTTGTTCTTTTGTTGAACTCAGAGCTGGTTTCTGAATCTCAATTTTATTAAAAAATCACATCAAGAAAGTTGACTTAAGTTATATGTAGGCCGAAAGACATGTGTCAAATCCTCTCGAAATAACACAGCGCAAATTTTATAACTAACCTAAATATTTCTTTTTAGAGTCGAGGTTTGTGTCTTTTATTGCTAAAGTTCATCCGTTTTCTTGTTTACAGAAGTGTAACCTGTATTCAGGAATAACATACCAGAGTTTGATGTAATACCTACTAAGTTGCTAGAACCTTTTGCTCTTCGCGACAACTTTTCTCACACCAGATGCTTATTACTTTGCATCTGGCGAGCCAATAGTTCTAGTAGCTAGGCTCCCTACTTTTAATTATATTACCCTGTAATTTCAATTACTTTATAGTAAAATGTAATAATAATAATAATACTTTTCATCTTGACTATATTGCATCCATTAAGTATTATAATTATTACATAAACATTGTCTAGAAACTTCAAACTAAAACCGTTGCTATGTACGCTCTACGCAGTATAGGTATGCTCAGTACACAACATTCCTATTGCTAGAAATATTCAACAAAAATATAACTGTTCACGCAAAAAAGCCGGTTCAATCTCAACATTATATCTTTGCAAGTCTTTCTAGTTTGATTTATATCTTTGCTTCATTATTGAAAAAAGTCCACATAGATACAAATGAATTCCGTTTACATTATTTTGTATATACTCGTATGCGTACACTAATCAGTAAAATAAATCTAAACTACCTTGCGGGAGTAATTTCTTACAGAATATTAATTTAAAACATAAAGTAGTAGGTATTTGTCATTAAAAGACAATTATTGAAGTTAATTATCAAGACTGGCACACTCCACTGTACATGACTTCACATTTAAGTAAATTTTGTTATTGTTTTGTTTTCACACATTTCTCAAGTTCTATCATTTCTCAAAATCTACAAAATGTTGAAATCCTGAACCAGGCGAAAGTTGTTAAGGACATAAAACAACAAATTATTATCTTTAGGTTCGAAACAACCATTTTCTATGACTAGAGCATACACAGTTGTATTTTAAAAATTTGTTCGTTGATATTGCGGGGACACAAGCAATCTTTTTTGTATAAACTAGCTAAGGGAACAAGTTTACTGACCTTAAACGAATACTTTGATTGACATTTTTAAATCCAAGAGAGTTAACTGGTAACTAAACTAATTAGTTACATATTTTCCTTTTTTTGGTGAGAATAATAAGCATTGAATCTGAAACCAATTTTTTTTTGTAGACTATTCAAAAATCAGTAAGAAACAGCTTTGAATAGCTTAAAATAGTCCCAACATTTTTGAAGAAAAATAAATGGATGTATGAATGCATGTATGTCCGGCGTAGAATCCTAAGCCGCAAAACGCATTTTTCTGAAATTTTGGGGGACAAAGTACTCGTACCTTTCGTTTCCTTTCAATTTCTCAAAAACTAAGAAAGATTTTCTCGTTCTGTTTTCTGTGTTTGATTAATTAAAGATCTGCAATGATTTTCCTCTTTGAGATCTGAGTAACGTTTTCTATAGTTTCTGATGTGCTGATTACGAGAAATATAATTTAAAAAATCCATTACGTCAGGATTTTTTGATATTGAATATTTAAGATTTTGCTCAAAAATGCCTGAACCCCTACATTTCCAAATTTATAAAACGTCATTAAATTACTTCAGCTTAACTTTTATTGCATTCAATTAGTGTAAGGGTACATAGAAATCAATGTGAATCAATAGTTTGTTAATTACTACATAGTAAGTATAAGTAATTAGCATTAAACATGTCGAAAAAGGGGTGTTTTTGCTTAATCTAGTAATGAGCTCATTCATACATAATGATAAGGTAATATTGCCTAATTAGTGTCCGACCGAAGGTTGATTTCTTGCCTAAGCCGAAGCCGAATACTTCAACCTTCGGGAGAAATCGAAGACGAAGCAGAGGCATTAATAACTAGAAGAATTTTCGTTTCAGATTGATTAAAAATGAAAAAATTAATGTTTTTTTTTAATTTTTTTCTACAATACATCAATATTTAGTGTACTATAAAGATATTCCAGGCTTGACGAAAATGTACGACATTGAATACGATCCTAACGAGTGGAGATTGTTTATTGACTCCTTAAAAAAGAGGTTTAAAAGCAGTCCTTCCACATAATAGGAATACATATGCCTCACTACCTGCTGCACATTCTGTCCATTCAAAGGAATGTTATGAAAATTTTAAAAGTTTTTGGCTAATTTAGCTTATGAACAAGACGGTTGGATGTTGTGTGGAGATTTGAAAATCATAAGCATGTTACTAGGCCAACATGGTGGTTATACAAAATACCCGTGCCTTTTTGGGAGTGGGATAGCCAGGATAAACAACATCATTGGGCCAAAAAGAAATGGCCTTCAAGAACTGAACTAACTCCAGGACTCAAAAACGTGTTTAAACAGAGTTTGGTTCCCAGAGGAAAAATTTTACTGCCATCTTTATAAATCAAATTGGGTACAATAAAATTTGTGATGGCTTTAAATAAAGATGGGGAAGGCTTTAAATATCTGCATTCAGTTTTTCCATCTTTCAGAAGCTCAGAAGCTAAGTTAAAAGAAAGCATTTTCGTCGGCCCTGATATAAAAAAATTAATGTCGGAGGAAAAGTTTGATGAAAAACTTAAACATCGATTTGCAAGCATGACAGTCATTTAAAGAAGTATTGAGAAACTTTTTGTGGATCAATAAAAGCTCCGACTATAAAGAAATAATGGCCAAAATGATTACAAATTTTGGTGTAATGGGTTGTAATATGAGCATTAAACCTCATTTCCTTAATTCGCACATTGATTACTTCCCAGAAAATCTATAGGAGCCGTTAGCGAAGAACAAGGCGAAAGATTTCACCAAAATTTGAAAGAGCTTGAAGTCCGGTATCAAGGCAGATGGAATACTTGCATGATGGCGGACTATTGTTGGTAATTGAAGAGTGACAACCGAAGCTTCCAGGAAAAAAAGACCAGGTACCATAAATAAAATTTACATGTAATTTAGACTAGTTACAAGTTGTTATTATATTTTAGTAGTTTTTTAAGTTAATGAACTTCTATAAATATATATTTTTTTATGTACATATTCGTAGTCCAGTGCACCAAAATACCCTCAGCTATCGAATTCCAGAGAGGAAGTTATGACCCTTATTTTGCAAGCCTTTGTTATTGAAAGAAAAAGTGGTCCTTAATAGGGCAAAATTTTAAAGACACTTTATTTAAAGAATAAAATAAATAGATTTTGACTTTGTGGCTTCATTACTCAAAAATAATTTCCTAAATTAGTTCGAACTGAAATGTTAATTAAAGATCAAAGTATTTGGTTCTTAAAAACACTATAGTATGTAGGAGAAGATAGCTTAGTTGATTTTTAATATTTGTTTTTTTAAATTAAGTCAGTTTTTTATGAAATTGACCCTCAGTTCTACAAATAAAAGCCATTTGGGTAAACACCTACCCTTCTCGTATTGATCTTTATAATTAAAATACCAAAGATATGTGAAGCGACTTATGCAATGGTTTTTTACGATATTTTCCGACATTGCCAAACCTTCAGGACTTTGAAGATACCTATTGTTGAATCAGAATATAGATTTGATGTGCTTCTTTGGTAATTCCCAAATCCTTATCAATTCTTCTTTATTGAAGAAGGAGGAAGCAAAAAAAAATTTACAAAAAATCTGCCTCATCATATTTAGCCCATTAACTGTTTGGATTAAAAAATTTTCAAGGTAAAATGCTTTTTCAACTTGATGCAAGCAACTTGTCTGCGACTCATCAAAATAAACAACAAGGAGAAAGGCAATCAAGATTCTCCCTTTTATGGGAATTCCCATTGCAAGGTCAATTTTTTCCACAAAAAAGAAACAAGATCAGCCTTTTGCTTCGTAGTTTCAATTGATTGCAAGTATACAATACAACACCATCACCAAGCTTTGCCTTACTCACCTTTTAACGAGTTTACAAAAGGAACACATACATACATTTATAGCAATCCTCTATGCTGGTTTTGCATCGAGTTCAATAAAATTTTTTATCCCACATAATAATATTACCGATGAACAAAGTTATAAAATGCCAATTAAATCGCTAAGATGCTTTATTTGATTTCATAACAAAGCGATACGTGGCGTGGGTGCTTCATTCGGGTATCTGACATTTCTATTGTTACATCCATTTGGAGGATTACCATCTATTAAAAGAAAAAAAAACTTTTTCCATTCATCTGTACCTACTTCTTGTTCGCTTCAAACAGAAACACTGAGCCACTGAAGTTAAAGAAGTTCACATTGCTATAGGTAGTGCAACAGGGGCTACAATTACAACTCTTGAGGAATTACCCACAGGCAACGGCAATCGGCAACTACTACGACGTCGACGACGACGACTTTAAAGACTACCTACCATTGCCACCCCCACCCCTCCAAAAGAGGTTTTATTTCTTGCTTCCCAATCCCAAGTAAACCAGCAGCAGCCAGCACCAGTCTGCCAACCAACCAACCAATATGTTAATTTTCTTGGAACCAACTATACAAGTTTGACGAATGTAAAATTGTTTCGTTAGTCTCTCTATCAGCAGTCGATAATAAGTAGTGAACGTGGTCTGACACTACCAAATTAAATCCATCCGCGAAGAGACGAGCCAAAACCTTTGTTTTCGTTTTTTTTTTCTATTTATTTCTTACTAAAAGTAGTTAAATTAAATTAAAAAATAAATAAGTATGAAACTTCACAGCAAGTGAGTAATAAACAATTATTATTTTATTCCTTCATGGTGATCCTGAAAAAGTGTGTACCTAGCTTATTCCGAAATTTGTTTGTTCAATCACTGGAATTATAAACACTTCACTCCCAATAACTCCTCAAAATGGGGTCCTGATCTCTGAGTGTGACATAATAAGTACAATAGGGTCAAAGCAATTTGGGGAACTATCAAGGTCAATAAAACTTTTGCAGCATTCTCTATTGAAACTGATACTAGATATGCAAATTAATTCTGCATGGAAACGCCATGGTAGATGGTCCAAATGACACAAATTTTATTCAAAATCAATATTATGCAACACTCAATTCGAAAAAAACCGGTCAGCCGATCGTACATATTCATTAAAAGTTTTTTTTTTTGTGAAATAATCACGCAGAAATACTTGTTTCCACTGAGAAATTCGATTAATGTTTTATCCGTGGCAGAGCAAAAGAAAAATCATTATTAATTACAATTAAAGGCGAGCGGTAGTGCGGTGGCGACGCTACAGCGGCTAGAGCGCATAAAAATATCAGTGACTCTCGAACTCGATGGCTTGTGGCAGTTACGATGACCTTTTTGCCACCTGTGTGCACAGAAGTGGATGCAACTTGAATTTTTCTTCTATGCCAACCGCATTCAAACGTACAATAAAGTGACCATTAACTTACCGTTATTAGAAAATAGCACACACACATTGGTATGCCATGGTATAGTTGCTGGCTATAGGTAAGCAAAACTAACCGATTCACCAACCAGTCACGTAGTAAAATCGTGACAACTAATGTCATAGGTGCATTTGAGACTTCCTTAGCCGGTAATCAGTTTAATCGGAATTGTGGGTAATTTATCTCTTTGACATTTATTTCTTCTTCTTATGAGATACCCACAAAGACTTTTTTCTTATACTATAAAATACTGGTTTTTTTCTTTGTGTGCCGTTTTATGGCAGGATCATTAAAGACTTGATAAATCTGCATCTAATACTCTCAAAGCCTTACTACCGGCTTTGAGTTTTATTTAATTTTTTTTTTTTTGTGTTGATTCAAAGTGAAAGTTCTTCTTGAAGGACGTCTTAACAACCTCAGACTACTTGTTATTCAGCAGAAACAAAAACTAAAGAGGGCGACCGCAGAATAAATATATACGAGTAAATAAAAAAAACAAACGCAAATTGTATAGGTACGCCACTAATCCGCCGATCTTATAGGTGAGAAAAACCTGTTTACGAGTTTAAATGAACAATTTATGTGCAGACGACAAATAATATTTGTGGATAAAAGCACTCATTGTGCTAAAGGTTTTTTTTTTCGGTTGGCACATGCATTTTGACTTATAAATCAGCCAAGGCACACAACAAGTTTTTTTTTTCTTTTTTTTTTTTTTGTTATTTTCAATCCCGGACTAATGGGTGTATCTCCATCTCCGACTTCATTATAGCCATCCATGCAAGCGACCTTTTAAAACCAATCTTTTGTGGATCCCCCGTTTGGCATTTCATCTTCGCAATCACACGTCTCTTTGTTATCTTATAACACTTGAAATGATTGTCAGGCGAAAATACCATAAAGCAAGCTACTTTATGTAATTGCTTCAGGCCCAGATTGGCAACGCCAACGGACTGTTTTCTGTTTGTTAGGTAGTATGGTAATTTTGGACACAAACGTGATCGGTGTTTTGAAAATTGGCACTTTTTCTTTTCTTTCTTCAACAACAAAACATGGATTTATTTTTACTTGTTTCATCTGACACAACGACTTGCCTATCAATCAACTTGTGAATAGCTAATTGGGCCCAACCCACCCAAAAACATTAACACACAAAAAAAAATAGGTTCATAGAAAAAAGTTAAACCCGCTTTGGGCTTAAGACCGGTTGTTGGATTATTTCATAAGACGATCTTAAATAGCAATTCATTTATTTAATGATATTTCGATGTTTTTTTTTACTATTTGCAGAGTCTTCTTCTTCTTTTTGGTTGTTCTTGTGATTGCTTGTTCATCAGTGTTCGCGGAGGAGGAGGCAAAGAGAAATGCCATCCTTATGAGAAGACCAGCAGCACGTGCTACCCCAAAGACTACAACAACCACGGCGGCGCCTAGTGATGCTGAAGGTGGAGAAGCTGGTGATGAGGAGTATGATAACCAAGAATATGGCAATGAGGGTGAAAATGAATCAGCCGATGCCACATCAAGTACAACAACCACAACAACAGAGGCACCTAAAAAGATTGGGCCAATGATCCGACCCTTCCGCACAAACGACGATTTTCTCACCTCTCTCAAGCGTCGTCAACAAAACGCTAAGAAAGCTTTGAAAGGTGAGTAAATATAAAGCAATTTAGCGTGAAAGTAAAATTTTTCTACTCCCAAATTGTTGTTTTACATATCTTCAGAAAAGCCAACTCCAAAAGCTCATAGTCATGAGTCTCATAGTGAAGGCGAAGGGGAAAGTGAAACACCAGCAGAAGGAGCAGCAGCAGCTCCAGTTACACAGTCAAAATTCAAGAGCAACTCAGCCCGTGAGTTTGATATTTTTATTCCGCCGGAAAATATATTTTAACATGTTTTGACATTTTAACAGTTAGCCGGAAAAGGCCATTAAAGCCAACCAAACCAGAGCCATCAGCAGCCGGTGAAGAAGATACTGCCCAAGCCGAAGAAACGGCACCAGCACCTTCTCCAGTTGGTAGACGTCCAGGACGTTTAGGTTTGAAGCCACGAAACTAATTTGTATTTAGAATCTAAGACTTAAAAATTTCTATTTCTTTTGTTAATAATATATTTTTATGTACATAAAGAAAATTTGAAAACTATTTTTAATAGTTAAATTTTTTTTTATTTGAAATATTTTAGGTTGGAATCTTTTTCAAAGTACGAAAAATACTCTCGTTGGTTTGATATTTTTCTAGTGCCCTTTCGTGGCAACTAGTGGAAGTTATTATCTTATTCCTGCCTGATTTTTCGGAAGAGAGTGGGATATTTGCATATACAATTGACTTGACTATTCTAGACATGTGGGAATCGATTTGGAGATTCACTTACATATTTCATTTTGCACTGGCAGTGCACTGTGGAGGCCATCCGAAGACATTTTGGATTGTTTTCTTGGCGTAATGTGCGATACACTAAGAACTATTGTTTTGAGTAACCGCAGACCGAAATTCAAATGTGTGAGTCACAGTTTTTTCACTTTTCAATTTTAAAGGAAAACGCATATATGTAGCTACTTTATCTCGACGATCAATTTGAAGTCTGTCTACCTTCGTAAAGAAACTATTCAACTTAACAAATCAAAACATCCCTTCGGGCATAATTAAAGTTTTTCAAATGAGCCGATGAGTCCGAAAATAGTGCTAATAGCTTAATTTTTTCAAGCTTTTCAGTTGTATCGAAAGGAAAAAGTTTGATGGTTCACGTATTTTCCAGTAGCTGGCAATGTTTTCTATTTAAAAAGTGTTAAATTTCAACATGAGCATGAGCAATGTTTTCGGTGATGAAGCTAGAATTCCGAACAAACAAAGTGAAAGAGACGAACCTCTGTCCTACGTTCTCACATTATGTTCGTTGGGAAAGAGCGAGATGAAAGCAAACTCAGAGCTCCAAAACACTCATTTTGACATTCAGGGCGAGTTGAGTTTTTAGGGCTTCAACAAACAAACCTAGTTTTATGCTCATGACGTTACTTCGTGAGATTCAGTGAGGAGTCAAAAATAAGGTAAACAAAGCAGAAGCAACGCCATTTCTTACCTAAATTGTTAATTTTATTTTATGCCAGCTGACTCGCCCGCCCGGCGGGCGCGGCGTTGCTCGGGTATAACTTATTCAAAGTGTTGTTCACACAAAAATGACTAAAAACCAAAAATTGCCAGGAACACCCGCCAGGCTAAGCTGAAGATTTTTGGTTTCCTGTTCCCGATCCCGTGAAAATATGGGATGTAATATAGCTATAGTCTTACTATGGGATAATATAATATAAATAGAATAACGCAGTGTTTTCAATAGTTACTCTATTATAAAGGACGGAGAAGATAAATAGATATGTAGTTTTTATGTATTGAAAATCCATTGGAAATGAATCTATATTCGGTCGTCAGTAATTATATTTACTACAGCAAAAAAATATTATACTGCACGGGGCCGTGATGTATATCTAAAGAAATTAGATTTACGCT
The DNA here is from genome assembly GCA_949752695.1 of Melanostoma scalare. Taxonomy (NCBI): domain Eukaryota; kingdom Metazoa; phylum Arthropoda; class Insecta; order Diptera; family Syrphidae; genus Melanostoma; species Melanostoma scalare. Next base: position 2,218,740 of record OX456985.1, read on the forward strand.
TCTGAAGCATTACTGGAAGAAGAATAAAATTAAAACTAAAAACAACGAGTAAGAACCGAAGAACTGCCTCCTTACTTATATTACTAAGGATAATGAAGCATCTTATTGTTCAAAGAATTTTGTTTTTGAAATCATTCCAGTAGTTTTAAGTCACCTTTTACGTTTCCGTTCCGTTCCGGGGATGAAATATATTTTATGTTGTTTGGTGATAATGTAGCATTGTAAAGGTAAATAAATTTTGAAATCAGTCCAGTGTATTCTAATTTCGGGTCTAAATTCCGCTCCCGTAGCAATATGGGGTTGAAGCACAGCTTATAACTTTTTTCAGGCTCTAAAGTTTTTCTTTCTCGGAGATTTTTGAAATCGGTTCAGTAGTTTTTAGGTTCACGTTAACGTTCCAGTAGAGACAACATATCCATATCTTTGCACCAAATTTCATTTAAATCGGTTCAGTAACTTGGAAGGGAGAGTATAACGATAACATTGGTAATTTCGTTGCAAATCCATAGTTCCATTTGTTTTTTATCTCTTTTCTGCTTTACATGAGGTTTGTTAGATTTTATCAAGTCAAACAGAAATTATAATCTGTCAATAATTACAAAATGTAAAATAAAAGCAGCTTCTGATTTTTAGATACACGTTCCCTTAATGGCCTCAATAAAACGGCTCTTCCGTTCAATAAATGTATCCGCATAGCTGTTAGTTGTTGTTTACATGTTAAACCACTAGCAAAGACACAAACCTATTTCTTAGAAAAAATTACCTAAGTATCCGCGAAATTTTGGTAGACATCTTTCTATGCAAGTGACCAGCTGACAGTTTATTTTTATTTCTTTAATTGGTACTTTTACTTTTTCTACTTTGGACTGCATTTTCCTCAATATCAGAGTCATTTCAGTTCCAACCAAAATCAGAATGCGATACGTCTATGAAAAAAATTTCAGGGCCTTTGAACTTTGATCTGTCGAATATAGTGATAGGTTAAAAGCTTTTCCACAAAAATTGCGATTTGTTCTAGTATTTTTTATATTTTGGGAAGATAGTTAAGTGCACATGTTCCGCAGTGTCGTTTATCTTTGAACATGATTCACCGTAGTGAAAAAAACTAAAGTCTAGTACGTTTAGCAAAAGAAAAGTGTTCCATTGCACAGCCGCATTGTCTTTTGCAGTAATAAAATACGAAGAAGAAATTTTGTCTTTTAACTACGCTGACAGACCTTTTGTATCCCTTTATTGTTTTATTTTCAAAGTACTTATTTTCTTAGATGGGCACTACAACTTTGCGCACCTGTTTTGCAAGTGCGCCGCCTAAGAGGAGGTCTCTTCATTCCGCTACTTCCCCGCAGAGTTCTTTAGTAAACTCGTTTAGAGTTTAGGTCCATCTGCTCAACATTTTCAATCGTGTATGACACGCAATGCGTCCTCTTCTAGGTTCTATCTAACTCATCTTCTTCTATCTAACAATATCTATTCGACTTAACAAACGGGACCAAAGATAACTCGGAGTATTGTTCTGCCGAAACGAAAAATTGCAAAGTCAATTGGACCTTGCAAGCGAATAATCAGAGATCTTTGTGCAGAATTATCCTCAGACTTGTGATTCAAATGTTTAGCTGTTTAGATCAATTCCGTGTTGATGTTTATCTCTATTTCTAATAAATGTGTGTCACGGGCATTTGCTTTTTGTTCATCTCATAGAAGTCGGCAGCATCTGCTTCCCCGCAAAGTTCGCAATGATCAGCCCGAATCGACAAATGCTTAAAATAGTTTCTTCTTTCCATCTTGCTAAATACTGCTTAAGCACGGGTCACACATGGCTGGTTGCCAGCAGCGGCGAGTCGAATAGCCGCTACTGCCAGCCGCTGATAAGCTTATTGTGCCCACGAAATTCACCACACTCGCTGCCAGCCGACGAGCAATTGGCAGCGGCTGCTAAAATAGAAAAATACTGCTACACGTTCTGTTTAGTAAATTTTCAATTCAAAACTTGTGTCAATATCATAAAAAGGTTTAAAAATTAGAAATAAAGTTCAAAAGTAATTTTTTTCTGAGAAAAGCTGGCGAGTAGCAGCCGATAGTGTGATCGGGCTGCCAGCCGCTATCTGCTTCTGATACTGCCAGCCACTGCGCTGGTAAGAAGCGGCTGCCAATAAGCCCTGTGTGACCCGTGGTTTACTATTGTTGTTTTCGTTTCATAATTCATAGATCGCGATGTCAGTCGATTGTTCATGAATAATAAGAATTTATAACAAGACCCATGTTGATTTGTGCTATGCTAATAAAAAAACATGAAAAAATGTTTTTATTACACCTAAATAAACTTTAACATTTATTGCACCCTTAATCTAATCATGTTTTGTATTTAATTTAGTTTTGATAATAGCTGTACCTGTATGATAAACTTGTGCTTTTTACCAAAACAAACATTTTATTTTTCACAGCAAGAAGCATTCTTTTTCGCTTTCTCGCATTCCTTCTTGGGTAAGCTTTTAAATCGCCTTAAGTGGATATCGATGTGGAGAAGCGCTGAGTTGGGTATCCAGGATACCTCATGAAAGACACTCCTGGCTTAATCGTATTGTTAGATTACGCACACACAAGTTACTGAATTAAAATAATTTTGAATGTCGTTCGTATGTCATCGTGGATCTCTAGTTTTACCGAAAAAGCCGACTTCAAAAAAGTTTTTCAGCATTAGAATGCTAAATTATCCATGAGTAACACAGACTTTAGGTCATATTTGATCCATCCCCATACTTCCACCGAAACCGGAACTCAAAAGCAACCGGACCGATTTAAATTTTTCTCAAACATTAGAATACATACTTATTTATCCTTGATTAGCAGTCATACGATCATACGGGCTTTTTTTTCTGTAATATCGTAGTACAATATCTTACGTTCGCGCATAAGTTGGTACACATATCTACAATATTTTTTATATACCTAGCGTGTTTTGGTTAAACTCAAGAGGAAGAATATTTTTTATTCAGATTTTTGTAATGCAAATCGATGATTTTCCATTTAATAAATAAAAAACTTTCCATTTCCACAACGTATTTTGCGACGTACATTTAACCCTATCTAGTAAAGTACAATGCCTTCTAAGTCACATACTTCCTGCACCTTTGAAAAACCTTAACCTGGCTTCTGAAATCAAGCCATAGTTGTACTTTTACCATGTGCATGAGCAAGTGCATAAGATATATGAAACTTTCTATAGTAGTTCACTTTTGGGAAAACAAAATTAAACAAAAACAATTACTATTCTGCTCCTAAAACACTTTCATTGGTATAGTTTTTCAAAACAGGTGTCATAAACTTAACTATTTATAGTTTTCCACTAAAGTACCGCCCAGACCTCCACCCCACCCCAGTCGTAAACAATAGATAAATTGTAGAAACAAATAAATTAGAAAAACAAAAACAAATAGCGGAAAACTAAATATATACTTTCATCTGATTTTTCTTCCGAAACACAAAAATTAAATCTAAGCAAATAGTGCATTGTTATCTCTTTCTTTCTACTACTATAGATCTAGAAACAGACAAATGCCTCTAGCCTCTAATAGAGCTTGAAGATAAGTTTCGACTCAAATACTTTATACAGAACAGAATCGAGTTATTGTTTCTAATTTTCTCATCGATGTTCTGTGAAGCGAATACTTCAGTTTCAGTTTGGCTCTTCCAGTGCGAAGACCAATCTTTTTAAGTTTCTATTCTACAGTGAATTCTAGAGTTGTAAAGTGTTTCTAACTCAATTAACTGTTAATACCAACACATCAATAAGAGGTTAGAATAATTAACTGTGCTTTCATATTTCATTGCAGAAAAAGTTTTCAATATACCGTTAATAGTATCTCAATGATAAAGCTCATTTGTCGTATACCTTCTAATAAAGAGCTTTTTATTGCCAAACTCAATATTCATTGATTCGATACACACTCGCATCGCAAAACACAGAAGCAAAGTGCAATGTGTACAATAATAATTCACAAGCTATCAACTTGTTAGCTTCGATTATAATTGAAATTTTAGTGACCCACTTAATCTGATACACTGCCCATAGAAGCAGATAAAATTGTAAAACAAGTTGATGAACTTGTTTCATTAAATTGATAGACACTTCTTCTCAAAGATACAGGCATACAAAATATTTAGCCTTGACTGATAAAGTGGCACTCTTATTAATGCCCGAACTCAATTTTCGAACCTACTTGGCACAAAATTTGCATAAATATTTTTAATCCATTTTCTTGACACTTTGCAAACAATTCAGTCAGACTGGTAGGCCCAGATGAGTTTCTAATGAATAAATAATCTTTATTGGGATTCATTTTAATAAACTAGTTTTCTTATCTCATTTCTATGTGACAACATGTTTAGTTCAATTTGCATATTTGTCTAGAAATACTACACATGGCATGGCAATACAACTTTAAGCATTTCTAAAAAGGGAGTGGGAGCATCAGTGTCAGTCATTTAAGTCACTGGACGTCATTTGATTGATAAGGAAATCAAGTATTTTTCATTAACACGTCTATTACAAAACATGTTACGCATTTCTTATCATCAAATTTTATAAACATTGTGCGCAATGTGAAAGCAATGAAAGTACTTAACATTTGCTGACAATTGAATTCTATATAATCAATTTTTAAATCACAACTTAATTTTCAAGATAAGAACTGTAGAGTAAATTGAAAATGCCCTAACCGACCAGCGCACTTCATAGGTATGCAATGTCTCTCCTCAATTTTCTATATCTAGAACTTCTAACGCTCGTTATAAATACAAACAATGATTTTGATTTTGCGGTGTAGATTTGTTCATGTTTTATTTTTATTATTCAATTTGATGCTTCAATTGATTTTTATTCAATAAATTGGACAAATGTAAAGTTTTATTGTATTATTTTTAAGATACGCTCGCTGAACGTATTCGAATTAAAATAATTGCACTATGGTATGATTTATTAACAACCAATAATTTATCAATTATCATCGAAGTGAATACGATGCGAAATAAGTCTTTTACCAATGGTTAACCAGAAGAGCTCTCCGATCGTGGCTGCCAACCGAACTTTGTGTAAAAAATTAGCTATATAAGTCTGCACGTGCAGAATGAAAAAGGCAAGATGAAAAACGATTGTGATATAATTTTAAATTTGGATAGTCTTTTACTTTTATTTCTTTTTTCAAGCCCTTACAGCCCTTTTTCTGCCCTAAAAAGTAGCCGTTTTTCTTTTGGTAAACTATATCTTTACCAAATTTCATTGAAATCGGTTCAGTAGCTTAGACGTGCTTGCGTCATACACAGACAAAAAAAAACGGAGTTATTTTCGCATTTATAATCAAATGTATTTTTTAAAATGCTATACAAATTCAAAAAAAAAAAAAAAATTAAACACGTGAACATAAGTTTCGTTATCATGATATTGGTTTTAAATGAAAGATTCAATTATTCTACGGCTGGCTTGAGTGGAGGGCAATTCGGAAGTCCAATTTTCGACCACTTCTCCGAGCAACTGGGATCGTAAATTGGCAGTAACACTTTGTAAGCTTTGTTCTGAAGTAAGTCTATTTGTTGTGAAATGGCAAACCGAACTGACCACATATATACCACCAATTGTCAAGTTGGCAATTGATATAGAAACAATGCTGACAATTTAAAAACCAAGATTTTCCAAAACATTCAGAATAAGTCGGAGAATCGGAACGATCAAACGAAAACAACTTAAGTAACATTTGCTTAGATAAAGAACTTTGTTCATACGTGTGACTCTCCCTGGATAGAGCTGCCTGTTACACCACTCCTATGATTTTTGTGACGTGTATGTGCTACTAACTTGAGAGCTGCGAGGCTGGGCTTCCTTTATAAGTCCACTATAGTCTATAGATGACCCTCCCGGCACAGCTCGGGTCATATGGTGATCGAATTGAGTAAATTAAGTAGTTTTCAGTGGGAAAATGAGGATGGAATATAGTTTTTGTTACTCAGGAACAATAAAGTACTCTATCGTTGAAAGAACTTTTGGAAGTGGTCCAGTATTTTCCAGCTTCTCGGTTATGTTCCAGTTGCCGAGATAACATATATGAAAATATAGCCTATGTCATTTCTATGCCATTTTTGTTCCAAATTTCATTCAAATCGGCTTTTGAAATCGGTCAAACAGTTTCTAAGTTCCCATGTATGTTCCCGTGAATATTCCCGTTCTCGTTCCCGTTCCCGTGGCAATATGGGGATGAAAAAAACATACAAACCTGTCTAAATAAATAAATAAATAAATAGGGTGTCGCAAAAGAGCGAGGAGCCCCAGGGCCCAGGGCCTAGCGCATTTCTCACAACCATGCCTTGTGAGGGAATGGAGGGGGCCTACAATTTTCTGCCGGTTCCGAACGGATAATCGAGAAAGCGCTTTACATAGAAATGAATTTTACTCACGGAGGACTTGCCAATCCTCGCGAAAGGCTAGGGATCAATTAAACTATTAAGAAAAACAGCGTCAAAATCCGTTGAGTTGTATTAAAGATCTAAGCGTACAGACAGATAACGGAAAGCGACTTTGTTTTATACTATGTAATGATTTGGGAAAGCAATATTTGAATAGAAGGGATTGAAAAACAGTAAAAGAACCAGAGGACGGTCTTTTGCAAACTTCTTTTTTCCAAATGATTGTGCTTAATGATATGCAAGTGAATTCTAAAACAGACAAAAAACCATAACTTGAGTTAAACATCAGTTGCGTTTTTGTTGCAAGTTGCAACTTGCAAATCAACAAAAAACAAATCAATACACATCTGGAACTAGGCAAACCCGCAATTTATCGCCGAGAAGCTAATTCCACAGAGTGTGACTTTTCTGTGCTGATTTTGGAATGGTGGCATCAAGAAACCATTTTGTTTCGAAAATAAGGCTGGGAACAGCATTTCTCTGTCAACGGTGAGCGTTACAGAGCAGTTTCAACAAACAAATTTTTTTTAATTGAAATTCATGACAATTACTTGGACGACCTCTGGTTCATGCAGGATGTAGCACCATGCCACAAGTCCATGCCACAATCGATATTTTGCCTACCAAATTCCCAAATTGAGTTATCAATTGGCCGCCTCGGAACCATTTTGACCCTTTTGACTTTTTTCTGTAGGGGAACCGTGAAGTACGATGTTTTTCATCCGAAAACAATTCCGGAAACGAATCAATTTGTGTAGTTTTGAATTCCTTTTAATTTCGAATCTCTCAGCTCTCCTGCAGCTATTCATTTTGTGTATTTGTAATCTTGAGTTGATAAGATTGGCTTATGTTAAAACGTTTCTTAGTTCTTTAAGACGAAAAAAGAAAGTAGTTGCTAAGAGGCTTTTCTTCTGTAATCAACCAACAACAACCATGTAAATTAAAGATGGGAAGTGATTTGAAGCATTTTTCACTTGCTAACAGAAAAAAGTCTACCTATGAAAATAATCATTTCACCATTTTGTTGCACAAATGTCCTCCACAACAAATTTTATTTCATTTCAGAAATATTTCAAAGCGTGCCATTATGAGTCCTCCAGTACTGCTAAGTAAAGAAGTCCCTGACATTGAGGTAGTTGGTTACTTTTAAATGAAACCACTCTGCGCATTATTGAAATAATCTTCATTTTCAGAATCTACTGAGTTTGAATCCGCGGGTCAAAAGCAAATGCTCCCTCGTTCCAACTTCCAATACAAAAGTCATCAAAAAGCAGTGGAAAAGAAACTCAGATCACTCGTGTACGGTAAGTCTAAAATGATTTAAAATGATTATGATGACCTTCCGTTCCTACAAGAACACAATCCGACATATGTACATATTTTTGTCATCTGCTTAAAATTGTAGGCCCCTGCAAAATTGAAAAATGATTTCGAAGACATCAAGCACACAACATTATCAGAGCGTGGTGCGCTAAAAGAAGCTGCGAGATGTTTGAAATGTGCAGATGCTCCTTGTCAGAAGTCCTGTCCTACACAATTGGACATCAAAAGCTTCATCACAAGCATTGCGAATAAGGTAGGTACACTACGTTTAGTACAACATCATAAACGTCGTCGTTGACCAAAATTATTCATTTTTACTAAATTCTGTAGAACTATTATGGAGCAGCTAAAGCAATATTTTCTGATAATCCACTCGGCTTGACATGCGGAATGGTCTGCCCAACAAGTGACTTGTGTGTAGGTGGATGCAACTTACAAGCATCCGAAGAAGGACCAATCAATATCGGTGGCTTGCAGCATTATGCTACTGATGTCTTCAAGCAAATGGGTGTGAAACAAATCGTTCCCCCAGGACAAAAACCATTAGCACAACCAAATAAAAAAATTGCCTTGCTTGGAGGAGGCCCAGCATCGCTGTCATGTGCAACATTTTTAGGACGATTAGGATACAAGGACATTACCATCTATGAAAAGAGGTCATACTTAGGAGGTTTAAGGTTGGTTCCTTCATCCTTGAGAGTATTGCTAGAAAGAAAAAGAGCGAAAATGTTACTTCATCGAAATTATTTGAGATCATTTTTTTTTTTAGCTCAGCAGAAATACCACAGTACCGTCTTCCAATTGAAGTTGTTGATTTTGAAATTCAACTTGTCAAAGACTTAGGAGTTAAAATTGAGACCGGTCGTTCTCTGTCTACCAAAGATGTCACTGTTTCCGTTAGTATAAAATAACATTTAAAACCAATTTGAATGTTTGATTGTGTCTTTATTTTTCAGGGTCTTTTGTCAGCTGGAGTTGATGCAGTGTTTTTAGGCATCGGACTTCCTGAACCAAAAATTGATCCCATTTTTGCTGGACTTGACGAATGTAAAGGTTTTTACACTTCAAAGAGCTTTCTTCCACTTGTAGCTGGTGGTAGCAAGCCTGGATTATGTGCATGCAAAGCAAGTCAAGCTTTGCCTGATTTATATGGAAATGTAATTGTTTTGGGTGCAGGAGACACTGCCTTTGATTGTGCAACATCCGCCTTACGATGTGGGGCGAAGCGAGTTTTCGTGGTTTTCCGAAAAGGAACGTCGGGTATTAGAGCAGTACCGGAAGAAGTAGAACTGGCACGAGAAGAAAAATGCGAGTTCATGCCATATCTATCTCCGACGAAGGTCATTGTGAAAGACAATAAGGTAAGACATTTTTTCAAAGATTTAGTAACAACGAACATATAGATACAAATATGGTAGTTCTGGGCTTGCAACCAAAACCCAAACTCAATTTGAACTAATAGAAGAAGGGGGTTTTAACCTCCGAACGCGAACGGGCAAAGGGTCTATGAGCCTGTGCTCTGTATTACCTACCCTGTGGCTTCAGCCCTTTTCAGAGCAAACCTAACTTTATGCATTAGGTGCGTTTTTTCAGCAATAGAGAGGACAGAACATCAAGGGGTTATGAATACCCTTATAATGTTATGAAAAATAGCGCAAGCATTTTGAAAAACAGGAGAAGATATTATTTCCAGACAAGAATGCACATTGTTTTTGAGTTTTTGTAAATCGTAATGACGGAGTAAAACAGAGTCGGGCAAGGCATTCCACATTTGAGTAGTGCGACTGACATATGAATCTCTATACTTGACTGTACGTCCGAAGTTGAGCTCGAGGTAAAACTGATGAGCTTTCCTATTTCCTAGGTAGGCGGGTGTTGCGACTAAATTCTTTCAGTGCGACAAAAACGCACATATTATTGATAAACCCAATTCAAGGGAGTGCTCAGACGAATAGAAGTGATGATGTAAGAATTCGGAAATAAAAACCATAAATTCGAAAAGGAAGGACAGAATAACCGGGATAAGAAAAATTAAAGCGACAAGTTTTGCATTGATATCAGTATTACTTGCTTGTGGGCTGACGTTGAGATTACAGCGTTCAGAGAAATGTTAGTTTGAAAAAATGATTATAAAAGATTTAATTAAAAGTACTTGTAACTGCAATTATAATAATAGGATTGGTACGTTGCAATGCACATTAACACTGAAAACAATAAGGAATCCGCCCTGAGGTTATTACTATTCAACATATCGAGCCCTTCCCGCCATTTCATCGTAAGAAGGAAAGTTTTACAGGTAGACGGTTTTTTTGGTTTTTATCATAAGCATTCAAACGAAAAGGACCGAAAGTCAGTCGCTTACGATAAAATTTATTTTCGCTGTAACTTTTCGTATAACAGGTTTAATGTAAAACTATTATTATTATTATTATTTATTATAATTTAAATAAATTTACAATTATAATTTACAGTTTTTTTTTAACAGCACTAGCTACATAGGCTTTCGGCTGAATGTAAAACTAAAAATGGAGAAAATTATGAAACAGTGTAAACTTTTGAATTGTATATAAAAAAATATTTTGTTATAAATGTCACTTACGATGATTTTGCGATAAGGGCTCGATATGCCCTTGGTGTAATGGCTGGAGCTTGAGGTTGGAATTTCAGAAACATGAAAACTGGTTTTCCACGGGTAGGTATCGCCTTTCTCGAGAAATTAGCAAATCGAGAGTAAATACACTGCCATGAAAAGCAGTTTCTAACTTAATTGTTCAGAATCGGCAAAAATTCGTTAGGTCCTTAAAACGCGTTTAGCCCCAAAGTTCCTAGAACTCAGTTCAATATTTCTATTTTGTTAGGATGTTGCATGTTTGTATCAATGTATGTTGTCAGTTTTAATTTTAGCAATTAATTAGGTTCTTCGATTACTTACTTTAAAATATGAATTAATTTTTTCGATTGATAATATGTTCAGAAGTGTATGTAAATAGCCGTAGAAGATTAGAACTTAAAGGTCCTTGCTGAATCTCTGAAATTGAAAAAGTCCAAAGTTGTTGTTTATAAGAAAAATTTATACAAGTAACTTTATACGAACGATAATCGCATTAAGTTTGCATTTTACAATTTTTGTTCTTTCCATAAGATTACTGGTATGGAGTTCTGCCGCACTGAACAAGATAAAAATGACAAATGGATTGAAGACCCAGAACAAACCACAAGATTAAAGGCGAATTTTGTAATTTCAGCCTTTGGATCAGGTCTCTATGAGACTGATGGTAAGAACTTCCTTTTAACATTGTTATGCAAATTAATATTTCATACAAAAAAATTTTATTAGTTATCAAAGCGCTGAGTCCAATTGAACTTGACAAATGGAACTTGCCAAAAATAAACTATACCACCATGCAAAGTTCTCTCAAAAACGTTTTCTGTGGAGGAGATTTGGCTGGTGTAGCCAACACAACCGTTGAATCTGTGAATGATGGAAAAACTGCCGCTTGGCATATTCACTGCTACTTACAGGTAACAATTTATATAGGTATTCTTTGAAATTTCATGGACAATCTATGGAAAATTTTTTGTAGGGACTCCCATTGACAACACCCCCAGAGTTGCCACTTTTCTGTACAGATATTGACAAAGTGGACATTTCTGTAGAGATGTGTGGTCTTAAGTTTGAAAACCCATTCGGTTTAGCTTCAGCCCCACCAACTACTAGTGCCGCCATGATTCGTCGTGCTTTTGAACAAGGTTGGGGCTTTGTGGTTACAAAAACATTCGGTCTGGATAAGGATCTGGTAACTAACGTTTCTCCAAGAATTGTGCGAGGCACAACTTCAGGCTATAATTATGGGCCACAGCAAGGTTCTTTTCTTAACATTGAGTTGATTTCGGAAAAACGTTCTGAGTACTGGTTTAAATCAATTGCTGAGCTAAAGAAGGATTTTCCAGAGAAAATTGTGATAGCCAGCATTATGTGTTCATACAATGAAGCTGATTGGATCGAACTAGCAACGAATGCAGAGGCTTGCGGATCAGACGCACTTGAGTTAAATCTTTCATGTCCCCATGGTATGGGAGAGTCTGGAATGGGTTTGGCCTGTGGGCAAGATCCAGATCTGGTTGAAAATATATCTAAGTGGGTTAGGAAGGCTGTAAAAATTCCGTTTTTTGTAAAACTAACTCCAAACATTACGGATATTGTGTCTATTGCAATGGCAGCTAAGCGAGGCAATGCAGATGGTGTCTCTGCCATTAATACTGTTCAGGGTCTTATGAGTCTAAAAGCTGATGCTACCCCATGGCCTGCAGTTGGTGCTGATAAAAAAACAACTTACGGTGGAGTGTCCGGAAATGCTACTCGTCCAATGGCTCTTAGAGCTATCTCGTCAATTGCCAACAAAGTTCCTGGATTAGCCATTCTAGGAATAGGGGGTATCGATTCAGCTGAAGTTGCACTGCAGTTTCTTCACTGTGGTGCAAGTGTTCTGCAAGTTTGTTCATCTGTTCAAAACCAAGACTTTACTTTAATCGATGACTATTGTACTGGTTTGAAGGCTTTGCTTTACCTCAAGTCAAATCCTCCTCCGAAAAATTCGCAGTTCTGGGATGGCCAGTCACCTCCAGTGTCCAAGCATCAGAAAGGAAAACCGGTCCTTCATTTGACAGGGGAAGGAAACAAGGTAAGTAATGCACCCTTTGCATTCAAGTCTGGTTTTCAATTTCATATACAATAAACCTTGTGAGGGTATTTTTAAAATTCACTTTTGTTGTCACTTTACAGACATTAGGATTTTTAGGGCCCGCTAAGGAACAACGCAAAGCAATAATGCAAAAACTTCGTGAAGAGAAAGGTCCAATGTGGAAAATAAGCAACGAAGACCCTATTTTCGATCAAAATAAACCAACTCATGCTGCACCTTCCGTGAAGGACATAATAGGACTTTCCTTGCCACACATCGGATCGTACAAAAGTTTGGATAACAAAAAGCAAGCCGTCGCTTTAATCGATGATGTAAGCATAAGTTTTAAATTTTTACCATTGTCCTTTTTATAACAAACTTTAGAAGTAAGATTAATTAAAAAAAAAAATCTAAATTAGAGCATCAACTCGAATCAACTTAAAATCTAAATTGTTTTTCGTTTGATATCTACGCTTTTTGTTTGGAGTGAGCAAGAGGATCAAAAATATTTTTCTTTTCAGGATCTGTGCATCAATTGTGGCAAATGTTACATGACTTGCGCTGACTCTGGCTACCAAGCTATTCATTTTGATCCGGAAACTCACATTCCTCACGTTACCGATGATTGTACTGGTTGTACACTTTGTGTATCAGTTTGCCCCATCATTGATTGCATAAGGTAAAGTCTATTAGTTTTTAAAAGCACATAAATGACAAACAATTGTTTTTTTACAGCATGGTTCCTAAAAAGATTCCACACGTCGTGAAACGAGGTCTTGGAGAAGAAAAGAGTTTTTATGCTCACGCATTAAGTCCTGTGCAATAATTGAGTAAAAAGCTCCCTAATTTTTGTTTTTAAAAAAATTGTTGTTGAATGCTAAATAAATGCGAACAAATAAATTGTATTTTACATGTTATTTCCATCTGCTATCAAAATCTGCATCTTTTGAAAATACAACACTCTCGGTCGGTTGGTTGTGCATTAGGGTGAGCCACTTTCAGCAAATCGTGTTGTTGCGCAGAAAGTTTTAGTTCCAAAAATATCTTTTTGTCATTCAATCATTCTAAAATATTTACTTAAATTTATCAAAGACTGAGGCCCCACGAAAAATTTATTTAATACGAGGACCTATGTTATAATTAATAAATAAATAGGGTGGCGCAACAGAGCGAGGAGCCCTTGGGCCTAGCGCATTTCTCACAACCATCCCTTGTGAGGGAATGGAGGGGACCTACAATTTTCTGCCGGTTCCGAACGGCTAATTGAGAAAGCACTTTTCATGGCAATGAATTTACTAACGGAGGACTTGCCAATTCCTCGCGAAAGGCGATACCCGTGGAAAAACATTTTTGCCTCTGCTGGGATTCGAACCTCGAACCTCTGGGTTAGCAGGTGGACATACTAACCATTACGCCACGGCTACCACGGGGACCTATGTTACTCGGGATAATTTGGCATTATAATGGTGAAAGAACTTTAGAGATAAGCCCAGTAGCTCCTCAGTTCCAGGGGCCCAACTAAGCAGTTTTAACATTTTTTAAAATGCATTGAAAAGAGTAGTTAATAGCAATAGCGAAACATTTTCATTTCAGTTTTGTGAAGAACTACTGCCTTTATTCAATAGTGATTGATTGGCACAATAAATAACACAAAATATAACTTTGTTTACCATTTCCATCCATTAACAAGCAGCCTTATTATGAGTTTCACGTGAACAGCTTTTGGCCCGGAACATTTTTGTTCGCCCGGAATTTCAAAAGCTATTATGAGTTTCACCTGAACAAAATTATAGACTAACAATTTTTCGCTTTTGTTGTTCACTTGTTCGCCTCACAAAAATAAGTGAAATAAATTGATCTCAACGTTTTCACATTTCACGGGGAAAAATTGCTCATAGTGAGGGTATTCTTTCGAACATGGAAAATTTTTCCCCCGAAACTCATAATAAGGGAAAAGTGAAATGGAATCTTTTTCGAGGGGAATGATTTCACGTGAAACTCATAATAAGGCTGAACATAGCGTTGTGATGTTCTTTTAAGGATTAAGTCCTTCGATACATTATTCTACACATGTGCTTCTTTTCCCTGCGGTCCGTGGTAAAATACAACTTATGCTACTCAAAAAAAAAAAAAATATCATTCAAATTTTTGACATCTCGTTCTTGTAGCAATGCTAGGATGAAAAAAATATAACGGGCTAGTATAATATAGTATAATCTTAGGTGCCCTCTTTAGTTCATATGGTAGCATACGTTCAGGGTTATCTATAACAACAGAAGCAAATATCGGGATGATACCGCTTTTCGCGAGCAATCGGCGGAAAATTTAAGCTATCCTTCATTCCCTGACAAGGCATGGTTGTGAGAAGTGCGCTCGGCCATGGGGCTTCTAGCTCTGTTGCGCTAGGGTGGGTATTTATTTTTTATGTTAACTTAGGTATGATTTCTCTCCGAATGGATACTTCGCTGGGACCGAGTTTTTGAAAATGATATATATTTTAGGATGTGTTAAGGTTTAAGCTTATTTATTGTTCCTTTTTAGTAAGTCAAATCTATTCTAAGAGCAACCCGACGTGTAAATTAACCAGAGCAGATAGAGTATGCTTACGCACACAAAAATTAAGTAAGGCAAACTATTTTATGGACTTTATACTTATACTTATTGATGGACACCTGATAGAAACGTTTAAGTTTTTCTTTTGATATTTCGAAATGAAATCTGCCATAACCAATACGAGAAACTTACGATCGGAGAAAATTCTGATGATAACATTTGCTTTCTTTATGGTGTCCGCAATTCTTTTCCACATTGTCTAGCAAATATTTTAAGATTTATTTTGTAAATGCATTTGATTTGTCAGTCAAAATGGCTACCTGATAGAAATATATTACAATTACAAGTCACTAAAAAGCCCTTTAATCTTATCGTAATCAGTAATATCCCTTCAAGGTATGTTTTCTAAACAAAAGGAAGCATTTGCGCTGCATTCTTGTTTTTCATTTATGAAACTATGACATTTACCATTTGCAAACACGTATATAAAATTATGTGCATTAATCTGAGTTTTGCATTTTAAAAGCACATATGAAGAGAAACGAAACAAGTAAATCAAACATTTTGGTGTTGTGGATAATTATACATGAAGTATTTTTTATTTTATCAATATCAACTATTTTTACGTTTACATAAATTAATTTCATTATTCTGTTGGCGAAAAAATGCACAAAAAAATAAAATTCTAATGAGTTTTATCTTCATCATAATCATAAGATGTATGTATATAATAATATATATAAATTTCGAAATAGAAAAACGGTTTTGCGCGTTAAATATGTATAGGTAAATAACATTGAAAAAAAAAATTATTTATTAGAACTTACAAATTATACAAAGAAAAAATAATAATAAAAGCGATTTAAAGTTTTGATCTATCTTAAAATGTATTTATTTTTATTTTTTGCATTTCTAAATTTATAGGAATATAATGTGTATGTGTGTGTGAATAGTTTAAAAAATATTTAGACGCATTTTTATTAAATAGAAGCAGAGACGCCTGATCGAACACATAAACAAAATAAAAAACAATCAACCCGCGTTACACACAAATAATCTCTCTTAGATTTTAGTTTGAAAAGTTGATTTTCCTTTGAATTAAAAATATTAAACAATATGAGATTTTTATAATTTTTCATGCATTAATTTTAATTTCTTTTATCAATAAACGACAAAGGGTAATAGAAAATCTAAACATTTATAAGTTTCTTTTGGTCTACTCTCAGTATTTGGCAATGGAGTAGTAGTTTTTGAGTGTCCTAGTGCTTTATATAATCTTGTATAAATGTATAAAATACCATTTTTTAATCTCTTAGTTTATCTGTTGTGCGGATTTATTTTTCATTTCGTTTTGTATAAAAATATATAAAATAGAGATAAATCATTATTATTTTTTTGTTTTATTAAAATTATTCTTTCTTCTAATTATTGCAAGGGTATCTCTTAATGCTCATGAAATGATAAATTTTTATGATATTTATGATTATAATAATTATTTAGTTTTAAAAATATTTTAAATAAATTTTCAATCAAACACGAACTCTATCTTTTTTTTTTAATCATGACTTCTGAACAAGGACATTGGCTGATTTTTTGGGCTTAGAATTCCCATTGAGTGGCTGAGTCGGTGCCGTCTTCAACTAATTTAAATGCACCATTTTTCGTAGCACCTAAATACTTTCCATCCAGGGTTCTAATTAACAAAGAAAAAAAAGTTATAGAAAAGGAATGTTGAACAGAGAGCTTAGCTTACCGAATACAAATTCGTGTTGGTTCTCGAAGTTCCAGGTAAAAACCATCTACAGGAATATCAGAGTCGACAGAAATACCATCGCCATCAATTCTCCAGTATTTGCCGCTGTGTGCCTTGAGATGGACAAGACCTTTTTGGGCGCGTTCGACCAGAATTGTCTCATAGGTTGCTTTGTTACATTCGAGTTTCAGATTTCCAGGTGTTCTATACCCGACAAAGCCCTGTTCACATTTAAGTACTAGAATTGGCCTGAAAAATGAGTCAGAAATGAGTGAAAATTAGCAATGTGTGAATAAATTTAAATGTGTGCATATATCTACTAAGAAATAATTTTTAAAATTAAAACAACATCCCAGGATGTGAACAGAAGATGAATCCTAACAAAAGTTCTGTATCTGATAACGATAACCTCACAGATGAATCAGGCATATTAGCTTCGTTTGTTGATCTTCACCGGAGAGAGATTGTCATCGTTTATATTGTTAATTGCATCCACCCTTCTTATTTTGCCAAAACAGCCGGAGAAGACTCATAATTCAACGTTCGTCATGCATTGCATAGGTTAGCAAAGTGCTGAATTTTCTTTATAAATAAAAATTGTGATAAGCAGGTAAATGTGGTTTAACGTATTAGGAGAATCGAAAATCACAGGTTCCTTTAATTACTCATCAATTTGTTATCAAGGAATTTTTACCCCTGAGTTATCCAAGAAACCTGTGATCTTCTCTGGCTGTTTTTAAAATCAAAAGAGGTTTGCGATACCATGAATAAAACAAACAAAATGGCAGGTGAACTAATAGCCGTATTAATATAAAAAAAAAATTAGGAGGATGAACAGCTTAACACACCTTCAAATGACAGAAAAATCAGATCAAATTGCCACTTAGAGGTGTTTTACACTATTTATACTATACATTTGTTTTATAAATACGGAAGTAGTTATCTAAATGTGTACCATGTATGCTTTATAAGCTTACGGCTTACCTGTTGATAAGATAAAAGTAGAACTTTGTAATTTCTTCAATGACTTCTGATGTTGCAAATAAATGACCGGAACGTTTTGTTGCCAAGAACTTCCCATTATTTGCCCTAAATGAAAGAGATCCATCACCATGCCAAATAAGTTCGAATAGTGCATCAGCACAGCGTCTGTTTCCGGTCGCTTGTATTCCACCTCCGGTGGACAAACACCAATATCGATCTTGTGTAGTGCGCAGTGCCCAGCGATGTGCTGACCAGTCAAACTCTAATTGGAATGTCTCATTTTCACCAACTTCATCCTGATTAGCAGTTACATCAACACCTTGTTTCACAGAAACATAACGTGTATTTAAACCAGCAATGAAGGAAGCCTGTGGCAATGAGTCCTCCAATGAGAATAGTTCATCGCGGGTAACAGTCGACGAGCGAGACTTAAGTACAGCCTTAGAACCAATTGGCGACAAATATTGACTTTGCCTAGAAAAAATAATACAACATAGTGAATCAGCCTTACAAATGCAATATTTCAATCTGAGTTTACCTATCTCGAAGAGCTAAGTGTCCTCCATGATACTCAGCGCTAAATAAACAATCTTCATTGCACTGCACCTGAAGCTTTCCATTGGCATTCAAATACCTACAGAAGAATAAAAAAAAATATAATTCATCTGTGAAACGCAGATTTAATGTAAACGCACTTATTGTTGCATGTGTGCAGCGCATAACGACCCCCTTCGTCGGCACGGAACTCCAAGGTGAATAGAGTGTCCTCACCCCATGGAATGTTTGCATCCACATGAATCTCATCTTGAGTCTCAGACAAGTGTGCAAACCGTTTCCTTCCAATTGAACGCAGATTCACCTGTGGTCTTGCGGCCAAATGTACTGTCCAGAATTCGCCGTTCGACGGAGTCTTTGCTGTACACACAAGCTTGTCTGGAGTGCCACCTAAGAAGTAGCCGCGCGACTCATTTTTCAGCGCCCATCGGCCGGTATTATCCTCGCTTATACTAATTTGAAATCGGCTTCCAGCATCGCGTTCGTCAGTCTCGCATAGTACGTTACCGAATGAGTCCACCGAAAGATATTTATTGAGATGAGATCGAAGGTAGATAATACCTATGAATAGAAAGAAATAACACATGTAGAGCAGCGGTTGCATGATCAAAAAAAAAACGACAATTGTTCTCGGTTGAAAACAAATGCACTGTAATTGGCACTCCATAAGTAAGAAATGCCGATTCTTATAAAGATTGGTTTCCAGTGTTACAGACTCTTTTTATGCTAAATCAGCGTATCAATATACTTCCTGTTTGATTTGTTGTTTAATTAAAAATACTCTCGAGAAGATCAAATCTCTTTCATTTTATAGGATGCGTTCAATTTATACAAGCATCTATCTTAGATAGAAAAAGGATCATTTACTAGTTCTGGTAGATTTATGGTCTTTTTGCGGGCAACAACATGAACACTTGGAGCATGTTGGTATTAAATTAATGAGGAACGGTTTGCGACAGTTTGTGATGGTTTAGAGTTTAGACAGGGAAATGGTTAATGATTTGGAATGTCATGAAAAATTGTTTCTTGTGAAGATGTATTAAGATTGCTAAGCTTTGTCACGAGTTTTTTTTTTAATATAATTAATTGTGCACAATACTGCAAATGAAAAATGGTTTTTAATCGTAATAAATGAACCGTGTCTCTCAACTCAAAGATTAGTTTTTGGTAGAAAAACATGAAATGTCCCTTAAATGAACAAATTAGGTCTGTTCGTTGAACTTTCCCCAGGGTTGACACAGGTTTTCTTGACAACCCCATGAGTTGCCAAAAAAAACCTGGGTTTTCCAGTCCTCAAAAAACGCTAAACCACAAATCGCCACACATCTCTGTCATTTAAATAAAAACACATGCCATTTGACAGCCCTCAAATCGCCACAGCAAAAAGCTAGGGCGAGTTTGGGGAAAACCTATGGCAAACCTATGGCTCAAAAAACACTCAATTTGACATTCAGGGCGAATTTAGGTTTCTCAAAAAACGCTTTGTGGCGACCCTAGGGCAACCCCAGGGCTTCACCGAACAAACCTATTGTTTCATTCTATCTTGGCATTGTTTTCGTTTCTTGTGACGCAGTGAAAATTTCAGCAATAACAAATATAGTGTGTCTACAACGTAGAGTCTTCTCTCCATTTATCTGGTTGATTGGTGTAGACAGTCAACTAAGATTAGGTACTTGCAACCTAGGACATTCATGCAATGGGTTACTCAGATAGTCTAGCTATTGTCATACAATGTTGATCAGAGAATTCAATGTCATAAAGGCTCCAGTCAGCTCTGGACACAGTACGAAACTGGCCTCTCCGTTAACCCTCATAAGACGGTTACTGCCCCATTCATAAAAAGAAGAAAATTAGATCGTGTACTATCCCCTTCTCTCTATGGTGGAACGGTATCATTCTCAAAACAATCCAGATGGAGCAACTAGAACGCACTCCAATTTAAAACGACCAAGGCCTTTGGCCACTATATACCTTTTGCAAAATATAAGGGAAACACTGGGGCCTGAAACCTGAAATGAGGTACGGCCTTTAAACGCTGGTAGTCAGACCAACAAAGAGCTGTTGTATGGTGGCCTAAGCAAAGGAAACATCGACAATCTTGAAGCTAGAAAAACTTCAAGGACTACCAACAACATGCATTACTGGGTATATGAGCGCACCCTTCATACATTTGCTCTAAACATCATTCGAGGACTATCACCAATCCATCTTTTTATAAAAATTCCATTCCAAAGCACCGTCTTTTCGACCAAGAGCACCTCATCTTGAATACAAAACTTTCGTAGTTTGAACAGCTTAAAAAACTTCAAACCCATAGAATGTGCTCGGATATTACTACTCCCTAGTATTATATTAAACTCATTTCTCCTCAGCCATTCCATCTAAGGAAGACAGGCCTATCCTCAAAGGCAACATAATGGTCTCATATACTGACGGCTCAACAATGGGAACTGGCACAGGATTCGGCACATTCAGCGACTTTTCTAGAACGAACTTTTCAGTAAGTCTTGGCAGTTATATTTCCATATTTCAGGCCAAAGTTTCTGTCATCAATCAAACCTAAGATGATAAGTTCAACGGATACAAAAAAAAACAGTTTTCATCTTGCTGCCCTAAAGGAACTCAGTTCCCTTGCCATCCCAATAAAGGCAAAAATGTTTTTCCACGGGCATCGCCTTTCTTGTTATAACGCATCAATATTAACACCTATTAAGACTTAAACTGGGCTACTAACAGGCCACTGTTCATGAAGTTGGCAGCAGGGCTTATCTTTAGACTATGCCACAAAAGTGAAGAAACATCTCTACACATCATAACAGAAGATTCAGCACTTTTCCGCCTTAAAAAGCTAATAATTAGTTTATGAGATCATCTTAAACTCAAATTCATCTATTAACAGCGGATCACTATTCCAATTCAGTCCAATTCAGGAGCAAAAGAACTGCTCTGAAACTTCCCATTATCCCATGGGTTGGCGTTATAGGTTTCAACTTGACACCGCAGTGTCCTGCACTTCTGGAAGCTCAATCAATTATACATACTAATCTAGTCTATACTTTAATTAGTATAAGTAAATATTTGTGTTTTTTAAAAAGAAATAAATAAATACTAAAATACTAAAAAAATACTATGTTTCAGTTGTTACGGAAATACAGGGTGGGCCAAAAGGTTATTCACAATTTCAAACGCTTTGTAATAAATCAACTAAAAAATACTCGGTTAGTTACTATGGCACCGTGGACGCGACAGCAACGTTCTTTCGCTATGGAGTGTTATTTAAAAAACGGCGAGAGTGCAATCGCTACCCAGCGCGCTTTCAAAAAACAGTTTAATTTAAAACGTCACTAAAACCCCCGAGTCGTCATTCTATCCATAGATGGGTGAAAAACTTCCGCGAATTGGGTAATGTCATTAACCGTTCCCAAATTGGCCGTCCGCGTACATCAAGGACGCCGCAAACAATAAAAACTGTCAACAACGCCTTGAGCAATGATGTTGAACGTGATTTTTCCTGCTCTCCGCTTGAGACATATTCGTCTTCGTGATACTTGGTTTCAACAAGACAAACAAAGTGTCGACAAACATCGACCAAACATTGCGTCTTAGAAAGGTACAAACAACATCTAACTGATGAGCCCATTGTTTGTACCTGGGCGAAACGCATAAGGAGTGAAGGTCACTTAAACTTTTCATTTTGATATTACTTGTTAAGAAACAAATTCGGTAACCGCTTGATTTCGCGTAATTGTGACTTCGTTTGCCCGCCTCGTAGTCCGGATCTGATGCCCCCGAATTTTTTCCTGTGGGGTTTCTTGAAGAGCAGGGTGTATGAAGGCAAGCCTCCAGACACTGAAGCATTAAAATTAGCTATCCGAACTGACATTGCAGCGCGGATGATGTTGGCCAGAGTTCGGGAAAATTTTGAGAAAAGAGTGCGTTACTGGATGTTTTATATAAAAATTAAAATTTTTTATTAAATGGCATTCTTTTAGCTTTATTTTCATTTTGGTTTCATAATTTTAGCTTTCACCGTTTTTTTTACGAAGCGTTTGAAATAATTGTGAATAACTTTTTAGCGCAACCTGTATATCAAATCTCTGACTTGTAAAATGTGCGGTCATAAGTACTTACAAAATCAAACGAACATCCTACTGGAAGAATCACGCTTCCCGCCGCAAAAAATTGTCAGTTCTAACAGTGCCAAGAAGTTCAGCAGGAAGTTGTATATTCATCCATGCCCTTGTATACTTCAAGCTTTTGTTCTCAAGTATTTACATGTGTACGAATATATATACTCGCATTCTCTTTTAATCGCATTTAAATAGGCCCAAAAGCTACTTGTTTTTAATTTTCTATTATAACACATTGCATCGTGGACTCATAAATCATTTATTACCAAAAACGTTCGTAACAATCTTCTTTGCATTACTTTCCAAAATAAAATTTCAACTTGGAAATTCCTCTCTAATTGAACGGAAAAACGAAAAAAAAGGTCAAAGAATAAATTTCAAATAAATCATTTGAGCTAGACAGAGATGAATTTGATTAGCCAATCAGTACAATCACAACAAACGGTTAAAACCAAGGGTCATTTGCCTTTAAAACTGTCCATTAAGCCACCCATGTGAAGTTGAAGTCAGAATTTAAAATACAAAGTTTCTTCATAGAATCGATTACGATTTTGCTGATCCAGGCATCACTCGCCTTTGTTTTACTATATTTTTATACATCTTAGAAAGGTTCATCACCCGCAGCAAGAGCAATCATCTACAAATTGGGCAATTTACTTTCATCACAATGCAGAGATGATGCATTATGCAAAGATATAGAAAGAGAGAAAATGAGGCATAAAGAATTCAAGAGCTGCAATTTCAATAGAATCTTAATGGTTGCTCAAACTTTCAATAATCATATAGAAGTTGGTACAGTTACAAAAGTATTACACTCACTTTCTCCGGTATTGGAGGGTTCCAATGTCCACAGTTGCTTCTTTTTTAAACTGGCACCATTTGCATTTAATTTAAAACCAAACGTCTCAGCCGTCATGTACTTGTGCTGGCCATTAATCAAACCAATAGTCCACCAACCCTTCTGTTGGTTCTGTGCAATGATATCGCCATTCGATCCATTCAGTTCATACCCCTGACCGTTCATTGTCGTTTTGTTCAGTGTATGTCACTCGCTCCTCTTGATTAATTACTTCTCAATCTAAAAATATATGTTTCCACTTCTTTGTTGGCTAACTCAAACTCACGATAACCAGTCACACTCTGTAAGAAAAACAAAAACAAAAAAACAACATCAGTGATTGGGAATACAGAAGAATTAATAGAAATGTTCTTTACACTCTTTTCTAACTTTATACCTATTCTTGTATAGTTAATTCTTTGTTTTAAATTTGACTCTTATCAGATCACAAATGTATACAATTGTTTTTTGAAACAAAAACAAAAACTGCTAATTTCGAATTAATAATATTTTTGTATCAGCACAGTTACTTAGTTAGAAAGTGCTTTAAATAAAAATAAAAACATTTGCTGCCGCGCGCCGTTCAACTTTCTTCTTCACTGTTAACTTCAAGTTTGCAACTTTGCGCCATTGAATTGGACGTCTTCGGAGAGAACAGTGTCGATCCACTTTATAGCACCGATTGCATGGCTGAATTTAATGGGGCAATGTTTAACCGCGTCTAACGGTAATAGCTATAGCACGCTTCAAAAATTCAATAGGCTAAACAAAACGGTTCTCCGAATACCAGTATTCGCAGATTAATCATTATCCAAGCAGCTAATTCATCCACACAAAATTAAAAAAAACATTGATCACGGCAAGATCGTATACATAGTAACTTGCTGGTTATGCTTTATAAGTTCCTGAATAAACAAAATGCGACTGACTTCTAAAAGTCGTAAGTGCATCTTTAGTCACTTGGAAATGATTGGTTGGTGTTTATCTTTTGCAAGTTGCAAGAGGCTATCGTTGTTTGTTACACTCATCGTTCATCGGCTTCTTCTTGTCACTACGGACTAAGGGGCAAATCTGAATGAATATCTTACTTGTGGACAGTTTATAAAAAGATGTTGATGGCGTATTGTACGTTTCCATCCACTTTTGGTATGGTATTTCCATTTCTCATAGTCTGCAACAGTGTTAACAAATCAATGTTGTTTTACTGGCATGACAGCTGGCAACTCGTGTGTATTACAGGCAACAGACTTGGTAAGACTCATCTTTTCAAGTAAAGACGAATACTAGAACAAGTTAATGTTTAGATGAATAAATAGGGAAAGTAGATATCGTTAATTAGTGTTGGGTTTGTTTGTTGTCATTGCAAAACACCGTTAGAATAGCCATTTCTTGTTATACTTTGAAAGCCCTGTTTACATATCGTTCAAATAAACCTTAAAATGTTTGTCAAAGCAAATAAATTTTGTTTCAACAGTGAGGGAACTTCCGATGTTAGTTGTCGAACTAAACAATAGTTTCCGTTTACATTTTACATTTGAACTTAGGTTAACTCGTTGGGCTCTGAGTTCGCCTCAAGTCACGTTGAAAAGGTATACATACGAATTGTAAAAGGAAATTCGATCTTCTCGGTGAAGAAAGAAAATGAAAGTCTATAAATGCTTACATTCTCTTAGTTCTCGCTCGCTTGCATCGGAAACGCAGTTTTATTCATTAATCTTGCACAAACCTTAATGAATAATATTAATAATGAACCTTGATGGTAATGTGGCAGTTTTTTCTTGAATGAAATATGAAATGTTTGATAATGGGAACTTGAGTTACTAGTGTTGTCCATATTTTACCTCTTTCGCACTTTTTGCGCAAATTTCAATTATGTTTTTTTAATATCAAATAGTAGCTAAATAAATCCCCTGAAAAAGCTGGAAAACAACTGGCGAAACGTAGGGTAAAACCAAGATGGATTAGTTTTATTTAATTATTAATCGCATCCAACTTAACGATCATAAAAAGCCCAAAAAACAAAAATTTCTCACGAAATATGAAATGATTTCATTCGAGATAGATTTTATGTGTCACAAAGAATACCTCGTTTACTATTCTACAAAACCAAGGGGCCGAATTACCGCATCAGTGATCGAGTGAGTGAGTACTATTTTTCTTTCAAAATTCGCTCCATATTACACAACATCAGTCTACTGTTCATTTATCGACTTCAATTCGTTCAAATATTGAAGAAAGAATGTCAAATTGTGGTACAAATGTGCTCGATAACAAGCGAAGTAATCGGCCCTATCGAGGTAACCGTATCAGCGGAATTCTTTCCGATTTCTTACGATTCGGAGGACATTTTGCTTCGTGGTAGTTCTCCGATCAGCCGATCCGACGTCCTCCGATAAGTTTTTGCTGCGCAAAGTTTTAGTTTTGGGAATGCAATGCGTTGCCGCATCTGTGAAAAAATTCTTACGATGACAACTACTTCGAAGCAAAATTGACGAAGGTTACCTCGAAAAGGCCGAGTGAAAAAACACATAATTCAGTCACGTATTACTCGATCACGTGTGCGATAATTCGGCCCAAGGTTTGCTCTGGCTCAATTCAACTCCTGGGCTTAAAAAGACAATCGATTTAAAAAAAAAAAACATTTTTGGATAAGTTAGGTTTTTTCCTAATTAAATATTTTATAAATTTATGATCTTAGGATCTAATTTTGCATGTCGAAGGACCAAATCCAATATAGTTATCTTTTGTTGTTCTGGTTATGCTGTTTATGCATAAGAAGCACACTCTTCGGCATGAAGAAGTCATGGTTAGGTTAGGTTTAAATGGCTGTCAGGAAAACAAACTGACACACTTAGACCAATATTAGGTCCATTGTGATACCATAAGTATTATGCGAGGGAATACCTCACTTAACAAAACCATTTGGAGCTTTTAATAAAGCGAAGGATATGCAGGGGATCTGTGTGTGCCAGATCGCTTGGATCATCAAGAAAATATTTTCCTAGATGCCGCTTTCTTTTAAAAGAGAGTGCAGGACATGAGCAGAGGAGGTGTGGGATTGTCTCCTCCTCCTCCTCATCTAAGCAACTTCTGCAGAAGTCATTTGAGGGAACGCCAAGTCTTATGGCGTGTCTTCCTATCAGACAATGTCCGGTGATGACATTGATTACGGAGCTAACTTGCAATCTGGCAATTGATAACAAATGTCTTGTGCGTTTTGGATCTAGACCAGGCCATATCCGTTTTGTTGCCACGCACGTGGTGATATTGTACCACCTATGATTTGTTCTATCCATTGCCTCTTGCTTTAGCATAAGTTTACATGTAGCGATTGGTATACCAATATTCAACCTGCTGGTTGAGATCGGTAGAACGGTTCCTTCTCTGGCGAGTTCATCGGCTTTGCAGTTACCCACGATATCTCTGTGCCCCGGCACCCAAATAAGGTGAATATTGAACTGTTCAGCCATCTCCTTAAGAGATAAGCGACAGTTGAGGGCGGTTACTGAGTTCGTAGAAACAGCGCCGAGTGATTTGAGGGCTGCTTGACTATCTGAGAAAATCCGGATATTCGTTGAGGATATCACGTTTTCTTTTAGCCATGATAGGACCTCTTTGATCGCCAGAATTTCCGCTTGGAACACGCTACAATGGTTTGGAAGGCGGAACGAGAGACTTACGTTAAGTCGGTTTGAGTACACCCCACAGCCTACCCCTTCTTCGGTTTTTGAACCATCTGTATAGAAATGAATTGAATCATCTCTCAAAAATTCTTCGTCTTCCCAGGTCGTTCTCGGTGGGATTGAGACTTGGAACTTATTATCAAAAACCAATTGGGGGATGGTGTAGTCAGAGTGACAGGGGATTGATCCGAATAAATTCAGGATTGCAGCATGACCGATGTTGTTATCGGTCCATTGGGAGATAGCTCTCATACGAGTGGCTGCACTGGCGGCCATTTGTTTGCTGAAGATATCAAGTGGTGTGAGGTTTAGGAGTGTATTTAGTGCAGCTGAGGGTGTTGATCTCAGTGCTCCACTTATACACAGACAGGCTGTTCGTTGGACCTTGCTTAAATTGTCGCAGTAGGTCCTTTTATCAAGGACCTACTGCGACAATTTAAAGAAATTTCAAGAAATAGTTGATAATTTATGAAATCAGTTGAAATGAAGAAGTCATGCTAGAGCATATAAGATGGCAATGGTTAGCTAAATTAAGTTTGGTACATTTAAAGAAGTAACCTCTAACTGCTCTATAGTATTTCGAATAAAGTCGTCTCGAATCTCAACTAAACATTTGATGTTTGAATGACATGAAAATTGTAATTTTGAAGTTCGGTTTCCCTATTTAAATTGATAAAAAAGGGCACAATTTACAAAGTATATTTTTATACAGCTTTTAGTTTGTCCATCACAATTGATAGTCATGTCATCAAAGTAATTATTTGAAAACACCTCTACAAAGAGGGAATCCCAAAACTGAACACAAATTATAATAAAAGAACAATATAATCACTATCTTCATAGAACTTCGAAAGGCGCAAACATCTTTCTTTTATTATGAGTTTAGCAAATATTGTGCCGAGTCGCTAGCCGCGTCTGATTGTCACACTTTATTGGTTTATTCTTTTGTTACTTCCTTTGGAAACTCAATGCCATATATGACAAATTTATTGGACATAACATCTTTATTTAAAGAGAGAGCTTTTTTTCAAGTTAGGAATACAAATCTTATGACTACGTCTCTCTTGAACCGTGTGTTTAGCACATAAAGATTTTTTTAGTAAAATTGAGCAATTTGCAGCTTAGCTCAATCCAAGATAAGACAATGGCATATGCATGTATAATAACGCCATGAGCAATCCCGCAAGCCCGTCATGATCATGAAACCAGTTGCACTCATTATCATAATTTCTCATTTTATCGTAACAAAGAAAAGGATTGGTATACCCACCTCTCCTTCTTAAAAAGTCGCTAAAACTCAGAGGCTCACTGTATTTTTTATCATTTAGACAGCCTTTTTTATTTCAAGTAATCCAAAGTCATTGTGCATTGTCGCCGTTGACAAGCGTCTCGTATGGATCGTAAGATAATACATATTTTTCTGTCTAAATTTAGAAGCGTTTTGTTAAATGTTCTTTCTTTAGTATTCACTGAGCATCGCAGTAACACGCCTTTTTTCTTCATCATTTCATTCAACAAGCTACTGAGAGGAAGTTGATTTGTTTTTCTGTCTTTTTGTTTAACAACAAAACAAAAACAAAAAGAAATCAAGAAAACCAAAGTGCGTGTCATTGCGCGCATATAAAGATGGATTTGAGGGAAACAACTCGGCATAAACAAAAAATAAGATGAGAATAGCTACAGTCGGTGATAAAATACCACACAAAATGATTTCAGAACTAAGTCTAAAAATGCTGGATGGTTGCTACTTTATCTAACCACAAAAGAAGTTTAAAATAAAAATTGTGTTTATTACGATTTCAACTTTGGTTCGTATCATAGCATGATACTATTGTTTCATTACCAAACCAAAATTATAAACAAAATGTAAGCCGTGGGGCAAAAATATTCCTTCCCGTATTTGAAATGGATTCATTAAGTTGGTTTTTGCCTGTGTAAGCAGCGTTGATGCATTGTGCTAGGAAAATAAGAAACACATTATTTTCTAAGCCCATATAAATCACATTGCCAATAGAATGGCTTCCGGTTTCCGGACGCTGAAACGATAACGACATTAGTTTTGTACCGGGGCCCGATTATGCATTTCGAGGCGAAGTTGGGATTTGATATTAGGTGTGTTTCTTTACTGAAAGTATCACGAAATTCGGCGTAAATCAGTCTAATCCTATTCCAGCACAGCGATTTTTCGTAGCTGTGCATAAAAGAGAGTGCTCACGAGAGAGTAAAAAATTTACCCACTATGTGAATTTTTGCGGACAGAAATCGTGCACAGCCAAAACAAATACAACAACTGTCAATGAGACGTTTTTCCAACCATTGCTGCGAATGTTTTGTTCAAGACATTTCTTTACTTTCCAAACAATTACGCTCTTTCAAAGAGTTTCTGAGACATTTTACCCCCACTCCTTTAAAATATGACAGATTGTAAAATTCTGTGCACAAAGTAAAGAAACAGATCTATTATAGTCTTCGCTTTTGCGTCTCTCGTTTTATATTCGTCTAGTTATCGAATTCTATTCAAAATTTCAATTCATCATTCAACAGGTATAGCACACAAAATAAGATGCTTTCTTCTTCTTCTTCTTTCCATTTCCGGCGTTACGAGAAGTGATCTTGAAGCGATCACAACTCTCCCACTTTTCTGCTTCTCACTAGTGATCCGCCTGTGGGGTACGCCGCAAATAAAATGCAAGCAACAAAAATTGTTTCCTATAAATTAGCTGTCAACTGACTGGAAATAAGAGAAGAATGATTTTTGACTCGCCTTGAATTTTATCAATCGGGCAAAAAGAGGCTAGTCGAGAAGAAGATATCGACTTCAAAACGACTCTCTTCGAATTCCACAATCGACTCCTCGATATCCAAACTAACCAGTCATCGAAAAGTAAAATCATTTAAGACGTTTCTTCAGCTACTTCAAAGCTAAGAACAACTCGTATTCCACAGATTGCTTTGTTTGATGTTTGGAAAAGATAACAAAACCAAATTAGCTCTACGTTTTATTTTTTGAGTAACGGTTCATGAGACAATTTTTGTTTCCTCTACTGTATCTGCGTCCAGAAACCTCACATCGGTTGATTGGAAAAGGATGTGTCAATGGAATACGATTGAGAGAGAACCAAGTGCCCCAGCACTTTAAGTCGATGATTTCGAACTTATTCGTTTAATTGATTCGCATGTCTGGATGGTATTATTATTAACAAGTAGGTACAGTTCTTCATGCAATTACCGAAATCGCATTTAAATCAAAACTAATTAACACAATTAAACGAGTGGTTGGTTATGCGTACGTGCAGAGAGTAAGAAAAACGAGATATGTATGTACTTTTTGTCTATTGTGTGGAATAAGTTAAACAGCTAGAAAGTCTGTTAGATAGACAGTAAAGCGGCGCATTCTTACTGCTCTGAATGTTTCTTCATAGATTGAACCGGCTTCAAGAGCAACGGCAGCAAACCAACGGAACACCACAAAAGAAGTTCCCCATCAGACACTTGAGCTTAACATGCGACTAAATTGCGGCCTTCTTTCTTCTTTATACCCCGTCGCCGTCGTCATCGTCGATGCACAGCAATACTTCATCATCTTCTGGTCTCCTTTTGCTATTGTACCGATGAATGCTCTGGAGAAGGTAGGTAATAGCTCTTGGTGTTGCCATGGCTAATGATGATAGCAGTGACCGGCCACAATTCCTGGCTTAAACTATGTACCTACTCAGCAAAAAAGAAAAAAAAACCAACCAGTTATATAAAACGGATTCTTTCGTGTTTGTTCGGTGAATAGAAATTTCACTGGCAATCCACTGGAAGTCTAAATTTTTTTGCAATCTTCTATCTAACCATCTCTATACCAAATTTTGTGATATTCAAATGCAGCCGAGATAAAAACCACCACCTAATGCGCACACAACTTTAGAAATATTTACCAGCGTTTAGCATCGGTCTACGTTGTCTTAAGACCAATCTTCCAAGTCAAGATCAAGATGTGCCGTTGAAAGTTGAATAACTAGATGAATTGGAAATATAAAGTGCACCAAACCACTAACCAGTGTGCAAAAAATGACTTCTTTACATTTGTGCTGTGGTGCCATTCTCCGCGCTTTTTGTTGCCGCTGCAGCATGAAAGATTATCCGTTTCTTGTTTGATTTGTTGATACATATGTATTTAGGTTTTTTTTTTAACAATATTTTCTTTTCTTCTTTTTCTCTAAACGCAACTGTAACTAAAATTCATAATTATTTCAAAGAAGGCGGAGATTTCATTCGCCTTTCGTATAATTGGGCAAATTGATACTCTGTCATCGCCGACAGCATTAAGATGCATTTTATGCCGTAAAATGTGTAATGAAAAACACGACCGCACAGCGCACATGATGATAACTTAAATGGGTTGGTTGGTTGCTGAGCTAGAAATGAAATTGCATATATTTCGGGAAACCGTTGTAAACGACTTTCTTATTTGCATACCTACTATCTGCCTGAGATGAGAAAAGATATTACATATACTATTGTTTTATGCAAAATGAATCTTCAAATCCATCAGAATAAAGAATTGAAGAATGAAATCAAATGACCGGACTCTGGCGTCTGGACCACTAAGAAGAGAAAAGATACACGATTATGTGTAATGATCTCGAACAGAGCTCCCACTTAAACATGTTGGAGATTACTAGCAATTGATTGATTGATTAAATCACAATTAAATTAATTGCAATTTAATTTATATTTGTACTTTGCAATTAAATTATTTGAATTAATGTTAGTAGTTAATTGTTACTCGCAATTTCATAATTGTTTCATGAAGCAATTAAAACTAACAATTTACCTTTTGGAGGATAGGATGATATTTGTGGGGTCGCAATCTTACAATGAATTTAGCTCAATAACGCCGAAATTGAACGAAAATGTAAAATAAAATTTCTCTATATCTCGGTTCGAGAAAAATTTATTTTTGACTTATTTTGGATCGATTTCCAAAATGGCATATACAAATCTGGCGTCACTCACATCGTACTCTTGGTACGAAGCAGAATCAACTGAAAGACAACAAAAAATTGCACCGGTACATAAAAGGTTGACTGTATATCGGGTGCCACCAAAACCGACTTAGTTTTGGCTTACTATCATTAGCTGCAGTTGAACGCTTTTTTTTTTTTGGAACAGTGACAAATTGAACGACACGACGATTGAAAAAAGTAGTTTTAAAATGTAATTTGAATTACCTTAAGAGATTATAATATTTATTGATTAATACAAGCATCGGTTTCTTACTTATTGCTAACATAATATGTAAACAGTCAAGTGTTCAATACACCCGTCTACGCTTCAGGCCATTAAATCAAATTTTTTTTAATTGTTAAATTTGTTAGTTTTAATTAAAAGTCATAAAACAATTAACAATTAATTATTGTTAATTGAAGCAAATCACAATTAACAATTATTTAGTTGTTAATTGCTAAAATTAACAATAAATTAATTGTTAATTGTAGTTTTTCACAATTACAATTGATCAATTGTTAATTTTTAATTGTAATTGCAATTGAAATCTGCCCAACACTGCTTATACATACATAAGTAATCAGATAACCACATTAGGGCAGTTCACATTATACATTAAGCTTGACACACTTTGGTCTGAACCCACAAACGACCGTTTGCACGACTTTTGAATCGCTTTCAAATTTTTTTGATAGTTTAGTTTAAGTATGCCGTCTGACATTATGTCTGATAAGTCCGAACACAAATTACATCAAACCATCCAATATTCAACTAATTTTACACTTGAACAGTATGAATCGTCTTAGAACAGCAAAAAAGAGTCAACTTTAAAAATATTCAAAATAAAACGGCACTTTTGCTCATAAACATTATCAGTCGTATTTATAATCCCATTCCAAAGTATGTCTAACTTTGGACAGCTCTTAGAACAGTGTCCAACTCCAAATCGTATTTATAAACACTTTCATCGCTATCTAAGGAACGTCTAACATTAGACACCGAAATTGGTTGTCTAAACTATGGCTAAAGTGGCATTTGCTACAGCAAAAAACAATTTTGTTGAACATGTTATAAAACACTGTTGAGAGCTCTAAGATCGAAAAAAA
Source organism: Melanostoma scalare (assembly GCA_949752695.1). Lineage (NCBI taxonomy): Eukaryota > Metazoa > Arthropoda > Insecta > Diptera > Syrphidae > Melanostoma > Melanostoma scalare. Next base: position 2,251,795 of record OX456985.1, read on the forward strand.
TAAGTATTTTGAGGTGCAAAAATACTACTTTCAACAATTTAATTTATAAATTGCACAAATTTCATCGTTTTATGAGACTTGGAAAAGCTGTAACTCAAAGTCAAATCAGCTGCTTTTTTGGTCTGGTTCAAGTGCTACGCCACAATCTTTCAGAGCCATTTAGTTGTTGCACTCGTATATCAAAACAAAAAAAATGGTACTGCACGGATACATCATGAACGCCACCAGTTAGTTTTTCATTCGAAGTTGACAGTTTGAAGGGTTGTTTAGACAACTGTTGGAATACATTTATAAATACGAAATTGGCTAAGGGTTGTCCAACTCTTTAGACACCGTCTAGTTGGACAGTTGTCTAAGGATGTTCTAAGCAAATTTTATAAATACGACTGTATGTATTCGCCTTTTTGTGTTTTACCGTTTTCTAACATTGATTTTACCCGACCCGTGGTGTGATGGATAGCATGTCCGCCTGTTAATCCAGAGGTTCGAGGTTCGAATCCCAACAGAGGCATAAATGTTTTTTCCACGGGTATCGCCTTTCGCGAGGAATTGGCAAGTCCTCCGTTAGTATTCATTGCCATGAAAAGCGCTTTCTCGATTAGCCGTTCGGAACCGGCAGAAAATTGTAGGTCCCCTCCATTTCCTCACAAGGCATGGTTGTGAGAAATGCGCTAGGCCCAAGGGCTCCTCGCTCTGTTGCGCCACCCTATTTATTTATTTTATTTTAACATTGATTTTTGATATTGTAAGGTAATCGATGGTTTCAAAGAAGTTTATTTAATTATTTTGTAGCGTTTTGTGTATCTGTATTAGAAATGTCCCCATATTTATTGGGATCATATATATATCATATTCACTTGGGGCATTTTTCTTAGCTCTTAGGTGGTCGATGTGAAATCAAAACCCGATATTCCTCCGCATAGGAAACAAATCTAAGCTCCAATTTGTCATTAGAGGCCGTCCATAAAATACGTTCGCATGCAGGGGTGAGGGGTCGCGCTGAGTGTGACAAGATGTGACAATGGGGTCTACGGCAACGCAACGTTTGCGTTTATCACAAAATTTTACTACAGTATTTTTCTCGACTTCGTGAGGAATTGGCAAGTCCTCGATCGTAATTCATTGCCATGAAAAGCGCTTTCTCAGTTAGCCTTTCGGATACGGCAGAAAATTGTAGGTCCCCTCCATTCCCTCACAGGGGATGGTTGTGAAAAATGCGCTAGGCCCCTGGGCTCTTCGCTCTGTTGCGCCACCCTATTTATTTTTTATTTTATTTTTCTCGAATAGTTTTTTTTTAAATCTTTATCATGATAAAAGTCATTCATTTCGTATTAGTAAATATACAGACATTTGTCAATTAGTTAAATAAGCGATCAGTCAGTACTTTTCCGAAGATAGCGAGAAAATTTGTCAGATGCAGTTTAAAATCTGAATACAATAGAGGAATATAAGTACAAGTACATATTGTTCGTGTTCGAAAAGTTTTGCTTTTGAAACGAAATACAGAGTAGTAAGGGCCCCTTGTCAATTCATAGCGGGATAAAATTTACGCCACGGGCACCATGAAACACATGAAAACACAAAAGAATTTATGAAGTGAAGTTTCATATTTTGATTTCACACTGTCGTTGGTGCTTTAATGAAATTTGTTCTCTTATGATTACAGCAGCTGGACTACCCCTAACACAATAAATAAAAAAAAAAAACAATGAACTCTGCGAATTTCAATTAAAATTAAAAACTAAATTTGTCAAAATACATGTAAGCACTATTTTATGTTCTGTTTTCGAGAGCTAATTCCTAATACAAACTTGTTGTTTTATTGATTAAGCCATGGATATGGATTCAAAAATTTAAAACAGAACAAGACAAAATATTAGAAATTTTAACAGAAAGTGCGGCTCTTGTTAACATCACTTTAACTTTAAAATGAGCTCATTAAATACAAACGATTTATAAACACCATACTTACTAGTGACAACTTTAAAATGGACTTGGTTAAAATGAATGTCCCAAATTTTGATAGTTCAGGCAAATGAAGTGAAATAAAGCAAAAAAAAAACAAAATAAGCTCAAGTAAAAAATAGCATAAATTTTGATGCAAACGAAAATTTGGAATGTAAGTTTTGTTATCGTCTAGAAATACTTGATTCAAATATTGAAAATGTCAAGCAAATGAGAAACGTCAGATAAGTTAGAGCAATATTAAATTTATTTATTTAAAGTGGGGGTTGTCTGATTTAAAATTTAGAGTAACTCTCAAAAAGTGTGAAGTTAAAATCAGTTATAAACCGATTCAAGTGACGTTTTAAGCTAGTGTGGCACTAAGGCTAATTTAAAGGCGATTTTGAATGACTATAAATTTGCGCTAATTTTAATATTTTTCAAAAATATGTTTGGTGTTATAATTGGCAGTGGAAACACTGACAACGATGCAAATTCACATATTCGAGTTTCGAGCATGGCCAGATGCTTTAACGCATAATCCAGTGTAAATTTCTACACACATCCGATGACAATAACTTATGTCTGAACTTGGTGTGAAAGAGTGAGTCATTCAGACTCAAGGAAAGCCTACATTTCGATTGAAGGGTCATTGCATTTAAAAAGATTTTTTTTTATTTCGTTTTTGTTACCTCCATACGGGCACAACCCCCGAAAACGTCGTTTTACATCGCAATACCGAAAACAAACCAAAAAAATAAAAATAAAAATAAACTAAAGGCAAAACATGAATCATTCAAGTCATGCTGCTGAGTAGGTATCTATCCATTCTTTTATTTTTCCCTGAAGCCAGGAATATGCGCTGGGAATTCGAAAAGCAGACTTGTGCACAGAAAACAACCAAAAGGGAACAAAATAATTTATACTTGCGAGCTGCGATTGCTGAAGCACAAGCAGTCAAAGAAATGAAGTAATGGGTGCTTCTCCTTATGTAGTTGAACACTGAAAACAACGGCGGGTGGTGGAAGGTTACAAACTAGAGGGCAAAACATGTTTCTGCCTTTGGCGATAAAACGTTGACTTTACATTGTTCTTCTTCTTGCTACTTTTTGCTGGGATGTGATTTCTTGAAAAAATAAAATGATTGAAAAAAAAAGAAAATGGGTAAATGAAATTACCAATACAAGGTTTAAAAAGAGGAAATTAGCTAATTAGTCGAGGTTCCTATATACGTACCTATGTACGAACCTCTCTTTTTTGTTTTATCTTATCAGTTATGTTTTCGGTCTGACATGGGTATCGTTTCTAGTTTTTTTGAATTTTTGTTGATTGCGCCCAAAACGATGCTTCTTAGGAAGACCAAATTTGCTTATCACAGCGAACACAAAATTCATTGCAATTAGCAATAGCACTGGGTTGAAAGGAAACAAAAAAAAACAATAAAGTGTAAAAAGTTTTTAGCGATAATGTATTTGGATCGTCATGGCAAGGCCAACAAGTGAGTTTTTGGGATTCAAGAGTTGTTTTCTTTATGTTTGCTTTTTAAAGAATCTGCATTGGTTTCTTGGAATGTACAAGGCAAAGACAAAGATACCTACATCATACATGTATTCCATTGCAATGCTGCATTCTTGCAACTCAATTCTTAGTTGAATTTTCACAAAAAAGGAAACAGTCAACAATCAGAGAAAAGTTGCTGGCTTCTTTGAAAAAATATATGAATCACATTAACGACCACAACGCCAAAGTTATAATTCAAAATTTCAAATACATATTTGGTTTTTGCTAAAAGTCTGATGAATTCGCAAGATTTTTATCTACTATATGAGAACATAACAAGCGATAATTAAAAATATGACAAAAGTTCTTATCAACTTGTAAATGGCCAATTTGGTTCATTTATTTTATGTTCTCAATAAAGATCCCCTGAAGAAGACAGCAAACCCTGTCGAAACGTCGGGAAAGTGAATGAAGTAAGTTTCTCTTCGGCTTTTTTTGGTCACCGGTTAGGTGACCAAAAAAAGCCGAAGGGGAATCATATTCTTCAACAACACATACAAATTGGTTTTGGTCTAAAAACTCGCCGTGAAACAAAGAGTTTGTTTTGCCATTTAGGCAAAGTTTTTTGCTTCACTGTGGAGTTAGCTCAGAGCTAGCTCAATCTATAACAATCTAAGTTTAGGACTAACAAACGGAATTTAATATTAGCGATGGTTTTACACACACATTTCTGTTATGTTAGCATAACTCAATACGCAAGAGGTATGAAATATGAATATCCTCATTGTGCTTTAAAATAACATTGGAGCATTTAGGAAAGTTGTACTTTGTCTTTTGTTTCTACACATATATAGGATTTCGTCTCTTTATTTTTATATTCAACTGGTCCTTAAAAATCCAAGATTATATTGCCGAGTGTAGTGTCCTGACTATCTTATTAGTTACTCCTTAAAAATCAATCAAATATTATATTACGGAGCGTAGGGCTCAGACCAAGTTCAGACTATCTGATTAGTTGGATTGTTTAAATTTGAAAATTCAAACCCATACCAGACGAAAGTGTGGATTTGTAATGGTCAGCGCTTTAAATTCCCATAGTCAGCCCCAAGAGTATTTGATAGTGAGCCTCAATTAGTAAATATACATTTCGCAACTAATTAGTCAATGTGGAAAGTATGTGCCCCAATCTTTCAGTCAAAAATTATAAATAATTTAAGGAAACGCAATTTTTTTAAAGAAGAACTGAGTAAGCGAAATACGAACGGAAAGTTAAGCTGAGCAAGTTAATATTGGACTGAACAAGCGAAAATTGCGCTAAAAAGGCGAAGACTGAACTAAAAAAAAAAAAAATTAGCTGGGCCAACGAGAGTAGAGCAGAACAAAAAAATAAATGAAGAATCAAAAATTGAGCTGAAAAAATGTAAATAGTATCATATAAACAAGTTGAACTAAAATAGCTTTGATAAATAAAAGGTAAGATTTAAAAAAAAATGGTACGGATAGTCATCTTCATAGGTGGTTTGTTGCCACAAATTAATTAGCAGGTCTTTGGGGTTCTGTGGAAAACTAAACCTTGCCAGATTTATGATCAAGAGCTGGCTCCTTTATCGCACTGAAAACAATTTCTGATTTCATTTTTCTTGGCTTTTCGGGGAATCTCCCAAGAATTTGGTCTTGTAACGCTCCCGACAAAATACCGAACCCGTGGCTAGTCTCTCTTATTTTTTTCGCGAATTTTTATCAAAGCTTCTTCTAATTCCTCTTCTGAAATTCACTTTTTACTTGTTGATTACTTGTAGCTACATATTTTTAAACTCAAGTTAACTAAAATGGATCAATAAAGACGGCTTCAGTTTTAACCGAATTACCATTTGATTTGATAATAAGTTTTCATAATTTTTCATGGAAAATTCAATTGAAATTTATTTCAACCTCAACGAGAACTATGAAAGGACAAGTCAATTCTACTGGCAGATACTAGCCCCAAATATCATCACCATATTGCAATGGTAAGGAAAAGTTGATATGGGTAAAGCACTTCGCATTCGTGTTGTGCGGTTAAGAAACAAGGATTTATATACAGCGCGTCCGAAGATGCACTCAAGGCGAAACTGATACCCATATCCGGCGTTTCAGTACTCTAACCGAATTTGTTAAGTTTAATCTCCGAAAATTTAAGACTTAAATTTACTTTCAACATTTAAGTCGAGTATAAAGTAGGTGTACAATGCACAGTTTGAAAGGCTCTACTTTCCTTTAACCCAGCATGATTTCGCACACAAAACTTGTTTTAGTACAAAGATAATCACTTAAAAACAGTCTTTTTAGCAATCTTTAATTGAGGAAACACTTCTTATTATTATAATTATTAAAGTTGTGAACTTTTCACTGTTCCTGTAATTGCTATTTCCATATTAGCATGAGCAGCTTAACCCTGCGGAAAAAGGGTTAAAATAATGAGCCCCGCGAAGCGGGCCATGCGGAAAGCTGTTGTATACGGAAATTAATTGCACATAAGCACTTGCCTGATGAATTTTTATACTTTCACTACTCTATTTCTTAACATTTATTGTAAATTTGTATGTATTTCCATCATGTTTTGAAAATATTGCATACTTCATGGCGCATTTCATAAGGTAAAAATGGAAAACTAATGTCGATTTCCTTTGCAAAAACAAAAGCACTCTAAAAAAGTGCTTTTTTTTCGTGCTCACTGGAACAGAAAAGACAAAATTCTTTTTTTATCATTGTATGTGTGCTATTTTTGACAACCAACTCTTCCCGTTTGTTTTGTTCTGCAATTTATATAGAAAGAATGTTTTCGAAACTTTATTAATAAATGCACTAGGAAGAAACCTCCTCATCCGAATAATTGTACACAACACTTTGAACAAAATTATTCACAGAATGACTTTCGTTTTGTGTAAGGAATTTCAGAATTTCAAACACTTCTTCGTTAGAATCAGAACTAGATGACGACTCATATATATTTTGATAATTTCAGCTAAAATTGAGCGATCCATTTTCACCAAATAGTTTATTGTTTATTTTTATTATCTCTCTTTCACAGTCTTTTAACCAAAAATGCAAAATAATCAAACTGCAAACTGGTAAACGTCAAATGTTTTGTGTTGGTGTACGTGAAAGTGCGTGTAAATCTTGCCTCTGAATCGAGATTCGTAAAAGTGCTTTTTCGGGGCAAAAAAAAAGTGATCTAGTGCCTCAATGTAACATATTTCGAGCGAAAAAGCACTTTTAAAAGTGCTTTTGTGTACCACTGGAAATCGACATAAAACATTTTTTAAACCAATTTACAGGTGTTTCCTCATTGTAATATTTTAAAGCTGTACTATTGAGACCACCCCCTACCCAAAAAAAAAATTTTCGAGTTTCAAATCATGTAGGACTAAAAGAAAGGCGCCTTTCATAAGGTGAAAATAGAAAACTAAAACATTTTTTAAACCAATTTACTGGTGTTTCCTCATTGTAATATTTTAAAGCTGTACTATTGAAACCACCCCCTACCCCAAAAAAAAAAAATTCCAGTTTCAACTCATGCTGGGTTAAAGGAAAGTGGCCCCGTCACACATCTTGGTTTTTTTTTTTTTTTTTGGTGTGGCGGTAAAACTTTTCAGATTGATTTATATAAGGTAACTCACGAATTCTTAAAGAAAATATCAGTTTTATTGCAAATGATAGCTTTTTTCTTGGTAAAAATAACCATACTAAGCTAAAAGGCTGATGAATAAAGCCAATAGTCGGTCTCTTCACTTTTTTTTCCTTTAATTGGATTTTACAATTGTACTATATAAATAAAGCATACCCAATGGTTTACTTTTCTGAATATTTTGGACTGTGAATGAAATTCAATGTGTTTTTACTGTACATATTATGTAGGTACCTACCTATTTCCTAACTGAAACAAATTATTCAATGAAAACATTTTTACTTGGCCTCTTTTAATTCATCATTCTGTGCCCGGGGAGCAATTTTAGCAAATGTCAGCAAAAATTACAAGCCTATTAGGGGTGATTTGAAATAAATGTCAAATAACCACTACCCGGTCAAGTGACATATTTTTGAAAAAAGCGATAACGGTAATGGAATTTTAAAATATAGTTTCCAGTTATTTTCATTATATAATTTATCTGCCTTTTCTTAAGTAGATAATTTTTTGACGTTTACAATTTATCAACTTTTACAGAGTTCCGACCAACACTGTATCAAATCAACCATTGCCCATTTCCGCCCACAAAAGTCACTCAATTTCCTACATAAACCTGCCCAGCTAGGTAAACTACACCCAAGACGCAACACAACTCAAACGCATATCGATTTATAATTAGTACCTTCGTCCTTTTCTGTTGTATTAATGCTAGAGGCTAATGCACCATCGTTTTCCATTCCTCACTCACAACAAAACCCAACTGGAAATGCCAACTAACTACATTCAGCATCAGCACACGGGCAACTGCGGAATTGGGTGGATCTCCGCTGATACCGCTCATACAACCAGGCAGCCAGGATTCCACGACGCGAATACTTTGCTTTGTTTCGGCAAGCGGGGGTGCAGGCAATCGTCGTTGTTGCCATTGCCATCACCATCACATCAACCCTCTTTTATTCTATGCAGACTGCCGGTGTTTGTGCTGTGCCTGTGCCTCCTCTTCAGCACATATGTGCGCAACGTGTTGAAAATAAATACATACCCCATACAGACAAAAGTATACATAAAAGGGGAAAGTGAAATCCAGGATATTTTAGGGATGGGTTTGGTCTCAGCTTATCTTGATAGGCGCCCCTTCAAATTAAATTTAGAAAATAATCACTCCTGTGAAAGGAGCTCCAAATGTACACCATTTCTTGTAAAGCAGACAGACAAGTTATAATAAACTGAATAGCCTCTTTAATCTTTACTTAACAACTAGGGAAGGGTCCATGCCCCATGCTTTTCCTTCTTTTCCATTTTTCTTTCATTTGCTGCGCCTTGGTCTGGTTCTCCTTTAGCGAAATATGAGAAGGAGGAATATAAAACTATTTTCTGTTAATGTGAACAAGTTCTAGAGATAACATTTTTAATTACTTTGGCACTGGCTCCACTAAGTTTTTTTTTTCTCTTACCGGCACGCACAGTTAAAATGCTAACAAAGATTACAAGGAAACATGAAAGCCGGTTAAACCAATCTGAGCTATTATTTCTCTTTTTTTGATTTCCAATTTGCACTGTGGAAATTCTCTGTTGGTCTGTTTGGATGGGAAATCAAAGTCTTCACTTACATATCTCGAAGATTGCTTTTGGTTGTATGGCCGACGCACTGGTAAATCCAATTTTCATTTATAATAATCGTGAACTTGATCTTGAAAATGGAAAAATCAGCAATGGAAGTGTGCACTATTAGCTTTTTTTTTTTTCTTTTGTGTTACACCCTTTTCTGATGAGGAAAAAATAACAAAACTTAAGTTGAGAGAAATGAACACCCGCGTTAACAAACTGAACACGACTCCGTCTCAAACACGAATGAGATTGAATGCACGGTTCTTGTTCGAACAGAGACCATCCACACTTCCACAGTTTCGCCAACGCCAAGCGCCAAGTAGCCACTTGTCAAGTACAAAACAAAGATTAGACCAGGGTTGCTGGTTTATTGAACAAAAAGTACTTTTAGTTTTAAAACAGATAATAGAAAATGGCAAAAGAGCTCAAAAACAAAAAATTGAATGGCTTAAAATCGAATTTGTTCTTCTCTTAACTTAATTTCTGCTGAACCATATGATACAATACTAACAATTTATATGTAGAGGTTATTAAATTTAGTACCAGAGCTGAAGCTCACTTCTACTCCACGTCCACAACACTGAATGAGTATTGACAAGCACTGTATTCAATAATTTTGTTTCTTGTTTTTGCTGTTCTTTGTGGTCTGGTCGTCTCTCGTCTGGTGGCTGGGGCCTGGGGCCTGGGGGTTGCCGCTTGCCGTGCCGCTCAGTGACAGCTGGTTGCATGCATTAGCAGCGAGTTCGACACAACTTTCGCCTGCATAGTGTTACCATACTACTGTGGCAGTCGTATCGTAGTGCGTAGTCGTAGCTCGTCGCAAAATACGTTTTACGAGAACATTATTGCTGCAAGAAAGGAATTCTTCATTCACTTATAGTTATATGACCAATGGGTAAGGATATTGACTATAAATACTTTAGCAGAGATGTAATCATAATTGATTGTTGAGAAGAAAAAGTTGTAGCGTTTTTTTCAATTGTCCTGATTTATCTACACAATGATTGCTGAGAAGCAAAAATAAATGCCTATTGAACATTTTACGTTCGCAATGGATTTCAGTAAGTTGGTAAAATAAAAGCGAAAGCATTGCAAAAAATCTATATAGGAGCTGAACTCCAAGACAAAGTTTTAGAAAAAAAGCTTTGTGTTTGAACATACATACATTGAAACACATTAGAAGAAAATTTTGTTAAATATTTTTGAGTTAAAAAGAGCATGAAATATTTTAAGGATTTCCAAGTTTTTTTTATTTATAATGCAAGTTATTCTGGACTATGAAAAGTAGAACGATGAAATTTTGTACAAAAACTAAAGCCAAGCCCATACAAATTTAATTAAATTTTCAGTTGAAGAAGATTTTCAAATTTTGAAGTTTTCGGGTTTTTTTAATAAACGAAATAGAACTATAACCAAGCATCATAAATAAATAAATAAATAAATTAGGTAGCGCCACAGAGCGAGGAGCCCCAGGGCTTAGCGCATTTCTCAAAACTGTGCCTTGTGAGGGATCGTTTAATGGAAAAAGCGATTTTCATGGCAATGAATTTACTACCGGAGAAATTGCTAATTTCTCACGAAAAGCTATATCCGTGGAAAAACATTTATGGGACTCGAACCACGAACCTCTGGGTTAACAGCAGACATGCATGTCACGCCACGATTACCACATAGCAACATAGGATAGCTATAAAACTTTGCAGGCATATGAAGAACAGTAACATACAAATTTAGAGAACAAAAATTAAAAGCAATCTTTCCAGTGGTAGAGTGCTCTGGGCATCTACTTTTCTTTCAGCCTCCCAGTTTCATCTGGACGCCGCCCTGAGGATATATGTGAAATTACTAACACCTCCATCTACTGCACAGCTAAAAAAGGGATGGCTGCTACCCTGGTAGTACAATGGACCGGAAATTAGGTCTGAGTGCTCCAGATTAGCATAAGCGTCCTATTTTTTTTTCTAAAAAAAAAAAAAAAATCCAGTATGAAATTGAAATCGTTAGTTGTTGATCAGTGAAATTTCGCAAAAATGTTGAAACCGAACTTTTGTATAGCTAAGAAAATCCAATGAACTGAATAAAATCTAAGTACCTATAAACGGCAAAATATTGCATTTTTTGTAACATGGCCAAACCACGCGTTTTTTTTACTTTGGTCTCAAGAAATAGATTTGTTCACTGAAGTCGAAAATGGAGCCAGGTGATACTATTCTTTTAAGAATTTAAACTCTGAGCTATTAGGTTTGTTCGTTGAAGCCCTATGGTCGCCCTGGGGAAGCCATTAATCGTTTTTTGAGAAACCTAAAGTCGCTCTGAATGTCAAATTGAGTGTTTTTTGAGCCCTAGGGTTGACCTAGGTTTTCCATCAACTCGCCCTAGCTTTTTGCTGTGGCGAGTTGATAGCTGTCAAATGGCATGTATTTTTACTTGCGATTATATGTACTAAAGGCAAGTCTTGCAATCGTGCAGAAAAAAAATTTTGAGATAACAACTAAACATGACATTACGATGATAGAGAATACGAAAAAAGTGGTCCTACAATTTTGTCTGGCTGTGTGTCTGGTCTGTCTGTATGTCCGTATATGGATCTACAGCCTGAACCGCTTGACCGATTTTCTCCAAAATTTGCAGTTTAGGTCTGTGAAGTAACCTACAGAGGGGTTTTTGGAATTGGGTTTCTAGGTCTTGAAATAACGGTACCTGCCATACAACCAATATGATGATTCTTATTTTTCTCGAAAACGGCTCTAACGATTTCGATAAAATTTTATGTGAAGAATCATTTTTCAATTGTCTTTCCTATGATGTAAGAATTTTTTTTGGAAAAAGTCTAAAAACGGTACCTTCCATAGTACCGCTTCTTCAAAATCGAACTTCCTCGCTAATGGCTGACACGATTTTGACGAAATTTTGTGTTTAAAAAGTTGTAGATGGTTTAAGAAAGATTGCATATTAACATTTGGCAAATTTTAAATTTTGAAATTTTAATAAATTTTCTAAAAAAAGTTTGATTTTTTTGAATATTTTCAGAACGGTGTCTCTCATGTATTTCAAATTTTTTGTCAAAAGATCTTCTAACAAGATCTTAAAACTTGCATACCTTATTGTTTAAAAACTCATTTTTGTAAAAACTGAAAAATAAAAAACCGATTTTTTTAAAAACTGCTCTAACGATTTTGATTAAATTTTTAACGATTATATGTAAGTATCAGCAGCTGCAAAAGAATGGCGTTTTCAGATTTTCACTTGAAGCCTTTGGAATATATAATTAAATTTTTTTCAATATTTAGCATGATTTAATTCGAATTTCATAATTAATGTGTAGTTGGCAACCCTGTATCACCAAATATATTGTAAAGAGCTAATACTAAAACCTTTACTCAGCCTTAAGATTTTGATATCGTATTTAGCACACAATCGCAAGTTCGTGCGACCCAGTCGTGCCCATTTTTTTTTAACAAAAGGGATGTGTGGTGATTTGTGGTTTAGCGATTTTTGAGGACTGGAAAACCCAGGTTCTTTTGACAACTCATAGGGTTGTCAAGAAAACCTGGGTCAACCCTGGGGAAAGTTCAACGAACGGACCTATTAACTGTCCATTGTTAAGCATGTGCTGTGCAGTATGGCATATGTCACCGTATTGGACAACAGTGGTATACTGTCACAACAGTAAAATTTGTCGAAAAAAATGTCCACTATTATGCAATAATACATTTTGTTTTAAGGCAAAGTAAAAGGAAATATATTTTTTTTTTACACCAAAAACTTCCTGAGTTGGGACTCCGTAAATTTTTTTCGTGCGACCCAGTCGTGCCCATTTTTTTTTAACAAAAGGGATGTGTGGTGATTTGTGGTTTAGCGATTTTTGAGGACTGGAAAACCCAGGTTCTTTTGACAACTCATAGGGTTGTCAAGAAAACCTGGGTCAACCCTGGGGAAAGTTCAACGAACGGACCTATTAACTGTCCATTGTTAAGCATGTGCTGTGCAGTATGGCATATGTCACCGTATTGGACAACAGTGGTATACTGTCACAACAGTAAAATTTGTCGAAAAAAATGTCCACTATTATGCAATAATACATTTTGTTTTAAGGCAAAGTAAAAGGAAATATATTTTTTTTTTACACCAAAAACTTCCTGAGTTGGGACTCCGTAAATTTTTTTCGTGCGACCCAGTCGTGCCCATTTTTTTTTAACAAAAGGGATGTGTGGTGATTTGTGGTTTAGCGATTTTTGAGGACTGGAAAACCCAGGTTCTTTTGACAACTCATAGGGTTGTCAAGAAAACCTGGGTCAACCCTGGGGAAAGTTCAACGAACGGACCTATTAACTGTCCATTGTTAAGCATGTGCTGTGCAGTATGGCATATGTCACCGTATTGGACAACAGTGGTATACTGTCACAACAGTAAAATTTGTCGAAAAAAATGTCCACTATTATGCAATAATACATTTTGTTTTAAGGCAAAGTAAAAGGAAATATATTTTTTTTTTACACCAAAAACTTCCTGAGTTGGGACTCCGTAAATTTTTCTACGATTATCGCGCGTCCAGCCGTGTTCCGTTGACTATATCGCCAAAAGATTGTTTTATGTGAATTATCTTTCAGCGATTGAAGGATAGCTATCTAACTATACAAGTTTTTTTTAGTATCTAGACGATAGTCGTTTAAAAAGCTACTCCAGGACCGGAATTGAAAAAAAAAAAGGAATATACCACTTGGAGAGGTCTGTCTCCCTAGCCCCCTGTGCCTAGTACATTTCTCACAACCGTGCTTTGCGAGGGGATGGAGCTGACCTACAATTCTACCGCTAATCAAGAAATCACTTTTCATAGCAACAAATATAGGTACTGTGGAAGAACTTGCCAATTCCTCGCGAAAGGTGAGTATCACGTGAGAAGGAAAACATTTCCGTTATACATATATAAAAACTATAAAATTATTTTGACTTTACCCCGTGCAGTGTGGGGTTAGAATAGCACTGCAGCCCCTCCCCGCTTGTCGTAAAAGGCGACTAAAGGAACAATCATATCAAGACGACTAACATCAAAGTGAGTCTAGCGACACACATACCACCTAAAAACTCTCCCCAAGTATGCATGCAGATCCCGGGGTTTACACGACTGGAGATCACCGGTGTAGTAAAAGTGAAATCAAACTCATTAAATGGAGCATGCATGTGTCGAAAAGGATGAAAGGAAAATTTTTGGCGGCGTACCCCAGAGGCGGATCACTAGTGTGAAGCAGAAAAGTGGGTGAGTTGTGATCGCTTCAAGATCACTACTCGTATCGCCGGAAATGAAAAGAAGAAGATAAAATTATTTTGACTTTAAAAACAAATAAAATTTTTTAGATTTTTTTTTTAAAGCTATTATGCTTAATTTCACAAACTAGTTTTTGTTAGTGTAATTGGCGACTCATTTCGAACTCTGTCCATCTTCGGGCGCAAGCTTCGTATGAAAACGAAACAAAACAAACATTTTCGGTTTCTGTTGGTAGTCTTACCACGAACCTTCCGCATAACAGATAGATATTCTAACCATTACGCAACGGGCACAACACATGTTCTTGTCGATAAGCTTTAAATTTGTATACCAAGAAATTTGTTGAAAAGAGTTTTCAAAAATATTCTTATGAACCGCTCTCAATTAATCAAATAGAAAACTGTTTAGACTTGCCTGTTCACTACAACCTTCACTTCCTACTATAACTTACAATTACAATCAGTACAGTTTGTAATCATGACCATGAAAGTTGCATTCATTTAAAAAAATGCAATAACAATTAAATTCTCATGAAACTCTCTTATACAGTTATACAGAAGACATTGGTATATTTCTTGAACTGCATCTTGAAAATTATAATTGAAGATTTGTAGACACCAAAAACTCAAATCTACGGTCTAATAAATTTTGAAGATGTTCATCTGACCGCGCACCTGCGCATTGAGCTCATCGTGACCAGAGGGGCTGGTATCCAGCGGTGCTAAATGCATTCTACACGATTTACACTAATCGGCTATTCAGGGAATGAGAGTGTGAAACGAATACAATGCATTTGCAATTAAAAAAGTACAGACCCAGATATGCCGCGACCGGATGTCAAAATGTATGTAAGCGAGTCGTATTCTTAACTTGAGGTGTTAAAGAATACTCGTGTTGTTTTGTGTTTTGGTGTGTAGAAGAATTAAAGTATAATGTGATTGAATGGGGAAATTAATTTTATAATTTGCTGGGGGATCTTCTTTCCACTTTATTGCATTTGTCTTCATTGAGTAGGTCTCTTTTTCACCTTTCCATGCCTTTTTGTTACTTAGAAAGGAGGGCACTTTGAGCACTTGTTATAATTGTATTTGTATAAATAAAATAAATAAATAAATAGGGTGGCGCAACAGAGCGAGGAGCCCCTGGGCCTAGCACATTTCTCACAACCATCCCTTGTGAGGGAATGGAGGGGACCTACAATTTTCTGCCGGTTCCGAACGGCTAATTGAGAAAGCGCTTTTTATGGCAATGAATACTAACGGACGACTTGCCAATTCCTAGCGAAAGGCGATACCCGTGGAAAAAAAATTTTTGCCTCTGTTGGGATTCGAACTCGAACCTCTGGATTAACAGGCGGACATGTTATCCATCACACCACGGGTACCACTTTGTATATTATACATAAAAAAGCTAAAAGCTAAAAATCTTTTTCTTTTCTTTTTAATTTTACCCATTTTGTATTTTTTCAAGTATCATGAAATGTATTTGTTTTTGAGTGCACTTACTAATGAGTTTTTTTTTATTATTATTTTGTTCATCTGTAAAAAATAAAAAAACTTTGTGTTTACCAGGAATTTTCTGAAATAAAATGACCGTAAAGTAAAAACTTTTTTGAACTCCATTTCAAATTGAAAGTCTGGCAACCCTAAGCCTATAGAAGCCCAACTTAAATACAGTTTTAAAAATTATTATTATATTAAGTCTAAAATTAGGTCTCTATCATCAGTATTGACAGAGAAATCGAATATAACACAGGTCAGGGTACACTAAAGTTAGCCTTTTTTTAAATTGCCGAAGTTGAGAAACGGACTTTACTGTAGATCAATTTTTTCTTAGAATATGAAAAAGAATCACATCCCAAAGAATGCAACACGAATTACGGAGCACCCTGTATATGTTATCCATATTTAATTTTTGTTTTTTGTTTCTAAAGGCTGTAACTTACCCTAAGGTGAAATGTATAAAAATATTCATTGCTTTTTTGTTTATAAAGGATTTTAATATGTTTCTAAATGTTTCTAAGCAGTGAAACTTTTGTTATTATGTGCTGTTATAATCATTGAAATGTGTTCTAAAAAAATTTTCCGAACCTATGCCCCCCTCTCATAAAATATTTTTATGATTTTTGTGTTGGTACATATAATTTTTGTAAGCTGTTTTTTGTAACACAGATGTTTTAAACAGGCTTTTTTTAACATCAGATTCATTGATTACATGTATGAGATCTTGCAAACATAAAAAAACATTGTCAACAGTATTGCTTTTGCTTTCAGAAAGTGAAAATAGTAGTGATGTTAGTGGTGAAAGTATTTCTAAAAAAAAATAAAATATTTGTTTACTTATGAAAGTTATTTCTTTTTGTTATTTTTCATTTTAAGCCTGAGACTATAAGCAAAATTTAATATATGGTGATGTAAAATATTTTTTGCCTGGTTTTAGACCCAAATACCACACTGTACGTTGATACAGTACAGTACAATTTTATGAAAACGCAACGTTTTTGTCACATTGCTGTGGGTATTCTCATATGCAGAGCTGTAAAAGAAAAAAGAATGCATTCATTTGGTAATGCATTACAAAAAGCCCGATTCCTTTCACTGAATTTTTGGAACGCATTTACATTTTTTATCTTAGTACTTCAACTTTCAAAAATAAAACCCAGTTAATTTTGAAGTCTTTAGTGATCCAATGGTGTAGAGCAGCCAAAGGACTTGAAGTCAAAAGAATGCAATAGCAACTTTTTAACTGGTTGCAATCTTGGAAGTCTCTTAAAAGTCTTCTACCTTCTTCGCAATCATGAAGCCCTTTGATTGCATTGAAAGTAATGCAGTCATTTGGCTGCTTTGGAGTCTGCTTGAACTCATTTAACTGCTTGAATTCTTTTTTAATGATTGGAGTCTTTTAACTTATTGAAGTCTTTTAATTACATGAAGTCTTTTTTTTACTGTTTGGAGTCTTTTCACTGCTTGAAGTCTTTTTACTGCTTGACTGCTTTATTATTTAACCAGAACGAGTTGACTCTCTGTATTAGGTTCGTTCGTTGAACTTTACTCAGGGTTGACGCAGGTTTTTCTTGACAACCCTATGATTTGTCCACAAAAATCCCCACACATCCCTAACATGTAAACAAAACACATGCTATTTGACAGCCCTCAAATCGCCACAGCGAAAACCTAGGGCGAGTTGAGGGCAAACCCAGGTCAATCCTAGGGCTCAAAAATCACTAAAAAATTTGGGGGCGCTCTTTCGTTTGGCGCAAACCATTTTGTTTTATCTATTTTAGTTTTTAAGTTATGGAAAGCTGCTTTGTTGAATAGGACACATTTCTAACTCTTTTGTTTGTTTCTATGTTGTTCAATGTTTTTTTGTTCAATATCCAAAAATTTTTCCAGCTTGCCAACCCAACATTCAAAGTGGCTTCTTTATTGATTTGAATTGATAACTAATTTAGAAGAAAAGAAAAACATTTAGTGTGACTTTTTTTGAAACTGAAATTGTCTACGCTTGCAGAAAAAATTTACTTCCAAACATTAATCTTCAAATATTAAAAAAAATTCGATTTGAACTTTAAAAATCTATTTCCCAACATTTTGAAAAATGGACATTGAACAAGATAGAACTCAGCCGATTATGTGTTATGCGGCATATATGTACCAGAGATTAAAATGAACTAAGTATGCTTGTGAACTATGAGTATTTACTTGAAAAAAACGAGTTTGAACAAACTGAGTCAACCCACAAGCAAGTAAATTTGAACAATCTTATTTGTGAACCAAGCAACTCTGAACAACCCCTATTTTCAAACGAGCCAAACAAGTAGGCTTGCTTGCAAGTCAAAATGAGTTTGAATAACATTGAGTTAAACTGCTTGTGAGCAAAGTGCTTGTGAATAAAAGTGATCACAAGCAATTTGATCGTAAGCAAGCAATAAGTTCATGAGCAAGCAGTGTGCTTGTGAATAAGCAGTGTGTTTGTGAATAAGCAGTGTGTTCATAAAGCAAGCAATGTGATCATACCAAAAAGGGTAGTTTGATGGCGTGATCGTTTTAAGTAAAATAAAAATCTAGGTATACCTAGGTGAGAAGTACGTTTATTTAATAGCATGGTTATTATACAGTAGATATGGAAACAATTTATTGTATTCATTGAAGTAGATGTAAGTAAGTATATAGAAACAAAAATTTCAAGTAAACAGAAAACTCAACTAGAAGTTAAAAAAAGCAAAACATTAAAAAAAATATGCAACTATAAAATAGGTATTTATACCTACATGTTTATCATGTTTATAACTCTTCCTAATTCATTGATGACCTTTAATTTTTGTACCTACCTAAGCTTAAACCCAAACATTTGTATGCCATAAAACGAAAGGATAAGCAATCACTTGTCATAAAAAATGATAAGCAAAATCCATTTCCGCAATAAAGGCATATAAATTTATTATACTGTAAAAATTATTATTATATTAAAAAGGGAAATTTTGGAATCAGAAATTAAAATATTTTATCATCCAGCAATGCAACCAATCCGTTCTTTCTCATATCCAAAGCCAACCATTTGTATGCCTTTCTTTGTTTTTCAATAGAATTATAGTTAGGTATAAATGTTCAGCGCATTGCTTTCCGATGGACACACTGCCTGCTTATAAACACACTGCTTGCTTGTAAGCACGCTACCTGCTTGTGAACACACTGCCTGCTTGTGAACACACTACCTGCTTGTGAACATTTTGCGTGCTCATGAGTATTTGAATATATTCAAGTAAGTTCAAACAAGTCAATTTGCTTGCAAGTCATTTGCTTGTGAGTTCAATACAGAAAAAATGACTTGTGAGCATCCTTACTGATTTAGTTTGTTCAGAAGAATTTTTGCTTGTGAGTAAATATGCTTGCGAGCTATTTGCTTGTGAATAGGGGTGGAAAATGATCAAGTCTGAGCGATCGTTGAGAAATTTTTGATGTGTTTGAACAGATTTGAACATACTCATTTTGATCTCTGATATGTACACTGTTCAAATGCTTGACCAGAACGTGAGATTGTATTAGTAAATACCAATTGAGTTTGGATATACACACTTCAAGCTTGAGTCTTCAATAATTGTTGTTGTTGTTGTTTTCCCCAATAAACTTCGCGCTCAATGACAACGAATGTTCGCTTTACGGTGCTTTACGAAATGAATGATGGATCAAACATTCAATCTCATATATACACTCCTCAATGATTGAAGCCTGATTGAACGAAAATCAAAACGATTTGATTTTGTTTCAAGCATACACACAATGCATACGTGAGTTATTTTCACTAATACACTCTTACATGCTTGACAAGCATTTGAACAGTGTATATGCCGCATTACACTGTATCTCCTATTGCTTTAAATTCATAGCAGAAAGCAGGAATAAAATGCCCATTAGCTTTTGAGAAAACTTTGAATCACATTTACTTTTTTACTTTTTTACTTTTTTACTCAATTGCCAAATGCCAATAGGCGTGTTTTATCGAAATTCTATATGCACTTATATTCACTTCAGCAAAACATCGCTCATGGGAAAACAACAACTCCTTATGTCAATAGCCTAACCGCCGTATTAATAAACGCGGAATAGCTGGGTTAAGCCTTATTCCATGGATTAAGTGGAAAATGGTATAATGGTAACTTTAATTAAGTGGAAAATGGTATAATGGTTACTTAATCCATGGAATAAAACTTAACCCAGCTATTCCGCGTTTATTAATACGGCGGTATAGCCCAGTCATTATAGTAAGTTCACCTCGGAATTTGAGATACCCAGCTGTAAATTTGTATGAACTTCTATTTTGACTCCCTAAAAGTTGTCTCAAAACCTACATACTGTAGGGTGTCAGCGTCCATTAAAAACCAAAGGTCAAAGGTCACCAAAACCATTTATTCGCATATATCTCGTTTACTATGGGTTTTTTGCTATTTGTGTCTATTATAATTTTGTAGAAGATTAAATTCTCTACAACTTTTGCCTCAACAGTTTTTTTATACGTTGAACCGTTTTCGAGATAGAGACTAGAGTGCGCAAGGTTAGAGCATAATTTAAGGTCATCCGGTAGCCCCGGTCGGAAGCCAGCCATATAAAAATTATAAACTATTGTAAAAGCTGATAAAATAAGAAATTTAATAATGTCATCAATATTTATTCATCATACCATGTAATGTACTGTATATATATACTGTATTATGTATATATAAATTCTTTATAAGCAATGTTTTTATTATAAAATCTCATTTTTCTGGTGTTTTAAATTGAAAGAAATATATGAAAATTATTAAAACTTTAACTATATTCTTCTTCTTCTTCTTCTTCATCATCGTCATCTTCCGGCTGCTGTAGAGATGGCAATTCTTCTTCTAAAGAGCACTGCAATCCCGATTTCCTGCATTTACACCGCGAACCACAACCACCCTTGCAGTTACAGAAGATCGTATTAAGCAATTCCTCTGGAGCAGGTTTTAGAAGTGTCGTAATTGGTTCAAGGAATCCATTAAGCATTGTCCAACCCCACTCCTGTGGTTCCAAATCATGCCCTAACCAAGTTTGGACTTGATAAAAAACACGACTAAGATGTTGATGAGCTGCTGCACTTGTTGGCGCAATATTTGATAACTGTACCGGTTTATTAAATTTGGTAGACTTAACGTACTGTGTATAACGAAAATGATCGATATTTGCCACAGATGTAGGAGCATTGTAGACTGCCAACAACGTTTGAATTCCATTTTCAAATAATTTTTGAATCGGACAGTTTTCTTCTTGAAATGCTGCAGCAAGTTCATCCAAATTCGGTAGTTTCTCGAATGTCTTTTATGGGGTACAGTTGAAGAAGCTGTAATTCTCCTTGTTCTAGTCGCCGTTTTGCTGCTTGAATACTGTTTTTGCTAATGTCACCACTTCGGCATTTTTCATGCACTTTTGCAGAGGTTACGGATCTTAAATGTTCAATGAGACCGTCGGTCGTTTCGTTTGATACTTGCACTTCTTAAAGTTTTTATACCGCGCACTACATCAACTAATGAATTACTTTCTGTTTCTGGCTTTTTACATATGAAACACAAATTAGCCATAGCTCTTGAAATTGTACGTTTATTACTAACGAAGATACGATTCGATTCAAAACTAATGAATAACGGGGGCTAGTAGAAAGTAGTCCCTGAAGAAAAGGACGGTCGTAACCAAGTAGCTATGCAATTCAATTAGTGTCCGACCGAAGCCTCGGCTTCGACTTCGGCCACATTCGGCTAAGAAAACTACAATCGGCTAAGCCTTCGGCTTCGGCCGAAATAAGCCGAAGCTTTGGCCGAAGCCGAAAGTTCAGTTTTTGGCTATCGTGTGTCGTGGCAGGCGCTGAAAAAAAAATTCATTTTCGTTTTTCGTAGAATTATGCTATAACCTTGCACATTCTGGTCTCTATCTCGAAAACGGTTCAACGTATGAAAAAACTGTTGAGGCAAAAGTTGTAGAGAATTTAATCTTCTACAATATTGTAATAGACACAAATAGCAAAAAACCCATAGTAAACGAGATATATGCGAATAAATGGTTTTGGTGACCTTTGACCTTTGGTTTTTAATGGACGCTGACACCCTACAGTATGTAGGTTTTGAGACAACTTTTAGGGAGTCAAAATAGAAGTTCATACAAATTTACAGCTGGGTATCTCAAATTCCGAGATTCTTGCTTTATTTTGACTTAAATGACTGGACTAGTAAGTGAACAAAAATATCTCAGTTAGCTAACTGCACAACAGGGATGGTTGGTAAATTTCTTTTTTGGAACCCAGAGGTTGGCAGTCTTTGGGTTGTGTTCGTTCATATTTCTGATTTTCGACAACAGATTGAATAAGTCTGTTTCTTTACTTTTTGTGCACAGAAATTCACAACCTGTCATATTTTAAGGAGTGGTTGTAAAATTCTTTCAGAAACTGAAAGAGCGTAATTGTCTTAAAAGTAAAGAAACGCCTTGAACAAAACATTCGCAGCAACGCAACGCTTGGAAAAACGTCTGTTTGACAGTTGTGGTATTTGTTTTGGCTGTGCACGATTTCTGTCCACAAAAATTTTGGTGGCGGAAATTCGCAGGACGGGGAAATTTTTTTATTCTCTCGAGAGCACTCTCTTTTTTGTGCACTGCTACGAAAAATCGGAACGGGATTAGACTGACTTTCGCCGAATTTCGGTGCATTTCGTGCAAATTTTCAGTAAAGAAACACACCTTATGACTTCTGACCACAGAGGTGATACAAGAAGAGGCAAAACCACACACACACCACGGCATCTGTCCTCAAACTGACTTCACAAACACCACTTTATTTTCAGCTTTCAAACCAGTTTGAATTCCGAAAATAGAGTGATGTTAAGTTGGTGGTGGCAGGAGAAGCAATGGTTTTCCCTCTTGTTCTTTATTCTTCTAAGCTTTTGACTTATTTAATTCATAAGTCACTTACTAACTTATGACTTAATGAGTTTTTAATTCACAAACTAGCAACTGAAATAAATACCTGCATCGAAATTTGAATCCTAATTCGATTCGATTATCCGATCCTAAAACTAAAAATGAATCTTATTGAACACAGCTATTGCGAAAAAAAATTAAAGTGACATTTGTTTTGTTTATATCGAAAGTAAAAAGTTGAAATGCGGCAAATAAATTGAGAATCGAGAATTAAATAGAGCAAAATAGAAATGGAAAATAAATGGTATGCATTTAAATTCTTCTGAATGCAAATTTTTAATGTTTCTTGTCCTTAGAACAAGTGCAAAGGGTACCAACTTTGAAAGTGAAAATTGAAAGTGACGTGCTAAATGAATATAAACCAAAAATCGTTTTATCGTAAGTGAACATAAGTGAATATAGAAAATTTTCGATAAAACACGCCTAACGTAGCCACGGTCTTGGAATTCTTAAACATTTAGTTCGAGTATCGAATTACAGGGATGTTCCACTTTTCATTTTCCTCAGCTTCTGTCATATCAGCTGTCAGCTGCTTCAGTGCATAGTGCAATTGCATTCAGAATTTGAAAAGGTTGGGTTTTGATTTTTTACGTGAATTTTTTAATTGTTATTTTTATTCTGCGTATTTTGCACACCAAACCAAGAAGCAGTCGCTCAAAGTCAAGTTCATAAACATTACATTATAAATAAGAAAGCGAAGCTAGTTGCTATTCGCTAAAACTAGCTTCATGAATCGGAAATAAAATGTGAAAAAGTTAAAAGTTCGCTTAAGTTGTCGCTTTTTTTGTTGTAGCAAAACATTTTGTAGTCTTATCTGCACACATTCCACCTTAAATCAAAAAGTTTTCACAATGGACATTGTGGGTTTGATAAGATCGTCATACAGGGACTACGGAACGCTATTTTCCGATACATGGATACATTACATATCGCTGGAAGAAATCCGAACAACGGTGAGTGCGTTTTGTTTTCGACTTTGTTTATTACTTTGTTTTTCGAAAACTATTTTTGTGATGAGTGTTCTGCTAGTGCGTAGTGGCTTCCGAAACCACCCCCGCGTTTCAAACAACAACAGCAGGAATTATTTCCTATTTGTTATATAATCTGTTGACAAATTAAGAACCTGCCAATGCCGACGACATTCTTATTTGAGGAATGCATACATAGCTGCTTTTTTCTAGTCTGTGATTTTATTGAAATTTTATCTTGGCGCAACCATAAGTAAATGTGCAATTGTTGATGCATTTTGCTCCTTCGGTATTTGTTTTTGGAATAATGATTCAAGATTGAGAGTTTAGTTTTTAATTAGAGACGAATTTGAATTTTCGCCACGGACTATCTGAATTGATTTGCCCTGATGGGTCAAAGACAGACACAACTTTGATTGATTTATCAAACCTGGGATGTAAAATTTGATTATCTGGCTGCATTCAATTAAAATCGATCGACAAGTACATGAATATGTAAGCTAACGGTATGACACAATTGTGTGAAGTGGGTTTCTCCGTAGGTAGTCGATTGTAATGAAATGCTAACACGTGGAGTCAATTTAACAGAAATATTAAAATGCGGAGATGAGTGCATTTTGTTTGATAGAAAAACTAAGTTATAGCGAATATCTCACCTTTTTTTTAATTTTTTTCCATTGAAATGCACTTTTGTTTACAATACAAGCTGTACTTTGTACCCACAGGATGATCACTAGTGTGCAGCAAATAAGGGAATAGGATGAATAAAAAAAGACAAACAGTAAATATTTTACATGTCCACTAATACCAAAGTGGTAACCATCACTAGCTAAAAATTGTATATGAGGAAAACATGTTCGTCATCAACCCAAACCTCCGGGAAGGTCAGTGTCTCAAGCACATACTTTCGCGAGGATTACATCGATGGTTTATTTAAGTGCAGTTTCAACTTGACGCCGCGACATACAATTATCGACATTACTGAAGATCTTCTTCGGATACAAATTAAGAATTTTGAAAAGTCGTTTGTTGCCAATGCTTTGATTTTGCTTTTACACCGTTATAAAAATAATTGGCAAACAAACGCAAACGCTTCAATTTATCACTTTGTAAAGTGACTGCCTAACTTTTCTTCACGATTGGCTCAGTTGGAGCCGGTGACAAGAGACATACGCCAAAAAGAATCATCATTCAAAGTTTCCACACCAGGCAGTCAAAATAGGTACTGCGTCTATAAACAAAAAAACACCTAAATTTGGTTGGTCTTAGATATGAAACAATCAATGCCCGGGAAGATTGTCCAACTGGTAAAACACACAAATGCAAGAATAGTTTCGAAATAAACGCAACGATACCATCGCCTAGAAATAGTTCTTGTAGGTATTGTGTTGCGAATCCACCAACGACGCTATTGGTGTTTTACTAATTCCTCTTCCAAAAACTTGGTTAGCAAACATTAGGCTACTTCGAGCTGTATATTGAGGCTTCTAACATAAAATTTCTCAACGTAATGCAAATATTTATCTTTTGTCTAAAGCCAAGTAACCAAAGAGCTTCCAAAATATAGGTACTGAAACGTGACTTTATACTGTTTGACAACTGAAACTGGCTCAGCTTAAAACTCAGTTTGTCTGCAAGGTCAAAGAACTAACTGCTTGACCTTGCGAGCTTGCAGCTTTAATTAAAAAAAAGACCTTGTCTTATGCAAAATTGATTCGGATATTTATCTAATAATTTGGATACTTCTTGCACACAATAATAACAACTTACTTGAACAAGGTATTCGTGCCGTTTAATATATTTTTTTTAATTGAATAGGGCGAGATCTAAACATATTTATTAGCTTAACCGATCTTTTGTGCTGTTCCCTTAGGTTTAAACACGTAAATTGTAAAGTTGTTCACTCGAAGGTGAGGTCATGTAAGAACCTAAGAATATTTGAAGAAGGGGTGTTTTGTATATCAAAGAAGACTACTGAATCCTTTATTGAATATCTTTAGCCTGGATCTGGCTATGGCAGGGCATTCACAAAAAATGTGTTCAGCCGTTTCTGTGTCTTCGAGAATAAGACGGCAGGTGTCATCCTGGTTGATCCCCATGTTTTTAAGATGATATCTGAGAGAGCAGTGTCCAGTGAGGAAGTCAGTAAGTAACTGCGTCACGTTTGCTCATGTCAAGAATTTTTCTCATACGTCTTTGAGATAAGTCGATGAATAGTTTTGATTGGCGGTGACTATTTGAGTTGTTGCAGGTGTGGATCATGTTCTGCCGTTCCCAAGTAACAAGTTCGCTACTGATTGGGAGACCGCAGTAGAGTTCGGGCCTTTGCCAAGTTTAGCTAGGCGGTCAGCCTCTTCGTTACCCTGTATACCTTCATGTCCAGGCACCCAGGAAAGAGTTATTTTTTTTGTGATAGACACGTCAGGCAGTTCCAAACTAGTTTGAATTCAATTTTGGTTGAGGACAATGCTTTCAGGGCTGCCTGACTGGGAGAACAAATTAGGATGCGTAAGATTTCTTCTAATGCATTCCCTAACACAGAATTCTATAGCTATTACCTCTGCTTGAAAGATAGTTGTTGTGCTCCCAAGGGATGTGAAGTTGAGTCCAAAAGTCCCTGCACCTACACCATTGTTAGTTTTTGAACCGTCAGTGTACCAAATGTATAGGAAGTTATTTGTAAGAATTACAAGGTTCTTCCATGCTGAGCGGTTTAGAGAGATAACTTCGAAGGGATGGTGTGTCATTATGCGTCTAGGCATAAAGTCCAAAGAGTGAGCTGCAGGCGACACCAGTATTGGGAGCACCTGCAGAATGCTCATATGTCCCTGTAAATTTTCTTCTCTTAAGTTGTTTGTGAGATAAAGCTTTACTTTGCTTAGTGCAGTCTTCTTTACTCTTTTGTGTTGCGGAGGAAAATTTAATAAACATTCTAGAACTAAAGTGCCCGTGGCGTGATGTTAACCCAGAGGTTCGTAGTTCGAATCCCAGCAGCGGCAAAAATGTTTTTCCACGGGTATCGCCTTTCGCGAGGAATTGGCAAGTCTTCCGTAAGTAAATTCATTGCCATGAAAAGCGCTTTCTCGATTAGCCGTTCGGAACTGGCAGATAATTGTAGGTCCCCTCCATTCCCTCACAAGGCATGGTTGTGAGAAATGCGCTACGCCCTGAGGCTCCTCGCTCTATTGAGCCACCCTATTTATTTATTTTATTTAGAGCTAAAGTTGGTCACGTATGCATTGCACCTGTGAGACCTACACAGGCTTTACCGGCATAAACTTGTTCTGTTTTTTGCCACTAGACCAGCGAAGCAAAGGTTATGATGGGTGTGATAATAGTGAGGTATGTCCAGTAAATCAGTTTTGACCTAAGTCCCTATTTTTTAACAAAGAGTCTAGAACAAGCGCATAAAGCATTAGTTGCTTTTGTTACGATTTTGTCTAGATATGGTTTCCATTTGAGTTTGCTATCCAGGGTTACCCCTTGATATTTGTCCTCTTAGCAGAAATTTATTTGAACAATATTTAGGGAGAGTGTTTGAAGATCGATTTTACGTCTTTTGGTGAAGGGAATGATGACTGTTCTGGTAGGGTTGACCTGTAGCCCTTTGCTACTGCACCAGTCATTGACTTTGTTCAGGACACATTGCATTCGGTTTGTGACCTGTGTTTCTTGATTGCCTTGAATAGAGATGACCAGGTCATCAGCGTAGCCTTGTGTATCAAGGCCCAAAATATTAAGGTCGTCCAGGAGCTGTTCTATTACAATTGACCATAGAAGGGGTGATAAAATAACCCCTTGGGGTGATAAAACAGCATTACCTGTTATTGATGTTTGGCTTAATGTGGTGGATATGATTCAGCCACTTAACATAGACTCAACCCATTTAATGGTGGGTATGTCAATTCCTTTGACAATTGCGGCGGTTTGCATTGATAATAACATATGTGGCATTATCAAAGGCGCCAGAAATGGTAAGAAAAAAGTCTTTTTTAGCAAACGCATTCTCAACTTTGCTGACCAGCTGATGGAGAGCTGTAACGGTGGATTTGCCAGATAAGCGAATTGGTTAGCATTGAAGGGATTGACTACTAAGGCCGTATTGCGAATACTTGCCATTGAATAAGTAAACGATAAGAAACACTCAATTTTATTATTATTTGAATATGCATAATTAAAACTGGATTAAACCAACTTTCTACTGCATAGTGCAGTTTCGATCACCACGTAATCCAAACGAGCTGGATTAATGACATACTGATCCAATTTTGAAAGTACATAACTAAATATTATCCGGACTGAAAATCGGGTTAAAACAAATGCAGTTATGCAGTAAAAACCGAAAATGCGAAAGCGTTATTGATTGTACCTGGGGTAGGTGAAGGAAGTTTTGATGGCCAATTTTGTAATTTACACATAGCTTGTAAATTACAAAATTGGGCTGTAAATTACAAAATTGACCTGTTAAATAGGAGACATCTGGAAAAAACGATCAACGATGCTACAAAAGTAAAAGGTAAACAAGGCTGCAGAAAGGTTTTGATAGTTTAAATTGATACGGTATGCGAACGCACACATAATTATCTTTTTTTCTTGCAACTTTTTTTGAATGAAGTGTACTCCCTGAAAAAAATTGGTCTGATTTTAGATCAATTAACGGTGCAACCTCACCTAACTCTAAGCTTTCTAAGTGTTTCCAAGAAATGGTGTTCTATTACAAGTACTATGGAAGCACAGGAACACGGGCTAAGGAAACAGATGGTCAAGATGAATATATACGTACAAAACTCATTTCTCATTTTGATAATTAATTTTAATTATACATTACATGTGATGTATGATCTATGAAGTAGACCCCATATAGAAAATGATCATTTTTAAGAAAGAATTGAACATTTTTAAGCTTTGCAGGCTTTATAGATTTCACACGAAATACACTAAACTAATAATTTTCTTTTTTCAGGCATTTCTTTGCATTTCTCTTGGCATCCTCACAAGCATCCTTGTGGTTTGGTATGTCTTTTACAGAAGATGGGCACGTGGCAAAGAACGCGAGGCATTGTTACTAGCGCAAAACTCAGACCTAAGCAAGTTGCGCTTTAGAAAGCGCGACAAAATGCTCTTCTATGGACGCCGCATGTTGCGCAAAGTTAAGAACGTTTCTGGCCAGGTGTACAACGGCCAGGGTCGCAAGAGAAAAGCTGTGATGAAGTTTGCCAAAAAGATCCTCCAACTTCGAGGGGAAAATATGCCAATGCAACTTAAGACTGTTGAACCTCCAGCTGAATATCTGGAAGAAACAATGGAAGGTAGCGATAGAGTACCTCCGGACGCTCTCTATATGCTTCAGAGTATACGTATCTTTGGTCATTTTGAGAAACCAATCTTTCTCAAATTGTGCAAGCATACTGAAATTCTTAATTTAGAGCCAAACGATTATCTTTTCACAATTGCTAACACTGATGACAGTGTCTTTATTGTACAATCTGGTTGTATACACGTATACATCAACAATGCCGATTGCAGTACGCTGTCTCTGAAGACGGTGAAAAAAGGAGAGTCCGTGACGTCGTTGTTGAGCTTTGTCGACGTGCTGTCAGGCAATCGAAGCTTTTACAAAACTGTTTCGGCAAAGGCTGTTGAGAAAAGCCAGGTTATTCGACTTCCGATGCGAGCATTCAAGGAAGTGTTTGATGAAAACCCTGATATAATGATCCGCGTTATTCAGGTGATAATGATTCGTTTGCAACGTGTTATTTTCACAGCTCTGAGAAACTACTTAGGCCTCACCTCGGAATTAGTTCAGAATAATATGCGTGGAAAAAAATCGAATCAAGTGAATGTGAAAACATCGCCAGTGCATAAGCGTTCAGAGCAATTCCAACACACATTGTCTGATTGTTTTGTTCCTCCGGATATGTTAGCCGATCTAGGTGATCCGCAGCATTCGAATGCAATGGGTCAAGGTGCCAGTAGCACAGCTAATCGGCGCATTTCGGTCTCACAACCGGAATCTATTGATGTGAAGTTGGTGCATGCTTCGGCAGTGACTAGTTATTTGAAAGAACTCGGTTTGAGTGAAGAAGATCGGGACATGTTAGAAGGCATTGTGGAGGTTCGAGAAGTCGAGCCGGGGACAACAATCGTTACTGAAGGCAGTATAGAGGTAAGGATTGAAATACGCCTATCTATCGCTATATAAAAAAATCAACGTACTTTTTTTTAATGAAGGAAGTAGCCCTTTGCTTTGTCATGACCGGTTGTCTGTGTGTCTATCAGAATGCTGCTGACATCCCACGAGTTGCAAAGAAAAAAGATCAGAGTGAGGTAAGTAAACTGACATATTTTCTAAAACGGTCGTGTTGACCCATTACAATTTTTGTAAGGTATTCATACATACGGTCCATCCTGGGGAAATTGTTGGTGGGCTAGCTGTGTTGACTGGCGAAGGAAGTGACTACACAATTCGCGCCAAACAAACTAGTCGAGTTGCGCTAATTTTGAGACCAGCTGTGTATCAGTAAGTATTGATGCAAGAACTTTACATTTTAAGTTTAAAGCCATTTGAAGGTAACAGAGAACTTTTGGTATATCTTGCTATCCAAGTGATCAGTTGATAAAGAAATGACTTTTGTGTTTTTAATGTTTGAGTTCCAAGAAAGAAAATTCCCACTACAGTTTGCATCGTCGCCTGTTTGCAGACGTTGAATTTTAATATTTCACAGTGCTGTTTTCGAGCGCAGTCTGGATTCAGTAATCTGACATGTGCAAAAAGTTAACCCCAATACGAGTATCCCCGAAAGCTTATATCATAGGTTCTTTTTTTGTGAGAATAATTAAAAAATTTGCTTCTTTCTTTTTACAGAATAATGCGAGAACGTCCAAATATCGTACTAGACATGGCCAATGGTGTGGTTCGACGACTTTCGCCCTTGGTACGTCAATGCGATTACGCATTGGATTGGATTTTTTTGGAGTCTGGTCGTGCCGTGTACCGACAAGATGAAGTAAGCGACAGTACTTACATCGTTTTAAGCGGACGTATGCGATCGGTTATCACACACGCAAGTGGCAAGAAAGAAATCGTTGGTGAGTACGGCAAAGGTGATTTAGTAGGCATCATTGAGATGATAACGGAAACACCGCGAACTACAACTGTTATGGCTGTACGAGACACTGAACTGGCAAAGCTACCCGAAGGACTATTTAATGCAATTAAATTACGTTATCCGATAGTCGTATCTAAACTTATAAGTCTACTAAGTCATAGAATCTTAGGCAGTATGCAGTCACGCACTACAGGCTCTGCTCCACTTGAAGCTAATCCCGTCACTCACAAATATTCTACAGTGGCTTTGGTCCCGGTGAGTGATGATGTTCCTCTCACTGCGTTCACCTACGAGATTTATCACTCGCTTTGTGCAATTGGTAATTGTTTGTTTATTTGTTGAGAGATAAATGGTATTAAGTTGAGATATTTACAGGGCCCACACTGCGTCTTACTTCAGAAGTTGTAGCCAAACAACTTGGCTCACATATTCTAGAAGCAAGTAACGAATACCGTATGACATCTTGGCTGGCTCAGCAAGAAGACAGGAACATAATAACCTTGTATCAGTGTGACTCATCGTTGAGTCAATGGACACAACGGTGTATGCGACAAGCCGATGTGATATTGATCGTTGGAATTGGCGACAGATCGCCTACTGTTTGTAAATTTGAGCGTGAGATCGACAGACTGGCATTAAGAACTCAGAAAGAGCTTGTGTTGCTTCATCCCGAAGCGACCAATGCGAAGCCATTCAACACCTTGCAGTGGCTGAATGTACGGCCTTGGGTCACGAATCACCATCATATCCAGTGTCCGAAGAGAATGTTCACCCGAACCAGTCAATATCGAATTGTAAGGAGCTGCAAGTGCTTTATTTATTTTGTTTAATTTAAAATGTTTTCTTTTTGGACAGAATGATCTTTACGATCGAGTTCTTAAATCTGAACCGAATATGCATTCAGATTTTTCACGACTCGCTCGTTGGTTGACTGGAAATTCGGTTGGTCTTGTTCTTGGAGGTGGAGGAGCTCGTGGAGCCGCACATATTGGAATGTTGAAAGCAATTCAAGAAGCTGGTATTCCCATTGACATGGTTGGTGGGGTGAGCATAGGAGCGTTGATGGGCGGTCTATGGTGTGGTGAAAGAAACATCACCACCGTAACACAAAAGGCGCGTGAATGGTCAAAGGTACAAATAATGATCTTCTTTTCTATTTGTGGTACGTTTCAATTCTTTTTGTCTTTCAGCAAATGACAAAATGGTTCCTTCAACTTTTGGATCTTACCTATCCAATTACATCGATGTTTTCTGGTCGAGAATTCAACAAAACCATTCGTGGTACCTTTGGAGAAGTTTGCATTGAAGACTTGTGGATTCCTTTTTTCACTCTAACCACCGACATCACTGCAAGTTGTCATCGAATACACACAAATGGTAAGTCATTCACATGCGAGCAAAACACACACAGCCACAAAACAAGCTTATTTTTGCAAAACGGCCACACACTATTATCGCCTGATTAGAATAATGTTCATTGTCGTATAAAAAAAAAAAAAAACATTCTGAGGTTTTTACATTTAAGCAAAACTGTTTGAGCTACAAATTTGCTTTTTTTTATTTTTTCATAGAGTTTTTTTTTGTTAATTTCTGTTGCATTCGACAGAAGTAGATTGTATTCCATCATCAATCACACTTCTCAGTCACTTTCGTTGTAATACTCAAACTGTTGAACGTGCCCTGTGTAAACTATGTACTAAAGCTTTGTAGTGAACACACAATTTAAAGCAAAAATTCTGTACCCCCATTTATTTTTTAACTTATAAATACAAAAGAGAAAACAACTAGTTTTAAATTGTTTTTAAAAAATATGTAAATGAAAAAAGGAACTCTGTGGCGCTTTGTACGGGCATCAATGTCTCTCAGCGGCTACATGCCACCACTCTGTGATCCCAAAGATGGCCATCTATTGCTGGACGGAGGATATTTCAACAATTTGCCAGGTAATTGAATATATGAGTATATACTGTAAGTCAAAGTGATGTTATTTCAGAGTGTTGAGGCAAATTTGTTGAGAGATTGCTAAAGTTAACTGAATCCAAAACTTAGACTTTGTAATATATAAATATAAACCAAAATTTTTTTTTATAAAATATTTTGATTTATTTTGTTCGTTTTTTGTGTATATTATTAAGTTCCAAATGAACTAAAGTACATGTCCACACGGTGCTATGTTCGTGACGTTATATCGTTCATTTGCTGAAACAATAATGTTCATCTCGAAAACATAATATCCTTTACAGAAATGGATGCGCGGCAATTTGTTTCAAATCGTTTGTCTGCATTTGGCTGTGGATAATGTATGCTATATTTTAAATCAAACAGAAAATAATCCAACTTCTAGAATTCCAAACAAATAAAGAGAAAGAAGGGAGTGTTAGTAGTCACAGCCACACCAGACAAAAGGAGGCTTAGCATAGAAACATAACGTCATGAAATATTAACGGGTGGAAAAGCACATATAAAATACCAATTGGCAAACTGTGTGTATTTTTTTTTTGTTAGCAAAACAGTCTTCCATTTCTCAATTCTGTTTTGGCGTTTTAAAATATCTGTATTTTTCTTTGACCAAGAGTAGTTTTGTGTGGTAACTGAGACGACGCGATTTGAATAAAGAGTCGACGTCGACTATAAGGCAGAAGATCAAAGTTCAAACAACTGCAGGACCCGAAGTTGAGTCGCGAATATCACGGTTCGTCAGGAATTGGCGAATCCGATAATATATACTTACACATTGTATAAATTATCACAATCAATCAAATGAGATATTACCACCGTATATAGTAAAGTATATTATGCAGCTCGTAATGGGCTAGAGCCTAGTGCATTTTTCTCAACCATTTCTATGAAGAATGTGTGGCCTAAGCTAGGACACTGACAGAGGAAGTGGAATGATCCTTCCTCTGCCTCTTCATCTTGGCATCCTCTACATAAGTCGGATGTGCTAATGCCCATTCTCATCATCTGGCCAAAGATTTCTGGAGACTCGACATGTTTCTAAAGATGATAACCTGTCATTGGCGGTTTTTAGAAATTCATGTTTGATTCTGTTTTTTTCTTGTTCTAGTGGCGTTAGAACTGAGGTGTTCGTTTCGCTGGATTCGAGTGCTGATTATGTCACGATGTCCTGGAACCCAAGTTAAACTTACGGTGTTTGTTGAGCTGAGCAGTCTAAGATTATTGCGACAACTGTCTACCAATCTGGATTTTGTGATAATGGATGAGATAGCTTTAATGACCGCCTGACTGTCTATGAAGAAGTCAATATTTTTGTTTATAAAGTTTTGCGTAGCTAGGTGTTTTGCGGCTTCGCACACTGCGAGTACTTCTGCTGGAAAGACACTGCAGAAGTCGGGAAGTTTTATTGATCTATTCATGGTAGGGTATTCTGAGAAGATACCTGACCCTACCCCTTCGTCCGTTTTGGAACCATCTGTGAAGACGGAAATGTGATTTTCTTTTATAACTCTGTTTTCCTCCCAGCTTTCTCTTGTCGGAAAGACTGTTAGGGCCACTGGATTGAAAACAATATGCGGGGGGTATAGTCTGTTTGAATTTCTATATCTGTATGGTTCATGATGGTTCTATGGCCTGATATGCCTGTTTTCCAATTGTTGCATTGTTTGAGTCGCAGTATGTTTTTTGCCGCAACCTCCTTAGAATTATGGAGGTACGGAAGCTAAGGTTTTTTTTTGCAGAAGCAATGAATTTTTTTTGTGAAATAATCCTGCATTTGTGAAGCAAATGGAATTAAACTTAACATTCAAAATGAATTTAAGGTTCAGTTGAACCTCAGTTAAGACTTCCATTGTGTTATTCGATTGTTAACTTGCTTTTTGCCAAATTTGAGTTTAATATGCTGGGAAGATGTATGACGTGGTGTTTGTGGCGTAGTAGTTAAAAAGTCTGCTTGTTACTTGGGAGTTTAAGATTAGAATCCTAGAAAATTCATGGGTATCACCTTTTACGAGGAATAGGCTGGTCCTTCGAAGGTAGACTTATGACACTTTATTAGGCATAATCATTGGCCAGCAATTTGGCTTTTAAGTTTACTAAATCATCTGATCGGCTCACACACAAATAATAACCTAAAACTACACATTTAGGTGGGAAGTTTTGTCAGTTCCGTATTTACTTTCGAGATGTACATTGTTCCTCCTTAAAAAAATGAGTTAACAGGCTTACATGTTTAAGAAAGAGAGACGTTCATCCATATTACGATGGTTGTTTTAGTAATATGACATAGTTCCAGGTACAAAAACTGGCGTTTAGGATAAACAACTTTTGAATTAATGAAACAATAATGAACAGAGAGAAGGAATGAATGAATGATTTAAGGTTTTATATTGTACTTCCAAGTAAAAGCTTGGCTTGACGCATTTGCGGAGGTCGTTGCAGTGGTTTCCTCTGTTGTCTTCCTTTGACTTTTTGATTTCGTTCTTAATGTGGCTCTCCGTTACTCCACAAAAAGGTTCCGGTCCCATGAGAGGTGATCCGATTCCGGTGAAAAGTGTTAAGTGTTACTGTGAATCAAAACCCGACCGCCTTTTGCCTATTCTACCGCGGGTAACACAAATGATAAGTTTGATATTCCATTGAAAGCTGTTTAATTTTTACCATTAATATATTTTATGGGTACACATCACAAAAACGAAACATGATCATAACGTCAGCTTTATTTTCTCTAATGGGACCATAATTCTCATATCTGGTCAGGTGCTCATCAAATATCATCTGCCTACTTGATTTGGTATAAAAAAAATAGAGCGTTCCGATTGAAAGGTGATAGTTCAATCGTAGAGTCGATTGATTCTCTTGAACGTCGGCGAAGCTTTACCTGTCTCTCTAATTTTTTTTATCGCTTTTTCTATAAACACTGCTCTAGTGAAAAAGCCAGTTGCATTCCTCCCCTGAAATAATTTAGCCGCAATACCCGCCTCGCTAGAAATGCTCATTGGTTTTACCTTGAACTCAACTTCGGATTTACAATAAAGTATAGAGATTCATATTTTAATCGCACTACCCGAATTTGGAATGCAATACCACACTCTGCTTTTCCTCGAATCACAAAAATTGAAAAGCAATGTACACCTGTGTCTCCTATTAAAATCTTTCCTATTTTCCTGCTTGCAATGTGTTCTATGATTATAAGGGTATTTATAACCCCTTGATGTTCGCCTTAATATAAAAAAGAGTTTCTTTCCATTTAAGCGATTCATTTAACTGTGCAAGACCGAGATGACAACCATTTCCTAAACTCAGTTAATAGTTTTCATGTGCACAAAATCTTTACACTTCTGCAAGTTTTACAATATTTGGCGCATTACAATGGTTTTTACAAGGCTTTAATTTTCTTTTATAGTCATTTCCATCCAGATCATTTTCTTTCTACACAAGCGAAAAACTAATTTTGTCTAACACGAACTGAATTTATTTTGTAAGCACTAAATTTTATTAATCAGTTTTGACAATGCGGAACTTGACTTCAATTGACAAACTTTATCATTTGGTTGATAATTCATTTTTGCAATAACGTAGTTAGTAAATCTCATCTGAATAAAAAAAAAATGTAGAGAAAAAAAGAACCGCATTCTTAAAATAATTAACAAAATTAAAAAGTTTTAAAATATTAAATTCAAAAAATATTTAGCGCTACCTCGTGTGTTTTGTAGAAGTTGTCTTATTTTATGGTTTTATGTTACTAACTGTGTTTGTGTGTGGCTTTCCTACTCATGCTTTTTCATATTGTCCCAACCCCAACATTTTGACTGTTGTGTCGAAACTCTGTCTTACTTGACTAGAAATAGGAAGTTTTTTGTTTTAAATCTAGGAAATTTTTCAAACCCTTCGCTTCTCTAGAAAAAAACAAATTGTTATTTTACAATGAAGGCTATATTATTTTACATTTAAGAAACAGAATTGGAATTTCCTGATAGGGGCATACTTTATGACTTTTTTCCCAAAATGGTCTATAAGAGAGAGAGAGAGAGGGCTGCATCAAATTCAAGGCTTTCCGTAATAAAAAAAAAATATAACCTAACCGAACAAAAAGAAGAACAAAAGCCTGAACTCGCAACCAAAATGTTATCCTTCTTGCATGGCCGCCCTATTCATCGAACTTGAAAACCATGGAAAACTTTAGGTTTAAGCAAAGTCAACGAAGGAGGAAGGGCAAGATTTTGATGCCAATGAGATTATTGAAGCGATAAAAAGAAGTTGGTTTGAAATTTCGCTAAAGGGCTCTTGATTACTGCCTCAAGACCAAAAGAAGGAGATTTCGAAAAAAGATTCATAAAATTTGTTTTTATCAACTTGAACTACCTTGGTACGTACCTAAAGTTTTGTGAACTTTACAACAACCTTTACGAAGGCTTCTTCTTCTTCTTCTTCTTTTCATTTCCGGCGTTACGAGTAGTGATCTTGAAGCGATCACAACTCCTTCGTCCTTCATCACAACAACCTTTACGAAGGCTATTTAATCGAAATGCAATTCAACCTTAAAAACGACAATAAGTCTCTTTATAAATTTGTCAACTACAAAAGAAAATCTGATGGGTAACCATCCTCCTTATCTTTCAATAATGAAACATCATCTGGTTCACTCTCTATTGCCAACTTTTTCGCTTCCTTTTTCAATCAATCTTTTGCCAAAGAATCTTTTGTCAATGACGATACTTATTTTGAGTATTTGTGTTCTCGGTTGTTCATTTCTTCCCCACACTATCGAACCGTCTCGTCTATTGATAAAAAGCTAAATGAACTTAATGATGATTTCATACCTGGTCGTGATCATATCCCTGCCATACTCCTGAAGAAATGTTCGTCTTCGCTTTCTCTACCCCTTTCAAAAATCTTCACCTTATCCCTTTCTCAAGGAGTATTTCCTCAAGTATCGAAAACCTCTTTTATAACCATTATCCACAAAAAAGGCCAAAAATGCTATGTTGAAAATTGCCGCCCGGTAGCAAAACTTTCATATAATTATACCCAAAATATTCCAAAGTGTTTCGTGTGAAATTTTGTTTCGTGTGAAAGTGTTTCGTGTGAAATTTTGAGGTTTACCAAAGGCAGATCAACAACCACTAATTTTGTTGAGTTCGTCTCATTTACCCTTTCTGCCTTAGAAAAAGGAAAAGAAGTTGATGTTATTTCAATAGATTTTAGTGAAGCCTTCAATAAAGTTTCCCATAGACTAATTCTTTTTAAGCTATCCACCTTCGGCTTCGAACCCATTTTATTGAAATGGATTTTTTCTTATTTGGAATTCGTTACTATAGTGTTCGTCTTAGATCTTCCCTATCATGCTACCTCCGGCTTCCCCCAGGGCAGTAATTTAGGTCCTCTTCTTTTTATTCTTCCTATTAATGTACTCGAATTGATTATTCACCATTCCCCTATTTCTCTCTACGCTGATGATACGACGCTTCACAAGATCATTTTTTCACCTGCCGATTCTATTCATTTTCAACAAAACCTCGACAACTTTTCCATCTGGTGTTTTAAAAACTGCTTTGACTTAAACAGTTCCATGTGTCTATCTATTACCTTCTCCCGTAAGCGCATCAAATCTCCTCTTCTTTGCTATCTCCTTCACAACAAAACCATTTCCCCAGTTGATAAGATTCGTGATATCTTTATCATTTTCGACCTGGGACTTAATTTCATCTCACATATTGATGATATTATACTAAAAGCCAATTCAGCACTTGGTTTCATTACGCGTTAGTCAAAGGAATTCTCCGATCCTTACGTAACCCGATCTCTGTACATTATTTTTGTTCGCCCACTCCTTGAATACGTCTGCCAAGTCTGCTCCCCTTTCCAACAAGTTCACATTTCTAGAATTGAAAGTATTCAACGCCGTTTTCGTCGATTTGCTTTGAGAGGTCTTTTTTGGAATAATCCCTTGATTCTCCCTCCTTACTTAGATCGCATCAAGCTTATCATCATGAATACGTTTAAAGATCGAAGACAAATATTCGATATTCTCTTCATTCACCGTGTCTTTTCTGGAACCGTCGACTGCACAAGCCTTTACCACTCTATCTTCCTTAAGACTAATCCTCGCAACATACGGAATCCTCGCCTCTTTTACCTACCCACTGATCAAACGTCATATGGCTCAAATGAACCTATCTCCCGAATGCTGAGTAATGTTTTCTTAGTTTTTAAGTTAGATTAAGAATTAGCTTTTATTAAGCTGAATACTTGGGGGTTTTGCCCCCACCAAAATCAATTGATTCAAAATTTAAACATTATGTTATGTCCTTTATTCGTTATCCATGTACTTTTTCCCAGATTAGAGAAGGGTTTGAAAAATATGGTAACTAAAAACAAACTGCTTGTTCGTAGTTAGCGGTCAGTAATAAATATCAAGAAAAACTTTTCATAGGAAAGCCATATCTTCTTTGATATACTGTAGATCTTATGATTTTCTAACAATTCTGATTCTGAAGAATACTTTGAGAATATACATAACTATTTCATAGTCATGAGCTTAACACCTTTACATCGTATGTCAGTGGAAAAATCTTTTAATTTTGTTTTGCTTTTATGTTAAGAAGTCACTATTAATTTTTTTAGCGCGCGTCTGTTAATTAGTTGCATATTTTTTTGTTTTTGGCAAAACAGATAATACTCAAATCTGCTTGCTCTAAAAAACGAGGCTTTCACGATTACGAAATAGCAAGCTCAAATCGCCCGAAGTAAGTACATACATTTTTAATATTAAGTTAATAATTTTGCACTAGATAACATTTAAGCTATAACTTTAGTTAGTTTTCTAATGCATGTGTGTGAATGCATTGCATGAACTTATGTATATTAACCTGTCCTCAAATGTAAAAAGCCCAGAATGTAGCTCCGCCGAAAAGTTGTACATCGTATTGACATCTAATGGCAACGCGTGGTTAAACAAAAACAATGTAAATTATATCAACGGCAACTCTTCACACACACACTCAATTTTCTCAAAGAAAACATAATATTATATCTTTCGAATAACCATTAGGGTGTATGTGGCGCTACATTCGTGCCAGCATGAGCATAGCTGGAGTATTTCCTCCATTTTGCGACTACGAAGATGGCCATTTGCTCCTAGACGGTTGCTACACGAACAATGTTCCAGGTAAATTTATTTCTATCTCTTCTGTTAAAATCAGAACAAAAGAAATCTTTTGTTCTTATAATACGTATATGTATACTGACTTATCCTTTGTTTCAATAACTCGTCTTTTCTATATCAAGCATGATACTCGCACGCATAATAATTCGTAACGTCATGTCAGAGAGCCAAATCATATAGATAACAGAGTTTTTTTTATGATATAAAAGTTTTAAACTTTTATGAGAAATAATGAGGCAGAATCCCTTTTAGTGAGAATTTCCTTCCTTCATTTCCTTTTCAAGAAAAAAAGAACAAAAAATACAAACCTCTTCGAATTTGCTTCAAAACGAGTAATAAAAGAAATAACGTGTTTCTATGAATTAGAGAAGTTAGTATCTATACGAGTATACGAACTAAGATTTGAACTTTTAACAGCGGACGTGATGCGGAACCAGGGAGCAGCCCATATCATTGCTGTAGATGTAGGTTCTCAGGACGATACCGATCTAACAAATTATGGAGACGATTTATCGGGATGGTGGCTGCTTTATAAGAAATGGAATCCATTCACATCGCCTGTTAAAGTTCCCGACTTACCAGATATTCAGTCTCGACTGGCTTATGTCTCCTGCGTCAGACAACTTGAAGTAATTTCTCTCTTCAATCAATTTCACTCTTTCATTCTCAATTTCTTCTCAATTTTTATAGGAAGTGAAAAACTCTGATTATTGCGAGTACATTCGACCTCCAATCGATAAGTACAAAACATTGGCATTTGGCAGTTTTGATGAGATTCGTGATGTTGGCTACGTTCACGGAAAGAACTATTTTGAAAACATGGCAAAAGCCGGGCGACTGGGTCGCTTTAATCAATGCAGCAAAGAGCCACCAAAGAAACAAACTCACTCGCTAAGCGAATACACATTTATCGATCTCGCACAAATCGTTTGCAAACTTCCCGAAACGTACACCGACAGCAACTTTCTTTACAGCGAGGATGAAGAGTTTGACGGATATATTTCAGAACCTTCGACCTTTCACACGGTGAGTAACATAGACGATTTCACAACGAAGAGTAATGAAAATATTTTAACTTATCAGAATGCTGGAAGTGCAATGAGAATCAAACGCACCGGAGGTTCCCTTTCACTGTCCGAAAACGAAATGGACTCTGATTTAGAAATGGACATTGGTATTGCATTAAAAAAGCAAGAGAAGTCGCGTAGTTTACCACATACACCAATATCAGATCCGATGACAACTCCATCATCTGATCAAAGTGACAGCTTTTTGCAAAGCATTCCTCAGACAGAAACAGAAACAGAAGGAGAAGCAGAAGCAGAAGCAGACTTAGGGAGTACAATCGAAGACCTACCTTCCGACAACGATCCAAAGGCAAACAGTTAGAATTAATCATATAAATAGTTGCTGTTGTTTAGAAAAGCGCGGTCGGTGGAACAAATGTTTAAGACGTAAACTTTATTTTTTCAACAAAATATACAATTAGATAATAAAACTGGTAATGTAAATATTAAGTAAGCAGTTTTTTTTTTTATTTAATTTTAATAAGAAATCACCCACAATAATTGTTCAGAATTTTGTATTCAGTTCATTGTTATTTTGACAATATTTTGAATTATAATAATAATGATGATGTTTTACAATAATCTTAGTGTCACCAGTCAGGAACAGAAGCATCCAGCGGCTACAGTTACTGTTTTGAATTTCCAAAGGGGACGAAGAGTTTCTGGGAGCAAAGATGTGGTTGGGTCCTTTTGTAAATGATCATTATGCGAGCGATGCGTCAGTACACGTACTTTGTATTCAAGTGGCTTACATTGAGCTCCACGCCAACATTTTGGTGGGTATTCAAAACTTGCATCGTCCCTTTCACAAACGGCATTAAGCAAGTAGCGTGGATAGTACAAGTGTCCAAGATCTAACAACTCGTTCTAAGAAACAAAGAAAAGATAAGAATTCGTTTTTATTTCTTTGGGGAAAAAAGTTTGAGTCAAAAATACATACATATTGTATAATTTTTTAAATCAATACCTTGATATATTTGCAGAAGGACAATTTCTTTAAGGAGGACATTAATATTTGTAGTCAATGGCCAAAATGTAGTCATTTTGCAGTTAAATCCCTCTTATAATTGATGCGTCTAAATGGCAACTCAGCTATCAAATAATAATCAGCATACACGAAAAAACGCTGTACTCATTCAATTTGTCAGCAACAATCATTGTAGTGACAGCTTTATCTTTGTAGCACCTGTGTGAAGCACGTTTATTCTTTTATAGGTTTACATCTCGAAGCCCTCTACTCATTACTCAAAAGTGAAAGAAAAATCCCTTTCTTGTAACAACAACGCTCTTCGCATGAGCATGAAAATTATGCCTCTCTATTTTTCGAACTCGAGTATTTGAGAAATAAATTTTTAAGCAATGACTCTTATGGCACTTTCCATGTCCCTGTCCAGACGGGTTATGTCCATAACGTTATATCGGTCGTTTCCTAGGCAAAAGGGGTGAGGAAGAAAGAGGCTGGATGCGCAAAACGAAATGTGATTTATCTGCCTAAGCAGTACACTTGGTGTGTCCAGACGGGTTATGCTCATAACGTTATGCTTTTTTCAATACACTTTCCAACACAAATGGAGAACTTGTGCGAGGAATTATAACAACGTGTAGACACCTAGCGTTATTGAAATAACGTTATTGAAATAACCCGTCTGGACAGGCACCATTGGTTTCACTCGGGGAAGCACTCATTTTAAAAACCAATGGAACACCCAAAATAATTTCTGTTCAGTTTAACGTAATTGCCTTTGTGTGAGTGAAACACCTATGGATCTTAAAAAATATTCCTTGAAGAAAATTTTCTTTTTGACATTTGAGTAACATGTGTTAGTGCTTCTTGAGTCGATTCTCATTTCAAATCGAGAAGCGGCTGTCACTCCTCAGAATCATGAGAAGCGATCTTTTTGCACCAATGGAACGGTTTGAGAATGCTTCTGGACGCTCCTCGACGCCGACGGTTCTTTTCGTCCAATGGAAAGTGCCATTAGTGCCACCTTATTTTTCAGGACGCTTTCTTTTTTTCCTCAGCAACTGGCTGAGATAAACAAAGAACAGATGTTATTCAATTTGACTTATTTCTTTTTGTTAGATTAATAATTACTTCTTATCCATTCGTATAATAGGTTTGTTCGTTGAAGCCCTAGAGCCGCCCTGGGGTCGCCACAATGCGATTTTTGAGAAACCTTAAGTCCCTAAATGTCAAATTGACAGCCCTATTATGGTTGTCAACTATCAATCAATTGATACACGATAAGTTCTATCAATAAATTGATAAATCGGTATTATGCAAGCCAATTGATAAATTTTCTTCCATTGTGAACAGTGTGCTCGTACTTAGCGTTCACACACCCCACAACCCACATATAGGTACAAAGCGACCATTTTAATTTCCTAAATTCAATGAACCCTAAGCACATTTAACTTCAAAATTCAATTTGAAATTAATTTTTGCATTACGGCACAGAAAAAACACTACACGATATAGCCCTTATGGTAGTCAAGCACGTACCTGTGTATTGGTTGTTACACAATTCCAGTGAAATAAACCAAAAAAATGTTCATCACCGACGAATTTGCGATTAACTGAAAAATTGATACCGAACAAGCAATCAGAGGCGTTCACAATAGATCGCAAAAAAGCATTTCATTCACAACTGATCAAAAGTTCCGATGGTTGTTATCCGTAATACATACCACTTAACCAATTTCATTGATAGACGAGCAAATTTATCAAGTATCGTATTGATATTTGACAACCATAATAAGGCTGTGAGTGTTTTTTGAGCCCTAGGGTTGACCTAGATTTTCCATCAACTCGCCCTAGGTTTTTGCTGTGGCGAATTGAGG
Organism: Melanostoma scalare; assembly: GCA_949752695.1. NCBI lineage: Eukaryota > Metazoa > Arthropoda > Insecta > Diptera > Syrphidae > Melanostoma > Melanostoma scalare. Next base: position 2,295,369 of record OX456985.1, read on the forward strand.
GCTGTCAGATGGCATGTATTTTTTTTTAATGACAGGGATGTGTGGTGATTTATGGTTTAACGTTTTTTAAGAACTGGAAAACCCAGGTTTTTTTGACAACTCATTTGGTTGTCAAGAAAACCTGGGTCAACCCTGGGGAAAGTTCAACGAACGAACCTAATGAGGAATGTATTCCAAGCACTTTGATTTTGGTCAAGAAAAATTACCTGACATACAGTGTCAAAAGCTTTATTGAAAAATGTAAAGATAGCCATGCTTATTTTGAGATTCGCTTTCCATCGAAAGGTAGTCGAATTCGAAAAGAATTGCGTTGTGTTATTCGATCGTTTCGAGAGCTAACCCGCTAAACAGTTTATAAATAATCACCAGGGCTGATCGGATTTCAAAGATAGTATGCCATTTGCGAAATGAAGTTGGCAAACATATAGTGCCTTATTCACAATTACACTTCGGCTTTGTTTTCTTCGATGAGTTCAATGTTCAATCATAGGAAATCAGTACAGTCAAAATCAAATCAGTACTTTGATATTACTTATTACGTAAAGCAATGCGGACATACAAAGTCTTACAGTCGGATTTTGTCTACTTCGCATCTAGAAAATCGCTTTGTTTTAGGAATACTCTCTCTTGCTTTTTAACATGTTCGCCATTTTTTAATTTTTCTTAAAAAACTGACTTTCTTTTGTGTATTTTTGTATTAAATCAAACTTCATAAATAATTATCTACATAAACAATTTCTATAAACAATATCCAATTTATATAGCAATTCCGTTTCATCAATCAAAAAATTGGTTTTATATAATACTTAGTACAACAAATGTATTTTAATTAATTTTTTTTATGTATTGCAATCTTTGTTAAATCTCTTTTATGCTTTTTTTATACTTAATGTTGTCTCACTTTGGCAAAATAAACTAAACTAAACTAAACTTTTCAACTACTGTGACATCCAGTAAAATAAACATTAGGACCTTCCCAGGCGAAATACTGAAATCCTTCGTTACGAACCGACTCTTTATTCGACGCTATTATGGGTACATTTTGCTGATGATACTGCTGTCGATAAAGTTTGTTTTCCGACGCAAAAACCGGATATCAAATTGAACGCAAAAAATCGACGCATATAAACTTACAAACAATAATATTAAGAATGTTCCAATTTTATAAACAATCCAGTACTACCTTATTCCAATACAGGAAAATGGAAAGAGCACATCAAAAAGGAAAGAGACTGAACTTTAAGTACAAAAAAATGTACTGGTTGCTGGTAAAGGACTCTAACCTATTTATTCAGAGCAAACTAATGTTATATAGCTGCACAAAGAAAGCAAATACTAAACCAATCCCTAAATTTCAAAGCAAAGTCGTTAGTGGAAAAATAAATGCCAATTGGCATTTAAGAAATAACCATCTACATACATCGTGACTTTCAATTTGATTTGGTTACAGTAGTGGTCTGTCTGAAAACAAACTGTATCACACAATCAGCGACTGAAATCCGAATTGGAGACCGTATTAAATGTACGGGGCACAATAAGTCTATGGGAAGTTTTGTATTATAACTAGATATTAACTTACGCTAATGAGAATTGCAAATCATGAATGGAAAACCATTTGTCATTCTTTCATAGATTGGTCCTGGTTTGTTGATGGTTTTATTGCGGTAAGAACCCCATGCCAGTACGGTACTGATTGTTGCAGAGTGTTATTTGAGATAGTCAACCGGATAGTTAAAAAAAACTAATGGAACGAAAGCAAACTTTGTTTAAATGTTTTCGTTAAATGAAATAAATATTAAAACAAAATATATATTTTTTTTCGTGCAAATGTAAATTGGTTTGTGTATTTTTCACATTTTTATTTTGCCTTAAGAGAGGTTCTTGAATGTTTATAATAGTTAAATTGATGAAATAATTTCTTCAAATCATTTTTCTTATCGTTCAACAACAAAAAGTAGCTTTCAGTTTCTCAATACAGCCTGAATCTGCATCTTGTAATGATGGTGCACTTTGAATTTCAAGAAAATAAATCATGGCACTATTACTAACACTTTTATTGGAAATCAGACCGACATACAACCAATTTTATATTCTGAGGACATGTTACGTAAAACTGTTTTCTTTCAAAAAAAAAAAAAAACCCCACACAACAAACTCTTTTTGTAAAACCTCTCAATTTTTCAACTCGAATTGTTTAAATAACAATTAACAAAATAAGCTAATCATATCTAATACTGCCACAAGGACGAAGATATCAAAAGGCTAAAAACTTACCGTAACTCGGCAATCACATCCAGCATTCGGTGAGCTAAGTCCCCTTTTCATGTTTCCGCTTTTCCAAAAGTCAAAATCGTCTATTATATTCAAAATATGAACATTGCTCTCAACGTCCATCGAATTCAATGCATTATCCTCGGATTCCGTTTCACTTTCTAAAATCTCATTTACTTCAGGAACTTCTATCCGTTCTGTCCCAAGGTTTCTACTGAAAAAAAAAATTGAAAATGCACACAAATCAACACTGACACACAGTTTTTTAAATTTGTATTAAAATCACTTTTTAACTTTTACATTATAGCTTGTGGCCCCGACGTTGATGTTTAAATTTTCTTTAAGAGCAGACAATAGTTTACTATAACGACAACCAGGTACTTGAGCACAATATCCTTCAAATGCATTTTCCATAAGATCTATTGACAATGGAGGAATCTTTCGGTAGACACTATCCGATGTAGAACAAGCCAAACCGCTCAGGACTAATATCAAAGCAAATTTAGTCTGATACGAGATAAAAATTATAATCAATAAGAGAAATGTGGTGCTCTCCGCTGCGAAACTCTGAACTTACCCATTGCACCATCTTGTTGTATATACAAATAAGCTTAAGATTCGCACCTCAATCGCTTTTATACCTACGGCATTAGAATTGTGGGTGACGATAATGGGTTTCTCTCAGACAAAAAGTCTTGGTTTGCTTAACATTGTCTCTTTAATAAAACACATCCCACATTATCCGCCCTTGGTACGCCAGAACAATGGGACAAGCATCAAATTACCTTGTAAACCAATTCAATCTTTGGGCAACCTTATAACATCCTTTTTGTGTTTATTTATTTGAGACAATGGAAAGACATGACGAGGAAACGCACAATAGAGGTACTGGTATCAATATGGATCTTTTGTTTTTTTTTTACTACTGTTATTTTTTAAATATACCTTTGTAGTAATATTTATATTTATACTTTTCATCACCAGTAGTTTCTTTAAAGTGCTTCTGGGAAGTGTGTCAGCCAGTTTGAAGACCAGAACATTGTAATTGAACATCGAGATCATAAAGACACCCAGGAAAACTAGGTGAGTTTTGATCTGATAGAAAAAGTCGTTGTTAAAAGTGTTTTTTTCTTTAACATTAAAACTTAAACTACACCTGTCGACAAAAAATTTTCTTGTGCATGGGTTTTAGTTAATATATTCTGATTATATAAGTAAATATAATAAACTAAACTTTTAGAAGTTATAGTGATTTGAACCTTTTTGACTTTCCCACCCAATTAATGTCGATTTTTGAGCACTTTTGGATCAAGAGGAGTAGCTCCTTCAGGGTTTTCTTCGAATTCATCCGCTGGGACATTTCCGAAAAGCTCTAATAGACCACTGAGATCCGAGATTCGGGCAGTCAGTCATTATTCGCAGAGCATTATAGTGTTGATCACAATTCTTTTGTTCCGGAATCCCCTGTCAACACTCGCTCTTACTAGTTTAGCAGGTCAGCTCCGGACGAAGCATCCCAGTGCCCAGTGGATACCGCGTGGAGGTATAGTAAGCACAACTGACGTGTACTATAAGTTGCAACATCTAGACGCCTCCAAACTGACACCAGTCAGAGCCTTCCCGAATAGTACACGCCGATCCACCATCCAGTGGAAACCATAGAGCTGACACGATTACTAAATCGGTCCAGTAATTTTGGAGCCTTTTCAATACAAGCCAAAAAACAAACAAAAAATCTTTCCTCTTATAATAGTGTAAAGAGGAAGAGCAATAACAAAATAATCTTTTAAAAGTCTGTACAATTACTTATTTATGCAGTCGATATTGACGTTATGGGAAGAGGTAAGTGTGATAGGTGCGAAAAATCTCAAACATCCTGCAGCTTTTTTGGCGACTTTAAATATGTTGTCATTCCAACAAAGATCATCGTTTAATCACATACCATGTACCAACAGGTTTTCGTGACGCAGGTACCATTCATGTACAATGGCAATTGAAAAATAGGGAAAGATAGCATTGGGTTTTTGAAGCTTTGAGTTCTACTCAGTTTATATTACTTCATGCGGCCAAGGTCATAATTTAAAGAGCTAATCATACGCAACTGTTCCAGTTCCACTTCAAAAGAGCTGGGACTTAAATTTGGAAACGAATATGAGAAGATGAGGGATTAGCCGTCAGCAAAACAGTTAAGAGAATTAAAAATTTCAGACAATAGATTTTTTGAAAATAAGGAAAAGATTCGGAGACAAAGCAGAGCCCTGAGACACACCAGCATTTTATCAGACTTAAAACCATCTATTTCTAGTTCAACAAAGAAGATACTCATCCATACCAAAAGCAAGCACTTTCAATAACTATAGCCTGATCCCAAATTCTATCAAACGCCTAAGAAATATCCAGCGCACTAATCTTACTCTCCCCAAAACCGGTGTAAAGATTGGTTCCACTTTTCGGTGAGATGTGACATAAAATCATCAGTGGACCTTTTATAACGAAAGCAGTATCTTCGGTTATCGTGAAGTTTTCGTTCTTCAATATATTTCATAAGTTGACACGGTTTTTCAACGTTCCATGATTTCTTGGAAGAAGAATGAAGTTAGTGCGAGTGAAGAGGAGGGAGATTCGCTTCCTAGGGACGGGCTAGACACCTACAGTTTTCCATCTGCTCGGGAGGAGACCAAGAATAGAATAGATTGGAAAGCTTGCGCAGTGGTTTTGTACAGCGTAGAAAAACACCACTTCAAAATAACGTCAGGGATACCATCTGGAATGGACCAGTTGATTTTTGTATATTGAAGTCTTTGAGGACCGTCGGCGCGGCGTCTGTCACAACCGAATTCCAAAAAAATCTGCTTCATTATAAAACTTAAAAGTTTACAAAATTATGGAGAATCTTTTGTGCCATTGGTGACCAGCACGTAGCGGTAGCAGTTCGCATTCTGCCTTGTCATATGCGAGTTGTTGAGATGCATCAGAAGCCAAACACTAAGTTGTTATATGTTTTGAATAATGTATTGAAATTATAACAAGCTCTTACAATTGTATGTTTGAACAACAGGCTTTCGTTTGGTTGGATTTTTCATCAGACAGAACCGTTAAATGTTTACAACAAAATGCCTACTTAAACTGACTAAGCCTGCACCTGCATACTGTACTCATCATTCATTCTTCAAACGTCTAGTTTCAGTGCAGATATGTTGACTGATATACTCGTATGTATGGCGTTGTACATTTATTTTCCTAAGAATATAACATTGTCTAATAGCTGGACTATATTTACTATTCTCGCATAGAAAATACTAAGGAGAAAGCGTTAAAGCGAAATTTCTATGGATTCTTTTCGAACTTCCAAAGTTCAAATCGTAGAAAACCATCCCTCTAATTCAGTCTAGCTAGAACCTTCACGAGTGCAGTTTAATATATTTACACTTACACACAATCATAAAAATAAAAAAGAACGAAAATTCTCAAATCATTAACATTTTTGTTTCATAAATCGAATCCAAAATTTGAAATTGAAATTAAAACAAAAAAATCAAATTTCCCAACGCATGCCGAAATTTCAGTCTGTGTTAGATAATTTCGATGTGAAAAACACATAGCTCTTGTGACAGATTAAAAAAAAATGTGCCACGCATCCGAAGCCTAATAAGTGTATTTCAGTGTTCTTGCAACAGTAAAGTAAAAGCAGACATTCAGAGACTCAAGACCTGGAGCTGTGGGATTTTAAATAAGCCCCATACGTACATTAATGGAAAAGGTTTCAATGAAGAGGAAGCAACGACGATACAGGTGTGGTTTGATTTTTTTTCAGTTTTTGAATTTGAAATTAAAAATTAATAATAGGAACTACGTTGACTTAAAACGTTTGTTCATCAAACATTTTTGGTTTTGTCCCGCATAAAAACCTAAATATTTCAAAATTTAAATAAAAAAAACACTAATGGGTTGCACTTGTTCTTGTGTGTATGTTTATGTGAGTTGTAACCGGCTATTGTACGTATTTTTCACTCTTAAGTATTCTCTTGTGGTCTGTGCAAGATCCTTGTTTTCATCATCTCCATTTTGCTTTTAAAATCTAACTAAAAAAATATGCAAAATATGACTTCTAAATATTTTGATGAATCAAAAGAAAAACAAAAATATTTTTTTGAAAATTTTGATAAGCAATATTAGTTTGGTATGAGTAAGTGTCCTTAAATATTGACTGGAATAATTAAAAAAATAGGTCTAATGTAGTTATACCGGAAAGAAGCAAAATATCAAAAACTTAGAAGTACCCAATTTTTTGTAATCCAATCCAATGAAGAAACTATGGATTCCTAGAGAAATAAACATAAATTCTTAAGCCGAGAGTAATCAAACTGACATGAGAGAGCTGTCACAACTACCAGTTCGCAACCAGCATAAAATTGTAAGTCCCTAAAATGCGTTAGTCCGCGAGGCTGTCCGAGCTTTGTTGACCCAACTATTTATGTACTTACACATTTTTTCTTAAGTTTAAGCTTTTTGATCAAATGTTAACACTTCAATTCAAGTTATATAACACAAGGAATTCGATTGAACTTAGTGAATATAGTCTGCTAAGAAGAAGAATGCTGTTGTAAGTCCAGTTATTCTTGAGATATTCGATTGTAACAAATTATTCTTTTCTTTTGGGGGCTAATATGAATTTCCTGTTAAAGAAATTGAGGCTTCAATCAAAACTAAGACTACCTTGATAGAAAACCTCAGAAAAGTGTTTTTAGTGATACTTTCTGTATTCTAGGCTGTACGTCGTCGTGTCTATATGCACCCACGTTGTAGGGTTTTGGGTTTTGCAACAAAAACTCAAGTATTTGAGCGTTGCCATTCAAGAACTCTACACTGACACATAGCTTTCGCTTCGAGTGAATTTTAAGCTAGTAACCTACCCTTTCGCGAGAAACTGGCAAGTCCTTCGAAAGTAAATTCATTGCCGTGAAGAGAGCTTTCTCGATTAGCCGTTCGTAATCGGGACACAATTTTAGGTCCCTTCCATTCACAAAGCATGCTTGTGACAAATACGCTAGGCCTCGGTGCTCCCTGCTCTGTTGCAACACATTATTTATTTATTTTGATAAGTTAAAAGTGTTTTTAGTAGGATCCGTCTCGTCGGACTGTTCGTCTGTACATCTCTAATCTTGAAAAAAGAGTACTATCAGGAACCTGAAATGGGATAAACATGTCAAAAAAGTGGTAAATGATCTGAAAAGCCGAAACAACGCACTAAAAATGATTTGTTCAAAACGAAGAGGACCACATATGGAAACATCGCTTCAGATAGCAAAAGCCCTAGTGGAAGGTACACTTCAACACAGTTTGACAATCTTCATGTGGACTGCAAAAAAGGACATATCAAATATTGATACAGCTATAAATATATATATAGAACTGCAACAGGTGCTCTTAGATCTACAAACATTGAAACATTGATATGTATCTTTTGAACACCTTGCTAAAAGAAGGACAAGTAATCTCGTCAGTAAGGCAAAAAATAACACAACACACCCGTTGTTCGAAGAAATCGAAAAAATTATTTCCTCAAACAAAAAAACAAAACGAAATTCTGTATCGGCGCTAAATAACATGCTGTCTATATCTGTGGAACCTGACACGGAATTCGGAATAGATATACCCATACTAGCTGAGAACCTCCCTGCATGGAAACGAAGCGAACTTCAAATCAACTCCAACCTCGCAAAATACCAAAAGGCAAACACTTCCGACGATATGTACAAAATGCCACACGAAGAACTAATCGATAGTGTAAGAGCAGATAGGATTATTTATACCGACGCGACGGTTCACGAAAAGAAAATCACTGGTGCTCTATGCTGTAGTAGAACTCCAACACAATGCGCAATTCTCTACTATTTATCAAGCTCAACTTCCAGATTATGCGGATTGTTACATTGCTGAACTAGCTGCAATTTACAAAGCCATATCTGTCGCCATACAAAGCTCTGAACGTTACTTAATCCTAACAGACAACCTCGGTATACTCGAAGGCTTAAGAAATGCCACAAATAAATGTCCATCTCTTGACATTTTAAGAAGCTGCTTGTTCCACCACAGAAATATTGTAATAGCTTGGATACCCGGGCACTGTGGAATTAAAGGTAATGAAGCCGCTGACTCGGCAGCAAAAAACGCTATTCGATATCCACTTATCTTAGAGTATCCGAAATCGCACCAACTTTCGAAAAGAGCTTTTACTCATATTGAAAAGAATGAAGTCATAGAAAAATGGAAAACAGCAGAAACATTTCTTCGAAAACATCAACCCGTGAATACCCGTTTCCGGTACAACCAATCATTTAGTAGAGAAGAATGCATAAAAATTTTACGAGTAAGAGTAGGAAAAACTCTGTTTACAAGCAAGCACTACTACACTCGCGAGGCCAAAGAGCAATGCTCAAATTGTGGGATAGCTCTTACAATTTGGCATATTTTCGTGGAGTTTCCTGTTTCTCGCCAAATAAACACATCCGCAGACAATATACCCGACACGCTCGCCAACATCCTAAATCCATCAGATGTCAACTCCATTCGTCGCATCAAAGCTGCCATCTCCGCCCACCAGAAGTTTGAAGAGATTTAAACTAGTTTCATTTGCCCGTAATAATTTCTAATTTATTTTTTTACTTTTTAATTTTTCTCAAAATGTACAAAATTAATATAATTCTTAAATTCTTGATAAATTTGGTTAAGTTAAAAACGGTATCATATGGTCTGGCTACCTTGATGCCTTAAAAATAAAATATATTCATAAATTAATTTTATAATTTATTTCAATAAATAAATAAGGAGTACTAACAGGCATCACTTTAATCTTTCTCATATTAATTTCACTTGATGAAAGCGAAAAGTCTAGTCTAATTTTAAACGTTCACGCAAAGTTTTTTTTCGAATATTGCTTTGCTTTGGTTTTTCTATTTCTCCGCCAAGCGATTCCACTTGTTGAACTTTTATCTTTAAACCAAATAAAAGTTTGTTTTGCGGTCAGGTGCAAGTATTTTAATAATTCCTTTTTTTAAGTGACCTCTCAAAACATTTTAAGTCAACATCTTTTATAAATAGGATGGCGCAACCAAATCACGCGATTTTTCTGCTAATAAACTTAATTACCCCACAACTAAACTAACTAAAGCGTTTGGGTTTTTAGGCTCAAATTCATTATTTAGGATCAGAAGTTAGACTTCAGGATCAGGATCTCCCAATAAACTAAATGAATTGGATCTAAATTAATAATGAAAGTAAAAGCGAAGCGAAGAGAAGAACTTTATTTAGGAACAAATTTGTTAAAAGATTTGTTATTTCAGTAAAATTTTAGAGATTGACATGCGGCTCCATTTATAATTTCAAAAGCAATAACTATAAAATTATCAACTTACTGCCTCAAATGTTGACACTAGAGTTAAGCTTTCGATTTCGAGTCTATTTTATTTGGAATTTGTTAGACGAATAAAACTGTTCGAATCAATTTTTTAAAAATAAAACCGTTACATCACAAAGATTTTCGTTAACCCTTTCTTTGTTTTTGAAGAGTGTGTGTTACGACTTATAAACCACGTTATTGGGAGCAAAATTTATTCATTTATAGACTAAAGTATTTAACTCCAAAACGTGTTCCGTTCCACACAGATATATATCTTGTAAAACTATTAGAATGTCTCACTGATATCAGCGGCATGTAGTTGAATAGGTCTCAAATGTTAACTCCAAACTACTCTTATATACAAGTAGTTTGGAGTTAACTAACGAAATAATATGGTATAGCGGAGCATTTGCAGCTTGGATTTTAAGTCAGCAGCAAGTTGGTGTTCTTCTCTGATTATATTCAATTTCCAACCCTCAGGATATGTTAACAATCTGAATTAGCGCACGTAGGGTAAGGAAGCAGGAAAACAGGCATACACGAACAACTAATGCCCCCACTCTAACTATGTCGTGTGCATTCTGGTTAGGTGGAGTATTTGACATAGGTTTTTTTTTTAATATAATTTGGGTCAGATAGTTAAAGTCAACGCTCTTGTCATATGATAGATGTTTTTGCAAACTGATTTAAGGAACAAGTGTCTTTTCCGTGCACATTCCGTAAAACGACAGATGATCTACGAGAAGAGTTGAAAAATCGTTCTCTTTACCACACAGTGTAAGAACGTGTGAGCTAACGTTGCGTAATCGACATTGGACTTTCATTTAAAGTGTTTTTTAAAGGTCAAGTCTGCAAAAACAGGTTTGAAACTTTAGTGCAATTCATTAACCAACATTTATCAAATTAAAGATGATATAGCCACCGAAACTGTCAAAAAAGTCATCAAAAACTATCTCAAACTTGTGGGTAGTATAGACACCATAGTATGAACAATAATCCAATAAATGTCCATTGAAAAAGACATGGCTATACCATGTTAAAAAAGCTGAATACTTGTCGAAAGGCAGATGCTAACGTGGTACATCTATATCTATAGTAACAATAGTATACTATATAGTAGAAGACAGTGATGCACAATTGTTTTTTTTTATAAAAATTGTTATAAAAGTTTACCACGGATTGGATTTAAAAAAAAATAAACATATATATAGATATATATTTTTTTCGTACTACTCTCCTCTCTTTACTCCCTTAGAAAAGGATAGGATGGAATTATTCAGTTTGAGAGGTTTTTCTCACATAATGAATAATTTTTACTCACTGTGGCGTATGCGCAACTATTTTGCTGAAAGAAAAAGTGCGATATTTATTAAGGTCTGGTTAAATAAAAATTGAAATGGTAGATTTTACTAAGAATGCGGCAGCTATTTGGCGAGAGTAAAAAAAATTAAACAAGAAAACTGGCGTGTGATTAGAAAAGCCTTCTTCAATCGAGTTGCTCATACTTTATTTGTTACTTTTTTTTTTAACTGCAATCCATGTGCTCGCGCGAAAACTATTTCTGACACTAGAACACCGACAACACTGTGTGCATCAAAAAATGCGACAGACAGCGTTTTGTTTAACAAAGCCTTAAATGACACCCTAGCACCCTTTAGCGAATCAGTGATCACATAATTGTGATATTCATTGCACTCGTTTCTATTTTGCTTACCACATAGAGCATTGGAATAATATTTCTTTGCTGTAGTACCATGAAATCACAATTATAAAAATGTAACGATATTGATTTTTATAATAAACAGTCAGATTTTCGAAGTAGTAGAGGATTTCTACAACGCTGATTCCATCTAAACCCTTTTTGAGACACCGACGCGACTATCTGAAACCATCAGTCAATTCTAAAGAAAAATATCTCTCGAATTATGTGAGAAGATGAAGACTAAACGAAGAACAAAAAAAGTTTTACCATGACATCAATTATTTCGGTAAGATTCAAAAATGGTAGCATTGGAGATTTCTTGTTAGGAAGCAACCACGTGGAAACATTGCCTAGGTTCAAAACTAGAGAAAGCTTTCTACGAATCTATTTTGTAAACGAGTTATATTGGTTAAAGTGCAGATTCGCTCAAGATTTTTATACGATTCTTAATGCACAAGTAAGTAAGGCTCACATTTGAAGTTAATCTTCGCTTGAGTAACTATATATATACTACATATATGCTTGCATTTCCCAATTGCAGCGGCGTACATATAGGGAAATGCTTTAAAAATGCTTTAGTTTTCAAAGTATATTATAGGGCCATTTAAACGTGGTTTAAATTTTATAATAATTATTAATTTTTTTTATAATTATGGAATCTTTCAAACTCAGTTGTCATTTGAAGTATCATAATAGGTCTGTTCGTTGAACTTTACCCAGGGTTGACCCAGGTTTTCTTGACAACCCTATGAGTTGTCAAAAAACCTGGGTTTTCCAGTCGTCAAAAAACACTACACCACAAATCACCACACATCCCTGTCATTAAAAAAAAATACATGCCATTTGACAGCCCTCAAATCGCCACAGCAAAAAGCTAGGGCGAGTTTGGGGAAAACCTATGGCAAACCTATATGGCTCAAAAAACACTCAATTTGACATTCAGGGCGAATTTAGGTTTCTCAAAAAACGCTTTGTGGCGACCCTAGGGCAACCCCAGGGCTTCAACGAACAAACCTAGTATTACATAGTTGAATGTTTGCCATTCAATCAATCCAATCATTAGATAGATGCTTTCAAATAAATACAATTCTTGAAAGGGTGGTTCACATACTATAGCTTGTTGCCCAGACTTTGGTCTGAACGACCCAAGTTGGATAATATGTGACATCTCAAAAAGCCACTTATCCGACTTGCTTGATGGCTTGAAGTCTGACAAAAAATCTGATCATGTAAACTACGCTCTTTCAGATTTGGCAAATATTCAAAAAAGAGATCTTTTATGAAGGAAAAATGTACCATAAATAATAGTTTAAGTAAAATGAGCTGTTTTGTGAGGTATGACGTATGAAGGTTATTTATTACGGATGTACACTGACTGCCAGACAAAATGAAACCCAAACTGTATTCTTTTCATGAACTTTGTTTCAAGAAATGATTTTCTTTCAAAGCTCTTTTACCATCTAAACAAGTTTAAAATGACAAAAAATAAGCATTGTTATAAATCATAAAAAAAAAGAAAAGACTAAGTAAAGTTTAAGTCAATAGCTGGTGACTCTCCTTCATTTTGAATAACATCTGTAGGTCGCATTGGTATGTTGCGGACCAGATTTTTCAACATTTCGGTTAGAATTCTTTTCCATTAAAATAGGAGACTTTCCGCAAAAAAAATGGTAAATTTCAACGAAAATCTAATGGAATTCCCTCATCCAATATAGAGTAAAGATGCTCTATCGGGGATTAAGGTGGTCATTCCAATACGTCAGCATTGTTTTGAGAAAGAAACTGCTTTCCAACTTTGTTAGTATGCTTAGGATCATTATCTAGCAGGAACATATAATTTTTCAGTGATATTTTAGATGCCGAAACAGCTTTAGTTTTCGCTAACAATGAGAACTCGTCATTTTGGTTGGTATCAATATTTAAAATACTTCCCTCCCCATTAAAGGAAAAACATTCCCGAAACATTAGAGACCCTTCATCATGTTTTACGGTTTTTTGAATTTATCTTTGGTCAAGTCTTTCAATGGACTTCAAGCAAACAATTTTTCATGATTTTGAATTTTTCAATTCAAATTCAGACTCATCGACCGAATTATGGTTTCCCAAGACGATTGCGATTTTGTTATATACTTTTAGCGAAAGTGAGTCGTTTTTTGATGTTTTGATGTTTTTAGTTGCAGGCCTTCCTTATAAGGTAAAAAGAAAATAAGAAAAAAACAAACTAGAGGCCAATAAAAAACCGTTATTCCAAAAAAATTAATCCACGTCGACTGACGGTTCGAAACAGGAAATTCTTTAAACTCGTGTCAAAACTTATGAAAATATGAGTCAAATTTAAGTAAAATGTTTGCAAACAAACATAATATGTATCACCTCTTGATTATTATGACTTATTTTGCCATGCGTAAATTTCATGTGCTGGAATATACTCAAATGTAAATGCAGTTAGTGTTTAAAAGAGGGTAAGAATTACGGAGGAATTTTTAGGCTATGATAAAAAAAATGAGATCATATGGCGTAAGGCGCTGGCGCTAGTTACACGAACGCAAAAAGAAGTTGATTCACAAAAAGGATCGGATGATTTTTCAAAAAAATGAAAAGGATAGAATTTTATAGGAAGTTACGTCATTTTGCTTATTTTCAGATATAAGTTTTGGGTAAAAAAGTGACCTTCCTCCTCATTATGTGCAAGAGAAGGAACGATTTTGAGAAAGTAGAAGAGAAATTCACAGAGTAAAATGATAAATCTTTTTCATTGCTTATTCTCTGCTTTTTTAAGATAAATCAAATGTGAAAAAAATAGTCCGAAGACAACAAGTCTCACTATAAAAACGCTAACAAACATTCGACCATTCGCAATCCATCAGACCAAGTCTGTCCGACGAATTGTATGTAATGCATGATTTTACAACTTCAATTAATCTTAAAATCACATATTTACGAAGTTAGTTCTAGGCCCTACTTCACGTATCACATTTTACATGCAATGTATGATTTTTACTATCGAAATCTACGAGTAATATTTTGAATGTTTTTTGTATGTACATAATTATATTGTACGAAATGTAAGCAATATGTGAACTAGAACTTTGGCTTTTTATTTAAAAAAAAATCAAATTTCTTATCTTTGAAGAAGGAGTAGGTACCAAGAAACTCACGGTTTAAGAATAAATGCATAAGAACAAAACAAACAAAAATTTTAGAAAAATACTCATTGTCTCATCTTTACTTTTCGTATTCATCCATAAATAATAACAGTTCCACTAGGTATTGCTTACCAAAATAGAAAATGTTCTTACGCAACCCACAGCTAGACGACACGTTCTCTTGAAAAAGCTTCCCACACCACCAATGTTTTTAAAAACAGAATTTGCGTACCCTTACCATTATTGAAAAAGAATAAAAATGTTGTTTGTGAATAATTCCACTAACTACATCCTTTGGGAAGCCATTTTCTTTTAAAATTGACGCTATTTATATGAATGATAACAAATATATAACGTATTTATGCATTTCCTTTTTATGTGTGGCGTTGTATATTTTCCATCAAAGCATTCCACCCTTAGCTGTGATTTTGTTTGTTATCTCTGCACCTTCTTGTTTTCCCAATAATCTCCTTCAGAAATCGATATATATGTATGTACTTATTTTTTTTTATTTATTTATTTTTTGTCTTATTCTTTTCCAATGCCCTATTATGTGTGGGAATACAACTTCAAGAGAGGTATATAAAGTGCAATGAACCGAAATTTTTATGTTGGCAAATGTGGAAGCCAGACTGTAGCAGAAGTTGATTCTGAGAGACAGGTGGTGCAAAGGTGATGTCTTTTTACATACCCATTTGAAGTTTTGTTTTTTAATGCTTAATAAGCAATTACAAAAAAGCCAAGTCGCGGCAGACTTTGACTACCACGGAGGAGTACTATACTAGATCATTTCTTTATCAAAGCTTGAATCTCATCCAAGAAAAACTTGGTCATGCTATTCTTGGTAAATACATCGCATTTAATAGTTTGTCTTTAAGGATAGCATATCTACTTATGAAGAAATTGGGACTCGAATTTCTTTTTAAGTAAAATGTTATTATATACTAGATACATATACAGTTATACACGTATATATTATGGGTATATCATATGAAAACCCTTGGGTCCATTAAAGCAAAAGAAGCATTTCACACACATTGATTAAGAAATATTTCTAAAATGATTCGTATTTTTGCTTATTAATAAATCTTATATAAGAAGATTTGCTGTGTGAAATCAGTAAAAGAGGAAATTTCAACTATTTCTTCAGAAATGCTTAAGACTGCTTTAGGATTATATATGCTTGACAAAAATCCTGAGGTGTAGGACGCACTAAAACCATCGGTTAAGCAGGAGCAATCTATGAAAGGTCGACAAATGATTTTTTTTCTTAATTTATAATTCACATTAGGGAAAGTTTATATTTACTTTTTCGAATAGGGATAAAACTGACATCTTGTGGTCAAATCGGCCAACTATAATGTTTAATGACAAAAGAACAACGCTTGCAAATCGTGCAAATTTATTTCGAAAACAGTGGTTCAGTTCGCGAAGTTACCGCAAGCTCCGTCCATTTTATGGACGACATAAGGTCTGTTCGTTGAACTTTCCCCAGGGTTGACCCAGGTTTTCTTGACAACCCCATGAGTTGTCAAAAAAACCTGGGTTTTCCAGTCCTCAAAAAACGCTAAACCACAAATCGCCACACATCCCTGTCATTTAAATAAAAACACATGCCATTTGACAGCCCTCAAATCGCCACAGCAAAAAGCTAGGGCGAGTTTGGGGAAAACCTGTGGCAAACCTATGGCTCAAAAAACACTCAATTTGACATTCAGTGCGAATTTAGGTTTCTCAAAAAACGCTTTGTGGCGACCCCATGGCGACCCTAGGGCTTCAACGAACAAACCTATAATCGTCCATCAGAGCAATTAATTCGGTTAACCATGGATCGTTTTCGCACTACGTTTACTTTATGTGATAATACGCATCCGCACACCCAAGAAACAATCGCCGCTGTAGAGCAAAGTGTTGAAGAGGACCCGAATGAATCGATTCGCCACCGTACACAGCAATTGGAGCTTTGTCCATCAACTTTGTGGAAGATTTTGCCCCAAAGGCTTTGGCTTGTGACTTTGCAAGATCCAGCTTGTGTAAGAATTAAAGCCGCGGGACCATGCAATACGTCATGATTTTGGTGTATGGCGTATGGGCCGAAAATGAGATTGATCTCGGTGCTGATTTTCATCGCAAAATTTTGTTCAGTGATGAGGCTCATTTTTGGTTGAATGGTTACGTCAAAAAGCAACATTGCCGCATTTGGAGAGAATCCACATGAGTACCTTGAGACGCCATTACTTCCACAAAAACTGACTGTTTGCTGTGCTCTATTGGCTGGTGGAGTCATTGGGCCACACTTCTTCCGCAATGATGCTGGCGAGCCAGTTACCGTGAATGGAGACCGGTATAGAGCCATAATAACCGACTATCTTGTCACCGAATTGGATGGCATGAATGTGGATGAGATGCGGTTCCAACAAGACGGCGGGCGGGCGCCTACGAAGGAAACATTCGATGACCGCATAATTTCGCGGAATGGACCTATCAATTTGCCACCAAGATCGTGTGACTTGACACCATTGGATTATTTTCTTTGGGGATATGTGAAGTCGCTCAACTACGTTAACAAACCAGAAACGTTAGGGGGCTTGGAAGCCAACATTCGTGGCGTTATTGCCGACATACCCCCTCAAGTGCTCGAAAAAGTGGTTGAAAATTGGACATCTAGACTTGGTTTTATTCGAGACAGCCGCTGCGGCCACATGCCCGAAATATATTTAAACAATATTTTATTAAATCCTTCCAATAAATCTAAATTGATGGACATTAAAACGATTTTCTTGTGTTTTATTTCAATTCGAAGTTCTATACCTCAAAAAACCCATTACCATACTTCACTACATACATATATCTTTCAGACCATTAGCTCATGAGGCTTGGTTGTTCTTAATCTCCGAACATTTTAGGACGGGGTATGTTTCGTAGTTGGTATGTCTGTGCAGTCGCTGGTTGCGTGATACAGCGTGGTTTTTATAGACTTCTCTAATTAATTCAATTCAATTCAATTCAAAGTCACGATGTACATACATATCTAGATCGCTATTTCTCCAGATTTTTATTTGATTTTCCACGTTATCCAGATTCAGTTGGTATATCGACTTTCGAAGATCTACGAATGGCAAATATCTTTGTTTAGAAACATTTTTGTTTTTTATTAGTTTTTTGACAAATAATAATTTAATTTAATTTAATTTATAAATCTCACTGACGATGGAAGTATTGCTTCTGAAATGTACATCTGAGGAAATATAAAAAGTCTTTTAACTGTTAAAAATTTTACTAATCTTTTCATATATTAAGAAAAATATATTTTTGGCTCTTATCCTGTGAATTTTATTATGAATTCCATTCAAATACCTCCTTTTGTTTACAGAACAACGTTTAACTCACTACAATTGCAAGAATTGGAGCGAGCATTTCAAAGAACCCACTATCCAGATGTATTTTTTCGTGAAGAACTTGCTGTTCGAATCGATTTAACTGAAGCTAGAGTTCAAGTTTGGTTTCAAAATCGCCGAGCAAAGTGGAGAAAGCAGGAGAAATGCTCTTCAAAAGACAACGATGATCCCGATTTGAATAATACACCCTACGATGACAACGTAATGACTCAGTTGGATGGTACTTTAGGTGAGTTGTGCCCGAACTCGTTTTTAGTTATAAATTCAATAAATAATTCTCTATGTATCACCAGGGAATACACTTCTGCCAGATACTCCACCGCAATCATCAAACTCTCTTGATAACGAACCGAAAGTAAATTTCGGTTCAATGTCTCCCTCACGGATGTCGCCAAACATCTTCCTTAATCTTAACATCGATCACATGGGATTAGAACGAGGTGGTGGCTTGTCAATGGAGTGGTCTACTTATCCTCCAACATCTGCGTTAAACACAATGCCACCAATAAGTCGATCCACACCCCCACATCATAATATTTCAACAAATAATGTTTCAGCAATGAGTCATTCTCTTGATCTTGACACATCAACGTCCACTTACGATGAAATGAAGTTCCTCAATGTGGACCAATTCACAATAGACAATTTCAAGGCAGAATGCATTCTGAATCTAGACCAAGCCATCATGGACGACAAACAAGTGCACATGCATCTGCATCACCCATCCACGCATCACATGCACCTTAACCAACAGCCGCAACAACAGTCTCATGACTCCTTAAGCTTGGATATGCAATCGTTTGGAATGCTTTCGAATGACAAGTCATCTCCGATGATGATCATGGACAAGCGTATGCTCAACATAAGTGCGGACGGAATGTCAGATCTTGTGGATGATAAGTTTTAAAATTGTTAATTTTAAGTGGACCGGACACGTATGCAATCTATAACACAAATATTGTAAACTCGTACTTTTAACGCACTAGCATTAAGTTTAAATAATAGGCAAATCGTAGCGAATTAAAAATAAAAACCAAATTAAAAAGATTAAAACTTCGAAAACCCAAGAGCGGTTAATAAACAGAGATGCTAGGACAGGACCATCAGTAGGCAACAAGAGGCTAAAAGGTTGTGAATATAAAGCCATGTATGTACTCTTTTTATCGTTCTCGGGCATACAAGTTCACTTAGTTGGACATAATTGTAGCACTATTTATTTTAATATTAATTTATTCGTAGACAAATAAAATACTCATGTATGTACCGTATAGAGAAATTTGTAATAAATAACTTAGAAAATTGGAATCTATTCTTTCTCGTCTAGTCAACTTACGAAGTGGGAAAAGGGAACACATTTGGACACCTCCCTTTGATCTCGAACGAACATTTTTACATTCAGTACCAACAAAAAATGTGGAAAAAAGTGGGGTGGGTTCCTTACCACCTAGCCCATAACGTATTGGGAACGTATTAAATGGGAAAGAAAATTTGTAACACCAGGAAAATAGCATAAAAGAAAGAAAGAGTACGACAGAAATCTAGGGCCAAACTTTGTTATTCGATTCGTAAGTTGTTTTCGAATCCTTTCTAATCGAATAACAAAGTACATATGTCCATGGTTCTCTTTCTCGAATGCCAAAAAGAAAAAACTAAAAACGTCTTCGTAATGACAATGACAATTTTATCAATAGTAACAAACTTTGTGGCAAAACATTCGCTGCGAGACGTCTATGATGCTTACTTTTTGGCAATCTTAGTTCAAAATTGTTACGACGGGCCTTGTGATGGGGCCATTAACTTGAGTACCTCAGGGATGAATATTGGGACCATTACTATTTCGTTTATTTTGTAAATGATCTCTTCTGACTAGTTCCAATGTAACTTTCCACCTGTCACGCCCAATGGGACTGACCGTACACCTAATAGCCTGATTTAATGAGGATCTATGATTTCATGACTGGTCTCGAAAAAAAGTAACTTGTCTTGGCTTCAAAACAAATCGATCCCTTTCTTTCGTTGGCCTCATAAATCATATAATTGGGCGCACCTATGCAGGCTTTAGCAAACTTTGGTTGTTTTCTAGTTTTACTCCATTCGACACTAAGTTGAGGTTTGTAAAAAGATTATTCTTTCCCATTCTTCATGTTTCTACCAAAGTATATTCCAAGTTTGAGTATCGCTTTCAAAGTTGGTTTTCGCAACTATCGACGCTATCCAATATCTTTTGGAATGCATCGATTTAAACAAATATTTCACATGTTTTTCGATGAAGTTTTGAATAATTCCTGGTAATGAGATGTTATTCATGCACAAACTTATTGAATTTGTTTTAAAAACTTCAATTCACCCAATGTTCTTCCTTGCTTAGGTGGACATTACAGCTTGGTGTTAGTCTGCGACTCAACAAACATTCTTCGCTTTTTGAACTTTTTCAATTTCGGGAAAGAGCTCTCTTCACGTATTTCCTTTGTCAAGATTTACATTGTAACCTTCAATTATAAAACCAATTCCCGACAGATGAATTATAGTCCACTTTAATCCCAAAAGGATGGCTCGCCAAGAAAACATTCAAATTTTAAATAAAATAAGACTCGTTACCGGATTAAGAATCATTTAATTAATCAATTCTCACAGACAAAAAAAAGTCACAAAAATTACAAAACTAGCAGCAGCTCTCCAACTCATTGACTTAGCGCTTATATAGAAATTTACTGACATTCTTGTAAACTTACCTATTCAAGAGTACATTCGAAAAAAGTTATACTATATCTTACCCTGAGAATACCAGATTTATTATATTCATATGCATACTCACATGCGTTTTCTGTTCTTTTCTTTTCTTCTTTTTTTTTTTTTAAATAGAAAAAAACTTCCCAAGTACCTTACTCTGCCCTGCAACTTTTATATGTATCTATCGTCCTTCACTCAGGCAAACATTGGATTACCCATTAAAAATTCCATTAAAGCCTGAACAAGCTCAAATCCTTTTAAATATCATTTTGAGGTTTGTTTCAATAGTATTGTGCTAGACATGAGTTTGGCTACTACAGTCCTGATATGTTGCACTTTTATGCAAAATTCCATATTAGCATTTCAATGCAATCAAATTCTTTTGGATACTGAAATTAAATTTCTAAACTGGATGAAACTGCAAGAATGCATCGTTGAGATTGGACGTAACCCAGTTAATAAAAACGCAAGTGAACACATTTGGGAACTCATCAAAACTGTAAGTTGTATGAATGAATTATGTAAGAAATAAGTTTGCTAATCAACATGTACGATAACAACAGGCAAATGATGGAATAGAAAATATCGCTCCTTTGGTTTACAAAAACATGGGTAACCTAATAACTGGTATTCCCTTGCATGACTTACGCAACATTACATTCGATGTTGTTGAGAAAGTGAAAGCCTTCGGATCTATACGAGATGGTTTTTCTGAAGAGCAAATAACTCTAATTGCACAAAAGGTTCGCAAAGAGTGGCCTAATAAGAGGTCAGAAACATATTCAGAATATGATTTAATATCTATGGGTCAAATCGTTTGCTATCTTAATCAATCCGATGTGGCATCTATTCATGCAGTGGCTTTCAGGTAAGAACTTGGTGCCATTGATGTGTGTATGTATTTTTCTTATGGACTCCAAACAGCCCTACCGATTTTGATGACAATTTCAGTTAATCTAAATGAGTTTTGTTTGCGATCAGATAGAATATTTGGCAATTATGTGTAAACAACAAACACTTTGAATGAGTTGGATAGGAGCTACGCTACATCGGGTTACCAAATAAATAAAAGTAAAACATTAGCCTGGGCCTGGGCCGTTCTCGAACGGCTAGTAGTATTCATAGAAGTATGACTCTATGTATGACATCAAATTGTTTTTCCAAGGGTATCGCCTATCGTGAGGAAATGGCAAAATGGTAATCAAACTGCCATGAAAAGCGTTACCTAAAAATGACCGTTCGGAATCGGCATGAAATTATATTTATTATTTTATTTATAACTCTTGTATTGCTCTCTTATGTGATGTGATTGAATTCTTATTTTCATGCAACTAACTACGTACTATTCAAAGATTCGCTGTCGAATGGATTGGAAACCTACAAAACTGTCCAATGGATAGGATTCAGGCTTTTGCAAGATTAGCGGTTCAGAACGATGCTTTTGGTCCACCTTCTAACTGGTCAACACTCGATGTAAGATACGTATTTGTAAAGCTAATGTAAATTTGATTTACTTTTTATCTTATAGGTAAGCATAATGGGAAATATTATAAAAGGTCTTCGTCCTTTCGAAATTGAGTCGATCACAAAAGAGAAGTTGCGTTTCAATAAGTATTTTAGAATTGAGTCCAAAAGTGTCAATGGATCCTCAACCTCAAGTCTTTCAAAAAGTACTAAACCTCTTTTATATCAAGAGAAAGAAACCGAAGCAACAAATTGAAATTTTATTTCGACAGGCAAGTACTTACTTACTTACAGGATGTTAAATGTTAAACAAATTGTTCTCAATAAAAAAAAGACAGTGTTATTGCTCATACGTCTAGGTGTACGCAGTGCAAAGTACGTTTTTCGAAATATCGAGCTATAAAATAAAATAAAACAAAACACAAATAAATTCATTCCATTTTAAAAGTTAGGCTTTTTGCCATTTTTATTTAAATATGGTTTTGGAGTACGGCTGGCTCGGATGTAGTCCAATCTTGAGGTCCAATTTTCGATAAATGTTTACAGCATTTGGGGGTCGTATATCGGCAATGCACGGCGAATTTTGTGTTCCGATCGTCAATTGTTTCTGGCTTATCGATATAGACTAATAATAAATATAATTTCATCGCGATGTTATATCGGAAGGCCTTGGAGGCAAACTCACAGGTCCAAAATGCGAAACAGTGTGATAATCTCCGTCAATAACACTTTTGTCTCAAGCTACGCAACGCATTCCAACGTGTTCGTGTTCAATTGCTCTGCGTGATGTCAGATCTTTCTCAACACTGCGCACTACAGCAGCAAAAACTCCTTTTCTCATATGATGAGTATCATCGATCAGAGTAAACATGATGTCAAAACGTTCCATCGTTAATTGAACTAATTGCTTTTAAGGACTATGCTGTCGACCACATACAGAACTATGATTTTTCAAAATAACTCTGCACAATTTGACTGCGTCCTGCTGGTCAGTCATTCATCGATTTGTGAAGAAATGACAAACCAAACTAATGATAAATCATATGGCGAATGACAAGATGGCTGCCAGTACTAAATACTTATAAGAAAAGCACAAGAAGTTCGAATAAATGACGACAATATTTATTTAAAAGTTAAAAAACAAACAAACACAACAATGATATACTTCCTAAGGATATCAACTTTCACGCTCTCTTAATGTTTCCGTTGATCGGACATAGTCAGTTTTATTTAACGATTTTAAGTTGAAAAAATTTTGAGAAAGACGATCTCTTAACTTATAGGCGATTGCTGCGTTGTGCTACTCCTTGAGCTGGGTCTTTCAATTGTCATTGTTTGTTGCGGCACTTGGCTGTCTGGGCTAAAGCCAATACCACTATAGATCTGTTTCATCACAAACAAAATTGTGTCTTCAGATTCCCTGTATAAAAAAGTCATGTTACTTAAGGTAGGTTTTTAATTGGCTTTTTCAAATTACCAATAGCAAACGTGGCTACTCAAAGCAAACAAGTATTCATTAATGAACTCTAAGGGGGCCTCTTGCAGAACATAGTCAAAACGTTTCGAGTCATTGAGTTTGCCAAGAGGAAAATCAATTTCAATGACATCTGTATCCGATTGGCTCGTAGAATTAGAATTAGCTCGTGATCTGGACGTAGAAGCGGTAGCTTGTTGCTCTTGATGTGCCTGCAATTCCAAAACCTGCAGTGGATGGTTAAAATTTTTATTATTATTATTTTTTTTTTTTTTTTGATTCACCAACTTTACCTTATCGATCTCCTTTTCCATTTCTTTTGGGTCGTTTTTAGCTTTGGGAGTCAAGAAATTTACACTATCTATTGTGTTCTTAAAGGTTTCGAAAAACCTTTGTTTTAAATCAGCTCCAACGCGACTCATTGTTTCCTTGAGCTCCAGATGCATTCGCTTTCTTCCCTTATGATGAGGAATCAGAACCGGCGGAATTCCATTCATATCCGAATTTACTAGTGCTTCGATTCTATAAGCAACAGGGTCGTAAGGATGGAATATATTGTAAAATGCTGGGCACGTCGGCAGACGGAAATCTAAGCCAAGCTTGTCAATTCCACGAATTGTGACGAACATACCTGAAAATAACAATAAAAATAACAATTTCATAAAACTGTAATACGGAACCAAATATGATTCTTACCGATTGGTGATCCGAGAGCAAAAAATGTGTTCGGTTGGAAAAGCAGCTGGGGATAACTTATAAATGGTTGGCCAGTTCCAGCCTGTCCCATTTTATATGTAATATTACTTGCAGAATCTTCATTTAGTTGATTTGAATCTACTGGACAGCCGGGAATCAAATCATCAGGATTTTTCTATAAACACAAAATATTCAAATCACATGAACTTCTTTATTGATTGGATATAGTCTTACCATAGTCTCATCTTCGTTCTCTGTGTGGGGTCTTTGATGACAAAGCAGATCAAACATTATTAAGGATCCCAGACTGTGGCCGGCCAAAGAAACCCCACCATGAAAATTTGGATTTCTTTGCTTGTATTTAACGAAAATACTATTCATGGACGCTGTTACTGTGTTTATGATTCTCTGACAGAACATTGGACTTGTATAAAACAAAATATCCAAGAGTGTGTCATTTGTGAAGTTGCGAAGTTTTGGAATGGATTCTAGTGTAATGGACTTTAGCTTCTCGTCGATTCCCAATTCATCGGAATGTAATTCACTGTGCCAAGACACTGGCAATACTTCTACTCTTCCAACTAAGCCATTCTCAACAGAATTTTTATAATGCGACTGGACGAGCTGTAAGGCAATGCTTCGAAATTCATCCACTAAAAATGAAGAGACATAGTATGTTTTTCTTGTTTGCCTTGGAATTTCTTATGAACACATACCAACTTCTTCAACAGGCCGCATTTTAAGATCACAAGCTGATCCTATGCCATGAACCATAAAAAGTAAATGGTCAACTTTGTGCGACTCGCCTTCATCGATAGTAAAGTCATCAAGATCTCGCTTTACAACTCGTGGTCGAGTAATGGTTTGCTGTTGTATATAAGAAAGAAAATTTTCCGAATCAAGCTGATGTTCGAACACCAGGAAGATGAGTTTGTTTAGTAATTGTCAATGAATTATGGTATGTTAGTATAAGTTGCGAATAAAACAAAACTACACCGATATTGCTTTTTATATTAAAATTGTGTTTGAAACGAGAAAAATTAAGTTCCTAACATAGCTCTTCGTCATCCCATTTTAATAACAAAAAGAACTACATACCGTTGATCCACCCCATGAATCAATTTGCTGTTGTGGTTGAAAATGAACAATAACTGATGGACCATGAAACACCACAATATCCCCAGCTGAAATGGGAATTTTCTTGTGCCATTCACTGCTTTCTGAGGCCTTTTTATACTCTTCTTCCAAAAGATCAGCTATTTCTTCTTCGTAAGGAATATACTTCGAGTCACTTGCTTTATAGAACCACGAGCAACGCTTCACTTCGATATGTTCTCCTTCCCAATAGACTGGAGATTTTGTTCGTTCTGATATGTTCACATCAAACCTGCCACCTTCAACAGCAACTTGTTTCGGACCTTCATCTGTGTAGATATCAATAGTTTTAAGTTATAAAAAAAACACATAATTTTTCATGCTTACCTCCTTTTGAAAATGCTTCTTCGAGTAACGCTGAGTCATGATAGGAAAATGGTGTCCATATAATCTTGGTGTCATGTTTCCTTTTATAGAACCAGTGTTTAACTGCCGGCTTGTAGACCTGAAACATGAAATCGTACGTCATACGTGATATTTTCAAAATGAAAATCTCACAACAAACCTCAGTTGTAGGAGTACTGTTGTTTCCTAGTAAACTGTTGGCCATTTTCAGCTCATTCACTATCTCTTCTGGCAAATCGTGATAGTCTTGCGATTCAAAAACAGCTTCCTCCTCTGGGGATACCTTAGTCGAATCTGCAGCTTGGTTGTTCAAAGGCTGCCTATGGGCAGCTGATAAGGAACTATTAAGCTCAGAGAACTCCGAACAAGAAGAAGAAGGTGGTTCAGCTAAATTTGAAGCTGGTGTCAAGGAACGTATCTGTAGATTCTGAACGGAAAGGCCACTTCCTACCAAATTGTAGTTCAAGTCACCAACGGTGTCAAGTTCTTTCGGAGGAGGATTGTTAAAGAAGTTTTGTATTCGCTGGCTGTTCGGGTCTTCGGGTGGTGGAGCTGCTATTCCCAAACTTGGCACTAAACTGAACGAATCGAAAAATGTTGTTGGATCTGGAAGCGATGGTCGGTGAACAACTACTGGGGTGGGGGTAACTAAAGCCGGAGCTGCTTGGTCGAAAAAGCCTGAAAATAAGTTTTGCGCTGGTTTCTGCTCGGACACAGGATTTTCTTGCAATTTAAGTGGAGAAGCAATTTTGGCACTTTCTGCTGGCTTGAATGCCAACGGTTGATCAAATACTCGAGCTTCGTTCAGCGATTGAGGCGGGTCAGGCTTGTAGAAGCTTACTACCTTCTCAGGTTTCTCTAATTGATCGATTTTTGAGTCAATACCAGGGGATGCTTCACTTTGTTTATTGAATGTTATCGAAACGGGCGATATGTCTGTGCTATCGGATTGTTGAAGATGTGATAAGGGAGTTGAAATTGGTCTGAAAACCTTCGCTTCTGGAATATCTTCTACGGCTAGTTTGGACACCTCTTCAGTCAGTTCCTCTGGAGTTGCACAAACTTCTGGAGTAGCTAAAATAACTTGTTCCGGGTCCACAATGGTTGTTGGCTCTTGGTCTTTAGCAAAAAAGGTTTCAATTGGTTGTGATTTTTCTTGAATGTTTTGCGATTCGATTGGTTTGAATGTGTGATTGGATTGATCTTTTGGAGTGAAAAATGAAGACAAAGAAGATGGAGCCGGTTGCTGTGTGTGATGAGCCTGAAGACCTTTTCGATATGGGTTCGTGTTCAAACTATGCTCAATTGATTGTTGCGGTGGTGGCGGTGGAAAGTTGGCTGTTTCTTTCGATTGCACAGATGTTCCAAAGAAATTGGCTGGTGGTGGTGGCAGACAACTTGATTGTTGGTCTTCAAGTGGGTTTTTCACTTTTTCACTATTTGGAATTGTTTCAGATTTTTTATCGATTGTAGGTATAAGCTCAGTTATCGCCTGATTTGCTATTGACTCGGGAACTTGATTGGTCAATGAATGGAAAAAGTTATTGCCTTTATAAGTGTCTTGAATTGGGTTTGTAACTTTTGCTTCTGGTTGATGTTGTGAAGGAGGGGCAGGAGTCTGTTTAAGTAAAGAAGATTTCACACTTTCGTCAGAAGAAACAGTTTGTAATGGAACAAAGGCCTGTGGATTAAAAAAGTTGACAGATTCAGTAGTAAGTGGTCGTTCAATGGTTGTATCAAGTGACGATTGTTCTAATTTTTGTTCAATTACAGGTGTCTGTACTTGCAGGGGTACTGTATTTTGTGGAGCTGTTGACGATCCTAATCCAAAGGGAAGATTAGACGGTTGGGGATTAAAAAAATTGATCGACTCAGCAGCTGGTGGAAAAGAGGGTTCCCGAAGAGGTATCTGATGCTGTTGATATTCAATTGGAGCCGCTGCAAAAGGGCTCTTATAAAGACGCGTTCCCTTTTGTAATCGGAAAGACGTTGCAGGTGGTCCAGCAGAAGGGGGATTTACATGTGGGGGCAACTGTTGGGTTAAATAGCTTTCTGGAGTTAGACTTTGAGAAGAAGGTGGCCCTGTGATTTGCTGGGAAATGTTCGAACTATGAAGAGGTAGTCCTGAAACAAAAGCTCCAGTTAACTGCGATGGTGTTTCCGTTGGTGGCCTGGAATATTCCAATGGCAAAGGCGGTACGAATCCCGGTCTCTTATCAGTAGTTAGCTGTGGTCCTGCAAAGGTTGATTCAGTAGAAGATGACTGAGCAAAAAAGTTTGGCGATTGCGGCAATGACGTCTGTGTTGGATCGAAGATATTTAAGACTTTGTTAGACTGAGTAGTAGCTCCCGAAAAAACGGTTTCAGAAGGTGGTGGTTGAGCAAAGAAATTTGGCGGTTGAGGCAATGTCGCTTGAGGCCTTAAAACTGAGTTCTCTTCTGAAGCAGCACTATTATTCAATTGGCCAACAGAATAAATTGCAGCAGACTGAGAGTGTGAAACATAAGTTTGGTCGAAATTTACTGCGTGTTGTTCTATTGCTGTTTTCCCTGAATTAAAAAAGTCTTGTGGAACTTCAGAAGTTGAAGGTGGTTCAGGATGGCTGCTTTTTGAAGGCTGCACTTCAAACTGATTGCCAGCAGATGGCGGCCGAGAAGATGACAAGACACTTCCTTGAATAGCTTCTGCGTTTGATAACACAGTTGGTGGCCCTAAAGCCTTTGTAACCACAAGCGAAACTTGTTCCGAAGATGGTACACCTGAGTCTACAGTAAAGTTTGCTCCTGACGCAAGCGGATAAGTTGGTGCTGTTCCTGGAAAGTTCACCTGACTTGGTTGATTATAATATGGTGGTGGCACCTGCCCGATCTGATTATATTCAAAACTTTGCAAGGGATGTCGTTGTTGGGGTTCCTGAGTTCTCTGAGAAAGACCTGTAGCTGACTGTACGAATCCCGACAGATTTTGCAAAACGTTCGGAACACCTAAATTGGTCAGAGAAAACAATCCACCTTTACGATCCTCTGACTGCTCTGATGAGACAGGAGTAGCTGCAGTTTCGAAACCTATTGGCGCAAGAAAACCAGGAGCAGCTGTTTGCGGAGTGGACTCTAGATGTGTTGATGCAAGGCCTGGAATAGGAGCGTATAGTTTTTTCTTTGCTGATAAACGATAAGTATTTTGACCAGAAGCTGGTGGTGGACAGGTGAACCCAATTGGGGCAGACGCAGCTTCAGCGGGAGTATAGAATGTGGGGGGATCCGCAGTAATCTGACCCTGGATTTGAGATAATGCACTCTGTTGTTGTTCTGTTTGTTGGTATTGTTGTTGACTCTCAAACGCACTCGGTGGTGGTAATATTGGTGTTTGATTAATAGCACCTTGACCAGCAAATTGGGCAGAGAACGGTTGAATATCTAACTGGGGATTCGAATTGATGTCACTTTTTGTCGAAGACGAATTAAACTTTTTCGAAAACGTCGAAAAAACTGTCGAAGCAACCGATGGTAGTTGCGAAAATGATGAAGCAGCTTGGCTTAAAATTGAGTTATCAACTTGACTTGTGGATTCTAATAGACTGTTACTATTCTCATCGGAGGTATCGGCAATGTTTGAAGAAGATGTAGCTGATGTGTCGTTCAAGTTGATTTCGCTTAGATTTTCCGAATCAATTTCCGATGACTTTCCAACAGTCACTAATGGAGTGGATTCTGCAAAGAACACAAGAAAAATCGATATTACAAGTTATGCTTTGACAGACAGCAGTGTTGAGAAATAAATTTACTTTATTATTGCATTTACTTTTAACTCAAATCATTCAACGTCACCGATGTGGTGTTTTAGTTGCCAGCTCAGTACCGATACAACTTTTTAGATACAAAGTCTTTTTAGAACACTACTTCGGTTTCGGAAAGCATCAGAGAAGTAATTTTTTACTATATTCTTTCCTAACACGAGTCTTTATAGATAATAACAGTAATATTATTATTCAAATTGCACAAAGCTGTTTTGAAATCGACATTTAAATTGTTGCGTCGCGTCGATAAACTGAATTACATTGGTGCTCTAAAAAACTGCTGTGTAACGTACAAGATTAGCCTAATTATATATTAAAGTTGAAATAACTTTCTTAGGAACGTCATTGGGCCAATAAAAAAGGAAAGATTGCTTTTGTATTGAACATTGATACTTATATACAAATATTCAAAGTCATTCTGGAGTTGTTGAACTCATTAAACTCCAATTAGAAATTGGGTGTCGGTCGGGTTCGAGTTCTTCCCAACTCTATTCCATTCAAATGCTAAATGGTAATTTTTAGTAATTTTTTTTTTTGTTTACACCTCTTTAGCCTTGAACTACCATCTAATTACACTCTACTTGTACTTGACGGTGTGAATCCAACCACAATCTTCACGATTAACCAGCATATTTTGATGTTATGCCTCTAATCAGGTGGGCGGAAGCTATGGCACTGTTGTGCATTTAGAAGAGGGTCTAATCTAATAATACATCGAGAACAGTTGTCGTTTTTAAATATATAAGCTGCCAAAACGTCAATAAGTAATACAGTAGCAACATGTCAACGTTTATACTAACAGTATTTTTACTCTTCTTATGTGTAAGCTGTGGGCTGGCTTCAGATCAACGCATTGTCAATGGTACTGACGCTGAGGAAGGAGAGTTTCCATTTGTTGTTTCTTTAAGGAGTTCAAGAAAAGGCTCACATCGATGTGGAGCTTCTATTTTGAATCCAATGTGGTTACTTACTGCTGGACATTGTGCTGCCAGGGCTGTGCCTGAAAATCTTAACATACAATATGGAGTGACGATAGTAAATTCAACTGGGCCAAATATTGTAAATGTCTCCAAGATAATAGTGCATCCTGGATATGCTCCTCGAAACCGGTTTTTACATGATATTGCATTGTTGAGACTAGTAGAGCCCATTCCACTAGGTGGATCCGTTCAAACAGTTAAGCTACCGAAAATGTTACACGTCACACCTGGAAATACTTCAGCCACTTTGATTGGATGGGGACTCAACATGGTGAGTAAAAGTCAGTTTTTTGTAACAATAAAAAAAACTATTCGAATATTTTAGTCTGGCGGAACCTTGCAGAAGCATCTACAAAAAGTAGAATTGAATGTATTTTCTAAGGAGGAATGCAGCGAACGTTATAATCAGGTGACACATTTCACTAATATTTGCGCCGGAGTTGAGGAAGGAGGAAAGGGTCAATGTAGTGGTGACTCGGGTGGACCACTACTTGTCAATGGATCACAAGTTGGAATAGTTTCGTGGAGTAGGAAGCCATGTACTAAAGCACCATATCCTGGTGTTTTTACAGAAGTTTCGAATTACATCGATTGGATCATGAACACAATAGAAGAAGATTTTAATAATTCAGATTGGAGTTAACTATTTTATGAAAAACTAGCGACCCGCCCCGACTTCGCACGGGTACAATGCTGATACTAAATACACTACAGAAAAGCAGTGAACATTTAAATTTGGAGTAAAACAATTCCCCTTTCCCTATACCATGGAGATTTTCTGCTATCTTTGAAATATTCATACACAACATTTTTACTTACATATATACTTTTTTACATTTTTACTTCGCAATTTTTAAATCTGTAATATCTTCGAAAATATTCATTTAAATCACATGCTGTAAAAGGCAATTTTGATCTACATGAAATGCACAACGTATCTAATGTAATTAATTGGATAAGGAATGATATTGTATCGTTTAAAATAGCTTGGTAAATAACCCATTTTTTTTTTGTAATATGTAAGAGGTTAAAATGGTTACTGTGGGTTATCCTTAGGAGATAAACATATACGGTTGCGGACTTTTTTATTCATCTTTTTAAGATATGCAATCCCTTAGTACACAAACTTGATCTATCTCGTAAGGTTTAGCCAGCGTTTGCAATGTAAGCGCAGAAAAATATGTTTGTTACGACATCACATTACAAATCTTTAAATTTCGCGGCTTCTCTCTACAATAATATAAATGTATTATACATATAAACCTTCCTCTTGAATCACCCTATTCATTAAAAAAAACCGCTTCAAAATCCTTTGCGTAGTTTTAAAAATCTAAGCATACATAGGGACATAGGGACAGAGAAAGCGACTTTGTTTTATACTATGTAGTGATAAGATTTTTGTTTAACATTGATTAAATGGGGATTTGGTTAGAATTCATTATTATATCAAAGTGGCTTTTTTGTTTTGTTTCAGAGACTTTAAAAAATTATGGTTTTAGCAAAGTTGAGGTAGAGCAATAAAGACAACGGTTGGACAAAGTCGAACTGATATAAACTGATGTCTCATATGATGATGACGCAGCGACTTCACTGGCAACAGAAACACTTACACGCTTATAAATTTTTAATGAGTTGTGCTCCAGTCCTCAACTTAATAAAAAATGACAGTTTTTAAAGTTTGATTACTTGGAAACGGTTAGGAAACTCAATTTTCTACAAAAATACTTGTCGTAAAAAAAAAAATTCTGCGAGATTGGTAGGCCCCTCCATTCCGCAAGAGGCATGATTGAAAGAAATGTGCTAAACTCCGGGGTTTCCCGATCTCCGTTTTGCTACCTTATGTATTTATTTATTTCACCATTTATTTACCTTTTAGTTTATTTATGCATTCAATAATTTCTTCATTCTTTCATTCATTTATTTATTTATTTATTTATTTATTCATTCATTTATTCATTGATTCATTTATTCCTTTATTCATTTATTAATTTATTCACTTATTCATTTATTTATTTTTTTATTTTTTTATTTACTAAAAGAACTCTTCTTTTCGCTGGGTCCGTATTTTTCATTCATTCTGTAAAACTTTGAAGACATAACGAACTTTAACAGCTTTTGGAAGTCTTGGAAAATCAGTGTCGTTTCTTTTTTTGTGTTTGTGTTTTGTGTCACTAAGTTATTAGTACTAATCCCACAAACTATATGATTGAACAATCGAACTTTTCTCTTTTATCATGGAATCGGTTGTCAAACTAGTTATTGTCACTCTATAAATTTATTCCCGCTAATTATCCAATAAATAAAGAAATTACTCTAAGAAATGAGGTTCCACCGGAACAAAATACAATCAAAGGATTGCATAGCATTGATTTATCTAACAATAACGATTACAATCGAACTAACCAAACAAGTCGTCTTGCACCTAATAGCATTTAGCTAGTATAAATGTCAAAACAACGTTCATTAGCTCAGTATTTTGCTAATACTATAAAGCTGTAAAGCGTTGAGTGCTTTTACACGACCTCTTATACTGGTTTATGGATAGAGACTACAAGTTACTTATTTCTATACCAGTAGGTCTTTGCAGAATTCCAACCATTCATTTGTTAGTACATGTAAACCACAATCAAACAAAGTTGAATCAATTCAAAAAACTGTCACGCTTTTTTCGGGTTGGTCTTCATTGATTCTCGCAAAGTATTTATGTATGTCGTTATAAATCATATTTAATAACATTTTGTTCTTACACACTTCTTCTGATGCTTCTGCTAGGCATGCAAAATATTTAATCATAAGCAGTTTGGCATCTCTTTGTTGTCCGTTGTTTTTTCCAAAGCAATGACGCTTAATAAAAATGTATTCAAACTTTTTTTCGAGGTCGACTACCTGTTGAGTGGAAAAGCTTGAACTTCAACAATATGGAATTCATAGGATTACTTAAGCATATTAGAGTCGATTTGGCGCTTAGCTGTAGGCCACCCGGTGAAGTGGTTAAAACTTGAGCTTTTATATGAATTTGTATAATTCATTGCCTAGGGCTATGAAAAAAATGTGTTATGTTTGAATTTTGAGAAAGTGGCACGCGAAATAAAATGAATAGTTTTCATTCATTCACTATACACATGCATATGCATATGCAGATATAAAACTAAAAAAAAAACTTCTTTTCGATAAAGTGAAATTTTGGGATGTAGATTTAAAATGGTTTGCTAAAAATAGCCCAGTCAATGTGGGATTTCTACAGAAACCAACATTGCAGAAGGTGACGAAAATAGCAATCGGATTTCAATTCTAACCAATATCAAGATTCCTAAGCGTCCTACATTGTCGGAAGTATTTATTTTTGTGAGATTGTAGTGAACTTTTGAAACTATATTCAAGATCAGCATCAGACACACGAACGACAGCAGTTTAAATTCGCAAGCTTAAAGACTTGTCAAGAGGAGAGTGTTTTAAAAAATTATAAAAACTCGGTCTCCCTCAATAAGCGAACACGTATTGTGTAGCAACATAAAATGAAATTGATCAAGTAATATTTTACTAAAACTGACTCGAAATAATTTAATCCAGATATGCTTTAAGCAGCTAGGTTCTGTTTTTACAACATCCTCGTCGCTGCGGAGGGAGTCATTTATTTCGGAGTGAACATGGGCCTCAGCTAACATCTATCGATAACCACTTCAATTTCGGGCGAAGTTTTGCATTCTAAGTCGATTGAGATATCCTTCCACTTGATTGGGCCACCTAAAGAAAGATGTTCCCCTTTTCCGTGCAATGTGCTTTCGAAAAACCGCCGAGCCGGAGCGATGTCCATCCTCTATACATGGCAAAGCCAGGAAAAAACCTGGTAACGACCAAGGGTTTCCTCATCTGCTTTCGATAAGGTCCAAGCTTCCGCGCCGTAAGGAAGAGGGGTTTGTTTCTCAATCGCCTTCTTAACCCAAAGAAGCAGCGGTTGGCAAGATTTTCCGTTGATCTCCGCACTGATGTTGTTTTCTATATCGTGCATCCTAGGTAGACGAAGGCCTGTACTAACTCGAAATTATGTCTGTCTATTGTGACCTATTAATTGAATAAAAACCGAATTCTTCATTTTGAAATAATTTGTTTTAACTAGCTACTTGTATTCGTAATGCCCAGTTTAACAGTTTAACAAAGTTCGATTGCAGCTAAACGTCATTTTAAATTATATAAAGTTAAACTCATTCGATTTCACAGTGAACTTTAGTTCACCTAGACTGAACTTAAGTTCATCTAGACTGAATATGCTTCTTTAATAATTTCTTCTAAAATCTCATTTCCAGTTGTTAATACTGCGACGGGGACAGTCAGGAGACTGCGTTTTAGAGCTTCTACATATCACGTTTAGAAATTTTTTTCAACTATTTATGGTTCTAAAAACAATGGGTCCGTAAAGTTTCTTGGTTAAAGATTCATTAGAAGTGACTTTTTTAAAATATGTAATTAAATTACTTTACGAAAACTTTTTTCGGTACAACAAATTATGAGCTTACAGAGAATCGCCCATAAAACAAACCATTTTTACAAAATTTGCATAGCCAAATATTCGATCCCAGAATCTATATTTTTTTTTTTTTTCTCAAGAAGTCATTAGCCACTACATGACACAATAAATTTCTTTTTGTTGGCATTACGTCGACCGCTAAACGTGCGGTGGGGCGGCTTCACATCAGTGACCGTCATAAGAGTACCTACTTAATATAGATTCAATATGCAAAGGTGGCGGCAATTACCATTTACTAGATAAAACTGTGATACTCAGAACTGTGATTTTATTATCGGATGATAAAGTTAATGTTTAACTCATAATAATTACTGAGAATATGAAATGTATTCGAATGTAAGATCAAAGTGATCAAATAGTATTTTTA
The DNA here is from genome assembly GCA_949752695.1 of Melanostoma scalare. Classification (NCBI taxonomy): domain Eukaryota; kingdom Metazoa; phylum Arthropoda; class Insecta; order Diptera; family Syrphidae; genus Melanostoma; species Melanostoma scalare. The sequence continues at coordinate 2,330,818 of OX456985.1, forward strand.
CTGTGAGAAAATTCTGTGCTTTAAAAAGAAGATCAAAGCAGAGATCCAATATAAAATTGTAAGCTATTAAAATCACGAGAGTTAAATTTCTTTTGTTGGTTTAACTTTAAAGTAAATCATTTTAATTCTTATACAAGCTTTGCATCGATGACTAACCGCACACAGTGGAGCATTTAGGCAAAAGTACTTGCGAAATACATTTTTCGGTGGGTTTACAACAAGGTTTTCTTTAATATTCCTTACCACAGAACAAATTATGCAGCCAATGAACCACTGAATAGATGTTTAAGAACTGCTAATTCATTTCATGCAATGATTGATTTTAGTTTGAGCAGATTTTCATTTAAAAATAAATTTCTTTTGTTGTTAAATAATTTTTAATGGTGGTAATGATTAGTACGAGTGTCGAGTGCATGTTTAATTTTTATGTAACTATTTTATATTTTATTTAATTATCAAATTATTGTTATTTTTTTTTCTAGTAATCACTAAAGTATTGTATCTTTGCTTTGTTTGATGAAATATACACATTAAACTAATTACAAAATTGAAAGGTTTACGATGCTAGGAACAAAGGGAGGGGGTGGAATTTAGTTTGAAATTGGCGTACGCACTCGGACGGGCGTTTTCGCAATGAACTTATTAAGGATTTGGAAATACCAATGATGGAAATAATTCATACACATTTTTTTTAACCATTCATAGGCAACTGCTCGAATAACTACAGTGGAAAGAGGCTGAAAATAATACCTAATGTTTTGAATTGCAGGGAAGAATTGAATGCAGTTTAATTTTTGGGAGCGAACCATTAAAACCGAAAAGCTATCAAAACAACAGTATCGTCAAAAGCAACTAACACCTACTCTTCATAAAAATGTTTATTCATTGCTAAAATATAATCGCTTTTTCACTTTTTGGGAACACTTTGAAGAGAACGGCGAGGTTTTTAAGAAAAAAATCCTACTGACTTGGAAAGATTAACGGTCATCACATCTAAATTCAATTTACTTCAATAACATGAAAGTGCACGAAAAAATTAATAGGAAGAAGTAAAAAGGAAAATTGTTTTCATTGTTTTTTATTTAATATCAATGATCACATAACCATAACAAATTAGTTTACAAAAAAAGGTTTTCGGTTGGGCCATAATTATATCAATGCCTCTTCCTTTTGAAAAGAAACGATATCATCCAACATTTTTCCACCAAAACAAAATAGGTCATACCACTCTGAGTGAAGAAAAAACACAGCTATTGTTTTCCCAAATAATTTTATTTTAAAGATGATCAGCAATGTACACCTCGTATTATGCTGTCACTCTTAATAAAATTTTCATTGCAATTGAAATTCAGGATGAAATTTCAGTATTATTATACAGTGGCACCGTTGGTGGTCTTTCCGAATTGCATTTTGATTCAATATGCAAATAGCCAACTTATATTCAACGCACTTGATAACGGAAAGTCTGTATCTTAACACGAATTGTCTTTCACAAAGTTTGGACGCACCGATTACCGTGTTTGTCCAATCAATTGAACTTGTACATATATACACGATTTTCTGTCTCGAAATTTATATATTTATACATACGTATATGCATATATATCAGAACAAAATCCCTGAAAAAAATCGTCTAACATCTGCAGCGAGATACGAGATATGTAGTTTTTTTCAAATAATTATCTGACAGTTCATAGAGGAATCTTCGTACGTGCGCAACTTTATTCAGAGACCTTCACAAGGTCCGCAAACACTCTAATAGTTTAATCTATGCATAACCTACCAGTACCACAGATGTTAACTTCTCGTGAGATCTTGCTATTTAGAATCTTTAGAATCTTTAAAATGAAGAAGATATGCCATCAGAGCACAGCACACGTGAAGAAGCAACAAGTGTTTACAAAATACAACCACGGCAGTCATTTGAAATGTTTTACACACATCATTTGTAAATCTTCATTTGCATAGAGTTCATCAAAAGGTGCAAGTGGCTCTTTTAAATGCGAATGCCAGCGAATGAATGTTTTTTTTTATTTTTTTTTGATAGTGTGGTTAAGGCAAGACCGCAAAACAGAAACAAAAAAGAAACAAACTAAAGGAAAATTAAAATGCCAAACACGTATAAAGATCGAGGCAACGTTACAAAGACCCCACGCTTCCTTCTCTTCCTTGTATATTAACACATTTGCAAACAGAGACATTTAGTGATGCCAATTGTTCATTTCGAATGAGTTTTATAAAATGGAAATTTGTAAAGCTAAAACTTTCATATCAGACATCATCATAAGGAAGCGTAAGGACATTGAGATTGATTTTGTCTTCCACTGGAATTTTAAGTTTAAGTTTCTTATTTTTAGAATATGTATCTACAAAGAACGCCAGCTTTAGTTTTGATTAGAACTGTCATATGTCATTTATCTCTATTTTCGTTTTTTTAGTAAGAGTAAACATTACCATTAATTTCGGAACACATTCAAGGGCTCGCTTTCAAGTCTAATCTGTCACTCCAGCTTTGCAAAGACCTTGTCGATGGCTTCGGACTGTAGCTCACGGAATGCCTGGATGATATTGACTTTGAATGATTGATTCGTTTACGGATTGTTAACACAACATCGGTGCTTCACGGTTCCCTACAAAAAAAAATTGCAGTGTGTTCTTTATTTCGGACAAGACTTCTTTTCATAAAACGTCATTGATTGGGCTATACAACACTCACTTTGGAAATTAGTCTGTAATACTTTCCAACTTTACTCAATCGTCAAGCATATCATTTCCTTTCACGGAGTTATGAAATTAACTTTCTGTCAAGGTTAAGAAGAGGAGAAAACAGCTGCGTATTTGTCAATGCCGACTTTCCGTCTCTCATTGTCGTTATAACAATGACGTGAGTGATGACAGTTCAAGTTATTTTTGTCAAGTTTTTGTATAAAAAAAAAGAAGATTTAAATTGTTTTGGAGCTTTTTTCCGTATTGCAGTATAAAGAGCTATTGATGTTTGTTTTTCTGCCTTCATTATGATACGTGTATTCTGATCTGCACTCATACTATCTGGTTCGCACTTGTGAACCGCCTGTGAGGTTCGTCGAGAATGCTTTACCTATATACCAATAACCACAGCTAAAGCTAAACGGGCTTATTCAAAATGAGACGATAAAGTTATTTATTCCTTATTCAAGGAAGAAAAGAATTAATAAATTGAAATGAAACATTGCCTGCTCACAGGATTCATAATGGCAAGAATATAAATTTTATAGCGGAAAATGGCTGCTCAATATAAATTGTTAATTGGCAACACTATTTAAAAATGTTCTTCTCCCTTTAAGGCTGATACTTAAAGTCACCACAGTAGCTCACATTAAAGTTAAAAGCTCATCACTAGCAAAAAAAAAAACTTGCTTCAACATTAGATAACCAATTCGTATTACGACACTAAGCATTTAAGATATAACAGAAAAAATAAGAACCGACAATACGTAGCAAGTATAGCCGGTGGTTTTATTTTGGTAAAAGCCGGCACCTGAAAGTAATTCTAAATATTTTTCAAATGTTTTCATTTCGCATGCAAAACAGACTCCGGTATTGTTGTTATAGTTATTATTTATCATTGCCTTCTCAAAGGGGATATAATTTTATGGAGAAGACACAATCCAATGGAGAATTTGTTGTTAGATTGAAAGTTTAGACCGATACCAGAGACCGGTGATAACTGGCACACGGAACTACCTTCGAAGCCCAACACCCGCGCTCGCATATATGATAAATTATATTTTGTGTCACGTATAATGTATAAAGGCGTAAATAGGAATTGATTGCGTGTTTGTTCAGAGACTTTTATTCCATTTGGTAGCTAAAGTGTGTTGTGGCCTTTGAAGGTCAAGTTTACGAAGAATAAAGAAATCCTTTGAAGGCCAGAAGTTATAGGTTTGATTTTTTCCTTTTAAAATAATTTTCTTGAATAATGCGCGCATCGAATAGCAGAGGAGCACCTATTATTCTTTGAACGAATGGCTATAAAAATGATTCGCTGCATTTACGACTTAAAAAGTATTGTGTCAGATTGCAACTCAAGGCACGTTTCTGAAAAAGATGGGTGCGCAACCCATTAAACATTAAAAGATCTACGAGTATATGAGCATTCGAGTCATTAGTTTCTTTTTTGTCTTCGACATGACGCTTAGGAAAAGTAAATGGATCATTCTCGTCGCTCATTTACAAGAGCATAGTTTGGTTTTTATGACTCCAACAACATGTAGAATAGAAAAATTGTTGCATTCTAAAACTTGTCTTTTGATTCATGATATGCCGCCGCAAAACTTGGCAACGTATGTGAAGATTCTACGTTACCACGATAAAATTGAAAGGGCTACCGAAAAGTTTTGTATAGGGTGGTTTTTTTAGAGGTAGAACTTCGAATTGAACTAATACACAAGAAAATCTTATTAATGTCCATCAATTTGGCTTTATTGGAAGGATAATTTTATGCCATTAATGTTTAAATATGATTTCGGGCATGTGGCCGCCGCGGCTGTCTCTAATGAGGCCAAGTCTAGAGGGCCAATTTTCAACCACTTTTTCGAGCATTTGAGGCCGTATGCCGGCAGGCAATAACGCAACGCCACGAATGTTGGCTTCCAAGCCCCCTTACGTTTCTGGTTTGTTGAGTTAGACGAGCGACTTCACATATCCCCAAAGAAAATAATCCATAATGGTGTCAAATCACACAATCTTGGTGGCCAATTGACAGGTCCATTCCGCGAAGTTATGCGCTCATCGAATGTTTCCTTCAACAAATCGATTGTAACGTGCGCTGTGTGGCATGTAGCGCCGTCTTGTTGGAACCACATCTCATCCACATTCATGCCATCCAATTCGTCTTTTCAAACTTTTGTAGCGCTCTTATTCAAAAACCCTCTTTGACCCAATGACTCCACCAGCCCATAGAGCAACCCAATCAATCAGTTTTTGTGGATGTAAAATGTAATGCCGTCTCTTCACTCCAAATGCGGCAATTTTGATTCTTGACGTAACCATTCAACTAAAAAACAGAGCTTCATCACTGAACAAAATTTTACGAAGAAAATCAGCATCGAGATCAATCTCATTTTCAGAATCACGAAGCATTGCATGGTCCCGCGGCTTTAATTCTTGCACAAGCTGGATCTTGCAAAGTCGTAAGCCAAAGTCTTTGGGGCAAAATCTTCCACAAAGTTGATGGACAAAGCTCCAATTGCTGTGCACGGTGGCGAATCGATTCATTCGGGTCCTCTTCAACACTTTGCTCTGCAGCGGTGCGTACTGTTCGACGTCTCTGCGGATGCGTATTATCACATAAAGTAAACGTAGTGCGAAAACGATCCATGGTTAACCGAATTAATTGCTCTGATGGAAGATTATGTCGTCCATAAAATGGACGGAGTTTGTGAACTTCGCGAACTGAACCATTTCTTTCGAAATAAATTTGCACGATTTGCAGGCGTTGTTCTTTTGTCAAACTGTTCATGATAAAATGGCAAACCAAACTGAACATAAATGACAATAGAGTTGGCCGATTTGATCACAAGATGTTAGTTTTATTGCTATTCGAAAAACCAACCACTAAAAAAAAACACCAGATACTATTAAAACCTTATCACTGGTGGGGCATTACAGTAGCATATGCTCAATAAAATAAGGCAAGCAACGAATTACTGCTTTTTTACAAAAATATGACACAGTTTATAAGACTTTCATAGCCACGATCTGTGCCCAGACACACTGCCAGCATAAAAGTATGTAAGAACTCGTACAGAAAGTTTTACCATCTCACATTTGGGTCTAGAACTTAAGTGCAAAAAGTTGGTACTATAGCAAGACATTTTCAATGTGAATGTTTGTCCATATCACATTAGTTTAGACTTTAGAAGAACTAAGATACGATCCTTCCCTACTAAACCTTAAAAATTCAAAGCATTCCTTCATACTTTAAGCATTTGAATAACATTTAAAAAATGTATCTATCTCTATAATCTTCACACCCAAAAGGTGACTTCACAAATAATAACTTAAAAAAGATTAATAGACCAGAATAAATAGGTCAATCAACTTTGGCACCCTTGTTAAGAATTTCTATGCCAAAAAAAAAAACATATGCTATAACCCCTTATTTTTTGTTTACATTATTAAAAAGATTATCTTCTTATGCTATTTGCAAACAAAAAGTATCCACTGGGAGACGTCTAATGATGTCATGTGATAAAAATCCAATTTTGGACACAGATTTATTAGAGTTGTTTACCTTTTATTTTAACAATCAGAGGTACTCCGAAAAATAAACACAAGCTGAAGAAAGAACAAGATAATTGACGTATATACCACTAGACATCATCTGCGGATCATTATCGAAAACCATCCAAATTTGAATGGAAACTCTCCTTTTTTTTAATCGCCTCATTCCTTTTACAAATTCCTTAGGTAGAACTTCAACAAAGGTATTAGCTCAGGAGCACACTTTGTGTTTTGAACAGCAAGTGGGTTTAATTATCCTAAGAACCCACCACAAGCCAATAAAATTGAAATGGGTTTAAGAATGCTGCTGGCTATTGTAATGACAGGGAGCACACGGCTTAAAAGAATGCTTGAAAAGAAGATGAATATAAAACGAAAAAAAAATGCAAAAATAAAAAAATTAACAATAACAGCCGCTCATACAAACACAGGTTTTGCCTCTAAAATGAGAATCAAAGCTGAAATAAGAACAGGAATTTGCGCCGACTGCCTCATGAGATTGACAAAGATTTTGAATTATGCAGGTATCGTGGTGAGGAATGTAGTTGTGTGTAGAGCTCATTTTTGACAGATTTTTGGGGGGATTGCTCTAGGAAAACACTGCGCGTCGTTGATTACTAAAGGGTATTGAGACCACAAAAGTACGAAAGTAAAGAGGACAGTATTTTTTCTAACAACGCGTACCACGCAATTACGGTTACTGCTAAAAATGTGTGCAGTTGAAGGTTTAATTATAAAAGTAAAAACATAACAACAAAATTGATTGAATAACTTTGCCTATAGATCTTTAAAAAAAAAGTTCTTTCACACGTTTATACACAGAAAAAGACAGTCGCTAAGGTTAGATGTGTTCTTATGAGCTTGGCGATTTTCGTTTGTTGTGTTTTAGTTTCGGTCTTGGGGAGGCCTTAATTTCAGTATCATTTCCGTAAACCCATGTTTCGTCACTTGTTATTACACAATTAGCAGAGTTGATGTGAACCCTCAGACAACCGGTTGCCCAACATGTTGAACGATTTTCAAATATTTTTGAATATGGCATAATGTTGGACAATGATAAGTCTGAACGCAAGCTACATCCTGCCATCCAACATCCATCAAACGAAGTCTGTCCAACTAATTGTACAGTGTGAACTCCGCTATAAAGTAATTCGGCATCGTCGTGGATTTCATTTAATTTAATGAGTCACCGTTTTTGTTCAAAATTTTACAATCATGCTTTTCATACCTAAATCATTCGAAAACATTTCATGGCATGAGACAACCTCATCAGCAACTTCAGTAATTGTTATTCGGTGATCATTCTTAACCATTGCTTTCAATTTTTCCACGTTTTCATCGGTTGTTAATGTGCTGGAGCGTTCAGGGCGTACGTCATCTTCAATGTCTTCACGGCCATCTTGGAAACGCTTATAACGCTCATAAACTTCTGTTTTACTTACAACAGACTCATAGGCCTTGGTTAACATTGCACACACTTTGTTATACCTTATTTGATTTTTAAAGCGAAATTTAATACAAATTCTTTGAGCCACAAACAAAGTAAGTAAAGAATACAGCTGAAAATTTTAACATACTTCAGGGGAATGTTCACTATCGGACTCTCCAAACCCGCGAAAAATTTCTAATTATTGAAATTCTCGTTATTTTCTGAACTCACCCCATAACTAGGCAAAGCGATTGTATATGATATGATGTGAGTAGTTTCAATTACTTAAGACATACAATTGGAGTTCATTTTGCTTCCTTATATTTCCTTCAATTACACCTTCGCGGTGTCAAGGTTTAGGTTATTGCTTCTAGTGTGAGGGTTTGAAAGTCAGCGTTGAAATAATATTACTACCTTCCCCCACAGTGTGAAGTATGCTGGGTTCGAATCTCATCAGTGGTATCACGTTTGTAACTTTTTAAGAAATCAGAATTATTGTTTACTATGAATAACTATGTACAGAGCCATGTCTAGTTTCGGCATCCCAGCAAAACTCGTACGACTATGCAGGATGACTTTGGAGAATTCACGCTGCTCCGTCAAGGTCGGTAAAGAACTCACCGAGACCTTTGATGTCGAAAAAGGCTTTAGGCAAGGCGACAAACTGTCATGCGATTTCTTAAACATCATACTTGAAAAGATTGTAAGAAACTCAAACGTCAACACCAGAGGAACAATATTTCAAAAGTCTGTACAATTACTCGCCTATGCAGACGATATTGACGTAATGGGAAGAAATAAGCTTGATGTCATAGGTGCTTTTGCGAGTATTTAAACAGAAGCGGCAAAAATGGGTTTGATGGTCAATGAGGGCAAAACGAAGTATATGCTGTCATCAAACAAGGACACAGAACATCGAAGAATTGGACAAGACGTAATAGACAGACATAACTTCGAGGTAGTACAGGAAGACAATGTATGGAAAAGAAGATACAACAACGAGCTGTATGAACTGTACCGCGACATGGGCATAGCCAGAAGAGTACGCATCGCGAGGCCACAATGGCTGGCCCATGTAGAGCGGATGGACCCAAACGCTCCGGCTCGACGGGTTTTCGAAAGCACATTGCAGGGAAATTGCGGAAGGGGACCTCGTCTTAGGTGGCGCAATCAACTACAAGAAGACCTCAACCGACTTAGAGTGCAAAACTGGGGAGAACTCGGCAGAAATCGAAGTCGTTATAGAAGGATGTTGGTTGAGGACCAGGTTCACCCCGAACTGTAATGCCCACCTAAGTACGTAAGTTAGAATAACTATTGACATACCATGCAAAAACTGTTTGTGACGATATATTTAACTTTGCTAGTTCAATTTATTAAATTCTCAAGTAGTTGGTTATATGAAACCCAAAAATAAGGTTTTGTTAGTCCTCCTTTACGATTGTATAATTTAGGACTTGAAAACAAGTGTGTATGTATTGTTCGCCATCACGATCGAGCGATATCAATAAAAGTTAATTTAAAAAACTTGGACACAGCTTTCATTCCGATGATGAATGAAAATTATATTCACTCGCATTACTGGTAGTGGTACCCGTGGCGTGATGATTAGCATGCTTGCCTGTTACTCGGTAGGTTCGTGGAGTCCCAACAGATCGCCATTCACGAGGAATTAGCAAGTCCTCTGATAGTAAAATTCGTTGCCATGAAAAGCGCTTTCTCGATTAGCCGTTCGGAATCGGCAGAAAACTGTAGGTCCCTCCATTCCTTCACAAAGCATGTTTGTGAGAAAAGCGCTGTTGCTCCACGCTATTTATTTATTTATTCCCATTACTGGTTACTAAAAATTACAACACTGCCGATATGTTTTTTACTTTTAAACCCAATTTAATTGTAGGTTTGAAATATCGTACGTGTATTTTACCAGGGTCACTAAAGTTTATATCGGAATTTTGTTCTTATTAATGGTCCCAAGACCCATCCATACCTTCATGTAAGCTCTCAATATTATTATTTATCACTTTGTAAATAATAACAAAAATTTTTGTATTTGTCGAACGAAAAAGAAGTTATCACAAACAAGTGCAACGACATCGAACGATCCTAAAAGCGGAAACTTTCCGACGCTTTCTGAGGTCAACGCGGCTTAACCCACGAGTTAGCGCATCACTCGTTTGAAGCAGATAAGCAGTGAGTTCTGATCCCTTCGAGATCACGATACTCGTGGTGCCGCCGCAGCACCGATAAAAATGAAGAAGAAGAAAAGAAGTTTTTTTATGAAGCTGTGTGCGAAGATTTTGATTTTAACAATCGAGGTCGTACAGCAAAACACTTGCCAACTTCATAACAATCCAAACTTTCCCTCGATCCCTTCTCACAAATATTTTACTTTTCTGATCTGCCTTCCTAAAAATAAATAATTATTTAATTTATTATAAGTGTGTTAAAAATACCCACATCCGGAACTAATATTCCATGGATTATAGCAAGTATGTAAATTGTCCCCGTCGTGTAGTTTTACCACATTTCTTAACTAGCTATTTCAACTTTTTTTTTCAACGAAATCAGTCGATATGAAGAAAATAAAAATGGCAATAAATCACCTCACAAACGGCAAGTCAATAAAAATCAAAGACATTGATCGACACTTAAAAGAGAGCTTTTAATTGCACCGCAGTACAGGCAGGCAGGTGCCGTGTTGTCTATTAAAGTCAATTGATTGCTATTTCGACTTGCTATCCACGTTTCAATTTAAAGATGGAATATAAATTGAAAATTATTCATTTGCAAACATTTTATTATTTGTGTCTTCTTCTTTTTTCCTTTTGCAAGAAATGCAAACTTAAAGTTCCTTCTCTTACAGTAATTGTAATGAGAAGTGATTTATAGTTCTTGACTGTTATCGTTTTGAAAAAAAAGTACAAGTGACAGTAATGTCGCAACAAGGGTTATAATGAAAAACTATTACTCAAACTTAAGATGATCGACACTATCTTGCATTAGACAATGTCAAACGGAACTATATCGGTTACATTTTTCAAATATGTCCATTGGAGTTCGTGAATACACTAACAGTTTTCCTTTTGATTGACTGCGTCAATTGGTTTCGAAAAAGGAGTCCCACAGCACAAGTGGGTGAAGTCATAACGATAACAAAAAAGAGCGTCATGCAAATTTAAAAAAAAAATTTATGGACTGACGTTTGCGTTCCTCGCATGTTAATTTCTTGAAAGGAGTTGTTACGAATGGAGGAGTATATTTTCCCTCTGCGCCGTCAAACCCATTACCCATTAAATATTGTTGAACGTAATTTCTCTTTGGGACATTGCTGTCATCGTCGTTGCTGTTTCTGTTGCTGTTGTTGCAAAACGCTATCAAAAAATAAACAAAACAAAAATCATATATCGTATTTTTGAACAGAACTAAAAAATAAAAAACAAAGAAAAAACTGTAAATAAAGGCTTGCATCGATTATGTAAACGACACGTCAAAAGCCGGTGCGCTATTGTAGTTTGTAGGCTCAAAAGAAAAAATACAGACCAGCACAGCGCGACAACAGCGACTTTTTATCAGAGGGAGGTAGATAAAATCAAAATAGCGTACACATTCACCACCTCCCAATGTCAATACCACATTGAACAAGCGAGCTTGAAATTATTGCACGCAGTCGCATTTTTGACAAAATGTGTCTAGATAATCAAAATAAACAAGGAAGTGGCTTGGCGTGTTGGTTTTTTTTTTTTTTTATTTATTTTCCTGTCTTGAACCTAATTTATAGCTCTACTTTTGCTAATTGATTCAGTATCAGTGAGAAATACCAGTATTTGTCTGGCAGTGACTTTGATTACTCATTATGAGCTATAGGTAATTTGGGAAACAATCGCTGAAGGTGTAAGATGTTAGCAAACATTGAGCAAGAAGGGCTGGTCAAAATTAAGGTGGAACTGCTAGTGAATTGAGGATTAGTTTTCGGTGCAACAAAGTAAAAGATAAATTGCGGTTTGTTATTCAACATGACTCACTGTCAAAGCAATGTCATCTTATCTGATCGCAACTCAAACTACTCAATAGTTGAACAACTATTTCCAAATAATGTTGTGCCAAAAGTTTGATAGCTTTCTTACATTTGGCAGGGATGTGGTATTCCTCACTAGAGGCGAAAAGATTCTCCATGAAGAATTTAATGAGACTAGCTTTGCTCATATATCTTTAGTCTAGGGGCGGAAGATCTAGCTCCTCATGAGTAAAACTACGAAACTTGCTTTAATGAAAAATATATAAAAATAAATTTCATCTACTTCAGCTTCATAATCACCGATAAGTCTTATGAAAAATCAAGGGATTCGAAATTATAGTAGGTACTCGAAGCGACAAAACTTTTATGTGGTGCATCGCGCCAGAACGATACCCACTGAGTATCGAATGTACCTTTAAGCAATATATGTATCTAATGGAAGAGATATGTTACTGGCTTTTTGGTCAGTTATCAAGTAAACAAAAAACTCCTTGTAGCTGAACCCATCTAATAGTGTAAAAGCAAAGTCGTTCGTGGAATAATTAACGTCCTTTGGTCTGGGGTATACTATTCGAGAAGGCTCTGATTGGTGTCAACTTGGTGGCGTGGGGGCCCCCATATTCCAACTCACAGAACACGTCAATTGTGCTTTCTATACCTCCTCGCGGTAACCACTGGTAACTGGTCTCCTCCAACCTGTCAAAGAAGTAAGTGTCAACACTCGTCGAAGTGACGAAGAACAATAGAGCAACACTATAATAGTTTGTGAGTAATGACTGACTGTCCAAATCTCAGTGGTCTGTCAGAGCTTATGGGGAATGTAACTGCAGATGAATTCGACTTACAAAACCGTGGAATTCATCAACCAAAAACCAGAAGCATGAATGAGATACTCCGACATATTTGGTTTATTGATCATTCATGAACTTTTAATACTAGTATAGGGTATTGAAATACAGATTGAGGTGAGCCAACGGCAGCTCTCAAACACCAGCTGTAGGATATTGTACCTTTATGTCAAAGGGGATTCGAAAAAGACCCGATTCTCCAGGTAGTGGATTGTGCTTAGGGGTAACTACTAAGTCACATTAAAAATAACTGATTCGGAAACAACAAACAGCCTGGGATAATAATAATGACAGCACCCCTGACGACCCAAGCAAACGAAAAAAATACTAAGACCTGAGGATCTGCGCGTGGACCGTAAGACCCATTAATGGACTACGCGCGGCCAGAGAATTAAAGGAAGCCATAAACTGCGAAGTGCGATGGAATGGGCCAGGCATTCAGAAGATGGAATGGGCCAGGCATTCAGAAGATGGAAAATTGCGACATCTACTAGCGTCACTGCTACATACAACAAAAACAACACTTATTTGGGTGCGGATTTGTCAGGGATAAGGTTATCAGCCAAAATCCAGTTAATGAGCGCATAATGACCATCCGCATCAGGACTAAACTCGCCAACTTCTTCTTCTTCTTTCCATTTCCGGCGTTACGAGTAGTGATCTTGAAGCGATCACAACTCTCCCACTTTTCTGCTTCACACCAGTGATCCGCCTGTGGGGTACGCCGAGGCTAAACTCGCCAACATTAGGTCAATATACGCACACTCCCCCACAAAAGAGAAAAACGAGAATTTCAAAGATTGTTACTACGAGCTCCTCGAAGAAACTTATTAGCAGTCCCTCAGACATGAAGAGCGATTTTATCTAGAGAAGGAGGACATCATGGGACAAACCCATGGTTCGATGAAGAATGCAGGCAGGCAACTGCAGCAAAAAAAAAACACGACAAATGTTGATGCAAAAGAAAACAAGGGCTGGTTTCGATCAGTACAACGAGATATATGTACAAGGAGAAAAGAAGGGAAGAACACCGAATTCTCAAAATAAAAAAGAAACAACATGAAAAGCGCTCGTTTGAGGAAATTGAGAGGTGCCATGATAGGAACGAGATTCGGAAGTTTTACCAAAGGGTAAAAAGATCATGCCAGGCTAGCAAGCCCCGAACTCAAGCCTATAAGGACCAACATGGAAACATAGTAATAGAGTCACAGTCACTTCTGAAGATCTGCAAGACTACCTAACTTACTTCTGCAGACTACTTAACGGCGATGAAGGCACTAATTCCGCTGTCAGGCAAAATACCCCCATTCAATTTGGACGGTGATCAAGAAAGCCAAGAAGCCGGGGCCCACAAGAAGTGCATTACAGTCGAACTTTTCAAGGCAGCTAAAGATCAGTTGGAAAGGAGCAAGCACCAGCTGATCTGTATGATAGGGTCGGAAGAAAGCATGCCCGGAGAATGGAACTATCGTATGCCTGATCCTAAAAAAGGGAGAGCATCACAATAGCGCCGATTATGGAGGAATGAGCCTCCTTAACGTCGCGTATGAGAACTTGTCTGCTGTAATATGTGAACGTCTGAAACCCCACGTCAACAATTTCATTTGTCCTTATCAATTTAGTTTTAGGTCAGAAAAGTTCACAAGGACCGGAAGAGTGGGCGAGGAAATCCTTATTCGTTTTAAAAGAAAAATACTCCAAGTGATCTTTGGTTCGTATGTGAAGACATCTTTCTCTAAACGCTTTAAATGAAGTATGTATGTAGGTATGTTCGAGCTTTGCGATATCGAACGCATCGCTTAGCTCTCCAAAATATAAATATAGTATGTGGCTACATCAATCCTAAAGTGTGCAAACAGCCAACTGTTACTAAAAATTGACCAAATAACAGTGAAAATAATAACAAAATAATAAAGCCTTCATCCTCTTTCGAATCTGTATGAAGCAACATTTGTCATGAAATTAAAAAAAAATCCTTCGCCGCTGAAAAATATTTGCGGTTTGAAAACAAAACTACTTTGCACATGTTTTATATATTTGCTCTCGAAGTATTACTCAATCCGTGTGCAAAAAGAACTCCTCTTACACAACTTCCCAAGCCAGAGGAAAAATTGTGACCACTTCCATCTAACGAGTTAGCCGGGAAGATACCGATACGAGGTAAAAAAAAAATACCCGCACTGCCTTGTTGTGACGATCATACCACATACGATCCATAATCCAAGCGGCTCAAGGGAAAGGCACATTTCTCAAATACCGCGGTGTCGAACTTCAAACCTCCCCACACCTTCTCAGGTTAACATGAATATCTTTACCCAAAAGTGGAAGGTCTCTACAAAAACCTATCTACCTATAGGTATACGAAACGTTTACATATGGTTTTTGTTTTTGTGTCCCCATTGATTTGTTATTTTTCGCTCTTAACAAAAAGGAACACTTTGAGATCTAATTTTAGTCAGTCGAGTTTAAAGCGCGTTATTGACCACAAGTCTTCCATACACCCAGAACTACACCACCAGTTGAACTGAGCTGCGCTTAAACCTCATACCTCATACAAAAACCACTTATGACCATCGTGTTGGAACCGAACATTCGCCTTCCCCAAATACGAGTATATTCAATCAAAGTCTATACATAAGAACTGTTTTTTTCTTTTGGTTTGTTTCTAAGTGTGATTATTTAAAGTGAAACGTTTGCGATAAAAGGTGCCAAAGACGCACTTTATTACCATGTCACTGGGTTTTAAAGTTATTGCAGCGTTTGCAAAAGCTTGAACCTTACTATTTCGGGGTCTTTTGTGAAAGAGAAAAATTTCGCGGTCAATTTTGTTTTCTTTCATTTTGATTACAACAACAACGCTCAATTCTCCTCGAGATGAAATAAGAAAAAGAAAAGTTATGCAATTGGTTCAGTAAGTTAGTTTGACAAGAAAAAAGAAAGAAAAAAACAAAGTCACGACACGACAGCGACGGCGACGACCAACGAAATAGAAAGTGTTACACCATTCGAGCGTCGCGCAATATGGGCTTTTCCTAAAATTGTTGTTAATTCATTGTGCCTATTAATTTTATTTAATTTTTATGGTGGGAACCATTTGCCAAAGTGTTAATGTCAAAATAAACATTAAATTTTGCACAAGTTCAACCTGATGCTACGAGAATAAAAAACACACAGTCACAGTGAGTACTACCAAAGGAAAACAATAAAAATTAATTTAAAACAAATTTTTGTTTGTTTTGTTTGAACCTTGGTCATGAGAGTCGACGGTTTGTCACTTCCTTCCGTTCAACCGGAAATTGACCTCCGACAGTGATGCCTGTTTTTATTTATTTATTTTTTTTAACTTGATAAGTATGTTACGGTAACTTTTATGGTTTTTACGGCATTCGCATAAATCCACGAACTTAAACAATCGAATCGATATACCTATGCGATTCCGATGCCAAACGTCACGATGATGTACTCAAAGTCAATGACAAAGTAACGCCCAAAGCGATTTTTAGTTGCTTTTGGGGAACCAAAAGTCAAGTTAAGCATTTGGGTGTGAGTCCTAATTGCTTTGGGCATTTTTTTTTTCCTTTTTTCATCGCATTGGGAATAATTCTGGTTTAAACAAGATTGAACCGATGTTTATTGCGGGTTCGGTTTAATGGCATTATGGCCGTTCGTTGAGCCAATAAGTTATCCTTATTAAGGGAACAACTTTACAGTTTTTCCCGAATACTTCTGCATTTTCAGGGAGCATGGAATTCGACAAAAAAAATGGGCACGACTGGGTCGCACGAACTTGCGATCGTTTGCTAAGTAAAATACCAAAATCTTAAGACTGAGCAAAAGGTTTTAGTATTCGTTCTTAATATATTTGGTTTAACAGGGTTACCAACTACACATTAATTGAGAAAATTGAATTAAATCACGAAAAGTATTGAAAAAAATTAAATTAAATATTCCAAAAGCTTCAAGCGAAAATCTAAAAACGCCATTTTTTTGCAATTGCTTATACATATAAACCCTTAAAATTTAATCAAAATCGTTAGAGCCATTTTTTAAAAAAATGGTTTTTTATTTTTAATTTTTTTAAAAAAGGAGGTTTTCAAAATTCAAGTACACAAGTTTTAAGATCTTGCTAAAAGATGTATTGACAAAAAATTTGAAATAAATCAAATATATCGTTTTGAAAATATTCGGAAAAACAAATTTTTTTTAAAAAAATTAATGAAAATTCGAAAAAACTAAATTTTTCAAATCTAGATAAGCAATCTTTCTCAAACAACTTAGGACTTCTTAAATATGAAATTTCGTCAAAATCGTGTTAGCCATTACCGAGAAAGTCGGTTTTGAAAAAAACGGTACTATGGGGGGTACCGTCTTTAGGCTTTCTCCAAAAAAAATTTTTACATCATTAGAACAGTTATTAAAAAATAATACTTCACGTAAAATTTTATCAAAATCGTTAGAGCCGTTTTCGAGAAAAATAGGTATTGTCATATCGGTTGTATGGCAGGTACCGTTATTTCAAGACCTAGAAACCCAATTCCAAAAACCCCTCTGTAGGCTATTCCAGAGACCATAACTGCAAATTTTGAAGAAAATCGGTCAAGCGGTTCAGGCTGTAGATCCATATACGGACAGACAGACAGACAGACAGACAGACAGACACACAGACACACAGACAGACAGACAGAATTGCAGGACCCACTTTTTTCGTATTCTCTATCATCGTAATGTCATTTTTAATTGTGATCTCAAATTTTTTTTTCTGCACGATTGCAAGACTTGCCTTATAGTACCTATAATCGCAAGTAAAAAGAGTGACAATGCCAATGAACACAAATTGATTTTATGTTTTTATCGAAAATAAAAAGAAATGTTTTTAATAAGAATGAACTGTCAAATGTGTTGCTATGCGCAAAACTCGAGAGCAGTTCGACCGACTCGGCAAATTTTTGTATTGTCGTAAGAATTGACTGGGAAGTCTATGCCTTCTCTACTAGATATGGACTGATAGTGAAATTACAATTCTATGCAAACCTTGTAAAATTATTGTTGACAGCGATGTTCGAATAAACCCTTCGCAAGGTTCGTTACTAGCAGTCCAGATCTAGTATGTCAATCTAAAAAGGTTTATATGAAAAGAATTCGAGACTTTTTTTTTAAAAAGCGACAAAAATTGATGGTATTGTTAAGAAAAATTAAGTGAAAACTGTCATTCGTCTCAGTCTAGAGAAATCATTTTATTTAATTTTTAACATCATTTGGGAACGGCCCAATCGATTTTGCTAATTCTTTTTTTTACTACATATACAGTGGTGGCCACACAATTAGAAACGGCACCCCAAACCATTATGTCTCCTCCTCCATGTTTCACGGTCTTCAGCGTGTATTTTGGGTCTAATTCTTTTTTCTGAGGACGTTTAACATACACTTTACCGTCTGACCCAAACAAATTGAATTTAGATTCATCACTCCATACATAATGGTTTGGGTTGCATTTTCTTGGAGTGATGTTGGTTTTGGTTGGTGTTGGGTAGTAATAGTAAGGATAAACGATCGAATGCTCAAACACGTTTATAAAGGCATACTGGAGAATGTCATAGAGCCTTTTTCATTCCCACACATGACCTTCTTTTATGTTTTCCAACAGGACAACGACCCAAAACATACTGCATACTTGTAAAGCAGTGTTTTGCGGATACAAAAACCAGTGTTTTGGATTGACCCGCCTAAAGTCCGGACCTGAATCCGATTGAGAACTTATGGGCAGACGTCGAGAGAGGATTAAAGTCCAAAAAATCAAAAAAATTGGACGAGCTTTTCAAAAACATTAAGGAGGTCTAGGACGGTATAGCACCATCAAGATGCCGCGCTTTGGTTGAAAGTGTGGAAAGAAGATTGGCTGTTTTTATAAAAAGAAATGGATTCCCTACAAAATATTAATATTTACTCTAGTAGTAGTAGTAGTAGTGTGTGATTTTATTTAACAAAATTAAAGCTTTTTTTCTTGTTATTTTACAATTTCACAATTTTATTACTCTATGTTAAAGTGAAGATTTTTGATGAAATACCATTTTTTATGTTCTGTTTCTAATTGTATGGCCACACAAAATTTGAGTTAAATACATGTTTATTTTTTTTGTATTTGATATTGGCTAGCTTTTTTCTAGTGTTAACTTTTTAATGAGTACTCTTATTCATAAGCTACAAATTAAACCTCTTTTCAACCTGAAGAAATGTGTTTTAAGAAAGTTATGCATACTTATATTACTATATGGATGCCGTTTCTAATTGTGTGGCCACCACTGTATGTATATACATACACCTACATATATAAATTTGTAGGAAGGTTTGTGTAGGAAAAATTTTAATTTTTTTAAATTTAATGGCGTTTAAATATTGGTAGGCGTAATAGTGACGCAAGCCAACACTTCACTTCGACATCAATCATCAAATCAATTGGAAGTCACAACATTGGACAATGTACAAAAAGTATGAACGAGCTCTTTATGACAGAAGATGCTCCTTTTGACAGCAGGAAAACAAAAAATAAAATAGATCTCAATAACCAAGATTCATGCTAACCTTCACGTCGAAAATATCATCTCAGAAAAAAGTAGAGCACAACCGGCTCAAAGGAGAGATCCAGAGAATCACAAATCGGAACAATCCAAAATCGGGAGGCTTAAACACGCTTTCCTAGGTCAACACGGCGTACCCTACGAGCGAAGCAGTACTGTAAAGCAGATGAGTACGAGACCTGTGATCCCATCGAGATCACGATGCTCGTAACGCCGAAAAAGAAGGAAGAAGAAGAAAATGCTCTTACTCTCGAAGCTATAAAAAAAGATTTGTATGACGTGTGTGTTACGATGGCTCAAATGTTCATCTTTTTTTTTTACTATTATAAAATGTGGTACCCGTAAAATGTGGCGTGATGGTTAGCATATCCACCTGCTAACCCGGAGGTTCGAGGTTCGAATCCCAGCAGAGGCAAAAATGTTTTTCCACGGGTATCGCCTTTCGCGAGGAATTGGCAAGTCCTCCGTTAGTAAAATTCATTGCCATGAAAAGCGCTTTCTCAATAATCCGTTCGGAACCAGCAGAAAATTGTAGGTCCCCTCCATTCCCTCACAAGGCATGGTTGTGAGAAATGCGCTAGGCCCAGGGGCTCCTCGCTCTGCTGCGCCACCCTATTTATTTTTTATTTATTTTATTATAAAATGTGTAAGAATTTTTCTATATAAAATAATAGTAATGGAAAGTTTCCTTTCCAGGGGGGGAAATCAGTCCAGAATTTTCCAAGTTCGATATTCGTACGAAGTTCATCAATCGTCGCTGGCTTGTTGGCATAGACCATAGACTTGACGTAGCCCCACAGGAAATAGTCTAACGGCGTCAAATCGCACGACCACCGAGGCGGCCAAGCCACTGGACCATTTCGTAAGATAACACGTTTTCCAAACTTGGTTTATAATAAATTGATTATGGCATTCGCTGCCGCATATTTTGTTTATTGTCGAAGCCATTCAGGCAGAAATGAGTCTCATCGCTGAAGATGATTTTTCGATGAAAATCCGAATCATTTTCAAGTTGTTGCTCAGCCCAATTCACGAACATACGACGCTTCTGGTGGTCAAGCGGCGTCAGTTATTGCGTCAATTTAATCTTATAAGAATGAAGACCAAGATCTTTTCGCAAAATTCGCCACAACTACGTCACAGAGATGCCCAACGCTTGAGAATGACGTGTGAGAGACACATTTGGGCTTTCTGCAACTAAAACCTCAGCGGCAGCAATATTCTCGACACTAGGGGCACTTCTTTGTCTCACTGGCACGGGTACATTTTGCACTGTGCCTGTAAATTCAAATTTTGCCACTAGACGCTCAATTGTTGATCTGCTAGGACGATTATGATGACCATAAATTGGACGTAGCGCTCTCAACGTTGAGGCCACTGACTCCGAATTTCGGTAGTAAATTTTAATAATTTCGACTCGTTGTTGGCTCGGATATCTTTCCATTATGAAATGGCAAACCTTACTGAAGAGAAATGTCAAAAGAGCGGCAAGAAATATGGCGTTGTTTGCTGTCCCTCTACTTTTGTAGCGTCCCTGTTGAAAAACCCTTTATATACCTTTCTCTTGAATCACTCGTTCTATTAAAAAAAATTTGCATCAAAACCTTTGCGTAGTTTTAAGGATATAAACATACTGACAGCGAAAGCGACTTTATTTTTTACTATGTATATACAGGGTGTCCCGTAATTCGTGTTACATACTTTGGGATGTGATTCTTCGTCGTATTCTCAGAAAAAAATCATATATATGGGGGTTCACCTCCCTTCATTTAAGCGAGAGGGGCAATTTAATAAAAATTGATCCAATTTCTTAAAAAATTATTTAAAATCAGATAAGCAACATACTTAAGTGTTTCTCAAAGTCAATACTTTGTTCCTTTATTAAACAGTTTAACTCAAGTTAATTAAATGAATCATTTTTGAGTAATCAAGTCTATAAGTCAATTTTTTTTTCTTTAAATAAATTTTTTACAAAATTTTCAATAATCAATGCTCTTATGAGTTTTGAGTCAAACAAAGATATCTGAACGAAAAAATCTTTCTTAGTTTTTGAGAAATTTAAAAAAGACCAAAAAAAATCGAAGATTATGGGTTTTTCGCCGATTGGACTTTATTTTCTGAGCAAAAAAGGGATTTTCTAGAAAAAATGTGATCAAAAAGAAGTTACACATAAAAAAATAAATAAAAAAAAAATAATTAATTTCTTTTAAGGTCGGGGATTTTTTACGTTTTTATCTTATTATTATTCTAATGAACCATTTCAATGGAAAATTTATTTATCGACAAAAAATGTCTTTAAAAATTTATCGAAATTTTGCTTCATTCGCAAGATATATGAAAAATACCGACAAGGTTCATTTTCATCCCTATCTGGTTTTTCTTTACAAGTAACCCATTAAACTATTTCTCCAATTTAAATCTACCCTTTCTTTAGTTCCTTTGCAAATGACACAATCAACAGCCTATAGCTAGAATAGAAAGAATAAACAAACAAGCTACATATGTCCTTCCTTTTCTAGCTCTCCATATTTAATTACAACAGAACTCCACATCAGAGAGTCAAGAACAGTGTAGGTGATGTTTTCTGTTCCATACACCGTTGCATGACACATTTCAAAAGACCCGACGTTTAACTATTTGCGCCAGCGTTGTATTGTAAATCAGGCATCACACTTAGGACTTAAGATATATCTTATTCAAGTTCTTGAAAAGAACTTAGTCAAAACTTAGAACCTGAGGATATTCTTAGCTGTGGAGGTTCTTAAGCAGGAATATCCTCCAAGATGTTCATAAGAATTTGATTAACCATTTGCAAGACAACTCTTCGAGCACAAGTGGTTACTAAAGTATTTTGACGAAAGGAATTTGTTTTATGTTTAATAACAAAATATTTACCTCTCATAATTGCAGGTGTCGGCAAAATGTGTAAGAAAAAAAATTGCTTTCACCTGTCAGCCTAGTAAAATTTAAATCTTTTTATACGTGTAATTCGATCTGCGTAATTATTCTATCGCTCAATCGAATTGACCTTTAAACATTGTTACATCACAGGCAGAGCAAAGTTAAAAAATAAGTCAACTAAACGAATTTATTGACATTCAACAAGCCAACCAACAAACATTCACAAACAAACAGAGCGGATTTAGAAATCAACGTATGATTTTTAACTGAACCAAAATGAAAATGCAACTCGCGAAAAAATCAAAAAATTCTCTTGCAAAATGTCACAATTGATCATTATTTGAATCACTGTCGTTGCGGTCGTCGTGGCTTCCCCAAATGGTCAAATGGTCAAATAAGTTAAACTTCTCCTCTTCCACGTACAACGACGAAAGCTTTTTATAAGAAACTCAAGGCGAGAGATGTTACTTTGCAAAGCTTATGCCGCAGTCATAAGCACCCGCACCAGGTAGATCTTGAGTGCAACAATTGAGAATTGAGGTGATCAGTTTTGGTTTTAATCCACATATTGTGTGCCTTGCTCTGCCTTCAACTATCCTCTCCGACTTTAAGCCTTTTGAGTGGCGCACGTATCCGAGGCACGAATATGCCCGCATATACTTCATCACTTTATGTTCAAGTTTTTGTTTATTATTATTGTAGACCGTGTAGACTTTTTTTGTGGGTCTTGTTGGTAGGTTCAGATTCAGATACCCTGTTCGTAGTGGAACTTTTTTCTGACACTCTACTACTGGTGTCACTTGGCTTAGCCTCTCACTCACCTGAGCCACCTGAGACCTGAGTCTGTCTGTTGAAAATGCTGCCACTACTGCCAGCAACGACGACGATGACAATTTGCGAGAAGAGCAAAAAGCTAAAGCTCTATCTCTGTGTGTAATATTTATCAAACTTAAAGTGTGGTACAGACCATGTTATGGGTTTTAATAAAAACACCGCTTTCAGTTTCATTTCAGTCGTCGACGTTGGTCATGCGGTAATCGCTTAAAGTCGCACGCGCACACCGAGATTTTTTTCCAGTTCTTTTTAACACTTCTTTTTTTTTTTTTTTGATAACTATTAGCGTTTCTTTTATAAGTTCTCTTGTTGAATCTATATTTCCATTCCATTGTTGGAGAATTAAATTGTAAAAACCTTCAGGTGTGTGGTATTCAGTGTCAAAGAGTGTATCTCTCGATTAATGAGTTACTGTGAATGCTAAGCTTGTTAAAAAAAAAGAAATAAATAACAAAATATAGTAGAAAACATAATTTTCTCTTGAGCATTGTGTGTGAGAGGTGATGGTGGTAAAAAATTGATGTTGATGTAACTTAAGTGCGCAACTATAAGTACATTCACTTGACTGATAAATAAGTTTCGTTTCTGTTGGATTGTATAGCAGGATTAACAACATTTACAAATCACACACTGTACGTAATCAAGAAAGCAGCCAAAAAAATTAAAGGCAAGTTTGTTTTGCATTCGGTGGGGGACAACAATTCAAAAGGGCAATAGTTGTTCCAAACAGAGAATCGAGTTTATAAATGTGCTCTAAATTGATGATACACTCTGGGCAAATAATCTTTTTTTTTTGCCAATTTGAGCGTGTGGATTTTCAAATCAGTTATCAAGTTTTGATTATGGCTAAGTGAATAGGAAAATAAAATTGTTTACAGGTCTTTTGTTTGTAAAACCGTGTTTTTTTCTGATGATGAATTCACGCACAGATGTCGATCGAACTCTAAAGTTGGTCTTTTTGTTTAAAAGTGAAAAAAGAAGAAGTGCAAGTTGTTGATATAGAAATGTCTGACTCTTGTTTACCTTTGTAGGATTTAGAACAAAAAGCTGTTACTGTACTGCGCAACTGAGAGCAGGTCGATAATTTGTTTTAAGCAAATAAGTTCTAACAATAGGAAACTTATTGACTGTTTGTGCTTCTTCCATTTAACAATAAAACCATTTGCAGTTCAAAACAAACTAAAATAGCTTCTAGGGGGACTAATGTTAACCAAAGATATATCTTTCATGTTTTACTTTTGGGCAGGATTGTGTTCTACAATAGTAACCAGCAAGTGATTTCTTGGATCAAGTAAACATAAATGTGCTAGTGACTTTAGTAAAATTAATCAGATGAAAAATTTATTAATAAATTAATTAAAAGAATTCCTCAAAACAAAACCCTCAATCGAATGAAGATAGTTGTCTTCAAATTAAAAATTACACAGTCGATGCTTGAGCCTTTTTTAGAAAAAAAAGCGAAAACTATTTTTCTCTCCGGGGGCATCATCAAAATGAATAGTTTAGTTTACAGTTTCAGAAGTAAATTTTAACAACTCCAAAGCTTGTTACATATTTGATATTTGTTTTCGGTCTCGAAGAGATCTGGTTTGAAAAAGGTTTAATTTAATTAATGTCAATATCAGCGATGGTTATCTTGTTCACCATACATCATACTCTGTAACTTACAATCTAAACCTAGCTTGTGTCAAACCTATTCTGCTAACGTTTACGTGAGCGTTTGTATTCTGCATTTTGCAGAATTTTTCAAGTCAGTTAAAAAGCATGCAAAGTAAAATAAAAAGGCTGAGACAGAGTTTTCAAACAACTATACTTTTTTGAGAGCTTCAAAAATAAATACCGATGACACCTTGTACTCGAGAAATAAAAGACTTAAGAAAATAGTGCGAGAAAAATTCAATAAAACTTTCACGTGAATTACAAATCCGATCAAATCAAACACATCGGTGTTTAGTTTAGTTTTAGTTTAGTTTAATTTATTGAACATATGGGAGTACAATACGGACGACAATATAACATGTTTCTAAAAAATTGCTTTCACAAACAAATTTGATATTCAGTTTAAGGTTTTTATTTGATTAAAAGAATTACTATGCAATATCCAAAACTTAAGGATTTCCCTTAGAACTAATCCAACAACCTCCAGTCATTGAAATTTCAAATAATATCATTTTAGGTCAGGAATCGATTAGGCAGTTAAATATAAAGAAAAATCGCGCAGTGCTGTTAAATTAGAGCCAGGTTGGAGATTCATCCTTATCATAATTTTCAATATATCTGGCAAACGAGGCAAACATTTCGATATATTTTTTAGAAAAAAAAATAGTCCAAAACTTTTGAATCCCCTACCTAGAAATATTAAACATTTTTCATTTTTTTAATCGTTTTACTATTTTGTGTAAATCTTCCATCTTGGTCACAGATAGGTATAGGAATCGATTCATAAAATTTGTTTACTTCTTTAAAACGCAATATCAGATATAAAAAATGTCTTTGTGTAGTGTATAAGTGCAATTATAAATAAATAAATTATATTCACACAAATCTCGAACAGGATTTTAAATCTCTTGTGATGGATGATTCGATAGTTTACATCATTCGAATACTGAAGTCTCGATTATTAGTTTTATGAGTTTTTTACTAGAGATTTATGATTAAAAGAGGTAAATTAATACAACGGAGGGTCAATAAGTCCGCGACTTTTCTAATTTCCCGCCTCTAAATTGAAATGGCAATACTGCTCCCGTCAACAGCCATCTGTCAGTTGACCCTTAGCAAAAATTTAACAAGCTGCGACATTTAGTTTGTTTTTGACAGCCGTTAATATCAAACTACAGCGTTGACGGAGAAGAAAATGGAAAAAGTGATTCACCCCGAGAAACCCACTGTTTTGACAGGTACGGTGTGTTGTGGTGGATCCACGTCTCCTCCACGTTTACGAAACGGCGCAAAAACTCGATCACAACACACCGGTGAGCAAACAGCAGTCAAAACGGTGGGTTTCTCGGAGTGAATCATTTTTTCTATTTTCTTGTCAGTCAACCAGGTAGTCTGATATCAACGGTTGTCAAAAACAAAAATGTCGCAGCTTGTTAAATTTTTGACAAGATTCAACTGACTGATGAGTATTGACGGGAGCAGTGATGCCATTTCAATTAAGAGGCGGGAAATTCAAAAAGTCATGGACCCTTTGATCCGCCCTAGTATCATATGCGTAAATTCGCTTGAATTGTTTAAAAATGCTGTTCAATTCATAGAATCACCAAGAAACTTCAACTTTGGCTATGATTGAAGTCACAAAGAAAGACAATGAATTCCAATTGTCTGAAAGCTTTTGAAATCCTATACCTACCTATAAATTCAATAAGAAGGTTTTGAGAAATCTTTGAAAAATTAAAATTTTCAAACAAAATCACATTATGCTGTGATGATGATTAAAGCTATTTTCATTCGATTCGTTAATAGGAAGTGAATTATTTTTCCTTTCGTTGATAAGACTTGATCACAGCTCTCCCACTCCTCTGCTTCACACTGTAGTGATCCGCTAGTGGGGTACGTTAAAAAAAACTTAGGTTAGGTTAGGTTAGATGAAGGGTACAGCCACAAGTGGCGGTGGCACCGAGGGCTGCTAAGCTGGAGCAGAAATTCTGTTTTTTTTTTTTTTTTTTTGGAAATA
Source organism: Melanostoma scalare (assembly GCA_949752695.1). Lineage (NCBI taxonomy): Eukaryota > Metazoa > Arthropoda > Insecta > Diptera > Syrphidae > Melanostoma > Melanostoma scalare. The sequence continues at coordinate 2,357,360 of OX456985.1, forward strand.
TCTGACCAAAGATTTCTGGAGACCCGGATTGCTTCTAAAGATGAACACCTGCCATTGGCGGTTTTTAGAAATTTTATTTGATTCGGTTTTTTTTTTTGTTCTAGTGGCTTTAGAACTTATAGGTGTTCGTTTCGCTGGATTCGAGGGCTGACCCGATTTTGGCCAGCTTATATCCTCCATTTCATTAACGATTGTGTCACGATGTCCTGGAACCCAGATTAAAATTACGGTGTTCGTTGAGCTGAGCAGTCTAAGATTACTGCGACAGCTTTCGGCTAATTTGGATTTTGTGATAATGGATGAGATAGCTTTAATGGGCGCCTGGCTTTCTATGAAAATGCCAATATTTATGTCGATCAAGTTTTGCGTAGCTGAGTGTTTTGCGGCTTCACACACTGAAAGTACTTCTGCTTGGAAGACACTGCAAAAGTCGGGGAGCTTTATTGATCTATTCATAGTAGGGTAATCTGAGAAGATACCTGACCCTACCCCTTCGTCCGTTTTGGAACCATCTGTGAAGACGGAAATGTGATTTTCTTTCTGTGATTTAAAAAACTTACTTGCATTTTATTAGCATTTGAACTTAAAGAAATTCTAACTATTAAAAAAACAACTCCTTCTGACAATTAAAAAGGGTTTAATATGACGTATCAACTTCTTAAAATTGAGGAGTAGTCGTTTAGGTAAATGTTTAACAATATAAACATTCGTCAGTGTTGTCAAACTAAAAGCCGTTTCGTTTTGAAGTTTTCGAAATCGGTGTTTAAGCAAAAATACAGAGAACAATTAAGCTTTAAAGGAGTTCCCGATTTTTCTTTTTTATATTTTCATAAATATCATCTACATCATGTTGTGTAGAAATTGTGTGCCAAAGGATTTTTCGATATTCGAAGTGGTTCACAAGTTACGGTTTTAAAACGGACAAGCTATACAGAGCACTGAGCGAACACACACCTGCGCGAACTTTCAAGTGCGTTTTTCGCGAAACACCATTTTTTGGAACTGGGCCAACGATATTTCAGAAACTACTGCTCCGATCTTGTTCAAATTTATACCTCGTTTTTAATATGTCATAAGCCAGCGATTGAACTAGGATTATCACGACTGATTTGATAGTCCTTTTTACGAGCGAAAAACTTAAGAAAGAATGAATAAAAAAAGTGTATAAAAAAGTAAATTCTTGTAATTTAGAACTCACTGGTAGTTCAATCGCTAGTCTTAAATATTAAAATTCAAATGCCGTTTGGTATTTGAGATGCGGCTGTTCTGCCGCAATCTTGGTCACAGTCAAGCACCTCTTTTACTTGATGTCTTTCTGCCGGCCACTATAACTTTTATTCTATTACATATTTTGACTTTAAAAAATTTGTAAAGGTTATTCAAATGTTAATAAAGATTATGCAAAAACATTGATTACTTTGATGCTTTGCCGTAAAAAATTATTGAAAAAGCCGTAAAAGACAGCCCAGAAACTATAGGACTGCGCCTTAAAGATTACAAACAGAACTTTTAGCAGAGGAATGCTTAAATAAAAAATATTCAATTTGTCTGAAAATAAATCATTTTGTCTGCTTCTAAATTTAATATGAACTCAAGAAATCACTAGAAGAGAAGTCTCAAAAAAAAACCCATACCCAGCTCCAAATCAACATTTCTAAAATTAAGTTGTTATTTTCAATGCTGATTTACGTTATGAAAGCGTACTTTGTTGAGGAATTCTATTGTATTTCAGTATTTTATATAAATGACTGTAAAACGTTTAAAGTCAAACCAAAAATATCTTTTGCACAAGGCATGGTTTTGTTAGCATTGGATTAAAAACCTCCCCTTTAAACAAAAAGAAAAGAATCAAAAAAGTTAAAATTCAAGTCAAAACTCTAAGAAAAATGAAGGTAATGTTCTGTCCGTTTCCTCACTTTTATTTCCAAAATATAATTTACGTACCCCCAACGATTAAGTCCATCAGTCAATCTGCGGCATTATCTTTATGATTTTTTTTATTTTATTTTTTTATTGTTTGGAAAAATTCTCCGAGTTTTTTAATAGCCAGTGTTTTGGTTTTTTTCCTGCTCGTAAAAAAAATAAAAAATACCTTACAATGTTGCTTTTGAAACCTGTTCAGACAGAATATTCATCATCAAATAAATGTTCCTCACTTAGGAACAAAACAATATTGGTTGTTTACTTCTTTTTGTTTTTAGTTTCTAACAAACAACTTTCAATTGCATTCTCAGGGACTCATGCATACGTCATTTGCTTATTCGGAACTCTTAACTATTGAACAGCCAAACAGTTCTATTTTTCACGAACGAAAAGCAAGTAGGCATGCGTCTTTTGAAACCTCCGGAAACATAACTACTCATGTTTCAAAGCGACCTACCACGACAGGCTAATTGAACATCAAACAATTTGCCCTCACTTAAAATTGAAAAATGTGCTGTGATGCCAAAAAATTACGTGTTCAGTTATAACAACTCACAACAAAATTAGATAATTTCAATACCAGTTTATTTACATTTGACCTAGAACCCAGAACCTAGAACCTAGAACACACCAAAAGCGTAGGTCATTCAGCTCTCCAACAACGATAAAAAAATTATTATGAAAGCCACTGCTAGAAACGTAAGCACATTTCAAACAAAATACAAAATAGATGAGTGCACAAAACGCTTACAGTAGGTCCAAACCCATTACATATGTACATTTTACGTGTACGTAAGTAGACAAGCGATTAGCATGATAGTAATGATATCAATAAACACATTCGTAATAATTTAAATTCACAGAAAGTTGTTAACAAATAAATTACACTCATTTCCTATACACTTCGATTCCGAGGGACTACCACTACTGCTCCGTTAAAGCTACTCTGTCTCTTTAACCAAAAGCTATCATGGCAATTTGCCTATGCCAATACTCCATCCTATAAGGTGAATTAAAAAAGCCTCCAGGTTGTTGTAGTAATGACATTTAAAAAGCAATCTCCCATTTGTTTACACAAATGTAAGTTTATTAATTGTGTCAGAAGACACAGCGTAAAAGTAAGCAAATTAGCACGTTTATCATTTTGAAAAGTCACAGGATAGACAACTGAATCTTGGAACATATTTGTCTTCTTAAGTTGTATTTTCAAGCTCAAAAAATAAAAACACACTGGAACGATTCCGATTTAATTCCTTTTTTTTTATTATTTAAATTTTTTAATAGAACACAAAAGAGAGCCAGTTTAGCAGGTTTTCCATTCACTTGTAGACAACAAGCAAAAGCAACACTTTATAGAATAAAAAAAAAATAATATGAATCTTAAAAGTGCACATGAAAGTGAACACAGGTAATAAACAAACAAATGCGCCGACCTCAATGCTGATTGAGAAAAATTGTATGCAGTTTGCTTTAAATATTCAAATCGGCAAATTTCTTAATTTGAATAATTTAGAGGAGCGTCAATCAACAGCGTTTAGATCTGATTTATAATTACGAAATATAGGCACTAATATTTTTATATCTACACAAGTAGGGTTTTCTGTTTATTAAATTTTTTACTCACCACACCATCTTAAAACATAATCAACAGAAAAACTGATTGGGAAAAAATTTAAAAGCTATTAAAAAAGATTGAATTATAGAAACAATTATAAGCCAGCAGCACATCCGCGGGATTAGCACAATTTCTTTGGAATTTGGAATTATTCTCAGCTCAATTTGTTTGAGTGGATGAGTTATTGTTTTCAGAGAATGATCACGGGTTAATCAAAGTAAGGCTTTTTGATTTTTTCACAACGAGTTTTAAGGGAACTCTGAATGGCGTCGGTCACCGCGCTGCGCTGATCCGACCTTGAAAAATTCATTACAAACTCACAAAATAATATGACGTTTTTCGGAGCGGAACATATAAAATAAGAGCTAGAATAATTGAAATGCAAACATTATGATTTCCATGAGCATTCATATTCTAGGGACAGTAACTATTCAAAAGTTGATTAGCCGATTTATGCATAACGATGGAACCAACTTCTACAATAAGAACACGATTGTGTGAAGTGATTGTGCTCTTAAATTTGCTATTGTTGAAGGATGCATTTAAAATATCAGCTTTGAATTCACAGATAAACGAAACAAAACATGTACTTCAACTTGGACAAGGAAAAGGGCGAGCAATTCATTTTGAATATCAAGAGATTTCTGTGTAACACCATCAACACAGTCCAAAATGAAGGTAGCACAGTACAAAGTACGGGGAAATTGTCTGCAACAAATTTGCAGAAAGCCAAACCACTGCTAGGGGCTTTAAAGCGACACTACCAACAAGCCAAATAAACATAGTGGCAGAATAGAACGATGAAACTAAAGCAGTGATAAGTTAAAAGAAAGCTGAAAACCGCTCCTGCCCTTCTCAAACAATAAAGATGAAAGGGTCGCTTCAAAAGGTACTACAGAAGGTGCAAGGAAGCAGATAAGCAGAATTTCACTCAACTCAAAGCAAACAACGAAGAGATCATTTATCGAGAGCAGGAAGAAAAATCCATCGGCCGTCGCCGTCGTCTACCTTTGCGGTCTCAAAGAATCTAATTTTTTTTATTTTGCTTATTTCGAATCTAAAAACGAACATACCTCATAAACAATTTATTCGAAAACATGATGGTTCAAATACACCGACCTCCTTACCCAACTTCACCCACACCATTTAAGCCGCTCAATCATAGGCTGTTTTTGGCACGATTTTAACGGAACCTTCGCAGATATTGGAAATCTGTAAATTGTTTCGTATTCAAAAAACGTCTCACTATGATAAGACACGGGCTTTTTTAAAGGAATTTAGGGAGAGATACATTGTACCAAACTGCAAATGCAAGGGAAACACACGAAGTTGTGATAACTACCGTTCGATCAATCTAGAGTCCTACACTTTGAAGATTATTGAACTGATATTGGCATTGGGTAGCCGAATACGAAAAATAATAAAGTTACCTAAACACCAATGCGGTTTGCCACGGGTAGGTTAACAAAAGATGCTGGCTAAAATATCCTAAAGGAAAAACATCGTAGTTTCTTAGAAAATTATGTTGTGCTGGTTGACTTCTAAAAACCGCTCGATCGACAATCGCTTGATTTAATATGATTGGCCCTCAGACAATGAGAAGTCTCAGATACATGATCAACAACAAATCGGCCGTGGGGCAGTCGTAGAGTGTTCAGTAGATAGGCCGGACGCGTGGGTTCGAATCCCGCTCTGGGCATCTACTTTTCTTTCAGCCTCCCAGTTTCATCTGGACGACCCTTGAGGTTATATGTGAAAGCCTCCTCTTTTAATAAAACAAATCAACATGTATGAAGGAGCAGTGAAGATGGCAAAATGTCCAGCTGGAGTCACTGATGGATTCCAAGTTAAAGTAGGCTTACATCAAGGAAGCGTCCTAAGACCTCTGCTCTAATACACTCATTGACTATCTGCTGAAAGATAAAGTACAGACCACCAAAGTACATAAAACTTTTCTTTACTGACAATGGAACCATCATAAACGAAGATCCTTCATCCCTACCAGAAGCACTTAGGCTAGTCGCGAGCTAAACAGCTTCTTTGCCACACCCAGTTTAATATGGGAGTTCAGGGCTGTGCACTCCTATACAACGTAATATTTTTAACGGATCGTGAATAATGTACGTCTTCAATATATCATTTTGTATTTTGGAAAAACAGCGCACAAATTGTTTGAAGAACGGCAGCCTGCGGTGTGAACGTATTTACAATTCTCAACAATTAACTTGTGAGGTAGGGGTTCAGATCCCAACAAAATTCCAAAATGCGTTTTCGCCCGTATCGCCTATCGTATCACGAAGTCTTCTGAGATTAGCAATACAACCAGAAGCGCTCTCTCATCTAAGCACAAATGTTTTTTATACTTGAAATGAAAAGTCCATCATTGCGAAATACTCTGTTGACCTACAACAGATGCAGGAGAAAAGGAGAAATGTGAAACAAAACAAAAAACGATTCATTTTTGAAATCCAATGTCATCAAACATCCCATTTGCCCAAAACACCGATCAAACAAATTGATTCTAAAAGAAAGGTCAACACACCTTTTTATCTCCATCTAGTTCTCAAATCTCTTAATGATTTTTCACGTAAACAATCACACCAATTTCCTCGATATTGAAAAATTCAGTCAGCATACATAATCCAAAACTTACATAATACAGACACCCTAAAGGGATTACGCAAAATGAATAAAATTACATAACCATCAATGACCATAGGCCTGCTCGAAACAAAAACCAAAACAGAAACCAAAGAAAACACAAAAAAGCAAACTCATAATAATTGCAGATTAAACAAGATAAATCAATTCAATTAGCTTCAGAGTTTAACAACAAAACTAGAAGAAAGAAACAGTCAACTTTTATTCAACAAACACTGCCAATGTGGTAATTAAAAATCAGATACGCCACACTCCACCACTCCACACATAACGATAAAACATATTAAAGGTGACAAGCCTCTTGTTGTTTCTTTTGCAATTAATTAAGCCAGAAACGCCTCGCGGGTAAACAAACAGCGCGAGACTGGCAATATCACATTGAGGTCGAAATTTATAAAAATTAGAAAACCATGACAAGTTGTAGGCCACATTGGACACTGTTTTCCTGTTACTTCTGGCTATACTAGAAGAGATCACTAAATTAAAAGCTAAACACATTTGAAATACGCATTATAACGTATCGGCATCGGATGAAAAACCCACTTGGTTGTTAACCCACTGCTACTTGTTTGTCCTACCATACCAGTTCGATCAATTAAATATTCATTAGTTTTATTTGTATTTAATGAAAAGAAACACGGAGGAGGAGGATATTTCATAAGTCAATCAAACAAGTGCGCTATTCCAATCTATTCGATGAAACAGTTAATCAAATATCAAAGCATGAAGCGCCTAACATAATCGAGTATTGACCTTGACAAATCAGTTCCACCTATGGTGTTTATAAATGGAAAGAAAAAACAAATAAGCCTGGCACCGTGCCGGCGCTGTGTGCATGCAAATATACCAACAGCATCAATACAGCTTCGAGACTTAACAAAGATGAATCTTATAGCTACCTCCATTTTGGTTAGTGAAAATATAGTTTATAGGCGTGCCGCAATCTGGTGATGGCACACTTGGACTTCGCCAAAACTTTCAGTACAATAATAAACAATCTACCTCTCATACACGTTTAACGGTTACTCTCAGTCAAGGCCAAATGATTTAAAAATATACTGAACAGCAGCTGGAGCTGAGACCTTTCAAGTTACTTATTTATGCAATGCTTGACCATGTGCGGTGCGGAATTAAAATATAAATTCTTTAACCGTCCGCGTTCCGTAAATCATATATGTAGTATATTTAATTGTATCTCCCAGATAAAGTATTTTGCACAACACCACCACAAACCATCGACAAATTCAAATGAAAAGTGGTGCAATGGCGCAATGGCGCATAGACTGAGAAAACATACCTATGGGAAAATTTTGATTTACTGTCATTAGTTTCACATTATGGTCTGATTACATAAGAATTAAATCAACAAGTCTCGCTTCTTGCAGGGCATTGAGTTTATATTTGTTTTCCATATTTAAATTAGTTTAGAGAGGGAAGTACAAAGTTTTATATTATGCTGAAGTAATTGTAAATTATTGTGAGAGATTTTTCAGCCAGGAATAAAATTTACAAGAGGAAGGCGTGTGATAATGGAGTGGAATGCCAATGCTGACTTCTCAGCAAGCTCCACAGCTATGAGGAATTGATAATAATAAAATAATAATGATTGAATGTAGATTGAAAATGATATAAAAAAACAATTCTTAAAGATTTTTATTATTTTTTTTAGTCATATTTTATGGTTTGCACCTCAGCTTTTTCGTTTTCGCACAACCATTTAAGGTACAGTAAGGCGATATCAATGCATTTTTAAGTACATAAACTACACAAAAAGTATTCCATCTAAAAGAAAAAGATGAAGGGAAATTTTGACTTTACAATCTCCGTTCAAATGAGATTTGTTAAAATTTTAAAGGTTTAGAACGACAAGAGTGTGTGCGCAATTCAGACACAGACACACTCAGCGACTACGAAGGCCCAAACAAAGAGGAGACGAAGTTTATAGGAAATTCTTGTATCCTATCTCATTGCATTACACACTAAATACTATTTATGAATATTTTTTTTTCCTTTTTTGTGTGTCGCTTTTCTGTTTCAAATCATACTTCAATAATACAACTTGCTTTATGATAAAGCTTTGTAATATGCAGCAAGCAAATCTATAAAACGCAGACTATTTGGTATCTTTTTTATAAAGGCCCTTTTAGACAATCACTTTAGTTTTAGTTTCAGTTTCAGTTTTGAGGTATCAGTTAAGCTTTCAGTTAAACTTATGCTTAAAGGTCCTGTTAGACGGTCAGTTCTCAGTTCAGCTATCAGTTTTCAGTTCAGTGTGTAAATAGACGTCAGTTCAGTTCGATGTTTATTTGAGGAAAAATCAAAATCAGAAAGAAAACTGATGGGAATTTCATCACTTGTCAGTTCCGTTTTCAGTTGAGTTATGAGTTCATTTTTAAGCGTTTAGACATCAGTTCTACTGAAGGCTCAACTGAAATGAAAACTGAAATGATCGTCTAAAAGAACCTTAAGTGCTAAAAACTGAAGCGTTTAACTGAAACTGAAACTGATGGATAAGTTTTCAGTTTAGTTCTCAGTTTTCTTTCTGATTTTGATTTTTCACTAATAAAATAAACTGAACATCGAACTGACGTTTATTTACACAAGCTTTTTGAACTAAACTTAAAATTGAACTGAGAACTGACCGTCTAAAAGGGCTGTTAAGTTATTAGTTACACAGACTTTCGGTTGCTCACAAGTAAAATGAAAGCTCACTGAACGGACAACTGAACTGATAACTGAATTGACAACTGATCGTCTAAAAGGGCCTTAAAAGGGCCTTAAACCAGGCTACGTGATAGTTTGACAGAGAAAATAATAGTCTTATAAGGAAGTTCCACTACACTAATAGACAACAGTGACGACGCTACGAAGCATCACACAAAGAGGAGATCAAACATAAAATAATGTGTAATGTATTCTATCTCATTCCCTCACCATCTTACATGTACAGAAGAGCGCAACAGAACGGGAAGCCCTGGGGCCTAGAGCATTTCCCACAACCATGCCTTGTGGGCGAATGGAAGGAACCTAAAATTTTCTGCCGGTTCCGAACTGCTTATCTAAAAAGTGCTTTTCATGGCAATAAATTTACCATCAGAGGGGTTTGCCAATTACTCGCGAAAAGTCATACCCGTAAAAAATCATTTTTGCCTCGCTATCGCTATGGTTGGAAGAGCGATACGGAGCTTTTTATTTCACTCTTTATAAGCTTGTAAGACTTCTAAGTTTTGACCTATCTGATTATATAGAAATAGACTCAAATAAATTGTATTTTTTTAGAAAGTGTGATTTTCAAGAAGATATAAAACGCATATAATTTAATGTTATGACCAAGAATTTGGCAATCTCGTGACAGCTCAAGTCAAGTGACAGCTGTCTTTTACTTTTATTTCGTTAAGTGTAACTACCAATGGGAGGTGTGGATCTCCATATGTGGTGTTATAAACTACCCAGCTCAGTTCAGTTTGCTTGGATTTATACATAGATACCACACTGTCTAGCCAACCTTGTTAAGACCATGTTCGAGAAGTTCTTTTAAATCATTAGATGCATTACTATGATAGCAATGGCGTCTATACAAACAATAACCTCCTTTTTGAGTTAGTTCATTGTTTATGGTATGAAGAAAGATTTTAAAAAATTTTGTTATCCTTCATGCTGTTGCCTCAAAATGGTTCTCAAAGCAATGTTTCTAAAATCTACCTTCATTTAATTCTTAGGTTTAGGTTCATTTGGCATTCACTACCTTTTAAGTTAAGCCAATTTTGTCTTTACATCAAGGTTCAAAATTAAAGCAGAACACTTGAATAAATATTTGGATACGTATAAGCCGGTTGCTGCAAAGCAGAACTTCACAAGTCACAATGTTGTGACCTGCTCAGAAACACTTCACAACTTAAGTATTGAGAGTTAAGTTGCAATGTGATCGAAACATTGTGACTTGTGAGTTTTTAGGACCTTTTGACTATCTTTTATTTTTGCACAATTTAATTAAATCTCCTTTTTGTCTCATTGCAGATAAATCGCCTGATAATGTCAACGTGACGATATACACCGTAAATGTCACACTTCCCATTTAAAAATTTTTTTTTTAAAACCAACACAAAAAAAACCTTCGAGTAAAAACAAAACAAAACCTCTTTAGTAAACTAAAAACACAACATGGTTCATAAAAGTTATAGTTGTTTAACTGTTAAAATTGCACTCTTTGCTTTCCTGATAACCAGTGCAGGAAGTAGTGCCGATTATGACTCCTCAGAGAATGGCCAACTTTATACAGGTGATGCACCCGATGACCATGAAATCTACGACCCAGCGCAATTACAGCAAGAAGTCGAGGATGAAGAAGAGGAAATACACAACAATAAAAATATAGATACTGGCCATACTGTTTATTATGATTCTCAAGAGGACACCACAGACATAATGATGGCTGATGCCAGAGATGATCAGACTATCAAAATATCTCGCACCACAATGGTGCCCGAGTATGTACGCAGGCAGAAGTCTTATGATCTACATTCTACAGACGACAGTACGTCTACCAGTGCCGAAGAAGCAGAACCAGAATCAAGTTACATGGAAACGGACCCCATGGAACTAACACAGAGAAACGAATCTATACCCCTTGCTATGAAATCCAATGTCCTCTACACAGACGAAAACGACTTGAATGACATCCAACACCAGCAGTTGGAAAATTCGAATAGTAGTGTGGAGGAGGAATATTATGAAGATGCACCAGAGAGCATCGAAGAACTTTTTCCATCCAGCCTACTCGGTACAACAACACTTAATGCTCCAATCATAACAACAACATCGTCTCCAATGCCATTAACAACACAATCAACGGCGGGTGGTGCAACAACAACAACGAATCGGGCGAAGCAGGGCAAACAGATTCACATAGCACGTAGAAAGCTTCTGCCACACGAACAATTACGCAACTACATAGAAGACGCTTACATCAGAATGCCATTGGCGGTGATTGTCGATCCATCGCCAGAGTCCCTCGAGAAGACGAAGGCACTTTGGCGAGAGGCGCTTAGATCAAATTTTGCCATTAAGATTGTTTTGGTCGCGCTGAATGCTTCAGGTAAGAAAACGAAATACTATATACACACACATACACATATTTTAACAACCGCCATAAGATTATGAATTATTTTCAGATTTTCTTGGTTTTCAGTAAGTCAATTGAGGTCAATTAGAAACTAGTTTGTATATAAATTCTCAATCGAAGGACAGTTGTCGTGTTAACAAAAAAATATGTTTACAACGACGCCTAATGATGGAGATGTGCCTGGCATTTGCATCCATCATTTGGATCAAGTGCAATAATTCACTTGGTCTCCAATTCTCGTTCGCTCCATGTGTCGCCGGCTAACCATGGTAACTTGAGCTTTTTTAACTTTTGCCTGTGTTTCTATGAGTTTCAGAGCGTGCCAAATAACCCACAGTCACACACTATATGTGATGATATTGCGCCAACTTATTATTCAAACATAAAAACAATTTCAGCGTTCATAACCAAACGACTTTGACCATGTTGAGAGACATTTTTTGTCTCCTTAATGGTGTTTGGTTTTTTTCTATATTTTTCGTTTAAACGGCAATGAAATAAATAACTCGAGTTATGTGGTCAAAAATCTTCACATGTATTTTCATATGATTTGCTTACGAAGTATATTTATAACCTCCTCATGTATAAAGAGATTAAGTGAGAAAAGCCGTGTTCAGATTTTTATTACACCGTTACCATTAGTCTAGCATATTTCCTTCACCTTGCTATTCATTTTATTAAAGAACGTTTTAAATTTTTCGGTAGCTTTTACTCATACTGAACAGAAATGGGAAATGCTGTTGTTATGGTCATCAAAGACAATTCACAAGTCCCTTAAAAAAGTATTACGCCAACTAACACTCCTCGAACAATCTTCAACAGCTGTAGTGTAAAGTGTTTGTATACACACCCATAGTGTGGGCCAAGTTGGGTTGCGTAACACGACCTCAATCTAGTCATTTGCGGGAAAAAAAACACATAGAACGACTTGTGTTATTTCGTTTAAAACGAAATTTATGGTGAAAAGACTCGTGGGGTTTCCTATGGTGCAATCTAAGACAAGTTTATTGCAGTTGCTTCAGTTCAAAACTTCATGGTGTTGTTCGTGTTGGTTCGTGTGACACGAATATTTGGAATCAAATACTTTTTCAACTCAATGAGTATACAGCTTGGCTGTGGCCACCAAGCGTTGAATACAAAGACTAAACTTGAAACTAACAACGAAATAGCATTCCGCCTTTTCTAAGTGAAAGCGATTTTGGAAAACAGGGGTTACTTTGCTTTATGTCGTTCCTAGTTCGAAATTTTTTTTTTTTTTACACGTAGGTATACATCTCAATAGAATGGTTTACTAAGGAGGTTTAAGCAGGGGAAACCCATTTAAAATTCGGTCAAAAAAGTATTTTCTTTTTTCGAATTAATATAATACAGGGTGGGTCATTCACAATTTCAAACTCTTCGTAAAAAAAACGGTGAGAGCTAAAATTATGAAACCAAAATGAAAATAAAGCTAAAAGTATGCCATTTAATAAAAAAATTTTACTTTTTATATAAAACATCCAGTAAGTAGTCGCCATGGCGGCGTAAACATTTGCGCACTCTTTTCTCTAAATTTTCCCGAACTCTGGCCAACATCATCCATGGAACCGCTGCAATTTCAGTTCGGATAGCTAATTTTAATGCTTCGGTATCTGGAGGCTTGCCTTCATACACCCTGCTCTTCAGGAAAAAGTCCGGCGTCGTCAGATCCGGGCTACGAGGCGGCCAAGCGAAGTCACAATTGCGCGAAATCAAGCAGTTACCAAATTTTTTTCTCAACAAGGTCAACACATCAGAAGTGGTATGTGAAGTCGCTCCGTCTTGTTGAAACCAAGTATCACGAAGACGAATATGTCTGAAGCGGAGAGAGGGGGAAAAAACTGGCACAGACCGACGAGGACTTTTGCTCAAGGCGTCGTTGACAGTTTTTATTGTTTGCCGCGTCCTTGATGTACGCGGACGGATGGTTAATGACATTACCCGATTCGCGGAAGTTTTTCACCCATCTATCGATAGAATGACGACTCGGGGGTTTTCGTGACGTTTTAAATTAAACTGTTTTCGAAAGCGCGCTGTGTAACGATTGCACTTTCCCCGTATTTTAAATAACACTCCACAGCGAAAGAACGTTGCTGTCGCGTCCACAGTGCCATAGTAACTAACCGAGTAATTTTCCATTAAGTGGCATAGTTTTATGCAACAGATGGCGTTGGAATCGTCGCGCTAACCCAGTTGATTAATTATTACGAAGCATTTGAAATTGTGAATAACCTTTTGCCCACCCTGTATTTTAACCCTCCTTAGCCCCGGCGTGTAGCATATAAGTGGGAGATCACGATCCTTCTAACTGCAAAAAAGGATTAGCAAGAAAAAGAACCCCTAACTTTGATTATGTTTTCATTGCATGCGAGTAACGCGATGGGTTTTTTTAACTCAAATCACTCACTCAAAAAGGTCGTTTTAAACAAACCAACACGATCTACGCCAAATCGTGAACGTTCGTATTAGGTGCATATATATAAGTTCATAAAAATAAGCATCTTATCTCTTAATATTATAGCCCTTTTAGACGGTCATTTCTGAGTTCAATTTTCAGTTCAGTTAAAAAAAGTCTGTGTAATCAGGTTGATGTTCAGTTGAGCCTTTATTTTATTTGTGAAAAATCAAATCAGAAAGAAAACTGAGAACTGAACTTAAAACTTATTGGAATTCCATCGGTTTCAGTTTCAGTTAAGTTTCAGTCAAACGCTTCAGTTTTTGGCATTTTGACATAAGTTTAACTGAAAGCTTAACTGATACCCTGATAACTGAAACGGAATGATTATCTTAAAGGGCCTTTGACATTGTTTCGGATCGCACTATCCGAACTGCCATGGAAACATTTTTTTCGGTTTTTCATTTTGTACAGCTTCAGACAACTACGCTTGCAAGACTTGATGTATAGGTATTCTTTAGTTGCTCACAGTAATGTCATCCCTGCAATTCACTCTCCAGGAGCGTCCAGAAGCATTCTCAAACCGCTCCATTGGTACAAAAAGATCGCTTTTCATGATTCTGAGGAGTGACAGCCGCTTCTCGATTTGAAGTGAGAATCGACTCAAGAAGCACTAACACATATTACTCAAATGTCAAAAAGAAAATTTTCTTCAAGGAATATTTCTTAAGAGCCATAGGTGTTTCACTCACACAAAGGAAATTACGTTTAACTGAATGGATACAATTTTGGGTGTTCCATTGGTTTTTGAAATGAGTGCTTCCCCGAGTGAAACCAATGGAAAGCGACATAAGTTACCAGCTGCTCCAACTTTTTGACATAACAACATCGCCTTTAAGAATAACAAATGGGCGCCAAGGTGTTACATTTCGAAACAATATTTGAATTAGGGAATGATAAGTGTCGCACTCGTATAAAAAACAACACAGTTTAGCTTACCCGACTTATAAAACAATCGACCTATGAGAAAAAAACATCTTAAGTAAAATGTATGTTTTGACATTGAACAACTTGTAGCTGGTTTTGTTAAAATAAAACAAATTCAATGTTTAACTCACAAAACAGGTTAGAACTAAGTTCTTAACTTAGTTTTGACACATTAAAATTCCATATTAGCATTGCAAATTGAGCACCAAAGTTATTCGTCTTGTTTAATTTTTTTGTTTTTATTTTTTCATGCAAACTTATAAACTTTGAATCTTAATGAATTCCGTGATATCCTTGATACAAAACATTTTTTACCTACTCTTTCACTACATCAAAATTGTAAAAAATACAAAAATGAATAAATTAAAAATCAAGCACAACTTATTACCAATTTAAACAAAGTTTTCAATTGGAAGTTCATGTATTACCGCTTTACGAAACAAGCAAAAGATATACATATATATGAAGTTTTTTTTTTTTATGTTTCAGGAAGTCCTACAGCCTACAGCTTCAATAACACACGTCAATTTCTGGCCGGACTAAACAGCATTAAGGAGAGCTCTGGTGGAAATGCATTTATAGGAGTAGTCCATGCGTCAGAACTTGTGCCATACGATAGTGCTGTTTTCATAACAACAGCTTCAATACCAGCTCATACCGACTTAGTTCAAGATGCAGCGATAACACTGCTCAAAAAGCGCATAAGGGTAATTCTTTTTTTTTTTTTGTATAAACTGTGGGGAAAATGGTGTTATGAAATTATTACTTTTTAGTTGTACTTGGTTTGGTATGGGGAACGATTGGAAACTGAAAACGAGACACAAGAAGCAGTTGGAGGAATTTTGGGAGAAGTGGCCATAAGGTCCGGTGGTGAGATACTTCATGTAGTTGGTAATGAAACATACCAGGAGATTGAAGGGAACACAGTAAGTAAATCAATTTAAAATAAAATTCCATACCATTTTGTTTGTTTTCCAAAAATTAAAACTTTTAATAAGAACCACATTCACTTAAAAGAAAGAGAAAGGTAAATAGCGTACCCACAAGGAATCTGTTGTAAAGAAAGTATCAGATCTTTGAGGAGCACCCTGCGCTGTATTATTTAACTAACCATTAATGGCACGTATATTTACTTCCCAGTTTTTGGATAAAATAAAGAACTATTTACCCGCTTAAGGGTATGGTCAATATTCTTTCGCCTGACGTCGTAACATTTAAAAACAAAAACCCCTTACTCAAATCAGGAAACGAACCCAGTATTTGGAACTCCTAGTACCATTCTTCTAAAGCATTATTCAGTTGCAATTGCAACATACTCGTATATTAGCTATGTATACTCTGCCCAACATTGCATTATTTATATTACACGAATCACTTAGAATTGAAAGCAACATACTTTTACTTTTCTCTCTCTCGGGTAACATTCACTCAATGTTGTAATCCAAAGTAGGTATGTAGTTGGTATTTCTGTGTAGTCTGTGATTCTTCCAAGCGTAAAACCACTGATGGACAGTACAGCGTAATTGGATCATATTATGTAGTGCAATAAGATGTAATACGAGACACTTGACAGAGAGTGTTTTGTAATAATTCATTGCAGGACTTTGCTATAGTCCGCACTATAATACATTTCTTTTTTTTTTTTTATTTCAGCTTACATTGATCGCCGATACATATCTGGGGTCACAAGAAATCGATATACCAGTGGACACGACTCTGTCTAGTTTGCATGTGAAAATCGATTCTCTAATGCGAACAGCTACATTGGAAACTCCGCATGGTGGTTAGTTTTATTGAATCTTCCTTAAAATACAAAAATCAATTCTATTCGGTAAAACAACAAAAAAAAAAACAAATTCTTTAACAGAATCATTTTTGATCTCCTTTTAAATTACAAACAAACATGGGTTTTCCTTTTACATAAATATTTCCTTGCTTCAAATTACACAACAACACACATTAACACAAATGAACCAACCACAACACAAACCACAGTCTGTAAATTCTGTTCAATGTTTTAATTTTTTTTCTACCAGCAAACACTAACTTTTTTTTTAATGAATGTTTAGTTTTAAGAGAACAATTTTTATTAATATCTTATTTATTATTTCTACTATATATGCACTTAATATTTGTAAAAATGTAATTTAATACTTAGCAATAGCAATCTTAAACCAATCGACCCAGAGAACGAGTAAAAACCAACTATCCAGTTTTGTCCTTTAATTTTTGTATAGCTATGTACTGTTTTTTTTTTTTTTTTTTTTTTTGTTTAAAACATACTTATCGAATAATTAACCGTAGTACAAACCAATTAATAATAGTTTTAATAATAAAGTACGCTGAAATTGGGTATTGTTTCAGCAAAATATTATAGACCAACTTGTTTGTGTGCGTATTTTTTAAATAACAACTTGTAGTTTGTTCGTCCATCATTAGGTAAGTTTTCTGTTGTAAATATATAAATGTACCAGTACCTATTGTTTTTGTCTTTTCGTTTTCTATTTGTCTGCAAAAAATGTAACGCACTGGGGAATATACTAACAGTAATTGAAACCATACAACTGGGTGAGTCTTAAAAAAAAACAACTTGGCTGGCAAAATTAAAGTAAGTGCACTAACACCTGTGTTTACATTGTCTTATTTATTTCCATTTACTTTCTTCTTTCTTATAACCAAAAACGTCCAAAGTTCTGACTTTTATAATAACATCTTAAATTCTCTTTTTCAACAATCGAAAATAATATAATAAAATAAACAAATATAAATATTTCAGGATTTCATAGGTGGAATATAGTTTGAGTTGCATTGCTTTTCTACTGAGAGGAATGGAGAGACTGACAATTTTCTCATTTGCAGGTCATCTTCTCGCAAGTCCCAATAACCGCGAAAAAATTTTGAATACTTCTGAGAATCGATTCCCTACTTCCTCAGCTTATTCCGACGTCAAAACTATTGTTCCACCAAAACAACAGACAGGATCTTAGTCTTAACAAATCGTAAATCAAACTTTCCAGATCAGTAGTGCAAGTTCTGGTTAGAACAAAGGCTACATATTCGCATAACCTTAAAAATGCTGTAGTATAGAGTGCAAAACCCAAGTAAGAAGTTCAATTGCAAATGGGGTATGCTTTTTTAGTTTTTTTTCACAGGTTTTGTATGGGTTGTTTCCCATTTTATTACCTCCTGCAATGACAATTCTCAACAACTATAGAAAATGACGTTTCAACCCCTGAATTTTCAAAGCTCTTTACTTCCAACTAAATGACAAAGTTTGACTTATTTGTTGGTCTTTTTATATAAAATCCATAGCCTTTATTATTGGTATAGAAAATAGTGAAATCTTCCAATGCAACGAGTTTATCGAAAGTAAACTGTTTGCACTGGTAGATTATATTATTCGGACATAAAGAGTTTTGCACAAGAGTTACGTCAAGCTTTGTTGAATTCTTCCGGTAGGATATTCTTGGCTGTGTATTTGAAGTGGTTTTTGGTTATAACACACAACGAATCAGGGCCGACGAATTGTTTAAAGGAATCGCTTTGAGCAAGCTGGAATCCAATGGAGGATAACAGAGTTTTTCCTTTCCAGTTCTTCCGTACTAGTTTGGATCCTATCTTGGGTAAAGTTTTCGGTTTGGAATATAGGCGAATGATTACCAAAATTTATTGAAAATTATGTTCTAGATCTAGGTGATTCGTTGAAAATGCTGAAAGCTGTGATAGTTTTCGTTTTTGAGCCGTCAGTACACCAGACCATAACTTTCCATTTGCACTGATAGGACTGAGAAATCATTTTTCATTGCTCTCGTGAACTTGCTGAGAGAAAAAATTAACTACAACTCGTTTTTTAACAAATCAAATATGAACGATACAATAGACTAAGGCATTGCATGACTCACAAATTTTTTATAAATTGACGGGCCAGTAATACTTTTATTATTATATTCAGATTCAATAGTCAATTTCTTTATTAATTCTTTTGAGCTAACATTCATCAGATTTATTTGTAAGGCGATATTAGTCCACATTTTAATTTATAAATTGGTCAATATATCATCGTTTTTAGTCCTCATAGATATTTTGATTTCGTAAATATATTTTCTATTGGTCTTCTATTAGAACACACATTCTTTTTTGATGTAAAAAAAAAACTACTCAATTGCGTTATGCACAATAAATAAACGAATAACCTCACATCGAGTCGCTTACAAACACCTGAGGACCTAAGCAGATTATATACACTTTTGTTTTGCTTCCAAATATTGCTAAAAGCAATCGCACTTTACGTATTACGCACATACCCAAAAATTAAACTGAGTCATCTAATATTATTAGTGATGGACAGACGGTCCCGAGCCTACTATACCGACTGTTATAAGATTCGGTCGTTGAACTTTGGCCAGGGCCCAGGTTCCGTAACTTTTCAGACGATTATCGTTCAATCGTCTATCGTAGATTGCATCGTCAAAAGATTGTTTCATATATAATTTTGCTTTCAGTGGTTCGTGGAAAGCTATTTTACTATCGTCCTACAAATTTCGACTTTTTCAGGGTCGTAAACTTAAAGTTCAGACGATAGTCGTCTAAAACGTTACAGAATCCAGCCCCAGGACTGAACACGGTTTCCTTGATAACCTCATAAATTGTCAAGAAAAACCTAGGTATTGCCATTCTCGGACGTGTCTATATGCACTCACGGTGTAGGTGGTGTTACAACGCATATCTGATAAAATCTCTCAGAGAGAACCAAATACTTTTTTGTAGCTCTACGCCGCATTTTGAGTAATATGAGTGTAAAAAATGCGGTGCATGTGGTGTAGGTTGGTGTTACGCCGTAAGTTTAAGAATACATACTCTCAAAGAGAACCAATTGCAGTCGTTTCAGTTGAAAATCTCCTATCTCCTAGCTTTCCCAGGTTTTGTGCAGACTTGAAAATGTTGTTAGTTTTGTCATTGAAGTGCAGAGTTAAAATAATTTCAAGAGGTACACAGCAACACAGATCAGTTTTGTTTAATAAAATATCAGGTATGTATTCTAATGAAAAAAAAACTCAGTTTTTTTTCTATTGTGCTAAATAAATATTGAAAATGGCAAACCTCCCCAAAGAATAAAGTCCAATCAGAAAAAAAGATTTTCTGGAAAAAGTACCTTTCATTACATATCTCAAAAACTAAAGTGAATCATAACGACGCAAAGTTTTGTAAAAAATTTTATTCAAAGAAAAGAAAGCCTATTTTTTTTTTGAAAATTTTGATTTCGCTAAAACAACTTCAATCAAAAAGTTGATTGAAAAACAAACTATGAATCAGTCTTCAAAAACACAATAACGCATGGTGGCTTAAGTATTATTTTTTTCTTTTTCACTTTAAGTCAATTTTTTCCAAAATTGTCCCTTTGGCCGAGATAGACATGAAATATACTCCCGATTTTTTTCTTGTCTCGATTCAACCTATGTATCTATCCTAAACTTTTGTTGCATTTAATGCAAAACACCCTTTATATTAAATACACCCGATTTCAATATCATCTACGAGGACAGGTGCAACGTACTACGTATAACATTGCTGTAAGATGTGTTAAAATTTTTACTATTGGACTTTTTGCGAACCTTTATGTCGAGTAGGTACGACAGCATTTGCTTGAGTACAGCATTTTTATGATTTTTAACAGAACACGTTTGTTAAGTTTTTGTTCATAGAATTTTGAACATCTCGTCCTTACTCATATAAAAATACAAACCCATACAACGATTGCGATTTTTAACAATGCGCACTTATGATCATTTATGTCGAAATACGTATACGAGCATCAAATGTTAGAACTATTGATGCAGATATGTTTCCGCTCCGAAGCGAGAAACTAGTGAATGTTCCTGAAACTCAAAATCAAAGATAAACCGTGTATACTGACTCCCATAAGCTTTTATTTATCTGTCGTAAAAAACACCGCTCAGAAAACAAAATAAGATTTAAAAAAAAACAACACCTCATGCTCCAAACATACGTTTTTATATTGAACCTTGCACTTGGCCTTGGAATGTGTACGATCTCAGTGACTAATATAGTACACCACCACGTCACGTCCAATTGTGTACTTTGTGCCAAGCACAACCATGAATGATTTATTAATTTATTTAAGGTTCCTCACCGCAACTTACCTACACCAATTTGTACAAAATAATGACACACATAAAAGAGCGGCAGCAAAAACCTAACCGAATGTTGTTTTGACTAATTTTTGTTCTGCTTTTTTTTTAAATTGTTTTCCCAACATGCGCAACAGACCAAAACCATAGAGATACCGAAAACATTTTCTGACCTTTTGCAGGTTTTATAAATGCTAACACTTTTTTACTCTTCAAAATATACGGATCATCAATTGAATAAAGAAATTAACCAATGACAAACCTTTTTTCTTTCGCACCAAAAAGTTTCACTCCTCGACGGGAAGAAAGTGGAACTTGAGATTTCCTTTGTAGATAGTATATTTTTCAATTAAATTATCTTGCACCATTTATTATTATTGAATTGAACTTTCAAATTTCACTTTGAACGCGGAATTGCTTTTGGGCGAATAGATTAAATGACTTCTTTTTTTATAATTTTGTGGTGTAATGATTTTAGAAGAAAGTTTTGCCAACTTTTGCTTTGACGTTTGATAAATTGTTTGTTTTGTTGTTGTTTATTGTTTTTTTTTTATCTTTGCGCATGACAAATGGAAGTCAGCTGTTTATATAAAAGAGATGTAATTTTCTGTTATACTGTCATACATGTACATGGAAGTAAGTTATGTACCGTTTACACTTTTTTCCGTTTGTAGAAATTAATTTAAAAAAATTGGTAAAATTCAAATCGCGCCTTCTGTCACAAAACGATGGCCAGCTCGATGCTTTTGTACCACTGACCAAAGTAAAGAAAACAACCAAGTTTACGATGAAACTAGTACCCGAGCTTTTGGACGAGGAATACAATGTTTTCGTGAGAGCCGACCGGAAAGCCGATATTTTTCTTGGTAAGTAATCGAGCGACTTGCTAAAAAAAAATATGTACTCGTATACGGAAGAATAGCTAGACACAGACTGCTCTAAAATAGAATAAAAGCTTAGTTTGGCAGATTTTTGAGAATACACTGATAAGAAGTTGAAATCAGTTGATAACATTTTCACCCGATTAATTGGCGTAAATCAGCTGCACGTCAATGCAATCATCTGGTTGATGTTTTCAAAACATTATCTTTTATGGAATTTGAACATTCAAGCATTTTATTTTAAGTTGGGTGTAGCAATAAGAGCATCCGTTAGCTAGGCATACGCAATTTTAGAAAACGAAAGTGAAACAAAAATAGAAATAGCGCAGTCAATGTATCACTCCTAAGGTTTGAGCTTTTAAAGCCTACTATGTATGATTAGAAGCTATATAATGAATGGTATTTGTGCTTTCAGTATTTTAGAACTTATTTGCTTGATTTTCTCTCTTGAACTATGCAGCCATTTATTTAAAAGATAAAACCGGGAGGCCTGCCTACACTTGCTGAAGCCAATGCAGCGTACCGCGCAGGCGGATCACTAGTGAGAAGCAGATAAGAAGTAGAGCTTTGATCCCTTCCACATCACGATTCCGGTGGCACCGTAAAAACAAGACAAACAAATAATAAAATAGTAAATAAATAAAATAGTAAAATGATAGAAAATATTTTATGTTCAAGTTCGCGTTGTGCCCGTGGCCGTTACGTAATGGTTAGCATGTCTGGCTGTTGCGTTGGAGGTTCGTTGTTCGAATCCCAGACACATTAGAAAAAAATGTTTTTCATGGGTATCGCTTTTTTGTGAATTGCTTATTGAACCCAGGAATTCATAACTTCAATTTCAAACAAACGAAAATGGTTAATTTTTTTAGCACTTCAATCATTACTATAGTCTGTTTCTAAAAAAAACGTTTACAAGGTTCGACCCATGGGTGGCGATAGGTTTTAAGACAAACTGTAGAGCAGAGTTAGTTATTTGCAGTCATATCTAATCTTACATGCATTGCTATTTATGTTGACGGCTTAAACAACAGAGCGAGGAGTCCCAGAGCCTAGCGCGATTCTCACAACCAAGCCTTGTGAGGGAATGGAGGGGACCTACAATTTTCTGCCAGTTCCGAACAGCTAATCAAGAAAACTTTTCATGGCAATGAATTTAGTAACGGAGGACTTGCCAATTCCTCGCGCAAGGCGATATCCGTGGAAAAACATTTTTGCCTCTGTTGAGATTCGAAGCACGAACCTCTGGATTAACAGCAGACATGCTGACCATCACGTCACGGATACAACAAAAATAACAACATTTTTTTGCATAAGAAGCCCTTTCAGAAAATTTCAGTTACAAACTAAAAATACATATACTTTAAGAGCCACACAAAAGTAGTTTTAATATGATCAATTCAATCAACCATTTTCCCATTCTCTCAATACTTATGGCAATCAATGATGAAGTCTGCGTAGCACCGAGTGGTTGATTAGCTACCATACAATAGACTAGTTTATTCCCTTCATACTCGTAGCTACCAGCAATATAATATTTTAAAAAGAGAACTCAAATTGCAAATTTCAAATAGAAAATAATTCAAATCCCATTCACAGATGACATGATCAGACGTCTTAATTTTGTCTACATCAATGGACTGCCATACACACGGGGTGGACGTGAGCATGTTATTACAACACACGATAGTCTTCGCTTTCCAGAAGAAACAACAGATCCCGATTCGGAAATATTTCCAGTTATTTCATCGCACGATCTAAACAAAACAAGTATTCTAAACGAAAAGCAAGCGATTTTAACCAACAGTGTGCTGCAGCAAGGAATCACTAAAATCGACATGGGAATTCAATCGCAGATACTTGTCGCCCCTGGTATGATGGCCAGTCTTTATTTCGAGGTATCGAATCTACGAACGGAGCCGATATTCCATAACATTCAGGTGACTGATGAGCAACGTTTTCTGAGGACTTTATCGCCCCAAAGGTACTAAAAAAAAATTTTAAGAAAGAAAGAAGGTATAACTTCATGATTTTTGTAATCCTAGTATTTTTCTTCCATCTGGTCAAACTGCTACAGTCACAGTAACAGTTCTCATTCCTAACACAACACCCCAAGGCACTAAAGACACAATCAAGTTTATGTGTCTTGGTTCTGGACAGACATCTCAGTCGGTTGAATTGAAAGTTATAACAAGCATCGATGCGGAGGTACGCACATTTCTTTGGTTTCAAGTTATTTCAGGTTAATAAAATACATATTGTCTTTTAGGATACTACACCTCCAAGCATATCATGGCAGTTTGGAAGCAGATGTGACAATGTTCGCACTGACATCGCATCGTGCTCTGAAAAATACTGGACAATGGACATCGTCGCACAAGATTGGGAAACTGGATTGCTTCGCCTGCAGGCGACACCAACTGGATTGATAAATCGAAATACAATCACAGTGGGAACAAATCAACCACTTCGAACTACATACTCTGCCAGTTGTTGCCAACCAAAAGTAACTCTTATCGCTTATGACATTGCAGGAAATCAAAAAACTCATAATATCGACGTTCGAGACATAGTTCTGTCGGAAGCATCAATTGCCGCGATAGTACTGGGTGTTTTGTTATTAATTTTATTGATAATATTGATTGTTATTCTTATTGTTTGGTGTCTCAGAAGGAGGAGAGTTTCCCATGACTTGCCTTCTTATAGATCGCACTCTCAAGTTCGATAAACTTAGTTTCTCTAAGTGCCATTTGAATGAAGTATAATAGAATAAGGGTGAATGGGAGCAAGTCTTGCCAAATAAATTAATAATTTAAGTATACTTTTTTAACGACTGTTGTTTTCTCTCTTGTGTTTCTTTTACTGTTTAACGTTTAAGAATAGCAACAAGTGTCTGCTATGAAAATAAGAAAAAACGAAGCGTTTATGTACTTAAATCACTCACCTCGACTGCTGACAACCGGCACAGGATGTACTATTGGTGGAGCCGCAGGTAAGAGGACGAGTTTGTTTTGAAAATCGTCAAAGGTCAGTCCAGTCACAGAGGCACTCAGTAACGGATTCTTAACAACTCGTGCCGATGTTGGTGGTGCTGCCAATGAGGACGACGTGTCACCTTTTGATCTTTCTGACATGATTTTTTTCTTACAATGTGTTTTTAAATAAGTTTTTCTCCTCTACGGGCACATTTGTTTCAACGCACACCAATTGGAAATTGTTTGCTTTTTAATCACAGAAAAAAATAAAAAAACAATTGGGGGTATAAAATGCTTTAAATCAAATAATAAAATAGCCAACTGTTTCAATAAACTTTACTTTTGATGAAAAAATTTAATATTTTGCTCTTTGTCACTTTGACGTTTGAAAGACAACTTTTTAGACAGGTATGTTAAAGAGCAGTCGAAAGCTATAATCGAACAGAACGTTCCAGGTTAAAAGAAAATAATACTAACGGCCATATTATTCACCCAATAAACCCGGGTTTAAATTTACATCCGGATGTAAAGTCGCATAAACCCAATTGTCAAATGCAAATCCATATTATTCACTCCTAATAAACCCATTGGATTTAAACCGCATTGTGCTGTTGGGTTTATGTATTTACATCCGGATGTATTTTGGGTCCGTTCGTGCACTATAAAAAAACAAAACAAAAATTTGACAACTGGGTTTATTTCTATTGGGTTTAAATTTAAAGAGTGAATAATATGGCCGTAAAAGTGACTGTCATAACGGTCATAACCCTGCGGCTACACGATCAACATTGGCAGGCCATAGGCTCATTCACATAATCTTTCAAATTCCTGTCCGTGTTTTGTATGTAACGTATTCGACTTAAAGGCTATGGCCCAATGACTCCGTCAGACTTCAACTTCAACTTCAACTTCAACTTTAAAATATGTGAAAATTTTGGATGGCCCAATGAATCCGTCGCGTTAATGCACTTTTGTTACACAGAGCACCATGTGTGTGAGCATGTGTGTCTACCAACCAATAAAAAATACCAATAGCAAATGTCAAAGTCGTTAAGTGCGTTGATATTAAAAATGTTTTAATCTCAACGCCGACACGGACGCCACGTACGTATGGGCCATTCCCCATAAGAGTACATGTGTTTTAATCGAGTTGTCAGTTGTGGCCGCTGAAGTCAAACGCGTGACGGAGTGATTGGCCCATAGCCTTAAGCCTTGCGCAAACCAATGCGGTGAGTGCGTGCGATGCGATTGCGATAAGTCAAATCCCTATGTAATCTTATGGACGTTTGACTTAATGCATAGGGATTTGACTTAACGCAATCGCATCGCACGCACTCACCGCATTGGTTTGGGCAAGGCTTTACAATTTGCCAGGCAATTTGCTAATTTTTTTTATTATTTAAGGACCTCACAGACCAAAGCGTTTTTTCAGTTGCGGTAGCTACAATTGTCGTTATCAAAATTAAATTATACAGCGACTTACGTGAATACCCGCACCAACGTGACAAAAAACCAGCGTTTATATACACTTGTATTGTCGCGACGGTGAAAATGGTGACAACAGCATTCCGGTCACTGACGCAGTTGCAAAAACGCTTTGGTTTGGGGACAATCTTTATTTTCGAAATAACTCAAATGAAAATACGAGTACATTAGAAATTAGTGCAAGTTAATAGTCAGCGTGTTTTTAAGAGAAAGTGCAGGCTCTTGTTTACATCACTCTAACTTTAAAATGGGGACATTAAATACAAACGATTTATAAACACTACACTAGCTAGTGACAACTTTAAAATGAACTTGGTTAAAACGAATGTGAACAGTACCAAAATTTTGATAGTATAGGCAGATGAAGTGAGGTAACTAGGTCTAGGTCTGCAGTTAGTTTTTTGTTCTTTCTTCAATTCATTTTCATTTTTCTAGGATGTTTTGATGAAGCTGTCAATTTGATGGCTACTCAAATTGCTTCTCAGCTAGCTTTAGAATATTCCATACTAGTTGGCTTTCAATGACGCTGTTCAGACAGTCGCAAGTCAACCATGCAAAATTGACGTCTATCAGCCTTATTTATTAGATTTCACTAATACTCGGTTCAACCTGGTATTAGTTAATACTAGTATTAGCACTTAATACTCCCTTACGCCAGGCCGAGCGAATCCTTATTTATAAAACATTTTCCAACCCGTATTAGTTAATACTTGCTTATGTCAAATTTTTCATCAAAAAAATGACCCATCTATAGCTCTGGTAACTATAAACGTCAACAAATCCCATTGTGCACGTTCAATGCATCAAGTTTTTTCAGATAATCTAACTTCTTTCGGGCTCTGATTGGCAAGAGTTTTAGTTCTTCTTTTGATGCGTGACTTTTGACCAATCAGAGGCCAAAAAAAGTTAGATTATCTGAAAAACTCAATTGCGTTGAACCCGAGCATTATGATTGTTTTTTTTTTTTGTGGTTGGCGGAAATTTTTCCAAAATGGATATTAAACAAAACAAAACAAGAAATATTAGTTTTCATTTATTAATTTATTTATCTCGCAGTTAAGGCGGAAAAAGAATTAAAACTACTCATAAAACCAAAATAATTTTACACTTTTCCTCCAAAAATTTGAACAAAATGACATTTAGACCTTAATCCTCCGTTAATACTCCTATGAACCAGTATTAGCCTAATCCGCCGCTAATACTGGTGTATTTTTTTTATAAATAAGGTTTGGAGTATTAGAGGAGTATTAAGTTCGTAGTAACCTTAATCCGCCGATAATACGGGTTTATAAATAAGGCTGTATATGTTTTTTCTCTTTCCCACATAGTTGTAAGAAAGAGACGTAATTTTGCGCCGGAATTTTTAAAAAATTTTAAATTTTCTTGGTTGAGTTTTGACATTTCCATGTTTTGACACTTGTGTTTTTTTTCGAGTAAAGACGCTGTTTTTTGAAAAAAAATGTTCTTTTTCTTGTTCCTGAAGCAAAAATACGAAAATAAATAAATTATTTTTTCAGTTCAGTTCAATTTCTGAGTTTTTTTTTTCCCAAATCTGAAGGCAAAATAATCGTCAAAATAAATCCATCGTGTTCACATTAGTTTCAGTCTGAACACGACGGGGTGGCGGAATGTCGAAATAGCACGGTTGACTTGCGCGAGTCTAAACACCGTCAATTTTGAAAAACTGGATTGTGTGTGCTAGAAAGTTCGATTGCATTGTTAATGGCTTGCACGATATTGTTGATTTGTTAAAAGCCAGATGTCTACATTCGGGTTAGGGTACTTCTACTTTATCAAACGAGTATTGATTTTATCTTGTATTCTACTTCATTTAAGACAACTGCAAATCCATGTAACTATACCATTAACCGAAAACTCTTCAGTTTTCGAACGCGTTCTTTTTAAAACTTTTATAACAAATTCAAACAGTCCCAAACATGCTTTTCAGTTTTTTGACGCCGAGCTGACAGCAGCTGTCAATCACCGTCGCCCGCCGAATAATGCTACCGTTTGAATCAAAACACTGCCGCTTTTCTACTTTTCACTTGCAATAATCAAAATTCATACAAATAACTTATTTTATCGGTAAATTCATCAAAACACACCTAATAAACAAAACATGAAAAACTCATTTTGCCGCATTTGTCGTGGACGATTTAATTTAAAATATCCACCCGCAGCTGTTGACAGTGAAAATAGAAAAAATATTTTGGCTTCTC
This sequence comes from Melanostoma scalare, assembly GCA_949752695.1. Classification (NCBI taxonomy): domain Eukaryota; kingdom Metazoa; phylum Arthropoda; class Insecta; order Diptera; family Syrphidae; genus Melanostoma; species Melanostoma scalare. Next base: position 2,385,787 of record OX456985.1, read on the forward strand.
GGGTATGACCTAAATGCAGTACAAAAAAAATCGAAATTTAAATATTTTTTTTTTTTGTATCCAGATCGCAGAAAGCGGGGAAATTTCAGATAACATTTGCTGGGATTGCGAAGAAACGCTTCTAGGTTTTCACAAAAGCGTTGGCGAAGACAATGACGAAGAAGAGCCTGTGGTTGTAGACGACGACGAAATTCTTTACAAAAGTTTGGAAAAAACTACAAAACATTGTTTCTCAAGGAAAACTGAAATTATTCAAATTGACTCTTCTGATTCTGACCCTGAAGAACTTGTGATAGTCCCCCAAAACGACGATATTATTAGCGTAGAATCAGCGAAAACAATAATTAAAGAGAATCGTACTGGTACTTTAAAAAATAAAAAGAAAAAAAATGCGAAGAAGGTAAGTTATGGTGTCTTATCCAATTTAATGCTGGTAGTATTGAGAAGCTCACAAGTAGTTGGTCGTATTTTTTTATTTATTTATTATTATTTTATTATTCAAAATAAGAATCGAACCTCTATAGAAATAGTCCGACTCTTTGCGTTTCTCTACGGAAATTGGATCTCTTTATAGAGAGATGTGTTGCACTTACCTGTAACTAATTGTAATTCCAGCAATTGTTGTAGAATTAATATTTTTGAATCTTTTTTGTATTGTTAAAAGCACTATACGAGGCCAAACGGACATCGTTTGAAAAAAAAAATCTGTTTTTTGTTTGTTTTTGTAGACCAAAAGGTTATGAAGCGTCCTTTTTCGTTCGGCTCGTCAGTTATCTTTTTAATTACTGCTTTAAACCTTCCTTAGGAATATTCTTCAAAAGCAAGTAAATGCTAGATTTTATAGACCAAGTGCTAGCAACGAGATAAAAGGGATAAGGTAAAATCAACATAAAAACACCTACCTAACAACCACGTACATATAGCCTGAAGGAGAGAGGGGAGCGGTCAAATGCGCTTACTTTCATATTCTTGTAATTCAAGTTTGATAAGCTGCTCGACAAATTTTGTTGAAAAATTTGTCATTTCCAGAGTTTTGATACTTCTTCCTTTTTTGGGGTTTTGAGCTTTGTGATCTCGATCCATTTGTCTGATTCGCATTAGTGATCCGTCTGGCCGCGTTGCCTTCTTGAATGCGTCAGCCCTGGTTTGGACTGTTAAATGTCTGGGGCCATGAAATGTCTGTATCAGGAGTGTTTTGTTTTTTCCTTTCTTTTTCTTCCTTCGCTTGTCTGAACGTTGTATGATATTGCTCTAGATCTCGCCTTACCAACTGAGCCGATCGTACTCTTTTTTTTTTAAGATGGTATTTTTGACGTGAAGTCTTCTACGGATCTTGGTACTTGATTAGCTTTGTTACTTATTTGTTGTTGTTTCTTTTTTCTTATTTCTGTTTCCTGTTTTACCTGCTGCCATCAACTTACTCTCTTTATATTTTATTCATTATCCAACATTTTGAACGTTATCTGATAGTTTTTTACCCACTTCATCCACCCAGACTGCTTCAAAGATCCCAGAAAGACACGTTGGAAGCACAATTCCATTCATAAAATAAATGTCTGAAATGGGACAGTCCTCCGATAGTAAATTCATTGTCATGAAAAGCGCTTTCTCGATTGGCCTTTAGGAATCGGCAGAAAATTATAGGTCCCCTATCACGGCATGGTTGTGAGACATGCGTTAAGCCCCGAAGTTCCCCGCTCTGTTGCGCCACGCTATTTAATTTTTTTTAATGTGCATATCTGGATTTATAAACGGGCAACACAAGTACTCAGTCTGGACTAATACGGTGCCCACGTTTATCCAAATGTTTTGTGCTTCTTGCAGGCATGTAGGTTCTTCGCTTATGATGGCTCCATGATCATCAAAGAATAGTTGATATACGTTGGTGTGTGTACTATATTTTCCAGCGGGTTGTCAAAGACTGCGATAGATAGCAGAGGACTAAAGTCTCTTCCTTGGTGTACATCTACTTTGATTTGAAATGCTTTAGTGACTCCAACTTCGAGGCAAACCTTGTATTTAAAGGGAACTATGATCGTGCTTTGAAAGCCGTTTTCTTTTTCCTTATCACTGCTTTAACTTCATCAATCCACCGCCTGTCAGAAGACGGTTTTGCTATAAGACAGTTTCATCCAGTATCACTTTAGTTTTTCCAGCAGTCTTCCACCCGAAACTTCATAAATTGGACTACAAGTAGGAAGTCAGGTTGCTTTTCTGACCACTACTGCTTTAAGTGACAAGGTTTGGGTCTTGTTTGATAAGTATGGTACACAATGAACCATTTCATAAGCACATAATTAGAATACCTATATGATAATCCTCGTTTGTCTTCCCAACATTTCTATTTGAATCTCGGCCCACAAACAGAAACTCCTCTTTGGGATACCCTTAGTAAATTGTAAATTGTTAAAATATATAGAAAATAAATTGCATGTTTTTGGATCTGCTCACATACAATCTGGGGATCAAATGCACTGACAATACTCCCCACCATTCCGTGAATCACCAATTTAGGACATCAACCAATCAGTAGTCTTTGAAATGGTCAGCACGCTGGCAATTAAGTCTTCCACTAGAATGATACCGGTTCTGACCGGTCCCATATTAAAACATCTTGTAGGCGTTTGACTATACATATGTACATAAAAATAAAACGGGTCCCGTTTTCTGTATTTTACAAAATCTCGGAGATATCCAGTCGTGTAAACTCTGGGATCTTTACCTTGTGAAGTTGTGAGATGTGATTACTATGTTAGTCGCCTTTTACGACAAGCGGAGAGGTGCTGCAGTTATATTCTAAGCCTTTACTCCACAGACTTTTTTTTAGTTTCTTAGCTCTCTAAATTTAATTTTTGCTCTCATTTCAGAATGACCTTGTTAAAATGAACACAAAAATTGACAACATCCCCAGAGGCAGAGTTTTTGAAAGTATGAAATGTCCAGTGTGTCCGTACCATTCAGGAATCGAACTTGAAGTTGTTTATCATATCCGTCAGACACATCCGCAATACACTGGCGATACTCTGCGATTTGTGACTAGAGAAGGCGATTTAAAACTAACTAGAAGGATAATATTTGCCTTTTTATGGACATTCTTCGAGTGTATAGAATGCGGTAAAATCCATGACAGATTTTGGCCTCACAGAAAACATTTATCATCGCATGATAGAAAAAATCCGAAAGACAACAACAATGCAATAGGCAACCCTCATAAACACATGGTAATTAAAATTCATAAAGCAAAACGTGCCTTAGAAGAGATAAATCAATTAAAAACAATTGACCCTGTTTCCCAAGCACAAGAGATTAAAAAGTGTCAAGTCATTGACAAAACATTAGTCTTAAAACTTCACAAGGCGGACCAGAAAAGTTTCACTGAAAATCAACAGCGTAAAAGTGATGAAAATAAAGCCTTTTTGCGGAAAAAGCAGCTTCAAGCTAGAAATGAAAGGAGACGCCAAAAAAGAGCCGAAGCAAGACTTGCTCTACAGAAAAGCAATCAAATTCCTAAGCCAACATTTAAAATGCCACAACAACCTGCCCCACGTGCATCTTCGGTAACAAAAGCAATTGTACTCCAACAAAAACAGCATAATTTCCCATGTAAAATTTGTTCAAAAATATTTCCTAGCTTTATCCGCTGGAACGATCATATGATGAGAAACCATTTTACAGTCGAATTTTCAAAGGAAATTGTCTTACAAGGGAACGCGTGTAGAAAATGTGATAAGCGTTTTAAGGATTACAGTGCTCTTAGTAAGCATATTGGTCTTTCACACCGACGTAAGTACCGTCTTGTTGAAATCAATGGAAACGACAAAGAAGAACCTTGTTGTCTGAAAATGACAACAGAAAGTGTATCCAAAGATCAACAACAGACTGAGAGTTTGCCTTTTACTGAATCTTGTACCTCTTTTTCGCCAAAAAGTGCCTTATTATGTCAGCATTGCGGATTTTTGTTTGCTAATTTGGCGTCGATGCAGGAACATACGTCTACTCATACGCTCAATGGAGATGTTGAACGTATTTTCTTCCGAAAAATATCAGCATAGAATCGAAGAGTTAATATCTTTTCAAAGTTGATTTCATCTTAAATGAACTGTTTTTTTTTTTTTTTTTTGCTTAAATAAACTTAGAAATTTACTTTTGTTTAGCCTAAGAACTCGTGATTAATGTGAGAACTCATATCACGAATTATTTAATTGTATGTATGTCTAGTATAGTGTTAACTGTTAAGTTAATGTTATTCAAAATATGAAGAAAGGTATTATAGAGCCGAGCGTTTATGTTATGCCACTCTCATGGCTGAAGCTTATGTTTTTTTTTTTGCTAATTTGTTCTAAAGCAGTTAAATTTTTCAACTATAGTAAAAACACAAATAAAGAAATTAGTAAAAAATAAAATTGACTTACAAATAATTTTAAATGTTTTAAAGTTTACTTCAAGCTGTTAACAAACATGTTATATAAAACTTGTGCTTGTCTAGCGCTCTATAGCTTAAGTAAATCAGGAGGTGTATTCACGATCATGAAAAATATAAAATTTAAATATTTTTTGTAGGCTAATGTTATCACGTAAAAAGAGTCGAAAAAACTAGCAAAGAAAAAAAAAGAAGCAAAATTTGTTCAAAAGGTTGTAACAAGATAGAAAATCTTTTGATGAAAGTTATATGATGAGTCAACTCATGTTTCCTTCGAAAATACTAGAGATATATATATAAAAAAAATATAGCAACAAATTAAGCCCTTCCCGCAAAATCATCGCAAGCGACATTTTAAACAAAATAGTTTCTTTTCTACAATTCAAAAGTCTACATTGTTTAGTATGTGGTGCAAGATGCACCAGTGGTGCAAGATGCACCATAGCTATATTTGCCAAATACGCCACTGTATTGGCGTATGGCTCACTCAAATGTATCCGTTACTTCCAGTAACCACGGTAGAGTTCAGTCTGGTAGTGTTTCTCTTAGCTGTCACACGTGTGCGGAGATTTTTTTATTTTCACAGCGAAAAACGAAAAAAAGAGGGTGAGTTAATTTTTGTAATATTTCCATGAAATTCCAGTGTTAGTTCATTTGAAAGCACTAAAAGATTTGCTTGGACTTTTGTTCTTATTTTCATGTGAAGAGTGCGTAGTTTTGTTACGTACTTTTTGAAGAGCTATAATTTGTATCAAAAATTCCATGGTGGTGCAAAATGCACCACACAAGCGTAGTGCTCAATGCACACTCAATGATCCTACTGTATCGGGACCTACCAAACGGCAGCACTCCTTATATAAATTTTCCGAATCCCTGGATTCACTAAATATTAGTTGAAAGGAATTATTATTTGTTATTTAGTTTTGTTTCTTTTTTTTGAGAATAATTTATTTTTGTTAATTTTTTGTGTGATATCAAGTCTTTCTGTTTATTTTTATTTATTGTTTTTCTGTTTACTTTTGTTTTAATAAAAAATAGTAATGCTTTAAATCAATTTGTGGTGCATTAAGCACATTGGTTCATTGTGGACATAATGACTGGTGCATTTAGTACCAACCATTTTGCTCTATGCACCATTTGCCATTTTTCGAACAATTTATGTTTACTTCACATTTTCAGATCATATCGACAGTTGAATTTTGTAAATATTTTCAGAACTAATCTATCAAAAGGATATCAAAAACCCAACCAGAAACGACTAATTTTAAAAAAGTTATGATCATTTGAAAAGAGGGTGGTGCATCTATGACCACGTTACCCTACCTAGTGCCTCCTATCTCATCTTCAAGTACTTCCATGCAGGCTTAGAGAAATAAAAGAACACTCCCGCCAAACTGTGCCAAGATTTAGTTAGTGAGTGAATAGAGTCATCGCTAAATAGTAATTTGGCAGCAATTAAAAGGCGTTTCAGTATTACGCAACGCAACTTTTTAGGACTTCAGACCCCTTCCGCCATGTAACGCAAGTAAACGTTTTTAGTTACCCCCCTCTTAAATGTTACGTAACCAGCAATAAGTGACCATTTTTACCAAGAAGTTGGCTATTATGTTGCGCAAAATTCCGAAAAGCTCTACAAAATAAAAAATGTTACGTAATGTGTTTCGGCAACACTCCACCCCCTTCTTAGAGGAATAAAGAACAATAGGGAAAACCACACACACACCACGGCATCTGCCCTCGAACTGACTTCACAAACACCACTTTATTTTCGGATTACGAAACTGGTTTCGGAATCCCAATATAAAGTGGTGTTAGTTTCGGAATCCCAAAACAAAGAGGTGTTAGTAAATTCACTTAATACGTGTATCACAGATGGATCTCATGTTACAAAAACAACAATGTAAACAAATGGAAGTTGTGGGGCAGAGGTAATGGCTTTCCCTCTTGTTCTTTATTCCTCTAAGCATTTGTTGAAGCAATAAATCGACCATAATAATTACATTGTTCAACGAGTCACCCGGAAGTCAAAGACAAATTGTATCGGAGGAGAAAAAGAAAACAGTTGCACGAAGTTTCAAGCAAATTGCAGCCATAATTGTATTCGTTTCTCTTTTTAATTTTTACGTTTTCTAATCTTCATCCGTCCCGCTTTACTTTTCTGCACTTCTGCAGTAGCAGATGCATGTAAATCCAGCATAAATGTCGGCACTGAACTCGTACTATTTTCTAGTATTAAAATCTGCAGAGCGACAGCACTAAACTCTTGTAGCCTGAACTAACGATTTTAAATTAAACTGTCAAGTGTCAAAAATGAAGTGTGTGAAAGCGCGAAAACAGAGATGATTCGATATGCAAAATTGAAAACGAATAACGAAAAGCTATATTTTTAGTTTAAAAACAATTTCAAATATTTGAATTAATTGCTTTGCAAATAGAAGGTTTTATAATGTCTCTTTGGGTAGATAAACATCGGCCTCGAGAGTTGTCTAAACTCGACTATCACAAGGTAATTTAATTTGAAACAAACATCATTGAGCAGTTGTGAAGCTACAGCATCTTTTACAGGAACAAGCTGAACACTTGCGAAACTTAAGTCAACAAGGAGATTTTCCTCATCTCATGTTTTACGGCCCATCTGGAGCTGGTAAGAAAACCCGTATTATGTGCTTATTACGAGAGCTCTACGGAGCCGGTGTTGAACGCCTGAGAAATGAAACCATAACCTTCACAACACCATCCAATCGCAAAGTAGAAGTAATGACCGTAAGCAGTAACTACCATTTGGAAGTGAATCCTTCCGATGCTGGCATATATGATCGTGTTGTGGTAATAGATCTAATCAAACAAGTAGCTCAGACCCACCAAATCGATCCACATGGCCAGCGAGAGTTCAAGGTAATTGTACTCTCAGAAGTCGATGAGCTGACTAAGGACGCCCAACATGCTTTGCGTCGCACTATGGAAAAGTATGTGGCCACATGTCGAATTATTCTCTCAGTCAACTCAACATCAAGGGTCATCCCAGCAATTCGCAGTCGTTGTTTGGGTATAAGAGTATCAGCTCCTACCGCTGATTCAATTGTGGGCATTCTACAAACCACCTGCAAAAAAGAAGGGCTCAGTTTGCCTTTGGAACTGGCCAACCGCATCTGTGAAAAGTCAGAGAGGAATCTTCGACGTGCGATTTTGATGTTGGAAGCAGCTAAAGTTCAACAATATCCATTTACTTCAAATCAAGAAATTGTTGAACTCGATTGGCAACTATTTCTAAAAGAAACTGCTAATCAAATAATTTTAGAACAGACACCAGCCAAACTCGAAAAGATTCGTGATCGTCTGTATGAACTCTTGGCTCAAGGCGTTCCACCAGATATGATTTTCAAAGGCTTGGTCGAGAATCTAGTGCAAAATTGTGATATGTCACTTAAAGCAAAAACACTAGAATTCGCAACACTCTATGAACACAGAATGCAGAACGGCTCCAAGCATATATTTCATTTGGAGGCATTCGTGGCTCATTTTATGAACATTTATAAACGTTTCATTTCCGAGTCTCTGATGATGGATGAATTTTAAAAGCAATTGATTCATTTAATAAAAAGAATTGGTTACGTTAAAAAAGATTTATTTTATTTGTTCACCTAAATTCTCTGCTTCTGACGATCTCGTTCACTTTGATAGGCCATCTGGATTCTGTCGTCAGATGTACGGACTGCAGTTTCAATGTATGTGGTGATCAATTCCTCCAATTCGACATGTGCTTGCTTGTATTCCACATCGATATCAGCATTGAGCTTCAAGCCGTGCAACAAAAGATCCAATGAGTGCAAAGGAAGGCACATTTCACTATTGGTTACTGCTATTGGGCGCTTAAAATCAAAATATTCGCTGCCCGCACCAAGCATGCCCCAAAGCATTTCTTTTGCTAGTTCGGTTGCTTCCAGCAAACGGCTATGGTTAACGAATAAGCGAAGTAGTTCAGAAGAGTTGGCAGCCTGAAGGAGTTGAAAGAAAAAGAGAAATGGACTTATTATGTATGTATTAGAAACCATAACAGCATTAAATAGGTGCATAAATAGTTGAGGTCTTGATAGTTTTAATGAGAGCGAGGATGGCTAGATCAGGCGCTAGTGGATGTAAATGTACGTTATGTAATCTTAAAACTAGGAACGTTAGTATTTTTGTTAAAAAAATCAAACTCTGAGCTGGGGATCAATTAAAGGAAGCACCGACTTCCATCAATTACCGAACGTGCATAATACCTCACCTCATCAATCCTTAGGGCAAACTCTTCCAAAATTCCTCCCATTCACCCAGCTACGACAAAACTTCTACGAAGAACTAGACACCAAAAGTACCCATCATTCTTACAAAATGCCATTAGCCTATCCGATAAATGGAATCTCCCAGCACTTAACAACCCAAAAAACCACACGAAATTCTTACCATGGACATTAAAAAAAATCCATCAACATCGACCTTCAAAAATTTTCCAAAGCATCAACAAGCAACGTACGAGTAGTTTACAATAAATTCTTCACCGAAATGCTATCCGATTTAAGGATTACTCAATGGCGCGGCGCCTCCTTTACATTGAAGGATCAAAAAATGATTTTGACATCTCTTTTGCAGTGGTGGATGAAAACCAAAACATTTTATCAAAAGGCCTCCTCCCTATCACGTCCTCCATCTTCCCAGCCGAAGCATTCGCCATTCTAAAAGCTACAAGCTTCATTAACAATGAAACCGCCATACTAAACGACAGTCTTTCCACCATCACAGCAATTCAAAACCCCAACAACAAAAAAGAAATAATTCAGCTTCTTCGTGATTAAATCATCGGCAATAGCCGAGTACACACTATACAATTAGTTGGACAGACTTCGTTTGACAGATGTTGGATGGTCGGATGTAGTTTGCGTTCAGACTATCAAGCTTGTCGTCCAACTTTATGTCATATGTTCCTCCGGTTCCATCCAACTTCAAAGTTTTCAAAAATATTTGAAAATCTTCCAACAAGTTTGTCAAGCGGTCGTCTGAGCAAGCTTTGGTCGTTCAAGCCACAGTCTGTCCAACTAATTGTACAGTGTAAACGGCTATAATGAAAAAAAAAAAAAATCATATGGGTCCCAGGAAACGTAGGAATCGGGGGAAACGAATTTATTGACAAGACCGCTGAAGCAGCACTGCAAGAACCACTACTAATGTTCAACACTTCGACAAAAAAGATGTAAAACGATCCTTATTAAAAATGTCAACCAAATTTAAATCAAGCAACTGGACACAATACGACCACAACTATTCAACTATGTATTAACCCGGAAGCAACAACTAAAGCCAACTACCCTACAAATCTGCCGCACAATATTTTCAGGTGCTACATAAGACTAGACTCTTCTTCTTCTTTCCATTTCTGGCGTTACGAGTAGTGATCTTGAAGCGATCACAACTCTCCCACTTTTCTGCTTCACACTAGTGATCCGCCTGTGGGGTACGCCGCGTTGACCTCAGAAAGCGTCGGCAAGCCTCCCGGTTTTGGATTGTTCCATGTCTGAGGCCAACCAAATGCTGCTGTTTTTGCATTTGCTTGTACCAGGAGTGTTTTGGCCTGCCTTTTCTTTTTCGTCGCGAATTTGTTGAAACGTTGTACGATATTGCCTTTTGGACGGGGTTCTGCGGATCTCTCCTTTGAACATGACAATACCAACTGAGCCGGTCGTGCTGAATTTTGTCCAAGATGGTACTTTTGACATGAAGGCTTCCACGGATCTTAGTACTTCTAATTCGATCAAGCTTTGTTACTCCTGCTGTCATCCGAAGCATCTTCATTTCAGCTGCCGTCAATTTGCTCTCATACTTTTTGTACATTGTCCAACATTGTGAACCGTATGTCAGAGCTGGACGGACAGCTGCTGTGTAGAGTCTTCCCTTCAGCTTAGGGGGCATTTTTCGATCACAGAAGATAGCGGAGTTTTCTCGCCACTTCATCCACCCTACGCTTACTCGATGATTGATGTCGTCATCACAAGTTGCTTCACTATTGATCATAGATCCCAGATATTTAAACTTTTCACACTTGGGAAGCACATTTCCATTCAAATAAATGTCTGGAATAGGCTTGTCTGGATCAGAAAAAGGGCAGCACAGGTATTCAGTCTTTTTAGCGCTAATACGGTATCCATTTCCTTCCAGAACATCAATCCAAACGTCAAGTGCTCGTTGCAGGGATGTAGGATCCTCGCTTATGATGGCTCCATCGTCAGCAAAGAATAATTGTTTTACTTTATTGTCCGTTACTTTTCCTTCGAGCAAATAATCCAGAACAGCAATAAAGAGCAGTGGACTCAAGACACTTCCCTGATGTACACCTACTGTTATTTGGAATTCTTCGGTGACTCCAGCTGGGCATCTCACTTTTGTAACTGCTCCCTCGTACATGTCCATAATTATTCGCACATAGGCTTCAGGAACTCCTCGGTGTCTGAGGGCCACCCATATCAGATCTCGTGGTTGTCGATCGAATGCTTTTTCGAAGTCAACCAACACAATATGCAAATCCTCTAAGGCATCTCGGTGTTTTTCCATAATGATCCTTATACTTTGGATTGCGTCTGTAGTTGACTTACCCGCGACAAACCCGCATTGGTCATCAGAAAGCCTTATTATTTTCCGCAGTCGGCTATCCAAGACCCGCTCAACGATCTTCATAGTGTGGGACATCAACTTGATCGAACGATAGTTGTCACAGCTTCTGGTATCTCCCTTTCCCTTGTACATTGGAAGGAGAAAACTTTCCCTCCATTGATTAGGCAAACTGTCACCTCTTATAAGTTTGGAGATGAGAATCGTGAGCCATCTCAACCCGATGTCTCCCATATTTTTCCAAAACTCATATGGTACCTCGTCTGGCCCAATCGCTTTGCCTTTTTTAGAGTTCTTAACTGCCTCCCTAACTTCTTCGACTGTGACGTCGGATACTTCCGTAAAGTTAGGTGCAGCTGTTGGAAAGTGGCGCCGAGGAAACTGTTCATTCAAAAGATCATCGCAATACTGTCGCCACCTGTGAAGAATTTTGTCGTCATCCACAAGTAGCAGTCCTTGAGCATCATTTATGAACTTTGGCGAACGAATCTCCTGCGCATTTCTCCTTCTCTGAGCGGCTATTTTGAAAATGGTTGCTCCCTTATTCAAGTTGCTTTGTCTTAGCTCTTGGATTGCCTGATTTGCTTCAGCAGCTGGGGCAGAAATCTCTTCCAGCTCTCGATACAGGCCCTCCGTGCTTTTTGCTTGAAGTTGGGCGCACTTTTTCTTCGCTTCTTTTCTGCAGCTCTTGTATTCCATTTTGAGACGCGCTTTTTCATTTGTATTTCTTGAGGGGCACTTCGACCAAGCTTGGAAAGCTGCTTTCTTCTTTCTAATCACTGCTTTAGCTTCATCATCCCACCACCAGGTTTCTTTAGCTTGTTGGTAGTGTCCTTTTGAGACTCCTAGCAGTGATTTGGCTCTCTCTAAGCAGGTTCGTTGTAGGCGATCCCACATATTTCGTGCCGTGATTGCATTTGAAACTGCGTCGATGGTATTACACAGCTGACTTCGCATATACGAAATGAATTGCTGTCCTTTGGTTTTCTCCAGATTGTACCACTTGATTCTCCTAGGAGCCTTTGTTTGTTTGACTTCCTTCACCGCATCCGTAAAAAATTCTGTTAAAAGAAGACGGTGTTGTTGAGCGGCAGCTTCTCCTAGTATCACTTTGCAGTCTTTCACCCGAGATTTCATGTAATTGGTTACCAAATGGTAATCAATCTGGGTTTCATTTCCTCCACTGCTGTAAGTGATAAGGTGTCGGTCTTGTTTGATGAACATGGTATTTAGTACGATTAGACCGTATGACTTGCACATATTTAGAATATCTTCACCAGGGGTGTTCCTGGTGCCGAATCCCAAACCTCCATGGGAGTCTTCATAATCCTCGTTTGTCTTCCCGACATGTCCATTCAAATCTCCTCCAACAAACAAATACTCTTCTTTTGGGATGTTCTTAAGTAGGTTATGAAAATCAAGCCAGAATGCATCTTTTTCCTCCTGCTCACACCCTATTTGGGGAGCATATGCACTGATGATATTCCAGACCTTTCCTTCCATCACCAATTTAAGAGACATCAAACGGTCACTGGACTTCAAAATGGTCAACACGCTGTTATATAAACTTTGGTCAAGGATGATACCGACTCCGTTCCTACCTTGTTCTGTTCCATAGTAGAACATCTTGTAAGCCTTGGTTTTTACATCTAAGAAACGGGCTTTGTTTGCTGTGTTTCGCCATTTCGTTTCCTGAACACACAAGATGTCCACTCGCCTCCTTCTCATCATCTCTTCGAGTTCAAGACTTCTACCAGTCATACTTCCAACGTTCCAACTCGCGACTCTAAATTTTCGTCCAACTCGTCGCATTACTTCGCTAGCCCCCGGAATCCGTATAGCTCTGACCCGAACATTGCTGCTCGGTCCAGGACCAGCTCCATGCATAGCAATGGAACTGCCTGGCGGGGTAGTGCTTTACATAAGACTAGACTAGGACACTCAAATGCAACGCACAGCCACCTATTAACCAAAGTAGTATTCAATGGATACATAAACAGTAGTTTTGCAATAAAGAAAATAGCTGCCATGATGTTGTACCGCTTTTTTAACGGCTCTATGAATGTTATGAACTCATCAAACTTATCTGCTTCACAATAGAGATGGGTTTAACGCATCAAACAATAAAATTATCCAACTAATCGGTGGAGGAACATTTAAAAGAACAAAATCCCACTTTAAAAAAATTACATTTAAATAACAAACTTTGCAATTCATCACCTTATATGCCGAATACAGCCACTGTGGAATAAACGCATTTAAACTCAAGAGTTTGTTAACTACACTTCTCCGAATAAGTGTGGCATTTGTCTCCTCGTAATCCTCAACCAACTTTTGTAACAACGCCCACGCCATATCAGCTGAACAGCTTCTGTGTGGCAAATCTGAAATAATTCCGTCATTTACTTGATACAATCGTAGGTTTTACGAGTATAGTTTCGTACCAGCTAAATCATTTTCCTGCAACCATGACCACGCTTCGTTGGGATTTTCATCGGCGGTTCGTACACACGCAGCTGTCAAACTATCAAACACTGGTAACACACTAAGCTCAAAACCTTGGGCCAATTTAAGGGCAGGAGTAAATAGACCACTGTTTGCTAGAATCACAATCAATTCTTGCGGACCAGCATGAAGGAAAGCTCCAAGGTCCTTCCGTTGTTCTGAGAGCACAATCAGTGATTCCGTATAGAGAAGTTCTTTTCGAATGTCTTTGATTTCCAAAACCACTACTTGTTCCTTGCCAATAGCCTGTAATAGTTAAAGTTTGTTTAGTTATCAAAAAAAAAAAAAAAAACTAGTTTGTGAATACATCATCCGTTTCCATATTATCGTTAATTACAGAGTTGCTGATGCAGTCATCGCCAATAACTGGTTTAGCAATCCACCGGTATCGAGTGTCAATGAGATACAATGAGTTTATGCAAACTAACAAACAAGCACAACGCTTTTTCATTGCTTCAACTGAATCACTTTCTAGTTGCAAGCGCATTGCTTCCTCGTACATCACCGACGAAGCCTTACGCATATTGCCGTTGTTAATATGGAATGCATACAAAAAGTCATAGATTTCGTTTTCTTCAATGGCCAAAGATCTGGCTCTTGATTCTACCACATTTTCAAACTCATCATGCAGGCCAACATAAGGAAAATGCATTAGAAGATCCAAACGTTTCTTGTTAAACAGTGTGACCACCAACTGCCTGAGACAGTCCTTGCGCCTGGACAGTTCAGCATTGTAAATGAGTGAGTGATACGCCTCTTCGTAATGTTCTAACATTAGGTGGTTGTTAAACACAATCGATTGGAACATTGGCAATTGAGGATCCGACTTCTCCAGAATACCAATGGCAACCTGTGCCATCGAAATTATATGGTCCAACGCATTGTGTTGTTCAAATAATTGAATAACTTTGAGATAGTACCGAGCAATTGCCTGATTGTGTGTTAATTCTTCTTCTGAGCTTTTCAGTATTTTTTCACGCATAAATTGTTCGGTTAGTACACCCTTGGCGGTCTGTAGAAACAAATCATAGGCTTTGTGAGTTTCTCCGTTATCCAGCAGCGATACTGCTAAAATAAATTGACCTGAAAACAAGGTAGTGATTTTATTTTTTCAAGTTGTTGGACATTGATGTACTTACGGGAACAGACATTCCACTCGCACCAACTGTTCAAAAGACGAACATAATCTTCGACAATGATGTGCTGACAAGTACCAAAAAGCCATTCCCCGAATGTAAAATTGAATGAAACAGCCCAACTAAAAATTAAGGATTAAATTGTTTTCTTTTATGGTCCTTAATCATTGAATGTACTTTTACTCACATGAGTTGACTGATAATTCTGACTAGAGGGATCAACGTTTGTTGCCATTGTGGGTTCTTCAGACCCTTACATCCCTCCCCATAGAGTGCTAGTGCTGTGAACAGTCCCTTTGAATTTAGAAAAATTCTTAGAAGAGGTGCAGAATGGTTTTTGCCTCCATTAAGATAGATTTTTGGACATCCGTTTGTGAATTGCAGCATATTCAAACGCTGAATGCTGCTGTTTCTAAAATTGAAATATGGTTTCAATATCTCGTAGATTCAAAATAAAAAATTCAACATACTGTGTAGAGCCTGCGGATAGATTCACAGGAGTTTCGCAAATCCAAACCATCACGTAATACGATTGTAGAAATATAACAGTGTCGGGCATAAACTGAGATCGAATAGTCTCTAAGATGTCAGTTGACAAGGAACAAGTGTCTATAAGCACCTGTTCAAGTATCAACAGATTTCGGCACAAAGCGAAGCTAATTACAAGCACAAATAAATAAATGAAAATACAAAGTCAGCGTTTTCGTGCACTTACCTTATTAAAGACATTTGGCGAACAGATTCTGAAAGCACAGATATGCCGATATTGCTACCGAAGAGACCTCCGATCGACATTAGGAACCGAGACGACTGTGTGAAACCTATGAAAATAAAAAAAAAATTTTAATTCCTTAAACTGATTTTTCTGAAGAGATAATTACTTGAATGAGTTTGCATGCTTTCCGGAGTACCGTTATCCATTCTTAAGTTATCTAAAAGCATGGCCATGGGAGTCCTAAGATCGCTAATAGCTTGAATTTTTTGTCCGATGGTTACAATAAAGTTGTTTGGTAATATCTGAAATCAAATAAAATTTAAGTTGAAATCGGCGATTAAAGATTGTGTTTTTAAAGCTAGAAGTTGAAAACTTTTTATGCTAAGGACCTAAAGCACAGCGCATTTGCTGTCGCGGCAGCGTCAATTAAATTTGTCAAAATTAAGTTATAAAGCGACATATGAGAATACCCACACCAGCGCGTTATCATATATTTTTATTGTCGCGACGTCAAAAATGATGACAGAAGCATTTCTGCAGCTGCTGCAACTGCAAAAACACTTTGGTTTGGGAAAACCTTTAATTACATAAGTAAATACATACATAGGGTGGCTCAACAGAGCGATGAGCCCGGAGGCCAAGCGCATTTCTCGCAACCACGCCTTGTAAGGGAATGGAGGGGACTTACAATAGCCCTTTTCATGGCAATGAATTTACTAACGGAGGACTTGCAACTTCCTCGCTAAAAATGAAACATATTTTTGTTTTTTTTTTTTGGGATTCGAACCACGAAACTCCCGCGTAACAGGCAGACATGCTAACAATCACGCCACGGGGACCGATTTTAGTTACTATATGTAAATAAATACGTAATTTAAAGCTTTTAAGAATGTGATCAAAAGTCTTTAAGTGGATGAAAGCTTTTGCGTGATGACGTCGGCAAAAAAAAGGTTACCATTCCTATTTATACCAGCCAACATAGCTATTAACCAATATAAGGTAGTGATTTATCCCACTGACCACTTGGAATACAGTCTCACAATTTGCATTTAAAGATAAGCTTAGTCATCGAATGGAACACAAATGAAAAAAGTGAAAAAGTTGATGAAAAACGTCATCCAAGCATTCTTCTTTCTTTAAGGGAAAATACGAAGAGGAAGATATTCTCAATTCGCAATTCTTATTGCTTAAGACCTGTGTCATGACCATTAATAAATCACCGGGCCAGATTTCAAAAAAGGTGTGTTTGTATTTTTAGTATGAATATCAAAACGAAAGTTTTCAGACAATCTTTTGATTACCCCAGTGCATAATCTCACGTATCACCAAACATTTTTCGAACATTAATGCCAGTCTATTTCAATTGTAGATAAGTATTCCTTTTTTAAAGCTCTTACAACAATTAGGACAAAACGTAAGATAACATCCGAAATCAAAATTACTGCGAATTAAAGAATACAAAAAAAATATAATAATAATAGTAATAAATAACAATCGCTCGTTAACATTCACTCATGTAAAGAATAAAAACATAAAACACTTACTTCTCTATCTTGATTTCCAGCCAAGATTTCATCGACCAGTTTCGCAATTAGAACATTTGGCATTTCCAATTGGTAAAGCTTCTTATCCAACTCCATTTTTATATCTTCTGGAAGCCAATGCTCTATGAGAGCCAATATCGCTACCAGATTTACCAAATCTTCGCCTACCTGTTCGTTACCGGCAAAGTGAACAGCTATAACATTATCCATTTCAACATTTTCTCCAGAAACCATCAAATGTTCGAGAGTTTCACATGGACGCAGCATTGAAAATGTATTTTTTTTAACTATACAGAGTGCGTCAATGGGATCTAGTATCAAAAGTCCAATAGGCTGACAGGCTTTGATGTGATATTGCTCACAGCATGAGTAAAAACGTTCCCATAAACGTGTCGAAATTTCCAAATATTCATCATCACTTATATCGAAGTCCTTAACTTCATTTTGGATTTCATCCTCCACCGCTTGGCATACCTGTTCTTTCAGAGCAACTATAGACAATTTTGAGTCAAAACGAACACTTGACCGACGAAACATCTAAGAAGAGAAATACAAACTAACTGTTTTTTTCCATTAATGAATAGACTTACAAATAAAGCCTTTGTTATTACTGGTCTCTCGAATTTTCGAAAAACATAAGAACAATAAGCTTCGCGTGGATCCATCCCTTGCTCAACACCCACACAGTAACGATCTGGTGGGGGTTCCATTGCAGCGGATACCCAATTTATACCAGTTCCCCGCTGCAGGCAAAAGTTCGAAATACTGAATTCACCTTCTGCATTACACCAAAGTGCCCAAATTCTCGTTTCGGATGCATCAAAGTCGGCCAGATCCGATTGGGGTGCAGAAATTATTTTCTTACGAGCTAGATAGTAATTAGATGCTCCATCGGAGTTTATCTCAATGCAGACAAATTCGGATCCCATTGAGTGCGACAAAAAAGCACACAGAGTTGTCTCATTGATTTTGCGAAGTGCGTTTGTTTGGGCTGAAATAAATTACCAATATACTTCAATGTATCAAAATTCGATAAAAGAAAAATCTTTGCTCACGTCCTTGCGTGCGGGATTCGGCTCCCTCACGAATGCAACTAATTGAGCAGACATTCTGCAAAGAAGTTGTTGACCACATTCGCAATTGGTCATCGCGATAGAGGGCCACTAGAAAGATATGTCCGTTGATGTGAGTAAATACAAGAGAACTGGCATATTCAGCATCAGATGAATTTGCCTTCCCGCTAGAAACAGTTTAGTTAGTGATGAGGGAAGCAACATTTATGATTTGCTTACATGAGAGCTCCCTTTAGGTTTGAAAATAATCTGGGCATTATGTGGTGTTCCTTGAGGACGTTTACCAAAGTTTGTCCGGTGTGACAGTTCATCAAATACAAATTTAGTTGATTTTGGTATGCAAGAGCGAAGTATGCCTCCTCCCCGTTAGGAGATAAAAAGCTTGCGGCAGCATGGGGCACTGGGTTACCTAAATAGTAGACCTTAATAGATTCTGTGTAATTTGTATAAGAAAAAATCCTGCTTACTCGATGAGGTGTTTTGTCCAATGACATAAAAAGTCGAAGGATCTCGAGCTGCATTTGTGCTTGCATCTCGAAATATGGAAAACGATTGTGTGTCTGATATTTCATGTTTTCCAGCAAACACGTTTGGGTGAGAAAATTTGATTCGATGTAAACTGCAAACGGTGGTAACAAGTATGGAAATGGAATCTTCAAGTTCCGTAATCGTCAACGAAAGTACTGGCGAGTCTGTGAATTTATAGCGGACGTTGCTTTGGAAAAGATTGAAGTCCAAGCTTACCTCAGATAGTTCTAAGATATCCTGATATGTTCGCCTATTCGAAGATTTATTGTATTGAAAGTAAACTTCACACACTTAGCCAGTTGCACTTACCAGTATATGAATCGATTTCGAATGTGATTCTGAGAGGCATTCTTGTAACAATAGCCACCAGCTTTTTCCGCAACTTTAATATCCTGCAACGTACTCTGGGTTGCACCTAGATTAATAAGATTGAAGAATGTTAACAAAAACATAAATTGAATGGTTTCCTTTTGTACCGGTGTTCAATGTGATTTCGTTCCAATCTTCTTCGGCTGATAAGTCCGGAATAACTTCACGATAACTTAGAGTAAAACTTTCCATTATATTATGTTTTTGGCAATAAAAATAAGAAATGCTGGGAGTTCTTTTAATTAAATTTTAAAATACTTTAGCTTTAAGGCCTATAATTATTTTTCTTGTTCCGCCAAAACAAAATTTAACCTCAAAATATAGTCAGAGTTGTTATAAATTCTAACATATGAAAGTGCTGCCAATATTTCTATTCTTACATCTCATTTGAAGTTGAACTAGGTTTCATTCCAGGTTGGTTTAAGTTAACCTAGTAGCGTTTCCTTCTGAAAAACAAGTTTTGAGTTTATGTTTTTTATCTTTAACTAAATAGGGACAGGAATCAAATGTAAGCTGAACGTCACCGACCGACGTATGAAAGATTCCATTCTTTGGAATTTTCATACATACGTCGGCAGTGATAGCTATTTTTTTCTGATTTTATGTTCCTTAAACCACTTCCAATTTCTAAATTTTTTCAAATACACTAGCGGTTTTGTTTTTTTATACTCACGTTTGCAAAACATCGCACATGGGAAAACAACAACTGTGTTTGCTCGAAACGAATACACTATTTGATTAATTTCTGCATCGAATACAGCAAGTTTATATCTCGACAAAGGTATAGTGCCATTTTGCCCACAAGCTAAATTAGACCGGGAACCCTCTTCCCCAATAAAATTATTGTCGGTTGGTTTAAAATTAGTTCAAAAAAGGGAAAGTTTTTCTATATTTTTGGGTTCGTAACGTTGTAGAATTTTGAAATCTGCATTCAAAACTGCCGCAATAAACATTATTTATCACCAAAGTAAAAACTAGGTACATAAAAAAAAAGTAACTTTTGACATCGACAAAGCCAATAATGTTGTTTGTTATTATTGTTTTGTTGTGGAATAAAGAGTGCAAACTAAAATTCTAACATTACTTAAATAACAATTAAATAGAAGATATTTTTTTAGAAAATTTTTATTTTTAAATTTTTAAATTTTAAAGTTTTAAACAACAACGTGAATGTATACTTCGGAACATTGTTCCGACACGTGTCGCAAGTAAAATTAAAATATAGTTGTAAATATTAGGCATACATTCACGTATTTAATGCAATATACAATTTATCATTTCTTGAAATCAAACAACATGGAGACCGAAAACAAAAAAATGATAACTTCAAACATTTGAATTATTGTCAGGATTCATTTAATGATATTGTTAACTAGCTACTGGTTCAACTTTTCGTTTTCTATTAGTATCAATATTGTGTTGCTCTCGTCTGTGATTATTCAGATACCAAGAAGTCTTAAACCAATTCCCACAGACTTCGCATTCATAAGGAGTTTCACCAGTGTGTAGAAGCCTTTCATGGTCGTCCTTCGTCCAACGGCGTGCAAATGTCTTGTCACAGTATTTACACTTGAATGGGTTTGCGCCCGAATGTTTGATTAAATGAATTCGCAGACTCTTTTTGTGACGATAATTTACTTCACAAATATGGCACTTAAACGGTCTATCGTTGGAATGTAAAATCAAATGCATTCTTAAAGAACCACGGGTTGTAAAACTTGATTCGCACAATCGACATTTGTATATTCTTTCCCCAGTGTGCACTCGAATGTGTTCCTCAAGATGTGACCTGTTGCCAGTTGATTTGCCGCATAGTTTGCAAACATAGTTAAGTCGACTCCCCTCTTTTTTTTCGATTTGAAATTTGTCCTTTAATAACTTTAATTCTTCAGTATGAATTTTTTTGTGATTAGTCAAAAGTATTTGATGTGCAAATCTAAAAAAAAACGTTTTGTTTTCAACGAATTGTAAACTTTTAAGTTTAAACATACCTTTCACTGCAATGTCTGCATCGAAATTTCCCTTCTTTTTCGAGTATGTCCGACTCTACATTGGTAATATGTTGCCTAGATTGATTATGTTTTCTTAAGGCACCTTTGCAATTTACAAACAGTTTACAGATTGCGCAGTAGTGTTTTTCTTTGTTTTTACATTGATTTTGGTGTTTTCCTAGTTTAGATTCGTCTAGAAAGGACGAATTGCAATGATTGCATTTAAACCCAGACGTTAAGCCCAGTTTATTCTCAAAGTGATGAGTTTTCTTATGCTCTTCGTGTTCATCAGAATTTCTGGATATGTTTCTACAAATGTTGCACCTGTAAATTATATTCTGCTTGTTTTTCAAAAAAAACTTTGGGGAATCAGGCAATGGATTTGAGCTCTTTGACGAATTTGGTGATTTAACCAATGATTGTTTGGTTTTGGGTGAATATTGACACAACTTCTCCTCCACTGGATCTGAATCTATGTCGTTATTTGAACAGTGTTCAGAATTTATGTGAGCTGTTAGAGATGCCTTTCGTTTAAAACTGTGAAGCAATTTAGTTTATAAGACATTTGAAATACTACTCAGGTTACCTCATTTTGCATTCACGGCACACATAAGGATACTTTCTGCAAGTTTGTTCGCTATCTACCTTGGTTTCATTTATGTTGTCCGGTTCTATGTGAAACTCTGGTTCTTCTTTGATAACCTGCAAAGCATCCAACGCGTTCTCTTCAATCACGCTTGGGAAACATTCTTCCAGGCTTTCAATCTTATACACATTTCCATTGAGCTCGGCTTCCTCGATCAAACGAAAATCATGTTCCCATTCATCAACCTCGTAGTAGTCTTTTTTTGCTAACACCGATCCGCATTGCTCACATTTAATCGAGTTGCAGTGGTTATTAGTCTACGGAACCCGATTAATTTTTGGTTATTTATTCAATACTTGGTGTTCTTACTTACGCTACATGCAGTGCAAATTATAGTTGCCATTGATATGGCCTTTACGAAAAAGTGAACAATTTGCTTATTAAACAAAATAAAATCTTTGCCCAGCCGCTTCAACCAACCAAACAGCAAAGAGCAAAGCAATAACCAACAAATAAAAAAAAATGAATCCAAATTGACACTTTGCAGATAAAGGTTCGTTCATTGAACTTAGCCAGGGCTAGCAGGGTTCCCTCCATAGAGAACTTAGAGGAATAAAGAACAAGAGGGAAACCCACAGAGTATAACCAGAGAGTCCACTTCAGCAAGGTAGTGCGTTTTGCCTACAAGCTAAACTAAACCGGATGACCCCACCCGGATGATCTCACTGGCCTTCACTTACCCCAGCCGCCATTGTGTGCGGACGCAGAACAAAGTCAGTTGAGTTTGAAAAGTAAAAAATTTTTTTTTGGTTGCAAAAAAATCCATAATTTTTAATTTTCATACAGCCTAGAACTTAGAAAAATGAATTTAAGATGCAGGAATTAACTTTTTTTCCATTTTGACCAGTATTTCACTGAAAAAGACAAAAATTAGCAAAAATTTTCTGACTGATGCAAGCGGTTTGTTAAGTTTCACAGAATATACCAGTTTGCACATAGCCTTAAACTCCCCACACGATAGCACCTGGTGTGGTAGGTCAAACAATGACATTTCTATGTAAACAAACACTAAACTGAAACCAGAGAGATGAAATTAAATTAATTTTACTTTAAAAGAAAGTGCATGAATTTAGTGATTTGTTTGTTTTTACATTTTGTGAGTGGAGGTGAACAAGAAGCTGATAAGTCAAATTCCAACTATGGTTTCAATCACACTCAGCAGGCGGCGAGAGAAGAAGTTACATTTTTCGTTCGTGCCTCAAAATGTGGTGTAAGTTTTTGATCTTAGTCTACGTTTTGAATTCTAAACTAAATTTTGCCATCATTTTTACAGATTGTAATTGGTCGTGGAGGTGAAACAATTAAATTCATTAATTAGCAGACTGGCGCGTACTGCGAAATGGATCACAGTGCGGTTAATCCACCATCAGAGAAAATGTTCAAAGCGAAGGGTACACCAAGAAGCTATTTTTTGGTTATTTAAAGTTGTTGTAAATAGTATCGGCTAACTATTGTAATTTTGTAGATCAATGGGAGTGCATAGAGAAGCAGATTTGATAGAACAACAACTTAAAGCAAAACAAGTGATGTCAGCCGCCTCGACTCGAATCCAGCAATGCCTGCAGCAGCACCACAAATGGCTCCCCAACCTCGAGTACAGCCCCAGCAACAGCAGGCGCAACAACAGCAGCAACATGCACAGCAACAACAACAGCAGCAGCAACCCGCCCAAGGAGGTCAAGCACCCGATTACAGTGCCCAGTGGGCTGAGTATTACCGAAGTATAGGTAAAATGGAAAAAGCCGAAGCAATTCAAAAACAAATGGGAGCAGTGGTTAGTCAAAGAAAATATATTTATTAGAGATTTATTCGAGCGTTAGTATTTAACATAGGGCGGTGCAGCAAACGGACAAGCCAGTGCCAATCCAAGTGTAAGCGCTTCATCACAACACGCTGCAGCGGCTGCAACACCCCAACAACCAGCGGCTGGAGGTTTTGTTATTGGCAAAGGAGGAAAAACTATAAAAATGCT
Source organism: Melanostoma scalare (assembly GCA_949752695.1). Classification (NCBI taxonomy): domain Eukaryota; kingdom Metazoa; phylum Arthropoda; class Insecta; order Diptera; family Syrphidae; genus Melanostoma; species Melanostoma scalare. The sequence continues at coordinate 2,409,328 of OX456985.1, forward strand.
TCTAGAAAAGACGGGCTCCAAAATGGTCATAATACAGGACGGTCCCAATCAGGAGGTTATTGTAAGTTTATTTCTTTTACCAAACAGCCTACCAAGAACTAAAACTCAACATATGATTCTTAAATTCAATTTTAGAAACCCTTGCGAATCTGTGGTGATCCATAAAAGATTGAGCAGAGCTTAGTATTCGAACTGATTCAAGATAAAGACGCTGTCCGACCGGGTGGTGGATTTTATAATTCCAATGGATCTGGTTGTGAATCAGCTGAAGTTTTCGTACCAAAAGTAGCTGTAGGAGTTGTCGTCGGGAAGGGTGGTGATATGATCAAGAAAATCCAAGGCGAGATCGGCTGTAAGTTGCAATTTATTCAGGGAAAAAATGACGAGCCCGGCGATCGCCAAGGAAGTCGACAAGAAGTTGAGGACGCCAAACGAATGATTGAAGGATTGATTGAAAGTGTTATGGTATGATGAAAGACTATTGGGTTCCCTTGCAGTGTATAATAAAAACAAATTGGTATTACTGAGTCCGAAAGGAGACATGTGCTTGACATTGTTTTTTATTTAACTAAGAACTACGTGAAGGTAATGAGGTCAGTGTTCAGCCTCAGGTCACTTTATTACTTAGTCTCTTGCGTTCTTTGTGATGCAAATGGTTATCATTCCTGTCTGCTACGTGGGAGTTTGAAATTCAAGTCCTTTAACCCTTTAAATGGTTTTCTACTGGTATCGCTTTTTGCTAGGATTGGCAAACACTCCAAGAGTAATAACACTGCTATGAATAGAGCATTATTATAATAATGTTTCCGGAATAATTTAATTTAAAATACTTACAAGAAATAAAACATCACAATATTTTGAAACTGTCAAAGACAAATGTCATCTTATTTTTTTTTTTTATTTATTGAAGTTTGGAACTTCACCACGACTCCATTTTTAATCAAGAAATAGGTCGCCATTTTGAATTCGTGTTGAAAAATTTTTTGCGGGTGTTTTGGGTTGAAGGCACAGAGTAGATAATACAGAGTATCCACTTCCACCCACAGAGTAGATAATACAGAGTATCCACTTCCACCCCTTCAACCCGAAACACCCGCAAAAAATTTTTCAATATGGCGTCCTATTTCTGAGTTTGAGACTCTGTGCTCATTAGTATGAACTGTAAAAACTTAACAAAACGCCTGCATCGGTATGAAATTTTTTTTACTAATTTTTGTCTTTTTCAGTGAAATACTGGTCAAAATGGAAAAAAAATTTAGTTCCTGCAACTTAAATTCATTTTTCTAACTTCTAGGCTGTATGAAAATTAAAAATTATCGATTTTTTTGCAACCAAAAAAAAATTTTTTACTTTTCAAACTCAACTGACTTTGATCTGTGGGAAGTGAAGGCCAGTGCGGTTTTCCGGGTGCGGTTTTCCGGTTTGATTTAGCTTGTAGGCAAAACGCACTACCTTGCTGCAGTGGACTCTCTGGTTATACTCTGTGCTTCCACCCCTTCAACCCGAAACACCCGCAAAAAATTTTTCAATATGGCGTCCTATTTCTGAGTTTTAGGCTCTGTGCTCACTAGTATGAACTGTAAAAACTTAACTAAACGCCTGCATCGGTATGAAATTTTTTTTACTAATTTTTGTCTTTTTCAGTGAAATACTGGTCAAAATGGAAAAAAAAAGTTATTTCCTGCAACTTAAATTCATTTTTCTAAATTCTAGGCTGTATGAAAATTAAAAATTATCGATTTTTTTTGCAACCAAAAAAAAAATTTTTTACTTTTCAAACTCAACTGACTTTGATCTGTGGGAAGTGAAGGCCAGTGCGGGCATCCGGTGCGGGCATCCGGTTTAGTTTAGCTTGTAGGCAAAACGCACTACCTTGCTGCAGTGGACTCTCTGGTTATACTCTGTGGTTGAAGGCACAGAGTATAACCAGAGAGTCAACTCCGGCAAGGTAGTGCCATTTTGCCTACAAGCTAAATCAAACCGGAAAACCGCACCCGGAAAACCGCACTGGCCTTCACTTCCCACAGATCAAAGTCAGTTGAGTTTGAAAATTAAAAAAATTTTTTTTGGTTGCAAAAAAAATCGATAATTTTTAATTTTCATACAGCCTAGAATTTAGAAAAATGAATTTAAGTTGCAGAAATTAACTTTTTTTTTCATTCTGACCAGTATTTCACTGAAAAAGACAAAAATTAGTAAAAAATTTCATACCGATGCAGGCGTTTAGTTAAGTTTTTACAGTTCATACTAGTGAGCACAGAGCCTCAAACTCAGAAATAGGACGCCATATTGAAATATTTTTTGCGGGTGTTTCGGGTTGAAGGGGTGGAAGTGGATACTCTGTATTATCTACTCTGTGGTTGAAGGGGAGGAAGTGGATACTCTGTATTATCTACTCTGTGGGGAAAACCACACACACACCACGGCATCTGCCCTCGAACTGACTTCACAAACACCACTTTATGTTCGGATTCCGAAATTGGTTTCGGGATCCCAAATTAAAGTGGTGTTAGTAAATTCACTTAATACAGGTGGATCTCGTGTTACAAAAACAACAATGTAAACAAATGGAAGTTGCGGGGCAAGAGAGGTAATCATACCTATTATGGAATTCGCAGGATTTTACTCCCGGGGAGTTGACAGGATTCGCGGTAGATTCGTATTCTCCTTATTTAGTATTAGTGAATTCGACGAATGAGCTGTATTATCTTATTGCTTTTCACTGCTGCTGTCTGTAATCCTTATGCATTAAGTCAAACGTTTATGGACGTTTGACTTAATGCATAGGGATTTGACTTATCGCAATCGCATCGTACGATCTCACCGCGTTGGTTTGGCCAAGGCTTAAAGCAGTTTCCCTCCCAATATCCTACTGACAAAAAGTTTTAGCAGCCATACACGGTTTCGAAGAATGTTGTCTTTCTTATGTTTTTGTTTATTGGCTTTTTGTAGATTTTATTTTGTTAATTTTTTCCTTTCATAATTTTTGCTGTCACGACAACTGCTAATTAATGAAAATGTGGTATCGTTCTTGTCGCACTAGTGTGGGTGCCCTCATATATCGTTAAACATAATAGGGCTTTTCGCGATAGTGTCACTGTCAAAAGAGAGAGAAAAAAAAATTGACAGCTAAAGTCACTTGTATGAAAACATTCTTGGCGGTACTAGGCAAAAACATAAAATTGTTTCAGAATTGTTAATGGCTGCGTTCGGATTCTTACCTAAGACGAACTAGATACCTTTCGTGACATTTGTTGTTAGTGTAATCCCATGTTAAAAAGCAGCTGACTGCAAAACATCTTTTGAGGGGAAAGCGATCCAAAGGTACCTTAAAAATCATGGTATAGCAAGCTACCCAATTTGAAATTTGAGAACAGCTGACTTGGATTCATTTTTGTTTTGCTTTCTGTCATAGTGCTTTGTTGCAAAATTGTTTTTTGTAAACATAAAATTTAAAATATGGTGCTCCTAATTAATCTAAACGACGTTGTTTACGAAGTAAACGATTGTGAAGAAGTTTGCAATCGAATAATAAGTGGTACGTGTTGTTTGCAATTTTTAAAACACATTTGGTTTGGTTTGTTTTCACTTCGATTTATCAGCTGTTTCTGATTTGACAGATACCTAATCTTAGTCGTTCGAAAACTTACCCGGATACAAAGGTATCCTAGTTATGCTACCCATTTTTTTTCGAACGCACCCATTTAGTGAAGTGAATTTGAAATAAAAAAATTGAAACAGTGTGTATATCGAAATTGCGAATTCTTATGCTGGGTTTACATGCAGTTGCAACTGCGGAAGTGCAGAAAAGTAAAGCGAGACGGATGAAGATTACAAAGCACAAAGGTTAAAAAGAGAGACGAATAGGATTATGGTTGCAGATGAAAAATTATGGTTGCAGATGAACATGTTCATCTGCACCCATAATTTTTCATCTGCAACCATAACTAGGAAGTTCGTTCCCTCTCTATCAGACAAGTATGAATTTTACATCTTGTGTCTTTTTCCGATTTTCATCTGCACTTGCAGGTGCATGTAAATCCACCATTAAGAACAAAATAATATAAAAGTGTTGTGAAAATACCCTTGAGTTGTTGTGTGAAACAGTGTTCAAATTGGTTCAAACCATACAGTGAACACAGAAAACTGTAGACTTCAGTTTTCCACGACTGTGGAATAGAACTCCTATATTGAAAAATCGCTAAGAGGAAACGCGCAGGCCGTTGTTGGCTCCTATCAAACATCTGAACATTAAATTGGCTTGTTTCTGTTCCACACATTTAATTTCAGGTACCTATGTAAACATGGTTATAAGGTATATTAGATGCTTGATTATAGTAAGAACTCCTAGTAAGAACAATCTAAATACAGATTGGGTATTGTTTATCTAGATTTCTGAATTTTTGCGTGTATAATGGTGGATTTACATGCATCTGCAAGTGCAGATGAAAATCGGAAAAAGACACAAGATGTAAAATTCATACTTGTCTGATAGAGAGGGAACGAACTTCATAGTTATGGTTGCAGATGAAAAATTATGGTTGCAAATGAACATGTTCATCTGCAACCATAATTTTTCATCTGCAACCATAATCCTATTCGTCTCTCTTTTTAACCTTTGTGCTTTGTAATCTTCATCCGTCTCTCTTTACTTTTCTGCACTTCCGTAGTTGCAGATGCATGTAAACCCAGCATAAGCTTGGTACCCAATCTGGAATTAGATTATCCAAAAGTTTTGCATTCTTCCCTGGAGTTTTTATTAATGATCTACTTGTATCCAACCTTCAACCAGATATTTACCTTCCTGAAATGAAATGTCTGGAACAGACACGAGCCAATTTAGTGTTCAGATGTTTCAGATGTTTCCTCTTACCACATTCTGTGCCTTTCCTCTGAGAGAACTTAGAAATTCTGTTTACTCGAGGAAAACTATAGGATCTACGGATTTCTGTCTTCATTGTATGGTTTGAACATTGTTTTAGACAGCGATTCGCGGGCATCTTCACAACACTTTTATATTGTTTTGTTTTTAAAACGTCACAGTTTTGATAAACACAATTTTTTTCCTTTTTTCATGAACCTACGTCTTTGAAAAACTAATTTAAACTAAATAATTCATATTTCTACGTACTGCCGCCAGCAATATTTTCATACAAGTGACAATTTGACGTTTAAGAAATACGAGGTATAATTAGAAAGAGATAGCTTCGCGAAAAGCCCTATTTGAAAGCTCAATTCCATCTCCGACTTAAAAATTCATTATCTATGAACACATCCATTTACATTAAAATAGAGATGTCAAAATTTTCTTCTCCTTTTATCACTTTTCTCCATCACAAGAAAAAAGTGAACTGAAGAAAAAGCAAGAAGATGCATTCAACATTAAAATTAGAAATTAATTCTTAAATTCTTCATGAAAACAACTACACAAGTAAGTTATTGTTAAATCATTAATTATACCGACTTTTAAACTCACCAATTATAATATAACATCTACATAATATGCATTCGATTACTGCTTACAGATAATTTTCCAAATTGAAGTGCTGCGCGCTGCCCTACCCCTTCATCATAGTCCTCCTCGAATTAGATTAATCGTCTCCAGCAGCAACTCGTCGCCATCAGATTAAAAGACTACAAAACCAATTCAAATGCATAAAAAGGTAAATTCTCCCCTTTCCTTATTACTTAAATAAACCTAATTTATATCGAATCGGGCGAGAAGTGTAAAGTTTTCATAATTTTTCATGGAAAATTACATATCTTTTTCTGATACCTGTGTACATTCACGTATATATCAAGTATAGAAAAATTGTGAAAATATAACAGAAAGCAGAAAAAGTAATACCTATCAAAGGAAAGATAAACATTAAAGAACACTTAAATTTTCGTCGATTGTGCTGAGAAGAAAGAATTTATAAAAAAAAAACATGAGAAATGGGTCGCCCGTCCAAGCGCCCTACACAATCTTCGTCATTGAAATCAAATGAAAATCAAGCAAAAGAAAACACACATCAGAAGATTAACAAATTGACTATGAAGCAAGAGAAATTATCAGTCCGCTCCAAGGTGAGTATAATGTCCCCGTTTGTCGGGTGTGAGGATGGGAGGGGTAATGAAATGATTATGCTGCTTTTGATCGAGCATATAGCACAACATAACTGCATGTCAACATCTTAATTTGTTTTGGAAATTTCTGTGAAATCACACGTGATTAGATAAATTGTAATAAATTGTAACCATAGTATCGACTAATCGACATGAGAATACATAGTGTGTATAACAGTTGGCCGCGTAACTTTCTTTAGTCTAAAAATATTATTTAAAATTCAAAATTGGTAAAATCTTTTTAAAATAACTAATTTTTAAACGTTTTTCTTCGATTTGAGTGTGAGTTTTGTTTAATTGTAGTTATTTTATTTTCTCAATTTCACTCCAAGTGTATAACAGTTTTGAATTTTTTTTTCAAGCTGAACGCCGTAATGCAAATGGATCCACCCGGCAACCGTCGACGTCCGGGTCGAACTCCTAAAGCACTAACGCCTGAGGCAGATTCATCATCCTCACCTAATGATGCCGATTCTTCCAATGAAGCCATTCCAAGTGGCACTTCGCCAGAATGCCGTAGAAGCTCGCGAAAGAAAACAATAAAATTTGATGTCCGCGATTTACTAAATAAGAACAGGAAGAGCCATAAGATACAAATTGAGGCACGAATCGACTCAAATGCTCCCAAAGAAGGTGCTGGCAATGTGAGCAAAGCCGAAATGGACAGCAAACAAAAAAATTTTATAGAAAAATCAGCAATCTTTCGACGCTATTCAATTTCAGAGAATAAGCTTCCTCCTCGCCCACCACCGCCGCCTGGGGCATTAATTCACACAATTCAGCAGTGTGTGGGCGAGCTGGAGCAATTGCCGCTCGATGGGCAAAATTTGGCTGCAATATCGCCAATAGCTCGGCGTTTGAGTCGAACTCAAGATATTCTTACTGCAAGTATGATGAAACCCAAACATGTAAGCAGTTTAATAGTCACAAAGCTTGAGAGTTCCAGTTCGTCAAAAACAGCGCCACAAACTAGAGGTAGAGCTCTTAATTTACCGTCTACATCGACTGCAGTACAGCAAAAGCCAAGACGTGGACGTCCGGCTAAACTTAAAACATTGCCCGAAGCTATAACGGAATCATCGTCTTCTGACGGCCTTGAAAAAATAGAAACCGTTGAAGTTTGTTTTCAACCATCTAAAGAAGAAGTAAAGTCAGATGAAGACTATGTGTCCAACGGTAGAGAAGTAAGTCTTTCTCCAGACAGTTCAACGAAAGGTATAGATTTGAAAGAAAGTCTGGACGCTAGTGCCGTTACTTTACCACAACCGACAATTTTAAATGATTCCTTGCTTGCATCTAATGACGATTCAGTTGCTTCAGCCGAAGATAATGTATTCGTAGCCAGACAATTGAGCTCGGATGACTCGAATGGGTTCTTAATGAACTCTCCGAACGGCGATATGATTTCTCTTTTTGGCCGAAGCAATAGCACCGAGACAAATAGTTCAGACGACAGTGAAAAGAGGAGAAGAAAGATTCGAATATCGGTTAAGAGGGTTTCTTTGACTTCCGCCTTAAACAGCCCGCCTCAATCGGCATCGAAAAATAACAGTAGCGATGATAATTCAGAGACAATTGAAATATTTTCATCAAACGACGACAGCTTGCCAATTCGAGAGGCATTAGATGAAAAAACTCCTTCAACAAAAGGTAAAACAAGATCAAGTTACACCAGAAATCAAATAGGCAGCTGCTCAACTCCACCCATTGTTCTTCTTGATGGCGATGCTTCTAATTCAACTACAGTTGGCAGCGTAGTTGAGATATCAAGTTGTTCAATCACGCCTATCGAAGAGATCGTCGACATTAAAGAGAAAGTTGCATCTCCAATACGCCAAGAAATATCCTTGCGTCGAGCAAGAAGCTGTAAGCAGGATTCTATTCAAAAATATCAACCAAATACCCCGGAAAAGAAAAGAATTGCAGGTCCCACTAGTGAATCCCAAAATGAGAAACCTCAAGAAGGTATTGCGACCGATGAAAAATCTATATCTTCAAGTGTTCAAGTTTCCCAAAAAAATTACAAAGACGCACAATTTAGGCAGCCGGGATTTCAGCAACACGATATCGATCAAGGTGAAAACTCTCCCCAGTACCAAGTTCCTGTTAGCAAAAGTCAAAATGTGAAAAGTCAACCACAAACTTCTGTTATAGATGAAAATCATAGGGAAAGTCAAGAAGACACTGAATCGAACCAAGAAGTATTCGCTTCCCAGCAGAGAAGCCTAAGAAGTGCTCAATCTGTACAACACCAAATAAGTTCTTCACTAAAAAAGCACAACAAAACTTCTTCGCCACTCCTAAAGTCAGTAAAGCAAATGCACGCATCTTCTTCAGAAACCGAAACACCCGTTGAAGCAATATCAGCACTTTCTGAAACCCAAACGGAGAGCCGTTCTTCTGATATGCTTGAAAACGAACAAACAGTTTCCCCAAAGACTGCACGGAAAAAGGGTACAACTAATCCAGATGTCCATCAAGTTGATGATAATATCCTCTGTGAAAAAACTACAAGACCAAGTGATGAACCTCTTATTGGCGAAAAGGGACACAAAACTGAGACATTTAAATTAGATAGCAAAGCATATCAAAAATTCGAAGATAATTTGAAAGCGACTGAAAAATGCACAGACAAAACTAATAAAACTGATAAGATGCAAAAACATTGGTCACCATCAAGCACCAGTCAATCAGTGGACCGTTCGAGTACAGACACGTCAACCTCTGAACGACGAGAGTCTTTGCGGCATGCAAGACGCAGCTCACTTTCGCCGAAGAAAAAGCTAAACACAAAAAAGACTTCCAAAGCTTTTGCAAAATCGAGAAATACACAAGATTCGTCTTCAGAAAGCTCAGAGTGTCAAGACGAAACAAAGAAAAATCGAAAACAAACCATTAAAGTGCGTTCACAGGACGGATCGAAAGACGAAACCAGCAGTGAGTGCTCGGAAACATTTTCTACTGTGTCCTCATCTTCGAAATCATCATCTTCACTATCTGCTTCTTCTAGTTCATGTGGTTCATCTCCTGTAGGTTCGCCTTCATCGTCTTCATCTTCTTCATCGTCGTCGTCGTCGTCGTCGTCCTCGTCATCGTCATCGTCTTCATCTTCGTCGTCGTCAACCACAAGCTCGGAAGTACGAACAACGCGTTCTAGAAAAACACAAAAGGCATCTGTAGAAGATCCTAAATTAGATCCAGTTACGGACGAGCATTCAACAAAATCAGTGGTTGCAGCGAAATCTCTACCACAAAAATCCACTAAGGACTTAACCAATTCGAGCAAAGTGACCACAAAACTTCCACAAGAAGGAAGGAGTTCTCGATCCAAAAAACGTTCATCGTCGGTGGAACTAGACACGAGTAGTGAGAGTTCAGACTCTATCCCATCATCTCATAAGCGCTCAGGAAAGTCAAGAGGTAGAGAGAAACTAACAGAAGTTGTGAAAGAAAAACCTCACGAAACTGCAGCGCAGCCAGATGAGCAAACAACGCAAGTCTTAAAAAAAGAAAAGACCATGACAAGAGCAAAGTCTAAGAAGAGAACAAAACGATTTGCTCCACTAAAAGACAGTTCATCCGAATCCAATACACTATCGGATGATGGAATGCCTTCGAGTTTTTCATCTTCGCGTTTAACCAGAGCTCGAAGGAAGACTATATCAAGTGCTAGTGAACTTGATGATTTAACTGCCACGAATGTTTATGTAGAGGAATTTAAAAGTAGGAAAACAGCCAAAGCTGTTTCACAACCTAAACGGTCAGAAGCAACACCCACTGAACTTGCTGGCAAAGACAGCAGCAAAGTGATAGAAAAGAAATCAATAGAGCAGGATGACCAAACTTCAAAGGAAAGAATAGAAACTCGTTCCAGTGTCAAGGACGATAGAGACCCTAACAGTCAAGAAAAGTCTATGGAAAAAGAAGAATCAGAAGCAGTTCAGCACCCAATAGAGAAAAAGGAGTCAGACACAGTTGCAAAGGTGCTTCAAGCGGAACTAACTGCATCATCAACTTTCCAACCAGAAACGGAAGGTAAGACCTTGAGGCAGAGAAAAGCTACAAGATTGTCTCTGAAAACCGATGTAACTGTTCCTGTTATAGAAGAAAAATCATTGCCAGCAAAGGATTCTCAAAGTGAAAAACCTGCTTCCGGAGATTTTGTCATTGATATAATGTCGTTACAATCACAAGAAAAAACAAAAATCACTGACATTAAGGAGGTTCAAGGAAACACTTCCTCATCCCAGATTGGAGACGAGTTATTAGCCAACACAAAAGCTTTGAAACAAAGGAGATCACCAAGGTGCTCTCCAGAAATTCACAAGAAACTAAATGAGAGCGTTTCACCTTTAAGTAAAAATTTCGAACCTGATAGTCAGATTGTTTCAAAGAAAAGTAGTTTGCTGCATTCAGAAGTATCATCTTCATTGAAAGATGTACTGCAGTCAGACGTTGCAGTCCAGATTTTGCAGAAGGAGGAGGCAACCAAAACCAGCGAAGAAGAAACAGATTCAAAACCAAAAGGTGTAGTCGAAAATGTTGAAGCCACAGTTTGCCCCAAGGATAAATTGGCATCGACAACAGTTTTGCTTTCTCATGAAGATCCAACAAAGAGATCCAAAGGTAAACAAATTCCTCGCGTTGCTGTGAAAACTTCATCGCCAACCACAAAAAATATTACCAATGATCTTCCAACCGAACAGCAGCAGGAGACTAAAGCTGACGATGAAAAAGTTGCTTACCACGCTTCTGAAGTAAGTGAAGCACTAGGATGCCTTCCAGAGAAAATACCTTCAAAATTAGCTGTTGTCTCGGAGGTAAAAGTCGACGTCGTAAAAGAAGAAAACCAACTTTTAGTTTCCGAAGTCAAGAAAAAAGAAGAAGAAGCAACAGATGGGCAACCAGAAGCCATCAACAAAGCTGAAAAAGCAGAGCAACAGGATAATATTAAAGTATCTCGGCGAAAGCAACTTTCTTTAAAGAGCCCAGATAAATCAAAACAAGGAACTGTAATCGAGGAGCAAGCAAAAAACAAGGAATCAGAAGTTGAAGTTGATGTTGATGAAAACACAAAGCAGCTTACAAAATCAAATGAAGAAAATAATGAATCTGTTTCTCAACCACAAGAGCCTCAACCTAGTGAACATAAAATCGACAGATCTGACACACAAAAAGATAAAGGACTAAAAGCAGAACTTCTAGAAGGAACTTCACAACAAAAGTCAGAGCCACATGATGTCATCAAACCAGCAGAACCAACAAAGAGGGCAAGAAAGCCAACACGTTTTTCACCAAAAAGTCCAGAAAATCTTACAGCAACTGTCGCAGAGGAAAAATCTGCTACAAATTCGGTTACTTCGTCTTTACAGAATAAAGATCAATTAGCTCCTGACGTTGATATCAACATTTTAGGAAATAAGAACGATTTGCCAGAACCTGCCCCAACCTCATCATCTTTAAGAGTCAAAAAAGGAACGCGGTACTCTGCAAAGCTTATACAAACCATTGCTACTGATGAGGGAACAGAATCAGTAGATTTAGAAAAGACGCAATTTTCTGTTCCGAATGAGGTGACCAAAGAAGTTGAAACTATCAAAACTGACGTTCAAGGATCACCTTTGCAACTCAATGAAGTTCCCTCTTCTCTTTCAAAATCTCCGAAAACAGAAAAGTCCATAAAAACTTCAAGAGTTAGAAAGGCAACCCGATTTTCTGATGTGGCTCCTAAAGACGAAGTAAAGATTCCAGAAACTCAGCAAAAGACACAGGATATTGAGCTTAAAAGGGTAGGCGATGGGAAAACATTGCAGCAAACTTCGATAGAAGACGCAAACCAGGGTAGTCTTACAGTCCCTGTTGACGTCTCCAAAAACACAGATGGCAATGGCGAATCAAATAAAGTGGAATCAGTTGATTCTAAACTTCCTCTTTTACCCGATTCTAAGAAAAAAGACCAAAACACTGCAGAGATTGGTATTGGATCTGTTTCTGAGCAAAAGGTGAAGTCTGATCAAGATGAGAAGAAATGTGTTGAGTCCCGTAAAGAATTTTTACTCACATCGGGAGAGCCCGCACAAAACACAGTGGAATCCAGTAACTCTTCTAAACTGACACATTCGAAAACCGAGCCGATTTCATTGAAGAGCATGAAAAAACAAATGCAATCAATGTGCGATGCCTTACCTACTTGTAAAACTCTAAAAGAAGACAAAAAGGAAGAACAGAATGAAAATTCATCGTTATCTAAAAAGGAAACCACGCCTCACAGAAAGAAGAAAACAGCGACTCAGCATCTGGATTCATCAAAAAGTTCAGATGAACTCGATATAAAGATGCTTTCCTCTGAGGCAATTCAGTCAGACGAATCGACAAAGGTTGCAGAAGCAGCACCGAAAGTCGAGCAAAAATTGACGGCCCGGAGACAACTCGATTCAAGTTTTATTGAATCTCTAGAGAAGTCGCTTCTTAGACCACAGTCAACAAAGAAACCATCCAAAAAGAAAACAAAAGAGAAAGACCCTGCTATAACTTCAAGTCCAAATGCCCATCAGGAAGAAACGAAGAAACCACAAGAAAACTTTGAGGGACTAAAGAAACTAAAAAAACCTGAAGAAAGCGGTTTGAAACCGAAGAAAAAATCAAAGGAGTCTCCTAAATCAGGCAAACAAATCGAAAAACGCAAAAGTCTTACTAAAACTAAGGAACTGGAGGAAGTTAAAACATCAGACTTGGATCCAACTTCTATTGATATGATCGACATTGCCGAAACTAAAAAAACTCCAGGCAAACATAACGACAAACGAAAGAGTCTTACGAAACCTAAAGAATCAGAAGAAGTTAAACCTTTAGAGCGGGATCCAAAATCTGTTGATATGATTGACATTGTCCAAACTACAAAAACACCATCTGAAACGGTAAAAACTCCAGAAATAGTCCACACTCCCAAAACCAAAGCCGAAGCCAAGTTCTTCCCCAGTGAGCTATTGAATGAAAAGAAGTCTCCTCCTGCTCGCGAATCGCCGGTCTTTTCAGTTAAGCCTAAAGAAAAATCTCCCGAATTGTTGCCAGATCCACTTAAGGATATTGAAAAGTTCATCGAAGATGGGGTAAATCTCTTGAAACGATGCTACAAAATAGATGCAGACGATGATGCCTCATTGGACAGAGACATTCTAAGACCGGACAACGATATAACGCCAAAAAAATGTAAACTAGACGAGAGCATCATTGAAGATAAAAGTAAATCGCCACAAGATGATGACAACTCAAACTCAAATTCGAATTCCGAGTGCTCAATGCTAACAAGCAACACATCGACTAGTGATGTTGATACACCCAATGGAATTCGTCGATCTCATCGCATAAAAAACAATTCTAAAAGCTCAAAGTGTCTGGTGGGTCGTGGTTTGGTGCGTGAAAGAGAGCGTTTCTCGACAAAAGACGACGAGAAAACTATATATTCTATTGACGACCAGAAACTAGATCTTGCTGAGGTTGAGGCAAAGAATTCGAAATTCCTAAAGGAAATGGAAGAGCGACTGAGCAATTTCCGAGTGATTCGTGAGAACGAATACAAATGCGAACGAGTAATTAGCAAGGAAGCCAAAAGAATGCTATGCGATTGCTTTCTGACTCATGAAGAAGAAGAACGCGGTGAATTAGGCTGTGGAGAGGACTGCCTAAATAGGCTGCTCATGATTGAGTGCGGATTGGATTGTACTGTGCGCGAGCGCTGTACTAACCGACGTTTTAACAAATTCCTTTACTCACCATGTCGTGTTTTCAGAACTGAAAAGAAGGGATTTGGTATAATGGCCGACATTGAGATTCTGCCGGGTGAGTTCATCATGGAGTACGTGGGTGAAGTAATCAATGGTGACGAGTTTGAAATTCGTATAAACGAGTACTCTCAGGACAAAAACAAGCATTACTACTTCATGGCGTTGCGGAGTGATGCTGTAATTGATGCCACTGCAAAGGGCAATATTTCACGATTTATAAACCACTCGTGTGATCCAAATGCCGAAACTCAAAAGTGGACTGTAAACGGTGAGTTGAGGATTGGGTTTTTCAGTAGAAAGAGCATCATGCCTGGTGAGGAGATAACTTTTGACTACCAATATCAACGGTATGGAAAAGAGGCACAGAGGTGCTTCTGTGAGTCGGCAAACTGTCGTGGATGGATTGGTGAGGAGCCCAGCTCTGAGGAAGAGGAAGAATATGAAGAACTTGAAGGAGAAAGTGAAGAGACCGAGGAAGAAGATCGAACAGAGCCAGTGGTGCCGTTGGCAGTTGTACCAAGTGAAATACCTCCACTCATTGCTGTTCCTGAACAAACACTGCCCATCGTGCCAATAATTGCTGCAGAAATTTCTGGTGTTGAGGAGAATGTCATAGCAGTGCCAGTGCCAGTGCCAGCTCTAACGCCTATTCCAGAGATACCGAAAGAAGCGCCCAAAGTACCTTCACCGAAAAAGAAGAAGGAAAAGAAACGGCTTATCGAAGAAAAAATCAAACGAAGAGATCCCAAGCAATTTTTGGAAGACCCAGATATCGAGGATGAAGTGCGTTTCCTTGTTAAGTGTGGTCTTAAAAATCAACCCGATACGCTTCGTCTTTCGCGACTTATTGTGCGTGCGAAACTACTCGAGACGCGAATCAAATTGCTGCAAATTCTCCGTAAAGGTGAACTGCCTTGTCGTCGGCTATTCCTGGATTATCACGGATTACGCCTGTTGCACGGTTGGATGAGTGAAGTTATAGACACCCAAGACACAGAAAAGAGCATGGAAATTCGAATGGAGCTTCTTTATGTTTTAGAGTGTTTGCCCATACCTAACAAAACAATGTTGACTGATAGCAAAGTATACCAAACGGTTCGTGACTGGTCAAACAACAAAGAATCCCATTCTCCAAGTGATGAATCACCAAAACAATCGAACGTAAACTCATCCTCGCCAACCCAATCAACCGAAGGCTGCGGATCAGAAATACAGAAGCTTGCTGCTAAATTGGTTACCACTTGGGATAGTTTGCCAGAAGTTTTCCGTATACCCAAACGTGAACGAATAGAGCAGATGAAAGAACACGAACGTGAAGCTGATCGACAATATAAGGGTCTAAGCGAGAATTCGAGATCTGAATCTGAAATGTATCGCAATCGCGAAAGATTCATGAGTAAAAGTGGTTTGAAAAGGTTTAATTTTAATTGGTCGCGTGGGGATAAGGACAAGGAGCGGGATCGTGCAAATGAAAGAAGGAAATACACCCAAAGTGGGGGCACTGGGAAGGATGGCAGTGATAAAACAACGGGCTCATTATCTGTTGAATCTCAGCTGTCCAAGGAACAACGTAGGGAGATGTTTGCAGCTAAGGTGAGTTCTGATTTTTGTTAGCATTATCAAACCCAACGACATGCTTATGTATCATCTTGTATTTCGCTACAATATGAAATATGAGCAAAAGTTCAAAATAAGATAAAATATTGATTGCGATTTACTTTTCAATCAATCAAAAAAGTGTTATGGAAGATATGAATTATATGACCGTATAGATCATGGGTTACCAAACTATTTTGAGCAAGAGACTCTTTTTCCAAAACGACCTGATACACTAGACCCCCATAGCCAAATTACATTGAAAATCATGTCTCAACTTAAAATTGTGCTCTTAATTGAGAAAAAAAAATGTTGGCTTTCAAACGGTTTCTTTTTTTTTCTTTTTTTGTCAAAATGATTGCAGCCACACTGAAACATTTTTCAACCAAATATGATGATGAAAAAGCAATGAGAATGTTTTTTCAGCAAAGTTTCTTCAATGCAGTATATCGAGTTTCAATACTGAGCTAGAACCATGCCTTCTGATAGACTTCATTGAACTTTTGCTTAAGCTCTTCGTCAGTTTTGAGGATGATCGACTCTTCTTGCATTATCACATTGGCTTCTTCCATGGCTGTCATACTCTGCGTATTTATTATTCACAGTAAACAGTACCTACTTAGGTACGAAAAAAAAAACAGAAACAGCGTTGATATTCATCCGCTCTATATGTCCCAGCCATCGTAGTCTCGCAATGCGTACCCTTCTACCTATGCTCATGTCGCTTGTTGTTTTTTTTTTTTTTTTTGACGACTAAATACTAAGCACAATTGACGTTTACTATGAGTTGGAACCTCTGGGCACACACCGCCCTTCCCGAGTAGCACACAACCAACCACAAAATAACATCACCTGCTTTGGGGAATTATATCCATCCTCTCTCATGTAGTATTTTTTTGTAATGAATTTATTAATTACCAAAAATAAGAGATAGTTATTAATAATTTATAAAAACCATAAAATTTCTACGATTAAGACTGGAAATTTTCTCATGACCAAAAATTAGTAAGGAATTTCCGAAATTCCAATTCACACATTTGCATTGAAAAGTGCCCTTCCATATACCCGATTATCACATTAACATTCATAATAACTTAATAACATTCGGAACGTCTTTAGAAACTTTAAGCTGTTTTGAAGTGTTAAATAATAAGCATTGTAGAAAAGACAGATAAAACCCAAAACGCAGGTAGAATATATATGACGATTAGATTTTAGACCATACCCACCTACAAACGCACATTGTTCGATAAACATAAATTAATACGTGCTGATTCTCTTCAAAAGGTTGCACGTGACGAAGCTGAAAAGCGTCTAACCGAAGAGCGCAGAGAGTTTGATATAAAATGTCGCTTTTTCGGACTTGACCCCAAACGTATACGCCCAGAAAATATGCCCTTCTGTGTAAATCCTTCCACTGGTCAGTGGTATTCAACTGATAAGAAACCAATCGCAACACCACCCAGTTATGCACATGTTCAAGTGCCAGTCAAGCCGAAATCTACAAACCCTGAAGACTATCGACTGCCTCAAATGGACCTACCCCCACAGTGGAAGTTTGCAATAAGTCCCAAAGGGAAAATTTACTACTATCATGTTAAAATACGAATACCGCAATGGGAGCCACCAATTAAAATTCTCCCTCTGGCAGGGCAAAAAACCATTGAGGGCAAAAATTCGGAAAGCGATTCTTCGAATGCCGGTTGTATTGATAGTTCAGAGGATGATATTGATATTATAAAGGGTGAGAAATAATTTTTTTTTTAAATCTATGTCTAAAATGCTGTTTTTTATTATATTATATTTTGTGAAAGGTCTTGACCCAGTTAAGCTTCAAGCTTACATCGAGAAGAAAATTGAAGATAGAAGGTTACAGCGTTATACCAGATTGGTGGAAGAAAAATCAATAAGCGTGAGTTTATTTAAAAAAAATTAATATTGCTTATCTGTTCTAAGAATTGAATTTTCATCACAACAGCCTCGAAAGGAAGAGGATCGTGTCTATAATCAAATTGAGGTTCGAAAATACAAAGAAAACAAGGAGAAAATACGTAAGCGCAAGGAAGAGATGCGCCGGAGAGCTGACTCAGCGGTCAAAGCTACTTCGCTTGAATCCTCAAATTCGACAGAGACTGCCGAGGGCGAAGAAAGCGCTGTAAACGCTCTACCTATACAGGATTACCTTCTTTCATCTGAGGAAGAGGAATTAAAGGCCGAGTGCAACAATAGCCCGTTAATCGATAAGATTGTTCAAGGCGACAAAATAGTTGATGAGCTGGATGCTTTGCAACGCAAGCGCAATTTAAAGCGATCACTGCCTACCATTCGAGATAAGTATGAACACAAAAAACGAAAGACGGACAAGAGCAAGGATTCTAGCAAGAGGTACGTTCTAAGAAAGTCGGCTATGATCGTTAACTTACATAATTATTGTTATTTACTAATTGGAATTTTTTTATTTATTTGAAGTACAAAACGCAGTAAAGAAGGAGAAAGTGGTGGTGGCAATAGCAGTAGCAGTAGCAGCAGCAAATACCGCAAAGTTAGAGAGAAATTCCGATGTGAAATTGCTGGCATTATTGTTCAACATTTAAAACCATATCGCAGTGATAGTTGCTTCGCTGGAAAAATTCTCACTGATGATGATTTCAATCATTTGGCCAGAAAGGTAACCAGTTGTTTGTTCTTCGGAAATTTTTCTAATTACCAATCATTTTTTCAGCTAACCCACTTCGTGATGCTCAAGGAATTAAAATACTGCGAGTCAATAGGCCAGACACTCATAGTTACTGAATCGGTTAAAAATAAATCCCGCGAATTTATTAAGAAGTACATGGCCAAGTATAGCGGAGTTTATGTGCGTCCCAAAAACGATCCAGAATTCAAAGATATACCGTTTTTGTAAAAATTATCCTTTCGTACTGCATAACTTTAGATTGATGATTTGGATTTCGCTTTTGTTAATTTTTTGCATCGTTTTAATGTCTTTTAGTTTTTTAAGTTAGTCAAGAGAAATCAACCATACAAAAACTATTTCTCAACTCATAACAAAGAAAAGTCAGTTTTTAGATTAATTATTTGTAGGAATGCGATGTGTTTTCGTCATACCCAGCCCCACCCAATGAATCCTCTCCTATTTAAATTATAATTACTGATTTTTAAAAATAAGGTAAGCAAACATTTTAGTCTTTCAATTTGGTCGATGGATTTAAGATAACAACAAAATTTGTGAATACATACATATATTACCAGGCAAATCATAAATTGGACTAATTGATAAATATTTTTGAATACAATTGTAGAGTATCAATTTTAGAATATATATTATTTCAAAATGTTAATATATAGAAAAATAAAATAACTGAATAGAATTAATAGTAATTATTAATTAATAAAATTTATTTGAAAATACGTAATCATACGTTTGTGTTTTCTTCTAAACCGCATCGCAAAACTGGGAGCTCAGTAAAATAATCAAAGGAATTGGAATATTCTACAATTCGTTCATTTTCGAAAATATCGGAGAAACTCTTCGAACTGTGAAAATTGAAGGAGCGTCCATGTCAACAAAAAAGAATTATGATGAAAATGCATTTGTTATCATTGGTGTTTTTAAGGTAAAAAAGAAATTTCAATTCTAAAGAAAAAGTAAAATGAACCGCGAGTATTTTACGAGAAAAATCTAGTATATTAGATTTGCCTGACAAAGCATTAGTTCCTAGATATATGTATATTGTTCTGATGAATTATTTTTATTAACATTTCTCTTTAGTTTTATAGAAAGTTACAAATGCTCTCTTATATTTTATAAGGTAAATAGAACCGTTGTTTACAACTTCATCAATTTCTTAATATCATAAACTTGCAGAAACACTCCGATTCTTAGCCGAAGGTAGTTACCAAAGCTCTTTTGGAAAATATTTGGATATAGCCTTGGCAAGGTCCACAGTTTGTAAAATTATTGACGAGACTTGGAATGTTTTGCAGTTCTGAATATGCGACGCGACGAGTGGATCAAACTACAGTTTCCAAAAGATTTTTTCTTGAAAATTACGAAATACCAGAAGTAATAGGCTGTGTGGATGGAACCCACGTGAAGATTCTGGAAACCTCATGAAGGATTCAATTTTATATTATAATAGGAATAAATATAAATTATAATTATAAAACAACTGCAACTCGACCTATTTCACAAATAATTCACCAAGCATAAACATAGCAGAATGAATGCGTTCGGAAAACGGAATAAACCGAAATGGAGAACATCAATTTTAACTTTAGAAGTTCCAATTCACTTTTAGCATTTCGAATTCTTATTTTACAATAAGTGGAATGCAGAATATGGGCGCAAATGTGTCTATTATTTGAATTCTAATTTCGTTTAGTTTAATTTCAGGTATAACAATATTTATTATTTACACAGACACATAATATCGATGCTTTAAAGTCCGAAGTGTACGAACTTGTGAAGAAAGTTGAAATGGGAAAAGGCGTAACTTTGAGACAAAGGCCAGGACATCGTTGCAACGCATCAATCACAACCTAATGTATCTGAACTATTACAATTCGGCAAACAGAAGAAATATAAAAAAGAGACAAAATTGTTCCGTTGAATGTTCACCCACATAGAAATGAGCGTCTTGAACCTGAGATAAGTGGATCTTGTAATATGAGAGAGAGAGAGAGAGAATGTTTACAATTCCTATTGAAATTGTCCTGTACTTGCAAAAATCCGATTTTTTTTTAACAAAAGTAACCTGAGCTATATTGAAATGGAGGATATTCCAAAAGGGGAAAACATACATAAAGTGGGATTTGAGATGTAGACAGTTATTGCAGAACCTTTTTTAATAACAAAAATAAAAAATAAAATAACATAGAAGAGAAGAATTCATTAAAAAATTTTAACTAACACTATGAATGATTTATTTTAACATAAAATTATTACTCTGGCAGGCGGAGTAGGCCATATGTGGTATGAACGAATTGTTAAAAAAAACTTCGAGCTTCACAAAAAATAACAATGTAAACAATTATTACCCTGTTATTGTTGTTCCTTGATGATGGAGGCCTTGAAAATGCTTGTAGCAAACTGCATCGGCATTACAAAAAAAAATTTATATAGAATTTCGTAAATTAGCCCCATCGTTTGTTAGTAGAGTGTTTAGAGTGTTCCTACTACTTAAGCATAATAATAAAAGGAATAGAAGAGAAAAGTCTGTGTCTGAGTTGTTTTTTTTTTTTTATAAAAAAGTAAAGTGTGCAAATCAGTATAAAGGACAGAATTGGACATTATCTCGCAATCATAGAGACTTTAACAAACCGCCAGCTAATAAAATTTTTCACTCTCTCGTGTGCTGTACAACTACGAAAAATCGATGTGCTGGAACAGGTCTTGGCTGGTTTTAGATGAAATTCGGCACATTTCGTGATGATTTACAGTTCGCGAACATAACGAGTATTTTATACTTTCGGTCTCCTCGTTGTGCGTCCGCATTGTCGTCTACTATAAGTATTGTCCATATGTATGCTCATTGTGTAGTTTGACATCCAAAATATTAAAGTGAAACTTCTTTAGCACCGTGTAATTTGAAAATTCGATAAAAGGAAAAAGCGACAAAAAAAAACAAAAATATTCAAAAATAGGGTTCTATCTGCCAGAGAATGAGGTCGTAGGTCTCCTCCTTTGTTCGAACTTTCGCAGTAGCTTTTTCTTTTCTGAAGTTTCACTCTATGTTTGAATTATAAGTACATAAACAATTTTATTACTTTTTAATTCTGTCTGATTCAAATCGCTTTACTAAACAAACCAAAACAAAGAAAAGTTCTTCTTTTTTCTCTTTTCTTTTTTTACCTGAAGTCAGAGTTAGAAAAGCTAACGCCTCCTTTTTCATCTGCTGAAAGCTTTACTACCAGTGGCCTGTAACACAAAACTGCAAATACTTGTAATACAAGTGAGTTATGACAAGTGTAAAAAATGTATGTGCTACAAAGCTACAAGTTTCCTTGCTTTTCTACAAGTGTAATGAACACAAAACTACTACTTGACTAGTAAACTTGTAGCTTTGTGTTACAGACACCAATTCTTATTCAAATCTTCACAAAAAGAAGTTCGGTTCCCATCAGTAAATGAGTCTCTCACTACAATTCCTGTAAAATCTGTAATAATAAAACTCCTTCTTTTGCTTATTTAATTAAATTTTATTACATTTAAAATAATATGTTTCATATAATATGCACTTTGCTCTCTTAACTGTCTCATCATTTTCTCATTATTCGATATCACTCTTTTATAAAATACGAACCAAGTCGCCTTTATTCATTTCATATTCAATGTTTTTATTTAAATATTCCATTTGAATGTTTTTATGTTTAATGGTGATGCAGAAATTTCCAAAATGTTTTTTTGTTTAAATGCTTTTTTGTTCTTTATAATTAATTTACCATTATAGAAAATATTTAATATTAAATCGTTTTGTGTTTAAAGGCTCGTTTTATTTGTGAACATTTTGCTTCAGTTTTTTTTTGTTTTTTCAATTGTGAAACACATTTATTTCTTTTATTTTCAATCGACCATATAAATTGAATATATTATTAACTTAATTCAATTAAATTTTTACTCCTTTTTCTTCAATATTGTCACCAATTTTTTTTTATTCTTTTTTTTTGCTTAAATATTTTCATTTAAAGGTTTTTAGTTTCCAATAAAAAATCAATTCTCATTTAAAATCAACGTTGCAACAGAACACGAGTTTCTAGTTTTTTCGTTAAGCTTTTTTCAAAAATGAAACAATTTAATTTTTGTCTAAAATATTTCTTAGAATTAATTTGGTTTTATTGCTATAGCTAGTACATTTATAAATAATTTTGTTTTTAGTATTATTATTAATCAAATGTGTGTATACATTTAATATTGAAACAATATTGGTCATGTCGTATGGTTTATTTTGTTTATATTATTTTATTTTTTATATAAATTGTTCAATTGTCCATCACTTTTAGTTACAATTACCTAATATTTCATATAACCTAGTTGTAAACTTGATGTTATTAATAAAAAAAAAATTATAAAGTTAATTAAGGCAGATTTTGGTATTAAGTCAAATGAAATCAATTAATTAATCTTGTGATCAGTTTTGAATTAATTCAGCGAGTAGGAATTTGAGAACTGAAAACAACTTTCTTCTTTTAATTGCACTTTTCATGGCAGATTCAATTTCGGAAAACATAGGAATTAGCTTGCCTCTGGCGACAAGTGATACCCTCGATGCCATAGCCACTATGGGAATCGAACCCTGACCTCCTAACTTTTACACCACCGATACCATCGACTCCTTATTTGTTTTCCTGGTTTGTTTGATTTGCTCACGGTCGATTATAAATACAATAAAATTCAATATTATTAAATGAGCAATATTTGTATGTATGCACATGTTTTGAGATTTGAGAAAAGAGCTTATATGATTTCGGAGAAATTCGCTATTCTGGCATTTTGGGAGCGTAACATCGGACTAGCTTTCAGATTAGGCCTCATTTCTGGGAAAATGGGTACTTCGAGATTTGATGTCAGGCATATGAAATTGTCAACTATCTATGAATTTTAAATATTTAAATTTACTGACACGGTCCACGGTATATGGCTTGGGTTCGATTATGTATTTCGAGACGAATCGTTTTTGGTGGAGAAATTGAGATTTTGGGTTCGTCGCTTTCGTTTTATATTCACCTAATTAAAGAATACGATTGCGAATTTAAAATGTTTTAGCGTATAAAATTCGGCTGGTATTTTTTGCTGACTGTGTTTTCGATAGTTGAAAATAAGTTGTATTAAAAAAATAAAAATAAATAAATAGGGTGGCGCAACAGAGCGAGGAGCACTTGGGCCTAGCGCATTTCTCACAACCATGCCTTGTGAGGAAATGGAGGGGACCTACAATTTTCTGCCGGTTCCGAACGGCTAATCGAGAAAGCGCTTTTCATGGCAATGAATACTAACGGAAGACTTGCCAATTCCTCGCGAAAGGCGATACCCCTGGAAAAAACATTTTTGCCTCTGTTGGGATTCGAACTCGAACCTCTGGATTAGCAGGCGGACATGCAATCCATCACACGTCACACCACGGGTACCACAAAAATAAGTTGTATTGCCATTGAATAATTACATAAATAGAAGTAACACCGGAATAAATCGCCACCAGGCCGCTAGTATCGATATTATATTGGAGCTAGTTAGTTGAGCAACCTTTTAATTGGACATGTAGCGGAGTGTCTATCCGCTCCGCTTCGGTTTGACGGGATTTCAAAAGCACATTGCAGAAAAATCTCGAAAGTGGAAGACCTCATCTTAGTGGCGCAATCAAGTGGAAAAAGACCTTAACCGTCAGTCGAAACTGTCGACGAAAGATGGTAATCGAGGCCCAGGTTCACCCCGAACTTAATACCCACCAAGTGAGTAAGTTCTATACATATTTGGTTGTTCATCCGTTTCAAGTTTCAACCCTTTGCTTCCTAGTGGTTTTGCGGGGTAACCACACAGTAAATACTTTTTCTCAATATTCATAGTGGTTTCTTAATGAATTTTTTTTTCCAAACTTTTATGCAAAATTAAAAAAAAAAAAATGACACCTCCGGGAACAAAGGGTTAAGATATAAGCTATTTTAGGTATTACGAATGACTACCCTCCTGATGCAAAAATACGAAAAGATGTCTAAGCGTAACAGATAAACAGATAAAAGATAGCTGACAGTCATACATATGTACGCAAGAATCTTATTTTGAAGGAATTGCGAATGTTGTCAGAATTGTTGAGGTTAAAACAAAAGTTAAAGGTCAAAAGTCGATGGTCTTACCTCTTGCGATTCTCAATTATAAATGAGTTCTATCACTAGTTTTTCTTGAGTGAATTCCCACATCAAATCGAGAAGTGCCTGTCACTTCTCACATTCAAAAGAAGCCATCTTTTTGCACAAATTAACGTTTTGAAGGTGCCTCCGAACGTTGGCATATTTCCTTTCGTATATTGAAATTAGGCCCCAAGGTAGTACAAAGTTACACAACTTACGTTTCAGCTTTACAAGTGTAATAAATGTTACAAAAGCAACAATGTAAGTAGATAGAAGTAAAGAATAATCGATATACCTTCTCATTGTTGGCCTTTATAGGATGGCTTCAGTGAGCTGTGACAACTCGATCACAACTGCTTTCAAAATCCCACTTCTTAATGCGGTCGCTTTTGACGATGAACTATCCATTGATTTTGATACCCTTTTTTCGGAGGTTTTTTGAATACATACTCAGATTCAAATATCAGTCCATTAAACTACCGGATAGCAACCTTCTTTTACCTCATTGCCAACTCACCATTTTTCAATAGAATTTATCTGGGTTTCGATTATGGAAATCTAATAGACATTTTTAATTCAAAAACTAGGTTATTATAAAACAAAAGAGATGAAAGCGAAAACAGTAATACTCAATTTCTCCCCCAAAAACGATTCCGTCTCAAAATGCACAATCGGGCCGTCCTATCATCGTAGCCAATGGGAGCGAAATTTTATGCCATTTAAAGAAAAGACCATAAGATATGAATCATACTTAACAATTACGACTTGGCTGATAGATGAGACATCCGAAAACAAATTAAAATGGCCGGTGAAAACGTCAGAACAGGAAAGCAATACGATTGGAACTCATACAATAAATGAGCCATGATGTTGGAAAAGAAAATTCATAGAAACTCGACTTTTAGATTACATGTTCTTCCGATTGCTTTGATATCAAAGAGTAGCTATGATTTTGAAGAAAAAACTTTGGCAATCAGAGCTTCTTGCGAAAAGGCTACAATTTCGCAGGAGTTTTTGGTCTGAAAGCAAAACATTTCCCCGTGAATTTTTTGGGGCTGAGTATATTTTTCCAAACTTAAAAGAATAAGAAAAACAAAAATAATAATAAGGCAAGTTGTTGTATTTTACTGATTTCACTATTTTTATTATTTCTTAGTTAATAATAATTTGTTGAAATAAAATAACTAACTAATAAGTAAAAAGGTTAAAAACTAAACTAAATATGTATCAACTCTTAAACTAACGAATAAAAAAAGCCAAAAAAAATTTCCAAACAGCAAAAATTAGAAAAGAGGAGCAGTGAAAACAATTTTTTTTGATTAAACAGCAAAAATAATAATAGGATCAATAAAGAAAAAGCTTTTCTATTTCGTTTTTCCAATTTCGTTCATTATTATCTATGTATTGTATTTCTTTTTTTTAATTTAAAGGTTTTTCTTTTTATAATGATAACACACCAATTAAAAAAAAATTATGATGTTCACACAGTTGATGTTCTTTTCTATACATATATATTCTAGTTATGTTCATAAACTTTCGTGTTTATAAATTTTTTTTTAGTTTTCTTTACTGTTTTTTTTTTTTTTTTTGATTAAAAAACATTTAATTGAAGTTTTCTTAGAAAATTCTAGCAAAAGAAAAACCAAAAATGAACTCACACTAAGTTCATCTTCAATTTGTTTATTTATTTTATTTGTTTCATAGTTAACATACATTATCATATTATTAATTAATTAGTGCACAAATATATGTATTTATATTTAATAATAATATTTTTCAAGTCTTTGGTTTCTTTTTTTTTATTATTATTCAAATTTTATTAGTTTTTCTTGTTTTTAATATTTGCAATGCCATATTACACCAGTTAACATAACATACAATATAAATTTATTTTCTTACAATTTTACTCAACATCGATGAATAAGAACATTCAGTACTTTTTATATTTAGTTTATATATTTTTATGATATTCATAATTTTGTTCTATTTTTTGAGTTGAATTTCTATTTTGGACATGGACACACAAATTTATTGTTTTGCTTTGTTTTTGTCCACATTTTACCTTGAAATAATTTCTTTGCTTACATAAAAAATATATGATAAATTATTTTTGTTTTACGCAATAGATTTTTACCTTAAAAATTATATTTCCTCATTTATGTGATAATGCGATAGTAATGATATAAAAACTCGAGTATTTATTCCTATGAACTTGTAAAGAACGAAAAAAATATGTATTTTTAGAATGTAGAAAGGATTTTATGAAGTTTCTTCATTGACAAAAATAAACTTTTTTCAAACAAAACAAAAATAGAAAATAAATGATAGCTTTGCCTTGCTTTTTTTATTCACCAAAGTGCCTTCCTTAAATTGATTTTGGGTTTTAACAGGGTGCACGCGCACATTTGCAAAAAATATGAACTTATAAAAATATTTAGTTTTATCAAAAAGAAGAGTTTCAAGCGAGTAAAATATCATAAGATACCAAAGATTGTTTTAAATTACATTTTAAAATCGTGATAGAAGAAACTTCCCGGTACATATTATTTAGGAAATCAATTTGTCAAGTAGCTCCGGGGTCATATTCAGCCTTATCGGGAATTCCTTGGGAAATATGTTTCCCAAAAAGTGTTTCCCTTCCCGGGAACAAGTTCCTACTATCGGGAATTCCCCACGGATTTTTTTCCCATGGGAACAAGTTTTCTGCAAGGAAAAACACAATATTTCCCATAATAAATGAGTTCCCGAGTTATTTTTCCCTAGGAATTTTTATTCCTTATTTCGAAAAGAAGTTCCCGATACCAATTTTTCGAATTCGGGAAAAAATCAATGGGAAAAAAGTTCCCGATAACCCTAATTATGTACTTTAGGGCCGCCGCAATAACTCTAAAAAACTCTTTTTTTCAACTCTGAGAATATATTGTGATTTAACCAAAATAAAAATTACCTTTACATTTACAGAGCACAACTTTCAGAACAAATAGCACTCATTTCAACAAATAAATAAAAAAAATTCATTTAATTGGTTTTAAGTGGTTTAAATTATTGGATTTTAATTTTGATACTTTGTAACTTTTCGTGATGTGTAGACGAATGAGACTCTGAATAAAGTCATTTGCAATTGACATTCACGCTCCCTAAGTCGATCGACTTTCTACGAAAATTGTTTGTAAATCACTTTACCGCAAGTGCAGTACTTAATGAAAATTAAAAATTTATACGATTTCAATTCGCTTACCTTTTCGTTAACGATTTATGAATTATGCAAAAAATATAAGAATCAATCAATTCGGATCGCATTTGGTTTTCGTTTTCAAATCCGTAAGGAAATCAGAAGTTTTTTGATGAAATTTACTTAAACTAATTTTTGAAAATAGACTTCTGATTTAATTTCACAATATTTAACAAAATCAAATAAATAAATAAATAGGGTGGCGCAACAGAGCGAGGAGCCCTTGGGCCTAGCAACCATGCCTTGTGAGGAAATGGAGGGAACCTACAATTTTCTGCCGGTTCCGAACGGCTAATCGAGAAAGCGCTTTTCATGGCAATGAATACTAACGAAGGAATTGTCAATTCCTCGCGAAAGGCGATACCCGTGGAAAAAACGTTTTCGCCTCTGTTGGGATTCGAACTCGAACCTCTGGATTAACATGCCATCACACCACGGGTACCACAAAATCAAATACGATTTATTATTGGCAGAGCTTTGAAGTCTTGCAAGTCACTAAACTCACAAAAGCATTACTGTACAAAGATATGATGTCACATTTTCAAATGATCAGAAACAAAAACAAGTGAAATTATTTCGATCGAGTTCATTATTGCAGAGCTGCTATGTCAAAATGGATAGATTGAAAAGTAAAAAATTTAAACATGAAGCATTACAAGGTTTTATTCATTTTATATGAAACAAAAAATAGAACTTTTGGGATCATTAGTATCTATCGCGGTGTTATATCGTTCATTTCATAAAAAGAATATCTTTATCACGAAAACATACGGTAATAGATTCGCAGTAAAAATTTTGTTTTAAATCGTCCTATATGTTGTGTCTCCTGTATGAAGCATACTGTACTGTCTCACATCAAAAAAAAACTGAGTTCAAGCCGATTCCTAAGGGATTAATGCTTCTGGGATTCTGGCTTAAAAGCCAGTACGACAGGGGAATCATGAACAAGCAAAACGAAAAAGGTACGTAAGTACCTTTATTTACGTAGTAATTAAGATAGAGGAACTAAGGCACGTACGCGGCTTATCTCACGAGCGGATCACTGGTGAGAAGCACTTAAGTGTGGGCTGAGATTCCTTTTACGATGCTCGTAGGCACTAACGCAACAAATAACCAATCAGTATCGATTTGACAGAAAAGGCCCTACTGCTACGAGCGACAGTATTGAATGTTTTTCCACGAAATTTGTTATTATTGATAAAATTATTAAGTTCTTAATGCCTGTTGCAAGCATTCTTAACGAAGTTATTTCTAGTCCATACTTTTTGGCGTTTGTAGTCCGTAATTGCGACGACCCTTTTGATAGCTGAAAAGAACCGGTGGTTTCAATTCAAAAGCATTGAAACGTATTCCATTCCTCTACATAAGATCTTTAATTTTGGCAGTCCGAGATTGTTACGACGCGCTCTGTGATAGAGATAAAAATATCGAGCTTCAACGTTTATTGAAGTAGCATTGTCAGTTTTCACATAATATTTGGAGAGACTTTGGGGGCTACGCATCGCTTTGGTCGATCACAAGAAATTGTTCCCGAAATCAAATTTTAACGTCGTTTAGTGTTAAGAACTAAAAGATGCACTCATTTTTTAGTAATTATTCTGAACAAACGCATTCATTTGACAAACTTTTGTTTGCTCAAATACTCCAATATTTTTTATAAAAATCAATGCAATAGGTGGCCACCAGCAAATATCTTCAGAAACCAGCAAATATCAATCAAAAGTGCTATTGCTGTAAAATTTGAGTTCAAAAACGCTATTCAGTAAGAGAATTGAATATGAATGTTGCAGTGTCAATTAAATTCTATGGCACAACAAGCTTTGGAGTTCCGGGGCCTATTTATTTTCTCCTAGCCAAAACTTCTGGCAAAAAGGAGGGACCTGGAATTTTTTTCGCCAATTCTGAACGCCCAGGTGAGAAATCGCGTTTTATAGCAATGTAATTAGTCGTCGGCGTCGCCAAAGGCGATATCCACAGAAAACAATTGGATTTTTCTTGGAGTTGAATCTTCAACTGCTATGTTACCAGGAGACATTCCAACCACTAAAAAAGAATGCGCAGAAGAAAACGAAAACATTTTTAATGAAAACATGGATCTCATAAAATAAAGAACTTCAGTTTATTTAAATTTGCAAGAATGGTAAATGCCGGATGGAACACGTCTTTATTGTAAAATTAACCTTAAAGGACTCATATATGAGTTGACTAGATTGCATTGATAAAAGAAACCATTCAGTCACGAAAAAGCCTATTAAATATCTAGAATGTGATAAGAATCACAATAGAATACAATCAAAGATAGGAAGTAGCTTCCTACAAAAAAGTCATTGAGACTTTGAATAATTTGACGCAACAAATAAAGAGACAAAAATCGAGTATTCAACCTAAAAAAGAAAACCCTTAAAAGGCATACCTAGGACTGATGCAACGCAAACTGTAGTGGAGCAACTCTTACACTCTTTTTGGCTTCCGTGGACACGCTACTGCTTTAGCACACATTTAAAAAATTAAATCCGTTTTTATAAAAATAAGAAAAAATAAATGTCGTCAGGTATTTCAATAGTATAGAACACTTTTGTGTAATTTTTTTATTAAGGCATTTTGTTTTTCTTTTCTCTTTATTATTCAGTTTTTTTTTCGATTTTTTTTTGCTATATTTTTTTCATTAATCTTTGGATTCAATACAATTTTCTTACAAAAAAATATTAAATTAAGTTTTTCTTTATATATATGTATATGTATATATACATCATATATGCGTAGTTTTAAACAAAATAATTAATAAAGAGCATTTATTTCAACAAAAGTTCATATGATTTTTTATGGGAGAATTGTTTTGTTAGACGTCTTTATAACAAGGCACTAATCTTAATTGTTTTTTTTTTCAATTTTTCATTTTACTTCTTTTAAATTGAATATATTTCTTCATATTCAGTCATTGTAACCAAAACAATTTGTGGATAAATGGTTTTTGTTTGTTTGCTTTTTACGAAACCTGTTTTTAGTTTTTAGATCTGCATTTTTAATAGTGTAGTAACAATGCTTGTTGGTAAAAAAATGCTATTTCTGTAGTTTCTTATTTTGTTTGTGGTAAATCTAAAAAGTTCATATGTTCTGCAAATTACAAAATAAAAGAAGATAAACTGTAGTATTGTATTATTTTGCTAAATGGTCGTAACTTTTTAGACAAAATGAAAATTTGTTCAGTAATTTAGTATTTTGTTTCATTTCACTACTATACTAGTTTTGTTTTGTTTTTGTTATGTTTTTTGAACACAATCTTGTGTTTCGTTTTTTTTTTGTTTTTTTGTTTTTTTTTTTTTAAAGCACGTAGTATATGTATGTTCTATTTTGCTTCTTCTTATATTGTTGGTATAATGCAGTCTTTGCGGCAAAAGGAAAATCAGATAAAACAAAAAACAGCAACTACATAATGGTAAAAATAATTTAAATATTAATTAGAATAATTGACTGACTGTTTTTTTGCTTTATTACTTTAATTCTTTGTTTAGCTTTAAATAAATAATAATTAATTTGTTTCAATATTTACCCCATCTATAAATGATTTGATTTGATTAATTTATGAATGGTGTTGTGTTGTTGGTGGTGGTTGATAATTAATATAGTCGTGGTGGTTGGTAGTTCAGCATTTCAATCAAATGTTCTTTTGTTTTCGTTCCATTTGTTGCTGCATGTTATATGAGGGATGTTGGATGTTCTTGTTGTTTTATAAACTTACTTAGCCTTAAGAAATTTAAACTATTATTTTGTTTTTGTTGCTTAACATTCGTTTACAATTCTTTTAGTTGTGTGTGTATTTGTTGTTAATTTTCATTTACTCTATTAAAAACTAACGTCGTTAAAGTATTTGTTTCTAATATACATAATAGTATGTATGTTTATGTGTTTACTTAAAGGAAAACCAATATGCGTAGTTCGCATATGAATGCAATATGAATTCTGAAATTTACAATTGAACATAAAATAAAAACAAAAAACTAATATATAATAAATTAAATAATTGTTCTGATTTTTTAGATTTTTTTAACGTTATTTATTAAGTTTGCCATTTTCGTGTTTTAAATTTTAGTTTTGATTAAATATTTACATAATTAGTAAAATTATTTTGATTCGAGATTTTTTAGTTTGCTTAATCAAATCCATTCTTTTTTTTTTGGTAGTTTTCGTTCTTTTTTTTATTGTTTATTTTTAAAAAAATAATTATTAACTATTAATCTTGAGGAACAATATAAACATAAATTAGTTATCTATCAGGATGATATTTTGCATTGTCTTTTTGTTCTTTATGCAGAAAAAAAATTTAAATATATTTTGAATTGAATTTTTTTAAGTTTTAAGCACAAAAACAATTTGATATTTTTTATCATTATTTTTTTTTTTTGTTTTGAAAGAAGAAAAATTAACGCTAACAAAATTATTTTGTTATTGGTTTATATGTGACCAGATAAAAGTAAAGTAAATTAATGATAATAACAGTTAATGAAAAATAAAATATGAATAACAATAACTTATAAAGTTAATAAATTATTTATGATTAAATTACTTCCTTTTACGGTGGTTCCTTTTATGTTCATTCTTTCCCTTTTGCTTTCTCTAATTTATTGATATAAAAGCAAAGCGCGCCGAAATCTGGAAAGACAATAACAAAGTTGTTTAAGAAGACATTAACACAAAACGAAATAACCAAATAAGATCTTTTAACTTTTTTTTAGAGAAAAACGAAGGAGCTCTATTGACAAAATTCTCTACGGAGAGTATTTACATTACAAAACTTTTACAAAAAAATTTGTGCTTATAAAGAAACTTCAAACAGAATTTTCCATATCGAAAAAAATATCAATTTGATTTCTGCAGAGCTCCTCTCTTTTTAGAATATTGATTAGAGCTTAGAAACTGAAGATGTTCTCATCAAAGAAAAATCTCCCTAATAGGGAATCACTGTACTTTCGGACTACCGAGTGCTTACATTTCTTTAGTGAGATTTTTTCTAGCTGTACAGCTTTACCTCTACAACCGTACGACGGGGTTTAAAGGGGTTAAGCTAGAACTGAAGATAAAGAAAGGCAGACCAAAACACTCCTGATACAGATAAATGAAATGAAATCTGCATTTGGCTGGCTGTGTTAACATTGAACAATTCAAAACCAGGAAAGGCTTGCTGATGCATTGTGAGGTCAACTTAGTGAACCCAAAAGGGGATTTCTAGCGTCTGCTTCACGCTCATAAGTGGAGAGCTGTGTCTAATAAATGCCTAATAAAAGTTATTCTTAGCAAATATTCAGTAACATCTTTTATACTTATTTAAAAATGATTTTTTTTTTTGCAAGATTAAGATAAATCGAATAAAACTGCTTCGATCCAAATAAGATATAACTGCTAAGATTGGTATTGGGTAAATGGTTCCAACAGTAATTCATGAACAACCTGTTGGTGGTAACATTTATTGACTGTCCATATCTAATTTCAAGTATCAACACCCTTGAAAAGTGAACTGTAGTAAAATCAGGATTCGAATCGTTGAACATTGATTAGGAAAAATTGAGTCAGGTAAGGCATTCCATTCCCTCACAAGGGATGGTTGTGAGAAATGCGCTAGGCCCAGGGGCTCCTCGCTCTGTTGCGCCACCCTATTTATTTTTATTTTAAGGCATTCCATATTCGGGAGCGGAATAAAAATAAAATACTAAAATAAAGTACTTTTGTACAGGATACAATAAGGTTCGGTTAAGTGGAAGTGGCTGTCAGCTAGTATGTATGTATAAACGTACATGCGTTGCCTGACACACTTAGACCACGAGATCAGCAAGTTAATCACCTACTAATCCCAAAACCCCGTTACGAGATGAACGAGTTGATCACACATTAATCTGTCAGTTCAGGACTAGCCGGTTAATCACCTGCTAGTCGAACCACGCGGATTTTTAATGTATTTTGAGAGACTTTTAGGGTCTATGTAAGCTAAGTCGCTAGTATCGTCGAAGTAGAATTCACCGAGATGAGTTTTTATCCTATAAAGTAGTACAGGGCATGAACAAAGAAGGGGTTGAACGGTTTCTTCCTCTTCTTCATCCATGTAGCTTTTGCAGAAATCATTGGAGTGCACATCAAGTCTTTTGGCGTGTCTTTCTATTAGATAGTAAACACCTATGGTAGAACCTAGATACAGCCGGTTTGAGGTTAACAAACTCTTCGAGCGTTTTTGGTCTACACACAGCCAGACTTTTTTTGGTTGCAAAACAGTTGTTACTCTCAGTCCATTTAGTGTTTGTTATTCTTAAAGCGTCTTGTCTAAGTAGGAGTTTACATGTAGCGATAGTTATGCCTATGTTGTTCCATTCTGAGCGCAGGGGAGTGGTCGTGCCCTTTTTGGCTAATGCGTCTGCCATACAATTTCCTGGTATGTCCCAGTGTCACGGCACACATAAAAGGTGAATGTTAACTGATTTGACATCTCCCTCAGAGACATTTGACAGTTTTGAACCGTGATGGATTTTGTAGAGACATAGGCAAGAGATTTAAGGGCAGCTTGGCTGTCCGAGAAGATTCGAATATCAGCAAGACAGCAATTCCCTAATCGCCAGAATTTCCGCTTGGAACACGCTACAATGATCGGGTAAGCGGAAGAAAAGACTGACATTCAGTTTTTCTGATTATATTCCACTTTATACACCTTCGCTAGTTTTTGAACCGTCGGTGTAGAAGTTTATTGCTTCATTTTCCAGGATTGTACGATCCTCCCATACAAGAAACAATCGAATTCAAATATATATATGGTCATTCCAAAGAAGTGTATCGTACAAAGTACTGATAGCTTTTCGGTTTTATTCAGGCAGATGCACAAATGGTAATTGATTTGAAAAGCTGAGGAAAGCTATTAAGAGTATTAGGAGTTTTAGACAAGAGGATCATTAATGAAGATAATGAAGAGAGTCGGAGACAAAACGGAGCCAAGGGACAAACCAGCACACCAAGTGAGTTAAAAAACATACAACTTAACGGAAAAGCGACACATCTATACCAAAAGCACGCATTTTCGATAAAGAAATCTTGATGACAAGCTCTATGAAATGCCTTAGAAATACCAAGCGTAATAATTTTATTTTCTTCAAAACAGTGGTGAAATTCAAGAATTGAAACCATACTGTGATGTCTATCATTGAGAAGTTTTCGTTCTTCAAGATTTAACATGAGATGACCGTTCATTAACTCATTGTTTTTTAAAAACCGAAGCTGATTTAGTGCAGTATTTTAAATAAAATGAATCTGGAAAACCTCATGCAGATTGTTAGATTGATGTGAGATTTCAGATTTCATTTGAGTTTCCGTTTTAAAATCGCACTTCGTTTGTAAGGGCGTTTTTTAAAACCATCAACAACGACCATAACCCACAAATGGAAAACAAAAATCCCTTAACTTATCTGAAACTAATAATGAAACAATCTTTAATTTATAAATATTATAAAATATTTAAATGACTTACCTTAAGAGTTAAAAATATTTGCTTTTTCGATATCATCAATGAAATGCTATCATCTAGTTAGGTTGTATTGTTTTTCTTTTGGCAAATAGCAGGAAATTCATACATGAAGACATAAGTTTTTGTTTAACTGTAAGTTGGTTTATATTTCGCATAAATCTTTCTTTTTTTTTCTTGCTTAAATCCTTAATATCGTTTTGTATGTATATTTTTGTTTGTCAGTTGCATAATACATTTCAAAATTGAAAATAGTACGTGATTCCCTATAAAGTTCCTTGTTTTTATATGTTCTTGTGACATATTATAAAAAAACACACACACACACATCCAATTAAATGTTCTCTGCTTCTCTCTTGACTGATTGTGTTTTTTCTTGTCTTGTATTTAATTGGTTATTGTTTTTCAATTGTGAGTAAGGAAGTTTTGTTGGTGGTGGTTGTTGGTTTTGAAGCAATATGCAAGCTTTTTGTATTTTTACAAATTATCATCTTCGTCGTCGGGTCCTTCGATCAAATCATCTGGATCATCATACTCTGAGACCATAATAATATCATCTGTAGCATGGGTAGCTTCAGTCGCAACTGGATTATCGGCATCTTCTTCCTGGCCATCGCCATCAACTTTTCTTCGTTTTCTCTTGGCTGACGGCGGGGAATGTACAACAGTTTCGTCGACATCGGCTGGTTCAACGGCATGTTGTAGTTGTTTAAGTCTCAATATTTCTAATTCTTCAGGAGTACGTTTTTTGCGAAACTCGTACACCAGAGGAAATATGTGTTCTATGGCAGCTTGTACGTTTGCCACACTGGCAGCTATTGATAAAAATAAAAAAATTTGTAGTGCAGAAGAAAACTTTTTTTTTTTGCATTTCTCATTTTGAATTTCAACACAAACTTATCCGAGTTCACGTGTTGACGATACCAGCGAAAAGTATCAAAATAAATAAGATCGAAATAAATAAAACAAAATTCAAACTTACCGGTGACAGTTATGCTTCCAGTTGAGAAAAT
Source organism: Melanostoma scalare (assembly GCA_949752695.1). Taxonomy (NCBI): domain Eukaryota; kingdom Metazoa; phylum Arthropoda; class Insecta; order Diptera; family Syrphidae; genus Melanostoma; species Melanostoma scalare. The sequence continues at coordinate 2,445,400 of OX456985.1, forward strand.
CTTCAAAGTGGCTTTGGGGTATCGAAGTTTATAAGTTACACCGGGATGCAATTCCGGTTCATAGCTGGCCTCCTTTTTGTATTTCTCCGAAAAGTTAACAATTTTAATGGCAAATGGCATGCTACACGTGCCCAAAACATTTACAACCCGAAAATTGTTGAACCGTACTCTGAATCCTAACTTCTGAAGGCAACGTGCGTAGCGGCGAGCCGCAATTTTAGCCTAAAAAATTAAGTTACATTAAAACAACTTGAGAAGACATCAAAACCAACCAACCTGATCTTCGGATGTAGCACCTGTACATGTTATACGTCCCGATGACCAGATTGAAGCCGTTGTATATGGACGCCTCAATTTCATAGTAACCATACCGTTTTCACGTCGAAACTCTACGTTGAAACCTTGCAGTGCAATCTCTCGCAAATTCAAGTGACATCGCACACTGAAAGAGCACACAACATTGTTTATAACTATATCGATTTCAGGCTCTGGTTCTTCAACGACAGCTGGCGCTGTGTCTGCTGCTGGTGTTGCATCTGCAGCTGGATTTGGCTCTGAAGCGGGAGCTGCAGTTGCAGCAGCACCTTCTTCAGTTGCGTTTCCATTGAGGGTAGAAGCATTACCATTTGAAACAATAGTCATTTCTCTGTCCCCATTAACTCGATCCTCGTATTCTGGTTCCGTTTTAATGGTACTTTGATTTATTTGCAGGTGTGGTAGAAGCTGATCAGAGTTCGATGGAAGAAGCTCTTGCTTCACAATTGTATTGGCATTCAAACGTACGTTCGAGTTGCTATTGGCGGCAGGTAAAGATGCTGAATGAAGATTGCTGGAGACGATTCTGTTAACGGTGTTTGTGCCAGCTGATGTCGTCGATACTGGATAGAGAATGCTATTCAAATCGTGCTGCTGTTGCTGATGGTTATTGCTAAATTGTGAAAAGTATCGAGTTTGTGTTGTTCCTGATGCTGTTGTTGTCGCTGATGTGACTGAGGCATTGAAGTGCTGTTGCTGTTGCTGCTGATGCTGCTGCTGATGGTGATTATGGCTAAACATCGTGTTATTTTGATGGTGACTATTGCTGCTATATGCACTCAGATCGGCCAGTGGTTGACTATGATGAGATGTCGTTTGATATCCAGTGACGAGAAAAGCACCCTGTGTTCCGCCGCTATTGCCGTTTCCAACTGTGGAAACAATATTACTAATCGGTATGCTGACCATTTCATGCGGTCTAAGCACACGAGTTTGTTGGGTATGAGCGTTTACCCCGCTCGAGTGATGATGGTGGATATGATGATGTGTGACTAACGTATTGGTGCCATTTGTGTTGATTCCTGTGCCGGAACCCGTTCCGGCGGAGGCGCCTGATGATGATACATTGCTATTAGTTGTATTCGAAACACCACCGCCATTTGTGAGAGTTTTCATACAGTTCTTTTGTTGTAACAAGGTAGCCATGCCACTACTGTTACTAATATACATTAAAATTGCTTTATTCTGCTGGTCTCCTTCTGTCTCCTTTTGCTTTGACTTTTTTGATATTTCCTGATTGCTTTGTGGTTGGGATTTCATACAGATTCCGAGACTTATTACTTTCTTTTTAGTTTTGTTATTTTTTTTTTTTTTTGTTTAATTGATTCAAAGTTTTTTGATATGCAAATATCGTGATTTTAAATGATTTGAATTTCTTCTCCTCCCTTAAAAGTTTCGTAAACAATTATCGTTTTTTAAGCAGTGTTGCTTGTCGCTTTCAAGTTCTGTTAACAACCACAGGCGCTGTGCTTTAAGGTTTCTTGCGATAAGGCTCTTATGTGTTTGTGTGCATCTTGTTTCAATCAACATGCGTTCTAAAGAAGTTTAGAGTTTTTTTTTTATTTTTGATCTGAAACACAGTCTGAAATGAAAAGAAAAGACGTATAAGTACATTGATTAGGAATTGAATAAAAGGAAGGTGATTTGGAATTTAGAGAAATCACTGGTTAAAATGCTTCTTGTTGAAAAAGATTCCAGAAAAGAATTTTGGAGTACGAAAAAAAGAAAGTTTGTTGCGTGGTTGCAAAGAAAAAAAATGTTTGAAAAACTAAATAAATTACTTAATTTTATAAATTGAGAGGGCTGGAAAAGTTATGAATACATATGTGAAAACGTTTGAATTAAAGCGAATGTAATTAGAGAAAAATTTAAATTTAAAATTAAGTGTGATTACCACAGACTAATCGAACAAACCAGATAGTCGTAAAATGCAGCAGAAACACAAAACTTAAAATCGCTGACTATTACACTTGATTTCGAATTAGTATCTGTTTATACCCCTAAATTGATTCAAAATAGGATTTCCCGATGAACCTATCCAATTCGGCTATGCAAGCTGGATCGAACTGAAACTATAGAGGAAAATTATTCACCCATCACCCGATCCGGTGAAATAACAACCCCAGATCGAAATTTAATTCTAATTTATTACGGCTCGGCTCTCGATGGATCGATGCGTTAGTTATAGAACAGCAGTACTGCTGTCATCTGATTTTTCGGAGAGGAAAGTTAAAAGTTCCTGATGCCACTAACTCTTGGGTTGAACCCTTTGAGAAATGAATCCATAAAGTTCTTGTCTTAGACATATCCATAAAAAAGAGAAGCTATATTTTCGTAGTCTGCGATAGATAACATCATTTTATATCAGAGCATCTATCGCAGCTATTTAAGCAGAGCGAACTGTTATCTGCTTGTAATGTCTCAATAATTTTGTTATTTCATTTTGTTTGATATAAAGGTTTTCCCAAACCAAATAGATTTTGCAGTTGCGACATCGGCAGAAACGTTGTTGACAAGAATTTCTGGCCTATGTTATTTCCTAGGCTCTAGACCATCTCTGTTCCGAATATCATTCAAATCGGCTTCGTAGTTTAGGAGCCTATTCAATACAAATAAAAAAATAAAAAAAATAAAAAAATCTTTCCCCTCTGTAAAAGTGTAAAGATTAATTTGATACTAAGGCGACCGATTCATTACTCCGCTGATCTGAGACTGACCATGTGAATCAGTGATACTTCAAATCTCGATCGTTATGATGTTTGTATAATTCAAGTAAAACCCAATTGTGCTTTATCTGCACAAAGCGTACAGCCCTAGTCTTCATATTGCTTCTTTTATCAACTGTTCCTTATGTTTATTTGTTTATTAACCAAAGTGAAATATTTCCAATAGATCTTTAATAAAGCAATGATGTGGAATCGATAAGGGTTGGACAGTTGAATGTAATGTGCTAACTTGCAAATGTATGAAAACGCAATGTCATTCTTGTCTCGTCAGTGTGGTTAGTTTCATGTTTTGACAGCTGACAGGTTAAAATCGCTTTGTTTTGGATGAACCATAAAATGTGTCCTAAAATGTCCACCACATAAAATTTGGTACCTGCTTTACTTCATTGAAGACACAGCGTAATAGCGCCTGATTAACGCAAATTACAATCAACCATTTTACTATTGTTTTTTTTTTAATGTGACCAATAAATAGAACTGCTTCCTAACTTTGTGCATATAAATTAGTCATATTTTCAGAAGTAGGGATCAAAATCTCTCAGTGATAGATTGCCTAAAAAAGAAAGACGCTACTTTACAAAAATCATCAGAGCTTAGGTGCGTCTGATCGGTCCACAGAAATGTTGGTGTCAGAAATTCAAAAAGTGGCAAAATTTCTTTATTTTAAATTTTAGATAAGTTTCGACGAATTTACATTTACATTAACATGAAACCTACTCCACACATAAATCTGCGGAGTAGGGGGGTTGCAGCCGGGCGACAAAGACCATTTGGCTGATATACCACAAGACTAACTACACAAATACTACATAGAACAAATAACACACCACAGAAATGTTGGTGTCAGAAATTCAAAAAGTGTCAAAATTTCTTTATTTTAAATTTTAGATAAGTTTCGACGAATTTCGTGATAGTTATCAGTACGTGAATACTGCTATTGTGAGATTCGAAAAATTATTCCTTATTAAATATAAGTAATAGTACCATCTTAATGCCTACAAATGGTTAGTTTTTCAATATTAGGTCCATTCGTAGAACTTTCCCCAGGGTTGACCCAGGTTTTCTTGACAACCCTATGAGTTGTCAAAAAACCTGGGTTTTACAGTCCTTAAAAAACGCTAAACCACAAATCACCGCACATCCCTGTCATTAAAAAAAAAAAAACACATGCCATTTGACAGCCCTCAACTCGCCACAGCAAAAACCTATGGCGAGTTGAGGGAAAACCCAAGTCAACCCAAGGGCTCAAAAAACACTCAATTTGATATTCAGGGCGACTTTAGGTTTCTCAAAAAACGGTTTGTGGCGACCCCAGGGCTTCAACGAACAAACCAATTATCTAAGCTATGAGAAAAGAAATTTTTTATTCTTTCATGACAGGAGTGTCAAAAATACCTGTCATCTCAGGTTTTTAGTATGGAAAAGGAAAAGGGCGGCCGTGGTGCAGTGGTAGAGTGTTTAGTAGATAGGCCGGACGCGTGGGTTCGAACCCGCTCTGGGCATATCTACTTTTCTTTCAGCCTCCCAGTTTCATATGGACGCCGCCCTTGAGGTTATACAGGTAGGTTAGACTTTGGTAGGTTGGACTTAGACAAGCAAAAAATCGTATGGGAGGGGGGGGGGGGGGGGGGTCCATTTTCCCCGTAACGTAAAAACTAAAAGGAAAGGTTTTTCTCAGAAAAAAGTCGTTTTTGAATTTTTGGTTTTCTCAAAAACTACAGGTTATTTTGACATCCGGTTTTTTGTGTTTGATCAAAAATAAATAAGAGCATTGAAAATAAGCCAGAAAAATACTACTTAATTACGTAAAATTTTGAAAAAAAAAAACGGTTTGAAAAAAAAAATTATGTTTTTTTTTGTTTGAAAAAAATAATTATGTTTTTTTTTCAAAATTTTGACTTTGAAAATTAATATTTCAAAAACTATTCATTTGAACAACTTATTTTAAAATTTAAATTAATGTATAGGTTTTTGGCTTTTCAAAATGCTATAGCACGACTCTGTAGGTATTACCGTTATTTTTAAATAACTTTTTCCGTTAAGTGATTTTTTTCTTAAATTGCCCCTCCCGCCTAAACGGGGGAAAATGGACCCCCCCCCTCCCATACGAATTTTTGCTTGTCTAGGTCCAACCTACACACCCTATCTTTTTGTCACACCTTATTTTATTATCACCCTGTATATGTGAAATTACTAACAACTTATTTCAAACTACTGCAACACAAAAAAAAGGGAAGGCTGCTACTCTGGTAGTACAATGGACCGGATATTAGGTCTGAGTTCTCCAGATTAGCATGCCTCTTCTTTTTTATATAAAAAAAAAAAAAAAAAAATGCAAAGGAAAACACATTTTACATTTTCATCTTCTGTCTGTTTTTTTTGTTTTTAACCGCCAAAAAAAAATACTGATATCAGGCACAACACTATAAAAACATCATACATGAAAAATGAAAATGATAGTGTCATGTCATGACATTCAGTAATTGTAATTGCTTTCATTAATGTCACTATAGTTCAGTGTTTGGTCTTCCGGAAAAGCTCTCCGAAATTCAAAGCCAATCTCAAAATCAAAATATCCTTTTTGTTTGAAGTTTAACTTCTATGTATTTATGTTGACATGACTTAATTGTTTATAATACACAACTATTGTACATGCGCACACTCGTGGACGTGTGATATTTGTTAGAACTTGCTCATTCAAAAATCATCCCGATTAATGCCGATGATAACACAAATTTTCTGAAATGAATAAATTATAGTTTTCTTCTTTTCTTTTTTCAAAATCAAAAAACTGATACTAGAATGCTTTGTTTTCATTAGAACCGTAACCGTACCGTGCGTTCAACTTGAGGATAGGAATGCCATATTTCCGGCAAAATGTATGAGCATGTGTATAATATAAATAGTATGGAATGTGCTTCTTGAAATTATTTTTAAAATATTTTCAGAGGTAGTAGCTAATTTGTTTTAAATGTGGATTGTGTACATATAATGTGGGGTGGATAGAAGTTTCATTATTTTCAAGTGATTGCGTCAGCAAAAAATGTGTGCTTGCAGCGTGATTTGAAATTTGATTAAATTGATTTCAGAAAGTTGAGTTTGCAGATTGTGACGCAAATTTGGGATAGACTTTGAGACAAACGAAGAAAAAAAAAAAAATCGCCCAAACACATGAAATAATGAAATGACGCAGTATCTTCTACTGATAGAGGAAACCACAACACAAATAATAATAATAATAATCACTCAACTCAGTGCCTCACACCATAAACTGATCGCGTATAATCCGCTGAGGTATCATTATTGTAAATATGATCAATAAGCGAGAATGGAGAAGAGAAACAAACAAGGCGAAACCTATTAAAAGCTATAAACAAAGAAAAGGAAAAATAAAACAATCAAATCAATTGCAAGCTCGGTCGCATATTTAACGATACCTTACGTACATACATATATGCTAATCGTGTGAAATATGAGTTCATTGAGAGCGAGGCTTCCACTGATGATTTCAATTACGCTCAGCTGTTAAAAGCAACAGCAGCAGCAGCAGAAACAGCCGCCCACTGCTGTTTCTGTAGGCATACAACCCCAAACCCCCACTCTTGGGTTCACCAGTCAGACCAGACCAAAGGAAGTGACGACGACGGTTCTTTGATGTTTTCTTAAATAGGGGCCACTTAAGATTATTTATTCTAAAGTCTTTGCATTTACGCTTTAGTCTCGCCCCTGGTATTTGCTTTTTGTTATTATTATTTTTTTTTTTTTTTTTTTCTTGCAGAAATGAGAAACTTACAATTAAATTGACTTAACCTAATCATGATCTATTGTGCTTTTTTCCATTCTGAGTTTCCAGAGTTTTCAGCTGTCTCGGATCTCAAATGCTAGACACTTTGCATGGGAATGAAGAACGAGCCCCACATGCATTTGAAATTGGCTGCCATGGCCATAGTGCCAGTGGAGCAGCATAAGCCAAAAAAGATTATGTTTAGATCTGGTGTAGATGTTTTTTATGTACTTACAATGTACATACATTTTGGCGAGTGTGTATAGTATCGAGATAATAGAGGATTGAATCATTCACTCTACACGAGCTTTAGCTGAATATGAATAATTGAGTTTGCTTTTAATTAACAAATATAAACGTCAAATGTGGAAACAAGCGTACCTATTCAAGAAACAATAAACTGTGAAATTGTATATTAATTCGAGCGACACTTGGCAGTTTTTTGTAAAAAAGAATTGCGCACACATCAAGAGGTTATGAATATCCTTATAATGTTATAAAACACAGTGCGAGCAGAAATTTGGAGAGGATTTAATAGAAGACACCGATGGACATTGCTTTTGAACCTTTGCGAATCGTAATGCCGGGGAAAAACAGAGTCAAGTAGAGCATTCCACATGCGGGTGGTGCGACTAAAATATGAATCTCTATACTTGACTGTACGTCCGAGGTTGGGCTCAAGGTAAAACTGATGACCATTCCTAGCATTTTGTGCTGAATACGACAGTAGAAACACTGACAGTTCTGCTGAATACGACAGCAAAAATCGTGAGGCAGCTAACATTAGTACACATAGTACATATATAGCTGCGAGCAAAATAATAGCAGTGCATCACCAAAGATATAAACTATACTAATAAAAACTATTTAAAGGCAGATTCAGAATATTTTTATTTAAAAAGTAAATGACACTACTTAAATACGAACTTTCATACATAAATTAGTTTGTTCATTTCTAATTTTTTTTAAATCACATCAATATATGAATAAGCAGATAAAAGTAACGAGCACAAAAACAGCAGTGTCCCCTTTTCGTTACGTACTAAGGTAATTAAAATAAAAATAAGTTGATTCCTTGATATTTTTAAAAAACTTGATTTTAATATTTAGTGGCATTGCCTTTATTTTTGATAACAGCACTGCATCTGTCCTTCATTGAGTCAACAAGTCGTTGACATCTTTCCACGGGAATATTGTACCAGCCTTTTTGCACTACTTCCCACAATTCCTTATTATTTTTGGGCTTTTCAATCCAAACTGCTTTTTTAAGATCTGTCCACAAGTTTTCAATAGGATTGAGGTCAGGCGACTGCACCGGCCACTCCATAACCTCGATATTATTGTCCCGAAACCACTGCTTTGCACTGCTATTATTTTACTCGCAACTGTATACAGTACCTCACACTCAAAGTGGGACACCTAAGAAATAAAATCTTCAATAAACTTCTTTACAAAAAAAAATGCAGAGTTGCACACTTTTTTAAATAATTTTTATTTTTATTGGTTAATATTGACCTCAAATTATTATAAAATAAAAAAAAAATTTCAAAAAACAACCCCGATTTGTTTAAAAAAAAAAGATGAAAATGATCTCTCTAGTATTTTTTTTTTAATGCAGGTCACACTCAAAGTGGGACACCTGCTGTTTTCTAAGAAAACTAACTGTAATTGCCACGTTATCTATATTATTTAGTTGCAGTTTTTGTAGAGCTTTCATTGTGATAGCATAAAAAAAAAAATCGAAATATCAAGGCAAACAACCTTTGAAGAAAGGCAAATTGTGATTTTCAATTACCAAAAAAAGGAAAATCCGTTCGCAAAATAAGTAAAGTTGTTAAAAAAGTAAATCTATGGTGTTTAGTGTAATAAAACGGTTTCGGGAAGGTCGAATAGAAAATAAACCAGAAAGTGTTGAAAGCAAAAAAAAAAATTGCGATAGAAATGTGCGGTTTCTTTTAAGAAAAATAAGAAGTTATTCTTTGCTGTCCGCAATTGGCCTTTAAAAAATGTTAAAGGACACTTAAAATGTTGACTTAAGGGCAGAAAGAGTTCGGCGGTTTGTTAGGAGAAACGAATTGAGTGGCTGAGTTGCGGACAAAAATCCGTTAATATCAGAAAAGAATAGTCGTTTAAGAGTGCAATTCGCCAAAGAGCATATGACATCAGAATCAAAAAGATTAGTTTTGGTTTCGTCCGTAAAATGGACTTTTAATGAATTGACCGAATTATCATTGAAGTTGGAGAACAAAATGCGACTTACCTTTGACCAGAAATTCATATCCTTTGTCACATTTTCTTCGGCGAATTGCATTCTTAAACGACTATTCTTTTCTGATAATTCTTTGGCCAATTGCATTCTTAAACGACTATTCTTTTCTGATATTAACGGCTTTTTGTGCGCAACTCAGCCACTCAATTCGTTTCTCCTAACAAACCGCCGAACTCTTTCTGCCCTTAAGTCAACATTTTAAGTGTCCTTTAACATTTTTTAAAGGCCAATTGCGGACAGCAAAGAATAACTTCTTATTTTTCTCAAAAGAAACCGCACATTTCTATCGCAATTTTTTTTTTGCTTTCAACACTTTCTGGTTTATTTTCTATTCGACCTTCCCGAAACCGTTTTATTACACTAAACACCATAGATTTACTTTTTTAACAACTTTACTTATTTTGCGAACGGATTTTCCTTTTTGGTAATTGAAAATTACAATTTGCCTTTCTTCAAAGGTTGTTTGCCTTGATATTTCGATTTTTTTTTTTTATGCTATCACAATGAAAGCTCTACAAAAACTGCAACTAAATAATATAGATAACGTGGCAATTACAGTTAGTTTTCTTAGAAAACAGCAGGTGTCCCACTTTGAGTGTGACCTGCATTAAAAAAAAAAATACTAGAGAGATCATTTTCATCTTTTTTTTTTAAACAAATCGGGGTTGTTTTTTGAAATTTTTTTTTATTTTATAATAATTTGAGGTCAATACTAAGCAATAAAAATAAAAATTATTTAAAAAAGTGAGCAACTCTGCATTTTTTTTCGTAAAGAAGTTTATTGAATATTTTATTTCTTAGGTGTCCCACTTTGAGTGTGAGGTACTGTATATATTTCACAGTACAACACAGAAAACCGAACGTGAAAATCTTTGTTAGTTTTTAAGAAATTTCAAAAAAAAAAAAAATTAAAGTCACTTTTTTCGTTTTTGGTCTGAAAATAAAGTAGAATCAGGGAATTTTTTGAAGAAAATACTGTTACGTTTGAGGACTCCAACAGAAAAAAAGAAAAGAAATCAACATCCACCAAAAGTCTAAAGGCAGCCTTAAACAACTTCCACAAAAGAACATCAAAAGAAAAACAAAAAAAGAATAGAAAATGTCCAGTGTCTAGTTTCCGGAAAATGAAATGGAAAGTGGAACACATTCTTGGTCGCTATAAATTCGGCAACAGAAAACGTGACGAGACGTGAGCTCTCTTTCTTCTTGAACGTCTGGCTGTCAACATCAATCGTCGACCAACAATTTAAGCTGCAACAACAATTATAACAAAAAAAAGAAATAATAAAACTGATTTTACACAACCCTCTCGACAACCAATACAATAATTCTTTTATTTTATTTTCTTCTTGGTAGCGCTCAGTTGTCTGGTTTCGTAACAATACCTTTCACTTTTTTTAATTTCTCAAAAACGCAGGCGTTTCAGATAAGCCTGAGACGATTGACGTCTTGGAAAAGAATATTCGGAGCCTTATTGCTGACATACGACCCTAAATGCTGCAAAAGTGGTTGAAAAGTAGGCCTTCCGGCTGGAGTTTCTTCGAGCCAGCCGCAACGGCCACTTGCACAAAATCATTTTTAAAACATAATGGCAAACCCACCCCAGCTTAAAGGTACTTTCATAGCCCTTTTAGACGGTCAGTTCTCAGTTCAATTTTCAGCTCAGTTAAAAAAAGTAGTTCGATGTTCAGATGAGCTTTTATTTTATTTGTGAAAAATCAAAATCAGAAAGAGAACTGAGAACTGAACTGAAAAATTATAAGGAATTCCATCAGTTTCAGTTTCAATTAATTTTCAGTTTTTGGCATTTAGACATAAGTTTAACTGAAAGCTCACCCTGAAACCTCAAGTGAAATGAAAACTGAAATGATCGTCTAAAAGAGCCTGATTTTTTTTTACAAATTTGGCATTACTGGTGTTTAAAATAAAAATAAAAAAAACTCAAAAGCATCGCGCAACCCAAATACAAATCAGAAAACAGATTAAATTTAAAAAAAAAAAAATATTAGTAACGAAAACGAAAAAACAAGCATTTGATCTGTTGACCTATTTCACTCATTCTTATACAAATGTAGCACAAGTGTATGCCTCTTTTTATGCGTTCACAAGAAAGCACGCACTTCTCTAGCAGTGAGCAGAAAGATTATGAAGTTCTCTGCCACACGACACCTAACCAAACCAATCTTCTATACTCTGTCTAATAATGAACTCCAGTCGGTGTTCTTCGATAAGAAAACTAAAAACATGGTTCCACACTGAATACTTAAAAAAAAAAAATTCACCCAGACAAAACGGGAAATTCACAGTAAATAACAGTAAGATATTAAAGCAGGAAAAAGTATACAGTATAATATGACAAAAGATGATTGAAAGATTCATCCAACGTTGTCGGCATATTCTCAAAAAAGCTTTATATATATTTTTTTGTACCAACATTACATACAGTACCTATATATTTAAAAAAAAAAAACCATAGCGACAAAAAAAAAACTGCGATTAAGTACTCGTGCATGCATCACGAACCACGATGCCGCCCTGTTGCTACACAATTATTGCTTAACTATTTAGCGGCAATGGTGGTCGCTCTAGCCACTATACCGATCAACAGATCGACTACTCTGGCTCTAGCATTGCTGGCATACCGAGCTAATAGATTAAGGAGGTATAGTTGAGCTCTCTCAAAAAAAAGAAGATATATATATACACACTTTCGTCGTAGACCCAAAGATATTAATAGAATTATGTCCGTGAATTGTGATTGTAAATTGCTGCGGCTGCTGCTGATGCTGAGTTTCTGTTGCGATGATGCTACTCTTTTCGCGGTGTGTTGAGTTCTCTTCAGCTCAGTTGATATTTTTGGATATAAGTACATAGAAGAGCTTGCCATATAATAAACCTACTTGACTTTTCTTCTAGAACTTCAAATTAGTAGGTACAGATATATGTAGTTTCAATTAAGAAGAATAAAATTTTTTGGAAGATCAATTAACTTCAGTGCTGACAATAAGCAGCCAAGTCGACCCAAGGATAGATAGTGATGCTGGCTGAAGCATGTTTCAGTCAGTATGTCTGTGTTGAGTTACTCTTTTTTGTGTACGAGTATGTCTTGTTTCATTTTATTATGCGGCCCCCCAACCGTACGTTCTACATACGAGATACGAGTGACACACAAACGTGTCCTTCACCCCAATTGGCCGACAGTATTTACTTTTTTTTTTGTATTTTTGTTCGGCAGCGGAACAAAAAATCTAATTTTTTTAGTAAGGTGCATCTGGCAGCACTGTTATTAGCCCCTGTCCCCTGTGTAGATAATTTTATTTAAAACTAGTAAATGTTGTTTGAGTGACAAACAGCAAAGTGCACATGGGTAATAAGCAGCACTCACTCCCCTAATATTTTTATTTTTGTTTTGTTTTATATGTAGCTCGATCACAAAATATGTGCTATGTGCTAAATTCAAACAAACAAACAATCACGACGAGGGACATTTGAACTATGGCGATGGCTTTGTGATTTATGCTTTGTTCGGTTAAATAGATTTAGACAAATTTAGCGTTTATCTGATTAATTTTTATTTTTTCTTTGTGATGTGATTTTATAATTTTAAGGCATGTGCCATGCAAGGGTTTTGAAAGTATTTGCAGTTTAACATTATGATGGTCTTTTTTTTATTTCCATATACAGGGTGTTCCGTACTTCGTGTATTATCCTTTGGGGTGTGATTCTTGGTTATATTCTAAGAAAAAAAATGTTCTACAGTAAAGCTCAATTCTCAACTTTGACATCACTTTTTGACAATTTAAGAAAAGGCTAACTTTGGTGTACTATGACCTATGTTAAATTCGATATCTCTGTCAATACTAATGGTAGAGACCTAATCATAGTCTAATTTTTTTGTAGAAATAACAACCTTTAAGACTGTATTTAAGTTTAGCTTTCACAGGTTAAGGGTTGCCAGATTTGCAATTTTAAGTGCTTTTCAAATTTTCTTCCCGAAACAAAGTTTTGACTTTGAGGTCATTTTTTTGCAGAAAATGCCTGGTAAACATAGAATTTCTTTGATTTAACAGATAAACTAAACAAAAATAAAAAAAAAACTCAGCATTAAGTGCACTCAAAAACCCATACATTTTATGATATTTGAAAAAATACAAAATGGGTAAAATTAAAAAAAAAAAAAAAGATTTTTAAATTTGAGGTTTGTTTGAATAAAACAATAATATGGGCACTTTTAGTAGTTTTTTTTATGTATTTTATACAAATACAGTTATAACAAGTGCACAGGAAAATTTCGCACTCCTTTTCGTTGCGCAGTACGCTGCTGCTTTGCGAAATGGTTTCTATGTGTGGAAGACTTTTTACTATAAATTTTACAATTCTCTACACTTTTCCGTCCATCATATATCTCTCGGTACAATTAATACTTGCGAAATTTTGATAGTTCTTTTGTTTTTTTATTATTATTTTGTGCCAGAACAATAACAACTTTTGCAAAATGGAAGTATATTTTTTGGAAAAAGAGATCAAAGTAGACTCAAAACTAAAATAAATAAAAAATAAGCCTAGAATAACAACTTTGTTAACTTTGTTATTACTTAAATTTTGTGAATTCATTTTGTTCATACAAATTAATTTCTTAATTACTTCGGGCACTTCTGCAGAGATATTTTTCGCGAGTGTTCGTTCACGATTTCGTCGTGGATGTGAAGACAACGAAAAATTTCGTTTCGCATCAGCAACGTACTAGGCTTTACGTTATGCAGTACGCTGCTGCTCTGCGAAATGGGTTCTATAGGTGGATAGTTGTAAAAATTTTACAATTCTGTGCACACTTTTACTATAATTAAGTTTTTAATTACTCCTTGTGGTAAGTTAAACTCATCCGACAAATGGAAAATCTGGAGACCTGTTCCTACTGGCTGAGCAGTTCATTAGCCCGAATCAAAGTATAGAATATTCATTTTTCGGACATACGATAACTTCCCGTTGGGGAATATTCCATACGTAGCCAGTCTATACGCACGAACATGACTTGTGAAATGCCAGCAAAATAAGTGCTAACTGATTATTGCTTCAAACTTAATCTGAACCTTTACGAGCAGTTCATATTGAACATCAACCTCATTCATGTTAACATAAAGTCACATATTTTATTACTTCAACAAAGTTTTTTGTCTGTCGAACTATTGGCCAACGCCAATCCCTTGGTTGGCGTTCGAGTTCTGTTTATATTATCAAGTTCAGTTATATTAACTTTTTCTAAACATCTGATAAAAGTCTACACAGATATGTTCCACTATATTTTCGTTCGTTGTGGATGTGGAGACCAACGAAAATTCCGTTTAGCTTCAGCAGCGTACTAGTACTAGATGTTGTGAAACACAAAAATTACGATTTACTTCAGCCGTGAACCTACTCGCGAAGCCGTGTGGAGAACAAAGTGGAGAATTTTCATTCACCAGATCAGCAGCAGTGAACTTCATTCACGTGCAATATAAACAGGTCATGAACTCTTGTATTCACGACATGGAGCTCTGACAGTTCAGTTACAAAAGAAAAATAATGTGTGTGCAGCAGCAGTACGTTTGGCTCTTATTTGTAATCATTTTTAGCTCTAAAAATTTTTAAAATAATTTTAATCAGTAACCAAATGAGAATTGGAAAACAAAAATTTAGTAAAATGTTATTAGTTCGCAGACATTCTAGACATCTTGTGGAAACTGTTTTATTCTTTTCCTTGTTAATACTCGTACTTACATACGCATGTATTATTAACTAATTGATAATAGCTGAGCTTTCTTCTAAAAATAGCCTGTAAATATGCTTAGATTTGTATATTTATACATATGATGTACAATGTGTGAATTTCAATTTGTAAAAGCTTTTTTAAGAGCCAAACGTGTCGATGTAATGATCTTGAAAAAAAGCAAAAAATACAATGATAAGAATATTTTTCAAAAAATAAAACTTTAAAAGCACTATGCAGGAATCGAGTTATGTTAGTTTCAATCATGTTTACATATCGATTTTTTTTAGGTAATTCATATAAAAGAGTGTACATACGAGTACATTGTACATCTAAGGTGGCGACGCATCTCGACTTATTTGTTTATGATAAAAAAAATCCACATATCGGGCGTGACTTTTTATCTTTATTTAACAATTTCTAATAAAACAATTAAAATGCAAACAATCTTAATGAGTATTCTAAAGGTCGTGTACGACAACACAAAATTAAAGACGTTGAGACCAAGAACGCTTAGTCTTAACAGGACAAGAGACATTTGTTATTCTTCAATATGAAATGGACTTAACGGCTAACTCGGTTTTAGTTAGCTATGTCTGTCTTGGATGGATGATTTTACTGCTGAGGAGAATTCCACTGGCAGCAAACAAAAACAGCTATTGGACATTGCTCTTTGTAATAAGCTACTCCAGTGGCATAGCTACCAAAGGGTTGGTCGGAAAGTATTATAATGAATAATTAGCAGACAAGCAAGCGAACGATCATTGAAATGTTGCAATGGTTAATAAGTTACTAACAATTTTGGTTTTTGAAGCGTTCCTATTAGTAACAAAGTTACGATCAATGTTTGCACCTGGTTTCATTCCAGGATGGTTTTAATTAACTTTCCATCTGAAAATAGATGTTTTGAGCTGATGTTTTTATCTTTTGATAAATATATTGTAACGTGCACTTAGTTCGTAAAAACTTTACCTTTCATTTAATTCTACCACTTTTATTCAGTATCTACTTTATTGGATTTCAATTCTACCAATAATCACATTAACTCACTCTTAAGTCTTAACATTATCACTCTATATCTATAATCAAAACTGACTCTGGTTGCGTCAGCTCCCTATTTATATAGAAGTGTAAAACATCGAGAGCTTTCTGGTAGTTTTGCTATGAACCATGATGTCTAGACAAGTTCCCCTCCCGGTATATTTCTGCACACACACACACACACACACTCACAAACAACGTCTTCCATTATACCATTCCATTATAGTGTTGCCACTTTTGTTTTCGGTTGAACGTTTTCGATTAGGAAATTGGTATTAATGTTGGGTGTACATTACAATATGATCTCTGTCATAAGATGTAAACAAAATATCACCGACGGATAACTGTGATAATTCTCTTAAATGTCAAATGGAATATTGGAAATAGTGCGTTCAGCACAAAAGTTTTGAGAATGTTTCGAGAGCGGGGAATCCCGGGGCCTAGTGCATTTCTCTCAACCATGTCTTGTGAGTTGTAATGTCCCATGTCTCTCTCTCTTTTCTATAGGTTTTTTTAGAAAACCTGATGCTCTGATGAAATAGCCAGTTGCATTCCTGCCCTCGCATGGAATGCAAATCAGTCTTATCTTTAGCCCAATTTCGGGCGTACAGTGAAATATTCATTCTTTGGCCGTACTACCCGAATGTTGTCTGTTTACCTGACTCTTTTTTCTTTCCCACTTTTTTAACCGCTCGCACTGTGTTAATAACATTATAAGGGTAATCACAACTCCTTGATGTACGCGCATATTATAAAAAAAAAATCCCTTGTGAGGGAATGAAAGGGACCTGCAGTTTTCTGGCGGTTCCAAACGACTAATCGAGAAAGCGCTTTTTATGGCAATAAGTGTAATATCGGAGGACTTGCCAATTCCTCGTGAATGTTCACCAATATTAAATTTCAACACTGTTTATTACATTGTTTATTAGTGGTGCCCAACGTGGGAAGTTCGAGGTTCGAATCTCAGAAACATCAAGAGACAAAAAATGTTTTTGAGAAATGTGAGGAACTGATAGATTGTCCAATAGAAATTTCGTGCCTTTAAAAGCGCTTTCTCGGTTAGCCCTTCGGGATCGACCGCTTTGTTCCACACTATTCATTTTTTTAAATAAGGGCTTCGCTTTCAGCAAATCAAAATAGCTGTTGTAATGTATTATAGGTATACCTATTGTCTTACAAGTTTTGGTAACTTTTTCAAATTCTTGAACACGTTTTTTAGGGCCTAGAATTTACGTGAAGGTCGTCTTTAACGTTACGTAATCAACCGAAATACTCTGAACCCTCAATTGATTGAGGATGTAGTTACGTTCCTAGTTAAAAAAGTTTTAGACAAAAATATGTTCAAATATTGTGTTCATGTAGGTAGTTCTTGTCGATTTGTTCGCTTAGATCAAAGTTTCTTTCTTAGCTAGGTAGCTACTTTTGAAACACTCTACTAAAACTTTTATTTACTATCGGACATGACTTACGACAAGCTGTGAACAAACAGTTAATGAAACCTAATTAAAAGTGTACATACCTATTTCCTTTTTTTTTGCAAAATTCACCAGACAACTGTGTCGAAAGTAACAAGAAACATGAATACCTATACCTACATCGCAACAAAGTTAAACAGAAGTAGCAAATCTTAATGACAAACACTTTCTCTCATTTGATTCCCCCGACCGCAGCCGTGTGAAAAAATTAACTTCTCCGTCTTGTCGTCATTTAAATAAATAATATCTAAAAAACTAGAAGACGAAACAAAAACTAAAAAACTGACCACGCATAAATTTATTTAGGTAGGTATTAAGAAATGGAAGCATTCAGCAGCAATTGAAAAGCAAAGCCTTTGAATGCATCAATTTAAGCATATTCAAAATCGTCTAATCTCATCTTTGCATGCAGAATGTAAAACACAAATCATTCCGTCGCTCCACTTATTAGGTATACCTACCTACTAACTTCTCTTATTATTTGTAATTGTGTTTCCTTGCCGAAGTCATTTAAAAAATTATTACTCCACCCTTTGAATTCTTAATTGCTTCAATAAAAGCAAAAAAGAAAACTCAAACTCAAACCAAATTCCACTCAATTTAGGGAACGCGTTCCAATAAAAAAAAAAAAGAAAAAAGAAGCCAAAATCGTAACAAAAACAAATGGCGCACTCACACCCAACGCCGCAGCCGAAGAATGGAATTCCAAAGCGAAGCAAGCAAGTGTCACATCGACTTATTATCATCGGGAACAAGAAATAATGACGACTGATGAGCAACCGTCAAATTCAAGAAACTATAATGTCGTCATCGTGTTATAATTATACGGCTACACTATGACGAAGACGACAATAACTGCATTTTTAACGAGATTCCCCATAGCAGTGTGGATGGATGATTTGCGTTTGTTTCTCCTTTCATTGTGGTTAAAGTTAAAACTGGTTTTGTGGGTCAGAAAATTTTTTTCTTCAATTATTTACTGCGGCAGGGGCACAGGCATTGACGTCATTTCCGGCGGATGGTAGGTCAAGCTTTGTAGAACACACGTGAGAAACAAACCCCATATCTCCACAAGGGGTCAGTTTTTCAATACAGTACTGAATACCTATGTCATCCTTTTGTTCACCTTTTCTCATACAATCACTTTGCTGCTAACACAATGTCACGAAAAAAGATGCTTCATCTCAACTCTCAGGGGTTTTCTTTATTGCCGTCAACAGCACATGTAGGTATTATGAATCAGGCACTTCATGTAGGCTGTGTTACACATTTTCTATTATGACCAAGCAAAGTGCACATTGCATTGCAAATCAGTAACTGAAAACTTGTTACCGCCGCACGACATTGGACTGCGAATGACAGAAGCAGTAACAAGAACAACAACGCCACAACCCACAAAATAAAAGAAAAAAAATGGTTTTGAACAAGCAAACGTGATCACCAACCATTATTCCGCTTATTGGGAGACCACCAACTGGTTTATACGGTTTAATAATAAACAAAACCAGCTACTAACGCAGACGAACAGGCAGACACACACGAGTAGAGTTCGAATATGTAACCCAATCCCACTAATAGTAGATTATTACCAATGTTGTTCACGTAAGATAGCAAATCAGACTTGAGAATTTCATTTTTCTTCCGAAGTTTCAGAATTTTACCAAACCGGGTGGCTCTGGCAGAGGAATGTTGTAGCACGCTTTGCGAAATAATCAATTTGATTATTTGCCAGGCTGGGGAAGAATGTACGAAAAATGTTTCTTTAAAAACGATCCATAAATTGAGAGAAGACGAGTGATCTCTAAAAATGCATTCCATGTGATTTGTTTTTATTTCACAAACCATTTGTTTGAATTCAAATGTTTAAAAAGAGTCATATACATATTCAACCTTTTTATATTGAAAACCACGAAAGTGATTTTTTCAACACAATGAAAAAATTAACTCCCATTAGCTTTTTGGGTTGGCTTTGCATATAACTTTCTCTTGTTTGTTTTGCACCATTTGCTTAATTAGTAAAGCTCGTCTTCTGGTTTATATTTGGAAGTATTAACTTTATATTTTAGTTATTCAGACTGAGAAAAGATAAATTTTTACGAGGATCTTTCGAAAAGTTTTTTTTTTTTGTCAAGATTCAATAACGACAATTGAACGAAGTTTAAGCGTCACAAGTTCGAAAGTTAGAATTATGACTGGTCAAATTTTCTAACTAAAAGATAAGATGAGAGGTAGGCGAGTCGCGAGTGACACCATGTGTGCTCAAGAAACGAAATAGGTCTTGTTTTTTTTTTTTTTTGGCGCCTATGTTCTTCTATGGAACGGATCAGGGTAAAAATGGAGTAGCTATCATCCTTGTACCTTATTGGCAACGTTTTGACCACTTTGAATTCTAGTTACTGTTTGAAGTCTCTTCAACTTGGGCTGCAAGCAAAGGTGTGGATTATATTGCCAAAGTATATGCTCCCTAAACTGGAGGTCACATGGTCTTACTGTGTTAAATAAAATGTTCATCAAACATCAAATTGACTACCATTTAGTAGCCAAATTTATGAAGTCTCGGTTGAAAGACTGCAAAGTGATACTGGGAGAGGCTGTTTGGAGGCGGAGGAGGAAATCAAACAAACAAACGCTATACCAATCAAGTAATACAGTTTAAATAAAATAAATAAGGTGGCGCAACAGAGCGAGGAGCCCCAGGGCCAAGCGCATTTCTCACATTGTCTTATCACGGAATGGAGGGGACCTACAATTTTCTACCGCTTCCGAACGGCTAATCGAGAAAGCTCTTTTCATGGCAATGACTTTAATATCGGAGGACTTGCCAATTCCTCGCGATATCCGTGTAAAAACATTTTTGTTGGAATTCGAACCACGAATATAAAAAAAATATAAAAATAAAATCCTACGTACTTCCATAGACAATGTATATTTCAAGACATTTTTAAAATTTCAAGTTAATCAGTTGAAAATTGCTTTAGTTACGAGTTCGGCCAACTTGAAAAATACAGTATTGAGATGAACACGTTTAAAGTTTTGAAATCATGAATAATTTTAGAATAACTACCTAAAGGTTTTTCCCGGCCATAATCTTCTGGGACATCATTTTTGAGGTCCTAAAGGACCATTTGGAATTTAAAAAAAATCAATTTTTCGAAAATTCTAGGGTGGCCTAACCCCTTAAGCGATTCAAGAAACATGGAGGTACAATGGAGAAGCTTAAGATGCTCGTAACGTTTGAAAAAGGAAAGAGAAGTTTGGACTGAATGTTTTTTGAAAAAATTTTCTCCATATTTGTCAATCTCTTTTCAAATTCTGTGCAAAGTCTGCTTGCTCTATAGTAATTTTAGATAAAAAACTAACCTGGAAAACCAATATAGAGGAAAGAGTAAATAAATCTAACATTGCACTTTTTCATGTAAGCAGGCTATTGGCGGCAAATGGGGTTTCTCTCCCAATATTGCTCGTTGGCTATACATATCGGTCATAAAATCTATACTAACTATAAAACCTATACTAAACTAGAAAAAAAATTGTCAAAGTCCAGCGAACGGGAAGTTTGTGCATCAGCGGCGCGCTAAAGATAACTCCTTTGGATGCCCCAGACATACTACTAAACCTTACACCCCTAGACATTTTTGGCAAACAGTCAGCAGCGAACTCAGCTACTCGACTAAACAATCAAATTAGTCACACTAATAATTTAAACAACCTAAGATTCATCCCGGATCGATTAGACTACACCACCCCTAAGTTGGTGTTCGATAATAATTTCCAAATAACCACATCCTCAAGAGAACCTTGGGCGAATGGTACTCACTTGCATAATGAAGCCTATACTGTCTGCCTATTCTGAGATGTCAGAACAGTTCAACATTCACCTTTCATGGGTGCCGGGTCACAGGGATATACCAGGCAACTGCATGGCAGACGAACTCGCCAAAAAAGGAACGACTCATCTTCGACCTCAGGGAACAATATAGGTATACCTATGTATCGCTACATGTAAACTTTTGCTAAAGCAGGACGCCTCTGAGAAGATGAGCACTAGATGGACGCAGAGTAATACATTTCTTATGACTGTTGGCTGACGATAGTCGAGCAGACGATTTTCTTAGAATACGGTTATCGGTTTACGTAAGCTTTATTTAAAAATTATAATAGTTAAGAATATGAACATAGTTTATAAAAAAATAAGTCGAAAAATTACCTAGAAATTAAAAAAGTCTTTTTTCTTCTCGACTTTGTTCTCAGCTTTGACCTCATTTAAAAAGTAAAACACATTTGACATTCAAAAGGAAAAAAGAAAATTCAAATTTTCTTCAAGGAAGACTTGATCTACAAACATTTAAAAACTGGCTGAGTTATTGAAACAAAGTAACATTTCTCCCCTCCGGTGAAACACTTGATTCATCTGCTGCTTCACCAAATTTTGAACTCCTTATATCAAGAATAGCCAGTTTAACTACAGGACGCTCATACACTCCTTTCGCTGTTCTGATAACAGCTCTTCTTGTTTGTCCATCCTTTGCCTTTGTAGTACTTATAACAATGCCTTTCATCCAGGACCCTCTAGGCAGATTCTCATCCACTATAAGAACGATGTCATCTACTTCTATATTTTTAACGTCCTTAAACCACTTAGTTCTTCGAGTGAGAGTTGGGAGGTACTCCTTTACCCATCTCTTCCAGAATAAATTGGCAATCTGTTGACTTACTCTCCAGTTTTTTCGCAGTAAGAGGTCTTTGTCACAAAAATTTCCCAGCGGTTTGCTACCATTTGAAGATCCAATCAAGAAATGATTCGGTGTTAGAGCTTCAGCATCATCAGGATTAACTGGAACATGAGTCAGGGGACGACAGTTTAAAATACTTTCAACCTCAATAAGTGATGCCATAAGGGACTCATCAGTCAAACGTTGGTTCCTTGTAACCTCATAAAGAACATTCTTGACTGACCTCACCAATCGCTCCCAGCAACCTCCCATGTGTGGCGCAGCTGGTGGATTAAAGAACCATTTTGTCTCAGCGCTGATAAATTTTCTTTTGAGAACCTCTTTATTCATCTTGCTAAATGAGTCACGTAATTCTTTCTCTGCTCCTTTGAAATTAGTTCCGTTATCAGAGTAAATTTCTTTTGGTGTTCCTCGCCTTGAAATGAAATTCCGAATACATATAATGCATGAGTCTGCAGTTAAATTTTGTGCCACCTCAATATGCACAGCTCGTATGGTCAAGCAAGTGAATAAGACCCCCCAACGTTTCTCGGTCTTTCTTCCAGATTTAACTAATATCGGTCCAAAATAGTCTATGCCAGTGTAAGTAAATGGTCTCACAAAGGCTGCAAGTCTTGCTTCTGGCAATGGAGACATCTTCGGACATGATGGTGCTGCATTTTTAATTATACATAGTGGACATCTTAAACGTACTGACCTTACTAAGGATCTCAACCTGGGTATCCAGAAACGCTGACGGATCTCGTTTACAATTGTCTCTTGGCATTGATGGTAAAAACGACGATGGTAATTTTGTACGATCAAAAAACTGATATGATGATCTTTTGCCAATATCACTGGACGCTTTGTTTCTTCCGTTATGTACCAAGCTCTATCGATTCTTCCTTCAATTCTCAAAATTCCTTCACTATCAATGTACGGTGAGCACTTGTATAGATGGCTTGATTTGGTTAAACATTTGGAATTCCTCAGCAATGCCAGCTCTTCCGCAAAGCTGTCTTTTTGAGCCAATCGTATAAGAGCTAGTTCAGCTTCATGTAACTCCTCCGATGAAAGAACGCCCAATCTCTTCGGTACATTATGTCGTTTAGGTTTGATATTGTTGATATACCTCAAGCAATAGGTCATTGAGTTGAGCAAACGATTCCAATCGGAAAATTTATCAAATTGCACTATTTGATTTTCAATTAGTTCAGCTTCAATGTGCAGCGAATACTGTGGTCGTAGTTCCAGCAAGTCAACTTCCTCATTAGACATAGACGGCCAACTTCCTTTATCTTCATACAGAAACGACGGACCTTTGAACCATCTGCAAGCTTTGTCAAATTTCGGTATTTTACTCCACTTTGTAGCTTCGTCTGCGACATTCATCTTTGATGGAACCCATCGCCAGTTATCGAATTTTGTCAGATCGAGAATTTCCACAACCCTGAACATTACAAACTGTTTGAGTTTCTTTGGATCTGCTTTCAGCCAGGATAAAACATTTCGAGAATCGGTCCACATTATGGTTTGCGAGATATTAATGTCATGGCTTCGAAAGATGCTTTGCGCAAATCTTGCACCAATCAAAGCTGCTTGTAGCTCCAAACGGGGTATTGATAAGGGTTTTAGTGGAGCAACTTTACTTTTTGCACCCACTATCACGCAATCAACTGATGTTCCATTATCAAGTCTTAGGTACGCTACTGTTGCCATTGCATCTTCACTGGCATCTACAAAAACGTGTAACTGAACTGATAGATCCTTATATCCATATAAAGCATAACATCTTTGAATTTGCACCTCTTCAACTTGTGGCAAAAGAACACGCCAGCTTTCCCAGGAGACTTGCAGATTCTTTGGGATTATTTCATCCCAACCAATTGACATCTTCCATACATCCTGAAGTAATATTTTTAATTTGACCAGGTAAAACGATAGGAATCCGAGAGGGTCGAAAATTGACATCAACACTCGCAACAAGTCCCGTTTTGTCGGAACTTTTACACCATTCAAAACATCAACGTGTCCTTTATTCAGTTTCAAGGAAAACGTTAATGTATCCTCCGATGTGTTCCACCACAGGCCTAGAACCTTTGTTGCGGAGCTTGCTTCTTCAGGCAGTTCTTGAAAAGATTTTCCCATTCTGTTGTCCGAATGATTCAACGCTTTAACTACTTCTGCTGAATTGGAAACCCAATTTCGAATCTTAAAACCGCCGTCGTAGTGTATATGCTCCACCTCTCTAGCTATTTGGATTGCTTCATCAATTGTGTCTACGCTGTATAGCATGTCATCTACGTAATGGTGTTTGATAATAACTCTGGCTGCTTCGGGATATGATTTCTCAAACCGTTTTGCATTTTTGTTCTTGACGTGTTGCGCAATGCTTGGAGAGCATCGTAATCCAAATGGCAAAACCAACATCTTGAAAACAGTAGGAGCAGCATTAACGTCTCCGAAATTCCACAGGAACCTAAGACAGTCTTGATCTTCATCTTGTATTTTTATCTGAAGAAACATCTCTTCAATGTCTCCACAGATGGCTATTCTTTTCAAGCGAAGAGCATGTAGTACATCCGTCAAAACTGTTAACTCATCTGGGCCCTTCAGCAGCATGTCGTTTAGAGAAGTACCCTGAGTACAGGCAGCTCCATCCAACACCATCCTTACCTTCCCTGGTTTATTGCGGTTCGCAACCATGAAAGCAGGCAAATACCAAACCTTTGGATAGTTCTCCTTTAACTCCGATGAACTCAGCTTCCTTGCATACCCTTTAGAGACTAAATTGTTTACTTGCTCGTTGACAATCTCAAGCAATTTAGGATCGGTGTTGACTTTTCTTTCCAAGCATCTATGTCTTTTCAGGGCCATAGGGTAACTATTCGGGAGACAAATCTTGTCGTAACGCCATAACAATCCAGACTTGAAATGGTTATTCTCTTTCTGCACTGTCTTTTCCAAAATGTGAGTAGAGCGTATTTCATCAGGAGATTTAATGAAAACCTTCTCTATGCCGTGGTCTTCTAAGATATAATGTTGCCGCACCATCTCATGAAGGTCCTTGTTACAGTCACATGCATGATAAACCCCATATTCGCTGTTGTCCTTGTCGTTATTGCCTGTGACACACCAGCCAAGTCTGGTTTTGAAAGCAACAGGTTCATCCAGGGATCCCTCTCGTAACTTCTGAGCCAGCAATAGTCTTTGATTATTTATACCAATTAATATTCCACATTTTGCTTGGCTATATGACCTAATTGGAATTCCTCTTAGATGTTTGTACTTCTCTGCCAACGCAACTTGATCGACGGACTGTGATGGTAATGCTAGTCTTTTAACTGTTCGTACATCTCTAAGCCAGTGTCTTTCAGAATCAATTTTGTCGCAACCACTAGATATCTCCAAGGGAACAATCTTAGAGTCATTTTCAAGACGTACGGTATCTGCAGTCCACTTCAGACACAATGGTTTAGATATTCCGTCTAGTTCCAATTCATTCGCAATCTCCTCTTCAACCAAAGTCAATGAAGATCCGTTATCCAGAAAAGCAAAGGTTTTTAAAGACTTCCCTTTGTTATGCAAAACTAATGGAATAATGCTAAAAAGTATGTCATTGGCATTTGATGATTGATGCTTATAACAACCAACAACTGGTCCTGGCGGGTTCGATTCATTGGTATGCAAAAGCTGGTGATGTTTTGATTGACATCCACTGATACCACAGACTGCATGCTTACGACATTTGAATATTCTTGGATGACCCAAACACACTTCACATATGCTCCGGTTGCTGATTAGATCCCATCTTTTCTTAACTGATAGATCGGAAAATCGATTACATTTTACAAGTTTATGATCTTTACCACAGAGATAGCAACCACTAGATTTGTTTTGAGTCGAACTATTCTTTGGTAAAAACTGATTTTCTGAATGTGCATGCAAATGAGATTGTCTTTTCTCAACTCTAGTGTCCGCACACGGAGTGACTTTACATGCAGCTTGTGCCATGTTATAGAGCCAATCGCTGAAAGTACTCAAAGTCTCATCTCCATTTAGTGCCATCGCCCAGTTCAATTTTCGAGATGCTGGAAGTTTGTCTACCAATTCTTTTATCACTGTTCTGTTACTCAGATAGTGAGTTAAACCACATGCTTCGATCATAGAGTGCACACTACGGACAGATAGAGCGAATGTGACAAGAGTTTCTAAGCGTTCTGCCTTTGGGCCTGGATCTGCTCTTATCTTCTTCAAAATGTTGTCGATTATATACTCTGGTTGTCCATATAGCATTCGAAGGGTCTCAATAACATCTGGAACATTTGAAGGCATCATGAGACGAGTTCCAACAGCTTCCAGTGCTCTTCCTTTCAAAGCTCTTTGTAACCGAGACAAATTTTCTTGATTTGAAAATCCACAAAGTTTAGTATCATTTTCAAAAGCACTAATAAAGAGCGGCCATTCTTCAGGTTTTCCGGAAAATAAAGGAAGGTCCTTTGCCATAACTTGACGTGCTGCTATTTGTCTTTGATCAAGAAAGTTCGCTTCTGCAACATGAATTTTGTTTGTATTTGTTGGCTTACGTGCCAAATTCTTCTCTTCTGGCAAATCAATAGGTCCTTTACAATTCCCTAATGCAGCATTCGATCTTTCAACCCATACCTTTGTCTGACTTAAACGCAAACTGTTATTGCAAATGAAATCTTCTTCAGCATCAACTTCCAGAGCCATTAGTTCAAACTTTCTTTGAATGAATTCCTTTTCCCTTTTTTCACGCTCTTGTAGGAATTTGTCGTCGATTTTCTTTTGTTCCTCCAAACGAATCAACTCCAACTGAAGTCCTCTGCGACTCCTGCATGATGATGCAATCGATTTCTCATCAATTCTCGACCTGTTTGAACTAGCATCGTTAACTTTTGATTGGGATGTCTTTTCCGATGGTATATTGCGCAAGGCTCCTACTACATGCGTAACTGTCCTATCGCTCCCCATTGATGAACAAAGATCCTTGTATTCTTTGCAAAACCAATCTCTTTCAGCAACAGAAGAGTCCACCTCAGCGCAGCTGTAATGAAACCATTTTTTGCATCTGGAGCACTCCACCATGTCCTCGGCGTCATTACTCCTCTTGCATGCCATACAATCATACCCTTCAGACATCTTAAGTCTTAGCAGCGTCCAATGTTATTTTTTTAATTTCTAGAAATTGTTGGCTGACGATAGTCGAGCAGACGATTTTCTTAGAATACGGTTATCGGTTTACGTAAGCTTTATTTAAAAATTATAATAGTTAAGAATATGAACATAGTTTATAAAAAAATAAGTCGAAAAATTACCTAGAAATTAAAAAAGTCTTTTTTCTTCTCGACTTTGTTCTCAGCTTTGACCTCATTTAAAAAGTAAAACACATTTGACATTCAAAAGGAAAAAAGAAAATTCAAATTTTCTTCAAGGAAGACTTGATCTACAAACATTTAAAAACTGGCTGAGTTATTGAAACAAAGTAACAATGACTAAACGAAATTTGGCCATGTGTGAACTCGAAACATTCAAAGAGCTTATTGAATCTAAGTCGTCTGCACATTAGTTCCACTATAGGTGTCCTTACATGACACTGGCTAATAGGTAGACAAGCCAAATGAATGCATGTCTACTTAAATGACATCTGTAGAAGCTGCATGGACGAGGAGGAAGGAGAGACAATCCAACATTTTCTTTTTTTCACGCCCTGCACTTGCTAATAGACGGAAAGCTCACCTAGGTGATTACGTTTTCGACGACACTAGCGATTTAGCTAATAAAGACCCTAAAAGTCTCTCCCTTTTCGTACGAAGTTCTGGATGGTTTAACTAACTGATGGTGATCAAATCGTTAGTCCAGGTTCGATTAGAGGGCGTTTGAACTCTTTAATCTCATAGAAAGGAACCAGAGGGTGATCAATCTTCTGGTCTCAGTGATATCACTGTGGTCTAAGTGAATCGGTGTCCGTATACCGGCAGCCACATCCAACATAACCTAAACTGTTTGTGCTGCTTTTCTTAGTTCAAATCAAATTTTTCTGAAAAATTAATTCTTTTCATATCTTCTTTTCATTTCCGGCGTTACGAGTAGTGATCTTGAAGCGATCACAACTCTCCCACTTTTCTGCTTCACACTAGTGATCCGCCTGTGGGGTACGCCGCGTTGACCTCAGAAAGCGTCGGCAAGCCTCCCGGTTTTGGATTGTTCCATGTCTGAGGCCAACCAAATGCTGCTGTTTTTGCATTTGCTTGTACCAGGAGTGTTTTGGCCTGCCTTTTCTTTTTCGTCGCGAATTTGTTGAAACGTTGTACGATATTGTCTTTTGGACGGGGTTCTGTGGATCTCTCCTTTGAACATGACAATACCAACTGAGCTGAATTTTGTCCAAGATGGTACTTTTGACATGAAGGCTTCCACGGATCTTAGTACTTCTAATTCGATCAAGCTTTGTTACTCCTGCTGTCATCCGAAGCATCTTCATTTCGGCTGCCGTCAATTTGCTCTCATACTTTTTGTACATTGTCCAACATTGTGAACCGTATGTCAGAGCTGGACAGACAACTGCTGTGTAGAGTCTTCCCTTCAGCTTAGGGGGAATTTTTCGATCACAGAAGATAGCGGAGTTTTCTCGCCACTTCATCCACCCTACGCTTACTCGATGATTGATGTCGTCATCACAAGTTGCTTCACTATTGATCATAGTTCCCAGATATTTAAACTTTTCACACTTGGGAAGCACATTTCCATTCAAATAAATGTCTGGAACAGGCTTGTCTGGGTCAGAAAAAGGGCAGCACAGGTATTCAGTCTTTTTAGCGCTAATTCGGTACCCATTTCTTTCCAGAACATCGATCCAAACGTCAAGTGCTCGTTACAGGGATGTAGGATCCTCGCTTATGATGGCTCCATCGTCAGCAAAGAATAATTGTTGTACTTTATTGTCCGTTACTTTTCCTTCGAGCAAACAATCCAGAACAGCAATAAAGAGCAGTGGACTCAAGACACTTCCCTGATGTACACCTACTGTTATTTGGAATTCTTCGGTGACTCCAGCTGGGCATCTCACTTTTGTAACTGCTCCCTCGTACATGTCCATAATTATCGCACATCAGGCTTCAGGAACTCCTCGGTGTCTGAGGGCCACCCATATCAGATCTCGTGGTTGTCGATCGAATGCTTTTTGGAAGAAGAAAACTTTCCCTCATTAGGCAAACTGCCACCTCTTATAAGTTTGGAGATGAGAATCGTGAGCCATCTCAACCCGATGTCTCCCATATTTTTCCAAAACTCATATGGTACCTCGTCTGGCCCAATCGCTTTGCCTTTTTTGGAGTTCTTAACTGCCTCTCTAACTTCTTCGACTGTGACGTCGGATACTTCCGTAAAGTTAGGTGCAGCTGTTGGAAAGTGGCGCCGAGGAAACTGTTCATTCAAAAGATCATCACAATACTGTCGCCACCTGTGAAGAATTTTGTCGTCATCCACAAGTAGCAGTCCTTGAGCATCATTTATGAACTTCGGCGAACGAATCTCTTGCGCATTTCTCCTTCTCTGAGCGGCTATTTTGAAAATGGTTGCTCCCTTATTCAAGTTGCTTTGTCTTAGCTCTTGGATTGCCTGATTTGCTTCAGCAGCTGGGGCAGAAATCTCTTCCAGCTCTCGATACAGGCCCTCCGTGCTTTTTGCTTGAAGTTGGGCGCACTTTTTCTTCGCTTTTTTTAATTAAAAAAGTGTTAAAACTTGAAAAAAAAAAAAAAACAATTTCATTATCATTTATGTCTTAAGGCACTGAGCGGCAAAATCAAAACTAAATTAAAAGCTAAGCGGCAGAACGACGCAGCTTAACTTTCAATTTTGTTCTAATACGTGGACTTGTAGTTCAGATTTTATCGAATTTTTGACGCGCTCCCATTAAAAAAAAACGACTGTGCGTCGTCGTCGGCTCAAAAATGTGTTCTGTTTCTCCGTTGTAAAAAAAAAAATAGTTTGACACCAAAACTCTTCACATGTATGCATGTTGGAAAATAACTATTCTTTTTTGCAATGACAGACACAAAAATCCTCAAAGTTCAAATTTTGAATTGTAATTTGCTTAATAAATACAGTAAATGTGTAAATTTATTCATGAACCTACCTACAAATATTTCTAGAAAGCCTCAACCCTATGGTTTTAAATAATAGCCAAATAGGTCCCACGCTATCCCATTTTCCCATTTCTAATCCCACCCCAATGCAGTAATTGTTATTTCATTTTTTTGTTTTTTTTTGGCGGTCGGTTGTGTCAAGGTTTTAAGGTCAGAATGCCAACGCGCAGTTGGTAAAAGATATACTCACTCAGTGGTTTAAGGGAATGGAATGCTCATCGAAACGTCTAACTTTTTATTACCCCCAAAACGGGGTCTACTCACGTTTAAACAATCACTTAATTTCGTTTTTTTTAGTGTTTCAGGAGGTGTGTGTATGTGTTATGTGTCACCCTGCAGAGCACCTAGGTATATGTTTTTACTTAAAAAATAAATAAACATCTGCCTGAGTCATCATCCTTTGTTTTAAAACGCACAACAACTATGAGTATTTTCATTGAAACACAAAGTAAATGGGCAATAACCTTTTGTATAGATTATGTGCTTTATTTAACAACGGATTTTTTTTTCTTGTAGGCGTTTTGATATGAATTATGGTCTCGAAAAGCACTTTGCGGTGCTGGTGTTTAAAAGAAAAAAGAAATTTTGTTTTTAGCAAAAATTCTGAACTGAAGTTTTTACCAAATTCTTTGGCAGAAAACCGGTGAAACAAAACATTCTTGTACGAAAAGCTAATAATTTGATTTAAGTCTGAAAATTCTTATTTCTGTGATGTATCTGCGACAGCCACCAAAAACAAAGCCCATAAGTGGAAATTAGAATGTGTAGTAGGAAAACACGAGTTTAAAATGCGTTTAGAGATCCCATGAAAAAGCTCATCGGTTCTAAAAAACAAACTAATGTACCTTGGAATACTATTCATTACAAAATCATCCCAACAAAATAAAACATCATTATCCATTCGATGTGGAACGCAATCCAAACCTAAAAAAAAAAAAACTCCCAGTGGATCCTAGTTTTTTGGTTCTCTTACTTCCCAAAGTGCAAATAGTGTAATTTTGGAAAACACCTCTAAATAGTAACAGCCGTATTTAAAAAGAAATTTTAGAGGATGAATAGACTAACACACCTTTAAGTGCCGGGAAATAAATATAAAATGTGAAACTTTGAGACGTGTTAGCTTACTCAGCCTCTAAAATTTCTATAAAATTCCGCATTAAATCTAAACTATAACACTACACATTTGAAGACTGCACGGAACCGCCAGGTGTCACTTGGTTCGTCTGTCTGCTGCGGATTTCAGCTCTTACCTTAACAGGAAGTCTTGTTGAGTTGCCGCATCCAACAAAATAGGTACCTACTCGTTCTTATACGTGCGACTAATATGATCATTGACAAAAATATTCTTTAATGTGCTCATACTTGGTTTTGTGATTCCTGATTACTCCTGAACAGATGTCTATGCGTTAGCAGTTGAAACTTAAAAGCCACCTGTCCCAAAACAGGAGACAACCAAAAAATAAGAAACATAGAAGAAAGGAGATCAGAAAAAGGACCAACAGACAGACACACAACATGTGTTTTTCTTTCATTCTCAGTTTTTGTGATGAAGATACAGTTTTTGTGAATATATATTGCCTCGAAGGTGAAAGTCATTCACCCGAGGACAATGTCCTTTGTTACGAAGTGGATAATCTGTAGGCCAGCCCATGAACATTTGTAGGTGTAGCTGTATTTCTTTATTGTGCCATTGTGTTATTAAACGTTCGCATCTACTAAAATTGAACTCGTCTGGGATACAT
Source organism: Melanostoma scalare (assembly GCA_949752695.1). Classification (NCBI taxonomy): domain Eukaryota; kingdom Metazoa; phylum Arthropoda; class Insecta; order Diptera; family Syrphidae; genus Melanostoma; species Melanostoma scalare. The sequence continues at coordinate 2,477,378 of OX456985.1, forward strand.
TAATCTGTGTATCTTTAGGTTATTAACCTACATTTGAGTGACATCACCTAAGATGGTCGGCGTGTAGGTACGAGTAATTCGGTTGACGGCATTGCATCAAGTGGATGGTGAAAATGAATCAATTTTTTCAGTGCTATTGCTCGTCGCCCATTATATATCTGTGAAGCAAGTTACTGCAGCTGATTTGTTAAGCATGAATTCGTGATTTGCAAATTATGAACACCTTACCACCAAGGATTTTTGATAGGGTGTATCCAACTCTCAGACATTTGTGATTTAAGAGATGAGGTACACACTGTTAATTAAGCTTCGTCAATTTGGGTCAAGGAAAATGACAACACTGAGTGCAAGGTAAAAATTTATTCTTGTCTTTCATCGTTCTAGTTTTAACACTCATCTCGGAGTATATTAATGATGTGGTTACATCGAACAAAATAAAAGAACTGCCATGTTTTTTACAAGCTTCGCAGGTAAGTTTGACAAGCGATGGAAACGTTCTAAATAAAGATAGACAAATCAAAGCGGTCCTTTGCACTGATGAGCTATGGTGAGTGTGTTCAACTCTCAGACTGAACATAAAATCTACAAATCTACAAATCTACAAATCAACATACAATCCTTGAACACAATAAATTTTAAAGCTCTCCTAAATCGGCTTAAAGAAAAATCATATTCCAGTGAAACTTTTAATTCTTTTTGTTTTGGGTAAAAAAGAACCTTCATTCTTCTTAAATAATTTTTATATCAGTACAAGAAATTCCCAAACATGACGGTGCAGGAAACCAAATCGCTTATCAGGTGGGTAACCTTCTATTTAAGAAAAAATTCAGGCATATGAATAAGTATACGAGTAAATACGACATGCTGCAGCCAGCTGTTTCTATTGTTTACTATTTCGTGCTGATAACAAAGGTTTCCCAACCAAGTGAATAATGTGTGTTATGTGTTTGTTTACCTGAAGTTATGGTAGCGGAATTTGGGACAAAAACCTGTTAAAGGGTTTGGGAGCCAGACACAGAATCCGAATTTGAGAGAAGGCGTTAATGTATAGGGAGGTGAATGGTGATGGCACATTAAACTTTCTTTCATTCAAAATTTACTAACAAATAAAAGACACACAATGACAACGATATATGTATGCATATAAAAAAAATACGAAGACTCTACCTCCTGAGATCTTGAGCAGTATTATGTAATACAAAAAAGTGAAAAGTAATCTATAAATTATTTATTAAAATGCGCTTGACTTAAACATTTTGGTAATATGTAAAGGTTTTTTGGCAAAATAAAAAACACTTATAAAAACTTGAAACAGCTGCATTGGCACAGAGCTTTGCATCGGGATTGATCAAAAGTTAGGCTTTTGAAAAAATTTGTTTTTGCCAATAAACTAAAATGTTACTATTTCTCAGAATGTCTATGAGGTTGGCTGACTACTGGCGGAGGGTGACCTCACAACCCATCTTTATTTTCTCAAATACCTATTATGTTTATTCAAGGGTGATCGAAAAAGTCAATGCGAGTATTATATTCCTTTTAGTTTAGAGCAAGCTCCTTGGTTGCTACGCGTTTTCTAGCCACCCTCAGAAGAAAATTATGTAGTTTCGATCTTCGCCTGAAAAATAGATTATGTCTACGAAGTCAATAACATCGACAAAAATTATGTATTTACTTTTTATCCAAACTTTGAGTTGGTTGTCTGGATTATCTCCACAGTTCTGTTTTTTTTTTTTTGTGCTTCACAAAAATTAAAAATGTAGATATTGTTACTCTGAGATGCTTTTATAGATAAACTTATCAAATTGTCAATATTTACTTTGCGTGACCAAGTTGCGTTTAGAAAAACAAAACAGATAATGTGTAAACATTGTTATTTCGTTCTTCACAAATAGAAAAGCACATACAGAGAGGGTTTACTTACTTCGGAAATAACTCAATTCATGTGTTGCTACCCTAAAAACTCCGCATTGTTAAATTTTCATTTTTGTTTACAATGGCTACCACTTGATCAATCAATTGGACTATTAGAGCGTTTGGCTGAGAAGCGTTCTTAGGTACCTATATTGCAACAGTTGTTAGAAAATTTAAAATGTTTCCGTATTTTTCTTGATTTTCGTCTCTAAAGAGCTTTTGGGTACCTACCACATGCTGAAAAAAGCTTTCAAAAAACATAAAAACATTTACTTTTAACACATAATTAACTTCTGGGTTGTACTCATGGCGTAATGGTTAGCTAGCATGTCTGTTGGTTACGCGGGTGGTCGTGGTTCTAATCCCAACAGAAAAACAAAAAAATGTATTTCCACGGGTATCGCCTTCGGCTAGGAAAAGGCCATTTTTTTTTTTGGCAATGAATAGTAAATTGCCATGAAAATAGCATTGTTGATTAGCTCTTCGGAATCGGCCGAAAATTGTAGGTCCTCTCCATTCGTTAGGCCACGGGGCTCTCAGCTCTATTGCGCCGCCCTATTTATTTACTTTCCACCTGTACACACCCAATTGGATAAGCATATATGTAGGTACTGACAATATACCAATTTAAGAGATATCAAACGGTCACTATGCTTCGAAATGGTAAACACGCTATCAAGTAGCTCTTCCGATTGTGTTTATACCTACCCTGATCCGTCAAATAGTAGAAAAACTAGAAGGCTTTTGTTTCTACATAAATGAAAAGGGATCTGTTTCCCGTATTCCATTCCATTTCGTTTCTTGTTTTGTTTAAAGCGAACAAAAAAAATCAGCCCTATCACAGATTCCATCGTAGAAAACTTCCACACGGAAAGCTAAGTTACAAACTACGAAAATTTGTGTTCACAAAACCCGAATGGAATCGAAGAAAGCATTGCCAGTTGCCAAACTAAATACTGCCATGCTGGTTTTCGAAATCAGCTGTTTTACGCCAAATTTGCAAGATCATTCACATTTTTCTGCAAACACAACTTCTTTCGTATATTAAGACGACGAATTTACATTCCACTCGGATTTGGTGATACCAAATCTACGAATTTCGAAATTCGTCCCACTTCCGAATGGATTATGTGATAGTTACATCGGGAAACTTAAGACTTTTTTCGATTACGATGTGATAGCGCTGAATATGTCAGTTTTCAGACTCTGAACTTTTCGCAGATAAAAAACAGCAACTGGTTTTCCTTATGCAATGCACACTAAAAAAAATAGGGTGGCGCAACAGATGGGCACGACTGGGTCGCACGAACTTGCGATTGTGTTCTAAATACGATATCAAAATCTAAAGGCTGAGTTAAAGGTTTTGGTATAAGCTCTTCATAATATATTTTGTGGTACAGGGTTGCCAACTACACATTAATTATGGAAATTGAATTAAATCACGCAAAATAATGAAAAAATTAAATTAAATATTCCAAAGGTTTCAAGCAAAAATCTAAAAACGCCATTCTTTTGCAATTGCTAATACATATGCATGATGAAAATTTAATCAAAATCGTTGGACCAGTTTTTTCAAAAAACGGTTTTTTATTTTTCACTTTTTTTGAAAAACTGTTTTTTAAAAGTCAAGTATGCAAAGTTCTAGATCTTGGTAGAAGTTGTTTTGACAAAAAATTAAAAAAAAAAATCAAAGTTATAGTTTTGAGGTTATTTCCAAAAATCAAAGTTTTTTTAAAAAATTTATAAAAATTTTTAAAACTAATTTTTTTTAAATATTGGTATGCAGTCTTTCTTTAACAGTTCACGACTTTTAAAATCCAAAATTTCGTCATGATCGTGTCAGCCATTGACGAGAAAGTCGGCTTTGAATAAAACGGTACTATGGGAGGTACCGTTTTTAGACTTCTTCTAAAAAAATTTTTAAAACGTAAGAAAAAAAAAATTAAATAAAATTAATACTGCACAGAAAATCTTATCGAAATCGTTGGAGCCGTTTTCGAGAAAAATAAGTATTATCATATCGGTTGTATGGCAGGTACCGTTATTTCAAGACCTAGAGACCCAATTCCAAAAACCCCTCTGTAGGATGCCAAACAAACCCTAACTGCAAATTTTGAAGAAAATTGGTCAAGCGGTTCAGGCTGTAGATCCATATACAGACAGACAGACAGACAGAATTGCAGGACCCACTTTATTCGTATTCTCTATCATCGTAATGTCATGTTTAATTGTTATCTCAAATTTTTTTTCCTGCAAGACTTGCCTTATAGTATTATGTACCTATAATCGCAAGTAAAAACAACCCACTGTGAGTCTGTCAGTGGAATACATGGAAAATGGAATCCAAATAATTGGAAGTTTGTTCCATTTTGGCTAAAATTTCAATCAGCTGACACAAAAAACTAGATTGCATCAGGAAAATAGTAAAAAAAACAATTTCAACAGAAAATATTACTTCAACCGAATATTTTCTCTGGGTATTTGCCGTCGATTGGTATAGCATTTGATTTTTCAATTCTAAGGAAAACAGTTATTATTTTATTTGAAAATTTTTTCTGATCGTTATAACTGGCCCCTTAAAACAGTTCTCATAATTTTTTTTTACTTCAAGAAGTACATGCGATAGAATCGCGCGTTTTCACGTTTCTTATGAAACATGAAAATATTCAACCATTCTCCAAAAAACGAGGTTTTATGGAATAATCAATTTGGGTGTTTAAAAAAAATCAATTAGGGATTCGGTGGTCGAAAAAGATTAGGAACATCTGCTGCAAAACATTCGTCTTTTCACATTCTATTTACTTATTTAGGTATGTTTATAGCGATAACTTTAAACGTTTTACTAAACTTACTTTCCCTAGATAAATCGAGTTCTTATTATCGTGAAGGTAGTACAATTATAGATAGTAATAGAACAGTAAGGTATCTACCTAACCTAAAAATAAAAGCTTTTCCAATCACCTGTCTTTTGTTTACCACACATACATGTAAGTGTACCTATGTACTTGATAATTGATCTATTGAATGAAACATTATGTATGTAGGTAGATAGGTACGTAGTTACCAATACAACCGTGTGAATAGAATCATTTAATTATACAACTGTGGTGATGCGATGCCGAGGCCACAAGGTCCCTCTGGCAAATTCCAGTTTCATTATAAAGCAATGTCGGCTAAACATTGTGAATGACAAAAAGTCTGTTATTGTATTGTACCAACCTACATACCTATCAGCAAAAACAACAACAACAAAAAATATTTGGAAACAAATTTAACAGAGTGTCGGTAGTAGGTAGACCTAAATTGCGTCATAGTTGGCTGATGAGTATGAGTACACAAAAAAACAACGAAAATAGGTCACTTACATTCAAATTAACTTTAAGATGTGACATGGGAGTAGAGATAACGGCGCTGCGGGTCAACCTTTATCTGTGGCCAGTAATGCTTCGTCATATATTATCCCAGTGTTGTGAGTTAGATTGTCAGTTTTCCAATTGGAGTAATGCTAACTGTCATCGATCAAAAATGATAATTTAAATCAAAGCGTCGCTGATTTTAACGCATTTAAGTCGTCTATATCTGAATTTCCTTTATTTCCATTCCAGTGGAAACAAAAAAGGAAAAACAAACTCAGTCAATGCTCATTTTCATAATTCAAATAATTTTCATTTCTTAACTTACACACGCCACAAGCTACACACTAATTTTTGTAGTTACTTGGCTTGGTATATACCTACCTAAAGTAAAAAAAAAAAACGGAACAAGATAAAAATAACGACAAAAAATATTTTCTGCTACGCTAAACATAATTGACACAACTTATGTGTGGTGTGTCTGTGCCTATGCCTGTGGCTGTGAACAGAAACGCCCACTTCCCCCAAACCCGCTTGTCAATCCTGAAAGAGTACGGAACGACAACGAAGAGTGATACTCAACAAAATCAAAAGAAACTACACACAAAAACACAACAAGCAATCGCACTTTTTTAAACAATCGCAACTTCTATTCTATGAAAATCAAGCAAATAAAACTTAAAAATTATAAAAGCCAAGACACATAGGGTGCGCTGTGTGTATCGAACAAGATCTTTTCTAAGAACGTAATGTTTTTAATTGATCAACTAAATTAAGGAAAAAATATTTTTGTAGAATCATTGTGAGACTAAAATCGTAAGAAGACTAGGTGAAACCAATACAATGGCAGTTTTAGCATAAAGAACGACACTGGGGGAATGAAAAATAGTACACACTTTATAGAACTTATGGTTGAATGTTGAATCATGTACCTACTAGCACGATTTTAGCTATATTTTCTTCGTTTTATTTTTTTGTTTCTTTTCGTATGCTCTTTTGCGTTTTGCCCCAAACCGAGATTCGAGAAGCACACGAGCGTGTATATTATAAGCATTATGTATGTACATATGTATATGAAGTGCTGTCTCTGTCTGTTGCCGGATAGTCCATTTTTTATATGATTATTATTTTAAACTCCGCACTCTACAGTTCGACGAATAATAACAACAAAGTGTGCATTGAACAAATCACAGAGGGTGACACGAGTGAACCAGGTTTTATCACACGTGATTTACAAAATATGCAGATGACATTGATGGATAACAACGGGAGATGGTATATATTTAAAACGCAGCAGAGCCATTTTTAATTTTTCTTTTATTATTAGGTATTCAACAGAGGCTTTCTACTCTATGACTTTTTCACGTGCAAATCAAAGCAAGTATCCTTCAAATAAAACATGTATGTAAATACGTACGTACTCAGTAGAGGGCAATCAACTCAAGAGTTGATTGAGAGGTTTGTCAAAGGTTTAGTTTTGAACCTGATGGGGTGACAAAAGAACTGTTTGTAAATTATCCTCTTTCATGTCCCAAAACCCAACAATCGCGATCAATAGCTGTGTTTCATTGGTAAGAGCATACGCTGCATAGGCACTGCATTACAAAATCTAACACGGAAAACACAACATACGATTATTGAAGAAAAATAATTTAGTAAAAAGGGCCGTCCAGACTATACAATTAGTTGGACAGACTTTGGCTTGAACGACCAATGTTTGATAGTGTGAATCCTCCCTCAGAAGACCGCTTGAACTTGTTGGATGGTTTTCAAATATTTTTGAACATTTAGAAGTTGGACGGAGTGAGTGGAGGAGTAGGTATATGACATAAAGTTGGACGGTAAAGTTGATAGTCTGAACGGTCCTTAATAGAAAATAAAAACAAATACACTACCAATTTTGATACAAAAAAAAACTCACTGTGGCTCTCTGGAAAGCCACTTCTTCAGACTGCTTAACCGCAAGGAAGATACAAATCTCACTGTCAGGCAGAATGCACCATTCCAATGCCGTCCTCCCAACCTAGAAGAAGTTAAGCTTAAAACTGCATTTGCAAACGGTATTGACATCGAGCTTTTCAAGGCAGCGCTGGAGATCAGTTCAAAATGAGCAAGCACCAGCTGATCTCCACGAAATTCTTCTTCATTCTTCTCGTTGTTCTCAACAGCAATGGCAGCAAATAAGGAACGTACTTTTATCATGGTCAAGCCTGATGCGGTCCAGCGTGGACTCGTCGGCAAGATCATCGAGCGTTTCGAACAGAAGGGCTTCAATTTGGTCGCCATGAAATTCATGTGGGCTTCCAAGGAATTGTTGGAGAAGCACTACTCCCCGACTTATCTGGTCGTGCATTCTTCCCCGGTTTGGTTAATTACATGAGCTCTGGCCCAGTAGTTCCAATGGTGTGGGAAGGTTTGAATTTCGTAAAGACTGGTCGCCAAATGTTGGGTGCCACGAACCCAGCTGACTCTCTATTAGGAACAATTCGCGGAGACTTCTGCATCCAAGTTGGACGCAATATTATGCACGGTTCCGATGCTGTTGAATCGGCAAACAAGGAAATCGCTCTGTGGTTCAATGAGAAGGAATTGATCTCATGGACTCCAGCAACCGAGAACTGGGTCTACGAATAAGCGTCAAACCTGCTAGTTAGGACACCTCGTACTGTGTTTTTAGTATTAAAACTGTAATCGTAAAGCATTTCTAACTTTATAACGTCTTAAAAAAATTAAACGAGAAAAATCATGGTCGGAGATCATGCCCGAGGAATGGAACCTCAGTATCGTATGCCCGATATATACAATTATCATACCGATAATAGTATAGTGTGTAAGCAAAAAATTTCGATTGCTTCGACATCGCAATGTCGAATGCCTTGAACTAGAAAACAAATTCGATAGTATGCGATCCAAGTCGCATACGACGAATGCATCGTGCATTCCCCGCTTAACCTCGCGTATCTTGTCTGTGATATGTGAACGTCTGAAGCCCCACGTCAACAGCTTGTTACGTGCTTATCAATACGGTTTTAGACCAGAAATGTCCACAATTAACCTTAACCTTAACCAAATTTACTTTAACCTTAACCTTCTTAGTCGATTTTCAAAACCACGTACAAAGCTGTACAAAGCTACTTACATCTAGTTTTGGCATCCATGCAAAGTTTGTAAGACTATGCAGGATAACTTTGGAGAATTCATGCGCCTTCATCAAGGTAGGAAAAGAGCTCACCGGGAACTTTGACAAAAATGGCATTATTGGTTATTAAGGACAAAACGAAGTACGAATGCCGTATATCAAATAAGGACATAGAGTATCGCCGAATTCGACAAAAAGTCACAATGGACAGACATAACCTCCAGGTAGTACAGGACTTCATCTATTTAATATCCCTTTTAAATGCAGAAAATAATATTAGTGCGGAGGTCAATCAGAAAATTACTCTTGCCGATCTCTATTAGTTTGGGTTAAGAAAGTCATTGAGAAGTAATGAAGTAATAAGTTCGACCCCGTTACCAACGACCGCTTTGTGGTCGCTTTTAATTGACATTATGATCTTGTTTTTTTTTTTTTTTTTTAGTGTCTAGTTTTTGGTTTGAGTTGGAGTTACTTTACGTCGCCTTCTATCTACAAGGTGGACAAAAAGAAGTCATCCGGTTGACGGTTGATCTTATTTCCGCCACACTAAGATCAATGTAGATCCACTGTGATTCCTTTCTTTCTTCTAGTTCATTGCAGAAGTAATTGCCTAGAAATTTTTTTCTGGTCATCGGTGCAAAGACCCATCTTCTTTTTGTGGTAGCCTAGTAGATAAGCGATCGTAATGAAGGCCTATTCAAGGATAGCAGCTTTTCATATACGTTATTATCGTATTTTGGCCATAGTTTCTTGGAAGTGACACAGGAATCTTGGCATTCCCATCTTTTATTGGATTTTTGTATTATTTTGTTACCAATTATCTGCTTAATTTCACAGGGTGGGACCCTGATTGATTGATCAATGAGAGAAGGGTCAAGTGCTAATCCTTTTCTCGCAAATTCGTCCGCTTTTTCGTTTCTCTGTTATGCCACTGTGACCGGGAACCCAGCAGAGTCTAACGTTATGCTGTGTGCCAAGAACCCTTAGCTCTTTTTTGACAGCAAGAAACAAGCTTTGATTTGACAAGAGTGGTAGGAATAGCTGCTTGGCTATTAATGAAAAAAGGGATATCAGCATGTGATAGCGCCATAATGACACCTGTTTTGCAGCGTTTGTAACTGCCAAGATCTCGGATTGGAATTTGAATTGACTGGCTAGAGTCAGGCTTTCTGAAAAGAAACCTGCACCTGTTCTAACTTCCATTTTCGAGCCTTCGGTATAGAATGATATAGACGTCTCGTCTGGTGTTTCATTCTCCCAATCCTGTCTAAGCTGGTTGAGAAGAACTTTTTAAAGTCCAGATATGGAGTTATGTAATCCGTGCAGATATTGTTGTCTGCGTATCTCGATAAAATTCGTGCTTGTCCTGTTGGGATGGTTTTCCAGACATTACACTGATTTAACCTAAGTGCCCTGTTTGCTGCCGATTGTTGTGAGATTGAGGATTACTTTCAAGCTCGCGGTTGGTGTAGTTCTAATTGCACCAGTAACGCAAATACAGCCAGCTCTTTGTACTTTGGTTAGGGTTTTTAGAATGAAATGGTATTCACCAGACCAAATTGCCATAAGTATATGTACATCCACATGATGATTTTAGGAGTTGGTCTAACAGGCAGACATGCTTACCACTTCATACCAACCCTAATTCAAATAGGTATTTTAAACGGAACTTTTCTTGTGTTTTGTCTAGCCTAACGCAAGTAAGTAGCATAGACCTATGAAGACAGTCTAACAAGAACCTTTGTATCGATAACACGACCATGAAAACTGTTTGTCTTTGCATATCAAAAAGCCAAATAAATCAGAAACACTTCTGTCTGAAAGCTTTCGCCACCGTCAATACAAATGCTTAAGAACTTATACAATTCATTTTATCTCATTGCAAATTTTCGTGGATAAACTTCCTGACCCACTTCTCATAAAATCGAGTTGCCTGGGGATGGGTTTATAACTTTAAATCCCATTTAGCTGAGACTTTTCAACGGACGTAGCCCAAACTCACATGCACATTACACACCTACTTTCCAGTTAACCATCAACATCAACATCATTTCAACCTACAGTTCTATTTTTGTTCCTATAACCTAAGTATGTATGGAGTTTGTATCAATTTAATTTTCAGGAGATCGAATTCATCCATGATTCAACCGAATTAATAGTAGAGCGCTCACGCGCTATTCGTCGATGGCTCCATCTTCCAATTTTGCTTATTGCAGCTGCAATTAACTTGTCCTCCAAAAACTTATGCTGCTTCTATACCTACCTATACTTAGGTTTCTAGTTTTCCAACCCCAGTTTAAAATCAAAACCAAACGAATTTATTCAAAATCTTCCTCCCCTCACCATCCTTTTTTTACACAGACTCCTTTGTCGAACCACTTGTCCCAAATAGCATCACGTACAGAAAACAGAATTCGTACGATTCCCTTTTATTTGTTCAAATTGCTTCCCCACTGTGCGGGCTGCGGCGCATGCCTTGCATTTTTCTCACCACCCTGTGCTCTTATACAAGGTGAGGTAATGAACGAAGAAACACAAGACACAACCAGAAATAAAAAGAAAAAAATCTCAATCAGCTGTGTGTGCCATACCTAGTTAGCTCTTTCCTCCATAATTGTAAAAGCAGGACAGAAAGTCTGAGGGAAAAACTAGTTTGACCAGCAAATCTTCTTCTAGAATAAACATGAAAAAAAAACTTCTGCGATTTCCATTTCTTTTTTGATGAGAAAAAAAAAACAGACAAAAACAAAATGCGTTCGTTCCCATTACCTCACTCAAAGTCTACTTTATGGTTCGAATTTTGATAATTGATCCACTTGAACTTGCAGGTTTTAGGGGATTGTGATACTCGAGCCAAAAATGTTCGTCGTATTCGCAATCGTGACGATGATGATGACTTTCCGCACATTTTTTGTTTTTCTCTATTTTCGTTGAAAGCATGCGGTGCTGTAGGCTGTAGCAGTAGCTCATCTTTCTCAACCCACCGACATATTGAACCCTCTCTTTCGCACAAGTGCATTTTTAAACAGCTGAATACGGCTCTCACACATTCACTCATACTCACACATACCGCATAATACCTATATCAATTCGGTTTCAAGAAAAAAAGGGAAAAGTTATCGATGAACAAGTAAAGAAAATTATTACTGAGAGCGACGACGAACGAACAAAAGAAAACCCCAAAAAATGTTTCTCCTTTATTTGTAGACCTTTTTCCAATTTCATTTTCGCCAAATTAAAAATAAATTAATAATTTTCTGGAGCAGTTAATTTTTGTAATTTCAACTCACCGTTTCGGACAAGGAAAGCACAGTTAGTTTTTTTTTCTTTTTTTTGAGACTTTTTTTCTTATATCAAGTATAACACAAATTAGAACAGGGAAACAATTTTATCTTTTTTTCCTTCAAATAAATTTGAAACGGAATCTTTGATTTATTTTCCAAAGTTAATCAAACAATTTAACTTAACAAAACTCGAAATTCGGAACCTAAAACGTTAAAAAAAAAAAAACACAACCAAAAAGGCAGAAAGAAAGAAAAAATGATGAACTGAATTTCACAAATTATACTTTTGTAGATTCACCTTTGTTATTTTGATTTGATGTGATTGGTCCAAAGTAAATTAATTATTATATGCATTCACTTTAATTTATTTGATTTGATCATTTGTATTGAATTTCCGTGAAAATCCGATTAAATAGAAAATTTCGAAAATTTTCTATGCGGAGCTATTATGACTTGTGTGTGACACATGAGAAAAATCCTTCACGACGACTTCAATCGCAGTTGGTGTTCAGCCATTTTGTACCCGCACACACGACGGAGGAGAAGACGAACGAACAACAGCGACAGCAACGACTACGAGAACCGCAGCGACGACACGATACGTACGTCGTGTATGTGTTGAGTGGATTGAATGTGCTGCGATCGAATACGGGTAAACGCCGCAGCTCCACTGGGTTCCTTGGAAAATACGTTGTATGTGAACAGCGCCAAAATATTGTTCGTCATTTGTATTCAGCCATTATGTTAGATAGCTGAATGTGTGAAGTTCAACGCCATATGATTCCAAATATTGTTGAATGTGTTTGTAAATTATTTAAATAGCAATTGCTGAATGGGAAAATCATTTTGAGGATGGGTGTGTATGAATTTTGATTTAAAAAAATCGGGAGGTGTAATTTACTTTTTAATTCATAGGCAAGCTTCTGGGGGATATTAGAAATTCAAGTGCAAAATAAATCGTTTTTGTGAATTTTGTTATCTGAAATGTGACGGAAAACACTTCTATTTGCCCGTATTGGTGGGATGATAAGTTTCCCCTGACAGGTTCCACGGTCCACATAGGCTTAGGGTGTCAGCACATCGTAAATAAATATCTCAATTTTTGTTTTTAAAAATCTTTGGTTCTGCAGAAGGTAATTGGTTTAGTAGTTTCGGCAGTAGTATGTTGACTTGCATTTACACAAAACTGATTTTTTTAATTAATTTTAACCAAAATATTTAAAGTGGATTTGCATTTAGTGCAGAAGTAAATTGAGACGGATAAAGATTATAATGGTGGATGTTAATTTTACATCTTGATAACATCATTAACATGCATCTGCAAGTGCAGATGAAAAAAGGAAATAGACAAGATGTAAAATTCATACTTGTCTGATAGAGAGGAAGACACCTTTAGCTATAGGATGCGGAAAAAAATTATAATTTTGCATCTGCAGCCATAATTGTATTCGTTTTTCTTTTTAAATTTGGTGCTTTATAATCTTTATCCGTCCCAATTTACTTTTTTACACTTCTGTAGGAGCAGATGCATATAAATCCAGCATAGATCTACTGTTTTCTTGTTCTCCTTCTCTGATAATACCTATTTGTCACGTCGATTCTAAGAATTGTTGAAACAGAGAAGGTGAACAAGAAAACAGTAGCTTTAAGTCCTGCGCAAGCCAGCGCGATTTGTGCTTGCGATGCGATTGCGTTAAGTCAAACCTCCATAAGATAACATGTATTTCATTTTGACAGAAATCGCATCGCACGACGTTATCGCGCTGGTTTGCGCAGGGCTTAGTTCGCAGAAGTTGCAACGAATCGACCAATAGTGACAATATATGACGGGGCATCGTGAGCAAGAGTCTGAGCGCAAGAGTCTGAACACGCTCAGTTCAAAAAACGTTCACGCTGTTCGTTCTCAGTTCAGTTCACTGTTCCGAACCAAAAAAGAAAAACCCCTAATGTGAACTTGGTCTATACTGCAGATGAGCATGTACATCGTACATTTGCACATATAATTTTTCATCTGCATCCTATAACTTATATAGAGGAGATTTCTGTACTTGGTTTTTTCTTCTCTATTGTGTCCACTTTTTCAGTGCTTCTGTAGTAGCAGATGCATGTAAATCCATCACACGTCTATTCAAATTTATGTTTGCAAGATACTTCAATAGCCGTATTTCATTGGGAGTTTTTACATTCACTTCAATAATACGCTCAATAGAACGCTGTACTCACTGATGCAACTTTATTCCATGAACTCCATTTACCAGCCATCCCTGTTGTTCACTTCTGCATGTGACTTATTCTTATTCACTTATCGTTGTTCTGCGATGTTTTGCTGAAGTGAATACAGAGATTTCCAATAGGGCTTTTCGCGATAGTGTCACTGTCATAAGAGAGAGAAAAAAAAATTGACAGCTAAAGTCACTTGTATGAAAACATTCTTGGCGGTACTAGGCAAAAACATAAAATTGTTTCAGAATTGTTATTTAGTGAAGTGAATTTGAAATAAAAAAATTGAAACAGTGTGTATATCGAAATTGCGAACTCTTAAGAACAAAATAATATAAAAGTTTTGTGAAAATACCCTTGAGTTGTTGTGTGAAACAGTGTTCAAATTGGTTCAAACCATACAGTGAACACAGAAAACTGTAGACTTCAGTTTTCCACGACTGTGGAATAGAACTCCTAGATTAAAAAGAAGAAAGGCGCAGGCCGTTGTTGGCTCCTATCAAACATCTGAACATTAAATTGGCTTGTTTCTGTTCCACACATTTCATTTCAGGTACCTATGTAAACATGGTTATAAGGTATATTAGATGCTTGATTATAGTAAGAACTCCTAGTAAGAACAATCTAAATACAGATTGGGTATTGTTTATCTAGATTTCTGAATTTTTGCGTGTATAAGCTTGGTACCCAATCTGGAATTAAATTATCCAAAAGTTTTGCATTCTTCCCTGGAGTTTTTATTAATGATCTACTTGTATACAACCTTCAACCAGATATTTACCTTCCTGAAATGAAATGTCTGGAACAGACACGAGCCAATTTAGTGTTCAGATGTTTCAGATGTTTCCTCTAACCACATTCTGTGCCTTTCCTCTGAGAGAACTTAGAAATTCTGTTTTATACTCGAGGAAAACTATAGGATCTACGGATTTCTGTCTTCATTGTATGGTTTGAACATTGTTTTAGACAGCGATTCGCGGGCATCTTCACAACACTTTTATATTGTTTTGTTTTTAAAACGTCACAGTTTTGATAAACACAATTTTTTTCCTTTTTTCATGAACCTACGTCTTTGAAAAACTAATTTAAACTACATATTTCATATTTCTACGTACTGCCGCCAGCAATATTTTCATACAAGTGACAATTTGACGTTTAAGAAATACGAGGTATAATTAGAAAGAGATAGCTTCGCGAAAAGCCCTATAAAACTCGGCTAATGGAAAACAGAACTTGCTCTTTAAATCTTAGTGTAAACGGACTGCCACACACATTTCTTGTGCTCTGGACTTAAAAGAGTATAGAAATTTAACCCACCACTGAACTCACTCATCTTGTTTGTCAATTGTCATTCTAGTCATGTTCTTTTTTTTTTTGTTTTGAAGCTCAGACCTCAGAAATTTTTCCATCAAAAAAACACCGAAACTTGCCTTTGAATTTCTACTCCTTAAAAATAATGTTTTTCATCAAGATAATACTTCTTCTTTTCCTGATTCCACCATCATTCCAACACGATGAAGAATTTCACGAAGAACTGTTTGTGAAACCTCTAGCTAGTGGCCATGTGAACACATATTTCCAATTTGCAACGCGATGGAAACTAGGTGCCGGTGAAAACCGTAAGTTTCTTTAAGTTCTTATTTCCTTTACATAAAAATTGATGAATTGTGATTGCAGTGCACAATACAAATCTTATTCCTCGAGGCATTGCCGAAATTCTCCTCCATTTCGATGTTCGGGAATTACACATAAGTCTGACTCAAGGTTTGTGGCGCTATGAAAGTTGGGGCTATCCGGTTGTAGATGCACCTCCTGGTGCTGAAGCTTGGGCTTGGTTTAGTAGGAAAAACCTATCACAAACTGATGTAGACGCGCAATGGAAAGATTTAGCGAGTACATTTTCAGGAATTCTATGCGCCTCGCTTAACTTTATCGACAAAACAAATAGTGTAGAACCCAAGTTTTCGTTTAGACCGCGCTTCGCAGTAACAGATGATGAAAAATTTGTAAGGTAATTAATCCATGCTTTGTAAATAACGAACTTGTTCAAACTGTCTTCCTAGGTACTCTTCTTTGCCACGTGAGATTGTATGCACAGAGAATCTGACTCCGTGGAAGAAACTCCTTCCTTGCTCAAGTAAAAATGGATTTGTATCGTTACTTAATTCTGGATTTGTTCATAACACAAACTTTCATTCCCTTGGCATATCCTTGCGTACATTCTGTGATGACTACTCTGAGGGGTGTCTGATAGAATTTGTGCAGACTGCTAACATGGTGTACGATCCAAAACTAATGTCCAGCAACGACTTCTCACTTCGCAAAATGTTTGGCCAAGGAATGAATGGTGCTTGTCCTTTGGCTAAGTCCAGTAAAGTATATGTCGATATCACGAATAACAAGTACACACTTACTCCGGCTCCGAACTCAAACTTCACATCAGTGCGTGGTGGTAACTTTGTTAACTTTGCAGAATATGATATTCAAAAGGAGACTCCAAACAAACTCTTCAACATTGCATGGATCCTCAAGGACAAAAAAATTCAAGTACCACAAGTCCAACCTCCTCCACTTTATGCCAATCGATACCTCCTTGGGTATGGTCAGCAAGAGGGTAAAATAGTTACTGAGATAACAAACACTCACTATGAGCCCCTAAACTTGATTCTTCAGGAGAATATCCCCTGGTTTGTTCCTACGTATTTACACACTCTGAAACTAATGAGCGGAGAAACCCCCATTATTCCTTCTAAAATACATTACATTCCCGGAGCACAGCGGATACGCGCGTATCACCTTGAAATCGCATTTACGATTCCTGCCAAGTCCACTGTGCGGGTGGTATTTGATTTTGACTACATTTTCCTTAAGTGGCTGGAATATCCACCAGATGCGAATCACGGTCACTATTTAGGCTCGGCTATAATTTCGACACTTCTACCAGTGGGACGGAACTACACATCTATACCGTTAGATGGCTTCTTGTTTGCGCATTCCTTTAACGCTAGTCGACCATCATATTTTCTACAAATTCGGACGGAAACACTGATTCTCTCTTTACCGACGCCAGACTTCAGTATGCCGTACAATGTTATCTGCCTGGCTTGTACTGGAGTTGCGTTGGCCTTTGGTCCGATACACAGTGTGGCAACTAAAAAGATTGTCATTGAAAATAAAGACGAGCCCCAGACACTTTTTGGGCGGTTAAAAGCCAAAATATTCGGCAAAAAGTCGAAAAGTGTGAATGAAACCGAGGCTACTGGAGACGAAGCAGTGGAACCTACATCCATGGAAGAAAAGGAGGAGTAGATGTAAAGTATCTAAGTATTATCTTTAGTTTTTTGATTGCATTTTAAACTTAGCTTGTGAATAAAAAAAAAAAACAAATAATTCGTTTGTAACTACACATGTTTTATAACTTGTCTGCTTGTTTAGGGACATTGGGGGTTGAAAATGCCCAAATTCGGTTCGTTCTTTCAAACTGTCTATTAATAATACTTACTAATATAGCTAAAGGCAAACGTCTTGTAAGAGATTTTATTCATAAAAATATTGCAAGGCTCGTTTAAGTATTCAGACAATTTCGGATTTGTTTTAAGCTGATGATCAACTGCATATTTTCCGTTTTTCCATTGGGACGCCTTTACCTTATATTAAAACTCAATATTTCGGTGTCTAGTTTTGAGAGTGTCAGCCTCATTATAAAATCAAGTGGGGATTGACATGTCGTTTTTGTAATTTAACCGACGTGACGTTAAGTCAATTTCTTGTTTAACCCATGATGTAATAAAGAGCTTAGGCTCTTAGGCTATAACATTGGAGGTTGAGGTTTAAATCAGTAAGAACCAAGAGTGTTTTGTTCTGTCTTTCTTTTTACTTGCGATTATAGGTACTATAAGGCAAGCTTTGCGATCGTGCAGCAAAAAATTTTTTAGATAACAATTAAATATGACATTACGATGATAGAGAATACGAAAAAAGTGGGTCCTACAGTTCTGTCTATCTGTCTGTATGTCCGTATATGGATCTACAGCCTGAACCAATTGATCGATTTTCTTCAAATTTTTCAGTTAGGGTCTGTGGGGCAGAGGGGGTTTTTTTTAGAATTGGGTCTCTAGGTCTTGAAATAACGGTACGTGCCATACAACCTATATGATAATACTTATTTTTCTCGAAAACGACTCTAATGATTTCGATAAAATTTTATGTGAAGGATTATTTTTCAATTGCCTTTCTTATGATGTAAAAAATTATTTGGAAAAAGTGTAAAAACCCACTTCCTCGCTAATGGCTGACACGATTTTGACGAAATTTTATATTCAAGAAGTCGTAAGTGATTTTAGAAAGATTACATATTAGCATTTGATAAATTTTAAATTTTCGAATTTTTTTTAACTTAAAAAAAATTTAATATTTTTGAACATTTTCATAACGGTATTGCTGATTTATTTCAAATTTTTTGTTAAAACATTTTCTAACAAGGTCTTAAAATTTGCATACCTCACTTTTAAAAAACTTCTTTTTTTTAAATGAAAAATAGAAAACCGGTTTAAAAAAAAACTGCTCTAACGTGTTAAATTTTCAGCGTTTATATATATATTAGCAACTGCAAAAGAATGGTGTTTTTAGATTTTCGCTTGAAACCTTTGGAATATTTAATTTAATTTTTTTCAACATTTTGGGTAATTTTCATAATTAATGTGTAGTTGGCAGCCCTGAAACCACCAAATATACTTGGAGCGAATATTAAAATCTTTTACTCAGCCTTAATATTTCGGTATTGTACTTTATCATACAATAGCAAGTTCGTGCTACCCAGTCGTGCTTTTTTTATTCTACTCATTACTAACAAACAAACTGTTCTCACTGAAAATAACTTGATCAGTTTGGGATAGCTGGTAAATATAGAAAGCTTTTAAGAAGGATGTTTTTTAAAAATGGCAGAGAAAGAACAAGGATAAGATTTTTAACAAGCGTGTTTTGGGGCTTAGCTTATATCCGCGTGTAAAAAAACACGGTTATTGTTACTTTTGTAACACGAAATCTGTCTGTGATACAAATATTCAGATGAAAATAAAGTGGTGCTTGCAAAATCAGCTTGTGAACAGATGTATTTGGCTTTCCTCCTCTGTGATCCACATCTACCTCATACTGCAAAAACACTGCGTGCATCTAGGCTGCAAATTTGTGTTTTGGTGTGTATACTGCCTTATTGCTAGTTCTTCGAACTCTTCTACCATAGCACGCTCTTTGCAAAAAACCACATCCAACTTCATTTGACAACTTCAAAAATTTGCTAAACTTTTTCGTCTTTCTCGTATCCAAAGCTGTCAAAACGGCGATAGATAAATTTAGAGTCCCAGAGACACTTTTTCCGGGAGAAAAGTGCATATATCCGTGTAATTCAAATTGAAAATTTTACTTAAAAACTAACTTTGCCAATTATTAGTGTTGGCTGATTATCCAAATGTAAACTGTGAGTGAAAAGTGCACACCTCAGCAGAAAAAAGTACCTTTTACCAATGCGTGTTGTGTTGATTTCTTTATTATTTCATTTTTGTTCGCATATATAACAAAAAAAAAAAAAGTTCAAGCAAAAAAAAAAAAAACTTACGGCTTCTCTTTTGGCGTTCATCCAAAAAAAGGGGGAACTGTATCAGAAAAAAAAAAAAAAAAACAGAGACACTACATCAGCAGCACTTAGCCGAAGTGAAGATTGCTTCCATTTCATCTTTCATCCATCCCCACACGTACCTACATATTCAATAGTTTTTGGATTTTGACAATTTTTTTTCTCTAATTTTCTTTCCTTCAGACAACACTTGGGGCCTCATCGTATCTAAACTCTTTGGTGTTTTGCATCTTTCGGCGAAAGGCGCGTTTATGAGGCATTGGTGTTATACCAATGTTGTCACTTCTTCAAATGAAATTCCGAGCGTTTTTGGTCGTGATATCAAAAGTATGGACGTGCATTTGTTTTATGTTCAATCGGCAAATCCGTGCTGTAAGTATGAATTGTTTTAAGATAAATTATTTCTTGTAGTACTTTGTTTCTTTTTTGGTGGGGGTGATTTATTGTTTGTTTCCGTAGTCGGCCGCTTTGAATGATGTGAAAGGGTGTTGTTAGTATTTGTGGGTATGCAAAGTTACCTCAACCTAGAAAATTCTGCACCTGTCCTTGGGCATTTGAATGGCGCGGTTTATTTTTAAAGCCTCTTTTCACTCACTGATAAACTCACCTTCCTTTACCCCCAATCAATCTACCTCCAGAAAGGGCGAACTTAAGACAAATGCCCATTTCTCCCCATGGGAGGAGGAGGAAATTGCTGTTTGGACTTGTACTTGTACGATAATTTTTTTCCCTGCAAAAAATAATGGAGTATCATGGTCGGGGTACTGATAAGTGCGGCAGAGAATTTATAGGCAATCTTTGCTTTTGATTAGATTAGATTCTATTTTTTTATTACAAATTATTAGAAATCAATGAGAGTGTACACATGAATTTGTACGGACTTTGCATTCGTGGATTGAAAATAAACTCAGGAGTTGCTTGTTTAAGCAGGACCCGAATTAATTTTGAATCTAGAGCACTCCTGATTCGGGGAAACTATTCGGTATAATGAAAGTACATAGTTAAATCTATCGTGCGATGTTAACATGCTTATAAACTTTTAATCAGTCGAATGCTTATCAAAAAGTAGTTAAGTGGCTGAATGTTGGGAGAAAATGAAACAGGTGAAAGAGGTGTATTAAGGTGAAAGGAGAAAAACCCACAATTTTAAGTTTTTTCAAACAGTAATTGAGCGATTTTGCTTTAAAAACAACAATAGAATTTGCAGTACAAACTGAGCTGTATGTAAGAATTCAATTGGGGAGGAGCAGAATGTTTTTGAAAGCACTTTTTTGTACTCAGTTCTCTCGTAACTAACGCTGGATTTATAACTTCCAAAGAAACACTAGCAATGGCCTAGACATGATGTTAAAAGTAAAATGGTCATATGGAAAAAGGAAATATTTGGAAACACAATCGGCAATCATATCTGCATTACTAAACCTCCGAAAACGAACTCAGGTTAATCGATTTTGCTGCTGGGCTAAATCTTGTTGATAGTAGTCGAAATGGCCGCTCTAGACATCTACTTTCTTTTAACCTCCCAATTTCATCTGGACGCCGTCCTTGAGGTTATATACGAAATTACATCCACTTCATTCCAATCTACTGCATGAACACAAAAAAAAAAAAAGAGGGCTGCTACCCTGGTAGTACAATGAACCGGCAATCTGAGTGCTCCAGATTAGCATAAGCCTCCTCTTTTTATAAAAAAAAGCCGGAATGGCAAGAGATAGCCAATGCATTTGTGTCCCTCCAAATAATTGTGTTTTTATTTTGTTGTTTATATTCTGTATTTTTTGTTCACAATATTTTTGGTGGTTCTTGAACCAAACATCGAAAATAAATGAAAAATAAAAAATAAATGAAGAACGCAGAATATGAACACCGGGGATTTAGTATTTATTTAAATTTTGAGGGACCTTAAGGTCGGAATTCAATGACCTTATCATACGCAACCGTTCCATTACCCCATGCGAAGAGCAAGGACGATAATTTGAAAACGAATATAAAAAATTGAGAGGACATGAAAATTTGTAAATTTATTTTTATAAGCCCTTTGTATATAAATAAATAAATAAATAAATAAATAAATGAAGTTTCAGACAAGAGATCATTTATGAAGATGAGGAAGAGAGTCGGAGACAAAACGGAGCCCTGGGGCACACCAGCATTTATAAAGTGTGTATCAGACTTGAAACCATCCAACACAAATTGTAATGAACGGCCCGAAAGGTAGTTTCTAATCCAACGAAGAAGCACGCATTTTCGATAAGAGAGCTTGATGCCTAACTCTATCAAATGCTTTAGAAATATCAAGCGCAATAATCTTACTTTCTCCAAAATAATGTAAAGACTAATTCCACTTTTCGGTGAGATAAGCCATCAAAGCCGTTCTGACGGTCATTAAGAAACTTTCATTCTTCAAGATATTTAATAAGTTGACGGTTTATCAACGTTTCCATGACCTTGGAAAGAATGGACGTTAGTGTAATTGGACGGTAATTGGGAGGAAGATTAGTGTAATTGGACGGTAATTGGGAGGAAGATTCGCCTTTTTTAGGGACTGGCTGGACAAATGCAGTTTTCCATCTGCTCGGGAAGAGCCCAGAAGAGTAGAATAAATACAAAAGGTTACGCAGAGGTTTTGCTAGCGAAGAAGAACAACTCCTCAGAATAACAGCGGGGGCACCATCTGGTAGCTTTATGGTAGGCCTACGCAACTGAACCACCTTTCACCATCCCTAAATCTAAACCTTATCCAGTATTTGTGGGAGTATCTCGATAAACAAATCTGAAAAAAGCTCAAGTAAAGATTCAATTCGATTCCCAGTACAAACGATTTTATTGCAAAAAAAAAGCAGCTTTGTTTCTTTACTGAAAATTATCAGGAAATACACCGAAATTCGGCGAAAGTCAGTCTAATCCTATTCCAACACAGCGATTTTTCGTAGCTGTGCAAATAAGAGGGTGCTCACGAGAGAGTAAAAAAATTTTCCACCCTTTGAATTTCTGCCACCAAAATTTCTTTACAGAAATCGAGCACAGCCAAAACAAATACAACAACTGTCAAGCAGACGTTTTTTCAAGGGTTGCTGCGAATTTTTCGTTCAAGGCATTTCTTTACTTTTTAGACAATTACCGTCTTCCAGAGAGTTTCTGAGGGAATTTTACCCTCCTTAAAATATGACAGATTGTGGATTTCTTGTTAAATGTAAATAACAAGAATGGGTTGAGTATAGCTTACAAAAACGATCTATACAGGGTGTCCCGTACTTCGTGTACCATCCTTTGGGGTGTGATTCTTGGTCATATTCTAAGAAAAAAAATGTATGACAGTAAAGCTCAATTCTCAACTTTGACATCACTTTTTGACAATTTAAGAAAAGGCTAACTTTGGTGTACCCTGACCTATGTTAAATTCAATATCTCTGTCAATACTGGTGATAGAGACCTGATCTTAGACTTAATTTTTTGTAAAAATAACAGCCTTTAAGACTGTATTTAAGTTTAGCTTCCAAAGGTTAAGGGTTGCCAGATTTTCAATTTTAAGTGCTGTTCAAATTTTCTTCCCGAAACAAAGTTTTGACTTTGAGGTCTTTTTTTTGCAGAAAATACCTGATAAACATGGAGTTTCTTTATTTTTTACAGATGAACAAAACAATAATAAAGAAAAAACTCAGCATTAAGTTAGCTCAAAAACCCATACATTTTATGATACTAAGAAAAATACGAAATGGGAAAAATTTAAAAAAAAATAAAAAAAAGTTCTTGCTTTGAGGTTTGTTTGAATAAAACAATAATATGATCACTTTTAGTAGTTTTTTTATGTATTTTATACAAATACAATTATAACAAGTGCTCAAAGCCCCATCCTTCGTTTTGAATCCATGCCAGAGCCCGTTTTTGGATTTCATTGTGGGTGTTTGCTGTCGATAACTCTTGTCTTACTTGTAGTCTTGTAATCTTTGAAACTGTATTTAAATTTGACTCCTATAGGCTAAGGGTTGCCAGATTTTCAGTTAGTATAAAGTTCCTGGTATCCTTTGTTGTGCTTTTCTTCAATTTCCATTAAAAAACTCATATAAGAAAAAAAATGTCGTATTCTTCTCTCGTAAATGAAAGCATTTCAAAAAACTCTCTGATCAAACTGCAATCGTGACTTAATTTGACAAACTAATGAACAAATTTGTTTTCTTATTCTTTTATACGACTTATTTACCTATTGAACATTCATACCCCAAATTTAAAGCAAACATCCACAATGAAATCCAAAAACGGGCTCTGGCATGGATTCAAAACGAAGGAGGGCGCTTTGAGCACTTGTAATAATTGTATTTGTATTAAATACATAAAAAAACTACTAAAAGTGATCATATTATTGTTTTATTCAAACAAACCTCAAAGCAAGAACTTTTTTTTATTTTTTTTTAAATTTTTCCCATTTCGTATTTTTCTTAGTATCATAAAATGTATGGGTTTTTGAGCTAACTTAATGCTGAGTTTTTTCTTTATTATTGTTTTGTTCATCTGTAAAAAATAAAGAAACTCCATGTTTATCAGGTATTTTCTGCAAAAAAAAGACCTCAAAGTCAAAACTTTGTTTCGGGAAGAAAATTTGAACAGCACTTAAAATTGAAAATCTGGCAACCCTTAACCTTTGGAAGCTAAACTTAAATACAGTCTTAAAGGCTGTTATTTTTACAAAAAATTAAGTCTAAGATCAGGTCTCTATCACCAGTATTGACAGAGATATTGAATTTAACATAGGTCAGGGTACACCAAAGTTAGCCTTTTCTTAAATTGTCAAAAAGTGATGTCAAAGTTGAGAATTGAGCTTTACTGTCATACATTTTTTTTCTTAGAATATGACCAAGAATCACACCCCAAAGGATGGTACACGAAGTACGGGACACCCTGTATAATATTAATGTGGCTTTCCATTGAACGAAAAGAAACGTCCAGAAACGTTCGGATGCCACCTCAATCCGTTCCATTGGTGCAAAAAGATGGCTTGACATCATTCTGAGAAGTGACAGCCACTTCTCGATTTGAATTGAGAATCGACTTCAGAAGCACTAATGCATATTACTCAAATGTCAAAAAGAAAATTTTCCTCATGGAATATTTTTTTTATGGCGCTGTGTTTCACTCACTCAAACACAACATTAAACTCACACAAAGACAACACGTTAAGCAGGAACAATTTAAGGTGTTCCATTGATTTTCAAATTTAGTGCTTCCCCGAGCGAAACCAATGGAAAGTGACATAAGAGTTTATCTTTATGTTAAGTTGTATGAATGATTTTTTCACAGCATGGATGATCTTTTTATTATTTCATAAAACTAAATCAATGTTTGTTCTTAAAAAATCTGATATGAGCCTCTTTAGTTTGTACAGTACCAACCAGTAAAATATGAGCTCTTCCCACTATCACCGGTGTCACGACATCGCCTCAGTATTGTTCAAAGAAAAACTCTGGTACTTGATTTGGACGAAACCCTAATCCATTCTCATCACAATGCGATGCCAAGGAATACGGTTAAGCCTGGAACACCGCATGATTTCACAGTTAAAGTAACTATTGACAGGCATCCGGTTCGGTTTTTTGTGCACAAAAGGCCACATGTGGATTTTTTTCTGGATGTGGTAAGTTTTTTTTTAATAAGAGTTCTAATGAAATGATAATCAAATTGCAATTAACTATAGGTGTCACAGTGGTATGATCTAGTGATATTCACAGCAAGTATGGAAATTTATGGTGCAGCTGTTGCCGATAAATTAGACAATGGCCGGAACATCCTCCGTCGGAGATATTATCGTCAGCATTGTACACCAGATTTTGGTTCATACACCAAAGATTTGTCAGCTATATGTAATGATTTAAATAAGGTCAGTATTGCGAACGAGCTGAATTTCCACTCAAAACACAATCAAAAAATGGTTTTTTTTTTTTTAGATATTTATCATCGACAATTCACCAGGAGCATATCGTTGTTTTCCAAACAATGCAATTCCAATCAAAAGCTGGTTCTCAGATCCAATGGACGTTGCGTTGCTATCACTATTGCCACTCTTGGACGCTTTAAGATTTACAAATGACGTACGCTCAGTACTTTCGCGAAATTTACATTTACATCGTTTATGGTAGCAGGTTTGTACTTTAAATTCAATTTAGTAGAGTATCTAGTGTTAAATAAACAAACAAAAATGTAAAATTTTAAAGTTATATGTAGTTAAATTTTATTGTAAAACAGAAGACAAAAATACAACCTTGATGGTTTTTTCCTCCTATTTCTGGTTTTGTGTATCTTCAATTTGTATATTTATGCCTGTTTGAAATTTGTGTTTTAAATCCTTCTTCACTTGTTCTAAAAGAATATTTTGGTTCATCAATCATCATGGGTTGTTTCCCTTGGTTAAAGTCGACAGAGACCTAATCAAATCAACAACGATAAGGTCTGACTCAGAGTTGAGTGTATGAGAATAATTGATGAAGCATTGTGGCTAAAGCACAGGGTATGGAACTTTTCTTCCGGCTGAATATTTATAATAAAATCTCCTGTTTGCTTTGATAAGCAATCAGATGAAAGGATTTTTTAAGTCTATGTGGTCACTCCATCACTACAAAATGAAATCGGGAATGAAAAAATTACGAAACATGTAATGCCCGTTCGCGGTTCGAATCCCAGAAACATCAAATTTTTCCACAGGTTTTCGTGAAGAATTGCAAGTCGTACTAGAACAATTACCACTGCCATAAAAGAGATTTCTCACTTAGCCATTTGGAACCGGCAAATATTTGTAGGTTTCCTCCATTCCATACCAAAAGTATGGTTGAGTGAAATCATGCGCAAGGCCCTAACCTCTGTTGTGATATCCTATTTCTTTATTTATTTTTTGATTAAGAAATTTTCCAAAATTTATTCTTTTTTCGTTTTAACATCTGAGGGCAAGTGAAAAACTTGAACGAAACTTGAAATTTTTTGTAGAAAATAGTCAGTAGAAAACCAAACAGAGTTATAGACATAGGTGGGCTTCTGACCTCCAAAATACAGAAAATAAAGTTTAATCGAAACAGCACTCTTAACTATAAAAACTAAAGAGATTGAAAAAAGTATTTATAACAACTACAAATAATATAAATAATAATTGTATGCTTTTTCTGCACAGTTGATGCGCATATCTGACATAGAGGTCTGTAGAAAACTGATAAGTCATAACTAAACAATTTCTGTTTTAATTTTGAGAAATTGTGATTTTGCATCATATGCGCATCTGATACATTTCAGAATTTAGTTGATCCTCTTAAAACGCGTTGATTAAGTCAGCCCGCATTTAAAGCGAGTATCAAATTTAATAACCAAAAAAGATTTGGACTATGCACGCAGTAAAGTGCGAAACTTCATTTCACGTTCGCTCTCGACGGATATATATATATGTATAACAAAAGAGACAAAGGCGAAAAATGATAGCTATACCAAACATCAATTTCGCAACCAAAAACGATTCGCCTCGTATCCCGAAATCAGGCTATGGAACGCATAATGAGGGACCAATTAAATATGCTGCCTGTGTCAAATGCCGAAACTATCAACTTCTTAATAATAAGGTATGGTAAACTTGGGAGGTATACAATTTTCGCGAAAGGTGGTCAACAATGGCGAGCTACAATGTTTTATTGCAACGTCCTCTCAATATTCATTGTTATTATATCGCTGTTATTTTTGTTCGTGTTTTTTTTTTCTGTCGTCTATCAAAATAATCAGGAAAAATTCATGTTTTTTTTTTTTTTGAAACAGCGCAGAATAACGAGGCGAAAATCTTAGGCGTCTATAAAATTAACAAAGCCCAATTGGCCGTGCCAAATTTCGGTTCGTTTGCGACATTAATTATTAGGGTGAATTTAAAAGCAATGGGTTAAACCTTGTGTCGCCGGAACCGTTTTCCACTGTCACCTTGTCCTGATGAGGTTTAGAAACTAAGCACATGTCAATTACCAAAAAATTGGACTGTTTGGTCGGCTGTAAACATTAACCGACATGACATTATAATCAATATTATTTGTAGTAATATATAGAGACAAGGTGTTATAGTTTTTGTTAAGCGGTTAAACGCGTAAGGAGCTTACTTACTTACTTAGGTGGGCATTACAGTTCGGGGTGAACCTGGGCCTCAACCAACATCCTTCTATAACGACTTCGATTTCGGGCGAGCTCTCTCCAGTTTCGCACTCTAAATCGGTTGAGGTCTTCATCCACTTGATTGCGCCACCTAAGACGAGGTCTTCCCCTTCCGCGATTTCCCTACAATGTGCTTTCGAACACCCGACGATCCGGAGCGTTTGGGTCCATCCGCTCTACATGGTCCAACCATCGTATAGCCTCGCGATGCGTACTCTTCTGGCTATGCCCATGTCGCGGTACAGCTCATACAGCTCGTTGTTGTATCTTCTTCTCCACACATTGTCTTCGCATACGGGACCAAAGATCATTCGGAGAATTTTTCTTTCGAAACGACCAAGGGTTTCCTCATCCGCTTTCGATAAGGTTCATGCTTCCGCGCCGTACAGCAGGACTGGGATGATTGAGGTCTTATACAAGGTCACCTTGGTTTTTCTAGAGAGGGTTTTGTTTCTCAATTGCATTCTTAACCCAAAGAAGCAACGGTTGGCAAGAGTTATTCTCCGTTTGATCTCCGCACTGATGTTGTTGTCCGTGTCTACAGCGGATCCTAGGTAGACGAAGTCCTGTACTACCTCGAAGTTATGTCTGTCTATTGTGACGTTTTGTCCAATTCGTCGATGTTCTGTGTCCTTATTTGATGACAGCATATACTTCGTTTTGCCCTCATTAACCATCAAAGGAGCGTAAGGAGCTTACCAAATATAAACTTATTATATCAGTTTTTGCCAGCCTTTAAGCTAAGGTAAGCAGCTATATTGCTGCGCCCTTTCTTTAAACATAATGGAAATGATCGTGTCTGTTTGAAAAAATGCACTGTTTAAGGCTGTTTTTCATACTATCAAAAACTACCAGTTGAATTGATTTTTGTAACGTTTTGTGTGTGCATAGGTTACTGTGTCCACAGTGTTATTGATCGTTTGCCGGACTTCATTTGGAAAAAACAGACATCATATCTTGGATATAATCAAAAAATTAAAATATATACTGATTTGATTTGGAGATTATGTGACTCTCTTTAAACCCGAAAAAAGATAAAAATAGTTTTCATACTACTTGAAATTTTATCAATATGGACTTATAAACAATAAAAAAAAACAATCTAACGACCTCGAATTACACATTTTCTTTTCAGGTTAACAAATTGAATACTTGGTGCTGTGACACTTAAACGAATTTTTTTTTGTTTCTTTTTTTATATTCTAAAGATGATAATACATTATAATATATATATAAAAACTTAAGAGATCATTGTTTGTCTTCAAAACGATTTAGTTTTTTACAATTGAGGGAAATCTACACTTTGCCGTTTGTGTTTTCTTTTTATATAATTTCGTTGTTATATGACGACTTTCTGGTAATAAAGTTTCGATGGTAGTTTTTGTTGGTATGTATTATCAAATTTCACTCATTGAATATTTTTGTCGAAAAAATGTTTTAAAAGTAGCTAAAAACAAAAGCGAGAAAATGAAAAAAAAAAAATGTTTGAAAGCAAAAACTAAATAAGAAAAAAATGTAAGCATATTTATTTACAAGAACTGTTTTTTGATTGAGGTGTAAGTTAACACATAATCATTTTTATTATACACAATAACATTTTAAATTAACATTAATTTTAAGCCAGGGAAATATTACTTTTATTTCATTAAATGAAACCCACAGTTAAGTAGGCTTAAATATAACACAAATCTGTTTATTGATGAATCATTTGTTTCGAACGATATTGTATATATGTTCTCCTTTTGTGCAGAACCTATTACATAGTAATTATTGTATTATTTACTATCGTTATTTATAAACCCAAATCAGAATAAAAATATGTAATGTTTTTTTTTTTTTTTTTAATTTGATTGTTAATTAAGCACATTTTAATAAGAGGCAAAATCAGCAATTATTATTAAATTAAAGATTGAATGAATTAAGAATAAAGTTAGAATTTAGAAAAAACCGATGACAAAGAGTGTAAGAGTTTCCACAGTTGGTTTTTGTGCCGACTTAGAACAATACAAAAAATACACTTAAACACACAAATTATAAATATACACATTAACTGAATAAACTATAACTACCCCAAAAAAAATAAAACAAACAGAAGTAGAAAATTGAAAAATTTAAATTTGTACTCTTGTATTCAATCGACTAAGTGAAAGAAACAAACAAACAAAAAACTTAATCGCATACTAAATTATAACAATGAAAAGTCTATTTAAAAATCCAACAGAAAATGAAGAAAATGTAAAATACAATTATTATTATATAATTATTATTATTGATGAAGCAATGATGAATTCAATAAAACCCAGACTCCAAAAAGAAACAATGCTATGTTTCCTAAGAATGAAAAGATTAAAAGTAAATGAATAAAAACAACAATATGATTTAATCATATTACAAAAAGAAATTGTTTTAGTTATTTTAACAGAATAGCACAGGATCACAGACAAAAATTAATTTGCAAGCAAAATATTGGTAATACGGTAAAAAATTAAGCTTAAGCGAGCTAGAAAAAGAAGTCTTTTAGTGATTGCTTATTTGATATAGGAAACGCTTTAGCTTGTGTTGGTTTTTTCCTGCTAAGTTTCAACTTATGTGATTAAAAAAAGCTTAAGGTAATATTTTGAAGCAAAAGCCGCAATTATATAAAGATTCCTTAGTTTCTGTTTAGAAAACTTTGGCTAGTTTTTAATTCTCTTTAGTTATAGTGCGAACATGGAGGTGTAAGACAACCAAAATACTTTAGCAAATAGTTGAGCCTCATTTGGGCACTTCCTCTGTAAATGTCCTGCTTTTTCTCGCATGAAGTCACAGATACTCGGCACAGACATGGTGAGAGATGGTAACTGAGGGTCCTTATCATGGCAGCGTCTTCTGGCTTTTCTACGAACATCTGTAAACCCATAACAAATCTGGTAGTGTAATGGCCTGGTATTTAGCTCTGAGTGCTCCGGCTGGTATTTTAAAAACCTTCAAAAAAAATTGCAAATAGTTGGATATTTGCAAAAATGATGTTTTTTATATTAATACTTTTTTTAGTTTTCAAAACAAAAACGTTCAGTGGATCTCTGAATACTTTAAAGATGACTTAACAGAAAGTGGAGGAAACACACTGACTGCTGATTTATTTGATAAAGTAATGTTAACCCTTGGTGAATGTGGCTTAATGGTTAGCACGCCAGCTTCTACAATAAAAGTGTTCGAATGCCCAAAATGCCTTCTCTCTAGTTCTTAAGCACGGGTCACACACGGCTGGTTCCCGTTCCCAGCGGTGAGTCGAGTAGCCACTACTGCCAGCTGCTGATCAGCCTTGTGTGACCACGAAATTCACCACACTCGCTGCCAGCCGGGTAATTAGCACCGGCTGACATGTTCAGCTTTTGGCTGCCAGCAGCGGCTGCTAAAATAGAAAATTACTGCTACACGTTCCGTTTATTAAATTTTTCATTGAAAATTTGTGTCAAATGTCTTAAATAGGTTTAAGAGTTAGAAATAAAGAACAAATGCAATTTTATGGTTTTCTGAAGCTGTTTTGCTGAGAGAAGCTGGCGAGTAGCAG
Source organism: Melanostoma scalare (assembly GCA_949752695.1). Lineage (NCBI taxonomy): Eukaryota > Metazoa > Arthropoda > Insecta > Diptera > Syrphidae > Melanostoma > Melanostoma scalare. The sequence continues at coordinate 2,508,633 of OX456985.1, forward strand.
CCGATAGTGTGACCGGGCTGTCAGCCGCTGTCTGCTTCTGCTACTGCCAGCCGCTGGTAAGAAGTGGCTGCCAAGCAGCCCTGCGTGACTCGTGCTTTAAGGACCTATAATAAATGGGGAACGTGAAAGAAACTCGGATATTTCAGTCAAAGAAGTTGGAAGAACTCAAGTCTTATTCTACCTTCATTCTCATTAACATTTAAAAGTTGTATCAAAAATAGCTTTCGAATCAACCGAAAGTAGAATAGACTTATAGTTGGACCAGTTGTTGTGGTCCGGAAACTATTGCTTTACATGACAAAATAGTGGTGATACACATAAAAAATGCTGAAAGATAAATATTATCATATTGTTTGATCAGTCACTGGTTAAATGCATTTGTAAATTCTATTAGGTCAGAGATATCGACGGATCTTGTTGATAATAAAATGTTATATCAAAACATGCTAACAGTGTGGTAAGAAAAAATTCATCTTAAGTTTATCCAGATAATTTTAGACAACCTCGTAGTGAAAGTTTTACTACGAAATTTATACTTGTTGATAAAATTATTAACAGGTTCTAAATACCTGTTTAAAAAATTCATTACGAAGACGTTTTGAATCCTTTCTATTGGCATTAGTAGTTCAACATTTTTACTACGGGGCTTGTGATGGAGGTGAATGAAGTGCTAGTTTTTCCAAAAAAACAGCTTTCAGTCTAAATTGTGAATGCCTAATGGAGAGATTACCATTGTCTTTCTTTCAAAAAAATTAAAGGCGTCGCGTCGTTCCGATGTTAAGAAATGTGATAGTGATCCACTCAAACTGTACTATCAAAAAGACCACAAGAGGAACTGAAAAAGACCACAAGAGCTCCTACCTGCGCGTGACTTTCTATCGGTATTCAGTTCTTTCGTTGAAGGTATAGAACTGGTTTGTTGGGATGTCAAGCATTTCAGTTTATTTTCGGCATTCACTATGGATGGACCTCAAAGTTTAAGATCGTTTTTCACGGAATGGTGTTTTTCAAAACGGTGTCCACTGCTGAGAGAAGAGTTTTCAAGCTATCGATTTCAAAGTTTTACAGAATATTCTTTTTGTCTTCTTGTCATTATTCTCTATCGTCCTATGGAAGCTTTTTATTAAGCTTCCTATTTTTTTCTCGAAAAACTGTCGAATTCCAATTTCACTACTTTTTGTTTAAATCGCTGTTATTTTGTCAAAAAAAAATTTCAAAAAAACCACCATAGGACGATAGCGGGGCTTTTCTACAGATTAATAATCTTTTTGAAATTTTTGTTTCAGATCAAAATTGAGCCCGGAAAAGTGGACTAAAAAAAATCCAACATCCAACTTAATGATCATAAAAGCCCAAAAAACGGAGATTTGGTATAATTTCATTACGGTTTCCACAGTTTTTCAATCAATGATATCGATGCGGTATCTATAAAACATGGCTACTGTTCACATAGGTCAACTTCATATATTTATTTATTTATTCCGTCTTAAAAGTTACAACACTCTATAGAGGCTACAAATTTGGTTTTTATCAACATAAACATATTTTAAATATACAAAATTACAATAATTAGTATAAAGTTATAACAATTTAACTAGCTTATTTTTTATTTCGTTTCTATCAACATTGAAATCTATCGCGAAATCATATTCGTTGAAATCCAAACAAGCTCTAGTAATAGGATTATGCCTAGCATAGTTGGTACTATGGTAAGGAAATTCCCATTTCGGGGGCGCAAATATCGAGATGGTGCGTAAATATTAAACATAGATAACAAAACCGGACAGTCAATTACACAATTCAATACATCATAGGCGAAGAGAATTGAATTTAATTTTCTCCTTTGGGCAAGAGGTTTTAAGGTTTCAATTAAAATACATCTCGTTTCATAGGATGGAACGTTCAATAACCAAATGATAACTAGACCTTGAATTATGCATATTCGCATATTTTTCATCAGATACCAAACTTTGTTCTTAGACGAAATTTATGCAACATATCCAAAATATATGCAAACAAATTCCATCGAAGAATCGAATTCCACTTTTTTAGTATTAAAGGTGATCAAAACTAAAGAATATTTTTCTTCGTTTGAAAACAATCATCAAAGAGAAGCATGCACCACTATCCCTTGTCCAACGCTTACCGCAAGCCCGAATTACAAACACAACAAAGCTTTTGTTGTTGTTACCCAAAAGCAAAGTGTACCCAACAACCTTTTTATTGAAAGCACGATTTATCACTGATAAATTTATATCAACAAAATAAGCTGTTTATTTATATTTACCACCCTTTGAATCTTACTTACTTTCTTACTTATATTTCGCATATGCTTTGCAAATTCTTTGCATAGTTTGCATATATTATGCATATGCATTTCATGCAAATATGCAAAAAAAAATTAAAATATGCATATCGTTTTCAACTCTATTTTCAATGAAACGAATTTTGGTGTAATCAAAATTTCGCTATCTTACTCCATCAAAAGTATGCAAATATGCTAAATCCGAGGTCTAATGATAACCAATGCGGATATGTCGTGACTCGTGGAAAAGACGCAATCCAAAGCGGATAGCAGAGAAATGGAAGAGCTGTATCTTTTCGAGAACATGATGCTCGTAACTACGAAAAAGGAAAAAGAAGAATCTTTTGTATCCATAAGAGCTTTGGTCTTAAGGAAGTTCTTGCATTGGAATCACTCGTTGTTAAATATTGAAAAAAAAAAAAAAAAAAAATATCGTAAACAATTACATAATCAAATGCTATTTAGACTCTGAAATTCACACGAAATATAAAGTAAAAGGTGATTTTCTGTACCGAGAAGAAGTGAATTTTCGAAAAAGGAAAGTAGCTAAGGGACGATTCCCTCAGCCGCATCAAAAATTTTGAGTGGTTTGCAGTTTCCGGCTGGCAGCTTCACTACTTTACAAGATATTTTAAGGAGCGTTAGAAGCCAACATTTTTGGAGAAAATAACAAATCCACTATCTGCTATCTGTCATGCTTAAATTACGTACTAAACAATTTAAATTAAATAAAAAAAAAAACAATGAAAATAGCTTTTTCTAGTTCGTTTAGTTGTCTTTATTTGTTGAAATCTCGAAAAAAAATTGAATATTAATGTCGTTGTCATCCGAAACAAACGAAGCGGATCACCTGACGGACAAAAACAGATATTTTTCTCTTTTTGTTTAAAACACATCCACATAATAATTGTATGTATATAGTTTTGCATTTTAAATTCAACTTATCTAATTTTAAAATTGTTTATAAAAAACAGATAACGTTTTGGTCTTAAGATTATAAACAAGACGTCGCACGGATACAAGGATACAGGGAAGAGCGTTACGTTCTCTGAGTAGTGAGACAAAAGGGGGAGTTAGAAGTTCTACCAAGTTCTCGTTTGAAAGTTTAAGTCGGAATTATGCTAGAGGCTCACTGCGGCGGCTGGTAGCCGTAAGTATAAGCACCAGCGGGGGGCCCTTGAGGACCCGGCGGTGGCATTTGACCGCCAGGCGGAGGCATTTGCGCACCTGGTCTGTAACCTTGATAGCCCTGCGAGGGTGGATACTGGCCCTGTGGCATTGAAGGATAACCTTGCTGATGGTATCCGTGGCCAGGGTAGCCGCCGGGGCCGGGTGGAGCGTACGGCTGTCCTGCTGGTGGAGCTACATAAGTCTGAGCGCCTGGTGGTGGTTGGTACTGAGTCGGAACGGCCACTCCGTTCGATGGCGCGTTCGCCGAATTGTTTGGCGGCGGAGGCTGCTGGGGTGGCGGTTGGTGCTGAGTGTAGGGAGTTGGTGGCCCTGCTGGACCGGCGGACGGTGGCGACGAGTAGGCCGGTTGTTGGGCTGGAGGGCCACTGGTAACGGACTGTGGAGGAGCATACGATGCAGGTGGATGCGAGGAAGGAGGTTGCGAGACGGGAGGCTGCTGTGATGAAGCGTTTGAGGGAGTATTGGGGCCGTTATTAGCCGCAACCACCTGATTCGGTGGAGGAGTTTGGCCTGGGCTTGGCGAGGAACCATATGAACTACCACCTGCCCCACTTGGAGGTGCAGTCGTCGGTGGCGGCTGAGGCGCTGTCTGATTTGGTTGCGATGATGGGGGGTGACCCATCCCGGTTGGCTGCTGCTGCTGTGAGGTCGGGGGATAGCCTCCGGGGCCCTGCTGATACGGCGGCTGTTGTGGCTGAGGAGGATATGGCGGCTGAGCGCCACCTGCTGACTGCTGATAGCCTGGTTGGCCGGGTGGTGGAATCTGGGGTTGAGAGCCTTGGCCGTAGTTTGGCCCAGCATTGGGAGCGCCGTATCCATAACCCATGGGCGGTGGCGGACCACTAGCGTTTTGGGGTGGATACTGGCCTGGTGGCGCTTGGGCTCCTGCAGGGGGGCCATACATCTGCGGTGGTGGTTGGGATTGCTGGTTGGGAGGAGGAGGAGGATACGAACCGGGTACAGGACCTTGGTGTTGTGAGGAATTTGGATAAGGGTGGTTAGGGGGCGGCGGACCCCCAGCTGAAGACGTTGGCGGCATACCGGCGTGATGGTACCCTTGGCTACTCGGAGGATAACCTTGAGTCGGAGGGCCGTATGGTGGCATAGCACCAGGATAGCCCGTTTGCGGTTGATAGGGCTGACCTTGTGGAGGATAGCCTGGATAGTGGCCGTGCTGTTGATAACCGCCCCGGTATTGCGACTGCGGAGGAGGCTGTTGGGCCTGAGGTTGCCCACCAGTTCGTTGTGGCTGCTGATCTGCTCAAAGGAATTCGATAGTTACTAACAGAAAACATTTGGAAATTAGAAATGTTGTCTTACTATTTTGCGTAGCTTGTGGAGGCTGTTGGCCAGGGCCAGGCACCCCACGGTACGGAACGTTACCTCCCTGTTGTGGGGCACCAGATGGAGGTGGAATAGGGTTGCCTGCCTGAGGCTGCTGTTGTTGTTGCTGAGGTTGCCCGGCGGCAGACTGAGGTTGCTGCGCATTTGGCGGCGGCAGATTCGCATGTGGTGCCGGAGGCTGCTGATTTGGGTTAGGGTATGGCAGCTGAGCAGTGTTTTGAGGAGACGGGACACCCGTTTCCGAAGGACCGTGACCATGGGGCGCCATACCTGGCCCGCCCGATTGCGGTGGAGGTCCCTGAGGCCCACCAATCATACCGTGCGGTGGACCTTGCGATTGAGAAGCCAATACATGTGGTGGCTGGAGGCGTAAAATTTAAGCAAACAGTGACGTAGGGAAACAAATAAAAAAAAAGACTGATTAGTTAAAACACAACTTACCGGCAGTATTTGAGCAATGTTCATTGAAGGATCGGCTAACTGTGCCAAGTACACCAAGTTGCGGTGTAAGGCCGCATGATAAGTAATACACTCTTGCGACTTGCCCATATTTTGAAAATCTTGTATTGTCTGGATTATACCGCAATTTTCGTCGAGAATTTTTTGTATGTGCGCTGGACTGGGCGGTGGTGGTACACCACGATTGGGCGGTCCGCCGGGTCCACCACCGCCAACACCACCGGGCGGACCACGCTGCATTGGTTGCAGCTGCGGCTGTTGCGGCGGACCGCCTCCGCCACCAACACCGCCGCCGCCTTGTTGTGCAGAGGAAGGTTGAGGCGGAACAGGCGGCGGCGGTTGCTGCTGCTGTGTATAAGCCACAGACATCTTGCCCGATGCCTTTTTCTTCCTCTTGGGTTTCTCGTTTTTTTCCACAATTTTAACTGTGCACTTTTTACCACTGTCTCAAAAATTTATGTTTTAGGGAATATATCTGCTCTTTTTATGCAGATATATTCGGATAAATGTTTATTTGTTTGTTTAACACGATTATAACCACATTTGGTGTGTATTAATTGTGATTTTCGTTTCGATTTTTCGACGAAAAGAATTGATGAAAAAAACTGGAACTCTTGACAAAAGGGGGAACAGAGGTTTTTGGCGAAAAATATGACGCTACGGTGGCTGTGTGCAGAGAAAAGTTCGCGAATTGAGGAAACAACGAGTAACGAGTAACTAAATGACTGAGTTCAGCTGATATTTGGGTAGTCAATTTAAATTTTTCAAACAAGTTTTATTTTTGGATGCTTGAAAGAAAATTTGAAAATTAAGCAAAACTATTGAACTGTATGAATATGTAACAATTTTTTTGGGAAATTTATCAACTGGTATTCTACTCATCATATTTTTTGTAGCTAAGTCACTAGTTTTTTGATGACTAAATAAATAAAATAAATAGGGTGGCGCTACAGAGCGAAGAGCCCCTAGCGCATTTCTCACAACCATGCCTTGTGAGGGAATGGAGGGGACCTACAATTTTCTGCCGGTTCCGAACGGCTAATCGAGAAAGCGCTTTTCATGGCAATGAATACTAACGGAGGACTTGCCAATTCCTCGCGAAAGGCGATACCCGTGGAAAAAACATTTTTGCTTTTTTTGATGACTGCACTCACAATTAATTTTAGACAAATGTCGCTTGTTTTAACAAATTTTTATTGTTATTAGAAAAACAACAATAGCATGAACTGATTTTATGTTTATACGAAATCCTACTCTGTCTGTCAATTGACGATATTGCCAAAAATTATTTTTGGTAACTTTATTTTCAATTTGCTATGGTGTCATTCGCCAGAGGAGACATTATAAGAGGGTAAATTTTGCACACACAACGGCATTTCAGTCAATACATCGGCAGTACCAACCTATAGTATGCTAGCTATGCTAGGGAACAGAGTAGAGAAGACAAAATGAACTTTTTAAAGAAGTTGACGCCTTTTATTATCTCCTCTGCGTACTAGGAGCTCCGATACCAAAAAATTCATACCATGATCAATACTTAGATGTGTGTCCCAAGCCGAGAAGTATCCGTATATCAGTTCGAGCTTCGAGTTACAATATTTTCTATGTTTGAACGGCCAAATTTGTGTTGAAGATACTCTATTATGGTTATTAAATTTAAAATTATTTGAATTAAAAAAAAATGAGATAAAGTGTTTTATTCTTATGACATTGCTAGATTTTTTAATTTATCTGCTCTATTCAAATTACGTATTCATAGCGAGTGATGAAATGTAGCCGCATCCTTAGAGAAAGCCAGCTCGTTTAAAATACTTCTAACAATCTCATAAGCTCATCACCGAGATAGCCGAAACAAAGAACCATCAAAAAATCATTTTTGCCGAGTAACGAGTTTGTCGATTCATCTCGTACATCCATTTTAAAGTGATTGTGCTTTTGTTTAATTATATTGCTGAATTTGTACAAAACAATTGTTCCAAACTCGACGTTAGTTTAATACCATCATGACTGCCGGTAATAAGGTAAACTAAAAATACTTTTTCATTCTGTGATTTCTTGTACTAATGCGTATTTCCAGATGGAAATAGACGGCACAAAGGGCGAAGGATTCCGGTCGTACTACATTCAGAAGATCGAAGAACTTCAGCTTGTGGTTGCTGAGAAATCGCAAAATTTACGTCGTTTGCAAGCTCAACGGAATGAACTCAACGCTAAAGGTAATTTTTCTGTTGTGAATCTCAAAAACTCAATAACAAAAAAAAAAAAAAAAAATTATCCCTAGTTCGTATGTTGCGAGAAGAACTACAACTCCTTCAGGAGCAAGGAAGTTACGTTGGTGAGGTGGTCAAACCCATGGACAAGAAGAAGGTCCTTGTCAAAGTGCATCCAGAGGGAAAGTTTGTTGTTGACATTGATAAGAACATTGACATCAATGACGTTACTCCCAATTGCCGAGTAGCCCTCCGCAACGAAAGCTACACTCTGCACAAGATTCTTCCCAACAAAGTTGATCCTTTGGTATCGCTCATGATGGTGGAGAAGGTCCCTGACTCCACCTACGAAATGGTGGGTGGACTCGACAAGCAGATCAAGGAAATCAAAGAAGTTATTGAGCTACCCGTTAAGCACCCTGAATTGTTTGATGCTCTTGGCATTGCACAACCCAAGGGAGTGTTATTGTACGGACCTCCTGGAACAGGAAAAACTCTACTCGCTCGTGCAGTTGCTCATCACACAGAATGTACTTTTATCCGTGTTTCCGGTTCTGAATTGGTTCAGAAGTTCATTGGAGAAGGCTCTAGAATGGTGAGGGAATTGTTCGTCATGGCCCGTGAACACGCTCCATCAATTATCTTCATGGATGAAATCGATTCCATCGGATCATCTCGTATTGAGTCTGGCTCTGGTGGTGACTCTGAAGTCCAGAGAACTATGTTGGAGCTTTTGAACCAGCTGGATGGTTTCGAAGCCACAAAGAACATCAAGGTTATCATGGCCACAAACAGAATAGACATTCTCGACCCTGCTCTTCTCCGACCAGGTCGCATTGATCGTAAAATTGAGTTCCCACCACCAAACGAGGAAGCACGCCTTGACATTCTAAAGATTCATTCCCGCAAGATGAACCTCACACGTGGCATCAATCTGCGGAAGATCGCAGAGTTGATGCCTGGAGCATCAGGTGCGGAAGTGAAAGGTGTTTGCACCGAGGCTGGTATGTACGCCCTCAGAGAAAGACGTGTCCACGTCACACAGGAGGACTTCGAAATGGCAGTGGCCAAGGTAATGCAAAAGGATTCAGAGAAGAACATGTCGATCAAGAAGTTGTGGAAGTAAGAGGCAAGATGAAAAGCAGCAAGCCAGAGGTGTATTTTGTTTAATAAATTAGTAAAGATAAATTTTTAATTTGTACCACATTTCGCAAGCAACTTTTCGGCGTCTTGTTAATAAACTTATATTAATCAATTCGTTTTGCTGGGATTTCTTTGTTTCAATAGTGAACAAGAGAAAAGCAGACATGTGTCTGGAGCGACACTAGGTATATGAAGACTAAGGGTCCCCGCAAACCACAAACTTTTTATCGGCCGATAGTTTGGTCGGGCTTATTTATAATCAGTATGAAGATGTATGCCATGCTACAGCGATTTGGTATCGGTCGATAAATAAGGTTGATGGGCTTCTCAACTGCGTTCAAACTAAAGTATCGGCAAACAATCGGCCGACTGCAATATCAGCATGGAGCTCCTCGCAATCGCGCACACCGGCCGATTGTTTAATCGACAGATGGCTCATTTCGCTCCGAGCTTTGGCGCCGGATGGTCGTGCATATTTTTTTTTCTATTATGGCAATTTCTACTGAAACGCTGGTTGTAGAAACGTCAATCGGCGGCCGACTGTTGTCCAGTCTGCGCACTTACCACCAACCCAACTGTTTAGTTGGCGTAGTGTGCGCGGTAACATCCCAACCCGACCAAGCTATCGGCCGATAGAAAGTTTGTGGTTTGCGGGGACCTTTAAAGTTCTTTAACGTGTCAGTATTTTATTACTATTTAATGGTTTCAAAAGCTTCGACTGGACACCCAAAAATTACCCAATCAGCGGCCGTTACTGCGCTAATTGAGTAAAAATGGCAAACTTAATAAAACTACTGGTTGAAGATTCGATCTGAGGCTTACCTTCTTGTATTTGGAGTCCTCAAAGAACACACTAAGCTTGACAACATCGAATGCTTATTTTGTCTTGTTCTTTAACGTGTCAGTATTTTATTACTATTTAATGGATTCAAAAGCTTCGACTGGACACCCAAAAATTACCCAATCAGCGGCCGTTACTGCGCTAATTGAGTAAAAATGGCAAACTTAATAAAACTACTGGTTGAAGATTCGATCTGAGGCTTACCTTCTTGTATTTGGAGTCCTCAAAGAACACACTAAGCTTGACAACATCGAATGCTTATTTTGCTCCTAATTTATATATATTGAAGCAATGCACTGTGTTGAAATTTTTAGCTTCATTTGTTTTTGTATTGCTATGACTTCAACCTATCAAGCGTCATAAGAATTAGCAAATCGATCTGCTAGAGGGATTATTGGTGTCTAAAATAAACCCGTGGCGTGATGGTTAGCCCTGTTAACCCAGAGGTTCGTGGTTCGAATCCTAACAGAGGCAAAATTGTTTTTTTCACGGGTCCTCCGTTAGTAAATTCGATAAGCCGTTTGGAACTGACAGAAAATTGTAGGTCCTCTCCATTCCCTCACAAGATATGATTGTGAGAAATGCGCTAGGCTCGGGAGCTCCTCGCTCTATTTTGCCACCCCGTATTTTTGTTTAGATAAAAATTTAAATAAGTTCTCGCAAGCTTGCTTCTTATTAGTCTAGTGAACGCATCAAAATCAAATTGGCTTACCCCTTTGGCTCTTTGATCACTTGATGTAGCAACAAAATAAAGTTCACACTAATTTTTTCAACGTTTCGACACAGATGGATGTTCTCTTTAGGGGATCTTTGAAATATTAGAGTGAGGAAACAACGATAAGTCATCAAAACTGTTTTTTGGGGGTTTATGATTTTGAATTTTGATAACGACCTTAAATATCGTGACGTAATTTCTATCTGTTTTACTCCTGAAAGCATGCAATTTTTTTATGGAGTATATACAATGATAGTCAGGCGCAAGTGTGGGGAGAGTTGAACACGTCGGTCGTGGAGCCCCTTTCAAAATAAAATAGAGCGGCCAATTTCGGCCGTTTCTGCTTGTACAGTGTTTCCATTCCATACAGAACATCGAAATTCACTGTCAACAAATCTGACATTTCTATGTTTTAAGAAAGAGATAACCATATAAGCACAAATGTTGTTGTTTTTTATTCGGAAACTGTCAATTGGTCAGAGAAGAGGAAGAGCGAAAAAAATATCCAATTTTAAATCCATTGGGTGCCGTATCGGAAAATTCACTGCGTGTTGAGAAAAAATGAAAATTTTTACATAAATCTTAAACCATCTTGTGGTTTTTCAATGAAATTATCAATATTTACATAATGCCGTGCGGTATGCGAAGAATTCAATTTGAATAATGAAACAAAATTGTGATAAACCGAGCCACAAAAATTATGTGTATACTCGTGAAAGGCAGAAAAAACGCAATTTGTAGCTAATTATGGGCATCATATTTTCATTGCAAATCAAAGTTTAGATAATTTGTGTGTGAAGATGGATGAGGACGATACGGAATCTGCTGGTGGAGCTGTCCACAAGACTGATGCAATGGAGGATAAAGAACAAGATGAGGCAGTAACAATTCCAGCACCATCAGCAGGAGATAATGACGAAGACAACAACGACAACGACAAGGCTGACCATGACAAATTAGAGTCATTGACACTGAATGCGGATGTTGAAAATGTTGATGATGAACCTGTTCTTAATGATCAAGCAGGTGTTGCAGGGTGTTTAGAAGAAGGTGCCGCTGCCGCTGCCACTATGCATTTGCATGAAAAGAAGTTGACCGATGAAGCAGGTTTGTATTATGAATTTACATAATTTTCTTTTAGACTTTGTAGTGTGATGTGTTTTCTAAGTTTGTACTTTGTTTTATATTTAGATGTTCCTCGAGAAATGCTTAATGGAGGAGATTGTGTAGTAAAAAGGGAGATTTCTCCAATGCAGTTATCTCCGTGCTCGAGTAACACCGATCCCGATGCTATTTCGCCATGTTCTTCAGTAAACTGTTCAGGTACTCGTCGAAAAGTAATTTTGAATACAAATTCCGATACACCACCACTGAATGGAGCAAAGAAAAAAATTCGAAGCACTCCTTCACCGGCGAGTAGTGGGAGGCGATTGTCAACTGAACATGAGACTTTTAACCTTTGGATGGCACGCGAATGTTATGAAAATATTCCAGCAGAAACTGTATTCGAAGACGATTGCAGAGATTATTCTCCTGCTCCGAGAACTCCTGTCTCAAGTCGAATGCATCGACCGTTAGAAAGATCGTGGCCACCAAAAGGCGCCGCAAACACGAAGAATTCCAAACTTACTGGAGATGTGTTCAAGTTCGACATCGTGGACATTGACGACGATTATAGACTAGGCGAGGATTGTGTTCTTCCTACAGGTAATACAAATGATAATAATCAATGCTCTTTTCCTTAAAAAATGTCCATTGACTTTGCAGATAGAAACTACAGCAATAGTTGTATTCAATCACCTTTGCTTCTGACTAACGATATGGAGGAAGGTGCGGGTGCTGCTGCTATCGTTCCATCAACCAGCAGTGGACCCTCGACAAGTGGCCTGGAACAAATGAAATTTAAACCTCTACTGAAAAAGAAAATTGGACCAGACAACTACATCAATACAATACTCACCAAAAAAGTTCCAGCTAATGATTTCCAATCGTACGACTTTCCCCTTTCGAACGGAGGCAGTCAAGAGTCCTCACCGAATGAGATTATCCGTCAACACCGACCACTTACCCGCACCCTGTCAAATGGAAAGGCTAAACAACCGATTCCTATAGAAGGTGCGAACGATCTTTCCGCGTATGTAGTACCTCGAATGATTCATCCCCCACCTCGCCAACGCAGTCCCCCATCGGGGTCATCGACGCGAAGTGCATCCCCACTCGATCTCTCTTCCCCGGAGCCTATAGGGTCCCCTATCCCTCCGGTAATACCAAAACCAGTTTTGCGTCCACAACCACGACTGCTTACCCGAATCGGAGGTACAAATTTGATATGTCCCCCAACTCCTACGCATCATGCCAGGCGACAACGTCTTATCAATCAAGACGATAACGGTTCGGGCCTACACGACTATCGCATTCGGGAAATTGCAGCAGGTGTCGAAAACGGGTCACCCGACATAAGAACAGCAGATATTGTGAGTTTAGCTGGTGGGAGGCCTTGTGAAGGCATCCGAGGGTTTGAAAACAACGACAGCGATATGATTCATATATCGAGCACAAGGCTTCCGTCTATTCCAGAGAGAGGACGTGGAGTTTTTTCGGATTCTGATGATCCACTGCCACCAGCTTGGGAAGCACGCATGGATAGCCACGGCAGGATTTTTTACATCGATCATACCACGCGTACGACCAGTTGGCAACGCCCTGGTTCTAGTGGAGGGGCACTGTCGTCTGGTGGGCGCGAACAACATCGTCAACAGTTGGACAGACGATACCAGTCCATCCGTCGAACCATAACTAGTGAAGGCCGTGAAATGGCAATAAACGGCTGTGGATCTTCTAACGAGGGTAGCAGTGGATCTTCTAGCAACCGGGCATCGTCTGCCTCAGAGTTCGAACGAATCCAAATACTGGGCACACATCCAGCGGTGCTGATGCTATGCCGTCCTGATTTCTATTCTCTTCTCCACTCGAATGAGGAGGCACTCGGAATCTACAATCGTAATGCCGCCCTAAAGCACATGGTGATACGCATCCGCCGTGATCCCAATACCTTTCAACGTTACCAGTACAACAAAGACCTTGTAGCTCTAGTCAATTCGTTCGTTCAACTAAGCAAAGATCTGCCATCAGGCTGGGAGACTAAACTGGATCATTCGGGAAAACAATTCTTCATTGATCATAGCAATAGAAAGACATCGTTTATGGATCCTCGGCTCCCGATTGAGTGTCCAAGGGTGGCTAGGCATAGGCAGCAAAACGATGTTATGAACGACGTAGCACCGACGCCACCACCAAGGCCAGCCTCATCGTTGCCGAGGACTAACGCCTTGCCAGAACACGTTAATGAAATTCCGGTCGCATACAATGAAAAGGTAATTAATCGCTTTTTATTTTCTGAACCATTCGTTGACTGTAAAAATATGGTTTATTTTCAGGTGATTGCATTCCTAAGACAGCCCAACATCCTAGAAATACTACGAGAGCGTCATGGCCAATCCACTGTGTCGAGATCCCTACGTGACAAAATAAATATTCTTCGGGTGGAAGGGGTGCCAGCTCTTGAACGGCTTGGTCATGACTTACAGCTGACCATTTTGCTAAGGTAAGTTTAGGATGTTTTGAATACTGAAAGTTTTTATTTGGTGAGAGTCACATTCAAAACGGTAATCGCAGAAGACTGTGTGGTTTCACTGAAAAACTTTTTATATATATACATGGGGGTAGGCAAAGTGGCCAAGAACGTGTTAATGCTGTGATACTTTTCCAAAGAACTAAGGCGCGCCGTGAATGAATGGAGTCAACTGTTTTTGAAATTTTGAATTTTTGTTGAAGTCCTAAAGAAATGTTATTGATTTTTAATAGTCACAGAAATTTTTAGCTAGAGATTTCTGTTCAAAATTTGGTTAGTTAAAGTAAAATAAGTGGTACCCGTGGTGTGATGGATAGCATGTCCGCCTGTTAATCCAGAGGTTCGAGTTCGAATCCCACCAGAGGCAAAAATGTTTTTTCTACGGGTATCGCCTTTCGCGAGGAATTGGCAAGTCCTCCGTTGGTATTCATTGCCATGAAAAGTGCTTTCTCGATTAGCCGTTCGGAACCGGCAGAAAATTGTAGGTCCCCTCCATTCCCTCACAAGGGATGGTTGTGAGAAATGCGCTAGGCCCAGGGGCTCCTCGCTCTGTTGCGCCACCCTATTTATTTATTTTATTTATAAAGTAAAATGCATTTCTCTCAAAACTTTTACAGAGTAAAATTCTTTGCCATGAAAAGTGCTTACTCGTTTAGCCGTTCGGAACCGAGAGAAAATTATAGACCCCCTCCATTCTTTCACAAGGCATGGTTGTCAGAAATGCGCTAGGCTCTGGGGCTCCTTGCTCTGTTGCGCCACCCTATTTATTTATCTAAAAAAATCTATGTTTCTGAGTAATATTAAAGCATTCTAATGTTGAAAGAAGAGGGATTAAATATAGCCTATATCATTTCTAGACCATATTTGTTCGAAATATTATTCAATTCAACTCAATAGTCTTGGAGCCTATTCAATACAAACTCTAAGTTCTCGTCTACGTTCCCGTTCCCGTTCCCAAAGGATTATGGGGACTAAATATGGTTACTTCCTAGGATCTACAAAACGTCAGTTCCAAATTTCATCCAAAGTAGTTTTGGGACCTATTCAATAAAAACAAAAAAAAAATCTTTCCTTCTTATTCGAGGGCGGTCTGCTCAGTGTCAGTCAGTGACTTTTTGAATAAAACAAACATTTTTTCTCAAATGAACAATCTCAATCCATTCAGTCCGTGGTTTTTCAATTTGTTATTCCCTCTAAATAATAGTTTTTTTCTAGGTCCTCAAAATAGGCATTTGTTTGACTGATGACATCTTCATTCAACCCAAATCTCTTAGTCATTTCCTCGAATTCGAAGCAGGAAATAGTCTCAGGGGGCTAGATCTGGAAAATATGCTGGATGGAATAGCAGTTTGGTCTACGAACTTCATGGATTTTTTCCATCTTGACTACATACATAGGCATCCGTGCACTGTCTTGATGGTCGTTTTCTGGTCGTTTCTGCATCAAATCAAAATCGAATTTATCCAAAAGCTCTGAATAATATTCCCCATTTATCGTTTTACCCTTTTGAAGCTAATCGATGCATCTCAAAAAACTGTGGCCATGACCTTGTTCACCCGGAAAAACACGCCGTTTAGACTGTTCCTTGGTCTCTGGTGAATTGTGATGAATCCAGGTTTTGTCGACGGTAAAGAAACGGCACAAAAACTCATTCAAATTGTGGCTGAACGTCCCCAAACCATCCTTTGAAGTGGTCACGCGGTTGCGCATATGGTCGAGTGTATGCAATCGCGGCACCCATAATAGGTGTGTTTCTTAACTGAATATTATCACGAAATGCACCGAAATTCGGCGAAAGTCAGTCTAATCCTATTCCAGCACAGCGATTTTTCGTAACTGTGGACAAAAGAGAGTGGTCACGAAAGAGTAAACAATTTCCTCACCCTGCGAATTTCTGCCACTAAAATTTCTGTCGACAGAAATCGTGCAAAGCCAAAACAAATACAACAACTGTCAAACAGACGTTTTTCCAAGCATTGCTGCAAACGTTTTGTTCAAGTCATTTCTTTACTTTATATACAATTACGCTCTTTCAGAAATTAGAGAATTTACCCCCACTCCTTAAATATGACAGATCGTGAATTTCTGTGCACAAAGTAAAGTGTAAAAATTTTACATAAGCTTTTACTGCGTAAAAAATCTCTCTTTTGAACTTTGCTTCAAGTCGGACAGACTTAAGACTTCGTTTGATGGATGTTGGATGCGCCCAGACTCAACAGATTTCCCGTTAGACTAGATACTTAACCAAATTATCAAAAAAAAATAAAATTAATTTTTACTTATGATTATAGGCTTTACTATAAGGCAAGTGTAATCGTGTAGAAAAAAATTTTGAGATAACAATTAAACATGACATTACGATGATAGAGAATACGAGAAAAGTAGGTCTTGCAATTCTGTCTGTCTGTCAGTCTGTACAGCCTAAGCCACTTGACCGATTTTCTTCAAATTTTGTTTCTGTGTGGCAGCCTACATAGGGGTTTTTGGAATTGAGTCTAGGTCTTGAAATAACGGTACCTGCCCTACAGGCGATATGATAGTACTTATTTTTCTCGAAAATGGCTCCACCGATTTCGATAAAATTTTTTGCGAAGGATTAAGTTTAGATTGTCTATTTATGATGTAAAATTTTTTTTTGGAAAAAGTCTAAAACGGTACCTCCCATAGTACGGTTTTTTTTTTTTTTCAAAACCGACTTTCTCGTTAATGGCTTACACGATTTTGATGAAATTTTGTATTTTGAAAGTCCTCAGTAATTTAAAAAAGATATGTGAAACATTTTAGTTTTTGAAATTGTTATAAATTTAAAAAAGAAATTTTAATTTTTTGAAATAACTTCGAAACTGGTTCTTTGATTTTTTTTAAATTTTTTTGTCTAAACAAGTTCTGGCAATATCTTAAACTCTGCATACTTGATTTTTCAATAAATCGTTTTAAAAAAAAATTAAAAAAAGCCGTTTTTTTAAAACTGATTCAACGATTTTGATTAAATTTTCAGCGTTTATATGTATTAGTAACTACAAAAGAATGGCGTTTTTAGATTTTCGATTGAAGCCTTTGGAATATTAATTTTTTTTTTAATATTTTGCGTGATTCAATTCAATTTTCATAATTAATGGAGAGTTGGCAACCCCGTTTCACCCGATTTGTTATGAAGAGCTAATACTAGGTCTGTTCGTTGAAGTTAACCCAGGGTTGCCCAGGTTTTCTTGACAACCCTATGAGTTGTCAAAAAAACCTGGGTTTTCCAGTCCTCAAAAAACACTACACCACAAATCACCACACATCCCCGTCATTAAATAAAAAATACATGCCATTTGACAGCCCTCAAATCGCCACAGCAAAAAGCTAGGGCGAGTTTGGGGAAAACCTATGGCAAACCTATGGCTCAAAAAACACTCAATTTGACATTCAGGGTGAATTTAGGTTTCTCAAAAAACGCTTTGTGGCGACCCTAGGGCAACCCCAGGGCTTCAACGAACAAACCTACTAAAACCTTTTACTCAGCCTTAAGATTTTGATATCGTAATTAGCACACAATCGCAAGTTCGTGTGAGGGCTTACACTATACAACATTGGCCGTTCAAATTAACAAGTTGTACAATGGCCAAAAAATCCACTTTCAAAAAGTAAATCCATGTTCAAAAACTAAACTTAATTTAGGGACGGATTAAATTGTTATTTTCACTTATAATATATTTTTCTTGAATAAAGAAAATCTATATCAACGAACAACGACGCACGGTGATAAAATTTTCAAACTTTGTTTTTAAAAATTTATATTCTAATGTACCCAAAAAAAGGCACAAAACAATAACTCATAGAAAAGATGAAGCTTTAATCAATAGAACTATTGGAAGTAAAAATCTTTCAGCTTTGTTTGTTTTATTTTCTTTGCCTAAGTTGAAATACCTTCGAAATGTGTTTTGCAAATAATTAAGAAAAATACGAACAATCCAATTGTACCTAGTTATTGTATTGATTTAGCTGTTTTTCTGCGCCACCCTCAAGCTGCTTGTTATTGTGTCTACATTTTCTATTTCTATCTCTGATATATGATAACGTGACTGCGTTTATTTAGTAGCGAACATAATTAAAAATATCTATGTAGAAATATCATCGTGGCGTACTCCGAAAGGCGTAGGACTGATCTCTTCGAGATCACGATGCTCGTTGTGTTTTGAAGGAACAGGCAGAAGTTATATCATCGCTGCTCTTGAAGAAAACATTTGTTTTATTTTGCAAACTTAACAATACAGTTGCAGCTTAAACTGGTAGACATACGACAAGAAAACCATACTTTTGAAACTGTGCGGAACAACGAAGTTACTACGTTTTTTCTCCGTAGTATTTATAGCTGCAATGTAGCAAGAATACCAAAGAATTCATACTGACATAATGTTTTCTAGCTTATGACGTGTCGAAAGACGATTCGCTGGTTCAGGCTTTGAATAAGGCGCTTAAATCTGTTCTATCATACTTGCATGGTATCAATGGTGTTATGGTTAGCGTATCGGAATCTTACGTGAGAAGTGGAGGTTCGATTCCCAGCTACATTCAAAATGGTTTCTTGCGGGTATCATCTTTCAATTAATTCGCAAGGTTCTGCAAAGAAATAGAGCCATGGAAACTGCTTAGTGGTTTGGAACCAGGCCCTCTCGATTCTCTTATAGGTTGAGGGAAATGAGAAATGTCATCCCGAGTATTTATGCTGAAATATTTGTTTGTTTATCTTATCATGTCTTGACACAAAGCCACTGGCAAATAATCCTGCATTAAATGTCTTCTTCACATCTTTGCAAACGTGTTAACAAATCAATAAAATAATTTTGCTGTGAGCTCTAAAAAAAAGCAACAAACAACGGATTCTTTTACAGAAGAACAAAAGCAAAGCATATAAATCAGAAAAATGGCCAAAACAACAGAAACGTAAATACGTTGCTTGGAATAATAAGTGGGCCAAACCTACCTTGATATGAATCACAAGGCTTCTTTCAAGTTTAAATAATTGATTTCCCTAACCTTGCCTGTTAACCAATTAAACAAATTTGAATTCCTATGCTAACTGCTAAACCGCTCGCCCGTTTATTTGTCCTGCATGAATAGTTTCACTTCCACGTACAATCTCTCCCATAGACTTCTTCGTTTTGCCAAAGCCAAGAGCAAGGACGCTCAAAGTGCAACTCTCTGAGAAAACCGCACTATTGGCTTGGGTCTTTAATAAATTCAAATCGAATCGCGGAGCGCAACAACCTTACTTTTATAACTTTGTCATAATTGATTCGAAGCACTCATTCTTACTTCCATGATTAACAAACCGTTGCCTTTTCGTTACAGTTGATTGCGCTGATGATCGGTAGCTACCGAAAAGGGTGGAGAACCAAAAAAAAGAGAAAAAAAAAATTACAGAAAAGTGACGTATACGCCACAGTGGTTCTGACTTTTAGCATTTTGGGAACCCCTTGTTGTGACCACATTGAGTAACCTGAATCTGATCAACAACAAACACCATCCCATTGGGTCATGATCTAATTCTCTATTGCAACATTCCCTCGAGCGCGGCATTAATGTGGTTCTACATAATTAATTGTTAAACACATGTTTGGAATAGTTGACATTTGCCTAGAGAGAACAAAATCAACTTTTTGCATAGGTCACTGAAATTGTGTCTACAAAGTCGACAGACAATCTTGTTCGTACCTAAGCTCCGACAGCAAGTCAGTCAATGGAATTGAAAAATATAAACATTAACCGGCTGATTGCATGCACCATGACTCAGATCAACAACACATTCTCACAATGTTTTAATGTTTGATTACTCGATTAAGTGTAAACCGATTTTTTGTATTTTTTCTTTCAACTCAGAACCATTATTTCCTCTTTCTCCCTAAATGGGTTGGCTGGAGTTGTTCTCGAGCGCGCGCGCATCGAACTTTATCTAGGAGTTTATTAACAAAAAAAAAAAACTAAACTCATTTACGATTTTGGATAGACATAATAATTTCAACATTTCACTGAATAGCAAAGCATGGTGCTGATAGTAAAAACTAGTCGATTTGAATTAATCGGTCGAGGAAGTGTGTGTGCTGTTGGATTGTTTGACAGATTGTTCGCACCACCCATTCTCATTGCCCAGGGGATGATGCGAATTGTATTTCGTTATAGACGAACTGTTGTCGGTGGTTGTCGATCAATCGGATTTTAGACTCGGTGGATGAATATTGTGTGCGTGGAAATTGAGTGTGCGAACGTAAAAAGTGTTAAAATTCTGAATGGCAAATTGTCTTAAGGCGCGGTCGCAAATTCAGAGTGCTTTAGTTCACGCACTGAAATTTGAAACAAAGTGTGTGTTTTTGTTTATCATTTTTTGGCTTGGTTGCTTATCGGTCAAGTTTTATCTTTTCTTTTTGATTTTTGCTTTTTTTGGGTCAAATTATGGAAATAGTTTGATGGTGGTGTTTTTCTTTTAATATTAACAAGTGGCAAAATTTTGAATTAGTACTGTCCAATTTGAAACTGATTATTAACAAGAGTTTGAATATGTTAAAATATGTACTGTAATATGTCAACTATTGTTCATAAAATAGCTGTAGAAGAGTAATTTTATTGAAGACTAGGAGCCTTGTTGATCATGGTCTTCCAACCCCAGCTGGAGTTAAGCCATTGACTTATAATTTTTTTTGTAAATGATGGTAGAAGTACATCAGTGTATTTTTAGTTTTCTTTCATGTTATGTTTAGGTATATCACATTAGGCTTAGACCAAATCATTTTTTTGTTAGCTACAGAATGGCAACAGACGAGGTTTTAGAAATTCAAATCGTTTTAAACTCGGGTTTCCTATGCAGAAAGCAAATATTTCGAATATAAAATCACAAATTTAGAATTGAGAATATCTAAAAAATATCTCAAAGTTTAGATTCGTTGTATTAATTTTTCCGACAAGGTTTTAAACTACTCTTAAACAAAAGCACGAGTGACTTGTGACACGGCTCATGCAGCTGTTAAATTAAATGTCTGAATTAAGGGTTACTTGGGGTCTTTTAACATAACACAACGTGCTTACAAAATGAAAGAAGTGAAATGTTTACAAAGAATAGATCAATTAAGATCGAAAAATCTCTGGATTTATTAATTGTTATTCGAGCAAATGCTTCAAAAGTAGGCTTAATTGTCTGAGTGAGCTTGATTCCATGTGATGTTGAAAAATCAAATATTTTTTGGTTGATTGTTTGCATTTTAGGTCGAAAAATAATAAATCTATGAAGGATTGTGACTTTTGTTTTTAATGCACACCTAGTAACGCAATCTTCTTCTTTATTTTTCTCAGCTGATCTCAGCTCTCCCATTCATCTGCTCCTGCGCCCGTTGGGTGCGCAGCACCGTGGGTTCAAGGAGGAAAACTGAATTTTCAGAAAGTCCTGTTTTCAATTGTCTAATTTAAGTTTCTCGCAGTAAATTAGGCAGGAATGAGTACACTTAAAGTTTGGACCAACACACATTTGGTATGATATATGCAACAAAACATTATACTGACTAGAGTATGGCTAAAGTATTACAGAGGGGTGTTAAAATGAACATACAAACTTAAATATGGAAACGCATATCGCAGCTCCTAAAACAATTCTCTACTTGCATACCAAATTTCACTTTCCTTCGATGATGGGAACCCGTGTCGACTTTTTACACTTGTAGGTCAATGGTAACTTGGCAAATTTCAAAAGAAAACCGGTTTCAGAAAGTTTGACAACTTCAAACTAGTGTTTTCGTAATTGCTGAAAAGATTTTAAGAAATAGAATCAAAGCAGCATATGAAAAATCTCAAAATTAAGAAACATCCTAGCATTTGTACCAAGTATCGAAAAGCAGTTTTTTTTATAGAAAAGTCTTGGCAAAGCTTGCAATTCGTATTTTTTGAGTATATCGTTTACATAATTTAAGAATACAAATGTTTGGTTCTTTTTATGCCGCTTTTAAACTTTTAAGTGTCCATAGCTAGTTTCCACACCGTACTTTTCGATTAGTTTTTAATAACAAAAAGGAACGTATCTAACAAAAACCGGGAATAAGAGCTTAGAGGTTTAAGAACCTTCAAAATAGATTCTGTAAATTATCTTTTCTAAATGCAAGGTTTTGTCCGAGGAGTTTTTGTTATATTTGCTAATAATGTTTAATATTTGATCTAATGACTTTTTTTGTAACTACAAGTGTATCATTATTTACACGTGTATTTAAAAACTACACGTCTACATGTAAATAGTTTTTTGATTGTATAGACCAGAGCTCTCAATGCATATTTTTTTTGTCCTGTATTTAAATGGTGCATTTTAAGTCCGTGTACTTTATGTTATAACACGTGTTTTTAGCGATGGTTTCTCATAGAACTGATAAAACATTAAAACAAATAGTGAACATGAAAATTGTTTCGTCCGGTTTGTCCAAATTTGTCAATGGACTAATGACGTTTACATTTATGTCACTTTCCATTGGACGAAAAAAACCGTCGAGGGGCATAGCTTTTCTTGATTTTGAGAAGTGACCGTGTTTTCTCGATTTGAAGTGAGAATTTACGAAAGAAGCACTAATACGTGTAATTCAAATGTCAAAAAGAAAATTTTACTTTAGCAATATTTTTTACGAGCTGCAAGAGTTTCCTTTACACAAAGACAATTTGTCAAAACTGAACAGAAATAATTTTAGGCGTTCCATTGGTTTTCAAAATGAGTGCTTCCCCTAGTGTAACCAATTACATCAATTGGCAGCCCAATGAGTAATTTACACATTGTACATGTACGGGTATTTTTACTAGCATGAAGCGTCAAAAACTACACGTTTACACGTGTGAATAGTTTCTTGGTAAATAATTACACGTGTTAAGATTACACGTGTAGTTAAATAATACACGCCTTTAATTGATAGCTCTAGTATAAACCCACTCACCGATTATAGCTTTACATTGGCGGATGGCGGTGTATACATTTCCATTTATAAATTTTGGTTTTGTTGGCCCCGCAAAGAAATTAGATATTAAATTTTTCTGTGGTTTGTGTCATTTTTGGACACTGGTTTAAACAATTGAACAAAAAATTAAAGTCTTAAGTTGTATAAGTTGAGATTTAAACATTGTTGCAGTTCTTGATTCTTCACATATTTTCTTTTTTCCATCGTATATAGGTAACGCTGGGAGGGTTTTTCGAAATATTTTTCACTTTTTGGGAACACTTTGACGGGAAAAGTGCTATTTTTTGAAGAAAAAAAATCAGCGCATTTGTTGTTGTTAAATAAAAAATATTATCAAATTTGAAAAAAACCAGCCAAACAGCGTTACCTCGTAAATCATGTACAGAAATAGCGTTCCAAATTTTAAAAGGATCCGTGCAGTAGTTTGAAAACGTGAGTGGCTTGAGGGAAAAACGCTTTAAAGTTTCCAAGCAACAATAGCGAACTCAGGTTGAGCAGATTTATAACGTCGTTGTTTTATTGACAGGCTAAGTTATTGGAATTAACTCCTTACCGTTGGTGGGGAGAAGTGAGTTAAACTTAAATCGTTACGTCTCTTGACTGTGGAAAGCAAATGAATCGTTGCATGTAGTTCAGCAAGTGCGATTGTTAGAAAATGACTTTTTGGCGGTTTTTTTCTGTTGTTTTTACAACAGTCGTCGCTTTTGGTCCGACAGATTTGAAATTATGACATAATATTCATACATTATGCATAAATTTAAAAAAATTATTTGAATTTTAAGTCCATTATTTGAAATATAAGCGGGAATTATTAACATACTAGCGACCCGCCTCTGTACCACACTCATACATAGGGACAGACATAAACAGCCAGCGACTTTGTTTTATACTATGTACCTAGTTTTATACCATGCATGTATTTCTCTTGGACCACTCTCATCAAGTTAACAAAAAAACAAGAGACACCCTGGCCGCGGGAAGCGACTTCGTTTTATTCTTTGAATTTATAGTGATAATGAGGTCTATTACAAGAGATTTTAAGAACTTTACTACCCCAAGCAACATCCTTGACACAGGATTATATTTAGTACCTGGTTTGATCATTTCAAATGCGTAGTGCCAAACAAAACTTTGATTGTTTGTTTTTTTTTTTTTTATTAAATTTGTCAGATCTGCATTGAAGAAACTCATTAAACACCTGCCGAATTTGCATGTTAAGTGCGTAATGAAATCAATTGAAACCAGGAAGCTTATTAATCAAATCGACTCTTTGGTGACATGGTCTGCTCACAATATCATATCGGAATCCCATTCAATTTCGAGCTCCCAAGTGTGATGCACACCATATTTTTCATTGTTCAGGTGTAACAATAAAGTATTTTTACATTGCGAATGAGAAGAAAAACCCAATGTCTTTACTTTTTTTTGTTAGTAAAACAAATAAGTTATGTCTCTCGTAGTATTTTTTGGGACTGCTCAAAAGCAGCATCGCTTTTACTATCTTCTCTAACCCCAGTTGAGGAATAAGGCGGCGGCAACAAAGGTGGAGTCTACAAGCAGATTTATTTCAATATCCCCTGGAAACCTGGTTTATTGTAATGCTGACAAGTCGTTTTTCCTCGTTTATCAACCCTCCATTCATCCTAAAGGCTTCATTGCTTTGCCAAATTTAAGTTTGAGAATGACTCCTTTTTTATTGTCGATTGGGAATTGGAGTCCAATTTAGAGACTTGTGTGATACTTTTATATGTTGGTCAAGGCGTCTTTCAATTTGGTCAACGAACGTTCCTTTTTTATGAGTTGATTGGTTGGTGTCCAGTCCCTCCATCTTGTGGAGCTTATGAGTAGTACTTGCTATTTTTTTTTTGAAAAGCTGATTTACTACTCTGAACTTATTTGCTTATTTTCTTAGTCAAGCGACAGGATGACTTCCACTTCTGAGCATTGTCTTTACATTTGTTTAAGAATATCGTTTGAATACTCTTTTAGACTATGGGAATTTTTTTTAATGAAAACTTGTGAACGTATCTGTGTCTGTGGTTTTTATGCCCCACTGACAGAGTAGTGTGAACCACTTCTAACAGACCTCAGCTTTCGTTAAATTTTTATACTTTTTTTATATTGCAACTCATTAGTAAATTAGATATTTCGCCAATGATTTCATAAATCAGATTCGTATCATCACTTTAGGACAGTTATTTTTTGTTTTAAATAGATAGTTATATTTTCAAACTCTTGTCAATAATAATTAGTATTATTCATCGCTATAACAGCAAAAATAATCAATTTTGAAAAACAATCATCAAATCTAAAGCACACTTTCAAAATTAAACAATTCATTCATATCTCGATGGAATATTGTTTTTGTTGCATCTCTTTGTCTTGGATAACAAAGAAACACAAAACCAAAGCGTACAAGAATATTAAAGCACATTAAAGACCAAAATCAATATGACCCCTAACTAAAAGCAAATCAAATATTGTTCAACTTAATAGTCTCCATCAGTGTTTACAAGAGATAATTGAATGCAAGCGCCAAATCTATTTTTTGATGATTAAATTTTAATATTTTGCCTGATGCTGAGATAATAATTGAACATTATCTTAAAGATTCATTTCACATTGTGGAAAGAACCCATCCCACACAACGTTCAGAGTTAAATGTCATCACAAAAGAACAATTGATAATAATTTGTAAATGATGTTAATAAAACAAATAGTGTGTGTTGTGGATTCATTTGTTTATCAACAACGTGTGTGATAACAATCTACATTTTAAATAAAAAAAATATATATATACGAACTGGACGGGCTGGATGACTGACAATGGGATTCTTTTCAAAAGCAGCTTACATCATTTGGGCTGTGTAAGTAAATAATAAAACTAATGAGTAATGACAAATGGTTTGTTTTTATCGTGATCCTGTATTAAAATACAACATGTTTCTGTACACTCCTATAATGCTTACTAGCATAGTGGTTAGAGTGACCAATATGCAGGTACAACAAATCGTGTTATCGAAGTGCAGGATTTATAAAAGTGATGTTAACCGTTCCGAAATTTAATTATAATTTGTATTTGCTCATTATATGGTTTACTTTCTGTCTTTTCAACATTTTTGTGTTCGTTCTGACCTACCACCGCAACCTGTCCAATTGTAATTTTCTAAAATTTATATGAAATGTAACCATTCTGATAAATCGAACGTATTCACGAACAAAAAATTTAAAAATAAAAGTTAGGTGATGTTTCCTTTCCGATAGCCAAAGAATTGCGGACACCGTGAACAAAGTGAATGTATTACCATCGGATCGGAATTCTCTCCGATCGTGATCGTAGGTGACGATGATAGAGCAGATTGTCTAAGAAGCGGAAGATCGAGTTCAAGTTGTTACTAAACAAAGTGATTTGGAGATACATACTTAATACTTATGTCGTTATGAAATCACAATTTTATTATTTATTTATTATTTTTTATTTTTGCAAAAAATAAATAATTGTTTAACAGCCATATATGGGCTAAGTTCCCGGCGCTATGTATTCCGGACGATATAAATTAATTTGTATTGCTTCCTGTGACTTAAATAAATAAATAAAATAAATAAATAAATATTTTTTATTTTTACATTTATTTTATTTATTATTACTCAACGTTTTCATATATGTTCAAGGTTTTTTAGCCCAGTCAACAGGTTCTTTAATGAAAACAAATTTCGTTTCCTTGAATCTCTTTTTACATACAAAGTTAGGTGCAGTGCATTAAGGCCCGTGGCAATAAGACCCGTGGGTCTTAATTCCTCTTTGTTTTGGAAGTAAGGTCCACGGGGGTTATTTCCATGATGAAATGGCAATAAGAGCGCGGGCCTTAATTCCTTTTTCTGTGAACTCAAATATCATTTCGTAATGGAAAGAAAACTCACCGTTTGCACTTTAACTTATTTTCAATGTGAATAAACTGGCACAGGGACGCAACTCCACTAGACATAGGTTTATGCTCTGATTGTGGATAATGACATATCAAAGAGGAAGAGGCAAACTTTGTTTGCTTTGCTTTTTACTCACGGATAAAATATTGAAGCTAAAAGCGAAGCGGAAAAAAATTTCTCAAGGGAGTTTCCCTTGGGAAATTTTTGTCCGCTTTGCTTTTAGCTTCATTATTTTATCCGTGGGTAAAAAGCGAATCGAAGCGAACGAAATTTCCCTTCGGTTAGTACGGGCTTGTGGTTGAACATAAAAGATTTACACGAACAGACCAGAAGAAAGTAGCTAAGAGCAAAACAAACATTAAGAAAGTAGATTTAATTATTATGTACGCATAAGAATGGACTCTTAGTTTCCATCGTCACGAAGTGGGAGACAACGTGAGCTATGAATTCATATCCATTTTCAGCTGAAATTATTGCCCAAATTTTGGAGCTTTGTTTTTCTGTACCTCAAAATGTTTTTCCTTCAAATAAAAGGAAACTAGAATATATACATTTAGCGCATCCACTATGTTCTTAATCCTTTCTAAGAAGGAAAACTAATTTTAAGATCCCATGTCCATCAGACTCATATAAATGTTGCTTCAAAATGGCAACAAAGACATAGGCCTAAATTCTTTTCTTTGGTGGGTCTTATTGCCTCTTCAAAGTGGAATCAAAGCCCGTGGGTGTAACTTCCATTTGTTTGAGCAATAAGGCCCACGGGTCTTATTGCTGCGGGTTTTATTGCACTGCACCACAAGGTTATCATAGGGGAAAATTAAAAACCAGCTTTTCGTTTCAAAATATTTTTGTGATATTTTTCTCATGGACAATTCTATTTGCTTTACATTACTGACCCGCCTGTGGAGTGCCCCCCGGATTTGAATTGTCGCACTCTGTTGGGATTCGAACTCGAACCTCTGGATTAACAGGCAGATTATTGGTTGATTAGTTGCTAGAAATGGAGTCCATCTGCCCTAGTTTAGTGCGTTGACTCAGTTGTAGCTGGTCAGACCAAGCACAAAGCCTGAGAACAAGCTTTTCCTCCAATCCCTTGTTTATTTTACTAGGGTGTGAAAAAATGGAATATGTTCAAAAATAAAATACAATATGTTCCAACTGATCTTTGTAGTTCACATTGCATGGGACGTAGGTCAATGAACGACGCAACCGACGCCTTCAACACATCATCATTGTCAATTTAAATGTGTTTTAAACACCTCCTGCCTGTCAAATTCAAATTGTTAAACGGTTGAGTAATTTTCTTTGTCAAAAGTTTTCAAAAGTTTGTTTGTGATCTTTGTGGTTTTCTCACCTGGTGGAACAAATGAACTCAATCAAGAATTGATTGTTACAATTAAAATCAATTTAAATTTGTTTCCTGAAAATCGAAGCATTTAAAGTGTACGATTTGGTTGCATGAAGTCGCATTCATATTTGATCTTAGTTTAGCGATAAATAATTGTTATCAATACCATGGTAAACGATGAGTTGTGAAAATTAGTAATTTATCTCATCACATTGATATTAGTGTTAAGATTAGCACATGGTTTTGTTGTTGCCATTATTTTAAAGACATCAGCATTCTTTTAAGCATTTTGTACTTAAGACACATCTGAAATTTTGAGACGTTAAATTAATTTAAAGAGTTATTTTAAGACAACGACCTTTTGTCGGTTCGAAAATATAGGTTCCCCTTTGAACACCGTGAAAGAGTTGACTTGAGGCTGTTAGTGGTTTGAAGAAACCGCCCTCTGTTCTCGAATGCCCTCTTGCATTGCAGTATTGATGGTATTTACCGCTTTTCCTAGGAGTGATAATAGTTTTATCGGGGAGAGGCAGGGATAGGAGTTTTCATCTTGTGGCTATGCCATTCCACGAGGGATTCCTAAGGCAGATCAACTCTGTTTTAGTGGAATTAATTTTGATTCCCATTGTAGGTAGTTCTTCGAGAACCTAAGGATGGGCTCCTTTACTCTACGGAGAGCTATTTCTAGGCTAATAGATGCGCTTTAAGTGATGGAGTCATCAGCACATAGAAGGGTTTTAGCCATTGGCGTGTTTGCTGGTTGATCGAGGGTGAAAAGATTGAAGAGCTCAGGTCCAAGACGTGAGCCTTGGGCAACTCCTGTGGAGATGTTCTTGAATGCAGACTTGGTTTTTCCCACTCGTACGTAAAACTTACGGTTGGCCAAAACGCTTTGAATGATTACGGTAAGATGTCTTGGCAAGTCAAGTGATATCAACTTTAAAACCAGGCCATCAATCCAAACGATGCGGATTGGATACACTTTAATGTAAATGTAAATTACTCTAAACCAAGGACAAGCTCCACTTACAAAGAAACGCAAGGAGTCTTATAGAGATAGACTTTAATCAGCTTAGGCGTACCATAGGTGGTAGCTGAAATGAAAAACTCGATCCCAAATATGTAGTACTGCAAGATGCTGTAACTTGTGTTCTTTATCTGCCACTCATTGTGGACTAGAAGGCTAAGGTTACTGAAATTTGTTTCCCCAAGGCATCAGTTTCTCCCCTTGTAAGTATGATGTGAGTTAAGCGCTCTCAGTAAGCACATTAAGATTTCCCGATACCAATCGACGACCTTTAATACATGTGGTCATCGTTTCATTTTGCGTTTTTTTTATTTGCTCGCACAGACAAACAAATTTTATATTAAAAATGACACTCTTTGATCAGTCAACCGTAGCTAACAATACTCAACAATTACTGAGTAATATCAACAACAAATTGACGAAACCTTAACTAATCTTTCGCTCGTGTCATCGGTGACTAAATAATCCAATTGACAGATTTCCAGCAAAACACAACTGAAAATTCAAAAAGAAAAAACTTTTTACAATTTTGACTTAAGGTTCACAGATCGATCTGAGAAGCTTCCACACCTGAAAACTCTCATTTCATGAATCATTGTTAGCAATTCTTTCCCAGTACAAACGAGATACAAGTTCTTAAAATTGAAACTCACCGCCAGGTCATATTGTCTTTGTTTCAATTCGGTTCTGTTTGCTTAACCCTGATTTTTTGAATGTAAGAATTGATAAGAAAGAATGCACTTCGATAAGATATCTGTTGTACTCAATTTGCCATTGCAATAAAAAAAAAACGAAAGTGAGACACAAGTAGTCAAAATTGATTGTATTAAGTAATCTCTCGCAAAGGGTTTTTAACTCAGACGTCTAGATAATCATTTTGAATTAGTAAAAGTGACTTCGCACCACAGCCTTGTGATTTATACGATTAATGTCAGGCAAATCAATCTAATGAATCACTTAAGCGTAATTACAGGTTGGGCTTTACCTTGCAATATTCTCATAAAAAATAAAAGCAAATTTAAGAATATTACACTAGAGGTTGTAAATACCTCATGAAGTCATGATGTAGGTCATTTTCCCATGCACTGCACTTTTCTGGAGTTGGTCGTACGTTTATTGCTTCTCTGGTGTAACAATATTTCATTAATAAACTTACTAATAAATCGGACAAGGTTTTGAGATAGAACTGAATTGAACTGAGACTTGTAAGTGGAGACATTGAAATGTCAAAATACATTTTATTGACTAGTTGGAATCAAACTGACGACCGCTGTTTGGTCAGCGCAAAGTAATTTCGAAACTCTGAGTTACCAAAAAAACATGTTGTTGTTAACTCTTATTACTTTCTTACACCAAGTTATGTTCCTGAATATTTCGTTGCTAAGCAAATCCAGCAAGGAAGCTATCAAATGTGCTCAAAAAAGACTACCGTCTTCTTGGACCGCCTTTACTTAGCAACGAACGGATACAAGGTCATAAACTTAACCTCATGTAGACAAGAATTTAAAACAAATTTAAACATTCACGGATAATCATTGTAAACCACAGCTCATGTGGAAATAATATATATTCAATTGCTAAAAAGGAAATTCTTACTGTTTTCTCTCAATCCGGAAGGTCCTAGTCAAGCTTTTCATGGAAGTTTCACTCCTAAAGTTTTGCCGAATTCTTGGGTTGACATTAATTATGGAACACGACGTAGATCAAGTGGGTGCCTCGGCTAGCTTTGCAGTAGCGCATTCTGTTACTCCAACTGCCCAAGACTTTGTTGAAGGTTTTGGGCTGTAACTTAAGGATAGCTTGATTGGTTTTAAGTGAATCATTATAGAGTCAGTGAATGATTTGGGGGGAGAAAACCCATTTATTACCGAAAGCTTTTTACAGGAAAAGAGGGCTACGGTGGATTTACTGATTCTTTCCTTTATATTGGATTTCCAGTTTAGCTTTTTGTCTAGAATGATACCTAGATATTTAGCTTCGTGTGAAAGTTTAAGTGGGATTCCATTGATTGATGGAGTTATTAGTTGAGGAATTTTGTATTTCTTGGTGAAGAAATCGAGTTTAGATTTCTATTCTACTAGATCACTTTTTCCCGCCCATTTTACTATTTTGTTTAGAGCGGTTTGCATCACGTTTGTAAGGACGTGAGCATGTTTACCTGATACCGCAATGGAGACGTCATCTGCATATGCAATCACTTTGAATCCCTCAGCTTCTAGGGTAACTAGAAGTTCGTTGACGACTAGATTCTATAGAAGAGGGGATAGGACTCCGCCTTGCGGTGTTCCTCTACTGACAGATCTCTTTGCAGAGAAGTCCCCTAGAGTTGCGTTGATTCTCCTACTTTTTAACATGAGATTTATCAATTTCACTATTGAACTGTCTAAGAATTGTCAGTGCCCTTGTAATTCAAGGTTACAAACGTTATTAAAGGCACCTTCTATGTCTAGGAATGCAGCCAGAGTGTATTCTTTGTGATGGAGGGAATATTCGATAATACGAGCCAGGGTATGTAGGGCCGTTTCTACAGATTTTCTCTTACGGGGGCGTGTTGTGCTGTAGATAAAACCGAACTCTATGATATCACAAATTTCAAGATCCACCCGTAACCCCATTTCACAATTTTGTATTTTGTTGTATTTTTTACTAAAAACCCAAAGGTTTTATTTTAATCACAAAACATATGCGAGGAACCTCAAGATATTGTGGAGAAGAATTGTACTAGCGGGTGGTTGCAGTCTTATCCAAATAGGTGTCCCCAAAAATGTGTTTGTCATATAACAACGCTATTAAAAAAATATTTTTAAAAAATTAAATTTTTTTTTAATTTTATCTCTCAAAACGTGCTCAAATTCATTTAAAAATATTATTCAAATGCAAAGGTTTTACTAAAAATCGAATAAAACATGACGAAAATCGGTAGTTGGATAAATTTCCGTCATTTATTTATTCGTTCCTCATTGTTTTTGTAACCTAATTATACATGTGGGATTGTCTACCAATTCATTTACGTAAAACATCCAAAAGCATGTAAAGGTTATTCCCTTTAACCCATGTCTTGCTTTTAAAAAATTTAAGTTATGATTGATATGCATCACCTTTTGAATAAAACATCGTTTGTTCTAAAATAATTTTTTAATGAATGAGCTCACTCGTCGCATGTTGTATCAAATTATTTATTGATTTTTCTTTTTACAGTCTTTTTGAACAGGAAATAATGAGTTATGTTCCAATTGAGGAACGCAGTCCTCAAGGTTCACCAAATCTGAACTCACGAATGCCACAACGTGGTCCACCACCATTCCGTCGAGACTTCGAAGCAAAACTCCGTGGTTTTTACCGAAAACTGGAGTCTAAAGGTTACGGCCAAGGGCCACACAAACTAAAGTAAGTTTTTTTTCTTAAAATTTTTTCTTCATTTGTAATCATTTGTATTTTTGTTCAAAAGACTTCACATACGCCGAACTCACTTGTTGGAAGACGCTTTCCGTCGAATAATGTCTGCAAATAAAAAAGATCTGCAACGGGGACGCTTAGCTGTACTATGGGATACGGAGGAAGGTTTAGACTACGGTGGTCCATCGAGGTAAAAATTCGTAATTTTGAAATATAAAACAAATTCATGAAATCAAAATTCTTTGTAGGGAATTCTTCTTTCTGCTTTCAAGAGAACTGTTCAATCCGTACTATGGACTCTTTGAGTACTCAGCAAATGACACTTATACCGTCCAAGTGTCTCCATTGTCGGCATTTGTTGATAATTGTCATGATTGGTTTAGATTCAGTGGAAGAGTTTTGGGTCTTGCCTTAGTGCATCAGTATCTTTTGGACGCCTTTTTCACAAGGCCTTTTTACAAGGCATTACTCAGACTTCCCGTAGCCTTAAGTGATTTGGGTAAGAGAGTGAGTGACATTGTTGGGCTATAATTATAAATTTTTCTTTACCAGAATCCCTTGACAACGAGTTCCATCAATCTCTTCAATGGATCCGTGATAACGACATAGGAAATGGAAACGATCTCGGCCTTACGTTTTGTGTCACTGAGGAACTTCTTGGACGCGTTGTTGACCGAGAACTTAAGCCAGGCGGAAAAAACATGATAATCAACGAGAAAAACAAGAAGGAGTACTTGGAACGGATGATAAAGTGGAGATTAGAGCGCGGAGTGCAAGAACAGACAGAGTCTCTAGTTCGTGGTTTCTACGAAGTAGTCGACTCACGTCTTGTTTCAGTGTTTGACGCCCGTGAGCTGGAATTAGTGATTGCAGGAACCGCTGAAATAGACATCAATGATTGGCGTCTGAATACCGAATACCGCAGTGGTTATCACGATAATCACCAAGTAATAATTTGGTTTTGGCAGGTGATTGAGAAATTCACCAACGAACAACGATTGCGTTTGCTTCAATTTGTTACTGGAACTTCAAGTATTCCATATGAAGGGTTCTCAGCACTACGTGGTTCAACAGGCCCCCGAAGGTTTTGTATCGAAAAATGGGGTAAGCCGAATGCCCTACCCAGAG
Organism: Melanostoma scalare; assembly: GCA_949752695.1. Taxonomy (NCBI): domain Eukaryota; kingdom Metazoa; phylum Arthropoda; class Insecta; order Diptera; family Syrphidae; genus Melanostoma; species Melanostoma scalare. The sequence goes on from OX456985.1 coordinate 2,542,258, forward strand.
CACATACTTGTTTCAATCGTTTAGATTTACCTCCCTATCCAACTCCCGAAATTCTCTATGAGAAACTTCTGTTGGCTGTCGAGGAAACGAATACTTTTGGAATTGAATAAGTAAAGTATCCTCCAGTCAAGCTTTGTCTAATTTTGTTTGTCACTTTTGGCCAGTTTCATTAGAAAAGTAGCAAAATAATTGAAGAATTTGTTCTTCTTATAAAAAAACATTCTGAATATTTCAGAGCCTATGGTAGATTAGAGAACTATTTGGAGCAGTGTTCATTTGATGCGTTTAATGTGTAGGGACTGGATAGCTTCTTCTTCTTTGAATCAGCATACTTGTCGGTCGTGTAATTACTCATAAAACAAACAAATAGACAGCACTGCATACTGTCAAAACGCATGTAAATGGACACTCTTCCAAGGTTCTTCCTAGGGCATTTCATACCAATTATATTTTTTCTCTCTATGTAGAGATCCAACCTTACTCGTAGTTTAGTAACTAATAAAACTTACTCAACAAGCATTACTAAATGTTTTCGGATTTTTATAAAGATTATGTTCTTACGGCCTTTACAACTTTTAAGTTGATCCAATCCATTCCGAAAAATAACCTGATTTATTAAGTAGAAACTATCTAGCCCTAAGCAAACGTTCATTTTTTAATTTATTTATATACTATTATACTAGTCAACATATTTTAAGCGTTCGTAAACTAAAATAATAAAGAAAACATAACCTGATGTTGTTTGAAATAAATATTATATTTTATTTATTAAATTTTATTGAGCACTTATTAAATGTGGCAAAGCAAGCAGCATTGCTTCTTCATCCACAACATAAAAAATAAACTCTATGAATTGTATTAGCTCTAGCATCAAAGTGTAGTTGAAAAAAAAGTTACCTTTATTGCCTGATTAGTATGTAATAAAAAAAAATTTAAATTGGCTTAAATATTTATTACAAAGTTGGTTTAAATAAATTGGCGTTAGTTTGAAACAAGCATAAACATACATTTACTCAAAACAACTATTATTGGTGTGTCTTAACAAAGAAAAAACAAAAACATTTTATATCTATACCAAGAGCGAAGTAATCCCAAACTAAATATACATAAAGTAAAACAAAAAACACTTAACAATATGCAATAATGCAAAAGAAATGTGATTTTTTCGTATAAATTTGATTATTATTCCTATTATTATAAAGGAGATGCATAAAATATTAAATTTATTTTTATGATTTTTCTAATGCAAACAAAAAAAAAAAAAAATGCACTGCAAGTACTATGTATGTATATTGTGATGTTTTTACTTTCAAATTTCAAGTATTTATTGCAGTAAGTTAAATGTGGGAAAAGGAAAATAGCCATAGCCGAAAATTTATTTATTTTGTCATTAGTACATAGTTGAGTATAAATTATTATATACGTAAAAAAATATTTATTTTCCTTTTGCAAATTAAAACTATACAATTAAATAAACAAATTAAATAACTTGAATAAAATGAATTTATAGCGCACTTTGATATTGTTTTATTGTTATTCGAAAAAAAGTTAGTTTTCATTTGCTTTGTTGAATAATATTTTAAATAGGCCCTTATTGCGAGTTGTCGACTAACATTCGATGCGACAAGGGTCGAAAGTTTCGATAAATTTTCCTTTTGGTATTGCGTATCTCTATCGACAAGGATTTCTGTTAGTGTGAATAATGAAAGTAGTCATTGTGAATAAATCCTATAATTTGACATTTGAGATAGTTTCAGTGATAGTCGAACGCAAAAAAACACGATAACGACCGAATTCAAAATTGAAAGTATCGAACAATAAGAATACGCAATACCAAATTTAATTTTTGATGTTCGACTATCGACAGCCAAACGAAACTCCCAATAAGGGCCATAAATTCGTCGCAGTCATCTGTCGAAGTATAGTCTAAGAGCTGGCTGCAGTTTTCAATATGTAAAAAGTTTTGAGGTTAGTATGATTTTTGTAGTTTTTTTCAGTATATTCAGGCAAAAAAATTTTGAATAGGTTTGACCAGATGAGTAACGCTAAGCTTTATTGGATGCATCCAAATGTTCTTGGCTGTGTGTGTTTGAAGATGTTTTTATTCACACCGCAGAAGGGTTCTGGGCCGACGAATTGTTTAGATGAGCCGCGCCGTCTTTAGGTAGGATGTCTGCCTTCATTAGCCTTTGTGTGCTGGGATCCTGTGGAGGATGACTGAGTTTTTCCTTGCTAGTTCGGAGAGATATGTAGTTGTCTCTTGGACTAGTTTGGATCTTATGTCAGGTGAACTAAGTGCTTTTAGGGCAGCTGTGTGAGAAAATTAAGATGGTTTTGTTTTTCGTGTTCGATGAACTTATTATTCTCGAACATTGTTTAATATTAATAGCAAAGAATGCTGCAGCTGCACACGTTATTGTTGGCCTGACTACCAACGTATACAGGCCCTACATCATTTTTGGTTTCAGACCTCAGTTCTGCTTGAATATGTTGCGCAAGTCCATAGGGATTTCGTGCTTTGTTGAAGATACGTTCTAGTTGTGGGTTCCATGACATTTTGCTGTCTAAGATGATCTATTTTGATTCTTTGGAGAATGGTATTGTTTTTCCATACACAGATATAGGGGGAGGGGTATTAGAAGAACTAGATTTCTGTCTTTTGTGAATGGGACAGTTACTGTCTTATGAGGGATGACGAGATAGGCCTTCATCTCCAAATATGCTTTAACATTTTGTTTCTTCGGATATAGTTCGTCAAGTAGCTGTTCTTGAAGTCACAATAAGGCATTTTGGCGCAATTAACATGGGTCGGTTAAAGAGCCACATCTTGAAAATTGATTTGCTTCGTTGCTCAAGTTGATTTCTTATATACTCACTTAAACTACTCCAGTTGCCCATGCTATAAAATTGAAAGATGTTTCTATTTGAGCATAACGAGTCAGTCTCAACGAGATTAGATGCAAAATATAATAATAAAGTGAAATCAAATTCTTTAAAACGAAACATTGTACGCGCAAGTTTCAAAATGTTCAGTCCATAGATTTTTACTATAGCCCTAAATTGTTAAGATGGGTCTTGTGATAGGGTCATTATCCCCTATCAGAGTAAAGTTAAATTGGTACCCGTATTGAGATATTTAGCGTGTATCTGTTACGTAGAGGGTTGTCTCATCAGAGACTTAAAATTGTTTTTCCCCGGATATCACATTTCGCGAGACACCCGGTATGGCACAAAACTTGTCATTTCTTATCCAGCTGTTCCTCTACTAGTCCCTTAAAATTTCGATTAACTTATAGAGCATACGCCGTTAACGTTGATTTAACGCCGTTTTTCAATACCTTTTAAATTTGCGTCCCTTGCTTTTACTTTTGCAAATTCTGGTATGATGAGATTTGCCTTGCGTCTTCAAATGTAATCATTAAAGAAACACATCTTTTCGATTTAATTAATTTTGTCTCGTGTTTATTTTGTTTTCATGTTTATAATAATTCATAATTAAAATGAGATTATACATAAAAATATTTTGTTATTTTTAGTAATTATAATTTACCTTTATACTGTTTTTATCATACATAACCTTTTTGCAATATCAACCAATACAAAAAAGAGGAAAACGAAAGTTAGATCATCAAAATATACTCGTTTTTTTTTGCCGACATGACAAAATATTTCCAAAAACTGAAAAGAAAATACACTGAGAACAAAAGCCAAATTAATTGAAAAAAAGATTTAAAATTTATTTACAAGAGTACGTAGATAGAATTTTTGTTAAGTGTGGTGTGATTCTGTGTATGCTTGTGAATGTATTTATGTACGATCTTTGTTTCGTTTTGAAAATGCGTTTCCTACATTGAACAAACAACAGTACTTTTTACATTTATAACAATTTCGATTGAATTTTAAAAGATTTCAATTTTTGAAGCCGAATAACAATTTTTAATATACTTCAATTTTATCATTCTGTTCTGAATTAAAAGATTTTGATTATTCTTACCTTCTTCTTCTTATAATGAAAACAAAGTAATAAGCATGTACATATCTTGCAGTGGTATGAAATTGACTGTTATGGACAAAAAAATGTTTATTCAATCAAACAATAGGTTTGTTCGTTGAAGCACTGGGTTTGCTCTGTGGTCGCCGCAAAGCGTTTTTTGAAAAACCTTAACTTGCCTTTATGTCAAACTGAGTGTTTTTTGAGCCATGGGTTTGCACTCAACTCACCCTAAAATAGCCATAGGCTTTTACTCAGCGAGTTCAAGCAACGAACAGGAACGTTTATTGATTTTGTCGATTAGCGTTTTTCGAGAACAAAAAAGTGAGGTTTTTTCCAACCCTGGGTATAATTTAACGAACGAACCTAATGTTTCAATACTTTTGGTTTTAATTTATGATTTTCCAAGGACTTAGTTTAGCAAATTTTGTAAGGTATCCTAATCCTGGACCCAGTATTAGTCTAGTCTTATTGTCTTTCTTTTGTCCTTTACACCTTGCTTGAAGTCTTTTGAAGAATTCCATTAGATAGTTAAAAAAAGAAGGGTGTTGGCATATATAAAGGAAAGCTTTCGGGAATACCCAGATGCCCGCAGTCACTTCATAAATCATAAATAGAAAAGAAACATTAAAGAACTGAAATAAATTCACCTCAAAAGTCATTCAGAACAGAATAAAAAATTATTTTAGAAGACTGTTTTTATTTCAAAGTCCCGCGAAAAACAACTAACAACAATCACTTTAAATTGGTTTTCTTTTAAATTTCTTTGAACAACACTGCCATAACGTTTCTACTTTTGGCTATAAGCCTTTTCATCAAATCTTTTTTTCTTCCTTTAACATTTCTACATTTAAATTTATATTTCGTATGCATACACATATAACTCTTCTCCTTCACTATTCTCATTAAGAGCTTTGTAAGCAAATTAAGAACGTTTTGTTTTTTGTTTGTTTTAATATTCTTTTTATTTAAGCTATAAATCAAAAATAAGTTTAAATATTTTTATATTATAGAATTTCTTTAACTACATAATACGACAACCGTGTTCTTTTTCTTTCCTTCTCAAAATTAAATGTTTCTCTTCTTCCACCTCATCATTTTATAGGTATAATAATGTAAAACAAAAATGTCCTTTTCAGAAATAAATAATAATTAAAAAAACATGTCTTTTCTTAATGTTTTTTTTTTATTTTATTTTTTTTTTAACAGATTATGAATAAACTTCATTTTTATTTATAAAAATTAAAAAAAAAAAGAATAATAATAATAATCATAATAATAAGAACAAAGATTAAATGAAAAATATTAAATTTGCGAAAATTAATGTGCGTATTTTCAGAAGAGAACATTCCTTTCTTTTTAAATATCTATTTCTATACAATGGATTGAATTGTTTAAGTGTTTGTTCCATTTTGTTTGGTGGAAAACATATACATATATACGTTTATACGTGTATATTTATAAACTCATATATATATATATATTGATCGTTTTAAATAAATTATTAAGAAATTAAAAATTATATAAGCTTAATGCAGCGTTCTTTTTCTATAAATGGCGCCGGTTTTGATAACACGTAACGTAAAACGATGCTTCCTTTTATTTTTATTTAATCAACAGCTGCCTTCGTGTCCTCTCTCTGACTTGTATGCGCATTTATTAAGCGGTGCACTTGTTTAGTTATTTTCTATTCGATATGCTTACACACCTAGGTTCTTATCTACCTAACGGTTTTATTTGTTTAATTTTTTGTTTTTCCTTTTTTCTCTTTAAATTAAATTATAAAAATAAACTATTTACGAAACAGAAATTATAAAAAAAATTATATATATATATATATTTTGGGGGGAAAACAATAAACTGCATCTAAAGGTTTAGTTAATATTACATGCAGCACAGAAATCTATGGAAGAAACTTTTGGCGTTTCTTCGGGCCCTGCTGGCCCTTAGCTAACAGATGATACCCTGGTCCAACCCGATGCTGTTCGTTGTGGTCTTATTGGCAGCGGATGTACCCGAATGCCGGCATCCGGGACCGCTACATGTCAAGCAGAATACACAACTCGTTTTGTAGGTGGCACTGTTGCTGTTACCCATTGCTGATGACGAAGATGGCGACGGATTTATGGTTTGTATAGGCGATGATGAATTCATGGACGCCACTGATGCTTCGTCTGTTGTTGCTGCTGTTGGATGTCCGCCATTAGTGACATCAGTCGTCGATTTAAGATGTGTCGTTGTTCCGTTGCTCTTGCGATTACTGCTAATATTATGACTATGGTACTTGGATGAGGAAGTGCTATTGTATTGGTGGTTGTGGTGGTGGTGGTGGTGGTTGAATTTTCTATCACTATTGTTGTTGTTATTGTGATGGGCTTCTTTTAAGAGTAAAGTTGGCGCTGCCAATGGCTGTTGCGTGCTGCTTTCCAGCTGGAACTTCTTCACCAAAGCCTTGACACTGGTCGGTGATGACTCTGAGGTCGGAGCTTTACGAATAACTTTGGGCGTTGTGGGCGCATCTGGAAATAGGCAGGGTGTCGTTGCGGAGCCGTTTGTCGTAGGCAATTGCAATTGCTGTTGATGGATAGGATTAATTGCAGCAGGTCCACTGCTACTGTTCAATTTTGAGGATATGGAAGAGTTGTTTGTCGTTGTGCTGCTACTGCCACTACTGCTCATCGATGTGGGTTTCCGTAAAAAAGTATTCTCTTTGTTGGCATCTGAAGAATGACGGCGGGTAGATGGCATCAGTTCATGGTGTAACTGTTGCTGATAACCATTATGCTGCTGTTTGGACAAAGAGCAGGTGTTGCTAATTGAACAGTTAGAAGTGTGGCTTATGGCATTTGTTGCGGTGCCATTTCTGGTTGAACTATTGTGCATCATTTTTTTACTACCATTGGTCATGCCATTCAAACTCTGATTGCCAGAGCTTTCACTGCTACTGCTACTACTGTTTTCATCGTCGTCTTCTTCGTCGTAATCAGAATGACCACTACCACCACTACCACCACCACCGTTCGAAGATAGATCATCGTGTGCTTTGGATATGTTAAGGATATTTCTTTCGACGGGCATTTCGTCACGCAACCAAATATGTTCCAGACATCCTGATGCTGTCATGCGGTCACTAAAAAAAAATTAAAAAACAAAAGTAAAACAATTTGAAAAATTCTCAAAACTTCATTTACTTACTTTGGTTTAATGCGCAATGCTCGTCGGATAAAATCAATGGCGTGAACTGATAACCCCTTGAAGAGTTTCTCTGGAAACGTTAGGGCACATTGTGATATGTTAAGGAAGGTCTCTTGTTTTGTATCGCCACCAAATGGTGAAAAACCCGATAGTAGAACATATGTTAGAACGCCTACGGACCAAATATCTGTCTGTAGGGATAATGGCTCATATTGTAGTACTTCGGGTGCCACATAATCTGGGGTGCCAAGTATTTCACGAACATTACTCCCATTGGCTACAACACGGGAAATGCCAAAGTCACAAAGTTTTAAACCATCTGCAACGAAATAAGAGAAAACGATATGTTATAATACGAATTTAAATAAGCTTTTCAAACACAAAGCGTTTTTTGAAACCTCAACTTGGCCAACTAAATATTCGGGTGGAGAGTGAGCGTGTAGGGTGTTAGTTTGGTTTGAAGGTAATCTTAGATCCCATCAAACTTATTTATCGACTGATACCTGATATGTATTTGTAATGTGCGCATACCATATCGATTAAACTGTCGACCTAATAAAAGTTTGAAGCCTGCGGGTCTCTAAATACCCTAAATAAGTTCTAAGACCATATTTACGAAAAACCAAGTTCTTGTGGGATATTTTCTTTTCAATCCTTAATGCAAGAGCAGATGCACGTTGCCAAAAAGGGCCAAATCTTCTTCCTGAATGACAAAGCATCAGAAGAGAAACAAACTCATTCTATCAGTGGATCTTAAATCAGTGGAACACCCAAAGAAATGTGCATGTGCATTCCTCAAAGAATTAAGGATTGCTGGATGCATATCTATATCATAATTTCTCCTCCTGTTAACTATCGTACTGCGTATGCCTATACTACGGTTAGTTTCCTATCCGTACAACTGTAAGATCAGTAGATGGGAATTTTTATGAATTTTTGTAAAGGCTCAGTTTCACTGACAAATTCGATTTCACGTCATTTTTGACATTTACAATTGAAATTGATTTACAATTGAAATAAGAAACTTTCTCAAGCTCTGTTCAACAACATTTTCAAGTGAATGGGCGGCTGCACTTAGCTGTTCATGTTTTTGACTTTGTTTAACAATTACTTATCCCAACTGACTGGGCTGGCAAAGATTTCTACTTATAAAATACTCCTCACTACCTAGCCGATGGTGATGACCTTGATCTGACAAAAAACTTAGTGCACAATAATTTTTCAAATGCCACCACAATCGCGTTACAGAACTTTCCCTGTTTGTGTTTGCTTTTGATATCGAACATTTATCATCTCGAAAAACAGAAAAAACCTAAATCCATCCATTTACACTGCATTAGTGTAGCATACAAACTACATTTGGATGGCAGTAGCAACAAGATATGCCGCCAACTCTCTAAGTCGAAACCGCATAGCAGTGCAGTAGAGTCAAAGTTCGTGCGCCGATTGCAATGATTTATGTGGCAGCAGCGTCTCTTAAGACATCGACGAGAGAAAGAGACAAATCCGCTTTACTGTTCTCATTTAGTTTTGTGGCGCACTTACACCACCAAGAACAGCTGATAGAGTGGAGTCTCTCCTCTCTGATAATGATAAAAACTACTGCCAACTTCGATCGATATAACTTAAGGCTGAAAACAATGCTTCAATACAAACTTAAATAAACTTAGCGGTTTTAAATTCCAGAAAAAGACATGTCGAAAAATTTCTTCTAAATGCAGGACTAAACACAATTCCAACCTCTTTAAGTGCATTTCATAATTTTATTCACTTTTTGGCATATAAAGTTGTAAGCTTTTGAAGAAAGTAAAACCTTGACGTCTTGGTTTCTTTAACTTGTCTTTGCATGCAAACACGTGAAGCACAAAAATGATTAAAATTCTCCTACTTTCAAAAATTTTCATTGAAAGGTAGAGTGCAAGTGCAAGGCAAATTATGAGGGAAATAATTGAAACACGAACTACTTCCAAACATCAGACTAAAACTAAAGACAAATTGCGTTTGGTTTTAAGGTATTTCGACAAGCTTGCTATTTTTTCGCTTTCTTTTAACAAATCGACTGTAAACATGAGTCTTGGTATAGATTCAGAGTCAACGTTAAGTTGGACCATAATGAAATACAATTAAGCTCAGTTGGCAACAACATTAACAAACAATTTACCTTCGATCCTTTCACCAGTGAGCAAAATATTCTGTGGCTTAAGATCCAAATGTGCAATTGAACGTTTGTGCAGGAACTGTAGGGCCTTAAGTACTTCGCGCATACAAATTCTTGTCTGTGCCTCTGTAAGGGATTCCTCGTTGTCCAGAAATGTCTGTAGCTCTCCTCCAGTCGCTCTAACAAAACAAAACAAACAGGAATTATATTAATTTATTACACTTAAACGTCACGATGACTTTTATTTGTATTTGTTGTACTTACAATTCCAATAGTAGAGCCGTATCTGATCTGGACTCGTGAACGGCATTCAGATTGACAATATTGTCGGATCCCGCGCATATCATTAGCACAGCAATCTCATGCTTTATCTCCTTGTCCGATGACTGAGCTCGGCGGCGGCGTTTAAGAAATTTCGCAGCAAAATGCACGCCGGATTTCTTGTGAATGGCTCGACGGACAGCAGCAAATTTGCCTCTGTGAATAAAGAAAAAAAAGAGAAGAAAATGGTCAGAAAAGAAATTTGTTGCTTATACTGATGATAAATGGGTTAAAAGTTTCATTTCGTTTAATAAGAAGAGGGTCATTGCTAGATTAGAGAAGTGGAATCTATAATCAGGAGAACACTCTCGGGAATTCTTGTTTTACTTTTTCTTTACTCCCCATATTTTATGATTGTTTTCAAGAGAAGTGAGAATTCAACCATAGTCATTTCAGTAGGGAGGAGACAGAGTTTCATTTAAAACTAGAGGGAAAAATGTGATAAAACTAAATTGTTGTTTACTTAACTGGTTTTATTTCTTCATGAATCTTGAAACACTATCTGAGCTTTGTAAAGCAATTAATGTTTTTAATAAAATCACTTTTGACTTCTAAAAACTTGTAGTTGTGAAATCTTAATCGCATTTGATTCCAGCAATTAATTGAACAAAAAGCTAAAATGGTCATGCATTATATTCGAATCAAATTCAATTTTCTTAGAATCGAGTTGAAAGCGCGACTTGAAGATGAAGTCCATTGTCTAAATTACACGATATCCTTTTTTCCAACATGTTTTTGGTGAATTGAATTTTGTGCAGCGTCTTACCTAAAAATTAAGGGACAATGAAGGGTGGAAATCTGTTCTATCCGCAATCCAAAAATGTAAATTAATGGCCTAAATCACACCAACATAACACGGGGCTTTGGCTGTCCGTAGCTGTTTTAATTGAAAAACAAACCCCTCCACCAATTTAAGACGTGGGGCTTTAACTTGTCCTGTAGAAAGTTTTCATTAATAGCCGTGTTTTATTGGGAATCTATACTCACGTTTGCAAAACATCGCACATGGGAAAACAACAACGATTAGTCAACAAAAATAAGTCAGTGTTCAGAAGTGAACAACAGGGATGGCCGGTAAATGGAGTTTATGGAATAAAGTTGCATTAGTGAGCACAGCGTTTTATTGAGACTCGTTAGTGAAGATAACTATAAAATTCTCAATAAAACACGGCTAATATAAACAAACAAAGGAAAATACTTAACCCACGTTAAGTGTGCTTACACCTTCTCTATTTTCGTTGGACGAAAACTTAAGCGAATTGAAATCCGTCTATATCCTACTAATCCGTATAAACAACACATAACCATCCCTCAAATGTCTTTGTTGTCTGGCAGCAGTCTGTAAAAATTACTTAGGGTGGAATACAAAACTATTCAAAATAAAAATATGAAGCAGACCAAACTCTTATCGTGTTTCCATTTCACATCAAGGCAATCAGACGGTTTATACTTTCTCCCACAAAAAAAAAAAGAAGAAGAAAAAAGTGGGAGCCATAAACAAAACGAATATGCCATTTAGTGTCAACTGTCAAGTGCCCAGTAGATTGTACTCCCACCTTTTTCCAAAGGAAACCCCACGTATAATTTGATGAAGAAAAGGGTTAATTTTAAACGTCCATCCATTCCCTTGACCGGATGAAAGAAAAGAACACCTTCAGAATACTAATGCGTGTTTTGTGGTAGTTTTTAATTAGCTGTCATGCCTGTATTATGAAAGTTTTCAAGTTGGTTATTAAATTAGTTTGATTTAAAAGATAAGTAGGATTTTTTCCCAAGAGTTATGTAAAAACAAATAGCTTGCTCATGACACCTTATATCACATGTTAAATGCTTCCTTATCTTTTTCATTTTCTTTTCATCTTCTCCACAGGTAGCTAGCTAGCTAATCTTATTTGAAACAAAAAAGATAACTAGCAGATGCTAATCAAGGCAATAGAGTTACCCCAGGGTTGTTGACTTTTATTGAAGTATATACCGACAAATGCAAATAGCATTTGAAGGAATGTCATACACAACCATAGAGTAACACAATAATTGTCAAAAGCGCGAGTCTATTTGCGCCCAGATAACTAGACTTTTAGAGACGATGCAATGATAGAAACATTTGCTAATTGCACAATCCCTTTTGTTGTTGGTTCTTTTTTTTTTTTTTAATTTGACAAACAAATATTTGCTATAACCGTATCAAGCGTCGTCAGAAGTTTGACGATTGCATTACAAGTTTACAATTAGGCTATGTACACACATCATGTGATATACAGAAAGTGAAAATATGACATGCTGTGTAAATTTTGAGTTAATCAAGACGAAGGCAAAGAACTAAACGATGCAACAGCGATAGTTTTGCATAATCTTTTCAAAATAAATCACCAAAGCTAATTGTCAAACAAAAACAAATGATGTCAACAGCGAAAATGAAACAGTTTTTTGTAAATAAGTAATTGTCGCTATACGAAGGGGAGAGTAGATGTATTGGGATGGATAGTGCAACAGAAAAGCTGTTTCAATTTAAAAGCAGTTGTGTAAGTCTATATTGATACAGTTAATTAACAGTATTGGCTAACATCCCTCTCTCAATCATGTCCATCAACCATTCTCTGAAGGAGTATAAGGCTCATGTTATTTATCATTTTTTTCAGATCTGGATTAGTTTTAACGATTAAAGCTGACAGTTAATTGATGAGTTAGAATTGTAATCCAGCTTTATTTATTACTTCAACTGAACTTTTAAGAAATAAGGTTTTTTTTTTGGATATTTGCAACTTTGCTGCACGCATAGCCTCATGTGTGACTCAATTGATGCTTACGTCCAAAGAAAAAAAAAAAATAAGCAACACAACTTATAATATTATATAAAGGGTCCGCCATCTAACGTTTTTTTTTCAACTAGTGCTTATTTCGTGAATGGTAACACTTAGCTCATGTCTGATTTGACAGATAATTAGTTTTATCCTTCCGCTGAACCAATATGGTTGTGTATACGATTGAACCACGCTGGGTAATATCGACTTAGAGAAGATGTCGATTTTGCCAAAAAAATCATCTTTTCAGATGAAGCTCATTTTGATCTTGGCGGATATGTAAACAAGCAAATTGTCGCATTTGGGGCACAGAAAACCCGCACGCATACATTGAAAAGCCGATACATCACAAACGAGCCACTGTTTGGTGCGAATTTTGGTCCAGACGCATAATTGGACCATTTTTCTTCGAAAATGAGCAAGGAGTGGCCGTTACATTCAATGGCGATCGTTATCGAGGAGGATACTGTCAACATTTGGTTTCAACAGGACGGCACTACGTGCCACACAGCCAAAGCTACACTCGATGTTTTGCGTCCTGTTTTTGAAGAAGATCGCATTATCAGCCGCAGAGCTGATTGCGTTAGGCCACCTCGGAGCTGTGATTTGACACCGTTGGACTATTATTTGTGGGGTGCCGTAAAAGATAAGTGTTACGCCGACAAGCCAGAGACAATTGACGCTTTAAAGGACAATATTCCTGAAGCCATTGGCGAAATACAGCTGCACAGTGCACACAATCGATAATGTGCTTGAAAATTGGACCGATCGTGTAGGCCATGGCCATGCAGTAGGCCAGCCGGCAGCCATTTGAATGAAAATATTTTCCATTATTAACCGGAAGGATTGTACTTTCAAATAAAAAAGAAATTTGAGAAAATATTCAGTAGTTTTTTACTTGCGATTATAGGTACTATAAGGCAAGTTTTGCAATCGTGCAGAAAAAAAATTTTGAAATAACAATTAAACATGACATTACGATGATAGAGAATACGAAAAAAGTGGGTCCTACAATTCTGTCTGTCTGTCTGTGTGTCTGTCTGTCTGTCTGTCTGTATGTCCGTATATGGATCTACAGCCTGAACCGCTTGACCTATTTTCTTCAAAATTTGCAGTCAGGGTCTATTTGGCATCCTACAGAGGGGTTTTTGGAATTGGGTCTCTTGGTCTTGAAATAACGGTACCTGCCATACAACCTATATGATAATACTTAGTTTTCTCAAAAACGGCTCTAACGATTTTGATAAAATTTTATTTGAAGGATTATTTTTCAATTGTCTTTCTTATGATGCAAAAATTTTTTTTGGGAAAAGTCTAAAAACGGTACCCCCCATAGTACCGTTTTTTTCAAAACCGACTTCCTCGTTAATGGCTCACACGATTTTGATGAAATTTCATATTTAAGAAGTCGTAGATGACATTAAAAATATTGCATACATTTGGAAAATTCTAAATTTTGAAATTTTTATTAATTTTTTTAAAATAATTTTGTTTTTTTGAATATTTTCAAAACGGTATTGCTGATTTATTTCAATTTTCTTGTCAAAACATCTTCTGGCAAGATCTTAAGACTTGCATACCTAGATCTTAAAAAAATTTTTTTATTCAAAAATGAAAAATAAAAAACCGATTTTTTAAAAAACTGCTCTAACGATTTTGGTTAAATATTCAACGTTTATAAGTACTAGCAATTGCAAAAGAATGGCGTTTTTGGATTTTCGATTGAAACTTTTGGAATATTTAATTTTAATTTTTTTCAATATTTTGCGTGATTTAATTCAATTTTCATTATTAAAATGTAGTTGGCAACCCTGAGCCCACCAAAAATATTTAGAGCGAATACTAAAACCTTTTACTCAGCCTTAATTTTTTGGTATTGGTATTGTGCACACAATCGCAAGTTCGTGCGACCCAGTCGTGCCCATTTTTTTTTATAGCATTTTCATCCAATATGGTAGATTGACGGTGCATCGATAACAACAAAGTAGTTCCGCAACACTTTGGAAAGACCAACTTCTGCAGTACTGCTTGTTGGACGGGCACAGCAGCTCAAAATTCTTTAAAACGTGTTCCAAGATTTTGATTGCGTTAGAAAACACAGTTTATTTTCCAAAATTTTTGTTCATTTGTAAACTTATCATCCTATAAACAGTTTTATTACTTAGTACGTGCCAACTTTCAAAAAACGCTGCGCATTTTTTGATATCTGTCATATTTTTGTGCTATTCAAGTATAAGCTATTTAGAAAATTAGTAAAGAAGTAGCCAAAAAGCAGCAGTCTGTAATTTTGATTCTAGATACTTATTTAAACGTATTATGAAAAGCAGACTTTCGCATCGTCAGCATATAGATGTATATCACAGAAGGTAGATCATTAATAAATATCACAAATAATAGTGGACCCATGTGGCTTCCTTGTGGAATCCCGGATTTAACTTCAATTGCGCAGGAAACTTGAGATTAGATCTGAGATCATAAGTAACTAACTTTCAATCCACTGAACAAGTTTTGGGGACCAACCGAAATTTGAAAGTTTTTTAACTAGTTGGTCTAAAGCTTTGGAAAAATTTGTCTATACCACATCCGTTTGAAAACCACTCATAAATCCTTTTGTGATGTAAGATCAGATTTCCAAGAGATTTGTAATGGTAGACTTGCCCTTGACGAATCCATGTTGTCAGTCCGATATATTTTGTTCTGTGAACCAACTCATCGATTACTATGGATTCCATCATAGGAATAACGCTGATTTTTGCAATTCCTCTATAGTCGCGTATGTTGCATCGGCTTCCTGATTAAAACAATGGGGTAATAAATGAAGACTTCCACGATCGTGGAAAACAGAAGACAATTGGGACAAGTTAAATAAATAACATCAAGCATGAACCAAGGACTGACAACAGTTTGTTAATATGAAGGACGGGACATTATCCGGTCCAGGTGAAAATGAGATGATTAGCTTCCCAATAGCCCTTAGTACATCACTTTCCTGGACGCATGGTAAAAATAGTTTGTTATGTTGATGCCAGAACTAACTTCATGTTGTGCAGGCAAACCATTATCACATTTGTGGATACCTTTAAAATAAATTATAATTAATAATAATTTTATTATATATAAAATAATATAAATTTTTGTATTTAGCTTCGGGCAAATTTTTGAGATTAATTAGAAAACTCACTAGTAGTTCCAATATACTCATGCCGGTAGGGGAGCCATAAGTGCCTGAAAGCAGGGGTCGAATTACGTGATCGGTCATCGAGCAATACCCGCCAGAATTATTGTCAAATTGAATTCAAAAGTGAATAAAGTTAATCACTCATTGCTCGATAACTGATTTGATAATTCGGCCCTGTATTGCATTTTGACATGAAATACTACAAACTACAAAAAAGTGTGCTCGCTACAAATCAAAATATGTCTTTTGAGACAAGTCTGTGACAAATGACTCCATAGTTTTGACATCAGCATTATCTGAAGTCATCACCAATAAATCTCCAATAAAACCGATCGTGCTGTAGTAAAGGTCACTTTAAATACTTATGAAAACACATTTACAAAACAAAAGCTTGTAAGTTCGTCCTTCATTTGTTTGCTGATTTCATTGTTCAGTCAAACAATCAAAACAAATGTCCACACCTAGACAGACAGAACTTGTCAACGCATAAATCAAAATACACCAGTCACCTCAGAGAAGTGACGTCACATCTCTATCCGGAAGTCCTTAAATGTGCCGATCCCATAACTGCTGGGACCATAAAAGGCAGTTAACGATTAAATCCCTTTTCCATGTCGTAAATAAAAACATACAGCACATTGAGTGATTTCTTATGAATTCTGTTGTTGTTATTGTGAATGAGCCTATATGAGAACCATACCAACAAGGAAGGAAGAGATTTGGTTTCATTCGGCTGTGGCTGACAGATGATTCATCTGAAACATTTTCAAGGTTAAAATCTCAAACAACTTGATTCGTTTTAAAGAAAAACAACATATATGTACCTAATTGCGCGTTGTTGCCGTACTAAGCTGTGATCTTCACAATATCGTTCGGCAATTCTTTTTGTCTTCTCTCGCTCCAAGCTCAAACGAGCAAAAAAAGCCTCTGCTTCTACTTCTTTCGCAGTATATCTAAGAAAACAAAATAATAACAACAAACGACGCATTTCTGTATCTGAACAAGATTTATTATTATTAATTGCAGGGAGGGAAGTTGTACAAAAAAGGAAAAAAAAATTCATAAAAAGCCACTCCCAACAACTGCAAGTCTATTTACTCGAAACTATACATGAGTATACATGAAATTCTATCTGAGTATCCAGGGAACTTCTTATCAACACTCTGTAGGCCATAAGTCACTGTCTCATTTGAGTACAACAAATGGGCAGCAGCTCAAGCCCGCACGAAATAATCAATAATATAATGGACATGAAGCAAGATACTGTGCTATGTCCCAGAGCTAGCTAGCCGTGCCCCTATGACATGTGCAATAAACCAAACCACAATAAGAGACCTCGCGAGTGTTGCAAGATAAAGTATCAGAGAACACAACTCAAAGGACGGTACTCTATGCAACGAGCACGCGGGCGGGTGGTCATGAGCGCGAGCGAATTTTTCTTAACAATAACATTGTTTCCAGGCAATATTTTCGCACCTTTAAACTATTTTGCGGGCTGTGGCCGCTAGTTAGAGTTTTTAAGAAAGACGCAATCGTCGGATTTGGTTTAAAATTACTTGGCAGTTAAAGGTACAAGAGAGAACGTATGGGATTTCAACTTGTTTTTTTTTCTTTTCTTTTTGTTGGCTTTTTTTGATGAAATTATTTTTGTCGTGACAACGTTCTTAAAGTGCATTACCATTAGTTGCGGGTAGTACAGTAATGCAGTAAAAGGCCAATGATGACATTGAAAGAGTTCTTTGGATTGGAAGAGAATACCGAGAATCAATCTTACTTATAAATGGTGTATTCTGGGCGTGATTTATAGTTGGTATTGATTTAAGCTTTGGTTACTGCACGTTTTGAAAGGTCATTTGGTGTTTCATTGGTTGAGCTCAGACTGGTCACAAGGTTGCACTGTAGGCCCAGTATTTTTACGTTTGCAAGCAATTTTTTTAATAGGCTTTTGTCACAGAGAAGTTGCCGTTTGAAATTCATGTATATTATACTCCGACTCCGACTCTTTCGTCCTTATGAGCAATGTCATCCTAAAAGGCCCAATGTACGTTCTAAGCTTTGATACTGCTCTGTGGTCTGAAAGGGATTTTGACACTTATACGAACTTTATTGTGACTTATCCTGCTTGCTTCTAGTGTGGATTCAAAGACCAACCGCTCCGGAGCATTAAATTTCATCTCCACGAAATGTCCCACAAATCTGAAGATCATATTACACTGTCATAGCCTTTTAAGACGGTCAGTTCTCAGTTCCATTTTCAGTTATAATAAATAAAAAAACGTCAGTTCGATAAATAAACGTCAGTTCGATGTTCAGTTGAGCTTTTATTTTATTTGAGAAAAATCAAAATCAGAAAGAAAACTGAAAACTGAACTGAAAACTTATGGGAATTCCACCAGTGTCAGTTCAGTTATTAGTTCATTTTAATGAAAGATCAGTTTAACTGAAAGCTTAACTGACTCCTCAACTAAAACTGAAACTGAAATGATCGCCTAAGGGCCCTTTATATATGGTCAGTTCTTAGATCAATTTTCAGTTCAGTAAGTAAATAGACGTCAGTTCGATGTTCAGTTGAGCTTTTTTTTATTTGAGAAAAATCAAAATCAGAAATAAAACTGACAACTGAACTGAAAACTTATGGGGATTCCATCAGTTTCAGTTAAACGCTTCAGTTTTTGGAATTTAGACATAAGTTTAACTGAAAACTTATCTGATTCCTCAACTGAAACTGAAGTGATCGTGTAAAAGGGCCTTTATAATTATATTACTATATTTTGGGGCCCGGAGTTTTTGTCAATGTACATAGATCCCATTTCAAAAATCTTGGTTGTTCGAGAGCCAGAGTTGTGTCTGATCTTTGACAGCATTATGATTCAAATACCTCTCCTTACATCGCTCCATATTTTTTCAGTACTTCTTCAGACAAACTACTTGAGTCTTATCTCAAACATTTGATGAGAACTGTGTCATTTCGTTCCTTAGAGAAAAACCTGTTGGGAAAATCGCCCAAGACGATTTCGAATATAAATAAACTCATTTGCCATCCCTTTGTCACCATGCATAGGTATTACGGCAACCTGCTACACTGACACACTACACATTTGTTTCAATCGACGTGTGTCTTCGTTGCAACGGTAAAACTCGAAATTTAACTATGTCTATGCGCAATAGCAGCATTGGTGTCTGTTCTTCATCACGCTGTATGCCGCCACCAACTTCGCTCAACTAAAACCAAAACGTCTTCTTCAATTGGCCCACCATGCTGCTTGCCTCTCGTAGCTCAAAGTGAAAAGGTTATGCAATACGCAAACACAACAAAAATGAACAAACAATCCAACCAGAAGCAGCACACTGTGGAAACAGTTCATAGTTCAAAGCACTTTAAGTTAACTGCGAGTACTTCTGAAAAACCATATACCCAAACGCTGGGCTAGAAGGAGATAGGGAGTTGTATGTGTCGTCGTCCGGCGTCATTATTCCGGAATCCCATACGCTATTTCTTTCTCTGCCCAATGTTAGATATATAGCTGGCGCAATTTGTGCGCAGAAGATACTTACTGCTGCCGCAACCGAATAAATGAATGAATTGCATGGAGTAATGTGCGCGCGATCCCAGGGAACACAGAACTGTTACTTGGTTTTTTGTTGCTGCTGTGCTTGCTTCTTGGTAACTTCTTTTGACTTAAATATGGGAAAATGTTATCATCATCATGAACGAACAGAGCTTGTTCGCCATATTGGTCTTAATTATGTTGGTTATGCGATGTGATTTTCCGTTCAAACAACTTGTAAGGCGGAAGAGGTCTTCGAAAAAAAAAATTATTTGACTGATTTTAATGAGAACATAAGGGATTGGTTGGATCTGGTTCGTATTTTTTTAACTACTAATTATTGGGACTAACTACGCCGACTATTTGATGTGGAGACCGAGACGCAAGTCTAAGTCTTTTGACACAAAATGTAGACCTGCATTTATGAAGCGGCATAAATACCTTTAATAAATTATTTTATTTTTATTTTTTTTTTTATATAAAAAGAGGAGGCTTATGCTAATCAAGAGTACTCAAACCTAATTTCCAGTCCATTGTACTACCAGGGTAGCAGCCTTCCCTTTTTTTGTGGTGCAGTAGATGGAAATAAGGTGTAAGTAATTTCACATATAACCTTAAGGGCGGCGTCCAGATGAAACTGGTAGGCTGAAAGAGAAGTAGATGTCCAGAGCGGGATTCGAACCCACGCGACCGGCCTATCTACTGAACACTCTTCCACTGCACCACGGCCGCCAGTTTAATAAATCATACTTTTTGGGCAGTCTCTTCGGCCTTGATGTTCTAACAGTTTACTGGTCCTTTATTGAAGAATACGTCTAACTCCTGAGTTTGTATGAATTAAAGAATAGGTTTTCTTTAACATTGTCTGATATTGACTTTTGTCCACAATCGCTCTCATATCAATGTGCGCGTTACACTAATGTCGTTTTCGACTAGTTTCATTCTGAAACTTCGCCTCGTCCTTTGACAAGCGGCAGAAACTGGAACGAAGTTCTAAGAATTTAGTAGGATTTTGCTCCGGTTTCAGGTTTCCAAAGAAACATACACAGTAAAAACTTAAAGGAAAATTGAAGTTGGCTTTGACAAGTATTCAGATGAAGAGGTCACTACTCACTACCATAACTGCAAAATGAATTCGGAAACACCACTCTCAAAAAACTCCGAAGAGCCAAAGCAATATGATCTTTCCTTCAGAAGGAAATAACTAGAAATATTACTCAAAAAGTTGTTTGTTATACTTCGGACATTTGCACACACCCGCTCTCGTATTAATTGATATTTTTTCGCTTTCTTCGAATGTAGAATAAAGAAACTTCCCTTGGCCAGAAGATATAAGCAGTGTAAGAAAATACAGCAGATTTTTCGTCATTCAAATATTCACTCAATCAGGTAGAAACTGTGTTTCTCTGGTTCTACTCTGTGGTATTCATTCTATGTCAGTGAAACATTTATAGGTTATAAAAAATATTCCTTTTAACAATCGAGTGATATGCTTTATCGCTTCGGAAGTGGATTCTCACTTCATATCGAGAATCGAAATTAACTCTTCAGTATCATGACGCTAATGATCTTTTCGTTCAAAACAACGGGGACCAAATTTTAGACCTCGAATGAATCTTAAGAAGATTGAGACGTATTCGTGAAAGGGGAAAAGGATCATTATAAGACAAAACGGGTTCCCAAATTGAAACCCTTCTCTTATTGATGAATGGAGGGGACCTGCAAATGTTTTTCGATTCCGAACGTGTATATACTCTTAAAGGACATGCTTCACCAACAATTAGATGCTTCTTGGACTCGGAGCTTCAACTCCCACGTAATGAGTAGACATGAAAACCATTACGCCACAGACACCAATCTCTCTACTTTTAGGACCCTCTCTTTCTATCGTAATCGATATGCTCCACAGAGCGACAGCCTATAACACCATTGACATCATTCCGATTTATCACTCAGTCTAACTAATTTTGTTTATAAATATGATCTAACCCAAGGCTGTATCTTTTGACATCTTTTGTTTAGTGTAAACCAAACATCAAACAACCTACCTTGTAATTTAATCCATTTGCACGGCAATGCCGGAAAATATTACTCCTTAATGTCTATGCACATCTTTCGAGAAAATTTCTCTTCCGTCATATGCGATTCTCATAAAGGTACCAGAATCTTCAAACGGACAGATCAGTTAGCCGGCCGGCTGGTGGCGCAGCGTTCTCCCACTGATTTAACACCTTCTCTTGATCTATTTTCTGTTCTAGATACATATATTGATGGCTGATGGTGATGGAATCGTCCATTAATAGCACAAGCCTTAAAAGCCGACACACAACGTTTACCCCAAACTAGTTCTCAAGTGCGTTTTGCTGTTGTGTTTGGTCTGCCGGAAGCCAACCATTAGTTTAGCCAATGTAAAATAAAATGGAAATCTTTTTTTTTTACAGAGTCACTCTTCAATAATGGAGAGAAGTGGCCAAACAGGTGGTTGTTTCTATAAGGTTTGCAATTCTTTTCGAGAAATCACACATTTTGACGTCACATATATTTAAATACAAGAAAGTTGCCCCAGACAGTGATTTTTCTCGCAGTCAGAGCTCGCACACACGCACACCGGCCGCGGCCGGTTGCCAGTTGCTACACTGCTTGTTGCATTATTGGTAATGGTAAGTCTGTGAGATTGTGGTCCGCCCATTCGGTCTGGTGTCAACCGCTCTGATAATCGGATCGAATTGCCAAAAAGGAAGTCCGAAAATCTGGAGGCTTTCATCATGGCGCGTGCATCCGGACAACACTATGACTGAATCGCGTAGGGATGATGACTGATTTTTGTATGCGCCACACGTGCACATGCAAAGCAACTGGAATTACTGTTTACGGGCTGTTCCAATAAAACAGCAGCAGCAGCGGCAGCAACAGCGCAGATAAAGAAGCAAAGCACAAAGAGATAGCTTGGCAAACGCTAAAAATACGCGAAACTGCATAGCAAAAGTAACCAAATATAGGTAAATCTAATAATACTACTTCTATAGTAAATGGATATCTATATATGTAGACGCCGATGGCTTTGTCGTCTGAGCGTATCCTCCTTGTCATCTGTATGGTAGTAGCTCTGCCACTGCCTCCACCGCGACTATGCACTGATCATAGTGGCAATTGACGCGCCGCGCCGCGGAGTCGCAGCAGTAAGATTGGTCGATGGGTCTGTCGGTCGTTTGGTTTGAATAAAAAAAAAAAAAACAGACTCTTTAAACGCGCTTTCGTCGTGGCGCGATGCAAAATGTGGCGGCTTTTCAAATTGAAATCTATCGATGAAAGCGTACAAGAAAAAAAAACCGACTTATTGTCGTTAGCTGGCCCTGATTGTTGTTGTTGTTCACACAGAGTGTTGTAGGTTCTGTCTTACTGTGCGAGGCTCCCGTTTGATGATCGCGACTGCAGATGCTTTCTTTTATTTTATCGCTATTCTGTGGTTTAACAGAGAAAAATGATCCTGAGCTACATCAAGAGTTAGTCAGAGCAGAAGCTTAACGGTGTAATTGATAGTTAATAGGGCTTAGAGGTGGTTTTACTTCTGCTTTGTCATGGTAAAACCTAAATATGCTTTTATTAGCAACATAAAAGAAGATCAATGATAGAAATGACTTGTAGTTTGCGGTTCAACCATGTTTTATGGGTTTTTTCAATGGGAGGCCAACAGGATAGGGATAAGAAGATTGCATTAGTATCTAGGTAAGTAGTTTCATACTTAAGGTTTAGAATAGATTTGTGGGATGAGGTAAGAATGGTTTATTGTTTCATCAGGAAATGTCAACTTAACGGTGAAAAAGTAAAATAAATAAATAGGGTGGCACAACAAAGCTAAGGAAACCTTGGAGCCTAGCGCATTTCCAGCACTTGGATTTTTATGTCGATTTAAAACGGTTAAACAGAAAACGGTTTTCATGGCAGCGTATTTAATCTCGAAGGACTTGCCAATTAATCGCGAAAGGCGATAATCGTAAAAAACGTTTATTTTCTTTGATGTTTTTTGGATTCAAACCTCGAATCTTCTACTCAGCACAGATTTGCTAACCGTTACGTCATGGACACCACAAACCTAAAAATGGGGTTGGAATTTCTTCAACTCATTAGAACAGGTTACAACATTGCCTATATAGAGTCATAGGCAGCACTTGTTACTAAAAGACCTAAAATTTTCAGCTAAGGATATTCGAGGCTTTCGTAGGTATCTAAGAAAGTTCCAAGACATTGTTTCCTAAAATCTACCTCAGAAAAAAAGAGACTTTATTTATATAAATGGTGGCGAGTAAAGAGAAGAAGCCAGTGGTATTCTTTGAAAAAAGGGAGAGGCTGCAAATAATGACTTCTGAGAAGCTTAATTAAGCTTTTATTGTTTAAATGTGATCTTTTATAGTCCTGACTTTACAGTCAAATCTTATCAAATTAGTATTCCACAACTTTACACACCAATGCGATGACTATCTCCTTCTTTTATAAAACTTCTTTGACTTTACCAATGAGTTTGCAATTGACAGCGATAAGGAGTATGATAATTTCGAATTTGATTAAAATTCTTCTTTATTCGCGGCTAAGGGTTTTTTAAGGCCCATACCTTTTACCTCAGAGAAATGACTGGAGAATTCATACAAGACAGTAAATCAACTTGAGTTATTGTGGTGTTTAATTTCAAGTCTTCTTATTCAAAGATGTGCTCATTGCTGCTTTTCTAGTAGTTAAACATTTTCCAATAGAAGTGCTGATGTAACTCATCCAAATATTGTCGACAGTGAAGAAGTCATTATTCTTTAGGCAGACTGCAGACTTTTAGTCGGTCGATAGTTTGATCGGGTTGGGTTACTAGCGAACTCATTGCATCGGGTTGGTTTAGTTTGAAGGTAGTCGTGATTCTTTCAAGTCATCGGCCGATACTTTCGCGAAAAGCACTAATTGGATGTTTCTGGGTTTCGGACCTCGAACCTCAAAGTAACAAGTAGGCATGACATGCTACGAGCTTCTCTTTATCACTTTTCAATTTAAGTCTAATTTTACTTCAAGATCTCTCTTGAAAAATTTTGATTTTCTTTAAGATTTTTGTCTAATCGGAATTAGTCATCATGAAATCTGTAGGTATCGGCTCCTTCCTGTGGTGCCGGTGACGTAATGGTTAGCATGTCTACCTGTTACGTTCGACGTTCGAATCATAAAAGAAAACAAAAATGTTTCTCCAAGACTATCGCCTTCCGCAACGAATTGGCAAGTACTCCGATAGCAATTTCATTGCCAAAAGCGCATTCTCGATTAACAGTCTGGAATCGGTAGAATGTCACAAAATATCGTTGTGAGAAACGCGCTAGGCCTCGGGCTACCCGCTCTGTATATTGCCACCTTATTTATTTTTGAAACTGTCATGACCGAAATATTGGTATGGCATTCAAAATGAATGCTCTATGTAGTCATAAAAACATTCTTTCGGAAATCGATAGCTGCAAGTGATGCAACTCTGTATGAAAACTATAGGCTATATATTCATAGTATGCAAACATTCAACAAATCTAGAGGAACCGCGAAATACAGTTCCATATTAGAACAAGAGTGACTAAACCAAGACATCTTTTTTTCATAAGAAAATCATTCACTTTCTTCAACCGAATTCTATACCAAGTCGAGTTAACCTCCTCTACCTTCAATTAAAAAGTTTTCTTATCGGTTGTACTTGTTGCTAAATGAAACTGGAAAACTAACGCCCTTCGCTGGAAATTTTGTCAAAACTTCACATTTCATACTTGAGCTTCAATGATGCAAACATAACGCTCAGGTATTTAGAAACTAAACCTTCCTATCTTCAAGATAAGATTGTTTTTATCGACACACATACAGAAACAAAAGTAAAAAAAAAAAAACTAAGAATGGCCGACTTACAGTTATTTTACCCGCACACATTTCGCTTCAAATTTATTATTACTTCCAAGTGCAATCAAGGTCAGAGTTTCAAAACGAACACAAAACCTGCTGGTTTCACCTTAATGTAGGTCTCCCCTTAAATAAACTAAAATTGTTTGCTCTCAAAATGTCTGCACACTGTCATATCGCTTTATAACAGTTTCTCCAACTTGTAATTTGTTTAGTTTTTTTATTAAACTTTTTTTTTTCAGATCCGACGCAGCGGGACTTGGTTTAAAGAAAAAATCGTGCCGTGTAGTGTATATGCGCACATACTCGTACCACTTCACTTGCATGGGCTGTGTTTATATTTAATTAGTTTAGATATCATAATCTTGTCGCTGGGCGACGCACGAGGTGGGCGGCGGCAAGTAAGGGAGCTTAACAGCTTACAAGCCCATAGAACACGATACACGAATCACACCCGCATAACTAGGTTTCTTTTGGGGCGACCTCACTACACATACCTTTCCGTTAGCAAGGTACCTACATACTCGTTTCTACAAAATGGGCAACGTGATGTCTGTTGGACCTTCATTTGGGTTTATGCTAAGCTCTCACTCCATGACTCTTGTATACATAGCGCACTGTATGTTAGTTAGTCGGGTCATTATCATTTTTCGTTCGTACAATGACACGCATTCACTGTGGATAAAATTTAGTTATTTTAACCGACTTTTTTTTTTTTTTGGTTGTTGTGTTGTGTAGTGTTGTTCCATAAAAAAAGTAATTAACAAACGAAAGACATAATGCGACATGCGTAGAAGAGAGGGAAATTCACTCGGAATGGGGTTTATTCAAGTTCATATATAATTTGGCTGGTTATTTCAGATCTGTAGGTTTAATGAAAATTGTATGGAAGTGGCAGACAAAGGTCTTTGCACGGATAATTATTTCGGCTGGATGTATCACTTTTTCAGATGATGAACCACTGTCCATCTTCTTTTGTGTTATTTGAATTCATTTAGGCTTCCGATGAATTTGACAGAGAACTGTAGCTGTGCCAAGAGTTCTACGGTACAACCTGAAATCAATGTAATAATCTTGGACGAAAACAGTTGTGTCAATGTTCTGAAGTAACGTTAGTAACTAGAATATCTAAAATTGCTGAAATTGTATAGTAAGCAATTTCATTCAAAATCAAATACGTTTAACGATTGCACTACTGTTACGACAGCGTTAACTGTTGGACAAGTAAAAGTAATGCTGTGTGATTCTGGTTTTTTAGAGTAACGATTTTTAAAGAAGAAAAGACAATTTAGTCTCACAATCTTAACATTCAAACGCTTCACACTTTTCAGTCGGCCGAAATGATACTTTAGCGTAGTTTAATACAGACACCCAGCAGATATTTAAACGCCCTGCTTTTAGGTTATGAAGCTGATAAAAGTTGAAAGTGACTATATGCAACCACGGTGTGGGTCGTGTAGGGTTGTGTAGCACGATCTAAAACGAGGCATTTATGGAGAAAAAATCGTGCGATTCGTGTTGGTTCGTTTGAAACGAAACAACTCAGTCATTTCTGATGGAAAAGGTTATTGCGTTTTCTATTGGCTAATCTGAAACGAGCCAATAATAGTCTTTTGAGTTGATAGCCTCACAGCTGTTGCTGTTGTGTGTTTTGGTAAAACGAAATAACTCAGTAATTTCTGATGAAAAATTTACTGGCCAATATAAATCCAATTTATTGTAGTCATTTAAGTTGATAATATCACGGTGTTGCTTGGTGTTAATCGATTAGCTTTAAGATCATAGCGAGGCTACAATGGTTGGGCCATGTAGAGCGGATGGACCCAAACGCTCCGGCTCGACGGGTTTTCGAAAGCACATTGCAGGGAAACCGCGGAAGGGGAAGACCTCGTCTTAGGTAGCGCAATCAAATGGAAGAAGACCTCAACCGACTTAGAGTGCAAAACTGGAGAGAGCACACCCGAAATCGAAATCGTTATAGAACGATGTTGGTTGAGGCCCAGGTTCACCAAAACAGCTCTTCCCTTTTGCCAATTGAAAGATCAAAGTGATGCCATATATTGCTTTTTTAAGGAATTTTCTTTTCAACTCGAAGGAAGTTGCTAGCACCTTCACAATCTTCGTCAGTCAGTTCAGTGTCGAGTCCACAACAATTGGTCATCTGGAGAAGGTGTGAGTATGTAGCAACCGAATGTTATGCAGTTCACTATTCAATTCGATTGGAATGAAAACCAAACAGAAAATGCGCCTTATATCAGTTTAGGTTAGATGGGGGGTGCAGCCACAAGTGGCAGGACCTCACTCGGATCTCAAGGATCCATTGTGCTTCGCGGGAAAAAGAGGATGAAGAACTGGGAAGATTGGAGAGTTCGAGGGTTGGGCTGGTGGCTGGGTTACTGGGGTCGGGAACCCACACTGAACCATTTGGAGCCCTGAGTAAATTTTAGGATGCTGTTCAATGGAAGGTTAGAGATGTCGCTCAGTTCGTCAAAAAAGTATTCTCCGAGGGCTTTTTTCCTAGTATGGTCCTAGCTAGGACACTCACAGAGGAAGTGGAATGATCCTTCCTCTGCCTCTTCGTCTTGACATCCTCTACATAAGTCGGATGTGCTAATGCAGGGCATGATCATGTGTGGATGAGATAGCTTTAATGGCCGCCTGGCTGTCTATGAACATGTCAATATTTTTGTTGATCAAGTTTTGCGGCTTCACACACTGCAAGTACTTCTGCTTGGAAGACACTGCAAAAGCATCAAACAAGATGACAAAAATTCCCTCAAAGATTTAAAAAAAAACGATTGAAAATGTTCAAGCCTTTGAAAAAAAAAAATCAAAAAACGCAACTATGCAAAACACTTAAGTTTCCAAAGCAATTATCTAAGCATATTTTCCATTATCTCCCCCTAAAAAATAGCAGGTGTACTCTCATAGGTAGAACAATAAAAACCCATTGTTGTCTGACTCAAGTACTGAAGAACGTAGCCCTAAAGCCCCTTTGGCTATTTAAGCTACAGCAGGTGGGTGTTAAAGACTCTTGACGGCTAATAAATTCTGGTCATGCTTATGTATCATGGTACAACAGACAATGGAGTAAGCTATTTCCCAACCATTTGTATTGCACTGCCTCAAAATAAGATCAAACAAAAAATTGTTGTGCAATGCAATGTGGTTGCTATTTGAGTGCTGATCTTTGCATGCTGTTAAATGTGGTGCATCTGACTGTCTAATTGTGAGCATCTCAGAAGGGATGATATTGAATAAGATGCAGATAAGTGAATGGAGATGAAAGGAATGTATTTGTGTGAGCATTAGAGGTAGAAGTCCACTTAGAAGGCGATCATAAGTTTTTCATGTCATTGTTACAAAAACCATTTTGAAGCGTCGTCGGCGTCGGGGTCGATAAGCTTTAATAAATAAATTTTTTTACTGCAAAGTGAATTATCCGAGTTCACTTCTTTTAAATTTCCATTATAGCTCTTATGCAACTTGCCTCACTTCAAAGTGGCAGAGTTTTTCTTTAAGTGAGAACTGTAAAATGAGAAAATTCATACTTTGGAAGATTTGAATTTGAGCTCTTTGGAAAATTCTTTTTTAGGTTCCTTTGGCTAAGTACTTTGCACGAGACTTTTTCGTTTTTCATTTTAAAGGTTTTAAAAGCGCCTAGGCAATTTATAATTCAAAGTTAAAGCATCTTTGTCTCTCGAGAAAAGTTACATGACAGATCTGTCAACAAAGCCTTAAAAAAAACACATTTTATCAATATGACATCTCTGAAAGGCGCAATTTGATGACATAACGTTGAAATTGCTAAGTTCTTTACTAAGGCAAAGGTTACACGTGACTTCTGTTTCGCACCAAATTGAATCTGATTAGTACGAAACTATCCAACCAAGAAACCTAATTGGACACCAAGTCAATTAAAAATGAAACCTCCCACATTCTTTGATACAATTTTCCACACACCGACTAACAAAGGACACTTTTTTTTCGTCTCTCCTTCTTACTAAAAACCGAATCAAGATATCATCTAGTATTTTCCTTATTCTCGACCAGTTAGGGAAAAATTCCAATATATTTCTACAGCGATGAAGTTACATACTTGTACCCACGCAATGGCTTATAATCTCTTCTTATACAACTCACACACGTGTTCCAATCTTCTCGAATTCTGGATTTTTGTTTTTCCTTTTTTTACCAAAAGGACGTTTTAATTGCAAAAAAGAATACAATGACAAACAAATGAAAAGGAACCGGGTTCGTTTTATTTTCGTTTCACAGAGGTAAAACTAAAAATAGATACAAGGGTAGTCTATTTCTATTTATTCTTTATTGCTTCGAATTGACTTTATAGCACACGCAAAGATTTGATGAGGGAAAATATAAATCAAATCGGTGTTTGAGGGTTCTAGTGCGTGCAAGTTGGACACGAAAATGTTGTTCTTTACTAAACAAAATTGAAGTAATTAGAAAACAGTATCAGGGAGCAGTTAGTTAATGTCCGAAGAACAATTTCAGTGGCATTAATCAGTTTGGTTTCGTAGGGTAATACATACATATATTATATAGTCCGTTTTGAGTAAGCTTTAAATCAAGACTAAAGGTAATTGTTGGAGCTCCATACAGAAAATTTGGAAAACTGAAGAACAGATATAATTTCTGTGATCTTATTGAGAATAAATCTTTCACCTTTCAGAACATAAAAAAACACATCTCTAGTGAGCTAGTTTAAAGGTAGATAAAAACTCGTAGTTTTGAATTTAAACATACTTGGAAGCGTGGACCTATTTTAATATTCATCCATTCTTAATTGTTTAGAACTCATTCATTCGTTTGGAACTCCATTCATTCGTTTGGAACTCCATTCATTCGTTTAGAACTCCGTTCATTCGTTTAGAACTCCATTCATTCGTTTAGAACTCCATTCATTCGTTTAGAACTCATTCATTCGTTTAGAACTCATTCATTCGTTTAGAACTCATTCATTCGTTTAGAATTCATTCATTCGTTTAGAACTCATTCATTCGTTTAAAACTCATTCATACGTTTAGAACTAATTCATTCTTTTAGAACTCATTCATTCGTTTAGAACTCATTCATTCGTTTAGAACTCATTCATTCGTTTAGAACTCATTCATTCGTTTAGAACTCCGTTCATTCGTTTAGAACACCGTTCATTCGTTTAGAACTCCGTTCATTCGTTTAGAACTCCGTTCATTCGTTTAGAACTCCGTTCATTCGTTTAGAACTCCATTCATTCGTTTAGAACTCCATTCATTCGTTTAGAACTCCATTCATTCGTTTAGATTTCATTCATTCGTTTAGAATTCATTCATTCGTTTAGAACTCATTCATTAGTTTAGAACTCATTCATTCGTTTAGAACTCATTCATTCGTTTAGAACTAATTCATTCGTTTACAACTCATTCATTCGTTTAAAACTCATTCATTCGTTTACAACTCATCCATTCGTTTAGAACGCATTCATTGGTTTAAAATTCATTCATTCGTTTAGAACTCATTCTTTCGTTTAGAACTCATTCATTCGCTTAGGACTCATTCATTCGTTTAGAACTCCATTCATTCGTTTGGAACTCATTCATTCGTTTAGAGCTTATTTATTCGTTTAGAGCTCATTCATTCATTTAGAACTCATTCATTCGTTTAGAACTCATTCATCCGTTTAGAACTCATTCATTCGTTTAGAACTCATTCATTCGTTTAGAACTCAATTATCATCCATTGGTTAAAGACTTGTTTGTTAATTCGCTTAGAACTTATTTACTTATTTTACACTCGTTCAGTCATATAAGATTCATTTATTCGTTTAGAACTCATTCATTTCTCAAGTACTCACTCATTCGTTTAGAGCTCATTCAGTTCTTCATTACTCATTTGTTCGTTTAGGACATTCATTTAGTGAGGAGTTGCTGAATCGTTTACGAATCATTTAAAAAACAATCTGTGCTTAGGAATTCATTCATTCGTTAATTACTAGTTCAGAGCTGACTCATTCGTTGAAGACTCATCCATACGGTTACTTGTTGAACACATATTTATTTAATCACTTCTCCAAACCAAATACATTCTGCTCTTAGTTTCTTTTATCTTTCATTGAAGCTCTCTTTTGCTTCTTATTTTACAAAAAATTTTGCCACCATTCCAAAACCCTCAAAGTGTTTGAAAAAAAAAAAAAAGAATAGCTTTAATGAGTCCATTATTTTGTGCCCTTTCCTTGAAATTGATTTCATTACACCCATTACCCTTCTCTACTATCGTCTGACACACCCGGCACGCCGGCACGTTAGCAGACTGGTTTATTCTTCATGAAGAAGCTCACCTGGAAATAGAAGAAAAAAAAACACCAAATTAATTTTTGACATAATTATATGTTGGAGTAAAAAAGAAAAGGAAAAGAATTATGAATCAAAAAGCAAAACCTTCCCTGTGCAAAAACCAAAGAGGATATTTTCGCGTACGAACTACCTACCAACAGAGTGGAAGACACAACTACTGAAATTTTATCCAAGATCAAGGGTCAGACACAAAAACTGGTCATCGAACCACGTAGAAGAAGACTGTTGCCTACATTTGCTAAAATCCAATTCAACCCAAACCGCACAGTTGTTGAAAAATGAATGTGAGCAGAAATGAGAAAAAACTCACTAGTTATCCTTGAAAAAATCCGGAGCCATTAGCAACTTTGCTGGGAAGAAATACAACGAACCGTGTCGGTCTTATTTCAATATGGAGATTTGTTTTTTATTATTTTGATTCGCTACTTGTAATACATAACATGAAAAGTCCTAAAAATCAGGTTTAAGCTCCTAGCGCATTCCACTTCCACTAAGCAAGTTCTCATTCAACTCGTGAGAATGTGACCCAATTCAACAAACTTCGATGATGATGATGTTTATTTTTTAATTGCATACGTGAGGGTCATTTGTGGCCAATAAGTTTCATAAATTACATGTTCACCCTCTTTGTCACATGCGCTATGGGGGTTGTTGAATTCCAACCAAGTGACTTGTTGTATGTGATGTTGGCTGCCTGATCTGCTACTGGATAGTAGTGCGAACTTGGATTTTTAACCTAGACCAGGGTATACTTGAAAACCGATACAGACAGAGTTGCTAATTGAAAGGTGACACCTAATTTGCAAAATCGCGTGCAAATTCACACTGTTAGTGTTATACGCTTTGAGCACCAAACGGAACAAGAGGGTGGATGGATGAGAGACACATTTTAGTATGTAGTGTTGAAAGACTCTTTTCAAACTCGTCAAAGTGAAACGGATTATGCATCTGATAAACCAAGTAAAGATCACACACAATCAAACAAACTTATGGGGCAACCTTGTTACATTTTTATAAATGAGTGAAGCACAATTAAGAATTGACAAACTATCATTTGAGTTATAAGATGGCATTGGAGATGTAACTGCTTGGAGAGTTATGAATTAACCGCCGAGGCTGATTTAAATGAACTCATCCGTGAATTTATTAAGATGAACTAAGAATGGCATAATTTAAAGAGAGGTTATACAAGTCAGCCGTGATCTTATCTTTAAAGACATGTTCAGATATAGATAGGTAATCAAAAATACTACCTTTTTTTGGGTGAACTTGACAAGCTCCAGTGACTTTAGCACCTTTTAGCACACACATACGAATTTTACAGGCCAACAGTCTACTGAATTCATTAATTACTTTGAATTTGATTCGGTATCCACGATAACAGTTAAGGCGAGCAACAAGTATGAGGGTGGTTGGAAAATGCAGGTGGTCACTTT
The DNA here is from genome assembly GCA_949752695.1 of Melanostoma scalare. Taxonomy (NCBI): domain Eukaryota; kingdom Metazoa; phylum Arthropoda; class Insecta; order Diptera; family Syrphidae; genus Melanostoma; species Melanostoma scalare. Next base: position 2,575,146 of record OX456985.1, read on the forward strand.
CAACGATCCTCAACCATTTTCTGCCTGAATTAAAAATAAAGAGAAGCTCCTAATAAGAGTGTGCCGTTATTCTTTTTAATTTCGGAACACTCTTCCAGCACACACTTTGTTTTCAAAATAAAACGACAAGATAACAGAGCAAAAGCCTTAAGGCAGCCAACTTGACATACATTTGTGAACTTATTAAGGAGCAGACGTAATCTTTTCAGTCTTAGCTTAGTGGTCTGTCCAGAGCTAAGAAAGGAAAAAACTTTAATATTGGCACTTCACTTACAGGAATTGAGATCGTCTCCAGACATCGAAGAAACTTGTATCAGTTATTTGGTACAAACCATGACCGAAGTTTTCCAGTGAGACTACGCTCCCAAAAAGACACCTGGCAAGCTAGGAACTGTCGTATTAAAACGACGCACTTTATCGAAAAACTAATGCACATAACAAACTTCCACAGGAATCGTTTAGTGCCTATGTTCTGTGACGAAGTTGCAAATCCTTAGCCTACACCAGGTACCATTCAATCAACAACCATTCGATGCAGCCATTGAATATCCATGTTGATGCTGATGTCATACGATATTTTTTATTCACAGCCATAGAACTCACATTCACTAAGTACTTTTATAGTTTTGTGTTACAGGCTCCAGGTCTCTTTGGAGTACGAGACATAAATCCCGCCATTAGCATCTTAAAAATTTTCGAGTATTTTCAGCGGTGGAGCTGTTAATGCCAATGTTTGAATGTTAATTTGTCAGCGATTAAAATGTGGATTACCAACGTTTAAGCTATTGAAGCCTGCACTTGACTGTAAATTGCCAGTAGGATGACGCAACAGAGCGGAGAGCCCCAGAGCCCCAGAGCCTAGCGCATTGCTCATAACCTTACCTTGTCAGGAATGGAGAACCAATTTTTTGTCGATTTCAAAGAGCTAATAGAAAAAAACCTTTTCATGGCAATACAATGACTATCGGAGGACCAGCCAATTTCTCGAAACGAAAGGCGGCACCCGTGAAAAAACACCACATGCACCATCAATTTTCACTTTAAAATTTAGGGTTACTACCCTGGTGGTAAATGATCTGGGTACTTCAGCTTAGCATCAAACCTTCAAGCAATAATAAGTTACTCGATTAGCACTACTCGTTTATGTGCAACAACTTTATATATATAAAAAAAGGTCAAAGATTGAGAAAGTTGTTACTAGTGTTGGTTGCAATAGCTGACAAAAGACTGCTTTGCTACTGGACGGAAGTTTGTGGAACTGTTCGTAGAAGCAGTGAGTCTGGTAAAATACTGATTCGTATTTCAAAGCATCTTATTATTTGAGGTGGTAACTGGTAAGAGCCTTTGACTAATTTTAACGAAGCTCGAGATACTTTTCCCAACAAGGTCTTTCTTCCTTCGCATCAACTCTCTGACAAGTCATCCATTACATGCATTATGGCTGACAAGCCCAGTTTTTTACATTAACTTTTATAAAAAAAAAAAAAAAATACGCAGCTTGTTTAACTAAGGACGGTGGTTTATAACAAAACTGTTGCGTAGTTTTCATTTTATCAAAAGTTTTTATCAAAAGTTGAGCCAAGGTCTGGCGAATTTCACACGATGTTGTAGGGTCTAAGGCCATAAATTCACGAAAATCATCCAGCGCCTCATAAAAATACACCGAAAACACAAAATGACAACACCACAACCACCGGCCATGCGAACCGCCCGTTCATTAAACAAAACATTGATTTAGCGATGTTCCGCATTAATAAATAAAAACAAAATAAATAAAATGCAAATTATTATATGAAACACCACCGTGTTTTCAATTGTCTTTTTGATTTAATTTTATATTTCTCTTTTCATTAATTTATGTTGGGATTGGGAGGCAATCGTTATATTCTACACTCCATATTCAAAACTCACCACCCCTATGCGTATGCATTCGGATTACAATACCACCACATATAAATTCAAACAACGATTTCAAACGAACATATAAATTCAAACTACTCACGCGGGTAAAGGAGACCTTGAGATACAAATCTTTCTGACCGTTAATAGTCGGTTGAAATTTTAAATTCCCTCTTTGATATTTTGTTCAAGATTACCCGCGAAGACTGTAGAGTAGAGAATTAATTTGCAATAACACAGCGTCTGACGAACAAAAGCACCGACAATGGAATCGAAACGAGAAAAAAATAACAAACAACGCTTGAGTGATTTATAGTGGAAGACGGATGGTAGGACTTTGATGACCACGGTCAAAAGTCGTAACCTTCCTCCTATCCGGGACTAGTAAGACTTTAAGCCAAGTCTAACTTTCAATTTCTTTTCTTACTTAAAAAAAAGTAGTCTCCTCGTGTTTTTTTTGTTGAAATTTAATACTTTTTGACATACTTTTGGCCACAAAAAGTTTTGTCATTTTTGCATCTATCACATCTCACTTGTAATTTGACATCCAAAGATAGACTTAAGCCGACTTCGCTTCATGAATTGTCTCTTTTTGTAATTTTTGTTGCCGATGAACTCATTCAAACCAAATTTTTGAAGCTCCTCTCCGCGTGTTCTAAATATGTCATGCATTGACTCTTTCTTAATCTGATTTGTAAGTGATGGCGCGGTATTATTGACTGATTGATTGTTTCTGAAGTTCATCTGTTGAAAAATATGAGTGCCTGGGTTTTTTTTGTGTGCCACTTCACATAAATTTCAAACGTGTTACCGCGTTATTGTTTGTCAAGTGCTTAGTTGAGTGGCAGTTAGTACAGAAGGCAGAGAAATTTGTTTTTTCAATCGATGACATATCGGCTTGTTATTTTTATTGGAATAATTTTTTCATTACATTTTGCTAATTTGTTACCATACGAAATGGCTTCAAGTAGCGATTGGAAAATTGCAGCAAAAGAACAATTAATTTCTTAGACTCAGTTTTACTTATTTGATTTTGAATCAATAGGAAATTTTTTCGAGCTAAGGACTATTTTCAAGGTTTTCTAATAGGGCCACCAGCCCTAAGAAGTATTCTTTGGTTGTTTATCTAAGATAGAAACTCTGAATAATTTCGACAACATAACTCGCGGACACTTAATCGGCAAAAAAATGTAGCTGAAAACTCTATGCACACAAAATCAGCAAGGCAAGGCAACCAAGTGCTAATCACAAAAACAACAGCTTTTCTCAAGCCTACTCTACTAGCAATGTAGATCAAGCAGTGGCTTCATATGTCGTAAGCTGAATGCCAAAGTCATTTAGATTTTGTTCTGCTTCTGTTATTCACATGTTCTTATGACCAAGAAATCCATAAGGTATGTCAACGAATCAGACAAAATCAGACATTTGGTGAGGTCAGATCTTGTTTGTTAGAGTACCAATCCTGTTGACCAGCTACTTTTACCTGATGTACCCAGAGATTCTCATACTGCCAGGCAGCAGTACTAGCCTCTTTTAAGCTTGTGAGTATTGCTTGTTGAGAACCACTCAGTGGACTGACAAGAACCAGTCAGAGCTCAGAGGACTATTGAGAGCCCGCCAGAAAATCGTTGAGTATTCAGAGCCAGTCAGTGAACTGTTGAGAGCCAATCAAAAGCGTTTAACAAGCCCTTTTGATTGGCTTTCAACTTGTCAAAGTTTGAAGGATTATCGGGAACTAACTCGAAAGCTTTCAAAAACTAAAGGAGGATTGTTGTTTTTTAACATAATTACATAGTTAGTAAAATGGGATTCATTTTAGACTGGATAAATATCAAATATCCATTTCCGAAATTTTATAACCAAGAGAGGATTTAATCCTTTTACATTGTTTAGGGAAGTGGAGAAAACCATTTTTCTTCTTGTCTAGCTATTTGTCTTCACTACCAAGAATCTGATTTGGCTAACTAGGCTGGCTACTTCCACAAAAAAGAGCACCGCTATGTTATGTTGGGACGATGTTGAGAATTCACTGACGAAGACTTGAAATCTGATAAGAGGATCGGAGCTTAGAAACCTGTTTCGAAAAGGCCTCGAAGAAGAATCCTTATCCCTTACACAGCTTAAAAAAGAAAAAATCATAAAACAAAACGAAGCTAAAAACTGGAAAAGAACAAAGCACAGTCGCTAATGGACAGCCCTGCGGTTCTCCATTCAAATAAAACTAAATAAAACTAAAGGTATCAACGCTATATTAGGACGATGTTGAGCCTTCGTTGACGAAGACTTGAAATCTGATCAGAGCATCGCAGCTACCAGCTAAGAAGACATTGTTTGAAAGTATTAATTCCTAGAGACAGACCTTGAAGAAACCCTTACAGGGTTTAAGAAGGATAAAATCATAAAACAAAACGGAGAAAAACCGTACAAGAAAAAAGCACAGGCGCTAATGAACAACCCTGTGGTTCTTCATTCAAATTAAACTAACTCTAACTTGGGGTCAAATTTAAGATGTGACCTCCAGTTCAGTTAACCAAACTCAAACCTCCACATACCTTCATGCCATCAAGGTATTCAAAACTACCATCAACTTCAAAGTAATCCTTTTACATAAAAGTAAACATTATACTTCAGTGTGACGACTGCGACACAATTCAAATGTGGGTGCTTAGCACACTTTATAGTCTGCAGTTGTCGTCATGGCACGTCTAGTGTCGCTTTGGATGAATTCATAAGTACACATCCTAGTTTTACTTTTTTTTTTGTCCTCTTCTTTGTTTTATATTTCCCACTCATATGTTTGTATCCCCGTTGCGAGCGGTGCAAATAAGTGATTGTACAAGTGATGTGTGTGTGGAGCCACCATCATCATTTATACCCAAAGTTGCATAGCGCCGTGTTGTGTAGGAAGGTATGAAGCGCACCAGCAGATTCAACTCTCGCACTCCAGGAGAAGATGCGATGGCGAAAAATTCTTGCACAGACAAACAAAAGGTGGGCTTTGTCACATTCTGTTCTTCGCGCGAGTTTCCTTTTAGCCAACACCAACACCAACACCACCACCATCATCCATGCAGTTTCTGAATCAACTTCTGTCCGTCCGTCTGTCCGTGGGTCCAGGTGAATGAACTGATTGTGTTCATTTCGTTTCGTTTCCCGTACCTATTCGTATTATTCTGTATTTATTTACTTTACTCGATAGTTTAGTCGTTTTTGTTGTTGCTGTTGTTGTTGTTGCAGTTGTTTTGTTTTTATGTGTGTGACAAAACGGAAGCGCACATTGAGACAAAAATAAAAATCAACGGCTATGTTCGTCAAGTACACTGTATAATGTGGATAAATAGAAGTTGGGGTAAACGGAATATGTATTATGAAGAAACAGTCAGTTGTAAAGTGAATGAATGCGTACGCTTTTTCCTCGTATACACTCGACGAGCAAGTAGCTTTTTTTTTTTGTTCTGTGTGTAATTAGCCAGTGCCATGGAAGTATAAAGTCTCTAGGGAAGAAGAATCTCTTCGGAAATTACTTTGTTATGAAGTTGGTTTGTATGTAGGAATAAGGCGAGGGGGCCTTTCTCAGTTTCCCCCTTTTTTCATATTTGTGTTGTTTTATTCATCGTTTTTCACTGAGGTACTCTTGTAATTTCATTACAAAGTTCTTGTTGCATTCTGTCGTGTTTTTACTTTAAAAGGAAATTGCATTACAGTTTTGCTTCGAAGAAAAGAAGGCGGAAGATTTGAAGAAGAATCAAATGGATTGTCATTGCATGTTTCATGGTTGTTGCCTTTTAGTTTTTGTTCTTTCGGAGAGTTAAATAATGTTATTTCATTGTTGTGGAGGAGCAGACAAAAGAAGAAAACAGAAAAAGGTTGAAGAGGTTAATTCTCAAGTTAGTCATCGAGTAAAGCTAGTGGAACTAAATGCTTCCAAGGAGGAGCTCGAACACAGGATTGACTTGGTTGTCAGTGGTCAGAATGTAACTCCACAGGATGGCGTTATTTGACAAATGGTTTTTGAAGCAGGCCTTGACAATAATTTGGATAACAATTCGAGTAAATGTTGTTGTATTTGGAAGGATAACTGAAGGCTCGATAGGATTGAAGGAAGCTTGCATATTCTCTATTTATACACATACATGTTAAATTTTAATTTCAACTTATCAATTTCATCCTTTTTCAAGGGATCGCTTAACGGGTGTTGAACCTTTGTCGAAAATATTGCATTTAACACATTTCAACAACATTTTTCACAACAACTTGTTTTTGACACAAGTTTCTTCGTGGGAGAGTTAATAAACTCCTCATGTCGAACATATTAGCCCAAAGAACTTTGAACGGGAAGGTGAAAACTGTCAAATGCTAGCCATCTTTACATTTTCTCATACAAAACAAATCGGAAGCAGAAAGTTGTCATTGGCAGAAGTTACTCTCAATACAAAAACATTTTAGCCGATGTACCCCAAGGCTCAATAATTGGTCCGATATACTGTTCTGTATCTTTATAAAAGACTTTGTCAGTGGGTGCACTAATGTTAAACTACACTTATATGCAGATGACTTGCAAATTTATATATCTAGACCTATTGGGCTCATTGAAGATCTTGTACTACGAGTCAACGAAGACATGTCAGCGATTTTGAAGTGTTTTTATAAAAATGAACTTCTTCTCAACCCGAATAAATGTAAGTCCATTATCATTGCCAAGAATATGTATGACCAGGTGATTTTTTCAGCGATCTTTCTAGGGGAAAATCAAATTCAATTTTCTGAAAAAATAACCAGCCTTGGGTTTAAAATAAACCGTAACTTGTCAACAAATGACCACATTAATTACGTTGTTGGCCAGATTTATAGTTTATGATTATATGTTTACGAAAACTTTGGATTTGTTCGCAATTTACACCCAAGAACACAAAGCTTAGATTTATTAAGACACTGATTTTGCCATTTATTACTTATGAATCAGACTTTTATTGTAAGCCAGATTCTCTTTCATACCACAAACTCTTGGTTGCGTTTAATGAAATGGTTAGATATGTTTTTGGTCTTAGAAGACACGAACATATATCTCATCTTCATAAAGAAGTACTTGGCTGTTCACTTCAAAGTTTCCTCGAGTTAAAATGTTGTTTATTTATGCAAAAAAATCATTTATTAACCCTCTTACTTGTTACGAAAAAATTCACTACGGCAGAACTACATGCCTTGTACCACCTCAAGCTAGATTTCTTAATTTATCACGCTTATTCTTTGTGTATGCAACCAGGGTTTGGAACAATCTCGCTACTCCAATGAGACAAATAATTTCTACAGCAAAGTTCAAAAGCATAGCCTTAAATCACTTTGCAAATTTGGGTATTAGTATGCACTTTTACTATTTGAAACAAAGCTACAATTTGTGCAGCTTTAACTTTTCCGGAACTTTTTATATTTGAGTAACGTCTAACAGACTTTGACCGGTCTGTTTTTTCGTTTTATCTCGTTTTTTCGTACTACCATTTAATAAAATCGGACAAACTGCCCAATCTAGTGCACAAAACGAGGGAGAAAAAAAACTAATATCGACAGTTTTTCAAGCGAATTTGGATAAAATCGTATTCAACTTGAAGCTTGAAGGTTTTTTTTTTACTGCTGTTTATTTGATTTCAATATCTTTTCTTTCTCTCTCTATATTTTCAATATTTCTTCAATTTTTTTTCTTGTTCTCTTTGTATATCTATCTCTTTCTCTGGTTACATCTCTCTCTCGTTCTCGTTCCTTCTCTATCTATCTCTCTGTCTCCACCTCATTTTTTAAGTCCTATTCTTCTCTGTCGCTCTAAGCCTTTCTCTTCCTCTACTCTCCCTCCCCCTCTAACTCTCTTTCTCACGCTCTTCTTTAACTTTATCGCTAGCTTTCCCTTTTTCTCTCTTGCTCTCGCTCTTAATTTCTTTCTGTCTCGCTCTTTTTAGGTTTAGCCAAAATTTGTCAATATTTTTAGTTCAAATACGATAATTTTATCCAATACCATGCCATTTTCAAAAACAAAAACAGTAGCATATCTTTATTTTAGAAAACCATGCCATAGAACGTATACTGAAAACCATTAAACCCTCATACCTTCCTAACCTAGAACCTCTTGTTGAAGTTTCGAAAGGCTTTTTTTCTTTGAAAGTAAACAAACAGTTACCTGGTGAATGAACTCAGTAGAAGGTTACTCTCATTTACTTCCTCCTTTGAAACAACAACCCATTTAGAATGAAAACTTTTATTTCTTGCTTTTCATCATCCAAATGCAATTCACATTCGGTCCTTAATGTACCGCTACATAATACGAGATGCTAACAAACGTATCGTAGCGTTGCATTTACCCCTTCTGCTGTTATGCTTTCGTTAATTGAGGACACAACCCATTTGTCACCATTGACAGGGTTCCCTCACCTCAAATGCTAAGGCATTCACACTTTACAACTATCCATCCACATCAACTAAAAAAAAATGAGCTTTAGTCCTAGCAAATGGGTTTTCGCTTTTCTCTTCATCGCGTCTTCCGCAAAACTGGATGAATTCTTCCGGGAGTTTTAGTCAGGCTTTATATTTTCTTATTTTTTCTCCACTGTTTTGAAATGCACATATGCATTTGCTTCTGTTGGCATGGTAGGGAAGTTTATTCGGTTAGTGGGTCTGAAATTTACCTCTGAAAGCCCAACTAATTTTGACTAATTAGTATTTTATATCAAAAGAAAAAAGTCGTCAATTTGTACAGAATCTCGTTCCGGGTTAGATATTCTAACATAAAAAGTTATCCTCTTGAGAGGGAAGCAGAGCTCTTGTCTTTTTAAATTGAAGAGGATAATAAAACAAGAACAATGAATGAAGTGAAATCTGATATCTGATGACACACTTGTACTTTGTGGTGAAGAGGCCTTCTCCTCAAGTACGCAATTGAGCGATGTCAAACGGTGCGACGGTTTTAAATTACTCAGTGGGATAAGCTACTATTGTCAGGAAATTGGTCTTAGAAATGGAATTGAAATTGGGATAAGTAATGTGATTGGTTTAATTTTTCCTGTAAAACGGGGTTTGGCAAGCAAACCAATCAATAATCAATCTTTGGCCCAAGCGCAAAAGATTTCCGTACTAAACACAAAAGTCAAATTGACAGCAAAGTTTTCAGTTGGTTTGAGTCTTGCAGGGTCAGTGAATTATGATTCCATGGAAATAAAGTTCTGCAAAACCATTCAATTTCATCAAATCAAAAATACTGCAATCAAATCATCTGTCAATTGTGTGCAAGATGCAACAATGCTGTCATCGTTTTTGCCACTGCCTGTCACCATGGCTGTCAATCAAATTTGGCTACCTTACCTTGAATGCGCTTCATTTGCACAGAAATAAAAAAACAAACCAAAACAAAACTCGGTCGATAAAACTTTTAACCTTTTTTCCATGAAACACAAAGTAAAGTAAACAACTGCATTGTTGTGTCGTCGAAGTCGTCGTCGTCGGTCGTGTCATGAAATTGGATCTGTAATATGTAAAATGATGTCTTTTCTATCAGCGGGCGCAGTGTGTGAGTGGAAAAAATTGTTCAGCGGTTGGGGTGAAGGTGAAAAACTTGGTAATTCTATACCAATCCGTGAATTAATCCCCTTCTCTCGAATGTATACAAACTATACTATAGCTGCAAACCGCGCCACCAGGTGGTGAGCGTTTTGATGGTCATCATCGCATTGCACCCATCTCTCATCTACATGCTATGCAATGCAACCAATATGTGCATTTTCACGCAAATTAAACAAATGGAAAACTCTGGCACTGTGTAATTTGATGCTAGTGTGACAGCAGAAGTGTTGTGTGGTGGGAGGTGGATTTTCTTGGTAGATAGGTACATAACATTGTTTTAACGCTTACGGGGAACAAAAAGAGATTTATGTTTTGCCAGCATGTTCACTGGTTCTCCATCGTCAACGTAGTCGTTGCCATCGTCGTCGTCGTGGCCAACGTCTCTCTATTTTGGGTTTTAAATTACAAAATAGTAACAACAAAAGTGTGACCGTAACCTAATTTCTATCTGCTAACAACAGCGTGTGAGGTTTTCTCTTCTTCTAGCCAACTCAAGTGTTGGTGAGTAGTGAGTTATTATACGCAATGGAGAATTCAATTCAATTTAATAAAAATAAGCAATTCTCACGCATTGGAGATCTTTTGTGTGTTGTATTTTCTCTCTCTCCTTTTTCACATCCGTCATCTTATGCCCTCAAGACAAAAACACAAAGGGGGAGGAAGGGAGAATGAAAGGGTTAATTGACTTTGGCGTGCATTCCGTTCACACACACACTCATTATATGATGACTTCCTTTCAAAGACGTCAACAACGTCGACTCCTTTGACGGATGGCAGCGAGACGTGCAGTTGTCATAACCACGTCTTGTGTAAACAATCGCCTTGTCTCTCCCCCATACGCAGCTTTAGTGATTGATGAGATGCAGATTAATGACACTGACACACAGGAGGGGCGCGCACCGCACAACTTCCAACAACAACAAATACCACACAAACATCCACATCTTTTTGACGTCCATCCTTAAGTTAACTAAACAAAATGCTAATTTAAATACACTAATTGACCTCGAGTAAACTGGCGGCGGCAGCGGGCGTGGGGTGGCCACAAGGCGGTGTAAGGAGGCCAAACAAAAACAATTTTTTTCACACATGAGTGCGATTAGTAAACGACCGACGACGATTGTGACCACGATGAATCGTCGAGCTCGAGATCTTGAGGTTTTTTCTCGACTCAACTTTTATTACTTTTTGGTAAATTTTTTTCTTCTTTTTTTCTCATCTTATTTTACTTGGTTCTTTGACAAGACAAATGAACTTAATGAATTTTGATTGCTTAAGGGTTCGCTACGCAAATTTACCACTCACGACGACTACGCTGCCGACTAAAAATGAGATGTTAGTCAGCATGATATGGCGGCAAAGTCCAAAACGGCCCAAGTAGTTCATAATGCACGCAGAAGTGGGTATAGTCGTATGTTAGCAAAACGTTTTTTTTTCTTGCAAGGTTAAACCTCCGTCTGTCATCGTTGTTGCTCTATTTGCGAGGACTCGAATGGTAAAGCCAAAATACATTTTTAATAGGTTGGCGGTGAGCTGATGGTGTGTGGTATTTTCGGTGCTGCAACATGTGACTAATTTGCATTGCAATTCATTTTATTCACTTTCATCCATCGAAAATGGGTATTTTTAGAAACAAGCAGTCTGTGGCGCCACAGCCAGATGTTTCCTAATTTTCTTGGACCAATCAAGTGTTAATTTAAGTGTTTTGTTTGGAATAAGGAGACTTCATATCGTATTGCGAATGCCAAAAAGAAAGTATCAAAATTTGCAACTATTGATAAAATTGTGCACATGTTTCCACTTTCTGTTGTGATACATTCATTACGAGTGCGTCTATGATCCTCTCTTTTTTGCTTTCCAAGCCCGAAATCGTACGATTCCTGTGGTGTGGTTGTTGGCTTTGTTAGATTTCAAAAATTATGTGTTTTGAGAAAGTAGGACACTTTCATTGGCAAAATGTACAAGTGGAAATGTAAAAAAGGCCATGATGATTGCAAGACATTAGGTACTGAACTAGATTCCTTCGTTCGGTGTTTTATAGAAAATATATTAATTTTTGCAAAAATGGCTTCTGTGTTTTATAAATTTGGCTCGAAGGGCCAAGTATAAGCTACAGCTCGACTGCGGACTCTTTATCACCATGGTGCTGTCCACCGAACCAGTCCAAGTCTATGCAAACCCAAAGAAAGGAAGATATTCAATTTCTGCCTTCTTCAAGATCTACTACACCATACTTTACGTTGACAGTGCGTTTGGGCTGCTTTTGTTTTGTTGTTTGCCTCGTGTCACTTAAAAGTGCAAAGGTGTAGTTGGAAACATGCGCGCGTTGTATTGTGGGTATGAGAATAATTGTATGAACTGTTTCACCATACTTTACGCACAAAAGAACAATTGCTGATAAATTAGAGCACGTTACGAAAGATTGAGGCTGCGAACAAGAAAGTTAATTTGTGCTTAATTTATTTCATTGATTTCATGCTATTATCGTTCCCCACCAGTGGTAAGGTGTTAATAGTACGTCCTCAACAATACCAGGCTACACTTTTTCTACGGACTTAAGTTGGCACTAATCCATATTGCCTGTGACTTAATGATGCGTGGAGGTTCGTTCAACAGAAAACAAAAATGCTTCCCAAGGGGTGTTGCCTTTCGGGAGGAATTGGCAAGTTTTCCGATAGTAAATTCATTGCCATAAAAACTGCTTTCACAATTATCCATTCGGAATCGGCAGGAAATTTTTGGTTCCCTTAGTTTCCCTGACAAGGTATGAAATGCGATAGGCTATGGGCCACCCTATTTATTCATTCATTTTAAGTCCTTGCTGACATCATTTAGCCAGACTAATGAATTCTTATTCCGTATATTTTTTCTTTCGTTGTATTTATATATTGTATCAGATTTGTAAAAACAAAGAAGGAATCAACATTTTAAGACTTTTTAAGTTAGATCTGACGTTTTTCCCTAGACCATCAAAACACTCGTGGTTTTTAAATTTAAAAATAGATGAATAAGAAAAGTGAGCAAAACTTAATATAGACTAAGTTCCACCTACATATGAATAAGATTGGCAGTGGGATACACATACACACAGTGTCTCTTGATTTAAAAAGGAGCAACTAGATAGCCCATCCAGTATATCTATTACAGTAACTGTTAAAAATTACTTAAAACTAAGAACATTAGTATTCAACCTTGTGGAGTCTCACATATAATTGAGGACCCTTTGAAAGATCAAGTTATTATCTACTGTAGATGAGAGCAATATGCACGACCTGTTCTTTGAAACGAGTAAATTACGGTTTATCAACTTATTCTGTCGTAAGTCGTGACACAAGGATCATTAAATCATAAAGCTTTTATAGTTTTATAGTCTCCATCTTCCATTTAAGCTGGTTAGACTAGCACTAGACGGTGAAGTTAGGATCTCAATGCACTTCTCTCAACAGAGAGCGAGAACAATAAATTGAAAAGAAAAAATACGAATTATATTAGTAGTTCCCATGCATTACCCTTAACCAATCCTGTAACAAATGGATGGGAACTACAATTTTCTACTGGTTTCGAATGGCTGGGTTAGAAAACACTTTCAATTGCAGTTTTAGCCTCGGCATGGGCGATTGATACGAAAGAGCGTTATGGGGTCATATTGATATTAGAACATCGATCTCGCAAACAATAGCCTGGCGCCTTAACAACATCAACTGTGGTATCACTATGTCAGTTACATTTTTTTTTTTTATGAATTAAAGTATTCGAAAAGAATTGATTTTTGTCAAAACTATTTACCTGAGCACTCCAATATTTGTTTCAGTTAAATTTTTAATATATGAATACCAGTCTTTATCAGAAAAATGTTTAAATTGCGGATTTGTGACAACCCTCGAATAAAAGTGAATAAAGCGAATCAAAGCTTTTAGTATCACATTCAAATTACCTCCACTTTATTATCAAAAATACAAATTTCTAGTGACTACAGAGAAAACTACAACAACGCCTAACGCCTGACGCTTAACGCCTAGCGACAACGGAACACGAACAGGAAAATATTCCAGAAATGTATTTTCTTAAAACTAAAAAATCTCACTTATCCGCTAACCATGTAGCTGCTTCTTGTAAAGCGATACTTGAAAAGAAACAATGCACTTCATGTAGAACGCGTGCAGAATTTCAATACGTATTGACACTGAGTAAGTCAAATAGAAATTTGTGCACATTTCAGCCATCACCCCGTTTGATAACATTGAACTTGCAAAGCCGATTAGCAAAGCTATTTATTTTCCACACCGCACCATTGCTGTTTCTATCATAAATCGTAATCACGCCGCGCCGCAGAATGCTCATCCACCTGAGTGAAGGCTTTAAAAATTCCACAAAAAAGACAAAAACAATAATCCATCAATATGCCATAAATTACAATCTCTCTACTCTCTGCATCCCTTTTTTCAGTGTGATCTTAACTTCATGTGCTCCATTCCATCGTGGCGAGAGATTTCTGAAGCCTGAGTCATTCCCATTTACAAATAATAAACCAAAAGACCACGCCAACCAACGGTGATCTATTCACGAACACCGATGAGTAATAAACATAACGTAATTTTACCTCGATCGGATGTGTGAAATGCAGCAAAAGAGGTTTACAAAAAAATTCAAAATATAAAAAAAGCAGCCGGCAAAATTAGTGTGGATAGAGATAAATATAAAACTTATGCATAATATGTCATTAGTGTGAGTTTTTTTTAATCCCCATTTGTGTGAGTGTTGTTACATTGGTTTGTAACTTGTAACGGAAAATTTGGAATGAAATCCAACTAATTTATCGATAGAAGACAAAACTATGCGCTTCTTGTTATAGGTGCTGAGGTAAGACTAAGAGAAAAAAAATATAGGTCACAGATAGCAACCTTATGGGACATCACTTTGTCAACAAAGCTGTAGACTGGTAAAGTGTTAATTGCATTGAGTTCATGGGTTATTTTGTAAGCGACACATTTAATGGAAAAAAGGAATGCCAAGGTTAGTGTGAGGTAATGTTGGTTTCTTTCAAGTTATTTTGCGTCATCCAGAGACGAGACTTACAAAAGCTTGGGTAGAAGATAAAAAAGTGTTGATTCTCTTCGATTGATTTGCCAAAATGAGGCCATCTCCCATATAGGGCGCAATTTTTTGGGTTGAAATTCACCGCAAATCAACACCTTGCTGTTGCTTTGAGCAAAAAAAAAATTATGCAAAAGTTTTACATTATTCTCCTGAAACAGAATAACTCTGACGCCACTTGTTTTTTTGTTTATTTTATTTTTTGTAGTAACGACAGCATCTACTGCGTAGCAGTTTTTTTCATCACGAAATGAAGATGATGTTTTGATCAGCCTTTTTTGTTTTATTCAAAACAGATGCCAATAATTTAGGCTTGTTAAGTTTTTGATGATTATTCGAGACGTCTGCTAATATGACACTTTGTGTCGAATCGAGTTTGTCGTGGGAAATTAAGTGTAATTTTTTGTAAATTTTTTTTGGGAATTCTAAAGCAACTGATCAACTTACTAGGTTCCAATATCATGTACTGAAGTAGTTAAAGGCAAGGTAAGAAAATACAGAAAGATGGGCAATGGGATGAAGTCTTTCGGCGGCAACAGAGGGCTTTTAGAGTGTTCAAAGAGAAGAAAAAACATGTAATTGTTTCGCTTCCACTGGATGGCCTGGAGGTTTACTCTTATATCCCATAAGAAAGACGTGTGGCCCCCTAATTCCAGTGTTGATCAGCGATTGAATGGATATTGTAAATCGACTCGATACATTTCTTATGTTGATGTTATGAAACTGATTCGAACTGCCCAAAGAAATAAACAGTGCTTAAAATAAAACAATTGCTTACACTTAAGGGGCGGTTAGCTCAAACTTATTGTGTTGAATGTGGTCATTGGTCAACAGCATCTTCTACTTACGTTCAGACTTTGAACATTCAATTCAAGCCTCTAGTGCAGAGCAAGTAACATTTTTCAGGAGACGAATATTCAATTCCAGTAAGCTAAGCAATATGCCAGTATTTTACTAAATCCGTCCCATATTTGACCTCTCCCTTAACAATCCAGGTACAAAACTGCAAACCTTTTAAAATGGCATGTCCCGGCAAGCGTGTCTCATGAACCGATTACCTTCTACTTTGTTCCTACTCTACCATGCGGACTTAGACACAACACAAAGACACCTGAAGAGCCAAAGTAGCAGACATTCAGTCTCAATGTTCTTTCGCAAATCCTTCCCATCACCCAAGTGCTAAAAGTCTCGTCATCGCTTAGGAATTCACCTCCAGCAGTCTCACATGAAGAACAAAAAAAAAGGAATACAAAAAGATAATTCCGCCGTGGAACCAAGATGACTTCATCGTTGGCAAATGCTTATTATATTTTCTGATAATCCCCCGTGTGAAGTACAATAAGAATAAAACTCTGCTCTTCAAACTTAAGTCAAAAAGTTCTTTTGAGGTAGAGCGCTGAAACATAAACACGCAAAACATCAACCTCAACACAGTTGAACTTCAAAGATACCACACGATGCGATGCAATGCAAAAAGAACCGCAAACAATATGAATACTGCGGAATGCGCTTCTTCATCCAATCCTAAGGGAACGATTAATGTGAATTGTTTATTCGTTTGTTTTTATACAAAATTGGTGACAATAACAGGAAATGTATTTGAAATACGCTCTAAGAAATCATGCGAAAAAACAAATCGAAAACATTGTTGGCGTCGCCAAAATTTGACGTTTTAATAAAGGCCCACTCGCAACCAACTCATCATCTAAACTCCAATTTAGGAGGTGTCAATTTGATTTTACGCTTCAAATTTACCAAATTGATGTGTCTAGTTTATCTTTCTCGATGCGAAACAGTCTTAGGAGCCACATTAACCTACGTATCAAGCCCAACTTGGTCAACAATGGCTCTTAATCAAGTGATGATTAATAAAAACAGCCGTACACGGTTAAATGTTTTAACTTCGATTTCCAAATGTGTATCGTACGTGTTTAGTCACTGTCTGGTTCAAGTGTTTGTTTACGGTTGTCATCTAAGAGATTGGAAAAACACGAAAAAAACAAAATTAGATTCGGCTTCAATTCAAGATTCTAGCTAATCCCACTTATAGTTTCTTTAGTCTATCAAGAATAGTTCCGTAAATAAATCAAAACCGTCTTGAAAAGTTCATGAACCAAAATCAGGACTGTTATTTTCTATTCATTTTCTTTCGAAATCCTTGCCCATAAACTTTCTTGAACAATTGGCAGGCAGTGAGATTTGGGGTGAATAAATAATAGAACTCAAGGATTTCCGAGAGTTCGAATGTTGGGTCATGATGGTGGTTGGGTTATGGGACGGACAATGAACTCTCAAAAAAAATGTGTCATGTTGGAGGATAAGGAAGGATATCTTTTGTTTTTTGTTTATTGCCTGGAGCAGAACAACGCGCAATGGTTGACTGCGAAGAGAGATGCTTTGCTCTGAGTGTGTACAAAGTTCGATGACCACGATATTTTGTTTATTTTGACGTATAGAGCAGTGGATTGCCAATGGGTGGTGCTTATTTCCAGTTTCCTCTTTAATATGTATTGACAGTTTGTTATTTGTTTTGACTTATGGAATGGGTAGTAAATATTATTGTGAAGAGTGGACCCAGTATTGGGAACTATTGAAGCTTATGACTGATTGTTTTCGAAAATCGGCCTGTTATTCATATGAGAAATTAGATAGAAATGTGAATATCAATTTGACATAGGAAAACAATAATTTATGGGTTTTTTTTCATTCATTTCAATCATTTAACTCATATCATTTACTGCATTCATTTCATTAATTTCATTCATATCACTTACCTCGTTCAATTCATTCACTTCATTAATTTCATTTCATTCAATTCATTCAATTCATTTCATTTCATTTCATTCATTTCATTCATTTCATTCATTTCATTCATTTCATTCATTTCATTCATTTCATTCATTTCATTCATTTCATTTCATTTCATTCATTTCATTCATTTCATTCATTTCATTCATTTCATTCATTTCATTCATTTCATTCATTTCATTCATTTCATTCATTTCATTCATTTCATTCATTTCATTCATTTCATTCATTTCATTCATTTCATTCATCTCATTCATTTCATTCATTTCATTCATTTCATTCATTTCATTCATTTCATTCATTTCATTCATTTCATTCATTTCATTCATTTCATTCATTTCATTCATTTCATTCATTTCATTCATTTCATTCATTTCATTCATTTCATTCATTTCATTCATTTCATTCATTTCATTCATTTCATTCATTTCATTCATTTCATTCATTTCATTCATTTCATTCATTTTATTCATTTCATTCATTTCATTTATTTCATTCATTTCATTCATTTCATTCATTTCATTCATTTCATTCATTTCATTCATTTCATTCATTTCATTCATTTCATTCATTTCATTCATTTCATTCATTTCATTCATTTCATTCATTTCATTCATTTCATTCATTTCATTCATTTCATTCATTTCATTCATTTCATTCATTTCTTCAAAGAAAGCATTTCTATTCACATTTTCAAAAAACATTTCGTTCCAATAAAAATCATTTGGCCCTCACTCAAACAGGACTCATGTATGACTTCATTTGACAATATTTCAAATTACACTTACATAAACCAATTAAAACTTTCTTACTCAAACCCCACAGTAGAATAAAACATTTTACCTGAAACGAAAAGAACAAAAAACCTTCATTTAGTACAAACTAAAACAGATTATGTATTTGAAAAGCAAATTCAATTAAGAATTCGTAAAAAATAATACAATCGTGACAAATTTACTAAAAGACCACAGAGACAGGCACAGGGCCTGGACTGAAGGCAGCAAATGAATTTCAATAAAAATAAAAAAACAAAAACTATTCCATACACAGAGTTTAAGTATCGATACGCGCAACTGTAAAACTCACCTTTGGAGTAAAATATTTTCTATACTTTTTACGACTACGTTTGAGGTAAACTGTTACGTTATCAGAACTAAACCATCAAAACAGAAGAATAATAAAAAATATTCTAATTTTGGATTTTAATATCGTATCAATGAAGAGCTACCACAAAAGAACAATAAACTGATTCAATCGAAATCTAATTCGTCGAAGAAGCTTTGCTACGCTTCATGAATAAAAAAATACAAAGCGTTTTTGTACTCTTAGGAAATATTAATAGGACTTTCGCGGTTTTGTTATAGAAGTTATTCCAATGACCGTGATACTCGTATTTGTATTGACTAATCCATGTGGAAATATCAAAGACGAACGTAATGCGGTTGGAGTAATGTGAATTGTGATGGAAGTCGTTTGTGTTTTGTGAGTCATTCGGGTATAGAAACTTTTATACAAAAAGAAGAAGTTATATAATTTTATTGAACAGTAGGCCAGTCGAGTCAACAATACAATGATACGCAAATTTTGAATGTATAGAAAAATTGAGGTCCAAAAAGGCTACCTTGGGGAACACCATCATAATTGTGATATTTGTTTATATTTTGGCCGAAAAATATCATGACACTGCAAATGTGATTCCGTGTAGAGTGTACAATAGAAAATATTTCTTTGTCTGGTTTAACAAAAATAAAATCAATGAGAGTTTGGTGATTAATGGCCGAAGGAAAGAAGAGGATTGCATTAGTTTTCTAAGAAAATATAAAAAAAAATTTAGGAAAAAAAAGCAAAAAAAAAGGAAATAAAGAACAAAAACAAGAAGTAGTAGTTGAAGAAGGAGAATAATCAGAAGAAAGAAGGAAAAAGTAAAAACAGAAGGCAAAGCCAAAGCATGAGAAGAAATAGAACTTCAAAAGAAGGAAATGCAAAGCAAAAAAAGAAGGAAAAAACGAGACCAAGATTGGAAAAAAGATGACAAAACATTTATTGGTGTTAAGATTCAAGCGATTTAACATACACCAGCAAGATAGATTATCAAGATCGAATTGGAGCTTTTGGCAATCACTTATAGAGGTTACTTTCAGAAAAAGTTTCAGATCATCTGCGTATAATGACTTTATTAACACAGTCAACAATATCATCAATAAATATGATAAACACTAAAGGACCTAGATGACTACCCTGTGGAATACCAGAGGTACATTTTATCTAATTTGAGGTATATTCGTCAATTTTGACTTTTTAAGCCCTTCTTATGAGGAAGAAACAGATCCATTGAAGGAGGCTTGAGTGGAGACCAAATGATTCCAATTTTTTAAGCAGTATTTTGTGACAAACCGAATCAAACGCTTGGCTAAAATCGGTATAAATAACATCAACTTGATCTTTGCTTTCAATAGCGTCAACAACGAAAGAAGAGAAACATGTTAAATTGGTTATTGTTGATCTTCCCGAGATGAGCCCATGTTGGGTACCACTTATATATTCCTTCACTAGGAATCAAGCTCTTAGGAATTGCAGATAGTTCACAAATTCCTCTCTAGTTTTCTACACTGTTTTTGGAACCCGATTTAAAAATTGGAATAGGTGGCAACTCTCAGCTCCAAAGCTCGAAGTTATGTAAATATCGGTGTCAAAAGTTATTTTATTGAGACAATCTGCCTGAAGAACGCATGTGTTCGTCGGTCGGCCCGCTTCAATTCTTTCACGAAAATAGCAAATCAAACTTAAAATAAATCACAAGACAGCTGACAAAATGGCTGTCAATGAAAACACTGTTTCGAATTTAGTATTCTATACCTCTAGAACTTGTATGCTAACAACGAAATACAAATTTTTTTTCGTAACTCCTGTCCATTTTACAGGACCAACAAGATTTTAAGCCATTCAAAGTCTATAGTACAATACCCCTTCTAGTGAACAAATGTCTCATTTCAAACGTACAAAAGCGGTTTCTATAAGACTTTGATACAAATATCAGATTAACAATTCTGCACGAATGAAAACAGTAGGAGTAGGTAGTAGTAGTAGTACACTTTCAATCAAGAACCCAAAAAACTTGGGTTGACGTCAAACCTAAACAAAATAATTGAAATATGCTAAAACCGACAGACCGTTCGTCCGACTTCATCGGCACGTGAAGACCATGAACCCATATTTCGATTCCTATCGCCAAAAATATCAAAGAGTCACTTCAAAGTGTCAATAGACTCACACTTGTTTGCATTTCCTTCTAGTCAGTGTTTATTTTCAAGACTCATTTCAACCCACTTTCAATGAAATCTGATTTTTGTTGTTTTATATTTTTGAAGTTTCCTTTCGTAAGCCCACTTCTTTATCTTTCAGATAAGATCACAACTCAATTCAAGAGAGACACACATAAGAACAATCGAAAAGGTATAATGGCAAAGTAAAGTATTATTCACCGTTCAAATCGAGATTTGACTTTGAAATGACTCGTCGAATTAATATTCAAATGTTTAAACTGCCACCGCATGAATATAAATGTGTAGAACTTCCACCCACCTTATCCTTCATTATCATCGGCTTCTTCTTTTTCTTCTTTTCCTGGCTCTACCAAATGAAACTAATAGAATTAAAAAAAAAGAGAAGAAAATCGAAAGGAACTGCACTCAACTCTCGACTACCATATTATCTATTGAATAAAGTCAAAATAGAATCGGATGTCAGTGTCGTCACTGACGTGTCAAGAATATCAAACGACCATTTAATGAGGGCGAAGTTTGTTTAGTGTTTATTTTCTTCGGATAAGCTGCTAGTGATTCCCGTTGCAGTTGATTTGTGACAATGACCACGATCTCGAGTAAGCGTCAGTCTGTCTGACGTCTGGACATGAACATCAGTTTCTATTGCATCGCTCTCTAGAGTGTAAATAAATGTCAACCAATAAGATGCACGATCGCTACTTTAGCTGATACTGCTGCTACTTCTGGTGCAAATGGAACCGTCTTCTTCGATGACAATCACACATACGCGTCTTCGCCTATAGTACAATTGTTAGAAGATTATTCACAACTCAATATTTCCCCGAACGTGAGTGAGTAAAATGATGCAACAGACGGTATTTTAAGGGGCGATGACAATGGCGTCGTGTCGTCCGAATAGAATAATCAAAATATCGCGCGCCCACACGTTGAAAATTATCCGGTGCCATATGCATTGGTCAAGTCACTTGCATAATTTAGACCGAGAGCCCAGGGAGAGCCACGCCGCGTATGACCGGACATTACTTCAATTGAAAAAAATTAAATTTGATCGTTTTAGATTTAAAATAATAATGAGGTGGTTGTCGTCGGTTATGTTGCTTGTTGACAACCATGTTTTTCTGTTTTGGCATCGAATCGCAACACTTTGTAAGAAATTAAATGGTTTCTTTATACAAATTCGCTTGCTTATCAATTAAAGTGAATAACAAGAGGACCCAATAAGGAGATCAAAGAGTTTGAATACAATGTTTTGAAATGTCAAAACTTTCGCCAATTAACATCGTGTTTCAGATTCGAATGAGGATTGCGGTTAAACGGTCAGTGTAATGCGTGAAATACTCACGGACGTGCTTTTTTTGGTATCGTTGATTTGAACTAAGGTTGGTAAGAAGACAATTGCAGGAACAGTTGCAATTTCAAATGAAATTAGCGATTGAATTACGCAATAGGATCTTAACGCTTTTCACTATGAGCGTAGCCAGGTTTAATTTACGTAATGCCCGGATAGAGTTTGTTAATATGAACCTTGTTTTTGAGTTCTTGCTAAGAAGTATTCGCGAGTATTTGATGGTTTAGTACTTACTGGTTGAGTATTTTGTCGTAGAACTACGCTTGGGAAATACTTGGTTGTGATGTTAGTATTTTCAGTAGAAAAGTTTGCTAGCAGAGTGAAGTGTTTTCTGGTAAAGTTTAGTAATTATTTTAATTGTAGAAACATACTCAACCATTTGTTTCGGGAGTGTTTGCTGGTGGGAGGAGGAGTACTTGCTGGTTGAAATCTTTTCAGTGAAGCACGTGATTCGAGAGTGAAGAATTTGCTGGTTAAGAATTTAAAGGCAAAGTGCTTGCTGAAGGGTTAGTTGCTGATAGGGTAGAGTACTCGTACTTGTTGGTAGAGTACTCGTACTTTCTGGTTAAGTACTCGGACCTACTGGTAGAGTACTCGATACTTGTACTTGCTGGTAGAGTACTCGATACTTGTACTTGCTGGTAGAGTACTCGATACTTCTGGCAGAGTACTCGATACTCGTACTTGCTGGTAGAGTACTTGTACTTGCAGGTAGAATACTCGAAATTGGTAGAATAATTGCACTAGCAGCAGAGTAAGCGTATTTGCTAATAAAGAACTCGTATTCGCTGGTGGAGTACTCGTACCCGTTGGTAGAATACTCGTACTTGTTGGTGGAGTACTCGCACTTTCTGGTAGAGTACTCGTACTTTCTGGTAGAGTACTCGTACGTGCTGGTAGAGTAATCGTGTCACTGGTTGAGTAATCGCACCTACTGGTAGAGTACTCGTCCCTGCTGGTAGAGTACTCGATACTCGTACTTGCTGGTAGAGTACTTGAACTCGCGGCAGAGTAAGTGTATTTGCTAATAAAGAACTCGTATTCGCTGGTGGAGTACTCGTACTTGCTGGTGAGTACTCGTAATTACTGGTAGAGTACTTGTACTTGTACTTGCTGCAAGAGCACTCGTACTTGCCTGTAAAGTACTAGTACTTGCTGGTAGAGTACTCGTAATTGACAGAGTACTCGTACTTGCTGGGAGAATACGCGTACTTGCTAATAAAGAACTCGTATTCGCAGGCGAAGTAATTGTACTTGCCAGTGAGCACTCGAAATTGCTGACAGAGTACTCGTAATTTTTCGTGGAGCACTCATACTTGGTGATGGAGTAGAGTTCTTGCTGTGGAAATTTTCGATGGTATCATTTCATTACTTGCCAGTGTAGTTGTTTTATGAATTACTTGCAGGATATGTACTAACTTCGCGATTGAACTTGAAGCTCAAATACATACTTCCCTGCGTTTTACTACTTTTATTATGTTAAGTACCTGCTTTAATAAAGTATTCACTGGTGGAGAGCTATGCCTTTAGAAAAGACAGCCCACCTTTAAACTACCGAGGAGCATTTTCAATGATTGGACGTCTTGTATACAAAAATTATTCAATAGATACTTTGTCATGGAAGCCCCTTCCTTTTTTCCGATAAAAGTTTAGGAATTCCACGAACAGATTTCCCAACTACCCGAATATATTGCAATACATGAACTCTGAACGCTTATAACACAAAAGATAAGTCTTCTCTATGAAAACCTAAAAAAAAATTAATAGAACACCGATTACGTTTTAAAAAAGTCATAAAGACATGGAGGATCTAGAGATCCATTGACTTCAGAATCCGACCGATTACGTGTTCTTCAACCCAATTTCTTATTGAGATGTTCCCCATTCCCCAATGGATGCTCCACTTTTATGACGAAAATCTCTTATGAAAATCGGTCGGTCTTTTAAAATAAAACTTATTTCAAAGTGCCAACAGTTGGATAAATCCTAAAAACCATCCACTTACCTATAAGCTATGGCAGAACTTTATGAGTGGCAATACCAACTATTTTTTTTTTTTAATGTAGACGCATCCCACCTAGCCAGTGTTCCCATTCTCCCTGGTTAAATACTAACTCAAGTGGCAAGCAAATAAAAACCAGCAGACTTTCGAAGTTATTCGAAGGGTTTTCCTCATTTTCAACACTCAGGTCATCGATCTACCAAAATGCACCTCTCCCTTTCCTTAATTCTTGATAATGCCTCTTCCATGTTCCCGTCGTGAAACTGGGTCAAACATGTGCTAGCTGCTGGCACATCTGTATATAAGCCGAGCTGCCGCAAATCATATATATTCTTCTTTTGTGTGTCCTCCATTTCGTTTATAGTATAGTTTTCAACTTCAATTAAGTTTTATTTTTGTTGTTCGTTTCTTTTCATAAATTTCATTATGAGTTCGTGATCATAACCCAGGGAGGCGACAAGAGGTATATCAAGAGGAAAATTTAAAAGCCCAGCAGAGAGTCAACGAATCGCATCGGTTTCTTAATAAAATTTTTATTCAAAGCCTCCTCTTAAGTCACAGAAGAGAGAACGGGTGGCGGCTGGCGGCAAAGGGAGAAAAAAAAGACAGAAATCATTTTACACGCGATGTTTTGCTGAGTTTTAATTGAAATTAATTTTCAATTTAAAATTGCATAATACCTTCTGTGAAATGCCATACTGTGAAAAATGCATGCCAGAAGGTGGTGGTTGTGCATCGCAGGGCGCGTTAACGTTTAAAGCCTTTCGGATGCACCCATGTGGATTGTGTCTTCTTGGGGCTTTTCCGTCCTTTTAGCCCGTATTTCACTTTCATGTAACTTTACTGATTCGAAAATGAAAGCATGTATGGTGTGCTGGATGGATGGATAAACGAATATCTAGGACTTGGTATAATTGACCTAAATAAAGGAAAAGGTTAGAAGACCTAGTTAGAACTTTAGGATTACATAACTGTGTTACACTTATGCAATCTCATGAAAAAAACAAGCTTCCTTTTCACCTGCACGTTGCAAGTTTAATATGCCTACACTTTACAGTTCTTGCACGAGCCTGCAGGTAGGAGATAAAGGTGTTGAAGGCACAAGTAGAACTATAGAAATTTAACACCACTTAAAATGTGTGGTATGTGAACGTATATGGTATAGTATACTGCATGGCAAATGGCTTATGTGTTAAAAGGGTCATTCCAAACTATTTAAAGCTACCTTCAAGTGGAGAATCGAAAATTATGAGATTATGAAATATGGAACAAGGAGGAAGAATGAAAATCGATTCATACAAGTGGTATATGGAGACCACTAAAGTGTTCTCAATTGATTAGTTTTTCAGTGGTGAGTGTAGACTGTTGAGGATACAAATCTGAAAGGTGTCACTTAGAAGTAATCACAGAGGGTAGAATCTACACGACTGGAGAAAAAATATAGGGCATAACTTATTGCACTCCAAGCGAAATAGAACGATCAAATGATAAAAGCTTTATGAATCGATCGAAATCGCTTAACGGAAAATTGAGTATTGCAAAAGCTTACACGTTACGTTACATGTTCATTATAGTTTTTGTTAATGATACTCATATCCTTAAGTTCTCAATGAAACCATTCAGATGTAAACTTGAACGTGTTGAACAAGGAAGGAGATGTGTAAAATTACATGATTACGTTACGTCACAAATATTAAAAAACCGTTGAGAATTTCTATTTCTTCCACATCCATTCCACTTCTATTTGCGTTACAAGTAGCAGTAGCTATTTAATAAAACAGAGTTATAAACTAATACCAGTTACGTTAGGTTACGTTACGCAATGAGTACAGTGTATTTTTATTTCATTTTAGTGAATCGTCAAAGTGGTAAAAAGTTCAATCTGTGCGTATCATCTGCTTTAAGTTGGAGATGAGTTACTTTATCTAATACAAGAACAAGTAAGTAGATGTGTAAGCCCACATTAGGCTCCTTACCATGGCAGCGTCTTTTGGCTTTTCTCCGAACATCTGGAAAGCTATAACAAATAGAAGGTTGCTATCTGGTAGTACAATGGACCGGTATTTAGGTCTGAGTGCTCCAGCTGGTATTTTAAAAACCTCCAACAAAAAAAAAATAGTGCGTGCAGTCCCCCCGCGCGGAAGAAGTGAAACTTCCTAATATGAAAATGAAAATAGGAAGGGGTAGAAATTTATTTTGAGTGAACTCGTATTGTTTCTTTAAAAGAAAAAGAATTAGAACAGTGTCCAAGTCCAAATCGTATTTATAAACACTTTCATCGCTGTCTAAGAAATGTCTAACTTTAGACACCGAAATTGGTTGTCTAAACTATGGCTAAAGTGACCATTGATACAGCAAAAAACAATTTTGTTGAACATGTTATAAAACACTGTTGAGGGTGTTAAGACCGAAAAAATTAAGTAGTTTGAGGTGCAAAAATACTACTTTCAACAATTCCACTTATAAATTGCACAAATTTGATCATTTTATGAGACTTGGAAAATCAAACATGTTTAGACATGATCAAACATGTTTAGACATGATCAAACATGTTTAGACATGATCAAACATGTTTAGACATGATCAAGCACGTTTAGACATGATCAAACATGTTTAGACATGATCGAACATTTTTGGGCCGGGCTTAAATGGAAATTGCTTATATATACATGATTATGCCTCCGCTAACTACTACATACTCATTACTACATATATCAAAATTCTAATAAAATCTTACAGTTACCACTCACCAAAAGCTCTGATTTGTACATACATACATACATATGTATATTGTCTTCCTAATAAAATTCCGCAGTCAGCACATTCGAGGAGAAACTTAACAATTGGTTTTTTTGTTAGAATAATTTAACTCAATCGATTTACACATTTAGTAAGCACTTATCAACATATGTACATACATATTTACATACATTTATGTATATTATACAAATTAAAAGAAACTGCTTTAGATATTTTCTATCGTTTCATTGGAGAAAAGAGTAAAACTCAACACTGATCGACTTTTCATTTTACGACTGAATATGTTTAACACGGAAGTGTAACGCTGCATGTAACACGGAAGTGTAACGCTGGATGTTTGCAAGTCGCATAAGAAGTTTCACTTCAACTTTAGATATTTTCTATCGTTTCATTGGAGAAAAGAGTAAAACTCAACACTGATCGACTTTTTCATTTTACGACTGAATATGTTTAACACGGAAGTGTAACGCTGCATGTAACATGGAAAAGTAACGCTGGATGTTTGCAAGTCGCATAAGAAGTTTCACTTCAAAAAAAAAAAAAGCCCACATGACTACGTTACGTCACAAATATTAAAAATCCGTTGAGAATTTCCATTTCTTCCACATCCACTCCATTTCTATTTGCGTTGGGAGTAGGAGCAGCAGTAATTTAATAAAACAAAGCTTTGAATTACAGTTAAGTTACGTTACGCATTGAATAGAGTGTGTTTTTATTTCATTTTATTGAATCGTCAAAGTGGGAAAAAGTTCAATCTGTGCAAATTATCTACTTTGAGTTGGAGCTGCGTTACGTTATCTAACACAAGAACTAACGTTATGGTGAAGTAAAATCGACATGGTGATAGGATGTTTTGCTTTCCTATGGTTTAACAGTTAAACCGTGATTGAACGTACTTTCAACCCTGTTACGTGCGAGCGCTTTGAATTGACTTCACGATTTTGTCGTTGGTTTTTACTGTCGAAGCGAACAAAAGTTCAACCAAACCGAACTTTTTGCTATGATTTAAAGTCACGTAACGTTGTCTTGTACACAAACCAACGTAACATCCAAGTTAAAGCGACATTGTGATAGGAAGTACTGATTTCTTATGATTGAGCTAATAAACGTCTGCCGAAACCGAAGCTACAGCGGCATTGTGGTTCAGGCATTAGGAATTAGTTTTTCAACAAGGTATATTGAATGAAAACGGAGTAGTGTTCACTTTCATTCATGACTACGGTACGTCACATGCTACTAGTAATATTCCTTGTCAGGTTTTATAATGAAACCTCACTTATCACGGGAGGTGTCTATACTCTATATGCACTCAAGGAGTGGGCCATGTTGGATTCTGTAACGAGTCATTAGAACGTTGTTATTCTACCATTGTATAGAAATTGTACAGACATCAAAATAGTTTTTCGCTTTGACAAAAGCGAAAACTACATCAGAAAGATAAAAGCGATGCCAAACAGTACTGAGAAATAAGTATTCATTCGGTAGCCGAATGTTTCTAGGAATCGAACCGCAAAGTACCACGTTACAGGCAGACATAATAACATTTACGCCACGGTTGTATCCTTTTTTTGATCTTGCAGGGATCACTGCTCTCCCTTTTGTCTGCTTCACACTCGTGATCCGCCTGTGTACACCACATGACGCCGACTATATGTTGATAGGGACAAACCAAGCTCAATTTATCATTCAAAAATTGCAATCAAGCTCTGGTTCCATTAACCATCAACCCGATTGCACAATAAATCGTAAAACATTTTTAAATGCACACTTCGCCAAAACACTTAATTAATTCGTTTCGCTTTTGCAACTGTCACACATAAAGTAATTATGCGATGCGTAAACATTCTCAAAAACACATGTAATTACCGAAATACTCTGTTCCTCACTTAATTACTCATAAAAGCAAAAATATAAACAAAAGAAACACTTTATCTCTAAATTGTTGGTTTGTATTTTTTCGGCGGTGGCGTCTCCACCCCCACGCAGTCAAAGTGGCAGAACGTACATACAATCCTGTGCGGGAATACACCCCCCCCCCCTCTTTGGTTATTCTTATTCTGAAATTAAAATACAACCACCTCCAACGAAGATCAAAATAAATCTTTCAAAAATGATTTTAATTAAATTGTGATTTGTGGCGGTCTTCAGTTTGTTCCAAAAAAAAAACTCAAACTTAATGAATGGAATAACAACAAATGAATGAGAACGCACTCAGCTACATTATAATTCTTTAGATACACTTGCCATTTTGAAAGTAAATTGCTGCAACTTAGCCCATTGTGAAGCCCTGTGCATTAATAATAATAAGAAGAGTTGACCCAGTTTCATATTTTACAAAAGAGAATATGAAGTGAATTAAAACTTCCCTCTTAATGGTGGCCTTTGTGCACCAACTTGTTTTCTTTTTCTTCTTCTTTTTGTTAAATTTGTGGGCAACATTCCAGAGATTAAATTGATTGGCCGCCCAGCCGGCCGTATGACCAAAATTAGGGACGATCAACTCCAATTCTTTGGATCTCTGTTACGCCACAGGAGGGAGATACTAGTTTCGTTTGATTTTCTCTCTGATAACATCTTTTAAATTTGTTAAAAGAAATCGCTCTTGGCGGTGGCGGTGCAGTGGTGCCGCGCGACGCCCGACGCGACATCTTCAAAACGCACACACGAAGAAAAATATCCCCCCGCAGTCAAGTTCATTGAAGTTTTACCGGAAATTGAAAAACTTAATTGACAGACAGATGAAAAAGAAAAAGAGGAACACTGAACGAATTCCAATATAATGAATGGATACACCTCCTTCGATGAAGGCCAGCGAATTTAATTGAACCGACGAAAATCACTCGATTATTGGTTCTAAATGGCATCGGAGTATAATGGAAAATTTGTTGAAAGACATTATCAACACTCACTCACTCTCTCACACCACCAACACATGCACTGCAATGTTTAGAAATAAAATTTCATTTCGGAATATATTTGTTTAGAGAAGATGCTGCTAGGTACGGATGGAAAGGTGAAAATGACTGTGGTATGTTTTGTTTTGGAATTTCGCAGCCAAATGTGGAATCAAGCAAAATGTAGGTCGTGTTTCTTCTTTCTTTGGTGATTGACTGACATGCGGAAGTTTGAGCAAAGCGTTCGGTATAAGGTAAATTTTTGTTCCTCAAAAAGAAAATTGTAAACACATTCACTTAGTGGAGGAGGACTGATGTGTGATGTTGGGGTTTTCAATGAAGAAAATACACCTGTGCGATGTGTGTGTATGTGTTGGAAATGTTTATTTTTCAAAAATAACAAGGAAGTTCATTGTGAAACGAGACTTTAGAAACTACACTAAAAGCCTTTGGCAATTTTAGTAAAATATGTTGACAGACAGATGAAACGTTGGATGGTGTCCTAGGATGGATTTTATAAGAATTATGTGCAAAACAAAAAACTTATGACTTATGATAAGAAATCGTTTGGGAACTAACGCTCCTGTACTAGTTCAGTTTCAATACTGGGTTCCAGTTTCACCCTAATGTGATATATTTTCATTGAAATTGATGCACTAGGCTATACAAAGGACTCTAATAAGACATTGTTGAAATTGTATACCCAGCCAATCCTTTGTTTCTTCGCTACTGTTGTAAAATTTTGATTTTGCTGTCAGAAAGAAACAAAAAACACGCTTACGTAGCTCTTCGGTAACTAAATCGCTTGGAATGTTCAATAAACCGAAGGTAATCGTCGAACAACAAATCTTCTAGATGTGATCTTTCGGCAAGAGCAGGACCATTAACAGAGGTGTGGTAGGATTTCCTTCTTTCTCTTTGTTCATGTTGATTCCGCAGAAATCATTTGAGAATATTCCAAGTAAACTGCGTTTACCTTTGATGCAATGTCCGGTTGTGAAACGATTGCGGAGGCATCTTCTGATATCTTGTTATTTCATCAGCTTCTGTGATGTTCGAATGGAGGTTAGCATACAAAAAAAAAATTGATTGCTTTCATCGCCTAATAATGCTTTCCGTATCCAAACAGGTTAATGAACAGAGAAAGCTAAAAATTTTTGAAAACATCTAAAGAGCTTTTCAAAGTCCCAATAGCAAGTTCTTTCGTTTTTTTTTCTGGCAACTTTCAGCAGTTTAGACAAGTCAGATACTATCCGAAAAATTGTCCATTCTACAAAGAGAGATAGAGAGAGAGAGTGTCGAAAACATTTGAGATCAAAAGTGGAATACCACAGCCCACCGTTCTAGCCCCAGTATTGTTTTTGTTAAAAGCCTTGTCAGAGGAAAATAAATGAAGTCTTATAGTAAAGGATAACCATCTGCATTGAGAAGAAAAGCTTAGCCTCCTGTCTGAGAGTTGAATGGTTAGTTGGAATTTTGTCTTGAGACAAATCATAGACCGATATTTGGTGGGACCTATTTGAACAACCGACACGGTCTCGGACGTTCGCCTGCATGCACACCTACCGATTTACGACAGTGAAAATGTGACCATTCTGTGGCGCTTTTTCAATATCAAGTTACTTTCGCTACATGCGTTCGGCAAACGGACAAGAAAAAAAAAATCAAATAAGTTCGGATTGGTCGGTTGATCCATAATTACGGGGCGTCACCGGAAAATGTCGGTTGAAGTTGTCTACGCGATCTGCTTTTTTCAAATATGTAAGAATCGATGAACCGAGTTCAGTCAACACGAACGTGTACTAGATTTTATGTATTCAGTATATTGCTTTAGAGATTTGAAGCTCCATCAAAATTATCCCAAGACCAAATTGAAAATGATACAAAATGGAGTTGTGACAGTGAGCAATTGCAATTGCAAAAAGAAGTAAAGGATAGATAAATCCATTGTACATATATTATCATTTTAGAGTCAAATCAAAAATAACTCTTGTAAATTAAAAATTATACCAGGCCAATTCAAAGCCGGTGATAAAACAAGTTGTAAACATAGGTTAAGAAAGAAACTGTAAACGTTTTAAGCCTCAATAAAAATTTCATTCATTCATTCATTCAAATTGAAAATGAAGAAATTACTTTGTAGTAAATAATAGGTCAGTGCCGTTTCACTAGATCTCCCCCATCCCAGGTGAGGGTCTCCTTTTAATCAAACCAACCGGCAATATTACTCTAAACAATTGATACGTTTCGAAAAAGCTTAAATCGATGGAGTTAATATCGTACCAGAAGGCCACACACAGAGCCTTTTGCATTTCGTTACTCAAAAAGCAAAAAGTACCTACACAACGTTCAGTGCTTAAAAATTAGTTTCGGGTTATGGTCACCCTAGTTAGCCATTCCGATGATGATATACACATTTTTCAAAAACGACATCATTTGTTTTTATAATCCAACTCTCATGAAAGAGATTTCTATCATCTCTCCATAATCATTCAATATAGTAATTGAATTGCATCTAATTAAAAGGTGGAATGAATGACATCAATCATTTGCCATCCACCATTACTCATATCATAAATCTAAAACATGATTACCTCCATAGAATGGTTCTCAACTCAACTCACAGTATAAGTTCTTTTCTGCTGGAGTCTGATACTTCACGAGCTCATGATAAAACTTTGTTAGCTTCGTTTCGTAATTTCTTTTTTGTTTTTTTGAATTTTTGAGAAAAAATTCCTGAATACAAAGTAATCACACAAAATACTACAATGCCATCACACATAAAACAAGACTAGCTAGTACCTCACCTATTGTTTTAATAGCTGAGTAAATATTTTCTTTTTTGAAGATGAAACAAAGACTATACGAATATACTGGGGATTTCCCAATTCCAATTCGAAAATCTTTGAGGTTTTCTTGAAACATACACAAAAATATATCATCAGAGAGACAACTGCGAATGATTATAAGCTTGGATGTGTGAAGGCACTCTTGGCGTGAGCTATAAACATTGTGGAATGTTTTATCTGAAAGGTATTTATTACCCTACACCATTGTGTTTTACTTATCTCTAACTTAAACTAACACCCAACGAGAACTAGAGTCAGAGTGTGTCATCTGAAATAGTTTTCCAGTAGCACTGACCATGAGACATTATGGTTTTTTGTATCTAGAGTTGTTTTCACAGCTTGGCATGACGGTAAATGATTAATAGTTTCTCTCAAGAAGTTAAGATCATGCAGGTATGAACTGGCAATTGAGTCAGATTTGTTGTGACTTGTGAGTCAAGCCTTGAGCATTTTTTTTTTGTCAAGTTTACATATTGTTTTGTTACCAAGGCTCAAAGGGAGACAATTTGACGCAGTCAAATAAAATAAATACAACGAGGCGCTGTAAAGGGAACCTTGGAACCTAATGAAGTTTAAGAACCTACAACTTTAAGTCGATTACGAACGACTAAAGCTAAGTGCTTTTCATGACAGCGAACTTGTCAATTCCTCGTGAAAGGCTATGTTAGTGGAAAAAAAATCGAATCTGGAACTCACACATAACAGTCGCGGACTTGGTAGCACCACAAGATGCTAGTAAATTTCCTTACAGGATTATAAAAGCTATGCCAATTGCTCAGCTAATATATTTGATCCTTTGGAAGTGTCGTCAACAACTCCAAACCACATCATGTTAAATTACATTTTGGCAGCCATTTTTGAATGCAGTTCAAAGAGTTGGGAGTTGTTGTCTTGGTTATACCTAAACCTGAGGACCATCAAGGGCAGATATGGAAATTCTGTAAATGACTTATATTCTGCTCAATAAACTTAGCGGATCATCATTAGTTACCAAGCTATGGACACACAGAACAATCTACGAAGTCGAAGAAAACCATAAGACTCCTCAGTTCCTTATCAAAGGTTCTGATTTTGGTTTTCCATAGAAGTGACATAAGCAAAACAATTACACCTCCAAGCCTATCAAGAATTCCTACGAGCGTATTGGATAGTATAAATGAAGTGACGCAAATGAAGTTACTTATCAGCAACGAAGTACAAAGTGGAAAACTTTTTAGTTGTTTGACGCATTAGTCTTCCTAATTGTGCTCAAAAGTCAAAATCATCGAAAAACAATTGCTTTTCCATAACAAAACGTCAATTACCCATTTCGAAGTCTGCTAATTTAAACCCCGGGAACCATCCAACCTTATGATCTGCAACATCCTTTGGTTTATTTCTTTTATTTCCCATCATTTCTTTTCTTATAAATTCCACTCGACGCAAGAAGTCTTCCCAGTGGTGCACCCCACATCAGACAGAACCTTTCACAAGTAATTAGCTGAATAAAACAAATCACCTAGCAGAACAGTGTTTCATTCCAAGGGTTGATGAATCCGGTCTACAAAACTACTCCTTTCACCCAGACACAACAGACACTGGCCCGGATGCTAAGCCAAGACAGACGACGACATCGCACATTCCCAGATGGATAACTGACAGTCTGGGACAAAATTTTCGGTCTCGGGTCTGATGAATTGAGACATGTCAGATTTTATTTTTCTGCTGCCATGAGGATTATGCGTCTTAGTGAAGACATCGACGCGGTATAATTGTGTCGTGCACTGTTGACGCAAACGTCATGTTTCACCAAAGCGTTGCATTTTAGAATTGCTTCTTACACGCCTCACGTGTTATCATGTGGAATGTGTATAGATGATGCCTTCTAAGAATGAGTCACATTTAGAAAGAAACAATAAAAACAAAAACCCCATCATCGCATTTGAGAAACAATAACCGAAAGATCGTCGGAGACGGACGGACGCACGGGTGGATTTTATTTGATGGAAAGTGTATCTAGTGCGGTGTTGAACCGGAGCTGTTGCACGCTCGATGCAGTTTGCGCTGCATTCCTATGATCAGCATAACTTTCAGCCAACTTGTGTTACACAATTTGCTTTTATTTTTTTCCCCCCAACGATAGATAAATAGACATTTGAAGGGATTGTTTTTTTTTTCTTTTCTTTTTCTTATTATGAGCTGTGCGGTGATGACTGAAACATTTTCCGCCTGAAATGTGATCTGTGGAAAATGAATGGGAAACCACCATGGCCGGACGCGAGAGGAGACCTGAAAAGATGATGATTATGGTATGAGAGAAAGAAAATGCTAAAAACCAACTGAAGTGGGTACTTGCATAATTTCATCAGCATCTTATTGCAGTTTTCTAATTTTCATTAATGTTTCTTTTTTTTCTATTTTTTTTTGTTGTTGTTGGCTTTGTTTTGTTTTCGAAAAAAAAAGTCATTTCCTCTGTGTGTTGTTTTAGAGTTGCAACACCGGCAAGGGAAAATATCACATGCCGTATCGGCTGAAGATGCCAGCTGACGCCAGAAATGAAGATGTCTGCCAACGAACGCTTCTGGGTATTGTATATTTTTTGATTGTTTCAAGATTGATGCGTCCGGGTATTGTTTCTCTAGCGGAGGCTGTGTAGTGATAGTCTTGGTAGGAACTTCTTGTTTGATAAGAAAATTAGTCATTCATTTTAATTAAGGCATGCCTTTTAGGCGATTAAACTGGCTAACAATTCTGTTTAGGGTGGTGATTAGATTTGTTAAAGGGTTCGTCGCTGGCTTAATAAATAGAAAGTACGATATAGTTTCCTATCAGTTTTAATCAAGCTCAACAGAGTTGAAACGTTACACATTTTAGATCCCAAATCGAGAAACGATTAACTGAAGTCAGTCTATTCAACAATTTTATTATAGACTGTGGAACCTGAAATACAATTCTGGACTGTTTGTCAAAATAGGAGTCATGGGAGCTCTCCAAACTGAAACTGTTTAAGTAAAAATTTATAAAAAAGTAATTCTCAGCAGACGACCAGAGAGCTAAGTGATTTAAGTGATTATTTGAGACCAGAGAAGGTCAGAATAACGAGCATTTGAGTGTCAGTGGATAGTAACAGGAGCCTCTTGAATTTTTAAAAGAAGCTCACCCCTAGGATTTTGTAGTATAAGTAGTAGAAGTATAAAGCTATAATTCTAAGACACTCATTCGCAAGTAGAAAGAAGAATATTTTTATGTGTCCGTTTCGGAGTTTGAATTTCAAATGAGTTGTGTAACACAAAGGGACTTGGGCGATTTATTAAAACACCAGCCCCAAACTGAGGAACTCCAAATAGACGGAGAAAAAATCACAAATTATGTTCACAGTCAGCATTTCAGCCGCGGTATGTCAACTGCAAAGGGCTCGGTAAGCTTGGTTCGAAGAAACTTTGCAAATAGTGAATTTCATTTTACACTACGTTATGTCATTTGAATCCTTTGCACTCTATACTCGAATTTAAACTATTTGCTTTCTCCGAGTAATTTCGATCTTGCAATGCATAGAACTGAGCTCCGCTTTCGAACATAAATACGAATTAAAATACTTTTGAGCTTTATGAGATTTTGTGTGAGACTTAAAGGCTGGTAATCAAAACAAACCGAAAATGGCACTGAAACCAAGTTAAGCCCACTCAAGACGAACGGTGCTGTTTTTTGTTTACAGCTAGTATAATATATTACCGAGGTATAGTCTGAAACATATGTAGCTGGTAGAGATCACTAGTGTGAAGCAGATAATTGGGAGAACCCCAGCCGAAAGCCTTGCTGCTAGTGCTAACTTTTTGTTTTTTTAAAGTAATTTGTTACATTTATGTGATAGATCAATAAATAGTAATAATAATAATTGGGAGAACTGCGATCTTTTCGAAATCACGATGCTCGTCGCACGCCGATGGAGAAAAAGGTGTGGACCATGGTACTATACTTGTGTCACGCTATAAGAATGACATGAGTCAAGAGTGGTACATTTAATCATTTGGAATATAGTGAAAAGACTTGACGCATTCTTAAGTTTTGAACCGCAATGTTGTGAATTTGTTTCTGGAAACTACTTTCTATTGACATACCATACTTCTTTTGCATATTTTGCGATAGCTGGATAACCCAGACATATCACACGATATGAGAACACATTCACTGGACAAGCAAACCTCGTGTTCAAGTTTCGTTTAGAACTTCAATGAACTCAATTCCATTCGGAGTACAACGAATTGCGAAATTCGTAGATTTGGTATCACCAAATCCGAGTGGAATGTAAATTCGTCGTCTTAATATACAAAAGAAGTTGAGTTTGCAGAAAAATTAGAATGATCTTGCATATTTGGCGTAAAACAGCTGATTTCGAAAACCAACATGGCGGTATTTAGTGTGGCAACTGGCAAATGCTTTCTTCGATTCCATTTCGGATTTTGAGAACACAAATTTTCGTAGTTCGTAAATAAGCTTTCCGTGTGAAAGTTTTCTACGATGGAATCTGTGATAGGGCTGATTAGTTACAGATTAACGTCAGTCGAATCCCAGATCGAGGTCATATAATAATAAGGCACCATTTCGAAAGTTAAGTCAATTATACAAATGTAAGGAATTTTAGGCGGTAATCTACACTTATATAAAAAGGGAGTCCAATGAAAACTAAAGCAGGGACGAGAGTTTAGGTTTTATAATGCACTGAACTCAACTCAAATGCAAATAGCAAATGATTGAATGGAATGTCTTGAACACTTTAGTCGATAAAACGAAAAGTAATTTTACAAAAGCCCGACTACAACGGCAGTTGTGGGGAGTG
This sequence comes from Melanostoma scalare, assembly GCA_949752695.1. Classification (NCBI taxonomy): domain Eukaryota; kingdom Metazoa; phylum Arthropoda; class Insecta; order Diptera; family Syrphidae; genus Melanostoma; species Melanostoma scalare. The sequence goes on from OX456985.1 coordinate 2,612,502, forward strand.
GGTCAATCGAAGCCAGTTTGAGTGTTTAGTAAAGAGACTTTTCTAAATAAAGATTTACTTCCTCTAACCACGGAGCTACTCAAAACGAAATTCACTCATTTTCAACAAAAGTCACTTACAAGTTACCAACGCGGTTCCTCTCACGAAGTTACTAAAATGAAACTGTAAGCAATTGATTTTTCTGAGGAGTCTATCCAGGTTAACGAAATAAGCATGGAACAAAAAATTGATAATATTGCAAAGAGTGTAAGGGCTCAGTCCAAAAAAGACTAAAAACCTGTGCAAAACGGGTTTGTGGCCTACTCGAAGGTAACTTGAACCTTAGTTCGAGGACTTAAACAGACAACTGCCAAAGATTGAGACTTCTTTGAACGTCAAATCAAAAACGAAATTTGTTTCGAAAAAGTTCTACGATCAACCAAAACAATAAACTCGTGAGACAACAGTTTAATCGGAATCAAAAAATATTCGGATTGTAGGATAACCCCCCCTTCAAATTCCAACTAAGCATGTTTGAAACCTTGATTGAAGCTTTATATGCCGCTATCTATGCTGCTAAGGCAGTGTGAACTAAGTGAAGCATTGTTGAAACTAAGCTATGAAACGCTGACGATATAAAATTGGTCAAAATATCTAAAAATACGATGGTTTCGAATGATGGTACCTAGTTATAGAACCACGGTTGGCGAAATGCACTCTTGTGTAGAAAGTTCTTTGGTAAACGATATTTTTGTTCTTCGTATGACAGTATACCATACGAGGGCAGTCCGATAAGTAAGTAATATCGCAAGAGAAACTTACTATAGTGTAGTACATTTTTGTCGAAATTTCAGCCAAATTGGACTCGTAGTTTTGTTTTGACCGCGTGTGGAAGCAAACGTGTCAGCGAATTTTAGAAAAATGGAAAAAGAGCAATATCGGTCAGTGATTCGATTCTTGTTTTTGGAAGAGAAATCACGTAGCGAAATCAAAGACCGGTTGGAGGCTGCGTACGGTGACTCTTCTCCTTCAATGGCGACCGTCAAAAATTGGTTCAACGAGTTTCAACGTGGTCGCACGTCGGTTTTTGATGAGCAACGCCCAGGTGCCCCAAAAACGGCTACCGCAGAGGACAATGTGACAAAAATCCACGATCACGTATTGGCAGACCGCCAATTGAAGGTGCTCGAGATAGCTGAGATAGTAGGCATCTTGAAAGACCGTATGGGTCATATCCTGCATGAAATTTTGGGCATGAGAAAGCCGTCGGCGCGATGGATGCCGCGTTTGCTCACTCCAGACAACAAACGCAACTGTGTGACCACTTCAGAGCCGCGGCTAAATTGGTCTAGTTGGGCTATGAACTATTGCCCCATCCACCGTATTCTCCAGATTTGGCCCCGTGCGACTTCTTTTTATTTCCAAACTTGAAAAAATCACTTGCCATGCAGAAATTTGTGTCGAAATTTGAGGTCATCACCGCCACGGAGGCCTACTTTGCAGAACTCGAGAAAACGTATTTTTCAGATGGGTTAAAGAAGTTGGACCATCGCTGGTCTAAGTGTATCGATTTAAAAGAAGATTATATTGAAAAATAAATCAACACTTTTCCAAAATTTTGGTTTTTCTTTTGTAGGTTAAGTACTTATCGGACTGCACTCGTGCCACTACTTAAAGTGTTTGTTAGAAATATGACAAGCTAAGGTGGTATTCCTGTGGTTATAATTCTTTGTGTGGTATTTCGAATTTCACTCAGTTAAAAGACAAAAAAAAAAGAACCTTTGAACTTCTTATGCTTTCTTGATTGCCCTTCCAAGTAGTTTATCTGAATATCATGGCATCGATACTTGCTTTTCATCGCAATTCCATATAACCAAATAGAATGCACTGTTCCGTGTTGTAAAACTAAGTGCCAACTATTTCTTTTAACGATAAAATCGTTTGGAGGTGAATTAAAGGATAAACTATTAGAGAGCATCACCAAACTAACCCCAGCGTTTACGAACACATAACTCAAATATTTGAATGAGCTCCCAAGAAAATACAACGAACATTTAAGAATCACGGTCGTGAATGACGTCAGTCAACTCAAAATTCATATACAGTCTTTGTTTCGTTGGACCTTGTTTATCTGTTTATCAATGTTATGAACATTAAATTTATCCGCCAAAGAATTTGCCATGTCGCAACATCCCTCAATCAAAGCGACAATCTCCCGTCACTTAAATTGTGCATTTTATTACACTCAACCTATTCAAATCAAATAAAATAAACAAAAATAAATAAAGAAAGAAAAAAAAAAACACTAAAACCCAAAACCAAAAATATGTGTGGCAATTTCTCAAACGCAAACACATAATCCAAACAGCATCAATTGCACTGCACGAACAAATCGCAAATCGCCTATTGTGTGGTTTTTCACCAACTAAATAGTAAATGCCAACCAACCACCGACCACCGCACAACAAAAACACACTCACCTACCAAATAAAAACGTTAAGTTTATGATTTTCATATCAAATTCTGTGCTGCAAAAACGTGCTCCGCTCTGCAGCTTTAATTTATAAATCATTTCGTGAGAGAAAAAAAAAATATAACTTTTCAGCCACTTGGTCTTGAAGAATGTTTTTCAACAACAAAACACTAAGACTGAGACCGATAAACCATTGCATAACACAGGCCACATAACAACGTATGGCGCTCTTTAATGACAGTTGAGGGGTTACACTTTTTTTCTTCTTGGGTCTTTCGTTTATTTTTGTATTTTCAAAATTTTGCAAGCAAATTCCATTTCATTTTGCATACCTGGGCAATATGTACAATGTGCAAACATACCTAGGGGACTTGGGAATTCGCTCGGACTATGGCCGAAGCCGTGGTGACCTTCGAGGTCTCTGTCTCTTACCTGAAAATAAAGAAACAAAATAAAATCATTAATAAAAATTGTATGAGGCAATGTCACATGTGAAAAAAAGAAGTTAAGGGACTCATTACGCACAAATGTGGTTAAAGTGAAGGCATAACGAATTAATAGTTGAAAGAGTTTTTTTGTGATTAATTACACCCACACACTCAGGGGCTTTCTCAAGCTAATTTTGTTAATGATTTGCAGACATTTAAGGTGGATATAAATTTTAGTTAGTGTTTCACGTAAGAGACCTTCGGAAGTTTGGTAGAAGATGGGTGTTCCGAAAATAATGACTTGTTTCGTAAAGCATTGGACTATTACGCAGCGGAAGGTCGGGGCTGCGATCCCAGTAATACCCACTAAGCTTTCTCAGCGATATCGCTTCTCGCGAGGAATTGACAAGTCCTCCGAGAATAATGCGGCCATGAAAATTGCTTTCTCACATTGTTGTTCAGAGCCTGGCATTGCCTGTCTCAATTTCTGGGAATGGTTGAGAGAAAGAATATGCCAACAACATAACGCAAGGTATTTATTACTTTTTAACGGAGAATATAGAACATAGAATAGTCCGTTATTCAATCAAATAAAAAAAACGCATTACGAAGGAGACGATTAGCGCTTAGTGCTTTCAAATATCATCGATGAATCGGGTTAAACGTCACAATAGAGATTTCGAGTCAGTCTAGGATTTCGTCTACCTAGGCTCCGCTGCAAACAAGTGTCTTGTCTGGAAGTGTCTTGAGTCCACTGCTCTTTATTCCTGTTCTGGATTATTTGCTCGAAGGAAAAGTAACGGACAATAAAGTACAACAATTATTCTTTGCTGACGATGGAGCCATCATAAGCGAGGATCCTACATCCCTGCAACGAGCACTTGACGTTTGGATTGATGTTCTGGAAGGAAATGGGTACCGTATTAGCGCTAAAAAGACTGAATACCTGTGCTGCCCTTTTTCTGATCCAGACAAGCCTTTTCCAGACATTTATTTGAATGGAAATGTGCTTCCCAAGTGTGAAAAGTTTAAATATCTGGGATCTATGATCAATAGTGAAGCAACTTGTGATGACGACATCAATCATCGAGTAAGCGTAGGGTGGATGAAGTGGCGAGAAAGCTCCGCTATATCTTCTGTGATCGAAAAATGCCCCCTAAGCTGAAGGGAAGACTCTACACAGCAGTTGTCCGTCCAGCTCTGGCATACGGTTCACAATGTTGGACAATGTACAAAAAGTATAAGAGCAAATTGACGGCAGCCGAAATGAAGATGCTTCGGATGACAGCAGGAGTAACAAAGCTTGATCGAATTAGAAGTACTAAGATCCGTGGAAGCCTTCATGTCAAAAGTACCATCTTGGACAAAATTCAGCACGACCGGCTCAGTTGGTATTGTCATGTTCAAAGGAGAGATCCGCAGAACCCCGTCCAAAAGGCAATATCGTACAACGTTTCAACAAATTCGCCACGAAAAAGAAAAGGCAGGCCAAAACACTCCTGGTACAAGCAAATGCAAAAACAGCAGCATTTGGTTGGCCTCAGACATGGAACAATCCAAAACCGGGAGGCTTGCCGACGCGACGCTTTCTGAGGTCAACGCGGCGTACCCCACAGGCGGATCACTAGTGTGAAGCAGAAAAGTGGGAGAGTTGTGATCGCCTCAAGATCACTACTCGTAACGCCGGAAATGGAAAGAAGAAGAAGAAGGCTCCGCTGCAAACAACGAAAAACATCAGTTAAACGAAGGTTAACCGAAGAACTGTATGACCTGTTTGCTGTACCCTGACATGATCAAAGAGTACGCATCCTGAAGCTAAGATGGTTGAGGTATCAACATGTACAGCAATAGTCCTATTGCCAACGCTTTGGCTCGACGAGTTTTCGAAGGCATACTGGAAAAAAGTCGCAGAAGATCTCGTTTTATCAAGTGGAGGTAATCTCGACTGACTTTTAGCACAAAATTGGAAAGAGCTTACCAGCAATCGAAATTGTTGGCGAAATAATGGTTGTGGTCCATGTCCACCCCGAACTGTAATGTTCAACTAAGTTTACAGTCTGCAACGTTTTCAAAGGATTCACCTACTTTCGGACTCATTTTTCTAATAGCTAAGCTCAGCAAACTTATATTTGCCACTTCTTCTTTCTTTTGTTCTTTTACATTTTCGGCGCTACAAGTTGCAGTCCTTACAACTCTCCTACTTATCTGCTTACCACCAGAAAATCGTCAGTTCGGTAGGCCTGTAAATTGGACATTTAATCAGCAAGAGCAGAACAGCTTCCTAAATCTGGACTTTGATGGAAGCTTCGCAGCGTCGTGTGGAGTGGAAAGAAGAAATGACTAAGGCTCAGAGTTACACAGTTCGACAATAGTTTCTAATTTCCAAATGTCACATAAATAAAGTGTCACTAAACGGGGTGTCAATGTCAAATAAGAAAACTCTGGAGTTTCACCAAACTCTGGAGTTTCAAACGCACAACAAGGAAATTAGCCTTGGTTTCCCGTCCTGTTATCGTTGCATTTCAGTGTCACAAAGGGTAAATGGTTTAAGCACAAAGTAAAACATTATAAATGTGAGTGACCCGGCATGTCAGTGTCCCAATAAAGTTTGTATTTATGTCCAGTTTTTTCAGGATCTTGTCAAAGGATCTTGTCAAAAGCGCAAGTGGAACCCAAATGAACGCAAAACTTTGACTTAGTAAAAAAAAATCTTAAACTCTCGATAGCAAAATCTGTGGTCAACGGAGGACTGATGCAGAAGCAAAAGACTTCCTGAGTTTCAAATTGATGAATCATCTGCTTAAAGTAGTCAAACTTTGTCAAAACAATTAAATTTCACGGTAACAGAGAACGAATGAACCTACATCCGTAGGCTGTGCGAAGAAAAACCCATTTAGCATTCACAAGTCTTTGGCTATTTAACTTTTTTTAAATGCGAACATACCGCCATCAAAACGCCATCACGTCCACGCCCTTAATTTAATTTCAAAAATCATCAAGAGTTCCTATTGTGAGTGCTGAGTGATCTCCAAAAAGTTCTTTGTTCCACTTTACACCCCATTATGTCTAATAAACAACTGCCTTCCTTTTGACCAAAACTAACAATCCACACACAGCCGCATTGAAAGCCTCACAAATTACTAAATTAAATACCGCAATTAACTACTTATTCATCTTAGCCAGACAAAAAAAAAAAGTAAAATGGGGAAAAAAACTCTTCCTATATATTTTTCTCTATGCCCGATCGAGCAATCAATCCAAACATGGCTAACCCTCCCCCTCCCTATAATTGCTAATAAAAATCTTTTTATGTGAAGATCACATCCCCAAAGGTCATACCCATTACATCTCTCCCATTTATAGTCCGCCGCGTAAATCGAACAACTCGGCATAACACAGAAATGATAGAAATAAATAAGAAAAAAAAAAAACTAAACTCGCAAAAGCCGGCAACTTACGGTCAAAACTAATTATCATCGATTGTTTATGAGAAGCACTCGGCGAGCAAATAACTGTTATGCCGCACACTAAAACAAAATCGATACAATCGCATTAGATAAAGATACAAAATTTACATCTGAATGCGAACATTCTAATTTTCGTTTTGCCTGCTAAATAAAAATAAAAAAATGTTAGGCAAGAAAAAAAGATAGTTTATCTACGTTGTATCTCTTACACGAAGTGTTCTCTTTCAAGACACTCAAATTGAACGATGGAAATTTATTGTTCAATAGTTCTACAGACCAGGTAACAACACTGCTAATTATCCGCCATTACCTTTGTCTGCAGTCTTATGACTTATAGACAGATTTACATAGTTGCCAGCAGCCCGTACTGTGTGAGTTGTGTTATGTTGTATCATTTCGTCGTCGACATCAAGTTGTACCCAATGCACTTTTGCATAAAAGCAGCGCATTGTTTCATTTTTGCACATTCAATTCTACATAGACAGGCATTTTCCAAATAATAATAAGTAAAAAAAAAAACCTTTCAAATATTTGTCGTCGAGAGTGGAGTGAGAGGCAATCAAGGCCAACGTGCAGTGCCGCCCCCCACAGAGACTCCCGAACAGAGCCGCACGTATCTGGAATCAAGCATAATGTGTGTTGCCTGGCGACAGCATGAGTGAGGCATGAACATTTTGTTTTTATTTTTGGATTAAACTCTTTTTTGTTTCGCTGTTTTTGGACATGGAAAGGATTTGTTTGATTTTTTTCCTCTTTTTTTTTTTAGATTTGTGGGTGGCCTAGAAATCTGACTCGGATTTAGAGAGGATATAATGCTGTAGGTAAGCTCTTTGATACAATTATTTGCAATTCACATGTCTCCTTGCCTGGGTCTGCTTCATATTTGGTAATGTGTATTTGCACATAAAATATTCGAGTGAAATGGACTAATTACTGTCTGTCTGGGTTAAGTACGTAAAATTTGATGAAAGTTTTTTCTGAACGGTATATGATAGGGTAATAGTCGGAATATAGCCTACATAGCAGAATGGATTCTACAAAAAAATTGTTTTGGAACTCAGTGTGGTGAATTTGGTGTCAGACTTTGTAACGAAGTTACAAATACACACCAGCCAATACACATACCATTGTTGTCACATGATATTTTTCACTCACCATAGAACTCACACGCTCTTGGTGTAGATAACTTTATAAGGCAACCTGAAAAATACGAGAAGGGAGAAGCCAGCCCGTGTTGAAAAAGTACCAATCCAGAGTACAGGCTACTTCCACTAGAAGAAAACCAGGGGTACGTAGTGTGCCCAGAGATTCCCAATTTTAGCGAAGGTCTCCTTGGAGTACCTAGCACAAATCCCCCCACTAGCCTCTTAAAAGACTGTTGGGTTTTATTTTGCCGGCTATAAGCCGTTGATATCAGTATTTTTACTGTTGATGCCAGGATTTTATCTGTCGATGCCAGGATTTTTTCTGTCGATGCCAGTGTTTTTACTGTTGATGCCAGGATTTTTCCTGTTTGATGCCAGCGTTTAAAAACCCGTACTTAAGGACCGTTTTGCCAGCATAGGACTAAGGATCTACCAGCGTTGGAACCACCGATCACCAGAATTAGTGATAAGAATTAACAAACATTGTATTAGATTAGCTTTAAGACAAATCAAAGGATTGGACCTTCTTTATAACCGAAGTTTTACGTGTTTTCTTTGGTCGACCCTGGACCCGACGAGCATACCCCAGCTCTAGATAAAAAAAAGCAAATCACAACTTCTAGGTAAGATTTTCACTTAAAATTGCCACTCAAATGCTTTGGGCTCGATTATTAAATTCGAGACGAAACTTAACTTAAAAAAGCGATCAAATTTCTTTTCGCCGATCGAAAACACAATTGGCCAAAAAACACCAGTCGAATTACATTAGCATACGCTAATACATTTCATTTTTCGACAATCAAGCAAATATTAAACGAAAGAGACGAAAGCGAAAATAATAATACCAAATATCAATTACGCCACCAAAAACGATTCGCCTCGAAATGCATAATCGAACACCTTGACCAGTGTTCAAACCGCAGGGATTAAATTGTTGAGAAAATTTGAAAAAAACGCAATACTTTCAGAGACTAAAGGAAAACCTTTTACTTTTTCTTAAAAAAAAAAAAAAGGTGGGCCATTTTTTTTAGTATACTTTATTTTGACACTGACAGTTTCTTCTCGTTCCAACTACTGACAGAAACTCAAGAGGTATGATACCCCTCAATGCTCTAAGGCTAGAAATGTGTACCCACCAAACAGTGTGTTTCTTGAAAAAAGCTTTAGCCAAAATTTAGCACCCAGCGCACCGCTGAGCTGTAAGCAAGTTTGCAGAATGTAATTCTCAAAGTCCCCGTCGTACGGTCCTCACAGACTAGAATCTGACTGCTTTAGCTGAGAGTGTGAGACTCAATCCGCAGATGTTACATATGTCAACCAACTTTTTTTTTCAATGAGACTGATGACATGGACAATCTTTTGAACTCTAAATTGCCAAATATGGCTGTCTGCCATCTAGGAAATGTCAATTGGTTGACTGGGAGTTGCAATTCTTTTGTGGAGATAAAGAAGGACCGATATTATGTCCACAATTTGGAAACCATTTAATCTTTCGCATCTTACGAGGACCTGCCAAGTAAAGAGAACAACACTGCCATGTAAGAGAAAAAAAATTCGAAGCATCCGAATAGAATCTTGGAAGTCCATTCAAAAAGCGGAAAAATGTTAGAGAGGCACCTGAGCAAACATGGAAGCTGCACTCTAGCTTTGGTCGGATGTAGCCTGGGGCCGGAATCTGTAACGATTTAGACGACTATCGTCTGAGTTTTAGGCACTAAAAAAACGTGTTTAAGATCCTGAAAAAGTTGCCAAAATTTGTAGGACAATAGTAAAATAGCTTTCCACCAACCACTGAAAGCAAGAATATATGAAACAATCTTTTAACGATGCAATCTGCGATAGAATATTGAACGATAATCGTCTGAAAAGTTACGGAATTAGGGCCCTGTATAAATTGGAACCAGATCAGAAGGGCTTAAAAATTACTTTGTCGTTTTAAACCTTAGCATTTTGCAGCATTTTAGAGCAAATTCAAAGACTTCAAATAAGTGGTCGTTTTAACGAAGTACATCACTGACATCACACACCAAGTTGTCAGTACTTTTTGAGTCAGGAAGTTTGTTGTGTAGTTTGAAAACGATTCTGAAATCATCGTAGTTTTCAAACTTAGGTATAACAGAAAGAACTGTGCACTTCTTTCAAATTGCTCCAAGATTCTTTCGAATTTAACGGCAGGTGAAGTCTTTGAAACAGACAAAAGGTCGCCCTCCTTATTCCCAGCAACTGTTCATTTACCAATAGGGGTAGGATTTATTTTATACGAAAAAAATAACTTTGGCATTATCTAAAATTATAAACTACTTTGAATTTCAATAACACATTTATTATAATTATAATTTCTTTCAATATTTAAACATTAAAATTTATTTAAAAAACAACATTCACAATAAAAAACAGGATTAGTTTTTTAAGTTTTTTAAGATTGAATACTTAAGGTCCTTTTAGACGGTCAGTTCTCAAGTCAGTTCAATGTGTAAATAGACATCAGTCGATGTTTAATTGAGCTTTTCTCTTATTTGAGAAAAATCAAAATCAGAAAGAAAACTGAGAACTGAAAAGAAAACTGATGGGAGTTTTATAAGTTTTTAGACATCAGTTTAACTGAAAGCTTAACTGAAGGCTCAACTGAAATGATCGTCTAAGAGGGCTTTAGCTTAAGTTAATTTCTCACAAGGTTCTATTGTCACTTCAGTTGAGTAAACTAAAAACTATAAACGAGGATTGAGAAGGTGCAAAAAAAAACGAAAGTGAAGTAAGTTTCTGTGAAAAAGTTTAGAATACCCAACACATGTTTGATAATTAAAAATTATCCGATTTTCTTAGGCTTACTTGGCTAGTGAAGAAGAAAACCTACACAAATGCCAAGTAACTCGCGGAATGCTTGACTCTTGTCCAAGTATCATAAATAACTGTGTGTACTTCCTTCAATTGATTTAAAAAAAAAGTAACAAAATTCCACTCAGGCCCACGCTTAAACTGGGTTATCTAATTCAAATTCAGCAAATGTAAAACTTATGTTTTGTTGACATTTGCCAAACAACAACGAAGCGAAAAAAAAACACCTTCTCCATCGTATTTCACCTCACGTAAGACAAAGCTCGCAAATTCCAAACGTAACTCACGCAGCAATCGCAATAACAAAAATAAAAATAAAAACACAAAAAGCAGTCCGCCGAACCTGAAGCCGAAAAAAAAACAAACCCAAATGCCAAAATGCTAAAAAGGCCAAAAAATCAGTGTGTCTTATGGTCACCAGTCGAAGAAAAAAAAGCAATTGGTCGTGCCGCGTTACGTCGAATTCGAATTGTTATGCTTCGAGACATGTCAACTGATAAGTTTGTACATTTCAAACACTCCTTCTGCCTCTTCTCTCACACCCCCATCCAATGACAAACAACCCATTGGATATCTGTTAAAGACAGTGAGTAATGTCGATCGCGCTTTGCAGAACGTGTTTAAATTCAAAATTGTCAAGTCTGTGAATATTAAACTGAATTTCAATGCCAAAATACGTTTTATTTGCAATTTCCGAACAGAATTATGAAATACTGCTCTACACGTCTTCTTTACAAACCTGAGATCGACAAACTTTGAATAAAAAAAGACAAAAATAGGCAAAAAATTTAATAAAAACAAAACAAAAACAAAAAATCACGGAGGTTATCTCCCTCTCCGTGAAGTGATTGCTTTTTAATTTAAACGATTTTGTTTTCCTTTTAACTTTGCGAAAAAAACAGAGATAAACAATAGACAAGACACTTTGTGGGTGAACCCAAATTTGGAAGTTTAAGACATTTTTGTTTGTTTGTTCAGCAACAAAAATGGAATTATTGAAATGATTTTGTTTTGCACAAACACAATTTAAATTGGCCACAAGAGTGTTGTTGATTGAAAGGCTAGGAGTTGTTTTGAGTTGACTTTGGTTTAGTTTTCATTTTGTCAGACTCTGCGTAGTAAGAGAATGGACTTTGACTTTCAATTGGGGTGGATTGGTAAATATATTTCAAATTGCCTAAGTCAGAGTTAAGAAATTATTTGATAATTGTTTCTCACGAAAGCAGTCAGATATACTTTTTGAAGGTAAATTGGATTGGCAGAATGGAAATTGCTAGCATTCTGAATGAGTTAACCAACCGGAACTGGATACCATTAAGGGGTTGGTAGTGATAATGTGCACCTTTCCAACATTCAAAACTATTGGTCTGTTTTGTTAAAACGTAATAAAAGCTAAAATATTGCCGAAGAGTTAACTTTTCAAAAGTTTCTCAACAGCGATGACTACTCTTTTCTAAAGTTCACAAGGAACGGGGTTCCACAGGGTTCCACGTTCAGGCATATTTTGTTTTGGGATTTTTAAATTCTTTGCTTTGCTATAACGTTTAACCATTACTTTTCTCCATGATAGTCACCTGCATAGACCGTTCCTGATTCTGAGCAAAACTCCATCATTAATGTCATTACCACCTATTTCTTCACAAACTTGGGTCTCGATTCTGTAACTTTTTAGGTGATCATCGTCCATTGTATGGTCCAAAGATAGTTTAATATAACTTCGTTTTCAGCAATGAAAGGAGAGCTATTTTACTATCGTTTCATAAATTTTTATAACTTTTCCAGCTTTTTATTTATTAAGATAGGTTAGGTAAGGTTAAAGTGGCTGTTAGCTTGGCTAACACACTTAGGCCCGTTGGGCCCATTGTGATACCACAATGGATCTAATGTATGCTTATCCTAATGGAACCATTTTGAGCTTATAATGAAGCGGGAGAGACGCAGGGCGTCGATGTGAGTAAGATAACTAGGGCCATTAAAGAAATACGAACCTAGGTGTATCCTACGTTTGTGAGCTAAAGCTGGACATGAACAGAGAAGGTGGGGAATACTCTCCTCCTTCTCCTCATCCATAGAGCTTCTGCAAAAATCTTTTGATATGACTCCAAGCCTTGCGGCATGTCTTCCAACAAGAAAGTGTCCCGTGATGACATCTTTCGTCACACTAATGTGTTTTCTTTTGAGAAATCTAGCTTGGGCCAGATCTGTTTCGTTGCGTTACACGTTAAACTGCTCGACCATCTCAGATTAGTTTTCTTGTATGCGTTCTGCTTGAGCAAGAGTTTGTGTGTAGCGATTGGTATGCCGATACTCTTCGTTTTAGGTGAGAAGATCAGAAGTGTTCCGTTTCTGGCGAGTTCATCTGATTTGCAGTTTCCTGGAATGTCTCTATGCCCCCAGCACAGGTGAATGTAAAATTGCTCTGACATCTCCCTGAGAAATGATCGACAGTTAAGAGCTAGAATAGAGTTTAAGGAATTTGATGGCCGCCTGACTGTCTGAGAAGATGCATACATCCATTTTGGATATCATGTTTTCTCTGAGCCAAGACAGAGCTTCGCCAGTTGCCATCACCTCCGCTTGAAACACGCTACAATGATCTGGAAGACGAACCGAGATATTTAATTTCATTAATTCTGAATAGTCACCACAACCAACTCCTTCATTTATTTTTGAGCCGTCTGTATAAAAATGGATGTATTCGTTTTCCAAGAATGATTGGTCCTCCCAATCTGTCCTGCATGGAAAAATTCCAGTTTAGATAGTAGTCTTAAAAGTTAGTCCAAAGCCTGGCTGGACTATTTGACCCTAGAAATTATGAATATAAAAGTTCTGGCCCCAACTTCATTCGCGCCAGCTTTAGATACAAAAGTTGGACCATACCGTGACCACATTGAAGATAGTGTCTCTCTCTCTCCTTCAGATTCATTTAAACTCAACTTTTCCCTAGTCTATTTTTCATCGCCAATGATACCAAACACTGAGAGCTAAATTTGGTACCCCCTGTAGAAACTGTAGAAAAACAATTGGATGGCTGTGGAATTCGAAACTTGCACCCCCACGCAACAGACAGACTAACCATTGTGCCACGTGCACCACACCGACGGCGACGGCGACGTCCTTGGGGGGAAAAGTGTAGTATTAGAAGATATCCTTGCACAATAGCTGAGCTTGAAGTACTCCTATTGACCAGTTCCCGTATGTAACAATCAATTTGTTAAATTCAACCATAAAAGGCTTGGAAAAAAACTAAGACTATTTTTTATAAGAAAAAGAAAATTTTAGAAATTTCACTATGGTGGTTGACCCACCCCGAGTTCTCAGAGCCAAAAATTCATACATTCGATGTGTTAACTTCACAGATTTTCGACTAGAAAAGTCCTGTATTTTACTCGAATTGCAATAGTTTCAATGTTGCAATGACTCACTGACACATCAATACAGATTATAACTGAAGGTTACATCAAAATCTTTCCCGGGTTAAGAAGATACCAGCCTTGCAAAAGTTCCTCAAACTCTCTTATATGGTTCTGTTTTGATTCATTTGAGAAGCTTTGCACTTCAAATCCGTACACTTTGTTGCTCAAAAAGAGTAGACTGGTTGTCACATTTGACAGGCGGAAGTTCATTTTTTCCGCTTTCTTCCAACAGCCCTTGTTTGACATCTCTATTACTATTGACATTCTACTTTTGGCTTGAATGCCATTTCCTGTCACAAATGAATAAAATCTTCTCCAACACTAAAATCACAACCAAAATTTCCATAAATGAGTCAGAAAATAAAAACAAAAAACACATAAAAAACAAAGAGTTTCGTGTCTCATGTTCGCAGCAGCAGCAGCAGAGTAGTTCGTAGCAAAGTCACATGCTATGGATTGCTAGAAATTTAAATTTATTTCCCTTCAGAATTAATTTTTATTTTAGATTTGTAAAACAAAAACACGCTACACAAACATTTTACGATTTACACACAATGCAAGCATTGATCGGGTTGCAGCAGCAGCAAGAGACACTCTCCCCGAATCCATATAAATATTTTTGTTTCAATTTGTATTCCTTCAGAGAAAAATAGAAGAAAAAATACAACACGCATGGAAGCAACACTACGAATTGTGTGCTGGAGAGGTGTCGCGGTGCGTCTATTTTTGGAGTAACAAATAAAGCTGAAAAAAATATGACAAAATTAAATTAAAATAAGACTGACAAGAGCATTAAGCAGCGCCCATAAACCAATTGACAACTAAATGTCATAGTGTGTTCAAACGGTCAAAAAGCAGCCCCCCACCACATGCTTTGTATGATTCATGCGTGGCAGGCATTGAAGCCTCTAGTTGTTTGGATAGCTTGAGTTGTTTAGATATGGAAACAGCGCGGTGCGCTATACGGTAGCATGACAAGTTGTATTTTTATTTTTTTCGTACGTATGTTTATCCAGCGAGGTGGAATGGAAGGCGGAACCACGAGATACAAAAATGATTTCCATATTTGAAACAACTTGCAGGAGACCGAGTGTGAATAAGAGCCAGAACAGGAAAAAATCAGTTTTAATAACTTTTTAACTTATGTGTCCGCACCGCAACGCGCACACAAAGAGGAAGAAAAAAAAACTTCCAGATACAGATACATATTGATTAAGTGAGAGGGAGGTTGGTTAGCGATAATAATTTGTCGTATGTCGCACAGATAATTGTTCAGTGTTCAGTGTGCAGCGCCCCCCATCATGTGCCTAGAGCGCACATCCAACCGATTGTCTAAATAATAATTGATATTTCTTATGCCAAGCACCAAGCTTCCAAGATGCTCGAGGTAATTAATTTGCATTTCGTAGGTAGGTAAGACGGATTTATGCAAATGGGCTTCGGTTTTTTTCTCTTATTACAAGCAATTTGAACTGTTTCTTCTGCACTGTACCAAAATTAGCAAGCATGTGCTTAATTTGTAGGCAGTCTTTTGTTTGTCTTTTAAGTGACACATGAATAAATAAAACATTTTATTCATCTTTAATGACAATCTTTTGTTTTCTTCAACCAAAAACAAAGTTATTGATTTGATAAAACAAACATGATTTTAGATTATTGGATTAGTGTTTGAATAAACATTAGCTTTTGTGGTTTTTAAGATTTTCATGAACCGATTAGCTTCTCTTTAAGATGTCATTGCTCTTTTCCTAAGATATTTAAACTTAATAAAGCACAATCGTCTTTCTCAACTCGAGAACACGATCAAAAAATATACAAAAAACAGGTAGAAAAACAAATTGCAATTGCTCCTGTGAGGTGAACGACCGTCTAAAACTATACTTAACTTAGTTTTCATTCAGAATTTAGCTTACCCGGGTGCTACAAAGGTCAAATCTCTTGCTCAATCTGAAACGAAGCTATATGTAGTTAGAATACGCGTAAGGGATATACAGCTATTTTATTCGTCCAATGAAATATAAAGTTATATTAGAAGAATATCAGCCGTATTTAAAATCGCATTGTAGAACCCGCTGAACACACAATCAGTTACTCATAACTTGAAACAAATATCGTAAATTTGTGGTGGTAAATTTGCAAGCTTCGTGAATTCTGGAACACAATTCTATAAAATGGAAAAGTACGAGTACTTAAAAAAGTTCTTAGAATTTGAATTTTAGGAGCTGAAATTGCACAAACGAAACTATAAACAAAAACAAAATCCGCTTGTCAGTTTTAATCATAATGAAACCATAATAAGACAGTTTCTTTATGATTTTGACATAAGCTCTGAGTAACTGGTAAAAAAAATTAGCTTTTAACAAGGTTTTTTTTATTCAAGGAGTAAAACCATTTCGAATTTACTGCGTAACTACTCAAAAATTTTTTAACGGAATTTAATAAATATGGTTACATATGCACAACACTCAAATTTTATTTTTTTTTTTTTATTTGTTTAGAAAAAGGACTAAACTGCTACTGAACACTGTAAACGTGGCATGAACTGTGTGTGTCAATTTGTCTATGTTCAGTCTCTTGCTGAGCTGCCACGTCATTTTATTTTTGAATATATAGTGCGCGCTGGAGAAGTGTTTAGAAAAAACAGAGTTCTAGTGTCGCTGAAATAAAAAATAGTGCGTGGAATCTCTCCGCGCTGAAGAAGTGAAACTTGACGCCAAAAACTGGGTATTAAATATTTTCTATTATTTCATTTGAGGAGAAAAGAAAACACAACACTGTGAATGAAGCAATCGAGATTAATTTTGCAACCACAGACACGATTTTCACACACACGGCACAAATTGAAAAACTATTTAGAAGAATTTAACAATATTTACAAATATATTAAACGCATTAAAGAGAACAAAGAACTAGTTTTAATTTGATTTTTTCCGAAAATAATGCAAACTTCCATCTTCACTACAGTTAAATCGTCTGGCTGAATGACGAATTGCGAGCAGTGTCGAAAAGTATGCAATCGATAATCCGCGTTAAACGTGTTACGCATCAATGTTTGCAAGTCGCATAAGAAGTTACACTTCAAAAAGAAACACTCTTGGGTTTTTGGTGGCTCAGTTCAACTTAAGTATAGCCCTTAACTACAATGAACGGTAGCATTCAGTTGATAGTTACAGTTATCGATAGTAAATTCTATAGAATTATCGTTTACTTCTTTTTCTTAGATGACGCTTTGAGAATTGAAATCTTCAAGGGATCACTGGGATTATTGCTTCCGATCGATTTATCGTCCATAGCTAAACCATGTCTGAAGCACATTGACACTTGTCATCAAAAGTTTTAGGAACCAAAAAAAAAAGAACAAAACGCCCGAAAAAATATTTATTCGTGAAGAATACTCATTGAATAAAAGGGAAAAGACGAGACGTAGAAAAAGGAGCTGTTTCCTTTCAAAAGAAACGCGCAAGAGTAGAAAAAATGCAACACTATTCTAAACAAATGGTTATATTAGGCTTCTTTAATGATCGTAATGATCTTACTCACATGGACGCCATTCATCTTCATTGGAGGTTAGAAACGGTTCCATCACTAGGAGAATAAACCAGATTGTTTGAGTTATCAGAACGGGTCCCGCTTAAGTGTGAACGAAATCATTTGGGACGTGTCTATACGCACCCCACACGAACATACACGATTCATTTGCCGTGAAAAAAGGATCATGTTGTTCGTGTTGGTTTGTTTTGACTCAAGCTATTTGAGTAGCTTGAGGTTGAAACACATTGTGATGCTCTCGGTACAAAAAAGGAATTGAATTTTCAACTGAAATGATTATCAGGAAGCACAAAGATCTTTTTAATCTGAAATGAGTGAGTGCTTCGAGATAAACGAATAAACACTATGATTTTTTTTCTCAAATACCTCGATTGAAATCGTTTTACACAAACTAACAAAAAAAAAAAAAACGCTTCCCAGCCCTAACTGTGGAAATAAGTTTTCATTATTTCCATACGTTTTTCAAGCCAAAAGCTACTCATTACGTTTCAGCGGAGTTATGATACTGACGCTTTGTCGAAATTTCAAGCGAGAAACAGCTGTCTGTCTCAAAATAACTTGCAAAAGAAAAAAAACACTAGATGGCACACCCTGTAATGTATGTAACAGAATTTTTCAATTGAATTTTCACCCGCTTTCAGAAGTCCCAATTATGTATCTAATATTTAGCACACATGCTAAGAACTGATGACAACGCAATAATTTTATGACATTTTGCTTATCAAAAAATAAAATAAGAAATGGAAAAAAGTCAATAGATTGATTGTCTTACACCTTAGTTCAAGTTTTTCGAAAGACAATAACGACAACAAAACCATTAAAAAAACAATCATTTTCAATTTAAAGAAAAAATTGGGATATCAGTTCTCTTGAGTAAATAGCGACAGCCATTTAATTAAAATTGCTTTGAAAATAAAATAATTAAAGCTAACGCCACCATCTTTAACTTCAAAGGAGGTTCTTTTCCATAATTGAAAAAGCTTTGATACCAATCTCTTCATTTAAATTGATTTGACTTTTTTTACAAATCCCATTGCTCGATAATTTGTTTGCAATGTTGTTTCAAATTCACAAACAAATTTTGCAGTTTCATATGAGATCTAACACATTCACACCTCAAGGTCATATGAAATGAATAACACAAAACAGAAAAGTACCAAAATCAGAACCTTGTGGAACATTACTCAAAATTCCCTCGATAAGAACAAAAGAATAAAATCTGTAACAAATCTAAAATTATCGTGATAGCAACTTCCTGGTATTATTTTGCCAAATATTTTTCCCTGATTACAAATATGTACAAAGTCACAACAACAAACGCCACGATTAAAGTTTGCAAAAAATCGACGTTCACATTCTTGATAAAAAAATCTACGTGTTAAATTGTGACCTCGTTATCTCTCTGGCGTGATGTATTGAATTGAATAATAAATACATAAGGGAACAGTTTTTTCTTTTTCACTTTAGTAGTTCTTAAACTAATTAATTACACCTTATCTTCAATTGTCATCGACTATGCATATCAGTAAGAGTGAAAATTTGGCGTCATGCCTTTTTAAAGAATTCAAGTATCACGATTCGCCATTCGCCACATCTACAAAATTCACAACAAATTTTCTTGCTAAGTTTTCATGTGGCATGTTGTAGATCTTTTCATTCTTAATAAGAATCCACAGATATTACCTCCTCGAAGCATACTTTACATTGGCTTCGTGTTAATCTCATAGCCTTACCTGTAACGAGAAAAGAAGAAAAAGCATGTATTAGTATTTTTTTTTTTTATTAATTAACAAAGTCGTAAAATAAACAAAAAAAAAAATTATATTATCCTCAATTCACTCCTTATCTTCACGGTAAAAACCGTCCTACAAAAACAACAATAACCACTACAAGAAACACTCTTATCCATACAGAAATGCGCATTTTGATATCTTTTATCTTGCGGAATGGAGAACTGTCCTCAATTCATTCTTCTTCGGTCTAACTAAATAAAAAACCACCATCTAGCTAGACTTCTCCTTACTTTACACTCACACTTCCACAATACAAAAGTGTGCAATGAAAAAGCAAACAAAACGACTTCACTGCCACCGCGTCACATAAACAACGACACTCCATTTATTTGTTGCACTTTGTTGTCGCTTTGAACAAAACAAAAATCAAACGAGTATCAGTATATATTAAATAAATAAAAAAAAAAAAAAAAACACTCCAACGCTAGTATCTCAACTGAACTTAGCTGAGCTAAACTCTGGGCATACTTCTAGTTTTATCCGCATTATTTTGTAATTTTCAAGCGGCAAACTTCAAACAAGAAAAAACTTAGGAAAATGCAAATTACAAGAAAAAAATAAATGGAAAACGCTTGACGGCAAACTGAGGGAGGGCCCAGTCGGCTCCACTAGCAAAATAGGCAAAAAACGGTAGTGCTGGTGCTAGGTGACTTGGGTGTAAGAACGAAACATTTTTTCTTCTTTTTTTTTTTTTTTTGATTTTTCTTTGGTGTTGCAAAAAAAAGACCTCAGATTGTGTCTGTTAGGCTCGATTAGGCACAAACCGCTACCAATCTCTGTGTGCGCTACTGACAGAGCGCAGTTTAAGTGTTGCGTAATGTTAGAGTCATAGTATACCCTGCTAATAGCCAACCATCTAACCGCGTCTTGGTATGGTTTCTGTTTTTGGTTCTTTTTATTAGAGTTGAACTATATAGCTCTTCGCCAATGTTTTTTTTGTGTTTTTTTTTTTGTTAGCTTTTGTTGTGAGCCAGTATTGACAGCACCAAGTAGGTAAGTGCTTTTCATACTTATATGCTCTGTATGTTGATGACAAAAAGCAAAAAGACCTACACTCTCACAAGCTGCCGGACACGACTCTCGACTTATCGGTTATAAGAGCTGTATAATATTAACTTTCGTATCACGATTTAATTGCGATCAATAAGGTTTTCATTTTCGTTTATGCAACACACAAAAGAACCACAATAACACCAATACACACCGACCAGGCCACTTAATATATTTTGTCATTATATCTGCATTTGGTGTGGTTGTTGTGTTTACTACAAAGTATTTCAATCGGAGTAATGTAAAGTGAGTAATTGTTAATTGTTTCCAGGGATAGTAAATTGGCTCGGATTATAAATGGCCGATTGGTTTCTTGGTTTGTTTCTCTATTCTTCTTTTGTTTTGTTTTTTGCACGCCTCTTGATACTAAAAGTGAAGCACTTTAGTTTTTCGAGATAAGATTGCTCTTTAGGAACAACAAGACTACTGAGTACTACTGGGGCGTATACGTAACCTTTTTTTCTGCTGGTGCGAAGGTATTTCTTTGGAAACGGGGATTTAATGTTTTTATCAGTGAGTTGGCGTAAGACGATTAAATTGTTTAAGCCATTAAGATAAAACCAACGAGGAAATAATGAAACTAAATTTGATACTTTGGGTTGGTGGGATCATTCGTTTATTAGAAAACCAGGGCACTTATATGAAGCAGATAGGTAGGTGTGATGACAAGTTACACCCTACAGCATTATTGAAGGGAAACACTTGAATAAGAATCCCTGAGAAACAAACAATTTGCTATAAATTGAGAGAATCGGATCACCGACAAATAATCAAATTGGAAAAGGTTTGTTGGGGATACAAAGTCCATTTTATATTCTAATTCTGAATTAAGTTTGAGACTTCATTGATAGGTGATAGCATTCGCGAGGAATTAGCAAGTCCTCCGTTAGTGAATTCATTGCGATGAAAAGCGCTTTCTTGATAAGCCGTTCTGAACGGGCAGAAAATTGGAGGTCCCATCCTTTCTTTCACAAGGCATGGTTGTGAGAAATGCGCTATCTACCATTCGATTTATGTTTAGTTTATTTTTTTTAGTCGACTGAAGCCTGAACAGCGCACTCAAATTTTGCAGATTTATTACGAAAAACATGATTATGCTTTTGAAACGCACTGAGCATCACACCCATTTTATGGTTATCACAATCGTCCATTGGAGAACAGAACAGAAAAAGCTGTAGCTGCACAACAAAAGAAACTGTCTCAATTCATTTTACAGAAAATTTTGCGGCAGGATTTATTTGGTGGCTTAAAATATTTAAAATTGTGGGAAAAATTAAAGCCACAGCACAGCCGGGCACGTTGTACATTATTTGTTGAAAGGGCTCGACTTGGGATTGCCAGGGCTCGACTTGGGACAACCAGTTTGTTTAGCGACGAACTTGACTGTGTCAATAAACTCCGGTATATCAAGAGAAAATCTTCTTCTTCTTCTTCTTTCCATTTCTGGCGTTACGAGTAGTGATCTTGAAGCGATCACAACTCTCCCACTTTTCTGCTTCACACTAGTGATCCGCCTGTGGGGTACGCCGCGTTGACCTCAGAAAGCGTCGGCAAGCCTCCCGGTTTTGGATTGTTCCATGTCTGAGGCCAACCAAATGCTGCTGTTTTTGCATTTGCTTGTACCAGGAGTGTTTTGGCCTGCCTTTTCTTTTTCGTCGCGAATTTGTTGAAACGTTGTACGATATTGCCTTTTGGACGGGGTTCTGCGGATCTCTCCTTTGAACATGACAATACCAACTGAGCCGGTTGTGCTGAATTTTGTCCAAGATGGTACTTTTGACATGAAGGCTTCCACGGATCTTAGTACTTCTAATTCGATCAAGCTTTGTTACTCCTGCTGTCATCCGAAGCATCTTCATTTCGGCTGCCGTCAATTTGCTCTCATACTTTTTGTACATTGTCCAACATTGTGAACCGTATGTCAGAGCTGGACGGACAGCTGCTGTGTAGAGTCTTCCCTTCAGCTTAGGGGGCATTTTTCGATCACAGAAGATAGCGGAGTTTTCTCGCCACTTCATCCACCCTACGCTTACTCGATGATTGATGTCGTCATCACAAGTTGCTTCACTATTGATCATAGATCCCAGATATTTAAACTTTTCACACTTGGGAAGCACATTTCCATTCAAATAAATGTCTGGAAAAGGCTTGTCTGGATCAGAAAAAGGGCAGCACAGGTATTCAGTCTTTTTAGCGCTAATACGGTACCCATTTCCTTCCAGAACATCAATCCAAACGTCAAGTGCTCGTTGCAGGGATGTAGGATCCTCGCTTATGATGGCTCCATCGTCAGCAAAGAATAATTGTTGTACTTTATTGTCCGTTACTTTTCTTTCGAGCAAATAATCCAGAACAGCAATAAAGAGCAGTGGACTCAAGACACTTCCCTGATGTACACCTACTGTTATTTGGAATTCTTCGGTGACTCCAGCTGGGCATCTCACTTTTGTAACTGCTCCCTCGTACATGTCCATAATTATTCGCACATAGGCTTCAGGAACTCCTCGGTGTCTGAGGGCCACCCATATCAGATCTCATGGTTGTCGATCGAATGCTTTTTCGAAGTCAACCAACACAATATGCAAATCCTCTAAGGCATCTCGGTGTTTTTCCATAATGATCCTTATACTTTGGATTGCGTCTGTAGTTGACTTACCCGCGACAAACCCGCATTGGTCATCAGAAAGCCTTATTATTTTCCGCAGTCGGCTATCCAAGACCCGCTCAACGATCTTCATAGTGTGGGACATCAACTTGATCGAACGATAGTTGTCACAGCTTCTGGTATCTCCCTTTCCCTTGTACATTGGAAGGAGAAAACTTTCCCTCCATTGATTAGGCAAACTGTCACCTCTTATAAGTTTGGAGATGAGAATCGTGAGCCATCTCAACCCGATGTCTCCCATATTTTTAAAAAACTCATATGGTACCTCGTCTGGCCCAATCGCTTTGCCTTTTTTAGAGTTCTTAACTGCCTCCCTAACTTCTTCGACTGTGACGTCGGATACTTCCGTAAAGTTAGGTGCAGCTGTTGGAAAGTGGCGCCGAGGAAACTGTTCAAGTATATCAAGAGAAAATAACAAGTTTATGTGCTTTATGAGCTGGTAGAAACACTGGTCCTTAAATAATAAAAAAAAAAAAGGAGGGTGGCGCAATAGAGCAAGGAGCCCCAGGGCCTAGTGCATTTCTCACAATCATGCCTTGTGAGAGAATGGATGGAACCTACAACTTTCTGCCGGTTTCGAACGACTAATGGAGAAACGCTTTTCATGGCAATGAATTTACTGAGGACTTGCCAATTCCTCGCGAAAGGCGATACCCGTGGAAAAACATCTTTGCCTCTGTTGGGGTTCGAACCACGAACCTCTGGGTAAACAGGCAGACATGCTAACCATTACGCCACGGGTACCACATTGCCTTTACTTCTTTTAAAAACGATACCGCCCAAAGTGTTACAGTCAAAGGTGTTGTAGAGACATGATCATTGACTTCTTCGCTCCTGAATTGAATTGCTTCGAAGTTTTCAATAAGAAGGTGCAACATGTAGCACAGCACTTACCATAATTGACTTGTTGAAAAAAACTTTTGGTGAGTACATAATTTCGCATTTTGGACCTTCTAGTTGATCTCCAAGATGTGCAATTCAACACCACTAGAACATTTCTGTGAATGTACGTTAAGTTGCTTGTCTACACCGATAAGCCAGATAAGATTGACAACTTTTGCCAATATACGATCCTACAACCGACATTCGATGACACCAAATGATACAAAAAAGAATGATCGAAAATTTGAATCCAAGAATTTTCTTTCATTTATAGCCAACCTTATGGCAGCTAAAAGAATGTAGCTGTGTTCTAATTAAATTTATGAAAACAGTTCCTGAACAATTGGGAATTCCTTCGAGAGTAATAACACTGTCATGAAAAGTTCTTCGTCGCCTAGCCTTACGGAATCGGTTTAGAATTGTAGGAACTTGAAATGAGGTTTCCATTGCTTTGTTAAGTCATCCTATTTTAATTTTAATGAATAAATACAAACTTAATTATTTAATTTGTGTGTCGTATCAGAAAAAAGAAAGGGAAGAATCCTCTTAATCAGTTTTGGATGCACTACTGCGTCTAGACCTCGAATATACGTTTCAAATTGGACTTAAAACAACTGAAGCTTTAGAAATATCTGCCTCAGTAGTCTTATTCAAAACTACATCGATATAAGCATTTCCGTTATTAGAGGAACTTATCCAATCATTTCCCCTTAGAACTAACTCTATGGTTGCTTTGAAATAACAAAATTGATTTTATGTTCCTAAACATACACAACGTTAAGCAGCATTTGAACTTGAGCTGACTCAATATTCCCCAAAAGTGTCAAAAAGCCGAAAATTTACTTTTTGTGTGGGTCTTGTTGAAGAGTTTGCATTCAGCTCAAGAGATCTTATTCTACTAAAGACTTTTATTATATTAACAAGTTGAATAGCGAAATATATTTGCCTCACGGCACCAGCACTTGCATAAAGGAAACTTGTTCCAGCGTGCATAGCAAATGAGCTCAACAACATAACATCAAAGTCAAATGCACCCCATTGCTATGCGATTGCGATCCCTACTTCAATTCAAGATATTCTCCCTCCCAACAATCAGTGTTCCAAAGCCACAACAGTGCGCGGAGCGAGGCGATCCAATAAAATAACAATTTGCCATCAATAAATTCGGTTGCATTTTTCGAGGGAAACCCAATCTCTCTCTCTTTGTACCAGGAAGAGCAAGATATTTTTTTCGCTTCTCCCTGGACGTATTATAACTCGTAACAAACAAACAGAGAACATTGCGTTGTGGGATCCCATCAAATGAAAAATCATTTTTCCGCACGATTGTTGAACAAACAGCCATCACAGTAAATTTCTCCGCGGGTCGACCAACAAACACTTACTATCACCCACCGAAAATGCAGATCGAAATGTATCCCGCGGATATAAACTGACCCATTGATACACAAGTAGTAAGTGGCCAGGTTGGGCAACACCGCCCGCCGCTGCCGCCACTGCGCCGAACTATGACGGACGACTTAGTGGCCAACATTTTCTCTCAATCGACATGGCGCCCAATCTTTTATGTGCGATGGCCAACTTTCGCGCGCACGCTCAGCTCTCTTGTCGCCTGATATGATAATTTAAATCATATTATTCGTACCCCTCAGTTGTAGGCTCATCGATTTATCACGCGAATTTATTTTCCAAGGGGCTTTGGGGTAGAAAAATGATTTCCTTCACTCTTTTTCTCCTTTTTATCTTGCTCTTGTTTTTGTAAATCGTGTTAAAAATATGATGCCTGCTAGGGAAATTGTGTGAAGGAAAATAATGTTGCACGGTCAAGTACCAAGTGGTGTTGAGTGCAATTTAGTTGAAACTACAGTGTGTCCCCTAAGGAGGGACTTACCAACGTGTAAACATTTATAAGCCAAAGTTATGCAAATGTGAAAGGTTAAGAAGTTCAGTTAATTAATCAGCGTTGTGTGGCTTTACAAAAATTAACATTATTCCAGGGATTATGAAAATGTTTGGTTTTGCAAATCTAACGAACTACTGGATATAACGGATTCAGATAGAATATTCAGATAAGCAACGGGTTAAGTATTAGGTAATAGAAAATAAAAAAAAAAGCAAAGAACAAAAGCACCCTACCATTCCGCAGACAGAGTTAATGACTTCTGGCTAACCATACATTAATTACATTTGTTCATTTTTTTCCTCCTTTTTTTTGGTGTGTGAACGGCTTTAAAAGCGTCTGTCGGTCGTGATTAGGCTATAAGATTAAGATGACAATAGAAGTAATCAATGCCATGAGGTGGTATTTATTTGGCTAACGGTTAACCGTTTGAATTGAATAAGTGGCATTGCCCTTGGATTCGTTTTGGTTCTAAACAGAGGAAGGTTATCATCGGTCATTTTGGGGCTTTTAAGTTGCACAACAAACACTGCGCGCCAATGACGAATGAGAGGCTTATAAAGCGAATAGATAAAAATCATTGAATCCAATTGTTTGATTTTATCCCACACCGAAAGCCTGCGTTACGAATTTGTAAGGAATGTAGGAACGTAATCTGTTATATCTTTGCTGTTCGCGTACTCTTTGAAGTTTGAAGCTCATTGTGTGTTGATGATATGCTAGCTCTCCCATCGTTATGTCACAGCTAAGCGATGAAATTAGAATAATTGTCAACTTAGTGGTAATAGTCTTCGAACGGCTTTAACAGTACTGGCAAAAAATGGTTTAAGGAGTTAAAACTTGCATCTCGACTCTTTTTTAGTTGCTTTTTATTTTCCTGGCATTTTTCATTCAATGAACCTTCGTTTATCAGTTTCTTATGACTTTTTTCTTTGTAGAGTACCCTCCTTAGTGAACCAAAGTCTGGATCACACTTGTGAAAACACTTGTGGAAACACTACTGGTAAGTTGAATTACCAGTAGTGCGCAGCATGTTTCTTTTATATTCCTCACAACGTGTTTGACACGAGTACACTTTTTTGGTGTTGTGTAGGTATACCAACTAAAGAATGTTAGACGTGTGGTTTCTAATCTGGCAACACTTTTTTCGGAGTTGGTCTTTTTGACAGCTGTCACTTGATTTGGTTTGAAAAGAATGGAAGCCGCACAACCACCACTGCGTAATGCATACGTTCGGCAAATCGTCTCGAAACGAAATCTCTGTTGACGACGATTTTGACATAATTCCGAGTTTTAAACCTTAGAGTTACCTCCAAGATTTAACAACGCCGGACCTTTTTTTGTGGGGTTATGTGAAGTCGCTTGCCTACTCAGATAAGACCGAGACGATTGACACCTTGGAAGAGAATATTCGGAGAGTTTTTGCTGACATACGGCCCCAAAGGCTGCAAAACGTGGTCGAAAATTAGAAAATTAGATGGACCCAAACGCTCCGGCTCAACGGGTTTTGGAAGGCACAATGCAGGGAAATCGCGGAGGGGGAAGACCTCGTCTTAGGTGGCGCAATTAAGTGGATGAAGACCTCAACCGACTTAGAGTGCAAAACTGGAGAGAGCTCGCCCGAAATCGAAGTCGTTACAGAAGGATGTTGGTTGTAAGTAAGTAAGTCTTATTCCCAACCACCCCTTATTTGAAATATTCAAATGAATAATGCCGAGCATCTAGGCCTACGAGATGATTCAACTCAGTTTTAAAATAATAGCTCGAAGCGAAGTTGGTAGCGGCGGCGGCTTGAGCTAAATATTAGTCTGTAATTACGTCTCCTTACCTACTATAGTGTGTTCTAAGCAGAAACTCTGGCGATCGAAAAGGTTCTATCATGGGTCAGAGAAAACGCAACATCTCGTCAAATATCCGTATATTCTCAGAGAGCCAAACAGCCATTAAGTCTTTTGAGAATGATTGAAATTGATGATCATTTCGGGTAACTGCAGAGCCGATGAACGCGCCAGAAAAGTTACTTCCATGTCAATGGTTTGTACAGCTTGAAGCGCAATTTGCGATGGTGAGCTTGCGATCTTATTTCTGATGTCCGATTGTTTAACATTATTCGAGTCTTGGTTTTAATGATGAAAAAGGATAAGTAATTTATTTGAATTTATAAATTAGATGTTGTATTCACAACGTACAAAATCAGAATGAGAAAATTTATGACAGTAAATTTTCTCTAAATAATTAATAATAAAAAACGATTGCTACAATAATCGATACGTTACAGTTCTCAACACCCCTTCTCAATCGTTTAGTCCAAGTTGTAGACTCAAATCTTGAAAGTGTGTTGAATCAAGGGATTTTGTGAAAACGTCTGCAAGTTGATTCTTTGTTCCAATAGGCTTGACTTCAATTTGTCCATTTTGAATGTGATCCCGAATGAAGTGATGTTTTATATCGATGTGTTTAGACCGTTTGGTTTCTAAGTTGCTTGCCATTCCAATGCATCCCTTATTGTCCTCAAAGATTATAGCCGGTTCATTTCCTATTTGCTTAAGGTCCTGCAATAATCCTCTAATCCAAATGGCTTCAGATATAGTTGCACTAAGTGCCATATATTCTGCTTCGCTTGAGGAAGTTGCAACTGTGGTTTGTTTCTTGCTTGACCAAGATATTGTGCATCCAAAAACTTTAAATACATATCCGCTTACCGATTTTCTATCATTAATGTCGCTTCCCCAGTCGGCATCAGCATATCCAATCAGTGGATGATCATTACTTATCTCGAAAGTAAGGTTTTTCTTCTTGGTCCCTCTTAGGTATCTCACTATTCGTTTGAGAGCTTGCCAATGATTTTCAGACGGATTTTGCTGATATCGTCCCATGTACCCGATTGGAAAACATATATCAGGTCTCGTGCACATCATAATATACATCAAGCTGCCAAGTAATTCTCTATAGGGTTTGTCTAATGTGGAATCTGTTTTTGTTGACTCAAGTTGTAGTCCTTTCTCCATTGGGCTTCTTGTAGGGTTGCAATCTTCTATACCAAACTTGGAAAGTAATCTTTCAATACTGGAGACTTGAGACAATTTTATGGTTTTTTCTTGAACATCGATTTTAATTCCCAGAAAATATTTAAGACTTCCGCAATCTGACATCTTGAATGTTTTCTCCAGTTTGCTCTTCAAATTCTCAATTCGATTTAAACTTTTTCCGGCAATTAACAAATCGTCAACATACAAAACTAGTATTATGATGTCATCTTCTTCTTGTCCAATATTTGTATAAAGACAATAGTCATGATAGGATCTCGTGAATCCCAATTTAAGAAGAAAATCATTAAATTTTTGGTTCCAACACCTGGGTGCTTGTTTCAACCCGTAAATGGACTTAATTAAGCGGCAAACACTTCCATCAGCTGCAGAAACCCCTTCTGGAACAGCCATGTAAAGTTCTTCTTTAACTCACCATGTAAGAATGCCGTTTTCACATCCATTTGGTGAAAAATTAGTTTTCTGTACAATCCAACAGCTAGCACAATTCTTATGGTGGTCAATTTTGCTACAGGTGAGTAGGTTTCATAGTAATCGATCCCTGCCTTTTGTGTAAAACCCTTAACCACCAGTCTAGCTTTGTATTTCTTCGGCTCTCCATCTTCATTAAATTTGATTTGAAAAACCCACTTCGGCTTAAGGATTTTAGCATTTTTAGGTTTCTTGACGACTTCCCAAACACCGTTTTCTTTCATTGAATGAAGTTCCTCTTCAATTGCTCCAAACCATTTTCTAGCATCGGATCGGGAATTAATTTCATCAAAAGAATTTGGAACACCTGTTAAGAATTCATCGGCAGAAGTTGCCCTATAGCTTGAATAATAATAAGCAAACTTACTTGGAGGTCGGCGCTCCCTTTCGCTGCGCCTCACAATAATCTCACCTGGAGGATTAGTGTTGTTATTATGCGAAGGGAGCGCATCTGCACCATCGTTGACATTAAGATCTTCATCACCTAAGTCTTCAACCGTTTCATCTTCAGTAACATGCTGTACATTATTAGAACCATCGAGTATTTCAGATGACTCATCCCCTTCTTGCTCGTGGTTGCTTATAATGACCATAACTTCTTTTTTCTTACTTTGGTCTTGATTGTATGGAAAATTGGTTTCATCAAATTTGACGTCTCTAGCGGTAAATATTCGTTGAGTTTCCATATCCAGAAGTTTGTATCCATTCGGTACATATCCAATCATTATTGACTTGCGACTTTTGGAATCAAGTTTCTTTCTTTTCTGATTAGGAATCCATGCAAAAGCTTTGCAGCCAAAAACTCTAAGTTTTTCATAATCGGGTTTGGTGCCATACCACATCTTAGCTGGCGTCTTGGGACAATCTAAGGACTTAGTAGGTGTTCTATTTATCAAGTAGGTCCCAGTAAGCGCTGCTTCACCCCACATTCGTTTTGGCATTTTGGACTCTAGCAACATCGTTCTTACTTTTTCGATCAGTGTTCTATTAAACCTTTCTGCGACTCCATTTTGTTGTGGTGAGTACGCAATTGTCGGTTGAACTTGAATCCCAAGTTTCTTGTACCATAAGTTTTGTTCCTTTGAGCAGTACTCTCGTCCTTGGTCTACAGTGAACTTCGAAATTGATTTTCCAAACATAGATCTTGTCATAGCTTCGTATTCTTTCATTGCTCCGAAAACTTCAGATTTTCTTTTCATAAGATAAATCATGGCAAAATGTGTGAAGTCATCAATGAACGACACGAAATATATCGAACCATTCCAAGCAGCTTCGTCAATAGGGCCGCACACATCAGAGTGAATTCTTTCCAATACTCTTGTTGCTCTTGGTCTCATGGTCTTGAATGGATCACGACTTTGCCTGCCTTCTGTGCAAATATCACAGAAGCCCATGTCATCCATTGAAGTCATCTTCAGCCCCTTAAATGTGTTTTCTTTGGCAATCGTATTCAACGCACCATGTCCAACATGACCTAAGCGCTTATGCCACAGCTTGACATCATCAGTTTTGCATAGATTTGCTGAATGTCTTTGAACTTCAAATTCAACTTCATACAAGTTTCCTTGTAGGTATGCCTCTGCTATAAGCAAACCATTTTTGACAAGTCTTGCTTTATTTTTGAAGAACTGCACATCAACTCCAACACTTGTAAGTTTTCTAACAGACAGTAAGTTGTCTCTTAGTCCTGGTAAGTAAAGCACATCTTTTATTATGACTTCTATATTCTCTGTACTCTTTCCGTTTATGATTCCTGAGCTCTTTGCCATTAAAAATAGATTATTTTTGGCAACATTGATTTTAATCGGTTCATCCAGCTCATTTTCTTCAGAAAAATACCAATTTTCATTTGAAAGATGATCACTGGCTCCGGAATCTAACTTAAACTTAATTATTGTGCCAAGCTCTTTCATTCCCCCTGATTCGTTCCGATCTGACATCAAACAGACGCCCTTTGAAGTTTTGTTATATCTTTGATTCGGTGTCACATCTGTTTTCCTACAATCTTTTGCCAAATGTCCAAACTTGTTACACTTGAAGCATTTACCTTGAAACTTGAAGGTTTTCTTTGGATATTTCTTCCCAGCAAATGCCGATCTTTCTTGAATTTCTTCCCCATCTCTATCTTCTAACTTCGCTTCTTCCAAAAGAAGCCTATCTTTGACCATGACAAACGATAGTTCCCCACCCCTTAAATTTTGCAAGGCGGTAACTAACGGATCAAACTTTTCGGGAAGTGTCAGGAAGAACTGAGCCAATAAATCACTTTCATCTAGCGATGCCCCCGACATCTTCAGTTGTCTGATTAAGTTTCCAAACACCATTATGTGATTAGCTACTGCATCACCCTCTTTCATACGGAGCTTCATAAGCTGCTTCCGAACCAAAAGTTGGTTCACGACAGATTTTCGAGCGAAAGATGATTGAAGACTCTCCCACATTTCCTTAGCCGTATTCTTTTCACGAATGTAACTTAAATAATCGTTATGTACATAAGCTACGATTCTTTCCTTAGCTTTCTTATCTTTTCTCGAAAATTCTTCATATCCTTCATCATTCGTTTCAACGATCCTTGTTAAAACGACGTTAAGCGAGTCCAAATGAATTCGAACTCTGAACTGCCAGTCATCGAATCCGGTTCCGTAGAACTGCGGAATTCCACAAATCGACTCCTTAGTTTCGCCCATAACCTATTAGAGTCTTGGTTTTAATGATGAAAAAGGATAAGTAATTTATTTGAATTTATAAATTAGATGTTGTATTCACAACGTACAAAATCAGAATGAGAAAATTTATGACAGTAAATTTTCTCTAAATAATTAATAATAAAAAACGATTGCTACAATAATCGATACGTTACAGTTCTCAACAAACATCGTTATTGCAAATCCGCACCAGACTACGTCGACAGAAGTATAAGAAGAAATCATCAATCACAATAACCACAAGGTAACGCATATCTTAGACTAAAAGCAGAACTTGTTTTGCCCCATCTAAACACAAACGGATTAGGCTAAGGCTTGATCGGAAACGACTATAAGTAACTGGAAAACGTTTCAGTTTCAAACGTTTTGGATTGACTGATTGTCGGTCCAAGCTTAGTCAATATTGGAAATAATTAATTAATGGAACAAACGATAATCCAGAAAATCTGAAATACCTTGCTCTTACGCAGAAAGTGAAGTAACCAGCCAGCAAAACCAGGGCCGAGTAAATGAACCGTGGCGACCAAAATTGAAGGCAGACCAGATCAAGCTCACGCCTTTTTTCCTATAACCTCGTAATATCACGTAATAACATCTCCATGACCGTATTTTTCTTCACTTGGCAAAATTTTTCCTTTTTTCTGAACAGAACAAGCTTAAAAAAATATCTGCACAGACATGCATGCATATGTCACAAACCCCAAGACTATCTCTCACACAAGCAAATTTTTGACCTTTAGACCTATAGACTATTAAAATTATCAATTTTCATTTCGAGCTGGATTTTCCAATGGGCTTCCGCATTTCCTTTCCCAGACTCACAAAGCCTTGAATTTAGCCTTGGCAAAGAAACTATTTAAGCAAAGGGAGGTATCAACGACACAATAACGTTGAAGAATAACAATAACATAAATTTTGTAAGCCCTGTACAAAAAATTTAAGATGAAGGTATTCTGCGACTTGTCAGCATCATCTTATTCATGACCAAACCACCGCCTCAAAATCATGTACGCACCAGCTTCTGCCTGACAAACTTCTAACATACATCCAAAACTTATCCAAAGAAAAAATTCCCATTTTTGGTATTTCTCTGCACAGCCCGATGACAAACACCACGGTTATGTTGAATACAATTGCTATAGAAATAAATCTGAGTGTGCAACACTCGCCTGCTTGTTTGTGATGTAAGTGCCTTAAATTTTCCTTGCTATATTTATGGCGCCGCTGCTTCTAAAGGAGACAACAATTCACGCGCCCACATTACAAATAATTAATAACATTTGCAAATCTAAAGTAAGATGTATAAATATTTGCGAGTATGGAGTAAAAATCAATTTGATCTGTGGATCGATGGATCGATGGATGACAACGACGTTTGGGTCGACGTGTTGCTCCATCGATCGATAGTTTTCACTCGTATGAGTGTTACTCGACACGCGTCGACAAAAGTTTTCAACAACGAGGCAGAGTGAGACATTTCCAAGATTATGGCGTGGTCGTTGCTTGCCATTTATTTTTGGTAGACCTGGTTACCTTGTCTCACCTTGAAAGTGATTTCTTTTTTTTTTTGTTTTTGTCTCGATTTGTTCTTCAAGTAGCAGACTCAATTCACATTTTATTTTCTGTCCGATTTCATTTCATTCGTCCGTATTGTTCGAGATATTGACTATTTTTGGATATTTTGCTTTTGCCATCGTTTGCGCGTTATTCGATATTTTGGCGACTGACAGGTGGTCAAGTTTATAAGATTTAATTAATGTTGGTACCCACCAGGCCTTAAAATTAAAAAATAAAGCTGACTCGTTGATTGCAAAAATGATATGGTGCGGTGGCGACGACGCATGGCAATAATCTCGATGGAATTCCGAGGGCGGACTTAATCCGAACCATTTTTCGGTATTGCAAAATGACTTTTAAAACACGTTTAAGTATGGACGCCTTTTGTTGCATTTCTAACTCCGTTTTTTTTTTATAATTTTATTTCGTTTTGCTGCTGCACGGTATATTTTGGTATAAAAGAGAATCTAGCGATTTATAAAAGGCGTTAATGAGTTTTTTTTCGGGGGAAATTTGAACCCAAATGCAAATGAACGAAGTGATATCTTTTAACGATTGCTTTTATGGCTAGCGATACAGAGAAAAAGATGAACATACGCGGCTGGCTAGCTGCTTGTGATTGAGTACCTACCAACAAACGGGTGAATATGGCAGGGGTAAGCTCACCCAGCATATGAGGCTATTATAGTGCGAGTATTATGGAGTTTTCTAAGAACTTAGTTTATTTGACAGACGAATATAATTTACTTTGTCTGGAGTTGGTCGTAAATTATTTTTATTTTAGAAATTTGGAGATGGGCGGTATGGTGCAGTCTGCTTCCGGCAAGTGTGTGTTATAGAAAAAATGTGTATGGATTTTGACTCTAATAAGCATACACAGATTCATATACAAACATGGATGTGGGATTTGAAAATGTTTCGCAGGTTATGTCTTAATTAAGAGGAGGTGGGAATCAGATAAGCTGCAGGTGTGTCTTCGTTCTTAAATGAAAAGAAATTAATTCGCTTAATTAAATGGAGAATACAGCAAAAGGAGATTACTAATGGAGTTTTCTGTTTAATCACAAGTTCATAGAGTTTCTTGTTAAGCTTTCGACTGCAAAGATAAACAAAAGACTAAACATCAAGAAAGCATTTGCTGAGAATCGCCAAGTGACGGCACTAGGGCCACAACTGTTTGATATTCACAAAGACTAGACGAAATGTTGTTAAAGAGCAAAGAAAAAAAAGTAAAAAAGTTAAGCAAACCACAAGATTGAGCGATAAATAAATTAAATCATAAAAGTCAACCAAACTATGATCCATTCGGAAAAAAATATGACCCACTGTTGATTCACCAACGAGATTCTAGTAAAAACTCAAGAACAGGATATCTTGTGCAAGATTTTGTAATAATGCAGCTCTCATTTACAAAACACACTACTAAAACTCCATCAACAACCAACCATTCCTAACAAATTTTAAGATTTCAGATTTTTATCAATCCTAGTAATTAGACACTCTTCGATCTATTAAGGAAAACTCTGTCATCCTCCACTGGATCCCAGCAGACAAAGGCTATGATGGTAAAAGACAGCGTATCTAAATCATTCGTAGGCCCTGAAAACTTTTGTGTTGTAAATAAAAAACTCTTCAAATACACAACCAAGAACATCATACTAGAAGAATCCAATCAAAATCAAAAAAATCTGTTCAAACTTTTAATGCCAGAATATACCCAGAAAACATCCAAATTCCTACTGAACCTCAATAGAAAAACACTCAAAATTGGAACAGGACTATAAACCGGCCACTGTTCTCTAAACAATCACCAAGATTAAGGTTGGTAGCAGACGCCATCTGCAGACTATATCATGAAAATGAAGAAACATCTCTGTGTATCATTACAGAATGACCAGCACTTTTCCGTTTTAGAAAGCAAACTTGACTATGAGATCTTCCACCAAAAGAAAATTAAACTCATCCACCCACAGAAGACTGTTAGCTTCTATCTCAATTCAGGAGCTGCAGAACTGCTCTGAAGCTTCACATGGGTAGGTATAATAGGTTGCATTCAGATACCGCAGTGCCCAGAGCTGCGCAAGTTCAACCCAGCTTATAATCTATAATCTAATCTAGCCATCATATTTTTTAAAATAATTACTGTGGTCGAAGGAAGTAATGGTTTGAAATAGAGCGATCTAGGGCCAATAAACTATTGTTGTTAACTCTTTCTATTACTATCGCTCATAACAAAATATTGTGATTGTAATGCAGCTACATATTTGAACCTTTTTTTTTCTTAAAACGGCATTTTTTGTGTAATCTTTAAGAAACAGTTCTCGCACTTGTCTCTTTGCTACTAGTCATCCACCATTGAGAACTCCTATCCCTCACCAGTGGTAAGGCAGTAAAAGTAAAGTTTTTGGTTAAATTGAACAGAGAGCATAAAAGACTAAAACGCTTTAGGAACTTAATTTGTAAAAAAAAAAATGCATTAAACGTGGTAAGTTTAAAAGCTATATTGTTTTTTAAGATATCGGTGATAATCAGTCACAAGGACAGACCAGCCAACAAAACCCAATTAGTGCTTGAGCCATTTTGAGCAAAAAAAAAAAAAACCATAATAAAATCAATGAATTGGTAAACGAAGATTAAACATACAGTCCATAACAAT
Source organism: Melanostoma scalare (assembly GCA_949752695.1). Lineage (NCBI taxonomy): Eukaryota > Metazoa > Arthropoda > Insecta > Diptera > Syrphidae > Melanostoma > Melanostoma scalare. The sequence goes on from OX456985.1 coordinate 2,648,520, forward strand.
TGGATAGCCTCACATATTGTTTTTTCTTAAACTGTGTGTTTTGAATGCTCTTTGATGTCTTGCCAAGGAAAAATGCATTGGCTTACAAGCTAAGAGCAAGAGAACCTGAGATTAAGATAGCTTTTTACATTTTTCTTAAGTCAACGGGACTTTTTGAACTTGTTTTGTTTGCATTCACTCTAATATGGATTTTTTTTTGTAACATTAGAATAGCCTCAACAACGTTTCTTGCTCATTGTTAGCGAGTGCTTAGCAGTGTGAAGATCGGAAAGCTATTAGTTTTACAAACGGTAAATTTTTTTAGTGTTTTGCTCCTTTCAATAGTTTAAATGGGTAGAAAAAAAATCTTTGAGTGCAAGTGAAATTGCTAAAATAGAAGCTTACCGTGACTTAAACCTCTTTAATCGCGCTATTGCTATAAAACTTAATCGTAGTCCAAAAGTAGTTAACAATTATTTAAAAAATCCATCACTTTACGGGAATAACTACAAAGGCCGTACTTCTCTACTTTCAAACCGAGAAAAACGGAAAATTATTAAATTAGCTTCTAATTCAGCCCATTCTTTGAGTAAGATTAGGCATTATGCTGGGCTAGAAGTTAGCCGAATGACCATAAGTAGGGTTATTAATAGCGCCGGATACCTGAAGCGCATGAAACTACAAAAAAAACCACCACTTAATAAAGCGCGAAAACAACAGCGGCTTAGTTTTGCAAGATTTCATATGGCTTGGAACACTGATGGCAGCAGTCACTCAAACGATTGGCGGAAAGTTGTATTTTCTGATGAAAAGAAGTTCAACCTGGATGGGCCTGACGGATACAACTATTACTTCCATGGTTTGAGAAAAGAAAAAATATTTTTGAACCGTCACCACAGCCGTGAAGGAGGCGTCATGGTATGGGGTGCCATATCATATTATGGAACAATCGATTTGGTTTTTGTTAACTGTAGAATGACAGCACCTTATTACAAAACTATACTGGAAACGGCCCTTCCAATAAAGAAGGTGATGCTATTCTAATGTTACAAAAAAAAATAGCTTTTTAGTGTATCCGAAGCGAATAATTTCAGATAATTTCGTTATAACTTCTCGAAACTATTTGAAACTTTTCTTGTTATGGACAGACTCAATTCTAACTTTCAAACCAACCCAAAATTTCATAAGCACAGATCAAATAGATGCAAGAACAGTGAGTTTAAGAAAAACTTATGCGTGAGGCTATCCAATTGTTACGGACTGTAAGTTTACCTGCTCAGTTGGTAGTAAAACTTAAATAAATTAATAAGGTGGCGCAACAGAGAGGGGAATCCCGGGTCCTAACGCATTTCTCATTACTATGCCTTGTTTGGAAATGGAGGGGACCTACAATTTTCTGTCGAATAGTTAAAAGAGAAAGCGCTTTTCTTGACATTGAATTTATTATTGGAGGACTTTCCAATTTATCACGAAAGGCGGTAGCCGTGGGAAACCTTTTTTGTTTTCTTTTGGGATTCGAACGCCACTGGCACGACTCATTTGGTATTGTCATGTTCAAAACAAGGATCCAGAGAACCCCCCCAAAGGGCAATTTCATACAACATTCAGACCCCATCGCGGAAAAATAAAAACAAATGGAGACCAAAACACTCCATGGTACAAACATATCCATATGTATTGATATAAGCTCTTGGTTGGTCTCAGACACATGGCACAATCCAAAATTGGCAGGCTTGTCGATACCTTCTGAGGTCAACGCGCCATACCTTTCAGGCAAATCAATAGTGTTTAGCAAATTAGTGGAAGAATTTTGATCTCTTTGAAATTACAAAGCCCATATTGTCAAAAAGGAATAAGAAGGAGACTAAAAACCCATATTTCTACTGATTTCTTTCGTTCACAGGTTTCTGATTTTTCTTATATAGAAAAAATGTTTCCTCAGAATGGTTTTTCGAAACAAGTCCAAACGCACCTTGAATTCTTAAGTTGTTATTTTATCTTAATAGCACTTTTTATCTGCCAAAGTCTACACAACATAAAAGCTTTTTAACAGTCAGTCTCTATTGAATCACAACTCACAAGTTATAAAAAATGTACACACACTTGTTCCCTTAGAGATAGCAACTGCCAATTCGATAAAAAACATCAACATATGACTTTGCACACTCAGATACCAGCTTGTAAATTTTTCATATCCGCATCTTATTTTCGAATTTAGAGTTGAGCAAGACAAGAAAAGAAAACTACGCATAATTTCATTTGCCTAACAGTACCAAATCGCATAATTATTATCTCATACAAGTCACAACTCACAAGCACAACAACGCACGTGCCCATAATAATAATTAAAATCAACACAATACAACACATTCAATTTCCTCTGTGTGCTCTAATTATTCTTATTAATCACCGGTGTCACATATCGCAATAATGAACTCTTCAAATCAAAATAAATTAAGTTATGTCAATAATGGATCCACAACCAGCTTATTAACCACACCACTCTCCACTCACACAAGAGATCATCTGACACACTCGTAACTATTAAGAAGTAATTTTCTAATGTAATTAACATCTTTTGCAAATGAAAATCATAAAACGTGTCCTTAGGCACTTTGAAACACAATTTATTACAACAATTTACAACTGCATCTATAAAAGCCGATCACCAAACATGGTCAGGGTCAATTGTGTATGTAGCTGCAACAACACCGTTCATGTAACACCTCTCTCAAGTGTTACTCACCCTTTTTTGAGACGACTTTTCATTGCTTTCAGTGCTTTCAGCATTTGCGATAGCAATTAAAACAAGTAAGAAAAAAAAAATAAACTTAAAACATCAGGTCTTATGAATAAAATATGACAGGCATAATTGCAAAATCCTTTCTAAGACCGCTACACAGACGCCAAAAAGATATAAATTATCACAGTGAGATATCTTGACTTTTAGCTGGAATAAATGCATCGATATGCCGCTGCTAATTGCATCTCTTCGCAAAAATAAAAATAATATGGATATAGGTATATGAAAAACAGACAAAGACTCATTGAGTGTGAGTGTGTATCTAGAACTAGCCAATTTGAGTCACATGCAAATTTTTTATTTTCCATTATTCTTATTTCAAACATGAATATGAGTCTACTACGTACGTATGCGAGTATCTTTGAAGAGAACTTCGAAATTGATGGACAAAACACCCTCTGGATATGGTCAATCGTAATTGAACACGATTTCATTATTCAACTACCAAGAAGGAATGAGATGACTGAAAGTATTTTAATCGAGACCTGGACAAATCTGCGGTAATTGTTTGCAATTAGAAAAGTCGTGCAAGTAATTAGAGAAAATAAATATCGTAACGGGCGTGTTCTCATTCGAAAACAAATGCAAATTTGATAAATTGCATTTGTGCATGCCTCGCAATCACTGGGAAGTGTACATATGAGCGTTTGGCGGCCACCGGTTTTGAAGTTTGAAGTGTTTGACTTTTGAAAACAATGCGCGATGCCGCCGCACCCGACAAAGATCAAGAATATGTAGAATGTTGTCGTGTCAAATGAGCTGTTGTGTCATGTATCCTTTCTTGGTGTGATACAGTGTCGTAAGACAAGAACGTGAGCTATTCAGGTGAAGGTGTACAGGCGAAGGCAGACCTTACATCCCTTGTTTGGATTTTTCGTGGATCGGTTCTGTGGAATTGTCGAACCTTACCATTGGCTTTGCTGGCTTTGCTTTTCATCAATATTCTTGATCTATAGACCTGACAACGAAGCCTAGGCTTCTTGTGGTGGTTTAGTTAAAACTTCACACTGCAAAAATTATGCCATGGCGAACTTCCTGTGCTTTGTAAATCCTTTGGTTGGATTCTATGTTGACTATCGCAGTGCTCTTGAGTACTTACGGCATCCTACTTCTAAAATAAAATAAACAAAGAGGGTGGCGCAACATAGCGAGGAGCCCCAGGGCCCAGCGTATTTCTCAAAACCATTGCCTTGTGTGAACATGGAGTGGACCTATAAGTTTCTGTCGACTCCGAACGGCGAATCGAGAAAGCGCTTTTAAAAAAGGCAAGAAAAGAAATTGGCAATGAATTTACTATCAGAGGGCTTGCAAATTCCTCATGAATTTCGCGACCCGTGAAAAAACATTTTTGCTTCTGTTGGGATTTCACGAACCACGAACCTCCCGGTTAACAGGCAGACATGCTAACCATCATGTCACGGAGGCATCGAACGACTAAAGGCTTAAAACACAACAACACAAGGAATCTGTTCTTGCTTTGAAACTTTTCGAAAAAAAGGACCTTTCGAATGATTAGAGATTTATTTTTTCTTAAAAAGAATTAAGAAAAACTTGAGGCTTGAAAGACGAACAAAGAGACGATACAAAAAATTGAAGTTAAATCAAAAGTCCAGTTTAAGTTCTAGAATCGTTTGTGCGTCGACTCTACAGACAAATATTTTCGCATGCAAAAATTCGCATACTGAAAACACCTCCATTTGAAAAGATCCACTCAATTATATGGCGTTGTTTTACAGAGTAGACTCAAAGGATTATCAGCATTAGGTTTCGTTGTTTGTGGTTAGGTTTCATTGAATGTGGACACCGTTCCTTTTTCTATACCAGTGGTGTTATTAGCCAACCATAACGAGGTCATCATTGGCCAATTACAACCTATCATCAGTTATTGTCATACCATGAACAACCACTGACCCCCTCTATTAAATAGCAAGCTCAACATCGGACATTACTGTCAAAAACTTTGAACGTTTCTGAAAGTTTGGTATTGTTTTCTAACGGTTTTCGTTATCAGTAACCTACTACCCTCCCACTGTTGACATTATATCCTTGGAACACACTTTTTTTCTCATATTCTTTCTTACATACCATTGTACGTATACAATACGGATATACATATGTCCCAAGTATATGTACTAAACCATAGTACCATGATCTTCTTCTTTCATTTCCGGCGTTACGAGTAGTGATCTTGAAGCAATCACAACTCTCCCACTTTTCTGCTTCACACTAGTGATCCGCCTGTGGGGTACGCCGCGTTGACCTCAGAAAGCGTCGGCAAGCCTCCCGGTTTTGGATTGTTCCATGTCTGAGGCCAACCAAATGCTGCTGTTTTTGCATTTGCTTGTACCAGGAGTGTTTTGGCCTGCCTTTTCTTTTTCGTCGCGAATTGGTTGAAACGTTGTACGATATTGCCTTTTGGACGGGGTTCTGCGGATCTCTCCTTTGAACATGACAATACCAACTGAGCCGGTCGTGCTGAATTTTGTCCAAGATGGTACTTTTGACATGAAGGCTTCCACGGATCTTAGTACTTCTAATTCGATCAAGCTTTGTTACTCCTGCTGTCATCCGAAGCATCTTCATTTCGGCTGCCGTCAATTTGCTCTTATACTTTTTGTACATTGTCCAACATTGTGAACCGTATGTCACAGCTGGACGGACAACTGCTGTGTAGAGTCTTCCCTTCAGCTTAGGGGGCATTTTTCGATCACAGAAGATATAGCGGAGTTTTCTCGCCACTTCATCCACCCTACGCTTACTCGATGATTGATGTCGTCATCACAAGTTGCTTCACTATTGATCAGAGATCCCAGATATTTAAACTTTTCACACTTGGGAAGCACATTTCCATTCAAATAAATGTCTGGAATAGGCTTGTCTGGATCAGAAAAAGGGCAGCATAGGTATTCAGTCTTTTTAGCGCTAATACGGTACCCATTTCCTTCCAGAACATCAATCCAAACGTCAAGTGCTCGTTGCAGGGATGTAGGATCCTCGCTTACGATGGCTCCATCGTCAGCAAAGAATAATTGTTGTACTCTATTGCCCGTTACTTTTCCTTCGAGCAAACAATCCAGAACAGCAATAAAGAGCAGTGGACTCAAGACACTTCCCTGATGTACACCTACTGTTATTTGGAATTCTTCGGTGACTCCAGCATGGCATCTCACTTTTGTAACTGCTCCCTCGTACATGTCCAACCATAATATCATAAAACCATAGGACCATGATACTCGTATCAAAATGTTGTGTCAGCACCAATGTAGCGGCATCTTAGAGAAGCTCATTAATTAAAAAGACCAAATCGACGTTCTTTGAAACCAAAACCCATTAACCTTATCCACAAAAGTCAAACGAGAATGAAAAAAAAAAAATAAAACATGAAACTCCCCGAAGGCGGATTATGTGGTTTTTTGTTATCTAAAGTAAATATAAACTAAAGTCATTACCATACATCAATTTAATCCCTCAAGTTTCTTTCATGCAATTCCCATACCTAATTTCTAATGAAAACCGCCAACAAAACTAGCATTCCGATAAAGAAAACAATAAAGACTTCGAAGTCCTTTCAATAATACCTCCAGTATATATGAACAGTTAATTCAGACAAAAGCCAAATAAAACACCTATAGGCCCAAGCATTCAACCTTCAGGCACTCAATATTTCTCCTCGAGTTTTCCTTATTGATTTCATATTTTTCTTTGCCATAACTTCTTTAAATGGAATTTTAATTTTAAGTTGAATTCAATGACCATTCATCCACCCACAGGTACAAAAATTACTTCTTTCTGTTTTCGCAGCACCTTATTTATTCGTTAACAATCCACATTACACTATAATTACATGAAACCGCGTCTTGTTAGTGAGAACTGGATGCTGCTGCTGCTGCTGCTGCTGCCGCCTCGCCGCCAGCACAAACGCATAACAAGCAGCTAACGATCTCTATGAACTTGAATTTATTTCTACTGCTGCTTTTGATTATTTTATGCTCGCCTACACTATAAGCCATTGCACCACACTCATTACGAGTTTCAACAAAGTCACATTGAATAGACTTGTGTCACATTTTTGCATTGACATTTTATCATACACATTCTCTTTCACTATCTCTAACTACCTCCGATATGTCACTGATAAGATATGACTCTGCGTTTGAAATATTTGTTTTGTGTTTATTGAACAGACAGTCAAACGTCAAGTGTGGTGATTTCTCGTGCTAATAATAAACATTCACGTAATACCAGCTTTGATAAAACAAAAAATTAAACACCACAAACTTGCAAACACACACACACCACCTGTGCAACAATCCAGAAACTCATTTGCCTTCAGAGCAACAGTTGGAGCAGCACAACACGAAGAAAACCCTGATTGCGAATGTCACTCACTGGCAAAGCAATTAAAAAAGAAAAACTCGCATTTTACGTTTGAATTGTTTATTCTCCGTTGATTTGCATTAAATAAATAATAAAAACCCAAGAAGAGAGCCGTTTCGTTTTAGTTGCCCAAAATGAGTGGTGGTAATGGAAGCATAGTGTGTTTGGAAACCAGATCTCGTCCAGATCCACATATAATTCACTGGCCTACGTATTGATTGAGTAGGTATATGTATATACGAGTATAAATGTCCACCAGGGATAGAAACCAGAAAGATGTTCGACTACACCACCAAAACTGTGTGGGTCCATCTCTGTGTGTGTCTCGAGTTAGTGGTGCGAAATGGAATCAAATGAAATTAATGTGAACCCTTTTCACAAGATCAATTCAAAATGGTGAAACTTAAGAGCTTATTTACGATGCTATTCAGCGTGGTTAACTTTGAAAAATCAAGATGAGACATGAGATGTGAGGATAAAAATGTGGGATATGTGGATGGAGACTTTTGGACTGGTCTGATGCCGTGTGGGAGTTTTAAGGTCACTTCATTGGACGACGCCATTAAAATGCATTTTATGACGCGGTACTTTATGGCTAAGTTATTGGGTGAACTTTGGGTGCGTGTGTCCGATGGGGCCTATTGAATATTTATATTTGATTGGGACGTTCACGTTCTTTGTGGAAATTCAATTCATTCGTATGTTTACGATTCAATGGAAATTCGTTTGAATGGCATTTCCTCAATAACATTGGGATAAATTCAAAGACATAATTCGTTTCAACTGTCGAAAGAACCATTTCACATTGACAGCTGTCATTGAGGTATATAGGCACGCACCCAACACGAGCTAACACGAGTTACTTGAGCGGTAAAAAACGGGAGTGGAGTTTTTTTCAACCTTTTTGAGTAATTTGGGGAGAAAAACAAATTGTGTGACCCGTTAGTTCGTTTAAAACGAAACCACTCAGTCATTTACGATGAATAAGGTTTCCTATTGGTCAATCTTAAGTGAGCTCATTGCAGTCGTTTGAATTCGCATGGTTTCACCAGAATTCGGGAAAATTTGAAGCAGAAAGTTAAAATAATTTGATTTTTTAATGACACAACGCGATTTCTGGCAACACCATGAGATTTTCAACTCAAACAACTGAAATAAGCTCTTTTTACATTGACCAATAAAAAACCTTTCCAATCAGAAATGCCTGAGTGAGTTCGTAGAGACACTTTAGTCGTTGATAATAATTCGCATACATTTTAAACAACCCAACGGTGAGTTTGGAAGACTGAAGGATGTTCCCCAAACCACCCTCTGTCACTTTCCCAATTGATGAAATGGCTTATTTGTAATGCAACAATAACCACCAAACTATTGAATTCATCAATTGCCGCCTGTCAATTAATTTAATTCGTTCATCAATGTGACAGTTTTGGAACATCACATGCACGAAATCAAGGTAAAAACAAAGACAATTCTGTCATGTGTCACTTCAGCTTTTGACAGCCTTGACAAGCATCGTGATTTATGTCAAAACATTACTCTGCAAGGGTAAATCGACATGGAATTCTAATTGTCTGCATGAAATTGTCACAAAGATGAATATCAAACTGTCACAAGACCATATTGTCAGTTAGAATAGGATGAAACGTCACAAAAAACAGATAAACCATGTTGACACGCATACACAATGCAAACCTACTCCATATATTTACTACAGTAGTACTAGGTCAAGTGGATAACTTGATATTACGAAGCGTGACTAAAATTTAAAAGCCCTGCGTGTTTATGTCCCGAAGCTGTCACAAAAATCCATTCCGTGTGGAATTTCAGTTGAAATGAAATTCCACTTTTGGGGATTTTCCGAAAAACAACTACGAATTCCAAAACAAATTGCCTCATAGCCCATCACTCATCATCTCTCTCCTCATATGGCCAGAGTGGCGTTGGTTGGTTGGTTGTGTGTTCACCTCCACCATACACTCACCGCCACCGCCACCGCAATATCCATCATCTTTAGCGTGCTTTAACTTCAGTCATATCTAGCCCCACATTAAGAAAGAAAAATTCCGCGTGCAAAACAATGAGAAAACAGGCATAGTAAAAACAAAACAAAAAAAAAGCTTAATCAATTGGCGCCACGTTAAAGCCGCCTTTGCACCTCTTACCGCGCATCTCACAGCGCATTATATCTACACAACGCAGCGAGCTGCCGTCTCTTGCTCTTTCAGCGAGACTTATGGAACGCGATGTCGTCGTATCGTTAAGCTAAATTCCACCAAGTGACTAACTTGTTTAGTTGTCGCTTCGCTGCATCGGAAAATCAAATATGGAGGAGGAAAATCCATCCAAGGCGTGCACTCTGCACATCATGCGCCATCATACAGAGAGAGAGTGAAGCTAGAATTTTAAAAGAAGATGAAAAATTCTTTCGGTCATATCAACCGTAAATAATGTTGTCGTCGTGCCTGTCATATGCCTCTACACACAACCATCATAACCCAACCGACAATAACATTACAAAAACGAAAAACTCAAAGAAAGCACTGACATTTGACGACGTACGTCGACGTCGACGACATTGACGTAAAAATGACGTTTGCCACTGACATCGGTTTGGGTCATTGCTTTGGCTGCTGGGGCTGGCTCTCATTTTATTTATTTCTTTTGCGCTTGCTTTGCAGATTTTTATATCGTCATTATCAGCGATACATATAAATATGTAATACGCGTGTAGAAATCCGCAAGCGAAATATGCTGCTTGTTGACTCTGATGAACTAAATTCTTTTGTCTGTCAATATTTATCATTTCATTGGAACTGTCAATAAGCGGGTGACAGAAGAGAGATAAATGTATGTCAAATAAATGTGCAGCGTAAATAGAGAGTGCAACGTTACGATACGACTTGCGACTTGCCGCAAACAACATCGAAACGACAACGAGATGCTTAAGGAATTCCAAGAATGTGACACTCCGCCGCCGCCGCCGCGCCGCGAGTCGCTTCTACCGCCATCAGTGAGTGAGAGAGTGATTCTAATCTAATTTATAGCGAAGGTAAACGAAGAATTCTGCTAGTTATAAAGCTTTTATCTTAAACAGCAAATCGCTACTTCGTTCTTCGCTTCATTTTAATATGTCGACATTAGTCAAATATTGTAGGGAGTGTGTTGGTTGGAGTCAACCACCCACATAATAACAATTTTGCTTGACTGTTGGTGTACACATTTTTTTCTTACTTATATTTTTACCTACTAATTGCGGAACATGAAAGCGTTTCTATCAAAAGGCAATAGTGCCGACAATTAATATATGTGAAAAACAGAAAAAAATGAATATATTGCGTGGCGTATTAATAGGCAAAGTAAATATTTTTTCTCAGTTATGCAAACGATTGCAAATATAAGTGCGATCAAAAGGCAATGTTTATGTTCCGTATAGAAACTATCGCTTCAAACTCAAGGTCAAGTGTTTCGTTTGCTTTATTACTTCTATCAATGACAAGTGGGAGTCTGGATAGATAAAGGTAATCAAGGTTTAGTGTAGTTTGTTGTTTAGTTAGAAGTTCAAAGATGAAAGCAAATATTTGATAACGGAACTGAAATAAAATCAATATGTGACTTTCTGTGTAGACACCAGAACTTATACTTAATTAAAGCTATTCACTATTTTCAGGCTGATTAAAGAAAGAAACTTAAACCAAAGTTCACATTCGGTGGAAGAGTAAGACAATTTCTTTCGTTTTATTTCAAGAAATACTTTTTGTACCAAGCCAGCATTAAGTTATTCACTTGACACTAAACAAAGATCAGGTCTATGAGATAAAAAACACGATTTGCAGACCTCTGTCAGGCAGAATGCCCCATCCATTTTGGACAATGATCAAGAATGCTGTCTTTCCGACATAGAAGAAGTTAAACTTGCAATATCACAACCTAAATCAAATAAAACCAAGATTTTCAATAAATGAAAAGATTAGTAAAGTTTTTAACAGACTCGTTCCATTCCTTTGAACATAAGATGTCAGCTTTTCACTCAATGATTTTTAGAGCTCTAAATATTCCAATGACTATAGAAACAAAAATAAAAGAATTCCAAAAAATTAAAGACATAGCTAAAATTAATGGATATACTGAAGAATTGATTGAAGATTTAACAATTGCACATAGAAGAAAACAAGAATTGAGAAATTATACAACTTTAGATCTAATAAGGAATGAAGGAAATGACGAAAAGAAATATTCAAAATTTTATTTCTATCCAGAAATAACATCTAAGATAAAACCAATCTTTAATAAATATAATATCCGTATGAGTGAGTGCAGCGAAATAAAAATAAAAAATCTGATTGGAGGATCTAAGGATAAAATTGACCAACTTCAAAAGTCAGGAATTTATTCTATCGGATGTAATAATTGTGCAAAAGAATATATAGGACAGACAAGAAGACCTATTCTAAAAAGATTTAAAGAACATTTTGCACATCTTAAATATAATGAAAAAGAAAAGTCAAGTGTTGCAGAACATATGCTAGAAAATAGTCATAGCTTTAGTTTGCAAAATTTAAAACTAATAAGAAATGTAAATAGCAATTATGAATTAGATGCTTTTGAATCATTTTACATGTTTAAAAACAAAAATAATCTAATGAATAATGATGATGGACCAATCAAAGATTCAATATTCAAAAAATTTTTTAATAGATTCAACTCAACTCAACTGTAATTTTGTTTAGAAACATTTTTGTTTATTATTAGTTTTTTGACAAATAATTTAATTTAATTTAATTTTATAAATCTCACTGACGATGGAAGCATTGCTTCTGAAATGTACATCTGAGGAAATAAAATAAGTGTTTTTAACTGTTAAAAACTTTACTAATCTTTTCATTTATTAGATTAAAAAACACGTGGAATATCTCAACTAAAAAACTCATCAAGATTTTCAAGGCAGCAGGAGATCAGTTGGAAAGCTGGTGCATGCTTGATCTGCATGATATGGTCAGAAGAAATCAAAGCCGATGAATGGAACCTGAGTACGATACTCCGAAATTATAGATAGAATATAAGCCTCCTTATCATGGCTTATAAGATCTTGTGAACAATTTGATAGGTCCATATCAATGTCCACAATTTTCATATTACGGCAGATCTTGAAAACAACACGGGAAAATAATCGGAACTAGCGAGATATCCGTTCAGAGCTGAGAATTATCCACAACTTCGAACCTCGAACAATTGCATTAAGCTGTCAGAAATTTCGCAAAAATGAAGCACTTGGTCGGACTTCAACGTAGTTCGCTGGGTGTGTTGAAACTGTTGGAGAAAAATTCCGAACTACTGATCGGAAGAATATCACGAATAAAAAATATCCGAATCGTAAAAAATCAAAGAAATTTCCTCTTCGATCGGATACCTCAGTAAGGCACAAAATCGATATATGTACATCATCTCTTGTACTAACTTCAAAGCCGCACTATAGAGACGAGCTGTACAGAGCCATTTCTAGCATTCGCATCCCTGCAAAACTCGTACGACTCTGCAGGATGACTTTGGAGAACTCTCAAGCTGCTCCGTCAAGGTCCGTAAAAAACTCATCGAGATCTTTGATGTCGAAAAAGGCTTTCGAAAAGGCGATAAACTGTCATACGATTTCTTTAACTTTCTCATACTTGAAAATATTGAACAAATCTCAAACGTCAAGCACCAGAGGCATTATCTTTTCAAAAGTCACTACAGTTACTCGCTTACGCAGACGATATTGACGTAATGGAGAGAAGCAAGCGTGATGTCATAAGACGAAATATATGATGTCATCAAACAAGGACAGACAACATCGACGAATTGGACAAATCGTCACAATAGACAGACATAACTTCGAGGTAGTACAGGACTTCGTCTACCTAAAATCCGCTATCGACACGGAAAACAACAAGTGCGGAGATCAAACGGAGAATTACCCTTGCCAACCGCTGCTTCTTTCGGTTAAGAAGTCAATTGAGAAACAAAACCATCTCTAGAAAAACCAAGCTAACTCTGAATAAGACCTTGATCATCACAGTCCTGCTGTACGACCGAGAAGCATGGAAACCCTTGGCCGTTCTTAAACAAAAATATTCCGAATGATCTTTCGTCTCGTATGTGAAGACAAAGTTCCTTTCGTACAATTTCTAACGAATTTGTTCATAATTGGAAAATTTGTCACACTCCGAAAGCTGTACACTTGTTCTCAATATCGGCACGTATCACAGCTGTCATAACACACGACTTGAAATATGGCCTTTCAGCTCCTCCTCTCTACGTCTAAACGTTAAGAAATTGTAAATGCTTGGTAAGGTACTCTAACCGTATTTTCATATAAATTTAGTTTTGATTCTTTAAATTCCGGAGAATTTTATTCTCCACATTCAACGCTAACGTTGCGTCGCGTCGCCCATACATCATTATACTCTACTCAGTAATTAAGCACTCAATGTCATCTGTCGTTGCGGTCTGTCGCATTTTTCTTTCCCTGAAACTTTATCTCCCTCAACTGAACACATTGTACAAAAAGTTTAGGAAAAAAAAAATTTAAATAATAAACAAATAGAATGATCTACATTTTGTTCTTTTTTTCCCCTTCTCATTTTCCATCCCTCTTCTTTACAATTTAAAAAGAAAATCCGAAATAAAGAAATCTTTCACTACAATGTACGATGGAATTATAAATGCGCGCAAGGGAAATGACAGATATACGAGTATGTGAAGGCACTTTCTAGCGGTAATCTTATTGTTAGTCGATAGATTGATCTCTTAACCTTGACAGTTGAGTTTTCTTTTTGATTCTGTAACGTATGTAATTTTTTTCTTCTTCTTTAACGTCTTCCTCTGTGTGGTTCGTTTTATAAACTTTTGGATGAATGTTTTAATTGTTTTCGTTGAATGTTTTGTGAGTTGGTTTTATCTTAGGGATTTGATTCCGAACGAAAAAAAAATTTAACAAAAAACAAACTTCCATCCGAGACACAATGAGAAAGGGTTTCGTTCTATTTATTTGGATAAACATTTGCCGTTCCGTTAAGTCATATTTGAAATTTAAAGTAGACTTACAACCATTCAATGTCGGGCGGTTATTGAACTTCTATGATTTGATGAAGTCTCAAATCATGGGCCATGCGAGGTTAAGAACGGTAAGGGACCATAAATGAAAACTTTGAGACGGCTTTGCTGTTCACATGATGACCACATATGATTTTGTCCCATCCATTTTTGGAGTTAGATTTATTATTTGATAAATAATATAATGCGTGGTTGTCAACATCTACGCTAAGGCTTTGGCTTTGAACGTTGAACTCTTGATGGTTGTTTATTTATTTTCTGACTCAAAATTTGCTTCCGCATTGATATTGCACCCGTGTTACACTTTATGAGAAAAACTTGACTTTTTGACAGAAATAAAATTACTGCTCTTAACGACGATGATGACGAATTTATTTTAAGCTTCAAGGCGAGCACTTTAACCTAAAGACTTTTGAGTGTTGGATGAAAACATTGTGAGTACCCGCTTCTGTAAAATACTAATTTTGTTGGAAAATTACGGAAGACAAGGGCTACACTTTAGTAAAACACTAATAAGTGCAATTCGCTTAAGTGACTCATCCGAATAAGAACTTTTGCTTTTTATGAACCATCTCTTTTTAAAACTCAACTCTCAAGTATTTTTCGCTTAACTACCTTCCCCGCTTAATTAGATGCCATTTTGAATATTTATAGCTTAATCTACCTGCACAGTTTCCTTTAAGTAAGTACACATTGAAAACCAGTTGGAACAATAAGAAAAATTCCTTTTGCTTTAGCATTTCCTTGTGTTTCCTGCTTTAAAAGTGAAAAATAAAAATCTACTACAATGGTGGAGACTAAGTAGGTAGCTAATTTAAACTGTCAAAGCAATTTAGTTTTAGGTCTGTTTCTTTACTTTGTTGCACAGAAATTCACAATCTGTTATATTTTAAGGAGTGGGGCGTGGGGGTGAAATTCTCTCAGAAAATCTCTGAAAGAGCGTAATTGTTTAAAAAGTAAAGAAATACCTTGAACAAAATATTCGCAGCAACGCTTGGAAAAACGTCTGTTTGACAGTTGTTGTATTTGTTTTGGCTGTGCACGATTTCTGTCCACAGAAATTTTGGTTGCAGAAATTCGCAGGGTGGGGAAATTGTTTACTCTCTCGTGAGCACTCTCTTTTGTGCATAGCTACGAAAAAATCAATGTGCTGGAATAGGATTAGAGTAGACCAACTTTCGCCGAATTTCGTTATAATTTTCAGTAAAGAAACACACCTTTTGTTGTGAATTTGTGATGTGAAGATAAAAAAATAAATCGTAAGAGATGTTTGTTTTCATTTTCATTTAAAATTTGTTAATACAGTTTGTAAAATGTCTGGAAAAGGACGGGAATTGAATAGCCTTTCAATTAAACAAAAATTACAGCTTCTCCGCCTAGTTGGAGCAAATTTAAAATCGAGAAAGGAGATTATTGCTGATCAGTTTGAGTTTGAGTCCACAAATCAGAGAGTGGCAAAAATAAACTTACCAAAGTTCTAAAACACAACGTTTGCGAACGAGTCATAATGAATAAGTAGAGACAGCTCTCACAAATGGAATAATTAGTGGCATCCAGCTAATGAGCAAAGCCAAAGAGTTTGCTTTACAAACAGATGAAGACTGCGAACCAACAAGCGCTTGCCTTTGTCGTTGGATGCGCAGAGAAAATATTAGGTTAGAGAAAATCAAAGTCGAGTTGGCCTAGGAGCTGATCTGTATCGGCAACAAGATTTGCCGAACTTGATTTGCGAACACGAATAATGTAATATCTTTTATGGTGCTGGTGCCTTTGTGGAGAACGACGACATACGACTGCTGCACGCCTCTTTAGGGTCATACTCATCAGTTTTCCAAGCGGAAGCGTACGCTATCCAAATGGCTATAAGCTACGTTACGAACAATGGCTGGATGGGGAGAAGTATCTGTGTTTGCAGCGACAACCAAGCTGTGCTTAAGGCCCTTCTCAACCCTCTAACTACTTCGAAAGTGATCCAGGAATGCCTCTGAATGCGGTCTGAAGACTAAATCCTTGAGTCTTATTTGGGAAAAAAAAATTTAACATCGGAAAACCCAAAGATCCAAGGTGCTCATAAGCAAAAACTATCCCACTTTCTTATTATTCCTAAACTAGAGCTTAGCCTTCTTGATAAAAAACAAAGCTGCTAAACACGGTAAAGAGCATTGGATTGGCCCAGAGTAATGTTTGCTCGAGTCCACTTTTCATTAATATGGAAATTCTTTCTTAATAGGAAAAAAAAAATAATAAGCACATATAATTCCAAAATGTCCATGTTTTGAAACAGTGAACTTGAACCATTATTATTTCTGGGCATCTCATTTGTTGGCAGAAACGTTAAATAAATTGAGGTTCATTTTTAATGCCATGACGTTCGACCGCCATTTTTATTGTGTTTTGTCCATGTCCAATGTTAATGACTTCAAAAGCACATAAAACAGATTTTTCTACTCCATTATTTATAAGCTCATTTAGTTTATGACTTAAAAAAAAGAAGGAAAATTTAACGACTTTCTGATGAACTTTTAGTTTTACTCCATTTTAACGGAAACCTACATTCAAGTAAAAAACCAAACCTACTATTTTATTACTTTTTGTTTCCCATTCATCTCGTTTTAAAGTCAATGCATGCCGGATATTGCTTCCGGCACTGCATATTGTTTTTTTTTTTTCATTTTGTCGGATAAAAATGTTCCCCCTTTCAATTTCCAATCGACCATCACTCTCATTTCAAATAATGACATTTGGATTGATTTCCAGAGAACAAAGCTGACCCACTTCGCGTGACTGAGCAGTGAACACTTACTATGCCTACCACCCACCAAACCTGAAATAGGGTGCACGTGTTTTCAAAAAAGAAAAAAAGTAAGCGCAATGATACATAAAGTAGAATAAAAAAAACTTTTCAATAAACACGCATCCCCTCCTTCGTTCATAAGATATCAAAAGAATGTCACCCTAGTTCCATTCAGTGTGTGGCCGTCAAAAGAAAGAACCCAATCCCAATGTAGAACAATTCAATAGATTTTGATTCTAATGATTATGTTGTTTTGATCGAAAAGGGGGCCAATTTGTTTGCGTGTTTAAGGTCGTTGCGTCCTCGTTCAAATCGCGTTTTCAATTAGTAATATTCTCAGTCAGATATTTTGTGTACTGCCAACGAAGTGTACACATTGCAAATCATGTCAAAGTTAGTGTGAACATGCAAGTTTCACCGATAGTTCAATAGAAATGTTGCATCTAGGTCAACAGAAAACAATTCAAAGTGTCACTTCGTTACAGATCGATTAATCGATTTTCTCACCATACCGAGGTGCGGTTTATTTGTCTGCCTTTCTACGCTTAAATGTGCATCATGATAACGATGATGCAGCAACAGCAACAGCAAAGACCAAAGACCTCTTTGGCTAATTAGTCGCGCCAGCTGAACGATGACAATTTATTCTTCTCTCTCAGGGTTTAGAGAGTTTAAAGCCCCACACACACACACGCAGTATTGTGTTTTAGTGTGTATGTGTAATCTGATACACGAGATTCAGACTCACAAACAACGCGTCGTCTCCTCGACGAACATATCAACTAGTACGCGCGCTCATTTGAAACGACCTTTGAAAATATTCGCCTTCTACATCATCATGCCAATGACGATGATGGCTGCGAAGCGATGCCGAGACGGAGAAAGGGAGGCGCGTATAGGATCTCTCTGCAAAATCCAATCTCTAACCGCAATTTGTTGTCGAGTATCTAAAAGGCCTAAAATAGGCATCTGTCTATGCGGGTCTTCTCACTGATGCATGCGTTGCGTACGTTTCAGCGTGCGACTTCCACTCATTGGGCGACGGCGACGATAGACTGACGGGGTCGATGGGAATGGCAAAGAGTTTCTATCTCTGGGTTTTGATGAAAACCCGCACGGCAACGTCGACTACCTCGCCACTCTCCCCCCAACATCGACATTTTCGACGACCGACGGCGACGTAGATGATGGTAGGTTACTACAGCGGTTGTTCTTCAGCATGGCTTCCTTCAACGAAAGACGAAATGATGTGAAATCGGAATGTTATCAGTTAGCGATTATGATTTAAAAAAAAAGACTTTCTTACGAGCTTGGGAATGAGGTATGTAAGGCATGTTTGAGTCTATGAAACGAAACGTTGCTTTGGAAAATGAGAAGAAGTGAAGGGAGAGAACTCCAACGTTGCGTGTGGTTGATGTGATTGACGATATAAATATTATACCGAAGCGAATTGAATAATAATATTATTTAAGGAGAACAAACGTATATTGTCAATGGCATGATTCGTCTTTTGTAGTAAAAAACGACAATGGTTACCGAAATAAGTCTGGTACTGATATAAGTCAAACTTTCTGACAAGTCATATGTACCTGTCGTGTGTACAAACAAAGCAAGCACGCAAGGGTGACTTGAAAACGGGGAGATAGCTCGAGTTCTACTCTACTTTTCCAATCAAGAGGTATGACGTATGTCTTAAAAACAAAAAGAGAAAAGTTCAACTGTGGCACGTCCAGGGGTCTGGTTCCTGATTCATTGTGAGTAAATAAAAACTTATCACATTTTTCTGTACAAAGTTTCTACCTAAACTTCCGTCAAAATTTTCTACTTGAATATGAAAATTGATTGTTTTGGTCTCGTTGTTCTTCTATTGAGCGTTTATTATCAAGAATTCTTAACTGGTCCAATTCAAATAAGTGTTTCTTCAAGTATTTTCGTAAATACAAAGCTAAAATTGGATACACGGGACATCAAGACATCCACAGTTGATAGCAGCCATAAATACATTCTTTCGACATAAAATAAATGGATCCAATGACATTTTTGATTCATTTTTTTTGTATATGCCGAAAGCATGAGCTAAATAGCCCTTCGCTTTGGTGAAATCATCAAAGGGCATCCAAAATTGTACTTGAGACTCCTAAACTGATTTGAAGTGATTCTAGAATGACTGAAGTGATTTAAGGATTCGGCAAAATACTTAAGTTACTAAACTAAAGAATACTAAAGAACTCACGAATTGATTTGAGGCTTCATGAAGAGAGACAAGAAAAATGTAAGGATTCATGTTTATCAATAAGTTTGGAAAGAGTCCATGAAGTGATCTAAGACATTATGAAGACATCTTCAGATTCAAGACGCGATTTAAAAGCCATTGAAATGTTTAATATAAAAATAAGTGACCCAAGGCTTCACAAAGTGATCTTGAGACTTGCGAAGTGATTGAAAGAATTGCGAAGCTATCTAAGAACTCACAAAGTGATATAAAAATTCTGTGGTGATCCAAGAGTCCTCAAAATGATCTGATAATCCGAAAAATTATCTGAAACCGAAATAATTCACTGATCGGTCTCAGAATAAACGAAGTGGTCTTAGAATTAAAGAAGTGATCTAAGGATAAAAAGAGTTCTAAAGATTCACGAAGTTATCTTAAGATTGACGAAGTAACTAAGTGATCTAAATATTAACTAACAGATCTAAAAAGATCAGAAGCGATCTGAGGATCAACAAAGTGATCGAATAATTAACAAAGTGATCTTGGGATAAACAAAGTAATCAAAGGACTAACAAAATGAGCTTAATACAAAATGATCTAAACATCAACGAAGTGATCTAAGGATAAAGAAGAGAACTAAAGATTAACAAAGTGATATGACGTTTGACAAAAAGATCTTAGGATAAGCAAAATGATCAAAAGATCAACGAAGTGATCTAAAGTTCAACAAAGTGATCTAAAGATGAACAAAGTGATCTAAAGATCAACAAAGTGATCTAAAGATCAACAAAGTGATCTAAAGATCAACAATGTTATCTGAAGATCCACGAAGTGATCTAAGGATCCACTAAGTGATCTAAAGATATAGGAAGCGAGCTAAGGATCCACGAATTGATCTAAGGGTCAACAAAGTGATCTAAGTGTTAACAAAGTGATCTAAAGATCAACAAAGAGATTTAAAGATCGACAAAGTCATCTGAAGGTCAACAAAGTGATCTGAAGATCAACAAAGTGATCTGAATATCCACGAAGTGGTCTAAGGATACACGAAGTGATCTAAGGTTAAAGAAGAGATCTTTAGACTGACGAAGTGATCTAAAGATTAACGAAATTATCTTAAGATTGATTGATGTAAATATTGACTAAGTGATCTTAAAGATTAACGAATTGATCTAAGGATTAACAAAAAGATCAACAAAGTGATCTAAGTGCTCCAATGTTAAAGAAAAGATCTAAATATAGACGAAGTGATCTAAAGATTAACGAAGTGATCTTAATATTAACAAAATGATCTTAAGACTTACGAAGTGATAAAAATCAACGAAGTAATCTTAAAACTAAAAAAGTTAACAAAAGATTAACCAAGTGGTCGAAGAATTAACGAAGAATCAAAGATCTATAAAGACCTAAGATTCACGAAGTTATCTAATAATTTACGAAGTGATCTAAGGATTTTTGAAGTAATCTAATGAATTGAGAATTCATTTAAGGGTCCTCAAAATTGTTCTTAGAATCAAGGGAGACAGTTTTCCAAATAAACGACCATCGAAAAAAGTTATTTCTTGTGGATAAATGAATTTTGATAGCAACCACTTCAGATGAGACAAGAATCACGCGATCAAGGCCTAATCCTGTTTTTTGTCTTTTTTTAAAGCAAGTATTTGAGGAAAATGATAAATCATTTGTTTAAGCAAGCCTATTCCTCACTTTTTCTTTCTCCGCCTTTTTCATTAAAGGCGCTACAAGCATTGCGATCTCAAAAGAAATACCAGCCTTCGGTAACATTATCTTAGGTCTATAAACTATAACGTTTACAAAAAAAATCAATAAGTATACAGTTTACCCCATTGGCCAAGAAAATAATCCAAGAACATACCTGAAAGGAAAAAAAGGAAAAATAAAGTGAGTTAAGTATTTAAAGTTGATAATATTTATTATTTTATATGTCTCTTCATGCTAAAGTCCTCTAAACAGAATTTTATTGGTTTAAATTGATCTCTAACCAAAAACATAAATCTCAAGAATGTTGCTAATTCGTGGTAGCATTCCATACGCCAAGCCCATTCTCTTAAATCTTATTTCAATAAAATAACCCCATCCCATTAAAAGCCACGATGTTAAATTACTTTTGGTTTTAGAATAAATTCCAGCGCTGCGCCATTCAAAACACCCAAAGACACCACCAACAAAAAAAATGCTGTTCCAATTTTAGAATACAAACTGAAAGCAAATAATTTTCCGACATGCTGACAATATTGCTGCGCAGCGCCGAGCCGCGCCGACCGCCACTGGAGCATAAAGCTCAAGTAGTACATAACAATAACCATTCCCACTCTTTACGAATCGTACTGGGACCCCACTTGCCCCCACTTTTGAGAGAACACAATGCTCCCTAAGTTTATAGTTTGGGAAGTTCACAATACGGGCGCATATTCATACTCACATAATCAATTTTAATTAATTCAGAGGAAATGATCACAGGAAACCGCCCGCCAGAGCTATTCGCCATTGAGGTATGTCTCCCTACATGTTGCTTTTTGTTTCTGTTAAAATTATCCTCTATTGCGATTGCCACTGTTGACCATGACTCCTCTCTCAAGGCAAATTGAGTGTACGAGAACACAAAAATTACAAAACTAAGAATCCACTAGTTAAGTCATTTGAAAATTCGCAGCAACGCTTAAATACTACGTGCTAAAAATAAGTGTTTTTCATTGCCTGTTGCTTCTTTTGGATTTCCTCAGTGGCTGACTTTAAAGTGTGATTGCCCCAAAGGGGTCTCAGTCTCACTTGGCTTTATTCACATCGAGTAGGTACCTAATACAAGATGAGAGTGTGACAGAAAAGATGAAATTAATTTATTTGACGCTTCAAGCGCCCTTATTTGCTTGCATGAGGCAATTCTTCAAAAACTACTTGAAGTTGTTGATTTTTTGTTATTTGTACTTTTCAACAAATCTGCAACAAGTTGTTTTGAATATAATTGCACTCAGACACACTTTCACTTGATCTTGACCGAATGACAAAATTTTATTTAAAATTAAACGAAAAATAAATAAAGTTTACACTGACTCCCTTCGATACTTGTTTGAAAAGATACAAATGGTTTACACAAATACAATCAGTGTGGCGCAATGTGATTGCCATGTGATCTTGACTTATGTTGAAGGGTAGTGACTCTTTAGCATGCCAGTGTGATGGCGTTGACAAACACAATAAAGCCAAATTGAGTTTCGAAACATGTTTTACAATGCCTTGTAGTCAATCAATCAAAGTGGAATCAATTTTTGGTGACAGTTGACAAAGTAGAAGTAGTTTGTTCGCACAACATATTATTTTCTTTCAAAGTCGATATGACAAAAGATTTGAAAGTTTAATGTTTATAAAGTTGACCTTTCAGAATTGTTTTTTTTTTTTTTTTGGAAAATGAAAAAAGTCTATGTTTGGTCTTCGATTTATTTGCAATGTTTTATTCTTCCTCTTCCTCTGCCCAGTATATTAGTTAGTGGTTTTATAATAAGTGTTCAACATCGAACAAATATTGCGTATTTTCTACTTTTTAATTAAATTAAATAGCTAGTTTTACATTTGATTTTTCTTTCTGATCACTATCACTTTTTTCTGGATCACTTCAAATTCGCCCTAAACACATACGTACGAATAAAATTGTTTGAAATAAATATTTTATCATTTTATGACTAAGATTATTTATTTATAAGATCATATTTACTACGAAAATCACATCCCTTATAATGACTGCATCCTTTGTGACTGAGATAGCAACTGTATTGGCTAAGAAAACATCCTTTTATGACACAGTTCACACACTATTCCCACCTAGCTACACCTTTCCCACCTAGCTAAACCTTTCCCACCAGTTTTTGTTTGACGTCTGTTTTTATACATCACTTTTAATAGTATTAATACACTTTATTTGATTTTGAAGAATTGAGTCGAACAAAAATTTATTTATATCAATAAATACTTAAAAACCATGTGCTTGAAGTAAAGGGAAAATATTTGTTTTGACAGCTGTTTTGGGTGAACGAGTTCAGCACACAAAATAACTTTTATCCTGTACAACCACCACTCGTTTATAAGTTTTATCATAAACGACTTATGCTATGTCCGCACCTGAAGTTAACCTGGGTTCCATTCCAGGATGGTTTGAGTTAACCAAGAAGTGTCCGCATATGCAAAAAAGTTTTGAGTTTATCTCTTCGTCTTAAGTTAAAAAGAGACAGATATAAAGTGTGAGCAGAACGTCAACGACGTATGAGAGAATTCATTCTCTCTCCACTCACTTCCACTCTCTTAAATGTCAAATCCAATGGAATATTTGAAATAGTGCATTCAGCGCGCTTGGTTTCGAGTAGGTTATCACGAAACCCAGTGACTAAAAAGGTTTCGTTTTGTATGGCAAACCACTTGGTTATCATGTTGGTTTGGGATTGTTTTGAGTTAAACAAGTTTAACTCTCGGGTGCGGACAAAGCATTAAAAACATCTCGTTTATGAAAACACGGGAAAACTTTTAGGTTCTGGGATTTTTTGCGAAAACCGGGTTTTTGTCCAGGTAGGAAGAGGTTAGGTTAGGTTGGATGGGGAGTGCAGCCGCAAGCGGCAGCACCTTACTCAGATCTCAAGGATCCATTGTGCTCCCCGGATAACAGAGGATGAGGAGGTAGAGCCCCACTGAACTATTTGGAGCTCTTTAGTGTGAGGATAGAGATGTCGTCCAGATTGTCGAAGAAACATTTTCGAAGGTTTTTTTTCTAGTATGAACCAAGGATACTCACAGAGGAAGTGAAATGATCCCTCATCTGCCTCTTCGTCTTAACATTCCCTACATAATGCCCATTCTCATCATGTGGGTACCCAATGAGTTGCGACCCGTCAGAATGCCAATCAACAGAGAGAGTCGAGGCCTGCTGAGCTGGAGCAAATTCCGTTCTTTTCTTGGAAATATCTGGCAATAGATTCCTGGAAAACCGATGTTCGTTGAGCTGAGGAATAAGATTACATTCTAAATTTGACGATCATATTTTTTACTGCTAAGATCATATTCCTAACTAGAAACGCTTTCTTTATAACTGAAATCATATCTGTCATGACAAGCATCACAAATTTTACTCCTAAGATCCCACCTGTTATGACTTACATCAAAGAATAAAATCACATTTAATATGTCCAAGATCTGCAACCAAACAAATTTGGAAAAGGCTGGGATCCCAAGCGATCGAATGGGCTGATCTCGGGAATAAGCGATACGATCAGTACCACTGCGAGACACCGATGGACCATCATAATTGCAACCATCTTTTCATTTGTATAAATATACTGTCATCGTACCTATGAATTTTATTGCATTCATTAAAAAAAAAAACAGTTGAAGTTGACAAAAGCTAAGATATAACAGCTGGTTTTTAAATTTCTTAGTGTTAATAGTGTACATTTCCAATTGCAATTGAGTGACATTCAAAATGCTTCCTGAGTAACACTTGGTACCAAAATTAACCAGTCCCTTGTCGAGAATTAAATTTTCAAAACCAAATTTCCAAAGCATTCTATTACAAAAACTAACTCCATCTGACCACTACAAACACTAATGGATATCCTTAGAACCCCATTATTCGAAAGTGAACAAAATGCGCATAACAATTTGACAACCTCCTCCCCGATGAAACATTTTTGAACGTTCAAGTCCAAACATTCTCTCAGTTGGAGCTATTTTTATAGACAGACGGAACGGAAACCCTCAAGCAATTTATCACTCAGAAAAAGAAGTATCGTCTAGTCGCCGTCACCCAATAAAATTCGCAAAAGTACGCAATAAAATTTCAATCAACTCAATTAAATACATTGTAGTTGTTTATATTGATCTACCTACATTTTCTTTCCGTGTTTGCGTGTTCATCGAACGAAGAAACGTTCCAACGCACCAAACCTTGCATCAATTTATCTGAACAATAAAATGTAAGCAAGATAATATGAAAATAAAAAATAAAAACAAAAGGTGCAACACTTAGAACGGAGGACCGACGCCGTCCACCGCCGCGCCGGCCGCCACTGCCGCCACCGATCACGGACTGAGCGGCGTTCTTAAGGTCTTGAGCTTCCCATCATTGTCTCAAGTCTCAACACACCACACCGCAACGATACGGTACGGACAGTCCGTTCCGCAAAGCAAAAATAGTGTCACGTAGCAATTTATTGCCTGGGCATGTAATTTCCCATGGGCACTTCACAGAGAACATTTCTTTTTTCATTCGAAAATACAGCAAAAAAAAACTAAAACAAAAGTTTCAATAGCACAATTAAATGAATCCCCAGTTCAACCGACCAGTTGTTGGTTCGTGTATCGATTGCCTTCCCATCAGCTGGGTTTTCTTTTCGAGAAACAATAAAATTATTGAAGACTTTATTCATTTATTTGCATTGCTGGAGAAGAATGAAAACAAAAATGCTTATTCTTCAATAACGTTGCTGCTGGATTATTGAGATATCGGGCAGATTGCATCCTGAAGCCTGAACCTGGGCGAACGGATAGACAACGACGACTTATTTGTGAGGTGTTGTATTTCATGCAAGTGAATGTACGTATTCTTGATTACGTTCTTAAAGAGCCAAGTTCATATTTGAAGTCAAGGCGAAACTGTTTTGTTAGCCATAACTGCATTTTATTTATTTTCTCCTCACTCAATAAACTTTGGCCATAAAAGCAATTAGCAAAAATGGCAGGTTTCAAGGTCTTTTCGGGCAGATGCTTCGCATTAAGAATCAGTTAATCCAGTGTACTGAGAGATGAGTTCGATTACTTGTTCAAGTTTGTGGTTGGGGAGGTATTCGGAGCTGAAAGATGATTTTCATTCATTTGATGGTCAGACTTTCGTCGCCAATGTGGGCAATGACATTGACTTTCATAGTATTTTCGAGGGAAATGACTTATTCAATTTCGCGCTTCGAAGACCTTCCATTCTCAACTTTAATTGGTACTTAATTTATTTGACAAGCTTTCCTGTCTCCATGTTTTTTATTTTAGACGACACCTAATTTGTAATTGAACTTCATACGTTAACAAGTTTTCCCAGGGTTAGTATTAAAGAAATTCGTGTAAAAAAAAGCACAGATAAAATAGGAACGGTTCTATAGCACAAGTATGTCCGAAAAAGGAACGCCAAGATTTTAAGAACTACGAAGAATGTGAACAATTATTAGTTCTGAGTTAATATTAAACAAAACCGCATTATTTTAAGTTGCTATCAAAATATAGCCGATTGAAGATGTCCAAAACGAACTAAATATCCAGACAGTTTATAAGTTCAACAGTGGTTATAGGATTAAGAGTGATCTTGATATCCAGAATGATCTTTAGGTCCATTGATTTAGAGATCCAGAGTGATCAGAGTGATCTTGTTATCTTGAGCGATCTTGTTATCCAGAGTTATCATTGATTTTGAGTTATCATATTTTGATTTTGCGATCCAGTGTGATTAAGAGAACCAGAGTGGTCTTGGGATCAATGGTTATATTGAGATCCAGGGGTGATATTGAAATCCAGAGTTATCATGAGAAGCAGAGTGATCATGAGATCCAAGAGTGATCATGATTAGGATTACAATGAGATACAGAGGTGAATTCTAGAGATATCATGAGATGCAGAGTGACCTTGAGTTCCAGAGATTTTGGTCTTCAGATAAAGAGTCGGTCTTGAGATCCAGAGTGATCATCTGATTCAGCGTGATCATGATCCAGACAAATACTAAGATCCAGCGTGATCTTTAGATCCAGAGATGTTTTTGAGATCCAGAGGTGATCTTGAGATCCAGAGGTGATCTTGAAATCCAGAGGTGATCTTGAGATCCAGAGGTGATCTTGAGATCCAGAGGTGATCTTGAGATCCAGAGGTGATCTTGAGATCCAGAGGTGATCTTGAGATCCAGAGGTGATCTTGAGATCCAGAGGTGATCTTGAGATCCAGAGGTGATCTTGAGATCCAGAGGTGATCTTGAGATCCAGAGGTGATCTTGAGATCCAGAGGTGATCTTGAGATCCAGAGGTGATCTTGAGATCCAGAGGTGATCTTGAGATCCAGAGGTGATCTTGAGATCCAGAGGTGATCTTGAGATCCAGAGGTGATCTTGAGATCCAGAGGTGATCTTGAGATCCAGAGGTGATCTTGAGATCCAGAGGTGATCTTGAGATCCAGAGATGATTTTGAGATCCAGAGGTGATCTTGAGATCCAGAGGTGATCTTGAGATCCAGCGGTGATCCTGAGATTCAGAGTAATCATGAGATTCAGACTGATATGGAACTTCAGCGGGGAAAAAAAACCAGAGCAAGTTATTCAGAAAGATATTAGAACTGAGAATCATCTTGAAGGCACTGTTCTCAAGACTTTCAGTTCTTCATCAGCCAGAAAATACAAAAAAAAACCTACTAAAATGTTCAGAAGCCATCCTCATAGCTAAGAAGTTTGTTGATAACATGGAGCTGTGATCTACAAACCGAGTTGTTGAACGTGGTTTATTATTTATTATAAACAAATACCCTTTTAAGACACTGTCCATTTTCTTTTTGGACAAATAATTGAATTTAAAAATACGTTGTTCAATACCATAAAGCCATATTTAAATACTCAAGCAATTGCTACATTTTCACAAACTTCGCTGAAGAATCTTTCATGATTTGGCAAGTAGGTCAATAATTTGCTATTGTCCTGTACACGGAAAACGTTTTAGTTTTCAAGTGCGTTAACCCATAAGCTACCGCGAATTGAAAAACCCACAGCCACTTAGATCTCTTGCCAAGTCGAAGAAAAGGAGACCCACTCCCTCTATCTTAAAAAAAAGCATAAGTTGATAACATCGTATAACAATGGGTAAACTCCACAAACAAATCTCAAAATGCTCGGCATTCATCCCCTTTCAATAGCGAGTACGTAAGTAATTCTATTGTCTGGCCGAAACCACCCAAGCTAGAAGCAATATCAATAAAATAGCTGAACCAAAAAAAAACTTTTGATTACAAATTTAAGAAAGAAGCCACCTCCTTCTTAACAAAGAGCACATTGAGCCAAAACAATTTCCCAATAACCCTCCTCAAAAAGCGAAGAATAACTGTAAGAAGAAAAAAGGGAAAGTCTGAATACTTTTTTATCAGCATATGTGAACAGCTGTATTGTTAATACTTTTCAAAAGACCCTTCATCAACTTATACTGCGAGATTGGCCATTCACACAACTCGAGGAGGAAAGAAAAAGAAGGGTGGCTGGTCATAGACTACAAAAAAAGTTAGAAGGAGGTTTCTGAAAAGGAAACTTACTTAGCCAATGATGAAAGCGAATTTAGTCCTTAATTTTCTTATCCGACACAACATAAACTAATTGAAAACATTTTCCATTTCAACTAATTACAAACTCTGAAAAACCAAAGGGTTTCCTTTTAAGAAACAAAATTCTCAAGCGCAAACGTACAGCAATTTTGCAAAAGAAAACAAACAAACAAAAAAACAGCAAAACTCACAAAACGTTCACTTCCCTTTTCGGAAAGAATTTTTATGATTTGTTTATGTAACGAGGAGTTGTTTTTGTTTTTTTTTCTTGATTCTTTTCTTTCATGCTGGCATTCTATTATTGTTTTTCCATTTACAGCGTCCGCATGCTGCAATCATCTGGTGAGTGGAGTTCTTTTTTTGCAGTAGCAGCAGCCAACAGCAGCAGCAAAGCAAAAATCTTAAAAGTCGCCCGCTCGGGTTCAGCTTGGGATGAGCAGAGGAATGTTAATGTTTCCGCTTTTGGAGAGAGGAACCAGAAGAGGGCTCATACACAGCCTCATAGGACGGCTGCACACAGTTTATATTATTATTTTCTGTACTTCCTATGAAAATACACACATACCCACACACTGTCTTAGTTTACTGCGAAAAACAATGGAGATGCGATGTTGACGGTTGAAGAACAACAATGAAGCCAACACCAGCACATCACAGCATGGAACGACGAAGTCGTTGTAGAAAGTCATCATCATCGCCATCATCATACCAGGATCTATGTGCAACACAGTGTATGTCGAGAAATTCTAGAAATACTCCTCTTGCTTGTTTCTTTTGAAATTGTTTAATAGACAAATTCTTCTCAAGCAATTTGAACGCGTTAATTGTCATTAAAGTTGTCAGTAGCAGACTGATTTCTCATTCCAAAATGAGTCTAGAACACTTGCGAGTGGAGTGCCTGATGCGATGAAAGACTAATGGAGAGGGTGTTTACGTTTACATAAAAGTTATATAGAAATAATTAACTTGCAGTGAGAATGGTGAGAAGCCTCGGAAAACCAAGACGCACGGAAGACAATTATACATTTTGTCAAGTTATTTAATAGAGCTTATTTAGTTCTGCTAAAAGAATTCAAATACCTCGACTTCTTCGGTGAGTTAAGAAGAGAGTATTAGACAACATTCCATACATAATAGCGGTTGCTTCATCCAAAACGTAGTGAGTGGGAACAAATAATGTTGAGAAACTTAGCTTGAAAAATTAAAAGTTGTCGCTTATGAAATAAGTGCGTATTACCATCGTTAACAATGGTTAAGATTAAAAATTTGTGCAAAAACATTGTCCAGGAAATTGGAGAGTGATCTAAGAGTCTAAAGATCGATCAACTTTAGAATGCTAAAAAAGTGAGAACTTATCTCTCACTGAGAAATAATTTAATAAACTTTGAGGGTTAAGACCCAGGACAATTCATATGGACCAAAAAATCCAACCAATGTGGAATGGATGATGATTGATGCCATCTGAATAGAGAATTTCGTGAGGCTGACCTTGACACCGAGGTAGTGAACATTTATAGTCTTATCTGAGAACTCATAGGATCCATATAGTAACAAACGGCTTAGAGTTATATAAATATCCAGGGATTCATCTTAGGATCCCAAAAGTGATCTGAGGATGAAGAAAGCGATCTCAGTATCCAGAAATTGATTGTTTTACGTATCCAGAGAGTATCTAATGTCAGGATAAAAAACGATCTAAGGATTCAGAAAGTGATCTTCGGATCTTAAGATTCAGAAAGAGATTTTAGGATAAAAAAAGTGATTTTAGGAAATAATCTTACGATCCAGAAAGCAAACTTCCGATCCAGTAAGCTATCTTAGGATCCAGTAAGTGATCTTAGGATTCAGTAAGTGATCTAAGGGTCCAAGAAGTGATCTGAGGATTCAAGAAGTGATCTTAGGATTCAGTAAGTGATCAAAGGATCCAAGAAGTGATCTTAGGATTCAAGAAGTGATCTTAGGATTCAGTAAGTGATCTCAGGATCCAAGAAGTGATCTTAGGATTCAAGAAGTGATCTTAGGATTCAAGAAGTGATCTTAGGATTCAGTAAGTGATCTAAGGATCCAAGAAGTGATCTTAGGATTCAGTAAGTGATCTTAGGATTCAGTAAGTGATCTAAGGATCCAAGAAATGATCTTAGGATTCAAGAAGTGATCTTAGGATTCAGTAAGTGATCAAAGGATCCAAGAAGTGATCTTAGGATTCAAGAAGTGATCTTAGGATTCAGTAAGTGATCTAAGGATCCAAGAAGTGATCTTAGGATTCAAGAAGTGATCTTAGGATTCAGTAAGTGATCTAAGGATCCAAGAAGTGATCTTAGGATTCAGTAAGTGATCTTAGGATTCAGTAAGTGATCTAAGGATCCAAGAAATGATCTTAGGATTCAAGAAGTGATCTTAGGATTCAGTAAGTGATCTAAGGATCCAAGAAGTGATCTTAGTAAGGGATCTTAGGATTCAAGAAGTGATCTTAGGATCAAATAAGTGATCTAAGCGTCCAAGAAGAGATGTTACGATCCAGAAAGTGATCTCATGATAAAGTCAGTGATCTTAGGATCCAACAAGTGATCGTAGAATCCAGAAAAAGTTCAAAGGATGTAGAGAAATATTTGCGGATCCAGAAAGTGAAATAGATTTTTGAACATTCAAAAACGATAGATAGATTCACGAAAAGTCTACAAGCCCATATGCCGAAGCTAGTTTCATTGGGTCTGGCAACCGCAAAACCTAGCGAATATTCCGCTTTGAATGACTATGAATCATATTTCTTAAATATAACATTCGCATTCAATAGAAAACTGGTATTTCTAACAAAACCTTATAGACTTAATCTTGTTTCTTTAATAAAAAAATTTTACAACAGATCTGCTCACTAAACTTTAGACAACACACAATACCTAAACATGTAAGAGACAAGAGTAGCACAAAAAGGGAACATTTGCAACTCCAAATTTTCAACACCTGGCCAATCCAGGGAGGGAGTAAAAGTTCATGAAACAAATCAATAAAATTCAATAGAAACCGAATGCAGTTTGAGCCCTGCAAAAGATATTCATTGTTGAAATACTAGAAAAATCCAGCTCTGTTTGATTCTACAAACAAACCTAATAATTGTACAATTGTTCCACTATCACTACTGTCTGTTCATCTGTTTAAATCGACATAAACGTCTTTACTATCTCACCTTGTATTTCATCATTCTCGATAGAAAAAAAAAATTTTGGCAAGTAAACACCAAAGAACCAAAAAATAAAATTTGCAAATTATTGTATCGTTTCTTATTAAGCTTAATGATAACCAAAACCCTTGTCAGTGTGAGTGTAAAGTCACCAAAACAAGCGAAGAAAGACAAAACAAAACAATTTACAACTACATAACATCGCTTGAGTATATAAAATATTCCGGTCTATGAGTAATACTTAGGCGGTTAGGTTTTTGTTTTCCTGTCACGACTCATTTGTATCTGAAAAAAAAAAATTTTTTTCAATAATTTTCGCATATTAAATGTGTGCGAATGAAGAGTTCTCAAAAAATCTGGACAAACGACCGTTGATATTGTTTCTCTGTTTGTAAAGCTTGTAGGAGTTGAGTTTAGCTGGTGATTGTTTGACAACTTTTGTGTAGATTATGATTCGCTTTTTATTTCTTATTTTTTATTGATTTCATTAATTAAAAAACACTGTGCGGTTTTGGTGAGTGAGCTTTGTCTTCGATTTGCATGATGATTTGGTTTAATTTGAATTTTTAAGCCGACGATTTCTTTTTATCATTAAGCTCGTCGTTTACTGCTAAAGAAACTTGTCTTGTTTTTGCCAAATTTCGAGTCATAAAAAATATTTTTTAGTCAGATTTTATATTGTAATTAGAAAGGAATCAGTAATCACACATATGGTTCTGGTTGTAGAGCAAGCTTTTGTTATTAAGTAGGAGGGACTTTTCACGTTCTGTGATATCGTAAAAGGAAACAAATCTGTGATTCTGAACCAGATATGGGCATCATTAGTAGAACAGATCAATACTTTGGGGATTCAACGCCACCACCTGTTGATAAGTGAGTATGTACTTTTAAATCAAGAACACCCTCTTTGGATTACTGTGTCTCTGAACGGATTGGTGGTTGCTATGCCATTAACTATTTTTGAGGCTTGAAAAGAAGAAATTTTCCTATAATGTTCAATGGATTGAATCACATTAAAGCTTCATGAGAACACACTAAAATTTTTATTTAAAAACAGTGTTTCGAACGCCTGTCTAGGACACCAATGAACCCGTGAACGACCGAGACCGTTTTGTCAAAAAATTTGTGTTGGTAAATTAAAATGTCAATAAATATCTTTGGATATCTTTAGATAGACGTTTAGAAACAGGAACAGGAAAGAAAATTATTTAGTCAATTTTATTTTCGTCAATGTGTTGCCAGAACCACATTAGGAAGGACAAATAAATAAATAGAAAAGATGACGTTTTCGTATGTTGCGGAGAAATATAGAGTTGTAAAGCATCCTGTAGAAAGACAATAACAAAGAAAACTACGAATCACCTGAACGATGAAAAAAGGATAAAGTCTATCTGGAGCCCCAGAGCCGACATCATCTTAAAAATGGAGGAGTAGCCAGTTTAGGAAGTCTTGTCAAACTTTTTTCTATTTTTAATGAAATACAAAAACCATTCCAATGTCATAAATAATGAGGATGAATGGAAGTAGACATAGACGGGTAAACTTGAGGTAATTAAGGAAGGGCTATAGAAAAAGCAATTTTATAATAAACACAATACAGCAAAAGTCTCCAGTTAGAAGAAATCCTTCTCAATGAAATGGTTTACAAAGGATTGAGAGTAATTTATACTGAACATTTTTACTAAAGGCGTTACTTAGCCATTGAAATAATATTGACTTCCATGGCCCATTCTCAAGACTGAGAAGGCAAAGTTCACAAATTCAATGAGCTTAGTGGATGCAGATCTAGAAAGCAATGTCGTCTCACGAAAAAAAATACAAAAGAAGGAGCAGGCAAAAATGAGGCGTCTACTAAAGTTTTATAAAGCACTGCTTTCTATTTTGGTTTAGGAACTAAATACCTAACAGGGTGTAAATAAATTTGTGACTGGAAATATGTGGTTTGTTGTTTATCTTTTGGTATTCGGCTCACCTTAGAAAAAAATGCTTGTTTTTCATGTCTCCATCAACTAAAAACAAGCCTCTAAAGGCAAGACAACTCATCGATTTGACAGAGACTACTAAACAAAATTAAGTTCAAAACATTGCTTGATTCATTTGTTTTCAATCTACTCCGCCTTCAATTTCAATAAACTCTTTTATCTAACCGAGTCAAGAATTGTAAGAATTGTGCAATTCTTTTAAACAAATTATCTTGCTACAACTGAATTGCATAAGTTCGAACAGTTTTCCCCATTGACTATTCATTTTGTAGAATGCAGATGACTTCTACGACTTCCATTAGACAATTCATCTCTCTCCTTCTGTCTCTGTCGTTCGTACTCCCCGCTCTTTCTCACTGAAGTACAAAAATGACCTCCTTATGGTTATCACACGTTATTATCAATGTTTCACCGTTAATATATTTGTTTACACTTGCTCGTGTTTGTATAGTTTCTCCCTTCCTGCACGTCTGTCGCTGTTTCTCAGGCTTTTCTACACGTTTGGCATTTGCCATAATAATTAATTAAAATGCCGAGCGCCTTCACCGCTCACCACCGTTTCCTATTCACACAAAATGATTTAACGGACAAGTTATATGCAATACAATTTGTATCA
Organism: Melanostoma scalare; assembly: GCA_949752695.1. Taxonomy (NCBI): domain Eukaryota; kingdom Metazoa; phylum Arthropoda; class Insecta; order Diptera; family Syrphidae; genus Melanostoma; species Melanostoma scalare. The sequence continues at coordinate 2,682,886 of OX456985.1, forward strand.
TTTCATTTCACTTTGTTTAAACTTGAAAATGGACAAATGACTTTAATATGGAATGTGGAAGTCTATCGACAACGGAATTACGCCTTTCATCCATGCGTCACATTTAGAATGAATAACAAACTCATAACAAAACGATTTCGTTGGGGCTATTACATTAATCGAGTGAATTAATTGAAAATCAATAAATGACCTTTGATTCGGACAATGTATTTTAAAAAGTTTTAGATTCAAGCTGACTTTGCTGTCAAACACGCCATACTTTTCACGAAGACATAAGTCTGAGTATGGTTGTGTTTTTGTTGTTAATGCGTTTGATATCTGCCAAAGGATGGATAAAGTTTTTGTGTTCATTTCTTTCCTTTCCTTTTTTGCACATTAAATCGTGGATAAGATGGGAGAAAAAAGAGCAGAATGGCGCCCTTAGGCTGTGGCAACAACGCCAACACATACTGCAGTGCGGCTCTGCTTTCTGACAGAAGTCGTCAATTTTACATCAAGAACTGAATGGAAAGATACAAAATGAGAAAAATAGACTAAAAAAACTTGAAAGATCTAAACATAGAAGATGATGCTTAAAAAAAACACACACACATCATTCAAAAGGAAACGATAAAAGGATTGACGTTTAAACGGACATTTGCCGAGGGCTTGTGTTATGTTAAAGAAATAATTTATGATGCAGTTGAGCGTTATTTGACACATGGTTTTAACACCTTTTTTTACTATCGCGAGAATGCAAACAAAGGCCTCGAATGAAAAAATATCCTTTTGCATCCTTGAAAATTTTAAGGTCATTGACAAGACGTGATGGAATGGATTTCAATGAACATGCTGATTGTCCTTGAAGAGAAAATGCATTGAAGGAGAGGAATATGAAGGATGACATTGGATATCAAAAGTCAAGTGCAGTGATTTTCTTACTATACACAGTAACATAGTTTAATAACGTAACAACAAATTTATATAAATAATTTATTTGAAACTTGTTTAACATATTTGGGCGTCAAAAATGCATGTCTCTGGGACTGGTATGTCAAAATTTTACGTGAATGGCCTACATGTGGCATTGTTTCGTTTAATCTATTCTTCTTTTTTTTTCATTTTTTTCTTTTCCGGCGTTACGAGCTCAGTGATCTCGAAGGGATCAAAGCTCTTCCACTTAAGTACTTCACACTAGTGACCCGCTTGTGGGGTACGCCGCTTTAAACTATTGCTGTTGTAAATGCTACGTATATTTGTAGCACAAACGTTATACTCTACAGTCTATAGTCGCGAATGTAACGTAATCTAGTCCCATTACAAATGCTATCAATATCTTATAAATAAGGGCTAAGCATGTAAAGTACAGTCACGTTATGTACGCTACGTGCTGCTATATCAAACGTATCGTTACGTATTGTTCTGCTTTAGAGATTGAAAGAAAGCAGAAAGTTTTCTATAATAAATGTAACGTACACCACGTTTTGTTATTCAAAAAGTATCGTTAAGTACCTAATGTTCTGCTTTAATGATTGAAAAAAAGCAAAGCTCTCTAGCAAATACAACGCATTATTGTCACATTTATTTCGCATTACACTTACACAGATACGAATTTTTCTATAAGAAATGTAACGTCAGTCACGTTTGGTTATGCGAAACGTATCGTTACGCATTGTTCTCTTTTAGCATTACATGGGCGATTGAATGAACGACTGTCGGAAAAAGCAAAGATTTCTGCGCTGGAGCAAATGTAACGCATTGTTGTCAATTCAGGGAGTACAATTTTATACCGATTCCGAACTCCGAGTGTAATTACTCCACGAAGGCTTACCTATTCCTCCCGAAAGGCGACACCAAAGGCAAAACAATTGGATGTTTCTGGGATTCGAACCTCGATCTTCCACACAACAGTCAGACATGCCTACCACTACTCCGCGGACACCACCATTTAAACGTTATGGCATTAGAAAAAAAGACATCAAGTAAACAATGTTACTACAAAAACAACTCTAACCAACTCCAGTTTACAAACGCATCAACACTTCTAGTTAATGTTCACTTTACCTACTCATTCAATTGGAACCATTGACCATTGTCAATGACCTTATTCCTTGGCTTTAAAGAGTACATCAAAACTGACTTTTTGAAGAGCAAATGGTAAAATGTTGTACACAGCAGAAATAGAAAAACATATACGTAAGGCGAACAGTCTTTCTAGGGCTCTTTTAACGTAGTTACCTAATGAAAACAATGCTTCTTAAATTTATCATTTTGTTTAAATAACTAATCAAGTACGATACAATTTACAAAAACAAAACTGTACTAATAAGGAACCAAAATGTTGATTCAACCATCAGTTAATCTGATTAACGACAACACTCTTCCATTTGTATTCAAGTCTATTGGCAGTTGGCACATAGAACATTTTTTTTCTACTTCTCCTCTCCCTTTCTAACGCTCCATTTAACTTGAAACTAGAACTTAAGATCAATTACGTTTTTCTATATACATTAAAGGCATTTTTCTTTAATAAATTTCTCCACAAAGCACCACACACTTGGTTATGGATTGCAATGTGAGCTATTTTCCGATTGCGGTTTAATTATTTGTGCAAAAATATTAAATTTGTAACTTGATACTTGAGAAATTCAATGGGAATAGTTGAAAACAAAAAAATATTGCAAGAGAAATGACGGTGTGAACGCTGCAAAATCTCGATCATTGGTTTAAGTGGTTTTATCAAATATATAAGACTATGCGTTGTGGAGGTTGCAATTAAAGTATAGACCGTCGATACTTATTGAGAAAGTTCGATGCACTTTGAATTTAATTTATTATGCAAAAACCTTAAGGAAATGCCAAGGACATTAATGAACAAACGCCACCTTTAAAGGGAACAGAACCATAGCCAGGCAATAAGTGTAATTTTCATTACGTTACGTCGTTCGAGACCCAACAAAATTCAAAAATTATTTGTGGGAATTGTTGAACACACCCCAGCGTTTATGACAGTCGCAGAATTTAAAGTTCCCCCAATTCGATAGATCTGACGTTAAGACAATTCGCACAAGGTCCTGGTTTACTTTTACAAAATATATTACATAGAAGACCAAGTCTTTCGGCTCAATCTAAAACTCAACAAAGTTCAACTAAAAACTTTTCAGCTTAAAAAAAAAAAAGAAATGTGAGAAACGGAAATGCGTTTCATTTTTTTTATTAATTCTTTTTGTTTCGCTTAACACAAATCTCATACGTTTTCATTTCGTCGTTTTTTATGAAAATAAATGCCCAGAAACAGGGTCAGAGGGAACAGAAAGCGAGAATCAAATATGTACGTATACGTGCCGCAATGTGTGATTCTTGAAAACATTATGTGCGAAAGTATGACACATTACTTGCCATTGAACGATATAAGGACCGAGATATCGAAAAGCTGGCGAATTCGTTGTTAGGTTTACATTGTGTGTGTTGACATTTGAAATGAGAGTAGGCACGCAATCCCAGTTCTGGGGAAACTGGTTGACATTGACCTTATCTGGTATTGTGGGCGTTTAGGCAAACATTACAGTGGCACCATTAAATGGAAATGATATTATAATGGCTGCAGAGGACTTTATCTATTTGGATATGTTTCCGGGAAAAGAGAATTATGAATCTCCTACGCATAAGGGTAGATTTAAAAGGGATTCAATGGGAGTTATGATCACTGAGGTTTTTAGCAAGCACACACACAATTTTCGATGACGGCTTGATAATGAGTCAGCACAAGCTAGAAAGGTTATTTATTTAAATTTGGTTAAAGCCCATACCGTTTTAAATCATGGAACTAAATGTTTTTTATATTTATTAAATTATATTTTTTTATTAAATAAAAGAAAAAGTATGTAGACGCAACAGAGCGAGGAGCCCTTCGCTCAGTGCACTTCTCTCAACCACACCTTGTGAGGAATGAGGGAGACCTAAAATTTTTTTGCCGATTTCAAACGGCTTATTGATAAAGCTCTTTTATTAGCAGTTAAATTGCTGCGCCCTTGCCAAAGGCGATAGCAGTGGAGAAACGATTGGGTGTTTCAAGGATTCGAAACTCGAACTCCCACGTAACAGGCCGGCATGCTAAGCAATATTTCAGGGGCACCACAAACTCCAAAGTTGTCTCTATCTTACCCGGAAGTATGCAAAATATTGAATTTGATTGGGTCTTAAAAGAGCGAAATAAGTTCGCCAATTCTTTTATAGTTTTTTATAGTTTTATTTTTTTATTTTTTTTTACTTTTTCCAATTAATACAGCACCAACAGTTAATTGTGGCTTAATGGTTATTGCGTGGGAGTTCGAAATACGAGTCCCAGAAGAATCCAATTGTTTTCCCACAAGTATCGTTTTTCGCGAGCAATTGGCATGTCCTCCGAAAGTACTTACACGTACATGAAAAACGCTTTCTCATTTAGCCGTTTGGAGTTTTCAGATATTCGTAGGTGACTTCCATTCATTACAAGGTATGTTTGAGAGAAATGTGTTAGGCCCCGGGTTTCTCCGAACTCTATTGCACCGCCATATTTACTTTTTTACTAAGCAGTTGATTTTTTGAACCTTCACATCCACTCTCAACAAATACTGAGCTTTCTGCATTAAAATTTCAAGTTCTAAACTTCAGAATGTTTCAAAAATGAACGATAAACTTATGCCAGATGCCGAAGATGTCGATAGTTTTTGATAGAAAAATTGATTCTTTCACAGTCATACCAAATTCAACTAATGGGTTCTGTAGACAAGCACTGTGTGACTAGACTTGGGCCGCTGACATGTGCAGTTTGGTTTTACTCGTCTGCGGGAGAGTTCAATTACCAAATTTTGGGGTCCACATAACCTCAACCCGTCAAATATTTACTGGCAAAAGCTACCTTTTAAAGACTTGCTTAGTGAGCTTATTTTGAGTCTTGCTTAGTGAGCTTATTTTGAGTTAACTTTTTGCCAGATTAGACATAGGTAGTTACTCTAAAATTCAACTTCGCACTGGGCCATACAGTGCACCGTATTTGATTTGTTGCTGTGAAAACAGACAATAGCCGACACTCATAAACTCTTCGACGTCAATAGGCGCTCCACAAATGTAAATAATGTGCTTTTATGAGTCAGCTGTTGTCACAAAATGAAAACCACCAATTTGACAAGAAAACTCTTCACAATATGGATGGCTACTGGCTACACATTCAACAGCTGTTAGATACCTTCCTCCTACATACATTTTCCAGGTGAATACTCTTCATTCCTGTATTTGCATGAGGATTGTTTTTGGCTCCTAGTTAGGTAACCTCTGTGCCAAGGCTTCACCTGACTCCAATTCTACACTACGACCAATCCATGTAGGTAGGTTCATACATACTATTCCCTCTTTAAATGTTTAAGGATCTGTTGTCACTGCATAGGTACCTACACTTTTCCATCTCATCGTTTGCTACACAATAAAAAAAAAAATAACAGGTGTTCGTTAAAACAAAGAAGATACAAAAACTGCACAGTTCAAAACGAATTCTGAAGAACCCAAAGAAAAGAATAATAATTTTTAATTTTTCGTTTTGTCTGTTCTCTACACATACATAACCAACAACACGGAACGGTCATATCTCCGAAAAAATACACACAAGAAAGGGCCTTGTCTTGTCTTGTGGTGTTATGCAGATTTCTCTTTCAAACACACATTCTTCTTGTCCATCGCTCTATAAATGGGCTTTGCATTTGAATAACAAACAAAATGGCCGGAATGTTGTTAATTTTGCTTCTTGTTTAAATTGTGTGTTCTTCTTACACTTCCCAAAGAAAAAGGGAAGTAAAGAGAACCAAAAGATCATCATATCATCGTTGCTCGTTGGGCTAACTTTGCACAGCTTCTAACACAAACTCGTCGTATCATATACTTTAACTTTTTAACTTCATATTCAGACATTCAGCTTTGCCATTAAGTTTCAGTTTACTGGTGGTAGTGTTAGTGTTTCTTTTTGTAAGCCCTTTTTACTGCAAATAAGAAGATCTTTTCTGCTGTTTTCATACAGAATATTGGATTAAAGAAACTCCATCAAACTTTATCCATTTCAGATTTCAGTGGCTTCTGGGGTTTCATAGAGTTGTATCTTGTTTGGCAGTATGGGTTCAGCTTAACGTTTTTGAATTTTGTCCATCATCGTCTCATTGTCGAATGTCGATGTCTTTTCTTTCACGTCTTTTCTCTTTCTACTTCTTATGGCTGAGGCTGGCGATGATAATGTACCCCCTTTCGGCTTTCATACCAAGCAGCATCAGCCTTTTTTCCACTTCTGTCTCTCCATCTATTTTCTTGACTAAAAGGTGACCAACAACTGTGAAGGTCGTTTGCTCTTGTTTTTATGGAATTTTATTGCATTTTTGTATTTCGTTTCACATTTTATTTTATTTTGATTTTTTGCTCCTCTCGTCTTTCTACTTAAGGTTTTTCCACGTCGTGTCACGTCGGTCGGCCGTCCGTCGCCGTCGTACAAATTCGGCATTTGAAATAGAAAATCTTTTTTCGTCAAAAGCGGAAGTTGTTTTGTCTTTGGCTTTGCCTGTTGCCAATTGTTTTTCTTCAGATATGCACCCTTGTTTTCCGAAAGCCATAAACTATGCTTACTCCAATTTACAACCTTTTTTCCGGCATTTTTTTAGATTTCACAACAAAAACCACCCTCGATTGCTAGGCAAGGCAAAAGGGGCACGTGACATTGGACAAGTTAGTCGGTTGGGTCGATGACGTTTGCATTCATGTCACCCATATGGATTTTTCATCCCCAAAAGTGACAGCCGCCGGTAATAGCATTGGCGTTAGCGTTGGTGGTGGGTGATGGTGAGTGAGAAAAGTTGAAAGGCCAATAAATTACTTAAGCGTTTGGGTGACACTCGTGGACACAAAATTGCTGCAACCCGCAAATAGGGGGTGATCAGCAAAAGAACTGATTTCTAGAACGAGTCAGCAAGAGTTGTGCAGCACAAGACTCTTTTCACTAATTTCCCTAGGGGTTGAGAGTGGTTTGTTTATGTTATTTTTGTTGAATTCAGTCCTTATTTTATTTGCAGTTTCCAAACGTGCCTTGTGTGGATTTTTAAGCACTTTTAAGTGCTGTAGCCATTGTTTCAATCGATATTTGTTGTCTGGGCTTACCACATAAAAGCGGTAGGTAGGTATAACAAAACAAGAAATGGAGGGTAATTCCAAAATCAAATTCGTTTCGAAATGAGTCACTTTGTTTGATTGAGAAAGGTTAAAAGTCAACACAATCAATTATTGTTTAAGAAGTGCAAAACTTTCTAGCACATGTCATTGAAATGAAACTCGTCGGTTGAATTTTTAACTTTTGATATTCGCAGTTGATTGCGACACATAATTGACTGCAGTGCAAACTTCATGTCGACCTTAAACAATTTTAATTGATTTGGTTTCCGATTGAATATTTGGAAGTGGGTATGTTCAAGTAGATAGGTAGGTATGCTTATCAAATTTCACAACTTCGTGGTTTACAAATAAGAATCTAAGTTGGTACATTTCATTTTTGATGAAAACTTTCAAGCCGTGTCATTTGAAGAGCTTGAGAAAATCATTTGAAGAAATGAAAAATTTGTGGAATTATTTGACAAAGTGGGTATATTCAGCTCAAAGAAAATTATGTTATAAGAAACATGTACATATTTTACCCAAAAACAAAACTCTACCAATCCCGAAAAAAATTGCAGTCTAATTGATTAATCCACACTTTGTTAGTCTTAGGAGTTGGCAATGAGTTAACTCTTGTCTAATTTTTACATTAGGGTGATCAAAAACTGACCTTTAAGATTTAAGCGTTTGAAGTGTTGACTCTGATCAGAAGCGCTTAAAATGTTTACTCTGAAGGGAAAAAATGTTTTACACGAACTTATCGACAGTGTGGTTGTAGAAGAACAACGTAGACCAACTAAAATCGATTAAGTTAAGGCGACTGTAGGAAAAACGACTGGTGCACTTAGACCAATAATTGGTCCATTCTGAGCTGTAAGAATTTGAGGAATTGTTTCACTATTTAAACGATTTTGAGTTTTCAATACAGTAATGGAGATGTCTAGGTTTCTATGCGACTTCAGATCGTCAAAGCAGAGCTCTTTCAATGTATTTTAAGTTTTCGAGAGAAGGGTGGGTATTTGCAGAGAAGATGTGGAACGGCTTCCGCTTCTTCTGCGTCCATGCAGCTTCCACAAAATTCGTTCCGTGGCCGTGGCCGGTTATAACAACGATTACGGAGCTAATTCCAGTCGGCTTAGCGATAACAAACATCTAGTACGTATAAGATCCAGGTGGTGATATTTGTCTACCTATAGTGTTTGTCATGTTCCAATGTTCATCGTGTTGGGATACATTGGCACGTTCCTTTTCTGGTGAATTATCCGAAATGTCTCTGTTCTCATAACACCTACAAAAAGGTGAATGTTAAACTGTACTGTCATCTCCAAAACATGGTGCGCCATTTTGCGTATATCAGAGGTCGTCCAAATCCCTGTCATCAATTTCATTATAAAAATAATCCGTTAACATGGCTCTGCAACTCCTACCGTTGAGGTTATCCCAGCCGTTTTCGGGACTTACAGCCCACTATGCTGAGTCAAAAGCTCCGAATCAGAAATAGGGACTTATGACCCACTATAGCGAGACACAAGTCCCGAAAACAAAGCTCTGGGCTTTTGGCACATAAAATGTTTAAGTTTTCTGTTTTTTGTCACAAAAACAAAATTGGTGGAAAGATTTTAATGATATGGTTAACAGCAGCTCATGCAATCTGAGATTGTTTTTAGTTTCAAGGCAAACAAACATATAATATTATGATTTAGTTTTTGAGCTTTGAAAAATTTTAAAATGTTTAATCCAACGCTTAATTTAGTTCTGGTTCCGTGCTCTAAAAAAACACCCTTTGCAAAAATAAATATTCAAATAAATTGTCCTATATATACTGGCAACTGGCGCTATCAGTGTTTATTTATGTATTAAAAACGTGTTCTAAAAATCCGATTCAGCTTTCTCATTTTAAATACTAACGAAACTAATTTGAAATGAATTTAATATTATTTCTAAGGGGAAATGTCTTGCAAACCAACAATAAGCAACATAAAAAAATCCAAAAAAAATGTATGCATACCTGAGGTGTACGTACATACATATCACTGGTTTCCTAAAAGATAATCTTTGATGTCGGTATAGGAACAGAGATTTACCTATAGGAAAGGAACCTATCTATACCTACAGCTATGTTTATGAAGGTGGGTTTCCTTTCATCTATAGTTGCCATTTCAAATACCGAAATCCTTTTCGTGGAATCACAGGTACGAGTAAGTTTGAAGGTAAACAATGTGGGTAATCCTAAGTTCCCATAAGAGGTTTATTCGTTTATTTATGACATGAGGAATGGGTCATAAGAAAAAATATATCCATATTTCGAAAGGGAATGACCTTGCTGGAAGATTGTTGGGTATGTAGTAGGTATAAGTAGTCAGTCAGTCATATTTTCCAATCGCACATGTGGTTTCCATTGAAGAGTTTTCGACACTAAATACATATTTGAAGATTCTGAACTAGAGCTGTTTGATGTGCGTTCAGAAGCGGTAGGTACGTTCAGTGTAGACAGCTGAATGTAAGAAGAAACGTGTTAATGCGATAGCAAGAATTTTATGAAGGTTTATTTTGTAGAGAGTTATTGGTAAACTGAAGGAAGAGTAGGTACTATAACCTGAGAAAGCAAATGCTGTACAATTGGTATGAGCACTTTGCAGTTTTGATGAATCTACATACTTATTCAGTCTAAGGGCTTAAGTTTCTCATTTACTACTTCGTCCTTAAAAATTTCGGAGAAGGAGTTTTGGTCATTTCAATACTTTTATTGTAGAATCGAACTAAATAGCAGCCCCGAGTTCGGGAAGACAATTTGTGTATGTAGAAGAAGATATAGCAAAAAAGTGTTCGAGTTAAATCGAATCTCGATCAAGTTGACTTTGAAGATCGTTGACCAGATATTGGGTAGCCGACTGCAGAAAATAAGGCTATTTGATAACCAGGAAAAACCCTTAAAAATAAAAAGAGACAACCAAAAATACTTAAATGGGCAAAAAGCATTCATTTGACATTCGATTGCCATGAACTACTATCTCTTTAACAAACCAGAAAAGAGTGCAATTCAATTTAAATTCAGCTTTTAACAAAATCACGGGCTGAGGTGCAGTTTCTTTATCCTTAAAAGTGGTCATCCGTATCCGTAATGGGATTTTTATATTAAAATAAAATAAATAAATAGGGTGGCGCAGCAGAGCCGAGAGCTCCATCCATTCTATTGAAACAATGGAGGGGACCCAAAATTTTTCGGTATCGGTAATCGATAGAACGCTTTTAATGTCAATGAATGTTTCTATCGAAGGGTTTGCCAATCCTCGCAAAAAGCCATTAACCGTGGAAATACATATTATTTTGTTTTCTGTTGGTATTCGAACCTTGAACCTCCCGTGTAACATTCAGACATGCCACGGGCACCACTGATGAGACAGATGCATTGAATCGTCAACTTTATCGTTGTCAGAACTTTAGACGTTACGTTTTCCTCGACAATCTTGGATACCAAAATGTTGCCGACAACTAGGTACTTCAATTGATTTTTTGAGGCATTTCTGTTTTTTTCTGCTGGAGGTATTTTAAATACCAGCTGGAGCACTCAGACCTAAATTCCTGTCCATTGTAATTGTAGTACCAGATAGCAACCTTTTATTTGTTATAGCTTTCCAGATGTTTGGAGAAAAGCCAAAAGACGCTGCCATGATAAGGAGCAATCTTCCATAAAGTTTTTTTTAAGTGTGGACTGGCCGACGATTTTTTCCCTGCAATTCCTTATGAAACCCTTGAACTCGCGACGGTTAGCCTAAATATTGAATAAAGAGTTGCCAATATCTGGTCGCAGAAATTTCATTAATTAAAGGCCATAGTGACTTTAGCTTTCCTACTTTAAAAGTCTTTATATGAATAGACCAAAAATTGTTAGGAATATCTACTGTTTTTAGTTTTCCGTTCCCGTTCCCGTCAGAAATGAAATAAAGCCCGAGTTACTGAGGGATAATGTATTAGGATGCTAGAAACTTGTAGAAAGATCGGTCCATTAGTTTTTAAGTTCCTGTTCCTTTGGGAATACCTAGTTTTTTAATGACTAGTTACCAAAAAAAATTTGGCCGTGTGTAGACTCAAAACGCTCGAAGAGTTTGTTAGCCTTGAACTGCCTGTAACTAGGTTCTACCGTAGGTGTTCTTACGGGGCACTGTCTAATAGGAAGACACACCAAAAGACTTGGTGTGTTTTGCAATGATTTCTGCAGAAGCTGCATGGGCGAAGAAGAGGAAGAAACCGTTCAACACCTTCTTTTCTCATGCCCTGCACTACTTCATAGGAGGAAAACTCATCTCGGTGAATTCTTCTTCAATGATACTAGCGACTTAGCTTACATAGACCCTAAAAGTCTTTCGAAATACATTAAAAGTCACGCGTGGTTCAACTAGCGGGTGATTAACCGGCTAGTCCCGTAATGGAAGACTAATGTGTGATCAACTCGTTAATCTTACATCGGGTTTTTGAGATCAGTAGGTGATTAACTTACGGATCTCTGCGGTATCACAATGAGCCCTTGCGGCCTAAGTGTGTCAGGCAATGTACTCATTGGCTGATAGCCACTTCCACCTAACCTAACCTAAATCAATTCAAAATTAGTCGAATTTAAATAATTTTAAATTAGTCGATGTTAAATAAAATTTTTCCATATCTCGCTTCGTTTTCGAGATATCGATACTTGAAGTCACAACCAAACGTTAGTTGAAGATTAGCTTTATAAAACAGATGGCGTTTAATACCTACTTCATCCAGAAAAAAGATTTTAAACAAAAAAGAAAAGTGAAACTATTATTCACGATTTTTGAACTTTTTACAGTCGAAGTTCACCACGAGAATGTTTTGTCTTATAGCACTCCGTTCCAACAAGGAGATCCCTCGGCTCACCGCTTCCGAAGTAGGTATTTAAAAGTCCTTTTTTTGGCTATTCACGTGAATTGTGGGCTATTATGCATTGTGATTATAAATTCGAAACCGAAAAAATTTTACGTCTTCAAGTATCGATGTTTCGAAAACAAAGCTAGATCTGGAAAACTCTTATTTTACATTTTCGTTTTATGGCCTAATTAAACTCAATTCATTCAAATCAGATTGCGGCTTCACAGATATCATACTATCCCCAAAAAATTGACTTAAATCAGTAAAGGCAAGATTAAATTGGTACTGAAACGATGTAGATACCCTAGGTCTTACATTATATCGATACATACTCTATATAGGTACACAACTTGATATGTACCTAGTACAGGTCAATATACACTTTTTCATATTTTCAATCTCATAAATACCAACTAACTCCTCTTTTTTTAAATCAACATTTAAGCTAAAATTAAACTGAATGCATATTTCAGAAAATTGAATGCATATTTAAAAAAAAAACATTTTAATTTTCATTTTGGGAGCACAATTAATCAAAAACAAAAAGGGAAAATGTGTTTTCTATTTGGGTAGGTAGGTATATCTATCTTTGCTGGCTATGGTTCCCCAAATTCAGCTTCAGAAGTACAAAATTCAGCACGAAATGTCACTTCAAGTCCCACTTCTCCCTTTTCCTCTTTCATTTTTATTCTTTTTTTTAATCGTTGCTCTTACTATCCCCCTTTCTAAAATCATGCTGGCTGACGGCGCTGGAGTAGAGATGGGGCATGGGGAGAACTGGAGAACCAGGAAAATAAAATAGTTGACAATCAGCAACTCACACAAATACAAACACCCATTCACAGACACAAAACTCGATGCACTTCTTTACTCCCAGAGTAGCCAGGTATGTGTGTTGCAAAATTTGTAATCAGCAGGGGGGAAACCAAAGTGACATTTTACGAAAATTACAAATATTTACGTGGAGAGTGTCCTCCTCCTCCTGTTTTAATCATGTCATAATCAAGTGTTAAATAAATTAATACAAACCTTGCAAATGGTGTTTGTTCTACATCGTAGATCTCGTTTATGTCGTCCTGGACAAGTAATCCTTTCAAAAGTTCGTCGTCCACGTCCAGCAGCCCATCGCCAATTGGATGAATCCCCTCGGAGAACATTTTGTTTATTTGAAGCAAAAAATACACACTCTCTTGTCCTGCTTAAACAGCGCGCACACACACACAACACACTCTGGATTTGTTTCGTTATTCGATTTGGGTTCGATTTTTAGCGGCGAATCTCTTTAAAAAGTTCAACCAATCTGCGAAAGGCACTCGATGTTGCGTTGCAATTTTGTCGGAAGAAAACTTTTCTATTTTTTTAATTTTTCTGTTTTTTTTTTGTTTGTCACACGAAGATTAATTTTTACGAAATGAATTTTGTTTTGTGAGCAGCGATCAAAAAAAAAGTTCTCGTCCTCACTTTAATTTTTCTTCACAAACTTCTTTTCAGCAGAGAAATCGCATTTGGCATTAGCACATTTTTGTGTATATATGCTTCATAAACACTCACACACGCACACGCGACACAAATAAAAACGAACAGAAATTTTTTACTCGAAAAAGCAAAAAGACCACGACGACGACGACGACGGCTACAACTACGACGAACGATGACGGCGACAAGAAGACAACTTCTCGGCTACGTTTGGTTGGGTAGGTAACAAGTTGAGTTGTAAGTTTTTTTTCTTCTTTCTGTTTTTACGGTTTTCACGTTTGCACTTTTTTCTGTTTTATTAAATTCAATTTAATTAAATTGCAACTGGATTTTGGATTTCACAGAGAGAGAGAAGTTGGTAAAAGATCCTTAGTAAAATTTTGCTGGTTTTTTTCACCTTTTGTGGGCTCACAACATTTTGGTTTATCTTTTATTTTTCGAGAGGAAATCGAAAGTACACTTTGAAGGAAAACTGTTAAAATATGCACACCACCACGCCCGGGGAAGAATGGTTTAAGGTTGCAGTTTTAAATAAAATTCCAAGTGGTGTTTTTTTTTGTAGAATTCTTGTGGAGATATTAACTATTTTTCACATTTATTTTGTTAAACACAGAAAGGAAATTCTTCTTCACACTTCTATCTCACTCGGTTTCACGCTTGGAGCGGTTAACGCTTTCTCGCTCTTCTTGTATATTTTAAAAGCAAACAAACAACAAAACTTTCGGATCGCTGTGTTGCGTCTACGCTTTTCACAACTCCACTCGACTCGGTCTCTCAGAAATTACTGGCTGATGGCTGTCGCTGTCGCTAGTGGCTGCAAATTTGCCGTATGCCTTGCCTTTGCCTTTGACTGGTTTTCGTTTTCGTTGGTCAGGAATTTTCTCCGCTGGTTTTGTTCTTCGTTTTGTGGGTTTGTTGCGTTGCTGGCTGCTGCGATGAGTGGCTGTTTACTGAATAGCTGATTTCGTTTGTGTGTGTGAGTGTGTAATTGTGAAAGAATTGGTGTGTAGCGAGAAATTTGAATTCAGTCGTTGATTTGGTCGTCTGAATGGGGAGATTGAAGTCGGCTTTAGAAGTGTTGGTGAGAGAAAGACAGTTATTTTACAAATCCAGCTGTGGAGAACGAAGAAGGGGGAGGTTGGTTGAACACCAGAACTGTGAATGAGCGCTGGATGGTCGTTGCTCGAATGACAGTTGTTGATTCAGACGATTGTGAATGGATGTGGAGTTACCAGGTTTTATTGTAGAAGCTGTGAATTAAAAAACGGGTGCCGATGAGATAAAATTGATATAAACATTTTCTTATGTCGATGTCGTTTTCCAAAAACATTTTCACTCTTTCACTAATTTTTCGTTTATTTTGGAATTCGTTTTAAGCAAAGTGACAGATTTGGAGTGATTGCATTGGTAGTGGTAAACTTGCTAGATTTTTTCTTTCGTGTTAAAGCAGAAAACAAGACTAAAAATCGTTCACTTGAATTTTAAAAGTCTTCTAAAGAAAATTTAATAACTATCGCGGGCTTTTGAAGCTGACAAAAATTAAATAGAAACTGCGGCTTGCTTTGACAAGCAGTCAGATGACATTTTTATGTATTGGTATTCACTCCCTTGCACCGAAACAGAACGGGAGTGAAAAATTCACTCCCAAAATTCACTCCAAACCGCATTTTGGAAAACATTTCGGGGTGAATTGGAGACTTTATCTGTCACTCCAACTCTCCAATTCACTCCGAATGGAAAACGACATTAAATTATTATTTGTGTCCAACATTAATTAGCGGTCACTCAACAAAACTAGGACGAATGTACAGTTTATACTTTAAAAACAAAAACGTTTGCACATCAACCCTCTCTTTAGATGCGTCTCTGTCGAAACTTCTTCTTTCTTGCCGCTATTCTATAATCAGCTAAGCGATGAACTTTACCACTGAACGTAAAGTTCATTGCTGAGCTTGTGCAAAATTAGCTGCTTTTTGCAGCAACTCAGCTTTACTATCATTGCTGATTGCTCTTCATTGCATGTTACAACAATGTATATATACAAAAGGAAATTGAAGATCCCTGGTTTTAACTAGGCAAGAAAACCCGACTGTGGTCCCCATAACGTTATGGTTAGCATGCCCGCCTTTTGCGTGGGAGGCTCGAGAGTGGAATCCCTTTCGCAAGAAATCGAAAATCCTCCGTTTGAAAAAGTTGCCATGATTAGCCATTAGAAATCGACAAAAAGTTGTAGGTCGCCTCAATTCCTCACAGCTCCTGCTTTGCTACGTCACCGTGTTTATTTGTTTTTAAATTTGACTGAAATCTGAATTCAGTATATAGAACTATGTTATATCAAGCCTACAAGACATTTTAACAACTATACTTGGTATTCTTCAGTAATTTGTCGTATTGAGTGAAGATTTACATATCAATAAAAGACTTGACAAAAGAAATATTTTTTGAAAATTTTGAGTGAAAGTTTTGTTCAGATTTAATTTAATTATGGTTATTCGCTCATTACTAAACACAAATATCAAGAAATTATGCGTTGGTCTCTAGTGAGCTTATTTTGAAACAACCACAAGAAAAAAGTGTATCATCTACTTTAATTAGAACTGTCCACGCAGAATGGAAATATGAATCCCAAGAAACTTTTTTTTTAATATTTGAGCCTGACAAACTAGATTTTTGTCTTTGGTACTCGTTTTGTATTTGTCACAGATGTTGAAATAAATGTCAAATTGGGCCGTTCAATATAATTTATTTTAAGTACATACTTCCCAGTAGATGATGAAAAGATCGATGAACTGTTTGTTTATCTGTTGATCATCGCCACAGTATGTACTTCGCAGGACCCAATGGAACACGGCTTTAGCACATGACGTATAATTTAAAATCAACACTGACCAGAATATGAATATGATAAATACAGAGAACAAAGAGTTTTGCGATTTCTCTTTTTTCGCAATTTTCAGGTTGCCGAATGCCGAGAAAAAACTTAATGAACTGAACTAATAAAAAATTCTTTCCAATATTTTATATATTTGTGGGAATTAAAGAGAAATAGCATTTTGATAAAATTCATTTATTTCAATTGACACAGCAAAAGGCCTTAACTGTGCCCAACTGGGTATAACTATATTAATATTCAGCAGTAGGACCAAATTTAGAGCAATACAATTTTAGTATGATTCTTTTTTATTTATAAGTGAGTTTCAAAAATAAGCTGTAGTGCACATGCTTCTGCCAGTTTGCTGATAGTTAAATCCCTTGGCTGGGACCCCCAGACAGCTGTCCCGATCTAAATAAATTGTTGAACTAAGTTTTTTGGGTCCTGTCAAAGGATTTTTGAAATTCATTTCAAATTTTGAATATATCCAGGTGTCGGCGCGGCCGATAACATTATGTGTGGATGACCTTCAAGCGTGAATTAACCAAGCCTCTTATATAGATTTCGTCCTTGTTCTGCTCATTTCTTGAATCTTGGATTTTTATTGCAGGAATCGACTATCGATAAATTACAAAGAATTAACCGCTGAGTGCTATTAAATTAGCGGGTGCAAATCAGAGATTGAAATTAAAGTCAACTTTTCAATATTTTTAATACATCTCGCGAACGAAGTAAAATTTTGGGAATTTTTTAAAAACATTTCTTGTAGAAATCGAAATGGCTCATTTGAATAGTAGTGAAAACAAATTTTATATTCAAAGCTTTGAAATCGCCAACCAAAAAAAAATTAAAATTGTCCAACTAGGTATACTAGTTGTTTCATAAAAAGAAAGAAAACAACATATGAAAACAATATATGATCTCGCCCTCCAATTTAATAGCACTCTGTGGTATTTTTTAAACGATTTCTGCATTAAAATCTTTTGTTTTATTTGTTTCCTCTAAACCCTCTTTTTTAGGATAAAATTAATTGACCACAAGTTAGCTCGAACTGGCTCCTACCTAACTGTGTCAAATCATGGCGGCTTAACAATTAATCACGGATGATTCACGTAAACCGACGACGCTCGCTGAAGTATTATGTCGTCTGAACTAAGAAACTCTATAGAAACATGTTCTTTGGTTATCTTTGGAATGATATTCTGGAAAAGTTCGACAAAGGGAACAAAATATTTTAGTCCTTTTTGATTTATAATAACTAGGCTTGTGACATGCAAAAGAGACGAAAGCGGACAACAGACAACACGATCTTTTTTGCACATAAATTTGTTGTATTTTTTGATTATTAAATCCTTTTAAAAAAATAATAAAAATTAACGTAATAGTTTCGTAATGGAAGGGCATCCAGGATACCATAAGTGCCTATAGTGTTCCTGGTCCTCAAGTCCGCGCCTAATCCCTAAAAATGCATTTTTTTTCGTCTATGCTCTGTCTCTGTTTTTTAAATATTTTTATTTTGTATTGTATTAAGCTTTTTATTAAACTTCAAGAGTGCAATAAAGTTCATAATCTTGCTTTTGATTTTCCTGTATTCGATTTTCTTTTTTTTTTTACTTTGATTTACAATTATGAGATGTGTTTTGCTCGCATAACAAAACATTACCAGAATAACTGCCCTGCTCAAAGGGGCGTTGTTTATGTCCAACTTATTCAAACTTATTTTCGAAACATGTGGCAGCAGTAAAAGCTTTGCAAACATTTACTTGTGTACATATCTTTTGAACAATGATGCAAAATTTAATTGAAGTTTCAATTGAAAATTCTTATCCCTTTAGCAAGAAAACTTATTCAATACAGACGAAAAATTCTGGAAATGGCATCTGATAAAGCAGTTTTCACTTAGAACTTGACACTTATTTTGAAAGAGTTGAGAGAACCTAATTTTCAGGACTGATTTAAAACTTTGATATTATTATTTTCATATAATGAAAATTTAACTTTACATTTTTTTGAACATCTCCATAAATTCTTGGTTTATTTTTGCATAAAATAAGACCAAAAACCATATCGATCGAAAGTTTCCAATTAATTATTTTTTCTTTGGAGGTGGCTATATGTAAATATATGTACCTCAAAAATTATTCCACTTCAAATATCACAACTCATTTACTGTCGTAAAAGAATTAACACTTTTTCCCAACAAAATCAAACAACTGAATTTGAGTATATTTACAGCGCATCGAGCCCGAGAACTTTCGATCCGCACCGGTAAATCTCCCATCTAACATTAAAGTCCCTGTTGCACTTGTTCCTGGCTGTGTGCTCACGGATTAGCCAAAGGAATTTCAAAAATGTCTCTCAACCCAACCACAGAAGAAAAAAAAGATTTAAAAAAAAAACACAAAACAGAATCAATTCGAGAACAGAAAATGCCAGCACCTCGATGCCACCATAAGGCATGCAGGCGGCTTTCTGTTGTCCTCCGCCACCCAACTACCTACGCAACTATTTATTTTAATTTCTGCAGTCAAAAACGATGTGGTTGTTTATTTATTCCTACCCCCCCCCCCCCCCTTCCTTTTTTGCTAATAAAAAAAATTACACACAAAAAGGGCAAACACTTCAAATGTCGCGCTTTCTTGTTGGTCCTATGTGCTGTTGACGCCGGGCTGCTCGTCCGGCAGCCGATTCAAATCAATTTGAATACTTTCCTCTTTTGCTCTCGCGATGTTGGTATTTGTGTGTAAGTTTGTTGCTTGCTTTAGATTTTTATTTTCATTTGTTTGTTTTCAATTGAACGCACTTGAAGTGATGCACTTTCCAATCGAGAATACGCGAATATAAACACGGAGTTGCAGAATATTGGATTCAGGAAATAAACTGAACAAATATCGGAAAATGATCGTTGTTGAGACATTAAAACGATTACCCTAAAAATTTCATTTCATCATAAGCGACAATATTTTTTCCAATCTTTTTCAAGAGCGCACATTTCGTCCTGCCACAATTCGTCAAGAAGAGTCAACGGTCCTGTAAGAGGAGTCTCTGGGAGCGGGTAAAGTTGCGGTTTAATAAAAATTAAAGTCAGAAAAAAAAAATTAAGCTCCGTGTCCTATTACCACGATCCACGAGGAGCTTTGATGAACCGCAGCTGTTCATCAAACAAAAATTTTACAAACATCCAATTACCACAGGAGCTTACTTTTTTTTCTTCCTTTAATCTCTACTGAACAACTAATAACGCGCATGCTTAAACATTTTAATAGTTTTAGCCTCGTTCAATACAGAGCGGCCTGCGATCTCGGACCCATTGCTGTCAAAATGAAACACAAGTAACTTTATGAAGTTCTACACATCTGCGAAACCAGTGGTACATAGAAATAAAATAAGAATATGTTCCACAGAGCGCAATCGCAGGCCGCTATGGTTTTGCAAGTGGCTTAAAACTTCAAAGTGTTCGAGTAAAGCTAGTCAAAATTTTTCAATAAAGCTTCGTCTGTATGGCAATATCAAGAAATAGGAAGAGAGTAGTAAACGTGTTGCAATAAAAGATAAATTTATTTTAATGAAACTTGGACTGAACTGAAACCAAAGACGCTCAATCATGTGAAGATAAAATTAGGGTCTTAAAGGTGCTTGTCCATTGGAGAGTTCTATCTACTAGTACCACGCTCTCGAGAGTTACTCTCGGGATCCTGTTCATTTGAGAATTAATAATCGCGAGCAAATTTGCTCAGTTCTGAAAATTCTTTCATAGAGAATTCTTTCTTTCTTTGATAGTTGGAAGTTAAAAGTGATGAAAACAAAATTATTATTATTACAAACGAAGTTGCAGCTGCTTAAATTGTTGGCAATTGGCTTGAAAAAGCAAAAAAAAAATGGGCTGAGTATAACAATGGATAGACCGTCGCGTCGTCGCGTCGCCGATTGGTGCTTGGTCTACTCTTAAACAATAAAGCTTCATCAAAACTCAACAGAAAACCCAATCAATATTTTATTTCTCTTGTTTCTGTTCTGAAATGACTTCTCCGTAGTTTTACACAAATTTAGAAAAGACTCATATTTTTCTATCATTTACTGTCCACTGTTCTGCCATGTTCACACTCCTAGAAGCACTCGCAAAATACGAGCCCTGCGAGCTTTTCTCAGATAGTAACAAAAAAGTGTGTCCACTTAAGAATAGCTGTTGAAAAATGCTAATGTCGAGAACAAGAAGTTAACTCTCCGCTAGCTACTCTCAAGACTGTGTCCACTTGAGCATTATTTGCTCTAAAGCGTGACATGAGAGCTATTCTCAGTGCTTTTGCTCTCAAGTAGACACGCACCTTAAGAACCCCCGCGCCCGCAGACTGTAGACTTTTAGTCGGCCGATAGTTTGATAGGGCAGGGAGGATAGCGCGCACACTGCCCCAACTAAAACGGCAGGTTGGTTTAGTTTAAAAGTGATCGTAAATCTTGTAATGTGGACATTACCGTACATCTCCATACTAATTAAGAGCCCCATCAAACGGTGCGTCGACCAAAAGTCAGCAGTCTGGGGGCGCTCTAAATATTTCAACAACCCATTGCGTTGTTTCGCAAATCAAACGCAGCACCGAAATGGTTGCACTTGTGACAAAGAAGTTCACTTTCAAATGAGAATTAAATAAGTCTTAGATCAAATTTAATATTAGATGAAGAACCAGAGGAAGCCAACTCGTATGTCAGGAGCGATTGAAAAATCTTGAACTTGCGAAAAATTCTCAAGGAGACAAGATAAATGCCTTCAAAAAACGATTTAACAAACTGATCTCTCCCGAAAATTGAAAAAGGGTAAACTTCTGACAAAAATTCAGCTGCAGCAAGAAAAAACCTTTTCACATATTTCATGTCTGGACTTTTATGCAACACCTCAAAACAATTAGCAGTTTCTAAGAAAATAGGTGACCACAAAAAAGAAGTTGTTTAGCTTATTCCCAATAAGAATCCCGTCAGAGCCACTACAAAAGTTAAACTATCCGTGATTCAATTCGAAATTTAATATTTTTGAATTACATGAAAACAAGAAACTTTTTAGCAAAATACTGCAAAATATATAAAATAGAACATATCGGTAAGGAAAAGATTCCACAACCAGTGTAAAATAAACGTACCTCACCCTATAAAAGCATTTCATAAATATTTCTTTTCAATCGAATACAAGAACATGAGACTTAAGAGAGTATCAAAAACTTCCTCCTCTCCTTCAAACTACCAACATCAAGAACCCAAAAGAAAGTGAGAGTAAATATTATGCAATCATTCATCCACAGGAACAGCCAGTGCAGTTTGTGTATCGGATGCGGACATGGAGATTAAACAGACGTTAACCCCTATCACTGTTCTTGATACATGTTTCTTTGACGCATCAGGATTAATGAATCCAATTTCAATGAAATTGCTCTGTAGAGCACACACTTCATAGATAGTTCATTTTCTAGACTTACAAGAAACGAGATGGAAGCAAGAATATACTTCATCAGCCAAATTCCATGCGCTGATTTGCTTATTTCAAGGGACTGTGAACCTCTACCCCCTCCCCATCATACCCTCCCTAGGCCCTACCTCTCTTTCTCTCTTCGTACCCAAAAAAGCAGCTCAGACATTGAGCATTAAAATGTAGCAGACCTAACAGATCCCGATCATCATCACATCGTGGTGCGAATTTGCCGCAATTAATTTGCCAAATAAGATCTGACATGCTCTTGTTTAGATTTCGAGTGAATTTTATTTAAAGCCTTCGGATTGCGCGTTGGACGTCCATCATCATCATTTGCAGGGCTAGCAGCCGTACGTACCACTAGCAAACAGAGCAGCGGCTAAGCAATGCAAAAAACAAAAACAGAAAAAATAGGAAAAAGGAAGACTATTTCAATTGGGGACTAAGGAATTTCACGGAATGAGATCGGGATGGGAGAGCGTTGCGTCGTTGTCGGTTAAATGTAATCCTAAACGCGGCTAAGGGCATTGTACACTTACACGAGAAGAGTGATTTCTTTTTTGCTTTTTTCATTTAAGTGTGTGTTATACTTCTACGCACTTCATTATGGCGGATGTTTGGTTTCCGGTGGGAGGTGGGAGTTTATGAATAGTGCGAGGCGGTTTTGATGAATGATTCTGGATTTGGCTGTGGTAGGTTTATTCAGGTGTTTAAGAATGGCACTAATGTTTTTCTAGCAAAGAATTTACTAAGAAAACTGAACTTTGTGGAATTTTAAATGGAGTACTTTGTGGTGATAGAATGCATGACTACTGCACTGTGTTTAAAAAGGAGAATGATTTATTAGCTGGGTGGCAGCCGATATCGATATGGGAGGTTGAACGATATGTGGAAGCAAGTTAAAGTGTTAAAACAACAAATAAGACTACAAGTTTTGTTTTGAAATTTTTATTTCAATGGAAATCATTTTTCCTCTTTGGAAATGAGCAATTCAAAGGTGTTTTTGGAGGCTAAGATCGGCATTTAATGTAAGGCATTGCGGTGGGAATGAAAAACAAGAAAATTCAAATAGTAAATAATCAAAAATGCAAGGCTTAAATTTACTCCCAATATTTATAGTTTTTAAACGATTTAAAAAAATATTTTTCGTGGTTATCGATGTACTCCACGGACGGATGACTAGTCGTGTGAAGCAGATAAATGGAAGAGCTGTGATCCCTTTGAGATCACGATGCTCGTAACGCCATCTTGACATCCGAAATTCAATTGAACAAGTATGTCCAGCTAACTATACGCTCAATTGAAATACTGGATGGATTGTTAAATTGCATTTTTATACAAAACTTACAAAGTTAGTCGGAAATGAGTAATTTCAATTCACTGACCACTACAAACAAGAGCGCTGGTAATCATTATTTCTGACAGCGTGAAGTTAGTTACTAGCAGTTCATATCTTGTATGTCAACGGCTGAAGACTTTGGAAAACCACCTTGTGGGCCGGAACCTAGTATTATTCAACAAAATTACAACACACAAAATGTTTGTAAGGCAAGCAGTAAAAATTCAATACTTTTTGCGAGGTCTTGTTGCTCATGTCGTGTTTGTGTGGTAATAGTTGTGATGGATGCTCTGAACACTTTTCAAGAGTAAAAAGTTTTGTTTTAATCCGCAACGTAAGTTGCTCTGAAAGCAGAAAAGTGATGATCATAAAGTTTACTTGATCTACAGAAAGGAAATGGCATGGTATTGCGACTTCGATAAGAATCTTGGCATTGTACAACTTTAGCAATATCATGGTCACTAGCGGTGATCAAAAGCCATCTATATTTAGGCGGTAGAAATAAAGACGACTATCTGGCATATAACTACTAATTATGATGTTACTATAAATTCCCCCTTTTTCTGTTGGAGGTTTTGAAAATACTAACTGGAGCATCCACTGATCTAAAACTGCTCAGTATTGATGTGTTTTTGTGCTCAGTAATAAAATCCATTTCTAAGCTGGTTAAAGTACTGCTGATTTGTGACAAAAACGCACTCTTTCTACTGCAGTAATAACAATAAAAAAAATAAGTATACACCCGAGTGAACGAAAATTATTTCATGACTACAAGGATCTATAAGCTGAAGCCATTCTTTTTCCTTCACCGTTGAACTGAAATCCAACCATCGTGAAGCTTTCAACATTCAGGCATGCGGCGGTTTTCAAGTGTCCAACTCCTTAAAGTTGTCTTTACCTCATGAAAACGTGCAGTGGAATATTAAAAAAAAGACGCACTATTTGGGGTATTCACTTTGGAATAAGTTTTCAATATTTCCCAATGTTTTTCAAAACGACGAGGTGTGATGCTGTCACTTTCCATTGGACGAAAAGAACCGTCCAGGAGCGTCCAGAAGCATTCCCAAACCGTTTCATTGGTGCAAATAGATCGCTTCTCATGATTCTGAGGAGTGACAGCCGCTTCTCGATTTGAAATGAGAATCGACTCAAGAAGCACTAACACATGTTACTCAAAAGTCAAAAAGAAATTTCAAAGAATATTCCTTAAGAGCCATAGGTGTTTCACTCACACAAAGGCAATTACGTTAAACTGAACAGAAATTATTTTGGCTGTTCCATTGGTTTTTAAAATGCGAGTGCTTCCCCGAGTGAAACCAATATGGAAAGCTACATAGCTTTCTGTTAAAATTTCAATCGTAAAACAGCTGTCAGGGTCAAAGTAATCTGATTTTAAAAGAAACAACTAGATGGCTGTCAGTAGTTGAAGCGTTCAACTATTACATGGTAGATCAGGATTCTAATTCTAGAAGCAAGTCATCTCCACCTTTCGAGAAAGATTGACTAGCCACCCGAGGATAATTCCTCCAGTAATAGTTCCCCTTTCGGTACCGGTAAAAAGTTTAAGGCACCCTATTCGTCACAAAAGATAGGTACTTAAAACCTTCTGGGGCAACCCGAACTTGCTGTTGTTGCCCCAAATACTTATTGACTTTAATCTATTGGACTAGATTTGGTCGTTAAAGCCCTGCGTCTGCCAAGTTTAAAAACCTAAACTCGCCCTGAATGTCAAACTGAATATTTTTTAGCCCATAAGGTTTGCCTTCAACTCGCCCTTGAGTACCCCTAGGTTTTTTTGAGTTCAGGCAATGAACAGGGCTGTCAAGTGACATGTACATATACTTCTTCAATTTAGTGGGATGTGGGGTTTCTTGGTTAAGTGTTTTTTGAGAACCGAAAGGCCAAGTTTTTTTTGACAACTTATAGGGGCTATCAAGGAAACATGGTTCCACCCAGGATGCCAGGATAAAGTTCAAAGAATAAATCAAAAATAAAATAATCAAAATCAATAAATCAAAAACAAAATAAATAAAAAAGAAAAAAGTTGTGAAAAGCCATGTCTGACTCTGAGCTCAACTAAGAGAGATTTTAATTTTGTTAATTTTGTGGGAATGTGTATTTATATGAAACTGAGTATGATACTCCCTCTAGAAAAATCAATTATCTTGCATGCCTCGTGCACGTTAGTGAAGGTGCGTATCCAGCTATATCGATAGCTATTTTCGTTTCTAATAATTTTGTTGTAATTAATTAACAGCCAATTGCTATCTTAAAGCACTGAAATTGTGACTTAATAAGTATACTTCCACTAATATTTGTTCTAAAATTAACAAATCGCATACCTTCGATGAAAACAAAATATTCTCCCTCTCTATAAGTCCAATCACTCATCTCATTAGCATCAACTGCACCCGCCTTATAGTACTTTCATCAGCACCAAGAAAGACGACGACAACGACGATGAAGACTTGGACGATGACTATCACCATCATTTTGAAAATATCTCTTCGTCATCTGGCGGTAGCACACACCTCAGGCAATTGACTTCTAACCAAGAATGTTTATAAATGCACAATGATTCAGATTTGAATTTAAAGGCGGACACGCATTGTGGTATTATCTATGCGCGATGACGTTTCAAGTAGCCACCAGGCTTCGGCGTGGCGGCCGACGGACGGCGGCGTCCACCACGTCTTAATTTAGTGTCGCATCTTAAATGTAACATTTCCAATTGCAGCCAGTTCTGGTGGGTAGCTTTCATAGCACTGCCATCTACCGAGGGTTATAAATAAATAAATAGAATTTTTTCGCCTTAACCTTTATTTATTGGGGTATGCTGTGCTAGCTGGGAGGGAAGATGGTCCTAGAGGCAGCGGAGATGACGACGACGACGAAATGAGCAAGGGGATGTCCGTGGATTTAAAATCATAAAGTGGAATGACTGTCCTCAATGGGAACCTGATAATGATGATGATGATGGTGGAGATGATGCACATGCACCTCAACGGAGGCGGAGGGCAGTACAAATAAATTACGCTTGTGTTTTTACCCGCACGCTGGGTGTCGCCCCATTGGTATGCGGTGCAATATTAAAATAGAAAAGTTTAGCGAATGGAATTCAGAGCACTCATCGTCACTTTAGTTTTAGTGGCTCGCGCTATATGGTGACTTGTGTTGTCTTTTTAAGTTTTCGGTGTTTAGGTTCTTGTTCTTTATTTTTCCTTTTTTTGTTTGACAAGAAGCAATCTATTTCGGTGGCAAAAGAATCTCTATTTTTAACACCATGCTAAGGAATTCATCGTGTAATTTGTTTAATTCTGTACTTTTCGGTTGGTGCTTGGCTGAGAAAATTTTTGTTTTCATGATGTTGACTTCGAGAGAAGTGACACTTCTTTTTGTATTTTAAGGTGGCTATATAAAATTGAACAGGGATTATTGTGCAGACTGATATAATTAAAAGCCACGATTCATTTTGGCAAACAGATGAAATAGTTTCAATGGAATGTTTCATCTAACAGCGGGTCAATGCTCTCCTACGGAGCTGAAGAGGTCAGGTCATGTCTTCAGGTCGAAATACTTTGGCATGTGGTTCTTTTTTGCGAAACATTCTTCGAGAGTCATTGTTTGTCACTCACTGTCCTTTTGAAGAGTTGTTTTTGTTTTGTTTTAAATATGCTGGGCATATTTGCGGGCAAATTCTTCTAACGGACAAATTCAAAAACAAATATGATTGAATTTCTTGAGACCGGCCGTGTTCAAAATTTAGACGCATACAAACGGATATTTATTGTCATATTGTTTTTATCATGCGATAATTGTGCGTTAGACTGTCCATTTTTGTCGCCTCGCAGAAACAGCATTTGATCGTTGGCAAAATAGTACTTAAACAATAAATAGTACTGTCACATACAAACCAGGGGTCGTCGAATTACCGCATCAGTTATCGAGTGAAGAGAGTACCTACTATTTTTCTTTCAAAATTGGCGTTTTATAACACAACATCAGTCTGCTGTTCTTTTATTAACTTCAATTACTTATATAAGAATGTCAAATTGTGGTACTAAAGTGCTCGATAACGCAAGAAGTAATGTCAAAAACACATAATTCAGTTACGTATTACTCGATCATGGGTGCGGTGATTCGCCCACAGTTTTCCGTACGTTTGACTACCCATTTATTTTTATGTATTTTGATGCTCTGAGTCCCAATCCGATGATTTTCGTCTGGGCCGTACATTTTCAAAACTTTAATGAAACATGTTCGTTTATTGAACTTTACTCTGGGTTAACCCAGGTTTATTTGATATCCCCATGAGATGTAAAAAAAACCTGGGGTTTTGGTTCTTTAAATAGCCTCAAGCAAAAAATAAACTCTTACTTGAAAAAATACAACCAATTTGAAGTTAAAAGAAAACACTTTTTGGCTTCCTCAAGCAACCCCAGAACTTTAACAAACCAACCTAATCACTTCAAATTTTCCGCAGTAACTTAAAATGACTACGGGCCAAATGGATGGCACGTAAAAGTACAAAAACATGTGTGCATACATGAATGAGTCTGGTGAATGTGAGTTGATGAAAACATAGCTCATTCGATCAGAAATCAGAGTCGCTGCTTAAATTTTAATGTTGCACCTAGCTCATATTTTGATATATACTCGTAGTATCCAAACAATTTTATTCTAAAGCATGTCTAGCTACAAATCACTAATTCGTTGAACGTAATAACTGTATTTCAGGTTCAGTTTCAGACATAATCTATCAGATAAATTTCATAATACGCCAGCAATAGACTGGTTCTTAATATCAAAAATTAGAGGTCGCTCATCGCAGATTTCCATTTCCCATAGAAATAACACTGGAAAAAAAACTTTTAAACTTTGGAATTTTATATTTCGGTCTAGAAGCAAAGTGCCGGGGTGAGCGATACATATTTTTATAGAAAATTAGTTGTGCTACAATAACGGTTTCTTATCATTTTTCGACAAATTCACTCCTTCAAAAGTTATTCAAGGTTAAAGTTTAATTTAGAGTAAATTTAAGTTTTTTTTCTTGATTTCTGACAAAACTCTAACCTTGAATAACTTTTGAAAGAGTGAATTTGTCGAAAAATGATAAGAAACCTTTGTTGTAAAACAACTAATTTTCTATAAAAATATGTATCGCTCATCCCGGCAAAGAACTTCAAGTTCTAAATGCAGTAATTTGATCATAGTTATTGTAACATCAAACACTTGAAGGAACAAGGAATTTATATACCCGAAACAAAGTAGTACTAATCGCTGAACCATGTGGTACTCCTAAGTTCATTACTTTCGTATCACTGCCACATTCTATCTTCTCTAATCTTTTTCTATCAAGTTTAACTATAACACTGGTCAACAATGTTTTTCTAAAGGTTTTCGCCACGTTGAATCCAAATCTGGCCTCAAAATTGATTTGCTAAGTGGCATTTTGGAGATATTAAGCCTTCAAAATCGCAAAAATTAATCCAAGTCTGGAGTGACATTCTGTAAGTAAAAAGCGAACAAACGTTTTCGTGTGTGCGAACGATTTGCAATGTCTTTCCTATTGAAAAACGTTTGATCGCTTTCGTTTCGCTTTTTATAGAATATGGCCCTTGGTCTCAAAATAGCTGTATTACATCAAATTACAGAGATATTTAATTCAAAAGTTGTAATGCATGGTGATTCTTTATTTGGAAGCCATGGTAGTCATGAAAGTATATCAGATCGCACGTTCTTGAAGGTTTTTGATGTAAAATAAAAATAAATAAATCAGCCCTATTATGGTAACAGATCGGAACGAAATTCTTTCCGATTTGTACGAAACGTAAGATATTTGTATTATGGTAACGTTTCTGATTGCTAAATCGGACATATCTCCAAAAAGAACGAAACAATGCGATGAGAATGTCAAACTCACCGCAACGCATCTAGAATTCATGCGATGCATGGCGATTAAATGTGAAAATGGTGGGAACGCATTCGGAATTCATGCGATGCGTGCCGATTTCTTGGTTTTCTGTTTTATCCGATGTCTCCGACAGCAAAGTAGTCGCGGAAGGGTTGTATGTAAACAAAAAAAAAATAAAAAACATGAATTCTGAGGAGGGGACAGAACAACTGTAAAACATTTTTATTCATTTCTTTTGCAAGATTGCATAATAAAAAATAAAAATAAACAAAAATAATTCTCCGCCATCCATCATCCATGATTCACAGACTCACTTGCAATTGATTCCACATATGTTTTATGTCAACTACATGCGTCAGTGTTTTCTTTACGAAATGGATACCATAAACAAAATAAATGTTACGATCGGAACTTCTCTACGATCGTATGTTTCTCCGATCGGTTACGATGATAGGGCTGAATAAATAGGGTGGCGTAACAGAATGAGGAGCCCCAGAGCCTAGCTCATTTCTCACAACCATGTCAAAAGAACGCAAATTTTGTTGACCAGTGTAAGCTACGTGTTTAAGAATTTTATTCCATCTTCGGGCTGCACTCACATTAAGTTTCTAACTTTATGTGAAGATAAAATAAGATTCCGAATCGCGTAGGTAAAAACTTAAAATTTAAATGTTGTGACAATAACGATTAATAAATAATTTTAATAAATAAAATGTTAACAAATTCTCTTTCAGATTTACATTTCAGAAGCATTGCTTCCATCTTCAGTGAGATTAATATAAAAAATAATAAATAAATAGGGTGGCGCAACAGAGCGGGGTGCTTCGGGACCTAGCGCATTTCTCACAACAATGCCTGAGGAAATGGAGTTACGCGTGGCGTGATGGTTAAACAGGCAAGTCCTCCGATAGTAAATTCATTGCCACGAAAAGCGCTTTCTAAAATTAATTTAAACACTAAAATAAAACAAAATGATTCTAAACATAATTGCAATAAACTCATAAATCATAAATAAATCATAGTTAAAATTAAACTTGATTTTACTTTATATTTAAATCAATTTATATTTATCATATAAAATGAAATTGGTTATGTCAACAAAAAGCCCTAGCCCAGTCGCAACATTTTATCAAATCACTCCCAACATTTTACAAAGCTGAAAACGTTTTCAATTGAAATTCGGAAGATTTTACTCTCAAGTGTAGAACTATTCCTTTTAATGAAACATGATTTCAAATCTCTGTGGAAGGATCTTTTGGATATTTTGGAAGCAACTATTAAAACAGGAGCTGTGAAGTCTGGGAGATAGGTAGTTTATGGAAAAGTACAGGTATCAGAAAGTTCTGGTCTTCAATAAAAATTAATTATTCAAAACTTTTTAATCCTGAAAAAAAGTTATTCATCATTACGTTGAACTTCAAGGCCTGTGTATCCAATTTTTAATATCATTTTTAAATTCATTTTTAATTTCTACTACAAAACCAATTATGGATCGCTCCTGTTCTGTAACTATCGCATCGATAACATCGATCGAGAAACAGTGAGAACTGGAACGAAATCCTACTAAATTAATAGAATTTCGTTCCATTTTCCACCGTTTATCGCCTACTTTTATCGAGGCGATAGTTACAGAACAGGGGCACTGGATGCATATCTGAGCTCAGCGCTAAATATAAAATCTTCTTTTAATTTTTTGTAAAAACATGAAGTGAAGTTTTACTTTGACTGAAACTTTGTCCCAGGCAAACTCTACTAATAGACTGTTTTAACATTGTTAC
Source organism: Melanostoma scalare (assembly GCA_949752695.1). Classification (NCBI taxonomy): domain Eukaryota; kingdom Metazoa; phylum Arthropoda; class Insecta; order Diptera; family Syrphidae; genus Melanostoma; species Melanostoma scalare. The sequence continues at coordinate 2,713,747 of OX456985.1, forward strand.
TAACTCCTTAACTCGTTTCTTCATATCTTCAACTAACTTACCAATGCAATGCCAACGTTTAGATAAATGGTTTCTTTGTTTGGTTTAGTTTAAGCAGAATATTTAGGGGCACCAGCTATTCCTAATGTTTATAAAATATAAACTTAAGAAAAAATCGTAGCTTCTATTTCCTTTTCGGAATAACTAGCAACGTTATCTCGAAGGAATCACAGCTTTCCCGCTTATCTGCTTCACAGTAGTAACACATCCTTGGTATACACGGCGTTAGACTCACAAAACCTCGGTAACCCTCCAGCTTTTGGATAGATGCATGTCTGAGACCAACGAAATGCAGATGTAGTTCCATTTGTTCAATTTGAGAGATTATCTTTAAATATTTATTCTCAACATGAATGGAGTCACTCCAAGAATAACCCGGAAGTTCTTTATTAGCAACATTCGTTCTTTGCTCCAAATGACCAATTGAAACTTTGTTCACAGTAAGGATACTTCTTTAGTAACTTAGGGTTTGCCATACGCCATTTCCAACGATTACCATTTTTGGCCATTCTTCTTTTTGACGATATCATCAAACTTTTGACTTGTTGCACGTTTACTGCACCGTTAAAATATAATCTTTAGGAAACCTCTGGCTGACCTACATTTTTCACCAAAACATGGAAACCGTGAGACATTAACGAGAAAAAACATTGTTCTGTATTTTTTATTCTTTTTATTTTTTTAATAAATTTATATCCCACATTTATTTTCAATGTTTTTTCCCCTCCTTTTTGTTATTCATAATCAAAAGTGTTAAATTTTGGTTTTTATGTAGTTGTCATTGATTTTGTTTGTTCTGAAAACAATTGTTAAATATAATAATTTTTATAACTCACACAAAAAGAATATCATATATCCACATAAATAATCAAAATAACTTCAAAAATGAGTGGAGGTCAGTTAACATTAATTTTTTTTTTTTTTTCATTTTCTCTTGTTTAAATAAAATATAATAAATTTAAAATAAATGATTTATAATTAATAATATAATAATAAATTTAATATATATATATTTATATTTTTTAATAGTTAGTGCAATTCTCTTTAAAAACAAAGTAACCTAGTTGATGATGCTAACACAAACTATTGGTAAGAGTAAATAATTTTTTATTTCTTTTTTTTTTTTTTTTTTGAATTATGATCTAAGAATCCCACTATTGTTTGATTACTACTTTCTTGTGTTCGCTATTTTTGTTTGGGACAGCAGAGCACAACGGCCTGAAATGTGTTAATTTCTATTTTTATTGCTTGAGTGCTACTGTTCTAGTGTTGAATGGTTGAATGTATTCAATGTAATTGGAGGAAAAAGGAATACCATTAATCTATTTTTTATTTAGAGCGGATATTTGTTGTTATTTGAGGTTCGGAAGGACTGTTTTCGAGGAACCGCAATGAAATAATTTGATTATTTGAAGAAGATATTAAAAAAATCTATGAAAAATAAAAACCAAACAAAAAAAAACCTAAAATTGAAAGCACGGTGGCGAATCCTTTATATTCGAAGTGCTCGCCGGGAAAGATGTTACAGGTACTTTCGATAGTTCCGCAGATCGCCATGATCATCGGCGGTTATTTCTCCGCCTACAGCTGCTGCGGCTGTTTCAAACGATGGCGGCTCTGTACCTATGCCGGGGCTAGGTGGGTCTAAAAGACGACTGGCAGCGTCTTTGGGGGTTTTGCGGCGACCTCGGCCACCACGACTGCCACTTGCACCAGTACCACCGCCACTCGATCGACTCTTCCGGCTTGTTTCAGTTGGTGTGTGCCCAAGAGATTTTTTGCCTGGTCGTCGCTTTCTTCGTTTTTTGTTGCCGTAACGTGGGTCGTAGTCGTATTCATCATCCGCTGGAGATTTAGGTTCTTCCAGTGATTCAATTTCATTGATGTCCATCTCGTCATAGAACCACTCCTTGGGTAGCTCTTCTTTTAGATGTTGTTGGCTGTCTTTGCTGTCAGATGTATCTCCCGCTCCACCTAGTGATGATGATTCTTCAAGGAGAGCTCCATTGAAGTCAGGTTCGACGGGAACTGTAGCAGGCAATGGAATCGTAGACGCTGCTGCTGCTGCTGCTGCCGCTGCCGCAGCTGCTGCAACCCCAGCACTTGGAATTACAATGCTAACAACCTCTTCCTTTCGCAGGGCTTGAAAGGGTCGGTCAGGAAACCTAAAAAATAAAGAACTCATTTATTGCACAAACGATATGTTTGAGTAATTATAAAACAAAATAATGAGGACATAAGGTTTCAAAAATATTGGGTGTACCTGTCGACATCATTGATAAGAGAAAAAATTAAGGATCAGAGGTTATCTATTATAGATAGAATCTATTTTAATATACAAAAATTTATAGGAAGATAATAAAACAGCAGTAATAGCTGAAAACGAAATTACATGAAACAATCTTATGACGATACAATCGACGATAGACGATCTAACAACAATGGCTCATTATAAGAAAAAACCACAATTTTATGAGATTCATCATTGAAATGAAAAAGTACAATTTTACAATCATACACCTTTTTTCTACACCGGAACGTGAATACCTGGTATTTTTTGTCTTGTTTTTTTTTCATGCAAAGGTTGGCCTTACGTATAAATAAGCGTTTAAAGAAATGTCTTTGTAGACTTTCGAAAGCTTCAAGTTTAATGTATCCAAACACTTGTACACCATAGCACATACATGTATTAAACGTTGAATTAAAGACTCGGTATTCGGACGTCAAATCAATACTTTGGTTGGAAAAAAAAACTTTGTCCACATCATATTTAGAGCTAATTTAGGTTGATTGTTTTTTCTCATTAGAGTGTTTTACAAAGCTAAGATTGTAGGCCAATGTAACTTCCAAATATTTAAACTCCTGTACAACCTCAATGCGTGTAGAAATAAAGTACCATATTTCCTCTGGAAATCTTCCCAAAGAAGGACACTGATTTCATCGATGAATAGGGCGAACAGGAGCGGACTGAGTACACATCCTTGAGGAACACCCGCTGTTGTTTCAAATGTACTCGAGAACTCACACCCATTCCAAACCTTTGCATTTGACTATGAAACTAGTTAAGTTTAGAATACATTACAAGAAACTAGATTAAATCCTGTCTATTGACTTTATCAAAGGCAGCTTTGAAATCGATAAAGCACGTGTACAGCTTCTTTTTATTTTCGATGAACTTTCTTGCGATACTGGAAATAGCAAAGATATGGTCCATGGTCCAAAACTCTGGGCAGAAACCAGCTTGAAATATATTTAGACGGTTGCTCCCCTCAATTCAGTTGGTAAGTCTTTCATTTAAAATTGCAAAATGCCTCTATAATTTTCTGCAACATTTGCATCACCTTTCTTTAAAATAGCGAAAATCATGGCTGAATTAAAACACACTCATCTTTGTACAAACTATTAAAAAGTAAAGAGATGAGATTTAAAGTCGATAGTACTATTTTTATAGAACTCAGCTGGAATACCGTCTATGCCTGGAGCTTTATTGTTCTTCATCTTATAGAGTGTTGCTAACAATTCGTAAAGCAAAATAGTCATGTCTAGTTCAGCAACCGCTAAGTTAGGTAATGCGTAGTCAAAAGTATGAAGGCCCTCGTGAGCTGACAGCAGAGTTTTAAAATGAGCTGCTAGCGTATCAGCTTCCAAGGAGTACTTTATACTAGCAGTATCCCAAAAAAGTTTGGAGTCCTTACAATTTTCCAGGCTTTTAGCCCGTTTTTTAAGGTAACCAGTTCTTTTATCTGAACACATCTTATATTCTTCATTATCAGCCTTATTATGAGTTTCACGTGAAATCATTCCCCTCGAAAAAGATCCCATTTCACTTTTCCCTTATTATGAGCTGTTTTTCCCCGTGAAATGTGGAAACGTTGAGAGCAATTTATTTTACTTATTTTTGTGAGGCGAACAAGTTAACAACAAAAGCGGAAAAATTGTAAGTCTGGAATTTTGTTCAAGTGAAACTCATAATAGCTTTTAAAATTCCGGGCGAACAAAAATGTTCCGGGCGAAAAGCTGTTCACGTGAAACTCATAATAAGGCTGAATGTGTACCTTATTTTTAAAAAAACTGCGAGTTTGTTGATTTGAAAAGCTTAAGATATGTAAAAGAAAGCTTCCGGAGACCTCCACAATCTTTATCAAACCATTAATGTTAACATGTTAACAGGTACGAATGTATTTGAGCTCATGAGCGCAAAGGGAGCTGAAGCTTAAATGACTCGAACCAAATTTTCACACGGCTCCTCAATCGTGTTAGATGATTGATGAAAAAGTCTTTTTTTTATAAAGAGGTGCAATTTTATCAGACCATGTTAGTTTGTACGGATTGGAAGAATTAGCTTGCATGACCGTTTCAGTAAACTTCAATTTGACAACTATTGGAAAGTGATCCGAGAAGTTAACCAAAGCAATTTTGAACGCATTCAAGAAATTATCCGCCAACGCAGCAAAATCAATAACTGACTGCCCCTGACCACTAATAAATGTAAAAATCCGATTTGTCAGTTGAATGAGAAGTGAGAAAAAAGTCATGATTTCTGGACAAAGGGTATTCATTATCTAGAACCCGAGGTGGGTCCTTACCTACCTTCAGGTGTTGTTATACTGTTACGTAGGTCTTTGAATTGTTACTTTATTTTGGCGATAGTTAGAACACAATAGAAAACATACAAGTTACAAATGGCAAGAAGTAACCCATTCATAGAAATGCATTGGAGAAAACTCGGAGGTTAATTGAGTACAACTAAAACCGACTGTCAGACACCTAGCCAATTCCACAAGAGAACACACCACATCTTGAGGATTAGCAGTCAACTTGAGATTCTGAAAAGGTACTCATACACTAGGCAAAAATGAATAAAAAAAAAAAACAATATAAATACATAATATGGAACATAAAAACAAACCACACCTGTACATCTTACTCAAGTACTGACGACGACTCTTGCGCCATCTCGCTGCTGGATAAGTGTAGATCTGTCCTTGGCGAAAGCCCGGCATTCGTTGCCTCTTGTCCATAAACAAATTGGAATGATTCTGTGCAACGCCAGTCTGTGGATCCAGGAATGGCAACCGCAATCTCCTTTCGATACATAGTCTCGTATTAAAATTAGCACTGAATTCTATCGTTTCCCTGTACGTAGAATCTTTAAGGAAGTTCTCAATCTTTTCCAGATTAGGAGGATTAGATATTTGTATATCAAGTGCAGACGACATATTCACACAGATTTACTTTGCAGGCTTAATGTTTTTTTTTTTTTTTTTTTCGTATTTCACTTTTCTTTTGTACGAAAAATTATAAATTCTTTTTCAATTCATCTCGTTCGATTGTTGTGAGTGTGAACTTACTAAACTGCAAGATTGAAAAAGGTGATTAGGTAGCTTGTCGGATGTTGGTGTCTATAGTTGCTGGTTCTGTCGACGGCACCACCACCATTACCACCGCCATAAACTATTCCGGCAATTACCCAATTTGGATGGATCACTTTTTCACCAGAATAGTGTCGTTGCAACAATATAAAAGTGTGAACTTTTTTCTTCTTGGTTTTTTTTTCGACTGGTAGTTTTTATTTTGATTATTCTACAACATTTTTATTAGAAAATTTATTATGAAAGGCAAAACTGTATGATGAAGAAGATAAAAAATATTTTTCTCTTCTTTGCTTGAAAACTGACAGATTTTCATTTGACAAGTGCAATTAAACATGGCGGCTTGTGTTTGTATGAGGGAATTTTTTAATTTATGACGTATGGAAAATTCCCTGTAATTTTTTATGGAGAGTAGTAGATTTTGGGACTTTGCTTTAATATGGCAGTTAATTTTGAAAGTGAAAAATGTGATTTAACGGTTTTTGATTAAAAACAGAACAAAAACATGATTTAATTCACTGCTTGGAAGTTTCAACCCCGGGACTACACGATCAAGGTATGACAGACATTTTCAATACTAACTAAGCATTTTTACATACACCATCAAAATTTTCGAAATTGAAAGCTTTGCCGGAAACGCGAACAAGAATTTAGTTAGTAGATTGTTTATGCACGATGGTGTGTGGTTTGCCATATCTTGATTCTTGATAGTGCAGCTTAGCGGTGCCCAGATGTTGCAACTTATAGTACACGTCAATTGTGCTTACTATACCTCCACGCGGTAATCACTGGGCACAGGGATGCTTTGTCCGGAGCTGACCTGCTAAACTAGTAAGTGCGAGTGTTGACAAAGAATGCGGAAGGGATCCCAAAAGGACCTGGCCCTCCAGGTTGGGGGTTGTGCGTGGAGCTAACTATTCAACCACGGAAAAAACATATGGTTCCGAAAAAACCAAAAGCCTCGGATAGATTTCAAAGCTGACGCCCTAAGCAAACGTAAAAAGGACAATGACCTCCGGATCTGCACGTGGAACGTAAGATCTTTTAACGGATTATGTGCAACTGGAGAATTAGCGGACGCCCTGGACTGCTGCAAAGTAGACATAACCGAAATCCAAAAAGTGCGATGGAAATACAATAGGTAAGCATAACCTTCATGACGAAACCTCCGAAAAAAGACTAAGGCTAATCGATTTTGATGCGGGGCTAAATTTTGTTGTAAGTCGTACACGCTTCTCGCATCTCAAAATTCATAAAGGTACATGGCGATCCCCAGATCAATCTATCGTCAATCAAATTGACCATAGTGCGATCGACACTCTTCCAGTGTGATAGATGTCCGAACTTTCCGAGGGGGCAACTTTGACTCGGACCACTACCTTGTACCACTACCAAGGTACGAATGAGGATATCTTGTTCACGACCTACACGAACTAACGCTGTGAAGAGATATGACGTCGGAAAGCTACAATCGCACGAGATTGCCAATGCCTTTTCCAATCGAGTGTCCCTTCAATTATCCTTGAATCCCATGCCGACAGCATTAAGCATTGAAGACCAGTGGCAGCAATGCCAAGAAGCCATCAGAACAGCTGCCTCTGAGGTTCTGGGTTTCACTCGGCCCCCAAAACGAAACCGATGGTTCGATGAAGAATGCCGGCAGGCAAATGCAGCCAAACAAAAAGCACGACAAATTAATGCTAATATAAAAACCAACAAGTGCTGCTTTTACAGAAATCCTTATTTACCAATGGAAAGCCTTATTAATGAGCTACCCAAATATTCAACTTCCATTAAAATCGATTGCTTTATATCTGACTCTTACGATTTTGAAAGAGTTCTTAAAATCACCAAATATTATCGAAGGGCTGTACAACTTTGATTATTCAATTCAAACAGGGTATCTAGACCATGAAAACTAAACTCCAATGCATAATATAATATATATTTATATATATTTCTTCAATTATTTTAAGTACATTAGTTCTTGTATTTTAATTTACATCTAATTTATGTTTATATTACGGTAACTAAAAAAAGACAAATGCCTACATTAAAACAAGACAATAAAATAATGCAGTTAAACAATATTTAGTTTTTTTTTTTTTTGAAAGCAAAAACATAGTAATAAATTGAACAAAAGCAAACAAAGCATAATTCATAATTAGTTTCTTCGTAACCTTGCATATCCCGCATGTAAGGTGTCTTTTTTATATTTTTATTTACTTATTATATTTTTTGTTGAAGAAAAACCATTTAAAATAATAACTCTTTAGGATTTTTCAAAATACCAACAGAAAACGGGACGGTGTTAAGTATAAAACTTTACTTTAAGCCATTTGAATTGTTTATTAATTCCGAATTTCATTCAAAAGCATATATAGGTATTAGTATTTTTGTAACACGATAATATTTAATTTAAAAAAATATATTTAATAAATAAATTAATGTGGTCATTGTACGATTCCACTTTAAAATTAAAGTTGCCACTGTGTATTTGTCTTTTTTTTCTGTAAATATTTTTTTTATGCGACAAAAGAATTGAAAAATAAAAAAAAACATCGAAGGCCAATATGATAAATAATAGTTAATAGCTTTTCACAACTAGTTTTTATTTTCTTTTACAGATTGCTTTAGTCAAATTGGAAACTTAAGAACAAACCAAAATGCAGATGAAACAGAAAAATCTTTTAAAAAAAACATTTAGTTTTATGATTATTCAGACAAACTTTTCTTTCTTACAATTCAGTTAACAATTTATCAATTTGTAATAATAGGATAATAGAAATAATACATTTTACAATAAAAATAAATTTTCTTTTTGCATTATTTTTTTGTTTTTATAATTACTTATGTTGTCTGTTTTTATTTTACAAAATTAATGGTGTTTTTTTATTAAATTATATAATTTTGATTTTTATTCGGGAGAGTTGTCTGGGAATCCAGTCACTTCTGTTTGTTCTAGTACCGGCTGACCATCTAATACATATGATATGCGTAGCCTCATCCGGAGGATGGCCTAGATAAAAGTTTTTAGTACCGAAAAAAAAAATTAAAAATAAACCGCCAACTCACCTTGGACGTACTAACGACTCTCATTTCTTGGGTTATAACACCACCTGGTGGTAGTAAAGATCCCGATGGCGATAACATTTGCAGAGTAAAGCTCCTAGGAACTGCAGCCTATCAAAACATACAAAAAATTTCAATTACAATAGAAACAATCAAAAATGAGTTTTGTATGAACGGTTTTCAGACCTGAAACAGATACTGTTCGATTGTATTCAAAGAACTGTTTGTTGTTGTCATAAAGATTTGCATACAATCGCTTCCTTTGACCGGAACCAGTTGAACTAAAATACCATTTTTATCTAAAGCTGTTAGTTTCGGTCCTTGAGGCTAGAAAATAAAAAGAGCACATTCATCAAAGCCATTGCTTAAAACAAAAAAAAAAAAAAAAAACTCTCCCTTACCACCGTTACACTTGTCGTTGTAGCCGTCAAGTCATTTAAAAGCGAATTTGACATAGAACCAGATTCAATAATAGACGGAGCATTCAAATTTAGTCCACCTACTAAGCCAGAGATATCATTACCATTGGTTGCTGGTGATGTGGCAATGACGCTTCCTCCGTCCACCAAACCCATTATATTCATGTTCTGGACAGGAGCCACTGGCCCTGACATATCCAATCCACCCAGTAAATCCAATAGATCTTGATTGTTTGAAGTTTCTGTTGCCAATGCTGCAGGGTTTACATTCTTTGAGTTCTTTTTCTGTATTGTCGTTGCGTTGGAAAGATCTGTTCCAAGGTCACTGCCACCTAAGAGATCCAATAGAATGTTCTAAAAAGTAGATATTGTTAATCAATAGATACAAAAATACTGTTGTGTATTTCTAATTCTAACCGACTGATCTCCTAATGCAGGCACTGCGATTGCATTACTTTCTGTTTCTTCGAGACCGTTTTCGATTAGATCAGGATTGTTTTCATCGTATGTGCCGCTACCGTTTTGTGTTGCAAGGCGACTAACTTGCATCGGGGGCATCTTTTCAAGCAACGCTGGACGAAGGTGATTGTGGGTTCCAAATAGTTGAGTGAATTCAACTCCCCGCTGTTGTAAATCCACATTCAAATGACTACCGAATGACTGAATCAAGGTCTGGATTTCACTAAAGGAAAAACAGTTTATAGATTTTGAGTCAATTTATGTGTTCAAAGCTTACTCTTGACAGTTATGCAATCGTGTACTTAGTTTCGCTAGCGCCACCAACGCGTACTGCTTACTGGTTGTCGATACTTGAGCTGATGTTAAAAACTTGTGGTACAAAGCAATAATATCTTCTTCTGATGGACGTTCCATTTCTGAAAAAAAAATTATACAAAAAAGTGCTTTTAAGAAAAGAAGAATATTTATAAAACTATGCAGATAGAAGGGGCTATTTACTACTATGCGCAGTCGCTTACAACTCAATTAATGCGAGTACTTGTTTCGTTGGCTTAAATGTATTCAGGCTTGCCTCATTCTATTTCGGTTTCATACGGTATGGCCTCTTGTTTAATTGCAGTTTAAACTACAGGTACCTCTTCACAAACATGGCCCTTGCGAGCCTGCGGGGATTTAATTCACAGATCCGACATTCTAAGCTTTAATTACCTACTCTTAATCGAAAGAAATCGAAACATCAAACAAGTAAACTTGAACGCCTGACCAGCAAAACTTTTTTTTTCAACCGCACGAAACCGATTCTGTCGACGAAAGGAAGCACTAGATGCTATGACGTTTCTGTTTGCATCACAAAATCACTTTGGTTGCAAAAAAAAACACGCACAGTTAACGTACCCTCTTCAGTGGTTCCATACATGAAAAGATCTCCATATTCTCCAATTGCCCATACAGCAACTTGTAACAACGGCTGCTTGTCCTCACAGTGATTGCTCACTTGCAGTGACTCCCAGAACCGATTCGCTATGTAAGTTTGTTCGGGTATGGGGCTACTTGATACCAATTGAATGGTTGAAGAGACAACATCATCTCGAACATAGTTTCCAGCCTAAAAGTATTTACTTAATTTTAATATAACCCAAAGCAAATAAAGAAAATTAATATACCGCAATTAAAACACTCAGCTGTGTGTCCAAATGCCACCGAGTTGTTGGTGAATATCGTTCAGCCGATAATATCATTCCCGAACTGCACTGAGCTTTGAATTCGGGATCAGCTTTCTCAAGGAACAAAAGCAGCTCCTTGGTCATTGTTCGAATGTTTTGCCCATTGATCAAAGCAAAAGAAAGCTCCATCGCCCGGCGACGAATCGAAACGTCAGGATCCTTCAAGCACTCCAATATCGTAGTGCGATGTCTTTGCACAGCCGAAGTGTCTGCGTGTACCGTACGTAGCAAAGTGTTCAAAGCAACGTATCGAATGTTTTTGTCCGAATTTAACAGGAAACGTCCCAAAATATTGACAGCCAGAACTCTGAGTCCCCCTTCAGAACTAAGAAACAAACAATAATAACAAAAATAAAAACATTCTACAAATAGCTTCAACTCACCGAATGTCCATGATTGAGAGAACGGTTTCATAAAGAATCGTATTACCGACGTTCTTACTAGTTTCAGTGTTCGTAGCCACTTGTGCCAGAATATCGTTCATCGCTTCTGATGCGTCTGGATCGTTATGACCAAGGATCCGTAGCAGCCGCAAGATTTTCACTTGCAAAAACGGATCGCTCACCCCGCTCACATCATGTTCAGGGGAATAGCCGCCAAGAATAAGATTTTTAAGTATTCGCACCAAGTTGGGGACAATCTGAACAAGACAATGTATCAATAGTCAAAAAAAAATTTTAAATTACCGACTTAAAATCAACTGATCCATTAAAGATCAGTCTGTTTCTATTACACAATTGTTTTATTTAAAAATCTAAACTAAGACTAAAGTTGATAATATATATATTTATATTATGTCTCTAGCATTTAAAATAAAACAAATAAGGAAAAATGTTCAAGCCAACTGGCGAATTTGGCATACCTCTCGATTTCCGCTATCCTGGCAAGCAACATACAAATTTGGGTATAATTGGAAGAATTAGCTATTTTAATGCTTATTGAATACTTGGAATGCATAAATAAAAAAAATTTAATTTCAAATATTCATAAAAACGATTATGTACAGTCTTGTGCACATGCACATTACACAAAAATAAAATTAAAAAAATAGACATAATATGCATCTACAAGAATGATAAGGATTTTTTCGGGTTTCGTGGTTTTCAAGTGGATAAAACTAATTTGCAAAGTGTTATCTATACGATCTATAAAAGGCTTCGAATAATAAGAAAACAATATTTAATTGTCCACCGTCATTCAATATTCTATGGAAAGAGGTCGAATTTCTTGCATATCTTATTAGGACGACTGACTTCGTAGTTAAAGTTTCAACAATACGAGCAGTGACAGGTCATTTGAAAAGAGCAAATATTTTCATTGATTCATTGGATGTGGCTGATGGCTTTGCAGTAGCTGATCCTATCAATCGTGTTGTATGAACTTGAAAGCTTAATTCATTGTGAGCGTGAATGTGCTTAAGGCTCTACTAAACCCTCCAACTACTTCCAAAATGACCCCAAAATACAGGAACTCTCTGAATGATAACTATAATTATAATTATATATAATTAATATCTCACATCTTTTATATACAAATATATTTAGTTATAAGAAATTTTTATTTTTAATGTAATTACAGATTACATAAAAAATAAAAATTTCTAAGCTTCTTCTTCTTCTTCTTTTCATTTCCGGCGTTACGAGTAGTGATCTTGAAGCGATCACAACTTTCCCACTTTTCTGCTTCACACTAGTGATCCGCCTGTGGGGTACGCCGCCTAAGCTTGTTGATGCAATAAAGAAATAAATAAATAAAGAATGTGGTCGGAAGACTTAACTATTTTAGTCTGGTTTGGGTTCCAGACTATCACGGCATAGTTTGTTTCTTGCTGTTGCGAAAAGCTAAGGGTTCTTGGCGCACAGCATAACGTTAGACTCTGCTGGGTTCCCGGTCACTTCCAGGAAACTATGGTCAAAATACGATAAGAACGGAAAAGGTTACTATCCTTGAATAGGCCTTCATTACGATCGCTTATCAGTATTATAACAGAACACAACCTACTAGGCTACCACAAAAAGAAAATGGGTCTTTGCACCGACGATTTGTGTTGAGGATGCAATGACGAAGATGAACATGAGGATACCACTCACCTCTTTTGTCACTGCCCAGCAATCTGCACACCAGGAAAAAATTTCTAGGCAATTCTTCAATGAACTAGAAGAATTATCAGAAACTCCAAGAAACAGGCTGTTGAACTTCATAAAGGCCACAAAATGGTTAAAACTGACCAACCATAAGCTCATAGGTTTTTTTAGGACGTTACAATACTCCAAGGTATCACAATAGATCTACATTGATCTAAGTGGGGCAGAAATAAGATCAACCGTCAGCCCATTCTACCTAACCTAAACTATCACGGCATAGCTAGAAACGAGATCACCGATGAACTTACAAGGCAAGTACCTCAGGACTCGAGCTTAGTTTGAAAGTATCCTCAAGGGCTTCAATCAACGAATGGATCTATCAGGCGCACAACAAGAAAACAATTTTGTTGTAGCGTTGCCAATCATTTAAACTTGCTAGGCTTAAGTATTACCAAACTCTGTGAATGCTATGGAGGAGGTGACGACACCGCGAAGCACTTCCTATGTGAATGCCTTTCATTTTTTCGAATCAGGTTTAAGCTAATGACTTTAATACGACGCAGATGTCAGTTGGCTTTTCTACAAATATCTGGAAAGCTATAAAAAAAAAGAACGTATTACAATGAATCGGTATTTAGCTGAATTTAAAAACGATCGAGGGGAAAAAAATGTCCAGCATTTCTTTGCCTTAGAAAGCAAAGACTTCTTTTGACCAATTTTGACGGGATTTCCAGTGTTTTGAAGTCCTCGATTAAAGTTTTTGGGACGTTAATAGAAAAAGCCACGGAAGCTGACAAATTTTGTAATATGCATGTTTTCAAGTGGAAACAAAAAACACATTTTCGAAAACAACCGTCGATAAAATCATTTCTGGCAAACACAATTCAGAACGTTAAATGTCTTCTTTTCACAATGAGCTATATAAATATCATAGTTTTGATATACTTTGACTTTAAATTCGTTGCCCCTAAACTTTTATGAATGTATTTTTATGTGAACGTGCATGTGACTAATGTTTTTTATCAGTCATCTTTGAGCGGAATTATCTGTGCAAAGTTTTTAGCAACTTACATTCGAAACGATAATAGCATTCAAACATTCGCACTTGATCAAACATTTGACTAACGTCACACAAATAATTTTATTTAAAACATTTGACCTATAATAAACTGAAAAAGGTAACATGTACACTTGAACAAGTCATTCAGTTATCAGAATTTATGAGAGGCTTCTTTCAAGAGGCAAAAGAACTAGTTAAAGGTATACAGGCATTTCTAACTGTAAGTTCGAAACGAATATGTTTCCTCGTTTTCAAGAAGCCAGTCATTCTATGTTTGGTTTATGTCAATTATCAGTGTTACTTCCTGTTCTCTATTTATTTCAAACTTTCTATTTTTGACAAAACTATTGGATGCAATTATGCTTTACAATATTCCTCAATTTAACACTATGCTTTAATAAATCTTATCCACTGCACCATGTCCGTCCCACTATGTTAGGTATTTGATTGGTTTTGTGTGTAAAATATAAAAAAGACAATGCCTTTTGCGAAAGCAAGGGGTTCATTTTACTACGAGTATATATCATTAAAATAAGTTTGTATTTTGTAATATTTATGTATAAAAAATAATAAATGACTTATTTGAATACACATGACACATTAGTAATGAGAATGTCCAAGCTTATATTACTTACCTTCTTAAAGTGGCTCAGTGTGTCGGCACTATTCTCACACATTTCAGTAATTAATGTAACGCCAGTGATGAGAATTCCTTGAATGGTTGCAATGGTATGTCAATAACGTCGATTTATACAATTTATAAAAAATCATAACCTACCATGATTCTTCTCGCTAAGCAATGACCTTGTCGCTGGTAGAAATATCTCCATTAATTCTGGCACCCGTCGAATAACTCGAAAAGCACACAATGTCGCTTTCTTCCTTATGTATGTATTCGGTGATTTCATTAGTCGCTCAACTTCACTCGCCAAATCTCGGGCCATTTCCGGTGAAGCTATTGCACCCAGTGTGCATAATGCCAATCCGACAACGAACTGTGTAGAACTATTCAAATCACTAGAAGAAGAATAAAAACAGAAACTGTATTTCTCCGCTCTCATCATAACGTTCAAATTAATTTACTTCTTTAGGCAATTTGTTATCAGCAAGTGCACATCCTGTCTTTCGTCGAGCAATAACATCGCGCCTAGATAACCAATCCTTTTGTCTGTGAATCGTGTACTGGCAGTCAATTTAAGGCATTCCAACTGGCCAAAATGTGCTGGATACCCAAGCATATGAATGTATAAAAGCTTGGCTATGTTTCGACATCTGCGAAAGGAATTATGCGAGTTAAAATGAAACTAATTAAGGAATCATTTTCCCTTGACAAACCCCTTTATGAATATGAACGTGTACTTACCTCCATACCGAATCTTCTTCTCGAAATGTACTACGAATGTAGGCGCATTCCTTATTTACAACCGCCCTCTCTTCGGCGGCTGTCCTCGCAGCGCGAATCTGTCGAATGAGATCTCTCAGCCGTGTGGGTGTAGGCATTCTCACTGTTTGGGCAGACAAGTTACTTTTAGCATATTTTTTTTGTTTTTTTTTTTTTTAATTAAATACAAGAAAGGAAGTAAAGTGAAATAGACACAGAAAACACAATAAACAAGAAAATTCTTTTTAATTGCGTTGCATCTCACTTCGATAGCAATCGGTGTAATGCTAACGAGGTCAATGCACACGTAAGGGTTAAGCAAGTCAAGTAAATGTTCGTCATCGCTTGATGGCTACTTACCCCGTTCGACGGCTTCTGTAAATGCTTGGCGGATAGTCGCCATGTTAAAGGCTGGATTAAATCTGTGAATGCACAAAAAATCGAAAAACGCAAAAATGCCATCATTCAATTAGCATGCAAAAAGTTAAAAATTTATTTTTTTATTATTCTCTTCTTACAGTTGATGGAAAAAAGCTATTTAAAAATCAGCTTTGATTTCAGGGAGAGTTTTCTGTACTTGTACGTCGGGTAATGATGTTAATTTGATTTAATTTGGTGCAATTTTTTGTTTTATATTCCACCTGCAGTTGTGTGATTGGTGGCAAATGTCAAAGGGATGAAGTGAAATTTAAAATTAATGGTAAAATGAATCCCATCAGGGTGGCTGTTACATACTGTTGAGAGGAAAGTCAATGACGCTCTTCATGAAGCAGCTGATGGGGGAAAAGGCCAAGATCAAACAGCTTGGCTATATGTTCAATTTTAAAAACGTATGTCTTTAATGCCCTTTGTCAGAACTCAAGAGGTTTTCTACAATTGAAGTGGGTTGGTAGATTACTCCTAAATGATTAAATACATTTTCAGATAAGAAGTTCTTTCAGTTTTCAGTTACCAATACATATTAAATTTCAAGTTGATTGACCTAGAAGGAAAACAAAAGCTCTCTTTTCATAGTCTATTGAAAAAAGAAACACCTGCTTCATTGTTCTTAATTTTTTATTTTTGGTTGTCTGCATTTTCGCGGGAATTGCCTTTTTCGAGAAAGATTTGTAGTCCTCTGAGACAAATAATGACATGAAAAATTCTTCCTTTCTCGCTGTGCAGTTTGATAAGATTGAAAGAAATGCACTAGTCCATGGCTCATCTCCACGTTGTTGGACTTAAATATTAATTTTTAATTATAAAGGGTGGGCACTAATACAATACAATTTTCTTTTCAAAAATGCAATAGATGGAAAAAATTTAATTTTCACCCGTTTATTAAGGTTTAATTAGTAAGAGCAAACATTGCTTTTAATTTATGGAACACAACGTGGTTCAAGAAACTACCTCATTAGCGCATTCTGTCTCTTAAATTTTTCAATACCATGTGTGTTCAGGTGCTTCATTTTGCCCAACTTATTTTTAAGAAACACACTGGGGTGCCCGTAGCGTAATAGTTAGCATGTCTATTTGTTACTTGGAAGGTTCGTGGTTCGAATATCAACAGAAAACCAAATATGGTTTTCAACGGGTTTCGCAATAGATCGGCAAGTCCTCCGATAGTAAATTCATTGCCATAAAACGCATTTTCTCGATTAGCCGTTTGGAATTGGCAGAAAGTTGTAGGGTTTTTCTATTTCCTGAGCTTTCCTTAGAAAAACAATGTGACGATTTTAGGGTTCAAACCTCGAACTTCCAAGTAAAATAGGACATGGTTTTCATTATGCCTCGGACAAATATAAAATTTTATAACTGCAATTACCGATATGTATTTTGAAAATTAAAATTCCACTAAAATTTAAATTTCTATATTTTGATTGTCAACGTTGAGCTATAAAAGGTTTTTTCGTTGAAGCCCTGGATTTGGCCTGTTGTCGGCACAAAGAGTTTTTTGAAAAACCTAAACTTGTCTTGAAATTTTTTCAGGGGAGGATTGCAACTTGCTATTTCACTAAAGCACTGTTTGTAGAAAAAGCGATAAAAGAGACTGAGACAGGTAACGTTTCGATGATGTTCAAGAGAATCAATCGATTCAGCTATTTCAGCAAAACATGAAAATGAGGAAGAGAGTCGGAGACAAAACGGAGCCCTGGGGCACACCAGCATTTATAAAGTGGGACTTGAAACCATCAAACACAACTTCAAATGAACGGTCCGAAAGGCAGTTTTTAATCCAACGAAGAAGAGACTCATCGATACCAAAAGCACTCATTTTCGATAAGAGAGCCTGATACAAAACTCTATCAAATGCTTTAAAAATATCAAGTGCAATAATCTTACTTTCTCCAAAGTAATAAAAAGATTGGTTCCACTTTTTGGTGAGATCAATCACCAGTGGACCTTTTGCTACGAAAGCCGTACTGTCGGTCATTAAGAAGCTGTCGTTCCTCAAGATATTTCATAAGTTGACGACTTATCAACGGTTCCGTGACCTTGGAAAGAAGGGACGCTAGTGCAATTGGACGGTAATTCGAAGGGGAGAAAGATTCGCCTTTTTAAGGGACGAGCTGGAGAAATGCCCATAAAAATAGGAAAGATAGAAAAGCTTACACGGTGGTTTTGCCTGCGTAGAAGAACACCTCTTCAGAATAACGGCGGGGATGTCATCTGGACCAGCGAATTTATGTATATTAAAGTCTTTTATGACTCTCGCTACCGAGCAAGTACCCAAAAATATCTGCTTCATTGCAGAATTCACAGTCTCAAGATCAGGCGGAGCATTACAGATATTTCTAGTCCGTTTGAACAAATTTCGGTTTTCTACTGAAGAGTTGTCTTTAAATGTTCGAAAACTTCTTTCTATATCCCTAACCAGATCTTTACAGCTCGAACCAAACCACGAATTCTCTTTGGGGATGATACCTTTTGTTCTGTGAGGAACAAAGTTTCTCATGCCGTTGAGAATTACGTTAGATTTCATATCAGCTAATGCGTCAACGTTTCCGTCGAGAAAAACCAATTAAAATTTCGAAAGAAATCATTCAGGCCGTCCCAACTGACTTTCTCATATTGCCACACAGTTATTTTATATGCCTACAACATGGACACAATACCTTGGCTTTTCCCAAAAAGCACAATTAACACATCCCTAGATCAAACATCCAAAGAAAACACACTCCCTGTCGTTTACAGGAAAACATTTGCGGAAATATTTATGTATTTTTGGACTTTAAGAGGGCATTTGAAACGATCTCTAGAGAAATTTTACTGGAAAAACTGCAATCATATGGAGTAATTGAAACAGAACTGAAGTGGTTTAGGTCATACTTATCTGGCAGACTTCAAACGACTAAAATTTTAGATAAGGAATCGGAAGCTTTAAATGTTGACATTGGTGTTCCGCAAGGATCCAATCTGGGAGTTGATCTGTTCTTAATTTACATAAACGACATTAATAAAATTCTTAAATATTGTAAAGTTGTATTGTTTGCAGACGACACTTTGCTATTTATTGAAGGCAAAAATCTAGCTGATATGAAAACGAAGATGCAAGAAGACTTAGATAACTTATATAAGTGGTTGTGTATGAATAAGCTAAAAATAAATATTGATAAAACAAAATTCATGGTGATAAAATCGGGCAATCAGAATATTGAGCTTCGAATCGGTAATGAAAATATTGAAAAAATCACGTCAATAAAATATCTCGGTGTGATCATTGATAATAATTTAGACTTTAAAGAAAATGCAAGTTTCATTTGCTCAAAAATTAGTCAAAAAGTAGGTTTTTTTGGACGTATTAGAAAAAGTTTAAATTTTCAAAATGCTGTAATGGTATACAATACAATAATCCTTCCTCATTTTGACTACTGTGCTTCAATTTTATATTTGTGTAATGAAGAAACTAAATCTAGACTTCAAATTTTGCAAAACAGAGCAATGCGTTCACTGCTCAAGTGTAATATCTATACCCGTACTTCATTTATGTTAGAAACATTGCAATGGCTAAATGTAAGACAACGTCTATGTTTAAAAGTTCTTATTTTTATTTTCAAGATCAAATACAACCGATGTCCTGGTTATCTATCTGATAATGTACATTATGTCCGTGAAGTGCAGCCATACAATCTACGATCTGCGGATTACTTTAGACTAGATAGATGTAACCTTTCCAGCACACAAAATTCAGTGATTTACCGTGGATTTCAGCTTTATAATAATCTGCCATCATACATAAGAAATGAATCAAACTTCTTTTGCTTTAAAAAACTTGTAACAAGATATGTGAAAACTGTAATGCTAACTTAAATTCTTTTTTTTTTTTTAAATATTTGATACGAAATGTTTTTAAATTGTTAAAGTTGATAAAGTTATTTTATAACTAATAAATATACATAATAATAATAATAATCACCAAGGGTCAATTTGATTGCATCTTGTATACAGACGCCTCCACAACAGACGAAACAACTAGTTACTGCGTTTACAGACTAGATACCCAATATGATAAAATCATCACACAAAAACTCACAACACCCAACCAGAGTTCATTCATAGGAGAGGTAATGGCATTGGTTGAAGCATTTAAATATGCTAAAGAAACAACCGGAAAAACAGCTATTTGCAGCGACTCCTTGAGTGCTATACGCAGCATTTTAAATAATAAAAACAGCACACCAATTATCCTTTTCCTACGTTCTATCATACGTGCCAGCTTTCCAAGAATCCACTTAATATGGTCTCCGGGCCACGTAGGAATTTTGGGTAACGAGAAGGCAGATTCTGTCGCTCGAGAAACCATAAAAATGCCTCTGATCTTCACTATACCTCCTTTTGAATCAGCCATAATCCACACTATCACAAAAGAAATCAATCAAAAAGCAGATACACGTTGGAACAACTCCAACTCTTTTTTAAGACAACACAAGGCAACATTAGGACAAGTGAGCTACAATCAGTCATATAACCGTCTTCAATCAGTGCAGCTCTGTCGTACAAGACTAGGTCATACTCTGTTCAACAAAGTTCATCTGTACAATAGCAACCCTCCGTCGGTTTGCAGTTTCTGCCAAGAGACCCTCTCCATAAGCCATGTGTTACAAAGATGTCCGCTAACATCTCGACACTTCACAAACAACATCCCACCGCTACAAAAACTTCTTGATACAACGACACACCCGGACAAATCATTGTTATTCCCACTACTCAAAATACACAAAATCAGTCAAATTTAAAATCAATCAAACATTTCATCTTAAAACACTTTTTTCCTTTTAAACTTCTATAAATTAAAATTTTCTTAAAAACTTTTCAAATATGTATCTAGTTCCAAAAAACTTTTTGCAAAAAATAAATAATTGTTTAACAGCCATATGGGCTAAGTTCCCCGGCGCTATGTATTCCGGACGATATAAATTAATTTGTATTGCTTCCTGTGACTTAAATAAATAAATAAATAAATACCTTTTTTTTACCGTGACGGAATACGAAAAATCTACCAATATGATACAATGGTCCGATTTGCCTAAAGCAGATGATATTATTACCCTGTATTTTTCGGGATGAGAAGAGAGAAATAGATGAAGAGTGTTGGCCGCATGGCCTTCAATATCTGGAAACCCGAGTGGGCTCATCAACAAGTTGAGTTAATTGATTAAACTCAGCTAAGATCTCAACATATTTTCCTTTGGGTATTGTCTGGCCAGAATGACGAAGCCAACCAGAATTGTATACCTACATTGATCCATTCTGAGCGTAGGGGAGTAGTCGTGCCCCTTAAAGCCCAGAAGAGTTGATCTGTTTTGACGTCTTTGTCAGAACAGATCAACTTATAATCTTAGAACAATCTATGGTGCTAACGGTAAGGAAAACAAATTAAAAAGACAGAAAAAGGAAGAGTCTAAGTTTGTTCGAAATCGAACTTATCATGAGTCCCTAGCGAGATGGATGTTGGATGGAGCGCACTAATTTCCTTAGACGTTGCTTTCAGTATTTTGATCAAGGCACATTTAGACGATTAGTTCAGCGTGTAAATAGACGGTTCGATGTTCAGATGAGCTTTTTTTTATTCGAGAAAAAACAAAATTAGAAAGAAAACTGAGAAATGAACAAAAACGGATGGGAATTTCATCAGTTGTCAGTTCAGTTTTCAATTCAGTTATCAGTTCATTTTTAAGCGTTTAGACATAAGTTGAACTGATTTCTCAACTGCAACTGAAACTGAAGTGATCGTCACGGTCAGTTCTCAGTTTAGTTTTCAGTTCAGTTTTCAGTGCAGTGTGTAAATAGAAGTCAGTTCGATATTCAGTTGACCTTTTTTTTATTTGAGAAAAATCAAAGAAAACTGAGAGCTGAATGCTTAATGGAAAACTGTTGTGATTTTCATCAGTTGTCAGTTCAGTTTTCAGTTCAGTTATCAGTTCCTATTTATGCGTTTAGACATCATTTTAACTGAAAGCTGAACTCATCTAAAATGAAAACTGAAATGATCTTCTAAAAGGGCCATTTAAAATGGCCTATAAAGGGCCTTTGAAGGGTTCAGCTGGCAAAACTGGTCCTCTGATCAAGGTATGCTTGAAAGAAATGCGCTTTGCTGTGCCACCCTAACTATAATTTGACTTAACTTAATTATAAATGACGGTTGCCTTTATTCACTGCCCAAAAAAAAATTATAATTGAAAATACAATGAAATTCCTTCTTAAGAAATTCGACCAAGTCTTTATTCTGGCCTAAAGAATATGCCAAAGATATTCCTCCTCAACATAGGTAGCAAAGAGTTAACATTATAAGTCGAGAATTTATATTATTCTATACGAAATAACAAAAATGTTTTTTTAATTTCCAAGCAGAAAACCCATCCCATGTTCAAAGTCTGCAGGTACGAATGTCCAAAGCGTTATTTACCCATGTTCGGAATTCATGATTCTTTATGATTTTTCTACAGCGCCTCTGCTATGTGTTTAGTTAACAATATTATCTTACTGAGCAAATTTTTGTAATTAAGTTATTAAAACGGAATTATTGAGTACAGTATGTTACACAAACCCACGCACAGCACAGTACAAAATAAAAACAAATAAAAAAATAAAAAAAAAATCAGAAAGGGGGTGGGGCGGTGGCGATTTTAGAAACAACGAACTCAATCGACTACGACCAGAACGACGACGAGGACGAACACAAATTCAACAACGATGTCACAGGGAAAAAAACAGAAAGAAAATAATAAAATCGTGTCACAGCTCAACCACACGCATTTCGTGTATTATTCATGAATTTATTAAAGTCTTATTATTGCTTTGTTGTAGTTTAAAAGTGCAGTCTGTGTTATAAGTTCAGCATTAATCACATCAGGGTTCAACTTTGCATAATGACAGCAGGATGATGGCAAAATCTGGAGCACACTCTACACACAAACACTCAAAATTGAATAAGCAAATCGCTTGTAATATTCAAAATTAAATATTCCTGTTTACAATTAGGTATCCTGTGTGGTGAAGTGGAGTTTTAACAAATTATTTGTTAATTGTTTTCTCCTCTAAAAGCCCGAAAAGTGAGAAGAAAAAAATTCTGTTGGTTGGTTGGTTGACTTGAATGACACACGACAAGGAGATATATTTTTTTTCTCTCGCTCTTGTTGTTTTTGGAAATTCACTTTTTGTACTTTACACTGGGGGTTTTTACAAAATAAATTTGCCTTTCGGTTGCGGAATGTATGCGGATTCGAATGGTTATTATTATAAGTAGTAAATTAGGATAAAACTATCCAAATAAACGGAAATAAAATCACATAAAATCACACGAAATGACGGATGGTTTGACCGAGCACTCTTCTTGTGACGACGATGACATTTTCGTGTGTGGATTGTGGATATATTTTTTTTTGTGTTGTTGGTTGAATGAAGTGGCAGATGGAGGAAATTGTTCGCTGAACTCGTTCGCGAGGGAAATTTAAATTAGGGGGTTGGGTTTTACCTAATATGCTAGCCTCGCTGCGCTAGCAATCTTTAAATTTTTATAACAGCTCAGCAACAAAAAAACAAATCAAACTGAGTTAAGAGTGCTCAGTATTGATTTGTTTTTGTTTTCAGTGATAAAATCCATTGCTCAGCTGATTATAGGATTTCTGAGTTGCTTTAAAAAAATTCACTTAACATGACCAAAATAAGTTAAAAGATTAAAAACCTAAAAACTATTAATGAGATACATATAACTACTCTAAACATCTATTTTAAGAGTCTGCTATTTACTTTTTTTACTAAATGGTTGGAGAAAAGAAAAACAACAAACTTTTTTGCACCCCATCTGTTTTTTGTTAGCGTTATCTATTTGTATTATTCATGCAGTATTTCAGCGCTGAAATCAAAAGCGTGAGTATCGCTGTCGACAACAAATTTGCTAGGTTTTTAAAGAAATTTTATTTCACAAGCATTCCAAATGTAATATGTCAATGCCTAAAACAAAGCAAATCAGCGTCTGAGGTGAGGAACGAGGATGGCCTAATGAGCCCGCCGTAGTCCGTTGGATTTCAAAGAGTCCTCCACATCCACAGCAAATTTTGTCCAGACTGATTTTGAAAATACAACTTTATTTTCGGATTTGAAGAGATGGTGTTGAAACTTTACATTGCTTACAACTAAAAAATGAAATTTAAAAATCTACCGAACAAATAAAATTGAATACGCATAACGCACTTGCTTGGTCTGATACTGATAACTTTTTCCGAGACAAGGTAACTATTATTTTTTTATCATAATCTCAGAATGCACGTGATTGTAAAACCGGCCATTACACTGGGGACAGTTTTTAAGAATCAATAATAATCAAATGACTTTTTGCAATATGTATCATTTATTTTTTGTTGAAAAACTAGATCTATATCGCTTTTACATACACTTATGCACCATACCACCCAGCCATACTTTCGGTATTATTTTAGGCTTCACTAAACACTGCGCACTCAAATTCTCATATTTTCTTAAAATTTTCTCAACATTGAAAAAGAACAACATCCAATGTTTTAAAATAATGATTCTAAATCAATTTTTTTCCTTTTAAATAACCTTCCAATAAAAAATAATTTTTCTCTAAACGAGAAAAAACGACCATCTACGAGCTTAAAATCTTTAATTTTGATAACATTTTTTTATCACAAAAAGCCACCAAAACTGGTGATTCAGGTGTTACAATATTTCTTAAAAAAAAAAAACAAAACCTAATCGTAAGTAACCAATTGAATGTCTCATAATCACTGCAAAACAAACCTTCTATTATTCTCTGGTGGCAGCACACTCCACTCTTGTTCATAGTATGGATACATTTTGAAACTTATACTTGTTTCTTTTTTCACAAAATAAAAGGTGGGTCCTGAATTGGAAACTTGACCAAATCGAAACACTTATCAATTAATTCAATTTCAACAAAGCATTTCTTTTATTTCAAACTTCTTCCGAAAAAAAATACTAAATTTGAGGTGCTCATGCACACCAATCACTTGTACGACTAGTTGGCACCTTATCTAAGAATATTATACAAAGGTGTGCACACGTAAATAAATTCGTTCCAATAAAATGTAGATACTCATTATCAGGTGAAAGTAAATTAATTCTCTGATAAGAACTTGTATTGCTTGTGAGACTATCGTTTCGCTGCATTAAATACAAACAAAAAGTTTAAGTTCGCTTAAAAATGTTTCTTATTGATGTTTTCATATAAATACATGCAAACAATTAGTTTTGCGTTTTTTTTTTACAGAAGTACTTTTGCATTTATCGCAAAGAACTAATTTACAGTTAAAACTTATGTGGTAAAGAAGATTGGAAGTGTGTTTCAGTCATTTTCCATTGGCGGTCGAACAATAGAGTTTCTTTTTACTGCCTCTACTAGCCACTTAATGCCTTCGTCAACACCTTCCCTATGAAATCAACTTTCAAGTTAAACGACTTTTAAAGGATACAAATATAACAACATACCCCGTTAAAGCCGACACTGGCATAGTGAGGCAGTCCCGACGTCCAATAAGAATCCCTGCCTGCTGGAATACGGGTTTAATGTCTCTCACTCCCATTACATCGGGAAGGTCTTGTTTATTGGCTAAGACTAGCAGTGGTACTCCAGACAAATGTTCATTTTGAATCATTTTGTCTGGTGAAATAAAAATGAAATTTGGAAAATAATTAGAACCTGTTTTTTTTTTAACAGCTTACCAAAAATTTGCTTCGATTCTTCCATTCTATCGCGGTCGTTAGAGTCTATCACATAAATTACTGCATGGGATTCTTCGTAGTATTTATCCCACAGCGATTGGAGCTCTTGCTGTCCTCCAAGATCCCAGAAATTCAATCGAATACCATGCACATCAATTTGACCAATATTTAGGCCGACTGTCGTTGTGATTTTCGCTGGATTCATACCTTTATAGTTTTTTGTAAACTTTGTCTTAGCAGCTTCTAAATAAGTCTGCAAAATAAGATATTTATTCAGAAAGGATAAGACGTCTTCAAAAAGAAAATCCTTGTCGATTACCGTCTTTCCTGCATTGTCTAGTCCTAGAATGACAACGCAGTATTCATCTTTTTGCATTAGATGCTTGTATAAACCGGACAGTAATGTGTACATACTTACTGCAATTTTATTTATTTAAATACTGAATTATTTTATTTGAAATTTCATCCTTCTGTACTTAAATTTCTTGAACAAAGTCCTGGAATGATTAGTAAAAGTTCTGCTTACGTTTATTTGACAGAATATGTGGATAGTGGACTGAATTGTGATGACAGATGACGGGAGTTTTGCTAATGGTTTAGTACTGCCAGGTAAGATCGACTTGTAATATTTTTCATATCGAGGATTTCGATGAATTTTCGATATATGAGTTAGTATAAAGTCGATTATAGATTTTTGTGGCTAACAAATTAATCAAATTGTACTTCATATTTGTGCATGAAGTATGAATAAGCTGAATTTTAGTGCGTTTTAGTAGAACTTTATCGATGTAACTGGTAAATAGATATTTCAATTCTCGTTGTTAGACCTGTATTAAACTTGACTTTCGCCAGATTGTTCAACGTAGGTGATGTTTAATCACTTTAACTACTATAATTCTGAAAAGATGTTCTTAAAAATCGACATATATAAGTTATATTTATCATGCGTAAATTTCGATTAATTTTCGATGCATGGGTGAACATAAAGTCGAATATTTAATTTTTGTAAGTGGAAAGTCAAAAATTATATCAACTGGAATGAATTTGAATGAAAATCATGTAAAGGTGATGGAAATCCGCTTCAGTATGTTGAAAAATCGACAAGGTTTTCATTTTAAATAGCAAATGTTATCACAAACTAGATTGCATGCGATAACACAGTATGGAAATGCAACTACACACATTATACTTAGCTCAATTGATTACACTTCACATTTCACTAAGCTCCTCATTCATCTATTTAACAGAAGTAATTAACAAATTAGGAGTCGGTTTAGTTTTCCATGTACTTAATATAAAAGAAAAACTATTTAAAAATCGATATTGTTATCGATAGTTACTAATAACGACGATGGTCGTTCGATATTTCAATTGATATATTTTCTTAATTTTGCACAAGCCTAGACAAATGAATGACAGTAGGGCGCTTAGAGGATTTCTCATGTAACGTGAGGGTGAGGTCCACGTGAGGTCGACGCGGTGCGACGCCCATAAATGTGTTTTGGCTTTTAAGGCCTACATTTAGCAGCTGCTTGCCGCTTCAGCCAATATTACACAACGATCGACTACAGAGAAATGGCAAATCAGGGTTATTGACGAAAGCTTCAGTCCGCCGGCACCGGCAGGGAGGTGCATTTCATCCGATAAAAGGACAAGTATTGTAGTAATACAGTCATAGTAAAGGAGTTCCAGTTCCAGTCAGCCGTACCAGCAGTTAGAAGCCATCCGTATGCATAGTATGACTGGGTTGTTGTAGTGCTAATATTGGAGTACACTACAGGTAGAGTAAGAATAAATATATTGAATTACATAAATTTGGTGCCACCAGGGGCCGGCACTAGATGCCTATCTCCCAGAGCTATTGTCTGTTGATCTACCTACCAGGGTCTTCGGACGCCGGCCGTTTCTACCTATCAGGGTCTTCGGACGCCTGCTGTTTCTGCCGCTGGCATGAGCCATAGCAGACGGATTATTTGAATCATATTAATAGTATATTTGTCAATTATAAATAATCCCAAACCAGTTCTTAATAAAAGAGAGTTTCTGACCTTTGTGAATTTTTGAGTGTTTTTATTCACTGACCTTGGGCCACCGTGAGTTCTAACCCTACTGGGAAATTTATAAGCACGTCACACGACGCATAAAGTGATAAAAAAAAAACATCGACATCTTCATAGAAAGCCAGACGACATTTCACACCCTCAGAATGAAAGTGACCCAACTCTAAATTCCTGTAATTTTTAATTTCGCAGTAAACTGACCTGATGTACTTTTAAGAATGCATACTTTATTGCTCATTCCTCACAAATGCATTTTTTAAGTCATTTTCATAGGACCCGGCCACGCACTCGGCACTGATCGGCAAAGCGACAGAGAGGCAAAATGGGAAGAAAAATTTCGAGTTAGGTCACTTTCATTGTAAAGGTCCGATTTGTGGTCACAGACGTCTCAGCCACAGTACATAATCACAAAATCCAAATTAGTATAACGGCTCGCGTACTGCGTGAACACAAAAAATGCAGGATCGCAGCCTCAAGAAATGTCAAAATATTAAATATAAGTGAATACAACAACAACGCAAGCCGGAGCGACACAAGTTAACTTTATTTTAAGTTTTGCGGCTGCGGCTGCGTTTGCAGTTCATTGTGTTCACGCAGTTAAGGGGAACCTCCATAAGGTTACATGTGTTTCATTTTGACAGTTTATGTGAAAGTTTAACGAGAATAATAATCGAAAACGATAATCGAAATCATTTTTCAAGTAGAACAGCGACAACCGTAACAGAAGTTTAATATGTTTGATGCTAAATGCTTACATATCTACATACATGGAAAGGGTTTAGTAAGGGGACAACACACAACAAACTTAATTGTATAATATTTTTTATTTAATGATATATTAGTTAATTGTCTGCGGAATGTTTCGTTCGCTGCTACTGTATTTACGTGAGATTTTTGGATTTATCTACACCATAAATTAACAATTTAAACATTAAAAAAAATTATTAAACACTCACATCGAAATTAAAGGAAATACTAGTAATTTAATCTTCATAAAAGTGTGAACGAAAAAAACAAACAATATTTTTTTCATTTATTGTATAGGGAGTTTCTTTATCTGTCTGGAACAGGGATAACAGTTATATAATTATGTAATGATTAGAATATGATTTAATATTTTTACAGTTTCATTGTTTTTTCATTTTAAGCTAGACATAGCAGTTGTAATAGTACAGATATACAGATATACTGAATATGATCCAAAATTGTTGATTTCTATTCATTTACTTAATTTTTACCGAGTAGAGTTGTTGTTTGTAAGCTATTTTACATTCATTCGTTTAAATACTTTCTATTATTTTGTTCTCAATTCATATTATAGAAACTAAAAAAATACATCATATCTTCAAACAGAACAAAAACTATTGCCTTCATACATAAGTACAAAAATATTTCACTTGCAACCAAGTTGCGAATAGTAAGTTTTGAATATTCGCCACATGAAAATTTGGAATATTTAAGCAACTATGTTACATTCGATTACTGTTGTTTTTCTTTTGTTGATTACGCTTTTTCTAATAGAATTAAATATAAAATATAACAAATTTTAATACGTCATCTAAACTAAACTTAAAAACAAAAAACTTGAACTACATGTTTAATTGCTTTACTTATTTATTTTCATTTTATTTTTGCCAATCGGTGTCTCATTGGTGTTGACTTTCTTCAAATTTTATGTATTGTATATATGTATATATGTTGTAAAAATACAGTTCAACAATGTTTATACTTATTTTTTTTTTTCGTTAATGTTTTTATCCTTCTTATCAATAAGACATCTTATTTAATTTTTGTATGTAAATATTTTTGTATGTTAAATTATTAATTATTTTATTTATTTATGGTTGTCGGTTGAGTTTTTTACAATAACATTTTAGTTATATGATTTAGAACTGAACCCAATTAGCGTTTGCTGCGGCTGACTGCTGGTCTTGTGCTTGATTGTTCCCTCTGAAAAAAAATGGTTTAGAATTTCAAAAATCCAAAGAGATGAGTTCGTTGTATATATAAACTATAGTAACATTTTACACTCCGGAGTTTTCCGATCTCTGTTGTGCCAACTTATTTATTCATTTTTAACATCATTAGGGGGTTACGCTCGTATTGCAACATCGATTCAAGAACGCAATAAAACTCCCTGATTACTAGGAGGGATCCTTGGTGACCCCAATAGAAAAAAATACAAGCACTATGAAATACAAAGAATTCAACCCAGGGATTGCTATGTCCTTGTGTAAAAAAGTTTTTGCAAAAGTGGTGTTTAAACAACTGTGTACATCAATACTTCGAAAATAACAATTCGATAATGGGCCAACAATCTGGTTTTAGAAAGGGTTACTCTTGTGAGATAGCCATTTTTTTTATTTAAAACTTTCATTTGAAACTGTAAGCAGATACTTTACTATTGAAAATTACAAACTATGGCGTAAAACACTACGAAATATTGTGGTTTAAATCATACTTAAAAAAAAAAAAAAAAAACCAGAGGGAGTAAAGGTAGAAATTTCTTACGCAATTGAAGCCGATTACGATGTACTTTAGAGTTCGGTTTCGAGAACTCTCCTGTTTACTATCACTCAAAAATCGTTGTAAAACATACCAAGTTATTTTGTTACGCTCTAACCAGCTTTAAAACCCTTTTCATGATAATCACATCTCTGGAAGAGCAAAACTAAAAGGTGTTTTCTCACAAAATCGTCAAATAAATGTTTGATACTCTCCATTCACTATCTTTTAGGTTAACTGAATTGGTAAATTTTTAGAGCTCTAGTAACCGAACAAATAAGGTAAATTCGTTTTGCTTTCTGGAAACGGAAGTGGTACCCCTGGCGTGATGGTTAGCATGTCTGCTATTAACCCAGAGGTTTGTGGTTCGAGTCCCAACAGATGCAAAAATGTTTTTGCGCGGATATCGCCTTTCGCAAGGAATTGTCAAGTCCTCCGTTTGCAAATTTATTGCCATGAAAAGCGCTTTCTCGATTAGCCATTCGGAACCGGCAGAAAATTGTAGGTCTCCAGCATTTCCTCACAAGGCATGATTTTGAGAAATCCGCTTGGCCCTGCGGCTCTTTGCTCTGTTGCACCACCCTATTTATTTTTATTTATTTATTTTTCTGGAAGCCAGTACATAAATCTTGCCCAATATATGCAAAGGACACAGTCCCAAAATGTAAACGTAAAGAACATTTGATAAGCAGAACGTCCTAAAGCTTTGTATATCTTTTTTCTTTGGGCAATGTAAATTAAAATCAATGAATTGTTTCACACATATTAGTGGTTGAAGTCGACTTTTCAAAACATCCAGCTCTTAACTATATATTTGCTCTAAATTTGCTGTAAATCAAGCATGTCGATGTTTTGAATTTTTATCGGGCTTGGGAGCGTCTTTTATTAATTTAAAAGTAAAATGAAGACTTTCAAAAACGGTAGAGTTATAGGATTCTTCTACTTAGGAGAAGTCCCAAATGACTTCCCAGTGGAAGACCCGACATAACTGCAATAGAATTCGATATGCAATTTTTAACGTTTGTCTACTTCCAGTAAAAAAAAAGACTCAACACTTGACAAATGGTGTATTAAAGCCTAATCTATTCAATTTCTGTAAGAGTAGACCATACTTGATCGAAGACCATTTTACAAAATCTGGGTAAAGAAAATCGACTTGTTTATTACTTTCCATTTGGTTAAAGCAAAAATTTGAAAAATCTTAAATTCGTCGAAGTCGATCTACCCTTTATTAACTCATGTTGGTTGGTAGAAATAGCTAACGGTTTAAAAATTTTCAAGCAATTTAGAAAGAGCAAACAAATTAAACAAATGTTTAAATCCATTTTTCGTTCAAGAATTTAACATTTTATGTATCCAAATAGCTTTGTGTTGATGAAATCTCATGTTAAAGAAATTACAAATAACTTACATGGACACAAAGGTATCCAAGATAGCCTAACCGATAGGTTTATGAAGGCAGGAATGCCAAATTATTTTGTTCAAACTTTATACAAATATAGAATTCAATAAATTAGATGAAATTCTTACCCAGCAGAAGCGTAATCACCCCATTCAGTTCCACTTTGAGGTTTATGTGCAGGCGATGCAGCAGGACTCTGTCGAACACTGCCGCCACCTCCAGATGGTGGTGGAGCAATTTTGCCCACACCGCCTGGCGGTGGTGGTAAAATTCCAGTTCCACTTTTCGCTTTAGACGTTCGAGATGGTCCATCCGATCCATCCTTTTTCTGAAACAATATTTTTAATTAAATTTTTTTATTTTGTTGATATCTACATATTATTGTGTGTTGTCATTTTGTTCTCACAGTTATTCTCATGTTAATTTTAATCGTTTCACCCTCCTTAAAGCCTAAATCTAACTCTTGCTTGGGTTCAGTTTTTTCCTTTTCTATCTGCTCTTGGTTCTTCACCCATTTAAAGTGATCCTGCAGCGCCACATTGAGATCAAATGAATCAGAACGATCGCCAAATCCGAGCCCAAGGAATGCCGACCGACCTGCCGAAGACACTCCTGCAATCGAATAGTTATCTTTTATTTAATTCATTTTCTACTCATACCATTATCGTCCTGTACACGAATAACAAAATATCTTGAGCTATCTGAAACAGCTTCGATAGCAACACCTGGATATGTATCAATTGGACAATTGGCAAATAGTGCACCTGAAGTTTTGTCCTCGAGCTTAAGGTTGACAGTTGTGCCCTTTGCAACCAGACGCATACGTCCCGTCCAAGTTGGCTCGCCAAGATTCCAGTCAGCAGCTCTATTAAGTGTAGTGTTGGCAAAAAAAGGGGGAGTCAGTTGATTTACTTTTTTGTTTAATACTTAAATTTATTGCATTGATAACAAATCATGCGCATGAATAGTTTACAAAATAATCAAATAAATGTTAAGAAAAACAACTGATAGCTTAATTATTGATAAATTTCCTTTTGGCTAAAGGATTGTCTTATTTTTCTTTTTCTGAATCATCGTTGTTGTAACATTTCTTTTCTATCATCACCTGTATCCTCTATTGCTGGCTCTTGGGGGAATCTTGTAGATAAATACTTCGGGTTTAACAATAAGCACGCTTTCGTATTCCATTTTCGTAAGGTGGCAAATTAGGTAAAAAGGACTATTTTGTTAGAAATTTGAGTAACGTTTGGTTTTTTCGGTAGCGAGGAATCAATTTTTTCGTGTTTTCCACTTCTCTACGTTCTGTCGTTCTGACAGTATTTTCTTTTTTCTTTTTTTGACAAACGAACACAAAGGAAAGTTTTTGGTTGCGATGACACTTCGTGAATCGTGATGTGTTTTCACCTGTGCGAAATATGTACATCTCTTTTTAACTAGCTGCAAATGCAAAGCCAGTTATAGGGTATCTTATGTGCCTATCGTTCTCGTGTGAAAGGTTCAAATTTTTTTTGTGGTATGGACATAACTTTTTAAGTTTTCTAGCTGACGTAAAAAACATTAATTGCCATCAAAGTCAATTATACACTAAAATAAAAGAAAATAGTTAAAGCTCAATTTTCAAATAGGGAGCAATGCTTGATCTCACATTAGAAAAATAGAGTTTATTTAAGACTATATGATATGCATTTACCTACTCTGAGGTTATCACCCGGAGTACGAAAACATTCCTCTGTAATTTTTAGAGCGCCGGCGGATACATAGATGGCTTTCAGGGAACGTTTTTGTTTTCGATAGTAGATTCCATATACAGTGCTACGACGAAGTTCACATTGGTCGATTTGTTGAAACTTCGTGCGAATCACAGAGGAGATACAACAAAAGGGCAAACCATATACACATCGGCATCTGTCCTCAAACTGATTTTACAAACCCCAATTTGTTTTCAGAAGCAACAACGTAAACAAATGGAAGTTGTGTTGCAAGAAAAGTAATGGTTTTCCCTCTTATTCCTTATTCCTCTATAATGCGAATGTGAGGAAGAAAGAACAAGAAGGACGAAGTTCACATTGGTCGATGTGCTGAAACATCGTGCGAATAAATGCGAATGTTTTCTTGTTCTCCTTCTCTGTTACACCAATTTGTCAGTAATAGTATTGGCTATTCCGGTCGATTCGTTGAACAATGTAATCAATGTAATGTCGATGTATTGCTTCAACAAATCGACCAATGTGAACTTTGTCAAGGAAAACCATTACTTCTCTTGCCCCGAAACTTCATTTGTCTACATTGTTGCTTTTGTAACACGAGACCTATCTGTTTATTCAGATGAATATAAAACTGGTCGAGTGAAGCTACTAACACCACTTTATTTTCGGATTTCAAAGTGGGTTTTGAAATCTGAAAACCCTAGTTAGTTCAACGAACGAACCTAATATGGAAGTAGTCTCTCTGAAACTACTCTGTGGTACTGAGTAAACAAAGATAACGGGTTTTTCATTCCGTTTTGTTTTTTCTTAAATCTTCAATCTTGATTCTTGATTCTTGAGACTTGTAGTGCAGATCTAAATTCTAGATCGTAAATGTGAATGGTGCTTGCCCTTCCCGTTCCGTAGAACAGTAGATGGAAATGGATAATCAAAAATCGAGAAAGACCAGGATATGACAACGTACCTATGTAAATCTCTTTCGAATTCTTGTTTTTTTGAGAAACAGCGGAGCCACAAAAAAATCAAAACCACAGTTTTTGCATTGGAAAAATAAAGCATCTTTTAAAGTGCGTAGTATTTTGAACTCCCCTTGATTGGTCCTAGTTCTGCTCTGATTACTGGTTTTGGTCTTAAAGAAGTAGTGGAGCGTGCATACCTACTTAAGATAAGTATCCATGCCCATTCTCGAGGGGTAAGTACAATTTTATGCTAATAACTATATTTAACTCTCGAACAATCACAACAAAAAAACAAGGTTTAGGTAAAAAGAGAAAAAACTATCAAAACATCAAGCACTTCAAGACATCATCCAAAAAACCTAGCACTATCCATACGTGTTTGCTAAGGTCATTCTGTTTGAATCTTTGAATCGCTCAAAAGCATATGCCACTTAATGTAAGTGCAGAATTGATTGTGGATTGTTCTAACTGCTTTTGACGAAAACTTTGGGTTCTTATTTAATTCTTAAAAATTACCTTCAATTGACGGTTCTACTGTGGCGTGGAGTTACATATTAGGGGGCCGCCTATAACGTTGAAGTTCGAAGTTCGAATCTCATGTGGAAATCCATTGGTACTTTTGAAATGTGAGTTTTTTCATGCCCAATGAAAGGGGTATGTGCTCCATTTGACGTCCTCAAATGAGCTCTAAAACAAAAACCATTCCAAAAAACTCAAAAAGCATTTGGGTAGTAGCATCCAATTTCAAATCCTCTTGCTTAAAACAACAAATATCCTTTCAAATAAATATTCACTATTCACTTTTCTCATCCAAAACTCAAACTGGTGTACATCAAAAAGTGATCTGGTGGCCCAATGGATCGGTTTTCGAGAAAAAACCACTTTTTGAAAGTGCTTTGGTGTACCAATGGAAATCGACGTCAAAAACACCCCATTTTTACAGAATATTTAGGTCCCTGAAATATTTTAGACCTCGAGCTTTGTTATACTACCTTTTTCATTTATTTAAGGTGCTGTTAAGTTATTGTGAGTTATGAGTACAGGTGAACTCGTCTGTCTATTTGTGCAACTTTTAAATATTTTCCCTGTATATTATTTGAATAAGGACTGACAGCATGAGGACAATGCGAAGAAATGCGTTTCTTAGAGCTTAAGTATTAACTAACAATTACTCCAGGCTGCGTTGCATTCAACTAATTTGAAGTGGTTAAATGCGAACTAAGTACTTTTGATTTCATGCTCCTGCTTCAAAGTAGTCACAGTAACCAGATGATGGTAATTCTTCTCAAGAGCCACTAGACACGTTAATTGACTTTTGGTGTTAACATACTACCATTGACAGAACTCAACACCAATGATGCTTTCGAATTTACACTTGTGATCCCTGCCTTTGATCTAGGTAGACTTGAAAAATCAAGCAGAATTCGATGAACTCATCATACCACGTTAAGAGAAGTCTTTTGTCATGGTAAGAAGATATTTTATAAGTTAAATACAGCTTAGCATTCGCATTCAGGTGTTTTGAAAATAAAATTATGCCACCTAAACTCTTTTCATGTGTTTAACTTTTCTCCCTCCCTTTACTAGTCATGTCCGGTTCAACTTCATCCTTCCGGTTTCTTTATTTTGTACTCATTCTTTATTTAGTTTTGAATTTTTTTATGTGAATTATGTCATCATCACATGTATGCGATATCTTCATCAATAAAAAGGAGTTGCCCAAGAGTTTAGAGTGAATCATATATGCCCTATTCTTATTTTAATCATTCTGCTTGGTTAAAATAATGTGACTCTGACTAATTCTAGGTTTGAATCCTCTAAGAGTGGTTGTGTTGTCTTTTTCTCTTATACCATTGCAATTATCGAACACCCATGACATCTTAAACAGTTGCCATGAGTGTGTGAAATCTTAACTCTACTCGAGATTCTCCAATTATTTATCAAACACCAATCATAAAAGCACTTGCTAATTCAACTGAATTTTTAGTTGTTGAAAGCGGCACAAAAATAGAGACGAATGCTATCCGGAAAAAAGAATAAAAATATACCCTTGCTCTGTGCATTTACCAAATAAAAGGCAAAAACGTGTTCTCTTTTTACTACTTACTTCACTTTCTTTAATTCATGACATTGAAAGTTTCATTAAAATATATGCATCAGCAAAAAAGAAGTTCTCTGTTCTATTGATTTTGTAAATTATTATGCGTACCTTGTCGCCTTTTTCTCTGTTCATTCCCCACAAAAAAGAAAATCAAAAGAAGAACAACATGTCCACTCTAAAGCCCACTCCTTTCTGTCTGCAAATTATGATCAAAACTTTTACTTGATTAAAAAAAATATATTTATTTTCCTCACGCACCATAGCTCCTCATTGTTTGCTTAAAAAATCTTCACCAATGAAAATAACCCAAAACATTAAATGTTGGTTACGTCAGACAATGTGAACAATCGATTATTTCAAGATTAATATATATGTATGTGTACATATACATGAATATATAATAATGTCACATAATCCGAATGTATAACAACTTCTTGGAAGGACATAGTTATCCTTTTTTGGTAGCAAATATAATTCATTATTTTCACTGGATGCAACTCCAGTTGAGGTTAAAACCCCTCCCACTTCCATACAGCAGAATGTTCATTCATTGAGGTTGTACTATTTGTAATCTGTAATCACAGAAAGGACAAATGGTGTGTAGGTATATTAGATTTGCACAAGCGCAAAAATGCATCAGACCTTTTGCTTTGAAGAAAAGAAAAATGCAAGACGACTCTCAAGAATCAACATGAAACCCCAATTCAGATAGATATAGATAGTTTATTTATTATTGTATAATTCTTCTTATTGTTTCTTTTTTTTGTTTATTCATTCAATTTAATTTATTTATGCACAATAATTCCGTTTACAATACTGTCTTTCACAATGACACGAACATATTATTTAGAAGGCAAGAGACGGCTATGCCATCCTCGGCCAAGAACAGAACAAAATCTTATAATATTCTGAGAGACAAATACAATATTTTTTTAAATTTCTTTTTTTTTTTGTTGGTTTTGTTTTACTTTTTGTTTAATTAATTATTTTTAAAAATTCGCACGAATCAAATGGTTAAACTTTAACATTAAACATTAATATTGTTCAGGTAGGTATATCAATACATGTTAAGCATCGTAATTGTAAAGTAATAATTATAATTTGTAACATTGGATCAAGCAACACCTGTATGCTAGAGTTTTAGAGAGTGTTTGGTGGATTTGGAGTTTGAGAGGAGAGGAGATTAATTTGGAAGTGGGACAACAATTTGAACATAAGACTGTGGGAAGTATCCGGTGCGTCCGTTGACCGTGCCCTCGTACCAGTTTTCGTCGACGCGCTGTAAGAGATGGATAATATCGTTTTCCTTAAAACCTAACTCGCCGGGGTTCTCGGGCTCGAAGTCGTATATGGCTTGACAGCATGGCTGCTTATTGACGGTTGGTGTCCTTGCTGGTGACTTGACTGGGGAAGAACAAGGCGATGGCTGCTTGCCACCATCCCATGGCTCACTCTCAACTTCTAGATGCATTGGCTTATCTTCGTGTGTGCCTAGTTCTAGATCGTTCAGAGATTTTGGAACAAATTCAACTCTTGGACGATTTTCAGCTTCTTCGCGTTTTTGCTGTAGTGTTTCTTGTAAAACTTTAAGCATATCGGCACATTGCGAGTGGTAGTCGTATAATGCTTCACAGAACACCACTAACTGGGACACTGGCTCGGTATCGTTATCAAGAAGATTAAACATTCCCATTTGAGCAGCCTGCAGGGACTCTTCAAATTTCTCCTCGGAGCCGCGTACATCTTCAGGTTTGGCGTTTTGTCGACGCTTGCAATCAAAGTCTAACCTTCGACCTTGTAATTTCTTTCGATGGTACATTACCTCTTTCAAGTCTTTAGTTTGCAAGTGGTGCAGTGGTTCGAGGACATTCTGCTTAATATTATCATCGAGGGAGTATTTTACGTCAGCCATTTGTTTTAATGCCTCGCCAAACTCAATGAGGGCACATGCAAAGATGCCATCTTCACCGAGTTTTTTGCCGTAGGTAAGCATGCAATCGGCTAAAATGCCCTCGGGCTGTGGATAAGTGTTGCTCTTGGCCTGGCCTGAGAGCTTTGAAATACCTTTGACTGCAGCCATTTTGGCTCGAGCCGTGGGATTTGGCTGCAAGAACTCCTTCGTCCGCAGTTGAAGCTCCTCCACGAGTTCCACTGTGACGTCAGTCTTCCTTTCCATCTCCATGAAGTCCATGTCTAGTTTGGTGCCTTCAGCACCACCCATTTTTTCTGTTACATACTGGTTTGCTTTGTTTATTTTCTTTTTTAATCCAGCAAATGCCATGTTTGGTTAAATATATTATTTGTCTGTTCACTTAATTGTTTATAAAGGCGAATATATTTATCAGCAACCACCACTCACGGTTAGCAGTATAGGATTTTCATTAAAAAAATTTTCCGACCGAGTTATCGACACACAATTTTCACTACCAAGAATAGGAGATCAATAAATAGGGAGAGATGTTAAGTTGCTCGCAATTCTCTCGCTTGTGTAGGTATGTGGTATGGTTGGTTGGTATACTCTGCTGTGCTATGAACAAAATTCTCGACTTTCTTTGCTCTACCCCCTGGGTGGACTGAAACCGAG
This sequence comes from Melanostoma scalare, assembly GCA_949752695.1. Lineage (NCBI taxonomy): Eukaryota > Metazoa > Arthropoda > Insecta > Diptera > Syrphidae > Melanostoma > Melanostoma scalare. Next base: position 2,752,358 of record OX456985.1, read on the forward strand.
ATGACAGAATAAGAGATTTTGCGTTTGTAGTCAAATGACATGTGCAATACATTCATGAAATAGATTTTTCGTTCATGAGGTTTGTGCTTTTGTGGTAGGGTGCGTGGCCAGAGAAAAGACTTGGGAGTTGGAGCTTGGAACATGAACGTGGACTTAATTGAGAAAGTGACTCACATGTACATGTACATAATATAAGGTATGGGGAATCAAGCAAAGGTAAACAAGTGGCATTGAAGAGAAAGCATGGGAGCAGTTGGTTGGTCTAATATGAATTCATGATATGTCAGGTGGATTTATGTGTGATGGACGTGTTCTTTTGTCAATGAGCTTAACGCAGCGCTATTTTATTACAAAATTCACAAGCCAAGCGCTACTAAGCTTGCTTTTCAAGAAAACAAAAAACATTTTTGGAGCTTTTTATAAGAAAAAATAACGCTTTTTTTGTAGAATCATGTTTTGCTTTGAACTAAAAAGACGAATTCCCTTATTTTTTAACAGTGCGGATGTAAAAGCGTTATGCAATTAAGACACAAACTGGGATTGCACAAATTGTTTGAAGTCAATATCAGCTTATTTCTGTTTTTTATTTGGGGAAATAACTGATCCAACTTTCAATCTACTGAACAGCAGATACAATAGGTTTGTTAGTTGAAGCCCTAGGGTCGCCCTGGAGTCGCCACAAAGCGTTTTTTGAGAAAACTAAAGTCGCCCTGAATGTCAAATTGAGTGTTTTTTGAGCCCTAGGGTTGACCTAGGTTTTCCCTCAACTCGCCCTAGGTTTTTGCTGTGGCGATTAGAGAGCTGTCAAATGGCATGTATTTTTTTCTAATGACAGGGATGTGGTGATTTGTGGTTTAGCGTTTTTTAAGGACTGGAAAACCCAGGTTTTTTTGACAGCTCATAGGGTTGTCAAGAAAATCTGGGTCAACCCTGGGGAAAGTTCAACGAACGGACCTAATTTTGTACTACTATACTCACCACACAAAAGGCAAAATTTGACCTTGGCATCGAAATAAGCTCATGTCTACGGCGATAGACAATTCAACTACTACCATCTACAGAGTTACCGAATCTTGGCCCTGTTAAAATAAAACCGAAGACAAAAATGCCTAAACACGGGTCACACAGGGCTGCTTGGCAACCGCTTCTTACTAGCGGCTGGCAGTAGCAGAAGCAGGCAGCGGCTGGCAGCCCGGTCACACTATCGGCTGCTACTTGCCAGATTCTCTCAGCAAACAGCTGCAGAAAACCATAAAAAAATTGCTTTTGATCTTTATTTCTAATTTTTAAACCTATTTATGATATTTGACACAAATTTTGAATGAAAAAATTACTAAACAAAACGTGCAGCAGTATTTTTCTAATTAAGCAGTAGGGCGTTCTTTTTATCCTTCGATGTTACGCGATGCTGTAGTGTCAAAATCATCGTTGTTGTTGTGTATGTTTGACTTTGTTACAAAATCATGATTGCATTTAGGAACGACTCGATGTTACACTTTGCTGGTCTGTCAAAAATATGAATAAAGTATTTCTTAAAATACGAACCCAGCTAAAGGATTTTCGTTATTGATGAAGAAAAATTAATTCTGAAATGAACAAGATTGAAAATCAATAACTGTTCACAGAATTTGGAAGATTAATGAAAAAAAAAAAACCAAAACAATTCTGACCAACAACAATTTTAAAGGGGTTTGACAGATCAACATCGAAACTCAAGTCCCAGAGATGAGTTGGAAAAAGTTACGAAACGTAACATTCTGACAGTTCAACATTGCATTTAGGAACGACACGATGTTACATATCGTAACTTTTTTGCATTTAAGAACGACATAATGTTACTATCAGAGAAGTGGAATTAAAAAGTCGACCGCTTGGTTAGAAAATACAGAAAGAAGTGTTTTATTCGTTATGAGAAAGTTTGAATAATACATATAATGAATGAAGTTCAGATGTCGCGCGTGGCGCTTCATAGATTTACATCGGAGGTAAGGGAATTGCCAGAATTCTAACACCCCCTCTCAATTCGGTGTTCGGAGATGTCGAAGCCCAAGTCCAAGGAGGCATCTCTCATGATTTGGTTTTGTCAATGGCTTCGTCAGAATGTCGGCAACCATGTTCTCCGTAGGTATGTAGTCGAGTGAAATAGACGAGTTCTTGATGACGTCACGAACGAAGTGGTATCTGATGTCGATGTGCTTGGATCGTGAATGGAAGACAGGATTTTCAGCTAACTTCCCAGCACCTTGGTTGTCGTTGTACATTTTAATTTGGCATAGGTGTTTGAATCCTAACTCCTTCAGAAATTTTGATAAAAAGATGGCTTCTCTGCTAGCATCGCTGATGGCCATGTATTCCGCCTCAGTCGAGGATAGCGCAACCGTGCGCTGCTTGCGGGATTCCCAACATATAGAAGCTTGTCCAAAAATAAAAGCGGAACCAGTATACGATCGACGATCAAGTGTACAGTTTCCCCAATCGGCATCTACGAAGCAAATCGGTGTCTTGTCGTCGTTTCGGAATTCCAGCCCCAAAAAGGTTGTGCCTCTGAGGTAACGTAGTACTCGTTTGGCAGCAATCCAGTGTTCCTGGCTGTAACAATTGTTAAATTGACTAAGAGCACTTACCGAATAGGCGATATCCGGACGGGTGGCTAGGGCAAGATACATCAGCGCACCCACTAACTCTCGATACGGTTTTTCACCTTTTTCCTCTTCACATTGTTTATCGTTTTTCAAAAGTTTGCGATCAGCTATCATGGGTGTAGCTACTGGCTTACTGTTCTCCATTGCAAACCTCTTCAGAACATCTTCGATGTAGCCACTCTGAGACAGTTGAATCTTGTGATGTGATCTTTTGATCTGGATGCCCAGGCAGCATTCGGCTTCTCCTAGATCCCGCACTGTGAAATGCTTGGATAGAGTTTGCTTGATGTGAGCTTCCATGGCTCGTTCATTAGAGAATATGAGTAGGTCGTCGACGTATACGAGCAGAAAAGTTTTCTTGCTCTTGTCACTATAGACACATGGGTCAGAGTCTGTTGGAACTAGTCCCATGTTCTTCAGCACCTTGTCAATCTCGATGTTCCACTGGCGTCCAGCTTGACGTAGTCCGTATAAGGCCTTCTCGAGTTTGCAAACCTTATTGCTGTCGCCTCGAAGATCATTCAACATTTTATTTGCATTGCACTTAAGTTTTCTGTCGCTTTCGCTAGTCGACATCCTTTGTAGCATGGCTTCTAAGAACTGCGGCTTGTCCATGTATATATCTTCGTCAATTCTCCCGTTCAGATAAGCCGAGGTGATGTCCAGTTGAGATATACTTAGATTTTCTCTTGCAGATAGAGCAACCAACAATCTCAATGAGCTTAGTCTAGCCACTGGAGCAAAAGTATCGTTAAAATCCACACCAGGTTTCTGTGAGAATCCTTTCGCCACCAATCTAGCTTTCCGTCTCTCCAACACGCCGTCAACAGTCCATTTGTTCCTCAGCACTATTCTGCAGCCAATCGTTCTTGCATGTTCGGGTTTGTTCACAATTTTCCATGTGTTGTTTCCCACTAAATTTCTAAATTCCGAGTAAATTGCTTCTTCCCAGTCAGCTTTGTCATCTCCTGATATAGCTTGTGTAATAGGAACTTCAGAAGCATTCATTGCCAAATCCACATTTTCGTGTTGAGATTCGTTGTCCTCAGGTTTTCGATCCTTGACACTATTTTCGAATTCCTCAACATCTTCGAAGATTTTTCTCGGACGTGCTCTAAGACCTGGTCTTAATTTCGTTGTTGTCGCTGGAGTATATTTATACGTTTTCACTGTACTCTGTATGCCTTGTTTTGTTTTCGAACACTTTGCCTTTTTAAATTTTTTAAACATCGTAGGAGTCGAGCACTTTTCGTTTTCTGTTTTGACGTTTTCGATTCTTAATTCGTTGTCTCGTTGTTTGCTTTGACTGAAAACAATATTTACGGTGTCGTTCGAGTTTTCCAAATTGAAACGTCCATTTAATGTATCCTCGTTTGTGAACTCACTAAACTTTCCTTGATTATTGAGGTCAACAAATTTAACGTCTCTGGTGATGTGGATTTTCTGCTGAGATGGAACCCAGACTCTGTATCCTTTATGTGTATCGGGGTATCCAACAAATATTCCCTCGATGCCTCTGTCGTCAAATTTTCCTTTTCCAGGTGTTTTATCCAGGATAAAAACTTTGTTACCAAATGGATGAAGGTAATTTAATTTCGGTAGTTTTCCAGTCCACATCTTATAAGGTATTTCTCCTTTTAGGCTTTTTGTGATACATCGGTTTCGAATATGATTTGCTGCGGCCACAGCTTCAGCCCAGAAAGTAGATGGTAGACCTGACTCCTTCAGCATGCACCTGGCCGATTCAACTAAGGTGCGATTTTTCCGTTCAGCTACTCCGTTCTGTTCGGGGGTATATGTAGTCGTGAGTCTACGCTTGATACCGTGTTCCTTCAAAATGTTGTCCATGACTCTGTTGCAGTATTCAGTTCCGTTGTCTGACTGCAAGGACTTTATTTTCCTGCCAGTTTGAGCTTCTGCATAGTTTTTAAATTCGGTGAACTTTGAAGCAACTTCGCTCTTTTCTTGCATAAAGTACGTCAAACAAAATCGACTGAAATCATCGATGAATGTTATAAAGTAGCGAGATCCGCCGTGAGATTCTGTTCTCATAGGTCCGCATACGTCGCTGTGCACGATATCCAATAGTCCAATGGAACGCTCGTCTCGATTTTGGAATGGAAGACGTGTCAGTTTCGATGCGATGCATGTTTCACAAACCTTGGGATCCCTTGTCAGTTCAGGGATTAAATGCTTTTTGGACATGAGCAACAGATCTTGAAAATTCAAATGGCCGAGTTTTCGATGCCATATGTCAGGGTCTCCTACTATCTTGTTTGTTACGAGGTGACTTTGCTGGTGTTCTGCACGCACGTAAAACAAATCGCCTTTGCGTTCGGCTATAATTTTCGTTTCTTTGTCACTTGTTTGGATAAGTGCTCTGTTCTTGGTGAATACTACAATATCACCTTTGTCTACTATCTTTGCGACAGATATCAAATTGGTGCGTAGGTCGGGAACATGCAGCGTGTTGTTCAGCTTTACATCGACGTTTTCCTTCCCGTTCCATGTTGATATGTCTACGTCACCCTTGGCTGTGATGGACGATGATGCAGTTGTTGCTAGCTTTAATGTAGATTGCGTAGTTTTCCGATTTTGAAGAAGTGACTCATCCTTACAAACGTGCGACGTGCACCCACTGTCTAAGCACCACCTTTCGTCGACGTCGTCTTCGTTGGCAGTGTCGATGAGGTAAGATTTGTAGGATTGTCCTGTACCAGTTTTTGTTTCCTTCTTCTTAAAGCAATCAGCTGCCTTATGCCCCTTTTTTCCACAGTAATTGCAGTTGTATCTGAAAGGTTGACTTTCTTCGCCGTTGCCGTTCCTGGTTTTAGATTTCTCGTAGGAATTATTCTTGGCATATCGACTGCCGGTGTTATGTTTGGCGAACAGTGCCCCAGATGGTCGGTCGCTGGTTTTGCGAGTTCTTGCGTCGTTTTCTTCTATAATTTTCACTTTTAGTGATTCGATGTCGGGAAGATTGTCTCGGGTTTCGATGGCACACCTGAAATTTTCAAACGAATCAGGCAAACTGTACAACAACATGACAGACAGTAACTCATCGTTTATGATGACTTCCATGTTACGGAGTCTGTCTACGATGTCAAAAAACTTAGATAGATACTCCCTTATGTCGTCTTCTTCCGTCATTTTGTTTTGTGTTAGTTGTTTCAGGAGCGTCGCTTTCCTAGCGGGTCCTTTTGACGCATATACGGCTTCAAGTTTTAGCCAGATTTCCCTTGATGTCGTGCATCCTCTGATTTGACTCAGTTCAGAAGGACTGATGGCTAGTATGAGATCGGATTTGGCTTTACGATCCTCCAGTATCCACGCATCTCGTTTGAGTTGCGATGCTGTTCGTGAAGTTTCATCTGCTCCAGCTACTTCGGGTTTTGGTTTTTCACCACAAACGTAAACCCATGTTTCATTTTTTACGAGGACGGCCTCAATCTGTATCTTCCACGTTTCAAAATTACTTTTCGATAATGTCTCGATTCGTATGGCGTTGGCCATTGTTGCGAAAAGAAAACTATTACTTTACTTTGGTTTTACTTGTTAAAATTGGGACTGGGCCCATAACCTATCAGAGAAGTGGAATTAAAAAGTCGACCGCTTGGTTAGAAAATACAGAAAGAAGTGTTTTATTCGTTATGAGAAAGTTTGAATAATACATATAATGAATGAAGTTCAGATGTCGCGCGTGGCGCTTCATAGATTTACATCGGAGGTAAGGGAATTGCCAGAATTCTAACAGTTACCCGATGTTACATCGCGTAACATCCAAGAAAAAAAGAACGCAGTACAGTTGTAGTAAAAAGCTTTAGCATTCGCTTTGAATATATTTGGTGGTTTTAGGGTTGCCAACTACACATTAATTACGAAAATTGAATTAAGTCACGCAAAATATTAAAAAAAAAAAATTAAATTAAATATTCCAAAGGTTTCAAGAAAAAATCTAAAAAAAAATCTAAAAATTACATACATATAAACGCTGAAAATTTAACCAAAATTGTTAGAGCAGTTTTTTTAAATACTGGTTTTTTTATTTTCCATTAAACAAAAAGTTTTTTAAAAGTAAGCTACGTAGGTTTTAAGATCTTACCAGAAGATGCGTTGACAAAAAATTTGAAATAATTCAGCAATACCGTTTCGAAAATATTCAAAAAAATCATTTTTTTTTTTTAAATTAATAAAAATTTCAAAATTTAGAATTTTTCAAATGTTAATATGCAGTCTTTCTTCAACCACCTAACTTTTTAAATATAAAATTTCGTCAAAATCGTGTCAGCCATTAACGAGGAAGTCTGTTTCAAAAAAAAACGGTACTAAGGAGATACCGTTTTTAGATTTTTTCCAAAAAATTTTTTTTGCATCATAAAAAAGACGGATATTGGAAAATAATACTCCATATAAAATTTTACCGAAATCGTTAGAGCTGTTTTCGAAAAAAATAAGTATTGTCATATAGGTTGTATGGCACGTACCGTTATTTCAAGACCTATAGACCCAATTCCAAAAACTCGTAAGAAGACAGACAGAATTGTAGGACCCACTTTTTTCGTATTCTCTATCATCTTAATGTCATGTTGGACGTTCACAGTGGTCGATTTGTCGAAACATCGTGCGAATATGGTGGATTTACATGCATCTGCAAGTGCAGATGAAAAACGGAAAAAGACACAAAATGTAAAATTCATACTTGTCTGATAGAGAGGGAACGCACCATCTGCACTTCCTTAGTTATGGCTGCAGATGAAAAATTATGGGTGCGGATGAACATGTTGTTTTTTTCCCTCATCCACAGCCATAATCCTATTCGTCTCTCTTTTTAACTTTTGTGTTTTATAATCTTCATCCGTCCCGCTTTACTTTTCTGCACTTCTGCAGTTGCAGATGCATGTAAACTCAGCATAAAGCTAATGTTTTCTTGCTTCTCTAGGTCAATAACAGAGAAAGAAAACAAGAATACAGCCGCTTCATTCAGCAAACAAATCGAAAAATGTAAACTTCGTATTTAGTCGTATTTAGATGCTATCGCAAAAAAATTTCTCTGCACGATTGCAAAGTTATAGTACATATAATCGCAAATAAAAATGAAATGAGAAAGCAAAGTAAAAAGAATGTTAAAAAAATTACTTCTAATATAATCTAAAAATTCAGTTGCACTATTTCGAAAATAAATAACAAAAAAATTCATTGAAAGCCAATTGCCTGACAAATAGTAAGTCGCTTACGTCACATCCAAAACACGGACAGGAATTCGAAGAACTATTTATGCGAGCCCAGATGTATTGCCATAACTTGATCTTGTAGCTGGAGTTGAGGTCGGAAGTCTTCTGTAAGTAATATGGCTTTCCATTGGATTTCTGTAAAAGAATTCACTTTTTTCGTTTTCAATAGAATATTTCAATAGAGAGAATTGCAAGTGTTTTTTTTCCGTTGGTGAGAATACAACAATAACGCAAGCCGCACAAGTTAGCTTTATTTTAACTCTGCGTTTGCAGTTCATTGTGTTCACGCAGTCGAAAACAACCGCTGGACCAACATGCTCGAAGGATTTCAAATTTTTTTTGTTTATATCTTCCATCGAGCCATGTTGGCCCGTGTAAACCCCCCTAATGGAAAACTACGTAAAACTGAGTGTGAATCGCGCCAACTCAATTCTCTTAAAACGCTTCTTTCTCTTTATTTGTCTGCGAACTGCGGCGCTTCAGTTGGGTTTGCACTGACATTTGGTTGGAATTATCAAACTTGTTTTTTTTTTCTGATAAAATTATAATATAAATTATCACAAAAAACGTGAAAACATATTTAGCCAACCTCCAAAATTTCACATGGATTCACAATGCATCCGAAAGTAAAATACACATCTGAGAGTGAATTAGAAAGCGTATTTTCGACAGAAACACCTCAAAAAGAAAAGCCAAAGTTTTCATATGTTTGCAGTATTCCTGGTTGCGGACAATCTTTTATGCGCAATGTTCATCTAGATCGTCATGAATTCAAACACACAGGAGTGGTAATTTTTATTTATTTATTTATTTTTTTCAAAATCATTTTAAAATCTCCCTTTAGCGAAAACATATTTGCTTTCACGAGGGTTGCGACAAGTCATACACTATTATTACCCATTTAAAGCGGCATCTAAGAGACTTTCATGAAAAAATCGAAACAATAAAAAATGTGCCATGTCATTTCGAGTTCTGTGACAAAAAGTTCGCTTCAAATTATAGCCTACAACGTCACATTCGTGAGGTTCACGAGAATCCGAAAGTTTACAAATGCACTCACTGTAATGAAAAATTTTCCCAAAAACTGAAATTGCGTAAACATGAAGTAAAGCACACTGGTGTGCGTCCTTACAAGTAAGTATTCCATCAATAAAAATTTTTTATTGTGGCTAACAAGATTTCTTTTAGATGCACAAAATGTACCAAAGAATTCTTGCAGGAGCACTACCTGGGGAAACACATTTGCAAGGCCTATACATGTGATATATGTGAGCAAATCTTTCAAAAATGGTCTGGGCTGGTAGCGCATAGAAAAGAACACAAAATAATACACCAGTGTGATATGTGCTCCAGTGAGTTTAAAACAATGTATGATTTGAGAGAACACAAGAAGATCCATGAAGAGGACAGGGAAGTGTTCAAATGCACTCATGATGGCTGTGGTCTTTTCTATACCAAAAAATGCAATATGCTTGCACACATGCGGAGGGTTCATGAGGGACAAAAATTCAAGTGTTTGTGGAAAGACTGCGGGGAGAATCTATCGACGAAAAAATGTCTGGAAAATCACATAAATGCGGTTCATTTAAAAATACCAATTGATCCAAAAGGCAAAAAAAAGTCACGTTCGCGACGCAAAGATGCTGGCAAACGAAAGCAGTCTGCACTGTCAATGTTGTCAGGAGTTATCATCGACAAGGAGGTCGACAAAATGATTATGGAAGGAACTGTCGAAGTGGAAATTGATTCAAAAGTACTAGAGAAAGAATTGGCTAGAGGAACGGATGACGAAGACACTGATGAATCTCTTTTGGTGCCACTTGCCAGGCCTCCGATGCCATAGACGAATAAATTGAAAAGGATGATGCTCAATCTTTGCAGAAACATTTTTGTATCTGAAGAACTTGAACTATAGAGTTTAAGGAGGAGGACTAAATAAAATTCAATAAATGCATAATGTCTCAGCAATGTGTCAAAATTTCAATTTGATGGGAGCTTGACTTGAGGACGTAATGAATATTTTTATACAGCTTTAAAACTGTTTTCAAAGTGCCCCTCATAACTTTAAAACTACTGCACCGATCCTTTTGAATTGTCAAACACCATTTCTGTTCATGATTTACGAGAAGTTTTTTTTTCAAAATAACTAATCGGCCCTATCGTTTTAACCGTCGGAGCGGAGTTTTCTCCGCAACGCATCCTTTTTCGAAAATTGAATTTTGTTTCGAAGTAGTTTTCGTCGTAAGAAATTTTTCACAAATGCGGCAATGCATTGCATTCCCAAAACTAAAATCTCCGCAACAAAAACTTATCGGAGAACATCGGATCGCCCGATCGGAGAATTACCACAAAGCAAAATGTCTCCGATCGGAGAGAATTCCGCTCCGACACGGTTACCACTATAGGGCCGAATGTTTAATTTCACGAAAACAAACGCGCCAATTTTTTTTCTGCTTAAAAAACACCTATATTCAAAGTATTCCCAAAAATGAAAAATAGAAATTTCGAAAAAACGTCTCAGCGTTTTACCTTGATAATCCAGTAATGAGTTACTGTGGGCACCGCAACTCTACGCTTCGCAAAAATTGCTGCCATTTTCGTATTTTTCATGTTTCTTTATGAAATATTTACATAGTATAGCTGACCCACCCGGCGCGGCGCGGCGCGGTGTACCTCAGGCCCTACGTTTATAAAATTGAAAATTAAGTAAAGTAGCTTTAAAGTCTCCATTTTTTTTTTTTTGATTTACGTGTAAATGGACAAAAGTGACATTCATGAAAAATGCCATAACTCGGAAACGGGTCGACCAATTTCAGATTTTTCTTAATTTTTTTTTATAAAAATCATCTACCAACTTCCCCTAATCTATCACAAAAAAGGTTTCATTCGGTCGAGCCGTTCTTGACTGATGCGACCACAACCAACCGTAAATTTTTTTTTTTATATACAGGGTTTGCCAAAAGGTTATTTGCAATTTCAAACGCTTCGTAAAAAACGGTAAGGCTAAAATTATGAAACGAAAATGAAAATAAAGCTACAAGTATGCCATTTAATACAAAATTTTATACGCGCACTCTTTTCTCAAAATTTTCTTGAACTCTGGCCAACATCATCCGCGAAATCGCTGCAATTTCAGTGCGGATAGCTAATTTGAATGCTTCAGTGTCTGCAGGCTTGCCTTCATACACCCTATTCTTCAAGAAACTCCACAGGAAAAAATCTGGCGGCGTCAGATCCGGGCTACGAGAAGGTCTAGCTAAGTCACAATAGATATGAGAAATACGGGTATCCGATAGTAAAATATATAAATCATATTGATTAGAAGTACCAAGATCCACGGAAGTCCTTACAACAAAAAGGAGGAGAGGAGAGGACGATCGGCTCAGTTGGTTTTACCATGTTCAAAGAAGAGATTTGGGGCCAATATGATACAAAGCTCAGACCTCAGACATGGAACAATAAAAAAATCGGGGGGAGGGGGGGGTCAATGCGGCATACTGAGCTAACAGTGCTCAGTATAGATTTGTTTTTGTTTCCGTGGCTGAGCTGATTATAGGGTTACTGAGTTACCACAAAAACTCACCTAGTTTTGTCACGTGTGCTTGCAACAGCGCACCAATTGTTTTGTTTTTTTTTCCTCGATGTAGGTACTTCTGTAAGTTTTGGCTAAGCTAAGAAAAAGACGTTCACCCTAACAAGAAAAAATCACGATCCGGAGTACCTAACTAGTTTTGTTTCGTTGTAAATATCTTACATCCCAGCAAAAAATTACTGGTATGTAGTGATTTTTTTCTACACTTCTAAATTTCTAATAGGTGTACCCCGACTCTATTATTATCTTCAACTTTTTTTCTACGTGGGATCGTGAGTACCCCTACTGTGAATACTGAATAACTTGATAAATAAAAAAAATTCCTTCAACATCTTCCATCCACAATTTCCAATTGGGATTTGGCATCATTTCTCATCTGTTTAGAAATTCGCCATTTCGCCGTGGCTTTTAAATTTGACAGCCAGTAAAATTTTGAAGAAAAAACAAGCAGTAGTCTCTATCGGATTGGTTTAGCTTTATCGAAAGAAGTTGGTGACAAATTTTGTTAAAATTTTTACATAGTAAAATTAATTTATACTGTTGATTCATAATTTTGTTATTATATGTTTAAATTCTGTGAAACTAAAGCGCCTAATATATAATTGCTAAGTAGTGGGTAAGCAAAGAGTTTGTTAGTTCAAAGTAAAAGTATTTCATCAAAAATTTGTTTTCAAAGTTATTCGCACCATTCACAAGTGCATCATTCTTGTAAAAACAATTGATATTATAGTTAATAATGCGATTAAATAGTTGGAATTCGTGTTGGATTATTTTGTTTCTGCAAGATATAACTGTCAGAATTCAACTGCCCTGTGATACCGACATTTTAAACAAAATTAGCTTTGCTCCTTCCACTTTCGTGCGTATGCGTGCGCAGAAGAGCAGAAAGCCTTTCCACCATTGTATATATAACCTATTTCCACCTCTTTATTTTTTCTTTCTTTTGAATTTGGGAAGGCCGGTTGTGATGTGAAACTGTCAAAATTTATTTCCCAATTGGATAAATTACTAAAACATCGCATAGAGTGCTCTGTGTGGATGGGATTTTTATTTGATTTCGCTTAAATTTTAGTTTTCATTAAATGAAAAAAGTCAACCGTGTTATTAAAAATTTAATTTTACGTTTACCTTTTTAATTTTTTTTATTTTTGTAAATTCACTGTCGTATGGCGGATTGGGTCGAATAAATAAAAAATATTAACATACCTAAGCAAAAAATTTATTCCGACTTCATCATCATGATTGATATCTCGAAAATAAAACATGATATCGGAAAATTTTCATTTTATTTTGTCCTTATTACGACAAACGCCAGGGATATCTTACTATTCCCTTGTTTTTCATCTCTCTGTTGTTGGCTAAATTGTCAGCTCTACAAAAATGTTCTTGTTTTTTCCCAAGAACTACAGAAATGTTTGTATAGGTATAAATAAATATAAAGACATATTCACGAAAGTGGATAAAGCTCACCGTGACAGGATTTCAGGTTTTAGAGAGCTCTCAGCTCTCGTGAGGGTACAGATCACGAACACGAATTTTGATGACAGAAATGTGTAGTTTCAGTACAAATTCATCACTTTTACATATCGTAATTAAAATTCACTTAGTAGAACTAAACTTAAAATATTTTTTGTTACTAGCCGTGTTTTATTGGGAATCTATACTCACGTTCACCAAACATCGCACATGGAGAAAACAACAACGATTAGTGAACAAAAACAAGTCAGTGTTCAGAAATGAACAACAGAGATGGCTGGAAAATTTGGTTTATGAATTAAAGTTGCATTAGTGAGTACAGCGTTTCTTTGAGCGTATTAGTGAAGATGACTATAAAATTCCCAATAGAAACACGGCTAAACCTAAAAGTCATTTTAATATTTTTTGGTTTCGTTGCCATCTGTTTTACTCGGATTTAACCAGCCGTGCAAATCAGAGCTACCAAAATAATAGTTAATTTTTTTTTATTGTTAAACATTAATCTATTACCAAACGATAATATTGAAAAAAGCAATTTAAATAAAAAAAAATTACCCGGACATCTTTCAACATCAAATCAAACATATCCAGAATTGAAGGAAAAAACATCGCAAACTACTGCTGCAAGCACACCCTACACAAAACATCGCCATTTGTACCCTACTCAAGAAACAGAAAAAACCAATGAGAACTGGTGGTCTTGGTCTGAGCATTTTGCTATCAATCGGGTAATTTGTGTGTTGTTCGTGTGAATCTCTTCCGAAAAACGAGAGGTTTTATTCATATTTTCCACACACAAAACAGTGCAAAACTACTTTAAAACAAACTAAAATCTTTATTTAACAAAAAAAGCGCGTAAATTGTGTTAGTTTCACAGTCGATGTTTAATTTTTTCATATTTTTTATTTGATTTTCCAATTGCATATCTTTTCTTTCCTCGGTACGATCATGGTTCCATCAATTTAAGTTTTTAGTTCCATAAAAAAAACTTGCCAACAGAAATTTTCGTTGTGTCACAAATTACAATCGATTTCCAGCAGCTGGGTGGTGGAAATGCTTTTGGTTGCCGTGTTTTTATTTTTCATACTTGTTTCTTTCTGAAGAAAAGTTTTGTCAAACAAAAAGAAAGACTTTCAAAAACCAAAAACTAGGAGATCTCAAAATCTTTTGTTTTTTATCGTAATTTTATGTTTTTGTCAAATATTTAGTACAAAATTCCCTAAAGAGAATTGAATTTTTCTTTCCATCTAGCAATTCCGGGTGAATTTTCTTATAAAAAAAAAATCAGTCAATTCGCAAAAAAGTGGTAAAAAAAGTCAACTATTCCCCCCTACACACTCATTTGCACATCAAACACGGCAGCAAATAAAACTGCCAAGCTGAGCTGAAGCCCACACAAAAAATAGAAACAGAAACTTGAAACAGCAGCCCAATAACGGAAGAAGCCGATCAAAATGGATTTAATCGAAGTTGGACAGAGCGTCAAAATCAAAAGAACCGATGGTAAGTGCCACAAGTTTACACTTACATTTTTGTTTATTGTTTTTTTTTTACCAAAATTTATAAAAAAGGAGAAATTCCGTCATCGTTATTATATCGAAAAAACCAACTCTGGTTGGTGACACATGTTCGTCGAAATGCAATGATTAGCTAACAGCTGGTGGTAGAAAAGCAATTTAAAAATCTTTCAAGACGCTTTGGGGGATTTCAGATTGCAAGGCGAATTTATTTTGCAGACAATAAACTCGGTTCGCGTCATAAACCGCAAAATATGAGTCATTTTGGAGACTCTTGCTCTTTGTTTGTCCCAGGGTCCTACTCACAGTTTCAAAAATAGTTGGGTTGTCTTCATTTTCCCTTGTTTCTCGTGTTCATACGTGTTCCCAAGAACCACTACTACCGATATCGAGCCAACATAGTCTTATAGTGGAAGTTAAAACCTATTGTGTCTTTTTCATGTTCGTATTGCCTTTTTTTTGCAAAGTAAACCTCAAGAGTGTAGACCTTTTTTGCTCGTATCTACATTTACAAAAAAATAAGTGAGGCAGCGTGGCGAGAAATATAAGTTATTTATCTTGGAATTGTAATAGGAAAAGTTTTGGGTGTAGGCGTTGTTGTGGGAAAACGAATACACAAATATTTTGCAGTTTGCACTGAGTTCAATAGCAGTTACTAACGCCAAAGTGCATGTTGGGGAAATTGCCTTTTTGTAGGCACAGCTGAAGTTAATAAATTGAATTGAACAATCGCCTTTTGCCACCTCTAACTGATGTGATGTCATTCTTCGTTTAATAAAAAAAAA
Organism: Melanostoma scalare; assembly: GCA_949752695.1. Lineage (NCBI taxonomy): Eukaryota > Metazoa > Arthropoda > Insecta > Diptera > Syrphidae > Melanostoma > Melanostoma scalare. Next base: position 2,767,601 of record OX456985.1, read on the forward strand.
CACTTGGTATTGGCTATTCAACACAACGAACTAAAACGACTAAAACAGTAGGATTGTTACTCTATTTTGTATTTATTGGTAAATAAATTTTGGTTAAGAGCCTTTCGAAAAATGAGAGGTGGCGAAATTCGCATGTCCATGGTAGCCCAAAAATGGGTACCAACTTCTATGTTTCAATTAAATTGAAAGCTTATGAATAATATGCTTCAGTTTTTAATGAGTATTTTATGGTTGTAGAGCGCCATAGCATTGAGGTGCAGCGCATAGTTGAATGGAAATGTTTCTAGCCATTTTATGCCACTGTAACTTTACGATGTCAAATCGCATCATAATATTCTTTTTTCTTCTCATTATGAGGTAGTATTCCGAACTAATATTGGAAGATTTGTACCATAAGGATAAAAGAGTGTCTTGATTCCACCCCAATCAAGTCAACCAGATTGACGGTTGATTAATTTGGAAACGCTTGGGTGCCCTTATGAATATTGAGATTATGAAGCCGCGTGCTTCTTGTAACGTACTTCAAGCCCCATGACATCAGTCTTTTATCGAAATCGGAACAATTTGGAACAAAACTGTTTTTGGGCAGATTGTACTTCTTAGGTGCCCGGGGTTGAATGTGGTTAGCTTATCCGCTTGTTGCGGTGGGAGTTAATGGTACGGGCTCGCATTAGAAAATTAAAAATGTTTGTTTTTTGCTTCAACAGCGGCTTTTGTTTCATTAGCCTGTCCAAATTTCTTTTAAAAACATCTATAGACATGGGATTGGGAATAAAAAGTTATGACTTATTATTTTTATTTTATTTTACTACAGTGGTCCAGTATAACGAACGATATAATGTCCAGAGTCAATTCGTTATATCGAAGATTCGTTGTATCGAAACGTTTTTGTCATAAATCTTTAGGTAAATAGACTCAATTTGTACTCAAATTAAAGAAAAAAATCGTTAATATGCATTTGTGTTGAATGGCTGTTCGCGTAAACTTTTTAGAACTAAGACTTTGGTGTTTTCATTTCCATTTTGTCTGAAATTCGTTATTTGTTCCTTATATAGAATAATGAATGGACTTGAAAAAAGTGTTCGTAATATCGATCATTCGTTATATCGGCATTCGTTATACTGGACCACCACTGTATTTCTATTTAAAATTTATCCCACATTGGTATCCTACTAAAAACGAAATTTATCAATTTTTCACTATTCATTGCTTGTAGAACTAGAAGTAACTAGTAAACTGATGTACGACGTACGATAAATCCAAACAAGTTCGGATTTGTCGGTTGATCAGTTGTAGTCGGACGATGACGGTTGGAGTGGTTTAGGTACGTGCTCTCTTTGTTTAACACATGTTTGGCCGATCATAATTCAGACGATGTCTGATTTAGTGTACACGAGCCGTTACGGTCTTCACTTGATTTTGATAATTATGCTCCGAAAGAAACGAAGATTGAATAAACCACTATAGTATAATTGTCGAATATTTGCCAAATAAGATTCTTAAAGCGCTAAAACTGACTTGCATTTATTTGTTTCAATCTTAACCCAATTACGTTTTCTACGAATTTAGATTACTTCTTATTCTTAGCAATTTCGCACTTTTTCGAGAGTAACTTATATACAACACAAAAGTCTACTTTGCTTAATTTTAAGTTTTTTATTGCCTTCTTTGTATTCGAACACTTCATTGCAACCCACAAACAAATTGCGAAACAATTTTGCATCAACTTCGCTTTAGGTTTTCCCCCAATTTGCAGCTAAATCTAAAACGCACAAGACATTTCCATAACCAGATTGCACGTTAGCTCCGTAATCAATGTCATTACTGGACATTGTCTGATAGGTAGATACGCCATAAGACTCGGCGTTTCCTCTAACGACTTCTGCAGAAGTAAGCAGCTGAGGAGGAAGAAGAGACAGTCCTACACCTCCTCTGCTCATGTCCTGCACTCTCCCTCAAAAGAAAACTGCATCTAGGAAAATATTTCCTTGATGATCTGACCGATCTGGCGAACACAGAGAGTTTTGTTAAGTGAGGTACTCCCTCACATAATTCTTCTGTTATCACAATGGACCTAATATTGGTCTAAGTGTGTCAGTTGTTTTCCTGACAGCCATTTTAACCTAACCTAACCTAACCTAACCCCCAGTTTGCACATACGGATAGTTTTATTTGTAGAGAAATACATTTTGTTAATTAAATTAGCTATCCTATTTATTTTGGCTTTTCTACTCCATACAGTGTTACGTGTGTTTTTTGTGTGATCAAAAAATTGCATTTCAATTTAATTTTGCTTTGGCGAATTTAAAGCCATTGTTTTTTTAGCTGCAATTTATGCGATTAAAAAATTCAATTATGTATTTTAAAAAAATTTTCAAGCCCCAACACGGAATATCAAAAGGAAAGTGTGTCTGTCTGTCTGTCTGTCTGTATATGGTCTGAACCAATGGACCGATTTTCTTCAAAACTTGGAATTGAAGTCTGTGGGGCAGAGGGGTTTTTGCAATTGGGTCTCTAGGTCTTGAAATAACGGTACCTGCCATACAACCGATATGATAATACTTATTTTTCTCGAAAACGGCTCCAACGATTTTGATAAAATTTTGTATGAAGGATTAATTTTAGATTGTGTTTCTTATGATGTAAAAAAAATTTTTTGAAAAAGCCTAAAAATGGTACCTCCCATAGTACCGTTTTTTTTTTTTTCAAAACCGACTTTCTCGTTAATGGCTAGCACGATCTTGGCGAAATTTTGGATTTAAAAAGTATTAAAAAAACAGTATTAAAAAAAATTTAGTTTTGGAAATATGTATTTATAAATTTCTTAAAAAAATTTTGGTTTTTGGAAATTACTTCAAATCTATAACTTAATTTCAAATTTTTTTTCAAAATAACTTCTTGCAAGATCTAGAACTTCGCAAACTTGACTTTTTAAAAACGGTTTTTCAAAAAAAGTGAAAAATAAAAAACGGTTTTTTTGAAAAAATGGGTCCAACGATTTTGATTAAATTTACATCATGCATACATATTTAGCAATTGCAAAAGAATGGCTTTTTTAGATTTTTGCTTGAAACCTTTGGAATATTTAATTTATTTTTTTCATTATTTTGCCGGTTTTAATTCAATTTTTATAAGTAATGTGTAGTTGGCAGCCCTGTACAACAAAATATATTATGAAGAGCGAATACCAAAACGTTTCACTCAGCCTTAAGATTTTGATATCGTATTTAGAACACAATCGCAAGTTCGTGCGACCCAGTCGTGCCCATTTTTTTTGAAGTTCTATTGCCATTTGAAAATGAAGAGTTATTGTTTATTATGAAAACATGTTGAATTTCTTGCAAAAATCATTTCGTAACTTTCTGAGAGATTTTTACCACCATTCCTTTAACAGAAAGCAGAGTTCTACTCAACAAAGAACACCAATGTTTTAATCTGATAAATTGGTTATTACCAGACTTAGAAAAAACCAGTAGAACTGCTTACTCTTTTTGATTCAATCAAAGCACAGTTGAGTAGAGGCTTTCATATTTGATCAGCAAACCTTGAATGGGATATTCTGTTCAATTCAATATTCAATATTTTTCAACTGACACATTTCATACTGACCAATAAACTTGCCATTGAAAAAGTAAAATAATTGGCCCCTTGAACACTAACACAAGAAGCCTAACATTTCATAAATTTATAAACACAAGCACTTAGATTGGGTAACAAACTTAAACTTTATTTTTGGAAACACAATTATTGTTACAAGGCCACGAAGCACGAACGACGACTTTGGTCGAGTACCCTACTCCATGAATGCCTTTAAGTGAATGTTGTCCTATTCCTTTCTAGTTTCACCATCAAAGCATTACCATGTTTTTTTTTGTAGGTGAAAACGATGGAAGCTTTAAAAATAGTTTGAACATGAAAATATAATCTCTTTGCTTTGTTAGACTCAATGTCACGGTATTCATTTCCATTTCAAACTCAAATCAATCATTAATACCTTTATACATAAATTCATCATTTGCCTTGATCTTTGGGTTGGATTTTAAGATCACATCGCATTGGTATGATTTCCAGACAGTGGCTAAGATAATAACACCCGCAGAGAGCGAGAGCAAAGAGTACGATTCTTTTTTATTTATTTATGGTGTTGACTGTTGATATACAGTCACTGTAGAGCTGCCGCGCGTCGTCACGCCGACTCATTCAATTGGAAAGGTTCAATGACTTTCTTTGCACACAACAACGCAATAGAGAAGCATTGTAGACCATGTGGCTGATGAGGCTGATGCGACAGCTACAGTCAAGTTACGCACTTTTTGATATTTAGAATAAAAATGCATGAGCACACATGGAGTGCAATCTAGCGACAACTTGGAGATATCTAGTCACTGTCTTTGTCTATATGAGCGAACCAACTTCCATAATCTAGTCTATTTTCTTTGTTGAGTGATGGTTTGTGTCGGATTTATTGTTTTTGTCGTAATTAAACTATTTTAAGATGTTTTTCTTTTTCGAAACCAACTCATTGAAAGTTGTAGATGAAAATTTGTAAATTGTTAATTCTTACTCTGTTCCAAGATGTATTAAATATTTGATGAACATTTTCCAGAAGCAGAGGATGTGTGTTGCTTTTTCTGAGTTGTAAAGTTGAATGGGTGGGTCAAATGGATATCATTTCTTATTCAGTATGCGAAGTAAAAGTTTGATGTCAGGAAAAGGTTATATATTAAAGCCGACAACTCTCTGGAGATTTTCAATGGTGATAGGTTTATGTCACAATTACTTAGTATCTACATTCGTCACACTTGTGATGTGTCACCAGTTTTTTGTTTAAAAACTTATCACTTTGAGTTGTTATCTTTAAAATGAGATGTTATTTAGTGTGTACAAAAATACAAAATACTCATGGGCTTCCGAATAAAAAGTAAAAGACAACTCATTTTTGATGTCTCATCATAAGTACATATTTTCGTTTTTTACTCTTTCTACTTCTCATTTCACTTAACTGTGACAGTTTAGAATTTTTATCAATGGCGGCTATCTAAAAGGAAATAATTGACAAAAAAATGTTAGTTCTATTGTAAAGTAAATAAATAATTGTAAAAATAAATAAGTAAGCGTTTAGGCATGTGAAAGTTGATGATGTATGTACAAAGCAAATACACGTGTATGTGTAGTGTATGTTTACTTCATTATGTAGGTACTGTGTGTTGGATTTTATTTTCGCTGTCAGTCAATCGGGAGGAAAGAGCTAAAGAATAATTACTGCCTGTCGTGGCTGTTTGTTTAAGTATTATTTTTTTCAGTTTTTGGGATCATTGCCATAATAAGTGGTTGTAAAAACCACGGTGGCCAAGAGAAAAACTTTCATTTACCTCAATTTGGTTTTTTGTGGGCTTAAACTTTATGAACAGTTGGTGTCTATAAATGCGTTATGAATGTGGCATTGTGCAGTAGTTCATTACAAAAATTAATGCAAATGGATGTTTTAATGGCTTATATTATTCCAACTTAATTATTCTGGCATGAGGCTTTGCTCTTGTTCTGAAAAATAATTTATATAAGAATTGGGAAAGTTACTATTTACCAATGTATAACGGTAAGGGGGAGATATACATCAGGAGTAACAAAGTATGATCGTGTTAGAAGTACCAAGATCCGTGGAAGCCCACACGTCAATGGTACCTTGAGAGGATAGTGCACAACTGGTTTAGTTGGTATTGTCATGTCAAAAGAAGAGATCCAGAGAACTCCGTCAAAAGAGCCACACAACGTTCAGACAAGATCACGAAGAAACAAAAGGAAGAGTAGACCAAAACACACCTGTTACAGACAAATGGAAGAATATTTGACTATTCTCAGACAAGGTACCATCCATAACTGGAAAGCTGGCAGAATTTTTCTGAGTCCAACGCGGCGTATTCCAAACGCAGATTAGGAGTGTGAATCAGAAGAACGGAAGAGATGTGATCCCTTCGAGATCGAGATGCTCGTAACGTCAAAAAAAGAAATTAGAAGATGGTTTCAAGATGTGTTCATCATTCGATTTAACGACCTGGGGTGGAATAGTTGACAGTCAAAATCAGGAAAATCGGTCTTTGTAAGCTGATAATAAAATTTGACAGTCATATTTTTGTGACTAATTGAAGTGACACCTATTTAGGTGTCAATTAGATTAAATTTGATAGATGAGATTTTGTCATTCCTTCTATTTTTTCTATAAAATATGAATATTTTCGTGCTTGTACAATTTTTAGTCCTACAAAATAGTGAAAATCGAAATGAAAGAGAAAATAGCAAAGAAAGCTAATTTATTCACCAAAAGAGGAGCGCAAATAATAAACGTTTGTGCTGCTTTGCACAACTTTTGTGGAAAATAGAGAACCCGTCCCAGAGGGTAGTATAGGAGCTTCTGTTGGTGGAAGTGGAGTTGCTGAAACAATAAGACAAAACAACGCAAATGAAGGAGCTCGAATCCGAAACAGGATCGGGGGTGCTCTTTGAACGAACCCACCTAGAAATTAACCATAGAAACCACTTTTGCATTCGTTGTTTAATAAAACAAAAAAAAAGTTAACTTAAAATTGTTTACCAGTTTCGAAATCCCAAAATAAAGTGGTGTTTGTGATGTCACTTCGAAGGGAGATGCTGTGGTGTGTGTGTGGTTTTCCCTTTTGTTCTTTATTCCTCTAAGTTTCAAACATTTTCTCTTTAAGTGATACCAAATAAGTAGATAAGTTTGATCTCAAATTGGATCATCTTCCACAGACGGAAAAGCCATTACTAACAATTTGATACTAAGAAAAAATGACAGTCAACTATCACCTTACGCGATTCCACCCCTGCTCAAAAGGGAAATTTTGAGATGAAAATTTGAAACGATCAAGAGCCACATTTATAGCTTATATTCAGAAGTAACAGCCGAAATAGATGAAAGAACGAAAAGATTTTATAAGACCAAGTGAAGTAACCGTTGCGTCGAGCGTCTAAGTGGTTCTGTTATGGTGTTTGGATATTTTTCTTCGAACTGATCGGGGATGTTTGGTTCACCTGATTGGACTGCTATGAGTTCCGAACCAAGGTATGAGAAAATGGAGTAGCGTTTGGAATCATAATATGTAATTTTCAAAATTTTGACTTTGAGCCTTGAGTTCTCAATTGTCGCATCCTGTGCAAAACACCCCTTGCAAGCAAGCATACATACATGGCAACAGGAATTACAAAGCTTGATCGAATTTGAATTAACAAGATGCATGGAATAACATCTTGTGGAAAATAAAGCATTGGTATTGATATTTCATTTCAAAGCACACAATATGAGTAAACGTTGTGTGCTCTAAAACAACAGAACAACAAAGAAGAAAAAAGTACACGAGATTCATGTGTTCTTGGTTTGTTTGAACTTTATTTAGAATACGTATATTGTATTAATGCATCTGCTTTCAAATTCCAGACACCAAAATAGTTAGTGAAGATACCCAGATACATATGTGTCTTTTGAAATCACACAAACAAACCAATTAAGAGCAAACCTTATGAGCGTTTAAATAAAATAAACAACTTCCCTTATTTTCCTGCTTATAATTAATTGCAAGTTGAAAATACTTAAGGACAAGCAATGTTTAAAGAAAGTGGTAACCATATTGTCCGACTCCCAAAAAAAAATCATGGCGCTAGCCTTTCGAGAGTAATACTTCTTATAAACCACCACCAACTTAACTTCTACCGGGCAGTAAAGGTCAGGTTATGGTTTTTATCGAAAGCTTACTTAAGCTCGTCGCATCCAAAATGGAATAAAGAAACAGTAATAGTTTATCGAAGTTAGTTTTATTGTGATGACTTCAAGGTTGGGACGCCTGAATAGGCTGAGATGATGATTCTGGGTTTCCTGTCACTGTTTTTCTGAATCGAACTTTGCTTTTTAATCGCAACTTTTGTCTAGTATGGTGATTCCCAAAATGAGACAAGAACGTATACAGCGAAATAGGACTGGACTGGACACTAAACTCACAGCGAGATAACTGTGTAAACTAATTTCACGTGCCCTCTTATCGCCCTCTTGGGTGTTGATTTGACCATTGGTGCTGTGTTTATCATTCCACACACTGCTGCGCTTTTTTTAAATCTTCCGGGCAAAAATTATTATTTTGTTGTTTTGTTTATTTTGGTGTTATATGGTGAGAATTTGTAATTATTCATTACAAGATCTATTGAAAAATTTATGTATAAACGATGACTAAATTGTTACTAAACCATATCAAAAGATTACGAGACTTGTATTTCTAAAAGTCGGAAGTACTAAGTTGTTTTCGTCAAATAGACCTTATTTTGATAGTCGTTTTACTAAACGATAGTATCGTTTCCTTAAGTATAAGGTATTCTTCGAAGTTTCTAGTATAGACTGGGGCTGGACTTATAAGTATTGAATTTTGTGTGTGTATTTTATTTATTTCACATAATATACAAATTGAATAATACTCAAAAATTATATTTTTTAACAATTCAGATAAAAAACTCAAGCATTTTGCAGAAATTTATTGACGTGCGTATTAAATGCTTCGTGGTGCCGGTAGTGTACTGGTTAGCAAGTCGTCTGTTACGTGAGAGTTCGAGGTTCTAATCCCAGAAACATAAAAATTTTTTTACACGTGCACCTTTCGCGAGGTATTGGCATGTCTTCTGAGAGTGATTAGATTACACTGTTATGAGAACGTCCTCTAACTTAGCCTTTCGCAATCGGCATAAATTTGTTGGTCACGGACATGCGTAAGACCCCGAGGCTCCCCAAACTAACTTTGCTCCAAATTGATTTTTATTTCTTTACTTACTAATTGGTGGCTCATTTGATGTTTATTACTAACTTAATATTTCTGGAAATGGAGAAAGAAACGTTACTTGAATGATAAAAATACATTCTCCCTATTTTTAAAGAGAATTTTTCACGATCATCACGAAGAATTTATCTGAACAATTATTTAGAGTGCAGGGGAAAATCTATCTAACAACATAGTACGTGAGACACTGTCGTGCATTGTTTATTTTTTCACTATCAGAACAGCTTATTTCAAGCTTGTGAAACAATGTATCTTTTCTTCAAGAGTTTTTTCACCCTTAAGTACTTAGAAATATGTATCACTGTCATCATTTAGCGAGGTGTTAGTTGTCAGTAAGCAAAAATTAAGTCTAACACACTAAAGACAACAGAACTAAGAAATATTACAAAATTATTGATAAACATATACAAAAACAAATTAGATAGCTACATATAAACGTAAAATTAATTATTAAATATGACAATTATAAAGATATAAGAAACATAAAAAGAAACATAGTCAAGAGAGTGGAGCTCTGGTTCGAATTAAGGACTTTAACGTAGTTTTACTAATATGAAAATCTACTAGATTTGAGTTTAGGTTCAAAATTTTTATCATACGAGTAATAGGCTCATTCAATCCATAATTAGTTCTATGATAAGGACAGTGAAGTAACTCCAAGTTACGCAGTTGGTATGAGCCTCCCCGGTAGTTAAAACCTATGCATGCGAGCAAGTCAGGAGCATCAATTTGTCCTGTTATGAGCTGGTGAATAAAGACTAAATCATTATTTATTCGGCGATGCGAAAGCAGTTGCATCTGCAAAAGTTGAATACGATGCTCATACGGTGGAAGGTCATAAGGATCCGTCCAAGGAAGTCCCTTAAGAGCAAATCTAATAAATCTTCGCTGTATACTTTCTATTCTTGAATTGTGGACTGCATAATAAGGAGACCATACTTGAGAAGCATATTCTAGATGGGGTCGAACATGACAGTTATACAGCGAAAGAGTGACGTAGGGGTCCGTAAACTCCTTAGCCCATCTTTTAATAAAGCCAAGCATTGAATTTCCTTTACTAACAATGTAATTGATATGAGATGTAAATTCTAAATTGGAGCTAAAGTAAACGCCGAGGTCCCTAATACTGGACACCTTGCATAATATTTGATGAGAAATCGAGTAATTATGCAAAGCCGGTGTACGTTTCTTCGAAAAAGTTATGCTTTGACATTTGCTTGGATTGAGAATCAATCCATTTTTATCGCACCATGTGGCAAAATTTTCAACATCAGATTGTAAAATAAAACGATCTGCTGCGCAGTCTATTTTCTTGAAAATTTTCATATCATCCGCGAAGATCAAAATTTCGCTCGATGACAAGCTAAAAGTAACATCATTAATGGCTAGTATAAAGAGGATATGACCAAGGTGACTACCTTGTGGTACTCCTGAGTTCGCCTTAAAGGAGTCTGAAAGAATGCTTCTAAATTTTACTACATATGATCTATCAGTAAGGTACGATCTGATCCAATCAACGAAGGTCGAAGGGAATCCATATGCATTTAGTTTAAGCAATATAATATCGTGAGATAGTTTATCGAAAGCCTTTGAAAAGTCAGTATATATACAATCTAACTCTTGCCCGCTTTCAAGCGCGTTTGAACATTTATGAAGGAAATATACAAGGTTTGTTACTGTTGATCTTTTCTGTACAAAACCATGCTGCTGTTTGCAAATTATATTTTTAATATCGAAAGTTAAGCTTTCACAAACAAGCTGTTCAAATAATTTGGGGATACACGAAAGCTTAGATATGGGTCTATAGTTAAGGATATCTGATTTAATACCTTTTTTAAATACAGGTGTAATAAAAGATCTTTTCCACAGTAAAGGGAATCGACCAGAATCTAACGATAATGAGAACAAATAATTAAGGGGAAATGCAATTTGGGACTTACACTTTTTTAAAATTATTGGAGGGATGCCATCAGGGCCAGCAGAGTAATCATCGTTCAAAGATGAAATATTGTTAAGGACTCTTTCTAGGATAATTGGAACATTATTAAAATTAACTTTAGGACATTTACGTAGAAACTCGAAGTAACTACGATCTATCTCAACAATAGAATCAGAGAAGGAATTACAAAAATTTTGAGCAAAAGCGTTGCAAATGTCGGATGTTTTTGTCAATGTGTCATTACCATATGTAAAGTTATCTGGGTATCCATCCGAATCTTTCTTTGAATTGACAAAGTTCCAGAAACTTTTTGGATCATCCCTTAATGAGTTGCCCATTCTGTGGACATAACTTGAGTACAGAGTTTTTGATAGTGATTTAAATTCATCAAAAAAAAAGATGTAAGAAAGGTGATCAGATTCAGAACGCGTCTTAATGTAAGTCCGCCAAGCACTATTTCTTTTGTTGCGAAGCTTTTTTAGTTCCTTAGTGTACCATGGGTGATTAGAGCTCACATTCTTTGAAATCTTGAGGGGTATAGCTTTGTTCATGCAGTCGTTAAGAATAAAATAAAAGTAACTAACTGCTTCGTCAATATTATTGAAAGCTGATATATTATTAATATTAGATCTACTTAGTTCATCAGAAAGCATTTGAAAGTTAGTCTTTCGATAGTCAAATATATGCGAGCAGTCATATGAATTACTATAACTATGAATGTGACCGCTTAGGTCAAGGAAAATGTCTAGAGGAGGGTGATAGTCATCTACATTAGTAATGCCGGAATTAGATTTAAGAACGACAGTACTAACAGCGTCAGAGGTAAAGACTAAATCGAGATTTCGATTTAAAGAGTTTTTAATACAACTCACTTGTTGTAAGTCAGTAGAAATTAGATAATCCAATAAGATAAGCTCTTGTTGAGAGGATTCCAAGGAAGCTTTCTGAAATGAACAGTCAATTGATGGAGACCAATCTATATAAGATAGATTAAAGTCACCCAGCAGTAAAATATTTATATCTAAAGAAGACAGATTGTTTAAATAATCTAACACTAAAGCCACTTCATTGTAGGCAGGGGCAGTATGTTTCACCCAAAAAGTCCTATACCACTTTTGCCGTGTTGCATCTTTATCTCCTTATCCATAAATCAAGTCCCATTCAATGAAATTCGATGCACTGCAATGTACAAAATGCAAAAAAAGTTACTTTACTATTGCTAACGCAAATAAAGAGCGTTAGCACAATATAAATTAGAAAATTGCCGCCGGAAGCAATACAGTTGACATTTAACAGTCAAATCAACAAGAAGTGTATAAGTGCTGTGTGTAGAAAAATACTCAAAGTGATAAATAAATCAACGATCAAGTTGATCTCTGAACATTTTGCCACCAAAAGTTGAAAAAACTTCATTACTTGTTTGCTTTAGAAAAAAAAAATAGTGACATTAAGAAAAAGAAAAGATCTTAAAAGTTAGGATCAAAGTTTGATTTTTAATACTGTGCCTGTTATCCGATCTAGATCCATCGACAGAGAGTTTCTGTCGTGAGTAAATTTTTCGAAGCCCCTAAAATACGCAGAAACAAAATCTTTATTTTATCAATTTATTATTTAAAGGAGAATCACAGTTGTAATACAATTATTACTTCAACAAGTAGACTTCCTATTATGCGTTTGAATATAATAACTCATCTCGTTCTGTTATTGGGTACAATACAGCTGAATAGACTCCCAAGTTGATAATCTTCCTCTTTCGCCCACTCAACGGACAGAAATCCTTTATTTGCCACTCGTCTGTCCGTTGCCAGCATTTAAACTTGACTCTGACATTGTCTGACTTGTGTTTCTGTTCGTTTTAGTTTTTCCTGGTTACATGAGCGTGGCTTTGTAAGATCAAACTTCGCACGACTTCACATTCGACTGTTTATTTTTCCATTCCATATTTGGATGTAAAGACTCGAAAACAAAAACCGGAAACTACCATAAAAGAGTCAATATCTGACCGTGTATATCGAAAGTCGAGTATAAAATGACTTACACAATAGAACTGGATTCTTATAGACTCTTGGCAACGAGATTAGTGTGTGAGAATAAAAATGTGAACACAAAAAACATAGAAGTGCAATTCTTCCTCTATTTGCCTCTATGTGCTGCCAACCGAAGTTGGCATTGTCAGAGCGCGGGTAGAAAATTGCGCCGATCGGCCAGTCGCCTGCTTTGGGAGATTGACTCTATTTTTGATTAGCTGCCTTTCGTCGGCACCTCTATTTTCTGAAAAGCTATCTGTATGCGCTTAACCTTTTGTGTTGTTGAATCAAAAGAGCAAACGGCCAAGAGGAAGGCATTTATTGTGGCCCGGTTGAGGCACATACTTACAACTCGATTATATTTTTTTTTTTACTTTCATTTTCAAATGCAAAATGCTTTATAGTGGAAAGTGAAAGTAGTCTATACCCGGTGATTGAATGGACACACAATAGAAAATCCAATTGTTGCGTTTATTTATTTTATCTGTTTTGGTAATTTTGCGAGTTTAAATATTACGCTATAATACGTGGATTGTGTAATCTAAACTACCAACACTGGAAAGAGAGTGAGAAGGCGGGACGGTAACGAGAAGGGAATAATCGTTCCTGCAAAACAACAAGAAAGATGATTGAAATTGTGATTTTATTTTTTTCCGGACTAGTGTGGTGGCGTTCATTGTCGTCGTTTCCATCATCAGGTACGAAGAATTTGTATTGTGTATTTGAAATGTTTCAATTGAAACTACCTTAAAAGTGTGATGGAAAGCTGATAACTTCATGTAACAACAGTCCTCAAAGTCAGTGGACTTACAAAAAGTAAGGTTAGATTCTATTGAAGTTGTTATTCGCCAGTTTGGTGAATGTGTGCTGATGTTGTAGATTGTAAATTAAAACTGAAGATTTTATGAAAAAATGTTGCTTGTCATAAAAATTATACTGTTGCCGGTTTTTCTATTTCTTTGTTTGAAACTATGAAGTATGTTCAGTTGAGTTCCAATAACTCTTTTTATAGGCAAAAAGTCAAAATGAGTGGTAGTTGACAATATTGTTTTGAAACTGAATTGAAAACATTCGTCAGGACGGGTCTCATGTGTTCAAGGTACTTTTTATTTTTTTTTTTGTGCAAATGAACTGGTTTTCTTTTGTATTCTAATAAATATAAATAAATAGAATGGCACAACAAAGTGCGGGAACCTCGGATCCTATTTCAGGTACCTACAGTTTTATACCAATTCCGAATGACTAAATAAGAAAGACCTGCCCTATGAAAATGATGAAATAATACAAAAACAAAAAAATTAGTAAAACCAGCTTGTTGCTTCTGATTTGAAAAGAATTTGTTATTTTATTTCAAATGTAAAAAGTGGGAGCTCTTTCGTCCTGCTTTTATATTGGTTATTTAAATGTTCAAAAAATAGTAGTGTGCGCTATTTAATGTGGATGAATTGTAGTTGACAAAAACTATGTTAAATCTGCCCTAAAAAACAGCTTTAAATTCTTACTCGTATTGGTGGTTTCATTTGAGTTTCATTTGAAAATAAATAAATTTAAGCGAATACATATTTATTTTACAGGGTGTACCGTAATTTGTGTTACATTCTTTGGGATGTGATTCTTGGTGATATTCTAAGAAAAAAATTGTTATACAGTAAATTCCGTTTCTCAACTTTGACATCACTTTTTGACAATTTAAAAAATGCTAACTTTGGTTAAACCTTTGTTAAATTCTTTTTCTCTGCCTTCTGCCAATATTGCTGGTAGAGAGAGATACCTAATTTTAAACTTAATTTTGTCAAGTATCATAAAATGTATAGGTTTTTGAGTGATTGACAAAAAGAAAATGAGTCTTTCCACGACGACTTGTGCAGAGGATGCAATGACACTCACTTCCTTTGTCACTACCCGTCAATCTGTCAAACCAGGAAACAATTTCTAGGCAATTACTTCTTCAACGAACTGGAAGAATTATCAGACACTCCCAGAAACAGCCTGTTGAACTAAGTCCACAAAATGGTTAAAAACTGACCAATCATAAACTCATAGGTTTTTTTAGGACGTTACAATACTCCAAGGTATCACAATGGATCTACATTGATCTAAGTGTGGCGGTAATAAGATCAACCGTCAGTCCATTCTACCTAACCTAACCATGATAAGTTCATTGAATTCTGACCTTGACAGCATTGTTACATGGGGTTGTAAAAGCCGAGTAGAATTCAATTCTTCGAAAACTCAATGTTGTCATTTGTCATTAAAGCTTTACACACCCACATTGTCATTATCTATTATTGGCACCTGCATCCAAGAAACCGAAAAGCTGTCAGTACTTGGTATGTGTGTAAACGATGGTCTTCGTTGGAATAACCACATATTTAAAGTCGCAAAAATACTGCAAAGTGCTTATGTTTTTTGAGACGATTGGACTTGTCACTGTCCAAAACTAGAATATAACTCCCATAATTGGTCAGGTGTTCTTCAAACATCTTTACGCCTACTTGGTTGGGTACAAAACAGAGCTGTACGACTGATAAGTGATAGTTCAATTGAAGGAACGATAGACTCTCTTCAACATAATTGAAGCTTTATCTGTCCCATTCTCTTTTATCGCCTTTTTAACAAACAGCGCTCTAGTAAAATAGTCAGTTGTACTCCTCCCCTGATACAGTTTAGCCGCAACACACGCCTCGCTAAGAATGCTCATCAGTTTTACCTTTAGCCCAACTTCGGCCGTACAATCAAGTATTCATCTTTTAGTCGCACTACCTGTATGTGGAATGCTTTACCCGACTCTTGTTTTCCGCAACACTACGACTCACAAAAATTTAAAAGCAATGTGCATTGGAGACACCAATGTAGTATTTTCTTTAATGCTCGCACTGTGTTTTATAACATTATAAAAGTAGTCATAGCCCCTTGATGTGCGCATTAATTATTATATTAAATAAAAATGTAACAGAGGTAATACTAAACAGTAATAAATGCCTTTGTTACATCCACAATGTAATCGGAAGCCCAACTTTTTTTTTTTTAAATCAAACTAACATATTGCCTTCAGGCAATCACATTTGAACTAAAGAATGTTGTGTTGAAACCAATCAGACAGAAGAGAAATAGTTTTGAAATCTATCAGTCCTAAATGGTAACCGTTTGAAGAAAAGTTAATCGGAAGATTGATTATCTTCATGGTAACTGAATCGAAGAAGACAATTTGAGGTCAAGCAATCAACTAATTTCCCAAACCAATTTAATAAAAGTAATTGAACCTTGTTTTTTATTGCTAAAAGAACAAAATATTAAAAATAAAAAAGAAATTAGTTACTTCTTTTCTTTTACTAGCTGCCCCGCCTGGTGTAGCTCGTTATGTTACTCAGGGTAAATGATTTTGGAATCGGTCCATGATTTTTTGAGTTCCTGGTTATGTTTCCGTTCCCTTTTCTGTTCCCGATAGAATATGGAAAGGAAATACATATAGCCTATGTCACTTCTCTGGTTCTAGATCATTCTTATTCCAAATTTCATTCAAATCAGCTCAGTAGTTTTGGACCATTTTCAATACAAATACTTAGTTTTCGTTTACGTTCCCGTTCCCGTGGGAATACAGGAATGAAAAGCATTCTACGGTGAAAGAATTTTGAAATTTGTCAACCAGCTTTTAAGTTCCCGTGTATGTTCCTGCTTCCTTGGGAATATGGGGGTAAAGTATACACATTAACTTTTCTCTTGGATCACTTTATCTATTGAAAAAAACTGATCACAATGCGTTGCGTAGTTTTTAAGATCTTAGCATACAGATAGACAGTGCAACTTGGTTTTATACTATGTAAGAATAAGGATAAGGATATTTTGAGCACTCTCAGTTTTTAAACAATTTATTATATAATTTTTATACATATTTCACTTTTTGGACAATTTTCCACTTTTGATTTCTTTTCGGGGCAGGTGGTAAAGAAAATAAACAATACATTTGGACAGTCGAAAGCATCGAAAAGGTTATTGTAAAAAAAAAAATTAAACTTTTAACTGACTTTCTAGATGTTGGAGGCCATTAATTCTGCAAATTCCGTCTGTATACTTGTGTACCTCCCTTTCTTGTGAATCATCTTGTTTCAGTCAATTGTCGAAGCTCTTCTTAATGCTGAACATTGAAAGTCACACATAGTGACGCAAAGTCATAAAATTACTATTAGTTTGGCGTGCAAGAGCACGTTTTCGTTCAAAGTCATGAAAACAATTCCAAAAACTTCACGCTTCCATGTGTTTTTGTTTGCTAGCTATGTACAGTTATTTTTATGCAAAACGCGAGCATGCTCCAACCGTCAACCGCGCCCATTTCTACATATAATTCAATTAACACCGAGTAATGTATAGTTGAATTGTTTCTCAATAGAAAAACAAAACAAAAAAAAAAAATAAACAAAACAAACCTGCAGTGGTGAATCCGTGAATCGTAATCGTGACTCACATGAGTGCCAGTCCCAATTATCTCTCGCTTATTATCTATCACTCATTTAGGTTTATACTATGCGAGCATTATATTTTCTTCCATTCGCTTCTGGGATTATTATTTATTATTGTTCAACAACCACAAACAAACGAAACGTATCACTGTGCATAGTAAGACCTCGCCAGTCGCCACCAGGCACTTTTTCTTCCAATTCATTCAGAAACAAGCAGATATATCTCGCTGACAATTTCTCCTATTCCGATCCAACGAATTGCATTTCGCACGAATGTGATTGTCTTGATAGAGCAACAGACGACAAGTTGAGATTTTTGAACAATTGCGCTGTTCTTTGATTGATTGTTTCGAGCTACTTACATACTCTGATATAGAAAATGAGAAATAATGTCCCTGTAACAAGTGAGTCTTTCTTTGGAGAAGATAATTTTTAAGGTTTTTTTTTTTTAACCAAAAGTTAGTGGGCGCTGCACATGTTTGAGTTGCCTGCATGGTTTACATCATCGCCAAGTATGGTGACATACGTGTTTTTTTTTTCTTCATTAATTCAGTGTGTGTTTATGGCCAGTAACATTGTGGTAACACCAACCGGCTTCGGCCTGTGGGTACCTGCGTACACTTGTCAGACGTGAACCAAGGCGTTTTTGATGAGAGACTTCAGAGCCAAATATAGAAATGCTCCCTTGAATTGATTTTATGTTTTGTATCCTTCTCAAATTAGAGAAGTGCTGTGCGTAGTGTTGCCAACCACGAAAGTTTGTAAAAACTTTTAGCGAAGAATACAAGGAAAGAGGAGATTGGTACTTATTGCCTAGTGAAGTAACTCCAAATTAATTACGCAGTTGATATGAACCAATGCAAGAAAATGAGTCAAAAACTTCAATCTGTCGCCGATGTGAAATGAGTTACATCTACAAAAGTTGAATACGATGCACATGCGGTGGAAGGTTATAGGCGTCTGGTCAAATGCTTATTTTATTCTTTCTTATGTATATGGAATTATGGCCTGCAACCTTACATAGCACAAAACAGTCTGTTTCCGCTCTCTGTATGTTTAGATCTTTAAAACTAAGTAACGGATTTCGATGCGTAGTTTTTTAATAAATAGAGTGATCCAAGAGAAAGGTTTATATGTATATTTCATCACCATATTCCCACGAGAACGGGAACGAGAACAGGAACATGACCAGAAACTAAGAAACTTCTTGACCGATTTTCTTTCTTCGTTGCAATGTCAAATTATCTCCGAGGAACGGAACCCGAACGGGAATATTGTTGAGAACTGGTAATACTGGACCGATTTCAAAAATTCTTTAATTGGCAGATTGCTTTATTGTCCCTGAGTAACATAGACTATATTTCTCCCTATTTTGCCGCTGGAACAGGATTTTAGAAAAACCTCTACTTAATCTACTCAATTCGATCAACGTAGAACCCGATTTACGCCATTAAGGTCAGCTTGTAAATAATAATAAATAAATAGGGAAGTACAAAGGTGCTCGGGGATCCCCAAGGCTTAGTGCATTTCCTTCAAACATACCTTTTGATTTTGAACGACTAAGTGAGAAGGCGCTTTTCATGGCGGTGTATTTACTCTCCAAATCCTCGCGAAAGGCGATACCTGTGAGAAAGAATTGGATGGTTTTGGAATTCGAAATTCCTCTCATGTTATAGGCAAATCGGGTGCTAAGGCGACATACCAGGAAACTGCAAAGCAGATGAATTCGCTAGAAGCGGAACACTTCTGCCCTTCTCACTGAAAACGGAGAGTATTGGCATTCCAATCGCTGCATACAAACTCCCGCTTAAGCAGGACGCATAGAAGAAAACTCATCTGAGGTGGTCAAGCAGTTTAACGTGTAACGCAACAAAACAGATCTGGCCCAAGCCTCAAACGACTTTTGCTGAAGCTCCATGGATGGGGAGGAGGAGGCAACTATTTCCTACCTTCTCTGTTCATGCCCAGCTTTAGCTCACAAACGTAGGATACACATAGGTTCGTATTTCTTTGATGACCCTAGTGATCTTACTCACATCGACGCCTTGCGTCTCTCCCGCTTCATTGTAAGCTCAAATTGGTTCCATTAGGATAAGGATACATTAGATCCATTGTGGTATCAGCGATCATAAGTGTGTTAGCCGAGCTAACAGCAACTGTAACCTACTGACCTAAACTAAACAAACAGGCTATAACCACTACGCGACAGGTACAACCTAATAAGAAGTAAGGACATTGTGTCATTGGAAGAAACTTTGATTTCTGAGTTTCGATGAATACAAATATATTACATTTCACAAAATCGAATAAAATTTTGCTTCGATTGGCTATAATGATATTGCAAATAAGTCTAGTCCAGTGAACTTGCCATGAGAAGTTTCTGTGTTCATTTCACCGGGATTTAAAGTATTCTATGTGTTATTTTAAGCTATACAGCCGAATTTAATTCAAATTTGTTTAGCCGTTTTTTTGTAGTTGGCAAACGAAGAATCCAATAGGCAATACTTTAACATACAAGTATGCTGGATTTTGCACGCGGATTCGGTCATTTCCACACTCCTCACTTTCGTAATAATACGGGAAATATAATAATTGAACATTATAAACTATTGTTAATATAGCAAGTATTAAACAAAATACTTTAGAGTGAATATTGGACTTTGATCTTTGATATGTTAACTGTCTTGCCCTCGGTAAACAGAAAAAAATGAAAGGTGATCATAACTTGGGACCAATGTCAAACACAAAGCTCGCAGCTAATGATCGCCGATCATATAACGGCAACACTGCGATTATGAGTTCACTGAAATTTTTTTATTTCCAATCGTTCGTTGTTTTAGATTTGAAGGACAGTCACTGTCTGCGCCTGATCTCATTTCCGTGACTTCTCTCCTCTCACACTCTTAATAAGTGCGCATCATTTGATCGTAATTCAATGATAAGCCATCTTTTAACGTGAAGTGACATTCACTGCAATTGCAACAGTTTCGAATTTGCTTTGTTATTCAAATCAGCAATTGGAACATCACAGCTATTTACTCATGACTTTACACCTACCATAGGTTTCCTCCAAGTGCCATTGCCTTATAAGTAAAGTTGTTTTAAATAACAAGAAATTCAAACGACGACGTCGAGTCACGTTTATTGTCGTCGTCGTCGTTGTTGTGGGGCAAGTTTTTCGAACTCGCGCTCGCGTCTTGACTTGAACACGGTCGGTGCTCGGTGGTGATGGTGACTCATTCTCTTATACTTCACAATTCAGGAAAATGACAACTAATACTACACAAGATTGTGAGTTAAAGTTTGTCTACGCAGCTTACTCCGGGTGAACTGACAACGGAAAGTATGGTTCGTTGTTGTCGCCTTTGTGTCAATCTCGGGAAGCATGCTTCCTCCCCATTGCTGCAACCCCTTCTATTGGGACTGTGCTCTATCTTTGTGTTTTGATTGCTTTGTGTGCGCTTTGCTAACAACACAACACACAAGTTTTGCTGGCTTCTCATGGTTGAACGAATTTTCGAAATCAAAGGTGGGGTTTGTTTGGATGTGATGTCGAGGAGAGCCCCGTCGCTCATTTACAAGCTCAATAGACGGTGTTAAATCTATTTTTTATATAGGACTACAAAAACAAACAGCTGCCACCTACATAAAATAAAAATTTATGTTATGTAAGAATCACAAAGAAAGGGGCACTGGGTACTGGGTACTAGACATTAAAAGCGAGCATGAAAGCAAGTATGTTTAGTAGCACGCTGCGTGTATTCCGCCCCAGATAAAATGGGTTAGCAAGCATAAATCAATGGTTTAGTGTTGTTTTCAGAGGGTGGTTGCATGTTCTTTACCTATATCCACTTAGAATGCGAAGGGGTAGGTTAGGAAAGCAGCAGGAATACTTTCAGCTTGCTCGAGTTAAACACTTTCACATGAGGAAGGTAGATGGAGACACATGCAAATCTTTTGTTTGTCATTATTTGAGCGATGGTTTATTATTTTAAGTATTTCCTTCATAACATGGAATAGAAAAATAAGTTGCACAATACCATGGTCTTGACCTAGTTCGTCACAAAGTTTGGTATGTTCGTCGCCTAGGCTTCTTTCTTGCTGTGAATAATCGCTTTGCTAAATTGGAGATCGTCTCAATTTCGGGCAAGATTTATGACATCTTATAAACATCGCTAGGCATCGGGGTTATGATTTACCGGTTTTATGGTCAACAAAGTGATTATATTTCAAGTGGCAAAAGAGAAACATGAAGATGAGGTTGTTTCGATGAATTATTGTTATTTAAATTAAGTAAGTCAGTTTGTTTTTTTTTTCTTTTTTTTTTTTAAACAGTGGGACAAATTATCATATTAAGTGAATCACTTTGGAAGTAAGTAGGTCTTCAGACTTCAGAGTGCATTGTCTTCTTAATAGGTCATGTCTTCTAAATTTAATAAATTTGAAAAAGTTTGTAGCGGTTTTGATTGAGAAGAGTAGTTTCTATTTTCTTAAATGTGTTTGTTGTATTAGAGTTTATTATTCAAATGGCTCTGTTTTAGGTTCATTCATGTTATGGTTTTAACTTGAAATAACTGCTGGAAGGCAAGGTAGTCATTAGAATAAGTCCCTTTTCTTGATACAGACAATTGGGAAAGACTTGTTTACTTTTTACTACTGCTTTGATATGCTGTTTTTTGTGTAATTTAAATGTTCCTCTTTTACTGCAATTCGCTGCCAAGATCAGCCATCATGTCATATAACGCAGCTATGAATTCTTGTGGACTGATTCATTGAGAGAAAGAAAAACTCGTTAAAGCATCTCACGTTCGACTTGTACTGCCAAAAAGAATATGTAGTTGTTTTCTGCAGCACGTTCGGGGTTTTCTCTAAAAAAGCTTATTGTGCATATGCAAGAATCTTTTGGCAAGGCTTTGATGCTGTAGTAAAAAATAGGGCAATGAAGAACTAAAACTAAAACGTTCACGTAAAGTCAACAGGAATCGGTAGATAAGATGGTTTATTTAAAGATAAAGTCGCGGAGTTTCATTAAATTAGATGGAGAGTTTTCAATTGATTTCATTTCGGAAACGAAACAGAATCTTTTACGGAAATTTTGGTCGGACTAGATTTAGATTTTTCATCAAAATAGTATTTATGTTAATTTTTTTTTAAATTTATAAGAAACTTAAAAAAAAAGAATATTTTGTTCAAACCTCAATATAGCTTTGTAATTGCACTTTATCCCGCTCTAGCAAAAGCTGCACCAAAAGGCAAAAGCGAGAAGGTTCGGTTGAGACAAGAAATAATTTTTTCATTTACAAGAAATAAATTGTGTCCCATGTTTTGAAATATAAAGGGTGTTTTTTTGAATTGAAATAAAACACAAGAAAATCGTTTTATTGTCCATCAATTTGGCTTTATTGGAAAGGTAAATATATGCCATTAATGTTTAGATATAATTTCGGCCATGTGTCCGCCGCAGCTGGCTCGAATAAAGCTAAGTCTGGAGGTCCAATTTTCAACCACTTTTTCAAGCATTTGAGGCCGTATGTCGCCAAAAACGCCACGAATGTTGGCTTCCAAGCCTCCTAACATTTCTGGCCCCAAAGAACATATTTCAATCGTGTCAAATCAAACGATCTTGGTGGCAAATTGACAGGTCCATTCCGCGAAATTATGAGCTCCTCGAATGTTTCCTTCAATAAATCTATTTTGACGTGCGCTGTGTGGCATGTTGCGCCGTCTTGTTGGAACCACATCTCATTCACAGTCATGCCATCCGATTCGGGAACAAAATATTCGGTTATCATGGGCTCTATACCGGTCTCCACTAACGGTAACTGGCTCGCCAGCATCATTTCGGAAGAAGTATGGCCCAATGACACCACCATACCAGCCCATAGAGCACACCAAACAGTCTGTTTTTGTGGATGTAATGGCGTCTTAAGGTACTCATGTGGATTCTCTTCACTCCAAATGCGGCAATTTTGCATTCAACCAAAAATGAGCCTCATCACTGAACAAAATTTTGCATCGAGATTCGAGATCAATCTCATTTTCGGCCCATACACCAAAATCACGACGCATTGCATGGTGCATGGTCTCGCGGCTTTAATTCTTGCACAAACTGAATCTTGTAAGGTCGTAAGCTAAGATCTTTGCGCAAAATCTTCCATAAAGTTAATGGACAAAGCTCCAATTGCTGTGCACGGTGGCGAATCGATTCATTCGGGTCTTCTTCAACACTTTCCTCTACAGCGGCAATTGTTTCTTGGGTGCGCACTGTTCGACGTCTTTGCGGATGCGTATTATCACATTAAGTAAACGTAGTGCGAAAACGATCCATGGTTAACCGAATTAATTGCTCTGATTGACGATTATGTCGCACATAAAATGGACGGAAGTTGCGGTAAACTTAGCGAACTTAACCATTATTTTCTAAATAAATTTGCACGATTTGCCAGCGTTGTTCATTTATCAACCTGTTCATGATGAAATGGCATTAACATAAATGACATTAGAATTGGCCGATTTTACCACGAGATAGATGTCAGTTTTATCCCTATTCGAAAAACCAACCTGTAAAAAAAAACCCGTTTGTTGTTTGAGAGAAACTAGATTTCAAACTCAAAATTTTAGAATTTGAAGATTGAGATCGGAAAAAACATTTTCAAGCTTAGTTAACCCTAGAAAGGTTACCTTCGTCGATTCGACGAACATCAATTTTATTTTTAAATTTTTCTTTTTTTGTGTAACCCCAGTCATCTCTGAGTGTTTGAAGTGAGTTTTTAAAAACGAACAAATAAACATAAATTATTTAACATCACAGGAATAAGCTAACAATTTTTCTCTAAAAGCGCTGTTGAATAACGCTTCGTCGATTCGAAGAATGGTTACATTTAACGTACAAAAAAAATATGGTTACCTTTCTAGGGTTAAGTTGGTTAAATGGGACTTGCAGCCTCAAGCGGGAACACCTCACGCAGATTTCAAGTACCCTTTGTGCTCCCCGGGATAACAGAGGACGAGAAGATAGGGGGGTAGGAGGTGATGAATAGGTTATTGAAGTTTAGAACCCTCACTGAACCATTTGGGGCCCTTAATGAACCTTAGGATGCTGTTCAGTGGGAGCTTAGAGATGTCGCCCAGTTCGTCGAAGACGTTTTCTCCGTGGCTTTGTTTTCCTGGTGTTGGCCAAGCTTGGGCGCTCACATAAGAAGTAGAACGACCCTTGCTCTGCCTTTCTTGGCGTCCTGTGCACAAGTCGGATGTGCTAATGCCCAATCTCATCATGTGGTTACCCAATGAGTTGCGAGTTGCGACCCGTCAGAATGCCAATCAACAGAGAGAGAGAGAGAGAGTCGAGGCCTGCTGAGCTGGAGTAGAAATTCTGTTTTTTTTTTCTTGGAAATATCTAGGGCCTGTAAAACAAAACTACAAGTAATCCTGCAAGTGATTCTTGACTTGTAGATTTGTAGCTTTGCGTTACAGGCCGCCGGCCATAAGTTTCTGGTAACCCGGCGTGTTTCTAAGAATGACCACCTGTTATTGGCGGTTTTTAGAAATTTACTTTGGATTCTGTTTTTTCCTTGCTCTAATGGCTTGAGTTGAGTACAAAGGTGTTCGTTTCCCTGGATTCGAGTGCTGACCCATTTTGGCCAGGTTATCCGCTACTTCCAAGTTTAGCTCAGTTTTAATCTGAAACGCTAGGTTTCTTTAATCATACCATATACCTTGTTTCCAAAGCAAGCAATTTTTAAACCCGCGCCTAAGAGATTATACAAATCTCATAAAACCAAACTTTTCACTGTTGAGTGTCGTTTCTTCAAACTAAAGAACTTCAAACTGAAGAAAAAGTATGTTATATAAAATTAATAATTCATAAGACAAAATTTGTAATAACTACCCAACTGACACCAATACTGAAAAACTCAGCCCCAAAAGCTCAAGTCAATAATTGATGCACACCTAACCACACAACCAAGCATCAGTTTTTCTATTTTTTGTTAATAATTTTCAATTAAATTCAATAGAGTTCTTCACTCCGCCTGTGTAAGTAAATACATATGTATTTTATATGAATTAAATTACATCACTCTTAAGTAATTAATTCATTTGTGGCCTCATCGGGTTGCAGTGTAAAACGTACATAAAAACAATATTCTCTGACATGCTCGTCGTGGCTATTTATCGAAATCGATATTCTTTGTTCTGGTCGTCGGAACACTCAGGTTCCCACAAAACTTCTTGATTTAATCGTTTGCTGTTAGTAATTAATATGCTTTGGCAGATCAAATTATTTCCCAGCAGATGGACTTTTTTTTTGAGCAAAGCGAGGCTGAATCTAAACTTTGTTAGAATTCAGCTAAATGAGTCGAGGTGAGTTTAGAATGGGATGTCGATGTCGATGTTGTTGTTGATGTTTAATGTGAGAGTGAAAATTGCACGACCAAATAAATCTCCGACAATGCCATGAGAAGAGGAACTGAACGAAGAACCGAGTGAACCGTATCCAATGCACTCAATACGGAGCTATTAATTAAAGTTTGACCGTCTTTATTTTCCTCGCACTCGTAGTCTCGTACTAATTGTTAAACTGACATCGATTGCTGCATTGTTGGCTGTCAATCACGAGGACAAGAAGAGCGAAGCATGAATTATAATCGCAGACAGGGTTTGCCCATGCTCCATGCATCACAGAAATGCAGATCAAACAACAAAGCATTCAAACATTGTACCATGACCTTGGTGTTTGTGTTGTTGCAGATTCAACGGTTCCATGGGCATGGTTATTTGCTAGTAGCGAAAACTAGAAACATATGAAAGAAACAATTTTTATCGCATTACCTCCACGCGATATTTGATATTTTTTTTGTGCTGCTAAGTGTGCTTTTTTTCGCTTTCATTTGTGCACCCCTTTGTTTGGTTTCCTTTTTTGTGTTTAATTTTTCATATACGGAACGCTTACTTGACGCACTACTTCATATTTACCGGAGAAGAGTTCAATTGTAAGAGTCTCTGTGTTGTTAAGAGGCTGACTGTTGAGAGTTTTGACATTAAGCGGTGTCAAGGCCACTCTATAAAGAAATGTGGAACATGAAATAGGCGTGATGAAGGAGTCGTTACGAACACCAATGTTTTATTTGTTTCATTCTAATAATAGCAATCTAATGGCACTTTTGAACTTTTGATTTCTTTTGAAAACTTTGATATGCTATACCCGAAAGTTAGTTTGTTTTAAACTGTCCAAGTAGACGTAACCATTCAACTGCACTGTAAGGTCAATATACAAAAAGTGATACAGTGATTTTTTAAAAAAGAAAAATTCATGTTTACCGATACGAGGCTTAGATTTTCTAGTAGTCGACACGAAAGGGAACTGCAAAGGTTTCTTATTTAGTACAACCGTTTCACAAAAGGTGTTTACATGAGTTTTTTCAATCAATATACAGGGTGGGTCAAAAACCTACAAGTTTCTTTTTAAAAATGCCACAAAATGAACGTTCCTGTCTCACCTGGCTTCGCCCAATTTTCCAAGAGCTTTTTGATGGTTTCGGGCTGTAGCTGACGGATAGTTTCAACGATATTGGCCTTGAGTGCTTTAATCGTTTCCGTATTGATGGCATAACATCGGTCCTTAAAACAAAATCAAAGACGAACTACCCAACATCGAATCATAATGAATTGGATTGGACACTTCATGTTAAGTCGAATCGACATAACCTGAATCATGCCCTGTGGAGGCAGGGTTCAACAGAAAACGCTTAACATAAAATTTGACAGACGTCTTTTTTTGTGTAATGTTACTTGAAAATCTAATTTTTTCTCATAATTGTCTCTCTTTCCTTTTTTAGAGCTCAGGGTGGTTGTTGTTGAAATGCCTTAACTTTTTTTGCGGTAACATAAACAAACATTTGTTTCATGAAAAGTTTAACATAAAACCTCCTGTGAAGGCCCGTGTAAAATTCTTTTCTGAGCTGATTATAGAAATTGCTGAATTCTTGAAGAACATTCGGTTTTGAGAATATTTCTTGGAAATTTTTTCTTTAAAACAATTTTTTTCGATGCAAATGTTGCCTGTCAATACAGAAGTCCACTGACTTTATCACTAGAGATAAATTTTTAGATAAGCTGCTCAACAGTCGTAAATCGGATGATAAAAGAACGCCATTGAAGCCTTTTGAATATCCCGCTTCACAGTTTCGTTCAAATTCAAATCAGTTTCCGGGAATAAACTTCTCATTCGACTAACACCTAAACATTTTCTGGCATAGTATATTTTCATTCATTCGATGCCGGTTTTACAACCTGCAAAGGGAAAACTATATTTCCTCTGCATTGGCCTTGATCCAATTTTATAAGGTAGGATAAGTCCTTAAACAGACTTTGCTGGATTACTCGCTGCATCCAACATATCAGCAGTTCTCTCCTGCATCTCGTTGTGTAATAAGCCCTCTGCCTGCGAAAGTCTAAAAAAAAATTCCCAACCAAGGAAAAATCAATAAGCTCGTAGTAGTTTCCTTCTTGGTTCTGTTCGCTTAGTACAGTTTTTACTCATTAAACCTCTCCTCTCTGGCTGCACTGCATTCGGGCACGGTTCCTCTATTTATTTGTGTTCAATTCAGTTAATTGAGGTTGATTATTTCTACCCTAATATAGTGCGGGCGAAGATTACTCAGTTGGTTGACATGGAGGGTTGGTTGATAGGACGCACCGCACCACCTATCAACAGTATTGTTGTAGCTCTGGCTACCCACAACAATAAAAAATTGCCAACCAGTGGGGAATAGTTTCCATGATGATGAATAGGAAAAGTGACAAGAGCGCAGTTGAAAGAGTTTGAAAGTCTCGAAACAACCCAATTTTTTTTTTTTTTTGTACACATTCAGTCTTTCGCCATTTATCGATCAAACAAGTCGAGAAGTCTTCACTTTCTGTTGAGCTGAGTAATAATAATTATTTTAGCAACGCTGAGGAAAAGTACATATTTCTGCAGCCCACCTCTCTATCTAATGGAGTGTAGATGAAATTTGATTAGAAACACACAGCGTATACAGAACAAAAAAACAGAAGAAAGAAAAGAAATCCTCTTCTTCCCCTCTTCCGTAATTGTCTGCTCGTTTATCTGTCTGCCATGTACTGAGTCTGTAAGCCATCATCACCACGCTATTGCTGTGTAATTTGAATTTGTGAAAGTAGTACCTCCTCGGTTGATGCGATTTGCTGCAACAATAGTCTTATTCGTCTCTTAAGTGTCTTCTCATCTTCTAGTTGAAACTTTAGAAAAATTAATATGCTTCTGCACTAGAAAGTCAATTCCCGGAGATGATGAGATGCGCCACAAAAATAAAAAAATTAAAACCAAATGCGAATTGGCGATGATGATGGTTTAGTTTAGTATAGTCGCACCGGTGAAATTGTTTCTTCTAGTCAAAAAGAGTCACTATGCCGTCGTGGTTCAAGAAACACTTGACTTGTTTTAAACGTCAGTCGAGTGATTTAAATGAAAAGCATATCGACAATGAGGAGAACGACGACGATACGGATGCATCCTGTGACCTCAATGGAAACAATGCCGAGGCCGGCTCATTAAAATTCAAAAAGTGTCAAACTTTGAATAAGAACGCTACGTTTACTCGGGCTGAGAAAAGAAATTCCAGTGTCAGAAAGAGTTGCTCTTCTCGAAGAGACAAGAGCAACAATAATGAGACTGTAGTTTCGCGGTATTTGATAAATGATAACGACGGCGATGACCAAGGTAACCTTTTTTTTTAATGTAGACCCTTACTTACTTTCTTTAATTATTACTAGATTCTTATTATTATTTTTAATATTAATTTTGTACTTTTTACTTTCTTTCAGGTCGAGTGCATTCTGCAGTCGTTTCAAAAATCAATGAGGCAGCACGCTCCTTCACTGTTGAATGGTATGAAAGAGGCGAAACAAAAGGCAAAGAAGTTGAACTGGATGCCATATTACAGCTAAATGAGGACATTGTACAGGAGCGACATGCTCCACCCGAACCAAAGATACCAGCAACAATCCCAGTGCCGGTCCCAACACAAATTTCAGCGCCAATGAATCTATCGAGAGTGAGTGTTATAAAAAATTAATAAATAATTTTAAGCACATAATTTTGAGATTTGAAAACTGCCCGCCCACCTTCCCAGCCACTGAGTTGCGATTAACTAAAACAAAATGTATTTTTACTAAAAGAGCTCTAGTGTTTAGAACTTGAATCTTGTTAAGGAGGTTTTGAAAGTGGAACACAATTAGAAAAGCACCAAATGCTAATGAATTTTTTTTTTTGTTTTAGTTTAAAAGGATTTAGTTTTTTTTTTACTGAATTTGGCAATTGAATAGAACTCCTCAATATTAAAGTTTTGGTTTAAGTTAATTTTTTTTTTTTTTCAAACTTTGTTCAAAACTTTTGGTTTTGAATCAGCGCAACGGACCAAAGTGAAATTGACTGCAAATTTCCTTATTTGACCTGCTTCAACACTGAAAGTTTCAAGTTAAACATTATTTAAAACTTGAGTTAACGTAGACTTATAGCTCGGTTCTCCCCAAATATGACAAGCCAAAAAACGTGACTTGCGCTGTAAAACAAATCAAAATTTGAGTGTAGTGTAGAAATTAATGACTTGTGATGTCTGAGAAATTAGGTGTTAAATAATAGGATGTAACGATACAAAAACATGTGTTTTTACATTAACATTACTAACGTTGTTCGGTGGCTGAAATTATGGGTGACATTTATTTGAAACTTTTAAAATGCGATTGGCTTTAGTGTGGTCGTTCTGTCTCTGTTGTCAATTGATATGGTTAAGATGTAGGTTAAGGTAGGGATGGTGCTTAGCCGTTGGAGCAGACTGACCTTTACGTTTCACTCAGAATTCCTGTAACGATTCGATTCACTCCAAAAATGAATTGCGATTCTAATTGCAATTATCTGTGAGGATGATTAAATACAAATAATTTCTTTTACTTTATGTTCAGTTGAATAAGTAAAAGTCTGATTCAAAGAACGAGGCTATTGAATTAACTGAATTTGAATTTACTGGTCCGCAGGTTAGTTGTTTGCAATACCGTGGCAGGATCAACTTTATTTTCTGTTAAAACAAATAAATACATAAACGGTGTGATTTAAAATTAAAAAAATTTTTTTTTTTTAAATTGGACTTAAATCCTTTTAGAAGCAATTAAGCCACTTTCCGAGTGCATTGTACATGTAAATACAGTGTGTTCCGTAATTTGTGTAACATACTTTGGGATGTGATTCTTGGTCATATTCTAAGAAAAAAAATTGTTTTACAGTAAAGTCCGTTTCTCAACTTTGACATCACTTTTTGACAATTTAAGAAAAGGCTAACTTTGGTGTACCCTGACCTGTGTTAAATTCGATATCTCTGTCAATACAGATGATAGAGACCTAATTTTAGACTTAATTTTTTGTAGAAATAACATCCTTTAAGATTGTATTTAAGTTGAGCTTCCATAGGTTTAGGGTTGCCAGATTTTCAATTTTAAATGGTGTTCAAATTTTCTTCCCGAAACAAAGTTTTGACTTTAAGGTCATTTTTTTTCAGAAAATGCCTGGTAAACATAAAGTTTCTTTATTTTTTACAAATGAACAAAACAATAATAAAAAAAACACTCAGTAATATGTGCACTCTAAAACCCATACATTTTATGATGTTTGAAAAAATACAAAAAAAAAAAAATTTGAGGTTTGTTTGACTAAAACAATAATATTGGTACTTTTAGTAGTTTTTTTTATGTATTTTATACAAATACAATAAATTATAACAAGTGCTCAAAGTGCCCTCCTTCGTTTTGAATGAATGCCAGAGCCCGTTTTTGGATTTCATTGTGGATGTTTGCTTTAAGTTTGTGGTATGAATGTACAATGGTTAAATAAGTCGTATAAAAGAATAAGAAAACAAATTTGTTCATCAGTTTATCAAAATAAGTCACGATTGCAGTTTGATCAGAGAGCTTTTTGAAATGCCTTCATTTACGAAAGAAGAATACGCAGACATTTTATTCGTATACTAGGTGTGCCAGCGACTTCGTCCGCAAGAATTGGCATAACTTGTTTTTATCAACCGATTGACATGAAATAAAAACTAAATGTCAAGTGAAGCTTACCACAATATATTACTGAAAACCCCATCTAGATAGGATAAGCCGTTTCTGAGATTAGCGTGCACAAACAAACAAACTGTTTATATGTACAGATGGGTTTTGCAATGGAAATTCAAGAAGAGCACAACGAAGATATCTGGAACTTTATTCCTTACTGAAAATCTGGCAACCCTAAGCCTATAGGAGTCCGATTTAAATACAGTTTCAAAGATTACAAGACTACAAGTAAGACAAGAGTTATCGAGAGCAAACATCCACAGTAAAATCCAAAAACGGGCTCTGGCATTCATTCGAATCAAAGGAGGGCACTTTGAGAACTTGTTATAATTGTATTTGTATAAAATACATAAAAAACTACTAAAAGTGCCCAATTTATTGTTTTGTTCAAACAAACCTCAAAGCTAAAAAATTTTTTAAATTTTTTAAATTTTACCCGTTTTGTATTTTTTCAAGTATGTATCATAAAATGTATTGGTTTTTGAGTGCACTTATTACTGAGTTTTTTTTATTATTGTTTTGTTCATCTGTAAAAAATAAAGAAACTCTATGTTTACCAGGCATTTTCTGAAAAAAATGACCTCAAAGTCAAAACTTTGTTTCGGGAAGAAAATTTGAAATTTAAAATTGAAAATCTGGCAACCCTAAGCCTATGGAAGCTCAGCTTGGATACAGTCTTATAGATTGTTATTTCTACAAAAAAATTAAGTCTAAAATTAGGTCTCTATCATCTGTATTGACAGAGATATCGAATTTAACACAGGTCTGGGTACACCAAAGTTAGCCTTTTCTTAAATTGTCAAAAAGTAATGTCAAAGTTAAGAAACGGACTTTACTGTAAAACATTTTTTTCTTAGAATATGACCAAGAATTACATCCCAAAGTATGTTACACGAATTACGGAACACCCTGATAATACGATGCGACTTTAGAAATAGTTTATTTATGTCCTTTGAGAAAGGATCGCTTCAATTACCATAAACTACCAGCATTTTAAAAGTATTTGCTGGCATACAACCTTAATCTAGATGCCTCAACTTAACTAAGTTCTCGGGCACTCCCAATTAATTCTCATGAAATGTGTACAACTTCTGAGTATTGTTGAGTCCATGACCTCTTTAAAAAAAAGTGCAAAATGAGGTTAACGAAGTTAGCATAAGGGCATTTTTACTCGCAAGGCTTTGAAATACTTGCATGCATAATAATTTATGTAACCCGGTGATGGTTAAAAAGAGAAAAAAATGAATCGCTTAATCCTGGACATTCCTTCATTTTTCTTTTGATATATGTTGCTAAGGAGGCCGCATTGCATCGATTAGCTTGTAGAGAGTAACTATAGTAAAGGTCGGTGGCACTTTGTTTTAATTTTAATTTGCTTTTTTGCCGGTAGTGCAACAATAAAAACGGCTTAGGTGGTTGTATAATTTGTGAACTAAAAACTATAAATAGAGAAGAGTCAAAAATGTTTTCCATGTTTATAGCAGCCTTTGCATCGGTGAGTCCTTGTTTGACTGTTTTTTGTGTATTTAATTACACTACTGCGTGTCTAAATTTAGGGCCGAGTTTAAATACGAACTCGCATACATACATACGAACGATGTGACGCCAATATCATAATGCTAATTTAAAACTTCTTTGTATGTTTTCTCACTTTTAATTTGCTCTATTCATTGTTGTTGTTGTGATTATAAATAAAAAAAGAAGTAAAATAAAATAAAATCGTAAACCCTCCTCATGATTAAATACATCACTCAGGAGCCATCGCATTCTTCAATTGAAGAGGAAGACGAAGACGACGATGAAGAACTTGAAGATAATGATGGAGTCGATCAGATGCACACCAGCACTGGAGGAACCAGCCAGTCGGGTGGAACTGGAGGCAGTAATGGCAGCGGAGGGGGTACTTTGCCTATTCGGCCAAGTAATTCTAGGCTCACATCGGTACAGAAAAGAATTTCATTTACAAAAAAAAAAAGAAGAAAACACAAAATTCTTGTACATTTTTTGCTTTTGATTTTGATTTTTTTTTTTACATTTGTACTTTTTACTTGGAATTTATTTCGCTTTCTTGATGTTGTTCTCAGATGCCACCATCACCCAAAATGTTTAACCTTTGGTTTGCACAAAAATCACACCACATTCTCTCGTTTTATCAATCACCATCTTTTGCATTTTTTTTACTCGTGCTATTATTTCTCAAACTTATAGTTTTGTTTTTTGTTTTGCGTAATGAATCACCTGCGCCTTGCTGTAAATTTTAAATTTAAAGTGATTTTCTACCAAAAACAAAACATGAAATTTAACGATTTTCATGTTCCAATCTGTGTGTCGTAATTTGTTTGTATTATACACAAAGACTTGTTTTGATTTTTTTTTATATATTATATTCCTAAATGTTGATTCTAATGATTTTCGTTTTCAATGGTGTTGACGTTTTTTTTTCATCTATGTATGGTGTGAACGAAGCATTCAACAAATTTTTCGAATTACTAATAAAGGATTTGTTTAATTTTACAGAATCCGACACATGGCGCTATTCGGATGCTGAACAATATTCCACAAGGTGAGTAATAATTTTACTTGCAAGTTATAAATATGTACACTGAAAACGCTACTTAAAGAGAGCTCCCGAGTAAACTGAAAGTTCTCTTAAACGGACACATTTTCGGAGCCATATTTTTTCACAGAATTGGATATAGAATATAACTTAAACTAGCTGAAAAAGTCGTCTTCTAGAAACTGTTCCAAGTGCTTAGACCACTTAGATCAATTGAATCTTAACTTAATCTTAGTCTTTTGCAAAAGCTACAAAACTACGATATATGCACCCCTGTCTAGAAATGCGCTGCAATTTTTATACGCGTTAAGAAGTCGAAATATTGTAGACAACGATTGAAAAGTCGCGCAGTTGGCTTTAATACTTTTTTTCTTCTGTTTTTAAAAAGGAAATGTGCAGAGGCTTTCTGATAACTTTGTAGGTGGCGCAACAGAGTTTAGAGAATATGCACTGACCTCTAATCAAAGGATGCAGATAGTTTTGAAATAAACCTGGATTTCAGCTTAGGGTTGGGCAATAATTTGGAGTTAAACGCACTATGAAACTGTAAAGTACGAGGCCAAGAAAATTATGGAAAAACTCGCATTGGATTTTCGTCGAGTCGTAGCAATAACGTAACAGAAAATGCAAAATTAGCGGCAAATATTCTTTGTCTTATCGTTTACTTTCTGTTGCGCAAGTATCAACCAACTGTTTTTCTTATTAACTTTTATTTCTGTCTTTACCTGATAGAAATGAAACCTCTTAAAGATCTCAATCAGTAGTTCATATAACGAGTGATTTTTTAGCTGGTTTGGTTTTGGCAACACTGGTTTTGACAGCTGACGTGTGTTTAGTACCTTGTGTCACTGTCAAACAGCTTCAGTTTGGTTTGCAATTTAACCATGGATCGTCTTACAAATGAACAACGCTTGCAAATTATTGAATTTTACTATCAAAATTCGTGCTCGGTTCGAAATGTTTTATTGGGCCATATTTCTTCAAAGATGATGCGAATCGCAGCGTTACTGTCAATGGTGAACGCTACCGAGCGATGATAACAAACTTTTTTTTGCCCGAAATGGAAGTTCTTGACTTGCATGATATGTGGTTTCAACAAGACGGTGCCACATGCCACACAGCACGCGAAACAATGGCGCAATTGCGAGGCGAGTTTGGTGAACAGTTAATTTCACGTTTCGGGCCGGTCAATTGGCCGCCTAGATCGTGCGATTTGACACCATTAGACTATTTTTTGTGGGGGTATGTCAAGGCTAATGTCTATAGGGACAAGCCCGCTTCGATTGACGCACTGGAAGCCAACATCCATGCATTCATTCGTGAGATACCGGCCGATATGTGTGAAAGAGTATGCCAAAATTGGACTCAGCGGATGGGCTACCTGAGACGCAGCCGCGGTCAACATTTGCATGAAATTATCTTTAAACATTAAATTGCAAGGTTCAAGGAGATTTTTAAGAGTTTGGCCCAAGCTAGATCTTAAGCGGTCGACCGGCTTGATCTCTCTCAAACAAAAGCACATCAGTGCGACGATAGGTGTCATCCCAGGACACTGTCTTATTGGACGACATGCCGCAAGGCTAGGAGTCGCTTGAAAAGACTTTTGCAGAAGCTGCATGGACGAGGAGGAGGAGGAAACTATTTCCCACCTTCTCTGTTCACGCCCAGCTTTAGCTCACAAACGTAGCATACACCTAGGTTCGTAGTTCTTTGATGACCCTAGTGATCTTACTCAAATCGACGCCCTGCGTCTATCCAGCTTCATTGTAAGCTCGAATTGGTTCCATTAGGATAAGATACATTAGATCCATCGTGGTATCACAATGGGCCCAACGGGCCTAAGTATGTTAGCCGAGATAACAGCCACTGTAACCTGGCCCTGTTCTGGAACTGGAACCTCGACCTGCCAAGTTACAACCACACATCACAACCATTATGCCACGGGTATTTCTTACCGAAAAGTTAACCAATCTTTTGATTACTTGGGGAAAGTAAGATATTGCGCTTTCTACGAGTTTTTCAAAACCATTTGATAAAGATTTTCATTATCATCAATAACAGTTTTTATTCTAAAACTTCTTAACTCTTCTTGACTGATTTGCTGACTACTCAACCCGTAGCTTCTTTTTTTCGGTCCTATTTACATTATCTCTCTACGGACGTGTGACTGGATCGTATCACTTAACTCGAACCTTGACAGCATTGTTACATTGATGCTGTCTTTTGTCGTTGAAGCATCGCATACCACCATTGCAATCGTCAATAAATGTTAGATGGATGAGTTAAACTGAATGGCAACGATATTCTTCATTGGAATGATCACATATTTAAAGTTCCTTGAAATGCACCACTCAGCTTTTTGCTTTTAGAAAGACACAGAAAATTTGTTTACCCTTTTGATCTGGGCTGCAGTTATTAAAGCCAAATTGAATATCATTGTAATTGCTACCTATTTACTTTCGCTCAAGCTTGGTCCACACCTGAAAAAACAACCTTCGAACGAACTGGACGACATATCAAACCTTCCACTGAACAACATCTCAAAATTCATGAAAAATTCCTGGTTGTTATGGAGGTCCTCAACCCTATAAATCCAGTTGCCACCAATCACATCCTCCTCTTCCGTCCCTTGCCTTTTTTTGGTACGGCATCACGGGGAGCACTATGCATCCTCTGTGATTCGAGTGAAAT
Source organism: Melanostoma scalare (assembly GCA_949752695.1). Classification (NCBI taxonomy): domain Eukaryota; kingdom Metazoa; phylum Arthropoda; class Insecta; order Diptera; family Syrphidae; genus Melanostoma; species Melanostoma scalare. Next base: position 2,804,230 of record OX456985.1, read on the forward strand.
TCTGCTTCTAGCAACTGCACCCTACCTAATCCAGTGGAATAGCCGGTTGCATTATGATGAAATCTTTCCGCCTTGACTTGAAATATCATTTCGTACCTACGATTGCAAGAGACGTTGCCGTTTGCTGTGGTGAAGATGAAAAAATTTAAAGGAATCAAAATTCATGATGTGCAGGGCATAAACACATGTGTATGCGATATATGTATGTGTCCAAACATTCTCTAATTACCTGGTTTTCTCCATATGATTATAGATATTTACCAGTTAATAATTAGTAAAAAAAAAAAAAACAAGTACAAAACAAACTTGTTCAAACATTTTGGTTTGTAAGTTGGGAAAGAATCATTCCAAAAAACCCAAAGTGCAAACAAACATTCCAACTTTTACCCACCCAAACTCTTAAAAATCTCTCCATTTCCTATTTAAATTATAAAATCTTAGATTAAAAATACAAATTAAACATTGAACATTAAATTACACTCTCCACTATTTCATGCACACTTTATCGTTTCGAATTAAATTTCTTTTGTCAAAACTAATGCATTTGCGTATAAACAAAAAGCATTTGTTTTTTGAACTTGATAGGCTTTGCGTGATTTAGAACTATATAGCAATGTTATAGGTCAAGGGAATGGTATTTCTGATTCATTCCACCCACAAAGTTTTCCAAAAATTGCTCTCTATTCACAGTGACCAGCCAAACTTATCAAACAAACTTTAATAGAACCTTGACATTCAATGAAATTCAAATGTTTATTTACAAACGCTCTGCAAATAATAATAAGTGGCCTTGTTTAAGGCATTTCTATTTTTTCTTAGTTAGACCGGTCAAGGTTATCAAAGAGCAGTCTTCTTTGTAACAAAACTGTTGTCCTGATAACAAACAATGTCTAGACTAAACGACATCGGGAATTCTACTAAAATCTAAAAGTCATTCAATGTATCGCTCATGTTTGGGGGCATTGAGTAACCAAGGTCACTTGCGAAATTATAAAATCGAAACTGCATGTACTCAGTACTTTGTTTAGCAAAACTCAATGCTATATATGTACTTTAAAAGGACACATTAAAATGATAAAACAAGCGGTAGAAAAATTTACAAAAATTGGTCATGCAATTGAGTCTATCATTAACAGCGGAAAATAGGAAGTAAATATAATAGCCACCCAACATACAAAGGTGTGTGGTAGTGCTCAAATGCATTCCATTGAGACTTAGTCCTTGTTCAACGATGCATTCAGAAGCTAAAATTGGCATAATAATTACCAACTGGGTTCTTTGTTTCATACCCTCACTGTTAAAAGGGGAGAAAGAACAAACACACTCATGATGTGGATGTGAACTAGTGTTCTTTTCCACACCAATCAATCACATAACACCGCAGAAGTTTGTGAGTACGGTGGCATTGTTGTTTCAGACTTTGGTGGAACCAAACGTAAAGTTAACAAGCTGAAGAAGTTTCTTTTACTACCAATCACCAGAAATTTTTGGTTTTGTTTAAATTAATATTTGTTTTTTTTTTTTAATGCTTAGGACACCGCACAAATCGGGCGACTCTGTCTTCAAGCAATCTTAACAGCAACGCGCAGAGCGAGCACGCTGAAAATATTCCTCCCCCATCAGGTATTGCAAGGTCACGAACGACAAACAACGCAAGAAACATGTCAAACATGACGACAGCTACCAGTGCATCGGTTTCGAACAACAATGCCGGTCCACGGCGTTCTTATGTGGTCAAAGAAGTAGAACGCCTAAAAGAGAATCGAGAAAAACGACGAGCCCGACAAGCTGAGCTTAAGGAAGAAAAAACGGCTCTAATGAATCTAGATCCGGGCAATCCAAATTGGGAAACAGCTGCTATGATACGGTTAGTAAATTGATTGTTCTGAGGAAGCATGACATGACTAAATGACTAAATGACAATTTTATTTGCTTTCAGAGAGTATCAAAATAATCTTGATTTTCGACCCTTGACCGATGGCCAAGTGATCGAAGACCATCAAATCACAGTGTGTGTCCGAAAGCGTCCATTAAGTCGAAAGGAAAATGGTCGCAAAGAAATCGACGTGATATCAGTGCCTTGCAAGGACACACTTATCGTACACGAACCGAAAAACAAGGTCGATTTGACCAAGTTCCTTGAAAATCATAAATTCCGTTTTGACTTCGCCTTCGATGAACAGTGTAACAATGAAATGGTTTACAAGTATGAAAATCAATTTCACCATTGAATTTTATTAAAAATAATTCTCCAATTTACAGATATACAGCAAAACCTTTGGTTAGAACTATTTTCGAGGGTGGAATGGCTACATGCTTTGCTTATGGCCAGACGGGATCTGGCAAAACTCACACCATGGGTGGTGAATTTAATGGGAAAATACAAGACTGTAAAAATGGTATTTACGCTATGGCAGCTAAGGATGTGTTTGCCTATTTGCATGGAACACGCTATCGCGGTTTGAATTTAGTCGTATCGGCGAGTTTCTTTGAAATTTACAGTGGCAAGGTAAGTTTTTTTTGCAAATGGTGTTGTTGAATATCAGTGTATTCTATTATTCCCTCTCATTTTGATTTATCAAATACATACGACGACGGAATGTGCGTGAATGAAATGAAGAGTTTGCTACAGTGTTACTGGTTGGGGGTAGTTCATTAATTACCATTGCATAAATAAGGATTTGAATTCATAAGTTATTATTACGTCACTATTGATTCACTTAAAAAGTTGATTGTTGTCAACTTCATTGCTAATGGAAATTAAAAACAACACAACATGAACTAGGCCCATTACTTCCACCACATCCTGTCTCATGGCCTTATTTTCTGTCGGGATACTCTAATGTTTTTTGCTTTAGAACGTGCTTTTAAAATATTCCTTTTAAGATCATATTCTTTGCTTAGGTACTACTACTAAAGTACTATTTACTATTCACATGAACACGACCAAAAAACGCCGAATAAATCGAGAAAAGTGATTTTAAGCTAGTCGTAAACATAGATTCTCTAAAGAAACATAGAAATATAGTTTATGTTGCAGTTCAGATGCATAAACTTGCGTTTTAATTGATTAAATTTAATAAATATTGATGAAACAAATTGGCCCTCGCGAATTTTCTATTCGTTGCTTTTCTCAAATGTATTGAAATAAAGCAATTCAAAAGTAGGTCTGTGTGCATCTGAACTTACTTACTTACTTAAGTGGGCATTGCAGTTCGGGGTGAAGCTGGGGCTCAACCAACATGGTGTATATCGATATTATATTCTCGGGTTTTTTTTCCAAGATCGGCCCTAATGTGAAAATTTTGTCTATTATGGACTTCTCTGGTCTAAAACCACGTTCACATATTACAGCAGACAAGATCTTATAATCGACGCTAAGGAAATGAGGCTTATTCCTCTATAATTGGCGCAATTGTGAGGGTCTCCCTTCTTTAGGATCGGGCATACGATACTGAGGTTCCATTCATCGGGCATGTTTTCCGACCATATCATGCAGATCAGCTGGTGCATGCTCCTTTCCAACTGATCTGCAGCTGCCTTGAAAAGTTCGGCATCAAGGCCATCTGAACCTGCAGTCTTATTTGATTTAAGTTTACATATGCAAGCAAGCTTAACTTCTTCTAGGTCGGGAGGATGACATTCTTGATCATCCTCCAAGCTGAATGGGGCAATCTGCCTGACAGCGGAATTTGTTTGGCCTGACGGCCAAGTGATGTGTGAAGTGATCTTTCCAGGTCCTCAGTAGCGACTCTTTACTATGTTCCCTGCTGGTTTTTACAGGCCTGAGTTCGGGGCTTGCCACCCTGGCAGGATCTTTTTACCTTTTGGTAAAACTTCCGAATCTCGTTCCTGTCATGGCACCTCTCAATTTCCTCAAACGAGCGTTTTTTTGAGAACTCGGTGTTCTTCCCTTCTTTTCTCTTTGTAAATCTCGTTATACTGATCCCAAGCAGCCCTTGTTCGCTTTTGCATGAACATTTGTCGTGCTTTTTGTGTGGCTGCATATTCCTGCCTTCACATCGAACCATGGGATTCGTTTTGGGAGCCGAGTGAAACACAGAACCTTAGAGACAGCGGTTCTGACTGTCCCACATACCGTCCTAATATAATGCCTGATATCAAACCAAAAAACAAAGTGTGTAGTAGTTTTTCAGGCGTTGACCAAAAAATTCATTAAATGAAATTGAGAATCTTGTCGTTGTTAGCTTGTCTACCTGTTGCATTAGAGTTCGTGGCTGGAATCCTAAAAACATCCAATATTTTTTCGTGGATATCGCCTTTCGCGAGGCGTTAGTTGGTTCCCCGAGAGTATTTGCACTGCCATAAAACCATGAAAGGCGCTTTTTCACTTAACATTAATTTTATTATGCCACCTATCTTTATTTATTATTTTTTGTTGGTACTTTGCCCAAGAAAATAAGAAGAACAAAAAAAAAATAACATCGCATTTTTATTTACTAGATATAAAACAAATTTGATTTTTCCAGGTATTCGATTTGCTGTCTGATAAACAAAAGCTTCGAGTTCTCGAAGATGGCAAACAACAAGTCCAAGTGGTCGGCCTGACTGAAAAAGTTGTTGATAGTGTCGAAGAAGTTCTTCGACTAATTCAACACGGTAACAACGCACGAACATCCGGTCAGACGTCGGCCAATTCAAACTCCTCCCGATCACACGCAGTATTCCAAATTGTGCTGCGGCCCCCAGGCTCAACTAAAATTCATGGCAAATTCTCGTTCATCGATTTGGCGGGCAATGAACGAGGAGCTGATACCTCATCGGCGAATCGACAAACCCGAATGGAAGGTGCTGAAATCAATAAATCGCTGCTGGCACTCAAAGAATGCATCCGTGCTTTGGGCAAACAGAGTGCCCACTTGCCATTCCGCGTATCCAAACTGACACAAGTATTGCGAGACTCGTTTATTGGGGAGAAAAGCAAGACTTGCATGATTGCCATGATTTCGCCAGGATTGAGCTCATGCGAACACACATTGAACACATTGCGATATGCAGATCGTGTTAAGGAGTTAGTGGTGAAGGACCCAGAGTTACGGAACGATGATGATGTTGAACAAATGATGGAAGACGATGATCACAAGAATGAACGAGAATTCAATGAGAATGAATATGCTCACTTGCGATCCTTAAACGTAAGTTACACAATTGACTTCTTTTTTATTTGAAAATTTAGATTTGTTTTGTTTTTTAGGAACACGATATGTCTGAAGAGCTCCTTGATCAACATGCCGCTATTTCAGACCTCCAACAAGCCGAAGAGATCGTTGTAGATCAACACAAAGCAATCAATGAGTTTTTAACGCATTTTGTACCCGAAAGTCATAAGCTCTATAATCTTACCAACTATGTGGACTATGATCAGGACAGTAAGTTGTTTTATATAAAAGTATATTAAAATAGTTCGTGGTACTCAAAATATTTACTTCTAAATCCCAACCTTTTTGAGTAGGATAATGCGGGATCCTCTATAAACACTAGCACTATGTTAATAACATTGTAAGACGTTTTTTGTTATAATTAAAAAATAGTTTGTCCAGAGGGTATTAATTTTTTGTGCTTCAGGAAACATTTCCTGATGCTTTTTGAGAAGCGTGTTTGTGTTGAGTTTGTTCTTGAGGTCCCAATTGGTGTATTCTTTTTCTTTTATGTTCAACAACGTTAGTAGTTAACGGTTTACTTCTAAAAACTCTAAAATAAAATTTTGATTCTCAATTACTTTTCCATCACATATTTAAAATTTCACGCTGGAGACTGACTGTTTGCTTTCGGTGTCTCCCTGTCTCTGAGAAAATGAGTGATTGATCAAGCATTCGATCTCGAATATAAATTCTTCAATGCTGAAAAGCCTGATTGAAAAAAATGAAAACGATTTGATTTTGCTTCAAGCCTACACACAATGTGTATGTGAATTATTTTCACTTTATTACACTCTTACATTTTGCCTTGATAAGCATTTGAACAGTATGCCGCAATAGAAACATCAATTAGAAAAGAAAAATAAAAAGAGCAGGTTTCCTTTCGTCAGAAATCGACCAAGAGCAAACAAACAAATCAAACTAATAGACCTTAAGTTCTTTCGTTGAAAAAAGAATATATTTGTAATATTTTTTTTTTACTTTCAAAAATTTTAGCTTACTGTAAACAAGGCGAAGAACTATTTACACAGCTGGCTGAAATTGCAACAACATTGCGAGACTCAATGGCAGATTTTCGGCGAAAATTAGCGAAGGAGGAGATGCTATCATGCACTATGAAGCCGGGAAAACGTTAAAGCTCTCAACTGATTTGCAGACACCTTGGTTACACTCAAAATAAATTTATTTAATAAACTAACTGATTGCTCACCACCAACCATTATGTTTAAAACAAAACAAAAACAAAAAATGTTTAAACAGAAAACATTTCTTATGATGTCACGCTGGCCGGCCGTGTTCTCTAAAATTACACATCTGCAAAGAAGAAAAAAGAAAATTGCTAGCATGCATGCTGCATCCAGAAAGAAGTCCATCTTGTTTTCTCTTTTTGTATTAATTTTATTTCATCACCCATTTATAATTAATTATAATTAAATTCATATTTTTTTAAATATAACTTTTGGTTTCTTTCTTTTTTCATTGTCTCACTACGACAATCTCCACTGCTGAAAGACAATTAACATTTCAAGACATACATAGGTTGGGTGGTTGGCTAAATTTTAAGTGATTAGAAAGAACTCTTTGTGTATTTAAATCAGAATAATGCCCTAACATTGCAAGATCTATTGAGAGATGAGACTCTTTTTCTTCCTTAGTTCTTAAGAATTTATTTTTCACAAGTTTATCACTGTTTGTTTTGGTCTAAATTACTACAGATTTTTGTTTAAATCTCACTCATTTTGCTTTTGTAAGATAAATTATAATAAGTTATTTTTTAATACCCTAAACCACCACTAAAAAAAAACAAAAAATGGTTTTACGTCAAATGCTTATTAATTAATGAATTTTTTTTAAAGTCGCTTAAAAAATCAAAATCAAAAAGAAACGTTATCTATGACATGTTAGTTGAGAGATTGACCCCACAATTTATTGCAGTTATATCCATCGGAATACTCAGATTTATTGAATAAATGCTTCGTTTTATTTTTCTTTAAAAAGAATTTGTTGGTAAGTGATTTAAAATTAAAACAGAAGAAATTATTTTTGTAAAGAACATTGAGAGTATATATGACATAGTGAACAAGAGTTTTAATTATAATTGTGGTTATTTCTAAATATAAAATTAATTTATCCAAAAGCTAGGCTTTTATTATTTAATTGTTTTTGTTTTGTTTTGCGCTTCAAAATATAAAATACCTCACTTTTTTCAAATTTAATTAACTTTCGTCCTAGCAGTGTGTTAATTTATTATTATTCTAAATGTTTTCTTTTTTAATTGTCCTTTTGTCCTTGAATAAACTAATATTTAGTACATACAACACACAATTTTTTCTTTTGTTATTTTTTGTTTTTAACGAGACTGGTGTTGACATTCATCCACAAGTTTTTTCTCCAGGTTCGGTGGGGCTTTTCTAAAAAAAAAAATTCACGACATGCATCGTGTACGGTATCTTGCTGCAAACTTGAACTCCCTGAAAATATCTCCATTGTGGGGGCAGTGATGAGTCATAATCACATATAAGCATATACAATTAAATGGAAAGTGGCAACCGAATGAAATTGCGGAATATTTCTGTAAATTCTCTCTTCGAACATAGATTTATTGAAGGACATCTTATCTAAAGCTTTCACTAAGAGACAAATTATTATTCAAATGCGGGTTGTTGTAAGTAAAATTTCCCTTTAATCACCCTTATTAACTGTAACTTAAACGCTTGGTTTTTATGAAAATTGAAGTTCAGCGTTTTCTCTTACCATCATTTTGAAAATTATTTTACTTAAAAGCCAATTGTGACACCTAGAACTTGTCACTTTACTGGCGTTTCAGTAACGTGCTGTGTGCTGATTGTAATAAGGGTTATTAATTGCAATTTTGAAATGATGTGATCTAAAGTGAACCTCGGAGAATTTACAATTAGCGTACTTGCCCCTTTGCATCATATTAATCTGTAAATTCGTAGAAAAGTGATCAGTACATCAGTAGGGATCATAACAAAAGAGTTGAGATGAATGTTTCTTTTAACTTCATCTTAATGTTTCGTCTTTCCTACAGTGAAGATAAAAATGTTCTGGTATGAAATTGGCTAAATGAGTGATGGTTGACCGTCATCGCATTGTTGTTTATCTCAAATAATCAATAATCCATTGCTTTTTACCACCGTGCATAGTGCAAGTTGTATGATGTTGAGCGTATTCTATTTTTGGGAAAGACTAACTGCAGGTACATGAGTAATGAGCATGTAAGACCAACTAATAGGTATGGCGAACAGTTCGACTCATTTGACTCGTAATCAGCCAGAATACCATTGGGCCCTACCGTGAATAAAATTTCCCTGGAAACTTTTCCCATATTCGAAAAATTGGGATGGGCAATCATGTTCTTTCGTTGGAAATTCATCTGTCATTTGACTTGTATTTTTTCTTAATTTTATGAGTATAAATATTTGTTCCGTTGGAAATGCATTGCGGAGGAGGTTGACGATCGCGCGTAACTTTCCATGAGAATGTACGGCCCTATCGAGGTAACCGTCGGAGCAGAATTATCTCCGATTTCCTACGATTCATGGTAGTTCTCCGATCGGCCGATCCGACGTCCTTCGACAAGTTTTTGCTGCGGAAAGTTTTAGTTTCGGGAATGCAATGCATTGCCGCATTTGTGAAAAGTTTCTTACGATGACAACTACTTCGAAGCAAAATTGAATCTCCGAATCGGATGCGTTGCGGAGAAAACTACGCTCCGACGGTTACCACGATATGGGCGATATTATGTGTGAAACAAAATTTTTTGGGAGATTGACGATAGGACCTCATTATAAGTAATAAGAGCCCTAAACAAAGTTGAATATACGTCTACATATTCTGCTTTATTGTTTGAAAAGGTATAAAATCTGACTCTGAAGGATATACATATTTAGTTAACAGTCAAAATCGTTACTTTTGCTCCACATTACATGATTCCAACCCCAAGTTTAAAGACTTTATAATCAAATTTATTCCGATACATGTTTTAAACATTTAAGGCTATTGCCGTCCAGTCGTTAATTATCGACGATTACATCAAAAGTTGTATTCATGTAATTTTACTATCAGCAGGAACTTACAATTGTCGTAAATCTCATTTTTAAAAACAGGTAAAAAGCGGAAGGATCAGCGTCCCTTCATTTTTTCCAGTCAAAGACTGTCAGAGTAATAATGACGATTACAATTAGATCTAAGACTTCAAACGCACATTCAAAGGGTAAATAGAAAAAAACAATACCGCTGGTTGAGTTATGATTATACAACTAGGGCAAGAAATAAGAGGCTAATCGAATCGTATAGCTAACTGAAGAAAATACTAGCAATAACATTCCTCGGCCAAGGACTGATTACTGGTGCCAAAAAAATACGCAAAAAATAACAGACGGAAACGCCACTATTCATAATATTCTTTCTTTTATTTGCTTATTTTCTACACTGTTTTTGTTAAAAAAACATTCGTTTTTAGATGCACCTACCTACTACACCTCTAAAAAAAAGGGAGAAAAAAGCTATCAACAGGAAAACATTAAAACAAACATTCCTTTAAAATAATTTTATTTACCCTTATTTTATTACTTCAATTGAACGCCTAGAAAATGAAAGCTCCAGACCGCGGCTTGTGTTTTAATTAAAAACTCAAGTTTTGCCTTCTCTGCACTTCTTTACTGTTCTTCACATTTTTTCGACAATTATTTTACCTAAACGCTATTTGTGGCAACTAGTTATGTCATTTTGCTATCTTTTTACTAAAACACCTCTTATATTAAGGGTGATTATCTTTGCTATAGTAGGTTCAGTATTAGACTATGATGTTACCTTGTGTCTGATCCAAAATTTGGAAAAAAGGAACTTCCCTCCTTAAAGATAGGATTGAATAAATTTATGTTCGCATGCTTTAACACCAGAAAAGTAAAATAAGGGCATGATCTCTAATCGAAAAGCATTCATAGCTAGAGCAATAGAATCCATAAAACCCTAATCCACTACCCTTTTTTTGTGTTCCTGCAATCCCACAATCCTTTTTTTAAGTTAGATAAGAGTAAAGTATGGATAAAATTGTAGTTGTAATTTTGATACTTTGTCACGCATATTTAGTAAAAGACATAAACAATTTATAATAATGAATAAACAGCCTTTTGTTTGCTCTCCATTATAGTATTCAAGATTTTAGATAGAAGAAAAAATGTTTGAAAATTGCTGCAAGCCTTTGTAAAATTGCAAGATATGCATAACAGAAACAATTAAAAAAGACTAGTTCCATAATATTTGTTATGATTATTATTTAAGAACAAAAATTTAGTAACAAGTAATAAAATATGTATGAATGTAGTACAGAAACATAACTTATTGTTAGAAGTATTATCAATAACAAAATGTAGATCGAAAATGAATACATTTATTCAAAACTTTGAACACCTAAAATTTACAAAAATCAAGTTTATTTGAACGCCTACGTTTATTTATGAGAAGAACAAAAACAGAGAAATAAATAAATTATTGCTTTTAAGGAACTTACAACTTTTATTTCAACTCATTAAAGTCGTTTTCAGTTCATTTCGCGGTTGAAATGACAATTAAATGGAGAGAAATTCGTTCCCTGAGGACTTGTTACAATACTCGCGGAAAGCAATATCCGTGGAAAAACTTCAGGATGCACATGTGATTCAAATCGCAAACTCGCATGTAATAGGGGCTCGACTATGCGTTTCGGGGCGAATCGTTTTTGGTGGTAAAATTTAGATTTGGTATTAAGCCTAGTACTCACATCTGAACGATGTCGTGAAGCCATACAAATTTAAGTGTTTTCGTGTTATCTTATATTCGAATTATATCGAATTTAAAATGTCTGACTGGTATTGTTTGGCGGGTTTTGTTTTCGATCGGCGAAAACAATTTTTTAATATAATTAATAATGGTGAACGAATACTTAGTGTTTCCAGTAAAAAAAACATTTTCTGGAAACTAGCTGTTAAATGACTGGCAATAGGTTTGTTCGTTGAAGCCCTGGGGTTGCCCTAGGGTCGCCACAAAGCGTTTTTTGAGAAACCTAAATTCGCCCTGAATGTCAAATTGAGTGTTTTTTGAGTCATAGGTTTGCCATAGGTTTTCCCCAAACTCGCCCTTGCTTTTTGCTGTGGCGATTTGAGGGCTGTCAAATGGCATGTATTTTTTTTTAATGACAGGGATGTGTGGTGATTTGTTGTTTAGCGTTTTTTGAGGACTGGAAAACCCAGGTTTTTTTGACAACTCATAGGGTTGTCAAGAAAAACTGGGTCAACCCTGGGGAAAGTTCAACGAACAGACCTAATATGGGAGGAAATATTTTCGACTCACATGGAATTGGATAACTGGGTAAATAGAGGCTAGTCGAGAAGAAGCCAGAAAACATCAAATTCAAAACGATTCACCTCGAATTCCATACTCGGCAAAACATAATTTTAAAAAAAGCGCACACAAAATAAGAAATAGTAGCGTATAGTTCACAATTTAGTCATAATTAAACGCGGAGCAGCATAAATACATAGAAACTATACATCAAACAAAAGAATATGTTTTCCTGTTAGCTGCAGTTTTCATTCTTATTCCGGACGACCTGATCAAAGATTTCGGTTACAATTTTTATAAACGGATCTTCTAAGATTACTTGGTGCCCGTTCTATTTAACACCTTTTCCTTATTTTCAAAGTTCAAGCTGGTGAGGTTAAAAAAAAGAAACAACACTCATCTTTACCTCCATTCTTTATTTTTTTTTGAACAGCACCACCAATACCGATAGCGTACTATTTTGTAAGTAGCTTTTTTCGTAGCTCAGCATTTGTTGATGAGTTCAGCAATACACATCCTAATACATCATGGTTCTCATTTTTCTATTATGTATTTATCATTCAAACTTCTAACAGCCATGTTTTAATTTTTCAAGCCAGATGTAAAATATAAAAAACCAAGGATGGTGGAATTTGTAGTATGAAAATAAATACCCCTGTTCTGCAGCTATCGCATTGATAACATCGATCGAGAAACGGTGGAAAAAGCAATGCAATTATACCAAGTTCGTAAAATTTTGTTCCAGGTTCTACCGTTTATAACTGAAATTAATCGAAGCGATCGATGGTTACAGAAAAAGGGGACTGTGCATTAAGGAATAATAATTAACAAGAGGGAAAACTGAACTTGAGGGATAACAAAGAAAAAGCAGATATAAAGAGTAGGGAGACCGCCGGTAATTGAGCTTAGTCCAACTGAGGATACCAAGTCGCACTCATGATCACAAAAAAGATAATACAGAGTTTCAACTATACTTTATGACCTGGCGAAGACGAGAAAGGGCAACAAAGTGTACAAAGGAATTTGAAAGGATGAGAGGGGCTCCTCTCATAAGAGACGTTTTGCGGTGACCACTATATATCTCCGAACTAGATCCTCTGAAGTTAAACTAACTTTAAGACACCTTTAAATTTATAAGAAATAATAAAATTATCTTATCTTATCTTATCTTAAATGACAGCAAAGCCATAAAAATTTTTTAAAAAAAGTGGTCCTATTTAGGTAAGGTAAGGGAAATTTGGTACTACCAATGAATTTCGTATTTTTAATTTTGCTGAAAATTTGAAAAAAATTAATTAAAACAGTTGCTTCTGCACAATTTTTTTTCCTTTGAGGAGTGAAGCATTCGCATCCATGGTACAAAAGAAGAAACCCAGGGCTCAAAAAACACTCAGTTTGTAATTCGGGCGAATTAAAGATTTTCTAATAACTCATTGTGGTGGCCACAGTAGAGATATAACATAGCGATGACAAGGCACAAACACACTACAGCACCTGTCCGCAAGTTGATTTCACAAACACCGTTTTATTTTCGGATTTCAAAACCAGTTTGAATTACGAAAATAAAATGGTGTTTGGAATTTTACTTACACAACTTTATATTCAGCTGGGAAAACCCACTGTTTCCACGATCCTACCTACCTGGTCTCGTACCATGCCTAAAACTATAACGTTGAAGATGAGGGTGCAAAATAATCAGCCCTATCATCGTAACAGATCGGATAAACATACGATCGTAGAGAAGTCCCGATCGTAACATTTATTTTGTTTATGGTATCCATTTCGTAAAGGAAACACTGACGCATGTAGTTGACATAAGTTTTTTTTTTTTGTGTTTACGTACAACCCTTCCGCGACTACTTTGCTGTCGGAGACATCGGATAGAACAGAAAACCAAGAAATCGGCATGCATCGCATGAATTCCGAATGCGTTCCCACCATTTTCACATTTAATCGCCATGCATCGCATGAATTCTAGATGCGTTGCGGTGAGTTTGACATTCTCATCGCATTGTTTCGTTCTTTTCGGAGATATGTCCGATTAAGCAATCTGAAACGTTACCATAATACAAATATCTTACATTTCGTACAAATCGGAATGAATTTCGTTACGATCTGTTACGATAATAGGGCTGAATAAATTAATGGCAGCTGCTCTTACTCAATGTATTAAAAAAAGTTACTTACCATTTCTCAATAAGGTTCTTCATACTTCATAGCGAAAAAATCAAACTGAAATCTAGATCAAAATAAAAGCCATTTTCTTACGACAAAATAATTAGTTTCTTTTATTATTACTAATTTTTTTCTTTCTTTTTTTTCAAATATTCAATATTTCGAAGTTCATAAAAATGTGGATAGCAGAGAGTTGAAAATATTGTTCTAATTTTTCTTTAAATTTACTTTTTAAATAAATATTTTAAAGAGTCGAGAGTGTTGTTGCGTTGTTTATACAACATTATGCTGGTACTTATGATGTGAGAGTGTTCGTCCATAGTGTATGTGTATGGTGTGTGTGTGTATTTTAACATAATTTCCTGTTGAAATTACATCCGTTGAAATAACAATAATCACATGCGACATAACCAAACAATAAATAAACTTCTTTATTTTTTGATTTAAACTAGAAGAACAAATCAAAAGCAACAACAAAAAAAGGAAAAATGTTCGACATTTTTAAGTTTATTTACACTTTTACTTAATTCCTAGAGCACTGTTTATTTAAAATTATTAATTTATTCGTATTTTTGTTAAATTTTCATTTCATAAAAATAAATAAAGAGTTTTTTTTTCTTCAAATTTATTTCGCCCGTATTCTTTTTTTTTATTACTTAGCAAAAAATTCATTCTTTTTAATTTTATTCAAATTGTTTGCTTTATATAGAGTTAAAATTTGATACAATTTGGTTAGTTCATTTGCTTTTAGTTTTCTATTTGTTATTGTTTGCCTTTTTTTTAACTATTCTTAGATTTTATTAATTGCACTTAATAAAATTTGTTGTTTCTTCGCATGGTTTCATTTTGTGTTTTCGATATTTTGTTTACTATTTTGGTAAATGGCTCTTGTGGCATCAAAGAAAATCGGTTACTATTAGTTTTTTGTTGTTGTTATTTTACTTACTTATTCTAGGGTTTGTTAAAGTATGTTAATTTCTCTCTCTACATATATACCTTTATTTATATTTTTTCTTCTTTTCAAAAAGTCTTTGGTTCATCAGATAAAAATTAAGAGTAACATAAGCTGTTGATTTTATTTTCTTTATTAATGTTTTTTTTTAATAGAAGATGTGATTGGTGATTGTATAAAATTAAAATAGAACAAAAATATAAATTAATAAATATAAACAGAAAATAGAAAACAATTAACAATAATATTTATATGTGTATATATATAAACAAAAAACAAAATATTTCCTTTAACAGATTAATTATTAATTTTGTAAACTGAACGCAGCTAGTTACTTATATGTGTCTGCTTTAAAAAAATAAATAATAACACGACGTAAAAAGTATTGCATAAAATATTATCCCAAGCATTACATTTAGAAGAATTATGGGTTCTTCATGGCGGGTATTCTTGTGGCTCATTAAACTCAATCTGGAGTTACCTTGATAGAATCTGGTTTCTGATTCTTTAAGTGATGGCTGATAGTTTTCAGGGCTCGCAACTAAATGGAGGTATAGGTTTCTTTTAAAAATTTGAGTTTTTCGTTGTGACAACAAGTTAATTGCTTGATCGTGCCCATCACTTCGTCGATGACTGTGCGAAAATAATGATGAAGCAGACAGGATGTCTTTGTGATTATTATTGCCGCTTTTCTACTTTTTTTTTATTGTGTGTGTAGTTTGTTTTAATTGCTGAAGAAAAATATATTCATATATGTTCAAAATCGAAATCAATAATTTTGAATTGCAATTTGTTTTGTACAGTTTTAGTAAAAAAAAGTTAGTATTGAATGAATGAATGGTAAAATTTAAAAAACTCTGTTTTAGTCTCAAGGTGTTTTTTGACAGAAGAGTGACTTGAACATTTAAAAAATAGAATTAAAAGGGCGTACGTTGGTTACGTGGAATCAAAATATTTAATCAGGAACATGAACATTGTACAACGTACTAAGAGCTAACTAGTTTTTACTGAGGAAGCGATGAATTTAAAATTGGCTTTATTTTTTTAGCTGGCATTTGTCTTTTACTATAAGAAGTTATGGCTGAAGTGAAGCTCCCAGCGCACAGGTGTAAGTAAACAAGTTTGTGATAATATTGGAACAAGGTCCTCGTCGTACGGTCTTCACAGACTAGAATGTGGCTGATGTAACGAGACTTGGCGTTTTAAGGGCCAACTATAATGCACTTTGCCGAGTTTACGCCTACTTAAACGAACGAGCCAATACACTGTTTTATATGACACTAACCATAATAGACTTTTTACTTAGTTTCGTTACATTTCGCTAAGAAGAGCCATTGAATTAGCTAACTTACGTAAATGTCAAAATTAAATCGTATTATGTATTAACCATAGAGGAATAAAGAAGAAGAGAAAAAACCAACACTTCTCTTACCCCCAATTTCCATTTGTCTACATTGTGTGGTGTGGTTTGCCCTCTTGTGTATCTCTTGATGTTAGCCAACTTTTTTTTAATGATATTGATGACATGGATCTAGACGATTTCTGGTTCATGTAGGATGGCGTGTCATGCCACAGAGCAACCAATCATCAAACCACAATCACAAAAAATTGCCAAATCGTATTATCAGTCATCTAAGCGGTTTCAATTGACCTCCTCGGATCTGGAATTTGACCTTTTTGTCCTTTTTTTTTGTACTGACTGTACAAAGACCGATGGACCGATGTTATGTCAAGAATTTGGAAACCACTCAATAACAAATTCGAGAGGAACTGGCAAGTCAAGAGAATTAAAATGCCATGAAAAGTACCATCGCTTAACCGTTCGAATTTGGCAAAAAATTGTAAATCCTTGAAATGTGCTAGGCCCATAGACCTCCCGAGTTTTGTTGGACCCCCTATTGCTTTTATTTCAAATTTATTTATTTATTTATAATACCAATTTCAAATCTATGGTTTGCTGGAGTTTAGGTGTCCAAAATTTTCTATGGGTAGGTCCCGGTGCTCCCCACGCTATTGCGACACCCTATTCATTTATTTTTATAATGTACTATTATTTAAAACACACATCAATCTCAAAAAGCCACATTTAAAATCGTTGACGTTAGTGTTCAAGTCTGTACTTTTTTCATCATCAAGCACTGAAATTCAAAATTCATATTTTTAATTTGCACCAAATCATATAATACC
Source organism: Melanostoma scalare (assembly GCA_949752695.1). Lineage (NCBI taxonomy): Eukaryota > Metazoa > Arthropoda > Insecta > Diptera > Syrphidae > Melanostoma > Melanostoma scalare. Next base: position 2,821,048 of record OX456985.1, read on the forward strand.
GATTCCTCAAGAATAACATTCAGCCCTATCACAGATTCCATCGTAGAAAACTTCCACGCGGAAAGCTAAGTTACGAACTACAAAAATTTGTGTTCACAAAATCCGATTGAAATCGAAGAAAGCATTTCCAGTTGCAACACTAAATACCACCATGCTGGTTTTCGACATCAGCTGTTTTTTACGCCAAATGTGCAAGATCATTCACATTTCTCTGCAAACACAACTTCTTTCGTATATTAAGAAGACGAATTTACATTCCACTTGGATATGGTGATACCAAATCTACGAATTTCGAAATTCGTTCCACTCCGAATGGATTATGTGAAATGTGATAGTAACATCGGAAAACTTATGTCGCTTTCCATTGGTTTAACTCGGGGAAGCACTCATTTTAAAAACCAATGGAACACCCAATATTTTTTCTATTCAGTTTAACGTAATTGCCTTTGTGTGAGTGAAACACCTATGGCTCTTAAAAAATATTCCTTGAAGAAAATTTTCTTTTTGACATTTAAGTAACATGTGTTAGTGCTTCTTGAGTCGATTATCACTTCAAATCGAGAAGCGGCTGTCACTCCTCAGAATCACGAGAAGCGATCTTTTTGCACCAATGTAACGGTTTGAGAATGGACGGATCTTTTCATCCAATGGAAAGTGACATTAGACTTTTTTCGATTACGATAGAATCTGTGATAGGGCTGATTGACTTCAGATAGATCAATTTCTCTTTAACTGAAATCAAAACTTAGTGGTGCATCGTTTCTGTTCTTCGCTATTTGTTATTAACTTTAATAAAAAAAAAAATTATAATATCACATATTAGAAAAATTAACAAAGACTGACTTGGTACGAGGACGATAAACTTTTCTGGGTTGATTTAAATTATTATTGATATCAAAGAAATAAAAAAAATATATATAATAATGTTAATGTATCTTTCCTTTACATAGCTGTATCACGCATAGAATATTAGCTCGTTTTAAGGATTTAAGGGTTTCATAGAATTTTTTATGGGCGGTTAATTATCCATAAATTGTTATAAAAAACGTACTGTAACTTATTCATAAATTAGTAGACACATTCAATAAAAAAAACTCTTTAAGTTCTTTCCAAATATATAAGCATTGCATTCGCATCACAAATTATTCATACTAAATTAAAATTAGTAACTATTACTAACACATGTGGCATGGGATTCTATTAGTATTATGTTTTTTTTTTTAGTTTGTAATAAAAAATAAAAATATTCTTACGCTCGTTCGTAGAACAAAATGTAGGCACTAGAAGAAACTAAATGACTTTCCGACAATTCACCACTGACACTGGAAATAAAAATAAAATAATAAATTAGAAGTTTGATTCCAAAATTTAAAATACATTTTCAAATTATATATATAAGGCAAGACTTTTCACTCGCAAAGTAAGCAAAAGACAATTTTAAGCTCAAATTGGGCCAATATAGTCTAAAAATATGTATACTTCAACTTCACGTCACCAGCGTTGCCACTGTTTGAAAAAATTTTCGAAGTAGATATACAAAAAAAGCGCAGTAGATTACATTTTTATGCAGTAGATTATTTTTTTAAAGAAACTCATTTATAATCTTAAATCTATATATATAAAAATCAATTGCCGCGTGCGTTAGTGTCGCTATAACTCGAGAACGGGTAGACTGATTTGGCACATTTTGGTTTTGAATTATTATTTTTGGAAGTTCAGGGAAGGTTTTATAGGTAAATGAATGAATATAAAAAAAAGGATTGGAATATTATAAAAGCAACTATTTCTTTATTCTTCACTGTAGTTAAGAATAAGGAATTAATTGTTTTAAATTAAATTAAAACAATGCTTTTGCTTTTTTTAATCGTTTTTGACAATAAAAAATTTAAATAATAAATAACAAATAATAAGATTATTGGATTGTTGTTTTTAAGAATTCTTTTAATTTAATTTTTAAATTGGACAATAAATCGCTGACTATAATCACTTATTCCTATTTTATTTTATTTTCCTATTTTATTTACATAACCTCAAAAGTATTCAAGAACGGTAACGGGAACGTAAATGAGAGCTTAGTGTTTGTATTGAAGAGGCACCAAAACCATTGATCCAATTTGAATGAAATTTGGAACAGAAAAATGGTCTAGAACCTGAGAAATAACATAGGCTAGATTTCCTTTGCATATTCCCACGGGAACGGAAACATAACCGGGAACTTGAAAAATACTAGAGTGATTACAAAATCTTTATAATCTCTAGCCCAGAGTACCATGGACTATATGTCATCCCCTAATTCCCACAGGAACGGGAATTCAAAAACGATATAAAATTTATAACGCTATTACAGTACGACGTTATCCCCAAATATCTTAAAAAATATTTTATCCCCATACTACCACGAGAACAGGACGATAGAAAGAACATAATTCTTTCACTGTTAGAATGCTTCATTATCCCTGAGTAATATAGACTATATATCATCACCACTTTCTCACAGGAATGGGAACGGGAACTCAGAGACCATTGTACCGATTTCAATACGGTTTTCACTATTACAATACGGTGTTATTCTCAAGTTACATACATAGGTTGTATTTCATCCCCATACTTGAACTAGGAAAATAATGGACCGATTCCAAAAATTCTGTCATCGTTAGAGTGCTTAATTGCCCCTGAGTAACATAGACTATTATTTCATCCCCACTCTGCTACTAGAATGGAAACCTGGAAACTAGTTTATTTAACTTTCAATTTGATAAACGTAGGGCCTAAGCTACGCCGGGCGGGTCAGCTAGTACACAAATAAATACATCAATTTCTTTTCAAAACATAAAAAAAAAAAATTATTCATAAACAAATTTAAAAAAAAAAATCTAATTCTCTCCATTGAAAACCCTATGGCCATAAGCTGAGTGCACCTATAATACGGGTGCGTTTGGAAACTGGTTGTATTCAGTATATATGGACTGAACACTCATTTATGAGGATTGCAATTACTTAAGCTTAGTTTTTATTCGTAAAACCAAAAGTGCAGTAGATATCTTTTTAAGGCAGTAGAATCATTTTAGGAAAAAAAATGCAGTAGATCTACTGCAATTGCAGTAAAGTGGCAACATTGCACGTCACTGCTCTTCGGATGTGGAACAGGAATGGTTGCGTATGATAAGCCTCATTGAATTCTGACTTTGACAACACACAACCAAGCACAACTCAGTGCTTCAAAAACTCAATGCTGTCTTTTGTCGCTTAAGACAAACATTCCAACTGCCATTGAAAAGCTGTCAGTCCTTGGAATGTGCCCTTCGTTGGAATGATCACATCTTTAAGTCTTCAAAAATAATGCAAATTGCTTCGGTTTCTGAAAACAATGCAGGAAACTTTTCGTACCCCTTTTGGTCAGACTACAATTCATAAGGCCAACATTCACCCAAAACTAGAGTACAGCCCCCTTTTTTGGTTACGTGCCTCTCAAAAATCCTTTCTTCTATCTAATATAGTTCAAAACAGAGCTTTTGATTCTCTTAGACACCGTCACAATATTACCTGTCTCAATCCATTTTACCAAATTTTTACTAGGGTCGCATTATAAAACTACGTGCAGACGGCATATAAAAACCGCAAACGTTTGTGGTTCAGTGGTCATAATTTGCCACCATTGACGTATATTGTCTGTGAAAACTCTTTTGGCACAGTCCGCACGTGTAAGTAAATTGTCTGCGAACGACGTGCGACGGCGAGATCGCTCATAAATGTGTGGCTTTTTTGAATATTGTCTGAACACTTTTTTGTGACAGTTTGTGTGAATGTGCGAGCATTTGCGATGGTCCCAATCATTTTGCGGTGACACGAAAACAAGACAGCAATTGTGCATATTTTACGCTCTTTTAATAGTATGTATCAAATAAAATTAAATCCCTTACGTTATGTGGTCCCTGAAATGCGTTAGGCCCCAAGGGTCCTTCGAACTTGGTTGCTCAACCCTTTTTAATTATTTTTATTTGGGGTTGAATTCAAACGAAGAGTTATTTAGTTTGAAAATTTTACAAGCTAAGTTTCTGCTCCCGAAAACATGCTCGACTTAAATAAATAAACCCTTTGTGATATTTACTTACACATTATCGTTGAACTCGTGCCATTTCTTGGTGATAGGATGTTTACATAACGCTACATAATGCCCACCTGCTGTTGAACCTGTTTAAATAATTATAAAAAAAAATTCTCGAAATTATACATTTTAAAATAGTGAAATAATGCAACTTACCCATGTGGTTTGAAATCGCATACAGCGTGTAGTAAGCATTTGTACTTGAATTCGATCCATAAGGACCCATATTCAATTCTCTTTCGCCAGTTGGGAACTCTACAATATTCGACATTTTACTCCACCGCGTTTCCGAGAAACGTTTCAAATCTGCAAGAAAAAAAAAACAACAAAGTATGAGTCAAATTCAAACAAAAAACTAAATTATACACTCACGTATAACCAAATACTTCGGGAATCGTTGAATTGTAAAGCTTTTCGTACTTTTCCGTCGTGTTTGGCATTTTGAACAGGTTGGCATCTCGTCCCCATCGAGAACCTCTTCACGGATAAATAGATCTAAACAGGCTTCTATTTTACACCGCGAAGACGATGGAAGCGGTACACTTAAATCCCAAACTGGATCGAAAGTAACACTTGTATTGCCACAAACAGTACACCTAAGTGTACTTTTTAGTTGGCCAACAAACAAATCACGAATCACAGAGTTCTCTGCTTTTGCGTACCATTCCCACGTTATGTCGGCCTTTTTGTTATCACTAAACGAAGACAAATTAACTGTAAAATGTTTAGTAAAAAAAAAACACGTAGGCTTACCTATAACTTTCTTCAATTTTAAGAAGATCACCCTTGACACCTGAATTCAATGCCGAATGCAGAGAATCCAAAAAGAAACGCAAAAACTCTTGAGCATCTTGCTGATTGTAGTCACTGTACATTCGGTGTTTACTTGAAAATGCCCGTTTAAGTTCGCTCGGTGTTACACTGTTCACATTGGCCGTCCACATTTCCCGAATTAATTTGGCAAACTCTGAAGAAGAAACATTGATTTAGAATACATTTTATAGTGTCTACGTCTATGTTGTAGAAAACACATACCACTTAAAATTTGTTGATCCTTCGACGATGAGGACCTAACACCGTTTTGTGTTTTCAGGAATTTTGTTAGCTCGCTGGTGTGACTTAGACATTGAATGACAGAGTTCATGAAGCACGTATTGCCGATGTTTCTCAGTCCGCATAATCCTGTGAAGAGAATGTGATGTTGGATCAATATAAATTACATACTGTCACTAAACACAAAGTAATTAACCGGCTTCAAATGAATACAATCCGAACATTCATAAATTTACAATACATTTTCCAAATAAAATAAAACTTCAGAACTACTTTCTGACGAAATGAAATGAGCTTCCTTTAAATAGAAGACAGAAAAGTATAGGTTGTCGAAAACGATAAAAATCATTAATTCTGTGGGGCTAATGAGAGCATCAAGGTGTTTGTGCTGAAAAAAGGGAATGGAGGGGGACCTTCGATTTTCTGCCTGTTCTGAACGGCTAATTGAGAAAGCGCTTTTCATGGCAATGAATAACGGAAGACTTGCCAATTCCTCGCGAAAGGCGATACACGTCGAAAAAAATTTGTTTGCTCTGTAGGAATCCGAACCACGAACCTCTGAGTTAACAGGCAGACATGCTAACCATCACACCACAGGTAGCACAGGTACTTGTGCTACGAAGGAAATATAAAATAAAATAAACTCTAAAATGAATTCGACAAAATCGAATTGGAAGTTTTAATGGCTTACCCTGATTGAAAACAAAACAGAAAATTTAAGTACGCTGTTTACTTAACGAATATAACTTACCTTCTTGTTCAGGCTTATCATCCAAAGTCGTAGATGACAATTTGCTCGATGATGACGAATAATCATCTGACAGATTCCGACTGGAAATAGTCGACGATCTGCTGGTATCACGATCCCAGTGCCGTGATGGATTCGGCGATATTGGTGGAAGAGTGCTTCGCAGCGATGACGTATTCCGAACCTAATCCCCACCGAAAAAAAGAAGTTATTAGACGTGTTTACCAGAATTTAATTGAAAATATGTTATTTGCGCTTTGAGTAATAAAAAAGAAAGTTTACAGAAAATGGAAGAAATGAAATTAACAAAATTACCACGATTTGTAAACATTCGGCGAGGCTTTTTTTTCTTTAGATTTTTAATTGAACTTTAAGAATGAGAAAATGTAAGTCTTGTGAATTGAGTGTCATATTGTTCTGAATTTCTTCCATAAACCAATGTCAATTTGTGATGTTTTCAAAGCAAAAATAAAAACATGATTAGGAGGACAAAAGAAAATTGTATTTATGTTAAAATAGTGAAGTGATTAAAACAAAAATTACTTAACAGTTATAGAGGACAAATAAAAAAGCATGCAAAATCAGTAAAAAGCAACACATTGTCACACAAAGCATTTTTAGTGTACAAACCAAATTTATTTTAAGAAAACATTGCTACAGAAAGTTTTCATTTAAATAAATATTTTCAACAATAACTTCATAAGACCTTTAATCTCAACAAATTAAATAAAAAAGCTTTTAATTACTCAAGTATTTCTTCAACAACTGCTTTTCATTTCGTTTTTCTGGGCACCGTAACACTATAATTAGCAATCACCTGAATAGTTTGGGTCAGTGAAACTCATGAGCACGGGGTTATGCTAACAACATACAACTGGAGAGATAATGAGTCCAGAAATGCTTGTAGAAGTTCTAAAGCCATGGCAATGATATTTTACTAATTGGCTTTGCTTGTATTTAAAATAAAGGTTAGTCATATAAAATTTGAAAATTTATAAATATGTATCTTAAAAACTAGGACGGAGTACAAATGAATGAATGTCAAAATATGGGTTTTTTGAGCGCTGGGTTGCCCTCTACTCGAGTTGTTAGGTCGAGTTCAGATAACGAACAGGTTTTTCAAATGGTAGACAGGAACGTGCGGTCATTTCGTGGTTTGAGGGGGGAGACTTTAAAATTTTCAAAAAATCAATTTTTTTTTAATTATATAATTTGAAAGTATGATATCCAAAGAATGTTATGACCAAAGGAAAACAAAAACAAAGGAAAATATCGAATAGATGCAGAGTTATCGCATTTAGAGCGCGAGAACAACATGCGGTCGGGTGATGAGTCAGATAGCTCAGGTCGTTAGAGCAGGAGCGACCTTCGCTTCAGAATACCCTCTATTGTTGACCTCTGTATGGAAATCGAAGGTCTATTGTACGAAGAAGTCGAATGTCTATTAAGGAGTTTTCGATGTCGCCGGAAACAGGTGTCCGGAAAACTTCAATAACGCCGCCATCTTGTTGGTCATCCCATATAGATACAATTTTTTTTTGAAAATGATTGGGTTACTTTATTCTCTCTAAAAAAATTCCAAAAATACATGTTTTTTATGCTCCTAAAGTGAACTCCCCCCTCAAGTTTTTTTTTTTTTTTTAGAACCGGAAACCCAAGTTTTTTTTGACCACTCATAGGGTAGTCAAAAATCCTGGGGAACCTAATATCAAAAGAATAACCAAAGTAAATTTGAGCAACAATGATTTCAGGCGCTTTTCCAGAGTTGAAATGAAAAAAGAAAGTGAGGAAATTCAACATTCTGTCGATCAACATGTACAGAATGTACAAAATGTATTCCATTCAAGCGGGACTACAAACCTTGTGGTGTATGTAACTCCGACATTTGCGGATCATTAAAATAGAAGATGTAACATTTGATAAATAAGTTCTGTTTATCTTTGGACTTAATCAGACCGATTCTCTTTACAGGCTCAGAGATATACAATCGTGTCTTTCGATGTTTGTAACTAAAACGGCTGGAGAATCTAAAGAGTTTTCGGTTTAGAATTTTAATTTATGGCAATCCTGCGAACATGAGAAGCCGTTCTAAATTGAGATAGTTAAAGGACTTCGGTGGTCGATACATGCATGTGAATATCGAAAAAACAACAAAAGATATAGGAAACGATGACATCTACACAGAGATGTTGGAGTACCTTTGGATTTTCAGTAAAAGTTGACTATAGCGTATAGTCTCCAGGGTTTGATTGTATTTGTTTTCATATTTCACAAATCCTGTCATTGGCTTCTTATTGTTTTTATTATAATTGAGATGTGATTTAAGAAAGCAACAAGCAACACATCACGGGCCTAAAAGCAATAATTAGCTTAATTAATTTTTCTCTTGTTTTACCGGGTTTTCCAATCAGAGTTTCTAAAATTTTACGACAATTCTGTAATGTCACTTTCCATTGGACGAAAAGAACCGTTCAACAGCGTCCAGGAGCACTTTTAAACCGTTCCATTAGTGCAAAATAATCGCTCCTCATGATTCTGAGAAGTGACAGCCACTTCTCGATTTGAAATGAGAATCCACTCAAGAAGCACTAGTACATGTTACCCATATGTCAAAATGAAAAGTTTCCACAGGAAATATTTTTTATGTGCTATAGGTGTTTCACTCACACAAAGCCAACACGTTAAGTTTAGCAAAATCTATTTTAGGTATTCCATTGGTTTTCAAAATGAGTGTTTCCCGAATGAAACCAATGTATAGCGCCATAAGTGTCATTTTTGTTTCATTCTCAATTGAAGGAAACACTTGAGAAAATGTCTGGCAATGCAACATGAATACAAAAAGCTTATCAGTTCTATTCAATAATAGTTGTTCAAGTTTTCAAATTTTGATTGATGCTTTTGTTCTCACAACTAGAGTCAAAACTTTGAGGAAGTTTTATAAAGTTTTCTTCAAAACTCTGAAGAACTTATAATGAATCCAATCCTAATACGATCCAGAAGAAATCGATGGTAACCCTTTTAATAAACATCTGCTGCAAGTGTGTGATAAACTTTCAAGCCGACATGTCGACAATCCAAAACAAAAACAGGAACTGCTATAAGTTTTGACTTAAGAAAAGGTTCAATAAATTGAGCCTTTTTTCGATGGATCTTTTGTTTTGGCGCCGACAAAGGCATAAAACAATAAAACAAAGGGAATCGGTTCCACCAAAGCAAATTAAAAAAAAAAAAATAAACAACTACCATACCACTACAAAACGAAATAAAACAAAGCACTACCTCCGTCGAAACTATGCTAGGTCTTTATTTTTATGAACAAAGCAGTCAATGTGTAAATGTAAAATAATACAAAATGGCGTTTATGTGCAATAGATAGACTCATCTTATTTACAACCGAAAATAACAAAAAGAAACCTTTTCCACCATATTTTACGTATACATGTAGTAAAGACTTCCCTACGAGATTCCAAAAAAAATGAAGACAGAAAAGAAGAGGAGAAAAAAAGTGTCTAAAGGACCACTTACACTGTCGTCAATGTCAGAAATTTTATTTGACGGCGATGGTGATGAAGAGGCCGAGGCCGAGGAAGCTGATGGCGGCTTTTTTTCATTCGATATCGTTTTTGAAGTTACCGTCGAAAGTGTGGGCGTTGGACAGGTTAACATTGACACCGTTGTAAGTGTGATTTTGTCATAGATGGCACCACTTTTGACCAAATTCGATGTACTTCCATTTAGGAGGCCGCCAGTGATGGTAGTTATTGAAGTCTTTCGCAAATTTTTTGGCGAATGTGAAGGCGAAGACTCGGAGCTGCGATTTCGTAGGATCAGATTGTTGCTGGCTATACTACCACTGCTCGTACTAGTGCTAGCAGCTAGATTCGATGTGATGCTGGATCTTTGGGTATTGGCGGTGCTGCTGCTAGTGGCTGGCGATGCTGAGCGATCCCTCAGCGGAAGTCTTCTGTCGTAGTCGTTGGCTAGTTGTAAATTGGTGGTGCTACTTCTAGTTGGTAGACGTTTTGCTTCGGCGAGTGTATTAAATTTCTCGATAGACGCCTTAATACTAAATGTATCGTGGATGATGTCACGCTTGCGCCCGCCCATCAGTGGCAGCGTTGACGATGGAGACGACGTTGCTGTCGCTGTGGTCGATGTCGGTGCCGATGATGACACTGGCGGTGACGACGAGAGTAAACTTCCATTCTGATACTTGTACTGGTTGACCTTTTCAAAGAGTAAACTCTGATTCGACGTGGAAATAATGGAAGATTTTGGTCGTAGTTTCGGTTTGTGCTGTCTTTGTTGGTGTTGATGTTGCTGACGTTCGTTATCATCGCTGTCGATGTACTTGATGTCATCCAACAACTCCGAATTCGAATGCAGGCAATGCATGTTGTTGTTGGCGGACAATTTATTCAAAAACTTGTTGCTGTTATTTGGGGCACGATGAATCAGGGGCTTTATCAATTGCTGTTGCTTAACAACGGTAACACCCAGCTGCTTGCGATTGTCATTGATGGTACTGACAACACTACCAGCACCACGTCCTGCTAATGGTGATCCACTATTCTCACCACTGTTGCTGCCACTGGCGGCGTTGTTGTTATCGTCCTCATTATCATTGTTATTGTCATCATCATTGTTATTATTACCGTTACCGTTGTTGTTCTCGAATCTTTGCCTCGATCGAAACACCTGAGAGCGTGCCAAATCACATTCGTTCTTGAGGAAGTTCTGATCCTTAAAGGCGGATATTAGAAAGAATTGTTGGTTACCAGCTTTCGCCGATGATGAAGTTGCTGGATTGGAAGTGATGTTGTTAGTTTTTGTTGTTGATGTTGATGTTGTTGTGGTGGTGGTTGTTCTGTTGGTGGCAGCAGAAGTGGTCGTCGTGTTGTTGGAGGTGGCAGTAGTGACTTTAGCCTCAACACTACGTTTTTGCTTGGGGAATTTCAAATTTTTAAGATTAGCATCTATCATATCTAGCTTTTGTTTTGATTTTTTTTAAAGTTTTCTTTTTTTTCTGACTAGTGGGTTTTTTCTTTTCTTTTATTTTTTAAACTTTTACTCACGATGATGCACTCTAGAGTCTCTGTTTCGCTTTACACAATAAACACCTTAAGTTTTTTTTTTCATTTGTTAAGTATGTACAGTAAAATATATAAATATTTATAGAATATATGAATATATATTGTTCACCCTATGATATCTATGCACACGCACGTAAACACTATTTTCTTTTTTTTTATTCTCAATTTTTTATTAAATTGGATTTCTGTATGGCGTTAACACTCTATATGTTATTTTTATTTTTATTTGTGAGCCATTTACGAATTGTACGTCTAGAACAGAGAAAAAAATTAATAAAAAAATGTCATTTTTGCTTTTGAGAATGAAAAACGGGAATTTTTCAGTTTGGTTTTTTTAAAATTTTTTTTTTGTTTATTTTGATTTGATTTTAAGAAACAAGCAAAAACAATTTGAAGCATTGCTATGTTTTCTTTTTTTTTTTTGTCTACGAATTTATTGGTTTTTTGATTTGAAAACTGAATAAAATGATGGCGCTAGCAAAACAGAAAGTCGTTTAACGATTTTTTTTTTTCAAAAACGAGTACAATATAGGAACAAAAATTAAGGTTAGAAATAAATTTGGCGCAAATTTTTGGCTAAGAACCTAATGGAGTGATACTATGAAAGAAAATTAATAGAAAACAAATATGGTTTTTGAATTCAAGCTGAGAGATACATAGTGTTTTATTTGGGCGTGTGTATAGTGTATTAAAAGATTTAACATTTCTTATAACATTTGAGAAGCAAGCTGTTTCAAAACAACAACATAGTCTGATAACAATCGGATAAGGATAAACAGAAGCCCAAAGAATAACTTTTTCTTTTGAAATAGAAACGATTCTATAAGAAAAACTGAAATTATGAGTTCATGAGCTCAAGCGATACGGTCCACCCACCTCAAACGGATCAATTTGTAGACAAAATTTATAGTATACAAATTCTTCAATTTTATTTACTGTCAACCTACCTACCTTTTTTCTATCAATTTAAATTTCTTTAAGTTTTACCTGAGTTATCTGTTATTTGAATTATTTTTATACTTAATGCGTTAGATCTTTCTCCCTTCCTTACTTTCTAAAATTATATCTTTTCGAAAGGCAAAGTAGTAAAGCACCCAGACTCGTAGGCAAAACACAACTTCCATGTATAAAAAAAAAACTTCCTTTTGCAATTCTTGTTCGGTGAATTTATGTTTTTCATGAGCAATTGAATAAGATGATTAATTCATTAACTTGTACATGTTGTCATTTATTTTTCAATTCGACTTCAAATAAAATCTCATTTATAGGTAAAAAAAAAGAAACAAAAAGCAGAACTCAAATCATTTTTATGCTTTTAACGTCTGAAGATTCATTGAAATTGTATAGTCCGTATGAACTCCAAAACAGCTGAATTGATTTAGCCAAAATATCAGGTAGTTTTTAGATTGGCCCAGCAAATCATCCCCGAAAGTTTGGTAATAATCGGATCACGAAACCTTCTTCATTATTCGAAAATTTGGTGTCAACAAAGCTACGAGTAAGTTAGACTCGTCGGGCGGATCAGTTAGTATATGGAATAAAAATGAGTTTGAATGTTTCTAATCATCTGCGAAGATAGGTAAAGGTACCTACTGCTTTATAAAAAATAGCATTTTTTCTTTGTTAAATTTTTTTGCAAAATATGGCTATTTGAACGTTATTTTAGCACCACATTTTTGATTGAGACAGCGCCCTGTCTTAGCCAAGAGTCCTCGCTACAAGGGGTGAGTTTCATGTTGCGCAGATAAGTTGGAATAAAGTAAATGAGTTAAATAGCATGGTGCTCCTGGTGTAATGGTTAACATGTCCGCATGTTACGTGGGAGATTCGTTGTTCAAATCAAGTACTCCAATAGTAAACTCATTGCCATAAAAAGCGCTTACTATATTAGCCATTCGGATTCGGCAGAAAATTGCAGGTCCCCTCCATTCCCTCACAAGGTATGCTCGTGATAAATGCACTAGGCCCAGGAGCTCCATGTTCTGTTGCGCGACCCTATGTATGTATGTAGTTAAACACGTTTATCTGGTCTCAAAAGGTGCATGGCGCTCCCTAGAACAATAAACCATCAACTAGATTTACCATATCAAATCACTTATCTCGTTATGGATTTCCGAACTTTATAAGAGGCCAACGTTGACGAAGACCAAGAGCAACAATGCCAATAAGCCTTCAGAACCGCAAACTCTAATAAGAATCTAGGTTTTACTCGACTCACAAAACGAAACCCACGTTAACGTCGCATAATAAAAACTTGTGTGCTGCAATACTTGAACATATGAAACCTCACAAATACGAAATTTATCAATGGACAGTCAAAACTTCCGTTGGCTCCGTTAATTGTGAAATAAAACCCGATCTCGAAAAATCAAGGTAATCTTTTAAAAGACATTGCTCATCTTAGTCCTGTTTAATGGCAGAGAAATATTGACATTATCAAAACCCTTGGTCGTTCCCAAAAAAAATAGTCCGAGCGATTTTTGGTTTTATTCGAGAAGTCTATGTGTGGAGAAGAAGATACAACGAAGAACTGTATGAGCGGTATCGCGAGAGTGCGAGTACGATGAATGGGACATGTAAAGGTGGTTGGACACCAACGCTCGAGCTAGACTAATTTTTGAAGGCACACTGTTCCAGAAGGAAAAGACCTCGTCTCGCAATCAGTTGGAAGGAAATCAAAATTGTTGCAAAGGTTCACGCAGAACTGTATTAAATAAAATAAATAAATAGCACAACAGATTTTTTGCCGGTTCCGAACGGCTAATTGAGAAAGTTCTTTTCATGGCAATGAATTTACTATCGGAGGACTTGCCAATTCCTCGCGAAAGGCGATACCCGTGGAAAAACTTTTTGCCTCTGCTGGGACTCAAACCTCGAACCTCTGGGTTGGCAGGTGGACATGCTAACCATCACGCCACGGGTACCACAAACACTGTATTATCAACCTAAATAAATACAAGAAATAGTACGATAATGGGGACAGTAAATCGGTTGAACTCCAACGCTCACAAGAACTTTTACTCCTATTACAGTAGTCTGACCGTATTTCAACTCGGGTCATTTTTTACGTCCTTTGTAAAATAATATGCATTCAAAACTAAAACAATGATATGTGCATTTTTCAATGCGCACAGCTGAATTCATTTCTTTCAACTTCGTTCATTTAAAAAAAGAAGAACAAAACCAATCAGCTCAGTTCACAGTTCACCGAATTCAGTTCAGAGATATGTTTTTAATTTTTTAAAGTTTTTTGTTTAAGTTTCTGAGACAGACTACAGAATCTATATGATTTTACTAAGGTGAATTCAGTATGTTTTTCTATAGTCGAAGTCTTGAGCTGAGTTCTAATGAGAGTTCGTCCTCAACTCTTACATGAAAACGACCAATATTTTCTTTTCATAAAAAGTAACGCTGGCATTGTAGCAAAGAAAAAATGAATAGTTTCTTGTACTTGTATCTGTACAAAGTAAACTTTGAAACATCTTTTGCAACTTTCACCGCTAATCCAAAGAATTCACACTGGGAAGGATGACGTTTTAAGTCTCTGACAATCTCAAACTAACTCCAAAACAATAGCAAAAGCAGTGTTTTGATTGTAAAACTGTTGAACCAGGAATAGAAACTATGTAGTCCTGCTAGATGTCATGTAATGTGAAGGGTTTTCCAATAGGTATGATATGATATGATTTTGCAGTGGCGTTTCGATCATTTTTACCGTAAACGTCGTGAGTTTCCTGATTTTGCCTTGGAACAACTTGAAACCGACAACGATTTTTAAGAAAATCATCTTTCCCGATGAGGCTCACTTTCAATTGACTGGTGCGGTAAATAAACAAAACTGTCAATTCTGGTGCGTTGAAAATCCACAAAATATTCATGAAAAACCATTACATTCACCTAAATTTACAGTTTGGTGTGGTTTTTGGGCTGGTGGAATCATCGGTCCGTAATTTTTTCAAAATGAAGCTGGTAACAACATTACTGTCAATGGAGAACGGCATAGATCGATGATAACCATCTTTTTATGGCCAAAATTGGAAGAAGTTGGTCTTGACAACATTTGTTTTCAACAAGAAGGGGCTACTTGTCACAAAGCAATCAATTGAATTATTGCGAGAAAAGTTTGGAGATTCGATTATTTCAAGAAATGGTGATATTGAATGACTTTCAAGAAGTTGCGATTTAACACCATTAGACTATTTTTCAAGGGGTTATTTGAAGTCATTGGTCTCTCAGGATAAACCAGATTCTCTTCAAGCCTTACAAGTCAATATTGAACGTGCCATTCATGATAAACGACTTGATTTAGTGGAAAAAGTGCTCGAAAATTGGGTTAATCGAATTTGTTGCAGCAGAAGAAGTCGTGGTGGTCAATTGAATGACGTTTTATTGAAAACTCAATTGTATTGATTGAACTCCACATTAAATCAAAAATATTTGAATTTCCTTAACAACAAGTGTGGTTTTTTTAAAAAGAAATCATATCACTCTTATTGGAAAACCTTTTATATACTATATTTACCTGATATGTGGGTTTCAAACAATCCACTTTATTTCTCCCCTAAGATTTTATGATGATGGAGTAATGGATGAACAAAGTGATTAGACGATGACATCCCATATTCATCATAAAAAAAAAAATATTTTCCACTATATTTGTTGAGAACATCGACAAAATCCAGAAATGACTATGGATTAATAATAAATTGGAACAAGAATGTGCAAGATTGGAAGTCCATACAAGAATTTTTATCTTAATCAAAATAATCCTATCGTTTTAATAAAATCATTAATAGGTTTTCATTGTTTAGTGGTTAGTAGCAAAAATCAAATAAAATCTTAAAAACAACATTCAACAACTAAGAGAAGCCACACATGGGATTTTCAATTTATTTTGCGCTGCAAGTAACACATTGTGTGCATTAGTAGAACATTGCTTTTTCGTGAGGAGGACAAAATCACACAAACAATTTAAAAAATAACGAAAGGGCCAACATTAGTTCCAAATGCTTTCAGGACACGCAGGATGTCTATTCCCATTTGTTTTTGGTTAGTTCTTTTTAATTTTTTTTTTTAATTTTAATTGTTTTATTGATCGAAAGAAGAACACAAATTCAATCAGGAGCAGGTTAGGTGTTTTTACCTTGGTAGCCAATTGTGCGGTGTCCTTTGTATCCTGAGAACTAGATGAACTAGTTGTATTGGTTGTGGTGGTATTGGTGGTAGGAGATATGCATGATATTTTTAAATCCCTTAGACTACTACTATCATCCGGCAGGTCATAGCTCGCATGTAGCAACAATTTGCTGGCACTGCCGCCACCATTACTTTTGCTATTGCTAGTCGTTCGTTGTGGCACAGACAAATACGTGTCTGTGACGACGGAGCATGAAGGAACTTCGCTATTCTCTCTAATCGTACCATTTGTATATCGACTATACCTTTTGCTATTATTATTGTTATTTGTGATATCGTTATTACTACTGATTCTACTAATTGAATTGCTACTTGTATTTTTGTAATCATTACTTAATGATGTGGAAGAAGAAGAAGTTGTATTAGCTGCATTGGCTGTTGATGCCGTTGCTGCTGATGCTGCCGCTTCAGACAGTGAGCTGGAACGTGACAATTCAGTTTTTGGTATATAATTTGCTGGACTATATTTTTCGTATATTTCCAAAGCAGATGTCGCTACTAATCGTGCTAATGATGATGATGGATATGAGGAGGATGATGCTCGGGGATTCCTACTACTTGTACTACTGCTACGTTGTGGTTTCGTGTGACTGTTGTTGTTCTGGTTGCATTCGGTGTTTTCTGTGGCTCTCTTTTTTGATTCTAAGTCTCTCTGCGGGTGTAGCAATTCATGGTTGAGATCAAATTTTCATTTTAGTTGTCGAATTGTCGATGGTTTGTGCGATGATGGAGAGGTTGGATTTGGGAGGAAAATGATGATTCGTGGTTGTGGTGTTTTTGTTGATGTTGTTGGTTTGTTTGTTTTTGAAAAAAGGTAAAATTCGCATTTTTTTTTTAAATAGTAATTGAAGATTAAACAAAGTATGTGTTTTGGTGAGATTTAGTTAGTAAGTACTGAAGCTCAAAGTTTGGTATCGGAATTTCAAAAAGCTTAATCATTGAAGAGTCTTCTTTTTAACTGAAAACTTTTGCCAAAAAAAATTCGTATTCGAACAGATTTCCGGAAGCATCAACAAGAGAAAGAGAACATTATTTAAAGATCTAAAAAAGTTACTAAAAAACCTTGAAGTTGGTTAAGGTGGCTATCGGGAAACAACCGACTTAAACTAATAATAGGTCCATTGTGCTACAACATAAGAACATGTATAATTGCTTCTACTTTAACATTTTGAGAATTCAATATAGCGAGTCGCCAATAAAGTAACGTGGGGACGTCCACAGTCTTTTTTTGGTAGTCAGACAGGTGGTGATGTTTGTCCAAGTAGTGTTTTTCATCCCCATGAGCCTGTTCATCATGTTGGGCATGCATTGGTATGGAAGTTTATTTTCATATGAGTTCATCGTCTTTGCAATTAGTCGGAATGTCCCTGTACCCTGGCAAAAGGTGGAATGTCATACTCTTCTTTCATCTCCAGAAGATACGATCGATAGTTGCAGGCGGTTAGAGAGTTAGTAGAAATATTGTCGAAGGATTTAAAGGTTGGTTGTCTATCCAAGAAAATACGGATATTTGAAATGTGGGTTTCTCTGACCCATGAAGAAGTGAACTAATATATGGGTAGCCGACTGCGAAAAATATTAAAGCTATGTGATAACCAATGCGTGTTTGTCACAACCAAATCAACAACAGATGCAATAGGGCTTTTCGCGAAGCTATCTCTTTCTAATTATACCTCGTATTTCTTAAAAGTCAAATGACTACTTGTATGAAAATATTGCTGGCGGCAGTACGTAGAAATATGAAATATGTAGTTTAAATTAGTTTTTCAAAGACGTAGGTTCATGAAAAAAGGAAAAAAATTGTGTTTATCAAAACTGTGACGTTTTAAAAACAAAACAATATAAAAGTGTTGTGAAGATGCCCGCGAATCGCTGTCTAAAACAATGTTCAAACCGTACAATGAAGACAGAAAACCGTAGATCCTATAGTTTTCCTCGAGTATAAAACAGAATTTCTAAGTTCTCTCAGAGGAAAGGCACAGAATGTGGTAAGAGTAAACATCTGAAACATCTGAACACTAAATTGGCTCGTGTCTGTTCCAGACATTTCATTTCAGGAAGGTAAATATCTGGTTGAAGGTTGTATACAAGTAGATCATTAATAAGAACTCCAGGGAAGAATGCAAAACTTTTGGATAATCTAATTCCAGATTGGGTACTAAGCTTATACACGCAAAAATTCAGAAATCTAGATAAACAATACTCAATTTGTATTTAGATTGGTCTTACTAGGAGTTCTTACTATAATCAAGCATCAAATATACCTTATAACCATGTTTACATAGGTACCTGAAATGAAATGTGTGGAACAGAAACAAGCCAATTTAATGTTCAGGTGTTTCATAGGAGCCAACAACGGCCTACGCCTTTCCTCTTAGCGATTTTTCAATCTAGGAGTTCTATTCCACAGTCGTGGAAAACTGAAGTCTACAGTTTTCTGTGTTCACTGTATGGTTTGAACCAGTTTGAACACTGTTTCACACAACAACTCAAGGGTATTTTCACAACACTTTTATATTATTTTGTTCTTAAGAGCTCGCAATTTCGATATACACACTCTTTCAATCTTTTTACTACAAATTCACTTCACTAAATAACAATTCTGAAACAATTTTATGTTTCTGCCTAGTACCGCCAAGAATGTTTTCATACAAGTAAATTCAGCTGTCAATTTTTTTTTCTCTCTCTTTTGACAGTGACACTATCGCGAAAAGCCCTATTCGTAGTATAAGGATCTTAATAGAAAAACATTGTGATTAGAGGATTTGCATGTTGTGCTGATTTACTTCGAGAAAGCAGTCGATCGACAACCACGATATCAAATATGGTTGGCCCTCAGATGACGTTCGAGGGATGTTTAAAGCTATATGAGAGGATATAGAGAATATTGGCGAAGGTTAGAAAAAAGCACATTGAGTCATTTGCTCTTTATTGCATTCATTGACGAACTGCTAGAAGACAAACTACAGAACACAAAGTACAGCAACTATTCTTTGCGGACGACGGAGCTATCATAAAAGAGTATCCGACATCCCTACAAGAAGCACTTGACGTATGGGTAGAAGTATAAGAAAGTAGTCCAAAAAAGACTGAGTTCTTGTATTGCCTGTTTTCTGATCCAGAGATGCCCATTCCATACATTTTGGAAATATGCTGTTGAAAAGTTTAAATATCTGGGATCTACAGTAAATGATAAAAAATTGCGATGACAATCACTCATCGAGTAAGCGTACGATGGACGAAGTGGAAAGGAAACTCCGCTATCTTCTGTCCCCTTAACTGAAGGGAAGACTTTACATCGCGGTTGTTCGTTCAGCACTAGCAAACGATATAAGAGTAAGTTGTCGCTTTCTGAGGTCAACTCGGCGTACTCAATAGACGGAGCACTAGTACGAAACAAAAAATGGGAGAGCTGCAATCCCTTCAAGGTAATGATGCTCGTAACGCCAAAAAAGAGAGAAGAAGAAGAAAAAGGAAATGAAGAAGAAGATGAAAAAGAAGAAAAAGAAGAGGAACAACAACAAAAAGAAAAAGAAGAAGACGAAGAAAAAGAGTTCAGTGTATGTTGGAAGCTTACTGTAAGACATAAGTGGGAAAAACTTTGAGATTTGTCAGGCTTAAGGAGTCCATTTGGAAGTAACTTACACAGTTGCGCAGCCAGCTACTTTGAAAGCTTTATTTGGGTTATACCACGATATCTGCTGGGAAAGGCATAGAACATAATCAAGCCTTATCGACCAATGTTCGACGATTTGGGTTTAGAAAGCTAAATAAAATATTGGTCTAAAGCGATTTGTTTTCTTTAACAGGCCTTCAATGAACACGGTTTCAAAAGGATAAAATAAAAATTCTCTTGGATACCATGAATAAATTACTAGCATTGGAGAAATGCCAAAATCTCTAAGAAGCACAATTAAAAACTCTCACCAAAACACATCCATTGTTGAATGATCACTGATGGAAGTATCAGTATCGTGATCAGACACTACGGCAAACTGGTTTTCATAATAATTATATTTTAAGCAAAAAAACTAAAGAAGAACAAAAAGATTCAATATATTAATTACAACTCGTGGGGTGTCTATGCATAACTCTTATCTAAATGATTCTACTAACTATGATAGCCAATAGGGAAGCCTTGGCACAAATTTGATTATTGATATTTGTTTTTCAACTTTTTCATTGCTGACTAAAGTTTTTTCTTGTGTTTTTGGCAGCAGTCGCACTATTGATAGTAAACTATTTTTCTAAACAACTGAGCATAGTCTAAAAATTTGTTAACAAACACGACCGCCGCGCCATGGTGAAGGTGGTGATTGTGGTGGGTGGTGTTGTATTAATAACTAATTCTATTTTATTTTTTTTGTTTTTTCAACTATTAAAATTAAAAACAAATTCAAAGTAATTACTTACTCCAAATCGACTCGATGATGTTGTTGTATCATTGTTTCCGCCGCTCAGGTACGAACTGGGACGATATGAGGAAAGAGCTGAAGAGCCACCAGTTAAGGCCGATGATGATGAGGTACTGCTGTAGGAGGTCCTACCAATTGAGGGATATGCTCCGCGTGATAAATATGAACCAGGATAGTAAGAAGAATTATTTGTATAGGTGGTTGATGGCGTCTTAGAGTATCCGTTGCTTCTGTATGTTGAACTATAGCCACTCGTGGAAGAAGACGAAGAAGAAGACAGTGCACTGGATCCTGTTGTGGATTTGTTTGTTAGGCTCGAAGAGTATGTTCCACTGGTTGTTTGCGGTATGTACAAACTGCCACTGGTTGTTGACGTTGATCTTCTAGGCGAAATTACAGGCATATTATGTGAGTATGTTGGTGTTTGTGTGTGTATGTGTGTGGAGGATTTTTAGTTTATTTTTCTTTTCTTTTTGTTGTTGTTGCTGCTGCTGTGTTGTTTTTCTTCAAGTTATTCGCCTTTCAATGTGACTAGATCAATAGCGATTTCTAACCTAACAATCTTTTTTGTTTTTCTGTAACAATTTTTGTTTATATTCCGTTTTACGGTTGTCAGTTTAGTTTCTTTACTTTGAGAGTATCGTTTAGTGGTTTCGAGGTATTGTTATATAAATAGTTAAGGTATGAGTTGATTTGTTGTTTGCTTTTACGATTAAATTGAGTTATCTGTAAAAAAAAATAAAATTTCATTTAATATGCTGGTATACATGATGATAGTATGAGTAAAAATAAATATTTTTATTGAAAAGTCTCCAAACAAAGGGAAGAAAAGTATGAATTTTAATCCTGAGAAAAAGTCATTCCTGGAAAAACATTTCCAAAATAACAACAAAATCATCGACTGATCAGAATATTGCCTGATACAAAACAAAAAAAAAAAGACGTGGCGTAATGGTGAACGTGTCGTAATGGTAAGCAGCGAGTTCGAGGTTCAAGTCCTAGAAACACCAAAGGCAAGTCCTCCGAGAGTATTAACAATGCCATGGAAAAGGCTTTCTCACCTAGTCGTTTGCGATCGGCAAAAAATTGTAGGTCCCGTCGATTCCTCAGGGCATGGTTGTGAGAAATGTGTTAGCACCCCGCTCTGTTGCACCACCCTATTAATGTGTTTTATTGTCATCTCAAAAGATTTTCTGCACCATTGCAAAACTTGCCTTATTGTACCTATGTAAAATCGCAAGTAAAAATTCAAAACAACAGCGGAACTAAGATCAGCGAGCGACAATCAAAACCTCATAAAATCCCGACAATGCACTGTGCCGTTTTGTCAAACAAAATTGATTCGTATCATTTATGACAAGCAATTTCATTTGCAGTGTTTATGAACCAGTTAATTTGTCTTTATTCTTATCCGATTGATAGGAAACTGCCCGGTGACAGGCTGTCTTAAAATAACCATTGCTCACGAAACCTGTTGGAGCAAATTTCACTCAAAAAATAAAATTTGTACTTCGTGTGACTGATAAGTGATTTGATTAGATATCTGAATTTTTAGAAATCAAACCACAAGACTAATTAGTTGCTCTCAATATGCGCCGTTGCTACATACTTTCATGTTTAGCTCTTCTAAAGATTATTGAAATCATCCCAAGATGAAAAGCGCGATTCTGCCCAAAAAATCATTAGTCACATTGACTTGCTAAAAAACACATCACAATTTGAGCATTAAGTGGAAAGTTGTGACTTAACTGTCACCTATGATGATTGTTAGGTCATAACTTCCTTGTTTGTGGAGACAAATCGTATGTAAATGCCAATGGTAATTACGAACTATCGTCAGATCATACCAGTTATTTTATCAAAGGCTAAGCAAAATAATAAAAGAAAGAAGATTTAGTCCGAGACATAAGCTTGCGTTGCCCAAGTGCATCGAATTACGAATGTGGTAAAAAGTTACGAGAAGTAAAATAAGTAATGCTGCTCTAGCCTTTGATAAGGTTTTGAACATTTGGACTTGAAATACTAAAATCCCACGATACGAACCGTCTCTGTAGTGTAAAGCACGACCAAATGTACTCAGAACTTAAGAAAATTGAAAATTGAAGTTTCATTTGTGGTTTTATTATTTGACCGCAAGTAAGAAATACCAATCCAGAGGAAAAAACTGGTAATCACCGATTAGTTTCATTGGAAAATACAATCGTATGAAAACCAAATGTGCGGAGATTAAGAAGAACTAAGCCTTATTAGCTTATGGTCTAAAAGCTATGGTAACTAAAGGGTCCGCCATCTAATGTTGTTTTTTCAACTAGTCCTTATTTCGTGAATGGTAACACTTAGATCATGTCTGATGTGACAGATAATTATTTTTATCCTTCCGCTGAACGAATACAATGCGTTTTCGCTTCGTTAAGTGGGCTTCGATCGACTTAGAGAAGATGCCGGTCTTGCCAAAAAATCATCTTTTCAGATGAAGCTCATTTTAATCTTGGCGGGTATGTAAACAAACAAAATTGTCGCATTTGGGGCACAGAAAACCCGCACACATACATTGAAAGCCGATACACCCAAAACGAGTCATTGTTTGGTGCTGATTTTGGTCCAGAGGCATAATTGGGCCATTTTTCGTTGAAAATGAGCAAGGAGTGGCCGTTACAGTCAATGGCGATCGTTATCGAAATTGAAGAGGAGGATATTGGCAACATTTGGTTTCAACAGGACAGCACTACGTGCCACACAGCCGAAGCTACACTCAATGTTTTGCGCCCTGTTTTTGAAGATCGCATTATCTGCCGCAAAGCTGATGTCGTTTGGCCACCTCGGAGCTGCGATTTGACACCGTTGGACTATTATTTGTGGGGTGCCGTAAAAGATAAGTGTTACGCCGACAAGCCAGAGACAATTGACGCTTTTAAGGACAATATTCGTGAAGCCATTGGTGAAATATAGCTGCACACAATCGATAATGTGCTTAAAAATTGGACCGATCGTGTAGGCTACTGCATGGCCAGCCGAGGCAGCCATTTGAATGAAATTATTTTCCATTACTAACCGGAAGGATTGTACTTTCAAAAAAAGAATTTGAGAAAAAATTCAATAGTTTTTTTTATAGCATTTTCAAAAAAAAAAAAAAAACTTATTTGGGGGACCCTTTACAGCCATGTATAAACTTCCCCTAACGTGAATTCGAAGTTAAGATTGTGATTTATACCACAACAATGACATAAAAAACGACATAAAAAAAAACAATAAGAAGTCTACTTAACATAATTTAAAATGAGTAGACGACATCCGAACATATCTAAGATGTTTGTTGTTCTTTTTTACCAAAAACTACAGAATGGATTTCAATTAAATTTTACAATAATGCACCTTATACATGAGAGCTTATACCAGCCTATGTGTTGGCTATAACTTATCCCAACATTCCGGCGGGCGGTTGAAGCATACAGGATGAAATCCTTGTCCCTATTTGCTCTGAACTTGGATTCTGTAACTTTTAAGACGAAAACCGTGTTTAAAAACCGGACGAATTTACCAAAATTTGTAAGACGATAGAAAA
Source organism: Melanostoma scalare (assembly GCA_949752695.1). Lineage (NCBI taxonomy): Eukaryota > Metazoa > Arthropoda > Insecta > Diptera > Syrphidae > Melanostoma > Melanostoma scalare. Next base: position 2,845,220 of record OX456985.1, read on the forward strand.
AAGACTGGAAGCGAAGTTGCATAAAACATTCATTTGACGATACAATCGACGATAACTAAATCTTCATAAAAATTACGGAATCCAGGCTCTGTTATGGCAAAGAAGTATAAAGTGTGATTTGTTCCAACTCATCTCTTGAGACTATATTTTTTATTAAAAGCAGAATCAACGATTTTCAATTGTCGAGCAGTGAAGTTCCCAATTTCAATTACCGCAACGTATTGTGTGACGTACATTTTTCTTTGTTTTCGAAAGGACAATGTCTCTAAAACACACACTTCTACATGTAAATAAATGGAGTCGCACTAGATCACCGTTAACGTTTTCATTTCTTACAGCGATATAAAAAATTGTAGCTTTTCCTGCTACTGTTTCAGAGGAACTCAAACCAATTTAATTTCACAATTAATCCAACGTATATCGTTAAATAAATAATAACAGCGTTTTAACTTCGCACCCGAAACAAGTGACAAATTAAGAAAAAAAAGAAGAAACATTGTATTTTTCATTTCAATACTGTGAAACATTTAGAAATATTTCCAAAATTTAAAATGTTCAAATGTTTTACAAAAACATCTAAATGCGATGTTTACATTTATTTTGGCAAACGTCAACAAAAACATACACTCATGTCTTGAAATAACAAAAATAGTTTTGTAAAAATAAAAATTTCTTACTTCCTTGCACTTGAAACCGGAGAGATCATTGCGAATACATAAATTTTGTGTTCGTTCAAATCATTTTTTAAACTTTTCATTGACAGCCACAATTATTCAATAAGAATCTCACACGGTTTTACATATTTCATTAGTTACTCATGGGCAATTCTGATTTTGTTTTGTATTTAACACCAAGTAGTGGAATTATCGTTAAGCGATAAGACAAATCCACAGCTCTTAAGCGAAGACAACGCGCAAAACTACTGCAGCAATGTGATCGAATAAAATCTAACCAATCGCGCGTGTTAGTACTTATAAATTTGATTGTGTAGCATGAACTTCTCTAAGTTCAAGATACAATTACCGTCTGAAATTAAGTGTGTGCGCAAGGCCTCTTCCTCCTTTTCGTTTTTACACATTCAACTAATTGTATTAGAATTTATAAAAAAAAGAGATAAAACAAAAAAAGCTAGAGAGGCTATGTGTTGTGTACTGTGAGTGTATCAGGTGTTGCAATGAGGAAGAGGCACCAGCAAATAGAGATTAGTTTGCGCTTCTTTTTTTTTAGTTTTTTAGTTTTATATAAAAAGTTATGTGCTGCATAAATTACATCACAAGCTCAACACAAATGTCTTTTTAGAAACGAGCTCAATTATAGATTCGACACTAGTGCATGCTAGAGCAACGATACAGTTTGGCTGTGTTCAATGACAACTCGCATATAGCAATGACCTGCGCTGGCGCTGCTTGGGCGTTTCAAATTTAATTATTTTGTGACAAATCGTTTTGATTTGAAAACGTAAATATTCGCACAGCCACTTTTAATCTCAGTCAACTAGTTAAAAATAGAAATACTTTTTCAAAGTGTGCTGTGGATTGTAGAGCTAAACTCTCGCTGTCTCGCGCCTACGTAGGTATAAATTTGTGTTGTATTTTTGTGTGGCGCGAAGCGACGACAACAATGCATCTAACAAAATCTATAAATCATATAGGAAAAGTTCGAAAATGCGGGCATCGGGCAAGCGGTGCAGGTGTCTGCGGCAAGGGCCCAAAATAGACTAATTCATAAGAGATTTTGAATTTTTTTTTCGATTTTGTTGGAATTCGAAGAAGAGATGTTTGCAAAACATGTTTGGGTTGAATATTATTCTAGCATAATTATTTATGTTGAAGAAACAATCTTTTCAGCGAGAGTTGTTGTGATGTGTGATTTTAGAAAGTGTTATTGGCGAGTTTATTTGTTTACATATTCTGTGTGTAGTAAGTAATCGAACATGGCTGTGATTTCGGTATTGAGGTAGTGAGATTTCAAAAACTCGTTCATTTGCCTTCATCAGGAGACGTAATCTTTTAATAGTCGACGAAGTTCATGGTCAAGCTAAATCGAAATCACGAAGTAGATGTCGGAAGAAGTCGTTCCCTACTGACTTCATTTCAATGCAAACTGCTCTCTGTGGACAGACGATTGTTCGTTGATTTTTGTTTTATTGCGCGAGTACCTTACACAAAACAAAATGATCCCTTGTGTGAAATTTGCTTTTCTAATGGTTGCATGGGGGTGATGGTGTTGAGTGGTACTTTAGTTTTGTGATAAACAACTGATTTTTTTTAAGATACATTCAATAAACTTGACGACTTTTTTAGTAACGTCTTTTGAAATGCGGGTACCTCGCAAGTCTGTAGTATTGAGTATTTTTATTTTCTTGACTACTGTATCTATTAGAATTAAATGAAACTTTACATTCAAAATACGCAGTACACTCTTTTTGTTGTTGTTTTTAAACAAAATCGAAATTTATTGCACAATCTAAAAAGCATCAGCCTTCAACAACAGTACAGTATATGCAACCCAGGCGTAGGCTTGGGATTTTTTTTCCACTGAACTTGGCAAATTTTTATCAATTCATTGCAATTGAACATTTCGACTTGATCGGCTCCCATGACAACAAAAACATGAAAAAAAAATTACGTATACGCCAGAGTGAATTAGTCGTGACTGCGCTTTTTTGTGCAGTTTTAACACTGATTTTCTAAGTAAGTAAATTAAATGAACGATATTAACATGAGCATGTCAAAAATTTGTTTCATTCAATTTGAAGGGGAAACACACACAACGTTCACCTAAGTTTTGCGTATAGGGGAACTGGCAACTACAGTTCTTCAAAGAATACAATAGCCGCGTCCTTTGGACACAACCATCTAAAACCATGTTCAGTTTTATACAAAATATAAATTCAAGAACCGACTATTGATAAAAGGCAAAGTTAAATCCTGAAGCGGATTGATCTCTCGAGTGTCGAATATAGTTTTAGTTTTTTATAGTTCATTTATAAAGAAAATGCCGTATATAAGTTTCTTTCTAAATGCAATGAAATGAACAAATTATAACTTTTCAAACACTCACATTAATTATAAAACAGGCTGCTGATGCAGACAAAGTTATTCAAGAGATATCTAACTTGATTAAGTGCTGCTAAATGTTTAGGCTTCTTGAGACGATGCAGGAAGTTCTGCACCCCTTCTGATCTGGCTACAATTTATAAGGCCTTCATCCGCCCAAAACTGGAGTATAACTCCCATATCTGGTCAGGTGCTTCTCAAACATCATTGCGCCTACTTGATAGGGTACAAAATAGAGCGTTAAAATTGATAGGTGATAGTTCAATCGTAGAATCGATTGATTCTCTTGGACATCGTCGAAACGTCACCTGTCTCTCTCTCTCATTTATCGATTTTTTCACAAACAGTGCTCTAGTGAAATAGCCAGTTGCATTCCTCCCCTGAAACAATTTAGCCGCAACACCCGCCTCGCTAGGAATGCTCATCAGTCTTACCTTGAGCCCAACTTCGGGCGTACAGTCAAGTATAGAGATTCTTATTTTAGTGACACCACCCGAATGTGGAATGCTCGACACTGTTTTTCCCCTACATTACGATTCACAAAAATTCAAAAGCAACGTGCATCGGTGTCTCCTTTCAAATCCTCTTTTATTTTCCTAAATGCTCGCACTGTGTTCTATAACATTATAAGGGTAGTCATTACCCCTTGATATGTGCGCTAATTATAAAAAAAATTGCAACCATCTTCTACAAAAAAAAAAAAACACTCAAAGATGGAGAAATGCTCACGAAATTCGTTCGCCGACGTTCATTATATCATGCTCAAGGACAGTTTCTTGTGGATGAAAAAACTCTGAACAGGTGGCAACAGTAATGTGATGACCTATTGAATGAAAAGATTTCTTGATAGCTGCTTTCCAGAACCCGACCTAACTTAATGGAAAGTTAAGTTAGGTGCCCATTTCAAAATTTATACATTACAAAACTCTTTTGACAGGTTTCTTTCATTTGAATCATTTTACTTTTTGCTAAAATAACCAAAGCAAGGACTCGCTCTAATTTATAGCCCCATTCATCCCAACTAAAATCACAACATTCAAGTAAAATCACAACCTTGCGACTTGTGATTTTCGAGTAGAATCAGGCTATTGACATATTAAAACTTACAATAAAATAAAAATCACCTTAACTTGATTTAACAGAAAATGATTCAAGTAAAACACATAAATGAAAAGAAGTTTGAAATTAAACGTTAACTAATCTTGTATGCATTTCGAATCCGTCATCATTTATCAGCAATGCATTAATTGGAAGCATTGAATGGTGAATCATCGATTAAGAATCGATTTATGACCGATTCTCCCCCTCTTCGCTAAAAGTTGAAACAAACAAGCACTAAAAGATTCAGTTTCAAGATCCATACAAGATTGCTTAGTGTTAAAAGTTAATTATTTTGTGTTAAGCTAAGTTAAGGGATTATCTCAGTGTGAAATTTTCAAAAAATGGTTTTCTTTTTTTTTGATTATCGGATAGTATACACGGTTACAAACATGCTGTTAAATTTTTAAATCGAAAATCGAATTATTTCCGTCACTACAGCATTTCTTAGAGAAAGGGAACCGAGCGTCAAATCTGCCACGTCCGTCTGGCCGTTCAACCGTTATTCCCTTTGTTGTGCTCCTACCTGTGCGTGACCTTCTATCAATATTCAGTTCTTTAAATTCGTTGAAGGTATAGAACTGGTTCGTTGGGAAGCCAAGCACTCCAGTTTATTTTTCAGCATTCACTATAAATGGACCTCAACATTTAAGGCGTTTTTTTCGGAATTGTGTTTTTCAAAACGGTCGATTTCAAAGTTTTACAGAACATTCTTCTTGTCATTCTCTATTTTTTTTAAACTTCCTATTCTGAATCCACATCTGAACTTATATTTCTAATCCGGCGAATAAACTTCCGAAACTACCTTTTCATTTCTGGTTTCATTCCTAACACCTGGTCTAAACGACTACCAAATTTGTTTAGTTTTACTGGCAGAAAAAATGGCGCAAATTAAGCATGTTTATTTCTTTTGTCAGATCGAGTCTTCAAAAATTGTATGAAGTTCGAATGAACAGCAGATTTGGCAATACTACTTTTCAACCTGTATCATCGACAATCTATCACTTCCTTACCAGCGAATTGTATAATAGCAAAAGTGACAAAACTGGTACGAATAGCTTCTGCAGTTCATTTATCGGATTTTTATATCAGGGTATCGCAACAACGCTATGACAGGTTTGGTGCTTACCGCATTTCAAAGAACTACAATATGCCGGTTCCGAACGGCTTAATAAAGAGACGGTTTTTTTTGGCGTGTAATTTACTCTCGGAGGAATTGTCAATTCCTCGCAAAAGGCGATATACCATTGAAAAACTTTTTATTTTTAATGAAACAGTAACAGACTGTCTGCAAAAAGTTTTTGCATTTAAAGAAATCTTAAAACGCCATGTGAAAATGCAATTTGCATCTTTTTTGACTTTCCACATTGACTAGGTATGTTTCTTAGTATTGACAATCTTTTGAACATTAGAAAGAAATGAGTACTTCTTGTGTCTATTTTGGTGGTATTTTCTAATGGCGTAGCTATTACCAGCCATATGGTCTTTATGGCCCATGCTGCAACCCCCAAACTTGATTTATCTGCCGCATAGATAGGTACATACATCATAATCACATATGTATGTTATATTGGAATTTTAAAAAGCAAAAATAAGTTCTTTTAAAAACTTTTGACAACACGTTTGAATATGAAATTGCTGAAATACTCAGAAGCATTGTTTAGATAGTAAAGCTGAACACATTAAAGATTTAAATCATCTGGACGTAATCCAAAAAAAAAAAGCTTTATGAAACTCTTCCACTTTTTAAAGATAACAAAGCACTTAACAACAATTTGGCTCCACTTGTTACAGTGGAAAGTTCCTTATTCAGAAAAACATTCCTTCATTCGTTTTTTTTCCAACACTTCAAATATAAACAAATAAACACATTTCAAGGTGTAAACAGTCCAAATGGTTATGTCATCGATGACAGCCAGCAACTCTTCCTCCAACAACACACATTCATAGCACTTGAATCATTTTAAATTGCTTGCAGCAGTCACTGTCATAGGTGCTATCATCATCATTGCATGAAAACTCACAAGTTCAAGTGCACTGCAGGCAAAATTACGTATTTTAAAGTAAAAAAAAAATACAAAAAGAAAGAAGAAGTAAACATCGCGTACACGTATGTAGACCGAAGAGAAGAACCTTATGTAATCTCAACTGCATTCAACAGTAACACCGCGAAACAAGAAAATGTCTTTCAAAACTTATGACCACTCCTTCACTACTCTAAACACCCAACCAAGTTTTATTTACTTTTCTTTTTCCAATTTAATTCCGGACCATAGAACAACTATTAAAACATTTAGAGCGATGGCAATTGCTTCTTGAATTTTGTAAACAACACATAAAACACAACTGACTTGTACTATATTCGAAAATCAAGCGAGAACATATTTTGTGTGAGGTAACACTTGAAAAAAAAAAAAAAAAAATAGAACCTTTTTCGCGATTACAATCAATACAAACTGCGCAGGTGTCAACAAAGTTTTATAAGAAACTGAAAAGAATTTCGAATGAAAAAAAGCAACAAAAAAAAAAAAATAACCAAACCAACTTTGAGAAGAGAGAGCAAAAAAAAAGATAGAAAAAACAAACATGTGTAGGTGTAATCAGTGTTCTCCTCTGATGCTATTGAATTTATTTCCTCGTTGATCTATTCCATGAATAAAGTGCTTCTGCATTACCGCTATTGACAAGGAATGCATTGTGTATTCAAGAAATCAGGTTCCGGTTTATATACGACGAGAACGAGCACCCCCTCGTAAGTTGGTATCTACAAACACCCCACGTTATGCCAAATTGTAAGGCCATTATGTACACAGAGAGAGAGAGAGAGAATGATAACAATTAACAGCAGGCTACATTTTGTCTGGAACGAATTATGCTATGCCCTATATTTTTGTAATTGACACTTTTATGTGTTTGGTCAATATGAAGAACCAGATCATCAGAATTCAGTACAAGTTATGTTATGTTTATTTCACTTGAACCAAGTCGAATCAAAGCGAAAATAGAAACTTCAAAATTTCTTTCTTTGGCAAGAGAGGAACAAAGGGTTTTAGCTGAAAATTTATAAAACTTTAGGCAATTTTTAAGATTGTCGAGAATATCCAAAGCGGGTCGGGTCGGACTACAAAGTGTGTGTAAGAGAGTTGACTTGTTTTTTTTTCTTTTGATTGGAATTGATTTATTAAAACTTGATAACAGCAAAAAAGATCTTAAAAGTTTTAAGTGTTCCTCATTTCTTTCTTCTCTTCCCCGGGCTGTATTCCTAAGAAAAGACCGATAGTGTTGGAAATCTGGCCACTAGAGTAATCCAATATTCAATATTCAATATTCTCACATAGCTCGGATATCAACTAAACCTCCGGATTATGTTTTTCCTCTTTATCTCTTCGAAAATTTCAAATATGACTTTAATCTCAAAAATGTTTGACACAAAATTGTTTTTGGAATAAAAATATTCCTTTTTACAAAGTTTAACAAAAACTCAATTTCATCCGTTTCATTTGCACTGAACCATAATGAAATAGTTAGACGCTTATCAGGTTGTGAACAGACAGAAGGCAATCACTAATGAAGTCCTTCCTCAAGACTACACACTTAAGACATACTAATACTTACGAACATAAAACAAAGGAATATGCAATATATCATGAAAAACTCGGAGTAGTTAAAAGCTCTGTGTAGAACATAGCTACACCAAAATCATTATTTCTTTGGCAAGAGAGGAACAGTAAGAAAAACAGCAGTTGCGTTAAGAACTAGCTGCAGCTCTACCACAAAGTACATGTTTTCAACAGAAAACTAAGGTTAAGGCAGCCACGACATCAAGCCGAAATCAAAACAAGTAACCAAAGCCCAAAGCTTAGTAACCCGGCAACTGTTGTAAATTGCCAGATGTATACGAAGTTAGATCGTTATCATAAAATCAATAACACCTCAGTTAGCAAAGAAAAAAATCTAAATAAAAATTGCAATATACATTTAGAGAAACGCATTTCTCAAAATGGCTGTTCTGACACAACTCAAATGAGGGAAACACTAATCGATTCCAGTAACAAACTTGGCACGGTATTCTAAATAAATATATGGAATGGCTAAACAAAGCTCGGGAAATCTCGGGGTTAACGCCTTTTAAGCGATTATAATTTTCTGCCGATTCCGAAGAGCTTAGTTAGAAAGCCCTTTTCATGTTTCAGTGTAATTGCTCTTAGATGACTTGCAAATTCTTCACGAAAGGCAATACCGGTGGAAAAGCAATTTTATGTTTTAGTGATTTGAACCTCGCACTCCCAAGTAACAGGCAGACATACCAGCCATTACGATATGGAACCATAGTTTTCTGCTGCCGAATTAAATATAAGGTACATATATGTAAAGTGACCAATACTAAACAAAAGTTTCAGCTTAGGACCTGGGATAACGGGGACCAGAGTACGTTGACTGAGGACTTGGTGACGCCTATCAGAAGTCAAGATTTTAAGTAGCACTTGTTCTTAGCTTTCTTTCCGTATATTTATTATTTGAGAATTTCATATGGTGTACTTATGCACACACCGTAGTACCCGTGGTGTGATGGTTAGCATTTCTGCCTGTTAACTGAGAGGTTCGTGGTTCGAATTCCCACAGAGGAAAAAATGTTTTTCCACGGGTATCGCCTCTCTCGATTAGCTGTTCGGAACTGGCAGAAAACTGTAGGTCCCCTCCATTCCCTCACAAATCACAAGGCATGGTTGTGAGAAATGCGCTAGGCCCTGGGGATGGACACTTTTTTCATATGATTGTTCACAGCTGCTTTTTTAATAAAACTTTATTATTTTATTATTATTATTATTTTATTTTTGATGTCGAGTTTAAAAACTAGTTTCTCATCAACCATTTATCAGAAAAACTTCATTCACAGTAAAATTTTTTGTTTGTTTTCCTATTGAGTTTGTGCTGATGATATCCCCCTCCAGCAGTAAGGTGCGGAATTCGATTTAAATTTTTTTCATTTACTCACAAAAGTAACTACTCAGCACGAAAAGCTCTTTATCACTTAGCCATTCGGAAATGCTTTAAGTAAATTAGAAATTTTCATGAAAAGGGCAGAAATCTTTGTTTCCTAGTGGCCAAAAAAATGGATTTCCATCACCGTTACCAGTTTTTTATACCAGCCTTACTTACAATATTGTTGCCTTTATGACTTTTCTTACTAAGCTTCACAACCGCATTGTAACCACATTTACCCTATTAAACCTCAAGTACAAAACAAAAAGAGCACTGCAATATTATGGTTGTGATACTTGTTTGATGTATGACAAGGGTATTTAAAAAAAAACACCACTGGTTTTAAGTTTGCAATCAATAAATTACGTAAAGCCGCTTAGCGTCATCCCTCTACCATTGAACTTTACCAAAGTCAACAACAATGGCTGAAGTCAAGCGCTATAACCAGAAATACAAAAAAAAAAAAAAACACCTTAACCTGAGCATTGTCTAGACTCTTGATGAGAATCAATCAGAGAACACGCACGATTAGGCAGAATTATTTTACAAAAACTGATGAATCAGAGTATTTATTTAGCCTGAAATTTGAAATACATTCCACAATATCAATTATCGGTTGGTTACATTTTGTTAAATTTTTAGTGATTCATTTCAAAGCTTTTTTGAATTGATTTATAGAAGATAATACATTAAAGCAAAAGGTAGGGCCATTGCACATGTTTTTTTTATTTAGTCTCCCAGTTTTATTGCATTTTTGAGCAGAATTCTTTTGGTTTTTGATTCTTTTGTTTTTTTTGTTGTAGTTTTTGTTATCGTAGTGCACGTGGCTTAATGGTTAGCATGTCTGCCTGTTACGCGGGAGATTCTGGGTTCGAATAGCAACAGAAAACAAAAATGTTTTTTCATGTATCGCCTTTCGTGAGGAATTGGCAATTCAATAAATTCATTGCCATGAAAAGCGCTTTCCCGATTAGCCATACGGAATCCACAAAAAATACGAGGTCTCCTCCACTACCTCACAAGTAATGGTTGTGAGCAATGCGCTAGGCCCAGGGTTCTCTGCTCTGTTGCGTCACCCTATTAGCTTTAACTTGCGAACTTGCCACAGAAGTGTCATTACATTATGATTATAAACGAACAAAGATATTGGTTTGTTCAAATTCTCCTTCTAGTCAGTTGGTTTATTTATATTTTAACAAGCTTTCTCAAAGCTCAAACATCCTGAAAAATTTCCTGATTCTCTAATTTTTATGCCATCCAACGGAGATAGAATAATCATAACCAGTTGCTAAGTATCGTTTATTCTTTTCAACTCTACACTCTTTACAATAACAAAAGAGGCCTACTCATTAGGACGATCATTTGAAATTCAACAACACACGCAAGCCAAGAACTTGACTTTAACAAATGAAAAGAAGTCACCGCACATATTACCGCAAAAGTAAATACACTCGTCGGTAGCGTCTGTGGAATTCTCAATTCAGTTGCTAAATAGATAAAACCAGAAACAACCAATTATATCAAGTGTCCTATTTATCAGAGTCAAAGTTTTATATTTCTTCCATCATCTTCAGATAAGATAAATATAAGTTCTTCCCTCTATATGACATAATAAAATCAGATTTCTATTCCTGAAAAAAAAAAAATCAATTTCTTAAGCAAACAAAATAAAATAAAAAAGAAACACATACATACTTTAGAGCCCTGTTGGTATACCTGCTTAGTGCTTAGTCATAAATTACAAGATTCTATGACCGATAAATACTTTCCATTCCTCATAATTAGATACATAAATCTCTATTATTTACTCTGGCTCCTCTGCCCACTGTCCACCACCCGCATGGGATGCTGTTACGAATAGGGTGTATTAAAATGTCATTCGCAGCAATGTACTCGAAACAATCGAATCAAAGATGCAGCGTATGCGAAGAAGATGAACGCTGCTAAAGGTACATATGTAAATAGATATAAATACATTCCACATTGTGATGTTTGGTAAAGACATGACATGTAATACACAAATACTTCTGCTCTGTCGTCGTCGTGAGACTACTGAATGTAAATATGTATGAGTGTGCTAAAAGCATGGAATCAAGGTCGATGACAACGACCTTAAACGACATGGTTTTTGGTATATAACTTAAAATGTGTGTTTATACAGTACACATTCCCAGCTCTCGGGCTACAACCGTGAATGTGTATTTAATAAGATGGATAGATAGATATACGGAGAATAGATACACATATTTCTCTAGTTAGCAGAGTACAAATAGCAATGGTTCGTTGGTAGTGTTGCCTTTGCGAATGCACAAATTCTGATACAGTATAGAGAGAGGATCTACCAACAAAATGGGGAGTAAAATATTGTGGTAAAGGAACTTGCCAGGGAACAACCGCACTGATGTTCTGGCACCTGGGACTGAAAAGTAAAAAAAATGTCTAAGGCAATTAAAAATTATCTGTAGTTCAATCGCTGTAAAGTTCGCTGAAATTGTTCACCATATCAAAGCGACAAAGCACTTAATGCCGCTTTTACCAGCACATCTGTAAAATCGCATTTTTATTTGTTAAACCAAGAAGTACGACAAACCATTTTGAATAAGGAGCAAACATCTTCAAATAGCCGCCCAAAGGAGAAATGCTTAGGAGATTCGTTCGCCGAAGGTCATTAACGATGCTTAAGGACAGCTTCTTGTGGATGACAACAAAAATTTATCACAGGTTAAAACTATGGTGACGCCTTTTGAAACGAAAAGTTAACTACGCAGGAAGGAGAAATACATTAATTTGCTATAACTACCGTTGGATCAAGTTGATGACACACAGCGAGTAATAATTACCGGATTACTGCAAATAATAAATCTATCCGACAACCAATGCAGGTGTGTTGCGGAACAGTCAACAACTGATCCAATCCAAAGTATAAGGATCCTGACGGAAAAACATCCTGATTTCTTAGAAGATTTCTATGTTGTGATGGTTGACTTCGAAAAAGCATTCGATCGACAACCACGACATGTAATAGTTGTGCAGTTCTCATACATTCAGAATATACAGAGGGTTTTATGCGTATGATTGAGAATAAGTATGAAGGAGCAGTGATGAAGGTAAAATATCCATCTGAAGTCAACGAAACATTTCAAGTCATATTTGGTGTACACCAACCAATCGTCTTGAGTCATTCGCTTTTTATTAAGTTGTTGACTATCTGCTAGGAGAGAAAGTACGGAACCCGAAAGTACAAATCTATTATTTGCTGACGTTGAAACCATCATAAATGAGGATCCCACATGCTTTGCAAGAAACACTTAACGAATGGGTTAAAGTTTTAGAAGATAGTAGGTACCGTATTGGTCTGAAAAAGACTGAGTACTTTTGTTGCCCGTTCTCTAATTCAGATATGCCTATTCCAAATATTTTTATTTGAATGGAAATGTGCTGCCCAAACGTGAAATATCTGTGATAAATTTATACATATAATAAAAACGTAACAGTTTGTTTGTTTGTGCACGCTAATCTCAGAAAAGGGCTTATCCTATCTGGATGGGGTAATATATTAATATATTGTGGTAGGCTTCACTTAACGTTTAGTTTTTATTTCGTGTCAATCGGATGATAAATAAAAAAGTTATGCCAATTCTTGCGGACGAAGTCGCTGGCACACCAAGTGATAAATATATTTATTTATTTATTTCATCAGTCAAAGAGCAATACTTCTCTTATAGACTACTAGAAAACATTAATTATGTATGAGTAAAAGTACATCAATTAGAATTAATTATATACAGAGAGTTTGAATATATTTCTTGGGAAATTACTGAAAAAGTCTATTCTAGCGCAAACCAAATTAGCTTCCCGGATGCAACGAGAGATTGGTTCATTACGACCATAGTTAGTTCTGTAAAATTGCTCATAAAAAAGCATTCGATCTCTAGAGTTATATCTGGAAAAACATAAAAACAATAAAGGACCGAAATGACTACCTTGAGGAACACCGGATGGTACTAATATTTGATTGGACAAATGTGCATCGATTTTGACAGTTTGAATTCTTGAAGTCAAGTAAGAATTTAACCACTTTAAGAAGTTTGAATGAAATCCCAGCCTCGAAAGTTTGTATAGTAAAAATTTATTATTAACGCGGTCAAACGCCTTAGCGAAATATGTAAATGTTATGTCAGTTTGAAGATTCGATTCGAAACTGTTAACAATATAGTTAGTCACTAAAGACAGATTAATACATGTTGATCTCCCAGAAGGTGATTTTTTCGCAAACAATCTTTTCAAATAACTTTGGTATGGCCGAAATTTTGCAGATTGGTCTATAATTCGTTATACATATCTTGTTTTAATCCAGATTTGAAAATAGGTGATATAAAAGACAGTTTCAATCTTTTAAAAATTCACCTTTTGAAAGTGATAAATTAAAGATGGCAATCAGTGGTTTAGCTAAAGTTGATGCGCATTTTAACAGCAAAATTGGTGGAATGCCATCAGGAGCTCCTTTTTTGTTGATGTCCAAACCTAGTAGTGCTAATTCAACTTCTGAAGCAAGTAAAACCATTGACCCTATACATACGACGGCCGAAACATTGGCAAGTTGACATGAGAAGGAGTGTTACTAGAGTACACTGACTGAAAATAATCAGCAAAGAGATTGCAAATTTGCTGCAAATTACTCGTTGAATTATTCTGGTAATGCATACAGCTTGGATACCCATTAGATTTTCGGTTTGAATTTATATAATTCCAGAAGCATGAACTATTACTTTTTATATTAAATTCAATTGAGAACATGTGGGCACGATATAAAAACTTATTGAGTGTATCGAACTGCCTTTGATTATTCAGATGAATAGACCGAAAATTTGTATTTTCACGATTTTTCTTTAGTTGCTTAAAGGACTTATTTTTCTTATTTTCTAGATTAATCAACCTCTTATTAAACCATGCAGGATTGTTATAAGACTTGACTTTTTATTTGGAACAAATTTACGTATAGTATAGCTTCATCGATAATGGATACTAAATTATTGTTTGAATTCTTCAAATCAGTTTCAGAGATAAGCGCTTCCCAGGCAATAGACAAAAAATATTCATTCATTGCATCGAAGTTAACCTTATTAAAGTTTGGTACAAAAGTATTATTTTTTAACATATTTTTCATATACAGTGAAATCTCCCTTTGCGGACACCTCCTTTAGGCGGACACCTTCATTGTTTTCAGTTTCCCTTGGACGGACACTCCCTTGGACGGACGCGGACAGAAATTTCACGTATTAAAGACAAAATATTTTCTCTTAGACGTACTCCAGAGCAAAATTGAATGAGTCATCACGCTGATTACTTTGGCAGCGGCAGTTTTTTTTAAGTTGCAGTTTACAGCGAGCTTTGAAAAATATGTACATACGTGGCAAATGCCAGTCCAGAAACTCTATTATGTGTGTGTGAATTTTGTGTAATTGTTGAATGTGTATTCTCTCATTCATGTGGTGGAAGCGATCTTATTTGGACGTAAAAAAAGGTTTATTTTTGGATCTTCGTTTATTTCCGCTCAGGTAGTTTTAAATTCTCTTAATTATTTTTACCTGTGTAGGTTTTATAGAAACATGTTTTCAGAATGCCACCAAAAAGGAGAACTTTGACTTTAGTGGAAAAGGTAGACGTAATAAGCTTTAACCCAAAATATAAAAAAAAGCATAAGGGAACTAGCCATAGAATTTAAAATAGGAAAAACCCAACTTGAAAAAATGAGCACTTGAGTGAATGGGAGTGTGTTTTTGTTTGATTTCCCTTAAACGGACAACTCCATTAGGCGGACAAAAATTTCTGCACCATGGCTGTCCGCCTAAGGGAGATTTCACTATAGTTAAAATAGCATATTTTCCCCTCTAGTGCGATATGAAGATCTCTATTTTCTACAATGGGAGTATTAGATTTTTCTATATATATATATTAAACTCTTTATTTACAAAAATAAGAAAAATAAAAATAATAAACGACCTAAGCTGTTAGAAATATGATTATTAAATCAAACTGACTAAAAAAGTCTACTTAATTAATTTCAATTTCGGAGGAGCAAGAAATGGGACTAAGTATTTATCGTATTTGTCTAGCAACCATTTGATATTCCCCTTGTTAAAACCATCACCAGCACCAATACAAACAATATGTTGGGATGGACTGGCTCTACAATTATTGAAAAATATACTGTAAATCTCCAAAGAACTCCTAGGAGGTATAAAATTTAAAATGATAAATAATTCAATATTTTTAGTTAAAGTTATTGAAACAATCAATTGATCAATATCGTTAATTGATGTGGGTAAAACATTTGAACTTAGTTGTATTTCTTTGCTTGATAAAGAGGAATTTATTGCGATCAGAATGCCTCCTTCTCTATCCTTACCAGTAATTAAACTTAAATAGTAATTAAACAGAGGAGATACTTGTGATGACGGCATCTCCTGCATTAGAAAAACACCCTCTAGGCTAAAGGGAAGCAGATAAGTAGGAGAGCTGTGATCTCTTCGAAATTACGATGCTCTTAACTTCGATAAATGAAAAGAACAAGAAAAATTGCTTTTCCAATAGATAAGGGACCCACCACAGACAATGAAAAGCTATCCTCTAAATAATTTGAGGTAAAACCAGTTGGATTACATGTTTCAGGTCATCGACATTGATGTCATCACTGAGATTTAACCAATTTTTACTCAATATAATCTATTGTGGTGGCCGTGTCGGAATAGTTAGCGTGTCATAATGGTTAGCGTGTCCTAATGGTTAGCGTGTCTGGCTGAGGTTCAAACTTTGAATCCCAGCAACATCATGGGTATCGCCTTTCGCGAGCAATTAGCAATTTCTCTCTTAGTAATTTTATCATGAAATGAATAGCTTTCTCGATTAGTTGTCCGGCATCGGCAAAAAATTGTATGTCCCTTCCATTCCCCCACCCAGACCCCGGGGCTCCCCAAGTTCAGTTGTACCGCTCTATTTTCTAATGTTACTCGTAGTCAAAAACAAAATCCTCCAATCTCAGTATCAACTGCAGCTGCTCATACCAATTACAATAAAATTTGCGAAAGATCACCAACTTGTATCTCTTCACAAGCGCCACACACGCGGCAACACTGACTGATTACACACAAATCGAATCAATGTTTCAAAACCATAGCCATTGCAAAAAATCAATGAACCAGCCTTCTTCCTTTACATGAGACATGAATGAGACAGGGCAGAAATTGCTTCGCAACAAAATAGTTGTTGTTCTTGTTGTTTTTGTTGCCTACTCTAGGCTCTAGGGTATACTCTTTAGCCGCTTTTAAAGGCACAGGTGAGGTGAGGTATTTAAGTGCCTAACAATAAATCTGTTTTAAAGGTCACCATAATTTTCGAACTTACTCGTCCGACAAGGAAAACTTTAAACTCTGCATATTATACACACACACCAGTGTATGCAAGCACAATATGTGAACATTTTCCGATTGAATTATATATTTTTCTTTTTAATTATTTTTTTTTCTTCTCTCTCGACTCTCGAGCAACATTTATTTCACTTTCGTGGGCTGTAGATATTCGAGGGGCTAAATTTAGTTATTTTTTCTGCTCATTTTCGCGACGCAAGGTAATGATGACAATGGTTGTTTTAATTTAAAAAAAAAATTGTCGGTGTAAGAAAACTTTGGGGGAAAATCACGAAAATCGATCAAACAACTCATTATTTTGTTGTTGCTGTATTCACCAATAGCTGCACACAATTTCTGTCTATTCACGAAATAAATTCAAGGAGCTGAGGAAATATTCCAATAAGAATTCAACCTTCGCAAAAATTTATCATCACACGGACAGATTGAATCATTTTTTTTTTTTTTTTGGCGAATCACCCAAATTGGAAAAACTAGGTCGCACTACGTTCCAAATAAATTCGAATGGTTTTCACTTGCATATTGGACTCAAATTCACGAATAATATTTATTGAAATTTTAGAAAGAGCACTTACATCGTAATAATCTTGATTATTATTTCTAATTTTGTTTTGGTTTTAGCGGAAATTATAGCACAGAAAACTTTGCACTTGGGAAACGTACGTCTCCTCCATTTTTTTCGAAGCACACAAATACGAATTTTCTTTGCTCTGGGCGAATCGGATGAAGTTTCGCAAAAGGATGAATGACAGTTTTCACGGCGAATATTTGCTACTTTTCATTTGACAGTTCGGTGAAATTAAGGCTGGTGCCCAACTATGGAAAAAACACTGAAATGGCAGCATACAGTCGAAATGATATTATTTCTTACGAACGAATAAAAGACTCTTTTGTTCAAAATACGGTAAGGTAGTGCCATTTGAACTAATAAATTTGGCCCTCGTTCGGCATTTAATTGCAAGTTGGTTTCTTATTGGTTGGTGCTTATTAGAAAATTTTTTTTTTTTTGTCTGGGCACCTTTATTGAACAACTGTGGGGATATTTGAGTATGCAAAATCAACTTCTAGTCTCCCTCTTGTTATAGTAAGTTGCTCAACGATGCTCAGTGTTCAAATCGACCGCCTGATTTGGTTTTATCGATTTCAAACAAGCCAAGTTGTTGTCTTGTTGAGTAACTAGAGGGTTATCCAAAAGGAACTTGATAACGGTAATTTTGTTGTTGGTACATCTGTCAAATCAATTGTGAATTATTCAATCTTTTCCACCAAATTACCATGTTTTGAAGAAATTTGAGTTCACTGATTCAGTACGTCGACAAAACGGAAGATCCACATGAGATCCAAAAGCAACCAATGCATCCCAAAAAAGTCACTGTTAGGTAGGATTGATTTGGGCTACGCCATCGGTCTCTATTTCTTTGAAAACTAAGGCGGCGGCGGCGTTGGACAGGGCCATTGTATGTAAAAACTCTTAGTAGGATTGTGTGGACTCTTGGAATGGTTGCAAACCTATTGGCTCCGGTCCAACTCAGTAGTCTTAGTCTCCATTCCAAGCTATGGTTTCACCCAGCTTCACCATTGTGTGGATGAAAGTGATTGCTGTGGAACCGGTGTTCTCTGTTTTATAAGATTGTGAAATAGCATTTTGAACTTACTAGTTTCTATATACAATGGCAGGACCCAGATCCCGTAACTTTATCGGTTATCGTTCGATCGCCTATAGTCGATTATATGGTCAAAACTGTTTCATACAATTTCGCTTTTAGCCATTGATTTTAAGCTATTTTACTATCGTCTTACAAGTTTTTGTAACTTTTTTACGTTCTTATACACGTTTTTTTTGCGTCCAAAATTTAGTCGATAGTCTTAAGACGTTAAATGATGCGCTATAGATTTATGATTGCCCCTTAGTGTATGTCTTTCCACGAAATTTGTTACTATTGATAAAGTTATTAACAAGTTTTAAATATCTGTTGCAAAACATTCGTTACGAAGTTCTGAGGCTTATGATACCGTTAAGCACTTACCATCGCCTGTTAAACATAGCAGACAGTCAGTACTGACCCAATACCGATACTGTAATTGCATATCATAGACTATATTATATTCAATTATATGAAAAGAAAAAAAAAATCATTTCCCCTTTATGTTTTTTTATATTTATAACTAATTTATAAAATATTGATTAATTCGTTTCACTTTCATGATTCCAAACAATAAAAGGCAAAATATTAAAAATTAAATGAATGGTATAGACAGACAAACACGCAAACTCGGTTTTACCGACAAAAAAAGAACTATTAAGGAAAATTTACAAATTCATTTTTTAGTTATTTTTCAGTAAAAACATAAGAATCACTACTACACTTTGCTTGATACGAATTCTTTTTCTACTTTTTTTTATTCAAACTAATTGTTACAATCAATTGGAGTAAAACGGTTGTATTTTTTGTTTGCACAGAATATAACGGATGAATATGTATGTAAGAAGGAAAGATTTCTTCTTTAAATATATTTATAATGTATATTAATAAATTTTATGTTTTTGATTGTTTTTTTTTTTCGTTTTGTTCATTTTTTTTATAATTTAACCGAGAGAAGTTTCATCATTGATAACAGAAGTAATTAGAACATTAAATGGGAATCTCCAAAATAGATTTTATGTGTTTTTTAATATTTATATAATAATATGCAAGTGACACATAGCGCCCAACCTAACAAC
Source organism: Melanostoma scalare (assembly GCA_949752695.1). Taxonomy (NCBI): domain Eukaryota; kingdom Metazoa; phylum Arthropoda; class Insecta; order Diptera; family Syrphidae; genus Melanostoma; species Melanostoma scalare. Next base: position 2,864,509 of record OX456985.1, read on the forward strand.
CAAGAGACACGCAGCACGTTCATTCCATATTTACCATTATCACAACATTGACTTGGGGGAAACTCTCGGGACTCATGGAGTTGGATGTTCGAAGGTGTGCCATTCGATCGGCTAAATCAGTGGCGGTATCACAGGTGCCAGGTGCTATCATCCATATTGTTTCTTATCATACAAACAAAAAAAAAATTATTTAAAATTGAAGACTACTATGCTTTATTTGTTGAAGCTTACCTCCAAAATACCAGCCATTTGGTGTACATAGCCTCCACATTATTGCGGGATGCGTTGGTGGTATGTCTGCAACTATGTCACATGTGTCACCAGGCCGTATCACTGGCACCTCGATTCGTCTTGTTTGACTTGGAGACATTAAGAAACAACCGCTGGGCCAATCCTCGTTGCCGTCGTTTTGTAGCTTCCATGTTTGCTTAAATTCCGAAGGGCGTGATTGTTCAATGATTTTCATTGATGGTAGCGCCTGCATGTTGCAGAAATCCAAGAAACAGCCGATCGCAGTTTGGAGGTTCCTGGAATTTATATGATAGTAATTAAGTGTACCCAATAAGCACTTTATTAATTGTTGAAAAGTTACAAAAATTATATAAAAGGTCAACAGAACTTAAGTCAGGGTGGAACTCTACCTGCGGTGCTTCCATATTAGCTAAACGTAAGACATAAGAAAAATTCAACCCTATGAATTCTCCTTGTCTCGTTATCTGTGATCCACGATTTAAACACCAGACTCACACCAGTATAAAGTTTATGCTAATCCAGCTCCGAATCTAATGCTTGGGTAGTTTTTTTAAACTAAATTTTAACACTTATTTTCAAAATGAACTGCTTGAGCAAACGAATTTTAACATACAATGGGGTGTACATAAAAAAACATTAAACAACAGCATGTTTTCCAAAAATCACGCAGTCTGGTTTTAAGTTTTCTTGAGCAACTGTAATTTATAGATCAAAAGACAAAAGAAAGTCTTTTCTTCAAATGTCATATATTTTTAGTTTCCCGGTCGAGATAGAACTCACTGTGCAAAGTATCTGAATCAAAACACTTAAAAGCTTTAAAAGGTCTCTTAATTATTTATTTAACGTCGGGTATAGACTTTAGATTTAGATTTTTAGATTATATTTTATTCAAGACAACAATTTACAATTACTTGTGTAAAAATAACTTTCGTTTGTTAGAAGTTTTTAGTAACTACATATTCTCATTCTGTACGAGTTGGCTGCGATATAGTAGTCATAGAGTTGTTTCCAATTTTGGCCATTTAGAAAGAATTTTACTTCTAAAAATAGAATCGCCTTAACTCTTTCTGTATAGGACACACGCCAATGAATTGAAGTAAATCTTCTCTCTCTCTCTTCTACCAAATACTTTATCAGTTAGCTTTATAATTTCATAAAAACATCTTTTCCATTGGTCCGCATTTATTTCTTTTAAATTTAGTGTAATTCCGCAATCCGTCGCTATCTTAAATTAAACTTTTATAAAAAGAGTTTTCTTCAACATTGCGTACTGCAGAATTAACTTAGGCAATCTGGAATCATTCATTTTGGTTACTCTACCTAGATAGTCAACATGTTGTCTCACAGATGAAATATACATTGTTGGGAGTCCCGATTCTAAGTAATGCATGTACTTGGGGGTATTCATGGGAAAGTAGAAAAGTTTTCGAAGAAAGAAACGAAGCAAATATTCGATTATCTCAAATCTCTGGCGTCCCCAACCCTGTGGACCATACAAAAGAATAAATTGCGCTAAAGCATTAAATACACTAATCTTTGAGCTAACAACTATGTCTTAGCCTTGTCTAATTTAGTTGTTAAATGGTTTTCCATTTCTAAGTTGAACGCAGATCCAATCCGTAGTAAGTGTTTGTATTTACCACTTCTAAAACGCATTCACCATATTTCCCTTTTTCATTTCTTGCTAGACTTCCAGATGCTTTTTGAAATACCATGACTTTCGATTTGTCGTCGTTGAATTCCAAGCACCACATTGTGCAGTACTCTAAAAGCCTGTTTATCATAATTTGTAGGGAACTAGGTGATTCAGCAAGTAGAACGATGTCATCTGCAAACATTATAACTTTTATTTTCAAGCTGGCGATCTCTACTCCAATCAACGAAGTCATCCAGAAAAAGTGCGAACAGGAGTGGGCTTAAATTGCAACCCTGTTTTACTATTTATTTCCAATTTCTCAGATTTGTTTCTGCCATTGAATATATTTGCATTAGTATTATTATTAGTATAATTTTTTTAGCGCTCGCACGAACTTCGAAGATATTCCTTTATTATATAGCTTATAGATCAATGCGTTTCGATTTACCTTTATTACCTCGTCTTTTAAACTAGGTTTAGCAAAGCTCCAGTTAATTCGTTCCGACGTGTTAAGTAGAGAAATATAATGGGTTCGTAAATTGTCCACTGATAAAGCAGCCACTTGTTTTGTGTTTGAGTTCCCGTTCAATTTTCTTCTTCCAAAATTCTGCTGAATCTCTACTTTGACTCAAACGAACTGCCAGATTTTGCATATCGGTTTGTATTGCAGTTGGCTTCAACGTATTCTATTTTAATGCTTTTTAAATTCTGTTTTCGCTATAGGTTAAGAAGCGATAATGATCTCTTTCTTAATTTTTCACAAGCGTAATCATACCATTCCGACATTATTTTGTTTGAAGGCTGGTGTTTTCTGCATCGATTCTGCAACATTTACTATTATTCTACCAAGATCGCAAATGGGTAGGTAATTGGCGACTGCGTTACTTTTCTTGATGTAGAGCATAGAATCTACTTTTCCTTGAAATTCATTTTTTTGTTTTCTATTCCAACGTAGATTTTTAGTTGGGTTTTCTTTGGATTCTTCTTTCTTGATTTTACCTATTTCTATTATCATTACTATTGGTAGATGATCAGAGTATACTTCATCTTCCACTACAAAATCTTTCAAAATATCACGCCATTCTCCACCAATAAGCCCGTAAGGGATTGTAGATCTGCCCTGCTTTCCAATAAACGTAAATTCCCTTCTTTTGACTCCTTCAGTGCATCCATTCAAAATACTGAATCCAAAATCGTTACACAATTCTAAAATTTTCTTTCCTTCCGCATTTATTTTGTGAGGGTATAGATTTATTTAACTTCAGTCGATAGCGGATGGATTCGGCAGACAAAGTTCTTTGGCGGCAACGAGGCGTTTCTAGCCTCTTCTTGCAGGATACTTAACTTTTGTTTAATCTCTGGCGGTGAAAAGGAAAGCCTACGTTCGATTTTGTTTACATAAAGAGATCAGGTAAGTTACTTTGATTCTTTCACAGTAGCCATACAAGGGAAATTGTAGTTTTTGGTCATCTTTATCTATGATGACTACACTTTCGGGGCAATATTTAGGAGTGTGTTATGTGGAAACTTTAACTCTATTCAATTTCCTCCGAACCCTATTGAAGTAAACAAAAAAAAACCTAATAGCTCTACGTTAGTTGGAAGCTAAGCGAGAAACAAAAACCAGGGCACGAAATATGAAGTTTGATCTAAAATATTTTAACAACTATGCTTTCTTCAATTTACTGCTCTCTCTTGAATTTGTCTTCTTCACTATTCACTAAATTAAAAAAAAATTGTTTGAATCAAAATAGAGTTTTGGTATTTACCGTTTACCTACGAACAATGTCAATTCATTACACACCAAGTACTAACCATCAACTATCCCCAGAACTCTCAAATAGTCTGACTTGTAAACAACACTAGACTAGCCTTACTAGTTAATTAGGTCGCATTAAAATTAAAATTTCTTTTTGAGGTTAGCGAACTTACGAGGAGCATAAAGAAAAATCGCAATCCAGTTCAAATATTAAAGGTAATTCCGCAAGAGGCTCAGTTCAAAAACAAAAAAAAAAAAAAATAATCAAACTTACCAATTGCTCATTTCAAGAAAGAACCTGGCGGACTCCTTATTCATTTGATTGTTCATCAACGTTTGGAACTGATTTATGAGGTCTTCGTGATCTGTTGTGCCTAAACAGCTAAACTGCTGCAGCAAACACGAATCAATATCAGCTTCCGTTGATACTGGAGTCGGTGGTGGGGCTTCTATCGCTGCAATCGGCCTTCGAACAATGTCTTGCATCGGTGCTGTGGTATCACTGAATCCATTCATAGGGAACGGTTGTACGGAAGGGAACACCAACTGCGGTGGCTGTTGTTCTTGCGATTGTGTATGCTGTTGTTGCGGTTGTTGCTGTTGGGGGTCGTAACTTTCGCTGATGTCCATTTTATTTTAATTTTTTTTTTCGCTATTTCTACAAATGGAACTTCTCTTATCTCTGCAATCACCCAAAAGATCTTCTATTGCAGTTAATAGACACAAAGAGATTTCATACTTACTTTAGTTATCGCTAGGTTTTGTTTTTCCTTTTATTTTGTTTTCTTTATTCAGACAGAGGGAATAAAATAAACTTGTGTTCGGATTTTGGAAGAGCTTTCTACAATAGGATTTCGTTGCTTCGCTCTCGCTCTCAGTGTGGTGACCAAACAAAAATATCCAAATAAACAAAAATAAAACTAATGAAATTATTATTTCACCACTGCGAAGGTTAACGGGTAATGGTTGGTTTTATTCTAATTCTTTGCAGGAAGAAGATTGACTTCCCTGGGAAGGAAAACGTTAATATTTTTATTAACACGAAAATGACACTTCTTCTTTTTTTTTTGATAGAAGTTTTTGATCTTTATTGACGTTTGGTTTTTGGAAGTTTCGCGTTGTGAACTATTCTCGTCCATTTTGTTATTGTTTGCCTTGAATAAAGTATGGTTCACTCTTTCTTTTTAACGGTGTTTGGCTATGAAGTAGAGACGGTGATTCTTTTGTTCAATTCCGTAGCGATTCACAATAGTAATGGCAATAGAAACTTTTCTTTTTAAAACAACGATTTGGTATTTAGCTCAAGAAAACAAATAGCGAGTGGACAAACTTCCAATTCTTTTGCTCCACTGTTCCGAAATTTCTTTTTTGTTTGTATAAGGAGCATTTTTGTCGCAACTCAGCTTAAAAAGCTCAATATTGTGTTTGTGTTCAGTAGTAAAATGCTTTACTGGAAGAGTAACGAAATTGGTAAGTTGCATAACCTATTGTTGATTTTGTAACGTGATATTTGTCTGTCATATTTTACATATTCAGCTGAAATCAAATATCAGTGAAATTTGTTAAAACCACTTTCCTTCGGTTTTATGAGCAGTGTTTGAAAATCAGATCCTACAGAGTTACCATTGTGCAAGTATATTTCCCTCTTGCTAAATAAATAGTTTTAAAAAAAGGGAAAAAATAATTAGAAACGTTTGCAATTTTTTCGCCATTCGAATCCATATATACAATTGTGAACTGGTCTCAAAACCACTTAACGTGACGTTAACAATACGTCAAAAACAAGAAAAATCTCATACAGTAAAATTTGAGGTCTTTTATTTATTGTATCGTTTTTATTTCAAGTTTACAACTTCAGAAAAGTTGAAAAATATGATGAGTAAATTAACTCCGTACGTGTAGTATAAATTTAAGTGTATACGTCGTCCCGCATTTCATTCAAATTGAATTCCAACGGCTACGGTTGAACCCGCCGCTACAACAGCGAGTAAAAATAATCATCCCACATACAACGAGTAAACATCTTTACGACGAGCAATAATTAATTTGTTTCCAAAAAAGGAACAAAAATTGCCAATGAGTGGGAAAGAACTCGTTACTGAAAATATTTGCAATTCAACGACAACAATATCGAATAAAGTCAAATGCAAAGGACTGGACGATCACCCAGATTCAATATCGCAATTTATTTTGTGCGTCAAAAAGCGACCCCCACTTTACAACTACAAGCTTCCACCGCATGAGCGTCGGCGGACGGATGTTGCTCGAATATGGGAAGAACTGGCCGAAGAAATTGGTATGTTTTCATTTTGATTCAATGAATTTTTAACAAATACGAATAGAATAACGTCGTTTTGAAACAGGTAACGTAACAGCATCGGAGTGCCGCAAAAAATGGAAAAACCTCCGTGACACCTTCCATCAGTATCGCCTGCGGAAGATGAAGTTCAAAGACTTACTAGAAAAGTGGCGATACTCAAGTGATTTATCTTTCCTTACCGAAATTTATCAACCAAGATTGAAGTGCCAACGTGCTGGATACTTGAAAAATGCAAATACTAAAAAATACAAGGTTGAAGTGTTTCCATCATCTCTTTCCACTTCCACCAACGGTGATGATATTTATCAAACTTTGAACGATTCAAATGATAAAATTTACAAGTTTGATGAAGTTGATCCATCAGCGCTTTCCACCAAACTAGTTGTTCATGACGATGTTAGCGACGGTGAAGATGAAGCCAATGTGTCGGTCAATGAAGACGCTCTGGTAGAAGATGATTACGAAGAAAGCATTGAGCATGTCATCGAAATGGATGACGTACAATTTTGTGATGTACAAGCCATAGATGGTCGTATCGACGTTAACTCAGTCAAACTAAACGAAGATTCGTACAACGAAGTTCATCTGTACGAAGAAGCTGATAGCAACTTGGTGGAATACGAGACGGAAGAAGTAGCAAATAAAACAAGCAAAAAAGGAAACACATTACATTGCTTCAGTACGAGTTCACACAATCAGCACCTTACAATTGATGACAACAAGGATGAATTGGATTTGTTCTTTCAATTCTTGAAAACGAAAATACAAAAACTCCCAAGTGTGGACATCACAGCTATTCAGATTGAGTTCTTAAATGCCGTGCTAAAGAGAGAAGCGGCCAACAGTAATAATACAGATGAGCAGAAGACTCGGAGCTCATGAGTGGTCAAACAATTCTACCATGGCCAAACTTTTTCTGCTGAAGAGGAAAGAAACACTCGATGAAAATTATGTTAAATTAGCTTTAAGCTTAGATACGTTGAATGATTTAAATTAAAACCGCCATATATGAATTTCAAGTAACTGTGATGTCCCTCTCGTCCATTGACTCCATCTTTGGGCAGAAATCATTTTGATGGAGATTTTTCTTTTCAGTTAGGTGGAAGTGGCTGTCAGCCAATGAGTAATACCTACGTACATTGCCTGACACCCTTAGACCGCAAGGGTCCATTGTAAATGCAGCTAGTTAAGGACTAGGCTCTTAACACACTGTTTTACTGTTATCAGAATACAACCAAAAACCATTTGTGAATAGAGGTCACGAAGGAGTGTAGTTAGCTTTGTGAGGGATAAGTATTCATTTTCGGATAAGCATTTTTGACTGAAAATCGATGCTCCGATCCGATGGATTACTGGACAATTGGCCCTAGCGAGGTATCCGTTCGGAGCGGAAAATTGTCCGCAACGTCGGACGAAATCGAAAAAACTATTGCAATAAGCTGTCAAGAGATTTCACAAATAAAGCAATTGATCGCATTTCAACGCAGTTCGCCTTGTGTGTTGAAATAATATTGGAGAAAAATTCCAAAAAGCTGTTCGGAAGAATACTTTAAAGCAAAAACCTCCGAATCGTACAAATCGGATAATTTTCCTCTCCGAACGGATACCTCGCTAGGGCAAAATAACTCATACCATCTTCTTTTATTAAAAACGAACATTTTATTATTAAGCTACAAAATAAATACAAGACCGCAGTAATAAACAATCGGGTATGGGTAGGTCACATAAAAAAAGCAAAAACAATAAAAAAAACTGTTGTGACTTAACATTTAATTGTTTTTTACAAAGTTCATCTGCAAATTAGTTCTTTTTCTTGTATTTGTCAATTGTTGCGAGCAATTCGTCAGCTTCCTCTGATGTTTTCACACGCAACAACATTGGGGTAGGCTTTTCCGTTTCTGGCGTTGGTATGCACACAAGCATAACATTGTTCTTTCCCATCCGCTGTGTTGGTATAGAATCGTTCAGAATTAAGTTCACCAAAATGTTACCCAGATTGGTGTCTGCTCGAACTAAAAGTTGAATTTTATCCGAGTCTTTTACAGGCTTCAGATACAAAGTGCCAACACCACGATCTGCAAAGTTGCCATCATGTTTGACGAAAACCTTACAACGATGCGAGTACACATTGTCTTCTTCAACAACAGCTTTGAACTCTACTTTTGGAGGTTCGTCTTCCTCGTCCCCATTTTCGTTGTCCTTAGGTGCTTCTGCGGCCGGCGGTGGTTGAATGTTGCCAAAAGAAAAAGGCTTCCCTCCTGAAAAACTGAAACCTGAACTGCCAGTGGCAGTGAATGTCGAAGGAGTAGCTGAACTGTCGCTTTTTGCACCAAAACTAAATCCAGTCAGTGCTTTCGGCTTTTCATCTGTCGAGGACGGTGATGTTGGACTGTCTTTCTTTAAACCAAAACTGAAAGTAGCCCCTGCATTTGGTTTTTCTTCGGACTTGGTCGAAGCATTTGCGAAAATCGAAGGTTTCTTTGTATCCGATCCCTTATCAGTGGTATCAGAATTGTTTTTATTTCCAAAGGAAAACATTGTCGATGGAACTTGAGCCGGAGTTGTTGAGAACTTAAAGTCATTCATTGCTTGACTCTGATTGCCTCCTTCAGATATAGTTGCTGTACCTTCAGATTTTTCAATTTCAGCGAGATACTTTTCGTAGTCCTTGAAGATTGGTGATAGAAGACAAAGTGGGTTTTTGTCCACATGAGTCTTGATCCAGCTGGAAACAGCTTGATTAAGTCCCTTAAGCTTAGCATAGTAGGTGTTTGATTTTGAAAAGTTGTAATTATTATTGTTGGTAGAAGCAACTTGGCTACCTTGGGCGAGACTAGTTTCTGGTGATGTTTCCTTCTTTGAATCAGTAGTGGAGTTTTGAGTAAACTTGTTCAGGAAGGAAAACATACTTGATGGCTTTGCATCATCGGCTTTTTTATCGGAACCAGATGAAAAAGCTGAATTGGTTGAGGATAAGTTTGAAAAATTACTTGCTGTTGTGGCAGAGGATGTTGTTTTGCCAAAACCTTTTCGGAAATGTTGATGTTAAAAAATATATAGTTTAGAAAGAAAATTAAACTATTGGTTTGCTCTTACCTGAGAATCCACTAAAAACACTCTTGTTTTGACCATCAGCAGCGTCTTCGGGTTTAGTGTCACTTGTACCGGCAAGTTTTCTATGGGCTTTGCGGATGACACGGGATTTGAGCTCTTCTTCTGGTGCTGTTAGAAAAGTTCCTCTTTTCTCGGGCTCAATTTCTGTGTCCCAATTATCACGATTAATGTCTGAAGTTGCCCGACGTTTTCCTGACATGATTTTCTTTTTCTATAACTTAATAAAATTATTATCTAGATTCTAGAATGGGCAGAGCAAGCTGGCGCGAATCAAAATGTGTTTTCGCAACTATGGGACTTGATCACTTTTTAGAAAGAGAATGTAAAAGAAAATGTCAAAATGTACAGACGGCGAAAAACAAGCTTGTTGGTGGTTTCTGGTTTGTTCGATTCGAATATCTAGAGTGTCCCTGTTCTGTAACTATCGCCTCGATAAAAGCCGGCGGTAAACGATGGAAAATGGAACAAAATTATGAATTTAGTAGGATTTCGTTCCGGTTCTCATTGTTTCTCGATGTTGTCGATGCGATAATAACAGAACAGGGGCACAGAGTAGATTTATTATCTATTCTGTGCTACAAGCAAGGCCGTGAACTCACGTCATCATTTTTTTTGCAAGTAAGGTTGAAATTAGTTTTTAAAAATGGTCGTGTTTTTACTTTTTTGGGCTTATGCCAGTTGAGAATGTTGAAAGCTTCATTCAAAACTGCCGCAGTAAGCATTGAGGAAGTTCACATTTATCGATTTGTTGAAACTTCGCGGGAATATATATATATAGAGAGAGAGAGACAGAGACAGATAGTGAGATAGAGAGGGAGAGAGAGAGCAAAAACACAGTTGCTTTTTTCGCACGAGATTTCAACGAATCGACTAATGTGAGCTAAATAGTGTGACATACGCACAGACACAGACAGATCTGTAATGCGTTTTTTTGCCTTCGATGTTACGCGATGTAACAATCTGCTGACATTGGTCGTTCCTAAATGCAAAAAAGTTACGAAACGTAACGTCGAGTCGTTCCTAAATGCAATGTTGAACTATCAGCATGTTACGTTTCGTAATTTTTTCCAGCTCATCTCTTGGACTTGAGTTGCAATGTTGATCTGTCGAACAACAAATTGTTGTTGCTCAGATTTATTTGGTTTTTTTTTTCATTCATCTTTCAAATTTCTGTGAACAGTTATTGATTTTCAATCATGTTCATTTCAGAATTTTTTTTTCATGAAAAACGAGTTTCTTTTAGCTGGATTTATATTTTAAGAAATACTTTATTCTTATATTTGACAGACCAGCAAAGTGTAACATCGAGTCGTTCCTAAATGAAACCATAATTTTGTAACAAAGTCAAACATACAAAACAACAACGATGATTTTGACACTAGCGCATTGCGTAAGATCCAATTAAAAAAATACGCATTATACTGTGCCTCTGTTCTGTAACTATCGCATCGATAACATAAGCCGTGTTTTTTTGGGCATTTTTACATTCATTTTACATTCACGCTCAATAAAACGCTGTACTCACTAATGCAACTTTATTCCATAAACTCCATTTACAAGCCAACACTGTTGTTCACTTCTGCAAGTGACTTATTTTTGTTCACTTATCGTTTTTAACTAATCGTTGTTGTTTTCCAATGTGCGATGTTTTGCTAAAGTGAATACACAGATTCCCAATAAAACTCGGCTATAGATCAGGAAACAGTGAAAACCGAAACAAAATCCTACTAAATTCATACCGCAGAATTTCGTTCCATTATTCACCGTTTGTTGCCATTTTCAAAACAGCCGCTCAGAGAAGGAGAAATGCGCAGGAGATTCGTTCGCCAAAGTTCATAAATGATGCTCAAGGACTGCTACTTGTGGATGACGACAAAATTCTTCACAGGTGGCGACAGTATTGCGATGATCTTTTGAATGAACAGTTTCCTCGGCGCCACTTTCCAACAGCTGCACCTAACTTTACGGAAGTATCCGACGTCACAGTCGAAGAAGTTAGGGAGGCAGTTAAGAACTCTAAAAAAGGCAAAGCGATTGGGCCAGACGAGGTACCATATGAGTTTTGGAAAAATATGGGAGACATCGGGTTGAGACGGCTCACGATTCTCATCTCCAAACTTATAAGAGGTGACAGTTTGCCTAATCAATGGAGGGAAAGTTTTCTCCTTCCAATGTACAAGGGAAAGGGAGATACCAGAAGCTGTGACAACTATCGTTCGATCAAGTTGATGTCCCACACTATGAAGATCGTTGAGCGGGTCTTGGATAGCCGACTGCGGAAAATAATAAGGCTTTCTGATGACCAATGCGGGTTTGTCGCGGGTAAGTCAACTACAGACGCAATCCAAAGTATAAGGATCATTATGGAAAAACACCGAGATGCCTTAGAGGATTTGCATATTGTGTTGGTTGACTTCGAAAAAGCATTCGATCGACAACCACGAGATCTGATATGGGTGGCCCTCAGACACCGAGGAGTTCCTGAAGCCTATGTGCGAATAATTATGGACATGTACGAGGGAGCAGTTACAAAAGTGAGATGCCCAGCTGGAGTCACCGAAGAATTCCAAATAACAGTAGGTGTACATCAGGGAAGTGTCTTGAGTCCACTGCTCTTTATTGCTGTTCTGGATTATTTGCTCGAAGGAAAAGTAACGGACAATAAAGTACAACAATTATTCTTTGCTGACGATGGAGCCATCATAAGCGAGGATCCTACATCCCTGCAACGAGCACTTGACGTTTGGATTGATGTTCTGGAAGGAAATGGGTACCGTATTAGCGCTAAAAAGACTGAATACCTGTGCTGCCCTTTTTCTGATCCAGACAAGCCTATTCCAGACATTTATTTGAATGGAAATGTGCTTCCCAAGTGTGAAAAGTTTAAATATCTGGGATCTATGATCAATAGTGAAGCAACTTGTGATGACGACATCAATCATCGAGTAAGTGTAGGGTGGATGAAGTGGCGAGAAAACTCCGCTATCTTCTGTGATCGAAAAATGCCCCCTAAGCTGAAGGGAACACTCTACACAGCAGCTGTCCGTCCAGCTCTGACATACGGTTCACAATGTTGGACAATGTACAAAAAGTATGAGAGCAAATTGACGGCAGCCGAAATGAAGATGCTTCGGATGACAGCAGGAGTAACAAAGCTTGATCGAATTAGAAGTACTAAGATCCGTGGAAGCCTTCATGTCAAAAGTACCATCTTGGACAAAATTCAGCACAACCGGCTCAGTTGGTATTGTCATGTTCAAAGGAGAGATCCGCAGAACCCCGTCCAAAAGGCAATATCGTACAACGTTTCAACAAATTCGCGACGAAAAAGAAAAGGCAGGCCAAAACACTCCTGGTACAAGCAAATGCAAAAACAGCAGCATTTGGTTGGCCTCAGACATGGAACAATCCAAAACCGGGAGGCTTGCCGACGCTTTCTGAGGTCAACGCGGCGTACCCCACAGGCGGATCACTAGTGTGAAGCAGAAAAGTGGGAGAGTTGTGATCGCTTCAAGATCACTACTCGTAACGCCAGAAATGGAAAGAAGAAGATTCACCGTTTGTTGCCGGCTTTTATCGAGGCGATAGGTACAGAACAGGGGCACGGGTGTTATAAAAGCAACATGTTAACAAATGGAAGTTGCTCGAAGGAGAACCCTCGTGACCACTTTTCGTCGATTGGCTTGAAATCAATTTGAAAAGTTAACGTGTTAGATGTTTTTGGGTTTGTAACAGTGAATAATGTTGAAGGCTTCATTCAAAGCTGTTGCAATGAGCACAGCCGTGTTCTATTGGGAATTTATATTCCTTCAGCAAAACATCGCTTAAGGAAAAACAATAATTCTAAAGTGAATAGCGTAAGTGGACAAAAATAACTCACTTGCAGAAGTGAACAACAGGGATGGTTGGTAAATGGAGTTAATGTGAAAGTGAACTTGGTAAGTGAATATAGCCAAAAAAAGGGTTTTATTGAGACTCGCAAGTGAAGTGAATATAGAAATTCCCAATAAAACACGGCTTATATTATTTGAAATCAATTAAACAAATTTGAAATAATGAAATTGAAAATAATGAAACTCCAATTCAGCTGAATGAAGATGTTAATTTAAATAAGACGTATTGTCTACTCTGTATTCATAAGAACTAACTATGGTTTGCAGTATCAAAACGTATCAAAAAGTAAATAAACATAAATTATTTGAAATCAATTAAATAAAATAAAAAAGTGCAAGTAAAGAAACTCCATTGGAGCTGGATAAAGATGTTAATTTAAATAAGACGTATTGTCTACTATGGGCACATGGGAGTTGCTAGAGAATGTTTTTGGAAAATATTGTAACGTGAACCCAACATTTAATACCAATTTCCTAATCGAAAACGTTCAACCGAAAAACACATCTGGGAGCACTAGTGTAAGTGTAGAAATTCTAGGAGAGTAAATGTTTGACAGCCAAAACAGTGGAGAGTTGCAGACCATGTGGAAGCTACTGGAGAGTTCTAGATGAAATGTCATTCGATATAAATAGCCCGCCCGAGGCAACCAGAGGGCAGTTCTGATTATAGAGTGATAAAGTTAAGAGTGAATTGTTGTGAACAAGTGATAGTCCAAAAGTCGAGTTGAGTTCGAATAAAGTATTGATACTGAATAAAAGTGGTAGAAATAAATTGAAAAGTGAAGTTTTATTTTTGCGAACTAAGCGCACGTTACAATATCATAAGCCATGTTTTATTGGGAATTTTATAGTCATTTTCACAACGAGTCTCAATAAAACGCTGTACTCACTAATGCAACTTTATTCCATAAATTCCATTTACTACTACTAGCCATCGCTGTATCCCTGATGTTCACTTTTGAACACTGACTTATTTTTATTCACTAATCGTTGCTGTTTTCCTATGTGCGATGTTTTGTAATGTTTTGCAAACGTGAGTATAGATATTCCCAATAAAACACGGCTATAGTAAGAACTAACTGTGGTTTGCAGTATCAAAACGTATCAAAAAGTATAAATACTCTATTAGAACATTTTTCCAACTGAAATACTGCTACTTAAATTAAAAAACTACAGTAGAAACTAGATAAAAAAAAATATTGTTAGTAATAAAACTGGAAACCTCCTATCTCATTTTTCCGTGTGAAGCACGGCGTATTCAGCTCAATATAAAGCTTGAAAAAACCACTTCACTATAGCCGTGTTTTGTTGGGAATCTTTACTTACTTTAGCAAAACATCGCAAGGCACATGGGATAATAACAACGATTGGTGAACAAAAATAAGTCTCTTTTAAAAGTGAACAACAGGGATGGCTGGTAAATATAGTTTATGCAATAAAGTTTCATTTGTGAGTATACAGCTTTTTATTGAGCGTATTAGTGAAGATGACTGTAAAATTCCGATTAAAACACGGCTATGCTGAACTATATATTCAACTGAGAACGCGTATTTCCTGTCACAAAAACAATAAATGGGTAATGCTGGGCAAGAGAAGCAAATGCTTGGGCTTTTAGCGTGTTACTGTTCATATAACCAGGAATATATTTTTTTTGTTTGGAAAGCGTGATAAAGTGAAAAAGCTGGTAGGCATTGTACACAAAGTTTGTATGAAGAAAATCCAAATTGGCAAATGTGGAAAGCTTTGTTAGAAAGTATTTCGACGTTTGATTCGTGGATGAAACTTCAAATCCTGTATACCCCAACACTCCTATTTATAAAACGATTTTGGAGGATGAGTGAACTAAGCGCACATCCCAGCGGTACATTGCATAATACCAGGCTTGACACGGATGACATTTTGTCGATGTTTTTGTGAATTTTCAAATCGGGTAAATGGCTCCCAATTTTCTATTCGTATAATATTGCTGATAAATACAAAAATATTTATTAATCAATTAATAAACACAATTTAATAAATATTGACAAGATAGTGTAAGACAGTCATTATTTAGTCCCCTAAAACATAATTTTAAAAACAGTTGCTATTTTTCTATGACTACTGTTTAAGTAAACTTTACAGAGACAGTCAGTGAAACTATCCAAGAAGAATAGACATTATACAGCGCCCTTACTGGCAGGGGCATATTTCCAAGTGTCCATTAATATAAAAGCCTACTGTGCATTCAAACTAAGCCGTTACACACACTTTTGTGTTTTTTTTATATAAGAATAGAAGCATTTTCTTTTAATATTGTGTTTTTCAATTTTTTCTGAGTTTTGTATTTTTGAATTTTTTTATACTATATTTCTCATTCTTATATAATTTTTTAAATATTTACTAGGTACTTATCTACTACTTTTTCTGCTGCTATTCCCTTTTCGAGGCTGTCTACACAAAAGGCTTGTAATCCAATTTATTTCCACTATTCAGTTCACTGCAAAACAGGAGCTGCGTACATTTTTGCCATGTTCAGAAAGATGGGAAGCCTTACTATATCTTATCCTCGTCACTAATATGGTCCACACACTTTTCAAACTGGGCCTTAGCTTAGAGCTCAGACATATTTTATTTTGTTGCTGTGGCCACGTGTCTTTTTTGAAAATTTCTTGTAAAAAAATTAGCTGCAGCAGCAAACAGTGAGTTGCGACATTAATAGGGATTTTTAAGAAACACTCATATTTCTTATTTGGTTTCGTTATTACTACATTGAATATGTATACGTTTGGCACACTTTATTTGATGGTTGGATGGCTTGATGTTACTAGTGTCCACATTATCGAATTTGTCGTCCAACTTTATTTTTCAATAGATTTTCACAGAAAATTTACGTTACAGCAGAAATTATGAATGCGTTCAACTATACTAGCAATAAAGATTTTTCAATGTTTTACATTAAAACTTCCTGAAGTTGCACAGACTCATGTTCATATTATCATATTTACCTATTTAACTTCAAAATTTTTAAAAGCATTTGAAAACCATCCAACAAGACAAACAAATGGTCGTTTAAGGGTCTACATTATCTAATGACACATTTCACCGATATACAACTAGGATGGGAAATAAAACTCATCCCGAATACCAAAACAAAACCACGAAAATTGATAAAAATTTCCAGCTCTTTCTAGGGAGGCGCAATAGAGCGAGAAGCCCCAGGGCCTTGCACATTTCTCACAACCATATGCCTTGTGAGGGAATGGACGGGACCAAATTGTTCTGCCTGTTCCGAACTGCTAATCGAGAAAGCGCTTTTCATGGCAATGAATTTACTTGCGAAAGGCGATACCCGTGAAAAAACATTTACCATCACATTATGGGTACCAATGACAGTTCCTTGCCGATGGAATAAAAAAACCGGTAAATTTTATAGTTTGTCTGGCATATAATTGTAGTGTGTGGAGAAGTTTATTTCGCCATACGTAATACATATATATTTATTTTTTTCAATCGAAGAACTTTTGTTCAAATATGTATGAAAAGCGACTTGTTTGCGTATTGTTTTGGCCGTATAAAGCATCTAATATAGGGCCCTAAAATACAGATAGAAGAAACAAAACAAAATGTATATCTGTATGTTTACAGAAAAATTCTGGATAACTCCGAGTCCAAAAGTTTCATTTATTTAATTATTTAGCAGTATATTCAACGACAAAAAAAACAAAAAAAAAAACAAACCCAATTGCGAACAAAAATTGTTCCCAATCAAAAACTGCCGTTAATCGAAAGACGTTTTGTTTTTGGTACTGGAATAAGTTAATTTCATCATTCATCATTCATGATGAATGATGATGCACGATTGATAATTTTTAAGATAATATATGTTTGTATATTTGGACATTAAAAAGTACAATCTTAATCAGATGTGAGAAATGCATATAATTACAATAGACTGAGACAAATCATATGATCATGATAACATCAAAAAAAGCCATTAACTTATAAATGAAATGTATGGTAGTTGTATTTGGTATAATTTAGTTTAAGTTTTTACATGAAGAACCTATAATATTATTTACTATGTTGATATACACTAAACGTAATTAGGATTTATTTTCTCTTCAGCAGAACACAGTCCTGGGTAATATGGGTTGTTTCCTGCCCGACACTTTGAAACAGTCCTCCCCACTCGGTAGACAGGTGTGTCCAGTGCATATATTGAGGCATAATTACAAGCAATATTTACAATGTACACGTGCGGATAGTCTGGCCTTGTAAATCGAATTGCAGCACACCCCACATGGGTGTTTCGATCAACGACGATCTCCGCAAAATGCCCATACTCTTCGCTAGAAAAGGTCAATGTTACATGAGAACAAACAAGCAAGTAAAACAGAATCAGATAAAATCTTACAAATGCTTTTCAACGCGAAAGCTAGCAATGTAGCTGTTGTCAATCAGATTGTACTCACTAAACCAGCCTCCAACCGCTTTTTCCAACAAGTTTGTCATGTTGATGAAAGATCTCTTGGAATATAATCCATACAGGCATTGACCGGAATTTCGGTAACGGTATGTATTGTAACAATCGTCATGTTCAAGAGTACAAGTTTTTAAGTTTAATAGCGCCAAATACGCCAGTTCATCATCCCACTTCTAAGGTCCACGAGTTGGTTGGCAAAAGATAAACAAAAACAAATGAAATGCAAATAAACACGACAAGCCAGTTTGTTGGTTTAAGACTGTTTGATGAATTGATAAAACAACGATAATGGCTAGTCGTCGTCAACTCACCATAGTAGCCATTTTAGTGGCGGGATAATAGCCGGGAAGAAGGCCTAAGGCAATAAAATTTCTCCGTTTATTATGCTCATGCAAAATCTGCTGTTCAAAAGGCTCTATGTTCAGAACGACGGCATCCGGCTGACAATTAGAACTGAAGCTCTGCAAAGAATCCAACTTTTCTGTTGAAAAGAAACCATTTCCACTCTTACTACACTTTTACACATACACCGTCGTTATTGCAAGCAATGTGCTGCGCACCATTTGGACATAAACTCCTGTCGCACCAAGACGGAGCTTGGGACAAGTAACCTCTCGCACTGATTACAAAAAACGACACCGAGGAAAAGCAAACCACAAGATTTAGGAACTTATATCTGACTAAACCCATTTCGTTAGAATTGATTATAACTCGAGTTTAAACTTGACGGTCACGGTCACAATTGCCGGTTAATCCTGTGCCCAGTAAGAGTTCTAACCATCTAAGTTCGCTGAGGCCAAGGCAACGGCTTTTATTACCTTTCTCTGGCCGTTTTGTGGTCAGAATTGAATGTGATTTTTTTTCAGCTCTTCAGAAGTATAGCACAATCAAGAAGTGCTCAACAATTAAGACTACTTTAAATTCGAACTTGATGTTTGTTTTCTTTTTTCTTTTTGTTCGATTTATGCAAGGAAGATTCTTGCAAAGATGAATCAGGCACGCGACAGTAAATATAAATGTTGGGGCTTGTATGTAAATTCAGGTGTAAGAATATAAAAAGTTACGCAACCTTTTATTTGCCACATGCTCTATGCGGTAAGTTTTATCTAACGTTTTGTGTTTTAAGAAACTGTGAAGATTTCATTATTTGGTTGAAGGCTGCGTACTGTTCAATGCAAACAGAACAAAGTCTTTTGTAATATGTGAAAGCTTTACATCCGTTTAGGGGCTCATCTAGGGGCTAAAGTCTTAGTTATGTGTTGTGTCAACCAAGAGATAAGTGCATCAGCACATTTCAGTATTTTCCTTTGGCCGATTGATTGCTTAGCCCAGTGGCTTAAGGTGCAGTTCTGGCGAGCTAGTAGACTAAACTTTCATTATACAATCTGTTTATTTCCTCTTGGCAGCTGTTTTTAAACGTATAAAGAGTTTATTTTGGAAATATTTCAAAAATTTCTTGAAAACATTTCAAATAGGGTTTAAAAAACTTCGATAGTTTGTATACAGCTTGCGAAAAAAATTGAATCGTTTCATGTATATAGTTTTCAATATCTAGGATACCTGTACTTGAGAATTTTGCAACAGCCGATCACTTTGATAGAAGCACAAGAAAAGATGTTGTAAAGTTAAAAGTTCCGAATTTGAGGCTTTCGGAGCTTATGATCGGGACAAAAAAAAAAAACTTAAACTGGCCCCGAATGTCAAACTGAGTTTTTTTTAGCCCTGTATTAGCCCTCAATTCGCCCTAAAGTAGCCTTTGTTTTTTGAGGAGACGAGTTCAGATAATAAAGATAAATAAAGATAAAGATAATTAACAGGACTGTCAAATGGCACAATTTTTTTGGTCAAATGACAAAAGGATGTGTGCTGTGGCCATTTTTTTAAGTTCAACGAACTAACCTATAAATGACGATTGGGTTGGCCCAGGTCCAGGTACATGAAAAGTGAACACGTTCTACAGATCACAATCGCAGGGTCTGGTTACTGGTTTTAACGCTCAAACACGAAACCTGTAGCACAACATGCTTGAAGAAAAATACTGTAACGTGCGCTTAGTTCGCAAAATAAAACTTCACTTTTTATTTATTTATTTCTACCACTTTATTCAGTATCTATCTTTATTCGAACTCAACTCGACTATTGGACTATCACTGGTTAACAACATTTCACTCTTAACTTTATCACTCTATAATCAAAACTGACTGCTCGTTGCGTCAGCGGTCCTATTTATATAGAACAACACTCATCTAGAGCGTTCCAGTTTCTTCTCCATGGTTTCCACATTTGCTGTCAAAAATCTCTACACTCACACACACTGGCTTACAAGCAATGCCTGTCATTTTATACCATTCCATTATAGTGTTGCCAGTTGTGTTTTCGGTTAAACGTTCTCGATTAGGAAATTGGTATAAGTGTTGGGTGTTCATTACACTGCCCCCTCCTTAAGATTGTTCGTCCCGAATAATTCCATCTGCAGCCTCGCCACTATATCGATGCAGCCGGTCACAATGAACTACTTTTAACTTGCCTCTTAATCCTCTTTGGATGCGGTAAACCACGTCGTTAATCCTCGTGACAACAGTATAAGGACCTTCCCAGTTCTGCTGAAGTTTCGGTGACAATCCTTTTTGACGATGAGGATTATAAAGCCACACACGATCTCCTGCTTGGAATCCTGCCGTTGTCGCTTTTGTGTCGTACCGTGTCTTCATCCGGTCGCTGTAGGTTTTCATCCGTTCCCTTGTTCTTTTATGGATGTCAGCGAGTCTCACCTTGAGGTCATCCACATACTCGTTCGTGTCCTGTGGCTCCTCTGTGGGGCATCCAAATTAAAGTTCGCTGGGCAGCCGCATGGTTTTCCCGAACAGGATGTCAGATGGTGTTTGTCCTGTCGAGCTATGTACTGCACTTCTATAGGCCATCAGGAATAGCGGTACGTGCCTATCCCAGTCTCTTTGGTAGTCGCCTACGACCTTGGTGAGGTGTTCTTTCAAGGTCCGGTTGAATCTTTCAACCATCCCATCAGATTGTGGATGAAGCGGTGTGGTTCTGGTCTTCTTGATGCCAAGTAGTCCGCACACTCCTTGGAAGATGTTTGACTCGAAGTTCCTCCCTTGGTCGGAATGGAGTTCCATAGGTACGCCAAACCTACTTACCCAGTTAAACACAATCTGGTCGACCACCGTTTTGGCTTCTTGATTTGGGATGGCATACGCCTCAGGCCATTTGCTAAAATAGTCCATTACAACCAGAATGTACTTGTTTCCAGCGTTGGTCTCTGGAAAAGGCCCAGCCACATCTACTGCAATCCTCTCAAAAGGCGATCCAACGTTGTACTGATGCATCTTACCTTGAATCTTCCTACCAGGTCCTTTGGTTGCAGCACACTTGTCACATGTTCGGCACCACTTCTCCACGTCGTCTCTAGCATGTAACCAGTAGAACCGATGTCGCACCTTCTCCAGTGTTTTGTTAACTCCCAGGTGACCTCCAGAAGGTCCGTCGTGCATCTCCCGAAGAACTTCACTGACTTTCGATTGCGGTACGATCAGCTGCATCACATATGATTTACCGTCAACGGACTCCCATCTTCGCCTGAGGACACCTTCTTGCACATATAGTGAGTCCCACTGTGCCCAATAGGCTTTGAGAACTGGACTCCGGTCAGAAATGTCTCCCCATTCAGGTTTCTCTTCATTTTCTTTCCATGCGAGAATGGGTTCGATATCTGGATCCTCCTGTTGAGCGGTCCTCACTTCCTCATTGCTCCATCCGCATATGGGGTCAGCTCTTAGTCGCTGAGCGGTAATATTTTCTTTGTTTTCTTGTCGCCTACAATGATTGCAATCCTCTTTGCAAGGTCTTCGGGACAATGCGTCGGCGTTTGAGTGCAGCTTTCCTCTGCGGTGTTGAATCTGGTAGTCATAAGTCTGCAGTCTTTCTATCCACCTTGCGACTTGACCTTCTGGATTTTTGAAGTTCAACAGCCAGTTCAGAGCACCATGGTCTGTCCGCAGAAGGAATTTCTGTCCATAGATGTACTTATGGAAGTGCTTTGTTGCCAAGATAAGAGCCAGCAGTTCCCTTCTGGTCACGCAGTAGTTTCTTTCAGGCTTCGAGAGGACCTTACTATAATATGCCACCACTTTCTCTTCGCCATCATGCACTTGGGATAGTACCGCCCCGATTCCAACGTTGCTTGCATCTGCGTCGATGATGAATGTTTTGCCAGGTGTTGGATGTGCCAGCACTGGAGCGTTACAGAGGCGGTATTTGAGCTCCTGAAAAGATTTTTCACACTCACCTGACCATTTGAACTGCTTCCCTTTTTCGGTGAGCTGATGCAAACTCTTTGCAACTCCAGCAAAGTTCTTAACGAAACGTCGGTAATATGTGGCAAGACCAAGAAAGCTTCGGAGTTGATGTTTGTCCTGTGGTGTTGGCCAATTTTTGACGGAGTCAACTTTTTCAGGATCAGTCTTCACTCCTTGGGAAGAGATGATGTGTCCCAAATACTTAACTTCGGTTTTGAAAAGTGCACATTTTTCCGGATTCAGTTTAAGGTTAGCCTCTCGAAGTCTCTGAAACACGGCTTTTAGATTCTTGCAATGTTGGTCAAATGTTTTCCCGTAAACAATGACATCGTCCAAGTAGACAAGGCACGCTTTCCACGTCAGTCCTTGAAGAACGCACTCCATCAAACGCTCGAATGTTGCCGGAGCGTTGCATAGCCCAAACGGCATAACTTTAAACTGCCAGAGCCCATTACCTGTAGAAAACGCCGTCTTTTCCCGATCATCAGGGTGGATGTCAACTTGCCAATATCCACTCTTCAAGTCCAGCGTCGAAAACCACTGGGCTCCCTCCATAGCATCCAGGGTATCACTGATTCTCGGCAGGGGATAGCTGTCCTTTTTAGTCACATCATTCAGCCTTCGGTAGTCCACACAAAAACGAGTGCTTCCGTCTTTCTTTTTCACTAGCACCACTGGTGAAGCCCAAGGACTTTTGGAATTTTCAATAAGCCCGTCCTTCTTCATTGCTGTTATCATTTCCTCAACCTCACCTTGTTTGGCCAGTGGAAGGCGTCTTGCTGGTTGACGAATCGGTCTTGCATCTCCTGTGTTGATGCGATGCTGCACCAACTGTGTCCTACCATATTGTCCCTTTTGCGATGCGAAAATGTCAGTGTACTCTTGTAGGAGATTTTCAGCCATCCTTGTTTGTTGGTGATCAAGGTTGGATGAATACAGTATTCTAGCTCTGATGGTTTTGAGCTCCTCCGGAGTTATAGTTTTTCTCGGGGCTTCATCTGTGATCTTCGTAATTCCTGCAACCGATTCGCAACGTACAACGACTTCTCCTTTCTTCAACTTTACATCGTACGGTCTGGTGTTTAGTAATCGTACGGGGACCATTTTGTTTTTCGGTGCTACTAGTGTTTTCCCAATGATGACGCTTTGGGAGGAACACTCTGGGTCTGGTTCCACCATTAGGTATCGAAGGCTTCCAAACTCACCTTCCAGTTTTGTCCAAACGAACACTTCAGAAGAAGGAGGCAGAATCAGATCTTCCGTGATGACAGTCCTCAGTGTCGACGTACTTTCGTTCGAATAGGTCATTGGAAGTTCCTTATTTTGGTACTTCAAAACCTGATTACCGATGTCCAAAATAACTCCGTGCTGTTTCATAAAGTCGATTCCAATGATGCACTCGTCACATATATCTGCCACCAGGAATTGATGAGTAAACACTAGATCGGCCAGTCGGATCTTAAGACACACTTCTCCATATACTCTTGCTGCTTCTCCCGTTGCGGTTCTTAGACGGTAGCTATTGGTGTTATGAAGCCACGTCGTCTTTACCAGGTCTCGACGTACTATGGAGGCTGTGGCACCGGTGTCGATGGTAGCCACATGTTTGTTCCCGTTAATAGTAGTTTCCACAGTCAGACTTTTGTTGTCTCGTTTGGTCTGAGAGACCTGGATGGTTGTTCTGGGGCCATCGATACAAGAAACCAGCCTCTGCCCCTCGAAGTTGGTTCTTACTCGTTTCCCTGATGGGAAACGGGCTGATAGGCAACGCTGGTGTTGTTGTTACCTTGTTCTGGGTTGGATCTCTTGCTTCCACAATGTTGACAACCGGCTTTATTTGGTGGTAGTCGGCATTGACGCTGTAAGTGCCCGGTCTTGTTGCAGTTCCAACATCTTGCTAGTCCGCTCCGCTGGTTCTTTTGTATTTCAGCTCTTTGGCACGAGCACTCTTCGACTATGGCTTCTCTAAGTCGATGTACTCCATGAGAAGCTTGTTCTGCTGCTTCAATTGTCAATGCGAATGCTAAAGTTTCAGAAAGAGTACGTGTTCTAGCAGTTCGCACAGACCTCTGAAGATGTATATCGGAAATGGCACGAACGAAGGACTCAACAGCAAGCTGGTTGATGATTTCTTCTCCAGCATCCGGGTATGCCAGGTGAACCAGTCTTTCGACGTCTGCTTGGAGCTGCTGTAGACTTTCACCCCTTTTCTGGACTCTGTTATTGAGTTGGACTCGGAAGACTTCTTTCAAGTGGCTATCGCCAAAGCGTTTATCTATAGCTGCCACGAGAGAACTGAAATCGCCACCCTTACCAGCTGGAACTGTTTGAAGTAATTCAGCTGCTGGTCCTCTAAGAGCAAGAGTCAGTGCAATGTACTTGTCTTCGTCATCCCAGCCATTTGTTGTCGCGGCTGCCTCAAATTGTCTCTTGTAAACTGGCCAAGACGACTGTCCATCAAATGATGGCGGTTTCATCTCCTTTTTCCTTGCAAACTCTCCAGCAGATTCTCGAACTTTGATTTTCCGGATCTGGTCCAATTCCTTGGTCAGAACAGAGAACTGTTTATCGCATCGGCTTTCCAAACGATTCTCTACAACAGAAAGCTGTTTTTCCACACCTTCAACGCGTTCGTCTAGGGCACATACATTTTTCTCAATGTTACCCAATTTGCTTTCTAGAATGTTTTTCTGACCTTCCAAAACATTCTGTTGCGCCTCAAGTCTTTCGAGAATATTCTGTTATTCTTTCTTTTGCTCGTTTCGTTGTTCTTCAATCAGCTTCTTTTGTTCGTTTCTTTGTGTTTCAAGTTGTTCGAGAACATTCTGCTGTTCTTTCTTTTGCTCATTTCGTTGCTCTTCCAGCTTCTTTTGTTGTACTTCGAGTCTTTCGAGAACATTCTGCTGTTCCTTCTTTTGCTCGTTTCGCTGTTCTAACAAAAGTTTCATCATACTAGAAAAATCTACACTTTCACTTACTTCCTCTTCCTCCACTTCTGTTTCAAAAACAAAAGTGTTTACGTCTTCCCCTTGCTGTTCCAAATAGTTGCGCAAGCGCAGGACGAGCTCATTTTTCGATCCCGCTCTAGAAAGATTTCGCTTACCTAACTCACTTTTAAGCTCAATGCAGTTGAGCTCTTCCAACAACTTACCCATTTTCACTGTATTTAACTTTTTTTTTTTTTTTTTTTACACTTTACTAGTCAAATAAGTTTTATTTACACTTCTGACACCAATGTAACGTGCGCTTAGTTCGCAAAATAAAACTTCACTTTTTATTTATTTATTTCTACCACTTTATTCAGTATCTATCTTTATTCGAACTCAACTCGACTATTGGACTATCACTGGTTAACAACATTTCACTCTTAACTTTATCACTCTATAATCAAAACTGACTGCTCGTTGCGTCAGCGGTCCTATTTATATAGAACAACACTCATCTAGAGCGTTCCAGTTTCTTCTCCATGGTTTCCACATTTGCTGTCAAAAATCTCTACACTCACACACACTGGCTTACAAGCAATGCCTGTCATTTTATACCATTCCATTATAGTGTTGCCAGTTGTGTTTTCGGTTAAACGTTCTCGATTAGGAAATTGGTATAAGTGTTGGGTGTTCATTACAATACATTCCACTAGTTCGTTGCCTTTACTCTCCTCAACAAAACCTTGGACTGCCTTAGGGCGAGTTGAAGAGAAACTCAGGGCTCCAAAGCACTCAGTTCCACACTCATATATCAAGCTAATTTTTTCTCTAAATAAAGCTTTGAAGCAACCAAAAGACATGAAATTGGCAAACGTACTTTTTTCTTTTTCTGCAATAACAGCACCTGCCACCTTCTCTTTCTTCTCCCAAAATGTTTCAATGGGTTGAGTTCTAAAGAGTTTTCAATCATTTCCTTGTGACAGGATCCATAGTAACAAATACACCAACAAAATTTTTAAATTTTCCCAGTTATTCTTTTTTTTATACTTACTTCCTATGACACCATCTTACAAAAGCAACTAAAAATTACGATTTGTTTTATCTCAGAATCAGTAAGGCCAGCGCTGAGGTCTTGAGTTGTTAACAATTAAGTTGCAAACGATTTGCGACGATTTACGATATCACATACATAACACAAGAACCGGAATCAAAATATTATAAGAAAAATTAGTAAACTTCTTCAACTTAACCATCTTGGGACTAGAGACCTAGAACCGCTCGACTAGCGAACAATCATTCTTATCTACTAAAGTGACAAAAAAATCTGCTCAGTATTTTTGTATGAGTAGTTTGAAACAGAATACCCTCAAGTGGAACTGGTTTCGCATATAATACCAGATGTCATATTACTATCAGTCTTTGAAAAGTCCTACATCAAAATAAAATATGAAAGATGTTAATCACAATCAGACCTATCACTAAACTAGTTCCTTCAAAGAAATTGAATAAACTCATCGAAATGTTTGAAACATATTTACCAATTAGCACGTGCTTCTAATCTATTCCGACGTATTTTATGCGTTATGGCTCATCGACGACGGATAGGCATCAAAGATTTATGTTTTATTCATAGTTCGATACAGATCGATTTGATAATAATGCTTGCAGTTTCCTAACACAGCAGCTTACAACTTGTTTTTAATTTTCCATAAAAATTTACATTGCAGTACAAAAAAGCAATTCAAAGTTCAATGAATCTATAAGTGCGAATTCATTGTTGATTACTCAGCCTAGCTCGGAGATAAAAAAATAAAAAAAACATAAACAAATCGAAAAGTCGATGTTCCTTTAATACAATTAAGAATATCAATCTTTGTTCGAAATATGGTGTCTCAAGGAAGGTAGCCTCCTTTCATAATCTGGTTTACTTTACGAGAACGTTAGTGTAACGGCCTTATAAAAATTATCATTTTTATGAACCACAACGCAGGTGTCAAGCAGCGCTGTGGTTAAATTATTTTCATCCCTTGACGAATGAACGCTGTCTGGATTTTTTATTTATTTATCTTTTTTTTTTAACAATCGAGACTCAACCGATTCTTCAAAGCAAGTTTGGAAATTTTTGAGGAGCTTTTGTATTGAAATACTCTTGGTAAATTATATTACCCGCCTGTATGGTGATCAGTCTCTTTAAAATGTGTGTTAAAGAACACAATTAGTGTTGAACAAGTCAATTTTGAATTGATGGCTTTGTTTTTGGTTTTAAATGCAGTTTAATTAATAAATAAAAATTTGATTTATATTTAACGACTTCATTTCGGGAAATGAGTTCAATGTTATAATAACTTTTTTAAGTAAGGTGATATTCTTCCAGTGGTTTAATTAACGATGGGAGAATGCATTTGAAATAAGTAGTAAAGCAAAGTCAGTATTCAATTGTGCTTAAGTATGTATGTTATAACTTTACTAAAACATTGTATATTGTTATAAAAAAAAGGTGAACAAAAAAAAAGTGAAAGTTTAGTGCCTATTTCCATTTAATTTCAAAAAATACTTTGGTAGAATGGCATACTGTGTATCGTTGAACAAAACAAGTAATTCTTTATAAATCACTTAACTGAAAGCCGCAAGTTAAAATGTCTTCAAAGAATATCAAAACTTTATTTCCTGAATTTAGGGGTTTTGGTCCTTAAATTGGTAAAACTGTTTCTAGTCATTGCCAATTTATATTTGTCGTTAGTACATTTTGCAATTTAACTTTAATTTTGAACAACGCTTGCAAATTATGCAAAATTATTTTAAAAGTCATGGTTCAGCGCTCCAAATTACCCGATTACAATTAACACGCGAGAAATGTCAGATACGAGTAACTTAGAGCACCCAGTTGGTGTCAAAAGTTATTTAAAAAAGACAATAACAAACATTTCGAGGCGTGGTTTGGAAGAATGAAATTGGTATCTAATAAAGCAAATATGCACATTCACAGACCTTGAAGCCAAATGTTAACAGATAAGTTTGACACTTTTTACGAATCTGCATTTACTCAAAAGAGAATGCAGAAAGTGCAGCTCCAAGGTGATCTAGAATGAGTCATTAAATACAAAACATTCTGGTTTGGAGAAGAAAAAGTTTATCATTAAGCACAAAAAGTTGCCTTTGAAGTAGAATAGAAATGCTTTAAAACTACAAAGCCATTTTTGTTTTCATTTGAAACTATTTACATATGTGCTAAAATTTATGCACAGTTAAAATTTATTTGGTCAGTCAAATCATATTTTTTTTTTTTTTGTTTTTCGGAAAAAGTGCCGGCCGGGCACAAAAAAAAATACTTATCAACTTTGCACTTATCAAATCACATTTTTTTTAAGTGAAAAGTGTTTCTGTTCAACAAAATTCTTTACAAATTTTGCTTTGGTTTTTGCAGAAGAGGACGTTCACGTACAGGAATTCCAATCCAAAGAGATTATAAAAATTGCAAAGACTTTGCAAATTATCCTTATCGATTTCAACTTATTACTTTTCAAATTTTATAGTTCTAGGGATCATATTATAGCTTTGCAAATTGATGAAAAATTTGATAAGTGCAAAGTGAAAAGTTGATAAGTTGTTTTGGGGAGTAGGGCCGTGGTATAGCATTTTGACTGTGCTCCTACACAATATTTAAGTTCTGAAAAAGTATTTCGTTTCTTGATTTGAACTAAGAATCCACTTCAAAAGCACTAGTTCTTTTCTTTATTCTTTAAAAAATTATTTTTTCTTTCTTTATTCTTTAAAAAATTATTTTCAACATATGGGGTTGAAAATAATTTTTTAAAGAATAAAGAACAAAATAGAAAACCACTACTTCTCTTGCCCCGCAACTTTCGATTTGCTTATGTTGTTGCTTTTGTAACACGAGAAAAAAACTCACACAAAGGAAAAAATGTAAAATCGAGCAGAATGAACTTTTTTTATGAATTTTTTTTTCAAATGCTTAACAAAACTAAAAACATCAAATTCATTATTGGTCCCATATGAAACCGGTTTCAAGAAAACTTCTTTTAAGGTTCTCCTAAACAAATCATTTTTACATTTGCCGCAACGCAACGGTAGAAACGCTACTGTCGTCACGATTGCCCTTCGTCGAATATGATATTTTGGCAAAAATATACTCACTACCTTACCGTAGTCAACTCTTTTTGCAGTCCTTTGTAAATTTGTGCACTCTCTACGCAGAGTGAAAACTTCTTATCGAACAGAACTTACTTTTGACCGCTTTTGACATTTCATCGTGTTGTTGTATATTTGCTTAATTTTTTCTGTTCGTTTTTTCATATTTCCAAAGTTCATAAATTTGATGGCTTTTCCAACTCTCAGTGCTCAACAAGGTACACAAAAATAATTATATTCTTTAAACACAAATTTTATATACTTACTATCTACCAATGAACAGAAACGAATAGAAAAATCCTCGAAGACCTGCAAATAAAAAAGCAGCTCTTGCAGAAGGGTGTATCACCAGTAGTCGTGAGTGCTATTTCGGGAATTAGCCCTGTCCCAGGTCCAAGCCCAGTTCCTCAAATGAATCAACCAGTAAGTGTTTTAAAAAAAAAAATTTCTACGGAAAACACTAACGAATTGTAAAATATATTACAGCAACTTATACCATCGCCAAGCACTGAATTTAGCCAAAACTCGGCAATACGTGGAGCACCTTTTAACATTACAAACGCACCTACATTTGGTTTTTTCGTACCTCAAGATTCTTTTTATGGAAACAGCTTTCTACCAGTGTTACCTCGTCTTGAACCGTTGCCCGGCACTCCCCAAAAGTAACATTTACTAACCCTTCAAAATACAACTTCCAAATGGCTCGAATTAAACTGAAGAAACTTGAGGAATACCTACAAGGTGTTGATGGATTCGGAGACCCCAAAGTAAATCTAGAGCAGTATCCAACTCCAGCACATATTGCCAGTTGCATGATGTACAATATACAAGCTAAATACGATGATATTGAGGGTAAGATTGTTGGAGACTTGGGCAGCGGTTGTGGCATGTTGAGTGTTGCTTCATTCCTGTTGGGGGCACACCTTACTATTGGCTTTGAAATAGATAACAGTGCAGTTGAGGTCCGTATTAATAGCGTCAAGCGTTGTACAATAGCTGTTAATAAAAGCTTAATATTTTTTTCCAGGTTTTTCGTTCAAATGTTTTAGAAATGGAGTTGCCAGCAACAGATTGTGTTCAGGCTAATGTGTTGCATTTACAGAAATATACTAAGTGGGATAATGCATTTGATACTGTCGTAATGAATCCTCCTTTTGGCACCAAAAATAACAGTGGAATGGATATGCGTTTCTTACAAACGGGCATTGAACTAGCTTCGAATTCCGTTTATTCCTTACACAAAACATCAACAAGGTGAGTTTCTTCATATTATGTATATGTTCGGGTGCGTTTTAGTGAATTCAAAACAAATAGGTACTAACCTCTTCATTCACTGCCGGCCTTTTATTTCACTCAGTGTCGGACATTTTTCAATAAAAAGACATCTCATCTCCATATTTTTTTTATTATAAAGGCGCAAATCAAGGGGTTATAAATACCCTTTTAATGAAAATACAGTGCGAGCTTTTAGGAGAATAGGACCTATTGTAGCGATAAACTAAACAAAGTCCAAACAATCTGCAAGTACATGTGCAGCGGAGCTCTTCGCTCTACACCTTCGGCTGGCCTAGATCTGCTCCTTAAGCTCCTCCCCCTTGTTATTAATACCAAGCAAATGGCCTAGAACACAGCAATTCTTCTTCTGGCCAATTCTTAAAAGACCAATGACTCAATTACCGATTCTATCATTCTGAATTCATTTAGATGAATACCCAGACGATCGGATTGCATCACCCCAAACTGATTTTCAAGAAAAACTTCTAGGAGGACGGAGTTGGTGGCGGCTCGTTCTTAGAAGAATTCAATATCAGTCTCTGATTTGGTCTCACAAACCAATGTTTATATTTATTGCAATACTTTTTGCACAAATAAAAATTAAATACAAAATGTATTTTTCTAAACCTCGCAATGTTTCACAATCAGTTGATAGGTATGCGCGTAAATTATAAAAAAAAGTAATTTGGGGAGAGCTATTTCAAAGATCTAAGTGATCTTAGGAACATAGACGTCTATAGTCTTCATCGCTTTACAGAAAGTTGAAAATGGTTGGAATGGTGAGGCGACTCCTCAAATTCGGACCTATTATTGCTCTAATCGGTCGTTTTTATCGGAATCCACCAACTACGTTTCCTAGGATACGCTTATTAGGTTCACACTCGATCAAACATTCCGCGACCAGCTTGTCGTGTTGTGTTAAACAAATTTGTAGGCTCTCTTTTAGACTACTGAGACTGACTACTTATATTCTCATCTTAGAACAACCACCAATTTGGTGTCAAATATCATAAATTTGTGTCAAATATCATAAATTAGGTTTAAAAACTAGAAATAATTTTCAAAAACAAATTTTTGTATGGTTTTCTGCAGCTGTGTGTGACCGGGCTTGCAGCCGCTGGCGCTGCCTGCTTCTGCTACTGCCAGCCGCTGGCAAGCAGCCGTGTGTGACCCGTGCTATAGACATATTTTCCTATTCTGCTAGGCTTTTCCCGAGCAGATGGAAAACTGCTTTTGTCCAGCCGGCGAATCTTCCTCCCCTTCCAATTACCGTCCAATTGCACTAACGTCCCTTCTTTCAAAGGTCATGGAAACGTTGATAAACCGTCAATTTATTAAATATCTTGAAGAACGAAAGCTTTTTAATTATCGTCAGTAAAGCTTTCGTAGCAAACGGTCCACTTGTAATTTGATGGCTTATCTCACCTAAAGTGAAAGCAATCTTTACATTGTTTTGGAGAAAGTAAGATTATTGCTCTTGATATTTCTAAAGCATTTGATAGAGTTTGGCATCAGGCTCTTTTATCGAAAATGTGTGCTTTTGGTATCGATGAGTCTCTTCTTCGTTGGATTAGAAATTACCTTTCCGACCGTTCAATACATGTTGTTTTGGATGGCTTCAAGTCTGATACCCACTTCATAAATGCTGTTGTGCCTCAGGGCTCCGTTTTGTCCCCGACTCTCTTCCTCATTTTCATAACTGATCTCTTGTCTGAAACTTCTAATCCGCTTAATTGTTTTGCTGACGACTCGACCCTCAGCTTTTCATATTCCTTTCCAAATTCACGTCCCTGCTCTTCGGATGTGGAACTGGAACGGTTGCGTATGATAGCTCATTGATTTCTTACCTTGACAGCATTGTCAAGGGGGGGGGGTCATAAAAACCGAGTATTTAGTATTTAGTATTTAGTATTTAGTATTTATTAATTCAATCTACGATCTCTCAATCAACAGATTTTTAAAAAGTAATATTCATTACAAAAATTCAATTATAACTTAATTTAGAAATGATTGTTTTCCATTAGAATACTGGTAGAATTCAATGCTTCGAAAACTCAATGCTGTCTGTTGCCGTTGAAGCTTAACATTCCACCATTGCCATCCCACACCTTTTGATCTGACTACAATTTATAAGGCCTTCATCCGCCCAAAACTGGAGTATAACTCCCATGTCTGGTCAGGTGCTCCTCAAACATCTTGCGCCTTCTTGATAGGGTACTAAACAGAGCGTTGAGAGTGATAGGTGATAGTTCTATCGTAGAATCGATTGATTCTCTTGAACATCGTGGAAACGTTGCCTGTCTCTCTCTCTCTCTCTCTTTTATCGCTTTTTTCACAAACAGTAGTCTAGTGAAATAGCCAGTTGCATTCCTCCCCTGAAACAATTTAGCCGCAACAACTGCCTCGCTAGGAATGCTCATCAGTTTTACCTTGAGCCCAACTTCGAACGTACAGTCAGGGTAGTCATAAGCATAACCCCTTGATATGCGCGTTAATTATAAAAAAAGAAGGTTTCAAGCTTCCCTTGTTTAAGACCTTGCTTCGTTTTAAAGCAGATAGCTCTTCACCTTTCCATTTTGCTGCTTGAATCATGGGAACAAGTTTTGCAAGATTTAATCTTACTTGCTTAGTTCTTAAATTTTTGCATGAGTCTTACTTCATAATGATTCGACTTGCCAAGTGTAATAAGGCGAAAGTAATTATGTAGTCTATAACCAAATACTCACTAGATCTTATTTCCTTTTTATAGAAAGAATTCGCTTCTCATAAACAAAAACGAAACGAATTGAGGTCACTTAAACTTAAATTTTCAGTCATAAAACTCCGTTAAGCAAAAAATAATTATTTTCTGCCTAACAACTATTATTATTTTGTAATACCATAGTTCGTCTGGATCTTGATTACTTCACTTGTCCACGCTGCTCCAGCTTGTCGTTTGTCGGATATCGTCAATGTAGATTGTACTACTTTTTTTTTGTTTAACAAAACTCATAATAATTAAAAACTTAAAACATTGGCTACGTTTACTAACAACTTCCATTAACTTCTATCATTGAAATCGTATTTGAACTTTATTTTTTGTTGCTGCAGCACACTCTCACTATATTATAATAACCAAAACGTTTTCTTAATGAAATAAATTTCGTGAATTTCGTTTTTTACTCAAAAAGTACAGTACAGCAAAAACATATGAGCAAAATTTTCTCAAATTTTCAGAGAGTACATCAACAAAAAAGCGAAAGAATGGGGTGTTAAGGGTGAAGTCGTAGCCGAATTGAAGTACAACATCGACTCTATCTACAAGTTTCATAAAAAGCGATCCGTAGACATTGAAGTGGACTTTTGGAGGTTTGACGTAACAAATAAACAATAGTTCTAAGTTTTAATAATTTTTTTTTCCATCTATTTGCAATAAAGTAAATGTTATGATTTTTGTGATTCCCTATGTAACCTTAACTGTGTTCCTTCCTTTTATGTTTAAATATGTTTTTTTTTGTTTTAACATTTTTTTAAATTTAAACATGAAATTCTACTCCTTGTGCAGCAGCCAGTTCACCTGAATGGTTCACTGTGATGGTAGCTCTACGGCAATACTGTTTCCATGCATCCGAACCTGATTCGCGTCCACCGCCGGTGTGCTTCTCTCCCCCAAAAGCACCACCAATCTCAGCACCATTTGTTGTTGTGTTTATGTTGACAATGCCACAGTCAGATCCTAGAGGACCAATCCATTGGAACATCTTTGAGACGTCCTTGGTAAATATTGACGACGATAGACCCTGTTCGACTTCATTGTTCCAATCGATGGCTTGCTTCAACGATTTGGCCTTCAAAACATATACAATTGGGGCGAAGGTTTCCTTGTGAACAACCGCAGAGTCATGGAATAGGCCAGTAATAATTGTTGGCTCCACAAAGAATCCAGGTCGAAGGATTACCTTGCCGCCAAATGAGATCTTACCACCGGCTTTGACTGCCTCGTCGATAGTTGCCTTGAAGCCATCTACGTTTTGCTGTGAGTGAACGGGCCCAAAAAGTGTGTTGCTTTCTAGCTGGTGGCCGATCTTATTCATAACCAATTCGTATTTGCTTGTGAGCTTTGCAACAAACTCATCATAGAGTTCTGCGTGAACAATGATCCTGCGGGTGGAAGTACATCGCTGGCCAGAAGTGCCAATACAGCCAAAGAGTGCAGCATCAATGGCCATGTCTAGGTCAGCATCATCGTTTACAAGAAGGGCATTGTTGCCACCCAATTCAAGTATGCTTCTTCCGAATCTTTTTTGAACTTCTACTCCGACATCGCGTCCTGTTTTGCAGCTGCCAGTGAAAGATACCAGATTCACACGGGGATCTTGTACTAAACTCATGCCAACATCGACTCCTCCTTGACAAAGTGTGGCGATTGGGGGGAGATTGTTTCGATTCAGTACCTCAGCGACTATCTTTGTGGTTGCCACTGACACCAGGGAAGTGCTTGGGGCCCCTTTCCATAACACAGTGTTGCCTGTTGTCTGAAATATTTGACTAATAATTGTTTGCTTCCTTCAAAACTAAAAACTAATCGATTCTACTCACCAATGCTATGGCTGCATTCCATCCAAAGACAGCGTTTGGAAAGTTGTATGCAGATATTACTCCCACCAATCCCATAGGCCGCCAGGCTTCCAAGATCGTGTGCCTGCTCCGCTCAGAGTTAATCATTTGTCCTGAATAGATTCGCGACAATCCAACAGCATAGTCGCAAATGTCAATAAATTCCTGTACTTCACCTTGACCTTCGCTGTATATCTTGCCGACTTCTAAGCTAACGAGTTTTCCCAATGGTTCCTTATATTTCCTTAGCTCATCGCCAATCTGCCGAATAATTTCACCTCTCTGTGGGGCAGGAACCATGCACCACTCTTTGTACGCATGTGCAGCGAAACCAATTGTCTCCTGCATCTCACCAACAGTACCCATTCGAACTTCAGCAATGACTTCACCGCTTCCAGGGTCTACCGATCGAACTGCCTCACCAGAACCTTTCCATGAGCCATTGTAAACACCAGGATTGGTTCTTTCTAAACCGATGTCCTTCAGAAATGAATACTCAGGTGTATCGATAAGGTAAGAACTGCTCCGATACGACGAGCTTGTGTGCAAGTTTTTCTTTGAAATAAGTCTTCCTAGTTGTCTGATTTGGGCCATGATTGGTGGTTCTAAAGGGAGTTAAATGGATCTGCCGATATGACGTGATCTTTTTTTTCTTCAAATATATTGATGTGATTAACTTACTTATTTTTTTATATTCAGCACACACACACGCAACCTCTACTATCCAAGTGCAAAGTGAAACTAAATTTGTAGCCGGCTTCAGTATACTAAATGTATTTTTTTTGGTATTCAGTGCGCTTATCAATCTTCGAGCTGAGTTTATCGTTGAACACAACGAACAAAACAAACAGATTAGAATATCTGTCTTGATAAGAAAACAAATTTCAACTGGGCAACGACAATGAGGGAACATCTTATGGATAATTTATAAAAGCAAAATTCATCAAATTAAGATAACAATCGTGTTTCGGTTTGTGGGTATGCGATAAGAGAAAAATATTTGTTAAAAGTGATATGAGGCCCCTGGGGGGAGGAATAGTGTTGTGATTGCAAACATGGTGCTCTTATCAAATTTTCTTTTTCGTATTGCAGTAAACAGCACAAAGAAAATTGGCAAATAAGAGAGTTTATTCAGTAGGGTGTCCGTTATTTTTGGTCGGTTCGGTTGGATTAAGATAAAAAAAATAAAAAAGTAGATTAGACCGGTTGATGAGTCTTGAAAAATTTTAATGAAACTTGTTTCCAAGGTTCGAGGTCAGAATCTAGTTTGCTAATGCTTAAGTTACAAGAGCAGCCAGGCTTCCGACATCACCTATAGTGCAAAGCTTTAACCACCTCTATTTTATTGATTCATAGTTTTTCGTTAGGCCACAGCCCATTGACATTAAGTTATAGAGTAATTTAGAGTACCCTATAAGGGTCAAAATAATAAATGAATAGTAAAATCATTATTTAATCTAGTTTTATACATTTTTGTTAGCATGTAAGACGAAAAAATTTATTTAAAAAGAAAAATAAAATGATAACTTGAGATTCCAATGCAAAAATAGTTTTTTTTGTGTGAAAAAATAATTATGACCCCTGTTCTGATTTTCGTTCCGATACCATATCCTCCCGTTTTAGAATTTTTGCGGTTCCCAATTCCGAATTCGTACGTTTTCAATTCGCTTATCATTTTGTTAGCGGAATTGAATCCGGTTAATGAATTCTGTAGAGCATTATTTATTGCTAGAAATGAAAAATAATAAACTATATTTGCACTAAAATGCACTAAAGCTGTAAACAGTTGCAATGAACACAAAAATTTTATTTCCAACACGTTTTTGTGTCAAAAAACCAGTAGTGAATCCGTTCGGAAATAAGAACACACTTTTTAAATCCGTACGGATTCAATTTCGGTTTTCGTTTTGAATCCGTACGAAAATCAGAACAGCCAGGTATGTGTGGTTTATCAATTTATAAATAGTATTACTCTAACCGTCGGGTCAGTGACCAAACTTAATTTAAGGGTCAAGGTCTGATCTCCATATTCCAACGAGAGCAGGATTGGGATCGGTAGCTTAGAAACTTCAGATTTCAAACATTCTTTCAGTATTATTCTTACATTATCCCTCAGTAACTAAGACTGTATTGGATCCCCATATTCATACGGGAACGCAAGAACAAGATCCTTAAAACTACGAAACCGAGCAGCGCCGGGCTGCTCAGATAGTAAAATTTAAAGGGTTTTTTTTCTCAAACTAATATCGTTTTTCATTGACGAAAAGAGTTACTCCTTTTGCGAAAAGATTTACTCCTTTCCCATTTTCCATGTCAACTTCATTTGCCATCAGAGTGAAAAAATGAAACTCAATCTTTGTCTCCTTATTGTTCCTTAAAGGAAATTTTGGTAAATATTTAGAAGTGGGGCTCCAGCCCAAATCGGTCCAAAAAAATTTTCTAACAATTCTGGATTATTTTATAGTATAAAAATAGATGTTTTGAAGTGGGGGAAGACATTTTGCTTACAGAAAACAATTGCTATTTCCATATTTAGCATGAGCAGCCTAATTCTGCGGAAACAGGGTTCAAATAATGAGCCCCGCGAAGCGGGCCATGCGGAAAGCTGTTGCATACGGAAATTATTTGCTATTTTCATATTTAGCATGAGCAGCCTAACTCTGCGGAAACAGGGTTCAAATAATGAGCCCCGCGAAGCGGGCCATGCGGAAAGCTGTTGCATACGGAAATTATTATTATTTTTATTTTTTTGGACCGATTTAATTTCCGTATGCAACAGCTTTTCGCATGGCCCGCTTCGCGGGGCTCATTATTTGAACCCTGTTTCCGCAGGGTTAGGCTGCTGCGTACTGTGTGTTTTCGCTTTGATTGCAAATAATGTTTATAACGGTAGTTTTGAATTTTTTGTACCTTCTTTGCCTCAATTATATATATATCAATTTTTTTTTAAATTCTTTCTGAGGTGAAAAGAATGAAAAATAACGGCATTTGTTGAAACTTCGTGCGAATAAAGCGACTGTTTTCTTGTTTTCCTTTTCTGGTCGCTTTATTCGCACCTTGTACGAAGTTTCAACAAGTGAACTTGTTCGTTGTTACAAACCCAAAAATACCACTTTCTTTCAAAACTTAGAGGAATAAAGAACAAGAGGGAAAACCATAACTTCTTTTGCCCCACAACTTCTATTTGTTTGCTTCTGTATCACGAGATCTATCTGTGGTAGGTACACGTATTCAGCTGAAAACAAAGTTGATCGGTGAAATTACTAACACCACTTTATGTGGTGTTTGTAAAATCAGCTTGAGGACACCCTTACCCTTACCCTCTTGTATTAGGTCCGTTCGTTGAACTTTCCCCAGGGTTGACCCAGGTTTTCTTGACAACCCTATGAGTTGTCAAAAAAACCTGGGTTTTCCAGTCCTCAAAAAACGCTAAACCACAAATCACCACACATCCCTGTCATAAAAAAAAAAAAAAATACTTGCCATTTGACAGCCCTCAAATCGCCACAGCAAAAACATAGGGCGAGCTGAGAGAAAACCTATTTCAACCCTAGGGCTAAAAAAACAGTCAGTTTGACTTTAGGTTTCTCAAAAAAAAAAAAAAAAACTTTGTGGCGACCCCAGGGCGACCCTAGGGCTTTAACGAACAAACCTAATGTATCTCCTCTTGTCTGAAAATACAGAGTAAATAATACAGAGAGGCAATTCGTGGCCTGAAACACCCTCAAATTTTTTCGTGGTGAAATCAAAGATACCGTCTTTGAATTTGAATTAACGGCTATTTATTGCTGAATTTGGGTTTCATTATTTTCTGTTTTCTTATTGTTGTTCTCACTTTGATGACAAATAACGTTTATTGCTACAGTTTTAAATGAAGCTTTCAACATTCTCAACTGTTACACACAGAAATGCATCAACAACATGGTCACATTTTTAAAAGTTCCTTTTTTTAAAGATTTAAAGGTTTCCTTTTTAAATGTTCCTGGTTTAATTTAGCTTGTAGACAAAATTACACTACCTTATATGAAATGAAATGTATATCTTAACCAATTGTTTTCATTTTTACCTAACTTGTTTTTAATTTAAGTTTTTATGGGTTCTTTACTTCGTTTCTATTGTGAACTTTAATTTATAGCCATTCACAATTCTCGCAAAAATCACCACTCACGACTCACCACACTCCGAACCAGAAAATTTAAACGTCATTTTGACATTTTGATTTTACATGTTGCTTTTGGATTTTGGTTCGCTTTCGCTGTCGCTTTTTTTGCGGTGCTCTGTTCCTAGCTCCATGTGTAATAATTGTAATCACAAATTTATAACTTAATTTAATCACTGCACGAAATTAAAGTTTTCGTTTTGATTCAGAAATTGTTTTACAAAATTAACCGTTAATTTTGATTTTTAATGGCTTAAGAAGATATCTTGGTTCTTGAGTAATTAATCAGATTAATATAACCCAGTTTTGTTTAAGTAGAGTAGAACAATTTTTACATAGTGCCGAGAATATTTCGGAATTTTGTGTTCTTTGTACCTACATCATATTACAGGTAAGCCCTTTTATAATAATTAACAAATATTATGAAAATAAAGCTACCGAGCTGGTACTTTTAAAATATTTGTAGTCTTGATACTCTCTATATATGTACAAAAAGAGAACAACGTGTAGTGTTTTGATGATCAACTTTACACCCCTACCATTGCCATGGCACGAGCATTACTTAGCATAAAAGTTCTACAGGTTTGCTTTAAGACCTGATATAGAAAAAGCGTTATCACAAGATTTAATACCCAAAACTCCTTCCATTCAATAGGTACCCAATTTCTGTAAACAAAATATCAGAATGAAAAAAAAATTGGCTTTAAGTAAAGTGATAAGCCAGAGTCGCACGTGCTAAAAACACAATCAACTTTAAAATTCTGATGACATAACTTGTGGATCTATCCCAAGTTGTATTTATGTTGTTATCATTAAAGACTGGCTATTGAATCATATTAACGTCAATACAAAAATGTGTACTACCTACGTAGACAGAGAATTTCACAATGAAAGTGTAGAAAATTTAAGCCATTCAAATCTTTTTTGGATTTCATATTTTGGATAGTACATAGATGACTTAATCTTGGATGTACAGAGTCATCGTTGGCAATTGGTTTTTGTTTTTATCACAAACACGTTCGAAATAACAAAAAAAAAACAGACTATTTCCTTATTAGTAACAGTCTTAGATTGTAAAAACGTTTATATCTGATGAGACTGGTAGGCAATTAAACATGGTATAAGTTGGAGCGTCGAATGATGTTTAGAAAAAAAAATGTTTTGAAAAAAAAACCTCGCTATTTTCGAAGATGGTGTTACGATTACCACTCGTACTAACTATCTAAAAAAAAGTTGATAATTTTAACAAACATAGTCGGGATAGCCTGACGACTGTCAAAAATGAAAGAATGCGGCAGATTGGCTACTGATGTTGGAAAGCCACCTAAGGTCGTTCTCTTGAAGTAACTTACTTACGATGTTAGCTCTTACCGAGGGTACCAGTAGCTATAAAAGTTAATTGGTGCGTTTGAAGACTTAAAAAACAAGGTTCTAAAATTACTCTTTGATTTGTTTGTTTGACTTCCTTTAAGAAGGGAATGTCGATGCCTGGGTTAGTTTTCTTCATTTTGTGAATTTTCTTCAACCTCGATTTTGAGATTAAGAAGAACATTTTGATTAGGTAAACTTTTGTTTAAAAACTGTTGTTGTGTAGAATGTCTGTTTGTTACTTGGGAGTTCTAGATTCTAATCATAGGGTACTGCTTTTCCCGAAATGCTAACGCTTTCTCGCACAAAGCCGTTCGGGATCGGCAAAAAGTTTGTAGGTCTTCTCATTCCTCAAAAGATATGGTGAATAGAAATGAGCTACGAATGGGGACTCCCAAAACTCTGCTGTAGGTACCACCCTATTTATTTTGTTTATTGCGCACATATAAGCAGATTTCCAGTTCATCATATTATAACTCTAGTCTAAATTAGTTTTGCGATTACTCTGTCAGCTAATTGTTGTTTAGTTTTTATAGAAAATCATTCTTTTCCTCTATAATTATTAATTTATACATAATTGTTGCTGTTAATATCTAATTTCATTGCCAAAAGCCATCACGAAAGTTCAAAATGTTCACATATTCAAGGCCAAATGAGAATGATCACAGCATTCCATATTTGCGTTTTGAATTAACATAACTCAGTACTGTGAGTCATAGTTAATTGTTTACGCTGGCAATAAACAAATATTTGTCTGAAGACATGATGTTTGCCGTATCGAGAATTTATTAATTCGGAACAAAATCCACTCACTTAGAATAATGGGTTCAAAGTAATCAAGATCACTTTCTCCAGTTTTTTCTTTCAACCTCTTCTCGTGCGAGTGGTTCAACTTATGATTGATGTCAGCAGTTTACTTAATCAAGCGTCACTACGTCAGCTGAGTGCAAAATTCAAATGACTAGTAATTGTAGACCCTATGCTATAATGTACGCTGGAATTAATGGCAACATTTGTATTTAGTTATTCAAATGTTTGTACTAAGAACTCAACTAAAACTTGCGTATGCAAACGCAGAATATCAAGCAGTCAGTCACGTAGCCAACCTGGTGTTGCCAAGAATTAGTAATTGAAAAACTTTTTGTTTTAGTATTGTGTACGATTACCTTCAAATTGGCCAACAAAATTACAGGATAAGAATTTTTAGGGAAAATTCCGATAATCAGTGCACATAATCTTCTTTATCCTGTAGCAATATTTCAATGGCAGTAGATTTATCGTTTGTTACACCACGCAATGGTTTCATGAATTCAATTTAAAGTTTGAAATGTATTTTTTCCATATTGAATCGCATATGATTAGAATAACAAATTCAGATTCTTCAAAACCCTTTCCAAGAATAGATCTTGGTGAGGATCACTTGTCGGGTGTGTTTTACAGAAATAAAAAACCACCACCATTTGATGTGGGGATACTCCTCCTAATAGCTAGAAGAAGTAAAGAAAAAAATAAAACCTGTTCACAAGTCTCGCTCGTGAGTTAGGCTACTACATAAGTACATTTTAAAATGGGACCCAACAAAATAAAAAAAAAGCAGAAAAGAAAAAAAGAAGAGATGAATGAGTGGACAATAATGGATTGAGATAGAGACTGTGAGCAGTAAGCTCAGTTCCAGTACACAAGTAGCTTCTTTTCAATCAGTCGCATTTCATCATTCCGTCCGTAAACAAGTCGAGCTGATCAGTTCCCCTTTTCCCTATCCGTTTTGTTCTGTCTGACGTGGACGGACACGGAACACAAGTGCACTCCAAAAAATATTAAAATCATCTAACTACGCGGCTTTATATACGATAATAAGAGCGACTATATACCCGTTTGTGCTGTTTCACTGATTACACTACTTATCGCGCGGGAGCTTGCTACAAAGAAAACAAAATACATTAAATTAAAAAATTGTATACACATCAGTGTCTATGGACTTTCTAAGCGTGTTCGTCGGTCAGTCGTTAGTGCGTTTCCGAGCAGGTTTGACGTGGATTTCCCATTGAATTATTAGTATTTAGGGATACTTATACCTACGTCGTCGTTTGTATCTTTTGTGTTTCTGTCGCTGTTTCTTTTTAATTCAAATTTCTTCATGTGCACTTAAATAATTACGTTATTAAAAATAATAATCGACGAAAGCTAAGCCTACAATTTTTTTTATAATTTTTTTTCCTTTGGATATTATTACACCTTCATTAGGTAAGTCCGGCAGTAAAAAAAATTTCCATTTCTCTTTTTGATTATGTGTTCGAAGTGCGAACCTCAAAACACGGGGCAATGATGGCTCAGTGAGTGGCATACAAAAAGGTTTATTATTTGTCTGTGGTTAACTGACTAACGACTTGTGTTTTGTAAAATTAACGAAACAAAGGTCAAGG
Organism: Melanostoma scalare; assembly: GCA_949752695.1. Taxonomy (NCBI): domain Eukaryota; kingdom Metazoa; phylum Arthropoda; class Insecta; order Diptera; family Syrphidae; genus Melanostoma; species Melanostoma scalare. Next base: position 2,907,155 of record OX456985.1, read on the forward strand.
TTGCCAGCGGTGTTGATTTGTGAATTGGTTTTGTGTGATTCGTTTGGTATGTGGGTTGTTAGGTTGAGGTGAACACGAAGATGATGGGCTAATAAAAGTTACGCCAGTGAGTGTTTCTTTTGGTTTTTATTTCTGCGAGAGGCCTCTCTTAGTTACGCCGTCGTCAGTTCTTAATGCACATGAGTCGTCCATGTTAGTGACAAAATAACAAAGAAAAAACTTCAGACATTAACAATTCATTGATATGCGTGTTATCTTTCCTCTAATCGCCAATGAATCGCATGTGAATTGAATTTGAATTGCTAAAAATATTGTTGAAAATGCTTTGCTATTAGTGCTATCTCATGGAGACATTTTTTGCGACACGGTTTTCGATTTCCTTGTCTCGAAGTTCATATTACAATATAATTTGATTTTTTTTATCTTTTTGTGATAGCAAAGATAAACATGTAAGTAATCCTTGACGTAAAATTAAATAAAAATCGGTGCGTGTTTTTGGTTATCTAATACTTATCTCCTTGTGTGTCTAATAATCACGATCTCCCGGAGAGGGGCTAAAATATGCTGATGTGATAAACGATGACAAGCTAGCAGGTAACAAGGAAAGTAGGTTGTTTTGTTCTTATCCTTAAATAGGGTTGTATCCAAATTTTTGTTTGAGGGGCATTACCTACCTGCTATGTCTAATGTACATACCTACATATGTGTATTTCTGGTTTATAAAATTATATAAACAAGACTGGATTTTTGGTTTTTCGTCGAGACTTTCACATTTTCTTGAGGTGTTTGAGAGTGGTGTTACTACCCCCTATTAAAATAGCCCTTTTAATACGTAGCTCTATCTGCCACAAATGGCGTTTAAGTTTAATAAATTACGAAATAATAATAAGAACAATTAACAGTTGTGAAATGGCTGGAATCCATATCTTATTTAAATAATCCTCGCACCTTTCGCTCTAACATTTTTAGGCGTTTTAGTGAAATGCCTTTGGGAGTTATGATTATGTCACATCTGAGATCATGCTTCTATTACACTTATTCTTTTTATATCTTCCCTAAAAGATCTGCAAAAATTTAGCCTATGTAGAAGTATCCATTTTCTTCCAAACATAACTTGTTCCTTTCCTTTTGACATTGTGGAAGATTTCAATACTCGGCGGCCTTAAGCCACAAAGCTGGCAGTTGGTAATATTACAAAGGTCATGTACACTTTTTGTCGCTATATTGTTGGCAAGGCCGTCATTAAAATGACTCGGAATAGTTCTTCCAGAGATTTAAGTATAGTCCGTAATCATTGTTTTATAGTTGTATTGGGTCACAGCAATTTCGGTAATTAATATTAATATGATATGCAAATTTGATCGATTTTGTTAAACAACAAAATCCTTAAGCTGATTTAAAAGCAAAAAACCTTCAACATCATTTTATTATACAGTGTCTAGTCTATATCCGCATTTTGATACGGTAACTTCGTACTGAAGGTTGTTTGATTTCAAGTTTTATTTCTCAATGTAGAAATGTTGTTGTAATAAGGGTTGTACCTACTTTTTTTTTGAAACGAACAAAAAAACTAATTATTGTCGCGTGTGCGTTAATAAGGCTTACGTGTTCGAATTTAGTAGAAATTATAGTCACGCCATTACTAACGTAAAATACACATCGTTCAGCGCGACATATCATTTATCACTCTCTTCACTTCAAAAAACTATTTTAAATTTCGAATTTTAATTCTATGTACGTTTTTCCGGAATCAAAAACAAAAAAATTATCAAGACCTAGATCAATGAGGTATCCGGCAAAACGATCAACAAAAGATCAGTAAATGTAATCCGATTTGGTTGACGCAGAAGGTTATCCCTCCGAGTGTGTGTTATTCTGCTATAAATTTACTTGTTGAAAACCTATAGACATCCAATGACACTGGCTAAACAGCTTCTTCTTTTTCCTTTTTTTGGTTTTACGAGGATCTTGATCTATCGAAAATATTACAGTTCCTCTACTTATCTAAATGAACCGCCCGTGAATATTGATATTGTTTTTTGTTAGTCTATTATTTCCATTTTTATCATAATGCTTAGAAAAAAGCGAGAAATCTAGAAAGAGGAAATGACTTGTAAGGATGTAACGGAGTATGAATTGTAATGAGGGGTTAGCTACTTCGTTGGGAAATGCATACCACGTTCGTTCAAAGAATGGATCTCTAACTCAAATTTCTTGTGGGCTGCATTGCGATTGGTGCTTTCATACTTAACAAAATTTACGTTTCGCTGTTAATGGAAAGGGTCATTACTTCTTTAAGATTTCTCAATGAAATAGTTCTAAAAGTAAAAGAGACAAAAAATGTTATGCTTAGTTGCGATAAAATTTCGGAACAATCAGTTTTACGAGACCTTCCAAGAATCGATCTTTTATTCGAAAAGTAATCGGGGTTGAGAGCTATTAGAGCATTAAAGTTGCATATTATGTATGATAAAATGGTAAAATATTGGAGAATGGCAATACTTTTTTTGATGTAGTGCCCATACATGGAAGCTGTAAACAGAATATCTATCTGGTAAGAAGTTTTTTTTTTTATTTGCAGATGACGTCCTACATTTTTTTTCCAGGCCATTTGCAAAGTCGAATTAATAATTGCAAATGACCTACTTTAAAAATAAAAGAAAAATTTTATTGCATTTTCGGAAAAATTGTTATTCCCATAACATTCAGTTCCTTAATACACTTCGTTTTCTCGCATTGCAATAGATAAGTAAATAGGGTGACGCAAAAAAGGCTACATAAACCTAACCTTCAAGGATATACAACTATAACTATGCCGATACCCAGTGACTAAGTGAGAAAGCTAATACTAATTTCTCTCGGAAGACTTGCCAGTCCCTCGTCAATTACAGAGACAGAACTTAAAAAAATATAAAATTTTACAATCGAACCTCGAACATAGCTTTGTTAACATGGAAATGCTCTTTAAAAAAGTATACATTCCTCCTAAGCTATAGTTGAGAACGGGAAGTAAATTAAGCGTAATTGTCATGCTGAAATAAGAATCCTTCGCCAGTTAGTTTGTCCAGCGATCAAAGCGTTTTCTTTAAGTATCTTCTTATACTACTCCTTGTTCATTTTTGCAATGTGTCGATTACTTTGATCATCACCAAAATCGTCGCTCCGGACTACCTAGTTCTAATTCTAGGTTTTCCCAATATTGTTCAATGAATATTGATAGAAACCATTGCCGAACTAGCTTGCTTTGGCTTTATAATGGCTCTTCATATAAAAATGACCTCGTGTGCTTTTCTCTGACTATAATGTGTCTGCTAAACCAAACTTAAAATTACAATGAATAGTTCATTTGAGTTCATATTTGCTAAGTGCATTGCGGCGTCAAAGTCCATAAGGTATCTTTTTTTGGTGCTCTTAATAGCCTCGTACTTATTTCACAGTTTGGCATCGTTATGTGAGTACAGAAGTATAGTGCTTCATGAGCTACAATAATGAATAATGGTCATTCACCATTTTCGTGTTTTTCTCATTTTGAAGTTAAGTGCCACCACTCCAAGTTGATCAGTTTGGTATCTTTGTCTTGTTTCAGGTCAAGATTTTTTTTTAATTACTCTGACTTAGGTTAAATGTCTTAGACTAATTTATTAACATGAAATGATTATTTTAAGGTTGCGAAAAATATTTAAATGGTGTTTGGCAATATTATTCAAATGCAAACTGCTCCGATATTTGAATTTATTATTTTACGACATTGGTTCGGTTAAATGGTTCTTCAATGTCAAGTTTAATGAGAACTAAAAAACGATCACTGGACGAAAATGAATTTTAATTTTATTTCGCAATTTGCTGTATTTTTACCCTATTGAGACGGATTCAAAAATGCAACCGATTAACATATCGTTAGTTTTTTTTCTAAAAAATAAAAAAATAAATAGGGTGGCGCAACAGAGCGATTAGCAACATGGCCTGGCGCATCATTTCCTGTCCGAATTTGAAGGGTTTTTCTTTTCCTGTTGGGGTTATATAGTAATTTTGTTTTTTTTAAGTACATTCTGGCATGTTCTTGTCTGTGTATTTAAAGTAGTTTTTGTTTACACCGCAGAATGGTTTAGTGCTGAAGAAAAGACTACACTGGTTGTGAGCCCAGTACTCACATACGGTTCACAATGTTGAAAAACGGACAAAAAGTATGAAAGTAATTTGACGGCAACTGAGATAAAGATGCTCGGGATGAAAGCGGGAGTAATCAAGCTTGATGGTATTAGATGTACAAAAAACCATTGAAGCCTTCACGTCAAAAATAAAATCTTGGAAAAAACAATGCACGACCAGCTCAATTGTTATTTTCATGTTCAAAGAAAAGATAAAAAAAAAATAGGAAGACCAAAACATTCTTGGTATCTACAGACAAATGCAGCGACATTTGCTTTTGGTTGGCCTCAGACATAAAACCATCAAAAACCGAGAGCCTTACCCACACTTTATGAGGTTCAAGCAGCGAACTGATCACTTCGAGATCAAGATACTCGTAACGCCGAAAAAAAAGGAAGAAGAAGGAAACGAAAATTGTACACAGGAATAGTAATATCCAACGGCATACTTCAGATTTCAAGTTTTTCTAAGATCTCAACCTTCGAAAGTTCAACCTTCGGGTTTGGAGTCGAAATAAGGTACTCTTGAAGGATGAGGACGGTAGATTGGTGGTAGTCCTAGAATGACGCTTAGGTGTGGTACGCACCTAGCCAGTAATGCATGTTGTTGCTAATCTTTGAAGTTTTTCTAACTTTTGGATCGATGCTATATCTTTTGATTTTTACCACCATATCACAGCTGCATAAGTCATTGTTGGTTCGACTACCAGATTATAGAGGTCGTACATCCTTTTAGGTTTCAGTTTTTCCGGCATTAACCGCGGAAAGTCCATAGTCCACTTGATCGCTCTATTTTAGATGCGTTTAAGTTGTGGGCTCAAAGACATTCTACTCTCAAGGATGATACCGAGCTTTTTTGATTCTTAAGAAAATGGTACCGTTTCACCATTGAGAAAAGAAAGGGTATCGGAAGATCTGATTTTTTGTGAACGGAGGAATAACTATCTCTAGTAACATTTGGGAAGACTCGGACTAAAAGTCTACTTTACGGCGACTTCAAGATGAAGCGAAAAATATTCAAGCAAGTACATATATATGTACATAGATGAAGACTTTTAAAATAAAACATGGACAGAGTAATAATACGTTGCAAGAATATTAATTGAATTTTTTTTAAACATTGAAGTGCCACTTACTTTGATTGATGTAGATTTGTATTTCAGTATCGGTATGTTTTTCCTTAAATACGAATGAAGATTGAATGTTCATTATGTAAATACATATGTTTACAAAACAATAATTATCTCATATTCGCCTTTTACAGTAAAGCAAATCACGCTAAGGTGATTTTAAAAAAGCAAACTACAGTAAAGTGATTAAGAATTTAATTCATTCAAAAGTAATGATTTTTGCCTATATCGAGAGTTGTAATACGTAATACAACATACAATATACATGTAAATTCCACACATACCCAGATAGTATATTTTATTTGATGGAATGACATTGATGAATCCAATTACGTCGTCGTCAATTGTGTCATAACTTTTTGACATTCACTTTGAACTTGTCGAAACAGAAACATAAGGTTTTGCTTTCATTCTAAAAGCAACATTGATGTAAAAAATAAATAGATTTCCGCATGTGTAAGCAAGTATATAGTTGCCAATCACGCCAAACTGGTTGTGCAGTAATTTTTCAAAGCAACTTGAGTACAAATTATTTAATTCACCACATGAACATATAGTTTCATGCCGGTTGCGTAATACTACAGAGACTCTGGTATATGAGAGTAGGTATTATCTTCATGTCTGGTTTGCATTCAACTTTATCTTTCAATTTGTTATTCATTAGTGATCGTCAGTCGTCACACATTTAAAGATTTTATCAGAATTTGAATACTTCTAGTCGCATGTGTAAGGATTTATTGCGTTCTTTTTATCGAAGATGCTAACATTTGTTGACATTCGCAGATAAAATTTATAAATGTTACATCGTAACGTCAAGTTGTTATTATTCAATGCGATGCTGATCTTTCAAAAAGTTACCTATGCGTTTTTACTTTTTGAAATCTCATCTCTGGGTTTTGAGGTTGAAGAGGGTCGTTCAAGTTTTAACAAACGCAGGTTTTGATGATTTTTATGCTTTATTCCCGCTACCCTCCTCAAATGTTACCTAACATCTAAATGATCATATTTTCCTAAGAGTCACGTTTATTTTGCTTAAAGTGCCGGAAAGGCTTCCGTAACGACAAGGTACTAAGGCAGTGCCATTTTGCCTAGAAGCTAGATTTGACCGGGAAGTGGGAACCCTCGTTACCATTTTGTTAGTTGGTTTGAAATAATTTAAATAAGTGAAAGTTTTTTATTCGAAATTTTCAGGTTTGTCACAGTAGAAAATGTAGGAAGCTTCATTCAAAAAATAAGACACGAACTTTAATTTACTTTCACAATAAATTTGAGAGTGTTTCAGGCAAAGGCAATACGAGTTGACTTTCTGTATTAGCTACTGTGAGGGTGTGTAAATCAATCCTCGTAAGGGGGTAAAATAAGGCTTTATATCAGCGTTTATTGGGTAAAGCGAAACGATAAACCAACTCCCAGTATTTTTGTTTTGGTACAAATTTGAACGCTTGGTAAAAAGTTTTATGACTTGAATAAAAACCTCTTTAGAGAGCCTTATGAGTAAGGTTAAGCCACTCGAATCGAGAGTGATACATAAAGACTTATCCAACTTAAAATTTCAGAAATGTTTTTACGTATATTTAATATAGCTCATTTGCCCCAAACTTCAAATGACGCATCCAAAACAAAATCAAACGCTAAGATCAAAAAGTTTCAAAGGTTAGCAATTTGTGGTAGTGCAAGCAGGTATTTCTCAAAAGTTTCACCATCAATATATTTGAGTCATGTTGCAAGGTCAAAGTCGAAGGTTGACTATATTGCCCAAGTGCTTCATAGACCAGAAAAGATGGAAGCTCGTGTGATTGCTTTTTTTCGAAAGCTTTTCTATAAATGGCCTCCAGTGAACCACATTCCCTTTGATCGAATTACAAAGTTACGTATTTCTAACCCAGAATACCTAATATATTGAAAGATAGATTGTCACATATAAAATAGAGACATAAAATCACAATACATGTCTGTGTTCCCTTTGGTTTAACACTATTTTCAGGTTGTTCGTTCTTTTTTTTTACATTTTGGCGGGTTTGTGTGCATAAATAAATACTTAGTAAGCAGTTGTAATGGTGACAGACAAGCAATGTGAATCAAACATAAAATACACCAAAACTTCCAACACATGCAAAAGAACATTTCCATATTTCTGTTTAAATATTAATTTATTTGGCATTGCTTGACCACTCATATACCTTCCTGTCGGGTTGTTTGGACGTTCTCGGTGTGTCAAGTTCTAAAACTAATACTTTCAGCGGAGACACAAAGTTGGATTTGAATGAGCACGCAGTTAATTCCCTCAAACCGAAGTGATCTAAAGTTGAAATCCTCTCACGTCTGTTGTCTGTACGAATGGAATATTTAACAATATCGGTCACGTTGTTTTCGATTAACATTTCCGGACAGAATGCTAAAAACATCTTTTGGAATTCGAAAGGACCTTGTACGTTTTTCTGAATATAATATCTTCGATTAACCTAAATGTTGTTTGAGTAAAAAATAAAAAAAAATGTGACTGACTGATTCGTAACATAAGTGTGAGTACAGTTGTATCGGAAAGAGAGCTTCGTTCTGTCAAAAGGTCATTGGCGCTGTCTGCTGTTACCGCTGCCAGACAGAGTGCTACGAACCAAATCGACTGAGTATTAGCTCACAAAATTCCTTGGAATGAGGTCTTTATGTTGATACTGAGAGACTTTTGGGCCTGAAACTGTCTAGTGCACTGCTGTAACAAATACAGATATACTTGAAGATAAGTTTAAGAAATGGGAGCAAACAAGTGCAAAAACCTGACAGCGATTTTGTATCATAACAGCTGTACATGTGAATGTGCTCTAATGCATTTGTGTGCTTTGTTTTAATAAAAATAACAATGAAGAATCATCAATTTTACAAAATTGAAAAATATGTCTTTGTTAGTTGTTTTGTTGTAATTTTCTCCTTCACTTTAGTAGTAAGTTGACTTAAATAAAAATGATTGAAAGCTAATACATAACAACGTAACTCGCAACACGTGAAGTGGGTCTGTTTACATTTGGTTTTTTTCTTCATATTTGTGCACTTCGTACTTCGTGAGACGTAATTGTTGTTTATTTCATAAGTGGTGCAATCGCAATGTGCTTCTTATGAATGTGTTAAATCAATTTCAAGCTCTCAAGACTTGCTCGCTCTTTTAGTTCGCAAATCTTTTCAAGATCGCTTAAAAAAGTCATTTAAAGGCAAGTTCAAAAATTTTGATTTTAAATCTTCTCATAGATAACGCAAATCTAGTAATTTATTTAAAATGGCTTTGAAATGAGCCTCAGTACCAGCACTAGTTTAAAAGGACTCTTAAATTATTTATAGTTTATTTAAGCTCTACCACTTTCTTTAGAGTCACTTTAAATTTAAAATCAGGTAAACTCGATTCTAATTTCCTTAACTCATAAGCGCCCTACAGACGATCAATGTTACTTGACAATATTACTTGAAGGAGCTTCTGTTCAAGTAAAATTGATCGTTTGTAGGCTCTTCAATGTAACTGTCAAGTATAATTGAAACATTGACGAAAATCAAAACTGATTTGGTTTTCATCAAGTTTCATTGTCACTGGCATTGTGTAGTGCGATTAGGAAACTACATAAGAAGAAAATTTCCAATGTTCATTGAACGTGTGGTGGCGATTGTTCATCAATTTTACTTGACAAGAGAAAACGTCAATAAAACTTGTCAAGTAACATTGATCGTCTGTAGGGCGCTTTACTCTCACTTCTATGACCTTTGTCATTTGTTCGACATTTTAGGTACGTTCGAGTACTTTGTGCACCAAAATCGGCAGCCAGAAAAATTTTAAGGAGTGGGGGTAAAATTTCTCTGAGAGCGATTGATGTAAATAGAAGTACTCGAACGTTTTCTTGACACAAAAGCTACACACATTTAAACGTCAACGTGATCTATCAACCGAATTCATCCATGTCTACACTAGCAGTTACATCTCAACCTCAAACAGACTCAAACATAATTTCCTTAAAACCGCCAATGACAGGTGTATAATTTTAGAGAAACATGCCGAGAGTCTCCAGAAATCTTTGGCCATGTATTTCCACTTGTGGCTGCACCCCCATCCAACCTAACCTAACCTACATCTCAACCTTGTGAGATAGTTAAAGTCTAGAATTCGTTTTTTTTTTTTCATTATCTTTTTATTTAGTCACAAGTTGAATTGGTTTTTACCAACAGATGCTATTATGATACTCCCCAACCGGTGTCGGAGTTTGTAAAACTTTAGGTTTGAATTTTTCTCTAACAGCATCATTATAATCTTTACGGTTCCTTGCTATTTCAATGGCCAAAAATTGCAAACGAACAACAAGCAATGATTTTTCAGGTGAGAATCCCTTTGAAAACTTCGATTTTAGGAGAGTTCCATATGAAAAGTCCTCTAATTTTTTGAATTTTCTAGAAACGCTCTCCACTGATTTTTTGTTCAGGGGCCTTGAGGTCGTCCTCCGTAATCACATCGATTGTTAAATTTTAGAAATCTTGTCCGATTGTTGTATAAATGATGTCATCAAATGGAGCTAGTTTTACTGAAAACAAAAAAATTCCTTCCACATCGCAAAATGTCAAAAACTAGTTGTTTTTAAAATACTCGAGCAAAACGTGTGATATAATGTGGATGAATGTGTTTAAATGTGCAGTTGTGGGTGCGTACTCGATCGGTACTTTTGTATCATGTATTTATTTTTTGACTTTGAATCAAGTATTTCTTGAAAAAAGTAGCCGTTGATCCAAATTTTTGATTTTTCAATACTAATCTTTCTTAAGTCAAAATTTAATATGCGAAAGTCACTCTGTCTGTCTGTCTCCTTGTGTTACGAACTTCTGCATAAGCTACTGAACCGATTTGAAAAATTTTTTCATGCTACGTTTTCGTTCCCGTTAACTGCTGGATTGATTTCAAAAATTCTTTCTTTTATTAGAATATGACATTATGCCTATGTATAAGATATTTTTTATTCTTATATTCCCACGGGAACGGTCAAAAACTACTGGACCGATTTCAAACATTTCGCGGTTAGAATGATTTTATTTTATCCCTGTATTCTTTTTTGAATTTCGACAAAAATTTATGTAATTTTAAGTACATATAGCCCAGATTTTTAAAAAATAATCCAAAAACTCCATTTTCCAAAATTCATTGTTTGTGCTTTTGAAGCAAAAAAAAAAAACCGTAACGCATTTCATTCAATCATAACTGAGAAATTGAGAATACCTGAAATTTTGTGTCAATTCTGAATGGCTAAGAGAGATAGCGCTTTTTTCTACTTACTCAGATAGGCTTTACAGATTGAGTTGAACAAGGCACTCAAACAACATCTTTTGTCAACAACTATGATTTCGGGCGAGGTCCCCCAGTTTTGCACTCTAAGTCGGTTGAGGTCTTCTTCCACTTAACTGTACCATTGAAGAGGTCTTCTTCTTTCGCGACTTCCCTGTAGTTTGCTTTCGAAAACCCAGTTGAGGTCCATCAGCTCTATATGTCCGAGCCATCGTAACTTCGCGATGCGTAATCATTACTATCGAATTCGAAAAACAATTGGATGTTTCTTGAACTCGATCCTCGCACTCGCATGTAACAGGCAAATATGCTAACTTTTAAGCCCCGATCACCACGGCCTTTGTATTTTACCCCATTTAAAGTTTAATTGCCTCCTTTGTCGTCATAGTTAGTCGGCCCTATCGTGGTAACCGTCGGAGCGGAGTTTTCTCCGCAACGCATCTTTTTTCGGAGATTCAATTTTGCTTCGAAGTAGTTGTCGTCGTAAGAAATTTTTCACAAATGCGGCAATGCATTGCATTCCCAAAACTAAAATCTCCGCAACAAAAACTTATCGGAGAACGTCGGATCGTCCGTTCGGAGAACTACCACGAAGCAAAATGTCTCCGATCGGAGAGAATTCCGCTCCGACGGTTACCACGATAGGGCCGAGTATATTTGTTCTCTAAATATGTAGATGAGTCTTTCGAGTTCGGGTAAAAATCAGTGAACTGCTCAGCTGCGATATTCAGCATATTGTTGTTGTTTTTACTCTTCTTTTTCACACCTTCAAACTCGTTGTGGTTATGGTAGAGTTTCAACTTATTCCAAATTGTTTTTTTTTTTTAAAGCAAGATGACTCGTATAACCAGTTTTGAGATTCATCAAGGATATATGAGTTACAAAGTTATTTTGTAGTACTTTTATTTACATAAACTGTTTAAGGATAGCTGGAATTCCTATTATGCACTGGCAGTAGGTACTTTGAATTTCCAACGATAACGCTCATAATGTTGGTCACTGGCAAAGTAAATGCAATATAAACCAAGGACAAGGCTTCTTCTTATGGTTCTTATGGGGTTTTTGTAAATGTGCAGTATTGAGCAAGTTTCAATTTCAGAATATGTTTCTTAAATACACGACTATAAAGTTTCAGTTTCAGATTATGTTTTTAAAATACACGATATAAAGATACACGATATTTTTTATCGGCTCATACGAAGATTTTGCGATGTTTGCGTCTTAAAAGCACAGTCAATGTTTTCTTTTGACAAATCACTCGTTTAACCCTCTCCAAAAGTAAATGCGTAATACGAACACTTGCTGAATGCATGAGTTTAACTATGTTTTTTTTTTTTAAACTTGAACGGATGGCAAGGCCATATTAATACATATTTGATCTAGACTTGGTGCTCTAATCATTTTAAATTTCTTTTTGCTGGTGTCACTAAAGTGATGCACAGTTCTTTACTAACATGTTTAGTCCGCATACTCAAACATACTCACTGCTCTGTTATTGTTTTTTTTTTATTGGTTTAGAGAAATGTCAATTGAAAAAAATCTAAAAAGATCGTTCATTATTTTAAAAATCATAAAAAAAATTACGCTAAATAAGAACATAATGTCCATAAATGTGGCTAGTTTGCGGATAATTTGACATTGATTGTTGTTGAATAAAAACAAAAGAAAGTCGTTAAGAACCCTACGAACGTCACAGGAAGTCGCGTCGTTCCTCATATTAAAAAGATAATTCAAATGTATGTACAGTATGTATACACGAAATATTTATCAAATTGACATTAATAGGGAAATAAAAAACGAGTTTTTATAGTTTCAATTGCTATGAAAAAAAGTTCGCAAAGTGTATAATTCTAATGAGGCAATGAGGTACGCACTTACATCAAAATGTTCGTTGTTCGTAATAACCAAGTTGTTTGAAATATTTAGACCCCCTAATGCTTAGCTCATTAGTTATAAAGCGATAAGAACACATTGTTTATTTTTAACTATTGACCCGATCTTCACTTCATTAAACTTGGCAAAACTCTTTAAATCTTGAACCCATTATCCTTTCGAATTTCAGCAAACATGGGGATGGGGGAAGAAATCGAAGTTGAAGCTGCCGTTGTTGCCAGTGATGAACCATTCCTTGGAACTTTGGACCTAATTCTGCTGGCAGTTTTAATGGTCGGAGGTGCTTGGTATTTCATGAAAAATAAAAAAAAAGAAGCTGAACCAATTCGTTCTTATGCCATACAGTAAGTTGTCTAAAATTAATCTAAAAATACATGCTTCTTTTTAATAATGGCTTCTTTGTGTTTATTTTTCAGGCCAACAACAGTTGCAACAACAGTAGCATCAGAAAACTCCTTCATTAAGAAACTTAAAGCTTCTGGTCGTAGTTTAGTTGTGTTTTATGGCTCTCAAACTGGAACAGCGGAAGAGTTTGCTGGTCGATTAGCCAAAGAAGGTATTAGATACAAAATGAAGGGAATGGTTGCCGATCCTGAAGAATGTGATATGGTAAGGGATTTTGTCCTGTTCACAGTGCTTGGATAGTTTGTAATGATTTTTATTTTGCTTTGCAGGAAGAACTTTTAAAAATGAAAGATATTCCAAATTCGTTGGCTGTTTTCTGTTTGGCCACATACGGCGAGGGTGATCCCACAGATAATGCAATGGAATTCCACGACTGGATAACAGCCGGTGATGCTGATATGACTGGTTTAAATTATGCAGTAAGTACGCCTTTGATTTTGTAGTTTTTAAATACATTTGTGTGGTCTATTGCATCAATTTGTTGCTGTGCAATAACAGTTGCATACGATAACAATAGTAGTATTAAAAATTTTAATTGGCGAAAAAGCTCCTAATATATTTATAAAATATACCACCTCTTGCGGGTAATGAGTGCTTTAGGCAATTGATATGCGTAACCATTGTCCGACTTGATTAAACTATCTCAAAAATTCTTGCGGAAGTATTTATATAAGTACGTAGTTTTTGACTAGTCATTGACATTGAAGTAAACAACACCTAAAAACACTTGAGAATTGTTTATTTATTAATGAAAATAGTTGATAGCGTTTTACATAAAACAGATAGAAGGCAGCGCACGTTGTTTCCTTTTATCTTTAGACTGTGCTTGGTTGAAAAGTACAAGATTTCCTGTCATAAATTAAATATGAAAAATAAATCGATAAAATTTTTACAAGTTGCGTAAATTTGAAAGTAATGAAATCAGTAAAACATTAAAAAGCAAAGGCGCTTGGAAACAATCATTTACTTGATTTCTGTTGCCCTTGCATCATGACAATCAACTTTGCAGTCTTATCTTTATTTGGTCCAAGTCCAAATGATGGCCTTAAGGCAACTTGTCTGACATAGGTTCATTGGGTTACACTTTTACTTTCAACTGATTAGGAAAAAAAAAAACAAAAACCGAACATCATTGTGTGTCGTATTTGTTGCTTTTTGTTTATACCTGACTGAACAATAATATTCGAAACATTAATGATGTCGGTATATCGATAAAGATGCCGCGCCGTCATCAAAAATTTTATAAATAGAAAAAGCTAGACGCTTGATAATTAAATAATTATTATTTAAAATGTTTGCAATATTTTATAAGCTTGAAATTATCTGTGCACGAGTAGAATGTTTTATCTTTTATCTAATCTTTATACTCAACATAATGCTGCTTTTGAAAATTCGTTAGCTATTGGTGAGTGATTTCGATAATTGGATTTCATTATTCAACAATAGGCAGATTGATATTATTTGCTAAGATAAGGAACTCTTAAGTGGTGCCCGTTGCGGCGTAGTGGTTAGCATGTTTGCCTATTACGCGGGAGGTTCGTGGTGGGAATCCCAAAAGAAACCAAAAATGCTTTTCCACGGATATCACCTTTCCCAAGGAATTGGCATGTTCTCTGTTTGTTCTAAAATCTTTTCAATTTTCAAAAAGTAAAAGAAGTACGAAGTGTGAGGGTCTTTTAACATCTCAAACTCGCCAAAACATTACTATCCTATAGTTCGTTCGTTGAGCCCTGGGTGTGCCATGAAGTGTCGCAAAACTCATTACATGTACAATTTGGTGTAGTCAATTGAACAATTGAAAACTTAATCATTTAAATTTGAGGGAACTGTTACTGGTAATTTTAAACGGTACGGTCCATATAGTTTAAAGCAGCTAACTACGCAAAGTAATTCACATAACTTATAAAACATGACAATTGAATATGTTTTCTACAAAGATTTTTGAAGAAATAACACAATAACAGTTTTAGCAGTGTCGTATAACCGCCAAAAATTATCGTAATCGTTAAATTTTCAATACGTGTCGATTAGTCACGATTAGTCACTTCAAATATTTAAAATCTGCATGGATTTATTACTGATAACAATTTGGTTTCATGGTATTCAGTCGAAGTGATCGAAGTTAATTGAATAAAGAAACTCTTATGCCAAAAAAATGTTGATTAAGATTATTTTTTATTGCCTAAATCAGTTGTGGTGGATTGGAGCTATGGTTGAACTTTTTACACGTGCCATTAGTAACTTTCATTTTTCGAGCGGTTTATATCTTCATGTTGTTGTCATCTGCAATTGAATCTTGAGTTGCTCGAATTTAAAAAGATAATTAACTTTAGAAATTGCCTACACGTGTTACTATTATATTATACTATTATATAATTTAGAAAGAGAATGAGTCACTTAAGCTGATTATAAATTCTGTACACTACATGATGTGTTGGTCGATAGTGTTGGCAATGTAAGTTAACTGAGTAATTTTGCAATTTAGTTACGCTTATTGTAATAATTAGTAACGTCTCATTATGTCTATCAACAAAAATTATTGCAGGTGGAGGCAGCCTGTAATGACATACCCGCATCGAAAAAACGTTCAATTCGATTTTAAACCAACTGGCGACGAGTTTTCGGTCTAATTTATCTTGTGAACAAAATGGCACGACCTTGCCGGAGCCCTCTGTGTTATACATTCTTCTCTGTGGTGGTGCTGGCTGCCGAGAATCCATTTTCGGTTGCCATTTTATTGTCAGTTGGTTTGAAACCAATTGAAAAAAGCGAAACTTTGCGATGAACTTCGTCCGAAAATTTTGCAAATTCCCCTTTGTGTTTTTCGCAAATCAAAATGGCAGACACACAGAGTGTAACCAGAGAGTCAACTGCGACAAGGCAGTGCCACTTTGTCTACAAGCTAAATTAGACCTGGAACCCACGTCGCCATTTTTTGTCGGTTAGTTTGAAATCAATTTAAAACAGAGAACGTTTTTTCGATATTTTTGGTTTTGTTACAGTTGGGAATGTTGAAATCTTTATTCAAAACTGATGCAATAATCATTAACATGCTATCAAAATGAAAACTACAATAAGAAAAGTGAAAATAGTAAATTTAAGTTATAACCGGATACAGCCATAAATTGAATTAAGACATTAACTTTGACTTCTCCACGAAAACCATTTGAAAGTGTTTCAAGCGAAGAGGGTACAAGACTCTGCATTGTCTACTCCTGCCTGTGGGCAGACACTAAAAATCTCATTTATATCTTCCTCCGCCCACCCACATATCGATTGGTCACATCCATGATGTGTTCCTCTCCACAACAATAAAAGAAATTGATAAGGCAATTCGTTAAAAGAGAACTTCAGAGTTCATCCAAAGATATTCTTAAAATTTTTGGTAGACCTGCTTTCTGTCACCCTTGCATTTTCTTTCAACAACTTCTCGCATTATTAAAAATAGAAGTAAATCAATGGAAAACGTTCTTCATTTAGCACATCTTAACCATAAAGAAACAAACATATAAGACTAGCCTTTTACTTCTCTTGAACGCAGCTTTCACTTGTTCCCATTGTTGCTTTTGTAACACGTATTTAGCCTAATACAATGTGCTGTTGACATTTCAAACGCCTCTTTATTTTTTTTTTCTCAAAAACTTTCTGTGAGCAAGTGTTTCTCCACTTCCAACACAAACATTTATTTTTGTTTTTTTTCTCTAACAAAGCAAAAGATGTACAAAATCATCGAAACCCAAAAAACGATACATTTCCAACAAAATTATTCTTCCAGTATATAATACTCGTACTTACATTACATTTCCATATTTTTTGTTTTTAAATAAATGCCGTTACTCTGCAAAGAGCTTGTGATTCAACCTTAATCGTTTTCGTGTTCTAGTACTTTTCAGTTTCAGTTTTAAATTTCTAGTACTTTTCTTTAGCTCACCATTCCATTCAAATTAGGTATTTCACCACACCTATTTCCTGTAAATCTACGCTCCACACAACTTACGCCATTTTGATATTCACAATCACATTTTTATTTCACTTCAGTCCGTGGAAAGGTAATGACGTAAGTTTCAATGAAAATGTTGAAAAAAGGAGTGATAGTGAGAAATCGAAAAATGTGGCCAGTAATTTAGTGATTTATTACGATAAACAGGTCAGTCTCAATGTAACCAAACAAATAAATTATTGCTTCATTCATATCGATGAACTTTCATCGAACAAATTATCAAGATCAAGACAATTAGTTAAGAATAATGTTAAGTAGAATATTTTTTCGGCGAAGCTATTCGCATTTTATCGTAGCCTTGGATTATCCTCAAGGCCATAGGTTACAGTTAATAAATAATTTAAAGTATCAGGTAAACGTGAATGTGAAAAACATGTCGATAAGTGGTAACTAATGGGTTATGTAATTGTTTTTTCATTTCAGGTATTCGGTTTGGGAAACAAGACCTATGAGCACTACAATAAAGTTGCAATTTATGTCGACAAAAGGCTCGAGGAGCTCGGTGCTAAGAGAGTCTTTGAACTAGGCCTTGGTGATGATGATGCAAAGTAAGAATAGTACTTTTTGTTTGATGTGTAGATTTAACATTTCTTGTACCACTCAGCATTGAAGACGATTTCATTACGTGGAAGGACCGATTCTGGCCAGCAGTCTGTGATTACTATGGCATTGAAGCAGGTGGCGAGGAAGTTTTGGTTCGCCAGTACAGGCTACTTGAACAGCCTGAGGTACAACCAGACCGCATCTACACAGGAGAAATCGCTCGTCTGCACTCACTTCAAAACCAAAGACCTCCATTTGATGCCAAGAACCCGTTCCTGGCGACCATCAAGGTAAATAGAGAACTGCACAAAGCCGGTGGACGTTCATGTATGCATATTGAGTTGGACATCGATGGTTCCAAGATGCGCTACGATGCCGGTGACCATGTGGCAATGTACCCAATCAATAACAAAGAACTTGTTGAAAAACTGGGTGAACTTTGCAATGCCAATATGGATACAGTGTTCTCCTTGATCAACACCGACACTGATAGCAGCAAGAAGCATCCCTTCCCTTGTCCTACAACATACAGGACAGCACTAACTCATTACTTGGAAATCACAGCGATACCCAGAACACATATTTTAAGTGAGTTAGCAGAATACTGTACCGATGAGAACGACAAGCAGTTGCTGAGGAGTATGGCATCGACCACACCGGAAGGCAAAGCCAAGTACCAATCATGGATTCAGGATGCGTGTAGAAATATTGTTCATATTCTTGAAGACATCAAGTCGTGTAAACCGCCAATTGATCATGTTTGCGAGTTGTTGCCGAGGTTACAGCCCCGGTTCTACTCGATATCATCATCTGCCAAGGTAAGTCCTTGTTCAAAACACGCAAACAACAGAACGTAGTTTTAATAAGGATTTGTTTTCTTCTTTTTCAATAGCTATACCCAACTACAGTGCATGTGACTGCAGTCCTTGTGCAATACAAAACGCCTACTGGGCGGTTGAACAAAGGTGTCGCCACTACCTACTTAAAGGAAAAAATTCCAATAGACGGAGAACTACCAAAAGTACCAGTGTTCATTAGGAAGAGCCAGTTCCGTCTGCCCACTAAGCCAGAGGTTCCTATTATTATGGTTGGTCCCGGTACCGGCTTGGCACCATTCAGAGGTTTCATCCAAGAACGACAGTTCCTTCGTAACGAAGGCAAAGTTGTTGGCGATACAGTTCTTTATTTCGGATGCCGCAAGAAGAGCGAAGATTTCATCTACGAAGAGGTAAGAGGTTTTGTTAAGATTCCGAATATGAATCGTTTTTTACAAATGTTTACGTAACGTTTGCAGGAACTGGAAGAATTTGTTACGAAAGGCACACTTACACTTAAGTCAGCATTCTCGAGAGACCAACCAGAGAAGGTCTACGTTACGCATTTGCTGGAGAAGGATTCTGAATTGATTTGGAATGTGATAGGTGAAAACAAGGGACACTTTTACATTTGCGGGTAAGTTGTGCACTCTCTTCAGAAGATTTAGTAGTCGTAAGCATGAATTCATAATTGGTCTCTCTATTATACTGGGGACTGATTTCCCAAGCCATGCAAGATAAATTTTTGCGCAAAGAAAACAGTGGTAGAATTTTGTCTTATGTTGTACATCCACAATTTTCTTTTATTTTATGTTTAGATGAGAAGTCGAGTGTAGATAATCACATTAGTCCTTGTGTCGGTCTTTAAATAGCTAAACAAACGAAAAGCATGATTTCATAACGAGTTGACGTATTTAACCTGTTGACCTGTTTCCCAAGAATGCTATAAAAAATTGGAACGGATAAACAGCGGAGAGATCTCAATCAATGATTTTTTCACTACCTGTCCCGTTGTACAACCTCCTCGTCTTATCCTTGGAAAGTGTTTATCAAAATGTGGGAAGACAATCCTCCTAAAAGAAAATAGCGAATGTAATAATCAGCCCACGCATGATTTCATAATTGGTCTCTCTATCATATGGAAACTGATTTCCCAAGCCATGCAAGATAAATTTTTATGCCAAGAAAACAGTGGTAGAATTTTGTTTTATCAATTCTGCAACTACCTGTCTTGTTGTACATCCACAATTTTCTTTTATTTTATGCTTAGATGAGAAGTCGAGTCTAGATAATCACATTAGTCCTTGTGTCGGTCTTTAAATAGCTAAACAAACGAAAAGCATGATTTCATAATTGGTCTCTTCTATCAACTGGAGACTGATTTCCCAAGCCATGCAAGATAAAAATTCGCGCCAAGAAAACAGTGGTAGAGTTTTGTTTCATCAACTCTGTTACTACCTGTCTTGCTGTACATCCACAATTTTCTTTTATTTTGTGCTTAGATGAGAAGGTGGGTCTCAGCTCTCAGAGTAAAGATAATCACATTAGTCCTTAAATTAATAAATAGAAAAACAAACAAAAAGCATGAATTCATAACGAGTTGACGTATTTAGCCTGTTGACCTGTTTCCCAAGCCATGCTATAACAAAATGAACGGATAAACAGCGGAGAGATCTCAATCAATGATTTTTTCACTACCTGTCCCGTTGTACAACCTCCTCGTCTTATCCTTGGAAAGTGTTTATCAAAATGTGGGAAGACAATCCTCCTAAAAGAAAATAGCGAATGTAATAATCAGCCCACGCATGATTTCATAATTGGTCTCTCTATCATATGGAAACTGATTTCCCAAGCCATGCAAGATAAATTTTTATGCCAAGAAAACAGTGGTAGAATTTTGTTTTATCAATTCTGCAACTACCTGTCTTGTTGTACATCCACAATTTTCTTTTATTTTATGCTTAGATGAGAAGTCGAGTCTAGATAATCACATTAGTCCTTGTGTCGGTCTTTAAATAGCTAAACAAACGAAAAGCATGATTTCATAATTGGTCTCTTCTATCAACTGGAGACTGATTTCCCAAGCCATGCAAGATAAAAATTCGCGCCAAGAAAACAGTGGTAGAGTTTTGTTTCATCAACTCTGTTACTACCTGTCTTGCTGTACATCCACAATTTTCTTTTATTTTGTGCTTAGATGAGAAGGTGGGTCTCAGCTCTCAGAGTAAAGATAATCACATTAGTCCTTAAATTAATAAATAGAAAAACAAACAAAAAGCATGAATTCATAACGAGTTGACGTATTTAGCCTGTTGACCTGTTTCCCAAGCCATGCTATAACAAAATGAACGGATAAACAGCGGAGAGATCTCAATCAATGATTTTTTCACTACCTGTCCCGTTGTACAACCTCCTCGTCTTATCCTTGGAAAGTGTTTATCAAAATGTGGGAAGACAATCCTCCTAAAAGAAAATAGCGAATGTAATAATCAGCGCACGCATGATTTCATAATTGGTCTCTCTATCATTTGGAGACTGATTTCCCAAGCCATGCAATATAAATTTTTATGCCAAGAAAACAGTGGTAGAGTTATGTTTCATCAATTCTGCAACTACCTGTCTTGCTGTACATCTACATTTTACTTTTATTTTATGCTTAGTTCAGAAGTCGTGGGGTCTCAGAGTCTTTAAAGAATAAAAATCACATGAGTTCTTGTGCCGGTTGTTAAATTATTAAAAAAAAAAAAAAAAGCATGAATTCATAACGAGTTGACGTATTTAACCTGTTGACCTGTTTCCCAAGCCATGCTATAAAAAAATGAACGGATAAACAGCGGAGAGATCTCAATCAATGATTTCTTCACTACCTGTCCCGTTGCACATTTGCTTACAAATCAAAATGACATTTGATGTAGCTTGAAAATGTTTCGATTTTAACAAGTTGTCTTGATTTTTTTCTTTTCAGAGATGCTAAGAACATGGCAGTGGATGTGCGAAACATTTTGGTTAAGGTCATTTCAACCAAAGGTGGTATGACCGAAGCAGACGCTGTACAGTATCTTAAGAAAATGGAAGCACAAAAGCGATACTCAGCTGATGTTTGGAGCTAAAAAACAAAACGCCAACAACGCCCTAACTATAGCCGCCTTTTTGCTGCTTTAGAGTGATTTTCCTTTTAATCAACGATCATCGATCCTCATTCTAAATCTAAAATCAATCCAAATGCTAACTTCATGTCTAAAGGTTGCTACATTTAAAATTTCGTTTTGTCTAATTTATCATTCAAAAGTCAGAAAGTTACAAATTATTTGTCTCCGGTTTTGGGAGATTTCTTTTTTTTTTTTTAGTTAATTAGTTTTGTTTATTTAAATGACATTCTTTAGAATTAAAGCAAAACTGTTTTTTGTATAGATAATTGAATTTCTCTTGGTGAGAGGTTATTATTTTAATTTTTTTTTATTTGCTCCATTAATTCATCTTTTACATAAATTAAAGTGCAATTTATATTATAAATGTATTTGGTTTTGCATCAAAGAGCCTTTCTTAGTCGAAAGGAACACATCCGGTATGGCTCTTAAGGTCTTGTTAATTTTATTATGTAATAAATAAATTATAATCTAAGCTATATTAAACTGTGCATGTACATGTATTGTACAATTTCGAAGACAAAATCAAATAAAATGAAAACAACAATAAACTATATAATGATGAATGTTGACTGTGTATAGAGCAAATTGTTTTAGTTTACAATTTTAAAGAGAAATTTTAACTTATATTTTTTGTAACGAAGAAATATTTTTGAAATAAAGAAAAATAAAAAAATAAATTTATCAGTGCTTGCTTTTTTATTTTTTAGTAAATACATCAAAATCCATAAAGGATAAGATAAGTTGTTTTGTTAAGTTTTTAGATTATGGGAAATTTTTCTTACATTCTAAAACACGTGAGGTCTTTTCAAGATGAGTCAGCTTACAGGTACTAGTTTCCACGCCAAATCGGTCCTATCTAGGTAACCGTCGGAGCGGAGTTTTCTCCGCAACGCATTCTTTTTCGGAGTTTCAATTTTGCTTCGAAGTAGTTGTCATACATGTCTGTTCTGGGGCTAGATTCTATAAAAAGCTATCAAAGGTTTTTCAATAGGAAAGACATTGCAAATCGTTCGCACATACGAAAACGTTTGTTCGCTTTTTACTTACAGAATGTCACCCCTGATTTTCTACCGGATACCGAAATTGAATCCGTACGGATCTAAAAAGTGTGTTCTTGTTTCCGAACGGATTCACTACTGATTTTATGTTGCAAAAACATTTTGGAAACTAAATTGTTGCGTTAATTGGAACTGTTTACAACTTTAGTGCATGTTAATGCTAATATAGTTTATCATTTTTCATTTTTAGCTACATGTTCTACAGAATTCACCAACCGCATTCAATTCCGCTAACAAAATGATAAGCGGATTGAAAACGTACAAATTCGGAATCGAGAACTGCAAAAATTCTAAAACGGGAGAGTATGGCATCCGAACGAAAATTAGAACAGGGGTCATAGTAAGAATTTTTTCGCAAATGCGGGAACGCATTGCATTCCCAAAACTAAAAATTTCAGCAGAAAAAATTATAGGAGGACGTCGGATCGGCCGATCGGAGAACTACCTCGAAGCAAAATGTCTCAGAATCGTAGGAAATCGGAGAGAATTCTGTTCCGACGGTTACCTCGATGGGGCCGAATAAAGTACAAATTTTTGTCATTATTTACCATCTACACGTGCCACAGAAAATAGTTCACAAACAGTAAAATGTTCGATCTTGTACATAATGAAGCATAGTTAAGACTTCTTCGTGTAGTGAGCATCTTACAGCGGTACAACGTCTCAACCACGTCTCACCGGTACGCACTTTTGAACGCGTTGTGAACGTTAAACTTTTAAGCCACAAAACGATATTTTTTATTTTTAGAGTTAGAAATTATTACAAATGAACCGAACGCACTGCTACTGCTATTGCACTTTTTTCCTTTGTAGACAACCATAAAAGTGTGAGACATCATCAATAACCTTATGCCCAATGAGTGTGTTTGTTGAAAAAAAGATTTGGCGGAATTCGTAGAGGAATAAATAAAAAAAAGAAAACCTTTACTTCTCTTATCCCGCAATTACTTTTTGTTTACTTTGGGGGCGTTCAATAATCGTGTCCGGATAGATTTTTGTTGTTGTTTATGTGCTAAGCATTTAGCAGAGACACAACCCCATTTCTACTAAACATCCATCCAAAGGTATCCGAGAATTTTTGTTATACATACTCTTAATTTTTTGTTATATTTTGACATCGTTTACACACAAACCAAGTACTGACTGCTTATTGGTTTCTTGGATGCAGGTACCATTCATAGTTAATGGCCGTAGGGGAAATGTTTAGCTTTAACGACAAATGACAGCATTGAGTTTTTTAAGCATTGGATTCTACTCGGTTTTTATAACCTCATGTAACAATGCTGTCAAGGTAAGAATTCAATGGGCTAATCATACGCAACCGTTCCAGTTCCACATCCGAAGAGCAGGGACGTGAATTTGGAAACGAATATGAACAGCTGAGGGTCAGGTCGTCAGCAAAACAGTTAAGCGGATTAGGAGTCTCAGACAAGAGGTCATTTATGAAAATGAGGAAGAGAGCCGGAGACAAAACGGAGCCCTGGGCCACAGCAGCATTTATAAAGTGGGTATCAGACTTGAAACCATTCAACACAACTTGTATTAAACGATTCGAAAGGTAGTTTCTAATCCAACGAAGAAGAGACTCATTGACACCAAAAGCACGCATATATCAAATGCCTTAGAAATATCAAGCGCAATAATTTTACTTTCTCCAAAACAATGCAAAGATTGGTTCCATTTTTCAGTGAGATATGCCATCAGTTTTCCATCTGCTCGGGAAGCGCTCAGAAGAATAGGAAAGATAGAAAAGCTTACGCAGTGGATTTGCCAGCGTAGAAGAACACCTCTTCAGAATAACGACGCGGCGGGGATACCATCTGGACCATCGGATTTATGTTCGCTATAAATAAGTGAACATTAGTTTGACCTCCATTACCAGAAAAAACACGTTTCATTTAAAGAAGTAGTTCTTGAGATAAATCTATCGAATCAACAAAAAACATCAACTAACCATCGATCTCAGCAGCTCAATTTTTCACGCACTAGCCTGAGGAGAATTTCGCAAAAATATCTGGGATTATTCCCTTATAAGTTTCAATTGACTCAGCAATTGAAGGCGCTCAACAATCGACTTCGGTATTGTTCTACAGTTTGAGCCTAAGACCAGTTTGAATCCGACAACGGTTTTTGTCAAAAAATCATCTTTTCTGGTGGGGAGCATTTTTGTCGTCTACAAACTTAATTGGGGCTCGGAAAGCCCGCACCTTGTTGTTGAGAAGCCAATGCACCCACACACAAAGTAGCTGTTTGATGCGGATTTTGAACTCTTGAAAATTTTTCCTCGAAAATGAAGGTGGTTATGTCCGAACCAAGTGATCTACGAGTGGATTTTTCAAAATTCAATATACATACATATATGAAATGAAACACGTTCTTCATTCAGATGAATTATTTTTAATTTACCAAAAAAAAAGATATTTTAAAAAAGTAATTGCAAAAATTTTAAATTATTACAACACAGAATAAGAATATAACAGCTACTTAAACTTATACAATAATAATAATTACGATTTCTTCTCGTTTTTTTTTTAATATATATATTTATATTTATAATTAATTTTCTTACATTAACGTCGTTATTATCTCTAAGTTTTTAGCGTAACCATCTTTTCTTTTTTTAGTTTTTTTTTTTTATATTACAAAATACAATCATAATGCTCAAGTAAGAAAAGAATGTCTCCAAACACAAACAATAAAGAAACTCTTTCGTTTGTTTATTTAAAATCCTTCCTTATGTATTGGCATTGTTAAGAGAGTGACATGGACAGAATAATGCTATTTGTGTTTTATGTTTAAGAAATGTCTTAACCAAAATGACACTTTTGTTAAATGTATTTTTATATTTTAAGTAAAATAGAAAAATTATAGTTTTAAATTAAATATACAAAACAATTCTATACAATTTTATGATTCAGTTTCTGTTTTTTTAAACTGTAGTTATTAAAATTTAAAAAAAAGAAGACAAACTTCACTCTCTTTGCTGGTACTTTTAATGAAAATGATAATATTTTACAAATATTTAAACAAATTTGGCCGCAATTTTTACATTTGTTAATTTTAAATTATGTTTTGAACTTCTAATTACAAAAAATTGCATCGAAATATACATACAAAGAAAATGATTAAATTTTAGTACAACAATTTAAATACAAAACGGTTCTTTCTGGTGGTACATGCGTTTATTACAAATTAAAACAATTCGTTTTTTGCTTATCTTATTAAATGTAAAACAATTGGTTTTATTACTTTTATTGTTCGTGAATGCACTGCATTCGAATAAAAATCATATAAAACTAAAAACTGCTTTCATACTTAAAGTTACTTCGGTTTTATTTTTTTTTTTGTTTTGATTAAACAAAATTATTTAGCAAAAAATAATATCAAAAAACATGCACGGGTATGGGTCTGCTTTATATGAGTGGGGTTTGTTTTGAAAGATGAAGAAGATATAAGAGAAATCATTGTGTTTACTCGCAAATTGAAGAAAGTTTTAGAAAGAAAATTATAAATACTTTTTAAGTATAAAACTAATAATACTCTCTAAAATCTAGTATTGTGATTTCTAAATATAGTCGCTTTTCTTTTATTTTCCTCTTTCTGCTCCTGTTTTCTCTTTTTTTTTTGTTATTTTCAATATAATATATATATAATTTTATATTTATTTATTTTTATTATTATTTATTTTGATGTAGGCACTATTTTTTGGAAAATTCCTTTTTTTTATTTTAAAATTTTTTATTCTTAGTTTGAAACTCATTTGTGTTTTATGTTTATTAAATTTTATTTTGCGGTGGATTGGTTTTAGTGATTAGACGAGAATTTTCAATTATTCTTTCACTTGATAAGTTGGATATGTTTTTTGGTTTGATTTGTGTACTTTTTGTTAGATGTTTTTTTTTTTATTGATGAGATCAGTTGTTTTGTATTTTATGTAAAAAAAAATATATTAAAAACAGTTTGTTTGGGACTTGAATGCTACTAAATGCTACTTAAAAAGACGAGCTTCGTTTTTCAATTTGTTTCGCATTACTTTTGGGGCTTTTGCTTAGAAGACTCTTGGAAACAACACACAACGAATTTACACGGCACGAATTTCAAAAGATTAAACCGTGAAGATGCATAGACCTCAATGGACTTCTTTCATTTGGGACTTTAAATTTCAACCAAATGTTTAAGCACAGAAATCAAGAAATGTAAAAAATTAAAGACAACTACCATAAATGAAATCATTGCCATTTTAGTAGGACTCATTAACATCAAGGGGCAAATCGAATAGTGTAATCACCGAAGTTCAACAAGTTTCATATGCAGACCAAATGTCAATTGTTGTGTCTTTCAATTGTGATTATACGGAAAATGAAGAAAGAATCGATCTGAAGCTCATGCCCAGGCTGCATTAAAGAGAATCAGTGGCCACATTATACAGAAGACAGCTGGATTTTTATTTAAAGCAGAGTGAAATGGAGCAACTGCCAAAAGGCTGGTCAACTGCATGAACACGAGAGATTTTTGGAATCACGTACGGAAACCGAATGATAGATCCGACGTTAAGAATCGAAATCTGGACTCCAATACCTTGATTAATACACATTTTTCGCAGCTTTTGAATCAAAACGGACAAGGCGGGCAGTCTATTCAATACGCTCAACCCAGTTTTTATCATGACGCATTAGACAAGGCAATTTCTGTAGAAGAAGTTTTGGTAGCTGTGAATGGACTTAAGGATGGAAAAGCAGCTGGATCAGATAGGATACCATCGAGATTCTATAAGTATGGCACTGAAGATCGCATGAAAAACTAGAATCTTTAGCGTTATATTTGAACATGGAATATGGAAACATACCACAACAATTTAAGGAAGCACTCATTTCCCCGGTATTTAAAAAAGGAGACACTATGGATCCTGCAAAATTACAGAGGAATCTCATTCTTAAACGCCAAATATAAAATATTCACTCCAATCCTCCAAAATAGGCTCGAGTTTCAAGCGGGCTTCAGACCTGGTTACTCATTTATAGACCATATATTTCTCCTTAAAAGTATAGCGGACTCGTTCTTGCACAAAAACAAGAAACTATACGTTTTTATGTCGACTTTAAAGCTGTATTCGATACAATAGACAGAAATGCCCTAATGTTCAAAACTTTTGGGTTTGGATTGACACTAAAGTTCGACCGTGTTTTACAGAATCTGTACATGGATACTCCAGCAGCAGTATGGGATGGTGAAAGTATATCCGGTTGGTTCCAAACACGAGCAGGGGTTAGGCAAGGATGTACCCTCAGCCCAAACTTATTCGCTTTCTTTAACGAGGACATCATCGGTATTTTGCCTGGAGGTATTGAGTATGTAAGATCAAAGCTCTACTTTTTGCAGATGATATCGTTTTGCTCGCATATTCTCCAGAATCACTCCAGCTCATGATCAACAAATTGAGTACCTAGTTATTGCTCGTTATGGAAACTGGTAGTTAACCGGGAAAGGTCTAAGGTCATGATATTTAAGAATGGTGGTGGCAGATTCAGCACAAGTGAACAATGGACTTATAACAATGAAGATATCGAAGTTGTTAAGGAATATATCTTGGAGTTCACTTTGCAAAAAAAACTTGAGAATGGAGAGACATCTTTCTGAAAAATTGGCAAAGCGAAAACGGCAATTAACATGGCATGGATGGATGGAATACAAGGTGTTTGAATCGGTGGCACAGTCTGCAATGTTTTATGCAGCGCAAGTAATGGGGTGGAAAAAAATACGAAACAGTAGAAAAACTACTCACCATCTATTTAAAACCCATTTTTCGACTGCCTCAAAGCTCGCCAAATTATATGATAATGCTGGAGACAGGCATCTCTCCAATGTTTATTAAAACATTAAAACTACATGCGGATTACATAATGAAAGTGCTGAGTATGACTGATGTACGTCTCCCAAAAAAAGCTGCTCCTTATGCAGTACGTACGAGAACTGACTGGTTTAATGAAGTTCTCGATCTGGCTCAGGAAGTTAATGTGGAAATATCCTACTGACTTCAATTCATGGAAACAATCACTTAAATTGTCAAGAAACTTGGGTTTTCCCTGTCGTTTAAAGAAGAATACATGCCATTCGATAACCCTCTTCGTTACCTGAATTCGCCACAGCATAAACCTAGTCCTACCTTTAGGTAAATTCAAAGCTCTTTAGGGCGAACCCAGGGCTTCAATAAACAAACAAAACACACAGAGAATATAAGCACTGTTCTTATGGACTCAAGTCCCAAACAAAGTTATTCAAAAAGTAAACCAAAAAACAAGACCCTTGAACCCATCTTGGACAAAATAAATAAATAAATACAAAAGAAAAACATCAATATTATTCCAAATCTAGTTTCGACCAAAGTTACCTCTTCTCATCAAATCACTGTTCTCATCATGGTGTACGGATGTCGGCGTCGCCATTATCGATGTCACTCTCGATTGCACTATTCCCGACGAGATCAGTGGCGTTGTTGACACAGTCATCTCACCTTTCCCGATGCCACTCAAGTTCAATGCGTCCTCATTTAGACATCTTACCACTGCGGCATTATTCGACGACGTCTCTGCGCTGTAAACAGCTGAGGGAAGTTTAAAAAAATGCAACGGCGATGATGATGATAAAGACGAACCCATCTTCGATAAACAATTTTCATCTAACAAGGACGTCATATGTATTGATGAGGGCTTTACATCGTTCATAATGCTATTGCCAACACTGCCCTGCATTGGAGTATTGTTTTCCATTAAATTTAAATTAATATTATTGTTGTTGGTGTTGTTGTTGTTGTTAAGAGTTAAATTTAGATTAACACTAGTTTCGTTACTAAGATTATTATTGTTTTTTGACCCCGTTGCTTCCATGTCCTGTGATAAATTACAAGAGATTTGAACTTTGTCCTTAATAGTACTATTATTGCTACTACTATTCATATTTCTACTAATCCTACTTATTAAATTACTATGATATCCTCCGGCGGATGATAATGTTGTTGCTGATGATATTGTCGATGGTGCTGATGCGGAGACGCCGATGCCGATGCCGACGCCGACAGCGACGGTGGCAATGGATGGCGCCGATGACGATGTTTGTTGGTGCAGCAGCGTTGGAGGTGAATTTGATGAGGGCGATGATTTGACGACGGATGTTGAATACTTTGCTATAGATTGTTGATGCTGCTGTTGCTGTTTATCTGAAGTGATTGTGCTATCTACAATTTGTGACGGCAATGCCATTGCTGGCGCTTTCGCCATGACAGCCGCAGTTATAGGTGACGGCATCATGGCCATATAGCTGCTGCTGTTGTTGTTGTTCAGGTTCATAGTCTCATTGTTGTTGTTGTTGTTGTTACCACTACTACTGCTGTTATTATTGTGGCTTAGACTTAAATTGTTGTTATTGTTCTCATTTAGGTTGCTGCTGCTGCTATTGCTGCTGATTACCAAAGGAAGAAGCTCATGCTATTCCTTTATTAACCGGTAGATGTGATGTGTTGCACCACTATTCTGGGCCGCCACTTCGAACACGTATGCTATACAGAGGAGTGTCTCTTGTGTATCACGTGACGCAATAACCTAAAAGTTGAACGAAAACAAAAGTGTTATGCAAAATTAAGAACATAGGCTTTTTTTGTAGTAACAAACCTGTAGTATTGTAAAATTTTCCAGGACACTGTTCATCATGTATCGTTCGGGCAGGTTCTTCAGTTTTTGTATAAAGTTGATCATGTACTCGCACATGGGAGACTTCTGTATGCGATAAACAAACCGGCCGTTTTCGAGTCGCGAATATTCGGTTTCGACTTTTTCCACAATTTGACTGCCAAATGAGCACACCTTTGTTGAGCAGATAAGGACGACATTTTCGTTGCTTTCATATCTGAAAAGAAACGTTTTTTTTTTTAGTTTTAATAATATTATTGTTTTTAAAAGAATGATATTTTGAAGAATTGCTGGTTGAAAGAAATGTTTATTTGGCTATTTACTATGAACTACCTAGGAGGCACATCTAGCCTAAGCTATTAGATTTAGGTAAACTTAAGAAGCTTTAATTAGAATTAAGTAGTTTTAAGAACAAAACCAAAAAATGATCTAGAAAACAAAGTTATTAAATTTTTCTTAGTTTTAACCATAGCTCTAGTTTGTAAATCCATAACTTTTCCTTAGGCCGAAAGGCATTAGCATTAAGAAATTGTATATATTTATAATTATAGTATAATGTACGTAGTTATAAGATAAAATCAAATAAAAATGAATTTAAGATGAAAGGAATTACAATGCTCTTAAGACGTGCTTCAGAATTAATGTCAAAAAGTGGGATCTAAGCCTGAATCAACTTTAGAATTGTTTCCTTGCATAAGAAACCTCTGCAAAGCTCACATCAATTCAATTCAGCTCACATCAATGTCACATTTTCGCTTATATCCTTCCTTTTTTGCATTGTATTTCACACATTGAAGTTTTCCGCCTCGGCATTCGTGACATCACACATTTCACGATCCTCCCGTCTTAATACTTTTCACTCTGTCACAAATCACAGAGCCGTCTTTCCCATCTTTCAAGCGTAACGTAGTTTTTGGATGACTATAAATCCGAATAGTTCAAAGCATGTATGAACTGTCTGAAAATTCAAATGTATCCAGCGGCGAATAAAACTTCCATCTTGGTTCCCAGAAAAAGTTTGTCTTCGGAATATAAGGAGGCGGGAATTCTTGATAGATTTTGTTCCCACTATCAAGGTAATCAATTGTAAGCGTTCGGTTCTAGCGTGTTATCTTAAGCAGTGGTTTAAAAAAATATTTAGAAATCTGATAACGCAAAGACCTAGGACCGAATCAGTGATCGAGTGAGTAAGTGAGTGCCATTAGCCTGTGTAGGTATCACAGTTGCAATGCGCACCTGCCCAACTTTAGCTCTATAGAAAGTTTATTAAATTCTCCTGTTACACCAAAGTTACTCTTTGACTGCCGCACTAAGCGGACTAAAGCTTCATCTCACAAATAATTAAAGTGAAGAAAACTTACAGGGACATATATGAGCATTCTGCAGGTGCTCCCAATACTGGTATCGCCTGCAGCTAACTCTTAGGACTTTATGCCTAGACCCATAATGTTACACCATCCCTTCGAAGTCATCTTTCCTAATCGCTCAGCATGGAAGAACCCTACTTCTAATACATTTGGTACACTTACGGTTAAAAACTAACAACGGTGTAGGTGCAGGGATTCGCAGGCCAACTTCACATTATCTATATCCCTTGGTAGCACAACTACTATCTTTCAAGCAGAGCTATAGAATTCTGTGTTAGGGAATGCATTAGAAGATACCTCCGAAGATCACGCATCCTAATTTGTTCCGACAGTCAGGCAGCTCTTAAAGCATTGTCCTCAACCAAAATTGAATCCAAACTAGTTTGGAACTGTCTATCTGTCTAGTTTTGAACATGTCTATCTCAATTAGCCACCCACAATAAGGTCACTGTTTCCTGGGTGCCTGGACATGAAGGTGTACAGGGTAACGAAGAGGCTGACCGCCTAGCTAGACTTGGCTCTCAATCCCAATTACCTAAGGGAACAGCACGAAAGATCTTTCTTCAGATCGACGTGCTAAAAAGTTACACCAAATAAAAACGATTACGAATTACAATAGCCGCGTTTTATTAGCCGCGTTTTATTATTGATCTGATCCGGATCAGATCATGGGTTTATTAGCGTTACAACAACAAAGCGAAATCCTGCTTTTCAGTTGGATCTATTTTTGTGATCTAAAAATTAGTTCTTCTATTTCACACAAGAGGAGACTTTCCATTGAAACGTTGGTATCATTTCCAATATTTCCAATAACAACAGTATTGCCACATGAACATTTTTATCTGTGTGATATGAAATATATTTTAGATAGATACCGAGAAACTTCACATTTATTCATTTTTGTATAATACATGACATAATGAAAAAGTTTTACAAAACAAAACATATATTCGTGAAATTAATAAGAATTAGTGCAAAAAAATATATATTTGACAAAGTAGATGAATATCATTTTTCCCTAAAAAAAAGAACAAAAAATTAACCATTGAAAAAAAAGTTCGTAGGGCAACTCTGCAACTCTTTTGAAATGTCAGTTGAGAGAGCGAGTCTCTCACAGCTTCCAACTGGAAATATGATGATCTAAAGCTGTTTTATTATCAAGATCTGATCCGGATTGGATCATTGTGATAATAGCCGCGTTTTATTATCACAATGATCCAATCCGGATCAGATCTTGATAATAAAACAGCTTTAGATCATCATATTTCCAGTTGGAAGCTGTGAGAGACTCGCTCTCTCAACTGACATTTCAAAAGAGTTGCAGAGTTGCCCTACGAACTTTTTTTTCAATGGTTAATTTTTTTTTCTTTTTTTTAGGGAAAAATGATATTCATCCACTTTGTCAAATATACATTTTTTTGCACTAATTCTTATTAATTTCACGAATATATGTTTTGTTTTGTAAAACTTTTTTATTATGTCATGTACTATACAGAAATGAATAAATGTGAAGTTTCTCGCTATCTATCTAAAATATATTTCATTTCACACAGATAAAAATGTTCATGTGGCAATACTGTTGTTGTTGGAAATATTGGAAATGATACCAACGTTTTCAATGGAAAGTCTCCTCTTGTGTGAAATAGAAGAACTAATTTTTAGATCACAAAAATAGATCCAACTAAAAAGCAGGATTTCGCTTTGTTGTTGTAACGCTAATAAACCCATGATCTGATCCGGATCAGATCAATAATAAAACGCGGCTAAAGTTATGTTCTTAAGAAAACAAATGAATTGTTTATATACTCACTGGCTAGTCACACCGTAGAAAACACCAGCTTCTCCTGAAATTTCTGTATTCAGATCTGCCCAACACTTTACCAAATAGAATGCATTTTGGGGGCCTTTTTCATAGAGATCTTTCAGACCACCACTCTTTTCAGGGAATTTGTCAGATATTTGTCGGATATCAACAGACTGTAAAAATAAAAGTGATTTAGTTTAAAATTGTACAAATTTGATGTAAGAAAAAACCAAGATTATACCTCCAGCAATGGGTCAGTATAGGACGGTTTGCCTCCAAGCTGTACAAAAAGGTGCCGGTGATACTGAAACAAAACAAGTTTAATAACATTCCATAACAACTTGAACAGTTTGAAGTGTCTATAATACTCACAATCTCATCTCTTTGGATTTCCATAAACGCGGAGAACTCTAGCAGTCGGAATTTGTGCGTCGCTATCGCTCTGCCCTCCCATGGTGGCTGGGCTGGAGGAAGACCTGCTTCTATTTCACCAGACACAGCTGTTGATGGTTTACCGGCGGGATATGGTGGTTGTGCAAATGGCTTTATGCTGGAAAGATATTCTCTACTCAATTAAATAATTTACTATTCAAAAAGTTTATTCCAAAAGGCTTTGCGGTTATATGAACTTACTCTTGTGATGTGCTCGGCTGTAGACCCGGCTGCCAGAATTGCTAGAAAATTTGAAAAAAATAAGAACAAAAAATAGTTTTAATATAAGACAATAGCAATTGAAGTAATTAGAAACTTAAAAGTTAAGTTATTCACTAGCCGCAGTTTTATTTTTATTCGCCAAGCTACAACACCAGTTATTACTATTAGATATCGATATGTATGGAAGGTGAGCTAAGCATGAGTCGAATCGAAGCTAATTTTATGAGAAATCCGGAGTTTAAAATTCAATGACGCCATTTAAAAAAAAAAACATCAATAATCTTCATCTCTGAAGCCTGAGTAGATTTTGTTTTTACATTTAAGATAGATACTTAAGTATCACAGAAATATTAATATGCATTCCAATAAACATCAAAAATCTATCTGCCTAAGGATGGTTTAGGTATTTTATCGACAGTTATCCTAATGAAGATGTTGCGCCGTTTTTTTTAGAAGGTTTGGTTTTTAAATTGACAGCACTGATTCTAGTGAGGCAACTGACGGTATATCCGTCGACAGTACGTTTTACCATTTGACAATGTTACTGCCGATTTACGGCCAAGGTTTCTCGAAAAAGTAGTCGAAGATTGGGCTTCCCGATTACGCTTCATCCGAGCCAGCCGTGTGGAGCCTATGTGCCCGAAATCAAACACTGATGACATACGAATATCTCTTATTTTGAAACACCCTTTAGTTTCAACGAAATTCCCAGAAAGCGTATTGTTCTAAGGGCTGTTTAAAACAAGAAACCTTCAAAAAGCCCAATGTCAGTCTGGGCAGCGCCATCGGTTTAAATGTGTTGCCTCAATCAAGAACTGTTTTTATAAAGTTTTTTATTCTTTTGTGCATGATTGATGATCTAATGTTTAAAATAAATAAAATTTAAGAACTTTCGACTTGACGAGATTTATGCACAAAATATATTTTTAAACGATTAAAGTTATTTTTATTTGAATCAAGTGTACAACACAACTTTTATAAACAAAACGGAAAGTGAAAAGTTGTGACTTGATTGGAAGGTTGTAACTTGTGAGGTATCAGTGATTTCGGGATTCGGGCTTATAGACCAGCTCAGTTGAGTATTTTCTTTATAAGATTTGAGAGTACTCTCGCTAGCAAAACTCGCGAGAGTTGCTTTCTGATGCATATCCATTTAAAAACCATATTCCAGAAATTTAGCTGTAACCAATTTTATGTGGGCTAGTGCACCCTTGTGCAAATTACTAGATACCTTTATACTCAGGACTATGGTCATTGGCAATATTAAGACTGAGACTAAGAATTACCCACTAGGTGCACATGAACGATTTTACAATCGGCCGGATACGGGTTTCAACAAAAAATACAAATTCGCTAATTTGCGCCTAGGCTTTTTGCTTAAAGCTTTTTAAGTCTTCTTAAACGTTATGAATCGTAAGGCAAAACACTTTTATACTTAACAGTTTCTAGTTTTTATATGTAGTAGCTTAAACTATCAAAAGCAAACAATACTAATATGTATGTGTGTTAATTTCGAAGAATTAGAACAATGAAAAAGACACCAATTAGAATCAAATAAGTATTCTTAGTTAGTTACTTCGACATAAATTTTTTACTACTCAACTACAATACCAAAACCATAGCTTAAATAAGGACAGCAAGTTTTGTTTAAGAAAAAGCCCAAAGAATTTTTTGATTACACGAAGGGTCAAAATCAAAACAACAACAACAAATTCAATGTAAAAGAATAGCTTAAAAATGTATCGTGTGTTTATGAGTGAAGATTGGTTTTAGGAAGACATTCTAGAGCTGCTTTTCGGTCATTTTACAATTTTCATTTTTTTAATGCATATTTATAGGCAGCACATTGGATAGCACTTATGAGAGGCGCGTTTTATAAAAAAAAAGGTTTAAGAAACTCAGCGAGATCACATAGAGTTCAATGACACATTAATGGAACATGAATATACAGCTATTTATTATTATTGTTGTTGAACTCTTCTTACACCAGGGTACATCGGCGGATGGTGCAGTGGGTGGTGTAAATGGTGTGAATGAAGTTGCGACTGTTGCAGGTGATGTTGGTGATGTAGTTGTTGCTCGATTTGAGGTAACGTTGAGAGCTGCGACAGTTGATGATGATGATGAGGGTTGTGTTGTGCGGACGCCGCCGATTGGTGAAGAGCTGACAGGCTCTTGGCAGACGTTACGGATACTATTTGGGCACTCGACATGTTCTGGAGAGCTTTTTCCTTACCACTGCTGCCACCTAAATGGTCCTAGAAAAATCGGAGGAAGGAACAGGACGTGGTTGTGGTTTTGATTTTTTTTTTTACTTGAAAATTATTTGTTGTTGTTTGCTGTGCGATTTTTTTTGGTTTTTTTTTGATGAAATGATGACATTGCTAGCTTTGATGGATTAAGGAGTCTTCTTTAGTTTGTTTTGATATATGATTTGATTTGTGAGTAATGATATGGATGGAGGAATGAAGCAACAAGCCTTGGAAACACTTTTACAAAAGTCAACAGTTACCCATTATGTTGGTACCTTACACAATGTACGATAAAATATATCAAACAAAATTTTATTTTTGATTAGAAGGTAGGACAAGAGAGTTTATGCATGGTTTTAACATTATTGGGAATTATGCCTTAACTCTGTATTGTACCTTACAATTTTTGATGACTAAAAACCAGGATTGAAATAGTTTCTCTTCTGTATCGAATGTTTTTAAGAAGAAAATGCAGACAAAAATTAATTGACCAGCAATTCATAGAAGAATTAAGTGGTTGCGGCGATATTATTAGTAAATTTTGTATGAAGCGGTAGAAAGTAGAAATCATACTTATGGTATTAGAGTGAAACAACACTTCGAACTTAAATGATGAACCAAAATATAGTGTGTACTGTGGATTCAAAATTGTACACGAAAGAAAAGTAAAAAAAGGGAAAGGAGTAAAAATAGAGAAAGAAAGATTTTACAAACACATCAGGGTAGCAAACAAGGCATGATACTGCTTCAAAACTTCATACATAAAAACATATTAAGGGGCTCGGCTAGTTTCTCATTTTCAAAAAATCGATTTTTTTCATTTTTCGATAGTTAAACATCTCAAAAATGATGTCCTAAAATATTGGAATGATATCTTGGATATTTTTGAAATGGCAGAGTATAGAAGAGACTGCATACTCTCCATATGTTTTTACATACAGCCATCTACAAGTTTTGCGATCGGATGAAAATTGTAAATTTTGCAGCCATCGAAAGACGATTTATTTGACGAATTTGAACCTCTTTTTTTAAATTGCGGCCATTTTGTCAATTTCCAATTTTTCACTCCAATTATAGATGGCTGTATGGGAAAAAGGGTCTACTTTAACGCCATTTTCTTATTTTCTTGTTACAGTTACACTTTCCACCCTCGGCTTTGAGCCTATTCTGTTGAGATGGATTTCTTCTTATTTAGAAAACCGTTTTTACAGCGTTCGGTTCAGATCCACCTTATCCAGCCGCTTTCTAACTACATCCGGTGTTCCCCAAGGCAGCCATTTAGGCCCTCTCCTCTTTATTCTCAGTATTAACGAC
This sequence comes from Melanostoma scalare, assembly GCA_949752695.1. Classification (NCBI taxonomy): domain Eukaryota; kingdom Metazoa; phylum Arthropoda; class Insecta; order Diptera; family Syrphidae; genus Melanostoma; species Melanostoma scalare. The sequence goes on from OX456985.1 coordinate 2,944,674, forward strand.
ATTGAAATGATTATCAAACACTCCTCTATCTCTCTCTATGCGGACGATACTAAGTTTTACCGGATCATTTCTTCTTCTAAAGACTCTTCCCACCTCCAACAAGACCTCGACAATTTTTCAATATGGTGCTCCAAAAACTGCCTGGAGCTAAATGCTTCCAAGTGCCAATCAATAACCTTCTCACGTAAACGCATCAAATCTCCTCCCCGTCTCTATATTCTAAACGGTCAAATCATTTCCACCGTTGAGATGACCCGGGACCTTGGGATTATTTGCGACCGTGAGCTGAATTTCCTCAAGCATATCGATGATATAATCCTTAAGGCTAATTCAGCACTTGGCTTCGTGAAACGATGGTCCAAAGAATTTGCTGACCCCTACGCAACCCGATCCCTTTACATTTCATTTGTCCGTCCGCTTCTTGAATACGCTTGTCAAGTCTGGTCGCCTTTCCAACAAGTGCACATTGCCAGAATTGAGAGCATTCAACGCCGTTTCCTCCGATTTGCTCTTCAAGGTCTTAATTGGAGTAATCCTCTGATATTACCTCCTTATCAAGACCGAATCAAATTCCTCAACCTCAATACGCTGAAAGATCGAAGCGAAATTTTTGACGTTCTCTTCATTCACCGAATCTTCACAGGTACCATTGACTGTACAGCCCTTAACGAATCCATTTTTCTAAATACTAACCCTCGTAACACCCGGAATCCCCGTCTCTTCTATCTTCCCTCCCATCGAACCTCTTACGGCTCCAATGAACCCATCGCCCGAATGCTGAGGAATGTCAACTCCCACTCCTCTTGTTTTGACTTCAATATGAGTACTCCCTGCCTAAAACTTCGTCTCCTAAGCCGTCCAACTAGTTAGTAAGTCTTAGCTATTAAGTTTCTTAGTTTGTAAGTTAATAGCTTGTATTAAGCTTAATAAATGGGGGTTTTGCCCCCACCAAAATTAAAATTACCAGAAAAATTCAAAAATATGCGGGCGGCAAATTGACGTCTTCTAATTTCAAGGAGTTCAACACGTGTTCCATATCTCTCTTGGATTTCAATATTTTAACTCGAAATTTCCTGACCATGAATAGTTGAATACATATATGTATAATAAACTCCTAAGATTACAGAATATTTGAAGCTATAGTTTTTTTAATTCACGCCTTCAAAATATCACCTCCATTTCAGCTCGAGAAACAAGCCGAGCCCCTTAACACCTTTTCAATGTGTACCAAAAGGTTGCCACATTCAATTTTCCTTTCGCTTATTATGTTTGGTTGAATGCAACAATTTTAACCTATAATCTATAATAATATAGAAATCTATAAAAAAGAAACTAAGTAAGCGATAAAAAATAAGCTTACGATCTGAAGCTTATTTGTTTTATTAAACTTGCTATTTTTATAGTGAGCTATGTGACCAAGCTCAGTTGAATGTCAAACTAAGCGTTTTCTGAGCCCTGGGAGTGCCGTCAACTCGGCCTAAAGTAGCAAAAGGTTTTTGCTGGGGCAGGTTCAGGTAACAAAAACAGATGTCAAATGACATGATGTACTTTTCTTTGAAAAACAGGTATGTTGGTGATTTCGTGGCTTAACGTTTTTTAAAAATAAAAAATAATTGATTTTTTTCGACAACTCATGTGGCTGTCAGAGAATCTGTGTCAACTCGGAGTAAAGTTCAACGAACAAATGCAACAACTCTACCAATTTTTCTGACTGGTTTAGGTTTGATTGAGCATTGAGTGCCGCAACTGCTAAATGGCATTGGTTTGGGAGAATCTAAACTTCAGCACACTCAAGATCCGCTAGCTCTTCAATAAATTTATGGCCACCCATTGAAATTTGTCATAGAATTTTAATTAGATTTCAAATTCGAGCCAAAAAATGTTTTTCCAATTTTACTGCTTTCTCAAATTTCTATAAAATTTTTGAGTTTGACTTTAACAAGTACCTACTTTCCAGGTTTTGGTGCTTAATTATTATCTTACAAACTATTATGCTCCAAAATGCGTTAAATTTAGACTTTTTGCGCAGAAATGATAAACAGCAAAACAACCAGACTAAGTCGCATAATTGTATCACCAACAGTGATTTATGCCTTGCTTATAGAACTAAACTGACTTCCTTATATAAAATTAGCTTGAAACCATTTGAGTTCTTTTATTTGACTTTACTCTCTTCTTTTTGTTATAAGTTTTTCCGACTCGAATTTACAACTACAACAAAAGTTCCTCCAACTGTGAAATCTCGTTTAGGGAGTACATATTTCAAACAAAAAAAAGAAGACTATCCCCCAACCACAATATTGCTCAAGTGCTGCACATGAACTAGTAGAAAAGGTGGTTAACAAAGCGAAATGCGCTTTACCTTCATTCGAAACAAACAGCAAAGAAAATTCCTTTGAACGTCAATTGAGGTTTCATTCCAAACCACCTTCGGTAAAAGCAAAGTTATACAAAACAAAAAAAAGAACAAAAAACAAAAAGCAAAAAGAAGAACATCAACCAAAGTATACCCTTTGTGCTAGTTTTCGCTGTTTTGGATCGTTTGTTATCCTTTCTCAACTTAGTGCATTATTGCAGTCGATGTTTGCGTTCCTAAAACCTATTTCATTCGAACTGAACCTTAACTTATATGAAAAAAAACAAGTTCAAAGCAATCAGTTCTATCAGGACAACATAGAACACGACGAAATAACTCACATTGAATCAACTTGTAACAAAATAAAATATATTGTTTCGTCGCAGGATATTTATTTTCTCATTTTTATTTCTAACAATAGCTAAGGCTTAAGTAATACCTACATACGCCTTTAGGATTTACGTTTTCCTGGAGGTGAGACACTTTAAGTTACAGAAATTGAGCATAAACAAGACAGAATCTACGCAAGCTACAAGTGCGGACCTTTACGAGTGCTACCAATTTATAACTTCAATTTTGCGAACTTGTTTCGAAAAAAACTTTTAATTGAATTTTAAATCACGGGTAAAATCTTTGTTCAAAAGATGGCAAAGGACTTAAAGTCCCCTTCTTTTATTTTAATGACAATTTTAGGATTTAAGTCCATAGTTAAAAAAGAATAAGTACCAAATTAAAATGCAGAAATCTTAGGACTTTGCAAAAAGGGTTAAAAGAAAAGATTTTTTTTTGTTATCATTGTGGAATGGCTTCTCTGACGACTTTCCATCCACGCAGTCTAAACAAACATGCAAATAACCTCACCTTAAAAAAGTATCTGCATATACCTTCCAATGCCATGATGAAGTTTTTTCAAATGCTGACAAGCCTACTCATTCACATCTTCAAATCTTAATTTTTTTTCGTTATTACAACAAGAAGCCTGTTACAAAGATAGATTCATTAAAAGGCTACATCAAGTCAAATAGAATTCGCTTCCATTGTTGGAGTCAAAATCACAAAATCTGAACTTTTCATAAGCCCATAAGTATACAAGTTCATCTCCTGTCTGTGAAGGCATATTTTGTATACTCTTTTCTTCCTGAGTTTTGTGATCTTAAGGGAATCTCCATTCCCTCACAAGGCATGGTTGTGAGAAATGCGCTAGGCCCAGGGGCTCCTCGCTCTGTTGCGCCACCCTATTTATTTTTTTTATTTAAGGGAATCTCAGCTCTCCCACTTGATTGCATTACACTAGCTATCCGATTGTGTGGTCAGAGGTGAGACTAATTGTAATCCTAGAAATTATTTTGAAACCAGAACTTCTTACCGGAACATTTGTGGAGTTCTCGGGGATTCTACCTTTCAAATTGACCATTTGTATCTGTTATGTGATTTTGCCGTCAAATTGCCTATTTGTATCTGTTATTTGATTTTGTTTCCGAAAAGTGCAACAGCCATTTTTTTACGAAGTGTTTTCTTTCGCCATAGCCAAAGCTGCCAGTTCCCAACATGTATGCTCCGATTATTGCAACCAGTGGCCGAATCAAAGCACACTTTATCTCTAGCAATAAAAATAAGATAACTAGGGGGAACCAACAATGATGTGGAATGCTTGGTGGCAAACGCAGTTTAAGGACCCACAATTTTATGAAGATTGTGAATGGTTTAGTTATAGAAAGCGCTTTTCATGGCAGTGTATAATTATTATAACTCTCAACATTTTACTTACTCTCGGAGGACTTGCCAATTCCTCGCGAAAGGCGATATCTGTCTAAAACATTTTTTATCTAATATTTCTGGGATTCGAACCACGAATCTTACAAATAACAGGCAGACATGCTAACCATTACCATACGGAGCACCACTTTAGGGGGTAAACGTGACGGAATTATGTGAATTTGGCATTCCAACTTACGTTAACGAGAAATCTTTTTCAAATGAAAGCAATTTATAAATGCTGGTGTGCCCCAGGGCTCCGTTTTGTCTCCGACTCTCTTCCTTATTTTCATAAATGATCTCCTGTCTGAAACTTCTAATCCTCTTAACTATTTTGCTGACGACTCAACCCTCAGCTTCTCGTATTCGTTTCCCAATTCACATCCCTACTCTTCGGACGTGGAAATGGAACGGTTGCGTATAATTAGCTCATTGAATTCTGACCTTGACAGCATTGTTACATGGAATAAAAAAAAACCGAGTAGAATTCAATGTGTCGAAAACTCAATGTTGTCTCCTGTCGTTAGAGCTAAACATTCCCCCATTACCATTATGCATGAATGGTGCATGCATCCAAGAAACCGAAAAGCTGTCAGTACTTGTATGTGTGTAAACGATGATCTTCGCTGGGAATGACCACATATTTGAAGTCGCCAAAAACGCTGCTAAATGCTTAGGCTTCTCGAAGTTCTTAACCCCTTCTGATCAGGCTACAATTTATAAGGTCTTCATCTGGAGAATAACTCCCATATCTGGTCAAGTACCCAAGCATCATCGCGCCTACTTGATAGGACACAAAACAGACCGTTGAGATTGATAGGTGATAGTCCAATTGCAGAATCGATTGATTCTCTTGAACATCGTCTTTTTTATCGCTTCTTTTACAGTGCTCTAGTGAATAGCCAGTTGCATTCTTCCCCTGAAACAATTTGGCCGCAATACGCGCCTCGCAAGGAATGCACATCAGTTCTCACTTCAGCCCAACTTCGGTCGTACAGTAAAGTAAAGAGATTCATATTTTAGCCGCTCAACCCGGATGTGGAATGCTTTACCTAACTCAATTCTCCCGAAGCAATATAATGCACAGAAATTCAAGAATAATGTGCATCGGCATCTCCTTTCTTATTCTTTCCTTATTAACACCCGCACTTTGTTCTATAACGTTATAAAGGTAGTCCCAACCCTTGAAATGGGCGAAAATTATAAGAAAAAAAAATTAGATTAAATACTCGTAGATGGGCAAACCATGCCACTCGCTCACTCTATCACTGGTGCGGTAATTAGGCCTCTGATATCAGGAATTGCCGAAACTTGGTACGTGGTCTGACTAAATGGATCAGTCGCCTATCTCACCATCTTGCAAATTTGTAATTACAAACTTTTATATTAAAATTATTTACAAGTAACAAACGTGTTAAAAAACAGCATTTCGCCAAAGAAAATAGATTTACAAAATATGCTCAGCTTGTAAGAATATTCTACAAGGGAATTTTTTCCTACAAGTTTGTTTCTTCTTCACTTTTATTACAAAAAGGTCCGCGACGAGGCATAGCAGCAGCGAAAGAAACCAAAGAGATGATATTTTAACGCAGTTTTGATTGTTCACATTGATGTTTCCAACAATATTGTGAAAAAACAGTTGTAAGTTCCAAGTTATTCTTGATCACAGTGCAACAGGAACACTTCTGGTCTAAAAGAATTTTTTTTTAACTTAATCACAAGATGGTAAATTAAGAACTCTCAACCACAAGTACAAATTTATGGTTGTAGTTTTTACTTTGGTGAAAAAGGCCACGGCCCAGCTACAAACAATACTCATTGAAAGTTAAATCTAAGAAAGAACCCCGTAACCAAAGTAAATTAAATAAAACAAAACTAAGCGCAAATTATAATTAAAATCGTATTAGTATGGAGAATGATGGTTGATGTGTTACATGATTTGGTTAAGAATTTCTTTTCGGTTTGCTCTTTTTTTTGTGATTATCAATGAAAGAAGCATGAAACAAACAAATTCAACTATAAATTTATCTTTTTATATTTATCAAAATTTTCTTTTAATTTTTCTATACCCCAAGAGTTAGAGAAGTTTTTTTTTCTTCTTTTAACTTTTTGAAACTATTCAAATTCACACAAACCACACATTGATACTTACAACTTTGAGTTTAGCCTGGATTTCCCGGAGTTTCCGCCTGGCCAGCACCTGAATATGCGAACTGACTTGCTTTCGTGTTCTCGTTTTACCTGTGCGAAGTTTTATATATCGTGCTATGAGTTCATTTCGTCCTGTAATTAGACAAAATGTTTGTGTATGAGTAAAAAAAGGGGTTAAGCTCAATTAGTTTTGCGAAAAGGCAGTTGTTGGATGTGTAATTAAACACAGGAATGAGTTCTTTTAATTTGACTTTTTAAATGCAACTTTGTTTGCTTATACATATAATAACGACGAGTATAGGTAGGGTAGGTTCACATCAAGAAGGATGCAAAGACTTTGGTATACACAAACGCCTTATTTATGTCTTTTCCTTTTTTTTTTGTGGCGCTACTGTTTAAATCCAAATGAGACGCCATGAACAGTAATAGAAGATTTATTACCAAACAGATCCGCCTCTTAACTAGTTGTATCCTGCCAAAGATGAATCAATAGAATTTCCTTTGAGCTACATACATCATCCTCAACCATCACGTTTCATTGAATCATTTCTCTTTCCCCACATGAAACTAGTTCTCATGTGTGTACGATTGTGTGTTTTTATGTTACTACACTACTCACTACTGACTGACTATACCAAATCATCTCCTTTTGATATATATTTTTTGGAATAAATGTCCTTTCTCGGCATGTTTCTGTGTGAACGTGATATCATACAGAGCCTAATAGGCGTTCCACACAGGATATTGTCTTTTCCCAGGCCCTTGAGGAGATTAATGAGTGGTTGGCTTCTTTTCCATGTCCATATGAGTAACACACGCCCACACATAGATATGAATACTTGTAATATCTAAGCAGCTTCTCGAATATAATCAATTATCCTGGAATGCAATAAAAATTGTTTCCGAAGGACATTAGGGTTTAATTACTTTTTTCTGCTTTGTCTTCTATGCGAGGATGGGGACAGCGGGTGTGTGAGTGTACACACACTACACACTCATATCAACTACTGCCCCATGTGTTATTATTAATTTAATAAATCGGATCGATGAGAGTAGCTCGCAGCTCGAACATAAAATCTTTAATACAAAATTTTATTCGTTGGCTGGTGGTAGTGGCGCAAAAATATATATCCTTTCAAACATTTTCTTGGCAATAAAAAACCCAACACACAAATAAAGTCGAAGAAATTAAGGAGCGAACAAAAAATTGTATAATAAAATCTACTAAGACTCAAGGAAGAAGAAGAACGAGGAGTACTCCTCCACATTGTATGGAAAGGATATAGAAGGAAATTGAAAGTGATGATGTGATGACGTGTAAAGGATAATAAAATAAGAAAAGACTAAGGGACCCCCAAGGAGCAAAATAAAATAAAATACGGAGAAGCCACCCGCGCTTGTTGAAGTTGAAGTTTTTTCTCTATCGTCGTCGTCGTTGTCGTCGCCCGTCGTCATCGTCTTTCTATAGAGAGCTGCACAGAAAGAGTTTAAATTAAAATGAGAAAGTTTTTATCCTTTTTCACACTTTTTTTTTTATTTGAAAAAGGACAATAAAAACGAACAAGCGAAAAATAATGGAGCGGAGAGGGATAAGCATGGAGAAGAATTTGTGTTCTGTGTTGGACGTCGTCGTCAGAAGATGGTGGGTGATGGTGGTAGGTTTAGGGAAAGAGAAAATTTATAACACGTTTAACCTTAAGACAGAAAGCCAAGCCAGCAGCGAGCAACAGACTTTTATAAGTAAAAAAATATAAAGCACTCTTTCTGGGTAAATGGGTTGATAATGGGGGAGAGTTTTAGGGGGTTGTGGAGTCGTTTTCCTTGTATCTGACATCCTTATTTTATTTTTTTTTGTTTGCTTTTGAAGTTGAATACTTGAATTAATTTGTATTCACAATTTTTTATTTGATACATAAAATTAATGGGAACACATTTTTTTTGAAGAACTCCTTGTACATGCAACAGGTAGACACCTATGTGTTTTGTAAGACTATAGCCTATAGCATTAGGGAGCAGTTGACGACGCGTCGGTGTCGGAGTGAGTTTCTAGAACGGTTTTCTGTTTTGGTGCACGTATTCGGTCTAAGCTTCCTTCAAGTGGATTCACTTGCAGTAGCCTAATACGCTATTCGGCCCAAAATCGTCTTGCTCTACTCAAAATAGGAGTTGAAGATTGATTACGTGAATTTACACAATAATAAGAACAAATCGCTTTTTATGTTAATAAGGAAGTCGGCTCTGTCTTCGTTCTTGGTAAGGTCAGTAGCAACAGTAACGGCTTCAGTTTGAAATCTTCGGTTTCGGGAAATCCCAACTTGACCTTTTCATATCAGATTTTGTTTTAGAAAGTAAAAAAAAAGATTCTGTTAAACAGAAATTATGTAAAAAAAACTACTTAGGAACAACAGGGCTGGGGAAATCAGGGACTTGGATTTTCCTCAGAGGGGACCAAACATGAAAAAACTTTTAATGACGGTTTTACTCATAACCTTCGAGCAAGAGGACTCCAATTATATTTTTACTACGAGGTCCGAGCCTCATCAGCTGCACGTATAAGAGTACGACACTTCAACCAATACCTCAAGTTGAATAGTCACGTCCGTCTATCTACATATGAATTTAAAAAAATTGATTTTAATGACACAATAACCATCACCGAAAATCGCAACGTTTGAAGTACAAATCTAGAATAAATCTAGAACCCTCTAAGAACGAACATTACTCAATCACAGGCTTTTTTTATTAGACACATGTTTTCTTAGATTAACATTGAATTGATTCGCTGATGGTTACTCTTCAACTCCTAGTCCCCTTATTGAGGGAAGGAATTTTAGCAACGCTTATTCTACGAGCTTTCCAGCTGACAAGCTTAACCTGAGAAAATAAACAAACAACAAGCCAAAGAAGTCACCGGATGAAGTTTGTTCTCAAGAGTCTACCGCAAACCGTTGTGATCTTCCTAGCTATCATTTTGAACAGCTGCCAAGTCAACAGAAAAATGCCAATTTCAGCCGCTAGCAGATCAATAAATCAAAGACTGGCAAGAAAGTACCCAAAGGTCTTTTAGAGTGGGAGTGGAGGATTTATGCCTTGTACTCTAGAAACTGAGAATATTTGGGTACACTACATACCACTGTTTTTTCTATTGTCTATTGTGGGAGTAGCCTGTACACTAACACGGGGTCTGAACTTGACCCTTCTCTCACTGATTAATCAATCACCAGTGAGATTAAACAGATTATTGGTAACAAAATAATACGAAAATCCAATGAAAGATGGGAATGCCAAGATTCCTGTCTCACTTCCAGGAAATTATGGCCAAAATACGATTAGAAAGAATGAAAGGCTACTATCCTTGAATAGGCCTTCATTACGATCGCTTATCAGTATTATAACAGGGCACAGCCTACTAGGCTAACAAAAAAAGAAAATGGGTCTTTGCACCGATGACTTATGCAGAGGATGCAATGACGAAGATGAACATGAGGATACCACTCGCTTCCTTTGTCACTGCCCAGCAATCTGCCAAGCCAGGAAAAAATTTCTAGGCAATTACTTCTTCAACGAACTAGAAGAATTATCAGACACTTCAAGAAACAGCCTGTTGAACTTCATTAAGGCCACAAAATGGCTAAAAATTTACCAACCATAAACTCATAGCTTTTTAGGACGTTACAATACTCCAGGGTATCACAATGGATCTACATTGATCTAAGTGTGGCGCAAATAAGGTCAACCGTCAGCTCATTCTACCTAATCTAACCTAACATGGGGTCTGACTTCTCTTCTCTTATTTTACATGAACTAACATATTTTTAATAGAATTAATTACATCATTGGTTTTCAACTCTAAAAAACATTGCATTTGGATATTTATATTTTGTTGGCAATAAAGGGGCCTAACTTCTAACAAATATTCCAGTAACTGCACTTAGTGCATGTGAGTTCTATGTGGATGAATAAAAAATATAGTGTCCCATCAGCATATTCGACAGAGGCATCGAATTATATGTGATGTGGAGTCTTGTTGCTTAACTGGTACCTGGTGTAGGATAACGAATTCGTAACTTCGTCATAGACTTATGAAACTAAAAAAATTCGCCAAAGACATGCAATTCATCCTTCGACAAAAACATTTCACACCCCAAAATGTAGCTGGATTACGATAAAGCATTCGGTAGACGAGCCTATACATAAACTTCATATACAAGGATTTCACATAAAATTAGTTAAATTTACCACTAGTACAACTTGGCAATGGCAAATCACGAACACCAGGCAAGAACATGGGAACTGGAGTTTCCTGAAGTTTAGAATATCTTTCAACGGTCATAGCTTTGTGGAAACTCAAGGCTGATATCCACCAACTCATGGAATTCTACAACAAATGAGGTGTCCGCATATGATCTCAGAGATGCTGCAGGTCAACCTCCTTAAGAACTGTCCTCAAAAAGCTTTGCTTGGCAATACTCTGTCCGAACTATCCTTGACTAAACGGAATAGAATTAATCTGCAGCCAGCTTCTTGAACCGGTTTTAAGCTACAACTTCACAATTTGGTTCATTATCTCCAAAAGAGGAAAACTCTAGCGGTGTGTACTCGATAAAAATACATACAAAAGGTAATAATTCCGAATCGCAGATATGACGAACACACGTTAGCCTTTAAAAAGCATGAGTAAGCCAACTCATTTCTGTGGCAAATTTTTGTGATTTTGTTTGTTGGGGGTATTTTTATCACTGCTTTAACTACAACAAAGCAGTTAACCTGATTATTTAAGGAAAGTAACTTATCCGTAATTGGTTCTATGAAGAAACTTTGATCCAGTCCCACAGTGTGCACATTGTGAACCTTATACACTTAAACTATAAAGCAAACATATTTGCTGAATTAGGCCAAGTCGCAAAGCTATGCGAGAATTGATATACACAAAATATCTCTCTCGTTTAATATTGCAACTAGTTTATCAAATTTATTCTAAGGCCTTTCATTTCATTGCCGCCTAAGGACCACTTGCCAAAAACAAAAGCAAAAATGTTATTTGTTCGGATATAGAGAGCTTCAATTCAAATGAAAATCCATTCAAACTCATTAAGAACAACTCAAACAAACGAACAGCATCCTTCACCCATATATTCATACATGAAAAGTGTAAACATAATAGAACAACACAATTGACTGTTTATAGAGAAAGAAATCTAATCCATTTATAATAAAAGCCAATCAAACAAAAGTCATATAGCCCCAAGTGAGGATTACGAGAATAGAAAATAAAAACAATAAACGAACTGCATCCAGTTCAGAATCACCGATCACAGCAATAGCAAGAGCGAAAGTCCTCGGCGGATGGACAAGGGGTACGAAGGACAGGCCGACTGAAGTGATGGAGTTTCTAGTGAATATATGTTTCATTGCACAATGCGCATAATATAATTTGCGTTGAAACTTCTGTCTCTCCGTCTGATATTGTTGGAGAAGATGGATCCTAGATCCAAGGAACACACACAATTTAACTATGCATCATAGGACTCATAGCATATCAAGTTCTGCTAAGCTTCGTTTTCGTCTGCACTCTGCTCTTTCTCAATGTGATGTCAGAAGTTTACATTTTTATTTAAATCCTACTTGGTGTTTCTGTCTGTTTGTCTGTCTGTCTGACTTTGTGGAGGTGGGCCATCAGCTATCTCTCTACTGAACGAAATGGTCAGATCTATCCGAAAAGACCTTCTTCTTGGGTTGCTTTATGTGTTTGTTAGCTATAATGTGGCATAAAGTCAAAGTCGATTCAGGCTACTGGAGTGGCGGGTGGCGGTGGTGGTGCTGGTTATCCGGGGGGCAACGATTCTTCCTGGAACGATTTTGAATATAAATTCTATTTACATTTCTATATCTAAATGGGTATACGTAGTATACGACGTAATCCTCGCCTGCCATTTTTTTGTGTTGTTATATAAGAAGAAGGAGCACGTTTGATATTTTATACTATGTGCAAAGGACGATGACGACGGGCGACAACAACGTCGACGACGACGACGATGGAGCTGCTCTCAAACTAATGTTAAAGCAAGTTGCTTCACTTCTATTGCTGGTTCTGCTGCTGCTGTTGCTGTTGTTGCTTCTGCTGCCGGCACTGCCAACAACCCTACGGCTCTAAAACACGCTTCGTACACTCACTAATTGCACATTCTTGGCATAGTTTCAGTTCTAACCGAATCCAAAGCAGTTTGCCCTGCCCGTACTTCTTCTTGCAGAACCCATGTTTTCTCGAACGATGAAAGTCCACCACCCACTTATCACCCTTCTTTTGTGTGTCTTATACACATTTTTAGCTTTTGCTGTTGTCGTTGTCGTCGTCGTCCTTGTCGTTCTCGTCATCATCGTAGTCGTCGTAGTCCTTACGACAAATGGAGAACAGAACACTCTTTCGTCGTTCTGTTTTAGCATATCTACAGAACGTAAGCATAAATAAAATAATACTCCCCCTCCACTTTCCATATGCTATAGGTGAAGGTACACCACCTACCTATATTGCTAAAGGGGATGCTCCTTTAAGTGTGTTTGTGTGAATTTATATTCTAGCGTATTTAGAGAAAGGATAGTTTAGAACTTAGTTCGGTCGAAACGAAAGCAGCAAGCAAAGTCAAAGGACTAGTTTTTTTTTCTTTTGCATTTTCTTTTTCTTTTGCTTTTGCTTTTGCTTCTGGGTTTGAGGTTATTTTGCTTTTTATTTTGCAAATTTTCCATATAAATGATACACAGGACTTGGTCCTTCTCTTTATAAAATTCAATTGTCATGTGGAGCGAACACAGATTAAATGTTTGGGGCCAAACGTTGCATACATACACCTAAACAAGACCCAAGCCTAGAGTCAAAGTCATGCTTCGATCTCTATACCTTGTATGACGTAGATGTACTTCATGTACGTGTGCGTTTGTTCATAATTTGTTCAGATTTTGTGCCCTTTTGTATTTCTTTTTTTTTTGTCTTAAAAAGTCCTTTGTAAAGTAAAATAGAAAGAAAAAAACAAAAAAATTAAATAAATTGTTCAAGAGATACTCATACTCATACCCAACCTTAACTTTTAATCACACAGTTGGGAGGGAGTTAGTCATAGGTTAGTTAAGTGACAAGGGACATTTATATGAAATCTTGCCAATTCATTCTTGGAAAACCTTCGCTTGACTTTAAGAAAAAATGCCACATGAGTAGAGGAGAGTTCTGCTTTTGATGTGATACCGACGTCACCGCAAAGCAAAGTGCAAATACCTCATTTAAGTGGAAATGTCAATTTAAGGAAATAGTCGGGGAAAGGTTAGATTGAGGTATGGGACTTAAAAAGGGCTTTATGTAATAAGAATACGATGACACATGGATATCCGTTCTACTAGCTGTAGGTAGTCAAGCTACATAATGGCGGTTTTCGGAAAGCGAAAAGCCATTTATCCTTTACTTTCTCAGTTTTTAAGTTAAACCGAATTAATTTTATACAAAATTGAACACAGAAATTTCGTGAAAAAAAACTTTTCTGAACTTTGAAGAAGTAGAATATTTCAGTTAAAGTAAGACTGCGACTTAGTGCTGTAGCAAATGGTATGTATTCGTTACTCAGTAACAAGTATTCTCTTTTGTACCGAATAACGAAACGTTACTCGCAAAAAAATGTCGTTACTTTCGTTACTTTCGTTACTCGGTATCGGTATTTTTATTTCGTATGTTTAGTTATTTTGGGTAGTTTGGTACTCGGGTTGGTATTTCGCATATTTAGTTACTTTCGTTACTCGGTATCGGTATCGGCATTTCGTATGTTTAGTTACTTTGGGTAGTTAGGGACTCGGGTTGGCATTTCGTATGTTTAGTTACCTTAGGTAGTTTGGTACTCGGGTGGGTAGTCGAGTTGGTATCGATATCAGTACCAGTACCTGTACCTTGTGTGTGTACTGTGTAATGTGTATAGTCACGCGACTAGAAAAGCCATTAATTTGAAGTGTTTAGGGTTACCTCAAGGCTCTGTATTAGGACCTATTATCAACTCGTTACTTCAGCTAAATTTTTAAGGTTTTATCGCTATCCTTGAAATTTTTCTTTTACAGGAACTTTAAAATTGAGAAACTTACAGGTTGTCTAAACTGAAGCGAAAGACCTGTTGTATCCGGAATCCTGAGAAAACCAAGGACAGTCGCAGACCTTCCTTCTATTACGCTTTTCCTGCGCGACCATAACTGAAAAGCCTCACAAAGATAGTCATTGCGTTTCATATTCTGCCGATTAATCCAAAGCGGTGCGGTGTGGTGTTATGACCTTGGTAAGATAGCTTCGGTTTTCTAGTAATAAGTAAAACAATACATGAAGACAAGTCCGACTCAGAAAAATTTATCCTTATGGAAAAGAAAATGATTTACCTTGACAAGCTGAGAGAACTTTGCGTAGAAGGGAAATAGCAAAACTTTCTTTTTGAATCAGCTTTGTTCTCCTGCCACTCAACTTTTCAGTTGCATCAGAGAGAAGTAGAATATCAAGCTAGCACGTTACACAAAGCAAGAGATCTTGCGGAACAGTGACGACAAACCAAGCTACAACCAAACCAAACACAACTAAACCAAAAAAGTTGTTCAATACATCGCTTTTGACCGCTTTGAGAAAGTTAGCAATACATAAAACTAGCGAACTTTGCAGTAGTTGTATGATGTGGTTAGCTGATATTGCATCTGAAGTGGTGAAATGCTGTCCATCTAACGCACGAGTTAGTAATCAGATATTATAACGCCACCACTCGAAAATCCGCACAAAACTGTCACTGTCTGTGATTGCACTTCTGGACAGTAAAGCGGGAGTTTTCGAGCCCAGATGCGGCAATTTCATTTGTTGGTGTAACCGTTGAGATGAAAATGCACCTCATCATAAAAGATTACTGTTCGTTCAAAATCGTTGGCCAATCTAGGCGATAAGGAAGCGTATGGTCGTGCGCTTTCAATTACTGAGTCATCTGGAACTAAAATACAAATAGTCCGAGATCCTTGTGCAGAATTCTCTCCAGGTTAGTGCGCGAAAATTTGAGTTTGAGATCGATTGATGTTCTTAAATCGAGTCTAACACCCTCGGCTACGGCAGCCATTTTCTCGCCAGTACGTATCGTACGAATACGGGATCAGAAGTGTTGTCCATAGCAGCACTGGGTGCTTCATTTTGGCCAAAACTTTCTTCTTTAAAAAACGCACTGTTTGGTCTACACAGCACTCACTTTGGAATTTATTATTCTCCAACCTTGTTCAAGAGCCTCATTCCTGCAGAGGTATGATACTATACCTTTTGCTGCCAAGATTTCCATTGGTAATCAGCTGTCAGTGTGAAAACAAGCTATGCGCCTATGTATATCACCACTCTCTTCTTCATAGACCTTCAGTTGATATATTTTAAGGAATATAAAAGACATCAAAATACATCAAAAAAAAGTTTTCCCAAATCTTTTGTGAAGTAAAGTTAGCCTCAGAGCTAAGCCAAGTGAACATAAATTGAAACCGCCTGTCAGCGAGCAACGTAGCCATCACATCATGCAAATACTCGGCTCTTCATTTTACATACGCTATATAACCGACGTTCAACTTAGCCAACAACCATCCATCCAATCGTCTATAAAATAACCCTAACCATGTTAAGGTTTACTCGTCATAAAGCATCCACCAGATCACAGCACATCCATATGAACGTCAGTATCGTGGGTGGAGCAGCAGAAAGAATCTCAATAACGCGGTGGAAATTGGAGCTGATTAACCCTTTGACCCAAAACTTGTTGTGGCGCAGAAAACTCACATCAAATACCAAAAAACACAAAACTCCAGATGATGAAACCGATGAAAAAACCATTGGCTTCTGGTTGAACTTATATGGAGAAGCGATGATGATGATGATGACACAAAGTTCATATAAGGCACTTTGTAAAGCCAAACTGAAATAGGTTAGGTATCATCAACATCAACCAACCAACCGATCATCGGTTGCATAAAAGCTCGTGCAATTAAACAACGTGATGATAGCGCGCGGCACAACACTGCATCACATTTTTGGGGTTTTATATTAATTTTTCCACCACCACCATCACCACCATATCTATCTTCGGTCTCCACTGCAAAATGAGTGTCACTCGATGGCACAGACACCTCAAAGTCATGTCACCGATTTACATGGATTTATCAAAAATGCTCGAAAGTGATAAAAGATGAACATTTCAAAAATGTGTATTCCTTTTATAGTTTGGTGAATTATGTGATGGCTTGCGAGGAGAACATACTGTGTTTGGTTTGGTCCTTGTTGAACAACGTCATAATAGTGAAACACAAGTATGTATTAAGGATCAAAGTTTTACTTTACAACATGTTTGGCGAATATTATGAGTTTTTTTTGTGTTCTCTTTGTGGAATGGAATGTTCGGTGATGTAAGAGTCAGTTTTACTCTTTTTTTTTTAGAATGACTCAGTATACACTTCTATAAAAGTTATAGTTTTAGGTGATAGTTAAGAACTATTCGATGGCTGACGAAGGGGTGACAAAATGTTGAATAATTTCGGTGGCGAAGATTGTTTTATAAGCAAAACAAAAAAAATGGTTAAGAGAAGTCTTTCTAAAACTGGCATACGCTTTTGCTTTCGATCGAGTTTGAATTCGAGTTCCCTCTCCCAATTTTGGGCAATTGAATAGCTTCTCGATATTTTTTGACATGAATTGATTTGAAGACATATAAATTCAGGGGTATCGTATATACCTCAGATGAACCATGCTGCAAAAGAATCAACTGTACACATTTAACACCAAATAATGGCTTTCCCAATTTCATTCATTATGCCTGTGGGTCTGCACGGGGGTTGTCTTTATGACATCTGTACTTCTTATGACATATTCAACGACAGCTATTGGCAGGAATGAATGAAAGAAGTCTGCTCAAACTCAGTACCCCCTTTAGGTTTGTCAACATAAGTTCACAACGAACATATTATTGGATCAACTGTGCCCGTTGGCACATTATTCAATGTGATAAAAAAAAAAATGAAAAGAAAACAAAACTGCACACCAAATCCTCTTAAGGTGGCGGTTTCATTTCTTAAACTCTATTTTGTGAACACAAGAGCAACACAAACTTTTACAGCGCATTTTGTACGCGAAGTAGACGTAAGGTTAAGAACAGGAATGTATGTGGAAAACAAAGGAACTATTTTGCTGTGGCATTTGACCTAAAGAAAAATAATTCCTTAGTGTTTTCTTACTTTTGCTAAGTAGTTAGTGCTGTTTAGGTGTACTGCTAGACGTACACAGTATTATGGTGTTCGTAAAGAGGTTACTTTTTCAATTCAGGCATGAAAAGCGATTAGATTTTGAATAGTATTGGTGATATTTGTCATGTGGAAATAAGACGTTTAGTAAAAAGCGAATGTGAACTTAATAGATAAGGAGACGCAGTCATGTTGTTAAAGGCGTCTACGAGTATAGGTTCGAGTGTCTTAATATGAGTTTACACGTGTGATTTCGAAGAAATTAGTTAAATGGGACGAATTGCATTTAATTAAGAGGCTTTAGAAGAACAACTAGACCAGCTTTTATTGAGGTTTAGTCGTTTGATTAAAGGGTCCTATGCATAGCATTTGAGCGGGCAAATCAAAAGGAAACATTTTCTGTTTTCATTTTATAAGAGTGGTTCAATATGCCGATAGTATTTTAAGAAATATCGGATTTTGTGCAACTCTTTGCTCAAGAATCAAGATCCTACAATCTAAACTTTTTAAAAATTGTGTAGAAATAAAAATCTTTGTAGAACTATAACTAAAAAAACTGTTTTGGCTTATTTCAATAAGTAGGAAATTTTAAATTTTGCGATTTTGTAACTGGAAACAACGAGTGTTAAGAAAAAACAACAAGTGAAAAAAAAAGAGACTTGTGGAATTATTGATGAAATTCATCGGTAAACGTTCGCGCGACTTCTTCAAAATTAATATTTACCTACAGTTGTGTTTATCAAGTGATCGATTCGGAAAGATTTTTCTGAAATAGCAAGGTACTAACTGTAACGCCTAATACACACAAATTTGACATTTCAGTTCACTCGTGAAGCCCTGCGAAGAACAAAGTAAAGAGTTTTCGTTCACGAGCAGAAGAGTGAACCTCACTCACGTGCAGAAAGCAATAAAATATTTTCCAATCACTGCCATAGAATTCACACGCACTTAGTGGAGGTAATTTTATGAGGCACCCTGAAAAATACGAAAAGAGAGGAGTAACATCAACAGGATCGTCGGTAAAAGGCCAGATATACCAGGGAAGATCAACACCAACAGAGGAGAAGGATGGTCATCTGAGGATAAGGCAGAATGATATGCCGATTTATTGAAGAAGACTACATGTCAACCCCACCTTCTGACCCCGTATTCTTTAATGATGTCGACATTACCATCCAGCGGGAGCGTATCGAAATCACACTTTTCAAAATCCCGTTTTTCAAAAATCCCGAAAAAAAAGTTTTAAAATCCCGTCTACTAAAATACTGTTTTTTAACTATCCCGACTTCTAAAATCCCGTTCGTTCAAATTCTTATTTATTGAAATCCCGCTTTTTCAGATCCCGCCAATCCCGTTTTTATCCATTTTAATATTTTACAAACTACGAAAAAAATGGACAAAAAATTTGTAAAAAAGTTGCTTTGCAACTGCAAAGCAAATACAAATATTTGTTTAGGCAGACAAGTTGTTTCGCCTGAGTGCATTAAAGTTAACATGCCCAGTAGTTTGTCTTTTCAACTGTCCTCTATTTATCAAACAACGAACACTTATCGTACAGTTCACAATTTTCCCGCGAATAAGGAGTGCTCAAGTTTTTATAAAAGACTGTATGAATTTATCATGAACTAAATACGAGTAAAACATGGACAAAAAATGAGTAAAAAAGGTTCTTACGTCGCATTGCTCATAGCATACAATTACACTAACATAAAATTATAAGAAATATTGTTGATGATTATTAGTTCCTTTCCTATGTCCTTTTTTTTAGTGTACCATTTATAATAATAATCTAATTTGATAGTTTGAATTTTTGTTATTTGCTTAGCGCTACAATAAATGTATTCCAAACAAATCACTTGCTGCTTCCTTTATTTTGATTTCCATATCCCGCTTTTGCAATCAAAACCAGTTGTTTTATTTAAAAAAATCGCGCAATTTTTTTAAATAAAACAACTGGTTTTGATTGCAAAAGCGGGATTTTAACAAACGGGATTTTAAAAAACGGTATTATTAGAGGCGGGATTTTGAAAGGCGGTATTTTAAAAAGTTGGATATTTTTTGGACGTTGAGAAGGCATTCAATAGTGTCTGGATACACGGAATTTATCATTAAACTAACCATTTTACGCCTTCCAAATACATTAATAAAAAATTAATTAAATTTTCTTCATTTTAAAATCTTCTACGTGCAAGTAGACAACACTATGTCATCAAACAGGCCCATCCGAGCAGGTGTTGCTCAAGGATCGCAGCTAGGACCTTTCCTTTATAGCATCTTCACCTCGGACCAACCTCAACAGAAAACGCCACCAACCATCTCTTTGCGGATGATTCGTTGGCCTAAATGGACTCACTGTCATCTGTGATTGCAGCTCGTAGGTTTGAAGACGTTCGCGATCAGCTACAAACTACCACAACATCTGCATCAACCTTCCTGACGGAACATAGCTAAGACCAAAGAAGCAGGTCAACTATCTACCAGCCTACTTCAACGAACTGATGCGATAAAACCCCCTCGAAACTGTGCAGTTGTTAGTTTATGTCGACAATAAAATTTGATTTTGTAGCCATTAGCAAAAATGTTAGGTTTTTCAGGAATAACTTCAAAGCTTCTGAGATCACCTGTTACGCCGAAAAAGGGAAGAAAAAGAACAAGAACAAGAGGAACAACTTTAAAATTTCTTAACCGATTGAAGCTATTAACAAGTGTGATATTTTTTACATTTACCTCAGAGCAGTGCAGGTTAACAGAGTCACAAACTACTTCGAAACCAATGCAACGTTTTGATCAAGTCTGTTGTCAATCTTGACGTTTGTTGATTAGATCAGGTACGAATATGTATGATTTTGTACTAACGACTACTGTCTGCTTTAGAATGTACATATATCGACTCCGTTAGTTGATTAGGGGGGTCATTCCGTGACTTTCACAGACGATCATCGTTCGTTCATATTTTGTGGTGGCAAAAATGCAGCCTGAACTTTCAAGTCATTGGTTAGGTTAGGTTAAAGTGGCTGTTAGCTCGGCTAACACACTTAGGCCCGTTGTGCCCATTGTGATACCACAGTGGATCTAATGTATCCTTATCCTAATGGAACCATTTCGAGCTTACAATGAAGCGGGAGAGACGCAGGGCGTGCGTCGCGTCGATATGAGTAAGATCACTAGGGTCATCAAAGAAATACAAGCCTAGATGTATCCTATGTTTGTGAGCTTAAGCTGGGCATGAACAGAGAAGGTGGAAAATAGTTTCCTCCTCCTCCTCCTCCATAGAGGTGCAAAAATCGTTTGAGACGACTCCTAGCCTTGCGACATGTCTTCCAATAAGACAGTGTCATGTGATGACACCTATCGTCGCACTAATGTGTTTTCTTTTGAGAAAGATCAAGCCGTTCGCCCGCTTAAGATCTAGCTTGGGCCAGATCTGTTTCGTTGCGTTACACGTTAAATTGCTTGACCATCTCAGATTAGTTTTCTTGTATGCGTCCTGCTTGAGCAAGAATTTGTACGATACTCTCCGTTTTCGGTGAGAAGGGCAGAAGTGATCCATTCCTGGCGTGTTCATCTGCTTTGCAGTTTTCTGGAATGTCTCTATGCCCCGCCACCCAGCACAGGCGAATGTTAAACTGCTCTGACTTCTCCCTGAGATATGATCGGCAGTTAAGGGCTAGAATAGAGCTGAAGGAATTTGATGCCAGGGATTTGATGGCCGCCTGACTGTCTGAGAAGATACATGGACATCAACATGGATATCATGTTTTCTTTGAGCCAAGACAGAGCTTCGCTAATTGCCATCACCTCCGCTTGGAACACGCTGCAATACCAATTCTTGCTATGACCATCACATAACACTCAAAGTCTCCACATTTTCTTAAGAAAATTCAAATGAGCAATGCTCACAAAAAAAAAAAAAAACACAAAACTTATCTATTTGTCCCGCGCTTTACCCTAAACCAATGCATCACAATTCACAATTCGTCATAAATAATTCCAACATCAACTACATTTATCTGAGTGAGAGAGCCCACCATATACACAATTTTCCTGACCCACTTCTTCACCGCCAATAAAATTCAACAAATAAACAGTACTTCCCTCCCTAAGCACCAGCACAGACGTCAGCAAAAATTCCCTCCACGCATATCCAGACCAACATCGACCTAAGCACGACCGCATAACACAACCAAGGACATGGGAACACTATAGAATCAACAGTACCACAGAGCACACGCTCGCTCTCTTTCATCACCCACTCCCATCCCCATATTTCCCATCCCCAAAATGAAATGAGTAAAAAAAAAAATTCTAGCTTCTTGTACAATGAATAAATTTTCCTGCCGTGTCGTCGTTGTTGTTGTCACCATCACCTTCTATCAGCCGAGAAACGTTTGCCGACCGGGCGAAAAATATTTGTGCGATAATCCGGGTAAATCCTTTGCCTTAGAAAATAGTACCCTGGCAGCTTGTTACTACAGCCGAGTCGACGGAGTGGCTTTAGGGAGAGATCCCGCAAAATAAATAAAAATCATCCCTTTTAAGTGTTTCACAATAATGTTTACTACGTCCTTCGTCCTTACACAGGACTCAAGCACACTCATTCTCATTTTGTTGAACCAAAAGACAAAAGCTTCATTCGATGTCGACAAGCATTTTGCCAGTGAAGGTGGAAAAGGATCACAATCTCACAGTAGTCGAGTCGAGGAAGGGACAAAATATAGAAGATAGGAGAAGGCGAAAGGCGAAAGGCCAAAGACCAGCAGCAGGCCTGTAATTTATGTTCCCAGGATATTGTTTTCTCTGCTTTTTGGAAAGTAATTAATTTCACCATGTGACAACAAAGATGCTTGGCCTTCTTCATCTTCCTCCTCTTCCACTTTGGCCCGACCAAAGTTCCGTGTGCACAATTCAAGCAGAGGGTTGGCTTTGTTTCTATTTATGATCAGTGGTATACAGTGGTGGAGGTTTTGGTTCTAAATTGAAACCATTGAGTGCTAAAACGAAGGATATACGAGCAGGATTCACATGGATTTAGTCTGAAAGTTTCAGGCTGTTGTTGTTTCGGAGTTCCTTCAAGTATTGTCGGCTATCAAAATTGTTTCCTCTTTCAAAGATGAAAATATCTACTGCAGCTTGTGTGTTGTGTGTCGTTTGAAACACTCACAAGGCACCAAATACGACCAATAAAACGTGAAACTTTGGCAGGTCTTCTCTTGGGAATAATGACAAGGATAATACACATGCAGGACCCAATTGAATGTGCATCTCTTTGCTATTTGCAATCTGAGAGCGCATTGTCTAGGCTAAAGAATTTACAAGCAAATATGCGGTGCTGTTTGTGAAAGGATAAATGTATAGACAGCAGAACACAATGATATGTGAGTGTGGCAATATCCTTTAATAATTCTCCTACGTTCTCTCCGGATGGAAAGTAATAATTTGCTGATTTTTGCAAATATGCAACCCTGAATTTTTGATTGTGCTGCAAGTTATTAGATGAAAGGATAGAATATGTCCAAAATGCCCAACGTTAAGGTCTTGCAGTTGCAGTCAGGTGCTGAAGGAAAACTTGTTATGCAAGTCCGTGAAGCTTCTGAAAAATTAAATGTCTGGGATACTTTGTTGGTTCAGTGAAAACTAAGCTGGTTTTGAAATAATTGGAAATTGTGAAAATGATTTCATCAAAAAGGACACACCCTAGAGAAACCCTTGCTAAGAGAAGAATTGCACAATATATTGGCCCATGCATGTTCAATGGAATTGAATATGTTATTTGAAATCCTTGTCTTGATACCAGGAGTAAATACCTCGATATACATACATCCAGAGTATGAAAATTGGTTTCATAAATTTTTAGCAAGAAAATTAAATTTTCTTCCCAAAGGAACAGAATGATTTGGGTTCGCATTCTTAGGTGCGGTGCCTGGACAGGATATACAACTTGAGTATATCAAGTTTAAGAAAACTGATGCATTTAAGCACAGCCAGTTTATCAGAAGGAAGAAATTGTGACACTGAGTAAATCTATCAACAAAATGAAGGGAAATATAAAAAGGTACATACTAATCCATTTTTTCATAAAATACCCACACACGTTCCAACCTGTCAAGCATCGGGTTCCTCAGGGCTGTATTTTGGGGCCTATCTTGTTTCCATTACTAAAAAAAGGTCAAATTTACCCAGATACAAGGGCAGTCCGATAAGTACTTAGAATAGAAAAGTGTTGATTTATTTTTCAATATAATCTTCTTTTAGTTCGATACACTTAACCCAGCGATGGTCCAACTTCTTTAACCCATCTGAAAAATACGTTTTCTCGAGTTCTGCAAAGAAGGCCTCCGTGCAGTGGCGTAGCGAGGGGGGGGCGGGGGGGGGGGCGGTCCGCCCCGGGCGGCAGTGTTTAGGGGGCGGCAAAATTTAACAATAAGTAATAAAAATATTTTGCAAATACTTGAACTATTTTATATTTTTATCGCAACTACAAATTTGGACCGATTGAAAAGAGCACGGTTTTTTCAATTACTTATTTTGTGACGAATTCGACACACAATTGTTGCCTCAACATTATTAGCGTTTTCAGCAACTACAGCAACTACAGACAAAAGCTTAAAATGGGTTCAAGACACGCGGTGGAGTGCAAGAGCCGATGCTGTAAATGTGACATGGCATCATTACAAAGATATTCTCGTCGCTTTGGAAAAACTGACAGAGGCAAGTGAAAGTTTAAACAGCAGAACAGATGCAGGTGCTTTAATAGTTTTGATGCAGTCATTTTGTTTTTTGTTTTTTGGGCCTGTGGCAACCTGTGCTACAAGTGAATGATGCACAAAAATATTTACAAACAAAAGGACTTGACATAAAATTGTGCGCTCAGAAAATAAATGCTTTGCAGATGATATTGACAGAGAAAAGAGAGAAATGGGCAAATGGTGCAGTAGGTTATGCAAAAAATATGTGTGAAGAACTTGGATATTCCATAAAACCACGGAGGCGCATTACAAGAAAGCATATTTTCGATGACGGAACTAGAGATGCTATTTTGTCTGGTGAAAATGAGTTGAGACGAAAGCTGTTTTCTTCGTTAGATAGAGTGATTGTAGAAATTCGTGAGCGTTTTCAACAGCTAAAGAATTTAACGGATAAGTTTGCATATCTAACGCCGGCTATATTATTAGATCCAGACAACACTGAATGCAATTTAGACTACGCATCTGACGAAATTGACGAGCAGGATTTCAAGCTGGAAAGACTTTGACTGCGGACTTTCGTTGCTGCTACAGGTAACGAAAATAAATTGATTAATGCAGACTCACTTGAGTTATTTAAATTTATTGTTAAATCCAAGCTGGAAGATACTCTGCCCAATATTTTAATAATGTTCCGAATATTTTTCACAGTTGCCATAAGCAATGCCAGCTGTGAGAGAAGTTTTTCAAAATTGAAATTGATTAAAAATTATTTAAGATCGACAATGAGTTGTCTAAGACTAACTAACTTGGCTATTTTGTCTATTGATTGACCGGGCAATAAAAGACTTTGCTCTTAAAAAAAGTAGACGTGTAAGTTTTTAATTTAATAAATTTTAATTCAATTCTAACAAATACTCATATTATGTACTTTTCAGTAAAAATAAGAATATACCATTTTAGTATACTTCTTGTTCTAATCAAAAAATGATTTTATTTAATCTTGTCGATCCGATTTACCTAAGTTTTAAGTTATATCAATTAGTGGTTAAAGTAAAAGAACTTTGAATTAATAAACGTGATTGTAAAACTTAGATAAACTTTTTTATTTAAAATCTTATCTGTATACAGCGCTCCTGCGAAAAGTATTTCTTAGGTTTTGCTATCTTTTATGTGCAATTAACCGGGAAAGTTAGTTATTGAAACCCGGTTACGTGCCTGATAAAAGGACCCGCTTTAATACCTTAAAAGCGTTCGTAACCGAGGAAGTATGTAGTATTGATTGTGTTTTTGTTGGACATTGATGACATTTCAATTGCTGTGAAGTCAGTTGTGCTCCTGTGCTGATTTTGAAACAAAACAAGGAAAACTTTATTTTTATTTTGTGTAAGTAAGGTAGTTATCTGAAAAAAATGCGTACTTATTAGATAAACGTGTTGATAAATAGAGGGCTTTAAGCGGGTTGGGTAAATATCCAATAGGTATTTAACAGGGTCAATTTGTGAGCAATATCAAACAAAATAACAAGCGTAGAATAAGATTGCTTACATAAACGGGCTGTGCATCATAGCGGGGAGGTAAATAAACGGGAACTACTGTAATGCAAAATAATGATGACTGCTCTCACCGAAAAGTTCTCTATAATTATTGTATGTAATGTATAGTATACATTAAATTAAAATACCTAAATAAAAGGGCGGCAAAATTGTCTTCCGCCCCGGGCGGCAGACACCCACGCTACGCCACTGCCTCCGTGGCGGTGATGACCTCAAATTTCGACACAAATTTCTGCATGGCATGTGATTTTTTCAAGTTTGGAAATAAAAAGAAGTCGCACGGGGCCAAATCTGGAGAATACGGTGGATGGGGCAATAGTTCATAGCCCAACTAGACCAATTTAGCCGTGGCTCTGAAGTGGTCACACAGTTGCGTTTGTTGTCTGAATTGAGCAAACGCGGCATCCATCGCGCCGACAGCTTTCTCATGCCCAAAATTTCATGCAGGATATGACCCATGCGGTCTTTCAAAATGCCTACTATCTCAGCTATCTCGCGCACCTTCAATCGGCGGTCTGCCAATACGAGATCTTGGATTTTTGTCACATTGTCCTCTGCGGTAGCCGTTTTCGGGGCACCTGGAAGTTGCTCATCAAAAACCGACCACGTTGAAACTCGTTGAACCAATTTTTGACGGTCGCCATCGAAGGAGAAGAGTCACCGTACACAGCATCCTACCGCTCTTTGATTTCGCTGATTTCCCTTCCAAAAACAAGAATCGAATCACTGACCGATTTTGCTCTTTTTCCATTTTTCTAAAATCCGCTGACACGTTTGCTTCCACACGCGGTCAAAACAAAACTACGAGTCCAAATTGGCTGAAATTTCGACAGTAGCCTTCTAAAAAAATGTACTACACTATAATAAGTTTCTCTTGCGATAGTGGCGCTATTGGGCGGAGAGACTAAGTACTTATCGGACTGCCCTCGTAATGTTCAGGTTATCCGAAATAATTGACTTTATTGACAATTGTGTTAGTTTAACTAAAAGCACACATGCACCTAGTCGCTTGTATGTACGTCAACCTGATGGTTCTACCCTCTTCTAAAGTCAATAAAAAATTCACCTCTTTTAAGGTAGTTGGGTGAATCGTATGAACGAAATAAGGTTTTGCTTGTGTTTACTCGTCACCTTACTTCTGTGTCTTCTGTAGCTAGAGGCTGTTGGCTATTATGTTCATCAAAAACTGTAAAATGAGCACCTTTTCCAGCGAATATCAGAATGACTTAAAGTCATTCCCAACGATGATGAAAAGTTTCGGTCTTTGGAGGAAAAGTTCGTCAAACACAATCAAAAATTTCCCCCGTCTTAAAAAGCACAATTTTTTCGTGAAAACAGCATTAATATCGCAAAACTCAGAAAAAACCATAACCCCGTCTGGGAGGGACATTTTGTGTGTCAGCCAGCACCCACTCTCAAGACACTGCACTCAAGTGAGGTTTTTTTGAGTATAGGCTACCAAACCCCATAATATACGCCTTACTTGCAAGGTCTTCCATAGAGTAACTGACATTCTATTCTGGCTGGGCTTACAAAATTTATGACAACGCTTTGTCTTCCTATTCAATTTTGAACTGACCCACAATCGACCCGCCCGCCGTCACTGTGCCTTTTAATCTGCAATCTTCATCTTGGCGTGGGCTCAATTCACATCAAATAAAATATTCTACAATAGGACTTTCCTGCGTGACAAATATGTTTAAACAAATTACAGCCGATTTGTGTGTGACTGTTTATCTATAAGCCTGCCCGAACGAACCCTCGACCACTTTTTTCTTCTTCTTTATTATTTTTTTTTTTTATAAAACAAAAGCTAACTACAAATGCAAAACAATCTTTCCACAAACTGTGAGAATATATTACACAGATTAAAGTTGCACGAAAAATAATCAAAGCAAATCTAAAGTAATGCTCGTGTGGCGCAGAGGAAGTGTGTAGGCGTTTTAGGCACACACAACAACTTTTAGCAGGAGGCGTCTTTAAGAGCCCAGAAATGTGCAAATAAAAATAAAAAAAAGTATCCGTGGAAGGCCAATTATGTTGTGAAGTCAGAGCAAAGGAACGTTTACTTGCAGTCGCTTTTACCCCTTAAAGTAGCTCCACAGCATCAGCACACACATTGACAATCTATGACGGCAGTCAGCGACACCTACATTCGATCGCTCAACCAGGAACTGTCATGATGGAATCTCTCTTGTTTCTCTCTAGTAATTGCAAACTTCGCTTCAATTGAACAAAGTATAAGGCACTAGAGCTAGTGAATGGTAGTGATGATGATTTATGACTTGCGATCGCTTGTCACGACCAACGACGACGATTCTTTGCTGCCTGCCATCGGCTAGATAGCACAAATCCCCACGGCTACTGGAATTGCTATTTTCGTTTGCGATTGTGACTTTTATTACTATGAGTGAGAGTAAGAGCTAGAAAATGGATAAATGAATGGATGAATGGGCACACGAGCCAAACACACCTACAACCAACTCTATCAGTTAAGTAATGATGGCAATTTGGCCATTGATGGCTTTTGCTTGTTAAGGGTAAATTATTATAGATAGGAACATATCAAGCTTGGCGAGCACTTACCGTACATCTTTCCCTCGTCGGAGAGAATGATTTTTCTTCGGCCACATGGTGGGTATATTGTTAAGGCTTCTTGAAAACTCTGTTCGATGTCCGGACTCCAGACACCTTCGGCATCGGCTGATGAGAGATCTTTTTCGTCCTGAGAAATGCAAAAAACAAGGAAATTTGAGTTACAAGTAATATTCAATGATAATTCGAAAGGGACAACTTTTGCTTTTCTGTCTTTCTTTCTGATTGACCACAGAAAATGTCTTCTACTGAAGGACTGATTCTGTTTCTTTCGATCCGAATCAGAAGCCATGGGGTAGCTTGCCCTATTGAGTTGCTTTTAGGCTAGCGAGAACAAAAGCCTATTAGAATATGATTCTCTACGAGTTCGCCATTATTAAATACTTTAAGAGACACCTATAGAAGTCCTGCGGTAAACAAGTAAAGGAAAATTATAGTTTTCTATTTGACAGCAATAAATGGCGCCCAACATGAAGACTCAAAGCACCATGTATGCAACAAAAAAAAAAGTATTGGAATTTGAAAAATATGCTGTCTAACTTGTTAAATGAGTGCTGATGAAAATTTCGGTTCGGATTAAATACGTTCCAGTTCCGAAGCTAAAATATTCTGAAAATTGGGTAGGCTAAACCATTTAGTAAAAATACTGCACAAGACGAGAGTGAAATGCTAATGCAACTATTTCTTCAATAAACAAGTGCGATACCTATATCTTGCAGTAAAGCAGTAAGAAGTCTAACCATCCAGAGCACTTTGTCTCAGTAAAAATAAAACGCGGTAAACCATTTTCGTCATTAGTCGTTTTTTATTTGCCTCCATATCTAAACAAATATAATTCAAAAAATGAAAGGACCTCCTTTGTTTGTAGAGTGGTATCCAGCACTTCAAACAAATGAATTCCAAAATTAGCTGTCCATGAAAAG
Source organism: Melanostoma scalare (assembly GCA_949752695.1). Taxonomy (NCBI): domain Eukaryota; kingdom Metazoa; phylum Arthropoda; class Insecta; order Diptera; family Syrphidae; genus Melanostoma; species Melanostoma scalare. The sequence continues at coordinate 2,973,955 of OX456985.1, forward strand.
CAATACCAGATGAGTGCTAATGACTGAAAGGGAAGTGCTACTGCTTCCTTCACTTTTGGATGGCTAGTAAAATTAGTCCAAATGGACTTCCGCCAGATCACGCTCAAGCCAGAACTTATTGAATATGCATCTTATAATTTCTGTTTGCTCGTTTTCGACCATTAATGGAAAGTTTTAACGCCCACTTAAATGTGTAGTATCCTTTAGATTAGGTTAGGTTGGATGGGAGGTGCAGCACATCGGATCTCAAGGACCCATTGTACTCCTCGGGAAAACAAAGGATGATGAAGTTGTAGGATTGGAGAGGTAGACGGTTGGGTTGGTGGCTGGTTTATTGGGGTAGGGAACGTTCACTGAAAATTTTGGAGCCTGAGTAAATTTCTGGATGCTATTCAATGAGAGGTTAGAGATGACGCCCAGTTCGTAGAAGAAGTATTCTCCGAGGGCTTTTATCCTAGTGTGGGCCAAGCTAGGACACTCACAGATGAAGTGGAATGATCCTTCCTCCGCCTCTTTGTCTTGGCATCCTCTACATAAGTCTGTTTAGATGTTTTTATCGGTTCAGGATGCTTCTACGGCCTGACATACCTGTTTCCCAATTATTGCATTGTTAAAGTTGCAGTAGTATCCTTATTCCATAGAGTCGAGTAACGTTTATCCCAATCTCGAATTTGTTGGGAGGTATTACGGCGACTAAAGCCTCAAAGCTATTTTGGAAAAACTACTCTCAAAATCGAATTCTTAATTTTATAGACAGCAAAGCCACCGCAGCCATCGCTACTGGTCTATCATTAAAGTGTTATGAATGGCGCCCAACATGAAGCTTCAAGCGAAACAAGAATGCACGAAAAAATTTATTGAAACACGGATTCATGAGTAGTAATGACTAAAATAGAAGCAATGACCCTTTTACTTTGAAAAAAGTCCACTTCAAAACGCAATCAAAAAGAAGGAAAAATAAAAAAACCAGGAAATGAATAGAAGGAGCTCGGCGGTTTTTTTTTAAAGAATATGGATTCCAATTACATTCTTGTTTCACTCATTAGTCATCACTGTTGTAAGTTGCTAGGACCATAACTTACTAAGTTGCTGTATCAAAAACGGAGCTGAACAAAACTTTACAAAGGTTTTATAACAAACCTACTCTAAGTGGTCGACATGCGTTTATTTTATCCTCCGTTTCAACAAAATCTATTTTGAACAATCATAATCAAAAACCAAAAATTTAAGAAAATATAAAAAGAGTTTAATAAACAGAAAGATGTTTCTTTTACTTACGTCACTCATGTCTCCGACGTCTAAATTTTTGGCATCGGCCATACTGCCATTTGTGTCTGCCGGTCCCAATGGACCTGGGGGAACGGCTGGTGTCCACCGCGACGTAATGGTGCCGGCTCCTACAATACCGTCTGCAATGACAAAGAAAAATAAATCATATAGCTGCGATCAAAGAAAAAAGAAATCAAATTATATCGAATTTAACGTAGGTATTCACCACATCCTAAGATTTTTAGCTTTTATATTCCTCAAAGCTGCGAACAGCTTCAAAATGAAATGTAGTCTTTTCATTCCTGATCCATTCAAACAACTAGTCATCACACAGGAAATTAATTTCTAAGAGCTTTTGACTCACAATCAACTCAAACTGTCATTATATTTACAACGTTGCCAGAATCAAAAACCTTTTCACTAAAATCAAATCTTCTAAAAGGCTTACTAGTGTGAAATAGGAGGTGTCAAATCACCCTGAAATTGTTCAACACAGAAACAAGCACACGTATTTATCATAACATCTTCCCGTTTCAGAACGTGCAGCGTGTACTCTAATCCAAATTCATCAAACAGACTCTTTTGCTGGTTGACGACGACTCGCAGTTGTTTGTTATTGCTTGAGTTTATTCAAAGGTTTATCACACCCTTGAGTCAGTCGTTTGCGGTTGAACACAGCGCAAGATGAAAGATGCAAATTGGATACGGTTTACATTTTTTGTGCCTTTCTTTCATTTCCAAGGAATGGGTTAGCTGCTCACCTATACAGAGTTTAAAACCCGAAGCCTTTCTGTTACTGCGTAGGTGCTTTGGGGAGCGTTTCAAATGAAACTATAATATACATATTATACATTTCTACCTTTGACATGTTGAATAGAAGAGATCTTCCATTAGAATTCTCTGCAACTACACGAAATGCAGAGAATTTCACGGAGACAAAGTGAAGTAGGTAGGTATAAAGGAACCTTGGAAATTTCTCTGTGGTGTAATATTGAATGTAATTAATATTTCGCTTAGTTAAGGGCAACGACAACGATGCATGATGGCAAAGCAACGGTGGCGGCTGCGGTGATGATGATAATGGATTCTTAAAACTTAACAGTTGTTGTGAGCGAGAGAATGAAGTGGTGTGCGAGGATAAGAAGTAAGTGTGCCACATCAAAATCGGTTAAAAAGAAGAACCTCACAGCTCACAGCAAAGTTGATAGGATGGTGTGTGGAACGTAAGTGTTGCTTCGCATAAGATACTGAAGGCAGATATTGCTTATAGAACTTGATCTTTTTACAAACCTTCGAAAAAGGACTAAGAGGAAAACAAAAAAACTGCTTGAAAAACTGTGAGTCCAGCCGAAAAATCGTAAATTCAGCTCCATTGATATAGTCCAGCAGATTTTGTGAGCTAAGAAGTTCAAAATTAGAATCGTGAGTTTGACTAACGTCGTCCTCTTCCAATCATTGTTTGTTTAATTTTTTAATCCGTTAATGGAGATGGTTCTTGAAGCTCTAGTAGTGAAACTGGGGCTGTAAAAAGTAGACGATTATTAAGCTTACGCTCTGCGATTTCTTTGTGGTTTCTAGCCCCTATTTGCTCCATTATTTTGGAGGGAAGCTCAATTCAATCTAAACGCCACCCCTTCTTAGTTTGCATTTCCGTTCATTCTATCATCTGATATATCATCTGATAGGAATGGCAACGAACTAAAACTTGAACAAAAGTATTATTTTCCATCAAACATAAAAAAGGCAGTGTCACTTCTTCCCAACTTCAAGGTTTTGTACTTTGTAATGCTCTCGAAAAACCATAAGAGCATTAAGTGCATTAAAGATGAACTCTAGTGACTCTGACACAGTCAGACAAAAACCCCACTAAATATGAGATAGCTAATGAGGCAACTAGAAAACACGACGAACTCTGAATAACACCGCCCTCCTGCCTGCTTAAACATTAAGCAGTTCTTGTTTCCTAACATGGGCATGGGCAAATAAATATCTCATTACTCATATCTTTAGACTTTGTATTCGAAAAGTGAGAAACTTGTAGAGTTTTATTGTTGTTGTTAATCATGTCAGTTCGGTCGTTCAGCCTGTCTGACAACATAGGTCGTAGCTAGAGTGGCTAAGATATTTACAGGCATGTATAGGGCAATCCCCGCGCCTTAAACAAAACATAAACTCGTCAACAATAACACTGATGGCCATACGCGACAGCGTATAAGACTTTAAATGCATTTTTATGTTCCGATTATACACAAAGTATTACACCTGTAACGCATGTTGGGTCTTGTCGTCATAGTCGATGCGTTGATTACCTGGAAAGAGTGCCAAGTGCGAAGCAGTATCATTCAAGAGTCTTGAACTCACATTCAGTCTAATGATCTCAGACCCAAATGAGGGATAAAGTGTTTTTCTTTCCATCCCATGTGCAGTGTGGTCTGGCCATGGACTGCTTTCTAAAAAGGTTATCATCATTGTTCGACGAATCGGCCGGGTGTAATTAGCTGTTGTCTATAGGAAAGAAATGATGTTTACTTTGTAAACAGTAGTGTAAGTCGTGTCGCATGGTTGCCATTTGTGATCAATTCGTCGTAAAATTTTGCAATGGATAAAGTTTGATTCAAAAACTCCTTTTTTGTCAACATTGGATGCGTTTTTGTCGCAACTCAGAAGTCTTATAACCAGCTCAGAAGTGCATCAGCTCAGCAATACATCAGCTCAAAAATGCACAAAGCTAAAACAGCTCAGTATTGATTTGTTTTTGTGTTGATTTGTACAAACCACTTGCTGTTTATAGATTGCTGAGTTTGGTAAAATGGAATTTTTTAGCTAAAAGTGCTCAGTAATGATTTGTTTTTGTCTTCAATGATAAAAGGCGCTACTGAGCTGATTATAAAATTGCTAAGTTGCGACAAAAACACACCTAGTTCAATTTATCCTTCACTCAAACTCAATTTCTTAAGAAAATGAATGGAAACTGTTTTGACAGCCAAGGGCTATCACTTCATCATCATCAGGTAATTTGACCCTTTTGCTACTACATGGCAACCTTGTGTCATACAAGCAGACTGTTTTCTCACTAAAAGAACACAGATGATTTCTTCTTGAATAGAGTTCTTCTGTCAAACAAGGAAGAGAAGTATATACGGAGTTTTTTTTCTCCATTCCGCGTACTCATTTTTATTTCAACAGGACGATGAAAAAGGAAAATGTTTATGAGTGGTTCTACGTGTGTGTGTGTTTTTTTTTTAATTGTTTCCAGCAATTCTTTTGCGATTTGCAAAGGCGTCACTCGGTCGCTCACACCGTATCGCGCTCTGTTGAGTCTTTCGTCGTACGCATATTGAATGACTAATGACTTCTGCCTTGGTTGGTGGTAAAAAGACGTATCAGGAAGATATGTACTTGCAGAGTATTTTTCCGTTTATTGTTATGACTCTACTAGGTTAGATTTGATTATGTGACTTTAAAATTCGTAAATGAATGGCAATATTGTTGATTACGTGTCGCGCTCTTGAATGAGAATGGGAAACCAACCAGTTTGTGTTTCTCCAAAGGGACTTCAAAAAATCAATAACTTTGTTTGTTTATGTAAGTAACGTCTGGATTATAACAGAGGAGTTTGACTGCTTTGATGTGAGCAAAATAAAACTGAAATGGTATTGTGATGTTAACTCTCATATCTTTTGAGCTTTCTGGGGCTGATTTTTTAAGTTTGCTTTTTGGCATCACTTAAAGGTTTTCAAATGTTGCACTCCAAGGGAAGACTAAAATTTCATATACTTCTTCGGTAAGGGTTCTATTTTTGTGATCAGGTCCAATCCACCATAGTGGAACATCTTGTTGGCATTTTCCATTACATCCAAAAATCGGTACCAGATTCCATTCCGCCATTTCGTTTTAGGTACACTCCTTTTCTTCAGCTCTTTCAATTCAAAACTTTAATCGATCATACTTTTAACGTTCCAACTGGTTATTCTTAAACTTCTTGGAACCCAAAATAATAACGACACAAATCAGTGAGTTCCGGAGCCTAGCTTATTTCTCTCAGTCATACCTTGAACGGAATGTAGGGGACCTAGAAATTTTTTACCGATTCTGAACTGCTATGTAAGAAAGCTTAAATTACTTTCGGAGGACTTACACATTGCTAACAAAAGGGGATACCGGTGGAAAAACATTGGGGATTCTAGACCCAAACTCCCAAATAGCAGGCAGCCTTGCTAACCACTACCGATGAGGGATATGGCGCTGGTGGCTTTGTGGAGAACGACGACATACGACTGCACGCCTCTTTAAGATCATACGCATCCGTTTTCCAAGCGGAGGCGTATGCTATTCAAATGGCTTTAAGCCACGTTACGAACAATGGCTGGACGGGGAGAAGTATCTCTGTTTGCAGCGACAGCCAAGCTGTGCTCAAGGCCCTTCTCAATCCTCTAACCACTTCGAAAGTGATCCAGGATTGCAAGAGCTCTCTGAATGCGGTCGGAAGACTAAATTCCTTGAGTCTCATTTGGGTTCCAGGCCATCATGGCATAACTGGAAATGAGATCGCCGATGAACTTGTTAAGGGAGGATCTTAGACAGCTTTCGCAGGACCTGGACCGTCGATAGGTCTGCCAGCGTCCTCAGTGAGGGCTTCAATCTGTGAAGAGCACAACAGTAGATGGCATGGCGTCATTGGATGCAGATAGACCAACGTAAATAAGAAGACTGCAACATTCACGCTATCCCGTAGTAGAAAAGACTGTAAAAAGCTTATTGGCGTTGCCAGAGGCACTTTCTTTTGCCAAGCATTTAAACGTGTTTGGCTTAAGTGATATTACGCTCTGTGAACCTTGGGGAGAAGATGAGGACACCGCAGAGCACTTCCTCTGTGAATGTTCTACTTTTTCTCACATGAGGTCACAGATACTCGGCGCAGACATGGTGAGAGCTGGTAACTTAGGCTCCTCATCATGGCAGCGTCTTTTGCCTTTTCTAAGAACATCTGGAAAGCTATAACAAATAGAAGTTTGCTATCTAGTACAATAATACAATGGACCGGTATTTAGATCTGAGTGCTCCAGCTGGTGTTTAAAAAACCTCCAACAGAAAGAAAAAAATGCTAACCACTACGCCCTCGTTGGTCTTGGAATGAGAAGAAATTATTTCTCAATACCCTGTTTAGACATGGCTTTGGCGTTGTCAGACAGCTCGAACCCTGTACGTCAAAAACGAATAGAACAAATCATTTTAGCTGAAATGGGGACGGAGCTGGTAGACACGTGTAACTGTCATTGAAGACAACGTTTAATAACATCAAATACCGCCGGCTACCATTCTGCTATGAAACAAGGAACAAGCAATAAACACACCACACAAATGGCTCCATTTCCACTAATAACCACAATACACTCCTGTCAAACATGTCCTAATCAGTTTTATAGCTTACTGACAACTTATGAATAAATGATGTTGCAGCACAACATTGACAACATAATTAAGCCAGATGTCCCCCCGGGGAAAATATTATTGTATAACGGAAACTGTCAAATACACCAAATGGCTTCCTTCCCAGCAACAACATGACGAACTTTACTTTGTACACTGTTCAAGAGTATGACTTATTTATTAGAACACACTACTGCATCCATTGTTAAGTGAATCATAACGCATCAAAAACTGCACCGCAAAAAAGTGAATTAACTGTGTGTGCACAAGTTCGCTGCACAATGTGAATTTTCTATTTCAAAAATAAAAAAAAGGATGAAACAATTTTTAAAAGCCCAACGCCCATTGATATAGAACGGAAAAACTGCATACAAAAGCGTGTTGCAAAAAAGAAAAACAAGAAAGAAAAAATGCACAACAGTAGGTCCGACCGACCGACGCCGACGCATGAGGCACGATGTGACGATGACGGCGATAAGCATAAAAAAGGATTTCAAGTTTGAACACAATATTGTGTGTGTAACATCCCCGACTGCATCATGAACAACACAAACAGAAAACAGGGCTGCGAAATGGGGATGAGATGATGCAACAACGTGCAGTTGGGAAGCAGTTAAGTAAATAATCCACATAACCCACAAAAATGGCCCACCGAGCATCAATCTCTTGTATCTGGAGTACGAGCGTATATCAACCGTTGCACTACACAAAGCTACAGGATGTAGGGTTTTTTTTTCTGGGGAAAGGAGGGTTGCAATGCAAAAATCTCTGCTCTTTAGCTGCAAGCATCGACTTCGAGTGAGTGCATATGTGTGGTTAATCCCGGAGACCTCAAACTCTGTTATACACTCCGCAACATTTGCCTGCAGTAGTTGGCGACTAAATTTCAGCCCATGACGGCTATGGAGGACGTGAAGGGGGCCTTCCGCATGCATGTTAGGATGATGTTCGCGTTGACTGGCTGACTGAGCAATACTTGGGATAGTGCGGTACTTTTCCTGCGATCGTGAAACATTTCAAATTACTCTAATTTCAATTCGGGGAATTCGCAGAGGTGTTGAAATTGAGTAGAGAGTTGAATAGTTTTCGTTTTTTTTTCTTTTTTGGTTTTTTTTTTTTTTTTTGTTGAAAGAACTGCTGTGTTTCCTCTGGCAGGGTATTCAATGTTTTAACCCCCCTCCTCCCATTTTTACTGCGCTGCGGGTTTTTGTGGCATGCGTATGCGTATGTGAAGTGAACTACATAATGCTGCTTTGTGGCAGTTGGGGGATTAAATCAAATCAGATACAGTGGTTGAGTATATACGCTAGCGCTAGGTGTTGAAAAGTTTTTGATATTTGATTTATGAGAGGGCTTTTCACTGAAACTTTCATCATCAATGGATTCATGAAGAGTGTTATGCAAGCACGTGAAGTTTGTCCTCAATGGAACTACCATTGAATGGGAGTAGTTCAAATGTTGAATAACCATTCCAATTAATTGGGATAGTGTCACTTTTTGAAAAGCTACTTTTAGACATCAACGGTGAGTCGATTGTACTTTATAGACGCAATAGATTATGACGATGTTATTGTCAATAGTTTCCCTTTTTTTGAACAATCTTATGAAAATTTCCTAAATTGACAAATGTTTCAACTCAGGAAAATTGTAGCTTCAGTAGTAACTGTTGCAAAATACACAATCATAACTACTTTCAGCATTGTATGGGTCTTGTCAACTTGTTCTTTTGGCAGCAACAGTTCGGTTTCAGGTCACAGAAGAGTTAAGTTTACAGGTAATGTGTCTTGACTACGGACTTTATCTTCCCTCAAGGTTATTGTCGTGATGGCAAGGAGCATTGAAAATGAAATCATAAATACTTTTTTGAACTATTTTGGCAGGCTGAGAGTATGAAAGCGATGACATTATTGACAGGCAGTGTTGTTGCAAGTTTTTTTGAGTTGTTTTTACCCAATGAAAAAGTCTATAGGACCAGGATATTTACACATTTTCAGCTTAGGAGCCGTCAAAGTCGATGGATGCATACGTAAAGGAAAGACTAAGAAAGAACTCTAAATCAATATACAAACACAACGGGAAGTAGGCAAAGTACGTAAATAAGATCTAAGATCCGATGAGTAGTCCAGAATAGACTAAGAATAAGAACCCACCCACACTAAAACGATCGAATTCAATAGAAACTTCCGCCAGTAGTCCTTTCAACTTTTCTATTCAAATAGCCTGCTTCTTCAAAGAAAATCCAACAACACTCAAGCTGACACGGTCAATGCATTCCCTACCCATGCTACCCGAAACTTTATCATCAATCGACAACACAACAAATTTCTTCTTCACCCCAGAATATATTGAGACAGTCACAGACACATTCACTTGCGAGCGACACATCATGTTACATTGCATATAGATCTAGTGCAATTTTCCATGACAGCCAGCTGAGGAAAGTTCGCTTGTCCGTTTGTGTCCATCAGTAAGGAATATGAAGTACACTCAAAGCAAACCATACCTCCCTCCCTGACAAGACGCCCAAAAACAAGAACAAAAACAAACACAGAAAAAAAGGTATAACGAAAGAAGAGCAGCAAGAAGTATGACAATATATTACAAAAGCTGACGGACAGACAAACTAACACACAAACACTCACTCCATCAGCAACGAAAAGAAAACTTTATTATTTACTGCATTTTCTATACTGTATATGGTGTACTCCAAGGGAAGACTAAAAATTCCTCGAGGACATTTGATTTATGAGCATATGTGAGGAAGGTAGAGCTGCTGTATTCACATTCTATAGTTCTATAGTTGGGGGTCTTTCTAAATGATAAAATGAATTAAAACGCATGTCAAGCCCCGCTCTTATCCTACACGGTGGCATTATTTATTCATTAGACAGACAGTGAGACACAGAGAGTGAAGACTGTGAAGTGTTTAGAGAGTGATAGCGAACAAAGAAAGAATTCTTTCTATTTTTTAGTTCGGACTTGAGTTTGATGTCTTTATGAAGTCCATGTCCAGTGGTCATGTCTTTGGGTGGATGATGACGTCGACGCGACAGACAACGCGGAGGGAAAGCGAGAAATATTAACAAAATTGACGATAATTCATTTCCATGAATTTGTTTTTTGCTATATCGTTCTTCAATGTGGTAAATTATTTAAATTTATACTGGGCATAGCTCCAGCCAGTTGAAATGACCCAGCTTGACTGGAAGAAAAACAACGCCGAAGGGCTGAAACTAAATAATTACGCCTTTGATATATGTAGGTATGTTGGTATAGAACCGTTTAAAGTTCATTTCGTGATTTGAGGAAGTTGCTTGTTTTGAATAATAAAAGGATATTTAAAAGTAGGGAGTTAATTTGAATTTGTGGATAAATACTCTATTATTTTATTTATTCAACAACAGGCTTAGCTTGCTTATAACTGCAACATACATAAAAGATGTAAAAGTTAATAATTTTTATTAAATAAATTGTAAATTGAAATAAGAAAATTTATAAATTCATTTTAAAATTACTGGTAAGGAAAATCGTTCCACGTTTGGGTGGTGCGACTAAAATATGTATCTCTAGACTTGGCTTTACGTTCGAAGTTGAGAAGTAAAATGAATGATTATTCTTAGCGAGGCGGAAGCGTTGGCTAAATTGTTTCAGAAAAGGAATACAAATGGCTATTTCACTAGAGCACTGTTTGCAAAAAAAAAAAAACCGTAGAATAGAGTGAGGCAAGTAACGTTACGACGATATTCAAGAGAATCGATCTTTCTACAAAAAGAAATCACATACAAATCTAAACGCTCTAGTTAGTACCCCCTCAAGTAGGCGCAAAGATGTTTGAGAGGCACCTGGCCAGATATGAGAACGATACTTCATGCACCGTCTTAAGAAACTTAAGCTTTAGTAGCATTTTTGGCGACTTCAAATAGGTGGTCCTTCCAATGAAGATCGTCGTTTAGACACATACTGACAGGATTTCGGTTTTTCGGATGCAGGTTTCTTGGCAACTAACGAAATTGGTTTTTCGAAGCATTGAGTTTCTACTTGGTTTTTATATTACCCCATGTAGAAATGCTCTCAAGGTCAGAATTTAATGAGCTAATTATCAATCCTTCCAGTTCAACATCCTTAAAGCAGGGACGTGAATTAAGTAAACGAAGCTGAGAGTTGAGTCGTCAGCAAAACAGTTTAGAGGATTAAAAGTTTCAGATAAAATAAGGAAGAGCCAGAGACAAAACGATTATTATCAGACTTTTCAAACCATCCAACACAACTTGCATTGAACGGTCCGAAAGGTAATTTCTAATCCAACGAAGAAGAAACTCTTCGATACCAAAAGCACGCATTTTCAATAAGAGAGCTTGATGCCAAACTCTGCCTTAGAAATATCGAGCGCAATAATCTTACTTCCCCAGAACAGTGTAACGATTGGTTCTATTTTTCGGTGAGATATGCCATCAAATCACTAGTGGATTATTTGCTACGAAAGCCGTGGCGCAATCAATTGGAAGAAGACCTCAGCCGACTTAGAGTGCAAAACTGAGGGAAGGTAACCCGAGATTGAATTCGTTATCGAAAGATGTTGGCTGAGGCCCAGGCTTTTCTCGGACTGTTATTCCCACCTCAGAGGTATTCAAGTCCTAAAAGCTTACATCTATAGCAAAGTACATAAGTGATAGCTAAACATTCGAACGCATTTTGAAAAGGACATATTTCGTAAGACATCTCGGCATTCTTTCGATGAATTGAAATCTGGGTTCAAAATATATTTCATAAACATCTGCATCCTCTGCTCAGAAGTCAATGCACTTGCTCTGATGATTCCTAAAGCCACTGCACATTTTCTCTTGAAAACCGAAAATCTGATAAAAGTCTCAATAGCGAATTTCGGTCCTCTCTTTTTATTTTTGGTTGTCTTGCTTTTTTAAACTCGGGTCAGTGAATTGGTCCATTTCTGCCTATCCATCAACCACAGTCATAAAAATTGCCTTAAAACAATCAATTCTTGGAAAACTACTCCCATTGCAAGCTGTTGCAATAAAAGTCCGTAAAAAACCCAAAATTAGAATTTTTACCTGTTTTAGATTTTTACCAAGAAGGTATCATAAAATGTATGGGTTTTTGATTGAATATTTGAACACTATTTAAAATTGAAAATCTGGCAACCCTAAACCTATAGGAGTCCAATTTAAATACAGTTTTAAAGATTATTGTTTCTACACAAAATTAAGTCTAAAATTAAGTCTCTACCATCAGTATTGGCAGAGAAATCGAATTTAACACAGTTCAGGGTACACCAAAGTTAGGCTTTTTTAAATTGTCAAAAAGTGATGCCAAAGTCGAGAAACGGACTTTACTGTACAACAATTTTTTTCTTAGAATATGATCAAGAATCACATCCCAAAGTAGTTAACACGAATTAAAAGGAAACACCCTGTATAAACTGTCTTGCAAAACTTTGAAAGTAGCACCTGCGAAAGCCAAGCTACGCTCTTTATCGACCTAAAAGAAGCAGAGTATTGTAATGAAGACATATTTATACATATAAATTAAATAGGTGTATGGAGAAACTCAAGTCACCCATGGATGTACAGTTAGCTTAGGCATGTCGTTCTTTCGAGTTCGATAACACAAAAAATAAAGGACTTTACTAGCTTTACACTGCGTTATACTATCTTTTATTGTGTCATTCAAAAAAGCATAACCGTATAGCTGTTTGTTGTGTTCATCGAGATGAAATCAAAACACATGTCATTTTGTGCAAAACTCTTTCAATATTTCAAAAACAACACAACTTCTCCCTTGCTACTGTTCACATAAACAATTTGATTAAAATATGTTCCCCCACTTGAGAAAAATTAGAATTCCTTTTTTCCTTGCAGCTGGCTGATAGATGGTTCATCATGATCATCATCCCTTACCGTGAATTTGCATCACTGAGTTTGGCACGTGTCATAAATGAACGCGGGTATCTGTCGCAAGCTATTAACAACAAAAAAGACAATTGTTTGGTGTGTCTAGAGAGAGATTAATCTCAAGGGTGAGCCGTGAGCCCTACTCAAATGCTTTTCGAGTACTTCAACTCTGGTCAACTTTCATGATGGCACTCGCTGCTGTCTATATCTATTACATAACATCGCACACCATTTAAATTAATATCCGTTCGTCCTTTGGCAAGGACGTAGAGCTGTAGCATAGTCCAATGGCTTATTAAAAACTTCCTCAAGTGCTCAGTGAAAGCACCTATTTCAAGAGCCCACTCCATGCTCTTCTATCAGCACAGTTGTCTATTTTCACACACCCAGCAGAGTGGGAGCAGAAGGGCCCACAGTAGAGCAGAGAACTACTACCACATTCCGCCTATTTTAGGGGATGAGAGAGGTAACGCGCGTTAATCCACTTGAATTAACGCTTCAATGGGTCACCATTATATCGATTGCTATTGAAGCTGCTGTTGCAGCAGAAACAAATTCAAAATATGTACTTGGTTGGTTATTTGTCTTTTCATTCATACGAGTTGGTATGTGTTTTTTTATGTATGGACGGGCTCGTGCGTATTCTAATGTTTCATACGGTTGAGCACGCATTGGTGTATTACAACGGCACGTATATTGGCAACTGCGTCTCGAAGAGCCGGAATGAGTTATTTGTTAGTTTAACTTTATAACAACTAAGAGGTTGTATACACTGTGAAATAAATGCACGCACATGAACATTTTAGTGCGGGACCGAATGCGCGGTCGGATTGGTATTTCTGACACGTCTTGTAGGTATACGTCTAGGAAGAGTTCTTTGGCATAAATATGCGTGCACACAGACTTCCCCCTTTGACTAGACTCGGAAAGGTGGAAAAATGAGTTGTTGATAAATAAAGTTCTTACCAGAAAATTGTGCTAAGAATGGTTCGGAATTTTAAGCTCGAAAAGCAGACGTGAGCCAGCATGCTGCGTGAGGCTTTTCCAAGAATCTCTGTTGATTCTAAATAACGAATGTGTATGCGTGGTGATTTTTAGGTTCTTTGTTTAGGGAAATTGTGGAATAAAACTGCTTAACGACTTGAATATTACCAAACCATAAGGGCGTCTCAATCGCCATGAGTGTTCTTCCACTATACGCAACTGTTATCCCAGTTTTTTCTTCTGTAAAACGAATCAACAAAGGAGTTTTAAGGTACCCGGAGATGAAACCGTGATCTACATTCCTTCAAGAGGAAAGGGTATTCTATGCGCACAACAATTTAACAAAGCATATTGAGACAATATTAATGTTTTCAAGTTCTGCAAATCAAGATTAAGGAGTTGATCGTTTTCGATAACAACAAAAGGCAAGCGATAACTTTTGACAGTCTGATCATATCAATCTACAGAGCTTAGCCAAATTAACCAATGTAAACAACGGTTGATAATATTTAACATTCGAACAGAATTGGCAAACACCAGTGGCGGAAACTTTGGCTCAAATATGTTGTTCAATGTGCCACCAGTCTGACCCTGGAGAGCTTGAGCTTTGAATGCCACCTCGGCGGTAGTTATGAGATGAGAACTATGTGTTGCTAATGGAAATAAGATCAGAAACCTGATCGATATCAAATCGAAACTACCTTTTGGGACTTAAGGCTGTTAGAAAACTGATCTTTTCCACGTGTCGGCTCGAATTTTATTGTTATAAATTAACATGACAGTCCATGGCATACCTACAAAGTTTGTTGAGGGACAAAACTAAGCGGAAAAAGCCGCAGAATACGGGATACGCAAGCAGTGTGCATGTGCACCACCCAATCAACATTGCACGACTTTATAAGTCTCTCTTAAGTCAAGGCGTTCATCCTTTTACTTCATTTCCTTGGACTTTTCAGTAAGACTTTGCTACTCCTTACAAGTTTTGGGTAACATCAAAAACTATATGGCTCTTCTCACTGTCCAAATTTAATTACAGAGTGCTTTCATCTACGCACAAAGTGGGGAGCTCTAGGGCCTAGCCCCTTCTCAGCCGTACCATGTAAGGTAATGAGAGAGACCTACGATTTTTCGCCGATTCTGAAAGGCTTATCAACAAAGCGCTGTTTATGGCATATTGGACAAACTTCCAATTCCTCGCGAAAAGCAATGTCCGTGGAGAAACAATTCTTTCTCTTTTGATGTTTCTAGGATTCGAACCTCGAACCTACAACGTAACAGCAAAATCGCTACCCATCACGCAATGAGTTACATTATCAAAAAAATAAAAAAATAAATAGGGTGGTGCAACATAGCGAGGAGCCCCTTTCTTTCTTTCTTTCTGCATTTCTCACAACCATGCCTTGTGAGGTAATGGAGGGGACCTACAATTTTTTGCCGGTTCCGAACGACTAATTACATTATCAACGTAATCAAAAACGTTTAATTACCTCCAGTACTTATCCCTTTTTTAATATATATGCGGATAGGTAGAAGATTCCGAAAGGTAGACGCCAACAATTTATATTTTTCTACGATGTAGACATGTTCCACATAAAATGTGGCTCACCTTCATCACAACTATTTCAGTTCCACTCTAACAACAGAGTATTTAACTAGAAAGGAAAGCAGCATTTGAAAAATAGTTAAAAAAAAACCGCTGTGGCTGTCAGTTTATTTGATAATAAAAAGAACCCCAGCATTAATCCTGGAAGAAGAGCACAAAAGTGGAGAGGTAAGAATACCCACATTTTCTGGACAAAGCTTACGTAAAAGAATCATTTTTGTCTCTAACACTAAGCTTTATTAGAAACATTCATACAAATCGTTCCACATCATTTCCTAGTGATGTACCTTTTAGCGCAAGGAGCTTACCAAAAATAATGTTGAAATTCTGTATGTATCCCAAATGGAAGCGTTTAAAGTGATTCTCGGACTGGGAAGGTTTTTGTCAATTTTCTAACACAATCACAAACAAACAAACAAAAAACCAGAACAATAAAAACACTTTCAAGTGAATTACCCCTCTGTTCATAGATATTCACTTCTCCTATAAAATTTTATATCGAAACAATTCAACACTCGTCAGTCGTCACCGTCACCGTCACTGGCCGTTCCGCACATATACATAAACACAATTGGAAATAATAATGCAGCTGCTGTACTAATTGACGTGCTTTATAAATTTTTATTTACTCAGCGAAATGCCAATCTTTTTTCCAATAGCAATTTAGCAATTGCACACAAAAACTTTATTAGATATTCTTATTTAAAAAAAATGGATGTACAACAATAAAACTTCTTATTGGTAACACGATAACCACAAATCTCCATTAAATTTTCACAAAAACAAAATAAAAATTTCAAAAATCGACAGATGAATGCGACACATCAAGAACGACGCTAGAAACGCACCACACTTTTTGAATTCCCAAACGTAACTGTTTTTGTATACTGTGACGGGTTCGTAGTTCGTATCTCGTATTTTGTCGTATAGGAATATCCTGCCAACGAACTCTCATGCATTCACCCCATAACTATGCTGAAGTGTAATCAGCGACCCTTAGAAAATTGTAGTAGTAGTGGGAATTACGAGTAAAGTACCACACAAATCAACCCTCTCCAATAAGAGGGATCCTTAGGAAAACAGCACGATCAAAAGGAATTTCAAAAATTCAATGGAAGAATGTGCAGCGCACCCCAAAAACTATTCCAAAAATGAATTTGTTAGGATGTTTGGCTGTGTGTTAGTAAGGCGGTGTGTTGTTTGCATAAGGGAAACTCTCTAGGAAATATCAGAAATTTGTACAGGACAGGTAGGATAGTTTATGAATGGCAATAGATCGACAGAAGAACAGTTTTTTTCTCTGTAATGAAAAGTATGATGTCCAATTGGAAAAGAAGTATTCAAATGAAAGTCAATGGCCTTTGTTTTAAGGATATATTTGATCGTTTGAAAAAGAGCATTAATAAAGCGAAAGAGTTATCTTCTTTCCTTGGTTTGGAACTCTTTTTTCTAGCAACTAAACGCACTGACTTATCGGCGAAAATTTTGTATAAAAATAAATATATAGGGTGGCGCAACAGAGCGAGGAGCCCCTGGGCCCAGCGCCTTTATCACAACCATGCCTTGTGAGGTAATGGGGTGAGGTAAATACAATTTTTTGCCGGTTCCGAACGGCTAATTGAGAAAGCACTTTTCATGGCAATGAATTTACTAACGGAGGACTTGCCAATTCCTCGGGAAAGGCGATACCCGTGGAGAAACATTTTTGCCTCTGCTGGGATTCGAACCTCGAACCTCTGGGTTAGCAAGTGGACATGCTAACCATCACGCCATGGGTACCACAAATTTTGTATGAAGTTGAAAAATATGTTTAAATTACAGAATCGTCTAAAACGCTTCAAAATACTGACCCAGTTCTAAATTGAGCTCGTACTTACCAAATAAAGGATGAATTCATACGAATTTATTACTCCCCACCTTGTGTAATTAGTATCATATATATAAAATTCTCGTGTCACGGTGTTCGAACTTGAACTCCTCCGAAACGGCTTTACCGATTTTTACCAAATTTTATATGCGTATTCAGTAAGTCTGAGAATCGGCTACTATCTATTTTTCATACCCGTAAATGATAAGGGCCATCTACCCTTAACATTGTTTTTTTAATTTACACTGTGACACGAGAATTTTTTTTTTTTTTTTTTCTAGCTTTCTGTGGGAACAACGCTTTGAATAAGTTTGACCCGAGCAACGCCGGGCGGGTCAGCTAGTACATATATAGAATTGCGAATTATATTTGACAATTCGCTAAAAATATTTCTTCTTCTTCTTCTACCTTCTTTTATTAGAGCTTATCAAATCAGATAAGCCATAATAAGGAAAATAGGTTACCACTTCTCATAACTTCTACACGAAGTGTCTGCAATCTGATACGAGAAAATGCACGGCATTCTTAGAGGAAGTGTAACGTGGTGTAATTTTTCTCTCCGCAGAATGGAGTTTGGTATGGCTTCAAATCAAAAAGTCTTAATACTTCGCAAAAAAGAAGTGTTTGAAGCTTCCTTACAAAATTTGAATAGGAATATCAATTTTGTTCTGTGTATTTATTTTACTCTAAAGTTCCTACCACTGGTGGGGGGTAAAAGATAGGAAGACCTTTAATTCAAAATATTATGAAGCTTGGATGATTGTAAATGACAAAACATATTGAAAGATAATGCAGTGAACCTGCATATAAAATAAATTTAACCGAACAGTTCTATTCTCATTTATAAAAGGAAAGATTGCCATCACCTCACTTTTTGTACTGTAAGCATCAGGGAGGAAAACAACTGTAGAAGACGAACATATGAGTAAAAAAAAAAAACAACTAAGATCTAAACTTATGAGCAAATGTAACACCAATACTGTTCATATTTTTTCCAGAAAATCCAAAGAAAGTGCACTGTGCACTGTGAGACCGTTCGAAAAATTTCAGAAAACAGAAAATTTGCCAGGCAAGTTCGCCCAACAAATTAGACATTAACTGAGCTCTGAAAAAAGAAGAAATGTTTGTGGTGATACGCTTACCTATTGAGACTCTACGGAAAAAATAGAAATACTTTAAAATATGAGTTCCTAAATCGAACTATGATAGAGGTAGGTAGTAGAGTGTATCGAGTACATTCTAATCGTAACTACATACCTGTTAACTTACAAGGCTAGTCTAATCATGACTTTCATATAATTCTAACTTGTAAGACGTCTAACGTCCACCTATACTTCAAGTCATAAAATATAAAACGACCATTTCGACCTCGATTAAATTAAACAAAACATTTTCTTGAAGCAACGCAACCATTTCCTTCTCAGAATAGTACAGTTTTCGCGCGCACATCGCTAATTAGCTCCCCATACCACAGCTTTAATTAAAACAACTTTGCACTCCGCCATCACAGACCTCAACTCAACCTAGTTGACTGCATAGAGGTCCAATTAAATTCCAATTTCGATCGCACATATGCCACAGATTGCCAGTGCCAGTTGCTTGTTTCACATTTTAAATACGTTTTTGCAAAAAACGCGTTACATTTTGCCATGCAAAACGAGAGTCGGCTGCGCAAAAAGGGTTTTGCACCATTTGTACTCCGTATCGACGCGACGCCGCCGCCACCGCCGCGCCGGCCACCAGCAACTCCATTCACGTCGATTTAATCATCACGGAAAGAAAAACATACATTCTCTCCATACAATGAGCATTAAATTTACCGAATATGAGTTGGGTATCTCAGAGAGATCTACTAAAGTGAAATAATTCAAATTTTATTTTCGCAACGCAAACATGCGCGCGCCTTCTAATGAATTTAGCGTCCCAGCCGCAGATAATTGCTTTAGCACGGCAATGGCTTTTTTTTTAGCGGTTGAACAACGAAGACTTGAAATCCTCGTGGGGAACTGAAAGTTTCAATTATCCCTCCTCAGTTCCACTGCACGGTGTTGCACTCTTCGCCATTTATGTACCTTCAACAACAACAACATATTTCGATGGAATTACAAGCGTAGCAATTTCAAAAATTACATGCAGCAACACAAATCGATGCGCAATTCCTACTCGCTGCTTGAGCCCCATGATCCACTTTTTTTTTTATAGCAACACAATCGAACTGAATGTTAGAAATACTATCAACGTTCTTCGACTTTCGAGTTGCTCTGTGACGGTTCGGCTTGGCGAAACACTGGCATTTGCATTGCATTCGGGTGTAGAAATCAAAGTTGTGATTTATTTTTTTTTCTTCAACTTTCTGGCTTTCCAGACTAAATGAAACACATTTATGTATGCGCGGTGTAGTTTTTGCCTCATAATCTTTTCAACATAAGAAAACTACGGCTTTTAACGATACAATTTGCTTGCGCGATAATTTCAATACACAGCAGTTGCATAGTTACGCATTAATGTTGCATTATAATTGGAGAGTCATTCATAAAAGTTGCCAGTTTGATGAGTTAGTAGGGCATTAATTTGCAGAATACCACGTTGATGGTGCTTCCGTGCATTTTTTGCATTGAAAGAATAAGACTTCAGGAAAAGAAAATTAGTGAGTGAGTCGTTGGAACTGGACTGGAATTATTGTATGTATTGTCTATATATTGCCAGATTGATTTCTGACGAGCCTTAGCTTATGCGAATACAGTTCCGTTATCTCCTTTAGCTTTTTAGTGTGATGGTTCTAAAGTGATTTCTTTGATTTGATGATTAGTTTACAGCGGATAAGGATTGTTGGTGAAAATTATAAGCGTAAGGGACAGAGGTAAAGCAATTAGGACACATATGGTGGAGGTCAATAGTCCCAGCCAAAATACTTCAGAATGCTTTAGATCGTTTAGATCAGCCATTCAAAGGTTCCAGGGAAATAGATATACGGATTTTAATCTGAGCGTCTTCTATGAATTCAGACAAAATCAACGTCTGTAGCAAGTTGCAAGTTGCAAGTTGGAAGAGTAACTTTACTCTTTAACTGCTTTTTAAATAGAAGATAAAATTCTTTTAAAATAGGTATTTTCTGAATAGATTGTCAACCCGGAAGCGGAAGCTACTCGTTTTTGATTTTTTTTCAGGCTCCTGGTGATCAGTTTATTCCTTCTTCGACTTCATTTCATTCATTTGGACAACGCCCTTAGAACCTATCTGACTTGAGGCCAACAAGGACAACCAGCACTCATGATTTGGCATTGAGAAAAATGGTATAAGTCATTGGTGTTACTTTAGTTATATTCAATTCACTCTTGAGCTGAATACTCTTTTGGAAATGCTTAATAAGCAATACTGCTAACTGAGTTTTTATTTAAGACGAAAACCAAGCAAGATAATATCGCAATAAATCATTCCGAGCGGCAATTCCAAATCATTTCCAGTTAGCTTTTGGTAAGTAGGAAGGACGATCGGAACATGCGCTTTTACACTAATTCCGTATTGGCGATCGGCATATGTCGATTGGTAGCATTCGGCATAAGAAACCGCTCCATTTGATGGTGATAGTCCATTGCAGTAACATAATTGTCATAAAGTGTAGATAATGCACTGCAGATCCGTTCTCATTTGCTTCACCATATCTCCAATATTTTATCAAAATGTTAAGTAATCACTTTGATAAAATAGAAATAAATAAATAGGGTGGCTCAATAGAACGGGGTGCCAAGGATCATAGCGAATTTCTCACAACCATGCATTTTGAGGGAATGGAGGAGACCTAAACTTTTTTGCCGATTCCGAATGGCAAATTGAGAAAGCGCTTTTCATGGCAATGAATTTATTATCAGAGTACTTGCCAATTCCTCGCGAAAGGCGATTGCCGTGAAAAACATTCTTGCTTAAGTTGGGATTCCAACCTGAAACCTCCTGGTTTACAGGTAAACATGCTACTACATCACTTTAATGTTCCTGAGAAATTTACACAAATGTGGTGACTTAATGACTGTAATAATAAACATGTCTGACTAATACGCTGGACATCGGGGTTTGATTTCCAGTAATATGCTTTTTCGAAAGTATCACTTTTCGCAAGAGAAAGAAATGGAAAGTCATCCGAAAGCAATAATGGTATGAAAAGAGGTTTCTCAGAACAGACAGAAAATCGTCCTTCAGGAATGGTTGGAATAAATGCACTAGCCCCAGCCCATCCCGCTCTATTTCACCCAAAATTTGATTTATTTATTTATATTATTTTGATTGACAAAAATCAAAAGGAAACAAAATGTACAAGTTGGTGACAATTTCTCAAAGTAACTTGGTGGAGTTTCAACATTTCATTTACAGTGTAATTAAAAGCAACGTTTAATGGGATGAAATAGGGGCAAATTCATAAGAAAGCTTTCTAAACACCTTACCACTGGTTGGGGAAGTAACGAATGCAAAACAAATTCTCTGTCCGCTTGCAGGCCAACGTTTTCTCACTGAAAACCTGTGTGCGCCTTCTATTGGTTATGTTTAATGCCAATCTTATCTTCCAATTTCGTTTTCTGAATGCTCTTTTCTTTATTAAAAAAGAAAGTTTTCAAAGTATTCTGTACCAAATGAATAGTTGCAATAATAACAATTCAGCAAAATAGAATTAAATTGAAACATTGAGAGGACTATGTCTAGAAATCGCAAACCATTTGATTACTTAGTTAGTTAGGTTCTTAATCCCGGGGCACGCCGCCACCGCCATGTTGAGCCACTCTATTTAGTTAGTAAGGATGAGAGGTCGATTTCCTAAGCCATCAACTCTATACAAATTTTGACAAAGTGAAAAAGGAAAGTCTTTCCTAACTCTAAGCACAGGGATTCACATATAAAATCATAAAGCGTAACACGAACTACGGTGGACTGAATCTGAAGTCTCGAATAACACTAAATCAGCTACAGTTAACGATCCTTCGAATAACAAACTCAGATTGTTTTTATAAGGTTTCCAAAACAAGCAAAATTGCATTTCGCTGAAAAGTGACACTGTATTTCGTCTTAATCACAAGAGTTCGTGGTGCACGTGGTGGAATGTTTCGCATGTCTGCCTGTTACGTGAGAGTTCTGAGGTTCGAGTCCCAGAAACATCCAAATATTTTTCTACAGGTATCGCCTTTCGCAAGGAATTGACAAGTCACCCCAGAGTAATTACACTATCATGAAAAAAGCCATTAGACTGATGTAAGAAGCCACCTCTATCGGTCTCTACGAGAAAGTAAGAAAGTAGGTAAGCTTTTTACAAACTGTAAACTATTTGAAAGGAAACCAGCCCCGAAGCTTTCCAACTATCAAGGCAACGTACTTACGTCATTTGCAACCGAATTGCAATCAGAATCGAAAATTATTTCGAAAACCAAAAAAGCCCTAGAATAATCTTACACCGATACACACCAACAACCATCAAAATCGCTAACAAAAAAAATCAGATTTTTTCCTTTACTTCAAAAAATGTTAGCCACACATTTGTATCCTTCCAGTTTTCAAAACTAAAACAAAGTTCGTAACCTTCAAACAAAAAAGGTAAGTCTCCTCATCTCCCCATCACACTGTGTTGAGTTCTTTGGCGCCCTCTCTAAAAAGGGTTGTCAGTGCTCCTTTACATTTGGTTTTTTATTTTTTTTTTTTTTTCTACTTTTTGTTGTTTACCCAAACTTGAAATTCTATTTGCTAGACAAAACTTCCAAAAACTCACTTTATACCTTTCAACGCTTGCAAACAAAGTGAACCCCACAATTACCACCACGACCTTTTAGTTTTCAGTATCGCTTCCAGATAAGGATATGATGTGTGTGCGGCGCTCCGTTGTTACGACGGCAAAATACATTTTTGAAATTCTTCGCAACATTTCAATATAATATTCATTTTCGTTCTCAGCCATGCTACCATCTACCAACCCCAGAAAAAATATAAATAAATAAAAAAAAACATAAAAGGACTTAGAATCGGGTGTGTGTATGTGTATGTATCCTTTGCTCAATGTTTGGTGTACCGTTTTCAGCTAAAGGAGTAGCTAAGTATGCCAAACTGACTACGATACCGATGTTACGCAATGCATTCACTCGTGCAGCGAAGGCTGGAATCTTCTCCGATGCATGAAACAGCCCACTGTATTTTGTTTTCCACCCTTGGCCTGCTTCACTATATAAACGGCAACCCAAGACTTTCTGTTTTTCAGACTTCAGTTTTCAGTAGACTTTTGAAGTTCCTGCCGCCTTGTTCCGATATGGAATCGGAATCGCTAGTTTCTTATGTGTCGTGTGTGAATTATTTGGTGGTGCATATATTCTGGCATTTCCCTTTTGCTAGCACTGAAGTACCGAGGACACGCTCATAGCATAGCCTTGCATGAATTCAAATTCATACATTTTAGGGGTGAGAACTGTCGTCGCCCGCCCTAAGAGTGTCATGCATAGGAAGGAATAGGCAGGTGTGTGACGTTTTCGTAGCACGATCTTTACTATACTCTTCTGTATACATTCGGGTTTGCCTCAGAGTTCATAGAAATGGAAATGGGAATGAATTCTATGCCTATTAATTGTGGAAAGGTCGTATAATAGATTACTCGAAGGCATTTATGATGACGAAAAAGGGTGCTGGTTTGTAGGATACCTTCGTTTCGTTTTGCACAAACCTTTATACCACTTGATGCCCATGTAAAAGTTGTGTTGGCTGTTGGGTTGTGTTGTATCAGAGATGGAGATAAGACAACTTGGATTAATAAAATATGCATAACAGGATAGTTGTGCGTCATTCTCCGTTGACCATTGTCATTAATTTCAATCATTTTATGATTTACAGACCACCCCAGTGGTTTGTCCTTTCAGGTTTTTAATTAAATTCTGGATCCCTCTTGAGCTGTTTGTTGGCAAAGTGAGTTTAGTCATCTTTGGTTTGCTATTATGAATAATAATAGTGTTTGGGTGGCTCTGGGCGCTATGCCTTGTAGTTCTGAGTAAAACTAGCAAAAGGATAGGCAAATCCAATAAATGTCTTGAACATGAACCATGACACGGTTTTTCTTTGGAACTATGTTTGCACGTCTTGAAGGACTTAATTGTGTGTTTAAAGATCAAAGCGCACCTTTTAAGAGTCTATGAATAGATAAGTAGATGGGATTTTTCCAAGACTAAGACTCTTGGTAATCAAGGATCTTAGCGTTTTTTTTTTTTTGAATAATATAGGGTGAAGGTGAAAATTACCTTTACAAGCACGTCGACCTGAAAGATCTTTTGTGCTGTTCCCTTAGGTTTAAAGATACGTAGTGTATAGGTTTGTTCATTCGAAGCTGAGGTCATGTAAGAACCTAAGAATCTTCGAGGAAGAGGTGTTTCTGATATCAAGGGGACAGGAGAACCCTTTATTGAATATTTTAAGCCTGGATCTAGCTAAGGCAGGGCATTCACATAAAATGTGTTCAGCTGTTTCTATGTTTTCAAGACAGAGACGACAGGTGTCATCTTGGCTGATGCCCATGTTTTTAAGATGATACTTGAGAGAGCAGTGCCCAGTGAAGAAGTCCGTAAGTAACTTTGCGTCACGTTTGCTCATGTTAAGAATTTCTTTCATCTTAGCGTTTACGGTCCTTATAAATAATTTTTTTTTTTTAACTTTAGGCATTTTTGAAAGATACAATTGTTTTCATCATTTAAGGGGCTTTTTTAGATCTCTGGAACTTAGGTAGTAAGAACCGTTATGTGGTTACTTTTGGAGAAATCATGTCTTTTAGGAATCATGTCTTTTAAAGGAGTAATGAAGCTGCAAAGCCGATGCACCAGGTAATTGGGTTATTTCGAAAGCATACAAAGCTGCTCTCTCGTAACTACTGTAACGACAGTCATCAAAAGCACGTTTGTTTTGCCTTTCAACATACTTCTCTATACAAGCAAATGTATAGCTTCTTACACAAGAAAAAATTATCCAAGAACTTCCATTCCAGATCTTTGGTGTTTCTCACGAACTAAATTTCACTAGCGCTAAACATTAAGTCATTAAAAGCACAGATTATTACTATGACCATAATCCGCCAATGTAACCCACTCCAGCATCGAACTTCCCAAACGATCCTTCCCATCTATAAATTGGCCTATAGACAAGAAAATGGCTTTGAAAAATACAACCCAAACACTCAATCCATCTACATGCACAGCTTTTATCTGCCATTTAATGGCGATCAATTTAGCAAAGTTAACTCTGTTAATGAATTCAATCAATAAACATTAACTACTTCCACAAAAACCAGTTCTCTGATGTATTATAGTGTGTTCGGTGGCTTTGCTCCTCAAAATCAAGACCTCAATACACGTCCCCCAAATGCACGACATGGCCAACTTTACTGTTCATGCACTTTCAAAGGAGCCAAGGGACCGTGGTGGCGTAAAGAGGCCGGACAGATGCAACCCAGACCCACTGAAACGCACAAAAAAAGACTCACTATAAGATCCATCATCATCATTCTGCTCCCTCATTCGCAAAAAAAAAAAAAGAACAAAAACAAAAATTGAGAACAAAAAAAT
The DNA here is from genome assembly GCA_949752695.1 of Melanostoma scalare. Taxonomy (NCBI): domain Eukaryota; kingdom Metazoa; phylum Arthropoda; class Insecta; order Diptera; family Syrphidae; genus Melanostoma; species Melanostoma scalare. The sequence goes on from OX456985.1 coordinate 2,999,584, forward strand.
TAATGGAAGATACACAAAACGAGACCAGACTCAACCTAGAACGAGTAAGCGAGTCGTTTTGTTGATACCGATGAGTCATCGCAGTAGTTTCTCGTTGCCCCCAATGGGTCACTTCAATAAACAGACTCCATCCAAACCACCACCACTATCTCTTCACAGAACTTGTATCTGTGATCGTCGTTCTATGAAACGAATCTGTGAGCAGCAAAAATTATGCATGCGCGCGTATCTACTTGATGGCGCGGCGGCGGCGATCAGGGAATACGACCAGCGAACGTTGTATAGAGTATGGTGTAACGACGAGACAACGACGTTGAGTTTACATTCTCCATGGTTTGTCATTCGGTTGGTATCTGTTTCTGGAAAACCAGAGCAGCATAAACGCGACGAGGTTCTCTCCTCCTCATGCATGATCGCTATGCGATCACATAAAACAAGGGATGAGTACCTACTCGTTTACTATAAATTTTGTTTTCATTCTTTTTCCGTCAGCAAAACAACTTTGTGAACGTTTATTTATTCAACTGGCAAAACTGAATGAAGCAAATACCACAGCAACAACAAAATATGGTTTGATCAAAAAATGTGAGCAGAATAGCTGATGTATGCGAAAAAAATAAATGGTTTCACAAAAACAAAAAAAAAATACCAAGAAAATGTGTTTTATTTCAGACATATTGGTTGAACAGCCGCAATGAGAAAATTTATTTTCCTGCGTTTATCGCAATTTTATGACAATTTTTGTGTGTTTTTTAACTGCTGATTTCAGCTAAATTTGAATCTAATAGATAGTTGATTAAGTTGCTTCTTTTAGTTTTGAACTTGACTTTAGCATTTAGCTTATGAACTGCTTGTGATCATGTCGCATGAAGGCCCTCGACTTTTTTTAAACTGTTTCAGTTTAAAGTTTTAGAAACGTGATGAAATTTCACTTATCATTTGGTCATGCGATGTCTTTGGATGTTGACAAAAATTTTTGTGATTTTATGCTTAAATTGTTTGCTGATTAATGAAAATTGGTTTTGAAATGAATAATTTCCCTAAAAAAAAGTCTTATAAAGCTTACTATGAACATATTAAGGAAAAAAAGATTTGCATTAAGGCTATGAATTTAAAAAAAAGTTCAGGGCCAACGATAGAACCTGTGGGCACATCATTTTTTGAACGTTTTACACCTGATGCATTTTCATCGCATCTCGGTAATTTTAAATGTAGTCTGCACACCTGAAGAAAACTGTGCTTATTTATGTTCGCACGGGTTAAGCTAGCCCGAACATGCTCGCCGAACATGCTCGTGCTCGCCGTATTTTGTCGTGCTGTTGGCGAAAAATTTCGATTATGTCATGTTCGAGTTTGTATTTATGTTCTTATGTTACCCATTTGTTCAATACGATTTTAACGACATTTGTTGCAAACCTCTGGAAGTACGTGCGTGTAATACCAAATCCTAAAAAAGGCGGAAGCTCAGACTTTAGACCAATCGCTATTTTGCCATTTCATTCTAAAGCTTTCGAATCTATTGTCTCTGCCCAAATAAGGCACTATGTTGAAAATGCTAGCCTTATAACACCCTTTCAATCAGGTTCTAGATCAGAACATAGTTGCATAATAGCTCTTTTAAAAGTTTCAGACGATATCCGAACATTACTCTTTGCAATAAACTATGTAACAACTTCAACTTTAGTAACTCTTCAAATAAACTTATCTTCTCGTATCTCTGTGACCGTTGCCCCTGTTCTGTAACTATCGCCTCGATAAAAGCAGGCGATAAACGGTGGAAAATGGAACGAAATCGTACTAAATTCATAGAATTTCGTTCCATTTTCCACCGTTTATCGCCGAGGCGATAGTTACAGAACAGGGGCACCGTGTCCGAGCAGTGTCATGTAAAAATCGACTATCCTCGTTTCTTCCCATCCTGGCTGTCAGGAAAATAACTGACACATTTAGACCAATATTAGGTCCATTGTGATACCATAAAAATTATGCGAGGGAGTACCTCACTTACCAAAACCATTTGGAGCTTTTGATAAAGCGAAAAAATGCAGGGGATCTGTGTTCGTCAGATCGTTTAGATCATCAAGGAAATATTTTCCTAGATGCCGTTTTCTTTTAAAGGAAAGAACAGGACATGAGCAGAGGAGGTGTGGGATTGTCTCCTCCTCCTCCTCCCCATCTAAGCAACTTCTGCAGAAGTCATTACAGGGAACGCCGAGTTATAGCCGAGTGTCTTCCTATCAGACAATGTCCGGTGATGATATTGATTACGGAGCTAACGTGCAATCTGGTTATGGATAACAAATGTCTTGTGCGTTTTGGATCTAGTCCTGGCCTCTGGCCATATCTGTTTTATTGCCACAATTTGTTCTATCCATTGCCCCTTGCTTTAGCATAAGTTTACATGTAGCGATTGGTATAACAATATTCAACCTGCTGGTTGAGATCGGTAGAACGGTTCCTTTGCTGTCGAGTTCATCGGCTTTGCAGTTACCCACGATATCTCTAATAAATTGAGATGTATTATTTGTATACTTTTTGAATGAATTTATTTATATTGAAAAGAATGTTCTTGATATATTATATTGATGTTTACTCATGAAAGTTCTAGATGAGAATAATAAATAATACAGTTTACAATATCTGTCATAAAACAAACAAACATAGAATTGATTGCTAGATTATTCAAATTGTTCATTTAACACCTCTCCTCAATTTCAATAATGAAATATAAAATTTACGTTAAATAATTTTTGGCAAACAAAATCTAAGAATTAATTTCTTCTAACGAAAGAGTTCATGTAACTAAATCAAACCAAATTTAAATCACAGCGTAATTTAACAAATTGAATTCTTCCAAGACCCTTCGTCATAATGTCCGCAATTTGTTCGCCCGTCGGAATATATTTCAATTGAATGATTTTCTTGCTTATGGTGTCACGAACATAATGAAACTTAACCGCAACATGTTTCATACGTTTATGGTTTCTTGGCTCCTGTGCCGCATTGATTGTTGATTGGTTATCTTCATGAATAGTAATCGCATGTTTGATTTCAATTCCCAATTCACCAATCAGCTCTTTGATCCATATTGCTTCGTTAATCGCCCCAGCCAACGCTGCGTATTCTGCTTCTGTTGACGATTGACTCACCGTTTCTTGTTTGTGAGTTCCCCAGCTAATAGTGTTACCAAATAACTTGAAGACATATCCGGAAGTAGATTTTGAGTCGTTTTTGTCTCCCGCCCAATCTGAATCGGCGTAGCCAACCAAAATGTCGGCCTTTTTGTCTTTACGATATTCAAGCTTCAAATCGCCTGTAGCCTGTAAGTAGCGAAGGATGCGTTTCGCATGTGTAAAGTGTTCCCCTGTAAAGCAGCTCTGGAAACGACTGAAGTAATTTGTAGCCGCACACAAATCCGGCCGCGTAGTCAATGTAGCGTATGTCAAACATCCAATTAATTCACGATACGGTACAGTTGAATCCAAGATTTCCTTTTCTGCTGGCAAGTTTAACCCCTTTTCGATCGGTGTTGATATTGGCTTGCATTCTGTCATTCCAAATTTTCGAATAACATTCTTCAAATAATGCGGTTGAGACAGATGAAGAATTCCCTTTTCGCGATCATGTGAGATATGCATACCAAGGAATGTATCAGCCTTACCGATATCCGTCATTTCGAATTGTTTCGCAAGTAGCCCTTTGACAATATTCAACATCTGTAGATTGTCACAAACAATGAGCAAGTCATCTACATACAGAAGAACGAAACAACGAATTCCGTTTTCGAATTTTGTATATAAACAATAGTCCGAAGCACAACGCTTGAAACCGATGCGTGAAACGAATTGATGAAATTTCTCATTCCACATTCTCGACGCCTGTTTAAGGCCATAAATTGCTTTGTTGAGCTTGCATACTTTGTTGCCCCTCGCGAAACCTTCTGGTTGTGTCATGAATATTTCCTCTTTCAATTCACCATTGAGAAAAGCGCTCTTAACATCCATTTGATGTATGTGCATGTCGAATCGAATCGCAATCGCCAACAAAATTCTCAAGGTTGGTAGTTTGGCCACAGGAGAATACGTTTCGTTGAAGTCAAACCCCTGTAATTGTACAAAGCCTCTTGCAACGAATCTCGCCTTATACTTGTCAACCTCACCATTGGCTTTTCGTTTGAGTTTGAAAACCCACTTACCAGATATTGGTTTGCGACCATTTGGTAAATCACATAAGGTCCAAGTATTGTTCTTCATGAGCGATTCGTATTCACTTTCGATTGCTTTCTTCCATTCCGGCCAATCATCACGATTTTTCGCCTCCTCAATCGATAGTGGATCATTTTCGACAAATTGTTGCGCCGACAGTGCAAAATATGCACCACATTCCCACTCACCATATCTATTTGGCGTTTTCTTTTCTCTTGTACTGCGACGTAAAATCTGGTTACCGTTGTTACCAATGCCATCCGAGTTGGCACTGTTGAGATTTTCTTCGATGTCACCAGTATCATCCATTTCGACACTGTGGTATGATAAACTCCCGTCCATATCACCCGTATCATCCGCAATCTCTTCGGCTTCCGGATCAAAATGAATCGCAGCTTCTGTTCTCTGTTTTTCCTTCAACCGATTCAATACCGATTTCTCATCAAAAAAATTAATCGCAGCTTCTGTTCTCTGTTTTTCCTTCAACCGATTCAATACCGATTTCTCATCGAATGTTACATTGCGTCCAATTACCAATTTGTTTTTATTCACGTCCCATAGACGATATGTGCTAGTCGATGCATAACCAAGAAATATGCATTTCGATGCTTTTGGTTGAAACTTTGTGCGTGTTTCTACCGCAACATGGTTATAGCACGTTGAACCAAAAATTCGAACAACCGACAAATCTGGTTTCTTTCCATTCCAAATTTCTGCTGGAGTTTTCGTTTTAAATTGTTTTCCATAAGCAGCGGTTGGTACACGATTTTTAATGAAATTCGCTGTTCGAACCGCATCCGCCCAAAATTTTCGATCAAGACCAGCAGCAATCAGCATCGATAGTGCCTTCTCTTGCAGATTTCTATTTAATCGTTCAGCAATCCCATTCATTTCCGGATTACGAGGTGCTGTGTTCAATCGCTGAATTCCATTCGATTTACAGTAATCAATAAATTCAATTGAGTCATATTCACCACCATTGTCTTTCTTGATTTTTGCGATTTTTGTGCCATGCTCAGCTTCAGCCATAGCTTTAAATTCTTTAAATTTATCAAACGCTTCATTCTTTGTCTTCATGGTGTAAATCATTGATGCTCTCGAAAAATCATCCGTGAATGTTACGAAGTAACGAGCACCATCATATGCCGGCTGTGACATTGGCCCACACACATCGGTGTGTATTAATTCCAAAATACGATTTGATCGCACAACATGTCGCTTCTTGAATGGAAAACGTGTATGCTTACCCATTACGCACGGTTCACAAAATATTTCATCTGTATTCACAGCAATTTTATCCATGCCGTCAACCATTCCCTTGTTGATCATCTTTTTCAAGTCGAAAACATTTAGATGTGCCAAGCGATAGTGCCATAAATCGTGTGAGACCGATTTCAAATTGTCCTCACCCGAGAATCCGGCAAATGCATCACGCTCCACCTTGAAATTGACGGTATATAAATTTGATTCTACATGAGCAACGAATTTAGTTTCTCCATGAAATGAAATTTCAGCATTATCGCCTTCAAACACAATCTTGAAACCCTTTTTCGTTAGGCTTCTGATTGACATAAGATTGCATTTCAAATCTTTCGAATACAAAACATTTTCCATCGTTTTAGTTGATGAGTCATTGTTGTACAATGTTCTAATCGAAATGTTGCCCATTTTCTTTGCAGAAACCCTTTCGTTTCTTTTTGCTGTAGAAATATTAATTTCATTAATATCTTTCAAATCATTAAAATAGTTTTTATTATTTGCCATATGATCCGTTGCACCCGAATCCAATACAAAAGTAATCTCTGATGCGTTATCACATTTTGTTTTCAATGCTTGTGCTTGTATGACTGAACTTTTGCTATTCAACGCATTTGTATCGTTGCTCTTATTGCCATTTTCGCTCACATTTGTGCATTTTACAACAAACGCCTCAATTTCATCATCACGTATCGCGCACAATAAACCACCTTTTTGTCCATCATTTGATGCGTTGTTAGCACTCGACTCTTTTTTTCGGTGGATATTTCTTCGATTTATTGTGGTTTTTCGAAAAACATTGAGACTTCTTATGTCCTTTTTTACCACATTTGAAACAAGTGATATTCGATGCCTTACCTTGCATAGCACAAGCCTCTTCATTTTTCGATTGTGTTTCACCACTGTTCAACATAGTTGATTCGTCAAGCAAACGGCCTTTTACATATTGTAAAGTCAATTTTTCCTCTTCCATTGATTCCAATGATTTGACCAACGGGTTGTAGCTTGCCGGAAGAGTCAAGAGTAAAGTGATTACCAAATCCAAATCTTCCAATTTTCCGCCTGCTAATTTCAAGTCACGGACAGTATTTTCGAAATCAATCAAATAATTACTAATATGACCGCCATGAAATTTCATCGAATACAACTTTCTACGTAAAATGAACTGGCTCGTCACACTTTTTCGCTGAAACATACCAATTAATGCATCGTACATATCCTTTGCAGTTTTCTTATCCATCACGTGTGTTAACTGTTCATCATTTATTGTCATTGCCAAAACGCTTTGGCATTTCGCCTCATCCGACTTGATTTTCGCTGTTTTAGTTGCATCTGTTTCTCTTGATAATAATGTTGCTAAATCCGTTTCCACGCAATACATCAATTGCTTTTCCTTGAGCAATAAATCCAAGCGAAATTTCCATTGACTAAAGTTCTTGCCATCGAACTTTTGAAACCGAATGATTGATTCCCCTTCTCCACTCATTTTCAATCGCAAAAATAAATATAAATTCAATTCACCAAATAATACTTTTATACGACGTCGATTAATATTACTGGGCCGAATAACCTAATAAATTGAGATGTATTATTTGTATACTTTTTGAATGAATTTATTTATATTGAAAAGAATGTTCTTGATATATTATATTGATGTTTACTCATGAAAGTTCTAGATGAGAATAATAAATAATACAGTTTACAATATCTGTCATAAAACAAACAAACATAGAATTGATTGCTAGATTATTCAAATTGTTCATTTAACAATCTCTGTGCCGCCGGGGCGTACCTCAAGGTTCTATACTTGGTCCGCTTTTGTTCTTAATGTTTATTAATGATCTTCCTTTTTGTTTTATCTTATTGTCAATTTCACTCGTATGCGGACGATGTACAGCTATACCTTTATTTTCCCAGTGGAATTGTTGATGATGCATTTGAAAAGATAAATAGAGACTTAGCTGCTCTTTCCTTAATCACTTAATCAAATTTAGATCAACCCATAGGCACTAGAAAGCATAAGAAACTTAGGAATTTTGTTTGACAGAAGTCTAAAATATAACTTGCACATAAACCAAATTATTTGCAAGATTTACGTATCGTTAAGGGGCCTATCTTTATCCAGAAACTACTTGCCTACAGAGGTTAAGCTAAGGCTAGTAAGGGTTCTTATCCTACCTGTTCACGCCATCTACGGTTCACTAGTATGTACCACTCCTCCTTGCACATCTCTGGTGCTGGAGTGAGTGATACATACTCAACCGCACCTAACTTCGCGATGGTGTGGACACTGCCGGCCTACCAAGAAACGTCAGCCATGACATGTGGTTTTACTCTCACTTACTTTTTGGCATTCAATCTCGACACTTGTAAAAATTTGATCTCTGCGAATTTTATTCTTTTTGGCGGCTTCCCCGCGTATATATATAATGTTTCTTAATTTTCAAGTACATGTAATTAAACTTAAATAAAAGAAGAAAAACTACGAAATAAAGGAAAACTTAAAGAAACAAGGATAGTCTCGACATTTAATTGTGGAAATTGGGAATTCTCGTCTGCCACAAGAACATTTGGTCCTTCGAGCCGGATCATTGCAACCACATCGAGTTTTTTTGGCTCCATCGTCGTCGTCTTGACGATCTACGTCGTCATCGTCGTTGGAAAGTGCGTGCCCAAGTTTCTTTTGGTCGCTAAAAAGAAAATACATTCGACATATCGTCGCCATCGTCGCCATCGTCGCGTCGTCCCATTGACGACCGCCATTTTGGACAATTGCGTTGTTGCAAACTAATCATCGAGTTTCTTTTTGCTCCATCGTCGTCGTCTTGACGATCTACGTCGTCATCGTCGTTGGAAAGTGCGTGCCCAAGTTTCTTTTGGCCGCTAAAAAGAAAATACAGTCGACATACCGTCGTCATCGTCGCCATCGTCGCCATCGTCGCCATCGTCGCGTCGTCCCATTGACGACCGCCATTTTGGACAATTGCGTTGTTGCAAAATAATCATCGAGTTTTTTTTTTGCTCCATCGTCGTCTTGACGATCTACGTCGTCATCGTCGTTGGAAAGTGCGTGCCCAAGTTTTCTTTTGGCCGCTAAAAAGAAAATACTTTCGTCATCGTCGCCATTGTCGCGTCGTCCCATTGACGACCGCCATTTTGGACAGTTGCGTGCCCGCATCGAGCAAAATAATCATCGAGTTTATTTTTTTTGCTCCATCGTCGTCGTCTTGACGATCTACGTCGTCACCGTCGTTGGAAAGTGCGTGCCCAAGTTTTCTTTTGGCCGCTAAAAAGGGAAAATACATTCGACATACCGTCGTCATCGTCACACGTCACCATTGTCGCGTCGTCCCATTGACGACCGCCATTTTGGACAATTGCCTTGCCCACATCGAGCCACCGTTAATCATCGATTTTTTTGGCTCCATCATCATCGTCACAAACCTCCACCAGTTCCGTCGTCATCGTCACCATAGACGACGAGTTTACAGCGGCTCTACGATCGCTAGAGGAAACCACTGTCAACGCCGCCTTCGCCGTCGTCATCAACATACATTCAACCAACGTCACAGCACCGTCGCCGTCGTCATCAACATACATACAACCATCGCCACCGCACCGTCACCGTCGTCATCAACATACACACATTCATCAGCACTCACAGTTCCAACACCAGCACCAACACCAACAGCAGTTCCAGCAGCACATCACCATCACATACCAACATAGATTTTCTGGAAAAGAAAAAGATAATAAACAAGAAAAAACGACAATTTGTATTGGGGTAAGAATTTTGATCTCTTTTCATTGATTTCATTTGTAACCATTTTATACATTAGAAAAAAAAAAAATACATATATATTTTATTCCTATCTCATATTCTATTAAACAGTTGTGTGTGCGTTTGGTGGTTAGAAGGAAAATAAATTTAAAGTTTTTCAATTGTTTTTACAAAAAAAAAAAAAAAAAATTAAACATTTGCATTAGTGCCTATGTTGCACAACCCTGCTAACACATCCATAGTGTCATTTTTTCGCTGGTTCAATTTTCGTCTTAATTGGTTTGGAACTTTGTTCATGAAATAAGTGTTGCCACTGCCATTCGTCTTGGGGTAGGAAATTATTTAATTCGTTGCCTTTTTGTGATTTGGTTTTTGTTTTTAAAGCTATACCAAGGTTTTTTTGGGAAATTAATTTGAAATAATTTTTTTTCAATTAACTGCCTTTGCAGAACGCATTTTCAATAAAACGCTTGGTAATAGTTTATAACTTCGATTTAAAAATGTCTTTATTAGACGATTTTATTCTTTCCGCTGACCAGTTGGTCAAATATTTTTCTAATGCAAAGGAGATCCCAGTCAAAAACCATACTCTAGCTACAATAGAAGCTCGTAAAGAGGAGCTAAAAAGTTTGTGGTCTGAGACAAAGTCTAACTATACCAAATGCCTTCGCTCTCCATCAGAGGATAGAGCAGATATAGAAACACTTGAAAGGAAATACTCAAGTTCTAATGAAACTTATATATCGTGCTTAGGTCTGTTTTTAGAAATCCAAGTAAATCTACAGAAGGAAGAGTTCAAAACACCTTTGACATCTTCGAGTTCTTCTAATGTTTCTTTAGTGGAAAAGTCGTCCTTTTCGCACTATTTAAAGTTACCTCCCTGTGATACACAGGTATTCAAAGGAGGTTATGTTTCATGGCCGTCGTTCCGTGACATGTTTAAAGCCGTATACTATGATCACCCAAAGTTGAGTGCCGTCGAAAAATTATTCCATTTGAGAGCGAAGACAAGTGATGAAGCTCATGACATCGTTAGTAAATTTCCCTTAACCAATGCAAGTTTTGAGCTAGCTTGGGAAGCACTTCGGACACAGTACGAAAACAAGAGAATTTTGGTTAATAACCAAATAAAAATTTTATTCAACCTTCCTAGTTTTAAGGATGAAGTTTCTTCTGCCATTAAGACTCTTCAAAGAAGCATAAATGATTGTAGGTCAGAACTTCATGCACAAGATGTATGCACTAAAAATTGGGATCCAATTCTTATCTTTGCTTGCGCTAATCGATTGCCCCCCACCACACTCGCTTTATGGGAACAGTCACTTTCCAATCCTACAGAAATTCCTAGATGGGAAGAAATGGATAAGTTTTTGAGCAACCGTTTTCAAGTTTTGGAATCTATTTCTGATACCACTTCATCGCAAACTTCATCCGACAAATCTAGAATGGCATCAAGACAACATAGTCATGCACCAGTTAAGTCCTATTCTCAAAATCCGAAACATGTTAATCTTTTCCACACAAAGGCACAAGAATTTGTATGTAAAGCGTGCTCTGGGAAGCATTATATCCGTCAATGTCCACAATTCTTAAAATTGCCAGTACTAGAGAGAATTGAACTTATAAGAAAAAACAAAATGTGTATCAACTGCCTGTCACTAAATCATGTTCTCAATAATTGTGCTAGCAAATACACTTGCAATACATGTAATCGACGACACCACTCCTTACTTCACATAGCAAACAATTCTCAGGCCAATTCAAGTAATTTAAACAAAAATTCGCAACCTTTTATACCTCACAATGACTCATCAAGTACCTCGCACTCTCATTTCCTTAATTTGGATCGCAATGCTGACGTCGCAACTACCTCCGATCATAATTCAACTCCACACATACAGTCCATTTCATCTTCCGATACCCCACAAGAAAAACAACAAAATTTTTTTGTCAAAGCTCATCGAAGAGTTTTACTTGCGACGGCTTTAGTTGATATCCGCGGGCAAGATGGTATTCATCGTATAAGAGCCTTAATTGACCCCGGTTCTGAGTCTTCTATTATCACGGAAGCAACTCAACAGCGTCTAAACTTGCCAACTAAAGATTCGGACATTTCGATTTTAGGAGTTAGTGGTGCTCAAACAGCCAAATCTAGTAAAAAATGCCTCATTTCAATTATCAATAGTGAAGATCCAAGCGAACTAATAACAACGAATGCACTTATTCTTAAAAAACTTACAAATAACTTACCCAGTATATCATTTTCTTTAATGGATTCTCATGATTTAGAAGGAATTTGTTTAGCAGATCCAAACTTCAATTATTCTTCTCAAGTTAATTTGCTTATCGGAGCAGATCTTTATCCAAGCATTATACGCGCTGGTGTTAAACAGATTTCGAAGTCACTTTTAGCTCAAAAAACCGTTTTCGGTTGGATCCTTTCCGGACCAATTCCTACCACAGTCCAAAGTTTTTCCACGAGTATAACGGAGAATGAATCCCTTACTGAAAGCATCAAAAAGTTTTTTGAGGGGGAAGAGCTTTCTGAACGAAAACATTTTGCTTCGGAATCCGATAAATACTGTGAACACCTTTATGAAAACACTACGTTTAGACTTCCCGATGGAAGATATGTGGTCAGCTTACCTTTTAAGCCTGATTTTGAACCGTCTCAATTAGGGAACTCGAGAAATATTGCATTTCAACAATTCTGTCGCACAGAACACAATCTTCAAAATAAACCAGATCTTCAAAATAAATATTCTCAGGTGCTTACCGAATACCTAACGCTCAATCATATGCGCAAATTAACGTTTCATGAAAAGCATAATAGCAGTAATGTTCTTTCTTATTATCTGCCACACCACGCAGTGCTCAAGCCCGAGAGCCACTCTACCAAGGTAAGAGTAGTGTTTAACGCTTCTAGCTCCACGTCTACTGGTAGGAGTCTCAATGACTGTCTTTATGCAGGACCTACTCTCCAAAGTGATTTACCTTCACTAATACTCAAATGGAGATTTTTCAAATATGCCTTCAACGCCGACATCGAAAAGATGTACCGGCAGATTTTGGTACACCCCGATCAAACAAAATTTCAACGAATTTTATATAGAACGTCACCAGTAGAAAATATTGTAGATTACGAGCTTCTTACTGTAACCTTTGGGGTGAATTGTGCTCCATACTTAGCTATCAGAACACTCAAGCAACTTTCAAAGGATGTTCAGCTTAAATATCCACTTGCAGCAAAAGTCATTGAATCCGACTTTTACGTTGATGATTTGCTTTCTGGTGCGCATGATCTTCAAACGGCGAAAAGTATCCAACTCGAAGTTATTGAAGCACTCAACTCTGCTGGCTTCCCACTTCGTAAGTGGACTTCGAATTCATCTTTTCTATTAGATCATCTCCCTTCTGATCACGTTCTAAACGAAAACTTTTTAAAAATTGACTCTGACAGCACCACGAAAACTTTAGGGATTCGTTGGAACGCTAAAGACGACTTTTTCTACTTCACCACTCAGCCTATCAGATTTTCTACGACTCCTACCAAACGTGAAGTTTTTTCCGAAATATCCAAGCTTTTTGATCCTGCGGGCTGGTTAGCCCCGATTATAGTTACCGCAAAAATTCTTATGCAGCAAATCTGGATAGAAGAAACTGAATGGGATGAGCTCCTAAAGTCCAATACTTTTCTCAAGTGGAAAGCCTTTGTAGAGTCGTTCAATGAAATCCAGTTGATTCAAATACCAAGATGGACGGAATACACTCCTTCTGGAGATGTTCAGTTCCATGGGTTTTGCGATTCTTCGGAACAAGCATATGCCGCTTGTCTTTACGTACGAGTTCAGCACAATGATGGAAGCATACGTTCACATCTAGTTTGCGCAAAGTCCAAAGTCGCGCCAATAAAATCTATTTCACTACCTCGATTAGAACTCTGTGGGGCTCTTCTTCTTTCGAAACTTGTTAAAACCTATCTTCCGCAAATACCAGTCGAATCTTATCAAATATTTCTCTGGTCCGACTCTTCTGTGGTCCTAGCATGGCTCAGAAAACATCCAGGGACTTGGAAAACTTTCATCGCAAATCGAACAAGCGAAATCATCGAAAATGTTGGCAACAGGAACTGGAATCATGTTAGATCTGGCGATAATCCTGCGGATCTCGCTACTCGGGGTCTCACTCCATCGGTTTTAAAAGATAGTGATCTTTGGTGGAAAGGCCCTTCCTGGATAAGCGAGCCTCAATCGCAATGGCCGGCAAGCCTTCCCCTTGAACCGAAAAGCGAGGTCTTGGAGGCGAAACCAGTCTTGACGCTTGCTACTTTAATCACTTCTAACGAGATTTTATCCAGAATTCCGTGTTTACCACGTTCCTTAAGAATCCTATCTTATGTCTATCGATTTCTTCGTAAAAGGTTTCCAAAGAAATTTGATCCAATTTTTTATAATTCATGCCGTATCACTCTTCCTGAAATTCAATTCGTTCAGCATCGCCTCATTTCTCTTCCTCCGCAAACAATTTTGACGTTTACTGCCTTTAGCGAAATCGATATCTTGTCGAGATTTTCGTCGTTACCACGAGCATTGAGAGTTCTCTCATATGTTTATCGTTACATTCGCATAAAATTACCGAAGAAATTCAAACCAATTTCGTTTGATTCCATTCGTATTACTCAACCAGAAATTCAATTCGTTCAACAACGTCTAATAGGTCAATGTCAGCAATCCTTTTTCTTCGAAGAATTCAAAGCTCTGTCTATAAACCGCAGTATCAGTTCAAAAAGCCCAATTTTATCTTTGAATCCTACTTTGGATTCCAACCAAATTCTACGAGTTCACGGACGATTATCAAATGCAAATCTCTCTTACAGTGAACGCCATCCTATCATCTTGCCTTACGGAGCAAAATTTACCCAACTTTTAGTTGATTTCATTCATGAACTTACACTTCATGGTGGAAACGCCTTAATGATACGGATGATTCGTCAAGCTTATTGGATACCGAAAGTTAAAATTCTTGTAAAATCTCATATTTATAAGTGCAAAACCTGTGCGATCCACAGAAAACAGTTAGGTCAACAATTGATGGCAGCTCTTCCTGATGAACGTTGTAATTACTCTCCTCCTTTTACTCATACCGGAATAGATTTCGCGGGACCTTTCACAATCAAAAGCTTCACGGGTAGAAATTGTCGTTTGACAAAGGGCTATGCATGCCTCTTCGTATGCTTTTCAACGAAAGCCATACATCTGGAAGCCGCCAGCGATTTGTCATCGGCAGTTTTCCTAGCTGCCTTTGCTCGGTTTGTTGCAAGGCGGGGTCTTCCGCATTCTGTATATTCAGACCATGGAACCAATTTCGTTGGTGCTGACACGGCGTTAAAAAATGAGTTTAAAAAGCGTCATTCTTCATTTCCAGAATTAACTTTAGCTAAATATGGGATTCAAGGCTTGAACTGGAATTTCATTCCCCCAGGTGCTCCCCATATGGGTGGGCTCTGGGAAGCCGGGGTAAAGAGTTTCAAAACTCACTTTCGTAAAATCGGACTTCATACTCATTTTTCTTTCGAAGAATTCGCTACACTATTAGCTCGCATAGAGGCGTGCTTAAACTCGCGACCTTTATGTCCTATGTCGAATGCACCTACCGACTTATTAGCGTTAACCCCAGGTCATTTCCTGACAGGAACTCCACTTTTAACTTTTCCTGAACTGTTGCCAGAAGAAAAATCTCTTTCACTTATAAACCGCTGGGAAAAGCTCAAATCAATTCAGCATGAATTCAGCAAACGTTGGAAGGAAGAATATATCAAAGAGCTTCATAAACGAACAAAATGGCATTACTCTACTGAAGATTTTAAAATCGGTGATTTTGTTTTAATTAAAAAAGAAAACCTTCCATCCACTGATTGGTGTATGGGTCGTATCATTAAAGTATTTCCTGGTCCAGATGGTAGAGTGCGGGTGGCAACAATAAAAACGCGATTTGGTGAATTTACTCGCCCAATAGTCAAACTTTGTCGTTTGCCTATAAATGATTGAACCAAGGAACAAATGAATTGTCGTAATTCAATACAGTCATATTTTAGATGAAGTATCTATAAACTTATATATATTTTAGATGAAGTATCTTTAAACTCAATTTAAACTTTGTTTTTTTTTACCTCTAAAACCGCACAAACAACTGAGTACAAAACTTAGAAAACAACTGAGTACAAAACTTAGAACACAACTGAGTACACAACTTAGAACATAATAAGAAATCAAATGAAATCAGATCCTTGTTCTACCACCATTTTGTATTTCATAACCATTGAATTGATTAATTAATTATTATTATATCTTAAAATTGTATAATTTTTAGAAGTACCTATAAATTTCTTTTGGCACTATATGCCAAGGGGGCCGGTAATGTTCACGCCATCTACGGTTCACTAGTGTGTACCACTCCTCCTTGCACATCTCTGGTGCTGGAGTGAGTGATACATACTCAACCGCACCTAACTTCGCGATGGTGTGGACACTGCCGGCCTACCAAGAAACGTCAGCCATGACATGTGGTTTTACTCTCACTTACTTTTTGGCATTCAATCTCGACACTTGTAAAAATTTGATCTCTGCGAATTTTATTCTTTTTGGCGGCTTCCCCGCGTATATATATAATGTTTCTTAATTTTCAAGTACATGTAATTAAACTTAAATAAAAGAAGAAAAACTACGAAATAAAGGAAAACTTAAAGAAACAAGGATAGTCTCGACATTTAATTGTGGAAATTGGGAATTCTCGTCTGCCACAAGAACACTACCCTTAATAATGTATGGCTGTGAAATTTTTGCCAATTCAGAATGTGACTCTTTTCGAAGGCTTAATGTTGCATTTAACTCAGTTGCTGATAATGTATCCGAACACTCAAAGAAAATTTTGGGATGCAGTCGCAAAAGACTAATGATTTTTTTGAAAGGAAATGTGCTTCCAACAGGTAATCAATAATAAAAGAACTTTTGATGACGACATCAATCATCGAATAACCGCGGTAGAGTAGATAAAGTGGCGAGAAAATTTCGCGATCGAAGCGAAGCGATGACTCTACACCGCGGTTGTGCGTCCAGCACGCACTCATTTTGAATTCAAAATGTTGGGCTACAAAAAAAGTACAAAAAGAGATAAAGACACACCGTCAGACAGCAGGAGTAACACATCTTGATCGTATTGGTGGAAGTATCAAGATCCGTGGAAGCCTTCACATCATGCTCAGTTGGTATTTTCATGTTTAAAGGAGAGATCCAGAGAACCCTTTCAAAAAAAGTAATTGTTGTGTTCAAGTATACAGAAGAATTCAGCAAACTTCTTCTCGTGTCTCATTCGACTCCTTCTCTATTTCAACGTGCCATCTGACAGTCACCTAATGTCAAAATTCCGTCTGCAGTCACTTTTTGATTCAAGGGTGATTCGAAGACAACATGGTAACATTATACAACGTTCAGAAACGATCGCGAAGGCTAAAACAGTCTTGACACGTACAAATGCAACGAAATCTGTATTTATTTGGCCTCATACATGGAACAATCCAAAACATTCAGGATTTTCAATTCTCTCTGAGCTCAACGTGGTGTACACTACGAGGATCACTAGGTTGCAGAAAAGTGGAAGAGCTTCATCCCTTCGAAATCAAGATGATCGTAACGCCGAAAAAGGAATAAGAAGAAGAATAGTAAGCAGGATTATTTCACTCTTATCTCAGCAGCTTGCTGAGATCAATTGCTAACTTTTGTAAGCTCAGAACTGATTTGTTTTCGTGTTCAGTGTAAATGAGCATTGCTGAGCTGCTTATAGATGCGACTAAAATGCATTCAGCATATCCCCAAATCAATATTTGACGGACATATTTCAGGGGCAAGCGGTGTATGTCAATCGATATCACAGTATTAGGGCGCTCAAATGTTTTACAGAACTAATAAAATATTTTTGATATTTTTTTATTAACAGCTAATATCGTGATGAGAAAAATCTCCCTTGATGATATTTATTTTCATAAGCTACGTTACCAAAGTCGACTCTTTCATTAGTCATTGCGAAAGCTTAAACCTCGTAACTCCATAGCATGTCGGACTTACCTGAAAATAGAAAAGAAAAAAGAAACAATTAATATTCATGCAAAATAATTGTACATTTCTTGCAAAAAAATTAATAACTGATTAATATGCCTTAGTACAGTGAGAACATTATTTTTTTCTCGTTGCGATAATTCAAGTATGTTTTTAATTGTTTTGTCTTGTTCTTTCATCTGATGTTCATTTGTATGACAAGAACCAAGAATTTGCATGCTTTTTTGCCATAATCTTTTTTAATGTGTCAACGCCTTTTTTTTTGTTTTCGGTTTGCCTATCTGGGTAATTTATTTCAAACTTGAAGCCTCTGCTAATTAATGTGAAATTGTAATTAACAACTTCACACCATTTAGTGTGGACTTGTTGTGCTTTTGTTTTTCGTCGTCCAAAGCATACCAGAGAGAGAGCGAGAGAGAGATAGAGAGACTGAAATGGAAACAAAGAAAATAAATTACTGACCCACCCCTCATTATGCTATTGAGGTGTTATGGTGCTTTTTTTGTGTGCTTTTTGCGCTGTCAGAAAGACATAGACCGAAGTTAAGCCAACTTAAGATAAACCGCTTGCTAGGGTACTTGATTTGTGCTGCCACAACATGAAACACTCCTGAATTACGTCCCCTTCGTGCGCTCTTCGAGGGATAGTCGATTTAGCCAGTTTAGATGGTATCGCCGCAATTTAAAGAGTGTTTTGTGTCTCCGAGCACAAGCAATTGCATGTAATCAACTGTAGAATGGACAATGATGAAAATCCGCGTGCGCGCAGAAAGTGAAAATTGCCCATCATTCTCATGAGCACGACACGTCAATTAATCTTTTTTAGGGGCTTTTTTCAGTCAACAGAAAAAGGAACACTTTTGGAGATGTTGATAAGGCACGAGAATTGAACCATGAAGCACAGAAAATTTATTCGTCAACCCTAGTAAAGTGTTATTTAATTTTGGCATTAGACGACAGAGACGAGTTTCGGTGTAGGCTCAATCAAAGCCTTTGCAAGACAGCTGTTTGTGGTGTTAATCTTCATTTATTGTTAGCTTTCTGTCGGCGGTCTTGCCACCAGATTGGCTTCAAATATCTTAAGGTCCTACACACCTTGTTTCGAAAAACATTACAGGAGTTTGCTTCATTTCAACTGTACTTCTGCTCGGAATGAGGTTTTAAAAGCGAAAAGATTTGTAAAACACCATCAAACGACTCGAGGCTCAATTCTGTAACTTTCGCGATGTGTCTTTGATTCTAAGTGGAAACGAATGAAAAAATATCAATGAAAAGGAGCGACAGCTGGTAAAGCAATCAGATAATATGTAGGTTTAAAAAAACTGGCAATTTGAGTTTAGTAGACACGTTGTTTTGTTGTTTGATAAAGGATTATTGAACGATAACGAACAACACACTGCTCAATTGTTTTGTGGCCATTGTAAATATTGAAAGTCCATTGCAAGTAAAGCTTCGGGTTATCAGCATTCATTGACAGTTACAATCAGTAAACTGATGAACGATATCATACTTAAAATAATGAAAAGGGTAGGCCCAAGAAGGTTGAAGGTTTGCTTATTAGCGACAGCAACTTCTTGATAAAATTGCAGAAGCTCCATCTACTCCAGACTTAGGATAAGACTTAAGACTATTAATAGCAGGCTCGACTTTAACAACATCATTAACTAAGGCGATATATTTCAGGTGATGAAGAATAACTGGGTTAGAATAACAGATTCAAAAAACTCTATCCCAGAATGATCCCTTCTCTTTTCTTAGTCTATGTATATCCCCCACCAGTGGTATGGTTGCAAGGTAGTATTTTGATTGTGCAAATCACAACAGAAAATAAAGAAGTATGTCTTCTTCAAAAAAAACTTGATGTTGAGAAGCTTTTTTCGATTTGAAAAACAACCGATCAGCACTTAGATTTCTTAAATGTGTTGCTTTCCATATTAAAGCAATAAATTACAGTAAACCTGTACATTTCTTCGAAGATCTGAGAAAAAAAACTTGAACAGAAAATTTGAAAATAAAAAAAAAAAAAAACACTAACAAAGTTTCACAATCCTCTTTAATCATTTTGACAGGCCCATGCTAAAGAACTCAAGCAACAATGTAATTCCAAAATGTTTGACCTAAAAACAATAATTTACACTATCAAGTGCCAATCATCGTATTCAATTTTAAGATTGAAGATACCAGCTGTCTGTCATAAATAGAACATAAGAGAAAAACTTGTAAGAAAATAAGAAGAAAAAAAAAGCAAACAAAATAAATAAATCAAAAGAAAAACATAGAAGCAATAAATGCTGTGCGCCACATCAATCCAATGTCAAGGTTAATGTCACGATGACACCAACGCCTTTACTATTTTGTTTACGCGTCTGATTGTTTGTTTTTAAGTGAATTGAAGTGATTGTCTGAGTAAGTTGGTGTGTGTGGGTTACAATCTTTGTCTCCCGACTGGGCGCTGCGCTGGCGTAATATTTGACAGATGAGTTCCACAGCATGAATCATAATTAACTAAGTGTCTGTATTTTGAAACATGATCACTCAGCGGGTAATTATAGTGATTTCTGCTTTTCATTCCAAAAACTTTATTGTGATGAAAGCGTTTCTAAAAGCAATTTAGTTCACTTTGGTGAATATCTCCACACAAACAAAATGGCTGCTTTCAAACATTATCATTTAGATAGCATTTTATATGTATTCTGAAACTCTTATTTGTGGCAAGTGACAGCCAAAACATAGCGACTGAACTTTCAAAATCCACCAAATATCTGAGATTTAGAAATTTTGAAAGAAGAAAGCGATTTAAAGCACGAAGTTAAAGAAGTTCGACAGGAGGTCCCAAAACGACCTAACACTCATTGAGATTCAAATGAGATCACAAGCACTTGAATAAGATTCAGATTCAAAACATCACGAAAATTGTGATTCTTATCTTAGTCATAGAGCCAGTCCATCCACTTAACGTCGATATCGAACCTCGTCTGAAGCAAGGTCAATAATTCAAATTCAACATTTAATCTTCCTTATAACCAAAATGATGAGCATCACTTCAAGAGCTTTCCACAGAATGACCTAATGATATGAATCCCAAAAATAAATCATGAAATTCGAAAGCCATTTTACGAGTTTTTCCAGTTTTTATTGCTTCTATTATATTTTTCAATTTTAATTTTTTTTTTTGTCTCTGGGAACTACGAGCACACACATTTATGTCACTCAAAAAAGAAATTAACATATTAACGAAACTCGAGAGGGATAACACGCTGCGGACCACAAATTTCAAATTTACAGTCAGAATATAAAATTAAAATAAAATGAAAATGAATTCATAAAAATTGTAGCCATCTTCTAATTTAATTGAGGATGAGACACATTCGTGGCCAAATAGCACGCATACACACACGTTTGGGCATAAGATATGTGTGTTATGATTTTAACGTTTTAATTTTTAGCCCACGAGATGACGACGCGACGTTACGTACCTTCCAACACGCGCCAGTAAATTCTTAACTTTTGTCTTTCCACATTTTTTTTGTTTTTAATATTTCCGCCCTCATGATGATTTTTTGATTCGGTTTTATAGATTTGTTTTATGATTTATTTACATATTTATGATTTTTTTTTTATAATTAGTTCAGCATTGAAGAATCATAATTTATTTTTTGTGAGAAAAGCCGAAAAACACCAGCAACAAGCCGGTAAAATTCATCATGGGTAGGAAAACATTTTTTTACTTTCTGGTTCTTGTTGCCTTAGCATTTAGTTTATGTTGAAATTTCATCAGATTCGTGGCAGCAGGCCAAATCTTTTATAACACATCAATCAAGAAGTGTGTTCGTGTACTATGAGGCGCGAGCCAATGATTTCCGAGGGTCAGTAGAAGTTTTATGGTGTCTAGAATTGATTTTTTTGATAGCTTTTAGTTAAAGCAGTTCTACATGTCGTGAGTCACATGATGAAATAATTATTCTTAGAATATATTTTACATTCAGTTTCGAAAACATTCTAATACTAATTCTAACACGAAATTTTAGTAATCGGACGATTTTTTATTTACCAAGGTTACGCATACGCCCGAGTGGCTGCCATAACTTTTTTTTTCATATTGAAAACGAAAAGTATAACAATCTGTCCGCATACTTTTTTCATTTTTCAATCAATTCATTGTTTGTTTATTTTGTTGAAACAAAAACATTTTGCTACCTTCCAACTAACAATTGTATATATGTATGATGTACACAGATAAATACTCCATTGAAATATTTGAAATCATTGCGCTTTTTGTCACGATTAGCATTCATTTTTTCCGTATATAACTGTTTTTGTTATTGGAAGAATGATAAATACAAGACAAGGCAATTAGATTTAAAGATATCAGGGGATTAACTAAATGCAAACAGACACTGCGCTTCTTTTTGACACAATATGTAATCTCTTTTATTTTGCCTAGTAAAATTGGGTCGTCGTTCACATTCAAATGACATGAAAGCAACTATGTCAAGTTTATTCACTAAAGTGGCTAATAACTTCCATTGTTGCCTAAGTCTTTGAATTCGTGTAAATTTCCACAGAAAAAGAGAGAGAAGAGAAGTTTCCTAATTCGTTTAACTATGAATAGAATTATGATTTCAAAAATGAAACATTTTGATCCTTTTCTAGGTTTCATGAAACTGAAGATATTTGACATGTTAAAGATTTTAAGGACGGTGACTTCTTGGTTGAGGTGAAATGAGGAAAAGAAAGCGCACAAGCATCTTCCAGTTACTAAAACTTTACATTCGCAAGTTGATGTTTTCTGGGCTGTTTAAATTGACACTAAGTTGAAATCGCTTTGTTTACATGAGAAGCTTTGAAACTTTTTGCAAAAGATTCCTTTTTTGGAGTTCTAAACTGCCTCACTAACCTCTATGGTTTTGATGTCGAGTGTTTCTGTCAGGTAGAGTTCAGCCTTTTGAAAGTGCTTTTGAGGAAAGTGGTCGTTTAAAAGGCATCAATCAAAATATACTGTCGCTACCTGTGCAGAATTTTGACAACATTTAAAATTGAAATTTATTAACATTTGACACAAGAATCGTTCATCAACTTTGTCTAACAATTTTTGTGAGTGTTTCTCCTTCTCGACTATTTTGAAGATGGTTGCCCTTTCATTCAAGTATTTTTTTGGTTTTTCTTGAATAGCTT
Organism: Melanostoma scalare; assembly: GCA_949752695.1. Classification (NCBI taxonomy): domain Eukaryota; kingdom Metazoa; phylum Arthropoda; class Insecta; order Diptera; family Syrphidae; genus Melanostoma; species Melanostoma scalare. The sequence goes on from OX456985.1 coordinate 3,022,112, forward strand.
GGTTTTTATCACCAGCCTGGGCAGGAATTTATACCAGCTGCCGTTACATGCCCTTTGCGCTCTCTGCTTGGAGTTGGACGTACTTCTTCTTCGGCTCTTTGCAGCTTTTATATTCCATTTCATCTCTATTATTTGTAAGAGCTGTACCGCGACATGGATATAGCCAGAAGAGTACGCGTCGCAAGGCTACGATGGTTGGGCCATGTAGAGCGGATGGACCCAAACGCTCCGACTCGACGGGTTTTCGAAAGCACATTGCAAGGAAATCGCGGATGGGGAAGACCTCGTCTTAGTGGAAGAAGACCTCAACCGACTTAGAGTGCAAAACTGGAGAGAGCTCACCCGAAATTAAAATTGTTGGCGTAAGATGTTGGTTGAGGCTCAGGTTCACCCCGAATTGAAATGCCCACTTAAGTAAGTATACTTATCACTGCTTCAGCTTTATCATTCTACCATCCTGTTTCTTCTGCTTGTTGGTAGTTTCCCTTTTAAGCCAATAGCAATGATATTGCTCTTTTAAAGAACGTCAGTTTAGGAAATCCCTCATTCTTTAGGTCATACATCCCGCATTTTTTACTGTGTTGATGGTTACCCAAATGTACCTAATTCAAAAAGAATTGCTTCTCTTAGTAGCCCTTGTCTGTTTTATTCCCTTCGCCGATTTCATAAAAAATTCTGTCAACTGAATAATGAAGACGATGTTACTTAGTGACTGCTTCACTCAGAGTCATTTTCAAGTCTTTCATCCGATACTTCCAAAATTTGTCTAAGCGACTGGTACTGTCAGGTCCCGTCTTCCCTTTTAATCTGGTTAAATTTAAAAAAGCATTTGCTTTGGAGCTTCGATCTGATAAATACTTGTCAATTTGACGTTCAAGAATTTGATGTTTGTAAAAAAATCTTTTGAGTAAAATGTACCAAAGCATCCAACAAAGAAAACACCTGCATTAGCAAGTTTATTCGAGTTAATAAGTCGGCTTATGCAGATAAAAATAAAAAATTAAATAATAGTGTAAGGGAATTTTCCAAAACACTATGGCCTCTATCACAAAGCTCGTCGTAAAAATTTCGGACTACGAATGCAGAAAAGAAAGCATCATAGGCGCCTTCGTAGTGAATGTTTTGCTACGAAATTTTTGTCACTGTTGATAAAATTACAAACAAGTTAAAACATTCACTACGAAGTTGTTTTCGGTCCTTTCTTTTTGGCATTCGTAGTCGGAAATTGTTACGACGGGCCTTGTGATAGGGGTAACTATCATTCAAAAATTTAATCTGATAAAAAAAAATATTAATCTGATGAAAACATGTTTAAATGATTTTTCGACTGTTGGTATTCGAATACTAACACAGCCTTTTCAGCAGTTCACTGGTATTTTGTGTTTTGGGTTTCTTTTTTCATTTAAAAACTTCAAATCGATTAAAATTTGTTTAAACTTTTGATAAAAAACAAAAAGCATCAACCTATTTTGTTGGAGTGTGGTTGTTTTAGGCTTCAAAGCTTCTTGATTCAAGATGACTCAAACAAAACAATTTTCTATCAAATTTCTACAGCAATATTCAAGTCCTCCGAGAACACATTCACTTTAACTGAATTCAATAGTAGACAAATATCAATGGAATCCCTTTTGTGAGTTATCAAAACTTACTTGGATTATAATTTATAAACTCGTAGTCCATTGAACAGTAGGACATTTTGTCACTTTTTATTCCTCACTCAAAAACTTGATAATACTATTCCGAGACTTGATTGATACAAAAACTATCCAAACAATTATCAACAATCCACACCCCCAAAATTTAAAATAGATCAAAATTACAATATATGAGTCTTTAGCTATTACTTATCAGTAGAAAAAAACATTTTTTTAAGACTGTTACCAGTAGTTTGTATAGAACTTAAATAAAATTTGGCAAATTGTTCTACAATCTTCTAAAAATAGATAGAAAAGTAAAGAAATACTAATTGTTATTTGAATAGAAAACCATCAGACAGATGTTGTTTCTTTCAAATCGAAAATCGAGAGACTCAACTGTGTTAGCCTCACAGGAGGTCAAGGTGTGTCTTTGGGATTTTTAGGTTAAAGCTTAAACAAATTCGAAATAATCCATCTGGCAGATGTTGATTACGTCCGTGTTGTCTTCTGATGCAGCACGTGTTTTTATTTTGTTTTTTTCTCCTTCTGCTCGATTTGTTTTTCTTGTGGTATTTTCGGATGAGTTGATGAACAATTTTGCCTTGATTGGCAACTGTTTATTGAGGTTATGCCAATGACTGGCAGGAAGAATAGTTGATTTACGATTATTTCTTTGGGGGTAGATTATTTTTGGTTAAATTGATCTCGAAATACAATTGGGAATTTAATTAATTTCGCGCATTTCGTCAAATGCGATTGAAAACAGAGGGGTTGTAAGAGGTGGACGTGGACGTACTTTCGAAATAGTTTCAGTGTCACCTTGAACCGATTTACTCAATAATGACGTGTTACTCATCATAATATTGAAGCTCCACGTTGATGTCCGTCGTTCTGGCAGTAAATTAGGGCAGGGGCATCAAGGGTGAACATATCGAATCTAAGGAGTGCGGCGAGTGCACCAGTCGGTATAGAGTAGCTCTTGGGGATTCTGTTGCTATGGAGCGGTTTTTGGGAGCGGACAGCTCGCAGTTAGTGCGAAAATTTTTATAAAAACGGCCTCTAGAAGATTCTGAAGCATTCGAGGCTTTATTCATGTCAACAATGCGCGAAGCATCCCTTTCATTCGAAACTGGGTCAAGAAATAAAAAGGCACCGTTTCAACCCTAAAAAAAGTTCTAAGACTGCATCCGTAGAAAATCCAATTCGCGCAAGAATCAAAACTAGAGGATGCCATTCATATGCTTTTATATCTAGCAAAAGTTGTTCTCGAGGAGAGGCGACATTTACTGGTTTCCACGCAGTCCTGATTTAAACTTTCTTGTGAGGAGTTGACTTAATATCTAAGGGTTGCAACAACACACCATTTCCTTTGGCCCAATCAAAAGAAAATATTCCCAAGGAAATCGCAAAGATAACATCTTTTGAGACACCCTGCAGTTTTTGGGTTGTTACAGGTTCCTATGGTGCTCTGAACTTTAGTCATAATATTGCGAACATTGATAACTAAACCTCGTTTCTGCGAAGAACATTAAAAAAAATAACGTTTGAATGTAACGGGTGGACCAATTTCAAGCTCCTTAAAAACGCAATAAAATTTAAAAAAAATTAATATTTCCAATGTTTTACGGTCTTATTGATCAGAGTAAACATTGCCATTAATTATGGAATACGCCACTCACACCCGTCACTCAAGTAACTGCATCGGCTTGCATTGCCATAGCTCATTCTCTCATTTCAGATGTAGCTCGAGTATTGCTTAAATGATATTGGCCTTTAGTCATTGAATCGTTCTTCACGGTTTCCCACAAAAAAAATACAAAGCCCAATAATTGCCATCACCAAGAGGGCTGACTGACTGACTGAAGCATGGACCTTATCGAAAGCGGATGAGGAAACTCTTGGTCGTTTCGAAAGAAAAATTCTCCGAATGATCTTTGGTCCCGTATGAGAAGACAATGTGTGGAAAAGAAGGTACAACAACGAGCTGTATGAGCTGTACCGCGACATGGGCATAGCCAGAAGAGTACGCATCGCGAGGCTACGATGGTTGGGACATGTAGAGCGGATGGACCCAAACGCTCCGGCTCGTCGGGTGTTCGAAAGCACATTGCAAGGAAATCGCGGAAGGGGAAGACCTCGTCTTAGGTTGCGCAATCAAGTGGATGAAGACCTCAACCGACTTGGAGTGCGAAACTGGAGAGAGCTCGCCCGAAATCGAAATCGTTATAGAAGGATGTTGGTTGAGGCCCAGGTTCACCCCGAACTGTAATGCCCACCTAAGTAAGTAAGTAAGAGGGCTGACTTGGAAATTCGATACGCAAAAGATCGAATGTTGTGTGGCATGGCGCGACGTTCCACATGAACCAAAGGCTGCCCAAATTCATGTAATCAACTTCAGTAAAAAAAGGCAGTTAACATTACTCTCTAACGCTGTAACTCTGAACGAAGAGCCTACACTGTCACTTTCTGTGAATGCATTGGCTACTTAACACTAAAGAGGGGTTTTCCCGAGCCCAGAAGCCTAAATTTTGTTTACTAACATACCCCCCGAGATGAAAATGCTCCTTACCAAAACAAAAAAGATTATTCGCCCAAAACCATTGCTCAATTCATGCCGCCCTAAAGCCCAAACTGCGAAGATATAAGTTAGCAGATACTCATCCATCGTCAGTTGCAGGACTTTGTAAATTGTAAGGGAATTATCCGAGAACTTGGTGCACAATTTTATTCAGAAGTATATGCTCCCTTGCTGTCGAAAAGAGGGGCACATACCTAAAAAATAGCGCGTGGAGTCCCTCCGCGCGGAAGAAGTCAAACTTCCTAATGTGGAAATGAAAATAGGAACACATTTTACTACAATTAAATCATCTGGCTGAATGACGTGGAAGTGATACAATTGTTATATCAACAAATTGCGAGCAGTGCCGAAAAGTATGCAATCGATAATCCACGTTAAACCTTTAACGCAACATTGTTGGAACTCGCATAAGAAGTCCCACTTCAATAACCGATGATTTAACAAGATATAACTAGTTGGCCTACCATTTAGCTGACAAAAATACAATATACAGGCAGCCGTATTTATTACTTTACTTACTTACTTACTTAAGGTGGCGCTACAGTCCGGGTCGGACCAGGGCCTCAACCAACATGCTTCTCCAGCCAGCTCGGTCCCTAGCTAGCTGCCTTCAGTTTTGCACGACTTTTTGCCTGAGTCTAGTTCCAACAACAAATCCACATCCAAACAGTCGCTGCTTTTGTTCTCGGTAGCAATCGCCGTAGTAGATATCGCAGTCTTTTAATTTGCGTCTACCTAGTCCATCCCATCGCATTTCTTGGATAGCGGTAATATCTGCTTCGTAGCATTTTAGGGCTTCCGCTAATTGTTCGGCTGCACGTGGTCTATTAAGGGACGCGCACACGCACAGATCCGAAGTTCGTTGTACGTCTTATCGTTTGCTTGGTTCGTCATCAGTAGATCAGTCCTTATCGGAGGCTTGTTGGTGCTTCGCAACTAAAAATAGCTTTACGTGGCCGGAAAGTCACCTCGACAGCACGGCCCCTAACCAGGAGGGCAAGATCCTTGTATAACTCCAAAGATGGCCGGATAAACCGTTCCTTATAGGCCTGAGCTCCAAATATGTTGTAGTAGCCTTATAAGGTGTTCACTAAGTAGTTCAACCTGACTGGTTGATTCCATCTAATGAATTCCTCCGCTGCCGTCTGGATGAAAGAAGAGGTGACTTATTGGGAAATAATAATTTTCTAAGCTCCATTGGATCAAATCTTTTTTGTAGACTTTTTGCGTTCTTTTTCTTTCAATTGAAAACACACTTACTACATTCTAATTATGTATAAAATTAATGCAATTCGAATACATTTCCATTTTATTAAGATATTTTTTAAAATTCACAAATAATTGTAATGTAAATAAACCACTGAATGGCAACTCTATACTCAAAATCAAATGACATTTGAGCGCTAAAACAAGCTTAAAACATGTATATCGGCGTTTAAGCTATTCAGCTCTTATTCACTGACGAAAAACGATTATAAATACGATTTTTGTTTTAATCAATGAATAAGCGTGCGACAAAAGCTTAGGACGGATAGGTTGGGTCAAGGCAAGAGAAAACGTATGGAGGGGTCAATCTTCTTCCGTTTGGGTGGAAGGAACATCCTAATCTCACAATCGCTCAGATCTGGGTTTTTATTACTTATATGTAGCTACCTACCAAGCTACATTTAACTTAATTTCAACCGAAGTTAAGTTCAAACTAAACTAGGTAGGTAAGTACCTACCTATCTATGCTTCTTTTTAACTTCTCAAAACAAACACACTTTTCCTTAAGCTATGTATACACTTACCTAGCAGTTTTGACTCAATATTGTTCAAAACATTATTAACAATACCACGTAGCGAGCTGTGACTGAATATGTTGGTAGGTATGACAAATAAATAAATTACCCTTTTATCTTTCGATTATTTACCATTCTCTTCAAACGGTAGCCTAAAATTGTGTACCCAAACAACCGCGATTGTGCAACATCTAAACAATCGGTCAATAAATTCATTCAACTCTTTTGTGTGTTTACATTTCTACACACAAATCTTTGTCATTGCTAAACACGGACTACATGAGCACAGGGCACAGGCACAGCAACGACAGGCAATTCAACTCCAAATCATTACAACTCAATTCTCCATCCAAACGAAGCACCACACAAAACTCACCATCGTATACACAGGTGAGTTGATTTGATTATGCATTTGCATTGTGCACTACCCAATAGACACAACTAATGAACATACTCGTCGTATAGGTATACTTACCTACGTAAATAATAAATTCAAATCGAATCCGACAAAGAAAAACATAAGAAAAAACCTATTGGACTTGGCCACAGGGAGAAAGGATAAAGAGAAAAAAAAAAACGAAAACACAGAAGAAATCATGTTTTCAGAACATAATAAACAACCAAAAGAGCAAAAATAATAACAATAAAAAAATGAGAACCTCATACATGATCACTACGATACAACCAACCGAAGCAACATCAGCGAACCACCAACAAAACCAATTATTTCCGATGACTCACACAGGTGTTTCCACTTTTGCCAACATTCAGAAACTTTAAAAGGCAGAATCACGGCAATAACGATGGCGATGATGATGATGACGAATGAGACGAAGAGAGAAGATCAAAGCTAAAACAAGAGTGGGAGAGCAAAGCCACAGCTACAGTAGCAGGTAGCACCCTCTAATGAATGTGATAGAGTGAGACAGTAGACACGAACGAGTTTATTTTTTCTCAAAAATCTTTTCCTTGTTTTTTGTTTTCTTTTTTTTTTTCTTCTTCTTTGATTTCTCGTTTTCGCAGTTTCTTTGATCACTTTGCCTAATATTTCTTGTGATAATAAGAAACCTTTTTCATTTCACAAGAAAATCGGTTCGATTCGAAATCAAAAGTATCGATGAGGTGCATCAACGGTAGGCGGTAGTGGCAGAGAGTACCTACTTCAATTGAAATTATTGATTCCGAGAACTTGGCCACAGGTAAACTCGGCAATAAATTTCCCTTCAGGTTCAGGTCAGTGAAGAGATAGCGCCCTTGTAGATGTTTATCATCATTTGCAGTCCACTAATGGTTGCGTCATTAGTAATAGGTACATTTATTTGGGTTTTTTCGTCTCCGGTTGGTTTGCAAATCATCAGATACATAAGGTAAATCCAAATCCAATAGGTGGATTATAATTTAAGAAGCAAAAACGAGGAAGAAACATAAAAATATAAAAAGTGAATGGAACAGCAGTGAGAGGGAGGGATCGAGAACTAGCGAAGAAGTAGTGGAGAACTAAAACTCAACTCGAACAACACACAAGACATTTTTTTTTTCCTCTTAAAAGTCAGATTGGATTTAGAATTCGGTCGCGGCAGGGAAGGTGGCAAAACAGGTAGGACCACTTCTTGTTGGTGGATGTGGATGTGGATGGTGCGCTGGTGCCCAACCTGGGCCTGTTGAAGCCTGTACTAGCCGCGATTATGCGACAGCTACAGCAAACAACGCATACAAGAACCAACACACACGGTCTTATGTATTTCTTTTTTTCACTGCGCGTACAAAGATAGATATCTAGAGATACCTACATTGGATGAAATAAATGAGATACAGAGATAGAGCATTGTGTGTGACAAGTACCTTCCAAAGGCTGCGGTATGATTGAGAGGGGTTTTTGCTGATTATCTGCTATCCTGAGGCCGTTTGCTTGTAATATTTTGCAACAAAAGCACTTAAATTTCACTCATTCACGGTCGCCACTCAAGATATCTTTTTCTTTCCTTTCTTTTCTTTTGCTTTTTGTATTTCACACTTGAAAATTGTGATTATGATTCACCTTTTTTTGTATTCAATATCTACACGAAACTTACAACTGTGTGTACACACACTGTGTATAGAGCTAGACTCTCAAAAATTTCGAAAAAAAAAAATAAAAAAAAATGGGACGTAGTCGTGCAATCCGATGCAACCACAACAGACTAGAGAGTGCAATGAACACGAATTTATTGTAATTAGATCGTTTTCTTATTTCTTGTTGTATCTATAGGTATAAAATTGAAATTTTATTTCTAACCACAAACTGAATTACGCGAATATATATGTAAAGGCAAACGAAGGGGCCACTTTTGTAACGCGCGCGTACGGTATCAGACTATTAGGGCAGTGTACAAAATCACCTCGCGGTTGGTGTACCCAGTTTTCTCTCTGAATGGAGAACAAACTCATTTTCTCAGATACAACTCTGTGTAGTCCGAGATACAAATGAATACGATCGTTTCATGTTTGAGTTCGGTTGGCATTCGACTCGAACATGAATGAGAAGCAAGTTGAGTGCTTTGTGATTTGTTGTTGTTTGGTTTTATGTATAGCTAATGGTAGACAGAAATAAGTTAATGAGTTCTCAGAGGTGAACTCGGTTGGGTTTTATTATTGGTTTGGTTGTTGCGTTGTTGGTCGGGTTAAAAAGAGTGACACAACACAATCAAACACTGAGACGATGAAAAAAGTCTGATAGGAATAACAGTGGAGGAACGAAAAAGGTGACACTTTTATTGTTAACATTAATAAATAAATAAAAATAAATAGGGTGGCGCTACAGAGCGAGGAGCCCCTGGGCCTAGCGCATTTCTCACAACCATGCCTTGTGAGGGAATGGAGGGGACCTATAATTTTATGCCGGATCCGAACGGCTAATTGAGAAAGCGCTTTTCATGGCATGAATTTACTAACGGAGGACTTGCCAATTCCTCGCGAAAGGCGATACCCGGGAAAAAACATTTTTGCGCCTCTGCTGGGATTCGAACCTCGAACCTCTGGGTTAGCAGGTGGACATGCTAACCATCGCACCACGGGTACCACATAACATTAATACAGTTTACAATAACAGCTCTAAGAATCTGGGCCTGAATTCGTCTAAATTTTAGGTAGGTACTGAAAAAAAGTATTTGAAAACCTGAAAATGTTACCAAAATTTATCGGCTATCGTTCGACCGCTGAAAGAGAAGTTACATGAAAAAGTCTTTTGACCATACTGTCGACAATTGGAGGATAACCGTCTAAAAAGCTACGGAATCCAGAGTAGTGGGGGTTTTTCGTGAAGAGGAAATTTTACACGAAAAGGGCTTTCTTTTGACAAATGCAAGAAAACAATGACAGGTACATATCATAGCGGGACAAAAGAATAATTTGTGTGCAGTTGACTTCACTTCGTATTCGATGACGAACGATGTTCAATCCATTCCTTCACAACCATGCCGTTGTAAGAAATTCGCTCCCGCTCTGTTGAAGGGATGTGTTAAAAGCACATGTACATGAGATGATAGTAAAATACCTATCGTTCAATCACTGTGAATTTACATGATCACCGTCTAAAAAGATCCCTAATGAAACCCCAGATTTTTTAGGAAGGAAGATCTTTTGCTTCTTATTAGAAATATAACCAGTGAAACAGTGATGTACATGTAGGCAACGATGAGTTCCAGAGGCCTATGTGCGGATGATTAATTATATTTAAGAAGGAATAGTGACGAACGTAAAATGTCCGGTTTGAATCAATGAAGCCGTCCAAGTCGCAGCATTTGTACACAAACGAAGTTTCTTGAGTCCTTTGCATTCTATAGCAGTCCTTGAATACCTGCTGGAAGATGAAGTATAGAACACCAAAGTACATCAACTATTTTTTGATCACAATGGAACTATCATAAGCGAAGATCTTACATCCCTGTAAGAAGCAACTTGTGATGCCGAGAGCCGACTTCAATCATCGAGCTAGCTATGGGTGGTTGAAATGGAGAGAAAACTCTGCCATTTTCTGTGATAAAATACTCCCTAAGTTGAAGAAAAGACCTACAACGCGGTTGTGTGTCCAGCACTCATATTTAGTTGACAATCTGTACAAAAGTATGAGACTAAGTGACGGCGGCTGAGATGAAGATTCTTCATATAACAGCAGAAGTAACAAAGCTAGATCAAAGTTAAAGCTTTAACGCTTTGAAAAAGAGAGTACAACCTGCTTAATTGGTACTGTCTCTATCAAAGGAAATTTCCACAAAACCCTTTCGAAAAGGTAATATTACGAAGGTAATAATATGCGGAATTTCACATAGCTGGTGGGAATTCTCTGTGTCTAAGGCTTTAATAATAAATAAAAAAAATGTTACTAGAAATCTAAAGTTCCAATCATTAGAACGATTCCTAGACAATTAATCAACAAAGATTAATATTCATTTATAACCGTCCACTCATTTAAATCGAAAGACTCAGCATAGATTCACAATGAGTAGAAATGAGTATTTTTAAAACATAGCTGGCAGGAACAATTGAAACAATATCATTATCAGATAAGTATGTGTGTTTGTGTATACCAGTACATCAAAACCACTACCAGTTGACTTTAGTTATCTCGGTGTTATTTTTAATCCATTATCATGGATATAAAAGTAAATCAAAGCAGTCGTCAAATAAAAAGAATGTCAAACACTTGAGTGTTTATTGTCCATTCTCACTTTTACTTTGGACTTTCGACCTAAACAACAAAAGACTTGGGGCCTCGCTAAGACTTTGGTCAACTCTTTCTTCTTGCGTTGATTATTGAATTTCACCATTTTTCAAAGTGAAAAAGATTTAGGCTTGTTATTAAGTCCATTAGCATCGCTTCAACAAATTAAAAGCTAGGTTCCCCGGTTTACATAAGTAATTATCGTACTCTTGAAAAAAGTGTTCGTGCTTTTTCCTTCTCGGTACAAGAATGTTAAACACTGTCAAACATCCACGTCTACTTAAATGTTACCATATTTTCAGCTTAAATGTTTCCAGAAATCATGTCATTTGAGAGAGTTATATTTTTCCAACACTTCACTTCTTAGACATCATAGCACATTCACAGAAAAAGTTAGCAATAAAAAACTATTGGCTCTGTGTCTATTATAGTTTTGAGCTCTAGTTCCTCTGCTTCCGACATATTTCTTTAAATATAATAAACATAATTCAAAATCACGTCAAAGATCTTTAGTAACCTACAAAATATTTGAAAGTCGTGGACCAAATTACATTGTTTCAGCTTCCAACAGCGTTTTGACGATGTCAGTGTTTTGTTTGTTTTCCTTTTAGGTGAAATTTGAAGCACGATGAAACCGAAAATGCGTTACGATTGAGAAACAAACAACTAAATGTGTTAGATTAAGTAGGCTAGAAAATGAGATTATATAGTTAAGTTTGTGCGATGATGAAGCGTCCCCAACTACATGCGTATGTACTGGGACAATAGGTATATCTATATCTATATCCGAACCTCATTAGAAGACTATTATTTTGCCTCTCAAACCACATCGAAGCTGATCCGTCCGATGAAGCTCGGGCCCTACGGTGATCGAATTGAGTAAAGTAAGCAAAGTAGTTCCTAACTTCGCGTTGCGATAGGAATATGGGCATGAAATGTAGTCTATGTAGTCTAGAGATAACAAAATACTCTAACGGTGTAAGCATTTTTGAAATCACTACACTATTTTCAAAGTTCCCGATTATTTTCCCGTTCTCCTCCCGTGCGCGTGGGAATATGGGGATAAAATAAAGTCTATGTTACTCGGGGATACACCAGCATTGTAACGGAGAAAAAAAATTGAAATCGGTTCAGAACACTAAGATCATGTTTATGTTCCCGTTTTCATTCCCAAGGGAAAATTTGGGAGAAAATATAGCCTATGTTATTTATAGAGAAATTTTCAGTGCACTTGCTAGCACAATGAACTTCTTAAATGTCAACGTAGAAAAAAAGCACATAGCTAGAGGAAAAATATTACAACCTTTCCAAAATGAGCTAAAAGGACTAGAGCCTCTTTAATTTGAAAAGAGGATATTTCACTAGTTCTCACACTCTCTTTTTTTATTGCTCCCGTTGCGAAGGGAGATATGCAATGCCCTGATGCTCCCTGAGCTTGTTATGCCTGCTTATTTGTTTTATTCTCGTTTTCTATAGGCTCTCAACGAAGTTGTAAAACAAAAAACTATCTACAAGCTCATTTAGTCGGCGGCTTAAATACCGCGCCATTTTGAATTTTGAATTTGGCTTTGACCATGGTGTGGATGTTAAAACAATGATAACATGATTCTTTCGAGATCACCTTGCTATTGGTACCGTACAAGAAGCAGAAGAAGAACCTTAAATATCAAAAGATTTATAGAAGAATACATTTCTTGAGAAAAGCAGAAATATCCTCTTCTCCCTTCTTTTGAACAAATGTTCTCCAAAAAATCTCCAACTTTTCCAACTTCTTTCGAAGTTGTAGCCTAATTTTCCTGGACTCACAAGACATCTGCCCTTTACTGTGTGGTGTCAGTTGTATAAGGTTCTTACCAAAAAACAAAGACTCACTCGAACTTAAACTCACCACGCTGCCACAAACGTTTGGGGGGTATTTCGAGTAATTCTAGTGTCGGATATTGAGTATGTTCACATTTAGCGAAAACTAAAAATAGTCCAAACGAGAGAAAAACAAAATGAAAGAAAAAAAAACACAACCAAAAAGCACATAGAATGAGATAACCAAGCACAAAATGATCGACAGAACAGAAAAAGCAGAAAAAGCAAATAGGAAAATAAAGAACAAATTCAATTGAAATAACTTTAATAGTCGTGTGTTGTCGTAGTACCAGCATTCGACAAGTCGAGATCGACGTATCTAGCTATGAGTAAGCCCGATCAGCATTCAACTCCTATAGACGAACGGTCGCAGCCGGCTGGCTGTGGCAGCGCAGTACTTAAGTATATGCCGCACCCTCTGTCACCACCACCACCGCCTTCATCAACGGCTGCTCCGCCGCACCGTCCACGAACCACCCCGTCTTACATAGTTACTCACCACACAGTCCCACATGTCAAACTGACGTCAATTAAAAGCATTTTATAAATATCATAGAGAAACGGTGTGGGGCACACAGCAGGCGAATTGCTAGTCAAATAAACCCCAAAGAGTTGAACCTGGATTTGAATGTGTGTGTTTGTGTGAGTATATTGTACAAACTGACAGTGACGCCAGAAAAACAAAAACAGAACGCCAATGAAAAAGGAAATAACAAAACAAAACAAGATCGCGGAGCGAAGATTGTACACAAGTCGTGTTCGCATAAATAAATCTCTTCCTCTATTCTCAGCTGCAGCACATCTATGTATGGGGCCATGTTGAGGCCGCTACTGCACTGTGCCGTTATTTTGGGACACCATCATCATCATAAGCATCTGCGATGTGCTTTAAAGCAACGCAGATCATTTTCCTTGTCATTCACGCTTCACGGGCGCTCGCGTTCGCCACCAACCACAAATGGCAAAACAGCGCGCATCACATCATTGTCTTCAGAATCGAGCTCGAGGTGGTAAAAGGTAAACTTAAGACTCTGAGCACACTCTGAAGGTTTCTAGATTTTTTTTTACTTCATTCCTCTTAAAGTAGGCGTTGGAGCCTGAGATGTTGTTAACTGCAGCTACAACTACTGAAAGCACGATCGCTTTTGGGAAACCTATGCCCAAATGGAAGCGAATGGTACTGCATGTTGCACACGATGTGGTAGGAGACGTGTATGTGTACACTGTACACACGCCTTTTTTGAGATGTTTTGCAGTTGTTGTGTTGCGGGAGCAAAACATAAACAGCGATTGGAAAAAAGTTTTATTTTACATTGTTGCCAGAGAGCATGTTATGGAAATGGTAACTTTGGTTTGACACTTTGAAGGGAAATGTGGGTTATGTAACAACAGATGTTCAATATGGAAAAAGAGATTTCAACTTTTGAAAGAATGACCTCTGATGACGTAAAAGTAAGGAAGTTATGATAATATCATATCGGTGGATGTAACTTGTAACATGATTAGTCAAAGACACAAGAAAAAGTATTCAAAGGCAGTATTTTAGGTACGTCCTGGTTTAGTCATAGAGAATTCAAAAATAAAATTTGATAGGATTATCGCTTTTGTCTCTCGAAGAACGAGAATGACTGATTTGAGTTTTTCCTACCATTTTAATTTATAGGTTCTCAAAGGAGTTAGTACCTTGGAAGATCAGAAGTGATCACTTCACTAACTCTCTTGATTAAGAAGGACAATGAATAACAGGCGAAACAAGCTCGAAACCCAGTACAATTCTTTGAAGGATTCCTGTAAGCAATTGGCTCACCGACCAATTTTGGTCAGTTCTGAACGGCTTGGTTACAAAACCCTCTTCTTCACAGTAGTACTTAGCAAATTCCATTGCGAAAAAGTATTTTTGGTGTAAGCGGCATTTAAAATCTCGGCCTCCGTATTGTTTGACGCTTTTACCTCAAATATTAGGTACCGCACCTGGCAGCATAGCCAAGTTCATGCAAAGTGGCATCACGGGCAATAGCGAAAGAACTGGTTACACTAATTTATCTGGTAGTGGCTTTTCAACAATGGCGATAGTGAGACTTCTGGAAGAATATGAAAAGAAGACAGACGTCCACATCAACAGCAGCAACCAAAGAAAGTAAGGCACTCAATACAACGTAATTGAAACTATCGAATTACCAAACCTCCTTAACATAATAACCTATTACGTTTAGGAAAATTTACTTTACTTTACCAAATAGTTGTTGGAAACTTTTTTCTGTTGTCTATTTGTCTGACTAAGTCAACAACAAGCTTAGTCCAAAAAAGAACGCCAGAGATTGAAATCGCGGACATAAACGTCGGTCTTCAATGGCTTATGTATGTAGCTTAAAAGCTGTATAGCCTATAGCCAAAGTGAGCCTTAGCCGTAGAAGCTGCTGCTTTTCTACAAAGTTTCCTTGTTCGCATTTTGCACAGTATGCTTAATACTCAAAGTCTTTGAAGCTTTTCAGTGGTTAATAGTGGCAAACGTGTTGCTTTCTCAGACAAAAGTTTCCTGATACCTTATGGAATAACTTCTCTATCATCACAAAATTCCGACATCGGCTTGGGTTGCACCAAAAAATAAAAAAAAACTTCAGATCAACTTTTCAAAAGCAAATTTCAAACGATAAAAATCAAACTCCCCAAAGACCAATTCTGTTGTGATGTCAAAAACCAGCACTATCGTCGAACCAACAAGATTTCCAACTAATTGAATGTGTCACTGCAATCAATTGCTCTTTCCATACTTAGCTTTGAAACACGAGTTTATTCATATCACTTCTATGAGATAAATCATACTAAGTACTTCAACAGGCACAGCATTTTACACCTGGACCGTTTCTTCAGACAAACGCACTTAAGAGTTGTTCCAGAAACGCCAGAAATCCAAAACCGAACACACGCATGTGCGCAACTCAGTTCCCCCATATTAGATAGAAGCTCGTAAAACAATCTTTCCTCCAGCAACAACGGAAACCAATGACAGTCACAACAACAAAAACTACAACAAAAACGATAACAAGTTTCCGATAACACAGTCAGGTGGCGGTGAGAAAGGGGCAACAACAGCACCAGCAACACTCTTGTTGAATAAAACGAGTAACGAATGTGACCTCACGAAGTACCCACTAGCAAGACGCAAGTTTTTTAGCTTCCAGCATCCACTTTAAATGCTGCATCCATTCAGCAGCAGCAGCAGCAACCGCTGCCACTGCCACATCTGTTAACCAGAAGCAGGCACAAGAACAACAACTCTACGTAATCGCTATCATCATTTATTATTGAGTGTAGTCGATCGAGTTGAACCCCATTGCGAGTGTCTTTACGTATAGAGCTGGTATCTGTATCTTTATAGCAAACAAACAACCGCAAATCTATTCTTTTGCACCTGGAAATAGTTGGGCCTTAAAGTTATTATTACCTAGCGCAAATAGGTTTATTATTTGTTTTTGCCGCGTGTATGTGTCCTAATCTCCAATCGATTGCCGATACGACAATAAAATTTAATAAAATGCGAATGAAGCGAAACACTTGGGTGAGCGTTAGAGTCACTTGCGTCGTTATTTGCGGTACGCTAACGCAATGTTGACTTCCTTTCTCTTTATTTTTGTTTTTTTTTTTCTAACTGTTTTTTCCTGTCAACTTGGCATATAGGATGCGAAAAAGGTTGGCAAACTATTGATTTACGGTTCAATCAAGTAAGTTATTTATGCCAAGGTACCTTCTTCCACTGGCAAAGAACCAACCAAGTAATTTTGTGATGATTGGAAGAGGATTTATGAAGAAAATTATGACTGGGCGGATGTGGGATCTGTGGCTTAGGGACAATGTAGTGGAATAGTGTTGCACACACGATTGAAGAAAATTGTAACTATGACTTAAGGTATAGCGCAAAGGGGAACATTTAAGTTTGCAAAACGATTTTCTTAGTACAAATCTCAGAGGTTTGTTTGTCTAATTTCTTTGAAATCTTAGGCTAACATTGGCAGGATCGGTTAAGCTAAGTGCATGAGAGACAAAAAACTTTCATCGCACTGGAATGCGCAGTGTCACAGTGTCATGCCAAAAAGTATGACAAGGGCAAACAAAATAACCATTAGTTATCTCTGTGTAAAAAACCTTCCGAATTTCACGAAAAAGTTGTTCAGAACTTCAGCACCACTTAAGTTTAGTGTCTCAGAAGTTTACTGTCACACATGACACGAGCTTAGTGTCACGATCATTTCAGTAGCTTGACGGAACTGGCTTCGCACGTACATAAGTAAAAATCAGCCTTGGCGAATTTAGCCACCGTCTTACTATACTTAGCTTAGCTACACCACGCTAAAAATATCAGAACAAAGACAATTTTGAAGAGTAATTTTACGCCTTATGTCATAGAGAAAGTTAAAGACCTGCTGTCAAAAACATTCAATATCATGTTTGTCAACATTAAAGCCCTTTTAGACGATATTTTTGTTTCAGTTTCAGTTGAGGTATCAGTTAAGCTTTCAGTTGCATTGATGTCTGAACTGAACTGAAGCGTTTTACTGAAACGCAAACTGAAACTGATGAAATTTCCATAAGTTGTCAGTGAACGCTCAACTGAATGCAGGACTGACATCTAAATACACTGTCTTTTAACTGAACTGAAAACTGAACTGATAACTGAACTGATCGTCTAAAAAGACTTTTAGTAATGGATTTACATGTATATGCATGCAGTGGCCTGAAGTGCAGAAAAAGAAGACACAAGATATTAAGCTCATACTTTACTGATAGAGAGGGAAGACGTCTGCGCTTCCTTAATTTATAGGAAAAGTTCTTCCAGCCGATGGAAAATTATAGTAACAGTTGAGCATGTTAATCCTCAGTATATAGGAGCTTCATCTGCACCATAATTTTGATTGTTCAGGTGCCAGTTTATCTTGTGAAAATCATTGAAATAACAAAAACAGTAAATAAAATAGTAATAATAAAATAATAGAATTAAAAAAATAGTGCGTGGAGTCCCTCCGCGCGGAAGAAGTGAAACTTCCTAATGTGGAAATGAAAATAGGAAGGGGTAGAAATAGATTTTTAGTGAACTCATATTGTTTCTTTAAGACTAACTTTATTAACATTGCTTACAATTCACAAGTGATCGCATCTTTTAAGCTGAATGTCGCGGAATTGATACAACTGTTATATCAACAAATTGCGAGCAGTGCCGAAAAGTATGCAATCGATAATCCGAGCTAAACGTTTAACGCAACCTTGTTGGGAGTCGCATAAGAAGTTTCACTTTAAAAAGAACTGCATTTCGTTTTGAAAACCAAATCTGTCAACAAGTTTTAACTGATTATACCCAGTTTCCAAAAGTGATATTGGTTTTCTCGTTTTGTCTTTTGTGCTTCACAATCCATACCCGTCCCGCTTTACTTTTCTGCACCCTCTGTACTTGCAATGCAGATGCTGTTAAATTCACCATAAGTCCATAAGCAAGCAAACACTGTTGAACTTTATCATCATGCTGTCTTCTCTTAAAGGTCTGCTCTCAAAAAGCTCATTCTCTGTTTTGGGGGAAATACACCAACTGAAAATAAAACCTACTTGTTACAAAAGGACGGCCCCTCGCAAATTAATTGGATTCACGTGTGATCTGTGACATTCATCGACGCGAAAGCTGCAGCAACAACAAAAGTGTAGGCTGTGGGAAGATTTTGTTAAGACAACTGCACAATCGAATGTATAATTTTCAATAATTAACCCACGCATACTCGTGGTCTTTGTTTGGATTTTATCATGAGTATGGACACATAAAATCAACAAAGTGTATAATTAAATAAAAAATGCTTTAGCCACTCGCAGGAAAATCCAGAAATGACAGCTTGTTATGCAATTTTAAGATATCGGAGAACTTGTTTTTATTTTTTTAATAAAAAAAAAGAAAAGAAACAGCGAGTAGCACGTGCGCATGCTCCAAACCCGAACAGTTCCACTACTCCACATGCAAATGATTTGCTTCACCTAGATAATAGTTAGGTCTTATGGAGCCTCGTTATGGATTTCTTTTATTTTCATATTGCATGACGAGGCTAATTTATTAAATACAAGAGCTTAGCACATGATCGGAAGTAAATTTTATTTTTATTTATCGCCCTGATCTCAGCTGTAGACAACGACGACGCGACGCTTTAAAGACTTGGTGGTCGATTGTGTTGACTTGGCTTGAAGCAGTGAAACTTGTTTTTTGAGGAAGTTGTGATCGTTTTGAAAGGAACTTACAATTCAGTCAAATGCACAATTGGGTCGTTCGTGTTCGAAAACTTATAGAATTAATAATGAATGCGACGATTTTCTGTTGAAGTAGAGGCACTTAAGACTTCTTGGCTTAATAAAAGTTGTATTGTGAGCGCCGATAAAAATTTTGTCTGAGGTTAGGTTTAACACCAATAATATTTATAACACTTTGAATGACTTAAGGAAAATACATTCATACACGTTTCTGAAGCAATACGAATTAAAAAGAATAAATAGTCTTTGAATAGGTACGAGTAAGTATCCAAAAATATTAGGTTCGTTCGTTGAAGCCCTGGGGTCAAAGCTCTGAATGTCAAATTAAACGTTATTTGAGCCCTGGGCTTTCCCTCAACTCGCCCCAGGTTTTTGCTGGGGTAAATTTAGGTAATGAACAGGGCTGTCAAATGGCATGTGTTTTTGTTTAAATGACAGGGATGTGTGGTGGTTCAACGTTTTCTGAGAACTGGAAAGCCCAGATTTTTTTGACAACTCTTGGGGCTATCAAGGAAACCTGGATCAACCCTGGGTAAAGTTCAACGAACGAACCTATTACGTTCAACAGAACATGGTTGGCAAACTACAACGAAGTTCTTCGAATGAACCTTAAATAGAAAATTTAAACTATCGAAAGAACAGTCTGCTTGAATGAAAAAAGCTAAACAAAAGGTAAAGGGTGTTTTTCAAGAAGAAATAAAA
Organism: Melanostoma scalare; assembly: GCA_949752695.1. Classification (NCBI taxonomy): domain Eukaryota; kingdom Metazoa; phylum Arthropoda; class Insecta; order Diptera; family Syrphidae; genus Melanostoma; species Melanostoma scalare. The sequence goes on from OX456985.1 coordinate 3,041,648, forward strand.
AGCATAATTTAATTTTATGACCAAAAACTAAGATTTGTTATAAAGATATTTTTGACCACTTTTTGTAGCATTTGGGGTAGAGTTGGCACTCTAATAAAACAATGTCCCGAATATTCTCTTAAAAGGCGTCAATAGCCTCGGGCTTATTCAAGACAATCGACTCCACAAAAAATAGTCCAGCGGAGTTAAATCGCCCTATTTGAAGGTAACTCAGAGGATTAAAATTCGAAAATATATGAAAATTGGAGTCAAAAGTGATTTCGTTTAGAAACAATTTACCTGAGGTGCTCAGTGGTCGTGCGGCTTCGATTTTTTCAAGATGAAATGACAAACCAAACTGAGCACAAATCAAATGACAGATGATTTTGACTGATCAGTGGCACTGGGAATGGGTTAAGGATTGTAGAATAATGGGAGGGGATAATTTAATAGCAATTTCATTTTACAGGAAAATTTTCAAGGTAAAAAAAAAAAGTAGAAACACTACAAGTAAACTTAATTCAGGAGATAAAGGAGAGTGCTCTGCTGCTATTACTTGCTTACTTAGGTGGTCATTACAGTTCGGGGTGAACCTGGGCCTCAACTAACATCCTCCTATTACGACTTCGATTTCGGGCGAGCTCTCTTTAGTTTCGCACTCTCAGTCGGTTGAAGTCTTCTTCCACTTGATTGCGCCAGGCGAAGTCATTCCCTTCGGGACTAAAGATCATTCGGAGAATTTTTCTTTCGAAACGACCAAGGGTTTCCTCATCCGCTTTCAATAAGGTCCATGCTTCCGCGCCGTAAAGCGGGACTGGGATGATCAAGGTCTTATACAGGGTTACCTTGGTTTTTCTGGAGAGGGTTTTGTTTATCAATTGCCTTCCTAATCCAAAGAAGATACGGTTGGCAAGAGTTATTTTCCGTGTCTATAGCGGATCCTAGGTAGACGAAGTTCTGTACTACCTCGAAGTTATGTCTGTCGTGAAGTTTTGTCCAATTCGTCGATGTTCGGCGTCCTTGTTTGATGACAGCATATACTTCAATTTGCCCTGATTAAACATCAAGCTCATTTTTGCCGCTTCTGTTCCTATACTCGCAAAAGCACCTATGACATCACGCTTTTTTCTTCCCATTACGTCAATATCCTCTGCGTAGGCGAGTAATTGTACAGACTTTTGGAAGATTGTTCCTCTGGTGTTGACGTATGGGTTTCGTACAATCTTTTCAAGAATGATGATGAAGAAATCGCATGACAGTTTATCGCCTTGTCGAAAGCCTTTTTCAACATCAAATGTCTCGCTGACTTCTTTACCGACCTTGACGGAGAAGCGTGAATTGTCCAAAGCCATCCTACATAGTCATACAGCTCGTCGCTGCTCGTTTGGTATCTTGTAAGGCATCCAATTTGAGCGCAGATCAAAATATTATTGGTAGTATAAATTAGGTTATCATTTTAACAATTAATTTTTCATTTTATTATTTGGTAACATAAAGTCAGATTCACGAATTGACGTCAGATTATTGTCTCCGATTTCAAAACGTTCTCAAAACCTTCTGGACTAAGGAAGTATTGAAACAATATAAAACTGTAGGTACTTTGATGAGAGGCCGCACCCAAGCGATACTCCAGTGCCGAGGAAATCGCTGAAGAAGAACCAAGCCATAGTTCCGAACATACAAATTAAGGCACGTAAATTAAAGCTAGACACGCATCTTCAACATTTGTACTCTTTCGAATAGGAAAACTCAGTTTTTAAAAATATTTTTTGAAAGCATGAAAATTTAAAATTGAATTTTTATTGAGTACAGGGAAAAAATCTTTGCAATGAAGACCTTCTTGCCAAGTGTAATTGGCTACGGACACATAGCCACATTTTGCCTTCCCCTTCCTCCACCTTGCTACAGTATTCAAAGGCCAACAATCTCTGAATTCAATTCCCTGAATTTTAAAGAAAACAAAACAAAACCAAACTCGATTATTACTAAAGCAAAACGCCTCTTCTCCAAATTGACATTAAAAAAATAGAAGATGAAACAAAAAACATTGGCATATCAATTATTACTACCAGCCCACCAAAGTCCATGTCCATTTCAATCAATCACTCAAAATATTAACCTGAACATCGTACAAAACACCCAAGTAACAAGAATTACCAGCAGCCAGGTCAGAAAGTCCCAAACAGTGGTTAAGATCAGCAAGCTACTAACGCAAAAGTCATAAAGTATGCCGAAAGCCGCAAATCCATCTCCTCGGATGTTGCATCGCAAATTAAGGAAGCAATTGATTCTCTGTCCCAGCCACCATCTGATGGTTGCAATGTTTTTTTTTTGTTCTGTTTTTTCTTTTCCCTTCTAAAGTCGCCAGCCTCCACCACAACTTTGCTCAGTCTGGTGCGTGCAACAAACTCACAATACCACAATATTTCTTTAACCGTTAAGAACTGAAATTGAAAAATGAGGAAGAAACCGAAAATTGTCAGAGTTCTACAAGGGAAATGGAACAGCCACCACGGCCACCACCGAATCCCATCCAAATCAAAGTAAAATAAAAAAGTGGTAATGCTTCCTTACCGCACCATACGCCCACCAATCGACCGTCGCGTCACGTCGCTGTCGCCCCACAACCATAAGCCTTACGGTAATGAGCTTTTTATTTGCTGTCAGCATGCAGCACGACGGAAAATTTGCATGAAAGATCCAACTTCGTCGTCGCGTCGACTCTCCTGTTTGCTCAGCTCCTTTTGGTCGTGTGTAACCCTCATCCGGCACATTTGCATGCCGTCTTCGTCGCCATTGTCGTCGACGACAACGACAACGACGCCGACTATGTGCTGGACCAAGAACAACAAAACCAGTAGCACTCCAGCAATCTGTGCCAATTCAGGGTAATCTCTTTCCAATAACACTGTCGCAAATGTTGAAGCAGCACAGAAACAAGCTGCCCCGTCGCCGCACCGCAAAGCCGCCATCCGTTCCGTGGTCGTGTGTCATGACAAAGCCAAATGAAGAACTGGTTGCCCCCCTCCCATTCCCAACGATGATGATCATGATCTGGTTCTTATGTGACATAAACCAGGTTAAGATCTTTAACAAGAACAGTTGTTTCGAGTGAGAAATTCAGTTCGGTTTTTATTGATTTTAAAAAACAAACCTAACCAAGAGATCGAAGTTTGATCCAAATGAGGTGTTTCTACAAAAGGTTGCGGCAATGCCCACTCACTTGCATCTAATTGGAGCGTAACCAATCAGGTGTCTTCTGCCAATTGAGGTTAAGTTTAAAATTCGTTTGTTACATAATATGAGCGCATCGAGCAACAACTTTGAGCCATTCACTTGGATATGCTTGGTGGGACTCGCGTGTGCACGATGCAATTTCACGCCATCAGCCTCGATCGAAGAGAGAATGGAAATCTTTTATTGGGTGTTCCTTGGTGTAAAATATAAAGAGCGATCTTCTGTAGCATGACCAAAGGTGATTTGGAAAAGGTGATTGCTTTGATTTTTATAGTTCATTAGACCTGGGGGATGCGGTTGGAGCACATGTTGTATGCCAATGATAATTGTGTAACCCTGTCATTATAACTGAACGTTATGTGGTTAATGCATTTAAACGTTAAGCCGTATTTGAAGATGTCGAAAATTTTGTCGGTAAATTTAAGTGTCTGACGTTCTATGAAGATCGCTAGGAACATACCCACGATGAAGTTGATGCTGATTTTGAGCACATGAGGCTGAATGCAATCATCAAATAAAATAAACAACATACAAACCTATGACCTACGAATTTGATTTTTACTTCAATTAAAAGTGAACTAAAGGTGTTCTCTTTCTTTATGTAAATCTTATTTACAAGAAATTCTCTAAAAACAGGTATGAACGACAACAGAGCTAAGCATGTTCGAATTAAGCCTTTGCTTTGGGACAAATCACGGGTGCAGTAAGCTGAAAATAATATAAAATTAAGCTTTTACGATGCTTTAACTCTTTCCATCGTTAAATCGCTAAAAAGTCACTAGGTTTCAGCTATGTTCTGAGCGGCAAAGCAACAGCACAATATAAAGCGGATGCCGTTCAGCTTTAAATTTAACCAATTTTTGTTGCTATCCAACTGTGAGTGGTATAGTAATCATTAAAGCCCTAAGATCTGGGGCTAGAAAAACTGCACCAGAGCTTTGGCTTCAGAAAGGGACTTGTTGTCATGGAAGCTATGTGGTTGCAGAAAACTACAAATTGTTTGCTTCAGATTGAAGAAGAGGACATTAGTGCAGATGTAAATAAAAAAAAAAAAAAAATAGGACTGGTTCGCACGAACTTGCGATAGTGAGCTTAGAACAATGTTTAAATCTTAAGGCTGAAAACGCGATTTTAGCATTCGCTCTTCATAATATATTTGGCGGTACAGGAATGCCAACTGCACTTAATTATGAAAACTGAGAAAAATCACATAAAATATAAAAATAAATTAAATTAAATACTCCAAAGACTTCTAGCGAAAATGTAAATCGCCACTTTTTTGCAGTTCTTAATACAAACAAACACTGAAAATTTTATCAAAATCTCCCTTTGAGTCATGCTTTTTTCTACTGCATATTTTGACCTGAACTTTGTACTCTGTGATTTTTGGGGTAGCTGATCACGAATCTGAGGTAGTATTTTTATAATTTTCAAATTCAAGATGGTGCAACAAATTTGTGAACTTCAATCAAATTCCACTAAAATTGGTACACAGTGGTGTTTGGGGATGCTGATCACAAATATGAGCTTAGATATGCAAAATTCAAGATAGCGAATTCAAGATGGTGGCCTAAATTTTGTGGAATTTAATCGTTTCAATGATTAGTTAAATTTCACACATTTTTCCGCCATATTGAAATCGCCATTTTGAATTTTGCAAATATAACTTTGGTTTTGTGATCTACGAACCTGAAAACCCTTGTTTACAAATATTCAGACCAAAATATTCAGTGAAATAATGTTTGTCTGGTTAGTCTAAAATATATGTTCAGTTTCACATATATGCCCACAATGTTGAATCCGCCATTTTGAATTCCGCCAAAATAAACTCAGATTTATGTTTAGCGACCCCAAAAACTCCCGAGTACAAAAATTCAGACCTACACACCCAATTCCAAAAACTCCTCTGTAGGCTGGCCCGAAAATCGGCCAAGCGGTCCAGGTTGTAGATCCATACACGGACAGATAGACATACAGACAGACAGACAGAATTGTAGGGCTCACTTTTTTCGTGTTCTCTATGATCGTAATGCAATGTTTTATTGTTATCTTAAAAAAAATTTACCTAGTACCTATAATTGGAAATAAATAGGGAACTTAAAAACTGCTGGACCGGTTTTAAAAAAATCTTTCATCATTAGTCTGCTATATTGTCCCTGAGTAGCATAGATATAGGGGCATTCGAATGACATCTTGAGCTCTTTCGGTCCTGTTATGCCAAAGTATTACTTCTAACGTTCGTCCAGAGGTACACACATAATTTCTGTTTTTTTGTATTGTGTGCTTTTAACCAACCAAAGAGATAGGTTCGTTCTTATTCAAAGTTTTCTAAATTAAAAATCGACGTTTTTCACATTTTGAGGAGTGCAACAAGATCGCACAATTGAACATTCTTCCTGCATCTAAATTGCCCCGTGTGTTGATGCTATATACAGTAGGATCCGAGCTAATTTATTTATTTATTTATTGAAACAAATTATAAATATAATTAATAAATTTATTTTATTTTTTAGGCATCAAGGTAGCCAGACCATATGATACCGTTTTTTAGCTCAACAAGAATTTAGCAAGCATTTAAGAATTATGTTAATTTTGAACATTTTGAAAGAAAGAATGTGGGTGATCGCATTTTTGGGAGCATTAACTTCAATTTTCGGTCGTAATTCTACCCCTAATAGACAGGCAATAACAAGTTTAGTACAACAATTTGAGTCTACATATTCGTTGTGTGATGTTGCGTGTCAATGAGAAAACGGGTTGGTTGAAAATATCACTGCCGTTCAGGCTTCTTTAGCAAACAATCCAAATCAGTCAATTCCCTGCGTCCGATTGGGTCCAAAGAATCGGCCGCTACAAACGCGACTGGGGTGGCCATATGAACAAAGTCGAGTTCCATTCATAAATGCTTTGATTGTACTTCAACCCGATAGTAAAATTTTTTATGTATCTTAAAAGTTGCCAAGTCATTACTGGAAAATCCATATAAACAAAAAAAAAATTATGCAAAAGACATTTTTTGTAAAATGAAAACACAATTGGATAAATTCCTACACAAAATTTGCAAAATTTTGGGTTTTTTTTTAATATGAAATCTAATTTTGTATCTACAAAAAGTTTTTTGATATTGAAAAAACTCTAATTTTAAAGTACCGCTGTTTCTCCCTCATTAATTAAAACATTGCCCTATTTCTGCGAAAACTATTCGAACTTTTCTAATTTCCTCCACACCATTGTTTTAGCACATGATCAGTATTCCCGTTCTTTTGACCTTTAAAACAAATCTATTTTCATCATTTTGGAGTGCAAAATTTTTACTAAACACAAACATTCAATGAGAACATTTATCACTAACAACGCCTGTAGGTGCATTACATGACTGACTGAGTTGCATTCGTCTATGGAATACATCATACCTACAACCCACATAAAATCAAGTTAACATGGGTCATTCATAAAAACTATATAAATGCAAATCCTATCCATTACACCGCACTTAGCAATAACTGAGCTTATTCCTCTGCACATAGGAGAATATAAAGTTCAAACAAATACCATAGAGGCTGTGTAGCGTATTTGGTTACGCGTGGGCAAAAAACAAAACCAAAAGCTCAATATGGCATGGCGTTTTTCTCACGCTGCCTGGTGCAGTGTGTCCAATATCGGAATTATTTTTAATTTTCAGTTTTTGTTGTTGAAAAAAGGCGTACAGACATTATATAATCTGCATGAAAGTAAATTAACCCCAACAAAGAAATCCAACTTTTTAGCAAATATTTGTAAAGTAAGCGTGTGTAGAGTCATAAAGCGTATGTTTGCTTTCAGCTTGGATTCGCTTGCATGATTGTTTTTCTGTGCATTTTGGAGTTTTTCTTTTTCTTTCCGCCGGCAAAACACAAAAAGAAAGCAAAAGCCAGAGTGACACATTTGTAGTGTCATTTGCTGAAGTACTGACCAGAAACTACAGGAGATAATGCGAGGGAAGATAAGATCATTGAAAAGCCCCACAGGCAGTAGCTTCAATTAGCGCGAGTTTACGGCTATAAACAATGATTCGAGATACGAAGATTGACGATGAGATACATAGATACTCTTGAATACCCTACATGATTTGGTAGAGTAGAAAAGTCACGGTGTGAACAAAAAAATTCGAATCCTGAATCGTGCTCAGGTTAAAACGGTGAACTCATGCATCAATTAATAATTCCAAACACTTGCGGCACAAAGTGCTACGTTCAAATGAATAATTCCACCTTCAATAGAATCATTTGCAACCGAACATAGTCGAGAACTTATTTTCAACGTAAGTGAAGCAGCTGCTGCTTTGAAACTATCGCCGCAGTGCCTTCAGCAGAACAATCTCTCAATTCTTCCATATCTATACCTTTCCACATCCAACAGAGAAAAATCGACTGCTTAAGTGCGAATTAAACGGCGCCGGCGCCCCCAGGTGCTGGTAGTTTAATAAACTGGCGACTAGACCACACCAGCATTCAAACTCGTTACACCGTCGCGTCGCGTCTACCGTCCTAAAGTTCAATCGATGTGAGAGGTTTTCTATTCCCCAGATTCCTCCTTCTCTCCCTCCCTCTCTCTCTCTCTCTCTCTACATCTCTCTCACTCCCCGCATCGCTATCTATCTCCATCTCTCTCTGATTGACTAAAATTCAATTAAAAAAAGTTTAAAATCGACTTAAATTAGATTTCTCTCGCGGTTGCATCAACTGTTCCTCTTTTTTCTAAACACTGACTGAGTCTATATTCATAAATATGTAACGACGACCGATGAGCAATCAACCGTAGCCGTGTTGTGGCTAATGCCTTCGTGGGAAACACTCTATAAGCAATTGGATCTATCAGTGTCAGCGAGGGGCGAATGGACCCAAGCAGTGCGCGGAAGTCCAAACGTTGATTAGGAGCAATGTATTTTAAATCATCGTTTGAAAATCTGAATTGCTAATAAGCAAGAGATTAGGCATAGATACTTCACTGAATATTTTGTTTACGATTTAATCTTGCGAGATGAGTGGCTGGACGCTGGATATACGTACCTGAAAAGAGACAAAAGAGAAAATAAAGAATTAGTTTTGGTTGGTTGAAATTTATTTGTTTAGATTAAATTGAATTTGATTGCATTCATTCAATCGAGTTCTAGTTAACATAAAAAGGCCAAAGATTTGTATTAACATTTATAAAGACACTTCAAGTTTTGAAGGAGATGGCAAAACAAGAATTTATGCTGCAGGTGATAATAGCTCACTTCTACTTGTGAGTGACAAACCCAAACAGATCTCGTCTTAGATGGCGCAATTAAGTGGAAGGACACCTCAAATTTTATTGGTTTCTTATTTACGTGGGAGTCAAATCTCAGAAACCTAAAATTGTTTTTCCATGGGTAGGTATCAGTGGCGTGGCGTGGATATTTTCAAATGGTAAGTCGAGAAAAATTAATCACCTACGAGCCATTCCATATGAAAACGGTCAATCCGAAATGTTGCTATACCTCCGATTTTGCTCAAACTTTGTAGAAATGTTCCTTTGCTATCGAAATACGAAATCGTCAAAGGATTTTTTTTTTTGTAATTTTCCTCTCCCCTCCAGCCATACTCAAAGAACCGAACATAGTGATTTTATGGGCTTCAGACTTTGCACTCTTAAATTGTCTGTATTCAAGCGATTAGGACGATTAAGGTGTCATTTTAAAGTTAATAAAGCATTCTTTTCAAATCAATCAAAAGGTTTAAGATATTTGAGTTGCTTTAGAAACCTGATCCTTTTGAAATCAACACATTTTATATACATTTTGGCCATTTTTGAAGTAGTCCTGTGCCTAAAAATTTTAAAGACTTAAGACTTTTTTAAGACTTAAAGTTGAAGAATAGACTTTTAAATCCTGCCCACTCCCGTACTGATATCTGGCAGTCAAAATTCCCAAAAATGTGCCCAAAAATTGGCTTTTTCCATAACTTAGAAATAAGCTTGTTTTTAATCATCTGTAACTTCAGTGTGCATGCGAATAACAAAATGAAATTTTCAGGACTTATAGTTGAAGAATAGACCTTTAAATTCTACCTACTTTCATTTTGATATCTTTTAGTCAACATTCACAAAAATGCTCCCAAAGATTGGCTTTTTTCAAAAGCTCAAAGTTTGAAAGGGATGTTTGTAAAGCACATAAAAAATTTTGTTTTTTGATCAACTTTGGATTTTTTATTTTGTAATTATTGTAAGGTTTAATTAGGGAAATTTTTAGGGACTTACTATTGATATTTTAGGCACAGGACTACTTCAAAAATGGCCAAAATGTATATAAAATGTGTTGATTTCAAAAGGATCAGGTTTCTAAAGCAACTCAAATATCTTAAACCTTTTGATTGATTTGAAAAGAATGCTTTATCAACTTTAAAATGACACCTTAATCGTCCTAATCGCTTGTATACAGACAATTTAAGAGTGCAAAGTCTGAAGCCCATAAAATCACTATGTTCGGTTCTTTGAGTATGGCTGGAGGGGAGAGGAAAATTACAAAAAAAAAAATCCTTTGACGATTTCGTATTTCGATAGCAAAGAAACATTTCTACAAAGTTTGAGCAAAATCGGAGGTATAGCAACATTTCGGATTGACCGTTTTCATATGGAATGGCTCCTACACAAATTAATAAGGAATAAACAGAAGGTACCTTAAATTCCAAACGTGGATTAATCGAGGCCAATTTTTCTATACTTTGAGTCATTTAGGTTGAAATTCACTTTAAACTTGCAAATAATTCAAAACAATGATCAGTAGAACAAAAAAAAAACAGCACAACAAAACCGAATTCGCCGTACATTACTCTAAGGCGAAAACTGTATTATTTTTTCCAAGCAGAAATTGCAGTAAGACGAAAATGATCGTCTTACTTTTTTCAATAAGAGAACGTGTATTGAAAAGGGAGGCACCGGGGTGGAAGTATATCGTAGGAAAGACAGGGACAAACACAGAATATGTTCTGCGCGGCGATTTTCAATGCTTTGTATTTTGTGTATGTTTTGTGTATTGTGTGTGTATCTCGCAAATTTAAAAGTGCTTGAAGAACATTGTACCTATGTATGGGCACAGATAGGCTGTTGACTGCTTAGTTGTAGACTTATGTTGCTGGTTTTTTCTACGAACAAGGGACACATTTTAAAAGGTAAGACGATAGGAATCGTGTTATATGGACGCCACGCCACTGGTAGGTATTCCCTTTAGCGAGGAGAAGACAAGGCTTTCATGAAAAGAGTTTCCTAGGACTTAGACGTTCGGAATCGTCTCAAAACTGTAGGTAGGTAGGTACTCGAAATGCTTTAGATCCTGTGGTTCCCCGAACTTTGTTGTGCCACCCTATTTACTGAAAGCTAATTGCGAAGACGAATGTGTTGAGCAGTGCAAGGCCGAAGAGTAAAAGAGGGTATGAGGTACAAAAAAGAGGCAAGGTTTAGATGTACATAGTACATATATAGGAATGTTCGACAAAAAATCATATCTACTGTGACATGCGCACTACAAAGGGTGTTTTAAAAAAAACGGGAGGCATTGGGTCTATTAACAGGAGAAGAAAGTCAACTTTTCTAGAGATTATACAATCAATGATAAAACATTTTTTGAATAGTATCTTCACCTCGGATCAACTACTACCACACCGAAAGAAAAAACCTTGGTTGATTCAAACATGTTTCATTGTTAATCAACAATTCATCTAAAGTTGTGAAATTAACCAAGTTTCGTGATGAATACAAATAAGAACGCATTTTCAAATCGAGTATGCTGCCGTGATCAATTTTTTTTCAGGTAAGTATCATAAAAATGTTTAAATTAAGTATGTTCGTAGTTGATTTGAATATTTTCTAATTTTTAACCAACAACGTGATTGTTGATTTCATACTTGATCAACAACAAACATATTTAACTAACAATTAAGGCTGAAATTACAAAAACTATCACGTTTGTGATTGAAATACCAAATACACTGTTAAACTATCACCAATATGTTTGATCAACAATGTTCATACTTCTTTAATCAATAAAGAATAGTTAAAGTATCAGTAACATTTTGAATTCCAATATTTTTCATACTTAAGCCCACAGAAAACGTGAAGTTGCATAACTTTGTTGATCAAGTATGTTCGTGGGAATTCAGCCACGTTTTTATTTGCTCAACAGTTTTAATGTAAAATTTCTATGATAAATGCTTGAATTGAAGTTTGACCTATCAAATGTATAGGTCGAACTTCAATTCAGGCATTTATCATAGAAATTTTACATTAAAACTGTTGAGCAAATAAAAACGTGGCTGAATTCTCACGAACATACTTGATCAACAATGTTCATATTTTACCAACAATTCAGAATTATTGACGAAACAAAAACGTTGTTAAAGTATCATGGACATGTATGTTTCTAGTATCACAACCGTTGCTGGTTAACAATGAAATTGAAAATGACGTTGTTGATTTGAGCAATGAAAATTGTAGCATTTAAATAAATAAAATGAAAATGCTAGCTTGTTCAATTTAAATATGTTCGTGCTTGACGCAAAAACAAATAAGCTTCATGTTTGATTTTACCAAGGTTTTTCAATCGGTGCATCAGACAACTTTATGAATCATCACTAGGCTACTACTGCGAAATAATGTGTGTCAACTCTCAAGTAGCCGCAGATGTTTAGAAAGCTTCCACCGCTTTCACAAACTGCTGCATGCAAAAATTAATATTTGAGAGGAAGGTATTATGCATATGCAACTGGATTCAGTCGATTGCCCTTCAGGAAGCACTACAGCCACTGAAGTCTCTAACCCTACTACAAGACGACAAGTGCATGGTGGGATTCGCCAATCGACTACTTGAAAACCTTACCTGTAATGAAGCGCTCATGCTGCAAATACGTTTTGGTACAGTAAATAGACCTGCTGATCTACCAAAGCTATTTATTGCCTGCTGTTTTGCTTGTCACTAGAGGCTGTAAGAAACTTGTGCTTCTCTATTTGCTTCAAATTAAGTTATCACCCGTACTATCAGCAGCGAAAACGCTAGCTGCAAGTTAATAACGAATAACAAACTAGATTATTAAAGACTTATAAGTTTGATGATTTTCTTCAGAAAGTCCTTGCCTATTCTAACGAGAGAAACCGCGGCTGGAAAGTAAAAACCACGTCACAATCCAACAGCTCAAAGCCGAAAAAGAATAGCAGGTACCGCTGGATGATGGATCTGGCGCTAGTGCCTTTGTGGAGAACGATGACATACCACTACACGCCTCTTTAGGCTCATACACATCGGTCTTCCAAGCGGAGGCGTATGATATCCAAATGGCTATAAGCTATGTTACGAATAATGGCTGGTTGGTAGAAGTATATGTGTTTGCAGCGACAACCAAGCCCTTCTCAACCCGCTAACTACTTCGAAAGTGATCCAGGAATGCAAGAGCTCTCTGAATGTGGTCGGAAGACTCGTTTGGGTTCCAGTCCATCACGGCATAACTGGAAAAAAAAACTTGGGAGGTGAGGATCTCAGACAGTTTTTTTCAGGACCTGCACCGTCACTAGGTCTGCTAGCGTCATCAGTGAGGGCTTCGATCAACGATTGGATCTTGGATTGGATAATTGGTAGAAGAATGTCTCCATTGGATGCAGACAGACCAAACTTTTGCTCCCCAACGTAAATAAGAAGACTGCAACAATTTTGCTATTCCGTAGCAGAAAAGAATGTAGAAAGTTTATTGGCTATGCAACGGGGCACTTCCTTTTTGCCAAACACTTGAACGTGTTAGGCTTAAGAGATACCACACTCTGTGATTCTTGTAGAGAAGATGAAGACACCGCGGAGCACTTTCTCTGATGTGAATGTCCTGCTTTTCTCGCTTTTCTCGGCTCTTTATCATGGCAGTCTTTTGGCTTTTCTACGAACATCTGGAAAGCTATAACAAAAAGAAGGTTGCTATCTGGTATTACAATGGACCGGTATTTAGGTCTGAGTACTCCAGCTGGTATTTTAAATTTTAAAAACTTCCTTCTTCTTCTTTTTTTCATTTCCGGCGTAGTAGTAGTAGTGATGTGAAGTAGTGATCTTGAAGCAATCACAACTCTCCCACTTTTCTGCTTCACACTAGTGATCCGCCTGTGGGGTACGCCGCAAATTTTAAAAACTTCCAACAGAAAAAAAGGAAAGATCGCAATTACCGATAACATAATTGAATTCATCAATGTGACGAAGCAGTGTGACACAAAACCATTGTGCGTCAGATCAAGCCATAGATAGCTGTTCTTTGCAATTCCACTTAACCGACGTCGAGTACAAATCTAGAAAGAGCTAAACCGAACTCGAGGTTGTTTTGTGAAAGATAGGCTCACCGTAAAATCATATTCCTGCCTTTTCACATTTTGAGGAGTGCAACAAGATCGCACAATTGAACATTCTTCCTGCATCTAAATTGCCCCGTGTGTTGATGCTATATACAGTAGGATCCGAGCTAATTTATTTATTTATTTATTGAAACAAATTATAAATATAATTAATAAATTTATTTTATTTTTTAGGCATCAAGGTAGCCAGACCATATGATACCGTTTTTTAGCTCAACAAGAATTTAGCAAGCATTTAAGAATTATGTTAATTTTGAACATTTTGAAAGAAAGAATGTGGGTGATCGCATTTTTGGGAGCATTAACTTCAATTTTCGGTCGTAATTCTACCCCTAATAGACAGGCAATAACAAGTTTAGTACAACAATTTGAGTCTACATATTCGTTGTGTGATGTTGCGTGTCAATGAGAAAACGGGTTGGTTGAAAATATCACTGCCGTTCAGGCTTCTTTAGCAAACAATCCAAATCAGTCAATTCCCTGCGTCCGATTGGGTCCAAAGAATCGGCCGCTACAAACGCGACTGGGGTGGCCATATGAACAAAGTCGAGTTCCATTCATAAATGCTTTGATTGTACTTCAACCCGATAGTAAAATTTTTTATGTATCTTAAAAGTTGCCAAGTCATTACTGGAAAATCCATATAAACAAAAAAAAATTTATGCAAAAGACATTTTTTGTAAAATGAAAACACAATTGGATAAATTCCTACACAAAATTTGCAAAATTTTGGGTTTTTTTTTAATATGAAATCTAATTTTGTATCTACAAAAAGTTTTTTGATATTGAAAAAACTCTAATTTTAAAGTACCGCTGTTTCTCCCTCATTAATTAAAACATTGCCCTATTTCTGCGAAAACTATTCGAACTTTTCTAATTTCCTCCACACCATTGTTTTAGCACATGATCAGTATTCCCGTTCTTTTGACCTTTAAAACAAATCTATTTTCATCATTTTGGAGTGCAAAATTTTTACTAAACACAAACATTCAATGAGAACATTTATCACTAACAACGCCTGTAGGTGCATTACATGACTGACTGAGTTGCATTCGTCTATGGAATACATCATACCTACAACCCACATAAAATCAAGTTAACATGGGTCATTCATAAAAACTATATAAATGCAAATCCTATCCATTACACCGCACTTAGCAATAACTGAGCTTATTCCTCTGCACATAGGAGAATATAAAGTTCAAACAAATACCATAGAGGCTGTGTAGCGTATTTGGTTACGCGTGGGCAAAAAACAAAACCAAAAGCTCAATATGGCATGGCGTTTTTCTCACGCTGCCTGGTGCAGTGTGTCCAATATCGGAATTATTTTTAATTTTCAGTTTTTGTTGTTGAAAAAAGGCGTACAGACATTATATAATCTGCATGAAAGTAAATTAACCCCAACAAAGAAATCCAACTTTTTAGCAAATATTTGTAAAGTAAGCGTGTGTAGAGTCATAAAGCGTATGTTTGCTTTCAGCTTGGATTCGCTTGCATGATTGTTTTTCTGTGCATTTTGGAGTTTTTCTTTTTCTTTCCGCCGGCAAAACACAAAAAGAAAGCAAAAGCCAGAGTGACACATTTGTAGTGTCATTTGCTGAAGTACTGACCAGAAACTACAGGAGATAATGCGAGGGAAGATAAGATCATTGAAAAGCCCCACAGGCAGTAGCTTCAATTAGCGCGAGTTTACGGCTATAAACAATGATTCGAGATACGAAGATTGACGATGAGATACATAGATACTCTTGAATACCCTACATGATTTGGTAGAGTAGAAAAGTCACGGTGTGAACAAAAAAATTCGAATCCTGAATCGTGCTCAGGTTAAAACGGTGAACTCATGCATCAATTAATAATTCCAAACACTTGCGGCACAAAGTGCTACGTTCAAATGAATAATTCCACCTTCAATAGAATCATTTGCAACCGAACATAGTCGAGAACTTATTTTCAACGTAAGTGAAGCAGCTGCTGCTTTGAAACTATCGCCGCAGTGCCTTCAGCAGAACAATCTCTCAATTCTTCCATATCTATACCTTTCCACATCCAACAGAGAAAAATCGACTGCTTAAGTGCGAATTAAACGGCGCCGGCGCCCCCAGGTGCTGGTAGTTTAATAAACTGGCGACTAGACCACACCAGCATTCAAACTCGTTACACCGTCGCGTCGCGTCTACCGTCCTAAAGTTCAATCGATGTGAGAGGTTTTCTATTCCCCAGATTCCTCCTTCTCTCCCTCCCTCTCTCTCTCTCTCTCTCTACATCTCTCTCACTCCCCGCATCGCTATCTATCTCCATCTCTCTCTGATTGACTAAAATTCAATTAAAAAAAGTTTAAAATCGACTTAAATTAGATTTCTCTCGCGGTTGCATCAACTGTTCCTCTTTTTTCTAAACACTGACTGAGTCTATATTCATAAATATGTAACGACGACCGATGAGCAATCAACCGTAGCCGTGTTGTGGCTAATGCCTTCGTGGGAAACACTCTATAAGCAATTGGATCTATCAGTGTCAGCGAGGGGCGAATGGACCCAAGCAGTGCGCGGAAGTCCAAACGTTGATTAGGAGCAATGTATTTTAAATCATCGTTTGAAAATCTGAATTGCTAATAAGCAAGAGATTAGGCATAGATACTTCACTGAATATTTTGTTTACGATTTAATCTTGCGAGATGAGTGGCTGGACGCTGGATATACGTACCTGAAAAGAGACAAAAGAGAAAATAAAGAATTAGTTTTGGTTGGTTGAAATTTATTTGTTTAGATTAAATTGAATTTGATTGCATTCATTCAATCGAGTTCTAGTTAACATAAAAAGGCCAAAGATTTGTATTAACATTTATAAAGACACTTCAAGTTTTGAAGGAGATGGCAAAACAAGAATTTATGCTGCAGGTGATAATAGCTCACTTCTACTTGTGAGTGACAAACCCAAACAGATCTCGTCTTAGATGGCGCAATTAAGTGGAAGGACACCTCAAATTTTATTGGTTTCTTATTTACGTGGGAGTCAAATCTCAGAAACCTAAAATTGTTTTTCCATGGGTAGGTATCAGTGGCGTGGCGTGGATATTTTCAAATGGTAAGTCGAGAAAAATTAATCACCTACGAGCCATTCCATATGAAAACGGTCAATCCGAAATGTTGCTATACCTCCGATTTTGCTCAAACTTTGTAGAAATGTTCCTTTGCTATCGAAATACGAAATCGTCAAAGGATTTTTTTTTTTGTAATTTTCCTCTCCCCTCCAGCCATACTCAAAGAACCGAACATAGTGATTTTATGGGCTTCAGACTTTGCACTCTTAAATTGTCTGTATTCAAGCGATTAGGACGATTAAGGTGTCATTTTAAAGTTAATAAAGCATTCTTTTCAAATCAATCAAAAGGTTTAAGATATTTGAGTTGCTTTAGAAACCTGATCCTTTTGAAATCAACACATTTTATATACATTTTGGCCATTTTTGAAGTAGTCCTGTGCCTAAAAATTTTAAAGACTTAAGACTTTTTTAAGACTTAAAGTTGAAGAATAGACTTTTAAATCCTGCCCACTCCCGTACTGATATCTGGCAGTCAAAATTCCCAAAAATGTGCCCAAAAATTGGCTTTTTCCATAACTTAGAAATAAGCTTGTTTTTAATCATCTGTAACTTCAGTGTGCATGCGAATAACAAAATGAAATTTTCAGGACTTATAGTTGAAGAATAGACCTTTAAATTCTACCTACTTTCATTTTGATATCTTTTAGTCAACATTCACAAAAATGCTCCCAAAGATTGGCTTTTTTCAAAAGCTCAAAGTTTGAAAGGGATGTTTGTAAAGCACATAAAAAATTTTGTTTTTTGATCAACTTTGGATTTTTTATTTTGTAATTATTGTAAGGTTTAATTAGGGAAATTTTTAGGGACTTACTATTGATATTTTAGGCACAGGACTACTTCAAAAATGGCCAAAATGTATATAAAATGTGTTGATTTCAAAAGGATCAGGTTTCTAAAGCAACTCAAATATCTTAAACCTTTTGATTGATTTGAAAAGAATGCTTTATCAACTTTAAAATGACACCTTAATCGTCCTAATCGCTTGTATACAGACAATTTAAGAGTGCAAAGTCTGAAGCCCATAAAATCACTATGTTCGGTTCTTTGAGTATGGCTGGAGGGGAGAGGAAAATTACAAAAAAAAAAATCCTTTGACGATTTCGTATTTCGATAGCAAAGAAACATTTCTACAAAGTTTGAGCAAAATCGGAGGTATAGCAACATTTCGGATTGACCGTTTTCATATGGAATGGCTCCTACACAAATTAATAAGGAATAAACAGAAGGTACCTTAAATTCCAAACGTGGATTAATCGAGGCCAATTTTTCTATACTTTGAGTCATTTAGGTTGAAATTCACTTTAAACTTGCAAATAATTCAAAACAATGATCAGTAGAACAAAAAAAAAACAGCACAACAAAACCGAATTCGCCGTACATTACTCTAAGGCGAAAACTGTATTATTTTTTCCAAGCAGAAATTGCAGTAAGACGAAAATGATCGTCTTACTTTTTTCAATAAGAGAACGTGTATTGAAAAGGGAGGCACCGGGGTGGAAGTATATCGTAGGAAAGACAGGGACAAACACAGAATATGTTCTGCGCGGCGATTTTCAATGCTTTGTACTTTGTGTATGTTTTGTGTATTGTGTGTGTATCTCGCAAATTTAAAAGTGCTTGAAGAACATTGTACCTATGTATGGGCACAGATAGGCTGTTGACTGCTTAGTTGTAGACTTATGTTGCTGGTTTTTTCTACGAACAAGGGACACATTTTAAAAGGTAAGACGATAGGAATCGTGTTATATGGACGCCACGCCACTGGTAGGTATTCCCTTTAGCGAGGAGAAGACAAGGCTTTCATGAAAAGAGTTTCCTAGGACTTAGACGTTCGGAATCGTCTCAAAACTGTAGGTAGGTAGGTACTCGAAATGCTTTAGATCCTGTGGTTCCCCGAACTTTGTTGTGCCACCCTATTTACTGAAAGCTAATTGCGAAGACGAATGTGTTGAGCAGTGCAAGGCCGAAGAGTAAAAGAGGGTATGAGGTACAAAAAAGAGGCAAGGTTTAGATGTACATAGTACATATATAGGAATGTTCGACAAAAAATCATATCTACTGTGACATGCGCACTACAAAGGGTGTTTTAAAAAAAACGGGAGGCATTGGGTCTATTAACAGGAGAAGAAAGTCAACTTTTCTAGAGATTATACAATCAATGATAAAACATTTTTTGAATAGTATCTTCACCTCGGATCAACTACTACCACACCGAAAGAAAAAACCTTGGTTGATTCAAACATGTTTCATTGTTAATCAACAATTCATCTAAAGTTGTGAAATTAACCAAGTTTCGTGATGAATACAAATAAGAACGCATTTTCAAATCGAGTATGCTGCCGTGATCAATTTTTTTTCAGGTAAGTATCATAAAAATGTTTAAATTAAGTATGTTCGTAGTTGATTTGAATATTTTCTAATTTTTAACCAACAACGTGATTGTTGATTTCATACTTGATCAACAACAAACATATTTAACTAACAATTAAGGCTGAAATTACAAAAACTATCACGTTTGTGATTGAAATACCAAATACACTGTTAAACTATCACCAATATGTTTGATCAACAATGTTCATACTTCTTTAATCAATAAAGAATAGTTAAAGTATCAGTAACATTTTGAATTCCAATATTTTTCATACTTAAGCCCACAGAAAACGTGAAGTTGCATAACTTTGTTGATCAAGTATGTTCGTGGGAATTCAGCCACGTTTTTATTTGCTCAACAGTTTTAATGTAAAATTTCTATGATAAATGCTTGAATTGAAGTTTGACCTATCAAATGTATAGGTCGAACTTCAATTCAGGCATTTATCATAGAAATTTTACATTAAAACTGTTGAGCAAATAAAAACGTGGCTGAATTCTCACGAACATACTTGATCAACAATGTTCATATTTTACCAACAATTCAGAATTATTGACGAAACAAAAACGTTGTTAAAGTATCATGGACATGTATGTTTCTAGTATCACAACCGTTGCTGGTTAACAATGAAATTGAAAATGACGTTGTTGATTTGAGCAATGAAAATTGTAGCATTTAAATAAATAAAATGAAAATGCTAGCTTGTTCAATTTAAATATGTTCGTGCTTGACGCAAAAACAAATAAGCTTCATGTTTGATTTTACCAAGGTTTTTCAATCGGTGCATCAGACAACTTTATGAATCATCACTAGGCTACTACTGCGAAATAATGTGTGTCAACTCTCAAGTAGCCGCAGATGTTTAGAAAGCTTCCACCGCTTTCACAAACTGCTGCATGCAAAAATTAATATTTGAGAGGAAGGTATTATGCATATGCAACTGGATTCAGTCGATTGCCCTTCAGGAAGCACTACAGCCACTGAAGTCTCTAACCCTACTACAAGACGACAAGTGCATGGTGGGATTCGCCAATCGACTACTTGAAAACCTTACCTGTAATGAAGCGCTCATGCTGCAAATACGTTTTGGTACAGTAAATAGACCTGCTGATCTACCAAAGCTATTTATTGCCTGCTGTTTTGCTTGTCACTAGAGGCTGTAAGAAACTTGTGCTTCTCTATTTGCTTCAAATTAAGTTATCACCCGTACTATCAGCAGCGAAAACGCTAGCTGCAAGTTAATAACGAATAACAAACTAGATTATTAAAGACTTATAAGTTTGATGATTTTCTTCAGAAAGTCCTTGCCTATTCTAACGAGAGAAACCGCGGCTGGAAAGTAAAAACCACGTCACAATCCAACAGCTCAAAGCCGAAAAAGAATAGCAGGTACCGCTGGATGATGGATCTGGCGCTAGTGCCTTTGTGGAGAACGATGACATACCACTACACGCCTCTTTAGGCTCATACACATCGGTCTTCCAAGCGGAGGCGTATGATATCCAAATGGCTATAAGCTATGTTACGAATAATGGCTGGTTGGTAGAAGTATATGTGTTTGCAGCGACAACCAAGCCCTTCTCAACCCGCTAACTACTTCGAAAGTGATCCAGGAATGCAAGAGCTCTCTGAATGTGGTCGGAAGACTCGTTTGGGTTCCAGTCCATCACGGCATAACTGGAAAAAAAAACTTGGGAGGTGAGGATCTCAGACAGTTTTTTTCAGGACCTGCACCGTCACTAGGTCTGCTAGCGTCATCAGTGAGGGCTTCGATCAACGATTGGATCTTGGATTGGATAATTGGTAGAAGAATGTCTCCATTGGATGCAGACAGACCAAACTTTTGCTCCCCAACGTAAATAAGAAGACTGCAACAATTTTGCTATTCCGTAGCAGAAAAGAATGTAGAAAGTTTATTGGCTATGCAACGGGGCACTTCCTTTTTGCCAAACACTTGAACGTGTTAGGCTTAAGAGATACCACACTCTGTGATTCTTGTAGAGAAGATGAAGACACCGCGGAGCACTTTCTCTGATGTGAATGTCCTGCTTTTCTCGCTTTTCTCGGCTCTTTATCATGGCAGTCTTTTGGCTTTTCTACGAACATCTGGAAAGCTATAACAAAAAGAAGGTTGCTATCTGGTATTACAATGGACCGGTATTTAGGTCTGAGTACTCCAGCTGGTATTTTAAATTTTAAAAACTTCCTTCTTCTTCTTTTTTTCATTTCCGGCGTAGTAGTAGTAGTGATGTGAAGTAGTGATCTTGAAGCAATCACAACTCTCCCACTTTTCTGCTTCACACTAGTGATCCGCCTGTGGGGTACGCCGCAAATTTTAAAAACTTCCAACAGAAAAAAAGGAAAGATCGCAATTACCGATAACATAATTGAATTCATCAATGTGACGAAGCAGTGTGACACAAAACCATTGTGCGTCAGATCAAGCCATAGATAGCTGTTCTTTGCAATTCCACTTAACCGACGTCGAGTACAAATCTAGAAAGAGCTAAACCGAACTCGAGGTTGTTTTGTGAAAGATAGGCTCACCGTAAAATCATATTCCTGCCTTAGTAAGTAAATAATGAAATAAGTAGGAGCTTACGAGACATATATTTACAAAGGGTGGCGCAACAGAGTGAAGCCCGGTACCTAGTGCATTTCTCACAATCATACATTGTGAGGAATGGACCAAACCTACAATTTTCTACCGATTCCGAACGGCTTATCGAGCAAGCGCTTTTCATGGCTAAAAAGTTACTATCCGTATAAACGATACCAGAGGAAAAATACGGGCTTACGAGAGCCGTCTTTGAATCACCAACGAACCTACGAATTCAACATGCCTCCGAACTATGCGGCCAAAAGGATCTCCCACTGCCTTGTATCTAAACTTAAAATGTTTAATGTTTAGTGTGTTGTATTTGTGTGAGTTGTGAGTGAAACACCTATGGCTAGTAAAAAATATTTCTTGATTAAAATTTTGCTTTTGGCACTTGAGCATTAGTAAGATTTGAGCGGATTCTGTCTTCAAATTCTACTGTCAGAATTATAAGAAGCTTTTTTTTCACATCCTTTTCGTCCAACGGAAAGCTCCATACTTCTTAGTCATTTGCTTCGGTAAGAGACCATCGGACCCAGGCACCAGCTTTTGGTCTTTAGTCAGCAGCAAAAACAGCATCACAATAGTCTTTATTACTTTACGTAAGAATGGAATCCTGATCTCAATATCAACCACTTACTCTAGTCGAAATTAGAAGGCTTGAAATTAAGAAACAGACCAAAGAAAACAATTGTTTAGAGTTCATCTTAGTTCATAAAGTAAGTAAGCAAATATTTTTCACAGATTCAATCCACTTCCGTGTTTTGGATTGATTCGTGAAGTCAAGGTGAATGAGACTTTTCGCAGGTGTTGTCTTCCAATTGTTAAACCAAAACCTATTTGATTAGATAGATACTCAATGTATTGTTTGTCTGTGAACCTATCGAACTCTGAGGTAACCGTATATATATCACACTTAATGAAAAGTAACAGAAGATTTCCTATTGAATTGTAGACGCTGCAGCTACATAGGTCTCGAGCTCTCTTTTTAAAATATAGTCTGAGTGAAGGTTGGATAACATGCAAGCCATGCTATTTAGTAAGTTTTCTTATTTTTGCTTCTTTCACAAAAGAGAATTTAATGCAGAGAATTATAGCACCATAGAAGCATGACTTGCAGCTAACCTCTCCTACTCACTGTATGATTCTCTAAAGAGCTCATGCTCAACAAACTCTGCAACAAATCTAATCATTTTGCCATAGCACTACTTGGCCCTGTGTTAAACCTCAGCAACATAAGTTGCACAATTAAGCAAGTGCCTAGACCAAAAAGAGTGCGCCTATTCTCGATTTAGCGGTTCAATTAAACGAAATCCACCTCCAACTTCATCACAAAGATTTTACATTTCACAGATAAATATAAATGAAAATTTATCAAACCACAACCTCTAGAACGTGTGGCTTGGTTGACGTTTGACGAGCCTACAAAAAATACAACGACAACGCACACCCGACCCGGGTGCGGGCACCTCTAGCACTTTGCATAATTACAAAGTCACTCACATTGTTCTTCTTGTCTTCGCCATAGTTCTTCATGTAAAATGCCACACTATAAGATGGAAATATGAGAGCTGAGCCCAAGTTGCAGCGCGATAAGGATCATCACTTCGGTGCGACGCGATGATGATGACAGTCAAGATGAAATGTGATGACGAATTCTTTTTATACTTTTTGTTTCTGTGACTTTTGGCGCAATGTGGAGCTGGAGAGGTGCAGCAACAGCGGGTTTATCGTCGATTTATAAATTCCATTAAGAGATTGGGTGAATAACTCGCTAACGACAACAACAAACAATGTCTGACGACAAGAGGTTGTAAACTTCAATATAATTGTTCTTCAAACAAATCTCATAGACTTTTGTGTACACAAAAGCGTTTTATCTAGATTAAAGCAAACGTCGTAAAATGGTTTTTTATTCGCTTTTCATCGTTTCACATAGAAGGGAAGGTAGGTATAGTAGGTAGATGAATACCTCCCTGCAGCTGTTTCGATTGTTTTACTCTGGATAGAGAGGTAAGATGAGCTGTGTTTGGATTTGGACTACTGCACGTGGTGGCTTTAGAAGAGTTTTTCACTCTTGTTTAAAACTGAAAACATTAATTACATTTTTGACTCTCCCATCAGAGGTCAATGTCGCTCGAAAAATCTTCGAACGTCTGCTAAATAAACAAGTCAGAAAGCATTTGCAAAACTGCCAAAAGACATCTCCTCATTAGACCCATCATAGACAAGCCATTATAAATAAGTTCCACCTCAGTGCGTTCAGCCAGCTCTTACTGGCTGTTCTGTCCACGCGCGCAGTCTAAATTTGTGTTTCAAAAATATTTTATTTCGTCTAAAATTCAAATGGTTCTTGCTTATTTCTTGGGCTCTTTTGATGATGTTTACGCTGTGCGAATGCGATCACTCCTTTGGCTTTGGTGGGTCTGGTCTCTGGTTCGCTTTTAAATTTATTTTCATTCTGCGAAAAAGCCAAAAAGCAACGTAAATACTAGAGTTTTGGCCTACTGCCAGTTGAAGACAAAACTAATGTTCATATGGCATAGGACCAGTGTTGCCAACTTAGTGGAATTTCCACTAGATCTGGTGGTTTAGACGTGCCTTTCGGCGTGAAAAATTTGGTTTTAGTGGCTGGTGGATTTTTTAGCGGATTAGATTATTTAAGTTAGTGGACAGCTTCGCGTTCAACCACTAGTTTTTTTTTAAATTATTTTTCTAACCCTACTAATAACATTTATCAGATTTTTTTTACTTATCTTTGTAGTGTAGGTAACACCGAACTCAAGCTTGTCGGGATGTCGGGGATTCCCCCAAAATTGTTTTCTTGAATGAACGAATGTGAACCTTATTAGTACTGTTTCAAAGTTGATTTGATTTGAAGAAATTTTAATTATTTACTTACTGAGTCAATCAGTTTAGTAAAAAGTATAGTTCGCTATTGTTTGTTATGTGTCTACCTACTTATACGTAATGTTTTCCTACTTTGAAGTAACAAAAATAATTATTTCATAATAACAATAACGTTGTTGTTGTTGTTTTATTTTTAAATTATATTCAGGTAGGTAGTTGTTGTCTTTAAGTTATTTAGTGGAATTCTGGTGGTTTGATAGGCCATTTAGGTTTTAGTGGTTTCTGGTGGTTTACGCTCCCGCATTTGGTGGGTTGGTAAATATAAAGTTGGCAACACTACATAGGACTATACATCTGTATGGACTCAGTCAGACGAAAAAAGACAGCTCCACCACATCACCAACGACGGCAACCGACCATCCAACGACGACGACGACAACGACAACTACGACGGACGTGTGATGAAAGAGATGTGCGTTTTGATTTGTTTTTCGCTTTTTTGGTTCTGAACTTCTGAGCGGGTTAACAGGGGTTTTCCTTTATTAGATTGACTAAACATTTTTTTCTTTCTTAAACTTGAAATTCATGGAATTTGGTTGTGGTGTGTTTTTATTTATTTCGTATTTCCTGTCCATAAATTTAGCGCAAAGACACATTTATTTTGGCAGCAGTACAGATTTTGGCAAAAAAATAAAATCAAACCCAACTACTCACGATTAAATGAGTGAAGAGTGCCATTTACACCAGTTGCTTTGCGACTGGGTGTAGCTATTTTTAATAGAATTCCTGAATTGAAGCTCAGGATGGTTTAATTGACATTCGGGCGAAATTAGTTAGTTTGCAAGAAATGCCATAAGTTATCTGCTGTTTTGGCAGAGGATTATGCTGTGAGTGGCGATGTTATGTATAGGCACGCACGTTCTTGGGTTGTATTTAAGCAATTGGTTTGATGTGTTTTGGTTTTCATGATTGTTCCTTTGGAAGGAGTTTGCCAGTTTCATGTATTCCGGTTGCGAAATCTCAGTTTCTTCCGTTTCCAGTGTTTTTATTTCTTTACACCAATCTTCAGGTGATTTGCAATGAGAAAAGAGAAAATTTCCTAGGAAGTGGAAATCGGTAACGTTTGCAAACTTCAGAGAACTTCGTGCCAACAAGCCCAACTTTGGATACTGAAACAGTCAACTCAACAATGCAAACGGTAGGAACCTGGATAATTCAATATTTTGAGGTGATGAGCTCAGCAAATGCCAACAGAAGGCTTCACCAGCCTTGAAGGAGCCAACCAACAGAGTAAAATACTTTAAAAAAAATAATTACGATAAGACCCAAGGTTTCTCACGAAAAAAATATAAACTGACGCTCTGAGTAGGTACCTCAAACAACCATCAATTGCTATCGGACTACTTCCCGACACATAAAAAGGTATTCGGCAGTCACTATACATATAAATACAAG
This sequence comes from Melanostoma scalare, assembly GCA_949752695.1. Taxonomy (NCBI): domain Eukaryota; kingdom Metazoa; phylum Arthropoda; class Insecta; order Diptera; family Syrphidae; genus Melanostoma; species Melanostoma scalare. The sequence continues at coordinate 3,067,624 of OX456985.1, forward strand.
GGCTGATTCACAACTAAATTTTTGAAGTGAAACTTCTTATGCGACTTACAACAAGGTTGCGTTAAACGTTTAACGCGGATTATCGATTGCATACCTTTCGGCACTGCTCGCAATTTGTTGATATAATAACAGTTGTATCAATTCCGCGTCATTTTTAATAGAGTTTTCCCTCGGACCATGTTCTTCTTCTAATTAACTATTTAAGACTCTTCAACTACATAATTGTGATCTGTAATCTGATCCACATCTTTCTTCATTCAAATTGAGAGTGGCCAATCATCATCGAAGAGTCAAAAGACAGTGGCTGCAATCATAGCTATGATTGGTTGCTTACACAAGTAAATCGCTTTGTTTCGCTTAATTCCGCCAGTAGAAAGAGCTTGTGTGCCACCACATTTTCTAAACGAGGAATTGAAATGAACTCTTTAAGATCCAGACTAGTGCCTCAGGAGACTAGCAAGATAAAACAGCAAACGGTTTTGCAGTTGCATTATCATGAATCCATCTTGATGAACAAATTTCAAGTAAGTACTTGGGAATCAGCTTGGAAAACAAACGTTCATTTCAGCGAATTCAAACCAACACGAAGGATGGAAGGAAGTAACGACGAAGCAGTAGGTCACTACTATGTACTCTCCACTATAGAAAGAGTCGATAAATCGACTATTTGAATGTGGATTCACACGGTAACGATAGACTAATGCCAAATCTAGCATGTAACAGAAAAAGATATTCTGGGTGCTCGAGATGCCAGTTCTAGAAACACCGAGAGAAAATGTTAGGTCCCCTCTATTCCTCATAGGAATGGTTGAGAGAAATGTACTAGGCTAGTTAAGCCCATACATTTAATTACTTATTTGTATAATGAATGATCACTCTTAACTTAATCAGTAAGTAACAACACCCCAGTAAAACATGCAAAATTTTACTACTGCCTTTACGGTGTAGGCAGATATTGAAAACAAGTTACAAATTAGATCCCGAACTTGAAATCAGTTGATGGCTGAATCATCAGTGATTGCCGAGGCCAAAATATATTTCTTCTTGCAATATAAGTTTATGTGTTGGTTCTTGGAATTTTGTAAATTGAAAGCATCGGTGTTATCAGAACTTCGTCATCCTAGTTCAAATATTGTCGTCACATGCGGATTTCCTTGCAAGTGATAACGAGTTTAATCACCAAACAGACCCAAAAAAGTGACGCATTTCGTGGCCCGTTGGTTTCAAGTTAAATTTTGAAGAAGTGGATATGCAAATCGATGATAAACTGCGCACACTCTTTTTCCAAGAAAATAAAATCTGCTGCAAAAACAAGAGTTGTATGAGTATCATTTTGTATGTACCAAATATCACTCCTATTGCTTAGTTTGTCTTGGGGAACAATAAAGGTATTAAGTGAAAGTAATCGTTCCAAGAAACTTTTGGCGAATATGATCTCCGTTGCCATCAGTGTAGGCATGGAAGGGTCTTATGAACCTACATCTCCGAAAAGCTCTTTGTCGAGATCGGTTTTTCGTGTTTTGAGAACGGATTCTAAATCATACAGTAGTTGTCTTTAAGAGCATTGCTTTCACCATCTTGCCATGTAAAAACGCTTGATTTGATTTGATAAACTATGTAGTGAACAACACCAAAAACGGTAATAAATTGATTGTTTTGATGTATTCGAAATCGACAGCAAAACAAAGTATGTAGTCCTCGCTGTAAAGCGAAAAGGTGTGACTTCTTGAGAGGATTACCAAAAAGAAACTAAGAGATCAGTGGTATTTGTCATATCTCCGACCTTCGATAAAGAGTTTAGCCCCTTAGTGGTAAAACACTCACAACAAACAGAAAAAAGCAAAGTTTTTATTCGTGAATTTATTTCACAGCCCGACCTAACCTACCCATAACCCAGAAAAAAAAACGATAAATGAATAAATCTTACGAAAATAAAATCTAAAACCTTAGCCACCACAACAAAACCCGACATCGCGTCGAACGGACATGTCAGTCCGTTCGTTCATTCGTTCGTTCGTTAGTATACCTGGAACCTGGGAATGGTATTCAAAGAATGTTTGCTATTTTTTCGTATTTCTTATTCTTATTATGAACTTAAAAATGTAAGCAAAAGCACATTGTACAAAAAACAAAAGTATCTATAGATGAAATGTAATTCGCTGGACTAGAACGGGATTGTTTTTAGACTCCGAAAGATGGATTCGCGCCAACAGTTGGATACGGTGGGGGATAGAAAGGGGAAGTAAAGGTGGTTAGTTGGTTGGGTTCGCTTCAGCTTCGGCATACCTGCGGCATTTGTTTTAAAGAAATTAAATAATAGAGAGATACAGGCAAAAAAAGAAAACAAGAAAATGAACGTGGAATTATCAAGCGATATGACTATACGGTGCGGTGTACAGATAAAAGCCCGTACCTGTGTATAGTATGTGTGGAGCGTGGAGGGTAAACGTAAACGTATCTCGAATTTATTGTTTTATTCATCTTTTGTATACGCGAAACGTAGTCGCGGCGCATTTTTATGATTTTTCATTTCATATCAAATGGAATTCCAAGAATTTTACTTTGTTGTATTTTCTAAAAAAAAAAAAAAGGCAATCCGAGCGCTCTTTGACGACAGCTACGAACGAAGGGAAGACTCGGGGATTGGCAAGTACATGAGAGTTTTACGGGGTAGCGAACGGGGTGGAAGTGAAGTATTTGAGAAGTTGTCAGGATAATCATTGATGTGTGTGAGTCATTTTGCGAATAAGGTGTACTTGATGTGTATACGAACAATGTACTTGTACCTACTTGTCCACCTTCTCGTTCTCGCAGTAAAGCGTCGATCTCGATATTATTTACATAGCGTGACGCAGGAGGTATGTAGCTAACTCAGTTTTGATGTTCCATTTTAATATAAACCTATCGGGGCTATTCTCAGCGAATGCCATTTCATTGGTATGTCGTTTGTCTCAATGATAAATCCTATATTGGTGTGGTGATAATGATGGTAATGATTGCGATGACATTGATGTGCTTTACGAAGGTACATATACCTACATTATGTAGATGATGACTCGGCTTCTGGGTTGAGGTAATCGTTGGCTGGGAATTCAAATTTATCGCTAACGACTTCTTGAGCATATCACAAAAGCACATTTTGTTGAACAATCCATACGAACCTACGAAACTCTAATTTCGAAAACGGAGGGTTTTACGGTTAATTTCTCCACAAACCACTAGGTACCTACTTAACCATTTTCTTTCTAGGTCTAGATAAGTCAGCTAGCTCAAACACTCGTTCCAATAAAAAATAAATAAATAGGGTGGCGCAACAGAGCGAGGAGCCCCTGGGCCTAGCGCATTTCTCACAACCATGCCTTGTGAGGGAATGGAGGGGACCTACAATTTTCTGCCGGTTCCGAACGGCTAATCGAGAAAACGCTTTTCATGGCAATGAATACTAACGGAGGACTTGCCAATTCCTCGCGAAAGGCGATAGGTACCCGTAGAAAAAACACTTTTGCCTCTGTTGGGATTCGAACTCGAATCTCTGGATAATAGGCGGACATGCTATCCATCACACCACTCGTTCCAATAGAAAAGTTATTACCCGAACGGCTCTTCACAACATTATAGTACCTACCAACTGGATTTAAAATTAGAAGTCTAATTCGTTTCAAATAAGTTCAATTTCGATTTTGACAGTATTTTGCCTTTTTAAATGTTATTTTATTTCATATGTAGGAGGTGTGTTCAGAACATAACGAGTATGTATTTAAAAATGTCGACGGTTTTCTAGCGTCCAATAGTTCAATTTTTTACGTTGGAATAGGTACAGGCCTGTTTTTTTTATGAACTCGGTGATTTTCGTTTGTAAAAACATACGATACAACAACGAGCAGTATGAGCTGTACCGCTACATAAGGATAGCTAAGAGAGTGTACGCATCGGGACTAGGTACAACGGCTGGGGCATGCAGAGCGGATGGACATCAACGCCCCGACTCGACACGTTTTAGAAGACCTCGTCTTAGGTGACGCAATCAGGTGGAAGAATATCTCAACCGACTTAGAGTGGAAAACTGGAGCGAGCTCGCCCGAAATTGAAGTCGTTATCAAAAGATGGTCGAGGCCCAAGGTAATGCCCAGCTAAGTAAAAGAAATGAATGGATAAAAGAATTTGTATCAAATTTTGCGTAAAAACTGAATTACAGGGCAAAAAAGTGAAATGTTAAAAATGCCAAATGAAGGCCTTTTTTGTGGGCTTTCCGATGTTTACACTTAATTTTCCGGGCAGAAATGGCCCAGCAGTTTTCACTTAGTATCCACTGTAATCTACAGTCTAGCAAAAAAAAAACTAGGCTGAAAATTGGCAAGCTTAGATGAGAAAAAGTCAGTGCTAACTGGAACCAGGTCGACACCATTTTCTTGAGCACATTAGATTATTGAAAATATTATTTGATTAGGGCCGTTCAGACTATACAATTAGTTGGACCGACTTCGTTTGATGGATGTTGGATGGTGAGACGTAGTTTGCTTTCAGGCTTATCAAACTTGTCGTCCAACTTTACGTCATATATTCTTTCGCCAACATCAATATTTTCAAAAATAGGTAGATATTTGAAAACCATTCAACAAATTGGTCAAGCGGTCGTCTGAGGGTTCAGAAAAGTTGCTGCAAAATATAAAAAAAATAATGTTTGAAGATTTCGACTTCTGCGAATTCAAGGACACTTTTTATAGAAGGTGTTTTAGTGGATGGTGGCCGTGGCTTATTGGTTCGAATGCCTACATGTTACGTGAGATTTCGCGGTTCGAATTTCAGAAACTTAAAATTGATTTTCCACGAGTATCGTAATAACCTACTTTATTTAGGTGGGCATTACAGTTCGGGGTGAACCTGGGGCGTCAACCAACATCCTTCTATAACGACTTCGATTACGGGCGAGCTCTCTCCAGTTTTGCACTTTAAGTCAGCGGAGGTCTTCTTCCATTTGATTGCGCCACCTTAGACGAGGTCTTCCCCTTCCACCAGTTCCCTGCAATGTGCTTTCGAAAACCCAAAGAGCCGGAGCGTTAGGGTCCATCCGACCTACATGGCCCAACTATCGTATAGCCTAGCGAAGCGTACTTTTCTAGGCTATGCCCATGTCGCGGTACAGCTTATACAGCTCGTTGTTGTATCTTCTTCTCCACACATTGTCTTCGCATACGGGACCAAAGATCATTCGGAGAATTTTTCTTTCGAAACGACCAAGGCTTTCCTCATCCGCTTTCGATAAGGTTCCATGCTTCAGTGCCGTAAAGCAGGACTTGGATGATCAAGGTCTGATACAGGGTTACCTTTGATTTTCTGGGGAGGGTTTTGTTTCTTAATTGCCTTCTTAACTAAAGAAGCAACAGTTGGCAAGAGTTATTTTCCGTTTGATTTCCCGCAGTGATGTTATTTTCCGTGTCTAGCGGATCCTAGGTAGACGAAGTCCTGTACTACCTCGAAGTTATGTCTATTGTGACCTTTTGTCCAATTCGTCGATGTTCTGTGTCCTTGTTTGATGACAGCATTAGACATATGACAGCGAACAGAGCATCCTCACATATCCATAATCGGTACCTATAAAATTATACATAGAACCCTAAAACGCGCTAGGCCACGAGGCTCCTTGAGATCGTTTGCCCTAGCCTGTTTGACTTATTTCTCTATTTAACTTGCAACAACAATCAGATGTCCGATCAGATTATTGATTATACTGCGGCACTCGCCAAAGGCTGCTTAACTTCTGCCTTCCTACTCACTATCAAAATTCATCTTCACAGAATTCAATTTACAGATTTCAAAGTTCTCTTAAAGCAGCTCCAAACTTGAACATACCAAACTTTAATGTCCCTGATGAATTGCTCTATTCCGAAGTACCGTCAAATTTCAAATTAAATCCATTTCATTCATTACAATCAGAGCCCCTCATCTCCTCGGCCCGCTCTCGTCACACAAAAGTTCAAATTTTGATTGCTCGAGCTGAAGCAATAAAATAATCCGCACACACTATACATAGAAAAGGATTTGAAACGATGGAGCAGCAGCAAACAAACACAAGAACACACACAACTACACCATATCGAACCCCCCTTGTTCAACTTAGAGAGACAAATGACTTCCTGCAGCAATGAACAGAAAATCCAAATCCGAGGAGTGAAAGCAACAAAAAAAAAATATATTATCTACGTATTGTTGCGCAATGTCCGTCTGCTTCGTGGCCCAATAAATACATTGTCCTGGCATTCTCGCAAAATCCACACTCAAACACACAAACAGATGCAGATAGTGCTGGAAAGACTTCCTCTGCGCTAAGCTGAAAAGCGGAAAACCAGAAATGTGTGGAAATCCGAGAAATGAATTTTCCATTCGACCCACACACATACACACTCTGTTTAGTTGCAGTTCTCTCGACCGCTAGACCCACAAGCGACCGACCATATGAATTGGGGTTATGTGCTCTCTCATAAATCGTCCAACAGTACAGAATAGAGTCATTGCTTTGAGTATAGGGCTGGTGTACCACTTTCACGCTGTTCTGCAAGTTCAGTTCCTTTGTGATCGAACGTTTCCAAAGGGGAGCCACTTCAGCCCTAAAGGGCTGGATTTCAGAAATTAAATCAAAGCCCCCAAAGTGAACTTTCCATATTTTTTTTTTGCTGGTGTTGTTGTTGTTTTAAGTCCTCAATCACGACCATCAAATTGAGCATTTATGACCCTTTTATCGTTTACACGTTCGTTCACTCCCGCATTTCAGTTGTGTTGATTTAAATGATGTCGCGCGAATAGGTGATGAAATTTGTTTCCAAGGGAAATGAGCCGTAAAGTGATGGAGGTTTCTCTATTGAAGCACACAATTTTTGATTAACACAATAATTACTACCCAACAGGCAGGGCTGCGTTCTTCTTTCTTTCCATATTTTATGTCTCATAAATCAGAACTACATACTGTTCTTTTGTAGAGGCAGATATTAAAAGAGGTGTAGCTGAGGATAAATGAATAATTTCCGAAAGAAGCACATGGTCATTTGTCACAAACGCACGTAAATATCCCCAAAAATTTCTGAAGAAGAGACAAAGATGACGTAGGCGACGCGACGATTGTCAATGGCGGAGGGAAATTGTGGAGATTTCGGTTTTCAAAATGCGGTCTGTAGACCAACGAACATTATTTTTTGACGTAATTGGTTGAGAAGGCGTTTCTGTGTACAAGGATTGCGTACTTAGAGCATTTGCGGCTTATTGATTGGTATGCTAGTAATTTGTTAATTGGTTGCAAATTGCAATAAGATAAACACACTATAGTTTTCCTACTTGAAAACTTCAGGCAACTCTTTGAAACCCTTCTCTGGCCTAAGTTCTTTTATATTTTGAAAGCCAGTTCACATTGAAGCTTAGCGATTAGTCGATGACTTATACAGAATATTTCTTGGTCTCATGAAAATGTAATGGAAAAATATGCCCATAGAGGTGCGATTGATGAATCTTTGCAGTAAAAGTTTTTTTGCTTTCTTTGCTCTAATTTTGATGGACCTGCTTCTGTTGCACCACTTCTTTTACCTTTCGAAGGCAGCCTTTCAAAATTCTGTACCTATTTTCGAACCCAGGTGAAGTCTAGTCCTTCGTCAGGCTTACTAACCATCTGACAAATAAAAATGCAGTCCCCTTACGAAGACATCAATTTTTCCTCCAAACTGTAGAAATACTTCGTTGAATCCTTCACATGAAACTGGTTGGAAGGACACGATGGACCATGTAGAACAAATCTTAGTATGTACTCGCACCAAAATAGTGAAATCAACTCAAAGCTCAAAATCGATCGATGATTAACATCAAAATAACAATAACAATTCGCTTCCGATCAAAAAACAAAATATGCTCCCCACAGGTCGATTGAACAACATTCAGATTCTCATTTCCTCATCCCCTTTACTAAGTTGTTTAACTTATTGTATAGCACTGCATCACCGCTCGTAATAAATTTCCTGCTGCTTTTGTGTCGATAAACTTTTCTATGCTCTTACATGCAAGCAACAAGCCACAATTATTGTGACATAAATATCAAACCGTATAAATGCGACATTAAAAGATACTTCAGATACTTAAGATCTCTTCGCTTTGCTAGTCGCGCTGCGTTGGTATCTTTTTTTTTTTTTGTAATAGCTACCCCCTTTCAGCTGCACCTTTATGTGACTTTCCTAGTATATCTACACTTTACGCATTGCGCACCGCACCGCACCGCACCGTATCGCGGCATCGCCATCGTCGCGTCAGTCGTTCTCGTTGTTCAGTTGAATAGATTCACGCCGCGCCGTGTTAGATGTGTATAGACTTTATTCTATTTGATTCCGTTTGTTGCCTATTTTTATGCATTGCGTAGTCTGGCACGTCGTCGTTTTTTGTTGGTAAAAAAAAGTTATGCTATACCAATGTGTCTGTGTGGTGTTGTAATATGCAATTCTATAAAAAAAAAAGATAAAAAAAACTTTAACACGCCACTATCCGCGCATGGAGGAATGAAATGAAAGGAACTGTTGCAACAATCAGGCGGGCGGGCTTCTGAGAGTTCAGCGGCATGCATATACAACACCTAATAAATAAAATGCAATTCAATTTGCGGCGTGTATCTTATTCGTTGTTGTATCTTATTTGGCAACCAAAATAAAGCTGAGGGGAAAAAGATGTTCAATTTAACAAGTGAAAACATTTTTGAGATATTTCTTAAAGCAAGGTTCTGCTAACTAATGATGCTTTAAGTTTACGAACATGCTTTCAAAAATAAATTAATCTTTTAGGAAAAGGTTGGGTACCTGTTATTTACTGTCGAAGGTTCGAAGAAGCCTACAACTTGCTTGTTACGGAACATGCTGATTCCCCGAAGAACCTCGACTCTTTTTTTAGTTTTTTAGCGACTAATGTTTTTTATCAAACAGCTGTCTCAATCGAACAAGTAAAGGCTGTGACGTTCAGTTTTGGAAACTATAGCTTTTCTATGTTTTGAGCATATGGTTTTGGTGTGTCTTATTTAGATAATAAGAAACACCAAGAAGAAAATAGCCAAATTTTCATTTATGTTTTCATTCGAACGTGAGAACTTGTGACTGTAAATAAGCAGTTTTCCACAGATTACGACATAATACCGGCCACAGGTTTTCAGTCAAGGGTTACCATTATAGAGTTGGCCATGATCATGATCATGATGGGGAACTGTAGTTTTAACAACACGGCGCAGCACATCAAATAGCGACTGATAGATTTGCTGGGTAAAACGTTCAGTGAACGCACAATTCGCCGTTTTGGACCTGTGAATTGAAGTCCAAGATCGTGCGATTTGTAAAATTAATAGACCACATCGATAAGACAGAGCTGATTGACAACTTTGAAAACAACATTAGCCACGTTACTGCCGATATAAAAACCTAAACACAACGAAGAACGTTTGAACACCTGGAATCTTGAAAAATAAAATTTTAAAGGCAATTCATTTGTAAATATCGGAAACAAAAGTGCGGCCAAATGACTACCATGAGGAACACTTAAATGGTCGATGATTTTGTTTGATTTTGTTTGACTGAATTTCACATGTTAAACTGGATTAATAACAGAAGTATCAAGCCACTTCAAAACTCCAGTTTCATATTCTAATCCCCTCAGCCGCCAAAAAGGCAAACAAAACACTATTGCTTCAGACAAATGCAATGGATTCTGGTATTCGGTTGGCCTTAGACAAGCAATAATCCAAAACCCGGAGATTTTCTAAAGTCAATGCTGAATTTCCCACGAGAGGATCACTAGCCAACCACTTAAGTTTGATCTATTTGAGATCACGATGCTCGTAACGTTAGAAAACAAAGAACAAGAAGTTCAATCCCGTTAGCAAAAAAAAAGCAATCTTTATTACCAATTAGAGCCAATAGATTTGAGAACCAGGTTAGGTAAGATATTTATGTATATCCCAGAGACTAGAGTGGTACTGAGCTTAGAACAAGCTCATATATGAAGGTTGGATGAGGGAGGCAGTCGCAAGCTGTAACACCTCACTCGGGTCTCAAAGGGGTACAATGGGCGCCCGAAATAACGGAGGTATTAGGGTAGGTGACTGGATTACTAGAGCTGAGGAGCTTCAATGAATCTCTTAAAACCCGAGATAAATTTTAGTATATCGTTTGTTGAAAGGTTTAAAATGTCGCCCAGTTCGTCTAAGAAGTGTTCTCTGAGAGTATTTTTCAATATGGGTTAAGTTCACAATGAAGGTGGATTGAAACTTCCTCTGCCTCCTCATCGTGGCATCCCCTACATAAATCGCATCAAGTGGGCACAAAATTAGTTGTGCTTGTGACCCTTGAGAATGCCAATCAACGGAGAGAGCCAAAGCTTTCTGAGTAAAAATTCGTTTTTTTTTTCTTGAAAATGTCTGGCTATAGGTTCTTACAAGTTTCTAAAGATGACCACTTTTCGTTTAAGTTTGAGTTACCATTCGTACCTTTTACATGTAGTCTAAAGTTAGATATTTTGAAATCTTACCTAAATTTGCTTTCTGAGGAGAGTAAAATTCGTTTCAAAGACAAATGCTTACGAAGTTTATATTGTCTTTGATTGAAAGGCAGAAAAAATGTCTGCTCTTTAACGATTATTTATTTACCTACCCCGCGCTCTTCGTTTCTCATTCGTATTCCGTACTGTTAGAAGACAGACCACCAACTATAAGGGTATGTCCACCGGTAACTACGATGTACAAGTTCACTTCACAAATTTAAGCTAAACAAAATACTAAAAAAAAAAACCAAAAGAAATTAGCTCGTTTTGCTTATTAAGGTAATTCTATACTCACTCCACTGTACCCCATTCTTTTCCACTTTTCGACAAACTAAAATTCACATAAGAGTTCTCATTTTATGTTTCTTTTTTTTACGTTTCCACTTACAATCGCTTGCTTAATTTGAAGCACGTGTTTAGCTCGCATAAAAACTTAATTTGTGGGCCGCGTTTTCATTTGCACAACACTGAATGAGCTCTGTCCACACCATAGGTAAAAAAGCGCCAATCTCTTGAACCTAATTAGCTGCCACTCGTGCAATAGATTGTCATGGGGGGCTACTACATGGCGATTAAAGTCAAAATCTTGATCAGATAAAGCCGTTAATTTTAGATAAAATTAACAATATATTTGAATATAACTGAGCCACCGCAGGCGCGAGGTTGCTGCTTATAAATAAAAAAAATGACGGAGTTAAACATTTTTTCCGTTCAAAATTTCCCTAAATCATTGTGCCCTTGGTGGTGGTGATGGTAGATGGTGATGCATGATGGCGTGTTGGCAGTTCAAGTTTTCTTTAATTGGTGTGCACTTGTTTTATTTTCTTGATAGGTCATGACATGAAAGAACATTTACAGGGAATATGAAATGTAGGCCGATGCCAAAAATAGTTCTCGTCGGTAGATGATGTTTAGGTTATGTAGATGGATAGTTGCGTTGGCCTTGTTTCGATTTTAAATTTAATTCCATTGAAAATTGATGGATGAGATGGATGCGTAGTTTGAATTTGTTTCAATGACTGAGTTTACCTCTTCTGTGAGAGTATGGCAAATACCAAGTAAAACTTAATCTTAAAGCTTGAGAATTTATTAACTTGTGTATTGTTGTCAGAAACAGGTGTTTTTTTTTTTTTTTCAATTTTAAAATGGTCTTTAAATAATAGAGATGAAAAGGCTTGAAAGGGAATACAGAAGCTTGAAGAAGTGTCCAATTTCAATCAAAGAGCACGGAATCGGAAGCTGAGAAAAATGTCTGCCCCCGGCTGATGATATAAACCAAGCTATTCAACAAGGGGCAATCAAAATAGCCACGCAAAGTCAAAGGAATGCTGAGACTCGTTCACCGAAGTTCATTAACGATGCTCAATGACAGCTTCTTGTGGAAAAGTATATTGTGATTGCCTCTTTAACGAACAGTTTCGTCGAGAGCACTTTCCAGAACCTGAACCTAACTTAACGGAAATATCCGACATCGCATTCAATGAAGTTTGTGAAGCAGTTAAGAGCTCAAAAAAAGGCAAAGTTTTAGGAAATAATGGGAAGCATGGGGTATAAATGTTTTACGATTCTCATCTTCAAATTTATAGGAGGTGATAGTCTGTTAATGTGCAAATGAAAGATACATTAAATGGTTATAAGTACCACTGGATCAAGTTGATGTCCCACACTTTGGAGATCGTAGAGCGGACATTGAGTATCCGACTGTGGAAAATGAGAAAGCAGTCTGATACCCAATATGAGCTTTTCGCGGGCAAGTCAACAATAGATGCAATCCAAAGTAAAAGAATCCTATTTGAAAAACATCGTGATACCTATAGAGGACTTGCTTGTTGACGAGATCTAATTAGGTTGACTTCAGACAACGAAGGGTTCCAAAGCCCTATGCGAGGATGATTGAGCATATATGTGAAGGGGCAGTGGCGAAAGTAAGATATTCAGCTTTAGTCACTGAAGCATTCCAAACTCCAAGTCACAGTAGTTGTATTTCAAAGAAGTGTCTTAAGTACTTGGATAAAGTTGAAGTAAAGAACACCAAAGTATATCAACTATTGTTTGCTAATGGTGGAGTTATCATTTATGAGAGTTGAGAGTTATTGAATACCATATTAGTCCAAAAAAGACTCAGTACTTGTGTTGCCCATCTAACGATCCAAACATGTCTATTCCAAACACTTATTTGAATGAAAATGTGCTTGCTAAATGTGAAAAGTTTAAACATGTGACCCAAAAACTCCATCATAGATAGAAATCTTCTCTTAGCTAAATGGAAGACTTTAATAGAAGACTCTTAGTACATCCATAGCTCACATACAGTTCACAATGTTTGACAGTGTACGAAAAACTATGAACAGCTGAGCAGAGGAACAGGGTGGAGAGAACAGCAGTAACAAAACTTGATCGTATTAGAAGTACTAAGATCAGTGGATGTCTTCACTTCAAAAACACCACCTTGGAAAAAATAGAGCACGACCGGATCAGTTGGTATAGCCATGTATAAAAGGGAGATCCAGAGGACCATATCAAAAAGCTGTAAAACGGTCAGACACGATCGCGAAGAAACAAACGAAAAGCAAGCCAAACCGCTCCTGGTACAGACAAATGCATCGACATTTTTGTTTGCCCTATCGGCTGCTATTCATCAGCTTTTCTCAGCAAACAGCTACAGAAAACCATACAAAAATTGCTTTTGAACTTTATTACTAATTTTTAAACCTATTTATGATATTTGATACAAATTTTGAATGCAAAATTTACTAAACAACCGACAGTGAACAATTTAAGGCCGGTAGGTTTGCCGACGCTTTCTAAGGTCAACGCGGTGTACCCAACCGGAAAATCAATGGTGGGAAGCAGATAAGCAATAGAGTTGTGATCCTTTCGAAATCTCGATTTTCTTTACTCCGGAAAAGGAAAAATAAGAACAAAAAAAAACAAACACACTTGGTAAAAATATAAAAGCGTACAGAGAAAAATTTACAAGAGCAGTTAATCGGTAATGGCGCGATTGCAGTCCTTAATATTAGCAAACCTCTGATATTGGTTTTTAAGAACTAAATTATATAGACCCTAATACCACCTAACTCCAAACGAAAACGTATTTTCTTTCCGTTTCGTGACTTTTTATTATAAAATAAACTTATTTTGACAAACTAATGGTGAGTTTTTTAGTTGAGATATTCCACGTGTTTTTTAATCTAATAAATAAAAAGATTAGTAAAGTTTTTAACAGTTAAAACGCTTATTTTATTTCCTCAGATGTACATTTCATTACATGCAATGAAGCAATAATGGTGGTAAAATGATATCCAATTTGAATTTAATGCGAAAAATTTACATCAATTAATGCAGAATGAATATCTTCTGTCTGAAAATAAAGGTTAAGTCTGCTCTTAACTGGGTACATGCGATTGGCAAACCTGACTTATAACAAAGATACTCACATTCATATTTGACGAAGAAGTTGGTTAAAACATAAAAAGCTTAAAAGAAGTAACGAAAATATATGACGGAACAATTCAGTTAAAAAAGAGTGTTGACCATTTAATAAGCTCTTCAAATGAATTTCTAATACCTTCTTCCTTTAAAAATGACAAAGAAGGAAGTGTATTCCTGCTCTCAGCTCTTTTAAATTGAGCTATTCTTCTATTGATTTACAAGTAATAACTTTCATCAACTCAACAAGTACACGTGTTTAGTCTGTTTATCTTCCACTTATTTCTTCAAAACACTTGAACTAATGTAAATATCCAATTAAAATACCATTTCACGTAACAACCTGCGACGCAACCTACTCACGATGTTGTTTGAAAAAACAAAAATAATTCAACTAGAGTTTTTAATCTGAGTTTGTTTTCTTCTGTTTTATCGAAACATCTGAGCATTGACAGTTGACGATTTAAGAAGTCATAAGCAAAAATAAGAAAGCATTTATCTCTGCAAATGATAAAAATGCCAATTTATTGATCTACCGAGAAAAATTTTAACAAAACGCACATACATACATAGCTCAAGAGTGGGAATTCGAATCCATTGTTTTTAAGGACTTATTATTTACTTAGCTTGAACCGAACATAACAGTCAGCCAGTCAGTCATTTTAATTTTATTTGTTTTTCGCTGTGTTGCAAATGTTTCGAGTATGAGCAAAATAAACCAAGAGAAAGAAAAAAATTTAAGCAATACGATAGAAAACGTGTATTTAATTTTAGATTTGTTTGCCTTGGAAATCCCCAATCATCATCATCATCATCAGTTCACGGTAGTCACGCAGACATCTCTGTCGGCGCGGCAGGCGTTGTTTTGTTTAGAGAGCTTTCAACTGATGGAAACTTATAGTGGGTATGTATATGTATATTAGCCAACAGCTACTTGAAATAAATTTCCTTAGGTTTTTCTATTTAATTTTTCTCCTTTAGTTTTCAGAAGAAGTTCAAGAGAAAAGACCATTTAATGTATTTTAAAATTTGCTTGAAATAACAAATAAATCTTGTTTGATTGATTCTCTCATTCACGGCGTTGATTCTAATAGCCTCTGTTAAAAAAAATTATTCAGTTTTATGTAGCTCATAAATTATTATTAGCAAAAAGTCGCTT
The DNA here is from genome assembly GCA_949752695.1 of Melanostoma scalare. NCBI lineage: Eukaryota > Metazoa > Arthropoda > Insecta > Diptera > Syrphidae > Melanostoma > Melanostoma scalare. Next base: position 3,082,763 of record OX456985.1, read on the forward strand.
GTCAGAAGAGAAAATAGTTTAGTTGGCTCAAAAACATGCACAACCAATACATCTTAGTTGAATTTTGAAATGGAAATTGGAAAGCTGGCAGTTTATTGGGTCAAGAAGATTAACGCAAAAAACAAACTTTTGTGAAGAAAACAGCAGTGTTTTGAGAATTTATTTTTTCGTGTAGGTAGCTATAAAAATTTTATATTTCCAAGGCTGCGACATCTTCAGTCATTAAATTTGTTCACTTAAAAAGAGTCTAAAGAGACGGGACATCCTTATAATGAAATTGCAAATATTATTTAAATAAGAAACTAAGTTCATTAAGGTACATGGCGATCTCGAGATCAATCAACCGTTAACCAAATTGGCCATGTTGCGATCGACCCCAGGATGTCCGAACTTTCCGAGGGGTAACTATTTTGATGAACTTAAGGGGCTCGGCTAGTTTCTCGAGCTCAAATGGAGGTGATTTTTTGAAGGCGTGTAAAAAAAAAACCTATAGCTTCACATGCTCTGTAATCTTAGGAGTAAATTATGTAAATTGTCACGAAATTTCGAGTAAAAATATTGAAATCCAAGAGAGATATGGACCACTTCTTGAACTCCTTGAAATTAGAAGACGTCAATTTGCCGCTTTTTTTGAATTTTTCTGGTAGCTGTAACCGGAAAATAAAAAGATGGCGTTAAAGTAGACCCTTTTCCCCATACAGCCATCTATAATTATAGTGAAAAATTGAAAATTGACAAAATGGCAGCAATTTAAAAAAAAAAGTCCAAGTTTCGCCAAAAAAATTGTTTTTCGATGGCTGCCAAAATTACAATTTTCATCATCGTAAAAGTTGTAGATGGCTGTATGTAAAAACATATGGAAAGTATGCAGTTAAAATTTCAAGACGATTCGTTAATATTTGCGTGAGTTACAGCTGCGGCAAATTTGAAAAATGCAGTTTTGAGAAAAATGCGTTTAAAGTTTTCAGAGCAGTTTTCGATTCAACTAACAGGAAGGGAATACAAAAGATCTAGATGTCCTTGAGCATTCAAAAATTTAAGCCGCAGGCAATACAAGGAATTGTAGGACATTGAGTACGAGGCAGCTGTCGGGCGCCCCTCCGCGTTGGGATGGGTGGAGTTCGAGCACCCGAGATGCTTCTCATCTATACTTTGCCATTTCAAAAATATCCAATATATCATTCCAATATTTTAGGACATCATTTTTGAGATGTTTACTCATCGAAAAATTAAAAAAAAAATCGATTTTTTGAAAATGAGAAACTAACCGAGCCCCTTAAGGTACGAATGAGGATATCGTGTTCATGACTCGAGGGAACTAATGCCGTGAAACGATATGACGTCGAAAAGGTACAATTCCAAGAGTAAGCCAATTACTTCCTCTCCCACTATCCTTGAATTTTATGCCGCCAACATTAAACATTGAAGAGAAGTGGAAGCGAACATTGAAGACAACAGGAGGCAATGCCACCAAGTCGTCAGAACCGCACCCTCTGATGTTTTTCTGGGTTTTACTCGGCCTCCAAAAGAAGACACTTGGTTCAATAAAAAATGAAGCAGGCAAACGCAGCCGAGCAAAAAGTACGAGGGAAATGCTGCCTGGTGCTGCCCAGTACTGGTCATACAACGAGATTCACAAGGAGAAAACAAGGTAGAAAAATGAAATCTCAAAAAGAAAAAGATACACCGTGCAAAGCGCTTGTTTGAGAAAATTTAAAGATATGGCCTGACAGGAATGAGGTTTGAAAACTTTATCAAAAGGTAAAAAAAAGTAGAAAACCTCGAACACAAGCCTGAAAGGACCAGAAGGGAAACATAGTGATAGAATCGCAGCCGTTCCTGAGTATCTGAATTCTGAACCATTTCTGCAGACTGCTTAATGGCGATGAAGACCAATTCCATTGTCAGAAAGAATTCCCAATTCAATTTGGACGATGATCAAAAATGCTATATCCACTTGACCTAGAAGAAGTTCAGCATTTCTTATGCAAGCTGAAATCAGGTAAAACTTCAGGTGTAGATGGCCTTGACACCGAGCTTTTCAAGTCAGCTGAAGATCAGTTGGAATTAAAATTACAATTACAATTACAATTGCAAAAAGAGAGTAAGCCCTATGAATGCAAATACAGTATCGTATGTCCGATTATTAAAATGGGACAACCCCACAATTGCCCCGATTATAGAGGGATAAGGAGGCTAACGTCGCATATAAAATTGTAATATGTGAACGTCTGAAACCCAACGTCAACAATTTTACATCAATGTGCGGTCTTAGATCCTAAAAGTCCACAATCGATCAAATTTTTATATTACGGCAGATTTTGGAAAAATCCCGGGGATATAATGTTGATATGCACCATCTTTTAAACGATTTCAAAGTCGAGTATCACAGTATTTACAGGGACAAGCTCTGAAATGAACTTTGTCTAGTTTTTTGATTATTGCAGAACTCGTACCACAATGCAGGATGACTTTTGAGAGTCACTCTGTCCAGGTCGATATGGAACCTATCGAGACCAAAAAGGTCTTTCGCCAAGGTGCGATTTCTTTGGCATCATACTTGAAAGGATTCTACAAAACTAGAACTCCACCATCAGAGAGATCTTTCAGAACTATGTGCAATTACTCGCGTACGCAGACGATATTGAAGTAATACAATTGTTTATGAGGGCAAAACGAAGTATATGGTGTCAGTCATCAAACAAGGACAGAGAACATCGACGAGTTGGACAAAATTTCGCAAGAAACAGACATAACTTCAAGGTGGTACAGCACTTCGTCTACCGAGCATCCGCTACACATCGCAACGGACGGATTGACATCAATACTCCGGATTCCGGCGTATTGTCCGGCTATAAAGGGTTTGGACAGCACATTGCAGGGAAATAGTGGTAGGGGAATACCTCGTCTTAAGTTGAACAATCAATTGGAAGAAGACCTCAACCGAAACAAGCGGTCACGAACTAATCGGCATAATTAGAACAAAATTGAAAGCTGTGCGGCAGAGCGATGTTGAAAAGTTTCCAATTTTATTTTAATTTTGCCACTTTTCCACTTTGTCACTCATTACGTGGCCGTGCCCTTAGACTGCGAAACTGGAAAGAGCTCCCCGAAATCGTAATTGTTGGCGAAAGATGTTGGTTGAAGCTCAGGTTCACCCCGAACTGTAGTGCCCACCATAGTAAATAAGTATAAGTAAGTAAATAAGGCGAACTTTATAATCAAGTAAACAGCCCACTGGACGTTTGAGAGACCAAAGTTTAATATTGATCCTTCGGTTTCGGAGGAGAAGAGTTAAAAATGACCTCTACGAAAAATGCAAAACATTAAACTTATCAAATAAATGAAAATTGAAAACACAGCTCATAAGAAATTGTCTCTGAAAGAAAAGAAGAAGAGGCATAATAGAAAATCCACATGTAAATAGTTAGAGATGTAGAAGAAGGATGCTATCATTGCCAACTGGGTTGCAAACTACTAGGCAAATTTAGTATAAGATCTACTTATCCATTGAGAGAACAAAAATTCATAAAAGCTGCCCACGTAGGGGCAATCTTTGAATGCGAATAACTTGAATAATCCATAGGAAGCGAACTGTAAGAGACGTGGTAGATAATAGATATTCATCACTATAGGGTCAGTTCTCAGTTCACTGAATGAAAAATGCAATTCTTTCATCTGTAAAACATTTTTACTCTTCAAAGGGTTCTAAGCTTTTTTGTCGACATATGCAGTATACGAGTATGTAAAGAAGGTTCGTCCTTCACTTCCAGAAAATATTTCCCATAGGTGAGTCTCTTTAACCCCATGTCCATTCATGCATCAAACAATGTATCAAGTAGGAGTTTGTTGTTTTTTTTTTTCAATTCTCTCGTATTTGACATTCTCAAATCTTTGGCTTTGCAGTTGCAATCGGCAGGGGAGACTTGCATAATCGTATCGAGATGCAAACAATGTGAAACGTTGCTAAGCTGCGGTGACATTTTGTCTCTTTTCACTTTTTTTTAATGTTTTATGTGAACGCTGTATAGAGGTCCACCTTCGGGAGTGACATGAACTTTGGTGACAGATTTATAGCTCTGACCTCAATTTTGGTTTTACTTCTTTTTTTAAAATTTTTTTTGTTTCTCATTTTCTTGTATCCAAAAGATTGATATTTTAATTCTTCGGTGCAAATTGTGTGGAAAGTCTGTCGCTAAAGCACAATTATGTACACATGCATCTGACTATGACATTGGCTAGAAGTATTTTTTAATTAAACTAATTGAAATCTCAAGTGAACGGTGCAATATATAATGAGACACTTGCACAGTGTAAATGCAGCATGGCGACTGGATTGGATGTATGAGAATTGAAAATCTTACAACGAATCCGTTTAAAAAAAAAGAAATTTGTTTCATATTATAAACGAATCAGACACTTTGGAACTGGAGCTATGGAGACTTACTGTCACGACGATGCAAGGATATTCTTTTTGATGGGTGGCACTTTGACCAGCCAAGCATGAAAATAAATCGTCCCAGATGTCAACGAATTAAAGTGAATGCGTGTGAAAAGTGTGAATGAATTTAGATTTTATGTTTTTTTATGCTTTCCATTATGCGAGAGACAGAATACCATGGCAACTTTGACACCTGCAACAAATTAGGAAATCAAAACTCTTGTAAAATAGATTCACACATCCACAGCGCACAGGATTCACATTATTTGAGTGTTGAATGACCTGTGAGGGATGATACGACATGCGATAACGTCGAATTCGATGTCGATTTTTCTGCGCTAATGTGGTTAAAGCCATTTAAAACCGGTGGTTTTCTAAAGTTCGATGTGATTGCCAAAGTTGCAGTGCTAATCTGTTTCTTGCATTAGTTTAAGGCTGTTCACAACTTTCTCAAGCAATTTGAAATATTTTACCAAAGTAGTAGTTTTGAGGTTGAAGCTGATTTTTAACTAATATCCCAGCACCTCTCCAGTTACTTCATTTTGGGTTCCATTTGAATAGAAAAACAAAAAATGGCACATTGAAAACAGGACTACAGAGTGAAGACCGAGGAGTAAAAATTTAATAAATCAAATTTATGATCTGCAGAAAAAGAAAAGCTTTTTCCATTCCAGCTTACTTTAATATCTAAGCATTTAAAGATTCAAAGATTGGCAGCAACATGCATTACTGGATGCATGCGTACAACAACAACATACGCTCTAAACGTCATTGTAGGACTACCACCAATTCACCTCTTCATAAAAATGGAAGCAAAACTGGCGACACACCTTCTCTTCCTTCCATCGAGGACACATAAAATCATATCCAAACCCGAAAGGGCATCTGTCGATAATGGAAAGTCTACAAAAACTTAATACCTTTTGTATGTGCATCCAATGCTATTAGTCCCATGTACAACTCAAAACTCAACTTCTCCATTGTCATGCCCTTATGGAAGACTGGGAGAACACAAAGCCTCATCTTTCAAGGCAATATATGGTCTGGTATACGGACGGCTCAAAAATGGAAACTGGTACAGGTTCCGCCACTTTCAGCGACTCTCCCAGAACGAATTTCTCAGTAAGTCTGGGTAGTCACTCGTCCATTTTCCTAGCTAAAATCTTTGCCATTAACGAATGTTCGAGAATAATATGTTCATCGAACACGAAAAACAAAACAATATTCATTTTCTCAGACACCCAAGCTACACTAAAGGCCTTAAGCTCACCTGTCATAAGATCCAAACAAGTCCAAGAGACAGTCATGTCACTCTCTGAACTAGCAAGGAAAAACGCTGTAATCCTTCACTGGATCCCAGCTCACAAAGGCTATGATGGTAACGAGAAGGCAGACATCTTAGCTAAGACGGCGCATCTAAGCCACTCGTCGGACCTGAACCCTTCTGCGGTGTAAATAAAAGCGCCTTCAAAAACACTGCCAAGAACATAGTAATGGGAGAATCAAATAAAGCTTGGGGTAACTCATCTGACCAAACCTGTTCAAAACTCTTTTTGCCGGAATATACTGAAAAAACATCAAAATTCCTACTGAACCTCAATAGGAAAACCCTAAAAATGTGTACAGGACTACTAACCGGCCACTGTTCTTAAAGACATCTTCACCAAATGAGGCTGGCAGCGGACCCCATCTGTAGACTATGCCTCGAAAATGAAGAAACATCTATGCACATTATTACGGAATTTTCAGCACTTTTCCGCCTTAGAAAGCAAATACTTGACTATGAGATCATATCCCTAGATAAACTCAAACTCATTCACCCACAGAAGATTGCTAACTTCTGGTTCAACTCAGGAGCAGGAGAACTGCTGTGAAACCTCACATGGGTTGGCACAATATAGGTTTCATTTAGACACCGCAGTGGCCAGAGCTGCGCAAGCTCAACTCACCCCCTAAATCTAATCTAATCTAAGCATTTAAAGAACCTCAGTTCAGGACAAACTAACGAGTGGCGTAGACATTTTCTTCACTCAGTAGCGCCCTTTATCTGATTTTGAAGTCCCCCTCCAAACTCTTTGCTGTTTCCCTTCTGTGGGCTCCAACAATGCAAAAAAAAACTTTCCTTTTACAGCAAGAGGTCAATTTCCTGAATACTCGGTTTAAAGCCAGGGTCCAGGTCTCTTCCTTTTTTCCCCAAATGATCGGTAAGAATTGGTTGCAGCTGCAGGCCTCTTCTCTTCTTTGTAGCCCTATTTCTACCACAGCAGCATTTGGACTATAAATTTTTCATCGACTAAAACCTTAAATTGGGACCGTTTTTGATATTACTGCTGAAGGCAATACTTTTGAAAAAAAAAAAACAGGCTTAGGAAGGCTTAATATAGTAATTTCCAAAAGTATCTGAAACCAACGAAATAACTTACAATAGAAACGGGACCAAAGTGTAAATCATCTACATCATACATACATACACTACACATATACATTTATCGTCAAATTTTCGGAAATAGCATTGCTCTCACGATATTTTAAGATGAGCCCAAGATTTTCCCAACCAATTCAGCCTGCATGCGCGATGCAATACATTGCAATCTACCTCCTTTCTTCATAGAAAGGAGATTATATCTAGGTTTTGAAATCTCCAAGCGATTCCACCTCCTCCTACCGTTTTTCTTGTCAAACCAGTAGTTTTCAAAGAAGTTACGGGTTGAACGTAAATTGTTTGTGAATAATCTTCATGCTTATTGCAGCTGTCAGAGCGGTTTGTAGTTTAATGAAGTACAATTCCATTACAGGTCAATTCGAACAACTACAAGAAAGGCTCTTCTCACTTTCCACTGTTTCAGCAAATGAAGAAAAAACTTTTTCGTTACTTGTCAAAATTCTTATCATATGCATTTACATTCCAGCTTTCATTTATTAAACAAGAATATTAAAATCAAAAACAACAACCCAAGCGCATTCCATTTAAAATGCATACTGCATCAGGATCCAGTAGTAAAATGGGCTTTACACACTCGGTCGACATCCCGTGCCCAAAGCATCCAGTAACCTATGGTGATTTTTCTTTTATATTTTCCTGTGCTGCTCCGCAGCCACCGCGCCGCATTTATTCCTGTCCGAACTCGTACACCTTAACATTCATAAATTAACAACCCAAACAAAATGCAGGTCGTAGGCAAATCGGATGGAATTATGGGAAGTGGGTGGGTGGTTAGTTGGTTACGTTTCGAAGGACCAATTTCACTAGTAGGTGCCCAGTGTAGTTGAATGAATGCTGACGAAACATTCTGAGAATTGGAATTCAAACGAAATTGTTAATTAACATGTATAAAGCGCTCCTCCGTTCAGGCAGGCTTGTGCTATGGCTCTTCAGTCTCCTCGCCAAACCGACGATGAATTGTGGGATTTCTTTTTCTTTTTTTCTTTTTTTTTCTGTATTCGTCCTGCCAACACATCCTATACACAATATATTTTATATGATGATGATGATGATGATGTCCGTTGTGAAAAGCTGCCGCTAGCAGAGTGATTCCACTTTCGGAAAATGGACAAGAATGGAATTTCATTCGTACAGAATGAGTGAAATATTTTCTGATCCTGGTGGTGGTGCTGGTGGTAGTGGGGGGGTGATGATGATGGCTATGGGCATCGAGATGATGATGATGTTGATGATTCCTCTTGCCTGATGGGTACAGGTCCAATGGTCATTCGAACGTATGGAATGCAAGTACAGCTAGCGTACAGTAGTGGACACAGCAATAAAATTTATAACAACCTCATCCCGTGCCGTCCGTCCGTTCGTATTCCGTATGTTCATGTTCAGTCCAGTGTCCATTCCAAGCTGGAAATCTCTGTATTTTGTTTTAAAATGAGTACAGAAATAGGATTTTTGGGTTGAGTTGTGATGGAGGAATAACTCAAATAGAACCGAGAGTATGTTTAATTGTCGACCGTGACGAAATATACACTCCCTCTGCTGTACGACTACAACTACGAGTCTACCAAAGCTATACACAAACCGAAATGAAAAGCAACTCTGCATCCTGTGGTTGCATTAAAAATGCATTTTCCATTTCGAATTGGCCAGAAGCATTGCAGAATGCAGACCCAATGGGCGTGCGTGTGTGTGTTTGTGTGTGGAATGCAGTAGGTCGTCATAAATGAAAAATAACATATTTTCATTATACGATTACTACATCCTAGAGTCAACCAACCAACCCAAAAATCAACCCCGGCTCGTAACGAGAAGCACATCAAGAGGAAGGGGGCGACCATCCCGATGCGGCTGCAGTAAATTTGGGGGTTATTCATTACACATACTACCACCTCCACTATACCAACCCCGGGGTATATATTTCAGGGTTGAATGAAAATTATTCATTTGGAAAAATTTTTGAGGATATTTTTATTAAGTAAAATTATTTTTGCAATCGTTGTGCGTTGTGTGTGAGCTGTGAGTCCTGTGTTTACATTTTTACCCATCAGCCTGTCTGTCTGTCTGTCTGTCTCTGTTTTGCTGATCGAGGGGATGGTATGAATTTTTGTTTTTATTTTCTGGCGGTGATGGTTTCATTTATTGTAATGATGTGTATCATGGGTGCTATCTGCTATGGCTTTACTGCTTCATTATAAAAATGAAATGAAAATTGATGATGGTCAGACCAATGAGGGATCGAGCATAGTGCGGTAGTGGGTGGGTTGGGTTGGTTTATGGATGCACATTCGAGTTGGTGGTTATGCGTGCTCCAGAAACAAATGGACGGGGTAAAATATTTAAACTTAATGAATATTTACTGCCCATCCACACTGGGGATAGACTGGACACCAACAAAAAAAAAATACTTCATACAAAACATAACCCCCCACTTGGGAATCTTAATTAACTCGATGATGATAGTGGTTAGGCATTTTTGTGTCCACCGTTATGGAGTGGGGAGTTTTCTATCACATATTTGAATATGTACCTACTTTTTTTGATGTTCGTACAGTGAAGTGTGGAATAAGGGAAGAATGATTATAATTTGAGGTTTTTGCGCGGCAGAAAAAATTTAGAAAGGTATTCAAGGGAGTTTATTAATTGCTGACATTGATTTGGAAATGTGGTGTCGTTTTTCAAAACTCCCTTCGGAAACTCGCGCTGGGTTGAGGTTGATAAAAAAAAAACTATCAATTTTTACATAAACAGTACGTTTTTGGCTTTGTTTTGAAAACGGAAGCAGGCTTACTCTTCTCTTTGAAAAATGTAAGCTATCATAAAAGTCTTTTTCACTTTCGGTACTACGAGTATTGTGCTTCGAAGATGAAAACTCTCCTACTTATCTCTTCGCGATAAAAATTCGCCGTGTAGTACACCTTACGGCAAGGAAAATCTTTGTGTTTCGCTGGAAAATTTGCGAGCAAGCTAAATTTAAAGAAGAAAGCCCAAAACTAGTCTTCAGAGAAATCCGTTCAAAGTCAGTCTTAGGCGGTATGAAGTCGACAAAATTAACCTTATTTGTACCGGGATAGGGACACTTATTCTACGTGTTAAATGTGTACCAAGAAAAGTATCGGAGTGAATTTAGGTTTAAATAATAAACGAAAATATATTTCACCCACACCCTTACAAGTTGGGAGTCAATATCGACATTTGATCCGTGTACGGGATTACTGATGTTTCGCTGGAATAAATAAATTCGTTCTCTAGTGCTGTGTTCATCTATATCAAAACTGTCGAGGCACAGACTTCTTAATGGTGACGGTGAAGGAAATCAAACAAACTATGGCTATAATTTGGGCAACGGAAAATGGCCAGACAATAATTTTAAAGATGCAGCGATATCTGGGTAACACCATCACCACAGTTCAAAATGCAGGAAGTACAGCACAATGTATGTGGAATTGCCTACAACAAACTTGCTCAAATAGAGCCAATCATTTCAACAAGTCAAAGAAACATCGTGGTGGAATCATGAAGCTGAAGCAGTGATAAATTAGAAGAAAGCGACTTTCAAAGCAAGGTCAAAGTGCCCCTCAAATAACAGAGATGAAAAGGCTCGCCTCAAATAGAAATACAAAATCTGCAAGAAAGTGCGCCCAACTCCAAGCGAACAGCACGAAGAGAATGCATCGAGAGCTGGAAGAATTGTCTACCCCTGCTGCTAATGCAATTTAAAACAAAACGAAGATCATTAACGATGCTCAGGAACAGTTTCTTTTAGATGACGACACAATTTTGCACAGGTGGCGAAAATATTGTGATAATCTTTGGACGAAAAGTTTCCTGGAGAGCACTTTCCAGAAGATGAAGATAACCCAACGGAATTACCTGACATCACTTTCGAAGAAGTTGGTAAGGTAGTTGTGCTGGTGACTTCGAAAAAGCATTCGATTGATAATCGAGACAACTGAAATGGGTGGTCCTCAGACAACGACTTAAAGAGGCTTATGTGCGGGTGATTGAGGATATGCATAAATACGACGGTATGATGACCAGCTGGAGTCACCAAAGCAGTACAAGTCACAGTAGGTGTACACCATGGAAGCCTCTGCTCTTTATTACAGTCCTTGACCAGCTGCTGGAAGATAAACTATTCTTTACTGACGATGGAACCATCCGTGTAAAAAGTATGAAAGTACATTGAAGACAGCAACAAGGTCTGATCGTATTAGAAGTACCAAGTTCCGTGCAAGCCTTCACGTCACAAATACCATCTTGAAATTGATAGAGCACGGCTCAGTTATTGACATAGCCATGTTCAAAGGAAGAAGAACCAGAAGGGAACCCTGTCAAAAGGGCAATATCATACAACAATCAGACAATCAGACACGATTGTGAAGAAACAAAAACAAAAACCAAAACACTCCTGGTACAAACAAATGCAACGACATCTGTATTAGGTTGGCCACAGCTATGGAACAATCCAAGACCGGGAAGCCCGACGCACTTTGAGACCATCGCGGCGCGGATTACTAGTGTGAACCAGATGAGTGGAAGAGCTTTGATATCTTCTCGATCACGTTGGCGGTAACACCGAAAATGAAAGAAGATGACCAACACTATACAATATGAATAAATTTTCCTCTGTCATAGGTTTATTGGGCATACCGAATAGCCAAGAAGAGGCCCCAAAACAGGTACAAGTTTTGCAGTTAAGTAATCACCGCTGTTGAGCGTAGAGCCCCAGGGCCAAGCGCATTTCTCACAACCATGCCTGTGAGGCAATGGAGGGGACCAATAATTTTCTGCCAGTTCCGAACGGCTAATCGAGAAAGTGCTTTTCATGGCAACGAATTTACTTACGTAGGACTTGCCAATTCCTCGCGAAAGGCAACACCCGTGGAAAAACATTTTCGCCTCTTCTGGGATTCAAACCACGAACCTCTGGGTTAACAGGCAGACATGCTAACCATCACTTGAAATCACTTTGGTTTTGAAGTTCCTTCAAAAGTGTTAAACAAGTCAATCGATTTGATGAAGAGATTGGTATGAATTTATGAATGAAACAAGAATCCAAGCAAATCATCACGTACCGAAATACAATTGAAGAACAAGTCATTGTTGACGTTAAAAAGACAACATAAATATCATTTATCCAGATCGACTTTTGTTTGACGTCTAAACCGTCTTATCCTAAAGCTTTAAGAAGCCATCAACAAATTGGCCTTACATCCGCCACTGCACAACTCAGCTGTATTTAACATAACTGTGTGTGCATAGCCATACAACAGTGCTTACACAGAACAAACAATACAAAACATAACACAAAAGTATCCAGGCACACTTATGTTAACAAAACATGTCATGATGTTTGCACTGTAGATACAATTGTGTGACAAGACACACAAAGCCTTTTTCCCAAACACACAGAGTTCAACTTCAGCTCTCAAAATGTTCGACTTATGAATGTGCAATAAATTGAAAGAAACATTAAAGCAACTGACACAACCAAAAGCACATTTCAACTCTAATGAAAGGTAACACTGCGCTGCAAAGAGAAAAAAGATCGTTAATTTGATTTTAAAATCTAACGACATACAAACTCGAACGACGACGACCGTTGTTGCTCGACACGGGACGATAGAAGAGAATGGCTGACTGGCTGGCTTGGTATGGCGCATTCAACGAAGGCAATGAGTGAAAGTGTATTTGTGTATCTACTCAGCACACTGAATTGCTTTAAAATCGATTTTTAATAATCTCCAAGATACAAACTGTGTATAGATTGCTTCAAATAAAATTGCTAGATGGATTCTGAGATAAGGCGAGCTCCTCACAACACGAAGAACAGCTAATTACTCACCCAGGACGCAGAAGTACAACTGCACTTTCTAATTGGTTCTGTGCAATGGTGTGGAACTTACCTGAAATTAAAAATAAAGAACATATAAAAGGTACTTAGATTTATGTTTTTCAATGTGTTAATGAATATTATTTGAAATTGGAAAAAGAAAATAGAGCACAAGCGTTAATGTGCTCCTAAATAAGCAGAGCGTCATTAAAAGCGACTATAAACAAGAACGGGATAGAAATTGGGTAGCTAAGATTGATTTGCTTTATATAAATATATCGGGTTTTTCAATATGAGCGCTAGAAAAGTTTTTAAAATAAAACAAAAACGGTTTTGGGTATTAATAAAATTCTTTATTCCTGTGAAAGTTCGATGCCATTATGTATGGAACTCAATTTCTTTTGCATGGCCACCACGGGCACGCTTGCTGAAGTCCAGACGCTGAACCCAATTTTCGACGGTTTTCAAGCATAAATCGACCGTGAAATTTAACCGCAACCACCACATCACCAGGAATCCTCAACAGTTTTTTCTTGAGCCTAAATTCGGAAGTACGGTTAAGTATGGAGATTGATATGTTAACCGAACAACCTCAATGTGGAAAGCTTTATCTAACTCTGTTTTTATCCTGCATTACTATGTACAGAGGTTTAAAATCAATGTAGGCGTAGGGTAAACGCACTAGTATCCGGACACTTAACTTTTTTCTAAACTTTGACTTCAACTCAATTTGTAACCATAAATGCTACCGCGGACACTTATATTGATTGTTAGAATATAGATATTTCTCAATAATATAGCGTTCAAGTAAATTGCAAAGAAATCATTGTTAAAATTTAATAAAATAACAATTCAGAAAAGTTCCATTTTCGTTAGTATCCGGACTCACCAAAATTTAGTATCCGGACACTTTTGTTTTAGTATCCGGACACAATCATTTTAAGAGACAAGCCCCGTCCGGATACTAAAAATACATGATAATCGCACATTTTTAGTATCCGGATACTGTCCGCATACTGAAAAACATATTCTGTTTTGGTTTCAGTGTCCGGACACCACAAATAATGGTAAAGATTTTATAAAATTTGTTTTTTTTGCAATTTGTTTTAGTTAATCATATTTCCAACGAAACCAATGACTTTCCATTACAATAAATTTATTATTACTTGTTCAATTGCTACTGCTAACTGTTCACACTATTATTTGTTTTTTACACAAATCGACAACGCGACCGCACCTTCAAACCCTAAACAATAAAATGACGCGTTGTTTTTAAAATACGTATTTCGAGTACCTGAAACATTGCATGCTTGTAAAGGACACATTGAAGGACCCATGTTTGTTGACGATTGTGAATTTTTTTGTGTGATTTATCTATTAATCGCAAAAAAAGGTCAATGTGTCCGGGTACTAACACTGTCCGGATAATAGTGCGTTTACCCTACATTGGTGTCTCCAACATACTATCCTCCTATTTTCCTTAATTCTCGAATTGTGTCTTATAACACTATATGTATATGGGAAGCCATATTCCCTTTAACGCCTGCCTAAATTATTTTTTAAAAAAATTTATCCCTTACGGTCTATGTTTTCTAACGGCAACTGTAGAGGACCAACATACAAATTGCTTAAGCACAGACCTCAGTAGTCAGTACTGCACAAACATGAACAACATGAAGAGCCCACACTAGAAGAATCCCATCCAAAAATTTGGAAATTCCTTTTTGTGTTTTTCCCAATTCAAAATGGCAGAACCGAAATACTTCATTCCATATCTACCTTAGCACGTAAACACCTATCTTATTTGTCATATCTATAATCAGTTCCTTCCTCTCCACTGCATAGAAGTAATTAGAATATGTATTTTGAAACATACGCTTTGATCAAAAATAAACACAAAGTCAACGCTAGAGTTCATCCCTCGATGTTCTGATTTTTTTTTTTTTTTAATTTCTGCCTCACAATAACAAATGGAAGTAAAAAGTTAAAGTGTGGAAAAAATTCAATGAGAAATAATCCAATTTCCGACCTATTGTACTACAACTCATAGATGGATATTTTCCTTTAGTCGTCTTTTACCTTTTACGTCAAGCAGAGATGCGCTGCAGTGATAAATTTATTGAACAAGATCAGTTGAAGATTCGGAAAGTTGCAAATTCAGAATCGAGTTATTCTTAAAAAAAGAGATACAATCTTCTTCTTTTTCTTTGTTCTCATTTCCGCAGGAAAAACTCTTTAAAAATTTCAAAAGAAATTTGCAGAAATGGAATTACTCATGAAGAATGTTCCATCATTTCTCTTGGTATTTTTAAAAGGGCTAATGTATTTTTATATACAGAAATTATTTTCTACACAAAACAACATTTGATGTTGTGTCTTTGTTTCCACCGCCTTGCCCGGCTAATCTCGTTCCAAAGAGTTCCTTTGGGCAATCGTATATATAAGAGTACCTTACTAAGAAATACTTAAGAAGCTAAAGAAAACACTGAACTCAAAGAATGAAGCAACGTGACATTCCGTAAATTATTTCCTCTTTTCGTCTTCGAAATCAAAAACAACAACAACCACAGCAGCTAAAACGCATGTAGAAAAATAAAAATAAAATTATATACAAAAAACAAAATGGGTGCCATATACGCAGGAGAAAGGGCAGGACAGTCTTTTAGTCTGCTTAGTGGAAACAAGAGGAGAAAATCAAGAAAAGCAAAAATGCCGAATGTTGCAATGGAATGGAATTTAACAGACTTGCATTTGTCATGAATTCCTTTCTTCGAGAGACGTAGGATGACGACTACGAACGATGCTTCTATGCCTTCTGAAACGCACCAACAACAGAAGAAGCATATTCGTCTTGACCGTGAGCGTAGAGACTGCATTATACAAAATACAACCCCTCTATGACGAAAATAAATTCGCGCTCTGACAACCAAGAAGCGCAATGCGCAATCCACAGACCCAGAGAAGATGCCAAAGTAAAAAACAACACACACTCTTTTTTTTCACTAGGAAGCATCCCTGTTCCTGTTCCCTTGGGATTCTGGATTTCTAGTGGTGTTGGTGATAATGTCCTGTTGTTGTTTTTTGTTGTGCGTTTTTGTCATTTTTCTGCCTTCATCGTAACCGCCTTCCGAAAACAATCTGTGTTCGATGTGTGCAAAGTGATAACACACTCCATCGCATCGTTTTGTGTCGGCTCGGTTTGGTCCAAAAACAGCCGCATAACTTGAGCAAATATTTTTGCAATTTTACAAGGGCATGGAAAATAATTACCTCCCCGCAACCACCACTGTTGCATGTTGCATCTACCGGCTGCCTTGAGAGTGTCCATCCATCCCATATGAATGCTTTACATGAGCGGATGTGCGCAAATATTTTCTGACGAAAATATGCGAAATTCGTACGACCAACAATGCAACTTGATGTAGTTGGGGATAGTTAATAAGGTTTTCCTGCTTCTACACATCGAACAGAGTATTCGTAGACAGTATGTGCGGCAGGATGCATGACTGGAGTTCGCCATGTTCACATACACACAGAGCGATGTTAACTACAGATAACATCACTAAAAGGAGAGTGAGAAAGACAGAAAAAGAGAGAGAGAGAGAGAGATTGGGAATTTTTGAATTTTTCGATTGCGGTAACAGATAGGGCGCTAAATTAACAAGACAGTTCGTTTCGTTCACTGCCGCATTGGCCGGGCTGCACTTGCACGATGTACGAAAGAGCCATTTTAAACAATTGAGTTCCTCTTATGTTTTCCGTGAAGAAACAGGATCGCATGGGACGATCGGCTTTAAGTGGCAAGATCAAAGATCAATTAACATATTATTTAGAGAGGGATGCGTTTGATCTTCGCCCCGCAGGCCACAGCTACTATGTTTATCCTTTTGTGTACACAGCACAACCTTTTTTTACTGATGTTTGTGGGAAGATCGTGCATGAGTCTATACTACATGGGCTCTGTGCACTGAGCTGTCGATACAACCCCAGCTAACTAACCAGTTAAAATTACTTTTTGTTCTTAATTAAAGAAAGGCGCAGTGCAATCAGTAGATGCGGCGTGGGGTAGAGTTAATCTTTGTAATTAATACATCATTGACACTTGCATTTGATTGTAAGTTTAAAGAATGCACAAGTGCACTCAAAATTAAGACTCCCCTTTCATCGAATTTTAAGAAATTAGGTCTTTGGAAAAAGTATCTCGGTCAGAAACAGGTCGAGGATTTGCTAACACAAATCACAGAACAAAACTTTCGGTCATAAATTGAACTTGATACCATTAGTATTGGCCTCTTGTAGTTGTAGTTTTAAAACTGAGCGAAGAAACATAAAGAAAAGCTGACCAAAACACTTGTGACCTCAGGCACATCCGACACGTGGATTATTAGTGTGAAGCAAATAAGTGGGAGAGTTGTGATCCCCTTCAAATGAAGATGCTCTCAATGCTCGAAAGGAAAGAGAAGAAGAAGTATTAACCTGGTGCCGAGAAATCCTCAGCACCAGTTCTCGGTTTTCTTCGTCGTTATTGCAGTCTAGACTTCTTCTCTTAGGTCAAAGAAACCAAACTGGAAACTCTAAAATGGTAGCCTTACCAAAGAAAACTTCAAAACACTACCAAATATTCATTCTATTAATGAACTTACTGATGGAGATTTCGTATATGTATCTACAACCTGATTTAAGAAGTTAGAAGTTAAGGTCTGTACGGCAGTTTACAGATGCGTTTTCGGAATTAGGTCTCTAGGTCTTGAAATAATGGTACCTCCCATATAACCTATATGATTATACATATTTCTCCTAATAAAATTTTGTTTGAAGGACTACATTTTAGTTTTCTTTCTTATGATGTAAAAAAAAAATCTAAGAACGGTACCTTGAATAGTAAAGTTTTTTTCAAAACCAACATCCTCTCTAATAATTGTTGGTGGAAAATGTATTTTCCTTCGGCTTTTTTTGGTCACTTTAGGTTTAGCAAAGAAACAAGATGGATCTTTTGCTTTTTCCCGACGTTTCGGCAAGGGTTGTTGCCTTCTTCAGGGGAACTTTTATTATAAAAACAAAAAGGTAAAATATAGTATAAAGACAACAAAAAACAATCAAAGAAAACTTACATTTTTAAAAAAAAGATTCTTAAAGCATTTCAAATAAACAAACAAAGTTTGACAAAAAAAAAATTTTTAAAGCTTAAATTAAACTTCTCTGTGTGAAAGTTAGATTTGGTTTGTTCTTGTTGCTGATGATATGCAAGGTTTCCAGTGTATATCATTTAGAGATATGTTTCTCGGTTTGGAGAACTTGGGCACCGTCAAAGTCTGGGACATGTTTATTTTCAATGGCATGTAATGCGAGAGCTGTTTTCAAAAACAGCTCTCGCATTACATGCCATTGAAAATAAACATGTCCCAGACTTTGACTTTTTTCAAAAACAGCTCTCGCATTACATGCCATTGAAAATAAACATGTCCCAGACTTTGACGGTGCCCAAGTTCTCCAAACCGAGAAACATATCTCTAAGAGATATACACTGGAAACCTTGCATATCATCAGCAACAAGAACAACATGAATCGCAAGCAAGATTCTCAAAACATCTCGTCCATATACTGCTCTCTTGTCTCTAAGTAAACTCTGTTATCCTGTCCGTTAAATTTTGTCAAACCAAATCTAACTTTCACACAGAGAAGTTTAATTTAAGCTTTAAAAATTTTTTTTTGTCAAACTTTGTTTGTTTATTTGAAATGCTTTAAGAATCTTTTTTTTTAAAACGTAAGTTTTCTTTGATTGTTTTTTGTTGTATATACCTTATACTATATTTTACTTTTTTGTTTTTATAATAAAAGTTCCCCTGAAGAGGGCAACAACCCTTGCCGAAACGTCGGGAAAAAGCAAAAGATCCATCTTGTTTCTTTGCTAAACCTTAAGTGACCAAAAAAAGCCGAAGGAAAATACATTTTCCACCAACAATTATAAATCTAATTGGTCAATACACTACTGAATTCCTCTCTAATAGCTCACACGATTTTGACAAAATTTTGTATTTAAGAAGAAATTGATTTTTTGGATTATTTTCAAAGAATTATCTTTGACCTACTTTTTTCGGTTTCCATTACGGATTCCAATACGAATGAGAGGATTTGTGACCCGGCAGCGGCAGGATGTTTATCTGATTGAATCCTATCCTGAATCTAGCCTCCACAGTGTTGAAAAAGTTGCTGATGGTGTTTATCTCGGTGCTATAGAAAGAGCTTGCCAATTTTAATCACAATTTTTCCACAGACAACAAGTGAGGAAATTATATTAGGACTGTTTAATTTCCTTAATTTCCTACATAAACTCTTTGTTTGAAATACCATTCTCTGGTAAAATAATAGCTTTCGCAGATGATCTTGTTCTAGCTTATAATTCATCTAATGTATTGGATCTTTTGGCTGATTTCAATCAAGATGTTCATTTATTGCGGATCTGGTTTGCTAAACATAAACTTATAGTCTAAGAGCTGGAAGCAAATTTTTGGAGTGGAGTGATAACCAAAAATAATGCACATGTATGTGTAGATAGACGCACCATTATATCAGATTCAACCGTCTGGCAGGTCCATGAAGTCCATATCATCTCAGAAAATTCTGTAATAACACAACACTTAAAACAGCTTATTTTGGTATATTCAATTCAAAACTCCAGTATGGCTTAAGCTGCTGGGGTCCTAAAGCTAAAATCAATTCTCCCTTGTTTAACAGAAATGTGCAGTGGCAAAGATTTACGATGATAATCGATAGAGCCATAGAAGGATAATCGGTTTAGTCCTTCTATGCCTCTATTTAGGACCTTAAATGTTTAACCTCTGATGCATCTTTATTATTACAAAACATCTAAAATATTTTTTATCAGGGGTGGTTATTTACAAAGCCCAATTTCTAATGTTCGTACTATGCGAAGCAACTTCGAATGTCAAGTACTTAATCGTCTTAGAAACTTCTACTCCATTCGTACTGTTGTTTCATTATCTTTATATAAAAAAAATAAAAACTGGCTTCTCGGATTTGATCACACCCAAATGAAGGTTTAACTTTCCTATGGCTCTTAATATTGAACTTTTTAAAAATAACATTTCTTTCCATTGTATTTACCTTTTTCTGCCTATCAAAATTGCACAAATATGTAATTTTGTTTTCATTATAAAATTTTTCATTTGTTTAAAAATTAAAATTGTAGTTTTCATTAAAGCACAAATCACCCCACACTCACAGAAAAATAGAATTATGTATGTACAATGTTAGTGGTATTTAATACTATTTTATTCTTTTTTATTGATGAGTTTTGTAGTTGAGATAATCTTTTTTATTCTAAATTTCCACTAAAAAGCTCCAAAAAATTTTTGAATTTCGGCTGGTCATTTCATACTCAAGACGTTAAGATCAAGTCTCAAGTAGTATCCTGCGCACTAGATGGTGCAATAGATAGGAGTACCACAAGGAAGTTACCTAGGACCACTCTTATTTGTGATATTTAGAAATGATTTTTTTTTAACGAAACATTACATACTGCAGCACTGGTTACAAAGACCGTCGGCTGATACATCCAGAAGAGACACAACAGAACAATTAACAAATGACAACAACACGCGGTTGTCCGTACAGACGGTTCCTCACCTAACCACTACCAGCAATCAACTAGACTTAATTACGGTGTTCTAAAGCGAACCGATGCTTTCGATTGACAAGGCCGTTGTTTATGAACGATTTAAGCTCTGTAAAAAAAAGGTGAAAAACATCTACACAATTGCTCATCGTTTTCACAAAAATAGTCCTGATAACATCCAACTGCAGTCTCATGTCGATCATTTACTGCAATGGTTCAATAACAACGCTTAGACATTGAACTCTGACAAATGCAAAATAATTACCCTCGCTGGAATAAAGGATGCTTCCACTAATGATTACTTTATAAATAACTCACAACTTGATGGAGTAAGTTATTTTGGTGCATTTTTAAGTTATATTTTTACAAAAGTTTCTATTCGTCTGTGAATGATTAAACGATGGTTCAAAGGATTCAGTGACAAAAAGTTAGTTCATTGGTCTGTTTCGTTCGATCTTGGAATATGGCTGCCAAGCTTGACGTTCATACTACACTTGTCAGTTCTTTTGCTCACTCTTTGTCAGATTCTGGAAATCCAACATATCAGAGAACATTCGCTTTGCTATAAATTATTTTGAACTACAACTTAAGACCTGAATCATAAAGTTATTAAGGCTGTTATATTTTATTCGTTATAATAAAAAGCAATCCAACCCTTGAACCAGATTATTTTGCCATATCTCCTTAAATCTAATCGAGAATGATTCAACAAATGTCAGAATCATCATTGATTGTGATTAGGTACGCAAACACGCATCTGACACAATACCTGAAATTAATTTTAACTCTATTCCATAGATAAAGAAAGTGTATTCCAATTATTGATATGATAGCCTAGCCGCGATTATTGTAAGCCGTTCTTCAAATTGTTCAAATGTAAATTTAGATACACCAAAAAAAAGGAACGCGACGTGTCGGCAACAAACCATTGCAAAAGTAATCAAAACTTGCCGAACGAGTATCTTTCCTTCGTCAGCAAAACTCTGATAAGGTACGTTCGAATATGTACAAGTACATACGTATATCCGACTGGAGGAGCTGGTGATGTAATTTTCACAACGGTGAGTCTAAGAACACCCTTTGCGCTGATATAATTTGTAACTTTTAATAATTTTTTTTTTATCGCAAGAGCCTGAACTTGAACGCTTTAGAATGCCATGAATGGGAAATGACGTTACGAAATTATATGCTGATTGCGGTTGCCACTGACAAGAGTGATAAACGAACAAAAGTGTACATCCCGCGGGGTTGATGTAGAATATATGAATTGGCAACACAACATGCGCTTGGTAAAGATTCACTTTTCTTGTTCACTGCTAATTGTGTTTACAAATTTTGTTGCTGGTTTTTGTGTTTTGGTTTTTTTTTTTTTTTTTGACACGGTTCTCTAGTGCCGGTGGCGGCATTCGTTTCAATTTGAAGCACGTAGACGTAAATTTGATAGTGTGCCTGTGACAGTTTAAGAGTCGATCATTAAAACCATCTACGTGTTTTATTTTTCGAAATACATTTTGATGGTTTTCATACGTACGTTGGTTTACTTTAATTACTTTTGTGTGCAATGTTGTTGTAAAAATATTGCAAGCTATTTTGCATCAAATTTACGTCTTTTCTTGTTTTTTGTTTTAGCTATTGTCTGGGAAACTAACAAAACAAAGTGAATGTCACGATGTAGTGTACGGAAAACGTGCAAAGAATGCGAACACAAAGCTGAGCTTTGCAAAATATTTTGTGAAACTGTTAAAATGTCAGGCATAATGGAGGTACGTTAGATCCGGAGAATGTTTTGACCTTCATCAGTAAAAATTGCGGAACATTTTTTAGCATCTTTGTAGATTAGTTTATATAAACTGTTTTATGGCTAACTCTCAAGGCAAGCCACTAGGTCCAATGCAGATAAAGAAGGGTGTTGTAAGATATACTGCATACGCACATTTACAGCCCGAATCATACATGTACTTATGTTAGCAACATACGTCACAGGGGGAGAGTTCTGATTCCCGTCGAGGTAAACGGTACCTGTAACGCTGTTAAAAGAATAGGCAGAAGTATCTATAAAAATTGACAGTTGACCAATCGTAGTTGTATGAACGCACAATGAGCGGAAAGATAAGAACAATGTTCGGAGCTAAGCGCCGCCGCCGCGCCGGCAACACTCTATCACTCAGCTTTCAATGAGCCCATATCAGTTTTTTACAAAATTATTTAAAAATAAATGTCATTCTTGGGTTGAATTTCGACGTTAACATAGTTGATAGTTTTGGGAGCATAGGAATAATTGATTGAGTGCAACAATTGCAAATTTTGAACAGGACAAGTGTCAAGAAGAAGAAAGTATTGTCATAATTAAAAACATCCACATTTTCACATTCAACAAATAAGAACACAAAGCTCCGTGCAAGCCAATTACGGCCTGCGACTGCAATCTGTAGAACGTAACTCAATATGATTGTCCGCAGATGTTAGCCACAGCAAATGTTTACACATGTCTTACAATCTGACAATTACCTCATTTCCAATACCGGATTGGGGAATCGAAACGAACTAGGAACAGATTTTGATAGAGGTACCTTCTTAGCTCACTGAATCAGGCAATCGAATTCAAATGGAATCAAAGTGTGCACACAAGATAATAGAACAAAAACTTTGTATGAAGATCCAAAATTTGCTTTTAATAATAAATACATACCAACTCACACGAATTAATCAAAGTATAACCACACGCTTTCGATCAAATCCAGCTTGCACAGCCGTGTGGGACCGGGTAGAACTAATTCGATTTGTAGTGTGATTCAATCCTCAGTGGAAACGTATTAAATGACAGGATCGCAATTGCAGACCGTTCTGATTTATACGAGGCTTAAGATCAAATTGTATAGCTTTAGTGAGTTTCCAAATACTTTTTTGGTTATAAAGATGTGAAGTGAGAATATGATGTCATATTTTTTAAATGTTAAAGATTAAAGAACTTTGAATACGAAACATTTGAAAAACTATAAAGAGTGCAAGTGGTACTGAGTTTACGGCCGAGATTCCGTTACTTTTTAGTTTTTTTTGAATCCTCTATCATCTAATATTCTTCTATCTCACTTTACGCAAAAATTTTCAAAGTCATCTCCTCCGATCGAGATTCTATCCAGCTTCAAAATGACCTCGACTCATTCGTCATTTGGTGTTTTAAAAACTTCCTTAAATTAAACATTGCCAAATGCGAGGCAATAACTTTTTCTCGTAAAAGTAACATACATCCCCCCAGATCCTATCACGTTCTGAACCTTCCTATAAACCATGTGCAGCTTATCCGAGATTTAGGTGTTCTCTGCGACGCACGGCGAATCAAATTTTCGTTTTCATATTGACGAAGTAACATCAAGAGCTAATTCAACCCTTGGTTTTATCAAGAGATGGTCCAAAGATTTCCGCAACCCCCTTGTAACCAAATCCCTCTATATTGCCTATGATCGCCCTCTACTTGAGTATGCATCGCAAGTGTGGGCTTCATATCAAGCGGTTCATATCTCAAGGATCGAAAGCTTAGAGGAATAAAGAACAAGAGGGAAAACCATTACCTCTCTCGCCCCGCAACTTCCATTTGCTTACATTGTTATTTTTGTAACACGAGATTCATCTGTGATACACGTATTAAGTGAATTTACTAACACCACTTTATTCTGGGATTCCGAAACTAACACCACTTTATTTTGGGATTCCGAAAACAGTTTCGTAATCCGAAAATAAAGTGGTTTTGTGAAGTCAGTTCGAGGCAGAAGCCGTGGTGTGTGTGTAGTTTTCCCTCTTGTTCTTTATTCCTCTAAGATCGAAAGTATTCATTGTCGTTTTCTGCTCTTTGACCTTACCCACGGCTAAGTGAGCGTAATTACTATTGGAGAACTTATCAACTCCAATATCGGTGGAACAATTCAACGTTTTGGGATTCTAATTTTTATTTTAGGTAATATTTTTGACCAGATTTCTTATATTTTAATTTTAATTTCAATTATAATGGGACAAAAACTCAAGTTTCTAAAATTAGAGTTGCGATCTCGAGAGCACACTAAAAACAAATTCAAAACTTGTACTTCGTGTACCTAAGATCTGCTAAGCATATGGATGCTAGGATGTTCATTTGAAATTCAAGTTCAGGTTACTATATTCCCAAAAACCAAATAAATATTACACAGAAGTTTGTTTAAAACATTTTTTATATTAAAAAAGACCCAACCTGCACTGAAAACTGCGTTAAGGTGAATATGAATAAGTTTGTCTTGATTGCTAAGAAGCGTTACATGTTCTAACTCACTTTAAAAAGTGAAAGACCTACCGAGGCTTGCCAAATTGAAAGAGGATACTACCGACATTTCATTCAAATGGTGATCCGGATGCCTTTTCTCACAACTATGATTACGAACAGTTCTCTACTGAGCCTTGTGTTTAATAACTTGCACACTGATGAACTTTAATGCTATCAACTGTAAGCTGCTCCATTTTTAAATACGATGCAACACCTACACATATTTTCATATAGAAACAGCTCTTGGGAAGTTGCAAATATTATTTCCAAACCGTTTTTTCCTTTTGTCCGTATGAATGTTTTGTTGATTGTTTCCATGGATAGACACAAGTTTTAAAAGGCAGAGCTTTTAACAAGTCACGTACTTGGCATTGTTTAAATGCTCTTTTAAATAATACTAACTCCGGAGTGTGGTTTCAAATAACGCAGCTGAATAAAATTTGAACCAATTTCCAAATTACCTTTGTGAACTGAAAAGTTGAAAAAGTTTCAAACAAAAATCCAACAACCTGACACCTTTTCAAAAACAAAACGTGCTAATATATCTCCCGATAGAAAAAAAAAACACACACACACAAAAACCACAGATACATCAAGTCGTTCGTTATCAACGTCTAATGTCTAAAAAGAGTTTGTTTTATCACCAAGTCACATGATATCATCGTTTAGCTATCTAATTTCAATGCACGACTGAGTCACTAGCAAAAATATATTAAACAATTTTTTTATTCCATTAATGTTATACTCGACTTTGTTACCAACAAAGTGGCTTTACTTAAACCAAGTGCGGAAAGAAAACAAAAGTGCATTCAGGTGTGCAAAATGAAAATTGCACTTTAATCAGCAGACAGACAAACTAAATGAGAAAAAAGGTGGGTGTATGAATTAAATAATAAAAAAAAGATACCTTAGAGCCCAGTGGTATCAGTTGAGAGTTGCATCATCAAGATCTGGACAAAGTGATATGACACACAAAGCAAATGAACATTTAACAATTCAATTTCCAAGAAATCTAACACAACTTTGAATAGAAAAGTTTTGCAAATTTTCTCAAATCTTTGAATTTATCTTGCATGATGTGGATGGAGAGGAAAAATAGGAAACCTTTAGAAGAAGGTAGCAAAAGTGATGATGCTGGATGTCCATTGCGAGATTTTGCAAATGAAACAAATTTCCTGTTTTGTAACTTATTGAGTAAACTTTGTGTCAGAATTAGAGCTGGAGATGTAATAAAGGGCAGATCCGGTTACATAATCAAATTCTTACGAAGAGGAAACAGATTTTGGCTTTTGTGTTTGGTAATTCTTCCGAGGCAGCAAATTTTCTAGGCAGCTTGTGTTGTTACAAAATTATTATTTTTCTCAAATTGAATACACACTTTGTTACATCTCTGTAACCAATATGTCCACTTTTTATTTAATTATCTCTTTAGTCTAATGGCAGAAGGGTAATTTCTATATTCTGGAAATAAGGCAATCTTACAAAACCAAATTTCAAGTAGATAACCAACGTTTTTCAGATGTTTTCAAAATTAGTCGCTTTTCTTTAAACCACGAGCCACGAGGCTGATTGCCAGCGGCGACTCGAGAAGCCGAATATTTAGCAGAGGCTAACAAAGTTTTATATTTGGTATATTTTTTTCCAAAACTTGATGACAACTATTTTAATAGGTTAAAAAATCTAAAAGCCACTTGTTCGCTGATAGAAGCTGGCGAGAAGGAGCCAATCGTGTGATCGGGCTGTCGGCCACTGCTTGATGCTGATACAATAGCATGCCACCTATGGTTGTGCTCTGACAGATAAAATTGTTGATTGGTCCCCTCACTGAGAACAACGGAGAAGAAGTGCTGGTTCAAGTTCTGAAAAATCTTACTGAGATCCTCCTTGCCTTCCAAGTTTACCTGCAATCTCATTTCCAGCTATGCCGTAATGGTTTGGAACCCAAACGGGACTCAAAGAATTTAGTTTAACCTTGTATTTCTAAATCACTTTCGAAGTAGTTAGAGGGTTGAGTAAAGTCTTAGGCACAGTTTGTATCGCTGCGACACACAGCAGCCTTTCTTCTTGACGTAGCTTATAACGATTAGGTATAGCACATATTTCCGCTGCGAAGACGGATACGGTGCTTAAAGAGGAGTATAGTTATAAGTCATTCATTTCAAAAAACAAACCACCAGTGTCAAATTTATCAGCGGTTCTGAAACCATCCGGGAAGTTCCGATAACACTCCTTTCCTGGTTCAGATTCTATTGTGAACCAGTCCCGAATCGACGCGACGGAAAGTTGACCGTGTATTTTTTACCCAGTTTAAGCCATGGGATTGTCGTATTGGATGTCGTATGCTGTAGATGTGAATTAAATAATCTTCTGTTTCCGAAATATACTCAAAGCTTCATTGCAAATTGTGCCATTTTTCTGTAGTGCCAAGATATATTGTAACTTGAAATTTATCGAGTGAAGCAATAACTGACGAATGGGAAATTATTTGTCTTATCATAGCTTTATATAGATCCAGAGCACTCTTTTCAGTTACAGACCCCATGTCTTACTAAAGACTCGACATGTTTGAACCAAAGGAGTACGAGATTAGTACAAGATGTTCTTCATTTGAGAAGTGAATTTAGACAATTTTAAGTTTAAGTTGGGTCAAAGCAGGCAAGAAGCACACCAGTTGTCAATCAAATTCAGCGAAGCCTATGCTCTGTATAACTAACGTGTACGTTAGATCCATTGATCATTTCAACTACAGAGTCAATCAGCGTGCACCACAGAAGAGGAGATAGAACGCCACTTTGAATGAACAGACTTTAATAACTTATAACATATTGTTCACACTCCGCTTCAACGATTACTGTTCTGTTTAATCCACAAGACCAGTGATTCGTTCACATCATGTTCTCTGGCAGCATTAAAATTCATCAAATTTATGGTATGTCAATTTATGTCTATGAAAATACCAACCGAAAACCCTTCACCTTTGTAGGTAACTCATATTTATAATTACAAAATATTTACACTGAAAGAGAATAATGTTTTTTATTACGTATACAAAAAAAAACTTGTACATATGTACTTTTTACATAAAATCATAGATTCAAAAAGTACTCTGTTCTTTTTGGGTAGAATAAAATATTTTCTACGTTTGGTCAAAGAAGAAAACGCTTTTCTTTCCAAGATGCCAATTTGATTTGGTATAGAAAAAATAACAATAACACATCATCTAATGCGAAACAAAATCATTTTTTTTTTCTGTCTCTTTACTTCTTTTTAAAAATTGTCATACAACCCCAGTTGCATTTGAAAAGCAATGTACCTTACACAGCTAAAATATTAACATCGTCATTGTTGATAAACAAGTTACCTGTTGAAAATGTAAAAATTAGTTTCGCATTCTTACGTTTACCACATTCTACCTAATTGAAATGAACGAGAAATATTTAAATTTTTAATGAATAGAAGAAGACATTTGAATTTTCCAATTAAAAATAACGAGATGGTTAATTAACACTACCCACAAATAGGCTCTTTTTCAGAATACAAAAATTGATATTCCTTAGAAACGCTGGTTTGCAATACTTAATACATTCCGCCCAATCGAATAAAATTTCTAAAACAAGTGTGTACGTCAGACTGTTCCTCGTTTTCAGCTTTAGAATATGTAATGTTTTTTGCACTAAAAAACAACCATGAAATATTCAATTGCTTAGTTCTAAGATACAGCATAAATAAGTCGTAATTTGCATGCCACGCATAGCTGCATAAAGACTTGAAAATTTGTTTGAAAACTCCTCAACAGCTACAGGGAATTCAATTAGCTCAAAAGTTCAGGGGATATTCGGCCTAGAGGCATGAATTTCAGGTAGTTTTTGAAGTGTCGTAAAAAAGCTGTAAATTTTTTTTAGTATCCATTTTTTGCTTGAAAAAAAAAACAATATTTTACAACTTTTTAAGACATTTTCAAATTTTTTTTAAATAGAAATGAAATTTGGGGATGAGCGTAGAGAAGACAGTAAAGAATCCTTCAAGAATTTTCAAGTAAATTGGTCCAGTAGAACCCGAAATATCGTTGCCATAGTTTGGGAAACGACAGGTTTGAAAAAAACGCGTTTAAATATTCGTTTTAAAGTCGAGCAAGTTTGGATGCATAGTCATAGTCACCTATATCTCCGAATATACATAATTTGAATTTTAAAAAATTTTAAAGATTGGTTTGAGTTTGAAAACAGGTTGTTAAAAACTACTCCTTGCACATTTTTCAATGAGACTAGTGCCGGGTTCCTCATGACATAAAAATAATATAGCCTGACATTTCAAAAGCTCGTCATTAATTGATACCATTGTTAGTTCACTTTTACTTATGCCATCAAATGGCATTGTAAGTCATTTCATTGACAAAGAAGCTTCGCCATTTCTTTTTCCTAACGATTATTGCCTTGTTTTTCAAGACATTTCAAGACTTTCAATTCACATTTTAATGATATCCATGTTTTATATTTTTAATACATTTTATTTTTGTTATTTTAAAGAAAAAATTAATAAAAAATTAAAGCAATATGCTCTGGCTTGTCATTTCATTGACAAAATATTCAACTCCATGCCAAAATAAAAATTGGATAGCAATTAATGCTGTTACGACTTTCCTTTGTCAATTCATTCAGTTCTACTCGAAATGCTTTTATTAACTTTAATTCACTGCTGTCGATTTGTAGTTTGAAAATGGCATAAAAGTCTTTTCATATACAATGCAAGAAAAGTATTTGTTACAAGCGTTAGAAAAATTTCGATTTCGAAACTTGCTCGCAAGTTTTTACAATCAACAGCCACTAGTAGAAGTGCTGGCCGTTAGCGAATTTTTGAATCCTAACGAGCCAACTTGTTGCAATTAATTTTCGTCAACTTGTTCATCAGTCATTACACTAGGCAAGTTTTACTTTTCGCAAGTGATTTAACTTTGAAATTTATGAAAGTAAATATCACAGTTGTGATATTCACCGCTTTCAATACAATGTCGATTCACGTTTCATCAAAAATAGTTGAAAAATGGAAACTAAAGTGTTCGGAGGGGAATTCGGAAGCGACAATATTTTATTTGAAGAAGAAATTTAATTTAAGGAACGAAAGCAATTGATTCTTGTCGAAGTCATCGTAAAAACATTGGAACATGTCACACACCCAAATGTGGCTGATCAAAGAGAATGTTAGGTCGGATGGTTTGAAAATAAACGCCAAACACAGATGGGAGATTTATGGGAAAGTGAAGGAAAGCTTATTTTTTGTACTTTTGCTACACGGAATATTTGCAAGTTTGCTTGCTAGTTTGACAAAAAAAAAGTGCTCATACGACACAGTTATTACGAGGTAGAATAAAGGAAAATACATTTTAGTAGTAAAATATTTTAACAAGAAAATCTAAAAATACAGTCAACTGTATATACTACTCTCAAATCTTCACTGACGGTTCTAGAGTCGCTGAGGGATCGTGGACTGCTGCTCTTACGAAGGGCAGCAACATAACCACTTTAGATATTTTTCCAGCGGAGATGTCCGCTGTTCAAATGGTAATAAGCAACGTAGAAAAGCTAAAAGGGGAGAAGTATCTTTGCTTGCAAGGACAAGCGGTCTAAGACTACTCAATCCTTTAACTAATGAATGCCAACTTAATGAAAATCCTCAGCCCATCAAACTTTTCTTTCATCCCAAATTAGAACGAAATTAAATTGGTGAACATTTTTTTCACAATCAGCATAGATTTGAGAAACGAATGCATCGATCTTCGAAAAACTCTTTCAATTAAGAATTAAAGGATTTTCATTTCTATCACATTGCAGTTAAATGTATTCTGTTTTTATCCCAGTGTAGGCAGACCGCAACCAAATGTTGCCAATATCCTCCTCTTCAATTTTTGTGAACAAAAATTCGTTCAACATGGCCCGATAACGTTCGCCATTGACTGTAAAGGCCACTCCTTGCTCATTTTCGAAAAATGGCCCAATTATGCCTCTGGACCAAAATCCGCACCAAACATAACTCGTTTTGGGTGTATCGGCTTTTCAATGTATGCGTGCGGGTTTTCTGTGCCTCAAATGCGACAATTTTGATTGTTTACATACCCGCCAAGATCAAAATGAGCTTCATCTGAAAAGATGATTTTTGATTTTGATGATTCTGCAACATTACCATGATTTTCAAAGTAATGTCGCAACATTTCCCAGCGTTGTTCAAACGTATACCATATTCGTTATCTGTCAAATCAGACATGAGCTAAGTGCTACCATTCATGAAATAAGCACTAGTTGAAAAAAAAAAAACGTTAGATGGCGGACCACTTATAATTTCTAAACTACCAAAGCGGACCAACAAAGATTCTAACGCCCGGCTTCTTCATTTTTTCGACCATTCCTTGCTCTGATTTGGAGTGAAGCAGCCGTTTAACAAGCTGTTTGCGCCAAGTACTTTCTTCGCACCTTAAAGTATCGGTTACATTCAAGAATATAAACTCAAAAGGCTCAAAACCAATAACGTGGGTCAAAGAGCACGCTCTTTGTTTTTTACTCTAGCAAGAGGTTAGTTAGGGAACAGTGAATCAACACTAATTAGTCTTTAGCGCTCACTAGCCGGAATTACTCTTTAAACAAAAATACCAACAAAAATACATACTAGTGCTTGTTTAAATTTGCAACCGTAGCTCGAATACTCCAAATATCAAAAGTTTTTAGCATTCACAAAGCTAATCGCATATGTCCACCATTTGTTTTACAATTACAAAATGGCGATTACACTTCTCTCTAAGTCGTAGGTGCATTTTCGATTCCTGGCTCTTTTACATTCGGTAATATTCATTTGCATCTCTTAAACATGCCATTTTTCCTTATATGTAAAAACTTTTCCAATGCTTAAAAAATGTTTCCTTAGCATAAACACCCTTTAACATTTAATTTATTTGCATCCGTTTTCTTCGGAATGTTTTTTAAAGTAAGCCAGCGCTAACACTGACGATAAGTACTGCATGTTTCTGTGTGACAAATCCTTTTGCAGTGCGTTGTATAGATTCACGACTACGGATTACTAATTCCGCTTTCTATATGTACGGAACAAAATCAACTTTCAAACTTATCCCCTTCACCACTTTTGATAAAATTAAAAAAAAAAAAAAAACAATCTTACACCCATCATATGGCTGCAAACGTCCTCAAAAAAACTGTGTAACACACATTCTGAAAACGAATCCTCATTTTTGTTTTGTGTCCTACAATCTGTCTCATCTATCTTCCATCCTTATAACGATTATATAGTCATAAGGACGGAAGACAGATAACACCCCAACTGGCAATTAATGACCAATTCTTATATCAAGTAAGACAAGCCGATTATTCTTCCATACCCTAAATTAAAATCAGTTTGTTACAACAAACAAACCACTACCCATAGAACAGCTTCGATATTGATTTCTTGTGTCGATTTTAAGTGTCGAAATGTATCCTCCCGAACGATGACGAAGGGCTATGAATAACAAATGAAGTGCCTCGATAATTGAAGATTTGCCCTCTTAAAGTACTCCCCTATACCTGACATCTTGAGACACACTGAACACTGAAGTACATCGGTTACTTGACTAAGTGATACATTGAAAAATACACTTCGAAGTGTGAACGAGTCTGATACTGTGAGCAAAGCATGAAATATGCTAATTTCTTGAAATGGAAGTCAACAAACAAACAAAAAAGTTTAATTGTGATTTATTATGCCCAAGTAAAATGGATTTTTCTAATTAAATTAAAAATGAAACTAAATGGGGTCGTTTATAGTTGTCAACTTTCTTAAAAGGTGACGTTTGAATTTGTGTAAGGGGCTTATCAGATTGGTACTTTGGTTTGGGATGTTCTAATTGATACAAGATAATGTCTTGTTTTGTTTTATCGCCGGGAGGAAAGGGAATTGGAGTTTAGTTCGTACCACACAGTGTTTGTTTAAGACATTCGATGATTTGAATACTCTGGGATTAAAGTGTGGTACGTTAAAACCAAGAAAACATTTCATTCTTGGCATATTTGAGTAGGGGATGCTTGTCTTGGATAGTGCAAATGAAATGCAAAAACTTTAAGTTAGAACAAGGATGGTTCACTTAGTTTTGTTTTCACCATCAGAAAAACGTCTCTATTACCTTAATACATAAACGTTTAATAAAACAAAGTTTATTAATTTATCTATGCAAACAACAGTATGTATCTGCCTTATATCAATACTTAAAAACAAAACCCATAACACCATGGAACTTCTTCCCTTCCCAAGCAATTTGACCTGCATCTTCAATTTCAAATGCGACACAAATAAAACTAAGAGGATAAGTACTTTTAAGTATTGTCAGTGTGAGTCTTTATCTAATGTAAGTACCCGAGGAAGTTTTTAGGACAAACAGTAACGTTTCGATCTAAAGACTCGAAGAGTTGTAACTATTGTTAACAACTTGCAAAGATGTCGGGTCAGAAACGACCAAAACATTAAGCGGTTTTTTTAGACTTGTGGTTTTTAAGAAGCAATAAAATGCATATAATTTAAAGCTATGGCTAAGAATTTAGCTTTATTATATAAATAAGTTTTTGCCATAATTTTTTTTTAATTATTTCGTTCAATTACCTCCTTCGAATAAATTCCAGTCGAGAGGCCCAACTTTCGAACAATTTTTGAAGCATTTAGGGCCGTATGTCAGCATTAACGGGTCGAATGTTCTATTCCAAGGAGTCAATCGTTTCGAGCTTATCTGTGATAAGCGACTTCATATAACCCCACAAAAAACAATCCAGTCATGTTAAATCGCCCGACCTTGGTTTAAAACTAGAAATTATGTAAAAATCGGTGTCAACAACCTACGCATTGCACAGTTTTGGTTCGGCTTCAATTCTTACACTTTGGAATGGCAAACCAAATTGAGCATAAATCAAGTGACAGCTGTCAAAAAGGACAACTCCGAACAAAGTATTACTAGATTACCACACATGCTAAAATAACATCCTTTACTTTGACACATTTCAACGAGATTAAGTTGACTGCAGCTGAGATGAGGAACGTTCATATGACAAAAGCGATAACAAAACTTGATAGAAATGGAAGTACATACTTAGTTCCGTGAAATCCTTCATGTCACAAATAAAATCTTGCAACAAAGAAAGAAAGAAAAAGGAGTCTCCTTTCAAATAGGTAATATCATACGAGGATAGAACAAGATCTCAGGAATGCAGACTAAAAAGCTCCTGGCACATACAAATGTTAGAAATAGTTGTTCTCAGCCATTCAATAATCCGAAATCGGAAGCTTCTCGACAGTCAACGTGACGTACCCCAAAAGCGCGATTACACAACTGGGAAAAAAAAATGGACACGGCTGAGGCCAACGAACTAGCGACTGTGTGCCAAGCACAATATCAAAGTCTTGAGGATGAGTACAAGGTTTCACACTTTTCATAGTATATTTGGTGGTACAGGGTTGCCAACTACACACAAATTGAATAGAATCGCAAAAAATACTGAAAAAAATTAAATTAAATATTGAGGAGGTTTTAGCGAAATCGAAAAACGTCAGTTTTTAGCAGTTTTAATACATTTAAAATCGTTAGAGCAGTTTTCTTAAAAACCGGTTTTTTTATTTTTCACTTTTTTAAAAAATGAGTTTTTTCAAAATCAAGTAAACAAGTCTTAAGACCTTGCTCTTAAGACTTGAAGATGTTTCGACAACAAATTTTTAAAAAATCAAACACCCTGTTTTAAAAACTAGTAAAAACTTTAAAAATTAAACATTTTTAAATGTTGAGTGGCGATTTTTTTTCTGAGCAATTTACGTCTTCTTAAATATTAAATTTCGTCAAAATCGTGAAAGCCATTAACGAGAAATTCGGTTTTAAAAAAACGGTACTTTGGGGGTAACGTTCTTAGACTTTTCCAAACATTTTTTTACATCATAAGAAAGACTTTTAAAAAATAATCCTTCACATAAAATTTCATTGAAATCGTTGGAGCCATTTTCGAAAAAAATAAGTGTTATCATATTGGAAGGTACCATTATTTAAAGACTGACTGCAAAATTTGAAGAAAATTGGTCAAGCGGTTCAGGCTGTAGATCTATATACGGAAAGACAGACAGAATTGAAGGACTCATCGTCGTAATTTCAAATTGATTTGTTATCTCAAAATTTTTTTTCCACCCAATGGCTCCTCCTGCCAACTATGTTGACAATCTAACACCAAGTTATTGAAAATATTTTAACAAAACAGCGCACTCCAGCGCTCATTGGATTGTAAGGCTAGACAAGTAGACATGTTCAAAACTATCTATCTACCCACCTGATTCCCACAAGTCTAAAGGTAGCCACGCATAACATGTCAAATATTTTCTTATCCCTGTTAGTTGTAGGTATGAATTAAAAGCATTTTTGCACCTAGACGCTCCTTGTTTTGTATAGGAGGGTATTTATATTAATTTGTCTCAACCATAATCAGGCTTTCCATACATAATACAGAAAGGAAAATTAGTCTAGAAACACATTTGTCTCAATTAAATTTTATAAAACCGCAAAACTACCATATTTCGCATCGACAATTCCCAAAATATGTCTACAAACAAACCAAACTTTTTCTCAAATCATCCGACATGTCTTGCAAACGAATTCCCGCACCATTTGGCAAAATCAATTTAAATAGGTACATTTATAGAAACCGAAAATTTCATTTCACCACAACTGCAGGAAAAATAAAAATCTAAATGCTAAGTAAAAACGATTACGGAAGTGCGAACACTTTCAAAACATTGAAGCTGTGAACATATAAACACTGACATAAATAAAATTCCCTTTCAAATGTTAACGGCCCGAACAGCACTGTAAAGATCTGCAGGCGGGGAGGGATTCATTTGAGAAGTGAGTTTTTGTGCGAATTCCCATCCCCACAGTGCTGCTATTCCAATTAAAATACATATCCCGTGAGTTCTACAACTTTGCACTAGGCAAACTTAAATCATCACAAACACAAACAAATTGAAATCTACCCCATCTTCGAAATTAAATGAAAAATTAAAAAAATAAATAAAATTCTTAAATCTCAATTCACGAGCAATCGCATCTCGCAACTTTTTCTATGTGGCTGTGGACAAAGGAGAGAAATCCATCCCAAAAGGGAGGAAATCCATTCACCATACAGATGCAGGAGAGGAAGAAAATACACTATAGACAACACTCACGCAGCGCAAAATAAAACACGCGAATCAACAGACACACAATGACACAACACAAGAAAGGCACACAGGGGTTGGGAGAGAGAGTGAGAGGATATGAGCCAGTGAATTATTATTAAATTTTTTGTTTATTTCTTTTTTTTTATTTTACTTTCATATATATACACAAATTTTTTTCTTTTTTTTTTTCAAAAATAGAACCAAGTTGGCAGCGTTCCGGCATTTCATTTTTAGAAATTACCCCAAAATGAAGAAATTTTCAATCTGAGTGAAAAAGTATCTAATTATTATTTTCATTGTATCTTTGAATCGTCTTCATCATCTGAAGGAAATAATAAACATTAATCGAGGCGACAATTTATTTTTGTTCTAAAAAGAACAAGCGCAGTCATAAATTTTATTGAATGTCAGAAAATACGTTTGCTCTAAAAATATGACTTTGGGTTGCTGATGTTGGCTCGGCGGGTGGTGCATTTGCAACTGAGTGAATCACGTACGTATATGCGTTTCATCTCAACTTAGTTTCAAATTAGTTTTTGGATTTCTCAAACATCAGCATTTAACTATACTTTGAGTTTGTGAAATTAAATCCTCTATTGGACTTTGAAGCTACTACTTGCACTTTTCGTGGGCAGCAATTGTGCAGAGGCTGATGATACAATTACACTTCATTAGGAGCGGGGGGTATGGTTATCTTACTCTGTGGAAACGTATGCATTATTAGAATGTCTATGAATTATTGTGCGAAAATAAACCAGAAGTATTTGTTCCTGTAACAGGAGCAAGGCTGGGTTTATTATTATTATACAAATTCAAAATGAAATAAAACACATAAAACAAGTTTCAACGTTATGGAATTATTTAAAAAAAAAGATAAAAGATACATTTATGCCATTTATGCTTAAAAACAGTTATATACATTCCACAGCGACCACTTTTTCGAGCAACTAGGGCCGGCAATAACAATTTGCAATTGTTGCGTTATTCTGAAGTAAGTCTATTGACTGTGAAAAAGCAAAACGTACTAACCAAAAATATATACAACCGCCAATTGTCAAATTGACAATCACTAGATACAGTGTTGTCAATTTAAAAATCAAACCTCTAAGAAACAGCTTCTATATTAGTCTAAGGTGCCCGTGGCGTAATGGTAAGCATGCCTGCGTGTCTGCCTGTTGCGCAGAAGTTTCTTGGTTCGAGTCCCAACAGAAAACAAAAAAATTTTCCTACGGGTATCGCCTTTCGCGAGGAATTGGCAAGTGTTCAGAAAGTAAATAAACAAAATAAAAACGTGCCCCCTGTCAATTAGCAGGTGACTTTTGGTGAAGAATTCCCCAATGAAACAAACTGCTGATCTTCAGCCATCCTGAAGGACATGGTCGTTCAATTGTACGACAGTAGACGGCCTTTCCATGATGTAGAAAAGTCTTTAAGTGGCCTTTGAAGACAACCTTGCCATTTCAAAAATTAAAAATGAAAATTTGACTCCACATATGAGGCATAACATTCATTCTTTTCACAAGATTTTTTCCTGTTGGAGGTTTTTTAAATAATAATAATAATAATAATATTTCTTTATTAGTTCAATGAACTTTTTCAAAAAATCGTTTGACAATAATTTACATCATTTTATAATTACATATTTTCTATACTCTTGGTATTTAAATTTTAATTTTTGAATTTTAAATTTTAAGTTTATCTAAGTACAATCAATATGCAAATTTTTTATGAATTTTTCTTTAATTACCAACTTCAGATATGTTTAAACCACACTGGTTCTTGATTTTAAAAATATTTGTAGTTTACGTTTAAAATACCAGCTGGAGCACTCAGACCTAAATACCGGTCCATTGTACTACCAGATAGCAACCTTTTTTTGTCATAGCTTTCCAGATGTTTGGAGAAAATCCAAAAGACGGTGCCATGATGAGGAGCCTATAAGTTACCAGCTCTCACCATGTTTGCGCCGAGAATCTGTGACCTCATGCGAGAAAAAGCAGGACATTCACAGAGGAAGTGCTCTGCGGTGTCATCTTCTTCACAAGATTCACAGAGCGTGGTATCACTTAAGCATAACACGTTTAAATGCTTGGCAAAAGAAAAGTGCCCGCTGGCAACGCCAATAAGCTTTCTACAGTCTTTTCTGCTACGGGATAGCAAAAATGTTGCAGTCTTCTTACTTACATTGGAGAGCATACGTTCGGTCTGTCTGCTTGCCCAATCGTTGATTGGAGCCCACACTAAGGACGCAAGGAGACCTATCGACGCTTGAGGTCCTTAGAAAGCTGTCTGAGATCCTTGCCTAGCAAGTTCATCGGCGATCTCATTTCCAATTATGTCGTGATGGCCTGCAACCCAAATGAGACTCAAAGAACTTAATCTTCCGACTGCATTTAGAGAGCTCTTGCATTCCTGGATCACTTTCGAAGTAGTTAGAGGGTTGAGAAGGGCCGTAAGCATAGCTTGGCTGTCGCTGCAAACACAGATACTTCTCCCCGTCCAGCTATTGTTCGTAACATGGCTTTAAGCCATTTGAATAGCATACGCCTCCGCTTTGAAAACAGATGCGTATGATCCTAAAGAGGTGTGCAGTCGTATGTCGTGGTTCTGCACAAAGGCACCAGCGCCAGATCCCTCGTCGGTTTTGGAACCATCTGTGAAGATTCGATAACAGTTCTTTCCAGGCTCAGATTCTGGAGTGAACCAGTCCTGAACCAAAAGAAAGTTTACTGAATATTTTTGACGCAACCTGAGCCCTTGGTATCATCGTGTCAGACGGCATATCCATATTAGACGTGAGTCAAAAGATATGGTGCTTCGGAGTTCCTCAAAGCTCCAGTGCGAATTGTGCCAGAGACCACATCTCTTTAAACGAAAATTGGACTTGAGAGTACACCCCATGCTGTAGGTATCAAGGGGAAGAATATTCAGCAGTGCATCGAGAGCAGCTCCCGGTGTGATGGGGAAGACCCCAGTACAGAAAAGATACTGTCTTAGATATTCGAGAATAATTTTTCTCTCAACTTTTGTTTTGATGTGGAATCAGTTGAGTGAGAATGTCGACCCTTTTACTGAATATACATATACATACACACTAAACAACTATTTGAATAGTTTACAAACAAAAAAAAGAAGCGAAACACAGAAAAATTGGCCACCAATGCTAATTATACACTTATATTGTAAATATCCCAAGCTATAGCTTTATCAAAATATGTCCACTTTGTTTGTTTGACGCTTTTTATTGACTAATACACATGGAACTGAAGATTAGAATCCTAAGTGATACAGTGAGGTTGATTTATTTGTAAACATTGCCGACGGACTGCTTCATGTGGATTACGACAAAATTTTGCACGAAAATATTGTGATGATCTATTGAACCTATGCAATTTAGCCATAAACACTTTCCAAAAGTTGAACCACTTTCACTGAGTTGAGTGAGCTGAACACACTCACAATATTGGGAAAAAAAATATAAGAGTAAGTTGACGGCGGCTGATGAGAGGAAGATGCAACGTATGACGGCAGGAGTAACAAAGCTTGATCTCACAAGAAAATATTCAAGCCCAGTTAGTATTGTCCATTTTATATTCAAAGGAGAAAGCAGAAAGGAGAGATAGATAGAACCCTGTCTAAAAAGCATTATCATTCAACTTTCAAGTACGATCGCGAAGGACGAAATAGAAAGAATAAAACTCTACCGGTATGAGAAAATGCAAAGACGTTTGGTTTGGTTGGCCTTAAACATATAACAATCCAAAACCGGGGTGCAAGAACGTGGTATACCCCATATGGGCATCGCACTAGTGTGATGCAGATAAATGGGGCAGCTGTGACCCCTTCGAGACTGCAGCGCTTGTAATACAGAAAAAGATTTGTTCTGTTCAAGTATAAGAAGTACTTGTAACAAGTATCTCGCAGTTGACGTGTAGTGTCAACCAAAATCTTAAATATTCCAAGGTAAAAATAGATAAACTTTCAAGTTTTAGTTTATAAGACTCAAAAGCAAAAGTTGAACCCTAAGGAGAACCTAAACAATCCTCGCCATTAAATTATTGTTTAATAATAACACTCCATGTTATTTGTGAATTTTAAAATATATGTACCTACCTGATTTCGAGAATTCCGAGAACATTTTCGATGATTTTGAGTCATTTATGTGTGTTTGTCATACCACTGAACTTTACCTCTTCTTCTAATGTTTAGAATGCCTGTCAGCAAGCAAACCGTCATAATGTGGTTATGGCGCATGTTAAAAAAAAAATACATGGGCATCAAGCTTGTTGCAAAAAACAAAAGACCCAAAAAAAAAAAACATATGATGATAACATTTCCGGGCGAAAATACGTTAGTATTTTTTTTTTTTTTTTCCTCATTTTGGTTTCTGTCTTTCTATAATTTATTAAGCTACGATTTTTGTGTGTCGACTAACTAAAATGACTCACAATAATAACCCGTTCGCGTTCTGCGCGCACTGCGCAGTCGTCGGTCGCTGGGTCGGTTCTCGGCAGTTGTTTAGCTAAACTTTTTCTGTATACATATTCGACGGCAATAAATTTCGAACAGCAGCTTGTTTATCAAGTTGTTTTATTTTTGGATGCAGAAGAAAGGGATTTATAGTTTATTTGCATGACTTTTATTGGCTCTGCGATTGTTAATTTACTTACTACCTACCACTTTATAAGGAATGGTTTACAGTTTTATTGATTTGAGCAGGGGCGTTTACGAAGTTTGCATGCATATGGGGCAGTAGTTTGAATATGTAGACAGTTAATTATTTTATACATTCGACTAAAGTTTTAGATTGTTTGTGTGTTTCTATTTCGATGTTGTTATGTTATGCTGTCTTCTTTTTCTGGTTTGAAGTATGAGATGAGTTTAAAATAAGTTAACTCCTTTTAGAACAATTCTGCAAAATGCAACTGTCGTAATATGAACTTGGCCGCATAGTAAGCTATCGCCTTTTTCTTTGCAGTTGATTTAAAAAAAGGAGTTTAAACCAATATGTTTTTTCTAATTTTTTTGAAATAAGTCCAAGTTTTATCATTCTTTGACGAGTTTTTTAAGATCTTTTGAGCAAGGAGAACTGTGCATGAAGAGAGAACTGTGGGTCAGACTTAACCGCCACAAGTTTCGGCCATGAGCTAATATTTCTATTATTTTATGTACGTGGCCAGTGCCATCCAGTTCATTGAATCTAGGTGTGTGGTTACTAAAACCTTGTTTTTCATCGAATAATTAAAATACAAAGTTAAATTGCGACGCTGAGACACTCTACTTTAAATGAGTTCAATGAGCTATGCCGACTTCGAACGGGGATGTCATTTTGTCTTGAAGGCCGGGGGCCTGTAACACAAAACTACAGGTACTTGTAATACAAGTGAATTATGACAAGTGTAAGAAATTTCTGTAACACAAAACCACAAGTTTGCTTGATTTTCTACAAGTGTAAAGGACACAATCCTACAAGTAGCTTTTGCCTTGTAGACTTGTAGCTTTGCGTTACAGTCCCCTGATCGCATTACCCACTAAATTTTGAACCAAATAAACCTGATGACTTTCAGTTTTGAGTCCCATAAGCTAGGTCTAACAGTCAGAGGCTAGGAATTCAACAACACTCTGGGGCCTGTGACATACAACTACAAGTAGTTGTAATGCAAGTGAATCGTGACAGTTGTACAAGTTTCTGTAACACGAAAGTACAAGCTTGCTTGCTCGTGCAATGGACATTAGCCTACAAGTGACTCTGGACTTGTAGACTTGTAGCTTTGTGTTACAGGCCCCTGATAGTCCTGGCAAAGAAATCAAATAATCTAAGACAGCATGTGAAATCGTTCTTATACCTATGTTAGGATCAGTGCAGGAGCTTGTATAACACAAAACTAAAAGTACTTTTTATATAAGTGAATTATGACGAGTGTAAAAAATTTCTGTAACATAAAGCTACAAGTTTGCTTGATTTTCTACAAGTGTAATGGACATAATTCTACAAGCGGCTTTTGACTTGTAGAATTTCAGCTTTGTGTTAATAAATTTTAGTAACCGACGGTATGTTTCAAACTGATAGAACCGTAACACAAAACTACAAGTACTTGTAATACAAGTGAATTATGATATGTGAAAAAGGGTCTGTAACACCAAGCTGCAAGTTTGCTTGCTCTTCTACAAGTGTAATTGACGTAGTCCTACAAGACATTCTTGATTTTTAGACTTGTAGGTTTTTACACGCCCTAAAACGTCCGATAGTGTTTCAGAAGAACAACTGCAGCAATTTTATCTAAGATTTAAAAATCCGCACGTTATAAAAGTTCTCACAGCTCGTTTTCATTGGCAAATCCTTGAGAGGATGAAACATATTCAGCCAATTAGATTAGTTTGTCTAATAGTAATGTGAGAATAAGCAAAAAGTTGCCATTGCACAAAAAGCAAAAAAACAAACAACTACTGTCAAAGCTAAAAAATTAAATCCAATTACCAACTAATTCATTAATTCCTTCAAAACAATTAGGGTTATAGCGGAAAGCGAGAAAGAGACAAGCTCAAGATTACATTCTTCTTAAAGAAATGCCTAATCCCACCATTTGTTTCTACCTATTTGGTACCCCCAAGTGTTTGCCTTTAGCCTTCCATCAATAGAACAAGCAACCAAAAAAAGTCAATCTTATGACACACACTTGAACCATCTTCTTTTCGAATTCAAGACATCCTCCACCATGGAATGGCTTAATTGAATTTTCTTATTATGTAAATCCAGTTTTAATCTAATCAATTAATAGCCCTCTACTTCGTTCTTTCTCCACCCAGTCACCTTAAGCGTGCAAAGTCTTCGTTGAAAGCAAGCGAGAGCACTTATTCTAATTTTAAGAAAATTCACTAAACGCAGTGCAAAACATTTTGCTTGCAGACACATCTTAAGGAGTTTGCAGCTAAAGTGAACAGAAGTACATAAATAAGTGTACTGCAATTCATTTAAGAGCTTGTCAGGAGAAATTACTTGTTTTTGTTTCACAGAAGTCAGACGGACTATTTAATTTCGAACTTTAAGTTGCTGTCACCGTCGAATAATGCGTTTTTCTTAACGAAATAAATGAGAAAATTAAAAAAACTGAGGAGACTTCCAGTGCAATTGGAAATTGGAATAGAAACAATAAAAAATAAAAATGAAATGTAAACAAAGTAGTAAAAATAAAAAACACAAGACAGTGGGGAAACAAATGGAAAAGAAGCAAGAGAAGACAAAAAAAAAAAAAAAAGTGATGGCCTCGTAACCTAGTCGCAGCTTTAGCATAACGTTAACAAAAACAGAAGATGGCTGCGAAGACAACGTACATATAGAGACGCAATGGTAAAGTTGTTCGGTGCTTTACCCGATTAGGTAGCGTTAAGCTGGTGGAAGTAATGAGCAAACGAGTGGCTTCTTTTGACACTCTTTGACACACAATAATGGGCATATGGGAATAATTTTGTACTATTTCCGGCGCCCAAATCGTAATAGCGTTATTGGCCATCGATTAAATGCTATTTTCGCATAAATTGTGGTATTATAACTGGTTTAGAGATTAGATGGGGCTTTGTGATGATGGCATTTTGTTTGTTGTTCTGTGGTTGAACGTTGTTTTTATGGTTTTGATGAATTCTTAGAAATATCATGGAGTAGGTGCTGTCAAGTGGTCATTTGTTTGCGGAAGAATGTGCCAGCAGGTTGTTTTATTGACTAAGTATAATTGTATTTAATGAGGCTGTAGTCAGTGCTGCTTTTAGAAAACGAAATACCTTGGATCCCCCGTCTTCATACTTACATACGTTAGATTTTCTTTGAAAAACCTGTAGTGTGTTACAGTTTGTCGATATTTTTTTTATTGAGAAACTGGGAGTATGGTTATTCTGACTCAAATCGAATAAGAGGGCGCCGTAATTCGCTATATCAATCAAAAGTTTT
Organism: Melanostoma scalare; assembly: GCA_949752695.1. Lineage (NCBI taxonomy): Eukaryota > Metazoa > Arthropoda > Insecta > Diptera > Syrphidae > Melanostoma > Melanostoma scalare. Next base: position 3,126,566 of record OX456985.1, read on the forward strand.
TGATTCATAAGAGGTACGATATGATTTGTTTAATAAAAGTAGTTGGTAAGTTGTATATGGGTATACCCAGAAAGTGGCGCAAAAGTCATCAACGGAAGATGCTTTATAGCCCCATTCTGTCGACATCGCTGACACCTTACAAGTCACAGCGCTCAAGTCAAGTCACAACGCTCAAGTCAAGTCACAACTTTCCACTCAATACATACTCAAATTGTGATGTGGTTCTTAGCAGGTCACAACGTTGTGAGTTGTGACTTTTTGGCACAATCGGGCTGTTAGTCTTTTTTACAAGTAAACAGATAAAAAGTACACGTTTACGTAACATTTTTTAATAGCGCCAAAAACATGTCTCCCTTCTCCTTTTTTTCTTCTTCTTTTTACTCTTCTCTTACGCAGATATAAGCACCATTCTCCTATTTATCTGCTGGTGATTCCCCCGTGGAGAACAACGCGTTGCCTTCATAAGACGTCGGCAAACCTCCCGGATCCACTGATCCACTGACATTTCGAGAAATCAAACAAATATAAATAAAAATCTTGGCCTTCGAGATAATTTTCTGCAGAAAGAGCCTTAAATCAAAAGCAAGACATGAATGAAGTGAAAAAATTAAAACGATAGGTCTAAGTTGACTTCCTTGTGGAACTCCTATATTTGCCAAAAAATGACTGAAGCTGGAAACCTTAAAGGTTTATACATAGAAAAACATAATATTCAATTAGAAAACTTTGTTGCTGTGTGCTAACGGAGTTTCAGAGTTTGTTATCTCAATCGTCAGTCGACACTGAAAAATGTTGGAGCTGATAGAGCTACTTAAGGGATATTTATTAAGAACTGCGTCGCAAGGAAATTACACCCTGATGTAAAAGTAGTTGCAAATTTAATCAGGCTAAAAACGACTTCTTCAATAAATAAAAATTTTATCAGATTTAAGAGCGTTCTATTTGTCAGATATAATGCTCACAGAAAATCAAAACGAGACATTTTCTTAACCATTAACATACATCCTTATGAATTATTTCTCTCAGATCTAATCTACGTTATTTCCTTTGGTTATGCCAAAAGCTTCCAAGACGAGAGAAAAATTAACAGGCTAATTGCGTTTGTCGATCACCAATCGTGTTTACAATTGTCGATTCAAACAAACCAATGATATTCATATTGTTATTGTCTAATTTATAAAATCGATTTTTTTCCCTAATGGCGCGGCGTTTTGAGTATTGTGATCTCAAAAAGATAAAAAATTATTTAATGTCTGAGGCTGCTGTGTGTGCCAAAGTTTTTTGGACTGACTTTTTTTCTTTTTTGGCCGCGATCGCCTCTAAATGTTTTATGATACTGCTTTTTTGACATGATGTTCTTAACCTCTCCTTTGAAGTTGACAATACTAACTTAGCTCTAAACTGCCGGATGTTATTTTTGACGTGAAGGCTTAAACGGATCTTGGTACTTCTAATACAATACTGTTGTCATACTAAAAATTTTCTTGGAAACCGCCATCTTACTTACATATATTGTAAATTGTATATCATTGTGAGCCTTATGTGAAGCTGGACCCACAATCGCGCTTTGGAGTGAGATTTGAGAGCCTTCTCGCCATAATTATGTATATATTCCACGCTTACGCGATGATACAACTACGAAGCACATTTTAATTCATATAAATGTCTGGAGTAGAGTAGGCATGATCTGAGGCCCTGAGTTACGGAATCTTGGCCCTGGGTTTTTGAATTTCGGTGTTCTGTACTTCAAGGACTGTTTTAAAGAGCAAATGACTCAAGAGGCTTCTCTACAATGACTTGGAATACTTCAGTGACTCCAGCTAGACAGCTTGACACCTAACCTTCGTCAATACTTTATCATACATTTCCTTCAACTCCTCGTTGTCTAAGGGCCACTCATATCAGATCTCGCACTTGTCAATTGAGTGCTTTTTCAAAGTCAACCAGGACAACATGCAAATCCTTTAAAGGATCATGATGTTTTCTCATTAGAATTATTTTACTATGGATTGCATCTGCGTTGTTGTCTTAACTGCGATAAGCCCACATTGATTTATCTTTATATCAGCTTTATTATTTCTCACAGTCGACCAACAAATAGACGCTCAGTGAACTTCAAAGCATTGAATATCAGCTGGATCAAGTAGTAGTTATCGTGTCTCCCTTCCGTTTGTACATTGGTTAAAGGCAACTTCCCTCCATTGGTCAGGAGATGAAAATTGTGAGCTGTCTTAACCCGATGTCTTCCGGAACTCATAATATCTCGTCTGTTCCACCAACTTTACCTTTTTTCGTTCTTAACTTCTTCACTAGCTCCTTCACTTTTCACTATAACGTCGGGAATTGACGTTAAGTTAGGTTCAACTTCTAGAAAGCTTAGTTCAATAGACCAGTTCTGCTGCAGTGAACTTCCGCGAACGAATCTCCTAAGCAATTCTGCTTTTTTGAACTGCAGTTGCCCGTTATTTAACTCATTTTTTAACATTTTTTGAAAAGTTTAGTTTTCATCAGCAGTTGGTTACCGTTGCGCATTTCTTCTTCGCTTCTTTTTCATAGCTTCTGCATTTTCTGTGTTCGCAGCAAGATACTTGAGCTTTGACTAATTACGAACAATCAATATTTGACTATCTAACTTCGCTCACTTACGCATCGAAATTGACAGTAGTTCATGACTTATAGGTATTGCCCGGTATCTGATGCGACAATTCGGTACTTATATTCTCTAAATGTATTCCTTCAGTTACAATTTACACAAACACTACCCATACAGAACCACCAACAACATAAATTGTAAATCAAAAAGGACTGCAGTCGTTAATTCCAAAGACGTAGATACTCTGGAAGAAATAGCACATTTTTCAATATAAAGGAACCAATATCTAACAGCTGTTTTAACCTATGTATAATAACTTTGATCGAGCTCTGCCTATAACGACCGACGGCGACTGCAACTGCGACGTCGCCGACGCCGACGGCATCGTCAAAATTTTAGTTGTGGTGGTTGAGAAGACTTTTATACAATGTTAAAGATACGATTTTGAAACCAAATAGTGCGCTGTAGCTGTCTCTATTTTAGAAATATCTATTTTCGGATAGCAATTTTCCAGAAAACAAATAAAATCTCAGCTATGGTCAATAAATCACGCAGTGCGCCTCAAAACTCATTTTTCTATTTCCAGTTGGGAACGTTTACTTGTGAGGGAGTGAGGTAAAATATAAATAAGCAAATTTTAAGAAGAAAAAAAAACCAATATTCGCCCCATTTTGAAGCAAGTCATTTCCGTTCCATTTCAAATATACAATGAATGCTTCTTTAAAAAACTTTGATAAGCATTGCAAAATATATTGACGAATAAGATAATGACAATGTAGTGTAACTCACGTTTATAAAGAAATTTGGAGTAATCGCAATCCATTGTTGGTCGTGTTCCAATTTTTTGATGGTTGAAAAAAGAGATGCGTCTCTAACGACGCGACGGTGATGGTTCCGAGTTTTATATCAAAACATTGTACAAACACTTTTATTTTTTACAACACTATTTTCAACCGTCCATAATTAAAAAAGCAAATATTGATTAAAATAAAAATAACAATTTGCACGCACTGACAAAGATAATTGCAATTCGCTGTTTCAACAAAAACAAGAAAAAAAAAATACTGACAACACAAGAACGGACAACAAGGCAATCAATTGAATGAAACAAATATTTTTTATTTGATATTGTTGCACAAAATACGGTTGATTATTGTGAGAGAAATAAGCACAATGATACACAAACGATTGGTTCTTCTTCACCACTTGTCTATCAATTTAATTAGATTATCAGTGAATGACTGGCGGGACCATTATCGTCAACATGGGACGTTCTCTTCACATTGATTTTTTATTCTTTTATTTGATTTATTATTCTTATTGACAATTTGCTTCCGATTATCCGTCAGAAGAGTGTCAACTTTGACATACCATACACAGAACTTTTGATGGAATATCATCAAATACACACTTGCGAAGACATATTGTGAATTCTTTTCGGTTTAAAATTTAACGTGCGCACCTGTAAACCAAACACACTGGTCGTGAACATTTTACAACTTGACAGATGATAATAGGTGTCACTTTGTCATGTCATACATCCGAGCAAGTGATTTTTACCACCAAAAGCTTAATTTTTTTTTTTATCAAAGAATTATTTTACACTTCTCTAACAATTAGGTATAACATAAACAAAGTTGAAATTGAAATTTATAAATTCTCGGCGGCGACGGCGGCGACAACTATGCAAGTCTGTATAGGAAACAGTTAATTTCTCATTGACGCGACGGCAGCATAAACAAAACTACCGAATAGCTGGGTTGGTTAGCAGGCGGCGGGCGGGTATTCAATCAGACTCTGCTCTGCACAATTGGAGTTTTTCTTCCATAAACGATATCCACAGAGAGAGATACACATATGTGTTGGTTGAGAGAGACAAAGAGGGAGAGAGCAACGGCGGACTAGGCAAAAGGCAAAGGCAATAGGCAACCCCCACTTTTGTTTGCTCTCCGGATTCCAAAATAATATATCTTTGGATCAGCTTTAAAGTTCTCTAATTCAACTCATTTGTCGGTGTGCTCTGTGCGTTTTGTTTTGTACTTATCACTCAAACTAAGTGAGTGTATTTCATGAAGGAGAACGTTTTGAGTAGAAGTTGTTTCAGTGGTGAGGTGACCCACACGTTAATGTCACTGGCATGGTATATGGCGCTTTTTTTTAATGCTTTGTTCCATCTCTGTTTGGGCTTACAGAGTTTTGCTTGTATCTATAGCTTTTGATAATCATCTTTTATCTTAAGCTGTGTGAATGTTGAAAATTATGTTCTTTATGTATTTATTGCTTGTGAAGTGACAAAGTGAATAAGTAGTGTTGCCAGAGGTGATAGATAGATTTATGAATGGAACTTTATTTAGCTTTGTGGATTACTTAGGGTTTGATTCTACTGGAGAAAGATACATGCAATCCGATGGAATAAATATTTATTTTAAATCACAAGGAGAACTTTGCCAATGAAAAATTATTGTGTGTGAAGAAGGTTTTAATGAAATTAATACGATTCTTGGCTTTCTGTTTTGTTGTTGAAATAAAGCTTCACTGAGTACCTTAATATTCAAATAATTGTTTACTGTTATTGTTTGGCGCCCAACGCGGAATTTTCGTCTTGAACATGTTGCACAAAAACTGAGACTATGTATATCTTGTTCCAGAAATACGTTGCGATACAAAAAATAGAATGGCGCGTAGTTCAAGAGCCCATGTCGTAGCCTGGCCCTTCTTTGAAGCATAGCAACAATAAAGATTTGAAAGATGCGGTTCCAACTTCAAAATAGTTTGGTTAAAAGTATTAGGATGATCAATGCATTTCAAGTAGAGAAGTAGTATAAAATCGCATGGGGCTAAGATCGAATGGTTGATTTATTTGCTGAGTCTTTTTGCTCAGAATTAAAACAATAAAATAAACTTTATAGTAGGGTTTCTTAGCCACTCTTCAGATCGTATGATATTTTTTTAAGTAACTAATTTTGTGTTGTTGTCTTGTGTTCTTAGCTCTGCTTTGGAGCCAGAAGACTTGTCGAGGTATTCTGACATCAAAAGTACTAGCTTTTTTCCTCTAAAAAATACTTTTAGTTTTCAAACTAAGATGCAGTTCCATCACCTACCAGAATCTTACATCGTCTTATCATAACACCACATTTAACATCCACATATCTTGAAAATATTTTAAATGGCGCCCAACTTGAAGGCATAATTAAAAAGAAGCTTTCGAGTCATTTATAAGGAAAAGTGCAACATTTTATCTCGTTCATGGCAACATCATACAGCATACATCCATTATTATGTAGCTCTAAAAGAAATTTAAAAAAAAATACAAGAAACTGAGATGTAAAATGCAAAATGAACACACATACTCATAAATTACTTGAGACATTTTTCAGTTTGTATTTTTCATGTATAAACTGTGATTTTCAATGATTTCATGTTTTTTTTCCTTTACTATTAAAGGACCCAATTGAAAGTACGAAAGAATGAAGTAGCAACAGGAAAAAAAAGAAAATTAATATTTAATGACAAAAGAAAAGAAAATTTTTATTTAACCTGGCTGATGGGGTTGGGAAGAGTGCGGACAAAGAAGCAACCCGCACCCTTCTTGCACACTGTATACTCTGCTGTTTGAAGCTAACGCTTTATCTCTTCGTGGACTCTGTTGCTCCGTCACTATCGTTGTCGTCCATGACGTTGGTTGTGTAGCTCACTTTAATTCTGTTGTGGCGGTCGACAACGTCTGCCGCCTCGTCGAACGTGGGTCAGAATGGAGAGTTCATTATTAAATTCTTTTTTCGTACACACGGGGAAAAGAAGCAAATTGTTGAATTATTCATGAGAGAGGAGACATTTATTTTTTCCTTCAATTTTTTTTTTAGCTTTTTTCTCATATTCTCTTCTTTTATTAATCTTTTATTCCTTAGTGCCATGAAAAGGGGAAGGCAGAAGGCAGGCGAGATCGATTATCAGTAATTTCATAATAATGACAGCCAGCCTATCCTACAAAAGTCTCCCTTTCTTTCCTAGCACCCCCGCCAACGCCCGACCGATTCAGTTTTATGTGCATCTGGTGGGAAACAATACGTTGCTTTCATTCACAGAAAATCGATGAGGCAACAACTGAGAATGGGTTGTACGGGCCTCTCTGACAGCCTCGACCGAGATGAAGACTATATGTGGAGATAAACACTGAAAAGATTCTGGATTCTGGTCAGCGGTAGCATTCAAATATGGGTCGCTTCTGGATTCTCATTTAAATATTATTGAATGGACTCGGTTTAAATGATATTAGTTCCACTTTCATTCATTATTATCACCCTCTTCACTCTTCACTAAGTTTAGAGGATTAATTTGCTTTGATACTTTATATTTCATTTTAGATTGGTGTTCTCTGCAATTGTAAATTTAGCTTCAAAGATAAATAGGGTCAGAAATTAAACTGATGTATTTATCTTCTCAACAAATAGAGAAACTTTCTAGTTCTCATTCCTGCACTGAGGAATTCTTTGGATGTGTTTAATAATTTTATATCCATCATTTTAGGCTTGCTTATTCTTTTTCTTGGTTTTATCAAAAACTTAAAAGCACGTCATTAGCCTGGTTTTTGATCAAAGTGTGGCGCCCAACGAAAGGTACGGTAGCCAACATTTGCAAAATAAAAAACGTTTACCCATAATACTAACAATGTCATAAAAAATACAAGTTTACCGTCATATTTTACAAAGATTTCAGAAATAAAGAGAAACTGAAGTTTTGAAAAGATTGCATCACTTTGGTCGGTTACAAATCTTTTTGGGTATCTTGTGGTATAAACATCAACTTCTGTTTGTAGAAGAGAAGTTATCTTCATCCTGTCTTTGACACGAAACTAAAATAGATGCAACGCCAAAGCTTCCCTCTGCGTGGTCATGGGAATTGAGCCCCAACTTGTTTGAGTATAATGTTCGAAGAACTGACAATCCAAAAGATTATCGAAAACGTTAAATAGGTTGCGAGTTGCGAGTCCAGGATAATCCTATTTTGTTCTAAATAAAAAAGCATTTTCACGCAGAAAGAGTTGCAACGAATGAATAGTATCTTACATAAGCTTCCAGTCTCAAGCTGAATTTTTTAACGGATATTCTTCTTTTATGAAGGGACTATTAATGACTGAATCACAATAACGCTTCGGTTTCGCTTTCAACACCGTTACGTGTGAGCGCTTTGTGTTGGCTTTGAATTGCCATTATGATTTTGTGGTTGTTATTTACTGTCAAAGCAAGCAAAAGTTCTATACCTATAGCGAGTCTAAAGTAGAGACACTCAGTCTTACGCTGGAAACTCATTTTCCAGGAAACCAGGTATCAATCGGACCACAACAACCTATTTCCCTTAGATCAGGTGAATTCGATAAATCCACTCGGCGTAGCCGGTACACGTCATCGTTGGTTGTTACTGACGAGGCCATCAAATATGCCGTGGCATCTTTTGACAGCTTCTAGTCACCTGGCATTGACGGTGTTTATCCAGCAATGTTGCAGGAAAGTATAAACCTTCTGCTTCCTACTTTGAAAAATATTATCAGTGGTAGTTTAGCTCTAACGTATATACCAACTCCATGACAAAGTGTTAGAGTCGCTTTCATACCAAAAACTGGTAAGCAAGACTACTCACTCGCCAAGAGCTTTAGACCCATCAGTCTTTCATTCTTCCAGCTTAAAACGCTGGAAAGAATGGTTGAGGTTTACATTCGTAAAACCTCACTCCCTCTGTCTCAGATGCAACATGATTACCAATACCAAAGAGGAAAATCTTGCGAGCCCGCTCTTCAAAATCCTGTTAGCAGGATTGAATGCGCGCTTGACAGGAAAGAATTTGCGGTAGGCATTTTTATCGACATTCAAGGTGCTTTTGACAATGCTAGCTAGCTTCGATGGTAGGTATGTGCAATGCTGCCAGAGAACATGGTGTGGGCGAGTCATTACTGTTGTGGATTGAAGCAATGCTAGTGAATAGAACCGTGATCGCTGCTGTGGAGTGTGGACAATATGTTGCAACAAGAATGAATAAGGGCTGTCCACAAGGTGGCGTTTTATCTCCTCTTCTGTGGTGCATGTTGATAGACTCTATACTTGTAATACGCAATGGATCTAACGTTCACGCCCAAGCATATGCAGACGACGTCACCGTGCTCTCGATTGGTTCCAGCCTCCAAGCTGTCTGTTCCAGAGCACAGGCTGCGCTTTATATGATGATTGATATGGTGTGCTAGAAACGGTTTCCCCGTCAATCCTCTTAAAACTGAGGTTGTCCTCTTCACGAGACGTAGAAAATTGACTGGTCTGACGCAACTTACACTTAAAGGCGTCAACATCCCCTTTTCAAACGAAGTCAAACATCTCGGAGTAATCCTAAACAACAAGCTTCTTTGGTCTAAACATGTTGAGTCTAAAACTACTAAAGCACTGTCAGTCTTCTGGCAATGTAAAGGAGTCTTTAGCAAGACATTGGATTTTTCATCGAATTGGATCTATACGGCTATAAGACCAATCATCTCTTATGCGTCAGTTGTTTGATGGAATAAGCTCTCGCGTAAATACGTTATTGCCTCGTTAGCCAAACTTCAAAGAACAATTTGTCTTGGCTGTACTGTGGCCTTCCCCAGCACACCGAAAGCTGCTCTCGACGCACTGCTGAATTTAACTCCCCTTGATACCTACATCATGGGGTGACTCTCAAGACCATTTCTCGTTCAAAGACATGTGGTCTCTGACACAATGGAGCTTTGATGAACTCGCAAGCAACATATCTTTTGACTCACGTCTAATGGATATGCCGTCTGACACGATGATCCCAAGGCTCAAACTGCGCCAAAAATACTCATTCAACTTTTCTTCGGTTCAGGACTCGTTCGCTCCAGAATCTGAGCTGTCACAGATGGTTCCAAAACCGACGAGGAGTCTGGCGCTGGTGCCTTTGTGAAGAACGACGACATACGACTGCACTCATCTTTAGGATCATACGCATTCGTTTTCCAAGCGGAGGCGTATGTCATTCTAATGGCTTTAAACCACGTAGCGAACAATGGCTAGATAGGGAGAAGTTTCTGTGTTTGCAGCGAAAGCCAAGCTGTGCTTAAGGCCCTTCTCAACCCTCTTACTACTTCGAAAGTGGTCCAAGAATGCAAGAGCTCTCTGAATGCGGTGTCAGAGTGGTTAAAATGACAATCTCTTTGCTTGACTTGATCTACGACTGAGATTGAACTGAAGGAAAAACTATAATAGACATTTGTTGGTGTTGCGGTAAATGGTTTTAAAGTCAGAAATGTTTCTGGTTATTTTACTATTATAACAGTAATTTGTGTTTTCTAAAGAACCTCTGGAACGCTTAACGCAATTTGTTTTTTCGTTTTAGAAAACCTAAGCTCCTCATGCTCATGCACTGTCAAATGCCGTTCCTCATTCTTGTGTTTCTTTTCATTAGCAATGGAAAAAAGTTTATTCCAAACATGAACTTAATAGGAGCTCTTGAGAGCAGATTATTATCCTGCAATTTTCTGAAAAAATTCAATCGACTGTAAAGTAATTAGTCAAAAACTCTATTGGGCAATAAGTGCCTATACCTATTTCGTTGTGCAAAATGATGGTTGATCCCAAGAAGCCAAATAAAGCATATGTAAGTACAGTTATAAGTCGCTTAATACGAAGACCATAAATCGCCAAAAACGAGTTATTCAAACAACAAATAAGCAATTTTATATTAAAACAATAAATTGTCTTTTCATTTGCCTATAACTTTCCAAATCAAAACATTATCAATCACTACCCTATATCCAAAAAACCAGAAAAGAAGGACGTCTTCGCAAATCAATTCAAACTCCGAGAAGTACAATAATTGACACTGAAGTCACTCTACGACATAGCATACGACACGCCACGACATCCCCATTCCGTATAGTCTCCATGAAATCATCAAGCTATTTCTCTTTTAATTTGCACACAATCGCTTTCATTACAAAGACATATCTACCTACCAAACTGACAAAAAAAAAAAATAAGAACAACAATAAAAACATCCAAAGAACCCAAAATCATCCCCCTTTAGCAGAAACACACTTCACCACCAGCTTTTGTCAATAAACAATAAACACCCTTTCCGACTATTATCTTAATCACCGAGACAATAATAATTTGTATCCCATCTTCTACTAGACTTCTTTCGCCACCCACCCTCGTGCCTAGTATATCTACATTTCAGCTTTTGCAAAAGTGCTTCTTTATCCATCCTCGTATTCTCATCCAAGAACCAATAAACAGGATTCATTTCATGCAAGAAATTGTAAAAGCAAGCAATCTCTTTACTGATGGGACATGAAAGGGGGTGGCTATCATGAGCAACAGTATCTATTTACATGTTGACTGATAAACTGTGTACAGAACATGATGAGGCGGCGAGAACTGGGCTGGCTGACAAATAAGAAGAACAGCACTCAAAAAGCCATTTCAATGAAATCATGACATGACCTTTACGATGGGAAAGTAACCAAAATATCAATTTAATTCAACTCCACGCACCCGAGACCCGAGACCACTAACACATACAATACAGTATCCAAAAGCGAGGGTGTGCTTATTTTATACATTTCAGTATTTCACAATTCACACTGCCAAATGCCTTTACCTGTAGTAGTAAGTGAGAAGTGAGTATTATTGAATAAACATGCCGTGAGCGAGAGTCGAGTTGACTTCGAGCGAGGATTTAAAAATACTCACTCAAAATCAGCAGCTGGGGAAAATCTAGAGTCCTCTGTTGCCTCAACAATCAACTAGCATCAACAAACAACACAACATTGTAACTTTTCTCAGAGACAAAAGTGCAACTTCAATCTTTTCAAGAGTCCTACTTGAAGGGGCGGTGCAAAAACTTAAAACCACTTTTAGTTTAAAACGCACTTAATTTGCCTGTTGTATGTAATGCGAATGTGTAGATGTCCATTTGTGCGGCGGGGCCGTTTTGCTCTCCTCTTTATTTGATCAAGATCCAAGAAAAGGACGGCCGGGCGTGCAGGAGCAGCGAGAATGAATAAGTGCAATTTTAAGGAAACGAACTTAGGAATTGTTGAATTCAATCGTTTTGTCTCCGCTCAATTTGTTTGGGGTGATAAAAATGATTGAAATTCGTAATCTAGCATGCGCCGTAGAAATAAATAAAAATACTTACTCTTACACACAATCAAAAAGAACGAAAAGAGGAGAAAGAAGCTCGAACCTAGAACATCAGCAACGCGGCAATAATACGGAGCTGTAATCGTTAATACACCTAGCAGAACAAAATATTAATAAATATCAGTTAAGCAAATGCATGACAAGAAAGACTTTAAAACATGCGTGTATAAATTATTACGTACTAGAGTTGCCAGGTTGATTGGTCCATAATAGCTTATGATAACTTTACGTAATGACGAGATCTTTTCAGGATTTAGGTACACATGGTTAATTTGTAATGTTATGTTTAAATATTTGTTTAAAGCAGGTTATTAAAATTTTCACCCCCAAGCAAAGCACAGTCACACTTTTGCCTCTGTCGCTTTCAACAGCTCTCTTTTTCTTGTTGAGGCATAAGTACTTCTCTCTTCCCTTTCCTTTGCTCAAATGTTCAGCAAAACAAGTGAATGTTCAGTCCGAAGAAAAGGATTTAAATTGTTCATATGCTTGGTAGTCTTCTCTCGCCGTCTTTCATTTGACAATCACGCAAATAAAACTTTGGCAGCCCTTTCAAACGAAAAACTTTTCTTAAAGCGCCTTTTCTACATGAAATTTTTAACCTGGGCGTTCTTTGCTACAGATTTCATTACCTTATGTTCATAAAAATATAAAAAAAAGCTATTAAGAGATTGTAAAAAAATGTTCGGCCATTAATCTTCGTTCCATCAATCCAAATCATTAATTCAATGTCAAAAGGTTGGAGTAAACTCACATACTCTTCTTCTCCTGCCAATGTCCACTCTCTCGATCCATCAATTATGTCTATGTATATTTCGCTAATAACGCGGCTGCATTTCACACAGGGATTATCATTAATACCCAGATTACCCATCGGGCGAAAAGGTTCCATCATCATCATCAATATCATCTATAAATAATAATAACAAAAAAAACACGGTCTGTAGTTCGTACGCATGCTGAGATTCTCCTCTCAGATGTCAGTGCGGAGGTTACCATTTCTGGAGCACACATAAAGTTTTTTTATTCTTTTTTTTCTTTCACACAGATTTTGGTGAAATCGTTCGGAAACGAACACTGTTTTTATTAAACTAAGGTAAGCTCTTCAAAGATACCCTCCACACTCAATTGAGTTCGTGTTTCCTTTTTCTACTTTTTTTTCAGGAGGGGTAGGTACAAATTGATTGAGAAAACGATGTCGGATTCGGATAGGATTCTATTTGAAGCAACAGTTTTCCTCGAAATCCCCATCTTTCCGCCAGCTTTCAGTATTGTTTTATTGAATGACCTACTACTGGAAACCATTTTGTGTTTGAACAACTTTGTCTCAACGTTTTCGTCGTCGCTCCTATATCCATTAATGTAATCAGATTTTTGCACGTCCTCGCTTTGCAGGGGTGGTGGCACGCCATTGTCGTCAGCACGTCTACAGGTGCGTTATTATAGAGTATAATGAATGTTGAACATGCTCAAATACAAAGCAATAGTCTTGGAAACGACGAGAGCAATACGAAGCCACTGAATCCGTTTATCGACATTTGTTCTTCAGATGGGTGATTTCGGTTTTGATGAGATGTCTTCTAAACAAAAATGCTGAATGAAAAGCTAAACGCATATAAACTCGGAGGGTGCGGATTTCTTTGCGTTACAATAGACTGATGTTTAAGTATGCATTACTTGCGCCCCACTGCCCTATTTCTGGTGCGGTAAGGGACGCTCTCATGTTAGAGATAGAGGTCAAATATAGAAAGTGATGGTAAGTAGGTAAATAAGAACTAGGTAGACACTTTAAAAAATTAGTAATAAACCAATTTTTTCCAAAAAAGTAAGCCCATAACAGCAGTGGATCTAACCGATAAATCAGCACAAGGCTCGAGCCGATCAATTAAGTATCAAACAGTATAATTGATGCAATTCAATATTTATTTTTATATTAGGTTAGGTTAGGTTCAAAATGGCTGTCAGGAAAACAAACTGACACACTTAGACCAATATTAGGTCCATTGTGATAACAGAAGAATTATGTGAGGGAGTACCTCACTTAACAAAGTCATTTGGAGCTTTTAATAAAGCGAAGGAGATGCAGTAGATCTGTGTTCGCCAGATCGCTTGGATCATCTAGAAAATATTTTCCTAGATGCTTTTTTCTTTTAAAAGAGAGTGCAGGACATGAGCAGAGGAGGTGTGGGATTGTCTCCTCCACCTCCTCATCTAAGCAACTTCTGCAGAAGTCATTTGAGGGAACGCCAAGTCTTATGGCGTGTCTTCCTATCAGACAATGTCCGGTGATGACATTGATTACGGAGCTAACTTGCAATCTGGTAATGGATAACAAATGTCTTGTGCGTTTTGGATCTAGTCCTGGCCATATCCGTTTTGTTGCCACGCACGTGGTGATATTGTTCCATCTATGATTTGTTCTATCCATTGCCTCTTGCTTTAGCATAAGTTTACATGTAGCGATTGGTATACCAATATTCAACCTGCTGATTGAGATCGGTATAACGGTTCCTTCTCTGGCGAGTTCATCGGCTTTGCAGTTACCCACGATATCTCTGTGCCCCGTTTTTATATTAACAAGAGTTTACTTTAGTTAGTAGTAAACTTACATTGCAAAATAGAGCCAACCAGATACCAGACCAGCATACACTTTTTTGTTACAAAATAATCGTAAATTTTTTAATTGACGCACACATCAAGGGGTTATGAATACCTTTATGTTTAAAAACACAGTGCGAGCATTTAGGGGATAGAAGAGGATTTGAAAGGAGACACCGATGCACATTGCCCTTGAACTTTTGTGAGTCGAAATGTGGGGGAAAACAGAGTCAGGTAAAGCATTCTACATTCTGGTGGTGCGACTAAAATATGAATCTCTATACTTTACTGTATGTCCGAAGTTGGGTTCGAGGTAAAACTGATGAGCGAGGCGGGTGTTGCGGCTAAATTGTTTCAGGGGAGAAGTGCAACTGGCTATTGCACTGGAGCACTGTTGGTAGAAAAAGCGATAAAAGAGACTGAGACAGGTAACGTTTCGACGATGTTCAAGAGAATCAATCGATTCTGCTATTGAACTATCACCTATCAATCTCAATGCTCTGTTTTATGCCCTATCAAGCAGGCGCAAAGATGTTTGAGGAGCACCTGACCATATATGGGAATTGCACTCTAGTTTTGGGCGAATGTATGCTTTATAAATGGTAGCCAGATCAGAAGGAGTGAAGAATTTCCTGCATCGTCTTTAGAAACCTAAGCATTTAGCAGCATTTTTGGCGACTTCAAATAGGTGGTCGTACCAACGAAGATCGTTTACGTTTACACACATACCGAGTAGGGGAGACTGGGTACGGTTGACACAATTTTTCTTCTTTTGTCCATAGCATTGACATCAATAAGACTAGCTATGTAGGAATTAGGTGAAATTCAAGATCATGATTCTTTCTATTAATGAACAGTGTTTTTTGAGTGCATAGTTCACATTTAAGCAATGTACATTAATTTTAATGAGAAAAGTCAATTTGTTTCAACTGTCCCCATGCCAGGGGCGGTTGACACAATGAATGGGGTCAGTTGAAACACGTTGAAATAGTAAAAATATTGCCTTGTAAGTTGTAACGTGTTTTATTAATTTTTTATTTCAAAAAATTCCACAGTTTGAGAATATATTTTTATTCAAAGTTCATTATTAAATGTATATACTAGTACATTAACTAAACGGTCTAAACGGTCGTATCTTGCTTTCGAATGTATCTTGAAAAAGAGCTGTAGTTTATTCCATGCTTCTCTGATGCACTGCGTAATGAACTGCCTGCCTTCACATCGTCATGAGCCGCTTTATATGTTGCTAATTCCACATTTCCTCGTACAGTCTTCCTCAATCGTACTCGGGGCATCTACAAAATAAACAAAAAATGTAAACATATTGTTTCAACCGTCCCCAAAAAAAATGTGTTAACCGCCCCCAACCACTTTTCTAACAAAAAAAAATTACAAAACAACATAAACAACACTAACACGTCCCTGCATGTCATTTCATTCTATGTTACACTCTTTTCTGCGCACAACAAAATATGACTCAACACTTACACTTGAATAGTACTCACGCAACAAAGAAAAGTAAAAAATCAAAAAAACTTACTCTTGCTTGTCAAAAAAAACAAGAGCTTCCTGTTCACAACCGATCAGCGCGACGATCAAAGCAAGACTGAAAATCGTGACTAAACTGGTTTCTGCTTAATTCTCTTTCAGTACTCAAACACATTGCGTGAACGGTTTCTGAGATATTTATGTTGTGTCAACCGTCCTGTGTTTCAACCGTACCCAGTCTCCCCTACTGGCAGCTTTTCGGTTTCTTGGATGCATGTACCATTTATAGTTAATGGCAATGGGGGAATGTTTAACTTTAACGACAAGAGACAGCATTGAGTTTTCGAAGCATTGAATTCCAAACGGTTTTCATTACCCCATGTAACAATGCTGTCAAGGTCAGAATTCAATGAGCTTATCATATAGTGCAGGCGCCAAAGGAAGTTGAGTATGCAAAATGTGAGGACCGGCAACTATGCTCAAATTCTTTTACCTGAGATCCCAAACAACAAAAAAAAACATGTTGCCGGCAGCTGTGCTGGTCCCTTTCCCTTTGACCGAACCCCCTCTCTCCGCTCCGGACGTCGACGTGTCATAGCGCTGGTAATAGTCAGTAGCAACTAAATCTTAGTGCCTAACGGTATATATATTATTGTATTTGAGCAGAATTATTGAAGTTTTCTTGTAATCAAGTGTTATATTAGTGTTATAGTTGATCAAAAACGTGGACAATGTCACTACAAGTGATAAATGTGAAGAAGCGAAGACTAAACGAAATATCGTGTTTGTTTTGTGATGAATCGGATAATTTAGTTGAGAAACCAAAGCCGCAATCGTTCGTAAGCATTCAAAATGCAACTTGCAGATGAATCTTCTTCGCAATGTTTACTAAATATAGTAGAAAATGGAGAAGCTATGTTCAAAACGTACGTAAATGAGCGATTTATACTGAAAACTAAAAAGTTGTCCGATCCCATAAAAAAAAAGTAAATTTTATAATTTTGTAACTACTCCTGAAAATAGAAGTACAGCTACTTCTAATAAAAAGTTGCAAGATGCAACAGATATAAATCTCTTTCAAAAAATATTCATGGTTGCTAATCAACGCGGATTTGACATAAAAATTTTAGCATCTTATGAAATTTTGAATTATTGCAAGTATCTTTTTGATGCGGAAGGACTTTTACAGGAAATCTCCAAAATCGGAACTCGTTCTTGAAATTGAAAATAATTTTAACTGTGGTACAAACACGCGACAATATGTTGGGGCAAAAGGGAAAACTATTAACGTTTCATTCTTATGATTCGGTTTTACAATAATGAAAGTTAAATTTAGGGTCTTTACACTTGCAGCACTACGCTGCACAGTGTGTCTCATAACGAAGTATGGCGTTCACACGTGCCATTTCTATTGTTCTCCTCTGTGATATGTGTATGTATGTGTATAGTGTTGTTTGTGTGATATCCTGCTTGTGTAGTGCGTGTAATGAGGTATGTGCATGATGATGAGTGTAAAGATGATATTTGTAATGATGATAAAGGGTGAATGATGGAATAAGTGTATGAATGTAAGCATGTGTAAATGATGATAATGATGTGAATGTCGATAAATGAGTATGATGATGTTAGTGAGTGACGAAGTATGACATTCAATTTAAGTAAATGGTGTGCGAGTCTCCAGAGGCTTCTGGCTCGACACACCAAACGCCGACATCAGTTCAGCTCATCCGCTGATTACGACATGCACCTATTTTGTCATTTGCTCAAAGCTATGTTTCGATCACATTGCTAAGAGCAAACAACGGAGAAATGATGGGACGAAGAAATGATAGGGAAGGGTTTGAGTAAAAGAGAGGGATATCGAACTCAAAATAACTGTAAGAAAGGTTTTTGTTGCGGGAAAATTTACCGTAACAAGCTTCAGCACAAACATATGTATGGATAAATTCTAACCAAACACGACTACAGCCTATTGATTACACCTTATTAGGCTATGAAAAAAAAAAAATGATAAATTGTACCCACGGCAACTGACAAAACCACCATTGCCCGAATTGTTGATTCAGCCCTGTAAATGTACATCAAAATGTCAAACAAAGGCTTGTTCTTGCAAAAAATTAGAATTAAACTGTATTTTGTTATGCAAATGTATCAATAATTAGTGTCAAAATAAAAAAGATTAATGAATTCACTTTTTTCCAAAATTTATGTAAATTTTGCTTTTTCGTAATAAAATTTTTTTTCTCAAAAATTCTTCTTCCATTTTTTTTTTTTTTTTTATCTCTATTGAGTAGATATAAGTTTCTTTAATCATGAAAAACAATTGGATATTTTCAATAAAACAACAATTAACGTTGATTAAGCATTTGATCCGTCCAATTGCGTGATATCCCAGGGGACGGGGTTAAAAAAAAAAATTGGACCAATACAGCTCCTGGCAACATTCAGAATCATAATCTGCAAGCTTTTCTGAGTTCAAAACTATTTATAGAATGCGGTCCTCACATTTTGCACACTCAACTCTACTCAGCTCCCGGTCTATAGGCAACCGTTCCAGCTCCACATCCGAAGAGCAGGGATGTGAATTTGGAAACGAATATGAAAAGCTGAGGGTTGAGTCGTCAGCAAAACAATTCAGAGGATTAGAAATTTCCGATAAGAGATCATTTATGAAAATAAGGAAGAGAGTCGGAGACAAAACGGAGCACTGGGGCACACCTTTGACCTCACATGCTATGCAAGTTCAGGGAATTGGTAACCGAATTTACCTCAAAATAGAAACTTTATCGGCCCTATCGAGGTAACCCTCGGAGCAGAGTTTTCTCCGCAACGCATCCTTTTTCGGAGATTCAATTTTGCTTCGAAGTAGTTTTCATTGTAAGAAATTTTTCACAAGTCCGACAACGCACTTCGAACCTGTGGTGTGATGGATAGCATGTCCGCCTGTTAATCCAGAGGTTCGAGTTCGAATCCCAACAGAGGCAAAAATGTTTTTTCCACGGGTATCGCCTTTCGCGAGGAATTGGCAAGTCCTCCGTTAGTATTCATTGCCATGAAAAGCGCTTTCTCGATTACCCGTTCGGAACCGGCAGAAAATTGTAGGTCCCCTCCATTTCCTCACAAGGAATGGTTGTGAGAAATGCGCTAGGCCCAAGGGCTCCTCGCTCTGTTGCGCCACCCCATTTATTTTTATTTTATGACAACGCACTGCATTCCCAAAAGGTAATTTGTTGAGTTTTGTGAGACGATTTTCTGAGATGTATTTATACTTGATATATTCTTCCTAATAAGAATTAGAAATGGTAAGTTTTCTTACAAGCGAAGGGCTCCAGCTCCAAAGCAAAATAAAAGTTTTGGGCCAGTTGTAGGATAGACCGTCGCGTCGTCACCAATTTGGTGCAGTTGGGGGTCTACCCTTGCAATAGAACTTTAAATTGAAATACTTAAAAATTTAGAGATTTCATTTTCAGTTCACAAAACTGAACTGAAAATGCTTTTAATATCTATGTATTTCCTTTTTTTTTTTGTTTTTGTCCTGAAATGGCGTATCCGTTGTTTTCGAAAAACTTATATTTTTCTATATTCGTTGCCCTTACTGTCCACTGTTTTGCAGGTTCGACTTTCCGAAAGCTGGGTAGGTACTCGCAAAATACGAACTACATAAGTAGGTAGGTATACACAACTATGTTGGAGTTATGCGAGTTCATCTAGGCCCCATTTTTTTTTTTATAAAGTGAAAATAACAAAGCTTAATAGCTACCTGGTATGCAGACGCTCTATTTATGAATTCAGTACCTACGTTCCTAGCCTGAAATTTATCAGGCCAAACTACGGTAAATATAACGAGAGCCGTTGAAAATAACACATTCCTATTTTCCTATCACCTATTTTTCAAAGCTTTTCTGAGAGTTATCTGGAAATAGTAGGTACCGATCATAGCTCCCACTTGGACAAACAACTTTCCCCCTAAACTGGATGGTGTTAATTCTTTAACCCTACGGGTGAAGGTGTCAAAACATGATCTTCTAATAACTTGCCAATTAAGATCAGACCCACCTTTCTCATCTTCTTTGTGAAATGGTTACAACAAGATTCAAGAAACATACACTCTGCAAAAACAGCTTCTCTCGGTCTTGCCAAACAATCAAGTCCAAACAAATAAACAACTCGAGTCAAAAACCTCAAAATTCAATTATATTTTCTTACTCATTCTTCCCGTTTTCGTCGAATCATCGACACGTCGCGCCGCCGGCGCCGCGCCGCTCCAACCGTCAGTCGTTTTCAAAGCTATGAGCAACTGATCAGGTGCCCTACCGATTATAATATGCGTGATGTATTGTTATTGACCAGGAACGTGAATTGTGGTTTACTTTTGTGTGGTGTCAGTTCTCATTGCTTATCCTACTCACGACGAACCAAAAACCGCAGCAGCAAATAACACTAATGAAAAAAAGTATACAAACATTTAACTCTAAGCACAACATACAGATATTTAATTCACCATTTCTCCACCCCCTTCGCTCGAAATGGTTTACTGTAAATTGTAATCAACTACCTACCCGCCAAACAACCGGCAGCCATATTTATCTACAACACTAGGTACCTACATAAAAAAAAGACTCATCATCTTGGATTGAATTATAGACGGGTAGGTACGACAAGACGGGGGAGGAATTATTTGCTCTCGCAGTCGCACTTGGTTTTAACAGTGAGTAAACACACAATACAGTAATGTGGATGTGGAATTTCATTGAATAAAAATTTGTTGAGGCAACGCACGTACATTACAACTCTTTCACTCAGTCTTACCGGCATCGGCTCTTTGCCTCCTGCTTGAACTTTTACAAAACAAAACAAAAGTCAACTCGAACAAAGACGCCATCTGCCTTAGAATATTTCGACTAACGGAGTTATTCGTGCTATGTGCTCACTATGTACGCAATTATTCCAAAAACTTCAAAAAAATCCGCGGCGAAAATTCCTCACGAAAAACTGCCACATTCCAAAATTTTACCATCTCTATGTATTTCGCTCAATTCGAAAGTCTGTCTGTACACAAGAGAGTAAAATATTGTTTGACTGTGTGTAGATGTTTATAAGGGGAAGCAGCATCACACTCAAGCGAGTTGGAGAACATTGTGGCGAATTTATCTATCACCTCCTACACAATCCCACCCAGCCTGTTGGCTATGTATGGACTGGTTTTTTTGTGTAACAAAACTCTGTTTTGTCTTTCTTTCAACCAAAGAACTTAATAAATTTTAAAACTATCTATGGAGATACATAATGTGGATGGCTCACCTTCAAGTAAATCCTCCAGATCGAATGAATTTTTTGTTCTCCTTGTTATTCACTTCATAAATAAACAACACTACGACCAAATTCGGATAAAATTAAATACCACAGTGCGCGGAATTCTCTTGGGAAATTCTTTCTCTTGAAAAATACACAACAAACATAAAATCAACGAGCGAGGAATGGACACAAACAGGCACAACGATGCTGCTGTGCAACACACGCAAGACGCAACGCAAACGACAGCGACGACGCGGCGAAACTATTTATTGGCAATTACAGCCATCGTATTTTTTAATTTGATTTTATTGCGAAAAATAGCTTTGTTGTTTTTTTGTATTTTTTTTTTTTGTATACAGTTTGGCTTCTGAGGTGAGGTTCTAGCGATTATTTGGAATCAGCAATCGAGTATCTTGCTGAGTAATCTGATGGCAAAAAGGGGTACCTAAAAACACAACGACGACACTACTTGCATGGAATTTACGGAATGGCACCAAGAATCCAAACAACGCAAACCAACGAGAAACTAACAAGAGCCGGCTGTTTGGTTAGTTGAATTCGATTAGAAAACAAGAAGTAGGAAAACCTCGACTTGATTCAGATAGTCGATTCTTTGGCTCGGACGCTTTGTGCTACAGCGAAGTCCGGTTTTTCTTTGGAGCTTTGTGCGCATCAAGTTGTTTGGTAAGTTCGACAGGGTAAGCTGATTGGTTGCAATTGAGTAGTGTCAGTGTGGTAACTGAGATGGTGTGGTGGTTGTAATCGTGCAGTTTGCCAAGTTGAGTGGGTTGGTAGGTCGGTCGGTGGCGGCGGGCGCCCAGCACACACCACAGAGTATAGTCGAACCGAACCTCGAACTGTTCCTGTTTGATTGTGTGAGGTAAACAACCTGTATGCAGATGCATAATAGCAAACCAACCAGTCTTTCTAGTTCTTTTCTCCGTATGGTATACCAACTACTTACCGCAGTTATGAGCTTGCTAAGCCCTATTAGATTGATATTACACCTTTCCGCAGACCTAAAAATTCAATGTGCGTTGCCGTTGTAGTTTTTTGCCGATGCATATAGATACATAGACATACCTATTAGGTGTTAAGAACTAAATTGTGATGGATGAAAACGTAATTGAAGCTCGATTAGAAAACTTATTATGTAATTGAATTAAGTACCTAGGTGAGTAATCGAATGATTTACCAATTTGATATTAAGAAACGGCAGCACAACCTTAAGTAAGTTTATACAATATTGTCTGTTGACGTGAGTAATCTGAACTAAGTAGGTACCTACCTATGTAAATATTATGGAACTTTTTCATATAAATAACAAGCTTCCTGCAGCCTCTCAACATATAAAAAAATCTTGATGCCAACAACTTAGATTCTGATTTGCAATTGAATCGATTCCCGATCTGTGAAGGTCCGTTCGTTGAACTCTCCCCAGGGTTGACCCAGGTTTTCTTGACAACCCTTTGAGTTGTGAAAAACACCTGGGTTTTCCAGTCCTCAAAAAACTCTAAACCACAAATCACCACACATCCATGTCATTAAAAAAAAATACATGCCATTTGAAATCCCTCAACTCGCCACAACAAAAACCTAGGTCGAGTTGAGGGGAAACCTAGGTCAACCCTAGAGCTCAAAAAACACTCAATTTGACATTCAGGGTGACTTTAGGTTTCTCAAAAAACGATTTGTGGCGACCCCAGGGCGACCCTAGGGCTTCAACAAACAAACCTAAAATAAGCAGTATTTCGATTTTCTTTTCATTCCACCACTTTCGAAAACCCTGAGAACGATCAAACCTAATATCTTAGTAGAGAATAGGATGTAGCTAAAAGTCGTTGCCTCGCAATCTTAAGATCAAAGTAGAGAACAGGATAAAGCTAAGGAATTGACTCACATGTTACTTTTAGTGGTGCAGGCGTTTTGAGCGTTAGGATTGCAACCAAACCTAGCTTCTGGCTTTTACAGAATTCCTCCAGCTCCCCATTGTCTCTAGTATGATCGAGCATAATGGAATCCCAGCAGAAGCAAGCTGATTAAGCGACGAAAGTTTGCCACTCACCGATCATTTCTTTTTAAATTTGATCACAAAATTTAATAAGACATGTTCCAGAGAAAGAAGGCGGCTTATGATAGGGTATGTCAAACTCTCGCAGACCTCCCAAACCAAGGACTTATTATTGGCTAAAGAGATGTGGTTCCATATTCAACATGGATAGTCTACTATGTAGGACTGCAATAGTTGAAGTACAATTGTTGAAGGTTGATATGAGTAAATAATCAATAGGTTTTTTTGTTGAAGCCCTAGAGTCGCCCTGGGTCGCCACAAAGCGTTTTTTGAGAAACCTAAAGTCGCCCTGAATGTCAATTTGAATGTTTTTTGAGCCCTAGGGTTGACCTAGGTTTTCCCTCAACTAGCCCTAGGTTTTTGCTGTGGTGATTTGAGGGATGTCAAGTGGCATGTATTTTTTCTTTTTTAATGACAGGGATGTGTGGTAATTTGTGGTTTAACGTTTTTTGAGGAATGGAAAACGCAGGTTTTTTTTAAAACACATAGGGTTGTCAAGAAAACCTGGGGCAACCCTGGGGAAAGTTCAACGAACGGACCTAACGATGGAAAGTAGCTCTATCATCTAGTTGAAAATTCGGACGGGAATTATACCTAGACCTGAAAATCGCTACAAACAGAGTAAAGCAAATAGATTTTTGGAAATCTCATCCGGAAGCTTCTGTCTTCCAAACAAAATCCCTCGGCCTAAACGAAAGTGTTTCTTGTTATTTCTGGCCTCGACATATGATACACACAGTAGGTTCATTCGTTGAAGCCCTAGGGTCACCCTGTGGTCGGGACAAAGTTTATTGGAAACCCTAAATTCGTACTGAATGGCAAATTGAGTGTTTTTTGAGCCGTGGGTTTTCACTCAACTACACACTTCTTTCGAATTCGACTAATGGCACTTTCCATTGGTTTCACTCGGGGAAGCACTCATTTTAAAAACCAATGGAACACCCAAAATTGTTTCTATTCAGTTTAAAGTAATTTCCTTTGTGTGAGTGAAACACCTACGGCTCTTAAAAATTAATTATTCCTTGAAAAAAATTTTCTTTGACATTTGAGTAACATGTGTTAGTGCTTCTTGAGTCGATTCTCACTTCAAACGAGAAGCGGCTGTCACTCCTCAGAATCATGAGAAGCGATCTTTTTGCACTAATGGAACGGTTTGAGAATGCTTCTGGACGCTCCTGGACGGTTCTTTTCGTCCAATGGAAAGTGACATAACTTTCTATCGAATTAGAATGTCAAAATAAGGGTAGTTAATTTTCATAAAGTATGCGCTATTTCTGATAAGCAAAATGCAATTTTGTTTTGTTTTTATGTTTTGCACTTTATTATTTAGTCAAGCGATCGAAGTTGACTAAATCAGAAGTTCAGTGCGAAAATTGGAATTTCAAAGAGCCGTAAAAAGTAGTTCATACTGTTTTTCAGTATCTTTGCTATTTATTGTGCGATTTAAAAACCAAAATACATATGTCCCAGAAAGGTAAAGATGTGTACATTTTGTTTGCGCCTTTTATCTTCTATTTCTTTGATTAGATGGTACGGTCCTTTTAAAAAAATCCAGTGATTTGCATACTCCTAAGCAAGTTCATTGAGCGGAGTCCCATATACTTTGAGCAAAAATGAATTACTCACCTCCTTCTTTGTTTAGATCGTACCTTTTGATTCTCACATTTACTGTCCCAGTTTAAGTAAATAAAACACCACAGTGACTTTTGATTGATATATTTTTTCATTAATAATTTTTTTCACTAATAATTCGAATGATTGACGAAAATGAAAACAAACAAACAAAACTAATTTACATAAATGAATTATTATTGACTCTATACATTATTTTTAATTTAATTTAATATTCTCATAACAGTAATTCGAATATTTCTTTACATTTAGTTTTTTATTTTCTGCATCATTGTTCGTATCAATTTTTCTTTTGTTTTTGTTTTCTCCATAAAATGAGTAGTATTTTTAATTACAAGTTATTCAGAGAAAATTAATTTATGAAGTGTTTAATGATTATATATAGTATCTTATTTTTATCACTTTCTATTGTATAGTTGTTTACTTTGAATATTCTTAAGTTTTTAGTTTTTTGGTTTCTTTTTTGGTTTTTGCTTTGGCTTCTACAAAATCTGAAAGTTGATTGAGATTCTAGAGGTGCATCGTTGGTATCTACACAGCTTTGTTACGTTTGTTACTTAATATTAGTTTCATCAAAATTTAATTTAACTGAGATTTTTCTTCTGAATTTGTATAAAGAACTTTTTATTTGCTTACAAATAAATAAAAACTAAAACAACAATTGCAATATCTCAAAAGGTGCAAGGTTTTTCACCCAGAAGGGGATCATGGCTTCTATAACATAACCCATGCAACTCATGGTCAACGAAATTATCGTTCGTTCCATAGGCTTGTGCTACTTGCAAGTCCGTTATCGTTAACGCAATTTCTCGCAATCGCCAAATAGAAATAAAAAATTGAACGTAAGAAACATTTGGACCAAATGCCAACGCCTTTTCTTATCATGTAAAAGGTAAACGAACGCTCTCATTTTGTTCGTTATGTTCTTCTCAAAAACATTAAACCTTTTGAGTATACTTTCACAAAACTTATTCAAATAACATTATTTTCACTACAAAATAAAACATGAAAAAGAAAATAGTAACTCTGAACAAATAAACATTAATGTGAATGTATGATTGACTAGACTAGATTTATATAATTCATAAGTGAAAAGAGCTAATAGGATCTTAATAGAAAAACATTTTTTTTTAAATATGTTTAGCATATTCATATGAAATTACAATTGATTTGATGTTTTACTTAGAGTTATATAACTTTAACGTCTACTAA
Organism: Melanostoma scalare; assembly: GCA_949752695.1. NCBI lineage: Eukaryota > Metazoa > Arthropoda > Insecta > Diptera > Syrphidae > Melanostoma > Melanostoma scalare. The sequence continues at coordinate 3,152,640 of OX456985.1, forward strand.
TGTTGGTTTTTTTTTTTTTGATAATATCTCTTTATGTAGACTTTATAATTTTAATTTTGTAAACTATAAAATTAAGTGTAGAAATGTAGAAAATATACATATAGTGTATTATACAGTAAAAATGTTTTCTTTTTCTTAATTTGTGTATAAGGTTAGGAGGTTGAACTTTATTTTTAGTACCTACATTCATATACTGTTTATAAATTTTAATTTTTGCTAAAAAATTGAGAATGGTGGTATTTTAAGAAAATTGGTTGAGGATTCAATCTTTGGCAACATACAGAACAATAAATTTTGAAAGGTAAAATGCTTTTTGATGGTTTGAAAAGTAGAGAAAGTCAGAGGGATGTAGTCTACGTTTCTATTGTAGTAATATCAGATTGTATTGAGCTTCAAAAACCACGAGAGATAAGACAAGGGGTTGCTCAGGGCCTCCCATATATATCGTTTTGTTATACTTTGATAAGGTAACAATTTAAGATAACTTTAAGATTACATCAGTTTTAAGATCGCCTATCATAATAAATCTCTGTTTACATTGTCTTAGACTATATTCAAAAATTGTAGTAAAAAAAACATAACAATAAGTTGGAAATTGCGGTTTTTAAAAACGGCAAAACAAAATAAGAAAACAACTAATTAGATTGTGGTGGTTATTGCTGATTTTAGGGAATAGTACTTTTCCTTTTTTATTACAAAGCACAAAACATTCTGCAAGAGTTTCCAATCAAAATCATGTTATGATGATCTGGAACATATTTTTGAAGACAAAGAATGCTAAAGGTTCGTTCGTTGAACATTATCTAGGTTTAATTTCTCCAAAACACACCAAATCACAAATAAATCACAGGTTTACTCTCTGATTTACTATAAGGCGGGTTCATTATAAATTTAGAGTTCAAAAAGCATCAAGTTAGACTTTCGGCTTAAGACAAAAACGCTCTACGGGCCAACAAGCCGTTAACGCATCATTTAAGTCATTTCGTTTCTTATAAAATTTGAAATCTTGAAAACACTGAATGAATCCGAACAATTTGTAAAGTTTTCAAATGTTTGCATGTTCTCAAAAGACGCGCAAAGCTATTTGTGAAAAAAGAAAATTAATGAATTGATGATTTAACTTAAAAAAAAATATATATCCAAAGCTCAATTAGAAGCTAAACTTCTGAACAGATAAAAATAATTCGTACAAAATATTACCTTCTAAGAGCTTACTTTTATATTATCTCGTGATTTAGAAGCTAGTGTGAAATCAGTAAGTGTAGGTAGAACTTTGCCTCAATTAAGATTTTTCACTTATAAAAATTTAACTGAAGCTTTAGTTAATTTTATAGGAAGTAAATTACGATTTAGACTCTATTCATATCTTATATACAATAGTCAAATACATCTATGCATATATGCTCTTTTAGGGTAGAATTTACAAAGAAATCTAATTTCCATTAGACATCATCATCGTTTGTATAGTAAATAAATAAATAAACAAATAAATAAACAAACAAACAAACAAACAAATAAATTAATAAATAAATACATACATAAATGAAACTTAACACCTAACCAAAAATTCAGATTTAAAGTACGTACAGTTATATGTGTATATAGACATCTCAAATTTCGGCTTGGATAAGTCGTTACTATTCTAAACAAAAAAATACTTTTCAGTTTTCTTGAGGCACCCAGAACGGTTATGATTTTTGTTTTTTTTTTTTTTTTTGTTGTTTCCCTTGTTTCATGGGCTAAATATGTACTGTCAAAAAAGTTTTGTTTTACCATTGCCTATGGAGTCTATAGTCATATCAATAAACAGGAGGAGTGTCAGAGAGCCATGTTTATACCCGCCAGCTTACTTACAATTACAGGTAAATGTAAGTAAGCCGAAAGTTTTATATATGACGCAGTTAGTTGATAGTACTAAAGGTTCCATATACCATGGTTTTACACACATAATTGAGCTTTTACATAGAAACATTCCCATTTACATAGCGTTTAGAAAATTAGACACTTTTTTTCGTTTGGTCTTTTAAAGGCTCTGGGTTGCATATGTGATCCTCGATGATTTTGAGAGGTCCTTGTGCAATAAACATGTATTGTGAAGGGAAGTCCCATATGATTGTAAAGTGAAAGCACATATTGGCCACTGCAATGACGTACTCGAAAAATGCAAACCAGCTGAATGCTATTTAAGACAAAAATAGATATTTCGACAAAGTGAAATGAATAATTAAAATATTTATAACATACCTAAAACGTGGCAGTATAACCGATGTTTAGCAAAGAATACCAACAGTCCAATAGTGCTGAAAATGGAAATCGCAAAAAGAATCTTTTTCCACTTAAAGGACACTCTCTGTGAGTCAGTTATGGATTCTTCATCGTGAAGAATACGATATAATTTGATTGTAGCTAACATATGACATAAGGAGCATGTCATAAAGATAATAAAGATCTTCTCATGCAGAGCTGTTTAAATAGAAGCATTGATAAAGCATTTGTAATTTGTACATTATAAAACTTTATAGTCATACAACTTACGATAGTTTTCTTTATTTGAAATGTATGTTACTCCGCCAAGTGATGTTATTTCGATAGCATTTAGCCAGAACACCAGCCGAGCTAGAAGTTCAGCCTTCTTAATCGATTCAGGAGAATTCAATTTGTTGATAAGGCTTCGATAGTAGTTTTTGTATACAACTGCTATAGGCAGTCTAGGTCCTATGTGTAAGGCGATACTTATCCTCCAGAAGTAACGTTGCGGGCTTACTCCGGTAATTGCACTTATCGATGGTATTATGTTATAGACCTGTGAATAATGCAAAATGATTACATGTTTTTTCAAAAGCTATGATTTTATTTGAGAGGGGAGTATGGTTAGTTCTCCCAAAAAAGGGACATTGTTGTGATTTTTTTTTTGACGACACTGTTAGTATCTATTTATTAAAATCAATTCTACTTTAAATTATAATATTTGAAGAATACTGTCCATTTCATAAAGAAACGGCAGCAATTATCTGTAATGCTCACATAATAAAGGCCAAGTTTTTGCATGACCATAAAGTAAGGCAAAAATACCGTTGTGTCTAAAAGGAAGCAAAAGCTTTTGGTCCTTTGTTAAGAACATTAACACCACCACGTTATCGGTCCCCACGCTCGTCTTCAATGACTCTTCGTATGTCAACTCCACCGACAAAGCCAATTTGCTGCAAACTCGACACTATCTAACACCACATTGGCTCCGCCTGAGCATGAGGCTGTGAATTTGGCAATAAAGCGGATATATTTTTCGTACTCGCTCGGTAGCGAGAGTCCTAAAAGAGAGTCCTCAATATACATAAATCCGCTGGGCCAGATGGTATCCCCACCGTTATTCTGAAGAAGTGTTCTTCTACGCTGGCAAAACAACTGCGTAAACTTTTCCATCTTTCTTATTTTTCTGGGCTCTTCCCGAGAAGATGGAAAACTGCATTTGTCCAGTCCGTCCTTAAATCTTTCTCCCCTTCCAATTACCGTCCAATGGCACTAACGTCCATTCTTTCCAAGGTCATGGAAACGTTGATAAACCGTCAACTTTTTAAAAATCTTGAAAAACGAAAGCTTCTCAATGACCGACAGTACGAATTTTTTAGCAAAAGGTCCACTAGCGATTTGATGGCATATCTCACTGAGAAGTGGAACCAATCTTTACATTGTTTTGGGAAGAGTAACTTTATTGCGCTTGATTTTTCTAACGCATTTGATAGAGTTTGGCATCAGGCTCTCTTATCGAAATTGCATGCTTTTGATATCGACGTGTCTCTTCTTTGTTCATAAATGCTGGTGTGCCCCAGGGCTTCGTTTTGTCTCCGACTCTCTTCCTTATTTTCATAAATGATCTTTTGTCTGAAACTTCTAATCCTCTGAATTGTTTTACTGACGACTCAACCCTCAGTTTTTCATATTCGTTGCTCTTCGAATGTGGAACTGGAACGGTTGCGTATAATAATCTCATAGAATTCTTACCTTGACAGCATTGTTACATGGGGTCATAAAAACCGAATAGAATTCAATGGTTCGAAAACTTAATGCTGTCTCTTGTAGTTGTAGCTTAACATTCCCCCAATGTCATTATCCATGAATGGTACCTGCATCCAAGAAACCAAAAAGCTGTAAGTACTTGGTGTGATCTTCGTTGGAATGGCCACATATTTGAAGTCGCCAAAAACGCTGCTAAATGCCTACGTTTCTTAAAACGATGCAAGATATTCTTCACCCCTTCTGATCTGGCTACAATTTATAAGCCCTAAATCATACGCATCATAGGGTGCAAAACCGATCGTTGAGACTGATGAGTGATAGTTCAATCGTAGGATCGATTGATTCTCTAGAACCTCGTCCAAACGTTACCTGTCTCACTCTCTTTTATCGCTTTTTTCACAAACAATGCCCTTCTGAAATAGCCGCAACATCCGCCTCGCTAGGAATGTTCATCAGTTTTACCTCGAACCCAACTTCGGACGACGGACGTACAGCCAAGTATAAGATTCATATTTTAGTCGCACCACCCGAATGTGGAATGATTTACCTGACTCTGTTTTTCCCCACATTACGACTCACAAAAATTCAAAAGTAATGTGCATCGGCGTCTTCTATTAAATCCTCTCCTATTTTCCTAAATGCTCGCACTGTGTTGACTGTTGAACGTTACTGCATTTACCCACCACATTCATTGCACTCTCGAAAATCAAACAAAAATTTAAATGAATGTAAGACCGTAATTTGTCTTGACTTTACTATATATACAGGTACCTACTCCTTCGATTCTCTTTTGTCTTATGTAAGGATGTTCAGATTGCATGTTATAACCTTCAAAAATTTATTTAAATATCTATATATCGCAGCATACGAAAAAAAGTAGGTATTTAAAAGTTCAAAAGAGAACCGCAAACCTGCTATAGGTTAATAGACATATTTTAAGTGATACTTAGACCAAAGATTATGACCTAACAAACCTATTACTGACAACTCGACAACAAAAACAGCGCAATTTTTCCATACAATGCACTTGACAATAAAAATGAGATATTATACCTGCAAGTCAGTTGGCATGGAATCAATTTAATTGCGGCAATTTATTCTCACATGTCGTCTTTCTCGGTTAATCCGAATCCACTGGGTGGTTTAAGTATTTTACAGTAGGTATCTCATATCTAGTTCAGTCGACAGAGGCACGGGCAGTTCCAATTTTAAATACCTAGTTAATCAACCCCATAGCAAATAACATTTAGCAACCCCCCAACCACTCCAGATTGATGTAAGTGCCTGCTACCAACCTACATCTCTACTGCAACAGAAAATTGTAAACAAATGTAAAAAAAAAAAAAAAAAACAGATATACTTACTCGGCAATGTGTTTCATGGACCTCATCAGCTTGGAAGACATACGCAGAGACAAAACAACACAACAATGTGAGCAGCGGAAGCATTGCGGTAACAACACAGATATCATGGAAGCTGGCTAGGAAATGTACAACAAACTGCTATAGGTACATCGGCACATCACACATGAAAAAGAAATACAAAAGAAAAGAAAAAGAAAATCACAAAAATAAACACACAATTTCGATGATCAATTTTAAAAATAGTTGCAACCAAAATACAAATGATATGCGAAAATTTTATAAAAAAAAAAATCAATAAATAGGTACGAGCGTGTGTTGACTGAAATGTTATTATCTTATTATCCTGCCACTACGACGGTAGTGTAAGATGTCTTAATGGATGTCCTTAATGGCTTCAAGGCTTAACATTTACAATATGTAGGTAAATCTTACAAACAGACGATAGACGATTCACATGTAGGTAGTTACTGCAAATTGTAAAAAACCGACAGCCAAATTACATTCATTTACTTATATCTACCTTTTCTGGGATATTGGGTTCGTTTTTGTTAGGATTTTCTGTTTTTCTGCTTTGAATCTCATCACTCGTCATGGTGGTCATGTGAATTTTTTTTGATCTTGATTAATTTATCCTTTTTTGTTGGTGTATTTGAGCAAATAATTGCTTAGGGGAGTACTTTATTTTTAAACTTATTGGGAAATCACCGTCAAATGAATTTTCTCCGAGTATGTACATACGAAAATATCACGGCGTGAAAAAAAAACCGTTGTTATACAACAAATGGTTTGTCTATTCGAATTGAAATTTTAATGCTTAAATAAACAATACTGAAACGAACTAACAATTATGAAAATAACGATTTTTGGTAAATTTTTCTTGTTATTTTAGACTCGGTGCGGAGGAGGAAGAAAATTCGATTTTTCACCGCCGATGTCGAACGTCTTCGTCTACGTCTGTGTTTTTTATTTGGCGATGAATCCTGTCAGAGTGTCAGAGAATCGAAGAGGACCGTCTGTCTCTCTGCCAACGACAGTGACATCTAGAGCGAGAAAGAGAGAGAGAGAAAGAAAACAACCGAATGCCATGAAAACATAGAAAAACAGATGTTCATGTTCATGGCATTTGTGATAGGAAGTAGGGATACCAATAAGCGAAAATTGTTTGAATTCACTATAAAAAATACAGCGTTTTTGCAGCTGTTGCAACTGCTTCAGCTTCCAAAAAGATAAAAAGCTATGATTCCCTTAGCTCAGTTTTATTTGTTGATCCACTTGAGCCTCGTGTGTATGTAATTATGCTATTCAATTCTATTTGAATTCGTGATTCATGAATGATCCTTTCAATTTCATTCAAATCCATTCGAATACCATACATATTACCGGATTTATAAAGCAATTTTAGAAGCTGAATAAGCTAACATGACTTTAAATAACATATTTTATATGAATTTTATGTCGAATTAAATTTGTATTTATTGGTACAGAAATTATGTTACACGTAGATACAATATTATCTTTTAGTTGTGAACAATATAAACAGGGTTTAAATATTAATGAATTTGAATGAATTAAATGTGTATAAGTCTATTCATACTCATACATACAGTTATATATGTACTACGGCATCCCTACTGCTTTCTGTCAAACTATCGTGAGTTTCGATTTCGTTACGGGCAGGTTATGAAATATATTTGCAAGAAATAAAAATGAATTCGTTAATTAAAAAAGTGTCCCAGCTTTGTATAAACAAGCAAATTGCAAACGCATCGAAGATTATCATACAGTCATCGTCGTTCCACACCAGCGACGTTTTGAACAGAAGATGGAACAAATTCAACACTGGGCCACAAAAGTTCGTGCAGAGCAATAAGATTGTTCATCCACCACAGGCACCCGAAGAAGAACCCAGAAAAGCGGTAGCAACTACTAACAATTACTCCAAAAAATATTTAAATTAACAAGTTTTTGAACGATTTAGTATGTTTGCCACATGATGACCAACATAAAATACAGCCCCGATAAAATGTGGTACATTGCTTCAATGGTTCGTGGTCTCTCAGTTGATGAAGCAGTAAAACAACTCAGTTTTGTGCTGATGAAGGGTGCTCAATCTGTTAAGCAGACAATTTTAGAGGCCCAAGATATGGCAATCAAGAGGCACAATGTTGAATTCAAAAGCAATTTGTGGATTTGTAAGTAGATACACACTAAAACAAATTGGTTTAATGAAATGAATTGTTGACCTTGTAGCCGAATCATTTGTTGGTAAAGGACGTGTATTCAAAGGAATTCGACGTCATGCACGCGGGCGAAGTGGTGTTGTAGAGTACAAACATGTGCATTACTTTGTGCGATTAGAAGAGGGTGAACCACCAAAACACTACTATTTGCCACATCCCGCAACACCAGAAGATCAATTCAACAAATGGATGGAACAAATGCGAAGAAGGAAGATTACTAGTTCATTGTAAAACAGGCAACCCCTTTTTTTAAGTATACTACTGGCTAAAATAAAGACGCTTAGGTCATCATATTTTTGTGCTTAATTTCCACAACTAAGTCTAAATAGCTCTTGGGAAAAAACATCATCGATCTCGCAAATGTGAACTTCAAGTGCGGCGAGAACAACGAAGGTTAGATTGTCTATATGAAAATAACGTACTACAAGGAGTGTTCTCTTTATATATTAGATAATAGCTTCGGAGAAGTAAGCTGTCATTTAAAGAACGTTTTAGTAATTCTCGTGTCTCCTACTTTACGTTAACCGGCCGACTGGAGAAATCGGGCAAAATAAAAGATGTCTTTACTTACAGCTTACAGGGAGCATGAATACCTCTTACCTCTGGGGGTCATTCCGTAACTTTTCAGACGACTATCTTTAAATCGTCTATCGTAGATTGCGTCGTCAAAAGATTCTTTCATACAATCTTGCTTTCAGTGGTTGGTGGGAAGCTTTTTTCCTATTGTCTTACAAGTTTTGGAAACTTTTTCAGGGTCTTAAACATGTTTTTTTACTTTTTTTTAATTCAGACGATTGTCATCTAAAACGTAACAGAATCCGGCCCCTGATCTCTACTCTAACGCCATTTAAGAAGGCTTTTAAGAGCGATGAAAAAGCAGGACTTAAATAAATCAATTCATTATTTGTCGTTATTTTAATTAAATAATATATTTTGTCACTTTGCATTAAACTACAATTCATCAACAATTTAACAATGCGAAAATCAAGTTGGTGTCTAATTTTGATTCTTTTTTTTTTTGCTTTTGTTGTTCGTCTTTAATTCTTACAAAAAGTAGGTAAATGGAAAATAGGAAAAGTCTCAAACCAAATCATGAAATGTATAATTTTTTGAAATTAGATGGGAAAGGGGAACAGCACTTTTGGTGTTCCTTGTCACACGACGATCAAGAGCGCGAAGACATCATTCCACTTCCTCCGCCGCCCATACGTCGCTTTTTCTTCTTCTTCGCAGTGAGACTCTCTTGACCACTGTCAGTATTTGAACAGCTGTCACTGTCGTCGTCGCTTGACGACGACGAAGAGGATGAAGAACTAGAATTGCTAGAACTGTCCGAAGCAAATCCAGTGCTTTGGTCGATATTAATACTTTCGGCTATTTTCGCTAGTTCGGGTTCTTTTTCCTGAAAGAAAAATAAATATAAGACTTCCTAGCCTTTAATTGCGTAAAAAGAACTTACCCGGAGTACACGAAGCCACTTGCGTGATAGTTTTGGTCGCCCACGAACTGTTTTATGCCAAACGATGGGGAAGTTAGTTTTGCTACAGAAATTCTGAGTGACAGCTACAGTGTCGTCGAGATTTAAAACGACATGCCACCATCCTCCAGGCACAAATACTGTCTCCCCTGGCCCCTGCAAAATCTCTATCTGCAAAAAAAAGTTTTCAATTTACAAAGTTTCATAAAAAAAAACATCATAACCCTTACTGGGGCATATTCTTTCGGCCAATCGGCTCTTTTAGTCTTTGGATAGATTACACTGAACCAGGTGATAGCTTCATCGCGTTGCTTTCCGCCGAGCGATCCAGGGACTTTTAGCAACTCCTTTGGTGTGTGTGTTGGGAAAAGGCACCATCTTTTGTGGCCGAATACCAGAGCATTCCAGGCACTTGTTCCAAGTGGATCAATATGAATACCCGTCCCTGAACGTGCTGGTCCCATAACAAACCATCTATAAGGTGGGCGACGGTCTTCTCCTGAATATTTAAACAAATCGTCTTGAAAATACTTTGGAATAGTGTAGTCGTCAAGGAGCTTTTTTCGGCGGTGATGCTATTAAAGAGACAATAACAACTGATTACTTTGCTGAACAAAAAAAAAACAAGAATTTACTTCTCCAAAGCTGCTGTCGAATATATAAAGAGGACTGTCATCTTGAGTACTCTTCATATACTCCACGTAGTATTTCATTTTCATCTTGACACTGTAACCTTCATTGTCCTCACCGCACTTGAACTTCTGGTTACGATACTTCTTAACAAGTCTGCTCATGGTCCACTTTTCTTTAGCTTTCCAGTCGTCTTGTGCACCCGCTATCACAACGGGTAGGTATGGTTTTTCAAAGTTGTCTATAAAAATTTGGCAATCAACACACTGTGCGTGTATGCGATTCACATTATCGGTGAATTCAGTAAATTGATCAAAATGATCAACATAGCGGAGGGCGGTCCATGCCTCTTTGTCACCCAATTCTAAAAGATACACAATTACATATATATGTATATTTGTTTTTAGGTTAACCCCCATAAAACACCACAGTTGAAATTGAGACTGTTGCAATGCAATTGCAACTTCACATTACCTGGTCGGGCTTTTCTTTTAACTTCTCTTAGCCGTTTACGAGAACGGCGTGGCAATTTGAATTCCTCAGACATTATGTGTTAAAAGAATAATAAATTAATTAGCACTATTTGAACAAATATAACACTTAAAATTAATTTTTATTTGGGAAAAATTATGCAGAAGAAATTCTAGCTCTACAGTCAAGATGAAAATGAAAAATGTCTAATTTTGACGGCTTTGTTCAATTGTGTGCGTGCGGTTCACAAAACTAGCAATGGCGGATATTATAAGCACTGCCAGAACAGTATTAATTTTTCTTTTAATTGACTGAATGGATTCCATCAAGAACCAGTGCCCCTGTTCTGTAAGTATCGCCTCGATAAAAGCAGGCGATAAGTGGTGGAAAATGGAACGAAATCCTACTAAATTCATAGAATTTCGTTCCATTTTCAACCGTTTATCGCCAAGGCGATAGTTACAGAACAGGGGCACAGTGCCCCTGTTCTGTAATGGCGTTTTCCATTGGTTTCACTCGGGGAAGCACTCATTTTAAAAACCAATGGAACACCTAAAATTGTTTTTGCTCAACTTAACGTGTTGGCTTTGTGTGAGTAAAACACCAATTGCACATAAAAAATATTTCCTGTGGAAAATTTTCTTTTTGACATTTGAGGAACATGTATTAGTGCTTCTTGAGTCGATTCTCACTTCAAATCGAGAAGCGGCTGTCACTCCTCAGAATCATGAGAAGCGATCTTTTTGCACCAATGGAACGGTTTGAGAATGCTTCTGGACGCTCCTGGACGGTTCTTTTCGTCCAATGGAAAACGACATAAATATCGCCTCGGCGATAAACGGTGGAAAATGGAACGAAATTCTATGAATTTAGTAGGATTTCGTTCCATTTTCCATCGTTTATCGCCTGCTTTTATCGAGGCGATACTTACATAACAGGGGCACAGTGCCCCTGTTCTGTAACTATCGTCTTGGAGATAAACGGTGGAAAATGGAACGAAACTCTATCCGCCGCATTAATAACGCTGTGTCTCACCTTGCTTTAAATTCATAGCAGAAAGCAGGAATATGACAGACACAAGAAAGCAGAGCAACTGACAAATTTTTTGTAGTGGGCATTTTGTATAGCATACTTTTCATACCAAACATAGCAACAAAGTAACAAAATGGTGGAAAAACCTATGCAGATGACAGTTCCCTCTGCTTTAATATCTGCGATAGATAACCCTGCGATAAAAGTATGCTATCTATCACAGACTATGAAAATAAAGCTGCTATAATGATCTCCACTTGCGATATTCAGAGGCTGCTGTAATAGCTGCGATAGATTTAAAGCATGTGGAGACCAGGCGTAAACGCGGAATAGCTGGGTTAAGCCTTATTCCATGTAAGTTACCATTATACCATTTTCCACTTAATTAAAGTTACCATTATACCATTTTCCACTTAATCCATGGAATAAGGCTTAACCCAGCCATTCCGCGTTTATTAATACGGCGGTATGAATTTAGTAGGATTTCGTTCCACTTCCCACCGTTTATCGCCTGCTTTTATCGAGGCGATAAACGGTGGAAAATGGAACGAAATTCTATGAATTTAGTAGGATTTCGTTCCATTTTCCACCGCTTATCGCCTGCTTTAATCGAGGCGATAGTTACAGAACAGGGGCACAGTGCCCCTGAATAAATTTAATAATTAACTAAATTAATAGAATTCCGTTCCATTCTCCACCGTTAATCGCCGAGGCGATAGTTACAGAACAGGGGCACTGGGTTTTCCAATCCTCAAAAAACGCTTAAGCCCCACAAAATCACCACACATCCCTGTCATTTGAATAAAAACATATGTCATTTGGCAGTTCTTAAATCGCCACAGCAAAAACCTAGGGCGAGTTGAGGGAAAACCCAGATCAACCCTAAAGCTTAAGAAACACTCAGTTTGACAACCAGGACGACTTTAGCTTTCTCAAAAAACGCTTTGTGGCGACCCCAGGGCGACCCTAGGGCTTCAACGAACAAACCTAATAATTGAAGCGGAGTTTATAACAAAATAAAGGTTAGTATTCGAAATTGCTCCATTGTTGCTCCAAGGTTAAAAGAAATATATATTAAAGTACAACATCTGGAGAATATCTCCTGAAAATTTCAAGTCGATCTGATGAATAGTTTCCGAGTTACGACTGTCTAAAGTTGGCGCCTTTTGTTCGAGTCAGTGCCACTTGGTGAGTGAACACGGTACTACAATGCTTACTTGCGAACTTACCACCCACTTTTAGCAAGGTACTGTATAGCATACTGTATATAGTGTCGACGGTTACAGCGTGTTATGTTATGTTTTACATCAACTTGAAACATTTAATGCTATTGTCTCAAAATCACATTTTTGAAGTCGGTCAAGCGATAACTCAAAAACGGATCAACCGATTTATCTTCAAATTTTTCACACTTATTGTTAACTAGATGAGCCGCCCGGCGTTGCTCGGGTCTGTAGTTTTAAGGTTCCCGTTCTCGTTCTTCCGCTTCCGTGGGAATATGGGGATGAAATATAATCTATTTTACTGTGGGATTATGTGGCATCCCACTGCTGAAAGAATTTTCGGAATCTGTCAAGTAGTTTCTAAGTTTCCGTTCCCATCCTCCTTCCTGTGGGAATATGGGGATCAAATCTTGACAGGAACCATCTCTGGGGCCCTACTCTGTATTTCGCTTCGAAAAGGAAGTCTATTCGAAAGTGATTTTCAATCCGGTTATGAATTCGTACTCTGTATTTCGTTTTCGAATCGAAAAAAAAGTACTTGTTAATATTTTCATTAACGGAATAGATTTGCGAAGTCTTGAAATATTTCTCAAGATATCTGTCAAATCAAGCAAAAAAATAATATCAAAGCAAATTACAAACAAGTTAAAAAATAAATAAATGAAATAAAAAAATCGTTTTCGGATTTGCCTTTCCGAAAGTGGCAGATTCGAATACGCTTTAGAAATAAAGAGTACAAATCGTTTTCGGAAATTTTTGCTTTCGAAACGAATTACAGAGTAGGGCCCCTGGACTAAACTGTGTCTACCCTGAAAATTCATAAAAATCCGTTGGGTTGTTTAGGAGTCTATACCGGACATACAAACATACATACATCCTATTATATACATTTATGAATAGAAGATAGATAGATACAAAAATTAAGTACTTAATCGTGGGGTTCTCGGCCCTATCGAGGTAACCGTCGGAACGCAATTCTCTCCGATCGGAGACATTTTGCTTCGTGGTAGTTCTCCGATCGGACGTTCTCCGACAAGTTTTTGTGTCGCAGACTTTAGTTTTGGGAATGCAATGCATTGCCGCAATTGTGAAAAATTTCTTAAGACGACAACTACTTCGAAGCAAAATTGAATCTCCGAAAAAAGATGCGTTGCGGAGAAAACTCCGTTCCGACGGTTACCTCGATAGGGCCGTCTTATTTTTTCTCAATAGAACCGATTTTATAGCCGATTTTTGGGTGAAAATACCAAAAATTCAAAAATCGAAATTTTTGAAATCCCAACGGCTAGTACCAGAAAAAGATTTTATCTAACGACATCTTTTTAATTTTTTGTTTCAGATAATGGCCCTTATTGCTAGTGTCGTCTAACATTCGATGCGACAAGGGTCGAAAGCTTCGATAAATTTTCCTTTTGGTATTGCGTATCTCTGTCGACAAAAATTTCTGTTACTGTGAAGAAAATACAGACGATAACGACCGAATTCAAAATTGAAAGTATAGAACAATAAGAATACGCAAAACCAAATTTCATTTTCAACGCTCAACTATCGACAGCCGTCGTTTATCGACAGCCGTCGTTTATCGACAGTCAAACGACACTCGCAATAAGGCCAAAAAAAAATAACGTCTAAATTTTAGGCACTAAAAAAACATGTATAAGACCCTGAAAAAGTTGCCAAAATTTGTAGAACGAAAGTAAGGTCCCTATTATGAGTAGCGAATAGAACGTTCGACTGGAAGCGAATGTTTTGGAGAAACTCATTTATTGGATTATTATCTTTAAACGTCCATTCCCTTATCTGACATACTTTAAACGTCGAAAAAAAAAGTTTTCTACAAAGTTTTTGTTTCTACAACCGATAATACCGCTATAAAAGAAGCACGCAAAAACATTCGCTTCCAATCGAACGTACGATTCGCTACTCATAATAGGCAATAGGGACCTTAAATAGCTTTCCACTAACCGCTGAAAGCAAGATTATATGAAACAAACTTTTAACGATGCAATCTGCGACAGATGATTGAACGATAATCGTCTGAAAAGTTACGGAATCTGGGCCCTGATGTTAGTTCAAATCAAATATGTGTGTTGAAATAGGACTAGACTGATTTTCGTCGAATTTCAGCGCATTTCGTGATAATTTTCAGTAAAGAATGTCAGTTATTAGTTATTGTGAAGCTATGTTGCAAAGATTAAATGAGTAACAGATAAAGTGATATGTCTACTTATTGTGTGTCTATAAATTTAATTATATAGCGATTAGAAAAAGTACTAATAAGAAGAGTTTTATTTTCGAAATGTAACAACTTAAAAAATAAAATCAACACAAATACATACACAAATAATTTTTTTTTTTGATCAGTTTATACCTTTTAAAAATTGTACAAGTCTTAAATCATTTGGTGTTAGAGTTATTCTTCCGCGATGAAGAGTGCACATGTAAGCGTCTGTGAACAAGTTCGTCAGGAATATCTCTGCCGATTCTTGTATGGTTTCTAATGCCGTATAAGTCATTCTTGTAAGATCGGTGTCCAAAGAATTAAGAATTTCACGGATTAATCTTCCAAAGCAAGCTCTTGGAACCAAATTATCTAAGTAATTATAAACAAAATATTTATATGTACTTATGTGTTTTTTCGACATTTCATTTTACCTGTTCTGGATTGCAAAGTTCTAATTTCTCTTTCCATTCTCTTCGATAATTGGATAGGGGTTTTTCTCTTTCTACGATTGGAAGAAGTAGCTTGATTTTCTATCCTAGATGTCGTGGTCGGCGGAAGAAACCGATTAGGAGTTGGAGTCTTTGTAGAACTTCTAGTTGGGATAGTTCTTCGGGGAGACTTGGTAGGACTTCGTTTTCTGGTGGTACTTTCTTTTGGACTATTAGATGTGTAATCCAGGCCATAGTCCGTTTGGTCTTCCAATTCCGGAGAGCGAAAACTTTCGGCGTTAGACTGCACTTCACCGATGTCATCACTCTCCACCGAACTATCACCCAGAAAATCTTTTAAGACTGATGGTCTTTTTGTTGGCTTTGTCCTCGATTTTGGACCAGGCCGCGGCATCTATAAAGAGTATTTATGTGCATGTATAGAAAAAAGCAGAAACTGTAATCTATCGAAAAAAACCTCTTTTTATAGCTCTTCAGTCTTCAAGGTTATCCGATAAGCGGACAATTCCCTTAAACGGACACTTTTTTAGGAACCAAACTTTTATTTGAATTCTCCATACAAATAGCATTCCTAAACGGACACTTTCTTAAACAGACAAAGACATTTGTTTCTTACAATTATTCATCTATAGCCTCTTTTAAATGGACACATTAAAAAATAAAAATCGTTTTAGTTTTCGCTTCTATACATATAGAAACAAATTTGTGGAAAATCTCCAATAGCCGGATGGGAAGCTCTAATATACGAACAGTGACAGAACATACTTTTCATAAGCTTAGAAGGGTATTCCACAGTTCTTTAGCTTGCTATACTCTTATCAAATGAGAAAACGCGTTTGGTTTTCACAGAACGCTGCGCTTCGTTGTTAGTTAATATTCGAAAATTAGAAATAAGATATTATGGTCGGGTTTTAAATTTTCTTAGCCTGCTATGTGCTGAAATTACCTATTATGTCCGTAGGATTTTCTTTCACGTTCATTTGTTCATTTGTCTACAAAAAAGTGCTTTCTCTAAAAGAAAAAATGGAAGTCGTTAATGTTTTAGAACAGGAAAAGTTATCTATTCGCGGTTTAGCAAAACGATTTTCTTTAAACATAAACACTAACGACAATCGTTTATTTTTGTAACGTTTCATATTTTAGGTTTAATTTAGGAAAAACTCAAGCTGCCGAGATTTCTAAAAATAAGGAATCCGAATCCAACGTTAACTAGAAAAAAGATAAATTTTTTAAACGAATGTATAATATCTCAAGAATATTGTGTTAAAATTTCAAGTCGATCGGAGTAAAATTGACGAAGTTATGAGTTTTTGAGCGTCTATTCTCCTATAGGTACTATTTTGTGGTGACGTCAACTCTAGGAGCGTTCTTTGGAGATCTCCTGCTTCTTATCACCGTGGCACCATAATTGAAGACTTTCTCCATAAGTCCGATCTGATGATTTTGAACGACAGTTCACCAACTCATTTTTCAACCCACGGTACCCTCACGCACATTGACATAACCTGCTGCTCCCCAACACTCTACCCATTAACATCTTCGAGTACATTGGAAGATCTTCACAATATCGACCATTTCCCGATTATAATAAATACACAAACAAGCACAAACAAATTCGCGGTTAAATCCAACCTAAAATTTAAAACCGATCTTGCAAATTGGAAAAAACTGCAAACAATAGTAGCCAAAGACTTATTCATCAGAGCACCGGCTTCAAATATAAACAAGGAAGCAGCCTTACTACAGAATTCAATGCGGTTCGCAGCGAACCTCTCAATTCCCCAAACTGCACCCAAATTCAATTCCAGAGTTGTTCCCTGGTGGAACTTCACTCTTGAGTAAACTGAGGCATCAAAAAATGAAATGCTGTAGGACTTTCAAAAGAGGCCCCAACACAAGCAAACCTCATCGAGTACAAAAGATCCAACGCACTGTTTCGTATAGAAAAGCACAACAGCAGTCTTACTGAGTTCACTTCGTCGATCAATCCAAAACTCTCCGACCTCAAAAATTTGGATCAATATTCGTTCCATTACTGGCATCTTCATTCTCCAGTCAATCACCGCTGTAGTACCCCTAACTACCTATCCAGGAACAATAAAGACTACACTGACAACAAGATTTATCATTCACATTTTAATGAAACTATGTTCGTACTAAAGGCTTTAGGTTCGTATCCTGTTTCACAGACGGATCTAGATCAGCCGATAACTCTTCTTTCGCCGTTACTGACGAACTTGGGACAGTACTGAGAACTGATCTCCTATACGAATATCATCCATTTTTACCACTGAATCGCTAGCAATCTTTGAAGCTTTCAAAACGATGCTTAATCTAAATACGAAATCTGTGATCTGCTCCGATAGTCTTTCGGTACCAAGTGCAGTACGCAACCCCAACCACAACACCAAACTGATCTCCAATAGAAGGGATCTTCTTATAAAGTACCCAACAAAGTTGAAACTTATGTGGGCACCTACCTACATATGTATATTGGTATTAACGGCAAGGATCCTGCAGACCAAGCTGCAAAAGACTGCCAGTTTATACCTTTGATGCATTTTCAAAACGAGACCTGCAACGCCATATAAATCACATACTCAAAACCAAAAAGGAATTAAATTGGACAAGTAATAATACCCATTACTCCAAAATCAACACCAATTGAAACCGCCCCAGTTACCTACCCTGTCTCAGTCCCCCGGATTGCAATCTCAAACTTTGTTCGCCTCCGCTTAGGACACAGCATTCATTCAACACACCAACACATTTTAAGGAAAGAAAATCCTTTTTTATTATTTTTTGTAATTTTTTGTTAGTAAATAATAAAAATATAAATGTTTATATAGATCGATCAGTGATTAAGTTCTCTTCACGAAATGTTAAAAAAAAACAAAACAGAACATTATGAGATGGTATATAAAGAGGCTATTTGATAAATTACCTTAAATCAACTAATAAGTTGCTCAATAATATCCAAAAACGCTTTTTGATTTTTATTTTTTAAAGTTCAAACTTGAAACTGGAAATCGTTGCTGTCTGTGTCTGTTGAGCATTTTCACAGTTTTTGGTTTTCTCCGAATGTATCTGTGGCGTTGGCGCAAAAGAGTAAAAACATGTTTATACATTTTTTTCTCTTTCACACCACCGTATTTAAAAAAAAAAGTTGAAAAGTGATGTTTTCTTGTAGCATTCAGTGAACCTTTTTGTGGATTGATTATTGAATGTGTTTCTTCATTCATTCGGAGTATTCGGAACAGGTTACATCGGAACAAAAATTAATTTATAAAATTTTATTAAAAAAATTTTGTTTTAATTTTTCAACGGTCAGATAAGCAGTCAACTAGTACTTAGGCCTAGTACGTTCAATTTTTCAATATAAATTGATTTTTTGATTATTTCTGGTGGGAATTTAATTTGATTTTGATTGTTAGTTTTTCTAAAACAGCTGATAATACTCTACACAGATATTTTCCGCTGAATGTTCGTTCACGCGATTTCGCAGTGGATGTGGAGACCAACGAAAAACTTCGTTAAGCATCAGCTTCGTACTAGGCTTTAATCTACATATGAAGAAAAAGTTAGTATTTCAACAATCAGATGCGGCTCATGGGATAAAAATATCTGAATAGAGAAATAAAATTATGTGCTCATTTCAGAGCAGATTCAAAACCCCTATTATAGAACTTGGCGAGGGCTTTTGAGGGTGTTACCTATGTCGCTGTATAGCCAGAGATAAGAAATTAATTAGATGGCAATCCTTTACTTCTCTTGCCCCGCAACAACCATTTGTTTACATTGTTGTTTTTGTAATCTCATCCTCTGTCTGTGAATACGTGAAAGCTGTACTCAAAGTGGTAGTAGTGGGATTTGCTGTACTCAAAGGCGATGTTCATACTGGTCGATTTGTTGAAGCAACAAATCGACCAAAGTGTTCACATTGTTCAACGAATCGACCGCAAATCAATACCGACAAATTGGTGTAACAGAGAAGGAGAACAAGAAAACAATCGCATTTATTCGCACGAAGCTTCAACAAATCGACCAATGTGAACTTCGTCAAAGTGGTAGTAGTTAGATTTTGTGTGTGGACTGGAAGCTGTACTCAAAGTAGTAGAGGTGATTTTCGGTAAATCAGCTTGTAGGCAGTTTCAATGTGTGTGTGAAGTTTGCCATCTAATTAATTTCTTATCTCTGTGTATAGCTTAGGACCTCCAAGCTGCAGTCATCATTTCTGCGTTTTTTTGTCGCGTCGGTGTGGCTATTCTCATATGTCACTGCATAATCTAATTTTGACAGCTGCAATTGTCGCTGCCGCAACTGCAAAAACGCTTTGGTATGGGAGAGTCTTAATTTTGACAACTGCAATTTCCTCTGCCACGACTGTAAAAAACGCATTTGCTTAGGACGTCTTTATGTCTGAACGATGATTTTTCGCTAAATAAATGAATGAGACGATAGCAAAACAGTTATCGACGTTTTTTGGGTTACGGAGAGCAGTAACATTAGTCAAAGTGATTTCGTCTCACTATCGACTGCTTACGAAATGACCCCCCAGTATGAACATCGCCAATGGCGAGCCACACTGCCTGAACAGAATGGTGCAGGTAGTAGTAAGCAGAACAGTTAAATCAAAAATCAAAAAGCAGCTGAAAAATGTAAAGTTCGTCTACAATAGTGTACTATAAGACGTCAATTTTGCTGAGCCATTTTGTTTTGTTTAATTTTTTTTTTGTGTGTGAAAAGGTAAATGCATCACAGCAGCACAGCGTTGAATGAACTTCTACTGGCTGCACCATTCTGTTCAGGCAGACAGTATCCACAATAAAGAATAGTTTTGTCGCACATCTCTATTCCGCACTCAAATTAAAAAATTGTAGATTGTCAAATAAGTGTCAAGTGACTGTCAACAAATAACATGAAGCCATTTTGTTATTTACATTTTTGCAAGTAGTTAAATCTTCAATATTTTTATTAATTCGACACAAAGTAAATATTATGTCCACTTTCAAACTCGAGAAATACCAATTAGAGAAGGTAGCGTTTCAATAACCTGTTATCAAAATATGTCTGTTAAACTAGACGACACTGTTTGCCGGGTTTGCTTAAGCTCCTCAGGTAGCATAACTATTTTTGACGAATGTGGAAAAGATGATCAATTTCGTTATTGCACTTCACTGGAGGTAGATCTTTTAAGACCTAACGTTATTATCGATTAGTGCTATCTTACTTTTTACAGGCCTTCAAGGACGATGGACTTCCATCAAAGCTGTGCAAGAAATGTAATGATCATCTTAAAGTCGCTTACGACTTTCGATTTCAAGCAATTTATGCTGAAAAATATTTTCGTAAAACTATATTCCTGCCATCGTTTAAGGAGGAAAACGATGGAGCAACTGCCGATACACCCGATCAGAGAAGCAATGCTACGGACGAACTTGACGAGAACATGGCAGAAATTGATATGTTACTTGCTATTCATACGGAAACTGTCGAAGAGCCTAATGAAAATGATGACAACGATGATATTGACAATTCAGGTTTTTATGACAGCGAAAGCGTCCCTGAAAATGAGAAACATGTCGAAGTTATTGGAATGGAAACGTTTGAAAAGGAACAACGGGACCAGAAAGAACAGAAAGTTAAACTGGAAATCGCAAATGTTCCTGCACCACTGGTATCCTCCACAGAAAGTAGTACTAGATATATTTCTTCAGTTTCTTTGGTAAACATGCCTCTAGATTCTGGACAGTCAGCGACTAGCAATATAAGTGTGTCCCAGCAAACAATAAATGAAATTCAACAGTTCACTAGTTCCAGTCCCTTATCTTCGCCGCACACACATACCGTTCAAAACATACCGATTGAGCAATGCGATGGTAGATCTCTGCAACTAGAAATCCACCCAGTCATGAAAAATGATCCATCTAATTTCGACTTTAGTGGTTCCACCGTGGTCAATAGTGGTTTTGATTCATATTCAGCAAATTCACAGATGCAATTCCAGCACAACATGCAAATTGAATACGAACAGCCACCTACCACGTTACCCTTACAGACGTCCAACGCAAACGCCGATAATTATGATTTCGCCTATCAAGTACCCTTTTCAAGTTTCGCTTCACAAACAAATGATGTGCTCCCGCAACAACAAACCATTCAAAATTTCCAACAAGAGGCTTCCCCTTCTAACTTAGAAATTGAAACCAATTGTCAGGCTGAGTATCAAGAAAATTTTGCCCAGAAGCAAAAGAAAACTAAGAATCACTCAAGTAGAAGGGACAAAGTCGAGTGCAATATATGTGGAAGCATCTTTACTCACCTAAATTCATTGAAGACTCATCTTCTCAAGCATTCTGGTGAGAAACCTTTCAAATGTGAATTTTGCGACAAGGCTTTCGCCAGAAAAACCGTCCTTAACATCCATCGACGACTGCACACTGGAGAAAAGCCATACAAATGTTCTCTCTGCCCAAGTGCCTATGTTACTAAAGAAGCTCTAGCGGTAAGTTTCATAAGTTCAGTTCATTGACAAGTTTATTTAATTCCTTAAATTCCAGCGACACTTACAAAAAGATCACGAAAACGAAGTTGGTGTCAACTTCCGCAAAGATAAGGTGTCATACATTTGTTCCATATGCAATAAGTCTCGCTGTTCAAAATACTCTCTGGCATCACATATGCGTACGCACTTCAATGAAGCGAAAACCCGACGAAGAGCGGTTCGCAGAAAAAAAGAAAAGCCAGATAATTCCGTCCTAAGTGCTGCAGCAGTAGCAAACAATATTCCTTTAAAGTATTCTTGCAAAATATGTCACAAGGGATTCCCAAATAAATGGGAACTAAGTACTCACGCCGAGTCGCATGATATGAACAAGACCTTTGAATGTGACGTCTGCCAGCGGACGTTTGAAAAGAAGTTTCAGTTGCTGTATCATTTGCAGACGCACGAAGGGGGCGAGGAGTTGGTTAAAGCTAAGGCACAACCAAGTCTTGAACACAAAAACACTGATGAAGTTGCAGAGAAGCCAGGGGAGCAGTCAAAGGTAACTGAAACAAGTTCGAAAAAGAGACTTCGTTGGAAAAAACGCCGAAAAAGGAAAGAAAAGTTTCAAAGTGAAGAGGGAACTAAGAGTGATAGTAATGAAGATAAAATCAGCGAAACCAATTCAACCAAGAAAGTAACAAGAGCGCAGCGCGAAAACCTAAAGATACTGAGGGCTAGTAGTAAAATTGAGTGCCTTATATGCGAGGCAGTGTTTACGCACCCGACGTCTCTAAAAACCCACATGCTTGTCCATTCGGGCGAACGCCCGTTCAAGTGTGACCACTGTGATAAATCGTTTGCGAGGAAGACTGTTCTCAACATACATCGTAGACTGCATACCGGGGAGAAGCCCTACAAATGCCCGCTGTGTGATAGTGCCTGTGTAACAAAAGATGCTTTGATGGTAAACAAGTCTTGATCTTTTTCTGTTTTTGTTACAAAACTATATAATTTTTTTAGCGTCATATGTCAAAAGATCACGATGATGACAGAGAGGCTGATCGGATCAAGTTCACCTGTGGAGTTTGTCATAAGCCTATGGGAACCAAATATTCCCTCCAAGCACACATGAAACTTCACGAGCAGAACTCAACAACGACCGCCGCCGATTTAACGTACTCCTGCAACACATGTACAGAGTCCTTCGATACGAAGGCAGATTACACCAAGCACATGGAAGTACATGATTCACATAGAAATTTCCAATGTGACATTTGCCAAGTGACGTTTGAAAAGAAGTTTAAGCTCCTCTTTCACCTGCAGACACACAAAATCGAAGACCTGCCGTGCAAAAAATGTGGGGAAACTTTCACGATAAGGTAGGCTTAGTACGAATTTCTTTTTTTGTTTATGATCATTTGACTTTTGGTTTTCAGAGAAAACCTTATACAACACATCAAGGTGCAGCACATAGATCCCCAGAACATGGATTTTCAATGTCCAACCTGCAATATTGGACAGTATGATACGCGAGATTTGAAATTGCACATGCTGAATGCCCATGAAGTAGTAATGGGGGGATTGAATTGCTGCGATATGTGTGGCGAGAGTTATTCCACTGCAGCGGAGTACTACAAGCATATGCACGACAAGCATGATACAATCAGCAAAACATGCAATGAGTGCGACAAGTACTTCGACTCGAGGAAGGCTTTTGATAAGCACATTTTGACGCACTACATGTAGTGATTGTTCCTTAATTTTCAGTAAAAATCTAAATTTATATGGATTAACCATTTACTTATTTACTACATTAAAGACTAGGCTAAGCCTAACCACTTAAGGAGTTACATGGGTTTCACGTTTGAATGAAATATTTTTTTTTTAAATAAGGAAAGTGATGTTTCTTTAAACATCTGTGATTCGAAAACGTTTTCGATGGTAGCTACGAACTTTTTATGTTCTGTTTTCTATACAAAAAAGGCGCTCACACCAAGTATTTTACATTTGCATCACATAAAAAGCCAGGGACCGGATTCTGTAACGTTTTAGACGACTATCGTCTGAATTTTAGACAGTAAAAAAACTGCTCAACTATAAAACTCTTAAAAAACTTGTTTAAGTTGCCGAAATTTGTAAGACGATAGTAAAATAACTTTCTACCAACCACTGAAAGCAAGATTATACAATCTTTTGACAACGCAATCTACGATAGACGATTGAACGATATTCGTCTGAAAAGTAACTGGGCCAAGGGAAGTGAAAACATTTAAAAGACAGTAGGTAGCCGTGTTTTACTGAGAATTTTCTAGTCATCATACTAACGAGTTTCAATAAAACACTTAACTCGCTAATGCAACTTTATTCCATAAACTCCATTTACCAGCCATCCCTGTAGATTCGTTCGTGTCAAAAAATGAGTTGTCAAAAAAGTCTGGGTTTTCCAGTCCTCAAAAAACGCTAAACCACAAAATCACACACATCCCTGTCATTTGAATAAAAAAAACCTAGGGCGAGTTGAGGAAAAACATAGGTCAACCCTAGGGCTCAAAAAAAAAACACTGAGGTTGACATTCTGGGCGACTTTATGTTTCTCAAAAAACGCTTTGTGGCGACCCCAGGGTGATCCCAGGGTTTTAACGAACAAACCTACTGACTTATTTTTGTTCACTAATCGTTGCTGTTTTCCCATGTCCGATGTTTTGTAAACGTGATTATAGGATTCCCAATAAAACACGGATAGTGTCACAACTTCTGTAAAAGAAAACATCGCTTTCACCCTTGCGGAATCGAAATAAAAGTGTACACATTTTTCGTACACACTTAAAATTCACTTTTGGGGAATCTGGCCCCAAATTGAGTGCAAATAGGTATGTAGATAGCAAACCTAATAGCTGTTGAATAACTCAATTCAAGTTCTTTCAATATTTATTCAACAAAATGACTGATTCAACAAACCCTTGCGCTTTCGCCTTCAGGTAAACACTCATTTCTCTTATCAAAAAAAAGATTATTTTGAAGTATCGCATTTGTTATCTTCTTTTCTATTGTAATTTAAATTTTCTTTTTTTAAACGTAGCTTGTGTATGTTCAGTTGATTTTTGTTTAGTATCATTTGTGCAAAGATTTTTATTGAATGCATTGCTCATTTTTGTAAGTAAATAAAAGCAAATACCACAAAAGCGAGGTCGGATAAAGTCTTCTCACTACTCACTGTTTGAGTTCAAAATTATGTTTCTTATCTCATACGAGCACTTTGGTGAAGTTTTTATAAATTGATAGGATTGGAGATTTTGTTGAAATCATTTAAAATGGTGAGTGGATACCAAACTTAATTTTTTCAACAAATGATTTACTGTGTTGTGATTCATTGCGTAAATATTTTTTAATTAGAATTTAATTATAACGTGTTTGTTAAGTGCACCGCGTACATACATAGGCCATGGTCAAGGGTGATAAAGACAATTGTAGTAGATTAAGTCAACAACTGGGTTTTATTACAGCCATTACAGCCTTGTTTTCATTTCTTAATGTACTATTTTTTAATTTATTCTTTTACTACTTTCGAAAGAATCATTTGAATTTTGTGTTGCACTTTTAACAAAGACCATTTGATAATGTATCTATGTATCCGCCGGCGCTCTAAAAATTACAGCGGGATGTTATAGCACGCCGGCGGATATGTAGATGGGACCGTTTCTGTTTCCGATTGTACTGTACATTCCATATACAATGGTTTAAAGTGATTCTTTCTAATTTAAAGCCTTGAATAATAGTAAAAATGAGTTTAAATTTATTTTGTTTTAAGACGAATTTGTGGAGTTTAATAGAGATAGTTGCTTACGTGTTTCCACCAAGAAAATCAGTGGGTTTCATATTCGGGACAGGGGACAGTACGATATCTCTGGCGCCGCAATCTGATAATGAGTTTGTCATAACTAGATCAAAATAAAACGAAGATTTTAAACAAAATTATTTTAAAACAATATTTTAAGATATCGATACTAGAAAAAAAAAAACTAAAAAGGTTTAAGTATTTCGGCCAAAATAAGCTAAACTCAGAAAGCGGTGCTTACCCAATATTTATACATATGTATATAAGGTGCGTTTTTTTAAGCCAGTATATAGTACAGTAAAAATATCCCTCGGGGAACAACAACAAAGCATTTTATTAGCCGTGTTTTATTGGGAATCTTTACTCACGTTTACAAAACATCGCACACATGGGAAAATAACAACGATTAATAAACAATAATAAGTGACCAGAAATAAGTCAGTGTTCAGAAGTGAACTCAGGGGATGGCTGGTAAATGGAGTTTATGGAATAAAGTTGCATTAGTGAGTACAGCGTTTTATCTCAAAAGATTCTTCCAGCATTAGGATGTTACATTATCCTTCAGTAACACCGATAATATTTCATCCCAATACAGCCAAGATAAGGGGGAAGCTTTAAACCAGGCTTTAGCCCAGCGGGTGTTTCCCTTTTTTTTTGTAGTTTAAACAACGCTTTTTGTGGTACCCGTGCGGTGATGGTTAGCATGTCTGCTGCTAACCCAGAGGTTCGTGGTTCGAGTCCCAACAGATGCAAAAATGTTTTTCCACGCCTTTCGCGACGAATTGGCAAGTCCTCCGTTGTAAATTCATTGCCATGAAAAACGCTTTTTCGATTAGCCGTTCGGAACCGGCAGAAAATTGTAGGTCTCCTCTATTCCGGGGGCTCCTCGCTCTGTTGCGCCGCCCTATTTTTTTACGCTTTAAACGTGTGTATGTCACTGAACTCTTCCTAAACCGCTGGACCGATTTAAATGATTTCTTTTTGTATGTGTTTGGATGGCGCCCTGCTTGGTTTAGATTCACAAATCAGCCCGGCAGATGGCACTGCGTCCGTATCTAAATTATTCATCTATACTGCAACCAAACGGCAGGATCGATTTGAATGAATTTTTGTGAATGCATTAAAGAAGGGGAGGGATTTAGATTCACAAATCAGCACAGCAGGTGACGTTGCATTTTTGTGTGCATACGAGTGGATGGTTTTTCTTTTATTAAAGTTGCGTGTCTGTAAGTTCCAATTCGTTCGGCATTTGCCATGACAATCAGTCACAAGATCAAACAGTGGCGATTTGTGAGTTGGACCTATAAAATACTTTATCTGTTTTGAAATGCATTGAATTACTTTTAAATATATTATATATTATATAACAGCAGCTAAAGTTCTAATCTCTTGACCTGGTCTTACAAATTGATTGCACCTTACTCAAAGAAAATGGCAGATACAATCCCTTTTGATATTACCGAGCATGATTTGGACAGCTGCAATCTGCCAGAACAGATTTACTCGTCATTAGAAAACATCTCTCATCCTAACTTAATTGACCAAGAAGATCATAATATTATTAACAAATCATACTTTGACCTTGAAGTAAATACGTTGTCATATTTATGTGGAAACGATGTATTGATTGGTGCTACTGAGACAGTAGAAACATGTCCGTTAGCAGCTTTTGAAATTGAAATTGAAAATGAAAGTTGCAGTCAAAGATCGGTGGAGGATTTCGGGACAAATACTGAAATTTATATGGAAGAAGAAGTTAATATTTTAGAAGCTACTGATATCAATATACTAGAGGTTACCACAGATTCTGACCTTCAAACCAAATCAATTGAAGATGCAGTCAAAAAAATAATTGATAGTTGCGTGACAAAAGAAGTAAATATCCAAGAAAACTCAGCAAGGACAAAAATAGCAGTGAAACAGAAACGGAAAGATGTTACAAAAACGAAAGGAAACGTTTCAATAATTGATAGTTGCGTGAGAAAAGAGAAAGGAAACGTTTCAAATAAAGGTGGTGCAAAAAGAACCCGAAAACCATTTACTGGCAAACCAAGGTGCACTATTTGTGATGCAGAATTCAGTACAAAAGGATCTTTAAAAAAACACATGTTAACACATTCTGGAGAGCGTCCATTTCAGTGTGACAAGTGTGAAAAATCATTTGCTCGTCCTACTGTTTTGAAGATTCACCGTCGTTTGCATACCGGAGAAAAGCCTTTTGAATGCAAATTATGTTCTACAGCGTTTATTACGAAGGAGGCCTTGGCTGTGAGTCACAATATACACCTTGTTAATCGCATAATTTTTATTTTCATTTTTAAAGCGCCACGTTGTAAAGGTTCATTCTAAGGAGGATGGTGCAGAAGTCCAGAAGGAAAAATCCTCTCATGTGTGTGAAGTGTGCAATAAAAGCTTATGCTCAAAATATTCACTGCGGGCTCATATGAACATTCACCGTCTGCAAAATAGCTGCGATGAAGAGGCTGGAGTGGAATGTAACTTTTGTGAAAAGAAGCTTACTTGTCGATTCACACTACGGAGGCACGTTTTAGAGGTACACAACCGTAGAGATATTCATAATTGTACTGAGTGTGACATGCGTTTTTCAAAGATATGGGAATACAGTAAACATCTAGACACTCATTTACCACCTAGTAAAGAGTATCAATGTGATATTTGTTCAAAGTCTTTTCAAAAAAAGTTTGAACTCCTTTATCATCTGCAATTGCACGAGGCAGAGAAAAATATTAAATTCGCATGTTTCATCTGCTGGCAGGAATTTTCTACAAGGTAGGTGTTATATTGCTTGTGATAGAAATAAAAATAGAAAGTAAACATTATTTATTTTTAGTGAATCATTTCTGGAACACGTTAACGGCCACTTTCAGAGTGAAAAACCAACTTACTTTTGTCCCCAGTGCAGCAATTATTTTGCTAATCCTAGGCAGCTTAAGTTGCATCTTAGTAAAACCCATAAACTAACTTCGATCAGTGACCTGAACTATTGTGATATTTGTCAAATTTCCTTCCATAATGCAAATGAGTACGACGAGCATTTATTTGGAAAACATGATTATGTTGACACAGCATGCACTGAATGTAACGCTTCGGTGAAATCGAGGAGGCAGTATGATGAGCATCTAAGAGCTCATTTGACTTAATTATATTTAGTCGTTTTCGTTTTTGAAAAAAAATTTCAGAGGATGAATAGGTTGAAAAGTGTATGATGACTTCTACTTAAAAGTGTATGTTAGCTTACTTACTGTCCAAAATTTTTTATAAGTACGGCTGATACATTATTTTATGTACTTTTATGTTCTTTGTTCGTTTTAAGAAAAAAATTATATTTTGTATATGTACTTGTTTTGGGTTAAAATATGGTTCAAAAGTAAAAGGTCGTTTCAACTTTGAAAATATTGCTTTTTCGTTGAAAAGAGTTCAAGGATTTTTTTTTGTTTTTATTTAAATGTATGTAAGTAACACAACCAAGAAACTACACATGAAAGCCGTGTTTTCGTATAATCCTATAATGATTTCAGCAATGTATATTTTACCACTGAACACGAAAGCAAATCATACGATAGCTGAAAGTAACAACAGCACGCGTTTGTGCGTACAGACGGTCCCCCAGCTAACCATTAGCAGCACTCAACTCGACTTAATTGCGATATTCTAAAGGGAACCGATGCTTCGGATTGACAAGCTTAAAAGCTACGAGGAATTGGCAAGTATTCCGTTAGTAGATTCATTGACATGAAAAGCGCTTTACAAAACGCCCTTACAAGACACGGTTGTGAGAAATGCACTAGGCCCAGGCGCTCCTCGCTTTGCTGCGCCATCCTATTTAAGACGTGTTTTATTGGGAATCTATACTCACGTTTGCAAAAAATCGCAAAACATCACACATGGGAAAACAACAACGATTAGTGAACAACAATTAGTGAACAACTGGAGTTTAAGGAATAAAGTTGTATTAGTGAGTACAGCGTTTTATTGAGACTCGTTAGTGAACATGACTATAAAATTCCCAATAAAACACTAACGGCCATATTATTCACTCTTTAAATTTAAACCCAATAGAAATAAACCCAGTTGTCAAATTTTGATCCCGGGTTTAAATTTTGATCCCAGGTTTAAAATAAACCCAGTTGTCAAAGTGAGAAACGTCAAATTGAAACAGCACTTTCCCGTGGATAGATCTATATTTGAAGAAATTGTAAGTAATACTTTTTAATTTATATTTTGCATTGTCGATTTAATTTATATACTATCTTTTCCATGTTGTTGCAGGTTCAAGAAATGGTAATTCCACCAATTGCTGCTTCAGGTGTTGCTGAAAAGGCAACAAGAGCCAAGAAATTCGCAAAATGTTTCTGCATTGCGGATGAACAAACTACGCGAAGGCACCGCACCTGATATTACCAACGAGGATTACTTCCCAACTCTTGGCGCCTACACGACGTTAATTGAAGTTGGTCTCAGATACTCAATAATCCAAAACGGAGGCTGTTCGCCCCGTTCTGAATTCTGATGTCCAAGTAGCTGATCATTCGATTGAGATTTGCAAATGTATCTCAAAGAACGTAATGCTACGCAAATATGTTCACAAGAATACAAGACTTGGAGAAATACAGGAGTTGCTTTTACTTATTCCGAATACGAACAATGTCAAGCAAACAAAACATTAGCATTGGGGCTTGTACGAAATGGTAACAATTATCTACATAGAGGCTACTTGGGTGATGTGCAAATTGGACCGTTTTGCGCATTTGGGCTGCGATGTAAAGAAAAAACCATGCTAAAGATCATGGACTAAATGACTAAATGACGAAATCTTATGGAACTTTTTTATGAGATACAAACGAAAACTCCTTACACCCATGACCAGAGTGTTTACCGAAAATTTGGTAAAGCTCTTTTTCAAGATGGAAAATATTTCACCGGGTGCGATACTGAAGCCATTGAGGTTGCTAACTTCAAACAACCGATGATAGATTTGCCAAATATCAAGATATACTTTCTCTCAACCGATGAGGTAAATAACATCCAAACGAACAGCAAGCTTAAGCAATTTTTCGATATGGCATTCGTTGCTCAAAACTACTTCCGTTTCATAGAACTACCGTTCATGGATATATTTCGAGAAAATAAGTTGGTTTATTTTGAAACTAATTTGCTTTCGATTTGCAGAAAAGAGATCTTAGTTGAATTTGAAGATAAAATTAAGAAGTTTTGTAAATCTGCTCAGCTTACAAGTTTAACAAATTTCAACATAAACACAAAGCATTCTATATTTAAGTATAAGTTTGAGGGCAGTAAATTAGAATAGAAATTCCATTAGCTTTTCTCAAAAACGTCTTTCTGTATACCTAAGTGACCTAAGTTTAGTAAAGAAATATGTTTCAGATAAAAATTTGTTCTTTGATTTTACATGTAACTTTATTTTTGTAAACGTTTCCACGTGTGTGTTCGTTTCTTGGATTTTCCCCAAATTTTCTAAGTCAAATTTTAATTCGTCCGCTCTACTACGAAGAACTCGTTGCTGTTTTGATTGCTCTTCTACGGGGTTTATAATTTTTCTTCTCGGAACATGATCTAGCGACTTCTCCCAATCACCAGTGGACTTCAAATCCAACAGTATACTAACCATCTGATTCAGTGTTAAAGATTTCCCAGACCCTGTGCCCCATTGAAGGTGTTTGTCCAAAGGTAAGCGAGCCATTCGCATTCCCAAACGCTTTGCTTTGGCCAATGACAAAGGCTCATTGTTTGTCTGGAACGATAAGAAGTTTTAGTTTTCAATTAATAGAAAAACGACACTGCTAAGCTTACCTTGTCCACCATTGCGCCAATGATATAGATGTCATCTGGGTTGTAGCTTGTTAAATCTGTGCGGCAGTGAGGTGTCAGATAAACAAGGTTCTTCTTGGGAAACACTTCAGTGAAGCACTTTTCATGAATATTCAATGGAAACTCTGGATCCAACATGGTTGTTATGTGTCGTTTCAGACTCTGCATTGTTGTCCCGTTCATATCTACATTGCAGTAGTGCATGTCAAAGGGGTCATCATGCATTCGGTTTTCTGCAAAGCAAAGCATCAATTGTTTTGCAGCATTCACAGACTCACGTTTGTTCATATGCTTATCGTAAGAACAATCCATTACAATTTTGCAACCAAATTGCATTGCTCTTATTAGCCTGATTTTAAGTTTAAGCAGAGGGATAGGTGTACATATATTGATTTATCTTATTGTTTAAAATGTTTACCTGTTGTTATATAAACGGTTCATAGTTGAATCGTACACCCTGAGAAGAAAAGTCGTATGTGCGATTCCATATATAATATGATTGTGTTCTCTGTTCATTTCTTCTTCCTTCTGGCCTTGCGTTCGGCTACTTGAACCTTCCTTTCTAGATTCTTTTCTTGCTTGCTTTTTTTTTTCAACTTGCCATAGATAGGAAAGGTACTTAAAACGAGATGACTTAGTTGGGAGCGTTAGGAGGTGCTCCCAGTGATGGTCTTTTAAGAATCGACCATCTGGTACACGGCGGCCTTCTTGGTATGCAATATCCACTTCCAATTGGAGAATCTTTAATTTTACATCTGTCTTCAGCGGTCATCGAGGGATCACTTCACATCACGGAAATCTTCTCCGTAGTCACTGTGGTTTGTGTTGTGACTCGGAGGCCGGTCTAGATTGATGTGGTATACCTGGGCGGGTTTTTGTGACGACTGTTGGTAGTTTTTGGAGGGATGACCTTGCGCCGACTGTTGGGTTTGCATCTCCATGTGATAGCTCTGCCTCGGATAAATAATCGCTGGACCCCGACTCTCCTGCCGACTATGGCTGGGAGCATTGCTGGCAGTTTGGTAGAACAGTGTGCCAGGAGGATTTTGATACTGTGTTGGGGATTCTACAAACAAGAATGTAGATAAAAATATGATTTATTAGAATCAGCAGCGTTTACTTACTATTCCATAGCACCCGAGCAATATCTGCTCCACGACGACCATCCCAATATTCCCAAACATGTCGAGTAACTCTGCTGAAACTAAAACAATATTAATGATATAATTAAATTAAAACAACTTACGTTATATGAAAAGTATCCAGTCCAAAACTCAGAAGTAAAATGCCTTCAATTTCAATTGTTTACTTTTATTTCACAGTTTGACTTGAATAGAGACAACTGAAAATGGGGTAGTTCACATGAGCACACTTTTTACCTGCAACTGTCAAAATCCTACTGCCTTTCCTTGGATTGTATGACAATATTTGAAATTTCCCTATAGTATGCGAACGAACCGAAAATACTGTAACGTGCGCTTGGTTCGCAAAATAAAACTTCACCTTTCAAATTATTTCTATCACTTTTATTCAGTATCTATACTTTATTCGAACTCAACTCGACTATTGGACTATCACTGGTTAACAACATTTCACTCTTAACTTTATCACTCTATAATCAAAACTAACTGCTCGTTGCGTCAGCGGTTCTATTTATATAGAACAACACTCATCTAGAGCGTTCCAGTTTCTTCTCCATGGTTTCCACATTTGCTGTCAAAAATCTCTACACTCACACACACTGGCTTACAAGCAATGCCTGTCATTTTATACCATTCCATTATAGTGTTGCCAGTTGTGTTTTCGATTGAACGTTTTCGATTAGGAAATTGGTATAAATGTTGGGTGTTCATTACACTGCCCCCTCCTTAAGATTGTTCGTCCCGAATAATTCCATCTGCAGCCTCGCCACTATATCGATGCAGCCGGTCACAATGAACTACTTTTAACTTGCCTCTTAATCCTCTTTGGATGCGGTAAACCACGTCGTTAATCCTCGTGACAACAGTATAAGGACCTTCCCAGTTCTGCTGAAGTTTCGGTGACAATCCCTTTTGACGATGAGGATTATAAAGCCACACACGATCTCCTGCTTGGAATCCTGCCGTTGTCGCTTTTGTGTCGTACCGTGTCTTCATCCGGTCGCTGTAGGTTTTCATCCGTTCCCTTGTTCTTTTATGGATGTCAGCGAGTCTCTCCTTGAGGTCATCCACATACTCGTTCGTGTCCTGTGGCTCCTCTGTGGGGCATCCAAATTTAAGTTCGCTGGGCAGCCGCATGGTTTTCCCGAACAGGATGTCAGATGGTGTTTGTCCTGTCGAGCTATGTACTGCACTTCTATAGGCCATCAGGAATAGCGGTACGTGCCTATCCCAGTCTCTTTGGTAGTCGCCTACGACCTTGGTGAGGTGTTCTTTCAAGGTCCAGTTGAATCTTTCAACCATCCCATCAGATTGTGGATGAAGCGGTGTGGTTCTGGTCTTCTTGATGCCAAGTAGTCCGCACACTCCTTGGAAGATGTTCGACTCGAAGTTCCTCCCTTGGTCGGAATGGAGTTCCATAGGTACGCCAAACCTACTTACCCAGTTAAACACAATCTGATCGACCACCGTTTTGGCTTCTTGATTTGGGATGGCATACGCCTCAGGCCACTTGCTAAAATAGTCCATTACAACCAGAATGTACTTGTTTCCAGCGTTGGTCTCTGGAAAAGGCCCAGCCACATCTACTGCAATCCTCTCAAAAGGCGATCCAACGTTGTACTGATGCATCTTACCTTGAATCTTCCTACCAGGTCCTTTGGTTGCAGCACACTTGTCACATGTTCGGCACCACTTCTCCACGTCATCTCTAGCATGTAACCAGTAGAACCGATGTCGCACCTTCTCCAGTGTTTTGTTAACTCCCAGGTGACCTCCAGAAGGCCCGTCGTGCATCTCCCGAAGAACTTCACTGACTTTCGATTGCGGTACGATCAGCTGCATCACATATGATTTACCGTCAGCGGACTCCCATCTTCGCCTGAGGACACCTTCTTGCACATATAGTGAGTCCCACTGTGCCCAATAGGCTTTGAGAACTGCTTCCCTTTTTCGGTGAGCTGATGCAAACTCTTTGCAACTCCAGCAAAGTTCTTAACGAAACGTCGGTAATATGTGGCAAGACCAAGAAAGCTTCGGAGTTGATGTTTGTCCTGTGGTGTTGGCCAATTTTTGACGGAGTCAACTTTTTCAGGATCAGTCTTCACTCCTTGGGAAGAGATGATGTGTCCCAAATACTTAACTTCGGTTTTGAAAAGTGCACATTTTTCTGGATTCAGTTTAAGGTTAGCCTCTCGAAGTCTCTGAAACACGGCTTTTAGATTCTTGCAATGTTGGTCAAATGTTTTCCCGTAAACAATGACATCGTCCAAGTAGACAAGGCACGCTTTCCACGTCAGTCCTTGAAGAACGCACTCCATCAAACGCTCGAATGTTGCCGGAGCGTTGCATAGCCCAAACGGCATAACTTTAAACTGCCAGAGCCCATTACCTGTAGAAAACGCCGTCTTTTCCCGATCATCAGGGTGGATGTCAACTTGCCAATATCCACTCTTCAAGTCCAGCATCGAAAACCACTGGGCTCCCTCCATAGCATCCAGGGTATCACTGATTCTCGGCAGGGGATAGCTGTCCTTTTTAGTCACATCATTCAGCCTTCGGTAGTCCACACAAAAACGAGTGCTTCCGTCTTTCTTTTTCACTAGCACCACTGGTGAAGCCCAAGGACTTTTGGAATTTTCAATAAGACCGTCCTTCTTCATTGCTGTTATCATTTCCTCAACCTCACCTTGTTTTGCCAGTGGAAGGCGTCTTGCGGGTTGACGAATCGGTCTTGCATCTCCTGTGTTGATGCGATGCTGCACCAACTGTGTCCTACCATATTGTCCCTTTTGCGATGCGAAGATGTCAGTGTACTCTTGTAGGAGATTTTCAGCCATCCTTGTTTGTTGGTGATCAAGGTTGGATGAATACAGTATTTTAGCTCTGATGGTTTTGAGCTCCTCCGGAGTTATAGTTTTTCTCGGGGCTTCGTCTGTGATCTTCGTAATTGCTGCAACCGATTCGCAACGTCCAACGACTTCTCCTTTCTTCAACCTTACATCGTACGGTCTGGTGTTTAGTAATCGTACGGGGACCATTTTGTTTTTTTTGGAATTGATGAGTAAACACTAGATCAGCAAATCGGATTTTAAGACACACTTCTCCATATACTCTTGCTGCTTCTCCCGTTGCGGTTCTTAGACGGTAGCTATTGGTGTTATGAAGCCACGTCGTCTTTACCAGGTCTCGACGTACTATGGAGGCTGTGGCACCGGTGTCGATGGTAGCCACATGTTTGGTCCCGTTAATAGTAGTCTCCACAGTCAGACTTTTGTTGTCTCGTTTGGTCTGTGAGACCTGGATGGTGGTTCTGGGGCCATCGATACAAGAAACCCGCCTCTGCCCCTCGAAGTTGGATTGATAGGCAACGCTGGTGTTGTTGTTACCTTGCTCTAGGTTGGATTTCTTGCTTCCACAATGTTGACAAGCGGCTTTATTTGGTGGTAGTCGGCATTGACGCTGTAAGTGCCCGGTCTTGTTGCAGTTCCAACATCTTGCTAGTCCGCTCCGCTGGTTCTTTTGTATTTCAGCTCTTCGGCATGAGCATTCTTCGACCATGGCTTCTCTAAGTCGATGTACTCCATGAGAAGCCTGTTCTGCTGCTTCAATTGTCAATGCAAATGCTAAAGTTTCAGAAAGAGTACGTGTTCTAGCAGTTCGCACAGACCTCTGAAGATTTATATCGGAAATGGCACGAACAAAGGACTCAACAGCAAGCTGGTTGATGATTTCTTCTCCAGCATTCGGGTATGCCAGGTGAACCAGTCTGTCGACGTCTGCTTGGAGCTGCTGTAGACTTTCACCCCTTTTCTGGACTCTGTTATTGAGTTGGACTCGGAAGACTTCTTTCAAGTGGCTATCTCCAAAACGTTTATCTATAGCTGCCACGAGAGAACTGAAATCGCCGCTCTTACCAGCTGGAACTGTTTGAAGTAATTCAGCTGCTGGTCCTCTAAGAGCAAGAGTCAGTGCTATGTACTTGTCTTCGTCATCCCAGCCATTTGTTGTCGCGGCTGCCTCAAATTGTCTCTTGTAAACTGGCCAAGAAGACTGTCCATCAAATGTTGGGGGTTTCATCTCCTTTTTCCTTGCAAACTCTCCAGCAGATTCTCGAATTTTGATTTTCCGGATCTGGTCTAATTCCTTGGACAGAACAGAGAACTGTTTATCGCATCGGCTTTCCAAACGATTCTCTACAACAGAAAGCTGTTTCTCCACACCTTCAACGCGTTCGTCTAGGGCACATACATTTTTCTCAATGTTACCCAATTTACCTTCAAGAATGTTTTTCTGACCTTCCAAAACATTCTGTTGCACCTCAAGTCTTTCGAGAATATTCTGTTGCTCCTTCTTTTGTTCGTTTCGTTGTGCTTCCAGTTGTTCGAGAACATTCTGCTGTTCCTTCTTTTGCTCGTTTCGTTGTGCTTCAAGCTGTTCCAGAACATTCTGCTGTTCCTTCTTTTGCTCATTTCGTTGCTCTTCCATCTTCTTTTGTTGTACTTCGAGTCGTTCGAGAACATTCTGCTGTTCCTTCTTTTGCTCGTTTCGCTGTTCTAACAAAAGTTTCATCATACTAGAAAAATCTACACTTTCACTTACTTCTTCTTCTTTTTCCACTTCTGTTTCAAAAACAAAAGTGTTTACGTCTTCCCCTTGCTGTTCCAAATAGTTGCGCAAGCGCAGGACGAGCTCATTTTTCGATCCCGCTCTAGAAAGATTTCGCTTACCTAACTCCTTTTTAAGCTCAGTGCAGTTGAGCTCTTCCAATAACTTACCCATTTTCACTGTATTTAACTCTTTTTTTTTTTTTTTTTTTTACTAGTCAAATAAGTTTTATTTACACTTCTGACACCAATGTAACGTGCGCTTGGTTCGCAAAATAAAACTTCACCTTTCAAATTATTTCTATCACTTTTATTCAGTATCTATACTTTATTCGAACTCAACTCGACTATTGGACTATCACTGGTTAACAACATTTCACTCTTAACTTTATCACTCTATAATCAAAACTAACTGCTCGTTGCGTCAGCGGTTCTATTTATATAGAACAACACTCATCTAGAGCGTTCCAGTTTCTTCTCCATGGTTTCCACATTTGCTGTCAAAAATCTCTACACTCACACACACTGGCTTACAAGCAATGCCTGTCATTTTATACCATTCCATTATAGTGTTGCCAGTTGTGTTTTCGATTGAACGTTTTCGATTAGGAAATTGGTATAAATGTTGGGTGTTCATTACAATACATCCGGATGTAAAAATTTAAACCCGACAACGCAATGCGGTTTAAATCCATCGGGTTTATTTGGAGTGAATAATATGGATTTGCGTTTGACAATCGGGTTTATGCGATTTTACATCCGGATGTAAATTTAAACCTGGGTTTATTGGGTGAATAATATGGCCGTAAGTGAACAACAGAGATGGCTGATAAATGGAGTTTATGGAATACATTTGGACTAGTGAGTACAGCGTTTTTTAGTGAAGATGACTATAAAATTCCCAATAAAACACGACTTTATATATTTAATTTTATTTAGCATCGATAATATTTTCATTTGAAAACCCCGACAGTAAAATCGAAACAGTTTTCTCTTTCTAATGATTTCCTGAACACCACAATCTAGTACAACTTTCTGCTGTCAAAAAAAGTTCCAACCTTTCAAAAATTCGTTGTCAAATATTCGTCATTTGTCATTTTTTTGTGCAGCAGCAAGTCAAGAAGCAGACATCTTTTTCTATGAATTGAAGTTTTTTAATCGGTGAAGTGTTTGCGGCAATAGATTATCTATAAATATATTGTTGTTTTATCAGAATTTCATCAATAAACAACCATTAAAAGTTTCAACAAATCATGCCACTAAAGTTGGATATTAAAAGACGTCTCACATCACGTTCCGATCGTGTGAAATGTGTGGATATACATCCAGCGGAGCCGTGGATGTTGTGTGCTTTGTACAATGGCCACGTACACATCATGAATTATGAAAACCAACAATTGGTAAAAGATTTTGAAGTTTGTGATGTACCAGTGCGGTCTGGACGTTTCGTAGCCCGAAAAAATTGGCTAATAACTGGATCGGATGATATGCAGATAAGGATATTCAACTACAACACACTTGAAAAGGTTCACTCTTTTGAAGCACATTCGGATTATATTCGATGCATTGCTGTGCACCCCACTCAGCCTCTAGTTCTCACCAGCAGCGGTAAGTTGGCAATATAAACCAAACCATAAAAAACTAGATGGCATTTTGTGTCGTTATAGATGACATGCTGATAAAACTGTGGAACTGGGAGAAGATGTGGGCTTGCCAGCGCGTATTTGAAGGCCATACTCACTATGTTATGCAAATAGTTTTCAATCCCAAAGACAACAACACATTTGCTTCGGCTTCTTTGGACCGCACCGTCAAAGTTTGGCAATTGGGATCGAATTTTGCGAATTTCACATTAGAGGGACACGAAAAGGGAGTCAACTGCGTTGATTATTACCACGGTGGCGATAAACCTTATCTTATATCTGGCGCTGACGACCGTATGGTCAAGATCTGGGACTATCAAAACAAAACCTGTGTCCAAACACTGGAGGGACATGCCCAGAACATCTCAGCCGTTTGTTTCCACCCGGAGCTACCAATTGTCTTAACCGGATCCGAGGACGGGACGGTTAGAATATGGCATTCTGGAACCTACCGCTTAGAGACTTGTCTAAACTATGGATTTGAAAGAGTATGGACTATTGCCTGCATGAGGGGTACAAACAATGTAGCTCTTGGTTATGATGAGGGTTCGATTATTATCAAAGTTGGTCGCGAAGAGCCCGCTATGTCAATGGATGTTATTGGAGGCAAAATCATTTGGGCCAAACACTCGGAAATGCAACAAGTTAACTTGAAAACATTATCTGATGAAACTGAAGTTAAGGATGGCGAAAGACTACCCGTTGCAGTGAAGGACATGGGTGCCTGCGAAATCTATCCTCAGACAATCACTCATAATCCCAATGGGCGTTTTGTAGTGGTTTGCGGGGACGGCGAGTACATAATTTACACTTCCATGGCTTTGCGTAACAAAGCCTTTGGATCAGCTCAGGAATTCGTTTGGGCAATTGAAAGTAATGAGTACGCTATCAGAGAAAACAACGGAACCGTGAGGCTCTTCAGAAACTTTAAGGAGCGTAAAAGCTTCACACCAGAATACGGAGCTGAGAACATCTATGCGGGCTATCTGTTCGGAGTAAAAACATCTTCTGGGCTAGCATTTTACGACTGGGAAACATTGCAGCTGGTGCGACGCATAGAAGTCCAGCCAAGGAATGTTTTCTGGAACGAAGCTGGCACGTTGGTTTGCCTAGCCACAGATGAATCGTACTTCATTTTAAGCGTCGACACCGGTGCGATTGCTACAGCAATCGAAACAAAGCAAGGCTTGGAAGATGATGGCATTGAGACGGCATTTGATGTGCTTGGGGAATTCAATGAGCAAGTACGGACTGGCCTTTGGGTAGGAGACTGTTTTATTTACACAAATTCGGTGAATCGAATTAATTATTATGTCGGCGGTGAGATTGTCACTATTTCGCATTTGGACCGCACGATGTACCTTCTTGGATATGTGCCCAAGGACAACAGACTGTATCTTGGTGACAAAGAGTTGAACGTCATAAGTTTTTCTCTTCAATTGAGTGTGCTGGAATACCAAACGGCCGTTATGAGAAGAGATTTTGAACGTGCGGATTTGGTTTTGCCAACCATACCCAAAGAACATCGCACGCGAGTAGCACATTTCCTGGAAAAGCAAGGATTCAAATCCCAGGCACTTCAAGTTTCTACTGATCCCGATCACAGATTTGATCTGGCTCTACAGATTGGAGAACTCGATGTTGCACTAAAACTTGCACGCGAATCGGAAAATCCTCAGAAGTGGTCTTCACTGGCCGATGTGGCTTCCCGCAAAAATAACATGGTTTTGGTAAAGGAGTGCATGCAAAAAGCAAATGATTTCAGCGGACTTTTGTTACTTGCCACCAGTTCTGGTGATGCCCAGATGCTTAAGGATTTGGGAGAAGCAGGCTCCTCCCAGGGCAAGCACAATATTGCATTTCTTTCGACATTCTTGCGTGGCGATGTTACAGGTTGCCTAAATATTCTAATCGACACAAACCGTTTGCCAGAAGCTGCGTTTTTCGCCCGAACCTACATTCCAAGTAAAATGCCCGAAGTGGTGGCTCTGTGGCGTGAAGAACTTGCAAAATTCAATGAAAAAGCCGGACAATCATTGGCCGATCCAAGCAAATACGAAAATCTTTTCCCAGGACTGAGTGACGCACTCCGAGTTGAGGAGTTCCTACAAAATGAACAAAAGCAGACACTACCAGCTCGTGTAGCACCGCAGGTTCCCCTAAACATCGAACGTAATCCGCTTGCAGAAATGATAGCTGCCGAGGAGAAGGGAATTTTAGATGGCAACAAACCCGCTGTTGAAGTGCATGATCATAAAAAGAATGACGATTTCTTGGGCGGTACGTCAAGCCAACCAGCTGCTCCCGCAAAGGCTCCTTCTGACACAGAAGATCCAAATGTAGATGACGATCTTGACCTCGAAATAGAAGGCATTACGTTGGATGAAAACATCGACACGACAGATGTGAATTTGGATGAGTTCTTGAGTGATGAAGAGGATGACTAAAAGGCGGTTCAATCAAAAAGATACAAAGACACCAGAAGCTATCTTGAGGTAAAGATGGACATAATCTTAAGTCTTATCTATAGCCTCTTCTGTTTTTTGGTTTAACCTTTTTTTTATTTGCATTCCTCAAGGTGAAGAATCTTTTATAATGGAGCCATTAACCACCGCCGTATGTCCAATTCTTCATAAGCGTGGAAAATTATCTATATATTTTTATTTTTAGTACATTAGCAATGTTTGTAGCGTCCCAAACAAAACAAAAATCACTTGATGACAAATATAAGTGCATCCGCTGCAATTTTAATATTATTATTATTATATATTGTAATAAAAATCAATCAAATTATAAACAAAGCTTATTTTTTAATTTAATTACATGTGACAGATTAATAAAAGCTAAAAACTATAGCGCCTTAAAATGCAATGGTACATGCGAAAGAAATTTGCTTTTAGCCAAAAAAGTAGAAAGATTACACTGGTCAACAAAATTTGGGTTATTTTCTGTAACAGAAAGGAGGTCATACTTTTCTGCAGGTTTTTGCCTTGCTGGGGCCCTACTCTATATTTCGTTTCGAAAGGCAAGTCTATTCGAAAGTGATTTTCGATCCGTTTATGAATTCGTACTCTGTTAAGTTTTCGAATCGGAAGAAAGTACTGGTAAAAAGTTTCATTTCCGGAATAGATTTGTCGTGTCTCGCGAAATATTTCTCAAGAGATCTGCCAAATCAAGCAGAGAAATAATTAATAAAGCGAATTGCAAACAAGTTAAGAAATGAACAAACCAATAGCTTTTCCTATGAGTTTTCGTGCGCTGAATCCAAATCTGGTTCAAAATGGGTGTATTACATCAAATTACTGAGATATTTAACTTCAAAAGTTGTAATGCATGGTCAATTTTTATTTTGAAGCCTTGGTAGAGTCTTGAAAGTATATTTGAGTCATTTGAACATTCTCGAAGGGTCTTGGTGTGCTAAATTAAAATCCAGTGTCTGTGACACGAAAACTAGACCTGATGGAATCAAATTAAATATCGTAATAAATGAGGGTATATAGGTAATTCAAAATTAGCAAGTACCATTCATGTAGTTTTTGCTGGGGCGAGTTGAGGGCTGTCAAATGGCATGTATTTTTTATTCAAATTGTAGGGATGTGTGCAAATTTATGATTTAGCGTTTTTTGAGTAATGAAAAACCCAGGTTTTTTTGAACAATTGCTTTAATCACACGAACTTTCAATAAATCGACAAAATTCTTCGATATTTTTCTATTTGAGACTCATCCACAATGACACGTAGCTATTCAAAGAAGCTCATTGAGAACTTTCTAAACATTTGCATTTTGCAATTCTTTGATGAAAAATATTGACACTTTAGTTTTCCCTTCTGTTGAAACGAGATTTTTCTGTTCTGCGTTGAAAATTGAACATGAATATTGAATATTGATAATTGATTGGTTTTTTCTTGAAAAACATAAGCTTATTGCAAGTGGCCATTAAACCATGTAGACAATTTTCGAAAAACTTGTCTTAATGAAAGCTTTGAAATGCAACATTCTGGTGGACATTATGCTGCGCTCGGATGCCCTTCATTGATCTCAGTATTACAATTATGAACAAATTGCCAATAGATTCAGTTTTTCTTTTTCTTACTTTCTGAGCTGCATACGAATCTAAACATACAAATATTATGTTATTTTACTTTGTTTTTACTCATTGAAGAATCTTGAAAACACGTTATGATTTAAAGGAAAGTGTCTCTGAAATACACACTTTATAATAAAAGTCTTCACTTTTATACTTTGTAATCATAATTCGTACTTGAAATTCCATAATCCGCTGTTCTTCGGGAGTTACTTTTATAAAAACCTTACAAAGTTCTACATACATTAAAAATTTTATGAAAATCATCTCTAGTTTCTCTTCTTCATTTTGACTAATTTTATATTTGTCAAAACACCGCAACGGATTCTATAGGTCACCCCTATTCGTTGTGTCCGGGGTAAAACTCACAGCTGTCAGTTGAGTCCGGCAGCGAACGGAAGCAACGTATTCTATGGGCCGGGGCCTTAAGATTTACATTTTGGCACGACATTTAGGTTTTGATAGGAAGTGAGGCTTTACAAATAGCTAAGCTATGTCGAGCCCCGCAAGCATACCAGGCCTCTGAGTATGAGCCCTCTTCTACTTCCTATCCCTCATTTCCCTTCCTAAATACATACCTTCCTGTTTCCTGTATTGGTTCCTGTTTCCTAACCTTATCCTTATCCTACCTTCCATATCCTGTTTCTACTTTCCGTTTCCTTTCATTTCTTATCCTAGTCCTAATTCCTCTCCTTTTACCTCCCTATATCAAAAAATGCACTCTAAATTTAAGAGAAGACTCTGTACGTCCAGCATTCACAGGTTCACTGTGTACAAAACGAAGACTTGCCTTTACACGATTAGCTGAGTCTCTTGATGATGTTCGACCACCATGATACGAGTTTTTTTTAATTTTAAGGAAATGCCAATCAATAAGTCTATAGATATAGACAGACGCAATCAAAAATCTTGCAAACAGCTTCTAACTATAAAACCGCATTTGAGATAACGTTATTAAATTCAAACAACAAAACGAGTAGTTTAATTTAATCAGTCTATTTTAAAAATATAAATGTACAAGTCCATACCCTGTGTCTAGGGTTTAGGCGGAGATTTACAAAACAGGGGCCAAGAGGAAAGTTAAACGTTGCTTGTAATGAACAATTTCAATGTCGCTTCCCATTGGTGGATCACTCATACTAAAAAAACAAATAAAACACCCATAACGTATGCCGCATAAACATTTTTTGTCGGCATTTGAATCGAGAATAGATATCCGGTCCTCAGAACAGTAGGAAGCAATCTTCTTGCACCCATATTACGTTTTGAGAACGCTTCGTAAGTAAAAAAGAGTACTGATGGCTTTTCCGATAAGCGTAGATGATGTACTGCATATGAGAATTGAATAAAGCACAAAAAGATTCAATAAAACAAAAAACAGTTTTGATATGAGCGAAATGGTATTGAGTCCTGCTCGAAATTCGAGAAGAAGAATTTGACTAAAAACATTTTCTTTTGTGCGACTATAAACTGGTAACAACTTTAAATTATAACTCATTTGATTTCTGTATACTA
Organism: Melanostoma scalare; assembly: GCA_949752695.1. Lineage (NCBI taxonomy): Eukaryota > Metazoa > Arthropoda > Insecta > Diptera > Syrphidae > Melanostoma > Melanostoma scalare. Next base: position 3,196,925 of record OX456985.1, read on the forward strand.
GCAAGTTCTAATTGCAGCTTGCACTCATGTTCTATTTTAAACTTTTCTATTCTTTCTTCTTTCTCAATTTCTAGAACCCGCAATCGGGCATTTGTCTCGATTTCTTTATTTCGCAGCTCCAATTCTTTTTCTTTCATTTCCCTTTCCCATTGATGCTTAAGCTTTTCTAATTCTAAACGCTCTTCCTGCAGCTTAAGTTCTCCCATCTTCCACTTAGCTTCAATCAAGCAATGGTCTTCTTTGGATGATGTGAAATTCCTTTGTTCATCTGGTTCGCAGCTCGTTGTTGGAAAAGCCCGATTAATTGCTTCGGACGTAACAGATAAAAATTCTTTTAGACACTGCAAAGACTCACACGGTTCCTAAGATGAGATAAAATTAAATTTTGAATTGATAGCTAGTTCAAAAGCAAATACCTCAGACTTGACGGTGATATCGTACTGTGGCATTGGACTAGGGACTCTATGTGGTTCATACTCAACATTTTCATAGTTGCAACTTTCTTTTCCATGTTCTTCTTCCTCCTCGGGCTCCTCATTTTCATGGTAAGTACTCGGCTTTGGTATTCTAGTCAAACTATTTCCATAAACCTCGGAGAGGATATCGAAATGTCTACAGATTTTTGGGTTCCAGCCTACAAACATAGTCAATGTTAGGTGAACGTTTCATATCGGACATAGCAGTTACTTGAACTCACTTCTCACTTCATCATTTTGCTCAGCCTCATCTTTCCACTTTAACGCTCTAATGTAAGAGTCTTTTAAGTGACGAACCTTGTTCTTTGCCTGGCCTGGCGTAACATCCACTAATTGTAGGTCATCAATCAGTTTTGCATAAAAAACATCAGCAGTTGGTTTCTAAACAGAAAAAAAGACGTTACCTAGTTGGTAGGGGCATCTCAAAAACAAACGTATGCATTTACTGTCTCACCTCAAGTTCTAAGCCTTCTTGAATTACTTTCCTGAAATATTCTAAAATAAGGTTCTCTTCGCTAAATTTCCATTTTCTGAAAATATTTCGAGAGCGTTTGGATATATTTATTCTCTCCTTTTTTGGAACTACTAAATATTTTCTCAACTTGCGGGAAAATATTTTCTTTCCGTTCATATTTTAAAGACAATAGCTAATTCCAATTAGAATCCAACAAACGAGGATTTACGATTTCGCAAAAAATAATACACAGAAAGAAAACAAAACGAAAGCTGTTTTCGCAATTGATGATGACGCGAAAAAGTGCGAAGCAAGTGCATGCAAAAAGGAAGGAAAGCAATTCGCAAAAGCAAAACAGATTTGACAGAACCAGCGCTGTCGTAGGTTCAGTAATTCTGTTTCTGTTACAAGGCTTTTGGGATTAAGTACTAGATTCATATTAAGCTCGTCTTTTAACTATCGACTCGAAAAAATGATAACCTTCATCTTTCTCATCTTCAGATATGATTTTGCAAAAATCAAAGAGAGGTTTTCAAAGAAAGATTTTTGAAGAAAATCCAAAACTTTTTTCTTTCTGTATTTATCCACGAAAGCGATTTATTTTAAGTGCCGTGTCTTATTGGGAATTTTTATATTCACTTTACTAATACGCTCAGTAAAACGCTGTACTCACTTTATTCCATAAACTCCATTTACAAGCCATCCCTGTTGATCACTTCTGAACACTGACTTATTTTTATTCACTAATCGTTGTTGTTTTCCCATGAGCGACGTTTTGTAAACGTGAGTATAGATTCCCAATAAAATACTAATACTTTTAGTAGCGTTTTTTAATTTTCAAGCTAAATAGTACTGCGCTCGTAGGTTTCACTTTTTGCTTAGCTGACACCACAACCACATATGTTCACAATCAACTAAAAATCCGAAACTGGATTGACAGCTTATTGTGAATTATAAATGTCACTTTTTTGTAGTCGTGAGAAAAAAAGCATCTTTTCTTCACTATTTAGTGTTTCTGCCGTACAAATATTAGATTTTAATCTATAAAGTATGAATTTTAAAGTTGATATTTCTGTGTGCCGTGTTTGTATGAAATCAGGAATTGGCATTTCATTATTTAAGGACTCGGCGCTGATGGAAAAGTTTGTTTACACCACCAAACTCAAGGTACATACTCTATTATAATAGATTTTTTTTAAAGAAAAGTTATGAAAAGCATAGAGTTCCAAAAATGTACCACAGGAAATAAATTTTAAACGTTAGGATTGTTGTATTTAAAAATAAAAATGATTACAAGTGATTATTTATTTAGGTCAAAGAGGACGATAGCATGCCAGGAATCTTGTGTGAGAAATGCGTACCACGTCTTAAAATGGCGTATGATTTCTGTCGCTCCGCTAATGTTGCTGAAAAGCATCTGCGGCAGTTCATTAGCAAGATGATGAGTGATTTCCAGGAAGTAACGAAGACTTTACCCGAAGAAGAAGAGGAATACATTTTGATGGAAGACTTTGAAACAGACGAAAATATCATAACTGATGAACCAGTTTCTGCCGCGACGTTGGAGCAAGTCCAAAATCTCAAAACTGAATTGGTAGCCGAGGTTGAGGTTGAAGAAGAAGTGGAAGACCAACCGCCCGAGGAAAATGTCATAACCAAGCAAGAAGGGTTCGCTTCAGAAATCTATATGGAGGAATTTCAGGAAATAATACATGATGACCAGGGTGAAACAAATTTGTACTTAGAAGAAGATTCCTCGCAAGAGTTGCATTTATACGAAGCCGATAGTGAAATTTTTGAGAATGAACATTTAGAAGGCGATGAAGATATGGAAATGGAAGGTGATATTGAACTCCAGGAAGTAATGTCCAACACTGAAGATGGAGATGAAAAGCAAATAAAAATTGAACAGAAGAAAGTAAAGTGCCGAAAATATGCTAAAAATCCAAAAAGAAACAGTGGGGAGTCGGCGGCTTCGAAGATTGAAGGTAAATCGAACATTTGCATCAAGTGCAACAAAGATTTCAGCACCAAGACCAATCTGATGAGACACATGAGCACACACGATGGTGTAAAGCCATATACATGTCCGACTTGTGGGAAGGGGTTTACTCAAAACGGATCACTAAAACAGCATATATTCATCCACACAGGGGAGAGACCGCACGTATGCAAAATTTGCCAGAGGGGCTTCACCCAAAGCAAAAGCCTCATATTCCACATGCGTCGACACACAGGAGAGAAGCCTTTCAATTGTGATAAATGCGAAATAAATTTCCGACAAAAGGACGGACTTAAGGTAGATCTTCCCTGATCCCATCACGCTAGAATCCACTAATTTCTTTTTGTTCTTATCCTTGCAGCACCATATGCAAAAGTACCACGGTGAAGGCCAAACAAAGCGGGAACCACACGTCTGCAATGTGTGCGAAAGGGTCTTATCATCAAAATATGCATTGGCTACTCACCTTAAAAAGCATGCTGCTAAGATTGATGAAGCAGAAAAAGAAGATGGAGAAATAGATAATTCCAATAATTCGTTAGGAATATCCTCTGCCCCTGCTGAGCCAAAGACAGACACAAAAATATATTCAGTTCGTCAAATAACAGCAAACTCGACTGATGTTTTGGGCGATGAGGTGGAGCACAAACTTATAAGTCATGCTGGCGCTGGGGTGCGAATGAAACAATTCCAATGCGCAAAGTGTTTCAAATCTTTCAACATAAAGTAAGATGTCGAAAGTCGAAGAATTAATTAAGATTTGATTGTTTTTTTTCTTTTCAGGCGTAACCTCCTACGACATTTGCAAAATCATGATGTGAACGCATTAGAATTGCACCAGTGTACAGATTGTTGTATTGGGTTCGATACGAAACGTTCCCTCAAATTGCATCGTCAACGTGATCACAAGGATGTTATACCCGATTTGAACAACTGCGAGTACTGCAACGCACCATTTGTGTCCGTATCAGATCTCAGCGAACATATCGAAAACGAACACGATGCCATTGATCAGAATTGCCCGCATTGCAATGAGCACTTTGACTCTCAGAAGTTGTACTACGATCATTTGCTGGAACATGAGCATTTATTGGAAAATTAGAATTTAGTTAAATGTGTTACAAATAGTTAAGCTAAGTATTAAATAGTAACTAAGAAATGACTTAAATCACTGCTGCGTTTGAGAGTGCATATATGGTTCGTGGAGACTGGAGAAGCTCAAAGTTTGGATACTATATAGTCTAGTGACTAGCACACAGTACACACTTACTGAAGTTGTCGGTGTGAAGGTCAAAACTAAACTAAACTAGTCTTCTTCCTTATTCTACGTTACGATTACGAGCATCGTGATCTCGAAGGAAGCACAGCTCGCTCACTTTTCTGCTTCACACTAGTTGGTCCACTCGTGAGGTACGCTGCGTTGACCTCAGAATGCGTCGGCAAACCTCCGGGGGTTTTTTATAGTTCCATTTCTAACGCCAACCAAATGCAAATTTCAGATTTCGCTATCGGTACCAGAAATGTTTTTATCTGACTCTTGTTTTTACTTGCGATTATAGGTAGGTACTATAAGGCAAGTCTTGCAATCGTGCAGAAAAAAAATTTGAGATAACAACTAAATATGACATTACGATGTTAGAGAATGGGCCCTATCGGCAATCTCCCACGGAATTTTGTTTCCCACGGAATTTTTTGTTCCCACGGAACATTACGCCCGATCGTGAACCTCCTTCGAAATGAATCTCCCACGGAATAAATTTTAACAACCTAACAGATTAAAAATGACTTCAAAGATAGTTTTCGAATATGTTCTATAGTGCTCTAACAAGAATAAAGTAGAAATCTCCCTGGAATGCGATACAAATTCAGTAAAATGGCAGATAATTTCCCATGGGAAATTCATTCACGATCGCTCAAAATTCCGCAAGGAACTTTCGAACATCATTGCCGATACCAATTTTCCGAATATGGGAAATGTTTCCAGGGAAATTTTATTCACGATAGGGCCCAATATGAAAAAAGTGGGTCCTACAATTCTGTCTGTCTGTCTGTGTGTCTGTCTGTCTGTCTGTCCGTGTATGGATCTACAGCCTGAACCGCTTGACCGATTTTCTTAAGAGTTTGCAGTTATGGTCTCTGGAATAGCCTACAGAGGGGTTTTTGGAATTGGGTTTCTAGGTCTTGAAATAACGGTACCTGCCATACAACCGATATGACAATACCTATTTTTCTCGAAAACGGCTCTAACGATTTTGATAAAATTTTACGTGAGGTATTATTTTTTAATAACTGTTCTAATGATGTAAAAATTTTTTTTGGAGAAAGCCTAAAGACGGTACCCCCATAGTACCGTTTTTTTTCAAAACCGACTTTCTCGGTAATGGCTAACACGATTTTGACGAAATTTCGAAATTTTCTAACGATTTTAATTAAATTTTAAGGGTTTATATGTATAAGCAATTGCAAAAAAATTGCGTTTTTAGATTTTCGTTTGAAACTTTTGGAATATTTAATTTAATTTTTTTCAATACTTTTCGTGATTTAATTAAATTTTCACAACTAATGTGTAGCTGGCAACCCTGTAAAACCAAATATATTAAGAACGAATACTAAAACCTTTTGCTCAGTCTTAAGATTTTGGTATTTTACTTAGCAAACGATCGCAAGTTCGTGCGACACAGTCGTGCCCATTTCTTACATCGCGATCGTGTCTGAGCTTTGTATGATATCGCCTTTCTGAAGAGGTACCTACTCTGGAATCCTCTCTAGCTAGATCCTAGCCTAAAGTAATTCTCTTGCACAGTGTTAACCAGTGCTGCCACCCTACAGATGATGGAGCGCAGTATATTTTAGAAAAAAGCGCAGTAGTTTGCAATATACCGCAGTAGATTTTACAATCTGCAGGAACATAAAATTAACTCATAAAAAAACAAACAGAAACTTAAATTAATTTAACAAAAAATCAAACTTCATTATTGCATATAAAAGATAATATTAATTAATAACTAAATATAATATGTACATAAATTACATTTTTAGTCGAACTTTCTTCTAAATTCACCGTTTATGAATTTAAATTCATTAAAAATATCAATAAGTTTGTTCGTTGAAGCCCTAGGGTCGCTTTGGGGTCGCCACAAAGCGTTTTTTGAGAAACCTAAAGTTGCCCTGGTTGACTTAGGTTTTCCCTCAAATCGCCATAGGTTTTTGCTGTGGCGAGTTGAGTGCTGTCAAATGGCATATACTTTTTTTTTTAATGACAAGGATGTGTGGTGATTTGTGGTCTAGCGTTTTTTTGAGGACAGGAAAACCCTTGTTTTTATGACAACTCATAGGGTTGTCAAGATAACCTGGGTCAACCCTGGGGAAAGTTCAATGAACGAACCTAATAATACCAGGTGAATCGGACGGAGACCAACAATCTTCTTTTGACTCCGTAAGCTCTATGGCTAAAATAATATTTTGAAGAGTTGGAATACTTATACTGTTTCTTATATCAGTTTGTATGAGAAACAATAAAAGTAAACGAAAAATATGCGATAAAAACACACAAGCTCTTTTAATTTCAGCGACCTTTCGAGAAATAACAACTAGGGTTGAGGTCGAGTATTGTGTTTTTGTTGGTTGTGTCAGTTTAATGTTTTTGAGCCGACAGCGTCAAGCGCAAGTCTATGGGTGATATGCATAAAACGGCAGTATTTACTGAAAGTAAATGCTAAGAGTATGTACTTTTATTTTAAGTAAAAGGTTGATTTTACAGTATTTACTTCATTTCGTATGCATAAAAAAAAGTTCCTACTTAAGGCATATACTTTCAGTATTTACTAAATTCATCCAAGTAATTACTAGAATTCATCTTAAATTGATAGTAAATACTTTTATTTTCTTGTTTCCTTCATAATTCTTTTGAATGAAATTGTTGTTTTGGTAGCTTTACCGCTACCGCTATGACTATTGAAATCAACTGTTTATTTTATTCTTGTTTTGTTTACATCTGTGTCTGGTCTCTGGTATTTTGTAAGTCGCAAATTGAAAGTCAACTTATTAGTCATGACTAGCACAGGCTTTTCAATTAGCCAAATGCACTTAGCTTTCGTTCGCATTTTGAAAAAACATAGAGTTTTTCGTCTCAAAACGATATAACTGTTTAAAATTAGCCCCAAAATCCGACCTTCGATCTTTTATACTTTATTAGAATTAATACGCACAAATGCTGCCATTTTAGTAAATATTATTAGCTGCAACAAAATTTAATTATAAACAACACTCTGATTTATTCGAAATTTGACGCAACACTGATATTTTTTCGCTTCCCACCTACCTAATATATGGTTTGAATCAAAAAAGTATGTACTATGAAATTTCCAACTTGCTATTTAGCAAACTTAAAAAAACCAAGTATTTGCTACAGAAAAATAGTACCTACTAGTTCTTATGCATACGGATTGAAGTATGTACTAAAAAAGTTCATCCAAAAAAGTAAAAACTATTCTCGAAACAAATACTTAATTTTCAGCATTTGCCGCATTTTTATGCATACCAAAAATAGTATATACTTAGAAATTCTCAAGTAAAAGCATTTACTATGTTTTATGCATACCACCCTATGTTATTTAAAATAGTCAGTAGATGCATTCAGAGTGAACGTGGTTTAGCATTTTAAAAATTTGTATGGACGCGTTTAGGGCAAACTTTGAATTACGATAAAAATTTTAAAAGAGGAGTAGATTCGTTTTGCTGCGCAGTAGAATTCCATTGACGGTGTTTAGACTGGCGCAAGTCAACCGTGCAATTTTGACATTCCGCCACCCCGTCGTGTTCAGACTGAGAGTAATGTGAACACGATGGATTTATTTTGACGATTATTTTGCCTTCAGATTTGGGAAAAAAAACTCAGAAATTGAACTGAACTGAAAAAATAGTTTATTTATTTTCGTATTTTTGCTTCAGGAACAAGAAAAAGAACATTTATTTTTCAAACAACAGCGTCTTTACTCGAGAAAAAAAAAACACAAGTGTCAAAACAAGGAAATGTCAAAACTCCACCAAGAAAATTTTAAATTTTTTAAAAACTTCGGCGCAAAATTACGTCTCTTTCTTACAACTATGTGGGAAAGAGAAAAAACATATAGACGTCAATTTTGCACGGTTCACTTGCGCCTGTCTGAACATCGTCAGTAAAGGCTAAGCGCAGTAGATCTACTGCTATAGGAGTAGGGTGGCAGCACTGGTGTTAACTTGAGTCAGTTGGGCCGAAAGCGAGTGAGGTTTTAAGTACCTACATTTTTAATTTTTCTGTTCTGGAATGGAATGGAATGGAACAGGTTTCGCTTCGTAGGCAAAATATTGCGAGTCTACAACGTTTTTGAACATTATAAAGGTATTATCAACACGAAAACCTTGATGAGCGCGTTAATTATATATGTTAAAAAAAAAAGAGCAAAGGATGCTTTTCACAGACGGCCGGCGAGGGCGGAGACTCAAGCGAATGTGCTGAATTCGCCTATGAACGAACAAAATGGCACTTCTTTGTAGTGCTTGTGCCCGAAAGTTTAGAAGCTTGGAAGATTATTCGTGAAGTTGAAAATCCTATTTGAAGAATTTATTGCAAGTAGTGCAATCTTAACTTGTAAAAAGTGTGATGTTTGATTTTTATACAGGAAAACTCCAGATAGGTAGGAACTCGGAGAGAGCAGTGCGCACAAGGAAATCTTAGAATAGGATTTGTCAGAGAAGAAAAGTATTTTCTACTTTTAAGGGAATGTGTGGTACCCTTGGTGTAATGGTTTGTATGCCAGCCTGATACGCGGGGGTTCGTGGATTGAATCCCAACAGAAAACAAAAATGTTTTTCACGGGTATCGCCTTTTGCGAGGATAGTAAATTCCAATAGTAAATTCATTCCCATAAATGCTCTTCCTCTTAAAGCCTTTGGGAATCGGCAAAAAATTGTAGGTCCCTTCCGTTCCTTCACAAGACAAGGTTGTGAGAAATGTTGGTTGTTGCCTTCGATTTTGCCCTGAGTAAAAACCCATCTTCGAACTTTGCTTTAATTCACGAGAATTGTTAACTTGCTTTTCGCCAAATAAACCATATCGTTTGCGTGCCCTTTTTTTTAGGTTATACCTAGGCATACGCAAATGTTTCCTCAGCAAAAATCATTTTCATTGCTTTTTGGGCAACAAATGGCGTTGGTTTTACATAGGTTCGTTCGTTGATGCTTTAAGGTTGACCTGTGGTCGCCACAAAGTGTTTTTTGAGAAACCTAAACTCGCCATGAATGTCAAACTGAGTGTTTTTTGAGCGCTGGGGTTGAACTGGGTTTGCCCTCAGTTCGCTTTAGGTTTTCGCGGAGGTTTTTGAGGATTGGAAAACCCAGGTTTTTTTGACAACTCATAGGTTTGTCAAGGAAACCTGGGCCAACCCTGGGTAAAGTTCTACGAACGAGCCTATTGCTTCCTTGAGAGATTACGCTTACATGAGGTTCGTTCTTTAAAGCCCTGGGGTTGCCCTGTCGTCGCCACAAACTATTTTTTGAGATACTTAAGCTTGCCCTGAATGTTAAACTGACTGTTTTTTGAGCCCTGGGTTTGCAACGGTGTTGCTGGGAGAAAGCTTCACCCAATATCAGTTTGCAATCTTTCACTAGAGACTTCATAAACTTGGCTATCATACCAAATGGTAATCAACTAGGGTTCCATTTCCACCACTCCTATAGAAGACGAGGTGTTGGTGTTATTTGATAAACATATGGTATTTGATACGATAAGACCGTGTGACTTGCTCATATGTAGGTACTTACGATATCTTCACTAAAATGGTACCTGGTGCCGGATCATCCATTGCAGACCTTATAAATCTCGTTTGTTGTCCCAACACGAATGAAAAATTCCAAAGTCTAGTAACTAGCTAGTTCGGCCCCAGATTAAATAAATAAATAAATTAAATAGGGTGGCACTAGAGAGCGAGGAGCCCGCCAGGAGCCTAGCGCATTTTTCACAACCATTGCCTTGTGGAGAAATGGTGGGGACCTATAATTTTTTGCCGATTCCGAACGGCAGATTCGATTTTCGTAGCTTCTCATAAAATTGATATCCAATCTTATGATTTTTATAGGATGGAAATAGATTCAATTTGCTTTTTTTTGTAACGTTGTTAGTTCTTTTTATAATTTGTTGTTCTCATGTTGAATCTTTTTAAAAGTTCAACTCACTAAATTATATCACAAACATCAGTTGAATTAGGTAACAAAAATATAAAAACTTGTTTAATTACGAAGCTTTTTTGAGTAATAAATTTTTTATATCCTAATTTTAATCATATACGTTCCATTCAACTGATCAGGCTGTTTTTATAATTCTCCAAATCAAGGTTACAATAATTTTCACCTATTATTTCACTTCACAGTGAGCGCAAGAATACTTTTATAATACACAGACAAAAAAAAAAAATTAATTCATAAGACGTACAACAATCTATTTAGTTGTAGACAACTTTGAGATGCTTTTATTAAGATGAGACTGCCATTGCCGTCGTCACACTTTACATACAACAACAATATTATTTATTATTATAGTAAAGTATTCTACTTATCTATTTGAATTATTACTGCACTGCTTGTTTGATGACGGTTATAATAAGAGTTACCAAGAAACAGTTTGAAAAACTACTTTTGGTTCTCGCAATTATTCATTCTATGAAGTGATTTCATTATTTAGGAATACCAGCGGAAAGTGGCGCAGATGGACAACAGCAAACAAGGTTCGTCATTCGTTTTACCAATAATGTTGATTTTGACCAAAAGCGGACTGAACCCTACCTGGAACACATGTTGTTTTTGTGGGCTCTGGTAATAGCGAAAACTCAGTTAATGAGATTGATAACTTTTTTTTTTAATCAATAATCGTTATTTTTTTTTTACAAAAGACGTGCTTTATTGGAAATCTATACTTACGTTTGCAAAACATCGCACATGAGAGAACAACAGCAGCCGAGTTTTATTGGGAATCTATACTCACTTTAGCAAAACATCGCAAAACATCGCAAATGGGAAAACAACAACTAATAATGAACAACGATAAGTGAACAGAAATAAGTCACTTTCAGAACAACAGGGATGACTGGTAAATGGAGTTTATGGAATAAAGTTGCATTAGTGAGTTACCTACAACGTTTTATTGAGACTCGTTAGTGAAGATGACGATAAGTGAACAGAAATAAGTCACTTTCAGAACAACAGGGATGACTGGTAAATGGAGTTTATGGAATAAAGTTGCATTAGTGAGTTACCTACAATGTTTTATTGAGACTCGTTATAGTGAAGATGACTATACAATTCCCAATAAAACACGGCTAAAGTAAATAAGTTCGTCTTTAATTGGAGAGGCTTTTAAGACAATTATGACCATTTGGTAGCCCTGACAAACACTTTTTAGTTTAAACGCTTATCATTGTTATCATACAACTATGTACACCGTAATGGACTTTTCTTTTATAAGTGCAGACTTAATCTTCGAGACTTATTCGTCTCAAAATGGGCAAAGAAAACGGTACTAGTTCCCCTAAACATCTTGACAACGCGTTTTTCGATGATGTTCTCGAGAACGGGCTTCGCGAATCAAAAGTAACGACGAAAAAAATCAGTATTTCTCTAGGCAGTGCCGAAGGGGAAAATTACTGCAGCCAGATTTATCGCGTCGCGATTTCATTTACAAGGGGAAACAATGCTGACTTGGAAGAAACTTCTGTGATAATTAAGAGTATGGGTTCTTTGGATGAATTCCTTGAGGATTTGAATGTTTTCAATAAGGAAAAACTAATCTACTTGGATGTTATCCCGCGGCTAGAAGTATTGTTGAACAATGTGAAATTTGCGCCAAAGTAAACAGCGAAACAAAATCCCAACGATTTTTGATCATAAATGTTTTTTATTCCAGATGCTTTTCAGCTTTGAAGAAACCAATGAGGACATTCGTCTTCGAGGATATGAATTGGATTGGTTTTCGAATGGCGGATAGAGAAGTAGGACTTGATGAGGAACACATGCATTTGGCATTGAAAAAAATTGCTCAGTTTCATGGTGTGTCGATGGTTTTCGCAAAGAAGGTTAACCTTGCCCGTTGCTAGGAAATTTCGTTTTGCCTAATGCACTACTTTTTTTTTCATTTCCACCAGGACCCTTCAATTATGTCTCGATTTAAAACAGGACTTCTTGATCCGAAAGCCATGGTGCCAAGCGGAACACTTTACAAAATTCTCTATAAATACTTGGACTATATGATAAAAACAGTTGCACAATGGCAAGGCTATGAACTAATAACAGAAAAACTTCGAGGCTTTAACAAGAATTTTCAACAACGTCTTACTGCTACCCAAGAACCTAGAGAAGGCGAGCTCAAAGTTCTTAATCATGGTGACCTATGGACTAACAATATGATGTTCAAATATGATCCACAGAATAAGCCCGAGGACGTGGTGTTTGTAGACTTTGCACTAAGTATTTATGGAAGTCCTGGAATAGACTTGAACTATTTTCTATACTCTACTGCTCAGCTTGACTTACTGAAAAACTGGGAGAAGCTACTCCAAGTATATTATGCTTCCCTGCAAGAAACTCTAATTGAACAACGATACGAAAACATACCAACGTTTGACGATATTGTAAATGAGTTTAAGCAAAAATCTGGCTATGGATTCTTCACACTAATTGGACCACTGCCAATTACCACGATGGGAAAGCATTTAAGTAAAGGCTGTAGTTTTGAGACTCTATCAGAGAGTGACGAAAAGTTAGCTCCTATCTTTGCTCAGGAGAGACTGATCGCACATCTTAAGTATTCGTTACGGGAGCTTGATAACCTGGGAGCATTTGATAAATAAAAGATGTTTCTTTTGCGCTTTAATTGAATAGTTTTTATTATCATTTATATTACTGACAGTTAGCAGGCGGAGATAAGATAGTGACGATGCAAAAAAATGTGAATGTATCTTGCGTAAGTCTTATTAATTAGAATGCTTATGTGCACTTACTTCTGTGCATATGGAAATAATTTATCGCAAGGGGTGTGATCTACACAAGTAAGTATTGAATGTAAATTATTTGTTAATTTAGTTTTGTTTGAATTCAAATAAATGCAATTATAAAGCCGTTACGAGGATCGGGTTGCATGCCAGAGTTGTATTAAAAATAAAGATGTTTTTTAATTTTTTGCAACAATAAATATATTGCCGTGGAGGTTCTGGCTTATGGCTAGGATGTGTCATTAGTTCATTACAAAGAAAAAAGTTTCTGAACATAGATTGCTCCAAATTCGTTTGAAAACAGAAAAACACACAAAACATCATTGCAAACGATTTTTCGATTTTTTAAGTAACATTGCAAATGAAACACTGAAATGTCTGATCTTGAAAATTTGAAGAAAAAAAACCAAACCTAAATTTTCTATCAGCTGAGCCTTAGGAAAAACAAACTGAGGAGACTAAGAAGGTGATCCAAAATATCCTCTATTTTAAACTTTGAAATCTAAAGACGGATCTTTTTAATTGCAAAGATTCAGAATAGTTATTACTTTATTCTTTTTACTATTTATCTTAACAATAAATGTACAAAATTAATCTTATAACTAACAGCATTAGCTACGACCTACGAGACCTTCGGCCAGAGGCGTAGCGAAGGTCCAAGCCATGGGGGGTGAATTTTTATGAAATGCCGACTAGTCTTAAGAATTTGCCGACTGCATATGCTTGTATGTCCGGTATAGACTCCTAAACCACCCAACGGATTTTTATGAAATTTTCAGGGTAGACATAGTTTAGTCCAGAGATGGTTCCTGTCAAGGTTTGATCTCCATATTCCCACAGAAACGGGGTTGGGAACGGAAATCTAGAAACTACAGGAAAGATTTCAAAAATTCTTTTGCCATTGAGATGTCACATGATCCCACAGTAAAAAAAATTATATTTCATCCCCATATTCCCACGGAAGAGGAAGAACGAGAAAGGGAACCTTAAAATTATAGACCCGAGCAACGCCGCGCCGGGCGGCTCAGCTAGAAAATAAATAAAACTTATTAAAAACGTAAAAGTGTTAATTTCACAGAAGTTCATTTATTAACAAAAAATCAATTTATAATTGCAATATAACGATATAACAACAAAACAAAATAATTAAAAGTATTTATAAGAAATAATATTATAGCTTAGTATTTGGTATGAGAAAGAGCACACATTCTTTGATTTTAGTCTTTAAAAATGTTATTACTAGTTAAAAAAAAGTTCATAAATTGGAATTTAAAGTTCAACTCTCCGGTGTTTTTATAATGTCCATTTCTCGATGACCTCACTAGGTTGAATATTATCAACAATATCCTTTGAGGAATAAAGAAGCATTAATGAATTTAGCCTATCACTACCCATCGTCGTACGCAAATAAATTCAGAACTATTTTAAGTTTACTAAATGACTGTTCACAAGAAGCCGACGACACAGGAGCAGATAACATGTAGCAAACTTGTTTGAAGGTTAACGGAATCACATCTCATAATTTGAATACCTCTTTGACAATATCGTCGAAATTTTAGCATTTCTCACAAGCAAAAAGAAGAATTTGCAGTTCCGATAAGTAGCAGTCCACATCTTCTTAAAAAAAACCCCATCTAATTCTATAATAGATTTGACTAATTCTATGGTGACATTTGCTCAAGAAGCGGGGATTCTTAAAATTTTTAAGAAAGGTTCAATTCAAAAATGGTCAAATTATCTGTTAAATTATCTTTTACGTGCGAATTAAAAGAAGCATTTTGAACTCTTTTCAATAAAATGTTTCTAGATCAAATACAAAAACAGTTTCAGAATTTTCATCAATTCTCTTCGGTAACCGACGCGTTCTATTATGTTTCAAAAAATCGTTTTCGGGACTTATCTTTAGTTTTTCAGCAAATGAAGTCATCATCGTTCGTTTCTTGAAATAATTCCAATGTGCTTTGAATCAGTAATGAAGCATCAAAAACGTTTAACTCTTCCGCCTCTAGATTTTCGGTAAAATTTTTAACATTTTTGAACATGACGAACTAATAAAATCAAAATCTAAGATCTAAGAGAAGCAGAGGTTAGACTATTGTTATCAAAAGAACTGGCATCGCTTTTTATTCCTTTTATTCCTTCTAAAGCATTTACAATGCCTTCAAAAGATATCCACACAGCCTTTATGTTTCAGCTCTAGCAGTCCATCGAGTTTTTGACAAATTTTTCAATTGCAAGGAGTTTTCAATGTTTTTGAATTTATCTTGCATACATTGAAAACGTTTTGTACTACTATAGAAAAAACAAAAAATGCTTCCAAAGTATTAAAAAACTCTTTGATCAGCACGCTTGAATTGCATGCTGTTTCAACGAAAATATTTATACGATGCGCTTGATTGGACGAAAAGGTAATCCCTTAATTCCCAAAGTTCTCGCAACATCGACTAAAATTTGCAACACTTTTAACTGATACTCTCTTGATACTTTCTTGTACTTCTTGAATGCTTTGTTGTCTCTCAGCTTTGACCAGCAAAACGTTGACGTGAGCTCTTCCATTAACAAAATTGCAATAATCAAGTAAAACCGTCTTATGTGATTCAGAAGTGAAATGTTGAACCAATTTTCCTTCTCTTTGTGTACCCCGACTCTTCATTTTATTCCACTGACGAACACCCACCGATACCCATTCCGGATTAGCAAACTGTCTTTGAATTCCTTCTGAGAATAAAATGCAAGCAATCTCGAATTGCTTATCGCATCGCTTTCTTTCACTACTGAACGCGCAGCTTAAGATCAGTCCAAATCCTTGTATGCATTCCAAAAAAGAATAATCAGAATACTATGTGAAAAATTGTATGTGATGTATGATTTTAAAATTGTGTTGTATTAGGCCCCTGATTATAGAATTGCTGAGTTGAGACAAAAACGCTTCCATTCATGTCTTTTTGGGTGAGATGACTTGACTCGGCAGTTGGCAAATCTACCGACAAATTGCCGACTTGTTATTTTTTTGGGCAGTAGATCGGCTATGTCAAACACTTCCGTTCGTGTCTTTTTGGTTGTGTTGACTTAACTCGACAAATCTACTTTGGTTTTCTTCCTCGATTTGCCGACTCGGGAAAATCTTGGGGAGGAGCTGAACCCCAAGCCTTCGGCTGATACCTGATAGTTGATGCCTATTATTATTATTGATATTATTGAGGAAACGACACACTTGACATTTTCAGTGTTCCAACTTGTGTTGGTCTGAAAATTTCGTAAAAATGTTTTACATACATACCAGGTGCTGCTGCGTCCATTTTTTGCGATTTCCGCAAAACATGCTAAAAATACTTACGAGGTCCTGCATTTTTTAACTGACGATATGTTATCTTATCCACGTGCGATACAGTGAAGAGATATTTGATGCGACACTTGCGAATCTGTCACAAGGTGCTCGCAAGCTTCTCACAAGCTCCTTGCAAAATTCTCGCACAAAAACTTTTAACTTTTTCAAATGATTTTGTGCGAGAAGAGTTTTTTAATCGAGTAAAACAGCAAAGCGTACGGTGCGCATTTTTTTGAATCTCGAATCGCTTATCGCATCGCTTTCTTTCACTACTGAACGCGCAGCTTAAGATCAGTCCAAATCCTTGTCTTTCCGCAATAAGGAAGGCGGGGTTTATACACAATTTTTAAGAGCTCAAAAAATTGTCTGGAAATGTAAACTAGCCCTACAACGATATTTATTATGTTTTGTAATACCTCATAAATTAGCACATTGGATGGCCTCTATTATCTGGGGATGAAAATCATAAACAATGATTAATTTTAGTTTAAAACACATTGCCAGCTATTATATTGTCAACAATAAAATAGCAAAAGCACACGCAATGATGTTCTCAGAGTTCTGAAATGCTAACTACTAGCGTAAAAAATCCACATAACAATCAGCAATAGATTCAAGCTAAGTTCCTATGTAATCAAATTGGAGTTAATAGAGTGCCAGCGTACTGTCAATCATTCCGCGCCTTCATCGCGAATAATTAGACACCTCGCATCATATCAGTTAAAATTTAATTCTACTTCAATAAAGCTCTAACAAGCTATGGCATCACTTTCTCTGAAGTGTTAGTGTTGCATGTTGTAACAATTTAGCTTGTATGAGTCTCATCGACACAATTGTATCAACCTCCGCTCTCAAATCAAAACAATGTGCAGTTTGCCACTAGTGATATTCCCATTCCCATTTGTTGACGGCAACGCCGACCGGTCAGCGACGCTTTATAAAACATTTATAAGCTCCATAACTATTATTAAGCCAGTTTCTCAGGCCTGGTATGGCGTGCCAAATTAATACACGGTCAAGTTCAGTATGTTCTTGATCTTGTATTACATAGAGTCGGCTAACTATAGCTCTGAATTATTTTTCCACATATAAAGCGAACTTGGAAGGTTTCCATTTTCAGTTAACAAAAGCTATTGAATCATCATGACCGTGGAATTTGTGAATTTAGTAAGTGCGCCAAAATCATTGGATACAAAGTTTTTCCAAGAAGTTCTCGAAAATGCCCTGCTTGAATCATTTGTTACAATGAAAAAAGTTTCCTTTGAAATGGGAAGCGGTGGTGGTGACAATTACTGCAGTCAGATCTATAGAGTTCGACTGACATTTCAGCGAGGGACAGAGCCAGTAGAAAGTATTTTAGTTATAGTGAAGAGTATCCCATTGACTGACCATACTCAGTTCTTGGACCATTTAAGGGTTTTTCTCAAAGAGAAGATCTTTTACTACAACATACTGCCAAGAATGGAGATTTTAATGGACGAAGTTAAATTTGGGCCAAGGATATTCCACAGTCTCAGAGAGCCCATAAACACTCTTGTGTTCGAGGATCTGTCGGTTCTGGGTTACGTCATGGGAGATCGAGAGAAAGGACTCGATTTAAGTCATAGTCAAATGGTTTTGAAAAAACTGGGTCAATTTCATGCAATCTCAATGGCTTTACAGAAAAAGGTTTGTAAACATCACTACACAATAAAAGTACAAAAAAAAAACTGTTTGTGTCTTAAATTTCAGGACCCTTCCTCAATGAACACCTTCCAATTTGGAATGACATCTGAAAACGCCGTCAATAATTCCGATGTTTATGGAACTTTCTTTGGCAATAATCTTCAAGGTCTTATTGACACGATCAGCAAATGGAAAGGCTACGAGTCCATTGTTACAAAAATAAAAAAGTACGCAGCGAACTTGAAACAAAATATTATTAAAACTCAACAACCGATTCCTGGAGAGCTCAAGGTTCTGAATCATGGGGATCTTTGGGTGAATAATTTTCTGTTTAAATATGCTAAAAACGATAGGAAAGAAGTGGAAGACGTTATCTACGTTGACTTTCAAATGAGTGTTTACGGTAGTCCAGGCATTGACATTAACTATTTCCTCTACACCTCGTTGCAACTTGACGTTCTAAAGTACAAACGAGATGAACTTCTGAAGACCTACCATCGTGCTTTGTGCGAAACACTGCAATCGCACAATGTCAAGGAAATTCCGAGTTTCGATAACATCTTGACAGAAGTGCGAAGAAGAGAGAGCTACGGATTTTTTGCAAGCTTTGGAATTTTTCCAACAGTTTCTATGGATAAAGCTCAATCAGGAGACAATTCAATTGATAATTTCATGGACGAAGACTTTGCGAGGAAGAAAATTGAAGTAATGTTTTCTTCAGATAGAGTTGAGAGTACGTTTAGGTATACTCTAAAGAGATTCGACGAATTGGGCATATTAGATTAAGGGATAATCAGTGTAATTTTTGATTCTTAAAATTGTGCGAGTATTAATCTTGAAACTGTGAGCCTATTTGTAAGTTTTATTTTTTTAGGTGACGAATAAAAAGAAGCCTTTGTTAAGAGTTTTTAAATGTCTTGATGTCTGAAGTTGACATGACTTTTTTCTCTCGCTTTTCACTAAACTATAAACAAAACAAATAGTACTTGACCTCTGCCCAGGAGTGAGATGACAGGAATGTTCCGCAAACTGGATGATTTGTGTATGTTGAAGTGCGCAAATAAGCATTGTAAGGCAAACAGTGGGAACTACTGAAACTTTTTTATTTGATTTAAATTTAGCTATCAGCATTTTTAAGGCTGACGAGTTTTTGCCGGATACCCACTTAAGCATTACAAAGTTTTATCACATTTTCTAAGCCACATAAAATACGCTTTCCATAAAATAAAAGCTTTCATACTTAAGCATTACAAAGTTTTATCACATTTTCTAAGCCACATAAAATACGCTTTCCATAAAATAAAAGCTTTCATATCTAATCTTTGGAATCAACAAGTTGATCTTGATTCAACTTTTCTTCTCTAATTACTTCTAAACAAATATCTATAGTCATCTACCGCGTAAACTACTTGTTTAGTTAATAAAGAGTTTATTGAAGTACATTTATTGAAGGACATATTTACCTACCGAGCTCATACATTTCACTGCCTTTTAATAGCTTTCATGAGTAGGTGTGTTCTTGCTCAAGCTGCATAGTTTCACAAAAATCTTTGTATGTAAGACACAACAAGAGGTTATATCGCATATCTTACCTGTAAATATTTGAATAAGCGTATTAAGTTATTAATGCGTGCAAAAACTAAAAACATGTCAAATTATACACCTGCGTGACGTTTTATAGACAACTCTACTTTACTAAGAACGACGATTTAAAATAGTTTAGTCTCTTTATCATATCCACACGTGAAGCCCGTCTTCAAAATTGTTAGAAAGTCTTTTTTGCTGTTTATTCGAGAAAAATGGTGATCACAGAGAGGAATGGCTTGGACATTCCGGAACACTTGAATATTGAGTTCTTCCGGAATTCACTCGAGAACGGTTTCAGTTTATCGCATGTGATCATCGAAAAAATTGAATTTTCTCTGGCCACTTCCGGAGGTGATTGCTATTGTAGCCAAATCTATCGTACCAAGATTCGATATTCAAATGGAGATGAATCCAGCACAGTTTCGTTGATCGTTAAGTGCATTCTAGTAGTTTTGTCAAAATCAAATATATTTGCAAGAGAGCTTATGATGTATTCTAAGGTGCTGCCGGTTATTGAGAAAATGCTTGTGTCGCAACAAATAGACAAGCAAATCTGTCCAAGGTAGTTTTGCAAAAATAAATCAAGATCAGTGTACAAAACGATGCTTTTTGCTTCAGGTTAATCTATTCGCTGGAGCAACCAATAAAAACTTTTGTATTTCAAGACCTTAATGATCTTCATCTTCAACTTGGTAATAGAAATCATGGACTAGATGAAGATCATTCTAAAATAGTTCTGAAAAAAATTGGACGGTTTCATGCAGCCTCAATGATCCTCGCCAGAGATGTAAGTGTTTGTAAGTGGAGAACGACGCACGTGGCGTAGACTGAGAAATTATGTCATTTGATTACTTTAGGACCCCAACCTGATTCGAAATTTCAACCATTCAATGTTTACCAATAAATCCGAAAACAAGATTAGAGATGCTTTATTTCGAGAGAACATCGGGGACATGGCTGAACTGGTTCAGAAATGGGATGGGTTCGAAGATATTGCTCGAAAGCTACTCAAAATCAAGGATTTCTTCTACGAGCGAGTGGACCAATGCGAAGCCGAAACAGCAGCGTTTAAGGTGTTAAATCATGGCGATCTTTGGGTTAACAACTTTATGTTTGAACATGTGAATGGGCGTGTCGTGGATTTATTACTTGTAAGTACGATAGACCTTTACCCCTAGGAAATATTAAATTGCATTTTTTTTTTCAAATTATTAGATTGACTTCCAAATAAGCTACTACGCAAGCCCCGCATTTGATCTTCACTATTTTCTGAACACAAGTGTTGAGCTGGATGTACTCATAACAAAGCGATATGAACTTTTGAGAACATATTACATGGCTTTTAAGTCTACATTGAAGCTATTTGAATATGAAAACATTCCAACCTGGGAAGAGCTGAAAAACGAAATGAGGGCCAAAGAGTTTATTGGTTTCTGGGCATTTGAGGCTATTTTACCACTGATCTCAATGGATAAGACAGCTTCAAAAGATAATAGAATAGAAGACTTTGGCAATGAGGAGGGTGCACGGATGAAGCGACAGCAAATGTTTACTTCAGAAAGGTTTTTGAACACAATCAAGTATTCCTTGGACCGATTAGATGAATTGGGAGTTTTGGATTGACGAACTATAGCTTAAGTCATATAATTTATGTCACGGTTGCCGCTTCCAAAGCAAAAAAAAAAAAGAAATCTTTCGAAGTTTTCTAAAATAACTTTTTAAATCAATGCAGAGCTTACTTTGGTAGAATTTAAATAAATATGTAGTTACCTATGAACTTGTTCCAAATAAAGAAACTTACGCGGTAGTTCTTACTAACTCATATTGAGTTCTTTTTCCAATGGAGACAGCGTATTTTATACATATATGTATACAAATTTAGTAGAAGCTTTATCAACCGACAGCTCACTTGGGCGGACAATCCCCTTGAGCGGACTGTTTATTACTATCGTAAGTTGAAATCCTAAAAATGTCCACCTGCTAACCTAGAGGTTCGAGGTTCGAATCCCAGCAGAGGCAAAAAAAAAAGAGTTTTTTCCCGGGTATTGCCTTTCGCGAGGAATTGGCAAGTCTTTAAAAAAGGAACAGGACGTTTGGCAGCAAATGAAAAATGGTACTATGTAGGAGAATCGATCGAAACCGTTAGGGAATACCAATACCTAGGTTTTACTGTGCCAAGCAATATAAACATAGAAAAGCACCTGGAAGGGACCTTAAATTCTCTGCCGACTCCGAACGGCTAATTGAGAAAGCGCTTTTCATGGGAATGAATTAACTATCGGAGAATTTGCCAGTTCCTCGCGACAGGCGATAGGCGTGAAAAACGTTTTTGCTTTTGTTGGGATTTGTGGTACCCGTGGCGTGATGGTAAGAATGTCAACCTGCTAACCCAGAGGTTCGTGGTTCGAATCCCAGCAGAGGCAAAAATGTTTTTCCATGGGAATCGCCTTTCGCGAAGAATTAGCAAGTCCTCCATTAGTAAATTCATTGCCATGAAAAGTGCTGTTCGGAGCCGACAGAAAATTGTAGGTCCCCTCCATTCCCTCACAAGGTATGGTTGTGAGAAATGCGCTAGGCTCAGGGGTTCCTCGCTCTGTTGCGCCACCCTATTTTTTTTTAATTTAAAATAAAAAAACTATCTACCCTTATAACATTACAGAACACAGTGCGAGCATTTATATACTTTTGAATTTTTTTTAATCGAAATGTAGGGGAAAAACAGTGTCAGGTAGAGCATTTCGCCTTGGGGTTGTGCGACTAAAATACTAATCTCTATACTTGAATGTATATACGTCCGAAGTTGGGTTCAAGGTAAAACTGATGAGCATTCCTAGCAAGGTGGGCGTTGCGGTTAAATAGCTTCAGGAGGGTAATGCAACTGGCTATTTCACTAGAGCACTGTTTGTGAAAAAAGAGATAAAGGAGACTGAGACAGGTGACGTTTCGACGATGTTCAAGAGAATCAATCGATTCTACGATTGAACTATCACCTATCAATTTCAACGCTCTATTTTGTACCCTATCTAGTAGGTGCAAAGATGTTTGGGGAGCACCAGACCAGATATGGGAGTTATACTCCAGTTTTGGGAGGATGCAGGCCTTATAAATTGCAGCCAGATCATGGATCAGAAGAAGTGAAGAACTTCCTGCATCGTCTCGAGAAGCCTATAAGCATTTAGCAGCGTTTTTTTGCGACTTTTATGTCATCATTCCGTCCAACGAAGATCATTGCTTACACGCATACCAAGTACAGACAGGTTTTCGGTTTTTTTGATACAGGTACCATTTATGGGAGTGGCGGATCCAGGATTTGAGCATGGGGAGGGTCTATTATTCAAAATTTTATTTATATATACGAGGTTTAGTAGATTCAATCAGAAATTATTAACATGATTTTGGCGTCGATTGCTCATATACATACATATGTATGGACAAAGATTCGACGGAGCTCCGGCAATGAGTGTCCAATTCATTGGTGCACAGGCTCATCTGAGATCGTATTTCCCCCTGACAATTTATGTGCATTGCGCTGCATCCGCCTATGATTTATGTATATTGGCAATGGGGGAATGTTAAGCTTCAACGACCAGAAACAGCATTGAATTCTATTCGGTTTTTACGACCTAATATAACAATGCTGTCAAGGTCAGAATTTGATGAGGCTATCACACGCGACCGTTCCAGTTCCACATCCAAAGGCCAGGAACGTGAATTTGAAAACGAATATGAAAAGCTGAGGTTCGAGTCGTCAGCAAAACAGTTAAGAATTTTCAGACAAGAGATCATTTATGAAAATGAGGAAGAGAGTCAGAGACAAAACGGTCGTTGAAAGGTAGTTTCTAATCTAACGAAGAAAAGACTCATCGATACAAAAAGCACGCATTTTCGATAAAAGAGCCTGATGCCAAACCATATCAAATGCTCAAGCGCAATAATCTTACTTTCTCCAAAACAATGTAAAGATTGTTTCAACTTTTCGGTGAGATGAGCCATCAAATCACCTGTGAACCGTTTGCTACGAAAGCCGTACTGACGGCCATTAAGAAATACTAATAATTCAGAAGATGACGGTTTATCAACGTTTCCATGACCTTAGAAAGAAGGGACGTTAGTGCAATTGGACGGTATTTGGAAGTTGAGGAAGATTCGCCTTTTTTAGGGACCGGCTGGACAAAAGCAGTTTTCCATCTGCTCGGGAAAAGCCCAGCAGATGGAAATGGATTTCATCTTTCTTAGTTAGTAGATCTCTAAAAGTGTCTTTTAGCAATACTTTAACTCAGCGTAGGGTAAACCGTCCTATTGTTGGCACCCAACGATTGGCACATACCTCATAAAAGACTTAAATATATCGGATCTTAAATTTTTTTTATATTTTCTTTTTAATACTATCCTTACTTATTTCTGCATAGTTTGGCATCATTTCCCCCCCCCCCTAAAGGTTGATAGCCGTGGAAATACAGCTGTCAAAAATGTTACCTTAATTTCGCGCCAAATTTTAGTTAAACCTTGTGATATGCACAAGCAAAGTGGAGCGCTTATTGCGAAGGAAAATAGTGGAGAAGAGGTCAATACCGTTGTGAAGTTTTGTTTTTTTAAATAATTAAATTGCAAAGAAAAGGTAAGCTAGTTTTTTTTTTTAAATTTCAATTAAAATATAGTATTTATCAGGGGTGCTAACTATTGGATTGAAATTTCAGGCCTAGGCCAGTGATTGGCGCATGCCAATCACTGGAAAGGGTGCCAATCATTGGGTTGATTGGCACTGTGCCAATCTTTGGAATCCATGCCAATCATTAGCAAAAATGTCAATCACTGGGTTGATTGGCACTATGCCAATCATTGGACACGTAATAAATTACCAAATTGGTAGTTCTTACCAATTTTCCTTACAAATCCAATGTGCCAATCATTGGATTGGCTACTGCCAATGATTGAAAAATTGTGCCAATCATTGGGTATGTAGACATTGATGAACTTTTTATTCATTAATTAATCTTTTATTGTATGAATTAAGCTTCCGTTTACTTTAATAAAGAAAAAAATATGTCAAAAAATTAAAAATCCAAAAAATGTGGACTGTTTTCTGTTATTCGAAATTATTATGGCCCAAAAAAGTTGAGATTTCGCTTAAGGTGCCAATGATTGGGTGGTTCACCCTATATACTGTTTTTCTGGAGTTCAACAAGGATCCCATCTTGGACCCACCATTTTTATTGTTTTTATCAATGATATCGCTAGCCATTTTAATAACTGTAACTACTTAATGTTTGCTGATTATTGATTATGATTATTTTTTTTCTGCACTTAAATTTTCATGAAGATTGCTGAATTGGATCTAAACAGTTTAAATACTAGTTGCCGTATTTATAAAGAAATTTTAATGGCTAACACACCTCTTAAATGGCCTCTTCTGTATTTCAAAGTAATTTCATTTCATCACATCTTCTCCAAAATGTATAAACCTCTTGTATCTAATCTTTTCGGAATTATCAACTGAAATCATAAAGTTTTAATACATACGTTGACCTTAATTTAAATCTTCTTCTCTAATTACCACAAGATAAATATCCATAGTAATCTACTTACGTTAGCAACCCATATAGTCTGCCAGCTTTCGAATACCCATTTGATGCTGCCTAAAAATATAAAGTTTAAAATAAAGCCCACAATCACATTTCCAAACAACGAACTCACATACTTCATTGCCTTTAAATATCATTTCATAAAAAAGGTGTGCAGGTCATATACAAGACAAAACAACAAGAAGTTATATATCTAGTATCTTACCTGCAAATATTTGAATAGCCGTACAAACGCTTGCAAAAAGAAAAATAACAAATCAAATTATATCCCTGGTGTGATGTTTTATAGACACTTCTAGTTTACTAAGATACGACTCTTTGACTATTTCGAGTTATTTAGTCATTTTATCATATCCAAACGAGAAACTCGTGTTCAAAAGCGTTGGAAAGTCTCTATTTGCTGTTTATTCGAGAAAAATGGTGATCACAGAGAGGAATGGCTTGGACATTCCGGAACACTTGAATATTGAGTTCTTCCGAAAATCTATCGCGAACGGTTTTAATTTATCGCAAGTGATCATCGAAGAAATTGAATTTTCTCTGGCCACTTCCGGAGGTGATTGCTATTGTAGCCAAATCTATCGTACCAAGATTCGATATTCAAATGGAGATGAGTCCAGCACAGTTTCGTTGATTGTTAAGTGCATTCTAGTAATATTGTCAAAGTCAGAAATATTTGCAAGAGAGCTTAAGATGTATTGTAAGGTGTTGCCGGTTATTGAGAAAATGCTAGTGTCGCAACAAATTGACAACCAAATCTGTCCAAGGTAGTTTTGCAAAAATAAATCAAGACCATTACACAAAACGATACTTTTTGCTTCAGGTTAATCTATTCGCAGGAAGAACCAATGAAAACTTTAGTTTTTCAAGACCTCAATGAACTTGGTTTTGAGCTCGGTAACAGAAACCATGGACTAGACGAAGATCATTCTATACTGTTTATGAAAAAAATTGGACAATTTCATGCAGCCTCAATGATCCTTGCCAGAGATGTAAGTGTTTGTATAGTTGAGAACGACGCAACGCGGCGTAGACTGAGAAATGATGTCATTTGGTTTCTTTAGGACCCCGACCTCATTCGATATTTCAACTATTCAAGGTTTATGGGTAACACCGAAAACAAGACCAAAGACGCTTTGTTTCGTGGAAATATCGGATACATGTTTGAACTGGTTCAGGAATGGGATGGGTTCGAAGGTATTGCTCAAAAGTTGCTTACGATAAGAGATGAGTTCTACGACCGCATGAAGCAATGTCTAACTGAAGCAACAGCATTTAAGGTGTTAAATCATGGCGATCCTTGGGTGAACAACTTTATGTTTAAACATGTGAAAGGACGTGTCGTGGATTTATTACTTGTAAGTACGATAGACCCTTTCTGGACATGTTTAATTAAAAAGTTTTTAAACTATTAGCTTGACTTCCAAATGAACTACTACGGAAGCCCCGCATTTGATCTTCACTACTTTCTGAACACAAGTGTTGAGCTAAGTGTACTCAGATCAAAGCGATATGAACTTTTGAGAACATATTACAAATCGCTTAAATCTACATTGGAATTATTGGAATATGAACACATTCCCACTTGGGAAGAGCTGAAAAATGAAATGAGGGCCAAGGAGTTTATTGGTTTCTGGGCTTTTGAGGCTATGTTACCACTGGTCGCTATGGATAAGACAGCTTCAAAAGATAGTAAAATCGAAGACTTTAGTAATGAGGAGAGTGCACGACTGAGGAGACAACAAATGTTCAATTCGGAAAGGTTTTTAAACACAATCAGGTACTCCTTGGACCGATTAGATGAATTGGGCGTATTGGATTGAGGAATAACAAGTTCAAGTAAAATGATTTACTAAAATTGTTCAAAATATAAACGGAGAATTTATATTGTAAGAGTTTGTGAAGCCGATTATTAGCTTATTATAAAATACCACTACTAGAATGGTAATATTGGGTGTTTTCTTTAAAAGTTTCACTCACACTCACTACACAATTCAATTTATTTATAAACTTTCCTTCACTTCAAAATAAAATATTTCATTAAAGCTTTCAAGATTTTCATTAATACATAAGCATGAATGGTTCAGAATTCGGAGCAACATATGTGCTGTTTGCTTTGAAGCTACTGAACATTTTAACAATTTTTCGCTAATAGCAAGCTAAATTGCCTACGAACATGCTGTTGTCATGTGTTATTTGTTCTATGTAGTATTTGTGTAGTTAGTCTTGTGGTGTATCAGCCAAATGGTCTTTGTCGCCCGGCTGCAACCCGCCCTACTCCGCAGATTTATGTGTGGAGTAGGTTTCATGTAAATGTAAATGTAAATTGCCTACGAACAACATAGCTTTTATTTCAGTCTAATATTCTCACGGGAACAGGAATGAAAACTTGCGGAAAAGGGAACTCGAAAACCACTGAATCGATTTGAAAAATTGTCTCAACATTTTGATGCTTCATTATTCCTCAAGAGCATTGACTATATTTCATCCCCATGATCCCATGGGTACTTGACCAGTAACTAAAAGCATCGGGCAATTTTCAGGTTATCCTAATTGGTGTTTGTTTGTTTTTTTGTCATACAAAACAACGCTTCGAATGAGTAAGACCCAAGCAATGCTGCGCCCGAGCGGGTAAGCTAGTTGTAAATATTTAATTTTTTTTTTGTTAATATCCATTAGAAATAAAGGGTTTTTCGACGCTACAAAAGTAGAGCGCCAGGCTCCATATTTCTTGCCGCTCTTTTGCCATTTCATGATGGAAAGATATACGAGCCAACAACGAGTTGAAATTATTTTAAATTTACTACCGAAATTCGGGGTCAGTGGACTCAACGTCAAGAGCGCTACGTCCAATTTATGGTCGTCATAATCGTCCTAGCAGATCAACAATTGAGCGTCTAGTGGAAAAATTTGAATCCACAGGCACAGCACAAAATGTTCCCGTGCCAGTGAGACAAAGTGCCCGTAGTGTTGAGGCTTCAGTTGCAGAGAGCCCAAATGTGTCTATCACACGTCGTTCTCAAGCGTTGGGCATCTCTGTGACGTCGTTGTGGCGAATTTTGCGAAAAGATCTTAGCCTACATCCTTACAAGATTAAATTGACGCAAGAACTGAAGCCGCTTAACCACCAGAAGCGTCGTATGTTCGTGAATTGGGCTGAGCAACAACTTGAAAATGATTCGGATTTTCATCGATAAATCATCTTCAGCGATGAGGCTCATTTCCGGCTGAATGGCTTCGTCAATAAACAAAATATGCCGTATTGGTCGTGCGATTTGATACCGTTAGACTATTTCCTGTGGGCCTACTTCAAGTCTATGGTCTATGCCAACAAGCCAGCGACGATTGATGAACTTCGTACGAATATCGAACGTGAAATTGCAGAAGTATCGGCCGATTTATGCTTGAAAGCCGTCGAAAATTGGGTTCAGCGTCTGGACTTCCGCAAGCGTGCCTGTGGTGGCCATGCTAAAGAAATCGAGTTGCATACATAATTGCATCTTATACAGGAATAAAGAATTTCATGGATATCCAAAACCGTTTTCGTTTTATTTAAATTAATTTTATTTTATTTTATTTTCAGCGCTCTTATTGAAAAACCCGATACGAATAATAATTGTTAAGAGATAAAAGTTTGGACCATCTACAACTTAATAAAACAATAAAACACTACATATACATATTTAGTTATAACGATAACGAAGAAGTTGAAAAAAGTAGGCTGCAGATTTTGTTGGCTTGTACTTATGTCGACATGTATAGCAAACCTACAGTCTGAACAGCTTGAAGTTTAAGGAGTTTCTGGACACCCTTTATATGTGTGTCTTCATGCTATCTCGAGATGTCTCTGTATGAACCGTAAAAGATTGATAAACTGATCAGTTGATCAATCTTCTGAGGTTCATACAGATATATCATTTGCAAAATATAGAACAATTGATTGAAAACAAGTTTCACCTATATCTACACCTTTTCTTATCTT
This sequence comes from Melanostoma scalare, assembly GCA_949752695.1. Classification (NCBI taxonomy): domain Eukaryota; kingdom Metazoa; phylum Arthropoda; class Insecta; order Diptera; family Syrphidae; genus Melanostoma; species Melanostoma scalare. The sequence goes on from OX456985.1 coordinate 3,226,020, forward strand.
ATCGCAGTGTAGGCTTCCAGCAAATGTCAATCTAAGTAAAAGTCTTATACTGCTGTTCCACTGCTTTAAAATGTTTAGTTTATTACACTAACTAAATTTCACAAGCACATTCTATCAAATTCCACATGTACTTAAGTTTCGTAAATATTCCTACGATTCACTATCAGTAATAATATTTTTGACTGTGCCGAATGATTTAGTCACTTAATAGTACCCAAACGTGAAGCTCGTATATAAAATATTTTGATAATCTTTGCCTGCTATCTACTTAAGAAGTATGGAAATTATTGAGAGGAATGGGTTGGAAATTCCCGAACACTTGAATATTGAATTCTTTCAAAATACTCTTGAAATCGGATTCAAGTTGACGAATGTGATCATCGAAAACATTCACTTTTCTTTGGCTACTTCCGGAGGTGATAACTATTGTAGCCTAATTTATCGTGCTAAGGTTCGGTATTTAAGTGGAGATGCATCAAGCACCGTTTCCTTAATTGTCAAGTGCATTTCTGTCGAAGGTGATCGTGAGATTCTTGCTCGAATGGACATTTTTGGAAAAGAATTCACAATGTATTCCAAGGTGCTTCCGGCTATTGAAAAAACGCTTGTGTCACAACGAATCGACAAACAAATCTGTCCAAGGTAGGGTGATAAAATAAATCAAGATCAGTACACAAAACGATGCTTTTTGTTTCAGATTGATCTATTCCCAGGAACAACCAATGAGCACTTTAGTTTTTCAAGACCTCAATGATCTCCATCTCGAGCTTGGTGATCGGAATCATGGACTAGATGAAGATCATTCTAAAATGGTTATGAAAAAAATCGGACAGTTTCATGCAGCCTCAATGATCCTCGCCAGAGATGTAAGTGTTTGATTTTTTTTTAAATGACGCACGTACTCAGATTTCCTGTCATTTGGTTTTTGAAGGACGTTAAGCTTTTTCGAGATTTCCACAAATCAGTGTTCGACAAGGACTCCGACAACGCAATCAGAGACGTCATATTTCGTGAAAACATCGGAGATATGTCTGAGTTGGTCCAGAAATGGGATGGGTTCGAAGATATTGCTCGAAAGCTGCTTACCATAAATAAGAAATTCTACGACCGCGTAAAGCAATGTGAAACCGAAGCAGCAGCATTTAAGGTGTTAAATCATGGTGATCTTTGGGTGAACAACTTTATGTTTAAACATGTGAATGGACGCGTCGTGGATTTATTATTCGTAATATTTAAACAAAAACTAGTAACACGGCCTCAAATTAAAACAAAGCTCTTGATTTTCAGATTGACTTCCAAATAAGCTACTATGCAAGCCCCGCTTTTGATCTTCATTACTTTCTGAACACAAGTGTTGAGCTTAGTGTACTCATATCAAAGAGATATGAACTTTTGAGAACATATTACAAGGCACTCAAATCTACATTGGAGCTATTGGAATATGAACACATTCCCACTTGGGAGGACCTGAGGAATGAGATGAGGGCCAAGGAGTTTATTGGTTTCTGGGCTTTTGAGGCAATATTACCACTGATCGCAATGGATAAGACAGCTTCAAAAGATAGTAAAATCGAAGACTTTAATAATGAGGAGGGTGCACGATTGAAGCGACAACAAATGTTTAATTCGGAAAGGTTTTTAAACACAATCAATTACTCCTTGGACCGATTAGATGAATTGGGAGTATTGGATTGAGGAACAAGTTTCAGTCAAATGATTTACGTAGTTGCTAGAATGGTTCAATATTCTAAAATAAAATTTTTCGCATTGTAGTTTCTGTTGACATGTACATTCGCCCGAAGAGGAGATAGCTTTCTTATGGCAGACGAGACGCTGCTGGTCACATTCTTTGTAAAAGTCTTCAATTTATCCGTCACCGTCTTTTCAGATCCTCTTAACGAAACGATTTTTAGTTAGGAGTATGATTTCGAACAATACAGAGAACACTACGGATGAAACTTTTCTTTGCACCACTAGGCTAGCGGCTCAAAAAAAAAAAAAAAACAACAAATATACTTAAAAAGACATCACAGAGTTGCAGCACCTCACTCGGATCTCAAGGATCAAGGATGAGGAAGTGGGAAGATTGGAGAGGTAGAGGGTTGGGCTGGTGGTTGTGTTATTGGGGTTGGGAACCCCCACTGAATCATTCGGAGCCCTGAGTAAATTCCAGGATGCTGTTCAATGAGAGGTTAGAGATGTCGCACAGTTCGTCGAAGAAGTATTCTCCGAGGGCTTATTTCCTATAGTATGGGCCAAGCTAGGGCACTCACAGAGGAAGTGGTAAGTGAAATGATCCTTCTTCCGCCTCTTCGTCTTGGCATCCTCTATACATAAGTCGGATGTGCTAATGCCAGTTCTCATTATCGGGATTCCCAACGAGCTGTTGCCCATGAGAATGCCAATCAACAGAGAGAAGTGAGGCCTGCTAAGCTGGAGCAGAAATTCAGTTTTTTCTTGGAAATATCTGTCCAAAGGTTTCTGGAGACCCAATATGTTTCTAAAGATGACCACCTGCCATTAGCGGTTTTTAGAAAATTGTGTTTTATTCTTGTTCTATAGTGGCTTTAGAACTGAGGTGTTTGTTTCGCTGGATTCGACTGCTGACCCGATTTTAGCTAGCTTATCCGCCATTTTATTACCGATTATGCCACGATGTCCTGGAACCCAAATTAAAGTTACGGTGTTCGTTGAGCTGAGGTGTCTAAGATTACTGCGACAGCTTTCTACTAATTTGGATTTTGTGATAATGGATTAATGGCTGCCTGGCTGTCTATGGTGATGTCAATATTTTTGTTGATCAAGTTTTGTGTAGCCAGGTGTTTTGCGGTTTCACACACTGCAAGTACTTCTGCTTGGAAGACACTGCGAAAGTCGGGGAGCTTTACTAAACGGAAAATATTACATATTATTAATATACATGTAAATATTTGTACGTAAGTAAAAGTCGTTGTTCAATTATTGTATTGATTAGGTTTTTTCCAATTTATTGATATACAATAATAAAGTGCAGAAAATAAGAACATATGAAAATACACGAAATTATAAATCAATTCTTCTCTGCTTTGCACGAATCATTCGATAACTTCTTTCACCTTAATGTCAATGTGCCTTTTAATGCTCATAAGAGTAAGCCCATTCAGCTTATTTTCGCCTGTAGAATTCCTAATCCAATATTTTAGACGCCTCAACGTGGAAAAACTACGCTCGCTGCTAGCAATGGTCGCAGCCAATGTTGCACCTATTTTCAAAAACTTGAAAATGTTTGGAAAAAGTGCATCGTTACAAAGATTTAATGCTTCTATAAATGTCTTTGGTTGAGTTTCTGGCCCAACCCAACGTCCAAAATAACACTTCATTTATTACGGTTGAAGCAGCTGCCTCAGTCGCTGTTGGCCATTGATTCATTATTACTTCCACGGTTTCATCAATATTCTCAACGTCTTTCCTGACCAATTTTTCAGGGATGGTATTTCCGATTATTGACAAAATTTTTTTGTGTTTCGCAAATCTGTCAGATATGGATGATATGAAGTGATCCAGGAAAAGTATGAATATTGATGTACGGTAATAATCTTCTGCTGAGCTGCTTTGGTAATTTTGTCGGTTTTTTTGACGATGCACAGTCCTGGAAACTTCAATTTTTTCTCCTATAGACTCGGCTATTTTTTCAGCATCAGCGAATATACTGATAGATATTGTACATTCTGATGATGATGAGTAAAAGTTTGAAAACAAGGACACAGTTGAGCAGAGAATTATGTTCCACAAAACTGTTTGCGCTCCGTCACAGTGACATTGAGCGCTCATTGAGATTTTTCTTTGTGGAACTGGCGTAATAGATCATTGTGATTGAAGCATTGTATTGACTTATGATACACGGACTGCTAGTTGCATTAATTCTCTATACAAAAGTTGGATAATAATAGGTGTGTTTCTTTACTGAAAATTCTCACGAAATGCACCGAAATTCGTCGAAAGTCAGTCTAATGCCGTTCCAGCACAGCGATTTTTCGTAGCAGTGCACAAAAGAGAGTGCTCACGAGAGAGTAAAAAATTTCCCCACCCTGTGAATTTCTGCCACCTAAATTTCTATGGACAGAAATCGTGCACAGCAAAAACAAATACAACAACTGTCAAACAGACATTTTTCCAAGCGTTGCTGCGAATGTTTTGTTCAAGGCGTTTCTTTACTTTTAGGACAATTAGGCTCTTTCAGAGAGTTTCTGAGAGTTTCTGAGAGAATTTTACCCCCACTCCTTATAATATGACAGATTGTGAATTTCTGTCCACAAAGTAAAGAAACAGACCTAATGATTGCACTTATTTTTGGTTACACTAGCCAATATCTTACTCTTAACTAAAACACTAACGACATCTGCTGTGATTTAGCTAGCGTGATTATTTAGCAGTGTCAAAAATGTTTCACTAGTTTTCCGCTGAAATGATGCTAGCTAGTATTGCTTAGAATAAGTGGAACCATCGTGAAGTTGGGTCCTAGCTCAATGTAGGCAAAACACAAACATACATGTATTTAAATACTGATTTGTGAAAAGCTCGAACTTAAATTTTAAATATGAAAAACAAATTTGCATCAATAAAAAAAAAAAAAAAAATAAATGAAGTGTTTAAATGATATTCGACTGAAATATTTTCGGGGGGGGTTTTATCCCCAAAACCCCCCCCTACGCTACGCCACTGGCGTTTTAACAACTTGAATTTTTGGAGACTCTTTTCGTACCTATTTGTTGAACTTTGTTGGAGGGCTGTGTCGCCAAATTTTCTGTTTGCCAACTCCAACGACGACTTTTACAACTTTGTTTGCCAAATACATGTACCTACAACCTACACGTACAAAGTACCTACACACTCTGCATTGAAAGTAAATTCCCGAATTCCCACAATACTGCTTGAGAGCAAACATTTTTGTGTAAAAAGTGTAAACACTCTCTCGCTTTTTCCATCCAAGGCTAAAAAAAGAAAACAAAATGAAAGAAAAAAAAAAAAAAGAAAATTCTTTCGAACGAACGTTCGGAAGGTTATCCTGCGTCACTTTGATCACTTAACCGTGACTTATTACATTTTTTGCACTTCACTGTGCAAATTGTTATTTGGTTCTTTGTCGAAAAACATCGCTTTCTCCCTCTCTCACTGTTTCTGTCTCTCTATTCCTCTGGTGCAGTATGAAGAACGCCAAACTGGGTATTTTTTGCCAATACCAATTTCTCGTTTGTGCCATCATCCTGGGGGTTGTTAAATTGAATCTTGTGTTTTACAAAGTTTTATCATCACCATCATCATCGTAAAAAGGATTTTGATTGTTTAGTTTGTGTGGAAGGATTCTCGAGAAACGAGAAAACCAAAACCAACAGAGACTACTGCTGCACGAAGAAGAGGACGTACTCACAAGGGATTTTATGTTCAAAGTGATTTTCCTTCTATTCTTTTTCTTGACCAGCGACCACAATATTGTGGCCACTGCAGTGCACCCTCAAAGTCCTTGATAGAAATTTATGATTTTTAATCGCTTTATAGATGTGCTTTATTTGTAATTTTTTTTTTTTGCTGAAATATATTGTTTCCAGAGAGATTATTGGTATCCAGAAACCAAAGAATGATGACGAAATTCTATGGATACAAACTCAAGCTCCCAAATGTTATTTACTATTGCAATCTCATCAAATATAATTGAACATGAAACGTTATTTCTATTCAGACTGAGATTTGTATTTATTGACTAAATCCGTTATTGTTTGGAAGCATAGTAAAGACGTCCATCTTGAACATCGAATGGAGTTCCCGTATAAATGAAAACCTTATTTGATGTAATTGCCTGACCCAGTCATTCCACATAGCTGTGCAGCATTAATAAGATTAAATTTCCATCTCCATTTTGTATCTCATTTATAGGCAAAAAGGCCGGAGTCCTAAATTTATATTAACAAATAGATCTAGAGATGCTGACCCAGTCCTAATGTAATTGAAGTTTGGCCGAATAGCATTTTACTAAGTTTGAGTTGGTGGTCGGTGGTCCACTCGGAGGCTTCAATCGAACATTACCTCATCCCATACTTATTGCTGGACGAATAGTGAAAATTGAATGTATGGCATGAGGTTATGGTGGGTGACGCCCTTGACAGTGGCATCCCTATGACGATGTACATAGAGTATAAGCACAATCCGTCTTAGGCAAGCACAGTCATTCATTGCATAACGAGCATAGGGACACCAACCACGTACGGACAACGACCAAAGCAGCCTCAATTTGAATTCGTTAAATTCTGGGTCAGTAATGCTGTTCATTCTCTCTGTCTTCTGATGGAATGTGTTCCACACGATGATTTTGATGTACATATTTCGGAATACCCATAGAGATATCTACGTTTGTTATTGGTTTGTTTGTTTGTTTGTGCTGTGTCTAGGGCTCTAGGCATGCAAAAAGAAATGTGCTCCTTTGTTTGTTGAATTCGTTTTATTTGCTGGACGAGGCAATGATGGGTTCAGCCGTTGTAATCATGTGGGAGGCTTCATCTCCATTATCGGAGGCACAATAAGATTTTGAAATGGAATTCTCTTTCAACAAAGTTATGTGTTCCACATCTTGGGATGCAATTGGGAGATTGTTTGATTTAGTGGTAGGTACTAACAGCAGAAATAGCAGATGCTGGGAGTTGAGATTGACTTTTATCTTATTGAAGTAAAAAGTTTGTCTAAAAACAAGAAATTTATATTAAAGTTTTAATATTCAGTGTGTATCCAAATTTTGCCTTAATTCTTATAAAACATAATTAATTTTCTCTTTCTCATCTCCGTTTGATTTCTTCTACAATAGTGATGCAAGCAAAGGTGTCATATGCTCCCCTAATCAGATGTAAGCAGGTCTTCTGCTGACAGTTACAAGTAAGAAAAAAGCGTTGTCAATGTTCCTTCAAATCTTAGAAATGAAAACGATCGCCTCGAAAGGGAATACATCAGAAGCTGCAAGAAAGGAGCAAAATAAATTATGCTCAATTCCAAGTAAAGACCACGGAGGACTTGTATCAGGAGCTAGAAGAAAATTTTGGCATGGCTGCTATTGCTATACTCCAGAAATACGACAAAACAACTGTCCAGGAGATTGGTTCACCGAAGTTCATTAACGATGATCAAGGACAGCTTCTTGAGGGCTACGACAACAGACGACGACATACCCGCGATCACAGTCGAAGAAGTTAGTGAGGTAGTTAAAAGCTCCAAAAAAGGTAAAACTAGTAGGCCACACGAGATACGAGTTTTGGAAGAATATGGAAGACATCTAACTTATAAGAGGGCTCATGATTCTCATCTCTAAGTTTATAGGAGGTGATAGTCTGCCCAAGCAATGGAGGCAGAGTAATTTTCTCCCAATGTACATTTTAAAGGTAAATACACGAAGTAGCGACAACTATACAGTTCGATGAAGCTAAGAAGACCATTGTTCTTGTATTCAGTCCACTGCTCTTTATTACAGACATTCACTACCTGTTCGGAAATAAAGTACATAACATCAACTGTTCTTCTCTGACAATGAATCCATATTTAGTAAAGATCCTCCATCTAGGGTCTTCAATCTCGCTGCCTATATTCAATCTCAGTATTTTCAATCCCGCGGAATCGGATAATTACTGGATCACGCATATAGAAATTAAAAGTAAAACAAAGCCCACAACCACTGAATCAAAACAATTATCCCAAGTTGCAGACCATATGCTAAGCAAAGCTGCTTTGAAATGAACTTAAGATTTTAGCCATAACCAACGCTCCATCAAATGGAAATGCGACGATATCTTTGTCTGAATCTAAGCTACTCTCAAGCGTATTTACGTATGGACGTAAACCTAAATCTAGCCAGTTCCTTCAAACTTCCAAATCACAGCAGTGTTTTCTAGTCGAGATCTTGGCAGTTACAAACGCTACAAAACAGGTATCCATGATCGCGCTATCAAACGCTGATATCACTTTTTTCGTTGATAGAAAAGCAGTATTAAAAGCGATTTCTGCCACTCTTGTCAAATCAAAGTTTGTTTCTTGCTGTCGCGAAGAGCTAAGGGTTCTTGGCACACAGCATAACGTTAGACTCTGCTGGGGTTCCCGGTCACAGTGACATACCGGGAAACGAAAAAGCGAACGAACTAGCGAGAAACGGATGAGCACTTGGCCCTTCTCTCATTGATCAATCAATCAGGGTACCACCCTGTGAAATTAAGCAGATCATTGGTAACAAAATAACACGAAAATCCAATGAAAGATGGGAATGCAGATTCCTGCGTCACTTCCAGAAAAATATGGCCAAAATACGATAAGAACGGATCTGAAGAGCTGCTATCCTTGAATAGAGGTTCATTACGATCGCTTATCAGTACTATATCAGGGCACAACCTACTAGCTACTATCTGCCACACCAGGAAAGAATTTCTAGGCAATTACTTCTTCAGCGAACTAGAAGAATTATCAGACACTGCAAGAAAAAACCTATTGAACTTCATTAAGGCCACAAAATGGTTGAAAATTGACCAGCAATAAGCTCATAGGTCTTAGGACGTTACAATACACCAGGGTATAACAATGGATCTACATTGACCTAAGTGTGGCGGAAATAAGATCAACCAACAGCCCATTTTCTAACTAGCCTATGGACGTTTTGGTATGTTATTGTACCACCTGTTATTTAAAGGCGTACACTCACCAAAAGGAAATAAGAAACTGGGTCGGATTTTTCAATTGCGAATTCATTGCGAGTTTTTATACGGAAAGGGATTCCGTAGTTCAAAATCACCATTCGAATGGGTTTCAAAGAGCGAATCAGAAAGAAGCCTTTTTACAAAGTTCTTTTTAGACGTGTGGTTTTCAAGAAGAAATAAAACGCAACGCATCCACTTTACTGTTGTGGTGGTCAAGAATTTATTTTTATCATAAAGATATTGTCTTTCTAAAAATATTTTCGGGCAAGTGGCGGCCTGCGCCGCGGCTGGGTCGCATAAATTCCAGCAGAGAGGCCCAATTTTCGACCACTTCTTGCAGCGACTTCCCATAATCCCACAAAAAATAGTCCATCCAGTGGTGTTATATTGCCCGATCTTGGTGGCAACTCAGAGGTTTAAGACTCGAAATTATGTAAAAATCGGCGGATAAATCAAATGACAGCTGTCAAAAAGACCAACTACGAAAAAAAGTTTTGCCAGATTAAAATCCACTCATCTAAAAAATACCATTTATATGAAACTAGCTGAGCCGCCCGGCTTTGCTCGGGTCTGTACTTTTAAGGTTCCAGTTCTCGTTTTTCCTCTTCAGCGGGAATTTGGGGAAGAAATATAAATCTGTCTTACTGTGGGACTAAGTGGTATCCTAATGCTGAATGAATTTTCGAAATCTGTCCAGTAACTTCTAAGTTTCCGTTCCCAACCCCGTTCCTGTGGGAATCTTCCGTTCCCATGGAAATATGTGAATGAAATGTAAGTCTATGTCACTGAGGGATAATGTAACATCCTAGAGTTGAAAGAATTTTTGAAATCGGTCAAGTTACTTTATGGTTCCCGTCCTCGTTCCCGTTTCGGTTCCCGTTGGATTATAGAGATGAAATACACGCCATGTTACTTAGGGATTATGTGGCATCCCAGTGCAGAAAGAATTTTTAAAATCTGTCCAGTAGCTTCTAAGTTTCCGTTCCCAACCCCGTTCCAGTGGGAATCTTCCGTTCCCATGGAAATATGAGAATGAAATGTAAGTCTATCTCACTGAGGCTGAGGCATAATGTAACAACTTAGAGTTGAAAGAATTTTTGAAATCGGTCAAGTAACTTTATGGCTCCCGTCCTCGTTCCCGTTTCTGTTCCCGTGGGATTATAGGGATGAAATACACGCCAAGTTACGGAGGGATTATGTGGCATTCCAGTGCAGAAAGAATTTTTGAAATCTGTCCAGTAGCTCCTAAGTTTCCGTTCCCAACCCCGTTCCTGTGGGAATCTTCCGTTCCCATGGAAATATGTGAATGAAATGTACGTCTATGTCACTGAGGGATAATGTAACGTTCCAGAGTTGAAAGAATTTTTGAAATCGGTCAAGTAACTTTATGGTTCCCGTCCTCGTTCCCGTTTCTGTTCCCGTTGGATTATAGAGATGCAATACACGCCATGTTACTTAGGGATTATGTGGCATCCCAGTGCAGAAAGAATTTTTAAAATCTGTCCAGTAGCTTCTAAGTTTCCGTTTCCAACCCCGTTCCAGTGGGAATCTTCCGTTCCCATGGAAATATGAGAATGAAATGTAAGTCTATCTCACTGAGGCTGAGGCATAATGTAACAACTTAGAGTTGAAAGAATTTTTGAAATCGGTCAAGTAACTTTATGGCTCCCGTCCTCGTTCCCGTTTCTGTTCCCGTGGGATTATAGGGATGAAATACACGCCAAGTTACGGAGGGATTATGTGGCATTCCAGTGCAGAAAGAATTTTTGAAATCTGTCCAGTAGCTCCTAAGTTTCCGTTCCCAACCCCGTTCCTGTGGGAATCTTCCGTTCCCATGGAAATATGTGAATGAAATGTACGTCTATGTCACTGAGGGATAATGTAACGTTCCAGAGTTGAAAGAATTTTTGAAATCGGTCAAGTAACTTTATGGTTCCCGTCCTCGTTCCCGTTTCTGTTCCTGTGGGATTATAGGGATGAGATAAAGTTTAAGTTACTGATGAAGGGCGATAATGTAGCACCTTTAGTGCTGAAATATTTTTTGAAATCTGTGGAGTAGTTTCTAATTTTCCGTTCCCAACCCCGTTCCTGTGGGAATATGGGAATCAAACCTTGACAGGAACCATCTCTGAACTAAACTTTGTCTACCCTGAAAATTTCATAAAAATCCGTTGGGTGGTTTAGGAGTTTACCCCGGACATACATACATACATACATACATACATCCTACTTTATATATATAGATTTATTAGTACATATGTATTTGAATCGTGACCGAAAACTGTGAGTAACTAACTACAGGTACAACAAATTATTAAGATATTTAAGCGATGGATTTTCTATCTAAGAAGCCAGCGACAACCCCCAATGCGAAGAGATAATCTTCCTATCCTCATACCAGTGGCGGATACCCATGCCCATATTACTCAAAATTTTATTTATATATACGAGGTTTAGCAGATTCAATCAGAAATTATTTACATGATGTTGGCGTCGATTGCTCATATATGTATTGCCAAGGATTCGACGGAGCTCCGGCAATGAGTGTCCAATTCATTGGTGCACAGGCTCATCTGAGATCGTATTTTCCCCTGGCAATTTATGTACATTGATCTGCACATAGCTTTAGTTTGGCAGTCAAGTGTCAGGAATCAAAAATGCATTAGGAAATATCGGAGCGATTGAAGTATTTTTTCACTGGCCTAAAAGACAAAACGTTCTACACCAAGAAATTTCAAAAATGACAAACAAAAGTGAGAAAAAAAAGAAAAGTTGAAGTCAGTTTGTCCTACCAGGTGGGCCCGGTCTCATGAAGTAGTTGGAAAGTACGTTGAATTGCAACCGGCTGTTATTGAATCTTTGGAAGAAGTCAATACTTCGAAAAATGCATTGCATCTTTTGACAGCGATTTCGACGGTTGAATTCCAAATCGCCTGTCACATTATGAAATCAGTTAATTCGATTGTTTTGCCTTTGAGTCGGGAATTGCAATCTAAAAACCAAGATCTGGGTGAGGCTACTAAGCTGGCAGATGACGCTTTGAATGAATTTACGTACAAACGCGAAAACGCAGATTCTATACTTTCCACGTTATTTATGAGCATGTTACTAGAATTTGTTCTGAATACGAAATCACAATGAAATTGCCACGCCGGCGCCGCCGTTGCAATCAACAAAAAAATCGTTGCAACGTTCAAGCACAAAGTATTGAAGACTACTACAGAATTTCTTTCTACATTCCGTTTCTGGATACGTTCATTTCTCAAAACTCAACTCAAAAGTCAGTTCTCGGAACACAAATCCATTTTCCAAAGTTTCGGGCAACTGTTTCTTAAACACGAATATAAACACGTCCGGACCCGAAAACCCCCCCCCCCCCCCCCCCCCCGTGGATCCGCCTATGCCTCATACAATACTTCTTTTATTGAGATCCTCTCTTATGCTTCCTCTAATGCTTCATCAATTGATCAGAGCCATAACAATGCAAAAATTAACCAATAACTTCAAAGTTTTCAAGCTGCCCAAAAACTGGGGAGTCCCCCAAATATGTAAAAGCTTTTTCCAAAGACAACAAACATGTAGAGACATATCTAAGACGACGCTTACGTTCTTTGTCAACAAAACAAAATTCACTAGCCTGTTTACTTCCATGGATGATGTATCTAAATAAAGATTGTCTTGCAAAAGCTTAGATCGCTTAAAGTTTATTTCTTTCGACTTTGAATTTTTATTGCCAAACAAAGGTGAAAAAATTTAAGTTTTCTCATAAATGGTTTTACGTCGAGTTGGCCTGCTAGTGTCGTCCTTAGAATAATATCGAATTACTGAGATTTTACTCGGATGCACCCAGTACAAAATGAAATAAATGGCGGGTAATTTTTTTAATTGTTTTGTATCGATCGGCCGGTTATTCATACCTTTTACATTTTGCCGAATTAGTAGCTTATAATAATAACTGACTATGAAAACGGCAATCATCTTGGTCATATGGCTATATTTTGTGTGCAATATCTAATCGCAATCATAAAACACTAATTTTAAGAGCTTTAATCAGTTTAGATAGGACAGTATTGAAGATAGAACAAATTCACTCATAGAATACAGCATTTAAAACGTTCTTAAATAGTCGTTATTTATGAACAGCAGTGAAATAGATTAAAAATAGTTGATTTCCATTTAACTTCCGCCATGCAAAAATTCTCACAACAGCCGTAACGACGATAACAATATCTAAACCAAGAACTGACTTTAAATAAATAGATGATATAAAAGTTTAATTTAACGCATTTAACAAGCTACTAACATCACATTTATCGGAATACATGAATCACCTACAAAAGATTACTCAATGTGCTCACATTCAAGTAACTTTTGCACTTTTCCCAAACCACTTGTTGCATGTAACTAGCAGCAAATTGGCTTAGTTTTTATATCACAATCGCTTAAAATTTTGTGAGAAACTATGCTTGGGAATTGTATGTTTACATTTCCAATCGACCGACCAACGCGACGCTACGCCCCGAGGGGTAAATAGTTTTATCATTCATATCACTCACTTAAATTGATTCGAAGCGATGTAGGCCTCAAACGTGTTGCATGTTGAAGAACAAATAATGAACCATAACTTAATTTGTGAATCACATTAGTCGTCATCGTGTGAATCCAATTTTAAGTTTTCATTTTTAACGTCTTTGTCGGAATAAAACAACATCAACATATATACAAACTTCAGCTTCGTGGGCATTTTCCTCAACGAAGCTATTACGTAGCTTCAACCCAGGAAGTTGACAATTAAAAACTGAAATCAATAAAATTTTGAATTTATAAAGCTCTAACATCTATGAGTGTGAGTGATCGTATTCGCTATCGATATCCAATGAGTGCGACACACAACTAGTCTTTTCCGTCCAGACAAAACTCAAAACCATAACAAAAATGTTGAGTGTTTAGTTTTAAGTATCGTCGATGTGTTTCCAAAAATAAACAAATGAAATGGTTACCAACTGGGGTAATTTAGCTTACAACTTTTCTCAACACTTTTTCATTGATTGAAGGTGTTAGCGCGAGCTTTATGTTTACATATCCAAACTTAAGCTTAAGTTGAATTATCGTCATAGAACATAGATACACATTTTACTATTGCTTTAACGAAAGTTGTGTACAAATTGTTCTCGAAGGCGACGCACAAAATAAAAAGTCGTTGGTTCTGTTTTTATCACTCAGATTGACGGAACATAACATTGCTTGGCAATTGAGTACACCTCGTAGTTCTTTTGTTTCAAGATTTACAAAGTTGTTGCACGTCTGAAAAATTCTTCCATTTCAGGTTTTCAACCAAAAAGTTTTGAAACTGTTATTGTTCTTTTCGTTTCTAAAAATGTACCAACTTTTTCTTCTAGCTTATTGACGGGCGTAGCATCTTCAATTTTCAAATGGAAGCTATGAACTAACGTAGGTATATTCATTCGCCTAATGCAAGAAATGATCGAAAATTCAAATCTTAGATAAATGCTAGTTTACTAATATGCAATTTTTCTTCCGTAAATAAGAACTTCATCTCCTTACCACTAGCCTGGCAACCGTTTTCAAAGAAACAAAGCTGCCGAAAGCCACAAATAATTGCTTTTTTACTGGTGTGGGTGACTGCATAATATTTATCAGACAAAACTTAACTCTAAACTTTTATTTTAGTTCGGAATTAGCAGTTGCAAGATGAAGGTTATAGACAACAATGGCCTAGATATTCCCGTGCACTTGACAGTGAAATTCTTTGAAAGAGCTCTCAGGGTCGGTTTCAACTACACACAAGTGAATATCCAACAAATTGTATTTTCACCGGGCTGTGCCGATGGCGACAGCTTCACTAGTTTAATTTATCGTGCCAAAGTGCGTTACATCAATGACACTCTGTCAACGAGTGTCTCACTCATCATAAAGTGCATTCCAGTTGACGGTGATCGTGAAGTTTTTAAAACCATGGATGTCTATGGTAAGGAAGTGAACATGTATACAAAAGTGTTGCCGGAAGTTGAAAGGCTTTTAGCTTCACGAAACATATGTCAACAAGTTGCACCAAAGTAAGACTAATCAACATTGTTGCTATAACCAGCTTTAGTAGTTAACTTGCAGATTTATCTACAAACAAGACCACCCAGTGGGTACGATCATTTTCCAAGATTTGAATGAGTTAGGCCTCGTATTGGGTAATCGAACTCAAGGACTGGATGAAGATCACACCAAAATGATTTTGACAGAGATTGGTCAGTTGCATGCTGCCACAATGATTATTGCTAGAGATGTGAGTGTAGATTGCTTTTTATTTTTGTTTTCCCATTTGAATGTGTGGCGTGTTTCTGTTTACTCCTAGAATCCAGAAGTGATGCAGTTGTTTAAGCAGCCAACAATCGACCGAGATGCTCAGTATACAGTGCGGGACTCCATCTTTAGAGAGAACATCGGTCTGATGGCAGATCTTGTCGAAACTTGGGACGGCTTTAAGGATATTGCTGGAAAGCTACGTAAAGTCAAAGATGACTTCTACGATCGAGTTACCACCTGTGTCCACAATGGAGAGGCTTTCAAAGTACTTAACCATGGCGATCTCTGGGTCAACAACTGTATGTTCAAGCATGTAGATGGGAGACCTGTGGATCTTTTATTTGTAAGTTCGATATGAGTCTACTTATCACGAAATTATATTTTTAATGCCTTTTCTTAAGATTGACTTCCAACTAAGCTATTACGCAAGTCCTATATTCGACCTCCATTACTTTCTCAATACAAGCGTTCAGTTAAAGGTCCTAATGGAAAAGCGCAACCAACTGCTATTAACGTACTACAGTGCCTTACGGACAACTCTGGAGGCTCTAAATTATGAAAACATTCCATCTAATGATGATTTTCAAAATGAAGTTAGAGCTAAGGAGTTCATTGGATTTTGGGCGTTTGAGGCTTTTCTTCCATTGCTGACCATGGACAAAGCAGTTTCGACTGATAATCGAATTGAAAGTTTCAAAAATGAGGAAGGTGCTAAAAAGAAACGTGAAGCGATGTTCTCGTCAGAAAGGTTTCTCAAAACAATCAAATATTCCTTGCTTCGATTCGACCAGATGGGTATACTGGATTAGAATTGATTGACTTGACTTTAAATTTCTGATTTCAATACAATTTTAAAACAAAATATGTTAGGTATAAGGATACGCTAAAACATACTCGCATATTAGAGTAATGTTTGAGTTAGAAAAGTAAGTACCTTTTTTTTAGCGTTGTACTTAATTTATAATAATGCAAAGTTTGTTTGTGACTGCATCAAAACAAAATAATTAAATGAAATAGTACTTATCATTTTTTAATTATGTCAACAATAAAATTCATTAATATGCTAAGTGTTGTCCTACATTTTAAAAAACACAACATTATAAAAATACAATCTTGTAGTCTTGTTTTGAGGAGCCTACTTAAGTTTAGTAAGGTTTCCCAAAAAAAAATATATCGAAAGCAGAGTATCCACCTGCTCTGGCTACAAAAAACTACAACAACAACAGCAGAGGGCTTCTATGGTCTGTTGGGATAAACTTCTTGGCATAACACATAACATGTCTTTTCTCTGTTTTCTCGATTGACGATTTTCTATTCTAATTCACTTCCCAACAGTTTAAAATATACTTAAAATATTCATTGTGGTAAAACATCAAACTACATAAATGTATTTCGTGTTCGCTTCGGTTTAATAATATTTTTCTTTTTGCCAACATGCAACTCACCAAAGATTCATGTTAAACAGGTGGTACCCGTGGTGGGATGGTTAACATGTCTGCTTGTTAACCCAGAGGCTCGTGGTTCGAAGCCCCACAGAGGCAAAAATGTTTTTTCACGGGTATCTCCTTTCGGGAGGAATTTGCAAGGAGGGAGGAATTTCCGTCGTGAATTCATTGCTATGAAAAGCTCTTTCTCGATTAGCCGTTCGGAGCCGACAGGAAATTGTAGGGGGGCCGCGTTTTCTCACAAGACATGGTTGTGAGAAATGCGCTAGACCCTGAGGTTTCTCGCTCTGTTGCGCCAAACTATTTATTTATTTTATGTCAAACAAGCAGCTGCTCTGACTGAAGCAAAAAATTAATAATATAATCCATTATACCTTTGTCTTGGAAATCTCCTTCGATAAAGTAAGGGTTTATCTGAGACTTTTAGGTAAATTCTAAAACTCCCAAAGTGGCCTCCGACGCGACGCTCCGAGTGTTCTGAGACCTTTTTTGTGGGACGCACATAATCAATTTTGAAGCCTAAAACCATTTAAGGTCCAACAATTTTGCGCCGACTACGAGCGCTTTTAATTGCAGTCAGAGCGAGGAAATGGCGAAAGGCATTACTGGAGGAAAAACAACTTTACGTTAAATGGAACCTCGTATTCACACTCAACATGCTAACCATTACATCAATGACGCCACGCACCTAATGAAAATATGAGAAATACAAAGTAACTACTCGGCATATTCAACTGGTGTGAAGTAGATAAGTTGAAGTAGTAGAGTTGTGACTTGTGATCACTTCGAGATCAGTGTTCAGAATGCTCGTGGCACCGAAAAAGAAAAAAAAAAGAGATGAAGACGAAGTAATACAACAAATTTTTGTGCAATGAAATTGACGAAGACCTAAACTGACTTAAACCTGAACTAAATCGAAACACAAGCTAAAAATCATGGGGCTGAATACCGCATCAGTGATTGAGTGAGTGAGTTCTGTTTTTCTTTCAAAAGTCGCTCTATTTTACACAACATCAGACTTCTCTTTATTTATCGACTTCAATTTATTAAATATTGATGAAAGAATGCCAAATTGTAGTGCTAAAGTGCTCGATAACGTGAGAAGTAATGCCAAAAGCACATAATTCAGTCTTATATTACTCGATCACGTGTGCGGTAATTTTACCCCTTGACTACATCGAAACACAAAGTAAAAATTTTCTTAGGAAAGTAAAAAGATACTCTCT
Organism: Melanostoma scalare; assembly: GCA_949752695.1. Classification (NCBI taxonomy): domain Eukaryota; kingdom Metazoa; phylum Arthropoda; class Insecta; order Diptera; family Syrphidae; genus Melanostoma; species Melanostoma scalare. Next base: position 3,243,708 of record OX456985.1, read on the forward strand.
ACTGATCTATCAAAAACTAATCTGTATATATCTACCTCTCAGTTCTAAAAAAGTTTGTTTGAGATGAGATACCGTATGTCGAAGCTTTCATACTTTAAACAATTTCTTGAAAACAAACACAGTCAAACAATATAGCTCATTTTTTTTTGAAAGGAAGCGTTTTCATCACTAAATTTCTCTAGTTTTCATAACAAATACTCTTTCAAAATTTCTAACAAATTCTAAAAACATTCAATTTAAAAATTGTCATTGTGTTTTCAAAATTTAAAATAAATTGAAGCATAATCAATGCAATTTACATATTTGTTTACTTTAACCATTATAAGGTGAAGAAAACTTAACTGAAATTATAAATTTTTTAGTTCTATAAAAAGTTTCCTTTGTTTTACAAATTGTTAATTTTTTTTGTTTTGAAATATTTAAAATCCATAGTTTTTCTGATTTTGCGAACAGATGTCACGCAGTAATATGTGTGTATTTTGAAATCTTTCACTTTTTTTTGCTTGATTACTTTTTTACTTTGTGTTTCGATAGAGCACAAGTACAATTAGTTGGACAGACTTCGGTCTGAACGACCAATGTAAAGTAATGTGAACCCTCAAACGACTACTTGTCTAAATGGTTGGTTTTAAAATATTTTTGAAAATTTTGAAGTTGGACAACTATCTAGTTGTAAAGGGTTTATCAACAGGGACGCTACAAAAGTCGAGCGACATGGACAGCAAACGACGCATATTTCTTGCCGCTCTTTTGACATTTATCTTCAGTAAGGTACACGAGCCAACAACGAGTCGAAATTATTAAAATCTACTACCGGAATTCGGAGTCAGTGGCCTCAACGTTAAGAGCGCTACGTCCAATTTATGGTCGTCATAATCGTCCTAGCAGATCAACAATTAAGCTTCTAGTGGAAAAATTTTTATCCACAGGCACAGCACAAAATGTTCCCGTACCAGTGACCAGTGAGACAAAGAAGTGACCGTAGTGTCGAGGCTTCAGTTTTCAGAAATCCCAAATGTGTCTCTCACACGTCGTTCTCAAGCGTTGGGCATCTCTGTGACGTCGTTGTGGAGAATTTTGCGAAAAGATCTTGGCCTACATCCTTACAAGATTAAATTGACGCAAGAACTGAAGCCGCTTGACCACCAGAAGCGTCGTATGTAACAACTTGAAAAGGCTCATTTCCGACTGAATGACTTCGTCAATAAACAAAAAATGGGGTATTGGTCAGACAGCAATCCACACGTACTCCATGAATCATCATTGCACCCCGAAAAAATTATGGTTTGGTGTGGACTGGGCGGCGTCTTTGGGCCGTACTTCTTCCGTGATGATCAAGACCGGCACGTTACTGTGAATGGAGATCGCTACCGTTCAATGATAACCAAATATTTTTGGCCCCAATTGGATGACATGGACTTGGAGGACATGTGGTTCCAACAGGACGGCGCCAGCGCCACAAGCCACACAGCGAATGTCACAATCAATTCATTGGAGACCAGGTTTGGAGAACGTATTATCTCACAATGGTCCAGTAGCTTGGCCGCCTCGTTCTCGCGATTTGATGCCGTTGGACTATTTCCTGTGGGGCTACGTCAAGTCTATGGTCTATGCCAACAAGCCAGCGACGATTAATGAACTTCGTACGAATATCGAACGTGAAATTGCAGCAGTATCGGCCGATTTATGCTTGAAAACCGTCGAAAATTGGGTTCAGCGTCTGGACTTCTATACAAGCGTGCCCGTGGTGCCATGCAAAAGAAATCGAGTTGCATACATAAAGGCATCAAACGTACTTTTACAGGAATAAAGAATTTCATTGATATCCAAAGCCATTTTCTTTTTATTTAAAAAACTTTTGTAGCGCTGTTATTGAAAAATGCGGGAACTGAGCGGATGTAGTTCAGACTTTAGAGTGAAAAACTGGAGAGAGCCCACCATAATTTGAAATTGTTAGATTATATTTGACTTAAGTAAGTAAGTAACATGAGTAAATTGACACAAATGAGTAAACTTAGTAAATAGGGTTGTACAACAGAGCTTGAAGGACTCGGGACTTGTGAGGAATGAAAATGCTAATTATGATAGCTGTTTAAGGCAAGACTTTACAATTCCTTCCAAAAGGTGATAAGCGTGAAGAAACAATTTAATTCTTGTGGGACTCGAACCCTAAAATCATAATTCACAGGCAGACATGCTAACCATTACGTCATGGGCACCAACTTGATGCATGTTGGGTTCCTATATATCATTTTCATTTAAATTTCACTTTCTTTTGCAATGATGCATCTCAGAGCCAGTGCCGTAACTAGGGCGGTGCCAGCGGTGCCCAGGCACAGGGCGCATCCCCTGGAGGGGCGCAGAAATGACCAGACTAGTATCTAAAGGGTCCGCCAAATTTTTTTTTGTTAAAATGCTAAAATAAAAAAACTGCTGAATATTTTCTCAAATTTCTTTTTTTATTTGAAAGTACAATCCTTCCGGTTGATAACAGAAAATAATTTCATTCAAATGGCTGACTCGGCTGGCATTGCAATAGCCTACACGATCGGTCCAATTTTTAAGCACATTATCGATTGTGTGCAGATGTATTTTACAAATGGCTTCACGAATATTGTCCTTTAAAGCGTCAATTGTCTCTGGCTTGTCGGCGTAATACTTGTTTTTTACGGCACCCCACAAATAATAGTCCAACGGTGTTAAATCGCAGCTCCGAGGTGGCCAAACGACATCAGCTCTGCGGCTGATAAAGCGATCTTCAAAAACAGGGCGCAAAACATCGAGTGTAGCTTCGGCTGTGTGGCACGTAGCGCCATCCTGTTGAAACCAAATGTTGCCAATATCTTCCTTTTCTATTTTTGTGAACAAAAATTCGTTCAACATGACACGATAACGATCGCCATTGACTGTAACGGCCACTCCTGGTTTTGGGTGTATCGGCTTTTCACTGTAAGCGTGCGGATTTTGTGTGGCCCAGATGCGACAATTTTGCTTGTTTACATACGCTGACGGTGCTTCTCTTTTTCCAAAATCCGTACGCAATTTTCGCACACATTCTGCAGCATTACCAGGATTTTCAAAGTAATGTCGCAATATTTCCCAGCGTTGTTCAAGCGTATACACAACAATATTCGTTCAGCGGAAGGATAAAACAAATTATCCGCCAAATCAGACATGAACTAAGTGTTACCATTCACGAAATAAGCATTAGTTGAAAAAAAAAAACGTTAGATGGCGGACCCTTTACAGGCTGCCTCCACCTGCAATAATTTTTGTTATGTCGACTCGACATGGAGGCGGGTCATTTGATGTTATGTCGTGTGTTATGTTTTTTAGGTTATTATATGATCTACCGATACGAACCGACACTGATAAGAGACGAAAAATTATGAGAAAAAATGACATTTTCCACTAACACGCACAAAAAACAAGGCATCTTTCAAAAGTTGATGTTAAGCTTTCTTCTACGTTACATCCCAAATTATTTCAAAAAACTTTGCGATTTAGAATTTAGATTTCACCAGCCACACATCTAGCATCTACTAAATACATCCTCATCAGTGTTGTTTACACATTTCTCACACACACTACGTCCTACTAAAAGGGAATTTACATTAAAAAAAAATTATACTCTTCTCTCAGATATTTCAGTTTAACAGACGTGTTCTTCATCACAGTATTGCACTGTGAAGTATTCGTTGCCTTATGAAATATTCGTTTCACTGTAGATGATTCGTTGCCTTATGCCGTTTTCGTTTGGTAAAACTAGAGTACCCTTTTTTTTAGAGTACCCTGATTTTTACTCTGAAAAAATTTCTAGAGTAGCAAAACTTGCTCTGAGGGTAATTTCTGACAGCAAAAGGAGGGTACTCTTTTTTCCCTAACGAAAACGGCATTAGACACTTTGTGCACAAGTTCATACGCATACACATATTGTCATTGGGGGCGTTCGAGAATCGTATCCGTATAGCTTGTTGTTGTTGTTTACGTGTTAAACTTTTAGCAGAGTCACACACCTATTTCAACTAAAAAGCTATCATTGTTTTCGAAAAGGCAAAAATAATTTGTGAACAATGTGACATTGAAGACAATTTTCCTGAAAAGCGACGAAAGCTAGTAAAAAGACAAGATTTAAGTGAAAGTTCAGACACCGGCTACGACATTACTCAGCAACTAAGTTTTTAAAATTCAGATAAATGAAGCAATAGACAGAATTATTTCTGAATTAAAATGGCGATTCGAAAAACTACGCGATATATAAAACTCTTTCGGTTTTTGACCTTACAACACATTAATACATGTTCGGTTGAAGAACTAAAAAAACATGCAGCCGATCTGAGTATCAAATATTCTGCATATATAAATGCCACAGAATTTTGGTCCGAAATAGAAACTTTAAAAAGTCAAGTTGAAGCGACTACATTATTTGATAAATGTGAATGTCAGTCAAGTATGGGTCTTCTCAAAGCTGTAGTGGAACTGGATTTAAAGGAAATGTTTCCCAATCTAGTAGTCGCTATAAAGATATTTTTAACGATGCCAGTGACTGTAGCTTCTTGCGAGAGATCGTTCAGTAAGCTCAAATTAATAAAAACTTACCTCCGCTCGACAATGGGTCAAGAAAGATTGTCTGGCCTAGCGATTTTGTCGATAGAACGCGACATAGCACGGCTCCTGTTCCTGTCATATGAAAATGTAATCAAGGACCTCGCAATGAGAAAAGCGCGCAATGAGTAAATCTTTAAGTAATCTAAAAGTAAGGACAGCCTTGGGTTCCTATCGAGTACTTTGTTTCATTTTGAGCAAAAATTTTTGAATAAACAGTTATCTTAAACAAATTTACTAAGTAGCTACTTATATACTTCGGTTAGCAATAAAAAGATAGATTTATTTGTACGCACATTTTTCCATTTTATTCTCAGAGCCTGGTTAAAACATTTTTCAGGGGCGCAGTTTTGTAAGCTCGCACCGGGCGCATAAGAGGCTAGTTACGGCGCTGCTCAGAGCACACAAAATATTTAACAAAAGACGAGGCAAATAAATTGCGATTCCAACTCCACACGAAAATTTATATTTTCTTTCATAAGTTGTGAGTATTTGTTTTTCTTTCATATAAAAGTGAATTCATTTAATTTATTTCTAGGTTAGTGCCAAACATCCATTTTACAAATGAAAAAGTGAAAGCACATTATTCTCCCATACCTACAGTACCTCACACTCAAAGTGGGACACCTAAGAAATAAAATCTTCAATAAACTTCTTTACGAAAAAAAATGCAGAGTTGCTCACTTTTTTAAATAATTTTTATTTTTATTGCTTAATATTGCCCTCAAATTATTATAAAATAAAAAAAAAATAAAAAAAACAACCCCGATTTGTTTAAAAAAAAAAAGATGAAAATGATCTGTCTAGTATTTTTTTTTTAATGCAGGTCACACTCAAAGTGGGACACCTGCTGTTTTCTAAGAAAACTAACTGTAATTGCCACGTTATCTATATTATTTAATTGCAGTTTTTGTAGAGCTTTCATTGTGATAGCATTAAAAAAAAAAATCGAAATGTCAAGGCAAACAACCTTTGAAGAAAGGCAAATTGTGATTTTCAATTACCAAAAAGGAAAATCCGTTCGCAAAATAAGTAAAGTTGTTAAAAAAGTAAATCTATTGTGTTTAGTGTAATAAAACGGTTTCGGGAAGGTCGAATAGAAAATAAACCAGAAAGTGTTGAAAGCAAAAAAAAAAAAATTGCGATAGAAATGTGCGGTTTCTTTTAAGAAAAATAGGATGTTATTCTTTGCTGTCCGCAATTGGCCTTTAAAAAATGTTAAAAGACACTTAAAATGTTGACTTAAGGACAGAAAGAGTTCGCTGGTTTGTTAGGAGAAACGAATTGAGTGGCTGAGTTGCGCACAAAAAGCCGTTAATATCAGAAAAGAATAGTCGTTTAAGAATGCAATTGGCCAAAGAATTATCAGAAAAGAATAGTCGTTTAAGAATGCAATTCGCCGAAGAAAATGTGACAAAGGATATGAATTTCTGGTCAAAGGTAAGTCGCATTTTGTTCTCCAACTTCAATGATAATTCGGTCAATTCATTAAAAGTCCATTTTACGGACGAAACCAAAACTAATCTTTTTGATTCTGATGTCACATGCTCTTTGGCGAATTGCATTCTTAAACGACTATTCTTTTCTGATATTAACGGCTTTTTGTGCGCAACTCAGCCACTCAATTCGTTTCTCCTAACAAACCAGCGAACTCTTTCTGTCCTTAAGTCAACATTTTAAGTGTCTTTTAACATTTTTTAAAGGCCAATTGCGGACAGCAAAGAATAACATCCTATTTTTCTTAAAAGAAACCGCACATTTCTATCGCAATTTTTTTTTTTTGCTTTCAACACTTTCTGGTTTATTTTCTATTCGACCTTCCCGAAACCGTTTTATTACACTAAACACCATAGATTTACTTTTTTAACAACTTTACTTATTTTGCGAACGGATTTTCCTTTTTGGTAATTGAAAATCACAATTTGCCTTTCTTCAAAGGTTGTTTGCCTTGACATTTCGATTTTTTTTTTTAATGCTATCACAATGAAAGCTCTACAAAAACTGCAATTAAATAATATAGATAACGTGGCAATTACAGTTAGTTTTCTTAGAAAACAGCAGGTGTCCCACTTTGAGTGTGACCTGCATTAAAAAAAAAATACTAGACAGATCATTTTCATCTTTTTTTTTTTAAACAAATCGGGGTTGTTTTTTTTATTTTTTTTTTATTTTATAATAATTTGAGGGCAATATTAAGCAATAAAAATAAAAATTATTTAAAAAAGTGAGCAACTCTCCATTTTTTTTTCGTAAAGAAGTTTATTGAATATTTTATTTCTTAGGTGTCCCACTTTGAGTGTGAGGTACTGTACATCAACCGCTCAGCAATCATCAGTTTACTTTACAAATTTGCCCGACAATGACAACGTAATAATTTAAATTAAAACCAACGATGGCTTTACTCTAATTACGACTGAATAATGGCTTAGGTTGGAAAAATATTTACTTCTCAACTCCAGCACGAGCTGTTCAACTCTGGCGTTCTAGTAGTTTGTTTAACTTTCTGTTCGTCCTATGAAAATCAATCAACCTGAATATTATTTATTGATTTAAATATGTTCAAAATAAACACTTTATTACAAAAATTCTGCTATCTCCAGGGCCTACTTGAACCACAGCTACAGTTTAACCACAAGTTGTTTGTCATTTACAATTGTGTTCTGTTTTTAAATAAGCAGTTGAAAAACGCCGTCTGTTTTAAAGCGCTTTTTGATATTTAAATCGACATGAATGTTCAAAAGGAAGTAGAGATTGATGCTACATTTCTGTGAGAGTCAACTATTTTCACCTTACTTCATCAAGGCAATTGAAAATCGCGTAGGTATGTCTAATCAGCGCAAATCTCAGTGCAGTTCTTCTTATGAATTCGCTTTAAAAATAAATCAGTTTCTATCTGTGCATCTTTGAGTACGTTTATATTTTTAAATGGCTACCAAATCTGCTGCTTACTTGGACACAAAATTCTTCCAAAAGACTCTGGAAGAAGGATTTCGTGAAGTTGGAATCGTAGTCATGAACATCGAAGTTCTTGATGCTGGTATAGGTGGTGATAACTATTGTAGTACCATCTATCGAGCAAAGGTTGACTATAAGAGAGGTTCAAGTGGATGTGAGGAGAACATATCGCTAATAGTGAAAAGCATGCCAAATGTGAACTATGGGTTTCTCGAACGTCTTCAAGTTTACGCCAAGGAAAAGATTTTTTACATGGACATTCTTTACCATATGGAAGTTCTGTTACCCAAAAAAATTCTTATCCTAGGCGCCAAGTGAGAAGGTGACACATGGAAAAATAAGTAAATAATAATCTTAGTGTTTCAAGGCACTTCTATTCAACTACCGACCATGTACAGACGATTGTTCTAGAGGACCTAACGAGCCATGGTTTTAAGCTGCAAAGCCGTCAACTCGGATTGGATGAGGAACACTCTACTTTAGTGATGAATAAGATCGGACAGTTTCATGCCCTTTCGATGGTTCTCATGGAGAAGGTCTAAATAAATAAAATTTAAGGTAAGCTTCTAACAAGCTCGATTTCAGGATCCGTCTATTGGTGAAAAGTTCCACCAAGGCTTGCTTCACGAAGATTCTATCAAATCAGATCCATTTGTTACATTGTTTGGAGCTCAACTACTGAAGGTTGCTTCAATTTCGACTCAATGGGAAGGCTTTGAAGGTATTTCGCATAAACTCTTCAGATTCAACGAAAACTTATCAAAAAACGTCGTTAGAGCTGTGATTCCCCAAGATGGCAAAATAAATGTGTTGAATCATGGTGACTTGTGGGTCAACAATTTGCTTTTCAAACGAATTCAAGACACTGGGAAGCTTGACATGAGAATGGTGACGTTTTACATTTCTAATTTGTTTCGCAAACCAACAGGCATCCTTTCAGATTGACTTCCAATTCAGTTTTTGTGGCAGTCCGGGTTTTGACATCAACTATTTTCTCTATACCAGTCTCGAGTTGGATGTTCTTAAGAAAAGGCGAGAAGAATTAATAAACACCTATTATCACTCTCTGGTAAACACATTGCGAGAGCTTCAGTACGATGCTATTCCGAGTCTTGAAGATGTACAAAGTGAAATCAGAAGTCGAGAGCTATATGGCTTCTTTGTTTCATTTGCATTTTTTCCTATGATGTCCATGGAGAAGGAAGACTCTTTTGATAACAGCCTCGAAGGAATGCAGGACACAGAGATAGCTGCAAAGAAAATTGAGTTGATGTTCACAACGAACAAGAGAACCTTAGAAACGTTGCGTTACGTTCTCGAACGTTTCGATGAAATCGGGGTATTAGATTAAGGGCCAAGTTATGTTATTATATTTACAAATAATAAATATACAAAGCGGTAATTTATAAAAAGACATGATATTGTAATGTTAACTAAGTTCGAAATAATAAAACTTTTGCTTTCACTTTAATTATCTACTTTTATTCGATATACAATTCGATTAATAATCACACTAGTTCAATCTTTACACTATCACTTTATAATCAAAACTGACCCTCTGGTCACACCAGCATCAGCAGCTTCTTTATATAGTAATATCACATCGAGAGCTTTCCAGTAATTTCGAACATCGAGAGCTTTTAGTAGTTTGCTGTAAGGCGTTCCCCTTCTGGTATATTTCTACACACACACACACACACACACTCAAAAGCAACGCCTTCCATAAGATGTACATTATAGTGTAGTGCACTTTGTGGTTTCGGTTGAACGTTTTCGTTTAGGGAATTCGTTTTGAATGTTGGGTGTACATTACAATATTACTGAATCTTGATGAAAAAAAGAACTAAAAGAAATTTCTCCACAGTCTTTTGCATAACATAACATAATTGTACCAATTAGTTTAAGGAGAAAGACATTTTAAGGTTGGTCTGAGAATGCGTTGCAAATTCAAGCCAAAACCATTTTAGGTTTAAGCTTACGAAATCATCAAGAGGTACGAAAAAATTATTTATAAGCTTACTAGCTGACACCCCCCCGGGGCGTAACTTGGCCCCTGTCTTGATCGAATTGAGCAAATTAAGTAAAGTAATTTCCAAGTTTCCATTCCAGTGGGAAAATTGGGATGAAATATGGGCCTTATTACTCAGGGGCATTGAAGCACTGTAACGATGAAAGAAATCTGAGATAAGTTAAGTAGTTTCCAAGTATCCGGTTATGTTTTCGTTTCCATTCCCGAGGGGATATGGAAATGAATTATAGCCTTTGTCATTTCTCAGAGGTTCTAGACCATTTTCGTTTTTTCATATATGTTCCCGTTCCCGTTCCGTTCCCTTTTGAATATGGGGATAAAATAAACATTTCTTAGGAATCCCTCTTTGTATTAAAAAAAAAACGCATCAAACTCCGTTGCGTAATTTTGAAAATTTAAGCCTACAGACAGTCTTTGCTTTTTTTAGGATGAGGAAGCTGTTCTAAAATAAGATGAAAGCCTACGAGATACTTTCTAAAAATGAAATTCAAGTGTAATTGAAATTCATGCCTCTTCTATTAATTTCCAGACTTCCATCGACCTGCTGTTTGCCGCCAGGCATTTAGTTGAATTAATTTCATCTTCCTTTGGCATCAGGTGAAGTGTGGCTGTGGATATATCAAAGAGACCTCCTTTGTTGTCCCCACAAAAATAACACACAAAACAAATAAAAAGTAAATTAAAATTAAAAAAAACCAAATATACACAAACAACTCATTTTATTAGATGCATCATACACTTCATGTACCATCACCGTTACCTATAGTGCTTTCCAAAACGCTCCTGACGTTCATAGGTACATATTGTCGGAATGGTTGCAAAACCCAAAAACACAAAAAAAAAAAAACAAAAATAAAGAGAAAACGAATCATAAACTGGCAAACAGCCAAAAATTCCAGCTTCTGTGCATATATACAATCCAGGACAAAGTTTCAGTTTCTAGAAGAATGTTTCCCCGTAGGCCATGGCCTACTATAACGTATTGGGAGTAGTATGGAGGGTACGTGTGTTTAGCTCTACAGCACGGTGTAGATCCGGGTGGTACCATACCCATACGGGTTCTGTGCGGATATCCATATGAAAATATATAGCCGTCCTTGTTGGATAAGGCAAAAACTTGTTGTTATAAATTCATTTTAGTGTTCTCTGGAAAACTCTGCAGTCATGCAGGAACTAGGAACCGGAGTACCTACTAGTAGCTAGCATAGCTTATAGTATTGTGAAGAGCGGATGAAAGGTATGCAGGAAGGCATGAATGGAGCTGAGCCAAAGGCGCATTTGCGCGACTATAATGTTTAATTAAGTTAATTACATGATTTTCGGAAAGATTTCATAGACGGAGCTTAACGTTGTTATTCTCAGCATGAACTGTCGTCCTTATGGAATGATTTTCTAAAGGAAATTGGAAGTATGTATAAGGATAGATGAAAGAGTTGTTAAGTTTTGACGTTGATGCTGAAGATACTCAAAGAACAAGTCTTCAAATTTCTGTTTAAAGCATGTGACAATTAGAATTGTTACTACTAGCATCGCCATTCGCCATGCCAGCGCGGTCTTAAACAATATTTGGTAAACCAAAGTCCAAAGAAGTATTCAACGAGCAAGCTTTCAACGTCTAACTTGAATCGCATGGAGTGATAGAATCAATGTTCAACTAACCGAGATCATACTAAAAGCTTTAAGAAACGTGGTTGAAATGTGATTTTGAATAAGTTCAAGAAGAAATTTTCACCTGTCATGATTACGAGATCGCATTGGGAAAATGTACGCCATAAAGCGTTTTTTGAGAGACCCAAAGTCGCCCTGAATGTCAAATTAAGTGTTTTTTGAGCCCTATGGTTGACCTAGGTTTTCCATAAACTCGCCCTAGCTTTCTGCTGTGGCGTGTTGAGAGCTGTCAAATGGTATGTATTTTTTTTTTAATGACAGGGATGTGTGGTGATTTGTGGTTTAGCGTTTTTTGAGGACTGGAAAACCAAGGTTTTTTGACAACTCATAGGATTGTCGAGAAAACCTGGGTCAACCCTGGGGAAAGTTCAACGAACAGACCAAATATGTGGTGATTTCGTGAAATGCATGATTTCGTGATTTCGCAAACACAGGTTTTTTTTTGACAATATACTCAAGGGGCATTTTGCATACGGTGAGACAAAAGCTCAGGACGGATAGGTTGACTAAAAAAAAATTTTTATATGTATTAACCTATCCGTCTTGAGCTTTTGTCGAACCGTATGCAAAACAGCCTTTTTAGTAGTGACTACGACAATTATGTCACGGCATACGACAGCGTTGTCATGATCACCGTCACTTTGTGGCAACTACGGCAATTCGGTTCACTCAACCTCATTCGAGGTTTTATAAATTTGGCTACGAAATGGAAGCAGTTTTAGGTCTCATTGCCAAAAATTGTGTTAATGACAAGTTGTCAGCCTTGTTTGATCAACATGGTATTTGATAATTAGATCATGTGACTTTGCGCATACCTACTTAGGATATCATCAACAGGTTGGCTTCTGTTACCGAATCCCATAATCATATGGCAGTCCTTCCGATCTTCGCTTGTCTTCCCAACATGTCCGTTCAAACCTATACGCCCACAAACTAAAATTCCTCTTTTGGGATATCCTGGAATAGATAGTGAAATTCAAACTAAGATGCGCTGGCTCACATCCAATTGGGTGGTTGGTGGTACCCGCACCGCATATTTGCCTGATACGCGGGAGGTTCGGGGTTCGAATCCCAACAGAAACCAAAAATGTTTTTTCAGGAGTATGGCATTTCGCGAAGAATTGGCAAGTTCTCCGATAGTAAATTCACTGCCACGAAAAGCGCTTTCTCGATTAGACGTTCGGAATCGGCAGAAAATTGAAGTTCCCCTCCATTCCCACCCCACGCTCTGGTGCTTCAACCAATTTATTTATTTATTTCACATCCAATTTGAAGAGAATATTCACCTATACTTTTCCTCGCACGATCAATTTAAGAGACATCAAACGGCAGCTCTTCTTTTGCAGCGCCGCCGCCGGCCGGCCGGTTAGCTAAAGAATAGCTGCCGTGTACGACATCCGTTTAGTACCATGCAGAGCAGTAACAGTGCCGTTAATATGTATTAGCGTTTCCATTATGGTCGAAATTTTGCGAAAATACGCGATGAAATTTTTCACTTTCCAACACGAACATGCTCGATGTTTTGAGACTGATCGCTCTCTCACCACCGATGATTTGAAGTTGCGCAAGTCCTGGGTGTTACGGGTATCTCACTCACTTTGATGTTGAATATCTAGATGTGACTACTCCTTAACTCACCTCTTACCACAAGAGTGGAGTGCAGTGATATTCTACACCGTCACTGTCAGCCCTCGCTATACCTCTAAAGAAAAACCAACTCAATTTTGTAAATAAAAAAAAAAAACTGACGGAGTGAGCAGTAATTAAGACGTGCTAAGAATCTTTTCAAACTCAGGGTTTATATTAAAATTTTGAAGTGGTATTTATCGAAATGTCACCAAGTTCCTCCTCACACCATTTCCCAAGTTATTTCTGGCAAATGCTTTCTCATATTCAACAAAGAGTAAACCCAATCGTATTCCCAATGGCAGAACCAACACAAATTTGTTTTCTTTACCTTTCAATTCAATAAGTTGTGGTTTATTTAAAATCAATTTTTTTTTTCTTTAATTGTATTTTTATTTTACTTACATACAACTTCTTAAGTCATCGCATTTTCAGTTTACGTAGGAAACCACCCAAGACAAGTATATTTTGATTTTCCCCAAACAGGCTGTATATAGGTACCTACATAAAAGTGAGTTTGTGGTTTGTTTGTTCTGCTCCTTGGAACGTGGACTTATTACTTTTGAATTTTAATATTTTCACTCTTGAGTATTTTTGAATAAAAGATTTTCCCAAGACACACAGTGGTTTTGCCAAACTTCCCTCAACAAAAGTTTCTCTTTTCTGCTAATGTCTCGAGGAGTTTCTTTTGAAAGTCGAAATAAAGAGAAAAAAAATTACAAGCTCAGGTATTATCCTTCGATATAAATAGACAAATAAAAGAAGGAATTTCTCCATCTACGTTTATCAATTCTTTGCCAAAGAAGCAGCAGAATATCGAAAGAAAAATACTAAGAAGTTGCCTCTGGAGGTTTGCTCTTGTTGACGAATGGACCTGAGACAGGAGGACCCCTTTCCATATAAACACACCAATTAATACATCCACCAACAGCAATTCGTATCTACCAACATTTCAGTATTTAAACTAACATCCTGGGATAGGGAAATGAATCATGCTTCATACTTCATACATCATTATTGAAGTGCCGCGTTTCTCTTCCAAACTTACTTTTCATTACAATGGAATAGAAAAAAAAGCCGGCGGCGGCCAATGCGCGGCTGTACGCTGGCTGGCACTCTACGCTCTGTGTGGTTTATGGGCAACTTTTGTATTTATTTTTCATCTGCTTTGTTGAATTTTAATTTGAATCCATCCAACCAGAGGTTCTACCCCCGCATCATCATCACTATGCACTTTGGTGGAAGTGAATTCCACCAGCTCAGTCCGCCCGAGCTCTTTGCAAAAACCATTATAAATCTATAATTATGCAGAAGCAGTGGCTTCAAATAGAGTTTTTTTTTTTTTTTCAAATAATACTAAATGCATGGTTGATTACATTTTAAAAGGGATAGCTTTGTGTGTGCTTTGGAGTAACCAAGCATCCATTCCCATTGACACAGTCGTGAAACTATATGACGAGTGGTCCTTTGGCAACATGTTCCAGTGATGCGTTGGTTGGGTCTCTAAAGAGAATTCGTTTTCTATGCAAAACCATCGACATGGCTCATGGTTCGTTTGATGCGTTACCGTCGACTCAAGGCAGGATTCAGTTCAAGCTACAACAAATAAAGATATGCAATTAAAATATCAATTAATATTTTATGTTTGGTGACTCGAGCAACGCATTGGGTTAATCGAAGACTGGGGATTACCTCAATATCCTCGAGGATTTGGATCGTCCCACTGGGAATGCGGTCTCTGCTGATATGTGTAAAGGATATATGTAGGTATATTTTCTTTTAATATATGGGAAAAGGCTTAATGTACATTAATTCTGAAAATGAGTCTTGTTTTCATTTTTTTAAAAGAGTTGTGTATTGGTTGTTCAAATTGTGGTTGATACACAATGTCGTTGTTATGATGATAGGGATTCATGTAAATTTATTTCTGGGTCTTTGAACTGGAAAAATTATTTTCCTTTCTAATTTACACGACCATAAAGCTTTAAGCTTCAATAAGCGATATGGAATATTAGACGTAATGAAACAAGAGACTACTGGTTAGAGAAGGAACCATTAGTGGCGAACTATAGCTACTTACTGTGAGAATAGACAATGGTAAATACTTCGCGAGGCGAAGCGACATTGTTTTAGAATGAAATATTACCGAAGAAGGGATGAAAAATGTTTTTTTTAATTGTACTCAAAACCGTTTTAAAAGTACATTGGGCCGAATTACCGCACACGTGATCGAGAAATACGCGACTGAATTATTTGAATTTGCTTCCACATTACAAGGCACTTTAGTTTTGAACGAATTGAAATCCATAAATGGACAGTAGGTCGATAATGTGTTATTTAATTTGAAAGAAGAATGGCACTCACTCACTCGATCACTGATGGATAACATCGGTCATTTGTGGTTTTCCAGCGTCAAGCCGCAGCTTCCATGCGGTCATTTGGCATAGACGGCTATTACACGGTTTGAGAAATAAGTGAGCAAGAGATCGATTATGCCATGGGCTCTGTGACAGCTCTGAGGCAGGACTCGTCATACCGCATGAACCAGAGGTTGTTCAAGACCATGTCACCAATTTCAGATAGAAAAAGTCGGTTAGCATGGTCTTGTAACGCAAACTGCAAACACATTATCGTCTGTACGCACGGAACGAAGATTAAAACCTTGCGTTGCATATGATACTGGCTTTTTGTAAATATTTTGAACTGGAGTCAACCGTCGGTGTCAAAATAGCCGATAACCAGGGTCGGATTAACAAGTAGGCAGAATAGGCAGTTGCCGAAAAATGGAAAAGTCTTCTAAAATTTTCATCACTATCACTACATAGTATAAAACAAAATCGTTTTCTCTGTCCTTATGTCCCTATGTATGATTAGATTTTTAAAACTACGCAACGGATTTTGATGCTGTTTTTTTTTTTTAATGAATAGATTGATTCAAGAAGAAGGTTTATATTTATAAAAGATGCATATTATAGTAGAGGAAAGCCGAGAAACTTAAAGATTTGTAATGTGATGTCGTAACAAACATATTTTTCTGCGCTTACATTGCAAACGCTGGCTAAACCTTACGAGTTAGATCAAATTTGTATACTACGGAATTGATAGATAGATAGAAAGATAGATAGATATAATTTTATTTCCATAGAAAAGGTATAACAAAAACATTGTATATGCTGGTATAAAATTAATTATGACAATATCATATTAAAGTTGCCTGTCAGGTTAAAAAGTAACATTAAAGAATTTAGCTTAGTGAGTAATATAAATTAAGAAAATTCATTTAGAATCAGATTTCGGTATTTTAGTGAAGATTTAAAAAACTTATATAGATTAGAGTAGCAGCTGCCATCAAAACATTGAAAAATTGTGTTCGGGAGAGTACGTCATTCTCATTACCAAGAAATGCTCTTCTATAACTTCTAAAGATCGGGCATACTCCAACGAAGTGAAAAGTATTTTCAGAGACATCCAAGTTACAGAGTGTGCATAAGCCATTGGTGTTTCTTTGGAAAACTCTTCCATTCTGATGGAGGAGTCCACAACGTGTTTTTAATATAAGGCAGATCATATCACGTGGGTTGGCGTCATTAAAGTAGTTTGGAACTTCGGTGTAGAGCAGATTGCAGTAGTCATCGTGAAATTGTGATTGCTTCGCATTGCTGACAAATATATTCCAATGTTTTTCCTTAAGTTTTGACAAAAGTATGTTATGCAATCCTTTCCACTCATTTACATTTATGGTGAACGCAAAGTCAATTGACGTTTCGTGGAAAAGATCTAACCATTCCTTAGCCCAGAAGATTTTCCCTTTAATAATTGCTTCCGACAGTATTCTGGATAGCCTACCGTTGGAATGATGCAGTGTTTTCCGTATATAAGAAAAATGTAACTTGAGGGTTGTTAGGACCGCTTTAGGAAGTCCCGTCTCGATATGTAAGGCATAGTTGGGCATTGTATCTGGTAGGAGAAAATATCTATTGATAAAAAATCTTTGTAGCTTTTCGACTTGTATATGTTCGCTATATCCCCACACTTGAGCGCAGTACAACATAATTGATCGTGTAGCAGCATCGTGAATTTTAAATTTTGCTGAGTGTTGAATTGATTTATTTCTGAGCAGCTTGGACCAAGTAGCGTTTATGGAGTTTTTGGATGATGCGAGCCTGTTATTTAAATGTTCGTTCCAAGACATGTTGTAGTTGAACACAACACCAAGATATTTATATTGGTTCGATACCGTTACATCTGTGTCATTATAAAACCATTTCTCGCAAGAAGCTCTGCGTCCTCCGTTTCGAAAAATAACTATTTCGGACTTGCCAAGATTGACTGAAAGGTTCCATTTGTTACAATATAGGTACTGTAAAGCTGTCAATGAGCTCTTGTAACTTCGAAGAACTGTCTGATAGAAGTACAATGTCGTCAACATATAGGAGGGCGTTGATACCAGTATTATCTATAGATAAACCCAGTGGTAGATTATCATGCAGGTCATTCAAATAAAGAACAAAGAACAGAGCACTCAGGACGCATCCTTGTTTGACTCCTTTTTTATTAGCGAAAAAATCGGACAAAACTTTCCCATCCCAGGCAGCAGCCGAAGTATCCAAGTAAAGTGCTTTGATTATATAGATAACATTTTTGTAGAGATTCCTAGTGCAGAAAGCTTGTAAAATAACGCTTCTCTGTTAATATTCTCAAAGGCAGCTTTGAGATCGATAAAAAACGCATAGAGTTTCTTCTTTTGACTAAGTTGAAGTTGTATTAGACAAGATAGATTATAAACTTGATCGACGGTAGAGTAGTTTGATCTATATGCAGCTTGAAAATCGTTGATTGTGTTATTTTCTTCTAACCATGTCGTTAGTCTACTACGGAATTGTATACCTTAAAAAGATGAATAAAAAAGTCCGCGATAGCATATGTTTATCTCCTAGGGATAACCCATTAACCATTTTTATCTTTAACATCTTCTTCTTTCCATTTCCGGCGTTACGAGTAGTGATCTTGAAACTATCACAACTCTCCCACTTTTCTGCTTCACACTAGTGATCCGCCTGTGGGGTACGCCGCGTTGACCTCAGAAAGCGTCGGCAAGCCTCCCGGTTTTGGATTGTTCCATGTCTGAGGCCAACCAAATGCTGCTGTTTTTGCATTTGCTTGTACCAGAAGTGTTTTGGCCTGCCTTTTCTTTTTATCCTGCCTTTTCTTTTTATCTATAACATACTACAAAAAAAATATGGGTTATTTAACAAGCTATTTTAAACGATACAGTATCATTCCTTATCCAATTAAATGCATTAGATACGTTGTGCATTTTATGTAGATCAAAATTGTCCTTTACAGCATGTGATTTAAATGAATATTTTCGAAGATATTACAGATTTAAAAATTGCGTGACGTAGCGTTTGCTTTAAACCTGAGCTACATCGAAACACAAAGTGAAAAAAGTAAAAAACTAAATAAAGTAAAAGCTTTTAAAATTCACATAATTACTGCGTGACACCTGTTGGCAACATTAGAAAAACGTCGAAAAGCTATTCGACAGTTATATATTTCAAAACAAAACAATAAACTATTTGTCAAAAATTAAAAATTTCTGTTTTCGGGAGCTGGTTATGGTTAATGTTCAATAAATTTAATTGAATATGCTTCATTTTACTTTAAAATTTGATAGCACAGTTTACATATACTTCAATTTTATTTGTACCTGTGCGAAGCCGGGGCGGGTCGCTAGTACAAACATAAAATTCTAGAGAGTGAAAGAAAAATATAATCAGAACTGAAAATAAATTTTGCTCAAATAAGTAAAACTCAATTGACCGCATTCAAAAAGCGACGACCGACGAACTAGACAAGGTTCCTAAAAAGGACATGCATAGGAAAATAGGAGAGGATTTAATAGGAGACACCGATGCACATTGCTTTTGAACCATTGTGAATCGTAATGCAGGGGAAATGCAAGGCCAGGTAAAGCATTCCACATACGGGTGGTGTGACTAAGATAAGAATCTCTATACTTGACTGAGCGCCCGGTGTTGGGCATTCCTAGCGAGGTGGGTGTTGCGGCTAGATTGTTTCATGGGAGGAATGCAACTGCCTATTTCAATTTGTACATAAATACATAATAGACGCAAATATGCAAATTGGACTGAATTCTGTCGAATTGTGCTTTTGTATTTGTACAAACGCAATTGTATCGAATTGTACCGAATTTTCCATGCCTGATTCTGCATCAGCTTGGGTAGGATTTTTCACAAAGTTAGCGACAAATCTGATGTCCTTTGTGCGATAGCGCCCAAGGTTGAAATTATAAGGTTCCTGTGTTAGCGACTTAGAGCTTACTTCACTATTTTTAAACACAAATCAAAATCGCAGCTCTTAAAAGTGTCGACTGAGTGCGAGTGCGATGCCCTTTCTAAATTGATAAAGCAGCAGCAGGACCGGACCCGGCCATACTAGCGCCCAGTGCAAGATTTACAGAAAGCGCCTCTTTTTCATATTCTCATATAAACATAAATTTTTCTCCTCATGATGCAAAAGGTAGTCTTTCTATGTTTTTTCTCCTAGAGTAACCCCGTTAAGCAGTGGGTATTTTTGGCCGAAAAGCTCATACAGCGGTACCCGTGGCGTGATGGTTAGCATGTTAGCCCAGTGGTTCGTGGTTCGAATTCCAACAGAGGCAAAAATGTTTTTTTCGCGGGTATCGACTCTCGTGAGGAACTGGCAAGTCCTCCGATAGTAAATTCATTGCCATGAAAAGAGCTTTCTCGGTAAGCCGTTCAGAACCGGCAGAAAATTGTAGATCCCTCCAATCCCTTACAAGACATGGTTGTGAGAAATGCCCTAGGCCTTGGGCTCTTCGCTCTGTTGCACCACCCTATTTATTTCAATTTATTAATTTTATTTTAAATTCATTAATTTTATTTTTAATAGTTACTTAGGTAAGCAATCTTCGTAAACTATGAAGATTACTACAAAACAAACGCTGTCTCAAACTTGTACATAACTCTGACGAATAGGCCAAAGGTATAAATTCAAACTCATATATATCCTGTGTTTAAAAGGAGCAACAGAATTAGTATTGCGTGTGCAATTCAACTTTCTTTTCGCCAAGATAAAAGCTGTGAAAGAACTTAACTTTATGTGAGTATGTGTTTCAGATTTTACCCAACAGCTACCGCTCAGCAAGCAGATGCAATAAAAAACGCCAAACTTAACTCTTTGGGCAAAGCATACCATTCACGAAATAATATTTTACTGTTACCTGAAGGCAACACCACAAAATTCCTGTCACCGGATTTTACATTGTTGCACCTCTTAGCGACAAGCGAGCTACTGAATTACACTTCGCGTACGGTGTCCCCATTACCGTGCATCCTGACCTCTCCATGCGTGAGTAAGGAACGCATCTTCAGCCACATGCTCATTTCTTTTGCATTGCCTAAGGCCTCCTTTATTCACATAAATTAAAATTCAACATCTCATCCCATCCGGCTCCAATGTAGAAACTTAAATGAAAGAAAATTGTCCGCAATTTGTATAGAGAACAATCTCGGAACCAAAATTCACGAAAAATCTTTAATTTGGCCAAACAGTTGTTAACACACAATCGTGCTCGCAGTTTGAAATACAGCATCAAAAGCTAATTATGTATAGGTACCATTGCCATCATGCCAACGTTGCATTCCGACATGCATCCCAACCAATGAGACAATACAACAAGAAGCCCTTTTCGTGCACCAAATATGGACTGGATGGTTGCGGATGAGGGCCACCAAATCTCTTATAAATCCCGTAAAGTCCCAGTTCTCTGGTTTTCCTAATCGATTCGGACTTTGTTTGGTAAAAGAGCACAGAGTTCATCGTGTGTAGTCGTAATTATCCCAAAGCGAGATTAAGGCTACAAATCTCCTTGCATTGGAATTTGCAATTTCTTCATAAATTAATCCGCGAAATCTGTTGACCGAAATGAACATAAAGTACCCCCAAATTGTGTCACATGCTGAAGTTCAATGGAGACACTTGGGAACGCATCGGTGACAATTATCCACAAAGTGTCGTGTCTTGTTTTGGAACATGCAGCAGCAAAAGGGACGATCCTGAGTTTTGACCCGTAATCATAGTATTTCGGTCGTTGGTTTTGGATATACGAACAGGGAAACGTGCGTGAGGCCATTTTTTGGTTGTGATTTGTTCAGGAAATACAAGCCCAAAATGGAAATTACCAATGTTGACTGCATCGGTGTCTCTTGCAGCAACCAAATGAATTCAACGAAGAACCAAATTATTTTTGATGTTGACTTAAAACCGACCTAGGCGGTCATGTAATGCATTGCTGGTTGTTTTTGCTTACAGTCTGCGCAAAAATGTGTAGGGAATTTAACTGTTCATAGTTTGGCTTAAATAGAACCTTATTTCCAAATTTAGTAAAAGAGATTTTTTTGAGAAATACTTTTGCACTAAGTGCTGCCAGACGCAAGAATGAAAAGCGATTGAGTTACTGCCTTAATAAAAACTGTTATAGAATTAAACTGTGTATTAAGAAATTTGTTCAAAAGCAACTAATTCTTTTTAGGTTCCAAAAACTATTATTTGCTAGATTATCAATGGTAACTTTATTTATTCATTTATTGATTCATCGATTGATCAATTGATTAATTTATTTGTGTGTATTTATTTATTAATCTATCTGAATCACTATTTATTTAATGTTTTCTAATTATTTGCAATACAAACTGTGATATAAAATAAAGTTTACTAACGTTTACATTCCAATTAAGGTTTTTTCCATATTTTTCCTTCAACTCAACTTCCAAACCAAACGCAGAGCTTAATGAAAAATTTTATGTTTCAGTACTAGGATCAATCAAACTTATATGTATGTCTCTGTACAATGACAACTTATCAAAAATTTATATTTTTATATGGAAGAAATAAATATCTATTTGTCTATGTATTTAATGTTTGGTTAACCATATGTAAATTGAACCAAATTCTCTTCATTAAATTGTCGAGCAGATCAATATTCGAATAGAATTAACAACAAAAGAAAAAAAATATTTTAAAGGCAAGTTTTCAGAAATAAAAATTTGTAGAAGGGAGAAAGTATGTTTATTTGTACTTTCAATTAATGCAAAAGTTATTTAACTTTATCACAAACCAAACAGTTTTAACAATTCTGGTATCAAGTTAATTTATTCGTAGAAATAAATTATTTCAATTTCAGCACAAAGCGTGTCTCCCGGTAACGTGAAAGGTTCAAATCAAAGAAACAAAAGGAAGAAAAAAGTTTTTTCATGGGTATTGGCAACTACGATAGCAATTTCGTGCAATGATTAGCGCTTTCTCGATTAGCAACTCGAGATCGGCAAAAAATTGTAGGTCTACATTCTATTGGGCCATCCTATTTATTTTTATGACTATTTCGGACAGCCTTATAGTGAATAAAAAAAGGTCGAAAAAGAGAATAAAATTATCATTGGTCAGCAAAAGGTTGATCTATCCAGTTTGATATGACTGAAACTGTAATAATCAAACACAAGATCGGAAACGGCAGGCCTTTAGGCCAACCCATTATCTTTCCAAACTCTCATCATTTTCATAAAGGCAGATTTCGAAAGTAGAGAGAAACCTACAATTAAAAATACAGCTAAGAAAAAACTACTTATATCCACATTGATAGCCGAATTTTTGGAATTTTTATTTAGCTCATACAACTATAAAGGATTCTTACAAGTTTCAAGAGATATTTTGGACCTTCCAAAAGTATATAAAGGTGAAATAAAAAAGTAAAGCTCTTCCATTTCGAAAATAACGATTATTGTACTCGCTAAACTATCAATATCCCCTTAAAATAATAGGTCCGTATCTTTTTTCACCCGCGGTATCTCAAAACTTGTATCTTTACTTTTTTATGACGTAAATATGGCAGAGTTTTCGATTTCCCCTCCTACTAGAATTTACACGAACAATTTTCTCACAAAAGATTTCTTTGAAAACTGACATTCAGATGAGTATTACACTCAAGTTACTGAAGACGCCAAAGCCTAAGCTTTTGAAATTGATTGCGAAGTGTTAGACTTTGAAAATGTTGCTAGATTTCGTGCACGATCCAAGGAAAAAACAATTTGCTTATGAGTGTGTTGACGAACCAATCATTGAGCCTCGTCAAAAATATAAAATCGATCTATTTTTTCGCATATGGACACAGCTATAAACTAACTTCTGAGCACAGTAAACATTTTGTTTTTTTATAGATAACATCTATGCCTTAAGAGAACTCCCCAAAGATGAATTTTTAGAACATTGTAAGAACCTCGAAGCTATTTTAACTCATGAGAACTCAAGCGATATAAATGCATTAGAACTTTGTGAGGAGTTGTCACTGTCAGTCCTTTGTATGTTTTTAAATATTAATTTATTTCCTCAAGACGTTATGAGAATTGTAACAGATTTAAGATTTCTTCCAAATATCAGTATTGCGCTCAGAATCATTTTCAACTTTACCAGTAACAGTTGCTAGAGGCGAAAGAAGTTTTTCCAAATTAAAAACAATTAAGAACTTTCTCCAATCCACCATGACACAAGCAAGATTATCTCTATTGGCCATTATTGCAATAGAACAGTATAAAGTCTAATATTATTCAAGATTTTGCAGAGCAAAAAGTGCGAAGAAAATTACTATAATTTGCACAATTCCATAATTTCAAAAAATTACTGATTTGTTTTGTAGTAACATACTTAATTGTTTTTTATCAGTATTAAATTTTTAAACAAATATTTTTTGTGTCTTTTTTATACGTACCGTATGAACCCTTAACTTGAATATATTTGAACCGCTTGAACATAATAAAAAATTAAACAGCTTGGTCTTAACTTCTGAAACGATTTTGATGAAAAATTTTAATTTTATAGGATGTTGAAGACATCGTAAATATAGGCAAGATTAGAGTGAGACAGGGAAAATGGCACAAGGGAAAGAGATCAAGTTGAAAGATACATAGCTATATCAATAAAATTATAATATATGATATATTATATCAGTTCATTTAGTAGTTTGAAAGACATTATATTGAACGAGTATAGGTTAGGTTAGGTAGAATGGGCTGACGGTTGATCTTAATTCCGTCACACTTAGATCAATGTAGATCCATTGTGATACCCTGACGTATTGTAACGTCCTTGAAACCTATGAATTTATGTCTGGTCAGTATTTAGCCATTTTGTGGCCTTAGTGAAGTTTAACAGACTGCTTTTTGAAGCGTCTGATAATAATTCTTCTAGTTCGAGTATTGAACGAGTATACTTCCTAACAAAAAAACACTCATCAACTCTCCTGTAGGTACTTCTTCAGAATGCCCTGTTGGCTGTTCAATGTTAAGGGCAGGAAAAATTATCTTTGCCCGGAGCGGCTAATTAGCTAAATCGGGCCCTGCATGTTTGTATACTATATCTACTGAGAGTGCATGATAAATGTCATTCAGCCAGAAACATCCCAAATGCGTATCTTTACTTTTCATTTTCGGATGGAGATTACAAAAACAACATTAAAAAGCTCGAGTCCGAACTTTTTCTTGAGAAACAGACCTTTTTATCTTATTGAAGCGTGTGTAGGAGCCGGAGAAGTCATTTTACTGTCATTTATTTTAAAACCTGCTTAAAAAACTTAGCGTTGCCTTCGTGAAGTGTGCTCCTGATTTTTCAGTGGCCGCTTAAAGTCCAACAAAATTTTCCAAATAAGTTGTCATCCTAACACTCTGAATCTGAACACTAAACAAACTATAGAAAAAGATGTATCGTCGCCTATTTTCTCTCATCCAATTGGGACTGGTGGTCACGACGAGTAGCGGCTGTAGGTAGAACTGAGCTGTGACATAACAAATGACGTTTTGTATGGAATTAACTGTTTAAAAAAAGAATGTTTTGCAGGTCGAATCTTTGAAATTCTTTTTGAAATCGATCGTTTAAAGTGTAAAAAAAAAATATAAAATTAAAATACCACCAAAAAGTTGACTAGAAGTGTCCGAAATGCAAATGCAAAAACGAGCTGTGATTGTGAACAAAATTTTAAGTTAATAAACATGTATTAAAATGTCAACTAAAGCACAAACAAGAAAAACAATAAAATACAATAATAACAATAAAACAATACAATACCAAAGAACATTCATAATTCAATGAATATTTTAGTAAAACAAAAATTGCATTTTCCTAAATTTTTCAACTCCAAATTGGATACATTTGAAAGGTACAAATCACTCGTGTGCATTTTTCTATTTAAGCTTTAGCATTTTGAGATGCTAATGCGCATATTATTTAATCACTTTTGTTTGGTTTTATATTATTTATGTAATCCGACACCATTTCTTCCTTTTCCCGTACAAATTGTATGGGCTATCAAAACAACATTCCACTTGGTGTCCCAGCTTTTAGTTCCAAAACGACAGGCAGGTGGTGTGCAAACTCATCTTCCCAGTCCCAATTGATATAATTTTGAATCATACCGCAAGTGCAGATTTAAGAACGTTTTCCTGTCAAACCATTCACCATATGACAGAAGTCAAAAAGTTTTACGTTTTCCCAAGATGAGAATTTCGAAGTCAGTTTTGTAATGTTAGCGTTAAAGACAGATAAAAATTGTTGTAATAAAACATTAAACTCCCATATTTGTCTGAAAAAATTTCTGTGATGCGACTTTCGGTACAAATCCGTAGCATAACTGTCAATGCTGAGGCCAGTAAGTGAAGTAAACCACAAATAAAACCAAGTAGATTTTAAAAAAAAAAAGGTAGGAGATAAAACAACAAGTTTGTTTATATTTTGCATTGCGAACCAATAAGCAAGAAAAGCCTTTCAACTATAACAGACTCTCAAAAAAAAAAGATTTACAAATTCTAAGGTCCATTTTCTTCATTATAAGTAGGATACGTTTTTGTGACGGGTACATCCAGATTAAGCTTATGAATTTTTCTATTTTCAAAAATTTATCAAATTAATTGCGAAATTGGTAAGTTTTCCGTTAGTAATTTCACTGTCATGAAAAGCAATTCCTTAATTAGCCTGTCGGAATTGACAAAAAAAGTATTCCATTCTCACAAGCTACGCTTTAGAGAAATGCTCTAGGTTGCGCCAATCCACATATTTATTCATTTATTTATTTTATTACATCTGTTTACAAAAATAACTCATAAAAAGAGATAATAGAATTTAAGAATTCGTAGTAAAGAGAAATACACAAATAAGTATGTACACCATTGACTGACAAAGCTCAGGCAGAGCTCTCACTATTAAAGCTGATGCCTTCCTTTGAATTAACACTAATCTCCATCTAATGATGTCGTCTTCGGAATAGAAAATAAACAGCTCTTTCAATCCTAATGAAACCCTTTAACCGAAATCTTTGCACAGTGCTCACGCAACCTACGTTCACACTAAACATTCCCCTTTCAAAGTCCAACTTCAACCTAATTAGCCAACTATTTGCATTTTCCAAAGTCCGAAACGATGATTTTTTGCTTTGAAAAGCAGAAGCAAACGAATAATTAGCCCTGGACAACCGATGTTCGATTCCAGCTGCATGTCGGCTAACTTAAAAAAAAAAATTGTTTCAAGAGCACCCACACTGCACAAGTCATACAAGGCTGAGATAAAAATAGAAGAAAAAAACAAAAAAAGAATAGGACGTTCATTTTGAAAAGTGTAGGAGTACGAAATAGCTATAGGGAAATTGACGGCAAGACGATGTACAGGGTGTTTTACAGCGAATTTGATAGTTTATTTTAATTCAATTTTCGAAAAGCTTTTTCAAATGAAAATCTGTATTCATGAGTGAGAGCGGTTAACCTTCTCAGCCTCAATCTCACATAAACAAAATGCCTCATCTTTCAAAGTTGCAAGTGAATATCAAACTCTTAATTCTTTAAAAAAGGTTTCTAGTCCTTCCCAAGAAAACACCTTGTGGCAATCCATTTTAATACTTTTTCCTAATCGCCTTGCAAATGTTTACAAGTTTGGAACAGTTTTGCGCTACGAAAGATTCAGCATCGAATAAATGTTAAGAAACACGCAAACTTCCATAAAGGTTCGAAAAAAAAGAACAAAATACGGAAACCTAGCGTATTTTGTCCAGAAGCATCTCCAAAATCGGTTAAGAAGAAAAAAAGAGACAAAAAACAAAAAAACATCATCAAAAAGCAAAGGGATTCGGTATCTCTGGGAATAGCATCCTTCGCCATGTCCAGTGGATGTTTGTTGAATAGGTTTTGTATTTCTTTTGGCTTGATGCCTTTATGCAGATTGCCTTTGCCTCTTACAGTCACCATTGTAGGCTGACACCACCAGAAGTTAGTCGGGTTTTGTCACGATTTTGCAAAGGTAAATTGAGTTGTAAATTGTAGCACGGAACAGGAATTGTATTTTGTTCTTTCTACTGTCGTCCATGTCCATTTTCATGCGGTAGGATGCGGCAAATGTTTTATTTGCATTTCTCATTCTCGCTTTGGATGGCAATTGTCATGCGATCGGGAGCAATCGGATGAGCTACGCAGACATGGCTAGAGATGTGGAATACGTAAATGGAGTTGCGCTTTTTTTTTTTGAAGAATGTTCATTGTTCATGTATGGAAATGTATGGTTTCCCCAATATGCGTCTTCGATTTCTATTGCCGCCAGCCGTTCGGTATAGGTATTTCTTTTAGGCGGGATTTCTTTTTGAAGAATTTACACAAATTGATTAGGTTTTCGGGTTCATGCTTCTTTTGAGCATAGGCGTAAGCAAATGTAACGTCGATCGTGTGAAAAAGAAAATTTGGATGTTAGCCCACTCCACCGGATATATGCAAAACAAAATTTACAATTTTAAATTAAAGAAGCTTCGCATAGGAACACAGAAGCATATCCTCTTTTGAGATTCCTAATTCAATAAGCTTATTTAACTCTTAGACCATGGTTACCGTATTTTTATAAGTCACAAGTTGGCAATTCCAAACACTAATTTAATCCAAACCTAAAAATTCATTATTTCAAGGCCAATTTTGTGAGGGAAGGTTCAAGAGATGCAGTTATCATTATACAAAAAAGCCACATGAAAAAGTGTTTAATGAGGACAAGATAGTTTTAATTTTTATTTTTAATTGACTTATTGAAGATTTCCCCCACCAGTGGTAGGAGAGAGTTTTACAAATCTCGACAGCTATTTTGAATGATTTTTTGTGTTGATGAGATGCCATTATAGTTCAGTTGTCAGTATTAGTGGCCTTAAAGTCATACCTTCATATAACTACTTAAGAAGACAGACCCCACTGAACAAATTGTTTGGGATAATTTAGAGACATGTAGATTGTAGAGTATCGCCTTTGTAGGAAATTGGTAGGTCCTCTATGAGTAACTACACTGTCGCGATACTCTGTTCGTAAATTAGGTTTCAGATTTAATGAATCAGAGGGATACTAATGAAGCGTGTTGAGGAGTGATCCAAATCAACTCCATCCACCCTGAACAAGCACTCTTCGGAACTTTTGTACCAATCCATTGGTAACAAGAGACGAGGGTAGAAGCTTACAACTTAATTGGAGCTGTGGACTGTGGAGTATCTCATCAGACAGCTTCCAATAAAGAGACAGGGAGACGTCGCGTCGTGACGTCACCGCGAGTATATAAAATATTCAAAAGCGGTAATAAGAGAGCTCGACGACGGCAAAGCACCTGGTCTAGACCGAATTCCAGGAGAGTTTTACAAGCACGGTTCGGAAAGTCTAATGAGAACTATAACCAAATTGTGCAACGATATTTTGGAGAAAGGAGAAGTTCCTCAAGAAATGAAGAAAGCACTAATATTCCCGATATTCAAAAAAGGCGATAAGAATGATCCAAGTAATTATAGAGGCATCTCATTTCTTAATGTGACTTACAAAATTTTCACAACCATTCTCCAACGACGTCTTACTGCCTGGAGCAACCACAACAATCTCCTCAAAGAAAATCAAGCGGGATTCAGAGCTGGCTACTCAACAGTTGATCACATATTCGTCCTTCGTAATATAGCAGAATCTTTTGCAGTGCAGGGGAAGAAGCTCTACGCATTTTTTGTGGATTTTAAAGCTGCGTTTGACACGGTAGATAGGAATTCCCTAATGTACAAGCTTTACAACAAAGGTTTATCGCACAAATTTGGAAGAGTCATCAATCTGTTACAAGACACGTGGGCAGCAGTTTGGGATGGGGAGACAGTATCAGATTGGTTCCAAACGAAGATGGGAGTGAGACAAGGATGTCCTTTGAGTCCCATACTGTTTACGTTATTCATCGACAATATAACGGACGGTTTACCTGGCGGAATCGAAATCGATAGTCTTAAGCTTAAAGCACTGCTCTTTTCGGATGATATAGTGATCCTAGCACAGTCACCCCAAACGCTACAATTGATGATCAACCGACTACAAGAATACTGCGAGATCTGGAACTTAATCGTCAACACAGATAAACCAAAGATCATGATCTTCAATAGAGGGAGAGGTAGAGTAAGAGCCAATGAAAACTGGCACTTCAACAACGGAAATTTGGAGATTGTCAACGATTTTAAGTACCTCGGTGTAATCTTCTCCAGCAATCTTAAACTAGATAACCACCTAGCTGACAAACTGATAAAAGCTAAATCCGCTATTAACTCTACATGGAAGATGTGCTTCTCCAATCAATACATAAGTCATAGCTCAAAATATAAAGTCTTCGAGGCGGTGGCAATATCAATCATGCTCTACGCGTCACAAGTATGGGGGAGCCACCAATTTGAATCAGTAGAAAAGCTTCTACGTTTTTATTTAAAGCGAATATTCAGTGGAAGTCTGAATAACTCACCCAACTATGCTTTGAACCTGAAAACTGGCTTATCACCGTTATACATTAAAACTCTGAAACTACAAACAGACTACGTTGTAAAGGTCTCAAATATGGAAGAGTGTAGATTGCCCAAAAAGATTTTAATGAAAACAGTGAGAAGCAAGATCGGTTGGTATGCAGAATGGCTACAACTAGCAAGAGCTAGCAATTTAGAACTAGATCTAGTCCATCTATTGAGCTTAAACTGGAAACAAAAACTCTACAGCATCATAGAAGCAACCGACAACAACATTAGTCACTTTTGCAACAACATTTGCACCATACAAAAAGTATTGTGCTGAACAAAGCACCTGTCAGTTCTATTGCAAGGAACTGAATCGGAATAATGCCCTATTTACCGCTTACTTGGCGTGGTGTGAGTCGCAAAAAATGTGTAATCGTTTGCGATTGGCCGACATACTGGTGCGACCCATGGACTACGAGAGTGAAGCACGAGAATCCATCTATAGACAGATATATAACAGCCTTAATTATAATCTTCAGCAGACCAACTACTTTCGAGATGAAAATGATGTACAAACAATCTCAATGATTTTTAGACTAAGAGTTGAACTGTTGAGCCTCAACTACAGACCTCATCGAGATGACCTTCCAGTATTGTGCAATATATGTAATGAAGAAGAAAGAGAAGATGTATTTCACTTTGTGGGTAAATGTCCAACGCTACGGGAAACAAGACGGTTCTTCCTCGGAAGTAATGTGCTCTCAAGAGACCAAGTCATAAACCTGCTAAATGAACTCAACATCCATTTACTGGAGTACTGTAAAAAGGCCTTATCCTATCGCGAACGAATCGTAAATGAAAACTTTTAAACAACACTTTTCGAACAAAATACCAAACAATCAATTCATTAATAATTTTGATTGTATCTTTATAAAAAATACTTTTTTGAATTACTTTTACTATTCAATCATAAACTGTTCCAATCGGCAGACGGCATAGCCAAGCCTAAAGATTTTGTAAATGAAAAATGTAAATTACTTATGAATTGTCTAATAAAATCTTACTTACTTACTTACTTACTATATAAAATATTTATAAATATGAAAAAGTGCTCTCCGTATAAGAAAAGCGTAAATGTATTCATAAAGCATAATTCCACGTGGTCAAAAGTGAAGAGTAAATAGATGTTCTTATTACTTCATAGTGGACAATAATATCAGACTTCCTAAGAAACCTTATACAAAAGATCGCCGCAACCTTTACGTAAAACACTACAACTGTCTGAACTCTCATAATCCGGTTACAACAAAACTAGCGTAGATGGGATCAGATTTTCTGCAAACTCTTTGAATAGCCACAGTCACGTCGCATCGGTTGCCACACCACTGACTGCTCCTCTTTCAAACTATTCTCTTAGCTATATGTTCCTGACGAAGTAGGAGACTTCATTTTCTTGGTAATGTCCAGTTTGGCCATCCACAAACAGTGTTCCATTGTACTCTCTCTCACATCAAAACTGTAGATATAGAAACACTTCTCGTGCAGCTATGTAATAGCAAAAGTACAATGAATGTTCGGAATCTTTAGTTGCACCGAATGGACTGACTTCCTTTTTGCTACCCGGCCAACCTATTGAGTTTACGGAAGAAACATGACTTTACGGTAAGGAGCGTGAAAACTATGGCGACAATTGGAATTTATTTTCAATGTTCGCGCCGAGATCGGACCTACACTCTAATGGGTATTCTGCGAGTTTGTCGCGAGTGCAATTAAACTGTAAGCCACAGGGTGACATTAGTTTTATTGCATTGCAAATTTAAATTGCGATTTACAGATGCAGTTCGGAGGTGAATTTCACCATTCAAGTTTGGGCAAGGTGTGCAATGGAATAAGGAATGGCCTGTGATCTTACTCACATCGACGCCCTGCGTTTCTCCCGCTTCATTGTAAGCTCAAAACGGTTCCATTAGGATGAGGATACATTAGATCCACCGTGGTACCAAAACGGGCCTAATTGTGTTAGCCGAGCTGACAGCCACTTTAACCTAACCTATAACCTATGGAATGGCAAAAAACGTTGGTATCTTTTCTGTAAAGACGCCCTTGAGGCTATACGTTTAAAATTTTTTGTGACTCTGAAATGCCAAAGAACTATCTGCAATAATGACAAGGAAAGCAACTGTATATGAAAGGTTCGTTCAATGATCTGTGGTCACTATAAA
Organism: Melanostoma scalare; assembly: GCA_949752695.1. NCBI lineage: Eukaryota > Metazoa > Arthropoda > Insecta > Diptera > Syrphidae > Melanostoma > Melanostoma scalare. The sequence continues at coordinate 3,275,656 of OX456985.1, forward strand.
TCGTTTTTTGAAGAGCCTCAAATCCCCTTGAATGTCAAACTGAGTGTGAGTTCTCTTTTCGCCCTCAACTCGACCCGAAGCCATAGGTTTTTGCTGTGGCGATTTCAGATAATGAACACAATGGCATATTATTTTCTTCAGGTGGAAGGGACGTGTGGTGATTTGGTGGTTTAGTGTTTTTTAAGAACTAAGCACCAAATTTTTCTTTTTGACAAATCATTGGGTTATCAAGGAACCCTGGTTAAACTTTAGGTAAAATTCAACGAACAAACATACAGAAGCTCGTATAGACACTATTGACAAATAATTGAGTTGGTGCCTCAAATCGCACTCGAGCTCAGACTTATCAATTATCATACCCTTGAAATCCACCTACTTGTAACGATGTCGGGTGTCAACAGTGCATCGAAAGAAAGAGGGATAGTGTTGAAGTCGTGCGCGAAATTACCACGCGAAATCAATTGCAAAAAATCTGTCGCTCGCCTGGCCAAGACTCTCGGCAACCCAATTCAACTATACACTATACTCAATGAGGAGGACTCCGTTTCATGTTCGGAAGTTGAGGCGCTGTGTTGACGACACTGATCTGCTGCCGCGATTAAGCAAATGGAAATTAGCAAGTGGTGTTTGTAATGAGAACTTAGATGTGATTCGATTCCAAATACAGTTTCGGTAACTGTTTGTTCGTAATATTGTGTTGTTCTTTAGTGGGATATAAATTCAGCCAAAGCAGGCTTTTTTGTCCTGGTTGGTTGTTGGGGTTTTGTTTGGCAAACGGTGTTCACCCCCAACTGCCTAATAAAATTAAACGTCTTTAGTTGTGTCTCATTTTGAAACTGGCTTTATGTGTCTAGTAATTATTATGGACGAATCGTGAATTTGGTAGGACACGAGGTTTATTAATTGGATTTCATCATTACCTTACCACAACTCTTTTGCTGAGAAGTGATTGGTACTTGACAAAGTTATTACAAAGCAACTTTGAGTTTCCAAAAAAAAGCAAAAAAATGAAACTTTGTACATTTGCCCTTGCAACACGAAGAAGTTAACAGTTTCCTTTCAAAAAATGGTAAGCACTTTCCTTTCCTAGCACATTTAAGTAAAATAAGCCTATTTCCCGATTTAATTCTCTTAACATGTGAATAATAATTGATCAGCTTAAATTTGTTTACAGTTTCTAGTCTTAGCCGCCATTAGCCGTTTCGACTTCGCTACTAACGCAACTTACTGTGCCGCTCATGATCTCAAACAGCGACATATTTTATATAGTATATACATATGACTTAAGACGACAGAAAACTTAATTATGTCGCTTTCTGGCTGTCGGTGTGCTTACATCATGTCGCTTTTTGGCTGTCGGTGGCCGTGCGTCGTAAAATATCTCATACCTTTTTCCAAACGTGCAAAAGGAAGAATAACCACCAAACACTGCTTGTCCTTAAAAAAAAACTCTTCTTTAGCAGTTTAACCCAACTTCCTACTTAAATTCATTGAATAGGTAACACGTTGACTTTCATTGTCCTTTTAAAGGTGTGTATAATGGTCTTAAATCTCATTTGTATAAAACATAAACAAAGTCCTACGCCACAATTATACCATGGCAAAATAACGCGAACCACGCATTAAAACAAATAACGTATATTCTTTCATAGAGTCCTCTTCACAGAAAGTCACCTTGGATGTGCGTTAAAACAAGAAAAAATGGCCGAGCGTAAAAGCTTGCACGAATAAAATTTCATTTTCATTACTTTTTCGCTCCGTATACACTTTGCAGGACTCGTGAATAAGAATTTAAGTGAAACAAATTGTTTCACAAGCTTGTGCGATGATGTTGAATGACTGAAAGATGTCAAAAGAAATTGTCGGAAGAGAAAATGTTATCTCACATATTGTGCTGGCACTTTGCGTGTTTATTTTCTTCTGAAATTTTGCAACCTTACCAATGTGCTGAGACCATCTTCCATCAAAGCTAATGTCAGTTTTATTAGCACAACGCGCTATGATATCACGTGGTATATTTCAAAAAAAGAAAAAAAAAAATTTATACACATATCCACAACTCAAATCCTCGAGTGCTTTTATCTTAGGCGACAGTCGTGAAATAAAACATGAATTTAGTCGACCACATATAGAAAATGATGTACGTATTCAGCGGAAGCGAAAAGAAAAATGTTGTTTATGAGCGGAATTTATGGCAAAAGCCTACCGAAGACGAATTTACACTCGGGAATAGCACAGAGCCAGCATTTCATTGCGTTTTATGGATCCTGCTATCTCGAGAAAAGTCGTAAAAAAACAAAAAAAAAGTCTTAGGGACTTATAGGGCAATCGCATAAAGGAATGAGATACGAAAAGCATCAATGAGACGAGATATGGACTTAAAAACGAATGATGATTTGTGCCTATGATGGTTTGGTTGACAGAAAGCACCACCATCGTCGACCTGTCCTTTACTAGACCAGTTTAATATTTAAGAAAGTGAAACACTTCTTAAAGGAGTTTACAAATAGAACGCTGAAAACCAAGGTGACTTGATTTAATATAACACACCGCACAGAACTTACGCCTTGGATGGACACAAACCTCCAATTCTGAATGATCGACAAAACAACACTGTCGAAATGTGCTGATTTATTTCCTAGGAATACAAAGCTGCAGATCAGCTGTGTTGCTCAGGTAAAAGTACTATAGTTTATCTAAGTACATATCTACTGGACTGATATTTGAGTTAAAAGCTCTAAAGAGGGCTGTTTGGTCTCACGAAATTTCAGCTATTGGCTTTAGAGTACTAGTGAACCAAATGAAGATAGGCTGCAAGGTAGTAAAAAAATCTAAGAGATACTTAGCCCATAACGCCGATGACTAGGACTCTTACACTAAAAATTGGATTCTGCTAAGCATTGTTCGAACTTGGCTAGGGTAGACTGAGAGCTTGTGTGTGAGGCAACTTTTGCTTTATGACCATGGAAAATAAATAAATAAATAAATAGGGTGACGCAACAGAACGAGGAGTTCCAGGGTCTAGTGCATTTCTCACAACCATGCCTTGTGAGGGAATGGAAGGGACCTACAATTTTCTGCCGGTTCCGAACGGTTAATCGATAGAGCACTTTTCATGGCAATGAATTTACTATCGGAGGACTTGTCAATTCCTCGGGAAAGGGCGATAAAAGTGGAAAAATATTTCTGCCTCTTTTGGTATTCGAACCACAAACCTCTGGGTTAGCAGGCAGACGCACTAACTATTACTCCACAGACATGACCAAATAGCGGAAACTTGTAAATGATGTTAAATATAATAAAAGTAGTACGTGTAAAATTAACATTAAAAAATAAAACATTCAGCTTTAAGTTTTTTAAGTTTTTTCCATTACCAGTGGTAGGGAAACCGAAAAAAAAGAATCTATTTATCAATAGAATGCCTTGAGATGTGTTGGTGATGCCTTTTCTTTAATACATACTGGACGCAACAAAGCTCGACGAGCCTCGGGGCTTAACGTATTTCAAGGATCTTCAACCACACGCCGATTTCGAACGGCTTTTATAGTAACCAGTTTCTTATGACAGCGTGGTTAATTAATCTCTGAAGGTTGCCAACTCCTCGTGAGAAGCAATACAAGTGGAAAAACCATTTTTTTGTAATAATCTCACTGAAGATTTTTCAATTGTCTCCGAAATTTTCATTTGAGGGAAATATGAAAAGTTTTTTAATGTTGCAAGTTGTTTGATAATTTTTTGTTTCTTATATCGTTTTTCATTGACGAAAAGAGTTACTCCTTTTGCGAAAAGATTTACTCCTTTTGCATTTTCCATGTTCCATTGAAAAAAAGAATAGATCCGGAGTAGCTCGAAACGCCAAAGATCTACTCCCATTTGGTTGGGAGATCTACTCTGAATTCATGCACACATGCAAAAACATTTGTTCTGTCAAACTTTAAATGGAAAATAATTTGTTTATTTTCAATTTGTTGTGCCAGCGTCGTGTTAAAAAAACTGCTATAAATTATGAGAACACGAGAAAGTAAGTTAGAATTCAGTAATTTGCTGAAGAAAACAAGTTACAAAATATGAAAATATGAATTCCTATTTGTGAACATCAATTTAACCGCCAATAACAGCAAAAAACCTAAAAACATGTTTCATTGAAAGGAGTAGTTCTCGATTTGAGAGTAGTTCTGTCGAATTTCAATGAAAAACGCTATTAGATTCGAAGCTCCAACGTAAAAGATAAACACGCTATCCTTTACTCCACGAGCACCACATCTTTTAGCTTGGGGAAATGAATTCGGTCTTGGTTTCATCGGTCTTTGGTTCCTTATTGAACTCTCAAAATGTATTTTGTGCCATTCTACATTCAACTGTTTGCTGTCAATTAAGTTGATCATTTGTTCCAATTTATTTCTTTCCTTATCTCCATTAATCTCATTCAACAATTTTCTGTACCTTATATCGGTGATTATACTTCTAAAACGACAAAACAAGGGATCTCCTCACCACTGGTGGGGTAAAAAGTCAATATTAAAACAGGACCTTTACTAGTGAGCTTCGTCATAGTGGCAAGTTCCTTAAGATGAGTTTCTCTATCTATAGCTGGTTGTCTTACAAGCCTTGGAGACAGTAATAACTTCCTTTTGTAGTAAACAAATGTGTCTATATTTTTTTTGCTGGCATTTAGTTCAACTTAACAAAATTTCATTTTATGAATTAAGTTGCAAATGTAGTTGATAGGAAGGAAGGAATCTAGGCATGTCCTAACTTACACCTTGACTCCAGCTTCAGTCTAAAATCACTTTTTGTCTTCATCTCAGTGCTTACTTCCTTGTGTTTTTGATTGATTTTTGCGAATTGACCCTTAAAATCACTTTAATGTTCCTTATTTTGTTGCTCTTTTGTTTTTGCTATATCTTCTTGCATAGCTACATCCTCAACATTGAAAACTGATTCCTTCTCTCAAGCGAAGGATCCTATTTTATTTGAAAGTCATTCTTAAAGTAGCTTCATTAATGTAACTTTGCTGACAGAATTCGCAATTAATTTGCTTGTTACACTCAATTAAGTCTGCCATCGATTCGCCATTTTCTTGTTTTTCAAATTAATTCAACCCAATCCTACCGAACCAACCGAAGGATTAATGATGATTGGAGGAATCGTACACGACTTTCTTCTCTAACGAGAAAGTTGACGATGACGGTACCAACTAAAAAAAAGAATGAAAAGAAAATTGTTGAGAGACATCTCGCAGTGAAAGTCTAAAATTGAATAAATCAGCAAAACTTTGCTATGCTCAACGTCCTTGTCTAGAGTTTCAATGCTGAGCAGTACATCCTCTAGTTTATTTGGAAATACCATTGGTCTTTGCCTTCCGAGAATCTATACTCTACACATACACTCGAACACAAAAGCATAAAACAACTCCTGTTGGATCGGAAGACACAAACCTGAGCACACTTTCCTCGTTTACACAATCCGTCAGAGTAACACGTAGCAAACAGCAACCAAAAGGTTCATTAATTAGCCGCTAATACCTCCATCCCTGCCCTGCTACCAACGAACGACGCCGACGCTAACGCCGCGTCGCGCTGTCGACCGTCATCAAGGACACTCCCTGAAGAACGTGCACACAATTTGCTCGCGAATGCCACCAGGAGAATTCGAATTTTTTTATTAAATTAGACTTCTGGTGATTTATTTATCCGCTGTGAAACTTTTGCCAACATATCCTGGGCTTCCTTCTACTTCGTTGTATGAACTCGTATGTATGGTGAAGAACAAGAAAAGAACCCTCCTAACTGGAGTGGGGCTCCAACTTTTCAAATACTTGCTAGGGTATATCTAGACTCAAACTTTAAGCTACATACAATGTTCACCAGAGTGGTTATTCAACGGGTTACATTTAGCAACAGCGAGTGAAACAATACTTCGACGCAAAAAAAAAAACACTTGACAAAGTTTTCTAACTCCTAACCCAATTGAATTTTAAAACAATCATCTTATCTCGTGACGAGGTGGTGAAACAAAGTCTTTCATTAACATGCCCCATAAAACTAATTTTCAGAGAAACAAAACTGACGCATAACAACGCTGTATTTCTCAGTGGACTTATCTTTCAACACACCGTGAGTAGAGTAGTGAGTGATAAAACATCCAACATACATCAGCTCAGGATTCACGAATAAAGAAGCTAATACCCGTCTCGTCTATGTCTTCGATGAAAGTTAAAAGGAAATTTAGTATCTCCCCTTGAAGTTTAGTTGTTGAGTTTCCTCTTTCCCTTCCCCCAAGGACATGTGAGCCTGTCATGATAAAATAGGAACAACATAGATTTATGACCTTCTTGCAGCGGGTTTCATGTTACTTTAGACGGAAGCGGATAGTGGAAAATAAAAGGAGAACCAAAATGAAGAAGTCCTTTCCAATGAACACCTCTGACGTGAAATGTTAGTACCATAGCACTTGTGTGTGGGTAAGAGAGAGCGAGTGTGTTGTACTTCATGCAACTCCATTGATAAGCTTTAACTGATGCACAAGAGGTGCGGTAGAACGATGTCCTGCGGCTCAGAGAAGGAGGATTCGGAAATCCGTCCTCATCAAGAATGGCAACACTATATAACACCATAAATGAGCATTTATCAATACTTTATGTTCATAGTCTCTTCCATCCCTCGCGAATCTCCAGCCCTTTCGACAACCCACCGACTGGTGTGAATGGATAAAATTTATCAAGTGGGGTGTTTGTGGGAGCCTCTTGAGAAAATACTTTGTTGCCGCTGTATAGAAATACCCGCATTATGATGTTCTTCCGGAGTTGCATGTCGTGTAATCGTAATTTATATCTATAACCTGGATTTCGATTAGATTTTTCATACTCCCGGTCCCGACTACCCCTGCTATATGCCGCACCGCGCCACCGTTGGTATATGGTTTGAATGGATGTTCACTGTTCAGCTTTGTTGAATGACGAGGATAATAAGTTGGGGTAAATCAGGGCGGATTTGATTGATTTGCGATGTGCAGACATTTTTATAGCTTTATACTTGAGTATCTATATTCGGTTGAATGGGACTGAAGGATAAAAAACTTGTTATGTGATCAGTTGTTGCAAAAGTCCTATGGGACATTTAACCCCAATAAGAGAGGATTTGGGGGAAGAGTCGTGACAGTTAAGAGGGACGCATGAAAGTTGAAACTTATTACAATCGAAAAAGTTGAGGCTAGTGTTTCCAATGAGAACTGATTTATGGGTTTTTGAAAGAAGAAAGCAAAATAACCACTCAACCCAGAATACTGAAAAAAAGATTAAAAAAAAGACATCATGAGCAAATGACTTAAATAGCACTATACACTGCAGCATTGCCCTTTTGCTATCGAAAAGCCATATCCAAACATACATACTTTACAAAAAAGTATGTTATTCTTGTCTATGTAAAGACGTATGTTCAATAACGTATTTAATATTATAGAACAACAAATAGCTGAAGTACTCACATTGAAAAAAGTTACGAGTACCATGTTCTAGAACGTTCCCGAAATTTCACGTTCCCAAACTGACGATTGAATTACTTTAATTTGGTAATAATACCACTAATTCACTACCTAACTATTCATGAATAAAAATTGAAATGGAAAATATCATATCAACTCATCATGTCCAGGAATGTTCCTAAAAATTGGCGACCAGTGGCCATTTTAGGCACAGTCTGACACTATAAATGTAAATTATTTGGGGTAACTTATTTACAACTGTAAGCCACTATTTGGTGGTCAAATTTATGAAGTCTCAGGTGAAAGACTACAAAATAGTGCTGGGAGAGACTGTCATGCAGCAAAGCTTCTTTTGGTGACAGAATTTGTTTGATGGAAATTAAACAAGGGCTTCTAGAAAAATCCATTTGCAAAAAGAAAAATGGGCACGACTGTGTGGATTCGATACGATATCAAAATCTTTAGGCTGTGTACAAGGTTTCAGTTTTCTTCATATTATATTTAGTGGTACATGATTGCCAACTACACATCAATTATGAAAATTGAATAAATCACATAAAATATTGAAAAAATTTAATTAAATATCCCAAAGGCTGTAGCGAAAATCCAATAACGCCATTTTTTGCATTTGCGAATACTGAAAGCTTAATCAAACAGTTTTTTACTATACACATTTTTATAAACGAGTTTTTTAAATGTCAAGTATGCAAAGTTTAAGATATTGCCAGAAGTTCTTTTGTCATATCAGAGATAGTTTTGAAGTTATTTCAAATAATCAAATTTTTTTTTATAAAATTCATAAAAAATTTTCACATATTAATATGCAATTTTACTAAAAGTGCCTAGGACTTCTTAAATATAAAATTTCGTCAAAACCGTGTCAGCCATTCATAAGAAAGACAACTTGAAATTAATCTTCCACGCAAAATTCAATCGAAATCGTTGAAGCCTATTTCGAGAAAAATAAGTCATACCATATCAGCAGGCACCGTTATTTCAAGACCTGGAGACCCAATTCTGAGAACTAGTTTGTAGCTTACCCGACAGACCTTAACTGCAAATATTGAAGGAAATCGGTAAGCAGTTCAGGCTGTAGATCCATATACTGACAGACAGGCAGAGTTACAGGACCCATTTTTTTCGTATTCTCTATTATCATAATGTCATGTTTAATTGTTATCTCAATTTTTTTTCTGCACGATTGCAAAACTTGTTTTATAGTACTACCTATAATTGCAAGTAAAAAGTCCAAAATGCATGGATGACAACAAAAAGCTCGTGGGATTGTCCACAACAGGCTTACTTGAGAAGAGCCAAATCATTGACAGGGTCTTGAAAAAGACGCCACCGGAAAGGGAAGGAGCTGGTGGTAAAATAATGAAGCTAGGAGAGTGATAAGTAAAAAAAATGGGCTTGCAAGAACTTGCGATTGTGTGCTAAGTACAATACCAAAATCTTAAGGCTGAGTAAAAGGTTTTATTATTTGCTCTTAATATATTTGGTGCTACAGGGTTACCAACTACACATTAATTATGAAAATTAAATTAAATCACTCAAAATATTGGAAAAAAATTAGATTCAATATTCCAAAGGTTTCAAGCGAAATTCTAAAAACTTCATTTTCTTGCAGTTTCTAATACATATTAACCTCAAAAATTTAATCAAAATCGTTGGAGGCGTTTTTTAAAAAACTGGTTTTTTATTCAATTTTTTTTTTTAAAATGAGGTTTTAAAAATTCAAGTACACAAATTTTAATATCTTGTTGAAAGATGTATTGACAAAAAATTTGAAATATATTAAAGAAAAAAAAAAAGAACAAATTTTCTTACAAAAATTATTGAAAATTCGAAAAAAATTTATTTTTCAAAAATGGATATGCAATCTTTCTTTAAAAATGTATAACTTCTAAAATATGAAATTTCGTCAGAATCGTGTTAGCCATTAGCGAGAAAATCGGTTTTGAAAAAAACGGTTTTTAGACTTTTTCCAAAAAAAAAAATTTATATAATAGGAGCAGTTATTTAGAAATAATACCTCACGTAAGATTTTATCAAAATAGTTGGAGCTGTTTTTGAGAAAAATAGGCATTATAATATGGGTTGTATGGCAGGTACCGTTATTTTAAGACCTAGAAACCCAATTCCAAAAACAACTCTGTAGGCTACCTCAGAGACCATAATTGCAAATTTTGACAAAAATCGGTCAAGAGGTTCAGGCTGTAGATCCATATACGGACAGACAGAATTACAGGATCCACTTTTTTCGTATTCTCTATCAATGTAATGTCATGTTTAATTGTTATCTAAAATTTTTTTCTGCACGATTGCAAAACTTGCCTTATAGTACCTATAATCGCAAGTAAAAATGAGGCCTGCTAAGCATGGAGCATGGTCAATTTGTTCTTGGTTCTTCAATAATTAAGATGACGAGGTTAGATTCGAAGTGGATTACAGAAGTTGAAAGAAAGAAGCAAAGAAGAAGTGAGCCCCGACTTCAAGCACAAAGGATCAGAAATATGATTAAACAATTACATTAACGATGCTCATGGATATAGCTTCTTATGGATGACGACGAAAAAAAAGTTTTCAACTAGGTGAAAACTGTAAATGGCTTATGATTCGTATCTCTAAGGTTATATAGGATATAATATCCTACATATTTAAGCGATAGAGAGAAAGTTACCTTCTACTGTTATGATTACAGTTCGATCAAGCTGATGTTTCTCACTTTAATGATCGCTGAACCGATATTGGGACTGCGATAACTACTTAGCATAAGCAATGTGGTTTTGTCGCGGAAAGGCAACAACAGATGTCCTTAGGAAGTACCTATAAGGAATCTAATGGAAAGACATTGTGATTCCTAAATGGATTTGCTCACTGTGAAGGTTGACTTCGAAAAAGTATTCGATTGACAAAAACGACATCCGATACGGGTGGCCCTTTGACAACGAGGAGTTCCGGAAGCCTATGTACGAATGATCGAGAATATGAAAGAGCAGTAAGAAAGGAAAGATGCCTAGCTCTCACAAAAGGTGTATACCAAGGATGCGTCTTCTGTCCTTTGCTTACCTGCTGGAAGAAAAATTAAAATTAAGTAATGAGCACATTGACTTTTCATCACTGATGCTATTATTTTGTTAGTTATAGCTCCCTATTCTAGATTACTTGCTAAGGTCTCCAGCCAAATTGTCTCCAAGCACTGTCATGTGCACGATACGTACATGCTTTCTTAGCTCTCGTCAGCCGATGAAGTTTGAATAGAACGACGCGACGGCGACCGACGTCCAGAAGTAAACTTGATTTATATTTTCATTTAAAAAAAATAGTATTTCATTGTAGGTAACAACGGACTAGTGGATTCGGATTATCGGATGTATACCCATCAAAAGTCAACTCTCCACTAGATACTCTCAAGGCTGGGCCTACTAAAGATATTGATCTTGAGATCGGCCTGAGACCCCGACTCTTAACGCATTTTTTTTCCTTTAATGTACACGCACTATATAGAGAACGATTCAAGACCGAGGGGCTTTTCAACGCGTTCTGAAGTCAACGTGGTATACCACACAGGCGCATCATTTATAAATGAAGCAGATACGTAGGAGGTCTGTGATCTCTTTAAAATCACCATGATCATTGCATTGCCAAAGACGGAGAAGGACGTCAGCAATGATGCAATTTAATTTCATTAAAGATGATTTACTAGATTAGCTACTTCAGAAGATGCTTAGCTGAGCATTCCCAAATGGCATTTCGCATATAAATTTTCAAACATAAGTACTCAAAAGTAGGTATGTAAGTGTTTCACATAGTAAACCTCAGCAAAACTAAAATTTCAATTCGACTTTCAAGCAAATTATTTTCAAAAGGCGCAAGCTCATACTAGGATTATCTAAAATCTAAGGGGGCTAGATATTTCTAGGTGTTCAGAACAGCTTCCCTAGAAGAAATTCCATGTGGCGTAATAGTTAGCATGTCTGCCTTTTATGCGGGAGGTTCGTGGTTCGGATACCAATAGTAAATTCATTGTCATGAAAAGTGCTTTCTCGATTAGCCGTTCGAAAACGGCAGATAATCACAGTTCTGCAAAGAAAAAGCTGTCTGGATGCTTTCAACTGATTTCTATGTATTTAGGTGTTCTGAAAACTAAAAAAATACTCAAAAACTTCTAGAACTTCAGGTTATTTTGCTAAGCCCACAAGTTTCTTAAAAAATTGTATTTTTTGAGCTAACTTGAAGTCATAAATAAATAAGTACATTTTTGTTTTGTTATTATTATTATTACATTTGTGTCTATGGGATAGTAGAGACTAGAGACTGGACCAAAAAGTCTTGGCCTTCGAGGGAGCTTAAGGTTGGTGTCTCGTTATAAAATTCGGGATTGATGAAGCAATTTGTAAAGTCACTTATAAGAGATGGAATGAATGATTGCTTCAAAAATGATATTAAAGTTTTTAGGCCTCTCGGGGGCAAAGTTGAAAGAAGCTGTTTTCACTGGACCAAATATTAGACGGATACCTGTATTGTCAGAAAACGTGACGTTCTACGAGCAAATGAAAGTCTCAACTTTGATTTTTTTGCAGACTTGTGTAATTTTAGGTCCCTTACATTCCCTTACAAGGCATGGTTGTGAGAAATACACTAGACCCGGGGCTACCAGCTCTGCCCCCCTCCCCCCTTTTGATTTATTTATTTTCCGTAGAGGATTACTCACCATCTTCTTGATCTTCATCTGATAACCAAGAACAAATGCGTTAAGAAACATTGCCATACTTTTCGTGAATTTCAAAATTGAACAATCAAAGTCTAAAACTCGCAGGGGTTTGTATTTATATCAGTATCAGCGTCATGTAATCTTATGTATAATTAGTGTGAGAAGTTTTGCTTATTGCATAAAAAAGATGGAATTCAAATTCTAATTCGTCTACTTCATTATATTTCTTGTCTCAAGGAGAACGAGAATATATGGTCGCAAAAACTCTTTAAATTAATTTGAGAGAAAATGTTCTCTAGCTGAAGTTAACAAAATTCATTCATTTTCACTTTTTATTCAAAGTAACAACAAGTCCCTGTGCAAGATCCGTACAAAAATCCCCACAGTCTTTACAATTCAATCCAATCCGAACACACAATCTAACGCCTTATTAATTAAATTGCTCTGAATAATACACAATAATTGCTGCGCCATACCAATGCTTCTACACAGCCATCGTTTATCTTGCTCCTTGCAAAAAGCCCCATAGAATATGAAGCCGAAGACATCTTTTGGCTACATCAGTGCAGATCGCATAACAATCAAGATTCCTAAAACCACACAGCTTCATAGGAATGGACAACCTCGTGGAAATAAATGCTGCGTGTGTAGCAGTAAGTTGTTGGCAAGATCGATTCCGATCTGAGAAACTTAAACCTTAACGCAGAATAAAAAAAAAAGTCAGATGAACCTTACTTACGTACCAGAACGAAGAATGGCTCTATGTGTTCGTAGCTGGTCGTAGTCACTTGATTTTCTTGTGCGTCTCAAAAGTGTCTGCTTCTGGATAAGCTATTGGATTTTCTGTTCCGGTAGTTCTATGAATAGATGACTTGGTATGTACGCATGTCTTAATTAGTATTTAATTGTTATATGTGCATTGTGCATTCCTGTCTGTAAGAGGCTTGGTTATCTAATGGTTGGCCTCTGCAACATTCATATGAGTAAAAACTATTTCGTTCCTAAATGAGTTTTTTTCTGCTAAAATGAGTTTGATTTATTAAACCCCCCTGCCTCTTCTAACTTTGTTTTCAGGTGAACAATTTTATTTATGAGTATCAAATTTATAAGGGTTGTGGGATTTTGTAAGCTCATATTATGTGCAAAACGTTAAGTGGCATTTCCTTAAAAAAATTAAAAGTAAAGCAAGGATTAAGAGACACCCTTATGTTCAAAGAAAGCAGGTTGATTTCCAAGTTTGAGAGCATCTGGTGTAACCCACTCAAGAAAAACTCGCTCAAATTATTTGCAGAAATTAAATTCCCCAATACACAGCCACACAGGACACAGCAACTAACCACTCATCTCTTTCTGCACAGCAATGCTTTACAGCTCGAGTTTGCGCAACTTCTCCTCTAAGTCACTCAGCTCTTGGCAAAGAGTATTCCTTGATTCCCCTAGCTAGCTTGACTTGTTTGTGAATTGAGAGACATTTATTCTCTTCCAAGTCTGCATTTCTGGCTGCTTGACATTGTGCAGCCTTGAGTTTAGCTCACCCAAACACTCCACATTCATCTGCAGAGAGATGGCATTCATCTCTTGAATGCAAAAATCGATGAAACAATGGCAAATGGGTGGCTTGGCGTGGCGTTGGCATTGGCGGAAGGTTGACTTGCCGAGAGGGAGTCCCATTAAATTTACAAAAATTCTAACAAACATCAATGATAGCAATCATTGTGAAAGATGAAAAAACTCACACAAATCCCAAAGAATTTCTGATGCTCTAACGAGCTTAGAGCTATAAGCATTTACCCGGTCATTTGGCATTCGAAAGTTCAAAGTTACCCCACTCGAGGCTGTGTGTGGCCGAAAATACTCTTTCAATTCCAGCCATTGCCGGAGAGGGAAGATTCCCTTTTGGGTAAATACAACCTGACCTACATTCCACTTCTATGGCATAGTGTTACGTAAAATTCATTTTTGGGAGAAGTCAAATCAAAGTTTTGAGACATGTATACGTCTCGGTCTGTCATTTGTATGGAAATTCCTGGCGTCCATTTTCGTTATATTGCTATTTATGTTCCTTTCGGCCATTTATAAACAGGATAATAAAAGGATGATGCATAACCAATTTTAATCGACCAAATTGAGAGTCTATTCAGATTTTCAACCCAAATTCCTTTACCCTCAGTCCTCAAAATATTATTATGTAGGTTGGTATACGACACGAGTATCCTTTTCGAAGGATGTTTTGGTTTTGATAATAATTTTGTTTGAAGAACGATCTCAGAGACTGAAGATGAATGTGATGAATAGGAGAGGGTTCTTGAGTGAAAGTAGCTTGATATATTAATTCTGTTATTCGATCTGCAAACTATTTCTGGTAGAGAGGTTTGACTAGAGTACAAATTAGTTAAATATTGAGGTAACAGATACTTGCTATGGATTTGTAAAGATGAAACAGATATGATTGTAGTAGAATACCTACTACCTATGTAGTTGCGAATATACCTACAATGTAGGCCTTAAGATAAATTTGATAGGTTTGAGGGGATTAATTGCAGGAGCTTCTCATCACTTGAAGAGTGTTTGGTTTCTCTTCGTTAGTTGGCATTGCCTGGAAAAAAATATTTTTTCCATTTTCGAATTATTTTAATTTCAAAATTGACAAAATTTGTTGCGACATGTGGTTGTGCTATGTTGAATGGAAGTCGAATCAGGAATCAGTAGGAAGAACTCATTTCACATATCGCAATCAATGTAATGACTAAATAAATTGACAATTTCCAATCTTTCGTTCGCATTCTCATTCGAGAGTAATTTTTTGGTTTAGGAAAGAATGTTTGGTCTACCACCAAACTTTTTAGTAAACTAACGACTACTTTTTAGTAACGAACTTTCATAATTAGCATCATTCATTAAATATTTCATTTGGTATATTTCTTTGATCAACTGAAATTGCTATTACATTTTTTTATGATGTGGCCCCCGTGGAGTGCCGGTTAGCATGTCTGCTGTTAACCCAGAGGTTCGTGGTTCGAACTCCAACAGAGGCAAAAGTGTTTATCCACGAGTGTCGCCTTCGTGAGGATTTGGCAAGTCCACCAATAGTAAATTCATTGCCATGAAAGGTGCTTTCTCGGTTAGCCGTTCGGAACCGGTAGAAAATTGTAGGTCCCTTCCATTCCTCACAAGGTATGGTTGTGAAAAATGCGCTAAGCCTTGGGGCTCCTCGCTCTGTTGCAGCACCCTCTCTACTTTTTTTGACGACCATATTCCAATTTTTTTATTAATAAAAATTATCGCTTCAATCATTCTGTTTTTTTTATGGTGCCCGTGACACAATGGTTAGCACTTCTATCTGTTACGATGAAGGTTCGAGGTTCGAATACCAGCAAAGAACACTTGCCATGAAAAGAACTTTTTCGATTAGCCGTTGAGAATCGGAAAAAAGGAAGGTCTTTTTCATTCCCCAAAAGGTATGGTTGAGAGAAATGCGCCAGATCCCGGTGCTGACGGCTCTGTTGTGCCATCCTATTTATTTTATTTAATCCTTGTGTTTGTATGGTATACTTTCATAGCTCTGTATGTTCCTTAGCTCAACTGCCTTCTTTGGATTTGACTAGGTCTCCTCTTTTGATAATTGTACTGTGACATCGACTCAAAACTAGTTTCATCCATCTCATCTGGATGTGATCCTTTTCATGAAGACCGAGTGAGTGCAGTTGAAGTAGTCAATCTCTTCGGGCAGAATTTACCGATAAAGGATGTGAGGTATTTTTTAGGACGTGTCTATATGCACCCAAGGTGTAGATTTTCAACTGAAACGACTGCAATTGGTTCTTTTTGAAAAATTTCTTAGGCATATGCGGTCGCGGTGTAATACCAACCTACACCACATAGCTACACCGCATTTTTTTTTTAAATTATATTACTCAAAATGCGGTGTAGAGCTACAAAAGAGTATTTGGTTCTCTCTGAGATTTTTTTTTCAAAAATGCGTTGTAACACCTTACCAACTACACCGTGGGTGCATATAGACAGTAGACACGTCCATTTTTTTATTTGAGACAACGATTCACAGGCCGAAGAGACTGCCATTTCCATGAACCCGCTTTTATCTTTACTGTTAATTGTCTGCTATGAAGAGGAACGTCATGAGTATTTCACTAGTTCAGATCTAGTCGATTACCTCTTTCGAGCAGTATATCCAGCTGTCGCCCCGAAGGGGCTAATGAGACAGGCAAAAATGGTTCCCTTGACGATTTGATCCCTGCTGATATTGCCTTGTTCAGGCTTACAGTGGGCATTACCCAAAGGTCTCATCAGACAAAACTCGACATTTTTATCGATAAGACTATTGTCAAGCTCTAAGAAGTTGATTTCGTGCTATTTTTTCCACTTGTCTCTGGATCTGCAGTTAACAGTCTTTAAAAAAGTTAATGTTGGATGATTATCGTTTATTTTATCCTACAGATTTAGAATTTTATGTCAATGGCTCAAACACAAAACAAATAAATATAAAAAGTCAGACACAAGAATGGTCGGGGCCTAGCGCATACATTCAACAATAAATCATGAGGCATAGGAATGAGTTCCAATTTTTTAAGGACTTCAAACCGATAAGTTAGAAAACGCTTTTTCATGACACTGAATTTTGGTTTTGGAATTCTTGCAAATTCCAAGCTCTTTCGCTTCAATTCGCTTACCTGTCAATTCAGTCGAATATTTGCTCGTCAAAACGAAATACTGATCGTGATCGAGGGCCGACTTTTTTCACTTTTGTTTAATATTAAGCTCTGTAGTAGTACAATGTACAACGATGAGCCTATAGAGGGCCCACGAAATACATATTCTCTGATATTTGGCTTCATATACTACATTGACCAAAGAACGATTATTGTAATTGAGAATGATTCTATGATTATCTCTAAAAATTAAAATAATGCTTTTAGCCGCAATCTTTTAGGTGCTAAATAAAAATACATAGGGCGATGCGACAGAGCGCGAGGAGAACCATGTCCTAGCCCATTTCTCACAGCCATGTGAAGGAATTTTGGGGACCTACAATTTTCTGCAGGACCCAAACGGTTAATTGAGAAAGCGCTATTCGTGGCAATAAATTTACTATCGGAGGACATGCCAATTCCTCGCAAAGGGCGATACCCATGGAAAAACAGTAGTGCCTCTGTTGGGATTTGAACCGCGAAGCTCTGGGTTAACAGCAGACTTGCTAATCATCACGCCACGGGTACCAGTGCTAGTGCAACAAAAAAACGAAAGATTTCTCGCCTCACAACATAAAAGGCTGCAATTCGAGCCGTGGTGGTGATAATCAGTCTATTGTTAGTGTTAAATTAAAAAATAAAATGTTTCATAAGACTACATTCGAAAGCAAATAACACCATTCTAGGAAATTGAAAATGTGAAATTTACGAAAATGTACGCAAATGTGTAGAATTGAACCTTGACAGAAGATAAAAAAAAAAAACACATTGCAACAATGACGGACAGTCAAGCTGCAATGAAGGCCATAAGATCCTGCACAATCACTTCAAAACTTGTTAGCGAATGCATTGACAAATTGAAAAAAGTGGACAGTAAAAGGTGACAATCTACTGGGTACCAGGACAAGTAGGAATCAAAGATAATGAACTGGCAAACGAACTAACAAAGACAGGATTTGAAGTAACGGAGAGCCACATCAAGAACGAAGTAAAAAAGTCTTAGGAAGACAACCGAGTTGAATACTGGAAAGAACTCCCAAATATGTGTTAAGTCAAAACGGTACAAAGACGAAATGGGCCTAAGCAGGAACAATATAAGAATGCTAGCCAAATACCTAACTGCATATTGTAGGCTAAGGAAACACCTCAAAGTACTAGGCATATAAAGAGCGATGACCAATGCAGAAACTTTTACGAACAGGAAGAATCTCCGGACCGAATAAAGAGCCTAGGATCATACTACATAGAGGAGAGGTAACTAAAATCCCTAAACATAACCCAGATTCTAAGTTTCATCAAAGAGACTAATCTGGATGAAGAACTTTAATTAAGGATTATACCACTTAAGATGCAGGTTCAAGGTAATAAAGGTTGAAGTGCAACAAAAACCCCCAAACCATTCATTCACTCATTTAAAAATATTAACCCTCCTTTACGAACCGGCAAAAGTCGTGTCCACCCGAACTGGGGTCCAAATGGACCCCACGATTTTTTCTTCGAATTTTTTTTTATTTCTGAATTGTATTGTTCAGTTATAGTTCTTCTGGCTATTGTATGAATTGTTTCTAAGTATTTTATATAGCAGTGATAAAGAAATTAAGGCAGAGATGTCATTATGCAGGTATGTAGGAGGTCATCAATAAAATTTTTCAATTTTAAAAACGATGGAGTTGCCTAATTTTGCAAATCTGGGATTCCCGCTTATCCCTTTCGATATGTCTGTTTTACGTAATTACTGATTGTAAAATTCATCCATATCAATTGTTCCTGTCAGGTATGCATATCAAAAGAAAAAATAGTCATTGTTTCAGTTTGTTCAGGTCATCAAACAATTTTATGACCACAAAAAGGATTGAATTTCCCCAATACATGCCAAGCAAGCCTGCCAAATATGGCTTGAAGTTTAGGTGGCTGAACGAAAGCTCAACGGGGCTATACACTGAAGTTTTCTATCTATTTGGTTACTCTGACCAAAGTACAGGACTTGGTCGTGGATATGATGTGGTGATGTCGTTGATGCCATCATATTCCAATTCTGGACGCAGCCTCACTGTTGATAATTTCATTACGTCCGTCGGTGGATTTGGCATTGATATTGCTGGATAAAAAGATCACTATTCTTGGCACGATTTGGAAAAACAAAAGAGATTTGCCTAAACCTTTTGTAGTGAAGAAGGTTTTTGATGACCAGAATGAGCCTTTAAAGGTCAATAACAGAAAGCAGTATCGTCCAGTCCACTCATCCATCTTTGGATTTTCTGAAAAATGGCGTTGGTGAGTTATGTTCCGAAGCCAAAAAAACAAGTGGT
This sequence comes from Melanostoma scalare, assembly GCA_949752695.1. Classification (NCBI taxonomy): domain Eukaryota; kingdom Metazoa; phylum Arthropoda; class Insecta; order Diptera; family Syrphidae; genus Melanostoma; species Melanostoma scalare. Next base: position 3,294,870 of record OX456985.1, read on the forward strand.
ATTGCTATCAACACAACATAACTGCGAGAAAGCCACTTCCGGTCATCAAAGTAAACCTGCCATGATACTGGGTTATAACCGCACCAAAGGTGGAGTCGATGTATTCGACCAAATGGTCTCAATATATTTATGTACATGTACATGTCAAACAAATCGCTGCCCGATGGTTGTATTCTACAACTTACTGGACGTAGCAGCCCTAGCAACTGTCATCATTTTCCGACACTTCAAACCGCCTAGAAGAAACAAAAATTTGTTCAGAAGTGATAAACTCATCGAACTAGCGGAGGAACTGGTTGAGTCAGAACTGAATAACCGTTCACAACCTGCAACACAATCTGGTTTCGGAAAATCTGCATTGGATGCTCTCTGTATTTTGGGGAGAGTTCAGGAAAAATTACCAACAGTCCCCGAAAGGCTCTCTGGTAAAAGAAGCAGATGTCACCTTTGCCCAAGAGCAGACGACAAGAAAAGCAGAACCACTTGGGATGGATGTGGCAGATGTTGTTGCCCTTGCCACACTAGAACCTTATGTGTTAAATGTCTTCCGGAACTGCCCACAACTTCAAGTTAAATCCTTCTAAACATAAACTATGCTGATTTTGAAATAAAATTATTATTTATTAGAAAAAATATGATTTTTCATAGAATTTCAGTAGTGGGGTCCAAATGGACCCCAGTTCGGGTGGACGGGTTCTTTTCACAAAAAAATCGCAGAAAAATCTGTAAACATCTGATAATCGTTTCAACTTAAGAAATTAATAAAAAATTGAATTTTGTTCACTGAGTAAAAATCCCATTTAAAAAAAATGAAAAACAAAAAAGTTATGAGTGTTCAAACATGCTCTGGGGTCCAAATGGACCCCAGTTTGTAAATGAGGGTTAATAAAAAGGAAAAAACAAGAAACATAGATTTTTAAACGTTCCGAACGTCTAAGATGAAGCCGAGTTCCTCGCGAAGGATGATACCCACAGTAAAATATTGTGTATATCACTAATTTAAACCTGACTTGCAATGTGATAGCGCACCCTTGGAATGAAAGTGATCTAAATCAAAATTTCTGTAATTTATGATTTCGCAATAAAGTGTTTAAATATAACTACACATTTGAAGACTGCTCATTTCTCACAAATGCAATTTTTATTTAGGTCTTTTTTCATTCTACGTATACGACCACGTACTGAGCGGCAAAGTGGAAGAGCAGCAAAATTAAAACAAAATTGAAAGCTCAGCGATAGAGAAATTTTGAGTTAGATAACTTTCGTTCTAGGTCCCTTCCCCTATTGGTCGAGGTAGCAAGAAACCGAAAAAGAAGTCACAAAGAAAATATAACGGAAACAAACTTTTTGAAAGAGTTGTCAGTGCCCTTGAGAGCTGACGCTATAAATGCTCACCAGCTAGAACCCGGCTTCAATATGTCCATAATTTAAAAACCAGTTTCATAGAGGACGGCAAATACAAATTTGATTTCGCAACTGACTCCGGTTTGGCACGTGCAGGTTAGAATTCCACCTTAAGTCGATTATAACCATTTTCTGCAGGAACTTTCGGTTTCTGAGCTGCTCGAATATTTAAACCATCTCCCTGCAGCAACTAGCCCCACTTTACCCTAAGTTGATAGAGAATTTACTTTCTTTTGTGTGCACGTATTCTTACACCATAGAAGTGAAACTTCGGTTAATAGAGTCTTAAAATATAAACATAGAACTTCCAGTATTCTTAACTATGTATGCCTTTATTAAAACTTATTTTGAGATACATTCAAGATACCGAACGAACGAACTTTCTTTCAACTTATTTGAGTTAACAAAATAAAATCTGAGCCCAAATATATAGTTCATTTCAAAAGCTTTAGCATACTATAAACTTTGATTCGGAATCTAGAATAAAGAGTCAAAGCAGGGAACAACAATACCTAAGCCGGAACAATCGCTTCTCCAAAGGATTGCCTTCATATTGACTCAGTGATGTGATGGAATTTCCAGTGTATCACTAAGTGAAATTGAGTCCAACAAAACTTTTCTACCGTCCAGTTGATTTCTATCCTCTCAATGGGTTTCATACACAGCAATAAACTCAAACATTTTAATCCTCTTGTGCATGTTTTGGGCGTTTCCAATCCGACTCGAACAACATTATACGATGACCTACTTCCCCAAACAACTAAAACTCAAATTGAATGAATTCAAGCAAACAAAACGATATGCCTACCTATTACATTTTATAGTACCATAGGTAAGTTATACAACTATACTCAACTTCAACAAAGACCAAAAACCCAGTCTACTCTTCAAAATTTAATTGAATACCATGCCACTGCAATGCTCTATGTCACAAAATTATCCTCGAGCAGTGTACAAAGCTCTTCCTCTATAATTCAGAAATCCCGAATCCACAAACAAAATATAAATAAAAACAAGATTCAACACAAATCCTTGGGCTACAGAAATTCCTTTTGGAAAACATTTTTCATCTTCAAAGAGGAATTCTAGAAATCAATACATTGCCCCCAAAGGCCGATGCGATGCTATGGATAGAGACTTTGGCTTGGGGTTTCCGGCTGTCCACCACACAGAAAATAGACTTTCCATTGCGAAATGTTATGGGGCTGATAAGTCCATCTTAAGAATAATTTCAGAATCTTATACAACATTTTTACAAGCCCGAGAGCAGAGTCAGAGGCAGGGATGGGTAGGGGGACAGAGAGAGAGAGGGGGTGTGGTAGAATAAGTACCCGAAGTACCAACCTACTACAAAGGACAGAATAAAAACCAAAACAGGATCAAAACACACAAATCTCTGAGCATACATTTCCGAGTCTCCTTAACCCCTTACATAATGCTAAATGGTCTGCCATGGTGCCAACCTTTGGCCCGGCCCAAGACGCGGGGGCACCAACCGGCTCAGGCAAACTTTGTTCGTCTGTCGCCTCAGTCAGTCGTCGTTCGTCGGTCGTCGGTCGGTGCTAAAGGATGAAATTTATATCTGGGCCATTTACTTTCTTAGAAATAATGTTGTTCCTACTTACGTATCACACAAGCACACACATAAAACATTGGGAATATCTTTCGGAAACAAAAACAAAGAAATAATTCACTCACAGTCTGTCCACCTCTTCTGTCTCCAACCCTATATCCCAGTCCCCTATGCCAGTCCCAATGCCTGCTTCATGTTTGTCTGTGTCCTAACCCTGAGACCTTGTGCCTTCTCCCCCTCTCGACTCTGTCAGAAAACCGTAATGTATGCTGTCGGAATTTCACTTCAACCATAAAACCCATAAAACTGACTCTCACACACAACCAATGCAAGAGGTTTGTTTTATAAAACTCAGAACTCACCTTATGTATAGAAGAGAAAGAGGATGACATTCAGATAGGTAGGTATAGGTATGCAGAGCATGTACCTTTTCTAAGCATCCTCTTAGAAGATACAAAACACAGAAATACTTAATACTGACACAACATTGTGAGACTGAAGCGGAGACCCATAAACTCTGGTCAACCCTTTTAATGCTTAAGTAATGGGAAAACTGTGAAAACTTGCTTGCTTGGAAAATATTAATTATCTTGTAAGTGAGTAAGGGGGTGGGTTTTTGGGCTCGGGTTGAAGTGGAAGTGGTAGCCACAAAGAGGCAAAATGTTGTCAGACAGGGTAAATTATGACCAAGGTATGTTCAAGAAACTGCGATTGTTTTTAGCAGCATCTTAGTTGGATTTTCTTGAGACAACTTGGGTATAGCGAGGCTAAGATGTTTGCAAATAAATTTTCTTGAAGGTTTTAAAGAAACGTTGAAGAACAGGTCACGTCAGTCGTCACGGAACACATGGAAATTTAAGTTCCTCTGCAACTAGTCCTAAGCAACCTGTTTTGTTGTGGAAGACGTTGAGCTTGAAATGGTTGCACCGAAAATTCACCTATGTTGGAGTTTTTAATTTGGTTTATAACTTCAGGATAGTGAAAGGACTATCAAGTTCTTTTTTCTACAATTTTGACATAAAGTCAGACGATTGATTTGTTTAAGGACAAGATTAGATTTCCAGTAATTTCAGAAACATGTTGCTTTACCAACTTCTGTTGCTGGAATCTTGCAGGAATTTCGAGACTATGCTTCCTTAAAAAGAGGTGCGATAGATTTGTGTTTACTCCCTTCCAAACCAAATGATACTTTCACTAGGATCTTTCCGCATAAAAAACTCATTTAGAAGAATGAAAGTCTAAGGTGTTTGTAGTCGTAGGTAAATTGGTTTTAACTTCCGATTAGGGGCCCTACCTTATTAATATTTATACACTTTCTTATTTGCCGACGACTCCCTGACGTATGACAAGTCTATCTCACCGATATTTTACCCCAATAAAGTTGAAGCCCACAGAAGACATCTTTTACGAATGCCGCCTGCTTAATGCCACCTAATCAGAACTAATCTGTTGCCGAAGGCCAGCAAATAGACACGGTAACACAAGACGACGCTCAGTGAAGAGCTGCCGAAGCACCAAGATTACGCTAATTGACGGTACAGTTTTAACAACTACAAACAACGTAAAGTACTCAGTTAAATGTGCTACAGATGTTCAGCCCCCATCACGTCCATACTGTAGCGAGAAGAGCATACTTCACCTTTCACCAATCCCCTCATGCGCAAAAGCATTGGACTCAGCTAAAAGACGAAACTTCTTCTCTACAAGGAACTCATCCGCTCAGCAATTGCTTACTGTTTCTCCATAAGGTTAACAGCAACGAAGACCAATATCGAGTGACTGGCGATAATAGAGAAAAAGATCTTAGGAATCTGCATTACGACAGGATACGTCAGAGACAAGTCAGCAACAAGAGACTGTATAAAGAGGCAAACACTCTAGAACTCGGCAGATACCTCATCGAAACCAGCCGAAATTACCTTCAAAATATGACCTTGGTGGTTGGTCATATTTTGAAGGTAACCTCCTAATAGGAGACATCATACACCAGCCACGACATCCCGATCAGCGGTACCTTGAAGCACTGGATCTACTAGACGAGAATCGTAGCAGAACCACTTACGAAGATGACATCATCTTTTACCCAGGGTCAGTCCACCACCCCACCGTGGCTAAAATCAGCACCCCCCTCACCTCCCTACAACAAACCACAACGACGATAACCGGACCTGAAGACTCCGAGAAAAGGGGGAAAAAAATCGTCAGCAGATAACTATATAGTCACTACAAACACCAAATAAGTATGGCCCCTTCTGTGCCCACTTAACATTGAGACAAGCAAAATATTTTGTATTATTATAACTCAAGTAAAAAAATATTGTTGATTCATTTCCGCTCTCATTTATGTGTTGTTATCATACCACAAATTAAATCAAGACTATCATCAAAATCATCTTCTATATTTCAGCTTTGGTGTTGCTCCAAATTTGGAGTACCGCAAGGCAGCCATTTTGGGTCCTTCTCACCAATCCATTTAATTAGAAACCTCCGTCGGTTTCCTTTGACGCTCTTGATGCAGTCAACAGCCACTGAATAAGAAAGGAAGCCACGCAAATTCAAAGAGAAGAAGAATTTTGGAGAAGTTTTTAAAGCCTGCCTTCAAAGTAAGAAAACAACAATTTCACCAACAAGGAGGACTCTTTGAACATTGAGGAGATATTTTAGTGACGTAGCTTGTGATTGTGCTATACCTACAGCAGATTTATCTCTTGCTTTTGTAACATTCGCTCCAGCTTCGAAAACCGTGTGTTTGAATAAGTTTTACGTGACCAACTATTACCTACCTCCTCACATTGCAAATACTAACTCCAATATTATCGAGATCACAAAGTTCAATAATTGCAATTACAAGAGGAAGCCCTACAGCAACAACAGGCATTGGCCCTTCTCTTCTATTGTTGCACTACACTCATGAGGACTCTATCAATATTACTATACACAAATGCCATAATATTTCATTAAAAGTCATTAAAACACCAGCCAAGCGATTCTTATTATTATTTACCCTTTATAGTCGTTTGGAGCGTCCTCTGAACTTTTGCCTATCTGAATGTTCTCCATTGCTAATGAAAAACGGATACTTCAACACAACGGTACCTACATGATAATGGCATCACATACAATGGATATGGATTATTGTGTGTGCAGCCCATTGGAAAGTCGTTAAGGACCTTTTGCAATTTAGATGGTGGTGCCATCAAATGTCAAATAGTAGAACGTATTAATTTTAACTCGTCCCATAGATGAGGCTGGCGAAAGATATTACAAGTTATAGTTGGGCTTAAGCGGCCCTCGATATTGAACGCTCATCGCGTCGCGTCATTCGCGAGTTATCCTTATGTTCCATTCCATAGAAGCTATGGCAATGGCGTCCGGTCCAAACGCGTACTGTCATAATCGAAGGATAAAGTTTCACAGATGAGTTCGGCCATTGACGGTGGATGTAGCAATTCGAGGATACCCAAGTCTATAGCCCATACACATCGCTTGCACTCGAAAGGCTTTATGAATATCCTGGCATTTGATCTGGGCTCTTCAAAAAAGACTCACCGCTCCTCCTGGATTGAAGGGCCATGGATTTCGATGGCAATTAACATGCAATAAATTCATTGTGCGCCGCCGTATGATGGTGGTGTGGTGCTTATCGTTTAATGGATTATTACGGTCTTCTCCGTAAAACCTAATAGCAATTCAGAAACGTATCGACCCCAAACGACGCGACCTGATCGGCCGGCGAAGCCATTGAAATAGAAATTATTATATTTGATTATGTGATTTACTGGGAATTTTTGTGTGAATAATGTGAGGTTAATTTTGAATTTATTTAGTTTGTCGGCAAGTGCGACTCATAAATACATGGATACAGTTATGTGATGGAGGACGTTTGGTGCTCTGCCATACATCAGTGGAGTGTGTTTACCACGATCCACAACATACCACCGGTTACCGGGCTGAAATAATTTTTTTTTGCAATACGTTGTGGTCTATTGGCCTGTTGGTTTGTGCTGGAAACTAGATTTGTGTATGTGAACGTGAGTGTGTGTCTGTTTGAGTGTAAGTTTGGGGCCAAAAGCCAAGCAGTTGAAGGCACCAGCAATTGTTGTGCAAATAGTTGATGTTGCGTTTAGAGTTAAGTGTAGGCATTCGTGTATTTTGGATTAAAGTTGCATTGTGATGTCAGCTTTAATTAGTGGCATTTAGATTCGAACACAGTGCAGGTGGTAGTATAGTGATGTGAGGCCTCGATGGTTGAAGGCAAATGGTTCCGTTTGAGTTTGACACCTGCAAAAGTTTTTGGATGATGTAATCAGGGTGGCATTTTATTGGCGATTCATTGCGGTTGAATTAACTCACATTTAGCTCAATAATGTATTCTATTGTTGTAACTTGTTGGCTTCATTTCGGATGCAACACTTGCAATGACAAGCAAATAGTTTTGGGGACCCAACTGCTGCTTGAATTTTAAATCAATTGATTTTGTGGCCCAGAATTTAAGAGGGTGCAGTGAGCGCTTGTCGATTTTCGAATGCCTATTGTTGCGTAGTTTTGGTGTAGTTTTGCATTCCTGCACCAGAATATTTTTAAAGTAATTATGTTAGTTAAATGACAGTTTTTTGCCGACAAGAACAATGCAATTAAAGTTCTTTTTAAAGGCACTTGCATTCCTTTAGCCCAGTAGTAAAACATCCCCTGCCTAGGGAGTTACCCGGAGAATCGAACAGCAGAATATCCGCACGGATACTTGGATTTTATCGAATAACGAGATTAATCAATCCGACTCGGCATCACAGGTTGGCTCGAATCGAAGATTTGTGTATGAGGGTATTTGAATTGAAAAGCGCTTTTTCGACTAGCCGCTTCGAATCGGCAGAAAATTGTAGGTTCGCTCCATTGCCCCGGTCCAATAATGTATTGAAAAGCCTAAATTTCCTTTCGGTTCATTCCGATCCGAGTTACGAATCCACATTCCACATAAAGATACTGGTGGATGAAAGACGACAGACGACAGATGACAGACGACAGAAAACAGACGACAGACGACAGACGACAGACGACAGACGACAGACGACAGACGACAGACGACAGACGACAGACGACAGACGACAGACGACAGACGACAGACGACAGACGACAGACGACAGACGACAGACGACAGACGACAGACGACAGACGACAGACGACAGACGACAGACGACAGACGACAGACGACAGACGACAGACGACAGACGACAGACGACAGACGACAGACGACAGACGACAGATAGCAAAGTCTGTGGATTTCGATTATGCGAAATCGAGAAAATCAATGCTTATTTTGGCATTAAAACATTATACTAAGGTACGCAAATCGGCTATTGAACGAACTCCATCCGAACTCTTAAAAGCACATTTACCATCCCAAATAACGGAACTACTTCGAAACCGGCAATTTACCGAAATGCACTAAGGATTTACAACAAATAATATCTAATCAAGTTTCAGCCAACTAAATGTCAGAGCCATCCAACCATGTGTAAAGGCGCGAGAAAATTCTATCCGCACAAATGAGCCAAATCTCTTTTGAAAGTGCCTCATTTCTTCTCTGGATATATTGTGTCCTTTGAGAATTGATTTTTTGTGCGTTCTTTTCAGAAGACAAGGAACACGTTAAAGGCACTGTTGCCACTTACCAAAAAAATATGTGTTTAAAAATAACCAAACGTAGCTTGAAATGACCAAAACTATATGAATGAATTCGATGAAGAAAGAAGTGAAGCGCTTGTTTAATATAAATTTCATGACAGTATCAAATCAAATAAAACTGAATTTGCAGACGGTTTCAACCCCAAAATTTTCTAGGAAGCTAGAGATTAGCTTGAAAGAAGAGTGCAGCAGCTGCATGATTTAGTCGGGAGAAAGCCTGTTCATTGAATGGAAAATCTAACCATTGGCCTTATTATAGAGGAATAATCCTCCTTCAGATGCGTCAGATGCGATGTCTTGTCTATGTGAACGTCTGGAAACCCCCCACGTCAACAAATTCTTACAGCACACGGAAGATCTTGGAAAAAACCTGCATATGAAGACGAAGTCACCACACATGCCGGTCATTTGAAGAAAAGCATACGTGACATTTGATATCAGTGTTTGCTACCAGAATTCTCCCCACCAAAATGTTAGTTCTACTTCAGGGCCAAAACTCAAAAAACACCTAGCTTGGTATTAAAAATAAACTGAGGTTTTTCAAGAGAACTCATTGCTGCTACCTCAGAGCAATCGTTGGGATTGAACGAACGAACTTATTGATGCACTTTTTATATAATTCGATAAGATAACTGATTACGTATACATTTCATTTTAAGGACCTTAAAACTGAAGCGTTTCTCTTATTTCATTTCGTTGACAAAATGACCAAATGGAATAAAAAGTGACGGTGTGAAAAAATAATGACCAGATTTGGACATAAATGACCATCTGGCAACCGTCGTTAAAGGTGAAGATGAAAGTATAGGTTAATCAAAAGTACGATTTCTAGCAAAATGTAGTTTCAGTTTTAGCTCCAAAACTACACAGAATAAATCACAATACATTTTGTTTCCTAAAAAAAAATATGGACTCAACGGGTGATTCATTTGGAGGTACTTTTCGAGTATAGATTTTTGTCAGGTGGAGTGAGAATCGCGTTTACTTTTATTGTATTTTTTTCCAGTGATCTCTATAAAATTTGGTGTAAACAAGATGGCAGCGGCGCCATTTGCCACACAGGGCACGAAATGGTGGTTTTGTATAGGAATTCGTTTGAATTCGCCCTCCGGAAGTGTGAGTTGGTGGGTTATTTCATTACACCTCTAGACTTTTTTCTTTGAGGATATGTAAAGTCCAATGTCTATTCTTCTATCATCGCGTTATTCGTAAGATACCAATCGGAATGCGTGCACCACTGTGTCATTGAAAGTTGGAACGGTGGAATTGGACTACAGTAACCGCAGTCAGCATTTGGAGGCATTAATATTTACAAAATCAATAAATGATAGTGAAAATATAACCCGATAAATTTGTTTTCCTAACTAATTTTTGTTTGAGTTTTGAAAAAGTACATCCAAAAGATTCACCCTTTACTTCTTACATTTTGCATTTTCCCAATTTTCTTTCCACATCAAATACCAAACTGAGGATTCTTTAAATTAACTACAACGAAATTACTGCAGGACACACAAACAGGAAAGTATCCTGTCAAGACCGACTTCACTTCGAAATTTAATTTGAAAACCATTTAGTTGCCAGTGGGGTGGTGTTGTTCTTTTATGATTCTTTTTCTTCAACTTAAGTCGAAACTCTTTGCATTATCAAACGTCACCTTCAGACTTTTGGCGTTTTCCACCAAATCGGAGCCACATTTCCTGACCAACGCCCTGCAACATTGGGACCAAGTTTCTTGCTACCAAATGGCCGTCGTCGTCGTCCTCATCCTCGCCTTTGTTGAATAGAACTCCGCTGATGAATGAAATTCTATCTCAACTTTTTCTTCAATGCGCCTACTCTCTTCAACTCACCTCCTTGTAACAAAAGCCAAAAAAGAAATAAAACAAAATCATTTTTAACCGGGACAATAACTTTGGTCTTACTTCAGAACTCGAAGCCAACTCCTCAGCCGCAGGCAATGGTATCAAAAAGGCTTTCGGCAGTACCTTAAACGAATATAAAGAAAAGAAAAAGAATGGATTTAATTCCAAAAACGAGTGCCAGTTTAAATAGCTGAAATTAACCACCCTCCCTGCCTCTTTTAAGGAAAAAAGGTACAAAATTTCTGTCCAAAAAAGACGAATGCAAAAAGTCACAAGGACCATTATCGGTACATATATATATTGTATATGGTTGTGGTGATGGTTACCCAAAAGGAACAAAAGTCCTATTCATCAAAAACCATTCCGAAGGCCTTCCCTTTTTCGAAAAGGGTGCTTGGTTATTGCCGCCGGAATCATTTTTTGAACACAAGAGCCACCGCTCTTGAACAAATCAAGGATCCAAACGGGATGTGGGCCTATTCGAAAACGAATTGCTTGAAAACAAAGGAAAAAAATGCAAAACCAACCCGTCCTAATGGAAGCCGAGAATAAGTGCCCACAAAATCAACGTCAACAGTTTTTCCAGTCGAAGGAATTCGCAAGGATTTGCATCACACGGCAACACCACAAGAGGCTCCATCCTCTATGTGACGTCGGCGTGGTTCTCGTCGTAAGGCTTTGTGTGGCAACAATGCACATGATGCCGACGGCGCGGCGCGGACTTTTGGGGTGGCATCGGTTATGGCGTTAGCTGGAGCTTTGTTTTGGTTTAGTTTATTTGTAACCGTAATTCCGTTGGCGATAAAAGGATGATTTGAAACACTGCCTTTGGAATGAAACTGAGGTCAGTCACCTCAGCAGTCCAGAGTAGTTTGATTCCTGTGTAGCTGAGGTCAGCATGATTTCACCAGCTGGGTAGGTCTGATCTCATCAAAAGTATAGTGCGATTGTGAGCAAATGCTTCAGCATTTTAACCCTCAAAGGGTGCAAGTAGAACAAAACTGGATCCCAACCAAACTACGGTCTTTGTAGCGAAAGAATACTAGTTTCATTAAGTAAGACCAGGATTCCAAAGGCAGCTGAAATATGTACACCGAGTTCACAATAAGTCACTGGAATGAATCCAAAGGGAGTCGATTGAAAGGGTGACTATTAAAGCGGTCTAAGTAAAGTCGAAAGATCAATTGTTTTATGTAGACGAAGCCAATATCAAAACATTGAATAGAATATTCAAGGAAGTTTAAAAGGAAGCCCAGCCTTACCCTTAGAGAAAATTACAACGACTGGCGAAATTCTTTCTAAAAAGCCTATTTCGACTCTCAACTTTATTGCAACAATAATTGGAATTTCATCCGAAGGGTGCGACCGAAAGATGCTTGCTGCTATGAACGGATTAAGTAAGCTTGCGGTAAGGGGAGTACAATTTTTCCTTTTTTATTGCATTTTGTTCCGTTAAATGGTTTTTGGGAAAGCAAACAAACAAACAAAATGATGAAAAAACGAACCCTTTTATCCCCCGGAATACATTTTCTTTTATCACTCGGCTATAAAAACCTCTCATTTTTAGGGCGAAAGCATAAAATGTAGCTTCACGGCGAAAGTTTTAGAAGTGGATTCGCTCATAAAATCAAAGGCTCCCGCAATTCCAACGCAGCCCTGTTCGAAGTCCCATTGGGAATTTAAAAGCTAAACATAAATATCCACTCAAGGAAAGCGAGAGATCTTCTAGGTACAGTTTCCGAAAACAGTTTTATGTGCATTTGTAGAGGATGTTGTTTAGCCCCCACCAAAACTACCCTTAATGGTCAAGTAGGTGGGTTGGGAGTTTGGGCCGATGGACGACGCATCGCAAACGCATTACAGGATGTGACCTCCGATGTCCACTCACTATAAATTCAGGAAACGGATTTACGTTCATTTCGTCAACAGCACAACGTGGTGAACGAACAAAACAGAGAAGGTGAAAGAGGGGGGAAGTTCTTGTGTGTGGTTTCAAGTGAAGGGGAGTCATTTGGGAAAAGTGCTCGTAAAATCCGATTGCTTGGTAAATTGTCTTCTACTTTTTTCTTTATTATTGTTTTCAGACACACACACACAAATTGTGTGGTGCAGCTCACTCATCTTCTTGTGGAGTTGCTTGGAGTCCATGCCAGCTCCATCGTGGCAGTTTACACACAACAGTTGCGTTACACATTAAATGGAGAAATGTGGTGGACACTTGTGACATTGTACACGTGGTTTATGATCGTCGTACGTGGAAGTTATGTCGCAGTCATGGACATGAAAGCAGGAGGACACATAATGTTCCAGTTTGTCGCAGTTGCTTCCTGTGGGCATTCGGGCAGCAGTCGACTGGCCAACCGGCTGGGTTAGTGGAATGTTAAAAGTATCAAGTATCGGAATGAGATTCGGGAACAGGAACGGGGCGAAAATGACATTTTGCATGGGTAGCCATAAATATTGCATTTAATTAATTACGGCGGTTTTTTGCAGTGCGTCCGGTTCTCGGTCTATGACGTTTGTATGGTTCTGTTCGGTGCTGTCTACCGATCCGTCATGTTTGCGGTAAATTATATTGCTCATGTCGTGATGGTGTGCGCTCACTCACAGGACATATATTTTTGGCGTTGACCGCCCGCCGACTTCCTAGAGGCAATGGGTTTTGGATATAGGTATGTTATCTTTTTGGATGCGAAAATAATCGCGCGACCATTTCGAATATTTGGATGCGTGTGTGCGTGGGAGGAACTTTACAAATCTTACCATTGACCGTACCATGACATTGTATTAGGTTCAAATTTGTGGTTGAATTGTCATGTATGTAGCAATTATGTTTTAGGATGTGCGTCCTTGAGTCAGTTGAAAGACACTGGTAGTACCTACAAGCCATAGGTTTAAGTGTAGTTCATAAACATTGTGTGATACTTACGTGCAAATAAACAAGTTGCAACTATAGGCACTTCAAGGCTAAGTATTTATCTATTCGCGGAAACAAATCAAAAAGGAATGTCAAATAATTCGGTCCTCAACGTGTTTTTTAATTTGCACTAAAGGCTTTCGGGTAAACCTACTGATAGTTTTGGAATTGGATTTCACGATCTGAAAACAACGGTAACCGGGCTCAAACAAGCTTCATAACAATTAAATATAAAGTAAAGATCTTTCTATTAAACGTTTTTATATGATTTCATAACTTTTTAAGCAAAGTCTTATTTTTCACGCTCTTTTGTTCGTTTGCTTAGCAACTGGTGTTAAATGTTAATCAAGAGTTCGAGAACTTCAAAAAACATAACAAGACAGAAATACTGAATGAATAAATTTTTTTATAATCTCGTACCTAGATATTTCACGGCATTTATTTTTTAAAAATGGTTTCCGGCGTTAGTCCACCGCAACTTCGAGTTACATAGTCAATTCGATCAGTCCAATGATTTACCATTTTCCCAATAAATCTGTGGCGGTATGGCCAACCATCCTTAACATAGCCATATAAAAAGTAAATTGACAGACACCAAGTCCGTTGAACGAGGGGGCCAGTTGACAGGACAACTGGACACAAAGTGGTCACCAAATTAATTTTTCAACAATAAGTTGATGGTTAAGCGCACTGTATAGTAAGTTGCAGTGTCTGGTTGGATCCAAACTTTGTCGAGCGGCAACCAAAAATGAATCAGTTTAATATTCGTTTTTGGTTGCCGCTAGTTCCTTCAAAACATCAAACGAAATAAGAACCTATGATGCCACCAGAGCATAAAGGCACCATTCTCTGGAGTAAAATTAGTGCGAAAACGATCAATAATTGCACGAGTAACTTTCTCAAGAAGCTGATTATGTTGACGGTGAAATGGGCGAAGAGCTGGATGTACTTCGCGAATAGATTTATTATTTTCAAAGTAGAGCTGAAAGCCACATAAGCTAGTGCTCTATTTCTATATTAACATTGTAATTTTTAATTCTCTTGTTAATAAATTATAATATAATAATACTAAAAATAATATTTTCAAAGTAAGTTTCCACAATTTGGAAGCGATGTTCTAGCGTTGTAAGCTTCTTGATAAATTGCCAAACCTTACTGAACAGAAATGTCAGGATGTCAGCATAGTGTGACATTCGAAACAAAATTATAAAGAAATTAAGGGAATTTGAGATCAAAAACTGTTCGGGGAAAATTTAAACAAACAAAAGAAACAAGCAGCCGCATCATGAGATCTTCCACAAAATGGTTTGCGTTCAAAAATTTGCGATTGAGTTGAAAGCCCACGCTTATAAAGCTAATTTTGATTGGCTCCAGCACTTGGAAAAACAAAAAAAAAAAATCATTGTGTACAAAGTTTATTTTATTAATGCATATAAGAAACTGATAAACATTATTTTTATCATTGTAAGAAAATCCGACTACAAGAAATTTAGAAATTTTTGTATCCGTCATATCTGGGCGTTAGCACACAGAAAACTGAACTCGTTCTCTTCACCTGGAAATACAAAATTCGAACTAACAACTCCGTCAATTAATGGAGCTCCACTTAACTTTTCTGACGAAGCAAAATATCTAGGTATTATCCTTGACAAAAAGCTAAACTGATCTAATACATGAACAACAAATGGGGATGCGTTCCCCATATCACTCTTGACTTGAAAGATCTTAATCCTCAATCTTCGTCGTCGGGAACTAAAAGCTCTTTCTCGTTTCCAAATACGGGCACGGGAAGGAACAGTGGCTAGCAAAAACTTGAGCCATCTTTCAAAGCGCAAAACATTGAGAAGCAACTCTGTCAAAGTTAAAAGTCTTTCTGTCCCGATGGAACTAGTAGTTAAGGTAGTGGATCTTGAAAATAGATCGTTATCAACTAATTTCAATTATGAACCAGAGTCTGGTGCGTCTTTCACACTAACGGAGACGGTTTCAAACCCTAAATTAATTTTTGTGTCGCGACCTAGGCCAGATCTTAATACAAACGATTTTTTGCACTATCTCGTATCAAAGAAATTGAATCTTTACGAAAATTTTATTAAATGTACTAAGATAAGCAAAACTGATAGTTTTGTGTCTTCGTTCAAATTGCTTGTCCAGCCCTCGTTTTTCGATTCTATTTGTGAAAGTAACTCTTGGCCTGGTGGTGCTCTTGTTAAAGAATTTTCCATCAACAGGAGAGTTAAAAACAAATTTGTTATCAATACTGCTCCAAAAAACCAGTTAGATTTTCCCTCTTTTATCAAAACGTAAAAGATCTTCGCAGTAAAACTGCTGATTTGTGTGCTAATTCCCACGTTTTCAAACACGACGTGTTTGTTTTGACTGAAACTTGGTTAAGCCTAAGTTTCTTGAACAAAATCTTGAGGCCTGAATTCTCGGTCTACTGTAAGGATCGTCAAATAGACAGGCCAGATGAGATCGGTGGTGGGGTTTTGATTTCGGTCAGGAACACATATACGTCGTCTCGTATAATCTTTCCGTTAATGTTTCACTTCTTTAGTTTGTTCTATTAATGTTAATTTTAATTTGATTTAATTTTTACTGTGTTATATTTTGTAATGCTTTTTATTTTTCCTACGTTCTCATTGTGCTTGTGTTGGCGTTATTTACTAACTACTAACACTTATTAATGATTTGTGTGTACAAATGAGCTTGCTCTTAGTTCAGTGCCGCTTAAGTCTCTGAAATAAAAAAAAAAATTACCCACTGGCTCCAATGGACCAATAGCAATATTGGTCACTTTACAATCCTGAACTTGTTCTATCCCAAGCCACTATAATATCCTCCGATTGGCCTCTGAAAATAAGTTCCAAGTCTCTATTACACCGAGATCAATTTGGGAAGACGAAGAATAATCAAGAAATGATTCAATCAATTTATAAACAGATGGATCAAAGACCTAAGAACTGATTGTTTGCGGAGTGCACTCAGACAGACTAAACGTAAGTCTCTCATTCCGCCTTCCAAACCGCTGAAGCGTGTTCCAAGATAAAATTCTGGCGATCAATTGAAGGGTAGAGAGCTGAGACCCTTGAAGGTTTCCCTGCAAGCAGTTTTGCTTACCATATTCACACACTGATTGAAATCAAAGAGATCGGATTGTAGTTATGACCATGCCTTTTATCACAATATTCGTAATGCTCAAAAATTAAGAAAAAAAAGAAGAAAAGGCTAAAGCTGTGGTGAAAACTTACTCGAACTGATTAACTTAAAATTCCGCAACATTAGTACCAGTTTCCGTCTATATGAACCGTCTGCATACCAAACCCGATTTTTGCTTAGTGAATAAGGATGTCAGCTTTCGAAGTTTTCCATAGGACTACTGTTAGGAAGTTGGTTTTGAAACGTTACATCTAATCGCACACTGAATTCTTCTCGAATGGTTTACTTATTGAATATGAATTCGGTGTGAGGTGCTTTGGAAACAGAAAACGGCGAAAGCACGCTATTGCTTCCATTTTGGTAAAAATGTAGAAGTTCCTACAGTAGATGACGGATACAGGTTAGGTTGGGTTTAAAGGGCTGTCAGGAAAGCAACTGAGACACTTAGACCAATATTAAGTGGAGGTGATACCATATGAAGTGTATGAGGAAGTACCTTAATGGAGGTTAAGGATATGTGTGTTTACCAGATCAGATGGAGTTTTCTTTCGAAGGAGAATGCAGAACATGAACGCAGGAGGTGTGGGATTGTCTCTTCTTCTTTTTCATCTAAGCAGCTTTTGCAAAAGTCGTTTGAAAAGGAATGCAGACGTGTCTGCCATTGAGGCAATGTCCGGTAATTACATTGAAAACGGAGCCAATGTATACAATCTGCTTATGGATAGCAAGTGTCTTGCGCGTTTTTGGCCTAGTTTTGACCATATCAGTTTTATTGCCACACAAGTAGCGGTGTTGTTTGTTTTATTCGTGGCATCTTGCTTTAGCATGAGTTTGCGTGTAGTAGTATATATTGGAATCTTCAATCAGTTTCCAAGAATATTTCTGTGCCCCCTCACCCAAAAAAAGGTGATTGTTGAACTTTTCAGACATTTATGAAACAAAGTGGACAGTTGAGGGCGGTTACTGAGTTCGTGGAAACAGCGCCGAGCGATTTGATGTCTGCTTGGCTGTCTGAGAGGATACGGATTATACTCAGAATATCACGTTTTCTTTTAATCACGATAGGATCTCTCTATTGGTTTTTTTGGTATTCTGTTATACCAATCCTTATACCTTGTCGAAAAAAGCGGTATTTAATTCTATTTTTATTAAAACACAAAAAATCATAATGTTGTCTACCTCTTTCATTGACAATAGCTTCGAGTTCGAGTTCCTTCCTAAGGAGAGCAATATGACATTTACATTTTTCAAGGAAAATTATTGCTCTTTCTTTTTCTTTCCAAGTAATGGTCGAGACCTAGTGCATTGCTCTTTCACCAGGTCCCGACCATCGCCTAAACACTTATTTCTTTCAGCATGTTTATTTCACGATTCATCCGGATCATCGTGGACTTCATTTCATTCATTCGTTAATTAAATCACAAGAGCTCAGCTTCTATTCATCCCACCTGCGCGAACACCATCAGTAAGCCTTTAAGTACCAGTTATGAGCGATATTGCAGCTTGCACTACACACCGCCCCGACTGCAACCCACGCCCAGTCACCCTCAATTACATGTCATTTATTATCCGTAATCAGCACGAAATCTCCATAATTACCCGAACCAACCCGTGTGTTGAAAATTTGAATTCACAGCTTTTAAAACTCAGAATTAATACCAAGCCCCAGTGATCATCGCCTTTATCAAATTTTCTTTACACAAAAAAAAAAAACACACACACACACAACCGTCTATCGTACATCATCATTAGAAAAATTGTCCTTCCTACTTCCTCTGCAGCTTGCATCGTTGGCCGTGACCAATTTCTTCGCATGGTCATCGCTTGTCTCTTTTTCGTCTTGGTAACGTCGCGTTGTCATGATACTCGCAGTCTCATCGTCATCATTGTTGCCATTATCATCATCAGGATCAAGATCTAAGTCTCGTCTCTCTATTGCTGGACGATGATAGCATCTTCAGCTATTAGGAGAACATATTTCTTTGAGCATAATTTTGCAAGCAAATGTTGTAGCAGAACCTTATAATCAGAGCATCGGAGGCAGGTTGTAGAGGCTATATTTTCCATCGTTATTTTAGTTAAAGTCATAGCCATAAATTTTCACAGACGAAACTTTTGTTATGCACGGAGAAAAATAATTTGACTTTAGTTATTTTACATGGATTCACCTCACTTGAGTAAAAAAATGTCGAACAATTGTTCTGAGGACTATGGTGACTACAACTTTGCGAAAATTAAGTAGCCCATTGATATTTCTCTTGGGTTTTCAACTCAAATATTGTCACTGACTGCTGAATTTAGTGCATCTTTAGTCTCCTTGAGACGGTTTTTTTCCTCTTTCGGTTAAAACAGAAACTAAAAGATTTCTTGTAAACCAAAATTATCAAAAAGTAGGAACTCGGCTTCAAAACTAGTCAGTTCGAATGCCTCGAGTTTATTAGTTTACATTTTGCATTGATATATCAGAAAGGACGATCGAAACACAACACATCAGCAACCAAATTTAATTTGAAATGAAAAAAACAACATTTTTGACAGTGTAAACCAAAATAGTTGGCAACTGAGTGATCCGCGTGAGATACGAAAAGACACGACAGCACTGTGACGAGTTTAGGTACAAAGCAAGGGATTAGCAAAGCGATTCTGTTTGCAAAGCAAGAGGGGCATCTCTTAGACATATCCAGATATCCTGAGGGCAAATCTTCGGGGACGTTTATGTTAATCAACTGTCATACTAAGTCCATAATTACTCCTGAGAAAAACGTTTCGGATTTAGCTCACGTTTCGCGTATAAATTGTTGTTCGTCTTCTTATTTCTATGTATTCTTTGCTGATGGCATCGTCGCTCGTCGGTCGTCGGCTGGTCGTTGTTGCCTTGCAACAATTCCTCCATTAGAGGTGCATGTAGATGGATTGCTGGGATAATGTCGCCAAAGCGTTTCTTTTGAGTGCATGAGCTGTTGCACTAGATCATCGGACTAGGACAGCATGGCAAATCCCAGTTTGTCTTAATTAAAGTCGAGCGTATAGTATCTTTAAGTTGAGGCGACAAGTATCATCAAAAGATACCTAAAACCCAGAGCGCAGAGGACCACCGAGAGGATATTGTGTGTTGGTGGTGGTATTGTGTTAATGGCTTTGATGGTGGTCGGTCGAACCATGAAACAGAATTCTGACTCTATATCCCCTACCCAGCCTCTATTTCTATCTCTAGCTCTCTTAGTAGGTATGTCTGTCTCTTTGTCTATGCAAATTATTGAAACGTGAAATGTTCACTTTTGAATGAGATTAAGCTGCCTAAGATGTGTCTGGAGGGGGCTGCAACCTGCAACTGCAAGGATAATATGAAAATCGACTGAAACCAACCCATTACTATTGGCAGGAATTGCATTAGGCCGATGAATGCTAATGTGGGAGAGAGGCCAACGCCACCAAGAACGCATATTCATTGGTTTGTGGTAATAACAGGCTTCTATGCAAATAATGCAACCTTAATGAGGCGTTATGAGCCATTTATTTGCACAAGTAGATTACAATGCCTCCATAGACTAAGAAGGGCTTACGCATACTGAGAGGGGTTGGAGTTAAGTTAAGCCTACGCAGTTTGCTTTGTCATTTATGAATTACAAGCTCCGATAAGGTGTCTCTGTTAGGTGCAATAACTATGGCAGCTCGAAGGTGTGCTGCAATTATTTAGGGAATGACTGAAATCGTTCAATGTTTCTTCTCTAAAAAGTTCACGAAATTTCGTCCAAGTATTTAGTTGGCCTATTCATAACTTCAGGGTTTTTGTTTCTCTCTGTATTAAATCCTCTGTACTAAATTGTACTATTGTGACGTGTTGTCCAATTCGTCGATGTTTTGTGTCCTTGTTTGATGACAACATATACTTCGTTTTACACTCATTAACTATCAAACTGTGATGTGCTTTTTTCTCTAGAGCTGGGTATGCTTGTCGGGTTCAGGGTCGACCAAAGAAAACACGTAAAACTTCGATTACGAAGGTCCAATCCTTTTATTTGTCTTAAAGTTAGTCTAATATAATATTTATTAATTCTTATCACTAATGCTGGTGATCGGTGGTTCCAACGCTGTGTAGATCCTTAATCCTTTTGCTGTTAAAACAGTATTCAAGTACTGGTTTTTAATCGCTGGTAAATCAACAGTCAAATACTGGCATCAACAGGCAAATCCTGGCATCAACAGCATAATAGCCGGCAAGATAAAACCCAAAAGTCTTTTAAGAGGCTATAGTGGGGAATTTGTGCTAGGTACTCCAAGGAGACCTTCGCTAAAATCTCTGGGCACACTACGTACCCCTGGTTTTCCTTCAGTGGAAGTAGCCTGTACTCTAGATTGGTACTTTTCCAACACGGGCTGACTTCTGTCTTCATGTTATTTTCAGGTTTCCTTATAAAGTTATCTACGCCTAGTGCGAGTGAGTTCTATGGCGTGAGTGAAAAATATCATGTGACGACAATGGTATGCGTATAGGCTGGTGGCAGGGTGTGTATTTGTAACTTCGTTACAAAACCCATTTTTGCCGCTGCTGTTTCAATACTCGCCAAAGTACCTATGACATCACGCTTTTTTCTTCCAATAACGTCAATACGCAGACGAGCGTATGCGAGTAATTGTACAAAGCCTTTTTCGACATCAAAGGTCTCGGTGAGTTCTCTACCGACCTTGACGGAGCAGCGTGAATTCTTCAAAGTCGTCCTACATAGTCGTACGAGCTTTGCAGGGATGCCGAAACTAGAAATGGCTCTGTACAGCTCGTCCCTGTAAATACTGTCATACGCGGGTGGCATTGAAATCGATAAAGAGATGGTGAATATCGATATTATGTTCTCGGGTTTTTTCCAAGATCTGCCGTAATGTGAAAATTTGGTATATTGTGGACTTCTCTGGCCTGAAACCACATTCATAAGGACCTATCAAGCTGTTGACGTGGGGTTTCAGACGTTCACATATTACAGCAGACAAGATCTTATAAGCGACGTCAAGAAGGCTTATGGGTCTCCGTTCTTTAGGATCGGGCAAACGATACTGAGGTTCCATTCATCGGGCGTGCTTTCTTCCGACCATATCATGCAGATCAGCTGGTGCATGCTCCTTTCCAACTGGTCTCCAGCTGCCTTGAAAAGTTCGGCATCAAGGCCATCTGCACCTGAAGCCTTATTTGATTTAAGTTTGCATATGGCAAGCTTAACTTCTTAGGACGGGAGGACGGCCTTCTTGATCATCGTCCAAGCTGAATGGGGCAATCTGCCTGATAGCAGAATTTGTGTCTTCATCGCCTTATCGCCTTTAAGCAGTCTGCAGAAGTGATCTTTCCACATCCTCAGTAGCGACTGTGACTCTATTACTATATGTTTCCCTGCTGGTCTTTACAGGCTTGAGTTCGGGGCTTGCCACTCTGGCAGGATCTTTTCGGACATCTAACACACTGGAAGAGTGTCTTGAGTCGATCGCGACATGGTCAATTTGGTTGGCGGTTGATTGATCTGGGGATCGCCATGTACCTTTATGAATTTAGAGATGCGGGAAGCGTATACTATAGGTACATACAACAAAATTTAGCCCCGCAGCAAAATCGATTAGCCTCAGTCCGTTTGTGGAGGTTTTGTCATGGAGGCAATGCTTACCGATTGTATTTCTAAAGATGTCCTCCTTCCCTAATTTTGCGTTAAAATCGCCAAGAACGATTTTCGCGTCGTGCCTAGGGCATACTGCGTATGTTTCTTCGAGGAGCTCATCTTTGGAATTAGCCAAAATAACAAGCTCTTATAATAACTTGCTTTAAAAGCCAGTTTGTGGAAGACTGAAAAAAATGTCAGAAGTAAAATAAGGGAAGCGAGCCCGATTCGCATATGAACCTACTTCTAAGCAGCTGGTGAGCAGAGCTTCTGCATTACTAATCTGAGCACCATTAAAAATGTAATAGAATTGTGTTTGCGGCTCTGAAAACAAAAAAAAAAACGCTTTTAAAAACAACGTGATTCTTATATAGGAACCCTTTTTGTGCCGCCGCTCCGTTCACAGAAATAAACCACATCTTCTACTCGATCTCCTTATGATCATTTCTCATGAAGTTCTTTATACCAGAAGTGCGCGTTGTCTTGAACTCATTTTAAAAGAGCAAAAACACGGATCAACACAAGTTCTCCCAATGCCATCACACGTATAATAGGTGTGCTCTGTTCTGTAGTTCGGTGTTCGGTCCAGTAAAATTCCAAAGGCACAAGGCAAATAAATCACCCTTTCGAGGACAGCGGTTATGTGCTGCAGTTCTTCAAAGGAAGTCGCGTTCCAACAAGTAAACAAAAAAAAAAAAAAAAACACCGCCAACCGCATCTATGATTGTCACAGGAAAAAAAACATGCAAAGGAGTTGACATTAAACCAAACTATCCACTGCTGGCCTAGGCAAACTAACTTTCGGCGCGGCCACCTGAGATGTGCCCTCGTCGGTCGTTCTTTCGAGCAGCCATGAGTGGAGGAGCGAAAAATTTGTGTGTGCAACGTGCGCTTGCGCAGAGCGTAGGTTGAGCCTAGGTCATCGTGGTTCAACGGAAAATGAAAATATTCCTGCACGGTCTTGATTTCATGAGTGTGATTTTTATGAATTGCACGTGTGCCATTGAAAATGCAGCCTAATCTTTTAGTCTGTGCTTTCTTGTGCTACACTCAGAGGAAATTCGATTTTTCTTTAATAGACCCATTTAATGCACCAGGATAATTGAACAACATAATGAAGTTCATTCAGGGTTCCAAATGGTTAAATGAGATTTCTCAAACGCAGTAATTTAGTCACCAACAATCAGCATCCCCCTCTTCCTCCGTTAACCCGGGAAAGGCGAGTAAGGTGCTGCCGCTTGCAGTCCCACTCCTCATCCAACCCTAACCTATTAAAAATAAATTATGATATGTATGCTCTAAAGAATGAATTTGTCTAAATCCGGGCACTCAATAAGAAAGTGAACTAATCATTTTTCCAATAATTTTAAAGTTTTCCTCTTCAATCCAAAGGGTTTGTCAAAAAGCCGCTTTCTTATTCATAGAATCAGTTGATCCTCTCAGTGTGGACAGGAAATGATTGTTTCCGCAAGCCTCTCCGAACATTTTTCTCAGTGTATCCTATGACAATGACAACAGCACGAAAAAAAAGTGAAGTATGTGCTCCTTTGTCTTTGGCATTAGAAATAGAGAAACGCCAAAAGATCAATACTGGGGCCAGTCATTCCACTTTGACGCGTGACTTCCTCAATGTGCAATTCAATGCAATATACTCGGAGCATAGAACCTGTCCACAATCTGAGAGCAAACTCATTTGGCTTATTCGCCTACGGGAGTTTGTGCGATTCAATTTCAAGACTCTCCCAATGCCAGAGATCGTTCGTATTGCCAGAGCAATTAACTCGTTTCCAAGTCATAACTACGAATCTCCAGAATGATCATCGCTATAGCTAGCTGGAGGGCTAGAAGCAACTACAAAAGTTCACACTATTTATCGAATGTGCATTTGCTGGAACACTCCCAGAGATTGCTCCAAATAATCAAACAGACTTCCACTTGCCCAGTAACGAGGCTGGAAGTTAGTTAGCATTGAAAATTACTATACTCCTACCGAATTTATGTAAGCGAGGGTAATTGCAGTAGAGCAACAGGAGCAATCCATTCAATTGCAGAATAGAAGGCAGATCTCACCACCTTGAGCATTGAGTTCGGTTCGTATTGTTGTTCTTGTCTCTTTTTCTTATTTTGTTGTGAGTTCTTTTGGCATAGACAGACTTTGAATTTGGTATTGGTGATCTAGTCGATTTCTGTGGGCTCTTTTTCTGTACGGAATGGGCGCAATTTATATTTATGTTCTATGGAAGCGATGAGATGTAAAATTGAGTGTTGTTCAAGTGTTGGATGATTGGATTGTGCATTTGTTATGCTTTTGCCTTGGTAAGTGGAAATTCGAAGTGATGCTCTCTGGCGGTGTAATGAGCTGTCCCCTGACTGGAAATCAGAAAGTATAAGTTCCACCAGTGTGTGAAGTTTTCCCAGGCGGATTTTTCAATTTGAGAAGCAATTTTGCTTAAACAGCTGGAGGGGGTTTGGTAGTTGTGGCAGGTGGTCGACATGGGCAAATGGGCATAGTTGGGACCTGTAATAGAAATATCCTTGCTTTTCAGTGTTTGTTTCTTGAACAGTTCAACGGAATCTTTTGTCTGATTAAAGAGAACTTGAGGAAGAGATTAGCTTTCGATCCATGGTATTCCAGATCCATGGTATTCTAAATATAACAACTAACTATACTTTGTGTTTCACGGTTCTATTGGCTCAAATAAAAACAATGTAGGTAAGACCACCTGTTTAGTTTATGTATAAGCTTTTCACTGGTTTGAATGTCTACCGAGGCATAATTTACTAGCCGAAAAGCAAAAACGTGGTTATACAAAGACAAATTATTCCCAGTTGTAAAATAACTGCTTGTTCAATATTTGTAAACAATCAATAGTAAAACAAATCAATACAAATGTCGTACTTAGATATATTCCTTACAAACACAAATTCGCTAATTTTCAAATTCTTCAAACAATCCCAAAGAACGCACCTTATGTATATGAGGAAGTATGTGCAACATCAGCAATTCGCTACGAAGCCTTCAGTTCGTATGCAGGTTCTCTTCTGACTTCTGTTTACGTGAATGGGCTTGAAATCGAAATAAACCTCCATAAGGTCAAACTCCAAATCAAATGTGTTTTTGAAGCTCGGACTAAAGACGTAAGAGAAATGAGGGGATAAGAATATTTCTATTCAAAAATGGATAACTTTCCTTTGCAGTCCCAGACTGGTTCAAGTCTGTGTTCAAGAAATTAGTTGCGGTGGCACTTGGTTCATGGTGTTCTTGGAAACTGAAGGCCCATGTGGGAAGCCCAGTATAACTTATGGATAAAAAACGATCTTTAAAAATTATAACGTCATTGAGTATTATTTGTTCATTAGGTATTTTGAAAAATCTATGAAAAATGCCAACAAAAGCAACAGCAGAAACGTCCATTTAAGGGCCGTTCATATGGTAATGATAGGAAAACCCTCAGAGTTCAAAGATTAATCTACTGAATCAATTTGTTTATATTTAAGACTAGCTGATCCGCCTGGCGTGGCACCGGATAAATAAGCTTATGTAAGGGCTGCAGTCAATCTCTAACGCTCCACACCAAAAACAATTCGATGCCGCTACGGAGTATGCAAGCTGGGGCTGGCTGATGTAGGACGATATTTTCATTCACTCACATAGAACTCACATGCAGTAAGTGCAGAAAGTTCTATAAACCATACTGAAAAATAGGAAAAGAGTGAGTCATCCCGTGTTCAATAAGTATGAAAGAGGTTACATGTTGCGATGCTGCCACAAAAGAAAATTGTTGTTGGTGTGCCAGCGTTTGAACAGCCAGTTGTCAGAATGGCAGTCGTTAACTAAAAACTACTATTTTGCATACGTTGCGACAAAAGTTCAGTACGGATAGGTTGGGTCAAAAATAGAGCCACTTCTATACTATTTTTGAAGGCCAATACCTACTTTAATCTTTATTTAAGATTTAAGTTCAATATTTAAATTCAAGGAGCCCCGGGGCCTGCCGCATTTCTCACAACCGTTGCTTTGTGGCGGAATGGAGTTGACCTACTTTTTACTGCCGATTCCGAACAGCTAATCGAGAAAGCTCTTTTTAATGGCAAAGAATTTGCTATCGGAGCACTTGCTGATTCCTCACAAAACGTGGTAACCGTGAAAAAACATTTTTGCTTTTGTTAAAATTTGATATTTGAACCATAAAGCTCTCGCGGCCCTCCAAGTAAACGGAGTAAGATAACTATCGCGTCTTATATTACACTAGTTTTAAGAAAAATAAAAGGATTGTACTTTCTCGATCGAATTTTCACGTGTTTTCTTTGTCAAAAATGTCAGAGAATCGAGAGATCGAGTGATTTTAGGGAGAATCAAGAGAATCACGAGATCCAGTGACTGTAACTTCAAAAATTAGCGTTTCACAATGGGCTCATCAATAACTGAAAAAAAAGTCTGTTTTGCTCAATGATCCTCACGAAGATGTTTTTCACAACTTATTTTATGTACTACCTACCTTTATAATTACTTCAGTTGTAATTAAACAATTGTATCTTTAAAGATGGCTCGAACATACGCTCGAAAAACGACTAGGGGTGCTAGTTGGACCAAAGAGGATTTGAAGAAAGCTATGGACGCAATCAAAACAAAAGAGATGGGTTATCTCAAGACCAGCAAGGCTTTTGAGATCCCGAAATCCACAATCATTCGGAAAATAAAGTTCGAAGCCTATGAAAAAAAACTTGGGTGGTTCACCACAGTAGTCTTCAGCTCTGAGCAGGAAAAAGAATTCACTGGACATTTGCTTGACTTCGAAAAAAGATTCGGAACGACAACTCGCGATGTTCAAGCTCTTGCTTGTGAGCTAGCCGAAGCGAATAAAATACCCCATCTCTTTGATCACGAAACAAAGATGACTGGCAGAGACTGGCTTTTCAATTTCCAAACAATTTCCAAAAAAGGAACACAGAAATTGTTTTGCGCAACCCAGAACCGACGTCAACCCGTCGCTTCGGCATACCTTGAGCTTTTGATTAAGATATACGAAGACCATAACCTCCCTTGATATCACTTGTTTTTGATATCATTATTAAAAGAAATCAGTGGTTCGTTTTGCTCCACTCAAAGGTCCTTTGTGCACCGCTAGTAGGGCAAAAACCAAAAAATACTATGAAAGCTACCTCTTGACCTAAGTGGAAAATTTGAATAAAATCGTTCTAGGGGTTCAGGCTGTAGAACCATATACAGACAGGCAGACAGGCTGACAGAACTGCTTTAAGTACCCACTTCTCTATTATCGTCATATTCATAATGTTATCAAATTTTTTTCCCTGCACGATTGCTACACTTGCCTTATAACCATCACATAGCTAAAACTAGTCAGTTCACTTCCAAGCGATACCCCGATAAGTGTTAGGAATAAAGTGTAAAACGTTTTCTCTAGAGAGATAAAAATGATGGTTTGGAATCATTTGTTTTTGTTTTCTTTTTGCATATATTGTCATACCACAATAGCATTAATTTTTTTTTTTTGTTTTTTAGGGGAAGTAGCCCCTCAAAGATTTTAAATGAAAAAGCCGACGACGAACATCTTTACTTGTATAATCAAGTAAAATTACGAATGACATGAACAACAATTACTTAAATTGGATTCTTTATGAAGTGTTTATGCCAAAACAGTGCAGGTAAAAAGTAATTCCCGCAGCACTAACACGACGCACCGTGTGACAAACAATAATGACTGTTTGTTTCAATTCAACGAATTGAAAATCTTATTTCAATTAAGCTTAATATTGTAAAGCCAATTAAGAAGAACAAAGTCTTCAAGTATTTCGTCACGAGCATATCATAACACAAAACAGCTATGTCAACTCAAAAATTAAATGTAAACAATATATCTTCTTTCTTGTGTTCTCCACTGCTGGTGGTTTCGGGTTTTGCTACTGATGTATTTCAAAAGGTGCTGACAAAAATTTAGTATTACTTTCGCTATGGGTCCATTAACAGTTGGTGTGCTTATTTTCATTCTCACTAGCATCGCATTGATTTATATTTACCTGACATGGCACTATAACTATTTGAAGAAACTGGAACACCATTCGGAATAATCAATTCTTCTATTTTTACACAGAGAACTCTTGAGCTAGTAAGTTGAACGAACTGTAAGAATATTTTTTAGATATGGGGCTTTATTTTGATTTGATGATGATGATAAAAAGGATCAAGATTCAGTCCACAATGTAAACTTCAGACAAGAAACGTTATAATTATAAGACATAAAGAAAAGGATCAATAATAACGACGTAATTTTGTATGGTTACAGGCAAACAGGAAGGCAATGGAGTTCTCTTTACAAAATCAGTTTATTCCCTGTTTTGTTGAGTCTTGGAAGGAGGATCAAGTACAGCTTCAAGGTGAGATGTGCATAGGTACTAAAGGAGACATTTCAAAAAACTTACTATTTATAGCTCCATTTGATTTGACCGGATATTATGTCATTTGGACGAAAACGATGGAGTGAATGCTGGAAATGTCATAAAAATAAGCTTAGAAAATGAACAATAAACGGTTATAAGTATCTTAATTTAACTAATTTAGTTAATTTGTTTTCAATTCGTTCAATGATTGACATGAGTAGGTACCTGTTGTCTGTTATGAGAAACTGATCGAAAAATATGCGTTTTGGTTTGCTTGAATTTAGTCATAATTTCTATCCCTGCTCAGAAATATTTCAACTTCTCCCAGCAGTCAAATATTATGTAACATATAATTATTAGTAACTGCGGTCGGTGGTCGCAAATCCTTCTTGTCAATGTTGTTGCTCGTCGGTGGTAATAGCTTTGTTTGCTGAAGCCCTGAAGTTGCCCAGAGGTCAAAGCATTTTTTAAATAACCTAAAATTGATCCTTGGGTTTGCCCTCAACTCGTCCTGAACTAGGCTTTTGCTGCGGCGAGTTTAGGTAATGAGCAGGGCTGTCATGGTATGGTATGTATTTTTCTTCTAATGACAAGAATGTGTGGTGACACTGATGAAAAAATGTCAAATTGAGGTCCTAAAGTGCTCGATAATGCGAGAAGTGGTGCCAAAAACACACAATTCAGTCACGTATTATTCGCTCACGTGAGTTAAAAGAACGTTGTTGTTTGCCGGGTCGATTGAGACTAATCAATCTTCTTTATTATTTTCTTAAAGCTATCGACAATTATGACGATGGCCTTCAACTTCAATATTTTTTCCATCGTCAAGTTTGCTGATTCTAATAACCTATTGAACATTGCTTTATTCTTTAGGGTCACCATACAAATATTTAACTCGTGTGCCGTAATTCGACCCCATGTTTTTTTGACAGCTTGTGCAAATGCTGGAGTCTAACTTAGAATGTCCAGGGTCTACCCAAGGAAGCTTCGTAAAACTTGTTTTATGGCGGTCCAACTTCTCAAAATGATACGCAGAATGGCAGGTTAAAGTTTAATTATCTCTAAATTTATTTCCTTGCAATGCTTTCCTTAGGATATTGCGTTTTACAATTTAACAATTTATAGTTCAAGTATAAAAGAAAACAAGTTTAATAATCTAATAATATTGTCGGTTTCGGTGCGGGTTTACGGGCTGGTATCGACCTTCAGTGGTGCAGGATGGTGGTCCGCAGCGCACTATATCGGCCCTGATGGATTTCGAAGTAAGTAATTGCGCTTCGTTTGGGCTGAGCACTCTATCTATACGGTTGTAAACTGTAGGCAGCTGCCTCCTCTGTCGGTGACGGTGAGCTTCCTAGAATCTGCGTTAAGTTCAAGCAGGGCGCTCTATCGGCAGAAAGTGCCTGCGTTGAACGTTGCATAAAAGGCAGAGTAATTTATCGGTGCTTGTGTTAACTGGGGGCAGAACACTCCCTCAGCGGCGGCGGTTTTCCTAGCAAAATTCTGCAACTAAGCTACGACGATTTAACTCCCTTTACGGAGACCTAATGCCTAAACAAGGAGAATCCAGACGACCGGCTGAACAAACAAACCCTAACGATTGAATTTCCTTTACGGACTAAAAAGACTAAATAAGGAGAATCAAAACGCTCGGCTGAAACAAGCCCCAACGATTAAATTTCCTTTACGGTGGCGCCAGGGCCAGCGTCTTAAAAGACTAAATAGGGAGAATCCAAACGTCCGGCTGAAACAGGCCCCAACGATTAAATTTCCTTTACGGAAAAGAGAGAAAGTGAAATGACAGGAGAATTCCAATCGCCCGGCTGAAACAAGCCACAAAACTCAGAGCCCTAAAATTCTTTTTCAGATTTTCTACATTAACATTATGTTTATTGAACGATATATATATATAAAATTGATACTTATACTAGATGATTTGAAAATTAAGAACATGTTAATATTGTAGGAATGTTGGCACATAGGGGGCCTAACCAATTTGCATAATCAATGCACTAGGAGTGTTTCAACACTAGACTGCTGTTTGTAGTGCGCATGTGCGGCGTGCAAAAGAGAAGTAAACAATGTTTGGACTTCATAGCCAAATATGAAAAGCAAGTAAGCATTTACTTTCCGTGATTAATTTATGCGGGATGTGATTTCAGTGATAGTAAAAAGAAACACTGGAAGGTTTTAATGTGGCCCTTTAAGATAAAGTAGGAAGAAGAAACTGTGACGCTTCGTCAGAAGCTTATAGGGGTTTTCATTAAACCTGGGAACGAACGAATCTAATTTATTTTTTGACAAAGGGTGATAGGGTTCGACTTCTTTTCAGTGCTTCGAAAAATGAAGATACCGTCACTAAGTACGAAATGAGAGCACCATCAAAGTTTAACGCAAGAGTTTTAAATTCTTGAAATTCAAATATACAAGGTATAAAAGGACAACCGTAGTACATATAAAAAAATTAAGAGTGCTACCCCTACAAACAACTGGTTTGCTCTCACGGTTAGCCACAGCTCTGACCTTTATTGCCCCCAAAACTTAAATATTTGCTCTGGACCTCGATTTTTCACATGAGCTCACAAAAACGCAAGCTCAAAAATAACAGGTAAGGATCAACCCCAAAAAATATCTTGGCTTTGCCTCATACGCTCTTAAAAAATGCTCTTCAAATACTTAAAAACAATTTCCTGAAAAAAAAATTGTAGCATTCCATGTTATGCATACTATCCTCTATAATTCTTTTCCATTCCATGGCGCTCTTAAAATTTGTATAACTTCATCAAGTCTGCCGCCCACACATTCCAACTGTGACCAGACCATAGCTACATAAGTATACAAATCGTTCGAAACACCTTTGACTTCTCGTACGGAAAACTTTCTCTTCCCTACTCGAAAATTCTCCATTCTGGATCAAGCTTTCGTTCATCATCGCTCACCTTTCAAAGGAATTCCATTTTTTTCTCCGGCCAGCAGCCACAAAAAAAAAAAAATAAAGTAAAATAAAAATTCACACAAAAGTATTCCAACCCAATTCTTTGTGGCGGAAATTTCCTAACAAGCATTTACAGAATATTTACACCACAAAAATTATAAACGCGCATACATGCATAACTTAATGAATGTTGGAGGGGGAGTGCGAGATGAAAGCTAAGGGCAAAAAAAACGCGCAATGAATGGACCGGTTTTGTTCCCACAAAGTGGCTATAAAAAGTTAACAAACAAAAATGTGTTTTTTGTTGTTAGTTTTTTTGACATTCGTCCTTTTTTTGTATGCGAATTGGGGGACGATGATGGCCTTCAAGCAACCGCTATCTCTGCCCAATGTCATATTTTGGGGGCTGTTTACATTAAGTGTCTTTAAGAAGATAAGACGACTCGCATTATGCCAGGATATTTCTTTAAAATGAAGTACTTGCTGTGCTTCTTCTTAAATTTCTTTCTTTTTTTTTCCAAAACGAATAGAATTATAGAAGCACTTTAAGAACTCCAACAGAATCATTTCCCAAGAGACCGAGACCGAGAGAGAAATAGAGACAACTATAGAGAGAAGAAGACCCATAGCTATAAAGTAAACTTCCCCGGCTTTATCTCAAATTAAAATCACGAATCATCACACCATGCGGGACACAGCTAAATGAAGAAGACTGTGCTATGTTCGTTAGCTTGCGTCCTTGGTGTGCTCTGATTAAAGCAGTACATTCTCATAGCCAAGCTTTGTGGGGCATCTCCTCTCGGCTGTCCTTGCATATTTTTCATGTGTTTGGGGTTCATTTTTGTATTATTTTTTTGCCAAACATTTTTGAAGGACCCAAATTAAGTGCATAACTTTTGGTTTGTGCATGAATATTGTAAATACGGAGGACATGTAATCTCAGTGGGATTGCTATTTGAAATTACAATGGTAACCTATAGAGAGGATAAATTGAGAGATAATCTCCGAACTTAGATTATTGGGGAAATGTTCGTTATAGAAAATTTGCCTGTACCTTTTGTTGAATTTGTGGCATGACCGCTGCGATTATGTATAATCATTTTAAATCTGGAATAATTTTTCTCTCGATTTTCATTGTAATCGGAGGGTAGATAAAAAAAACACGTAACAATTATTTGTTCGATCGTCCTACGAATCTGATTGTTCGATTTGCATTTATAATCCAAGCTTCAAAATTTATCTATCCCCATAGTGTAGTATTCGATAAAGGTCTGCAATGGTTGTGCTTTCTAAATATTTCAAAAAATGCAATACATATATTTAGTTTCTCCGAAAGTGATTGGGAAACACAAAGTGTGAATCGTAGACAGTGGGAAAGATAAGTCATCTCGTTTGAAAATACTGTCTAATGGGTCTCATTTTGCTTATATTTTAAACATTGGTGCGAAATCTCGAAATTAATATATTTATAGTTTAGGTAACGTTTCGTTACAGTAGTCGCAACGTAACGATAGCGATTGCTAAACCGACTATTGTTGCGACTATGATGCCAATTCGCTGTAGCGATAGCGGTGCACTATTCACCAAAATAGATTGTTTTTAATCTTCTCTTGAAACCTCCTGTAATCATATAATTCCGTTTGGTTGTTCCTTCCTTTTGCCGTTTTATTGAACATTTAGCCAAAAAATAATGTATAAAGCTCAAAGTATGGGCCACAAACAAAGCGCTTTTTTTTGCAAAAAGTCTTCAAATAAACCATTTTTCTCGTATCTTACCTCCCCAACGCTTTCACATAAGCACCTTTACATTTGTTAGCCGGTAATGGGTTTCCTATCCCCAAATCCCCAAGCAGAATCCCCTCCTTAAAAAAAAAGGAAGGCCACACAAAAGCTTTTGGCACGTACACTAGGCACCTGAAAGTATCTCGAGATCAAATGTAGATATCCATGCAGTGTGATAAAAGATAAAAAAGAATACGAAAGAAACAAAATACTCACTACATCCAACACTTGAGACAAAATGTCGATGAAGAAAGTCGAACCTAAGCCTTTGCTGCTCTGAATTTTCCAGAAATGGCACTTATTTTGTATTTTTGTTCAACCAAACGACTAAGTAAGATTTGTATTTTGCTCTTCTAAGGCACTTTAACTTCACACATGGGTAAAATTAGAGCCAAGACTCTGTTTTCTTCAAGGGACATTCAGAAGGGATTTTCGGTATTATTTTGTTGCTGCGTGTGGTTTAATGTGAATTCCAAGGAATCAAGAGTTTCGCACATAAACTTTTATGTGAATTGATGAAATTCAAAACGAACCGTTTCCTGTGATGCTATATATTCACAAATCTCGATGTATTTACCTTCGCTGTGTTGTTGTGCGTGATGCGGGATGGGAGAAGGATTTTGTGATGTGTTCTCCTTTATCGAGAGAATATCCTGTCACACCTGCTGTTGGATGATGGGAGGGGATGATTTAGAAAAATCGTTTGCAATTTTCCAGTTTAACATCAAAGAAATTGCTTCTCTGAGTATATTTTGCTACTTTTATTGTCTTTGAGGCTTAATTTCGACTTTCAAATGCGCTCTTTAATTTGAATTGAATTGCGAACGGAAAAGAACGGATCATCGCTGTCACTTAAA
Source organism: Melanostoma scalare (assembly GCA_949752695.1). NCBI lineage: Eukaryota > Metazoa > Arthropoda > Insecta > Diptera > Syrphidae > Melanostoma > Melanostoma scalare. The sequence continues at coordinate 3,329,079 of OX456985.1, forward strand.
TTGGCAGCAATGATCTTTTCAATTTCTCAAGTGACTGAGTTGCGTATATTGGACTTCAACGTGAGCACATATATCTAGGAGATTTTACTGAACACCGATGGTAGACTTTGATAATGAAACGTAATGATGTTGATCAGTATCAAAAGTCGATATGATGCTTTGACCAATCTAAAGTTTTGAGCTGCAATTCAAATAACGAAAGAGATCACATCTAATGTCGACGTTGATCTAATTGACGTTATACTCAAGTAAAACACACAAATTATTTATAGGAAAAACAGGGTGGTTCCGAACTCTGACGTTGGAGTCAACATTTTGGAAACAAGTCTCAAACGTTTATAATGCTGCAAAGAAATGTTAGTGAAGAGCCAATACAAGGTGCGAAAATAATCCTTTCAAAAATACCTATACTCGCTACCTCAAAAACATTAAAGTCATAATCAGGTATATTTCATTTCTTGAAAATAGACCCTTAACAACCTTAAGTTTTTTTCCCTGGCTAATCTATTGATTATGTCGTAAAAGGGGGCTTATAAGGAAACTTGATAAAGGGTGGATTTTTATTGGTGGCATCGTTCAAAGGCTATAGTTAGGAAAAAAATTTGAGTGCTATTAACTATAGGGTGCAAATCGGAGATATGGGTCCTGAACCATTCTCATCCGTTCTATTTCCCTCTGTTTGGGTGGGAGGCACAATTTTATAACAAATTGACCTCATTTTTAAAATAAAAAAAATATTAAAATCCAACTTTGCCATCTTCTTCCAGGTACTATAATGTTTCTGAAAGCTAATATGAACTTTGATTCAATGTCGATTTAATTTTTTAATTCAATTTATTCTCTGAGCAAATAAATGGTTTTCTGGACAAAATACATATCGTTTTTATTTTTAACTTTTAAAAACTTGAACTAAAATGCAAATGCAGCTCACAAAACAATGAGTTCCCATTGACGTGGTTGCTTGAACAGAGCTTTAATGGGACAATCTTTGAAAGTTTGTATTGGGTTGGGCTACATAATTTATAAAAGTTTAAACTTAACTATAAAATGATAAAATAACTGGTTGTGTAAAAAAGAATGCTCAATAATTATTAAAATTGACTATGAAAAGTGGCAATAGACAAATTCCGAACGTTCGTACAAACCTCCGAATCATACAAAATCGTAGAATTCTCCTTTCGTAATGGAGCTTATTCTATATTTAAACGTGATGCTAGTTGCTAGCGCTGACTATCCAGACGACCATGAAGACGGTACAAATGCATCGCAAGAGCTTTGTAATTAACTATGTATATAAAAGTATTTAATTGAACAAATATAAAGTTAAAAATGATTTTGTGCATTTCTGGTTTTCTTGATAACTGGCTCTTATGAAGTAAGTGGTAGTTTACTGTGATTATGTGTAGGTCGAATTAAGGTCTCATGACGAAACAAAGAATATCTTTTAAGGACAAACCAAGCAACTCATCCTCCAAAGATGCCGTGACATTGAGCCAAGCGACATTATGCCAATTGCAGAAATTTGCCACAATGACGCTTTGGTAAAGCGACATTAGGCCGAACATTAGCGTTAGGTACAGTGTCGCATTTGTAAAGCGTCATTAGGCCAATTTGGTACCCTGAAGCTTTTTTACGATTTTTTAATAAAATATATGAAGAATACACTTGCTCAGATTTGTGAGTCATAAGAACGTATACAAATGGATAAGTCTATGAAAAAACAGATCTCTTGTTAATAAAAAAGTAAATACCTGACTAATCATAAACTAAAGACTTGATTAAGAGACTAAAAAATCATTTGAAACAATCGAATGTATAGGTTTTGAGCATAAGATAAAGTAATAGTAAGAAATTCGCCTGTATGTGTAAAAGATGTGTTCTTACTTAGTTCAATTTTAAGAAATAAGTGATGAACTTAAAAAAAAATCTGCAGCCGCTGCCTTAAGTACAGAAAAGAATGCTAAAAGCGAAGCGGTAAAAAATTTGGAAAGGGGAGTATGGGTTTGTGTTCTGGAAATTAAAAATTCGCGCGAATTTATTGAATAACTTTTGAAGAAGTGAGTTTGTCGAAAGATGACAAAAAACCTTTTTCGTTGAACAACTAATTTTCTATAAAATTATATATCGTAAATGAGTGATTTATGATTTTAAGTGATAGGTTTTTACATTTTGTAAAAAATCAAAAAAAAAAAAAAAAAATTTAAACTTTAACCTTGAATAACTTTTGAAGGAGTGAATTTGTCGAAAAATGATAAAAAACCTTTTTTTTAGAACAACTAATTTTCTATATATGGAAGTATGGGTCGTTCATCCCGGAACTTTGCTTCTAGACCGAAATATAAAATTCCAAAAATTAAAAGCCAATTTTGCTACGTCACTCTTTGAAATTTGACGCCATCGTTGTCTCCAACAAGACCATATCTTACAGCCGAGAGGCTCATTCTGCTCCGTGCTTCCGAAATATCCTTTTTCGTTTGCTTTACCCCATTAAACTTGCCATCAAAGAGTAATTCTTCTTCTTCCAGCATTTATTGCAAAACAACAAGCTGCAAATCCCTCCCTGTCTTCAGAACAAAACAAATGCATTATTTTATAAACAAAAATTTGTTTATTAATCAATAATAAATATTACAACTTGTACCTTTTTCTTATTCCGTTTCGAGCCACTCATTGTTTTCCTTTAAAAACCGTTCTAACGACACTATTTTTTGTTGTAAGAAATGTATGATAATTTCTCATACATTGCAATCAATGAATGTATGATGAATTTCTGTGAAACAGAATTTTTACTGAAAATATTCCAATCGATCCACATATTGTATGACAGCGATCATACAACATTTCTGTGAGTATTTTGTAAAATAAATTTTAAAACCATACATTGTTTGTGATGTATGATCTGTGAAATAGGCCCCTTGGTGGGGCCGAATATCTTACAACGTTCACAGTTCAAATATAACAAGTAAAAAAGAAGAAGGTCATACCAAAATAATCCTTATTCTCCTGGTACATTCAAATGCAACGATATCTGCATTTCGTTGGCCTCAGACATGTAGCAATTCAGAACCAGGAGGCTTGTCGATGAAATGAATTCTGATGTCAACGTGGCTGGCGTGTCCCGATCATTGGCAACGTTGCCATTTTTTGAAAAAAATTTCGAAGAAATCTTAAAACAGTGCACTTGATTTCATATTTCGCAGTACATTTTTAATTTATTTTCCTTAAATTTAAACAAAAGTAAAATAAGTAAAATAAATGCATCAACTTCTTTTCAAAATATAAAAAAGTAGTATACAAAAAGAAGGGCGGAACATAGCTATGGAAACCTCGGGGCCTAATTTATTTCAAGGACGCACAATCATATGCCAATTTCATGATACGCAATTACTCTCGGAGGAAGTGCCGTTATGTACTGTCAAAAAAACCTGTTCGAAATGCAGTAAGAACGCGATTGTCTCCTCTTTTCTGTGAGAATAAGAAGATATTGAGCGTTTTTAGACCCATGACGTTTTGAAACCTTTTCAGTACCTTCTTCATAAAGCACTTCACTTATTTCACTTATCTGAAACGTCATTCTTATTTATAACAAAAGCTGTTGTCGTTAAAAAAGCAGAGGAAGGAGTTACTCTTTCGGAAGTTTCTTCAAGTGATTGATTCTTCTTCTATTTCAGGATATTGATAGATTTTTGCAACGCCAGAGTATTTATAATAAGAAAAAAAAAAATCGTTGGAAGAAGGTGATAGGGACACAAAAAGTTATGAAAAATACATTCTACTTAAGGGATTGGCCTACATACATGTACGCCAAGGATTTGTTCTCCATTTATCGATCTGATTCGGAAAAATAAACTTTCAAAATGAGTCTGCTTTTGTTGTAATCACTTCCGCCATTATTGGATTATAATTGTCTGATCCAAATAACGAAAACCACAGCAAAAATAAGCAGTCAAACCGTATGTCATCCCATGGATTCCTCAACAATGAATTGAAGCCTCAATTCAAGCCATAAATTTCCCACATTTCGTCTCCGATTATATTTAATGCATTAAACACGAAAATAATGGCAAAAAAATAAATTCCACATTTCATCACAGTTCCAGGGAATGCTCATTCTTGTGTATGTAATGTATATATGTATGGATGTACAGTTTGTCCCCCCTCACCAAAAGCGTTTCAGGAAGGAAAAAAAAAGATTCTCATCTCCCAGTCTGTCCATCATCACAGCGTTGTATATTCCAGTGGAGTTTCGCATTAAAAAATAATTCACATAAAATAAAATTATAGCCCGTTGACAGGAAAAAAACAATAGAAGACATGAAAATGATTAAAAAAATGACAGAAAACGGGACGCACATCGCACACTTGAAGTTCACAGGAGCGAACACTGAAAGCACAGGCAAACAAAATTGGCCTCTTTTTCAGAACCGTCCTTATAGAGGCTCAATGGCGATATGGCGGTAAAGTTATTTTTTCATTTCATGAATTTTCTTAATCATTATTTAATCCAGTTTTTTTCGTTTTTTTTTGGGCTCGGTTTATCCGAGGCAAGCGAGGATAGGAAAAGGAACTGGGCGAGCGAGCACAAAGCGTATCTCCGATTTCCTATCAAGATGTAGCCACAAGCCATTGCCATTGCCATCGCCACCGTTGGCGTAATGACAGAGATCCACTTTTTCATCATTGAATTCTACACTGGAACACCTAGAATTGTCGAAGGTGGTTTTTGTGAGCACAAGGAAAAAATTTTATAAAGTAACGAGGACCAAGGTGGAGTAAAAACAAAGCGGTTCCTTTTGTGTCATTGTTTGGTGTCTTTGTCATGGTGGCAGGCAGCTATAGCGAGCAAATGGATTTGGATGAAACTACGACCCAAAAAGGCACTCGGCCAGCCATCGTCTTGTACTACAGGTGCACAAAGTGTGAGGACTGAAAACACGTGACAATATTGAACAATTTTACGGATGCGGGAAGTTAGCAAAACCACATCGTAGATTTACACCCAAAACAGATCAGAGAGAGGTGTTTGTGCCTGTGGCTTAGGGTGCAAGGTGAGATACGGGCAATGCATTTCATCCTTTTTGGTATAGATAGACGCGTCTTGCATCTGAAATTGGGTGGAGTTATATGCACTTTTATGAATGTCTTGGTTTTGGTGTCGATTTTCAGGTCCTTTCATGAAACGGATATTCGATGACTGTGGGTAAGGACTGAGTCTACCGCCTGTAAGGATGCAAGTTCCTATTTAAATAAATCTGCAATGACTCCTTTAAGAAATTAGTTTGAGTTTCAATTTAATTTTAGAATAAAGCATTGGTAACTGTCAATAAGAGGCCTTTAATGCATATGTCCTTAGAAATTTTATCAGGCTTAAACGAAGTTAAGATCTCTTCCTCGGCTCCGTCATTCTTATGCTTGGGTTGGGAAATGTGATATTAAATTCTATGATCGTACCAAAATTTATGCTGCTCCGATAAAACAAGAAAATGGCGTAGGTTTGAAGACTAAGCAAAGAATTCTTCTGTAAGAAAAATCAGTACATTTCGAAACCTTTGCCAAAACCCTTTTTTCTTCTGATGGGATTCGAACCAAGAACCTTTCTCGTAACAGGCAGACCTGCTAACTGCTAGCCATTACATCACGGGCAGAACTTGGGTAACGAGAAGGTTTCACGGTGATTGACTTCAAAATAATTTCAGCCCAGTGTACCTTACCTATTGATAGTTCATTTGAGAAGCAGCAGCCTTTGTTTGCATTTCATGGATTATTACAGGTTTACATAAGGATTTTGAACTCTGGACACCACTTCAGACTGACGAGAAAATTATTGTGTAAAATATCAATCGAAAATATCAAAACTCTCTTATCCTGACGAAGCCTTTCATCGCTTATCTTTGGTATTACCTGAAACAAAAGGCATATATGCGTTCGCCTGCGAGCATTTCACATTTGCTTCCCTCCGAACTGAATTGCTTTCAGAATTTCAATGATAACATCCTTAAGCAAACTGATAAGATTTACACAATGCTCAGAAAACCAGCAGACGTTGATGCACTTAAATGAGCATAATGTACTTGTATATCAAACCACCCATAAGCCACCTTGAGGCGCATTAAACAATTCTCTTATAGCGTTTTTCATTGAAATCCGAAAGAACTACTCTCAATTGCAGAACTACTCTTTTCAATGAAACATTTTTTAACAGTTTTGTCGTAGTATTAATGACAATTGTCAGGAATAGCATTGGGTGCATTCACTTCTGTAGTCACTATGTAGTCAAAATTCAATTAGTTTGGTGAATGCAAAATTGAACTACAAACACAGTAAATCCTTTTTTGTTTGTAATCTTTCGTATTTTTTCCGAACAGCCGATTGTGAAACGTCGTAATGATTCTAAATTAACTTTATATCTGAAATTTTTACATTACGTGGGGTGAAAAATTTTCAACTCATTTCGCAGTTGTTTCTTATGACTTGATTACGTAGCTACTAAAGCAGTGAATGCGCCCACTTGCATCTTTTCAATCTTTTTTTTAACTCCATGTAGGTGATGGATGGAAAGGGATGACGACGAAGTAGATGACAACAAATAATGCAGCGAACTATCAAATTCTAAATTATTTACATATTTCTGCACTCAAATTCAATTACTTTCGTTTTTCTTTTCAATTTTAATAATGACCAAACAAATTTCACATCATTTTTTTTCCATTTGACGTTTGATAAAACATATGTTTTTGCATTTTCAGAGTAGATCTCCCAACCGATTGGGAGTAGATCTTTGGCGTTTAGAGTAACTCCAGAACTACTCTTTTTTTCAATGAAACATTAAAAATGGAAAAAGAGTAGATCTTTTCACAAAAGGAGTAATTCTTTTCGTCAATGAAAAACGATATTAGTTCCGTTTACTCGGTTCCAAATGATAAATCTGCCTGTGACCCAGAAAGTGTGGCACAGCATGAAAGGATAATGATAATGACACACACAGCCAACGACAGTTAGCATCACGATCGTCATTACCATTACCACCCAGTGTGCAATTAGGGCGGTAATCGATTTTTGGCATAAGGACAAAGGTTGTGTTGTATGGGTACCAATTCTTTTTATTCCTTTTTTTTTTTTTTTTGTTATTTGCCACTACCACCCTTGGCACCCATCTTCCTTTACGATTCTCTTCTTGTGTATGGCACACATACAGGGAACTTGAAGTGCTTGATGGGGCTTGAATGAACAAGTACAGGCATAAGTCGAGTATGTTGCCTCCAAGGCTAAGGTGAAAGAGCAAAATACAAAAAAGGAAGGAAGCAACTCCTGGTGGCAATCCACTTCACCTTGCTCCAAGGAGGTTTTGTACTGCGAATCTGACTGTGGGTCAACTGCAAGGTAAGGTTGCGTAAGGCCAAACACCTATACACATATACGTCTCCACCTCCCTCCGCCTCCCAGGATGTCTCTCATAATTATTCTTATTTTTATTTAATGACCAACTTTGGTCGTAACCGTAACTTAACTTAACGCAGGTGCCCCCTGCACTTTTTCGAATCTCATTAACAGAGATGATTGAATTGAATTGAATTGTGGAGTTAAATTCTGTGCAAAATTAAATAGCGGTGAATTGCAAGCGAATGAGGAAGCAAGAAACGAGAGCAAAATCTGCAGCAGTGTCAGCTTCTCTTCGTCATGAGAGCAATTTCGCCAGTTGTATAGATGTAGAATTTTGAATGGGGGCTTATAGTGAGGTAAGATCTTGGTGATTGTTTTGTATTGACATCACAGCAGAATCCACCGACTCTGACCCAGATGAAAGAATAGCAGTCATAAAGAAGATAGCAGTTCTGTTGTTTGTTATAGTTCTACCAATGTGGTGCAAAATATTCATACGAGCAAACTGCAGACTTTTTGTCGGGCGATAGTTTGGTAGCTAGAGGGCACCCTGCACCTACTAAATATGCGGGTTGGTTAAGTTTGAAGGCAATCGTGAATTCCTTTAAACTTATTTATCGGCTGATATCTGATAGTTTTTACCGTAAATCTCCACATGCTAATTAAGGGTCCGATCAATCTTTGCGCCGACTAATAGTCTGCAGTCTGTGGAGGCTATAAATGTTTAAAAGGAATTACAGTGGCAAAGGAAAGCTTTGAGATATGTGACAAATCACTTTCTTTTTTCTTTCGCTTTTTTTTGTTTTTTTTTTTAACTAGATAGGGCGAAGATCTTTTGTGCTGTTCCCTTAGATTTAAACACGCAAAGTGTAAAGTTGTTCACTCGAAGTTGACATGACCTTAAGAACCTAAGAATATTCGAAGAAGGGGTGTTTCTAATATCAACGGGAATAGTGAATCCTTTTCGGAAACGTTTTAGAATGGATCTGGCTATGGGAGGGCATTCAAATAAAATGTGTTCAGCTGTTTCTATGCCTTCGAGGCAGTGACGGCAGGCGTCATCTTGGCTGATGCCCATTTTGTAAAGGTGATATTTGAGATAGCAGTGACCAGTGAAGGAGTTTGTAAGAAACTTTGCGTAATGTTTGCTCATATCAAGAATTTCTTTCATACGTCTTTGAGAAAAGTCGATCAATATTTTTGATTGGAGGTGGTCAGTAGAGTTGTTCCTGGGGTGGATTATGTTCTGGCGTTACCAGGTAACCAACTCATGTTAAATACTACTGATTGTCGATTAAGAGACCGCAGTAGGGTTTCGGGCTATTGAATTGGGATTCAGAGCCAAGTCTAGCTAGGCAGTCAGCCTCTACGCTACCCTGTACGCCTTCATGTCCATGCACCCAGGAAAGAGTGACTTTATTGTGGGTGGCTAATCGAGATAGACATTTCAAAGATTACCCCTGCTTGAAAGATAGTTGTTGTGGAATATACAAGGAACAGTTCTGGGTACGATTTTGTACCTTTAATTCCCAATTTATACTATTTTCATAGTGCATTTTTATAAATCTGACAACAATTCCACCGAAGAAATTTCCCTTTACGTGTGCTCTACAAAAAACGAATTCACTCAAGCATCAATTGAAACTGAAGAGAAGAAATGGCAAAGCAAAACTGGAGCTTTCTTCCGTTTTCTTCAGTTAATTGTGGAAAATTGTTCCTAGAGGCCAGAAGCCAGATAGCCAGGCCAGCGTCTTTTCTTTCCTATGCTACATTCTTCAACAAAAACAGTAGTAGTTAGTTACACACAAAACAAAAAGAAAAGAGATGAAAAAAAAAAAAAAAAAACTAAACCAAACGTACAATCAACATGGGTTCAATTAAAGATGAAATCAATGTAAACTAGAACATTGAACTCCATAATTAAAATATCTCCTTGTGGCATTTGTATCCAAAGACAAACGAAGGTATTTGCAACGAAAAATAACTTGGCCAAAGATGGAATCTAGAGACAATAGAGTGACCTTGTTAGATGATTGATTGTACAGGTTGCTGCCAATTTGTGTGATTGCAAAGAGTAGAGCCTTTTTGATTGTGTATGCAGCTTCAACTAACTGGGTGTTAACGACTAGGTGATTTGGTTTCGATTTTCGATAAGACCACAGATCGATGGTTATGGATTGGATGAGTGCACTCGGTGTTGTTGAGAATGAATTGAATTGTAATTTGCATGAGTTTTAACAGATCGCCTTGATTAGTTATTCATTGAGAGTTTTTATTAATAAGAGTCATCAGATTAACAGGATAAAGAAGAGAAATGTTTTGATTATAGAGACGTTTTCTGGAGACACAATCGTAACTTTTTACCGATCCCGGGGCCTCGTACATTTCATAGGCCTACACTTTTTTTTCCGATTCTGGACGTTTAAGTGAGAAGCGTTTTTCTGGCGGTATAAATACTCTTAGAGAATTACCCGTGAAAGGCGATACCCGTTCGAATCTCGGACGTATTTATTTTCACCCAATACGAGCTTACGCGAGCCATTCTTTTTTCGTTTGTTTAACACGAACCTTTTGATTAATTTGAAGGGAAAAAGTCGTGTGGTTCGTGTTGGTTCGTTTGAAAAGAAATGACTTAGTGATTTCTGATGAAAAAAGGTTAATCTATTTACTGCCCACTTTGCAGTCGTTTGAGTAGGAAACATTCTGGTGTTGTATTGAGCTCATTTTAAATCGATCAATAAGGAACCTTTTTAATAGACTAACGAACTACGCTTTTCACGAACCAACACGAGTCATATCACTTATTTTTTCCCCTCTAATGACTTGATTGAGAGGCCGTGTTACATAGCTCATGACGACTCCCACTGTGGGTGCATTTCGGAAATGTCTATCTCCTTTGAACTTCGAATATTCTCTTTTCAAGCAGCCATGCTTGTTTATGCTAGGTTGGATAGAGGGTTGGAGTTGCGAGCAGCAACACCTCACTCGGATCTCAAAGGATCAATGAGCTTTCTGGATGGTTGTGGGAGTCAAAGCATTTGAAATTTAAGTCGAAAAGTCACTGAATCTTAAAATTTTCAACGTCTTGTTTTTCTTCTTATCTCCCGCAGTTAATGTTTTCATTTGGAGAGAAAATCAAATGACAGCGTAAGCCGCCATTATAATATCAGAAAGGTTAAATCTACAAAATTGATTGTTATCAGTTTCGATTCACGACGCCTTGTATTCACGATCTGCCCACTTGTCGAGTGTAATAAAATCTAACGTCAGTCAAACGGGCGTCTCGATACATACCTACCCCATCGGCTTAAAAAACATCACTCCCCGTCTGCTTTGTGTTATCCTTTGATATGATCTGTTGGTAGACAAAAATCCACGTCAATTGAAGCTTCTATCATGTTCCAAACACCATCACGATCGTATTTAAACGAAAACTTATATCCACCATTATCCTGGCTTTAGATCGATCTTGGAGCATCCATCGCCCCATAATGGGCCGACAGATAAAAAACAATGTTACCTGCGCACAGTGCACTTAAAATATCGCTCAGTCGCATGCACAACACATCAGCCGGTGGGCAACTCTCATTAGCACCACCACTAGCGTATGGCAGCAGCGGCAGTATATACAGTGTGGTGGTGTTATGGTCCAGCTAATGTTGTGTGCTGTCTTCCCGCTAACGGAAGTCATCGTTGGACTGGCATTTTTATTGGCATGTCAGACATTTATTGAAATCTCACGATATCGCGATTGCAGAATTATGACATTTATGCGCGTGGCCGCTGCCGCTGTATACAGATTCCAGATGATTATGATGACGACGGCGATGGCCATTATGGGCCATGATGGCGTTTATGAACGTTTTGCACGATCAGTGGTTTTTGTTGTTTTGGGTGGTATTAAAACTTAACGGCGTGTTGTTGCAGATAAGGTCGTGGAGTGTTGTTTTGGCCGTTGCGGTGTTTGGTTGGTGTTTTTACTGTTACAAGAGCAAACATAGGTTAGGATCAAGGATGTTGATCTACTTAAACTGGAAAACAGAAGCAGTTTCATGCGAGACGCCAACAAGCTTCGAACAATGTCTATTCATTGTTTAACAAAGAGAGAAAAGAGATCTTTATCGCCCTGAAGAGTCACGGTTGCTATCAATATCTAAAGCCTACAGCTAACGGCTTTGAACTAGGTCATGACAATTGGCCACGAAATCAAGGAGCAAAATAAATTGAGTGGAACTTTTGTGTGTCAACTGTCAAGAGATACATACGTTGAAGTTATTCGGATAACTTCTTTTCGAACTCGATGACTGCGGTTTCGGAACACACTATAAACAATAACATCTGTGACATTCCAATCATAACTTCGCATTCATGTGTCATTGCATATTTGTCAATTCTTGTCAGTCTCTTATAAAATTTCCAAGTGTTTCATCATTTTTATTATGCAATTCTCCAAATATGCCGAAAACGAGTGCAGAATATTGTTGCGATTATCGAAAAAAGGGAAAACAATACAAAAAAAGACAGCAAAATGTTAAACGGAACGTGTTCGTGAATTTCGTTCACGCCGATAAAGACTTTGTGAAGGCTGTTGATGGAGATGGAGACTCATTACTTCCAATTTTCATCGACATTTTGACCATGCTAGCTTCGACGGTATGTGAAATGCTGCCAGAGAACACGGTGTGGACGAATCATTAGTGTTGTGATCGTTGAAGCAGAGTGTGGACAATATGTTGCAACAGGAATGAATAAGGGCTGTCCACAAGGTGGCGTCTTATCTCCTCTTCTGTGGTGCATGCTGATCGACTCTCTACTTGTAATGCTCAATGGATCTAAGGTTCACGCCCAAGCATATGCAGACGACGGCGACGTCGCCGTGCTCTCGGTTAGTTCCAGCCTCCAAGCTGTCTATGCCTGAGCACATTCAGCGCCTTATGTGATTGTAACCTGGTGTGTTAGAAACGGTCTCTCCGTCAATCCTCGTAAAACTGACTAAAGCACTGTCAGTCTTCTAGCAAAGTAAAGGGGCCTTTGGCAAGACATGGGGTCTTTCACCGAAAAGGGTCCTTTGGATCTATACGGCTCTGATAAGACCAATCATCTCCTATGCGTCAGTTGTTTGGTGGAATATGCTCTCGCGAAAATACGTTATTGCCCAGTTTGACAAACTTCAAAAAACAATTTGTCTTGGCTGTACTGGGGCCTTCCCCAGCACATTTGGAGCTGATCTCGACGCACTGCTGAATCTTTCTTCCCTTGATACCTACATCATGGTGTGTACTCTCAAGACCATTTCTCGTTCAAAGAGATGTGGTTTCTGGCACAATTCCCACTGGAGCTTTGAGGAACTCGAATGCAGCATATCTATTGACTTACGTCTAATGGATATGCCGTCGGACACGATGATCCCAAGACTCAAACTGCGTCAAAAATACTCAGTGAACTTTCCTTCGGTTCAAGACTGGTTCGCTCCAAATCCTGAGCCTGGAAAGAACTGTTTTCGAATCTTCACATATAGTTTCAAAACCGACGAGGGGTCTGGCGCTGGTGCTTTTGTGGAGAACGACGACATACGACTGCACACCTCTTTAGGATCATACGCATCTGTTTTCAAAGCGGAGTCGTATGCTATTCTAATGGCTTTAAGTCACATTACGAACAAGGGCTGAACGGGGAGAAGTATCTGTGTTTACAGCGACGACCAAGCTGTGCTTAAGGCCCTTCTCAACCCTCCAACTTACTTCGGAAAGTGACCCAGGAATGCAAAAGTTCTTCGAATGCGGTCGGGAGATTGAATTCTTTGAGTCTCATTTGGGTTCCAGGCCATCACGGCATAACTGGAAATGAGATCGCTGATGAACTTGCTAGGCAAGGATCTCAGACAGCTTTCTCAGGACCTGAACCGTCGATAGGTCTGCCAGCGTCCTCAGTGAGGGCTTTAATCAACGATTGACAAACCAAACGCATGCTCCCCAACGTTAATAAGAAGACTGCAACATTTTTGTTATCCCATAGCAAAAAAGACTGTAAAAAGCTAATTGGCGTTGCCAGCTTGTGAAGAAGATGAGGACACCGCAGAGCACTTCCTCTGTGAATGTCCTGCTTTCTCTCGCATAAGGTTACAGATACTCGGCGCAGACATGGTGAGAGCTGGTAGCTTAGGCTTCTTATCATGACAGTGTCTTTTGGCTTTTCTCCGAACATCTGGAATGCTAGCAAATAGAAGGTTGCTATGTGGTAGTAAAATGGACCGGTACTTAGGTCTGAGTGCTCCAGCTGGTATTTTAAAAACCTCAAACAGAAAAAAAGCTCACTCCCGGGGAAATCACAAATCATCCTCCATCCAGTTACACCCGATTTTTCATTCCAGAGCACAACGGACATCAAATTAACCTGAATTTTAAAATTGAGACTTCTGCCATCCATAAGCCTGCTCCTACGCTTCCGCTGCCTTCTAAAATATGCAGAAAATTCAATCAAAACCTGGTGACAGTTTCTTCTTCAATCTACAAAAAATAAATGACAAAAAAACCGCCACGCAAAAATACACATTTTCGTTTCTATGTAGCAAAATTTTTTGTTTCTCTATTTGACAAAATCGTGAGGATTGTGAATGGACTGCGTGTGGGCCCATTAAAAAATTGCCTCGTTTACGAAACTATTCGAACAGAAGATACTCGCCGACGAAATTCCAGTGAATTCCAGTTGTATAATGGTATTTTGAATGAGGCCATTAATGGCAGACCAAGAGGGATGCCCAGAGCAGGAGCCAGGGCCAGGATACCCTCGCACTGTGAGGGATTATTTACACAGATCGGACACGCGGTAATTATAATTTCTTTGCTGTCCTTCTCCTGTTTTTTGGGTTGTGTGATGGAGCCGTCTCTCTATAATATTGACATCATGCATGATGCCGCATGGATGGATGGACGGATGCATGTCAATGAAATACTCATCATCGTCGGTCGACATATTTTGGAATCGAGGGCGACATTACATTCGTTTTTCATTTTTCGCATAACTGCTTTTGATTAATCGGAATGGCATTCCTATTTATGTTCGTGGTTGTCGTTGCACACGAAAATCGGCTGATGGGATGTCTCTGTTTCTGTTTGATTTAAAGGCGGCCAATGGTCGTGATTCTCTTCGACAGGCGTTCAGCAAGCGGCAAGGTTGAGGTATAGAAGCAATGGTGGTAGCACTGTTCGTTGCCCGGTTTTAGTATTAAACGGCAACTGTAGGAGAACAAGCCCACTTTGGTTGCGTTCCAGCTCCAGATATTTTGCATCTTCAGAGTTGTCCATGGCCGGATCCTGCTTAGTTCTCCTAAGGCGTAGAAAAGGAAATACGTACCTACAGGAGAAGTTTCTTTCCATGACGATAGTGACGATCACGAAATCAAAGGAATGGAACCGTTTTTTCTTAGGTATTGGAGTTCGTTTATAGCCACGAACGGTCAGTGGGGGCAGTCAATGAATGAGTCCTCATCGCAATCACTTGAGTCTGATGCCATAACATCGTTAAGGTCCGAATCCATTACAGTTTTCAAAAGTAAAGCAAAAACTCAACAGCTCTGACAGAACAGAATCTAAAAATGGCTTCCCACCAGAGCAAACAATTAGTGATTAGTCAGAGTCCAGGCACGCGCTGTAAAAAATCACAAAACAGTCAGAAACGAGTTTGTGATTCACTGTTGGAACTGACATGCGACTTCGAACATGGAACAACAACATTCAGACCCAAGTTTTTGTATTTTTCAAGGAGTTTTGAATTTTTAAAGCGACAGATAACAAAAATGCCATTGAGATGAAAGTTTGTTTGACACTACTGCGGGCCTGGCAGAAACCTGCTCAGCTTAGATCAGGCGACTACTGTTCCTGCTGCGTGAAATAGGAGGACTTATAATTACCGTCTGATCATATTAAACTTTAATTGCTGAACCCAAAGAGCTAAATGAGTAATTTGCAGTCACGTTAGCCATAAATTAATACCTCAGTGCATGAAACACTTCCATGTGACAATGTCGTTCGGTGATTTAATAATGTATCTAGAGGTAGTCCCGTAGTAGTTCCTATTGATCTCTCACTGATTTTATTCTATAGCATTTGTGTCCTCTTTATAGTAGCACAGTGCGATCGTTGGCCTAGCCGTAGTTGGTCGTCGTCGCGTGATCTTTGGCGATTTTGAACTATTCGGGCTAAGAAACTTGCTTCCTGCCTGTTTTAGCCTCCGAACCCACAGGGGGGAGGATCATCGCTTGATCGCTTGAAAACATGCATTTAAGATCGTTTCAATGGATTGTTTAACACCAAAAACTACCACACACACACACATACTCGACGAGGCTATAGTGGCCACCATTTGGTGTTGCATGGTAATGTGCACGCGGGACACCAGCACCGTTTGGTGTTTGCGAACGCGATGATCGCGTAAAATTGATAAAGATCACTTGAAAATTCATGTTGTCCCGATCGATTTGCACTCCCGCAGAAGTCTGGAATCTAAAGTTGGCTGGCATCGTCGTCGTCGCCATGGACAGTAGCTACACTGGATGTGTGGTGATACGGGAAGACTACCAGTAACGTGTTAGAGGCACGTTTTGTTACATAGTTTCTCTTTTTGATCTTTTTTTGTGGTTCTGTTGCCGATGTAGGTCCCTGCCACTGCGATGGCGACGGTACTGTGGCATAGGTGTGAGAAGAAGAAATATTGATCGGAAAATAATTTAGTGCAACTGGAGTTGGATGAGGAAGTGAGTTTAATATCGTCTTCGCGCTTCGCCAGGCTAATAGGCGATGTGGCTGACGGTGGCTGGCGGTCGGTGGTGTAGATTTGAAGCAAGGTGTAAGGAGTTTCTCTCTTTTTTTGTGGAGCAGCAGTTAACTGATAAATTTCCTACACTCATGAGGAGGCGAAAGAAATTTATGTAATGACCTGTGATTATGTGTGAAATAGGAGCATAGCGTGTGAAAGAACGACATTTTGTTAGAATGAAGCAGGGGATAGAGGATCAGCGGCTACTAGCTTAGTGGCTAAACGAAATGAGGCTACTGCCGAAGCAGCTGTCATTGACTGTTGCGACTGTAGTGATGGTGCGGCTACAGAGCTGATGATGACTGTGCTAATCACAGTGCTACTGTCGGAATCACTGAGGCAATTGGATGTCGGCCTTGTTTTTCTGTTTTTATTCTTGATGTGAGTGGTCAGCGAGTTTTAATTTGTGTGTCGATTGCAGTTAATTTGACGTTAGATCAACTAACGAGGAGAAAACGAGAATGGCACTGCAGTGAGCATAGCGGTGAAGCCAGTTTGGGTAGTTGTTGGTGAAATCCCAACCAATATTTAGACGTGCTTAGGTGCGAAGTCTTTATGCGTAGTTTTATGTGAATTTAATAATATGATTCGATAAAGTGTGGACTTCAGCGTAAGTTGGATTGAGGTTGGCTTGATAAACGAGACGGGAAACAAGTACGCAGTTGGAAAAGTTGTCGAATTGATTGAATTCCGTTGAACTACAGTTAGCTAAGTTATTCATATGAGCCTAATTCTACTGAGAAGCACTCAATTAAGCTGTTGAGACAAAGTTGATCTTGGTTAGATCAAACAATGCGCAATGAAGGCAGCAAATTCGATGAATCTTAGCCATTAGTATTATTTAAGTGGTGCTTTAATTTTGAAATATGACAATTGTTGTTGAAGTCTAGGGGCTGTCCATAAAATACGTTCGCATACAGGGGGGAGGGAGGGGTCTCGCTGAGTGTGACAAGATGTGACAAGGGGGGAGAGGGGGGTCTACGGCAGCGTAACGTTCGCCGTTCATCAAAAAATGTTACTACAGTATTTCTATCGACTAGTTTTTTTTAAATCGTTGTCATGATAAAAGTCATTCATTTCGTATTAGTAAATATACAGACATTTAAATGCATATATTTGTAATACAATAAATTGTAACTCAATATATTTACTAATGAAAATTTTTCAAAAATGAGCGCTAGCTCCTTGGCGCGGCTTTAGCGTTTTAACTTGGCTCTAGCGGCATTAGAATCCGCAAAATATATTTGTTAATTTATTATAAAAAAAAATTAAAACTTACAAATGCATTATCGAATAAAATTTATCATGCGCAAGAGGAGGGGGGGGGGGGGTCTACGCTTTTGTGACGTAATATTCATAGGGGGGTCACAGAAAGTGTGACACAGCGTGACACTGGGGGAGGGGGGGTTCGAAAAAACCTAATTTTAGTGTGACGTATTTTATGGACGGCCCCCTACATAATAAGAGCAACTTATAATTAGAAAGCAGAATATTCAAGTTTGGTTGCGCAGATCACCATGGAATCACAAGAAATGTACTTATATAGGATTGTAAAAGCAAAGTCTTAGTAGGAGAGCCCGGGATGCTAAATTTGCAGTTACTAAAGCGTCATGGGGACTTATTGGACTGTGAAGTCTACGTTCTAAATCGAAAAAAAGTGTATGGCAGTTATCCATTTTAGTTGGGCGATGGGCGTGTATGAGCTTTTAAAAATGTAAAAAAAATAGTCGAATTGCAATACTCGAGCGCGTCAGATTTTCATAGATTATGCGCGCTTTGCCTTTCTGATAACCGTTAAATACTAATCTGACGATTTACTGGGGGCAAATGGGCGTAAAGAGAGGTTGAAAAAAAAAGTTATTCGAGCGTGTCAGATTTTTAAAGTGTAGGCCAAGTGTACTCTAAATAGTGTATATTTCAATAATCTGACAATTTGAGTGCGGCCATAAGTCATGGCTGATTTTTAAAAATGTAAAAAAAACACGTGACCTTGAAATACTCGAGCGCGTCAGATTTTTATACAGAGTGATCAACTTGATGTCTTCGTCCTCCAGGATGATAATCTGACAATTATATTGGGGCGTACTCTTAATCTGACAGTTTTAACTGATTTTTTATTTTTAAATTTGTATAGCTTAGCGGCATTTCATGGGATCGCTTTAAGCGAATATGTTTTTTTCTCGAAATTGAACGCTCTACAAAAATGTTCTTTGTGGCAAAGTCGTTACTCATACCGGCCAGGTGGTACGGGCCTAAACCAGATTTTTCCATAAAATTCACGTTTTGTCGCATTTATCTCGTAAATAACAAAATCTACAGAAAAATTAAAAATTACAAACTTGTCGAGAATTTAGTTTTCTACTAAAAAAGTCTCTTGGACCAATTCCTAATATCAATATTAACCGAGATATTAACCATAAAATATTATACATTTTACTGACGATTTTACCTAAATCGCCCCAAGCAAAATGTAAGATTATATGTTTTCCGTAATCCTGATAAAATTACCTTCAAAATAAAAAAAAAGAAGCACTCCGGGAGTGCCGACAGAAGTGAAAACAGAATTGAATTTTCAGTAAATATTTTAATGTACAGGAAAATCTTTTCATTGAAATGTTTCTTCTTAGTGCTTATAATAAAAATAGATTAATAGTGGCAAAATTTTATTCAATGTTTTATAATATATGTACATGTACATATGGAAGAACATCAATGAAACTTATGAGTTTTCATTCACATTTTCAGCTTTTCCATTATCATCTCATGCAATCATCGTATTCTAATAATGAAGTAATAGGCCTATGGTAACTAAAATAGGAAACGAAAAATTTTGACTCGAACCTATTTAAGTATATCGCAAAGACTGCACCAACTGTCGATTTATATTTCGTAGTACTAAGGCTGCGGTCATTCGTCATTGTTAAATTATATTCTTCTTTTAAAAATTAAAATTTGTAGCATCGGCGGAGTTGATGTTTAAAGTCACCATTCAAAATCATTGGCAAATCATCAAATCTCTCCCCAATTTTGCCGTGAAGGTGTGCAGAAACGCATTCAGAATAAATAAATAAATTTTTATATAAAAATTGTCGTATTACACTTAAAAACGTATTCGGTGAAATATAAACGCCAACTATTATAACTTGCTGTTCATTTTCACAGTTGCAACGACAAACAGATAGATCGCCGATATCAAAATAGTACTAGAAATAGGTACTAGTGTACCTCGTATGCAAATTCATATGATTTGCACAAAAAATGGCAGTGGTATCTGACAACCATTTATAGATAGCTACTCCTGCTGCTGGACGATCGTGTCTTCTGAAACTTGCAACTAAATTGAAATCAGGAATATCATATATTTCTTCTTCACCCATGTGAGTCTCTGTTAAAATTAATACGTTAATTTTCTTAGCGATAGTGTCTATTGAGTAATGGTTTTCAAGCTATTTTCATGCAACCGTTTCAATTCCTTCGATAAATCATCGCGATGAGTTGTTGATCTCTTCTAATTTGTTGTAAAAAGCGTCTCCTACTCTGTCATGATGAAATTTCCAGCTTCACTTATCCAGCCACTCTTCATTGTAATGGCAGTAAAATATTTGGTGCTTTTTATTTTTTCTGCGTTGCATAAATTTTTCTCTGTTTCTTCAATTGATTTCTTTCTTCTCTGTATTTCTCCGAGTTGGTAAGTACAATTACTATGTAATAATGCTATTGCATTCTTTTAAGTCATTTAGCAAAACAAAAATTAAGGTGTCTCTTGGCTCAATGGTAGAGTCGTTGGCTATTAAACTGAGGGTCTCATGTTCGAATCCCAGCCGTGGCGATCAATTTTTATTTATGTTTTCACTTTAAATAAACAAAAAAATGCAAGTCATGGCTGGGAAACGAACCTGAGACGCTGGGCTATGACGATTTTACATACGAATTACGATGAGCCAATCAAAAAATGGTGTCGGTCGCGAATTCATTGATTTACCCCCATCGCAAAAGTGCCAAACGCGCCTAAAGAAGTTTTCACTTCAAAAAAATTAATCGCGCTCGAGTATTTCAAAACATTGATTTTTTTTTTACATCTTTGTGACTCGCCTACTTACTAAGGCCCCGCTCAAATTGTCAGATTATTGAAATATACACTCTTCTGGATGTAATCAACCTACCATCTCTTAATCTGACGCGCTCGAGTATTTCCGAGGATCGACTTTTTTTTACTAATCTGACGGGCTGCCCTCAACGAACGCCCCAGCATTAAGGTTTCATATATGGTAGGAGTACATTACAGGGTGCAAGGTTTCTCCCCATATGATTTTCTGACGCGCTCGAGTAACGCGCAAAATCCCTTCCTGGGCTCCCCTACTATCTGATCATTAATTGAATTGTTCAACGAATAAAAAAAGTGGTGTTATTTACAGATAATGTAGTTGAAAGTAAAGTTTTATTTATCGAACCTGATAGACGTCCTAATAGACATCTCTACGGTGAGATTCAGTCGGCCGAAAATGAAACATCGTTTATTTTAAGTTAAAGGAACATTTTAAATCATTTTCTCTGCTTTCGTGCCATAACCCCCTAAGACCAGTAACCTCTCACTCCTGTCCATAAAAGAAGCCACAATTAAAACAACGCAACACAGTTCGTTTACTCCCATAACTGAGTCCTTCAGCATCTTTTCCGCGATCACATAGTTCACACACCACAATCAATTGACAACCACTTCCATGTCTGAACAACACACCCTATCCACGTTCCATTTTTTATGCACACGAATTCTAATTCAACTTGTACACGTTGTTACAAGTCTTGCATTTCTGTTTTTTGTCACCACCCACATTCAATGCATCAATTGAGAACGTATGCGGTGACACCTAACTGACGCTGCTAAAGCAATAGTTTGAAGCTCCATTTGCTGTGTTTTCCCAATGAAATCTTCATTTCTGTTCAACTCTATCCACCTGACTCTCACTGTGGTTTTACAAAACCAAAGAAAAAACACCACTCAACAAACTAACTACAACCAGGAGCGGAAAAAGTGTCGTCCCCACATGGATTATCCTTGGGAAAGCAATAACTAATATTGTCCCTCATAAATCGCGAGTCCTCGGAAATATTTGCCTTGTGTATGCTTTGCTGCCGCAATGTTTGCATTCATAAACATTGCTTTCACTGGTTGATACAACGACATCGTAGTTAGTTAGCGAAACTCGTGGCATCGTCTACATCACTACATACTCATATCAGAAACTGCCCGCTTTTGATTCCAACAGAACAGAACAAAAAATAAAAAATAAAGAGAAAAACAAAATTGAATTTCCATCATCAATATGAACGGAGCTGAGTCCCATACGCACGATGGAGGATACGAACGTTGAAATACTCGTAAAGTACAACCTCAACTCTGTCTCTCTTACAGGATATACTCTGATGTTTTCTGTTTTTCCTTGGTATCTACTGTGCGATGGCGGTGGAAACAACGCTCGTCTCCTTCTCCATCCATTCCAGGAGAAAGTAAAGTCCTCCAAGGAAAAGCAGAACTTTGCATGTTTATTAAAGATCAATATTTGCATTAACTAACCACCCGAGGATGGCCGGGTTCGAGCTACCAGTTTGATATGCTGATAGAGCGAGGGAAGGGTTAAACTATGTGTATCTGGTGAATGGGTCATGGGGGAGAGGCGCCTCTATACGAAACGCGTTTTCCTCGCTTTTTAGTATACCTTCGGTGGCCCATAGTAGATTTCCTTGCTTCGCATACAGTTGGTAGAAGATAAGAGCTGAATTTCACGGTGTCGATTTGTTACGTTTACATTTCTGCAAAAGAAAGGCGCACATTACTCAAACAATTGGTTGGATAAGTGGAGAGCTAAATTAAAAAGTGCTGGGATATGCAATGCTCCTAAAGTGATCTTTGGGAACATAGAAAGCTTCTTACTAGATATACCTAGACACTCCTGTCACAGACAAATTCAACGAACATGCACTTCTTTGGCATCAGACATGGAACAATCCAAAACTGATATATTTACTGTTAGTAACGTAATCTTCTCAATAAAATCTAAGTGTGTCGGACTAGATGATATCCATCCCGATTTAGTACGAATACTGATTCCAAGATACTCCAATACATTATCCATATTCTAAATACCGTCCTAACCACCTCGATGCCGAAGAGCTAAATGATCTCTTAATGATTAGGAATGGCACTTTCGTGCAAACAAATCAAAGAGCACATTGAAAGTTCAAAATTTTTGAATCCTTTTCAGTCTGGGGCTTAGATCTGACCACAGCTGCACAACGGTCTTGTTGATGGCCTCGGATAACATTCGACAGGAGATAAATAGAAAAAATTTAGCATTAGTCACTCTGCAGCAGAGTCTGCTCGATTTCTCTAAAGCTTCTGATTAAGTAGAGCCGAATATCTTATGCAAAAAGCTATCAAATCAATTCAATTTCTCGAAAAGTGCTTCTCAGTTGATTTTTTGCTATTTAAATAATCGCCTTCAGACTGTTTTATGTAATAATAGTCTTTCCTCCTGTTTACCTTTAAGATTAGGGGTGCCACAAGGCAGAATTCATGGTCCTCTACTCTTCTCTGCCATCGGTTGTTAATTACTGCAAATACCACATACACAAATGCTGACTATGTCCAGATGTATTCCAGCTACTATTAAAGCCGGATAAAACAAAATGTTTACTCGTACCTATTGCAAGGTACCTATTTTTTAGATTTCTCTCCCATCTTTTTAAAAGGATCGCTGGTTGAAATAATGTTGAAGATAAAATGCCTAAGAATAATCTTTAACAGTAAGCTGTCTTCTAGCGACCATATCAATAGCCTTGTTGCTAAAGCTTATGGCTCACTGCGCAGTCTTTCCATTACTAGGCCATTCTTACCAATAGAGGTCAAAACAAAATTAGTAAAGGCATTAGTCATACTCATTTTGAGCTATGGCTGCGAGATTTTTGCAGATTCAGATTCAGCTTCATTACCCAAACTGCAATTGACCTTTAAACTTTAATTCCATGACAAGGTTTGTCTTTGACCTCCATCGATCCACAATAATTAATAAAAAACCGAATAAAAGATTTCTGATTAGTTCTTCGAAAGCTTCTTACTTTTGTAGATATTCCACTGAAGAAATTCACATTGAAGGGGATCCTTTCGCATATTACACCATTCCACCTATTTTCTTCTGTTAACCAAACCCCAGGGTGAAACAGATGTTTGAACATGTATCTGTATTGAGCCAAAATTCCCAGTTGGCCCGCTCGACATGGAAAATTATTATAATGCACCCATTCCAAACAGCGTCCTTTTTCTCTAGTTTTGTCCTCCAAGGCCAACAGTACAGTAGATGTATTGCCAATGCACTTTTTGTTGCTTCTTTTAAAAACAGAAAGCTATGGATCCTATAAAACGCTGCTGGGGCCTTGCTCATGAATATTCATGTCGTCCCTCATGAACTTGTATTTTCCCAATTTCGTCTTTTTTTCCAAAAATATGCTGAAGCGCTATTGATTGTTGTTTTTAATATTCAGAGTTCGATGAGGAAATTTCAATATCGCACCCAAATATATAGGTACCTACCTAGCTCTTCGTTCAGTTGGGCAATGAGAAGCGTATATATCCCACGTCGGAAGAGGTCGGATGGGGTGACCTTTAGCCCGCACTCTATTTCATCGCCTTGAAGCGGTGCCATGTGATTAATTGCAAAAGTGATTATTTTCGAATAGAATTCTCTTCTATTAAATGAGATAATGGGAAGAAACATCTTCGAGATGTTTTGTTGTTTAATTGAGCGGAAAATTTTTCGGAATTCCACAGAATTACTGAAGCAGATGGGTTGGGTTGGGGGTAGTTTGGCAGTTGTTGAGAGAGAGTTGTGTATCTGATGATTCAGTATGAAAGTTGGAAATAATTTCTTTTCTTCTTTTTTGGTCTTTGGCATTGAATGAGCGAAATTGATTAATTTAAGTCAATGGCTGACTTTTATTGGATTTAAGGACGAGGGTAACTTTTTAAAAGATTTCAAATGATTTTTAGACAGCTGTGTGAAAGCTTATATTTGTTAGTGACTGTTTATGGAATGGAGGCGATTGGCAGAACATGAAATGGACAGCAAACTTTTTATAGAAATCATTAAAAAATAAGACCTTAGAAGTTGAAATTTGATTTCAGTCGCCCCGTCAAAGCGGTATGAAGTGTAATGGTGCTTATTAGCTTTCTTGGTTCAAAGAACTGGCCTCTCCTCTCTTGACATGATGGCTTTTCTTACTCAAAGCAGCCTTTCGATAATAAAGTTTGTGTTGTTCTTTCTGTCGACCTGGGGTAAGCTCAGGGTCCAACAAAGAAAGCACGTAAGACTTCGGGTATGAAGGTTCAATCGGTTATGAAGGCAAATCCTTAGTCATGCGCTGACAGGTCGGTCGCCAGGTATAGGCATCAACAGTTTTATACTGGCATCAGCAACGGAATTCAATCATTAAAGCCTCATAGGCAATCGATCATCCCCAAAAACATTAATAATTGAACTCAAAAGCGAGTGGGTATCTTATTACAGGAATCAGTTAATCGGTTATGTTAACTATAAAGAAAAAACCTCGGAGTGCTATGAAATTAAAAGGCGCAAATCGGAAAAAGGGGTGAAAACTCTTCCTCAGTTTTTTCAATACTCGTTTGTCTCGCAAACCTAGCCAAATTTCGATTATGTAATTTTGAACGACTATTTTGTAAAGAACTAAGTTTCCCGTGGCAAGGAATGTGCAAGTCCTTCGATAGTAAGTTCATTGCCATGATAAATAAGCGCTTTCTCATCAGCCGTTCGAACCTGCAGAAAATTGAAGGCCATGAGTCGCGTAAGCTCGTGCTGTCGTTGGTGTATGACATCTCAAATTCCTTTAAATGATGTGTCTTAAACTACCAGAACTCTTAGACCGTGTCATAAGTTGACTCAACAGTGATCAGTTCGTTCAAAGGTTTTATTATATCTGCACCTCTGCCTCCAACTTTATCAGCATAGACATTTTTTTATTCTGTAATTATTGTGTTGGAATTGTTTATAGTATAATTAGGAAATTGTACATTTGAAATGGTGAACAATAACATTTTATTGGATAAACATGATAAGGCTTAAAAATATAACGTACAGGTTACTTGGGAGTCCCCCCTGTTCATTAATTTTATTTCTGATATAATTCAAACTTCATTCCTCTCTTCCATACCAGACCATAAAATTGGATATTCCTCTTCTAGCTCATTACATCAAATCTGTGACATAAATTACGATACTCATCAGCTTAGATGTGGGTTTGCAAAACATGGGACTATTGTAAGTAGCAAAATAAAATTTTTGATCTTTAATCTGTTGCGCAAAGTATATCACCTGACATTCCTAAAGTTTTTCATTCATATGAGTGTACTAATCTACAAGTTTGCAGTTGTTTTTGAAATTTTTAATTTATTTTTTTTCTTTACTTATTCAAATTTTTTTATTGCAGTTCCTTTTTCATTTAAAAACTTTCATTAAAAATCATTCAAAAATCTTTACTGTACAGCGCTCACACCACATAAAATTGTTAGTTCGATGTGTTATCAACACTAATGATGGCGCTAACTGTTCTTATTTTTATTAAAGACTAGCTGAGCCACCCGGCGTTGCTCGGGTCTGTAGTTTAAAGGTTCCCGTTGTCGTTTTTCTGCTTAAGTGGGAACTTGGGGATGAAAAATAATCGTTTTTACTTTGGGATTATGTGGCATCCCAATACCCAATGACGAAAGAACTTTTGAAATCTGTCCAGTAGTTTCTAGGTTTCCGTTCCCAGTTCCCCCGCTGTTCCTGTGGGAATATTCCGTTACCGTGGAAATATATGAAATATAAATCTATGTCACTGAGGGATGATGTACCATCCTAGAGTTGAAAGAATTTTTGAAATCGGTCAAGTAACTTTAAGGTTCCCGTTCTCGTTCCCGTTTCTGTTCCCGTGGGATTATAGGGATGAAATATAATCTAAATTACTGATGGAGGGGGATAATGTAGCACACCTAATGCTGGAATCGTTTTAGAAACCTGTCTAGTAGTTTCTAAGTTTCTTCTTTTCTTTTTAAATTTTTTAGTCATAAGAACCTTTTCCTGACAATAACAAACACAACAAAAAAAAGAATTTGGCCAAATTGGTCCAGGCGTTGTTGAGTTATGCGCTTACCAACACATTTTGCGATTCATTTTTATATATAAGATTTTAAAAATATTAAAAATGAATAATAATGAATAAAGAAACGTTCAAATTAAAGTTCAATTGCAAGTTTCATTCCTTGCGAAATAACGCTAATGCGATGAAATGACTTCCAGAAAAAATCTCTTTCCAGTTCGAAAATAGGTTGCAGAACAGTTTTTTGAAAACTTTCTTTAATAAAACTTAAATCGAAGCGAAAATGTATTTTTAGTGCTTCTGCGTATGAAGGGACTCAAGCAAGCTCCTTAATCTTCTGGGCCCGAATTACCGCACACGTGATTGAGTAATACGTGACTGAATTTTTTTTTTTTTTTAGAATTTACGCGCACTTCAAAGGGGTTGTTACTACTACTACGTGACTGAATTGTTTTTTTTTTTTTTTTTTTTTTTTTTTTTTTTTTTTTTTTTTTTTTTTTTTTTTTTTTTTAATTTACGCGCACTTCAAGGGGTTGTTACTACCCTTATAATGTTAAGAACACAGTGCGGGTGTTAGAAAATAAGGAAAGGATAAGAAAGGATCATCACTCTTGAATTTCTGCAAATTATATTGCGTGGGGAAAATTGAGTTGGGTAAAGCATTCCTCATCCGGGTTGTGCGTCTAAAATATGAATCTCTATACTTAACTGTACGACCGAAGTTGGGCTGAAGGGAGAACTGATGAGCATTCCTTGCGAGGCGGGTATTGCGGCTAAATTGTTTCAGGGGAGGAATGCAACTGGCTATTTCACTAGAGCACTGTTTGTAAAAGAAGCGATAAAAAAGAGTGAGGCAAGTAACATTTCGACGATGTTCAAGAGAATCAATCGATTCTACAATTGAACTATCACCTATCAATTTCAACGCTCTGTTTTGTATCCTATCAAGTAGGCGCAAAGATGTTTGAGAAGCACCTGACCAGATATGAGAATTATACTCTAGTTCCGTTCGAATTATGTGTTTTTGGCATTACGTCGCCCGAGAATTGTTTTGTCGTAAGCGCCAAAATGGGTTTTTTTAAACTGGATATGCAGTCTTATGTTTTCAAAGGTGCTCTTTTCATTTCTGTTGTCAGAGTTTGCCTATCTCTTACCGATGCTGAGATAATTAGTATGCATTTTGTCATATATCCACAAAATAATCACCCCTTGAGTTTTGTTTTGTCGTAACCGCCATTTTTTGGCATATACGACAAAAATTCCATGCGTTTTCCCTCTTTTTTCTTCTTAATGTTGTTTTGTCGCAAGTGTATAGGCTTAATACATACGATCAAAAATTTAAAATAAAACCTTAAAATTGCTTTGTCGTACATACACTTACTCACATATAATGTAGGACTGATCGTATGCAAGTACGACAAAAATGAGAAAAAAAAAGGATTGCGGTTTGGTTTGTCGTAGGTGTATAGATATTTCAACTGGGGCGGCGCGGCGGTGCAGGAAGTATAAATACAAAGATATTGCCAGAGTAGTTTTAAGAATACTGCATCAAATATTTTCGGACAATCCTTTTGTTGAAGTTCTGCCTCTTTGGAGTGACTCCTGCGTCCCCCAAAATTAAAACAAGGCCATGTCCACTGCTGTGATTTTTCTCATTCAAAATTCAACATCCTTAAAATAAATTACACAAAAATTTTCAGAGCCCCCCTGGAGATTCTTTAATTCCAGAGGCACCTTGGAAATATCCTTCGCTTATGCGACATCTTAAAAATATGACTTTTAAGAACGTAAAATTAAAATTAATTCAAATGTTGCCAACAGATTTCAAAGCATTTTCAACCAGAGCGGGCCAGTTAAACTTTTCGTCAATTCCATTTAGCAAACTAAAGTTTCTTAAACATACTAAGGACGACAAATTTACACTCTTTATAATATAAAACACTCTTTATAAAGAAGAGAAATTGGGTATAAAACAGCTTCAATATAGAAAAAGTCAAACAAAAGTAACCGAGCAATTCCAACAAATTTGTTCTCTCAAAATCGTCTTGTTTTTAGCAGGTAACAAGTCAAAACTATTTAATGACAAAATGAATTATCTTAAAAGTTTATTTGTTTTTGTGCCAAAGGTAGACTAAAACTACTACGAAGCCTTGTTCAAATCAAGAGCGTAAGAATGAAATCATCAATAATTTATTATTTGAAACTATACTATGGTGTACTTATAAATCATACAGTGTTACTTATGTAAGCGTTAGGTTTACAAACAAAAATTACATTTTCGATCTCAAAGATCTAATTTTATATTTCATAGTCAGAAAATTACTTTTTCGTTAGTTTTATAACCACAATGTGAATAAAATTTTGTACCTGTAAATGTAAATATCATTGATATCTTATGGTCATAGGATGCCTTTTTTGTTATTGTATTTCTTTTTATTACTATTCAAGTTAATTTTTTTCACACCAAGATTTTGCCTATGAACACAAAAACTCTTGTGATGTAGATATGTATTCCTATTTTTACCTTTATAAAATAAATAAAATTTAATTGTTAACATTGAAAATTTAATTTTTTTAATTCGTTCTCATACCAATTTCTATACGATTTAAACAAGACGCTTGAATATTGAAATGTCGTACGTGCGTTCACTTTGTCGTACGTGTATGGGATGGAAACAAAAAGCTTATTTTGGTGGCGTATCCGACAAACTCATTTTGGGTAAAAGGCTCTATAATTTGAAAACCAAAACAGTTAGGACAATTCTGAATACATAAATAAAAAGAAAATATTCCACACAATATATTCTAATTAAAAAAAGAACAACTTAATCGCTTCGTTTTCTTTTTATAGTAACGTAAACCTTTGAATGCGATTTCCCAAAATTGTGTTTTTGGGAGATACGACAAAACAATTCTCGGGCGACGATTAGTTCTCGCGTTATCGAGCACTGTAGTCTTAAGGACCTCAATTTCACATTCTTCATCATTATTTGAAAGAATTGAAACCGTTAAATGAGCAGTAGACTGATGTTGTGTTGTATGAGAAACACATTAAGAGTTTCATAAAAGACTCAAACAACACAATAAACCCTAACCCACCTCAAACTGATTCAAATATACGAATCAAGGTCATCAAGCGGTTCGTTTGTAAATAAACAAACGAGCACGCTTGATAGACCATTAATAATTCACAAATGCCCGGTCATCGGTTTGTCACCAAACCGAAACGGAAGGGCAAAAAGAATAATAAAAAACTAGTTGTTGGTTCATATGACCACCATATGAACCAACAACAGGCCAAAGACCTAATGCTGACGAGTTGAATTGCACTCATGAAAGTCGGGCAGTGACGAAATTCGCTTTTGCAAATTCTTGCAAAACAATTAAAGTAAATTCTTGACTTAGCAGAAAATGAATTGATGTCGATAACATCGATATCAATTCATGGATAATTAATTTGGTATAAATAGGCTTAAGAAATTAGTAATAGGAATCAGTCAGTAACATTCAGTAATAATCGTAACTAGACAACCGCGTTGTTGTAAGCTCTTGGTATAATTGATAATAAGTATTCTTACAACAGAGAAATAAAGAAGTAAGTTCGTTCACAACAAAATAACTAAATCTTTTAATTTCTCAGGTACCTTCAGAGATACCAAATGGTATCTCTGTTTAAGTAGGCCTCGTCGCCTCAAATATTAACTGGCCCCAGTGTGCCTTTATCCGCTGGACAAACCCCCTATCCCAATCCCCAATTAAGGAAGACGACAAGACGCTGCATTTGTAGTGTCCGTCTAAGTTAAGAACGAGAGTTCTTAACAATTTTCTAAAAACTTTCTGTGTAACCAAAAAGATTACACAACATTTTGGCGCAGCCGGTAGGATGGTGCGTCACTTTGGAGTTTAAACTCCGACTTAAAATCCTGAGGACCACTCCACTTCAGGTACACCATTCGACCTCCCCTTGTAAAATAATACAAATGTATTTTTCTTGTGGTTAAATTTTCGGATTTTTGGGTGGAAGTATTGTTCTCTTGTCTTGTTGTCGAAGTTATAAAATCGGGTTGTTGCAGTTTCCCATTTTCTTACAAGAAAATTTTTTGTTTTTTCGCTCGCAAATTGTTCTTTTTTTTTTTTGTATGGACTCTAATCCTGAACAATTGTTCGGTGAAATCCAACAACTACAAAAACAAATAAAGGAACAGGCACAAGAAATAAAGAACTTCAACAACATCCTACTTGGTGAACTAAAATCACTAGTTGGAAGAGAAGTTTTTGCCCTAAGGTTTGCCCAGATAAGCTCTCAGTGGGGACAGTTTACACGACTGGAAACCACTGACGAAATCTTATATACTTATGTGGAAGCAGTTAAAGAGCAACTGACAAAACAAGAAAGAAAAATCTCGGAGTTAGAACTGCAGTATAAAAAACAAACCGATGTTCTGGCTCAACTGAGATCAAGACAATCAGAAGCAGAACAAATAAATGAACAAGCCGAGGTTTCGATAGAGAAGTTTAACCAACAAGTAGACTCTTTGCAAACCAAATTAAAAGAAGCGCAAAAGGAAATACGTCTCCTTAAGGCTAAGGAGCTAAACTTCTTCTCTGAAACCGAAAAATTGAAATCCCAGGAAAAGTATTACGTTTGCACCATACAACGTCTGCAAAACGATTTAAAGGAGTTAAGAAGAGTAAAATTAAATTCTTCACAAAATTTAATATTCGACACTGAAGAAAAAGCTAACACCAAAATCGAAAAGACGAAAACAACCAACATGTCTCTAGGTTTTGAAAAACTCCTCAAGCTTTCCGTCGGCATCCCTGAATTCTCTGGGGGCACCGATTCCAAAGTTGCTCAAAAACTCCAAACCTTCATAACATGCATAAGGCCCATTATAGAACATATCCCAAACGAAGATGAAAAACTCTTCCTTCAACTTCTCCAAACAAAATTGAGAGAAGATGCCTTGGATTTGATTCAAACGGCAAAACCAAAAGATTTTAAGGAATTTGAAGATGTACTCAACCGAGCATACCTTCCAATAGAAGACTACAACGATCTTGTTAATTGTTTGATAACAAGTCGCCAGAGTCAATTCGAAACCTTAAATACCTTCATTAGCAGGTTACGCCACTCTCTTACACAATGTAGAGATGCAGCCGAAATCAAATATGGGGAAAAAGCAGAAATTGTAAAAACTCAGTTATCTGATTTTGCAAAATCAGCTCTCGCGTCAGGTATAACTAACAAACAACTAGGCCAGTATCTGTTCACGTTGGAGAATAAGAACTTTGAAGATTTAATACGAATTGCTCTCAGCATGGAAAAACATGTACAAAGGGTGGAAACAATCCCAGCAATGTCTGGCAATGCAGCCTTCACGGGAAATGAGTCCAATTCAAGAAACCCCCAGACACCTCAGAGATCGAACGAGAAAGCAAACATCACTTGTAACTTTTGTAAACTTAAAGGTCACACATATGAGGATTGTTTAAAAAGGAAAAATACACCCGTATGTGAAAACTGTAAAACCTACGGACATGAGACCCGACTCTGCCGTAGAAAAAATAATTCAAATTATCAGGGCACTAAATTCCAAGATAACAACTGGAACAGAAGCAATAGAGGCGAGTATGTTCCAAAGCAAAACCACACAAATCCATTTAGGAATACTCATAGCGAGCCTAACTTCAAACCCAACTTCTCAGCCCCAAATAGGAACGAATTAAATCCTAGGGCAAGGGTTTTTCAAATGAACTCGGAATGTGATTTTTGCGGAAGAAACTCACACTCTATTAGTCAATGTAGTTTAAAACTCAGGTGGGAAAACAAAAACTCGGGAAACGCTTCATCGTCGACCGAAAAAACCCCGGCTCGACGATAAATAGAAAAAATTTTAAAGGGTATTCTGCAACACAACAGTTTTTCGAAAACTACGAATTGCCTTCTGTTGAAATCCCTACAGATTTTACTAAAAATAAAACCGTTCGTCTGTTAGTGGATACTGGATCTGAAGTCAGCCTCATTAGGAGGAAGGTGTTAAAACAAAACACAAAAATTGACAAAACCAGAAACGTATCCATAAATACTCCATTTGGTTCAGGTAAAACACTTGGACAATGTACTGGAAAATTCAAAATACCCACGGAACCTTCTTGCAACTTTCAAGTAGTTGAAGATGAATTACCCATTCCAGACGACGGAATATTGGGATATAATTTCATTGGGCCACACTGTAATGTGGAGGGTCCCAAAAAGATTTTAAAATTCATCACCACAAAGCAAGAATATATAACTCCACTGTTAGATTCAAAAACAGGGGTTCACGAATTACCAAGTACAAAATTTGGAGATAACTCCTATGGACCTCATTGTA
Organism: Melanostoma scalare; assembly: GCA_949752695.1. Lineage (NCBI taxonomy): Eukaryota > Metazoa > Arthropoda > Insecta > Diptera > Syrphidae > Melanostoma > Melanostoma scalare. Next base: position 3,361,799 of record OX456985.1, read on the forward strand.
ACCATCAGGAAAAAGACACTTGTGGGAAGAGGAAAATAGACCTTGCAGAAAGATTTTCTGATATGGCTAAGACCTCTTCAATCGTTACACAAGATGAACCAAGTTTTACAAAATTAGTAATCAACAGAACAAAGAAACAAATGCCAACCCGTAGAGGCTCTGGTAATAATCTTGGCAATTCTCATAGTAAAGAAGACACTTGTGGAAAGAGGAAAATAGACCTTGCAGAAATTAATCATATTAATCATGGTTCCAATTCAAAAATTAAAAATAATAAGTCAACCCAACGCGGCTCTGATCAAAAAATCAAAAATAATAAGTCAACCCAAAGCGGATCTGACTCAAAAATAAATAATAAGTCAACCCAACGCGGCTCTGATCAAAAAATCAAAAATAAAAAATCAACCCAACGTGGTTTTGATTCAAACCTTCATGTAAATGATAAGTCAACCCAAAGCGGATCTGACTGCAAAATTAAAAATGAAAAACCAGCCCTAGGAGGTTTGGTTAATAAAAATAAAAATGAAAAAACTTCTGAAGAAGAAAGTAGTAAAAAAAAAAATAAGGACAGCTTACAAGTCAAGAACTCGGTGGTAAATCCGATTCCCAATGAAGAAATTATTACAGATTCATTTAGAAATACATGGAAAATAGGACCACTAATAGGTCTAGGAAGTTTTGGTCAAGTATACTCAGCATGTAAAGCCTCAAACTCACAAAAGAAAACATCTGACTATAAGTACGTCGCGAAGATTGAACCACACGATAGTGGGACACTCTTTGTGGAGATGCATTTCTATATGAATAATACTCATTCAGAGGACATTACACAGTTCAAAAAACTTCACGATATAAAATCTTTAGGAATATCCCATCTAGTAGGTACTGGATCACACGACTATGATAATGTTTTACATCGTTTTTTGGTCATGCCACGGTACGGAGATAATATCTGGAAACTTTTCCTTGAAAACGGAAGAAAAATTCCAGAACATACCATCTACCGTTTAGCGTTACAGATACTAGATGTGTACGAATACATTCACGGCAGAACCTATGCCCATACAGATTTGAAAGGAACAAACATCCTATTAGGTTGTGAAAAAGACAATACCACTCAAGCGTATCTGGTAGATTTCGGCTTAGCAAGCCACTACACCCAAGAAAATTTCAAACCAAATCCTAAGAAAATGCACCACGGTACAATTGAGTACACCTCTAGAGATGCTCACCTAGGTGTAATCACCATGCGAGGAGATTTCGAGATCCTTGGATACAACCTTATCGAGTGGTCAGGAGTGATGTTGCCTTGGGAGCAAGAAAATCTTCTTAAAAATCCTTTAAGGGTCCAAAAGTCAAAAGAAACCTTTATGGGTAATGTTACATTAAGTTTGAAAAAACTATACCACAATCAGACACCAAATGCAATTCTGGAGTTCATAAAATATGTCGCTTCTTTGAAGTACAATGAGACACCAGACTATAATAAATGTCGACAAATATTCCAATCAGGACTAAAAACTCTTAAAGCTATTAACTCAGGTGATCTAGAGTTCAAATTAGGCCCAACACAAAAATTTGTATCTTTACCAAGGTGGGAGTCTGACCAAGAAAACAAAGACGAAAACAGTAGGATAGTTGAAAAGAATAATTCTGAAACAAATTTAGTAATAAAAAACCAACCAATAAGGAATAAAACAATTCAACTCAATCTAAAGGAAGGGTTGAAAATTCCCTCTAGATCGAGAATGACTGTAGAACTACCGTACAGAAGTGAAGAAGCCATGATCTGTCTATCCAAACAAATTGAGGACGGAGTGTTCTTGAGTAGCTGTTTGATAGGAGACAATAAAAGACACGTTGTAGTACCCATAATAAATACACATCAACATGAAATCAAAATAACACATATCGAGCTGGAAATGGCCCCTCTAAAAGATTTCGATGTAGTAGATATTAATACCCACCAAAAAGATTCTGGTACTGACGAGGTAGAATGTTATCACACAATATCTCAAAATAGTATCGTAAACATTAGAATACAAGAATTAACAACCAAATTGAACAAAGATGATAGCCTAAACGAAGAAGAAAAAGAGTCTATAGTAGACCTTTGTTCAAAATACAATGACATATTTTTCCTACCGGGTGACAGACTCACTCACACTACAACCATGCTGCATAAAATCCCAATTAACCAAGACCAAGCCCCTATAAACACCAAAATGTATAGGCTCCCTGAGAAACAGCGGGGAATAATAAATGAACAACTTGCTGAAATGTTAGAAAACGACATAGTCCAACCCAGCAAAAGTCCTTGGAACTCACCACTTTTAGTGGTACCCAAAAAAGCAGGACCCGACGGAGAAGTACGTTGGAGGGTAGTAGTCGATTTCCGTAAGTTGAACGAATGCACGATAGGAGATGCTTTCCCGCTACCTCGTATCGAAGACATACTTGACCAACTTGGTCACGCTAGATATTTCACAACACTGGATCTTGCCAGTGGTTACCATCAAGTTCTAGTCCATCCAGAAGATAGGGAAAAAACAGCTTTCAGTACGGCCTATGGCCACTACGAATTTAAGCGAATGCCTTTTGGACTCAAAGGAGCTCCAGCGACATTCCAAAGACTTATGAACTATATCCTTACTGGTCTACAAGGACTAGAATGCTTTGTCTATTTAGATGATATAGTCGTCTATGGAAAAAATCTGGTAGACCATAACAGAAAATTGGAGTTAATTTTCGAGAGAATGCGAGAACATAACTTAAAATTGAACGTAGAGAAATGTCAATTTCTCAGACGAGAAGTAGTATATTTAGGACACAAATGTTCCGCAGAAGGAGCACTTCCCGATCCAGGAAAAACTAGTTGTGTGCAAAACTTCCCTGTACCTCGCACGATGAAGCAAACACAATCCTTCCTTGGTTTGGCCAATTACTACCGGAAATTTATTCCAAACTTTTCGAAAATAGTTCGACCACTGACAAATCTTACTCGAAAGGACGTTAAATTCACTTGGACAGACAAATGTCAAGAAGCATTCCAAACAATAAAGAACTTGCTAGTAACACCCCCGTTATTAATCTATCCCGATTTTAAAAAACCATTCATGCTCACAACGGACGCTAGCAATGAAGCAATAGGGGCAATTCTCTCGCAAGGAGAAGTAGGGAAAGACAAACCTATTGCATACGCTAGTCGTGCATTAAACAAAGCAGAAAGAAACTACTCCACCATAGAAAAAGAAATGTTAGCTGTTGTTTGGGCGACTAAGAATTTTAGATGTTACTTGTTAGGAAGAAAATTTATAGTGTACACAGATCACGAACCATTGACAGGTAATTTTAGAGTAAGAGACCCCACGTCAAGGTTAATAAGGTTCCACCACAAACTATCCGAGTATGACTGTTGTTTAAAATATAAAGCAGGTAAGACTAACGTCAATGCAGATGCACTGAGTAGGATACCACTAACGGAATCTGATGAGGACAAGAACCAAGAACGTGAGAAAACTTGTTTAGCCGTAACAAGAGCTCAGAGAGCTTTACAATTACTAGATAAAGAAGACACTAATATTAAACGACACGACTCTGACGAATCTTGTAGTGACGTGAACATTACCCAACAAAACACATCAACAACAAATGAACTCGAAGACTTCAAATATAACAGACAGAAGATCGATAAGCCCGAAGAAATATTGAATGTACTCAGAGATTATCATGACTCCCCGTTTGGCGGACACCAAGGTGTCATAAACACATATAAAAGAATCCGAAAGAATTACGTTTGGCCAAAAATGTTCCAGGACATATCTAAATACATAAGGAAATGCCCAAAATGCCAAAAAATGAAATCAAGTCCAGAAACAAAAATGCCAATGATAATTACTGACACAAGTCAAATTCCTTTTGACAAGGTTTATTTAGACATAGTAGGGCCACTGCAAGAATCATACTCAGGAAACAAGTACATTTTGACGTTTCAAGACAACTTGACTAAATACGTAGACTTCTACGCAATACCTAACCAGGAAGCCGTAACAATAGCCCAGATATTTTTTGAACAAATCATAACAAGATACAGAATACCCAACAAACTAGTTACAGACCAAGGGACAAATTTCTTAAGCAAGTTATTTAAACAAGTATGCAAATTACTTAAAATTGAAAAACTGCAAACTACCGCCTATCACCCTCAATCGAATGGTGCATTAGAAAGGGCACATAGACCACTAGTAGAATATTTAAGAACGATCTGCGATGAAAACCCAAGATCTTGGGATCAATTTCTTAGAACCGCCGCGCTTGTTTATAACAATAGCATTCATGAGGGTACTAAGTTTACCCCTATGGACTGTCTTTTTGGTTTCACCTCCGACATACCTTCAAACCTTAAAAAAGAACCCGAACCAATATACGACCACGAAAATTACTATTATACTTTACGGTATAAATTACAGAAAATACATTCTTTAGCTAGGAAAAATTTGATTATTAGTAAAAAGAATTCAAAAAATTATTACGACAATAAAATAAGAACTATAACTTTTCACGTAGGAGACAAAGTACTTTTGAAAAACGAGAATAGACAACACAAATTATCTGAAATATGGACAGGACCATATCCTGTGGTACAAATTACGAGTCCCACAGATAGTGTAATATTAATTAAGAAAAAACAGGTAACCATTCATAATAATCGTCTCAAACATTATTACGAATAACAGCTACTCTTTTTTCTACTATAATTTTTTTTGCTAAGCAACGCTCCCCTAAAACCAAAAATATATACAATGCCTACAAATGCATATTACTAACCCCACAAAGTCTGTATACATGTTTCCATTTCATTCATAAAGTGAAAATGGCAAGGCAAAAGTAAAACAAACTGAACCTACTTTAAAATCGAAATCTGTCGATTTGAAAAAAAAAAAAAAAAAAAAAAAATATATATATAACAATAATAAATATTAAGGTCACTACGTAAAACCACTTCTTCAATTTCACATTCATTCAATAACACATGTTCAAATTCATCAAAGAAAGACCGCATTGAAATTAACATGATAAAAAGCAACGGCACACGCCAATAATGCGCAACAGTAAACAGTTTCAATAAACGATCAAAGTACATTCACGAACATTGAACGAAAACCGAAAATACGAAACAAAATTTTTGTATGAATCGGCAATTTTTTTTTGTAATAGTAGTAACCATTAGCCCAATGATTTTTTTTGAGTAATGAATCACTACGGAATTTAATATAATAGAATCTGCAAACATTTTTTGAAATACAAATTTATTTTTAGATTATGACTCCGGTCAAAGTAACAACAATCCTGAACATGATAACGATAATATGGGCAATGAATGAAGAAAAAAACGGATTCCAAGTGGAGGAATTAAACAACACAGGGGTAGTATTCGAAACAATAGGAAAAATACTTCTATACCATGACAGTTGGAATGTACTAACAGAAATACACGTGGACGACATAAAACAACACACGGAACTAGTAAGGAAAGTAGAAGACAAATGGAACGAAGTATGCAATAATTTCAAGAACAAAAAATGTAATAGCAACACACCAATAATAAAAGGAATAGTAAAATCAATAAGACAATAGACAACGAACTCAGGCCATTGAAGATATAATAAATCCCCACAGAACAAAGAGATCCTTATTCGATGGTATTGGACGGGGTATGCACTATTTATTCGGAGTAATGGATAATGAAGATGAAAAACAGGTCTACAGTAAAATAAGCAACCTGGAGAGTGATACAAAAACACTAGCCGAATTAGAAAAACAACAAATCAGCGTGATAAAAACTACATACCAAAAAATTCAAAAACCTCTAAGTGAATTAGAAGACAATCAGCAAAAATTAACGACGGAAATAAACCAATTAAGCGAAAAAATTAACACCGAAATAATGCAAGAAAATGAGGTGCAAACAATTTTGGAAACTCTTTTACTATTGATAATAGAGATTCAGAGTAGACAACAGGTAGTTTTGGACATAATATCCTCCACAAGGCAGAACCAAATTCATCCACTTCTGATAACACCGACAGATATAACAGAATTATATATGAAAGCATGCCCTCAGAACACAATTCCCAACAAAGAAAAACTAACGGAAATATTAGGTAAAACACTTCAAATAAAAACACAACCAATGAGAGGAAAATTGATAATACGCATAATACTTCCACTCTTTAACATTGAAGCATTTACACTTGAACAAATCCATTTGTTCCCGATTTTGTTGAAAGATAGTCAATCAGCAATAATAAACATACAAGAAGAATTCATAGCAAAAAATATGAAAACAAAGCAATTCATAACAATAACGAGAGCAGAATTTAACAAACTGCGTACAGCTAATGTAAACATATATGAAAAATGGTTTGTAGGACCATTAGAGTCACCTATTTTGACGGGGACAGAACAAAAATTATGTTCATTATCACTCATATTTAACCCTTTTGGCGAAATGAACAAGTGCGAATACACGTATCACTCGGAAAGACGCAACTATCTGATTAAAATGACGCATAAAAATACATGGTTATTTTCCATACCAAACACCACAAAAATACAGATTCAATGCGATAAAGAACTCCATGGGACTTCCTTGGAAGGAGCAGGGGTACTTCATATTACAGAACCATGTCACATAATATTAGATCACCAGATAATATATTATGAAGATATGGAACATTCAAAGATAAAGATACAACAACCTGAATTTGTGTTACCGGATCTTGTATTAAATAAAACAATCCAGGAAAAGTTAGGAAAGAGGAATACAGCGAACACAACAATAATACTAAAATCAGGAAAAGCTAACCTTATTATGAAGGAAGCTACATATGATTTGAATGAAATTGAAGAAAAATTCAAAAACTATGAGAATGATAAGGAAAAAATGCGGAATCATACCATAAGTACGATAACCTCAATATCACTAAGCACTATTGTAATATTAATATTAGTAGGGTTAGTAATAATACGAAAGGTTGCACACTGCAAAACAAAACCAAAATATGAAATCCCTTTCCACATATCTCATCCAATAATCCAGATCGCACAACCACAAGAGATCATACCTAAGAAATCACCACCACCACCACCACCTACTACAACATATGTTCCCAACCAAACAAGTACCCAATCAACCCCAATTAAAAAGGACTATTATGGAATTAAAAAACTACAATTGTAACATTAACCGTTTTTTTTTTATTTTTATTTTTTTTAGGACAACAATGGATTATATAACAAGCGAAAAATTATACTGCGTATTTAAAAAATTAGAAATAAGCTACAATATTAAAAATTACCAGGAAGAGGTAATGGAAATACTTAATAATAAAAATTACAAATGCCATAAAGGTAGCCGCCACCCATTCGAATATGAACTACTGATGTTCCCGATAGAGGTCCGGGGATTACATTGGCACCTGATAGTTGTAAACAACATCAACAAAACCATAAAAACTTATAATACTATAGGAGCATCGGGGCTAATGGCAATGAATGCCATACACATATTCCTACAAAGGGAATGGACTATACGAAATCCAACGACGGAAGTTCCGCAGTATAAATGCTCCAACGTAAAGGTGCCGGACCTACTATCGGGGTGGGACGGAGGTATTATTACATGTATGGTGGCAAGTTACATAACACAGAAGAAAAAATTATCAGCCCAAAAAGACGATGTGAAGAAATTCACAGAAACGCTTAAAGAAGAGATTCGGGATTATCCCGAATTTCGATACAAAATTTTGAAAAAAAAAAAAAAAAAAAAAAAAAAAAAAAAAAAAAAAAAAAAAAAAAAAACATATAGATATTAAAAAAAAAAAAAAAAAAAAAAAAAAAAAAAAAAAAAAAAAATAATAATAATAATAATAATAAAAGCGCTTTCAAAAAAAAAAAAAAAAAAAAAAAAAAAAAACAAAGAATTATAAAATACATAAAAAAAAAAAAAAAAAAAAAAAAAAAAAAAAAAAAAGGAAAAGAATTAAAGCGCCACCATATATAAAAAAAAAAAAAAAAAAAATTAAAAGATGGGAGATAGTGAGCCCCAAAACAATTTTACACACTCAACCGATATACAACATACACACAACATTTCATACACAAACAAACCCTTACACCCCCTCAAAGCTTTAAACATAACACAAGTAAAAGTTCATCTAAAAGATATTAAGATTGCTAAAATTATATTGAAAATTTATGACACCCATTTTAAAAACTTAAAAACCATTTTTAAATAAAAAACACAAAAAAAAAAAAAAAAATTATTTTAAAACCATGATTCTATGAAAAAATAGACTAAAACTTGAGTTACTATAAATATGTATTCTTTTAAGAAACTTAGTAAGAAATGAAAAATTAAATAAAAAGAAATCAAAAAATAAAGACTACAATAGACTTCTACTATTATAAGAAGAAAACTAATTTAAATAAAAATTGTAATATTTATGCTACAACTAAACTAAAATTAAATAAAAAGAAATCAAAAAATAAAGACTACAATAGACTTCTACTACTATAAAAAGAAGACTAATTTAAATAAAAATTATAATATTTAAGCTAAAACTACACTACAATTAAATAAAAAGAAATCAAAAAATAAAGAGTATAATAGACCTCTATTACTATAAGAAGAAAATTGTTTTAAAACTTATAATATTTAGACTAAAATTACACAAAACAAATTCTATTATATATACAATATTTATAAAATAAATTGAAATTTATGTAAAATCGGAAACTATACATTTAAAAGATATTTTTCCCATTGATTAAACAAATTTTACTAGAGATACAATACCTACCAAATGTAAGTAAAATAAAAAGTTATACATTTAAAAACATTTTTAATTTTAATGAAAATAGTTAAGAACACAAAAAAAAAAAAAAAAAAAAAAAAATATATATATAAAATAGGAAAGATATTTGATAATATTAATCAAAATACATAATGATATTTCAAAATTTTATAAAATTAACTAAAAAGCGAAGGAAATCCCAATGAAACCGACGTCGTCCAGGTACCATTACACCCGAAGAAAACAACTTCTAGAAACCACTACCGGTCGATCCCCCCTGGAAACAACTACATTGACCAGAGGATTAAAATTAAGAATTGTGTTTCACTAATTTATAAGATTACCATAAGAGTTTTGAAAAATTTGTTGTCTGAAATGCTGAGTCAAGAATACCTTCTGTAGATATTTTGGCATATGATAATATTAACGAACATTTTGTATAAGTTCGTCGGACTCTCATGTGGGCGGTAAACTCGATTGGCAATTTTTGTCTCTTCTAAACAAAAATCGCGGTTTTGAGGGGGGGAGGTGTTGTGTTGTATGAGAAACACATTAAGAGTTTCATAAAAGACTCAAACAACACAATAAACCCTAACCCACCTCAAACTGATTCAAATATACGAATCAAGGTCATCAAGCGGTTCGTTTGTAAATAAACAAACGAGCACGCTTGATAGACCATTAATAATTCACAAATGCCCGGTCATCGGTTTGTCACCAAACCGAAACGGAAGGGCAAAAAGAATAATAAAAAACTAGTTGTTGGTTCATATGACCACCATATGAACCAACAACAGGCCAAAGACCTAATGCTGACGAGTTGAATTGCACTCATGAAAGTCGGGCAGTGACGAAATTCGCTTTTGCAAATTCTTGCAAAACAATTAAAGTAAATTCTTGACTTAGCAGAAAATGAATTGATGTCGATAACATCGATATCAATTCATGGATAATTAATTTGGTATAAATAGGCTTAAGAAATTAGTAATAGGAATCAGTCAGTAACATTCAGTAATAATCGTAACTAGACAACCGCGTTGTTGTAAGCTCTTGGTATAATTGATAATAAGTATTCTTACAACAGAGAAATAAAGAAGTAAGTTCGTTCACAACAAAATAACTAAATCTTTTAATTTCTCAGGTACCTTCAGAGATACCAAATGGTATCTCTGTTTAAGTAGGCCTCGTCGCCTCAAATATTAACTGGCCCCAGTGTGCCTTTATCCGCTGGACAAACCCCCTATCCCAATCCCCAATTAAGGAAGACGACAAGACGCTGCATTTGTAGTGTCCGTCTAAGTTAAGAACGAGAGTTCTTAACAATTTTCTAAAAACTTTCTGTGTAACCAAAAAGATTACACAACACTGATATTGTGTAATATGAAGCGAATGTTGTAAGAAAAATAGTTACTAGTAATAGTTAGTTATTCACTCACTCGATCACTGATGCAGTAATTCGACCCCTGGTTTTCTTCGATGACAAAGAGATACTCTTAAACTAAGATGACAAGACTCGAACTCTAGTACTAAACTGTCAGCAGTGACATCCTACAGATACCCATACCCATGTCACTTATTGAAGCATCTAAGTCTGTAAGGCAACAGCTTCAGTAAGAGTTGCTGCCTGAGTCTGAACTGTATGATTTCTGTATTAAGGCTGACTTAGTATTATTATTTATTTATTACCTCATGCTTGAAAAATCAACTATCAGCCTCTAAGCAGCTTACGTGCTCTGAACAAATGTTGTAGGTAATTGTTCAAAATGACAAAGTGCACTTTAGCGACATTGATACCCACGCGGAAAGCAAACTTAATTTGTATCGTTCAAAACGATCATTTTCATTGAAATTGTTATCTTATCGGTGGAAAACGACTTCGATCTTTGTTTCCCTATTCACAACTAAAAGTGCTTCCGAAAATTTCAGTTTGCATAGCTTGCTATTTCGACAGATGATATGACTTAAGGTGTCGTTGCTTGAACGAGAACAAAACAAAACAACACCAAACAATTACGGTACATAATGCGTTTCAACAAAGTATTGAAATTATTCGATTAAAATTTATCGATTAAAGTTCGCGAAAAACTAAGGAGTACTTTTAGTGGTCTTGAAGCATTTCTTCTTCAAGCAGTTGTGAAATAGTTGGAACATTTTGAGCTGTCGGGAGTTGGTCATGTGAAGAATCGAACTCTCGCTCGTAGCCGATAGTGCTGAGACAAACCCACGTGTGTCCATTTCTAGTCGATCTTTGGAATTGTGCACTGCATTTCACATTTGTACAGTCAGAATCGAGGGATAAATTTTGCGAACGACATTTACCTTGTACGTGACGGCGAAACGTAGGACGAAAAAACCTTCTTCGTTTTCTTTTTTCCGGCGCGGCGTAGCTTAGTAATCTCGAAAGGATCACTGCTCTCCAAATCATCTGCTGCACACTAGTGATCCACCCATGGGATACTCGTACGTGCTGTGATATATAAAATGCTGCCTATAAATAAAAATTTCTTCCTAAGGTCATTAATGAATAACTGTTTCCTTCTTACGCAACAAAACTTTTGGAGACTAAATTCAAGTTATGTTCTTTTTTTAAGACTAGATCTCGTTTTAGAAGAATCCAAGATGAGCCTTATTTAAATTTAATTTTGCTAATCTGGTCGCTGAACAACAGAGTACCACAGCTCTTCTGGTATAGAATTCCATTTCCGCCACTTCTTAACCCTCCAACCATAACCTGTTCTGAAGTTAGTGGGCTTTTTATTCACTTTCATTGGTTTCACAAATAAGTTACACTACTTAGTTTTCTTCTTTTCAAGCTTAGATGAGCGCTCAGGGCTCTTTAGGCAACTGAAAACAACTTCATGCTATTAAGTCAAAAGGATGTCATCCATCTGAATTTTTATCATGACAAATGTCCTGCATAGAGGAACTTGAATATCACAGAGCTAAATCTCGAAAGGGTGAATACATGCATTTTTTGATTTCCTTCTCCATCCATCACCACAGCAACTTGCAACCAACCAAAACACTATCTTCCCTGGAAACTCCTTCCTATACCACCTGCGAACGATTCACTTGAAGAATATCCGCAGCCATCAGTGCCTGGCTGGGATAATTATGCAAAACATCGCCTAGTTAATTTGCCCATGAATTGTGAGTAATTTCCAAGCAGAAGAGAGCTTCACAAAAAAAAAAAAAAAAAACAAAAAGACTTGTGCGATAAAAATAAAATCATCAGAATTGTTATGTCAGATTATGCAGACTGATTTGGTGGAGTTTCGGATTTATTGGCTCTATTACCCAACCCGAACCATTATTTAATCCATCGCAACTCCCATGCTATCCCATTAAGATGATGTATTCGCGCGATCGAGCGATATGCAAATTCATTCGTGATGCTAATTTTGTTGCAACAACACTGAGTCACCGCGCGCCGCGTCGTTCCATCGCGTAGCGTTGCGCTAGGCTGGATGGTTAAGTGCTTCTAGCCAATTCAAAGTGTAATTTTCATTGCCACATATGGAGATTCTTGTGCAAGCTGTGTGATGGGTACAGAATTCCAAATTCCAACGGAAATCGGTTATTGTCACAATTAGAATGGCGAGGGAAACAAGGACTTGCCCATCAATACCGACCGGACTATCCCTCTCTCATAGGCATCCGATTAGGAATTCCATTAGAACAGACAAGTGCAATCGAAACAACAACCAGATGAGATGAGCATTATCAGATCCTGCAGAATCTGTCCCAGGACGATTGCTGGTGGGTATGGAAACGCATCAATATACAAGCAACCGGACGCATATTGAAGGATAAAGCCTGAGTGCAGCCCATCCAGCTCTTATATATAACGTCATGGAATTTAAAATTTTGAAACATGGAGCTTTTCGTTTTCAACGAGCACAGGCAACACAGAGACAGTGCAGCTTAAATCGAAAACGATATGGAAACAGAAATATGTATTTACAAATCACTTTGATTGCATGTGCGATGACGATGGTGATGGTGATGGTGAAGAGAATGTCTGAAAACATTGTCATCGCCTTATGGTTTCCGGACAGAGTCGTTATACGATTCTCATATCGAAATACTGAAATACTGAAGCAAAGAAAAACCTGTGGTCAATGTTTACACGATAGTGAAAACACAAATTGTATAACAATGCTGTCCTAACTAAAGTGGTCTCTTGGTTGTCATTCCCAATAACAGGCGACATTCTGCACATAGTATACACGTTATACGGAACAAGATTGACAAATAAATAAATGCTTCCGTTTGCTTTTTCGCATTGCCATTGCATTAATTAAAAGACAAATCCAGAGGGACTCTTCTGGCTTCTTATCTCATCGTCCAAGCCGGCCAGTATCCTGGTATATGCGGACTTTGTAGTCCTATATATGCTGAGGCTAGAGACGTTTCTGATGCACAAAGTCGTTGTTGGTCGTCGAAATACAAGTTTGCATTCGATCTGCCAAAAGGGAATGTTTACCCAAGTGCATGGCAAAAATACGTGAGGCTGTGTTTTTGGGAGATTATTAAGAATTCCGTTTCCGAAACGGAAATAAGAGTGCGCCCATATTTCGCATTTCTGATGGCTTACAGTTTGTTTAAGTAAGTGGAATCAGAAGTTTTGGAATTTATTAGTAGATTTGGACATTAATGCAAATTGGTGTTCATTTACGAAGGCTTCGAAGTTTGAATTGAGTCTTTGCCTCTTTGTGGAATGAGAGAGATGACATTAACGAAAGAATTCAAGAGAGTGGGTGTTCGGAAGCCGATAAAGAGTAATGATTTTTAAAAAACACATTTCTTTGATCGAACATCGAACAGTGTTTTTAGAAATGCTTTTAAACTTCTGATGAAACTTTATCTTTTTTTATCTAATAAAAAGAGGAGGCTTATGCAAATCTGGAGATCTCAGACCGAATTTCCGGTAAATTTTACTACCAGGGTAGCAGCCTTCCTTGATGAAACTTTCTAACTGCTTTGTCAGGTCCACAGTCTTTCAATCTAAATATGAAAGTGAAATGTATCATCAATATAGAACTTTCTTATACTCCCGCTGGTTTGCAAGGAATTTCAAGGGACTACCAGTCCCATGGCGTGATGGCTAGCATGTCTGCCTGTTTACCAGGAGATTCGAATCCCAACAGAAGCAAAAATGTTTTTCCACGGGGATCGCCTTTCGCGAGGAGTTTGCAAGTCCTCCGACAGTAAATTCATTGCTATGCGCTTTCTAGATTAGCCGTTTGGCACCGGCAGAAATTTGTAGGTCCCACCTACCCTCTCTCTTATGGCTGTGAGTAATGCACCAGGACCTATTGCTCCGCGCTCTGTTGCGCCATCCTATTTGTTTTGTTTTACAAGTCCTGACTTAATTGTTGTGTAGCCCTTCTCGGGCTTTATCCCTTGCCCCAAATGCTAATATCGGTCTAGTTCCAGAATGGTAGGTCATCGTCTGATCTTGCTTTAGCTTCCCGTTATAAGTATCTCGGCACTTGCTTGTTAGGATTATTAAGGATCTAAAAGCTGAACTGTAATTAAAAAAGCTGGTCAAAGCACCATAACTGCAAAATATGTACCGTGCCTTGCTCACACTCTATGCACCACTAAAAGTGTCAATTTGCTTATGAAAAACGTTTTTACACATTTGGGACACAATTAACGATAGTTATACGCACAAGACCATGTCCATCATCTGCAATTGGAATTCACGTAGGCGTGCTCACTCATAATAATCCATCTGCCTCCCACAACAGCTCACTAATCCTATTCCACCATAGTGTGGCGCAGTAGTAGGTACAAATACAAAAGGTATCCAACTCGTAGCGCTATAGACGGATGTCGTGTACCAAAATGACTCTATAATGATGCGAGACGATTTTGCGACAAAAAGTCAAATGCAAGCATCTCACCATTCAGCCTACACATGAATGCTTGCTCGCCGCAACAGATAATCGGCACTTAGCTTGGGATATTACCATGAATTATGTCTCAATCGGTTGCTGGGACAGCGTGGCCAAACATGACAAACTAAAGGCCCCGGCCCATAGAACGCGGTGCGTGCGTGCGGCACCGCTTTCAACTGACAGCTCGATTAAATACACACGTTCTTATGAGAGGTGACCCATAAGCACCGCGAGCAACGCGCCGCACGCGCCGAGTAGCCGAACTTCTATTTTGCCGCGGCTCTCACGTGGTGACAGAAGAGAGACATGCGCAGTCACAACCAATTTGAAGTTTTCTCTTATTTAGAAAAAATGACAATGGGCGCGTTCAAGAACCTATCGGATAGCCTATCTTGGATAGCCGTGTCTAGATACCTTTTTGAACGATCGACAACAGACAACAGCTGTGAAATATTAAAATTCGACTTTTGAAAACAGAAAAACATTCAAAATATCATTGCTAGACGATTATAACTTATTTTTTTCGATTTCCCACACGTAAACAACAACAACAAGCTATCCGGATGCGATTCTTGAACGCCCCCATTTTGACTAAATTTATCTGTCAAAACACCGCAACGGATTCTATGGGTCACCCCTATCAGTTGCGCGCGGCAAAACCCACCGCATCAGTTGCCGCGCCGCTTCTACCGCACGCACCGCGTTCTATGGGCCGGGGCCTTAAGAGCGTCACTGGCGACCGATGTTGCACACATCGGAGGTGTGCAAATACGATGAGTCTTATACCGTCTGGCCGTCTAGCGATGTTGTAAAAAGCCTTTTAAGTCATTTGCACGTAGATGCATTTATTTGCGATTAGCCGGGAACACACGATGTGTGGTGGACAGGAGGACAATCAGATGAAAAAACCATGGCGAGCGGATGGACGCACAAGTGAATAGACAAGACCCTGTGCGAGGTTGTGGTTGACTGGAACTTTTTCTTTTATTGTCCCCATGAGATATTGGCATGATGCTTTGAAGATCAGCGACGAAAATAAGATGAATTACCACATTTGTTGAGAGAAGGAGAATGTCAAAACTTTGCCTTGTAAATGTCTCGATGTCCTTTTCCTAATGTTCACATTGCCAATGCCTTGAGACCTTGAGTTGTTAGTTTGCCTTGAATGCAGTATAGGCCTTGAGCGCTAAGGAGAACAAATTTCCCGTTGCTAAAATTTGCCGATGCGATGCATTTTGAGGTCAACACCGTTTGCGCTATGGGCTTTTCTTTATAGTGTAAGCAGACAAGTGGGGGAGCTGTGATCCCTTCGAAATCCCGATCATCGTAACCTCGAAAAAGGAAGAAAAATAAGAACAACGTTCTCAATTTGCTTAGGCTGCTCTGACAGCGTAACCTTTTTCAAATTTTCTTATAGTTCTAAAACGCAACCAAATTGAAAACAAAATTTAATAAATCAACTGTACAAATTTTAAAATTCTCCTTGTTTGTAAAAACCTTGAAAACAAAACAAAAGGGACCTCCCGAATAAACTTTGTGTTTCTCCTTTTTAATTCGAAGGGATGAAACTCTTGTGCAGAAGAATGATAAACAACGATAAAGTTAATCGGGTTTTTGTGTCTTAAATCCTTTATATTCCTTGAAGGAAATATGGGGATTAAAAGTTTGAAATTTTAATGGCTAATCAATGAGCGAGGAAGTAAAATAAGTGTTGAGGAAACCATAGAACGAAAGATCAAACACTCAGAGGAGTTTTTGGAATGGAAATATTGTTAGGCTGTGATAATGAAAGGAAAGTAGATAAGGAAATTAATCTTGTTAATGTGTGAGTTGCCATTGAAAAATAAAGACAAATTAAAGTGGGTACTGAACGACTGAACCTGTGGTAGCCTTGTGGTTTAAGAGAGTAAGCATTCAACACACAGCGGTTGAGCATTACTTTCAACATCCTCAACTGAGGCAGTACTAGCTGATTAGTTTACTTTGTCAAAGTTGCAGTAGCTTTTGTGTGTTTCTGTCGAATATGAAAACATTCGAACAAATACTAAATATGAAATTGATTATGTCGCTGCGTGTTTCTGGTTACGGTTTTTTCGTGATCAAAACATACGAAATTTCAAAATTAACTAGGCCAACTACAAATTTCTTATTTCAAGTGGCATATGGACGGTGCTTCCGGAATTAGAGGCAAGTTGTGTTGAGCTGCTTAATGTAATACATGTTCCACAATTGAAGGGAAACTATTTATCGGTGGCAAAGATTGCAGCAAGAAATCACACCGTTGAATACGTTGGTGCAAACTCTTCCATCAAGAATTCCAAAGGCTAAATTGTTATGAAAGCAAAGCAAGTCGGATATGTTTACCTAGTAGAACCAAAAGCTGTTGTTGCAGCAATGAAACCAACTCAGTCTTCGTTAATAAAATGGCATTCTCGGTTTGGTCATCTCAACTTTGCGCAATACGTTGAAGTATGGGATTTGAGCGGGGACTGAACACGCTGAGGAAAATACACGGTACATTCGCTGTGTAGCTCCAAAGTTCATTAAAGAATAAATATGTAGCGGGTTGTTCTATTGTGGGTAACTGCAAAGCCGATGAACTCGCCAGAGAAGGAAGCGTTCTACCGATCTCAACCAGCAGGTTGAATATTGGTATACAAATCGCTACATGTAAACTTATGCTAAAGCAAGAGGCAATAGATAGAACAAATCATAGGTGGAACAATATCACCACGTGCGTGGCAACAAAACGGATATGGCCAGGACTAGATCCAAAACGCACAAGACATTTGTTATCCATTACCAGATTGCAAGTTAGCTCCTTAATCAATGTCATCACCGGACATTGTCTGATAGGAAGATACGCCATAAGACTTGGTGTTCCCTCAAATGACTTCTGCAGAAGTTGCTTAGATGAGGAGGAAGAGGAGACAATCCCGCACCTCCTCTGCTCATGTCCTGCACTCTCTTTTAAAAGAAAACAGCATCTAGGAAAATATTTTCTTGATGATCCAAGCGATCTGGCGAACACAGATCAACTGCATCTCCTTCGCTTTATTAAAAGCTCCAAATGGTTTTGTTAAGTGAGATACTTCCTCGCATAATTTTATGGTATCACAATGGACCTAATATTGGTCTAAGTGTGTTAGTTTGTTTTCCTGACAGCCATTTAAAAATAACCTAACCTGTTCTATTGCTCAACAGTACAGAGTTCAAATTTTACTTAATTTGGCTTCGACCAATCTTGTTGTCTTCTGAGGACTAATAGGAAGCGACCAACATGTGTCAGGGCGTAGGCAGGATTCTCTCCACTATTTCAATCAAAAGCATTTCTTTTATTATCTATTAACAAATTTTATGTACTTTTGTATTAAACTTTTCTTTGATATAATGATCTAAATAAATCTAATCAAAATCTAAATCTAGGTCTATCAGAATACTTTTCTGAGTTGACATAGTCTTGCACTTCTGAGGTTAAGATTTATTATAAAAAATATTAAAAAATATATTTTTTATTTTTCATTTCTCTTAAAAACGAGCTTTTCTAAAGTTAAGTATGCAAGTCTTATGATCCAGAAGTTGTTTTGAGCAAACAATTTAAAAAAATCAAAGACTCGGATTTGAAGTTATTTTCAAAAATCGAAAATTTTTAATACAGTTAGTCAAAATTTCAAAAAATCATATATTCGAAATATCGATATGCAATCTTTCTTAAAGATCTTAGGATTTCTAAAATACAAAATTTCGTCAACATCGTGTAAGCCATGGACGAAAAGAACGGTACTATGAGAGGTACCGTTTTTCGACATTTCCAAAAGAATTTTTTAAGTCATAAGAAAGACAAATAAAATTTAGTTGAAATCGTTGGAGCCGTTTTCGAAAAATAAATATAAAAAAAAAATAAATAAATAAAATGCTTTATATGGCAGGTACCGTTATTTTAAGACCTAGAGACTTAAATCCAAAAACCCTCTGTAAAGGCTACCGCACAGAGCTTAACTAAAAATTTTGAAGAAAGTCAGTCGAGCTGTTGTGGCTGTATATCCATATACGGACAAAAAGACAGACAGAATTGCAGGACTCACTTTTTTGTATTCTCTATCATCGTATAATGTCATGTTTAATTGTTATCTTAAAAATATTTTTCTGCATTATTGCAAAACTTGCCTTGTAGTACCTATAACCCAACTAACAAGTTCTTGAGAGCTAAACTCTTGAAATCTGAAAAAAGCTCCCATAAGATTCTTTTACATCCCATTGCTATACTTAAGAATAAACATCTTGTTATGGAACTTAAGCGGTTCTCATTATAGTTTTATTATAAGAGTTGATGAGTTTTTTAGTTGAGATATTGCACGTGTTTTTTAATCAAATAAATGAAAAGATTAGTAAAGTTTTTAACAATTGAAACACTTTTCATATTTTAAGATGTCAGCTTTTCACTCAATGATTTTTAGTGCTCTAAATATTCCAATGACTATAGAAACAAAAATAAAAGAATTCCAAAAAATTAAAGACATAGAAAAAATTAATGGATATACTGAAGAATTGATTGAAGATTTAACAATTGCACATAGAAGAAAACAGGAATTGAGAAATTATACAACTTTAGATCTAATAAGGAATGAAGGAAATGACGAAAAGAAATATTCAAAATTTTATTTCTATCCAGAAATAACATCTAAGATAAAACCAATCTTTAATAAATATAATATCCGTATGAGTGAGTGCAGCGAAGTAAAAATAAAAAATCTGATTGGAGGATCTTAAGATAAAATTGAACAACTTGAAAAATCAGGAATTTATTCCATCGGATGTAATGATTGTGCAAAAGAATATAAAGGACAGACAAGAAGACCTATTCTAAAAAGATTTAAAGAACATTTTGCACATCTTAAATATAATGAAAAAGAAAAGTCAAGTGTTGCAGAACATATGCTAGAAAATAGTTATAGCTTTAGTTTGCAAAATTTAAAATTAATAAGAAATGTAAAAAGCAATTATGAATTAGATGCTTTTGAATCATTTTACATATTTAAAAACAAAAATAATCCAATGAATAGTTATGATGGACCAATCAAAGATTCAATATTCAAAAAATGTTTTAATAGATTCAACTCAACTCAACTGTAATTTTATTTAGAAACATTTTTGTTTATTATTAGTTTTTTGACAAATAATTTAATTTAATTTAATTTATAAATCTCACTGACGATGGAAGCAATGCTTCTGAAATGTACATCTGAGGAAATATAAAAAGTGTTTTAATTGTTAAAAACTTTACTAATCTTTTCATTTATTAGAGTTGATCAATTTTGCAGTACTTAAATCTTATAGCTTGACTAATTTTTGTACTTGTATCAGGACTATTTATACTCATTGTCCTATAACAATCA
Organism: Melanostoma scalare; assembly: GCA_949752695.1. NCBI lineage: Eukaryota > Metazoa > Arthropoda > Insecta > Diptera > Syrphidae > Melanostoma > Melanostoma scalare. The sequence continues at coordinate 3,381,959 of OX456985.1, forward strand.
TTTTGTGACAGTGAAGCTCTTAAAATTGTTTTAAAGTATTTACAGTCCCAAAATAAGACTTATTTAAGAGCTTAAGTCACTTTATACGTAGATATATGAAAACCCTAATAGGAGTTCCGTTTTAAACCTCTTATAACAAGAAACTGTGAAGAGTTCAAATAACAAAAGTCCTGTTATAGGATCCTTATGAGATCATTATGGCTTCAAGTCTTATTTTAGCATTTGCATAACCAAAAGCACATTAAAAAATGCATTATTGCGAAGGCGCTTTGTTTTTTCGAAGTAAAATGTTTAAATTAGTAGATAAAATTTCAACCGCATGCATTTTTTGTGGCTTCCCGTTTCAAACAATTAATATGTTATACCTTATATGCATCGCCCTTGACGTATCAGAATCATTTCAAAATATAAGTATTTTCCCACACTATTTACAGGTTATTGAACAAGACATACAAATAAAAATTAAATAGTAGTTTGTTTCTTTCTATCAAAAAAATGTTAAATGAGACAGGTATATGACTTTTTGAAGTTCAGAAATATTCCGTTTTCGTTTTAGCTGCTCCTTTAGGAAGAGACGCCCTCTCATAGCAAGACTGAGTAGAGCCTTATAAGGTTCTTTCCAGAGGCATTTGATTCAAAATCTTTCATCTCATAAGAAGAACTAAACTCTGTTAGGGAAGCAACAAGTATCGCAAAGAGACTCTAGTTCTTGCTATAAGTAGCCAAGAGCCTCCTATAATTAGGCCATTTAAGGCTAATAAAAGTCTCATAACAATCTAGGAGAACTCTACAAGACTATATTTAACTCCCAGAAATATGTCTAGTAAAGCTCTTGTATGAGAGTAAAAATATTTTTTGAGAATCGCACGTAGAAAATGTATAAAAATGGTCCAAATATCATTAAAAAAAACAAAAACTACTAACTTCGTACCGAACGGCAAAATCCCAAATGAATTAGCACTCTTTTTGGTATTGAAAATGGGCCATGCGATTTTGAACATCAAAATGAGTGCTAGGCCATTCATATTCTGAAATTCGGGATCTTGGAGTTACGAGTTTGCAAATCGGGATTTTGAAATTCGCCATTTCGATTCCAACCCACAATTAACTATATAGGTAAGTAAAAAGAATTTGACTTCCTGGGATATTTGGAAAATATGCCTAATCAATGATCTTTTAGCTGAAAATCAGGGCATATGTTCTCACTGCCATTTGAACGATAAATCGATCCAGCCTCAATGGAAACGAAGAGCTGTCAATGCCAACACTTGGTATGTGCTTGTGCATAAGTAACTGCTTTCGTTGGAATATCAACTTATTTGAAGTACCCAATAATATTACAAAGTGCTTAGGTATGTAACCTAACCTAACGATTTGTTTTTAACTTTTCAAACAGAGTCTTAAAACTAATAGGTAGCTTTAGTAAACTCTATTTTCCCTGTCTCCTTCTTTATCGTCCCCTATTTCCCTAACTCTCGGACGGGTTTTCAAAAGGGTATTCAATATTCATTGTCCTTTGATGTGCATGTAAATTAATAAAAGTGAACGGCTTTTATACGAAGGTCTTAATTGTCTTTCGACGCGCCTAATTCCTAACCCCGTGATCAAGAAACTGAAGATTTCTCACCGTCTTTTATAACTGATTGTGATTATACATATTATTATCAAACTCATTTAAGCCGCAATGTCGCGTCGCGTCCATCGATCAGCAATTAGTAGAGGGACTTCCTAGGTACAACTTTTTGTTGATACCATTATGCCAGACTGAAAAATATTTTAAAGACTCCATTAGGCTATAAATCACCAGTTGCCCTTATCCGAGAATCTCATTTCCAAACGAAACATAAATGCAGATCGAGAAAAGAATCTCCAAATTGATATGAATTCATTTTTAAAGCCTTCGACGATTACCTGCCTGATTTCCAACCAAATTGCATTCCATGCAAACCACAGCGTCTCACATTTGAGCTCACTTGCATACTAACAAGCACCGACCGCATCATCAGCATCATCATCATCAGGTAGTCGACATCCTCGCGAGAGATGCAAACACGGCAGTGAGTTCACAGTGAAATTACTTAAGGAATAGCTACATATTCATCCTCTGGCCAAAACATCGATCCATTGCAAATGACATTAGAGGGCCGTAGTCACTTAAAAACAAAAAAGGAAAACGAAAACACTCTCAAATAAACATTTCGGACAATGAAACTGACTGACAGACGATGTCCGCTAATTGAAGGATTCTGTCAGAATGGAAGTGGCCGAAAACAAAGCACAAAAAAAAAAAAAAAATAAGAAAAAATATTATCGCTATCGCTGACCTCGTCACAGGTCGATGGATGAACAGACTTCTCAGATCGGGGGCTGCTACTGCTTTTGTCGGCAGTCGGCACTACAGTCCGCTGCTCTGTCCGTCTCTACACATCACTCTCTTGTGTCCAGTGTGCGTCCTGCGCCGCTGTTCCTTGCCGCACTCCTCCCATCGCCGGCCCAGCCGCCGAGCCATCACCATTGTGACGTGATCGCTGTTCTGTGTTACCTGTTATCTACTTCACCATTGTTGTGTGCCGCCAATGGCCCTCTGTAAGTCTTTTGTAGTTGACCGCCAAGGAGTCAAGTTGCTCCTGCTCTTTTCGTGTCTCTGCTCTGGGTCCATCTCTGGCCATTTTTAGAGCGAATTCAATTTGACCGAATGCAATTTATATGCGATTTTCAATTTTCCCAAATTGCTGATGCTACTGGCTGTGGCTGGCTGCTGCTGTTTCTGTTCCCAGCCAGACTGACTGCTCGTTCTGCTGACACACAAGTAAGGCGGTGCGCGGTAGAGGTGACCGAAGCGACGGACAACGTAAATTATTGTGGAAATTTTATTTTTATATTTCATTACGTTCGACGTTTTGGGATGAGTGGATCTGGATTTCTGGATGTCTGCACGTCGCATCGGCCCATCTTAGGGAGCCGATGTATATTATAAGTACACAGCCGCAGCCAAGTCCTGCTTGACTTCTCCGTGGAGATTTATCGATTATCCGAGTTGATAAAAACAAATCCGGGCATTTTTCGGGATCATAAATAATGAAAATCGCTCGATGATTTATGGTTACCGGGTAGAATCTGCAGTAGCCGCTGTATACATGTTCAATCCATGTCGTCCGTCCCGCCCATATGCCCAAACAGAAGGCCAAGCATTTTCGGTAATGATGAAGCTCGTGATTTAATTTTTATTTTCGCCAACGTATAAGAAGAATGTACCTGATTTGTAAGAGAATCCATCTTGAGTTGAATGGGAGACTAGGACAGCTTGTGCTTAGCTCTGTAGAAAAGCATAAATTATGTAAGTTTGTAGGTCGATATTTGAGGTAAGGGCATCCTGCGCATTCGATTGTGGTCCAATGATAACACGAGGCTGAGCTAATTGGTTTAAATGCTACTCATATGACTGATTTATGTTGTGATCATAGAGGCTTATCGTCATATCTCAGGGAGTGAGTAAATAATTTGCAGAATTTCATTTATAAATTCTGAAATTAGCAGGAATTACTGTACATCAAGTGTTTTCATGACTCAAAATAATATTAAGAGCTGAAAATGGAAACGTTTTTAATAATTATTTTTTTTTGCCTCAAATTCCTTTTTCTGTTCAAATTATTTTCCAAAAGGCCGTGGTTATACTTTCTACAGGTTTTGGGATGCGGTCCATTATTGAGCTCTATCCATCATAGCGCCATTACAGCTTTAAAGCTATAAATGTTTAGCGCTCCTAATAATATTGGTAGGTATGATTAGAGCTTTGATTTTAAGATCAGTAGGCAAGAATGTCCTCTAATTAGATAGTTCTCTTAGTTAAGCATACATTTTTGAAATTACTGAGTTAATGTGCATGTCTTAGGTTAAGGTATTGTTAAGTATTTAACCGATTTCTTAAGCCTGAGTCACATGCTCGATTTGGAATGAATTTTAGTAAAAACGAAGAAGATCTGAAAAGTTTGGTTTATTTATCGAAATTGGAATTGCATTTGTTTTTCTGGATTTAGTTTAAGCCCATTGCGTGATGAATCAAAAAATTAACATAAATCAGCGTTCATTTTAGTTCTAGCATCTTCAATCATTTCGCAAATCATTTCTGAACATGGAAAACAGCAAAGAACCTAGAACCGACCCTTGTGCAGGGTGGCGCACGAATCGTGCTATAATAAGAAATTTAAATAACTTTAATTTTAATCGATATATTTCATAAATTTTTTAATTGTTGGAGTGTGGTTTTTAAAAATGATAGATTTGACCATTTGACCTCCACGCTCATCCATGCATATGCGGCACCTGATCAGAAAATTGTTCATGGTGGCCTGAAGGGTTGATATTGGGATCGCCTCAATTATTGTCTTAAATGACTGTTTCAATTCAGTCAAATTCCTGGGTTTCATTTTGTACACTTCCTCCTTAACATAACCGAATTAATTAATTAATTTCGATTTTGGTAGAAGTAGCATCTGAGGATTTGGAAAAGGAGCAGCAGCAGGAAAAGGAGAAAGAGATAGAACAGAAAAAGGTTTCTAAGTCCTAATTAAGAAAAGTAAAGTCCTAACTAAGAAAATAATCAACAAAGCTCAGAAGAATTCGAAGAAATATCTAATCACGAAGAATATGTCCCCGAAGAATGTGAATGTTGAAGTGAAATCATTTTCCTATCGTCACCATTGCTAGATACGCCTCCTGACATCAGTAGCAAAATTTGGGAGGCCCGCAGAGGTACATTGGGAGGTACATGCTACCCCGGGCCAGTGGAAAGTGCAGGTTCAGGATATAAATTTGTTTGGGAGTTTTCGTTTGAGCTCCGCCATAACTTGTGTGGCTACGTGTGCACTTGCTCCATCTCATTGAAACCAAATCCTGCTGAAAGGAATACGTCTTCAGCGAAGTTCTTGGTGAAAAACTCCTTCAAATAACGGTCCCCAGTTTGACAGTTTGTGTTACACCGTTTTCTTCAAACAATTTGTCAATGTGTTGTCTTCTTCGGCCACTGCAATCATTTTTCGTCAAAATACCAGGTGAAAAGTCAAATCCTGAGGGTTTAACTTGCTTGTAATTTGGACTTTGTACGGAAACAAGTTGAAGTCATCATGAAGTAGGTATCCGAAATCCGATGTAATGACCGTCTGCTAACCCCAATTTGGCCCCATAAGTTACGAGTCGAAACACTTGGATTTGCCTGTATTGCCGATGCAACAGCCACGATTGTATCCTAAGCCCGAACATTCAGATCTCGATGATACGGTCTTCGTGCGATGCTTCCAGATTCCCAAAACATGTTCACCAGCCTCATAATGGTCCATATACTCGGGGGAGTACCGCCAAACTCCCGCCTAAATTCCCTTTGGACAGAAATGACGGACTGCAAAGCAAGCGATAGCTGCACTATTCAAATCCTTTATTCAGTACCTTAAGCACTCATTTTGATAAATCTAAATAGCAGCCTATAAAATAAAAAAAAAAAAAGGCCGATTACTCACATTGAAAAAAGAGTTATTACGTTTTATTTTTGTTGTACGATTCGTGCGCCACCCTGTATAAGGAAGCATAAGAGGCAAAAGGATTTTAATCATGTCCGGATCAATATCATCCAATCCAAATGATTTTGATTTTATGGAGAGTATTGGGCAGGACTTCTATGAGTAAAAAAAAAAAACAAAGCTGTTAAAAGCCAAAAAGATGGACTGCAAGATCGTCAAAAGATCAACCGATATTAAGCACTCGTCTCTTCTTTTGATGTCTGTTTCGTAAATCTGTTCAGGCTCCTGCATTGTTATAGTTAAGGGACCAATAAGGATATCTGGTTCATGTTCAAGCTCAAAATACTTTGAAACAATATAAGATATCAGAAAACAACGAACGGCAGAAGGCAGAAGTAGCTTATGCTTTTACCAACAAAAGGTCCTTCAAACAGCTCTCGACTTTTTATCATCAAAAGAAAACGATAAAAAGTCTAAAGTTCCTCAAATAAAGTGATTCTTGGTAACACTCTGCCACCAAAAGGAATGCCATCATTTTATTAAGAATAATGATGCTTAGAAGTTGTACATGAAGATAAAAAGAGGTAATAGAAGTATGAAAAGCACAATGAAATTCCAAGAGGAAAACAAAACTGTGACAGTTGTGTCTGAAGATCTGGATAGCTATTGTGTGACATACCGAAACATAACGGTCCATTCATCCTGTAAGAAATAAAGCTTGCCCTATGCAGTCTTAAAACAAAGAAGGCTGTGCAAAAACTGCTGGAGGAACGAGCCTTTTGCTGATGCTGTACAGTTGGAGGCATGGAAAAAAAAGATATCTTCGACTTCCAATTGTAGAGGAGTACATTGCCTAGTCGGCTAGACTAGACTGGCTCTTCCGGATCTGAAATTCAACCTTAGAAAAATGGTACTTCAAAGCCATCCCTCGAAAAACTATCAAACCTCAAGTAAAATCATTACCTTCCAATTCCCAGTACATATATCGATATATGGCGCAGAAGCATGCATTCTTTCGAAAGCGATGATGAAACTCTCTGCTATTTTAAATCCATCGAATTTGACTAAGGTCAGTGGAGATATACTAAAAAACTAACAAGAAAAGCTATACGTGCATCCACATGAGCGTTTTTACGGGTTGATCAGTATCACAGCAGTGAGCAAAATATTTCGTACACCACCTTCAATTTTGCCCAGGAATTTGATTGATTCTCAGATTATTTTGAAGTATCGCCTTCAACTTTAAAAGCTTTTAGTTCACTGATAGACATAAGTTGCGTTGGCAATATCTACTCAATGCTTGGAGGAAATCGAAATTTCACTAACTTCTATCAGTATGTTAGATGACAGCTGTTTTGCTAGACGCATGCATGAGTAACAAGGAAAGAGTAAGAAGAAGTACACGACATACTTTCATGACCTAGCATTTCTCGTGCACTTTCATTCCTCGTCTGTTGAAAGGTGAAGGATTATTTTACATTTTTATCCGACTGGTTGTACATGTGAACTGAAAACACGATCTATAGTAGAAGTGATACTTGTCTTCAACCAAAGTATTTTCATCAGAACTTAGCTACTTGGGTATCGCATGAAGATCTAAGTTGCGTATCGAAAAAATGTATCGAGTATGTACTTAAAGTTACCTGTACCGAATCATTTCAAGAGCTGAAGAGCTGAAAAGCTGAAAAAAAAAGAAATAAGTGGGGTGGAGAAATAAGTGAGCGAGGAGCACCAAGGCCTAGCGCATTTCTCACAACCATGCCTTGTGAGAAAATTGAGGTGACCTACAATATTCTACCGGCTAATCGAGGAACCGTTTTTAAAGGCAATGAATTTACTAACGGAAGACTTCCAAATTCCTCGCGAAAGGCGATACAAAGGAAAAAATTGTTTCCCTCTATTGGGATTCGAACTACAAACCTTCCAGTTAACAGGCAGACATGCTATCACGAAACGGGTACCACAGCACTGTACGAGCAAGGCCTACAAAAGTATCTTCCTTTACATGACTTACCGCAACGCAGTTGTAAGTCTTCTGTTATTCAAAAATGAACTTAGCTCCAGATGACATTGAATTTGGACAAAAAGTCAAAGATCAAAAACCACAGTGAAACCACATTAAACTTTAAACTTTGCACCAAGCTCTACAAACAAAGCTCAAGGAGTCTCTCTGCTTAAACCTCAAACTACCGACAAATCAACTCCCCTTTTTTCTACGAAAAACTTTCACAAAATTAATGAGAAATTCTTCGGTAATTTATATTGAATTCTGAACAACACCCTGTTCGTTGAAGTACAACATCAGCTCATCTCAACAACTGAACAGATACACACTTTTACTGGCTACCCAAATACAAGTTCGTCATTTTTGTGGATTTACCATCGAAGGTGCTTTGCCATCACTCATTGAACTGAGAATATCTTTGCCCACTTCCGTACCATCACCGGCAAGGCAAAAACAAATTCACAAAATAAAAGAAGATATTAATTTGGGCCATGTCCGGATGAAGATGAAACTTCTTTTTCTACAAGTGGAGGTGGGTTTCTTTTTGTACTTTACTAAGCACGCACTTCTCATTCCAATCAAAACTTTCACCAGAAAAATGTTTCTTGAGGGTGTGGTATGACATGGGAATGGGTATGAGCTATGAGGTATCCTCATTCAATTTCATAGGAAAACAAAAATCAATCAATGGCAACTGTGGTATTCCGCTCTATTGCTTCTTTTCTCGTGCGTTTTCGCTCCGACTACACCGAAATTAAATCAAAAAGAAAATAAAAGGAGGAGAAGAAGAAAAAGAAAAATAACAATCTTCAGGACAATAATTCGAATTGAATTTCATTCTAGCGTACTCCACGCCACTACCGCATCCTAATCAATTGAGGACCGGTTGAATTTCGTTTGAAACGTGTGCCCTTTCCAGAATGGTGCACAGAAAAAAAAAAATAAGAAAAAAAGCAATAACTTCCATCCCCTAATTCGAAGCTTATTGACACCCTTCAATGTTTATTCATGAATGAATCGGCAATAAAACCGAATAAGGAATCAGTACATTCGCTTCACCGCCACCGCCAACATCGCTGCCTCTGCCTCTGCTTCTGCCGAACCCCGCCATACCGCCCCAGTCTCGAAGTCAGCCTTTTAGCAGTGGCAAGTCTCCAAGCCAGCCATAACGCCTCCGTTCACTATGTGCTGACATTGATTCAAATGCCGAGGCATCGAGATTCCCGTGCTGCTGCAGCTAAGCAAAGTCTAAGAGGGTGGTATATTCCTAATAACAATAATAATGTTACATTACATCAATTGGGGGGTGGCTCAGTGTTGAATTAATTTTTTTTTATTCAACATTCATGTATTGTTTGTGTGAGGGTGGCAAATACAGGGAATTACGCGTAACGACGCGGCTAAGGGTGTGATAGGAATGGAGGCAAGTGCGGCCATTAATACGTCTACATCTGTCTGCGTCACTGGATATTACCAGCTAGACGTGTCGTCGACGTCGACGTTGGAGTTGGCGTAAGATTTGATAAATTGAAATGTTATTGAGTATTTCGTTATTACCTTTTGGCAAATTGATGACAGTCAATAAAGAAAGTTTGTTTTTTTTCTTCTTTTTATTAAAGTATCGCGCACTGAAATTAGACATTAAGTTGAAAGAAATAATTCGGTCTCTTGCACGAGGTACATTTTTACGAATTATTTAAGCTATTGGATTTTAATTTGATAAACTAATCTGAGCAGTCGGCACAACCGATTGCTAAGTAGTAAAGAAAAACTGTCTAGGACTCCAGACTGGCTAAGATTTATTTAGTATCTACTTGCAAATGCAGCAAAAATGAAATAAGTCAACTTCAATAGCAAAACAGATTTTACGTTAGAGTTTTGGACAAATGAGAATTCGAAACTAGTTTTTACTAGTTTTATTTTTATTTTGTATCCTAAACAATTTATTTTATTTATAAACTTCACTTTTGAATGTATGTAGTGGAACTTTCAGTTTGAACTTTCTCCCACTTCCAAACATCCAAATTATTTGAAACTTCGCCGACACATTGAACACCGATGACAGCACAAAATTTTAACAAATTTGAAGTTCTAGCGTTGCCACATTATGATGAGGAAGTGATAAGAATGTTGAGTGACTCCTGAACATATGCTACAGAAAATTATTCGTCTGGTTCAAAGCCAACTGTGATGATTTGAAGATACACATAAGAGGAATCAAAACGATAATAGAGAACAAGATCAATACTGCTTTTTCTGTATTATTTCCACAGTTATCTTATCACCCAATCTTCAATTGATGAGTTTTCCAGTTGAGTCGGGTCGATTTCGGGGACAAGGGCCAAATCTGGGATTTGTTATTCAATTAAATAAATAAATAAACAAATAGGGTGGCGCAACAGAGCGAGGAGCCCCCGGACCTAACACATTTCTCACAATCATTCCTTGCGAACGGTATGGAGGGGAACTATAATTTTGCGCCGGTTCCGAACGGCTAATCGAGAAAGCGCTTTTTATAGCATTGAAGTTACTAGGGCCAAATCTGTGGTTTGTTATTCTTACTAAGTGGGCATTACAGTTCGGGGTGAACCTGGGCCTCAGCCAACATCCTTCTATAGCGACTTCGATTTTGGGCGAGCTCTCTCCGGTTTTGCCCTCAAAGTCGGTTAAGGTCTTCCTCTGCGATTTCCTTGCAATGTGCTTTCGAAAACCCAAAGAGCCGGAGCGTTTGGGTCCATCCACTCTACATGGCCCAAACATCGTATCCTCGCGATCTGGCCCATGAAAAAAGCGGTACTGATACAGCGCGTTGTGGTATTTTCATCTCCACACATTGTTCTCGCATACGGTACCAAAGATCATTCGGAGAATTTTTCTTTCTAACCGACCAAGGGTTTCCTCATCCACTTTCGATAAGGTCCATATGCTTCCGCACAGTAAAGCAGAGCTGGGATGATCAAGGCCTTATACAGGGATACCTTGGTTTTTCTGGAGAGGGTTTTGTTTCTCAATTGCCTTCTTAATCCAAAGAAGGAACGGTTGGCAAGAGCTAATCTCCGTTTGATTTCCGCACTGATGTTGTTGTCCGTGTCTATAGCTGATCCTAGGTTGACGAAGTCCTGTACTGTAATTCGTCGATGTTCTGTGTCCTTGTTTGATGACAACATATATACTTCGTTTTGCCTCATTAACCATCAAACCCATTTCTGCCGCTTCTGTTTCAATACTCGCAAAAGCACCTATGACATCACGCTTTTTCTTCCCATTACGTCAGTATCGTCTGCATAGGCGAGTAATTGTACAGACTTTTGAAAGATTGTTCCTCTGGTGTTAACGCTTGAGTTTCTTACAACCCTTTCAAGTATGATGTTGCAGAAATCGCATGACAGTTTGTCACCTTGCCTAAAACCTTTTTCGACATCAAAGGCCTCGGTGAGTTCTTTACCGACCTTGACGGAGCAGCGTGAATTCTCCAAAGTCATCCTGCGTAGTCATACGAGTTTTGCAGAGATGCCGAAACAAGACTTGGCTCTGTACAGCTCGTCTCTGTAAATACTGTCATACGCGGCCTTGAAAGCAATAAAGAGATGGTGAATATCGATATTATACTCTCGGGTTTTTTCCAAGATCTTCCATAATGTGAAAATTTGGTCTATTGTGGACTTCTCTGGTCTAAAACCACATTGATAAGGACCTATCAAGTTGTTGACGTGGGGTCTCAGATGTTCACATATTACAGCAGACAAGATTTTATAAGCGACGTTAAGGAGGCTTTTCTCTCTATAATTGGCGCAATTGTGAGGGTCTACCTTCTTTAGGATCGGGTATACGATACTGAGGTTCCATTCATCGGGCATGCTTTCTTCCGACCATATCATTCAGATCAGCGGGTGCATGCTCCTTTCCAACTGGTCTCCAGCTGCCTTGAAGAGTTCGGCATCAAGGCCATCTGCACCTGCAGTCTTATTTGATTTAAGTTTGCATATGGCAACCTTAACTTTCCCTAGGTCGGGAGGACGGCATTCTTGATCATCGTCCAAGCTGAATGGGGCAATCTGCCTGACAGCGGAATTTGTGTCCTCATCGCCGTTAAGCAGTCTGCAGAAATGATCTTTCCAGATCCTCAGTAGCGACTGTGACTCTATAACTATGTTTCCCTGCTGGTCCTTACAGGCTTGAGTTCAGGGCTTGCCACCCTGGCAGGATCTTTTTACCTTTTCGTAAAACTTCCGAATCTCGTTCCTGTCATGGCACCTCTCTATTTCCTCAAACGAGCGCTTCTCATGTTGCTTCTTTTTCTTTTTGAGAATTCGGTGTTCCTCCCTTCTTTTCTCCTTGTAAATCTCGTTATACTGATCGTAAGCAGTCCTTGTTAGTTTTTGCATCAGTATTTGTGTTTCTTTTTGTTTGGCTGCATTTGCCTGCTTGCATTCTTCATCATGGCAATGATTTTGCTGTCGAAAGACTTTCCATTTACTCTCAAAAGGCGATACTCGTGAAAAAACATTTTTGCTTTTGTTGGGATTCGAATTACGAACCTCCCGGTTGACTGGCAGACATGCTGAGTATCAAGCCACGGGTACCATTATTCAATTAGTGATGTAAAATCAAAACTTCAAGACACAAGAACAGCACGGTCAAATAGTGCAGCTTTGGTATGAATCTTATAGTGCATTCGTTTTGGGCTCTAATTTTAGCCAAAAAAGTAACCAATGCATAAGCAGACGTTGTACCATCAAATGCTACAGAAGCTGCATTTTGTAGGCACCAAACACGAAGTGGTTCTAAAGAAGGAAAAATGTGAATTTTCAAATCATCAATCTAGGAGATCGCATATAAGTAGTAAATAGGCAGTGAGGTTGGAAAAGTTTGATTTGCAATTTTCAGTTTTCAGTATTTGGTTACGCCCCTTCTGCGAGTTAAAGTGACATAAAGATCGCACTTTTCATTTGACTGTCCAAAAAATGTAGCTTGACGACTACCCTTGTTACAAGACTACACAAGTCGCAGGATCATTCGATATATTTACGTTCAGGAGCTTTTTGCGCAACAGTTAATATCTGAGACCGTAGCCCAAGTTCCATTAATCAACACTCTAAATTATGGCCTACGCTGACTGTCCAAACATTGAACTAAAAGCTGTCATGAGCATTTGATTTTATTAGCGATAAGCAAAATAAACAACATAAATGTTGTGCGAATTTCACGTTCAAATACGTGTTTGGTATGAGAATTTGGCGAATTGGTTCACAGAAAACAATCACCTGCACAGATGCAAATGCCAGCTCCACCACCACCTACCCCTTTAGCAAGTTTTAGTCCTCCACAGCGAGTTGAGTCTCATATTGCTTTAATTGCGTAATTATCACGTTTAGATTACTTGCAATAAATCAGAGCATGCTTCTGTCTGTTGTCCGTCTACGACAAAGTGATATATTGCCCAAGTTACAACTTACCTACTTGGCCCGCTTTTTGAAATGAAATTCAACCATTCAGTGACTTTACTATCCTAGCGGTTGCTCCATTCCTGTCCCGGGCTATCAAAAATATTTCTATTCGTTTCGATTAAGTCGTTCGTTTCGTTCGGTTCTGTTAAGCAAATGTAAATAAACTGAAACTAACAAACAATAAATAATAATAAAAAAAAGAAAAAAAAACTAAAACAAACCAGAACGACCGGCGCATTGCATTCATGACAAATCAACTTAAAACCCGGCCCGTATCGCCTTTGAATCCACGCGACAAGTATGCCAACAACGAGCGTGCATGTTTAGCTGGTCCAAGTGCCAGATCAGTAAGATTATCGCATTCACCTTAAACGAGAGGCACCTGCACCGGTTGCTGTCACAGACGCAGATAAGTAAAAGTTCAATTGGACTTCTCTCTTTTGAAACCACATCGTCTGTCTGTCTGTGGTTACTTTACTAGACTTTGTTACGTGCAACGGTTGCAATTAAACACAAATTGAATGATTTGCTGTATAAATGAATCCGTTAAGTCGTCGTGTGTCATCCGGATTGGTGAGGATGGATAATCGATGCGTTCAAGCGGTTTTCGTTTCGTTTTTGCGGGATGGCGTGCGTTCTCTTGCTCCAGTTTGTTAATGGACCAGTTTCAACGAAGATGAATTTCTTCGGGATCATAAAATGCTTGTTCTGTAGTAAAATTATTAAACCATTCATGTCAGAATCATTTTCCTAGTTCCTGCTGCAATCTTTCGTTACAGTCTTAAAGCTCACAAAACTGGTCATACACTACTTACTGTACCGAGCAGGTGTTATTGCATAGTGCAAATGACAGCTACGAATGACAAACTTTAAGATGCGATACATGCGTAAGTACGCACTATGGAAAAATGTATAGCCAACAAGTCGTTAGAACATCATGCTTTTCAGCAACATTAATACCCTTGAATCTTAGTTAGAGCCATAATATGGCAATTCTTCCTCTTTTCTAGACTATCCTTCAAAAATATCGAACATGTAACATTTCAAGTGAGACAAAACTCCATTTGACCTGTAAGATCTTCTTCAGCGACTTACTCAGCATTTTTTATAGACTTTATTGCCCATTTAAAAAAAATTCTTTTAGTTTTAAGGCAAGTTTAGGCCAGGAAATGCTAGAATCTGAGCTATGACTGGAAGTAAAGCAGGCAGTACAGTTCATATGGAGTTTTTAAGTGAAATCCAGTAAGTGGGTTCAGAATTCTGCTACACTTTGTCCTATAACGATTTTTAAGAATGAGTAAACTGTGTAAGTAAGAAAAGCTAATAATATAATTTACAATGGATGGAGTAACAATAGTACCCACAACAGAAGTTAAGTATCTAGTCCTGATTCTAGATAGTAAACTCCTGTGGAAAGAGCAAGTTTAAGCAGCAACTGAAAAGGCTAAGAAAACCCTAATAGCAGGAAGATCATTGGGCTGTAAACCGAGCATTATTCGGTGGATGTACCCAATGATGGTAAGACCGACCCTTACCTATGGAGCGGTAGTCTAAAACAAGAGAATTGACCGGGTGACCACCAGGAAAGCACTAGAAAAAGTACAAAGACTTGCGTGCATATGCATATCAGGAGCAATGGGAAGCTGTGCAACTGCGGCTTTAGAAGTAATGCTAGACCTGACACCTATGCACCTGGTAATAAGAAGCATCTCAAATGCAACGGTAGCTAGATTTGCCAAAGAGAATGAGTGTGTTCTGAAATCTAGCGAAAAGAGTATAATATCGAATGAGTTACCACTCATTGACTTCCTTCGGGATAGCAAGACCAAGGAATTCAAATTCGATAAGCTCAACGTTGAGCTAAGTAACAAAAAGGCATGGCAAAGTGAGGAAGAGACCTACTCAATTAAGACCCATGCAATAAAATGGTATTCAGATGGCTCAAACACAACGGAGGGAACTGGAGCAGGTATTTTTGGACCAAGAACAAAAATTTCAGTACCTATGGGCAGAATGTAAAACATATTCCAAGCAGAAGTCTATGCAATACGCAACTGCGCGCAATTACTTTGACAGGAAATATGAAAACAAACATATTGCAATAATGACGGACAGTCAAGCTGCAATTAAGGCCTTAAGATCCTACACAATCTTCTCAAATCTTTTCAGCGAATGCATTGACAAATTTTACAAACTGGGCAGTAATAACAAAGTTTCAATCTACTGGGTACCAGGACATGAAGGAATCATAGGCAATGAACAGGCAGACGAACTGGCAAGGATAGGAGCCAGATCACCACTCATAGGACCGGAAGCTTTCAGTGGAGTAACAGAAAGCCACATTAAGAAAGAAATCAAAAAGTCGGAAGAAAACAACAGAGTTAAACACTGGAATGACCTCACCAAAATGCGCCAAGCAAAGCTTTTACTTGGCACTTTTAACACAACACGTTACAAAGACGCAATGAAACTAAGTAGAAACAATGTTAGAATGCTAGCCGGGTTCTTAACCGGACACCGGAGACTAATAAGACACCTAAAAGTACTAGGCATAGAGAGCAACGACCAATGCAGATACTGCAATGAACAGGAAGAGTATCCTGACCACCTCTTAGGGGACTGCGAAGCTCTATTACACCAAAGGATGAAGCACCCAGGATCCTACTACGTAGAGGAGATGGAGCTAAGACTCCTTAGCGTAACACAGATACTAAGTTTCATCAGAGGAACTAATCTGGACGAAGTACTTTAAAATTAAGGAATACCACTTAGGAAGTAGGGGGCACAATAGATATAAAAGATCGAGGTGCAATACAAAACCTCAATTATTCATTCATTCATTCAATAATATAATTTACAATTTAGCCTTTCAAAACAAATCATTCATTTCATGGTCAATTCAAAATTTGAAAATTTCCCCCACCAATGGCAAGGAATTTGTGAACAAGAAGCTTAATTTCACAGATTTAACTATGATTGTGATGTTTTTTTGAATTTCCTTTGAATTTCCGGATTGGGTTTTCATTAAGAGTATTTAACTCCCTGTTTTTGTGTTTTTGATTTGCGTTAAAGTAACCACAGGCGTGAGGTAGGCCAAAAAAATTTTATGGGGAAAAGAAAAACATGATATCACTATTTCTTTATTTTAAGGAACCGCACAACTGTCACAAATTTCTATTGACTCCCTCAGTTAACACGAAAAGAATTGAGTGAAATTCACCTTCCAGCTTCATCCAATTTCTCCCATTGCACGGACTTGGCTATACAAAAAGAAATCTATCAGCTAAAATTTGCGTGTTATTGGATTCCAGATGAAAACGCTACAACCGCAAGCTCAGCCGTCGTAACTCGTAAGTAAGTCCCCACTCTTGAAAAATCACCAAAAATATATGCCAGAGGCCGGTCATGTGGACCAGCTAGGTATAGACAGAACCTCCTGTCTGATAGAGAAATCCTTTTGAAACTTGTAATGATTGTTTGCTTGTTTGAGTTTTTGGTAAAATCCTGTTGAAGGACCAGAAGGCAAAAGGATCAAACAGCATTAGTTATTGTTCTGCTTTGTTCTGCATATCTGTGTATATACCTTTTTTTGGGTCAAGTAGTTGAGGTGAATCCTTCTTTAGTATCTCTTCTGCTTTGCCCCCGCTACTTTGTGGGGACTCACAAGGGTTATAATTGCCAATTTATGTGGATTACATTTTGGATACACCTATACACTTGCAAGCGAAGGATACACACACACAGAAAGACGAACACGATAGAAGAAAAAAAGAAGAGAAAACACAACTGGTTTACTACCTATACTATCTGTCAGAAGGATGAGTGACGACAACCCAAGGAAAAATCAAGGATCGATAAAAGTTTTCAGATTGTTTTGGATTTTAATCCATTACTGATGGGAAAATATTATGAAAAGAGTCCCCATTACTTAAATTCATAAGAACTCTTGTTTACAACAATAACCCTTGGCATTAAAGCATAGATATTAAGAGAGGGATGGCTGAGTGGGCAGGTAATTGAAGGAGATTACCAAGATTGAGATTTTGTTTTTAAATAGAAATGAAGTAGTGGGTGGATGGGTGTGAGTAAGCTAAGATAGCTTTCATTGGGATGATGCACACACCTTGTGTGTTTTGTAAGGACATTAAGCCATTGAATCGTTACAAGGAAATTAATTTAATTGAAAAATTTAACATGAAGTATACGCTAGCTAAAGTAACAAGAACAGTGTTTGTATATATTTCGAAAGTATCTACTGCAAGAGGAAGTGTTACACAAGGTATAAACTTAAAGTGACACTGACGCTGTGGGCATTCGCTTAGATGAATCTAGGGTTGGGTGAGTGCTCTCCAAGCGCTTTAAAAAACCATGACTTTAAAAAAATAAGGAGTGAATAGAGACTGTAGATACGAGTATCTATCTATCTATCTATCTATCTAGAGACTGTAGAGAAATAGCTGGGATCTCTAAAAAGAAAATGGCGCTGGTTCAGACGAGATACCATACGAACTTTTCAAAAGAAAAAATGGGAGATATCGGGCTGTAATGGCCCATTGCTCTACTAAGCAATGGAGAGAGATTTACCTTCTTCCAATATGCAAAGAGAAGAAAGTTAAAAAAGTCAAAGAATGGAAGTTATCGCATTTTGTGTGGGAGATACACGAAATGCGCTAACTTCCGTTCGATCAAGTTGATGTCCTACACTTTCAAGTTTGTTGAGCGGGTAATGGGCAGCCAATTGCGAAAAATAATATAGAGCTATTAGGTAACCAATTGAGCTTATCGCAGGTAAAGTTCCAACAAATGCAGTCCAAAACATAAAGATCCTAATAAATAAGCATCGATCGTCAACCGAGTGATTTAATATGTTCCAGAGACCTATGTGCGGATGATTAAGGATAAATATGAAGGAGCAGTGACGAAAGTTAGATGCTCAGCTGGAGTAACCGAAGCAGTTCATGTCATTGCTTGTGTACACCAAGAAAGCGTCTTTTGAGTTCAATTCTTTCTATCAAAAACTATCTACTGAAAGACCGAATACATAATACACCAAAACACATCACCCATTCCTTGCTGACCAATTCTTCATCCTTGCAAAAAGCACCAAGTGTATTAGAAGTATACCAAGATCCGTGGGAGCCTTCATGAAAAAAGCACCATCCTGCGAAAAAAAGGGCACGAAAGGCTCAGCAAGTAATGTCATGTTTAAATCAGAGATCCAAGAAACCCCGTTAGAAAGAGAATATAATCATTCAACATTCAGACATAATCGCGGAGGAATAGTTGGAAAGTAAGAACAATTCAAAACCGGGAAGCTTGATGACGCTTTTGAGGTTGAAGCGGCATACACAGGTGGATCGCTAGTGTGAAGCAGATGATTTGGAGAGATATGATCCTTTAAACACCACGATGAACATAACACTGAAAATAGAAGATGAAGAAGTTGAAGACAATTGCTAAAACGATTGTAGAAATACGGAATAGCACTTGGGAACGGTAAAAATTGGAAGAATCTCTCACTTTAGAATGTTTTCAAAATTCATATTAAGAATGTATTTATGTGAACGCTTGTGCGAGCAAGCAATTTCAGGAGACCAGAAACCAGATGTCAATCCCTCAATATGTGTTCACAAAAATTCGTAGCTACGCAGGAAGATAAAGTAGTGTGATGTTGTATATAGCTATTTTGAATTAACCATTTATACATAGCTTCATAGCTTTACTGCATTTCAGAAAGTTATGTTGACGACCTAATGTGCTAGCAGATACAACTCCTATGAGCTTTTGTTGACTTTCGAAGTGAACAAAGTAGTTTCAAGTGGACTAACAGTGAATCAAATGGAACCAAAAAGGGATCATCGCACCAGCAAACACCTATAGGTGTAGGTTGCGAGTCAAGCTTGTTCATGCCTATTGCAAGGATGTTGTTAACAGTCTAAATCAGCCTTGATGGTGTTCTGTTCATTTACCGATTGAATCCCACCAGCACCAGGTAAATAATACATTGATGAGCGCATTCTCACACTCTTGTTGACAAGATTTTGAAGAGTGGTTTTACAATAATACATTACTCGTCGGAAGGTTTCAAGGATTTCGAATTGATAGGATGTTGCCCTGTCATTTCAGCTTGCACATCATTTTGCGTCCGACTGCCGACTTGGACTAGGCAGAAGGAGATCTTTGATTTTGTTTATGCTGCTCGATATCAATGTTTTTAAAATGTTTCTACTTCTGCCGAAAGAGAACACTCCACGCCAACTCCAAGATGTGATCAAGTTTGCCCAGTTCCCACTTTTTTTTATCCTCCTTACATTTGATAAGCTACACCTTTGAAAGGTTATAAAATTACTTTAAAAGGAAAGTTGTCTCTTCCAGAATGTAGATATTTGGTCTTTTGCTAGACGAGACTGGCATTTTACGCCTTATCACTAATTAATGACAACATTATCGGGAAAATGTCCAATGTGGTCAAAAGAATTTGATGATCCTTATGTAACATTATCTTTGTATAACTGTTATGTTCGTCCTCATCTCGAGTACGCCTCACAAGTTTGGTCTCCCCTATATGAAATTCATAAACATCGTATCGAGGCTGTGCAACATAAATTTATACGTTTTGCTTTGAAGGGTATTCCTTGGGAAGATCCATTCAATCTACCTCCTTATGAACATCGAATCAAACTTTTGCAATTGCAAACCCTTAGTCAAAGACGTATCAACAACGACCTAGTATTTTTCCATCAGCTTTTGACTGGCTTTATAGATGCTCCTTACTTGCTCTCGTCCATAGGTTTTAACTACCGCGGAGGATCTCACCACTTGCGTAATTTGGAGTTGATTCATTGCCCCCATCATAGAACCAATTACGGCATGAATGAGCCGCTATCGCGCATGAGTAGATTATATAATTCTAACTCCCTACTTTTAGATTTCAACATTAATAAATCTAGTTTAAAACAAAAATTTAAAACCAGTGCTCCACATGCATGATTTTTGTTCAATGTTTCTTAGTTTATTGTTTTTCAAAATATTTGTAGTTTATACTTTGTTTTATTTTTAGTAGTTTTGTTTAATTAATTATTATTGTTTTTCATGTTAGGTGTTCTATATTGTATGTCACTATTTGTATTTATTTTTTTTTTCTCATATATATATTTTCTATACGTTCGTTTTGTGCTGGTGTTGCTGTTTTCTAACCTCTAACACTTGCATTTATGATGAAGAGCGTAGATAAGTACGTACAAATGAGCTTGCTCTAAGCTTCGTGCGACTTAGTCTCTGAGATGCAAAAAATACGTACTAATTTTGAATCATTCTATGGCCCTGCAGGGCATTGAATATACTTTCTGCAAGTTCGCATATTGAATGGCATCAACCATATAGCATCACATACTCTTACAACTACACGAGCAAAGAGCTGATGTGCCTTGTTGAACCGCAATTGCATTTCGTATATCTTAGGAATTTGCCCCCAAGATATCCACCACCAGCAAAATTAGTTTTGGTCAATACAAACCTACTAACGAGAAACGAGGAATTCATCCTCTTTGAAACAACCGAAATGCGTAGACGACTCATAATTCGCATGTTGTATGTGTGATGGTTTATGTCGACAGATGCCGTAGCCTGATCTAAGGAGCATCTCCTTCTTTTAACATACGAGTATAAGATGACAACGACAACAAACTGCGTGTATGTGTAGCTAGATTCTTAATTGATTTTCTTCCTTTTCCTCAGCCGGAAGTCAATTGACAGGCCATTATTACAAACAATTTGGACGACAACACGGCCCTCCGATGAGAACAAGTACACATGTGCTGTGCACACATGTGTACTTGTGATGTTGTGAAATTGCTGCCGGGCGGTAATGGCTGTTTGGGAGCGACAACCAAGTCATGTTTGTCTAGAATCCCAATTTAATAGGCTGCTTGAAATTTAATATGCAGTTATTAGTTCCATCCGAAAGTTAAAGGTTATACTCCTGTCCTATAATCCTGTAATGCAATGCAAACAGGAAGGATCAGTTGAGGTTACAATCGAAGCATGTAATGTGCCAAAATTGAAATGGTTGCTTGTTCGTTGTGGTTGGTTTGGCAAGCAATGGGCGCCTGCTAAGGATGTGTGCCTGACCATATTGATTTGAGAACCAATGAGTTTTATCCAGCCCGCAGAACATTCAAGGGAGTTATCTTAGAACTAATTGAATCTACTGAAGGAAATTCACTGATGTGTGTTCATTGACTTAATTGCTCGATGTTCAGCTGGATCAGTTATATTTTTAGAGCTTTGTCATACCACTGTCATTTCATCATAATCTACAAACCGTTTGAGCTCATTTCGGACACCTTTTCATGTGTCACACACGGAGTCCTAATCGCTATCATTCATCAACGTCATCATCCCTCTGATGAAGTTCGTCTCCTGGATCCAAATTGTGCTGGCTCAGTTAGACGGGGAATGTAAGACAAATGTCTCCCAATTATTATTAGAAGGTTCGACAGATTTCGGACTATTAGTTCAAAGGGATGTTTCTTGCTTCTTTGAAGTGAAGGATAAATTCACTCATCGTGTTTCGAAGAGTATCAGATTCATATTCGTCAATGTCCTTGTGAACAATCTGAGGTATTTGTTTGAATCTCCCTGGTCTCTGCCATACATTATCCTCCCCCGCACCCGCTCCTACCCCACATACATCACATACCTTCATCAGATGTGGTATAGCAGCTACCATGACATACAACAACAATGTAGAATCCTTGTAAAATTCGAGTCCCCGAGCTCACACACAACACGACGACTACGACGTTCTTCAGCAACAAGGACATGCTTTCTTCCATTGCAATCCACTTAAGCTAATCCGATTTTGTGTGCGCCATTATTGTATTTGCGCGACATATCAAGGATGTGAGTCCTTGTTGTGCTGTGATTGCGTTCTTTCGTCGTTCCATTCTTTGCAAGGTATGCGACACAACCAACGGAATGCAATGGTAGCTTAAGATGGTTGTGCGGGCTACGTTCTGGGGCTGTAATGCGTTTAGCATGGAAGTACCGACGCAATACAAAAGGACCTCAATCGTGCGCAACATACATATGACTTCTTTGCTGCTCCTTCTGGCACTGACAGCCAGCGCTAAGATTCAAAGTCGCATTGTTGTGCACTCGTTTAGTGTGGTAGTGTCATGTTCCCAATGGAGGAGGATTCCGTTAAATTGATTGTACACTATACATTCAGTTGGAACGAGAAAATAAAACCAGACAATCTAGCCAGGGAAAAGACTGTAAAAAACAACAAACAAACAACGTCTCTCGAAGGATATTTTTCACTTCGGATTTTATGCTCGTACCCCCAAGTGACGTGTGTCATTCGTCGACTGACATTTAATTCAGTTTCACCAGCTGAGAATGGCGAAATAAATAGGCTTCCGCGGAGAATTTGCGAAATTGCGGGCGCACCATGCGCGCCGTTTCTCACTGTCATGTCAGTTTGGCGAGGGTGAATCCTGCAGTGCTATCTCCCGTTTTGGTCTCGACTCAACCAACCCACCTATCAGCATTGGAATTTAAATGGAAATCGTGTTGCTTGAACGTTATCGACTGCTTCCCATCACTCAGAACCCCACCTCAACCTTATTTTAAACAAAAATCGCACACTCGGGTGAATCCCCTCTGACTTATGCACGGACATTTGTGTGTTTGTATATTCACAAAATGGAAAGGAGTTATCCCCAAAAACCATTCAGAAGCCCGAAAGCAGGTGTATTCGCGATGTAATAAATCGAGACATCGAAAACGTTTCGCAATAAGCGCTAGTCGTTGAACGACGAACGAGCATTTAATGGCAACCAGGCGGGTGTGTTACTTTTTTTACTCTGCATATTCGCTCCGTATTTTGCAGGCTCCTCCGTGAAGAACTGGAACGTATATCCGGTGTAAACATGGAAGCGTTACAAAGTACGAGTAAGTATACCTCGGGAGATGGCAGCATAAAGCGAGTGGGTTTATGGGGTAAATAAATCACACCTTTCAGGTGCTTCTGTTTTAATTTTCACATGGAAATAGGTTAATATTGTGAATAGTGGAAATCAATTGCAGTTTGTGAGGTGAGTGTATGGCCCTGTTGTAGAGTTCAATTGGCTGGGGATTGGTCCAGATAGATGGCTCATTTATTTAATAGAACTCGAAAATATTCTATTGCATATTAATGAGGGATCTAGAACTTAGAAATAACGGAGATGTGGCTTTAAGTAGTTAGATCGAACAGGCGACAATGTCATTGCAAGGTCTCTGTACTGACTCCCACCTATACTTAATTCTTATATCTACATGAGTCATACTCCACTACAGCAGGAGCAGATATTATGTAAACTATGTCACTCTATTCCTAAATTTTTGTTAGGGCTGAAGTTAAGGTTGAAATTCACTGCCTGATGGAAGCAGAATGCGAAACATTCAGTTTCGTCGCCAATACTTTTAAGAGAACCTTGAATTCCATCATCAATCAGAGCTGAATAGGAGCAGTCCTGGACCGGAGTTGTAAAAGCAAAAGCTGTTTGCTAAGAGCTTATACAATATATCAGAAAAATTATTAGAACATAAAATTCATAACTGAGTCGTCAAGACTATTTCAAAAAATGAGCTTTCTGCAGTTTTCCTGTGTCCACTAGGAAGGGTCGAGCCGAAATGAAGCCTACTGTTCTACTAGAACCATTTTCAGCGTTTCGTGTACCCTCCGGTGGTTATGTCCTGTCTTCCCCATTTTTTCATATTGAAATATTTCTTATGCTTTCAGCATCAGATTCAGAATGGACATCAGTAGCAAATTATTATTGAAATGATAGAGCAACTGAGCCGTATTGTAAACAATCAAATTTTAGATTGAACTTTATTGATTATATGTTTTATAAATTTCTGTACGTAGGTTTTGACGACCTTACTCCCAGAAGGTCCATGTTTTTCTTCAAAAAGAGCCTGGGTCTTCAAACGATGGAAACTTCGACTGGAAAGCATAAAGCACATCACAGTTCTTCAATATATGATATTTCGGATAGCATGACTTTCTATTTACTTTGCAATTGGCTAGAAGCTCAAGTTTGCTTAGGCTTTTAATGTCCACATTTAGGGTCGGAGATCGAAGTCTTGCAATCAGAGACTATACTAAAAATGGAGAAACAAATCATATACGTGTACTTCCAAGCAACGGAATAGTAATCTCCGAAATTACAAGGAAACTCGTTTGAGTCACTACAGTCATTGATTGGTGGAAACATGCGAAGCAAATCCGCAACATAGATTCAAGAATAAATATAAATTCGTCAGCCTCTGAATTGAGTTCATAGTTAAAGAACCTTTTTCAGCCGCAAACTCCTCAAATAATATCTTATAATCTTTTCACCTCTGTTATGAACGTTCCAATCTTAGACGAAGACATAGAAACGATCGAAATTCAAGGTGCAGTTTTGCGTTCAAGCGAAAACAAAGCTCTTGGAATCGATGCCCACAGTTTAAATTTAACTTTAAAGGAATCACCAGGGCTGGAAATTGAAATTCAATACCCTTTTCATGGTATGTATATTTAGAACAGATATGATCCCGAGTTCGTTTCAAAAATCAATAAATTTTCCAACTTTTTAAGAAGGGTTGTATCCAACTATCGCGGCTAATCCTTTATGGACACGTTGTAAAAACTATTCCCATCAATTCTACTATAAAGTCTCAATCAGTGGACAGAAGATAACAACATTCTAACTGAATTTCAAGCGGTATACATGAGAGACTATTCTGCTATTGACCAAATTCATAATCTTTCATGCATAATTCAATTACAGCTATGCCAAAAACAAATTATATGCTTTTTTCATTGATTTGAAGGCAGGGGCCGAATTACAGCACACATTATCGAGTAATACGTGACGGAATTCTGTGAGTTTTGTATTTATTCTCTCGTCATAAATTGAACGTACATATTTTGATTCAGTAGGTGGGCAGCAGATTATAATATTGTGTAATTTAGCGCGAATTTTCAGCGAACAATGACGCTCACTTACTCGATCACTGATGCCGTAATTCGGCCCAAGCGTTTGAGGTGCAGGCGTGTCATCTAAAATGGTGACCATTATAAAAGCACTGTACAAAATTGCAGCTGTATGGAATGGTACTGATATCAACGCGTTTTTCCAAATCAACCTATCAATAATAATCTTGCTATACGCAGATGACATCGTAATACTTTCTGATACTCCAACTTCCTCGTAAGCTACTATCGAAAATGGAGTCTGTGTACATATTTGAACAAATCGAAGATTGTCATTTTCAGGAACGGTCGACGTCGAGCGGCTACGAAACGGTGGTTCATGAACAACGTGTTGTAGCAAATGCAATTATCTTTTATCTAGGCGTAATTTTTACCTACAATATGTCTGGGAAAGACCCATATAAGTCAAAGATTAGAAATGGCAAAGAACTCAATCAATGCAAACTGGCCAAGTTTTACGAGAAATAAAAAACATTAAAGACGTATTGCACATATCAAAATACAAGATTTACGAAGCATGTTCATAATCGGTCATGAACTATTGTACCCAAGTTTTGGGTTAAGCTGAAGATGCAGGGGTCGAAAACCTTCAAGGCTTTTTTTAAAAGATGTTTCTTGTTACCAAGTAGGTACCTAACACTCCCAATTACGTGCTCAATATAGAACTGGACTTCGTAAAACATAAATCTCAAAACTTAAAAATTCACGATAGGTACATTCAGCGTACTGTTATATCTACTCCGTGAAAGCAGACTTCCTCGAAAGGTATTAGATTTATAGGACAGATTTATATGGCAAGCAAATGGTTACCGTCTTTCAATGAAAGTGGAATTCTGTTCAATTGGTCTATGAAGTCAGGCCGGGTCGAATTATATAAACAAACCTGAGCCAAACTGATGGAGAATCATTGGACGGACACGAAACACCAGCCGAGCACGTCACGTATAATTCCACGATGAGTACTGCACCAAATTATTTTGAAGGCAGCAACTCTCGTGAAATGATAACTTTAGTTTTGAATATATTTCATATGATCGATGGTCGTTCACGTTTCCGGCCCAATCTGCATCTACGATTCCAGTTGCACTATATGTAAGTCTTGTGCCATTTGTTGTTTTGAGATATCTTAGGAGATGTTTCGCAGCTACGAAGTGGTCTGGGCTTGCATACAGAAAACATAATGTCTGGTCGCATTGAAATTGTACAGAGATTTTCGAAGTCGATAAACTTGTTTAGGAGGTTTCAGATCAACAAATTCTTTGGGTTGATAAATGACGACGGTTTGGTTTAAGTCCCAAGTAAGAGGTGGTGACATCAACATGATGCAAGTGAAGATCTAATTGTGCGGCCATGGAAATTATTATGAGAAGTGAACAATATTAGCAAATGTGTCATAATTGTTCATAATTTATTTATGCGAGCAGCCTTTTGCAACTATAGGCGACTTTTATAGCGTTCAATTGACCCATTTATTTTTCTCTTCAGATTGCACAGCCATCTGTATCTAATTTCTTTACATTTTCCGGGTAAAGGACAATGCATCAAATTCAGCCTTCATTATGGTGACTGCCGTTGCTCATGTTTTTTTATGATTTAAAGCTTCAGCATAAGTAGAGGGTATGGTAATATTTTCTTCAACAATAATACTTGTATTGTATCGTTGTATTGTTTTGCTGGCCGGAAAAATTTTCCAATTTCTCATTCTCGTTTTTCAAAATGATTTCTTCATCTGGATCTGCAGCACCTTAGCATTAAGTTATTGAATAAATTAGCGTACCCGTCGAGCGTCAGTAAGTTAATTAAGCTTACACATTTTTGCTAGCATACAAGTACATAGTTAATCTGGCTAAAAATGAATCGTCGAAAAAAGGTAATAAAGTCGACAGTAAACTTCTATGATACAGGGCCGTATTCGGAAAATTTTATTTACTTTCTTCCTTCCTTCCTGAGCTTCCATACCAATTTATCAATAACCCGAAAATAATGCGTTCTCATAGGCTAAGGATCAAAGATTTGTCGTGACATTTTTTCAAATTAGACTGATTTTTTTTTTGACATCAAAAGTCTCGGTTTGATCTTCACTGACCTTTACTTGTAAGCTTACCTCGATTTTGATTTCCTTGGAAAATGCTTTAAATGTAAAACAAAATAATATTCAAATTTCCAAAATTATAAGTATATATCTACTATGGTTTATAATATGGGTGTATCCCGTTTGGGCGCCAATTCTTAGTCAGTCTAAGAGCTTGCATTGCGGTCCCAAGTCAAATGCTGCTAACATTTTTAGTGCTCAATGAATAGATATGTATTGTTTTACGCACGTAACTCAAAATCATCTGTTTGTAATTTTCAAGGTGATATTCGCTAAATAGACTCTTCAAGATGTGCACACCGAGTAAAGCTTCAATTTGTTGGAAATTATCTTTTGGTACTGAGATTATTAGAACGCTGAACATTCAGTACTCCTCAATTTGTATATACTTTACTTATGCAACTCTTCATGCTCCAAAAGCATCTCATTAAACAATTACTTTTATATCGTGGTAGTCCTTTAATGATATAATCCTCGTCTTTCATTTGCAAATATTCACTTTGCTATCTGGGCATCACTTTGCAGCTTGATACGTGCGGTCAGTCTTATCACACACACCTCGGGCCCACATTAAACGTGTGAACAGGTCATTTGCATATCGCAACAATCATGATATATTGCATTCCGTTTGGAAGGACTTGCTTGGGTGAATCCCCCTCAAATGACCTCTGAACGATTCTAATGCCCGATATTGCATAGAAGAGCTCACAGTATGTACTTACTTATACATAAGCCATAAACAGATTTGGGATTCACTATACAAACAATTTCAATGCAGCTGTAACATAAATACGTCACAGGATACAGAACCCTGCATAAATTAACCCATCAAGATGTGAATATTTTTCGTTTGCCAAGCCAAGAGCTTCGAAGACATTGATATACCTCCGTTCATCACACACAACATACCTACCCAGCACAATGCCTTTTTTCTGAAAGTAAAGAGAGAGAGAACTAGAATTACTTGTCGTCTGCATGGAGTTCTGACTAAACAAGGGGGTATCCCCGTCTACGCCATGATTTATTGCGTTTTCATTGCAAACGTGCAACTTGGTCGGGTTGTACCTATGCATATTTACAGCACCACAGTAGGATGGCGCTAGTATACTTTTTAATTTTTGTTATTTTAAAGCACAAGCAGACATACCTTGAAACTGGCTTCCATCTGGAAGACAAGTGGCACTTTGTCCAAAGCATAAAATGAATATAATGAATTGGTCATGTTTTGCTGCTCCTCCGCTTACCATTTCGGACCAAGGTGTGGGCTTAGTAGTAATTAATTGGAGAGTCGCCATACTAAATTCGACAAATTTATTTCTGTAGCCGTTTGGTTGCAGGACCGTTGCTGTATAGCGACCATGATTCTGCAATTCTGTTTTGTGCTCTGTGGGATATAGCGGCCGGCGTTAAATAAATGATCGATGCTAAAAAAACGGACTGCAGCGAATAATAACTTTGACAAATTAAGATGTCCCTGACCGTTGAATTTGTATCTGCCGTTGATTCATCCATGGAAGAGATCAACTGATCAGTTGGGATGAGATAAGTACAATGAATTATGTGGTGAGTTGTATTTCGCCAGTATCAATCCAAGATCATGGGGCTGAACTGCAATTCGGTGATGTTTAGAGACTTGAGTTAACACATTTAATAAGGATTTTGTTACCATCTAAGGCTGTCAGATGCCACCACCGCAGTCGACCGTCATGGTCTTCGATAGGAAAAGTAAGTTTTATAGTTTTAAGCTCTGGGAAGCTCATTCAATTATCTTTGCACATCGAGTCTTCAAGGGTCTCATAGAAAGCCCATTGCCGTACTTGAACTTGGAGTTAGCGATCTGTAGAATGATTTAAAAATACGAGTATCATACAACGTTCGGACAAGATCACAAAGGAACATAAACAGACAAATGTAACGAAACCTGCATTTGGTTGGCCCCAGACATGAAACAATCCCCCATATACAAGTGTAGCAATAGTGTGAAGCAGTTAAGTAGAAAAACTGTGACGACTTCGAAATTTTGATACTCATAACACCGCGGAAAGGGGAAGACGAGGAAGAAGAATGACTTAATAATGTTGAGTCTGAAGGACTTCGAAACTCGATTGGAAATATCTGATTTATCACTGAAGGACCTTACTTTATTTATACGCGTAAGGTCGTTTGACTAGTAATGTCCTGTAGAAAATTATGTGAAGTATCCTTGTGTTTCTTAATTTTTATTTTGCGAGTTTATGTAAGACCACTTGTCTGGTTAGTAAAAACTTAACTAAGAGTTGCAAGACTTCTTAGAACGAAAAATTGCGTAACACTTCCCCAAACCATGCCCATTAAGACCAGTCTCTATCTACTTCTTCTTATGACTGGACCGAGCGCTGTATGTATATGACTCGTGAAATCCACTTCACTTCGATGATCCATTCACTAGTGTCGGCATATCCACAAGTAGCAACACTGCTCCATATAGGCTGGATTATTATTATTGACAGCCTGTTATAGATGGAATTCCTGGCACTGCTTTTTTATTCACATAGACACGTTATCCTGTCCACGGTTCTCAAATTCCGTGACAAACAGCGGCAGAAGGAGCGCAACGGGCCAAGATTAATAGAGACAGGTGAACAGCATCGTTTTGTCAGATAAATCACGGCAAATGTAAATGTAACACAGAGGCTATATCTCATAAATAATTCCAGTCCTTGCTGACAGTTACAAGCTAAGGCAAAAGCAACAGACCCAAGCCCAAGCACCAAGGAGGAACTCTTTTTCTTAATTCCATTCGCTTTGTCGCATCCGGATCCTGGATAGTTTTTTTTTTCTTCTTTTTGCTTTATTGTTTATTGTGTTAGAAGTGAACGCCCAACAAACACCAAGATACAAAAAAAAAGAAAACTGAAAACGAAAGCAAAAAGAAAGTGAAACCCATAAACAAAGAATGTTTGTGGCAAAAGAAAATGAGAAAAATAAGTTCCACTGTTGCATGTTAATGGTGTTCAAGTTGCTTTGTATCAAAGTGAAGAAAATTTTTCTTTGTGCCCACATCTTTTCGCCGCTTTTTCTTGGTTGTTGCTTCTCTGCTAGTTCTTTTACCAACGGGCTTTATTCTTCGTGAAGTGGTGGAATTGAGAAAAGAAAAAGAAATAAACTGCAATAGCGACAAACAATTTTGCTACCACTCAAGTTGGACACTTCATTTCAATGCACCTCCTTTGGCATTTCTTCAGTGTGCTGCTATCGTATTTAAATTAAAAAAGCACCTCGGCTTTAGTTAGATTGGCGAAATAAGTTTGTCCTTGTTTTGAAATAATGGGTTTTGAGAAGACTTTACTCTGCTTTGTCAAAACATAAAGTAGGTTTTGTTAGGCCGGATAATAGATCTTAGTAAGTATGTTTTGTTGAAGTTTTGGTTTTGGGTCAGGTGCAGCTCATTATTCAGACAAATGAGCTGGTAGGCCGCCGCGCCGGGAGAGGTTTTGGTATGTTTGTCATTATTAGAAAGGCGTAGAGAGCGGACGCATTTGAGCAAATGATATTAAATAAAAACTATTTGTGTATTTTCTTGAGAAGTTTGGCTTTTCTTTAATATATATAACAAAAAAAAAAAATCTTAATTAAAAAATTCAATCTTTTAATAGGTAGAGTCAATTATAATGAGCAAAAGAAGATTTTTAAAGAAGTAGAACCAGTAGAAGATTTCGTAAAAAATTTTTCAAGTTTGGAATTTACAACAAATGAATTGGAATTACTCAATAGAGGATTAAATTTTGCATTGCAACCAACAAAAGAAAAAGCTATCCAAAGTGCTTTGATTAACATTGAAACAGCTCTGAAACATTTCAATGATCCTGACGATAAAGTTAGAGTAAGGTCCGAAGCTATAGATAAAATTAATTTTAACGATCTAACGAACATGACTGCTAAAATGAAAAATTTTAGAGGAGCAGCGAAAAGTTTAAAAGAAAAGAAAGCTTCAGTTATTTTCAGTAAAGCTGATAAAAGCAATAATATTGTAATACTAGACAAACAAGAATATATTACAATAACTGAACAATTTATAAGAACTGGACCTTATGAAGAAGTAATTTTTAATCCTTTACCGGGAATGATAAGGAGAACTAAAGAAGCTATCAAACAAGCAGTTAAAGTTTTTAATGATCCTAATTTATCAAGGAAATTAAATGTTTCAAATCCAATTTTACCAAGATTATATTCTCAGTTAAAATTACATAAACCAGGAAAACAAATAAGACCAATTACATCAACAACTGGATCAATATTATCAAAACTTGAATGTTGGTTATTAGAAAAACTAAATAATCTCCCAATCAAATTTGAAACAGCAGCTATAAAAAATGGAATTGAATTTGCAGAAAAAGTAAAGAACTTAAAAATAGCTAGCAATGAGATTCAAGTTTCATTCGATGTTGTTTCATTATATCCAAATGTTCCAATTGATGAAACTTTAGTTTTTCTGAGAAAATGGCTAGAAAGAAATACACTTAAACCAGAAGAAATAAATGAATTTGTAAAACTTACTAAACTGTGCATGGATGAAAATTGGTTCCAGTTTAATGAAAAGTTTTACAGACAAAAATTTGGTTGCAGTATGGGATCACATATGAGCCCGTTTTTAGCAAATTTGTTTATGTCGCATATAGAAACTGAAATGAAAAATCAAGTAAATTTCCCAAGAATTTGGTTAAGATATGTAGATGATATATGGGCGATAATCAAAAAACATGAACTCCGTCAGCTCATTAACAAATTAAATAGAACTAAATACCCATCAATAAAATTTACATATGAAGAAGAAATTGAAGGGAAACTAAATTTTCTGGATTTAAGTATAACTCGGAATGGAGACAATTTCGAATTGGATATATACAGAAAACCAACGAATACTCTGAGATACATTACATCAGACTCGTTCCATTCCTTTGAACATAAGATGTCAGCTTTTCACTCAATGATTTTTAGAGCTCTAAATATTCCAATGACTATAGAAACAAAAATAAAAGAATTCCAAAAAATTAAAGACATAGCCAAAATTAATGGATATACTGAAGAATTGATTGAAGATTTAACAATTGCACATAGAAGAAAACAAGAATTGAGAAATTATACAACTTTAGATCTAATAAGGAATGAAGGAAATGACGAAAAGAAATATTCAAAATTTTATTTCTATCCAGAAATAACATCCAAGATAAAACCAATCTTTAATAAATATAATATCCGTATGAGTGAGTGCAGCGAAATAAAAATAAAAAATCTGATTGGAGGATCTAAGGATAAAATTGAACAACTTCAAAAGTCAGGAATTTATTCTATCGGATGTAATGATTGTGCAAAAGAATATATAGGACAGACAAGAAGACCTATTCTAAAAAGATTTAAAGAACATTTTGCACATCTTAAATATAATGAAAAAGAAAAGTCAAGTGTTGCAGAACATATGCTAGAAAATAGTCATAGCTTTAGTTTGCAAAATTTAAGACTAATAAGGAATGTAAATAGCAATTATGAATTAGATGCTTTTGAATCATTTTACATATTTAAAAACAAAAATAATCTAATGAATAGTGATGATGGACCAATCAAAGATTCAATATTCAAAAAATTTTTTAATAGATTCAACTCAACTCAACTGTAATTTTGTTTAGAAACATTTTTGTTTATTATTAGTTTTTTGACAAATAATTTAATTTAATTTAATTTTATAAATCTCACTGACGATGGAAGCATTGCTTCTGAAATGTACATCTGAGAAAATAAAATAAGTGTTTTAACTGTTAAAAACTTTACTAATCTTTTCATTTATGTTTGTTACTTATGCACTTATGCATACATCTTGAATTTTGAAATGACCTCAATAGAAGCTGTGCAATGGCAAAAGCAAAGGTTGTTAAAAGCTGCGATTAAAGTCGTTGCTTCCGATCTTAATAGGATCCTTTTGGTAAATTGTTTTGAGGTAAGGAATATGCCGTTTCACAAAAGTCAAGTCGAAAATGTGACGAGCTTTTTCGTAGACAGAACAAGAGCAAAATGACCTATTCCACATAAGCTTATTAAAAAACGCCGCGCCGTGACTTAAGGCCAAGTGACATGAGGCCAAAATTAAGTGTTTGGCCTTATGTGACCATGCAAAGCAAAGGAGACATAAGAGCAAATTTTTGAGTTGGCCTTATGTCGCTTTTGGGAAGTGTCATAAAGCAAACTATTCTTAAAACATAATTTGATTGATTGATTGAACTTTTATTTTGAAGACAATTTAACAATTCATTTAATGCAGTTGTAATTATAATTAAAACTTTATCAAAATAAAATTGGTGACAGTTATATTTATTTAATAAACAGTGTAACTGTCACTCCAAAATAGAAAATGCTACATAAACATATGGGTGGGGTGACCCTTAACAATAGAAAAATATTTCAGGCAAGGGTATATGCAAAGAATATAAAGTTATATGAATATTAAATTAATCAGTT
The DNA here is from genome assembly GCA_949752695.1 of Melanostoma scalare. Taxonomy (NCBI): domain Eukaryota; kingdom Metazoa; phylum Arthropoda; class Insecta; order Diptera; family Syrphidae; genus Melanostoma; species Melanostoma scalare. The sequence goes on from OX456985.1 coordinate 3,415,536, forward strand.
CATAAATAGATATTAAAAAAAGAAGACTAGGTTTACAGTAAATTTACATTGTTAATATAAAATGCTTTTTTTTAACATTAAGAGGTAAGCCTCCTTAATGTCGCTTATAAGATCTTATCTGCTGTAATATGTGAACGTCTGAAACCCCACGTCGACAACTTGATAGGTTATTATCAATGTGGTTTTAGACCAGAGAATTCCACAATAGACCAAATTTTCTCATTACGGCAGATCTTGGAAAAAACCCGAGAATATAATATCGATATACACCATTTTTTTATCGATTTTTTTGGTTCACTATCAGAACAGCTTATTTCAAGCTTGTGAAACAATGAATCTTTTCTTCAAGAGTTTTTTCACCTTTAAGTAGTTGTTAGTTGTTAGTAAGCAAAAATTAAGTCTAACACACTCAAGACAACAGAGCTAAAAAATATTACAAAATTATTGATAAACATATACGAAAACAAATTAGATAGCTACATACATAAAATTACTTATTAAATGTTACAATTATTAAGAGATAAGAAACATTAAAAACATAGTCAAGAGAGTGGAGCTCTGGTTCGAATTAAGGACTTTAACGTAGTCTTACTAATATGAAAATCTATTAAATTTGAGTTTAGGTTCAAAACTTTTATCATACGAGTAATAGGCTCATTCAATCCATAATTAGTTCTATGATGAGGACAGTGAAGTAACTCCAAGTTGCGCAGTTGGTATGAGCCTCCCCGGTAGTTAAAACTTATGCATGCGAGCAAGTCAGGAGCATCAATTTGTCCTGTTATGAGCTGGTGAATAAAGACTAAATCATTATTTATTCGCCGATGAGATGAGCAGTTGCATCTGCAAAAGTTGAATACGATTCTCATACGGTGGAAGGTCATAAGGATCAGTCCAAGGAAGTCCCTTGAGAGCAAATCTAATAAATCTTCGCTGTATACTTTCTATTCTTGAATTGTGGACTGCATAATAAGGAGACCATACTTGAGAAGCATATTCTAGATGGGGTCGAACATGACAGTTATACAGCGAAAGAGTGACGTTGGGGTCCGTAAACTCCTTAGCCCATCTTTTAATAAAGCCAAGCATTGAATTTCCTTTACTCACAATGTAATTGATATGCGATGTAAATTCTAAATTTGAACTAAAGTAAACACCGAGGTCCTTAATACTGGACACCTTGCATAACATTTGATGAGAAATCGAGTAATTATGCAAAGCCGGTGTACGTTTCTTCGAAAAAGTTATACTTTGACATTTGCTTGGATTGAGAATCAATCCATTTTTATCGCACCATGTGGCAAAATTTACAACATCAGATTGTAAAATAAGACGATCGGCTGCGGAGTCTATTTTTTTGAAAATTTTCATACCATCCGCGAAGATCAAAATTTCGCTCGATGACAAGCTAAAAGTAACATCATTAATGGCTAGAATAAAGAGGATAGGGCCAAGGTGATACCTTGTGGTACTCCTGAGTGCGCCTTAAAGGAGTCTGAAAGAATGCTTCTAAATTTTACCACATATGATCTATCAGTAAGGTACGATCTGATCCAATCAACGAAGGTCGAAGGGAATCCATATGCATTTAGTTTAAACAATATAATATCGTGAGATAGTTTATCGAAAGCCTTTGAAAAGTCAGTATATATACAATCTAACTCTTGCCCGCTTTCAAGCGCGTTTGAACATTTATGAAGGAAATATACAAGGTTTGTTACTGTTGATCTTTTCTGTACAAAACCATGCTGCTGTTTGCAAATTATATTTTTAATATCGAAAGTTAAGCTTTCACAAACAAGCTGTTCAAATAATTTGGGGATACACAAAAGCTTAGATATGGGTCTGTAGTTAAGGATACCTGATTTAATACCTTTTTTAAATACAGGTGTAATAAAAGATCCACAGTAAAGGGAATCGACCAGAATCTAACGATAATGAAAACAAATAATGAAGGGGAAATGCAATTTGGGACTTACACTTTTTTTAAAATTATTGGAGGGATGCCATCAGGGCCAGCAGAGTAATCATCGTTCAAAGATGAAATATTGTTAAGGACTCTTTCTAGGATAATTGGAACATTATTAAAATTATCTTTAGGACATTTACGTAGAAACTCGAAGTAACTACGATCTATATCAACAATAGAATCAGAGAAGGAATTACAAAAATGGTGAGCAAAAGCGTTGCAAATGTCGGATGTTTTTGTCAATGTGACATTACCATATGTAAAGTTATCTGGGTATCCATCCGAATCTTTCTTTGAATTGACAAAGTTCCAGAAACTTTTTGGATCATCCCTTAATGAGTTGCCCATTCTGTGAACATAACTTAAGTACAGAGTTTTTGATAGTGATTTAAATTCATCAAAAAAAAAGATGTAAGAAAGGTGGTCAGATTCAGAACGCGTCTTAATGTAAGTCCTCCAAGCACTATTTCTTTTGTTGCGAAGCTTTTTTAGTTCCTTAGTGTACCATGGGTGATTAGAGCTCACATTCTTTGAAATTTTGAGGGGTATAGCTTTGTTCATGCAGTCGTTAAGAATAAAATAAAAGTAATTACTATAACTATGAATGTGACCGCTTAGGTCAAGGAAAATGTCTAGAGGAGGGTGATAGTCATCTACATTAGTAATGTACAATTTCACTGTACACTGTTGTCAACCAAGACTATGGACTTAAAAGCACATAAATAAACTATGAGACACAAATAAATCACAGTAGAAATTGTAAAAAATAGAGAAAATCTAAGGAGTATTATGACACACAACCAACACTATGGTAACCAGAGCTGCCACTTTCAAGGACGCGTATGACAGTATTTACAGAAACGAGCTGTACAGAGCTATGTCTATTTTCAGCATCCATGCAAAACTCGTACGGAGTACTTTGGAGAATTCACGCTGCCCCGTCAAGGTCTGTAGAGAACTCACCGAGACCATTGATGTCGGAAAAGGCAAACTTTCATGCGATTTCTTCAACATCATACTTAGAAGATTGTACAATACTCAAACGTCAACACCAGAGGAACAATCTTTCAAAAGTCTGTACAATTACTCGCCTACGCAGACGATATTGACGTAATGGGAAGAAAAAAGCGTGATGTCATAGGTGCTTTTGAGAGTATTGAAATACATTTGAGAATTGGACTAAACGTCACAATAGACAGACATAACTTCGAGGCAGTACAGGACTTCGTCTACTCAGAATCCGCTACTGACACGGAAAACAACATCAATGCGGAGATTAAACGGAGGATAACTCTTCACAACCGTTGCTTTTTTGGGTTAAGAAGGCAATTGAGAAACAGAACCCTCTCCAGAAAAATCGTAACCCTGCATAAGACCCTGATCAACCCAGTCCTGCTTTTTCGGCGCGGAAGCATGGACCTTAACGAAAGCGGACGAGGAAACCCTTGGTCGTTTCGAAAGAAAAGATCTCCGAATGATCTTTGGTCGCGTATGCGAAGAAAATGTGTGGAGAAGAAGATACAACAACGAGCTGTATGAGCTGTACCGTGACATGGGCATAGCCAGAAGAGTAGGCATAGAGCGAATGAACCCATTACGCTCCGGCTCGACGACAAAGAGTTCAAAACTGGAGAGCGCTCGCCCGAAATCGAAGTGGTTATAGAAGGATGTTGGTTGAGGCCCAGGTTCGCCTCAAAGTGTAATGCCCACTTAGTAAGTAAGTAAGTAAACATTCAAGATCCTTTTGCAGAAAATCTAAAAGCCATTTTCTTATATCTTTTATAAAGGGTTATTCATTTTGCATTTTTTTTTTTTAAAGCGAACGTAAGTAAAACACTTATGAAATATTTTTGACCACGATATTTCTTTTTTATTATAACTTGACCAATTTTGATTTTTAAGTGCTCAAGAATTAAATGGTTTATCTGCATAAGCACGGTCTTTCACGTAGCCCCACAAAAAAAGTCCAGCGGTGTCAAATCGCATGATCTTTGTGGTCAGTTGATATCGCCACGACGAGAAATTACGCGGCCAGGATATGTCTCTTGCAATTAAGCCATATTCGCTCAAGTTGTGTGGCATTTTTGTAGTAGGTCTTGACAATTTTTATGCGTTGTGCGATAGTTAAGCGATCCATATTCGTTAATGTCAGACTTTCAACTGAAAAAAAAGATAATTGGTTTAACAACTTAGCAGTAACTGGTGCATTCACTACTATGGAGTCAGCAGCAAGCCAAATGGGGCTGAAAATAAACGAGGACAAGACGAAGTATATGCTATCATCAACAAAAGTCCAATCCCACCACCGACTTGGTCAAAATGTCACCATTGACAGGTATAACTTCGAGGTAGTCAGTGAATTTGTCTACCTGGGCACTGCTGTAAACTCAGCCAACAACATCAGCGCTGAAATCAAACGCAGACTAACTCTTGCTAATCGCTGTTTTTTTGGGTTAAATAAGCAATTGAGGAATAAAGCCCTATCGAGAAGAACCAAGGAGACACTTTACAAAACACTCATCATATCGGCCCTGCTTTCCAATCGGATGAAAAGTCACTTGGAGTCTTCGAGAGAAAAGTTCTGCGTACGATTTATGGTCCTGTTTGCGTTAATCGAGAAGAGAACGTTTGACGAAGAAGATACAACGACGAACTATACGAGCTGTACAGCGACATAAGCTTAGCCAGAAAAATTAGAGTTTAGTTTAGTTTTTTAGTTTAGTTTATTTATTTCATAGATTTGCTATACACCTTAAGATATAATATCTTATTGACAGTGATAGCTTAATTTTGTACAGAGTATAAAAAAGCAAGTTAATTAACAAAATAGAGAATAAGAAAAAGATCAAATTTAAAAAAATTAACAAAAATAACAATATTTGCAGGTATTTTATTAAGTTAATTTCATTAATATATTTAATTTCATTTAATTAATTTTAATTAATCTAAATCAAAGGTAAAACCTTACCAACCAATTAAGTTAAGTTAACTGGCGGCGAGAGAAATAGGCTTTAAGTTTCTTTTCAAAAATTTTAGCATTGTCGAGTCTTCTCAAATCACATGGCAAAGAGTTCCATAAGGTAATAGCGTGAATATAAAACTGTCGCTCAGATGTAAGGCAGGTATGTCGTGGGATATTTAGCAAGTTAGTTCTGTTAGAAATAGGAAAATGTAATCTATAATATAGGTACTGTGGTTGACGCGTCTGTTTGATGTTGAAGAGAAAAAGAAGTGTTCTGTACTGGAGTAAATGTTTGAACTGTATATCGTATAAGGAACAAGCATAGTTAGAGATGTGATCGTATCTCTTAAGTCGAAAGACATATCTTAATGTGTTGTTATAAGCAACTGTTAGCTTACGTTTACTTTCTGCATCACAGTTACAGTATATTTCACAACCAAAGGTAAGAATAGGAATCAGCAAAGTTTTAGCTAACATCTTACGAGTTTCTAACGGAGTAATATATTGGGAATCTTGAAGAACTCTTAGTGCTCCATACACTTTACCAACAATGGAGTTAATGTGGTTATTCCAAGTTAAGGACCGGTTGAATATGACACCAAGATTTTTAGCTGTATCTGCGAAATCAATTCCTATATTATTTAGCATTAATCGGGGGAAGTACGAGAGGTCCAGTGGCTTCTTAGAAATAACCAAGCATTTCGTTTTTAACGGATTTAGAGACAGGCTATTTTTTTGGGACCAGACATGAATTCTTTCAAGATCCTCGTTTATGTTGCTAACGCAGTTTTCAATTAGACCAAGGGGACTACTCAAATAAAGTTGCACATCGTCTGCGTACATATGTATGATTGAAAATTGTAAAATTGATGGTAGTTCGTTTATATATATCGAAAAAAGAATCGGGCCCAAAATCGATCCCTGTGGGACACCTTTCAAAACCGGTAAAAATGGAGACAAGATATCAGAAACACATACAGCCTGCTTTCTTTTACTGAGGTATGAAAGAATAAGATTAGACGCCGAACTCGAAAAATTGAACTCATGCTGTAGCTTACTTACAAGAATAGAATGGTCAATTGTGTCAAATGCCTTAGAAAAATCAAGCAGTACCAAGAAACTCACCTTATTGGCATCAACTGCTATCCGTAAGTCTTCAGTTACATTAATAAGAGCAGTCATGCAGCTATGCTTCGCACGAAAACCAGACTGAGAAGATGTGAGTAAATTGGTTCTGTTAAGATGCTCATTAATTTGTTTTTGCATTATCCGTTCCAAAACCTTAGAAAGGAAAGGAAGTATTGAAATCGGACGAAATTCTTTGCAACTAGAAGATTTTGGAACGGGAATAATTTTAGCTAGCTTCCAATTGGAAGGAAAGATGCTAGTTGTTAATATGGTATTAAAAAGGTACGTGATGTAAGGTAGAATCAAGGGAAGTAAAGCTCTAATAAAAAGAGGATGTATACCATCAACCCCAACTGCATTTGATTTAACTAGCATAAAGCTTTCAACAACGGTAGTGCAATCAATGTTTGCGAATTCAAAGGCTGTATCTGAAATATTTGGATTAGATACTACATATTGATGAGATGAAGGTATATTTGGCAGCTTTAAAAACTGTTTGTTCATATCATCGCTGTCAATGTTACAAACATCATTTGGCCTTTTTTGCCTGCCTATTCCTACATCACGTAAGTTATTCCAAAGTTTTCGACCGTTATTTGAAATGTTGAGGCGAATTTTGAAAAGTTTTGCTTTTTCTGAACGAATTTTACAAACAACTTGGTTTCGAAGCAAACGATAGGAACTGTGAAAATGTTCAACTCTGTATCTTTTCCACAGGAGGTAGGCTTTATTTCGTCGGTACATTAAGGAAGATATTTCTGGAGTAAACCACGGTCTGGATTGATGAGTTAAACTCTTTTGTTTGACGGGAACATATGTATTGTAAAGATAATTAATGTTATATTGAAGAAATTCTAATTGTTCATTAGGAGATGGTATGCTAAATATTATATCCCATTCAATAGCAGAGACATGTTGCTCAAGAGCAGAAATATTGATGTCTTTGAAATCTCGATATTGGATTACTGTCGGTAGTTCCACGTTATTGAAATTGAAAGTCATAAATATAAGATCGTGTTTTGAGAACGCAGGTGCTACAAGTTGATCATAGAAAAGAACATCATTATCATTACTAACAAAAAATACATCAAGTAACGAACTGGAACTGCTAGTAAAATGAGTCGGCACATCGACATTGACAGGTGAAAGATTAAAAGAACTCATAGTTTCAACTAATACGCGCTCACTTAAAACGTTACTGTTAATATCCCCACACAATACCATTTTTGGTGAAGTAAAAGCAATTTCTTCAATGACATTGACGAGATGTGAAAGATCAACATATTTGTTTGGCCTGTAAACTGTTCCAAGCAAGAGCTTATCTTCCCCACACATCATGTCCAGAAAGATGTATTCTATCTCACTACCCGGATTAGACATGCAATTTAACTTACAAGTGATTCCTTTTCGAACATAGATTGCAACTCCACCACCTCTATCTGCTCTATCTGCTCTAAAAAGTCTGTAACCGTTCAATTGAAACATAACACTAGGAAAATCAATGGGAAACCAGGTTTCAGACACACAGATAGCATCAACTCCAGAACCTTCAAAAGTATATCTGAACTCATCGATTTTTTTACGCAAGCTTTGTGCATTTATATGACAAACTTGAAAGCCCCCACATTGATTGCAAAACACCCTAAGCATAGAACGTAAAACTAAATCGTCACCAGCACCGGAAGAAATCATGCCAAACTTTTCGAAAGAAAGCAAAAAAACTTAGTTTAGTTCTAGGAAAAGAAAATGAAAGCAAGAGTAATAGTTTTACCAATAATTCAAATTAAAAGAGAAAAAATGAAAGATATAAGAAGTTATTGAATGAAAAAGAAATTAAGTTTAACTTATTAAATGTAAGAATTTAAAATAAAATATACTAGTTTTAGGCTTCTTCAACATGGGTCATGGCAACCCTAGACAAGTCATCATTATCGTCAATAAGAACCGCAGAATCATCAGGTAGACGTTTAGCGTACACTAATCCCCGCTTGGTAAACACCGATGACAGTTTGTTTTGTTTTCGTAACTTGAGTGCAGATTGCAGTAAAGAGAGTTTTTTTTTTGTCAGGCACTCGCGAAAAAAGATTGGGCTTTCTGCATTCGGTCCAAAGTTTACATCTCGTAAACAAAGTGGTTTGTTGTTATTCTTTTTACAGTATTCACCCACAGAACGCAGTACGTAGTTTTTGTCATAAGGTGAGGCAAATTTGAAAATTATTGAAGAATCGGGTGAATTGGCATTCGTTGGTCGAGTACGGAAAATGCTATTCAGTGTTGGTGGTTTGATGCTTAGTGACAAGCACAAGTGATGGAATATTCCTTTGAGGTTTTCGTCGCGTACAAAGGGAATTCCATAAAGAACAGCGTCACAAGCTACATTTCGGTTTTCCTGAATTGCCTGCATTCTACTAACTTTGCTGAATTCATTTCCAAGTGCGGATAAATCATTTGCAAGATCTTTAATTTCGGTAGTGCTTGTTTCGAATTTTTTTTTGACATCTGTTAGTTTAGTGTTTATTTTGTTGACATCATTTTTAAGCAACATGTTTATAGACTCCAAATTTTCTTGAAAGGATTCAATTTTAGAAACCCGGCTACTTAACAAAGTAACTTCGTTCTTAATTTGCAATAATTGTGCATTGATATTAGACGAAATTCGTGCCTCAGTTTCTTTCAATTTAGTTGATATAAGTGTGTTTATTTCTTGAGTGATATCCATTTTTTGTGCCTTCAGCCTTTCGTCCATTTTTTTCCACATGTCAATGTCATCTTCAAAGCTTTTTTTTTTTACATTTTTGAGAGAAGAGTTTGCATTGAGCGGTGAGTTTAATTTATTTCCAGTGCGATTTGACATTTTAAGAGAATTTATGCAGCAATTATCGTGAATTAACCAAAATGAAATTTTTTGCGATTTAAGCAGTATTATTTTTATCAATATTACTTCAATAAAAGATGTAAAAGCGTTCAGAATATTAAAATCAATTAACGCGCACAAAGAATTACTTATTAACAAAGTGAAGGAGTTATTAGGGTTCTTTAACTTAAAGAAAACTTGAAATAAGGTTAGCCTGATAAAAGTACGTCTACTCGCTAGCTTTCATTGTCTCAGAGAGTCCAACGACTAAGATGGCTGGGCCATGTAGAGCGAATGGACATCAACGCTCCAGCGCGTAAAGTCTTCAACGCCAAACCAGAGGGAGTCAGAAGCCAAGGTAGACCTCATCTTCGATGGAGCGACCAGGTAGAAGGAGATCTCCGCCAACTTGGAGTGCAAAATTGGAGACGGCAGGCTAGAGATCGAGCCGGCTGGAGGGGCATATTGGACAAGGCCTAGGAGCACTACGCTCTAGTTGAGCCACCTAAAGTAAAGTAAAGTAAGGTTTAACAACTTGGTTTGACTTTTGAAACCGCAGAATGGATAACCCTTTAGTTTTTTTTTTTTTTTTTTTTGAAAAGTTGAAGTTCTTAAACTAAAATGTAATTTGCTAAAAGTTTGAAATTACGCAGCGCTGTATTGCGGTGTCTGTGTATCGAAATCGAGTTATTTGAATTTGCTCGCAAGTTAGGATTGCCGAAAAATTTTAATTTAAAAGCTTAGATTACCAGACCTGCAGAAAAAAGCTTTTAAAACTTTGACAGAGTGCAAATGACGCACGGGAAGAAGATTCAGATACTTAAAAATAGGCAAACTGGGATGCAGACGGTGTTTGTTGCACAAGGTAAGCCAAAGTATTGAAATTGGTTTACTTTTTCGACCTCAAAACACATTTCGCTGCAGAGAAATAATACAACAATATGTGTTCGATAAAATGAATCCAAACGTAAAATCTATTACTTAAAAATTGTTCTTCTCATTAACATTATTATCACTGCCTTGAAAGGGTTTCACATACCCTGAACAATGATGAGCTACCTCGGTATTTTGCAGTACACCATAAGATACCTTTCTATATGAGTGCAATAACTGAAGAATATTTTAGTCATTCGGTTTTTACTTCTGAAAAATGTAAAAGGCAATTCAATACGGTCATGGGAATGGCCCGTCATCTTCTTTTAGAAGGCCTTATAACTTTGTGCCAAGATGCTATTTCAAACAACACTTAACTACGCACTTTTCGTATGACAATCATGTAGGCCTACTTTCCAAGCTAATTTGTGGGAATTTTTTGTAAAGGTTATATTAAAAAATTGAACTAAGTTAAGGCATATCTGGTAAATGATATGGTTCATATATAGTCATAATTTTAATCATAACTTCATCTTTCTTTTATAAAATGAAACATCGCGTTTAATGAAAGAAAAGTACAACGCATTATTTTACTCTTTATTTTCCCAAATCATACTTCATGCTTTTATGTCCTTTAAAGGTTTATCCTTTCGTTTATGTACTCAAGAGTCGTAAGTCGATGTCTACAGTGTGCATAACATTCATGTCCTGCAATAAATTGTAGAAAAATTTTATAAAATTGTTTTACAATGATATCGCGTTTTGCAAGGAATCGGCGAGCCTGTAAAGCTCATAAGTGCAGATTTTTTTAAAGAACAATCTCGAATAATCCGTCATACACAAATTGCTTCGTATTTGCAATTTATTACACTTCTACACCTTATGAGAGTCTACGCTTTCATCTAATCAAAATTAATATAACGAACAGCACATAAATCTATAAATCTATACTTACATCCATCACACTCCTGCGAAAAATTATTTCCATACATGATTATGAGTAAAGCAATTTCTTTAATCAAATTTATACAAGATAAGAGTCACACTTTTTCGAAATACTATTTAATTACATAACAAAAGAGATATCATTTATTTACTGTCTAAAGCTCCCAGTCTATCAAGCTCTACCAAAGAGTACTTCAACCGCGCAATCAGTCTCTCCTGAGCAAAGATAGGCGCTAATTTTTCGTCACTCTCTGATAAACTCTCAAAGGTGTTGCCTTTACTCAAATCTTTAGCCATAGTTGTGAGTATCATTGCTCCAATCACAATGGCGAATCCATAGCCAGATCTCTGTTTAAATTCATTCACAATATCATCGAGCGATGGTCTGTTTTCATATCGTAGTTCAATCAGAGTCTCTTCCAACGAGGCATGGTATATTTGAAGTAGACGCTCCCAGTTCTTAAGTGGGTCAAGCTGAGCGGATGTGTATACAATAAATAGTTTAAGTCTATTCCAGGGCTTCCATAAATACTTAGTTGAAAATCCACATACACCAAATCCTCCAGCTTATTCTCTGCATCATATTTGAACATCATATTATTTGTCCATAGGTCACCATGGTTAAGAACTTTGAGGTCGCCTTCTCTAGGCGCTTGGCAACCAGAAAGACGCTGTTGGAAATTTTTGTAATAGTTTCGAAGTTTTTCCGTTGTGAGTTCAAAGCCTTGCCACTGTGCAACTACTTTGATCATATATTCCAAGTACTTATAGAGAATTTTGTAAAAGGTTGCCGTTGGTACAGAGACTTTTGGACTAAGAAGCCCTGGTCAAATCGAGACATAATTGAAGGATCCTGTGTGTAAATTAAGATTAGTCAAAATAAGATCTGTGAGAAATGGGTAAATTTAACCTTTTTTGCGAAAACCATGGACACAGCATGAAACTGACCAATTTTCTTCAAAACCAACTGCATGTGGTCCGCATCAAGTCCTACTTCTCTATCCGCCATTCGAAAACCAGTCCGATTCATATCCTCAAAAACGATGGTCCTCATTGGTTTCTTCAAAGCTAAAATGCATCTTAAAAGTAAAACATTTAAGATCATAAATTATTGGGATTTTATTACGAAGTTTACTTTGGTGCAAATTTGACATTGTTCATCAATATTTCCATACGTGGGATCACATCCAGGTAGATTAGTTTCTCCTTACTGAAAACATTTAATTCTTCCAGAAAGCCTTCCAAAGGACCCATGCTTTTTATTATCACAGAAGTCTCTTCCAATTTAGATTCGTTTCCCCTTGTAAATGATAACACAGCTTGATAGATCTGGCTGCAGTAGTTTTCCCCGTCGGCACTGCCTAGAGAAAAAACTATTTTTTTCGTTATGACTTTTGACTCGCGAAAGCCGTTTTCGAGAGCATCTTCAAAAAATTCTGTGTCGAGATGTTTAGGGGAACTAGTGCCGTTTTCAATGCTCATTTTGATACGAATATCAAGTTGCACGTTTTAGACTCGATTTATAAAATAATAATCCATTTTTAGTTTGATAAACATTCGAACTAAAAAGAATATTTCAGGGCTACCAAGCGGTATTGTTAACTACATACCTTCATTAACTAAGCTCCCCTGATGACTTACAGTGGTGTTTATACAAAATTTTTAGAGGATGATGTAAGCCAACCGCCCTGTAAGTGATACACTGTATGAGGCATATCTGTCAGTTAAGGGTGTGTTAATCTATTCACTCTTTTGCTTAAACCAAAGAACTTATTGGACACTAGATTTGTTTAAGAGCCAGCTTTCGACCAATATCGATGTTGTGGTGTTGTTGATAGTAAAGCCTTTTATGGTATTTTACTTACTTTAGACGTTTTATGTCATAGTTCATTTTATAAAATAAATATTTAGAAATAAAAAATGGCTATCGAAATGCTTTTAAGCTGCTTTCTGGTAACTCTATACTGACGAACCTTTTCATACAAGCAGCCCAATAATTTAAAGAAAACAGCAACCGATAACGGACTGTAGTGGAGTGTGCAGTCTAAAGATGTAGATGGTAGATAGCACGTCAACTTAATAAAATCAGCCAAAAAAGTTCTAAAATTTATCTATCTTCTTGTTTTATTTTGTCTGAACGTAATAAAAATATTCTTAGGCTAAGTGAAGGACAGAAGGCAGAAACAAATGTCAAAATCATGTGGATTAGGTTTCATGTATGTAAATGTAAATGTTTTGAACAACTATGTATACCAACAACTTGATCAGTTAAATTATTGAAAAAAAAAACATTCATAATTCAAAATGATTTTAAAATTTTACTGTCTAATCAATTTAAGAGGGTATTCTGGTAAAGAGTCATGAATTTCAGATGAAGTGTAGTAAAAAAAAAATAATATTCTTACCATCCATTTTTTTTTATAAATAATTAATTTACATTTAAGGAATGCTGAAAAAGAAAAAGTTTAAATAGTTACAAATTATAAAAACTAGCAGTTGGTGGAGTGAAGTCCAAAATGGTCTCGTGACCATGGCGACGATTCCAACACTTATAGCTATCAGAAAAAACACGAAAAAGATTTTTATTCTAGAATAATGTCGCTATGGTCGGAACTACGGAAAATTTTAAGCAAAAATTATTTACAAAACGGCAATTTACTGAAAAAAAAAAACAATGTTTTACCACTTTTTGAATGGAATGAATGGAATGAAATTTGATGGGCGTTATTTCGACCATAGAGAACACTACAACGAAAACTCTCAAAAAATTTCAGGTTAATCGGTTATATAGAACTCGAGAAATTGTGGCCATAGTTTTTTAAAAGTTAAAGTTTTGTTATAAGGCCGTGTTAGTTTGGATGCGTGGCAACAAAACACCTACATATATCACCGAAAATAATTTGAATTTTAAAAATTCGTGTGGTATGTAGGTATACACAAAATTTTTTTTTCTATCTCTTCGCCAGAAAACCCCCAAGTGGAGTTACATCTCACAATGTTAGCAGAAGGTTTAGGTTGTAATTGACGTAAGGACCGTAGAGATGTTTATATTTCTTGTTCAAGTTATTAATAATCTAGATACACGGTTAAACATTTTGGAATACTTTCTTATACAGTCCTTGTATTACAGCTGTATGCAATACCTATAGTCAAAATTAGTTTTTAATATTTCCCAAATATTTCTTACTTAATTGTTTTGTATTTCATTTTAATATTTCTGTATTAGGCTTACAATTTGTAATACAAAACCGATTAAAATGTAATCAACACGATTAAAAACAGCACTTTAGTTTTCAAATCTAATTATTCAGACCTTTTTTAAAATGTTAGGCCTATTTGCCATTAAAATTTAATACCATAGTTCTTAGCGTTCAACTTCTTCTATATTACAATTCACTAATCAGAGGTTATTTTATTGCTTCTACTATGTCAATTTTATTGCTATTCAGTATTACATTGGATTCAAAAGTTTGGTGGTACCCGCGTGGTGTGATGGTCAGCATGTCCGGATGTCAACCCAGATGTACTTAAGTTTTATTAAAAAAGCTTTCGAGAAAGACGAAAGACGTCATAGCAGATGTGTGGATGGTACAGTTATTCCAAGACCTAGAAATCCAATTCTTAAATTCTAAAAATCGCTAAAGGAAGAATCTTCCATCTACTCGTTTCTATTTTCTATAAATTTATAAAAATGAGTGTCTGAATTTATGTCACCTTTGGTACTTGACCAATCGGGGCGAAACTTTGGGAATATACTGTACGAACATCGGCAAAGGTTTTTAAGTTTGTTCGATTCCCATACTACCAAGGAACGGAAACGGAAACGGGAACAGGAACGGGAACCTGATGGGGAACCGATTTAAAAAATTCTTTCTATAATAAGATACTGCACGGAAAATTTGAAACTTTCAAGCAACCTTCAGCTGAGGACAGCGGATATCCCTGAGAATTTTTTTTGTATTTTTTTTTTTTAAATTTTTTTATAAAAAACGCTTGGAACAAGTTTGACCGGAGCAGCGTCGCGTCGGCGTCGGTCGGGCGGGTCAGCTAGCAAACAACACTCATAGAAAAAATGGCTCGTGAATTAATACTACTATTCTCTCATTTCATGACAATTTTAATTTCATCAAGCTTTTAAAAAATGAGTCGAAATTCCTGCAGTTTCAAAAGCTTTCCAAGTAAGCTATTATCTCAATAAAACACAAATAGAAAAGAAACAGACGATTTCTCAAAGCTCACATTTTACTCTTTTACGAACCGCTCACTTTTATCTAAACCTGCAAAAGTCATCTAGATGAAAGATCAGGATGTCTTTTGTAATTTTGGAGAGATGAAGAAAGTTTGAAAGCTTACCATTTAATCATGAACACAAAACAGCGAAACTGAGTGGTAGAGAGTCGGTTTAACATTATACAATGACAAAGTCTTACTCATGGCGTGATGGTTAGCATGTCTGCCTAGTTAACAGGGAGGTTCCCAATAGAGCAAAAGTGTTTTTCCACGGGTATCACTATTTGCGAGGACTCGGCAAGTCTTCCGATAGTAGATTCTATTCATGAGAAGCGCTTTCTTGATCAATCGTTCGGAATCGGCAAAAGATTGTTGGTCCCCTCAATTTCATCACAAAGGCATGGTTGTGAGAAATGCGCTAGGCCCTGGGGCCCCACCTCTGTTGCGCCACGCTTTCTATTTATTTGTTTAGGTATAACTACAAAGCTAACTAGAGAGAAAATCTCAAAAGTAAGAGTAAACAACGTCTACAAAATTCGGTGACTTTCTTCAATCCGAAAATTCTAAATTAATGCACCACATCATCCTAACAAGATACTTCTTCCCAAAGTTACGCGCCTTTTGAAATTCTTTCAAGTGGTAGATATAAATGTAGGTAGCCAATGAAGTCTCAACACTTGTAGACCACGAGCCCATTGTCTTTCAAAATAAAAGTTAAGTTTGTAAGAAAATCAACTGCAACCTTCTCTGAAGCTATATCAAATGCAAAGAAAAGGAATATTAAAAAAAAAGTGAATAGAAAGAAACACCGGGAAACCTTTACCTTAATCCGAAGACAATGATTTGTGATCCCTTCGTCGTAGTCTCGTATATTAATGTATATGTATCTGCTGTGTCGCCAATGTAAACCAAATGTCACTTATTCTCTCCATGTCCATTAAATACCTTTCAACAATTTTAAATTTACTGCCTCAGCAGTTCGAATGGGTGGCAGGCGCTGGTGCTGTTGTTTGTTCCTCTTGTACTCGTATAGTTATAGCCAAAAGGATGAAGATGACCGCCTGAGCTCCAGCCGAATGGATAGCAAAAATATACAGAGAGTGAAAGAGGCGGCCTCAAAACGTTGCGCGCAAAAATTATTATTAAAAGATATCGTTTTCTCGGTCGGTTTGCCGCACCGAAAACTCACACACACACTTCGACGCTTGTAAGCGGTGGCTAGTTGTCTCCGGTTGTCTGTTCCATATTCGCTCCAAACTAACGATAAAGGATTCCCATAGGATTCCCTGTCTTTTGGAATTTAAGGTTGACAACCACCACCATGGATTGGATTTCTCGTTTCATATGCAATTGAGTCAAGCACAAGCAGTGTGACCATCCGAGATTTAAGCAGCCGCTTCGAAAACCAACACAGAAGGATTTGCGGTGAAAGTAATGCAAATCACATCAGCAAGATGCTTACCCTAATTTTCCAAATCATTTTGGAAAGTATTTCCATAGTGGTAGTTTAATAACGCCACTGGTCACACTGCCACCGGATTAGAGTAGGTCTACTGTGGCAAGGTACACCGACAGCTTGCATTCCCTGCATTCTAGGTGGCTAAAGTCGGCAATCGGACGGACAGCCCAAGATATATGTTTTAGGCTGAGGTTGTCTCTTTGTTGGTGAAAATTTATGACCCATCGAGGTTGTGCTCTGCCGAGTGCTCTGAGGACGCTTCTTTATGCTCTATTATGTTTGTTGTGTGTGAATGGTGATGGCATCCACTGGGCAGGATACAGCTTTTCTTTGATCCAATTTCGGCTATAGTGTCTCTCCTTTCAAACAGCAGCGCGGCACACCAATGAAAACATCACTGGGGTTGACTTTCCTGACACCACCCACCTTTGTCGGCCTCGAAAGTGGTATTGGCACCATCCGTCTCCTCTCAACTGGACACAATGTTATGGAAATTTTATTCAAGACCAACCGATCCACAACTGAGTGACATCTCTGATTATTCATAACCAAAGATTATTTGTCAACGTCTTGACTGAAGTTCTCTTGAGATGCCGGTCTTTGGCGGCGCAAAGATAGTGAGCGGCTGTTGGACTCGAAAGATATCTATCGATGGACCTGAACATCCGTCGCATCGCGTTGTCCTATCGCCTAATGATTCCAATCTGCCAGAATTTATTGTTTCTTCGACGTTGGAGTTTATTCTTATGAAACTGCGGATGAATTTAGACGCTCCTGTACATCAATCAGGACTGGACAACAGGCAACACTGCCAAGGGAGTGTTTGTGTAACGCAAGCACAAGAAAAGAATGGCTTTCAATTAACGAGGACAAAAATTTATTGTTGTTTGTTGGGTTTGATTCTTAATTTCATTTGTTTGCCATTGAAGGGGAGATAAGGAGACTTTGGGTGCTTCTGTTCTCAAAGGTGGTCTCTAAGGCAGGGGGTGAAAAATGACTGTAATTTCAAAGTTTTTCCCCAAAAAAGTTTGCCGTTATTTCATTTGATGAAACTCTCTTTAGTTAATTAAGAAATGCAAATGCTTCTGATTGACTGTTACTTTTAGTTGGAAAGATTGAGTAATGCGGAAGGAGGGCGATGTGTGAGATATACGTGACGTAAAAGCTAATTTGAATTTATAAGATACTATGGTTACTTAATCAAAAGTTCGGCAAAGATTTGCTTGATTTGCTCCACGAGAAGTCAACATGGTTTTCGATTAACATCAAACAATTAAGAATGAAGTTTGTTTAATAGAAGAGGGTTGTTTGATGAATTCTAATGGTTTCCATTCGATTTTGTAAAAAGTTACAAAGCTGAAAATTTCTCCCGCGTCTAACCTACTGAGTTTCCTATCGGCATTCTTCTTACAACCTAATTTTTAAATAAATTATATTTGTTAGAACAACCGGAAAGGACCTTGAAAAGGGTCTTCAAAGAAAAACGACGAAAATACAATGAGAATGAGCAGAGAAAATGATGGTAAAAGAACCAGTTCAAGCCTTCAGTGTTAACACCTGCCAGTGAGTCAGGTAACTCCACAAAAGGTTGACTTAAATCGATTGATAACTAAAGGGTTGCCAATGGCCATCCCATTTCAAAAAGAAAAAAAATTATAATTAAAAACCTAAGCTCTCTGCGAAGCGCCTTTTAACTACGACGCCAAGCAAACAATCTGATTATGAGCAAGCGGATCTCTCTGCCGTACTCCTCCGGCTGCCTTTTAGATATTCTTTTATTTCGATCCAATCGGTGTTTATAAGAAGCAAATGGCCGCAAGCCCAAAGACTCAGAACCTTAACTTGCCCGCTTCCACAGCTAGAAAAACTTTTTGAACACGCGCAGAAAAACAAACTGGAGATCATTCTAGGATGCGAAGCAAATGTTCGTCACACCCTATGGGGAAGTAAGGACTAAACAAAAGAGGTGAGTTCCTATTGATTATATTATTTATTAAAGAAAACTTAAGCACCAAAACTAGAAAATAGGTCCTGGACATTACATTGTCTTCATCTCTCTCTTAAAACCTTGTCTATGACTGGAGGATGTCCTCCAAACCCTCCTGCTCAGATCATAGACACATACGCTTCAAACTAGACACAAACATAATATTTTATCCAACATATCGTCAAAAGAGAAAAACAGACTTATTAACTTTTTTTATTTGCAGAATGCAGCTTTGATGTCCCCTAGATTCCACAAAGTTCACGCGGCAGACAAGCCGGCAAACCTAGGTACCCTTACCAAGAAAAACGGCTCTCAGACTAAGAACTAAATAAAGGGTCCGCCATCTAACGCTTTTTTTTTCAACCAGTGCTTATTTCGTGAATGGTAGCACTTAGCTCATGTCTGATTTGACAGATAATTAGTTTTATCGGGAGCGGGTCGAAATGCTGTATTTTAAAATACTGTATGGTCAAAATACTGTATTATACTGTATGATACTGTATGTTCATAATACTGTATGGTTAATATACTGTGTTGCAGAACATATGCTAGAAAATAGTCATAGCTTTAGTTTGCAAAATTTAAAACTAATAAGAAATGTAAATAGCAATTATGAATTAGATGCTTTTGAATCATTTTACATATTTAAAAACAAAAATAATCTAATGAATAGTGATGATGGACCAATCAAAGATTCAATATTCAATAAAATTTTTAATAGATTCAACTCAACTCAACTGTAATTTTGTTTAGAAACATTTTTGTTTATTATTAGTTTTTTGACAAATAATTTAATTTAATTTAATTTTATAAATCTCACTGACGATGGAAGCATTGCTTCTGAAATGTACATCTGAGGAAATAAAATAAGTGTTTTAATTGTTAAAAACTTTACTAATCTTTTCATTTAATATACTGTATTTCAAAATACTGTATGTACAAAATACTGTATGATCAAAATACTGTAGTTCAAAATTCTGTATGCCAAATTGCTCTATGAGCAAAAGACTGTATCTCAAAAATCTGTCTGTAAAAAAACTGTGTTTTTGCATAATTCCGTTCTTAAACTTCCATTCCTTTATTTGTTTTCACTATCGATATATTCATTTTGAACATTTTACACTTAAATTTGCACAAACCTTTAAACTACTGAATGCATGAACGCGTGCTAGTTTTGACAGATTAATTTGTCTGTTGCAATTGCTCATGCAGTTGTTGATTATGATCAAAACAATTCACTTTAACATGTGAGAGAGATACTTACATATAATCAAGAAGGAAAAAATGAAATAGAGAAAAAAGGCGAAGATATAATTTGTTTTGTTCTTCTTTTTAATTAATTCAAAGACTAATGAATTGTCATAGGTACATGTAACTGTTCAAGGAAGTACATTGGATTATTATGGTAAAGAAAAATTGTTGTTGTTTTCAAAATGATGTCCTCTCCCCACTCATCTGGTCAATAGTCGTAGACAGCCTACTAACATTACTTGCAACCCAAGTCGTATATGCAATAGGCTTTGCAGATGATCTAGCAATTGTCATACAAGGAAACATTAATATCAAGAAGACTTCAGACAGCTCTGAACACAGTACAAAGCTATTGCTCAGATGAAAGTCTCTCCGTGAACCCCCATAAGACAAAAGACAGGTGCTATTGTCCCATTTACAAAAAGAAGAAACCTGAGTCTTGTAATACCCCCCCTCTCTATATAGGGAAACAATACCATTCTCAAATGAATCAAAATACCTTGGGATCATCCTAGACAGCAAAATGTCATGGAACCCCTAACTAAAACGCATTTCCAGCAGAGCAACCAAGCCCCTATGGACTTGTCGAAGCATATGCGGGAAAAACTGGGGTCTAAAACCTAAAATGATGCACGACCTATATAAGCTGGTAGTCAGACCAACAATAATAGTGCAGTCAATGAAGCATTTTAGGTCCGAATTTTTTTACTGTGAACCGATTTGCATGAAATTTTGGAATTAGGCTCATCTTACCCTTAAATTCAAAAGTGAAAATGATTTGCACACCGCCACTGCCCTGGGGGTGGTTGCCACCCCTTCTCGGGGGTGAACTTTTTTTTTTTGAAATAACCTCGGATATCAATAGAAGGCCTAATTTTAAGCAAAAAAACAAATAGAAAGTTTTTTGTTGAGTCCAATACTTTTCGAGTTATTGGCAATTGAAAATTCGCAATTTGTTTTTCATCTATTTATTGCAAATATCTCCAAAACTATACGTTTTATCGAAAATTTTATAAAGAACAAAATTATAGCAGGTAAAACATTGAAAAATTTGGTTTTTTATAAAGTATTCTAATAACAATATTAAGCTAGATATAAAAGATCAAAACCATTTTTTATTTTGTCTGAAATTTAATGGTTGTAGTCAATGCCATTTAGCGGCGAGCAGATGCATTTTATGCATTCTAATACAATAGAATGTTTTGTAGTGCTTGAAATAAGCTTTAAAATGAGCATTATTAAAAGTCTTTTGCACGTAAAATAAGTGAGCTGTAGTGCAAACAAGGGGAGCATCTAATGTTTTTTTCTTTTAAATCAATGGCTTTGATAAGTGCCATTTCCACCAAAATTAAATTTAATCGCATTCCGCCTAAAATTAAGTTTGTTATGAAGAGTTTGATAGATAGCATCAGTTTGGCTGCTTTTGGACACATATTTTTCAAAAAAGTCACGATAAAAAAAAAAAACAACAAATTTTCAAATTTTTAAAAACCCTACTTTTTTTCATAACATCTCAAAAATGACGACAGATACGTATAATAGTGTAAGAATAAAAAATGTTGGTATTTTTTTGACAAACAATTTGGTTTTTTAGTTTTTTCTGTCAAACAAAAATTGACGGAGATATGATTGGCAGCGCAATCACAGCAATCACAGCCTCTCTTAAATCCTTTAACCCTTCACCGTTTAAGCAAAAAATTGTTTACTATATATTGCAATCAAGCATGTTTTAGCTCTTTTAATTACCTTTACAGGGGTTTCTTACAAATTGTGATAGCATAAAAATTGAAGGAGTTATGGTCCAAAAACTCATTGATTTAAAAGAAAAAAACATTAGATGCTCTCCTTATTTGCACTACAGCTCACTTATTTTACGTGCAAAAGACTCTTGATAGTGCTCATTTTAAAGCTTATTTCAAGCACTACAAAACATTCTCTTGTATTAGAATGCATAAAATGCATCTGCTCGCCGCTAAATGGCATTGACTACAACCACTAAATTTCAGACAAAATAAAAAATGGTTTTGATCTTTTATATCTAGCTTAATATTGTTCTTAGAAGACTTTATAAAAAACCAAATTTTTCAATGTTTTACCTGCCTTAATTTTGTTCTTTATAAAATTTTCGATAAAACGTATAGTTTTGGAGATATTTGCAATAAATAGATGAAAAACGTGAACAAATTGCGAATTTTCAATTGCCAATAACTCGAAAAGTATTGGACTTAACAAAAAACTTTCTATTTGTTTTCTTGCTTAAAATTAGGCCTTCTATCGATATCCGAGGTTATTTAAAAAAAAAAAAAGTTCACCCCCGAGAAGGGGTGGCAACCACCCCCAGGGTGGTGGCGGTGTGCAAATCATTTTCACTTTTGAATTTAAGGGTAAGATGAGCCTAATTCCAAAATTTCATGCAAATCGGTTCACAGTAAAAAAAATCGGAGGTTGGGCCCTATTTTTCGCTTCATTGACTGCACTATAACGTACGCACTACGCAGCCGTTGAATGGTGGACAAAAACAAAAGAAATAACGGTAATCCAAAAACTAGAAAAGATCCAAAGATTGGCAACAACATGCATTACTGGACGTATGCGTACAACAACTCTAGACGTCATTGTAGCATTGTAGGACTACCTCCAATTCACCTCTTCATAAAAATGGTAGCAAGACCGGCAACACACCGTCTCTTCCATCAAGGAAACATAAAATCACATCCAAACCTGAAAAGACATCTGTCGATAATGGAAAGTCTAGAAGAACTTAATAGCTTCAGTATGTGCTTGGATGCTATTATTCCCATGTACAACTTCAAACTCAACTTCTCCATTGTCATCAAAGCCTCATCCTTCAAGGCAGGACAAGAAATGGAAACTGTTACAGGTTCTGGAATTTTCAGCGACTTCTCCCAGAACGAATTTCTCAGTAAGTCTGAGTAGTCACTAGTTCATTTTTTAAGCTGAAGTCTTTGCCATTAACGAATGTTCGAGAATAATATGTTAATCGAACACGAAAAACAAAACAGTATTCATTTTCTCAGACAGCCAAGCTGCGTTAAGCTCACCTGTCATAAGATCCAGACTAGTCCAAGAGACAGTCATGTCACTCTCTGAACTAGCAAGGAAAAACGCTGTAATCCTCCAATGGATCCCAGCACACAAAGGCAGACATCTTAGCTAAAGACGGCGCATCTAAGCCATTCATCGGTCAAGAACCTTTCCGTGGTGTAAACAAAAGCACCTTCAAAAACATTGCAAGGAATATCTTAATGGAAGAATCATATAAAGCTTGGCATAACTCATCTGGCCAAACCTTTGAACTCTTTTTGTTAGAATATACTGGAAAAACAAACATCGGTAATCGATTTTTGTTTAGCAAGGGGAGGCTGGAGTTCTCATATTACAGAGTTTGAAGTAGGTCAACTTCCATATTCAGATCATCAACCACTAGTGCTCGAATTTGGTGTGGAAGCGGCAGATAGAGAAGGATCGATAGAACTGAAACTCTTACCAAAGATTAACTGGAAAAACGTTTACGGTGTAACATACAGACGAAACTTGGACACGATTCTAGCAGCAGAAACAACCATGACATTCAGCCAGTTAGAGGAATGTATAAAAACAGCATACCCGATGAAAAGACAAGTATCCGGAAAACGAACCTGCACCGTGCAGCCATGGTTTGACTCCGAGTGTTTGCAGGCTAGAAACCACTCATTTGCTTGGCTCAGATTAATGCGAAAGAGTCAAGGTGACGAATTCAAAGTGCACTACATTGATTGAGGCAAACAAACTGTACAAAAACCTATGTTGGAATAAGAAGAAGATGTACTTCGAAGAAAAAGCTAGGAACTTAGCTTCCTGTACGAGCTCCGCCGAATTCTGGAAAGATGTCCGTATAATAAACGATTGTAGACCTATCATAAGCAGAAGCCTGGATGCAGCAACACTTATGTCCCACTTCAATGTACTACTAAATCCTGCTTTTACTGCAAACACCGTCAAATTCGCCTCTCCCCGGTTTGAGGATGAATTACTTGACGCGCAAATTACGTTAACCGAAACAAAAGCGGTAATAAGAGAGCTCGACGACGGCAAAGCACCTGGTCTAGACCGAATTCCAGGAGAGTTTTACAAGCACGGTTCGGAAAGTCTAATGAGAACTATAACCAAATTGTGCAACGATATTTTGGAGAAAGGAGAAGTTCCCCAAGAAATGAAGAAAGCACTAATATTCCCGATATTCAAAAAAGGCGATAAGAATGATCCAAGTAATTATAGAGGCATCTCATTTCTTAATGTGACTTACAAAATTTTCGCAACCATTCTCCAACGACGTCTTACTGCCTGGAGCAACCACAACAATCTCCTCAAAGAAAATCAAGCGGGATTCAGAGCTGGCTACTCAACAGTTGATCACATATTCGTCCTTCGTAATATAGCAGAATCTTTTGCAGTGCAGGGGAAGAAGCTCTACGCATTTTTTGTGGATTTTAAAGCTGCGTTTGACACGGTAGATAGGAATTCCCTAATGAACAAGCCTTACAACAAAGGTTTATCGCACAAATTTGGAAGAGTCATCAATCTGTTACAAGACACGTGGGCAGCAGTTTGGGATGGGGAGACAGTATCAGATTGGTTCCAAACGAAGATGGGAGTGAGACAAGGATGTCCTTTGAGTCCCATACTGTTTACGTTATTCATCGACAATATAACGGATGGTTTACCTGGCGGAATCGAAATCGATAGTCTTAAGCTTAAAGCACTGCTCTTTTCGGATGATATAGTGATCCTAGCACAGTCACCCCAAACGCTACAATTGATGATCAACCGACTACAAGAATACTGCGAGATCTGGAACTTAATCGTCAACACAGATAAATCAAAGATCATGATCTTCAATAGAGGGAGAGGTAGAGTAAGAGCCAATGAAAACTGGCACTTCAACAACGGAAATTTGGAGATTGTCAACGATTTTAAGTACCTCGGTGTAATCTTCTCCAGCAATCTTAAACTAGATAACCACCTAGGTGACAAACTGATAAAAGCTAAATCCGCTATTAACTCCACATGGAAGATGTGCTTCTCCAATCAATACATAAGTCATAGCTCAAAATACAAAGTCTTCGAGGCGGTGGCAATATCAATCATGCTCTACGCGTCACAAGTATGGGGGAGCCACCAATTTGAGTCAGTAGAAAAGCTTCTACGTTTCTATTTAAAGCGAATATTCAGACTTCCACCTAACTCACCCAACTATGCTTTGAATCTGGAAACTGGCTTATCACCGTTATACATTAAAACTCTGAAACTACAAGCAGACTACGTTGTAAAGGTCTCAAATATGGAAGAGTGTAGATTGCCCAAAAAGATTTTAATGAAAACAGTGAGAAGCAAGATCGGTTGGTATGCAGAATGGCTACAATTAGCAAGAGCTTGCAATTTAGAACTAGATCTAGTCCATCTATTGAGCTTAAACTGGAAACAAAAACTCTACAGCATCATAGAAGCAACCGACAACAACATTAGAAACGACTACGAGAATGAAGCACGAGAATCCATTTATAGACAGATATATAACAGCCTTAATTATAATCTTCAGCAGACCAACTACTTTCGAGATGAAAATGATGTACAAACAATCTCAATGATTTTTAGACTAAGAGTTGAACTGTTGAGCCTCAACTACAGACCTCATCGAGATGACCTTCCAGTATTGTGCAATATATGTAATGAAGAAGAAAGAGAAGATGTATTTCACTTTGTGGGTAAATGTCCAACGCTACGGGAAACAAGACGGTTCTTCCTCGGAAGTAATGTGCTCTCAAGAGACCAAGTCATAAACCTGCTAAATGAACTCAACATCCATTTACTGGAGTACTGTAAAACGGCCTTATCCTATCGCGAACGAATCGTAAATGAAAACTTTTAAACAACACTTTTCGAACAAAATAAAAAACAATCAATTCATTAATAATTTTGATTGTATCTTTATAAAAAATACTTTTTTGAATTACTTTTACTATTCAATCATAAACTGTTCCAATCGGCAGACGGCATAGCCAAGCCTAAAGATTTTGTAAATGAAAAATGTAAATTACTTATGAATTGTCTAATAAAATCTTACTTACTACTACTTACTGGAAAAACATCAAAATTTCTACTGAACTCCAATAGGAAAACCATAAAAATTTGCACAGGACTACTAACCGGCCACTGTTCTTTAAAGAAACATCTTCACCAAATAAGGCTGCTAGCGGACCCCATCTGTTGACTATGTTTCGAAAGTGAAGAAACATCTCTGCACATTATTACGGCAAATACTTGACTATGAGATCATCCCCCTAGATAAACTCAAACTCATTCACCAACAGAACATTGCTAACTTTTGGTTCAACTCTGGGGCAGGAGAAATGCCCTGAAACCTCAGATGGGCTGACTCAATAGGTTTCATTCAGACACCGCAGTGCACAGAGCTGCGCAAGTTCAACCTGTCCCCTTAATCAATTTATCTATCTTTCTAACTTACAAGGCCTTTCTATGATTCTGAATTCAACTGGATCAATCCAAAGTCAGTCCTACTACACTCCTCTTCCCCTACCGCTGGTAGGGAAACAAATATTTCGAAAGTTCTCCTCTTAAAAATTGAAAAAAATATCTTAAGGACAAGTAGTAGTAAGTTGCAACACTTAAAGCTTTAAATCAACGAAAAACATCTACATCTGCTCTCATTTAAGGATACAAATTTCCATCAATTCATTTAAACACCATGTACTTCTTTTCGGAAAAAGAAAAAGAATCGCCCAAGACGATACCTAGACGAATATACCATGTGAGAAGAAGACAGATCTTAATAATGTGAAGTTTGGCACGTATCTGCAAAACCACAGCATACAAATGATTTCCAAGGAAAGGATCAAAACATTTCGAAAATACGTTCGACTTGACTATTCCTATTGTATATTAAACTCTGCCCAGCAAATGACTACTTCATTAGCATTTTGGGCAAGTGTTTGTTTGTGTGTTTGTATGCTTGTGTAAGAATATCCTGCGGCAAGCAATGTAGCAATGCCTTTCTGCCAAAATAACCATCACTGTCATCTTCTTGGGCTCCCCAAATTTTCCAAAGTAAAATAAAAATGACTGGGTGGTTGGCTATTCCTGTTTTTGTGTTTGTGTGTGTGTGTAAGGAAGAGGACTTAATCAAAGAATGAGAGAAATTGCAAATCCTTCAGAATTTTGTCTATTTGCTGACATAGTCAAATAAGCTTTTTTCGTGTTGTAAGTTGGTACGCTAACCAATGTAAAAGATGCGGGTGCAAAAACCCTTTTCTTCTTGACTGTCATCGAGAGCGAGACTGGCGACGACGTATGTATAGCTTCGGAAAAAAAATAAACGAAATAATCCTTAACAATGTAATACCCATCACCATACATTGCCACCACGTCTTAGAGAAACAGGAGCAGTTCAGGGCCATGTGTACTTGGAGTGAATGAAATCGAAAGGAGTCAACATATCCAACACTGAATAAAAACATGCGAATGTGATGAATAATTTTATTCCGAGCGCGTCCCGTTTTCGTATTCTTGCTCATAACGCGTGGCTTACATACCAAATACGGGTATGAAATTGGAATCGGTCCTTGCATCGCCATCGCCACCACCGCCGACGAAACTGACGTAAATAAAAAGAGGAAAAATCAACCCTGCTTTGACAACTTTATTCCGGCATCGACGTCCACAGGGAGTGTAGAACACGTCAATTGGAGAACCAGGGCTGGACCAAGGGGCAATTGGAATAAGTAAGGATGCGTATATTAAGCTTTTGTTTCGAGTTGTGATTGAGTACAACTTATCGTCGACATTCTTACAATTCTTGAATACCCTTGCACTGTACCTATTCTAGGAAAAAGCAATTCATTTGTCCCAAGGTCCTTGAGTCCGATTTCTTTGGTTTAGCTCATATTGGGTTTTGACAAAAGCTAAAAGTCGAAATGACTTAACTTTCTATACAAAAGTCAGCTTTCTAAAATCCTGTTTCGAAATATTGTGTAAATTTGTAGAGATCTCAAAATGAAGTTAAGTTAAATGCGTTAAGGTGAAGACAGTTCTTTATTTGAGTTTCTAAATCAAAATAAGTAACAATTCAAGTTCCGCTACAAATTTTTTTCAAACCATCGTGTTTTCAACACAATTCAGTAGCCTTTTCTAACCTCATCCCCATTTTTAGATCGGAAAACATGGCACTGGGCCCTGATTCTGGGGCCCAACTGCCACCAATCGGATCTGTCATAATCATCCCCATCCCTACTCCTCACAAACTAATTCTTCCGAAAACCGCGCAATTTTAGATTCGAAGCACGTTCAGGTGACGAACCTTTTAAATTTGGCAGTTCCGTGTGTTATATTAGTCGACATTTCAAAGGCATTATGACGATGGCAAAGACGAAGCTGAGGTGAGATCGGAAGTTTGCTTGCCACGTACAGCGTTTGTTTGCCTACAAAGAACTTTTTATGCATCCTCTGTATTAACTTACTTTTCCCTCTCTCTCTCTCTCTTTCACACACCGTCATCACAATAGACTTCGAGCTTGGATCAAATTTTTCGGTCTCAGAGGGTGAAAGTCTTTGGCTGCAGGCTCATTATTATTATTTAGCTACTCGGAGTGTGACATGGTTTACTAAACAGTACCTACCATCCATCCATCTCACCACTATACGTACCAGCAATGGCACCAGAAACTGCGCGACATCAGGGAGGAAGTGGTATATCTGTATACTACACAGCAGGTCGGACACAATGGCCGTTATGGCCCATCATTGACAATCATAATGGCGGTCATAAGCATTCATAACGGTGGCAATGGCGGTGCGGCGCGCGGAATGCGTTTCACAGTTGTTCTTCCTTGCCATTTGACAGGACTTCCGAAACGAATTCGATTTCGGTTTCATTTCACGCATCGGGTGACGAGAATTTGTTGCAGGATGCAGTTACAGGGGTGGCATGTGGCAGTGGCCGCCGTTATGGGTGGTTATGTGTCGGTATTAACTTCATTTTTGTAGAGAGTTAATCGATTACGTGCGGTACACGTGGTGAAAGGGATAGGGTCTTCCTAGAGAACATGATTGAGTGAATCGCTATCAAGTAAATACACAAAAAAAGTAAATAAATATACGAATCGTTCGGAGGCATTATGGGCGGATATTTTGAGGGGCGAATTTTTTTTTCGTTATAAATGAGTGTTGATAAAATTGCTACAGCCCAGACGATGGTCGTTAGATTAATCCTGCCATTATCCACAAAATTGAAGTTCAATACAATACCAAAGGATAAATGGTTGTTTTGTAGAATCAGTGTCGGTACAAAATAGAGTCTCTGATGAACTGACGTGGGTATATACGAGAAGTTTTGGTTGGAGAATGGCAATAAGAACATAATGGCTGGTTTTATGCTAAAGTCGAGTGTTTTAAATAGAAATTGAATGTAGGATCATAGGGGACAGGGACACCTCACCCAGGCGAAATAATAAGTAACAGCTTACTGCTTCAGGGCTAAGTATCAAGGAGAAATAGACAACGCAAAAGAACATTTTAACGACCTTCCCGCCAAAATTTATGAGTTGTGAACAAAATATTGCATTGCACGTGCACGAGCACGAGGGAATGCCTTATCAGTGCATTTCAGCCCCTGATGGACCAGGGCTTTAGTGCGTCTCTCCCAACCACCCCCATGATGAATTTAGGGCGGAACTACTACTTTCTATATCGGCTCATGGCAGCATTATCCTTTTTCACAGAGGACCTGTCAATAGCTCTCGAAAGGTGATACCAGACACGACCCCCCTCGTATTAGACCACCATTACAACACCGGTAGAAAATGTTAGGCATCAGGTGTTGTTGAAAGACGTACTCGATCATGAGACCAAAAGTGTCATATAAAGCACTTTATCCATTCATCCGGCATAGCAGTTCGATCATACTATTCACCATTCCAATGAATTATGCAATGGGCTATAAACGGCGATACATAAATAGAGTGAACCAATATTTTCCAGTTTATTTTTCATGATTAGTGCCTTATCCCGGCACTTTTTAGCTTATCAAAAAGCGAAACTTCAAAAAGACAAATTCCTGAAACTTTTTTATATGGAGAAAGATTTTTTAGCTGCCCTTGACACCATACGGATACAAAACTGGGTCTGGTCGTTTGAGAAGGTTTCTAAATGTATAGTGAACGGAATCATAAAATGCTTTGCTGCAGCTTTTTTCAACTTTTTATTTCCACGCACAGCTTCAACGGCTGATGCGGTTTGGGCTTGAGCTCTTTTGGAAAGGTTTGCTGACTTTTTTTTTAAAATACTGCTGGCATTTTTTAAAGAAAATAATAAGAACAATTGTCAGTTAAAAAATTAATGATTTCAAAAGTAAAAGCGGGAAAATGGTACAGGTACACAAAAACACAGCAGTTACGGTTTTTTTTTCGATACAAATGTGCTCACTTTTTTTGTTCGTTTTTATATTTAAAGTCTCAAATGGTTACCTACTGTGGATCTGAATAAATAAACGGAAAGCTTATGTCACCATTAAGGGCCTAGAGCGTGAACAAATGGGTATAATTTATGAATTTTTTTGTGACTCAACAAATAGATCAATCGAAAATCTGTGAGAGAGACGTTCAATAATTTAGGTTTTAATATACAAAAACGAACTTTTTCGTGTCAATTAAATTCAAAATGGTGGCTATTCAGCATTTCTTCGAAGACGTCCATTTTATAGACGGGTCCATGGTCGAGGATGTAACCTCTTTAATTTTGGTCCTGGAACAAAATCCCGAACATTTTTAGTTTCTATATAACAACAGCAAGAGACGTACGTATAATTTTTTTTTCGATATTTTTTTTTTCGCGAAATGGTGCACGTTTGAACAAAACATTAAAATGTTCACTATAAAAAAACCACTAAATAGTTGATTTAAAAAAAACTATTCAATATAAAAAAAGCCTCCGTACTTCTTCTTCTTCTTTCCATTACCGGCGTTACGAGTAGTGATCTTGAAGCGATCACAACTCTCCCACTTTTCTGCTTCACACTAGTGATCCGCCTGTGGGGTACGCCACGTTGACCTCAGAAAGCGTCGGCAAGCCTCCCAGTTTTGGATTGTTCCATGTCTGAGGCCAACCAAATGCTGCTGTTTTTGCAGTTGCTTGTAACAGGAGTGTTTTGGCCTGCCTTTTATTTTTCGTCGCGACTTTGTTGAAACGTTGTACGATATTGCCTTTTGGACGGGGTTCTGCGGATCTCTCCTCCGTACGTCTCCGGAAAAAGGTACATATTTCGAATGTCCTGTCAAAATTTCGTAAAGACCGGTGAAGATTAGCTCAAGTTATGTCTTCGGCCAGTTCAAAAAAAGTGTTTTCGAGAAAAACGCGTTTAAAGTTTTAAGTACTATAAAACCATATGGCATACCTGAGGGGCGCTGCCGCAGAATGGAAAGTTTGGGCATTTAGACATTTTTGCCGGCATCCATCCTTTGGTATGCTATTTTTAAGACCCTAAAATACCTTTTAAGATAAAAAAAAATTTCGGTTTCTTCAAAATTCTAGATCAGCTTCCAGCCTTAAGAAATCTAGAAATCTGAAAAAAAATCGATTTTTTTTTCATCTCAATTCTTAAAAAATAAAAGGATTTTTAAAATTTATTTCCGAAGTTATATCCGTCTTTAGACGTGGAATCGGATTACAATCTTTAAAATCTTTATTCACTCAAAAGTGACTTTTGGAAGTATGTATATGTATACAAATCGTATATGTAGTTCTTTTAAAATGGGGCAGATATTTAAAAAGTGAAGGGAAGTTTCTTTTTCTTGAATATTTTATCATAATGAACAATAAATGTTTCGGTCTTTGTGGAATGGCTTGTAGAGCTAGTAGTTTTCTCCTCTTCCGAAAATTGTTGCAAATAAGCTATTCTCGTCCGTAAAATAATTTAAGCTGTTTGAGTTATACTGGGGCCTCAGAGACATTGCTCTCCGTGACTAGCCTTTAGCTTCCTAAATAAAATCTGATTTTATTTTCAGATCCAAAACCTTAAGATAACTCATAAGTGTCCTTTCTTATAGATAAACGTCTTCTTTATCTTACCTTGGAAGTGAAGCTCCACAGAGCAGGCTATCTCCATTTCCTATTTTCCGAACCAACTTAATATGTACTTGCGTATGCAATGCTTCGCAAGTACCCTTGGTATTCCATCCTCAGGATATATGAGTGTTTTTAAAATAAGTTGTAGGTGCATTAATAAAGTAAATAAAAAATTGTTGAAAGATCAGTTTCTAAAAAGGAGCATTTTCCAAGGTATCTGTGGAAAAACAATTTTTTTTTTTTTTTTGAGGAAAAATCGTTTAAGTTTTTCTACTTCATTATAAATCTTCATAGATTTGGGAGAAGCTTCAAAAATGTGTTAGACAGATCTTTCCCTGTTGAATTAATTGCAGGTACTGGTTCTCCTAGCTTATTCTGATAATAATTTTTTGGATTTAGGTTTGGTGTTACTATCATACCACGATAGTTAAATAAAAAAAAATTAATTAGAGACTCAAAAACTATTTTTTGAAACAACTTAAACTAACATTTTAATTGAAGAACCATGCATACTAACCTTCAAATGCAATAGTATGTGATTGTAAGTGGCTTAATTGCTTCTAAAATATTAATTTAGGAATATAATCCTGCCTATAGACCCCCTCCCATAAATTTTTTTTCGTGTCTTGGCCCCACCTTAC
Source organism: Melanostoma scalare (assembly GCA_949752695.1). Classification (NCBI taxonomy): domain Eukaryota; kingdom Metazoa; phylum Arthropoda; class Insecta; order Diptera; family Syrphidae; genus Melanostoma; species Melanostoma scalare. Next base: position 3,447,970 of record OX456985.1, read on the forward strand.
TGCAACAACAACTGATATTCTTGGCGAACACCAATCCTTTTTTCAAACCATTCTGACATTTGTTCGCCGTCCTATACTGTCGATGCAGTATCTTCATTCATATTTTTTAATAATTTTAGGACTTTAGAAGACATGCTAATTAAAAACAGCTTGTGTAATAGTGCTTCTCGATTCATGTTGTCAAAGGACGCCTAAAATCTATGTATATGAATACTGCATATAATTCTTTCCTATTTTTTAAGTAGTGATCTACAATATTTTTGATCGGTGAAGGTAATCAACTGTTGAGTATCTTGCACAAAATCCTGCTTGAATCTCACTAAGTAATTTGTTTTTTTTTTTCCACCCAAGCCTTTTTAGCATAATACATAATATGTTTTCGAGTTTATATATTCTAAAACACTTTAGCTACAATAGGAAATTTTTCTTTAAAAAATATTTGTTCGGCCATTTCATTTCAGACAACCCCAAACTCATCTCAACGGGATGGCAACAGAATTGGAGACACCCACATCCCACTATCTCGCCGCAATCGCCCCTCTTAATACCTTCAAATCTGATCAACTCTATACCGCACAGTCAATTAAAACTCCGAAATGTTTCGTTCTTCCTTTGAACAAACAATGGCCAAAGAGTAAATGTTCTATGCAACTCTGCCCATTCATGTTCGAGCACCATGTGATCACCTTTAGACATTTGACATCGCCGAAGCTCCCAATCAACTCTCCGCACCAAATCCTATGTTTCCTCGTCTCAATGGAACTTCTCTATTTCCCTGACGTGCTCCTGTTATTTCCAACCCAAGATAAGTGCTACAAAAAGACAACACAACTAGCAAGCTAGGTTATTCTATACATTCAGCCATGCGAATCCCTTTTTGGGTGTTCCCTTAGGCCATTCAGCTGGTGACGGTGACTACTTAATGCATGTTCGAACAAAAGAACGAGAGCTCTTTTCGGAGCCCTTTGGAAATAACAACCAAAGGACATAAAGCGCATCTTGGTGCACTAGCAAGTCAACATATGTACATCCCATACACTTGTGAAGGAAGGAAGACTTTTTCGTTCCGGCGATGACCAGGCAAACACAAACACAAAACGATGAAACAGCAATGAGCCAGGCGGACAATAACACAGATGAGATGTACGACTATGCAAACGATACACGATCTCCCAATTTTCAAATGAACAACTCTGAACGGTATCCACTGCGTAGTTTGAGCATAGCGTGAAACGTTAAATCTACGTAAAAAATTCACAAATAGTTAAATATGAAATCTTATTCAGGTCCAGGTTGACCTCAAAATATTGCCTTAGTAAATTAATGAGCTGTGTTAAGGGGTAAAGTAAAGGTAATTCATTCGCACACATATGGGCTAACTAAATATCTGTTAAGTAAGTTTCAGGATTTGCATACTTTCTCTATCACCATTCATCAGAAAATAATTGAATTAAAAAGTCCAAAACACTTAAGTCCTTTCTGCTTTCGCTGTATTCAACACATTTGCATAGAACGGATATGATTTAGAAAATAGTCGCTAGTAAATCGCTTGAATTACTGCCTTTCCTAAAAAATTTACAAATGGCTAATATATTCGCCTAAAAACCAAAGAAATGGGGCATGTCCATTCTCGGTATTAGAAGAAGTTGTACTCTGTGCTTAGCTTCACAACAGGCGTGTCCACCATCAGTTTTTTTTGCAAATCACCTTATTCCCAATCCCAATCGTGTGATGATAGTGAAATGCCATTTAGTGGGAGAGATAGATCCCTGTTGGGGCCACAACACGTTATAACACTTAATCATTGGGAAATTCAATAAAAACAAACAACATTTCCCCAAGTTACACAAGCGAAATAAATTAGGAATGTCAGAGTGTAATGGCAGAAGGAAAACATTACCTGGCTTCCTCCTTAATTTAATTTTAATTCCAAAGTTCCTTCTTGCAAGATTTCATCACTTTCAGCTGTCCAATTGCGAACGAACGGGACTAGCACCCTTACACCCTTACACTCCTTCCTACACCCCTTGAGAGAAAACGAATTAAGAACATCTCCTTTATTGTTTCAATTTATTACGAGCGAAATAACATAAATTTAATTTAAAACAACGCTCCGAACTCGAATACACTACAACAACAGCAGCAGCCGACGGACGCGGTGTTTTCTTGCCGCCACGAGATGCCACTGAACCTGAACGCTGAACCGGAGCCATCATGCATCAATGACAGTCCACATGGGCGAACGGCGAAATATACCTAGGGGTGGCAAAAAATCATCCCATTTTTGCATTCCAATTTCATGAAATTAAAGCCGTCCATAAAATTTATCAAAGTCACACCCGCCGAATCCTTAAGAGGAATGCGGGGAAACTTGAAGGTTGGAGATAAGAAATTTCTGTGCTTTTCAATGATAATGATGCCAATTTGGACACAAGGGGGTTGAGATGGCTGTTGCTTTTCTGTATATTATTGTATTGCTTACTCGGATTCAGAAGACGGGGCTCATGGTTTTCATCAGAACCGAAGACCAGGAGTGGATTTTATTACACCTCATTTAAAGGAGCTCGTGGAGGCTGGGTAGACTGGTGGTGGATGGCGGTACAAGCGCGCTGGAAGGACACTTAACGAATGAGCAGTCATTTTTATTAGCTCATTGAGTGCATTCCGCTTTTGTAGTTTTATTACCATTATTTGGACTGTTGTTATAACTTTAATGAAGATAAGGTTACAGACAGTGGAAGGGGCTTTTGTGTATGTGTTTGAGTCTAGCGGGAGTAATGCTTTCTAATTAAAAGTTTAATTCCATTTGGTTTATTTATTATGGAAGCAAGAAAGAAGTGTAATAAGTTTAAGAAATAACTTTGCTTATCAAGCTAGAGTGTTAGGTGTCTAAAGATGTAGTTTTAGTACAAACTCGTTTCAAAAGAACGGTGGCAGATGCATTGATTTTATAACAGGTCAAAATTATACGCACATAAATAAAAGTACCAATAAACCCGACCGGTTGGGAACATGCCAAGAATCGTACACGTTCGTAGGAGTGAAAATCGAATTTTTAAGAAGTGCAGCGAAAAATTCCAATCTCTTCCTCTTCCTCTTCCTCTTCCTCTTCCTCTTCCTCTTCCTCTTCCTCTTCCTCTTCCTCTTCCTCTTCCTCTTCCTCTTCCTCTTCCTCTTCCTCTTCCTCTTCCTCTTCCTCTTCCTCTTCCTCTTCCTCTTCCTCTTCCTCTTCCTCTTCCTCTTCCTCTTCCTCTTCCTCTTCCTCTTCCTCTTCCTCTTCCTCTTCCTCTTCCTCTTCCTCTTCCTCTTCCTCTTCCTCTTCCTCTTCCTCTTCCTCTTCCTCTTCCTCTTCCTCTTCCTCTTCCTCTTCCTCTTCCTCTTCCTCTTCCTCTTCCTCTTCCTCTTCCTCTTCCTCTTCCTCTTCCTCTTCCTCTTCCTCTTCCTCTTCCTCTTCCTCTTCCTCTTCCTCTTCCTCTTCCTCTTCCTCTTCCTCTTCCTCTTCCTCTTCCTCTTCCTCTTCCTCTTCCTCTTCCTCTTCCTCTTCCTCTTCCTCTTCCTCTTCCTCTTCCTCTTCCTCTTCCTCTTCCTCTTCCTCTTCCTCTTCCTCTTCCTCTTCCTCTTCCTCTTCCTCTTCCTCTTCCTCTTCCTCTTCCTCTTCCTCTTCCTCTTCCTCTTCCTCTTCCTCTTCCTCTTCCTCTTCCTCTTCCTCTTCCTCTTCCTCTTCCTCTTCCTCTTCCTCTTCCTCTTCCTCTTCCTCTTCCTCTTCCTCTTCCTCTTCCTCTTCCTCTTCCTCTTCCTCTTCCTCTTCCTCTTCCTCTTCCTCTTCCTCTTCCTCTTCCTCTTCCTCTTCCTCTTCCTCTTCCTCTTCCTCTTCCTCTTCCTCTTCCTCTTCCTCTTCCTCTTCCTCTTCCTCTTCCTCTTCCTCTTCCTCTTCCTCTTCCTCTTCCTCTTCCTCTTCCTCTTCCTCTTCCTCTTCCTCTTCCTCTTCCTCTTCCTCTTCCTCTTCCTCTTCCTCTTCCTCTTCCTCTTCCTCTTCCTCTTCCTCTTCCTCTTCCTCTTCCTCTTCCTCTTCCTCTTCCTCTTCCTCTTCCTCTTCCTCTTCCTCTTCCTCTTCCTCTTCCTCTTCCTCTTCCTCTTCCTCTTCCTCTTCCTCTTCCTCTTCCTCTTCCTCTTCCTCTTCCTCTTCCTCTTCCTCTTCCTCTTCCTCTTCCTCTTCCTCTTCCTCTTCCTCTTCCTCTTCCTCTTCCTCTTCCTCTTCCTCTTCCTCTTCCTCTTCCTCTTCCTCTTCCTCTTCCTCTTCCTCTTCCTCTTCCTCTTCCTCTTCCTCTTCCTCTTCCTCTTCCTCTTCCTCTTCCTCTTCCTCTTCCTCTTCCTCTTCCTCTTCCTCTTCCTCTTCCTCTTCCTCTTCCTCTTCCTCTTCCTCTTCCTCTTCCTCTTCCTCTTCCTCTTCCTCTTCCTCTTCCTCTTCCTCTTCCTCTTCCTCTTCCTCTTCCTCTTCCTCTTCCTCTTCCTCTTCCTCTTCCTCTTCCTCTTCCTCTTCCTCTTCCTCTTCCTCTTCCTCTTCCTCTTCCTCTTCCTCTTCCTCTTCCTCTTCCTCTTCCTCTTCCTCTTCTTCTTCCTCTTCCTCTTCCTCTTCCTCTTCCTCTTCCTCTTCCTCTTCCTCTTCCTCTTCCTCTTCCTCTTCTTCTTATTCCACTTCTGGAAAGTATTTCTAAGTAGTTCAAGCGGAACACATTCAAGTATCTATGGGACTAAATGAGCTCATTAGCACGCCTAACTTCGGATTGCTAAACTGTCCAAATAGAAGAACACAATGATTCGTACAAAGAAAACCACCCATCACAATCGCAAAGCACATTCTTCACGCTAGTTGGTCGTACTTTAAATACGAATGATTAAATTCGTAACCGTTCCAAGTTTTTGCCTACTGCTCCTCTACGCATATAGGACGAAACGAAAACACACTCAGAGCGTTTCAAAATCCATCAATGATAAATGCAGGAAGCTTTCGAATGATTGCATCCGCGTATATTGAAAATAATCAATTCCTCTGAAGCCAGCAAAAGTGTGCATGCCTTTGTACCAAAAATATTCCAACTGAACGAGCTCCCTGAAAAACAGAATATCGCAAACGGTTCCAGATATATGCACAGTCCTTACTGATCAAGGTTGGCCCATCACGGTTCCAGATATATGCACAGTCCTTACTGATCAAGGTTGGCCCATCCTATCAACGCACCATCAAAATTTCAAATGAATTCTGAATTTTTAGTTCAGCTTTTTGCACTCCAAGGACGAAAGGTTCTAGATACCTGTGCTAGTGATGATGACTATGATGGTTGTTTGTGTCTGTTTGAGCATCAATTGCACAGAAGTATGTAATATGTTGCGGATGTATGCACTTTTCTATTCGCATATAGAACGCGTCATGAACGATGTGCTCCCGTGAGATGGAACACGACGACGACCATGTGGCGTAGCCGAGTTTCACAAAAGTAATTTTGTATTCGCAATGTCTCTTTTTGAGAGGGGTGCTTTTTTTAGTTCGACTCTATTTTGTCTATTTGAATAGTTCTGGCCGTTGTGGTCCATTGCTGCTCGCAGTAGTTCCAATGGAATTTTCGTCAGCTTATAGTGAAGCAAAGTGTAGTTTTTGCCTTTTCTGATTTAACTGGCTTGGGCGTTAGTACTCAACACAGAACTACCGGCAGGAGGTGTTCCAACTCCAGCACAAATCATTAGTGAAGTTTTTAAAACCCACTCGACTGCGAATTACAATCCTAAATTTGCATTTAGCGGACTTTATCGTGTATCGTAAAAGTTCGTTTTGTTTAATTGCTCACCTGGGCTGTCAGTGTCAGTGGTTGCTCACTTCCAACTCTGCACAGAAGGGCTATTAACATGATTGATGATTGGCCGTTAAAGTTCTTCAGTGTTTTGCGAATGAGCCGCTATTCGAATGTGGACTTCAAATAGTTCGACAGAAGTTGGTTAATGTTAAAATTCCAAGCACCCGCGGATCTGCGTTATGAAATACACTTTAGGTACTTAAGTACTTAAGTGATCTTAACGTGACTTTACTCGTACCTATCGCCATAAAACAGCACCCAATTATGCTCTAACGAAAGACTTCTATATCCTACATTAATTAAGGACTCGTAAATTTTTTACAATCACACTATCTGTATGATCTTAATAGTCAAAATAGCTCCAAGGATCAATCGATTGGCTAGACTAATAATAATAACTTTTCAAGAAGCTGAGTAAATTAGAAGATATTTAACTATTCTCAAGTGCCTCTCTTTGGTGCAAACTAAAATTGAGTTGATGATCATGAATCAATGAATGTATCAATCGATTTACTAACGGAATGTGAAATTAGTAGTGGGAAACTTCTAAAAGGTGATTTTTTAAGGGGTTGCATGGATGAAATATTTTATTCAAACTTGTTATTGCCTTTAAGATACACACTGAAAAAAATTTTTTAGAAAAAAAAAAAAATGTTCAAAACTCTGCCATTGCACAGTGGTTCCGCTCTCGAACAAAGGCGGCCATAATTACTTACACACTTGATAACGTCTAAAAATTTTTTTTTTCAATTTTTCCTCAAATGATTTGGACTCTCTGATTACGAACGAGTCATCAGTTTTGATGTATCTCAATGTCTTGAAATAAAAGCGGTAAAAGGGTTCAAGATCGGTTAGCCTAAGTTTAGCTATTGAGATTTAAAAAAATCATGTAAATGGTATATTTTCTATATTTGCCGAAATATAAATTTTCTTTTCTTAATATATGTTTGCATATTATATAGATCTTATTACAGTATGTTCGTACATTGTGTAAAAATTAAACTCTTAGTAAGAGACAACTAGCTATGCAAGAGTGCTAGTATTCAAATTATGTTTTTTTTTTTAAATAAGCTTTTTTCGAGAAGTGTTTTGTGTACAAAATATAGGTATATATAAATACGTCGGTAGGTAGGTAAATATTAAAAAAAAAACTAACTATAAAACGGAGGGACCATTTTTAGAGGTCTGTCAATAGTGTTTTCTATTCCTTAGACCTTACCTTATTTTCGCGTCAAAGCTGTTTAGCTATTTTTAGCCAAACAAATTTATCGATACGTATTTTTGTAGGAAATTAAATATCCTTTAAAAAAGATAATTTTAAAAGTATTTGCCAAGTTTTCAAGCTTGAAAAACTTGTACATATGTATTTTTAATTTTTCACTTTTACTTTGATTTTTTTTAATTTACGAACAAGTCAATATACGAGGAATTACAAACATGTTTCATAGAGAAAATGTTCTACAAAAAAGGTGTTTTAAAAATTTTCAATAAAGGACTTCCTTCAGAAGCTATTCACGATTAAAGTTGAAAAAAATAATAAGTTCCTTAGGTCGCCAAAAAATTCATTAAAAATCAATCTACAAGTTTCTGCAGCTAATTGAACGTGCACAAAAAAGTACATTTAATATCCTTTCTGACAATATATAACTTTTTGGGGAAGTTGCGGGGCGTAACAGTTAAAAGTTTATGGCAAATAACATTAACCTTTTCTATTTTTTTTTCTATCCAGGCCCAATTTATAAACGTTAATATTAAGCCTAACAGGGTCGAACTAGGGATGCTCATGGAAAAAAAACATCGATGTTTTATTCGATGTGATGCATCGTAACCTTACATCGATGTTTGTCGATGTATCGCATAAAAACATCGATGTTTTCGATGTATCGATGTTTTTTGAACAACCCTTACCCAGACATACTACCAATTACGAAATGTGTGTTTTTAGGTTCGTTCGTTGAACTTTACCTAGGGTTAACCCAGGTTTTCTTGAGCCCCCTATGAGATGTCAAAAAAAACCTAGGTTTTCCAGTCCTTAAAAACCCTAAGCAACAAAATCACCACACATTACACATACCACTCATTTGACAGCCCTCAACTCGCCCCAGCAAAAAACAATGGCGAGTAGAGGGCAAAACCAGGTCAACCCTAGGCCTAAAAAACACACAGTTTGACATTCAGGGCGACTTAAAGTTTCCCAAAAAATGCTATGTGGTGACCCCGACCCTAGGGCTTCAACGAACAAACGTTTTATTTCTAGCGGTTGATTTTCCTCGCTCTTTTACATGAATTAATTCTTCAGACATGAATTAAACAGAATACTGAAAACTGAAATCGATTCGGTTAGGTACTGTGACTGTGAGTTGTGAGTTTCTATTGTACGATGCATTGCTTTATTCACTATGGATCGAATAATAATGAAATACTCCATCCCACTGATACATAAATTGAAAGAGAAGAGAGCATGTGAAATAAACTATAACTGTAGATTTGGCACTTTGGGTGAGTCTTTTCAATGCTTGCTTCATTCGATACATCGAATAAAAAAACATCGATGTATCGGTAAACATCGAAAGGGTGCGAAACATCGCATTTCTTCGATACATCGAATAGTAAACATCGATGTTTTCGACTAATCGATGTTTTTGAGCAACCCTAGGTCGAACACTTTTCGACTCATAAAACTGTTAATCCTTGTGCTGATATTTTAGCGTTTTAATTTTTTTTTATTTTCTACGTATTAAGTTGCTTTATCTCAATTGTAAGATTTGAAGATTTTAGCAAAAGGATAAACAATTTTATGATAAACAATTTTATGAGTCGAAAAGTGTTCGTTTCGGGTGTTACCGTGGATTGACCCAACACTGACTATCAAAAAAAAAAAAAAAAGTCGGTTCTAACTTCCAATAATATATCCACAAAAAAGATAAGAAAACCTTAAAGCCAACAAATGAAGTCATATTAACACTTGGAGCACTAAAATTCAAATGTCATGTGTTTGCAATACTATAACTTTGAAAATCAATAGTTAACGGCATTTAGGTTTTCATTTATAATGACTTTAGGATATTTTCAGCTTATTTGAATGGTTTTATTTAATATGACCGTTGGAATGAATTTTTTTTAATTTTGGTATACGGTGGAACCACAGTGCATTGTGACGTCATTTCCGGTGCTCCCTCGGAAAAAGGTGCGTTCTCGTTGACAGCAGAACTCTTTACAGGATAATCCAAAATGAAAAAAAAATTCGTATTTTAGTTAAGACTATAAACTTGAATTTGGACGAAGGAAAAAGAAAAATGTGAAAACTAGATTTTTGGCAGACTTTCTTACAAATATTGCCCCGCAGCATTTTTATCCTTGTAAATTGTATTTCGAAGACCTGTAAGAAATTTCATTGAGATCGGTTTGGTAGTTTTCGAGAATTCTTGACAACCGACTATGAAAACACAGTTTCGAGAAAAACGCGTTTAAGCGCATAAAAGTGGGTTTGTAACATTAATTAAATTGTCGATTCCTAGGCCATAGAGTAAAGTACCTTTTGCACATGGTTTTTATCTGAATTTCGGGCATATTCGTGGGCGTTTGAGCTTCCCAAGAATGTATCTCCGAAACTTTTGTTCGGATCGACTTGAAAATTAAATATAATATTCTCGATTTCTTGAAGCATCTGAGAAAATATAGAAAAAGTGTTTTTGATGGTAAAAAATTTACTTATCTTTCAATTATTAGATAAAAAAACACGTTGGAAATCTCAACTATATAAGACTCATCAAGCTGTGAAAGCCATGCGGCCACTCAAGCGTTGTTTTTTTTAATCAAATAAAAACTCAAATTTGCATCACACATTCAAAACTTTTATAGAAATCAATAAATTGGCTTGTAAAAATGACTTCATGTAAATGTTGTCCGAGGCTACGCTTCAAATTCGGAAGGTCCAATTTTGCGTAACTTTTTCGAGTGTTTGGGAGTGTGTTTTGTTATCCTGTAAGGATTCAATCGTGTTCGGCTTGTCCACAAAGACTGATGACTTTACATAAGAATTAATCAAGACGTGTTAAATCGCATGATCAAGCCAGCTGCTTACCAAATTCATGCGAAAACAATCAGCGCCACTAAAAAAATTAAGCTTAACTGAGTAGTGTTTCCTAATTCCGGCCTGCGCCAGTAGCCGCCCATTTAAAAGAAAAACGTCTATATTAAGGAAACTACAATCTGTACTCCTTCTTAATTGGTTTTCAAACGATTTGTCGTACTTTTCTTTACATCCACAAAAAAATGTGTGCGCAGCTGCACCACAATTTTCAAGTTATTGACCCAGTTTTGGCACGACTTCGTAGAGGACGGTGACTACGCAGATTTATAGTAATATTTGTTAGTGGAAATTGTTCGGGAGTTTAGATTTTGTGTCATAATTTTTGAGGCTAGTACTTATATGTATGGTTTTTCTATGAAATGTTTAGTATTTTAACAAAACAAAACTGACAAAAGTGGAAGTAAGTGCGTATAGTTGTTTTTATTGAGGGCCCCCTCTAAAAAGGACACACTTTTTTTGATGTTGGCTATTTTTGGCCAGGGTGGCCGGAACGCTTTAGCAAAAGAGACGAAAAGAAGAAAACACGAAAACGAAAAAAATCTCGAAATGTCCAACGTGTGAGGAAGATGTCAGTACAGACGTGGAAGACGAGGGTGGTATCACTTTAAGTGTACCTCCTTGTCCCACTACATATCGTCCAACGATGCTCTAATAAGCAAATTCGTCTGTCCATCATGTGATGATTAGTTTAAGATGATATTTTTAATGAATTTAATAAATTTTCTTTTTTTAATGAATTTAATTAATTTTTTTTTCATAGTGTTAAGTGTTTCCAAATAAAGTTGATTTTTCTTTCTATGTCAATAATCTTAAGAAATAAGCCTTTTGTTGAATTGCTATGAATTGTTTTTGTTTTTATTAAAATAGATATGTTTTGAATTGTTGTTTATAGTTCTTTTCAACGGGGTGGCCTAATATAGGAGCATCGGTTGCCGGATTTGGGCGGCTACTGGAAAGCAGGAGTTTTTTTTTCAGAAAATTTCAAATAAAATCTGCTTAATATTAGTTAAATAACTTTTAGTGGTTGAGTATGGATAAACAAAAAAAAAATTGACCAAATCGGTTAAGAATTGTAGATGTTAGAAAAAATTTTGTGACAAAATATTCTTAGGGGGCCGGCTACTGGTTCCACCACCCTATTTGAATAATAAAAAAAAACTAGAGCTACGCTAACAGTTCTTTGAATTGCCATAACAACTGAAACTGTGTAACCTTTCTGCTTCAGATTGTCGAGATGGAACGTGAAAAGAGATAAGAGAAACAAGTTTTTTAATTAAAAATCGCATCTTTATCGAGCCCAAGCGGCCAGCTTAAACCAAAACCATTCAGCAATAAAAGTGTCTATCCTCGTGTAAACAAATTCATACAGACAAAACTTAAGCCCCTACCGACTAAGAAGTTTGATTAAAATGCTAAAAATAAAAAAGTCTGCAATGGTAATACACCAACATTATTTATTGCTCTAATTTACCGTTCATTAAACTTTGATCATAATTTACGACTCAATAACATCAGCGCGTATACCGCTACCGCACCATGGCTTGGGGTGCGATAAGGCATCCGTGACCAGACTCTGCCACCAAATAAATAATATCGCGCTTCGCAAACAACCCCTGTACTGTACTTGCTGTCGCAACCTCGCAAGTCGCAACCCTTTGCACTCGCCGCAATTGGCTGCTGTCACTCATTCAAAAGTTATTAACACACGCACAAAATAAAAAGTGTGAAACTGTGTTAGCAAATCCCTGACACGTGTGTTTGCAAAGAATGATACCGGCCGCGGACTCATCTACGTGGCGTGCGGGGAGTGCGCTAATTTTCCTTATTTATGTGTTTGCCAACATTGCCTGATTCTGTTATAGGGCTGGGAGAAATGCAGTTGTGTCATCGTTCTTCCAGATGGTGCCACGTATTATTTGTTAAAATAAAAAAAAAAAAAATGTATTCATTGCGATGGGGTGGCATGGCATCTCCCACTACATCTTCCTCGACACCTTATTACTGCACGTACACAAGAGTTATGAAGGAAAATATATTTCTCCCCAGCTTCAAGACCTCTCTATCTCCACCCACCTTATAAAACACCAACAACGCCAACATACAACACAATTGAATGAAGAACGTTGCTCATTTCTTTCCGTTATGATCACATTTTCTTCTTCTTTTTTTTTTTTGTTATGTTTTGTATGCCCTCCATAGAATGGAAAAGAATTGCGAATGCTGAGCTGGTCCAGTGGGGTGGAAGACAAAGCGTACACACACAGCCAAGATGGGGGAAGGAAACAATAACGTGTTGTAACTTCTTATTAGATACGAAAGACACAAAATAAAATGATAAAAGTGATGATGTCGAGAGAAAATTGTAACAAAATTGTATCACCTCCAAGGCCGTGCGAGTATTTGGGTCGAGAAAAGAGGTGATGGTTCGTTCTCCCCAAACAATGAACCTCACAAAAGAATAGCAAAACGAAGTAAGGAAAAAAAAATGATAAAACTTCATCTCGTGCATGATTCTAAGAGCAACGTTGGCAAATATTTTTCTATCAACACGATGGATGGGCTGGGTGGCGGTGGAGTGTGTGTGTTTGATGGTGTAAGTCAAAACGAATTCATATCAAGAAAAGGATACGAGCGATGAACACTGAAAGTCGATAAAGAGCCTTTGCCATAGATAAGCAGGACGACGACCTAAGATATGTTTTCATGTGGAAAATTGCATTAACATAAAATGAAGATATTTTAAGAGAGAGAGGCAGGTATGAAGGTGAAGGTACATACGTCTTTCCGTGCTTTCCTATCACACAAATTGTTGTAATGGAAATGGCCCCTTTTTTGATTACCATAGGCTAAATTTAAGAGGAATTCATTCGAAATTCGTCAAAAGTTCATGGTATGGATATGAAAGAAATCGAATGCCTGGCTTGACTTTCAAAAACATTTTCTTTACTATTACAGTTTTGAAAGCACTTTTAGAAAGCTTCAATTACTTAAACTTGAAAGGGAAACTCAAACACTGGAATTAGGAAAGATACCGCTTTTGAAAATGCATGACCTTCATGGTATGACCTCCGGTATAGTAATCAGGGCGATCGATTTGCAGCAGGAAAAAATGCGGTGTAGCAGAATGCGACTATCAAGTGTCGAAATTCACAAGATCACATGACGGACATCAGCCAATCATGTTTCTGTAAGGATCAAAATATGAACACAAAGAACAATGAACAAGCACAGTATCGGAAGTGCTGGTCTTCTAACAACTTTGAGTAAGGCTGAGGTTTGACTACATGTGGCTTTGCTGACTGCAGGAATGATGAGAAGTTATTCCTTAAAAAGAAAAAAAGACAACCAAGTACGAGAAATCAATGACTGTAAGGTCTCTAGGTAAGAGATGTTTTAACAGACAAGAGTTGCGGGACTTTTATGATGAACGTCATAATTCAGCGCCGTAAGGCTTCCAAAGATCCAAAGGAAGCCTCATCTCGGATAGAAAGACTTAAAAGACTCAGATCTCCTTCTGCGTGAAGAAAACTAGAAAAAGCAGGCTATAGATCGAGAGTCGTCATGTTAAGAAAGCCTTGGAGCGCGACGCGATGTGTGATTTAGGATAGGTGCATATTAAATTCCTACAACCCTGAGGTTTCTTACAATATTTCATGCTGAAAAAGGATATGAATGCATAACTGAGAAAAACTGATTGGCTCTGGTGAGTAAACAGCAGACAATATAATCTGTCGGTATCAACCTTAAGAACATGGCGCTAGTACCCTTGTCCTCACCGAGAAGTGGACAGTATCAATCAACCAACGAAGCTCTTCATTTGAACTTCTTGAAAGAACTGGATACGAATATAATTTAAGGCAAAAACCGAAAGCCCTTAACAGGCTTTGCTTTTACCAGAAGTATTTGTGAATGCCGTTCGTATTTTTAAAGTCGGAAGTTTCTGCAACATTGCCTTTCTGGCGGGCATATCTGGATCTCGACAATCAAAATGTAGAAAATATATTTTCATTAATTGTTGGAAATAAAAACAAAACCGTTAGAATATTCATTGTCTTGAAAAGCGGAATCTCGATAGCCTTTAGAAACCGTCAGAAAACTTTTGGTCCCCTCCATTCCCTGACAAGGTTGCGAGAAATGCGCTAGGCTCCGCGGCTTCGCGGCTCACTGCTCTGCTGCGCCACCCTGTGTATATGTGTGTATGTATGTACATATGTCTATTTTTCTAATTTATCCTTTGTTGTTACTTTTCTTCTGTTTAAGCTTTGAATTGATGCAACTCGACTTCTTTAACAAAACTGAAGAACAATTGTGGTATGAGTTCAAGTGAGCAAATGCAACATGCAGCACTCTATGGAGTTTAAAAATTAACGAGCAATTTTTTTTATCTCCATCTTGGGAATTCCTCAGGTAGACGATAATCATGAAAGTGGAATAGGATAGCATTACTTCGTTTTTAATTGTAATTTTATTCTTTCCCTTTCCAGAAATGACATTTTTTTAAAATGTCACGAGAAAGAAAAAAAGACAAAAGCTACTTTGTATTCTTCTGCGTCACATTCTGTTGTACTCTTATCTTAGGGTTGAAAGAAAACTAAAGGTAAATTTTAAAAGGGGGAGTTTTGAAAATGATGACAAATGTTGACGTAACGTGGTCGTAAGGGTGACTCAACCATAATAAGAATAATTTATGACAGCTTATCTCAGAAAGTTTTCAAGAATAAGCTGGGACTTACGAACTGTTTGGAATAAAGGGGAATGTAAAGTCTGAGAGGTGTAGGTATGCATAACTGAAGAAAAGAAAAGAAATTTTTTGTAATTTCTGATATTCAAGACATATGTATGTTATGTACATACTTAAGCACAAAATTTTTGATCTAACCAGAAAAACGTGTTGGTTTAAAAAAAAATTAAATTTAGAAGTAAATTAAAAGAAAACTATTTAATACGAACGCATATATTGAGCTTCTGCAGTTTATCTTTTTATTTTATCATCAGCATACAACTTCAGCACGCACGTGGTCCCAGAAGTTGTGGCAAAAATACAAGATTCGATGTTTTAGTTTCACTGTTTTCTTTTTTGTTTCATATAGAAATATAAACAGAGTTTCAACAACAGCAAGAAAAAGACCACTATTTTGACTTACTGAGATTTTCAAATTTGGTCTATGTTGAAAAAAAACTGAAAGAATGATTTTGTTTTATTCATCTTACAATTTTGAAATATTTTAACGAACAATCTCAGTTTTGTTGAATGAACTTCATGTTATGAAGGATGTTTTATAAATGTGACGATCAAACAAAAACCAATGTCTATGACATTTGTTTGAAGTTTTGGTTTCTGTCAAATGTCATTGATATTGGGCGCGTTCGTCACAAGTTAGATTTTCAGATTAACTAACTATTCTCGGCCTCTGATTGGCCAGACGTTAAGTTTTTCAGTTGACAACTCATCAGCTGTTAGTTTTTACCGATTCGGTTTTTCAGTCAGGAAAAGAAGGCTGAAAATCTAGATTCAGTTTATTAAGCTGTCAGATGCGATAAGTGACATCAAAAAATTATACTCGACAAGTGATGGTGATTTTGTTGTGAGTGATTTTTATTGAAAAAATACAATTAATTAATTCTAACTCTATTACTGATTGTTTTTTACGCTTCTGAAATGTTTATCCCAGTAAAGTCCACAAGTTAATGAATTTTTTTGACATAAACTCATCAAAATAGTAGCAACTGACATATCTTGTTAGATAACCGTTCGACGCAAAACTGAATAAGTTTTCAGTTAATCTTAAAATCTGAATTGCAACGAACGCGCCCATTATCAAATGTTCATGTCGATTTACAGATTTTCGGTTAGATAGCTTGATTCAACAGAATTTATACAATAGAATGCAAAATAACAATTACCAGAAATCCGATTTACAATTACCAATTTCGATTTACAATTACCAAAAATGATACCAATTACCAGCTATTTCCGGCCCTGGAATGAAGTCCAGTTTATTAGAATTTTGTTAAAATATGTTGTTTTTATATTAAATAAACAGCAGTTCCTTGAGTTTGAGTTGAGCTTCAAAAAAAGTCTGGCGGAGTAATGTAAAAAAATTTACCGTAGTAGTTGACTATTAGTTGAGCAACATGTAAGGTTGTAGCTGCAGCCGCATGCAACCTCCAGAGAAGTGTTTGGTTTGAAACCCAGTTTTCGTTAACGAATATTTCAATTATTACATACTTGTGAGGTTAAAGAGCTGCAAGCGTGAAATTGGTTTTTGTTTTAATCGTTCAAAAATCCACTTCCACGCCCCTTTATATATGAGGTTGTTTTGCATGCGATGCCACAAAACCGTGGAACGAGTAGGTTAGGTAAGAAGACAAAAAAAAAAAAAAACGCGAGGAGGGGCGTCTTTCTTCTTCCTTTACGCAACAGGAGTTGCAGTTAAAGAAAAGCTAGCTACTGCGTGCAACATTTACTGTTACAGAAAGTGGATCCTTTGTCCTTCATTCAACATTTTATTGCAAGTTGTTTTAGTGATTCACTTCTGAGTAGGTAATCGAGTCTCAAAGTCAAAGTTTTGAAAATTCAAATTTTTTCCGTATAAATAACTTTTATTCCAGAAAAAAATACTACTATCTTTTAAATGATAAATTTTGCTTTGCTTGTTGACAAAGTAATCATAACAACACAGCCACCAATTCCTTTTAAGTTATTACGCTTCGAATTCATATTTGATTTTTTTTCCGTAAGTTTACTTTTTTCGTGCACTGTTTCATTTAAAATGTATGACTCAAATATTTTAAAGCTTTTACGATATTCTGATGCGGCCACGTCTGAAACGGCCCAATGACGCCGCCGGCCCATAAACCACACCAAACCGTAATTTTTTCGGAATGAAATGATGACTCATGGAGTACGTGTGGATTACTGCCTGACCAATACCGCATATTTTGTTTATTGACGAAGCCATTCAGTCAGAAATGAGCCTCATCGCTAAAGATGATTTTTCGATGAAAATCCGAATCATTTTCTAGTTGTTGCTCAGCCCAATTCACGAACATACGACGCTTCTGGTGGTCAAGCAGCTTCAGTTCTTGCGTCAATATAATCTTGTAAGGATGTAGGCCAAGATCTTTTCGCAAAATTCGCCACAACGACGTCACAGAGATGCCCAACGCTTAAGAACGACGTGTGAGGCCACTGACTCCGAATTTCAGTAGTAAATTTTAATAGTTTTGACCCGTTGTTGGCTCGTATATATTTGTTTGCTGTCCCTGTCGCTCTATTTTTCTAGCGTCCTTGTTGAAAAACCTTTTAATTAAATAGGGTGGGGCTGTTAACCATGAAAGACATAGAACCTACAATCTATACCGATTTTGAACGAATGAGTTACAAAACGCAGTGCATAATTTCTCTAGGAGGACAATATTAAAATATTGTGTAAATGATTCAATGCCGGTCACAGATAAAGCCTAATGAATACTGACACACTCCCAAAAAGAGTGAACACCTTTTTTTTGGCAGGCTCGATATTTAGGAGCAATGATTTTTTTGGCAGATTTTTTGAAGTAGTGTACATGTGTTTGCCAATAATATCAATAATCTTGTCATTATAACCTCGGCGCGGCGTCGGCAAATATTTGAATGTTTGTAGACACAACAGGTGAAATCAGCCAAAATTCATTACGTTGCCGCTGATGATAAGTCCTAGTAGAGGAAGTAAATGGGTAGTTAGTCCTGTCCAGTATTTTCTCAATTCGAGTTAAGTGGCTTTTCAATCTCAGAGTAAAAAGCCATCGAACACCTTGTACCGAGAAAGCCATAATGCCCAGATCCTTTTTGAACTGCCACCCCTAAGACGTGCATTGAAGTTAAAACTCATGGTTCTATGAACTTTAATTTCAGAATCTAACCGTTAATCGTCATCCAAGCCCAGAGCCCAAAACCGATCAACCAAAAGCATATTTTTGGGAAAGCATTATATTCTTCATGACAGCGAAAAACCATTTTGAGTCTTACTAAAATTTAAAACTTGACCTCGCACAAACAGTTCACCTTTGCTACTTTGCCCATTACGAACTTCAGGTCGAAAACATAAATGGGACTTAAAGTAAAAGTTTTCAATTCAACGTCTTGTAATTGATCTTCCTTTCAAATAAAACGAGGAAATTGGCACAGTTATTTGCCCACAAATCTCAATGTATTCCAACGGCTGAGTTCGTGTGCAGCCAGACCTAATTTTTAGTAGGCAACTTATTATCATGTCCACCTGCATACATAAATAAACCAGCGAGCGCATGGGCACTATGCACCTCTGGGTTAACCTTGGCCCCAAGGAACATATTTCGCGATTTTCCTACAGTTTTAGGTTGGTTGAGGAGGTCCCTTTAAACCTGATTGATGAGTTCTCTCCCTCCTCGATATATTATGTATGTAGGTTGTAGGTACATTTAGGGTAAAATAAAAATAAATATTTTGTAAAAACAATGCTGTAGAAATTTTGTAGCCTAACGTCTTGCTATCTACAATTTTATGCCGATTTGAAATGAGGACCTACCAGTTCGTCACGAAAGTCGATTCCCCTACAAAATCAAATGAATGTTTCTGGGACTCAAACGTCGAACTCGCACGTAATCTAACCGTTACTATTGGTAGCCGTGGCGTGATGATTAGCATGTCTGCTGTTAACCCAGAGGTTCGTGGTTCTTATTCCAACTGAAGCACAAATGTTTTTTCACGAGTATCGCCTTTCGCGAGGAATTGACGAGCCCTCCGTTAGTAAATTGATTACCATTAACCGTTCGGAACCGGCAAAAAATTGTAGGTGTCCTCTTTTTCCTCACAAGGCATGGTTGTGAGAAACGCGCTAGGCACAGGGGCATCCTAGCTCTGTTGCCCCACAGTATTTATATCTGCTAATTTTACTATTGGTAACCATCTTGCCAAGGCCAAGAACTCTTCCAGTGTGCTTATTCCAAGAAATTGTCCTGTCGAAGTGCTCATGTCAATCCGCTCTACATGTCCCAATCAATGTAGTATCGTGATTCGTACTAGGCACATGGAATTAAAGTTCATATTTGCTTTAACCGTTCACTCAGAGAAAAAAATCCCATAAGTCGTTAATGGGACTACCATTAATGAAAAAAAACTCTTTTTAATAGTATTTCAACAGTTTTGTACCATTGTATTAATAGTTTTGAAACTGTTATTATTTATAGGACAGAAACTATTGATTTAATAGTAAATACTATTTAAACTCATGGTATTTACTATTGTATTAATAGTATCGTACTATTAACTATTTCGGAATTCGAAAAATTATTTGTTATGGTGGATCCCATTAGATAATTTACGTTTTAATAAGACAAATACCATTGGCTTCCATGGTATATGCTATAGTTGTAATAGTACCGTACTATTAACTCTGTCGAAATTCGAAAAGTAATTTTTAATGGTGAGTCCTATTAGATATTTTATGTTTTAAAAAGACAAGTAACATTGGTTTTTTTTTTTCTATAGTCTTAATATCAACTAAATCCTCGAAGCCATTTCGTTTGCCTTTCAAAAGAAAAAGACATAGGACGTCGAAGGGACTGCCAAAAATTACTTTTTCGACATCATACATATTTCTTCGTAGTGTTCGTGAAAATAAAATCTCAAAAACTCCAGTTGTAAAAATAAAACTAATCCAGTCCTGTTAATATTATCATAAAATAGAATTAATATATTTTCGAAAGTTTAACGCAATTTATCTTTGCTGACGGGCTTAAGCATTGATATTTGAATTGTTGGAGTTCATGTTAAAGAAGTTACAATTTTTCTCAAAATGCATAGGTAAGTAATGGAAGGTAAGTAAAATAGTAGAGAACTAAATACAAAAAAAAGAGATAAAAATTTAAACTATGTATACATATTTCAATCGAAAATAAGTCAGGTATTCCTAACTTAAATTTTTTCAAAATAATATGTAGGTTTTGTAATGTTTTTTGTTAATAATTTTTCAATAATCTAAAACCCTATACTATCAAGCGTCACCAGAGTCCCGTTATATTTTCTACCATTAGAGTTTAATTTTAATAGTATATACCATTAACTTTAATGGTATCCCATTAAAATGTGAAATATTTAGTAAGTAAGTAAAGTAAATCTTATTCAAGTAACTTAAAAGTGTTAAGACTAACAAAAAATTATTTAATTTAATTTAATCAATTAACATGTAAAAGTATTATTTAAAAAAATGTTATGGTTATACAAAATAAATAAAATTAAAAAAAATTGCAAATTTTGCTGCTTATATAATAAATAGGGTTTTTTTTAACAGTTTGTGGATAAGTTTGGCGTTTGGTAAGCTAAGTGAATATTAATAAAAGTTTAATTTCGGTTTCAGCTTTAAATCATAGTCACCAATAGTAAAATACTATTCAAAAAAATCAATATGCTTTTGGTGATTTTAAATCAATAGTATTATTGTATAAAATCAATGGTACGATAACTTATTATTAAAAGTACAATACTTAAAAGTGTAAATATTATACAATTAAGTTAATGGAGAGATACCACAATATAAATAGGACAGCACTATAAAATTAATAGTATACTACCACTAAATTAATGGTACGATACTGTAAAATCAATACTACAGTACTATTCAATGAATAGTATTACACCATTAAATTAATGGTAAGATACCATAATATTAATAGTACAGCACTATAAAATTAATAGTATACTACCATTAAGTTAATAGTAAAATACCATAATTTTAATAATGTGTGTTCGAAATTATTCTAACTTCGAATTTCGAAATAAAATAATAGAATGTTTTATAGGATACTAGCTGAGCCACCCGGCGTTGCTCGGGTCTGTAGTTTTAAGGCCCCGACCCATAGAATCAGTTGCGTCCGATCGCTGCCGGATTCACCTGACAGCTGTGAGTTTTGCCGGACACAACGGATTGGGGTGACCCATAGAATCCGTTGCGGTGTCTCATCTCAACAAGACCACTCATGTTAGCAGAAGAGAAAATTTCAAATTGGTTCTTACTGCGCATGTCATCAGAGAGAAAATTTCAAATTGGTTCTTACTGCGAATGTCTCTCTTCTGCCGGACGCAAAAAGTTAAAAGTTGGGCTACTTTTTGCATTGCGTCCGTTGCATCCGATGCTTATGGGTCACCTCTCACAAGATCGTGTGTATTTAATCGAGCTGTCAGGTGAATCCGAGAGCGAACGGACGCAACGGATTCTATGGGTTGAGGCCTTTAAGGTTCCCGTTCTCGTTTTTTTTTTTTATGAAAAATTATCGTTTTAACTTTGGAATTATGTGGCATCCCAATGAAGAAAGAATTTTTGAAATCTGTCCAGTAGTTTCTAGGTTTCCGTTCCCAGCCCCGTTCCTGTGGGAATCTTTCGTTACCGTGGAAATATGTGAAATATAAGTCTATGTCACTGAGGGATTATCGTAGAGTTGAAAAATTTCTTGAAATCGGTCAAGTAACTTTAAGGTTCCCGTTCTCGTTCCCGTTTCTGATGCCGTGGAATTATAGGGATGAAATATAATCTAAATTACTAATTGAGGGGGATAATGTAGCAATCTTAATGCAGGAAGGGGAAGGGTTATAGAAAATTGACCAGTAGTTTCTAAGTTTCCTTTCCGAAACCCGTTCCTGTCGGAATATCCCCGCAATATTTTAAATTCCGTTCCTGTGGGAATATGGGGAACAAACCTTGACAGGAACCATTTATATGTCTATGTCACTGAGGGATAATGTAACATCCTAGAGTTGAAAACATTTTTGAAATCGGTAACTTTAAGGTTTCGGTTCTCGTTCCCGTCTCTGTTCCTGTGGGATTATAGGGATGAAATATAATCTAAATTACTGATGAAAGGGTATAATGTAGCAATCCTAATGCAGGAAGGGTTTTAGAAATCTGTCCAGTAGTTTCTAAATGTCCATTCCCGAACCCGTTCCTGTCGGAATATGGGGATCAAACCTTGACAGGAATCATTCCTTAGTCTATGTCACTGAGGGATGAATGTAACATCCAAAAGTTGAAAGAATTTTTTAAATCGGTCAAGTAACTTTATGGTTTCGGTTATCGTTCCCGTTTCTGTTCCCGTGGGATTATAGGGATGAAATATAATCTAAATTACTGATGGAGGGGATAATGTAGCACCCCTAATGCTGGAATTGCTTTAGAAACCTGTCTAGTAGTTTCTAAGTTTCCGTTCCCAAACCCGTTCCTGTGGGAATAATAATTTTTTAAAGTTTTTATGTCATAAGAACCTTCTCCTGACAATAACAAACACAACAATAAAAGAATTGGCCAAATTGGTCCAGGCGTTGTTGAGTTATGCGCTTACCAACACTGTGAATTTATCCTTAATTCGATCCTTGATGTTCACAGAATATACGCTCATTTTACTTAATTTATTTCCGTTTAAAGTTATACATGTTATTTGATTTGTTTAAACTTAAGCTTTATACCCCCAGCAATGGAGAGAAGAAAACCACGTCCAATTTTATTGTCTTTTCTTGTTGTCTGTCCTAAGCCAATGTCGAAATTTCGCACGATTTCTGCAACAGCTGCTTTGGTTTCCAACAAACCCAGTTTCATTCCTTCAAAAAACACAAGATTATATCTTCTGATAGACAAACACAGACTACCACATGACCAACCCAAGCACATTCGAGGACCGTCACCAAAAGGCAAGAAAACTCCCAGGTCTCGGTATTTTCGTATACCCCCTAGATCGGCATCGAATCTTTCGGGAATGAACTCCTCTGGATTTTCGAATATATCACCATCCCTGTGGAATACGTAAGATGAGATGTAAGCACAATCTCCTGGTTTCAGGACCACTTTTCGGCCGTCGGAGTTTTCGAGTGTTGTGGTTGCAGTGCAGATCTTCATAAGAGTTGGCAATGGCGGGAAAATGCGAAGTGTTTCTGAAAACAGCATTGTTATTCAAGTCAATGGTTCTTAATCCAACCAACGCACCATGAATACACTGATCGAGGAATGGAAGATCATTGAGATGATCAAAGCTGATGCCTTCTTCTTCATCGTAGATTTCCAGAATCTCTTTTCTTAGCTTTTCTTGGGCTGATTTGTTACGACCAAGCTGTAGAAGAAAAGAGAACGTGTTCAGTGTGAAAAAGTAGTAATTAGAATAAATACTTACCAGCATAAGGCAGTGACTTATGGCAATAGCAGCTGTCTCATAACCGTCAATCAGCACAGTCAGCGAGTGTCCTGCCACTTGAGAATCTGAGAGAGGTTTCTTATTGAAAAGGTTGATAAGATGGCCTAGTACGTCAGCGTAGTCATTAGAGTTTTTCGATCGGTGATCCATTAGGTCTTTGGTAAGATTGCAGAAGAAGGCATCAGATGACTCGGGAAAGAAACGTTTTGGGTTCAATTTTCGTATCCATGGCCAAGCAGCGGTCTTGACATAGTACCCAACACATTTGAGGGTCTGGTTCAACATGTCGCGGGCTACTTCATGGATTTCGCAGAGCTTTTCCTCTTTGAAGGCATCAGCGTTGATGCTCCAGATGTAATTGGAAATGGCTTCTACCGTGAATCTACCGGCAAGCTGGTGAGTAGAACCATCTCGTTATTTATATTTTATGCATAGTATTTATTCTTGAATGGTAATTGTTTGGAATGAAGAGCTACAAGTACCATAACTTGGTTTTCAATCAAATGCCTGTTAAATTGTTTGGATTCTACATTATCTTGTTTGCAGCAGACAAACATTAGTTTGTAATTAATGACAGTAGTACAAATGCAATATTATCTAATCAAACAAAAACATAATTCCACCTTATCATTAACACGTTGCTTACGTTACCTCTTTAGCGTCAAGTTCACCGCTGTTCAGCGCGATAAAGCGTGAGAGCTTTTTAGCGGTGACTTGCATTGCGGGATAAGATGAGCGCAACTGTAGGTAAACAATGATGTAAGTTTTCATAGCTGTTATTTTAAAGGTCAACATTTTAAACCTTGTTCGTGGTCAATGCAGGAACGATTTCTGATCGCTTCTCCTTCCACGCCTCTCCTACACTGACAAATGGACTCTGACATCGAAGCAGCTCAATTTTAGGAAAAGACTGTGTAGGAATAATCATTTTTTATAAGAAAGTCTTTGGCTAAACTTGGGAGTTTGGGCCACATAATCCTTACCCATTTTGAGGACTCATTATCGTGGAAGTTGCTAAAGTTGGTTGTCAGTATCTGACGAGCTATCTCTGGATCTAGAATAAAGAGTCGAGGATCTCTTGATACGAAAATTCCAACGAACTTTTCACTGCTCTTATATTTCCTTGAGAAAATAATTTAGAAATTAATTCAAATAGGAATAATCGACCATTGCGGCATCGCACTGATAAATTTCACTGAGTTCTTCGGAAAAGTCACACTCTCCACAGGAAGATTTTGGAAAAGTGCCATGGAGAATTACTGGCTTCGGTCCACGAACACCTCGCTTCTTCCAGTAGTTAAAGTTCCATCTCAAGTAAATGTAAACCAACACCAAAACGGAAACTATAGCAGCTGTGATAACGTCGAGCATTATGTGCTGTCTTTCTAACTCTAAACTGAATTGTATTGGGAAATTCAACTGGTAGCCTCTTTATCGTCGGTGAATAACTAAGTAGGGTAAACCATCCTATCACTGGCAACTTATTAATACAAATAACAGAACATTGTTTTGAAATTTGACAAGAGCTCACTTGCGCTAAAAGCCGAGTTCACACTGTACAATTAGTTGGACAGACTTTGGCTTGAACGACCAATACTTGATGGTGTGAACCCACAGACGACCGCTGGACCAACTTGTTGGATGATTTTCAAATATTTTTGAAAATCTAGAAGTTGGACGGAGTGGAAGAGTATGTGACATAAAGTTGGACGACAAGCTTGATAAGTGTGAACGCAAACTAAATCCGACCATCCAACTTCCATCAAACGAAGTCTGTCCAACTAATTGTACAGTGTGAACTCGGCTAAAAACAAATGATACTTCAAATATTTTTGTGTTAGAAATTGACATAGGCAATGACAGTCAATTAATTTTCTAAATTTAAGAAACAATTTTTTTATTCAATGGTTTTAATACAACAAGTAGAATACATATACAGGGTGTCCCGTAATTCGTGTTACATATTTTGGGGTGTGATTCTTGGTCCTATTCTAAGAAAAAAATTGTTTTACAGTAAAGTCCATTTCTCAATTTTGAAATCGTTTGTTAATAATTAAAAAAAGCTAACTTTGGTGTACCCTGACCTGTTTTAAATTCGATTTCTCTGTCAATACTGATCTTACCTTTTCTCAGGGTGATTTAAGTTTGGGAAATGAATGTTCAATGCTAAAAAAATCGTATAAAAGAATACGAAAACAAATTTGTTCATCTGTTTATCAAAATAAGTCACGATTGCAGTTTGACCAGAGAGATTTTTGAAATGCCTTAATTTGCCAAAGAAGAATACGCAGACATTTTATTTGTATATGGGCTTTGCAATGGAAATTCAAGAAGAGCACAACGAAGATACCAGGGACTTTATCCTTACTGAAAATCTGGCAACCCTCCAATTTAAATCTGGAGTCCAATTTAAATACAATTTCAAAGATTACAAGACTACAAGTAAGACAAGAGTTATCGAGTGCAAACATACACAATGCTTTGAGCACTTATAGTAATAGTATTTGTATAAAATACATAAAAAACTACTAAAAGCACCCATATTATTGTTTAAGTCAAAGAAACCTCAGGGCAAGATATATATATTTTTTTTTTTTTAAATGTCCCCAAAGTCAAAACATTGCTAGGGGAAGAAAATTTGAATGCCGTTTAAAATTGAAAATCTGGCAACCCTAAGCCTATAGGAGCCTAATTTAAATACAGTCTTAAAGATTATCATTTCCACAAAAAATTAAGTTAAAAATTAGGTATTGACAGAGAATTTAACACAGGTCAGGGTACACCAAAGTTAGCCTTTTTCTAAGTTGTCAAAAAGTAATGTCAAAGTTGAAAAATGGACTTTACTGTATTAGAATTTTTTTCTTAGAAAATGATCTAGAACCCCATCCAAAAGTATTTAACACGAATTACGGGACACCCTGTATTTATGCTAGTTTTAATATTTCATTTATTTTTCGCAATATTTCATGTGATTTTATTAAATTTTCATAATTATTGTGTAGTTGGCAACCCTGTACTACCAAATATATTGTGAAGAGCGTATATTAAAACCCTGTAGGTACTTAGCCTAAAGATTACGATATTGAACCTGGCACACAATCACCAGTTCCTGCTTCTTAGCCGTGCCCATTTTTTTTATAAAACAGGCATTGCGATAATTTTAGAGACTAACTAATGTCTTTTGTCTTATAACGAAGTTCGGCTGCAGATATAAATATACTCACTATCGCCCTACATAAAGCGCAAACATAAATATAGACAGTGATTAGTTGACGCCAGTGCAGAAGCTACGATGCATCACACAAAGACGAATCCGAGAATATAAAAAAAGTGAATAAATGTATTATAATATAATAATAATAATATAATATCATAAACGCCAAGTTTTAAGAGTTGTCAAGAATGCAAACCCAAACTTGTATACATTAGATTGATTTGCAATACGAACATTTACTTGATTTTTTGAGAAAACAAGCCTTTCTCGTACTACCTTTTTTTTTTTTGTTGTTTAAGAACTTGGCAGTAGTAAGGTAGTTAGTACCTAATCTCTGTTAATTGTGCAATTAAATTAAGAAAAAAATGTAATTTTGCTACAATAAGCAAAGCTCAAAGTTCATGCTCTACAATCCTATCCCCTCCTCTTTGAGAGCTGTTGAGATAATTACGGAAAAAAAAATTATGTTTATAAATATTTTTTTTATAAAATTAAGAATTAAGAGTTTTCTGCTGCTTGTCTGGCATCGCATTTTATTTGAGCTTCAAACAAAAATAAAGTAATAATAAAGAAAGCTGATTCCTGGTCACAAAACATATTGCTCATAATCTTATAAATCCGATTGGGAAACAGAATACTTTTTAACTATCAGAGATTGGAGGGAGTGCAATGGAGTGATTTATGGGAGCGGGTCGAAGTGCTGTATTTTAAAATACTATATGGTCAAAATACTGTATTATACAGTATGATACTGTATGTTCATAAAACTGTATGGTTAGTATACTGTATTTCAAAATACTGTATTTCAAAATACTGTATGATCAACATACTGTTGTTCAAAATTCTGTATGCCAAATTGCTGTATAAGCAAAACACTGTATCTCTAAAATCTGTGTAAAAATACTGTATTTTTGCATAATTCCGTTCTTAAACTTCCATTCCTTTATTTGTTTTCACTATCGATACATTCATTTTGGAGCAAAATAACATTTAACACTTAAATTTGCGCAAAACTTTAAACATCTACTGATTGCATGAACGCGTGCTAGTTTTGACAGATTAATTTGTCTGTTGCAATTGCTCATGCAGTTGTTGATTATGATCAAAACAATTAATTTTAACATGTGAGAGAGATACATCCTAACTAATATTATAAATGTGAAAGTCACTCTGTCTGTCCGGCTTTCTATGTTACCATCTCCCGCCCAAACTACTGAACCGATTTGAATAAAACTTGATACAGAGATAGTCTAAGACTTAAGGAAGGACATAGGCTATATACTTTATCCCTAGATTCCCACGGGAACGGGAACGTTTACGGGAATTTAGAAACTACAACACCGATTTCAAAAATGTTTCCACCGATAGAATGCTTCACTATCCCAGAGTACCATAAACTTTAATTCATCGCAATATTCCTACGGGAACGGGAGTCCTTACTAATATAATAAGAGTGAAAGAAGCTCTGTCCTCAGTGAAAGAGCCGGTCCTCACTATTATTATAAATGCAAAAGTAGCTCAGTCTTTTCACATTTCTATGTTACCATCTCCCGCCCAAACTAATAAACCGATTTAAATGAAATTTTGTACAAAGATTGTTCAGAACCTGAGGAAGGACATAGGCTATATATTTTCTCCCTATATTCCCACGGGAACAGGAACGTATACGGGAACTTTGACACTACAGCACCGATTTCAAAAATTCTTCCATCGTTGGAATGCTAAATAATCCCGGAGTAACATTAACTTCAAGTCATCCACATATTCCTACGAAAACGCTCATCATATTCCTACGGGAACAGGAGTCCTTACTGATATAATAAGTGCGAAAGTAGCGTCTGTTCGCCTTTCTATGTTACCATCTCCCGCCCAAACTAATAAATAGATTTAAATGAAATTTTGTACAAAGATAGTCTAGAGCCTGAGGAAGGACATAGGTTATATATTTTATCCCTATATTCCCACGGGAATATACGTATACGGGAACTTAGAAGCTACAGCACCGATTTCAAAAATTCTTCCACCGTTAGAATGCTACACTATCCCTGGAGTAACATAAACTGTAAGTCATCCCCATTATTCCTACGGGAACGGTCACCATATTCCCACGGGAATGGGAGTTTTTATTAATATCATAAGTCTGAAATTAAATCTATCTGTCTATTTTGATTTGTTATCAAAAACCGCCCAAACTATTAAACCTATTTATATGAGTTTTGGTACAGAGATATAGTCTTGAGCCTGAAGATGGGCATTGGCTATGTATGTTATCCCTGTATTCCCACAAGAATGCAAACGTTAACGGGAACCTAGAAACTACTGAACTAATTTCAAGAAGTATTTCCCCATTAGAATGCTACACTGTCTCAAAATAACATCAACTTCAATACATCCCCATATTCCCATGGGAACGGAAGTACTTACTAACACTATAGATCCGAAATCAACTCAATCTGTCTGTTTTGTTTTGTTACCATCTACCGCCCAAACTATTGAACCTATTTGTATGAATTTTGGTGCAGAGATAGTCTTGACTTGAGCCTGAAGAAGGACAGGGTCTGTATTTGTTTTCCCAATATTGCTACGGGAACGGCAACGTAAACGGGAACATTGAAGCTACTGGACCGATTTCAAAAGTTCTTTCATCGTAAGGTGATTTCTGTCAAATTGTCTATTACACAGTTGACCTGAAAAGAAATGTCTATCTTGATCTTCAAATAAATATTGGCAATCAGTAATGCCTGTGCGATTTCGGCCCCGACTAATGACATAATTAACCAAATAAACTAATAAATTATGTTTGACGTATTGAAGGATGTTGTCGAATATCTATCAGTAGACAATATTATGGAAACTGAGAAAGTCACATCACACTCTATAGAGTTTCTCAATGCCTTAGAATTATCAGGAGTGACTGCAAGTTGGTGTTCCAGTGCCAATAATGAGTAATCTAGAACTGTACACAGCTACAAATTACACATCTGGGATGCGGCATTATAAAAGTTTTAATGATGACTGCAACAGCGAAATAAGAAAACTATTGATTCCCCGTATTTCTTTAGTTCCCACTGATTAATCATTTTAGTTTAAAAGAGTGTAAAACTTTTTTATTTGACAGAAGGTGGGAAAAGTAAGAACTTCGTGTGCAAAAATGTACTTAAATAAAATATAACAATAGTTTACTAAAACGCATGAATGTGTCTTATTTGCAAAATAAGTAGCCTAAAAAATTAAAAATGCTGCCGAAAGTCACTCTTCCACGTGGACGAAGTCGCGGGCACAGCTAGTACATACATATAATCAAGAAGGAAAAAATGAAATAGAGAAAAAAGACGAAGATACCATTTGTTTTGTTCTTGTTTTAATTAATTCAAAGACTAATGAATTATCATAGGTACATGTCATTATTCAAGGAAGTATATAAAATTATTATGGTAGAGAAAAATTGTTGTTGTTTTCAAAATTCTGTATTTGAAATTGCTGTAATTAGGCACTTTTTTACATTCTCAAAAACAATTTTTATTTTTCAGCCTAAATACAGCTCTCTAACGAACGTCTTGGGGTAGCCATATGTCGATATTCCAGTCTGAAGACTTTGGTAGTCATTTGTCGATATTACAGGCTGAAACCTTTGGTATCAATCAATGTGAGAGAGTAATAGGTTTGTTCGTTGCCCTGGGGTCGCATTGGGGTCGCCTCAAAGCCAAGCTGAGTGTTTGTTTTTTGAGCCCTGTGGTTGACCTGGTTTTTCCCTCAACCCGCCCTAGGTTTTCGCTGTAGCGAGTTGAGGGCTGTCAAATGGCATGTAGGTATGTATTTTTAGGTGTAGTTGAAGAATCTGATTCCTCTTCGGCTTCTTTTGGTCACTAGATAACGCAATGAAATGGAACTTATTTCATTTACTTTCCCGACGTTTCGACAGGGTTTGCTGTCTTCTTCAGGGGATCTTTATTCATATTAAGACTAAACTTCAACAAAGGAAGTGTTTAAATTCTTTTTTTCTTTTTTTCCTTTCTTTTTTTAAAAAAGTATAAAGTTCTTTCTTTTATATTTTTTCTTGTTGTCAATTGTTAAAAATAACGTCTTTTAATTTCCTAAAAGTAAGTCTTGTTTACCTAATTTAATGTAAATTCCGAAATTTGTTCAACAAAACTATTTTATGTTCTCAGAATAAAGATCCCCTGAAGAAGACAGCAAACCCTGTCGAAACGTCGGGAAAGTAAATGAAATAAGTTCCATTTCATTGCGTTATCTAGTGACCAAAAGAAGCCGAAGAGGAATCAGATTCTTCAACTACACCTATAATTTCCAAACTTGGTCAAAACTTATCAACTCTACTGGTATGTATTTTATTCAAATGACAGGGATGTGTGGTGATTTTGTGGCTTAACGTTTTTGACAACTGGAAAACCTAGGCTTTTTGACAACTCACTAGGGTTGTCATGAAAACCTGGGTCAACAACCCTGGCTAAAGTTCAACGACCGATCGTAATAAGTGCATCTAACACAAAAAATTAAATTTTTATATCTTCTCACACATCCAAGCAGCACTAAAAGCACTAAACTCACCAGTCATTGGATCCAAATTAGTCCAGAAGACAATTATTATGTTACCTTCCGAACTGGCTCGGAAAAACTCTGTTACCCTCCACTGAATTCCAGGTTCCAGCGCACAAAGGCAACGATGGTAAAGAGATTTCTGACACGTTAGCAAAGGACGATCCCTCTAAATTACTCTTCGACCCTGAACAATTCTGTGAAGTAAACGAGAACCAATTCAAACATACAGATAAGAACATCCTACTGAACGAATTCCACAAAGCACATGCACTGCACATCATCACAAAATGTCCAGCACTTCTCCGTCTTAGAAATCAGATGCTTGATGACGAGATAATTCCCCTGGATTAACTCAAACTCATTCACCCACAAAGTATCATTAACTTCTGGGCCAGCTCAGGAGCAAAAGAACTGCCTTGACACCATGTATGGGTTGGCACAATGGGTCTCAATTATACATGGCAGTGTCCAAAAAAAAATTATCGAAATCAAGGAACAAAAGCTTTGTTTTCTCGTTCTACTGTCATTCGTTTACTACAAACCAAAAATGATACTAGGCAATTTGTCTGGAATTTTTTATTTGGACAGGGTTATCTTTCAGTTAAATACAGCCTCGGGGAAGAATTGCTGTTGCGTTGATTCTAACCAATTACAAAACTGCAACACTTTTAACTTTTTACCAATTTTTGGGGATGCCCGCAGAAAGACTGCTTACACTATGTCTAGTAGTTGTCTAATGCTTGCTTATCTTATCGAGTGTATTCAGATGAACCATCAAAACAAACAATAATAAAATCAAATATGTGGCGAATTCAGTTTGTTTTGAGCTTTTATTCAAAGGTTATCTAGTGTTCCATATTTCTTAATCACTTTCTAGAAATGAAGAGCAGCCACTGGCATTCTAGAGGATTAAGCCTTTCGAATCAAATGCTCTTGATCAATTAACCTACAGCGTTCGAGTATACGAGTGGCTAGATACATACACCCACTTTCAATTTTAAACATTTAATGAATTCTTACAAATCAAACATTCCCTACAACTACAACCTACAAGTGCATCTTATAACAAAGTCAAAATTTTTACAGCTTTCTTGATAACTTGTTGAATAGCTTGAAGAGCCTCTGAATATTCAGTTGATGAAGTGTTTTGATTACTCTTATCTTATCGCCGAAGCTATAGTATGGCTTTTCTAATATTAGAGCCCTAGAGGTTCTGAGATCTGACCGCACAATATACAATTTAGTTGATTCAAGAGCTTGAAAGTGTTGTGTTGCTGCTCAATGGGTCCATGTACTTTAGTATTGCTATTAATTAGTGTGATTGTTGGATTGGTGTACTTATATTTGTCATGGAACTTTAACTTCTGGAAGAAGCGGGGTGTCAATGGCCCCAAACCAAAACTTGTGTATGGCTCCGTTCCGAGTATTATCAGTCAGAATCGTCACATGGCGTTTGACTTGTTAGACTTGTACACGTGAGTTTCTTGAAATACTCGTCGTCTAATTATCTTGCTAGTCGATTCTTATTAGAAAGTACAAGAAAGCTGGAGAAAAATTTATTGGAATTTTCATGACACGAAATCCCCAGATTCTAGTTATAGACCCGAAGCTGGCCCGTGACATTTTGGTATCAAATTTCAAGATGTTTCGCGACAACGAACCTGGCCTGTGGGTATGACAACAAATATCATGTTAAAGGGCTATGCAATCTTCAAATTCACCTTCTCTTGTATTTGTAGGTCAACAGAAAAATCGAGAAGGTATCTGTCAAAAATCCTTTCATGACTCTCAACGCGCACTGGAGAGAAACACGCTCCGATGTTGCTGGCGGACTGACTGCTAATAAGGTTTGTCCAACAAATTCATTGAAAAGCAAGTTTAAAACACGTCTCTTCAGATAAAACAAGCCTATCCAATTGCAATGACAATCTGTAACAAAATGATAGACTATGTGAAGGCTTCCATCAAAGAGACAGGCAACAAATTAGAAGTGAAGGATGTAAGTGTGCGCGCTTTCAGTTAAAATGAAAACAAAACAAACCCTTTCTTGATAGCTTTGCTATAGATACACCTCGGAAATCGTATCCGATTTCATTTGGGGACTTAATGCGGATACCCTCAAGGTTGGCGGAGCAACAAATCCAATGCTGAGTATGTCTCAAAAGCTGCTGGCTACATCTTTTCAAAGCAGTGGGTACTACTACATCACCGGACTGGTACCGTTTGTTAGAAAAATTCTCAACAATCGGTTTTACCCCGAAGAAACTGACAACTTTTTTTCGCAAGTCCAAAAGGACGCACTTGATATGCGTTTTCGAAATAAAAACGATCGTCCAGACTTCCTGAATTATATGATTCAGTTGCAAGAGAAGAAGAATATCAGCCATTTTGACATGGTCGGCTATAGTTTGACTGTTTTGTTGGATGGATTTGAAACATCAGCGAGTGCCACTTATCATACTTTATATTATGTAAGAAAAATGCTGATGAACGAAAAACGACTCACAATTAGAATTCGACATTTTTAGTTGGCGGGCAATCAGAGCGCGCAAAAGAAGCTCAGAGAAGAAATCATGGCTAACCTTGGCGATGATGGAGAACTAAGTTACGACGTCTTGACAGACCTCCCATACCTAGATCAGTGCATCAATGGTGGGTTTTTGTTTTGAGCATTGCAGAAGTGTAGTTTCTTTAAAGATATTTTCTAGAAACGATTCGTATGATCACACCGATTGCTATTTTCTCACGGATGTGCAGTGAAACGACTTATTTGGAAAAAGGTGACAACAATCGTGTTCAAATCGACCCTGGAATGCTCCTTCACATTCCAGTATATGCTATGCATCATGATCCGGATATATTTCCCGATCCGGAGGAATACATTCCGGAGCGTTTTGATAATGGCAGGGCGAAGGAATTGAACCAAATGGGATGCTTCTTCCCTTTCGGTGATGGACCACGAATATGTGTTGGTGAGTCATTCGAGTTCCCTTTTATTTTGTATGCGAAACACGCTCTTATCTGCAGGAATGAAACTTGGACAGCTGGAGAGCAAGGCCGGCGTTGTGGCAATAATTAAAAACTTCCATCTGAGGCAAGAGAGTAAAAGCCCAAAGTACATTGATCCACAAGCGTTTGTTTTAGGTTTGTCTGGAGATTTAGTACTTGAGTTTCAACCGGTGTAGATAAAGGAAAACGCTCACAATACCTCATTAACTTGAACATTTTCTTATTATTTTGAAGAGGATTTACGTACATTTCAAAACTTAATTGTCATTTAAACTTGTTCATGTAACACTCACTGTGGCTATGCTTATAATCATTGAGTTTTCTTCTGCTTTAATTTTAGATTATTTGAAAATAATTCGAATCAAATGAACCAAAATATACTCAAACTTTGTTCATGCAATACAAACATAAACTCAAAATAAGAAATGATTTACTTAAAAAAAAAAAATTGCTACTCACCACTCAAATAGTAAAATAAAAATAACTGAAAATGTTTTGCAAAAGAAAAATCTTCTTAATTTTTCTGTTTATAATTTACGCGCATACCAAGGCTATAGGTTCCTTTAAATATTATGAATCACAATACGAGCGTTAGCAAAAAAGTAGAAAACTAAGACGGAAATACTTTTTTCACTTTATGTTTCGATGTAGTTCAGGTTTAACAGTGGAAAATAGAGTCAGGTAATGCGTGTCACATTGGGAAAAGAGAGTAATGTAAAGAATTCCACATTTGGGTTGAGGTACTTTAAGTTGGGCTAAGGTAAAAGTGATGACTGATATGAGCATTCCTGGCGAGGAGGGTGTTTCGGCTAAATTGTTCCAAAGATAGGCGTTGTTGAGCTCACGAAGCAAGGTCAAAATTAAATACGCTTATTATAATAAACCGCTCCTGCACCACAAATGACGAGAAGTTGAATGATGAGAAGGTGAGTCAATCCTCAGTGAAATAATTGAGAACTAGAAGTTTTAGAAAAAAAAGAAACAAGAAGACTTAGAAACAAAACGCCTAGCCCTTAACTAAAGTCGTGGGTCCAGTGGACCCACACACAATCTATAAATGTGTATAGAAAACGGCACAGTCACCGCAGCTCTCTCAACTTCTCAGTACCTTCTTACAGTAACCCAATGTATGTGTAGTGAGAAGGACGCATTTAGCTCGCTTTTATTTAGATGCGTTTTTGGCGTGTACATGGATCCGCTGGACCCACAACTTTATTTACGTTACTTTTTTTCGGCTATTTATTATTTATTATTTCAGTTTATTGTAATGTTTCAGCTGATTATAATTGCAAATCAAAGAAGTTTTCTGCATATCCCGAAAACATGTTGGAGCAACAGCTGTTTACGGAATTTAACAACGAAGAGAAGGAAATTACCTACCATTTTTAGACTTAGAACTAAAACGTTTTGGTGAAAATATTAAAGTTGGAATCTATCATAAACCAACAACCACAATGAGAACAATAACATCCGACTCACATGCTCCCATTCAACATAAAAAAGCAGCATACCATTCGCTAGTTTACAGACTTTGTAATTTACCATTATCAGTAACGAACTTCAAAAGAGAGTATGACTACATAAAAAAGACAGCTACAGTAAATGGTTATGAAGAGTCAATGATTGACGAACTTATTCGCTATCATTCAAGAAAAACAAGAAACTCTAACCTAACAACTTTATTTTCACAACAAGAAAAAATTAAAAACCAAAGAGTAGCCATAACCTTTCTACCACAAATAACAAATAAACTCAAAACGAAATTCAAAGAACATGGATATGACATTGTTTACAAAAATAACAATAAACTAAGCAACTATCTAGGATCAACTAAAGATAAAACAGAGAAGCTAGATAAATCAGGAATTTATTCCGTCAAGTGCAATAGTTGTGATAGAGAATACATCGGACAAACAAAAAGAAGTATAAAAAGAAGATTTAATGACCATCTAACCTGCATACGTTTAAACCAACCCTCACGATCGGCGCGGCGGTAGCAGCACACGTATTAGAAGAGAACTAGTGTTAGCTTAGAAAATATACGCTTGATAAGAGAAGTGCGCAATGAAATGCAATTGGATGCTTATGAAAGTTTTTTTATACAAAAGAGTAGTAATCTTCTAAATCAAGACAACGGCAATGTAGAATCGTGTCTCTTTGCCAAAATATAAAGCTGTGTGCGTATGTAATTTGTGTCCGGTTATCAATCGATGATTCATCTCGCTTTAATCCAAAAAACAAAAAAACATTCAACGCTTCAGTTAGTGCATTGCTGATGATGAAACGAATGTGTTTCGAAATGCATACAAGGTATGTTAACGTGTAAATATAAAGCAATTTTCGTTTAAGTGTTTAACGTTAATCTTGTCCGGTTAAATCAATTTAAGGTGATCGTTATTTAATTGTAATAATTGTCGGATTTAACGCTCGGGTGCCAATATCTAGTTCTATGGAACAACAATTATTGGCACTGCCAATAAATATATTTTTAAGCCTGCCAATAGTTATACAACCTTTCCGTTAATCATTTAAGTTTGATAAAATGAAAATGAGAAAATTATTATTAAAAAGCTCTAGTGGGCAAATATGGACAAATACCCAAAAAGCAACTACTACAGAACATCGCGTTAATCTTGTCCGGTTAAATCAATTTAAGGTGATCGTTATTTAATTGTAATTAATATTCTTTGTTGGTGGTCATACACACATCTAAACTAGAAATCGTCATGATAGCCTTTATCCCAACTCTACTGGAATCTTCCAACCAGCTGATGTTGCAGCTTTTAAGCCTCTTAAAAGCTTGGAACAGTGGATTCATAGGTGCCAATGACTATACATTTTTGGGGTGACGATGATTGTAGTCGTGTGCCAATAATTGTAGTTTTTGGCAAGCTTTTTTATTTTCCCATTTCAACTATCGATGATGAAGATATTTACACATTAAAATATCTTTTTGTAAAATTAATCGCTTTTAGAAAAGAGCGATAAGAAAGTATTTAGTATGCACGGTATACAACCTTCCAAGGCATAAACTCTATTACTTTTTATTTATGTTGTCAATATTGGTTACTGGTTACTCTGATACCAGTAAAAACACAAAAGTGATCTTAACAACTAAGACGAACTGCTGTCGTTTCTTCAACTTGTTTTTTTTTTTTACTTTTTTAAAAAACTGGTTTCTTATAAACCCAGTGTGCAAATCTTAAGATATCGCCCGAAGAT
Organism: Melanostoma scalare; assembly: GCA_949752695.1. NCBI lineage: Eukaryota > Metazoa > Arthropoda > Insecta > Diptera > Syrphidae > Melanostoma > Melanostoma scalare. Next base: position 3,485,114 of record OX456985.1, read on the forward strand.
GTTTTTACAAAGAAATTGAGAAAGTGAAAGATACCGTTTTGAGTATATTCTCAAAAAATAAAAAACATTTTTAAAAATTAATAATTTAAATTTTTCAAATCCTGCTGCGGATTTCTTAAACAGCTTACGACTTCTATATTATAGATTTGCTAATTTTGAATATAAAATCTTATCGAAATCGTTACAGTCGAAAAATAAATACGCATTACCGTGAAGGTTATATGCCAGGTACCGTTATCTCTTGATCTAGAAAAAAATTTCTCTGTAGACTGCCAAACAGACCCTAACACTGTGTTTTAAAGCATAAGAATAGTCATAACCATAGTCATAAACTATAAAAAAAAGCAGTGCAAATACAGGTCAGGTACTAGTTTCACTACAATATGAAAATAACAATGCTCACATCGCAATGTCATCAAAATAATAGTAAATATATGTATTGTATATGTATACCCAGCAAAGTGCACAAACGTATCTGACCATTTCACAGTGGTTCCGCTCTCGAACAAAGGCGGCCATAATTATACTTACTCACTTGATAACATATATAAAAACTATTTTTCCTAATATGATTTGGGCTCTCTGATTCCGAAACTGCCATCAGTTTTGATGTATCTCAATGTCTAGAGATAAGTGCGGTAAAAGGGTTCAAGATCGGTTTACTTCAGTTTAGTTATTGGGAGATTGGGAGTAGAAAAAATCCTGTAAAAGATATGTTTTCTACATTTATCGAAATATAATTTTAACAAAATATAGGGTTATGCTTTATGCATTATGTAGGGTGATGTGGTCATAAATCCACCAGTGGTGCTAGATGCACCATAGCTATATTTGCCAAATACGCCACTGTATTGGCGTATGGTTCACTCAAATGTATCCGTTACTTCCAGTTACCACGGTAGAGTTCAGTCTGGTAGTGTTTCTCTTAGCTGTCGCACGTGTGCGGAGATTTTTTTACTTTCATAGCGAAAAACGAAAAAAAGAGGGTGAGTTAATTTTTGTAATATTTCCATGAAATTCCAGTTTTAGTTCATTTGAAGGTACTAAAAGATTTGCTTGGACTTTTGTTCTTATTTTCATGTGAAGAGTGCGTAGTTTTGTTACGTTCTTTTTGAACAGCTATAATTTGTATCAAAAATTCCATGGTGGTGCAAAATGCACCACACAAGCATAGTGTTCAATGCACACTCAATGATCCTACTGTATCGGGACCTACCAAACGGCAGCACTCCTTATATAAATTTTCCGAATCCCTGGGTTCACTAAATATTCGTTGAAAGGAATTATTATTTGTTATTTAGTTTTGTTTCTTTTTTTTTGAGAATAATTTATTTTTCTTAATTTTTTGTGTGATATGAAGTCTTTCGGTTTATTTTTATTTATTGTTTTTCTGTTTACTTTTGTTTTAATAAAAAATAGTAATGCTTTAAATCAATTTGTGGTGCATTAAGCACACTGGTTCATTGTGGACATATGACTGGTGCATTTAGTACCAACCATGGTGCTCTATGCACCATTTGCCATTTTTCGAACAATTGATGTTTACTTCAAATTTTCAGATCATATCGACAGTTGAATTTTGTAAATATTTTCAGAACTAATCTATCAAAAGGATATCAAAAAGCCAACCAGAAACGACTTATTTTAAAAAAGTTATGATCATTTGAAAAGAGGGTGGTGCGTCTATGACCACGTTACCCTACATTGGTAGGTACGTAAATATTTTATAAAACTAGCTATAAAATGTAGGGACCATTTCTAGAGATCTATAAATAATGTTTTCTTTTTATTAGACCTTATCTTATTTTAGCGTCAAAACTGTTGAACCATTTTGAACCAAAAAAATTTAGCGACGTGTATCTTAAAAAAACATCATTTTGAAAAATTTTGTCAGGCTAACCGTTTCTAAGTAATCAAGCTTGAAAAACTGGTAAGTAGTTTTGATTTTGCTCTTTTATAGGGCCCCTACACTACACAAACCGTTTGCGCAAACATATGTATTTTGTTTTTGTAAAAATGTTTGTGCAAACTGTTTGAGTAATGTGTAGCGATGCTGAGTGTTTGCGCAAACCGTTTGAACAAATTCTAAAAATTTTGAATTTTCCGTGTTTGCACAAACATGTTTGAGTCGTGTGTGTCGAATTTTGCTCAAACAGATGTCAATTTTCAAGAAGTACGGATGAATATTTTTCGTTGCCAAGGCAATAATTAAAGCAGCACTTGCGAAATCGCTCATTGCTCAGTAGGTCTGTGATATGAAAAACGTCAAGCAACTAATATCTCTCAAACATGTTTGTGTAGTGTGTGGCGAAACTATGTTTGCACAAACACACGTTTGTACAAACGTGTTTGCGTAGTGTAGGGGCCCTATTACTTTGAATTTTTTTAATTGACGAACAAATCAATATACGATAAATTGCAAACATGTTTCTTAGAGAAAATTTGATGCTCTACAAAAAAAATTTTGATATTTTTCAATTAAGTAGGTATGTACTTCCATGACGATTAATGTTGAAAAAATATTAAATTCCTTTGGTCGCTTAAAAATTAATTAAAACTCAATCTGCAAGTTTCTGCAGTTGATTAAACGTGCACTTAATAGTTCATTAACCTTTCAGACAACATATAACATTTATAACAGGCATACAGAAAAGCAGATAGAAAGACTGAATTACAGGACCCACTTTTTTCGTGTTCTCCATAATTTAAATGTCATATTTAATTGTTAAAAAAGGTTCAGTGTTGATTTTTCTTACCTTCATAACACCATCGTAATAAGTGATGATTTAAACACTAGAATAATAAATATTCGAATTGTAGAAAAAGTGCGAGTCCCATAGGTACCTGAATACGGTTAGAAATTTAAACTTCTAGCTAATAGTTATTAAGAGAAATCTACCAGCGACTTCAATTACTGTGAAACATCGACTTAGGTTCAGTAACATTTGTGGAATTTGGCACAAGAATATCGAGAAAAGATCCAGTGTGGAACAGCCCAAATAAAAGCGTACCTAGTTATAATATTTTTGATGTGCAAATGCAATAAAAAATAAAAATATCCCAATTTAAGAAAGAGCAGAGGAAAAATCTGGATTATGGAATGTCTTGAATGGATCGACTTATTCTGTGTTTGATCACGCAGTGTGTTTTTAAATTAGTCTATTAATAAATTATAGTTTTTCTATTGAAGATGTAGCTGTATATATAGTTCGAGTTTGAAATCCGAGCAAGAATATTTGATGAGCTTGATGAGATGAGTGTAACTTGTTTGTGTTCGAAATCATCATTTCTTAGACGAAAACAACTCATTTATAGTTAGAATGATCTTCCTGTATGTCTGGTAAAAAAAATTACGTTTATATTCATATTCCGGTTTTTGGGTTTTGTTTTGATTCTGAGTATTTTTCAGGTGAAACTTACACAGTAACCTAAACCAGAAATATAATTTACACATCCACTATCAGTTCCATTCCAACCGTACTACTGCATTATCATGCAACTTCTACGTGACGCGTAAACTTTAAATGGCATTGCAACTTTGTTTTTTTAATTACGACAATTCAAATGCCATTAATGTGATGTACAACAGCTCACTGAAATCGGAATAAACTTTCTAATAACTACAACAAATTGTGATATAAAAAGTTTCAGCGAATTTTAGTGTTTGAAAGTCTTAAGGGTTGGGGTTGTGCTTGTTTAAATATTTTGCAATTCGTCACAATTCAAAAATTCTTGTCCTTTCGCAACTTTTATTTTGTGTGCGAGCTTATTTTCGCTCAGTTGACTTAAGTAATTAAAAAGTATTTTTTAAAGATGTAAATTAGATATTACTATCAAAACCTCACAGGTTTCCTAAGCAGCAGAACCTCTCCGACTGATCGTGCCTGAGAAGCAATTAGATTTGGAGAGAATTCTAATAACATGCTAGACATGGATGTGGTTCTATACTTGGGTGTTATTATTTGTATATTTGCGTACATTTACTTGTCATGGAATTTCAACTACTGGAAGAAAAGACGGGTGATCGGACCGAAGCCATCAATCATTTTCGGGAACTTGCCGAGCGTTATCAAACAAAACAGGAGTGTGGTGTTCGACATGCAGGACATATACGAGTAAGATTTTTGTTTTTTAACAAGTCCATTAAATTTTGGATATAAATTCTCATTAGTCCACGAAGTCTATGATACTTACTTACTTAGGTGAGCATCATTGCTGCGGGTGAAACTGGTCCTCATCTAATATCTCTAGGTAACAATTTCTGTTTCGGAGAGCTCTCTACAGCCCAACACTTAAGTTCGGTTGAGGTTTACTTGAATGAGGTCTTTCTGTCCGCGAATTTCCTACAATGAGCCGTCGAGAACTTGGAGAACATAAGCACCGATATCTATCCGCTCTACATATCTCAGGTCTCAGATAATGTAGTCTCGCGTTGCGTACATTTCCAACTTATAAGCATTGTCGCTGTACACCAAATACAGTTAGTTCTTTAATTTTCTTCTGAACACATTGTCCTCATAAAAAGGGCCGAAGATCACTTGGAGTATTTTTGTTTAGAAGTGAACAATGACTTCCTCAACCGCACTAGACAAGCTCCATGCTCCCGCGCCGTAAAGCTGTACTATGATCATCAAGCTCTTATAAAAGGTTAGCTAGATTTTTCCAGCGAGGGTTCTGTTTACCACTTATTGCTTTCTTAATTCAAAGAAGCAGCGGTTGGATAGAGGGATTCTCCGTTTGATTTGCGCACTGTCGTTTTCTTTTCAGTGTCTATAGCGGATCCTAGGTAGACGAAATTCTGTACAATCTCAACATTATGTCGGACTATTGTGACGTTTCCAACGGAACTACGTCTTTCTCTTTTGCAGAGGACTGGGTGCATGAGGCATAACCCATATTTTAACAAGATTAGCCCTGTTGCGGATATTCATTACATGCTCACTAAAAGGATATTCACAGATAGCTTTAATCTTCAGTTTAGCTCTAACGACAAATCCGCACCCAAACAAGTGTTGTTACTGTTGTCTGTAATGATCGACATAGTAGTAGATGTCGCAGTTTTTCATCTTGTTCGACAAATTCCATCGCACTTATTGAACGCTTGTTATGTCTGCTTTGCATGTGTTTAGGGCCTCCTCCGATTATCCATTTATGGAATCTTACATTCCACGTACAGTTCACGCCAATGCCTTGAAATGATTTTTGTTACTGAGGTTATTAGTTGTTTCGGGCCAGACAGTCCGGTGTCTTGAGAGAAGCAGTTACTCTTCTTCTATTTCCTTCTTCTTCCTCTTGCTCTCCTTGATTCTTTATTTCTAAATTCAGTTAATTATCTTCTTCTTCATCCACTACAAAAAAAAATGGAGTGTTGAACCGCGATCACTCACTAACGATACTATTGGTGCGGTGCTTGGAGGAAGATTTCTTCTCATCGTGTACAAGCCAAGAGTGTCGTTCATGAGTCATCGTAGATGCCTAGCTCTGGTTTTCCTAACAGCAACATGTGTTTTTTAGAAAATATAAAAAATGTGGCGAGACATTTATTGGCATGTTTATGACACGAAACCCAAGGATTCTGGTATTGGATCCTAAGCTGGCACGTGAAATCCTGGTCAACAACTTCAGGTCTTTTCGCGACAATGAGGCAGCAAACTGGGTAAGTGATTAATAAACCAAAGCTGAAAACATTTGAGTCTTTACTTTTTATGAAAAAGGTTAACAGAAAAAAGGACGAAGTAGCTATGCGAAACTGCTTCTTCGCTTATTACAAAGAAAACTGGAAAGAAAGGCGTAACGATTTCATGGCTGGAATCAGTCCATGTAAGGTTTGTCAAATACGTACGTCTAATAAAAGTAAAACTTAATCAAGCCTTTTCCATTGTAGCTCAAACAGGCCTTTCCTATTGTAACTAATATAAGCAGTAAAATGACTGAATTCATAAGAACTGAAATAGCCAAATCCGACTGCCTTATTGACGTTAAATCTGTAAGTCTTATCACCAAAGTTCTGGTCATTCAAAATGATTCATATTTCCTTTCAGCTTGCCTTCAAATACACTGTAGAATTCAGTGCTAACTTTCTTTGGGGCATAGACACGAATGCCTTCCAAACGGACGACAAACACAACACTGTGATGACAATGTCTTCACTGTTCCCCGAACTGTCATTTCAGAATATTGGAAAGGTGCATCTTGCCGGGATACTGCCCGGATTGAAAAGACTCCTCAAAGATCGTTTTTTCGACATTAAAACTGACAAGTTCTTTACAAAACTTCAAATGGATGCCATAGATCTGCGACTGCAAAATAAAAGTGATCGACCCGATTTCCTGAATTATATGCTACGATTAAAGGAACAGAAAAACCTTAACCACCTAGACGTTACCGGATATACTTTAACAGTGTTATTGGATTCATTTGAAACAGCTGCCATTGCTTTTTATAGCACGTTGTACTTTGTATGAAATAAGAAGAGAACCCTAAATATGCGGTCGTTATGCTAAATTTTCTCTTTGCAGTTAGGCATCAATCGAAAGGCTCAAACCAAGCTTAGAAAAGAACTTATAGATAACATGGATGCACACGGAGAAATGACTTACGGAGTGTTAATGAATCTGGAGTACTTGGATCAATGTTTCAATGGTTGGTAATTCATTTTAAGGTGAAATCTATAAACTTCCCTGGTACACTATTTTGCAGAAGCCTTACGTTTGGCCGGCCCAATTCCGGATCTACCAAAAATTTGTACAGAAACAACGTATTTTGAGAACTGTGAGAACAAGCGCACCAAAATTGAACCTGGCATGATAGTTCACATCCCTTCATTTGCGTTCCATCATGATCCGGATATTTTCGAAAACCCAGACGAATTTATTCCAGAGCGTTTTGATGGTGGGATGGCAAAGGTCTTGACGCAAAGAGGGTGCTTCTTGCCGTTTGGCGATGGACCTCGGATATGTCCAGGTGAAAAACTTAAAGTTTGATATATTTTGTTATATTCTTAAACTGTCATACATTTTTAGGACTTCAACTGGCACTTTTGGAGTGTAAGGTAGGAGTGTTTGAAATAATTTCGAATTTCCAAATAAGCCAGTGCCTGGAAAACCACAATGAGAAATATATCGATAGACAATCTTTTACGGTCGGCGTGAAAGATGATATACTCTATGAATTTAAGTCAATAAACGATAGCAAGTAGGGATCAGTGTTTTATTTTATATTTAGAAAGTTACGTGAACTGATTGCGTCACAGAGCGTCACTTTTCCTTTCCTCTCTGGAAGTGTCAAACCTTTTACAAATTTTTCTTTCAATTTCTACGGAAAAACAAGTAGTCAATGAAGTGGCATCATTATATAAAAACGTACCAATAAAGTTTTTACCTATCTGCACTGTCGTAAGCTGCTTGAAAATTCGATAAGAACGTTCCATGTCCCGACTTAAAATTTTTGAGTTGTTTGCATATTATGACACAATCTGGCCATTCAAACTTCTAGGTGTGATGACTAATTGGATCGTCATCAAACATTGGCAAAGTATAAAATAGTCGATATTTAGAAGTCTAAGGCTTTAGCGTGTCTATAAGTAAGTGTAGTTTCATTACCATTTTGGCACGGCTTAATGTGGTTGGTGAACCAAGAATTTTTATTTCACTCATCCTAGGAAATTCAATTTTTTTTTTATGATTTGGGCGGACTCAAGGGGTTATGAGTTATGACTTCCCTCAATATGTTAAGTAACACAGTAACGAGCGTTAGGAAAAGGAGAGAATATGGAATATCTCAACTAAAAAACTCATCAAAAGGAGAGAGTTTGAATGAGTTACCGATACAAATTAGTATTAAATTTCTAAAGGTTGCCATGAGAGGGAAAAGTAGAACTGAGCAATACATTCCACATTCGCGTAGTACGGCTGAAGAAGGAATCTCTGTATTTAACAGTACGTCCGAAATTGGGCTCAAGGGTAAACTGATGGACATTCCTAGGAGCGCGAGCATTACGATACGAATTGTTTAAGGAGAGAGAGAGCACTGTCCTTAAAAAAAAACTATAGAATAAAGAGAGACAGTAAACATTACGACGAAGTTCGAGTGTCGTAAAAGTTGCAATGGTTTTCCTATCTCCTGTTGATGGTGTTGATGACTCTTTCTGTCTTCTGAGCAAGAGCTTCTCATGATTTTCTCTGTCAACGTAGAGCTTGCTCAGGCTCTAGTTTTGGGTTCTGTTTTTTTTTTTTCAGTGGGGCTCAGGCGAATAAAACTTGAAACGATGTCTGCTGCTTGTTAAAATCACTGCCTTTGATCATAAGGCTTAAGTAAATAGTCTAGGCATTTGCAATGAATCTATGCGATGGGCGATCGGCAAAAATCGTGTAATGAAAGTAAATACTCGTTTTAAAACGCATTAAAATAAATAAAGCTAAATTTTCTCCATGTATTATGGCTTTGTTGAAAAGAGCAGACATGTCCATTCTGCCATTCCAATTTTCAGAGCCTTGTTGGCTGTCGCTCACGGATCGCTATGATATTGGTCTAAGTGTTTGAATCGCTTCCGGATTGTAGGCATAACATCGGTCTTTCACGGTTCAAAGCAAAAGAAACTCCAAAGGGGTCCAGGCAGCCTATTGCAAGAGGCTCTTCATTACCTCCATAACTTCTATTCAGCACACAGTACACACTTTGAAAATCAGTTTCAAATGTTTCTCAATGCTATTCAAACACACAGCGTCTCAGCTCGATTCGCGGATTTATGATCAGGGACGGCATCACAGCTTACTTTATCGAGTGAGTGAAAAAAACCACTTTAAGATTACGGACTACGTTATCTTACGTATCGTAAAGCTTTTTAAAATTGTGCTATTTACACCGAAAATTCACTGCTACAATTCAAGTTTCTATTAACTCACAGGTGTCGCTGATGTCTCTTTAGACTAACTTAATTTCTTTGTACAAAAAAAAAGACAAGTTTTAGTGAGAGTTTCAGAAACAAAAACAGTAAATGCAATCGAGTGGTGTTTTTAAATGAATTTTTGTAAATTGCTACCTAGACGATTGAGATGTGTCTTCCAACGCAATTGTACATTTGCAACGAAAGTGGTCGGTTTGAACGAATAAGTACCTACTTCTTTTTCGATATTGTTGGTTTCTTATTAACATTGATTAGGCACTTCCTTATTAACAAATTTACTTTGACTGGGATAAAGTAATCTGCCTTCGTAATAAATACAAAAAAATGTTCAAAAAGTTTCTTACATTTTAATTTCAAGAACAATCAGACGCATCGAACAGAATGCCAGATATATACAAAGGGTGGTGTGCATTTCTCACAGCCATGTCTTGTGAGGGACTGAAAGGGACTTACGATTTTCTGCCGGTTTCGAACGACTAATCGAGAAAGAGCCTTTCATGGCAATCGATTTACGATCGATCGGAGGACTTGCCAACTCCTCGCGAAAGATGAAACCCGTGGAAGTACATTTTTGGTTTCTATTGGAACTCGAACCACGAACAGAGATGCTAACCATTACGCCAAGGGCTTCAGTGTCAATGTTTTTTCTAAAACGATGTAGATATATTCAGTACGTACGCTTAAGAGGAATATTTTCAGGGGTTTGAATGACTTTCATACTTATTGTCGTTGTGCTGTGAATACAGGGATTCTTATATCATCACTTGGATTATTTCGTAACGCACGTCTCAATAACTTCCAAGATTTGGTCAAGCCCTTCCCTACCTAAACCTATTTTTGAGACACATGCCTAAGATTTTGTATTTCCTTTTAAGCTTTTCACCTAGAACATCCCTAAGTTGTAAAATCTCAACCCTCAAAGTTATTCATGCCAACATAGTCATCAAAAAGCCCACTTAATTTGTTTCTCCAGTTCTAGTCAATCCATATTCCTCCCTGTTGTGACCAATAACAAGACTTAAATAGCCTCCATACAGGGAAACAAAAAGGGAAAGTGAATGAAACACTTTTGTGACAACAGAATAATTTTTTAAACGAAATCACAAACAAAAGACTCGACAACAACGAACAAGCAACCATCAACGTCCTACAACCAATTTATTAATAACCCTTAATGAAAGATCGTTTCGTTCGTTGCACAGGGGGGGTGCATGGGGCGTTATTGTTGCTTGGCAAGAAGGATTAATTTTGAATTTTTCACATTTAATCACTGCGGACTTTTATGAGTGCAGTGGACTCATGAACACTCGTTCTCCATTGCTGTGTTATGACTTTATTCAAAGTTAGTCCCTTTCTGTGACTAAAAGGAGGAGGGCGTAGTCGCAAAGCCTCTCTTCTCCATCCTGCATGCAATACAGTTGCTGTGTTCTTTTTTATGATTATGAACTTATCCGATTCTGAAAAAAAAACTTCTATCATCTAGCGGTTACACAATGGCACGCGAAAGTCCTTCACGCTTTCCCACTGTCCACTAGTGGCAGCGGAACGCAGAGCAGTGCAGCAGTCAATAGCGTTTGCATGCAGGCCTTGCTGTTATGCAATTATTTTAATGGTGAAGGCTGAAAAGACTACAGCTTTAGCTTTGCGACGCATATATAGGATCTGAACAACGAATTTTTTCTTGTCCTCGTTATGGATTTTACCTTCGTGCATTCACGGGTAGCAGGATATTTACACTTTTTTTTGCTACGTTTATTCTTGCTGCCGCGTCGTTGCTGTTGCGTTGAATGCGATTAGATTGGCATGCAAAATGAATCTAAAATAGGCAAAGTTTTTATGAAGTAATTTGCGCTGTGATTTATGGGCGGACAGTTAGCGATATGTGCTATTCAGGATTTTATTAGCCGGCTATACAGCCGGGTATAATGAGAGTCTCAATGGAACAAGACGCGGCAGGTGGCTATTATTTTTGCAATAAAAGTTGGAATTATCAAACAATGTTGGAATGGCGAGGCTTGAGTTCAGTGGGCATTAGAGATAAGGAATAAGTTTAAAGTGGCTGCCTTCTATACCAAACTGAAAGGAAGAACAAGGTCCTGATAATTAGTTTTTGGTTTTGATATTGTTATTTGCAAGTGCCAAAACTGCCTCAACAGTTTTTCTACTTTTCCCATTCGTATCCCAGTATCTTTCAATCACTTGAATTTAATGGACAACTACTCCTGTCACCCTAATAGCAAATAGAAGTCTTCTGCCAAACTCTCGGGATTGTTGTGTTGGTTTCTTCTTTTAGAAACGGGGCCAGTGCCTGGTCATCGCAGTAGTGAACGCAGAAAGGTCCGTTGATGATGATTTCGGCAATTCAACGACTTCATCAAGGTTAACGCCTTAGAAAGGACGTGTAAGTTCCCTTAAGCTCACAAAATACATAAAAATTGGGTATCCAATGCAAACTATGCACTCAAGTGTTAGTTTCCCTTGAAGTTTTCTACACAAAACAATGAAGAAAAAGTCAAACCGTAAAATCAAATCATATCGTTCAATGAAAAGCTAACCACAAGGGAAAATTCTTGAAGTTGCCAGCAGAGTCCAATCAAAAAGTCCATTCACCGCTGAAAATGAAATTTTAAATGTCTTCTGTTTAAATAGACCTTCTCTAGTATCTCAGACACCAATCATTTCTCAACCGCTCAAGCGCACAGCAGGGCAACAAACTAGAAAGCTTCATACGCATTCATTTAAAGTTTATAGTTGAGCAACTCTGAAACATAGTTCACAACTAACAAGTCAAACCCTGACCGAGTTAAAATTAATAACCAAAGTTAACCCAAAAACTTATAACTGCAGAGCACTGAAAGTGCAAATATTCGTCAGAATAACCTCCTTCCACAGAGAAATGCAAATTCTCGCAATTTCCAGCTACCATCAAGCAACGGAGCTTGTTGGTACCTTATGTATTTTTTGGCCGTCTAACGCACACACACAAGCAAACAACACAAGAAGGAAACACACCTTTTTACCGAACAGAACAACTTCTTGTTGTGAAAAGTGCATCGGAAAGTTTTGTTCATTTAAAGTTTAACCCGTTCAGTGCGATTGTCGTAAATACAAAGTGGTGCCAACTAACCCGCACCCCATCATCACTGTTGGGGGAAAGAGTGCACATTCCGCTAGTTCTGGCAGGTGAGATAGTGCTTGTTTTATTTACCGAATTGCAACCTTTACTCTATAGCTGAACACCCCCTCCCTCCCTCGTTTTCGATGAAAAGAGCACTTAAGCCATAGTTTCCCCATTCTGTATAGCCGGCCTGGCCCTATCCCACTCTTCGAGCATTCCTAAGGGAAAGGCACTTAATAGTTCGACACTCGAAGCGCAATGAAATGAGCACTTTATTGGCGCACAGCTCTACGAATGACAGCATTCAGCAGACGAAGAACAAATTTACCTCTGATTGCATTAAAAAGTTCATGTTCATGGTGGTAAGAGAGCCCATTGGAGCCATGTTTATTTAGCGTTATTTTCACTGCCATTGCTCTTGGAATGCAGAAGTCTCCACTGTGCAGGCACCTCCAAAAGAAACAGCAACATAGTTAGATAGTTGTACTTACCTACTAGTGGAATAACGTCAATAGATTGCCAAAACGATCCTACTTATGGTATTGTATAAGAAAAGTTTTTCGTGTCGTTGTTGTTGGAAAAGTTATGACAATCATGGCAACAACACATTTTTGTTGCACATTGCCGCAGAAGAGGAGCCTGCACTTAAACTTAAGTTGATGGGAGACGTCTGGAACTAATTTGGACGAGGGAAAATTCCTTGAGTTGGTTTTCGATTCCAAGACGCGACGGTGGCATTAATTATTATTCTTCTTGGCAATCAGGACGTTGTGTTCGTAAGTACAGGCTGCAGGATAATGAGAAAGGATGTTGTGACGTTGAATATCTGGGTATATGAGAGCTTGGATGTCTTGTGAAAGGAGTTTTATCCTTGGAGTGGTCGAATATTGAAACTAGCTTTTATTTTGGTTGTCGTTGTTAAGAAAATATGGTGTGCCCCGTACAATCCAAATGGTTGCTTGTGCTGTATTAAAAATGTGTTGTCGAGTTGGGCAGGAACAACGGTTGTTTATTATTGTAATTAGTAAGAACACTCATCGAATGAAAACAAAAATATGTGCCGTAGAGAGGATTATCGTTCCATTTGTCTGCATCAGGGACCGAATTACCGCACACGTGATCGAGTAATACGTGACTGAATTATGTGTTTTTGGCGTTACTTCTCGCGTTGTCGCGCACTTAAGTACCACAATTTGACATTCTTCCATCAGTATTTGAACGAATTGAAGTCGGTAACTGAACAGCAGACTGACGTTGTGTAATGAAGAGCGAATTGTGAAGGAAAAATAGTCACTTACTCGATCACTGATGCGGTTATTCGACCCCAGGAGTATTTTGATCTGCACTTCTTTTTGTTGCTTTTGTGATGTTGGTAAAACGTTGTATGAAATAGTTTTTTTTTTTTTGTGAGTTATGCAGATCTCTTTTCGAGCAGAACAATACCAACCGATCCGGTAGAGGTCTATTTTCTGCAAGATGCTATTTGTGATGTGAAGGCTCCTACGAATCTTTTTATACGAACAAGCATCATCTCAGCTGCCGTCAACTTACTCTCATACTTCTTTTGGTCACTTTACAAACAAAATGGACACATGGACGAACATTACCCAAAGATGTTTATATTCTATTCAGGACTGAGATACGATGGCGTAAAACCTGTTTCATGATGCCAATGTAGCATAAGTTCGTCAGCTTTTCCTTTGTTGTAGATGGCATATCAGCACTTATGTCTGTTCCAGCTACGAATAATTTCAACAATATGAAAACTAACATATTTAAGTGGTCAAATTGACCGGTTAACAGAAATGCTAACCAGTATGCCACGGGCACCATATTTTTTCAATAAACAGCCTGAATTTCCTTAAGTACATAATTCATATCTCCTCAACCTTAACAACACGCCAAAGTCCTTATTATTGTGTCGTTAACTAATAACCAGTTTTTTTTTCAGAAACCCTTGATGCCTTTGGATTATTTGCTAGCCCTCAACGACGAACATGTTCACTGAACATGATCGTTTGCATTATCCCCTACACCGCGAACACATTTGCCGAACATTCATTTCACATTTACATACACACACGACAACGTTTACAGCAAAAATGAGGTTTGCTTCTTAGCAAAAAACATGTTTGCTCGCGAGCATGGCCCTTCATGGCGAACATCGAATCCACGAACATGACAAAATCGAAATTTTTCGACAACATCGAGCGGCCCGCTAGCTGCTTAAGATTAAGATCAAAGTATTCATTTTGTTTTTATGAAGTTAAAACGACAGACGATAGACGACAGACGACAGACGACAGACGACAGACGACAGACGACAGACGACAGACGACAGACGACAGACGACAGACGACAGACGACAGACGACAGACGACAGACGACAGACGACAGACGACAGACGACAGACGACAGACGACAGACGACAGACGACAGACGACAGACGACAGACGACAGACGACAGACGACAGACGACAGACGACAGACGACAGACGACAGACGACAGACGACAGACGACAGACGACAGACGACAGACGACAGACGACAGACGACAGACGACAGACGACAGACGACAGACGACAGACGACAGACGACAGACGACAGACGACAGACGACAGACGACAGACGACAGACGACAGACGACAGACGACAGACGACAGACGACAGACGACAGACGACAGACGACAGACGACAGACGACAGGCGACAGACGACAGACGACAGACGACAGATGACAGACGACAGACGACAGACGACAGACGACAGACGACAGACGACAGACGACAGACGACAGACGACAGACGACAGACGACAGACGACAGACGACAGACGACAGACGACAGACGACAGACGACAGACGACAGACGACAGACGACAGACGACAGACGACAGACGACAGACGACAGACGACAGACGACAGACGACAGACGACAGACGACAGACGACAGACGACAGACGACAGACGACAGACGACAGACGACAGACGACAGACGACAGACGACAGACGACAGACGACAGACGACAGACAACAGACTACAGACGACAGACGACAGACGACAGACGACAGACGACAGACGACAGACGACAGACGACAGACGACAGACGACAGACGACAGACGACAGACGACAGACGACAGACGACAGACGACAGACGACAGACGACAGACGACAGACGACAGACGACAGACGACAGACGACAGACGACAGACTACAGACGACAGACGACAGACGACAGACGACAGACGACAGACGACAGACGACAGACGACAGACGACAGACGACAGACGACAGACGACAGACGACAGACGACAACAGACATATCCTACTATTTCGTTTAGACAGTTGATGTTGCTTGGGTCAGTTTTAAATCCCAGATGTACGAGTATAAAGGTATTAGGAGTACATTGTGTACTTCTTCGCAATAATAAGAGTCCGGTTTTTTCTATGGTTGGTACCATCTTTGCAAATGACGGCTTCTGACGGATAACAAAATCCTCTTCTTCTTATCGATTGACTAACAATGTGCTTCTGCCTAAGAATTCCAATTTAAAATAATTACGCTGGAAAATCAAACAATCACGGACTTATCATAACGCCGTCGCTTAAATAAAATAGTAAATTAATGTATAGGAAACCATTTAATGCGTAAGTAGATATTCTATAATTTTCATATTTTTAAGTTTTTTAAATTCAAATTTCGTTACGTTTGAAAATAGTTCAATGTTATTTTCAAGCATCACTTTTAGTGATAAGATAAGGTAGGGTGTGTATGTGTATATAATGGTTCGTGTATTAGGTGATCTGGTACTGTTTTTGTTTTATCTATTCATAGAAAAATAAATTCATCCTCCTACTTGTAGTGTTACCACATGAAAGGTATACCAGTTCAAAAATTTGATTGTATATCAACTGTCGGAAATGCTTTTGTCCACGGGTATCGCCTTTCGCGAGGAATTTGCTAGTCCTTCGTTAGTAAATTAATTGCCATGAATAGCAATTTTTGTAATTTGCGATATCTTTCTAAAGTTTTTCTTTCCAATTTAGCGTGAAAAGAATTTTATTGAGATCGCATTTGTAAACGCATCTTACAATTTCAAAACTAACGTTCTAACTAAACGTTCTTTTTTGTAAAAAAGAAGTTTTTACTCATTTATGTAAGAGCTAAAGATAGAAGCTGCTTAATATTTCTCCTTTAGTTTTTCCTTGTCGATTTATAGTTTTCATACAATAAAACATTCAGTTTTAAGTGTTTTGTGCAACTGTACGAAATTTACGCCTGTTTTGAGTAAGAAACTTTCCCTCACATTGGCGATTACACCCCCTACTCTTTTTTCAGAGGAAATAAGACGATTTTCTTTTCGGAGGATTTTCCAAAAGAGTTTCAATGCAGTAAATCGGCAGTTACTACCAAATTTCAAAAGTTTTTCTCTGGTTTCTGTTTTCTTGGAAATCTAAGGTATTGAATCCTTTTCTCGCCACCCCCTTCAGTCAATAGAAGGTACAAAGAATAAGAAGCAATTTAAGTTCTTTCTGAAAAAAAAGTAAATAAAACGGTAGGTACCTACATATACCTTCACGTCAGCCGGGAATCTGGTGCTCAAACATGGGGGATGTGAAAGGACCTAGGTATATATGAAGTAGGTATGTAATAGGTTCAAATGAAACTCATGCTTTTCTTTTAATCCGCTGGGACTTCACCGAAATGTAGTTCACTTGCAAGACAATATAAAGTGGGAAAGTGTCTTCCTCTGTTTTGAATATTTTTCCTTTGGGAAAAATCGTACCTATACGCTTGTTATGGTAGGTATAAGATGTTTCAAATTCATGACGCCGATTTCTTGTGCAAAAGAGAGCCTGTAAGATGAGCCATACCATAAGATTGTAAATTTACCTCTTTTCGTTTCCACCCAGTTTGCTGATCGTTTTGCCTTGTTGAGATCATTTTCTACACAGTTTCGTTCGTCCACAAAATTTCAATGTTTTGAAGCCCTAATTTACAATGTTCGTACTGTAGTGGAACTTACTCCCACATTCTACTTTTTTTGCAAATTGAGTAATCATAGTTATGAGAAATTCTAACCAATAAAGCCTGAGAAATCCTCCTGAAGAACAAACAGTTATTATTAATTTTATCGTCTTATTTTTACGACAGGAGCAGCATAGTCTTTTCATTTGGGATTTGGTACAGTTAGGTATTCTAACAACAACAGCAACACCAACCTCCAACCGGCTTTTTACGATCTGAAGTTTGTTCTTCAGCGGCAGCCATCAGCCACCCATTCCTCTTTGTGTGCATTTCCACCAGGATAACAATGTGTTTTAGTAAACGATGATAATGCACACAAACATCGCTGTTCAACCACTGCAAGTGAATTACTTTCCCACCCATCAACCGTTTCTTTGGCAGCCCAACACTCAAGCAGCACTTTGTTAGTTTTACATTCAACCCCAACCCAATCCCACCCCCTTCATACAATCGCTTTTGTCGTATAGTTTCGTCTACATTGCAGATAATGACAAGTTTTTATGATCTCGGAAATTGTTTGGAGAACAACGAAAGAGGAGCACAATGTTTCAAAAAAGAAGAAAGAAAAATGTTTCATAAGTGCGTCTGATTGTGTGTGTGGCATCAGCGAGACTTGAAACGAGTGGGGTACACAGAATGAAATGGAATTTTCCAAAATGTTATTACTCGCAATTTCAGCATATACAGTACACCTATACCGTATTACCACCCAACAATAGTCAGCCACAACCCCACCATCAACCATCACGCACACACTGCAAACCGCGAAAAGTTATAAACTCATATGGAGGAGAAAATTTTAATGCCTGCGGTTAACTATGGGAATTTTAATTTTGGTTTTATTGCCACCGCCACCCAGAAATGTTAAGTTTGTTAAGTTTTCTGCCAAAAATTCAAACGAGCGAGGTGGATTCGAATATGGAGTTGGAGTTGGGCGCCATCATTCCAGTACTTGCTTGCATAGTTTCGGTTCGGTTTCTCTGTGTATAGAGGTATAAATAGTGGCGCATGGGTTCATGGCGGTTACGGTGAGTAGAGGGATGTAATGAAAGTTATTGGAGTGGGGCACTCGTGCAGTTCATGTGCTTGGGGTGCTGCTTTTTTATGTGGAATTAAAGGTTCGTTAAATTTCTTAATTAGTTTTCCACAGTTTGAGAAATATTTGGGATACAAAGTTTATTATTGCTACAACGGAAAAACGGGGCGCGGGACGACACGTGGTAGATAAGACGAATAGTGGCAAAAAGGAAGATGGAGTATAGTTTGTGTTTGTTCTCGTCAGAGAAATATATTTTTGAAAAACTCAGGGAGATTTGCGGGTAGGAGGAGAAGTCTTCGAATGAAGAATTTTTATGAATTTGTTTTGAAAACTAATTTTTAAGTCACAGATATGCCTACGTACTGCTTTCTTAGTAAGTTTTGATTTCAGCTACAAAGAATTTATTAACTTGAACTTGTTATTGCAGCTTTTTTCACAAGAGTCTAGGACATTGATCAAACATTTAGTAAAGCCTCAAGACTAAACTCGCAAATGCCTTGCTTTGGGCACTGGAATACATTAAGGATCCCTAATAGCATGATTTTCCAATGGTTCTCAGTTCACAATCCAAGAGATGCTAGGACGAGGGGCCTAGGAAATACGTAACTTGTTAGTGTGTTTCCCAGGTATCTTTCCCAGGTATCTACAGGGTAACGAGAGTCTAAAATGAAGACACTTATTCACTAAATCTGGCGCTATAACCTTGCTTGCATGTCTCAACTAACATACCTCACTGTTGATTCCTGGCGAGATGCCTCCAGTTTCACCCTCTAAAGCTGTCCTAGGTCCCTTTTCGACAGCATTTTGACAAGACCCTTCCTTCACTACTATCCAACGGAAAGCTTTAAGGGGCCTTTGACAAGACATGGGGTCTTTCACCGAAAATCACCTCCTATGCGTCAGCTGTTTGGTGCAATAAGCTGTCACGTAAATACGTTATTGCCTCGTTTGCCAAACTTCAAAGAACAATTTGTTTTGGTGTTACTGGGGCCTTCCCCAGCACCGTTTTCCAAGTTTAGGCGTATGCTAATGGCTTTAAGCCATGTTACGAACAATGGCTGGACGGGGAGGAGTATGTGTGTTTGCAGCGACAGCCAAGCTGTGCTTAAGGATCTTCTCAACCCTTTAACTACTTCGAAAGTGATCCAGGAATGCAAAAACTCTCTGAATGCAATCGGAAGATTGAATTCTTTGAGTCTCTTTTGGATTCCAGGCCATCACGGCATAACTGAAAATGAGATCGCCGATGAACTTGCTAGGCAAGGATCTCAGACAGCTTTCTCAGGGCCTGAACCGTCGTTAGGTCTACCAGCGTCCTCAGTGAGGGCTTCAATCAACAATTGGTTCGGTGAAGGGCACAACCGTAGATGGCATGCCTCCATTGGATACAGACAGACCAAACGTATGCTCCCCAATGTTAGTAAGAAGACTGAAACATTTTTTCTAGCTCGTAGCAGAAAAGACTGTAGAAAGTTCATTGGCGTTGCCAGGGGGCACTTCTCTTCTGCCAAGCATTTAAACCTGTTGAGTTATACTATACGCTCTGTGAATCTTGTGGAGAAGATGAGGTCACCGCAGAGCATTTCCTCTGGTGAATGCCCTGCTTTTTAGATTTAGATTTATTTAGATTTAGATTTAGGTTACAGATACTCTGCGCAGACATGGTGAGAACGGGTAACTTAGACTCCTTATCATGGAAGCAACTTTTTGCTTTTTTCCAAACATCTGGAAAGCTATAACAAATAAAAGGTTGTTAACTGGCAGTACAATGGACCGGTATTTAGGTCTGAGTGCTCCAGTTGGTATTTTAAAAACCTCCAAAAGAAAGAAAAGTTTTAAGCCTTACCTACTTATGTAATGAGTGTTTGCGAGGAATTAGTAAGTCTCAAAGAGTAAAATTGCGCTACGCCCTCTACGGCGAACTTTCTCTTCTTTCTCCCAATTCTACTCTTGAGGTAATGAAAGCGAACAGTGTTTCCAAATGTTCCTTTCTGTCAATTAATAATAACATATTAAAGTGACTCCGGAGGTCCTCAACTGTAGTGGCTTTATCAACCTAAAGAGCCATGAGTCCAACAATTCGTTCATCTGTCGGTTTGATGAGTTGCCCTGGACTACAGAACTGAGCTTAATATCCCGATGAGAACACTTGTCTAGGTATCTGAAAATGTTTCAAGATAGGTGTAGATATTAATTTAAAAGAGTGCATTGCATATTGCCTATCATTACTGTACTTGTACGTAGGTACATACTCTAATTTGTCTCCCCATTTAATAAGCTCACCCCATTCCGAGTGCGATTGTTTCATGTTTTCAAGTCGCTGGAAGTGTGGGTAACTGTAAATAACATGTAAAGGGACATTCTAAACACGCTCATACAACCCCTAGTTTATTTATATTCATTTTTGTAACTACATATTATATCGAGTAGCTACTTTTTGCAATGCAAATCAACCCCGTCCTCTTAAAAGTAATAACCTCCGCATAACAGCATTTTTGATCTCAATACCGCTTTGCATTACATGTAACATCTTCCCCCCTAGGGCTTTTCATTTTATTACCCAATTTCGCATATGGACTTTGAATAGCCTGATTTTAACATCCGCTTCGACTTGTGAAACAGCGGGATACACATTCCAGCTCCGCCAAGATGCTATTGCCAGCAAATTTGTATTTAAATGATTAAATTTTATCGAGCGTCCCTCACTACAGTGTGTTTGTGTGAGCTAGTGTTGGTTCTGGGTAGTAGCAATTCGAATTCAGACTCTAGTCTCCTTTGCAAAACCATGTCATTACACAAACCAAACAGCAAGAATTCAGCAATCGAATGGAAACAATGAATAATTCCACATAATCCCGCAACCACAATGCTGCCCACACACATACACACAAACACCAACCATATGTATACTCGCTATGAAAGTCCTATGTCTAATCCTTTTTCCAGGGATTAAATTCTTTTCAACAAAAGCATTGGATGTTTTCCGGCGCCTTAACCGCGCTATACCATCAAGAGCATTGCATTGCAAAGCAAAGGAATGGAAAGGAAAGGCGATGGCTCGCTCCGTCCGCCTTGAGTCTTTTTGTTTTATAGTCCAGTGTTTACGTTTACGATTGCGTGCAACCCTCGCTCGCTTGTACCGCTGGCTCTTGTACGAACAATCATCATCCACCGACTAGCCATCCATTGCATTGTTGCTACACACCACTTTGCACTTCTGTTTGCAATCCTCAAACAAACAGACACAAACACTCCATGTCCACTGTTGATGACAAATTTAATTTCCTCGCCTCACCGTCAATGGGGGTTGATTATTATTATGCACTCTACGTACATATATGCCTCTTGTACGACATGCAACGGAATAGGGTGTCTTCTCCAATCACTGGACCACAGCGTTCCCACTCTTCAATTGTTTCTTTATAAAAAAAAAATATTTAAATTTGTCTCCACATCACAAGCAAAAACAATTTTTAAGGTTTTCGGCGATCTAACAATCAACTGGGACTCTTTCGCACCGGACAAAAAGTGTTTAGAGGTCCAACGCTTCCAATATCATTGAAAATTGCTTAAGAAAATGATTTTCTTTGAAAGGTTATTTCAAAAGGTTGACAAAAGTCAATGATAAAACTGTCATATTTCAAAGTTGATGCTATAGCAAAAGAGTTTTAAAATAAAGCGGTTCTCCCCTTGAAACTGAAAAAAATGTTAAAAACGAACAAGATTGAGAAACCGCCTGAGAGGGCGTCATGGACCAAATAAGTGGCTTAGTCTTTCGATTTCTCTACCCGTTGGTTGCCCAAGACTTTGTAAAGTTTTGGTAAAAATAACAAAGTGTGATAGAACGATTCCTCTTTAACCATTTATTGGAAGGTAGCGGAGGACATAACAATGGCCAGATATATATTTCAAAGATCAACGGCAGTAGCTACAATGTATTACTATAGGTTTCTTGTTAAGATGAAAACGTTTAGAAATGAATACGTTTGGTAGCATCAAAAACCACTTTCAAAAGTTGGAAGAATGAAATCCAAAATTGCTCATTCGGTATTTCGTGTTCGATATTAACTGAAAAATTGCAGGTGCTTTATGTGGTGTCACTGGCGTAATGATCAGCATGCTGCATGTCGGGCTGAAGGTTCGTGGTTCGAATCCCAACAGAAGCCAAAACTATTTTTCCACGGGCATCACCTTTTGCAATTTCGCCGACAGTAATTTCATACCGTAAAAAAAGCCTTCTCGATAACCCGTTCGAGGTATTCGGCATTAATCATCTGGCATAAGTATGTACTTCGTGCTTGCGTAATTGCGATGAAAAGAGCTCATGAGAAAAAATATATAAAAAGTTTGTAAATAATTTCATGCTAAAATTATCAGCTACGTCCACTTGTCTGATTTCAAAACACATCCATGGAATACAGACTATATACAATATACTGACATTTGGAAATAAATCAGGGTGAGTCCTAGGATCATCTCATCGAAAAAAACAATCGAGTTTTTAGGCGAAACAAGTATTCACTACTACTAACCGGTAAAGTAGACACTGAAGCGTTTGTCGCAAAAGTTGGTAATGGGATCTTACTAGGATTTGAACACCCATCACCCAAGTAATTGACAGGCGCTTAAGTTAGTTTGGTTACGCATTCTCTCTCTTCCGCTCTCTGTTTCTTCCAATTTTTTCATAAAAAAATCTATTTTCTTAAATTACGAAAATAAGAAACATAGGAGTGTTGACATCTACTAAAAAATTTTTCAGTCTTCCATTAACTAACGACCACCCCTTTACAAAAGCCTTCTTTTATTGAGGTTTTTAAACAAATTACAAGAATTTTTCATCACAAATTCCAGAATCTTAAACACAAACTCAGTGTTAGCATCCCTTAGACTTAGAATTTCTTGAATCACACCAATGTTATAGTGTTTGTATAATAGTCGTTTTGTTTTTATTTCAATTGCCAAGCGAAAAGATTTTTTAAGGTCTATTGTTTTCATTTCCAAATACTCGTTACCAACGGTAAGAGAAAGTGAAACGAAGAAAAACTATAGTGTTATTTGTTTTATTTTTTTTATTTTGAATTAAAGTAAAAAACGGTGGATGAGCGTTGTACTATTCGGGTAGGCTCTGACTGGTGCCAACTTGGCGGCGCCCAGATGCTGTAACTTATAGTACACGTCAATTGTGCTTACTATACCTCCAAGCGGTATCCACTGGGACCTGGGATGCTCCGTCCAGAGCTGACCTGCTAAACTAGTAAGTGCAAGTGTTGACAAGGGAATCCGGAACAAAAGAATTGTGATCGGTCAACACTATAATTGCTCTGCGAACTATGACTGACTGCACGAATCTCAGTGGTCTACGAGAGCTTTCGTGTAAATGTTCCAGCGGATGAATTCGAAGGACAGACTCAACGGTGGACTTCAGCAGCCATAAAAGCAGAAACCCCTGAAGGAGCTACTCCAACATATTTGGTTTAAAGGTCTTTCGGGGTCTTTCAATACTAGGACAGGGTATTGAAGTAGAGATGGTGGTGGATGAGCTCCTGGTGAGCCAACGGCAGCACTCACACCCCTGCAGCAGGGTACTGACACTGGATATTCCAGCCCTTTGTGTCCGAAAAAAATCCAAAAGGACCTGGCCTTCCAGGTTGGGGGTTGTGCGTAGGGTTAACTACCCAACCACGGAAAAAAAATATGGTTCCGAAACAACCAAAAGCCTCGGATAACGATAATGATTTCAAAGTTGACGACCCAAGCAAACGAAAAAAGGACAATGACCTCCGGATCTGCACGTGGAACGTAAGATCTCTTAACGGACTAGGTGCAGCCGGAGAATTAGCGGACGCCCTGGACTGCTGCAAAGCAGACATAACCGCCATCCAAGAAGTGCGATGGAGTGGACCGGGCATAAAGAAGATGAAAAACTGTGACATCTACTATGGCGACTGCTACAGACAACAGAAACAGCGCTTATTTGGGTGCGGATTTGTCGTTAGAGGAAGACTCAGGGATAAAGTGATTAGCCAAAATCCAGTCAATAAACGTATAATGACCATCCGCATCAGGGCTAAATTCGCCAACATTAGCCTTATATGCGCCCACGCCCCCACAGAAGAGAAACACGACGATTCCAAAGACTGTTTCTACGAGCTCCTCGAAGAAACGTATGAGCAGTGCCCTAGACACGACGTGAAAATCGTTCTTGGCGATTTTAACGCAAAGCTAGGGAAGGAGGACATCTTTGGAAACACAATCGGTAAGCATAGCCTCCATGACAAAACCTCCGAAAACGGACTGAGGCTAATCGATTTTGCTGCGGGGCTGAATCTTGTTGTAAGAAGTACACGCTTCACGCATCTCAAAATTCATAAAGGTACATGGCGATCCCCAGATCAATTAACCGTCAACCAAATTGACCATGTTGCGACCGACGCAAGGCACTCTTCCAGTGTGCTAGATGTCCGAACTTTCCGAGGGGCCAACTTTGACTCGGACCACTACCTTGTTGTAGCCAAGGTACGAATGAGGATATCTTGTTCACGACCAGCGCGAACTAACGCTGTGAAGAGATATGACGTCGGAAAGCTACAATCAAGAGATTGCCAATGCCTTTTCCAATCGAGTGTCCCTACAATTATCCTTGAATCCCATGCCGCTAGCATTAAACATTGAAGACCAGTGGCAGCAATGCCAAGAAGCCATCAGAACCGATGCCTCTGAGGTTCTGGGTTTCACTCGGCCACCAAAACGAAACCCATGGTTCGATGAAGAATGCAGGCAGGCAAATGCAGCCAAACAAAGAGCACGACAAATGCTTATGCAGACACGAACGAGGGCTGCTTACGATCAGTATAACGAGATTTACAAGGAGAGAAGAAGGGAAGAACACCGACTTCTCAAAAAGAAAAAGAAGCAGCATGAGAAGCGCTCGTTTGAGGAAATAGAGAGGTGCCATGACAGGAACGAGATTCGGAAGTTTTACGAAAAGGTAAAAAGATCCTGCCAGGGTGGCAAACCCCGAACTCAAGCCTGTAAAGACCAGCAGGGAAACATAGTTATAGAGTCACAGTCGCTACTGAGGATCTGGAAAGATCATTTCTGCAGACTGCTTAACGGCGATGAAGACACAAATTCCGCTGTCAGGCAGATTGCCCCATTCAGCTTGGACGATGATCAAGAATGCCGTCCTCCCGACCTAGAAGAGGTTAAGGCTGGAGATCAGTTGGAAAGGAGCATGCACCAGCTGATCTGCATGATATGGTCGGAAGAAAGCATGCCCGATGAATGGAACCTCAGTATCGTATGCCCGATTCTAAAGAAGGGGGACCCTCACAATTGCGCCAATTACAGAGGGATAAGCCTCCTTAACGTCGCTTATAAGATCTTGTCTGCTGTAATATGTGAACGTCTGAAACCCCACGCCAACAACTTGATAGGTCCTTATCAATGTGGTTTTAGACCAGAGAAGTCCACAATAGACCAAATTTTCACATTACGGCAGATCTTGGAAAAAACCCGAGAACACAATATCGATATTCACCACCTCTTTATCGATTTCAAGGCCGCGTATGACAGTATTTACAGAGACGAGCTGTACAGAGCCATGTCTAGTTTCGGCATCCCTGCAAAGCTCGTACGACTATGCAGGATGACTTTGGAGAATTCACGCTGCTCCGTCGAGGTCGGAAAAGAACTCACCGAGGCCTTTGATGTCGAAAAAGGCTTTAGGCAAGGCGACAAACTGTCATGCGATTTCTTGAACAGATTGTAAGAAACTCAAACGTCAACACCAGAGGAACAATCTTTCAAAAGTCTGTACAATTACTCGCCTATGCAGACGATATTGACGTAATGGGAAGAAAAAAGCGTGATGTCATAGGTGCTTTTGCGAGTATTGAAACAGAAGCGGCAAAAGTGGGTTTGATGGTTGATGAGGGCAAAACGAAGTATATGTTGTCATCAAACAAGGACACAGAACATCGACGAATTGGACAAATCGTCACAATAGACAGACATAACTTCGAGGTAGTACAGGACTTCGTCTACCTAGGATCCGCTGTAGACACGGACAACAACATCAGTGCGGAGATCAAACGGAGAATAACTCTTGCCAAACGTTGCTTCTTTGGGTTAAGAAGGCAATTGAGAAACAAAACCCTCTCTAGAAAAACCAAGGTGACCTTGTATAAGACCTTGATCATCCCAGTCCTGCTGTACGGCGCGGAAGCATGGACCTTATCGAAAGCGGATGAGGAATACCTTGGTCGTTTCGAAAGAAAAATTCTCCGAATGATCTTTGGTCCCGTATGCGAAGACAATGTGTGGAGAAGAAGATACAACAACGAGCTGTATGAGCTGTACCGCGACATGGGCATAGCCAGAAGAGTACGCATCGCGAGGCTACGATGGTTGGGCCATGTAGAGCGGATGGACCCAAACGCTCCGGCTCGTCGGGTGTTCGAAAGCACATTGCAGGGAAATCGCGGAAGGGGAAGACCTCGTCTTAGGTGGCGCAATCAAGTGGATGAAGACCTCAACCGACTTGGAGTGCGAAACTGGAGAGAGCTCGCCCGAGATCGAAATCGTTATAGAAGGATGTTGGTTGAGGCCCAGGTTCACCCCGAACTGTAATGCCCACCTAAGTAAGTAAGTAAGTAAGTAAAAAACGCAAGTTGGCGTCCCTCGTTTTTGGCATTTAAAAAAAAAAATTAATACTCCAAAGACTTTCAAATCTATCATAAGGTCCGCCATAATAATTTCGGAATACGAATGTAAAATAGAAAGGTGTAAAACATCTTCACTCGTTGTCCGAAATTCTTACGACGGGCCTTGTGATATAGCTTATGATATAGATGATAGCTCTCACGATATAGATGTTTTTAAACGGACGTGTCTATTTGCACCCAAGGTGTTGTTTGTGTAGGTGTTATAAAACGGCGTTTTTAAAAAATCTCTCAAAGAGAACCAGTTGCAGTCGTTTCAGTTGGTAATCTCCTGGCGTTGCTAGAGTTCGCACAATTTTGAAGATGTTATTTGTTTTGTTATTGAAATGCAGTGGTACAATAAATTCAATTTATTCAGGCGCGAATTTCAAGCCATTATGATTCTAACAGCTAGTTCTGTATTTTAACCTTGCATTTCTTTTAATGGCTTTAAAACACCGCGGAACACATACACCGCGCTTTTTCACTCATATTACTCAAAATGCGGTGTAGAGCTACAAAAAAGTATTTGGATCTCTCTGAGAGATTTTTTCAAAAATACGTTGTAACACCACCTACACCAATTCTGCCGTGGGTGCATCTAGACACGTCTTTTCACAACATCTTTGCCATTACATTTTTAAAAATTTCAACACAAAACTGAACTCTTATTTTCGATCAATCCCAATTCTTTTATTCTTTCATTATGGAGCTGGACAGCTTGCTGGTATGAAATTACTTTTGAATTGCATTTCAAACAAAGAATTAAAAAGTGGGAACTCTGAAAGACAAAACTTTTGCTCGAGCAGTGGTCGGTTGGGTTGTTCTTTGTCGTACCTGTGTGCGTACCCTGGACCACAGGACCCAATGTAGGAATAAAGAGCGAGTCATGGTCATAACTGAAAAACAGGATAAATATTAAAATTAAACATCAACGGGAATATTTGCAATGCCAACAGAGGGCTATTTGCATTCTGCATCCTTTATTTTGTTTGGTCGTTTGAGTGTTTGTACTAGTTCTTGCCATATAGAGAGACAGAACATACACAAACAGAAAGCCAGAACCAACGGTAATCTAGAGCTTGAGGTGTGTGCTGTGTTGCTGTGTAACAAAGCAGAGCCAGTCAAGCGTTGAGATCCTGCGTTGTGCAAATATCCTGTTTTTTTTTTTACTTTTTTTTCTCCATGTCGTCCTTGCACTAGGATGGTTAATTCAATCCAACTGGATGCCTTTGTACGAATGCGGTGCAGCCAGAAGAGGCAGGTATGATGTTGGTGGCGGTGAGTGGGTGAGTGGTTGAGTGGCGAGTGGGTGCGTTATTCTCTGCCTCATACCGAGACTGGGTTAGAGTGTAACAAACGAAGTGCATACGAAACGGACATACACTTTGTGGCAAGGAGTGCTCTTTGAACGCGAAACGCTATGTTAACATCCAATAATTGGAATACCTGGGGGTCAATTCCCGATCTGTGAAGCTGTGAAGTGAAAACATTTATCACAGCTTCACCGAAAATTCGATTCTCGATTAGTGAAAATCCAACCTCAAATGTCAATTTTTTTTCATATGATAAATTTCTTTTCATTGCCGTATGAGTCGGTGAAAAATTCAACTATGAAAAATGGCCGCAAAACTCAAACGATGAAAAATCCAATTGGAATCCAATTGAAATGAGAGAGAAAATGAGAGAAAACTGTCAGAATTTATCATTTAGAACGTTTTAGTACTTTTTAGATCCGGAATCGCTTAGAGTGGGTTCGTGAAGTGATAAAATGAAAAAACTGTATGAAAACTGAAATGATATTTTTTTTTTCACTTCACAGCTTCACAGATCGGGAATTGACCCCCTGGTCGCGCAAGGGTTGCATGCGTTGCGTATGTTTTGTTTTGGTTTTTTTTTTCATGCCGTGATGGTACCTAGGTTGGTATTTTGTTTTGATCAGGAAGGGGGTGGTGCGGCGGGAGCGGTGGCTGTCCCTGAAGAGAACTTGTTTTTATTCTTATCCCATTGAGGTCTAATTTCTCCGTGTTGTTCTTGTTGTGCTTGAAGTACCATGGGACTCGGAACAGCTCCGGACATACTCATCATTATGCATGCGAATGTAGATAGATACTGCTCTGGCCTGCGGACGAAAATGAAAATCACTTTGTAGTGGATTTACTTTGTGCAGAAAGGTATACCTACCTACCTTCATAAAAAAAACACACATCTACAGCCCTTCGTTACAAGAGATGAATTGGCGTACAATTTGTTAATGGATCAAGTGGAAAGGTTTTCTAAAATGGCTGCAGTCAGTCTTATATGTCCACCGATTGAAGAGTTTTGTTTGATGTAGTGATGGACTTAAAATGTTGAGTTGAGTAAAACCGTTTGCCCTTCGCGGACTGTTGAGCAACTCTGTTTCAGTCCGTTGTGATTACTCTTGAGGTCGGTCTTTTTGAAGTTCCTATGACTTGAATATGTTTTTTGCCTTTCATATTTGAATGGATTTATGCAGCTACTTATTTTAAGAACACATGTAAGGTAAAATGATTAAAAGATATTTAGCTGTTTGATTGCGATCACGTGAACTGGCCCACAGATAAATAGTTTTACTATGCTGTACCTCGGAACATCGCTTTAGATCTAAAGCACCGAAAAAATCATTTCGACGAGGAAGTTTGAAATTCCCAGCGTCGCTTTTGACTTTTTGATGAGAATTCATACACATCTAGAAGCAACCCACAGTGCTACGGTCCGGAGAACGCTGATTTCACCTTCAACTGGATTCTTCGTTCATTAAAACGACCTGAATCACTAGACAAATTTACTTCCCTTTTAGCAACACCGACAAACCAATCATAAAATACTGTTTTTTTGTCTGGCCTACCATCTCCATAGCACTTAGAAGTTTCCGAAAGAAAAATTCCAAGATTTAGTTCAGGACTCCAGTTTAATCGACGAAGATATGAGATGATATTCCAGGGGTTATTAAAAAGCCATGAGAAAACTAGCTGACAGTTTGAATAAACATACCAATCCGTTGGTAAATACTATCAATGTGAAAACAGATACCCTGGCTCCGCTATCGAAGCCCAGTCCATCCAATTTAACTTCGAACAAACCAATGTTACCATCGCGGTCAAAGCATCTAAAGTTGTCACCCCCCGATTCCTTGCCAACTTGGAAAAGAGATATATTCCTGAATACTTTGATTTTCGACCGAACTTGAAAACGTACGTCCGAATGAAAAAAGCAAATTGTAGTTCAAAAATCATAATCGATATACATCCCTCATCTATCAAAGAAATACTGATTTGAATGCTTTAAGCTCTTTTTTGTTTAATTGTCTAGGTTAAATGAATTGTGTTCCAACTTCCAATATACATTGTTTTTGTTGTTCTTAACCGGTAACCAGTTCATTAATCGAATCTCTATGGTCTTTTAGTTCAATTTGGGAAATAAGGAGCCATTCGTGGCCCTAAAGAAGAAAACAGAAGTAAGCCTAAGCGCGCCAGGAAAGTCAGTTCTTCATATACAGAAGACCATGTTTTTATATGACCAAATAGTAAGGCAAAAAATGCTATTGCGTCCAGAAGGAAGTACAAAGATTTATATAGCAGCAGATATTTTTCCGTTCTACTTTGCTAGCAAGAGTCCTTAACTCTTGCTTATCTGCTGTTCCCGATGGCGATACCGTAATTATTCTAAAGAGTTGTTATTTCACACTGGAAAAATTACTAAGCTTTTCTATCTTTCCTATTCTTCTGGACTCTTTCCGAGTAGTTTAGTTAGTTCATTTTAACATTTTTGAAAAAAATAATTCTTAAGCCTAATTAGTATGTCCTCTGTGGCCGTCTACCAGATTGACATTTTGAATTATGTTTACGTTAATAGAAATAGTAATAAGTAGTGTTAAAAAAAATATAAAAGCAGGATAGTTTGGACGAAGTAAAAATTACTAGAAATCTTCTTCAAGAATAGCTTTCCTATATCTTAATGCTGTTATGATGTAGTTGTAAAGTCTGTCCCATCCTTGGTCACCGTTGAGTATGCTGAGCATTTCCCCTTCCGTCATCTTGTCTTTGCTGAAATATCTATACCGGAACTCTGCCAGGATTGGGCATATCGCAATAAAATGAAATGTATCTTCACGCGCTCTTAAATTGCAAAGACTACATAGTAAGGGCAGATCTGGTCGATGAGGTACGAAGTTAAGATTGAGCAGTTCTCCTCTCGATTTTTTTTTTTTTTTTTTTTTATAATTAACGCGCACATCAAGGGGTTATGACTACCCTTATAATGTTATTAAACACAGTGCGAGTATTTAGGAAAATAGGAGAGGATTTGAAAGGAGACATCGATGCACGTTGCTTTTGAACCTTTGTGAATCGTAATGCAGGGGAAAAACAGGGCCAGGTAGAGCATTCCACATTCGGGTGGTGCGACTAAAATATGAATCTCTATACTTGACTGTACGCCCGAAGTTGGGCTCAAGGTAAAACTGATGAGCATTCCTAGCGAGGCGGGTGTTGCGGCTAAATTGTTTCAGGGGAGGAATGCAACTGGCTATTTCACTAGAGCACTGTTTATAGAAGAAGCGATAAAAGAGAGTGAGACAGGTAACGTTTCGTCGATGTTCAAGAGAATCAATCGATTCTACGATTGAACTATCACCTATCAATTTTAACGCTCTATTTTGTACCCTATCAAGCAGATGCAAAGATGTTTGAGCGGCACCTGACCAGATATGGGAGTTATACTCCAGTTTAGGGCGGATGAAGGCCTTATAAATTGTAGCCAGATCAGAAGGGGTGAAGAATTTCCTGCATCGTCTCAAGAAACCTAAGCATTTAGCAGCGTTTTTGGCGACTTCAAATATGTGGTCGTTCCAACGAAGATCATCGTTTACACACATACCAAGTACTGACAGCTTTTCGGTTTCTTCGATGCAGGTACCATTCATGGATAATGGCAATGGGGGAATGTTAAGCTTCAACGACAAGAGACAGCATTGAGTTTTCGAAGCATTGAATTCTACTCGGTTCATAAGACCCCATGCAACAATGCTGTCAAGGTCAGAATTCAATGAGCTTATCATACGCAACCGTTCCAATTCCACATCCGAAGAGCAGGGACGTGAATTTGGAAACGAATATGAAAAGCTGAGGGTCGAGTCGTCAGCAAAACAGTTAAGAGGATTAGAAGTTTCAGACAAGAGATCATTAATGAAAATGAGGAAGAGAGTCGGAGACAAAACGGAGCCCTGGGGCACACCAGCATTTATGAAGTGGGTATCAGACTTGAAGCCATCCAACACAACTTGTATTGAACGGTCGGAAAGGTAATTTCTAATCCAACGAAGAAGAGACTCATCGATACCAAAAGCACGCATTTTCGATAAAAGAGCCTGATGCCAAACTCTATCAAATGCTTTAGAAATATCAAGCGCAATAATCTTACTTTCTCCAAAACAATGTAAAGATTGGTTCCACTTTTCGGTGAGATAAGCCATCAAATCACCAGTGGACCGTTTGCTACGAAAGCCGTACTGACGGTCATTAAGAAGCTTTCGTTCTTCAAGATATTTCATAAGTTGACGGTTTATCAACGTTTCCATGACCTTGGAAAGAAGGGACGTTAGTGCAATTGGACGGTAATTGGAAGGGGAGGAAGATTCGCCTTTCTTAGGGACCGGCTGGACAAATGCAGTTTTCCATCTGCTCGGAAAAATCCCAGCAGAATAGGAAAGATGGAAAAGTTTACGCAGTGGTTTTGCCAGCGTAGAAGAACACCTCTTCAGAATAACGGCGGGGATACCATCTGGACCAGCGGATTTATGTATGTTGAGATCTTTGAGGACTCTCGCAACCGAGCGAGTTCGAAAAAATATCTGTTTCATCAAAGAATTTGCAGACTCGAGCTCAGGTGGAGCCAATATGCTATAAGGAAGTGTCGAGTTGGCAGCAAATTGAGCTGCCAGCAAATTGGCTTTGTCGATGGAGCTGACATACGGAGAGTCATTGAAGACGAGCGTTGGGACCGATGACGTGGTCGAGTTCTTAACGTTCTTAACAAAAGACCAAAAGTTTTTACTTCCTTTTGGACACAATAGTATTTTTTGCCTTACTTTTTGGTCATGTAAGAACTTGGCCTTTTGTATATGAGCATTACAGATATTTCTGGCCCGTTTGAACAAATTTCGATTTTCTACTGTAGGGTTGCCTTTAAATTTTCGAAAACTACTTTCTCTATCCCTAATCGCCTCTTTGCAGCTTGAATCAAACCACGAATTCTCTTTGGGGATGATACTTTTTGTTCTGTGAGGAACAAAATTTCTCATGCCGTTGAGAATTACGTTAGATATCATATCAGCTGATGCGTCAACGTTTCCGTCGAGAAAGCACAATGACCAATTAAAATTTCGAAAGAAATTATTCAGGCCGTCCCAATTGGCTTTCTCGTATTGCCACACAGTTCTTTTAGGGACTTTATCTTTTTTTACCGTGACGGAAAGTGAAAAATCTACCGATATGACACAATGGTCCGATGTGCCTAAAGGAGATGATACTACAACCCTGTATTTTTCGGGGTGAGAAGTGAGAAATAAGTCAAGAGTGTTGGCCGCATGGCCTTCAATATCAGGAACCCGAGTGGGCTCATCAACAAGTTGAGTTAATTCGTTAAACTCAGAGAAGATCTCAACACATTTTCCTTCGGGTGTTGTCTGGCCAGAATGTCGAAGCCAACCAGAATTGTGTACATTGAAATCGCCTGCAATTGCGATTTCAGTGTGAGGATAAAGGGAAACAATTCTTATTATGGAGTCAGATAGCGCATCAAACTCGTTGGAGGTTGAATTGCTATCTAAATTGGGGCTTCTATAAATAAAACAATAGTGAATGATATGCTTACGGACGGTGAATTTTAACCACATGAAATTAAAGTTCGTATTAGAACAAAGGCCGTATTGTGGTAGAAGCTGGTAAGCAATATCATTTCGAACATAAACGGCGAGGCCATGGGAAGAAAAGAATAAAGACACTAAGCTATAACCAGGCAGGTTGAACTCTGAGGGATCAGAACCAACACCCACCTGTGTTTCACTTAGTGCCAAAACAGCTGGCCTGCATTTTGCAGTGTGAGCGTACACAGCAAAGAAATTCGATCTTAGCCCCCTAATGTTGCTAAAATGCTTTATTTTTTTTTTTTTCACTGTCACAGCACTGAGTAGATTTGCACAAGAATTTTTTTTTTCTCGCGGCGCGGCTGGAGGAATTTTAGTTTTATTATTGATTTGTTTTGGGTTGGAGAATTTTAATTATTATTTTTTTTTTTTTTGCTTATTTCTTTATTTTGATTTTAATTAATTGGGTTATGGGAAGAGGCACAGGAGAGTTTATCGGACAACTAAGCGCGGCGCGTGTTGCTACGTTTGATGGCAGATCGACAACTGATTTGAAGAAGATACTTATTTTATTCAATTGGTTCTTATTTAAAAGGTACGAGTTCTGTTGCAGGTTGAAACTTAGACGACTGTAGTATCCTCTAAACAGAGAAGAGCTGGCTTCTGAAACATATCTTTGAAACAGGGTTTTTCCAAACTTTTCCAGGATTTTCTTGAACTTTCTTCTTAATATGTACGGTTGCTCGTTAGTACTTATATTTATGGTGATGCAACTCGTTGCAGCAAGGTTAGTCCATTCTTCGAACATTGTTCCTTTTCTTTTGATAGCAGCTGTTAAAACTTTTCTTGGTAACCTGTTATCCTCCATTTCCATTACCTTTACAATATAGTTAAAGTGCATGGCAAGGGTGTCCATAATTAAAGGTTGTGTTCCCGTTTCAAGATAAATCATGTAATTTGGAGTGTTCATTGGTAATCGAAATATCCTTTTAACGAAATATCTTAAACATTTTTCCACAGGTTCCATGGAGCAATGTCCCCACACTTGCGCCCCGTAGAACAGGATTGACAATGCCGTAGCTCGGAACAATTTTTGTTTTGCGCTGTGTTCAATGTATTTGTTCTTGATGCATTTTTCCCATAACGACGAAATGGCTCGTTTAGCGTCAGTCAATTTTCCCTCCAGGTGCTTCTTCATGTTCAGATTTGAGGTTATCAGAACTCCTAAATATTTATATTCGCGGACAACTTCGACTGCTTGGCCACTATACTCCCATTTTTCATTTCGTGAATGCCTGCAACCTCCGCCTCTAAAAATCATCATTTTCGATTTCTGCAGGTTGATTTCAAGATTCCATCGGTTGCAATAGACCTTAAGCCTATTTATCATGAGCTGCATTCCATCTACCGTTTCAGAGAAGATCACTATGTCATCTGCATACATAAGTGCTGGAACAGTCATTCCTTCCACAGTGATTCCACCTCTCACTTCATCAGTAATATCATTTATGAAAATTATAAATAGCAGGGCACTCAGAACGCAGCCTTGCTTGAGACCAGTGGTTTTTGTAAACTCCTCTGATATAGTCTCGCCATCCCATACGTAAGCTACGTTGTTGTCATACATCGCTATTAGCACTCTTATAATTTTGCTCGACACTCCAATCACACAAAGCTTGTAGAAGAGAGCTTCACGATCAACAGAGTCAAAAGCTGCACGGAAGTCTATAAAGAACGCGTATAGTTTCTTTTGTTTCCTTTTGTAGAGATCAGCAATGTTCCATAGCGAAAAAATATGGTCTATCGTCGAGTAACCTTTCCTGAAACCAGCTTGAAATTCCGATAAAATTTGTCTGTCCTCAACCCATTTT
Organism: Melanostoma scalare; assembly: GCA_949752695.1. Classification (NCBI taxonomy): domain Eukaryota; kingdom Metazoa; phylum Arthropoda; class Insecta; order Diptera; family Syrphidae; genus Melanostoma; species Melanostoma scalare. Next base: position 3,520,663 of record OX456985.1, read on the forward strand.
GACAGTCTGTTGTGAATGAGTCCCGCAAAAAGCTTAGCGCAAGTGTTAAGGAAAGAGATCCCTCTGTAGTTTGCTGGGTCCTCGTAGTTACCCTTTTTGTGTATCGGGAAGATAATTGATTTTTGAAATGCTTCCGGGACTGACGCGTTTTCGAAAATTCGGTTAAATTCAGATGTAAGTAGGTAGATGAATTTTTCCGTTGCGTGCTTGAAGAACTCGAAGGGGATACGATCATCCCCTGGAGCTTTGTTTAATTTTGCATTATCGACAACTTTTTCCACTTCTTGGACTGAGAAAGGTGCATCTAAATAATCATCTTTAATTGAGGGGGCTGCATATTGTACCACAGGTCCACTTGATGAGATATTGAGAAGGCTGGTGAAATGGTCTCTAAGACTAGATGCATGTAACCCTTGTGCTCTTTCCGAGTATATGGAAAACAGCATTTTTCGAACGAATAGGCTTAATCACCTTCTTCGAAAGACAGTGTTATAGTGAAGTAGCCAGTTGCATCTTCAATGAAACAATTAATCCGCAATACACGCCCCGTAATACACGCCTCGGAATGCGCATCAGTTCTCCCTTCAGCCTAACTTTGGTCGTACAGTTAAAGTACAAAGATTCATATATTCGCTGCTCCGACCGAATGTGGAATGTTTTAGCCAAGTCAATTTTCCCCACGCATTACAATGCACAGAATTTCAAGAATTCAGCATCTTCTTTCTTTTGAAAAAAAGCTCATGCAACGAAATGTATACATTTGGTTAAACTCAGTCATGGATCAATTCAAAACCAGGATCCTTACCGACGCGTTTCTGAGGTCAACACAAGCGGATCACAAGTATGAAGCAGAGGTAGAGCTGTGATCACTTTGGGATTATGATGCTGCTAGCCTTAAAGCAGATGAAGTAAACCGAAAAAGAAGAATAAATGAAAATAAATAGGGTGGCGCAACAGAGTTAAGGGCCTCGCGTTTTTCTCACAACCAAGCCTTATGGGGGAATGGAGGAGACCGAATCGAGAATGCGCTTTTCATGGCAATGAATTCATTATCGGAGGACTTGTCAATTCCTAGCGAAAGGCGATACCCGTGAAAAAACATTTTTCCTTCGGTTGGGATTCGAAGCACGAGCCTACCAGTTAATAGGCATCACGCCACGGGTAGCGCGAAAAGGAAAGAAGGAGCAAGCCAAACAACAGCTTCTACCAAAAGTACGAGTATAATGCCATTCTATACTCGTAGTTTTTGCTATTTGTTTCTTTATCGTATATGTCACACAATTCGCATATGGAAGATCCATTTATTTTATGAAATAACCTTAAATGCGCAAATGTCACACAACACGGGAAACAGAACTGTTTATATTCGAAGGCTGAAACTTTCAGTATACAATGAAAAGCAGATTAGTTGTGATACTGCATAAATCGTTGAGTATCGATTCAGTTTCTGTTTCCATTTTGTAGATCTTCATAATTATTTGTAACCATCAAGTGATTTAGAAATGTATTTTTTTATTAAGGTGTACTTGTAGCTGAAACAAGACTGTAGAACTAATTTCAAGATGTTGTTATTGAGGGCACTTTATTAAAAAGAAAAATTAGAAAGGATCCAACTGCTTACAAAACAACGTCTGATACACCAAATAGTTGACACTTCAAAAACAAAGTGAATTATGTTTGAGTATACCACTGCCGTTATTTGAGCTTGAACTTTCTGCCTCACTATGGTTAAAAGGAACAAAGTGCCATATTTTCTCCTTAAATTAGCACCCCACAGCATTTCGACAACTGTATACAATCTTTTCTGCAACAAATAAAGTAATCAACTCAATGCTTATACACAGGGTGTTTTTCATAAGATGCATAAAGCTTATGATGGATATGTTATATGGCTATTAATAATTTTTTGCCCATTCTAAATAACTTTTTTTATAAAATTTCTCACCCAAGTAAAAAAGGAGATATGTATATGTACATTAGGGTGTGTCATTTTTGCGCAACTTTTTTTTTTTCAACGAAAAACAAGATAAATAAGTTCAGGAAGGTATAAAACGAAGCCTCTTAAAATTTGAGCTTTTTCTATTAACATTTAGAGGTAAAGATTAGATATTTAATTTCAATTTTCCATACAAATATCATGGGAAAAAAATAAAAAAAAAAAAAAAAATTTAATATTTAATTTTTTTCTTATTCTTATGGCTTGACATTTGAGCATTGTAGAAGTAAACTGAAAAGTTATTTCAGTAGAAAATTGAATGCTCTACGAAAAAGCTCAATATAAAATTATTCATAGAGTGAGTCGTTCTGAAGATATTCAAACTCAAAGTTGGAAATGTATGTTTGTAGGTGAAGAAAGTAATGACACTACAATCCTTAACCTATATTTTCACGAGAAAATTAATCCGAATGGTAATATACCGACTGAGCCGAAGCAATATTATACAAAATGAAGAAAGATTAAAAGTTCAAAACAATAATAAATTAATTGTTTTACTTGTTCTCTAATTGAACAGATATGTTGAACAGAAATAACTTTTTTTGATTGTAAGTAAAATAAAATGAAAAAAATAAAATAACTGAGATGCAAGTGCTATTTTCTTTTTACACAAAAATAGTTGTTTGTTCTTGAAAATTATTTTAAACTCAAAAAAAAAGGTCATCAGTATGAGTTTTATAAAATAAAAGTCATAATTTCATACATTTCAAACTTTGAGTTTGAATATCTGCTGCACGACTCACTCTATGAAGAAAATTATTTTGAGCTTTTTGTAGAGCATTCAATTTCCAACTTAAATAATTTTTCAGTTTATTTCTACAATGCTAAAAATGTCAAGCTATAAAAATAAGAAAAAATTTAAATTTTTTTCCTACGTTATTTGTATGGAAAATTGAAATTTAAAATCAGGCACCTCTAAATGTTAATATTAAGAGTTCAATTTTAAGAGGCTTCGTTTTATATGTATCTTCCTGAAAGTATTTAGCCTGTTTTTTCGTTGAAAAAAAAGTTGCCCAAAAATGACACACCAAAGGTTAAAGGTTGCCAAAAACCCCAACCTTTCCGTTCTGGGGTTTTGTCGCATCTTATGCAAAGCACCCTGTATAATGAACACATAGCAAGTACCTGAAACAATGCTTCAAGGTATAACGTCATGGAAGCTGTAATGAAATTGAAACACCTCTCTTAACTCTTCGTGCAAATTTGTGGATCCCACCAGAGCAACTAACCAAATTTACTCTCTTTCCGGGGCTTGCTGCTTTCCTGCAGGATTTAACATAACCCACCTATTTTGGTCATGTAGTTTGTGTTCCACCAACCAACATGGCACATCCATCCTTTTTCTAATGTAATTAGTTTAAAACCCCCTGATGGTTTGACAAAAGTTGTTCTTCAAAAAACTTCCTCATGGTCCGGTGTGCTATACAGATTCTCCATAGGTACTCTGGCTCCTGGGCTAGTAATCCCAATTTAATTTATTTTTCTTGGTTGCTGCTAATGTGGGTTGTATGTACGTATAGAGCTCACACTCTTTATTGCAGATTCAAATGTCCACCTGAATCTACCCAAAGACCGTCTTTAAACTTCCATCAAGTGGACATGAACTTGTGCGATAGGATGGAGGTAGAGAAACTCCATAGAGGAGAGGATGGCACGTTCACCGTTTCAGCATGTTTCCTTCGATTCTAAATTATCATTTTACAAAATAAAGAAAAAAAGAAAAAATGGAACCCTTCCACATTACTAGAAAACCATCACTTGAAGTCCTTGCTATGGTAATTGAGGGATCCACATCCATCCAAAGGAAGAACTTCGAACACCAGATATTTCCCTTTTGGCAGTTGATTTTGGTGGGACTGGCACCATATGGGAAAACATGGACAATTTCGTCTACTGTGCTACCAAGAAACAAAAACATTGCCTGAGAGTAAAGAGGGATACGAAAAAATAGAATCGACAGAAGGTCCCGAGAGGAGGAACCAAAACGGAAGGCTTCCTCTCAAAACAAAAACGAGGAAAAAAAAAACATTTGCATACTAGTCGCCTGAGAGGTTATGTGTTGCACGGTGTGAGCGGGTGAGCCACAGTGATTGAGTGGGTGGATGTATGACATGAAGTCGTATTGTCGCCTGCCAGCTTGTCAGACCCACCGTCGCCTTATTCGTTGTCGTTTTCTTCATCGTCGTAGTCATCGCATCGCATCAGCATCAACACGAGGACAACCGGAATGCTTTGACATTTGCATAAAATGTTTGCTAAGCTCCGCAGGGAATTTTCTCTGACTTGGCCATGTGTTGTGTGTGACTCGGCTGCTGCAACAACATTCGGAGGCGAGAGCAATGGCATATGTTTTTTCTTCTAAAAAGGGAATAGAAAAATGGAGAAAAAAACATTCGGCACATCCTGATGGGCAACCCCCGAAAAATGCCTTTGCGATTATAAATTCAAATTTTCTGTACACCAGCCTGACCTGTCCATATAGATGAGAAAAACGGACGAATTCATTTCTCTAGAAAAAAAGAGAAGAAAAACGAGCGTGATGATGGTTTTGGCAGTGCGGAAGCCTAGGGCAAAAGCAGCGTCCGGGGGCGTTGCGCATTTTGGGAATTTTAATTTGTTCTGACATCGGTATCCCCAAAGGGATTCTCTACCACGTGCGGTTTCTCCTTTTGTTTTGTTACGTTGAAGGTCCTGATGGTGGACCTTTTCTCAAAGGACAGTCAACTAAATCAGTAGTTGGGATGAGTGTGATTTTGATAAAACCCGCTCGCATGTGGAAAAGGCATATAAATTATAATAAATTAAGAAAACGTATTGAGTAACGAAAAAGTTTTGGAATAATTTACAGCCAAAAGGTTGAATCTTGAAACAGATGTAACTAAACCTGACTGAAACTCTCAACTTTGACAGCATGCTGAATATATTAGATTCGTAGAAGGAACTTTACCCTGGTTGGATCCAGGTTTCTTTGACAGCCCTGTGTATTGTCAAAAAAAGCCGGGTTCTCAGTTCTCAAAAAGCGGTAAGGCACAAAGTCACCGTACATCCCTGTCGTTTTAACAAAAATATATGCCGTTTGACAGCCCTGTTCATTATTTGAACTCTCCCCAGAAAAAATATAGAACTAATTCAGGTCGAGTTGGGGGCTCAAAAAACACTCCGTTTGACATTCAGAGCAAGCATAGGTTTTTCAAAAAACACTTTGTGGCGACCACAGGGTAACCCAACAGGCTTCAACGAACGAACCTATAGTTTTCATAATATTTCATATTTGGAAGAACTATCGAGCAATGGGACTATCGCCGCGCCGCCTGAGGTCATAGCGACGAATGGAAGCGTTAGCATATTATTTTTTGAATTTTTTTTTATTACAGCAGCTTTCTCCAGATGCCAGATGTCTCTGCATTCAAAACAACACTCGTATTCGCAGATATCGATACAGCTCTATGTGACTGTGCAGGCGTATCCGCAGTCATATATTCACAGTCATACCGGCAACCAGGATATAGGTAACCAGATCGGCTACCGAGCCGGAGAAGCCGCTGTACAAAGTATCAGAATAATAAAACAAAAGGTTGGAACTGCTCTGCTGCGTCCACTTTTATTTGCTTTCAAATCCAACTGGATACTCACCAGCCTACGATTCCAAATCTGAAATGGACAGTTTCTTTCGCGCAACATCTTCCATGTCATTTAATTTAAGGATTCTTAATCTGTCAACGTTCTCCAAAAATTACGAGCACTCACAGAGGAAGATATCAATTTCCCCTTCTTTAGGATCTCCTCCAAGGATCCTGTCAGCAAATTACATACTATATTAAATATTATGAAGCATCCGAACACAAAGCTCACATAGTTTTAATGTTTCAACACAATTTCGACAGGCATTTTCTAATGAAAACAACTGGGTATAATTCAGTTTGGTTTACATTCCTCGTTCATCTCCTGTCCCATAAATAAAAACGCACACTCCCAGACATCGACCTGCGTTGCTCCCCCACCTTTTGCATTCATCTGCGGGTGTAAATCCCGGTCATTTGTCATATTTCAGTAGCCCGACACGAGGTTTAAAATGTATGTCCTTGCTTCCAGCAAGAGAATCATTTTTAATGAACATCGTCCTCCCCCTTGATCTCATTGCTATGTAAACGCACAGAAATGGTTGAACCTTTAGAAAGGAATTTTATTAAATTATGAAGACAAGTATTCCCAAGAGTGAACTACCGCCATTGTCTTGTTCGAACGACCGACGCGACGGCTGGCTCTAGCAAGTAGCAAGTGGTGGAATTAATCTGTTTCAGGGTTTGGTTTGTGCCTTGACATTGCCTAGTTTGTGAACATAACCAGAGCTATGACTTTGCCGAAGTAAATTACATGCGCCGCATAAATGTCAATTAGCTAATGACAATTAATGGCTTCTCCTGGACCATGACAAAATATTGCAGGACGACTGACGCTCTGCTCTTAACCTCCTATGTGCTTTCATAAATAAGTAGCTAGCCTAGCTGGTCGGTAGATGATTGGAAGTTCCAATTAATTTGAGAAAGAAAGAGAGAGAGAGACACAGGCTGAGAAATCACGTCTGCAACTAGCTAGGAATTTGACTTTAATTGGAAATCACTCGTTGTTGGTGGTGTGTGATTTGAACGTGAACAATTATTGGACATTCAACTTGCCGTTGCCGCTGCTGTGTCAATCACGGACACTCAAGGCGTAAACGTAGGGCTACTTAATTTTGAAAGACCAACCAGCAACCACACAATTAACACTCAATGGCAGTCCCCATAAATGGTAGGATGGTGACACTACACCAATTTGTGCATTGGGAAAATGATTTTTCGTTTTTACCCTGGAAAAATAGACCTATTTGGATTTGACTCCATTTTTTCAAGCAGCCGAGTATTTACAAAGACTTGACTTTGGTACGCACTGAGATTACGACAGATGCGGTAATTGATACCTTGTCTTTTGGGGTTTGGGTTTTGAATATTATAGGCTTAGTGAGGAACTTTCTTCCTAAAGCGACTCAAGCATTTGTCAAGAAAAGAGCTTCTGTTTCCAACCGCAGGTATAAACATCCAATGTGAATCGATCAATTAATCCCGCTATAGCAGTGAAACATTCACCGCCTTAACATTGACGTTGTCATTTCACAAATTGAATTGCTCTTCGGTTGCAAGCTAAGATGAAGATGACGACATAGACGATGACAATGAACCCAAGCGGCCTCCTTTGTATTGTCGGCACCAGCAACGATTTGAATGGCGCAAAGGATTGCGGGTTGAGGTTAACTTAATAACTATATTTAGCAAAGAAAGCAACAACGAGAGAGGGAGATAGAAATACGATTGGAACCACTCGGTAACAATGGTTAATCTGTTGTTGTGTTCGTTTGCTTGTCCTTTGTACTCCTTCGCTTTGTTGCCGGGCTCTGATTTATGGCAAGGAATGCTCAACAGTACATTTGAAGCTGAATATCTAGCTCCAGTTTTTCCAGCCATGAATGCATTCACTGCGAGTATATGTAAAAATGATTCAGTGGATTTCCTTTTGTGTCAGGAGTTCGGTGGATGTGACTTTGTGGTTCTCGTACTTGTTAGTATTGTGGGTCATAAATCGTTATATCTTGCTGATCATGTAAATGTTTTGTGCTGATAGGATTTTGTATGGTGGCAGCAAGAGGACTTCATTGTTCTGGACTTGGTGAAACAGTAGATCAAATTAAGGGGAGGATGCGAGGATGGTTCAACAGCTTTTTATTGTTATATGTTACCAAGTACGAGTCCATCCTATTGAACTGGAAGAAATTGTTAAGTTCTTAATCAAGAATACCCGGGCAGTTTGTAGTAAGGAAATAAATGTTTTTTTTGATGAGATGCAAATAAAGAATCGTAAACCTAAGGTTGATGATATTCAAAGATGTTTGCAAGCATTTTAATGAACACGAAAATTATCCGATAGTAGCCATTGTTAGTTTCTGTCTTATTTAAGAATCTTCGTCCGTTTGGAAGTGTAAAATTCTGGGTAAGATTTCTTGTAACGGAGATAGTGTGAGCTTTTAAAACTGCATTAGGTATTCATCTTGTTGACGGGTAAATAAACAGTAGCTCTTATTTTCGCTTGCAAACAATCAATGTTAGAGTTCGAAAAGTGCAATTGAAACCTTACCCCGGGTAGGGGGCAGCGAAAGCTAGAACCTTATTATAACTTGTGGTGATGGTGTCTTAACGGTTTTTTGTTAACATTGCACATCTGATGCTATGGGCTGCAGTAGCTCCCACGTCTTCATCCATCAATACAATGATATACATATTTGAAGTTTTATGTGTTTTTATGTCCTAAATGTTTATGGAAACTGAATGTCTAGATAAATTCACAGAGTGAAGAATGATGATTTGTAATTTTTGTCATTTTTTTTTGTTGTGTTGTGTGATTTTTTGTAGACTGTGTATACATACGAGTATGTAACTAATTTTACACTAAGCTGCTGAAAATCCAAAGGAGTTGGCGATATCTCATAGATCTTTTACAAGGTTTAATAAAATGTGCAGAGTGCAGCATATTATTGTCGGCTCTTTATAATTTAGTAATGTGAGTGGGGGGACGATCAAAGAAACTGTTTAATCTGATTAGTAACTAGATCGAATCCAAATCGGTTCCATTCCATTCCATTTTACATTCTGGTTAATGATGGCTGACTGTTGGTGACATATTTAAGGAATTACTGTCGAAGACACCTGTCTTCATCGTCGTATGAAGATTCCCAAAAAAGCGTTTGCTGTTCAGTTGGATGTGAAGAATTTCGCTCTCAATTGAGTTCGGATTAAATATTTTTCTGATTTCCGCGACAGATAGATCTTTGAGCCGTAGATTGTAAGATGTCAGTACTCCAAATTGAATGAGATGAACATGACTACTGCGTTTCCCGTGGAGTAACGGTTAACAGACAAAACACATGGCCCCTGGTCGAGCATATTCTTTTCAATAGGTCTATAGAATATAGATACTTTTCTATTCAAAACTTTAATCAAATCCTCAACGGAGCAACATTTAAATAAAGACTTTAAAGTAAGTTTTGATGCTCCGCCCTATTTATATTGCTAGTGTAACAAACGCTGATAGAGAAAGCTTACTTTGGAAGACATATGAGGTGAGTTCGTTGAGCTTTATCTACCCATGGTTGAGTCTGGTTTCCTAGACAATCTTTTGAGTTGTCGAAAGAAATCTGGGTTCTCTCCAAAAAAAGAGCTAAAAACGTCACTACACATTCCTGTTATTTTAATAATAATACCTACTACCTAGAGCTACTTTAGGGCGAGTTGAGGGCGAACCTAAGGCTAAAAAAAAACTGTTTGACACTCGAAACAAAAGAACAAATCGACCATGCACAATTCATTGACGATGTTCAACAAGCTGCAGAAGAAAGTTACCCAACTTAATCCAACAGGAGAAAAAATTAAAACAAAATACCCTGTCGATATAAGAGAGCTGCTATTAGAGAAAGAAAGAGCTGGGAAAAAAAGGCAGAAAGCTATAAATTTCCAGACGACTAAACAGCGTTTAACCGTATAAGCAACGAACTTAAAAACAAATCTTCGAATTCAAAAATGATTCATTAAGTTGATTCCTGAAAGGCTTAACGGGTTATGCTTCAACCGTTTATTCGCTCTTCAAAGCAGCAAAGCGCCTGAAAAGACCGCAGTTACAAAACCCGCCGTTGAAATTTCAAAATGGGAAAATGGATCTGAAAAACGGAAGGAAAAAACTAACCTGTTTGCAGAACATCTTGTGAATGTTTTTAAGCCATTCCCAGCAAACGTATTTTGTATTTATTAATATTGCTTAAATTATTGTTATCTTATCAACTTTATAAGAGAAAAAATAAACTGTATCTATCTATCTAATCTATCTAAACACATCTGATAACAGTTAACAGTTCATTGATAAAGTAGATGAAATTGAAATACCAATTGTAACACTCAAAGAAATTAAAAGTATGTGTCAACATCAATTAGCTATCGGACAGAAAATCACCTTTGGTACTTAGATCGTAACTGCTGAGGCTATGGAAAAAATGCTATCTAAGGCAAAGAGTACAAACAGCAAAGGGACTTACCCAGGCAGTACCACGAAATACTAAAATTTTATTTCTTAAACCGACTCTTAGAGTACACTACGATCAAGAATATTCAAAACTAAAGACAATGAAAGCCGGTGTTCCACAAGGAATTATCCTAGGACCTAGACCTATCCTGTATTTGCTGTATACAAGGGATATTCCAGTGGATATACACAACTTTCGCTAATTTTGCAGATGATACTGCACTTTTGGCACCCGACAAGTGCGCTATCAAGACAGAAAGAAAACTGCAAAATGCTGTCGACAGAGTTAGAGATTTGACCAAAAAATGGCGTATCAAACCCAATGGAGCGGAGTCTGCACATATAAACTTTACAAATAAAAAGCGTTCAAATATTCATTAACAATCAAGCTGTACCTTACGCCAATACTGCCAAATACCTTGGGATGACTTTGAATGCAAAGCTTAGTAGGAAAGAGTACAACAAAAAGAAACGCGAAGAACTAAACTTAAAATATAGAAAATTGTACTGGTTACCTACTCGGTAGAATTTCTGAAAGACATCAAAAATAAAATAATGCTTTATAAACAAGTACTTAGACCTGTGTGGACCTATGAAATCAAATAATGGGGCTGTACAAAGAAAACAAATACCTAAATCATCCGAAAGTCCTTCGTGGAATAGTTAATGCAGCATGGTATTTAAGAAATAGTAATCGTGACCTACTAACAGAAATGGTTACAGACGTTGTAAGAAAACACGCCAGCGACTGAGCCATATCAACTCTGAAATGGAGGTCGTATTAAATACGTAAAGCTTTGTTCGGAGATTAAGAAAAACCAAGCCACATGAGCTATAATAGATATGGTCTAAAAGTTCATAGGAAAGTATTATATGTCTAAATTTCCGATGAAGCGATTATATTGTTGAGATACAAAATATGTTGTCGATCATTCATAGATTGGTTCACCCAAAAAAATATGTTGTAAAAGTGTTCAAAAACGCTGTATCTTCAACTGCATTAATTGTCATAATCGACCCGATATCCAATGTTTTCAATTTAACAGGTATACGGTTGTGATTTTGAAAACCTACTGGTGGAAATAACAAAATCTGTTGTATATTACGCAACTAGAAAAGTTGTTGATACTACAGCATTCACTGTTAATGTATAACATAATTTGTAAAAGACACAATACTTACTTGTTAAAACTAAAAGTCTTTGTTGTATTTTTGACGAAACTTCCCGTAAAAAACTAAGTTTTTATTGTCGAACTCACGTCTCAATTTGTAATAACTACAGGCTTTTGTTGTATTTTTAACAAAATTTCTTTGTAAAGACGTAATTATTTTTGTTGAACCAATAACTCAATTTGTAAAAACTACACACTTTTGTGGAATTTAAAAACAAAGTATTTTGGTTAAGATGCATTTTTTACTATCGAACCTACAGTTCAATTTATAGTAACAACCGGCTTTTACTGTATTTGTTACAACACTTTCATGTTGAAATACAATTTTCATTGTCGAGCCGATATCTAAATTTGTTGAAGTTACAATCATTTGTCTTGATTTCGACATCTTTTTGTTTTCATATACACACCTTTTTTGGAACCCCATAATGAAATGAAAAAATTACTTTTGACATTTACATAATATATAAAAATTTAAATGAACTTATTTCTAAAAATTTTTTCCCATCTATTAGTGTATTCAAGTGTATTGGTGGGCTTGAAAAACAGCTAATATTTAAAATAATGTAATCGTTTAGTATTTGTGATAAATCTACTACACAAGAACTATAGTGAAAATTAAAAAATGAAATTTTATATTCAACACAAACAAAAAATACTTCTTTATTATCATCGATTATAATGTTTACTATTTTCAAAAAGCGTTTTTCATTATTTCTTATAATATTTATGTAGTTTTGAATCTTATATTTAGTGCCCTTGAATTTATCAATTTACTTGAAACAATTTTTTCGATGTTCAAATTTAAATCATTTAGCAATGGAAAATATGTTAACCTTTCATAATTTTCCTTAAGTTCATCGTTTGCAATTATTTCTATTTGAAAACCAGGATCATTAAGCAATAAATTTGAAAACGAGAGCGAAGCCTTCATAGATAAAGAACGGCATATATTCCTACTGTTTTTGTTGACATGTGTATATTGTTTACTCTTTTGATGAAATGATTCGTATCTAAAAGTCCACGCATATTTCAGAGGCCCTGATTTCCTAATAGCAGAAGGGTAATGAAGCTGAATTGTTGCCCATGGGCGGTCATTAAACTTAAGAAATATTTTTATTTCTTCGTATTCTTTTTCGCTGGTTTCAGAAGCTTTTAAATTTGGTTGGTTTTCGGTGTGGACAGCTAATGAAGTTTTAAATTTTGCCGTGTGCTTGGTTCTACCTCTATTAAAGTTGTGATACGCGTTGTAAAGCATACCAGTCGGATGGGAGTATTTCATACTCGGCGGAATAAAATATGTTGACTGACATTGTTTAAAAAATATATGAAATTCCAGTACAAATAGAGAATATCAATTTATCTACCTTGTTCTCCCTATGAAATGTTGAAGCGATATCGTTAGCAATTTGGTCCAATTGAGATGTATGCAGTTTTTGCGATTTTAAACTGTAGTATTCAACAATAAGCTGAACTATTTGTTTTTGTTGCCGCTGTGATAAAGATTTTCTTGAATTGTAGCTCTCTAAAACATCTCTCCCAGCTAGCGACAATGATAAGATTTCTTTTACTGACTATGTAACAATAATATAGATTAGAACATCGTTTACTACTTTTATATTCATACATACATTTAAATTGGACGATATTATTGACGCTTCGGAACTCCTTCTGGAAGTTGGTGTTGAGGTTATGTTCCTGTGGTCTTCAACCCAATTTGCAACACTTATATCGCTTTGAATAGTGCTGCAATGTTTGAACTAAATAAATAGTAAGTGCTATAGTAAGCTTTTGTTTAACAAGTAAATATGAAGGTATAGTGAAAACCAGGTAAAAAGGAATATGCTTACTTCTTTGTTTTTCCATTTAGGGGCCAGTTATAGCGATCAGAAAAATCCATCAGAATAAATGGAAACAGAATGAAATTGAATTTTTTTTCTGTTGGCCGGTTATAGCAATCTTAATAATTCTGTCAGTAAACTAATAGTTGAAGTTTGGCTTTTGACATTTGTTGTATTGGAAACGTCAAAATCAAAGTTGAACGAGTTTTGTTAAGCTGATTTTACGGATACCTACTATACAAAAAATTAAAAAGAAAATATATTAAGATAATGTCGCGTGTGAAAAAAAATAAGCTGCTTTATTTAGCTTCACTAATAATTTTTCAAAAAAGACGTAAAGAAAGAAGATATCAAGTACACCCATTGTATCGAGATCGTAAGACCAAAGGCGAGTGTTTTACGCTCATACATCGTCTTGAATTGTATCCCATAAAATTCTTTGAATACTTCAGAATGGGTCAAGAACAATTTCAATTCATTTTTAATAAAATTGAGAATGATTTGAAAGCAAAGATTTGTTTGTACCGACGTGACATAATAAGCCCTAAAGAAAAATTGGTGTTGACATTGCGGTAAGTAAAACATACAATGTTTTTATCAAACTCATTGTTATGCATTTTCAGATTTCTCGCAACCGGGGCAAGCTTTGCTGATTTATCTTTTAGATTTTTAATGGGAAAAACTACGGTTAGAAAATGCATCATACAAACTGTCCAAGCAATTAATAAACATCTTAAGCAAACAGTAATGTCTCCTCCAAAGTGTCCAGAAGATTGGAAGAAAATTTCGGATTCTTTCCTACAAAGATGGAACTTTCCAAACTGCTTGGGAGCCGTGGATGGAAAGCACGTCCGAATGTTTGCCCCTCGAAACTCTGGTAGTTTTAACTTTAACTACAAAAAATGTTTTTTGTTTTTTTTAACGGTACTCATGGCAGTTGTTGACGCAGAGTACAAATTTGTAATGGTCAGCATAGGAGCTCACGGTTCGAACGCGGACTCGTCAGTATTCTCCTCATGCAGGTTTGGAAATGCTTGGCATAACAACCCTCGCAGTCTTTTTATCCCTGCGGATGTGCCTTTGCCGGAAACAGTTCATCCAATTCCATTTGTTTTGGTTGGAGATGAGGCTTTTGGTCTTAAGTACAATCTCATGACTCCGTACCCAGGAACACAGCTGACGAATAATCAAAGAATATATAACTATAGGTAATACAAAAACATATATTCCATATAACATTTCATATTAAATATTCATATGTATGTATTATACGAACATATTCTTTTCTTAGACTTTCCAGAGCCAGAAGAATGGTTGAGAGTGCTTTTGGAATCCTTGTTCACAGGTGGAGAGTCTTACTAAAACCATTAGAAGTCCAAATAGATCTGGCGAAATCACTTATTTTGTGTTGTTGTATTTTGAATAATTTTTTGCACTACATAAAAGAAGATCTGACAAAAACAACACTCAATGATACAGACAACTCAAGTGACAATAATTGTCTGGTCATTCATGATTCGAGAGCAATTGAACCAGCATCGAACGCTGTGGACATAAGAAAACATTTTTCTGAATGGTTTGCAAACGAAGGAAATGTCGATTGGCAATGGGAAATGTTATAAGATCCAAAATGCTGTAAAAACCATATTTTTGTTTTGAAATAAAAAGAATAATTTAAATTTTTTTTTTTTTTCATTTTATTAATTAAAAATAAAAAAGGAACTTCATTTCATTAACTCTAAGTACTTATATCCAAGAAATAAAAAAGGTACTTCATTTTTTAATTATAAATAATGTTAGTCATCGTTTTCCAGTTCATCGGCCAAAACATCTAATATCTTTCTTTGGAATCTTACCTGTCTCGATGTTGTGAAGTGCTGTGTTTGCTGCGAGACGCTTTTAAAAAAATTATCCATGGACGTTTCGTTGTTGTTATTTTCAATTGCACTAACCACACGTAAAAGCTCGTCCGATGAATCCATTTTTCTTTTTTTTTTGTTTTGTTTTGCAGCAGAAGGAAATGGTGAGGCAGGGGATGATGTTGACTGCGAATTGTCTAAATTTTCATTGCCAACGTCTATGATTTCTGCTGAGAGATTGCTCAGCCCTTCACTGTAGTTTCCACAGTCACTAAAAATCAACAGATGTGTATATTAATACATCAGTTAAATCTTCAAATTAAAATAACACATACTCAGCGGGAACCTTGATATAAGGAATCAGGAAACTAAGGTTTTGGAAGTGTATCCATTTAACAGTCCTGGAAGCACTTGAACCACTGGGAGTGTTATTTTCTTGCCTAAAATAACATCTGAAGCAATCTCTTAACGACGTCCACTTCTTTTGACATTCTTCGACTGTTCGAATAAACAAATAAAAGTTAATTTAGTACAATATAAGCATACAAAATATTTTAACTTACCTGATTTGCCCAATATGATCGAAATATCTCTCCACGCAGTAGCTCGGGTTTGTTTATTCGAATATCCCGGGTCGTCTTTGGCGTAGAGGCAAATGTGGCTTTGGACTTCGATGATAAGTTTTTCCTCGAAATCCCTAGATTCCGACTTTGAAGTCCAACGACTTTGACTATTCATTTTTCACTAAAAAAAACTAAATTGTTAAAATAACATCATTCATTTTATTTATTTGTACTCACAATTTATGTTTCTTAACGATCATTAAAACAAAACAACTCACTTGCAAACGTTTGCCCGATTAAAATGCATACGAAAAATTTTTTCTTACAAATATCTGTCAGTTGAACTGGGAAAAAATGGAATATAAAGAAGTGGAACAAATATTTTCATTTTGTTTCAGAACTCTGTCAGTGTAATGCTTCGCTCCGTTTCATGACAAAAAACAATCAGCTGTTCAGAAAAATGAAATTCCGTCGGAATAAAAGAATAAATTAATTTTTTGCAAAATATAAGGGCTAACATTGAAATTTTACTAGTGAAAAAAATTCCTGAGGTAATTCCTCGTCGATTAGTATATCATTTGTTTGTACAATCTCAGAATAAAGTGTTAAATTTCTTAATCAAAATTTTATTCCGATCAACTATTCTGATCGCTATAACTGGCCCCTTAGCTAATTCGTCTTCGAATTCAAGCTGTAGACCCAGCTCACAGCTCGGGAAAATTTTTGATATATGCTCCGACCTTAGCAAAAGCTAGCTTCGTTTTGTGAGGCCACTATCTAATTGAATTGCAAAACTTTTCTTATAGTATCATTCATAAGTAAAGACACTGTGCGGCTGGCCGAAGACGCTTATACACGAAATATAAAATCAAAACCAACTCACTTGATAAAAATGGTACGTCTTTGACAAATTGAAGCTGTTCACAATTTCAAAAACTTCGAGGTCCAATAAAAACGTGTCCATTGCACTATCGCCGATATTATTTTTTGGTGGACTTGAATCCGCTTCATTCGTAATTTTGTTCACTTTTTCACTGTCATCACAAATCTTTATGGTTCGCGTTTTAGATTGTGCGACGTTAAAATCTATTAAAGTACTTATCTATACAAAAGAAACAGTTTATTCTACAAATTCACATAGAGTTAAAACACTGCGATCACTTCACTGCAACGATCAAGGAGATAATGAATAAATTACGAGAAAAACTTCCTGAAAATGTAGTAATTATATGCGTAGAAAACGGTAAAAAAGCCATCACACTTACAACTCAATGTTGTTTCAACACAAAATGATTGCAGATTTGAATGCATATGTTGTTGGTTCTACAGCTTTTTGTTAATTTCACATTTTGGTTGTAGATTCCACAGTTTTTTTTTTATTTGTTTGCAGAATATTTATGTATGTGTAGACTGTATTTCTAATATATGTTCTTGCCTGGTGAGTGGAAAACGGTAAAATAGCCATCATACAACTCAGCGTTGTTTTCAAAATGTAGATTTGAATGCTTCTGTTGTGTTTTTTACAACATTTGATGTAGGTTCGACAGCACATGGAAAATTTTCCTTAATTTTTTTGGTGAGAAATTTTTTGGACTACAAAAAAGATGCCACTTCATATGCAAAAACACTTTTTTCCAAGCTTATGAAACTTTCTGTAGTTTTTACAACCTGCTGTAATAAGAACAGAAAAAATATGTGTATTTTACAATTTTTCTATGTAGCAGTCACAGTTTTACATCAGTACATTTAACAATCTTTTAACAAAAATGACAACTCGTTGTAAATCTTACAACAGCTAATCGAGATCATTTTGACAAGCTTATTGCATAAATGAATGCAAATGTTATAAAACTTGCAAATAATGATCAATATGACCTCATTTGCTGTTAAATATAGAAATTTACCACTAAACGTAGATTTTACTGCCGCATTTTGTAAAATTAACAACGAAAATTTTTTTGGGTGTTCTGATAACGGGGAGTTTTCAGTGAGGTAAGAATCCCACACTACACACAGTTGTCAAATACTGCCAAGTTGTGTCTTTTGAAGATGTCCTCCTGGAAGTAAAAAAAAATTGACATTAAGGGCGAGTTGAGGTTTCCAAAAAGGCATTGTGGCGATCACAAGGCAAAGTATATTAAACTAAACATGGAACCATCTCTTAAGGGCTTCGAAAAAAATATAGTCAGGGAAAAATCCTGCATCAGGGAAAAATCCAATAAGGCACTGCACAAGCGTAGTGAATATACACCACTGTATTACTGTAACACGATTTCTTTTCGGAATGTCTCAACCCAAATACCTAAAACTTTCTTGTGCTAATTTCTTCCCTCCGCAAATGATAACTCCAGACCTAATGACCAGGCACCACCAGCAGCCTCTGTAAATTCTCAGCTACTTCACTTCATTTTTTCATTTTCTTACTCATTCCAAAGCACTGAATTGCGGTCACCAGAACTATTTATACTATTACAACTTTTGTTCTGTTCTCCCCTCAAAGCTAACTTTGCTTAAATGATCAAGACATAAAAATGTCATATTCAGTAGCACGATGGTGAACAAAAACATTTTTCCTTTTCTCCATAATCTGACCCAGTGCCGGAGTCGAATATAATATCGCCACTGTGTTGGCCACACAGGCTCATTGAAATTCATAAACGAAACTGCTCATCCTTTTGGAGTATGGAATAAATTGTCATAAACTCAGCTCTTTATGGCGTCTTGAAAGGCACACAAATTTTCCCCTTGAATAGCGTCGAATGGAAATCGTAAATTTATGAACCTCTAACCGCCACCACCAGCTCGATTGGCCGCTCCCATAATTGCAATTTGGATGTTTTAGTTTGTCCATTGCGCTGAATGACTTCTTCTCTTTCTTCATCGGTGGCTTCTTTTTCATCTTTGGTAAAGCAATAGGTTTCCACTTCAGGACAAATATAGGAAGTCCGTCGCTCTCATGGTTATAGTTGCCAAAGAAGAATTTGATTGCCGTTATCGTGGTTGGTCGTTTTTAGCATCACAGCATTGAAAAATGTTACGGAATTTGGCAATCATGGTGAGCTTGTTTATTTCTCTTTATGCCTGCGGTTTGTTTAATTCGCAAATTTTTCGTCTCGTATTTGGAAATGTAAGAAAAAACATTGAAAGGAGCAAAGGCATCCTTAATTCATGGCCTGAAAAGTCCAAAAAACCGATTAATAGACGAATGTGGGTTTCTCTAAAGTATACCAAAACCACCCACTGCTTAAAAAGCCCAAAGAAAGCGAATCTATTTCACTCACCAACGACAGATAAAAAAAAAAACTTTGGGCATTACGTCTTTTCTTCGGGCCTGGGTCTGTGTGCAACCGCAAATTGAGTTTGAAACGTGCAGAAGGGAGGACTTATCATTCATTGAAACACCATTCTTCCACTATTCCGGTCGTTCTTGAGATGTTCCAGAGATACCACTTTTCGCAACAACCAATCCATAGCAGTGAGATAGTCGGGTCAAGCGAAAGGGTTAAGTGGCTTCATTTGTATACACACTTTTAAGAGCTCGGTCGTCTATTCATGTTTTGTGTCGGTGAGTGAGCCAATAGTCTCGGTTGGTGTCAGTTGTATTCAAATCGATGTTGAGATTCAATTTTTCACTATACAATAGGTGCCAGGTCAATTAAAACCATTTCTATCAATCTTTGTCAAGAAGATCGAGTTGAGCATATCGCATATGGCACCTTCTACAACTTCCGAAGTCGTCTTCTTTGCTGTGTTATGTTCACTAACAAGCCGAAAAAACGAACGTAGATTCGAGAGACAGAGGTAGAGGTAGAGATAGAGATAGAGATAGAGATAGAGATAGAGATAGAGATAGAGATAGAGATAGAGATAGAGATAGAGATAGAGATAGAGATAGAGATAGAGATAGAGATAGAGATAGAGATAGAGATAGAGATAGAGATAGAGATAGAGATAGAGATAGAGATAGAGATAGAGATAGAGATAGAGATAGAGATAGAGATAGAGATAGAGATAGAGATAGAGATAGAGATAGAGATAGAGATAGAGATAGAGATAGAGATAGAGATAGAGATAGAGATAGAGATAGAGATAGAGATAGAGATAGAGATATAGATAGAGATAGAGATAGAGATAGAGATAGAGATAGAGATAGAGATAGAGATAGAGATAGAGATAGAGATAGAGATAGAGATAGAGATAGAGATAGAGATAGAGATAGAGATAGAGATAGAGATAGAGATAGAGATAGAGATAGAGATAGAGATAGAGATAGAGATAGAGATAGAGATAGAGATAGAGATAGAGATAGAGATAGAGATAGAGATAGAGATAGAGATAGAGATAGAGATAGAGATAGAGATAGAGATAGAGATAGAGATAGAGATAGAGATAGAGATAGAGATAGAGATAGAGATAGAGATAGAGATAGAGATAGAGATAGAGATAGAGATAGAGATAGAGATAGAGATAGAGATAGAGATAGGGATAGAGATAGGGATAGAGATAGAGATAGAGATAGAGATAGAAATAGAGATAGAGATAGAGATAGAGATAGGGATAGAGATAGAGATAGAGATAGAGATAGAGATAGAGATAGAGATAGAGATAGAGATAGAGATGGAGATAGAGATAGAGATAGAGATAGAGATAGAGATAGAGATAGAGATAGAGATAGAGATAGAGATAGAGATAGAGATAGAGATAGAGATAGAGATAGAGATAGAGATAGAGATAGAGATAGAGATAGAGATAGAGATAGAGATAGAGATAGAGATAGAGATAGAGATAGAGATAGAGATAGAGATAGAGATAGAGATAGAGATAGAGATAGAGATAGAGATAGAGATAGAGATAGAGATAGAGATAGAGATAGAGATAGAGATAGAGATAGAGATAGAGATAGAGATAGAGATAGAGATAGAGATAGAGATAGAGATAGAGATAGAGATAGAGATAGAGATAGAGATAGAGATAGAGATAGAGATAGAGATAGAGATAGAGATAGAGATAGAGATAGAGATAGAGATAGAGATAGAGATAGAGATAGAGATAGAGATAGAGATAGAGATAGAGATAGAGATAGAGATAGAGATAGAGATAGAGATAGAGATAGAGATAGAGATAGAGATAGAGATAGAGATAGAGATAGAGATAGAGATAGAGATAGACTTTTTTTTAGACTTTAATTTATTCATGCATTAAAAAATTTTTAACAAAATTATAATTCCCGCGAAGCCTTTTGGCTTGTCTGCAGGAGATTGTGTTTCCAAGAAAAATTTAATTTAAAGCAAGTTTTACGTGATTTTACATAATTACAATATGTTATTCAAAAAATAATTATGATTTTACTCATGTGAGTTTAAAAAGAAATTTTTAATTTGTTTTTTTCTAGTCTTGAAATTTTCAATATTTACTAAATCTCGATGTAATTTGTTGATGGTTGCAGGAACGCTGTAAAGGAGTTGACGTCTTCCGTATAGATTGTAGTTGGTGGGCAGTTTAAGCATTCCTTGAGCGCGTCTTTTGGTGTTGATCATATGGTCAATTGGTCGAATGAATCGGTTGTCATCGTAGTACTCCAGTAGAAGGGTCATCTTAGAAATTTGATCAACGTTGAGAGTTTTAAATGTGCTATCATTGTTTCGCGTATTTCCATTATTGATATGTTTTAAATCTGAGTTTTGAAATTTTTGTATTTTTTGAATATGCGTTGTTGCAGCATTCCCCCAAGCAAGTATGCCATACCGAAGCTTGGACTCCACTAATGCATAATACACTTGCTTCAGCACAGGAACTGTAGTATAGTACCGCAAATGGGACAGCGCATATAAGGTCTTTTTGAGATCCATGCGCAGCTTGTCGATGTGTTGGCTCCATAGAAAATGACAGTCGATGATCACTCCAAGATATTCGTAGGTTTCTACAATTTCTACAGTTTCGATTGGGGTGTTGGGACAGGCATCATTTCTTACTACTATTCTACTTTGTGTAGATTTGAATTGTGGGCTGCGGATATGCATCATCTTAGTTTTAGAGGCGTTGATGACCAAGCCATTGTCGTGGCACCAATTAACAGCAGCATTGAACTCCTTCTGCATTATCATTGTCGCCATGTCCAAAGATCGGTGACGGGCCACAATCGCTGTGTCATCAGCAAAAGCGAATGGAATGCCCTTCTTAAAAACGCGAAGTAATTCGTTAGTGTACAGAATGAATAGGATCGGACCAAGCTTAGATCCCTGAGGAACACCATATTGCACATTCTCTTTTTCACTCGTAACGTCTCTAATCTTGGCCACAAACGACCTGTTGTGCAAATAGTCCATGATCCAATCAGCCATTACTACTCTTATTCCAATCCTGTTAAGAGCTTGCATATGTTTCGTATGGTTTAAAGTATCGAAGGACGAAGGCTTTACTAAAGTCCATGAAAATGACCAGGACAGGGTGGCTTTTATTTAAGCTTTCATTGACACAATTTCCAAATTCGTCTAGTAGTTTTTCAGTGTTTTAGAGATAGAGATAAAGATAGAGATAGAGATAGAGATAGAGATAAATAAATTTTCATTCTGTTTATCTGATGTGTGATTGATTGTGGAGCAAAATGTAAAAATGTGATACTTGGAATCACGCTGATAAATAATATAACAATATTTTCATTGTTTCGTTTCTAAAATGTCATCAAAAAGAGGAGTGTTGAAAATAAAGCCTCTAGGGCTTTTGGGAGAGGATTTGCTTTTAATTCTCCGAAATCGGTTTAAGAAACCAAATATTCAAAAATCAAATAATAGTAGATACTTAAGCTAGACAAATAGAACCTTAATACTTCATTTACTTGGAAATACTTCAGGTAAAAGTATTTTGATGAGATGTTTGGTACAACGTTCACGTTTACGTTCTAAGTAAAAGCTTCAATCTATTCTATTGAACTACTTTTAATCTAACCAAAGGCATCTCCATGGCTCAAATCCATTTTCCGGTTTTAACCCACAAAGACTAACTCGTTTACGCTCTACCGATTGCCTTGACATCCTTCATCACTTAACCGATTCACGAGATGCAAAAAATATGTTAAGCCAATAAAATTGTGTCACCCATAATTTATCACGACAAAAAAAAAAAATTCAAAAGAACCAAAAAAAAAAAACAAGAAAATCTGATAATAGGTTTTCCCGCGAACTCCATACACCGTATCACGCATATCAAACATCCCTCGTGCTTTCCAAAAAACATGCAATCAAAAACAGCACCGCGACAATTTAGATAGGTACTCCAACGACATCATAAAAGCCACCATATTACTCCTTGTACCGCATTGTAATTGACGGTAAGTACATTTCGTTCGCCAGGACCTTCTTTAGCCCCAACTGCTGCTGAAATTGCTGAGATCCTTTCAGCGTATTTCCGGGGAATGGGTGAAGTACCCATCTATACCGCTAGCACATTCCTCATTATTTCGAGGGTGCTGCCAAAAATGTATGCTTTCTCCCACCCCTTCTAACATCCTGCTGGATTGCTCACCAATATTGAACTCTCTAGCATATCAGGACCTCCTTTGCATATTTACATTTCACTCGAACAGCAACGATGGAGGATTTTGCAATAAACGAGGGCGGATGATGCTGATGATGATGACGCCTATGACGGTGATGGTTTTTGTCGATTCTACCATAGGTATAGTGGTGCTGGTTGGTGGTGATGTAGCTTTGGTGTGGGGTACGCTGGCGATGACGCCTCAGCCTCAAGTGAAATGGTTCTCTTTTGTGATTCTAATGCAAAGCCACCCAGCAGCACAGAGGCATCATCGTTGAAGAATAAGATTGGAGAAAGCCGAACAAAATAGAGGAGTGCAAAAAAAGAAAATAATAAAATCGTTCACTATGAAAAGAAATTCAATTTTAAGCACCTCACTGGCTCTATATACATACACCCATTACTTATTCCATTAAGGATCGCGAGCTTTAAGAGACGAAAGACGTGCAACATACGCTCAGCTTTTTTTTCTTCTTTTTTTTTTTGCAATATACACTTTACACTTTAAGAAATAACGTTCAACAATTATTATGAAAGGCATGAGTTGTCGCGAGGAGCTCGGAGCTGAAAGAAAATGTTGGAATCAACTTGAAAATAATAATTTTTGCTACCCTAAAAGTTCTGTAACACAACTTTTCCAGCAACTTATTTGTACAATCGCTTACTGGATGTTGAAAGATGTTTTTACATAGATAGGGAGGTTTTAGTTTTAAAATGCGCTTCACTTTGAAAAAATTTTGGAAATAGCGCACGGACACGGATTATTGCCTCGGTGATTCGTTTGACACACGCTCCTGCTGTTGAAAGGTCAAAAGAAAAATGTGTTGTCCTAGCATGGCAATATAAAATCAAATAAATGGAAAAGCCCAATAACGGTTGGGAGTTTCAGGAAGGACCATTGACCTAAATAAATCTGGTAGGAAAGTGATGAAGCCAGGTCAATGATGAATGAAAGGAAGCAGCTTCCGAAGCACGATCTAGGAGCTTTTCAATTAGAAAAAATGAGCCTGACCTCGAAGTGGAATATAGAGCCGCTTAAAGGAAAGAATACATTCCAGCCTGTAACGAAGCGTTCATGCCACCTCTTACTTTTGATACCTTTCTGCTATCTAGTAATTTTCATAACGTAACGTACTTCCGGAGTTGACAGCACCGAACCACAAATGTACAAGGTATCATCGCCATACCACCCCCGAAACAGCAATAAGAATGGATGGAACAGTGGAGTGTTTACTCGCCGAGAATAACTCGCACATGGTTCCTTCCGTAACATTTATATGGGCAACCTAAAGTTCATGGAAAAAGCATGTTTCCGCCGCCTACAACTAAAAGCAAGCCAGCCATAGACACAGAAAAACTCGGTAAGAAACTATTTTAATTCCTTTACTTATTTCTCCGACTGAAAATCGTCCGACTATATCGCACAATAAGATCTCTGTAAGGAATACCTCAGTTCGCCACCAGAGGCCGTAAATAAACCTGCCGATCCTACAGAGCTATTGCCTGCTGGTTCTTCGTGCCACAAGGCCGTACATAAACCTGCCGATCCATCAGAGCTATTGCCTACTGATTCTCCGTGACACCAAGGGGCCGTAAAAAAAGCATGCCGACCCACCCGAGCTATTGCCTGCTGTTTTCCCGTGCCACCAAGGGGCTGTAAATATACCTGATCTTCTCTGTTTATTTCAGGTCGAGGCGTTGTCCACAGTAAAGCGTCAAAACATAAGTTGTAACGACCGAGGACCAACCGTACGGACTGTACGTCACCGTAGCTAGTTTTAAGTTTACAAGTTATACCGTGTTAAGAGTAATTAGTTGTGTTTGTAATAAAGAGTTGGTACATTTAAGGTGAAGATCATATCCTGAAGTTTCATGTTTTTCTTCAGACCTTGGCTAGTCCGGCGAAACCTTGGCTGGGAAAGCAAAAAGCACGTCACAAGCCTAAGCAAATAGCTAAGTTTCCAAGACAGCTGCTGATCCAAATCAAGGAACGCCAAAAGCAACAAACTTCAAAAATAGACAGAAAAAAATCATGGCGTTGGTTCTGCCACCAAAACTTGCTTACCATGCTCAAGCTCAAGAATAGCTTGCTGTCTTGTTTTCAACATGAAATTTTTTCAAAGTGTAGCTTCATTTGAACTGTTTTTGTTTTCAATTAATAATAATTGATAGTGGCAAACCGTTTGCTGCTTGCAATCGCTGTTGTCCCCAAAGAAATTGAATCCTTGATGTGTTACTCGAAACTGCTGTCATGTAATTGACAGGTTAGCATAGTCTACCAAAGTTAAATGATTCGCAGGGGCACTATTGGTTAAATGATCCGCGTAACGTTGAGGGGAGAGCGAATTAATTGCAATCTACCCTCGCCCTTTCGCTCAATTTCTTCATATATACAAACAAAGCTGAAGGTGGCCACAACTCGTAGTGCAATCAGTGTGGACAAAAGAACTAATAAAATTAAGCGCTAGAAAGTGTCGTTTCTATCGAACGGTACGAATTATAACTGACTCAGTTCGAAAGGGACACTAGTGTAGCACATCGCACATGTGGGCATCAGGGGTCAACTTTATGAAGAAGTGTGGCCATGGAGAAAATTAAATTAGTTCATTGAGTGTATAGTTTGTGTTCTCTACACTTATACCAAAGCAGATTGCATTCAATTACGAAATAGAATGTTGCGGATTATCCCCACCATTGGCCATCATGTGGGTGAACGAAGAACGTAGATTTCTTTCTCCGAGCGTCTGGCCGTCTAACAAAACTCCTTTGTGTCACCCTGGTCATAAGGGAGACATACTCATGCTGATAGTCGAACATGCTTTCTTTGTGGCGTTTAATTGCAAGAATCTGTAAGAAATTATTCTGAACTCGATTGCACCGAAACATTGAACCATACCAATGACCTTAAAGGCAAACCAGGGAGTGTCAGTGTAGTTTAGTAATCCCATTTTCTGTTGAGTGAATGTGCAATTTATTTCGCTAGGGTGGGGGACGAGTTGGTTGGATCAGCATTTTTTGCCAGACATTTGGTTTGGGCATCGACACTGGAGACTTCAGGGAAATCACTGGAAATGAGTTGTGTTTGAGAGTTTTTTATTCTTAGTTCAGATATGAATGAAAGTCGCCCTTTTGAAACAGCTAGGTTGAATTTAGTGTGATTCTTGAAAAAAAACTTCTCTGACAGCTGCTGGTGTCAACTGCAGAACCTTCAATGTAGACCCATTCATTTGGATTTCTTTAACAACTACGGGAAGGTATCTAATCTCATGATTCATGAAACACTTTAATTTGTCGAAACAACTCGTGTGCCACCTATTGTGAAATTTTTGTGCTAGAAACCATCGTGGCTTACTTAGGCAGGATTTACAATTAGGGGATAAGGTCTATGCTTCCGCGCTGTACAACGGGACTGAAATAATCAAGTTCTTATAAAGGTTTTTCCAGAGATAATTTTATTTTTCGATTGCCTTCTTCACAGAAAAGAGGCGATTGGATAGATAAATTGTTCTCCGTTTAGTCTCCGCAATGATGATATTCTTCGTGTTGATAACGGATTCCAGGTTTACGAAGTCCTGTCTGTCTTTGGTGACGTTTTTCCAATTCAACGTTATCTGTTCTTGTTTGATGACAGCCTATACTTCGTTACGCCGTCTTCTTGTTTTTCTTCCTCTTTTTACGGCGTAACGAGAATTGGAAGGTTAGGTACCACAGTTTTCCCACTGCTTCCGCTAGTGATCCGTTCATGGGGCACGCCCTCTCATATTTAAAAGTATGGTTAGAGAGTAACTATCAAAAACTTAAGTTTCTCAGTTTAACTGCACTAGTTGGTGATGGCGTCTAAGCGTCATGTCATCTGCCCAAGTAAAAAGTTTTAAGTATACTTTAGCATTTCAACATGGAAAGACTTTCAAACAAGCAATATTGCAGTCGTAGCGTCATGTCGATTAGTCGCTGTTCTCAGAAATTGCGGATGTTTTACTCAATCACTCATGGAAAATTGTACGTGTCGAATTGGTTTTTGAAAGCCTATGAAGTGCAACTTCTGCAAGACTTGAAGCCGAATTACCTACCGAAAGTCTAATTTTTGGTGAACAGGCAATAGCTTCATGAAAATCCGCTGTATTATCAAAAAATTGTGTTCAGCTATGATGCTCATTTCTTGCTCAACGGATACGTATATAAGCAGAACTGTCACATCAGGATTGATAAACAGCCACATGCCATACAGAAATTACCGATGAATCCCGAAAAAACAACTCTTTTTGTATGGACTATGGGCTGGTGGCATTTTTTTTTTTTTTTTCAAAAATGACTGTGGAAAAAACGTTGCCGTCAACGGCGAACGATATCGAGCAATAATACGCGGCATTTTTATGCCCCAGCTAGCTGAAATAACCCCACGTCAATAACTTGATAGGCCAGATTTTCACAATACGGCAGATCTTGGAAAAAACTATAGGGAATATAACATCGATATACACCACCACTTTATCAATTTCAAGGCCGCGTATGACAGTATATTTACAAAGACGAGCTGTACAGAGCCATGTCAAGTTTGGACATCCCTGCAAAACTCGAACGACTATGCAGGGTCCAGGGTGACTTTGGAGAAAGGTTGGTAAAGAACTGACCGGGACTGTACAGACTTTGATGATGAAAAAGGCGATTTCTTCAACATCATACTTGAAAAGATTGTACAAAACTCAAACGTCAACACCAGAGGAACAATCTTTCAAAAGTCTGTACAACTACTCGCCTACGCCGACGATATTGACGAAATAGGAAGAAAAAAGCGTGATGTCCACAGGTGCTTTTGCGAAAACAGAAGCGGGAAATTGGTTTGATGGTTAATGAGAGCAAAGCAAAGTATATGCTGTCATCAAACAAGGACACAGAACATCGACAAATTGGACAAAACGTCACAATAGACAGACATAACTTAGAGGTAGTACAGGACTTCGTCTACCTCGGATCCGCTATAGACACGGAAAACAAAACATCAATGCGGAGATCAAACGGAGAATAACTCTTGCCAACAGTTGCTTCTTTGTGTTAAGAAGGCAATTGAGAAACAAAACCCTCTACAGAAAAACCAAGTTAACCCTGTATAAAACCTTGATCATCCCAGTCCTGCCTTACGACGCGGAAGCGTGGACCTTATCGAAAGCGGATGCGGAAACCCTTGGTCGTTTCGAAAGAAAAATTCTCCGAATGATCTTTGGCCCCGTATGTGAAGACAATATGTGGAGAAGAAGATACAACAACGAGCTGTATGAACTGTACCGCGACATGGTTGGGAAATGTAGTGTGGATGGACACCCAAACGCTCCGGCTCGACGAATTCTCGAAAGCACATTGGTGGCACAATCAAGTAGAGAGAAGACCTGCAAAACTGGAGAGAGCTCGCCACAAATCGAAGTCGCTATAGAAGGATGTTGGTTGAGGCCCAGGTTCACCCCGAACTGTTAAGCCCACCTAAGTAGGTAAGTAATTATAATTAAATATATAGGATGGCGCAACGAATGGAGGGGCCCCAGGGCCTAGCGCATTTCTTACAGTGATGCCTCAGTAGGGAATGGAGAGGACTTACAATTTGCTGCCAGTTCCGAACGGCTAATCAAGAAAGCGCTTTTCATGGAAATAAATTTACCATCGGAGGACTTGCCAATTTATCGCGAAAGGTAATACCTACCCGTGCAAAAATATTTTTGCCTGTGTTGGGATTCGAACCACGAACTTTGTGTTAATAGGCGAACATGCTAACCATCACGCCACGGGTACCACTAGAAAAATTTATCAAAAAGATTTAACTTTTCGTGTTCGTGTTTCGAAAAAGTCATTTTTATTTTGCATTTGCACTTTGCACTTTGCATAGCGATATAGCTAGCACTTTGTAATAGTGATATTAGACAATCGAAGTGTTCACAGTTCTTTGTCTCTAGTGAATCGCCGTGTGTTCCTCAGGAACAGAAAGTGTAGACAATCCTCCCGTTCTTAAAATGTAAATTGTCTGAGGTGAATGTTTTGGTGGTAAATGAAATAAACAGAGTGACGCTATATACAGGGGAGCCTCATTTCTCACAACTATGTTTGGTGAATAATGGAGAAGACATAGAATTTGTTGTGGATTTCTTACGACTAATCGAAAAATTTTTATCGGTGGAGTTAACTCGCGAATGGCGATACCCGTGGAAAAAACTTTTTTATCGTTTTTAAATGGGTTTCAAACCTCAAACCAACCATATGCATCATGTTAACAAACTATTGAACCACGGGCACCTCTTGGTTTTGCTGGTGCAGTTCCATTTGATTGTCTAGGATTTTTTTTATGGTCAGTGCCCGTAGCATAATGGTTAGCATGTTTGCATGTTACCTGTTAGGTAAGAAGTTCAAATCCCAGATACATCACGGAAAAATATTGGGTCTCTCATTGGTATTGCCTTTCGCGTAGCCTTTCCTGATTAGCCGTGTGGAATCGTAAGAAAATTGTAGGTCCCTTCCATTCCACTTCGACTCAGTCCGTTTTCGTCCAAATTTGAACTCACTTTTTTATTTCATCAGTGATTAAGTCAGCACCACAAAAATGTACTTGAATATGATGAACGACTCTTAATTTTACTAGAAAGATCATTAGTACGTAATATTTTTTTCTCACAGAGAATCTGCGAAAAGTTTCGAGTTTTTTCTCACTTAGTAGTCATATGAAATTACGAATTAACCTACAGTCCTTGAGCGCTTATTGATGTACTTTGAACACATTTCTAAAAACGTGCTACTTTCAGCAACATCCGGTTTCAGTATTTGTTGCTAAAGTTTGCAACATTTTAAGGATTTATACACTCTCAAGCAGCTTGTTTGTTAAAAAAATATGAAAAAGTATTTTAAGGGCAATTTCACGTTGAGCTTTGACAGTGACAACCCAAATTTATACCTTTGCTAAGAACTTCAACTCAAGCACGCACTTGTCATCGTCTTCTCGTCAAGAGGGATGAGGTGCAATTAATTTCCATTAAAAGACGCTGAATAGATTTTAATTCCTTTTTTCTGACATCCTCGAGGGTGGCAGCTGCCCTTTGGGGTTCTTACCTATAAGAAGGTCTTTGGATGCCAACAAATTTTTAACTTTCTTTTTTTTTTTTTTTGTTCGAGACAAATGGTTGTAACTGATGTTGATTGTACTCCCCATTCCAAACGTATATACACACGCAAAAGATGTAAATTTCCAACCCCTCTAGCCTTTGGATTTTGTTTTTCCTGCAACTTTTTTTTCTGCAACATAAAGAAAAGGTCGATAGCATAAGATAAAGAAAATTATTCGAGATACCTAACAAGACTAACGTGCGTCGTCTGGGATAAAATTGGAATTGATGATGGTCGTTTCTATCGCGCGCTCCGTTACACTAGTCGAACTGCAGAGGAGGTCCTGTCTGAAGCTCCCGAGAGTGCATGAGGCGAATCAACTGTGCTATTTTGTGTTGCTAAAACAATGAATAAATTCAAAGTGGGGTCCATTTGGATTGTATTGTGGGTGGATGTCGACGAAGACGAAGGTTGGCTTCAATATTTCATCCCTCATTCCACAGCACAGTCAAGTAAGACGGGAGAGCGCACTAGAATGTTATAATTTACTATTCATGAGATAAGTATAAAGACGTTGTTACAGGAGCAGGGTTATGATAGAACAGTTTTTTCAAAAGAAAAGTCTCTCTGTATGTATTTCGTCGGACGCAGTGATAAATGATCATGTGTTCTCGCCTTTTTCACTCACGCAACTCAAGCGATAATTTTAATTGGACTCTCAGCTACGTCCTTTTGACACACCAAGTCCTTCAGAGAGGTAACTTTTTTAACTTAGTTTCTTTTTTTTTTACCATCACTCGTTATAAAAGCTATCATTGGTCATTGGGAAACTTTTAATGGTTGTTTGTGGGGAAAAAAAAAACTTTTTTATTTTATATGCCGAACTCAATAACTTTGACAGAATATAAAAGGTTCGGTCATCATTCTGTTGAAGAGGATGTCAGTAAAAACGAAACTGGTTTTTTACAATTTTTGAACTGGCCAAAACTTTTAATTGGACAATCTGTATAAATTTATTAGTGCCAATTTGGAAATATTCCCCCAAATTGACTATTAATGCACGGGACATGGAATGACTGTTATGACTTTAGAGAGGATTGAGGTAAATTAGCAAAATGGATTGAAAGCCGAAAGATAATTGGCCAAAAGTGAGCTGAGCACCGACATTTTTATATGTGCATATAATTTGCTAGCAGTTAATGAGTTAAGAGTGTCCCAGATATTTTAAATAGAAACAATACGGGCTTAAGGATAAATTGGAGAGGACTTAAAAGGAGATAGCGATGAACCCTTGCTTTGGATTCCTGAATCCTGAATAGATGGGAATAAGAGGTAAACGAAGAGGCTTTACAGAATCAACATTCGAGAAGTATGGCTGAACTAGAATCGCTATAAAGGGTGTTGTTTTAAATGTATTTTAATTAAAATCGAATAAAGAACTCAAATTTAAATCATTATATCAAACATTTTTATTTTAATCGATAAATTGGCTTTTGTCATTTGCGTTTTTAAGACAACTTCAGGTAAGTGTTGTCCGCGAACCCATTTCAAATGCTCCATTCAAAAGGCCCATTTTGAACCACTTTTTCGAGCATTCGGGCTGTATTCTACGAATGTAATCAAGAGGCGTAAGATCGCATGATCTTGGCTGCCATTTTGAGAGACTATCTGCACACTAAATTCATCCTTCGACATATCTACTGTTTCACGAGCTGATTGGCAAGTGGCTCCGTCTTGATAAAACCACATTTCTACCAAGTTCAGCTCAACCAACTTAGGTACTTACTTACTTACTTAAGGTTGGCATTACATACTGGGGCGAACCTGAGCCTCAACCAACATCTTACGCCAACAATTTCGATTTCGCTCGAGCTCTTTATAGTTTTGCACTCTAACTCGGTTGAGGTCTTCTTATTATACTTGATTGTGCCACCTAAGACGAGGAACATCCCCTTCCACAATTTCTATGTAAATGTGCTTTCGAAAACCCGTTGAGTCTAAGCGTTTGGGTCCATCCGCTCTATATGGCCCAACCATCATAGCCACGCAATGCGTACTCCTCTCGCTTTTTTCACAAACAGTGCTCTAGTGAAATAGCCAGTTGCATTCCTAACCTAAAACAATTTAGCTTCGGACGTACAGTCAAGTAAAGAAATTCATATTTTAGTCGCACCACCCGAATGTGAAATGCTCTGCCTGACCATATTTTTCCCCTGCATTATGATTCTCAAAAATTCAAAAGCAACGTGAATCGTTGTCTCCTTCCCCTCCTATTTTGCTAAATGCTCGTACTGTGCTTTTATAACATTAAAGGGTAGTCATAACTCATAACCCGTTAATTAAAAAAAAAAAATCGTGGTAAGGCTCATAAAGCTCGTTATTGTATCTTCTTCTCCACACATTATCTTCGAATACGGGAGCAATGGTCATTGGGAGTATTTTTCTTTCGAAACGACCATGGGCTTCCTCATCCGCTTTCGATAAGGTCCATGCTTTCGCGCCGTAAATCAATACTGGGATGATTAAGGTCCTATAAAGGGCTACCTTGGTTCTTCCAGAGTGGGTTTTATTTCTCAATTGCCTTCTTAACCCAAAGAAACAACGGTTGGCAAGAGTTATTCTCCGTTTGTTCTCCGCATTGATGTTGTTTTCCGTGTCGATAGCGGATTATAGGTAGACGAAGACCTACCACATCAATTTATTGTCCTTCTATTTTGACGTTTTGTCCAATTCGTCGATGTTCGGTGTCCTTGTTTGCTGATAGCATATACTTCGTTTTGCCCTCATTAACCATCAAACCCATTTCTGTCGCTTCTGTAATTACGTTAATATCGTCTGCGTAGACGAGTAATTGTACAGACTTTTGAAAGATTGTGCCACTGGTGTAGGCGTTTGAGTTTTGTAGAATCTTTTCCAGATTGATGTTGAAGAAATCGCAGGACAGTTATTCGCCTTGCCTAAAGCCTTTTTCGACATCAAAGGTCTCGGTGAGGTCTCTTACCTTGATGGAGCAGCGTGAATTCTCCAAAGTCACCCTGCAGCCTGCAAGTCGTACGAGTTTTGCAGGGATGCTGCTTGTGTTCCTCACAATTTCGCTTGGTCATCAATTTAAATTAGTTAGACCACAGCAGAGCCCGGCAGTTCAACTTGTAGTTTTTTATGAAACGAGAATCCATACTTCTTAGGTACTTGGTGTGCCACATGACTTCTCAGATTTGGCTCGCTAGACCAAAACGTAATATAAATTAACCAAAATATCACAAAAGGCTTTTGATGAAGTACGTGCTAACCTTCCACATCTTGACACCGTTTTCATCACTTAGAAACAAAATCTTTTAGTTTCATCACAGCGCTTTCTTTTTTGACAGGATAAAATTTAAAATACACAGAAGAGTGAACTATAACATCACTTTCTCTGCCCTCATCACAATCAGGTCAACTACAGACTTTCATTTTCCCATCCGTTGTTTCTCTCGCTATAACTTGAAACCTCAAAACCAAAAACTTTCCCTTGTAATCCTCTAACTTTTTGCTCTGCCTTTTAAAGTTGAACACAAACCAGCGAGACAAGTTTTTGTTCTGAGTACATATTATGGAAAACGAAGTATTTCAAGACATCTAAGTGCCAAAAAGTTTATCTCTCAAAAACAGGATTAAAGTTACAGGATATAAGTAGTATAGGTCAACGGATTGGTCCAGCAGTTTTTACCGGCAGTGCTTCAAATGCGTTTTGAAGCACATACCTAGTTCGTATGACTTTTAAGTTGGAAACACACAGCGTTTAAGCATTCAAATGTGGTTGGCTTCTGCATTTTTGTTTGAAACTCAACAGCATCCATTGTTATTCAACCCAAATGAATAGCATTAACCAGGTCAAACTTAGATTCATGTTTCCCAGGCTCAAGTACCGCCTCTTTCGTAAAGGGTGAAGCAAAGTACACAGCAAAAGCAATTGCTTCGCTTTTTTTAGCAGGTAACACACATGTAGAACCGCTACGGCGCATAGGATGGGGGTAAATGGATCAAAGTAAGTGCCCAACAAAGTTGCCAGAACGTGCAATTCACATTGACGTCTAGTGTCTGGAACACTTCCTTAACTGCCACATGAGAAAACTGTTCATTTTTTCATAATAAACTTTGATTGGCCACTTGAGTGATTTGTTAATAAAGTCATTACACAAAGCATGTGGAACTATGCACTGCTGCATCGGGAAGACCATGGTACTGTAGGAACAAACAGGAAGGTGAGACCGGAAAGTAGCTGAAAGAAATCACTTTGAGTAACGTAACTTACATGACGTGTAATGATATAATATTTGGTATTAATCGCGTGACGTTGATTGCAACTTAGGTTGGCGATTCACGTAACTCTCTCAAATGGCTTAATTTTCTCGAAGGAAGTTTAAACTCTTTCGAAGTTTGCGTTTGGGTTTTCTAAAATTGAGACTTCATTAGGTTCAATTTACTGCAAATCAACACTCAAGCGTGATTGCGAGTCACGAATGCAACTCCAGGAATGGGGTCGAATGAATTAAAAATTGTTCCCATTACGCCAAAGGAAACTCCTAGTTTTTTCTATCAAAAGCTTAATCCTTATTAGGCAACTCTATGCTAGAAAAGGGTAAAATTGGCCATGGCACAGAAAAGAAGGTGTGAGAGGCCAACAAAAAAGATTTCCTGTTGTTGTTTCTTTTTTGCAGTAATGGGCACATATTTCAACTGCCACATAAATGCAGTCGCTTTTAAAATGCCATTGATTACCACACAAATTCGCAACACTGCACACGGAATCCTAAATTATCATCACTCATCCTCAGCGGAGGCCTGTCAAGCGCTTCAATGCTGAACCCATCCTTTCTCTTGACGTTGCAAGGCAACGCCACCAAACAAAAGCTTTATCGTGCACCAATGGCCTCAGAAATTACACATTGTCCATAAATTGAAAGTTTAATCGGTTGGCAGTGAAGCTTCACCATTGTAATCGCAAATTGTGCGTTCAAATGGTGCATGTCCCTCTCCTGCAATTCCAACAACCAAACGGAATAACCAAAATAGAATAAGCTGCAGTTGAACAATGAACATAAAGCGACACTGAAATCGACTTTGGCATTTGAAAAGGGTCCTTGGCTTTATATCACACTGCGCTGTCCCATCCCTCCCGGCTTCCAGGAGAGCTATGTTGCAATTATGAGCGGAACCTCTATATAGTCCACCCACAACCAACGATGAATTGCGATAGTGAAATTGGGACAAATTTTCTTCATCCTGCCGGACGACCTATTGCTATAGGCTACGAACTTTTGAAGGTATACGAGTATATGTTGACCGGAAGAACGGCTTCGCTTTTTGACGTTTCCGGTGATTGATTTGATTATTCTGCTATTGATGGGGTGTGATTTAATGCATAAAATATCAATTTCGTAAAAACCAGAACAACACCTACAACAATTTAAACACATGTCGGGCCGATGCACAGCGAGAACAAGAAACCATGCCTTTTCATATAAACGCTCCTGATGACGGCCTTCCCTTAGGTAAGCTGTACTGAATTTAGGTTGTTCCAGAGTCGCCGCCAATATCAATAAATTTCCAGGTGCCTGTTTTGCGTTTATTTGTTATACGGCAGTGTGTTCCTCTGTATTATGGCGGTAGGGGCTAAACACCCCCCCACTCTGTCTCCCTAGAAAAGGGGAAATTATTTAAATCGAACGATTAAATGTTTACCCAAAACCTAGAATCCCTTATTCAATTATTGACGGCAGAATGAGAAGCCGGGCCGAGCCGTTAGGGTAAATACAACATAGTACGGTGCGGTGTGGTGAGTTCGAGGTGAATGCAATTCAAGTATTTACCACCTCGAATCTGTTGTGTATTCTAATGTGGTTTTAAAATGTTCATTGTTCCATTAATTTAGTTGCTTAAATTTATGCCCCTTTGGTACGGTAGATAGCCGGACGACCTATCGCTATTGGCATCACATCCATATGCAATTATTTCGGTGTTTTCATCCGGGCAGGGCTGATGTGCGCACTTTCGAACCTTTTGGATAGGTCATATAACTACTAGATGGGATGGTACTTAAGTACACAATTTAAATTATTTATACGATCGAAACAGAACGCAAAGCTGTGCAGACCACCAGTGTAGGTGTACTTAAACAAACCCGAACCCAAAATTAGTATTTAAGTTATGTTTTCGAGAATAAATTGAATTTGGCCAAATATTTGCCAAGTAGTCAATAAATTATTATGTTCCGTTTATTGGTTGCAGTAAATAGACTCGGCACATTGAATTGGATGTGCGAGTTGGAATGGAATTGTAATGTGGAAAGGTAGTGTGTTCGTGTCTATGCGGGATGCCGGACATTACCCAACTGAAGGGGAATGCATTCGACTTATTGGACGAGTGTGCATAATTTTGTAGTTGAGAAGTTGAGATTAAATATTGAAATTCGAGTGGATGGGAATGTTATTGGTACACAGAGTGAAGAGTACAGCTATATGTTGTGCTTGAGTAAAAAAAAAAAATTGGGCTTGGAACAACACTTCGTTACATTGAAAAATACTCTCAAGTTCACTTTTTTAGTCTTATTTGAAAGACCCTGTCTTTAAGAAATTATGCGATCAAGGGAAAGTATAGTGAACAGCATACCAGCCTACCTTTCAACATGCCTACACAAAAGGACGAAGTGTAGAAACAGCACTACACTGTGAAGTAAGAACAATAGAGAAAACGCTGCAAGAAAAAGAATACCCACTGGCAGCTTTCCTGGACATTGAAGGAGCCTTCAACAATGTACAAAAAAAGTGCAATTCAGAAAGTCCTAAATGATCTAGAAGTAGAAGAAACAGTCACAAATTGGATCATGTGTATGGTGCCGAAACGTCAAATCCACAGCGAACTAGGAGGTGCAAACTTGAAGAAGTGTGTGTCACGAGAAACCCCACAAGGAGGTATCCTCTCACCCCTACTACATGAATGAGATCCTCGTAACTCTCAAATATGATGTCGTCAAAGTGGTTGCCTATGTCGATGACCTAGCTCTTCTGGCGATGGGAAAATTTCCTACCACTACTAGCGAACAATTGAATAATGCACTAACAAAGGTCTGCCCTTAGACAAAAAGACGCGGCCTTGCAGTTAGCCCCCTCAAAACAGATTTGGAACTCTTCACAAAAAGAAAAAAACTATCTACCTTTGAGATCCAAATACTAAATTGTACCCCACTTAAGATCTCTGATCGATCCAGATACTTGGGAGTGATCTTACGATCTTAGACAAAAAACTGAACTGGGGTCCAAACATACGAGAAAGATACGAAAAAGCCATGATAGCATTATATTCGTATTACAGGATTTTTGGCAAAAACTGGGGACCAAATCCCAAAATCATCATGTGGGATGCCATTGTTAGGCCCATTCCATATGGTGGCAATTTGGTTTGGTGGAAGGAGCTGGAAAATTCCACGCACTTGGGAACCCTATTACAAAAGTACAAAGAACAGCATGTATTTGCATAACAGGTGCAATGAGTACTACACCAACCGCGAGCTTGGAGGTAATCCTCAATCTCACACCCCTTGATTTCTATGTTCAAGAAGCGGCAGCAAACATCGCACTCAGAATAAATTAGTGTAATGTCTGGAAAACCAGCCAAAGAGGACATGCACAGATTTTATCACGCTACGCAGACAAAAATATCTGCACGGATTACATAACTCCATACCTGGACTTCAAAAAATCCTTCTCAACCAGCTTCCTCAATAGACAGGATTAGGAGAATGAAACACCTCATTCGAACGAGACATCTATATCTATGTGGAAGTAGGAACAGGTGCAGGTTTCTTTTCAGAAAGCCTGAGCCTAGCCAGTTCATTCAAACTTCCAAATCACAGCAGTGTCTTTCAAGCTAAGATCTTGGCAGTTACAAACGCTGCAAAACAGGTGTCGATGATGGCGCTATCATAGCTGACGTCACTTTTTCATTGATAGCCAAGCAGCAATAAAAGCAAATGATTCTCAAATCAAAGCTTGTTTCTTGCTGTCGCGAAGAGCTAAGGGTTCTTGGCACACAGCATAACGTTAGACTCTGCTGGGTTACCGGTCACAGTGGCATACCGAGAATCGAAAAAACGGACGAATCAGCGAGAAAAAGATCAGCAGTTGACCCTTCTCTCATCGATCAATCAATCAGGGTCCCACCCTGTGAAATTAAGCAAATCATTGGTTACAAATACGAAAACCCAATGAAAAAAAATCTTTGAATAGGCCTTCATTACGATCACTTATCTGTATCATAACAGGGCACAACCTACTAGGCTACCACAAAAAGAAAATGGATCTTTGCACC
Source organism: Melanostoma scalare (assembly GCA_949752695.1). Classification (NCBI taxonomy): domain Eukaryota; kingdom Metazoa; phylum Arthropoda; class Insecta; order Diptera; family Syrphidae; genus Melanostoma; species Melanostoma scalare. The sequence continues at coordinate 3,559,159 of OX456985.1, forward strand.
GATGACCTGTGCAGAGAATGCAATGACAAAGATGAACATGAGGATACCACTCGCTTCTTTTGTCATTGCACAGAAATCTGCCAGACAAGGAAAAAATTTCTCGGCAGTTACTTCTTCAACGAACTAGAAGAATTATCAGACACTCCAAGAAACAGCCTGTTCAACTTCATTAAGGCCACAAAATAGTTAAAAACTGACCAGCCATAAACTCATAAGTTTTTAGGACGTTACAATACTCCAGGGTATCGCAATGGATCTACATTGATCTAAGTGGCGAAAACAAGATCAACCGACAGCCCATTCTACCTTATCTAACCTTTATCAGCCTCTTACGGCATATGCAGCTGCAGCTTGTAGTTCAATGGATAAAAGGGTCATTCCACATATAAGGCTTGAGACTCAATATCAGCTTCGAAAATCAGTCCGTCCTTCATGCAACCAAAGATTTCCCTACCAGTGGTAAGGAGTAACACACTTTGCATTTAAAATCTCTTAATTATGACATTCACTTTCTCTAATTTACGTTCCAAAAACCAACAATTTTTTTAAAAACTCTCCAATTTTATTCGCTGTTTCTCCACTAAAGCTAAAAATATTGTAGAAGCAGCAAGGTGTGTTCTTTGATTGCCATTACCGAAATTCAAAAAATCTTAACCGTTTACATCTTATCCCATATTTAAAGCGGATAATCATCCAAACTTATTTATTTACTTCAAACTGTGCCTCCTTCAAAATTAACTTTATTAACCCTAATGTCATCATCATCATTATCCCATTTGATAGGTACAAGTACTTCCTACTGCCCCAAGTAGCCAAACACAATTAAAACTTAAAGCATCCAATGATCCGAGCTGTCATCTCCAACTCGGTCATCATCATCATTATCATCATCCAACATCCACATCCATCGGTATCGGTTCAACGGATGAGCTTTCTCTGCATCCAAAACCACTTTAAAAGTTGATCAACTCTGCAAAGATTACACAGTTGTTGCACAGTTCAATAAGAGTTTAAGTCGACGTATACACTAACTCGGCTCTCATGCCACTCCAAGAAATCCCATTATCATCGTCCAGGCTCCACCTAAGTCATATATAAATCGATTTATGGCATTCCTAGCCCCTCATACTCGTCGTGTGGTATAATATGAATGCCTCATTTGGCATGAGATGTTGACCGCAAACACTGACCCGGTTTCGCTTCGACACCGCACAAGAACTTATCTTCGTCACACGAGATGGCCACACAAACCTCAAAGTTACGCATTCAAATGCGATTTGCAGTTCCAGGGCCCTCCTGCTGTGTTGGATAAGCATATGGCAAGGACACCATTATTAGAGAAAGAATGAGAAAACTTGAGTGCTTCACAAACACTTATTGTCGAGCACTTCACTTTCTCTCAATGAGCTACGTATACCTACAGTTGGTGTATAAAGTTTACAAACGCACAGATATAATGCGGAAGAAAGAAAGCAAAACAAAGGCTAAAACTTCTTACTAGCGCCATTATCTCAAGAACTCTCAACGCACCTATTAAATAACTCAATTCTGGGGGAATAAGTTCTGTTCAGGGGAGGATTTAATATGATTTATGGCCTTTTCAAAGAAGAACCTTATAAAAGAGGTTGTGTTTGTGGCAGTAGCAGTTCCCCAAGAGAACTAGTTTGGAGGTACGGAGCTATGGAGCTTGAAATTGACTCATCGCCTCGGAAGTGAAACCACTCAGCAGTTCAAAACAATGTTCATGACAATTAGCCGTCAAAAGTTGATAGGTAATTAGGTACACAAATTCGGGCTTCTAGATATTTGCAGAGGAAACAGCATGCGTAACACCTTCCGGGGCTCAACTCTAGATAAAACCAGTTTTCAATGGCACCTCCAAAACAGAAACAAAATGCGGCCCTGGGCTATTCTTACTGAATGACGACATGTCATGTTAGAAGAAAAGAGAAAATCACATCGCGAAGCACAATAGCGTATGGTGGATGATGGCGGCGAGGACGATTATCATCTTCATTGTCGCGCCCTCATCGAAGACACTCTAGGGATAATGAACACAGCATGCGGCGGATATGTGCGAAAAGCGACAGAACTCATTGTAACCGTTTCCTTTGACAAATGCGAGGAAATAATCAAGTGAATGGAAATAATTCCAGGATGGTGTTTATTGTGCGGGTGCTCCTGATGTTGATGATGTTGGAGTTCTTTAGCAACATTGTGACAAATTAAAGAAAAATGAAAAGGGTTCTTTCTTTGTCTCTTCCTGTTTCTCAGACCTGGGCCCTTCTGCCGACAACTGGTGCCAATGCCACCGCGTCGCTGAACCGAATAGAAAGTCATTCAAGTGAAGTGTGGGTGCTTTGGTGTATTTGTGTGTGTGAGTGTGTGTATCTGTGTTTTTATCAAGGTTGGGGGACACTTCAGCTGGAAATGATTTAGAAACAACGAAAACAAAAAGTTTAAACAAATAACAACAACAGCGACTGGAAAAAAAGGACATTCGTCGTCATCAGTGCTCATTTTTCACACATGTGTGGTTGTTTATGCCTTTGTGTGGCGTGCCTAATGAAGGACAATGAAGAAGAAAAGCAAGTGATTGCTCTTAGTATTCGCACCATTGAAGTGGGGTTTTCCACTATATAAAGAAAAAAATGGAAAAAAAAATATAATCGAGGACACACTTGTATGACAAAATGGAAATGGTGCCAGTGAAGCGAAAAATATTTCTCACATCCTTGAAGAGAATCAATTTATTCGATGAGTACAAAAACAGTCCTTTCAGTTTTCATTTACTTGCCATTGCTTCATTGTCTTGCATTGGTGCGTTATGAAAATTTGCCGCTCCGGTGAGTGACAGACAAATGATGTTTTCATTTGCAATTTGCTGTCGAGCTTGCACAGTGACACTTTCTTTGTGTGTGTGTGTAAGTGACATCTATTAACTGCATGTGTGTATAGTGAGTTTAGGTATGTCTAGTACCAAGCTCATAGCGAGCAATTTCGCGGAAATGAGGTTGAAAATTAAATTTTTCCAACCAAGTGGCTCGAAAGGAAGAAACACAAGTGGAAAAGTAATGATATTGCATTATAACGCACGGAGTTGAGTGATTGGGAGCAAAAAAAGTTCCGATATGAGATTTTGTTTTGCGAATGCAAAAAGTTATGTTTGAGCGAGTTTGCTATCCAATTTGTTTTATCCAGCTGTGCAGCATATCTACATGTCACACATTTATTACGAAGTAAGACGCACAGCTTGATGTTGAGTTTAATGGTGACGAGGGTGCTGATGGTGAAATAGGAGTAATTGAAATTAAAGTGTCATAGTTTGTGTTTGTCGCCGAGTTTAATAGCTCTAAGCATTTTGCAAAGCAACCCACGGCCAGCATCAAGGGCTGTCCTGGGCGATCAGAAAAATTACTAGGGCTTACTTAAGGGTTCGACTGAATTGCTAAGGAGCTTATAGAAATATTGGAAGAATAACAGTGAAAGACTTCAAGACATGTGAGACAAAGAAAATATCAGCAAAATTCAGAGGAACCAACAGTTTTTTTGCATTTATTGTAAATAAAAAGATGTTGCCTACTTTTAGGCACTTGATTTCAATTTAAGTGATTCGATAGAATGAACAGTTTGAGTTTTCACCTTTTTTAAATCCTGGGTAGGTATGTTTGAATGCCCAAAACTTTTTTCGTGAACAAAATTCGATTCATTATTCATATTTTCCGTTGAAACGATTATCAAATCTTTTCAGATTTTTCTGCAACTTTTTTCTGGAAAAAACCCCTCTTCCAGACCTGAGGACCATTGGGAACCTTCAACTGAAATTCTACGAAAATCAAATTCCATACGCATAAGTTTCTTGTATGGAAAAAGCAACAATATCTCCCACATCCATCGGAAATCTTTTTGCTTTTTTGTCTTCTGCTTTTGGACAAAGGTGACAACTGTTCCTTTTACAAGATAGTCTCTAGGGGACTGTTAATAATTCACGCTGAACTCAAGTATCATCGCAGGTTTATTTTGATGACCGGAAGAGGCTTTCTCTAAACTATGCTGTGTTGATAGTAAAACCAATTTCTTGTTTGGTTTTGGAACATAGCTCACCAACGCCATTTCTCTAGATAGTCCAAAGATGGATGAGTGAACTGGACGAAACTGCCTTTTGTTATTGACTTTTAGAGGTTCATAAAGGATCTCTTTCGCTGCAAAAGGTTTACGTAGGTACAGCTCTTTTGTTCTTACTGACTGTGCCAAGGATGGTGATCTTCTTATCGAGCAATCTCAATACCAAATCCATTGTTGTAGAGAGATTATCAGTATAGTGAGATTGCGTCTAAAGTTGAAATATGATGGCATGTGGCATCGACGACATAACCACAGTTTATCCTCAACCAAGCCCTGTACTTTGGACAGATTTCTCAGTGTATATTGAAATTTTGTTTGGATAGCGCGTCGAACTTTCATTTAGCCACCAATACTTCAATCCATATTTGGCAGGCTTGCTTAGCAAAATTTAAAGCCAGATAATTGTAAGAAAGCCTCTTCCGGTCATCCCAACAAACCTGCCATGATACATGACTATAACGGCAACAATGGTGTAGTCGTTGTATTCGACCAAATGACCTCGATTTATTCACGTCAAACGAAACGTTGCCCGATGGTTGCATTCTGCTAATTACAACTCTAGCAACGGTCATCATTTTGCGACACTTAGAAAGATCAAAAGATAAGCTTATCTAACTGGCTGAGGAACTTAATACCGTCCGCAACTGCAACACAAAACAACGTTGGAAAATCTACATTGCATGCCCTCCGTATTTTGGGGACAGAATCAGCCAGAATCACCAACACGATTCTCTTGTTTTTGTCTACTATTTCCAATAAATCTGGCCGTAAGGCGTTCCAGTGGTGGTTTGAATATTGCCTTCCAATTCATCAAAAGCTGCTGGTTTGTCGGCAATTGATCTAGAGACATTAAAATATATGAATCAGAATGCCAGTTGACAGGATCAGTTCTGGGAAAAAAGTTGTAACGAAATCGATTCTGCAATAAATTGATGGTTAAGCGCGCTGAATTGCAACTTGCGCGTTCGTTCTTGTTGGAACCAAATATAGGTCGATAGCGCTCGCCATTCACCGTAATGACAGCTCCTTACTCATTTTGAAAAAAAAAAAAAAAAAAAAAAAAAAAAAAAAAAAAGTATAGTACCTAAACGTTGCCCTAAAACGGCAAAGTATTCTATGAATTTCGCGAACAGTTTTTTTTAAAAGACAATTTCAGAACTTTTGGAAGCTCTGTTCTAAATAAATTAAAAGAGTGGCATAACAAAGCGGAGAGCCCCGGTGCCTATCGTATTTCTCACAACCATTGACTTTTGTGAGGGAGTGGAATTGACCTACAATTTTCTGCCGATTCCGAACAACTAATCGAGAAAGAGCTTTTCATGGCAATAAATTTACTGTCGGAGAACTTGCCAATTCCTCGCGAAAGGCGGTACCCGTTGTTACACTTTTTATTACGCGAACACTAAAGTTAATTTTACGATGAAACGAAACTATCAAACGCGATTGGATTTTCCGAATCCAATTAATAAAATAAAATAAACGAAATTCTACGCGATCTAAAGAAAATGCACAACCGGTGTGCCGCGAGGTAAACAAACGAACTGTCAAACGCGCTAATAAAAAAAAATGTAACTCTCAGCAGGTAGGCTGCTGACACCACGACTAAGCTCAGCTGGGCTGGGTTCACAAATAAATTATACAATAACGTAGCGCGAATAAAACGATCGATCGCGAATAAAAGAACCGATTAATTAATTAATAAAAGACGAATTAAAATGTATTATTTCTCAGTACAGGGTGTACTAAGAAAAGTGGGCGCCAGGAAATTTTTAGGTGAAATTTCCAAATCAAGAATTAGTTCTGAAATAATAAGAAGAATAAAAAAAAACAATGCAATTAAATTCCCGGAAGGGATTTAAAGCTATTTATTGTGTTTGCTTGTTCGGAAAACCGTACAAAAAAGTGGGATTAAAAACCCAAATCTTTTCGACTATAAAATTACAATGGTGGACGGTTAGGCGAACCGTTGAAAAATGTAAACAATAGAAACAACCGGAAAAATGAAACGTTAATTGTTCTTTTCCGAAAAGAACAATTAATAAGAACTAAAAAGGGTCGCGTGTCTCACAATTTTGAGAGTTTTCGATGGCAAAGATCAACCGAAAAATATTTGACAACACTAGAAAACTAACAATCACTCTACTTATCTTTTTCCTGCTTTTCCATCCTCCTTCTATCTTCTCAATTTTCGTCCGTCTGACGATTCCTATAGCTCATTCAAATTCCTCCTTCCACTGACTCTAAATTTCACTTTTCCAACTTTGTCTAAAATTTCTACAACACTTTCTACTAAAACAATATCTCCAACTTTCTATAAAATTTCCACTTTTCTCTGTAAAATAGCAAAATCGCAAAAAGAACCACTTGTTGTTTTCTAGGTCAACCAAGAAGTGGTTGATCTTGTCAACTTGTCCTTTCTCGACCCTCAAGTTCACACACACATTCATACAATCAACCAATCGTGTCTCGAAGTTTTCTGTCACGGCTTTCTAGCACATGCAGCCTTATGGCTGACAAGCACCTCCGTTGTCGAATTCCAGCGAGACCTTTCACTCGCACAATTTTCCAGTCACATTGAACTGAAAAAGTTGTTGGGTGTTTGTTCCCAAAACTTATCCAGCTCATTAGTCGAGATCAGACCCCTCCCATAAAACATGTCGAGAAAAATGAAAGTCCCTGAAAGTTGAAAATAATACTTCTGGGCATTTTCCCAGTTACTCTACTATTTAATCTACTGAGTCAGGGGAAGGATAAAATTCTCTGTGTTACAACTTTTCGAAAACTGAAGAAGGAAGGAAAAGCTACCAAAACCAAAATGAACTACTTTACCCTATTCGGTGGATCTTTGCGCAGATTTGGGGGAAAGGGAAAACTATTAACGTTTCATTCTTATGAATCGGTTTTACAAAAATAAAAGTTAACTTTAGGACGTTTACACTTGCAGCACTACGCTGCACAGTGTGTCTCATAACGAAGTATGGCGTTTACATGTGCCATTTCAATTGTTCACATCTTTGATATGTGTATGTATGTGTAAAGTGTTGTGTGTGATATATCCTGCTTGTGTAGTGTGTGTAATGAGGTGTGTGAATGATGATGAGTGTAAAGTAAAGATGATAAAAGGTGAATGATGGTATAATTGAATGAATGTAAGCATGTGTAAATGATGATGATGTGAATGTCGATAAATGAGAATGATGATGTTAGTGAGTGACGAAGTATGACATTCAATTTAAGTAAACGGTTTGCGAGTCTCCAGAGGCTTCTGGCTCGACACACCAAACGCCGACATCAGTTCAGCTCATCCGCTGATTACGACATGCACCTATTTTGTCATTTGCTCAAAGCTATGTTACGATCACATTGCTAAGAGCAAACAACGGAGAAATGATGGGACGAAGAAATAATAGGGAAGGGTTTGAGGAAAAGAGAGGGATATCCAAATGTAAATAACTAAATGTACGAATGGTTTTTGTTACGGGAAAATTTACCGTAACACCGTGAAAAACATTGTTGATGCTGTTGGAATTCGAACCTCGAACCTTTCTGTTAACAGGCAGACATGCTATAACCATCATGGTGATGGTTAGGTTAGTTAAGCTTAAAGTGGCTGTTAGCTAGCTAAGGCCCTTTGGGCCCACTGTGATACCACAATGGATCTAATGTGTCCTTATTCATTTCATTTCATTTTCAAATCATTTTTATTTAACTTTTCTTGTATCTACTTACATGCAAAATGTGTAAAACTAGCGTATATAATAACTTAATTAACTTACTGATCCTCGAGTCTTATCCTAATGGAACCAGATCGCTAGGGACGTCAAAGAAATACGAATCTAAGTGTATCCTACGTTTGTGAGCTAAAACTGGGCATGAACAGAGAAGGTGGGAAGTTGTTTCCTCCTCCTCCTCATTCATACCACTTCCGTAAAAATCGTTTAAGACGACTTCTAGCCTTGCGTCATGTCTTCCAATAAAACAGGATGGCACCTACCGTCACACTAATGTGGAATTTGATGGTCGCCTGACTGTCTGGAAAGATGCATGTATCCTTATGCTGTATGTGTATTTGAACCAAGACAGAGCTTCGCTAATATTGCCATCACTTCCGCTTGGAACTCGCTACAATGATCTGGAAGACGAAGCAAGATGTTTAATTTCATCTCGGTTACCGCGTTGTTCTGGCGTCATTTAAATTAATGAAAAGTTCCCAAACATCACTGAATTTCTCTACACAGCTTGAAATTCTCAACTAGACAACACCCATCGAAACTCCTCATGCAACTTAAATAACACCTTTTATTAGAAAAATAATCTTCTACAAAAATCGTTTCAATTTAAGACATTATGCTTTCCATAAAAAAGCTTTTGGACATTGTGGATGAAACTCATGCCATTTTGAAACATGTTTCTATGTAACGCTTGTGACACTTTGAAGAAAACTCTGTTTGGATCGCATTAGTTTTTAAAATGCCTACCTTATCTAAAAGCGTTTTATTGAAATCCTAGGGTTAGTTTTTGAGAAATCTTCATCGACATTCGTATGATAACTCTAATGAAGCTGTGATCTGTGCACATAAAAACAGTTCCTGTGGGTGGTGGGCGGCACTAGGGCAGATACTGATATCAGCCTGGAGAGAACTTCGATCTAAATCCAAATATTTGTCTTGAAACCAAGTTGGGCTTCCAACTATTGACTGAGGCCATCGAGATGGAACCATTTTTTTTTTGCAATAAATCAGTTGCAACATATTCGTAAGCTGTGAACCCTTTAAAAGTATACAAGCTAATCAAAGTGAAAGGAAAACTGCTCATAATAAAAACAAACAAAATACGAGTAATATGCTCCTGTGAGCGTCGTCGTTTGTCCATAGCTGGCATCAATGCCACAGCACGTAGCAGACAACTCAAGGAACCTGCCAACTGCGGATGCCCATCAAAGCGTCTTTAATAAGACCGCAACGGCCGAACTGTCATCTGTCAACGGATTTGTTTTGGCATAAGAAACGCAAACACAAACAGATCCACCACAAGAGGGATACCTTAACCTAAACACAAAAAGAAACGTTTCTCGAGGTGCCATTGCGGTCTCTCCTCCATTGGACAATAGTGTTATTGTTGTTTTAAGTTTTCTTTTTCTTTTTTTTTGTTGTTGCTTTTGTTCTGAACGTTTCCTCCTGTGCCTTGGTAGAATAAAGTTCTGCAGTGTTGGTTTTATTTCCAACTGATTGTATTTGCTTCTGCTGTTGACGACTATGCTTTCCTAAGGTGCCACTTTCAGCTGATTGCAATAATGAGGCAGCAGCGATGATGATGACATTTTTCAACCATTCTACTGTATTGGTTTGTTTAGATGCAAAGGGCAATCTCCAACATCCATGCTGCCAAATGAATTGTCAAAAACAAACAACATCGCTCCAATGCAAAAGGCGAGACAGACAAAAACGGTGTGTCATCAATGTCGAAGTCTAAACAAACTTTTTGATTCGACGCTGCCCGCCACTGTTTTGTTTGGTTGGTTTGTTTTCTTTTGTGTCAAGAGGAATTGCAATCAAGATATTTTGTTGTTTTTAGAAAACTGCTTTCAATGATACTCCTGTGTTCCTTAGACATCGCACTGAGGCCATAAGGCGGACAGTGTTTTGCTCGCCGAACTTATCGGGGAAGGTTTCGAATATGTCGAATGAACTTGAATTATGGCTTCGGTGGAAGAAAAACTATTTTTTAAATAATTGTTGTCATGTCACAGATAATAACTTTTTTTCTATTGCTGGCCGCGAAAAAGCACAAAGTTTGATCTCGATTGCGCAACTGAATGGTGATTAATCGTCTCCAGCAACGTTGTGGGACTCTTTTTTTTAACATTTGCCTTCCCCTTGGATATGGAGAATGACAAATTGTGGCAAATGAATGTTTGCGAGAATGACAGTTTGAATTTATGTAATTTTCCTTTTTTTTTAAAGTTCATGTGATTGAAACAAATGATATTTAATAGAAGACGACGAAGCAGAAAAACGGAGCAGCTTAATTGGGAACATTATTTTAAAGTTTTAATGAAATGTGCACCTTTCGTATCTGTTTCTGTAATTATCCGTGTTCGTTTTGAAGTTGATAGCTCCGTAGTTGCAGTAGCGGTATAGGAATCTTGAAGTATTGGAAGCGATTACTAAAACCTGTAAGGAGGATTTTGTTACCGCAATGGTATTTCGTATAAACATGTAGTTTCGGACATCTACGGGCTCTCCAGACTACTCAGAAAGAGAAGTGAAGAATATTGCAAACGAGGATGGCTGCTTCGAGGACAATAGAAAAGTTAACTTTACGATTTAAGTTTGGCACTTCCCGGAGCCATTTTCAACAAGAATTGAAGAACTTACATTTAAAAATCAATACCTACTGAAATAAGACCCTTTTGAAACTTTTTCACACTTCCAGAGCACTTAATGTGTTAACTTTAACTAGGTGTTGGGTTTTCCGTCATCGCTGTTAAATTTCTTTTACTTTTGATAACTTTAAGGAAGACTGAAAAGCATCTCATCAAAACGGGATGGGAGGGATATCAGCGCTGCAAATTTTTGAAATTTAAGTTTCATTGTTTTCTGGTTTATTATTATGAATAGGTATGCGAACTTTAAGCTGAATTTCTTGCTGAAAAGGTGGTCCTCTATATGTAAATTTTGTCTATTGCAATCGAGGTGAGTGAATTCTCCAACGACATTCGAGATTCGACACACACTAAAGAGAAGGGGACATTTTTGACAAGCGGTAAACTTTTTGAAATCCGGCTCTCTTATCGAAAATACATGCCTTAACTATTAATGAGTCTCTTTTTTTAATAAAAGTTGTATGTGTTTTGAGTTTCATCCCTGACATGTATAAATGCTGGTGTGCCTCGGCTCTGTTTTGTCTCCGACACTCTTCCTTATCTTCATAGATGATCTCTTGCCTAAAACCTCTAATCCACTTCATTCTTTTGAAGCCGTCTGTATACTTAGTTTCACATATTCGTTGTGCCATTATGTGATTTCAATTGAAAAGAGACTTGCAGCTTAAAAGAAACTGCGTAACGGAGAAATACAAACCCTACCGCTAGCAAATACGCATACTAGTGTTGTCAGTTGTCACACGATATTTTACACTCATGCCATAGAACTCACCCGAACTAGGTCCAGATAACTTTATAAAGCTCTCTGAAAAATATGAGAAGAGAGAAATCAGCCCGTATTGAAAAGTACCAATCTAGTGTACAATCTATACTTCCACTAGAGGAAAACCAGGGATAGGTAGTGTGACTGTTGATGCTAGTAATTCACTGTTAATGCCAGTACTTTTATTATTGATTTGCCAGCGATTGCTAAAAGCCTATACTTTGCCAGCGAAAGACTGAGGACATTCCAACGTTGGATCCGCCTATCGCCAGCAATGGAGTCATAGACATACGACTATTAAGAATCAATAAATATTATATTATACTAGCTGTAGTTTTACTTGTTTTACGTGTTTCTTGTTTTCTTTGGTCGACCCTGGACCCGATGAGCATACGCATACCCCAGCTCTAGACAAAAAGCACTTCACAATACTAAGTGCTAGACTGGGCCAGAAAAAATTTTTTTTTTGTTTCGAAAACCATATTGAAAATATTGTTATCTTGACTATTAGTTTGCTACATTGAGTAAAAAAAAATAATCAACAACGAAAAATAACGAGAACGTTTTATTTTTTTTAACTTTAATCGCGAATAACTTCTGAAGGAAGCACTTTGTGAAAAAGTGTAAAAAGACCTTTTTTCTAGAAAATTAAATTTCCTTTAAGCAACATGTTTGCAATTTTTCACGTATTGATTTGTACGTGAAGAAACTCCAAAATTAAAGAGCAAAATCAAAAAAACACCATTTTTCAAAGCTTGATTACTCGGAAACGGTTATTTGAGAAAAATTTTTTAAAATGGCCTTTTTTAAAGTAAATTTAATTTTCTACAAAAATATTATTATTAGAGTATAGACGTGTATAAACCAAGTGGTGTTAAACATAATTGATTTCTTAATATAAGAGTTTAAATATTTATCCGGTGCGCGAATTTTATAGACTTAAGTGTGCTGGAGTTTTATGGACTCTAAAATCCATTAAAATGGAATGTTATAAGTGTAAAAATGAAATTTCTGGTGAATCTGGAATACAATGTGCAGGCATATGCGGTAAAGTTTTCCACCCAAAACTGCAATGTAGTGGGCTAGACCGGTACAGTAGCGGTGTATTAAACACAAACACAATGGTGAAGTTTATGTGCGATGACTGCGTTATGTATATACACAATGTGGATTTAACAGTGCGGGATATTCAAGACACAGTGAAGAAAAATGGAAACTATTTAAAAGAATATAAAAATGAATTTGAAATATCTTTAAAAAAAAGCGAATTTGAAATTAAAGAGCTGTTAGAGGCGATTGAAAATAGATATTTGGATAGACTTAAGGAAATGAGAAATATCCAAAAATCTTGTGAGAAGAGTGTAAAAGAAATGGAAAAAATAAACAAATACAGTGAAACATTTAAGGTTCAAAGTGAAAAAATTTGTGAAGATGTCAAAAGAATGGAGAATGAAAACAGAGGTGTTGTTAAAGATGTTGTTAAAGAAATGAAAAGTGACTTAGTGAGAGAAATAAAAATAATAAATGAGAAATCAAATGCTAAAACAAGTCAAGAAAAAAGCAAAAATACATATGCCGATCAATTAAAAAAATCAGTGGGAGTGAGTGCACCAGTTGTATTAAAGCCAAAGGCAAAGCAGGAAAGTGATAAAACAAAAAGTGAAATGAAAGAAAAAATTAAACCGTCGGCACTTAATGTAGGAGTGAGTGGAATGATAAATAGGAATGAAGGTGCGGTGGCTATTCGATGTGTAAACAATGAAGCGCGAGCAAAATTAGCGAACGAATTGAAAGAGAAACTAAGTGAAAAATATGATGTGCATGTACCAAAAATGCGTTTGCCAAAAATTCTCGTCACGGGTTTGAGTGAAGCTATGGATGGTGATTCAATTATTACTGCAATAAAAAAGCAGAATAATATACAGTGCGAGGAAATAAAGTGTATAAAAGTTTACAAATCATTTAAAAACCAACGTTTTTACAATGCGTTAATTGAAGTAGACGGGAAAGGATTTGAAAGTGTTCTAAATTTAAAGAAATTAAATATTGAATGGGATAGATGCCCAGTTTATGAAAGTTTAAATGTACTAAGATGTTTTAAGTGTTGGGGTTTTAACCATAAATCTATGCATTGTAAGGAGGCTTCACAGGTATGTGCTAAATGTGGGGAAGATGGTCATTCGTATAAAGACTGTAAAAATGAAATTCTAAAATGTGTGAACTGCAATAGAGCTAAAGAAAGACTTAATTTAACTGACATTGATATAGGGCATGACTGCAGAGATATTTCCTGTAGATCACTTCAGCGTAAATTAAAAATTGAAAATGAGAAAATAATATATTAGCAATTAGCGACATCGGCAAATTGCCTTCTTTTGAATATTGGTGGAATGCGATCAAATTTAGCACAGTTGGAAGTAATAGTGTTCAAAAAAGATTACGATTTTATTTGTGTGACTGAAACTCATTTAACATCAAATATAGAAGACTCTGAAATAAAGTTAAAAGGCTACAAAATAGTAAGATGTGATAGCTGTTCTAGCCATACGGGCGGAGTGACTTTTTTTATTAAAACAGAATGGCAGGTCGAAGAAATAGCAAAAATAGCTATGGGTAAAATGATTTGGTGGTTAGTTGTAAAGGTGTATAAGAACAATATAAGTATGATTTTAGTGGCTGTTTATAGATCTCCGAATAAACAAAACTCACCGGAAAGCATTTTTTGTGATTTTTTTAAAGATCAAATTGATGAGATTAGTGCGGTATATCGGGATGTTATAATAATGGGAGATTTTAATATAGATTGGTTTTCGGGCAATACGTATAAGAAACGAATTTTTGAAAGCATATCAGACAATTCTTTTAATCAAATAGTAACAGAAGCTACAAGAGTTACTCAAAACTCGTCTACCTTAATAGACTACGTAGTAACTAACTATCAAAATATACAAGCTAAGGTAATAAATGAATTTAAAATCAGTGACCATGAAACATTGGAAATAAAGTTTGAAACAGGTACTGTCAACAAAATATACTCCAGCAAAAGCATAAAAATACTGTCATTTAATGAGAACGTTTTTCGAAGTGAACTTATAAACCAAGAAATAATAAACTTAAGCTTTAATGATGTAAATGTGTCAACAAAATCTTTCAGTGAAATATTAAAGAAAACTATGGAGAAGATGATGATCTCAAGATCATTTAGTGGAACTGATAACAATATCGGGTGGTTTAATCAACATTTAGTCAATATGAAAATAACGAAAATTCAACTACATCAAAGAGCTGTTTGGACAAATAACATTACTGACTGGAATACATATAGACAATTTAGAAATAAATATGTCAAAGAATTAGAATTAGCCAAAAATAATTTCATTGCTAGGAAGATAGATCAAGCTACGGACCAAAAAACAATGTGGAGAACAATAAAATCGCTCGTACTGAATGAAGAAAGAAGTGAAATAGATCAAATTGTATGTGATAATAGAACGATAAAGAACAAGAGAGAGATAGCTAACAGCCTGAACAGTTTTTTTGTTAAAAGTGTCGAAGAATTGAATAGTAAAATATCGTTTGAACAGTATGAAAATTTAATAAATATAAATAGTGTTAATACTTTTAAGTTCAAATTAATTAGTATGAGTGAATTGAATTGTACAATGAAGAACATGAATGCTAAAAAAGACTTCAACGGATTGTCAACAAGAATGTTACTAAGCGCGTTTGACATTTTAGGGCCTTGTATTTTAAAAATAATTAACAATTCATTAAGAACAGGAATTTTTCCTGAAAACTGGAAGGAATCTACAGTTGTACCTATTGAAAAAGTAAAAAAAACAGTAAATCCAGCAGAGTTTCGTCCTGTAAACATGCTTATGACAGAAAGCAAAATCCTGGAAAAGGTGGTACATAAGCAACTACAAAGTTACATGGAAAGTAACAATTATTTGAGCGATTACCAATCAGGCTTCCGACAGCAACACAGCTGTGAATCACTTTTAAATCTAGTTGTCACACAATGGAAAACAAATATACATGAAAAAAAGGTTATAGTCGCAGTTTTTTTGGATCTTCAAAGGGCTTTTGAAACAATTGATCGAGAAGTGCTGGTACAGAAGCTCGAACGATATGGAATAAAAGGAGTAGAGCTTGAATGGTTTAGAAGTTATTTAACTAAAAGAACACAACGAACAAGAGTGGCCAACGAATATTCTGAAGTTATGGAGGTGAGACTGGGTGTACCACAAGGAGCAATTTTGGGAACGCTACTTTTCATTATTTATATTAATGATCTGGAAAATGTACTACACTATGCCAAGGTTAGACTTTTCGCGGATGATACTTTGATCTACGTAACTGGAACATCAGCGCAGCAATGTATTAACCAACTTAACGCAGATTTGAAAAAGCTAGAAGTATATTTTAAAATGAATAAGTTAAAACTTAATATCTCTAAAACTAAAGCAATTATAATCAATGGAGATTCGACAGAAAATATTGTAATCAATGATAATGTTATAGAAACAGTTAACGAAATTAAATACCTAGGAGTTATTTTAGATAAGAAGTTAAGTTTTGAAAATCACATAAACTATGTATGTAAAAAAATTGCTAAAAAAATTGGATTTTTTCGTAGAATTAGAGATCGACTTTCGCCGAACTGTGCAATAAAAATTTTTAACGTAATGATTAAACCTCATTTTGAATATTGTTCAACAATACTTTTTTTAGGATCTAATCGAATGACTGATAGATTACAAAAATTACAAAATAGAGGAATGAGGTGTATTCTCAAGTGCAATATGTTAACACCAATTCAAGTAATGCTAGATACCCTGAAGTGGCTTAATATAAATCAAAGAACATTAATGAATGTACTCATTTTCATATTTAAAATTAGAAATAATATGTTACCGAATTATCTGTTTGATCAAATCGTGTATGTATCCGATGTTCAACCGTATCAGTTAAGAAACAGAGGAAATTTTAGGCTACCTTTCTTTTCAACGAGCAGAGCTCAAAATATATTGTTCCACAAAGGTTTACAATTATTCAATAATTTACCAAATGATTTAAAATCAGAAACGAATATAATATCATTTAAAAGAAAACTTATTTTATACGTAAAATCAAATTATAATTAGATAAATCAATATGTTTTTTATTTATCAATATTTTAATTACTTTTATGTAAATATTGTAATTTAATAGCAGAAGCTAAATAAAGAATCTAATCTAATCTAATCTATATTTGTCGCTACATATGTTGGGCTTAAAATAACTGAACAGTTTTGACGCTCAAGTAAGGTTAGGTCTAAGAAATATAAAATACGATTGATAGACCTCTAAATACATTTTTTTTATCTCAAACTTTTTTGAATTTTCTTTAGCTATCCTAAGGCCCCAGCCCATAGAACGCGTTACGTGCGGTAGGAGCGGCGCGGCAACTGCTGCGGTTGGTTTTGCCGCGCGCAACTGATGGGGTGACCCAATGAACGCGGCGCGGTGTTCTGACAACTGTTCATTTGCTAGAATTGTTTTTAAATAGGCAACACAAACGTCAAACGAACTAGGGATGAGTCGATGAGTCACTATAACTAGAGGTGAGTGAGGTTTTCACTGGTACAAGGATTATATTTTCTTGAATGCTTCAAATACCTCATTTTTATTTAGGATTGAATCCCGTTTCAGTTCGAATTAGTTTCAGGTTATACCTTTTTATGATACGTTGAAAACAAAACAGCAAAGTTTTTGACTTTAATAACCAAAATATGTTGTAAGCTTGCGTTCCACTGGTTATGCGTTCCACTGGTTTTACGATTCGCCTTTTCTGATTTGAAAAAATTTTTCGTGAAGCTGTGAATATGGGTGGCGATACCATCGTTCTCACTACTTTTTTCTTAATTGGAATACTTTGCTCGATACTGGATTGAAAAAAATCACAACTTAAGTAGTTTATTGTCTCTATTTATTACAGGAAAAAAGGGGGTGTATTTACTTTGAATAAATAATTTATATAAGTTTGTAATTTGGAAATGAAAATGGCACCACCATAGATTTTGAAAGTTTTTTTTGAACTGGAATACTTTACTAGCTTCTGGCTTAAAAAAAAACACTATGAAGCTACGCCGCCGCCGACGCTGCATTTTCGCTGTTGTCACAATATTTCTTCATGTTGGTGTGGTTACTTACATACTCTTGATAAAAATAAAATTTTGTATGTGAAACTGTTGCCGTCACAACAACAAAATCGCTTCAATTTGGGAAATCTCTAAATAGCCTAATCTCACTGGGACAAAAACGTAATTCTTTTACGAAAAGTAGTGAACCGTTCCTAACAGTTTTTGTTTGACGCCTCTCCATTTTTGCACTTTTTTTTTAGAAATCACTTTTATTAATGTTATTGTATTCTTACACTCATGTATTGTAGAATGAAAAGATTGAGTCAAACACAAATTAATTTATATCATAAAACACTTAAAAAATTATGTGTTCGAAGTGAAGGAAAAAGATTTATTATAACATTTGCTTATGGTGAACACATTTAGAACATAAAATAGCTTCTATTCCGTTACTTACTTGCTATGGGTTTTATCATAAGCGAATTGAAAACATCTCGCTAATGAAAATATGAGGTTCTGGAAATATAAATGTGAAAATTTGTTAGTATTTGGGAGTTGCTACCAAAACCACGTTTTTGTCCCAATGGGAATAGACTATAAGCCTAAAAAGTGCATGTCGGAGTTCATATATTCACATATCATATACCTATAAAAAAACATTGTATCTGTTCTGGCACTTGACTGAAGAATTAATTTTTTTCCAACAAATGAAGCATAAGCTTTTTGAATTGTGACTACAGTAAAATATAGCAAAAAATTCGTTTTTTAATACGTTTTTTGCTGTTGTCAAACTTTAAAATGCTTTTGTTTCATTATTTTCAAAAAGAAAATTGATCGTTATGGCTTAACTAATATATTTTCAACGTTTATAATAGTTTGACAATAAAATCTGATTGAAAATGCTACTTAAACTGTTATTTTAGCAGCAGTAGAAACCACAGTTGAGTCACATCTCTGAGGTATCAGTTTGTCCTATCTCATCATTAGCAACAAGAGAGAACTTCAAATTTGTTTTGACAGCAAATGACACCGCGTGAGAGCCGCGGCAAAGTAGAAAGTTGGGATTCTCGGCGCGTTCGGCGCGTTGCTCGCGGTGCTTATGGGTCACCTCTCATAAGAACGTGTGTATTTAATCGAGCTGTCAGTTGGAAGCGGTGCCGCACGCGCGCAACGCGTTCTATGGGCTGGGGCCTTTAAAAAAAAATTTCAATATGGTTTTTGAAACTAATGGCCCAGTCTACTAAGTATTGTTTCAAGTATCCTGCGAAAGTGGTTCTCATTACCTCAATGCAACCGTTTCTATGTACGAGTACAGCGGTATTAGTTGGTATGATTGTTTATATGTATAGCTTGGGACCAAAGTAGAGTTTCATATCATAGGTTAGTTGTGTTATCCTTGAGTACACATGGATGGTTTCAGAAGTAAAGGTAATCAGATTCTACCAAACATCGTTATTCTGTCAGCTTCTTTTCAAGCTTTTTGTCTTAAATTTCTCTCGAGAATTTGACGTGGTTAGCTATTTTTGGTGGCGTCACTTTAATTGGGGTACGTATACCAGCACGTATGCGTGCAAATGAAAAGATTAGGTCCAATTTACCTTATTATAATCCTTACCATGCTTCCTTATACGCCTGTTTGCAATTTGTAGCACAATTTCCTTCCACAGGGACAATCTGATTAGGACCAAGTTTAAAAGTTTGCCTAATCAAAGGTTAAAAGAATGTATAGTTTATGCAAAGCCATACTTTCTTGTTCTTATAGACGAATTTTTTTCATATAGGCTGAAACTCTGTGATTTTCCTCTCACTTGTCACTTATAAATGAGCGTCTAATGCTCTAATGTCCATTAAATGAAAAAAACCATAAAGGGGCATTCTCAACCGATTCCACTAGTGCCAAATGATCCATCTCATGATGGATTCTGAGATGTTACAACCACTTTTCGATTTGAAATGAGAATCCACTCAAGAACCACTAATACCTATTCATAGTAACTCAAATGTCAACAAGAAAATTTTACTATTGGAATGTTTTTAAGAGCTTCACTCACATAAAGACAATTTGTCGAAACTGAACAGAAATAATTTTTGCTGTTCCATTGGGTTTTTTAATGAATGATTTTCCGAGCAAAACCAATGGAAAGGGACATAAGCTATTTTAGACTTTTCCTTTTATAACTCTTTTTAAAAATATCAGAAACACGTGGGCGCACTAATTCCTATGCTGAACAAGCAATTCCTGTAAATAATCCTTCCAGTTCATTGGAGCTTAAATCAATCTACCTACAGCATTTTCTTTGAATTATCTACATATGTGCAAATAGACAGCAGAAATTGTGTTTGACAGAAAATCAGGCCCCCCAACAGCCCTAGAAGTTAAAACGCAATCCTTTTCAATTCACCTGTGGATAATACGAGGGCCATTGTGGGACTAATTGAGTAAAATTTTAGGCCCATATGTTTTTTTTCTATTATTATTTTCATTTTTGTTTCTAACTACTTCTATAGCATACAAAATCATGTAAAATGCCACTAACCTCCTGTGGCCCTGTCAAACTAATCCATTTAAATGAAACAACTCCAAAGAAACGGTCGTGGTAGCCTCACAAACGAAATTGGGTTTTACTTTCTTATCAACAAACGTTTCGTGTCCTAATTTGCTTCATGTTCCGTAAAGTTAATCCAAAAACCTAGAAAAATAAGTAAAAATATATTTTAGCTGGACAGGGTTCTAATGCTTGCTCGGCTCTCTAGGGTTAACATCGGAAAACACTCATTAGCACCACTAAGCACCCTCAAAACACTTTTCGAAAATGAAATTAAAAACCATCTCAAGTTTCTTGTTTGCTTTTTTTTTTTTGTATCTCTTTTTTATTCATAAACTGTATTCTCGTTGTTTGTAAAAGTTTGTTGTATGCGAAAAATCTGTCCATGGTATCCAACTGTAAAAAACCTTGTAAGCTTTCCATTTTCCAACGACGACCGAAGCACGCGACGACGCGACGATGGGAAACTTAGACTGCGTCACTTTGGCGCTGGCTCACTCTACTATAAGTACCGTATGCACTCGGAAAGGATTTATAATGGGATTCCAATTAAAAAGTTTTGATTTGGTTATTTGCATTTATGAGAAAAAGTTTTTCTTATAACCGTCACCTCATAAGTAAGATAGCCGGGGACTGAAAGAGGACGGCAAAACGAAAGATGAGCTGATCTTCCATTCTGGACGCAACTCCCTAAGCCCCTTGGCTTACGACTATATTTCGCTTCAATAGCAGTAGGTATAGATTGAGGTATAAAGCTGCCTTGAGAGCGATAGAAACGATGTGATGGGTTGGGTGAATATAACAATACCGCTATGGAAGACGAAAAAATTACAAAATTAGTTTCGGGGGAAAAATTATTACCGTGAAATTGTTAAGACTAACGTTTGACTTAAGGCCCCTGCCAAAGGCAGAACAACAAAGTGTTGCAGTGGTGTTGTACTCACTTTGAGATAAGAAAAAAGTTTTTTTTTATTCCATTGTTTCGAAACATTGTTGAGATGTTTTTTGATTAAAAGTTTTTTTTTTTTTGGTAGACTTTGTTTTATCCTACTGCGGGTTTATGGAAAATAGCTGAAGTCCTTAAATAAACTCTCGGGTGCTTCTTGAAGGGTGGGCAAGGAATGCAATTTCGACGAGGATTTTCGATTTTTTTTGTTCTTAGCTATGATGAAAGACAGTGAAAATGGGTTGCAAGGGAGGGTTGCTACTTTTGGTAGTAGGATGTTTTATTGTTGTAAAATACATATGTTCTGCTAACAATTTAAAAGTCGCTTAAGAAATCAAGAATTTTGTACAGTATGCGCATGGTTCTGCTCTATGGGTGAAGTTTTTTAATTTCTGCAACAAAAAAACGACCAAAAGTTTTTTTTAAATCAGTTCGAAGAAGCTATTCCGAAGAATGCGGTAGCTCCGCTCAAGGAATTAAATAAATTCAATATGAGAAAATGTAACTGCGACTGCGACGTTCTGTCTTCGCTTTTCAATCTTTGATCTTTCGTTACATGTTCCGTTTTCATCCCGTTTTCATAATTTGATGATGCAAATTCTGGAATCCGAAGATGACTTAACAGCTTCTTTGAGAAATTCTTGTTTAACCAGCCCTGTTTCTGCTTCGTACGGACCAAGTTTTTAAAAGCGCAGGATGCCGCGCAGATAACTGCAGTTTATGGATTAAGAAATTAGTAAGTATGTATACATTTCATCTTAAATCCGTTGAGCTGTCATTATGTAAATGAGAAAGAAGCTTTATGAATCAAATGCATAAAAGAATTTAAATATTCTAGGTCCTAAGCGAAAGCGTAGATGACTTCAAGAGGATAACAGCAACTATGAGTTTGTCAAACATCACTCTGACAAGTCTTTAAAACCTTCTGACAAAATGCGAACAATCCAGCATGAGGTCTTTACTGATTTTAAGTACTTTGAAAGCGCTAGCTGCTCCATTTTGTCATAGACCAAGACAAGAACAAAGTTGAAAAATCGGAGGAACACAGCCGAAAATAACTTTGGAATGGCCTTCCGAAACAGCATCAAGCAAAGCTTCCACGGACATGTTCAATATGAAACGATACAAAGATGATTTGAGCCTAAATTAGGAACAATATAAGAATGCTAGCTTATTTCATAACTGGACATAAGGTACGCAGATATATTTAATCGAACAGGAAGAATCTTCGGACCATACGATGTTCTCAGGCACTAAAGACGTAAGTGCCTGAGAGCAAACTACTACGATGAGGGAGAACTAGACCCTTAAACGTAACCTAGATCCTTAGTTTCATCACAGAGTAATCTGGATGATGTTCTATAAATTATGATTACGACTTTGTCGGCGCACAACTGATCTGCAAGTTCGAGGTGCAAAACAAAACCCCAAACTATTCATCGCCATCATCATATGTGTCAGGCGGTCCTCCAGATAGTCCTTTAGCATGACAATGAGGAAGTGAAATGTTGAGAAATATCAGACAATCTTGTAATGAATGAGCTTTTAGTGAAGACTGTGGTGTGCTCGTCGGTTCCAGTCTCGAGGGTCTAAAGCAACTACTAAATTAGCTCTTCTCTCGAGGTGTTTATTCGTTTTCTCAAATGATTCCCATTCATTTTAGTTTTATTATCAATATCTTTCCTCTTGATTTACTCAAACGGCTATTTACAACTAATTTAGAGTATGGTAGCCAAGTTACAATCTCAAAGAGCATCTCATCCGGTTGCGCGAACTTAAGCGTATAGTCAAGCTCAGTGGCGTAGCATAGGGGGGGGGGGTTTGGGGATAAACCCCCCCCCCCCCCCCCCCCGAAAATATTTCAGTCGAATATCATTTAAACGCTTCATTTATTTTTTTTTTTTGTTTTATTGATGCAAATTTGTTTTTCATATTTAAAATTTAAGTTCGAGCTTTTCACAAATCAGTATCTAAATACATGTATGTTTGTGTTTTGCCTACATTGAGCTATAGAAAACAGTTGAAATGCGTTAGTAGGGCTCCTATTTATTAAAATCATTGACTTGTTAAACATGGACTGCTAGGACCTAACTTCACTATGGTTCCACTTATTCTAAGCAATACTAGCGAACATCATTTCAGAGGAAAACTAGTGAAACATTTTTGGCACTGCTAAATAATCACGCTAGTTAAGAGTAAGATATTGGCTAGTGTAACCAAAAATAAGTGTAATCATTATTATCCAACTTTTGTATAGAGAATTAATGCAACTAGCAGTCCATGTATCATAAGTCGATACAATGCTTCAATCACATTGATCTATTACGCCAGTTCCACAAAGAAAAATCTCACTGAGCGCTCAATGTCACTTTGACGGAGCGCAAACAGTTTTGTGGAACATAATTCTCAGCTCAACTGTGTCCTTGTTTTCAAATTTTTACTCATCATCATCAGAATGTACAACGAAAATTCGCTGATGCTGAAAAAATAACCGAGTCTATAGGAGAAAAAAAAAGGAAAGACGTTGAGAATATTGATGAAACCGTGGAAGTAATAATGAATCAATGGCCAACAGCGACTGAGGCAGCTACTTCAACCGTAATAAATGAAGTGTTATTGTGGAGACAACTTTGGGTAGGGCAAAAACTCAACCAAAGACATTTATAGAATCATTAAATCTTTGTAACGATGCACTTTTTCCAAACATTTTCAAGTTTTTGAAAATAGGTGCAACATTGGCTGCGACCATTGCTAGCAGCGAGCGTAGTTTTTCCACGTTGAGGCGTCTAAAATATTGGATTAGGAATTCTACAGGCGAAGATAAGCTAAATGGGCTTGCTCTTATGAGCATTAACAGGCACATTGACATTAAGGTGGAAGAAGTTATCGAATGATTCGCGCAAAGCAGAGAAGAATTGATTTATAATTTCGTGTATTTTCATATGTTCTTATTTTCTGCACTTTATTATTGTATATCAATAAATTGGAAAAAACCTAATCAATACAATTGAACAACGACTTTTACTTATGTAAAAATATTTACATGTAAGCCCCCCGAAAAATTTCCTAGCTACGCCACTGTCAAGCTCATAGTGTCTAGTGTGACAATAAACCTCCAAGAAGTATTATTGGAGACATATACTCACAACTTGTGATCAACAGCCTTTATCGAAAACGCTTTACGTTTTACGCATCGAGAGAATGTAAACAACGCCCGCCGCCACCGCCCGCCCGGTCGAACTTTATGAAATGGAAAACGCACAAAATAATAAAAATATTGCATCCTACACAATTTTGTACTCGTCAAAATGAAAAGTTCAAGTGACCTTCACTCCTTATGCGTTTCGCCCAGGTACAAACAGTGGGCTCATCAGTTAGATGCTGTTTGTACCTTTCTAAGACGCAATGTTTGGTCGATGTTTGTCGACACATATATAAAGTTTACAGTGCAAACACAATGTAAACTTTATATTTCTAGGGGAATGGGATTGCATTCTTGCACCTAGAGAAGGGTTGCCCGTGGTCTGGCCACTGTTTGTACCTGGGCGAAACGCATAAGGAGTGAAGGTCACTTGAACTTTTCATTTTGATTTTAAAAATCAACACTCCAAGAAAACAATAAATTCTTTTATTAATTTCTTTTTTCAATTTTGTGCTCGTGCATTTTCTACTCGCTGTTTCCTGGGTTTGTATGAGACTTCTCCTTTTCAGAACATTTTCGGAGCAAAACAATGTGAGGTGTAAAAGCAAAACGACACTTTCGCTGCGAGTTGTTACGAAGGCCAATTCATGACATTGCCAAAAATAGAAGACGTGATGTGTATTCGAACAATGTTTTTCAATGTTTTTCGTGGTATCCGTAACGTGATGGTTAACATGCCTGCCTGTTACCCAAGAGGTTCCTTGTTCGAATCCCAATAGAAGCAAAAAAGTTTTTCCAAAGGTATCGCGAGGAATTGGGTAGTCCTGCGATAGTAAATTCATTGCCATGAAAAGCCCTTTTTCGATTAGCCGTTCGGAACCGGAAGGCCCTCCCTCTATTCCTTCACAAGACATGGTTGTGAGAAAAGCTCAAGGCTTTGGGACTCCTTGTTGTGCCACCATATTTATTTATTTTATTTTACAGTGCCTTTCAGAAGACTACCTGGGATGAACGGGTCTACAGGTATATGTAAGTAGTTCATCTCCTGCTTCTGGATAGACTTTTGGTTGGTTTTCACTACGTCTGAACTAGCTGCAGTTTTGCAGAGAAGAAAAACTTGGTAATAAAATAAGAGATGGAAGAAACTAGAAGGTTATAATTACCAAAACGTCGGGCAAAATCTGGGACTTGTGTGGAACATCCTGATACACTCATATTACAAAGAGAAGCATCTTCACCGACTCAAGTCTCTTTGTCTGTGCGGTTCCTTTTTATTAAATGATTTGAAATTATAACATCTTCACTTTAAGGGTACATAAATTCCAACAAAATTTCCTTTTTGCTTTAAAGCTTAATCTTTCACTTGATATGCGGAAAGTATTGTTTTTCTTGTTTTCTCTTGATAATAACCAACCCGAGTTCCAAACCCACACTTCACAGTTGAAATCAGTGATGCTTGAACATATTGACTCAAGTGCTAATCGCCGCAGTGGTAGGCTTCGAAGCCTGAAGCAAAAATTTGTAAGCCCACAACTTATGTGGCGTTCTCATAACAATACATCAGACTTTTTTTTTACCAATAAAAGCACGATTACATTTTTGACAAAAAATGTACACTTTGCAATAGGAATCGGAAGCTCATAAATCTGTCGGCCATGTCAGGGCACTGCGGGGAGCTTGCCTCTCGCATCATTATTGTCGACTTCATAAACGCGAAGGCATCTGGCAGTTTGAAAACCATTCCGAATGGTTTACTGCCAGCTTCGATTATTTGTTGGACGAAATTTGCATCCCTTCAAAATAAAAGAGCAGCCCCATACCTCCTGTTTGTATGAGTGTGTGACAGTACTTCGTTTGGTGAACAACCCAGAGGGGATGCTAGGCTGAATTAGTTTTAGGTGTCAACTTGATATACAGTCGCCGCGTATTTATTGGAATGGCAACAGCTTGATATTTCAGCCCACTACCAAGGCATTCGAAAGCAGTGAGGTAGTGAGGCAGTGTTTGGTAGCATCACAGCAAAAGACACAAGTTGCAGAGTTGCAATAAATCACCCCATCACTGCAATACAACCGAACCCCACTCGCACTGATATACGAGTACATTGGCTGTATGAGGGCGCTGCTGTCGCACTGGCCATTTTGAAAATTCAGCAATAACAACAATTTCGTCGTTGCAAAACTAAGGGAAATAAATTACACACATGGAAATGGTGACTTGGGGAGCCATATCGCACGTAGCCAAGGGAGGCTGTACCGAGATAAAACGCCATAGAGTTTCGCAATTGGTGTTCATTTATTCTTTTCCTACTTTTTTTTTTGTTTTGTTTCGCTTTGCTTTGTTGAATTTATGTGAGGGTGGGGTTGTCATTTGGACACTGTTATGTTGTTTTGTTTGCCACTACAGGGGGCTGATTTGGGCTGATTCAGACTGATTTTAGCTGATCCCAGTATGTGTTTGAATGTAAATGGTGTGAATGGACATAGACTGTTGTTAGGCCTTGCATAACGACGTGCGTGCGTGAGTATAGTAAGTACGATATGGGGGGACAATGAACACAAATTTAAACAGCAATTTAGCTGATAAAGGGACTTAATTTTGAATAAATAGGGACGACGAGGACAAAAAACGTTTCATTGTTTTCCCTGCTGTTTAATGGACACATATTATGATTATTTTTTTATTTTTTTATTTTAATGGGGAAGGCTTTGTTGCATTCAGGGCTATGGATGTGTAATCTAGCGTTATCGATTGCGTTTAATTTACACAGAAACTAAATTAGTTCGCATAAATGTCAGCATTGTTGTGCTCCTCAATTTATTTTGAATGTTTTGTTTTTTATTTGGAAAAAATGTATTGCCTGATATTCCTCCCGAATTCCAACCTAATGAAATGGATCCGATTGTGTGTGTGGATGCACTTTTACTAAATCTTAGGACGCCAAAGTTATTTTAGTTGCAACTTTTTACTTTTAACAGTTTCACGAGTGAATAAGAATGAGTCCTTTTCAAATGATTTGACTTCACAACGGCAAAAATCAGAAAGGTCTGCCCACTTTTGTTATTAAGTCTTGAAAAGCCCACATACACAACACTTATGTCTGCAGCGGTGTTTGTGTGCGTGCGAAAATGTGCGTTCTTTAAAACATTTCCTCTTGCACTTAGTGTCATCTATGCATTCTGTTCCATTTGTCAAAATGCTTACTCACATTAAGATAGAATATCTTATCAGTGGCAAGCTTAAAGCAAACAAAAGTTAAACTTAAGTTCGCAATGTAAAAATTATGAATATAAAAGTTAATATGATAAGAGTATTCTAGAATTTTCCAAAAATGTTGTTTTATCTCATAAGTCATTAGAAATACCTTCAAGAAATAATCTCTCATATATTAATTTTTATTGAAATCGATAGAGCCGTTTTGGAGAAAAATAAGTATTATCATATGTGTGTGTAAGTTGTGTGGCAGGTGCCGTTATTTCAAGACCTAGAGACCCAATTCAAAAGCCCCAAAGATGATTACAAATTTTTAAGAAAATCGGTCAAGCGGTTCAAGCTGTAGATCAATATACGGACAGACAGACAAGGCCCACTCTTTTCGTATTCTCAATTATCTTAATGTCATGTCTTATAGTTATCTCAATTTTTGAGGACACTATTTAATGTCTGTGCCGATTGTCTATAGCCAGATTAAAGAAAAAACCTCAGGAAAATAACAAAGGGAGTAGGTACTCCGCAGTGTCATATGTGTGTGCCGTATCACTTAAGACCTGCCATTTTAAATACTTGGCTAAGGATCAGTGCCCACGGCGACAGCAATAAATTTTCTACAGCCTTTTCTGTTAAAGGATAGCAAACATTTCGCAGCACTCTAATTAAAGCCTTGCGCAAACCAATGCGGTGAGTGCGTGCGATGCGATTGCGATAAGTCAAATCCCTATGCACTAAGTCAAACGTCCATAAGATTACATATAGGGATTTGACTTATCGCAATCGCATCGCACGCACTCACCGCATTGGTTTGCGCAAGGCTTTAAGCTGCGCTGCATACGTTAAATCTGTCTGCATCCAATGGAGGCTTGCTATCTACGATTGTGCTCTTGGCAGATCCTAGAGTGTATGTGGGTCTGCCTTCTTATTTTTCAAGTGAAGTAAATAACAATGAATAACATTTTTTTCTCAAACATTTGACAGTCAGAACTTCATATTAAAAATCAAAAATTTGGTTTCGATTCAAGTGAAGAAAGATTTGATTAAAAATCTAGAAACTACTACCAAAACTAGCAAATGGTCAAAAAGAGTAATGAATTTGCTTGAGGAAGTTTAGGCTTTTTAACGGAAGAAATTAACTTGTTTTATTTAAATGACAAACCAAAGCTCAACACATTTGTCCTACGACACCTCATGTCTTTTTTCATATGGAAAAACTAGAAGAAGTGTGGGTATTGTGGTATACATGTATATATTAATGAATCAAATGCTCCTTAACTTTGCACCTTTCGCCAAAAGCAAATATTCTACTACATAAGTTTATTCTTTGTATCGAATTCTAACTAACAAACATATAAACATATGCCTTTGAAATCAGCACCTTTGAAACTGTTAAGGTAATGTGGAACACTATGCTGTCTAATGTGGAATAATATACAAAATCATCATTTGTTCAATCTCACGACATGAGTAACTTTTTACATGTCTTTTGAGTTCCATTTTCTATAATTTCACTGTTTTTAGGCACTTCAACGAAAAGATCTTAGGACAAAACACAAATAGTTAACTTTGAAAAGGAGTTACCTTTTTTGATGGCTAATGTGGTGAATGATATAGCTTATTATCAAGTAACCCCATTGCCATTAAGTATGAATGGATAAACTTCGTTGATATGGCCACATATCTGAAGTCGCCAAAAATGCAGCTAAGTACTAAAGTTTCTTAAGACCATGCAAGAAGTTCTTCACCCATTCTGAACTGGCTACTATTTATAAAGCTTACACCCTAAACCAGAGTATAATTCCCATATCTGGTCAGATACTACTCAAACATCCTTGCGCTTACTTGATAGGGTACAAAACAGAGCTTTAAAACTACAAGGTTTCAATTGTATTGTCCTTACAATTGTATTGTCTTACCCTCTTTTGTCACTTTTTTACAAACAGTGCTCTAGTGAAATATCCAGTTGCATTTCTCCCCGAAAACCATTTAGCCGCAAGGCCCGCCTCTCCTGAAATGCTCATCAGTTTTAACTTGAGCCCAACTTCAGACGTAGTAAAGAGATTCATATTTTAATCGCACCACCCGAATGTGGAATGCCTTACCTGACTCTATTTATCCTTTACTTTACATTGTTGCACTTTTTCTTCGCCACTTCCTTTCTTTCTTTGAGGATATTAACTATGCTAGATTTTAATAAAAAAAAAAACAAACTAACTTTAGGTTGATAACGAAACTTTAAAAACCGCGTAAAATCAAAAAAAAATTAAATGAAGCTAAATATTTTGCACAGCCGGCTGGCATGCGAAAAGAAGGTAAAATGACAAATGATAATAATTAATTGAAAGGAAGCGCTGAGAAGAAAGCAAAAGTGCATCCAGCAATAAAATAGAATGCTGTAACCGAGACAAGCTCAGCTTGGTGAGTTCGATAGGTTATTTGATAAGGTAGGTCAGGTAAATGAATCAATCGATAGCGAATACATGGGATTATAATAAAATTTGTAAAGATTATCAGTTTAGAGGACAGGGTGTCCTAAAAATTGTGGGCGCCAGAAAATTTTAAAAGGAGTAAATTTCCAAACCTTGATGCTGAAAAAAAAAATAATGAAAAGGACCGAACCAGAAAAAGAAGAAGAGCGACGTTGAGTAAAAAAAAAGATGTATTTGAATTCCCAAAGGGAGGTTAAACTGATTTTATTGGGTTGGGAAAACCTTGTCTGAGACGGGATTAAAAACCCAAATATTTTCTAATTGTTATAAGGAAAGTATAAATGTTGAAAATAGGTAATAGTAAAATAAATAAAAATGAAGCGGTATAAATTACTAAGAAGGTCGGATGGACCGTTCTAAAGTAAAAAAAAGAATAAAGGGTACCGAAGGTTGAACTGTTAAAGATAGTTCCCGAACAATTCCCAAGGTGGGTAGAAAATTGAGGGGGGTTACGTGCCAGGCAATTTCCTGGATAACTCGTAAGATAAAAGGGGCCACACAGTATCTTTTACACAATTCTTTCACCAAAAAAAATACGTTTCACAAAAACAAGCTCACTATCCTTATCTTATATTCAGATTTTCTGCTCCTAAAATTCCCTGCTCAATGTATTATCCTGCGGATCTATGTACATATATCCTTCTTTGCTCAGAATCCTTACTCGTTTCACTCTCTATTTTTCTATCCAATGAAAACCAGAAAAATATAACTCAAAACAATCGTATAAAATTTCTCAATCTAGATCAAAAACTTATTTTCAATTTCTTTCTCTCGATAATTTTTCACTCTTTCGTTTAAGCACCTTGCTAACCAAGAAGTGTCTCCAACTTCAAGCCTAGCTCTTTGTCTGGCCTCAACCCCGTTCTCATACACACACACATTCGTACGTTCAACCAATCACTTTCGTGGATTCAGTATCACGACATCAGCCACCGTTGGTGATGTGCTGTGCCATCGCTGTCGAATTCCAACGAAAGTGCGCATGCTCAACCACTACACATACACACATAGAATTCGACAAGCTGTTGGTGTCGTCCAAAACTTGCCCTCTCTCTCGCCATTCACCAACTTCGAAAGTTCGACGAGTGGTTAGTGTCGTCCAACACTTGCCGATCTTGATGGGTGAGTCCAGACCCCTAAATCACCTAATATTACAACCTTCGTGAAAAAACATCGAAATATGCTGAAACTGAAAATAAGATATCGCTGAGCATTCTCAGTTACCTTTAATCGCGTGGAGAGTGAATCGAGTAAGCAAACAACATTCAACCAATTATTCCTAATAAACATTTCAACATTTTCTTTCGGGAGAACTATAGGAGGAGGAAATCTTAACTCACCGAGAACCCCTATCCTACACTGGTGGCTTCTTTTACTGATTTGGGGGAGGAGGGAAGAACTTTTACATTTCAACCTTTGGGTAACTTATTAAAGTTAGGTTGGGCAGAAGGTGTTGCGTCATCTCGTATGTGTTCACACCGGACATTTTCATTGTCTTGCGTGAGACCTCCCGTCTGCACGCTTCTTGATCATCGTTGGGGATCGCCTGTCCCCTTGTCGGTCTAGCCTCGCCCAGTTTTGCCACATAACCTCAAATTACGCAACTCAAGTGGAGTCCTATAATAAACAATAGCAACTTGGTCTATATTGCTGGACAAACTTCGTGGTCTTAATTCCGAATACCTAACTCGCTATAGGATTCTGTTTTTGACCAGAGTTTGTTTGAAATAGGTCAATTGAAAAATCAATACAATTGAATATTTAGTTTTGCACGGGCTAATTTTCTTTCTTTTTTCGGAAATATGTCCATTCGTGAAGTATGACCAGCATTATAAATAATCAAAGCATATTGTTATGCCTTCCGCAAAATATAACAAACCGAAAAAATAGCCCTGCTTGATAGTGTGAAGTGTGAACCCTCCAGACGACCGCTTGTCCAACTTGTTCTATGGTTTTCAAAAATTTTTGAAAATCTAGAAGTTGAATGGAGTGGAAGAGTATGTGACATAAAGTTGGACGACAAGCTTGATAAGTGTGAACGCAAACTACATCAGGCCATCCAACTTCCATCAATCGAAGTCTGTCCAACTAATTGAACAGTGTGAAAAGGGCTAATATCAGCATTGTGGGTGTTCTTGAACACATAAACTTTCCTTATCTCTCTGAAGCACTAATTTATTTGCTTTTTGTTGCTCTAACCCACCAGCTACGAAATAAAAAATCAAATACAAACTAAAGCAGAAGCCTGTTAGCAGAGAAGCCGTTTACAAGACCAAAATCTTACTTTCAAACCCATCAGGTAGCTGCCCACAGCCCACCATAAAATACTCACACCTTATTCCCCAAAACATACTTTTAATGTACGTAGAAAGCGGATTCTAACCGATGACATGATCATGCGATGGGTTTTTATGTTCACTATCGCTTTTTAATTCTTTATTCAACATAATCCACATCTCTGCTACTACATCGTTCCAGAAAAATACTAATTAATTACAAGCGACTGTGTAGCATGTTCGTAAAAGTGAAATTTCATGTTGGTATTATGGCTTCTTCGTACAATTTTTTATGCACGCCAGATGAAAATTTCTGATCCGGCATAACAAATGATCATCTTGTGTGACATGGCGACATTTTAATCCAGAAGCCAACAACCTGCCACAATCGTTCATTATGTGAATGAAAGTCTATTTTAGTAGGTCTGCATGCGTGTCTCTAATGCATGAATTTGCTTCCAATGTGAAAGAATTACTGGCGATGGCGATGGCGTGGCGAGGCAAGGCAATGGGGACCAGGCCACTGCCTTTTATTGTGACACTCCGATCTCCGACTTATGAATGCGAATGGTATCTATTTTAAGGGTTTTATGTTGGCCTCTAGCAGGCAAGTCATTGTGCCAACTGCTACGGCTGATGGAATTTTAATGATGAATTTATTGCGATCGCTTTAATTCGCAACGAATTAGGATCCACAGAGAGTATGGTGACGAAAATAAATGCGTACAGTTGTTGCGTATTGCATTGCAATATGCGAGTTCGCCGTATTCGTCGTCGTTCACGCTGCGGGGGACTGGCTGTCACCCATTTGCATGAAGATCTTATTTCTGTTCAACAACAGGGACTGATTATTTAATTAATGTTTCTTGAAATTCATAAATATTCACTGTGACTGGTTATGTAGGTAGGTGTAGCATTCGTCGCTTCAGAAGTGTCATCTTGAAGCACTTTGAAGGGAAAAGTTAGGTTAACATTGCCTTGAGGATGGTTAAACGAGTGGGATCTGAGCTTAATAAAACTTTGTTAAGAAGTCAAGTCAGTGAAAAAAATTACATGTAAAATTCATAAATGGCGCGCCACTGTCGGAAATATACACAATCGCTTTCGTTTTAAGTTTTTAAAACTTTGACACTCATTTACTTCCACTGCAGCACTTGGTGCTAATCCTGGACAAAAAAGAATCTCCCAGTCCCAGGAGAGAGAGAGAGAGTCCACTGAGAGAGAGAGAAAATTCTGGATGAGCATCGCTAGTCGGAACTTCGTCGCTAGTATATGACCGGTCTTAAGCTGTGATTTTGTGAAGATAATGGGAAGCATATTCAAGAAACAAAATAGCGAAACAGTGTAAGCTTTCTGGATGTAAAAGCAAAGGCCTGTACTGTATTCTGCTGAGCAAAGAAGCAAAGTAAATAGAAATTTTTATTATCCGTCCAAAAGAGGCATCCTTTTGGTCATTTCGAGGTCAAAAATCTGTTTGATATTTTTCATGTTGGTAATGCAAAGAAAGACAAATTGATAAAGCCTAATTCCCTTGAAAGAGACGAGCTTACCTGCACTTTTGTTAAATATTTCACTGTCTACATTCTTAAGGACATCACCTTTTCGTATCTTGGTAGAATTTCGATCGAATAAGTTGGGACCAAGACTGTTTGACATTTGTGGCAGCTTTGGAAACAAAGCACAGGTTTATAACTTTTCATGTGAAGGCTGAAACTCCTTGGCTGACCACCACCTTCTGCTGATAAGATTTGATAAGGCTCAATGCAATGCACAATTTGAAATAACGTGTCAAGACTTTGTTTTGGAATGATTTTGAAATCAATCGTTGGAATGGAAGGATTATTTTTATGCCCTCGCTACTTTTTTTTGCGATGCTATAAACGTCAATTTTTCAAATGCCAGCTGGAGTAGTCAGACCTCAATACCGGTCCATTTTACTACCAGATAGCCCTTCTATTAGCTATATAGCTTTCCAGATGTTCAGAGAAAAGCCAAAAGATGCTGCCATGATAAGGCTCCTTTTTTAAGTTACCAGCTCTCACCATGTTTGCGCCGAGTATCTGTAACCTCATGAGAGAAAAAGCAGGACATTCACAGAGGAAGTGTTCTGCGGTGCTTTCATCTTCTCCACAAGATTCACAGAGCGTGGTATCACTTAAGCCTAACACGTTAAAATTTATTGCTAAAACGCCAATAAGCCTTCTAGAGTCTTTTCGGCTACTACGATAGCAAAAATGTTGCAGTCTTCTTATTTACGTTGGGGAGCATACCTTTGGTCTGTCTGCTTCCAATGGAGACATGCCAGATCCAATTGTTGATTGAAGCCCTCACTGAGGACGCTGGCAGACCTATCGACAGGTCCTAAGAAAGCTGTCTGAGATCCTTGCCTAGCAAATTCATCGGCGATCTCTTTTCCAGTTATTCCCTGGAACCCAAATGAGATTTAAAGAATTTAATCTTCCGACCGCATTCCGAGAGCTCTTGCACTCCTGGATCACTTTCGAAGTAGTTAGAGGGTTGAGAAGGGCCTTAAGCACTGCTTGGCTGTCGCTGCAAACACAGATACTTCTCCTCGTCCATCCGTTGTTCGTAACGTGGCTTAAAGCCATTAGAATAGCATACGCCTCCGCTTGGAAAACGGATGCGTATATGATCCTAAAGAGGCGTACAGTCGTACCTATGTCGTCGTTCTCCACAAAGGCACCAGCACAAGCTCAGATTCTGGAGTGGACCAGTCCTGAACCGAAAGAAAGTTGACTGAGTATTTTTGACGCAGTTTGAGCCTTAGGATCACCGTGTCAGACCCATTAGACTTGGGTCAAAAGATATGCTGCTTGCAAGAGATGACATCTCATTAAACAAGAAATGCATTGTCAATATGCATGCTCCTTGAGTAATGGAATAGCGGGTACATCTTTATCTGCAGATGAGCCTCGTTAAAAAACTTTTAGCTTTTCTCTCAAACTATTGCGACGACTGGTTTCAAAACTGAATGAAACTAAAAAGCGACACACAAAAAAAGCATAAATGATAAAAAAAACTGGATTCAGTCAGCGAGAGAATGAGGTAGAGTGAAAATATTTTCTTCTTTGTTGGGGCTTTCGTGTTAGAAATGCCACGCCCCTTTATTTATTCATACGTTTATTTGTTGACCGTCCACAAAAAACGAGTTTTTAATGTCACTGTGAAGGGATTGCTTCTTATGATTTTAAGGAGTGACAGCCACTTCTCGATTTGAACTGAGAATCCACTCATGAAACACCAACAAATGTCAAAAAGCCAATTTTCTTCAAGGAATATTTTTTAACAGACCAGCCATAGGTTTTAACTCACACAATGCCAATCAGACTAAGCTGAAAAGAAACGATTTTGGGTGCTCCATTGGTTTTTGAAACGAGTGCTTGCCCGAGTGAAACCAATGGAAAGCAACATATGTACGTCTCCCACGCCCTTACTTGTCTTTGGAACATCAGCATCTTTTATTTTAAAATAAATGAATTGGTTTTACTAGCACATTCAAATCCAAACGAAAACTTGAGTGAAATTTCATATATGTACATAGGTAAGCATATGTAACATTACTATATCTCATAGCCTATTGTCCCTATACCAGTTAAATCGGATGCCATTCTAGTTCAAACATTTTTATAGATATGCAAGACGAAAATACAATTGAAACTCGCTGTATAACTGTAAAAGTGACCATAAGCAATTCATGACGGAGTCCGCCATCATTGTTCAATGCTTTAGAAATTATTAATGGTTCCTACCATTCTCCTTATCCCCAACATTTGAATTCCCTCACATATCAAGTGGTCATCTCCTTAACGAGTCATGAGTCATAAAAGCCATCATTACAGTCCATTACCCTAAGCAAAATTCAATTTAATGTTTCCTGTGCAAGTGCTATCCCCTTAGTGATGCTTTCTACTTCTATCTCCGCATGTGCGATATCATGAAGTGCACTTAGTTTTGACATATTGCGATTAACGTTGTCCACCTTCATGTCAACAGCGCTCAAGATTCTACAGTTACAAAAAGCATTGATGATGGACCCAAACAACAACGGCATCAACGTATAGAAACCCAAAGTCTAAAGTAAATGAAATCCTTTCGACTTGTATCTGCAACCTTCGACGACTTCATAGGATAAATCAATTTTTGCGACTGATAACCCGCTGTGACATCACTCAGCAGTAAATAATTGAATCGCACCTAGAAGAGGACCCTGTGCACAAGCTAGCCAAACTGCCAAACATTAATCTCTGGCCATGTCGTCCAAACGAAAAGATGAACTCTGCTTTTACGCTTTTAAAATGTTTCCCTTTTCGGAAACTTACAATGACACCGCCCAATAAAATGGCAATTATGATATCAGAGCTCTCTAGTTTTGTGAAGCGGCCGGCGGTACCATCAACAACCCAGCAAATATATGAGACAAGACAACACTCTGACCCTAATGGACTCACAGGTTTTTATTTTGGTCATTGGAGCGTCCGTGCGTCCGGTGTCGGAACGAACGAGAGAGCGAACGGGAATCCATGTTCATTGTTCTGTGATAAATGACCGCATGATGTGAGCGAACCCAATGGAAGAATTTACCTCCTCTTCTCTGTTGAGAGTGGTAAGATTCTTGTATACATCTCGGGGACTTTGCCGAAAAGTCATTTGTTTTGGTCGCCTTCGATTAGTGACGACACTTTTTTCTTTCGCTGTTGAAAATAGTCATTTTCGAATAATAAAAAAAACAATCACTCGTCGAACGAAGAAAATCCTTTCAAATTCCAACACCAAAGAACTCCTGATAGTAAGAAAAAGGGTCATCCGTTGTGTTTATATACTAGAAAATTGCTATTACTTCTAAAATACTAAATCACTAGAGTGGGAGCCCTGCTTGAGTATTATCCTTCACTTTGGGAAAAATCGTTGTTCTCTAGAATAGGGCGGAGTGGTTCTGTGTACTCAAGAAGATACCACCACAATCGAATGCAGCAAGTCATTCGTCTTTCATTGCTGCTGACATTATCCTTTTATGGGCTATTAACACAGTGTGGACTATATGTCGCCGCCCAGGCAATAAATTTGTCCATTCAGAGAGCTGTTTGACGCTTGTTTTGTTAGAGTTTTTCTTGCCTTATTCTTCGTGCATGGAAGTGTCTATGTTGTTGGCTCATAGGCCACCGACACCGACGACGGTCGATTACTGCGAAGGTTTTGCTGAAAGATCGTCTTTCAGTGAACCTATGTTAAGCGAAGTCTATATTTTGCTACAGAATGAAGCTGCTGCTGGTAAATGCTGATACAAGGACGCTAATGGAAAGATCCAGAGCAAATTGACTTGTGAATTGAAACAGGGACTTAGTTTAGAAAACTCCTGAGTAAAGATTGAAACACGCAGTGATTTATAAGTTATTTTGTCGGTCTATTTTCGAAATAAGGAGTATCGGTGTTGATGGATTGTGGTGTCACTTTTCGATAATAATTGTGCAGAGCAATTAGCTGCCTGAACAGAATGGCCTAGCTGTAGCTGTAGAATGCCGCGCTGTCAAATCAAAAATTAGAATGCAGCTGAGGAATGTAGTAAGGCTCGTCCACAATGGTGTAGCGCAAGATGTCAATTTTGCTGAGCCATTTTGCTTTGTTTTTTTTTTTTTTCTGTGTGAAACGTCAAAATGTAGCGCTGCAGCGCGCTCAAAAGTAGAAGATGAGTCAACGTACTACAGCTATAGCTACTACTACGCATTGTGTACACTCTTATGGCATTTGCCTACTTTCGACTTTGACAGCGCGGCGTACTACAGCTACAGCTACACCATTCTGTTCAGGAAGTAAAGCAACATCATAAGTCGTCTCTTATGATGTTTGGTAGAACCACGTTTGGCACATCTAAGGAGGTTCCTGATTGTTAAATCTAAACAATCGGGATTGTTTAATGTTTCAAGGTTTTTTACGATTTGACTTAGAGCCTTAAATCCAAATACTCTTGTCCACAAGACACATTCTAAACTAGTTGGCATAGCATTGGGAGGGGTGGGTTCATTTCAGAACTATTGGTTACGAGATTTACTTATTTGGCAAGCTATGAGTTTATGCATTGAAACAGAGAAAAGTTGTACGAATTTATTACCTAAACAATTGTTTTTTCGGGGGAAACACCGCTCGCTGGGTCCAATATTCAACATAATCAGTCGGCAATTCGAGCAGCTATTAATCGGTTCCGCACTATTGCGCACCGATGGTAATATTGCAGGGTATCAAAAGAGACCCGAAGGAGTTTATTCGCCATCTCGCGCAACAATTGGAACTGTGCCCATCCACTTTAGGGACGATTTTGTGGAAGGATCTTGTGTTGCCGCCTTACAAACTATAACTAGTTTATGAATTACACCGGAACTGCTATCGAACTCGGCGCAGGTTCATTGAATAGGCCCAAAGCAAGAAGGCCACTGATCCCGATTCTAACAATAGAATTTTGTTCAGCGGTGAAGCTCTCTTTTGGTTGAACCTCTCCGTTAGTAAACAAAATTGTCGCTTTTGGAGTCGTTCGTTCGTTTTGGAATCCACAAGCAATTTCTGAAACGCCCGCTGGCATTATAATGTTAGAGTCAAGGGGAACGCTACAGATCCATGACTTGTTCGTCCCTGAATTGCAAGATTTTTATGTGGACGAGGGACGACCTTTGACTACAACAAGACGGCGCCGGCGCTATATCCCACATGCCATACAGCCAACGAAACAATCAATCATACTCCTGCGGCGTGTCCTCGAAAATTATACTGTTAAACACTGCTGGACAAATTTTTGTGGGGTTATATGAAGTCTACGGAGATAAGCCCGAGAATATTGACGCCTAAGAAGAGAATTTTCGCTCGTAACTGATACGGTCCAAAATACTGCCAAAAGTAGTCGAAAATTGGGCATCGCGGCTGAAATTCATTCGAGCCAGTCTCGGTGGCTTCTTGTCCGAAATCATTTTTAAAACATAATGGCCACACCTTATCTCCAAAATGAAGCCTAATTCTTGGTCATAACAATAGAACATTTATATGCGTTTCATCAAAAAAAAAAAAAAAAAAACACTTTTTTTACTTCCAACTGAATATCCGACCCCTTTTGTTCAAGTGGTTTCCGTAGAAAGCCTTCTTCGGAAGAAATCAATAGATCTGAGACAAGTGAAAGCCTCGAAAGTATTTCAAATGGTTCCATTCTTACCCTAACTTTCGTCCTTAAGCAAGTATTTTTAGTTTTGTTCGTGTTCCTCCGAGATGGTTGGTTATAATTTGATACGAGATTCAACAGACTGCAGGGTCAATAGTTTTTATTTTGGTGGGGGCAAAAGCCCCATTTATCGATAGATAGATACAACACTTGAAGCTCCTGGGAAATGAGTTTACTAATTTTATATTATTTCACAACGTGATTTAATAATGTCGGGCTGCTCTGATTTCTTCACTTCGGATCACTGTTCATGTAAATAGGATTCTACGTAAGAAAAAATCCTTTAACAACTTCCAGGATTTGATTTGGAGAGCTGAATGCAGAGCAAAGGACTTGAATTTTTTAATGGGAGACTTGTCTACTTGACAGTTATGAAGGTTTTCTTTAGATTGAATTGCGATGTTCTTTAACATACAATTTATCGCTTTCCCAATGTGGTTTTTTTATGTAATTAGCAACAAATCGTATTTCTAAGCTCCCAGTGAACCATTCAGAGAGAATATTATGACGCAACCTAAAAGGACATTATTCAAAAATTAAAGCTGCTGCAAAGACTAAGTGTCATTATGTGGCTACGGAGTAGAAGCGCTGTTAATGTTCCAATTACAATAATTTAAATAATATTTCAAATATTGTCAGTTTTATATTGTTTGTTTCTGAATTACAATCTGGAAGCAAACACGTACTTCGTCAATTCAAATAAAGTTAACTTAATAAGTACGATCTTCAAATTGAGAGGAGAACTTACAAATTTAAACTTCGTACCCCACAGACCAGACTTGCTAATACTCTGCAGCATCTGTAATCTAAAGGTAAGGGAAGACGTATTTCATTTTCTTGGGTCATGTCCAATTTTCAAAGAAATCCGACTAAGGTGGTTGGGAGCAAAATTCATAGACGAAGGCAAAGTAGTCAAAATCTTAAATGGAGAACAAGGCTGGGATCTGTTGTATAATTATGCAGTCAACGCACTTCGATATCGTGGCAAAATAATAAATGAAGATTTTTAAGAAACACAAACTTATATAGTAGTGTAATAACTGAATCATGAATTAAAAATTAAACCTTAATATAGAAAATTAAAAACTTATTGTCAATCTGGTAGACGGCCTTAGGCCAAACCATATACTTTTATTTTTATTTTTATTTTATTTACATTGTAAATATTGTTGAAACAAATTGAAATAATAAAAAAGTAAATTAACTAACTAACTAACTTGTCAGTTTTTGCATTCGTTAATTGGTATCATAATCAGTTCAAATATAGACAAAAGTTATGAAAAATAGAAAACCCTGTATACTGCGGCATTGTGACTTAAAATAACCCAATTTTCAATAAATGAAGCCTAAATGAGCACACATGGAATGGCCAACTCTACGATCCTAAAATAAAAATTGCAACAATAATAAACATACGATTACACCAATCAGTATCAGTTTAAGCAGAGTCAGACAACTTTGTTTTTTTTTTTTTTACAAATTTCCCCCTTTTCGTCGAAAGCCGCCATTTCGTTATATTAAGCTCCAAGTTATGCATTAAATGAACAGAAAGTCCTTTGGTGTTTATTTGATGTGCCTTCATAATTAATGATGACATTCCGTGCAGTGCCAATGTCAACGTAGTCTATTGTGAGCCTTCATATTATCTGAATTCAATCGAAATAATTGCGACACCAGCAGTAAAGGACTCAACAGCAATCACAACGGCCCTCTGGTCTATACCGAGGCCGACAGGCGTAAACTACACCCGGTTATTCGTTATATTGAGGTTCACTGGCTATGGGTTATTCGACTGTGATGCAACTGAATTTCACTCACACAATTCTCAACTGAATGCTCATTTTTTTGTTGCTTTTTGACAAATTGACAGAGAGGACAGACTGTTTACCGTTACGGAATTACTATCGGATATTTCAATTTCACATCAATGGCGCGGTGCGACTCGGTGTTCATAAAATATGAAAATAGCGCGAAAAGTATGACAGACAGACATAAGTATGTGCTCTCTATCTCCTTTAGGTAGGAGCAAAGGTACCTATCTATAATGACGCTGTTGTTGTTTACGTCTGGTGTGGTAAACGCTGCCATTGAAGCTTAACGGTGTGAAAATGGCCGATCATTTTAATGCTAGCGGTTAGCTCAATTGTAATTAAAATTCATTCTGACAACATTGAGTGTGCGACAGCGGAAGCGGGTGAAAATTGGTGTGAAAGCGAGAGTGGGAGTGGAAAAATGTTCATCACCTGCTTCGCTTTCGGTGGAATAATTTCTCTGGAACTCAGAATTCGATTCATTCGAGGATTAAGCGCCCTGCTCAGACATCATGTTGACTCCCAAAAAGACGGTTAACGGAATTTTTGAGTAAACCAAACATGTTTTTGCAGCCTTGACGTTCTATGTCTACTTCTTTTTGTGTGTGTTTCCGGTGCACTGGGGGTGAAAACGCAATTACGATCCTTGAAACACTTTTATCCAACGCATTTGTCATGCTAGGAGGAATTTTTTATTCTAAGTGCGTTGATTTTTGGCGTTTCTGCTTTTGGAGGGTGAAATAAATAAAAATAAAAAAATAACACGTCTATAAAGATTGTTACATTTGAAAGCATAAAAGATTGAGAACGCACCCCTCATGGAATTGATGCGAGAGATTATTGCATCCATTTTTCTTGATTATCCTTTCACGTCCACCCCAAAAGAAGAAGGTGTCGTCATTGGCAGTGGTTGGCCGTGTGTGTGCTTAGTTCCGATAACTTTCTTTGAATCGGATTAGGAATTTGGAGTGAGGGTGAAGCAACGTCTTAAAAGGCTGATACGTTTGCTTTCCCTTATCGGGTGTTATTGTGTGCATTTGCAATGATTTGCAAGGGGGATTAGACTACGTAAGCAAAAGCTGACCCGTTTGAACTTCGAATGGAAAGTAAACATAAACTTGATTTTCTGACATTTCTTTGTTAAGAGGTTAGAACTATGGACGCGGAAATCAAATACAAAGAAATATTTTTGCAGGAAGTCTCTTCTAAGACGATGAATATGCGGCAATTTAAGAATCCTGAAGTTATTTCGTTCAGCTATTGGGGTTAATTTTAATCTCCTTTCAAGTTTAATTGAATGTCCTGTGATTTGAGTCTGCAACTGCTTCATGGGCATAATTTTACGGATTTACACAACTAACACAACGGCTTATTTTGAAAGTAGGCATTTGATTCTTTTTAACTTACCGCGCTGCTCATGGCTAGTAATCTCATCATTGCCGTAACTCAATCTCATCTCAGCAAGCACTTCGAGGCGCCATGTGATCGTAATATCGAAGGGATTACAACTATCCCTTCCCCACTTATATGGTTTGATTTACACTAGTGATCCACTTTTTGGGACCTCGGAAATCTTGGCATACGTTTCGATTTTGGATTACTTCATCTCTCAGGCCAACCAAATGTTCTATCTGTGCAACAGAACGGGGAGCCTCGAGGCTTAGCGCATCTCTCAACCATTCGTTAGGAGGGAATGGAAGAGTCCAAGACTTCATTGCCGATACAGAACGGCTAATCGAAAAAGCGCTTTTCATGACATGAAATTACTGTCGGAGAAATCGCCGATTCTTCACGAAAAGGTGAAAAACATTTAACACTTGATGTTTCTGGGACTCGAACCTTTTACCACCCGCATATCAAGCAGACACCCTTACCATCACACCACGTTCACCTTACAGGGCTCGCATTTGTGATTTCATGAGTTCAATAGGCGCAATCAATCTCTGGCAGCAAACTGTTCTAACTATTCCAAATAAAAAATGATTCCGCCAAAATAACTTAGAGCTTACGAAACATCACATTCCGTCACGAAGGTATTTATAGCGGACGATGACAAATACAATCCATGAAGCATTTATTTATAATTTCTACTGAAGCATTGATCTCTTTCTCCGTGTAAACAAAGAAAAATGCCTAATTAATTAAACGAATTTTTATTTGTTCACTTTTCAGATGAAAAAGCTCTTCACCCTAGCTCCCTAGCCCAAACATTCACCTAAAATTAGACCAAGTTGAGAAGAAAATTAATGAGAACGACAAATTTACGACGCCCGCATATAAAATCTGGATCGTGAAAGGGACACTGTAATGGATTTGTCAATTTCAAAGCGAAACGCATCGTTTGAATTAAAACTAAATTCTAATCTCGGCGACCATCATAAAGTTGCCTAACCCGGGGAGCATCCAACTGACAGGTCTCATTAGCCAATGTGACAGCTGGTGAGTGGGTGTTGAATTTAGGAGGGGCGCACAAGTCACAG
The DNA here is from genome assembly GCA_949752695.1 of Melanostoma scalare. Lineage (NCBI taxonomy): Eukaryota > Metazoa > Arthropoda > Insecta > Diptera > Syrphidae > Melanostoma > Melanostoma scalare. The sequence goes on from OX456985.1 coordinate 3,602,676, forward strand.
TTCTTTTTGTTTTTAATTGCTAAATTTTTACGATTTCTAACGACAGCGACGGAACAACGTCGTTGATTCTAATCCAAAAGACCCTGAAGATTTATACGTTTTTAATTGAAAAGCGACACTCAAATGGAAATGTGATTTAACTTGGATGATCATTTTGCCTGAACATCAACAACTAAGAAAGAAAACTAAAAGGAAAATAAAACTTGAACCTGAAATTCTCGATGTTTAAAACGCAATTTAAGTTCTCAAAAGAGCTTCTCACTCACAATATCCAATTGAAATGCACATCTCTATCTCCAGGATAAGAGAGTCGAATCCTACCAAAAACCCAGACACAAAGCGACGACTAAAAGGAGGAGAAAAACTTTAACAACCAAAAAGACACGACGAGCATCTAACTCGTCGAAAACTATACAAAACCTGGAGCAGAAAATAAAAACTTCAACTTGAAAGAAAAAAGGAATCAAAATTTTGCTCGTCTGTGTAGTTAGGTAGCTCTACCTATATAGTAGATATATAAAGGATTATTGCATTATGAGTCGGGGAATCAATCCCATGCAGCTTTTCTATTGCTGGGTGTCCCAGAGGCCAACTGTATCTCTATATCCATGATAGGATTATGTGGGTGGCGCAGTGAGGGCTGAGGGGTATTTTTCTGGTCCAACGCAGCGGATAATAATCGACAACGAAGTTGTTGGAACTGCCAAGCTAGACGAGTGACTGGAATAGTAATTCGTTTCTGCGCCTGTCCTCCCCAGAACTAAGCCAATGTTATTGTCTGTGTTTGCTTAGCTCCTTTTTCAAGCCAACCCATAGCCATAGCATTGAAATGGTTGTGTTCTTTCTTTTCATGATTAATGAAGAGATTACGCTGCACATAGCAATTCCACTTTGAAGAAACTTTATCTGTGAATTTAGGATGCAGTTCAAAGTTTAATTATGAAGACTGTCGACATACTAGAAGTTGGTATATGGTAGTTGGGCTTGGCACTTTTACAGTCTAGTAATTCGGAGACATTGAGCTTTCTATTCGATTAAGTGTTTTGATTTTCGGACAGCAGAATAGGTTTTGTTCACCAAATATAGACAAGTACCTGATACTTTGTCTTCAAAGGAGGTTGTTTAAAGGAAGTAAATCAATCGCTTGACGCTATTCATTTTAGTATCAGTTGTAACCGTTTGAGGAGCTTGTATACACCAAAGCCTCTTTACTTTATATATTGTTGAAGTTGGGACACAGTAAGTAATGCAATGTTCAACTAAGCTTTGTGGTGAACGTATTGTGATACGATACGGTGGCGTATTCATTTGTATTTTTTTAGACGTGTTTGTGTTGGTTTTCAGGAACGATTAACTCGACGAATATCTCTTCCAAGGCGTCATTCGTCTTGGACTTATCTGCGTAGACAAATGACTTCACAGAGTCTCACAATAAATAGTAAAGCGGTGGTAAATCGACTGATCTTGGAGGTAACTCAAAGTTTTTAAACTCGAAATTATGTAATCGGCTTCAACAGCCATTTCGTTTTGAGACAATTTACAGGACGTACGCAGTGCCCAGTGGTTGTGCAACTTCAATTTTCTGTAATGAAATGGCAGACCATACTGTGCATTAAGTAATAGTTCTGAAAAGGACCAACTTGGAAAATAGTATTACCAGATTGAAAACCACACCCTTAGTGCTGCAAGGGGGGCCAAAAAAAGTCATCCGATGTTGTTCGGCTCTTTTTTTTTCTCTAAATGAAAAACTTCGATTTTTTTTTAAATTATTTTTATTTGAATCTTTGGAATATTATTGTTGAAGTCGAGAAAATTATATCGGCGAGATGGACGCCTACACAATTGCCATACGGGCTAGTTTTATGACATTTTTCGTCACTTCAGCGAGAGCTTCGGGTGACAGATTCTCGCACTCATGTCGAATGTTGTCCTTGAGGGGTACCAGAGTCTCGGGCTTGTTCACTCAAACACGCTTGACAAATAACAAGTCTTGAACGCTTAATTCGGGCGATCTTACGTGCCAGTGCAAACCACCAAAACGAGAGATGAGGCGACCCGGGAACGACGCCTTCAGAATATCGGTGTGTGCCGTTGCTCCGTCCTGTTAGAACTACATGTCCTAATTCGTCGAATTGCCGTAGAAAAAACTAGAACAACATGGTCCTATGGCACGCACCGTCCACTGTTGTCGTCCGGCCAGCGGCATTCTCGAAAAAAAGGCCCGATGAATCATTCCGTTAACAGCGCAATATAAAGTCACCTTGAGCGGGTGTAATCGATCCACGTGCATCACTCATGGATTTTCGAAGGGATAGTTTTGCTTGTTCACGTACCCGCTGAGGTGGAAATGAGCCTCATCGCTCATTATGATTTTGGTCGAAAAATCGTCTACTTCTTCCTCGAGATTGAGGATGGCTTGGGCGTAGGTTACTTGCGTTTGGCAGTCGGCAAGCATCAGCTGATGCACGGACTGGTCTTCGTTCAGGAATATGCGCAAGTCTTTGACCAAAATCGTCTTATGGCTAATTGAGTGACACTGCGTGGCGTGGCGTCTGGCCGATGTTTATGGCGACAGCTGGACATTTTCGACAACAGCGGCGTAATCTCGGCAGTCGGTGTCGGACGGCCGGAGAATCAGCGACGGAATTCGAGCTGCGCCAACACCACAGACAAATTGTTACGCTAAAAAATAGAGATGATTATTCCGCGTTCTTGTTTCTTGAGGAGTGTATCCAGCTCCATGGCTTGTTCACTTATATTTTGCGTCTGTCTAGTCTACAAATGTCAAAATGTCAATTTGACAGTGCCGGCCATTTGCAAAAATGAGGGCATTCTCCAATAGGGTGATTTCTTCAGGCCCACCAAAAGCAGTTTCTTGTTTAAATTTGAATATTGAGAATCCTACACGCAACTAAAATTACAATTTACAATTTAAGTTTTTTTAAGCCTTTTTTTATTAAGTTCATTAAATTGACGGATTTTATACATTTTAATTAAAAGGTATCTTTGTTTTACATTTAGTTGATTTTTAAATAAATAAGTTGTGTGTTCTCGTTGGCTTGAGCAGTACTGACTGTCGTTGGCTGTTGATGGGGAGGAAGTTTAGTTCGATTTTTGCTTCGGTCTTGGATGCTGTTGTATTTCCGTGTTGCTGAGTGGGTTTCTTAATGGCTGTGCTGCGTTCCTCTTCCTGCAGCGTAGAAGTTTCTGAAGCTGTCTTCGAGCGACATTCGGAATGCTAGAGAACCTCTGCGATGGAGATAACAGTAGTTGGGGCCTGGGTTACCTTCAATTAAATCAGCAACAAAAATGGGTTGCAACTTCAAAGCAACTGACTCAAAACCACTTTCATCATCTTTCATTATGAGAAAGGATTTGCGCTATGAATTTTGTTGATTGTATTGAATCTTCTATTATTTTTGACCGACTAAAGTTGATACAATCTTTAATTTTTTCACGGAGAGCGGTTTTGTGAACTTCCACTTGTTGTCTCTCCAATAGACGAAGCTGTACCATATCAATTTCCCTACCTTTTATTCGATCATGTTTATCTTCGTGTGCACTAAGAACGCAAACCTAGAACGCTCACATCTTTGGTTTAACTTAGCTATTAGTGAAACCCTATTAACCTGAGCTCTTTAAGGCAAAGCTCATAATAGCAGTATGGTGTTTCCGACCTCAACAGCTATAATTTGGATAATTTACTACAGATTATTGCTTAATCATTTGGACATCCTACTAAGTCGTATAATTTGCAGCGATGAATTGCATCAATGGTTGCCTAATAGACACAGACATAAGCTACATGCCCCACACAGACTGCCCGTCACTATGCACTGTACGTACTTATTTAGAATGTGGGACAGAAATTTTATCGGAAAGTCAACGCCCTTGGTCAAGTTGGGCTGGAACTTAGGCTATAGAAAAATGAGTCCATGCTGAATAAAGAGACTTGTTCCTTGACCCGAAGCTAATGCCATTTTTCCAACTAGACCGTGATGGATCTGCAGAGCACAGATGTGTGTTTTTCTGTTCGAGTGAGCATAATTGTGGACACTTTCTTTCCTTCAATCCAAAGACATACAAAACATACAGAATCAAAAATGGACACAGGATTTCAATGGATTTAAATTGAATGACTGATTGCATGGCTTTAAATCCGACCAAAGGTCAAAAGGATGTCTCACTTAATCCTCTGGCTCTCCCTTAAGCCTGGTCTCTGCGAAACTTATTAACATCCTATTCAGAGAGAAAAAACACCAAAAGAATGATGATGCCACAGCAGTCGTGACTGTGGTACGCGGTAGTACTGCGTTGACGAGGCGGTAGAAGCGGTGGTGGTGCACCTCATCGTGGTATGAATAATTTATAAGAACAATTTTTTGAAGGAATTTGTTCTTCACATAGCCTGGCTAAGGAGAAACAAGGGTGCAGCCACAAACCAAAAGAAAACCAAACTGACTACGAAAGAAAACATAATAAAGTCACCCTAAAGGAATTCGGAGCGGATTGTTCGTCATCTTTATTTTTCTCTTTCGATGCGGAGTTTTCTTTTTCCTTTTCTGTTGCCATTTTTTTTTTTTTTTTTTTCTTCCACCGGTTATAATGGAAAAGCATTCAGCATCAGAGTCAGCATTCCACCATCTCATGCTTTCTTCAACCCCGTCCTAAATATGAAAAAGAAAAACCATCGAAACGAAATGAAGAAGACCCCGAATGCGAAGGTAGGAAAATGTCCTCTTTTCTACCCTCTTTTTATGGTAATGAACAATCATATTTCGTAAGTACAAAGGAATACCTGTCATATTATTATTTTTTTTTTCCTCTTTTCCTTTTTTGCTCGCTGGAATTTTAGCCGTTGGCTAAAATCAAGAGTACAGCGATCCTACTGCGACGTAGGGAGATGAAAATTCCACCTTAAGCCGTTTCAGCTACATTGCCCCCACGGGATACTTTGCGAGAGTTTGAAATTTGTTTTCGGTTTGTTAAAGTTACGGCTACATTAGGAATGAAGAAGATTACGCAAAAAAATTTTGCAATCTTATTTAAAATTCTGAACTTGGGACATTCAATTTTGAAACTTTTTTCTAAGTAAACAAGAATTGAAGCAATTTAGTTGAAATTTCTTGGATGGAGTCTCTTTAAATCAGCTACCTGTCAAGGTTTCTAAAAAATGCCTATAGGATATATGACTGCTTAAGCAAAAGGCATCATTATCCGACCACATATTAAAAGATTTGGCTTTAACTCCATAAGACTGAAATGAGTTCTTCGTTTTCTCCAAATTGTGATTTGCTTTTCAGCTCAGCTACATTTTCTTATAGTTTTTGAGTTCTGGGCCCTGCAAAAAAATATAATTTATATTCTCCAACCTGATTTTGAACTGTCGAAATCTCTTTCCATCTGCCGCTAACTGTAGAAAAGAGCCCGACTGAGATTTTTAGAGAGTCGTTGTTGTTGTTAACGATTTCCTAATCCTTTTGCTTCTTCTTCTTATTTCGGAACGACGAGCATCGCGACTTCAAAGGAAGGAATTTTCTTCCACAGAATATGGCGGAGTTTTCTCGGCACTCCATCCGCCCAACGCTTACTCGGTGACTGATGTCGTCATCAGATAATAAACTTTTGAAACTTTGGGGAGCACATTTCCATTCGAATAAATGACTGGAATGCACATGTCTGGATCATAAATCGGGCAATACAAGCATACTCACTCTTTTTTGGACTAATAGCATACCCTCTACCTTCTCAGACTTTTACCCATTCGTTCAGTGCATCTTGCAGAGATCTAGAATCTTCCCTTTTGATGGTTGCATCGTCAAGAAAATGGTTTGTAATTAATCTTCCAGCAGGTAGTAAAGGACTGGCATTAAGAGCTACAAACCATAATGTAGACTGTGACTTGGAAAGCACCTTTGAATCAAGCTAGACATCATCATTTCGTCACTAATTACTAATACATTTCATTTTCTCAAATCATTCGGACATTGGCCTATGGAACTAATCGTTGCCTAAAAGACACCTATGAATGAATGATTGAATGAATGAATGGATTGGGGCTTTATTCGACCTTGTAGGTCTATTGTACGCCTTGTTTCTTAAGTGGTATTCCTATATTGAAGTACTTCATCCAGGTTAGCTTCTTTGATGGAACTAAGTATTTGGGTTACATTTAGGAGTTTTAGTTCCCTCTCTTCTAGGTTGTATGACGTTTAATGTATGAGAACTTCGTAGTCACATCAGATCTGGCGGCTGTCGATCGAATGCTTTTTTGAAGTCACCAGCACAACATGAAAATGCTCTGAAGAAAAGCGATGTTTTCCCGTTAGGATCCTAAACTTTGGACTGCTTTGTTGTTGACTTACCAGCGGCAAACCTGAAGACGGCTACCCAATATCCAACTAACGATCTTCAAAGGACATCAGTTTGATCGAACGGTAGTTATCACAACTTTGTGTATCTCACTTCACATTTATAGACTCACCTCCTTTGAGCTTGGAGATGAAATTCGAGAGCCATCTTAAGTCGATGACCTCCATTTTTCCTAATACTCATATGGTATCTCGTCTGGCCCAGCACCTTTGCCGTCTTTGAGCTTTTAGCAGAATCACTAACTTTTCGACTGTGATGCTGGGTATATTTCCGTAAAGTTCAGCTCCTAGAAGTCTCGAGAAAACTTCGTTCAAATGACGATCGCAATATTCTGAAGCCACCTGTCTTGAATGTAGTCATCATCCACTAGAAGCTGTCCTTTAGCATCATTATTTTGAACTTCGGCGAAGGAATCTAATGAGGGTTTTTCCATCTACGGAAGGAAGGCTATTTTGAAGATGTATGGCCCCCTATTCAAGTAATCTTGTTGTAAATCTTGAATAGCTTAGTTTGCATCAGTATAGCCGGGGCAAACTTCTTCCAGTTCTAGATACCATGTCCTTGGCCCTTCGCGCTCTTTGCTTGAAGTTGGGCGCACTTCGTCTTAACTTCTTTCTTGCAGGTTCAGTATTTCCTTTCGAGGCGAGCCTTTGCATCATCATTGTTTGAGGGACCTAGTGATCATGGCTGGAAAGCAGCTTTCCTCTTCCTTCATTCGTTGTTTTAGCTTCATCATTCCATCTACCATGTTTGATTGGTTTGTTGGCACTGCCCCTTTAAAGCCACTAGCAATGATCTGGCTCCTTCAAAGCAAGTTTGCTGCAGGTAATCCCATCTATTTTGTGCTTTGACCTCTGTATTTTGGACTGTGTTGATGTTGTACAGATATCTTTTCAAATTCAAATGAATTGCTCGCCTTTTATATTGTGGAAATTATACCACTCGGTTCTCTTGGTAGCTCCTGTTTGTTTGATATCCTTCACAACCCAAATATAAAATTCTGTCAATAAAAGACGATTTTGCTATACCTGCACCCAGAGCCGGATTTACCATATAGGCGGACTAGGCGGCGCCTAGGGGCCCCCACAAAACATGGGGCCCCCACAAGTTGAAAATTATTAAAAAAAAAATTATTCAAAAATATAGAATACTGCAATCCAAAGTACAGTAACCCACGTAGTCCTGCTCGTGAGATTGTTTATAAATAAATTTTGCAAACCAGAGTGCCGTAACCCACGTAACCCAGCTCGCGAATATTTATTAATAATTAATAAAAACTTAAACTGCAAACTAGAGTGCAGTAACCCACGTAGCCCAGTGCCCAGCGTGTAAATGTTTATTAATAAATAATCGGCAAACCGGAGTACAGTAACCCCCGTAGCCAAGCGCTAATGGACTGATTTATCGACCGCCACATTCTTGCCGACATTATTTTTTCTAGCAGAAGAACGCATCAGATTGAATCAGAGATAAGAAATTAATTAGATGGCAAACCTTTACTTCTCCTGCCAGGCACCTGAACTCAAAAAAGGACCGGACTGGTAAAAGGGTTTATCCCATCATTATTGTAATTTTTCGGAATTATAATAAAACTAATTCTCTAGTATTTTGTTTTTTCCAGGAAAGAATTAACCCTTTCTAGAAAATATAATCTTTTACAGGATTAATAACTAATCAATTTTATTTTCTCCAGAAATTTTTAATAATATTTTTAAGATTTCAGGAAAATGGAGAAGCTGACCGCGGAAACGGCATTCACCGCTCTCGCAAATTTGCTGAAGCGGATGCTCTAACCCCAGGTCGGCTACCTATCGGCCTGACTGGTGACGAGACCGATAAATCTAACGAAGATGACCAGTTCACCATGGTAACCGGTAAGAAACGGTCAAAGAAGAACCATCCAATGGCAGAAAACTGTGTGGATATGGTCAACCTCACAGGTGACGAATGTGCGCCTTCTGAAGCTTCGAGCTCAGAAGATGAAAACCGCACAACTAAGCGACAAAAGAAAACCATGAAAAAGGACAACAAGAAGCGGAAGGAGGAAACTCCAATAATAACAATGGGCTTAACCACAAAGCCATCGACCCCGAGCTTTAATCAACCCAGGGCCAGGAAATACTTCAGCATCAACAAAAGCAACTGTTACTCAGACATCTAAAGAAACCAAGAAGACAGGAATGCCACCAATCGTCGTAGTATCCGGAAACGTTGCCGAAATAAGCAGGTTCGCAAACAGCAACAACATTAAATTTACACTGAAGAACCTGAACACTACGAAAACAATCATAAACGCTTCTGACAGAGATGGATTTACAAAAATAAGGGAGTTCTTAAAAACCAGGAAGGTTCAGAACCATACATTTACACCTCGTGAAGATAGGAAGGTGCTCCTACTACTGAAAGGTATCCCTCGCTCATATTCAACCATCGAAGTACAGGATGAGCTCCAAATAGAAGGCATTCCAGCGTCCAAAGTCACGGTCTTCCGTTCAAGGAAAGCCAAGAACAAAACCTTCAACTCGTTTGTGGTTGAAGTAAACAAAACCTGTGACGTAGCGGATGTATATACAAAAACAAGGATCCTCAACCAAAAGGTACACTGGGAGCGGCTAAAAAACGACATCGTTCAGTGCAAAAACTGCCAGAAATGTGGTCATGTGGCCACCAACTGCGGCATGAACTACGTCTGCGTGAAATGCAACGAAAACCACAATCTCGGTGAGTGCAAACGCAAAACTAAGGACCAGAAAGTGTACTGTGCCAACTGCAAGGAGTTTGGTCACCCAGCAAACTACCTCGTATGCAAGGTCCTACTTGCACAGAAGGAAAACAAAAAGAAAGCTGAAGCCGAGAGGAAGCAACAACAGGAGTTCCGGACCCAGTAAATATGCAACCATACGAAGCCAACACTTAGCTTCGCAGCCATGATCAAGCGAGGAGGCACGGAAAGCATACTCCCCAAAAAACAACAAGCTAGATATAGGTGCAAAGACACAGCAACCAACGACGCAGACTAGGAAACCGTCACCAAAGGTGTAAAATACCCACAAAAAACCAAATTTAGACGAGGAAGAAAAGGAACACTTTGGAACTGATATGGAAACAGCCATCAAGAAAGCCCGCTCTGCCGTTCCATCCAACTACGCCTCACCAACGACGAGATCGATGAGGCTATTAAATCAATGGAGAGCATAGTAACAAACGCCTTAGATGAACAGAAGAGACCGAGAACATCCAGAGACAGATACCAGAACCTCCCAGAAGGAATTGTGCGGCTATACGAACACCGCCAAAGGCTGAGGAAGGAACTGCAAAGGATTCAGCAAAGAGATTGGAATTCCGTGAGCAACACCTACCAAATGGTGAAGAGTAAGCTCCAATGCACCCACATCATGCTGAGGAGCGCTCTTCAACATCACAACAACAGCCAGTTCCAACAAAGGCTGCAGAACATCAAGCCTGGACCCGACGCATTCAAAGCCATCAACAACATCATCGGGATAAAACCAAAGATGCCAGAAAAAATAAGCACCGGACAAGGAGAAGTCGAGACAACCCAAGAGAAAGCAGATGCGTTTGCCAATTTTTTCAAGGAAAACTTTGTACCAAAACCACCCAACGATCCAGGGTTTATAGAAGAAGTTGAGGCAACTCTAAGAAAACTGCAGCAAACGGACACTCAAGTCATGTTATTCAACAACGATAACCTTGCAAGTGACCCGGTACCTGCAGAAAACTTCACAAATCCAGAAGAAGTAGTTGAAATGATCCACGGCGGACGACCTAAAAAATCATCCGGACCCGACATGATCTCCAACTACATCATAAGAAGGTTCCTACAAGTCCTGATGCTATTCCTGGTAATCATATTTAACAACTGCATCAACAACTGCTATTTCCCTAAGAGATGGAAGAAAATGAAATGGTAATTTTCCAGTTCATATGAAAAATTTTCATCTTAAAGGGGCCCCCACAAAAATTCCGCCTATGGGCCCTAAAAAAGTAAATCCGGCACTGCCTGCACCCAGTATACTCTTTGCATTCTAGCATCGGAGGATGCATAAATTTGGCTGCCAAATATTATTCAGTTAGTAAATGACAAGGTGTCGATCGTGTTTGATGAACATGATATTTAATACGCCAAGACCACATGACTTGCACATATTTAGGATACCGCCGGGTTCTTGTATCCCATACTTCTATGACAATCCTCATTACACTCGCTGGTCATCCCAACATTTCCGTTCAAATCTTCGCCAACAAACATAAAACTCCTCTTTTAGGATATTCTTGAGCAGATTATGAGAATATAGCCAAAATGCATATTTTCCACTTGCTCACATTCAATCTTTAACAAAAAATTCAGTGTCATTTCTTAGAAGAGCTAAGAAGACGGTGAACAAGAGCCTCCATTGTCACTCAAAGCTATGCTGATGACCATTATTTCGCTTTTTTTAATTATCCGATGTGTCAGACGCAATACTCTCGTTGACAAGTTCTTCGCTATCGCAAAGTCGAGGAATACCACGCTTCAGCAGCAAAATTTTAAAGAATCTATTTTTGTAACTTTGTACCTTCTTTTCCCCAAAAATTCTTGTCTTCCTTTTCAACAATTTCCAATTTGTCTTTAGCAGCTCTTGTCACAAACAAAAACCATCCTGTCACTCCAGGGAATCCAGCAGATTAAACAAAAACACACACCAAAGCACGTCATGCATTCGCCACAATCAAAATTATCCTCCGGGTATTTTAAATTAATAATGCAATTACACAAAATAACCATCAGAATTGAAAACGAAATAATAACTCGTCGAACAAAAAAACAAAAAAATTAAAAAAGAATTCCCGTAGAGATTACTGGTAGTAAAATGTGTCCTAATTACGGCGAGCTACCTCTGGGCGAACGGCAGTAGCAGTAGCAGAATACCGAAAGACGAATTTCGATTGTAAAAAGAAAAGTCTAAGAAATGTAAAAATTACAAAAAAAAATTATAATTATCATCCCCTAAGGACTCTTGCAAATGAAGATTGAAGAGCGAGTAAAAACTGTTTGTGATGAATTTCAATGATTTTCTTCTCGTTATCCTATATGTCCGTCTCATCCTTGCAAAGAGTTTCTTTTCAAAGCCATTGTGTCTTCAGTCTTATGAAATCAACAACCCCCACTCATCTGATATGAAAATGCCGTTGATTTACATAAATTAAGTTTTCATTGAATCCTTCGACCGGAAATTTATTCAGTAGGCTCGCGCCCTTTTAACAAAAATGCTTAGTTCGCTTCCTGTGTCCTGTGTTTATCCTTAAAGGCGACCGACTACACCAACGTCGCCGTCGAGGGTGTTCGTGTAGCTGAAGTACTTTAAAACTCGCTAACGTGTAATTTAATTTTAATTGGACTCACCTCCCCTAAAAATTGGGGTGCGAAAAGTCCGCTCATCCAGCGTTAAAGGAAAACACATCGCGTTACCTTCCTGCAAATAAATTCAATAAAAACTCATTAAAAAATTATCGAAATCGAAGAGGGCACACCATAAATGTCATGGATGGTTGGCTCAAAAAAGGATATCCACAAGATTCAGTATATAGTTACATAGCTTTTGTGTTCTCCACTCGCTTCAATGATCACCTATAGTGCTCGTTAGTACAATGAACAGACTTAATTCGGCCTTTGTATTGAGAAATTCTGACCACTGTAAGCCTCAGCATCAGCATCGAAACGAGTATCTACTACTCATATATAAATGCCATAGTAGATAGAGAAAGGACGTGTTGGCAGTTCTGGTTATATTTATTGGATTCTCGCACTGATGTGAACATAAAATTGTATTCGCTGGGGTAGATAGGCACATATATAATTCATTGCACTGAAAGGATGTTGCGCGCCACTGATCGATGCGTTCACATTAACTTTTATACTCTCGCGGGCCGTTATTTAGTTTCGTCCTTTGGGGTTTTGCAAATTTTTATTCATAAATGCGCGTAGCAAAAGTGAGCAAAAGGCCTGAAATTCATGCCTGTCGGAGTGGAAAAATGAAAATTGATATTTTATTTTCTCTTTTCCTTTTTTTCTTTTATTTTCAATTCTTTGTTGGGAAATTATTTCATTTTTATTTTGCTACATTCGTCGTATTGATAGGAAGGAGTCTATAGGGAAACAAAAAACAATATCAGCAAACATTATTGGTGGAATTCGTCCTTGGTATCGCAGCCGATGGAGTTTTAAGTTTTTATAGGAATTTGGCGAACCGCAAAAATGGCTGCTGATGCTGCCACACACTGCACTCGACGGCCGTAAAGCAATATTTGAATGCTGAAAACGGAAGCAGGGGTTTTGAGTTTTGGGGCTTTGGGTACCTATGGGTTTTAAATTTTATGGCTAGACTGAAAAGTGTTTAATTATTCCAACAAGTTGCGAGCACAGTAGAACAATTTAAAAAAAAAAATCTGTTTCACAGGAAAACAACAAGTGAACTATGTATACATCTTCGACTCTGTAACTCAAACGTTAAGAATATGATGCTTAAAGCGATCTTAAAATGTGATGGGAATAACACAAATTTTGAAAATCATCCCAAGAATTGCATTGGACAGAACTCTGCTCTCAAAAAGTAGGTACTACGGAGACTAGGTAAAAGCTTATATCGTAAATGGCACTAGTGATTAAGCAAAGGAGGGGCCTTTGGACTGACTGAATTATTACGGAAAGAAAAATGAGGATTCCGATAGCTTCTTGGGTATGGCAGACATTGCAAAACCGACAAATTCATTGTGCGTAATTCACTGTGGGAACACTACAATGTGGGCACTCCACAGTTATTCGCCTGCTGAGGGCTCAGTTATAAGATCCTTATAACTGATCCCTCGGTAGGCTTAATTAGGTGGGCATTACAGTTCGGGGTGAGTCTGGGCTTTCGAAAACCCATCGAGCAGGAGCGTTTGGGTCCATCCGGGCCCAACCATCGTAGCCACTCGATGCGTACCTACTCTTCCGGCTATGCCCATGTCGCAGTACGATCATACAGCTCGTTGTTGTATCTTCTTCTCCACACATTGTCTTCGCATACGGGACCAAAGATCATTCGGAGAATTTTTCTTTCCAAGCGACCAAGGGTTTGTTCATCCGCTTTCGATAAGGTCCGTGGTTGTAAGGATCAGGAAAAGTTAAAAGAAGTGGAATAAGAAGTTTTTTCTTGAAGAGCGCTTATATAGCGAACATGGGAAAAATTGTCAATAGCCGAGCTTTCAACTGTTCACAGCCGCAGCCCACCGACTGGTTTTCCGCCGAGAAAAGTCCTGTGCAGATGCGACCGGAGCAAATCTGCTCCAGTATTGAAGAAATAATAAAATCTACTCCGATGCTCCGATTATTTTTAGATTTATTCCACTTTTTCACAACACAAATTTTTAGATACCTGAACTCCAGACAACCGTAAATAAATAAATAAATGGGGCGCAACAAAACTAAAAAAAAAAAAACTTCTTTCAAAAAACGCACTGTTTGGGCACTCAGCCAGTATCTTTGGAAAAAGTTCTCAAAAATTCTCGTCTTTATTCCTAAAATACTCGTAATAGTGGACAGAAAAACTGTCATATAGCAGACACATTAATCTATTGAAAAACTAGTCAAACTTGAGGACTCAATAATGAAAGTTCAAAGCCCTTTCCGAACATAGCTACTTAGTTCTAGCTTCTAGGCACTGTGCTTAGCTCAGAACTATTATTAATAACCTCTTAAAACTTCTTCCTACCGATTGGGTAAGCTTGCCAAGGTAAAAAGCTAGCGATATTCAGTCTATTATTATCTGAAATGAAAATTGAGTTTAGTCCGCGAATCAAAGCAGTGTGGTTACGATTTCAATTAGAGCCCATGTCTCGTCGCATCTGAATTGTTGATAATTGTGTTTTTTACTAGATCCTTACTACAAGATACTATAGACTACTTAACAAGCTAAATCTCAAGTTCACTGTTCCCATCGCTCAAGAGTTCAGCAGATTAGGAAGGAGTTCCAAATACAAATATTTACAAATACAATTAAAAATACCATGCATCCAGGAAAGTGGTGTGATGAGGGCTATTGGGAAGCTACCTAGCTCATGTTGATCTGCACCTTAAAATGCACAGTCCTACATATTATTAAACTGCTGTCAGTCCTTGGTTCATGCTTTTTGTTATTTATTTAACTTGACTCTACCATCTTCTGTTTTCCTAGAAGACGATGCAATATGCGTGATTATAGAGCTATTGCAAAAATCAGAGTAGTTCCTAAGATGAATAATTCATAAAAATCAAAGAGTTGGTCCATGGAGCAAAATCGCATCTATTGGACCGAACACATGCTGGAACACGTCAAGGGCAAGTCTACCATCGCAAATCTTTTGGAAATTTCATCTTGCATTTATGAATTGTCTTCATACAAATGTGGTATACACTGAACTTTCCAAAGTTCTTAACCAACTTAGTCACCAGGTGCTTGTTAAAAAACTTAAACCAACATTCGGTTGGTCTCCAAAACTCGATCAATGGATTAAAAGTTACTTATCATCTCGCACTCACTATGTTAATTTCAAATCTCAAGCCTCCTGCTCGATTATAGTCAAATCCGGTGTACCTCAAGGAAGTCACCTGGGACCACTATTATTTTTGATCTTTATAAATGATTAACTCTCTGTGATAAAAAAAAAACTACGATACACATCTTTATGCTGACAATGCGAAAATTTCTTTTTCATACAGAAGTAGGGGTGATCACATTCAACTGCGGTCTGATATCGATCATTTGGTGCAACGGTGCAATAACAACGCAGTCACCTTATAAATTGTTCAAAACTTGAAAGAGTAATTTATTTTGAGGATTTGGAATTATATTTATTCCGAAACAAGACCACAGAATGCATATCGATTACAAAACTGCAAAAGCTTCTGTGAATAATTGAACGTTGGTCCAAAGCGTTCATTTCATGTTCATTGACCTGGTTCATTCGGTCTTGGAATGTGGATAGTGGATGCCAAGTTTGTGGATGATATTACCCTTAGATACGGCATTGCCCGAATCGAATCCCTTCAACTTGGGATATCTCTGTAGAAACACAGCTTTCATCGGTGTTTTATCCAAAGACTCATTGGTCACAAGTGTGTGAAATGCATGTCCAGCGAAACCAGAAATGATTGATCAACCCCTATAGTGAAGTCTTAAAGAGAAAATTCAACTCATTTGTTAAAAGCAGGATTTCTGTACTAACGGAAGTTACCACGGTTCTCTTACCACATCCAAATTTCCACCAAAGACGTCCACTATTTAGAGTCGGCTGTAGAAACCGCATGTGTCTGAAAAAGTTGTATATTGTCTTTCCATTTCTCAAAACCCTATCCTAAAAAGAACTCGTTTATATTACAAGTATGCATATTCTCTCTGGTTTAAGCCCTGAACCATTTAAACCATTGCCCGCCATTTTAACTCGAAGCAGAACAAAACTTCAGTGACGGAAAATGAACAATTCATACAACAAACACTAAAATAAGAGCCTCTGTCTGTTCTTTAGTCCCAAAAATTGACAACACTGTGTGTGTTGTTCTCTTTTCACTATGCTGCTTGTTTTTTTAATGCAAAAACTTTGTCTTGTTGCGCATTTGAACAAAACACGAACATCGAAAACGGCAAATGCACTACAAAGAGTCTCAACTCTGAACAACTATACCAATGGACAAAATAACAACTCATAGTGCCAGAACATCGGTTCGTCTGGAAATACAGCTGTTGGGTTTTGGGCGTTAGGCGTAGGGAGGGCTTTCAGATGGCAATTGCTCCAAAAAGTTATGGAAGTCAACGGGTGAACAATACGAATTCCTCCATGGTCCTCTTTCTGTGTTCATCCGGAGTTAAAGCTTGTCTGTCCTATGCAAATACACCATACTATGGACCGTCAGAGAGGAAAGGATATTGGTAGCGCTGCATCCATTCCTTTATATGGCCCTAACCAATAGAATGCTTGAAGGTTTGGCCAAATGGACATGGAGAACAACTGATGTGTGGACAAAATTATATCTATTCTGTTTGATTATTCGCCATTATTGCAGGAGTGGTTGGTGCTTCATGCAGGATGTGGTCTAGGGACCAGACAAACAATTTAAATGTAACTACTGTCGAAAAATGTGGTCCTTTATGGTGAGAGCATCATCAACAGCTGCGGGGCTCCACCGCATAGCTTCACAGATTGTTTTTTCTTCTTCTTTTTCCACAACTCTGTACTCCGCATCCATTCCTCTTCACAAGAAGCAAATATGATCAAGTGATAGGAAGCCTGGGTATGGAAATGGCGGGTGTAGTGCTCTCCGATTCACTCTTCACTTATAGCTAAGGAAGTGGTTGGATGAGCTGTTGTTCTGTTTGCAGTCTTTCCTCGGGCTTAATGAGCTCCACTACCTACTGCTGATTTAAGTCCTGCCAGAGAAAATACCGCCAAAAACATACCACATCGTACGGTAGAGCAATTTTAAAGAGTCTTCTCGTTTCCCAGCATGTGAATGTGTGTTCAATTAAGGGTAAGGAAGCGTAATGTTGCAAATATGGTTTTAATATGTGCAAATGTTCGAAAGGGTCAAACAGCCCGTGAGGATGCAACGGTCCGGGTAGTCTGGTCTGGTCATAGTCTCTGTGGTCATCAGAATCAAGATGACCTCCGAATTCATCGAGATATGCGGGAGTTGGTGTCTGGTTGTGAAACGAGAACTAATTGCTTGCATGTGTGAATAATTATTTTTTGAGAACGATGTTATGAGTTCGTTTTCCCAAGGTGCGGAGCCGCTTGTGTAGTGTTGAAACTACTGCTCTTATAGGTATCCGAAAGAGTGTTTACGGAACATACCAAGAGAATACTTATGATCCCCAACATGGGATGCTTAAGGGACTGTGTGGAAACAAGAAGTTTTTAATGGACGTTTAAAAGTTTCTGTGTCCTTAATAAGGGTGTTAATAAGGCGGAAGCAGTTGTTTAATTGAATATGAAAAATTCAACTCGAATTGGTGTTGGCTTTTGGGTTGGGGAAGGCAAGCTGCTCGAACTATACCCTTTGAAGCTACCACTTACAGAGAGATAACAAAAACTGGGCGGTGATGTCGGAAAGTGCAGACAGGGTAACAACAATTTTTTAGTTATGACTTGAATAATTACAAGAGTTTATGATTGGGAAAATGAAAGGAAATCAAGCAAATTGTAAGACAATTTTTGGTAACTTCTTTAGCATACTTAAAATAGTTGATTACGAATTTGGATTTTGTTACTTTGGATGAGATAACTTTAAAGGCCCTTTGGCTGTCTTTGAAGATGTCTATATTTTTGTGGAATAAGTTCTTTCCAGTCTGATGTTTTGCAGCTTCACAGACTGCAAGAACTTTTGCTTGGAAGACACTGCAGAAGTCGGGGAGCTCTACAAAGGTATTCATAGGAGGATAATCTGTCGGTTCTGGGTCCTGATATGCCTGTTTTCTAATTATTGCATTATTTGAGTCGCAGTGTGCTTTTGGCACATAAAGCTCGTAAAGTGAGTGCGGTTTTTTTATTTAATTAAATTTAACATCAAAAAATACATATTTCATATGAGAGTAGTAGTTATGTGATGTACACAAACTCCAACTGTGGTTGATTTGAAAAGGTTTTAATTTTCCATTCAGTCTTAAATACCTTACTATTATAGAATAACCAACAAATCAAATTTCCTAGTGTTAAAGTCTGTCTATTCAAAATCATGGCCAGTCTCCAGGTCTAACATTAAATTAATTCATAAACTAACAATCTCACAATCGCACAATTCTATACCCCCAAACCTCAATCAACTCCCTATAGCTCTTTCATATCCTCAACTAACTATTTGGAATCAAATGCCGAGCCAAAACGAATAGCCTGGAGGCTTCGAATCAAGTTTTGCATTCACTACCAAGTACTGGACACTGCACCTGAACTGAGTAAATGTAGAAGAAAGCATTCAATTCAGACAGTGAGTTGAGTGGTATGAGAAGACAGTCCTTACAAATGGCAAACTAAAGTCACGTCATGAATAAACATTTGGCTTCATAAAATTTGATATCACCCGGCAGCGCTCCATCAGAAACCGAGCCGCGGTATCAAAGATGCCAAACAGGAACAAAAACATATACCTACCCAACTCATGGTGGTCAAGACGATGTGAAGGAATTACGAATGAAGTGGTCCTCTTTTGTCTGCGCAATCGCACAGCGCGGAGTCCAACATCAACCAATATGCAATCTGCAATCTTTTTTGTAATTATTTATTGGAACCCCTTAATTGGGATTTAAGCATTAATTTGATTTGGGTAAAGGCAAATATAGTTTGTAGCGATTGGTAGGTACTTACTATATAGCTGCGGTATGAGCAAAAGTGCAACTTTGTTGCTGGACTATCGTGAGGAACTTAACAACGTAACAAAGCAACTTCAAGCTCTAAGTGCTTCGAATGAAAATAAGAGAAGGCTTGAGGATAGCAACATTGGTCTGAATTTAATTGCGTATTCGTCATAAGAAAATATGACGAGTTTGTGATCGTAACCATTTCTGTTGGCGAATACATAAGTATATTTATAGGAAACAAGGAAGCTTCTGAAGGTTGGTCTTGTTCGAGCGCCACTGAAGACGCAGCAAAATACTTGGTTTATTTTGTCAAGTCGGTAAGCAGAATTATAATTTTGCTATTTAGGGAAAACATACCAATTGTTGGTCTTGGTATGCAGAGAGTTTAAAAAACGATTATTACATATATCCAATTGGATGTTTTTTTTTTTGTAATTCTGTAAAGAGATTCGATTCAATTATTTCCTTTCACAATTTGTGGTGGTTAACTAGAAATTCGGATTCTTGGAACTTTATTAATAAATCGAAGAACCGTAGACGTTCTGATGATAGTGTTGTTACTTTTGTTATTGATACATTTTAATTTATTGTTAAATAAAGGAAATGAATAATAAATCGAACAATAGAAATAGTGAACTGACAATGTTGAAAGCTCTTAAATGAAGAAATCGGGTACCTAGTAAGGGTTATTTTTAGAGATGGAAGTAACTGAGAATACATATAGTGAAATTTCTCTAAATTGTACTCTGCCCAAAACTCTCTTAATTATGGAATAATATGCATTGATGTGATATTGACAAAAAGGATTTTCCTCATTCTAACGATCTCAAAAGAGGATTTATGACTAGCAACCAACCCTCATCAAGCTTCATAGTAAAAAAATGTTGCGAAGTTCCCTCAGAGTTTGACTTTGAAGTCATATTAGATAATGATCTAGCGCCATCTTTCTTTCCATTAGTTCCAATTCTGTTGGCGAAGATGTACTTCCAAATCGGTTTATAAAAGTCGTTTTACCCGTTGTTATAACCACACTTACACACATAATAATTGATCTTTTCGTCACGTTTCAATGTTGAAAACACGCTAATGTTATTCCTGTGCGTAAGAAGATCAATTCTTTTGGTGATTCCGATTTTCATCCCTTGCTTTCCTTTCTAGAATCTTTGAAAAAATTTTATACAGACAGATCTTAAGTCTTCGATACAGTCGGGTTCCTGTAGATATCTTCAGCCATGGTAAAAGTCTTTGACGGCATTTGCATTCAGTTTGATCAAGAAAAGCTAACGCTTCTGTTTCTGCTCGATTTTGCTAAAGCCTTTGATCGAGTTAATTTAATTTTTCTGTTTAAAAGATTAAAGTTGTATTTTGGATTGAGTGATAGATCAGTTCGTATTATTCAAGATTATATATTATATTATATGGCCGTACTCAAAAAGTAAAAGTTGGCAATATAATTTCTGAATCAATCCGTTCGTCGACTGGTGTGCCGAAAGGTTCAATTTGGGGTCCAATTTTGATCATGAATGACTTACAGTATGTTTGCAAGAATGTAATGGCTCATCTCTAAGCGGATGATGTTCAAATTTACATCTCGTAAATGTTCAACTTATTAGAGAATTTAACTTGTACAGTAAATGAGAATTCGAATGAGATGCATACTTGGTCGCTGAGTAACGATCTCATGCTCAATCCAGCAAAATCACAGATAACTGCCGTTTCAAACGCAAATAATCTACCACCTATCTTCTTATCTGAATTTGATCCTGAGTATTCTACTACGGCCACAAGCCAAGGCTTTAAGAAAAGTCGATATCTTTCTGCCACTGATCATATTAACCAATCTGTTCGTTGTAAAGGGTTATTTACTTTGCGCTTTCAAAAGTAAAATATAAAACATTTTTTCATAATATTTCTTTTTTATTATAAAGCTTGAACGTTGACACTATGTTGTGTAAAACACTACATCATTTAAATGACCACCACACGAATTGTTGCAAGCATCGATTCTTCTGAGGTAATTTTCGACCACTTTTTGAAACATATTGGGCGGTATCTCAGCCATAACTTGACGAATGTTGGTTTTTAAGTGCTCCAGAGCTAAAAGTTTATCTACATAAACACGGCCTTTCACGTAGCCCCACAAATAAAGTTCAGCGGTGTCGCCACGACACGGCCAGGAAATGTTTCGTGCAATAAAACAATATTCGCTCGAGTTGTTTGACATTTTTAACAATTTTTATGCGTTGTGCGATAGTTAAGCGATCCATTTTCGTAAATGTCAGACTTTCGGACGTGTCTATACGCACCCAAAACGAGCCTACACAACACATTTGAGTGGAAAAAAAAGTCGTGTGACTTGTGTTGGTTTATTCGGAACGAAACCAGTGAGTACTTTCTGATGAAAATAGCAGAAATCAATACTTCTTACAGACTTATCTATCACTTCACACATAGAAATCAGAAAAATGCATGAAAACTTTATTTGAATCGATAGTAGGTACGGTCGACACAATTTGATTTTAAAAATGTTCCACTCGCTTATTCCAATGTAGGCATACTCTTTCATGATGTCTCACAAATAAATGCTTCAGTGTTGGCTTCCAGTGCGTCATTCGATCGGGCTTTTCGCTACAGACATGAGCTTTAACATAGCCCATGAAAAATTGTCTAGAGGGCTGTAAATCACACGATCTAAGCAACCAAGTGACCGGCCCCAAACGTGGAATACACTAAACTGCCAAATTTAGTCACAGTTAGACTGTGACACAGAACGCAAAATGGGCATGAGCTTTCGCAACCCTTTTTGCCAAAAAGCAAACAAAATCGCTGTTAAGTAGAAGCTAGGAGGCTTGTAGTTCCCTCTTGGTTTTCGCAGTCTTTGCTTGAATTACATACTTTTAAGACGTAATCAGTCGTATTTATAATCCCATTCCAAAGTATGTCTAACTTTGGACAGCTCTTAGAACAGTGTCCAACTCCAAATCGTATTTATAAACACTTTCATCGCTGTCTAAGGAACGTCTAACTTTAGACACCGAAATTGGTTGTCTAAACTATGGCTAAAGTGGCATTTGCTACAGCAAAAAACAATTTTGTTGAACATGTTATAAAACACTGTTGAGAGCTCTAAGATCGAAAAAAAATAAGTAGTTTGAGGTGCAAAAACACTACTTTCAACAATTTAATTTATAAATTGCACAAATTTCATCGTTTTATGAGACTTGGAAAATCTGTAACTCAAAGTCAAATCAGCTGCTTTTTTGGTCTGGTTCAAGTGCTACGCCACACTCTTTCAGAACCATTTAGTTGTTGCACTCGTATATCAAAACACAAAAAATGGTACTGCACGGATACATCATGAACGCCACCAGTTAGTTTTTCATTCGAAGTTGACAGTTTGAGGGGTTGTCTAGACAACTGTTGGAATGCATTTATAAATACGAAATTGGCTAAGGGTTGTCCAACTCTTTAGACACCGTCTAGTTGGACAGTTGTCTAAGGATGTTCTAAGCAAATTTTAAAAATACGACTGAATATGTTCCATCCTTTATTATCAAACAGATATAAAAGGCCAAACAGCTACGAACCTGGTTGGCTTAAAGCAAACCGTTTTATGGTAATGTCCGAGATTATTGTCTTTCAAAAACGCACTGCTAGGGCACACAGTCTTTCCCAACTTTCAGGCGTTGAGCAAACTATTTTTCTTTCCACGGAGGTATGAAACCCTCAAAAGCTGGAACGGAAACCCGCTTTCAGTGGCAAAATAAGCCAAAATTCAGGGGCGGCCGTGGTGCAGTGCTAGAGTGTTTAGTAGATAGGCCGGACGCGTGGGTTCGAATCCCGCTCTGGGCATCTACTTTTCTTTCAGCCTCCCAGTTTTATATGGACCCCGCCCTTGAGGTTATATATGTGAAATTACTAACAACTTATTTCCAACTACTGCAACACACAAAAAGGGAAGGCTGCTACTCTGGTAGTACAATGAACCGGATATTAGGTCTGAGTTCTCCAAATTAGCATATAAGCCTTCTCTCTTTAAAAAAAAAAAAGCCATAATTTAAAAAGAAACTTTTAGAAAGTCCTCATAATTAGAGTGGACACCATGACTCAGGTCTTCAGGCCCTAAAACTCAATCTAGTTGCGTTAACTGTTCACACAAAATGGCGGCTTAACCCACAGCGCTAAAGCGTCTGTTATACAAAGGAGAGGCTCAGTATTAATTTACGATCATAAAATTATAGCGGCGTTCTGTTGCCGCTTTTACCCCCCGAAAATATGAAGATAAACAACATGATTTCTATACGGGCTCGGAGAGTTTCTTCAAAAACGATTAAACTTCATACGTTCGTGAAAAACTCAGTGACTTGATGCATAAAACTTATACTGGGTGAGTTTGGTTCGTTTCTTTTGAAAGCAAATGCACGGTTTTACGACATAAGTGACTTGGAAAGCTATAAAATAGTTTATAGAGCATCATTGTAGCATGAAAACGAAAAGATATTTGGAGTACAAAGGATTTCGTTTCATACTTGATTGGGTTTGTAGGTACACGATGTAGGTACCAACATGAGCATCTGATTAACGATCAAATCATTTTCAACAAGTTTCGTTAAACGTTAGCCTTAAATTCATCACACATCACACACGAGGGTTAAAAAAACTTTGTTTGATAAATGAGCTTAGTTCGCCTCCCTTATTTCAACACAACACCTCTCTCCTGTCCATGTCCAATGCAGAACGTGCGAAAAACACCACGTTAGACAAAGTATACACACTTTAGGTCAATGGCTGTACTTTCGTCTGTATAAAATTTAAACGGATATCCTTGTCCTTAGATTGCTTTCTCCGCATCGTAAATCCCAAAAGAAAAAAACAACAAAAAAACAAAGTCAATATACCCAGGCCCATAAACTCAGGAACTATAAGCAGAACCAATATCCCAGTGTCGCACATACTCGCATCACTCGTATACCATTGCTGCTTTGGTTAATTTCGTATTAAGGGACCCAACGACTCGTTTTTCCTTTTTATGCATGATGATCTGAATTTTATGTCGCAGAACCACAAACTTAAATGAGCAGGAAAGTTATGTGACGTTGACACTTTTTTCGGGGATATTTTCATTTCATCCCCGTTGTTGAAGTTGTTTTGCATCGGCTTAGCTATGCTGACAATATGACAGACAGGATGTGTGTATGTGTAATAAAGTTGCTTAAACAGCGAAATTATATTAGAATTTACAGACCAAGGGGGATGCTTGAAGGGCCCCCTTTTACAATGGAGCTAATGCTGCAGGTTAGACGTTTTCTGAATACTGTCGTATACGAGTACGGGCGAATGACACACACACGACAGTACGAAACACTGAAACGACCCCAGTTGGTGTTTCATTTTTGCATTAAACTAGAACCAATTTCATTTTATTATCCCCCGAACGAAGTGGGGATGAATTTTTTTGAGGAAAGGGTTCATTTTTACGTTCGAATTTTTTTTTTAAACTTCAAACATATCCTTGTTGTGTCGTCGACATCGTTGATTCCTTCACCAGCTTCGTGTTTATTTTCTTTCCAATTGAGGATGGAATAATAATAGGGTGCTACGTATGCAGATAGGATGTCAATCGAATGAGAAACGCCATGTAACACATAGGTAGCTAACAATAACAACAACCGGAACGGAATTGATGTGCGTTTTGGGTATAAAGAAAGATACAGAAGACTGTATTTTCCGATTGCCATCATCTTTTAAAGTTCTTCTCTCATTTTTAGCGCATTCTGGCTCATCGCTTTTCATGCATTGAGTGTGCCATCGATCGACGCGATTTCCCCCGTTCAGAAGCTGGTCCTGGTACCTACTCGTGGCTTAACTGTTTTCGGTGCGTGACAAGACTTTTCTGTATTAAATCGTAGATAGCTTTTCACTCGAAATTCATGGGTAATCCTGTACTATGCCTAAGTATATGTGTACTTATCCTCTTACATTTATTACTTCAAATTTCAATCCAACCCTGTCTATACGTTAACACGTTTTTCCTCCTGGCGGTTTCTGGTATTCATTACCATGTCGTAATTACTAAGTCTTTCAACGGAATTACCAATCTTTGGGAATTTGGAAATTTTAATCCATTTAATCCTGGTCGTCCGCCACTGCCACCATTCATAAGACTCCATCATCAGCAATGTTGTTCCACACGGTCTCAACCCTTTCGTCACTTCATTAGCAAAACACAAGTGAAGACTGAAGAGTTTCAAAAGTAAAACCACCCCATTGCCCCGAAAATCATTGGCAAATACTATAGCAGTACAAAGACAGACAAAGTAGACAAAAAGTAAACAAAACATCTTGGTAATGAAGGCGGCTCACGATGGGATTAGGTTTGGAGGGAGTTTTTGTTTTCTATTCTGGAATATTAACATTCTCTACAGCAAATTTTATTTGGAGAAACATCAACAACTTAATAAGATTAAGTCGAAGAAGCGAAAGTTTTATTTTTCCCAAACTTTTATTCTGCAAACGCACACGCAAAATTGTGTACAAGTATGTGAGGAGAATAATCAGGAGAGCTTCCCTGACCTTTAGATTTGATAATCCAAACATTTTGTGGCCAAAAATGTGAGCAAAATTAAATAAAATAAATACCTTAAATACAGTTAGCTGATGTTAATTTTCTAAAGAATTTTTTTGAGTTAAAATGTAGTTGAATCAGGGTCATTTTCACGTTCGCATAAGATTTCGCACTAATATGCTTTTCGCAGTAGAGATTTTACTGTAGAGAAGAAGCGATGGAAATTTTGTTCGACGAAACCAACAAAATCCCGGATGGATTATCTTATGTCTTCAGCAAACAACCTGGCTAGTGTTCTATTTCAGAGCCAGAAGAGGAGCCCATTTTTAACGTCCGCTTCAAACAGATTGGTTCCTTGAGTGAAACATTTCAGGAGCAGTAACTTTAAGATTTCAAAGAGAGCAGTTGTGCTGTGATAGAGCTTTTTTTCTGACTCTCAGTTTCCTCCGTTTGTGAAATTAGTAACACCTTGTTCTAAACCTCTGCCTGCTCCACAAAATAAAAGAAGGTAGAACAACGAACTGGTAATTGGTTTCAATTCTTCAGAACAGTAAAAGCTCCCCTTTTTGAAAAAGGGAGGACTAAATAGCACTAAAAACTAAATGCTTTGCACCGAAAGCCAGCTTTTTTAATGTCTTAAATGATGACATTAAATCTGCAATGATGACACTAACTAGCCATAGGTGCGAAGATTGGTATCCTCAACATGTAGTCCGAAGACAACATTTCTCTGGTTGTTTTACTTCATTTTATCTAATCCTTAAAAAATGTGGCTAGAAAAGCGTAATCGTTCACCCACTGTCTGCATATGTTGCCGAAATGATTGTCATTGTAAATGTGAATGAAATAAATTGGAAAGAATGTTGACGAATGGAAGAATGAATGACGTTTTGCCACAAGTGTTGCAAAAGGTAGCTTCCGAGTTTTGTTTAATAATTTTTCAGCAGCGTTGTTCAAACATAAAATTGCTGCATTAAAAATATTTTAATAAAGACAATTTCAAAATTTGTTTTAGACTCCTCCTCCAGGGATAAGGAGTCAGATTATCAAAGGTTATTCAATTCATTCTTCCTTTCAATTTTCGGCGTTGAAATTTTTACAATTTCTAGAAAAAAATCACAATGCTTCCACTCCTAACTGGTCTTACACAGATGATCTGCCTATGGCGTTTAAAAGCCTGCTGGTTAAAGGTTATTTGACGTCTTTCCTTTGGTAAAGCCCAAGCAATGACAGGAATCCTCTATATAGGAATACGCTAAAATGGAAAACATGTTGGGTAAGTCGTCAGTAAAATCAAGAAAAAGAAGGGGTTCCATATGACTCCCTTGTGGAACACCTAAGGAAACCAAAATAGAATATGAGACTATATCGTCGATCCAAACATATTGAATGCGATCTTAAGATACGATTTAATCCATTTCAACATACTCGAATGGAAACCAAGATTTTCCAATTTACTTAATAAAATCAGGTGATTGACTCTGTCGAATGTTTTTGCCAAATCGGTATATTACTTCAATTTGGTATCCTTTTCAAGTTTATCAAGACTTCCTAAAGTATGAAAACCAATTTCTCGTAGATAATCTTTTGAAATTGTTTTAGTATTACTGAAAGTTTACAAATTGATTGATAGATTGAAATTTCATGTTTGGAACCTGACTTTCAGATCGGAATGACAAGAGATTTTTTTCTCACCAAAAGCAATTTACCTAGCGATTTATTGAAAATGGAAGCAAGAGATACAGAAAAACGCTGTGCAACTGCGTTTTTGAGAATTGGTATAAGGATTTCATCGGGTTCGGAATAGCTCCTCGTTTCCAGGTTTCAGAAACAAAAATTCTTAGTTGACCAAAATCGATAATATTTAAAAAACTATTATGGTTTAATGAAAAGCTTTGATCACTTCGAGAGGAGTAATTTAATTTAAAATACTCAGCAAATAACTTTCAAGCACTCTAAAGATCGGTATAGGTTGACTACTTATACTGCATACTTAATAGAATACAATTTTTGTTTTTCGATTTGTTCTTAATAAATAAATAAATTAAATTAGGTTCTACTGAGAAAATATAGTTTTCTTCACCTTTAAGAACTTATTTTACTTTTAATTCCTTCTCCAATTACAAATATGTAAATAACCGTAAGCGTGAAATCGTTTGGATTTTCAGAAACTATAAATTTATTGGCTGTGTTTTTCTATTGCTTAAATTACAGATCCTTTTGTTGAACCAAAAAGGCTTTGAATAATTTTTAGTGCTACCTTAGGGTTAGGATCATACATACTAAATGCCTCATGAAGGGTGTTTTCAAAAACCTATCAAAGTGTACCTGTGTAAATATATCTATGTAATTTATTTTTTGACACATTATACAGGGTGTCCCGTAATTCGTTTTACATACTTTGGGATATGATTCTTGGTCATATTCTAAGAAAAAAATTGTTTTAACAGTAAAGTCCGTTTCTCAAGTTTGACATCACTTTTTGACAATTTAAAAAAAGGCTAACTTTGGTGTACCCTGACCTGTGTTAAATTCTGGCAACCCTAAACCTATGGAAGCCTAATTTAAATACAGTCTTAAAGGTTGTTATTTCTACAAAAAATTGAGTCTAAAATTAGGTCTCTATCATCGGTATTGACAGAGATATCGAATTTAACACAGGTCAGGGTACACCAAAGTTAGCCTTTTTTTAAATTGTCAAAAAGTGATGTCAAACTTGAGAAACGGACTTTACTGTAAAAAATTTTTTTCTTAGAATATGACCAAGAATCATATCCCAAAGTATGTAAAACGAATTACGGGACACCCTGTATAAGGTACACGATTCGCGTAATATTCATACAGATTACAAAGGAAACCTTCGTTTTATTATTCTTTTAATAAGGAAGAGCGAATATTAATCTGATTTCGGTCCCAAAAAGGAGATCAACATTTTTTGCCAACCATTTTAACTCCCTGACGGTCTTTCTCCAGTTTTGCACTAAATCATCTCAGACGTGGTCTCTCTCTCTCTCTCTTCTGTGGTCTTATTACAATGTTCCTTAGAGTTGGAAGACTCGTGGGGAACTTACAACTGTAATCTGTCTTATTTTTACTGATTTTGTTGTTGCTCATGGAAAACAATAGTGAATTTTTGTATTCCTAACGTTGCTTGGAATCGCACCACCTGAGCTTAAGCAAATGCATCCTTCTTCGTGTGTCTAAGTGTCAAAATTCCAGTAAAACTTCGATTTCCTGTGTGCATTATGTTTGACATTTTGCTGAAAGCGCTATTCAATTAAGCACAACATAATACTCATGCGAGCATGTAACTCGATCTATGATAACCTCCTAACACGTTCCAGTGGTTGCCATTTGCGCCGCCAAGTCTAACACCTTTTCCTCTATAAGCACAGCAGGTGAACATCGAATCTATATGTCGCCTCATCCTGACCCCATGTGCGGCCTCCAATGATTCCGGGAATACTTTTCCCAGCTTCACTAACACCGCCGCCACACTCGCAATGTAACCCCAAAATGACGGATTAAGATATCCCCATGCGGAGGGAAAGTCTGAGAAAATCAAATTCCCCAAAGCGAACACGACAACACACTCACATGGCTTTTCGTCGTCGTGTATGCCCGTTTTTGGGATGTCGCTGTATCTTCCTAATCCTAACACACATGACTCTTCGCTCTGCAAATATCTCAAATTCTCAGATTTAACACAGAATCTCCATCAGCCGGGAGCAGCTCAGCTTCAAAAAGATGCTTCCCATTGCATCGGATCCGTCTTCTGCGTGCACACTGCTGTTAAAATTAAAAGACTATGTCAGATCATAGCAACAGATTGTCCACCAGATAATGGTCAATCGATGTATCTACAGTACTCGATTCATTCTTGCCTCTTTCTATTCAAAAGTGTCTCTTGTATATTATGGTTGAGGAGAGGGGCTATAAGTGTCACTTAAGGGTGTCGTGGTGGAACACAATTCCGCGTTTGGATGCTATTATTGTGTCGCCTCGCCGATGTCGATGACTACGACACATTTTCTGCCGCAAATATAGGTGCAAAAGTGTTTTTTTTTTTTTTTGCTGTTTTTTTTCTCAACTTGGCACCCCGTGATATCTTTGCAGATATTTAACGATGGTATTTTCACACTGAAACACAAGTACGGTCTATGCAACGTGATGGCTGGTTGTGGCACAAAGGCCGATCCTAAAGAGAAAGATGGTGAGCTCTAGATTAGATTCACGATATAGCCAGCAATAACTTTTGTAAATATTATGAAGTCGTTGATGCACAGCAGAGATTCGGCTTGGAGATGGCAGCCGTAAGTGGAGTGCCGCAACAGCTCATTGGAGAGCTTTAGTGTTCCCGGGAAAATGATGTAGTGACGATAAAATGGAATAGCCCCACTGATGAAATATTATATAAGGAAATGCCATTATTGCAAGATAGAAGCTACACATATGTCCAAGTGACAGTAGGTTGCGAAAGAAAGGAATCAGACGGACAACATAGGCTTACGCAAAACCTTGGATATGAATATTTTTGCACGGGCCCATTTGCACTGCTAAACTTATTACGCAGGTTCTACGATATTGTGTTCTATAGCATTTATGATTCGTCCGAATTCGTCCCGGTTACGGTTAAAAGCGTTTTCGAGATCGAAGCACTTCAAATACTAATGGTAAAATATTCTCATTAGAGAAAATGTCTTTGAATAGAAGAAGAACCTTAGAGATTTAAATTTAACAAAGCATTAGTAGCTCCTCTTGATACCATAAGTCATATTCAAAGAGCTAAACTAGAAAATATGAGCCCAGGAAACCTTTATTACTGTTGAATCGACCTCTGAGTTTTGTGTCGACACCTATTTGTAGATTAATGTGTGCGAACACTGCTTTATTTCTCTTTTCGTTGGAGTTTATAATAAATACCCAAATCGTTGTGATGAGTATTTTGAATATTAAACGAAGTTGCACTCTATCTTCTCTATAACCAATAAAAACAGAATAGGCACCAAAACACAGCCTTGTGGGGCCTCATCATTTTGAAATTCAATTCAACTCGATGTTTAAGATCTCTTTGTTTGTCTTAACTTCTACATCGCTAAAACTACATTTATAACCATTATATTGATTACTCGTAGACTTGTAGCACGTTCTTAAATAGGGTTCGAACCTCTGTCATTAAATTTTGGAGCAAACTTGAAAAAAAGTGTAGTAAATGCAAAACTACCTTAGTAGATTAGAAACAAAAAGAAAACCTTTACTTCTTCTTGAAAAAAAAAGGTTTTCTAAGTAAAGGGTGGGCCTTCCAATGTTTCCTTTTAAATTATAGCTTATTTTGACACTGACAGCTGGTTCCCATTCGAACTTTTGGCAAAAAGGTTGTCGCGGAACGAAAAAAGTTGGTCTACGCATGAACAAAGTTGGAAAATGCTGTTTTGGCCGAAATGGAGAACCCATCGCACCGCTGTATGCAAGTTTGTACAAAAGGTTATGCTAGTGGACAACTCCCAAGGTATCCGCCGGTCGTTCATAGACAGAATGTAACCGTTACTAATTAGTAGCAAATATTAAACAATTTTTTTAATGAGATTGATGACATGGACTCAAACAACCTCTGGTTCATGCCACCGAATGGCGTTCTATGCCACACAGCCTATGCCGCATTCAATTTTTGCACTCTGAATTGTCGAATCTTTTTATTAGAAATCTTGGCGGTATCAATTGGTCGACTCAGAGCTGCAATTTTTTTGTGAAGGACCGATATTATGTCAACAATTTGGAAACCACTAAATCACGTATATCGTTTTTCAAGAAGAACTGGCAACTCAAGGGAACCACACCGAGATGAAAAGTACCTTCTAAATTAGTTCAATTCGAACCTGCAATAAAATAAAATGGTCCTTGAAATGAACTTTGCACCCCCAATTGCTTTGTATTACTTCGATATTTATAATTTTTACCATTTCAATCCACAGTAGTCTGGAGTTTAAGAATCCAAAATCAACTAAATCGGAGCGTAAAAGTAGATTTTATGTTTTCTTCAAAAGTGAAGCAAATATGCTCCGATCGGAGCGAGGTTTGAACGCTGTTCTTATAGTCAACATCTCTTAGCTGGTCTTGTAGTCAACAAATGAGGGATTCGATGAGGTACAAGATACAAGTACATTCGCAGAACGGCAGAAAAATAAAAGAAAAATAAATGACGAACGCTGTTTTGTTTAGTTTGACTCTTAGAGTTATATGTACCGTTTAAGCTTATCAACACGCATGAGCTAAACTCTAGTTATACTCTGTAATTTTCCTATCAAACATTGAATAAAAATTAAGAAAATAGGGTGGCGTAAATGAGCGGGGTGCCCCGGGGCCTAGCGTATTTCTCACAACCATGCCTTAAGAAGAAACGGAGAGGAACTACTGATTGCTGCAGTTTTTGCTTCTGTTGGGATTCGAACCCCGAACCTCCCACGTAACAGTCAAAAATGCTAACCATCACGTCACGGGTATCACTCATCAAATCTCAGCAATTTGCTATTTTTAGATCAGATATGGAAATCCATTTCATTTCTTAACATCCGTCTTCAAGCAACCAAAAGTTGCTCAAGGAGAAGGTGTGCTCAGAAGACGCAAGTGACAAACAAGTGGAAGTAAACCACAACTTGTTAAAACTATCAACATTAGGATTTCATGGCTGAAACGTGCAATACAAGTGAACCACAATGCTCCGGCCTGAAGAGTGTCTCAAGGAAAAAGTTTTCACGAGTTTAAGGGCATTCGAAAGGAACTTAAACCTGTAAATGTCTTAAGTTAGTTACAGATTATTTGCTCAAAACTGTTACTAGACTTTTATACTTGAAAATTGTGGCCATATGTCATCGGATAAGATTGAATTATGTAAATAAGGTTATTAAAATGGGTTAACTATGAGTGTAACCCGGCCAAATCGAGCACTTGTTGAAGGCAATTCAACTTTGTCCTCAAATAAAACTAAGGAGCTGCAACGGTTGTTTGCTGTTTGAAACAACAAAACTTTGTAAAATATTGCACTGAGTACTGATACCCAGGTCTCTGTAAAAGAAAGCTCCTGGAGCACTTTGTTAGAAGTTATTGGGCTACTGGCCCTAGAAGGCGTGGTTGTAACTAGATTACCCGACCCGTTTGCAACAAAAAATTTCTAAAGACGAAATCTTATAGACCATTTTTTCCAGGTGTCAAGCGGTTGATAAGTAAAAATTGTCCACGAAGCTTTCTTGATAAATGCACTATCAATCACCATAGTAAACGAATCTTTCGTCTTATTGTAATTAATCGTCTTATTGTAATTAAATTGAAGTAACGTCCCAATCCTTCCATTTCTTTAGTTTATCTCAAGAGAAATATTAAAAGCGTCTTTCTTTTTCGTTGGGTTTGAAAGTAGAGGCAATTGAAAAATAAAAATCGGCTGACGTTCATTTGGGATGGGACACCTTAAAGCTTGAAACGATACCTACGCAGTAAATACTTATTGGTTTCTATTCTTCTTAATTTTTAAGGCGTTAAGTGCTTCACTGTCCCGGTCTAATAATTAACGGTTAACTTAAATGATTAAAAACGAATCTAACTTCCGAAGGTCTTCTTCTTGTCGCACATAGTGCAACTCCTTTCCAAACACCCACAATGTTGCTTGTCTTTGCTGTCGTTGTCGTGCTAAGGCAACATTCTTATATTCGATCGCAGTTTTGCAAAATCTGATGGTTGCCACACATTACAACATTTGTTCCATATGAGCATTGTCTTGGCATTAACACTCCATTACGGTTGAATGAAACATTAAATTGGAGGAAAATGAACTTCCTTCCCCTCTGGCGAATATAAAACGAAGATAAATGTCAACAGAGGACTCATTGTGCCAGCCAAATGCCACAAATAAAATAATTGCAAAAAAAAATGGAAACCCTTCCCAACTATATCTAACCTACTGCTGCTTACTGCAACACCTGTTTGACGAAAACCACCAAAAGTTTCCCTTCTTTTTGTCAGGCACTTGGGAAAACTTTGAGGCCAAGATGGCAACAGTATTCGGTAGAGGCAACAAAAAGTTTGCCGTCAAATGCCTTCGCATGTTGACAGTTACAACGGCAGCATCAGCAGCAGCAGCATCAGCGACGCGGCAGCTGCGGAGAGACACACGTCGTCGTCGCGTCGTCGTTTTCGTCGTCCCTATACTACTTTTTGAGTCGCATTTTCTTTACTTGACTCTGGGTCTAGGAGCTTAAGTAGCAATTTGAAAGTTTTAAGCAGATTTCACGAACATCTCGGAAAACCCCATCCCAATGGGGACGGATGTTATTTGCATAGAGCAGAAAAGTGTGCTCTCGGGCTTAACATTTAATCAAAGACTTTTGCCTGTAATTTTAATATTTAATTACTATTTAAATTAAGGGATTGAAAAGCAGCACATCCTCGCAAGCACATCACTCACCGGCAGAACAGGGATATAGGTTGGGTATATGTGTTCGCAAGGGGTGGCTCGGCCGAAGGGTATAGTGGTGGCGAAAACTTTCCCCCGTTTATTTTTTGGAGATTACCCTTGAATTTTGTTTGATATTTTGTGTAAATATATGCAGACGAACGCAAATGTCGGTTGTGGTTGTGTCAGATGCGGTCGTGGAATGTCTGATGATATCAAGTCTACAGACGAAAATAGTTGGAGGTTTTTGAAATGACAAATTACGTGGTTTGTATGAAATGAAGGTAGATGGTTGAAGTTTTGGGATGTTTTCTGGACTGACATGGTTGTGGCTATACAAAAAAAATGAAGGGAGGCCTTTTTTCGTTGTGAGTTTTTCCAATTTAATTTTGACCCTTGTTTTCAATCAAAAAATAATTCGAAGCGGTGTCTCCCATGTTCTCTTTCCGCTTTTTGTGTGAAGAAGCAACTGTATGTGTTTGTTTTTAGAAAATAAAGACTTTTTTCGATCGGTTGTTTTACGATTCGCCGGAACAAGCATCAGCAACCCTCTTTTGATGAAGCTTTTCGATTCTTGATGTGGATCTTAAATTTAACAGGGGGTGTATACCTATCACAAGTAATGCAACCCTCACAAGAATTTCTGCAGTTGAAAACAAAAATGCATTACATATTTGCAATGCATGCCGGGGATATGTAGGTATGTATGTATTGCACCTTAGAAAGAGATTCCAGCCAGCATATGCCTACAGTCTGTTATATTATTCGTGAAAGCGTTGAATGTTTGAAGTAAAAATGCTTTAAAGTTTCGTCTCTTCAGTGGGCTTTGATAAAACCCATCCTAGGTATGAAAACAAGTATTCTGCTTTTCTGTATATTCGAGATGCACCCGATTTGTCAATCAATAATCCTTGGGGGATGGAAAATTAGATCTCAGGGAAACGATTGTGTTCTCGGAATATGACATTGTAATAACTATCGCCAGGATGCCCTTTAAGCAACCACTGGCCGGTTCAAATTCTGAGGATTATATCTCGGATTTTTGACAAGGAAGTTCATCGGCACCCTCATCTTTGTAAGGCGATGATGAAACTGAAAGAAAGGCCGAATTAAGAGAAATTTTAATTGCAAAATAATTAGACAATTGAAATAAAATTTATGAACAGGATTTGAGGATAACGTGAAAGGCAAAAGTGAGAATTGATTAAGCGACGAACAGTTTGGTATATCGCACTCCAAGAAAGAACTGGTTCTGAAAGATTTGCAGTCTTTCTTTAGAAGTTCGGCCTGAACTAGTCCTGGTTCCTGGACGGATGGAACAAAAGACTAAGAGCATTTTGTGCTAACCTAAAGTCAAGGACAAAATTCTTTCTGCGGATCATCGATGATCTCTTACGAGTAGTGAAAGAAACTATTGCTTGCTATGGGGATTAAGGGATTAAAATTAAAAATTATTGCTTGTTGGAATTCAAGATAGGAAAACAATGCGTTGTGACAAGTCCTTTTAGGAAATTAAACGAGTTTTTTTTAAATCAAGTCACTAAGCCTCCATTTGATCTCCATTGACTGATCACTTTTTCTTCCTGCTTTTCAACCGGCCTAGATCTCTTCCACTACACAACTATTCTCTTTGTGGTTTAAGCGATTGCGACTTGCGTATTCTTCTTCTTTCACTTGTGTCTAATTAAGAATCTATTTAGAAAGGTTCGATTTTCTGAAGATCTCCGCAGCGCGGCGGTCAATTGAATCGTCAAACCGAAGGAGTACCTTTGCTGACGAGAACGACTGATGTGAATGGATTTTTATTTCAGTAATTACGCAAAACTGTCATCTGAAAAGGGGCAAACAGAAATCCCAGACTTGCGATTTGAGGCAATTTTTATCGATTGGAGTTGAAAAATTTTGTTGATGACCTGCAAAATGACTTTTCAACTTGAATTCCCTTATCACAGCTATAAAAAAGTTTGTATTGAATTGAGACAACAGCTACAAAATATATAATTGAACAATACAACTCAGAAATCCAAAAAAAAAATTCAAAGGAAACATTGTTGGGTCCATTTGGTCCCCTGGTCCGGTGAACACAAATCTTGCCGGGACGTATATAGGATAGTGAAGCGATGATAGCAGAACGTTGGTATATACAGGGTGTCCCGTAATTCGTTTTACATACTTTGGGATATGATTATTGGTCATATTCTAAGAAAAAAATTGTTATACAGTAGGTAATGTCCGTTTCTCAACTTACATCTCTTTTTGACAATTTAAAAAAAGCTAACTTTGTACCCTGACCTGTGTTAAATTCGATATCTCTGTCAATACTGATGATAGAGACCTAATCTTAGACTTAATTTACTGTAGAAATAACAACCTTTAAGGCTGTATTTAAGTTGAGCTTCCATAGGTTTAGGGTTGCCAGATTTTTATTTTTATTTAATTTAATTTAAGTGGTGTTCAAATTTTCTTCCCGAAACAAAGTTTTGACTATGAGGTCATTTTTTTGCAGAAAATACCTGATAAACATAGAGTTTCTTTATTTATTACAGATGAACAAAACAATAATAAAATAAAACCCATACATTTTATAATACTTGAAGAAATACAAAACGGGTAAAATTTAAAAAAAAATAAAAAAATTTTTTAGCTTTGAGGTTTGTTTGAATAAAACAATAATATGGCCACTTTAAGTAGTTTTTTTTATGTATTTTATACAAATACAATTATAACAAGTGCTCAAAGTGCCCTCCTTCGTTTAGAATGCATGCCAGAGCCAATTTTTGGACTTCATTGTGGATGTTAAACGAATTACGGGACAACCCTGTATATTGCTTGGATCATTATTTCCAAGGAAGCCCCTACCACAGGTGGGGGAGTTTAGTGAAATGATACCTAGTGATTTGGCATTCTTATATTAAAAGTGGGGTCGTTGCTAGTGATTAGCAAGACAGCGTGTTGTTGTGGCAGTTCGGGGGTTGAATCCCCAACTGGAATTGATTTTCCATACGCAACGCCTACGATTAAAGCGCTTTGAAAATTCCTTCTCACTTAGCATTTTGAGCATGTCCACCTGCTAACCCAGAGGTTCGAGGTTCGAATCCCAGCAGAGGCAAAAAAAAAATGTTTTTTCCCGGGTATCGCCTTTCGCGAGGAATTGGCAAGTCCTCCGTTAGTAAATTCATGCCATGAAAAGCGCTTTCTCAATTAGCCGTTCGGATCCGGCATAAAATTGTAGGTCCCCTCCATTCCCTCACAAGGCATGGTGGTGAGAAATGCGCTAGGCCCAGGGGCTCCTCGCTCTGTTGCGCCACCCTATTTATTTTTATTTTATTTACTTAGCATTTTGAATTCGATTAGGCATGGTTGAAAGAAATGTGTTTGGTCATGGGCCTCGCCTGGCTCTATTTATTTATTCATTTTACTTTCTTTTTTTTTTTGAATTTGAATTGAATTTATTGTCTTTATCAATTTTTATACAAAATAATAAAATAACAATTAGTGTTGATAAGCAGCGATAGCCACAATCAATAGTTCACAAGTAACTAGTGTCGAAAGCAGCGGAAGATGATAAAGTTAAAGATAATTAATAAATAAATAATTAAATGATAATAATTTAAAATAACATAAAAATGAAGAAGAAATAAAAATAAAATAATAATGATAATGATAATAAAAGTAATTAAAAAAGAAAATTGTTGGTAAGTTTAAAAGGTGATGTTTGGTAAATGACAAAGAACTCATATCACAAGATATATAAAAGTGTATTTATCTATAGATTCATCCAATCTGAGAAGTTCAACGGGTAACATTTAAGAGATTGTTAATTAAATCATAGTTCTGATTTAAAAGCCAGAGCTTAACTTTTTTGAGAAAAATGAACTCAATTCTAATTTCTCTTAGTGGGTGTGGTAAAGCATTAAATAATCTAGGTCCAATAGATGTGAAAAAGTTGAAGAATATCTGAAGACTGTGAGCTGGTATGACGGCGAAATTTTGGACATTAACTCTTAAATTATAATTCATGGAAAACCTATTGACTAGATATCCTGATCGATTAAAAAACAACTTCAGAACTTTATAGTAATAAAGGTGCTTTAAGGGTAAAATATTTAGTTTACAAAAAAGTTCAAAACTTCTACTTCTTCTATTTTTGTTACATATAAGACGAATGCCATGTTTTTGAGTTATTAAAATAGGGTTTAATTTATTATTGTGGGTACCACCCCAAGACACAATTCCATATGCTAGCTTTGAATTGACTAGTCCATAATAGATACTTTTAAGAAGATGTTATATGTAGAAGAATTCTATTTGTAATTTAGCTCTCGTGTCTCGTGTACT
The DNA here is from genome assembly GCA_949752695.1 of Melanostoma scalare. Lineage (NCBI taxonomy): Eukaryota > Metazoa > Arthropoda > Insecta > Diptera > Syrphidae > Melanostoma > Melanostoma scalare. The sequence goes on from OX456985.1 coordinate 3,640,759, forward strand.
AATATAAAAAAAAAATCAAATTATGATAAGAATTTGACTAGAGTAAAGCACTTGCGTATGACTTGTAAGCAAATTGGTTGCTGAATTATTTTTCCCATTTGCGAAAAAGCCGAAGCATGATTAATTGAAAAGACACATCAATCGCAGTATATGTAAATATAAATCGGAAAAAGGAATTACCTCCTTTTGTTATTTGTCTACGAAAGGCAGTTTTTCTTGACAAAAACCATTGTGGAAACGTTTATTCAGTGAAAAATTCAATTTATTAACATATTAACGAACCTTTTGCCTTTTGACGAACCTAGCTTTTCCTCCCACCTCAATTAGGTACTCACCTCAAATCGGGTGTCTCAAGTTAAGGGTTTGGTTTCACGGTATTTTCTTGCGGACGACTAGCCCATCGATGCTCAATAAACAAAATAGCATCCCCTCTTTTGTGTTTTACAAAACTTTCAAATTCGTGGTCTAAATTTCAAAATTTGATGACGATTTCATCAAATTCCAAGGTCCCCCTCAGACACGATCACAATATTCTACATCTCTCTTTGTTGCATGGAAACTAAAGATAGTATGATCCCACCATAACCATTTTGTTTGTTTTGTTTACTTACTTTATGTACGTAGCTCGATCTTATCACTCTTGAGTAATGTCCGTATGTGCCTGATCCGTGATTTATCCTCTTTTGTCATTGGGTGGTTTTGGTGACAAACTGAATAAGGCTTAAGTAGACCACCATCGAATGTTTGTCGAGAAGGTGTGTGTCTTGTTTTTTTTAACCAAAACGATCTTGATATCGATTTTTCTTCGTCTTTGACGTACTCTCATAATTTGGATTATTCAAATCAATCGGCTTAAATGGTTTAAGTTGGGTAAGGAGATCACGGTGTGTGGGATGCACTTTGTTTGTTGAATGTTTTGTTACCAATTTGTTTTGAGATTATTAATTTGTGATTGTGATGTTCGTTGGTGGGCCATAAATCTGATTAACTTGTTTTCTAAGCCTAATGACAAAATCCTTTGTTGTGATTTTAAATTTTCGTATTTGTTTGAGTGTTGGTACTCCAAAGTGAAGTTTGAGAGAATTTAGGTGGATAAGAACACATTTATTATCAATAATGAAAACTACTCACAGATCACATTACATGAGAATTAAACTGCCTCCTGCAAGAGGTGCTTGTTTTCTTCTACCACAACTCTTTAAATTCTAACTTGACTTCTTCAAACTAAAATATCCAAATACAGTTTCCGAATTCGATTGTTAATAAACAGATAAATTAACTGGCTACACCTACAGTAAACACTCAAGCAGCAATTAGATAAAAGACATGCATTATGAATCACTCGAAAGAAACACGCCGCTCCTCGTTGAGACAATCAAAAGTAAATCAACGCTCTGCGAAGTCGCCGGAAGTGAGCATGCCCTCGACCTCCAAACAGCATTTTGTTATCAAAAAAATGTTGGAAACATCGTTTTACAAAAGATAAAAAAATAACTCAAAAGAGTTTTCAATCGATAAAAGCCATTTGAAGCGTAACAGCATTTGTCAAAGATGTCTCGGCAGGTGTTGGTTACAGTTGTGGTTCTATGCAACCTCTGCGTAAACTTAGCTTCGTGTGGCTCTATATACGGTCGAATTGTCGGTGGAACGGTCGCAATCGATGTAAATTTTCCGTGGATAGTATCAATCCAAAGCTACGGAAAGCATGTTTGTGGCGGATCAATAATCAACAAGCGATCAGTTTTGACAGCTGCCCATTGCTTGAAGTACGCTGACCCCTCGCTATTGAAGGTGCGTGTTGGGAGTAAAGAGAAGTCTGCTGGTGGAACGTTGATAGCGGTTGACCGCATGATGTATCACCCAGACTTCAAAGCTTCCACCATGGATTTCGATATCGGAGTTATCCGTCTCGTTGAGGACTTGCAGTTTTCGCCAGTTGTAAGCGCTATTACTTTGCCAGCTTACGGTGAAGACGTTCCTGAAGGCTCCAACGCCATCGTCAGTGGTTGGGGCTACTTAACATCGTTCGGACCACAATCTGAACACTTGCAGTACGCTACTGTTCCAATAATCAACCAGGCGACTTGCAACCGTCTTTTTAAGGACGGAATAACCGATCAGATGGTCTGCGCAGGTTACCTGAGAGGTGGAATCGATGCTTGCACAATGGATTCAGGTGGCCCTTTAGTGGTGGACTCGAAGCTTGTTGGGATTGTGTCATGGGGGATCAGCTGTGCACTTCCAAACAAACCAGGTGTGTACACCAGAGTCTCTGAGCTAGTGCCATGGGTGGCCGACTACCTGAAGAACTTCCAAGAGACGTTGTAAGAAAAATTAAGAAAAAAAAACCATACGATAGTTTTACTGATTTTGTGTTGATGTTCCTCTGGTCAAATTCAATTAAAATGGACATTTCACGAATGAAAGGACAATGCCTAGCTGTGTTTTTTATTTTTATTTTTCATCAGAAAGCCATACATGGAATCTATAGCTTGACCGTTGTTAGTTGGTGGAACGAACGTATAAACGTATATAATTGCAACTGTGGGTGGAATGGTTGATGTCTTCATATAAATTGCATTTGGTCTGCAGTGTCTCTCTGTATGGTAGGCAACGCACCTGGTTCTGTCCATTTGTGTTTTCATTCGGGCTCCGCTCATTGTATTCGCTTTCTGGTATTCAGTGCTCTGTTTCTGTGTGTACTTTCCGATGGACTAATTAAGACATTCGGACATGGCGGTATTGTTTGGTCAAGTTGATTGCTTGGAATTTGCATTTTCAGAGTGGGTGCGTGTGCTATCTACTTTAGTCTGCACCACCAGAACCCACTTGTCTAAAGAGAGCGGCAAGACAATGGAAAGGCGAAGCCAGGAACTACCAATCTGGAATTTTTAGCTGAGCTGATATAGAAGAGTTGTAAGTTGATATTATTTTTAGACAAAAACATTGCATCGAACTGTTACTGTAATTGTAAAAAATTAACCGAAAGAGCAGATTTGCGGGTTTTTTCTTTTGAAAATCGGTGATTGGTTTCTCATTCGATTGCGCCTCGCTGCAACTACGATGGGAGCTTTCTTTAAAAGATATGACTATGCAATTTGCCTAATGCAAATTGCTGAGATGAAAGTTGATAGCTGTCTTTGCAGCGCAGTTGTTTTTCTTTAATAAAAGCCGATTTTCTTGTAAATGGCTTCTATAATTTCGACGGAATTTTATATACAAAACGTCCAAAGTTTTCTTCAAAAAATTCGGTATCAATATTTAAAAAATAAAAATTTTTGAACATTTTATTCATTTAAAAAAAAATTTTTTCTTTGAAAATTTCAAGAAAAAAAAAATTTTTTAATTTAAAAAAAAGGAACGACACATTGTTTTTTTTTTAATGTTTTGCCTTAATGTCCAATATACTTGATTTTGAAGAAAAAAACAAGTTTAAAAAAGAGTGAAGCTTTGAAAAAAAAAAAACTATACCAACGATTTCGAAGGACCATTTGGACCTCAGAGCATGTTTGAACACTCATAACTTTTTTGTTTTTCATTTTTTTTTAAATAGGATTTTTACTCAGTGAACAAAATTAAATTTTTTATTCATTTCTTAAGTTGAAACGATTATCAGATGCTTACAGATTTTTCTGCGATTTTTTTTGTGAAATGAACCCGTCCACCCGAACTGGGGTCCATTTGGAACCCACTACTGAAATTTTATGAAAAATCATATTTTTTCTAATAAATAATTATTTTATATCAAAAGCAGCATAGTTTATGCTTATAAGGATCTAGTTTAAAGTTGTTGGCAGTTCCGGCAGACATTTAACACATAAGGTTCTAGTGTGGCAAGGGCAACAACATCTGCCACATCAATCGCAGGTGGTTCTGGTTTTCTTGTCGTCTGCTCTTGGGCAAAGGTGACATCTGCTTCTTTCACAAGAGAGCCTTTCTGGGACTGTAGGTAATTTTTCCTGAACTCTCCCCAAAATACAGAGAGCATCCAATGCAGATTTTCCAATGCCAGATTGTGTTGCAGGTTGTTAACGGTTACTCAATTCTGACTCAACCAGTTCCTCCGCTAGTTCGATGAGTTTTTCACTTCTGAAAAAATTTTTGTTTCTTCTAGACGTTCAATACGTTCAATACGTCGTCAAATGATGACAGTTGTTAGGGCTGATACGTCCAGTAAGTTGTAGAATACAACCATCGGCCAGCGATTTGTTTGACGTGCATGAATATATTAAGACCATTTGGTCCAATACATCGACTCCACCTTTGGTGCGGTTATAATCCAGTATCATGGCAGGTTTACTTTGACGACCGGAAGGGGCTTTCTCGCAGTTATGTTGTGTTGATAGCAATACCACTTGTTTGTTTGGCTTCGGAACATAACTCACCAACTCCATTTTTCCAGAAAATCCAAAGACGGATAAGTGGACTGGACGATACTGCTTTTTGTTATTGACCTTTACAGGCTCATTCTGGTCATCAAGAACCTCTGTTATCGCCGTTTACTAAATTAAATCTCACATTCAAATTCATATTTCAATTTCATATTCAAACTCATATTTCAATTTCATGTTTAAATTTTAATTTTAATTGCCACCCTGTTTAGCTTTGCCAATTCGCTTTGTTGTAACTGAGTCTATATAAAAATCTGATTTGTCTATGTACATACATAGTTATCTACTAACGAGGTAATTCTTTTTAAGTCAGTCGATAAAAGAGAAGCATAAGAGCAACACAAATAATTTTAAAGCTGGTAAAAGTGTCATTGAATTAAAGTTGATTTAAAATAAAAACCTTTATATACTTGCTAACAAAATTTGTGTCAAGTCTTTTTCTTGTTGACAAAATTCGACTCCAACAAATCTTTAAAATTATTTTTTCTTAATTTTATAACCTGTTACTTTCGTGCCTGTAAAATGCCACCAAGAAAGAGCAATCGAAAAAGCGGCTCATCGATATGTGTAATGTGCAGTGAGGGAGAAACGAATCGCATGGTCCAGTGCGATAGCTGCGACAAGTGGTGTCATTATGAATGCTGTGGGGTTGACAGTGGTGTGGCTGAGGTAAGTTGGAGCTGTGTAAAATGCCTGGAATTGCCACCAAATATTGCTGAAACTGTTCAGCGCGAACAACATACAAATAATGTGCCAGGATTTATACTACAGCCACAAGCATATTCATCTCCGACCACACATCAAAGCATGTCTAGCGCTCCACCAGCTGTGATCGAAACATCGGGTGCTAAATCGAATTTGGGAAACTATAATTTTTCATCATTTCCAGAACCCGTTAGCACAAATCCAACGTCTTCAATTCCAGAACAAATCATAACGGCACCCTATATAGCAGCTAGAAACACGGCGTTATGTACTAACGCAAAATCATATAGTGGAATCCATTTTCCGTACGCAAGTATGTGCACAAATACACCTACGATGACGACATGGTCTACGATTCGTAATTCGCCTGCAACATCCCAAGGTGCAATTCCTAAAACATCGCAAAATAATTGGCAACTACACCGGCCGGCAACAACGTCATCGCAACATGAATATTCTCGAATGACAGCTGAACCAGCGCGACTTTCGCAACATGTCTTTCAACAAATGACAGCTGACCCAGCAACATTGCCAAATAACGTTGACATTTCACAACAGCAAAGAGTTTTACAATTGGAGATGTTGGAAGAAGAAAGAAAAATGCATCAGATTTATTTGGAGCGTAAATATCAAATATTATCCAATTTAGATGATTGTCCGACAATCTCGCCAAATAATTTTTCTTTTAATATGCCTTTAGCTAACAGAACTCACAGTCCAACTCAAATTCAACTTGCTGCCCGACAAGTACTCCCAAAACAGTTGCCAAGCTTCAGTGGTGACCCCGAAGAGTGGCCACTTTTCTTAAGCCATTTCAACCATAGCACTGAGTTAGCTGGATACAACGACGCCGAAAATTTAATGCGGCTGCAAGCATGCTTGAAAGGAAAGGCACGAGAAGTTGTACGCAACAAGCTCCTTCTGCCCAGTCTAGTTCCAGAAATTATACAAACTCTTAAAATGTGTTTTGGACGGCCGGAGTACATCATCGAGTGCATGATTGAGAAAGCTAGGAAAATTCCTCCACCAAAAGAAAAATTGGAAGGCATAATTGAACTTGCAATGTCGGTAAACAATATTTGCTCTACGATGGAAGCCTGTGAGATGTCGGCGCACCTTAACAATCCGATGCTTGTCAAGGAGTTCGTTGATAAGCTGCCAAGTCAGTACAAGTTGAGCTGGGCTATGCAGCAAAAAGACGCTCATGTTCCTTGTGTGAAAGCCCTTAGCAGCTGGCTATATAACATCGCTGAGGCTGCTAGCCAAGTTGTGTCACCATACTCGACATCGACAAGAAAGAGCGGCGTGATGAACACCCACACCGAAGTTAAGCAGCACCAACCCAATCTATCAACTTGTATCGCCTGCAACGGATCCGATCACAAAATTTACAAATGCGAAGGGTTTAAAAACATGACCTACAACAAAAAGTGGGAAGTAGTCAAAGCAAATAAATTGTGTCGCCAGTGCTTGAATTCTCATCGCCGTAAGTGCTTTCTGACTCGAGAATGTGGAGTTGACAGCTGTAAGGCGAAACACCATCCATTGCTGCATAAATCAGCAGCACCTGTAAGTCAAGAAACCAGTCAAGTAAGTTCAAATGAAAATTTTTCTAATTCGGGTGTAGCTCTAAACACTCACAGTGATGTCGGCGAGGCTGAGAAACCTCATTTTCGTATCATCCCGATTCGTCTTCACTGTAAGAATATTTTCATAGACACGTTTGCTTTTCTAGATGAGGGTTCGTCAGTGACTTTGATGGAAGCAAACATTTTCAAAGCTCTTGGGCTTTCTGGTGTTTCCGAGCCTTTATGTTTACGCTGGACAGGTGATACTACTCGTGTCGAAGAAGAGTCAATGCGAACTTCAGTCGAGATCTCAAATCAGATGAGTAGCACGAGACACATGATTCACGGCGTCCATACTGTTGAAAAGCTTTCACTACCAAAACAGTCGCTGGACATGAAGACCATCACACGGGACTTTCCCTACTTGAGTGGTTTACCTATTCAATCGTATCAGGATGCTCGTCCGACCGTTCTTATTGGGGTGGATAATTGGAAGCTGGCAGTTCCACTTAAAGTGCGTGAAGGCTCACGGAACCAACCCATCGCCGCAAAATCTCGATTGGGATGGACGCTACTGGGATGTATCCCCAACAGTCAACAATCATGCCGTCTCAACTTTCACTCGTGTGATTGTGTTCGAAGATCTGATACACTTCACGAGGAGATGAAAGCATTTTTTACCCTCGAATCATCGTCAACCACCATGTGTTCAAACGAGGACCAAAGAGCTCTACAAATACTGGAATCTACGTGCAAGGTGTTGGATCGTAGATACGAAATCGGGTTACCTTGGCGCTTCGATAACCAGAACATGCCCAGCAGCTACAAAACCGCACTTAACCGAATTATGTGCCTAAGGAAGAAATTTGAAAAAGAACCAATCCTGAAAACCAAAATGCAAACTGAAATCGATAACCTCATGGTGAAGGGCTATGCGAGAAAGCTTGACGCGACGGAAGTAGCTGAAACTAGTAATCCAGTTTGGTATTTACCAATATTTGTCACCGTAAACCCGAATAAACCGAATAGGGTTCGGCTTGTCTGGGACGCGGCTGCAAAATCTAATGGACGTTCGCTAAATGACTTTCTACTGAGCGGACCCGACCTTTTGACATCACTGGTAGACATATTGTTAGCCTTCAGGACTGGTCAGGTGGCCATCTGCGGTGACATTGCTGAGATGTTTCACCAGATCAAAGTGAGGAAGGAGGATATTCACGTGCAACGGTTTCTATGGTGGGATAAAAACGATCCACCGCATCAGCCTAGCTGTTATGTTATGAGTGCCTTGACGTTCGGGATGAATTGCGCTCCATGCATTGCGCACTACATCCGCAATAAAAATGCCGACCAATTTCAACAGACTTACCCTCGCGCGGTGGAAGCCATCAAAAGCTACCACTACGTTGATGACTTTATTGACAGTGTCAATACTGAGGAGGAAGCCCTGCGCTTAGCAAACGAGGTAAAAGCCATCCACTCGTCTGCTGGTTTTAATTTACGCAACTGGATGTCAAATTCTCGCTGGGTTATCGATCAGCTTAACAAAAACAACTCAACCGTACAAGTTCACAAGGACATAGGGTCTACGGAGAAGGTACTTGGTCTATATTGGGACCCAAATAACGATGTTTTTAAATATACTTTCAGGTTCACTCAACTGAAACGCAATATTCTCAATGAGCAAATAAGACCAACAAAGCGAGAGACTTTACAAGTTTTAATGTCAATTTTTGACCCCCTCGGGTTCATCACTTGCTTTACAATTGGGTTGAAGATTCTTTTGCAAGAAATTTGGCGTTCGGGTATTGCGTGGGATGATGAGTTGAACGACGACCTGTACCACAATTGGCTTCAATGGAAAAAATCTATACCAACAATAAAGTGTGTCGAAATACCCCGCTGTTACAGTCAACTCCTGGCGAAGTCAGAAAATATTCAAATCCACACGTTCGTGGACGCAGGGGAACACGCCTACGCTGCAGTTTGCTACTTGCGGATCGAATGTGAAGGCGAAGTTTCTGTCACCCTGGCTGCTTCAAAATCAAAAGTAGCACCGCTTAAGCCAGTTTCCATCCCGCGGCTTGAACTCCAGGCAGCTGTGCTTGGTATAAGACTGTCTGCAAAGGTACAAGAAATTCGACGTTTACCAATTGTATCCAGATTCTGGTGGTCGGACTCGAAAACCGTCCTCGAGTGGCTGCGAATGGACCCAAGGAAGTTCCAGCACTTCGTTATGTTTCGAGTTGGAGAGGTTTTGGAACATTCCAACGTAACAGAATGGAACTGGGTACCTTCGAAACTGAACACCGCTGACCTCGCCACAAAAGTACGTTCGCAGGTAGACATCGAATCGTGGTTGACAGGACCGAAATTTCTAAGTTGCGAAGCAAAACATTGGCCAACATGTGACGACCTTGGACCCGTCGACAATACCGAATCTAGACATCATCTCATACATACCATATCTACGCGTTCAGCTTCGATTGACATAAACGTGGAGTATTTTTCTGAGTGGAGACGATTATACCGTGCGTTAGCTAATTTTCAGCTTTATATCGAAAAACTTAAATCTACCATCCGGAAGAAGACTACTCCTAAACAACTTACATTTGAAATGCTGCAAGATGCCAAGAAAAATCTCTACAAATCTGCAGAGGAGCGAATACAGCCGGGAAATATCGAACTTAGAGCGCGGTAAGATTATTGATAAAAATTCTAAACTTGTATCCTTAAACATTTACCTAGATGCTTCGGGTATACTAAGAACTCAAAGCAGAGCTGAAAACATCAATAATAAACCTGATGCAATAATCTTACCGAAAGATCATCATGTGACATTCCTCATTGTACGTTCCTGGCATGAGAACCACCACCATGTATCTCACGAAACCACCATTAACAGCATTAGAGGGCATTTTTACATTTCAAAACTTCGTGTACTTTACAAATCGGTACGGAAAAGGTGTCAAAAATGTAAAAACCAACACGCATCACCCATGGTTCCTCAGATGGCTTCCCTACCAGCCGCAAGGTTAGCGGTGTTCGAGCGTCCTTTCACATTTGTGGGCATCGACTTCTTTGGTCCCATTTCAACCATAATTGGTCGAAGACGTGAGAAGCGATGGGGAGTTATATTCACGTGTCTTACCGTCCGCGCTGTGCATATAGAGGTGGCACACAGCCTCGATACCAGCTCATGCATTATGTGCATTAAAAACTTCATATGTCGCCGCGGGATGCCTCGCGAAATCTATACCGACAACGGAACGAATTTTAAAGCCACGGAGAAAATCTTGTGTGACGAGCGTAAGAACATCAACTTCTCAACTATTGCTCAGAAATACGATGACCTGAGATGGAAATTCAACCCGCCAGCCGCACCACACATGGGAGGGGCCTGGGAAAGACTCATACGATCGATTAAAAACACTTTATATAGCATGGGTCACATGAGCTTTAACGACGAAACTCTGAGAACCGCGCTTTGGGAGGTAGAGTTCCTGATAAATTCTCGTCCACTTACATTCGTTTCTCTTGAATCGTGCGACGACGAAGCCATCACTCCGAACCATTTGCTCCTAGGTTCATCAACGGGGTACAAGCCTATTTGCGAAGACAACATAGACCTGCGACAACGTTGGTGCCAAACTCAGGCATTTGCTGATAGATTTTGGCAACGGTGGATAAAAGATTACACGCCTACGCTTACACGACGGGGAAAGTGGTTTGCCAAGCAGCCTCCAATAGCTCCCGGCAACGTAGTTATCATCGTTGACGAAAACCTACCACGCAACCACTGGCCCAAAGGAGTTATCGATCGTGTTGTGATTGCGAAAGACGGACAAGTCAGGAGAGCAGTAGTGAGGACTCAAACCGGTATGTTCGAGCGGCCGACGAGCAAGATAGCCGTTTTAGACGTCGATAAAACTGAAGGTAAACTCGCTATACCATAGATCGTTTACAAGGGGGAGAATGTTATCGCCGTTTACTAAATTAAATCTCACATTCAAATTCATATTTCAATTTCATATTCAAACTCATATTTCAATTTCATGTTTAAATTTTAATTTTAATTGCCACCCTGTTTAGCTTTGCCAATTCGCTTTGTTGTAACTGAGTCTATATAAAAATCTGATTTGTCTATGTACATACATAGTTATCTACTAACGAGGTAATTCTTTTTAAGTCAGTCGATAAAAGAGAAGCATAAGAGCAACACAAATAATTTTAAAGCTGGTAAAAGTGTCATTGAATTAAAGTTGATTTAAAATAAAAACCTTTATATACTTGCTAACAAAATTTGTGTCAAGTCTTTTTCTTGTTGACAAAATTCGACTCCAACACCTCCTTCGCTACAAAAGGTTTAGGCAAATCTCTTTTGTTTTTCCAAATCGTGCCAAGAATAGTGATCTTCTTATCCAGCAACATCAATGCCAAATCCACCGACACCGACGTAAAGAAATTATCAATAGTGAGGTTGCGTCCAGAATTGAAATATCATCAACGAAATCACTTCATCATATCCATGACCAAGTCTTGTACTTTGGTCAGAGCTACCAGTGTAGATAGAAAACTTCAGTGGATAGCCCGTTGAGCTTTCATTCACCTATCTAAACTTCAAGCCATATTTGGCAGGCTTGCTTGGCATGTATTGGGGAAATTCAATCCTTTTTAGGTCATAAAATTGTTTGATGACCTGAACAAACTGAAATAATGACTATTTTTTCTTTTGATAGGCATACCTGACAAGAACATTGATATGCATGAATATTACAATCAGTAAATACGTAAAACAGACATCGAAAGGGATAAGCGGGAATTCCAGATTAGCGAAATTATATATTATTAATAATTTCCATCGTTTTTGAAATTGAAAAATTTTATTGATGACCTCCTACATACCTGCATAATGATACTACTTATATTTCTTTATCACTGCTATATGAAATACTTAGAAACAATTCATACAATAGCCAGAAGAACTATAACTGAACAATATAAGACAGAGATCAAAAAAATTTCGAAGAAAAAATCGTGGGGACCCTAGCTCGGGTGGACACGACTTTTGCCGGTTCGTAAAGGAAAGTTAAGGAACTTCTAAGTTCAAGCTGTTTTTGTGAATGTTTCTTGAGTAGTCAAGTCTCGAAGTTTTTGCGTTATTAAGGGTCACTTTTTGTGTTTTGATAAAATCATTGCTTTTGTAAGATCTGAGTCCAGTACTGAAAACCGAATGTGTGAATCTGTTTAAGTTTTTGAAAAAATGGAAAAAATGGAAAGACTTGTTTCAGAAAACCCATTTTTTGGGGTATACTTATGAAACGTGTGGTACCCGTGGTGCGATGGTTAGCATGTCCACCAGCTAACCCAGAGGTTCGAGGTTCGAATCCCAGCAGAGGCAAAAAAATGTTTTTTCCCGGGTATCGCCTTTCGCGAGGAATTGGCAAGTCCTCCGTTAGTAAATTCATGCCATGAAAAGCGCTTTCTCAATTAGCCGTTCGGATCCGGCATAAAATTGTAGGTCCCCTCCATTCCCTCACAAGGCATGGTGGTGAGAAATGCGCTAGGCCCAGGGGCTCCTCGCTCTGTTGCGCCACCCTATTTATTTATTTTACTTATGAAACGACTTTTTCATTTGCTTCAAGAGGTACACATGCCAGTTTTACTGCATAAGACAACACCAATAAAAGAGGTGTACTTAACATGTTACTAATAAAAGTTTTTTTATTAACTGTGTGCAAATAAATCTGATAGCATGCGAGAAAAATATAGTATAAGAGAAGAAAATCTGTTCAGAGAATAAAGTCAGGAGAAAATAATAAAAAATTTCGTTTTTTTTTTAAGCCTTAACTTACTTAAACTTAAACTTAACTAAGCTAAGAAAGATTTTAACATAGAGTTTTCAGTATTTGATTCAGAACTAATAAAAGCAATGTTTTATTAAAAAAGGAAATACCCTCAGTTATGCAAAATTCTGTAATAATTTTATTTAAAAATTCAATTGATTCTTTTTCAAAATTTAGATTTTTAGTCTTGGCTACTCAAAAATTATTCACTTGAATTAAGAAGTTAGTTTAAGAAAAAAGTATTTAGTTTAAAATCACTAGTCGACTTTAAATAATTTTTTTTTGTATTTTAAGTCAATTTCTTATAAAATTGCTTCTCCCGCCCAAACGGAGGGGAATAGAGCCCATACAGTTTTTCTTGTCTCAATGCAACCAACTTATCCTGGGCTTTTGTCGCATCTTATGGAAATCACCCTCCTATACACGAAATAATATTTTGGGTGTAACTACCCCCCCCCCCCCCTTTACTCGCAGATTAATAAACTTAATTATACGGCGCGGCGGCGTACTTTCAACAGCTGAAGTCCTAATACTTGGCCTCCAGTACATCTAGGTAGGTGCAGGTAAATTAGTTTTCCACCTTCTACTCTCACCAGCAGAAACCTGGAGCTTGAACTGTAAAAAGATCCCACGAGAACGTTAAAGTCTCTGTCACAACGGTCTATGGCATGCTCGAATGTGTCATTGTGTATGAATCCAGCTTTGAATCGAATCTGTAAAGTCAGTTTCCAACGTTGGATGGTTACATCCCTCAAATTCAAAAGTTCAGACCCCACGAAAAACAAAACTAATGGAAGAAGAAAAAACATATTTGTGTAGCACTTTTTCTTTTCAGTTGCCTGAGCCATTTGCCTTAGGTACATTTCCCAAGCTCATTACTGTCATTCCATTCGCCGGCGCCGCGCCGCTGCCGTTCAACCCAGAAACTAGTGGCCCATAAACTCTGTCCCGAAACAATAATAACTATTTAAAAAGCAGTGAGCAAGTATAGTGCTCCGCTATTATGGCATCCGCACTTACCAAAATTTATAGCCCCAATTGCAATAGAGTCCTGCATCCTTTCTAGCCCCCGATGTCTATATGCACATTCGTATTCTCAGTGTTCGGGGTTCATTCATTCAATGCGGAAGTGCATGGTAAATGATAACTCCAATTTCCTCATTGGCGAGGAGAGTTGAGTGGCCCCAACAAAAGGCCTTGTGTCCTGATTAGCATAATGCACATTGCAAGGATCGAAATGTTTTATTTTATTTTTCGTTTTTCTTTCAATATGAGGGAATGTGGTGGGTGTACTCGTATCTATATAAGCCATGCAACAAAAGGACAGCAGCAGCAGCAAACCAATGGGGTGTGCAAAAATTGCTCGTGAATAATTTCGAATCGCGCTTGTGTGTTACGAAACAATTCGAAAAAGCAGTTGAAACTGTTGTCTCGAACGTTTTTGTCAATTTTATTGCAATTTCAGCATTTCACTGTGCCTCTGTGTATGGGACACAAATAAAAGGGGACTTTCCGTACCAGAGCGATACGTGGCACTGGGACCCATGCCTGACTCGATTAACTTCCTTTTGTTGTTTGTCAATTCAAATGGCACAGGAAGTTTGAGGGTAGATAGTGCAAATGGCTGTGCTAGTTGGGGATGTGCTCGTAGTTTGTTCGATTCAAATTTTTTGTCACCTTGATGGGCTGGAAACTAAATCAATTGACAACTTGCAAGGGCTTTTAGTCGCGTGTTTTAGTATAAAAAGCAAAGTTAGCACGACAGTTTTCGCGTGCATAAGTTTTGGTTGTCAGTTAGTTTTTTTTTTCTTTGGTAATAAAAGAGAAGACAGCAAAGTTTAGGAAAGCAAAGTTTTTGAAAAGAGGGTTTTCAACGAAATCAGTGTACTTGTAGTACCAATCACTAGTGTGTAGCCGACAAGTGGGAGAGGTCTGCTCACTTGTAGATCTCGAAACTTGCAACAGCGTTAAAGGAACAACTGGCTTCAAGGAAAACTTGCATTAAAATTGTTATTCTAACGCCTTTAATAGGTGCGGAGTATGTCGATCAAGATACCATGACATCCTCATTTTCCTCCTCATTTCCACCTCATCAGATTGTCCTAAATCTATCACTCTATGTATATCTACGATTTTGAAAATGTGTACCTAATGGTTAATGAGAAGCAACGAGAAAAGGATGCAGACATGACGTTACAATGATAAGGTAAAGAAACAACATGTTTTGGGAGTTCTGTCTCCCGGTCAAGGGAAGTGACATTTTATTTCAAATTTTATGTAAAACTGTGACGATACGTCACACTTTCTCTACCGCCACCGAACCACCTACGACTCACCCTACGAGTTGCATCCTCTAGCAAGCTATAATATCGGCACCAAGAACTAATGTACGCAACCACTTGAAATGGTACACATCGATGCAGCGAACACCGAAAGCCAATCGAATACGCAAGTACACTACGTGGTTGGTACACATTACTACTCTGGTCTCATACAAAAATAAATTCGACTAAGCAGCGGCAGGTACACTGCTACTGTAGATAAGCACGAAAGGCGAGCGTGTGCATGGCTGGTGAGGAATAAATATTTCACTCGTCCGGTATACCTCACATCTGCTCCCTACCAGGAAATTTATAAGTAGAAGTGAAAATTTTGGAAAAAAGCAGAGAAGAAACGTTAGCTAATGATTGACTGTGACAATCCTGGCAATACCACTACAATTACTATCTTTGATATTCCTCTTCTCTGCTCCCCCGAACTCCCTTGTGAATCTACTGGAAAGGTGCTTCCTAGCAGAGGCCGCCAGTCAAATTCTCAACACATTTGGAATTAACAGGAAAGGTGCTTCCTAACAGAGGCCGCCAGTCAATTCCCCGCATTTGCAAAGCACATTTAAGCATTGTGACTATTAAAGTAGCCCAAGCCGTCTTTGTAACCGCCAACCATTCGAATTAACGGAAAGGGTGCCTCCTGAAAGAGGCCGTCGGTTAATTCCTCCGCTGTGGTCCTACTATAGCCACTCCTCCCCCCCTGTTGTTCGTACAAGCGTCGCTCCTTATTTTGGACGACGTTCCTAACTATAATTATTTACTCCATTACAGGAGCGCATCTAGCACTAGGCTCGCACCGGCCAAACTAGTCACTGACGATATCAAATTCCCGTGCCGTCCGAGAGCAAGATAAACAGCCTGTATTTCTTCAGCCGAAGGAAAGACGCCGTCCGTCCTCAGTGCCCCGACCGTATCAGGCCAGCGAGCCTGCACCGTGATCCGCTCACTTGTATATTTTGTTGAAACCAAGACCAATTAATACAAATATTGTAAAGACTCATCTCTTGTCTATTTTTCAATAAATAATAAATCAGTTTGTAATTCATATTTGCCGTGTCTCGCCTCGTTATTTAGAAGTTGGACTGCCGCTGCCCAAGTTTTCGAGCTTCCTTGGGGAAAAGCCCTTGACCCGCTGAGTTCTGCCGCAGCTGGGAATAAAGAAGCCTCACAAAACGAATCAATAGCACTATTGCTTGACGAATCTCAGCGAGCGCGTGCCGCACAGTGTCTGAGCCAGCAGTTCTTGTAGTTACAGGTGTCTTACCAATTGATCTGCTCGCAACACAAAAAGATACATACATAAAGGAAAAGCAGAAATCAGAGTGGAAGCGGAGAACACGGAAGCAAAAACGTTTACACTGCAGAAGTGGCAAGAACGATGGGAGTCGGAAAGCAGAGAGCGCTTTACTGCCAGACTGATCGGAGACCTAGGCGAATGGAGTAACCGGAAACACGGTAAAGTGGACTGCTAGGTCACAGAGTTCCTCACCGAACAGGGTAATTTCGAAGCTTTTCTGCACAAGATTGGATAAAGATAAATCCCTTCGTGCCAATACGGAGGTTTGCAGACAGACGATGCTTATAATACATTGTTCGTATGCATTAGATGGGAGTCTCTCCGGAAGGAAATGAACCGAAGTATTGGAGAACTCAGCCCAAATAAAATCATCCAGAAGATGCTGAGAGACAATGAGAGTTGTAGGTGAATCAGCATGGATCTGACGCAGGCTCTGAAATTAAAGAAACAAGAAGATAACTGGAACCCGTTACCTAGTCACGGATCCCCCCTCAAGTGGTACGAGAGGTGGAAGTGGCTGTCAGCCAATGAGTACATTGCCTGACACACTAAGGCCGCAAGGGCCCGTTGTGATTGGCACGAGGGGAAATCAGCAAGAAACTTTTGGAGTTTAAGCCGGTATGCCAAGTTTAGTACACCTTGGAGAGTCCGGCACATGGGGAAGAATGGATACAGTATTTTTCCAAAAGCAAATAATAAAAGAAAAACGTTTTTGGTGTGTGATGGTGTGAGATGCTCCTCAGAAATCTTTGCACATGCTTTCCAATCAGGCTTCCTTGCAACAGCACTAGCTTGTGAAGATGATGAGGACACGTTTCACTGAATCTTCAGAGACGCATTTCAACATTTCCAAAACTATTCAGATGGCTTGATCAGTAAGAACTCGTACCTCAAGGCTTAGCATTGGAACTGCATTGAACTAATCGCAGCAAATTTCATCTTACTAACGCAGCTTCTTCTTCAAGCGATCTTCACCGCGCGTTTATTATTTCGATTCAAAATGAGGTTCCTCTTAAAAAAAAAAAAATGAAAGGCGCTGTTGATAAACTTAGGAATGACACTTTCTCAAGGACGCGAAAGTGGTCTCTGGGCAACAATATTCATGCGAAGTTGGTTCTTCTTTGCCACCAATTTAATTTATAAAAAGCTGCGCGTGTATTCCATTCTTAAACGTCTTTTGTAAAGGACATGACTAACAGATGCTGAACAGCCCAAATAGCGCTGTTAATAAAAAGCTCAGTAGCATTTGATATCTCCTAAAAGGTAATTAAAAAAAAAAAAATAGTAAACAAATCGAATAGCTCTTTCAGCAATTCGGTAAGCATCACCCCAGAGAAGCCCGTGTTGCCCACAGACACAAAACAAAATCCAATCATCATTCCGCACTTAATTACCAGCAAAGCGTTCCGAAGTATCAACATCCGCGACTCTCGAAAAATCCTTTTTCAAACAAAAGACAATAAAAGTAAACCCTTTTGCCATGATGATGGACTTTATCCATTACATCCTTTTCAGCACAGCAGCGGCAGCATAGCTTTTCCACTCCCTTTCATCTCACGTTGTGTCCAACACAACATCATGTCCTTACAGCTCCAGCAATGCCATCATTAACCCGAACATGCCTTCTCCAAACGCCGATTAAAGTGGCATTCACTTCGTCGTCGTCACAAAACGCTGTTCGGCTACGCTGTTACTGTTTTCCTATCCATTCCTCTGAATTCCTTCAGGCCATTCAGGACCTTTTCATTCTTGTGGGGGTAAATAGCTTTTTGCCGTTCGCGCTATTGTATTGTGTTCCAACAACAGCAGTTTTATACACTTTTCTCGTCCAGTTGGACACTGTGTGTGTGTGTATGTATGTGTAATTAACTCGCTATCCAATCGGCATAGAGTAGTGATGGTACGGATACAATCACCCCCGATGATTAATGACCACCCCTATAAATCATATTCGCACGTGGATCAGGGGTGGGTGGGTGTCTTTCGCTTGTTCGCCGGTGGGTAAGCTGAGCGTTTGGTTCTCTATTTTTTGACACTTTTAATGCCCGCCAACACAATGGGATTTTTATGCTGGCAATTCAGTCAATCCCCGAGCATTTAAGTGCAGGGCTGGGGGTTACAACCAAGCGTTCACAGAACTATCACCAGCACAATGGGTGGCACAAGAAAACACTTTTACAGGTGTTAAGTAGGATTCCAGGCGAAGCTTTTCTCTATTTATGGGGTTTTTGCACTGCTTCAGCTAAAATGTGTCTGATCCAACCAACATACCCACCTTACCTACTGATGTTATAAGAGAAAAGCGGCTCCACGGTGATGGTGATGGCTATACGAAATTCGGATTGTGTATCCCGTTGCATGTGGAGCTCAACGTGAGGATTAGGGTTTAACAGGGAGTCACATAAATTTTATTGTTTTAACGTCCAACTTCCGGGTAGAGTTGGAGTAGCATTCCATGCGACAGCCGGAGAATGTTGGGGGAGCATAGCTCCAGCCTCCAGCATCCATTTCCAGGATGGAATTATGATTATCGTAATGAATATCTACTTGTGTGTGTGTGTGTTTTTTTTTTATGTTTGTGAGCTATTTGCATGCGTTTTTTGATACGCTTTATTTTTCTCGCTTCAGAAAGGATGTTGAGTTTATTTTGCATAAATATTAATGCAGTTGCAGGAGTATGTATTTATTTTGTGTCTCCTGATCTGTGTCGTTATCCTTTCTTCCGGTGTTAATGCACTGTAGTTCCGTCAGCAGGATGTTAGGACTTTGAAATGAAACCAACTAAAGAAAAATAAAATTGAATTTGTGACAGTAGCTGTACCTACTGTGGCAATTAATGCAAAAGGATATGTGTTTCGACTCTCTGAACGCATCCTGCATGACTGCTTCCTTTCTTTTGATCTCAATGCAGGTGGATTGTATGATTTGATTTTTGTCTTTTTGTTTGCATCTATCCTGCTAAAGTTAGAACGGGAGTGTCGAGGCGTGAGGACGACAGAGATGCGATACCAGATATACACAAAGTGCAATTACGCTAATCGAAACGTGTCCTGTTTGCCAGATTTTGCGATTGATCAGATTTTGAATTTACGTGACTGCCAGACCGCATAATGAGGTGGATGTTGGTTGTCTTGCCGTTTCCTCTCTCATCTTGTATGTGTGTATGGTAGAAAAGTTCATTAAAATATCCACAACGCACAACACAGCACAAAAAAATTGTTTCGTTAATTGAAAATATGTTTAACGGTGATTGTTTAATTGATGAACGAACGGGGCGTGAATGCTAAATCAGCTTTACAAACAAAGTTTTCACGGATGATGGAGTCAAATGGTAATGAGGATTCACGTGGATTGATTTTGATGTCCTAATAATTAGATTGTGGTTTTTTCCGAGAAGTTGCTGAACCTAAAGCCCCATCTATATTGGCTTTCTTTTTTAGTCGAAACTCAGAAACATGTTATTCGTCTTTGAAATCAAGTTTTGCATATATTATTTCTATTTTAATAAATTTCTGCATTACACTAGTGATCCGCCTGTGAAAAAAGCAGGGTTAAATGCATAACTGTCTAAAAAATTTTTTTAATTCATTGAATTTCTGATCTTTTTAGTTTTGTTTAATTCTAAGTCATTCAGTAGAACATTCGCCAATTTAATGTTTTCACAGTCCAGTAGTTTCCATCACTACCCGTGAAATGAAACTGTGCCACTGTTTCTTTACTCCCAAAAAAGGGAGACTCTCACGTTTTCGCCAGTTGTAGAGGAATAAGCCTCCTTGACATCCCGTATAAGATCTTATCGAATTTGGTAGAGAAATCACCGAGATATTTGCTGTCGAAAAAGACTTTCGTCAAGACGATACGCTTTCATCCGATTTCTTTAGTATTGTTGCGCATATATGAACACTGCCGCGTTTTGGCGCATCTATGAACACAGCCGCGAACGATTTGACAGATCTTTGCTGTCAACCTAACATCTATTTTTCTTCTCTCTCTCGACATTCAATTTGTACTTCTCGTTGTAGAAAGCCGCATGGGATTTTTCCCAAAATAAAGAATTGTCATTTTAAAGCAAGTTACACTTTGTTAATCTTTTCTGGTTTTTCTAATCCAAATTTAGCTCGTCATCTATTCGTTGGGTTTTCCCGAAATACGTAAAAACGTAACATTGGTGTCAGAAGTGGGATACCCAATTCGATATGGCGGAACATTTGGCAGAAAATTTCGAACAATTGCTGACTAAAGTGAGTCTTCTGTGCGCAAGTGTCGAGAAGCAGAGTGCTGCTATTGCACACATATCGCAAGAACAACAGCGACAATCTGATGAAATAAGAACATTGAGTGGAACCACTTTTGCAAATAGAGTCTTCGAGTGTTCTACGCCCAATCGTGATCCCGCACCAAATGAAACTGTCGTCGCCGCCGCAGAACCTACGGCTGATAAAGGCGCAACAAGTGCAATGGATCCACAACTACCGTGTGCAGCTCACTTGTCTCCCAACATTGGTGTCCAGCTACCCCATTTACAAATGTGTCCCCGTTTACCACCATTTGACAGTAGTACGACCACATGGCGCGACTACCAAATACAGTTCTACATCATCGCTGAAGCCAACAATTGGACTTCTCAACAGAAGGCGCGTACGCTAGCAACGTTACTTCGTGGGGAAAGTGTGTCAGTACTTACTAGCTTAGATCCTGTTGAACGTGCCGACTTTGATAAGTTGACTTCAGCTTTGCAGCTTAGATTTATGTCTCAAGAAAAACATATCTCACATGCCACTTTTCGTTCTAGGAGACAACGTTTCAACGAAGATATAGGTGCTTTTGCTAGTGATATACGGCGGTTGACGAGGATCGTATTTGGAGACTGCCCAGCACATGCCCAAGAGCGTATCGCCATGATGCAATTCATAGATGGCATTTATGATCGTTCCCTACAAGAAATTGTTAGACTCGCTGACCAAAAGACATTTGCTGAAGTTGTGGGTAAAGCTGTTACTGTGGAATCTGCTCGCCATGCTACTCAGGTGGTTCATCAGGCTCGTGCTGTTGAATTACACGAGGAGGCGAGAACATCAACGTGGCGTGGTCACGGCCGGTCGAGCCAGAATAAACGCAATGAAATGAAAACAGTTGATAAGTCGGGAAACGATCACATGTCAGTGTCGAGGGGTTAACACTGACATCAGCAACTCAACCCCAAATTTATAATGTAATATCTGAAAAGTTTCATCGCGGATATACTGTTCCTATGGCTATTGGTAATGTGACCTGTAAGGCTTTAGTAGATACTGGATCGTCTGTTACATTGGTAAGTCGATCCTTGGTCCCTTCCAGTGTTTGTCTCCGTCCTGGAAACGTAAGACTTCAGACTTTATGCGGTAACACGTTCCAAGCTACACATTTCTGGCCAACGACTATTACATTTGGTCGGTTCCATCGACGTGTTAAATTACTGGTGGTTGATGAAATCTCACTTCCCACTGGTTGTGATGGGATATTGGGTGTAGATGTTCTGCAAGCTAATAAGTGCATTTTGAACTTTTCTTCTCTTCAATTGCAAATTGGAGGAGAACGCATTCCACTGTCATTTGAGGGCGCTGACGAAAACATTGTGTCAATTCCAGAAAACACAGAACGCATTCCACTGTCATTTGAGGGCGTTGACGAAAACATTGTGTCAATTCCAGAAAACACCAAAGTGAGCGGGTGTGTTCGAGCGATCTATCTCCGAACATCTCAGAACTACGTCATTCCACCACGAACTGAGAAGATGATTTCGACAGCTGCTTCCGCAAGTAATATTTCGGAGGGAATTGTGTCCCCAATCAGACATGAACTACCGAAAGGATTGTTAGTGGCCAAATCAGTCAGTAAAATACGCGATGGGTTGGTGTTTGTACGAGTTGCTAATGTGGCAGATCACTCTGTGGTAGTAAATGGCGATACATCAGTCGCGCTCTTTGAAGAAATTGAATGTGTGAACGAACCCTTACTTGACAGCCATGCTTTGCCGGAATGTTTGGCAGATCTGCTCGTCAGGTCGGAAGAGCAGATCGCAGCAGAACATCATCAATCTGCCAAAGAGCTGCTTTTAGAATTTCGGGACATCTTCTCCACTACACCCGAGGATTTAGGTAGAACTAACGCCGTTCAGCATCGCATAGACGTCGGATCGGCCAAACCAATTAAACAGCCACCTCGTCGCCTACCATTAGCAAAACATGAAGAATCACGAAGAATCGTTAACGACATGCTCCGTCAAGGCATAATCGAGCCCAGTTCTAGTCCCTGGGCTTCACCAATTGTGATGGTAAGGAAAAAGGATGGATCAACAAGGTTCTGTGTTGATTATCGTCGCTTGAACCATGTCACCGTGAAAGACTCCTTCCCTCTGCCCAGGATAGACGACACGTTAGACTCTGTCGCTGGATCGGTGTGGTTCAGTACACTAGACTGTCAATCTGGTTACTGGCAAGTGGAGGTACATCCTAAAGACCGGGAAAAGACTGCTTTTGTGACAAGGGATGGCCTCTGGCAGTTTACGGTAATGAGCTTTGGACTCACGAATGCCCCAGCCACATTCGAACGGCTGATGTCCAATGTACTGCGAGGGTTGCCTATGGAAACGTGCTTAGTTTATTTGGACGACATCCTCGTCCACGGTAAGACTTTTCCACAAATGTTAACTAATTTGCGCTCAGTTTTCAGCCGCCTAAGAACTTCAGGTTTAAAACTAAACCCAGGTAAATGCAACTTGTTTCGGAAGGAAGTACGTTTTCTTGGCCATGTTCTAAGCAGCGAGGGTATTTCTCCGGACCCTATTAAAATTGAAAGTGTCCGCACCTGGCCAACACCAAAGAATCTTTCGGAATTATGCAGTTTCGTGGGACTTTGCACGTACTACCGTCAATTCGTACCACAATTTGCAGCCGTGGCGCGCCCATTACACCAGCTGACTGAAAAGAACATGGCTTTCAAGTGGAATGACCAGTGTGCAAAAGCTTTTGCTGAGCTGAAAGACCGCCTTACATCATTTCCAGTTTTGGGCCACGTTCATCCGGGTGGAGAATTTGTACTTGACACCGACGCCAGCGACAACGGGTTGGGTGCTGTACTGTCTCAACAGCAAGATGGAAACGAGAGGGTCATCGCTTACTTTAGTAGAGCGCTCAGTAAATGTGAGCATAACTACTGTACCACTCGTAAAGAACTTTTGGCATTGATCAAAGCCGTCGAACATTTTCATGTGTACCTTTGTGGTCGGGAATTCCTAGTGCGAACTGATCATGCGGCATTAAATTGGTTGCTGTCTTTTAAAAACCTTGAGGGTCAACTTGCGCGTTGGATGGAGCGCCTCCAACAGTACCACTTTAAAGTTCAACATCGAGCAGGTAAGACTCATTTGAATGCCGATGCACTGTCCCGTCGTCCGTGTGCTGACGCTAAACAATCGTGTAATCACTGTGAAAGCAAAGAGAAACGTCGCTGTTTAGATGAAAAACAGGCAGTGGTTAATGTCATCCAATTAGTACACAGTGATTTTAATGTTGAGAAGCTTCAAAGTGCACAAAAGTCTGATGAAACACTTTCAAGAGTATTGGCATGGGTAACGACGGGAGCTCGAAATGATTGGAAGGAGATCTCGAGTGAGAACAATGTTCTTAAAGCGTATTGGTCACAGTTTGCCAGTCTTAGCCTACAAAACAATCTGTTAACTAAGAAGTGGGTACCAACCAATCAACAGCAGCCAGAGCGGCTATTACCCATCATACCTCGAGCGATGATTAGTGAAACGATAAAGTTGTACCACGATACACTTTCTGGCGGACACTTCGGTTCCAACAAGACATTTGGAAAATTGCGATCCCGGTTTTATTGGATTGGGGCCAGAAAGGACATAGAACGCTATTGCATCGAGTGTGACGTCTGCGCATCAAAGCGAGGTCCACAAAGAAAAACTAAGGGAAAGTTGCAGGTTTATTTAGCAGGCGAACCATTTCAACGTGTTGCCGTTGACGTTCTAGGACCATTGCCAGTCACTAAACAAGGCAACAAATACGTGCTCGTATTAATGGACTACTTTTCTAAGTGGGTGGAAGTTTTCCCGCTAGTAGATCAAACCGCCGATACCGTCGCAAAAACGTTGGTCTTCGAGGTGTTTTGCCGCTATGGAGTACCACAAGAACTTCATTCCGATCAAGGACGTAATTTCGAATCAGAGGTGTTTCAGAATGTAATGCAGATCATGGGAATTCGAAAAACTCGTACCACACCGCTTCACCCTCAATCGGATGGACTTGTGGAGCGAATGAATCGCACTATTCTCCATTACCTTGCAAAATTTGTTGACGATAAGCAAGACAACTGGGATGAGCTACTTCCGCTCTTTGCAATGGCTTACCGATCTGCACATCAAGAGTCAATAAAAGAAACCGCATTTGCTATGCTGTTTGGACGTGATATGCATCTCCCTCAAGATCTTGTTTTCGGGACACCACCACATGTCGATCCGTGTCCAAGTCGCGGATTTGCCCAACAGCTGCAGGACCAACTAAGAGAAATTCATGAGCGAGCAAGAGAGCAGATGCGGCAGTCAGCTAAGAGAATGAAAAGCAGGTACGATCTTACATCAAATTTTTCTTCATTCCAGGTCGGAGGTTTTGTCTGGCTTCATAACCCACGAAGGAAAGTAAGAGTCTGTCCTAAACTACAATCTGATTGGGATGGACCATATCGGATTATGGAGATCCTAACGGACGTAACCATCAAAATTCAGAAGTCACCACGATCAAAATTTAAGATTGTGCATATCGATCGACTAACTAGTTACCGTGGGAACAACACCAATGCCTGGCCAACCGAGAAATAGCTTTCAAACGAACGAGCTACAGTTCAAGAAGGGGGGAGTGTTGCGCATATATGAACACTGCCGCGTTTTGGCGCATCTATGAACACAGCCGCGAACGATTTGACAGATCTTTGCTGTCAACCTAACATCTATTTTTCTTCTCTCTCTCGACATTCAATTTGTACTTCTCGTTGTAGAAAGCCGCATGGGATTTTTCCCAAAATAAAGAATTGTCATTTTAAAGCAAGTTACACTTTGTTAATCTTTTCTGGTTTTTCTAATCCAAATTTAGCTCGTCATCTATTCGTTGGGTTTTCCCGAAATACGTAAAAACGTAACAGTATCATTTTTGAATAGCTCGTTCGTACAAATTTCAAACGCCAATACCAGAGGAATAATCTTTCAAAAGTCTGTACAATACTTCGCTATGCGCAGACTATGTTAACGTTATAGGAAGAAGCAAGTCTGATGTCATAGGTGCTTTTGCGAGCATTGAAATAGAAGCGGCAAAAATGGGATTGATGGATAATGAGGTTATAACAAAGTACATATACTGTGTCGTCAAACAAGGACAGCAAACATCGACGAATTGTAAAAAACGTTACAATAGACAGACATGACTTCGAGGTAGTACAGGAACCGTCTACCTAGGATCCACTATAGAAGAATAACTCTCGCCGCAACAATTGCTTCTTTGGCCAAAAAAGCAATTGAGTATTAAAACTCTCTCTGGAAAAATCAAGGTAGCCATTTGTAGGACCCTAATCATCCCAGTCCCGCTTTTATGGCACGGAAGCGTGGACTTTATCGAAAGCGGATTAGGAAGCTCTAGGTCTTTTCTAAATAAAAGTACTTCGAGTGACCTTTGGTCCTGTATGCGAAGACAATGTGTGGAGAAGAAGATACAACAACGAGCTGTATGAGGTGTATCGCGACATGAACATAGCTAAGAGTAGGTACGTCTTGCGATGCTACGATGGCTGGACCATGTAGTTGGTCATCAACGCTCTGTCTCGACTGGTTTTCGATATCACATTGCAGGGATTTTGCGGAAGGGGTTGGCCTTGCCATAGGTGCAAATAAATCGAAGAAGATCTCAACCAACTTCGAGTGTAAGACTGGAAAGAAATCCCCCGAAATCAAAGTCGTTATCGAAAGATGTTGGTTGAAGCTCAGGTTCACCCCGACCTTCAACGGCCATATAAGTAAGTTATCTCGTTTTTCTTAATTTTTCTCACTGATCGATTAGATTGATTTATTTGAGTTTGGAGCTTCTCTGCTGCCATATTGAGTGCAGTAGACTATAGGTTTTCGAAAGCTGTTTAGTGCACTGGAGCCTGGAGGTACATACTTTTCCGGGTTTTATTAAGCAAAATGAATAAATTGAGAGTACTGAAAAGCTCGAAGAAAATGTGAAAAATTGAACGTTGTTTTCTTTTATTATTCCAGAAAAATTTTCTAGATCGGGACACCAATGAAAAAATCAATGCAATCATTTTCATATTGACGTTGTTTTGTATTCGTATACTGATTTCGGCTTAGTTATGAACTAAGTAACTGATTTGTATAAATTTCTCTGATTACGATTCTGATGCTAAATTCAGAAGAAATGTTTTTTTTCAAAGACTTTCTTTTCATACTGTTGGGTCTAACTTATTTAAAGTTTTGTTCGTTCAAAATTTCTAATGTCAAAAACACACGCTGGATTGTGTAAAAGTTTTTAGCTTCCCGTTCCCGTGTGAGTATGGCAATGAAATATATTCTATATAACTGAGCTACTGAGGGATAATCTGAGATCGTCAAGCAGTTTAACGTGTAAGGTGTAACGCAACGAAATAGATCCGGCCCAAGATCTTAAGCGGTCGAACGGCTTGATTTCTCTCAACGGAAAACAGATTAGTGCGACGAAAGGTGTCATCACAGGACACTTTCTTATTAGAACACATGCCGCAAGGCTAGGAGTAGTCTCAAACGATGTTTGCAGAAGCTTATGGATGAGGAAGAGGAGGAAGCTTCTTCCCACCACCTCGGTTCATGCCCAGCCTTAGCTCACAAACGTAGGACACACCTATAGGTTTGTATTTCTTTGATTACTCAGTGATATTACTCACATCGACACCCTGCGTCTCTCCCGCTTCATTGTTAGCTCGAAATGGTTCCATAAGGATGAGGATACATTAGATCCATTGTGCTATTACAATGGGCCCAACGGTGAGTTGCCGAGCCGAGCCGAGCTAAAAGCCACTTCAACGTTATGTGATCTACTGGGGTTAAAAGATTTTAAGAATAATTTTTAAGTCCCTGTTCCTATTCCCGTTTCCAATCCTTTTGAACCTTACTCTGCTCTTCGAGAATGAAACAAATATCTACCTACGATTCCAATAATAAATTTATTATCACTCTCCAATAGTCGTTTGGAATCGGCTGACCTCAACCATTCCTTGACAAAGGCAATGGTTGAGAGCAATGCTCTAGACTCCAGGGCTCCTTGCTCATTTGCACCATCCTTTTTATTTTTATTTATGTTAATGAAATTGATTTGCGAGCAGGAAAGCTCATACATGTCAAACAAAGTCACACTACTTGCGTCATCTATTGTATAACACAATAGTGCTGAGTCGAAAATATATAATTTTACTAGCCTAGCCAAAAACATTTTCAAAATCGACGTGATATGTACAGCACACTCTAAAAGCGACACAAACGAAAGTTCTTAAAATCAGTAACTTTATTTCTCTGGGTTTTCCATCCAAGGGAGCAAGGCGTTAAATCCCTTCACACCATCACATAAACAACTATAATCTATGCACTGTGTTAGCTCAACTGCAATTTCCTCAGCTAGTAATGGACCATGAAACTGCTTATCAGTATTCATAAAAAAGAAAAAGAAAAAATAACAACCAACGGCAACCACAAATATCTCTCCACAAACAACAGCCAAGTAAAAAAGAAGACATGAGGAGAAGAAAAAAATCATCATTAAACCTTCGCTATCAAGTAAGCTCCCCTCGCATTTTAATTGACTCGTTGGAAAGTCAATTAAAAAAGCAAAACAGCAAAATGAGAAATAAAATGACTTTATTATTTCAATGGCTGCCGGACGACACGGAACGAAACGAAACGATATAGCCAAACCATAAAGAGTACGACGTAAAGAAGACACGGCGGTAATTATCGCACCATTCCGTCTTATCTCTAGATTCGATACATTTTTTCCATTCACTATTCACCCCCACCCTCATTTTGCCGCATTATGAGTGGCCGTATTGTAGTTCGTAGGTAGGTATATAGGGGTGCTGGATTTTATTGCCCACTTTTTCCTCGCTCGATGTAATGTAATTAAAAGAAATATCTACAGGACACTATAAAGTTATCACGAGTGCCGGTTTCCAATCGATCGGGAGTAATTAACGAAATGAAATATTTTCTCGAGATAGGGTGACGCTATCTTTTTTTATATCCACTTCTGCCCCAATATTATAGTATAAGGGATGATGACGACTTGACAGTCATAGTGCCACTCCAGTCGATTGACTTTGTGTGTTGGGGGAACTGCAATTAAATTAAATTAAAATGTTTTCTTTTAAGTAGTCTTATTTTTTTTTATTCTCTTTTTTTCTTGCTGTTTTTCAATGACTCCGACTTTGTACGAGTATCTCTTGAGCATTAGATCCACACTTGAGTTGTGTTTGTGCCAACGGAAATAATTAATTTCTTATCAGTTATGGAATGGCTGTGGAGTTAACAGTGAATGTACTCTACCGAAAGTAAAGATAAATACGTAATTTTTATCTTTCGAATTTCGTTTCATATTTTTGGAATAACTCAAGTGCGGAGCTATGATGCTGATGGGATGTTCGAATGACAGAAGTTAATCAACTGACGTTCTTTTGGAAAAGGTTTTCGTAGGAAAGTTATTCATCTGATGTAGTGGGTCTAGTATTTGACTTGGTAACTTGAGAGAAACGTGCCCAAAAAGCAAAGCAAATTATTCATCTTGTTATTGACTTTTAATTTCTTTCACTTTGCTTGGAAAAGGAATAAAAAAAATTAAACTGTGAAAGAGTTGGGTATTTGAAGTTTTTTTGCAGCAAACAATTAGCGGTCACTACTGTGTGCATTTGAGCTGTCGAGTGACGTAGATATCACGTGGCAAACGGGGCACTTCATCTGGAGGCAATGTTGTAAAAACTCTACTGCTATCCGTCTTTCTCTTGACGATTGATAGTAACTCAGCTTACTTCATATAGAAAGTCTGTGCTTTAAATGAAAGTCCAAGGTTTTTAAAAATATCCCCAAACTTAGTTTTCCAATCCATACCGCAATTATGAAAAAAAAAATCTAAGAAAATGCAGGCAGCATCAACTATTTTTACTTTTGTGACACAAGGCGATGAATTGTCAACTGATCAGCAATTCAAAAAATTCTAGAATCTTGAGGAGTTACGCTGACACAACTTTTCGAGATCCCTTGACAGTTCGGTATGTCGTTAAGTTTCTGTTCAAAAACCTTCCGGAAGAAAGATTATTTTTAAAGCAAAAATTCAATGTTGGCTAAAACTGCTGTCAATGCGGAATATCAAATGGCTTAAGCTGAATATAAAGGGTGTTTTTTTTAGAGCTGTAGTTTTCAAAAGGAAATTAAAGCGCATATAATTTAATGCTAGGGTGAAGAGTTTAACTTTAATGTGGGCAGTGGCCAGCCGAGAGGCATATTTTTCTATCTCTTTTCTGCAGTATTTGGAACCGTATGTCAGCAATAACATGCAGAGTATTCTCTTCCAAGGCGTCAATCGTCTCGGCAAAGACAACTTCGCATAACGACACCAAAAATAGTACGGCGGTGTTAAATCGCCCGGTCTTGGAGATAACTTACAGACTTAGTCCTCCAAATTATGTATGAATCGGCGTCAACAGCGATCTCGCTTCGAAGCAATTTACGTAACGTACACGGTGCCCAGTGGTCGACCGACTTCAATTCTTTCACGATAGCAAGCCGATCTGAGCATAAATCAAGTGACAGCTGTCAAAAGGACCAATTTTATAGGCAATATAATACCGCTTTCCATTGGATGAAAAGAGCCGTCCTGGAGCGTCCAGCAGCACTCCCAAACCGTTCCATTGGTGCAAAAAGAACGCTTCTCATGATTCTGAGGAGTGACAGCCGCTTCTCGATAAAGAAAGAATCGATTCAAGAAGCACTAACAAATGTTAGTCAAATGTCAAAAGAAAATTTTCTTCTAGGAATATTTTTTAAGGGCCATGGGTGTTTCCCTCACACAAACACAATTACGTTAAACTGAATAGAAAAAGTGCAGGGTGTTCCATTGGTTTTTAAAATGAGTGCTTCCCCGAGTAAAACTAATGGATAGTGTCATAAAAAAAGTCTTGCCAAATTGAAAGCTGTACGTTTAAAAAAAAAAATCATTTAAAAATTTCAATCACTAGACGCTAGCTCCTTTCGATGAATATTGTTATGAAAATAATGTTTAGTCGTATTCTCTTCCTCATAACGCTGTTTTGAAGCCACAAAGTTCCAAAATACATAGCGCGTAGCTTTTAACGCGTCAAACAATTCCTTCAACGGTAAACCAACTTTGAAATTTTATGAAGGTAATTGATATGCTCATAAATCCTCATCCAAGTTGTTAAGAATTCCAACGTGTTTTTTTTTTTGTCCGAGTCCGGGTCAAAAAATCTCTGGATTTGAACTCAAAACTCTTACTTTTGGAGTGAATGGTGCTTATTATTTAGCCATATGCAGTCCTCATCACTTGGTCTCAAATGTTCCAAAAATCTATCCTACCGCTTCAAGGATTTTGGAAAAGGCCTTTTTGAAAATGATGTGCTTTCGGGTGCTCGCGATGTTTCCTCGGCACTAATCAGCCAAATTGAACTCATCCCTGCACTAAAATCTGATACGTTTAATTTAGTATTTAGCGGAATGCATCTTCCGACACTTTTTAATTACTTATCAATTCTGAAATTTCGGTTCTATCAATAATTGCTATAAGCTTTATGATCCTGCTGGTTTGCCTGCGGAATTGAAATCATTGAAATGAAAAGAAATCCTAAATTCTAATGCAACAGATTTGCAGATTTTTCAGAACAAGGTTGGAAATATTTTAGTTGATTTTGCAGATACTCAAAACAATTCCATTCCTTGTTGGGTTGAAGTTTCTCCTTGGAAAACTTTACAGCTTCATAGTTTCTTTGATGCCTCAGGTTTATGCTGCAGTACCTTATTTTCGAGTACAGTACAATTACTCAAAATCTTGTTATTGCGATAATATTATAGTCTATATCTAAAGTAAAGCCTGTAGAGTTGAACTTAACCGATTGTAACTTCAGTTCGTTGCTCTCATAGAGTCCTCCTTGCTCAAATCTGTGTAGGTAATGGTAATTGAATTTGAATTTGAATTTATTATCTTTATCAATTTTTATACAAAATAATAAAATAACAATTAGTGTTGATAAGCAGCGATAGCCACAATCAATAGTTCACAAGTAACTAGTGTCGAAAGCAGCGGAAGATGATAAAGTTAAAGATAATTAATAAATAAATAATTAAATAATAATAATTTAAAATAACATAAAAATGAAGAAGAAATAAAAATAAAATAATAATGATAATGATAATTATTGACGTCTGATTTCCAGAAAGCTCGTCATAGCTGTTCTGTGAGCTCATCGATACAAATTTCCCAAATTAAATTCCAAAATGCTGAATCTTCCCACAATGGTGGACAGTGGGAGGCAGGAGTGATAACGCTCAAATTAGAATTTCAAAAGATGGCTATAGATAAACAAAACAGCCCTGATGACTTGTCAGCACAAAGTATGTACGAACTTGCAGTAATAGTAGTAGTAGTAGTGTGTGACTTTATTTAACAAAATTAAAGGTTTTTTGTGGTTATTTTACAATTTCACAATTATGGCATGGCTTTTGCCGTCAGCCAGAAAAAAAAGAGTATAAACAAAAATAAATAAATTAATCAATAGTATTACATAATGTAGATTTTTAACATTTTCAAGTTATGTTTAAGTTTAATTAATAAATTAGCAAATAAGTCGTTGATTCGTTTTTAATTTTAAGGAGATGTTTTGATTGGTTGCTGTACAGAAGGTAGGATTAAAATGCTTCATTCAGGATTTGGTAACGGTATCTCAGCGCTGTTTTTACGTAACTGCTTAAAATGTTCCAATCCGGTCCATTTAGGATTTCCTTGGTCTCATCTACAGTTAATAGGTTTTTTCCCCAGTGTTGTCTTCTGATTACAGAAAGAATTGGGCACGTCCGTAGGAAGTGGAACACATCTTCTCTAACTCGGTGGTTACAGAGAGTACAGTCCGTCCTCTGAGCTATACGGTCGATAATTAAGGTGCAGTAACTCTCCTCTTGTTTTGAATACAGTTGAAATAGTCTCTAGGTTGTAGCAATCATCAAAATAATTGTTTGATCCAAGACTGTGTTGTATGCGTTTGTACATACTTCGAGTCTCGCTTCGGTTTGCCAAAACCGTAAATTTAGAGAAGCTCTCCTATTCAATCTTAGCAATCAGCACCTCAAAGCTACGTTTCCAAGTCTCCGTCCCGTTTTCCAATAACTGCACATTGTGTGTCCGCTCCCAAGTTCAGTAAAGAACTGAGTTTTTTGGTTGAGTAGATGCCTTGCAATGGTTCCAGGAAGGCGATGAGGGGGAAGCTCAGTAACTTTTAAAATATAATTGAGTTGCATCTTGAGTGAGAATATATACAAAGGCGAAACACCAGTCTCCAGTTGTAACATATACGTAGGCGTGTTTTCCGGGAGCCAGAACATTTTTTTTATAAAGTACCTCAACAACTGTTCTACTTCTTCATATTGGAGGAACCCCCAAACCTGGCAAGCATAACACATTATGGACCTCATTACGGCTTCGAAAAGTTTGTATTTGGTACTCGGAGCTACATATTTTTTACCAAGTACACCCTTCCAACTGCAATTTATTGCCTTTTTTGATTCTATCAGCTTAGCGCTCAGGTGTTTTTTAAAAGACAGCTGCGGTGTAAGAATAACTCCAAGGTACTTGTATACTCTTTTACAACCTCCAGGTCCACATGTCCCCACCTCAACTTCTCATTTACTGTGTATCTATCTGTTCCATTTCGGAAAATCATAACTTTTGATTTGTTAGTATTTACCGTTAGGCTCCACAGGTGACAGTAAGATTGAAGCTTGTTGATCATCATTTGTAACATTTCTGCAGATTCTGATAATATAACGATATCGTCTGCATACATTAAAGCCTTCACGCTGGTGCCAGCAATGTAGGTAGATACCACCTGGTAGAACTGATGTCAAATCATCAAGGAACAGGGAAAACAAAAGCGGACTTAATAGACAGTCTTGCTTAACTCCAGACGTTGCGTTGTTTGAAACCAAGTAGACCCTTCGTTCCCGTCCCATACCGCCGTCTTGTTGTTTTTGTAGAGGCGTTTTATTGCTTTTAGCATTTTGGAGGATATTCCTAGGGAACTGAGCTTGTAGAAAAGTGCTTCCCTGTTGATTGAGTCAAATGCCGATTTGAAGCCGACGAAAAAAGCATATAATTTCTTTCTCTTATCCAAAGTTGATTTACCGATGCATGTTAGTGAAAAACAGTTGAGTATCCTTTCCTGAAACCCGCTTAGAACTCGCTCAGTAAATCAATTACTTTCTACCCAGTTTGTGAACCTGTACGAACTTGTACAAATGGAAATACCCCGAAATATGATTTGGAAATCGGAGATCTTGAAATTTAGATGAACTATTACTTTCCAATGAATTCTCAAGAGGCATCGTGGATCCGTTGTGACAGTCCGCGTAATGTGTTTCAAAACTCAGTATGTATTTGACAACTCCGTCAGGCGTTCTAACTTCAAGTCATGAGTTTTATCTATAAATTGAAAAAATCTTAAAAATTATTAAATTTTCTTACGCATACCTTTTTCGTATCTGAATACAAGTTTCGGATTTCAACCATTTATTGAAACGATACTGTACCCAACTATGAATCTTTAAGGCGAATTCGTTTTTCGTTTTGTGAAAAAATCTAAGCAAACGACAAAATCTGTTCCCATGTAAACTTATTTATCACAAACAAATTTGGCTGTGACTTTTGAGATTGAAAACGGAAAATAAAAAATAGAGGCAAAAGACTAGAAATATTCTATTCAAAGCTATGGAAATCTCTGAAACACAGCGACTCACTGATGTCTGAGGAAGTGAAGATTGGACATCTCGCCCAACAACACTTTGGAAGCGGCCAGCGGCAAAAAATCTCAAAGCAATCAACATTTGAAAATGGCATGAAAGCGCACTTTTGCGGCTTGTTGAAGTCATAAATGTTTTTAATTGGTCTATCAATTCCAAACATAAATAAATCGGGATGTAATAGAGTTGAATGAAGAGCTTCTCAGTTCTATTTCCAAACGGATTTTGCCCATCTCGGAGTGATCACCGCAACATCCTCATTTTTTTCCTGGCGACAAATAATTACATATGTATGTATGTATGTACATTAGAAATAGTTTCTTCTTTGTAAAAGACCTTTCCTCAGTACGGCCTCTATTGTTAGATATACCAACTGAATAATTATGCCCCAACCCCCATGCATCGAAATAGTTTTTCGCAAATGAAAATTTAAAATAGCGCGAAATTGACGTAACATTTATCATTCTGTACTTTTAAGAACATACACTTATCACTATGAGTTCGGGTATCGCATCAGATGGTTTTGTGAAGTGATAAAATGATAAAGCTCTGTGAATAGGTACCAGAAACTAAATATTTTTTTTCACTTCACAACTTCCCAGAACGGAAATCGACCCTCGGTATTGAAACTTCCGCTGTGTAGGTATAGTAGATAAATGTACAACAGTTTATTGTCTCTTAGTATACATAGATATATAGGTTTCATTTCACCTCATTTGATTTCCCATGCATTTTGTATCATTCTCTTTCAAACACCAGGGTTAATGTCTTTCCAAGAATTTGAAACAAACATAAAAAAAAACCTCTGGATCTTCCTTTGATTGCGCTATGAACCTTTCCAAACATCTGACTACAGATCCGTCATATTTCGATGAAATCGAATTTGTTTCGCATTTAACTACTCCCAATTCCATTGAAAAGTTTCAATTTTCGACTTCCTTTGTCTGGACATGATTTGTTTGCGTGGGAGTAATGGTTGCTCCACTTATGGTTCCAAGTAAACAATAACAAAATTTCATTGAGCCAATATCCAATATCAGCCTGTGAACAAAATATAATAAACTTTCATAATACGAATTAGTCTTCAGCCAAAAATGAGGAGAACTCCACACAGAGATGAGTTCGAGTTGGGCTGCCAGCCTGCCAGATTTGATTGATGACCACACCCTGGGACACATGTTTTGTTTTTTCCCATTCGTTCCATTTATTGTTTCGGGGGTCACGTCACAACATTGATTCACCGTTCTATTGTGTTCGCCTGACACGCGGATATTTCAGACACATGTATGACGTCATTCTTTTACGTACTACAGGGGATTGTTCTTCTCCGAAGATGATAAATGGCCGTATAGGTATTTTCTAGTTAAGTTGTTTTCTTTTTTTTCTACTCACATAAGTAACAGTTGCGAGGACACTTCAACATCGACATCACATCATCGAAGCTATAAATCACACATCTCTCATACAAAGTGAAAGAATTTGGGCCTTCGAATGATTTCATGACAAGGGGCGGGGGTCTCTGTGGAAAATTTAAATATTATGTTCTAGGTTTGATACGAAAACATAAAACTATGAATGTTTCGTCAAAATCCAACACTTTCCTTCAACTCGACATCTGGGACGTGACTTTTCAATTTGAATCCCTAATCCCCAAAACAGAGCGGTAGATAGTCGTCACAAAGGCTATGCATGTTCGATATAGGAAAGAGGTGTCTGAATGTTTTGGTTACTGTTTAAATGCGCGGAGATCAAAGAGAAATTCAAATCAAAACTAATTAAAAATGATGATGGGAAAACATTTTGAGTATATTCAGAATTCAAAGGGACGAAGAAGCATAGAGAACGGCGAAGAACTATCAACTAAGTTTCACTGTGGCAATATTGGCCTCTTCCAACATGAAGCTAATTAAAATGCTAAATGTGACGAGTAATGAATAAAAATTTGGAGTGGTGTTCTTCTGGTCTGGGATATTGATTGGAACTCAACTAAGTTGAGAGGACTGTGCTGCTTTCGAACGAAAGTGATTTAAGTGTCTGTCATTGGTTGATAAAATGAAATTGTTTTATTGAATCTTTCGATATGATCATGACTCGTATATTATGTAGGTTTTATAATTGCTGGTATTTTATAAAAAATGTTATGCGAATGACGGAAAGAACCCAATTGGTTTGCTTGTTTAAACGCTGGGCTTTCCTTTGCGTTTTTAAAAAACCTGAAATCAGCCCTGAATGTCAAACCGATTGTTTTTTTAACCCTGGGTTGCACTCAACTCGGGGCAAATTAGCACAAGGTCTTTAAAATATAAATAAATAGGGTGGCGCAACAGAGCGAGGAGCCGCTGGGCCTAGCGCTTTTCTCACAACCATCCCTTGTGAGGGAATGGAGGGGACCTACAATTTTCTGCCGGTTCCGAACGGCTAATAGAGAAAGCGCTTTTCATGGCAATGAATACTAACGGAGGACTTGCCAAATCCTCGCGAAAGGCGATACCCGTAGAAAAAACATTTTTGCCTCTGGTGGGATTCGAACTCGAACCTCTGGATTAACAGGCGGACATGATATCCATCACACCACGGGTACCACCACAAGGTCTTTGCTTGAGTGAATTCAGGTAACGACCTGCGCTGTTCAATTGCATAGATATATTTTAGAACGAAAAAAAATATATTTATATTTTGTGTCCGTACAATTAAAATAAAATCCCATCAGCGGAGTTTACAAGGTACAATTAGTAGGACAGACTTCGTTTGATGGATGTTGGATGGTCGGATGTACTTGTCGTTCAAAATCATGATATACCTACTTAAATTTTTGAAAATCATCCAACAAGTTGGACAAGCGGTCGTCTGAGGGCTCACATCATCACATTTTCTAACACTGGTCGTTCAAACCAAAGTCTGTCGTCTGTCCAACAAATTGTACAGAGGGAACTCTGCTAAAGAGAAAAGGGATATTACAAAATCTTATTTTTCAAAATCTCTCGACACAATTTTTGTAGCTGCTGAACAACAAAATCAAAGATTGAAAATACACTATACGACAGAAACACATTGCTTTTTGAAAGCAAATTAAACGCAAGCGTCAAGCAAGAGTTAAAATTCGAAAAGCACGTGCAGATGTGTACGGAAAATGGTGTTCGTAGTATAGAGTTTAAATTTATATAATTTTTTGACAGCATCCGGATCCTATCCAGAAGAATCAGCAGCAATTAACAAATTGCATTCAGTATCTAAGTAGTTTATGTCATTTTGGCATGGTAATTAATTCTTTTTTGGTTTCTTTTCATTTTGATTGGTCATTTAAGTAAAAGTTATTTGGTTTCTTGCCACCTTATAGATAGATAGATAGATAGATAAGTTTTTTATTTATAAATTTCAGTAATGTAGCACAGGTCTTAGACAACATTTTTGTATAACTAATACAACTAGAAATTTAAATGACATTCGATTTTCGTATTATGAGATAATAATGAAATAAGTTTGGAATGCCACACTATAGATTATATAATTCTAATATAAGTATTTTAAATTGGGTGGGGTGACCCAGAAAATATAATTCAGAAATTCGTAAAAATTAACATTAACATTTTGAAAATATCTTAAAGCGAAAGATAAATTTTTAATAATGAAAACAATTTTTAAGCCAGAGAGCCAGAAAGCAGCCGTTCAATAGAGACGAAATCGAAATTGAAAAGCCAATCTTTAACCATCTTAAGAAACATTCCAGGTATAGTGATCATCTTCAAGGATAAAGAAAGTTTATGATGTGAAGAAACATTATAAAAGTTACGATAAGTAGAAGTATGGAAGATCGGAATAGATACTGAGTAAGAACAATTTCCACGCAAATTATTATTTGAAGTCAAGCGAATGTTGCAATTTCCAGACTTCAGAAAATAGTTTTTGAGCAATTTAAAACAATACAAATGACGAACAGGAAGAATTTTAAAGTCACGAAACAATGAATAACTAGGATGTCTGCCACGTTTGCCACATATTTTCCGTATAATGTTCTTCTGTAGAATTAACAACGGTTGCATTTTGTTCTTATACGTGCCTCCCCAGCAAGTAATGCCATATTGTAAATTCGGATGAAAGATCCCGTAATAAATAGCTTTAAGTAACGTAGAAGAACAAACATTACTTAGGAAATAAAAATGTTTCAGTGTGCAACATAAATATTTTCTTAAAGTTTCTATATGAGACCCAACATTCATTTTTGAGTCTATAGTAAGACCAAGGTACTTAAATTCTGTAACTTTCTCGATTAAGAAACATTTATCATCACAAATTTCATCACAATCATATGTGTTAGATGATGTAACTGATGAGCAAAAACATGTACACATTTTGAACCTTTGGCATTCAGGACTATGGAAATAAATATTGACATCCAGGTCCAGTCTAGGGGACAAACTAAAGTACATTACATTAGTCTTTGGGCTCATAACTAAGTTATGAACTAAGAACCATATCCCATATCCGCAGAAGATTAAGGTCCCAATTTATGTTAGCGATCAAGACAAGACGACTATCTGAACCATATGAGAAACCTACGTCATCAGCGAAAGCAGTAGGTGTACCTTTGAAATTAAGTTCAACCAAGGAATTGATATTAATGAGAAACAGAATTGGGCCAAGCACAGAGCCTTGTGTTACCCCTAAGTTTAGTATAATTTTATCACCACTGATTTCATACAATTTTACTTTTTGAGACCTGTTTGGCAAAAAAGATCTAAACCATTCCAGCATAAAACCAACCTTTTCAATTTTTTTTTCAGAAGGATGACATGATTAACCATGTCAAATGCATTAGTAATGTCAATGTACAATCCAGCAGTACACTTTTTATTATCGAGATTAAACATTACTTCACCACAAAACCTTATAAGTGCATCTTGTGTTGATTTACCACTTTGGAAACCAAATTGAGAGGGATGAAAAAATTCATTTCTGATTAGATAACCCAATACTCTATTTTTAACAAGCTTCTCGAAAATCTTGCTTATTACAGGAAGAAGGGAGATTGTTATTATTTAAAGGAAGTTGTAAAGCAAACAAGTCTTACTTGTCAAATGATTTGGCATGAAAGGAAAATGTCAATATTTGCATAAATGAAGTCAGATTACAAAAGTGATTTTTCTGAAAAGGAAGGCAGAAAGAGTCGAAGGGATGTCAAACGAAAACCTTTTCATACTTATGTATTTCCAGTTCTAGTGACGACGGAAGTCCTGTCAACAGCGTTTCTCCCACTGCCGCAACTGCAAAATTGTTTTGATTTTGGATTATTGTCAGTAAAATGGTTATTAAAAAAAGAACCTATCTTTGATTTCAATTAAAAAAAAAAAAATTTATGATTATTCAGATGCATCCCCTATGAGTCGACTCCTTATCTACTTTGTGGCTTAAAGGGAACAAGAAATACGACTTTTCTTTCATAAAAAACGCCCAGAAACATATAGAAAAAAGTAAGACACGTCTTGTTTTATGAACATTGTGTAATTTTTTTTTAATGTAATGGCAAAAACTGTTTTGGCGTCAAGATACTTTTTCCATTTCTTTTGTGTAACTACTTAATAGGATGATTAAACTAACTAAAATCTTAAGGCCGGCCGGGCCTTTCATTTCATAGAATCCGTTGCGTCCGTTCATTGCAGGATTCATCTGACAGCTGTGAGTTTTGGCGGACACAACGGATAGGGGTGACCCATAGAGTCCATTGAGGTTTTTTGACATAAAGTGTCTATAATCTAACGTTTTTTTTTTTTCAATTAGTGCTTATTTCGAGAATGGTAACACTTAGCTCATGTCTGATTTAACAGATAAACTAGATTTATCCTTCCGATAAACGAATATGGTTGTGTATACGCTTGAACAACGCTGGGAAATATTGACATTACTTAGAAAATCATGGTAATGTTGCAGAATGTGTGCGAAAATTGTGTACGGATTTTGGAAGGAGAGAAGCACCGTATGTTCGTTATCTTGTAAAAAAAGTGAAAGAAATTGGCATCCTCATCAATTCACCTTCGTTCTCAACAATTGAACATTTCGGAGACATCATTGAGACGAATTTTGCATAAAGACCTTGGTATGACGCCATACAAAGTCTTATTGGTTCAGGAGCTGAAGCCAACCGACCATCCAATGCGTTTTCGCTTCGCTAAGTGGGCCTGCGATCGACTTACAGAAGATGCCGATTTTGCCAAAAAAATCATTTTTTCAGATGTATGTAGATCATTTTGATCTTGGCGGGTATGTAAACAAGCAAAATTGTCGCATTTGGGGCACAGAAAACCCGCACGCATACATTGAAAAGCCGATACGAGTCACTGTTTGGTGCGGATTTTGGTCCAGAGGCATAATTGGGCACACAATCCATAATATGCTTAAAAATTGGACCGATCGTGTAGGCTAATGCATGGCCAGCCGAGGCAGCCATTTGAATGAAATTATTTTCCATTACTAACCGGAAGGATTTTACTTTCAAATAAAAAATATGAGAAAATATTCAGTAGTTTTTTTTAAAGAATTTTCAAAAAAAAGTAAGTTATTTGGAGGACCCTTTATAAATTAGTCAAAATGAATGACAAAACTTAGAGATATGATGCGATGAGTCAATCAGTAATCTAATTGAAATGCAACATTTTTATGGAGCTCTGAAAGCTTTCATTCATCTCCATATCACAATTATTTACAAATTACTTTTACTTTACTATTACTAAATTACTTTTTTATTACTAGAA
The DNA here is from genome assembly GCA_949752695.1 of Melanostoma scalare. Taxonomy (NCBI): domain Eukaryota; kingdom Metazoa; phylum Arthropoda; class Insecta; order Diptera; family Syrphidae; genus Melanostoma; species Melanostoma scalare. Next base: position 3,681,727 of record OX456985.1, read on the forward strand.
TCCGATCCAAAACGTAACCTCAATTGTTAATTCAGTAGCAGTAAAAACAAGTCACATCTTGAGGTATCGATATTACTCATTTCATCACTAGCAGAAGAGAAAACTTCAAATTAGTTTTGACACCTAATGTCATCAGTTCTGCCGGACGTTAAAAAGTTGGTCTAATTATTCCATTGCTTTAATTGCATCCGATGCTAATGGGTCACCTCTCATAAGAACTTGTGTATTATTTATTAGAGCTGTCAGTTGAATCCGGCAGCGAACAGACACAACTGATTCTTTGGGTCAGGGTCTTTGGTCAGACATTGCATAAAGTATTTTTGAACTCAAAGGTGTCTAAGTCTATTGATCTTCTTAAATTAATATATAAAAACGTTTCAGATGTTGTTTTAATATTAACGGTAAGTAAGAATATAAATTCATCTATTGTGTTTTTTTCGCAATTTTTCATAACAATATTCACTTATATGTAACTTTGTGTATTATAGAATCTTTAGTTGCCTAGAATCAATCAAATCTCGATATCACTGAAGACTGAATTTTAGTACAAATGCTTCTATCCTTCGAAGTCCAAAGGGTGATGAGTTCATTGCGGCGTGGGCTTAAGGTCACTAAATTTCCCTTGTGTTTAACGTAGGTATGTGTTGTAAATGTACCTACGGTTTTTCATTTTTTATACATAAGTAGGTACATATTGAATTTATTTGAAAAAAATTTAAGTTAAAATTAAAAACCAAAACCAAATATAAGTTTTTATTATTTTGATGTGGGAAATTCGATTTTCTTGCAGATTATAATTAGTTACCCCCATTGAGGCTTCATTTTCGGAAATAGTAATACCTACTAAAATATCGTTCCTGTAGGTATTTCGATGCTCGTGTGCTGAAACTGATTTGGCAAAGTATCCCCCTTATGACATTCTCAGTTCGCTTGGGAATCAGAAAAAATGTTTTCCAACACAACGTGTAGCTATGGCCCTGTAGTTACGAGTACTTAGTTTTTGAAAAAAAGTTACGCTCCCTTTTGCAAAATCCAAACTATTTTTTTCCTTCAAAGAAAAGTGGAGAACGCATTCATCAAAGCAGTTCCAGGAATTTACTGTTCTCCATTCACTCCATAAAAAGTTCATATCACACAGGCAATTCCCAATCTTAGCCATTGCCGTGGCAATAAAACTCGCAGCAGAGCTCATTCCTCACGCGTATAGAATACCACCGTTGGCTTTAAGTGAACTCTTTTGGCCAACTGGAAGCATATCGTGTCCAATGCATTTAAATGACCGAATTTCACCGTGACCGCCATTCATTACCATACGGTCAAAATGCTTCCTCAACCCCATAAATCCCATATGTTCGAGGGATTAAACTTCCCCCGAAATATAGGTTGGTAAACACACAGATACCTATATGCACACACACAAAGGGCTTCTCCTTGCCGAGGCTGTGATGCAGCCTCAATACAACTCGGATATAATTAATCACAGCGGCAAATATCTGTCCACTTGCAAAGCTTAAGCTGCTGCTGCTGGCTGCTTAGGATTTATACTATTGTCCTTGCGAGAGAGTTCTTCCAATAATGGATGTGGAATTGAAATTTATTTCACCGATTATTGCTTTCGTGGAAATCACGACTTTGCACTGAGAGCGCCGCAGCGCAGTAGACTCTGGAATGGGCGAGCAGCGAGCAGTCTTTCCGATATAGTTGGCATTCATAATTAAGAGCTCAATAAATTTGGTCCCGAAGGCTGGACGACACGGTTCTATGATGACCATGCGAGTATACTGACGACATAGAGACACACATTATGCCTTCAACAAGACCTGAGCAGCACGTTTTGTGGCCTCGTGGCCTGTTTGCTTCTTCTTGTTCTCCATCTTGCAGATGCACCCCACCATCGTCGTCCGTCGTTGTTCAATCCAACGCTCCTCAAATTCAAAAGAGCCACTACCGCAAGTCAATGTGCGATTAAAGTCACTGCGACAATAAACCACTAACATCCATTCGATGAAATTATGACTCAGACGACTAGCAGTTATAAAGTCCAGAACATAGCGGAACTATAGTGGTGGTGGCAGTCAATTTGGAGGGAAGAATAAGATGCTAGCTGTATATCTGAATCCCAACTTGTGTCCTCGCCGAATGTCATATTTCACTTTTGCATGCCCCGTTGAAGTTGTTGTTCTCCATGGCAGCAGGCCGCATCGATGACAATGAATTTGGCCATCGTCTTCGCTTTAAGTAGCCACCCTCCGTCGGTTGTCGGTCGTTGGAAACTGCTCTAGTCGCCGCGCCGTAGCTGTCTTTCTGGCCAGGACTTGCACGACACTCACGACAACAAATGTCCACGGACAATATGATGCACCAACGGACCAAGAGCTGTTTTGTTTTATAGTCAGTTTTATTCGATTATGACTATCGGTCAACCCCGAACAGACGGACAAAGCGGACGGATGCTGTTTCCATCTATGTGCGGTTCTGAATTTTTGTAATTTGATTTGTGAGCGTGTGAAGCAGTTTGGACGTTTCAGCATTAGTTATGTCCAGCCTACATGGGGTGAAATTGAATGGCTGTGGCTGAAGATTTCCATTTAAGGGAAATGAGTGTGTGGTTGCATTTATTGTGGGTCATGTAATTTTCTAGCCCATATAGCTGTAAACTGTCGTATAGGAACTTAAAGTTCCGCTTGAGGACGCACGTGTTTCAAATTGGTATGCGTATTGACGTAGAAAATCAATGCATAACCTCAAGTCATTAATTATCCCCATGCACAGTCAAAATAAACATCCGGTCGTTAATGCCTGACACCCACAGCCATATGAGGCGAAAGCAAAATGTAAACTGATCCAAGCCTGTCACAAATGACATATCAACCGCAACGCTTCAAGATGACAAATAGGTCGTCAGCCATCGCAGAGCACACCCCACCACAGCGCAATTATTAATTTCTCCTCTCGATTAATTGAAGCGCTAATTCCGGGCGTCGCACAGACCAAATCTCAATTCACGATAATTGCCCCACACTGTCTTGAGGGAGTGCTGGAAGATGACGACGCCGACATGTAAGGTAGAGTCTTCTTCTTGGCTTTTTAAGTACCCACCAAGCCTTTGTTTAGGCTCAACAACATTTGGTCGCCCAATTTGACGTGTGCGCTCGCGCACCCACATCAAGGCACATACACCTTCTCCCTGTCCTCCCCTCCACGGTGCAGGGGTTTCTCTCAGATTATTTGTGAAACATAATTGCGACAATCATAACATTGTGATCGCGTATGTCATGCATTGTTGTTGACAATCATCATCGTCATCGCCATCGCCCAATGTGGCTTGGCGCACCTATTGCGCGTTCTCATTTGCCACACAGCTGTGGCTGGACCGTGTGCCGCCACTAGGTCTCGTTCGTGATTCCATTAAAGGGCACAAGTTAATTTGATTTTGGAGGTTTGTAATTACGATCATCTAGCGTCCAATCGATGCGGATCCATAAGATATGCAGGAGATGGAGGGGGTCGAGCTCCATAAAATTATGAGTGCTTTCTTTTGCGAGTGGAGATCGTGGCGCACTCCCTTGGAATTGAATGGCTGGTATGTTTGACGTTTTTTCAGGTGTGGACATTGAAGTGTTCTATTCTCGAAGACTTGGTTTTTCTTGGCTCTGAAGCCAGTCGTCGCGCCTTTATTTCAATGAGTGCTCTTTGATAGTCGGTAAATGGAAAATAGATTCATTTGCAGTTTGAACTTATTGGATTGAATGGGGAAAGCACATGGTCTGTGAATCTGAATACAATGGAATAGAATACTAGAAAGTGATGCGAGTTATAGTTCATTATGCGCAAGAATCGGCTTTAAAACAAATGGCATTTGCTTTTCCTTGGATCAGGTAGAGGTTATTTTTGGAGCGTGTTCGTGTTGGAATGTCATAAATTTGGACACAAGAAGACATCCCTGAGAATTGAAGTGACTTTGGGAATGTCTTTTTCAAAAGTAGGTCTCAAAACTGCATTCTGAAGTTGAATGCAGTTTTGAGGCCTACTTTTGAAACCGACATTCAATAAACAAAGGAATAAGAATAATAAAGAAAAATATTTCACTAAAGGTGTGAAGGTCATAAGAAAAAAAATAAATGATAGTCTACCACCATGGCCATTAGATATGAGTCCTGTTTACCAGCTACTTTTACAAAAGAAAAGCTCAAAAGAAAATAACTGCCAGTGTTAAGCTGAGGTTATTTGGAGAAGAACTTACAAGTCTTCGACTAGCCTATTCCAGACTTTCCGATACTTTCTCCTTTCTCGCCTGTTTTTGACTTCGGACTTGCAGCCGATCAAGCTGTTGCTGCCGGTATATGATGTGACGATTGAATTGTTAACATCGATTGAATTTGCTGATGCCAGGATGTGATTGTTGGTTTGCCAACGTTGTACCAATAAATATTTTATTGTATTGTGTAAATTTCAGTAAGCAGGTGCGGTTAGGCGTGACTACTCGGAAGGCTTTGATTGTGTCTGCTTGGCGGCGTCAAGATGCTACAGTTTATAGTACTTGTCAAACGTAGGTACTTACTATACCTAATGCGTAACCACTGGGTATTGGTCTTTTCCTAACGAAGGTGTCTAAACACACTAGTAATGGCGAGTCTTAACAAAGGGTCGAAGAACAAAAGAGCAACATTATAATGATCTGCGAGACTGGCTGCTCAAGTCTCAGTCGTCTGCCACAGCTCATGTGAAATATTTCAGGGCCTTCTAATATTGAAATAGAGGTGGCAGCAGATGAACTCCTTCTGAGCTTACAGCAGCTATTACACGCCTGGATCAGGGTACTGACACCGGATAAGGCTCGATTTGACAACAGAAGCCCAATAGATGCCCGAGCTTTCCGAGTTGCCAGCTTTGACTCGGAACACTAAACTATTGTAGACAATGTGCGAATGAGAATATCCTGTTCACGAACTAACGCTGTGAAACGATATGACTTCAAAAAGCTTCCATTGCAAGAGACACGGACTGTCTTTTCAAGCACCTGTATAACGAAGTTCCAAATCCAATCGTCATCGAATACAGATGATGCATGCAGATGATGTCGCACGATATTTTTCACTGATGCCATACAACTCACCACGCACTGATGCAGCTGATCTTATAAGGCGCTCTAACAAATTCATAAACACAAGGAGTCAGCCTGTGCTGAAAAGTATGAAAAGTACCAACTTAGCTTGCAGGGTTGCAGGTTACTTCTACTAGAGGAAAACCAGATGTAGGTACGTAGTGTACCGAGAGATTCCCAATTTGTTGCCAAGTCTCCTTGGACATAAATCCTACTGCTTGCCACTTAAAAAGTTTTGGGTTCTCCCTCGCCAGCAATTAAGCCAGTATTCGACTGTTGATGCCTATACCTCACCACCGACCTGTCAACGTATGACTGAGGTTTTGCCAGCGTTGAAGCCGCTGATCACTAACATCTGCATTGGAGTCATAAACCCAAGATTATTCAGAAACCAAAAAATATTGTACATTGCTAGTTTTAAGGATTGGACCTTAATAAACGAAGTTTAACGTGTTTTCTTAGATCGATCCTGGAGCCTGGACCCGACGAGCGTACTCCAGATCTAGAGAAAAACACATCAAAATCCTATGATACTCCAACAGCATTAGACATTAAGGACAAGTGACACCAACAAGTTTTCAGACCCACAACGTCTGATCGTTCGATGATGAATCCAGTCATTCTACAACCAGCAAAGAAAAAGCGTGAAAAAAATTATGCAAAAATACAAGGACAAAAGAAAAGAAGAACACCGAGTTCTCAAAAAGAAAAACAGCTATTGTTTGAGAAAATTGAGAGATGCCATGATAGGAAAATGAGATTCTAAAGTTTTATCAAAAGGTAAAAAGATCATGCAGCACTTGAAAACTCAAGACTGTACAGACCTGCAGAGACACATAGTGACAGAATTGAAGTCGCTACTGAAGACTTGAAGAGACCACTTCTGCAGACTGCTAAACGGTGATCAAGTCACCTCTGTCTTGACGCCTATAGATTTTCAAGACAGCTGGAGATCAGTTGGAAAGGAGCATGCACCAGCTAATCTGCATGTTAAATTGTGCTTTATGAATGAAATCTCTAATACTTATGTGATCTCGTCTGGACTCATACGCCACTAAATTTATACTTCCTTACCAATGCGGGCTTCGACTAAACATAATATCGCTTAACACCATTTTTTTAAACGATTTCAAGGCCACGTATGACCGTATGTACACAGCCATGCCTTGTGGCATCCCTGCAAAAGTCGTACGATTAGACAGGATGACATCGGAGAATTCAAGTTGCTCCATAAAGTTCGATGAAAAAATCAACGAGACTATGATATCGAAAAAGGCTTTCGTCAAGTTGATAAACTGCGATCTCATTGACATCATAGATACTAGAAAAGATTGTGCAAAACTCAAATGTCATCACCAGAGACATAATCTTTCAGAAATCTGTACAGTTACTCGTTTATGCAGACGACATTGACGTACCTAATGAGCAGAGACAAGCTGGATGTCATAGGTGATTTTGCGATCATGCATACAGAAACCGCTAAAATGGGTTAGATGTTTACTGAGAACAAAACAAAGTATAGGTATGCCGTCATCAAATATGAACAGAGAACATCGAAGAACTGAACAACTGACAGGCATAACTTTGAACAGAACTTCATCAACAAAGGATCCGCTTTTAAAGACATGGAAAATAATATCATCGTGCTGGAGTTGAAACGAAGGACTACTACGACGCATTTCAAATTCAGCGACTCACTACTTTATGCCTATCTCGAATGTCTTAGTGAGAAAGCCCTTTTCATGCTGTTGTAATTAGGTACTCTCGGACGACTTGCTAATTCTTCGCGAAAGACGCAATAATACGGAGAAAAAAAATGTATATGTTTCTGAGATTCAAACCTTGAACTTCCACGTAACAGGCTGACGTACGAAACATTACGCCAAAAGGATCACGTTAATGGGTTTTTTTTCCTAGCAAAATTCGTTCAAGGAAATAAGCATTTCATTTACTTCCTACATCGTCATGTCATGTCACTTCCTTGATACCCACTGTCACTTTTTCTTCACTCAGCAAAAAAAAAAAAAACAATTCGCTCTTAGTCATATTATAACATTTCTCTATACCAGTGGGTTTATAGTACCTACTTAGCTTACATTCAGTCCTGTCACCAACTTCCACCCGCCGCTGTCGCCGCCGTCGCGTCGCCACAAGCCTACCCTAACCAAACCAGATTACCACAAAAACGCACACAAATCGACCGCTTAACCCGTTTAGTCTTTTATGAACGCTCCCTCTCGGAGTCATTTTTTTCAAGGTCAAACTAATTATTTCTACCCTCATTTGCAAATATTAACTTGACTCCTTTGTCTTCACTCAGTCCCAAAACGGAATGCCTGCACAATAAACCTACTCCCTGTGGCGGCATGGTAGCTACTTGAGCTAATTAAAAATAAAAAAAAAGTTCAAATGCTTCCGACAACAAAGGCGACATCGTAATTCGATCCTACAAACAAAAAAAAAAATGAGGATATGCTACGCAACTCAATAATGCCGCAGTTTGAAGTCTTTGTGCGTGGTGGCTGGTGGCGCTGGTTTGGTACCAATATACCTACCCAGCCCAGCCCTGCTGCTTCTGATGTATACAACAAACAACCCTTCTTCGAATGAGCAGTGTGTTGTTCCGCTTTTGACATATCGCCCGATTTACATTCATTAAACAATATTCAAGGACTCTTTATTTGAATTCCTTTCTCTAATGAATAAAGTCCTTTTCAAATCCAATTGTATTCGTTCCTATAGCCCCGCAGCTTTGTTTAAATTTTAAAACATACCGTTTTTGGCTTAAGGACATGCGATTGCGTGTGCGGTGGTTTTTTTTTCTTTTATTATAGCTTATTCGTCTTTTATCGTTCGTCGCTGTGCTGCTATGCAAAATAATAAGTCCATGACAAATTCATTCGCAAGGAAACAATCATCATCATTGGGCACAAAACAAAAGCCCATAGCCCAGCAAAAGAATTTAATCAAATGAAAATGATATCCTTTTGTGTTGGTTGTGTCCGTGCCGGCAAGTTTCTAGATTCTAATCGACGACCAGTTGTCGTTGTCTACCACCATTTTTTCTTCTTCTTGTATATCCTTGATATCCTTACGACATAGAACAGCACAATGAGTAATTGAAGTCAGTCTAGAGTCTACAATGGAACATAGAGAAAATTGGAAGATGTTATCGTCTCTGTTTCTCTGGTGCGTTTGTTCTGGAGCATGAGATGAGCACTTTCATTTCGATTGTCATCCTTTTAATCTGCAAGGATAAAAACTGTGACTGTCTGGATTTGGGAGAACGAAATTGCCTTGTCAGCCAGGTTAACTTTGATTTGAACAGAAAGATCTACTGTTTTGTATGATTCCATTCACTGGAAAAGGGTATATGGCTTGGCTATGTACTGTGGTAATAACGATTAGAAGATTTAGTACAGGGAACTGTGAGCTCAATATACCCTGTGTGTTGCCCATTCAATTTGGAGCCTGGCAACTTCTAATGCTACCAACAACAATCTCTGCAGTTTGCAAACTGCTTCAAAAGAAGTTGAAGGTCAACCATTGGACGGTGTCAAAAGTTCACGATCACGATTTAGGGAGTTATTTAAAACTAACCCAACAAATTTTGTCGAAGTGAAGTTAAGGGCTTCCGTACATTTTCTAGTGAACAAGTTTAAAATTGCAAGTCAAAAAAGTGATGGGATGGCTTTCAAGAAATGTAACGAATACACTTTAACTGACCGTACCTTAGTTGGGTTTTCACATATTAATTCGTTGACGTGTTGAAAATGAAGAAAAAAAAAAAGTGGAAAATTTTACTCGTTGTCATACTACTAAAAGTGTTTAAGTACCAAGATAAATGATATCAATACAATAAATGTAACGGTATTCCTGGCAATTATCCTTAATAATATCATCAACAACTGCTATTTTCCCAACAAATGAAAAACAATGTAGATTGTGCGATTACAAAGAAATCCAACAACAAGGACGTCTCTAGATACCGACCCATCTCACTTTTGTCCAATATGAGCAAAATACTGGAGGAGCTTCTACTGATTCTGCTTAAATCCTTCTGTAGCAACATCAGCATTGTACCATACACACAGTTCGGATTGCTGGAAAACCATCCCATACTTCACTACGACATTGCCTCTTCCCTGAACTACTACCAAGTCGAAGGCATTCATACTGACTTGGTGGTCAGTCGACATGTAAAGAGCATTCGACATCGGTCGACTTCGAAAGAGCATTCGACAGTGTTTGGATTCAAGGAGTAGTGCATAAATTTTTTCATCTAAATTTTCCACAAGAACTAAACAAAACTACAATTTTCTTTATTCCAGGTCATTCTTCGTTCAAATAGGAAGCTGCCAGTCATCAACAAGGACAATCAACGCCAGAGGTGCACAAAGATCCAAGCTAAGCCCGTTTATGATTAACATCTACACGTGCGTCTGACCAACCACAGCCAGTAGACGCACAAGCTATCTTGTTTGCCGATGACTCCTTCAAATATGCCAAGTTCATTTCTCCGGTATTTTCTGACAGAAGGGTCAAGGCGCACGTAATACAGCTTTATGAGTACTACCAAAATTGGGGCTTAGCCAAATCCGATCTAATATGCTTTAGACGACAATTTAACAGATCCGTTAATGCAAAAGGAATCTCAACCAATAAATGTAGAAGTACAAAGACCATCTTACTCAATGTGAAGTACCTGGCAATACAGTTCACCGAGCTACACAGATTCAACCCCCATGGAGCTTGTGTGCTAAGGAAGGCCAATTTTGTTATTCACCGCATCCGTTCACTAGTGCAAAAGAACAACGAACTAGGCCAGAAGACAAAACAACTTCTCTTGATTTCATTCACCCCCATAGCCACTATACTACACAAACAAAACAACCTCAGCAGGCGCTGCCCTATACACACCGCAGCATAAGAACCCCACAGGCACTCCAGTTGCATTGCGTTAAATGGAATTTTCCATTCGAGATCTTTCGTCAGTTTAACTCACACCCAGTTGACACCGAAATGTGTATCAGACAACCAAGTTAATGCATGAAAAGTCAGTCTGACAATTTTTTCCTATTCTTTCTATTCTATTTTTCCAATTCTTTCCTCATCTGAAGGAGCCTCACTCTAACCAAGCAAGACCTACCTAATACTTTGCAGTACTTTATGAAGCTAAATTAAACCTTAAAACTATTGTATTAAATTATATAAGAAAACTATTATTTTGAATATCGGAAATAAAACTAGCATCAATAAACTAAAGTTTTGCTGCTTCTTTAGAAGACCCTGGATCCACTGAGCCTACCTCAGCCTTTGACAAAAAACATCCTCACAAAGCCTTTCCCTACTTGGTAAAATGCAACAAAAACTCATATGATCAAGCTGTAAGATCTTGCGGATCTGCACAGTACTACACTACGAAGAAGCAAAAATAATGAAACTCTACATATATCTCATCCAATCCAGGTAAAGGTGTCTGCAAAACATTAACGACCATCCGAACCCACTAATAAGGAGTATCATAAGCCAGCTAAAACATCCCGCCCAGCACCAGCGGTACCTTTCAGCTATGAAGCATCTGGATGAGGATATTATTACTGAAAATGACGAAGTGAACATCAACTTCTATGCTGACTCGATGTCAGCTCACCACCGCACCGTGGCTGAGATTCAAGGTAATAAGTGGAAGAAGATACTCTCCTAAACAGCTGGGTTTGGACACATAATCAGGTCAACCTTAAATATAGTTACTTGTTATTTACCTACTAATAGAATTGTTTTGGAACCAAACTTTTGCTTAAGGAGTTATATACAGTTGGAAGGCCGAAAAAAAGCGAATTTTCCAGAATTTTTTCTGAGAAAACTTTTAAATTTATTGATCTAAAAATTTGTACACATATTATGGTATTTTAAGACTGTATTTTAAGACTTAGCATTAGCAAAAATATTTTTTTGGAAAGGAGCTACAGCTGATCTCCGGGAGCTCCTCCCAAAAAGACGTTTTGCGGTGACCACTATATCTCTGAACTGGATAATCTGAATTTAAAAAACCAAACAGTTTTCGTTAAAGTAATGTTGAATCTAGTAATTAATCGAAGGAATAAGCTAAATAAATTTTTTTGACAAAATGGCGGTTTCTCAAAAAAAAAAAATCAAATGACCAAAATTTCGGCCTAGATTGTTTATATAAAAAAAAATATTTATCGGTAAGAAAAATTTTCGATTAATTACTAAAAAATATATTTCAGAAGCTCGTGTCAAAATTTGAGACTAATCGGTTTAGCCGTTTTATAGTTGTTATGTTGGTCACCGACTTTGTTAACACCATTTTGAGAAAAACGCGTTTGAAGTTTGAAAAGCACTTTACATTGGATACAATTTTTTTTCAAATTTGGGTATAATTTCGAAAAAATTCACCGGAACGATGTGAAATTTTCTGTGTGTATTCTTAAATACAGGGTGTCCCGTAATTCGTTTTACATACTTTGGGATATGTTCATTGAGAAAATAAAATAAAAAAAAATCGATTTATAACTGTATGAAGAAGAAAAATGAAGAAGAAAAATACTGGAAAGAGGTTTTGGAGAACGAATTAGGTTTTCTTGGACTGCAACTCTCTTTGAACGATGTTGCTTCTGAGTATAATTGTCTTATTTAAAAAGTTTTTCTTGCCTTAAATCTACGCGAGGATGACGGATGGACTTCATTTGCTCTAATCAATTAAATAGGTTGTCTTATAAACAACTTCGTTCAAATTTTTTGTTTTCAATTTTGTTTGTCTATTCAAAAGAAATTGATTTTCAAGTGAATCTGTATAAGTGAAAAAGGTTTTCCTAGAGCGATCTAAGTTTTCACTTTCGTGATACAGACAAATGCAAAACATCTTCATTTGGTTGGCCTTAGCCATGGAATAACCTAAAATCGGGATTTTTGCCGACGCTTTCTTACTTAAAGGGCCCACTGGAGGATCAATAGTGTGACGGAGAAGAGTGGGAGAGCTTTGACCCCTTCGAGATTCGAAAAAGGAAGAAATCTGTTTCTTTAAAAGAGTTTATTCACTGTTTGAAAAAGTCGACACATTCCTTGGAAAGTAATAACAAGGACTATTTCCAATTCCAGTTGATAGAAGCTATGAAAAGGACACAAAGTTTTGGACAGTCATTTGGCATAAGCATCACAACTCTTCCATTACACTAACCATTTTCAGTTTGATTCTCCAGGAAACACTTTTACTCTTCACTTCATTGCTCGCCTTATCCGACGGGATGTTAAAAAATACATGACGTTCAAAAAATACAAAATCCTAAATCCAACAAGTTTCACCGATGCTGCTGATCCAATCGCTCTTCCACTCCTCAGTCTGGAGTATGTTGTTTTTTATTCCCCTCAGGAAGACAATACAATAAAAACATCAGAAACCATTTGATCTCGAACTCTTTGCGTTAAAAAACAAAAGTTAACCTTTTGCCAGTTCTGGTTATACGGTTGGGTAAAGACATGTGTGATTTTTCCCATGAAATCGATTTTCCTATGAAAATATTCCCGGAACCCGGACCATTGAATGGAGCGACAGTTGTAGGTATATGAGTGTGCCATCCCTTCAAACAAGACGTCAATTTTCGATTGCGCAAAAGGTGTTGTTTTTCTCTCAAAAAGGCGGCTGTCGGATTGATTTAAATAATTTACATCGGGGAATTGATCCCCGCCGCCGCCCTTTTCGCCACTTAGTCGCGCAAAATCCACATTGGTGTCGAGGAAAAAAAGAATAGAACAACATTCAGGATATGGGAGGATATTAATCAGAAAACCAAGTGCTATCGTTCGAAAGTTGAGAATGCGGGGTGTTTCTCGGAATCGAAAGGGAATACATATTCAAAGCAGCTTAAGTACAGTAAATTTATTTTCCAATTAGCATGTCAAGAACACGATAAAATAGGGAAAGGGATCAGCATTCGATTGACACAAACTCGCATGAAAAGACTACCGCGCTCTGGCAAAAAATTGTGAGACGTAATTTTCAATTGTTTGTCTTTAAGAAGGCTCACCATAACCACACCACAAAACTCTGATGGATGGAGATGTTTAACAAAGAAAAAAGAGGAGATAATTGCAGAGAGCTCGTATGTTGTGTGTACTGTGTGGTCCAAAAATCAATTTGCAGGCATAGCATGTTGACGGTAACGACTTTGGACAGTTTAAAAGTTGTGCTGATATCTTAATTTTGGGTTTGAGAACAACGAGTAGAGATGAAAATGAGGATGTTGAAAGATATTTAATGTTAAGTGGGGTCGATTTTTTTTTTAGTTTTACTTTGTGGATTAAGTTGTGCTTGTTTAAATTAAGGGAACGAAAGGAACAACTGTAATTTTGTTGTAACTCCGCAAATTAAAAATTTCAATCAAACTTGTTGATTCGATTATAGGGATTAAGTTCAATAAGTGAGTCCCAAACAAAGTCAGACAATCAGTTATGTTTGAACGAGTTTATAACTAAAAAAAAAGCTAAGAAACGAACAACCCAGGACAACAACAAAATTTAGTGGGACTCGGAGGGAATGGAAGGTACTTTGGCTGTGTTCTTCAAAACCTTTAAGGTTTGTCTTTATTCCTCACAAAATGATTCCTAGATCCAACGGTTTTTATCGAAAGTATAAAAGTATGCCTTTTTTTATTGTTGCTATTTAAGTTAAGCTAAGCAAAATATTTTTTAAAAACCAGGTTTTTCATTTTTCTTAAAGAAGCATGATGTTGTGGCAGTTTGAAGCTGATCTCGAACGTCTCCGTCCTTGTGTGGGTCTTCTTATGCAAATTAGATCAGATTTCGCTGAATAAATTTTGATTCCCTATAGTTTGTAGTAATCGAAGAGCTTCTTTATGCGATCTTCATTTCTACGAGCAGCGATCACAGGTGACAGTAAGTGAGCGTAGGTAAATGAGTCATCCGCAAAGAGAAGGTTGGTGGAGTTTTCGGGTTGAGGTTGGTCCGAGATGAAGATGCTATACAGGAAGAGACCTAGCTTCGATCCTTGAGTAACCCCTGCTCTGATGGTTCTGGTTGAAGACATGGTGTTGTCTACTTTCACGTAGAAGGATCTGGAATGAAGAAAATCAAACAAAATTTTTATTAATGAATCAGGAAAGTGTAAAATTGTTAGTTTATGGATAAGTCCGTTTATCCAGACATTATATCGAATGCTTCTCAACGTCCAGGAGACATCCAACTTTTGTTTGGTGGTTGTTAAGTTTCCTTAGAATGTCCCCATGGAGCTTCAGGAGTGGATAAATAGTTAAGTGTTTCTCCCGGAATCCAAGCATATTTGGGATGATGCTGTTTCCGATGCAGAATGGCTTGAGCGTTCGGAGAACCAGATATTCCAGAACTTTGCTGACGTTGCTGAGTAGGGATATGGGCCTGCAACCAGACACAATGTTTCGGTTTCCTTTTTTGGGAATGAACACGATCTTCGCCTTCTTCCATTGCTCGGGAAAGTGGCAGTTGTTCATCGCAATGGCCGCAAAGATCATCACAGTCTGAGGAAGTATCTTAAAAACGAATTTTGGAATTTAATCCGGTCCAGCTGATTTTTTGGGTAGCCCACTTTGGATCAATTCTAAAATGTCTTTTGGATTAGTGAAAATGCTGATCACATGAAGAGTTTTCGACATTGAAAACGGTTTCTTCGATTGTGCTTCCTTCAATCAGCATCCGGACCGGGTTTGATGTTTTGTAGTCTCTTTCGGAATTGCACGTTTTTGTGGTGCTGAACTGCATTCCTGAACATTGCGTTGGTACAGTTTAACTCGCTCAGTCAGGACTGGTAATCGGAATTGCTTTTGTTTAGTTCACGTTGCCAAATCCTCTGTAGTCTTTTCCTCAGTCAATGGACGGTGGTGATATTGGTTTTAAATGTAGGCTGGTGGGTACTGGTATCTGTCCTTTTAAGTTTCCGGCTTCTTTTGGCTTTCTTATGCAATTCTGAAAGTTGTTTTCAAGTCCTCGAATCACAGCATCAATTGCCGTGTTTTGCAGGTTTCTGTCGGTTGGTTTAAAGGTTATGCCGTCCTCGACATCTCTTTGAAGCTTCTCAACATCCAACTTCGAGTAGTTAACGAAGTACTATGGTGGTGGTGCTGACATGATAAATGGTACATTAAGGTTAATAGATATTTGTACCGCCTCGTGGTCGATGTCACTGGGTTTTGTCGTGCAAACAAAGTTTCTTAACTGTGGCAGCATATGCACTAGATTAGATGTCGCTAGGAAGAAGTCCAGAGTTGATGGTGTCCTAGGAAAGGTCGGCTTTGGTTTGAGATATAACAACGAGATTGTATAGTTCTTGCTGTTATCGTCCAACCAATTAGTAATAGCCATTCCTTAAATATTGCATGTGGTGTCCATCCATAGGGTAGGTATGTCGAGTGCTGAAGTCACCGCCTATCAGCCCGTATGTCCTTCCTCTGATGAAGTTGTTGAGTCTTTGAAGATCATCTTTGATATCGTTGACGTTGGAAGTGACTCTAGTTGTGTTTGTTTTGTCCTTCCTGAAAGTAGAATATGTATTCATATTAATATTGTTCCGTTTGATTATGTTGGATTCTGAAATGAAAGCTGTAACAATACAATATGATACTATGTACAGTAACTAAGTAATGGTAACTCTATAATACATAGTTTATGTACTAGCTTATAGTCATACATATAAAATAAAGCCAGTCGTTAATCACACGTCGTAGTTCACACACTTCTCATTTATCTGGTATCACATGGTGTCAGAAGTTCCGCTTTTTTTTTATTTATCGAAAAGTTATTAAATCGTGGTAATGGCAACAAATAACACAGTTAACACTGTTGAAACCGGTATCCATATCAAACCCCCAAAACCATTAGAAGTGAATAGTAAAAACATTGCTCTATCATGGACAAAATGGTTCCAACAATATAAATGGTTTGAAACCGCGTCAAAGTTAAAAAAAAATCTGCTGAAATACAAGTTGCTACTTTTATGTCTGTCTTAGGACCAGACGCAGTAGACATTTATAATTCTTTTGCTCTTACTTCAGAACAAAACAAAAATTTAGCAATTGTAACATCCAAATTCGAAGAACATTTCGCGCCCAAAATAAGCATCACATTTGAAAGATACGTCTTTAATAGAATCACCCAAAACGAAGACGAGCCTTTCGAAGAATTTTTTACCCGAATAAAAAATCAGGCAACAAAATGCGAGTTCGGTATTCTTTTGGATAGCTTAATACGTGATAAAATTGTGGTCAGCATCCATAGCGACGCAATTCGAGAAAAATTATTGGAAAAGGCAGAAGTGTCATTGGACGATACAGTTAAAATATGTAGGGCAAGTGAAATAGCGGCAAGTCAACTCAAAGAATTACATAGAAACGAAGAAACAGTAAATGCAGTTACCAAGTACCGGAAAAAATATGAGAAAAAAAGGATGCCGATAAATAGCCAAGACGAAGTAAATGAGTTCTATTGTAAAAGGTGTGGAACTACTCACACACGAAAAAATTGCCCAGAATTCAATAAAACTTGTAACAAGTGTGGAAAAAGAGGACACCTAGCTTCATGTTGTAAGACAACAATAAAAAAACGAAACAGAAAAGTGCATGCTATTGCAAACGACTCATCTAGTGATAGCGATGACAGTGACAACAGTTTATTAGTTCTGTCAGTGGCCACAAACAAAGATGACATGAATAATTACATGGAAGAAATAATAATCGAAAACAAAAAAATAAAAGTGAAACTAGATACAGGTGCCCAGTGCAACGTTTTGCCAAACAACATAATCCAAAAACTTAATAGCGTTAAACTGAAGCAATCAAGCACAAAAAAGTTAGTTTCGTTTGCAAACGATAAAATCAGTGTTCTCGGTGAAGTGTCACTATGTTGTACAGTGCGAAACATGAAACACATGTTGATATTTAAAGTGGTTGACAAAGCAGTCTGTCCAATTTTAGGAAAAAGTGCATGCGAGAAATTAAAGTTGATACTGCGTGTAGAAGAACTTAAAATTGACGAAAATATGTTCGAAGGTCTAGGATGCATTAAAAAATTTGTATACGACATTGATCTCATCGATAATCCGGTGTTTGAGAATTATGCTCCACGAAAAATACCACACGCATTACAAGACGAAGTGAAGAAAGAGATAGACAGAATGATTAAATTGGGTGTAATTGAGAAAACAGAAGGTGCTACTCCAGCAACCTCACCAATGGTAATTGTTCGCAAGAAAGGGAAAATAAGAATTTGCCTCGACCCGACCGATGTAAACAAAAACATTCTAAGAAGATTTCATCCACTTAAATCCATGGACGAGATCGCGACCAAAGTTCAAAACTCTAAGTTTTTCACAATTCTAGATTGTAAACATGGATTTTGGCAAATCAGAGTTACAAAAAGAACTAAAGGTTATCTGACCATGGCTACACCTTGGGGAAGAGTGTCGTTCTTGCGTGTTCCGTTTGGTCTTGCTTCAGCCCCAGAAATTTATCAAAAGCTCATGACTGATTTATTTGAAGGGTGTGAGAACACAGAGATATCGATGGATGACATATTAATTCATGCGCCTGATATAAATTCATTAAATGCTCTTACTGAGAAAGTGATTAGGAAACTTGAAGCAGCAGGAATAAAACTAAACAAACAAAAATGCATTTTTGCTACAACGAAAGCACGATTCTTAGGGCACATCATCACGTCGAACGGAATTGAAGCAGATCCCGAAAAGATAGAGTCAGTAAAAAGCTTGAAGCAACCAACAAATAAAACCGAACTTCAAAGATTGCTTGGTATGGCTACATACCTAGGTAAATTCATTAGTAATTTATCCGGTATTACAGATCCGATGCGACAACTGCTTAAAAAAGACACTCAATGGCGATGGAGTGCAAATCAAGAGGAATCGTTTAACAACCTTAAGTCGGCTCTGTCAAAAATACCAGTATTAAAATACTATGATCCAAATCTTCCTGTAAAACTCCAAGTAGACGCCAGTCAGGCTAGTGCAGGTGCTGTATTGCTACAAAATAACCAGCCAGTGGCGTACTCATCGAAATCGTTAACAGAAAGACAGAAACTAAGTCCTCAGATTGAAAAGGAAGCACTCGCTATTAAATTTGCATGTGAAAAGTTCCATGATCTAATATTCGGAAAACCACTTACCATTGAAAGCGACCATAAACCATTAGAAACGATATTCAAGAGGCCTATACATAGCGCTCCTCTCCGTTTACAAAAAATCATGCTCCAAGTTCTACAGTATCAACCAAAAGTAATTTATACCAAGGGCAAAGATATACCAGTCGCTGATACACTAAGCCGTGATTGTAACAACGCAAAAAACACAGAAAAAGAAGATGAACTTGAAATACATGAAATCCTGCAGCTAACAGACTTAACAAAAAAACGACTTCAAAAAGCAACTAAAAACGATAAAAATCTACAAAACGTTCTACAATACGTTAATACTGAGTGGCCTGCCACAATCCAAGATGTTTCAAAAGAAATTAAAAATTATTGGACATTTCGAGAATCACTCAGCTGTAGTGACGGGTTACTCTTCAAAGGCTCTAAAGTCGTCGTTCCAGATGATATGAAGAAGGAGATGATGCAAAAAGTCCACCAAGGGCATTTTGGCATTGATCGGACACTCAACAGTGCCCGCGAGCAAATTTTTTGGATCAAGATGACAACTGACATCACGAAATACGTTGAATCCTGTAGTATTTGCCAAAGCGAACAACGTTCGGAACCGAAGGAGCCAGTTATTATTAAAAAGATCCCGGAGCTGCCTTGGGAGATAATTGCAGTAGATATATTTTATTTTAAAACTAATGAATATCTTCTCGTTGCAGATAGCTATTCCGGTTACTTTGACTTTGTTAAGTTAAAGCAATCTACCAGCGCAGAAGTCATACTGCAACTCAAAAAGATGTTCGCCGTTCACGGTATACCATTTGTCTTGGAATCGGACAATGGACCTCAATTTTCCTCAAAAGAGTTCCAAGTTTTTGCCACCAAATGGGACTTTACTCATCAAACCTCAAGTCCAAGGTACCCGAAATCCAACGGACTGGCAGAGAGATTAGTCCAGGTAGCAAAATCTCTGCTATCAAAGTGCTACAAAGACCAGTCAGACGTGTATCTTGCACTACTCAACTATCGCAACACACCCCGAAACAACAGTTTACTATCGCCAAATCAACGTTTGATGAGTCGGAAAACCAGGACAACGGTTCCATCCAGTAAACAATCGCTTAAACCGAACATTGTACAAAACGTTCATCAAAACCTCATTGAAGTCCGGAATAGAAGCAAATTCTATGCTGACAAAGGAAGCCACCACAAACAACCATTTCATCTCGGTGAAAAAATTCGTATTCAACAACCAAATCGAGACTGGATTTCTGGAACTGTTGTTAAACCAGCTAACACACCACGCTCATATATAATACAAACTGATGATGGATCAATCTATCGTAGAAACAGCAGTCATTTGCATAAGACCTCTGCTATCATTGTTCCCGAAAAAGATATCATGGTCGATCCAACAGCTGATAAGACAACTGCACCAAAAACAACAAGTCTTGCAAGCAATACCGAACCAACTCCAATGAAAACCTCAGAGTCAAGGCCTTATGTTACCAAGTCTGGAAGAACAGTAAAACCGGTTGTTAGATACAATCCTTGTAACTAAATTAAATTTTTATTTTTAACACTTATTTTCCACCATTTCAGTTCAAAATAAAAAAAAAAAAAAAAAAAAATATGAAGTAAATAATAATACCTAATATTAATTGAAATATTGAATTCATTACCGTTGATTCGATTTGTATCATAATTAAATCTTTAAAACAAAATTATAAAAAGAGAGATGTAACAATACAATATGATACTATGTACAGTAACTAAGTAATGGTAACTCTATAATACATAGTTTATGTACTAGCTTATAGTCATACATATAAAATAAAGCCAGTCGTTAATCACACGTCGTAGTTCACACACTTCTCATTTATCTGGTATCACAAAAGCAACTCTCAAGCGGGCATTTCTCGTATGACTTTTGCCCCTATTCCTACATAAACTCAAACCGTTTGAAGAATTTGTTTCTTTTTCTGGCTTTACAATGAGGAGACAATAACACATTTTAAACAATTTCGACACTATGAAGGAGTACCTCTATATTCCGGAATGAGCTTTCCCACCAAATCGGAGTTAGTTAAGCTGCTTACCTCTGAGCTTCGGCGTCTCCGTACAAAAGTGCAACTTCTTCTGAAAGTCATAATTTTCGTATCTGTAATGTCACCTCCTACAACCACAATCAAAATACTCCGTTAACCTTGTTCCCAATTTACCCACATACTTTGCGACAGTCTAACTTTACTACAAAATTTAAAACTCCAATTAAATCTGTATTTGGAATGGTACCAAAAACTTTATACCTTTGCAATAGTTTTCCGATATTTTCTTCTCAAATTTGTTCCCATTCATGCTCCATCATCCTTCAACCGGATTTTCGAATCCCCTTTTGCATCCTTAATATCCGAACTGTCAAGTTCTCTACATGTACTTTTATAGACGAAGGCGACGAAATGTCGATCTATTGGTGTCATTTAATTTGAACAAAAGTCAATACACATGTGAAAATCGAGGGGGATGACTGTAAATATCGGTCAGTCACAGCGCCACCTCGAAACCATTGTCCTCATGCCGAACACTTGATAAATGGCGAAACACATCCACAGAAAAGTTTTTTTCTTTCAGTTTCAGTACAATTCATGGTATCCATTCCAATCGTTGTCGAACTTCTGAAAATCGATAACGCATTCCACGCTCCACGACATCTATTCTCATCCAAAATTCCTCCAACTTATATGGCAACCCTTCTATATGCACATGTGCATCAATGGCGAAAAGACTGTGGAGGGTTGGGAGACTATAAGAACCTTCAAAGCTCTAAAAATCGAAATGCCCTTTCTTTCCAAACTGCACCGAGGACGAGTACGAGTATGTATTGCACAGAGAAAGAGCGGTCGGTAAAAAGTTTAACGATTTATTGCAGCGCCTCTAATATTTTGTTTTTTTTCTGATTTTTTTCTCACTCTATTTTTTTTTTTTCAACCTCAACCCCTTTGAAAAGAAGGTATTGTTGAGTAACGCCACTGCCAGCAGACATAGTGGAGGCATTGGAGCAGCTAAGACGCTTTCTCTACATTAAGTTCAATGCAGCTGCTGGTGCTGCTGGTGCTCCTGGTGCTGGTCCTGCTGCTGGTGCATACCCAATACCCATACATTGCACTCATGAAGAAGTTGACGTCTCAGAAAATAAATTACATTTTTTGTGTGTTGCAGTTTCGTTCGCTTACCTAACGCTCTGTACTCCTCCAGGGGGTGGGCAAGCAAACCGGGAACTCGTATATTCTCGCTGTAGAATCTGAAATTTTGCATAATTCATTCACAACACAGCGAAGAGAAAATTAAGTACCCGATGGAGTTGCAGGTTGTTGCTTTAATGTTTTATTGCATTTAGTTGAATGTTTTGGGAGAACTTTTCACTTTACAGGACCTCTTTTAACTTTTACTTTCTTCGAAGAATTCATTTTGGAATAAGCAATGGCCCTGTTAGTTTTAAAGCTTTGGCTAACTGCTCGCATCCTTAAAAAATTTAAGAAAAAGGTGAGTCCTCGCTTTCACGAAAAATGCTGTGTTTTACCAGCCTTGTTAAGTAAACTCATTATCGCTGAAGAAAACAAATAAGCTTATAAATGCCAGAGGAAAGTATAGGTACCTAACCTATATATCTGTAGGTGTACTCACTTGTAAAAATATGTTGTAAGTTAGCTAGTAGCTCCGCGTATCAAAGACGGGGAACTTGGGGGCCTAACGACCTAATGCACTTCAAGGACCTACAATTGTATGCCGATTTCGAAGAGCTAAGTCACAAAGTGCTTTTGGTAGCAGTCAAAAAGGCACCACCTACCCATCTCTCTTTTCATTATTTAGCTTACACTCAAATGAGACTTTCATCAGGAACATGTGACCACTGCTTTACCTTTATGAATGGCAATAAAGAGGAGGAATATTTCGAAAGCACTTTTGTTGCGCAGTTGTCGATAGCTTATCTCGTACAAAGTTATGGGGTGGCACTTCACACAATCGCTGACAACTGGGGGATGTGTGAAAGTTAATCAGAGTTTACCCTTTGAAAGCGGCTAGACGTAGAAAACTAGAAAATGGCTAAAATATTCACTTCCATCCTTTTTCCTCAAGTAGTGGAGCAAATACACGGTTGGAAGTTATTTGAATACTCAGCCCATAGCAGGAAGTTCATTGATTCAGAATCTGGTCAACCCACTTCTGCAAATTCTTTGATCGCTTGACCCAATTGAAGGTATTTATTGATGAGCATCGAATACTGAGACTGACCCTTCAATTCTGGATTCCGAGTCAGTTTGCGTTCTATAGCATAAAAACGGCTTTAGGCAATAACGCTGGAAGATCCTAACCTCCCTGGGTCATCAGAAAATGGTAATCGTGCAACGAAGAATCCCCTACTATCTCTGGAGATTGTTTGGTTGAAAAGTTCTTAACGTTTTTCTTCTGCCAGTGTCCGGTTAGATGTTTTAGGAGGTACCTACTCCTCGATTTACAAAACTTGCTGATTGCTTGTTCCAGCGACTTCTCTTCTGTTTTTTCAGATAATTTGCCCGTGACGATTCATCCCAGTAAAGTATTTTGTAGCAATGACAAATTTTCTCCTAATTTAATCTGCCCTGCAACGCTGAGAAGTTGATGAATAAACTCTGCCCCAATAAGTAAGTCAACCGGGTTTGGCTTATTAAAAAGAGGGTTTTGCTAGTCGTTTGCTCTCAGGTATCTTTCATTTTGTTAAGCCAAAGGTTGGCGACGCGACGGTTGATTAGACACAATCTGAGGTAGTACAAGTGCTTCTAGTTTTGTGTTGAAATTTGTCACATTTGAGCTTAAGTTAACATTGGCTCGGCGTTGTGAATTCCTTCCTATTTGTCCGATTCCTTAGACTTTCATTTCATTTTTTCGGTTATCAGATTGACTTGAGACCCAGAATCTAAAACTGCTCGGCAGTTTATAGATGCACCATGTTGATTGATCAATCGCACATAGGAAAACGTACCCCTCATTATTGCTGCCAGAGGATTAGTGTGGTTTGGTTCTTTGGTATGAATCTTCCTTCTGTAGGCGAGAGAGTAGTTCGATTGACTACCCTTGGAGCTGGTTGCATTTTGACTTCTGTTGGGATATGAAGCAAGGTATGATGACATTTGTTACACTTAGTGCAATGGCCTGATTTGCCATCTGTAGCTTGATGTCCAGCTCGTAGGCAATTTATGCATTTTTTCAAAGATTTGACTTGACTGAATCTTTTCCTTGTTGCCATGGAGCTAAATTTAGGGCATTTGAATAGTGGGTGAATCTCTTGATTGCAAATAACGCATTTGACATCTGTTGTGGCAGAGAGAGCAAATTTTCTATGAGGTTTTGGTTCTTCAAAGTGTGTCTTGGTATTTGTCTTCGATGCCAATGCCTCTAGCGACTGGAAACAAGTCTCGAGGAATGTTAAGAATTCACTCAGTGCAGGCAGTGCCCTTGGTTGTGTAAAGGACTGTTTCCAAAGCGTTAATGTAATTTTGTCGAGCTTTTTCAGCAGAATGTGTAATAACAACGGGTCCCAGTTGCTATGGTGTTAATCTGAAGACCTTTTAAACTTAATAATCATTCTTGCGAAGTGTCGTGCATGGCCTTGATGGCGTTTGAGCCTTCACTCTGGATAACGGGTTGTGACATCAGTTTATTTATCTGAGCTGTCACTAATAAGCGAGGATTTTCATACCGGTCAGTAATCACCTTCCAGGCAGCGCTGTAATTATTGTCAGATGTAGTAAAATGTCAGATGAGTTTTTCCGCTGGACAGTGTCGTTTTCAAATAAAATAGCTTTTGGCAGTCGGTTGATTGTTGTTTGTGAACAAGTTCAGTGTACTGTACAAGTCACTAAATTGCTTCCATTTAATTTAATCTCCATCAAACCTTGGTAAGGTTATTTTTGGCAGATTGACTGTTGACTTGGGGTTGCCGAGTGGAGGCGCAATATTAACCGGCTGGTTTAGACCTGCCGCTCCATTCCTCATCCTCTAACTGAAAATATTTCTCCAAGTTGTACCCCAGCCTAGTTGGATCTTAGGATAGTTCGTACATCAACCGATGGGTTTCTTCCACTTCTGTACAGTGTCGTTGAAGTGTGGTGAGTTTCACACTCCAGAACAGTTGAGTCCAAGGTTCTACATGAGCGTCTCTCAGGTTTGATAATAACCGCTGTACTGACCTTACAGCTGTGTTCTGTTTTCGAACACTCTGATCAGCTCCATGTCTGGTCTTTCTTTCGTCTTGTTGACGTCAGAGTCTCTACTGGTTGAAGGTTCTGCTGTGGGATTTTATATTTTAGGCTTGGTAGCCGTTTCTGGGTTTTGTTCCGCAAATTGTTCCGTTTCTTCAGCTTTTCTGAAGAATCCAAAAGAAAAATGTTGCTGACGTAGATCCTGGTATGTCTGCTTTACTCTCCCAGCCGTGTTGCTTAGGCTATAATATGGTGCATCCTTCTTCACAAAATCCTTGATTTTTTCGTGATTCCCGTCGAATTCATTCCAAAGATCTTCTATCCGATCCAGTCTTTTTCGAACGTATTCTTTTGTTCTCCTCCCTGGCCCTTCTTTAGCTATGTTGGTTTGAAGGCGCCAAAGTTTATTGGTGATAGCCTTCTGTCTGGCCCCACATTATGTGTTTGGGCTATTTAATGTCGATGCCAATGTCTAAGCGCTGGCAACGCTTTGTTTAAAGAGAACTTGCCCCTTACTGCTGGCGAGGGGAAGCAAGATCACGTCGGCGTCGGGGTCACCAAAATGTTTACGATTCTTCTATCGTAAGTGAACTGCTGTTCAGGTCACAGTTCTTGTACTATGACTGAAAAGGTGGCTACAGTGGAGCACTATAACAACTTGTTCACTATGAGAAATAGAATTTGGGAACAGCTCCCAGCAGACTCACTGGAAGAGATAAATGATAAGATAAATGATAAATCTCGAAAGATGGAACTAAATATTTATGTTACCATTTGTAGCACAGTAGCAAAAACATATACTTTGGGAAATCATTCCGAGCTTTGAACGCATTACACACATCTATTACCAAAGCTTATCCTCACCTCACTCGTTGTCGTTACTCCATCAAAGTGATTCACCACATAATCATTTCCGAAATTTTAATCACCCTAATTGATAATAATTATTTTGAATACCTACCATGGCACATGTGCTGGCATCCAAGTAAGCTCTTCGTCACTGCTATTTGTTATAATCTCCTTTGAGGCCTTCCAATACAAGTTTGGCATAACATTTTGTTTCTTCGTCTCCTTTGGATTTTGATAAATGGGTTGAAGCAAGATGTTCCACCTTTCAGTATACAACTTGATATGAGAAAGACGAAGATTTTGGTCAGAATGACCTGATGACTGATGGACTTAAGAGGTGGGTTCCCATTGGAGCAGTCCACCACACTGCTCACCCTCTTTGTACTGACTTGCCCCAAACGAAGTGCTACATGACTGGTATACTTACACTAATACAGACAAAGAGTGTACATGATAGGCACCGATGATGTATTTGTCTCAGCATCTCAAATGCTTGTTCTTCGAAATGAAAAGTTGTGTTTTACACGTCTCTCAATTACTTTTGACAAGGATAATTCGGGAGGCCCTATCCCTCTGCGCCCTGCTATATCCATTGCTGGAGCTTTGCTTTTTGGAAATAATTTTGTTGAGATGTTTGCTTAACGGCAAACTAATAAAATCGGATAAAGTTAACGATATATGCACATGTAATAATCGAGATTTATTACCTCCTCAGCGATTTGATTGCTTTTTTTTGGATGATAAAAGAGAAATTAATTCTTCCAGACGTTGCGTTGGTTTGTCTCTTGTAAGCACTGTGAGCAAGCACAGAACTGATGTTTTTTCGTTCGCGGGAAATATTTTTTACGTGACAAGCACTGTGTTAGATAAAACTGTTTTCGTGTACGGATACGGACCAGAATTTAACGATAGTCCTGCTGCTGTCCCAGTTCTTTTTATGTCAATGAATTATGCCACAATATCCTAACTAATATGGTAAATGTGAAAGTAACTCAGTCTGTCCGTCTTTCTATGTTACCGTTTCCTGACCAAACTACCGATCCAATTTGAATGAAATTTTGTAAAGAGATAGTCTTAAGCCTGAGGAAGGACATAGGTTATATATTTTATCCCTATACTTCTATTTGAACGGTAAAGTAAACGGTAGAATTGATAAGTTGAGTTGAGTTACGGTAAAGTAAACGGGAACTTAGAAACTACTGCACCGATTTCCAAAAATTGTTCCACCGTTAGAATGCTGCAATGTTAACGTGTAAAATAAGCTTTTAATCATCTCCATATTCCTACGAGAATTGAACGGGGGTCCTTACTCATATTATAAGTGCGAAAGTAGCTCTGTCTGTTCGTCGTTCTATATTACCATCTCCCGCCCAAACTAAAGAACCGCGATTAAAATGAAATCGTGTGGCCCACAACGATTTAAATTTTTTGTTTTAGAAACTTTAAGATCCAGAAGCTCTAGAATTAAAATTTTCTCCCTGGGAGTCGCCATCATTGCATTTCCCCCTAAAATTAAGATTCAAAAAGAATTTACTGAACCTGCACATTTACATTTGGCAGCAGGTCAATTTCGTAAGGGAAAACCTTCCCTCCATTTTGTTTTCATAAAGCAAGGTCTTATCACGTTTTGTTTTTTTATGTAGTACCTAAGGTCCTGTACGCTTTGTTACCTGAACAGTCCCCTCCAAAAATTTAAAGCCATAATTAAAGATGTTGTAATTTGAACAAACATTTCTTTTCTTTTGAAGATGGTAACCGTGTCAAGTGCGGCGCCAAGTTGCCATTGTTTCTACCAAAGCCGTCATTTGTGAGGCGATCACATGTTTGTAACACAAAGTTTTCTGGGCATTAAAGTCCCCTGGGACTCACAGTCCCTATTATTATGCGGAAGGATTTTTACTTTACGTTGGAAAAACCACTGTGCGGGCTTTTCTACCTATCTTATTCCTCTGAGCTCTTCCCGATCAGATGGTAAACTGCAATCCGGCCGTCGTTAATAAAGCGAGACTTCTTCCCCTTATGCAATTACAGTCCAATTACACAAACGTCCCTTCTTTCCAAGGTCATGAAAACGTTGATAAACCGTCAATTCATGAAATATGAAAGCTTCTTAATGACTGACAGTACGCCTTTCGCGAGAAATTGGCAAGTTCTCCGTTGGTAATTCATAGCCATGAAAAGCACTCTTCGTTTAGCCGTTCGGAACCGGCAGACAATTGTAGGTCCCCTCCATTCCCTCACAATGGATGGTTTGAGAAATGCGCTAGGCCCTGGGACTCCTCGCTCTGTTACGCCAACGCCACCCTATTTATATTTTATTTATTTGTCATAATTTTTTTGAAAAATCGCCACTTATTAGCCCAATTCCCAATATGTTGAAATGCAGTGAGCCTCCTTATTTCAATAAAATAGTGGTTAATTTTCTTCGAAAGAGAATACATTTTTTTTGGCAAACAACGCCAACGTCAACACAGCATTTGTTTCTGACCAATACGATTTTATAGATAAATGCCCATTACCGAGATGACTGTGAAGTTTCTTTAATCTACATGCTACAAAAACAAGCCATTAAATTAAAATTGGATCGTTTCTGTGTTGAAAAAGCGAATATAATCAGAATTTTTCATATTCAAGCAAATAAAATTCTGTATGTAGCAGTTTTATTCATTTTGTGACAATCGCTTGGCGATCATTAATCTAATTAGGGACGACCTATTTATAGTTTTAGTGCCCACTTCAGTATTTTTATGATGAAATTCTATGGATGCATTTTGAATGCGTTTTCAGTGGTGATTTAAAGATTTTGTCTTCTCATTCTGATTTTTATTTGGCAGTAGGAATTTAATGCGTATATATTTTTATGCATATGCATACGTCTTTTAAAGTTGAAGAAAATGACGTCTTTTCTAGGTTTTCTGACTAAGGTCGTTAGAGGTGTAAAAGCAAAATGAGAGTTGCAAGGTTAATGCCTAGAGCGAAACATTGAGAGGAAGGGAACAAACCTGTAAGGCTTCAGTATTGTCGGAAGCCATTATAGTATTCCCTCGGTCTGACGTTAATTTAGTTTTTTCGAATAGAGTATCGTAAACGTGACCATCTACAAATTTCAGCAGCTCCGACAGCACTGTATGGTCATGCTAAAAAGAAAGCTTAATCGCAATAGAAATGTCGTTTGACCGAATGAACTGTTGCTGTAGCGTCAACGTTGTGTTTTTGCAATCACGTTACAGAGTTTTGGTAACCTCGTTAAAAAACCAGTATCATGACATTTCTGAAACTATTGCGAGGAATGTGTAGTAAAATGTTACTTATTTAGACTTGAGGTGCTTAATATTCTGGCTGTATTATCCTTAGGTTTTGAATGTCAACTATATAACTCAAAGGATTGGTATCTGTGAATGTTTGATTAGACTTTGTATAAGACGTAGTATAGTAACTTACTTACTTAGGTGGGCATTACAGTTCGGGGTGAACCTGGGCCTCAACCAACATCCTTCTATAACGACTTCGATCTCGAGCGAGCTCTCTCCAGTTTCGCACTCTAAGTCGGTTGAGGTCTTTATCCACTTGTTTGAGTCACCTAAGACGAGGTCTTCCCCTTCCGCGATTTGCCTGCAATTTGCTTTCGAAAACCCGTCGAGCCGGAGCGTTTGGGTCCATCCACTCTACATGACCCAACCATCGTAGCCTCGCGATGCGTACTCTTCTGGCTATGCCCATGTCGCGGTTCAACTCATACAGCGCGTTGTTTTATCTTCTTCTGCACACATTGTCTTCGCATACGGGACCAAAGATCATTCGGAGAATTTTTATTTCGAAACGACCAAGAGTTTCCTCATCCGCTTTCGATAAGGTCCATGCTTCGGCGCCGTAACAACCGAACAGTTTCTTTCTATCTTGTTCAATGTTCAATTTTACTTTGTTCAATTACTTACAAAGTGATTTCCAACTTGTCATTGCTCCATACAAAATTGTTCAATATTCAAAACGACTTCCTTATTGATTTTAATTTATAACTTTTTTAAAAGAAAAGAAAAACATCTAGTGTGACTTGTTTTAAAACTAAAATTGTCTACGCTTGCAGAAAAAATTTACTTCCAAACAATAATCTTCAAATATAATAAAAAAATTTCGATCTGAACCCTAAAAATCGATTTCCCAACATTTTGAAAAATGGACATTGAACAAGATAGAACTCTGCCGACGAATTGTACAGACTTTTGAAAGATTGTTCCTCTGGTGTTGACGTTTGAGTAGTAGCGTAAGCATATAGAAATAAAGCAAGGCTTACTCTAAAGTGAACAGTTTAAGCTTTCTATTGCACAGTTGCTACCTCTCTATAGCTTGATGGCGATGAAGGCTTCCAGCATTCTTGGATTTTTGTGTTTAATTTCATTTACTTAAATGGGCATTAAAGTTAGGGGTGAGCCTTTTAATTAACCAACATCTTTTGAAAAAAAGCTTGGTTTCGGGTGAGCTCTCTTCAGTTTTTTTCATTAACATTTTTTAATGCATCTGGAGCTTTTTGGAATTGTGGTGAAGAATGATGCTCGATTGCTGCAGTTCGCTTCTTATTGTAGTCGTCCCAATACAAATTTTCTTACATCTATAGCGGTTTCTTAGATCATTTCGACACTGAAAGTTGTGTGTCAATCTTGACCAAAAACTGGTATCAAACCTCCGAGGAACGAAAATATTTAAGACTTACATATTTCCAAAATGGGTAATCTTTTCCCCAAACAGTGCGTTTTCTGAATAGGTGTTGTCCTATACCGCAACTGTTTGCTTTTCTCTGAAATTGATATAGTTACGGATTAGGAAACATAGTCAACATCAATCAAACTTTTGTACACCAAATTAACCAATCGTTGTAAGGTATCAAGCTTCTTGGCCATGTGTCATTGTAATAATTGGCCCCCTCGTTCCTGTTATTTGACCCTTTTGAACTTTTTTTTTTTAGAGGAACAGAAAGGACCAATTGGTACCCAAAAATTCTGGAAACGTTAAACGGACTTTAGGCCAATATCATCGAAGCAATCCGTGAGAAATAGTTGCAGTAACTATGAATGCGCTACTACGGAACCAGCCGATGCAGCCACTTAAACGGACGTTGTGTTACATTATCAATGAGAATGTTTGCTCTCTTCCTAATAAAACCGTAATAGGTACATAGACAGTATTGTATTTTACAAATTTAACGCGATGAAGACTTAAATTCCACTTTCAGACAAAATGCCCCATTCAACTTGGACGATGATCAAGAATGCCGTCATACGGAACAAGGAGAAGCTAACTTGCTATATGCAACTTGAATCAAATTAGACTGCAGGTGCAGATGGCCTTGATGTAGAACTTTTCAAGACAGCAAGAGATCAGTTGGAAAGGATCATGCACCAGCTGATCTGCATGATATGGTTGGAAGAAATCACCTCAACAATTTGATAGGTCTTTATCAATGTGGTTTGAGACCAGAAACAATAGACCAAATTTTTATATTATACGGCAGATCTTGGAAAAAACCCGAGCATATAATATTGATATACCTACAGTTTCATCGATTTCAAGGCCGCGTTTGACAGTATTTTCAGATACGAGATGTACAGCGCCTTAAGTCTGGCTTCGGCAGCACTGCAAAACTCGTATGACTATGAAGGGTGACTTTGAATGCTTCGTTAACGTGGGCAAAGAACTCACCGAAGCCTTTCATGTCGAAAAAGGCTTAAGGCAAGGCGTCAAACAGTCATGCCACTGTATCACGCAGGTATCACAGCTCGCGAGATTTTTTGGGAAATTGTTATAGCACTAAAAGTCACAGCCTTTTACTGAGATTAACTTCGAATTCTATAAAAAAAACGAATAGGTTCCGCTTTGATATTGAAAGTTTTCTTCCGAAAAATGTCACCGAACAAAGCCTTATTTTGCTTCATTGCTCACACTCCAGTTTGTCAGTAGGAACACTTGACAGACAAAAGACACCAATCGAGGACAAATAATAAGCGAACTAAGCTCAACAATAAGAACTCAATCCTAAAACCAAACTTGACCAAAGAATTTTATCCTTGTTCTTCAACATCGAATCTTGTTTCCAGGTTTTGATGAAGAAATATATTATCTACTTCCGAACTTACTTTTAAAAGGCTTTCATTGAAAAACAAACCATAAGTTGGTGTTTTTTCACAATAATTGGCCAATTCAGTCGTCGCATCCCATCAGACTCAATAACAACTGCTTAGACATTTATGAACGGTTCCATCATTCGAGGGATGTAGGGATAGCGCGATCGAACCTTTAGATAACGTGCAGCCTCAACAGTTGCCTTAACAATCAATTTTATGAAAAATTCAAATGCTTGTAAATAAAGCAATCATCTTCATTACACAACTTTAATCTCTTGTTGTTTCGAAATAAAAAGACTATAAAGACTAATCCAATAATCAAACAAAATCAATCTGAAAAACAATCCCAAATTAGAGATTTTAATTACCAAAAAAGACTCAGCACGCACAATATAACATCGAAATTCCAATTCAAATCTGTTTATAGTTACGACTTCAAAAACTTGAAAAGACAATTCATTTAGAGTCGTAGGGCAAACTTCTCAGTGTATATCCCAACGGCAACGTCCCGTAATAACAATAAAAAAGTTGAGACTTTTATAGTTTTGGTTTCCACAAATACTTCATTGCGTGTGGCTAAGCAGAGCAGGGAGCACGGAGCAGCCAAGGAACGAACACCGCAAAGCGATGAGGCGACCTCATCAAATTCTGTGTGGCTTCTCTCCGAGACGCTGCCAATGTCAATTGAAACATTGACACGAAATGTGAGATTTTTCTTGATTTTATTGTTTTCCCGCACCGCACGAACCCTGTTTTAGGTCGTAATAGGCGTGTTTTACTCTTAATTATTCAAATCTGCTCTCTGATGGCCTTTATTGTTGTGTGAGGTTTGGACTGTTTCTGGGAAAATAAATTCGTGCTAGTGCTGATTAGGAAGTGCTACAAGTGTGGTATGGTCTGTGGAGACCCTGAATTTCTTCAAAAACTCTAAGCACGGCATACAAACTGTGTTACAGGAGGATTT
This sequence comes from Melanostoma scalare, assembly GCA_949752695.1. Lineage (NCBI taxonomy): Eukaryota > Metazoa > Arthropoda > Insecta > Diptera > Syrphidae > Melanostoma > Melanostoma scalare. The sequence continues at coordinate 3,714,160 of OX456985.1, forward strand.
ATAGTTTGTGCTTTGTGATATCAATGAACTTTTTCTTCATTGAGATAAGATTTTATAGCTCGTTCTGTGTTCCTACTTCGTACGACTTTAGTTGGTGATTTCAACTCGAAGCACAGCGAAGAAATCAAAGAGGAAAATACTTCTTACGACAATGAAGCGCTTTCATTAAATTTTGAATATTTCATGACATATTAAGAAAATATGAAACGAATAAGTATCACTGGTGCCATCTCCTTAGTCCTCATGCGACTGCGTTTTCATAAAACCGATCGACATTTATCAGCCACACCGATCGATTATTTAGTTTATTGGTTTTAATATCGCGGCTTTATTAACCGATAATTTACGGTCCATCGGTGATTAAAATCACAGGAGGTGGTGCAGCCATTATTGCTAAATACACCGCAACAGGTATCCGATATCCAGTCGTTCAGTGGCCGATAGCCAATGGCCATCCTTTTCGTCCGGCAGATTGCAACAAAATATTAAAATCGACTCCATTCCAAGTGGGATATTAAAGAGATTTTTTATTTTAATTATTACTGACCATGTGGGGAGGATAGAGTGATTGGGAAGGATATGCAATCGTAATAGGGTTGGGCGGTGAAAGACAAAAAAGAAATATAAACTTGCAGAAAAGTTTGAAAAAGTGGAACTACACAACTGTCCATGTCCATAGTTTGAAGGTATATGGTGTTTAATTCCATTTGAAAAGAAAACAACGGTTGAGTGAGTTTACAATGAGACAAACAGACAAACTCCCACACATAGCACACGAAGATAGACAGAAACACGTACACAGATGCGGTGGAAGAGAAAAAGGAAAATGAGTTTTGGAATTGCCGAGAAAATTGAATTTCATCCTTTGTAGAGTACAGTAGTACAGTTGGTTTGCTTTTTATTTTGATTTGAAACTACGTTTGGCGTAGATATGGATTCTCTACTCTATGGTCTAACTCAGACAAAGTGGCAACGAAAACGAACCACGCACAGCGAGTCGGTGTCGTCCCTAAAGCTTCAAGAAGTAATGTCTAACGAAAATGCTTTTTGGGGAGTTAATTTTGTTTTGGTCGGGAATTAAGGGGATAAAAGGGTTGTCGGTTTAAACTGCTACGTAAGTTATCGTTCCATTTGGCATTGATTAAATGGGTAATCATTCCCTGAAGAGCTTTGGGGATGTAAGAGTCCCTTTTGAGTTTTTTACTATCATCCGATGTCAGTTGGGGTGTAGTGTCGTCTACCCAACTTTGCGTGGATTGCTTTTCTGCTGCCACTGGCACAGTTCTAAAGGGAGCAAGTCTCATAATCTAAATTTACTTTATGAAACTTTATAAAAGTTCTTGAAAACATCAAAAGATTAAAGTTGGATTGTTTTACGTTTTACCTGTGAAACTGGGGCTAATATTATCTACAACTGATTTATTTCGACTTTTTTTTGGAATATAGCGGAGTTCACTTTTACATATGTACTTTGGTTCGAACGAATAAGGTGAGATAATGTGAAGATGTGATCCCTCAGACAAATGCTCGTCCAACTTGTAGTATGGCTTTTAAATATTTTTGAAAATTTTTGAAGTTAGACGGAGCAGAGGAGTATATTTCATTATGTTTACAGCAAGTCTGATAAGTCTGAACGCAAACTTCATCCCATCGAACGAAGTCTGTCCAACTAATTGTACAGTGTGAACTCCGCTAATCCTTTATTCGCCCTGTGCATAAAAATGGTTGCTAGCTTGATAGCAACTGGTGGACTTCGAAACCGTTTAAACGATCACTACAAAGGTTGGTACACTAACTTCTTTGAGACGGAAAAATTAACCTTCTTTTTTGATCCGCCGCAATTACTCTCCCGATTGGATTTTTACCAATGGTTGAAAAACAAGAATTGATTTTGTTGTGGCTTAAAAGTTTTGATAAGATCAGTCGTATTTATATAGCAAGGCTTTAGTCTATCAATGACAACATTTCCTTTCTTCAGGTCCACAAGAACTTCATAGAGTGGATTCCTTAGTTCTGTTCAATGGCTTTCTGTGGATTCAAGATTAGCTTTAAAAGACCGCAGCGAAGCCAACCACTTGAGCTAGGGTCGATATACTTTCTTTTGACTGATAAGCGTTCGGCTTTTCTTTCTTCCGAACATAATCAAATTTCTAAGTTAGTCGTCATGGGCTCGAGGTTCGTACCAAACCAGAGCATGACTAGTGTGAAGCAAGAAAATGGAAGAGTTGAGATCCCTTTCAAATCAGGATTCTCGAGAAGTTAATTGTGATGAAATGGACGAAAATTAGGGGTTCTGACGGAAAACCATTTTTCGATACAGTAGGTACATTCGCTAGGATTTTTAGCAACTAAATAAAATAGATAAATTGCACAAGATAATGGGGAGCCCCGAAGGTCTAGCGTCTCACAACCAAACTTATTGGGGAATGGAGGGATGCTACAGTTTTTAGCCGATTACCAAATTCTAATCTAGGAAGAGCTTTTCATGGCAAAGAGTTTATAGTATCGGAGGACTTGCCAATTCTTCGCGAAAGGCAAGTTAATAGTATCGGAGGAGAGAGGAGGACTTGGCAATTCCTCGTGAAAGCCATGCCCGAAAGAAAACGAAAAGCTGTCAGAACTTGGTATGTGTGCAAATGATAATCGTTGGAATGACCATATATTTGCAGTCGCTGAAAATGATGCTAAATGCTTAGGTTTCTTAATAAGATGCAGGAAATTCTTCACCCCTGTTAATTTGGCTAAAATTTATAAAGCAAACATTCGCCCAAAATGAAGTGCACTAAAGTGCAATTCTCATATCTGGTCAGGTGCTCCTTAAAGTTCTTTGCGCTTACTTGATAGAGTACAAAATTTAGCCTTAAGACTGATCGCTCGGTTTTATAATCGATTGATTCTCTCTCTGGAACATCGTCGAAACGTTACCTGTCTCTCTCTCTCTTTTTCATCGCTTTTTTCACTTTCAACAGTTCTAGCCAGTTGCACTCCTCCCCTGAAACAATTTTCCCGCCACACATGCCTCGCTAGGAATGGTCATAAATTTGTTGCGGTAAAAGTTACCACAACAAAAACCATCTTACGATAGTTTGTTCGAAAACCTTATTCTTTTGATTTTGGTCGCAGCTGCATGGTTCTGGGTGAGTTGAGGGCAGCCATGGTCCCATCAACTAGTGGCGTACTCACAGAGAACCCTGCAAAAGCGACCAACCACTTATGCAAACAGAACGGACGGTTCTGTAAAACTCTTTACCCTTCCTCTTCACTTCCTGATTCCTGATACCTACCCCATATTTCCACCTGGTCATCAATCGTGTCGAGCCAACAGGTTGGCTGGAGACTCGCACGCAACAGTGTGTATGATTGCGTAAAGACAGAATGAGTCAGTCTCAACTATCCCACACACAAACCTACACTAAACACATAAGATGAAACATCACATACACAAACCACAAGGAGAAACAATCACCTCTATTATGAAAGGCGTTACACTTGAGTGACAATAGTCACTTTATTTGTCGAGTCACTTTTTAGGCGTTTAAGTATAGGTATTACGAACCTTGAACGCCACTAACTTACAATCCAAACGCCTTCCACATGATCAGCTGATCATGACAGATTTGGATTTGAATAGAAATTCTTGGTTTTGTTTTCAAATTTAAATTGTTTTTGAATAAAAAACCAAAATGAATAGCTTTCCTTTGTTGATTGCGTTGAGAAACAGTGGTGAAAGTGAGGACAACGAAGTTCAGAGGATATCAGAAACAAAAAAAAATTAATCTGATAAGAGAAAGGAGAATGATTAGAGATAATTCAAATCCTTTACAACTACCAGATACGAAGTAAGTACAAACAAAGATAACTTTATTTCAATCATCTAATTTGTTTACATTATTACTAGATTTGTAATGTACTTCAGGCTGAACAAAGATGCCTTTATGTTCTTGCTTCGAGAATTGCAGGATAAAGTGCCAAAGACTAAAAATTCTTTATCGGTGCCGCTGGTACTAAAAATTGAAGCTGTGTTGAGGTTTTTCGCTGAAGGCAGCTACCAGAAACGAGTAGGAAACGACTTCAATTTGGGGATTGACAGCCTACAATGAGTGTGGTTTTGAAAGAAATGCTTGGTGTTATGGAGCAACACATTTGTCCTAAGTGGATAAATTGTAATTATTCCCAAGAAGAAAAAAATGAAGCCAAAGAGTTTTTTATCAGAAGGCCAGCATTCCAGGAGTACTTGGATGTGTTGATGGCAGCCACATTCGTATCCAAGCTCCAAAGAAAGATGAGCAGCACTTATATTACAACAGAAAGGGCTTTTACACATGGTTTAGTTGGAGCAAATCGGCGATGGCTTTATCGGAATCGTATAAGTATTTTTGTCTAAACGGTCCTCCTCCAGTGACTTCCATCTGCTTTTTGTTGTACAGAAGCTTCTGTTTTACTTTAAATTTCGCATCGAACCAAACCTTTAAAAATATACATGAAAAATACAGCATGAAGAGATTTCGTTTATCAATTATTTTACCTTTTGCCATTCTTTATCAGTTCTAACCGGTGGCCCTAAGGAATTGAGCTTGTTAGAAACTGCTGTCCATTCTTTTTTTTTGTCCTCTGTTTGTGACACACCTCTTCGAAAATATGTTGCAAGTTGAGGATTTTGCTCCATCAGCTCGATCAATGTTTTTATTTGCTCCTGATTTGTTATTTTCACCCTAAATTCAGTCAAAATAAAAGTTGTTAAAGAAATAAAAAGAAGAAAACAACTACAACTTACATTTTTATTCGAGTAAAACAAATTGGCGTTCGCAAATTTCTCATCGACAAAAAATAACGTTTCACTAGTCGTTAAACTCATATACAACGACAACTGTAATACCGAAATATTCATTTTGTCGTTCAAAAAATTTGCGTTCCACTTAACGCTAAATGTCACATGGCGTTACGCATGGCGTTACGCAGGCGTTAAACTACATTAACGACTCTCGCAATACCGATTTTCTGGTACGACATTTGTCGTTTAAGTGAAACGCCTATCATAATAGGGGTGAATATGTATTAGAAACAATTTCAATCATCACATACACAAACCTATATTCATACACAAATAGTCATCACACTTACACGCATACTTACACTGAGGCAAACAAACCATTCATCCAACACAAATCATCCATCACACATATATGTATAACTACATACACACAAATCCGTCATCACACAATATAATAACACTGATACATGAGTCAATCATCACAAAAACATCAATGGCAAAGTACCCAACGAATACACTTTTCTATGGCCGAGTGCCCAACTTTTAACTTTAATTCTAAATTTTTACTAATCGCCACTTAAAATTTGTTGCAAGAAAACCATGTTATTTGTCAGTCTTCCCCTGTTAAAAATCTGAACAAAAGTCCACCAGACGTAGACTATAAAAATACGCGTTAACAATTTTTCCTCCTTCTCTTCAAAACATTTTGCTACGTCGCGTCGTTACTAGAAAAATTGTTTGCAGACCCTTTCTGCACACAACTTTTCCGACCACCAATGTAGCTTATCTTTTAGTTGCACAGATTGGTGCATGTCTTCGATTTATCGCTTTCGCTACAAAAAAAAAGGCACTGAACTCTTTCGTCAGCTGTAAGCCGATCATAATTTCCCAAAATCGTGGAAATTTGGTGGCTAAAGGGAATATTGAGAGACAGTAGGGTTTTCCAAATAAAACGGTAGTCCTCTCACGCAAAACGCTGATTGGTGCTAAATATCCGTAATGGAACCCACTGTGGCTGAATGAACGGCCAAGACAAACGACGATCATGAAGAAGCTTGATGAGAGAGTTGGGGAAGTCACTTCATTGTTGGCTATCGAACTGAGAATTTGATCAGCCATATTGGTTATATTTTGAATTTGTAAAAAAAAGTTCCAAGCTACAAGTTTAGTGACTTGTTGAAAAATTAGCGATTTCTGGTAGCATTCCATTTTGTTTTAACTTTTTCTCGCGTGTGGATAAAAGGTTCTGGCAGAACGGGCCAGTACAGAATTTCCCAACAGGAGAAAAAGAAAGTTGGAAAGTGTCAGATAAGGACACAGGAATCGAAGGAGGAACAATTGGTTAAATAGATAAGTAGAGTGAAATTTTTCTTGTGGATTGTGCGTTTTTGAACTTTGTGAAGTTTTTGCTTTCATTTGCGAATATAATTCTGGTGATCTTTTGTGCGGCTAATTTTCCCGTATTTTGAGTTACTCGCAACCTTTTTCATTGCCATACGACAGTTTCAAGACAGCACGATAACGGGCTTTTCTTGCACCTCTTGCCTTTGGCGAAATTTACTGTTTGCTCTTTACCTTTTCTTGCATCTTTCAAAGTTTCGTTTTTAATCCTGAATTTTAAGGTTTTTCCAACACCATCATTTGAACATTAAAATTTCCATTTTCATACATTGCAAACTTATCTTTTGTTTTCCACTCAAATTCGTTCATATTCCTGGGTCGTATTTTCCTTTTCTTTATTTTTCAGCAAAGGTTTGAAAATTCCTTTTTAATAAAAATTTTCTGGCGCCCACTAATTTTCGTTGGCCCTCGTACTAACGAGAATTTTGATATCATCTACCCACCCACTTAATCGATCAAATAAAATATTATTTACTTACCTCAAATAACTAATCAAAACTTTTCCACCGAACGCACCCCCAGCTGAGCGGCCGTGGTATCAGCATAAATTGTTGCTGGACGCACATTTCATTCTTCCCAGTGAACAAACACACCTTTTCCCACAAACGTCATTCTATCGAAATTTTTCCCCGCGTGCACATCGGTCGTGTAATTTGTTTTTCTTTTAGTTTGCTGGGAATCGTATATTACTTTTGTTTTATAGTTCGCGGTTTTCAAGTACAAGCGTATTCATCATAAAGTATTCCTTTGTAACTTCAAATAAAAATATTATAAAAGATAAGTTCTGGTGGAAGGAATAGTGCAACAAATTTACCTTGAGCTCCACTTCGGACGTAGGTACAGTAATTTATAGAGATTCCTCTTTTAGTCACACAACACAAATGTGAAATGCTCTACCTGACTCTGTTTTTCCCCTCGTACCGATGGAACGTGGATCGGTGTCTCCTTTTTAGTCCTCTTCTATTTTCCTAAATGCTCGCACTGTGTCTTATAGGATTGTAAGGGTATATACATCCCTTGATGTGTGTGCTAATTATATATATATAAAAAAAAAGTGTAAGGGTAGTAATTAGTGTTTGAGACCGAGTGCAACAGAAAACAAAGCCTAGGTTCTGGTACGAACATAATGGTTGCTTGAAGAGACCCTGCGATTCTCTCAACCGACGCGACGGCTATAAACATAGCGTGATCATGCCGAGAGTCAGGGCACCACAACAAAGCGGGCAGCCTCAGGGTCTAGCGCATTTCTCATAACCAAATCTTTTGAAGAAAGGATGTGAACCACAATTTTTGTTGATCTCGAACGACCAATCTAGGAAACGCTTTTCATGCATCGTGGTAAAGCATTTTTTGGTTCCTGTCGGCATTTGAACCTCAAACCTCCCACATAGCAGTTAACACGCTAACCTCTACGCCACACGCAACGCATTCATCACTGTTGAGAGAGTAAAGCTAGGCCCTGCCTCATTCCGAATATATGTACTTCCTTACTAAAAAAAAAACAGCAGTAAGACTTAGAAGTCACATTTTAGAATCTGATGATAACTACCAAAAGTATTGGCCGAAAACAACATGAGATGATTTTTGATGAAGTTATTAGTTTATGTTTTGATGATAGTGCTCCTGTTTTGTCTTCAAAATATGACGTGGTGTTATTAGGACCATTTTCATATTGTATCGCGCTTATGAGTTATTAACCGTGTCAGCATATTTAATTTAGAAAACACAAGTACTTATTAATAGAGTAGAGCTCGTTCATATTGAGATTGCGAACAATAAACTAGCCTTGTTGTTTTTTCTCAAATTATTTAGTTCATGCCATCACTACCATCCCCCCTCCAGTGGTAAGGTTTAAATAGCAAACCATCAAATAGATTCTAACCAGTAACGAAGCCCAGTTGTTGTTTCAATTAATAAGAAGTGCGTATCTGTGGTATTTATACAATAACCAATAAATCTTTATATACCAAAAAGCAATTACTTCAAAAACAACTACACTCTTATTTAATCTCTCAAATAAATGGTGTTTCACTTCTCAGTTAAACGTATCACGCAATCGAAGCCGACAATCTAATTAAATTTTACACCGTTTCGGTTATCCAAAGTCCTCCTTTATAAATCGCGAAAAAAAAAAATTATAATTTCTTATCCCCAAACACAACAATCATGAAGTACTAAAAAATGTATATCGACTCCAAGAATGCAAATATAGAGGTACTTGAAATCCCAAATGAAATTATTATCCTTCTACACAACTCAACCGGAGAAGCGCGGTGATGGTCATATTAAAGGATTCCGCAGTCCAATCCTCTTTTGTGGTATGATTGCTGCGCTTGTCCTTATCAAGATCACAAAAATTACCTGCGCGCCTGGTCGTTGCGTTAAGAAAATCCACAATTATCTACTTGCATGGGGCGCTTCATCACACAAACCACTGCCCTCATAATACCCTTATTTGCGCCTTAATTTTGAACTTTTGGAGTGTTAATTTACCGTTCAGGGTACGCACATACATAAATGCATAATGCATAGTCCTATACGAAACAAAGAGAAAGAGGCCAACACCTGCATCAGCAATCAGCACTGGATCTCCCAAGTGCGAACCAAATGAACTGCGAGGCGAGCTCTGAGTCCGCCTTTAATTACCCGTCAAGATTAAAGAGAAAAACTAAAAGTCAGGATGGTGAGGATTGTGAGGAGCAGCTCTTCAGAGCTTGTTGCATTTCCATTCGAATTTCTAAATGTCGATATAGCTTGACTCTTACATAGTCGTGACTTCATTTCTCGATATGGCTCGGAGGAGTTTCAAAGGACTTCTTCTCCTCAGTCAGCGATGCATCGTTGAGTGCCATTTTTTTTATTGCCTTTTTTTTGTCCGACTGTCCGCCTTTAAGATCGCCAGCACCGATGACGGGAAATTATTTTATTACAAATCGAAATTGTTCAAAGGGGGCGGACCCGAAGGATGTTTTAATCCGCGTTTGCTCAGTCATTCAATAAATTCCAATTTTAATCATAATTACTTTTTACCAATTGTATTGCCGCATATTGCAGGTTATACCATGCTGTGCTTTTGGTGTGTAGTTTTTTACTTGTTTTATATGAGCAGAGGTGTGTAAAGATATGATTTTTATGAGAAGACTAGAAAATTGTGGAATTGTTTCGTACTTGTAGCTCAATTAAGGAACACCAGTTGAGTTTGCAGCCGAAGTAGTTCACTTGATTGCAAGTGGGTGTTTTGCAGGCAATTAACTGTGCTCCAAGAATTTGTGTGTTAACATTCGCAATTGGCGTTTGGCATTCTTATGAAGCTGTTCGATATTTATTTTACAGTCGACATGTCTATAAAGAAAAGCTAAATTGATAAGACAGGAAGCAGCTGCGATCTTACTATGCCTACGCTATTGGCTAAATTTGAGTCGATTGTTTTCTGGCTTTGCTAAGCTTCACAAACAGTACCAGAGAAAGTTCAATTGCGATCGCGACAGTGCTGTCGTTTTAATACCAGTTGTGGTTTAAACAAACACTTAGTAGCCATAAAAACAAAGTTGTCACAATTTCAAGAAAGCGAGAAATTGGCAATTCCTCCGATATTAATTTCATTGCCATGAAAAGCGCTTCTTCGATAGCCGTTCGGAATCGGCAGAAAATTTTAGTTCTCCTCTATTTCTCACAAGATATTTTTGTGTGCAGAAAGAATATTACGCTAGTTTCGGATCCCGGCTCTGTTGCGACATCCTTTGCATGTATGTATCACAATTGCGATGGCAACATTTCCATGATTGCGAAAATATTGTCATGATAACAATTCTATCATAATAATGATAATTTGGTTATGATAACGAAAATTCTGTATTGATTGCGATTATGTTTTTGTGATCATAGCAATTTTGTCGGGGATGTTAATAGGTTCGTTGGCTGAAGCCCTGGGATTGCAATGTGGTAGCCACAAAGCGTTTTTTGAAAAACCTTACTTCGCCCAGAAGAGGCACTGGGTTCTTTCTGGGGTGAGTTCAGGTAATTAACGGGGCTGTGAAGTAGCAATGTTCATTTCTTCAAATGACAGGGATGCATGGTACGATAGATCCTTAAGACGCATCTGATGTTATTATTGTGATAACGACGATTTTGGTTCCGCCAATGATGTCAAAATTACCATAACTACTATAGTAGTTATAATGCAAAAGAAACCAATTCTAGGACGCCTAAATGAAAATACTGCAACCATTACGTAATTTCAGAGACGCAATAGTGACAACAAGCTACGTTTTAATGAAAATATCACGACAACGACATTACGATAACAATAGCGCCGCTGCGTTTGTGACAGTGCAATTGTTACACTCATACTCGTGATTGCGACAGTTGTGCCTCAACATTATCGCATTCACTGCAATCCTGTCAAGATCAAAGTATTTCTGTAGCAACTGCAAATGCATTGAAATGATTTACGCAATTCTATGGTTTTATCTGCTGTTTTGTTGATAAAACGACTACGACAATTCTGTCGCGATCACAAGCTCGAATGAAGACTTTCTTGGAAGCAACAATTTATATGAATAGGGTAAGTGGGGGGAATATGCCACACTTAACAGTAAACAAATATAAATAAATAGTAAATGACAAGTTAAGTACAAGATGTTCTCAATTTCATTAGATTGTTATTTTATTCGACAAATAAATAAAGGAAAATGTGACTTTATTTCATTGTAAATTAAGTTTTTAGAAACCTTAAAAAGTGGCATTTTACCCACACGGGCGGGTAATAAGCCACTTCTGAAGGTGTAAAATGTTAGCAAACATTTGGTATAGTTCTCAGTGTGAGTCTTATTTAAATTTCATGGAACATATCGGACAGATTCCATTGTCCAAACAATCCTCGTGCATCCATTTTTTGCATTTAGAGCATTGGACTTTTCCGGGCTCATTATTGAGCTGCTGACCACTTTCATCAATGTTGTAACTTCTGCTTGGTGACGATATAAGGTTGTGCCGTGTTAGTGTGTCCTTGAGCACCTACCTCATCTCTGTTCAATGTTCATTCCGAGTGCTCGAGCAATTGACACACCTTCTGCCTTCCTCAGTCCTAAGTCCAAAACACAAAGCGAAACTGAGAGAATTGCATTGTCAGCATTCCCAATATCGACTTAGAAGTATATAATATTGAAAAGTGGCATATTCACCCCACTTACCCTACCTAAAAACAACATTTATAAAGGTGATTCAAAAGAAAGTTGGAGCTCGATTGCGAGCTAAGGGCCTAAATTTGTCCTTTCCTAGGACTCTAAAGGTTTGAAGTTGATACTAAATAAGGTCTTAGTAAGCGACAGTAATAACAAAATTGTCCCAGAACTGCTGTTTGGCTTGCATAGAACCAAAAATTATTTTTCAAAGTGTGATATTTGCCCATTTTTCTACTTTTCTACTACACCATGATGTTAAAGCAACATATAAAACCTAAGTGATTTCGAGAACCGGCATATCAGCAAAAAGGTGTTTTCATCCGATGGTTTTACGAGAAAAAAGAGTCGACTTCTGCGGAATAACTCAAATTCCGGCTTTGTCAAATCAAAACTAAAGGAAACCAAGAGTTTACATGACAACTGCATGGACTGTACAGAAGCATTTTTCTAATGTTTAAAGACGGTGCGCGACTATACAAATCCTACTTGGACACTTAACCGAACAAGATGCCAAGATCCAACAATCACTCTCATTGTAGCCTGACAAAAGTCAACCATGTTTTCTATTGTCCTCTACCTTACCCATTGCCATTGGTAAAAAATAAATGGAACTGATGCAGCCAGCAGTTTAAGATCTTTTATGTTCATTGTTGCAAGAAAGCCATTAAAGAGCTTTAACTTTCAAACGATAAGTCCTAGGGTCCACAGTCAGCGATGTAAGCAATGCAACGTCTACCTGACTCTACGAAGGAGTAGGTAAATATCAAACCACTAGAGCAAAATTTGCTATCCCTGGGCAAATTCAAATAAACCATTGAATCGCATAGGCCAAGACTTCTAAGATTGAAAATTGTATACTGAATTTAATACTAAGCTCACATCTGTTCTTTGGCCTTTCTTCTGGTCGTCTTACTTAGGCTACAAAAACAGATCCATGTGCGTCAACTTAAAAGTGCAAGTCATTGAGTGGAGTTCGTTTCGAAACCATTATAGTTTTATTGAATTATGCAACAATACAATTCTGACATACTTTGGCCATCTACTCCTCGTCAAAAAATCTCCGAAGCTTAAAGCCTTGCAAAAAATGTTTTCTACTTCAGACCCTGAAATCTTTGATAACTGACAAACTAAACGTCATAGCAGGTACTTACATGTGTCTCCACCTCAGCAAATAATTTTACGCCACCTTACTCCTTCAGAGATAAATCAAACTTCCCAGGCAGAAGACATTAAAATCCCGGCATGTGTTCTGCGAGTGTTATTAGCTTGTAACTCGGCCAGCACATGTTATTATGTAAATGTCTGCACTAATCTGTATGCGGTTCCTCGAAAGGCTGGCTGAATGAATTTTAAATTAACAAACCAAGCAGAAAATTGCTGGGACGTCTGCAAAAACTAAGGCGAAAAGTCTCTCCTATCATACGCAGCAGTAGGTACTTAGTTTAGGTTATTAGACGACAGCGATGGAAGACAATTAAATTTTAATTGTGAGAAGCGGAGAATCTGCATAAATTGTTTATGAACTGATTTCCGCCTGTAGCACAGAAAGCCACTTCTTTGTGAAGTCTCGAAGCGGGTCACTGCAGCTCTTTTACTTTTACTTTTGCCTCATTCATCGCTCCTGACCGCATAAATTGTCCGCTAACGAGCCGTGAAATTTATCGCGAAACATCTAACTGACTGGTGGGTTTGGAAGAACATAAGAGAGACAAAAAATGAACCAAAATCATTCAGCACCAGCCGCACAGTTGAACAGTTGCAGCAAAATGTTGCGCTCCATTAGTTTGCTCGGAGCTGTGTCAGAGAACTTCAACTGTGGCGGTGTCCGGTGTGGCACGCGGCACCGGCACCGACATTGGCATATCATGCCGCTCGGTATACCTAACCGCTGTGTTCGATTGTTTTACTTTTCGAATGCGTTTTGTATTTCACCTCATTGTGCAGTGAAGCCAATAAATTAATGCGCCGACTTCGATTCAATTTGATGGTGGGGCTGAGGACATTTCAAAAGGAAAGCATATGCTGGTGGATACCTTTGGCTTCCCCTTTTTAAAGGCTGGGTTTGTGTGTTTAGCTCATAACACTGTTGAACTTTCAAAGCGCGAAAAAGTTACTTTTCGATTGTTTCTTCTCACCATGTGCGCAGAATCAGATCGAAGTCAGTAGCTATGACTTGGAAACACTGAAGACTCGAAGGGAAAGGCTCAAGCAGGGCATGTAAAGTGTAGAATTGTGAAAGGGCAAAGATACCTTCAAATTAAATAAATGTGAAGCTAGTGTGATAAGTGAGTGATAAACGAGGTCATTGATGTTGTTGGTTATAAATTCACTGCCATTCCTGTGCGCATTTCTCTGCTACTCAAGCCGAGATGGGAAACGGAGATGTAAGCTTCTGAAATTTGTCTGAGTCAGAGCTTGAACGAAGAATAACAATTTTTTTAAAAAAGTGTCCCTCGTTGCTTTCAACTGACATAAGCAGTCCATTTTCCATTTAAAGAAACAAAAACACAACAATGAAGCACAAGGATATCTTGAGAAAAAACAGATATTCATCATAAAAGAGTTCTTGCGTAATAGTGAAGCGCAGCGCATCATTTGCAAAAACATAGGATCACAATAAAAGAGTTCTTGTATTACAATTTTTAATGGTCAGGAAGGCTACTAGGCAAGTCATTGCTTTCAAGGTGTTAATCAACTACTGACTACGTAGAAATAATCTTAAACGCAATCTACTTTGGGTGTACATATTACAAATATGCTAATTTCCAATTAGTGAGAATATAAAGTCTGAAGTATTTAAAATCTAAATTAGGAACTTCTGGTCGAATGCGCAGCATGTAGTCCAACTTTGCAAACGACTCGACAGCCAATCAAGTATGGATATGTGAGCAGCTTCGTTTATAAGGAATCAGATTCAAAAACTTCAAACTTAACAAAACACACCACTGTACAGACAAAACATTCTTGGGTTCCTCGGTTTTCAAATGCAAAACACATGCGTTCCACAACTGAATTTTCACAGCAGTTGGTATAGAGGCAGGCAGTCAAATAATATCTTAAGCGGTCTTGTTAAGATACATATCCATAATATCGCACTGAAAACATCTGTATATTTGACCTCCTCTACAAATGAACAAATCAAAATATAAATAAATTGCCAGAGCTTCGGCAGCCTCGGGGACTTAGGCATTTCTCCCAATCATTGTCTGCGAGGAATGGAGGGGACCTACTGGCTTTGTCGAGGAGCTTTTTTCATTGCAATACAATTACTAGTGTCCGACCGAAGGTCGATTTGTAGCCGAAGCCGAAGCCAAAGCCGATTATTCGGCTTGACATTAACCTTCGGCCGAAGCCGAAGCCGAAGCCGAAGCTTCAATAACTTGAAGAATTTTCGTTCCAGATTGACTAAAAATTAAAAAAATTATGATTTTTTTCTAGAATAGGTTCGTTAGTTGAAGCCCTGAGGTCACTCTGTGGTCGCCACAAAGCGTTTTTTGAAAAAACTAAGTTTGCCCTGAATGTCAAACAGAGTGTTTTTTGAGCCTTGGGGTTGACCTGGGTTTGGTACAAAAAGATTCGCCCTTGGTTTCTTCTGGGGCGAGTTGAGGGCTGTTAAATGGCATGTATTTTTATTCAAATGACAGGGATTTGTGGTGATTTTGTGGTTTAGTGTTTTTTGAAGACTCATAGAGTTCTCAAGGAAACCTGGGTCAACTCTGGGTAAAGCTCAAAACGAATCTAGTGTGTGCATGCAGTAACCAAATTAACGGGATAAATTAAATTAACGTTTCAAAAATAATAACAATTTGAACTAGTATTAATACTTTATTGAAATTAAGGAAAAGAAAAACAAATAACTCAACACTGTTCTACGTTCTACGAAAAACGGAATTTTTTTTCAGCCCCTACCACAACGCACAACAGCCAAAAACTAAACCTTCGGCTTCGGCCAAAACTTCGGCAAATTTTGGCCGAAGCCAAAGGTTTAGCCGATTGTAGATTTTTTAGCCGAATGTGGCCGAAGCCGAAGCTTCGGTCGGACACTAACAATTACTCTACGAAGACTGCATATTCCTCGCGAAAGCACGAAAAAAAGAGTAAAAAAGCTTTTCAAATAAATAAATAGGAAATATGAAATAAATATAAAAGGTCAAAGGGAAATGGAAATCGTCCATAAAATTGTTGCATATTTTTAGGATGGGAGCTCGACTTCCCACGAAACAGGCAGAGTGTGGAGATGCTGGCCATTTCGGCGAGTTCTAATCCTGGAGATTAAAATTAGTGTTTGGTCTAAAGTGAGCAAAACTGAATGCGTCTCAAGAACGAAAGACTGCCGGCCGTGTCGTTAGTTAGTTTCGATGCCATTTCCAAACGGTTTGACCGCGTTCTGAGCTTACTCAAAGACTACTTCAAAGCAGGAACTTAAACCAATTTAAAAGCTATTTTTGCTGAAGCAAGACATTTCAAGGTATGAAAATAAACGAATTCGCAAATAGGAGAGGATATAAAGAAAACCGAATTCGAGGCCAGTTCCAAATGTCAAGCCGTATTAAAAGTAAAAACAAATAGGGTGGGGCAACAGTGCGAGGATCTCCGTGGCCAAGTGCATTGCCTTGTGAGGGGATAAAATTGGCCATCAATTTTTTGCCGGTTCCGAACGGCTAATCGAGAAAGCACTTTTCATGGTAATGAATTTACCATCGGATAACTTGCCAATTCCTCACGGAAGATGATATCCGCGGAAAAACATGTTGTTGGGATCACGAACCTTCTGCTTAACAGGCAGACATGCTAACAATCACGCCAAGGAACTAAAACTTACGTCAAATGGGTCCTCTGAATTTGAACAATTTGGGTCATATAAATTTTATTTACCACCATCCACCATGTTCATCAGAAATTTTTCTAAAAAATAAAATCCATATTACGACATTTTGTAACTAACGTTAAAAACGTAAACTTTTTTACTTCGCTCAGGACTCAGCATCTAAAGTTGAACTGTTTCCTTAATAAGAGTATAATGAAGACCAAAAAGGTTTCTACCTTGTATCATCTACATGTGTCATCTTACATCTGTCATCTGATTGTTTGAGGTTGCCTTTGAGCATAAGATAGAATTTCGGGAAATTTTGTGAACGAAATACCCTTTCCCTCGTCCGCTAAACTTTTTGTCAGTATTTTTAAATAGGACAATAATTGTTGAAGAATCTCTTGCGCTATTTTTTTTTCAATTGAATTTTTGCATTCAATACCTACAATAATTTAGTCCAAAAGCAGACTCAGAACAGAGTTCAAAACTACAATTTTCATAAGTAAAAGAATTGAAAACTTGGCATCAGATCCTTTTGGCTCTAATTTTACTATTACTCGATTCAAAACCACCAGCAAGACTAGGATATGTGTGTTAACAGGCAAGGCTTCATCGATCCATATTTCTTTCGAAATTAGGGATAAGCTTACGTAACGGAATATAATATAATAGTTATATTATATACAATTGATACTTAAACTTGATAATTTTAGAATTTAAAAATGGTAATGTAAGAATGTTGGCACGTAGGGGGCCTAACCAAATACATTGCTGAAAAGAAGATAAAAGTCTTAATTATAAGTCGGTTGACTTGGATGATATTTTTTTTTTTTTTTTTTTTTTTTTTTTTTTTTTTTTTTTTTTTTTTTTTTTTTTTTTTTTTTTTTTATAATTTACGCGCACATCAAGGGGTTATGACTACCCTTATAATGTTGTAAAAACACAGTGCGAGCATTTAGGAAAATAGGAGAGGATTTGAAAGGAGACACCGATGTACGTTGTCTTTAAATCTTTGTAAATCGTAATGTAGGGGAAAAACAGGGTCGGGTAGAGCATTCCACATGCGGGTGGTGCGACTGAAATAAGAATCTCTATACTTGACTGTACGCCCGAAGTTGGGCTCAAGGTAGAACTGATGAGCATTCCTAGCGAGGCGGGTGTTGCGGCTAAATTGTTTCAAGGGAGGAATGCAGCTGGCTATTTCACTAGAGCACTGTTTGTGAAAAAAGCGATAAAAGAGAGTGAGACAGGTAACGTTTCGTCGATGTTCAAGAGAATCAATCGATTCTACGATTAAACTATCACCTATCAATCTTAACGCTCTATTTTGTACCCTATCAAGTAGGCGCAAAGATGTTTGAGAAGCACCTGACCAGATATGGGAGTTGTACTCCAGTTTTGGGCGGATGAAGGCCTTATAAATTGTAGCCAGATCAGAAGGGGTGAAGAACTTCCTGCATCGTCTTAAGAAACCTAAGCATTTAGCAGCGTTTTTGGCGACTTCAAATATGTGGTCATTCCAACGAAGATCATCGTTTACACACATACCAAGTACTGACAGCTTTTCAGTTTCTTCGATGCAGGTACCATTCATGGATAATGGCAATGGGGGAATGTTAAGCTTCAACGACAAGAGACAGCATTGAGTTTTCGAAGCATTGAATTCTACTCGGTTCATAAGACCCCATGCAACAATGCTGTCAAGGTCAGAATTCAATGAGCTAATCATACGCAACCGTTCCAGTTCCACATCCGAAGAGCAGGGACGTGAATTTGGAAACGAATATGAAAAGCTGAGGGTCGAGTCGTCAGCAAAACAGTTAAGTGGATTAGAAGTTTCAGACAAGAGATCATTAATGAAAATGAGGAAGAGAGTCGGAGACAAAACGGAACCCTGGGGCACACCAGCATTTATTAAGTGGGTATCAGACTTGAAGCCATCCAACACAACTTGTATTGAACGGTCGGAAAGGTAATTTCTAATCCAACGAAGAAGAGACTCATCGATACCAAAAGCACGCATTTTCGATAAAAGAGCCTGATGCCAAACTCTATCAAATGCTTTAGAAATATCAAGCGCAATAATCTTACTTTCTCCAAAACAATGTAAAGATTGGTTCCACTTTTCGGTGAGATATGCCATCAAATCACCAGTGGACCGTTTGCTACGAAAGCCGTACTGACGGTCATTAAGAAGCTTTCGTTCTTCAAGATATTTCATAAGTTGACGATTTATCAACGTTTCCATGACCTTGGAAAGAAGGGACGTTAGTGCAATTGGACGGTAATTGGAAGGGGAGGGAGATTCGCCTTTTTTAGGGACGGGCTGGACAAATGCAGTTTTCCATCTGCTCGGAAAAATCCCAGCAGAATAGGAAAGATGGAAAAGTTTACGCAGTGGTTTTGCCAGCGTAGAAGAACACCTCTTCAGAATAACGGCGGGGATACCATCTGGACCAGCGGATTTATGTATGTTGAGATCCTTGAGGACTCTCGCAACCGAGCGAGTTCGAAAAAATATCTGCTTCATCATAGAATTTGCAGACTCGAGCTCAGGTGGAGCCAATATGCTATGAGGAAGTGTCGAGTTGGCAGCAAATTGAGCTGCCAGCAAATTGGCTTTATCAATGGAGCTGACATACGGAGAGTCATTGAAGACGAGCGTTGGGACCGATGACGTGGTCGAGTTCTTAATGTTCTTCACAAAAGACCAAAAGTTTTTACTTCCTTTTGGACACAATAGTATTTTTTGCCTTACTTTTTGGTCATGTAAAAACTTAGCCCTTTGTATTTGAGCATTACAGATATTTCTGGCCCGTTTGAACAAATTTCGGTTTTCTACAGTAGGGTTGTTTTTAAATTTTCGAAAACTACTTTCTCGATCCCTAATCGCCTCTTTACAGCTTAAATCGAACCACGAGTTTTCTTTGGGGATGATACTTTTTGTTCTGTGAGGAACAAAATTTCTCATGCCGTTGAGAATTACGTTAGATATCATATCAGCTGATGCATCAACGTTTCCGTCGAGAAAGCACAATGACCAATTAAAATTTCGAAAGAAATTATTCAGGCCGTCCCAATTGGCTTTCTCGTATTGCCACACAGTTCTTTTAGGGACTTTATCTTTTTTAACCGTGACGGAAAATGAAAAATCTACCGATATGACACAATGGTCCGATGTGCCTAAAGGAGATGATACTACAACCCTGTATTTTTCGGGATGAGAAGTGAGAAATAAGTCAAGAGTGTTGGCCGCATGGCCTTCAATATCTGGAACCCGAGTGGGCTCATCAACAAGTTGAGTTAATTCGTTAAACTCAGCGAAGATCTCAACATATTTTCCTTCGGGTGTTGTCTGGCCAGAATGTCGAAGCCAACCAGAATTGTGTACATTAAAATCGCCCGCAATTGCGATTTCAGTGTGAGGATAAAGGGAAATAATTCTTATTATGGACTCAGATAGCGCATCAAACTCGTTAGAGGTTGAATTGCTATCTAAATTGGGGCTTCTATAAATAAAACAATAATGAATGATTTGCTTACGGACGGTGAATTTTAACCACATGAAATTAAAGTTCGTATTAGAACATAGGCCGTATTGTGGTAGAAGTTGGTAAGCAATATCATGTCTAACATATACGGCGAGGCCATGGGAGGAAAAGAATAGTGGCACTAAGCTATATCCAGGCAGGTTGAACTCTGAGGGATCAGAATCAACACCCACCTGTGTTTCACTCAGTGCCAAAACAGCTGGCCTGCATTTTGCAGTGTGAACGTACACAGCAAAGAAATTCGATCGCAACCCCCTTATGTTACTAAACTCTACAAGGAATTTACCCGACATTACAATTCACAAAAACTGAAAAACAAAGAATCAAACGCAGACGCTATCTAAGTAAAATCAACAAGTGCAATTCCCGTTGAAAATCCAAACCAAATTACTAGCGGTGGTATGCCCAGCCAGCAATTTGATTTTAGATCACCAACGGGATCAACACCGTTGATCTTACTATCCGCCTAGCAAACCCACAGGCTCATTTACTGCACACACCACCCAGATAAAATAACAAATTATCAAATCGAAAAAATGTGTGCAGTAACTGAGACTGCGAGAGTGGTGTAGGGGAGGAGATGATGTAAAGGTAACGCACTTTTGTGTATGGGCTATTGTTTTTTTTTTTTTTTCAATAATTTATTCTTGATAAAATGGGCAGGCACACAACACAGCACTGATTTGTTTTTGCACAGGTGATTTTTTTTTTTTTTTTTTTTTTTTTTTTTTTTTTTTTTTTTTTTTTCACTCGGCGCGGCGCGCGTGACTAGGTTTTATTATTATAGTTCATAGAAGGGTATAGAAATTATTATAGATTGTTTTGATTTTAATTTAATTTTAGGGTGGTCAAAGAAAAGTGGCACGGAAAAAAAAGAGATATTATGCGGGCACTAAGAGCGGCGCGTGTGTGCGCGTTTGACACTAGATCGGCACTGATCTCGGGATGTTCCGTCCCGGTTGTCGCTGGCGTTCCTCTGCATGGAGAGGTGGTAGGGGGTGGAATCAGTGGCGTAGATAGTTTTTCGCTATGGGGGGATGGATCTAGTTCACTCGTTTTTTTTTTTTAAGTTTTAATAATCAAAACAAATAAAAAGACTTCATTGAACTCATTACGTATGCCATAAAAAATTAAATTTTTTAAAGGCAATTATACGCATTAGTTTGAATATGAACTAGAATAGTAATTGATGTAATAAGTAAAATAATATTAATTAAAAAAAAAATAGATCACAAAATAAAATCCAGTTCTCTGTTCATTTTAGATAAATTACTTGTAACCTGCTTGTAACTCTGCTGTTGTAGGTACTTCGCGATGAATAGCTATGGAATATAGCTATTCATCGCGATTCATATATAGAAGTGTTACTGCATTATTGGCTGAAAAAAGTGTCACTGTTTTGCCTTGGCCAGGGAATTCACCAGACATGAACCCCATCGAAAACATGTTGGAACTCACCAAACGGGCGATGGCAAAATAACTGAACAATGGAATCACAACTCCACACTCCAAAAAAATGCAAAACCATGAATTGAGAGCATAGAAGCTCTAATTGCAGCAAAGGGAGGAATAACTAAATATGGAATTTTAAAAATAATTTCTACCAATAATATTTATACTACTCATAAGAAAAATATAAAATAAAAAAAATAAAAAATCAAATTATGTAGACTAGAAAATTCTAAAATCTCAGTACTGTCCCTAATAATTTGGCCACCTACTGTATATTAGTAAAGCTTTCTTCGGGGCAGCTATCGAGCGTTTCCAATGAATTCTTAGAGGAAGTATTATTCCTTCGGATCAAATATCTCTTCCAAGTTTTTAGTTCTTCAAGAACAGAAGATGGACGGTCTGGCAAATATGTTTGGTAAAACTCAACAGTTTCATTAAATTTTTTAGCTGCTTAGTCAATTTCAGACGAAGAATCCATGAAAAGAATCAAAAACCCTTCTAGTATGGCTTCAGCAAAATTTTTTTGCATCTTCAAACACTTTTGAAAATGAGTCCTCTTCTGCCCGTTTAGTTTTTAGTTGATCCTTTAAATCTTTGGGGAGATCCATAGCTTAGACCAAGTCTAAATCGACTCTTTGAAACTCAATAATGGCAACGAGAGTTGGTAAACCATACTTATAACCTTTAAGCCTATCAAGAACTCGAAATCGATAGCGTCTCTTTACAATGTTCTTATTTGGTCAAGAGTCTCGAACAAAAACGGAAATAGCTCCCCAAAATTGTCAACTGCTTGATACTTTGAGATCCATCGCGTCAGATTCAACTTTTTTAATGTCTTTTTTTGTGGTGTCTCTTCGCTTTCGACTGGTACTTTGCTGGAAACAGAAATATAACAAGGTTCAAAGAATGTGCTGCAAAATGGACGTACAGAGCATGCGGAGCAAATTTTTGCCAAATAATTGCCTGAACAGCATTGTTCGACCCATTGTAGTACCATTGGCCGATCAAAAAAGATATGGTCAGATCACAATTTCCAAGTTTTTACACTATAAGTTTTGCAAAAGCATCACTTGGATTGTTAATGTTTGGTGAACTGCTGTATTAGAGATTTTAAGAGAAAAGAATTTATTCATATGTGTCGTGGAAAATCTATAAAAAAGAGAAAAGACTAGGTGATTTGCCGAAGTAATAATTTCTTTCAGATGAAGTTGACTTCGTATTTTCTCCGTAGAATGTAGGTATAGAATGTACAATCCTGTGAGTACTAATAAGAATTAATTCACGCCGGAGGTAGGTACTAAATTTCAGAGTGTGTTTCTTTAACTTATATTTTCATGACTGGTTATGTTGAGAAATTATCGATCCCAATGGGGGGGGGGGGGGGGGATATATCCCCCTGATCCCCCCCCCCCTATCTACGCCACTGGGTGTAATTATCCACGGAAATATGCTGACCCAGGGTCAGCGTAGAAATTGGTGGCTTCGTAGTTGGCTGTTATTATTTCTTCGTTCAAAGTGTTCATCACGCTTAGGTATCTTGGCTCGGGGTGTTGGTCCTCACTGGTCATCCTTATCACCAAATGATTCGAGTGGTTGTTGATATCTGCAGCCGTTTTCCTTACTGTCAATAACACGTATTGAACTAAGGGCATCATTTTGGCTTTCTCGTATACAAGCTGGTTGCTGTATAAGTGTCTTTGGCGCTGGTGGTTTAAAGTGAGGCCGGTGCAGAGTCTCAGAATTTTCCATTCGAAAAATAGGAGCTCCTTCATCGTTGTCTTGCAGATGGCAAACCAGAAAGGGCTGCCGTAGTTGATGACGGGTCTCAGCAGTTGCTTGTATACATCAGAAGTTTCGTTGACAGACTTAGTCCTGTTTTTCTTCTCATCAAAGGGTAAAGTCGGTGGAAAGCGAAGTTGGCATTCTTCAGTACATCGCGTGAGTGCGGGTTAAATCTAAGCACCTCGATTAAGTTGATACCTAAATACTTCGCGTTCAGTTGGGCAGTCAGTCTGGTTCCATCGGGTAGCAATAGTGATGTTTCTTTGCATCTTCCAGCAGTACGGCAGCCTCTATAAACTCCAGGTCTTCTGAAGCAGACGAGCTTCCGTAACGGTCCATAGCGAGCACTATCAAGCCATGCTGACGAAGTTTTTGTTTCCCAAAAAACAAATTCATTGGACTATCGATTACTTTAAATAGTTAAATTGTGCTGACAAATCAGCAACAGTTGAAGCATTGAAAGCCAATATTTGAACCTAAATGGATGCCATACGGCCAGATTTGTTGGATAAGGTAATGAAAAGAGGGCGGCCTTGGCGCAGTGGTAGAGTGTTCAGTAGACAGGCAGGACGCGAGGGTTCAAATCACGCTCTGGGCATCTTCTTTTCTTTCAGCCTCTTACTTTCATCTGGACGCCGCCGCCGGCCGCCCTTGAAGTTATATGTGAAATTAATAACACATTATTTCCATCTACTGCACTACAAAAAAAGGGAAGGCTGCTACCCTGGTACAATGGACCGGAAATTAGGTCTGAGTGCTCCAGATTAGCATAAGCCTCCTCTTAAAAAAAAAAAAAAAAGTGAAAACTTCGTATAGACTGTATCCGCTTTGAAATTTAATGAACAGTGCCGGAATATAATAATAGCTAGGTTATTTCAACATTTTTCTCTCTTGTATTATTATTTAAAGTTCTCGACCTCTTCAAAAAAACACCAGATTCATCCTGAAATTTGAAAAAATTCAAAAAACATTTAGAGCAATAGAAAACGCTATATGTATACTTCAGTTTTTGAAAAAAGAAAAACCTCAGCACAGCACAACATTTGTGTGTACATAGTCTCCACATCCAACAACGCTTTCGTTCTGACTCCAGCGCATCGTGGAAAATGCTGCCTACTAAATGTAAGAATATTCAAATATTTGCATCTGTAGCCGTTGGGCTGTGTTAACGCTGCAAAGAATTTTTAAAATTCATACCGCTATGCGCTATCCCTACGAAATTTGCTACGCGAACACTGCGAATAGCAGCAAAACAAACTCTCCCGGGCGATTTGATTTAGGTCTTGGCCATCAAATATCGCGGAATAAATATTAGCAAAGGATGCGATGAGCTACTTTCGCAGTGAACAAACCATGTGGGTTCGGTGAATTGTTTGTATAAAACAGAATGTTTCCAGGCTGAAGATTCTGCATCAGATTGTTCTTCTAGTTTGCACAGGAACCCCCTTGTAAGTTGTAACCAATGTTTGAGTGCAAATGGCAAATGAAATATTGGTCCAATAGCACAATGCAAACCACTGGAACTAGGTCATTGTGGCCAGTTAAAGGATACATCGCCACTGCAGAGTTGGTTCTAAATCAATTTTTCCATGGCCCCGTCCACATTGTTTCTGCTACGAATCACCAGAACTGGCGAAAGTGAATTGCGAAAGTAGTCATTGGAAACTTTTTGCACGCGCGACATAATCGCATAACTTCTGGGTAATCGGGTGCCTACAGCCTACGCACGAGCCTCTTACATGAATATGTAAGTACGCACTTAAGCGCTTACAAGTGTCACATTTGCCTGGTTGAAAGCAAAAGCAAAATCTCTTCAAGCTCATTCGTGGGGGAATAACTCGCCGTGCACAGACATAGCACAAGGTCGTATGGAGACCTAGAAAAGATGGAAAAAGGGAAAGATGGGACAAAAAAAGGTGGAAAAAGTAACAGTGAATGTCGCTCCTGTCTCATGGAAACTCTATCGTACACAAATCGAATTACGGAGTCATTAAGTTAGCTACTGGCGCTAGTGCTGACGTACCTTTACCTACCCATGTACATACTCGTATACCTCTACCTTCAAGAGCAGTGCATTCTGTCGAGAGCAGAAGAAATAGGTCTTTACGCATTAAAGCGGACGTAATTCAAGTTGTCATTGAAATAGGTTCAATTCCGGTCGGTTGCGGTACAAACCCGATTGTCATGGTTGGCAATAGCACCGGGGGTATTTCAATCGAACCGTGGGGTGGTGTGGTGCTTGTAATCCATGGATATGGGTTTTTTTTGTGGATGTCCTGTGTACGCTCGAGGCAGGATTTGTGACGTTATACATCCTAATGTACCTAGGTAACCTGGGGATCAAGTGATGCGAAGGATTTTCAATAGCTTTGATAAAATTCGATTTCTCAAATTGGTAAAATTGGCTGATTGTGGCAGGGAATGTCAAGGCCAAGGAGAACAAGTAAATGTTTCAGAGGATGCTGTAGTAAATATTGATTCTTGCGCCAAAAAGGGGCAGCACAGTACGCCTGTAATATTTTCGTACACAAAGTCAGCGATGTTGAAGGAATTTTTATAATACATATTTAGATGTTGACGTTGTTTTGTGATTTAGGGAATGTGTTTGACATTTTGGCAAAGTACCACTTTATATGCTAACCATGGACCCCACCTGCGTTAATAGAGTGTGGATGGGCTATAGTAGAGTCTCAAGAATTTACTTTGCGAATGCCAGTCGTTGAATTCCACATAAAAGTCAATGAAAAGGGAACTATTCATTAACCTATCCATTTCTTTATACCAAAACGGGAGAGTTTATACAGTAAAACTCTGTGATAGAGTGCAGTGCTTTGAGAACCTAAGGTCGTTAATCGCGAGGCAATTTTTGTTCGTGTATAAAAAAGTCAGAGGTTCTAATAAGTAGAGAGTTACTTCGTCTCTCCGATTTTTAAATTTAAAGGAGACTACGAAAAAGTTTAAAAAAACATGATGTGTCGCAAGACACCTGAGAGGGTCGAGGTTCGTATCTTTCAGTACACATCCCTAGGGATAAATTTCTGCGAAGCACCGAAAAAAGTCATCGAGTTACTTACCTCACGGTCTGTGCTGCCCGAGTTGTAGAAGTTCCATGATTTTCCACAAAGAACTAGGAGGCTATTTATGGGTGAGCAGAGCATATTAGATTCGGATGTGAACACTTTCATTACTTCCTGCCAGTCTTTTAAAAGATTTATTTTTGTGACAAGACTTATGCCTTGCTTACTTAATTTGGAGCTTAAATGCAATTTGCAGGTGATGGTTGAAGAAGCACACTTATATCGCTTTCCATTGGTTTTAATGTAAATTACGTTGCTAGTCCGCTACAAAGGGTAAGTAGACTGAAAAGAACCTTATGTACGCATACAGAGAGTTGAGATTGTTTTATCCGCCCGACTAACATGCAAGCGCGTCATCGAAAATTGCAAGTGCTTGTCAGGGCCATTTGAGATTTTGATATTTTACTGTTTGGCTGATTAAAGTGAACAAATATAGTAGATCGATGATTTCTGTATTTAATGTAATCGTGTTTGTACAAAGTACTGTAGGTAAAGGTACAACACGAAAAAATATGAAAGGAAAGTTGTTTACTAATGTTTACTAGTCTGAATTTGAAAGAAGTATTTACTGTAGGGGCCCCTCTTTTATGGAGGCCCGGGGCAGTTGCCCCGGTTGCCCTCCCTTAAATCCGGCCCTGCGAGGAAGCACTCATTTTGAAAACCAATAGAACACCCAAAATCGTTTCTATTCAGTTTAACGCAATTTTCTCTATGTGAGTGAAACACCCATGCCTCTTAAAAAATATACCTGGAAGATAATTTTATCTTTTTGACATTTGAGTAACATGTGTTCTTGAGTGGATTCTCACTTCAAATCGAGAAGTGGCTGCCATTTCTCAGAACCATGAGAAGCAATCTTTTCGCACCAATGGAACGGTTTGAGAATGCTCCTGGACGCTCCAGGAAGGGTCTATTCGTCCAATAGAAAGCGACATTAGGTACCAGCCCAAAACCCAGATCTCAGAAACATTTCCACAAAAAAAACATTCCATCTTCAACGTAGAAATGGAGAAATTCTTCTTCTGAAGCGATTCAGATAAGTAACTACAAACGTACTCCCACACTCGAAGAATGAAAAACTTTGTATACGTGTTTGTACGCGAACCATTGTTTGTCAGCGGAAGTTTCTAAGAAAAAGTCCAAATGGGCAGGCGGGCGTGGCGGGCGCATCTTTACGCTTGTTGGATATGAAAAACGTACTTTTGTTGCCTATCAACCTTTACCAATCTCCTCATTCTAGTTCTCGTGTAATTCCTTTGTTAAAACGTTTGTTATTCTTTTGTGACATCTGTCATTTCGCAAAACGCAATATCATTCAAATAAGTACCCTCTCAAATTGCAAAGTTTCTAAGAACAACATATTCCATCTAGCTGTAAAAAACGCTTCAAAACATCATCATAAAAACAAGACAGTAAACTTGTACTTGCAAAACGATACAAGATAACCACCAATTTGTTGCTCCTTCCTCTGACGCTGCCATCTTATAATCAAAACAATACTCCCAAACAAGATAACCGAACAAAGATCCTTGTAAGACCGTGTGTCCTTCTATTTCCTCAAACTCGTTGTTGGAGTTGTATTTTTTTTTTTATTTTTTTCATTTTTGTCTTTTGAAAAACTTTCTTCCTCTCGTGGTTCGAAGAGCAAACACAATTTACGAAATGATGTTTCCATAATACAATTTTGCTTGCCAAGCAGATACAATCTCCTACCGCAGGAAAACACCGCACTTCACTAACCAGACACAATCTGCTCTGGCTGTCTGACAGACAAACTTTTCCTGCCGCACAACTTTCCTTCACAATGCCAAGGACTAAAGCAAACACTTACCAAAGAAGGCGAGGGAGTTATAGGAAGTATAATGTGCTATTGAAGGAAAAAAGTGATCAAATTAAAATGCTGAAACGCATCAAACTGCAGGGACAAGGGCACATAATTTACATATACATATTCTCCACAGCTGTCAATCAGTTGGAGTCGATTTGACGCAAATGTTGCAAAAGTGTGACAGTATCCTGGGAAGTGATTCTCCAAGGGTTGCATCGTCTGTTGAAATCGATGTGACCATGAAATGAATTTTCCTAGATTTTTCCACGTCCAGACGAACGGTGAAGCGGACCAAGAAAAAGAGGAACCGAAATGGATGACAGGGATGTCAAACAGTCAGTCTGAACAGGCAATTACGTTTGAAGCCATCAGCAGATGAAATGAAAGAATTTTAAAGCAGGTTTTGTTTTGCTGCGACTATGCGACTGGCCATGCATCGCGGGAATCTCAAAATCTGACAGGGAGAATACATTTCGTGGCTTCGCTTGAGACGGTCGGTGTTGGTGGTTGGTGCTTGCGCTTGGTGCTACTGGGCTGCTCAGTTGGATTGTTTTCACGAATGGAGCAGTTGCAGTCGCAGTGGCTCCGGCTTTGGCTTTAGCAGTCTGGCAGAACAAAAAATTGTTTAAGTTGTAAGTTTTAATGGGATCTTCATGTTCAGCCGCGTGATTGTTTTTTACCTTTCCTTGTGGGATAGGGATTTTCGTTTGTATGTGCGACTGAGATTATGTTCTTACCCGCGGATTATAGATGAGCGTTTATTTCGTATAGACTTTTACTTAAAAAAAGAATATTTTCTTTTTTTGTGTGTGTCGCAACTGAGGTAGGTATGGAATTTCAGATGGTGTTGGGTGGTTTTTCATCTGGTCTTTGAAAAGAGTGCAAAGAAGTGGCAAACAACATTGCTAGCAGTAATTTTCCAAGCATCTTAAGCATTTTTTTCCAGAAAAGTTTAAGGAGAAAGTTAAAACTAATCTTCTTGATAGGCATTCACAGAATCAAGCAATTTTGTTTTTCAAACAAACAGTCAAATGTCGCAATATTGTGGTACCCTCACAGTTTTGTTTGGATACAGGTCTTTTTATTTACACTGATTTATGACTTAAAACCGTTGAACAGGTGCCGCAGTTCGATGTTAAATTCTAAGTTCTTTTCGTTTAATTACCGTGACGACGTGAATAATTGGTCCTGATTAGACTTTGTCATGTTTTTAGACCTTCCAACGGCTTGAGACTTTCACTTAAGATTCTGGGTTGTAATTATATTAGACGTCCTGAATACTTTTTGCTTTTAGGAGAGCACTTAGCATTGAGAAGTTCTAAGATTCACAACTCTTCTTACTTGTCCACTAAACACTACATAGGTATATCTATAGTGATTCGCCAGTCGTTGTGGGATTGTCAGAGCTGATTTTAAGAACGCGATGTTTGAATAAACCTTTGACTTTGCAAGGGGAACATTTGACAATACCATTTTAAGCACAATAAGTATAGGTATCACCGGATGTTATCTTTTTGGTGTTTGATTGGAAAGAAAAGTCACTTTTTATTTAACAATTTATTAAATGATATAGAAACATATATGTATATGTATACTAGCGACCCGCCCCGGCTTCGCACGGGTACAATGCTGATACTAAATACACTACAGAAAAACTGTGAACATTGTATTTTTAAGATATACAATTCCGTACTACATAAATTTAATAATACAAAATTTTAAAAATTCAAAATGGGTAAAATTAAAAAAAAAAAGATTTTTAAATTTGAGGTTTGTTTGAATAAAACAATAATATGGGCACTTTTAGTAGTTTTTTTATGTATTTTATACAAATACAATTATAACCAGTGCTCAAAGAGCGCTCCTTCGTTTTGAATGCATGCCAGAGCCAGAGCCCGTTTTTAAATTTCATTGTGGGTGTTTGTTCTCGATAACTCTTGTCTTACTTGTTGTCTTGTTATCTTTGAAACTGTATTACATTTTTTTTCTTAGAATATGACCAAGAATCACACCCCAAAGGATAATACACGAAGTACGGGACACCCTGTATATGTATAAAGAAGATAGGAATTCATTCGTAATGGAAAGGAAAAAAAACATAAATAAGTAACTTTATTCGCATACATAAAAAGTATCAGTCCATTTAGAAGCACCTTGTTGATGTAAAAATAATAGAAATGAACATTTTTTAAATAACTTCTTTAATATTTATAATTATAACTTGCGAAGGTCGACGTCAAATCAATATTTTTGGCGACATCGAGAAGTCGAGGATTTTGAAGTTGTTTTGATTTCTAGTTAAAGAAATGTCTTCAACGGCTGGTTTGGCAAAAACATAACCCGATAATGATGATTTACGAAGAAAGCGAACAGTATAAGTTTGTCAAATGTACCCCTAACAGGAGTCAAATGTGCCCCATTTGCAAAAGTGAAATGTG
Organism: Melanostoma scalare; assembly: GCA_949752695.1. NCBI lineage: Eukaryota > Metazoa > Arthropoda > Insecta > Diptera > Syrphidae > Melanostoma > Melanostoma scalare. The sequence goes on from OX456985.1 coordinate 3,744,453, forward strand.
CCCCAATAGCTCCTTACAACTTTTTTTTTTTAAGACTCAATGTTACACTTTCACAAAGATGACTGTAATTTATATACTTAAAAGGAATAGTGCTATCATAATATCTACTGTTTCACAATAAAAAAAACTTTTTCACTAAATTCACAAAATGCTTACTTACTGGTGGTCGAAAATTACATCGAATTTCTGAAAATCACAAAAACACGTGTTGCTCTGAAAAGAGGTAAAGCAAAACTGTCAAAGTTCATTCCGTTTCTTTCCATCAAATACGGCTTCGTTCACAATCCCAACTTTTCTTCTTAAAGGCTTCGTTCACACCAAAACTCTGTGATGCTTCTTTTGCGAGGCTGGGGTATGACTCAGGGTGTCCAGGGTCTACCCAAGGAAGCGTCGTAAGACTTGGGTTTCGGCGGTCCAACTTCTCAAAATGAAGACGCGGAAACGGACGGTTTTAAATTATAACTCTAAATTTATTACTAAAAGTCTCTTCAGGATAAAGTTCACAATGTTTTTACAATTTTTACAAGATTTGATAAGGCCAATAATTCTTGAGCGAAGCACAATTATGCTGTTGATCCAGGGGCGGCTGGTATAGATCCTCACTCAAGTAAAAGCGATGACTTCCCTCGGATACGGCGGTGTCCTACGGCTACTATTTCCTCGGTGCGGCGGCGGTAACTTCTTGACTGGTTCTGCGTTAGGCAGGACGCTCTATCGGCAGCCGCGAATTTCGTGGGAAAGGTTTGCGTTGTATGCAAGGCAGAGCAATTTATCGGCGGCTGCGGACCGCTTAAGAAGCGCCTGCTTTGTGTCGTACGGCAGGACAATCTATCGGCGGCGGCGGACTTCGTAGAAAGTGCTTGCGTCGGCTTAGAGGCACAACACTTTGTCGGCGGCGGCGAACTTCGTGGAAAAAGTCTGCGGTGGGATAACAAGGGCGCAAGCGCTCGGCTCGAATAAATCGGAGTAATTCAATTACCCTCTGCTGTGACTAAAAGTTAAAGACAATACCAAAAATGCTCAGCTAGGATAGCCAGGGCAAGTGGAATTTCTCTGCACGGAGACTGTTAAAAGTCAAAGGTAGAATAGTAAAGACAATACCAACTGCTCAGCTAGGATAGCCAGGGCAAGTGGAATTTCTTTGCACGGAACGGGGGAATAGTAAAGACAATACCAAATGCTCAGCTAAGATAGCCAGGGCAAGTGGAATTTCTTTGCACGGAGACTGTAAAATGTAAAAAGGTAGAATGGTAAAGACAATACCAATTGCTCAGCTAGGATAGCCAGGGCTAGAAGAATTTCTTAACACAGAGACTGTAAAAAAGTCAAAAAGTTGAATAATAAAGAAAATACCAAATGCTCAGCTAAGATAGCCAGGGCAAGAGGAATTTCTTTGCACAGAGACTGTAAAAAAAGTCAAAAAGTTGAAAGATAATACCAAATGCTCAGCTAGGATAGCCAGGGCAAGAGGAATTTCTTTGCACGGGACGGGAGAAAGCGATTCGGTAAAATTCCTTTTATTCAGCTAAGGTAGCCAATATAAATGAAACTTAATAAAATTCTTTCTGATTTTTGATGATTAATTCACCCCTATTCATAGATTTTGCTACCAAAACAAAATGTGAATTATAATGCAATGACAAATTTCCATATAAAAATTCTATGGCGATTGCCCATGCATTTCTCCATAAGAAAATGCACATGAAAAGATACACCGTGGAAAGGTAAACACAGTTTGGCCTTGGAGTGTGTGTCTACTTTGCGATAAACAGGGAGATGGAGATTGTTATTGTAAATCTCCATAAGGAAATGTACACGTCTGATAGGCGAACAACGTTTGGCCTTGGAATGTGGGCTCGTTAGTAAAATGAATGCGTGTATTGTTTTAGTGTGGCCTTATGGGTGGGACGAAGAAATTGTGACGGTTCGTCACAACTCGCGAAGTCAAATGTACCCCAGTTTACCCTATCGCGTATTCCCGCCTTACACTCAAGTGTTTTTTTTTTTTTTTTGCGGTCTGACGATGGATAGTGTGATTTCTGTTTATTAGGTTGTCTTAACTGTTGCCAAGCTTTAACAACAACTGAGCATAGCAACTGATGGTTGTGGTAGTTCTGTTAGAAGAATTTTATCGAGTGATTTTTACTACTCAGCTCCCATCGCTCAGAACTCCTAGTGAATTTTTTATGCTGTACATAGAGCCTCTGCATCTTTTCTATTTTTTTTTTTGTTGTTGTTTCGTTTTCTTTCTCCTGAGATAACGCTTCCTATCATTTGCTCGGTCAAAAAAGACCAAACAGGATGGCCCTGGTTTTCGATTGGGCCACAACCAATGGGCTTTGCTTTCAGTCGTATGTGCCTGCCTGAACCGTTTTGATGTTGAACTGTTGGTATGTTGTTGTGCAAGCTCGAACATTTCCGATTATTATGGTAAATCTATACAATTGGTCTCCCGAACTTATATCTCGAGTTCAAAATTTTCTCGCACGCTCAAGGAACACGTAGTCGGCAACCTGCAATTTTTTTTGGTGTGACTTTTGTTTGCTTAAAAAGCAACACACTGGGGAATATTAGAGCGAATAGGCATATTCGCAATGAGATCTACCGGTATAATAGCAACGTTCAAGACGAATGGCAAAAGAAGTTACTGGAAATTTAAGCTGTAGCAATTTACCGCGGCTTAAAAAGATGTCCTTTGTCACAAAGTTTGCGTGAAGCTCGCTCTCTCAATAGAATCTGAGCGTCATAGTGGTGCCCGTGGCGTGAAGGTTAGCATGTCTGTCTGTTACGCGGGAGGTTTGTGAAATTGAGGTTTGAGTCCCAAGAGAAAACAAAATTTGTTTTTCCATTGGTATTGCCTTTTTCAAGGAATTCCTGAGATACTTAAACCGTTGCCATGAAAAGCACTTTCTCGGTAAGCCGTTCGGTAATAGGTCCCATCCATTCCCTTACAAGGCATAGTTATAAGAAATGCCGGAGGCTTAGCCTCTCTTTTACGCCACTCTCTTGTATTATGAATGTGTGCTTCTGACACTGGTAGCTAGTTTTGGCAAGTATGTAACTCCTAAGAGATCTGGTTGTTGGACCGTTCTCAGTCCTGGCCAAGCTGTTACATTTGCTTTAAGGCTCATAAGGTTATTGGCAACGTATTTACGTACTAAAAGCGTGTACTTCACGTTATTTGTTCAAAAGGGCTGTTATCATTTTTGGTAGATTTTTTTTGAAGCATTTCCTTTCTGGGCCTGTGAGATGTGTTCTTGTGAAATACACAGATTGTTTATAAAATAAGCAAATAAATAGGGTGGCGCAACAGAGCGAGAAGCCCCTGGGCCTAGCGCATTTCTCACAACCATGCCTTGTGAGGGAATGGAGGGGACCTACAATTTTCTGCCGGTTCCGAACGGCTAATCGAGCAAGCGCTTTTCATGACAATGAATACTAACGGAGGACTTGCCAATTCCTCGCGAAAGGCGATACCCGTGGAAACAACATTTTTGCCTCTGTTGGCATTCGAACTCGAACCTCTGGATTAGCAGGCGGACATGCTATCCATCACACCACGGGTACCACGATTGTTTATCTGTTTTTTTTTTTAGCTTTTCCCCTTTTACTTTTAGTTCTATGATGCGCATCAATTCAAAGCTTGCTCCTATTTCGGCTCCCCAAGAGACACCAAAGGGAGGTGATGTTTCTAAACCATTACGTGATCTTTCCGCTAAGTTTCCTTTCAATTCTTCAGCTTTTAAATCAAAATTGAACTTATGTACATTCCAAAGAGATTATTTAATAAAAATGACAACAGTGAAATGAAATGCGGTGCCAGTTCTATTCCGTAAATTTATTTTGCGTTCCAAAAAGGCCTCACGAAACAATGAGGAGAGAATTTTGAGAGGATTTCAACTGTGAACATCTTACGGAGTTACCACCAATGAATATTGAGTGAGTAAAAACACCTTAAATTTGTCCTCAATTTGTTTAAGCTCTAGCCATTACCGATTCCGCAATGGCTTCTTGAAATAAACTTTCAAAACAAGCAAACATTCATTACAATTTCAACTCAGTTCTCTGTTCTTAGACATACAACAAAAATCCATCCTAAATTACTTCTAAGACCGGCCGCAAAGTTCCCCTATGAGCCCATCTCTCAAAATACCATCATCATAAATACTCTCATTTAATTTTCATGGGGAGCCACGTAGTATCTTCACTTTCCACCCCGCAGTCATCAATGGAAGGCAATTAATAAAATCTAAAACGTAGAGGGCAAAGTCTGTATAAAGACTGTGAATGCGATTGCCATGGCAATATTTGCTCGCATAGTAATCACATTAAATAGACACAAAGTCACGGCAGCACAGGTGGGGCTAGTAAGCAGTGGTTTAATTACATTGCGTATTCCAGATACGTAGCAGAGAGCACTCCTTCGAAAAGCCGCAGGGCATAAGTTGGAACCAATCGTGGCTATGATGGAAACTCTTTCCAAATACACCCGCGAACAGTTCATTACTAGAACGCAGTTTATTTTATAGTATAAGGAGTTTGGAAATGGAGTCCTTGAGCCATTGATTCAAGTACACATCAGTCTGGCCAATTAGCCGAAAAGCTTTCGAAGGATATTATCAACTAGACAAAATTAGCAATTACGATCGGACAGCGCTCAAGGGCTTTGTATGCTTTAAAAGCTTAAATTGGTTATCATTGTCTAAAAAATGGCCAATCTTGTCTGGGTGAAAACTTCAAGGATTGAGCTGTTTGTTTTCTCTGCTGAGCAATGTGAGAAAATTTGAAACTCAAACTAGTAAAAAAAACAAGATCGGGAACTTAAGAAAGGACCAGTGCATCTTTCATTACTTCAAGTACGCACTCTCTATAGTTTAAATAAAAATAAAGACTACCTACATTGTTGTTGTATACTTACTTCAAGTCTTCACATGAAAGACACACAGTAGCTAGATGAATATAAACAAAATCGACTATCAAGCATTTTATTATGATTAGTCAGTGAAACTAAAAAATTAAGTCTTAAAAAGTGTTCAGTTGGCGAGTATATACTTTAAGGCTGTTGCGCTGATGGGTTCTTAAAATAAATTCAATTTTGCCATCGCGCATCATTCCAAACAGGTCCTATTCGCCTACTCGTAGAATCCTATATGCGCATATTCGTAGAGTAAGTAATTAAAATATATTCATAGCTTCAGCAGGAGGAAAGAAACGAGATCACCCTGTGAGAAGTACACAACACACAAGCAGTGCTTAATCGACTCAACGTATCACAAAGAAGACCTCAGAAAAAGCGGTTCAGAATGCCTTCAAGCAAAAGGCCACCCGTAAGTTCAATCAAACTCCACTTCATCCCGACATAAGTACCAGACCGCAGGTCCACTCTTTCGTAGGCAAAACTGAGTGCTTCATCACGACTTTTCCTTCATCTCACATCAACGATGAGCATAATGTATTGTTCACGTATACCGTACACCTCTATATCTGTATCCATGAAGTCTGGCGATTTCCTAGGCTTGGCAATTCCATGAGCATAAGCAAATGTATCATCGAACGGAGGAGAATAAGATGTTTGTGGGCGATTAGTCAATGCAGAGTACTATGGATTCACACCTCCTCCTTGGAGCCATATAAACGATGACCAAATATTTATTGTGTGGGGGCCGCAGTCGTCGTCATCGAACCACAAAAAAAAAAAACGCCATTCGAGTGCGCTGGGAAAGTCAGTGCAACCCAGAGTCCATTGATTGATCTTACACCATCGAGCCCCATCACTACAGGTGAATTGGATTACAGTTTACAAACCAAGGATCGCATTGCATTCTTTTATGCAATTTTAATTGCAGCAGCATGCTTCATCAATAACATGGCCCATAGCAGTAGTTTTTATTTCGAGTCTTTGGGGAGAGCGCGAGAGGTATACGAATGTTGAGCGAATCATTTTTCTACATTTTTATTCGGACATTTTTACTTCAGCACAGCACAGCACCGGACAGAGTTCGATGAGCTTGGCTTTTTGCATCATGTTGCTCTTGGAGTTGCGAGCAGAGAGGTGAAACGGGAAACGTCAATGAATAATCGCAGCTTGCCGCGAAACACCATGTTGCGAATTAATCAAATCACAGTTGGAAGTGAATTTTATTGCAGCAGAGTTTTCTTTTCTTCCTTTTTTTTTTTGCAAAAGTTTTTTGCTGCCTGTTAACAATTTAATTACATTTCGAAAACATCGCCAGTTTGGCGTTTAATGTATTCGCACGGAGAGTTCCATTTATAGGAAGTACGAAGTATGACTTTGCATGGCGTTGGCTAGACAATTTTTTTTCGGTTCAGATCAGGGGCTGGTGGCAGCAAATACCATCGATGTTTGAATTGATCACACTGGCCCCATCGTGGTGGTGGTACGGTGTAGAAGTAAGTCAGAGATGCAACACTGCATCGCCCAACAGTAGGTGGTAAAAATAAAGAGAAGGCTGATGCTAATGTTTATTGGTTTCCTTGTTTCCATTTGCAACAATGTTGTCGAAAAATTGTCGAGTTGGAACACCGTCAAAATGTTCACTCTTATGAAAAACTTTCGTTTTTTGTTTAACGTAGGGTAAGATTGGGGGATGATTCACAAATATAGAATAGGAATAGAAAGATAGTTCACAAAATATATTTTTTTTTCTTGGTAAAAATGAAAAACATTAAAAAATTTAAGCTAAAATGGCACCTGAGCGAAGGTAATATGGCACCCTTTTTTCTCTTGATATTTTTTTTGCCAAAGTCTCAATAAGTGCTGCGGATCCAAAAGCATCAGCTAAAAGCTTAGTAAATGAAAAAATTAGTAAAATTTTTTTAGTAGTTAAAACACTTTTTATATTTCCTCAGATGCTTTCATCGAAAGTGAGATTTATAAATGCAACTACAAAACTGATGAACTCATTAAGTCAGCCTGAATTAGTTTTTCCCCTTTTCGCCATTAAATTGAATATTGAAAGGGTGCCATATCACCCTACTAAGAAGTCATCAACAGCCATCAGCCACTCAAGCTTTTCCGTCATCAAGTCGACGCAGAAACACTTTGTAAAGAATTTATTTGGAATTTAAAAACAAAGAATCAAGGATAGAAGTAAATTAAATTTGAATTGAAAGAGAACTGACCTTTACCAAGTGTAACGCGAACTTGGAAGCAACGGCTGCTACCGAGCCGGTAGCCGACGAGAAATCAAAAATAGGCAGCCATCTTTTTTTTTAAGAAAAAAGGGAGCCATCTTTTTGCCCTAATAAAATCAATCTTTTTCTCTGAGACGTAAGCGCGAGCAGAACAAAAATCACCCTAAGAAATAGAAATATATAATATTGAATAGCTTAACCTGAAGAATATTTAATAAATAGTAAAATATAGTAGAACTAAACAAAAAAACAAATCAAAGCATATTACGAGTAAAAAAAAAAACAAAAGGAGAACTAAACGTAAGAAAAATCTTTAATCTATGTACTTGAATTTAAGTTAACCTAATAAATCATTCCATAGGAATTTTAAAGTTTGTTATTCATGAGAATACAACTTAAAAACTTCAAATTGTCTCCTAATTTATTGATGAAATCAACACCAAGTAATTTCGACGTTCACATTTCAAAATAAAAGTGCTGTTTTTTTAGTTTACTGGAGAAAAAGTAGAAACATGTGTACACATTTATTTTTACAGTGTTCCAATGTGTATAAGACTTGCTTGAATATTAACTTCACTGACTTACTGACTGATTGAAACTGAAGAAACCACATCATTAGTATTTTATTTGTGTTTTGTTTTCTGAACTAGCTGACCAACCCAGTTTCCTCTGGCTTAATATACTCAAAACGTTGTTGATACAAACTTACCAAAAACCAAAAAATGTCAGACCATCTACTAAGCTTGAAGTACTGTTTTGGAAGTCCTATGGAACATATCCATGAAAAAGCATACGAATCCTTTGCCCTTAAAATTTGTTTGTTGCACGGGTGTTTAACCTTATAATAATGCCACCTTACCACTGGTGGGGGGACAGCAATAGCACAAAATAAAACCAAAAATAAAAGATCAGCGTTTACTGGTGTTCAGTCGTTGTCGAACTCAATAGAACTCAATTGAATTTACATACAAAATTTGTTGATGACTCAGCGTCCGGTATAATTTGGTCAGTTATAGTAATTGGAAGCATCTCTTGTTTTTAACATTGTAGGACTGGGAATATAGTCAGTTGCATTTTTGCAACTTTGCATAAAAGTGGTGAGAATAGAGTTGGTTCCATTTTTGCAACTTTGTACGCAAACGGGTCTAAATTATCAGATCATTGGTGGAAGTCATCGCTGGAAGTGTTACCGCAGTTGAGCTTACTTTATAAATATACGATTCGGTGTATATGGGCCCTGTTGTAAAAGACTCTATTAAAACGATAAGGTTTGCACTTCGAATCTGCTGTTTTTGTGCAATCGAAGACAGATCGCTGACATGAATAAGAAAAACTTAAGCCAAAACTTCGAAAAGCTACTTTTTCTTCTTTTCCAGCTAAGGCTTCAATTTATATGAATTGAAAACAGCTTTAGCCAGATGATTGAAGAAAATTCCTAAAAATCATCGACATTCGTTCACCCCTGTCTGGAAAACCCTGAGTTGTTCTTGTTTTGGAATAATCTTGAACTGTAGTGCGGTTATAGCCGAGTTTTAAGGAGTAAGACAACCAAAAATTCAGAAAAAAACGTCCGAAATTCGCCATGGTAAAATGTGCAGTGTTTTTCAGTTTACTTTTTAGGGAGCCCATCAGAGCCTAGAAGAGATACACTGACCTCTGAGCAGAGGATGTAAATATTTTAGAGTTTTTACAAATGTAGACGCCTAGTAGCTATAGGGTCAACTGTTTTGAAAAGGTCCTGAATCTATTTATCAGGGTCTTATTCAAGACTGCAGAAAAATGATGTTATTCAATGGTATCAGAATATCTAATCGCATCTTGGCTTCAAACAAATGCCTTACAGAAATCCTTTAACAGATGCACAAAAAAAAAATCAATGAACAATCTGTCGAAAACGCGTTATTACTAAGAGATGCTTTATGTCCAAATCACAATCACGCTTAGTCTCTAGCTTCAACCGAAGTTGTGTTTTATTATTATCAAAACGATCAGAAATCAAATAAACCGAGCTTTTTGCTTAGATTTGGAATCAATTTACTTCTTTTTTTTTGTGAACGCACCAACGTCAAAGTGACTATGTTGTGATTTATTGATTTCCTTTGATTGAACTCATACCGCATCAGTGATTGATTGAGGGAGTGACATTTTTCCTTCAAAATTCGCTTTAAACTGCAGATTATTATCATTCGCTGTCTATTTATTCATTTCAATTCGTTTAAATGCTGATGAAAAAATGTCAAACTGTGGTACTAAAGGGCTCGATAACGTGAGAAGTAATGCCAAATTAAATTAATTCAGTCACGTATTTACTCGATCACATGTGCGGTGATTCGGCCCCAGGTTAAACCGAAGCTAATTTTTTTTTATTTAAGAAACTGATGTTGAAATATCAGTAATTAAATTGCTTACAAAACATAGCAAGGCAGAACTGTACCCCCTTGGTTCGCTTTTTCGGTCTATTTATGATTTCAAGCTGAAGCTAGTTAGTTCGAAATGCGTTAATAAAAGAACGAAAGCTATAAACCAGAAGCGGGGGCCAGAATATCTACAGCTAAGACTATTTAAATTAATCAGTTTTTTGCACATAAACAAAACTAACACAAGACTGGGCTTTCAGTTAAAGTTATGAACATTAAGCTTTAGGTTCTTCCTCAAAAATTTTGCTTTTTTCACAAGACCCACTTTGACCAATGGGGTACCCTTAAATTGGACTTAGCCATCTATCAAATTGTTTTTCAACCTAGTTATCAGGTTCACTGTTACAAAGCACTTGCTAATCAGTGTAAAAGCACCTGGTGGCACACAACATTTTTATGATTAATCAAATAAAAATATTTTTATGGGCAAATGCAGTGGTACTGAACTATTACTTTGCTTTGCAGAGGCAATGTATATCAACGATCACCTGCTTTTTAACCTTGAACTAATACCACCATACCACCAAGTGGTATCCGTGGTGTGATGGATAGCATGTCCACCTGTTAATCCAGAGGTTCGAGTTCGAATCCCAACAGAGGCAAAAATGTTTTTTCCACGGGTATCGCCTTTCGCGAGGAATTGGCAAGTCCTCCGTAAGTATTCATTGCCATGAAAAGCGCTTTCTCGATTAGCCGTTCGGAACCGGCAGAAAATTGTAGGTCCCCTCCATTTCTTCACAAGGCATGGTTGTGAGAAATGCGCTAGGCCCAAGGGCTCCTCGCTCTGTTGCGCTACCCTATTTATTATAATAACACCTTACCATTAGTGGGGGATAGCAATAGCACAAAATTATATGGCGATTTCATTTTGATCGCCATGTACTCTCAAAGTCCAATACGCGCTTAGGAGTATACATGGGCATGATGTCAATGGATTGTTGCTTGGAACAGCCTTTTTCTTTTAGCAAAATTCAATTTGGTCTAGAAAAATTGTTTTTGAAAACTTTTGGCTTTATGGTTCTAGCTCTTCTAAAACTCAAGATTACAGAAAGAATAGGTATACCCGTCGTAGACTAATCTATCCACTTCCTTATTGCTATACTTTGACGAGCTTGGATACAAAAATAATCGCTAGAAACTGATTGAATTCCGCAACAAGAAGTACATCTAATATCTCAATTCACAACTGACAAGCCCAAGTGCCTGTAGTTACATCACAATACTCAACTCATTTATTTTGCTATTCACATTCTATTTGCATTACGTTTAATTACACTCGGTAAACAAAACACAAATAAATCACCAAATCATCAACTGTCTCCCACACCTAGCCCCAAATTCCAGTGTCATCAGTATATAGGTATATAGTTGTAACAGAGAGAGCACACAACCCACAGCCCCCAGACACTGACACACGGAGAACATGAACAACCCATCCCAAACTTGAAATCCTGTATAGTTTATGCTGCTGCATGTAATTAGCGAAGGATTAATCGACCAAAACAGAATCAATATTGATTGCTTCGTTCTGCTTCCTGTTTCGTAATTATGATGGATTATTTAGAATTAATTGTGTCTCTTTGGCGTAGTGTTTCTGCCAGCATCAGCAGCACTACCGAACACCGAACGGTATAGATACTCAATTAATATGGGATTGAGATCTAATGGCGCGCGCGTTTTGTTTACATTTTGATTAGGTGACAGCAAAAGCATTTCATTGAATGAACATTCACAAAGAATCTTTAGGAGTTACCCTCTCCACTGCAACTTTAACTCCTTCCGATTGTCTCTTACTCGTCAATTCAGCTGCTGAATACAAATGGCTGACCTTTGCCACAAGCACAACAACAGACCTCGATCAGAAGACCACTTTTTTGAGTAAATAAATAAAACACCATCCCCCACCAGCATCATCGTCAGCCAGCACTGCTATAGTGGTCGTCACCGGTCGTATCCATCGCAGACTTCGACATCATCGTCATAGTCGTCATCAGCAGCAGATAAATGAGATGTAATTCCAACTCAATGGCCAACTAATGCAGTTCGACAGCTCGTTGAGTTTCGAAGGAGACCGCAATGCTATGGTGTATAGAGCTTCATAGCACAGCAAAAGCACTTTGCAAAGACGGAAGGTATTCTTCTCAGCAATGAGGGATCTCTGTTTGGAGATAACTCCTTCAATCTATTGCAACACTATTATTCGCTTGAGGAATTTGAATAAGAATGCCAGATAGATAGATGGGGTACTTCACTTAGTCACTCACTTTGTATTCAGTCATTCAGTGTAATGTGTCTTTCCAGAGTCAAGCTCTGGATACCACAAAATACAAATTCAAAGCGATGATGATGGTTCTAGAATACAACTTAATTTGAGGGACGAATGAAAAATTATGGTGCTGACAACGGGGTTGATTTCAACAAGGCCAAGGCAAAAATAAAATTGTTATAGTGAACACAAATAACAGAATTGGGTTTTATGATGATGATGATGCTGATGATGATGATGCTGGACAACAATGTCATCTTCATTGTGAGTGATGTGTGTGGGGGGACTGTCTTTTATGTTTGGCTTTTATTTAAGGGTTTAGTTAATAATACACTCTTTTCGAGAGGACACATGAAGAGACAATTGCTGCGTTGTCCTCAAGTTAAGATCAATTTGCAATCACGATAAACGAAAATTGACTGAGTTAATTCGCGGATCAGTGGAACTCCGACTAAATTGAACAATTTTAAGGCCTATAAATGTAGGCTAAGAATTGTTTCTAACAAAGTGTAGCCTTTTACTTTACTTTTACTTTACCTTTACCTTTTTTTTTAGTTTATTTTGATGAGGTAGGAACGGGTTAGCATGGGTGCGTTCAGAAACCAATTGACTAAGCTATCCCGGATACCCTTATCTTAGATAGGTTTTTGAACGATTCAGATATTCCTGGCAACTGCTGTGAAATATAAAAATTCAACTTTTAAAAACAGAAAAACCTTCAAAGAATTGGAATTTCTTTTTTTCAATTTCTATTGCAATTCAAGGCAAAGAAAAAAACGAACATGAAAAGATACAGATAGAAATTTTCTATCAGCTGGTTACTCGATTAGAAAGGTTCCTGTACCAAAGTTTCTTCGAAATACCTTCTGATAACTTTTTGGTAGAAATGGGTTTGTTTCTCTGCTAATTGTGTGATTCGTAAACACCAACAAAAAGCTATACGAATACGATTATGTATTATATACCCCCTATGTGACATGTTTGACATGTGTGAGCGTCTGAAGCCATTCGTCAACAAGCTGATAGGACCTTATCAATGCGGCTTTAGTCCAGGAAAGTCCACCATAGACCAAATCTTCACACTACGGCAGATCTTGGAAAAATCCCAGGAATTTCAAATCGATACCTACCACCTTTTTATCGATTTTAAGGCCGCGTATGACAGCATCTATAGAGAGGAGTTATATAGAGCCATGTCCAGTTTTGGCATCCCTATACCAAACTTGTCCGATTGTGTAGATTGTAGAATGACGATGGAGAACGCACGCTGCTCCCAGTGGCGTAGCGTGAGTGTCTGCCGCCCGGGGCGGAAGACAATTTTGCCGCCCTTTTATTTAGGTATTTTAATTTAATGTATACTATACATTACATACATTAATTATAGAGAAATTTTCGGTGAGAGTCCCTTTTATTTACCTCCCCGCTTTGATGCACAACCCGTTTATGTAAGCAATCTTCTTCTACGCTTGTTATTTTGATATTGCTCACAAATTATCCCTGTTAAATACCTATTGGATATTTACCCAACATGCTTAACGCCCTCTATTTATCAACACGTTTATCTAATAAGTACGCATTTTTTTCAGATACCTTTACTTACACAAAATAAAAATAAAATTTTCCTTGTTTTGTTTCAAAATCAGCACAGGAGCACAACTGACTTCACAGCAATTGAAATGTCATCAATGTCCAACAAAAACACAAACAATACTACATACTTCCTCGGTTACGAACGCTTTTAAGGTATTAAAGCGGGTCCTTTTGTCAGGCACGTAACCGGGTTTCAATAACTAACTTTCCCGGCTAATTGTACATAAAAGATAGCAAAACCTAAGAAATACTTTTCGCAGGAGCGCTGTATACAGATTAGATTTTAAATAAAAAAGTTTATCTAAGTTTAAAAATCACGTTTATTAATTCAAAGTTCTTTTACTTTAACCACTAATTGATATAACTTAAAACTTAGGTAGATCGGATCGACAAGATTAAATAAAATCATTTTTTGATTAGAACAAGAAGTATACTAAAATGTTATATTCTTATTTTTACTGAAAAGTAATATGAGTATTTGTTAGCATTGAATTAAAATTTATTAAATTAAAAATTTACACGTCTACTTTTTTTAAGAGCAAAGTCTTTTATTGCCCGGTCAATGTCTATCGCATCACACACCTCTTGCTCAATAGACAAAATAGCCAAGTGAGTTAGTCTTAGACAACTCATTGTCGATCTTAAATAATTTTTAATCAATTTCAATTTTGAAAAACTTTTCTTACAGCTGGCATTGCTTATGGCAACTGTGAAAAATATTCGGAACATTATTAAAATATTGGGCAGAGTATCTTCCAGCTTGGAATATTGAATAAAAATTAGTATTAGTGAGATTACACATACCAATTTATATTCGGATAAAAAATGGCTGCAAAAGCAAAAGCTAAAGGTAGAGCTAGACATTAGTTAGCTTCTGTGAAAAACTGAAAAATTCGCTCCCGTAGTTTTTCGAAACTGGGAGTTACAGTTTTTGATTTTTTTAGTGAACTTAATATTATTGCTGTATTAAGATTTTTATTCGTACTTTTTCTTTTCAATCAATCTAACAGCCTTATTCATGAACTTATTTCAAAGCTATGAATCAAAGCTTGTATGCAAAAGTGGAATTTAAATTAATTTCGAAATGTTTGTTAAATTTTTGAAAAGGCATGAATTTGGGTACTGGCAGTCAGTGCATATGTGTTGTATATGTCAATGCTTTTTATGCACAGAACTTAACTGTTACTGTTTTGATTTTTGATTAATGCTACTTTTTCGTGTTTTGTAACAGCTCTCTAGGAATGCTAATAATAATAATAATAATAATAATAATAATAATAATAATTACTCTTATTTTAGCTTTAGCATACCTATTTAACACAATTCTAAGAGAAAACTATTAGTTTAATTCACTGTTGCCAACAGGTTGTTTGTTTGAAATAAAATGCAATGAAGACTAAATGATAACTGCAGTGCTAGAATACACTCCCTATTCTTATTGAATCTTTTATCATCAAACGAACATTTGTTGATCTGATATTTTAAAGAAAAGAATATTGAAAAGTGGAATTTCGAAAATGAAAACAAAATTTTTCACAAAAAGTTTTGAAACACTTTCAAAATTCAAATAGTCAGCCAGACGTGGCCTTAAGGTGGAATTTCATAAGAATCAGTGGTGGAAGCTGTATTCAAAGTGGTAGTGAGATTTTGTGTAAAGTAAATGGTGGAAGCTGTACTTATAGTAGAAGGGGTGAATTTCGGTAGATATATTCGTAAATCTGCTTGAAGGCAGGTTTCAATGTGTGTGTAAAGTTGGGCATCTAATTAATTTCTCATCTGTGAAATGATATAATAATTCGACTTAAGCAGGAAACAAATAGCCAGATACATGCAGGTAATGTAGTTCTGTAGCCAAACGCTAATAATGTTGAGGCAACAATTGTGTGTCGAATTCGTCACAAAATAAGTAATTGAAAACTCCGTGCCGTGCTCTTTTCAATCGGTCCGAATTTGTAGTTGCGATAAAAATATAAAATATTTCAAGTATTTACAAAATATTTTTATTACTTATTGTTAAATTTTGCCGCCCCCTAAACACTGCCGCCCGGGGCGGACCGCCCCCCCCCCCGCCCCCCCCTCGCTACGCCACTGCCTGCTCCATCAGGGTCGGAAAAGATCTCAATGATACTTTCGATGTCAAAAAAGGTTTTAGGCAAGGCGATGCACTGTCATGCGACTTCTTCAACATCGTTCTTGAAAGAATAGTGCAAAACTCCAATTACTCGGATATGCCGACGATATTGACATAATTGGAAGAACGCAGCGTGATGTCAATGGCGCGTTTATGAGCATTGAGACGGAAGCGAAGAAGATGGGTTTAGTGGTCAATGAGGGCAAGACCAAGTATATGCTGTCATCAAAAAAGGACACCCAAAACTCACGTCTTGGACAAAATTTCACGATAGACTCCTATAACTTTGAGGTAGTTAAGGACTTTGTCTACCTAGGCGCCGCTATTAATTCAGACAACGACGGCGTTGAAATCAAACGAAGAATAACTCTTGCCAATCGCTGTTTCTTCGGACTAAGAAGGCAATTGAGTAGTAAAGTCCTCTCTCGAGCAACTAAAATGTCCCTGTATAAGACACTTATCATCCCTGTTCTTATATATGGCGCAGAGGCATGGACCCGGTCAAAGGTAGATGAGAACGCTTTAGGATGCTTCGAAAGAAAAATTCTTGCATGTTGGTTGAGGCCCTGCTCCGACCCGGACTGTAGCCTTACCTTAAGTACCTTAAGTAAGTACTATGTGACATGCTTTTGAGAATCTCTATTTTTACTATATTTTGTGAGCCTAATAGCGAGAATTGTAGTGCTATTCTAGGCATGTGCGCATATTACGCCTTTTGCCACACTGTAAAACGACACCGAAGAAACAACAATCTGCAGATCTGTAAATTAATCAAGCTGTTCTGTAGCGTGCTCTGAAGTTGTCAACCTCAATATCATTTCAGTTAAAGTTTCAATTGAGCTTCCAGCTAAAAACTCATCTAAAATTTAAATGCTACAGCTTTCAGCTCACTTTATAACTGATAAAAGGACATTTGAAACTTTACTAGAATGGGCATTAGGATAAGGGAGAAGAAACCCTCTGATACCGTCGTCAGGGAATGCCAGTCAATTGTAATCTTTTAAATAGCAAATAGAACAAAACGAACATCACTGACCTGTATACGGCAAAATCTGATGTACTTAGGTTCAGAAAAAACAGGCTGAGCCCTTTTACTGGTTTCTCAAGGCTCATTCGTTTTTATCTTTTTTCCAGCAATCCAAGAGGACGAAAAATAATAAAAACTTAAAAGCTGCTTATTGCCAGAGTTAATGTTTTCATTAAGATCGTTAAGCACTCGTCATCTTAACCTCAATCGATTCAACTGCCAAGAGGTGATTCACATTCGCAACAAACGTTTACACCGCAGCCCACCAGCGAGTCGCCATGCTTCAGAACCGAAGAGCGAAGACCCAAATTGAAATTCTTGCCGGCTAATGATGTTTGCAATTACACATTGCGACAGCGAGCGCTCTTGAACCCCATAAAGTAATTCCAAGCCAGAAAATTGCCATAATTTTCATCATCATCTCTCATCTCCATCATAATCACCATCAGCTGCATCATCGGCAGTAGTTTATATTGCCATCGTGAATTATAATAATTCCATATGCCCCGCATGACTTGCGGACCCTCAGCGCAGCGCGCACGCACGTACCCGAACGCGAAGGCCGAATAAAATTAATAACAAAGAACAATCTGAATTCACGAATGGCCTAGTGAATAAAAAATAAAAATAAAAATTATCCACAGATGCTCGCATCGCAACCAAAGCAGAGCACTATACTTCTTCGTCTCTACGATAGTAGTTCATGTATACTGGGCTTCCCATGATTACTGGGATTGTAGATCGAGATTGGGGATCGCTTTCTATACACACACTGTCGAGTTCCCTCTCCATATGGGACACAAGCAATTTATGATTGGAATCAAAGGCGAAGCGCGAGCATACATAAGTATATACGATCTGCAATGCGGCTGCGTACAGGCAACATCTAATCTCTGCTGCCGCCGCGCCACGCCGCGCCGCCGCCGAAGCCATTGAGGTCTGATAATAAATTATAGATTCTTTTTTTGCACTCGCTAATTTGATAGATTGAATCTTCTTTCGGGGGAATCTATTTGCTTCTTTGATTGCTTGCTGGCGTTTATGAGCGAGTGGGCTGAGACGGTGATCACGGATGGTCTTTCGTGAGATCTCTCCGTAGGTGGATGCTATTAGCAGAAAGCGTTTTATCTTTTTATTTTTATGAAAGTATCTTTTATAGGGCGATACTTAAATCTTTAAGATCTTGGCTTGGAAAAAGGAAGAGTGATGAGGATTTAGCATTAGTTTCATCTAAATATCAAAAGAACATATGAGGGTACCATTTGCATCATACCTGTATCAAATGTCAACGCTATTGATACATGTCCTCCCATTTCTTATTGTTGCATGTGCTGCTAGAAATGCCTCATGTGTAACTTTATTTGCATGAGTTTTCAAGTATTTCATGTGCTCTTACGTGTCCTGTTTGAACATTTTCCACAAATTTCACAGCTTTGATGTATTTCAAATGCTATAAACGTTGCATATGTTTTATATGTGCTTCGTTTTTTTACTTTGTTTGGATCAACTGTTCCAAATGTCATTTCGGCCATGTGCTGCATAGACTCTGTGAGTTCCATGTATGACATATTTCTTTTTGTTTAGTCTTTTAGTCGGAAACTATGAGTCAAAGGTTTTTCATGTCACATGTCACATATATTTCATATGCAGTAGATACATGCAACTGCCAACTGCTCCAGTTGTTCCATTAGTCTTTTTGCCCATTTGCTGCATAGACTCTGTGAATTCCATGTTAACAATTTTAATTTCTTGTTTAGTCTATAAATCATGAAATATGAGTCAAATGTTCCTCATGGGTAACATGTATTTCTTATGCGGCACATGTCAAATGTTGCAATGCTTATTGGTTCTCTCATTTCATGTGAATAAAAAAATGCATCAGAAAACATAGCCCTGGTAAATTCAAAATATTAGGGTTTAAGGGGACCTAACCTCTAAAATACTAATATGGCTATAGGCCGCATGCTGCATCTATCAACTTCTTTCCACACCTTCCATTTCCTGTACTTATTTTCTTTTACACTTTGCTATTATTACATGGTGCAGGTTATCGACTTATCGCTTGCGCTGCAAAAAAAGGGAACTGAACTCCTCCGCCAAATTTGTAAGTCGATCAAAAATTCACCAGATCGTGGAAATTTGGTGGCTAAGAAGTTCATATTGGCCTGGAACCCAAATGAGACTCAAAGAATTTAATCTTCTGACCGGATTCAGAGAGCTTTTGCATTCCTGGATCACTTTCAAAACAGTTAGAGGGTTGAGAAGGGTCTAAAGCACAGCTTGGCTATCGCTGCAAACAGAAGTTTCTTATTACAAGTGTTTTAAAATAATTGTTTTTATTTGTCCAATATTTTGTTTTTTGTCGTGTGTGGATAAAAGGGTTTGCTTGCAGAACGGACCAGCGAAAAGAATTTTCAACAAGAGAAAAAAAAAACTGGGAAGGTTTCAGATAAGCAGTACGTAGCGTGTCATCTAAGCAGGAGACCCATCCTGTCACTTTCATTCAATACTTAGTTAAAATTAAACCTCTAATAATTACACAGGCAAGGAGGTATCTTTTTTTGCTTCTCTTCCTCGCTTTCGAGAACTTCTTGTTGTTTTTCATGGATGGTTGCTTTACGGTTCAAGTAAACTTCCAACTCCACCCATTAACAGAAACTTTGGTCATGGTCCAGGCTGTTTTCATGGTCTCCAATTCTTGGATCTAGCTTCCACCGTTTATTGAATCCTTTTGTAGTTGCGAAGTTCGAGCCGGAATTGCCAAATAGCTTGCAACATAAACAATTCAAAGGCGACTACACCATCCATGTTTGGACATTCGGAGAACCATTTCACCGTTAGATAATGGTTTGAAAAACCACTCTCTGGTTAGTTTACTGGTACCGCCTTTCGTTGAAGTCCCTGATCGAGCAACATCAGTAAATTTAGAACCGGTGTGTACACCGAAAAAAAAAACGTTGGTTGAATCAACAATCTTTCATTGTTGGCCAACGAATCCCAAAAAATAGTGATATCAACCAAGCTTTGTGGTGATATCAACAAAGGCGTCATTGTTGATTCAACGAATGGAGGATTGTTGGCAAAAAATACCCAAAACTTGAAAAAACTGATCACGAACGTTTGTTGATTTCACCAAGGTGCTTTGTTGATTGCATTGTTGATCAATCACAAACGTGGTAAAACGTGATCAATAAAAAATGATCACGTTCGTGATCCAACAATCAAGGTTTCTTGGTGAAATCAACCAATAAACGTTGTAAAAGCTTTGTTGTATACGAATGGTTCATCTAAAGTACATAACAAATATATAATAAGATAAAAAAAAATTAAAACTGATCACGTTCGTGATCAACCAACCAAGTTTTCATGGTGAAATCAACCAATAAGCGTTGTAAAAGCTATGTTATATACGAATGGTTCATCTTAAGGACATAACAAATATATAATAAGATAAAAAAAAAATTAAAACTGATCACGTTCGTGATCAACCAACCAAGTTTTCATGGTGAAATCAACCAATAAACGTTGTAAAAGCTATGTTATAAACGAATGGTTCATCTTAAGCACAAAACAAATATTAAATAGATAAAAAAAAATAAAACTGATCACGTTCGTGATCAACCAACCAAGTTTTCATGGTGAAATCAACCAATAAACGTTGTAAAAGCTATGTTATAAACGAATGGTTCATCTTAAGCACAAAACAAATATTAAATAGATAAAAAAAAAAAAAAAACTGATCACGTTCGTGATCAACCAACCAAGTTTTCATGGTGAAATCAACCAATAAACGTTGTAAAAGCTATGTTATAAACGAATGGTTCATCTTAAGCACAAAACAAATATTAAATAGATAAAAAAAAATAAAAAAACTGATCACGTTCGTGATCAACCAACCAAGTTTTCATGGTGAAATCAACCAATAAACGTTGTAAAAGCTATGTTATAAACGAATGGTTCATCTTAAGCACAAAACAAATTTTAAATATATAAAAAAAAATAAAAAAACTGATCACGTTCGTGATCAACCAACCAAGTTTTCATGGTGAAATCAACCAATAAACGTTGTAAAAGCTATGTTATAAACGAATGGTTCATCTTAAGCACAAAACAAATATTAAATAGATAAAAAAAAATAAAAAAACTGATCACGTTCGTGATCAACCAACCAAGTTTTCATGGTGAAATCAACCAATAAACGTTGTAAAAGCTATGTTATAAACGAATGGTTCATCTTAAGCACAAAACAAATTTTAAATATATAAAAAAAAATAAAAAAACTGATCACGTTCGTGATCAACCAACCAAGTTTTCATGGTGAAATCAACCAATAAACGTTGTAAAAGCTATGTTATAAACGAATGGTTCATCTTAAGCACAAAACAAATATTAAATAGATAAAAAAAAAATAAAACTGATCACGTTCGTGATCAACCAACCAAGTTTTCATGGTGAAATCAACCAATAAACGTTGTAAAAGCTATGTTATAAACGAATGGTTCATCTTAAGCACAAAACAAATATTAAATAGATAAAAAAAATAAAACTGATCACGTTCGTGATCAACCAACCAAGTTTTCATGGTGAAATCAACCAATAAACGTTGTAAAAGCTATGTTATAAACGAATGGTTCATCTTAAGCACAAAACAAATATTAAATAGATAAAAAAAAATAAAAAAACTGATCACGTTCGTGATCAACCAACCAAGTTTTCATGGTGAAATCAACCAATAAACGTTGTAAAAGCTATGTTATAAACGAATGGTTCATCTTAAGCACAAAACAAATATTAAATAGATAAAAAAAAATAAAAAAACTGATCACGTTCGTGATCAACCAACCAAGTTTTCATGGTGAAATCAACCAATAAACGTTGTAAAAGCTATGTTATAAACGAATGGTTCATCTTAAGCACAAAACAAATATTAAATAGATAAAAAAAAAATAAAACTGATCACGTTCGTGATCAACCAACCAAGTTTTCATGGTGAAATCAACCAATAAACGTTGTAAAAGCTATGTTATAAACGAATGGTTCATCTTAAGCACAAAACAAATATTAAATAGATAAAAAAAATAAAACTGATCACGTTCGTGATCAACCAACCAAGTTTTCATGGTGAAATCAACCAATAAACGTTGTAAAAGCTATGTTATAAACGAATGGTTCATCTTAAGCACAAAACAAATATTAAATAGATAAAAAAAAAATAAAACTGATCACGTTCGTGATCAACCAACCAAGTTTTCATGGTGAAATCAACCAATAAACGTTGTAAAAGCTATGTTATAAACGAATGGTTCATCTTAAGCACAAAACAAATATTAAATAGATAAAAAAAAATAAAAAAACTGATCACGTTCGTGATCAACCAACCAAGTTTTCATGGTGAAATCAACCAATAAACGTTGTAAAAGCTATGTTATAAACGAATGGTTCATCTTAAGCACAAAACAAATATTAAATAGATAAAAAAATAAAACTGATCACGTTCGTGATCAACCAACCAAGTTTTCATGGTGAAATCAACCAATAAACGTTGTAAAAGCTATGTTATAAACGAATGGTTCATCTTAAGCACAAAACAAATATTAAATAGATAAAAAAAAATAAAACTGATCACGTTCGTGATCAACCAACCCAGTTTTCACGGTGAAATCAACCAATAAACGTTGTAAAAGCTATGTTATGCATCCCCAGAACAAACAACTTTTTTTTGTGTAGCTGTGACATTTTTTGGGGTTATCCTGAAAACCTGACGTGATTGGGCAAAATGGACTTCGGATTCGGTTTCAGCGATCCGAAAAACATATTATAACTTAGTCGCACCACCAGGTCACACTTTTTTTTGTGTGGCTGTGTAATTGAAACTTATCGCGTTTTGCCAGTAGAAAGGTACAAAACAATATCAAATATTGTACTTCAATAATAATGTGTGTATGTAGTTAAATTTAGTTACAATACTATCATTATGAACGACACATTTATAAATCCAAAATAATATATATCATATCCTTTTTTTTCCTATTCTTCGAAAAAGAATAAATTTTTGATTTAATGAAGTTTAAACGCGGCCTTAAACTCAGTCAACGCATTCAGTGATCACGAACGTGGTTTTTTCTTGGTTGGCCAACCCACGTTCGTTGTTGAAACCGACGCGACACGCCATATTTAAATTATAACGCGGTATACCTACACGAAATGTTTGCAATGTGAAAATGAAATACACATACACATACAATGGAAAATTAGCTCATCCTCGCCATATTTTTTGCCGGCAACAAGAAAATTTAAGGCCCCGTAACAACTTGTCCATAAATAGATTTCACAGATTTCTTGTGCTGAAGAAAACTTATACTAATTCTTTTCCCACGTTATGTGGAAAAACATGTTTATATGATTTATTTTTTAAATTAGCTTAGCTAAATTTTACATAGTTTCGTAGAAAAAAGTCAAAATTCCTCGTTTCGAGGTAACTGTGAACACTTTCTGAGGTTATCTTGAAAACCTGACGTGATCGAGTGAAACGGACTTCGGAATCGTTTTCAGTGACCGAAAAAACATATTATTAACATAGTTGCATCCCCAGAACAAACAACTTTTTTTTGTGTAGCTGTGACATTTTTTGGGGTTATCCTGAAAACCTGACGTGATTGGGCAAAATGGACTTCGGATTCGGTTTCAGCGATCCGAAAAACATATTATAACTTAGTCGCACCACCAGGTCACACTTTTTTTTTGTGTGGCTGTGTAATTGAAACTTATCGCGTTTTGCCAGTAGAAAGGTACAAAACAATATCAAATATTGTACTTCAATAATAATGTGTGTATGTAGTTAAATTTAGTTACAATACTATCATTATGAACGACACATTTATAAATCCAAAATAATATTTATCATATCCTTTTTTTTCCTATTCTTCGAAAAAGAATAAATTTTTGATTTAATGAAGTTTAAACGCGGCCTTAAACTCAGTCAATGCATTCAGTGATCACGAACGTGGTTTTTTCTTGGTTGGCCAACCCACGTTCGTTGTTGAAACCGACGCGACACGCCATATTTAAATTATAACGCGGTATACCTACACGAAATGTTTGCAATGTGAAAATGAAATACACATACACATACAATGGAAAATTAGCTCATCCTCGCCATATTTTTTGCCGGCAACAAGAAAATTTAAGGCCCCGTAACAACTTGTCCATAAATAGATTTCACAGATTTCTTGTGCTGAAGAAAACTTATACTAATTCTTTTCCCACGTTATGTGGAAAAACATGTTTATATGATTTATTTTTTAAATTAGCTTAGCTAAATTTTACATAGTTTCGTAGAAAAAAGTCAAAATTCCTCGTTTCGAGGTAACTGTGAACACTTTCTGAGGTTATCTTGAAAACCTGACGTGATCGAGTGAAACGGACTTCGGAATCGTTTTCAGTGACCGAAAAAACATATTATTAACATAGTTGCATCCCCAGAACAAACAACTTTTTTTTGTGTAGCTGTGACATTTTTTGGGGTTATCCTGAAAACCTGACGTGATTGGGCAAAATGGACTTCGGATTCGGTTTCAGCGATCCGAAAAACATATTATAACTTAGTCGCACCACCAGGTCACACTTTTTTTTTGTGTGGCTGTGTAATTGAAACTTATCGCGTTTTGCCAGTAGAAAGGTACAAAACAATATCAAATATTGTACTTCAATAATAATGTGTGTATGTAGTTAAATTTAGTTACAATACTATCATTATGAACGACACATTTATAAATCCAAAATAATATTTATCATATCCTTTTTTTTCCTATTCTTCGAAAAAGAATAAATTTTTGATTTAATGAAGTTTAAACGCGGCCTTAAACTCAGTCAATGCATTCAGTGATCACGAACGTGGTTTTTTCTTGGTTGGCCAACCCACGTTCGTTGTTGAAACCGACGCGACACGCCATATTTAAATTATAACGCGGTATACCTACACGAAATGTTTGCAATGTGAAAATGAAATACACATACACATACAATGGAAAATTAGCTCATCCTCGCCATATTTTTTGCCGGCAACAAGAAAATTTAAGGCCCCGTAACAACTTGTCCATAAATAGATTTCACAGATTTCTTGTGCTGAAGAAAACTTATACTAATTCTTTTCCCACGTTATGTGGAAAAACATGTTTATATGATTTATTTTTTAAATTAGCTTAGCTAAATTTTACATAGTTTCGTAGAAAAAAGTCAAAATTCCTCGTTTCGAGGTAACTGTGAACACTTTCTGAGGTTATCTTGAAAACCTGACGTGATCGAGTGAAACGGACTTCGGAATCGTTTTCAGTGACCGAAAAAACATATTATTAACATAGTTGCATCCCCAGAACAAACAACTTTTTTTTGTGTAGCTGTGACATTTTTTGGGGTTATCCTGAAAACCTGACGTGATTGGGCAAAATGGACTTCGGATTCGGTTTCAGCGATCCGAAAAACATATTATAACTTAGTCGCACCACCAGGTCACACTTTTTTTTTGTGTGGCTGTGTAATTGAAACTTATCGCGTTTTGCCAGTAGAAAGGTACAAAACAATATCAAATATTGTACTTCAATAATAATGTGTGTATGTAGTTAAATTTAGTTACAATACTATCATTATGAACGACACATTTATAAATCCAAAATAATATTTATCATATCCTTTTTTTTCCTATTCTTCGAAAAAGAATAAATTTTTGATTTAATGAAGTTTAAACGCGGCCTTAAACTCAGTCAATGCATTCAGTGATCACGAACGTGGTTTTTTCTTGGTTGGCCAACCCACGTTCGTTGTTGAAACCGACGCGACGCGCCAAATCAAACATGTAAATGTATGCGATTTCATTTCATGTTAGATTAGTCTTTAGTATAGTTCGTCTTCGTTTCGTGCCGTGCAGTGCAGTGTCAAGAAAAAGTTTTTAATTGTGGCCTTAAAAAGGCAATTTAATTGCATTAAATAATTAATAACATTATATTTCAAGTAAGTACCATCAATTAACTAGTATGTTTAAGAAAAAAGAACAAGTGCTATGTCAATCTTTTTGATTTCTTGGCAAAAAAAAAATCACATTTTTGTTCGCAAAAAATGATGCTTTTGCAAACAATATAAAATTTTTCATCAAAAGATGGACATTGCATTATGTCGTTCTTGTTATTATATAGGAATTCTGAGATTCAGTTTATGAACTTTTTTTGATTTCTTGGCAAAAGAAAAATTATATTTTCTATGCAAAAAGTGATGCCTCTGCAAAAAATATAAATTCATCATCAAAAGATGGAGACTTTCCCATACCGAATTCTGAATTTGAAGATGAAAATGGTCTCAATCGATAGATACGCGTTAATAAAGCACAAATAAACAGTTTTTTTTTTGTCTGAAATTAATATTTTTATTTTTTGAGGACATTTTGAGTTTTGAATATATATACCCAGTAGTGTTTCCTCACTATTTAACAGCTAAAACAAAGAAAATAAAAAAAAACATAGAATCCGGTATAGGAAAGTCGCCCCTTTGTTACTTTCATTACTGCAATCTACTTATCTATTCAATTTTTTTGTTTGCAGATAAATTTTCACCTGTAAAGGACAGAAACAAAAAAATTTCGCGGGTAAGTCATTCAGATGTTCTAGTTCTAAGTCCTTCATATTATTATTAATATCAAATCTTTTGCTTCGAAAATATGGAGTAAATAATTTTTTGTTTTCGTCGAAAAATTGTGGTCTATAGTTGTGATCAGTGCTGCCACCTGCCACCCTTCGAACAATTTAGCGCAGTATATTCGACAAAAAAGCGCAGTAGATTGAAATAAAGCGCAGTAGATTTTAAAATATGCAATACCAATAGATACAAAAAGCCAACAAAAAATTGCGTGTGTATTTACTAAGAATTAAGTTTTCCTTCGGCTATTTTGGTCACTTTAATCGTTGCAATGAACAAAAGGCTGTTACATTAGCTTTTCCCGACGTTTCGGCAGGGTTTGCTGCCTTCCTCAAGGGAACTTTATTGCACATGAAATATAAAACACATAGTACAATATTATGGACAACAAGAATAAGAAAAATTTACAATTTAACAATTAAATTTTTTAAAAATTTACAAAAACAACTCCTAACTAAGAAGTTAAGTCTGTAACTAAAAGAAAGAGAAAGAGAAAAGTTTTATGAGGCAACAAGCGAGCAGTATACAGATGATATACTCTGTGTGTCTTGCTTGCGATTCATATTGTTTTGATTTTAAAATTGAAAGCATTATATTTCAAGTAAGTACCATCAATAAACCAGTATGTTTAAAAATAAAGAACAAGCGCTATGTCAATTTTTTTGATTTGTTGGCAAAAAAAAATCACATTTTCTATGCAAAAAATAATGCCTTTGCAAAAAATATAAAAATCTTCATCAAAAGATGGACATTGGATCATGTCGTTCTTGTTTTTATATAGGCATTCTGAGATTCAGTTTATGAACTTTTTTTGATTTCTTGGCAAAAGAAAAATTATATTTTCTATGCAAAAAGTGATGCCTCTGCAAAAAATATAAATTCATCATCAAAAGATGGAGACTTTCCCATACCGAATTCTGAATTTGAAGATGAAAATGGTCTCAATCGATAGATACGCGTTAATAAAGCACAAATAAACAGTTTTTTTTTTTGTCTGAAATTAATATTTTTATTTTTTGAGGACATTTTGAGTTTTGAATATATATACCCAGTAGTGTTTCCTCACTATTTAACAGCTAAAACAAAGAAAATAAAAAAAAACATAGAATCCGGTATAGGAAAGTCGCCCCTTTGTTACTTTCATTACTGCAATCTACTTATCTATTCAATTTTTTTGTTTGCAGATAAATTTTCACCTGTAAAGGACAGAAACAAAAAAATTTCGCGGGTAAGTCATTCAGATGTTCTAGTTCTAAGTCCTTCATATTATTATTAATATCAAATCTTTTGCTTCGAAAATATGGAGTAAATAATTTTTTGTTTTCGTCGAAAAATTGTGGTCTATAGTTGTGATCAGTGCTGCCACCTGCCACCCTTCGAACAATTTAGCGCAGTATATTCGACAAAAAAGCGCAGTAGATTGAAATAAAGCGCAGTAGATTTTAAAATATGCAATACCAATAGATACAAAAAGCCAACAAAAAATTGCGTGTGTATTTACTAAGAATTAAGTTTTCCTTCGGCTATTTTGGTCACTTTAATCGTTGCAATGAACAAAAGGCTGTTACATTAGCTTTTCCCGACGTTTCGGCAGGGTTTGCTGCCTTCCTCAAGGGAACTTTATTGCACATGAAATATAAAACACATAGTACAATATTATGGACAACAAGAATAAGAAAAATTTACAATTTAACAATTAAATTTTTTAAAAATTTACAAAAACAACTCCTAACTAAGAAGTTAAGTCTGTAACTAAAAGAAAGAGAAAGAGAAAAGTTTTATGAGGCAACAAGCGAGCAGTATACAGATGATATACTCTGTGTGTCTTGCTTGCGATTCATATTGTTTTGATTTTAAAATTGAAAGCATTATATTTCAAGTAAGTACCATCAATAAACCAGTATGTTTAAAAATAAAGAACAAGCGCTATGTCAATTTTTTTGATTTGTTGGCAAAAAAAAATCACATTTTCTATGCAAAAAATAATGCCTTTGCAAAAAATATAAAAATCTTCATCAAAAGATGGACATTGGATCATGTCGTTCTTGTTTTTATATAGGCATTCTGAGATTCAGTTTATGAACTTTTTTTGATTTCTTGGCAAAAGAAAAATTATATTTTCTATGCAAAAAGTGATGCCTCTGCAAAAAATATAAATTCATCATCAAAAGATGGAGACTTTCCCATACCGAATTCTGAATTTGAAGATGAAAATGGTCTCAATCGATAGATACGCGTTAATAAAGCACAAATAAACAGTTTTTTTTTTTGTCTGAAATTAATATTTTTATTTTTTGAGGACATTTTGAGTTTTGAATATATATACCCAGTAGTGTTTCCTCACTATTTAACAGCTAAAACAAAGAAAATAAAAAAAAACATAGAATCCGGTATAGGAAAGTCGCCCCTTTGTTACTTTCATTACTGCAATCTACTTATCTATTCAATTTTTTTGTTTGCAGATAAATTTTCACCTGTAAAGGACAGAAACAAAAAAATTTCGCGGGTAAGTCATTCAGATGTTCTAGTTCTAAGTCCTTCATATTATTATTAATATCAAATCTTTTGCTTCGAAAATATGGAGTAAATAATTTTTTGTTTTCGTCGAAAAATTGTGGTCTATAGTTGTGATCAGTGCTGCCACCTGCCACCCTTCGAACAATTTAGCGCAGTATATTCGACAAAAAAGCGCAGTAGATTGAAATAAAGCGCAGTAGATTTTAAAATATGCAATACCAATAGATACAAAAAGCCAACAAAAAATTGCGTGTGTATTTACTAAGAATTAAGTTTTCCTTCGGCTATTTTGGTCACTTTAATCGTTGCAATGAACAAAAGGCTGTTACATTAGCTTTTCCCGACGTTTCGGCAGGGTTTGCTGCCTTCCTCAAGGGAACTTTATTGCACATGAAATATAAAACACATAGTACAATATTATGGACAACAAGAATAAGAAAAATTTACAATTTAACAATTAAATTTTTTAAAAATTTACAAAAACAACTCCTAACTAAGAAGTTAAGTCTGTAACTAAAAGAAAGAGAAAGAGAAAAGTTTTATGAGGCAACAAGCGAGCAGTATACAGATGATATACTCTGTGTGTCTTGCTTGCGATTCATATTGTTTTGATTTTAAAATTGAAAGCATTATATTTCAAGTAAGTAACATCAATAAACCAGTATGTTTAAAAATAAAGAACAAGCGCTATGTCAATTTTTTTGATTTGTTGGCAAAAAAAAATCACATTTTCTATGCAAAAAATAATGCCTTTGCAAAAAATATAAAAATCTTCATCAAAAGATGGACATTGGATCATGTCGTTCTTGTTTTTATATAGGCATTCTGAGATTCACAAAGTTAGTGATTCTGATGTTCTAGTTCTAAATCCTTCATTTTAATAATTTTTGATAATTTGAGGACTATAGAATTATAATCTTTTGCTTCGAAAATATGGAGTTAGTAATCGAATAGTCGAAATCCGGAGAATGACCCTTCTCTATTGAATGGGCCGCCAATGCGGTTTTAGCTGGGTTACTGATATTGATGTCAGATTTGGACAATCTTTGGTGCAAGAATTGTTTGGTGGTTCCGATGTAACAAAGGTTACATGGTTCGTCAGGTTTACGTTTGCAGTTTATTTTATAAGTAACGTCAGTGCGATTATCTTTGTCCATTTTGATCTTTAGTTTGGTGAAAAGGTGTCTAATGGCACTTTCCATTGGTTTCACTTTTGGAAGCACTCATTTTAAAAACCAATGGAAAACCCAAAATAATTTCTGTTCAGTTTAACGTAATTGCCTTTGTGTGAGTGAAACACCTATGGCTCTTAAAAAATATTCCTTGAAGAAAATTTTCTTTTTGACATTTGAGTAACATGTTGTGTTAGTGCTTCTTGAGTCGATTCTCATTTCAAATCGAGAAGCGGCTGTCACTCCTCAGAATCATGAGAAGCGATCTTTTTGCACCAATGGAACGGTTTGAGAATGCTTCTGAACGCTCCTGGACGGTTCTTTTCGTCCAATGGAAAGTGCCATAAGTGTCTGGTTAGATTTGAAAGCCAATCGGACATCATTGATGTTCTTGGTGACAACTTGCTTAAAACTCTCAGCCAGTTTTGGAACATAAACAATGCTTTTGAAGAATCCTTTTTGAAACCAATCACACAACAATTGAGTGTCCATACGGTGAACTGTAGTTTTTAATGGAATCCGTAAGGACGTCTGATTAACTTCCGGTCCAAACAAGCCAAACACATAATCTTTAACACAGCACCCATTTAAATTATCAAAGTTTTCACGTTGAGTGACGAAATATACTTTTTTTTCAAAATTCTAAAATGAGGAGTAGATTGGTTTTGCTGCGCAGTATATTTTCGTTTGGGCCAAAACGCAGTAGATCTACTGCTATAGTAGTAGGGTGGCAGCGCTGTAAATGTGATTCAGTCTTAGGTTCAAAAAATTTTCATTTGCATAAAAAAACATGACGGAAAATAATATTAAAGTTCTCTTCTAGTGTATTTGGTTGCATTGGTACAAACGCAATGGAGATTTTTACACAATTTGCTGATGATGAATTCTCTGAGGAACTAGATCATGAAACTGAAAAAAATCAACTTGAACCCACTTATACTACGCTTCATAATAAATTTAATAATGGTGAAATCCCAAAATCTAATTTCGATGAAGATGAAGATAGTAATGATATTGATGGCGCCAGTAAAGAAGTAGTAGAAGAAATATTAGATTGTGAACTATTTAATTTGCTCTCTTCTTGGGGATTTGTTGATTTATATGATCATTTTATAAATCTTAAGCTAAGCGTTGACATCTTAAAGTATATATCCAATGAAGACCTAAAAGAAGTTTTTGCAGATAAATCACTTGGAATAAGAGTTGAATTTAAACATAAACTTCATACGTGGCGAAGAGAAAATGTAATATACTTAATGAAACTTTAATTAACTCGACGTTTAATTGATTTCTTTTAGAACATTGAAACCGATTTCGATCCATCGATAGAAATATTAAATAGTATTAAGATTTTAGTAGAAGAGGAAGTAAGAAAACGCCTAGCAGCAAACAGTTGTTCCGATTTGCATAGCGAGTCTTCAGCAATTTCATTGTCACCAGCTCCTTCATCCATTGCTTCAATTTCAAATCCTTCATCACCCAGTATTGGCTTTGGGAATTTCGTAAATTAATTTAGTTATAGCCTCTTTTCACTACAGCCAATTGAGATAATTTCGCAAATTATATCATTTCGAATGTAAAATCGTATAGGAAATTAAGTTAATTTGAAATTAGAACTCATCTAATTTGCGAAATCATCTCTCTTGGGTCTTGGATCACTTTTAAGTTTAAACGTGTAATAATTTTTTTTGAATCCTCATTTAGGATATCGATAAATAATAATAATATAATAATGTAATAATTTTTTTTTAATCATCATTTAGGATATCGATAAAATACTAAATTCGTTCCCATCGGGAAACTTCGTCATCAAGGAGTTCAAAAAGTATAAGAAAATTGGTGATTCCTCTCGAACTATTTTAATAGATTGCTTGACAAATTGGCTTTTAGCAAAAAAAGAATCAATAACTCGCCGAGATTTTCAATTTATTTCCACACAAATACATGATCGATTTGACGAAGACCCCGTAAGTTTATAATTCTGAATATACCTTAAAAAAAAATATATATATATATAAACGAAAGCTGTGTTCAAATGTAGCCCTTATCAAGTGGAAAATACTGTAATTGTTGAAGTACATGGGAATATAGTAATAAATAGAACTAAAACAATGTATTTTTGATTTACTTTATATTAATGAAGTGAATTTAAGAATCTTTTGTTGATTTTTGTTTTCATTGGCAGGCTATTCTGGTTAATTTTCAATTAAATGCAAATAAAAAAAAATTAGTTCATCTTTTCCCAACGTTTCGTCGTTATTCGCGACTTCTTCATAGGTTTCTTAATAGATATTTTTTTTTAGTTTGAGTTTACATAATTTTATAGCATTTTTTGTTTTGGAATTGTATTAACAGTAAGCAGTAGGTATATATATAAATACATAATTTAATAAATTAACATTAAAAAAAGAGATTAATAGATTAAAAAGACAAACAAAAAATTATCACAGTGTAGTTGAAATCAGGTAGTTATTTATTGTTAATACGTAGCTTACTAGGCTACGCATTTTCAATTGAATAAGTACCAGATGAAACAAAATTTTTTTTATTTGCATTTAATTTAAAACCAAAATAGCCTGGCTATTAAAAAATAAATCTACAAATATACGTTTGAAAATTTGGTCGCTAACAAAATTCATATACATACACATTTTTGCCTTAATTCGGACAAAGAACATATACTTTACAAAACCCAACAGCGGGTCAAAAGGAAATCCTTCTGGAAGATTATACTGTCGATACTATAACATAAAGCGTCGTTATAGGAAAATTGGTTTTGATACACAGGAAAAGGAAGCACAATCTATTTCTGGTTCAATGCTTGCAAATCCTTTTCCAGACGAAGAAGACATTGAGTTTTTAAATAGTATGTTTCTTTTAGTTTGAGTTTCAATAGTTTGATTTTAATTTAGTTCTCTTTCAATTATGATTTTTTGCTAAAGATGACTTTTTGGCGGATGTGAAATGGCTTCAAATTTATAAAGAGCCTTGGGAAGAAATCAAATCTAAATGGCGTAAAACTCATAAGACAAGACAACTCGATATTTCTAAACAAAGTTTCCCCGATGTTTTATTAAATTGGCCTCTATTGAAGCACTCAGCAGGAATGACATTGGTAAATTATATAAATTACGTGTAGGTTTATAAAAGTTCATCACTGCTTTTTTCCGGTTTGGATATACAAGGCAGTTGATAGCAGCAGATAGAGTTTTTTTGCCTCCATTCTGTTTGATGTGTGCAGTGATGAGTTTCTGAATTAACCTTATTAACCTTTTGAATCCTCTACCTAAAATATCCTTTTTTGGACCAACAAATCTACACTTTATTTAAAGTATAGTTGTTGTCATCAAATTGCAATAAAATCAATCAAAAGAATAACAATTTTTAACACTCTTGATTGAAAAATTATATTTTTAAATTTGAGAGTATTTCAAAACATTATGAAAACGCACTTTATTGTTGCTCTTGTTTTTTTTTGTTTTGGTTTTACAAAAGAAAAATAATATATTTTATTACTATTTTTTTTCTAATTTAAGATCGATATTGACTTCCAAATAATATATCCTGGAAAAGAAAACTACCTAATTGATAAATGGGACACATTCAAAACCACTATCCTTCCTATTTTCAATGTGAAAATAAAGGATAAAAACTGCCTAGACCTACTCTACAACCTAAATAACAAAAACTTTACAAAAGGTTGGTAAACATATCTGTAATCTGTAAATGAAATATGTTAAATAAAGTAAAATATTAAATTAATAATTATTTTAAAGAGATTTTTTAATTAATAAAATAAAATAAAAGTATTTAAATTTTTAATTTTATACATAAATAATTATTTTCAGATCCAGAAGACATTCTCATCATTTCCCTGCTCCACGCTATACTTCTCCCACTACGACACCCAACAACTTCCTCACAAGCGAAGAAAAAATTCTTAAAACCAACAATAAAGGATTCGCAGCAGGCCCTTATTATCGAGGTACATGATGCAAACAACTTCAATCCAACGATTGACCAATTTGCAACGAAGGTGAGAGCACTTGGTCAAAATTTGCAACCACTTATAATTCGTTGCCATTTTGACAACTCCTATGTAGTTTATTTTAATGAAATTAAATATAAATTTAATGATATATTGCCTGCATTAGAAAGCTGTTTCAAAATATTTTTTGTTCTTAATTTAAAATATCCTATGCCTTGTAAATCTGTTTGGATTTTCATCCAAAAATATTTTTATGAAATTGACACTTCTGAAAGAGCTTCAGCAGATGTTCTAGTTCTCATTGAATCCTTAAAACAATAAAACTTTATATTTTCATTATCAATAAATTTGATCGTCCGCCTATTTCCTTGTTTTCAAGCCCAATTATTTTGATGATTCGTAATTTACTTTAATGAAATTAATTATAAATTTAATGATATATTGCCTTCTTAATCTAAAATATCCTACGCCTTGTAAACCTGTTTGGATTTTCATCCAAAAATATTTTTATGAAATTGATCCTTCTGAAAGAGTTTCAGCAGATGTTCTAGTTCTCATTGAATCCTTAAAACAATAAAACTTTATATTTTCATTATCAATAAATTTGATCGTCCGCCTATTTCCTTGTTTTCAAGCCCAATTATTTTGATGATTCGTAATTTACTTTAATGAAATTAATTATAAATTTAATGATATATTGCCTTCTTAATCTAAAATATCCTACGCCTTGTAAACCTGTTTGGATTTTCATCCAAAAATATTTTTATGAAATTGATCCTTCTGAAAGAGTTTCAGCAGATGTTCTAGTTCTCATTGAATCCTTAAAACAATAAAACTTTATATTTTCATTATCAATAAATTTGATCGTCCGCCTATTTCCTTGTTTTCAAGCCCAATTATTTTGATGATTCGTAATTTACTTTAATGAAATTAATTATAAATTTAATGATATATTGCCTTCTTAATCTAAAATATCCTATGCCTTGTAAACCTGTTTGGATTTTCATCCAAAAATATTTTTATGAAATTGATCCTTCTGAAAGAGCTTCAGCAGATGTTCTAGTTCTCATTGAATCCTTAAAAACACAATAAAACTTTATTGACGTTATTAATAAATTGGATCATCGTTATTAATAAATTGATCGACACCCAACAACTTCCTTACAAGCGAAGAAAAAATTCTTAAAACCAACAATAAAGGATTCGCAGCAGGCCCTTATTATCGAGGTACATGATGCAAACAACTTCAATCCAACGATTGACCAATTTGCAACGAAGGTGAGAGCACTTGGTCAAAATTTGCAACCACTTATAATTCGTTGCCATTTTGACAACTCCTATGTAGTTTATTTTAATGAAATTAAATATAAATTTAATGATATATTGCCTGCATTAGAAAGCTGTTTCAAAATATTTTTTGTTCTTAATTTAAAATATCCTATGCCTTGTAAATCTGTTTGGATTTTCATCCAAAAATATTTTTATGAAATTGACACTTCTGAAAGAGCTTCAGCAGATGTTCTAGTTCTCATTGAATCCTTAAAACAATAAA
Source organism: Melanostoma scalare (assembly GCA_949752695.1). Taxonomy (NCBI): domain Eukaryota; kingdom Metazoa; phylum Arthropoda; class Insecta; order Diptera; family Syrphidae; genus Melanostoma; species Melanostoma scalare. Next base: position 3,779,952 of record OX456985.1, read on the forward strand.
ACTTTATATTTTCATTATCAATAAATTTGATCGTCCGCCTATTTCCTTGTTTTCAAGCCCAATTATTTTGATGATTCGTAATTTACTTTAATGAAATTAATTATAAATTTAATGATATATTGCCTTCTTAATCTAAAATATCCTACGCCTTGTAAACCTGTTTGGATTTTCATCCAAAAATATTTTTATGAAATTGATCCTTCTGAAAGAGTTTCAGCAGATGTTCTAGTTCTCATTGAATCCTTAAAACAATAAAACTTTATATTTTCATTATCAATAAATTTGATCGTCCGCCTATTTCCTTGTTTTCAAGCCCAATTATTTTGATGATTCGTAATTTACTTTAATGAAATTAATTATAAATTTAATGATATATTGCCTTCTTAATCTAAAATATCCTATGCCTTGTAAATCTGTTTGGATTTTCATCCAAAAATATTTTTATGAAATTGACACTTCTGAAAGAGCTTCAGCAGATGTTCTAGTTCTCATTGAATCCTTAAAACAATAAAACTTTATATTTTCATTATCAATAAATTTGATCGTCCGCCTATTTCCTTGTTTTCAAGCCCAATTATTTTGATGATTCGTAATTTACTTTAATGAAATTAATTATAAATTTAATGATATATTGCCTTCTTAATCTAAAATATCCTACGCCTTGTAAACCTGTTTGGATTTTCATCCAAAAATATTTTTATGAAATTGATCCTTCTGAAAGAGTTTCAGCAGATGTTCTAGTTCTCATTGAATCCTTAAAACAATAAAACTTTATATTTTCATTATCAATAAATTTGATCGTCCGCCTATTTCCTTGCTTTCAAGCCCAATTATTTTGATGATTCGTAATTTACTTTAATGAAATTAATTATAAATTTAATGATATATTGCCTTCTTAATCTAAAATATCCTATGCCTTGTAAACCTGTTTGGATTTTCATCCAAAAATATTTTTATGAAATTGATCCTTCTGAAAGAGCTTCAGCAGATGTTCTAGTTCTCATTGAATCCTTAAAAACACAATAAAACTTTATTGACGTTATTAATAAATTGGATCATCGTTATTAATAAATTGATCGACACCCAACAACTTCCTTACAAGCGAAGAAAAAATTCTTAAAACCAACAATAAAGGATTCGCAGCAGGCCCTTATTATCGAGGTACATGATGCAAACAACTTCAATCCAACGATTGACCAATTTGCAACGAAGGTGAGAGCACTTGGTCAAAATTTGCAACCACTTATAATTCGTTGCCATTTTGACAACTCCTATGTATTTTATTTTAATGAAGTTAAATATAAATTTAATGATATATTGGCTGCATTAGAAAGCTGTTTCAAAATATTTTTTGTTCTTAATTTAAAATATCCTATGCCTTGTAAACCTGTTTGGATTTTCATCCAAAAATATTTTTATGAAATTGACACTTCTGAAAGAGCTTCAGCAGATGTTCTAGTTCTCATTGAATCCTTAAAAAAACAATAATGTATAAATGCCATCTATGCTTAACATCTTTTGTAGATGTTAAAACACTTGTTATCCATTATAAACAAAAACATTATTTTAAAGCAACAAATGATTATCAATGCTTTAACTGTAGTCAAATCTATAATTTGAAAAGTTTTAAAAGACATTTTGAAAGATCTTGTAAGGGCTTAAATATCAGTTCACCTTCTTCTACACCTGTAGAAAATATATTTTCTGTTGAAGAAAATATTCAAAATAGTAACCTTGAAAATGAAAAAACACTACCTGAACAAAATAATATTTTTGAAAATATTGAAGCTTCTGCAACAAGATTTCTTTGTAACTTGTACGGAAATTCTAATTTATCTCGTAAAATTGTTGAAGATATAGTTGCAGATTTAACAGAAGAATTTTTTTCAGTAATATTCAAAAAATTAAACCAAGAGTTTTTTGAACATATTAATTCTGATATGAAAGATAAATTTAAACAGATTCTCACTTTTCTACAGAACCCTTTTCAAAAAGTCAAAACTTTTTACAAATTTATTCAAACGTCAAAAAATAAAAATTTTTATCATGAACCTTCAAGCTATGTTATAAATAAAGAAGTTTGCGTTAAGAGTGGAACGACCCCTACTTTAGATAGTGTTGAATCTGATGGTATTATACTACCGTTGAAATTTCAGTTTAAGAAGTTCTTTGAATTACCTGAAATCTATAAGGCTACTATACAAAATATGAAATATCTTACTACTAACAACATTACTCATTTGATAACAACTGACATTTGGAAAGAAAGAATAGGTAAATTCCCAGAAGAAAAACGTTCCAAAGTAATCCCTTTTAACTTGTATTTCGATGATTTTGAATCAAATAACCCTCTAGGTTCTCACGGTGGAACTCATTCCATTGGAGCCGTATACTATAATTTTCCAAGTCTTCCGCAGCACATTAATTCTGAATTAAACAACATTTTTGTTGCAATGTTGTTTTATTCCAAATATAAGTGCTTTGGGGAAAATTCGATTTTCTATCACCTTGTCGAAGAAATAAAAATTCTGGAAGAAAATGGAGTTACAATTACATTGAAATCTGGAGAGACAGATCATTTTTACTTTGTATTAGGATTAATAACAGGAGATAACCTAGGCTTAAATACAGTTCTTGGTTACTCCAAAAGCTTTAATTCACAATATTACTGTCGTATTTGCACTTGTTCAAAAACTCAAAACTATGTAACTTGTTCCGATAAGAGTAGCTATCACAGGACAATTATTGGATACCAAAATGATTTAGCGAAGTTTTCAAAACCAACTGAGAGAATGATAAATACTGGAATCAGGGAAGAATCAGTTTTCAATAATATTCCATCATTTCATGTAGTACATAATGTTACAGTAGATATTATGCATGATTTATTTGAGGGTGTGTGCCACTACGATTTATGCAAGATTATCAATCAATTTATATTGGTTGACAAATTTTTTTCCCTAGACGTTTTGAATAACAGAACGCAACTTTTCAAATACAGTAAATCAGAAATTGGTAATATCGCCCCAATTATCAAACCCGAACACATCCAAAGGCAAAAGTTAAACATGTCAGCAAAAGAAATGTGGACGTTTTCCCGATTTTTACCAATTATTATTGGTGATCTTGTCCCAGAAAAAAATAATCACTGGGAATTATTAACTCTTCTCAACAAAATCCTGGATATTGTCTTAAAATCTGATTTTAAGGAAGTTGACCTCAATAATTTGCAAACTTTAATTTCCAAGCATCACTCGACATACATCAAACTATTCAATGAAAATTTAAAACCTAAATTTCATTTTATGATTCACTATCCTTATGTTATGCGTATGCTCGGTCCTCTTAAACATTTTTGGTCATTTAGATTTGAATCAAAACATAAAGAGCTTAAAAACTATTGTAATAGCATAACTTCTCGAAGAAATCTTCCATTGTCCTTGGGTATTAAAAGCTCATTGATGTTTTCTAAAAGAATAACTTGCATCTCAGAAATTTCTCCTGAAATTTCAAATATTTCAAAAAGTGACGGGACTTTAATAAAAGAAAGTTTTTTTTATTCTAAACTACGAAATATTTCTTCTTATAAAATTCATTTTGATGACGCACTTTGTTATAATTCACTAACGTACCAAAAACTTTGCTATAAGATTAATGACTACATTGGCTTTTCTGAAAATATTTTTAGAATTGAATGTCTAGTTTTGTTGAAAACTATTCCATACGTAATTTGTGAGAAAATAATAGTTTCCAATTACATTGATCATTTTAATTCTTATGAAGTCCTTAAAAGCACTCATGATTACTTTATTTACATTATTAATACATTTGATGGTCCGCCTGTTTCCTTACTTTCAAACCCCAATGGTAAAAATTATATATTTTTAAAATTTTTTTGAAAGAAGTTTTAAAATAATTTAAATATATCAAAAAGTGATTAATAATTCTTTCTATTCCATTGCACTTATGTATATCCACTGTCTACGATTCAAAAACCAATAGTTTTTTTCGAAATCCTCTAAAAATTACACTTTACACTCACGCCTTTTTTAATTTTTTTTTAAATTTCTATTTGATTGAGCCCCGGTATATTTGGGATTGATTCAGAACTATTATAAAAGCATAACTCGAAGCTATCTTTCTTTGTCCATAAGCCTAAGGTCAAATAACGAAAGAAAATGTTCAATAAATAATCTAATTTGCAAAAAAAGGAAATATTGATTATTATAAGTTTGATTAGTCTTTAAAAATAATCTAGTAACAATATTTATGTTATTTTTGTTGAAAATAATTATTGATGCTAACATTAAATAAAATTAGAACAATTGAAATAATGTAATGTAAAGTACAGTGTAACATAACAAATTCATAAAAAATGTACATTTAAAATTTATTATTGTTGCTATGAAAAAAGTATTAATTTTTATTATTTATTGATATATATTTAATTAGGTACTTAAATAAAAAACTGAAAATAAATAAAATAATCTTTTTATTAATCTTTTTGGAATTTTCAGGATTGAAGGTAATTTTACTACGAACGTGATCAAAATCGCGTATTCCACGAACGTGATTTATTGATCACGCTCTATTTATCACGTTCGTAGTAAAATGACTACGTTCGTGGTAAAAGCTTGTTCAGTAAATCACGTTCGTGGTAAAAGCTTGGCTGGTTTCGTTGTAAAAGCTTGGTCAATTGATCACATTCGTGGTAAATGCTTGGTCAATAAATCACGTTCGTGGTAAGTGCTTGGTTGGTTTCGTTGTAAAAGCTTGGTCAATTGATCACATTCGTGGTAAATGCTTGGTCAATAAATCACGTTCGTGGTAAGCGCTTGGTTGGTTTCGTTGTAAAAGCTTGGTCAATTGATCACATTCGTGGTAAATGCTTGGTCAATAAATCACGTTCGTGGTAAGTGCTTGGTTGGTTTCGTTGTAAAAGCTTGGTCAATTGATCACATTCGTGGTAAATGCTTGGTCAATAAATCACGTTCGTGGTAAGTGCTTGGTTGGTTTCGTTGTAAAAGCTTGATCAATTGATCACATTCGTGGTAAATGCTTGGTCAATAAATCACGTTCGTGGTAAGTGCTTGGTTGGTTTCGTTGTAAAAGCTTGGTCAATTGATCACATTCGTGGTAAATGCTTGGTCAATAAATCACGTTCGTGGTAAGTGCTTGGTTGGTTTCGTTGTAAAAGCTTGGTCAATTGATCACATTCGTGGTAAATGCTTGGTCAATAAATCACGTTCGTGGTAAGTGCTTGGTTGGTTTCGTTGTAAAAGCTTGGTCAATTGATCACATTCGTGGTAAATGCTTGGTCAATAAATCACGTTCGTGGTAAGTGCTTGGTTGGTTTCGTTGTAAAAGCTTGGTCAATTGATCACATTCGTGGTAATTGCTTGGTCAATAAATCACGTTCGTGGTAAGTGCTTGGTTGGTTTCGTTGTAAAAGCTTGGTCAATTGATCACATTCGTGGTAAATGCTTGGTCAATAAATCACGTTCGTGGTAAGTGCTTGGTTGGTTTCGTTGTAAAAGCTTGGTCAATTGATCACATTCGTGGTAAATGCTTGGTCAATAAATCACGTTCGTGGTAAGTGCTTGGTTGGTTTCGTTGTAAAAGCTTGGTCAATTGATCACATTCGTGGTAAATGCTTGGTCAATAAATCACGTTCGTGGTAAGTGCTTGGTTGGTTTCGTTGTAAAAGCTTGGTCAATTGATCACATTCGTGGTAAATGCTTGGTCATAAAATCACGTTCGTGGTAAGTGCTTGGTTGGTTTCGTTGTAAAAGCTTGGTCAATTGATCACGTTCGTGGTAAATGCTTGGTCAATAAATCACATTCGTGGTAAATGCTTGGTTGCTTTCGTTGTAAAAGCTTGGTTAATTGATCACATTCGTGGTAAATGCTTGGTCATAAAATCACGTTCGTGGTAAATGCTTGGTTGCTTTCGTTGTAAAAGCTTGGTCAATTGATCACGTTCGTGGTAAATACTTGGTCAATAAATCACGTTCGTGGTAAATGCTTGGTTGGTTTCGTTAAAATAGCTTGGTCAATTGATCACATTCGTGGTAAATGCTTGGTTGGTTTCGTTGTAAAAGCTTGGTCAATTGATCACGTTCGTGGTAAATGCAGGGTTGATTTCGTTGTAAAAGCTTGGCATATTGATCACGTTCGTGATCAGTTTTAATAATTTTCGTAGAACATAATCCTTATGTAATACATAGTAAATAAATTTAGTACACAAACCATGAATATTGGTTGGCCAACAATGTAAGTTGGTTGACCAACAATGAAATCAACAATGTTTGTGATCAGTTTTTGATAAATAATTTTATCATAAAGTGATCACGCAGGCTTTGTTGAAACAACAATGCCCATTGATTGACGCAAAATCAACCAAGGATATTAGTTGATATCACCAAGGTTTTTTTTTCGGTGTAGTACTGAGTCAGATCCGTGGCCAGGGCCCAAAAATATTGAATTGGCTGAGACTTGAATTACGTTTCCGTCAAATCTTTGGATGCATTCTTTTATTGTTGCGCGACTCCAAAGCATGAGATGATATGCGAGACCGCTCGCGACGCTGGCAGTTTCCTACTTTACCTACTGTGCATACATTATACCTATATGTAGGAATATGTGCGATATCGAACGTTTCTCTAAGTCCGTCTTCTTCAACGATATAAGAATCGAACGACATATAAACCGCAACAATTAAAGGATTTAAGGGAGCCACACTAAATCAAAAGACAGAGACGAAGTTCAGGAAACACTACGCAACTTAAATCAACCCAAAACTTTAACATCCTTAAACATTAAATATAACTGAATTATTGAATTGTTTTACCCTTATTTAATATACCTTTCGTTATTTGCCAATAAAATAATTTGAATTGAAAAAAAAAATAAAACTTAAACCTTAACTGAGGCGTCGTCATTATGTGAACCACTTTTTACCTTCGTCACGTATACACGTGGTCAAAAGTCTAACCGTTCGCAGCGCCACCGCCAAGTGGCCTCGAATTCATGTTTCGGAGCACTCCCTTTTAAGCTTCGCGATAGTTTTGAAACGTTCCGTTTTAGTTTCTCAAGTCGCGACACAGAAACAAAATGCAGTTTTACGGCCTTTCTCATCCTTTAACGAGTTCACGGAAATCAGCCGCCATCAGCTTCAACTACGGGTCACTTGCAGGGTGGTAAATTTCCGCTTCACCGTCTTGAAATCTTGAAGATTCCTCCTACGCTTCGGAGAAGGAGTAGCAATTGCGTATAACATTTTTAAAATTTTCTGGAGCCCACCATTTTTTCCCTTTACTAACGAAAATTTTACTATCCACCCACCCAATTAATAGGTAGGTACATCGCTTAAAAATATTATTTACCTTCCGCAATCAATAAAACATTTCCATCGAGCGCATTCCAGCTGATCGGCCGCTTTCCCAGCAAATATTTGTTGCTGCACATCGATCAAACACACCTTTTTGCAAAACGCCATTCTATATCCAAATTTGCCACCGGGGCACATCGGCTGTGCAATTTGCTCTTCTTTTCCCTTTTTTTGTAGTTTAAAAGTCCGCAAACATCCTAAGCTTATTCTATTAGCTGCCTAAATAGTAAAAGAAAATTAGTAAATATTCCCCACGGAACAGAGGTAGAAAAAGTGCAGCATTGCCTTTGTTTTATGCGTTCCATAAGCTTTGTCCTAGTTCATATGTGCAACTGGTCTTATTATTTTTTCATAGCGTTAGAGCCATACTCAAGTATGCCTTTTGCCATAATTGAAAAGGAGTTTATCCTCCCCCAAAAGATTTTCAGTTCTGTCCTCACACAAACAATCATTTTACGTATATCCCCATAGATACGGTAGCCAATCGAGCAAAGTAGGCAATCAATTTCAATTTTAAACTGACCTAGCTGATCATTCGGCCAATCATCGATTACCATTCGAGGCCTTTGCTGCACAATGGCAAAACTTCAACAACTATTCATGCCCACGATAGCGATTACTCTCTCCCTTTGTCCCACAAAGACACTTTATCAGTGTGGCTGTGATGAGCCGCAAAATGCTTCCGCCGCATTTCGTTTTCGACATTCGACCAGGTCATCTGGAAAATCTCTAACGTATTACCAAAGCCCATTCAAAATGCGAGTATACCTACATATTGGGAGCAAGCTGAACAAAGCAAAGCAGGAGCACATGAGCTATTTAAGAAAAATAAATCAACAATTGGGAGGCCAGTCTAAAATGAAGCACTCAAATCGATAACGAAAATGCACTTCCCCAAAACAGTGTGCCCACTGCCCACCACTTACCGAGAAGCAAGGGAATGGGATACATTTTTATGCCAGCAATCGATTATAACGACAACGCAAGTAGAAAAGGGAAGATATTTGTAGGGTGTTCCGCATCTTTTTCAAAAAATAGTAAGAAGGATGGAAATCACTCACTCCGAATCATCCTACGGAACAGAAACATAAACGCAACATGCATTCGAAACGAACTTCTGGTCCAGCTCCTCACTCGTGTTTTTAATTATTTTTTACTTATAAATTATTTCCTAATTAATCAATCCTGACAGGCATGTACGCGACGAAAGCATCGTTGGATGATGTGATGCTGTGTCAACATATTGCCGCGAAAATAACGAGGCTTTGTAGGATAGCAGACGCCAAAGTGAATTAAAGGGAATCATAAGGCAAGGCAAAACCGAGACCGTTGAAAGTCTGCAGCAGCTTGTCGTGTTGACATTGGACGACTTAAACGATACGATGATTTGTCATTTCTGGTTATTTAATTAATAATTGCAACCGACACTTGTACACATGCATACATGGTAAAGTGTGACACAGGACGGACGAAACAGGAACGAGCTTTATAAAGAGAATGGCTTCCTTCTTGATAAGTGCACTCGGACGTTTAATAAAATGGCAAAAATTGGCATTCACCAGATGTCAAGATTGGATTTAATTAGAGTCTTATCGTAGGGAGTTTAAGTTTTTCATTTATCAGTGTGGCATCTGGAATGCACGTGGAGTTTAACAATAAACGCCCGCCGATGGGAAAGACTGAAACTCGAAAAGGAAACGGAACTGTGGCTACTGATTTCCTTTTTATTCTTGTAGGGTTGGACCACTTTTTGTGCACTTGACTGAGAAACTCTATTAGTCAGGATCTACACTCTTCATACTTTATATTACATTTTTGGGAATAATAATGGTTTACTGAATGGCAGCAAGCTCAGTGGTGAATTTTTAGCTTACAGATTACCCATAGCTTTTAAAGCACTTTTTATGCGATTACGTTGGACTTTGTTGATCAAAGTAGTTTATTTTGGTGAAAGGATTAAGTTCAGGTACAAAAAAAGATTATATGTAGGTAAGCTTGTAGCTTTCTTCGAGTTATTACCGCTAGTAGTCGTCGACGAGTACCTACATTGCAATGGGGTAAAACAGACTAGTCAACATATGACTTTGCCGATGGGATAAAGCTGTGGTACTCGTGGTGAGAGTGTTAGCATGTCTGCCTGTTAACCCAAAGGCAAAAATGTTTTTCCAAGGCTATCATCTTTCACGAGGAATTGGCTAGCCCCCCGTTAGGAAATTCATTGCCATGAAAAGCGCTTTCCCGATTAAACATTTGGAGTCTGCAGAAAATTGAAGGTCCACTCCTTTTCCTCACAAGGCGAGAAATGCGCTAGTGCTTGCGGCTCCTCGCTTTTTTGCGCCACCCTATTTGTTTATTTTAATGATAAGATAAAGTTGAGGTACAAAAAAGATTGACTTTTCAACAAGTTCTTACCGCTGGTGGGGGAAGCAAGTATATTGGGGGTGAAACAAAGGAGTGAACATATTTTATCTTCACAACTAAAACATGCCAAGAAAAAAAGTACGATTTCAAAAATCAAAACAAAGGCGCATGAGCAAATAATAAAACCGAAGTCATTTTCAAGCAGCAGCAGGTGTCTTACTACTGAAGGTATACGTTTTTGCCAGTGTGTGTGCGCTGACTTACTTCAGGGAGATCACCGATGGAAATGTTCTTAGCTTAACAGTTTTCTTTACAAAATTATTGGCTAAATATTTGATAAAGTTTGCATTTTTCATAAAAAAAACCTCAAAGTTAACTCATGGACTTCTTTCGAATACGAGTACCTACATTTACCAGAAACCAGAGTGTGTGTCTCGATTTTTACTGAACTCAAATATTCAGGGTGAGTTTTTTCACCTTTTTGAGCATTCCGGCAGCATTAAGAGTCCGTAGATTTGAAATCACGTTCTATAAATTCCTCGATGGCTGTCAACACCCCGAATAAAGTCCTCAGACAGATACAGCAGATAAGGCAATGTGTGGCTATTCTATTTTTTACGAAAAAAAAGAAATTCCGAAAGCCATTAATCGTTCAGAAAATGTTTCCCGGACTACATATAGAATAGACATCCATTACCTTTTCCACAAGAGGATTCCTTGGCTATGCCACGAATATTTTTATTTTTATATAAAACTTGTGATGTAAAAGGACTCACCCAACGGCATTGATTCGCCGGTATGTGAATGTGTATCCAATCCACGTTCCACGCTTTCGTATTTACGATAAAATCGACAAAAAGGATAAACATTTTATATCTCATTCAGCGTCGTCGTCGGTCGGTCGATCGTCAAACGTTCAACAAAGTAGAGTTACAATGGTAATTGGTAAGTGTCAAAAAGAGAGCAAAGAGGACAATATAATGTTGAATCCAAAGAAGGATTATGTTTCTTTCAAAAAATGAAAAGGTGTACGAAATCGCTAGAGAATGGCATTTGTATGTATTTTTGTTTCTAGTTGTCCTTTTTAAATTCACTAACTTAACCGGAAATTCATCCATACCCTTCCTTCCTCTGTGTGCCATTCCCGTTTCCCAACTAACCCCTTTCAGCACAAAATTAAAATAATAGAAAGCAATCTCGTCCCCAATTTCGTCTGTAAGCTCCTTAGACATCTTTGAGCAGACAGAAAAAGAAGGACACTATTCAGCAGTTACACACAGGACTGAGGACTCCCAGCCCCAGCATCGACTATAACAACTGTTGGGTGAATTTCACCGAGCAATGTTTTCCATCGTGTTACAGTTTCGTAACTAAAAATGAGAGACTCTTATGTGAGGACCGGTCCAAGACAAGACTTATCACAGAAGCCTGTAAACTTCCGACAGAAATCCCACCGTTGAAATGATCCTAAACCACTTTCAATTTGAATGTCGGGCGATTTTCATTCTTTTTTTTTAAGGGCTTAAGGGAAAAGTGACAGAATTCTACTGAAGCATTGATAGCTCAGTGTCACCCATCCCTGGTCTGATCCAAAACAAGGAATCCTTTCATCAGTTCAAAATGACGCTCCAGTAGCACTCGACTCTGGTCAGGCGATCCGATTAAATCCGGTTAAATTGCGTCCTTTGGACAAAGGTAAGGAAGAAAAACGAGAGCAAGCTTACTCCACTGAAGCAGTGAAGCAGAGACAAAACAAAACTGAAAAAAAAAAAACGAATAAGTGAAAGAAAACAAAAATTCCAAAGAAACAGCATCAGAATGGTATAAAAAGCTATGTATGCCTTGCAAATACTACAGACTTCTGCCAACTATAAACGAGGAACAGTAATCTGATCCTGGGAGAAGAAGAAAAAGAAGAAGAAGAAGAAAAGACTCTCTCACATAAAATGCAAAAGGAAAATGGAACAACACAAATCGCAAGCCCGAAAGGAATTATCCTTCAAATAGATTGGAGGGAAAAGCAGCAACAGCAGCGCAATTATTTATGGTCTGCTGCCCTTGAAGGAGACATAAATTGACAAATAATTGGAGGTCTATTCCAAAGGATGATTTATTCGGTTCGGTAATGGTCGTCGTAACTATGCACAAAGTGGGTACCAATTCCGCCCGCAGCATATTCTTGGTTAAATGGGAGGAAGGAGTCGCTGCGAAACGGAACCAGGATACATGCAATAACAATAATCATAATCAACGCCTGGGGGCGGCAAACTGGCTGTTACCATGACCAAGTCGAGAGATCCACCCCACCACTACAGAGCAGTCACTTGGTGGACATAACTATCGATAGCTGGAAATCTTATCACAAACCGTTCCATCTCTGCGTAACAATCGGCCAGGCCATAAAATTACCACATAATAATTTTGCTTTGTGAAGTAAGGGAGAGAGTTGTATTCGGTGTCTGGTTGTGTGGGTTGAGGTCGGGGGGTCTGTGGGGTCTGTGTGTGTGTTGCGAATGTAATTACAGATGTGGCAGTATACGAGTGTGTACTTGCATACTCCCGCTGGCCGTAATGCGAATGTCGAGTCTATCCGATTGATGTGCAATTAGTACAATTGCGAGAAAATGATATTTCAGTGTGGATTGTGTGAAAGGATGAGAATTAATAGATTGTTCGATGGCCTGTTATTTAGCATTTATTGGAGTGTAAGCGATTCGTTTAAGTGGGAGTTGTTTGGTGTAATGTCCGGTTTTGAGTTTTAAATATGACTTTGCATTTTGCTCCCAATGAAGCTTGTATGTTTTAATTGAGTGAAGTATAATTGCAAATCGATTTGAGCGAAAGTTTGCACTTCTTCTATTTTCTAAAAAGAGTAAAAATTCGACTTGGTTTTCAAGCGTCCTCTGCGGGAACAGTAACAATCTAGGGTATTATTTTGCTTCCCTAATCTTAAGAGTGTAATTTTTTTTTGACCTTTTTCTAGTGGTCAAAGCGGATTTTTATTATTTTTTTTTTAACGTTGATAGCACTAAATTGACTGAAAGCTGAAAGCGTATACAGCTTTTTTTTTACTAAATAAAAATTTTTATGTTCCTTAAATTTGATCGATTGAGTGCCAAGACGTCACACAATGTGGCAATTTGTATGGAAAAGCAGACAAGAAGTTTATTAGAACCGAACCACTAAACCGATTTAAATAAAACTTCTAGGGATGATAGTTATTATGGCAAGAAGTTACCAAGATTAATTTTTAACAACTGCCACACTCACTAAATAAATAAAACTTTAAGACTGGTAGATATCTTAGGTTGTGCGTCAAGTAGGTAAACGTTAAAGAAGGCGCTTTTTGTTTAAGGTGGTCATCTCATGTGACGGCCTGTTTTTCATAGGTTTTTTAGGATTTTTTTTTCCACGGCCAGTAAACAGATGGAGCCTTAAGTTTAGTATCATTTGTGTATATACAGGGTGATTTGAATAAGGTGTGACAAAAAGATAGGGTGTGTAGGTTGGACTTAGACAATCAAAAAATCGTATGGGAGGGGGGTCCATTTTCCCCGGTTAAGGGGGGGGGGGGGGCAATTTATGAAAAAAATCACTTAAAACGGAAAAATAATTATTTAAAAATAACAGTAATACCTACAGAGTCGTGCTATAGCATTTTACCGATCGGAAACTCAGCCGATCTTCGGGTTTCTATTTTGCTGACTCTCCGGACATTGATAACTGATGCAACGTTGAGCAACAAAATCAATTTGCCTGTTTATCCCCGAAAAACCGAGAGTTAAGCAAACATGAACGGTCCCAAATTTTAATTGTTTAAAAAACATGAACAAAATTTTTTTTCGACAATTGAATTTTGCAAGTTTTACAGCAACAAATTAGTAACAAATTGCAGTCTATTTGTTTCCCTTTTTCGCTATGTTTCATGGTTTCATGCTATCTTTATATGTGAAGCTAGCATTTTCGTCGATTTCTCGGGATCGGTTGGCGCAACTAAATCGATTTTTTCGGAACTAATTAGCAACAAATTTTAAGCTTTTTTTTTAATTTTTGCTCATTCAGCCCTGCCAGTTTCATAGAGCTAAAAAACAGTTTCGACAAAAACGCGTTTAAGGTTTCAAGTCCGCTTAAGACTATGAAGCTTTGAAACGCCTTCTAACTGCTGTATTTTTAAAACAACTTCGAAATTTTAAAATCACTTTACTACCGTATTTTAGAAATGTTAAGATTTTTTGAATCCATCACATGGGATGACTCCCTCAAATTCGGCCACAAAAAGTCGATAAAAAAAAAATTCATTACAACCTATAGAAAAAGTACCTCCACCGCTTAGTCAACACTCACGGCACCAGAATGTCATCACAGTGATTTTTTTCTAGCTGAGGCACTGAATCATAAATTGAATGTTTTTTTGCCTGTCATAATTCCGAGATTAGTGTCACTCTCAGATCTCATGATCTACTGTTAACCATTAGACTAAAATCTTACAAGCAATCAATTTTTTTGCGAATAAAAAAAAAATTACCTTCCAAGGACCAGAAGCCTCGAAAATTTTTTTCGGGACTGGTAACTCACCTTCGTGGAACTTAGGATTTCGGGACTAATTTCTCTGTGCAATCATGCACATTCCACTCTTAAAATTAAACTCGTCAAATTTAAGCATCAAACTAGTAAAACTTTCTATGTTAAGTGCTCACTGAAACCCTGAATCAAATAATGCGCGAAATTCAAAAAAAGCAGAACTGAAACACAACGGAGAAAATGTTTAGAAGAAATACTTTGCTCAATTTTACGAAAAAAAGGATTTTATGAACAAGGAGCAACAGAAACTTTAGTTTATGTAAGAAGCTAAATTAATGAATATTAGTTCTTACTCATTTAAAATTCTGTATAAGGTCATCCACTTTTTACTTAATTCTGACTAATGTGTCATTTGACATCAGCCAAAAATTATGCCAATAACTTATTGAATATTGCATACATTTGAAAATTTACATAACGTTCCGCTAGATGGGTCACTGACAGCTCAAAAGTGCTTCCGAACTTTTTATTTTGAATTTCCCTGTCCAGAAAGCTCCAGCTTATCTATATAGTAATTGCTCTAACCACATCAAGCTTTTTTGTTTTATCCATTTGCCGCCAAATTTCAAAAATTTGGTTTCGTGATATTGGGGAGGCCAACTTGAAAAAAAAATATATTGGCGTCGCAAAAACGCCTCACGTTGAACTTAAAATGCTATAAAAAGTATTTAATGAACCAATTAACTTCGGGAATCGTTTTTTTTACTACAATCAATTCTATTAAAAAAAAAATTGTTCCAAAAGACGCACCGTACCACTTTTAATAGCTGAACCGAATTGCAAAAAAAACTTTTTATTTTCTGTCGTAAAATGGCTGTCATGAACTACTAATTTCAAAGATTAATATTTTGATAACAGTGCAAAAGTCAAAAGATCAAATAACAAAATATGACATTCAGTCACCTACTATATTGACAAGTTAGCTACTTCATTTTGAAACGGTTCGCTTGACTTTGATTTTTGTGTGTTTGTCTCGCTAGTTTGTTAGTGCAGTTATTGAAGCATTATTGCTCCGAATTTTTTTAATGTGAACTGATTTGCATGAAATTTTGGAATTAGGCTCATCTTACTCTTAACTTGAAAAGTGAAAATGATTTGAACACCGCCACCACCCTGGGGGTGGTTGCCACCCTTTCTCGGGGGTAAATTTTTTTTTTTAAATAACCTCGGATATCGATAAAAGGCCTAATTTTAAGCAAAAAATCATTTATAAAGATTTTCAAAAAATCCAATACTTTTCAAGTTATTGGCAATTGAAAATTCGCAATTTTTTCACGTTTTTCATTTGTTTTTTTTGCAAATACAGTGAAATCTCCCTTTACGGACACCTCCTTTAGGCGGACACTTCCCTTAGACGGACAAATATTTTTGCACGGAAATTGCTTCATATAAGTTTCATTGTTTTCAGTTTCCTTTAGACGGACACTCCCTTAGACGGACGCGGACAGAAATTTCACGTATGAAAGACAAAATGTTTTCTCTTAGACGTACACCAGAGCAGGATTGAACATGGCATCACGCTGATAATTTTGGCAGCGGTATTTTTTTTTTAAATTGCAGTTTTCAGCAAGCATAAAATTATTTGAAAAATATGTACATACGTGCCAGTTTCGAGTCCAGAAACTCTATTATGTATGTGTTAATTTTGTGTGACTGTTGAATGAGTATTTGATTTGAAGGATTGGTATGTATTTGTTGGATCTTTTAATATATTTATTCTCTCATATAATATAAAAAAAATCATACGAGAAAAAGCAACAGAATTTAAAATAAGAAAAAACCCAAGTTGCTGATCTACTGAAAAAAAAGAATGAGCTTTTGAGTGAATGGCAGTCAAACTACAATGCAACTCATCTTAAAAGACGATTTATTTCATCAAACTGCCTAGATAAAAATGTTTTCGAGTGGTTCAATGCAATTCGAAGCAAAGGGTTTAAGATATCTGGAAGAGCAATTCGACATCAGGCAACAGAAGTTGCAACGCGCTTAGGAATCACAGATTTCAAAGCATCAGCTAATTATATTTAAAATTTTGTGTTTTAGTTTGATTTCCCTTAAACGGACAACTCTCTTAGGCGGACAAAAACTTCTGCACCATGGCTGTCCGCCCAAGGGAGATTTCACTGTATCTCCAAAACTATACGCTTTATCGAAAATTTTATAGGAACAAAATTGTAGCAGGTAAAACAATGAACAATTTGGTTTTTTATAAAGTATTCTAAGTGCAATATTAAGTAAGATATTAAAGATCAAAGTCATTTTTTATTTTGCCTGAAATTTAATCGATGTGGTCAATGCCACCTAGCGGCGAGCAGATGCATTTTATGCATTCTAATAAAAAAAGATGTAGTTTAGTGCTTGAAATAAACTTTGAAATGAGCGCTATTTAAAGTCTTTTGCACCTAAAACAAGTGAGCTGTATTGCAAATAAAGGGAGCATCTCATGTTTTTTCTTTTAAATACAGCAATTGAAAGCTCGTATTAAAAGTACAAAGGTCCGTGGAAGAAATCATGTAGTTTCATCGGGCTGGGTTGCTAGGGCGCACACTACATCAACTAAATAGTCGGGTTGGTATAGTGAGTGCACAGACGATACTATAGTGAACGCCATCAAACTCTTTGTCAGATGGTAGTTGATAGTTATAATGAGCGCCATACCATACACCTCCTTACTGATTATGGATAACCCGATCAAACTATCGGCCGACAAAAATACCACAGACATGGGGGGCTCGATTTCATAATATCCAACAATAATTTTTCAAGTTATCATTGAAAAATTTTAAGCAGCCTGATGCAAATATGCTACGCAATATACAAACGTGTCATTCGGGACTTGCTCTTTCTGTCCGTTTAATGAGACAATGATGAGAGAAAATTATCAATCGAATGAAATAATTAACGAACCCGCTACTGACACATCACGCTACTTCAATAGAATTCAGTCATTCAATTTCTTCTTCTGCCAACACAAAATCAGAAATTGGAAAGGAGTGACGCAACAAGTGCCTGAAACTCGTTCCTAACTAGATAAACCGCAACCACAGTGACACACTCACCGCCTTATTCAACGATTCAATTATAATATCAAAAGATGAACCACACAACACCACCACGAAGGACATCTCTGAGATGATGGGAACGTATATGACGATGACAGCTATGTCGTCAGCGTTAGCGACCGCAAAGCACGTCAAGGACGAACAGAGAGCCCTATTAAAGGATAACATATATGCTAGAGATAAGAAATACATATAATCATTCTCTGGGTGTATGATTAGAGAGACGGGAGCAAATTACTTTCAAGATGTTTACATATAATGGGTGGCCCACCTCCCCAAAGGATATTTCGTGTTGTTTTTCCTAAGAACAGCCAAACAAGATCCAATTAAAGTTCCTTTTGGTTAATGAAACATCCTTCAAGGGCTCAAAAGGCGTCCCAGTGGTTGTTCTATCTCCAAGGGCAAACTAATTAATTTTTCTAATAAACTTCGACCACTTCGACGACCCAGGACAAACGACTCCCCATCAAATGACCGAACCCAAACCGGGGGTTAGGTCGTCCTCAAAGAACGTGTCCGTATGATACGAAATCGATTTTTCTGTTTAGATAGTACGTGTGCCGATGTCAGTTGTGTGCATGTAAATGTAAGGCTTAGAACACACTCATTACGACACAAAAGGACGACACCCACAACACACCACAATCTGATTATTGTTCTTAGTCTTCGTCTTGTCAGATTAGAAAATTTGTCCTCAGACTGTGAGTTATTCGCCTTCTGGCTTGAGTGCGGTTGTTTATGTGTGTGTCGGGCAAACACAAAGCATTAATTTATGCTCGTTTATACAACATGTGAATCCTGATGGTGTTTCACAGGACCTGTGTTAATGCCTGTTCATAAAAACAAAAGAGAATCTGTAGAATGCCTCGCACTTATTCACCCACATGGTGCACACCCAACCTTACCCCGCCCCCTCCTGGTTGGATATCCTTGGTTGAATATTAAAAACGTAAGCAACGAGATAATTTCCTTGTAAGTATTCTAAGGACCTTCGGTCGTAAATGCAGTTTAATTTCCTTTCTCTTCTTGTTTTTTTTTTCTTTGTTCGTTGCTTTTAGCACCTCTTCGTCTGTTTTTTCCACTCTCGAAGGAGCATCCCCTGCTTTTTAATAGCGTGGCAGTGAAATGACTTTGAACGTGTTCTTTTTTGTTTTTGTTTCTGAGGAGCTTTTTCACACCACATTCTAGCGAGGCGCTATAGTCTCAGTTTAAAGCAAAGCCATTCAAGTCAGACGACACACCAACACCATTTATGCGTTGCAACTTGCAATTGAAGAAGCTGTTGCTGCAGAAGTCGCTCTCTTTCTCTCCCTCTTTCGCTCACTCGCATGTGTCCTCCTCGGCGACGTACGCGAATCGTGTGCACTTTTGTTTGTGCATCCGTGTTGTATCCTGTTGCACAATCATAATGTCACGTATAAAAAAAATATATAAAAAGTGGGTAGCAAGAACGACAGCAATCTGATTTTATAATGAAGTATTATGCGATCTCACACTCGGAAGGACATCCGCAATGAATGTGAAATGCCTTGGTTTTTTTGTCAAGCTCACACTTTTTGTTCCTTGTTCTCGGCTTTGTATATTCAGTCGCGCAAATGGTGGCTGATACTAGGTATGGCTTAAAGCTTGCTGTACCGAAACAATGGGGTTCGGCCTTGGATGTTTGTACATAATAGAACTGCGACACAATCTGCATAACTACCAACTGTGTAAGGGACGAGTACCTATACTTTTTGTGCTCAAATCTAGGCCAAAACAGCATGTGCACATTTTTAGAAGGCTTAGACTACAGACATGTAGAGATTGCGGAGCGAGGGAGGATATTATTTTAATGTTTCATGATAGTTGCTAACATGTTAATTGAAACACACACTAGATGTGATTTCGAGTGTTTTTTTTGTCTCTGTGCAGCTACATAGTTCTTGGTTCTTGGCCGTAAAAGGATGTAATTTTTTTTTTGCTGCGCTATGAAAATTAAAAGAACCCCTTGATTTTTATGTTGTCTGTTAAGAAATTAAATGATGTGGGTTCATACTAGATTAATTTCATTTCAGTTGACTCAAGCTCAGAGAAACTAGTTATACCAACAAACGTTTTTTCTTGGGTATGATAACCAGGGTTCGAACCTCAGTCATAACATTTCGGAGCAAGTATAAAAGTAGGCAGGGTCATTTCCCCAGTTATCGAACACTTAGTGACTTGCAATAGATTAATCGCTCACTGCAAGAGAAGCTTCAATATTCAATAAACGAATTTAAATCAATAAGATTCTTAAACTCTAACTTTATTTAATAAACTTAATTTTTTTTCTGTAACTTTAACTGTTTTTTATAAAATAATATAAACTGTAAAACAGTCCAATTTCCCAGTAATCGAACACTTACTTCCTAAAGCCGAACATTAGGTTTCCTTATTTCGAACACGGTGTTTTGTGTTAAGACTAACATTTAATTACTACATAAAACATATTTTAAAGTGTCCAAACATTATTAATTATATTTTTTAAATTTTTATATTTATTTTTATGTTTCTATTTTCTCAATTTTATTGAAACACATAAATCAGATAAGATTTGAAGTTTGAGTTGCACACAAAGTCTTTATTTTGAGCACAAAGATGGGTGTACGCTAAATGGTTACGCTAAATGGTGACAACCTATATTTCTTAAACCATCTTCTTCGGCAAGAAGTTATGAGATAGCTCCGTCCTATTTGAAATTGTTAACTGTTCGGACAAAGAAAACCAAAAATTATACAGAGTTTCCTTGATTCGAACACTGAAAAAGGTGTTCGAATACTGGCCCCAAAGATTTTGTTATTTTTATTGATAGAAAGACCTAAAAATTATTTTGTTTCTTATAAGATGTAAAGCCTAAGCTTTAAAAAACTATTTTGATGAAGTTGCCTATATTCGTACACCAGTTTTCGAACAGGAAACTCACAACAATTTAGTTTCCTTTAGTCGAACAACAAAAATCAAATTAAACTATTAACTCTTAAGATAAAATGTCAACGTAAATGAACTATAAAATAATCATTATATAACGAAAAAACCTTACAACAAATGTAAATATTTAGCTTCTTTTACCCCTTAAAATCACAGTTTCTCACGACACTCGCAACAGTCTGCTTCTTATATGGAAACCCAAAACTGCTTTAATCTTTGAAAGCTAATCACAAACTACTATTTCTTAAAAGTTTAAATTGGTTGTACTTGTTGGTTGTTTCTGAGGGTTGAGGGGTATAAAACACTTTACAATTTCGCATTTAAAGAAATTAAAAAAATGAGAAATAATGCAGGTTGAGCGATGTTTATCAAAAAGTGTTCGACAACTACTGGGAGTGTTCGAATTTAGGCGACCCTAGCCCACGACTGGTTCGCACGAGCTATACCGATTGTGTGCTAAGTACAATACTATGATCTTAAAGCTGAGTAAAAGGTTTAAGTATTCGCTCTTAATATATTTGGTGGTACAGGGTTGCCAACCACACATTAAATTACAAAAATTGAATTAAATCACGCAAAAAATTGCAGGGAACTAGATTCGATATTCCAAAGGTTTCAAGCGAAAGTCGAGTTTTCAGAAATCTAGTCAGCAAAGCTTAAGATCTTGGCAGAAGTTGTTTTGACATGAAATTTGAAAAAAATCAAAGATATAGTTTTGAAGTTATTTCAAAAAATAAAAAATTTTCGATAAAATTTATAAAAATTTAAAAATTAAAATTTTTCAAAAGATGATTAGCAATGTTTTTAAATAACTTAGGCCTTCTTAAATACAAAATTTCGTCAACATCGTGTAGGCCATTAGCGATAAAAGCGGTTTTGAGAAAAACTGAAAAAGGTAGGTACCGTTTTTAGACTTTTTCCCAAAAATTTTTTTACTTCATAAGAAAGGCAATATAAAACTAATCCTTCACATAAAAGTTTATCGAAATCGTTCTAGCCATTTTTGAGAAATAAGAATAAGTATGACCATATCACAGGTACCGTTATTTCAAGACTTAGAGACTCAATTCCACAGACTTGGAGCATCATGCCCACAGACCTTAATTGCAAATTTTGAAGAAAATCGGTCCATCGGTTCAGGCTGTAGATAGATCAATATACAGACCGGCAGATAGACAGACACACACACACAGTGGGACAGAAAGAATTGCAGGGCCCACTTTTTTCGTGTTCTCTATCATCGTTATGTCATGTTTAATTCTATCAAAATTTGTTTCCTGCAAAACTTGCCCTATAGTGCCTATATTCGCAAGTAGGGTGGGATATGGAATGGCTTTTTTTAGGTTTTTAGGTTTTTTTTACTCTGACAGATGCTTCCCGTTTGAGCTCTACACAGGAAGTCGGTATCATACCTCCGCGGATCGAAATTATACAATCCAATTCCAATTTGACCTGACCACTTTCTATTATCTTTTAACTATCGGTGATCGATGTTATGTCAACAATTATGTCTAAACAATTCAAGCCTGTATCACCTTTCACGAGGAACTGACAAGCCAAGAGAATAAAATTGCCATGAAAAGCACCACCTTACTTAACCATATTCGAGTCCAGCACAAAATCGAAAGTCACTAGGCTCTGATAATCCCCGAGTTTTGTTGCGCCTATTATTATTTTTTCTATCTATGTATTTATTTATGATTTCAAGCATTCCAGTCCAAGGTCGGCTGGTGTTAAGGTATCCAAAAGTGGAATAAATATCGAAAAAATCAGAGCATCGAAGCAGATTTTTTTTTTAGTGCCTAAAAGAATTTGAAACCACTCGTTTTCGGAATGGCCAAGTCCTCCGATAACAAATTCACTGCCATGCAAAACGCTTTCTTACTAGCCTTTCGGAATCACCAGTAACATTTTTAGGCTCCTGTTGGGCCACCCTGTTTATGTATGTATTTTGCTATTTGATAGAATGTGTGGCTTAAGTTTGCTACTTCTCAGTCACATTATGTCTAACTAAATCGATTTGTCTGTGGCAGCGGGTAAGGTAGTTGTGTTTTTATAAGGTCGGCTTCTGCTTCGGTGGTGGCATCCTGACTCGCCGAAGTCAGGATGCCTCCACTGAGACGATTGAGCTTCAAATTCAACGTTATATTAGGAAACAATGTTTCATCATCAATAAGAACACGTGCATCGTCGTTGACTTCATTTAGTGACTTCCAATCGGTGCCGTTTTTGTGGAAAATCGAAAGGTTGAAAAACATGTCCAACTTTATCAGCTGAGGCAGGCAATGTAAGCAGGGAATATAGCTGAATGTCTTATCATACTTCTGAGGCATGTGTACCAATTTAATAGAAAAAAAGACTGTTAAACTCCCAAGCCCGCTAAAACAATTCCTGTTATTTTCTGAACGCACATGGTATGTCTTCTTAAAAGTGTTGTTTTATAACTACATATCGTCGTCCAATAATAGAACTAGATCCGTTTGAAAGTCCTCAGCTGCAGAGGTTTGGCTGGCTTAGTGAGCTTGTTCCATGAGGACGCGGCCTCTGGGCTGCAGATTATTTTACGGTAAGAGCAATATGAGACATTTTCAACAACGAAAAACATATTCGTCTTTATAAAATTATTCGAGCTGTATGTAACGTATGTTTTATTACAACCCCACCCCTGGTGGAGGATGACATTATTATAAAAACAATTTCAAAACATGACTAAAAATTTTAAAACTGCAATGGAATTTCTTCGATTTATTAAATAAATAAATTCGAGCTTTCATACAATATTTTTGCATTAAAGACAGCTACTAATGCGACAGAACAGCTGATGCTGACACTTTTGTATAATGGCATGATTGGAGTCGTAATCGAAATTTTTTAAACATTGAGCTGATATTTATTTATCTTTGGCCTTGAACGGCACTGCGATCCATAAAACTGTTGAATTGCTAAGTCTTTACCACCATTCCCATCTTTTTATTCTTTTCTTAAAACACCTACTTAACTTGCCTACGACTTTTATAAAAAGTGAAAGACAATTTCCTATTAATTTCATTATCCTTGGACAGGTGAATTGAAAGCTCTGAATTGTTGCAAAATCGACAGTCTTATTCCTCTCATACCTATAACACATCACGTCATACATGACACTCTTGCGTGTAAGCGATTATGCAAATTCCCCAACCGGTGAATTCCCATCACTAATGCTCCCAAGAGTAGTCTCAGAAAACTTGCTAATCCGATAAAATAAATGAACGACTCTGAACACCTCAACGCTTCGAGTCACATCTATTTTCAATTAATAGAACCCCTTTTTCCCTTCATCAATGTGATCATCTATTCAGTTGTAATTAATCATGACTCATCTTGCACCAAAAGGCAATTATGTAAACTGTTTCCCATAGCTTACATTGGCAAACGAAAGCTAAACTAAATCGACTCAAGCTGCAAGTAGGTACGTGCTTCATGATGATATTTTATTCAAGTCATCCTGACGAAGTAGTGAAAGCTACAGAAGGTCCCAGCTTCGTTGGTACCAGTCTCAGTCTTAATCAAAAATGCAAAAATGTAGGAAATCCCTAAAACTTGGAATGGCAACCATCTCAGCAGGGCAGTAACTGCGCCGCGCCAGTATGCAGGCCTCCACATTCAACACAGACTTCAGGTTGAGCTCAATTCGTATTCAAATAAGTCGTTGAAGATGGTGGCGATGGCGGTCGGCGATTTCATTTAAAATATACCGTCGTAAATAACTTTTCAACACCTTTTATTGGCCCGAAAGGCGAATTCGGGTATTTTGTGTTCTGTGTCTTTGCCCACCATTGGCATTAACCTGTCCGAATTCAATGAGCGGTGGGGATTATTTATGGGAAGTTATGGTGTGCATGATCCGCGATTATCTTCTGTCTTTTTTTTTTTAATTTCGAATTTTGCTCAGGGGGTGTTTGATCTTATCTGTGTCAAGTAAGCTTTCTTTAAGGAAACAAAAAAAAAAAAGATATTGGGATTGAGGTGATAAAGTCAAAAGAATGTGTCATGTTGTTTGCTGTCCGCTGCAATCTCCGCGGATGACAGTTGTGCTTGAAAGTTAAATGCAAATGAGCGACATTTCCTGTTGTGTTGCTCTTTTCTTGGGCTATAAAACGGGTAGTTTAAAACGATTCGTTTTGTCTTTTATACCAAACAAACCACAGAATGGCTTTATTTGCGTTGGCCCGGTCGTCGTTGTTTAAATTGAATGAGATAAATTTCAATTTGCGGGAGATTATCTCGTTTATTGGTTGATGGAGGTGTTATTGGTCGATTTGGCAGATAAACGATGGATAATTTTTTGTTCTTCTTGTTGGTTTGTGATGAAGTGGTCGTTATCGAACACGAAAGCTGTCAATCGATGACATAAACTAGGCGTTAGTGATTTGTATGTAAAAAAATAAAGTTGAGCGGGTACAATGGAGACATATAATTTTGATCTTTGGCAAGGTTTTTAATATACTTACAATGAATTGTTGTCAAGAAAATGAGATTCAAAACATTGCAGAGCTTCTGTTGAATAAATTGAATAGTGGAGAGAAATAAATGTTCAGATGTTACAACATTATTTTTGTGTTGCTTGATGCTTGTTGGTATAGTTACGTTTCGTGGGATTCCGAGCCATTAAAAAAAAACAACATAACTGTTTGTTTTTCTTTTCTTTTCTTTATTATTTCTATTTATTATTATTTATTGAATTCTACATAACTTAGTTTATTCTAAATGAAAGGCCGCTGTCCAAAGCAAAAGGCTGCACCTTTCAAAAAGATTCAATAATTAGAACTGACTTTTACAAAATTATATTATCTCTAAGTAACCTCTGTTTTAATGTATTTTGGAAAGGGAAAGGAATGCACTTGTTGACAAAATATTCATATTTCGTTATCGTTAGTGAAATATGAATACCTTGTTGTGCGTTAGGATGAACAGCAAAATAAAGGTGTTCTCGACACGTTTTGCATGTTCAGCAAAAATGGCGTGGGAAGCCGTTGCGGAACTAGGAGAAGCCGTTAGGCGAAAGGCGGCGGGCGCGTCGATTAAAACACAAAATCTGCTATCAGGCAGAGTGTCCCATTCAACTTGGACGATGATTAAGAATTAATGAAAAAGGTAAGCTTGCGTTATAGAAACTTAAACTAAATAAAACTGCAGAGCTTTTCCAGGATGCTGGAAATCAATAAATGGAATGATCTCGTTTTATGCGGTGCAACCAATTGGAAAAGGAAATAAGCCGAATCAGAATGCAAAATTGGATTCAACTCAAACGAAACGAGGTTGTTATCGAAAGTTTTGAATGAGGTCCCACTTTTTAACTCATGAATCATTGAATCCTGGAAAGTGCATGATAATTATTAATTTCTTTTAGATGGCGAGAGAGAGAGAGAGAGAGAGAGAGACAGACAGAGAAACAGAGACAGACAGACAGACAGACAGAGAGGCAGAGAGGCTGAGAGGGAGAGAGGCAGAGAGGGAGAGACAGAGAGACAGAGAGACAGAGAGACAGAGAGACAGAGAGACAGAGAGACAGAGAGACAGAGAGACAGAGAGACAGAGAGACAGAGAGACAGAGAGACAGAGAGACAGAGAGACAGAGAGACAGAGAGACAGAGAGACAGAGAGACAGAGAGACAGAGAGACAGAGAGACAGAGAGACAGAGAGACAGAGAGACAGAGAGACAGAGAGACAGAGAGACAGAGAGACAGAGAGACAGAGAGACAGAGAGACAGAGAGACAGAGAGACAGAGAGACAGAGAGACAGAGAGACAGAGAGACAGAGAGACAGAGAGATAGAGAGATAGAGAGAGAGAGAGTGAGTGAGACAGAGATAGAAAGACAAAGTGACAGAGAGACAGAGAGAAAGAGACACAGAGAGACAGAGAGACAGAGAAACAGAAACAGAAACAGAAACAGAAACAGAAACAGAAATAGAGACAGAGTTTAGTAGCGAAGTACGCAGCCGATTTCGATCTGGAGTCTTTCAATATAAAGCCCGAAATTAGAGAGACGCACAAAGACGCTAAAGCTTTAACAGAAAAGGAATTCTGATCCGAATAGTTCTTTGTTTTTTAGCATCTTCGTCCATGGTCATGATTCGAAAAATTAAAAAAAAGTTTTTTGCTTTTCGATCATCTCATTAAAACAACAAAAGTACGGGTGGGTCAACCTGATTGATCTCTGGACAAGTAAAGTTGAAGGAAAGATTTTCGTACATGAGGATTTATGAAATTTTTTTCGTTTCTAGTACTTGACAATGAGGCTGAAGTGTTCGGGGAAAATTTAAAAAATCATATCTTGAGCGCTTTTTGTCAACTTTTGACCATTGTGCGTCCGGCGCGCCTAAGATAGATACGCAATATATTTTTAAAGACCATTTGGTTTGTCATCTTGATGTTGGAGACAAGGATTCTATCACCATGCAAATTTTCTCACAAACTGATTTGACATCAGTGTCAAATTCGTTAGATCTTTTTTTGTAGTTCAAAAAAATTCTCTTCATTTTTCCCCCCGGAAAATATTTTCTCTTCGAGTTGTTTGAATAAATTAGGTGAAGAAGCTCTTTTCTACTTTCAAGGATGTTAAGTTAAAAAAATCTTATAGGCACTCATGAGTGATATTCATATTCCTGCTACACTCTTCAGTTTAAGGAAAACAACGACTCTCAGGAATCGCATGCTTGTTTTCCATTGTTTTGATGACGCTTGCAAAAATAACAACTCTTCTGTATTATATCTGTGCAACCTCTCAAATGTCATCAAACTATGGACCACTGTTTTACCACTTGTTGTCCCAATTGACCTTGTTTCTAAATAATTTGCTTTATGCCACATAAACTGTATGCCTAGCAAATTAGTCCTTCAAATTTTTTTTTGAAGATTCTTTCCGTAGTTTGCTATTCTTGAGCTCCCCATCCAGTTAACCACACAATCACTCTGCTCTAGGTAGAATTATTCAAAACAGCAGCACAGAATGGTGAAGATGCTCGGAGAGTGCTACACTAACTTTTCCCAGAGTCATAATTGAAGAAGTTCTTCAGAGCTATACATTTTCAAGTGCTGAAAAAATATGAAAACATTTAGTGCGGCAGTACCTCCTGCTGGGCACATTGATGCCAATATTCTCGTTTTTTCTTGTTTCAGGAATGCGACTATACCATGTACAGCCCTGCAAACACTTACGCTTACACCCCGCATGCAACTTTTGGCAGATGAATGCACTGTGCTTTTCCACCTGCCACGCCCAAGTTGCATCACTGTGTATTCCCCATTCGTGGGTTTTTAAAACAAAATTCTATGAGCGCAGTCCGCACAGACACAATGACGGCAGTGCTTCCTTGGAATACAACAAGGACACAAAATCGCTTCGTAGAGTTAGTTATTCTTCTGAGATTTTAGGAAAATTTCTCCAGAGCTCTTGTAGTCGACGAACAACCTGAATATTTTCTTGAAATCTTCAAAGCATAAGAATTAAATGCATCAGACGAAATTGCCCTGAACACAGAGGGCGCTAACACGCCAAGACAACCTACTTCTCTTCAAAAAGTGTTACTGAACTTTGAAAGACGGAATTTGAGAATGAACTACAGCAGAACATCAGTAAGCCTCATAAAAGTTTCTCACTTGCAATGGTTAATTTAAGACTTCCTTTTCTTAGACATACCTACTCTTATTATGAGTGAGAAATTTATCGACAATCTTATAAATGCAATCACTTGTTTGACTTACCAAAACTGGCATGGGTGAGCTTCGTCAAAGTGTAGCCATCTCCTAAGTTGTGTAGTGTGAAGTTCTAATGAAAAACTCCCATACTGGCGTGATTCACCGATCATCGCGCCTTCACTAATTCATACCCATGACGATTTTGTGTTCTTCGTGCGCCACAAGGGTCTCGTCTTTATGTATGTTTGGATGTATAGGCTCTTCTTAAAAGCATACGGAACTTAAACTTCCATGGCAGGGTTGTGTCTTCTTTTTTGCAAAAGTTATTGGTGTCGCATGGCACAGCGGCAGGGCTCCCCAATGTCAAAGTACTTTTAACGAACGCAGAAGGAAGAAGCTAAATATGATTTCCTCTTTGTTTTTTCTTCTTCTTTTATATCTTCCATAAAGCCGAGCAGTCAAAGGAACCTCTTCATCGTCGCTCGTCGTCGTGTTGTCGCACTGAATTATCTCTCTTTTGCTTTTAATTACAATTTCATTTTCAATGCCTAATTAACCTAATTCGTTCTAGTAGCTGAAAAGTCAGTGCTTTTCTTCATCTTCTGCTGCTGCCGCCAATCTTGCTGATGCTGCTGCTGCTGCTGCCGCCGCTATAGAGCACTTGATGGGCGTATGTGACATAAAAAATGTTCAGTTTTGTATCTTTCTCTGTACCACACATAAACCGAGGACCACACATAAGGGTTGAATGTTTGGCTCCTGTGGGGATTTATTTTTGCCACATATAAAATAGGGAAATCTTTGTTCTTTTGTGATTTTGGTTCTTAAACGAAACGACTTTGATATAAAAAAGCTTATTAATCGCCGGGCAGAAAGTTTTTTTTTTTTAATTAGTTAACGGTGGTTTCTAGTGGATGAAAGAGTTAGATGCTGTAATAAAGTTTTGTACGAGATTGCTGCTTTAATTATCCAGATAAGCTCTTCAAATTCTTCAACGAAAGGAATCAAGATTTTGTTTGGGAGAAAATCGTTAGAAAAGAAAATCAAAAGAACGAAATAAAGCAACTGAGCTCCTAAACAATAGCGCTGATTGTCATTAGCGGTATCTTTTCATAAAGTACGGAGCTATTCTCAAAGGAAAGGCATTGGACAAAATATATTTTCATGAATCTACAGAGATAAATTTTAGAAAATTGTTCACAGGACAAACATTAAGCAAGTAGAACTTCTTCACATAAATGGTTAAGGCAAAGCTCTGCATAGGGTTGTCAAATCTTAATATTGCCAAATTATCCGTTCCATGTGTAATAAGTCCACTGATGATCGTTGGTCGCGCTTACTGGATTTCGAGGGACTATAGTTCTCGTGCCGTAACGGTATGCCTGTTACGCGGGAGTTCTAGGTTCGAGTTTCAGGAGCATCTAATTGTCTTTCCACGGGTATTGCCTCTTGTGAGGAAATGACAAGTGCTCTCATAGAAACTTCACTGCCATGAAAGCACTTTCTAGAGTAGCCTTTCGGAATCTGTAAAAAGTTGTAGGTCAACTTCTTGCATCACCAAAGAATGGTTGAGAGGAATGCGACAAGCCCAGGAGCTCCCCTTTATTGTTCCAAAGCCACCCCGATTTGTCGGCGAAGGTTATTGGAGTATGCCCTTCGGACTGCAAACCTGTATCAGTAGATGGCTTTCATGGAAATAATAAAATTGAGAATTTTTATTTTCCATTCTTGGCCGCAATCAATGTTCCTCCCTCGAAGCACAGTGAACGCAGCAACAAAACTACAATGGCAACTTTTCCGTCCTGGTTTCTCCATCTACATCAATTTTAAGAGCTGTTTCTTCCTTAGCTCTGGGTAAAGCGTTCCACATTCATGCAAGTGCATTACAGAGCAGCAACTGCCAGCACTCGCATATGAAACTCTTGCCGAGCTTCCGTTCACATTTTCTCCGTTTATCACTGCTGCCGACTTTTGTTGGTGATAAATTCATCTTTCTCTGGTGACACTCCTCATCCACCATACCCAGAATAACTCTTCTACGACACACAGAACGCGATAAGAAGTTGTCGTGGCTGCCAGCTGGTGTGGTACTGTTTTTCGTCTAAAATTTTTTAGTCAATCCCCTTTTGAAGAACTGTTTCAAAACCATAGTGTGGCATCCGTGTAAAAGGCAAAATAAAACTTTTTCCCCGGCGTTGAATTCTCCAAAATGCACATCTCGGCCTCTCCATCTCACTCTTTTTAAATTTATCTTGTGAAGGGAATTCAGCACAAAAATTTTTAATGTTCTTGCAATTTTTCCTCATGTTGTGTTGTTTTGATCGCAATTTGTATGCTTTTAGTTTTCATTTGAAAAGATGTCGAGGCGTTGCAATAGCTCCATTGTCGTCCATATCGTTGTGTCGGAGGATTCTAAAACCATTGCAGTGGGAAATGATACAGCCAGCCAGCCAGCTTCCATATTATAGCCCTAGTCATACATAGTATTGGAGTTTATGTAGTGGCACTCAAGTGAGTAATAATAATTAGCGCATCGAAATCATAATGGGAGGCAAGCTATAGCTGGTGAGTGTGAGCTCGAGCCACACTACGCCACAATGTGTGTCTTCACAAAGTGCCTTGTTAAATTCGTATGATTAATAGGCAACATGTGAAGTTGGAGAGTTATGAGTGTTTTTCACTTAATTTATGGTGCACAACACGTCGCCATGGGAATAATTATTAGTTTCGGAAAGGAGGAGCTCTGTGCAGCGTCCCCGTTTAATATGAGAAAAGATATGTTCTTATGGGGCCCACTGAAAGGAAACCGAGACCAACGCTAATATGGGAATGTTTCTCCTTCTTTTTTTCATGGTTTTTTTTAGATGGCAGATATAAATTAAAAAAGAAAAATTTAATTCCACTTGTCGTTTGTGTTATTTTTGGACACAACGAATTATTTGGGCAATCAGACGGTTTTAATTGAGTGACACGATCATTTAATTAAGAGGGACTAAATCGCTCTTCTCAGAAGTCATTTACAAAGACGTCTTGTCGTGTCATTGTACCTCAATCAATGAAAAATGAAATGCTTTTGTGCGAAATTTTAGTGAGACGAAGGTTACTCTGTCGTGTCACGAGCAGACAACCATATAACTTTCGCTTCACGTATTTGTAATTAACCAAAAAGCAGACCTCTGCTTTGTGTGCTTGGCAGGATCTCAAATTTCTCCTAGTTTCTTCTTTGTCTGACAATTTTTCTTGTTATTATTGAGACTTTGATTGGAAAGCAAAAGGAGAGTTGAGGATACTGTAGTTAGTGAAGTATAGGTAGTACTTCATGCAACTCGAGAATGGAGTGAATTCTGAGTTCTACCAAGATCTGAAGCTTCACACCTATTTAACGTTTCCTCGACGGATTTTATCGATTACAGGACAGAAATACTGACGAACAAGACTATCGAAAATAACTGCATTCTACCACAAAAGATATGAGCTAACAAACAGTGTGTATCTATACGTTGAGCTACTGGTTTTGATTCGATAAAAGTATTATTCAAACAACACACGACAATTTAACTTAACTACTGAACATTTTAAGTTTTGAAATTATAAAGATACAAAAGTATGGTTCATTGCTATTTTCGAATCTCCCATACCATGTTCTACCAGGTGAAATTAATAATGCTGGTAAATTTAAGCATTGATGTATGCTGATTATATCGTCGTTTCTGATCAGCAAATTTAAGTCATGTTGTAACACCTGAAGCCTCATCGTTAATATCAATAAATCAGAGGTCATGATCTTCGGCAGAAGGGCAGAAAATAGATATCTATTCAACAAATGAGGAGTTGACATGAGAAAATGCAAACCTAGAGTAGAGGTTGTTATAAAACAGTACAAATACCTTCAGGCTAACGTAACATTACAGCTTCCGTTCAAAAGGATTTGGATCCATTCGGCAGTAAATATGAATATGAGCCTTTCTAAGCCGTTATGAGGTTTATAATGGGCAGTGCAGGTTGAAAAGCTGATGAGATATCTCAAAAAAACAATCCATGAAAACACTGATTTTTCTTTTTTTTCTTTTTTTTTGAAAAAAAGAGGAGGCTTATGCTAATCTGGAGAACTCAGACCTAATAGCCAGTCCATTGTACTACCAGAGTAACAGCCTTCCCTTTTTTTTTTTGTGTTGCAGTAGTTGGAAATAAGTTGTTAGTCATTTCACATATATAACCTCAAGGGCAGCGTCCATATGAAACTGGGAGGCTGAAAGAAAAGTAGATGCCCAGAGCGGGATTCGAACCCACGCGTCCGGCCTATCTACTAAACACTCTACCACTGCACCACGGCCGCCCTTAAAAACACTGATTACTTCATAAATGTTTACTTCACCACTGTGCAGTGTGCATAGCTTCCAAGTCAAACAAAACTCATAGTTTTGAGTGGTCACCTCTGAATTGGGTACACAATGTATAGCTTCAGGGTATTTAATTACCAATACCTATACTAATACTACTGCTATTACTAATAGTGCTTCTGCTACTTCTACTTATACACTACTACTATTACTACTACTTCTACTACTCTTACTACTACTACTACTACTACTGCTTTTACGACTACGACTACTACTTCTACTACTTGTACTACTACTACTACTACAGTCACGACTACTACTCCAACTACTTTTACCTTTGCCACAACCAATCCTGCTACTACTGCTGTTACTAGTACTATGAGAAACTTAAGCAGACAGAGTTTCAATCTCCTTATAACTACAATCGTGGCTCAGAGAAAACGTGAGATCTTAAACAAATATCCGTATTTTCTCGGATAGCCAAGCAGCACTTAAATCACTTGGTAATGTTTCTACAAACTCTGTAACCTGAGATGACGGAACAGTTTAGCATTCACCTCTTTTGGGTGCTGGCGCTGGGGCATAGAGACATTCCAGGAAACTGCAAACCCGATGAACTCGCTAGGAAAGGAACCCTTATGCCAATTTCACCAAGCAAAACAACAATTGGCATGCCTATTGCTACACTTATGGTCATACAATTAAGTCTTTTTTTTTAAAATGCCTTAATTTCTTTTTGGTGTATCTTGGGTTCAGCTCAGCATTTCTCATCAACAAATGTTGTGAAGGTCAACATTTATGGAAATGATGGCAAACCGTATGTTAAACATCCCAGAAATGCTGAGCTGAACCCAAGATACACCAAAAAGAAATTAAGGCATTTAATAAAAATGACTTAATTGTGTGACCATAAGTGAACGTGTAAAGCAAGAAGCCATAAAGATAACGAGCAAACACCATGACATGCATCTTGCATGGCTCCCAAAAAGATCTCGCCGAAGCTAGACATTAAACGTACCAAAAGTTTGTTATCTTAATGTAGTACATGCCCTACCCTCTCTAAAAGACGCAAAACATTCTTGTAGTGCAGTCAATGATGCGAAAAATAGGGCCTTACCTCCGAATTTTTTTACTGTGAACCGATTTGCATGAAATTTTGGAATTAGGCTCATCTCACCCTTTACTTCAAAAGTGAAAATGATTTGAACACCGCCACCCCTTTTCTACAATTTTTTTTTTCAAAATAACCTCGGATATCGATAAAAGGCCTAATTTTAAGCAAAAAATCAAATATAAAGTTTTTCATTAAGTCCAATACTTTTCGAGTTATTGGCAATTGAAAATTCGCAATTTTTTCACGTTTTTCATCTATTTATTGCAAATATCTCCAAAGCTATACGTTTTATCGAAAATTTTATAATAACAAAAATGTAGCAGGTAAAACAAAAAACAATTTGGTTTCTTATAAAGTATTCTAAGAACAATATTAAGCTAGATATAAAAGATCAAAGCCATTTTTTATTTTGTCTGAAATTTAATCGTTGTGGTCAATGCCATTTAGCGGCGAGCAGATGCATGATTTTATGAATTCAAAAGAAGAAGTTTTGTAGTGCTTGAAATAAGCTTTAAAACGAGCACTATTGAAAGTCTTTTGCACGTAAAATAAGTGAGCTGTAGTGCAAATAAGGAGAGTATCTAATGTTTTTTTCTTTTAAATCAATGGGTCTCATAAGTGCCATTTCCACCAAAATTAAATTTAATCGTATTCCGACTAAAATTAAGTTTGTTATGAAGAGTTTGATAGATAGTATCAGTTTGGATGCTTCAGGACACATATTTTTCAAAAAAGTCACGATTAAAAAAAAACAACAAATTTTAAAATTTTTAAAAAATCCACTTTTTTTCATAATATCTCTAAAATTACGACAGATACGTATAAAATTGTAAGAATAAAAAATTTAGGTATTTTTCTGACAAACAATTTAGTTTTTTAGCTTTTTCTGTCAGACAAAAATTGACGGAGATATGATTGTTTAAAGAGCGCGTGGCAGCGCAATCGCAGCCTCTCTTAAGTCCTTTAACCCACCGTTCATCGTTTTAGCAAAAGGTTGTTTAATATATATTGCAATGAAAGATGCTGTAGCTCTCTTAATTACCTTTACAATGGTTTTTTATAAGTTGTGATAGCATGAAAATTGAAGGAGTTATGGTCCAAAACCTATTGATTTAAAAGAAAAAAACATTAGATGCTCTCCTTATTTGCACTACAGCTCACTTATTTTACGTGCAAAAGACTTTCAATAGTGCTCGTTTTAAAGCTTATTTCAAGCACTACAAAACTTCTTCTTTTGAATTCATAAAATCATGCATCTGCTCGCCGCTAAATGGCATTGACCACAACGATTAAATTTCGGACAAAATAAAAAATGGCTTTGATCTTTTATATCTAGCTTAATAATGTTCTTAGAATACTTTATAAAAAACCAAATTGTTTTTTGTTTTACCTGCTACATTTTTGTTATTATAAAATTTTCGATAAAACGTATAGCTTTGGAGATATTTGCAATAAATAGATGAAAAACGTGAAAAAATTGCGAATTTTCAATTGCCAATAACTCGAAAAGTATTGGACTTAATGAAAAACTTTATATTTGATTTTTTGCTTAAAATTAGGCCTTTTATCGATATCCGAGGTTATTTTGAAAAAAAAAAAAATTCGCCCCCGAAAAGGGGTGGTGGCGGTGTTCAAATCATTTTCACTTTTGAAGTTAAGGGTAAGATGAGCCTAATTCCAAAATTTCATGCAAATCGGTTCACAGTAAAAAAATTCGGACCTAAAATGCTTCATTGACTGCACTATTGGGAGGGTACTTTTTCGAGGATCCAGGTGATCTTAGAAACTTAGTCATTCATAGTCTTCACCGCTTTATAGAAAACCCAAAATGGTTTATAAAAGAAGCAATTCCTCAATTTTCTTGAGTGTAGGGGGTGGTTCACGAGCTATTCAATATTGGTGAACATTTTAAATTTTCTACTGTTCGTTAGCTTTCGTGTTGTCCGTTGTCTATACCCAGTGTTTTAAGAACCAACACTATATTTACATACATTGCTCGTAAAAATCAAAGGATATTAAAAAAAAATTTTCAACAAGCGATAACTCAAAGAGAATTGGTCGTACAAAAAAAAAAGAAGGAAATTGTAGTTCTGAGTGTCTAAATTTTATATGGGAACAGTAAATTTTTTCGTCTACCGTTCTAAAGTAATAATCCAAAAACCAACGGAAAATTTTAAAAATGTTTGAACGGCCAATTCTCTTTGAGATATCCTTTGTTGAAAATCAACCAAAAATTTGGAACTTTTTTAGTATATTTTAAATTTTGCTAGTTGTGTATAAACTATTTAACTATCTGTGGGATGGAGCAAAGTTAGATAGGGAAGAGACAATTGGAGAGATTTAGAGCAACTTATCTTATTGACGTATTTATATGAGAGAGAAAGAGAGAGGGTGTAAGTAAAAAGAAAGAGATCCATAAGGAGCCTTATGAAAATAGTGAGATGGAGAGGTGGAGAGAAGAGTCTAAATAGAAAATAATCATGAGCCCATCGACTATACTATAGACTCGAGTACATATTAATAGAGCCTCAAAAAAGAGTCAAGAGGCGCTAAATCGCACGATCTAGGTGAACGGTCCTAAACGTGAAATAAACTGTTCACCGAACTCACTCTCAATTGTTCTGTTAATTTTGCTGTGTGAGATGTGACATCGTCTTGTTGGAACCACTTGTCTGTCATGCAACTCAAGTTATTCCATTTCGTCAAAAAAAAAAAAAAAAAAAACACTATTTACATTGACAGTGGCGATTCGCATCATCATTGAAGGAATCTGGCCCGGATTTAGAAATTTGCCACCCCTAGCTAGTTGCGGAAATTGCCGCCCCCGCCCTACGGAACTTTTTCAATGGTGGAATAAGTTTGGTTCGGAAAGTTTTTCAATAAATAAAATGCACATTTCTGAGAGCGGATTTTTTATTTTATTTTAGTCAGTTTATTAAAATCATTCAAAAATTAGCATTGTGGATGCGGTTATTTATTATTGGTTGAAATTTCAACGTCTCGATTTTCGGACGGCAAACTCATCGATAATGGATTCGAAATCAAAGGACATGAGCAAATCTGACTTTATAGTCATCAAAGCGAGTGCGTTCAATCGTCCTGCAACTAGTTTTGATCTCAAGTAGTTTTTCACTCGCCGAAGTACGGAGAATGATCGTTCAGCACTGCAATTCGATATGGGTGTGCAAACGAGCATTCGGTACGTTATATCAACATTTAGAAAAAAGGTGTGGAGCTCATTGCTTCTTAGTAATTTGAGCAGATCCATAGGAGAATACTTTCCATATTCTTTTTGACGCAATAACTTTGAAATAAAATCATTTAATTTGCTAACGATGCTTTGCTATCTTGATCGTAATTT
Organism: Melanostoma scalare; assembly: GCA_949752695.1. NCBI lineage: Eukaryota > Metazoa > Arthropoda > Insecta > Diptera > Syrphidae > Melanostoma > Melanostoma scalare. The sequence goes on from OX456985.1 coordinate 3,816,787, forward strand.
TATCATTTGAGCAGGTTTTTCAAGAATTTTTTTCTTTCAAACGATCTGTACTAACTGGAAATTTCGATAGAGAACTTTGTATATTTTTGCTCTTTTTTGTAATTCCGATTAAATTTTGTCTAAAATGTTGGTACGCGTGCTAAAGAAATAGTAAGGAAATTCAATTCCCACGAATATACCAAGTCTTCAAATTTTCTCTCAAAATGTGCCGCCTTTCAATTGTTGCCGCCCGAGGCAAATGCCTACTGTGCCTGCATGGTAAATCCGGGCCTGGGTCCAGTGATTCCGACAGCCCATAACCCGCACCTCAGTTTGGTCAGTTGTTGTGAAATGTGTCTGAGGCGTCAAAACCAGTGTTGCCATAGAGAAAATAGCAACTAAGTCAATCATTATTTACCTAAATTTTTTGAAGACAAGAGAAAACTACTTTAGGTGTTATTCATCACGAGTTGTGAGTTTCTTTATTTGACATTCATCATTTACGCTGTATATCAAAACCCGTTGAGAAAATGATGACAGAAGTACCCAACATTGACCAAATTTCTTTCTCATGTAGCCTAGCGTAGGTATGGTCTCATAATAAATCAGATAACTTGTGTTTGGAAAGCGTTTTCTTTTATTGCAGTCAGTATTGATGCGTCAAAAGCTCAATTCATTCCGAGATCCGAGGAGCAGAAACCTATACAGAGTGATCCTTATGGCATTTGAAAACGAAAGGCTTTGACTTCTATTAAAATCAAGTTCGAACTGGCATCGCAACTTCTATGCAGTGTTTTCAAACAACACATCAAAACCTACTCCAACAACTTACAATTATTCAAAACCAAAAAGTACCCAACATTCTCAGCTCAACAAGTAAAAGTATTGAAGACGAGAAGATTTGGAAAAGATTTTGTTGTGATAGCAACAGAGCGTGTAAACGCTTTGACAAACAACATCCCAAGATAATTATTTTTCTTCATACAACTGCCGTCTAATGTCACCGGGTGTACATCTTCTTGACATAGCAACAGCAGGAAGCTTTGAGAAATCATAACTCATCAGTTGTTGCAATGCCATAGACCAAATCTCACATCGCAGTTCTGTATTTAAAGACGAGTATCACAAGAAACTAATCACTGATGGAGACTCAACAGACAGGATAATAAGTTATCGCCGTGTGCCCATTCCCATGTGTATGTACAAGCCCGATTCAAATCTCGCCCAATCACATAAATCATAAAGTTGGTTATTTCTCGAGGCAACATCTACTGATGCTTCCATGAAATACACAAACACACACAGATCGCCTACGGCTGCATTCTAAGATGAGGTGCTGTCTAAGTCCAGGGCTCATATTCTATCATTGGTTATACTGATGCATACGGCTATAGGAAGGAGGGCTCTCTGCACAGAGACCAGGTATGTTAATGGAATATTAATAAATTGCCCAACAAATTGCGTATTCAGTTCAGGTTGCTGCTGCTGCTGAGATGCTCCTAGATCTCTCCTGGTGGGTTAAATCACAGACACAGGAAGGTCGCTCATTTTTTACTGTGACAAATTGATCTGGGATATGTTGTAAAGATTGAGGAGGTCTTGTGGAGGCATCCTCCAGGCGGCTGGTGCGACCGACATAGCAAACGCAGCGCCGTTGAATTTCATACTTTTATTTTGTCGCGTTGGACGGTTGATGTCCTTGGCAAAACGCAAAGCAAGGCAAAAGACATTTACTTCATAGCAAAGGGATAAAAAATTATTTGAATTGAACGCTCTGCGATAAGGATGGGGCTACTTGTTGGGAGGCATATAATAGCCTTGGCAGATATGTCATTGTTCATAGTGATGAGAAATTGATTTTGACTGGACCTCCTGCATGGCAGAGCTGACTTTTTCTTACTAGAGGCGGCCGCCAAACGCGACTTCACGCGGTACGATGCTTAGAAAGTTGCGATTGCCTCTTAAGTTTTTTGAAGTCGAAAGTTTAGACTGAGTGGCATTTTCAGGGAAGGGTGTGGAAAGGCAAATCATTTTTTTGTCATCTCTGTAAGCATATTTTCCTAACAACATCCAGCCTTTTTTAAACATCAGGCTTAAATAAATGAAATATATAGGGTGGCGCAACAAAGCTTATTGCAACCTCGGGTTCTAACGCATTTTTGAGACCTGCATTCTTATTCCGATTCCAAAGTGCTTAGTTGGCAGTGCGTTTCATAGCGCAATTTGTAATTACCCTCGAAGAACATGCAAATACCGTGATTCGAACCACAAACACCGAACATCAGGTTGTAAGCAGTAAACACATTCAGCAAAGGGATGACACTCATGTTCTTGAGGCCGTCTTCAAACAGTGCTTCCGTCTTGATAGCACAATTGTAGTCAATTTTTTTCTTAGTTCACGAATGCAAATAACCGGAATCTCAATTTTATTTGCGAGGGCTTAACTCTCACATTTGACTCCCAACCAGGAACCAAAGTCAGGCATTAGCAATCACCTTGTGCTTGAGCAAAAGTATGCATTCAGGAACTTGAAGATTGGTTAATACTTAATATCCCATCCCTGGAAAGCATTTCCTTATATTTGACTTCCTTGTTTGTGTACAATAAGATTAAAGACAAAAAAGTCACACCTCATATCACAACCTGCTGATCCGTGGTAACCCTTAAATCATGAAGCAATAGCCGAACCGCCACCTTATTATAGCTGTGAGATTGGCCCAACACCACCAAATTGTGCATCGTGATATCGAACATCGTCATGGCATGATGCACCAACACTTCTCTCTCCAGCTCAAGCCCAGAAGAGACACAACAAAACAAAAGGTATTCCCCTAACTCAATTCTAATCACTTCCAGTATCCAACTCATGCAGAAAGTATAACTTGCATCAGTGGCACTGGCTCATCGCTCTCATCTGCTGTTGCCGCCTCCACCATAAACGGGCTCCATGTGATGATAGCCAGGAACACGTGTACCACTTTAAAGTCGTGCGAATGCAATCTATTTGGGATCATGTATTAATTGCACGACTTTATTGTGCAATGCACCCGATTCCATTCCCTTTACCCTATTTGCGTATGCATTAACCCAAAGAAGAGCTGCACCTACCGTCGTATGAACCCTCGAATGGGGAGGGATTCGATCAGCTCCAGTTGATCGCCAGCTAGGACGCAGATGCATGCCATCCTCATGTAGCATCGGCCTAAGTGGAATGTAATTTCCAAGTGCTGCGGAATCCTTATACCACCAGCCCTCGGAGGAAGTTGCTGAAAAATTTAGTCCTAACACTCGAGGAAGACGACGACAACTGCGACTATGAGCTCCACAACGTCCAACATCGACTCGAACGAAGTCAACCACGAGGACAGAGTAAATTGCAATTTTTGCACTGTGATCGCCTTTTTTGTCGCCGTCATGGTTGGGGATGTGGGTCCAGGTTTCTCCTCCTCCTCTGGAATTTCGTGAGCACATACTCTTTTGTTTTATTTTTATTTTGAATTTTTTTATTTTTACTGTGAAGCAGGTTCAGGTGTTTTGCAACGAGAAATGTTTACATAAATTTCCAGATTAAGAAGACAATGTTTTTCGTTCTCGTTTTGGAAGTTGAACGCTTGGGCGGCAATGTGGCTTGTGTGGAGTTTGTACGTAGAAGACTTGGAGACGTTTATTCATTTGTTTTTTTTTCTTTGTTTTTTTTTTTTGCTTTTTTGATTCTCAGTGTGACGCTCGCGCGTCGCGATGCGATACGGAATCGGTTTTTATAGCATAGCAATACGATTGCCGCACAGAGGTCTGATTGCACATGAACTACCATCTTACAACGTGATGTCATTGCGGGTGTGTGCTCTTTTCTGTTTTACCCAAAAGGTGACTCTTATTAATGTGGATCATTTTTCGTCGGAACCAGATGTCATACTGTTTTACTGGCGCGTTTAAAATTTAAAGGAAAAGATTGCCTTCATTGATTGAAAGAGAATTCTGTCGGGAACTGTGGCCCACCAGATTTGGGAAAGCGATTACTAGAACAAGAATGCAAAATGCATATCCCCACATATATGACTGTCAAGGGTTTGACTGTCCAACTTCAATGGGAATGTGATTTATGCATGAACTTGCTACTTAATTCCACGGACATTGAAGAGTAATTTGAATAAATTACACTTGTGAGCATGTTATTCAATTGACAATATTTTATTTAAAAAAGAGGAAATGTTAAGATAATTTCTCAGCAGAGTTACCGCAACCGAGTGACTTTGTGGTGACAAACGGTAGGTTTTTTGACTTCTTTCGCGTATTGTTATTCCACATGATATCTGAGCTTTTCAACGCCATTGTTGACTAATGATCACTAGCTTTTTGGAAACTATCTTGGCCTCTTAAAAGAATTGAAGCCGCACTACCACTGGGCACTGCATACGTTCGATAAATTTTATCTCTAAACGAAACTGAAACGACATTGACGCCGATTTTTATAAGGTTTCGTAACTGTGTGTTTCTTCAAAGACCGGGTGACTTGACATCGCTGGACTAATTCTTATGTGAATTTGTAGATAAACTCGAGACGATTAACGCCTAATAGAGAATATTACTGACTGGGACCGTATCCCCAATGCTGCATGAAATGGTCGAAGATCCGGCTTCTCTCGCCTGGAATTTATTCGAGCCATGCGAGGCGGCCACTTGACCGAAATCATTTTTCAAACATAATGGCAAGTCTCTAGCAAAGTAATGCGACGAGTTGGACGAAAATTTAGAGTCGCGAGTTGGAACGTTGGAAGTATGACTGGTAGAAGTCTTGAACTCGAAGAGATGATGAGAAGGAGGCGAGTGGACATCTTGTGTGTTCAGGAAACGAAATGGCGAAACACAGCAAACAAAGCCCGTTTCTTAGATGTAAAGACCAAGGCTTACAAGATGTTCTACTATGGAACAGAACAAGGTAGGAACGGAGTCGGTATCATCCTTGACCAAAGTTTATATAACAGCGTGTTGACCATTTTGAAGTCCAGTGACCGTTTGATGTCTCTTAAATTGGTGATGGAAGGAAAGGTCTGGAATATCATCAGTGCATATGCTCCCCAAATAGGGTGTGAGCAGGAGGAAAAAGATGCATTCTGGCTTGATTTTCATAACCTACTTAAGAACATCCCAAAAGAAGAGTATTTGTTTGTTGGAGGAGATTTGAATGGACATGTCGGGAAGACAAACGAGGATTATGAAGACTGCCATGGAGGTTTGGGATTCGGCACCAGGAACACTCCTGGTGAAGATATTCTAAATATGTGCAAGTCATACGGTCTAATCGTACTAAATACCATGTTCATCAAACAAGACCGGCACCTTATCACTTACAGCAGTGGAGGAAATGAAACCCAGATTGATTACCATTTGGTAACCAATTACATGAAATCTCGGGTGAAAGACTGCAAAGTGATACTAGGAGAAGCTGCCGCTCAACAACACCGTCTTCTTTTAACAGAATTTTTTAGGGATGCGGTGAAGGAAGTCAAACAAACAAAGGCTCCTAGGAGAATCAAGTGGTACAATCTGGAGAAAACCAAAGGACAGCAATTCATTTCGTATATGCGAAGTCAGCTGTGTAATACCATCGACGCAGTTTCAAATGCAATCACGGCACAAAATATGTGGGATCGCCTACAACGAACCTGCTTAGAGAGAGCCAAATCACTGCTAGGAGTCTCAAAAGGACACTACCAACAAGCTAAAGAAACCTGGTGGTGGGATGATGAAGCTAAAGCAGTGATTAGAAAGAAGAAAGCAGCTTTCCAAGCTTGGTCGAAGTGCCCCTCAAGAAATACAAATGAAAAAGCGCGTCTCAAAATGGAATACAAGAGCTGCAGAAAAGAAGCGAAGAAAAAGTGCGCCCAACTTCAAGCAAAATGCACGGAGGGCCTGTATCGAGAGCTGGAAGAGATTTCTGCCCCAGCTGCTGAAGCAAATCAGGCAATCCAAGAGCTAAGACAAAGCAACTTGAATAAGGGAGCAACCATTTTCAAAATAGCCGCTCAGAGAAGGAGAAATGCGCAGGAGATTCGTTCGCCAAAGTTCATAAATGATGCTCAAGGACTGCTACTTGTGGATGACGACAAAATTCTTCACAGGTGGCGACAGTATTGTGATGATCTTTTGAATGAACAGTTTCCTCGGCGCCACTTTCCAACAGCTGCACCTAACTTTACGGAAGTATCCGACGTCACAGTCGAAGAAGTTAGGGAGGCAGTTAAGAACTCTAAAAAAGGCAAAGCGATTGGGCCAGACGAGGTACCATATGAGTTTTGGAAAAATATGGGAGACATCGGGTTGAGATGGCTCACGATTCTCATCTCCAAACTTATAAGAGGTGACAGTTTGCCTAATCAATGGAGGGAAAGTTTTCTTCTTCCAATGTACAAGGGAAGGGGAGATACCAGAAGCTGTGACAACTATCGTTCGATCAAGTTGATGTCCCACACTATGAAGATCGTTGAGCGGGTCTTGGATAGCCGACTGCGGAAAATAATAAGGCTTTCTGATGACCAATGCGGGTTTGTCGCGGGTAAGTCAACTACAGACGCAATCCAAAGTATAAGGATCATTATGGAAAAACACCGAGATGCCTTAGAGGATTTGCATATTGTGTTGGTTGACTTCGAAAAAGCATTCGATCGACAACCACGAGATCTGATATGGGTGGCCCTCAGACACCGAGGAGTTCCTGAAGCCTATGTGCGAATAATTATGGACATGTACGAGGGAGCAGTTACAAAAGTGAGATGCCCAGCTGGAGTCACCGAAGAATTTCAAATAACAGTAGGTGTACATCAGGGAAGTGTCTTGAGTCCACTGCTCTTTATTGCTGTTCTGGATTATTTGCTCGAAGGAAAAGTAACGGACAATAAAGTAAAACAATTATTCTTTGCTGACGATGGAGCAATCATAAGCGAGGATCCTACATCCCTGCAACGAGCACTTGACGTTTGGATTGATGTTCTGGAAGGAAATGGGTACCGTATTAGCGCAAAAAAGACTGAATACCTGTGCTGCCCTTTTTCTGATCCAGACAAGCCTATTCCAGACATTTATTTGAATGGAAATGTGCTTCCCAAGTGTGAAAAGTTTAAATATCTGGGATCTATGATCAATAGTGAAGCAACTTGTGATGACGACATCAATCATCGAGTAAGCGTAGGGTGGATGAAGTGGCGAGAAAACTCCGCTATCTTCTGTGATCGAAAAATGCCCCCTAAGCTGAAGGGAAGACTCTACACAGCAGTTGTCCGTCCAGCTTTGACATACGGTTCACAATGTTGGACAATGTACAAAAAGTATGAGAGCAAATTGACGGCAGCCGAAATGAAGATGCTTCGGATGACAGCAGGAGTAACAAAGCTTGATCGAATTAGAAGTACTAAGATCCGTGGAAGCCTTCATGTCAAAAGTACCATCTTGGACAAAATTCAGCACGACCGGCTCAGTTGGTATTGTCATGTTCAAAGGAGAGATCCGCAGAACCCCGTCCAAAAGGCAATATCGTACAACGTTTCAACAAATTCGCGACGAAAAAGAAAAGGCAGGCCAAAACACTCCTGGTACAAGCAAATGCAAAAACAGCAGCATTTGGTTGGCCTCAGACATGGAACAATCCAAAACCGGGAGGCTTGCCGACGCTTTCTGAGGTCAACGCGGCGTACCCCACAGGCGGATCACTAGTGTGAAGCAGAAAAGTGGGAGAGTTGTGATCGCTTCAAGATCACTACTCGTAACGCCGGAAATGAAATGGAAAGAAGAAGAATGGCAAGTCTTTATGTTACCTCCATAGATGGCCGTAACACTAAATTATATGCTGAAAACCACTCGTCAAAAAAAAAACAGCTTCAAGCACCATAAAGCGCCTTTACCTTTGCAAGTGGTTCAGATATTATTCCCCAATTAAGAAAAGTTGCCAAGCTTAAGAGTGAACCTACGTCTTATTTCGAATTTGTGATGCCAAAAATATCGTTTGACTTTTGAAATTTCGGAATCAAAAATAATTAAATTTGTATTTGGTTGTACCTATGTATATCAAATAATGTCCTGAAAAAATCATTGATGTTTCTAAGGCCCAAATCCATTCCAATGAATCAAAATAAAATTTTAAGGCATAGTAACCAGCCGACATGAAATAGTTTTCTTTGATCCAAACCTTCCAATCGAGCTGCACACTGATGCAAATGATTTGGGCTATGTGGCTACACTATTTCTAGAAGTTATCTTCAATTTACGTGCGGTAGCTTGTTATAGACATAGTACAAAATCATATGTGGAAAAATATCACAGTATCGAACTAGAAACTATTGTTAATCTTAAGAAATTACTTGCTTTGCTAATCTTCCTGGCATACAAAATATCTTCATCGGAGCTTATTTTCATAAATTTTGTACTTTTTCATCATAGAAGATAACGAACTCTTACGGCCACCTCATTCACATGTCTTTATTCAAATAAATGTACGGAACTAGCATTTTAGATCAGATAATGGGACGTGTTTATATCCACCCACGATGTAGTTGGTTTAGGTGATGTTACAATGCATTTTTGAAAAAATCTCTCAGAGAGAACCAAATACTTTCATGTAGCTCTACACCGCATTTTGAGTAATATGAGTGAAAAAAATGCTGTGTACGTGGTGTAGGTTGGTGTTACACCGCATGTTTAAGAAACGTCTCTATATGATAACTAATGGCAGTCGTTTCAGTTGAAAATTTCCTATACCCTGGCGCTGCCAGAGCTCGTGCGTATTTGAAAATGTTTTTAGCTTTGTCATTGAAATGCAAAGTTATTCGGACGCGAATTTCCAGTCATTATGTTTCTAACTGCAAGTTCTGCGACTAAAAATAAAATTATTTTGACCTTGCCCTTCAATCTCAGAACTTCCAGTTAAAAATATAATGTCTTAAAATCCGCAAGGAATTTAATAAATTTATTTTAATTTTGCATTTCAATGACAAAACTAATAACATTTTCAAAATCGCGCGAACTTTGGCAACGCCAGATGATTTTCAACTGAAACGACTGCAAATGGTTCTCTTTGAGAGTTTTCTCATAAAAGCGGTGTAACACCACCTACCCCAACTACACCTTGGGTGGCATATAGACACGTCCCAACGAAAAATACAATTGCTGAAGAAAACAAAGGACTAAAAGCTTTTTAGGTCATTTTTAAGAAAACAAACCCATTTGAGTTATAAACATAGTTGGAGTAAAGATTTTTGGAAAGCGTTCCGAAGTCTTCGAAAAGACTTATATGAACACTTAGTGTGAGCTAAGCTGAGCTGTGAAAATTAAAGAACAAGAGAGAAAACCATTAAATTTCTTGCCCCGCAACTTCCATTTGTTGGAATTGTTGCTTTTGTAACATAAGATCTATCTTCGATACACGTATTCAGCTGAATATAAAGTTGTGTCAGTAAAATTTCAAACTAGTTTTGAAATTCGAAAATAAAGTGGTGTTTGTAAAATCAGCTAGAGGACATATGCCGTTGTGTGTGTGTGGCTTACCCTCCTACTGTATCTCCTCTGTGGTGGTGAGTCAGAGAAAGAGTGGTTAAATAAGCCTTCCAGGAATTATTTTCTTTATTTCACAGAAATTTTAGTTCTTAGAAATTTCAGGAAAACTACAGCTGGCAACGATAAAAATTTTTACAGAGTGCAAGAAGGAAACGTTTTTTTCTTACATCTGCGGCTGGAGTGTGATGGTTATTCTGTTAAGTATAAGGATCAGCGAAAAAACAGAATTTTGATCGGCTCTCTACTGACCACTTTTGTAGAGTTCTTATTCAATTGCACGTGTCCTTTAGTAAAGCTCATGAAATTAGACAAAGGAATCTTCAATCTTCACAATTTTTCCTTCTTTGATCGGTTGTTTTGAAGGTGGCCTAGCTGCAAAGACAGATAAACCACCTTTCAGCTTTTTGTTTTCAGTTGGGCACAATCCGTTTTCGGAACGCAGTTCTTTATTGCATGAATGTACTAAAAAAATCCGACTTAATTTTAATGTCTTTAAAATCAAAACTAAAATCCCGTTGCAAACACAATCACAAAAAAAACTTCCCTCGAAAAGGAATATTTCACTCACAATATCTCTAAACAACAAACCAACAATATTTTTTTTCTTAACAACGCTTTCTAGGACGGATTCCGAAGCTTTTGAGACAACTTTTATTTTAATTCTTGATACTAAAACATCGTGTTTAAAATCATTAGGTATATAGTTACCAAAGTTTGTAAGACTTTATTACTAAAGTCTATCCATTAAGCGCTCAAAGCGCTCAAAGCATAGTTACATGAAGCAATCTTTTGAAGATATAATCAATGATAGACCAGTGGACGATAGGTTTGGTTAGATGTTGCTGCCATAATACGGAGACCGACAAACTTAGACCACAGATGGTCCATTGTGATACCACTGAGGGGATCTAGGGGATTAGTGAGTTGATCACCCTCTAATTGCCTCTAATCACCTGTTAGTCAAATCATTCAGAACTTTGTATGAAAAGGGAGAGACTTTTAGGGTTTTTGTAAGCTTCACCTACGCGAGTACTTCTTCTGTTAGCGAGCGCAGGGCGTGAACAATGGAGATGTTGGACTGTTTCCTCCTCCTCCTAGTCTATGCAGTTTCTACAAAAGACATTGGAGTAAACACCAAGTCTTTTGGGTTTGGAGTGTCTACCTATCAGGTACAGTGCCCTGTTAGGACACCTATGGTATAGAGCTTATATACAGACGATTTAGATTCAATAAGCTCTTTGAACGTTTTGACTCAACATATGGCCAAATTTGTTTAGTCATAACGCACGTATTCCTCTGCGTCCAACTAGTGCTCATCTTCTCAGAAGCTTCCTGCTTTAACAAAAGCTTACATGCAGCGATAGGTATACCTATGTTATTACTTTCAGGTCAGGTCGAAGAGAAGAAGTTGTTTCTTTTTTGGCGAGTTCGTCTGCCATGCAGTTGCCTGGTATGTCTCTGTGACCCGGCACCCATGAGAGATGAATGTTGAACTGTTCTGACATCTGCTTTAGAGACTGGTGACAGTTTGCCTGTAAAGTTTCCGAATCCAGGGTCCAGGCACTGGGTTATTGATGGATTCGGTGGCCACTGCATAGAGCAACGGTATAGAGATGCAAGCTAATGTGTGCGTTTGGGTTGAAGGCACTTTACATTGAGTCGCATTCTGATGATGCGTTTCACTTTGAATTCTATTTTATGGCAGATCACATCTTGTCTTTGTTAGACGCTGCTGGGGGGCTCTTGATAAAAATCCTACGATAAATTATTGGCCATTCTGGTACGATTGATTTTTAGTTCGTTTAATAGTTTTGGATTAGGTACAATTGCATTGTGAGTTAGAATTATTGAAAACCTTTCATTCGTATAATGAGTTTCAGTAAATTCAGTTTCCAGATGTCAGTCACGTTGAGGAGACTGTGTGCTTGACCTTAGCTTGGGTGCTGTAAAATGTTTTGCTGCCGATGTACGTTACAGCCACTCTAACTCTTGTCTGATCCTTAAAATCCAATACATTCACCAGATAGCCGTTGAGCTAAATTTACAATTTCACCAAATTCTTTTGAAAACCCCAAAGGGTCAATCAGTATTACCTCAGCAATCATTAAATTGCAGATAATGTAACTGGCAATGAATGAGTAAATTGACTATTTTCATTGATTGCATCATTTTCATTTGGTGCCAGTCACCATACTGTCGATACTTCTTGGCTTGAAGAAACGTCAAGCCAATGGCCATCAAAGTCATAAGCAGCGGTGAGCATGACTTCGACAAGGAGTCATTATGGCCGTGATTATTATTATTGTACACCTATGCCATAAAACATCATTCACATTGACACATTTTCCCGATTTTGACATTTATTGCAACCGACACCGTGTATAAGGTATGCAAACCGAATAACGCCGACTATAAATACTATTCTGAGTCGACAACTTAATCAATCGGTGTCATTGTGTCATGATTATTCGCAGATTTGTGTTCAAAGAGAATTTCACCAAGTGTAGCATATTGGCAACATCTTAGAGGATAATACAAAAAACAACTCACCATCGTTATTCGACCGACTTCCTTCTTGTTCTCATTTGTACTGGAGATTTTTTGAGCCGGATTGTTTGGTCATTTGAGAGGCTAGATATACAAGGATGACAGTCAGTTGACGCATAAACTCACAGAAGTCATTAGGGTCTCATCCTTTTCGTAAAGAGGCTTGCATTTTTCAAACTACTCAATAAAAGCTAAAATTAAAAGCAAGACTGCGATAGGTCTACACTGAAAGGCGGTATTTAAATGTTTGTATTCGTAGCTGTACCTGTGTAGTCATTGGCACCACTTTAGCATCACGTCTCTCTGGAGTCGCGTCGGCGCGGTGTCGCTATGACCTGTGATTGCGATATCTTATCAGACGTTGAATACTTCCTTCCCCAACGTCTGTCAACTTTTACAACACCTTATCGAAAATCAAATGTCCAACGATCTCCTTAATAATTATCGTGAAGAAATTCCCCTCATTCACTTAGTGCCAAACATTTTATAAATGTTGAGTTTTTGAAAAACTTCAGTGCCATTCTCTTGTCATAACTCTGCAACAACTGTATGAAATACTCACGAAAGCGACTTCCTTTTCCATTTGTCTCCTTTGCCAGAGCCTCACCTTAATAACGCTACATAATTGTAAAACGTGAGATTTTCCAAATTGATTCGGCGGCGCGGCGCGGCGTTATGAGACTCTCAAAACTCAAAGAGTGATGCGACTACAAAAAAAAAGCGCGATTCTAATGTAAGGCGCGTAATTTTTCTACACCATACTGCGGTGCGAGTTGATTTATTTCCGACTTTATAGCTCCATGATCTTTGTATAGTGTTGTGCGGCACTTCTGTTGATCATGTGCATTGCGCAATAGCTTAAAGTCCTAACTCTTTACGAAACAAGCCTGGCCCAAAGCGCGGCTGCTTGTTATATACCTTTACTTGGGGAAACATATGGACTGCGCCAAAGGTTATCATTTGGGCTGCTTGATTGGAGTCAAAGAGGTGAGAATTTATTATTGAAGTTTAGGCCGAGTATAAGGAAGAGGAGAGAGAGGTGTACGGGTACACTTTAAACTGTGTGAAGCCGACTTTGTATGGAAAAACTGTATGGATGTATGGATGTAGTTGTATAGTTGTGGTGGCGATAATTACCTCATTTGGAACGAATAATTGAAGTGGAGGTGCGAATTACCGATTGTGTAATTTCGATTTCGATGATTTTCCGACTTCGATATGGGCGGGTGTTATAAAATTTATTGGTTTGGATTAGCTTTTTGGAGGTAAGCAAGGTGAGTGTACATTTGAACTACTAGCATTTGTGTCTTTGGTAACGTGGGTAAGATGTTGTTTGGAAGTTTTCTTGATTCCATTTGTTAAAAGTGAAGTGCCTGAATGCTTGGCTTGGCTTACTGTGGAGTGGGTAGACGCTTAGTATACACATTCACATACGTTCTCTCCTTTTGGAGGTTTGATTGAACGATGACTGTGTCGTAGGTCAAGGGGGATTGTGTGGTTGTTGAACAAAGCATTAAGCAGTTGCTGGGTTTCTCGAGAAAAATTCTAAGAATGTTTGTGTGGCTCTCTGGAAATACTCTTTGGTCTGACTTGCAGGCTTTGAGATCAAAATTTGACTTCAGTTTGGCACACCGCGGGCCCCCTCAGCCAGGAGTGGTGGAATTTCAGAATAAGGGGATTAGTGGGTTATTTTTTTTATGAATACGTTAACCAAGTAGTTGCAAAAGCCATTTTTCCAGAATTTTTTACTTATTTGACCAGTTTTTAGAACGCCATAAAACATTATGACGACGACGACGACGACGACATTCTAGGGGGTGGATGGGTGGCGCTTAGGCGGAAAACAAGATCATGGCTTAGCTTTATCATGGCCTGCGGCCAATAGCAGTCGATCTTGTTTTCCAACCATTCAAGGTAAACCATGATAAATATTGAAAAACTTATCAACGAACATGAAAAAAACAGTTAGAAGTCTTACAACATTTACACATTTTGTCCGACTGCGTTTTCAGAATGGGGTAATAAGTTACCACACGTAGCCGTTATGTGGAGAGTGGAGTGGCCGTAAAGGGTTAAATGACGAGATGATTATGAATATGTTCAAGCTTAAGGAACTGCGATCCACACTGGTGTCCTACGAGCTACGACACCTCATGGTTTATTTTTTTGGTTTCCTTCGTTCAAGTTCTAGTTCATGGTCTTGACTAAAACAGATTTTTTTTATTCACTTCGGATGATACAATAAAAAGTTCTGCTGCCCACGCAGACGCATCTTCTTTCCGAGGTATTGCCGTATTCGATGTCGCAAAGGCGGAGTTTTGAATATTTTTTCAAAAAAGTTTCATTAACTGTTTATGAAATGAACTGTGAAAAGTTTGAGTAAAATGGGCAGTTTTTTTTAGACATTGAAACCCAACTAACCTCTTCAGCAAATTAAAAAACAGAATTTAAATGCATGTCCATGTCCACCTATACGTTACCCAGTAACTGCGACCACGAGTAATCCCAATCTTATAGTGTATCCATCTGTCACATAAGCTCTTATCTAATTCAGGATAATCTAAACGGCTCCCAACACGACCATGAATTCCAGCAATTTAATTCATTTAGCTTTTTCACAACCATCCAATCTGAACAAGGATTCAGACTTCGGAGATCCACCTTAGGACGATTAAAGGATATGCACTCATGCAGGTAACTGCACACATCGATTTGAAGCCAAGGAGCCGTGAAACTAATTAAAAGATGTCACATAAAAACGAATTGACCTCGTTTGGAGCAGATTCCTCCTTTCGCAATGTTTCAGTTTTATGGTTCAAAGGGTTTTTCTTTTGCGTTTGTGTTCGCGTTCTTTTGTGAGATTATGGTCCAAGCAATTAGCTAATTGATTTTAATGTCACAACTCACAAGCATTCACATGGCCACTTGCGTAACGAGAACAATGCCATTTGCCAAGTTTAACTCACTCCAACCGTTCTCTCAGCACAGTGCACCAGCACAAAGGACGAATGATTGATGCGCTTTGCATAAGAAACCGAAATTCAAATGCCAAAATGCTACAGAAACGCATTCTCAGATATTTCAGAAGTTTTTTGTTCGTGTGCCAAGGAACATGACAACATGACTGCGATGATGGGCATCACACCAAAATGCGGACATAAATTCGTAAGCCGAGATTGTGATTGCTCTTCGGATGCTTCGGATGCTGTCGACCATTGTATTCAAATTTTATGTGCGGATAAGTTCTTGAGTAATGGTCGCTTTGTCATCATCAGGAACATCATCCTCGGCGTCATCACCATCGTCGGTCGTCGCTTGTCTTCTGAGGATACTTCTTATTCTTCATATTATATTCCTGTTTGGTCGTTCCACTTGTCCAGTCGTTTGACATGAACGCTCATTTTGCGTGGAGAATTACCCCGAAATGGGATTGTGAATCTGTGAATCGGCGGTTCTTTGATGTTTGCCAGCCGCTATGACAGTTGCGCATTCGCACTTTAATACCATGGCAAATGCGAAAATTCCTTCAGGCCACAACAAATTGGAGTGGGTTGTCCGAAAATTGTGGATTTAGTGGGCATCTTTTTTTTTGCCATGGTTTGTTACCTTGTTTTGCCTTTGCTTTGCATATCACGGAGTGGAAATTGAGAAATAAGATTTTATGGTTTCACTTGAAGCGGATATACCACACACTGAGTGATTGAAGAGCGTGCATGCTTCATTGCTGACCTCAATGGAACTTTTATTAAGAATTTGAATTGGAAATGCTAATCAACAAATTATGATTCTCTTTTTTTTTGTGAATGAAAGTTTTCTTCTTTTGTTAGCATTGATTATTAAGATTTTAGTTGGGGGTCCTTTGATCATGGGTTCTTAAGTTTCCATGTTTCGAAACACTCCAATTTGTATCATAAGCCGAGTTCACACTGTACAATTAGTTGGACAGACTTTGGCTTGAACGACCAATGTTTGATAATGTGAACTCTCAGATGACCCCTTGTCCAACTTGGTGGATGTGTTTTCAAAAATTTTTGAAAACTTTGAAGTTGGATGGAGCGGAGGAACATATGACATAAAGTTGGACGACAAATCTGATAAGTCTGATTGCAAACTAAATCCGACCATCCAACATCCATCAAACGAAGTCTGTCCAACTAATTGTACAGTGTGAACTCGGAAATATATATATTTATATATCCACGTATAGGGACGTGTTGAAGATAACTTCATGTAAATGTTGTACGAGGCTCCGTTTCAAATGGTTAATTCTTTCCGAATTTTGAGTCACTTTTTCGAGCATTTCGGGCTGTATTCCACAAATAACGAGTGTTACGACATCCTGTAGGATAAGAAATGATGAAGAGGAGAGAAAGTGCATTGCTCTTTTTTTATATGCTCTTGGCGGCCAACTCACATAGCCATTTCGAGAGATAAGCTGCTCACAAATTTATCCTACAACATGTTCATTGTTTTACGAGCTCTGTTGTATACCTATGTGGTAACGTCTTGATGAAACCACACGTCGACCAAGATCAACTTAGCCAACTGGTCCAAAAAAGTCTAGTATCAGAGCTCGATATCGTTCGCCGTAGCGTCTCTCACACGGTTGTCTTTGAAGAAAAATAGACCAATGATGCCACCAGCCCATAAATGTCATTGCATGTCGGTAATTCCTATATGGCATGTGGCTGTTTATCAATCCAGATGCCAGATGCGACAGTTTCGCGTATTTACGTATCCGTTGAGCCAGAAATGTGCCTCGTCGCTGAACATAACTTTCGATAAAACAGCGGATTTTTATGGAGTTGTTCACATTCACCAAAAGTTAGACTTTGTGGTAAGTCATTGGTTTCAGTTTTTGCAGAAGTTGAATTTTATAGGCTTACAAGCCCAAATCGATGCGTAAAATTTTACATGTCGTTCAGTAATACATTCCCAATTCCTGAGAACTGCGACGAATTGACATTTAACGATTCTCACCAACACTGGACAGTACGACTACAAATGCGAGTCGATGGTTTAATGTCCAAAAAAGTAAATTTAAATGGTAAATGTAAATGGGTAGGGTGGCGCAACATCAGAGAGACGAATCCCAGGCCCTAGCGCATATCTCACAGCCATTGCCTTTGTGAGGGAGTGGATGAGGCCTATAATTGTCTGCCAATTCCGAAGGGCAAATCGAAAAACCGTTTACATGCAATGAATTTACTAACGGACGACTTGCCAATTCCTCGCGAAGAGCGATAAGCGTGAAAAATATTTCTGCCTCTGTTGGGATTCGATCCACGAACCTCCCGGTTAACAGGCAGACATGCTTATACCATCACGACAAGGGTCTTTGGTGATAATAGCTGATTCCCTTTGACCTTGATCATCCTAGCCCTGCTTTACGGTATGTACCCTATCGAAAGTTGATAAGGAAACCCTTGGTCGTTTCGAAACAAAAATTTTCCGAATGATCTTTGGTCCCGTATTGGAAGACTATGTGTGGAGACGAAGATAAAACAACGAGCTGTATGAGCTGACCGCGAAATGGGTATACCCAGAAGAGTAGGTTCACATCGCGAGGCTACGATAGTTGGGCCATGTAGAGCGGATAGACCCAAACGCTCCGGCTCGACGGGTTTTCGAAAGCACATTGCAGGGAAATCGCGGAAGGGGAGCACCTCTTCTTAGGTGGCAAAATCAAGTGGGAGAAGACCTCAACCGAGTTAGAGTGCAGAACTGGAGAGAGTTTGCTCGAAATCGAAGTCGGTATCGAAGGATGTTGGTTAAGGCCCAGCTTCACCCCGAACTGTAACGCCCACCTAAGTAAGTAAGTAAGTTGATTCACTTGGTCGATCACGACGACATTAATAGGGTCGCAATAAATCACAGAAATTTTCAATCATTACCAATTCTTTAGGTCTTTCCATGATGAAATGGCAGAATATACTAAAAGGTTTTTAACTTTGACAAATGACGTTTGGACGCCATTATACTAACTAGTCCAGCCAACCTGAAAAACTTAGAACTAAAAACTCGCTCATAATCGCTTGAAAAAAACCAATTCGGATATCTATTCAAAATGGCAACCGCACTTCTTCTTGAAAATACTCGACTTCACGTCAATCTTCCGACCTTCCGAGACATCTCAGAACAATTTAAATGAATTTGGTTTAAAGGCTTAAGATAAAACCGAAACAATCGAAAAAAAACTGTGCCATCTTTCTCTTTCTTTCGATAGTGTAATGGTTGTCTCGATGTCTCCGTCTAACAGCACCTGGCACAGATTGTAAAACATATTCGGTCTTTCTGACGTGCTAGAGTATCTGATAATTTTTTCTTTTTATTAACACATTGACTGCCAAGCCAATTTTCGGTATATTTCACTGGGTGCCAATAACTTTTTTTGCTATTTTGTAAATTTTTATTACATTAATATATATTTGTGTTGTCCTGGGAAATCTCAAGCTTTTCTTAGTCAGCTTGAGAGGCCAAGGGCGGATAGTTTCTACTTAATTCAATGTAAATTTTTTTCAAAATAGTTCGATGCAGTATTTGCAAACACCTCTGATTCAAAAATCGCTTAATAGATCAGTTTAAGATGTAACCTTAACCATTATCAGCTCACCTTAAGGCAAAATGACAGTCAGTTTTTGCATAATTTTAGCTTATGGTAACTACTGTATTCAAAACTTACACACTTTATATTGCATAACAATTCAACAGTTAAATTGTTCCTGTCTTCAAATAATTTCCAGTTGGTCGATTTCTGAAGAAGTTGAAGACAAAAAAGAACAAAGAAAGCATCGAACTCGCATAAGAAGCTTTTTCCCGAAACCACAAAAGAAACCTTTTTAAAGCGATAACCGCAAAGAAGAAGCATTTTGCTGCTCTGGCCCTCGCTCATACACAACATAACTACAATGTCGACTGCCCTAATGATGAACACAATATACCCTTCGTGTGCAGCTGATTAAATGGGACATCATGAGCAACCGACCTTTGGCGCGACGAATGGATGGTAGGTGGGTTTTTGGGTACAACCCCAAACTCTAAAATAAAAAGAAGAAAAAGAAAACTGAAACCGATTTCACCACTCAATCGAAATCCCTGGAACAGAATCGCTAAAGCCAGTCGTTCACTTCTCCCATTCGCATGACTGAACGACTGCGGGTTCTTTTACCCATCGGCACTTTGTGGTAATTTCTTTCCATTGAATCCGCCAGAGACGCAATAACGAACCAGTAGAGTATAGCCCAGCGAAAGGATGGAAACGAAATAAATTAAAACTTTCTCCTGTCCAAAAAGAAGACTTCAAAAGGACCAAGTGAAAAGTCAATACACACTGGTAAATTCATACAAACAAAGGACCAGCAAAGGACCGGACCAAGTGCGAGCTCTGGACAAAGTTTTAATAAAATCATGTGTGTTCTATAGATAGATGCACGCAACTGAAATGGACGACATTGACAGGAAGTTGGCGATAGGTTTGCGTTCCTTAAAAAGTTGAATGTCCTTTTGAGAGTTGAAAAGTACACTCTCGAAAGAAGTTCAAGTGATTTCGAAGAAATTTTAAATTCTTCAGTCAAAGGGATGCAAATCGGGTCAAACCCAACCAATTCAGAATCTTGCTCTCAAACAGGGTCCAGAAAAGGAAAGTCACTTTTTGTCAGTAGCCACCAAACATGTCATTCCAATAGGAAGTCATCGAATGTCACTAGCAACACAGAAACCCATAAACATCTCAAGCTATAATCGGTAGGTCTAGGTAGACTTTTAGAGCAAAAATTAAAGTGACTAGTCAGAGCGTCAATTAACAAATCTGATCGTTTATAGAGTCATCATGAGTAATTCTTATCAGGACTTTTTACATGTCAAACTGACTAAGAACAAAAATATTCTCCATAATCCTGTCGATCCCTTGGCGATCGTCAACTCATCGTTTAAGTGCACCCTGCACCAGCTAACCAAATGTACCAAGCAGCTCAGGCATCAGGCTGTTTTGAGGGACACGACCTAATGAGCACCGCCACTGAAATGAGTCGCGACGTAAAGTGTCCATTAGTTCATCGACATAATGATCTCGAAAGCCATTCATTGGGTTATTTATTTCAGTAGGCTTAATTAAGCGCGCACCTCCGCCTTGGGTATTCGAGATAGGATGAAGTAGATACATTGCGGCAGGGATATCTATCTATATCTTTGGTCTGATGAAGGTGAAGTCATATTTTAACAGACGGTGTCCAAAGATAGCAACAGATGATCTGCTGTGTCAGAAACTCACTCAGAATCGATAAATTTTAACACTTTATGGGGACTTTTGTGAGGCTTGGTGGTGGTGATATCCTTGTAATCGGCTGTTGAGAGGCAGTTATCGACATTTTAAACAGGTATTGCGTAAAGAGTATGCGGTGAGATGGTATGTAAAGAAGTCATGGCTGAAATATGTTATGGCTTCGGGGAAAAGTTTGCCCTGCGTCTTTGGTTTGTATACTTCATTTCGACCTGTAGTCTTAAAAAGGTAGTTTTTTTGTGTTTGCATCTTTGAGGTAAGTAAAGAGTGAGAGTAGCGGAAGTCATACAAAATACACCAACTCGGGGAGTATAACAGTGGCGACGTCAATAAAAATGGAAGCACAAACTTAAAGTGACTGCTTGAGCGCACAATAGTGACAAATCAGGATTTCCAAGCAAATTAGTCTCGAGACACATTGCAATTACTTTCAGTTCCCTTTCATGTGAAATTACTGTTAATCAGAAGATGATGGTAATCTTTAATGTCCTTTTGTGAGTTACCTGCATCGTGAGATTACGATGGCCTGGATATGTAAAGCAAATGGACATCAACGCTCCTGCTCGATATTTTTTCGAAAACACATTGCAAAATAGAAGAAGACCTCAATCGACTTAGAGTGCAAAACTGGAGAGAGCTCGCCCGAAATCGAAGTCGCTATAGAAGGATGTTGGTTGAGGCCCATGTTCACTTTGAACTGTTATAGATTGTGCACGCATATACCTCAGGACTAAGCTCAAAATCCCAATATCAAGGACCAACAAATAAGCAATGAAAGTGCATTCCGAACCATACAAATAGAAAACTGTGAATTGTGTCCACTGTGGGTGGGTGAAATTGAAATCCTTGATGGTATATTACGGTTAAACTTCAGTTCAAGTTCTTTCTCTGGTCATTGGTCGCATAAAGTGCACACAGACAGCAGACACTCAAATTCAGAAACCCTCCGCAAGAAAGCAAAAAAGTTAGAGAACAAAAAAAATGTGTTGCAAGGAGCTGCCTTAGAGAAAGGACACTGCATCCGCAAAGCTGATGTTCTTAGATTGCACAAGTGGGTTCTTTTAGCTGAAGTGCTTTCATATACATTGTCTTTCTCGGCAAAGTCCGGCCACAAGAATGTCCGGCGAACTTATTTATTCGCATTTTGTAAAGTTTTAATGGTTTGTTGGTCTTCGAAGCTGACTCACCCTCAGAATGCCTCTAACACCAACCCACAGATCTTTGTTTCACTATTGTATATTGTGTCTGTCCATTCCGCCCCGAGTGAGAGCATCGCCGGACTTAACGAAGGGCGTTGCCTTCTTTATCGTTGTTGCAGTGGTGCAGGGCCTCAATTCCAGAGCACCTGGAACGTGTGTCTCAACATACACGTCATAGTATAAAGCACCTACGTGCTTTATTGTCCTAAGCATCCAAAGAGAGTTATTACCATTGCAAAAATCTTCGCATCAACTACAAATCCTGCCACTGCAAGGATGAAACCATGTGTAGAAGGATACATGTTGCATGAGCCCAAATGGAGTTAATTAAAAATGAAGTCGGATCGACAAAAGACATTAAGTATAAGAAAAAAAAACCAATCCGAATGGACCTAACTACATTTCTTATAGTTTTGAAAATTTCGTTTCTTTTAGGGAAAGTTTTTCAATTAATTTTTACATTCATTGTGCGCGGAGGGATACAAACACAATGATAATAACTATAAGAATTTCTCAAATGAAAATTTAATTCTTTTTCTTATCTCACTTTTTTGTTCCTTTTCGACTGATGCTGGAGGAGGCGTGTTGTCCTTAAAGTGAAACTCAATGTTGTTGTTTCTCACCTTCACAATCTCCATTAAATCTTCATCAAGGATAAATTATGAGCACAAAAGGGAAAACAGAAAAAGAAGAGAGAAAACTAAGTAGGATACAGGGTAATGGACAAAAAAAAATTTTGTAAGAAGAAAAAGTGAGAAGAGAAAAGAAAAAGAAAGAAGGATACCTTTTAAAGCTGTGGCCGATAAGAGGGGTTGGCATCTTGTGTTAAGGATGATGGAAGCTTAGTGGGTGTTTTGTTCTAATAAACTTGAATTTTTGTTTTGTTTTTGTTTGGGTTTTGTGTTGTTTGATTAAAGAGTGTGATTTGAGCAAAATATTGTTGCAAATACTTGCGGATATCGATCTGGGAAATTGTGCAATTTATTATGAAGTGGGGTAAGGAAGTTGTTTGTTTTGAATTGAATAGGGACAAATTGAGTTGAAGAAGCAATCACGTTTAAGTTTATTCACTCGAAAAAGTTGTGACGAGTTTCCTTTCCTTTGCACAAAGTTTGAATGTCAAACAAGGAACGACAAATGTTTTAGGGTAGAATTATGTTCAAGAAAATTTTGGGTAGGTATAAGGTTCCCAATTTCTTTTCGCTAATTTTCTTCGCGAAAATCGAAATTCTATGAGGCGCGAATATTACTACGCAGCTGTTAAAATTTCAAATGTATGAGCTTGCAACGTTTTTACCATAAACAATTCCTATTCCCATACAGAACAATACGAGTATGACTCAGATACACAATGGGTGACTAAGCAAAGTCGTCATGTTATAATACAACTACATGAATGGATTCCTGGCTAGTGTCAACACCAACTCCAACAGCCCTGAAGCTGCATTGTATTAAGTACCTACGTTGAGGAATTAAGTAAACAGAAGTTGTTTATGCTCAAATGGTCCAGGAATATTTGTAATGTTCACATAAATAAGACCAAATTCTTAAATGACCAAAAAGCTTGGCATAAATTTCTATTGTATCCAAAATGAAATAAAAATGGTTGGTCCTTTGTGAAGAACATTAAGAACTCCACCGCGTTATCGGTCCCAACGCTTGTCTTCACTGACTCTTCGTATGTCTGCTCCATCGACAAAATTCATTTATTGGCACCCAAGTTTGGTGCTAACTCAACACTCAGTATATTAACCCCTACACAGCTTGAGATTGTGGATTCTGCAATGTAGCCGATTTTTTTCGAATACCTTCTGTTGCGCGAGTCCTCAAAGATTTCAATACACATAAGTCTGCTGGTCCAGATGGTATCCCCGCATGCCATTATTCTGAAGAAGTATTCTTCCACGCTGGTATAAGACCACTGAGTAAGCTTTTCTATTCTTCACAACACGTCTCGTCTGTGCCGAGATTATACAAATTTCACTTTCCCGGGAGTGAGTGAACTGAGTCACTTTACATTGAAAATCGATTTAGCTAGAGGAATTCAGTGAGTGAGTTAGTGCAATTGGCTGTTAGATTACTCACTTAGCATTTAAGCAAAGACTCTACTCACTCACTCCCTGAATTAGCTA
This sequence comes from Melanostoma scalare, assembly GCA_949752695.1. Classification (NCBI taxonomy): domain Eukaryota; kingdom Metazoa; phylum Arthropoda; class Insecta; order Diptera; family Syrphidae; genus Melanostoma; species Melanostoma scalare. The sequence continues at coordinate 3,840,468 of OX456985.1, forward strand.
AATCTAGGCACTGGCACCAGTACAGTGGTTCGTGGTTCGAATCCAAACAGAAGCAAAAATGTTTTTCCACGGGTATCGCCTTTCGCGAGGAATTGGCTAGTCCTCCATTAGTACCTAAATTCACTGCTATGAAAAGCGTTTTCTCCATTACCCACCCGTTCGCAACCGGCAGAAGATTGTAGGTCCCCTCCATTCCCTCAAAAGGCACAGTCCTCCTCTCCTCGCTCCTCGCTCTGTTGCGCCACCCTAATTATTTATTTTATTTCTACCCAAGTGATCCATTTTGTCTCCGACTCTCTTCCATATCTTCATTAATATTCTCTTGTCTGAAACTTCTAATCCTCTCAGTTGTTTTGGTGACGATTCAACCATCAGTTTTTCATATTCGTTTTCAAATTCACGTCTCTCCTCTTCGGATGTGGTGCTAAAAAGGTTACGTATGGTAAGTTCGTTAGATTTTTACCTTGACAGCTCTGTTACATGGGGTAGTAAAAACCGAGTAGAATTCAGTGCTTCGGACACCCATTGCTGTCTTTTGCCATTTTCTATGAATGGTACCTTCATCCTAAGAACCGAAAAGCTGACAGTTCTTGGTATGTTTGTAAGCGATTATCTTCGTTAGGGTGACCACATATTTGAAGTCGACAAAAATGCTGCTAAATGCATGCTTTCTTGAGAAGATGCAGGAAATTCTTCACCCCTTCTGATCTGGCTTCTTTTACAAAGCCTACTCCCACACAAATCTAGAGTAGAATTCTCAATCTCATATCTGGCCAGGTGCTCCTCAGACCCTACGCCTAACATGATATTGATAAGGTACAAAGCAGTGTGTTAAGACTGATAGTTCAGTGATAGTTCAACTGTGGAATCGATTAAATCTGAACATCGTCGAAACGTTACCTGTCTCACTATCTTTTATCGCTTTTTTCAAAAACAGTGTTCTAGTGATATTGCCAGATGCATTTCTCCCCTGAAACAATTTAGCCGCAAGGAATGCTCATTAGTTTTACCTTGAGCCTAATTTCGGACTTACAGTCAAATACAGATTCACATTTTAGTCACACTATTTTCCTAGCATTACGATTCACAAAAATTCTAAAGCAAAGTGAGTTGATGTGTGCGCTAATTATAAAAAAAAAATTTCACTATAACAACTCAATACGGAGTTTTCTATTTGTCATACCCCACCAGTGGTAGGTTAGTTATATTTGCCAAAAAACATAAAGTCCAAGCTACATAATTTGATTATTAAAGCCTAATTTTTTTGTTTCAACGAGACAAAAACCATTCCTGTAGCTTTTTTCCAGCTTTGATGCCGATTGCACCTCCTCAGTAGTACGCCATATCCATCGAGGTCGTCCAAATTTTCAGCCTGGCTATGGCTATGGCTATGAGCGATTACCACAGCTTTACTTCTAAATGTCAACGCATCACACAATCAACTGCTATTGAATATTATATTCACCATATTCCTGATCAGGTCACGAAGTTTATCAATGAAGATTGGATTTGGTTAGAAAACCCGTGGATCAGCAAATTCGAAAGTATTTCCACGGTTATCATTGCACCAAAACTACATTAAACTACACTAATTGTAATTTAAGAGACAACGACGCGAGAAGCCTAAGCTTATCGTTATTTTTAAAATTGTGTCTTGTATAAATATTGGATTGCATACCGACACAAGTGCTTATACTGGCCATGCAACTTTTGACCCCAAAAACTATGTTATTAGCCTAGAAGTGTAACAATTGGTCACCAGGAAGTATAACCACAAGTTTATGAGTTCGAAATATCTGACAAAATGAGATAACTTCCTTCGAAAAGTCTTTTCCCTCAACCAGAACTTGCCATATGCCCACTATAGGCATTCAACAGAGACACAATCAAAACACCTTCTTACAGCTTGTTAAACGTCTAACCACTAAAAGATTCATTGTTTTAGGTTTTCTGATCACGTCGCATCGCTCCTTGCAAATGGCATTATTAATAGCATTCCATTGCGTCAATGAAAACCCAAACTTAAAAGAAACATCACACTAGAGGTGAGGACCAACACCACAATGCTGGACTGGACACTTATTAGGCTGTGTGTCTCTCCGGCTTGTGTCATTTTGAATTCTTCAAATAAATTCACCGCTTCAGGCGGCAGGTGTGATCATAATTTTGTTTGGAATGTTTTCTTGCCTCCCATTGTCTGTCCTTATACAACAGTGAACACACCAATAAAATTTGATCGCATTGTCAAGTGAAACATTGACACAAGTCTTTTCCTCTTCTTCCGAAATACTGACGCCCCGTTTAAATGGACAATAAATCATCATTAGCTGCCGAATGCTGCCGCGCGGCAGGCACTCTTTGTCAACCGACAGCACAATTAATTAGCGTTGACAGATGAAAAACCCCAGTTGGGAGGGTCAATCGATTTCATCGACATCTCGTGTCAACTGCTTCTAAGGTTCAGTCTTTAGGTTCTACGTTCTACCGTTTCTTTGGTCATAGCATCGACACGTTGTCTTTATACATATGATTTTTATTCAATGGGCTTAATTAATGAACAAAGACAACAACACCATTGCCCGTGCCGCGATATAGGTACGGTACCGTAAGCCATTCACTAGCTCTTCTTGTCTATTTGAAGCAAATGTGTGACCGTAGCTGACATCTGTTTGAAATGTCATCGATGGATTGTTTACACAACATCCCAATAAAAACTTATTTGATTGATGGATCACGAATTTGAAAATCGTGGTAGAAATTTTCTGAAATCTATACAAGAGGATAACTTTGAATTCTTTGAGGAATTCATTCTTGGCTTTGAACGCGTTTGCTTTGTGAATTTGTTCGGCCTGTAGGTAAGCCCATAGTGTCTACCTACCTACCTAATTAGAGCATCCATTCATTGGAAAGGTGAAATGTCGGTAATTTTGTGTTAATAGCGAGAGGAATTTATGAACCTTTTGATTAATTATTTGATACAAGGAATGTTGTACTGCGTTCGGAGCATCATTAGGACCATTTTCTGATTTAAAATATTTTATTCATTTCGCACCTCGTGGTATGCAAGAGTCGAAATATTGAAGATTTATGAAATGTGCTTTAATAAGAGGTAGAAAAATGTTTAAGTTGTTAAGAACATTTGCTGTATCGAGCTACGCAAATTCAAATTCAAATTCAAATAACTTTATTTTATAACTCACACAGTAAGATACAGTATCTCATTTAAAAGTTTAAGCTTCAAAGATAAATTATATAACATATTCAGTGTGTGTGTTACATTTACAAAATTTTAGTATTTCAATGAAAACCTAATGTATATGCATATGAATATAAATACAAAATTCACTTTGTTTCTTAAATAAAAAAAAGAAAAAAGAAACAACATCAGCTTTTAAGGGAAGCGAAATAAGAAAAAAGAAAGAAAAGAAAAGGGGGGGGGGGGGGGGGGGGAGATAAGAAGGAGAGGAAAAAGAAAAGGAAGGAAAAATGGATAGTAAGAAGGGGAAAATTTGAGAAGAGAAACTTAAAAGAAAGAAGAGAAAAAACTAAGAAAAAATATCGAATCATCAGCGAAGTGTTTCCAGGCGTTTTCTCAATTTATCTTTAAACAAGGCAGTGCTAGTTATTAACCTAATGGGTCGGGGGAGGAGATTCCATAGGCGTATCGCGTGGATAAAGAACTGTCGTTGAGAAATCAAACAATTATATCGTATTGGAATGAGATTAAGAGTTCTAATTGACTGAGTGAAACATATCCTGTTATATAGGTATTCTGGTTGACGTGTTTGGATTGTGTTGTGAAGCAATGTCAGTGTTTTCAGATTAAATAGATCTTGAAAGGTGAGTCCATATATTGATTTTGAAAACGCGGATATGTGGTCATACCTTCTTAGTCCAAAGATATATCGCGCTATGCTGTTATATGCCACTTTGAGCTTTTGCTTGTGCTCATAGTCGCAGTTGTTGAATATTTCACATCCAAAAAACATTATTGGTATAACTAGCGTCTTAGCTAAGACTAGTCTAGTCTTTAGGGGTGTAACTCTGTGTGTGGCCCAAAGTGTGTGGAGACCTGCATACACTCTACCTAAGGAGAACCTGATGTGATTGTTCCAAGAAAGTGTTCTATTGATCACTATACCAAGGTTTTTTGCAGAATCAACAAACTCAATACGACTGGTATTCATATATAAGCTTGGAAAATATGAGATATCAACCAGCTTCTTGGAAATAACCAAACACTTTGATTTGGATGGGTTGAGGTGGAGACCATTAGCTCTAGACCAATGTAAAATTCTGCCGAGATCTTCATTTACTTCATAAGCGGCGTTTTCCAAAAGGCCCAATTTAAAACTAACAAAGTACGTATACTTGCAGAGGCAGCACGACAGTTGATTCAAAAATTGTCTGGGTGAAACGAACTGTCCTGGGACTATTGAGGGGGACTATTCGGGAGACTTTTGACTACGTCACATTTTCCGAATTTAAGCAAAAATTTCTTTTAAATCCTGGTCGGTTAATGCAACGAACGAAGCTTCTTTTCGTAGAGCATTTTACGTTCTATTTCTTTAGAGGCTTGGGGGTTGGCAAGCAAAATGCTTTGAAATAGTTTTAAACGATGACATATTAATGAAAACAAAGTGGTTTTGCTATAGAACTATAACTCCTTACCATAGGTGGGGATGAGATTGAATAAAATGACATTATGCGTCCGACTTGTTGGTGAAAACTGCTTTTACCTTTAAGGATGGTTTTAAGTTGTGGTTGTTTAATGACCAGAATGAAAGTCAATTAAAAAAATAAAGCGGTAGGCGAAGCAATGTAGTGTAACGGTTGGCTTATTCTGTCGGTTGTTAAAAGGAAAAGCTCTGTTCCTATTCTAACAGTATTGTCAGTAGACATTAATTATTATTATCATTAAATTATGGTTGTAAAGGATATTACTAGTCCTAAATCTCCAAAGAAAAGTTCCTACCCAATGTAAATATTGTTTGTTGCTACTAAATAAATAAATGATGATGTATTACGGTAGGACTACGACGTTTCTACGGCTTTGTTGTGGTGATTTGAATGCAAAGTCAAATCACTATCATACCACAAAAAAAAATTCTTTTTAAAACACATCATTCACTTAATTCATTGTGGTACCCGTGGCGTAATGGTTAGCATGTCCACCTGCTAACCCTGAGGTTCGAGGTACGAATCCCAGCAGAGGCAAAAATGTTTTTCCACGGGTATCGCCTTTCGCGAGGAATTTCCAAGTCCTCCGTTAGTAAATTCATTGCCATTAAAAGCGCTTTCTCAAAAAACCGTTCTGAACCGGCAGAAAATTGTAGGTCTCCTCCATTCCCTTACAAGGGATGGTTGTGAGAAATGCGCTAAGCCCAAAAGCTCCTCGCTCTGTTGCGCCACCCTATTTATTTATTTATTCACTTCATTCCGAATGCACAAATATTGACTTGCAAGCGTTTGATATGTCAATTTTTGCTTTACCAATCTCTAAATGGAGCTGAAGCTTTCAGTTTTCCCCTCTCACTTTGGGCACTTCTGTTGTTTCAGCTTCGCATTCATTTATTCGTTTTTCTTCTTTCTTCGGAGAGGTGATGACGACGGGCAATGAACTTCTTTTTGAATCTCAACCTCAAAGCCGCCGTTCTGTCAGCACTTCCACTACTTAAAAAGTGAGCAGGTATAGGGGCTTTTGTCTAGTAAAATGTTGATATGACTCTTCCTACTTCTTATTAATCAAATTGTGAACTTGCCACAGTCTTTAATTATCTATAATCTTATACAAAACGGCTTACCTCCTCTAAGTCTTCCTTCCAGCAAAACCCTCACAAGTCACAACCCAGTTAATAACTCAGATAACTCATGTCAACTGGAGGCAGACCATACTTGTTTTGAATTATGAAGACAAATGCTTCGACTTATGAGTTCGAATCTCTAAATAGTAAATCTGTATTCGAAGTGTGCATTTAGTGCTTCTCCTTCATATATGTTCACTGCTGACCTGCGTATGACACCTGATACTCCAACCAAGCCCAACTTAACTCCAACTTAATCATTTCAAGGTAATATGCGTACATACAAAAAAAAAAAGAGATACACAAACAACCTCATGCCTATACTTAGCTATTCAAAAAATATCCATAAACTAATCAATCAGGTCGCATTAATAGGTCGTTAGGTTGATTAAGAAATATACGATGGCGGCAATTAAAATCCACTGGCTATCTTTTCTGCCCAAAAGGCGTCTTTTTTTCGTGTATATAATTAGCTACTTAACAATGCAAATTAACCCACAAATACCAGATCAGTGATCATAAATAAAGAATACTTCGAAGTAAATTTCATTTTTATTGAAAATTAGATACCAGAGATGAGATCTTTAGGCTCGTTCTCGCGTTGATCTATGCCCTGGTTGGTGCAGAGTTTTATAAATCCTCGCGTATACAATGCTGCAGCCAACCTATTCCCTGTAACTGTCGGCCTGTCAATTTAATTGTTTGTCCATTCGAACACACAGCGAATATTTTGACAGCAGGTGAAATAACTGAAAGGCACCGCATTGACTTTGGCCATATATGCCCAGGAATAGGCTGGTCGCTCAAAGCAAAGAAAAAAAAACCACTTCTGCAGTCAGCCCTTCGAACGACCGACTGACCATTCGGTCGACGCGACGAGACGACTGGTGGTATAGATAAGATAATAATATTTTTAGTTTTTATTTCCTTTCTTGAAATACTGGCAACTCAACGTTGCGTTGCCCGCACGTAGGTACTGAATTGGCTATGTGGACGATTGGATGAATAAAATATTGATACAGATTCCACCGATTCGATGCCGGAGAACGTCATCAACTGCGGACCATAACAATGAATAAGTAACAAAAAAAAAGTTTTTTCCTTTGGATACGTTCATTAAACTTGAAGGGCAGTTATGGGAAGAGCAAGTAGCATCAGTAAAGTCTTAGCGGACTGGGGCATTAATTCTGAGTTGTTGGATAATCAGGAGATCCCTAACGAATAGCGTATCGGTTTACTGTAGAAAATGTGCAAATGCTTTTCTGGTACATGTAAAACTATTCCATTTATTGAGAAAGAAGTTTAGTAAGATAAGAACAAAGTCCTTGAGAACAAACAGTACCTACCAATGCATTGAATATGATGAAGAATGCACCACACTATTTTGGATAGTTTCTTTAACTTTAATCACCTTTTCTAAATACACCTTAAATCTAAGAAGACTAATTAAAAACCAGTTTTTAAAGTCAAGTGATTTCAAATTGTCGTTAATGGAACCCAAAAATACCGTTTTGGAAAAAAAGAAGAGCTCGACTCGTTCAGTTGGTATTGTCATTATGTTTAAAGTAAAGATCCAGATAACCCCGTCAAAAAGGCAGCGGCACACAAGGTTCAAACACAATTCCGAAGAAATGAATAGAATGGCAGACCAAAACACTCCCGGTACAAATAAATGCAATGACTTCTGCATTAGGTTGACCTTAGACATGGAAGAATCCAAAACCAGGAAGTTTGCCGACGCATTTTGAGGTCAAAGTGACGGATCACTAGTGTGAAGGAATTAAGTGAGAGAGTTGTTATCAGTTCGAGATCTCAATGCTCGCTGCGTCGAAAAGGAAGAACAAGAAGACATTGTCATTGATGTAACTTATTTGAGTACATAGTTCTTTTACAACCATTGTTGCTGCACCGCAGAAATCCAAATTATAAAAATCGTCCAAACACTTGGTAATAAATTCGATTTTATTTCCTACAAGAATTCACAAATTATTAAAGTAGCCTTCGAGACATTTAAGCAGTATGTACTTACAAATGGTATTTTAATAAACACGAATGAGCAACAAAATTTACATTCCTAAACCAGTATACAAACGACCTATAATTTAATGTAAGTTAATGCTATTTTATAATTAAAATTACAGGATATATACCTTCAAGTTTTTCTATGAAATTTAATAAAAAAACACGAGCTCTTTTGTTGGTTAGGTTTAGTAGAATGAATTAGATAAGTGACATACTTAAACGATAGTGCCCTTTCATAAAAAAGAGACGAAAGTACTTAGTATAAAAGAAAATTAATAACTAAAAGACAGGTTGCCATTTCACTTACAAAGATAAGAAATATAAGAAAGTATTTAGTCAGAGATTCAAGAGGCTGGCTGACAACCATTATTCAAGAGTTGACAAATGCTCTCACTGAGGACCCTGGCAGACCTAGCAACAGTTCAGGTCTTGAGAAAGCTGTCTGAGATCAATGCAAATTCATCAGCGATTCATATAGCTGCAAATACAGATACTTCTCCCCATCCAGCTATTATTTGTAACGTAGCTCATAGCCATTTGGATAGCATACGACTTCGCTTGGAAGCAGATGCGTATGAGCCTAAATAGGCATGCAGTCGTATGTCATCGCTCTCCACAAAGTTATCAGCGCCAGATCCATCATTGGTTTTGGAATCATCTGTGAAAATTAGATACCAGTTCTTTCCAGAATCAGATTCTAGAGCGGACCAGTCCTGAACAGAAGAAAGTTGACTGTGTATTTTTGAAGCAGTATGAGCCATGGAATCATCATTTCGGACGCCATATTCATTAGACGTGAATAGGCTGCTTCTGAGTTCCAAAAACGTACAGTGTGAATTGTGTCAGGGACCATCACATCTCAAACAAGAAATGGTATTGAGAGTACACTCAACGATCTAGTATCAAGGGGAGGAAGGTTCAGGAGTGCGTCGAGAGCAGGTTCAAGAGGTTAATCCGAATCTAAATATGCTGAATGAATTGTAAAATGGTTATTCAATTAAATTTTTCAATTTTTCTTTATTTTTTTCAAATCATAAATTACAATATTATAGCAAAGAAATATAATTTATTAGAAAGCATGGCAACATGCCGTCTGCCGTGAAGAAATTAAAGAAAGAAATAAAATGGCTATATCCTTCTTAAACTAAATTAATAAAATAAAATGATTTCGCAACAGATCGGAAAGACTTATGGCCTAGAGCATTTCTATAACTTTTTGCTGATTCCGAATAACTAATCAGGAGATCGATGAATTTACAATCCGAGGAATTGCCTTTCCCTCGCGCCTCATGAAAAAAACATTTTTTGTTTTCTGTGGATTCGAACTTTGAACCTCCCACGCCACATGCATATATGTATATCCATTACGTCATGGGCACCATTTAAACAAGATTGTTAAACAGTAAAATGTCATCGAACGTGGTGCGATTTAGTTGAAAAATCTATTGCTTATTTTCATTATAAAACACAATTGAATGCATTTTCAATGATTTAAAATTATTGTTGGAAGTTATAAGAGTGGAGTCCGTTTTTCAATATGAAATGGAACTCAATCCAGGTGTTGAAGGATGTTATTCACACCAGGAAATTTTTGGTATCAGCGAAAGGAATTTGGTTGAAGACATTCCTCTTCCAGATCGGGTGCTGGAGTTTGAGCTCCCCCTTGACTTGTCCAAACACGTGAACCACCCTAGGCATCAAGCAGTTTCCTGCTACGCATACGTCCTCATATCAGTATTTTCAAAGTTCCGCTTCTGAACCCATGAAGAGTTCTATGCTCTTAGACTGTCGGCAGGTTGTTCGACCAGTTTGGTTGGATTTCATCTTACATCATCACGCCCAAACGATCTGAGCTCTGATTGCTATGAGCCGATTCCTGAAACTTTAAGAGTTTGTACGTGAGCGGGTACGTATTCCTCCGTGGAATAAGTCGAGCCCAACCGTTTATATATAAAAACTATAGAAGCATCACGCATTTATCGCCAACCTGTCGTTCGGGGGCAACATCCATGTGAACCTATTCCTGGCCAAGATAAAGATTGGCCCTTGCAAAAGGACGACCACGTTACCACGTCTGGAACTTTGCGGTGCCTTAGTTCTAGCATAGCTGATACGGTTCACAATGGATATTCTGGCAATTCCAATAACGCTAGTTTTTTCATTTACCGATTCAATGATTACGTAAGCATAGGTCCAATAAGCTCCATCGAATTGGACGATGTTTGTGTCGACTCGTAAATCGGACATATAACGCCTTGTGGACAAGAATGGCTGGAGACACGTCGCGACTGAACCCAATCCAGCAGATCTGGCTTCCTGATGAGTATTTCCCGCAGCAATAAACGCCAATTGCACTACAGCACTGTGGTGGAGTTAGTCACAGTTTATCGAAGGATCTTAGGAGTTTGATGGTGCTGAAAAACCAACAGAGATTAACACCAAGGAAGAACGAAGTCTGAAGACACTCACCAATCAAGTCGATGATAGCGACTGCATCGTCCTGATCATTTATTTATTCATTTAACATCTTCAATTAGACTACCAAAATAAAAACAAAAAGATAATAAGTAAAAAGTTGGTTATATACCTACGTCCACAACTTTTCGACACTCCTTAAAGTTCTAAGAATAATTGCCATATACCGCAAATCTTCCGGATACAGAAGCTTCGGACCATTATAATCAATTGAGGCAGCTCACACGCTCACGGTCAAAGCATCACAGAAGGAAACATTTCAGAAGGAAATGCAACGATTGGCGCAAGGCTAATGCGTTTCGAACTACCAGAAAGCTTTCAATAGTTTTATCGACGTTGAAGCATGTTACAACTAAAATAATAAAACAGTAGATTAGTTGTTGGTGAAATACATCAATCTTAGGATGAATTCCACAAATCTAAATGAGATACAATACAAAAAAATAGACTTCTTCATTATGATTTCCAAATGCACCAAGTCATGTGATTAATAAAATATGGAATTCTAGAACAAACGATTTGGTCATCGGAAATTTTAATAAACCTTTTCCCTATAGTTTTTGGTACAACAAACCAAGTCTGAAACAGCAGGATAATGACTTGCAATCGAAACATTCGTTAAACTTTAATATGAAACACTTGTACACAGTTTTGAAAAAAAAAATTCACTAAGCTTGAAACTTTCAAATCACTTTGGCTCATTTGCCCGATACAAAACCTTATAACCGAGTCCAAACCAGTGACCAGTCGTGTTCCTTCATTCCATTTTAAATGAAACAAAAATACCTATTTGGCTAGACATAGTCCTGCACCTGTGCACAATCAGCATGCACAGCATGTTTGTGGTCCTGTATAGCTAGTATTGTTTATGGTTATAGTCGTCGTGTCTCGGCATGCATTATTGAAATGCATTAGACAAATAAAGTGAACCCTACACTCGTCTACCCTCATAGGGCAGTATGACTATGGCCATCGAAGGCAATATCCTTGGGGGATACATTGCCACGAATTAATTTCATTTCCTTGAGCAAGTCCATATCCTTTATCCCATTACAAATACAATCTCTTCAAAATGTGCATGAACGCACAAAGCTCCTGCAATGCCTGGCCTCACCAGATCCTGCTCTCTGACCATTAGGCAAATATTCTCTATGCTGCCAGCCATTTAATTATATTAATCGAATTGACAAAGCTGCAGTGCATTATTAAAATAAATCCGAAGAACTAACAATATATTCAAGCTAAGTGTGAGATGAATCAGACATTTGGCCATGGTTGTATTGCAAATGTCTCACCATTGCCAAAAACATGAAGAGCTGCTTTGCTTTAGACTTTAGAGTCTCCATCCTCAAGACAATTATTATTAAATTTCCCAAATTGACTGAAACAATTCATTGGAAAATTCTATGGAGCAAGTAAAGCCACGTTTCACTCAAACAAATACACACACAAGACGCATTCGGAGTCGGGTTTTTGTTATCCTTTTGGTCTGTAGGTATACTGGGAACAATCAAATACTAATGCAAATGGACGTAGGTAAAGAGTAGGTATTTGTCGAAGGATGTAATCAGGAGCGGGTCTTTAGGAAATAACAAAACAGATGTTGGTTTGGCACAAATGTAGGTTTTTATTTTGAATTTCAAATGAGCAAAGCTATCTTGTGTCAAAAGTCTGGATAGAAAGTGAGGTAGGTACTTGTCACAGCACTGGCACCAAAAAGCAAATAAATAAGTAATGAGTTATTAAGAAGTGATCGATCGGATACGAGCTATGAACAACAAAAAATGCGTCTCGAACAACAGACAACGAGAAACGAACAACGATAAGCAAAAAACGAAAAAAAAAACAACGAACTACTAATTACGAAAACTGCGACCTACGAATTACGTAATGCAAAGTACGAACAGTCGAACAGCGATCTAAAAACTACGAAGCAAGAGGCTTGAACTACGAAATACGAACTATGATCTACGAACTGTGAACTACGAACTATGAACTACGAACTACAAACTACAAACTACGAACTATGAACTACGAAACACGAACTATGAACTACGAACCACAACCTTTCGAACTACGAACTACAATTTGCGAACTACGAACTACGAAATACGAATTACGAACTACGAACTGCGAACTACGAACTACGAGCTACGAGCTACGAACTACGAACGACGAACCACGAACTACGAACTACGAACTACGAGCTACGAGCTACGAACTACGAACTACGAACTACGAACTACGAACTACGAACTACGAACTACGAACTACGAACTACGAACTACGAACTACGAACTACGAACTACGAACTACGAACTACGAACTACGAACTACGAACTACGAACTACGAACTACGAACTACGAACTACGAACTACGAACTACGAACTACGAACTACGAACTACGAACTACGAACTACGATCTACAAACTACGAACTACAAACTACGAACTACAAACTACGAACTACGAACTACGAACTACAAACTACGAACTACGAACTACGAACTACGAACTGCAAACTTTTAGCAACGAACTATGAACTAAAATCTACTAATATCGAACTTCCAGTAACGAACAACGAAAACAAGCAGCGAACTGACACTTAGATAGTAGATGGAACTTAATATGCTGTCAGACGAGAGATGCCTAAGAGCACGGCCAAGTGCTGAGCGGTAAAGACAAAATTGAAACCAAACGGAAAACTAAGCCAAAGTGTACGTTCGCCTGTCTCACCTCAGTCACATTCATTCATATAATAAATAAATAGGATGGCGCTACAGAGCGAGGAGCCCCTGAACTAGCGCATTTCTCACAACCATCCCTTGTGAGGGAATGGAACAGATTCATTCATATACAGATAAGAAAAACTACCTTTTTTTGGAAAAGTGATGTGAAAGTTCATCTCATGTATCCTGCTTGTCATACAGACTTTGAGAAGTGTATTGTGTCCGAATAGGCTTCTCTGCGTCATCTATTTAATACCATTATACACTTTCTCTGAACAGGAACAACTACATTTTCCTTTCAAGAAACCACCTTGAGCACTTTTCATACGCTTGCCGCACCACAATGCGTCCCTACTATAATCTGTAACTTTTCCGATTGAAGTGCATGTTTCCCTAGAGGACATAATTTGTTACTATAACATGCAGCAGTCTCAGTAATATTGAGATGTGAAACACGCTTTGACGTGATAGCCGAATGAAATTTTGATCATCCTTTTCCATTTCGAATTCATGGAAGACATTACTGCAAATGAAGCAATCATCCTCGTCCATAGCGGTGTAAGTCCATCTTCAAACGACTCTCTGGTTGAAGGATATTTCAAGTGAATTGCTTTGTGTGATGGAGGAATCCCCTGAAGGATATAGATACAAATATACAAGCAAATGAAAATCCAGCCACATGAAAGCTGTCCTTATTATTTTGCGTAAAACAGATTTTCTTTCATGACGATTTTACAGAATGTCGACATATTATCGGTATACTTTTCCCATTTCTTATACCAAGCACACCTACGCGGATGTAATGCTCTTTCAGAACACTGACAAAGGATCGGCTTCAAAAGGAAGCTAACATTATGCCCACCATCATCATTATCGTCATCGAAATCGACGTTGGTATATACACGGCATCATCGGTCCGGAACGGAAAGTCTTAAAATAAATTGATAAAGTTTCAACAGTCCGCATCATCTGGGAGTTAGAGAAAGGGGAGCAATGTCTTGAGAGTCCTTGGAGGAATTTTGTATTCGAAACAAAATAAAGTAAAAAAATAACGTTTTCTAATCAAAACGAATTGCTCTAAAAGCTGTTGCTACATCCTTCCTGTCTCATCCAGGAGGTAGTAACTTTTTGGCCACATAAAAACCGCCGTTAAAATTTACATAAATATGACCACGGGTTGTGTAAGGATCTCCTTCCTCCGCCCATCCCCGCACTTTTCTATCACTCTATTCAAATAAAAAGCTGTTTCTCTATATGAGTGTTTGCACTGAAGGGGTCCTTAAATCACTCGTGGCGTGCTGTGTGTATTTAACTTCTTCCCCATCAATTATTTGGGTGCCTCAAATTAAAGGAACTCTCTCATTCCACACTCACCGTTCTCTTCTCGAATACTTTACTTGAAATTTTTTCGTTTCCTTTTTCTTCAATGGCAAACAAGAGGATCCAGTAAACCGGTTTAAATGGGTTTACCTTGCACCTTGGCACATAATATTTCATGGTCGCGTTTGTGTGTTCCACTTCACTCAACGAAAAAGTTTTTTAATAAATTTTCATCCTCCCATCGTTAAGCGACAGGGACACACAGGATACACACAAGATACTCACATTTGCATCCTGAAGTATCCGGCTAAAGGGAGAAGGGATAAAATAAATTCTTATTTTTTTTTTTGGCTACATGGGAGTAATGCTTTTCGCTTCGAAAAAAATGTTTGGTATGAGTTGTGAAAACTCCCAACTTTTCGTCCCTTTAATTAGAGATGAATTTTAAGGATCTCAGCAAATGTGAATAAAGGGCTAAAGCTGAGTTGCAAGGATTTGCTTGAATAAAGTTTGGTTTGCGACAGAGAATAAGAATAGTTGGAGGTGCATCACCTTCTTGACCGTTGATCATAGATTTATATTTATTGTGTGACAAATTATAATTCTTAAGTAGGTAGGTACTGGAAATGACAAATTAGTGTTGGTCATTGGCCAAGTATTTTCAGCGTTCTCATATGTACCTGCATTCGTAAAACAAAAACGGTTTTGGATATCAATGAAATTCTTTATTCCTGTGAAAGTACGTTCGATGCCATTATTTATGGAACTCGATTTCTTTTGCGTGGTCACCACAGGCACGCTTGCAGAAGTCCAGACGCTGAACCCAATTTTCGACGGTTTTCAAACATAAATCGGCCGATACTGCTGCAATTTCACTTTCGATATTCGTATACGAAGTTCATCAATCGTCGCTGGCTTGTTGGCATAGACCATTGACTTGACGTAGCCCTACAAGAAATAGTCTAACGGCGTCAAATCGCACGACCGAGGCGGCCAAGCGATTGGACCATTTGGTGAGGTAACACGTTCTCCAAACTTGGTTTCCAATAAATTGGTTGTGACGTTCGCTGTGTGGCTTGTGGCACCGTCCTGTTGGAACCACATGTCCTCCAAGTCCATATCATCCAATTGGGGTCAAAACTTTCGGTTTTCATTGACCTGTAGCGATTCCCATTCACAGTAACGTGCCGGTCTTGATCATCACAGAAGAAGTACAGCCCAATGACGCCGCCGGCCCATAAACCACACCAAACCGTAATTTTTTCAGAATGCAATGATGACTTATGGTTTATGGAGTACGTGTAAATTGCTGCCTGACCAATACCGCATATTTTGTTTATTGACGAAGCCATTCAGCCAGAAATGAGCTTCATCGCTGAAGATGATTTTTCGATGAAAATCCGAATCATTTTCAAGTTGTAACATACAACGCTTCTGGTGGTCAAGCGGCTTCAATGCGTCAATTTAATCTTGTAAGGATGTAGGCCAAGATCTTTTCGCACAATTCGCCACAACGACGTGACAGAGATGCCCAACGCTTGAGAACGACGCGTGAGAGACACATTTGGGCTTTCTGCAACTGAACCCTCAGCGGAAGGAATATTCTCGACACTGCGGGCAATATTTTGTCTCACTGGCACGGGAACATTTTGTACTGTGCCTGTGAATTAAAATTTTTCCACTAGACGCTCAATTGATGATCTGATAGGACGATTATGACGACCATAAATTGGACGTAGCGCTCTTAACGTTGAGGCCTCTGACTCCGAATTTCGGTAGTAAATTTTAATTATTTCGACTCGTTGTTGGCTCGTATATCTTTCCATCATAAAATGGCAAACCTTACTGAAGAGAAATGTCAAAAGAGCGGCAAGAAATATGGCGTCGTTTGCTGTCCCTGTCGCTTTAATTTCGTAGCGTCTTTGTTGAAAAACCCTTTACTTCATTATTTTGTGTCGAATATGTAGAACTGTCTTTAGTAAGCAGCCATATCTTCGAACTGGAAATTTAAGTCATTGAACTTCTGCTCTGTGACTCATTTTAGAGCCAAATATTTTCAGCTTTATTCATTCAAGAAGTCAATAATTCTTTCTGGTTCAAACCTCGTATCCGGCACCTCATCTTATGGTGCTGGAGACAAATAGTTCCCAAAGGCAAAAAGAATAATGAACGATTACATTGCATTGCTCAGACTCATCGTACTTCTAAGCCTTTAGATCTTAGAGGAATAAAGAACAAGAGGGAAAACTACACACACAACACCGCATCTGCCCTCGAAGCTCGAACTGACTTCACAAACACCACATTATTTTCAGCTTTCAAAACCAATTTGAAATCCAAAAATAAAGTGGTGTTAGTAAATTCACTGACACAGCTTTATATTCAGCTTAATACGCTTATCACAGATGGATCTCGTGTTCCAAAAACAATGTAAACAAATGGAAGTTGCGGGGCAAGAGAGGTAATTGTTTTCCCTCTTGTTTTTTACTCCTCTAAGCCTTTAATACACCCTTGATTTTGATTCTGTTTGGAGCCCTGAGAGAATCAATTAAATTATTGAACAAGACTGCGTTGATCCAATTTTTTGAGTAATTAGTGCGCGTGCGTGGAAGCATTAAGTTTCGGTGAAATAATTTGTTTACTCGAGAGGACGCACAGCCTTCACTTGCATAGAAGACTTGTGGTTAGAATCAATCATGTTCGTGGAATATTCCGGTGCTATAAAAAGTTGAGGCAACACCAATAAGCGTCCCTAAAATTCAAAATTAAAACCAAAAAAGGATAAAAGGAACTCATTCGTTCGGCGTCAGTGCTCCACTTGATTCCCTTGGTAATCTTTGTTGGATGTGCACTGCGCGCTTTATGTCTGGCTTCATGTTGATGTTGAAAGTCATAAAGTTTGTCGGAATTCACCAGGATACGGGGATGAAAGCGAAAACAAAACGAAAAAGTGTCCAAAAGACGAGTGATTAATTTTTGTTGTTTTTTTTTTATCTCGTGCTGTTTTTCCATTTTTCTTTTTTTAATTTTTTTATTTTGCTACCTCTTAAGGAAAAATAATTTCGACGATTTCTGGTTCAAAGGATGTTTCTTGTTTCTTTTTTACTTGTTCTTTATTTTCAGTTCATTATTTTTTGGTGAAAATTGTTTTTGTAAAACGAATGGACAAAATGGCATTGAATGTTGATTTGACTGCGGGTGTAGGAATAAAGTACTCATAGAGTACTGATAGGGAGGTCCTACGATGAAATGCGGAATGAGCTCTCGGTTTCGGTCTCGGTCTCGGTTAAGTTTACGTTAAGGGCGTCGTCGATTGATGAGAGAGATGCAAATTTTTGTTTGTAAAGTTCTTTACTTGGTTGGAATTTTTGAATAAGCATCAGATGGCAAAATGTGGATTGGGATATGTCCCTTGAGGGTGTCTCTGTTAAGTCTATGAGAATCAGAAGTTTCCAGACAGGCTTTTAGTTTGCTACTTCCGCTTGAGAGGATATGTTGAGTTTTGTGAGGGGTGGGAGGAGAAATCGCGATGGGTTTTGTTGAAGTGTTTGTACCTCAGGCAAGAAGTAGTACTGTAGCTATTTCCAACGGATGCAGTGAGTTTTTGTGAGCTAAATCAATTTCAATCCATGGTTTAGACAAAAGGAAAGATTTTCAGTGATATTTTGTTCGTTGTGTGCAGATTTTCGTTCATCACCCAGCTTAACAAAGTTCTTAAAGCCTGTGTAGCAAAAATCAATAACTTGGCATTAATTTGTAGTTATGTAGGCACTTCAAATACTTTACAATGCAGAGCAGGGCCGCAGGGGGTTGCTTATTGACAAGTAAGTTTTAAATTTAAATTTACAAATAAGGACTCACGTCAAAATCTCTAATCAAACTGCTTCCTTTGCTCTTGGATACAAATTCCCATATTAAATGAAAATAAATGCAGGTACTCCTCACCCAAGAACACATAACTCAACTCACGTTTCAGTTTCTCTTATTGCGCGAAAAATGACTTTAATGCCTATACGATATACGAACACACGTAAAACTCCACAACATTCAAAAGCTGCCACATCCTAAATTATCATTAGCAAAAGACCAGAAAACGAGCGGCGGCTGATCCTATCTGTATTACATGGCAACCAGTATCTCTTGGAGATTAAATTAAATTCATTTTATTTGCATGAAAATGAAAACATCACCTCACAACGATGGATGCAGCGATATCGTTGTCGTTGTCACCACGTCGTTTGGTATATGCAACGCCCAAAACATCCCAAGCCCAAGAAATGAATGTATAGACGTAGAGGGACCAAAAGAAACAGACGAGAGACCTTATAGCAGATTGTCGCGCGCAATCTTATCTCAAGCGACATTCAATAAACGATTACTACCCATGTTCCAATTGTGATTACCCAGCCAGAGTGTAGCGAAGTGAAGGATTCCATGTCCCACTCACTACTAGTGCACTCTTTTGTCCGACTCGGCGCGGCGAGGTGGCTATCCCGCACAGTTTTGTTGTTTGCCCGATATTAACTTGTTCGGTTTTTGTTGCCTTTTTTTAATAGGCCCCTCTTCTGTGCTATCCGTGGATAAACATGCGAAGACATCGATAAAAGAAAATCAAACAACAACAACAGCAACGATAACGACCCGTAGTCTGGGGCCGTATAATTATCTCTCAGCGACTTTATTCGGTCCATTACCATTTTACACACTCACAAGTCCCAAGTCCCAATCTCCCAATCCCAATGACATTGCCCTTACAAAAAACGATATTTTTGTGTATGTGTGTGGTGGTATGAGTGTGACAGAAAAAGAATGAATATCAGTTGGGGGGCATCAGCATCACACACAAGATATCGTGAGACATACTTATGGATATCGGGGGACGATCGGAAGATGAAAATATCACCGCAACGATCGTCGTCGTTTATGGCCTCAACAGGAACAACAATTTATGATAAGTAAATGTTATGTCCAATTTAAAATTGGAAGCACCAGGCAAATGGATATCAGTGTTTGGTTGAAGCAATGAGATATCTAGAGCTACACTGCACTACCAACATGGACTTGAGGAAAATACTTGCAGTTTCCAAGGAATTTGTTTCTGCTTTATGAAGAGTTGGAATTTTATATGAATTTTTATTTCTAAACAATTAACTTGATATGGCAATGCCTGTCGACTTTGTCAACTTTGTCTCTAGAAAACGTCTTTCAAACGCAACAAAGTATGAAGCTCGTCAAACTTTACTTCGGTCCTCAAAGTTCTCAGCCCATTTTGCATTGAAATTGCACGATATAAGAAAATACTCATTAAATTTTTACATAGAATTCAGAAGGCGAATCCCTATAAGTATAAAACAAAAGTATACCATGCAAAGGTTTGTGATATCGACGGTCATAAACCGATTAACTTTCGCTTAAAATCGTTTGATATTAACTCGCTTAGAAAAACAGCTTGGGCAAACCCATATTTTCACAATTCTGAGCTCTTTTCCTTTCTCTGGGAGTTCTGAAGTCAAAACATGCATGCTCGGGGTATCGATTTGAAGAAAAGGTCAACCTCATGAACCAAGCACTCAAAAGGACCTGAGAAACCAATCGACCAAACCGATAGACAATGCCAATGCTCTTACGGACTTGAAAGAAGAGAAGGTATAGCTGGGAGTAAGGTCGGAAACTTCTTGTGGGACCAACCGCTGAACTACCCAACCCAACAAACAGACGATCGATGCATTAAGCCACTTACCCTTACGAGAGTGGAAGAAATGGAAGAGGGAATAAAACCCTGAACAAAGTAGGAAAAGTCCAAAGTCACAGATCATGTTTAATCGACACCGCGATTACTATCCTGAAAGCAGAGCCTACACAGTTGCTAACGAATTTGTAATGCAGCTTAGATCTTATGGGGGTAGAGGGTGGTAGGTAAGCTGACAGTCTGACAGTTGGAGTAAAGCCTTACCAAGATACATTCATACAAAGGCTATCAACATTACCGGAGAATACAATAAAGAACCACCAAACACAGCCGAGCCATAGGACTGACTCAAAAAGACTAACTACGAAGAAGAAGGACAATGGGGTGTTTTCAACCCCCTGTGAAACATTTTCCTGGGAGAACTTTAATTAATAAAATAGTATCGCAATAAGTTTATGTTCCAACTGACAATACTTTCGAACAGGCAAAGCATATCCAAGCAACATCATTTTCAAAATTGTACTGATGTCAATGCAGACGTAAGAGAGCTTGGTACTTCCATCAGATGACAGATGGTACCCGTTACGAGTTAGAGTAATTCTTTACGGACTTTAACATGTGACTAAAGGTAATTGATAAAACTTGAGATCCTGAGCAAGGATAACGATGCGTTCAGGCTACCTGTACTTTTGGTACCTTCATCAACGAACTCAGCCAGAAGAAAAAGTTGCTATTCTCCAAACAGCTCCTCAGACCAATCATTACTTACTGCTTACCTGCTTGGTTAAGTATATCCAAAGGCAGGATGAAAGATTTTGAAGCATTTAAGAGTACAATTCTGAGGATTTGTACAGGATTCAACTGTGACCGTCAACGACAGAAGTGCTTCAATAATCAGCAACAAAAAGCTTTACGAACCATCAGTAATCCGTTCCCTCTATAGATTCCTTTTGAACGCTGCAAGGAAACTAAGAAACAACTGAAGTAACCATCCGAATCCACCGGTGAGAATAATGACGAGCCGCGATACCTGGATATGATAGAACTACTGGATAAAGGTATAATATCAATCAATGACGAAGAGGCAATACTCATTCTCAAGCAGCCTCAGCTTAACACCGCGGCTAGAAGATGCTCATACCCCCCTTAAAATAAAGACAATCGGATCTGAACAACCCGAGATTTAAATAAAGAAGGTTAAGTAAAAAAATTATCCAGTGATGGTTAGCATGTTTCACTGTTATCCCAGAGTTTCGTGGTTCAAATGCCAACAGAGGCAAAAATGTTTTTCCACGGGTATCGCCTTTCGAGAGGAATTGGCAAGTCCTCCTCGGTATAACCAGGGATCATAAATAAACATGCTGATCAACTGCAGCTATAGCCTGCTGTTTCTCTTTTCCACCAAGGGCCGTAAATATACCTGCAGATCAACCAGGGCTATTGCTTTGTTTTTGTGTGCTATCAGGGGCCTTAAATTAATTTGAACTTTTTTATTTGTTTTAGGTTATGTACGAGTAGAAGCACTGAGGACGTGCCGTACGAACTGTGCGTCACCATAGCTAAGTTTAAGTTTACTGATTAAACGTCTCAAGAGTTTTGGTTTATGTTTTACTAAAATGTTTGTACATTTAAGTTAAAGTTTCGTGGTTATCTTCAGATAGACCCTGGCTAATCCAACGAACAAGCTCTCAGCTGAAGGTTAATTGTTCTGTTGTGTCTCTTGGGGTGTATCTGCCAACGGTGTTTATAACCAGTGCTGCAGTATACAATTGTTTCGTTTCGTTTAAAAAAAGCCTCGGCTGGAAAGCAAATAGCACGTCACAGGCTACCTTAAAGAACAACGGACAAAATCCGCTTTTTTGTGGTCTCAAAAATGCTGAGATATTAGTTTTGAAATTTAAAAAGCGGAAGCAGTCTCAAGACAGGATGGAAATAGCATAATTGACCAGGCCAAAGGCTTGAAAATTCTTTTCTCAGCTTATGATTGAAGGTACCATGACACAGTCGCCTTGGCATCAAAAGCTTAAGAGACGGTGTTGACGGAACAATTCAAGCAAAACTGGAGATTAATGCGAGAATTCAGAACCTGAAACAGGCTACATAGAAGCAATGGTGCTGCTTGTTCTAAAGATGAAAACTATCCCATTTCTAAAAATGAAAGATAGCTAACTCGATAAGGAGAACAAAACGAAGAGGGAGTAAGTGGTCAGAAATATAATAAAAATATTGTAAAAGAAAACCTTTGCCACAACCACAGCCAGATCCATCCTATAATCTAACTCATAGAGGAAAAGCAAGTATTAGTTCAAGAGCCTTAGTTGGCAGGTGGCAAAATTAATTGTTACACTCAAAAGGACTTACCCTGTACAAAGTATAAAACCACACTTGAAGGGACAAGCAGTAGTTTTAGAACATACATATATGAATCTCCAAAACAAATCAACCTCTTACTTCTGTATATTCACATGCAGTAGTCTGTAACCTAACAATATGGGCAATAAGTCAAGCAATGACATGCTCTTTTCACTGCAACTGTTCATCAGTTTCCTCGCAATGTCCAAGAGAATTTCATTTTGCCCTTCTGTCATTTCAAAGAAAAATCAAATTTACTAACGTTGAGTTTTTTGACTGATTACTTAAGTGACGAAAATACCACAGAGCTATTTGCTTATTGACGTTATTTAATCATTTACAATAAATTGTGTTGCCAAAAATTGATACACAAAATAAATGACTTTTAAAGTTTTGCCTTCATTGTTTTATTTTTGAAGATGATTTTCAAACTCAAAACCTGAAAGTTTGATTGCGAAGTGAATGTCCAAATCGAGACATTAACAATGTGTCTTACCCCGAGGACGGACGTGGCACGAAAAACAAACAACCCCAAACAAATTAAACCCCGAAATCAATTTCACGGTGCTAGCCACAGGGGAATACTGCATCTCGCACTGTTGCATCTTCCTCACTAAGCCGGCCGGCCGCCACCATCAAATCGGCGCGAATTCACCCCATCAGCCATCGAACTAATCAAATCGGTCCCCAAGTCTCACCTCAGTCGCTCTTTCCATGGGCATAGGATGCGCTCGCTTAGCCCATAGCCGCATGAGTCCTGCGATATACTCAATTGCGCTGTGCTCCAGAAAACGTATTTAAGATCCCAGCAGGTAATATTGACAGGTGATCGCGAATAATTCATTAAATGTTATTTCGGCCACAGAAAGAATCGCACGTAGGTCGATCGTTTGATTCCATAAGAATTTTACAAAATCGCTGTGGCTGTGCTGCGCTCGGTCGGTGTCAGGGGCAAGGGAACATTTAAATTATAGCCAATCCAAGAAACATTAAAGTCATTATGAGCTCTGCTGGCATATTTCTTTATTTTATTTCATCTCTTCAGTTCGGCCAGGTATGCACGTTAGTTAGCCAAGATTTGATGCTTCGTGCTTTTGTTTTTATTGCGTGATCCATGTCCTCGATCCCAAACGGGACGGCGATGAGGGGGATGGCCGGTGAGGCGTGTGTTCAGTGTTCAGTGTTCCATTGCCGCATGCAAACGTGTGTACGAGTATATTCGAGAATTATTGCCTGGCAATAAAACGACTCATATTGGAAATTTATTTTTACGATTGCAGTCACTTGTATTGGCTTTTTCTTTATTATTATTATTCTTTTTTCTCGTATTTTCGTTTGTTTGTTTGCGAATGTTGATTATTATTCGCCGACGACGGCGACGCCCGGGTGGGGCCCTCTAGGGGTGGGGTGGGGTGGATAGAAAGTTTATTACTTCCCTTCCCAGGGCAGCGCGCATGGTAATTATAAAATTTGCAATAGAAAACACAGACCCCGGGTGCTGAATGGCTGATGTCTGATGGCTGGCTGATGGTGGCATGGCGCTCCGCAAAGGGAAAAAACTTATCACTGATTGCTTTGCAAACATGCTCGCTGGAGCAACTTTGTTGCGGATGCTAATCGTTTTATGTATGGCTGTTCGGCTTTTTCTCTGGCTGGATGAATGTTCGTCTGGATTCGGTTTCCAAACACAAACAGATACGTCATCCTTTGCTGCGCCATGGAAAAAATTGCTTTCACGACTTGAAAATGTAAAATTGCTGTTGTTTTTCGCTAATTAAAATTCCGTGCTGCATTAAGCAATGGCTGCGATGATGTTGATGATGTTGGTTTATTCTTGTGTTGCTTGCTAGTTTTATCACCGATTTGCATTTCTGTTTGTGAGACATGATGGATGTTATTTATATGAGGGCGCATCATTAAATTGTAAACGATGAGGCGAGTGGGACTATATCTCTGCAATGTAATCAAATTTTATATTCTCACAGGGAATTGAATTACGTGTCTCAACATGGGGCCTAAAGAAGTAAGAGATGTCTTTTCGAAAATATCTGGCGCTTGTCCTGAAGCCTCAAAACTAAATAAGAAAGATATTGCTATATGTCAGAACATTCAATATCTTTTCCCATACGTTCGCAAGACATTGGAGAAAACGGATATAAAAAGCCTTTAACGTGTACATTGGGTGAGAGCAAAGTTTTTTTCTTCAAAATTGTTAGGAAACAATACTCATTTTCCAAAAGATTTTGCAAAAATACAATCGTAGCTAAACCAACTAACTTGTCAAATCAAAAGTAAATTTTTTAATTCTTTTCAAAACAAGTTGCTTTAGTGAGATCTTTTTAAGCGATAAGTTTTTTATTTTGGCTACTGTCGAGGATCATTTCCAAAGCATTTGATAGAGTTTGTTATCAGGCTCTTTTATCGAAAATGCGTGCTTTTGGTATCGATGAGTCTCTTCTTCGTTTCCTTTCCGACCGTTCAATAAAATTTGTATTGGATGGCTTCAAGTCTGATACCCACTTTATAAATGCTGGTGTGCCCCAGAGCTCCGTTTTGTCTCCGACTCGTTTCCTTTTGTATTTGTATTTTATTGGATTCATAACAGAAGTATATTAAAACATTATGTCTTTTTTGCTATACCTACTTCCTCTCAACTGTTTTGCCGATGACTCGACCCTCAGCTTTTCATATTCGTTTCCAAATTCACGTCCCTGCTCTTCGGATGTGGAACTGGAACGGCTGCGTATGACCAGCTCAATGAATTCTGACCTTCACAGCATTGTTACATGGGGTCATAAGAACCGAGTAGAATTCAATGCTTCGAAAACTCAATGCTGTCTCTTGTCGTTGAAGCTTAACGTTCCCCCATTGCCATTGTGCATGAATGGTACCTGCATCCAAGAAACCGAAAAGCTGTCAGTACTTGGTATGTGTGTAAACGATGATCTTCGTTGGAACGACCACGTATTTGATGTCGCCAAAAACGCTGCTAAATACTTAGGTTTCTTAAGACGATGAAGGAAGTTCTTCACCCCTTCTAATCTGGCTACAATTTATAAGGCCTTCATCCGCCCAAAACTGGAGTATAACTCCCATATCTGGTCAAACATATTTGCGCTTACTTGATGGGGTACATAATAGAGCGTTAAAATTGATAGGTGATGGTTCAATCGTAGAATCGATTGATTCTCTTGAACATTGTCGAAACGTTACCTGTCTCACTCTCTTTTATCTTTTTTTTCACAAACAATGCTCTAGTGAAATAGCCAGTTGCATTCCTCCCCTGAAACAATTTAGCCACAACACCCGCTTCGCTAGGAATGCTCATCATTTTTACCTTGAGCCCAACTTCGGTACCACAAGTAAGTGGAATCCTTTACCTGGCTCTGTATTTCCCCTGCATTACGATTCACAAAAGTTCAAAAGCAATGTGCATCGGTGTCTCCTTTTAAATCCTCTCCTATTTTCCTAAATGCTCGCGCTGTGTTCTATAACATTATAAGGGTATTCATAACCCCTTGATGTGCTCGCTAATTATGAAAAGAAACAGAAAAAGAAGAGTTCAGTACACTCACCAGTAAGTATTTATTATCAGTCAATACGTTTTGCGAATAGTCAGGTAGTAAAGTGTTCATGTCACTAACTCCATCTTCTTCCTTTGCGGAGTTATATCGGAGGGATTATAGCTCTTCCACTTGTCTGCGTCAGAGTACTCCTCCTTTGGGCTATGATGCGCCACGTTGATTACAGAAGGCTTCGCCAAGCCAACCCAGTGTAGATTCCGATATATTTGCTCATCTGGTTTTCTGGATCTTTTTTTTTGAATATGACAATACCTACTGAGCAGGCGAAATTGCTATTCAAAGCATATTCATCACAGGAGTCGTCAACTTACTCTCATATTACTTTTTGTTCATTGTCCAACACTGTGAACCGTTTATGAGTGCTGGACGCGCAATATTAGCTTAGAGTCCTCCTTTTATTTTAGGGGTGATTTTTGTAACACAGAAGATGGCGGGCCATCCTGGTTTTCGACAATTTAATCGTCAGCAAAGAATAGCTGATGTATTGTGGTGTGCTGTACTTTATTTTCCACCAGGTAGTCAAGGACTGCAATTAGCATCATCTCCGGGCTCTAGGGCTTCCTTGGTGTACGCTCACTATGAATTGGAACTCTACGATGACTCAAGCTAGTTCGTCACTGCTCTATCCTTAGTCATCCCTACATAGGCTTCTGGAACTCCTCAGCTTCTGAGGACCAGCCATTAAAGATGAGTTTTGCAGTTGAGATAATCCACGTGTTAAGAACTTTACAAATCTTTTCATTTACCATAAAAGATCACGTGTTTGTCGATGGGACAACTTGCAAATCTTCTTAGGAATCACGATGTTTTTTCATCAGGATCCTTAAACTTTGTATTGCATCTGTTCTTGACTTACCCTTTGTTATTTTTCATTAACGACAACCCAATACTCGCTCAGTGATCTTCGAGGTATGGGACATCAGCTTGATCAAGCTGTCGTTTTCGCAATTTCGTGTATCTCTTATCCCTTTGTTCATTGGTAGAAGTTAAGATTCCCTCCATTGCTATAAGGTTGGAGATAAAGATCGTGAGCCTTTAAAACTCAGTGTGCTTATCTTTTCTAGAATTCCTACTGTATCTCGTAAGCACCTTTGTCTTTTTTTAGAGTTCTTAGCTGCTTCACTAACTTCTTCGACCGTGATGTTGGCTATTTCCATTAAGTTCATTGTGCAGCTTCTGGAAAGTGTCGATTCCAATAAGTTATCACAATACTGTCGTCATCTGTGCAGAATTTTGTCGTCATCAATAAGAAGCTGTTAATAAACTTCGGCGAACGAGTTTATTGTGTTTTTCTCCTTGTTTGGGAAGCTTTTTTGAAGATGGTTGCACCCTTATTCAAGTTATTTTGTCGTACCTCTTGAATAGCTTTGTTTTGAATAAGCATCAATCGGGCAGACCTCTTCCAGCTCCCAATACATTCCTTCGGTGCTCTTTGCTTGGAAATGGGTTAACTTTTTCTTCGCTTTTTACTTTTTTTGTTTGAAGTGGGTGTGACTTTTCAATACTTAAGAATGTTCCTCGCATCGTATGCCCTACCTTCTTGGTAGTCCTCATAATCCTCATTTTTCTTCCAAGCAAGTTCGTAAAAGTCTTCTCCAACAATCAAAACCTCCTCTGTTGGCTTGCCTATACTCCTCATTGTCTCTCCCAGTTCAATACTTCGACCAGTTACACTTCCATCGTTCCAACTCACTGTGTTCCACTGGATAAATTTGTACAGGCATCTTAAAATGTTCGTGAAATGCACCCAAAACATTCGTCATATCAAAACTACGAGTATCATCAAAAGTCTTATCAAAGTCTTAAAAGCAAGATCTTTTCAGGTTTATATGAATGAGCTGGAAAGTTAATGGCATAGTTTTAATCGTAAAGTGGGCCAACAGAGCGGGGAGCCTAAAAACCTCCCTACAACCATCCCATTTTGAGGGAATGAACGGGATCTAACATTTTCTGCCGATTCCGAACAGCTTGAAAAATATTGAAACAACCCAAAGTAGCATGGCCAAAATCTTAGTTCTAAAGCTATCCTTCAAAAGCAATGCCTTCTTCCATTGATTTTGTGTGGGATATCTGACTTTTTTCTTGTTGTATACCCAACTCCAACTCTACGCTCTCAAGAATAAATCCAACTTACTTCAAAAGCTCCTAGTTCGCTACTTCCTTTAGCTTGCGAATACTCGCGCATTATTAACGCAGCACTCTTGTCCTCTTATCCGAAAATGTAATAATAGTTCAGGATGGGAACACAAGAAAATTCCATAGAGACTCTAAATCAACTAAGTGTGCTCTCAGAGCAACGGATGCCACATTCATCGCAGCATTCTTTCATTTTCCTAGTGCATCCTGCAAAGTGTTAAGCACGATAATAACCCCGCATACAGGACGATGCCGACGAGAACAAAGTAAAGCAACGGCATGGCACGGCATTGCATGAAGGTGGCTGGCAAGGCAAGTGAAATGAGTGACAGGAAGAGCTAAATGATGGTAATACCACTAAAGTACAGCTGCCATTTTATGATAGCAATGGATGCAGAGTTAAAAAAGAAAAACAGGTCCTTTGGTATTTTTCACCTTGCCTTCCCAAAAGGATACGCTTCACTAGAAGAATACACTATGCGATTTAAGTTCCTCCATGCTGCTCACATTTTGTGCACCTTCTTCCTGTGCACTCTTAAATTTCACGGGCAATTTGCTCCAGGGAAAGCATGCACTGCATTTAACCACTATCAAAAGCTATGAAAATGCATCTGTGTGCAAGGATGCAGGATGCACAGGATGCACAGCCCCCATGCAATGCATAATCCCACAACCTGCATTTATGGTCATTATTGAGAGTTAGTGTTTTTTTATTTTCTTATTTCCTTGGTTTAATGGCATAACGATATATGTATGCATATCCCTCGTAAAAGTATATGCAAAGCATGCCTGAGGTTGGCCTACTCAAGCGAGAAATGAGGATGAAAGCTATCAACAGGACCTGAGTAGCATCGTCGCACCTACGTCTTCAATTAATCACACTCATTACTTAAAGACACAATCTAAAGACTGGCACAGACGTGTGTGTCAATAGCAGACAAACTTCCTGCTCCCACACACAATAAAGCAATCACCCTCATTTGTCAAAGCAACTCCGATATGAAAGAAGTAAAATTGGAGCAGTGTGACGTCCTTACAAAATAGGACTCAACACCTCAGTGAGACAGCCACTTTAGTCAACAATTCGTAAGTCAGGACGACACGGCAACGGCAACAACAACAACGCCACGGCAAAATAGAGTCTTTAGTTCATTTAATATTGGAAGTGACACTGCCAACATGACACAAAGCACAATGATGACAATGACGCTGACGTCGACGACGACACCTTGAGAAAGGATAATTTAGGAGTTTTCCTTGTTAAACGAAGCCACCAGAGGACAATGTATTGTCATATTCATCTTCTTCACCCGCCCCACCTCCTTCTTTTTTTTTTTGCTTGTGTTGCCAAGAGAATATACCGGCAGGGGTGTGTATACCTGTCCGAAATAATAGGGCATCATCAAGTTTGTTCGCAGCAGCTACTTCACCACAAAAGGATCCTTGTGTCCTGGTGTGGTGCTGCTAGTAAAATAAGAGCTGCCGCCCAGAATAAGAGCAGGGAGATTTCTTTCATAGCTTCTGTTGTCGATGGCACAGAAAGTTCAGGGAGGGATCAATGGTTGAAGGACAGGTGTGAATTTTGCACATGAGACTAGCAAAATTCATAGAAAAATACAAACCGATTTCACACACGCAAAGGCCCTATACAGAATGCTCGTTATCTCTCAAAATGGAAACACGCTGCCTACTCTGAAAATCAGTTTTGAAATACATTTCATTCGAACATGGCTTCTGCAATTCACGGACCAAACGAAAAACCCCTACTCTACTTCAAGACAAGTGCGCCCATGGAAAAGATTTGTCTTCTGATGCTGAAATGTCCTACAACCGGGAACATGGCACCTTAGAAAATACACACAATAGAATCCCTGAGTATGTCCTTCCTACAGGGATTTTGAATTGGTTTCCACCATTATTGCCACTTGAATTGTGGGAGGTAGTCGGCTCATAAACAATGTTATCTAGTTTCGGCAGGGCGGGATGAAAACTTTTAAGCTGCTCATATCTTTAGTTTCAATCTCTATCTCACTTTGAAGTCAGTTCATCCGGAAAACCTTTGGAATATTGTGTAGGATTTTGGAGTTCTCTCCTTATAACAAACGAGGATATTTTAAGGATATTGCCATCCTGTCCGATATCGTTCGGACTTGCGAGCTCAGTTCAGTTCAGACTTCTGAGTCATCACATTTACTGAAAAGAAAATGCTCACATACAATTTTTTAATATTAATTCCAGACGATGTGGCTCGTGTATTACCGAGAAAAGTTTATGACCAATGCACGTGCCCAGTGCGTGGGTAAAATGCTGATGAAGGCAGTTTGCGTTTGCACGCCATTGCATTTGCAACTTCAACCAAACAAATAACACCATCAGCGGGAGAAGTCCAGACATTTTAATTTTTTTTTTTTGTTGTGAAGGCAAGTGCATGACGTTTCGCTGTTGAATTATGTTGTGTTCGAATGCATAATTGAGTTATGGAACGGGAATACGGTTGAGCGAGTGTGGAATTCGGTAGTAAATCATGTGCGAGTTAAAAAGTTTATGGCCAGTTGTTGGGCAAATGAATCAAATGGTGGCATTGAGTAAGTAAGTCTTTCCTGTTGGTATTGTTTCCATCGAAACCAATTGCAAACTAAGAAGTGCGTTGATGTAGGCTTTATAAACAATGAAGTGATTTCGGATACATGGGGCCAAGCAGTGACGAGATATGAGATACATATGATCATAGGTACGACGGCCTAGACAAGGCTTAAAATGCTAGCCATCACAAGGTCTGTATGTTCTGTGAGGTTTTTTTTCAACATGTAGGTCGAAAGGCTTTAAGATGTCATTAAAGTTTGAAATCCCCTTGTAGGTATGCTCATCACTATGATTCATTGACTTTGTAACGCCGCGCCGTTTGTGCGTCGAAATCGGAAGTAACGGGCACGCCATTAAGCCTTGGGCTAACCAGAGCAGCCTGTGCGATTGCGATCTGTTGGACGTGATCACATTTTATGTACCGCCAGGGGCGTGTAAAACAAAACTTCAAATCTACAAGCTAAGAAACACTTGTAGAATGATGTAAATTAGACTTGTAGAAGAGGACACAAATATGCAGCTTCGTGCTACAAAATTTTTATAGACTTGTTGCAACTCACTTTTATTACAAGTACTTGTAGTTTTGACAACGGCCTTGTCACTCGATTGCATCGGATTGTCATTTGTTAATTGTTCTGTTATGTTTCTTGTGGGTGTATCAGCTGACGTCCTTTCTAACCAGAGCTGGAGTATTTCGATTCACACTTTTAGGTTTGTGTCACAGTCCTCAGATCGATCTGGTAGATGTTACACGTGTTTTAAACTTTCTGGGATTTTAAATGGCTGTGCTATTGGAGACCCAATAGATAAAAGAAGCCTTCACTGAACATAGGTAATTTAGTTCCTGACGCTGGCTAACAGGCACTGAAATTAACGTTGCTGATTGTGATGAAGAGCAGTACCTAAAGTGCAAAAACAGCTTCAGCTAATTTGCCAAAACTGCAAAAGAAGGCAATAAAATATTTGCAAATGATAGATAGACGATATCATGATGATATCTAATATCATATCCTCGCAAAAAATTCCCTAACAGCTTTTTTCCGCTCGAGATCTTTACCGATAGCAGAAATCATACCTCCACAGAATGCAATGAGTTGCTTTACGCTCGAGCAAAGTTGGGCAATATTGAAAACTTATTTCCAAAAAGCGCCCTGGCAGTCTAAGAAGTGCGTTTTTTGAAAAGAAGCTTCGGCCGAAATGAAGCACCCCGCACCCGATGTTAGATACAACTTGGAGCTGCAATTAGACCCCTTTGGACTTTTTGATGTTGGATGTTATGCCCACAAAACTATTTCGGCATATAAGACCAATATTATCCCAGCAATCCATGAGCTACAGCCAAAAACCATCAAAAAGGTGTTGGTTGAAGAGAACGAATGAGATGAGGAAACTTGCATCTGGCCCACCCTTTATAGTTTCTAAAAAGATTTAAGGGTATATCCCATCAAACTGTTTTGGGGTTATCTGTAGCCAATATCGTTAATTCTTGAACAAACAGCTGTTTGGGTTTTTTAAAAAGCACCGGCGAATCGGATATTTTGGAACGCATTTCCCCTTTTTACACGTAAATACAAAATAGTTCTTTTTTTTTTTTTTTTTTAAAGATTTATTGAACACAAGATGAACAGCATTTTTACAATTTTTTTAAAAGTCATTGCACAGTACAGAGATATGATAGATACTTTTAACTTACTACTGAAAAAACATTGTATTATATTTGATTGAGGCTTGATTTGATAAACGAATTGACATTGAAGGAAAACTATGGTATTGAAAAACCTTCATTTAAGTATGATTGTATAATTTATAAAAATGTTATTAAAGGCTTGACAGTTCAATACATGATTTAACATATAATGAAACCGAAAAAGAATAGTACAAGAGAAGAAAGAGTTTTAAATAAATAAGAGATATCACAGCTAATTTAATTTATATTTAAATAAATAAACAATTAGATAAATAAATAAAAAGTTAAATACATAAATAAATAAATAAATAAATAAATAAATAAATAAAAATATAAGTAAATAAATTATTTGATAATTATGTTTATGAAAAGTAAGTGACAAAAATTATAAATAGATAAATAGATAAGATTATGAAAGAAGATAAGAGAACAATAAACATTTAATCTAATACAGCCTTTTTACAGTATATTTCTTACTAAAACATTTTCGCTATTTTCACAATTTCTTAAGAATTTTTCGTTGAGTGCTTCAATTTTATCTTCAATTCTCAATGTTTGCGCACTTTCATGTAATGCTTGCGTTGAAAAATGCCAAGGGACTTTAAGTATCATTTTTAAAATTTTGTTTTGCTGTATTTGCAATTTTTTAATATGCGTTTTCGCACAATTACCCCAAACAGGAGAACCAAATAGTAATAATGCTAGAAAAACGACTTTAAAGATAATTATTTTGTTGTGCTTGCTGAGTGAAGATCCTCGACAAATTATTGGGTATAACAACTTTATGGCAATGTTAATTTTGTTAATAGTAGCATTAATGTGTTCCTTAAAAGTCAGCGTCTTGTCTAAGTGTACACCTAAGTACTTTACTGAGCTGACCCATGGGATGACATTGTTCTCAATTTTAAGACTAATGCTGGGCAAGAAGCACTCCTTTCTTTTTCTAGTGAAAAAGATAGCTAGACTCTTCCCATCATTAATTTTAATTTTCCAATGTTTGTAATACTCAAATATAACCTCAAGCGCGCTTTGCAATCTATTTATTATGACTGTTGGATAGGCGTCAGACGAAAAAATCGCAATATCATCAGCGTACATGCCAAAATCACATTGCCGTAGCACTGGAAAGTCAGATACAAAAAAGTTGAATAGCGTTGGAGACAAAACTGAGCCTTGAGGAACACCTGCTGGAACGTTGTTTGGAGTAGAAAGTGCTCCATTTAATTCAACAACGAACTGCCTTTCACTTAGATAACTTTGTATAATTTTTGTTAAAAATGCTGGACATTGGTGTATTAAAAGCTTGTGCAATAGACCATTGTGCTACACGGTATCGAAAGCTTTTTCTACATCAAGAAGGACCATTCCCGTTGATTTATTGTTCGAAAATTGTTCTTTGACGTGTTTGGTTATTCTAAGAACTTGCTGTGACACATTATGATTTCTTCTAAAGCCAAATTGTTCATTTGGGATAATATTATTTTCATTCAAGAACATTTCCAATTTGTTGCGTATAATTTTTTCCAGAATTTTACTAATACTGCTAAGCAAACTTATTGGCCTGTAGCTAGCTGGATCACTACGCAGTTTTCCAGGTTTTAAAATTGGAATAACTTTTGCTTTTTTCCATTTAGTTGGAAAATATTCAAATTTGAAACAAGCGTTGAACAACCCAGCCAAACAAAATAGTTCTAGATCTTACAATTAATAACGGGAATATAAACCGGAACCTAGAAACTACTGAACCGATTTCAAAAATTCTTTCACCGTTAGAATGCTACACTATCACCGAGTAACAAAAACTTTAATTCATCCCCATATTCCCACGGGAACGGGATTGGGAACGCAAACTTCGAAACTACTGGACAGATTTAAAAAATTCTTTCTGCTCTAGGATGCTACATAATCCCTCAGTAACATAGACTATATTTCATCCATACATTCCCGCGGGAACAGAAACGGGAACTAGAACGAGAACCTTAAAACTGCATGACCGATTTCAAAAATGTTTTCAACTTTAAGATGGTGCATTATCAATATCCCACATTTACATAAATTATTTCATCCTCATATTCCTACGGGACCCGGGCAACGCCAGAAGACTAAGCAATATATTTTCTTTATCCAGGATTGGGATCGGAAACCTAGATACTACTAGAAAGATTTCACAAAATGTTTCCGAATTGGGATGATACATTATCCTTCAGTAGCTAAGATTATAATTGATCCCTTTATTCCTACGGGAACGAAAACATGAACCTCAAAACTACTCGACCGATTTCAAAAATTCTTTCGAATTAAGGATCATACTCGAACGTGATTGGGAACGCAACCTTATATAACTATTTGACCAATTTCGAAGGACAAGGAGACGAACCCGTCTAAGACATTTGTATCACGCCACAGACATAAAATGTAAATGAATGCTTAAAATCAGAAAAGGAAAAGTAAGCAGTAAAAGAAAAAACTGACATTGGGCATTGATTATCGTTTCATTGACTCAAATAAAAATAAAGCAGCGTGCAACAGAGACGACATCAATGCAATGCGTTAGCTTTCGTTATAAACAAAACAATGTTCTATAAAAAAAACAAAAGAAAAGCTGACTTATCGTGTCAGACTAAGCGCGCATAGTCCAAATATCAGCAAGTTGATGAGTCAGCGGAGATCTTCGCTCAACACCCTGGGCTGCTTTAGACATACTCATATACCCCTTATCCCTCGACATTCACGGCGTTAATGAGGTCTGTATTTTTAAGGTTCCCATCCTTCTGTTCCCGTGGGAATATGCTGATAAAATATAGTACATGTTATATAGTACATGTTCCCTCCGAAATGTTTCATCTAAAATTCAAAAGAACCTTAAAGTTATTAGACCGAGTTCAAAAATTCTTTCAACTCTAGGATGTTACAATATCTCTCAGTGACATAGATTTACATTTCATTCACATATTTCCATGGGAACGGAAGATCCCACAGGAACAGGGTTGGGAACGGAAACTAAGAAGCTACTAGACAGATTTCTAAAATTCTTTCAGATCTGGGATATTACATAATCCCTCAGTAACCTAGCGTAGACTTCATTGCTATAGTCCCAAGGGAACAGAAACAGGAACGAGAACGAGAATTTTAAAGTTACTTGACCGATTTCAAAAATTCTTTCAACTCTAGGGTGTAACATTATCTCTCAGTGAAATAGACTTATAATTAATTCACATATTTCTATGGGAACGGAAAATTCCCACAGGTACGGGATAGGAACGGAAACTTAGAGACTACTAGACTGATTTCAAAAATTCTTTCAGCACTGGGATGCCACAAAATTCCTCAGTAACTAAGCAAAGATTTCATCCCTAAAATCCCATAGGAACGGAAACAGGAACGAGAACGGGAACCTTAAAACTACAGACACGAGCAACGCCGGGCGGCTCAGCTAGTTATTTATAACAACAAATCCGGCCCGAAATGCGATCCGCCGCGCATTTTGGCATAGCCCTACTCTGACCTTCAGTGTTCAGTCGGCTTTTTTCTACAATATTTAAACTTTCCACAGTTTTTTTCTTGCTACGAGTCAAAAGTTTTCTTACTAAAGCTGGTGAGCATACGTTTAGTCTATCTGTCTCCATTACAGGCATGTCATCTCCGGATGTGGTTCTTGAACGAATCTGTCGTTGATTGAAGCCTGTTCCCCTGTTCTGTAACTATCGCCTCGGCGATAAACGGTGGAGAATGGAACAAAATTCTATGAATCTAGTAGGATTTCGTTCCATTTTCCACCGTTTATCGCCTGCTTTTATCGATAGTTACAGAACAGGGGCACTGATTGAGGACTCCTGCAGACCAATCACTAGTCCAAGCCCTGAGAAAGCTGCCTTAGATCCTTGCCTAGCAACTTCATCGCCGATCTCATTTCCAGTTATGCTGTGATTGCCTGGGACCCAAATGAGACTGAAAGAATCTAGTATTTCGACCGTCTTGCTTTCATAAATCACTTTTCAGGTAGCAAGAGGGTAGAGTAGTTCCTAAAGCGCTGCTTTTAAGGTTTTTTAAGGGACCTACGCCAGATCCATCTGCGGATATGGAACCATCTGTAAAGAACTGATAACAAGGCATTCATGGTTCAGTTCCAGTCCTGAAACGCCGGAAATTTAACGTTGTATTTCTAACGCAATTTGAGCCATGGGATCATAATTTTGGACGGCATATCCATTCAACGAGATTCCAAAAAATTGCTGCTTCCGAGTTCCTCAAAGCTGCAGTGCGAATCGTACCAGAGACCCCATCTGTTTAAAGAACGGGTTGAGTTTTAAAGGGAGTTTATTTTAGAGACAAAACTGTTTCCTGTGATTGTCAATTTAACAATTGGTGTTTAATTTGAGGTCAGTACATTCTGCCAACACGGGTACATTCTGTGGTACCCGTGGTATGATGGTTAGCATGTCTACCTTTTAACCCAGAGGTTCGTGGCTCAAATTCCAAAGGAGCTAAAATATTTTTCCATGCGGGTATCGCTTTTCGCGAGCAAATGGCAAGTCCTCCGTTAGTAAATTCATTGCCATGAAAATCGTTTTTTCGATTAGCCGTTCGGAAATCGGAACCTGCAGAAAATTTTAGGTCCCCTCCATTCCCCAATAGGCATGGTTGAGAGAAATACGCTAGGCCTTGGGGTTCCTCGCTCTGTTGCGCCATCCTACTTATTTATTTATTTATTTTACATTCTGCCATTACACAATGAATAGTTCTGTTTTATCACCATCGTGAAGAAACAAAATGAAAGTGAGACCAAAACACTCCTGGTACAGATTATTGCAAAGACATCTGCATTCTTTTACCCTCAAACATGAGAGAATACAGAATTGGGAAGATTGCCAATTCTGTATTTAGCAGAAAAGTACCATGACACGTAATTTTTATTTTGACACCAATTTCAGCTCGCTAAGTCTTTAAATATGAAGTAAGTGTTACCCTTGGCGTGATGGTTAGCATTTCTGCCTGTAAACCGGTAGGCTCATGTTTCGGATCCCCCGAGGGGACAAAAAGGTTTTTCTACGGGTATCGCGTTTCGCGAGGAATTAGCAAGTCTTCCGACAAGACATCTCGTATCGCAGGACAAGACGTTCGGTATCGCAGGAAATTTAAGGTCTACTCCATTCCTTCATAAAGGCAATGGTTTTGAGAAATGTGCTAGGAAAGGGGCTCCATTGCGCTAAAATATTAAATTAGTGATAATATTGACATCAGCCTAGTGATAGCTATAACAGCCCCATCCCGGTCTTATTTCCAATGAAGCTGAACGCAAATATTTATTCGTACATTTGGCCAAGAAGAAAAGTGAGCTCAGTAAATCGACCTTATTGCAGTGTTACCGCAGGTCTAATTTTATATGAAATCTGCTGTCCCAAAAATAAATCTGCTTAAAATGTATCAATCTCAATTCAGATTTTTATACTGGCCGATTTTATGTTGAAGAGCCAAATAACACGCAGTGTTGAAACTTATTGCGAATAAAGCGACTGTTTTCTTTCTCTGTCACTTAAATCTGTACGCAAACGTCGTTGATTTGATAATGTTTTTACTAATTTGAAATAAATGTAGGATAAAACACTTAACAACAATAACTTTCGATTTAGAACGCTTTCTTACAATATTGAAAAAAGGAATGAGCGAAATTGAAATAAGTTGAGCCCCTGAGAAAGCTTGAAAAAAATGAGTCCCTTTTGACTCAAATGAGTACCAGTGGCAGTTCTGCGCTATTGACTACACTCACCAAAAGACGAATGAACACACCAATCTAAGCTTTCAAGTTACAATCCTGAAACAATAGCGAAGTCCCAATAAATAAAAACACAACTCAAGATTTCATTTATATTTTTGTTACTTTTATTTGTATTTATTTAAATTAAAATTACTTTTTACATAGTTTCATGGTAGCCCACTTCTTTAGTTTTGTTTATTTTGAACTCCATTTTCCGTTTATCTTTCTATTCCTTTCATATTCAAAAAATTGATTAATAAATTTACAATATCTTTAGAGAATTTTCTGTTTTCTTTTACTTATAGTTTTACTTTTAAACTAAACAAAAAAATAAAACTATTACGTCTACCAGCAGGACACGCGTAGAAATATGTTTTTGTTTTAAATAATCAATTTACTTTCTATATATACTCTTCAAATATAATTATATCTGAGTCCATATGTATTTCTTATAAGTAAAATTAGTAATTCAAAGTTTTGTAGCTATGTAATAAAATCGATATTTTTATATTTAAAATTTATAAAAAAAAAACTATCATATGTACAGTCTTTGTAATTAAAAATAATAATAAAATAAGAGTTACTCTTGTTTTATTTCTTAGAATTGATTTTGCGTTTGCCTTTATTTTTTTATTTTATTTTTTTTATTTATATTCTTACAAAAGAAAAGACTCTTGTCTTTTTAGTTAGTTTATTTCTTGTCTCTTGCAAATTGGATATCGAAGGAATAAAATTATTTCATCATATAATTAATTTTTGTTTTTCTTTTCTTTTTCTGCTACATGCTATTTTGTGTGAAGGACTTAGGCTTATGGTATGTGTTTTGGGAGGAAAACAATTGAAATCAAGTTCGAAAATTCAATAAATCTTAGCCAAAGAGTTTGTATTTTTTTTTTCGTATGTTTCATGAAATTGATAAAAAACAAAAATGAAAGAAAAATCACTATAAGATTCAACAACAAATCACGAATGTAAACATTTTTTTAAATTTTTGTTTTCTAATTTTGTTGAAATAAAAATTGATTTTTCACTCACAAACATCTACAGAGAAATGTTTGATTTTTATATAATTTTTTTTTTAAGGAATATGATCGTGCTCGTTTTTGTTTCTTATTTTGTTTAGTTTTGTTTTCTTCGTTTGCAAGTTTTTTTTTCATATATACAAAAAACATCGATATATTGGGGATTCTGTTACGTTTTTTTATTCACAATCAGGTATAAAACAAGAAGCATTTAGTTTTGTTTTTTTATTATATATAAATTTTAAACACCAATATTCTTTAATTTTGATTTACAATTCCTTTAATAAATTATGTTAAAGGGAAACTGGGGGCTTTAAGGGATGAATAAAAGGATATGGAAATCTATAATTGAGCACACATTTTTGTTTTTTTTTTTTTGTATAAAAAGATTTATTCGTTACTTTGGATTCTTAAGTTTTATTTTTTAGGACAATGATGAGGGGTAGTTTGTTGTTTTATTTTAATTTTTTTTTTTATCTTTCAACCTTGAAAAGGTTGGAGACTAGTTGGAAATAAGAAAATACTAAACTAATACTATTATTTTGATTTCAAATTTTTAAATTTAATTTTATACTTTTAAGCAGTTAAAGAAGCTTTCACATGGGAGTTTGAAGGACAAAGGAAGTAGGTGTAACGCTTTGCTTACATTGATTACTTTATTTCAATACTTTTCCACTTTCGAGTTTTGACCGAATCGTTCTAAGACTTAATCAGACCCATTTTTTATAGCCCAAGGGAAGAAGAGAATAGCTGCGTTTGGTTTTTTATGGGAAACAATATTGTGGTGAAACGATTGAACGCATGGATACAAGCAAACTATCTACTAGGAGAATTTCAGGCTGGGTTCAGATCAGGGTACTCTACCGTGGACCACATCTTCTTACTAAGAAGCATCGCTGACTCGTTCCTTACAAGAAATAAAAAATTATATACTTTTTTTGTAGATTTTCGAGCCGCCTTTGATACAATCGACAGAAAAGCAATGATATACAAGTTATTTGGATTGGGAATGTCACGGAAATTTGGACGAGTACTGGAGATTTTGTACATGGATACAAGGGCAGCAGTTTGGAATGGTAAAAATATATCTGAGTGGTTTCAGACGACGACAGGAGTCAGGCAGGGTTGTGCGCTAAGCCCAAGTTTGTTTGCACTCTTCATCGAGGATATAACGACGGTATTACCTGGAGGTGTAGATTACGCAGGTGTAATTATTAAAGCTCTGCTTTTTGCTGATGACATTGTGCTGTTTGCATACACTCCGGAATCGCTTCAACTTATGATAAACAAGCTGTCCGAATACTGCACGAGTTGGAATCTGATTGTAAACTTGAATAAGTCGAAGGTAATGATATTCAAAAAAGGTGGAGGCAGATCAGGCTCAAATGAACAGTGGTATTTTAATAACGAACGAATCGAAGTTGTAAAAGAATATAAATATCTAGGAGTTCTTTTCACAAAAAATTTAAGCATGGATAAACATCTAAACGAAAAGTTGGTGAAGGCGAAAACTGCCATTAATATGGCTTGGAGAGAATGTTTTAATAACAAAAACATTGCGCACAGCAGCAAATATAAAGTCTTTAAAGCAGTATCTGAGTCGGTTCTTTTTTATGCAGCTCAAGTGTGGGGAGGAAAGAAGTACGAGGCCGTTGAAAAATTGCTTAGGTTTTACATAAAACGTATTTTTCACCTACCTCTAAGCACCCCGAGCTACATGATAATGCTGGAAACTGGAATATCTCCACTATTCATCAAAACACTAAAACTCCAAGTGGACTATATTTTGAAAGTGCTCGATATGTCAAATGATCGTCTTCCGAAAAAAGCAGCTCTACAAGCTATACAAAGTAAAACAGGGTTTTTCAAAGACTGGATGGAACTGTCACAGGAAACTGGGGTTGAATTAGTAGCTAACGAAAGGAGAACCTGGAAGTCGACTCTGTACGAGCTAATAAAACGTTTGGATGAAAAATATAGAGAAATGTTCATGGATGAAGCATCAAGTTCTTTACATCGGGTGGTTTATAGCAGGCTTAATCACAACCTCAACCAGAACAACTATTTTCGGGATGAGTATACCATCGATCAAATCTCAAACATGTTCCGACTAAGAGGAGAGCTTCTTAACCTAAATTTTGTACCCCATCGCGAAGATTTACCGATACTTTGCCAACTGTGTAATATCGCGGAACAAGAGAATATTTTTCATTTTGTTGGGAGGTGCCCGATTCTTAGGGAAACAAGAAGATACATATTGGGTCGTGACTTTCTCACGGAGGACGAAACAATACAACTACTCAATGAAATGGATGTGTCGAAGTTATTCAAATTTTGCAAAACTGCATTAAAATATAGAAGCAGAATATTAGAAGAATGTTTTTAGTTTATAAAACTGTAACTCTTTTTATTTTAATTAGTTTAGTATTAGTATTCTTGTCAATCAGGCAGACGGCAATGCCATGCTTTATTGATTGTATATACATATATAATTGTTAAAAGAAACAAAAACCAAGGCAATAAACAATCTTATCTATCTATCTATCAATATTGTGGTGCGCCACGAGTTATGATCCCTTTGAAATAGCTTAGTTAAAGAAGAAGGGCAGGCAGACAAAGGGCCATGGTATCAGCATAGCTCAGCCAACAGTTTTTATCTGACCCTTTTATTTGAAAGTCTTTGATAAAATTTTGTTAGCTGTTCCTGAGATCAGTTAACGTAATTTCGTACGATAAGCAGGACTTTTGAGGTACTTATACCAAACCTGGACAGAAAAAGCGTTGAAGAAAAATATACTGAAAGGTTATCCAATAAATGAAGCCAATCGCATCGATTACATCGATCGAGAAACAGTGAGAACCAGAACGAAATCCTACTAAATTCATAGAATTTTGTCCCATTTTCCACCGTTAATCGCCGACTTTTATCGAGGCGATAGTTACAGAACTACCTGTGCCCCTGACAGGCCTCAATTGAATTTATCCACAAATAATTTTTTGAACTTCTTGTCAAAGGAAACAGACTTCCATCCCTAAGGGTTTTAAGGACTACTATTCTAAGCAACGGAATGAGACCTACAGTGAGGTATTAGAAAACAGGTGCTAGTGAGCTGCTCTCTTTACTGATGGAAGACACTCAACGTAGTTCTTCTGATAACTTGTCGATACTTTTCCTTAGATAAAAGAACGATCCACCTTTGCGAGGAATTCATAAATAAATTCATTGTCATGAAAAGCGCTATTAGTCGTATGGAACCGACAGAAAATTTATAGGTCCCTCCATTCCCTTACAATGTATACTTAATTGTGAAAAATGCGCTAGGCCATGGAGCTCCTTGCTCCTTTGCACCACCCTGTGTAAGTATGTAAAAGAACTAAATCTCATGCAGGCTTCAACCACAGATAGCTATACATGACCGATGTTACTCTGCAGGCACCAGCTCAAGGATATTGAGATTTAGGATCACGTGTGCGGTGAGTCCGCCTCTGGAGAGAGCTCAATCGAAATCAAAGTCGTTATCGAAGGATGTTGGTTGACGCCCAGGTCAACCTCGAATTGTAATGCCCACCTAAGTGAGTTATATTTGTTGTGTGATGTTGCCGTGTCCGTTAAGTAGATATAGATTATACAAGGTGCGCCATCTAGACAGGAACTATTTAAATATTGAATCACTACGCCATCTTTCAGTCGATTTTGACAAGTCAGCCAGATTCTGAAACGTCAGCCTATGCCATTTTAGATATGAATCGACTTATAGCGAAAAATCGGGCTGAAATTGTGGCGCAGCACATCGAAAGCAATCGTTAAATTGTGAAAACTGTGCGCGCCTATCATTTTTCGCTGGGGAAACAGAGAACCCACACATCATTCATGAAACACCATTACACTACGTACAAGCTACTGTTTGGGCCCGAGTGTGCTCGAATACGATTATTGGATCATTTTTTTTTCAAAGTTGGACAAACCGTCGACGGTGCACGCCATCGTTGGATGTTGGCACACTTTGTTTGTCAGGAAACGGTCTGACGAACTTCTATTTTCACCAAGACGGAGCACCTTGTCACACCGCAGTTTCTAATATAAAGATTTTGTAGAGCAAGTTCCCGGAACGCGTTGTCTCAAAAAAGGGCGATTTGACGTTCACCGGATTTGACGGCACCAGACTTTTTTCTGTTAGCCCCACAGAAAAAAGTCCGGTGCCGTCAAATCCGGTGCCTTGAAGAGTAAGGTGTAGGTATGCCAGCATACTGAAGACTATTGAACAACTAAAAGCTAGTATCAAAGCGGAAATTGCTGCTATTACGCCCGAAATGTTGTCAAATACAAAGCTAAATGCCCAAAAAAGGCCGGCGTGTGGTGTTTCTAATAAAGGCGGTCATTTGATCGATGTTGTATTCTGGGTGAATTGTCAATAAATGGCATTCTATACCCTAAATAAATCATGTTTATGTATCAAAATCGGCTGAAAAATGGCGGAGTTATTAAACATTTCTAAAGGTCCTGTCTAGATGGCGCACCCTGTATATAATCTGGATTGAGCTTGCGCAGCTCTGGGGACTGAGGTGTCTGAATGAAGCCCAATATGCTGAGAAATTTCAAAGCAGGAGCCGAATTACCGCACACGTTATCGAGTGATACGTGACTGAATTACGTGAGAATGGCATCGGTAATCGAACTGGAAGATGAACAACCGACTGAAATTGAGTAATTTAGAGCAAATCCATTCACGTCTCCTCCTCGTGAGTTGAGCCAGAAGCTAATAATCAATCTTCAGTGGGTGGAAGAGTTTGAGTTTGTCTCATAGTCAAGTATTTTCTATCTAGGACGGTACACAGATATATTTTTTTCATTTTCGAAGCAAAGTTTGCAGGTGGGGCCTGATACTATAACCTCAATTGGTGAAAGTATTCCTTTAGAGAGCAGTGGCCGGTAAATAGCCCTGTGTAAGTTTTGAGGGTTTTCGTCTTGAGGTTCAGTAGATATTTAAATGGTTTTTCAGCATATTCTGACAAAAAAGATGAGTTCCGCCAAGCTTTATTGGATTCTTCCAGCATAGGATGTTCTTGCCTTTGTGTTTGAAGATGCTTTCATTTGCTCAAGGACATTTCTTTTTTAACCAACGCAAAACTTCTACCCTTAAACAAAAAGGCTGGTTAAATTGAACTTGAACAATGAAGTCAATGTTGGTAAAACCAAAATGAACAACCCAAACGCTTCAAGCGACTTACTTGACTCAACCAACTTCAACATAAGTGTGGACATTCGTGTGACCAAATTTAGACAGTTCATAAGAAGAGAAAAAAAAGACCAAACAACACACTTTAAAACCTTTTCCGGTCTTGTTGTC
Organism: Melanostoma scalare; assembly: GCA_949752695.1. Taxonomy (NCBI): domain Eukaryota; kingdom Metazoa; phylum Arthropoda; class Insecta; order Diptera; family Syrphidae; genus Melanostoma; species Melanostoma scalare. Next base: position 3,884,974 of record OX456985.1, read on the forward strand.
CGTGATTCTTTCGCACATTCAAACGAAAACAATTCTTCAACCCAAAAAAACAGTCGCTTTTGCCCCGTCAACTGTGTAGACCCACATCATGATTTAATGTTTCCTTTTTCCATATACCATCCATGGTCAGTGCCGACTGCCGAGAGGTCACGTCAGAAGTATGTTAAACAACACACCAATTAAAAACTTTTCCACCATTCCTCTTCTTCTCTCTTGATCCGCACAATGAGCGCAAATTAATTAAAATGTGTGTTTTCTTAATTCTGGACGAGCCATTAATTATGAAATTATATTTTATCGTGTCTGTAAGTATTGATAGTAATCTTAATAAGGGTCATTATATTTCCTCCTTTCAGACAAAGTCCCATGATAGTTTCCTCCACTGCTTTGTTACACATTATTCTACGCTTTTTTTCTGCAATTAACTTGCAGTAATGGAAGTTAGTTTATAAATTTTGCGATTAATATCATCAGGCTATCTACAGATGGAATAAAACAATAAAAGTATGTTAAAGGTATGCGCAGTCATTCTACAAAATAAAAATAAAAAAATCACTCACATTGCATGCATTTCTGACTCACAGACAAAGTAAAACCTCATACACAAATAATCTCACTCTTTCACATTGCAATTTTTTTTTGTTTAGTTTTTAGTTCTTTTGCTGAAGAAAGGATAATTTTTTTTTGTATTTTGTATTTTTATTAAAAATCTAAGCATCACTCAATGTACCTTTCTGTCACCTGCTTGGTCGAAGGGCATTATACTCTCATCGACACTCGTTCTAACTCTATAGGGTTTTCGTTCGTAGTAGCATAGGTTGAATTTGTTTATTTGTTTATTGTTTAAAATTTTGTAGTTTATGAGTTTGTTTTTAGTTAGTAGTTGTGTGGTTGTAGTTATAATTTGAGGAGAAGCAGCTAGACTTAGCTATGTGTGGAGATGCTTACACTTTAAGGGCGTTTCTGGTGCAAATGCCTGGATTCTTACACAGTTGTGGTGGTGATATTGTTGATGACGATGATGAAGGTAACGTTGAGTTCCTTTGGACTGCAATTGCAACTGGCATCGACACACCAGGATAGGAATGTGAATCACCCTCGATTAGGGCAGCTTTGTCGCTTGAACTTTTCTGGTTGCGCAGGACTAGCATGTAGAGGAAGAGAATGATGATAAGGATAATGCATCCGATGATCATGTCGAAGAGGAGAGGATTTTGCATATCGGATATGGATGTGATTCGGAGGATATTGAGATCGGGCTTGGACATGGGTTCGATCTTTGAGATATCACTGTTCTTTTGATGCCAGGTGAAGATAAAGTTTGTGTGTTGGTTGATCGATTCGTTAGATTGATCGTCGAAGGGAACACCTCCACTGTTGCTGTTGAAAGAAGGAACTGTTTCTTGGATTGTGTTGGAGGGTTGAACAGTTGTCGTGGTCGTAGTGATGAGGGATGTTTTTGGCACTGGCTGTGGATGACGATCCTGGCTGGTCGCAGTTGTTGCCTCTGATGTGTCGATAGTAAGTGGAAGAGAACGACTCATGGCTCCAGATAACTGAAAATAAAAAAAAACATAAAAAATTTTAGAAGAAACACTACTCATGACAAGAGGTGAGCATCAATGAATGCCGTCGTCCTTAAATTAATACTAGTAGCAAAATATAGGTTAATTAAATAACTCTAATAATTATTTATTAATTATTTAGTTAATTAACTAAACTCTAATTAAATAGTTGGAGGACCCAGGGCAGAGTAAAAAACTACACTCAACATAAATATTTAGAAAAGTCTAGTCAGCTCAGAAATTTTCAATGATGAGCCTTTTGTTGGAGTATTTCTCTCCAATCAAACTTTCTTACTGTAGTAATTTGGTCATAGTCTTACTGCCATTGGCACAATTTTCGGAGGTCTGCAATCTGCACCGACACTTCTTCGCTAACACACAAAATATGACAAGAATGTCAAGAAGCTGAAGTTGCAGGGATACAATAGCGAGGATAGAATAAAACGAAAAGAACGAGTCTGTCGATTAACGAGGGTAAGGCAACGTTTGATCTACGAACTCTTCATTGGATTAAGAGGCGACATAGAAATTAAATCTTATCTTGGAAAACCATACAGAATTTTTATATAAAACCCTAACTACAGTAGTCATGCAGTAAAATGACGCTGAAGTACTGACTCTAGTTTTGCAAGCCTGAAGAGGGAGTGTGTCTCTACGAACAAAAACACATCACTCCGATCTTAGCGAAATAGAAAAGCAGTGGAGGTAATGGAATTTGCGGTGAGCTGTACCACCCCAAACCATTTGCATTCTGGTTAGTTTTCAGAGTTTTGTTTAGTGACAAATTCGAGACTGTACCTACCCAGTAGGTCAAAACCTTAAGTTGATGAAATTTTTTCCTTATTATGTATGACCCCCAAGAACTATAATCAAGGTGGCAATGTTTGAAGTTTTGAGTAAGTAGTCTCAAATTACTGCAGGGACGATCTACTATGGTTTGGATATTTTGCACTTTAAATCTGTGGTGTAGTGGTTAGCATGTCTGACTGTTACGTGGGAGTTCGAGGTTCGAATCCCAGAAACATCCAATTATTTTCAACAGATATCGACTTTCGGGAAGCATTAGCGAGTCCTCCGAAAGTAGTTTGACTGGCTTTTAAAACGCTTTCTCAATTACCTTTTGAGAATCGACAAAAAAATTTAGGTCATCTTTGTTCCTCACTAGGTACGGTTGCCCTAGGATTCCCCGCTCTGTTGCACTAATCTGTTTATAAAGTTATTTATTTCCCCATGTGGCGAAGTGAAAAGATCCTCCGTCACAAATCGAGCTGCGCATTACCCCTTCTACCCTTGCCTGGGCTTCTGCTACCTTTTTCAATTAAAGTCCCTGTTTTATTTCTTCCATTTTTTAATTATAATCAATTTTTAACATTTCCATCTTTTTAACAGTAACTCTGTTCTTTATTTTTTCTTATCTACTTCTTGAGCCATTATTCTCCGTGGTTCATACTCCAAATATTGTTGAAACCTCCAGGGTGATATTTGGTCCTGTCTATGAAAACTTTGGAATATAAAGACTAAAAAAGGATGAGAACCGACGAAAACTTAACCTAAAGTACAAATTGTCAGATGAGAATGGATGGGACATTAAGAACAATTAGACATAAATGATTCGGCTCGACAAATTATCGAAAATGCACCAGATTAAAATGTGAATTCAAGCAAGTACATCTCATTCCAATAGTGCGATACTTTAAAGTGACCAGGCACTCCAGAATACCCTTTCTACAAGTAGAAAATTCTGTCATTACCGAATCAGCCATATTTGTGCATATTTTATTAGTTTTATTTTGTCCATGCCTCCGAAAATGAAACCAGCAAAATTGTTTTATGATTCCTTCCATTTATATGTGCTGGTGATAATTTCTTCTTCTCAAAATGCTTACTTGTGAATTCATTCCACAAGTGGAAAGAAATTTTTATTTCATAAGATTGTAAGATTTCTCTCAGAGTTTAAGAAATATTTCACGCTTGTGTTTTGCAACACACGTTGACTTAGAAGAACGTAAGTTTGAGTTATTGGCCCCAGATGGAATATAGAAAGAAAGACCTCGTTTCAAGTGTCGCGCACTACTTGTGTGGCAACAAAACAGATATGGCCATGGCCAAAGAAAAAGGATCTCAACAAACTTACGCAGCAAAACGTTTCCTTGCTGCCCATTCGTTTTCTTGATGCCCATTCCAGATATTTATTTTAATATAACACGGCTAAGAGCAGAAAGTTAAAAATTAAATTTGTGGAAAAATTTCCTTTTCGGTTTCACCAGTACAAAATTAAAGTTGTACTTTACAAGTAACAAACTTGTTAAAATAACACTAATTTGTGAGTTTTCATTTCACCAACGAAAATAGACTTGCAAAATTTGTTCAGTTTGTAAGAATATTCTACAGGTGTAATTTTTATTACAAATTTGTAGTTCCTTGCTTTCATAACAAAAATGTTTTTGCGACGAAGGCATAGCAGCTGCGATAACAGCCTAAGTGATAGTATTTTGATAGTGAAAAAAAAAATTATCGGCCGCGTATAAACTATGATATAATTGAGTTATTTCATTTTAATGAAACATTTCAACTCAGTCGATGCAAGGCAGAGGAAATAATTTTAATTATTGGAGTTTTTGTCATATAAAGCCGAATAACCTTAAGCTGCTATGTGAAAACTTTCAGCTCTTCACTTAGAAGAGATTCTGCTTAGTGTCAAAAACTTTCAAATCTCTTGTTATATCTGATGTGGAACATTTTGCCTTAACGGAAATGTGAACTTGTAAAATTGTTAGACTTGGAGTCCTTTGGAGGGAACTTAATGAAGAGGTTCCTTCAAAATATAAGTTCTAGCTACGCCTTATGTAAGGAAATGGTAGAACTGTATGTGCAAAGGAACACCTGGTGATAGTCTTCCTTTTGCCGAAGACCTGCTGATAGTCTTCCTTTGTCGAAGACCTGCTGATAGTCTTCCCTTGCCAATATAAAGGTGTTGAAGCAATTTGTCTCACACACAGCCATCAGCCCGGTTATGATAGAACATTCTCACAGCTTTAACCCTTTTTACAACTAAAAGTGCCTTTAAAATGTGCTCTGGAATCCAAACGAAAGAAGGAGTCTACTAATTTTTTTTTTTTAAAACAATAAATACATATTTAAGAAAAAAAAAAAAACAAATTACAAGAAAAGAAACTTCTTCAACAGCACCGTGTCAATCAAAGCAATCAAGTGAAATAATCTTCAAAGTACCTCCGCATTGTTATACCTACATACAAGCTATCCAACTTGACCCAGATAAATCAGGAATTCCTCCTTCCCATCACGCTAACCAAACAATGACACGACCTTTAAGACATTCTCCGAGGCGCCAAAATCATAACTCGCCATCATCTACGCACGCACTCGAGCAATAAATTTTATTGGTTGCTTTTCAAATTTCCACCATAAAACCAAACGATCTTATTTCGACTCTTAGAGTAGACAATTGAAGACGATGTGCTTCTAAAAAGCGCAACGAACCCGCATGTCGGAGTAATTTCACAAAAGAAACAATAAAAAAAAAAAAAAACTGATCAATCACTATACACAATGAGCGGATGCTCCGTGCCTCTTCGACTTGTGAAATCGTTTGTATCTACACTCAAGCCATTTAAAGCGGTTCTCCCTTTACCCTTGTTCCAGTTCCAAGTTCAAGATATTGAACTCAACTTTCCTTAATTAACGATCGCCCTATTACATACATACAATCGAGATCGACAATTCATTAACAACAATGCCTTCTCCCATGTAATTGCGTTGCTTGCGGACAACTACACACTTTTTGTGGTTTTGTTATTCCATCATTGTTTAGGGTTAATACACTTTCTAACCACACCAGAGCAGCAGCAGAAGCAGCAGCAGCCGCGACAGCAGCAATCACAATCATAATAATCATCATCATCTGGTTGGCTGGTTTTTTATAAAAACAACAACGCCAGTCGAAGCAACAAAATGAAATATTAATTCACAGCCATCACGCCCGGCCTCGGCTCCAAACAAAAGAGTTGCCATCCCCGTCCACTGTTTCTAACTCGCGCCGACAAAACAACAAATCAAAACAAAACAAACAAAAAGTCTTATTTTGTAACTCTTCGTCTGTAAGACTGTAAGAGTACCAAACCTACTGCATTGTTATAACGGAAAATTGATTGTGTCGAATTAACCCGCCTGAGGGCGTTTGTTCAAAATTTCGCACAAACAATTAACCCCACTGTCTAAATACTGTCATTTGTCTGTGTAAACCCGCCAAGTAAATTACTATTTGAGTGTGGCGCGACGATGATGGTGCGAGGGGTCAGCGTACTTACCTTATTCTTACAGGTAACTTGTACACGGTATTTGGTGTCTGGCCACAGTGAAAGCTGAACGTTGAATGATTCGGTGAGAAGGTTGCCCATTAGACCGCCACCGGATACTTCCCATGTCACTAGGCATTGGTTGCCGGTGCTTAGTGGATCCCAGGCGACATCGACGAGCACCAATGAATCTTGTTGCAGCATCAGCGTTGTCCGCAGGGACCATGTTTCTCGAATCGATTTATTGATCTTTGGCACTTTCGCGCATTCATCCCAACACTGAAAGTAAAAAAAAAAAAAATGTAAATCGATTAGTCAGAAAAAAGAAAACTGTGGGGTGTTAGGTGTAAGAATGTTGTCAGCATGGTTTTTGTATTGAAAGTACATATTTACTTTTCTTTGGTTTCTCGTTTTTTATAGAAAATACAGCTCTTAAATAAGAACTTAACTAAAAGTCAAAAAAGGCAACTCAAGACGTTTCCAAGAGCAACAGTCTTTTATCGTTTTAGACGAGCATTACACTCATAATTTGACTCCTGTCGTCCTGTCCCGTCGGTAATTTTACCTTAAGCTCAACTTCGGACGTATCTACAGTAAAGTATAGGAGTCACATTTTAGTCGCACTACCCAAATGTAGAATGCTTTGCAATATTCTACTTTTCATAAAAATTCAAAAACAAAGTGCAAAAGTGTCTCATATTATATCCTCTACTGTCTACCTAAATGCTCGCCCTATATTTTACGATACAACATTCATTTCAACTTAGGAACGTCAATCGAAACCGAAACTGAAGCTTATTATGTTTCAGGTTTTCTGATTTCCAAGTGATATCTCGACATTGACGGTGGTGCCCGAGGTGTAATGGTTAGGACGTCTGCCTGCTACGCGCGAGGTTCGCGGTTCGAATACCAACAGAAAGCAAAAATGTTTTTCCACGCGTATTAACTTTCGCGCTTCCTCGATTAGCCTTTAGGAACGAGCAGAAAATTGTAGGTATCCTCCGTTCCCTCACAAAATATGATTGTGAGAAATACGATAGGCCCCATGGTTCCCCCTAGCAACAAACGTGCAATTAGAATGCAACTAAGTGCTTCCAATGGAATAGAATAGAACAAAAATAGTGAGCACCTGGCAACAAGTCCTACCATGGGCTGTGCTTATTCAGTAAGATCATTGAAGCAAATATAATTCTGGTCGAGGCTTATACAAGACCCATTCTACTACCTGGGAATATGATTTGGTTATGAATTTTCCTTCGTTTGACATAATTCACAGTCTGTCTCTTAGTACTACAGACTTGTGACTTGTGATTTGTGACAACATATGTAAGTCAGTTGCTATTGCCTTAAAATGGAAGCTCTTCCCAAGAGTATAAGAATTCAAATGAAGTAATTCCAGACTGAAACATTCCCACACACTTTAAACTTCATTGATAAGAACATTTACTCTTCTATTTCCCAACAATAGCTTACATATCAAGCCTGCGCTATGTGCAGACGATTCGGATGTCATGGTGAATTGAAAGCTCAATGGCAAGTGGAATTGAGGACGTATCGTTATAACAACAAATTTTGTCACGAATTTGGTTTGAATTGTTACACGTAGCACGTCATGGGAAACAAAAATCCAACTTCAAAAAACTCACAATGTCTAGACTTCGTTGAAAAACACACATACTCATCGTGACTTCACCTTTCCCGTTGAGCCTTCGTCAACTTGAGCCTATGTTCCTGTCAAAACTGAAGGCCTTTCATGTTAACCATTTACGGTGCCGGAAAATAAACTAAAATTCATCATCTACAACGACATTTATATCCCCTGCTTGACTCATTATCAATCATCGTAGTTTGTCTTGTCATACCCTCAAAAACACACACCAACATGCTTATACACCCCATTTTCTAACTGTACAAGGTTTAAACTGCCGACCGGTCGGTCGGTGGCAGCCGCCGCGCCGATGGCGACATCGGGCGCACAACGTCAACGAAGCTCAAAAGGGGGAAACTTCTCATACAAAAATTAAACAACTTCAGCCCCATAAATTTCCTCAAAGACAATAAAAATGTTTTTTTCTTTTTTTATTTATTTACTTTTTTTCTGAGCTATGTGCTGCTTTTTAATGCTCACGCAATTTGGGTATAAAACGTTTAACGTCTAAACGCTGGCATTTGACAAACTTTTCTATTCGTCTCTACACAACACAGTGTTGTGGGTTAAGTGAAACTTTGAGCAAATGAATTATTTTTGTCGATTAAGGGGCTAAACTTTGAACTATCTTCGCATAGGCAAAAGGAAAAAAAGTAAAACAAGACAAAAAAAACGAAGAAACATTTAAGCTAAATGCCAGCCCGGAGGGCCTTAAATTTATGTTGAAGCTCTTCGCCTTCGATGGGAAGAAACTCGCTTTATGGAAGGAAAATTGAATTTCATTGTCTTTACACACAGTGGAGCGTAGAGAGATATCCCCGAATTAATTTGCATAAATCACAGCAAAAGAAAAAAAAAAAGTTTCATCTATCATTTAACAATCGCGAAGCCCGATAAGTCACGATAAATGTGTCAAAGCAATTTCAAAACCGCGCATCTGATAAACACGAAATCGCTGTTTGTTGGTGTCTTGTTTGCCCGTAGCCACTCAAAGGAAACAGACGACGAAATCCAAGGGGCGGGGATAATTTTTTTTCACGTATAAATCGTTCAAAATCACGCAACCTTTTTGGCCATGCAAATTGTCCTTGTTCAAATTGTTGTGTGGCTAATTTTCACATAATGAATTGTTTTAGTTGACACGCTCGTTACCATCATTCCCCACAGGAAGCTATCCGTTCGTCCACTAACGGAAGGGAAAATAGTGTCGAAAATTGCAGACCAATTTGTCAGTTGAGTTTTGTGCTCCATTAGGTGGGCTGGTCTGAGTCTATAGTTGACGCCCGCTCACACCATGTCTTAGGTCAGTTTTAGTCATTATTGGTGTCATTTGCCATAATGTGAACTTACTTCCCTAGTCTGCTGGCTGGCCTAGACAATATCGATCAAATTGGGGTTGCAATCGAAAGGAATCCTTTCATTTTGTTGCTGGGAAATTAATCACGAATGACACACAATTCGAAATTGGGGGTATTCTTTTCGTAGTGAAACTCCATCTGCCTTTGGGGCAATGATCCGTGGTGGCAGTGCTAATTACAGGTTGTGCGAGTGCTGAGTTTCGGCAATTTCCTTGCCACAGCATCGGTCGAACCTTCACTTTAGTTCGATAAAAGATATTTTTCTCATAAAACCGAATTCCAATTATTGGATCGTCATGAAAAAAGGAAAAAAGTAGGGAATTTCCACAAGAAAAGAAGTAGTGTGACCATCTGCGAAGAAAAAAAGCTTTTACTTTTATATTGGCTAAGGCCACAAGAAATATCGAAGAACATCAAATGTTTAAGAATTGGCTCTCAGTGAACGTATTTCGTATTTGAATCCGCCTTTTTTGAAAGGCTCATAGCACCTGGGGTTCAGAGAGCAGCACACAAACACGCTCCTGTTCTTTTAAGTATTATAAAAAAGAGGATACAACACTGGAGAAGGGAAGTGGTGTTTTGATATTATATTGCAATTGGTTTCTGGATGAATCAATAGACCGAATTCTGAAGAGGCGGACATTTCGGGTCTCACTTGAACCACAGAAACAATGAAAAACTATGACGTCTGCTTTAGTATTGTTCAGACCTCAATCCTGTATCTTAGTTCCAAGTCTTGAATTAAATTTGCTTGGTAGAAAGTCGAAAAAATGATTTGGTTGAGAATTGACAATCTCACGTAAAATAGAGATACAAAAAGAAATCCTAATCCCGCCAGTTTACTTTCATGCAAGCAATAATAATCCTGCAAACAATTCCTTTTCAGTTGTAACGTTATCAGAAGGATACTAGTCAGCTAAAATAACTTTCTTTTTTAGCTTTTTCAGCACGCTTCAGACACCATTTTAGTCTAAAAGCGTGAGTTTTTTAGTTGAGATATTTCACGTGTTTTTTAATTTTAGCGTATAAATTTTAGCAGCAAGTCACTAAGCAATCGCGATCTTATTGAGTCTCCCTCTATTAAAAGGCACCACTTGTAATGACTGTGTGAATTGCAACAGAAAAAAGTATATTTACGCTTTAAAAACTAAACTACAAAACAATGCGGAGAACTTTTACATAAGGTTTGTTGGTTGAATTTTACCCACGGTTGCCCCAGGTTTCCTTGACAACAACTAAGAGATGTCGAAAAATCCTCGGTTTTCAGTCCTGGTTTTCAACCACGAAATTAGAATTCCCTGTCATTTGAACAGAAATAAATGCCATTTGACAGCCCTGTTCATTATCTGAACCCGCCCCAGCAAAAACCGAGTGCTTCTCCAGGGCTCAAAAAACACTCAGTTTGACATTCTGGGCGAGTTTAGGTTTTCAAAAAATGCCGACAATTGGTCAACCCCAGGGGTTCAACGGACAAACCTATTTATTCAAATTCAGCAAAATAATTTTAGGCGTACAGCGCTCACATACGGTTCGCAATCTTGAATAATGTACAAAAAGCATTGGAGTAAGTTGATGGGAACTGAGATGAAGATGCTTCGTTTGGCAGCAGGAGCAGCTTGATCGTATTAGAAGTACCAAGATCCGTGCTGCCCGTGGCGTAATGGTTAGCATGTCTGTCTGTTACTTGAGAGGTTCGCGGTTTGAATCCCAACAGAAACCATAAATGTCTTACCACGGGTATTTGAAATTTGTAGGTCACTTCCATTCTTTCACAAGGCATGGTTGTGTTCCCTGCTCTGTTGCGCCATTCTTAGAAGGTATGTAAGACCCGTGGACACCCTAACGTCAAAAATACAACCATGAAAGAATTCAAATACTCAGTTGGTATTGTCATGTTGAAAGGAGCGAGCCAGGAAACTCCTTCAAAAGGACAAAATCACAAAACAATCAGAAAAATTGCGAAGAAACAAAAAGAACGGCAGACTAGAAAATTCCTGGTACTGACAACGAGCGCGGTGTGCCCGTCGAGTGGATCAGTAGTGTAACGCAGGTAAATGGGAGACTTATGATCCCTACGAGATCACGATGCTCGTAACGCCGAAAAAAGAAGAAGAAGAAAAAGAAACAAAACAATGCACCACAGTAGGTTACCATGAGTTTGAAGAAAAGTGGGCCTATTTAGATAAAATTTGAAAAAAAAAACTACGTGGAAAACCAAACTGTCAGAAAAACTGTCACTAAAACTTGCGATAATTATTCCCTCCACTATGAAGAAAAACCTCTACGTACGACAAACCTGTCACGGAAAAAAAAACAAACCTGGTCGCCCTACCCCAATCTCATGAGAATAAAAGAAAAAAAAACAAACAGATTCTCATTATTGTCAGGTCATGATTAATTGCTTTCGAATGGCACACTATACTGAGGGGCGGAATGGTTAGCCAACGCAGACCAACTCTCAGAAAGGTAAACATCATTTCGACTGTAGAAAGATGTTACATGCCATTCATCACAACATAAGCGGAAGTTGTACGTATATCTTTTGCTGGGCAAGATATTTTTATTTTGCAATTCCCAACTCAGTGGGGGAGAGCTTCAAAACAAAATAAAAAGAAAAAAACCATTTCAAAGGAAAATACAAATAAATAAAACGAAACGGATATTAAGTGGGCTCTTTTGGATATTTCAATTGTAGCCCAGTGGCAGTCAAATTTTTGACCAATCACTTGGGGTTGCCTTGTTGCTGCTGTTGTCATTGTAAATGTTTTAAAATTGAGGAAGTCAAAAAGACTTGGGGGTATCTCTCAGAGGAAATAGAAAATCATGATTTGGAATAATTGGTGCTGACAGAATTATGGGATGTCTTCTTTTAAATTTACGATGTCTGGCGCAGCGCAGGATGTGATTGTTTTCTTGGGTATATCCTGTGCCTGACAACGGAGAAGAAATGTTTAAATATCCTCAACTTTGTAGCCTCACCTTGTCCAATTCATTGCCGGCATCTCCTTGGTCATAAGTCGTGACCGCAACCTCAATGATTTATGCAGCAATATCCGGTTTACCCCCACCCCCTCTTTTCATTTCAAACTGTAAATGTGACATTTTATTTGCTCGTCGCTCGTTTATCTCCCCCTCTTAAAGCAAATACTATTAATACATATCACTCTCTTACCTGCCTTACGTTTTTCGTTTTAACATTTTAACGAAATGCAATGCAATCTATCCTTGGACTTGTGCATTCGTTTTATTGATCGTCTAGATAAGGTCGTTTCTTATACTAGTGAGGCACTGACACTGGCACTATTGCACACACCCCCAATGTACGAAATCCTTCCTGAACTAATTGCGGTGCAGCAGTTGGAAAAATGGACACACAAAAGTCAAATGAAAAACAATTTTTCAGTTTTCAGGCTGTGTGTTTGTGGTGTACGATACGAGTAGTGTTGTAGTGGCTTTGCTTGCATGTTGTTGTCCAAAATCTACATCGGACAACAAACCAGAAGAGGTCAACTCTTATCGACAAAATGCAGGAACCCAGCCCAGGTCCCCGGCGCTCGCAAACGCAAAGCAGGATTCATTTTGTTGTCCTCAAAACAGAAAAATAAAAATGAAATTAAAATAAACAACCCCTGGAAGCTCAGTTCAACGACATGCATGCTAAAGTAGTACAAACAAACCCAATGGTCGTGTGGTACAAATCCAATGCCTGTACAATACAGCGCTGTAGGTTGAATAAAATGAACACAGTGCATGTGGTTGGGGGTTTAATTAGAAACTTATTCATCGCTTAAAGAAAAAAGCTGTCGACTGTAAAAATGTTCAAATACCTTCGATGTTCGCGTGTGTGTGTGTGTAGAGATACCACAATGTTTTTGATATTGTAAATTCAATAAACGGATGCTAAACTAGTTCTTTTTAGATTATATCAATGTATCATACAATTGCACGGTGCTTACCCACTAATTATCGCCCATTCGCGCGACGAAAAAATCAAGGCTTCAGAAAAATTTGCATAAAACGGAAAAGTCTTCCCACTCGAATTATTTATTCTTCCAAATTTCAGAAGATTCAATTGATAAAGATCAATTACAAAAGAATGTTTACATGTATATTTTGGGACAACACCTCGGAGTGTGCTGAGGCTTGTGGTGGATTTTTTTCAAGTGTCAACCTATGAGAAATGTGGTTGAATCCTTGATTCCAGATTCTCTGCTCGATTTTGAAAGACAAGCCTAAAGGGGTCCCCGCAAACCACAAACTTTCTATCGGCCGATAGTTTTGTCAGGCTTATAATCAGAACGAAGATGTTTGCAAGTCCGCATACTACAACGATAAATAAATACAACTGCGTTCAAACTAAACTATCGGCGAACTATCGTGCAGTTCTCCTTAATTTATTTATGTCCCAGAGAACAAACAGAGACAGAGACATTTCTTAAAGCCTTAGTGTCACTTTGAAGCTGTCAGTTATTTAAAAATTTAAAAGAGTGTTCCTTCTTGCTCTTCATTCTAAATTCTTGATTGCTCAATCTTTTTTCATTGTTCATTGTTCATTTTTCATTTTTCATTCTTATTTTTTCATTGTTAATTGTTAATCGTTCATAGTTTATCGTGCATTGTTCAAGGTTCATTGTTCATTGTTTACTATTCATTGTTCATTTTTCATTGTTCATTATTCATTGTTCATTGTTTGTTCTCCATTCTTCATTCTTGATTAATTATTCTTGATTCTTCAGTCATCATTCTTGATTCTTCAGTCATCATTCTTCATTCTTTATTCTTCATTCTTCATTCTTCATTCATCATTCTTCATTCCTCATTCTTCATTCTTCTTTCTTCATTCTTCATTCTTCATTCTTCATTCTTCATTCTTCATTCTTCATTCTTCATTCTTCATTCTTCATTCTTCATTCTTCATTGCTCATTCTTCATTCTTCATTCTTCGTTCTTCATTCTTCATTCTTCATTCTTCATTCTTCATTCTTCATTCTTCATTCTTCATTCTTCATTCTTCATTCTTCATTCTTCATTCTTCATTCTTCATTCTTCATTCTTCATTCTTCATTCTTCATTCTTCATTCTTCATTCTTCATTCTTCATTCTTCATTCTTCATTCTTCATTCTTCATTCTTCATTCTTCATTCTTCATTCTTCATTCTTCATTCTTCATTCTTCATTCTTCATTCTTCATTCTTCATTCTTCATTCTTCATTCTTCATTCTTCATTCTTCATTCTTCATTCTTCAGTCTTCATTCTTCATTCTTCATTCTTCATTCTTCATTCTTCATTCTTCATTCTTCATTCTTCATTCTTCATTCTTCATTCTTCATTCTTCATTCTTCATTCTTCATTCTTCATTCTTCATTCTTCATTCTTCATTCTTCATTCTTCATTCTTCATTCTCCATTCTTCACTAACCATTCTTCATTGTTCATTGTTCATTGTTCATTGTTCATTGTTCATTGTTCATTGTTCATTGTTCATTGTTCATTCTTCATTGTTCATTGTTCATTTTTCATTCTTCATTTTTTATTCTTCATTCTTCATTCTTCATTCTTCATTCTCCATTCTTCACTAACCATTCTTCATTCTTCATTCTTCATTCTTCATTCTTCATTCTTCATTCTTCATTCTTCATTCTTCATTGTTCATTGTTCATTGTTCATTGTTCATTCTTCATTGTTCATTGTTCATTGTTCATTTTTCATTCTTCATTTTTTATTCTCCATTCTTCATTCTTCATTCTTCATTCTTCATTCTTCAATCTTCAATCTTCAATCTTCATTCTTCATTCTTTATTCTTCATTCTTTAATCTTCATTCTCTATTCTCCACTCTTCATTCTCCATTCTCCATTCTTCATTCTTCCGCTCCAGTGACACCAGAATATTGATCTCGAAGTGCAATTTTTAAAGGCAATGACATGTATATCGTTTATTGGTTTTCGTTCCATGAAACTTCGTCTTCATTCTTAACCTCAAATTCTTTTAACAGCTCTGTTGCCAACCAAGGAAGCCTTCAAAAATATAAGAGATTTAATGTCCAACGATAAAATTTCAGATGGCTAATATTGATGTCCATGCTACAGGCATTTACGAAATTAAAAATAGTTTTTGAGCATACAGAAAAAAAGTCCAACTAAAGATATTATATCGCAATAAATCACATCGTGTGTGTATTGGTTTTTTGGTGAAAAAAGCCTTTATTGTTTTTCCTTTTTCACATGAGGTGAATTTTCATTTTCTGTTTACGTCATTTTGTGGCTTTATATGAATTGGGTTTCCCCCTGAAGCTGATATCATTTTTTTTTGTTTATATATATTTTCCGACCGTAATCTTGCCCAGTGAATGAGTTTCTGTTAAAAAATCAACTGGCCAACGGAAAAGCTTAGTGGCAAACAAGGATACCAGAGGTGTTGGTTCACAATCAAATTACATATTAATGAGGCAGACAGTGCGACATCGCTGGATGTATGTATGGATGTCTGTGTCTGGACTATGGACGGTTTGTTGACAACTAAAGCCCATTTTTTCTCACCCGCATATATCGTCGAATTGAATTAGTCGCACGGAATGTAAAAACTTTCCAGAGAGAGAGACCATTTTTTTTTAACAAGGATAATGGATTGTTTTTCCCGTGCATGTGAATTTTTTTGCTTTGTCCAATGGGTTCCTATTTATCACGAAGGGCCAGTTGCTGTTGTTGCACTGCCTTTCTATGGATGTGATGATGGATTTTTATATGAATGACATTAAAATGGGTTGGAAAACAAAAAATTCAAATTATTGGAGTAGGTGCTGGTGAAAGAGGGCGGGAATGTGTCCGATATGAACAATTTTTAATCACCATACCGTAGTGGTCATTAAAAAAATATAAATATTCTGCTTGAGTTTTTATTGTTTTTACTTGGGATGGATAAATGATGATGCTGATACTTTTATGAAAACAACAGTTAGGCACTTAAAAGTTATATTGAAGTTTTTTTTTTACTTTTTGGCTGGTAAATATTTATCCGGCGCGGAAGTGGTAGGTGCAAATGCATTTTAACGATTGATGCCAAGTGGATAGTGAGTTTTTAAGCTCATTTGTAATGTGCACAGACGATTTATATAGGCATTTCAATAATTACAGTTGTACCGTTATATTTAAATGACAGCGTTTTACACGATTAAATCGGCTGATTGCCTGTTCTTGTAAATGAAACCTAAAGCTGTGATTATGGTTAAAGGTTTTATTTGGTTGAAATTAAATATAAATCCAGGAATTATGATTCAATAGTTGCAAAGGATGAAGCATGTAGCAGGTAAATGCAAATTGGTGTACGGGAATGAGACTAAATGCATGGAAGTAGCAAGGTGTAGCATCCCCTCTGCATTTGTTGACATTTTGACAAACAGAATTATTTTATAACAGTGCGTGATGAATGAGTAAAAAGCAGGAAATAAACATTTCACGGTAGTCACCTTTGAAACTCATTACATAATGGTCGTTACAGAAAGGTCCTCGTGAAACGCTTTGGTGCGATACTTAGTGTGATAAGCAGTTATATGTAAAATAAGTATCTACAGCTAAGAGATCTTGATAAGCTCTTGCAGAACTCAGCCATTTCTCAAAACAAAACATTGTTACAAATCAAATTAAATGCTGCTTTACTTTCATCACGTCCTTTTAGTTACCTTCGTATTGGTTGCAACTTCTTACTTCCTTGTTACGTAATGAATTAATAAATCTGCAATCATAATTATCCTACTTAGACTGGAGTAGTTGATTTTTGATTATGAGTTCTTGTTGTATCCACGTCGCGTCGCCCGTGTAATCTCATGCGTTTTCAGTAAATTCTTAAGTAATTTCACGCTGTCAACTTCTACTATATTTCTACACAATTAAAGACTAACAATGAGTGATATGGTAAGAGAGCTAGATATTGAAGCGGCAATGTCTCAAGCTGTAACTTCGGCCCCGATTGAACATAAATAATGGTCCTTACTCAGATATAGATTTAGGATCTAAAGATTTTAATGCAGTTCATTCAAACACGACGGAACTATTGCAATTCATAAAATGTTACATTCGACGTGTACATTACACCGCCATCTTAAGGACAACACATCCGTAACATCAACAGCTTAATTCGGTCTTGGCAGGCCAGGATGCCTCCACTGAGACGACTGAGACATACTCTCAACGTCATTTCCAAAAACCCATGTTTGGTCACTTATTTAAACACCTTTCATAATTCTGCATCGTTGTTGACTTCATTTAGTGACTCGTGAGCAACTGTTTTAGTTGAAACTCGCCAAGCTCATAAAAACACGCAGTTTTCTGAACAAATATCGTATATGCATAGCCCTAATTAACTGTTTTGTGTTTATATGTCAATAGGATTTCAAGACTTCAGTTCCCTATATTTAAAGATGACATCCGTTGAAGCGCTTAGAAAGAAGAAAAACACAAAAACAGTCTGGTCTGCAGGGTCAGAAAAAACCAGCTTCAGCAACACAAAATCAACTAATTGTACTTACTCGTCGTTCAAGATATCCAACAAGTGGATGTCTACACATTACAAAAAATAACCACCATCAGCTGTCCCAGTTTCTGAAGCCAACACAACGGTGTGTTGGCAAAAAACAACTCCTGTCAAATTAAAATTTTTGCAGTCAATTTTTGGTTGCAATTTAGATAAGCTGCTGTCACCGTTTCCAGATACCAAAGTCACAATACACTCCCATTGACCAAACCAAATATGGTTAGCCGACAATACAAAAGGGTGTGACACCATTCGATTGCTATCGATGCACCAAAGCCTCTAAGATTTATGTGTTTTCTGTCTCACTCCGAAATACTTACATACTCGTTTAATGTGTTTGTTTATTTTACCTATGTAGGTACATAAGTGTATGTTTTTGCCAACGAAAAGTTGCAGCCACAACAAAAACATTGAGCTTATAGCCAAAATGTCAAATAGTTTCCTTATGCAAATTACCATCGTCACCTTCTATATATGGAAATTTCCTTTTCATGCTAATGGTCCAGTCGTCGCGTCGTTCGGAGACATTTTTGAGAAAAGAGAGAAAAAAACAACAAACTACACCTTGGTATGAAAAATTTTACCTCAAGAAAAAATTGGTGACAACAAACATGGCGAGAGTGGCGGCGTGCAGTCGCATAAATTCAACAAAAGGTGCGAAAAACACTGTAGCGACGTAAGCTGTCGCTTAGCATTGCGCTTTATAAATTAAAAGCCTGACTTGTGAAAACTGCTTGAACTGAATTGAAGTTACTGTTTCTGCCTGCCTTTGCACGGATAAGACCATAAACCATGCCTGGTCGTGGCATAATTTAGTAGAAATGTTGTCCATACAGCACACTCACACACACAAACATAAATTCCCACTGATATGGCGATTGGCGAGTGCATCGGTCTAATAAATTTCCCATTGGAATTTTCATTGAAAGCGAAAATTATGTATAGAGAAGAGACCTTTTAGGCAAGGAGAAGTGCTTTAGCTGGTGACATAATGGCCTGGTCCTGGGTGACACTGAATGCCTCCAGGGACAGATTTCTCTTTTTCTTTCCTCAACTATTTCTGTGCAACGAGACTGTGGTTTAGAATAGCTAGTTTTTTATTTTAATGATGCAACGAGAAACATCACACATTGTCCCTATTCATAAAAAAGGACCCAAGAACGATGTGTCTTGCTACTGTCCCAAAGGCAAACATTCATGCATACCGAAGTTGTTTGAAAGCATTATTTACGATACACTGGTTTTTTACGGTAAATCAATTTTATCTCCATATCAAAATGGCTTCCTAGCAGGTATGTCAACTACAACCAATCTGGTGGATTTTATTTCTCATGCCTTGTGTACGATAGGCAACGGAAATGAAGTTGATATTATTGCTACTCATTTTAGTAAATTATTCGACAAAATGTCACATAAAATCATTCTCACTTCTTGGGTTAGTACTTAATTGACTCACAGAAAACATATAATGTGTTTCAGGTCGCTACCTTCATATAACTTTTCGGTGTCCCTCAAGGCAGCCACCTTGGCCCGCTTTTAGTTATGCGATTAAAATTATGCTATCAAAATCAGAATTGTAAGGTTTTGATAAACGCGGATGATGTGAAAATTTTAAGAACCATTCTAGCTCCCGCTGGTTTTTCTTGCATCTTACAAGACAATCTATAGTTATATTCTCAGCTTGGCGGTATAAAAGTAACTTAAATCTTGATGCAAGTAAATGCTACGCTATAACTTTTTCCCGAAAACGTTTACACCTACGCCCTCGATGCTACTCTTTAGGTAATGAACCCATATGCGATGTTCATTATGCTCGTCATTGTGATAAAGAACTCAACACTCAATTTACAGTAAAGAAAGCTAACAACATCCTTCGGTTCCAAAAAAAGGCTGGTCGAAAGAATTGCCCGATCCATATATCCTCAAATCTCTGTACGTCACTTTCGTTGGGCCAATGCTAGAATATGCTTTCCAAGTGTGGTCACCTTATCAAATAGTGGCTAAACGAATCGAAGGTGTCTACCGCAGATTTCTTCTTTACGCTTTAAGCAACCTTCTTATTGTTATAGCTTTCCAGATGTTAGTAGAAAAGCCAAAAGACGCTGCAATCATAAGGAGCCTAAGTTACTAGCTCTCACCATGTCTGTGACGAGTTGCTGTAACCTGATCGGAGAAAATGCAGGACATTCATAGAGGAAGTGCTCCGCGGTGTCATCATCAAATTCACAGGATTCACAGAGTGTGGTATCACTTAAGCCTTACACGTTAAAATGCTTGGCAAAAGAGAAGTGCCACGTGGTAACGTCAATAAGCTTTCTGCATTCTTTTCTGCTACGGGATAGCAAAACTTTTGCAGTCTTCTTATTAACGTTGGGGAGCATAAGTTTGGTTTGTCGGCATCCACTGGAGGCATGCCATCTACCATTGTGCTCTTGACAGATGTAATCGTTGATTGAAGCCCTCACTGAGAACTCTGGCAGACCAAGTGACGGTTCATGTCCTGAAAAAGCTGTCTGAGATTCTTGTCTAGCAAGGTCATCGGCGATCTCATTTCCAGTTATGCCGTGGTTGCCTGGAACCCAAACGAGACTCATAAAATTAATTTAGTCTTTCGATCGCGTTAAGAGAGCTCTCTTGTATTCCTGGATCACTTTCGAAGTAGTTAGAGGGTTGAGAGGGGCCTTAAGCTAAGTATATAGTTTAGATTCAAGCATTGAATAATTATATATAGAAGTGACACCGGAATAAATCGCCACTAGGAGTTCTTATGCCGCTAGTATCGATATTGGAGCTAGTTAGTTCACCAACCTTTTGCAAATTTAGTCCCAAAGGATATTTTTTATTATTTTTTCGCTGGTTACCGAAGAGGTTGTTAAGATTAAAAATAGGTTTGAAATGATGATGGGGATTTAGTGTATTATGTATTTGATTATAATCAATTATAATAAATCCCTAAGGGTTCCTTACGAAACATATTTCAAAATTTAAACTGCCAAATTTCCTTCATTTGAAAATGGTTTGTGTATCAAAATAGAAAAGCAGAGACAAAAACATAAACAATAATAAATAGTGTGACTATTGCTAGGTAACAATCTTCTTATGCCGAGTTTGAGAAAGTTGTTTATTTCGGGTGTCAGCTTCTATATATAGTTATTCAATGCTTCTACTTAATGTAAAAGAAAAAAAGAGAATGGTGCTTTTCGGTAGTATCCTCTTAGTGTTTTCTGGTCCCTTACAAATTGATGCCTTTTCACTTTTTTGACAAAAAAAAGTTAATTTATCAAAGAGGCACACTCTTAGTTTTCTGGTAAAGATAGACTGTGGCGTGGCCAAGTATAAATGAACAGATCGAAGGTCTTGACCAAGGATGTAACGTTGATAAAAGTATGTTTCCCGGAGAAAAGAGCAAAGCGACCGAACATATTATTGTCTATCAAATGCGGGCCTGGGAAAGTCAGATTACCCCAATTGCGGTGCTCGTTATTCATTCACAGCTTTCCAAGTCATTCCATTCAAATTCTTTTTTGGAGTTTTATTTCTATCAGCGAAGCTCATCTTGTCAATGCAGTTTTTCATAAAGTCAACAAATTAAAAATGAAAATTCAAATTAAAATCCAAATGGATACACGATTTGGTCAGAGATAAGCAGCGTTCGCTGGCTCAGATCACAGACGACGACGACGACCACATCTACAAAGACAACGACGACGATGATGACGATTTATAAACCCAAATGGCCTTATAATGCGTCCAACATGAAGTAGAAATTTACGACTTTGTCAAGACAGACTCTGTTTCGAGTTTCTGAACTGAAAATGGATTTTGGCTTTAGGTTGCTGGCTGTCAGCGGAATTGTCGTCTTCTGGTTCATCGTTGGCGGGAATGAAAATAAATGTTATACACATTTGTGTGGTTTTGCACAGAATGTCGCAGTCATCGTCGTACCGAATGGATCAAATATCACTCATGTCCGCGAATCATGTAATTCCACATGTCCTTGCATCCGTCGTTCGTCGGCGTTGCATCGTCGTGCATCGTCTCACAATTCGAGGAATTGAGCAAAATAATTAAAAAATTTAAGACAAAAACAAAGATAAAAAAAGACAATGTGAAGTTTTGTGAAGAAATGGCCATCAACCGCGACTTACATGGGTTTGTGGATTTCCTTAAAGTTCAGTTGACACTTCAAGATCTTATGTCAAACAGCGAGTGACAGCTGAGGTTGGCAAGAAATTCGATGCCTCGTTTACAACTGTCAGCGTCATTTTGATTTGAGTTGTAACGTCACGACGTCCCTTGACGATATTGGGTTTCAGTTTTGACCTCATTAGGGACATAGCCCCGTTTGCATTACAGTCCCCACACTTACACATAAATCCCTGTTAATTATCAGAGAAACAACAATTAACGACTTTGAAAGGTTTTCTTTTCTTTTTTTCAATTCTTCTATTTGAAAGCACGGAGAGTACAAATTGAGTGGTCATTTGATTTTTCTCTACGTACGTGACTATAATGCGGCAGGGAATGGCTCTTCAAATCTTTTCCATTCTTTTTGTAAAGTGTATAGAGTCGTTTTTGTTTTGTTCGCCTTGTTAGGATTGATACGTAAAAATTAACAACTTCCTTGCGAATACGATGAGGACGTGCTTATAGTCAATATGGAATGGTTTTTGGTACCTACTGGGGCTGGCCGTTGATTCAACTCCACTCCACCACTTCACTCCGGCACTACTGTCTTCAATTGAAAGCAACACAACATTAAGTGCTCTGATGCGATGTATTGGAATCGGATTTTAGTGTGTTGAACTTGTGTACAATACAAATCGTGGAATGGGTTTTAATTTGATGATAGCAGCTCTGTGCCGCGCGGCGCACAGCCGCTACATGAGAAAATCATGTACAAGTTGGTCATTGAATTGATGTTTGGACAACCGAAGGCAATGAGGAAGAAAACAACGCAAATGCCAATATCGAATGGTCAGTGGAATGGGGCCCCATGTTGAATTGATGACCATTTCCTGTTTTGAGTTTGTTTTTCCTGAGAACTATTGGATTCATTTAGAATCTAGGCCAAGCATGGATCACATTCGAAAGGGAATAATGTTTTCCTTAGAACTGGGAGTCTGCAAAAGACCAAGAGTCTTAAGGTACATAGCAAATTGTCAGGACTAATGGGATTTTAACTACCTTTCTTGACTGTAAGCTTAATCACAAAGTAAAGAGAATCGAAGACAAAGAATCTATAGACGATCACATTTGTTTTAAGGTTATGCATAAAGTACATACAAGAAAGGACATTTAATCCCTTGTATGTATGTTTGCATTCCAATCATAGCCATAAAACAATAAAGACAAAGGTGATAGTCATCGATGACTGAAAAAGATAAGATGGAGCTTCTTTGAAAAGAAACTAGTTTTATGTTAAAAATAACGTGAAGTGTTCTTAAAGGACTCAAATGTTCCAGACAACTTTTAAAAACAAAGTTAAGTGTTTCCATGTTTCCATTTCAACACTAGTCTGTGACTTAAAACTCAGTGCGTTGCGTAGTCAAAAACTCAGTAAACAAAGCTGCAAATTGCAAAACGCAAAGAGTATGACTGATTGAGACAATCCAACAAATTCAAGCTCCGACTGAGAAGATTGAAATCGTTGATTTCATATCGTTTGATGTGGTATCTCTGAAAACAGACATGGAAAATGCAAGCTGTTGGAAAAATTTAATCGCAAGCAATTTCCAATTATGTGTCTTTGAACTTGAAAGAAGACTGCCACGACAACTGAGAAAAAAATGAGAAAAGGTTCGTGGCTCTCATTTCGGCAGCTATCTTCGCTAAGTTCTACCATTAAAGTACTTTGCCAAAAAACGAAGTAATTTTTCAAGGCAAAAGAGAAAACGACCACAAACAAGAACCAAAACGAAAGCGTAAAGTCGAGCCAACAACCGATGCACGAAACCTGGAAACCATGTAACCTTCTAAGAATGACCCCCAGTCGTTGGCTGTTTATGTTGGCATCGATTGAAATGTAATTCTCATTTGTGCCATGGTGTCCTGGAACCCAAATTAAAGTTAAGGTACCTACTTACCGTTTTATATTGCAATGACTTTCTAAAAATTTGGATTTTGTGGTTATGACCGCCTGGCTATCTATGAAAATGTCAATGTTTTTGTGGATCAATTCTAGAAAAGCAAGACTTTTGTTTGCTAGTTCACAGACCGGAAGACGCTGCAGGAGTCAAAGAGTCCTTTTGATCTTTTTATGGGATGATAATCTAGGAAGTTAACCGAACCCACCCTTTGTGTCAGTGAAAGCGGATATATATGATTTGCCTTTATGACTCCGTTGTCCTCTTATCATTCCCTTGACGGAATTGCTTTTAATATACATACAGTGGGCTGTAATACATTTATTTATTGCGTGAAAAGATTTAGAGGAACTAGCGACAAACAAGTTTGTTAAACTGCCTTTGATGTACTTTTCATAGCATTGTTTGGACCAATGCCCCTTAATCTTTCGATTCTGGTCATGTTCTTAGGGTTTACAACCTTCTTCAACCAGGATTGGTCTTATTATCGATGCACACAACCAGTGAATGGTTGCGTCTACTACTGCAAATGTAAAAAGCGATTTGGGGTGTTCAGTTTCCAGAAACGTCATCATTACGTATCAACATTTTCAGGCGAGGTATAATAGGGAAGGGTGTAATTGTATGCCCTAATTTCTTCTTTTAACGGCCATTTTTATGACCAGCGGATTGTCAAAGCAAGGAAATCGGGAAAAAATTTTCTATAGTAAAAATAAAGTCAACACACAGAATGGGAAAGGACAGAAGTGTAAATGCATTTAAACACTGCCTTGCTGAAATAAAAATGTCCTCGAATCTTTACAAATGAAAGAGGCTGAGCAGTTATTTTATACTAAATCACGTTATACATTTCCGATGCATCCATATTTCAAAAGTGCTTCAAATCGACATAAGCGTAAGACTGTAGAAAAAGCAGAGCACTATGGAAATGCTTTTTAACAGGGATAGCGGTTTTGAAAAGACGAAGATGTCGAGAAACTTAATTATTGAAAAAAAGAAATTAATAAAAGAATTTATTGTTTACATTGTGTTTGCACTGTAAACTTAATATATGTGTCGACAAACATCGACCAAACATTGCGTCTTAGAAAGGTACAAACAGCATCTAACTGATGAGCCCACTGTTTGCTTTTTATCTGGGCGAAAAGCATAAGGAGTGAAGGTCACTTGAACTTTTCATTTTGATTTTGAGAAACTTAATTGTCTAGGTCTAGACTATCCGAGCTAATAGGTCAATTTCATCAATAATTTTCTAAATTTCTTTACCATCATGATAGAAACGCACTGAGGTTAGATTTATTACCACTGTAGTTCATATATTTATTTCAAGAGCAATCAAGACAAAACGGTGAGCAAACATAGGTACCCATTGCAGAAGCACCTTTTTCACTTCCGAAGAGAACAGCCCGTAGAGCATCAGAAATCAGATTGCAACATCAACCCTTCAACTAACTATTTGAACTGAAAACAATATGAATTAGAAAGATCTCATCTTCATCGGGCTACCAGAACGAAGAAGGTTTCGGAAATATCGTGAATGCATAAATTACGCCCCACCACTGGTAGGAAGATAGCAGTATTATAAGTTAAATATTAAAGTTAGTAGCTTCACAGTTATTATTTCACATTTCATTAATCAGTTGCACCCTTTAAGCTAAGTTCCGATTTCATTCCTTATACCACCTAAGAAGCTGTTTAGGATATTATACTGCGATGATGCCAGTATTTCAATATCAGGCCTCCAGACAACTCCACTGTAAATGGTAAGGACAGAATTTCGAGTAGATTTGTCTCCAAAAGGATAATAACATATGGAAATGGTAGACTTTTACTCCATCAAACGAAAAAAAACATTACTCACAACTGATGAAAAAGTTGATATCGATTGCGTCAGATCTCAAAACAATTGCGCAATACTTTACACAAATACACCCAACCCATGTAAGAATAAATTTCCTAAAAATAAGTCCTTGATTCGACCATCCACTCCTTATTAAAATCCAAAAATACTACCTACGAACCAGTGCTTTGATTTAGCGAAGCAGCGAAAAGTCAAAGAGGTAAATGTCCTGTCAGGGCCACCAACGATGAAAATGAAAAAACAAAACAATGCAAAGAAGAAAAAACACATTTGTCATGAAGACAGGTGCTCACACAACACCTAGCATTCCCTGAAACTTTCGACCTCATGTGTCGTCTGGTATTCTATTTCTTTTTTTCTTCTTTCAATCAGGTCGCAATAAAGCCCTCACTTGCGACAAATTATCATCGATTTATCAAATTTCATGGCCCGCCTGTTCCCTTTTCATACAACAAAACCAAACAAGCATCTCAAATTAACTCAAAACAATCAAACATAATCCTCCGTAACACGACATCCATTTCAAAGTTGGTTGCGTGTGAGATGTGGTTCGGTCGCGGTGTGTGTCTGTGTCTGGGGTATTTTTCAATCAAAAAGTACCTACACCGAGCAGACAAAAATTTATTTTACAAAAACACCACATTCCTTAGCTTTTCTACTGCCTGCCACTGCTATACGACGACGGCGACGTAGGTATTCCTCCCCCTCTATCTCTCTCAACACGCAAATCTATACACCGGGTGTCGAATTTCCCTACTTTGCTGATCGGAAAATCAAGGAGGAAAACAAAATAAATAAAAACAACAAATTTAGACACTTCTTCAATCGATGATGCAGGAAAGTATCATCTCAAGTTACACCAAACAATGATGAGGCACACACAAGAAAGTACCTATCTTGCCAGAAAAACGGTGATTGTGTCTATATTTTCAATCGATTTGAGGTGAGGTGAAGAATATTCGTCTTGAATTCGATTGTGTGTGTCCACAATGAGCTCAATCAAGAAGATTTCATTTCATTGGAAACCCAACACCCACCGTTCTCGTTGGGTGATAAACGAGAAGAGTTAAAGGCAAGCGCAGGAAAAGTAAAAGGCCACCTCCTTTCAGATCTCAGGAGAGTAATGGTTTCAAATGAAAACGACGAGATGAAGGAAGAGAAAGGTTAAATTTATGAGCTTCCCCCCTCTACCATCCAGGATTTTACTTAAAGACACGCACGCACATGAGCACACAACGGCAGATACATGAACCAAAGAGAGGGGGGCCAACGAGAATTTACTGCATTTCCATTGATTTATATGACAGCGTATGTGGATCCTTTTTGGGTCCCATGTCAGCCCTTCTTCAGAGTCCCCCCATTTCGTTCTTTCATTGCCCGCGGTAAAACCAGGACTTTGTAGCATCTTTGATGAAGTATTTATCTGAGGGAAAACATCCTTTTGCCTAGTTACTCCTTCCTCTGCAGCCAACGCCAGCGCCAGCACAAGAAACAGAACCACAGAGCTCTGTGATATATTAGGGCGCTCCTGTCAATATGAGAACAAGTGAAAAGCGCACAGAGTAAGGATAACAAGTGTGTTTTTTGTTGTTGTTGTTGTTATTGTTGTTCTTATACTGAAGACTGAACGTGTGTGTTTCTTCAAGGGATAACAAGTTAAATACGATTTCAAGGATTTCTCTGTCTCCTTTATCGTAAAGCAGACACAAGGAAAAATAATGAATTTAATCGAAAAGCTTTCTATATCCTTCTGTTTGTATATGTATAGGTTTTCTGTATATCTTAAGCAGAGGATCATCAATTCTCACAAAGAGGCTTCTCGCTACACACCGAAGAACGAACTCTTTTGTCTTCATTATGGTTCGATTAAATTTTAATTTTTTAAATAAATTAGCTTCTTTGAAGAATGTCAGGAGAGGTGGGTAAGCAGTAGCCCCAAAAGCCAATTAAGAAATTGACGATAATGGTGTTGATGTTGGCTGTGGCAGTGGCGACACGGCCACCCAAGGCCACCCACAGCCGACCGAGGCAGCATAGCAGCAGCGGTTTCAAGTGATGGTCGCGCGCGTAATTGATTTTCCCAAGTAATTACAGAGCCAGGACATAATACGAAAAAAACAAAAGAAAACACTTTGAATGTAATTACAGCTTTTAGCTCGGAACCGTTTTAGAACACGCACCCACTTCTTTCTGCTTTGGTCCTGAAAATACTATCATTAGAAGTAAATTAGTGGGCATTACTGTAATTTCCTTCGCATTTGGAAGTCATTGCGGAGCTTAGTGAAAATGTTTCCCATAATTTCCAAGCAATAAATGACCGAAATACTATGGGCAGAGGCCAAAAGCAGAAGAAAAACGAAAAAATTCTCACTAAGTCCAAACCCCCCTCCAAAACTCAAAGGACCCGGAGTTCGTTCGGTACATATATCCCTGTGTTCTAAGGAATTCGGTATTTCAAGTGTGTGTGTGTGCCTTTTTTCTCTACGATTTACTTTGGTGTCTAATGAGCAGCAGCTTATTGGAGTGAGGTCTCTCATTTTGCAGAAGGCGGAGGTAGAGAGGGAGTGTTATTTTGGAGTATCCTTTTATTTCCGATTGCTATATATTAGGGATGAAAATGGAATTGTGTTAGGAGGACTATCATGATGGAGGAAATGTAATAGCATTCCTCGGAATAGGACCTAATTGATGGCCTAGCAATTTTCGGTAAGTAGAATTTCTTCACTTCAAATACTGTTTTTAGAACTTAAATGGCGGGTGGGGTTGCAGATAGATATACAAATAGGAAAGAGAATGAAAAGTGTTATCGCCATGGAATTACAACACAACTTGACGTGAAGAACATTATTGGAGCTTTTGTTGTTAAGGGGACGGTAGTTTTACACGAAGGATTTAATATGTTTTTGTTTTGGTTTAGCTTAATGAATCGGGTTTGGGAGGATATTGGTTACATTAAGTGTTAATTAATAATATCGATGGATGGTTTTGTTGTCTTGGAGATAAATCAAAAACATTTGTTGGGGAACAGATCTTTTTTCCGACAGATGCTTTCAGTAGTAATATAAAGACGAGTGTGAATTGTTGTAATTTAGAGAGTGCGCAAGTTATCTTAAATTGGGTTTAACGAATCGAGAATTGCTAAGGTGGTGGACTATTGAACGTCGCTTCAGTGGAACAACTATGCAAATGCAAAATTCAAGAGTTTTTGACTCCAGTATTCCACAACAATAAAAATGGTTCTACTTTCTAATAAAAAATTTACCTAACAAAAAAAAAAAAAATAGAAAAGATTCTATTTGTATCCAGATTGAAAATGTGTCCTCGTACCTTTACAATTTTTTCAAGGTTTCGAGGATAATTTTCTGGTAGTCAGAGCCATCTACTACTCTAACTTCCTTTCATATGAACCATGTGCACAGCCTCTATCATCCACGAAAGTCAACGATGATGTACGAAAAACTAGCTGTTCGTCAGAGTATGGCAAATACTCTGACTAAACAGGTAAATTAGAGCAGTTAAAGGATTAGGGAAACGACATTACTACAACGTCTTAGTAAGCAAAAAAGCCTGAGTGAAAACGGCAGCCTTTCTCTTAGTTTTAAAATGTATGAGAAAAATCAACCAATAAACAGCTCGAGGAGGTTTAAACAAGATCAGCACTTTAAGTTGATGGATAGTGATCAATGCTAATAGTTCGATCAATACCTGTGTTCCTGAAGAATCTGAAGCTGAGAAAATTCTGATGAAGAAAAACATCATCGAGCTACATTAAGGACCTATTAGTCCATATAGCAACACATTAAACATATCAATTTCAATAGGGTGAAGAAGTTCACGAACGAAGATTAATCAAAATCTACTTCCACACAAGATTTGGAAGCCATATTTGAAAAAGGTCTAGCGAAAACTTATTTTTGTAGTTTTCGTTAAAGTAGACAAACCACTATCAGTTTAGTCAACAATTTTGAGACTTAATTTTCGCTCTTGGAAGATCCCTTGTAAGTGGAACAGCGGGTACCAAAGAAACAAAACGGACGGTAGACATCTTAAAAAGTTTTATATAAAATACTATAATGCGATACACGTGGAAAAATATTCTTGTTTTATGTTGGGATTCGAACCGCGAATCTCCTGCGTAACAGCGCAAACATGCTAACCATTACGACACGGACGCCAAATTTTGCGAAATGATCTTGGGGTGCACTCAGAATAAAAATTATTCGGGAAATATTGAAAGAGAGACAGCAGCTATTTCCGTCGAAATATATGGGCGAATCATTTTAAATTAGGTTCAACGAATCTAATTCTCCAAAGGTGGTGGACCATTGCACATCGTTTCGCTGGAACAACGATGTCGGACGAGCTCTTTCCAGTTATGAACTCTATGTCGGCTGAAGTCTTCTTCCACTTGATTGTGCCACCTAAGACCAGGTCTTCCACTCCCACGATTACTTGTGCTTTTGAAAACCCGTAGAGCCGGAACGTTGATGTTCATCCGCTCTACGTGGGCCAGTCATCGCATCGTAGCCTCGAGATGCGTACAGCACATACAGCTCGTTGTTATATAAGATCATACAGAGTACTTTTCTTTGGAAACGACCAAGAGTTTCCTCATCCACTTTTGATAATAATAATGACAACATGTATTTCGTTTTGCCTTCATCAACCATCAAACCCTTTTTTGCCGCTTCTGTTTTAATGGTCGCAAAAGCACCTATAACATCAGGATTCCTTCTTCCCATTTCGCCTGCGTAAGCGAGTATAATTGTACAGACTTTTGAAAGATTATTCCACTGGCGTTGATATTTCAGTTTTGTAGAATCATTTCAAGTACGATATTATCAAAGGCCTCACTGAGCTCTTACCATCTTGACGGAGCAACGTGAATTCTCCAGAGTCATCCTGGATAGTTGTATGAGTTTTGGATAAATAGTACTCCTAGCTGCCTTCAGTAAGCGAATACCGAGACTGACAACGAAGACAGTGTAAAGAATAAAATTTTAAATTATGTGTAAATCAATTACCGGTCGATATTTCGATTTGGAAAATAATTCGAGCGACGTTATTTGCCATTTCGAAATACTTTTAGTATTAAATTTAAGTTTGCATTGTCAAATGTTGGCAATCACGTAATCGTTGTTTAGTTTCACATTCCAAACAAACTAATAAATGTTAATTAGACCGGAAGGCTTTGTCATTAATTTGATTTCAAAAAAACTAATTTTCGCTTTAAAAATGACCCATATACTTCAATTACACCAATCATTCTACCCATCCAGTTAGATAATGCAAATAATCAGCAATTTTTTTGTATATAATGTACAAGTACATGTCTATGTGTATTTAATTCGTATTCCTTGTTTTTCCAACATCTGTATACCATCGACCTAAAATGTTTTACAAGTTAAATTTAATTAAACCTCCTCTTGTTTATTGCCAGCCACGTTTTATAGTCCAAATGTTTCGTTAACAAACATTTAATCGAAAAATATTTATGGCAATTATCCTAAAATAACACGAAATCATCAATGTTCGTCGCAATCCAAAAAAACACAGGGATTTTTCCATTAAAATTCAATTAAAATTTAGCTCGCAGGTGTTTGGCTATTGAACCCATTACTAAGGTATATTGTACAACACAAAAAAGTGAAACAGATATGGGGAGATAGATATTCCTGTGTTGTTTTTATTCAAAATTAAGTTATGTGAACTGTAGCAGGACTAGCAGAAATTAATTCATTAACCTTTAGACAAGTGTAGGCCGAGTGAAGCCATGACAAACAGGCTAAAATTGATTAAAAGTAAATGAAGAACGTTAAAGGATAAAGCCTGCAGGTGTATAGAGGAGGAAAGATATTTAATTATATACAAATGTTTAGACGAGTTTTCCAATTATGCAATAACAGCAACTGATTCAGATATCAGATTAAAGACCAGAAGCCCCATGCTGAAAGATGAGAATTTAGCAAGACTCGGTTGTTTATGTGCCAAGTGCCATAAGGTTTTCTAAACAATACAATTTTAACTAAAATTCTCAGATTAGTGACAGTAGAGAGCTTCATGATAAAAAGAAACTTGAAATACATTTTATAATACCATCCTACCACTGGTGGGGGAAACTTTAAGAGAAAATGAGTTCGTTACAGTTTCTTTCCTTAAAAAGAATCGTTCTTCTAGTCTTCTCAGCACACCACAAATGCTCTTTCTTATAATTGTAACCAGCAGAAAATGTTTCCGATTGGTAAGAACCTATTCTGACACACAAATCGGAAAAGTCGTCGAAAACTTAAAAATGTCGGACGAGAGTTCATAAGTTACAATAAAATACTTTAGATTTATGAAAAGCGTGACGACAGTTTTCTCTTTTTCAATATTTCCGACAATAAAATTTGACGGAGCGAATCGAATAAAGAAAACAAATTCTAACAATCGAAACTTCTCTTCTACTCTGGTTTCTCTCATCGCTAACGAACTACGATGATGGAGCAGAATATAAAGGCTCCACCAAGAACCGAGCTGGTATGGAAATTCAAAAAGGCGAATACAGAAGGTTCCACCCCTTGCGGCAGGTTTTACATAATTGGGCTTAAAAAATTTAAAAGGATATGTATGGCAGTAAGCCAAGTTACTATAGATAATCTGCCTCGCTATTCGAAGAATAATAAGCTGCATGGTATTGTCCAATGCCTTGAAGAAGTTGCATTGTCCACCCACCTTCCCAATATGTTTGACATCAAGCTCCACCTTAAATTTTCTCATTGGCTCCATCAAATTCGAACAAAGGCCGACAATCCCATTCAAAGCTAACGTGGGTTCGACTCCAAAATGGTGACAGTCTGCCAATAACTCCAAGTTACTAGCCAATATGCCAATGAGATAACAAAAATACAAATTTACTCAAAATTAATTCAAAATCAAAACGAAACAACAAAAGAAGCCTCCAAACAACAAAACATCAACACATAATAATATTGCGTGTGTGTGTTCCCAAAGCCTGCCCAATGTAATTCCCCAACAAAAGACATTTAATTCAAGCGATCAGTGTTAAATATTTTTCGTTTTACATTCGACAAGACAAACAAATTTGTCAAAACTAAGAAGATTGTTTTCCTAAATCAAATTTTCAAATATTTAAATTAATTCCACGCAGCTCCACACTGAGTGTGTGAATAAAGGAACACAGACGAAAGATCCCAGAGGATTTATAAATCCAGTAGTTGCAGTGTCTTACGTGGAAACACACTGCCAAATGGTCGTAAAACATCACAAAGAACAAATTGTCCCCTTGTATCATTTCACTGGCTAGTGGCTAAAGCATAAAGCATGGCCACCTCACTTAAGTCTACTTGAAAACGATGGGCTTAAGAAAAAAAGACAAAAGACGTTTGTCGTTTCTCCCATGAAAATGTGTCTACAAAACTTCTAAGCTGACTACAGCCCCATCAATAACTCTAATGCACTTTAGATGGCAGACTTATGCGTTTCGTCTTAATGCGCTTCTCTCATATATGAGATGCAATAGAAAAAAGGGCTGGAAATTGAATCTGAGCGTATATATCTCAGGCTTATATCAATTAGCCGCCCGAAAAAAGAAAAAAAAAAAGAAGAAGAAGAAACTGTAAGATACTCGAGCACACATACCAGGACCAGGTATGCCTTGTCTGTCTGTCCGAAAATAAATTTCCATCTCAATAATCAACTTAATGGAAGTGGAAGTTGAGAAGGCCTATAATAATCGGTCTTTTGTGTGGGATATAAATGCATTAATTATGTTAAAGAGTTTTTTTTTTTCAATTCGGTTTTTCGCTTTCCAACTCTTGCGGTGCGGCTCACCAGCTCACCAAAGTGGAGGTGAAGAAACATTAAACGAGAACGGCCAGCATTTTCGTTGTGATGCTATCGAATTGCTTCGCGGTATCTCTTCCGAGGTAATTTTTGGATGACCTTTACTCCTACCAGATGCTAAATTTTTTAAGTGCATTGTAAAAGTTTGTGGGTAGAGATCTTAGACACCTATAATATAGGAAGCTGTATTGCTGGATTAGTATCTTTAGTTCAACCGTAACCAAATAGATGGTTTTAATTTCACTGATAGGCTTTATCGTTGTTCTTTATGTTCATTATTGTGTCAGCGTATCGGGAAGTAGAATTATGAGTTTTTATGAATTGGTTTGATTTTTTTTCTTTCTTTCTCCCCCTAATTCAATTAAGGGCTAGAGATTACTCGTGACAGAATTATGAAAGCTTCTTAGATAACAGCCTAGTAATTCTATGATATATGGGCAGTAGTGGGGCACTTTTCCTACTTTCCGACAGAAAATGGTTTAAGATTACAACCTTTTCTGTTGAATGCTTTTGGTTATTATTGAATTTGATTGTGTCAATCCACAAGAATTTACCGAGATCTTAGTGGAGATCAAGGTAAAGAGAGGTCCAATCTAATCCACAGTTTAATTTAAAAACTAAGAAACTAATGATAGTATTTATGAGGAGGATGCTTTCAAAGATGGAGTTTTAGGCAAGGGGTACTGAGATTTGAGTCAAAACAATTAAAACCCGTATTAACATTACTCAGCATTCCGGAAATAGGTTCATTTGAGCCACATCACGTTCGATGAGCGAGTTGATTAAAGAGCCGAGGATTTCGAGGATTAGTATTAGAAAAGTTCAGTTGCAAAGGGTACTGCAGTCAACAGTTCCTGACAAGATTCGATGAATGAGGAGAACATCGAATACTTTTCCTCGATCTTTCAATGTATTCATGCTGAGAAGCTTGATGCGATCTTGGTAAGGAGCTACAATCAAGGGATTATTACAAAAAGACCTCTCAGAGCAAATCGAAGAAAACGGTGCTGAATATAGTCTAGAAATTAGAAATTGGTATAAGGAGACCACATTCAGTAGGCATATTCAAGGAGCGAGCGAACAAAGGTAATTTACAAAGATCGGGTTACCCATGGGTCGGAGAATTCCTTTTACCATTGCTTAGCGAAGCCAAGTGACTTTTTGAATAATATCATCAATCTGTGAGATGCAATTGAGTTTATGGACGCAAATGATCCCGAGATCACGAATTGCCTCAACTGCTGAAATGGTTTGGTTGTGATGGAGATAGCAACGGAAGTGCTTACGAGAGACAGTAATGGATTATCTAACACTTGAAATTGTTTGATTTTCAACAGTTCTTAGAGCACCAGATCGAAAACTTGTTGAGATCCTGTTGCAAATTAGAAGAAGTAATGATCTTGTAAGACTTTGTATCATCTGCGAGTACCTAGTGGAATATGGGGATGATGAACCACCAATTCGAGGTTATTAAAAATAAGAATGAAAAGAAGAGGACCTAAATGACTACCCTGGAGTACGCCAGAGATAGCTAAAAAATGACTTGATATGGAAGATATAAAACGAACATAGTAATATTGCAGTTTTAGAATAAGAGGAAATTCATTTCAATAAGATGGATTCCAAGCCGAGGGAAGATAGTTTAAAGACAATAATTAGTGTATGTAAAATTTTATCAAAGTCTTTACTAACATCATCTGTTGAATAAAATTGACTTTCTTTCATTTTTCTAAGGGAAATAGGTTAAATGAGACGAATTCAACGAGATTAGTGGTTATTCAACAGCCTTTGAGAATGCCATGTTTTCGAGTATAAAAACTCGAGATTTCATACAAAAAAATTTCGAAGACTTTGGGTAGGTATATGCGAAAGTTTTACTATCGGACGGTTATTTTCAACATCGCATTTTTGACGTTTTTTTGTTAATGAGGGTTATAAAAGAGGTTGTTCATATTAAAAAATTGTGAAAAGGTGTAAAAAAGGACCTTAATTAACATCTATACAAGATCAAGCTGACGTAAGAATAGAAGCCGATGAACCATCTAAAGCTACGCAAGTTGCTCAATTGGGGTCTGGAGAATTGATGAATTTCATCGCAAAATCATCTTCAGTGCGTCTAAGCTCATTTTGGGCTCAATGGGTTCGTAAATTAGCAACGAATGCGTTATTGATCTGGTGAAAATTCACATAATATGCATTATGAATATTACCACTCTATGAATATTACACTTCTTGGGCCACATTTTTTCGACGATTTACTGTGAATGGCCAGCGCTATCGTACCATGATTACCGATTATTTTTGATTAAAATTCTAAGAATCGGACTTAGACGACGTGTGGTTTTAACAGGATGGTGCCACAACCCACACAGTACATGTTACAATCGATTTATTAAGGAGTTAGTTTGAAAATCGTGTCGATTAGCCGACTCATTATTTACTCTTAATTATTACTCAAAATTTTATTTATATATACGAGGTTTAGCAGATTCAATCAGACATGATGTTGGCGTCGATTGCTCATATAGGTATGGCCAAGGATTCGATGGAGACGGAGCTCCGGTAATGAGTGTCCAATTCATTGGTGCACAGGCTCATCTGAGATCGTATTTCCCCCTGGCAATTTATGTACATTGCGCTGCACATAGCTTTAGTTGGGCAGTCAATGCAGCGTGCGAAGTGTCAGGAATCAAAAATGCGTTAGGAACTATCGGAGCGATTGAAGCATTTTTTTCACTGGCCTAAAAGACAAGACGTTCTACACCAAGAAATTTCAAAAATGACAAACAAAAGTGTGAAAAAAAAAAACAAAAGTGTAAGTCTGTTTGTCCTACCAAGTGGGCTCAGTCTCATGAAGCAGTTGGAACGTATGTTGAATTGCAACCGGCTGTTATTGAATCTTTGGAGAAATCAAAACGTGGAAAGATCGAGATACTTCGCAAAAGCCATTGCATCTTTTGACAGCGATTTCGACGGTTGAATTCCAAATTGCCTGTCACATTATGGAATCAATTAATTCGATTGTTTTTCCTTTGAGTCGGGAATTGCAATCTAAATACCAAGAACTGGGTGAGGCTACTAAGCTGCCAGATGACGCTTTGAATGAATTTACGTATACAAACGCGAAAACACAGATTCTAATTTCCACGTTATTTATGAGTAGGGTTAGGATTTTGTTGACCGAAAAAATTGGAAAAAGAAGGCAAAACAAAACACTTAAAAAGGCAAAGAAAAGGCATTTATTAAAAAATATAAGGAAAATAAACAAAAATACATTTCATTATAGTAGCATTGGACTACCAAGAGTTTTTTAAAGTTGTCAGATAGCAATCTTCTTCGGCTGTCCCTAAAAAGGGCTTTGAAGGAGCTAAATGATCTCTCAGCTTCAGCTGAAACGAGAGGAGCCCATCTAAAACTTTTAACATTATTCACTTCAATGTTTCCTATAAGCTTGGAATCCACTTCGCCTTTTACCACAGAACTTATCTGCTCAATCATTTTTAGGCCTGTGTTTCCATTGAAAACGGCAGTAAACTTCTTCAAGACTTCCTCAGTGCCTTTCAAAACAGGCAGCACTTCGCCAATTGAGGTTCCTGTTTTTAGTTGGTCTTTGAAAATGTGTTTTTTCAGATCGACTAAAAACTCAAAATTGACTTTAATGTACGCCAGCTGCGCTTGCAGTTCTTCATCTTCAATCGTTTCTCCGAACAGTCTGGAACGTTCTAAATGTTGATGCCGGTATGCATTTTACGCTGCGAGGAAGAAGCACCGAGCATGCCTGCGTAGAAAAACATGCATACATGCCAACATTCTGTTAACGCAGGTATGCATTTTACGAAGGCGAGGAAAAAATACCAAGCATGTTTGCGCTGGTAAACATTAATACATGCATTAATTCGAACATTTTCCAATGTTTTTGTGTTTGTTTGAAACTGTACAAAAGTTTTAACGAAAGGTTCTCAACCGCAAACGAAAATGTTCGCATTTTTCTTAATGCTTCACCATAATTATTAGATATTTCTTAACAAACTTTAATAAAAAAGCAAAAAAGGCAGAAAAAGGCAACAATGGCGAAGAAAGGCAAAAAAAGGCAATTATGGTATGAAAAGGCAAAAAAAGGCAAAAGAAAATACATATATTTGCAATCACCATGAAACATGTTTGTCGAGGGTCTATTTCATATTCCGTTTAACCAAAAAAAAAAAGGCAAAGTTAGTAAAATCCTATTCCTGTTTATGAGCATGTTGCTAGAATTTGTTCTGAATACGAAATCACAATGAAATTGCCACGCCAAAAAATCGTTGCAACGTTAAAGCACAAAGTATTGAAGACTACTACAGAATTTCTTTCTACATTCGGTTTCTTGATACGTTAACTCACATCTCGGAACACAAATCCATTTTCCAAAGTTTCAAGCAACTGTTTTTTAAACACGATTTTAACGAAAAGAAATGCGCTGACCTCTACACATTTTAAGAAGATATATCGGATTGTTCGAAAGAAAATTTTCTGTCAGAAGTCAAGATGTGGAAGACAACGAATCCACGGCCAGAACATCCAAAATGCGCTTGATGCTTTATACTGGTTAGTATCTTTCGATCAAAAATTTACATGTAAAAAAGTCTATATTTTACGCGATCCGAGAAAAGGCACCTTTTAGGCAAAAGTGAAAGCTTACACTTCACGCTCTGAAAGGTACCATTCAAAGCCATGCAAAAAATCGTTTCTCTGAATTTATAATTTGTGAAATAATAGCGATGTTACCATTTCTGATTGCGCTTCATGAATATTCAGCAAAAGAACTTGTGTAATCAATCATGATCCAACAACCGACTTTTTGCCTAGTAAGTCCCTTTTATCGGATCGAGTCACATATGCAAACATCAATCTGACGATATTTTTCAGGTTATCAATAGCAAGTCGTTCAAGAATGTCGATTATATTTTGCGAGTTTTGGCAGTACTACCTGTAACTACAGCAACTCCAGAACGATCATTTTCGACGTTGATTAGGATCAAAACTTACCTGAGAAATACGATGGGAAAGGAACGACTAAATGGTCTTGCTTCTTTAAATATCCATACCCATATTGAATTTACCGTGGACGAAATTCTAGCTTCTATTCTTCCGGACCCGAACTCCCCCCCCCCCCCCCCCCCCCCCCCCCCCCCCCCATCCATCTTAAGAGCGCTAAGAGGCATTCTCGTTGTTTTTCTGAAACAAACATTGGATTGACTAAAAAAGGTCGTTCACACAAAATTTCTGATTTGATGGTCCAAAAGACCTATCTTCATGGACGATAAATGAAACAACCGTTTTAAACAAATCATTCAGAAACACCCTGTCTCATCAGCTATGCAATTAACAGCACTCTAGAGAACAAAAAGGAATAACAATGTTCCAAAGAAATCAATTGCCAACTTCATTTCGATTTTTCACTTTCTCATGGCCTACGAGAGGTCACCCCTGTTGCCAACTTAGTCAAACACAATCAAATGCCAATCAATCAATTTCGCTTGTCCAAATTCGAAGCTTCCTTAATCGCCAACACGTGTCTCCTGTCTCATATCAGCTATTGATTGTAAAAAAAAGAAAAAAGAAATAGAACACCATACGAACGCAACTCATACCCTCCTCCCAGCCAAATCCAATCCATCAGCATTATTCGGAAACTTTGACTTTATCGTAAACGAATTTCTTAAATATTTAATCCATTATCCGTTCCCTCTTCCCGAAAGAGCAGAAGGAAAAAAAAAACGAAAATAAAAACAACCATCGTCAACACTACCATCATCTTGACAGATTCATCGGGAATACAAACAAGTAAAGTAGAAGAAGAAAAGAAGAAGATAGGTAGCAAGAAAAAAAAAATTGAGAAAGAATTATTCGCAAACAAAAGACATAGCAAAACGACCAAATAAGGAGCAAGAATCAAAGACTTCCGTTTGTTCTTCTGCTTCCAAGGATCTCATCCGTATATACAACATAGATCACAATCAGTACAAAGATAAGCCAAGACCAAGAAGCAAACGGGCGACAGCGACAGCGACAACGACAACGACAAAAATATCTAATAATCTGCTTCGTAAATATTTCCGCCCATTTGAAAAGCGCCTCCTACGCCACCATTCAAAAAACGGCAATACAAAGGCAAAGTCTTCAACTGCAGGATGTGCTACATACACACTCGTAGAAAATAATTTGCAGACAATGTCCGGAAATCCTATTAAAATCCCTTTTTATCATCAGCAGAGTCCTTTTTCTTATTATTTATTTTTTTTTTTGCTTTTTCTTCTTCTTTTCTCATTCATTTTTATCGCAGATCATCTCCTTTAAAATGAAAAAAGGAAATCGAGCGAAAGCTCTGCCGTTATTTTAAGTTCTTGTTCTTTTTTATATGTGTATGTGTGTGTGGCGGCCGCCATAAGCATTTTCAGGCCAAAATGGCAAAAAGAAAATTACCTGAACAAAAGGCCCGTCGCCCCCACCCCAAACGCCACCACCCGATGACAACAAAAACAAGTTAACAGAAATAAAACAACGAACACAACAAGTCAAACAAAAAAGTTACACGAAGGGGTAAAGAACATTCACCCTTGCCGCTGCTACCACGATGACTTAGGAGCCCTTTTAACTCGATTCCCATAGCCTGCTTTCGTGAGCAAATATTTGTCAACCTAATTAATAATTATGCACAGGCCAAACATGTATACAAGTAGATAATTTCATGTCATACACGCGTCCTAGTCAAAGCAAAGTATCCCCCATCCACACACGCATACACACATACACTCAAATAAAAACGCTAGCACGGTAAAGCCATAGACAGAGCATAACCAACCCTTTGGGGAGCAGACGAGGCAGCACTGGGGCAAACATTCTGCAAGCATTACCGATCTGTGTTTGGTTTTAATATACTTTGGAACGTAATTTACCGTTAGCGTGTCGTTCTTCGTTTACAATATTCTTGTGGGAGAGGGTTGGAAAACTGAGTAAAAGTATGGAATCCTTTGATGGTGCGAGAAACAAGTGCCTCTGGAATGAGGTAAACTGGGGAACGATGAAGTTTATGATGTACCTGGGAGATAAAATATTGAAATAGGATCCCTCAGCGATTCAGTTAATACCACCACCATCGCCACGTAGGAATATGAAACTCCTTCAGGCGGCAAAGAGAAATACTTAGACACATCTGTTTGTGAGCCATGATGAGTTATAGCCTGCGGTCCAGTTACTAGCACGTTTGTACTGTAAATTGCGTAGAATTTTTTTGCTCCGGGCATCGAGTGACATCAAAGGAAGGCAAGGATATGGAATGGATTTCAGAGCTTTGTGCGTCTGTAGATGTGGACCTACTCTGTTTTGTTAAATACTCGTAGCTTCGTTTTGTGAACTTTAAAACATGGGGCGCATAAGGAGGAAGACAGTCCTTTGCCGTGTTTGACTGTCATACGGGTCTGAATGGCTAATTGAATATGAAACGGGATGATTGAGTGCAAACATAAGGCTTTGGTCTGGGTTTTGGACTTAATTTTTGTAATCAAAAAGTTGAAATCACACCAGACACACTGCTATTTGAAATGAGCCGCTTTTGGCACAATAATTTCATTAAGTTTGTTTCAAACTTAGCCCAAGGAGACAATATCCTCCAGGGAGGTTTCTAATCGTGTATTCCTAACTTCAGGATGATAAAACGCTGTGGCAACACGTGGGCAGGAAAAAAAAACACACAATGACATGCGTAAACACCAACATTTTACTCTTTTGATAGAATTCACACACTAAACTTATCAAAAATGTTCTAACTGGAGGTGTGAAATCTACAAAAATTCTTAGATCATTGGTCAGGGGACATTATCCGATCATTTTGCTTCGGAGACAAATTGGTTTTCAACCATAGTTGGATGAACTCGCCAGGAAACCTCCACTAGTAGAAAGAAATGGAAGCCTCGGGGCTTAATGTACGTCAAGGACCAATAATTTTACGCCGTTTCCGAACGGACAAGTTAAAAAACGCTTATCATGGCACAGTGCTAGTGAATAACTCATTAAACATTTTGATAATTCTGGGACTCGAACCTCTAATCTCCATCGCAACCAGGAGATGGAATAACCATTACGCCACGGGCACCACCAAGTATCGTAAGTGAAAATAGAAAAATTTGAACTTGTCTTGCCAGCTGCCTGCCCTTTTTTGTTGATTTCCAGTCAATCCAGCACCTAGTTTTGCCGCAATGTTGATGATTGATATAAGCATAAGATCCTTGAAAAGGTGTCAAATTTTTCGACCACATCAAACACCGACAGACTTCTTGGTTGAAAATTTGACTTATCCCACTCTACACGCTTGTCAAAATGACGTAATCTAGCCCTGATACCAACGGGTACTTTGCACTTTTTCGTACTAGAACCGTAGCCTACCTATCAGTCGCACAAATATAAATACTAAATAGTATGGGAAAGGTAAGGTTAGGTTAGGTTAGATGTGGCTGCCGGTGCACCGAGGCCGACACACTTAGACCACAGAGCGTCCATTGTGATACCACTGAAGCCAGAAGGTTGATCACCCTCTGGTTCCCATCTAGGGAATTAAAGAGTTGAAACACCCTCTAATCGAACCTGGACTAACGAGTTGATCACCAGTTAGTGAAACCATCCAGAACTTCGAATCAAAAGGGTGAGACTTTTTGGGTCTTTATTTGCTAAATCGCTGGTATCGTCGAAGAAGTAATCACCTAGGTGAGCTTTCCGACTGTTAGCAAGTGCAAAGCAAGAGCAAAGGAGATGTTGGATTGTCTCCTCTTCCTCCTCGTCCATGCAGCTTCTCCAGTAGTTATGAGTAGACACCAAGTCTTTTGGCGTGTCTATCTATTAGTCAGTGTCCTGTAAGGACACCTATAGTGCAACTAATGTGCAGACGACTTAGATTCAATTAGCTCTTTGAACGTTTCGATTTCACACATGGCAAAATTCGTTTGGTC
Source organism: Melanostoma scalare (assembly GCA_949752695.1). NCBI lineage: Eukaryota > Metazoa > Arthropoda > Insecta > Diptera > Syrphidae > Melanostoma > Melanostoma scalare. The sequence continues at coordinate 3,927,162 of OX456985.1, forward strand.
ATAAGACATGTATTGCTCTGCGTCCATCTAGTGCTCATCTTCTCAGAGGCGTCCTGATTTAGCAAAAAGTTACATGTAACTATAGGTATACCTATATTGTTCAGGTCGAAGATGAGAAGTCGTTTCTTTTTTGGCGAGTTCGTCTGCCATGCAATTGCCTGGTATATCCCTGTGACCCGGCACTCATGAAAGGTGAATGTTGAACTGTTCCGACATCTCCTTTAGAGACGTGCGACAGTCTTGGACCGTATAAGATTTTTAGAGACAGAGACAAAAGCTTTGAGAACAGCTTGACTGTCCGAGAAGATGAGAATATCCGTAAAGGATACATAACGTTTTCTCTAAGCCAAGAGAAGACTTCTTTTATCGCCAGAATTTCCGCTTGGAACACGCTACAGTAGTCTGGTAGGCGGAAGAATAGGCTAAAATTCAGCCCTCACAGGTTTTGGATCCGTCAGTTTATAAGTGCAAGGCTTCATTATAAAAGAGAATTCTCACAAGCTTCTCTTGAGGGTATGGATATTTGGAAATTATTATCAAACACCAACTTAGGGATGGTGTAGTCTAATCGATCCGGAATGAATCTTAAGTTGTTTAAAATTTTTGTGTGACCAATTTGATTGTTGGTCCACTGTGAGCTAGCTTTTAGTCGAATAGCTGAGTTCACTGCTGAAAATGTCTAGGGGTAAGGCTTAGAAGTATGTATATTGCATCCGAAAGAGTTGCAATTAGCGCGCCGCTAATGCACATACTACCCGTTCGCTGGACTTTGCAAAGCTTGTTATAGTTTCCTCTTTTTGTCAAGGGTGGTTCACCATGTTACTACCCCACAGGTTAGTATAGGTCTAACGATCGATATGTATAGCCATCGTGCGATATTGGGGGAGAAACACAATTCGCAGCCAATAGTCTTCTTATACATGAGAAAAGTGCATCCTCTATCCTCTAATTGGTTTTCCATGTTACTTTTTGTCAAAAATTACGCCTAGATATTTAGCCTGATTCACTAGGGTGAGAGTTACACTTTAAAACAAAAATTGTTAACTTTAGACAAAAATTGGTTTCAGTAATACTTGATACTCAAATGGTAGAAGAATACGGCAGGACCTGAGAACCCATTTTTAATTTCGAAAAAAAGAGGAACCAAGACACATTTGAGTAGACACGCTTTCGTGGATACATACCACACAATTCAAGTCTAGCTTAAGCTGCACGGAGCCAGTATTGCTTGTTCGTCATAAATTAATACTTAAAATGAATCCGATTACCAAGCACTTAAGTTTCAACTATGAGAGAAGAAGTAATATCACAACAATCATAAGAGCCTTCCATTAAAGAGGCTTAATTCAAAGTCTACTGCAGTAATGCTCTTTTGAAGAATTTTTGGCCAGCTTGTCGAATCCAAGAGCGGGGTGCACCTTAAACTCGAGTAAGATGACTCAAAAGGAGAAGAAGGTTGTGGACGAACCAAAAGTATGATTGCTCTACATCGCATCTATCCAATGCTGAAAGAAATCCAGCTCAGCAATATAGTTGAGTTTAATGCAAGACATCTTGACTTTCAGTACGGAAAATGGATACTAAACGGGTATTATCGTCTCAGTTTCTTTACCAACAGCTCGGATACAATCCAAGGCAATGAAATATGCAAATAGAAAAATGCCAAAAACAGGCGGAAGACCCAAGTCAAAGACTCTCCTGATTACTGAAATATTCAAATAAATAGTTTCTTTTTCAATTCAAACTATCCCAATCCACTTCTTCATGACAAATCACTCACTGATCCATCCGATTAGTTCTCTGCCCCAGGTCAAACCTACCTCTCGACTTGAAATTTTTGTACACAAGTCCCACATTCCCATGAGACACTTGATCTACCTGCATTTGCTTAATTTGGGGTCCCAGACCCAACGAATCTCATAAGCCAATAAATCACAGGTGAACCTCCGAGCTAGAGACGTGAAGAACTTCTGAAAATTAATTTGGAAATCGGTTTCCTTCACGGGAAATTGATAAACATAAATGGAACTCACCTCCCTGCATGGCATAGAAGAATAATTGATCACCGATAGGTATCTCGGACTTTTGTTCAATTCTCGTATTTTATTCTTCTTTTTTTCTGGGGTCGATAAACCATAAATGATGGTTAGGCACCACCATCACCGATCAGGCAGAGCTTCCATTGATTTATGGGCTTAGAAAAACTGTCACCGACCCTGATAAAACCACAACGATGACGACATCTCATCAAGAAGTAAATTAAACAAAAGCAAAAGTGCGCAGGTACAATGGTACACACTTAGGTACTCAGTTAAAGAAACGAACCGAAAGGAGCCTCTTATTCTCGAAAAATCTCTTGAGTGTACAAAACAATTTTCCGGAATTATAATGGACTCGAGATCCTCCAAACGGCTGCATTAAGGGATTTCTGTGAAGCCTGTCACATATTATAAAACCCTTTTCTAGAGGCAGCACAAGTACAAATGAAACAAGAGAACAGATACGCCTGTCTGTTTGGCTGGCTGATGCCAGCGAAGCGCCCCTGGGTTCCTTGCATCTCTCATGATATGTGATGGGTATAAATTTCACTCGAAGATATTACAAAAGGCTACACCACCTTTTGCCGAGGAGATGGTAAGAAGAATCCATGCGCTTCAGCTCCACCAGCCAGGCGGTCGCAAAGTGCTCGAGTCTTGTTTACCTGGCAGAGACCTCTTTGGGGTTTTTGTATACCAGGCACATAACTGGTGTCATGTTTTCATTTTTTGTTCTTGTATTTTGTTTTAAGTTTTTTTATTTTTGCAATGATTTGCTTTTAGGGACGTCTGCGTCGGTCGCGTCGTCGTCCATTCATTCAAGTCTTGTTTCTCATTGTTCTTTCTGGGATATTTTGACCTTCGTTTGACGATGTGTCATGAATTTACGATGAGCACGAGTTTGATCTCATCTAATTGTCAATTTGGGGAATAATAAGAGATTTCCGATGACGATCGTTGTTGTGTCCTTTGTTGCTTTATTATATTGTCCCCGGAATTAGGTGGACCAACATAAAATTTTCTCATCGCGATTGTGACAAGATATGAAGGCGGAATTCTCGTTAACAAAAAACGTGCCTTCCTTGGCATTCGTGCGGTTTCGTTATTAGATCATTATTGGGACGATGTTTGGAGAATTTTAAATGAAATATTCTTTTATTGGTGTCAGTGTAACGACGACGGACGACGCGACGGAGACCTGAGATCCCTCTAAGAAAAGTGAAATCACATTTAACGACTATTGGTTGCTTAACTCAAACGCTAAACCTAACATTTGGGAAACGTTTGTGCTTTAAGTCGAGTAAATTTTATTTAAAATAAAATTCAACATCCTTCCTGACATGAGGACCAGGAAGTTATCACTCAACGTTTGATTTGATTGAGGAGATCAACGAAAACGTGTAGATGAATTATTTTTGGCGATTTTGAAACATAACTGCCCTTTTTGGAGAGAATAATAAAACGGGAATATCAAAGAAAGTAAAACTAAAAAAGCGTTAAAGATGATTTGCAATGTGAGCAGAAATATGGCGTTTTTTTTATAGACACGAGATTTTCAAGAAGAAATAAAACACATAATTGTTTTATGAATTTAGCCTTATTACAAAGAACAGGGTCTGTCTCACTACGATTCAAAATTGATTTCCGGCAAGTGGCCACCGAGGCTGGGTTGAATAAATTCTTGTCAAGAGGCCCAAATTTCGAACACTTTTTACAGCATTTGGGGACGTAGGTCAGCAATAACGCAGCCAATCCTCTTCAAAGGCGTCAATCGTCTCGGGCTTCCTAGCGTAGACAGCGAATTCGCATATCCCCACAAAAAACTGTCCAGTGGGTGTAAATCGTCCTATCTTGGGAGTCACTAGTAGGTTTAAAACTCGAAACTATGTAAAAGTTGGCGTCACAGCGATTTCGTAGTAGACAATTTAGTGAACGTACGCAATTCCCAGTGCCCATGCGGCTTCAATTCTTTCACCATAAAATAGCAAACCGAACTGAGCATATGTAGTAGCAGCCGTAGTGTGATGGTTAGCATGTATACTGTTAACCGGGAGGTTCGTGGTCCGAATCTCAACAGAGCCGAAAATGTTTTTCCACGGGTATCGCCTTTCGCGAGGAATCGGCAAGTTCTCCGATAATAAATACATTGTCATGAAAAGAGCTTTCTCGATTAGCAGTTCGGAAGCGGCAGAAAATTGTAGGTCCCTTCCATTCTCTCACAAAGGCAAAGGTTGTGAGAAATACTGTAGGCCCGGAGCTCCTTGTTTCTATTTCTCATAAATTTGTTGCAGGTTAAGGCAAAAGAGCGGGGAAGCCAACTTGTATGAGTATAGAAGGGACCAATTTTTGGCCGATTTCGAACGGCTAATCGATAAAGCGCTATTAATGGCATGAGGGAGATTGTGAATTCTTCGCGAAAGACGATAGCCTTGGAAAAATATGTTTTTTTCATTGGTGTTTCTTGGATTCAAACCTCCCACGTAACAGGCAGACACGCTAGCCATTGAGCCACGGACACCACCGTAAACGGAACGTATTCTGAGTGAATATTATTAGAAAATAGATGATGTTCCGCAGGGCTCTCTGTCTTCACCTTCACTATTCTTATTTTCGATAATACCTATGAATACATATTTACGATAAGGTCGCCTTAAAAACTTTGCCTTATTGTACGCTTATAAATGACGAAGCTTTCACTTCAAGCTAAACAAAATTTCGATGAAGCTTCCACATTACGCTGAAATTACATGAAAAACAGGCTAGAAAAGGGCAAATTAAAACTCTTAGTCGTTTAATAGAAGTCTCGTTAAATTAATTAAAAAGTTACGGTCTGTAGAAGTGTCGGCTGAAAGAGGAAAAAGAAAAGCTCCTAGACTGGTAAAATTTGCGATATAATGACGAAAAGGGCATTGACACAAACTTCTTGAATAGACGAGTTTTCGAAACACTAAGAGATAATCACACATTAAGAGAAAATTATGCACAGTCAACTTGAAAAGAAGAACAACAATCTCGGCGCAAAACTATAGCTTATGATACTGAGATTCACAAAGGACAGTGGCTCACAGATTAGTAGGATCAAAGCAAAATGAAATTTCCTCCATAGAATCCTCTGCGAAGTGCGTTACGCCCATTTGTCTGTTCAAATTTTCGCGACAAAATTTTGTCACCTTGATAGAGAGTTTGATTGGACAATGTCAATAAAGTTTGCGAAAGTTAACAAAAGGAGCTCTTCCTTTTGTTTTTAACTGACAACTTTTTTTTTGAAGAAAAAGAGGAGGCTTTGCTAATTAGAGCACTCAGACCTAATTGCCGGTCTATTGTACTACCAGGGTAGCAGCCGTTCTTTTTTTTTTTGAGGTGCAGTAGATTGAAATAAGGTGGATTTTAATTTTGTATATAACCTCAAGGACGGCCTCCAGATGAAACTGGGAGGTGGAAAGAAAAGTAGACTCCCACAGCGGGATTCGAATCCACGCCTCTGGCCTTCTTACTGAACAACTACCAGTGCACCACGGCCGCCCAAAACTGACAACTACTCTCAATTTAAGCTTCGCTCAAAGCATTTAAGACAACAAACGATAAAGACAAACGAAGATGTCGTTAAAGGACAACTTATCGAACAATGTGCTATTCACAGTCTAAAATAACTTCTATCTAAATCATAACAAGCATCCACTTTACCACCATCAAGGATCCCGTATCATCCCTTTAACAACTTTGCATTCCTATACTCCAATAACAACCTGAGATTACACTGCAAATGGCTTTAGAAGCAAAACTCATCAGTAAAACTCGATTTAGTTCATACTCAAGCGAAAAATCTCGAAATTCACATCACGACGATAAACTGGAGCATTATGCAAATTCTATTTTCGCAGTGCAATTTCCACTGAAAAATAATAACAAATTGTTTAAGCTTCCTCGTGTTTTTGACTAGATGAGTCGTCTCGTAAGTAAGACTTCTTTCATCTTAGTCGTCATCCACGTTAAGGCGTATGAATTTGTAAGAAAATAATCTTTCCTCATCGTCTTCTCATCGTGCTCCTCAAGATGTACCTACTTCATTGAGCTCGTATGTTGAAAAACACAATCGCACCCCCTCTGTCATAACTATTGTCCTCTTCCTCACGGCTTAAATCTCATAAGATACGTTCTCACAGTTCGTTCGTTCATTCGTTTGATGATGACGATACTGCGGGGTATGATGATGAAAAAGACGAGGAAATTTGCTTGAATATTAAAGTAGAAAATGAGCTTCAATGCAATTTGTCACTAAACAAACTCTCTCGCTCACAGGATGTGTACATAAATCTAGGACACACAAATAGACAGGGGGGTCGACAACGAACGACGACAACGATGAGTCGACTTGTTGCTGTTCTTTTCTTTTTGCTCGTTCGCCTAGTTGTTTTCCTTCTCGGGTAAAATCATCTTAAAAGAAGAAAATCACATTAAAAGCTTTTGAGTGGAAGACTCCCACTCCCATATGTCGTGTGTGCATTTTTTCCATGGTGTCCTTTCATTCCAATATCCAAGGATGCCTCCAGTCAGTGCAGTGGTGCGAATGGCGAAGGAAAAGAAAATATAACAGCACCTGAATGCTGAATCTACCGAACACGCACGACAAAAAAAAAAAAGCGACGACTACGATATACGATGATGAATTGATATATGCATGGATGAGTGTGTGTTCCCTATAGCAAAAGAGTTCTTAACCAAATGGTAAGGTGTGAAAAAAGCAACAGGACTTGTGTTGGAAAAGTGGAAAATTGCAGCGCGTTCTACACTAATCTTTCTATACATACAAACCAAGTTGAACACGAAATGTGCATCGAAATAGGGCTGCCAATTAAATCCTTTAAGTTAATCAACCCCATTCACATCATGTTTAAGTAAATGAACACAAAAACAGAAACATACGCTCAACTTGAAAACGATGAGTTTAAGCGATAGTTAAAATGTGTTTAATTAAAAGTTTTGATGAATTATAAAGCTCGTGGAGAGCCTGTTTGCCTCTCAATTAGGTTTTGAAGAGAGAGAGAGGTGCATGGGAGCATGGGAGGGCTTTTGATAAATCCTCTTTATTTTTATGTGTTTTTATGTGCTGCAGAGGATGATTGTGAACAGAGCGTGTAGTGTTACCATTTCTTGTTTAGTTATGTATTTATTTGTTTTTATTAAATTATTTGCAAAGTAAATGTAGTTTTCGAAATTTTGATAGAATAGCTCCTATGTGTTTTGGTATCTTCTCATTCACCTCAAATTGCAAACCCTGGTTCAAACATTAAATTTATCTTCAGCTATAATGAAAAGAAGTACCCTTCAAAGTTCGATAAGATTTCAAGTGCTGCTTTTTACTAGGTACTCTTTTATGTCTTTAAGGGCCAGTTGCTCAATCGAATTATAAATTTAAGTTCTACATAAAGTTTTCATTTTTGTATAAGACGTTTCGGAATTCTTAAGTTCTACATAAAACTAAAGTAGAACTTTATGTAGAACTTAAATTTATGATTCGATTGAGCAACTGGCCCCAAATCTTACTTTTTTTAACATTTTATGTTTTCCATGAACATTCTATAAAATTCATTTTCAATTGCCTTTCCTCGTGGCTTCTTTGTGAGCAATTCGATAGCAGCAAACCAACAACAAACAGATCCATCAGAGCAGGAGTTTGTCAGAAACCCAGGCGAGAGGTTTTGCTGTGCCTAAAACATCACCAGGGATCAACAACAAGAAAGCCACGAAAATGTTATTACTTGTGGGGTCTAAAATATATATTTAAAGTGACGCATCAAAACTCGGGAAGCCTTGGAGATTAACGCATTTCTGTGATCTATTTATAATTCATGCTGATTCCACACTGCTAGATTAGCTAGATTAACAAGCGCCTTTTAGCCCGGCAGCATAATTACTCTAGGGCGACAAGCCAGTTCTTGAATAAGTGCAATGCTCGTGGAATTTGAGTCTCGAACTCCCCGGTAACAGGCAAACATGCTAACATACACCACGGGCGTTAATCTCGTTGAATTCATCTCATTCACTCTTTCTACCTTGGGAAAAAAAGAAGTTAATGTTATTTCAACAGATATTAGTCAAGTCTTTGATGAAATTTTATATGCACTAATTGTCTTTAAACTATCCACCCTCAGCTTCGAACCCATCTTATTGAAAAAGATTTCCTCTTATTTGGAAAACCAGTATTGCAGTGATCGTTTTATAACTCCCAAGTCTTTTATTAGCTTACCCTGGCTAGCGTCCCGCAGGGTAGTCATTTAAGTCCTCTTCTTTTCATTCTTACAATTAATGACCTCGAATTGGTGATTCATCATTCCGATATTTCACTGTACGGAGATGATACGAACTTTTACAAGATCATTTCTTCTTCTAATTTATAAAAAGATCTCAACAACTTTTCGATCTGGTGCTCTAATAACTGTCGGCAATCAAAGGTTTTTAATTGTCAATCTATTACCTTCTCTCTTAAGCACTTCCGTTGATATCTTCTTCACAACCAAATTATTTCATATTATGGTAAAAGGATTTCTCCAAACCATAAGTAACCCCATTTGTTTAAATTGCCTTTGTTCGCCCGCTCCCTGAATATGCCTGCCGAATGTGGACCCCTTACCAACAAGCTCACATTCCCAGAATTGAAAATTTTCAGCGCCGTTTTCTTCGATTTGTTCTAAGACGTTTTTCTTAAGATAATCCATGATTGTAGCTCCTTACCAAGATCGCATCAAGCTTCTCAGCATGAATACGTTGAAAGATCGAAGAGAAATATTCGATATTCTCTTAATTCATCGAGTCTTGTTGTTTGACTGCACTACAATTTACAACTCTATCTTCCTTAACGCTAATCCTCGCATCATTCGAAATCAACTCCACTTTCATCTACCTCCTCATCGAACGGTCCATGGCTCAAACTAACCCTTTTCTTAAATGCTGAGCAATGTGAAATCGAGTTTTAATTGTTTTGACTTCAACCTCAGTACCCTAGCTTAAAACTCCATCTTTTCAATCACCCTCCTCATTAATGTAAGCTATTATAGTTTCTTAGTTTTAAAGTTTGAATAAGAATTTGCTTATATGCTTAAATGAGAAAGGCACAACTAGAAGACAATAATGCTTTTCTCAAAGCAACAAAAAACCAATATGACCATCAGAGGACCACGTTGCTCTTTGTTTTAATCAACAAATAATGTAGAATCATATGAGCTAGGAACAGCTAGGACTAGGGATCACGTGTAAGGCTCCTTTGGGCATGTAAAATATCTCAACAGAGTGCGTATAGAAAGACTAGTTACAGTTGGATTGGTAGTTACATTAGATAAATTAAGGGGACGGGTTTAGCTTGTGCAGCTCTGGGTACTGCGGTGTCTGAATGATGAGGTTTCAGGGCAGTTCTCCTGTTCCTAATTTGAACAAGAAGTTAGCAATCTTCTGTGGGTGAATGATTTGAATTTATCTTGGGAGATGATCTCATAGACAAGTATTTGCTTTCTAAGGCGGAAAGGTGGACATTCCGTAATAATGAGATGTTTCTTCATTTTCGAGGCATAGTCTACAGATGTGGTCCGCTACGAGCCTCATTTTGTGAAGATGTTTCTTTGAAGAATAGTTAGGTTAGTAGTCCTGTACAAAATTTTAGAGTTTTCCTATTGTGGTTCAGTAGGAAGTTTGATGTTTTTTCACTGTATTATGGCAAAAAGGGTTTTGTACAGGTTTGGCCAGATGAGTTACGCCAAGCTTTATTTGATTCTTCCAGTAAGATGTTCTTGGCAATTTTTTTGAAGTTGCTTTTATTTACACCGTAGAAGGGCTCAGGTCCGACGAATGGTTTAGATGCGCCGTCTTTAGCTAAGATGTCTGCCTTCTCGTTACCATCTCATCCTTTGTGTGCTGGGATCCAGTAGAGGATTAAAGAGTTTTTCCTTGCTGGTTCAGAGAGTGACATGACTAGTTTGGATCTTATGACAGGTGATCATGTTATTCTCGAACATTCGTTAATGCAAAGATTTCAGTTTGGAAAATGGACGAGTTACTATCCAAACTTACTGAGAAATTCATTCTGGGAGAGTCAATGAAAATGCCGGAACCTGTACCAGTTTCCATTTTAGACCCGTACGTATACCAGACCATATCTTGCCTTGAAGGATAGGTAGATAGGTAGATACATCACATTACGAAAAAGATATAATTTGAAAGAAGAAAATGCCCTCATGCGAATTCAAGCCCTTACCCACTGTTCTTCAAAGCAGAAGATATGATGTTTGATTGAAAAACAAGGATTCCCTTCCGATTCACTCAGTACGTAAATGTTTTTCTCTATCATCTGGTCACCCTGACTGGTATCATTTCAGTTAACTTTCTGTTTTCTGCGAAAGACATCTGGAAACTCCCGAAAGAAGAAAAATAAAGTTAAACAAACGGGCAGATACAATATTGCAAAAGTTTTCTTTCAACTTTTTTTCCTCATCACAGAATATTATACATACACAAAAAAGTTAAGGGTTCCTTCTCTGTTTACTTAAATATCTGCGCCCTTTATTGGGTGAATGAGGACTGAGAGGAGAGTAGGAGAAGTGGACAAGTGGAAAAGTTAGAATTGACAAAACACGCAAACTTATAACTTGTGTTTTCTTGTTTTTCCTCTTTTCTTGATATAGTACTTGAAGCTCCCTCAATGTCCTCATCCCATCGCCCCAACAACTCTAAACCCAACCCCATGACTGAGTGTTAATGTTTGTATATTGGAGAAAAGTATAACAAGGGCATAAACACCGTTGTATAAGATTTTTGTGCAATGTCTGTATACGTTTGTTATCTGCCTGCCATATGTGTGTATACTTTTACACGACACCGTTCAGCGTTTACCCTGATGATGTGAGGCTCCAATGAGTGTAGTGCAAGGATTCAATCTACTCCCCCTCCAATTATCCGTTTGCTTGTTGTTCTTTATTACTGCTTTGTTCTAACGATTCGCCCTTTTTCCTGTTGCCATGTACATCTATAGAAAGGTTTGTTTTCCTAGTGATAGTGGGGGAAGACAATTTTCCCGATCCCCAGGACGTTGTGTATCCACTTCACGTCATCTGTAGTAAACATACACATAACATGACCTGTACTAAATGCAATTAATCATTTGGGTATTATTAAAGAACGAAGAGATGGGTGGGCAATGGGCATGTGTGTAAGGGGTGGTACTGTTCAAGAAGAGGGTGGTTGTATATTAATAGTCACCACGCCTTTGCTTAGTTATTTGGACCCTTTTTGTGGATTCTTTTTTTGTTTTTTTATTCGTTTCAAGATGGAATGGGTGGTGTTTGCACTCGCAGATGGAAGTTGGGAGGTTTTATTTATGATGTTTGCTGCATTTATCAGTTTTGAGATAAAAGGCGATAGGGATAAGTGACAAGGCATGTAATGAATCAATTCTATCAATGACCCTTTTTGGTTTGCAAACGGTGGATTTGAGATAATCCTTACACATTCGTGCCGTGCGGTCAAGAAATACAATTGTATTCGATGGAACGACGTGCATATATTACGTTACACTCTTTAACTCTAGTTCGCCCAGTCCTTTTATGGGTGAAGCTAATTTTATTGAATAATAAATTTCGACCGACTTTAAGAATGGCCCCACTGCAATTTAGATAATTTAACAGCACGCTTAATTGCACCTCATAGGGAAGGTACTCCTTGCACAGGACACTCCCTGCAACGTCACATCAATTGCAGAAATAAAAACCCATTCCTTGAGTTTATTGAATAAAATTCCGCGCCAAAAATTAATAAAAAACAAATTTATTTCCTTTAATCACAAGCTGCGCTCATCCAATAAATAGACGCGCGCGAAGCCCACTCGCACAATTGAATTACCAACGAAGGGAGACCGGAGATGACTGAGGTAGTCTGAAGTATTTATGAAGACAACATCACACATGAAACAGCCCTGCGGCATCCCAATCGTTGTTCGCCATCAAATATTCACTTTGAGCTTTAATTTCTGATACCAAATAGTAAATTGGCATCCACGGCAAAAGATAAAAATAAAATCCGATTCGAACGTAACCACCAACAGAGGACCGCAATTTAATTCCATAAAACTCCAACAAATATTAATTCGGAACGCGTTACACACTACACCGGTGCACTGCAACACCGCCTGTCTGCTGGACATCTCTGGGGCTCGTTTCGTATTCTCTTTTTGCAACGAGGAACGAATCAATTACAGCGTCGAATACCGGCCACAAGGTAAAATAAAAAGAAGAAGACACATATCAGAAAACACACAAACTAACAAAAACACGGCAGTGTAAACTCTTCTCTCAGATACCACGCATCGCGCACCCATCGATGAACGACTACGATTCGACGGGTGAACGGATGGATGGATTTCGATTCGAAAAACGAGCTCAAAGACGAAAGACAAACGAATCGGTAAACAGGCGTTTCGGCAGAATTTGTTCGTTTTTTTTTGCGTTTCTTTTTTTTTAAATCCCGTTCGTTGTGTTTCATTTTTGATTTTGTTTGTTGTTATTGTTGGTATATGAGTTCCTCTAAGGTTCACTTGCTGATGAAAGCGGGGACTGTATGTGTAACGAACAGTCCCTCGCGGACACACGTTGTAATGAAGAACGCTTTTCGTTTTTCTCATTTCACGAGTGTTTGCAAGGCGGGATATTGTGTCATCGTTCAAAAGCCTTTGATTACCATCACGAAATTCGGTCAAAAAACCAAAATAAATCCACAACTTAAATTTTTTTTTTTTTACAATTTGTTGTTTCTTGAGGGTTGGCAAAAACGAGATCGATACTTATTCCTATGGTAGTAGCTCATCAAATTGGCTTTCACAAAATTATTACCAAAAAATGCAAAACCACACAATGAAAACGACATTTTACACGATTTATTGGAGTCACTTTCAGGTGCTGAATTCAATCAGTTGACAGGCGATTATTAAACACAAAGGCTTTTTTTTAAATAATTCGGCTTAGGTAGTAATGAGCTTAATGCCAACCGAATATGTGTCGTGGCTTAAGATCTTGCCTTGAATGGATCGATAATTTTAAACCTGCTGACAGTGATCCTTGACTTAATGATGACATGCATGGGAAATTTTAGAAACAATTTTGTTTACTTACCGCTGAGCATTCTGCATGTAAGACGCACAGGGACTCCCTTGTGGCATACTGAAAGAAAAAGAAAAATAAAATTTATGAACATTGGCTTCTAGAGGACTGAGATTTTGAGAAAAAGAATTTCTTTTCATAGACCAAATCTTCCCAAAGAGACTGAGAGAAATATCATTTTCCGACTACTTTGAGCTTTACGAGGAATGTGTTTAGCAAACAACTTTGAAAGAAAAATCTAATCAGATGAAGAAAAATTTCAATCAAAATAAATTGTCAGTAAATTCCAGAAAGTTCCTTGACCTATCTATGGACACAACATTACTTTTCAAAGGTTCATTTTAAGGAATCTTAATATTCAGTGTAGGTAAATGCCTTTATTTAAAGAGAACGCGAAGGAAATTATTACTTTTTCAGTAGTTGACTGTAAACACATTTTTTTTACACAAAGTATGTCTCTATTTAAAACGATTTCGAAAGGGAATAGCTACTTGTAGAAAAACAGTTGTATCTTAAAGTCTATGGTTTGCATAAAAATAGGGAAGACAGAAACAAAGTAACGTCTCATTCAAAGTTTTTGATACACTCAATCTCAATATGGCTTCAGATCGCCTCGCACAACAAAGTCGGTGCGAGAAGCCGTTAAACACATCTGGACTTATTATAAAGTACGAAAATTGAATTATTGATGTGCTAAACTCAAAAGCAGTGGGAGAATTCATGTCAGGTTTTGGAGAAACTAGGCTGTCTTCACATCAAACTTTATTATATCAAGAACCTGACCTGATAGAGAAGTTCTGTGGCTGAGTATGTTAAATAACAGTTTTTTCTATAGAGCACCTTTCCTCATAGATAAGTGAAGGATATAGAAACTGAGTCATGTTTGATGGGGCTCAAGGTAGGGGAGATTTACAATATTAAAAGCATTAGAAATTCTCTTACATAATCGCCTTCTTTACGGTACAGTCGAACATATTAAGCCTTTCAAAAAAGACATGGAAGGATCAAAGGAGATCCAATGACCGCAACTCTTAAAAATTTGGCGTTTGTATCTTCTTTGATCCTTCCATGTCTTTTTTGACTTCTAATTCAACTCCAAAACTTTGTATTCTTTCTAAATAGTAAGCCTTTGTCTAGTTCGCACTAATTTGTGCTACTGTAGTCGTGCCAGAAAAAAATTAAGTTAGTGAAGCAAACACCAGTTTGTTTCAAACTCATTGAATTGTTTTCAGAAAAAGCCAGGCTTGCAAGCTAGGAAATCAAATATACCAACGGAAAGGAAAAACCAAGTTTAATCGCTCACTTACGTCAACCTTAGGTGGTATAAAACGGCACAGAAAGAAACGCGATTCAATGAAGGAGTTTAATTTTGGGGTGAACCACGATTAACTATAAAAGTGATTAAGTTTGGAAAGATCCATGTCTTGGCTATTCTCAGAATTGGTTATACTTAAAGTTGCATATTATGGCTAACTGATCATTTACGATCTTTAATCGTTAGGGTTCCTATTACCGCAGGGCTTTAGTAGGAGAGTATTGGCCAAGAAATTCACAAAACAATGCCAATGAAAAGCTATTATATTATTTCATAAAAGATCAAATAGCCTATACTGGGAACCTATTTCATGCTTCACATAATAGAAGTGATAAAATACAGGGTAGGCCAGAAAGTTCTGTAGATTTGAAAAAATCATTTAAAAAAAATGTACAACAAATCCTTAATGTACCAAAAATAGGTACAACGGTAAGTTATTTTGCGAAAATCCTCAGACAATCCTCGAATATGAACCTTTCAATATCGAAAATATTGTTTCAGGGGAGGAGTGGAACTGGCTAGAGCACTGTTTGCGGAAAATGCGGTAAAAGAGAGAGCGGGTTACCATTCTAGAGAATCAATCAATTCTACGATTGAACCTATCCATCGCAACGTTCTGTACCCTATTTGTACAGATATGAGAATTCAACTCTAGTTTTGGGCGGATGAATGCTTTATAAAAAGTAGTCAGATCAAAAGAGGTGAAGAGTTTTCTACATCGTCTAAGCTTTAAGAAACCTAAGCAATTAGCAGCATTTTTGGCGACTTCAAATATGTGGTTATTAAATCGAAGATCATCGTTTACACACCTAACAAGTACTGATAACCTTTCGGATTCGCTGATGCAGGTATACCATGCATGGATAATGGGAGTGGGGGAATGTTAAGCTTTAGCGACAGGAGACAGAATTGAGTTTTTGGAGCATTGAATTCTACTCGGTTTTTATTACCCTATGTAAAAATGCTGTGAAGGTCCAAATTCAATGAGCTAATCGCCAGAATTAAATTAGCTAAACACCAACGTTCCCGTTCTACATCCGAAGAACAGGGACGTGAATTTGGAAACGAAAATGAAAAGCTGGGGGCTGATATGTCAGTAAAACAATTGAGAGGATTAGAAATTTCAGACAAGAAATCACTAAAGAAGACAAGGAAGAGAGTCGGAGACAAAACGGAGCCCTGAGGCACACCAGCATTTAAAAAGTGGGTATCAGACTTGAAGACATGCAATACAACTTGTATTAAACGGTTGGAAAGGAAATTTGTAATCCAACAAAGAAGAGACTCATCGATACCAAAAGCAATCATTTTCGATAAAAGAGCCTGATGATGATAAATCAAGTGCAATAATCTTACTTTCTCCAAAACAATGTGAAGATTTTACTTTTCCGTAAGATACACCATCAAATCCTGAGTACGTAGACCTTTAGCGAAAAATTAAGAAGCTTTTGTTCTTCAAGATATTTCATAAGTTGCTGATTTATCAACGTTTCCATGATCTTGGCAAGAAGGTTCGTTAGTGTAATTGGACGGCAATTAGAAGGAAAGGATATTTCCCCATTTTTAGCGGCGGCTTGGACAAATGCAGTTTTCGATCGGCTCGAGAAAAGTCCATCAGAAGAAAAGATAGAAGATAGATAAAAAAGCTTACGCAACACGTTTTCCAGCGTAGAAGAACACCTCTTTAGAATTGCGGCGGGTTTACCATCTGGATCGGCAGATTTATGTTTATTGAGATCTTCGAAGACTCTCTCAACAGATCGATAATTTACGGACTCAAACTCAGGTTGAGGCAATATACTTCCGGGATGTGCCGATTTAGCAGCGAATTGATCCACCAGCAAATTGGCTTTATCGATGGAGCTGAAATACGGAGAGTTATTGAAGACGGGTGTTGGGACCAATAACGAGATCGAGTTCCTAATCTTCTTAACAAGACCAAAAGTTTTCACTTCCTTTTGGACAGAACAGTATTTTAAGATATTCGAAATTTTTTTTCTTTATCCCTATTCGCCTCTTTACAGCTGTTCTATGAGGAACAATGTTTCTAATGCCGTTAAGAGTTACGTTAGATATCATATCAGCTGATACGTCAACGTTTCCGTCAAGAAAGCGCAATTACCAATTCAAATTTCGAAAGAAATTATTCAGGCCGTCCCAATTAGCTTTCCTATAATTGGCCACACAGTTCTTTTAGGGACTTTATCTTATTTTACTGTGACGGAATACGGAAAATCTACTGATATGACACATTAATCCGATTTGCCTAGAGGAGATGATACTTAAGCCCTGTATTTTTTGGCATGAGAAATGTGAAATAGGTCAAGATAGTTGGCCGCATGGGCTTCAATATCTTGAACCCGGCTGGGCTCATCAACAGTTTGAGTTAAATGGCTCAACTCAGCGAAGATCTCAACGTGTTTTCCTTCGGGTGTTTTCTGACCAGAATGACGAGGCCAACCAGAATTGCGTACATTGAAATCGCGCGCAATCGAGATTGAAAATAAGATCTTGCCTTTCGTCACTACCATGAACGCGTTAACCACAGGGATCTTTGAAAAATGATTGAGCTTTTACTGTGTGTGGATACTTATGTCATAGATGTCAGACAATTTCAAACAAGCTTCGCATGCAGAAGCATACCCATTTCAACTTATTGCTGTCAGATGTGCTTGTCCTCATATGAAAACTTCAATATGAGCGATCCTCAAATGATA
This sequence comes from Melanostoma scalare, assembly GCA_949752695.1. Classification (NCBI taxonomy): domain Eukaryota; kingdom Metazoa; phylum Arthropoda; class Insecta; order Diptera; family Syrphidae; genus Melanostoma; species Melanostoma scalare. Next base: position 3,944,368 of record OX456985.1, read on the forward strand.
CTTCTAAGGCATTCTCTAGTGTTGAAGTCAATATTAGATGTACTGCATCAATTCACTTCTTCGTTTGCAAGTTGTTGATCAAAGGCGCAGCGTTATGAACTGATCTTGGAGTTTCAATTGAATAGCAGTGTCCGTTTGATGTGATTTCTCCTTTAATCGCCTCTTATAACAAGCGGAAAGGCGTTGGGGTGTTATTTCTAAGCCGTCACTGCATAGATTCAGCCTTTAGGTATGGATATCTCTGCCCGCTTATAAATGCGGATGCCCTTAAATATAATTAAAAGTTAAAAAATTTCTGGCAAGACCATATATATCTCCCAGAATCCAAAACTCCATTTAGTTACAATGTCATTGCTCCCCTACACACATAAAGGTATCACCCTACATGACCCCCAATTTCCAATTAAGAACATTTTCACTTTCCAAATTGGAGTTGAGGCTATTTTTGGTTCACCTAATCCCACTTATATTAGATCTGCATATCTATCTCTTCACCATTCCCAAGAGTGTGTGTTCCCGACAAAATATTGTCCCATTTTTCTTCGATCAGTGTCGCATACGTTAACCCTACATTCCCGAAAGTTTCTTTGGCTTTCGCTTGTTGTGTGTGGTGCATAAATTTCCTCTGGCAGCAGAATACTCCCTCTGCTCCAGCAAGAGAAACCATTCTCCAAATCCAAAAATAAAAATATTATCCCCTCCAGATTAGGAATCAGAGCAATTGGAGCGTGCATCCAGCTTTTGCTTTTTAATGCGTTCCACAAAATACATATATACAAACTATAGGTATAGGTATGTGTTGCTCCTACTTGTAATAGAATGCGATTCAAAGGAAGAAGATTCACTTTTCGGAATTACTCTGGACAGATTTGTGGCTTCTTTGTGTTGCGTTCACACAAAGCCAAATGCAAATACCGAGAAATAGCAACAACAGCAGCAACACAGCAACCTGGACAAATCCCATTGTGTCCGCTTTGGCACATTTCAATGGAACCATAACTCTTTTAAGTCCGATTTCTTCTAATTTGAGATGGGTTTGGCTGCAGCTTCGACTTGACTCGAATTCAGGGTTTTTATTGTATTTGGTCGTAACGACGAGGTGGGGCGGCCGGCGGTGGTGCGGCGGGCGGCGACGAACTTATCTCGATTCCGCTTCGGGTATGTAAATCGTGGTCAAACGGCCATTTCTTTTTGCTGAATTCGATGGTCGCCGTTTGGAAGTGGTCCCTTGTGGCCTGTTCCGCTTTTTCGTTTTCGGGTGGCGGCACAGAGCACAGTGCAACCATAGCTTGCGATAGGTAATCTAACAATTTTGGACATTCTGCCTTTTTGGTGGCATTCGCAAATGGACACTAAATGTGCCATTGGAACTCTTTTAATTGTGTGATTGATTGATTTATAGATGGATCAGAAAAAGCAGCAGCAGCAGCAGCAGGAAGACCGACACAACTGGCTATGTTAATGCTGACGATGATGAGGACGATGATGATGATGATGATGATGGGAGGTCAGGGCAAGGAAACAACAATTGATTGACTTTGGGGTAGGACTTTTGAAATTTAATACCCAAGAACCAGCACGACAACGTCGTCGTTGTCGTTGTCGTGGATATAAGCACAAGGATGAGAACTCCTCTGGGAATTGAATTCGATTTTATTTTTCGATTGCTTTTTGGTTTTTGTTTCTATTTTTTCTTTCTTTTTTTTTGTCCTTCTTTGCCTTTTGCTCTTGTGATAGAGCTGGGCTTTATTGTGCAAGTTCTCGTATTACCACCAACAAAGTGGTAGTTCATCCGATTCCTAACTTTGGGTGTGTGAATAGGGAGTATTTTTTTTATGTTGTTGTTATCGACAAGTCGAGTACTCGTCACTACCAGGAATTCGATTCGCAATTTCTTTCACATTTAATTTGAGTTGCTGATTGATTCCCGAAGGGCGGTTTAGTGTTAGTCATTCTGGCTCAGTTTTTTTTTTTTTTACTTGAGGACAAAAATGTCGTGTGTGTTGTAAGTTCATGTAACTGGGGCGAGAAAATTGCTTTCAATTGTGTGGGCGAAATACACGTTTGTTGAGCTTTTCCTGGATATAGTGTGGATAATGTAAGTGGTTTTTAGCGCAATTTAAAGTGTACACAGTTGGGGGTCGGTGTGGGTAACAGTGACAAAATATAAGAAGATGAGAGGGAGGGGTTGGAGGCAGGGGGTATTAAAGTGCTTAGGAAAGCAGATCAAATAATTGTGTCTTTATGAAGTGATTTCGAACAAGAGTTTTCGTCGAAATTAAGTAACAAGTTAAACGGAAGTGTTTAAGAAAATCGATTTTCAGGAATTTCTCTGCTGGCAACTTAATTGTGTAAATGCGCATGTTAGCACATTTCAACATACGTAGCTTTGACTTGATATAGGTATGTATAAGAATACTTATTGAATGTTCGTTGGAATAAAGCTTTGAGTTTATGTACGATGTAACAAACTACCAAGTTTTCAGTTATACGAATGACTGACGCGTTATCCTTCCTAAGGAAGCTCCATAAACAAGTTTCAGGAAATAAATTAAGGCCATCTGTAAGCCTATCAAATTTTTCCAGTTTCCCTTTCTCGGAAATCAGTTGCAGAGGAATCGACGAAAAGGTTCTGAGAAAACAACATTATTCCATGGAGTAGAATTCCTGTAGGCACAACGCTATCTCTTACTTCAAAAAATAATTTTTAATGGTTTACAAGGGAAAATATTCTGATGTGTGGCGAGATACGCCAACTACATAAGTAACAGCCACACTGAGCTCAGGGCAAGCTCATTTGTACGTACTTTTCTACGATCTTCATCATAAATGCAAGTGATAGAAGATGCGATAATCTAAGCAAGGTCCAACAAACAGCTTGTTTATGTATAAGTGGAGCACTGAGATCAACACCCTCAGCTGCCCTAAACGTACTCCTTAATCTCATTCCACTAGATATCTTCAGCAAACAAATGGCCGCCAGTACAGCCATTCGTATGAGAGCTATCTCCCAATGGACCGATAACAACATCGGTCACGCTACAATCTTGAGCTTATTCAGATCAACCCCGCTCCGACTACACCATCCCCCAACTGGTTTTTGATAATAAATTCCAAGTCTCAATCCCACCAAGAACGACCTGGGAAGACGAAGAATTTTTGAGAGATGATTCAATTCACTTCTATACAGATGGGTCAAAAACAGAGGAAGGGGTCGGCTACGGGGTGTACTCAAACCGACTTAACGTAAGTCTCTCATTCCGCCTCCCTAACCATTGTAGCGTGTTCCAAGCGGAAATTCTGGCGATCAAAGAGGTCCTATCATGGCTAAAAGAAAACGTGATATCCTAAACGAATATCGGGATTTTCTCAGACAGTCAAGCAGCCCTCAAATCACTCGGCGCCGTTTCCACGAACTCAGTAACCGCCCTTAACTGTCGCCTATCTCTTAAGGAGATGGCTGAACAGTTTAATATTCACCTTTTTTGGGTGCCGGGGCACAGAGATATCATGGGAAACTGCAAAGCCGATGAACTCGCCAGAAAAGGAACCGTTCTACCGCTCTCAACCAGCAGGTTGAATATTGGTATACCAATCGCTACATGTAAACTTATGCTAAAGCAAGAGGCAATGGATAGAACAAATTATTGGTGGAACAATATCACCACATGTGTGGCAACAAAACAGTTATGGCCAGGACTAGATCCAAAACGCACAAGACATTTGCTATCCATAACCAGATTGCACTTTAGCTCCGTAATCAATGTCATCACCGGACATTGTCTGATAGGAAGACACGCCATAAGACTCGGCGTTCCCTCTAATGACTTCTGCAGAAGTTGCCTAGATGGGGAGGAGGAAGAGACTATTCCACACCTCCTCTGCTCATGTCCTGTACTCTCCTTTAAAAGAAAACGGCATCTAGGAAAATATTTCCTCGATGATCTAAACGATCTGGCAAACACAGATATCCTGCACCTCTTCCGCTTTATTAAAAGCTCCAAATGGTTTTGTTAAGTGTGGTTCTTCCTCGCTTAACTTTTTACGGTATCACAATGGACCTTAATACTGGTCTAAGTGTGTCAGTTGTTTTCCTGACAGCCGTTTTAACCTAACCTAACCTAAGTGATAGAAGCCAGTAAAACACCCGCACCAGCAAAAAAAGAGCATATAGAGCAATTAAAAAAATTAAAAAAATAGAGCTATACAGAACATACATACTACAGTAATCGAACAAGACAAAACTAGCAAAATATAAAAATTAATACACATTACAATTGAATTGAATAATAGAAAAAATCATGTATCTGAAGCACTGGTTGTAAGTTTTTTCCTTAAACTATTCTTACTAATGTAAAAATTAAATCAATCTAATTTATACAAGTAATGAGATCCTCCGCGGTAATTAAAGCTTATGGACGAGAGCAAGTAGGGAGCATCAATATAACCAGCAATGAGCTGGTGGATAAATATTAGATCATTGTTGACACGTCTTTGAGAAAGGGTTTGTAATTTTCGGAGACAATTTAAAAGGATCTTCCCAAGGTAAACCATTCAGAGCAACTCAATGCCACAAAAATTTTGAGTTAGGTCACTTTTATTCTAAGGGTGCGATAAGGATCATTAAATTCGTTTCCCCACCCTTCGATGAAAACTAGCATTAGAGTCTGCTTTCCTTGCAATTGAGGTCAGGTGCTCAATAAGTTCAAGGTCTCGAAAACATGAAACACATTGTAGGTATAACTAATGACCAGACATCGAATACACAGCTTTGCTAGGTTTAAATTTTATCTATAGAAAGTCATAGTTTGGCAATTGGAAGGGTTGAGGTTGAGATTAAAACCATTCTCATTGTACCATATAGCAAAGTATTCGATGAGGACGACAAGAAGAAGTACGCGATCAGTAGCATTCTTAATGGACTTGAAAATTGTCATTGTCCCCTGAGAAGATCTACATTTTACTATACTATGCATGAAATGACATCAGCCGTGTTTTATTGGGAGTCTATACTCACGTTTGCAAAACATCGCATAACATCGCATATGGGAAAACTACAACGATTAGTTCAATTCAATTCAATTCAATTCAATTTTTATTTTTCTACTTCTTAAACATAATAATATTTACAAATATGAAGCTACTAAGAATTTACAACAAATAATTTACATATTCAGTTGAACAATATTATACAATAAAAGTTTTAAGCTTCTTAAGTGTACTTCAATATTAAAATGAGTTAAGAAAAAGGAAAGGTACGATCTGTTGCCTAAAGACAAGTGACGAAAGTACCAAAAAGAAAACTATTAGTATACTACTTAGATATATATTTAATCAACAAATGTTGTGGGGTATTTTGTCGAGAAAATAAAAAAATAATTATTTTTTTTTACTTTAATCATTGTTAAAATCGAAAGAAAATATTCAAAATGCTTCAAATTCATTGCAGGATCCTGATAATATGATTGATTGCATCAAAATCAAAATTTAAAAGCCACTTTTTAATACATTTATTGAATAAATGAGGTGAACGAAGGCATCGTATTTCATAGGGTAAATTATTGAATAGTCTAGGTGCTACTGCAGTATAAAAGTTGAGAAAGTTACGAGTATTGTGCGCAGGAATTAAAGCAAGATTTCTATCGCTGCTTCGTAATGCGTAAGGTGTTATGTGGCTTGAGAGATAACCACTTCTACAGAAAAATATCTTCAATACTTTATAAAAATATAGATGTTTTAGCGGGAGAATACCTGAGCTGACGAACAAAGAGAAGCTGTGTTCATATCTTTTTTTCTTCCAGATAATTCTTAAAATATGCTTCTGAGTAACTAAAATAGGCTGCAAATAGTTTTTATAAGTGCCACCCCAGCAAATTATACCATATTGAACTTTTAACTGCACCAATCCATAATAAACAGTTTCCATAAGTTTCTTGCAACAGAGATTTCTCAAATGGAACATGGCATGCGTAGTTGACAATAAATATTTTTTTAATGCTAAGGTGTGAGCTTTCCAGTTCATATTGTTATCAATCGTTAAGCCAAGGTTCTTATATTCAGTTACTGGATCGATACGAAAACACAAAAAGTGGACAAGTGGACAAAAATTAGTCAGAGTTCAGAAGTGAACAGCATGGATGGTTGTTAAATGGGGTTTATGGAATAAAGTTGCATTATTTAGCACAGCGTTTTATTGAGCGTATTAGTGAAGATGACTACAAAATTCCCAATAAAACACGGCTATCATTGATTGCGACAGTGAAAAGCAAAGGTCCAAGGTGACTGCCTAGTGGGACCCCCGGTAGAGCAATTAAGGGGTTCGAAAAGCTGTGAATCTATCTGCCACTGGGACACTGTCTTTTGCTGCCGAACCAGCAAAGCCGTGAAACAATTTCAAAGATTTGTTATTATTTTTTTCCCTTAGAGAAATTCTCAAAAACGTTTAGTATATCAAATAAAATCTTCGAAATTTTCTTTAGCGTAGTAAAAATAAGTCTTCATAAACTGACACATGAGACCCAACGAACAAAGATTTTTGTGAGTGAAAACTAAGCAATGTTTACTCTGACTTCAGTAGACATAATGAGCAGTGATGTAGAATCTTGATTTCAAAACATCTTGCCTTAGCAGTAATACTGTTCTCATAATAGGTAAAAGTATTTAGCTATATACGTTGTAACAAAAATATCTAAGACCGATCGTCAAATAGAGCTGGGCAATCTAATCAAGATAATTTTAATTGATAAACAGACCCCAATATTGAATTTACTTTTTCTAAGGGTCACTAAATGAAATAAAGTAAAAAGTAATTTTAGAAAATCAAATGGTCTTTATTAATCATGACGCCCCGTACCGCTAGTGGGGTAATGTGCAGCTATACGTTGAACTGCTTTCTTACAACTCAAAAGCAATAAAAGCCAAGACCTATTCGCCTATGTATCGTATAGGCGAATAGGTCTTGGCTTTAGAGCGTTGTCTTAAGAGCGTTCTGACAAGACACCATGATTTTGGTTGCTGTAATTTGTGAATTTTTTAATTAAATTTTTCCTAAAGAACAAAGGATACATTTTTGCACCAGTGCTAGAAATAAGGGCATCAGTATTGTTCGTTTTCAGCAGCAAAAATCTTTTTTGCTAAGTTTTCCGAAAATCATTTCCCTAATCCAATGACTTCTTCTGTTGCCAACCGGAAATAGATTTAACATTTCCTTCAACATCACAGTCAGAAAGAAGAAGAAAGAAAAAAAACACTGCCCCTTTGTTTTAGTGCGCAGCCATACGTATAGCAAGCAGCCATTACGATGCGGTAATCAAAGCTTAAGAAACTATCTCTTTGCGGTAGCTGATCACAAACAAAACTCCATAAACCAACCCGATAAAGACAGACCCACAAAGTAACAAAAACTCAGTTGAAAACTATCTGATAGATACTTTATGCGCCCATTCACCAAAGCCTCCTCATGCAAATGCTCACAATACAGAATATACACACACCATTCGTATTGTCCCCAAAGATGGATATCAAATGACCACAATACACGACAATAACTCGTCCGTGTGAGTCCCGTCTACCACGCACCGTAAGCTTCATGTTCCATGCACTGCAATTGCCTCAGCGTTCGTTCCCGCTCCACCGCCGGCCTACACCGCTCGCTTGCGCATTTGAATCGCGAGCCATGCTCAATTGTTTACCTTGCCAGCTGGACAATATGGTCAGACAGCCATCGAATTGAATGACCAGTGAGAACGTTATAACATAATGAAAATCGTTACGACCTAAAGGAGATGCCGTTACCAGGAATCCGAGACACGGAGAGGTTCAGAGTATTAAAAACGTGGATACTTTTATATCACAGTCAAGGAACTGCCGTAAAAAGGTAATTTATTTATCGCCTACACATTGCGCCCCCTGACCCACTACCGGCCGGCCGCCGCTGTCTTATTAAAACTTAGTCTTCGATGTACACGTGCTTCGGAAGCATCACCATCTAAAAGTGTGGTTGGTCATCTTGCACACAACTCAAGCACGCAATGGAACACGCTCCCCACATAGCAAGGCTATAAGCTCACACACAAACACATACAAAAGTTGATGGGAAACTCAATATTCATCCCTGGGATTTTCATATACATAGCTTTTCGAAGCCTCAAGCCTCAAATACGGTACCCAGCTGTAGTCAGTTTTATGTGTTTCTGTCTCTCGATTGGATAGTGTGAATGAGCACGCTACGATGGTAACCCAAGACGAGTATGTTACCAATCCTGTAAGTAATACAGCAAACAAATAAAAAAAAAGAAGAAGCAAACTCCCACCTCAGCTGACCAAAGAGAGAACGAGAAGGAACTGCCAGAGGCAAAAGAGGAAGCCCGAGGAATTTTTATGCAACAACGTCAGGATTACCCCGACTTGTCTCTCCATCTGCACTTTCACTGCTGTGTATACAAGTAGGTTTCATGCATAATTTACTTTAGGTCATTGGCATGGTGTTTCCATTCGCATAAGCCTCTCTCCCTCCTCTAAGTTACACATGAAGCTTATGTTAAATTTGTTGATCATTACCAACCGCTTTTCTACTTCCAAAGTATCTTTTCCGCTAAATTTGAGTCGCTGGGGGTTTGAGAAATTCAGGACTGGGTTTTTGTTAAGAAAGTGAAGAGGTCTTTACTTGTGGCTCATTATAAAAGAACACAAAAAAAAACTTCCCAACCTCGCAGTCGGTGTCTATTTGTTCTCTAAAATCCGATACAATGTCGTAAAGTTGGAATCTCATTGCATTTCTCTGACGTATTTTCTTTTTTTTCATGTGAAATGGTTTAGTTCTGTTTGCCGAAACCTTACAACAGTCAGAAGCTACATGTCGTGTGTCCAATGGATTGGAATGTTGGTATTGTAATTCCGAGAACTAGAAAAGAAGGGCCATAACAAGATATCGTCTGGTTTTCGTTGAATTAAGTGAAATGAGTAACCAGTAGGTCTGGCGGTTATGGCAGTGAATACCTAGCGTATACTCTCTTCTCTCAACTATTAGCAGCAGTAGTACCTACCTACCTGTTTTTTTTTTTTTAGGATATCGAGTTAACGCTGCATCGTCTTCGTTTATTTTGCGAAACATTTTCTGAATACGAAATGAACTGATTTGGTGAGATTCCAAGAAAACTATCGTCGAATCGCTGTGTTTTTGGTTCTGTAGCAAACTTATGCCAGTTTCATAGTTTCACTGAGCAATGATGGTGTTTGAGTTTGAATAATCTCGTTAGAAACTAAAAAATGGTTTAGAAGCTCCTTCTGTAAGCAGATTTTCGCTACTCTCAAAAAGGAATTCTATTTGATGGAGAACTACCAAAAGATAAGTTAAGGACTGTGTCAAGTTTAATTGATCATCACTCTTACTTTGTCACACAATGTTAAAAAGTATTTTTTGCATTACTTCAAACTACCGAACTTGTCTTAAGACATATGCTTAGACTTGTAAGGGCTTAGGGCCAAATAAAGCTCTGACCCTTTCTTCAATCCTTGACAGCTTTGGAACAAAATCGAATTCATTTTATACTTTTGGATGAAATGTCTGCTTACTAGAGTTACTTTTAATTGGGACTTGTCCCTATTGACGAAACTAGTAGTAAAATATGTATCCAGATCAAGGATTGCTTATTGCACAAATGTTTCGACATACTACAGATTTATAGCCACCAATTTATTGAATTCAGTAAAGGGATGCAGTCCCTTTTTGTTCGTAAAGCAGATTTGGAGCAACGACGGAGGCGAAAAGGGGGGTTCATAAGATAAGTGAAGACCTTAAAGTTATTGCTTTGGGAACATACCCACAAGTTCCGAAATTCAGCACACACAACTTCTGAGCGCTACCTTTTTGATGTTTCGTTTCCTCTCAGTCCAAATTAACTAGAATCCGCCATTGATTCTTTGTCATTTTTTATTCGTATACCAGCAGCCGCCACGCTAAGACCACAACCAGCCATCTCCGCCATTCTTATTGTAAAACATTACACAAATTTTATAAAAAAAAAAAAATTATGTACATATGTATATGGAAAAATTAAAATTTACAAACAAATTAAGGTGTACGTATACGAGATAATTTAAAATTTCAAAACCCACTGGGCTTACGTTTGCAATCCACCAGTGTCAGTCGCGTCATCACAAGAACAGTGGTGCCGCTAGTGCTATTAGGTGGCTTCGTTCTGGTTTTTGTAATGAAAATGATGCGATCATAACAATGACAACGTTCAATGAATACAAGTGGTTTGAGTACGAACAAAGTTCTATGCAAAAATGTTTTCAAACTTCTTTCCACCTAAAGGCTCCAAAAGCAAGGGATACCACAGAGATAATTGAAAATCAGTGGCTAACTCAACCGTTTTTTTGACAGTCGTGGCATTTCAATGTTAATTCGCTTTTCCTTTAAGATGTGGAAGGCTATCAGTTTAAGCGATGAGACTACATATTTTTCCTTCCATATTTGAAATTTGGTGCCATACACCCCAGTCCCCTGTGTGCACCTTGTGATAGTTCGTTTTACCTTTTCTATGTTTTTCTCAGTGTTTAAATTTATACCCACTGAAAGCATTAAATTTTGCTCATAACGTTAGATATTGCTTCAGAGAAAAAGTTTTTCAAAACCTTTGAGAAATCACTATTTTGGTCAGGACCGCCTGTTTGTGTTAGGTCAGGTTAGCTTAGGTATCGCCTTTCGCTAGGAATTTGCAAGTCCTCCGTTAGTAAATTCATTGCCATAAAAAGCGCTTCCACGATTAGCCGTTCGAAACCGTAAAAAAATTGTAGGTCCCCTCCATTCCCTCACAAAGGCAGTGGTTGTTTCATCGTTTGATGGAACATTGATCGTTGCGTCATGTCTACCTATGAGGCATTGCAATCTGCTTAAGATTAACCAACTTTTGGTACGCTTTAGATCAAGTTTTGGCTAGATCTTTTTGGTTGCATTGCCGGTTGTGGTGTTTGTCCAATGTCATAGCAAAAGTTCGCACGCAGCGATATGCATGCCAATTTTTGTTTTGTTTGGTGATATTGACATGGACGAAGTTCGTTCACAGTTATGTTCCAAAGAATTGGGGATATCACGCCACCTTGCGGTGTGCCTCTAATGACATTTTTTTCGACGATGACGGTTATTAGTTCGACCAGTGAGCTGTGTACTATAAGGTTTTTCAGAGAGGCTGTAATTGCAGGACTATTGACGTCGTTTAAGGCTCTTTTAATATCCGGAATGGCGATATAGTTCATTTTCATGCATTCGTTCAGAATGACGTCAAAAACAGGGATATCTAATGATATCCGAGGCCATTTGATCTTGCAGATTTGTATTGGTCAAAAATATTGACTGTCCAATTTAATTTCTCCTTTGTAATTAGACCTGGATTGCTTTTTTTTTTTTGGTGTTTCTGGTTCCAATTGGATCAGAATTACATCTGATTTGAGAGCTTCTTGGAGGTTTTTGGTGTTGTTTTTCTTTAAACAATTTATTGAATTCTTCATGTCAGTCGAACTCAGTTGGACTCAGTTTATTCGACAACTATTTTCATTAATGATTTCTTACCGCTGGTGGGTAGCATAAATAAGAGAAACAATTGTATGATTTGCCGTTCTAGCAGCAAGTACTAAATGAACTGCTTACTTGACAATAAATAATTCAAGATAGAGAATAACAAAAATATGTACATAAAAAGAAGTGCAAAGACTCGTGCGAGCATAATAAATGCTGATAGTTTCAGGAGGTGTCGTATTCATTTGCCTTGGTGATGTCGTTCATTGACCTGTTGGTCATTCACCTGTTGTTGTTCATCCAGTTGGTGGTCTATCTATCCGAATGCTTTCGTTGGTATTTGTTGTCACAAAAGACTCAGTATTGATGTTTTCAATTATTGCAAAAAGGGAAAATATTCAATCCAACAGAAAAACCGTTTTTTTCAAATTATGAGTATCCCAGTGTCAAGGACATGTAAGAAAAGTTGGAAAGCGAAATTAACAATACGTAATTGAGCGAAACATATAACTGCCAATAAAATAGAAATAAAATGAGAAAGTAAAAAAAAAAAAAACTACCACCGAAACAGGGTAATCACGATCATTGTTCTTCATTTCCTGCAAATGATATCAGTTAAAATTTGTCGTTCTTTTAACTTAATCCTAAGCAATCAAAACATAAATACCTCTCAATAACTCAATCTTTTACCCAATTACAATGAAAAACCTTTTCATCACTTCTGGTAATTGGTTTTACTGAATTTGTGACAAATGAATTTTTAATGATTTTTGGTTGGAAAATTAGTGTACGTGGAAGGTTCCCATAACATAACAATGGAAAATTAGTGTACGTGGAAGGTTCCCATAACAATGGAATACTTAATGAGGTATATATGAGGTATACTACACCTAAGAGGGTTTTATTAAAAATCTAAAATTAAGAGAATTTCGGTAAATCAAAAAGGTTTTCTTTGATTTGATGAAATGAAAAACAAGAAGATAGGTAGGTACCTAATTCAAAAACACGTACCTACCAGCTCAAGTAATTGATATTCATAATTATTTCAAACTATCTAAGCACACAGAAAAAAAAGATGCTACTTTCAAAAACGAAATTAAAATAATCACTAATGGGGCTACATACGTAATCCAACTTGAAGAGGAAAAAAAATTAAAATTGCTGAGAAAAGTTATATTTGTAGAAAAAACAAGAAAAGTAGTTGTATTGGCAATTTGATAATAATTTGATAAAGTTATTAAGTACATGCAAACCGCATTTGAGGTACAACGAAATTTACAAGAAGAAAAGAAGGAAAGAACACCGAATTTTCAAAAAGAAAAAGAAGCAGCGTGAGAAGCGCTCGTTTGAGAAATTGAGAGATGAAATGCATGGAATGAGATTCGAAAGTGTTACCAAAAGGTAAAAGATCATGCCAGGGTTGCAAAGCCCGAATTCAAACATAGCAATAGAGAGTCGCTACTGAGGACCTGGAAAGACAACTTCTGCAGACTGCTTAACGGCGCGGCGGTGAGGACTTCAATTCCGCTGTCAGGCAGAAGCCCAATTCAAATTGCATGATGATCAAGAATGCCCTCCTGCCGACCTAGAAGAAGGTGCAGATTCCGAACTCTTCAAGGCAGCAGGAGATCAGTTGGAAAAAAGTATGCACCAACTGATTTGCATGATATGGTCGGAAGAAAGCATGTCCGATCAATAGAACATCAGTATCGTATGTCTGATCCTAAAAAATAATGACCCTCACAATGGCGCCAACTGATTAACCCGCCTAAACATCGCATTCAAGATCTTGTCTACTGTAATATGTGAACGTTTATAAAACAACATCAACAATTTGATATTGTGACATTTTCACATTACTCCAGATCTTTGAAAAAACCCAAGAATATAATATTGATATATGTACACCATTTTTTTATCGATTTCAAAGCCGCGTATGACAATTTTTACAGAGACGAGCTTTACAGAGATATGTCTAGTTTCGGCATCCCTGCAAAACTCGTACGACTATGCAGGATGACTTTTTAGAAAAAACTTTTGATGTCGAAAACGGTTTAAGGCAAGGCGACAGGCTCTCATGCGTTTCCTTCAATATTCTAAGCACATTTAAAAACTATTGGATAGGCTATCTCAGATACCCGTATGTTAATAACTATCTTGAACAGTTCAGATATCTTTTTTCAGATTGCTTCCGAAAACAGAAGAAAGGTATACCAAAAATTCTCGGATGCCTTTAGATAGTTTTCAAGTAGAAATGGGTTTTAGCCTCTGATAAATGTTCAACATGTAAACAACAACAAAAAGCTATCCAGATACGATTACTGAACGCCGTTTCGCCTCCATTTGTACTTAAAAAACTCAAATGTCAATACCAGACGAACAATCTTTCAAAAGTCTGTATCTACTATTATTCGCTTACGCAGATGATATTGACGTAATGTGAAGAAGGAAGCGTGATGTCATAGGTGCTTTTGCGAGTATTGCAACAGAAGCGGTAAAAATAGGTTTGATGGTTAATGTGGGCAAAACGAAGTATGAGTTGTCATCAAATAAGGGCAGCGAACTTCTGCAAATTGGATTGATTGTCCATTTTTCTTGTTAGAGAAATAAAATAAGCCAGTAAGCTTTTTTTTCAGTTTACTAATTTGCAAGGTTTTAAAATGCACTTTTAAACGAATGGAACCAATTTTTTCCAATTGAATGCAAATTCTGAGATAGCATGACCACATCACCACACCTTTCTCTATTTTCAGTTTGAACAAGACATAGGTACAGGACACGAAATACATTTAATGTGAAGCAATATCAATACAATATTATTTATTTCTTGATCTTTGGGTTCAATAGACCCAAGGCTTTTACCCCCATACCTCACCCGTTACTTTCATATGAACAAAAATGGAGCGTAGTTCAACATAACTGCGAACTGCAATTATTTGGCAAAAATATTGTCCCGAAAACTCTTTCAATGCTTAACAAAAAAACCTGTTCTCACTAAACCCAGAGTTGATTGAATGTGGATACCTCGCTATCCTTCTTAAAGTAAACCCTAATAATTTAAATCCTGTTTTTCTATCGCTTCTTCATTTTGCTCTTGTTTCCTAATGAAAAAAAAATCCCCACTCATCTATTAATCACGTTAGCCATCAGGCAACTTGTCCAATTATAAAACACGTAGTCGTATACAGAAACCCTTATTCAACCACGTGTTGGTTGGTACCCCATTTCGTTAAGCGATATACACCTGTGTATGACCTGTCCGGGTCAGACAGAACTGACTGAAACTTTTCTATTTAACGTGTGAAGAATCATGGTTCAACCGACCGGTCCATTTATCATCCCATCGAGGAATGTTCAACATAGTTGGAGGCTATCTTTTCTGCATCTTCTTTGCTTTTGTTTTTCTTGTTTTTTTTTATGTTTTTTTCCGTCTAATAACTAGGAAATGGTATTCACCTAGGAAGCCCCTTGGGATGATACGCATTGCCATGTCATTTTACAACTTCCATCTATCCATCTATCTATCCGTTCAACTCATCACTATCATGAACATCTCATCCACGTTTCATCTTTGACGAGACTCAAGCGGATTGAGGGACGAATGCATTTGGACATGCATTCAGTGCAATTACCCTAAAACAGTTATGAAACATGCAGCAAGGCACGCAGCAGCGCACGGTATGGCGACGACTCTGTTGTTGTTATTTCTAGAGCCTCCACGCATCCATTCAGCATATATACCTACATAGCTGTACGAGATATGAGAAGACGTGCTGTAATAACACCACCACTGCACGAAATGCCTTCCTTACCAGCTTCAAAGAGAGTTGGCAAAGGAAGCAAAATGCACTCACATCAAGCCTAAAAGACAACACAATATGCCATTGATTCTTCGGCTGATGCACACTGTGCAACTGGAGATGATGCTGTTTGCTGCTGTTGGCTGCCTCAGCTCCAAAGGGAAATGTAAATAATCTAAAAGTGGGAGTTACAGTGTGTGCGGTGCGGATACTACTCATGTAATCTGCATTACTGCAGCACACCAAAACAGAAACATCAAGCAACAAGTGCATCATTGACGACGATCATCATCATGATGATCGAGGGGCATGTAAAGTGGATGCAGATAATAGTTCCAGCAATTCCAGGTCCAAAGAGGAAACACGCAAATTCTAGGAATTAACCGAAAAAGGGTATTATTTGCGAGACAGAGCGAGACGCAAAGTCGTTTTTTTTTTTGGTTTAAGTTCGTCTGGCTGAGGATTACTTCCTTTCTTTGTTCTTTCGACAATAACCCATAACCGATTCTTTCTTCAATCTACTCCACGGGCATTGGAGTGGAGGGCCCGAGGCGCCTTTGCTCACATAGTGTGCGGAGTGTGCTGTTGTTGAAAGCAGACAATGCCACACTACAGAAAAAACCCATAGACAGACAATAGGAAAAATCACGTCGCGAGTTGCCAGACTCAATTGAGATGATTTATGTGGAAAAATTATTTTGATATTAAAAAAATAATTGTAGGAAATAAAAGGTGCGTTTTTGAAGCAACTCAGCAATCCTTTAATCAGCTCAGCTATGCACTTGAACACACTGAACACACAAACAAATCAGTTCTGAGCATTTCAAGGTTTCCAATTGGTCTCAGCAAGCTGCTGAGATAAAGAGGAAACAAACCCAGAGTCGAATTATGGCATCAGTGATCGAGTGAGTGAGTGACATTTTTCTCTTAAGTGTTATTAACACGATTTCAGTCGGTAGTTTATCTTTCGAATCAAATTCCGTTGGATTACTGATGAAAGAATTTAAAATTATACTACCCGATTTCTCGATAACGTGAGTGATAGCGCCACACTCACATAATTCAGATCACTCGATAGGGCGTAGGTGGCTAAAAAAAATTGAATTTATTTCCTAAATACCTTTCATCGAAAGGTTCATGTTCCAAGAGAGGCCCAGAGGACCACGTCAAAGAGACAATATTGTCCTAAAAGAAAAGCAAATCACTCCTGGTGCAAGCAAATGCAACGACATCAGCATTCGGTTGACTTCAGACGTTGAATAATGAAAGACCGGAAGGCCTACCAACGCTTGCTGATGTCAAACTGGGCGGATTACTCTTGTGAAGCAGATAACTGGTAGGGTTGACGGTTGAGACCTCTTCGAGATCACGTTGCTCATTGCGCGGCAAAAAAAGAATAAGAAGAATAATCTCGAACAAAATTTTTAACTAAGCCTTCATTCTTCATAGCTTCGGGTTAAGAATTCAACCCACAAGCCTTCCAAGAAATCCTTTAACTTAAAGTCAAGTGAACCTGTTAACTGCGGGCTCTTATAGCAGCTAAGCCTTTGCTTCAAAAAGTTCTACGGCGAAAAGGCTTCATTAGCTTCATGCCTCATTGGACACATGCTTTCTCACACGTAGCTAATCGACTGAAGGTACGAAAATCTGGAACAATTCAATTAACTACCAAACGTTCGTGTCACTTCTGCAAAGCTCAGTTTTTGGCACTTCATTTATCTACTAAAGCTTCATAAGTCATCGTTGTATTGCAAATTTGGACTTGATCTTTTAACGATGAATTTTATTCCACCTTCTTTTGGCTGCACTATTTCAAAAATGTATTTCCTAACCGAAAGCTCTCCAACCCATTTTTGGTGGGAAAATAGCTCAAAACACATGGTTACCTGCAAGGCTAGGCGCCTTCCCCACAGTGTGTAATGTGCCATGTTCGTTTTACGATAAACAACAGACAAAAAGAAACAATCAGAAAGCAAAGTGGCTCCAGATGATTTATTGAAAAATGTTGGTTTTTATAAAAAAAAAAATGTTCCATCACTTCCTCTGTCTAACCATTTAAAAAGCCTGTAACTATCGATCATGGTACCCTCGTCTCGCTGACAACTAAAAACTTAAAAAAAAAAATACACACACGCAGCCAAGAAAGTAAAAAGTTTATCACACCACATGTAGGTACATAAAAACACAGAGAAAGTGATTGAAGATCAGTACTGGTCCATGATGTAACACCTTTGGCACCCCATGATGTGTGCTCAAAAATTTATTGGTCTGCTGCCCAGGAATATAAATGTCTCCCATATCAATTATTTATCCCAAAAGGTAGACCCGTTTTCCATTGGATGCTGGATCATCAAATATTAATCACACACCAACTTATTCGAAACAATGCAATGTTATATCACCCTGCGGGACGGCCAAACAATGTTACACCAAACACATTTACTATGCACGACAGCGACCTCCATCGAAGGTTTTTCGTGCGCTCCATTGAAGTCAGTTTTACCGGAATCGCGGTAGCAATTACGGATTTATGCCACAAAGTGTAATGCATGCTAACGTTAACTCATTTTTTTTTTTCAATTTTCGTTTCCGAGACGACAAAATAAACATAACAACACCCCGCGTTGTAGGTAAAGTGAGGCCATGTCCACTCTTCGCTTGGTAATTGCTTGAAATAGCAACAAAGTTGCAAAACGCAAACAAATAAAATATGAAAATGGAGTTTGTGCCAGAGTGCGCCTGCTGTGGGTTCCAGGGTTCCAGCTATTTGGAGAGAACTAGAAGATTTTACCATCATCGTGGTGGCAATCACCTGCGGCTGACTGGCTTCTCAGACAAGGACATAGGCACCATAGTAAGAATTATGAGAAGTGCAAAGAAAAATCGTTTGTCTTCTTCGATGTGAATTGTAGATGAGGCTGGTGGTGGTAGATGATGTGATTTGAGGTTTTTCCTTTATTTTTTTGTTGTTGTAATGGGCCTGTGGAGTTTTTTGATGTTGACTGTGGTCACCGGGCAAGAAGTGAGTGCAATCGTTGAAAGATTATGATAGATGTCACTGTGGCTGTGGTTATAGTTGGCCTCAACGCACAGAGTTGGATGTGCTTGCATAAGAACTCTTCAATGTTTTGAAGAAAATCTTGAACCAGATCTGAATAAACAAATGACTTTGATTTATGCCAACAGGACATTGAGCCAAAGTTGTGACTTGAGGTGCTGGTCATGCGCATGATTGGCAATGTGGTAAGATAATACGAAAAGGTGTTGGCTCAAAAGCATTTTCTTTGGTTGGTGATGAGTGTAGACTTTTAGTATAAAGATTAAGTATTTTAGATGATCTGCGTTGATAAATATTAACATCATTGAAAGTATTCTTCAGTGATTCCCATTAGGTACCGTAAAAGTTTGTGATTGTTGAAATGATTATCAAGAAGTGGACGCTTGTGGAAGAATCTTCTAAATTCCATGGAGACAAAGTCACTCAAGCTTTAAGCGGAATCAATCGGTTTGAAATTATTAACTACTGGGTTTTCAAAATTGAATGAATGGTCCAAATTTGAAATAAAGTACTCGGGAAAGAATTAAACATGTCAAGATTTCAAAAGATTTTTACTACACCAACCCGGTAAAGTATAAGCTAAATTTTCCTCAAGCGTCTACTCTTAAGCTTCTTTAACATTTTCATTTTGGTTTAAAAAATTAAGTTATAATATGTATGTATATGTTTGGGTATTGAAGCGTACTTTCCTTCCTATTGCTTGCTTTAACTAACAAAGCCTTCTTTTTTGCTTTCCAATTCATTTATAAAAATAAAAAATAAATAGGGTGGCGCAACAGAGCGCGGAGCCCCTGGGCCTAGCGCATTTCTCACAACCATGCCTTGTGAGGGAATGGAGGGGACCTACAATTTTATGCCGGATCCGAACGGCTAATTGAGAAAGCGCTTTTCATGGCAATGAATACTAACGGAGGACTTGCCAATTCCTCGCGAAAGGCGATACCCGTGAAAAAACATGTGTGCCTCTGCTGGGATTCGAACCTCGAACCCCTGGGTTAGCAGGTAAACATGCTAACCATTGCACCACGGGTACCGCTCCTTCAGAAGTTATTCGCGATTAAAGTGGAAAAAAATAAAACGTTCTCGTTTTTTTCGTTGTTGACTCTTTTTTTTTACTCAATGTAGCAAACTGATAGTCGAGATCAATCAAATCAAAAAAACATACCATTTTTCAAAGCTTGATTACTCGGAAACGGTTTGTCTGACAAAAATTTTCAATAAGACCTTTTTTAAAGCAAATTTAATTTTCTACAAAAATATTTGTCGTTAAATTTGTTAGGCTCAAAATAATTGAACAGTTTTGACGCTCAAGTAAGGTTAGGTCTAAGAAATATAAAACACGATTGATAGACCCCTAAATAATTTTTTTTTGAGCTCAAACTTTTTTGGAATTTTTTTTTTAGCTATACCAAACAATATTTTTAATATGGTTTTTGAAACAAAAAAAAATTTTTTTGGCCCAGTCTAATATACATATTTTCCTTCTATGTTTTCTAAGTTAAAATTTAAATTTAAGCCAAAGCCAATTAAATTCCTTTGTTCACATTTCAAGAGTGTAGTTAAAATATTTTACCATAGACTTAAGCCCGAACGGAGTACAAAAGACCTCCGAGTGTCCAATGCTTGTTTGTTTGTAGAAACTTATTCGTAGTTCAACATAAATATGGTCGAAAGTTTTTTCTTACCAGCGGGTAGCTCTAACCAGCGGTAAGGGGTGTCACGTTTTATAAAGATTTGTGTTTTAATGGAGAGAACAAACTTCTTTTATGTTTTCACGTAACGTAAGATAAGAAAACTTATAACTGCAACAACTCGTGGTAGCGAGAAGTCAATTCTCTCAAAAGCTACAGTTAAGATTGAGGGAACGGAGAAATGAGAAAACGGTTTTTGTGGCAATTTATCTTCAAAGGCAGTTAACATGTTAACATTTACATAACCTCGGAAAGGGGCAACAACCATCTGGAATAGGACCATGGTTGATAGTGAACAAATTCGTAGAAGATGCGTAATAGGGAAATGTTGGAGAGATTCTTCTGCTTTTATCTTTAACTTAGTGTAGATATTTATGCTAACTTTATCGAACTAGCTGTTCTAGTGCTGAAATAAATGAATATGTAAATAAGTCTGTGCCTTCAATTTTTGAGCTGCGCTGACTTAACTTGGAAAGTGAAAATCAATGCTATTCAGATCTGTTCTCGGGTGCTCAAAGCGCTTACTTTTCCAGTGAATGAGAGTACCGAAATTTGAAAAAGGCTTTCGCAATGGGCGTAGAGTAGATAACACAGAGAGTTAACAACTAAAATTTTAAGGGCCGATGTTGAATGTAAACCGTCAAGTTTTTTTTCTGCATTTCATTTGACATTTTTTCTCAATTTCAGATTAACTCAATTTGAACCATGGAAAGATACACAATCGTCGCTATAGTGAGATGATAACGAACTTTTTATGGCGCGGATTGGATATGCATGTGGACGATATGTGGTTCAAGAAGGATGGTGCCACTTACCACACAGGTAACGAAACAATGGCTCTTTTGCGCGACAAATTCCATGGACGTGTTATCTCACGTGGTGGCGATGTCAATTGGCCGCCAAAATCACGTGATTTGACACCGTTGGACTTCTTTCTTTGGGTTTATTTGAAAGAAAAGGAGTACGTCGATAAGCCAGCAACAATTAGAGATAATTCGGCACATTAAAATTATTATTAAAAAAGAAACGACAGTAATTTCCTAAATAATTTGAGTTTTATTCAAAATCAACATCGGCACTTGAAATTTAACCACCCTTTATATTCAACTTTTCTTAATGTAGTTTTCACTTTGAAGGCAAATAATGTTTAATTGCGGCAGTTTTGAATGAAGATTTCAACACTCTCCACTTAATAGTGGAGAGTGTTGAAATCTATCCAAAAAATATCGAAAATACGTCCATTTTCTTAAATTGTTTACACATTAACCGACAAAATAAATGAATAAACGACGAGGGTTCCCAGTCTAATTTAGTTTGTAGACAAAATTACATTACCTTGCCGCAGTTAGTTCTCTGGTTCTTCTATGTGAACATGTGAACCTAAAGATGATGTACATACTATACATATCACACTACTAAATTTTCCGAGACGTAGGTAGAATCAAGGACGACGATGACTACAATTACATCACATGCATTCCTGTTTGAAGACTCGAATTAAAATAAGATTATTATTATTATTATTATTATTATTATTATTATTATTATTATTATTATTATTATTATTATTGTTATTATTTATACTATACATCTTTAGCTTAATTCTAGGTATAAATAAATCAATTTCAGAACAAACTGAGTTAAAAAGCTTAATACATTTTGTAATAGGCTCATTTGAGCTGTAAGTATATAAATGAAAGGGTTGTAAAAAAGATTTCCTTGTCTGATACTCTTCTCAGGTACATAGATATAAAAACACTTCAAAATATCAGGACAAATTATTTTTTATGAGAACACATCATGAACAAACAATATGCAGTTCATATTCCTTCTTTTTTCTAATGTATCTAGACCAATTAAGGCACAACGCGTTACATATGATGGACTTGCATCAAGATTTCAATTAAGTTTATTTACTACGTATCGGGTAAAGGCTTTTTGAACTCTTTCCAAACGCAATTTTGCAATTGAAATGCTTGGACACCATACAATAGCACAGTATTCCAGCACAGGACGAACTAATGACATGTATACTGATTTAAGAGTGTAAGGGTTTGAAAACGCTGAACAACTTCTCTTTAGAAAACCAAGTAAAGAGTTTGCTTTTGAAACAACAAAGTCAATGTGGAGGTAAAAAGATAGTTTTGTATCAAATATGACTCCCAAATCATTTACTTCTGTTTTTTGCTGTAGATGAATGTTGGAAATGGAATACTGGAAGTGTCTTTAAACAGAAAATGAGTGACATTTGTTAATGTTCAGAGACAGGCCATTGTCAGTGCACCAAGCTGTTATTATATTCAATTCACTTTGGAGAATTTCACAGTCATTTAAACTACTAACGGTCTTGAAATTTTGTAGATCATCAGCGTACATTAAGCATTTGGCATTTTGAAGAAGGTGTGGAATTTCATTCACGAAAATATTAAAAAGCAGGGGTCCTATATGACTTCCTTGGGGAACACCAGATAAAACATCAATTTGCCTGGAAAAGAAATAATTCAATTGAACTATTTGTTTTCTGTTGGATAAATATTTTTTTATCCATTCAAATAATGAGAAATGTATTCCAAAAACTTTTATTTTCTCAAGAAGAATTTGATGACAAAAGCTTTATTGAAATCTGTAAAGATCACGTCAACTTGATGTCCTGATTCGAGAGAGTCGAAAAGGTACTTGGTAAATGACACTAAGTTAGTAGAAGTTGATCTACCAGATACAAAACCGTGCTGGCACGTAGATATTTGTTCCTTTAAGTCAAAAAAATTTTATTTGTTACAATATATTCGAATAATTTTGGAATGGCTGATAGTTTTGATATACCTCTGTAATTTTGTATACTTTGCTTTGAACCTGCCTTATGAATTGGGGTTATATATGAAACTTTCCATTCATTTAAAGATATACCTGTTGACAGAGATAAATTAAATATCATCTGTAGAGGAAATGACAAAGATAAAAAGCATTTTCTAAGAAATTCTAAGATTACTAACACCTTACCCCCACCTATGGTAAGGTGGTAGTGTTTACATCAGCAAGATATTTCCGATCATAAATTTTTGAGTTACAATTAAAAACTTGCCGAATAAATGGTAATTTACCATTCTACCTTTAAATACTAATCACTCCGTAAAGACTTCGCTAAATGAAGAACTATCTACGAACGTATTTATTGAACCAATAGTTGCTCCCATTACCATAGTCTCAAGCTCAGGTTATTTCAGAAAACAAGAGAAAGTTAATAAAACTCACACATTTTGTTTAGAAATTAAGAATTACGGCTTGTGAGACTATCGCAGGTTCCGACATTCCGCAGTTCCAATAGGGGCACGTCTTGATAGCCCCTCACTACCAACGGTGACAGGGTATCTTTATTGCTTTTCTTTGCCTCACATTGTGAAGTGTGATGAATGAAACTCATAGTCATAACAGTACTTCAAGTAAACAAACCTGCATATATGTGTTTAACGGAATGCTTTCCGTTAAACACTTTTTAATTAAAATGACAGACGATTCCCACTATTTAAACCTTCACCTTCGCCGTAAGTTATCATCGCAGAAAGCAGTAGAGCTACGCAAACTTAAAAACATTACCCCCTTTCATTTGAAAATTTTTCTATGACTTGGCTGCATAGAGAAAAACAAAACGAAAGAAGCAATAAAAAAAATAAAAAGCAATTTAATCAACTCAGAAGGGACTACTGTATGAATTTTAATTTGCCACACAGGTGAATAAATTTTCCCTAACTGGCCGCGGGTGAAACTATTCGCTCAAGTCTCTGGCCACTGCAACTGTGCTCATCAAAAAACATTTTAGTTATCTCTGCCTCTCTCTCTCTCTCTCTCTCCCTACTTTTTTTGTTTTTAATTAATTCTCCAGTCAAGTTGATTTTCATTCCCTTCAGCAACTATCATATCCCATCTAAACGCTACGCTCGTGTCCATCAAAAACAGCCAACTTGACATTGCCATGGAATTACTATCCCTAAGGCCTCCTTATGTGTAGACGAGTGTCTGCAACTAGAAAATAGAGTTCTGTAGTTCTGAAGCCCGCAACGAAACCCTTTGTAATAGACGGAATCAGTGCAATCGGGGAATGCTGTTTTGCAATTCTTTTGACTGGTGGTTACTGGAAAGTCTGCGATGTGCATTCTCACTCCTTGGCTTGAACGACACAGCGGAGACTGAGGCTATGGCGGCAACAACGAGCCAACGACGAGACAAGCTAACGCAGATACATCTCATCTATAAGAAACATTACTATGCTATGCGAGTTTATACTTCCCTTGAGAGTTTGGTGTGCGCACTGCGCACCCTGCTCCTGCTTTCATCCACTCCTGTTATGTTGGCTTGGCAGTTCGTTGAGACTCTTGGCGAATCGAGCTGAATTTCTAATACCCTGGTTTGGTTTGCTTTCAATTTCAACACGCAGTCGGTGTGTGTGTGCCTGTTATGGCACTCCAGCTGTTTATTGGGATGAGTTTCTCTTGGACACTCGCTTATAGTATGCAGGGACAGGACAACGTGTAATTATTTGCTGGCTGCTGTTGGCTGCTTTCAGCTCGCTCTGTCTTGGTATCATGGTTTTAATTACATACCCGCACGTCTTACACCCAAAGATCTAGCAGTGCAACACGGAACACACAATCTTCTTTACCAACCTGTAGATGCCCTCCTTAGGTATAGAAGACGGTTTTGGAGTTCTTCTTCAAGTGTCCATCATCATTACCTATAGCAAGCTTGCTGTATCTCATAGATATCAATGTTGATGGCGATGGCGTGGCATCCAGCTGTGACGTAGCCTGTTGCAAGTCAAGTGGACACCATTGGTGCAACATTGCGAAACGAATTAGGACCCAACTAGACCATGATGGACGATGACAGTGCCCACGGTTGTTCGAAGGTTGTTACGCGGCATGTGGAACAAGGCATTACCAACCGCAGAATTTGTTCTCCAGTCAATTTTATATAAAGTCGCTTTAACATCGCAAGCGGTAATTGCGCGTTGCGCAAAATTGTAATAATGTCGCCACAATGTTTGCCTTGTTTTGTGGTTGGATGGTGAGTTGGAAGAATTAATAGAGCGGATCAACGTCATCGGCGCTGTGGTTTGTTGGTCTATGTTCAGCTGCATGTTGGTTGCAAGCTAACCACAAGAATTTAACTGGTTGATACAATAACTCTCTTCAAAACACTACTTACATTGTGGAGATAGAGAAACGGCTAAAGGATTAAACTAAAGAAGAAAAGAAGATATAAAGACAAGCTAGGTCGATGTGGAGTCGACTTGAGCTTTGCGGTTACGACTTCATCTCAAGTAGAAATGGGATCAAACTGAAGTCAGAAACTAAAATGTTAAAGATTTCAACGATTTAAAGGATATTTCCATAAATGAAAACGAAAAACGCCCAAATTGGCAAACCTATTTTGGTCCCGATTCCCCTACTTGAAAGTTGTTTTGTAGAATGTCACATTACGTTGGGCGTATGTTTTCGATGAAAAGAAGAACATGTTGAAACTACCTGTTACTAAATGAACACTACTGGGAGCAACAGCTTCTGTTAGCATAAAATAACAAAAAAAAAGTGAAAAGTGGGGTAACAAGGGGCAGTAGCCAAATAAAATTCGTAATTGTAACAAAGTAAAGACAAAGCTTATTGAATTCTGCGGGATCTGAAGTCACAAGATCTAAACCACTTTGCAGAATATTTACATCTCAAAAATGTTAACACAGTACGTCAAGCCGGCCGCGCCGTTCGATGGTAGTTTAGGCGGCATAGATATGGAGAAACAAGGGATGCCATCCACACTTAATTTTCGAGAAGTTAATGACTACGGACAGAACTAGAGTAAAAATTTTGTCTTCTAGAAGCCTAAAAATCATTCACAACCGAATAATCAAATTCCGAAATGAGTTTCAAGTGATTAAGCAGGCGGCATATAGAAGCCTTAATATCTTTTCAATCCCTCATCACTAAACAATAACCAAAAACATCCGCCTCTACCAAGTATCTTTCTTCGATGATCGATACAATAAACACTCGATCAGATATTTCAAACTTGCTCCCCGATCAAATCCAACGACGATAACGACAAAGAGAAGAAAACACAAGGCGCCTAGCATCACAACATCGTGTAAATGACCTACTCAACTCAATGAAGACATAAACAACCGATAAACTCACTTAGCCAATCCAGATTGATTTGTTTACACTAAAACACAAAAATAAATTTATACACACACGCGAGCAAACTGCTGTTGAGTTTTGGCACAGCTACCAAAGGAATTCAAACCGGGAAGCGCATCTACACACCACTCGCCAAGTGTGTTTACATCGCACTTTCATAAAAATTCGTATAAATTATAAATTCGGAACCTCTTTGCAATTTAAATCATCAACACTGGTGGAATATCATCAGGGCGGTCGATGAATGTGAATGTGTGTAAAAAAAAAAAAAAAAATGCGAAGCGGATAATAAATTTATTTCACTCGGCAGGGAAGAGGAAGGATAATTTTATCTTTTTATCGATGAAGTGAAATTTTCATTAAGAATTCCTATTCAGTCTGTGCGCTGAATTATCGATGGAATAGCTTCATATATGCTCAGCCCAGCTCATGGATTATAAATACTATTTGGTGTTCATTCGGCTTGAAGAGCCTCATCGTCGTCGTAGTGTGTAGTATTCATCGTCGTCTTTGTCGGTTATTGGATTAAAGTTTAATGCAATTCAGACGTTTTGCAGGCGTTGATTATACCATCATAACCCAAGGTTTTTATGGCGCACTTGTTTGGATGATTGGGTTCTACTCTCTCTCTGGCTATAAAACATGGCGATTGTACGTATTCGAAGAGTTCCTTTTTTTTAACTGGAGCTTATTTTCGTAATGAAATTTGTCCCGTTTTGAGTTTTATTGCATGGAAGACATTTTGTTTTCGATTTCTCATGCGAATCGTTTGGGAAGATATTTAGAAATGAGGTCAATTTATAGAGTGACGTTGTCACGAAGGCTCTATTCCTTTTTTAATTTTGTATAATTTACTGTCATGTGTAGCCGTCGCGTCGTTTATTTCAAGAAAATTGCTAAGAATGAGCGAAACTTTATTCTAACTCAACCTTCTAACTCAAAGTCGGGATTCACAATCTAAGATCTCCAGGATCTTAAAAGTGAATAGACATTAACAAGTCACAATTTAAAAGTTGCAATATCATATGAAGATGATTTTAACTATTGGGGCAGGCCTATTCACTAGTTTTGCTCCCCTTTCTTACTCTGATGCAGTTCAAAGGCTCAGCCGAGTACTTGTAATTATTTGTGAAACTTCATTGCGTGTAATTATAATAAAATTTTGAAGTATTCAGATAAAGGATGAAACAGAAAGAGTGAAACAGAAGAAGTTAAAATGAAAGAATGCCATGAACATTTAAATAATCACATTGCCTTCAAAGGTCCAAACTAATCAAAAAGTGATTCATTATAATAATTTATTAACTAAACCTTCTCGTAATGGGTAAAGAAACCGCATATGAACTAGTAAATACATGAACAAAAAATGGTGTTTCACTCAACCGACATTTTAAGCGTTTTGAAGGTATTTACTAAGTTCAGCGATGTATTCGGAGCTACCATCAAAATGGTGGGTAATGTATAAAGAGCAATTTTTTAAGAGCTAAGTTTTTCAGGTTGGCTGCACTTGTTGGTTATGGCGTCTAAACGTCATTCTGTCAAAGTGGAAAGTTTTCAGTATACTCAGCCATTTCTTCATAAAAGACTTACAATTAAGCATCCACATTCGAGCTACGTGAAATGTTAGCATCTTAAAATTACTTTGTTGGACATTAAACCGTCGACTTGCATGCGTACAGTGCGTTCTGAAGACAATATTGCAGCTACCGTCCTCCGTCCAGTGTTTAAGAGGATCGTGAAATATCAATTCGTCGCCGTTATCAGCAATTGAGCGTGTGTTACTCAACATCATGGGCAATTTTACGTGTCGATTTGGGTTTGAAAGCCTATAAAGACATCAAGAACTGAAGCCGAATGTCGAATGAAACAACGTCTAATTTTTGGTGAATGTGCCACAGAACAGCTCCATCACAATCCCTGTTTTATCGAAAAACTGTGTTCAGTAATGAGGCTCATTTCTGGCTCAACGGATACGTAAAAAAGCAAAACTGTCATATCTGGATTAACAAACAGCCATATGCCAGATGCCACACAAGAATCACAAATGCATCGCGAAAAAACGACACTTTGATATGGTTTTTGGGCTGGGCTGGTGGCATCATCGGTTCATATTTCTTCAAAGACGACCGTGGAAGAATCGGTGCCGTCAACGGCGAACGATATCGGCCCATGATATGCGACTTTTTTGCCCTAGTTGGCTGGGTTGAACTTGGTTGACATGTGATTTTATCAATACGGTGCCACATGTGACATGTGACAACGCTCGTGAAGCAATGGACATGTTGAAGGATGAATTTGGTGAACACGTTATATCTCGAAGAAGCCTTGTGAGTCAGCTGCAAAGATCATGCGATTTAAGGATTCTTGATTATTTCTTGTGGCGTAATGTACAGTCGTTCATTCTGAACAATTGAAGCCTTTGAGGGTAACATAACACTCGTAACTCGTGGAATACAGCCGAAATGCTTGAAAAATTGGACCTTCCGAATGGACCATTTGAAACAGACCCGCTTTTTATTTATTTGAATGCGGAGCCGTATGCATTTGCATTAAGTTATCTTTAAAACGTAAATAGCAAAAGTAAATTTGAGGGCTTTATTCGATTTTAGCTTTCTCTTTTGCTTTTTCGTGAATTAATTTATAAAAAGTTTTTATGAATGAGTGCACAATCAACAGTTCGTTTCTTTCTGTATTTTAAAGTTGTGAGATTAAAAGTAAATGAGGAACTAAAGCAAGCTTAAGACAGATAAATCAGATTGAAGTACACAAATCAGCAGCTAGACAAGATTGCAATTGTTTCAATTCTTGTCCTTGTATCTACTGCGTTACACGATCTCTATGTTAGTTCAATTACATAGGTTAGGCTTAAAATAAGTGTTTGCAAAAAACCTCAACCAATTTTATCCCAAACGTCACTATTTCTAAAGTCGAATCCCAAATGTGGGACTGACAATTGAAAGAGCTATGTGATCTCTTTTAGATCACAATGCTCACAGCGACATTTAAGGAGAAAAAATTAAAAAACAAAAACATATTTTCAAATCTAAAACACAACTTCAAAATTAGGGGAATAAGGGGCACAATATCATTTACAGACAGCAAATAAGGCATTGGTTTTAGTATTTTCACTGTTTTAGGCCAAGTTGGTCGCTTTAAAAATTGCTATTTAGACAATCAACCTACGAACCATGATCATAAAGCTTGTTTTTGTTTTCTTTGTTTTTCTCGTAAGGGACTGGTTTGCGAGCCGCTCACTGGAAAATATTGAATTTTTAATGCTCCCTTATTTCGATACTCCTTTTGTACATTGGTAAAAGGTAACTTTCCTTCCATTGCTTAGGAAGACTACCTGCTATAAGTTTGAAGATGAAAATCATGAGCCATCTAGCCCGATGTCCCCCACATTTCAACTAAACTTTTAAGATATGCCAGGCCAGTCTTTTTAGGAGTTCCTAACTGCTTCACTAACTTCTTCGACTGTGATGTCAGGTATTTCCACTAAGGTTAAACTTATGGATTTGAACGGTTCGTTCAAAAGGCAATCATAAAATTGTCGTTACCAGTGCAGAATTTCGCCGTCATTCACAATAAGATGTCCAAAAGAGCATCGTTAATAAGCTTCAGCGAACGAATTTATCTTTCTTCGAGAGCCTATTTTAAAGATTGTGGCTCTCTTATTAAAGTTGTTAAGCCGTATTTTTTGAATACCTTAGTTCGGATCTGCAATCGGTGCAGAAGCCTCTCTCAGCTTCAAATACATGCCTTCCGTTTTCTCATTTCACACATTTCTTCTTCACTTCTTTCTAGAAGCTATTTTATAATCTTTCAAGGTGAGCCTTTCCGTCTTTAATGGTTGTGGGGCACTTTGACCATGCCTTGAAATAATTTTTTTTCTTTCTTTATACTGGGTAAACCTCATCATCCTACCACCACGTTTCTTTGTTTTGTTGGTAGTGTGCCTTTGAAACCCTTTTCAAAGGTTTGGCTCCATTTGAGCAAGTTTGTTGCAAGTCGGCAGAGTTGAAATGCTTGGCAGGTAGTGAAATGCAAAAATTACTGAAAACAGATTTTCTATCACTATACGATTTGTCATCCGAACAAAAGCTGTATTCAATCTTTTGGGATGAACTGATTGATACCACTTGATCGTGCTTCCCAAAACGTTAACATTATACGTTCGTATGAATCCAGTCAGATTAACAACATTTTTAGGTTTCCACAACCATTGCTTCAATTTTCAATATTTTTTTGCTTCGAACAAAGTCATGTGTTGAATGAATTTAGTAGACGCACAGCACATTACCAAAGTGTACAGAAGATCAATGAAAGCGAAGCAAAATAATTCCCAATTGTATGGCTTTAGAAACAACACACACAATAATGAAATCCTAGCGCATGTAGGCGAATAACCACTTTTTATTTTGAGTAGTTTACTTCAATGGGTACAGCACAGCACAAGTACTTATTATTGGAAGTAAATCAATGATTGCCTTATCTAAACCTCTACAAATCATTGAAAATTTTCAAGATCTAAGATGCTGCACTAATCAACTTGATTTCAAGTTCCTAAATTTACTTCTTTTTTGGTAATAGAAGTTCTAAAATTACTTCATGACTAAATGATTCTCTTCCCATGCTATCAAGCTAAATGCTGACAATAGGTGAGTAAACACTATTTCCGATTCGACCGACCCACGCCGACGCAACGCGAAGACGTCTCTGGTGCGAGTAACAAACATTATATGAGTGTCAGAGATAATCGAAGACAAATATAGACACACATAGTTACATATGGGCGAAATGTCTTGAGTTGAATGAAACTTATATCGCCTCCGGTTTCATTTTTCTGTTAGACTCGACGAAACGGTTGTTTATGATGTCACTTTTTTTTATAAAATTAACATTTTTGATGACTTAATTTCCATATGCTGGTGCAAATCTGCCACAAGAACTAACTTGTCATCATTCATCGTTCTAATGAGAAGTCTGAGTCTCTGACTAGTAAAAGTCACATGATTTGCATATGGCAAATCAAATTGGCAACGCCTTGGGCAACCTTTTCATCATCATCCAAAAAGAAATGAGTTAAAGATTGATTTCTACAGAAAGGTTTTTGGTTTTGGGACTTAGTTTATTGCTGGAGGGATTAGGACGGTAGATAAAAATTGACTTTAGTAAGATTGAGGGTAGCGTTGTTTCACATAAAACTGTGGCTTGTATGTTTTCTTATTCTTTTCGAGACCAACAGATAAAAGCTTATGGGATTTGTATGCAACAGCAGCATTTAAGTCTTTTGTTTTTAGTTTTATCATCGGTGCTACATTAATTTTTCTGGCACAACATCTTCTTTTTGAGTACCAGAGACACAATTTTAATTCAAAGTTGATGTGGAAAAGTATTGAAGATATTGAAGTAATGGGAAGAAGTATGCGTGATGTCAAAGGTGCTTCTGTGAGCTTTGAAACAGAAGGGGTTTGATTAATCTATTTGTTGTCAAACAAGGACATCGAACATCAACGAGATGGACAAAACGTCACAATAGACAGACATAATTTCAAGGTAGTACAGGACTTCGTCTACCTAGGATCCACTATATAGACACGGAAAACAACATCAGAGCGGAGATCAAACACAGAATAACTCCTGCCAACCGTGGCTTCCTTTGGTTAAGAAGGCAGTTGAGAAACAAAACCCTTTCCAGAAAAACCAAAGTAACCCTTTATAAGGCCTTAATCATGAAAGTCCTGTTTAACGGCGCGGATGCGTGGACTTTATTGAAAGTGGATGAAAACCATGGTCGTTTCAAAAGAAAAATACTCCGAATGATCTTTTGTCACGTAGGTAGGTATGCGAATGTTTGGAGATGAAGATGTAACAACGAGCTATACGAGCTGTACTTCGACATTGGCATAGCTAGAAGAGTACGTATCGCGAGGCTACAATAGCTGGGCCATGTAGAGCGCACGGACATCAAAAGTCTCGACGGGTTTTCGAAAACACATTCATACATACAGAGCGATGAGCCGCGGGCCTAGCACACTTCTGACAATTATTGATTTGTAAGAGAATAGAGGTTACCTACAATTTTCTGCGCATTCTGAACGGCTATATTCGGCAAAGCGCTTTTCATGGCAATGAATTTAACTATCGGAGGACTTAATTATTCCTCGCGAAAGGCGATAACTGATGTGGAAAAGCATTTTTTGGTTTCTGTTGAGATTCGAACCATGAACCTCCTGTGTCACAAACAGACAGGCTTTACCATTATTACGTCACGGATATCACACGAAAGCCCAATTCAGAGGAATCGCGGAAGGAGACGACCTCGTCTTAGCTGGCGCAATTAAGTGGAAGAAGACCTTAACCAACTTAAAGTGCAAAACTGGAGAAAGCTCGCTCGAAATCGAAGTAGTTATCAAAAGATGTTGGTTGGTTGAGACTCAGGTTCAAT
This sequence comes from Melanostoma scalare, assembly GCA_949752695.1. Lineage (NCBI taxonomy): Eukaryota > Metazoa > Arthropoda > Insecta > Diptera > Syrphidae > Melanostoma > Melanostoma scalare. The sequence continues at coordinate 3,977,074 of OX456985.1, forward strand.
CCGAACTGTAATGCCAATCTAAGTAAGTAAGTGACGTAGAAAATTCAGCAAACCATTTGAAATGAGAAACTGATGTTTTCATCAAAGAAAAATGGAGTGAAGTCCTCATTGAGACGAAGATTTATTACAGTATACTTAAGGTACCCAGATTATTTTGTCGAATCGAGTCAAATGTTTTGTAAACAATGAAAAAATTGATGTCGTGATTTTGCTCTCAAAAAGAAACCCTTCCAAAAACAGCAGTTACTAGTTTTGGCCACTCTCAGCATTCGGAAAAGTAAACTGTCCGTGTTTTGGGAACCTCGGTACATATGTTGCTCGCTCTAATCAGGCCGCAGTTATGTTCAATCTACTAAAATGTTTAAAATTTGTTAGCTTCTAGATGGAATAGGCATTGCAATTGGTTGATTCCCTTTATATTATCGTTAAATCGAGATGAATGAAAAATGTGGTACCCTTTTGGCATGTTTGGCTGTTAACCCAGAGGTTCGTGGTTCGAATTACAACAGGCACTAAATGTTTCTCCACGGCTATCACCTTTCTCGAGAACTTGGCAAGTTCTCCGTTTGTTAATTCATTGCCATGAAAAGGGCTTGATTAACCTTTCGGAACTGGCAGAAAATTGTAGGTCCCCTCCATTCCCTCACAAGTCATGGTTGTGAGAAATGTGCTAGGCCCCGTGGCCCCCCGCTCTGTTGCGCCACCCTTCATATTTTATTTATTTAATCCGAGAAGAATACATGTACAAAAATTCAAATGCCAAATGAGCTGAAGGACCAATTTTATGTTTTGTCCAGTATCGTATCAATGATGACATCACCAGAATCAAAGCTGCAATTTGGAAAATCTGCTATTAGTTTGTTCACAAAACAGCACCTGTTTCACTCCGCATTAAGCCAACGCCTACAAAAAAAACATTTGTAGGGTTTTAAGGAACATGGAATGGTTGTGCTGTTTCTTTTGTCAAGGTAATTAATTTGTCGGGTAACAACTTTTGCGAAAGCATAAAGTTTCATGTTAAAAATTGTTTGCCTACCATACTACGATAGGTACGATCATCACAAAGCATCGAATATTATAAAATTTATCATTGTAAGCAATCATAGCAATTTATTAAAAAAAAAAACTTGTCTTGACAACGAGAAGAAAACGCGAAGTTTACCAATTATATGGCTTAAATATTTGAAAATATTTGTAACATGAAGTGGTAGTGACTAGTAAAAATATATTCAGGGTTTTAAATGCATTCATTCGACCTTGAAATTGGTCTCCCAGTAAAATGATGTGAAATATTGGCAACGATTTGAAAATCCCCGTCAAGTCAAAAAGAAGGTAGGTAGGTATTCATGCCTCCATTGTTTGTTTGCTCAAATTAAAATATCAACCACCGACCGAATCTTAAGTCAACAATCATATTGAAAGATATCTGTAAATAGAAACATTCGAGATTCGACCTATTTACGTTTGCTTTCTTTCATAACAAAGGACAGCAGGCAATGCCAAGTGAGATTTGTAACACGGTGATTGAACAGAAACAAAGAAAAAGAAGCATTAGCAGCCGAAACTTATCTCATTATGCTCGCTATCATCGGACATATGTTAGACATTCTATACACGCACTTTATCAACACACACCCCTGCACTACACACATAAACATACACACACAAGATGTTTTTCAAATATTTCTGAGATATAGGTACTTATTCAACATGCAAAACAGTGTTGTTTATTCGGAGAGTTTAGATATCGATTGGTTTAGTTTAATGAAAACCCTAACCCTCTGGGAAGCAAAAGCAAATCAATTGAAATGTTCATTTTGCAAACGACGACCCCTCTGCAACCAAAATAATGTTTCCCTCAGCTGCTGCATTATTCGCAGAGCAATCTCGTTGCTCTACACACAAAATCACCCCATTTTCCATTTTCTAATTTGCATTCCAATTCCAACTAGAACGAGAAGTTTCAAGTGATAAAACCCTCGTCTGCTCCTCGCTCCCTCGCCCTACACAGCCGCCCCCGAAATAGGGGTGGATGGCATGAAAACAAATAATGGACTTTTTGCTTTGGGTGAGTTCTCCTTTCTTTTTTTCTTATTTTATTTGATAATACTCTGCAGAGGGGGGGGAGGTTTAGTTGTGGGAACAATATAAAATGCTTTCAATAGTCTCCTTTCCAAAAATTCAGCAATTAAGTGCCAAATCACGTACCTCTAGAATTCTTCCCAAGAATATTTTGCTGTTTACATACATCCCACATGTACCCCCCCAACTAACACCCTTTTGGAATTGGAGCATTTTGCAAGGAAAAATCGAAAACTAAATTTACCTTCCCCAAGCATCCACTGCGACACTGCTGCACTCGAATAGTAATGTCATATTTTCCTTCGTGAAAACCACTAGCCGCCACATGGGTGCATAATCCAAGTAGAAGGACCGCAAAACAGCTCTTGAAGGACGACATTTCGTTTTATTTATTTGCAAAGGGTAGCTTCGAGTATACAAAAACGAAACTTTTCACTCAATACTTTCTTTTATTTATTTTCAATTTTTTTCTTTTTTATTTTGAAGGACACTACGCCACACGCAGCACACAGTGGCCAATCGATTTTGATTTGCTAAACTAAATGGAAAATATTATTTGTTTACACTGACAAGGACTACAGAAAAACACTTTTTCTTTAGTAGAAGTGGAATCATGGAACAGGTATTTTTTTTATTTTTGTTTACACTCTCTACACAAACGAACAAACAAAAGAAAAATTAATCAGATTTTTTTTTTTTGTTTGCTAAATTTAGTTTCTCTCTTTTGAAAGGGCGATCCGACACGGCGTGAGACAATACAACAACCGAAACGTCAGGGAGTCTACGCTAAACTAGAGTTTGCAGACGGCTCAATTATGTCCGGGGTGATCCGCTCTCAAATAGGAAAATCAATTGGAAATTTACTCTTCCAATTGGGTTAAGAGAAATCTAATTTGTAATTTGAAGTAAATATTCCCCTCGTTGAGCAGATTTAAAAAGGGGAGACCACGTTTTCGGATGCTTCACAAATCAGTGCATACAAATGAATGAAGATGGCAGGCAAAAAGATACAGAAATACATGGTCGTGCAGCAGCGAAGAGATGAATACATCCCCCCCTTACTTAAGAGAGAATGCCCCATGGATTGAGAGGATTTCTCCTCTTTGTGCAGACGCTGTAGATTTTCGAAGATCAGAGTGCGTCGAATCTAATCGAACTCGAACTTGTAGCTCGGATTTGGAATGAAGAGACAAATCGAATAAAAAGGTATCCATAGTAAAGTTGTGTTTAGATTCTTAGATTCCTTTTATGAATCCCGGTTTGTTGCTTAGAAAAAGACGATGATTGTGTGGAGTAGGTTTTTGAAGATGGTTGCTTCTTATTATGGTTTTGATGTTTGCCGGCGAATGGAGCAGGAGCTAACTATTTTTTTTGGCATTGAAACCAATGACTTGAGAGATATTTTGTTGGAAGATGCGCGTTTGAGCGCATTCAACTTTTTTAAGTTCTTTCGTCTTGTTTACATAAACTTGCGTTTACTAAGTGAAAATTTAGTATTTATTCCAATGGTTTATTGATGAGTACCTAATTTGTTTCCACATAAGTCTTCACCCATCAATTGGACACAAGTACCTATAGGGTGATGGCATGTGAGGTCAGCCTCCGCCAGTAGTCAGCCCCTTCGTTATAAAGTCCAGCAAAACAGGGAAGTCTTAGGCTTATTTTTCATGAATTTTTTTTCTTCTGAAAGCCTAACTATTCTTCTGTCTTAATTCCAAATTGTATGCCAATGCAGCTGCTGGTTATTTCGTTAAAAATGCTAGTTTGCTGCAAGTTTTTGTAATAGTGTCGGTTGTGAGTTTTTCGCTAAGTGAAAAATAAAAGAAGTTCTTCGGAAAAAGAGCTATAACTGGCGAAATATTGAAGGAATGTGCTTTATGTTATTTGTTTTAGGTCATTTATAGGTACGGTGACCATATTTTCCAAAACAAAATAATGAACAGTAAGAAAAAAAACAAATTTTTACCAATTCTTTTCTATTTATTAAAAATTTTATAAACAGAAAAAATAACTCAACTTAAATAAAACTCAATCTGTGCATTGGGGGAATTCGGTCTTTAAATTACAGGAATTTAGTCTTACATGGATTTAAAATGAAAAAGAGGGTAATAAAAGCAAAAACTTATGAACAAAAATGAAAAAAAAAATTAACATGAAACTGTTTCTTGTTACTTACGACTATGCAGGATGACTTTCTTTCAAAAGTCTGTACAATTACTCGCCTATGCAGACGATATTGACGTAATGGTAAGAAATAAGCGTGATGTCATAGGTGCTTCTGCGAGTATTGAAACAGAAGCGGCAAAAATGGGTTTGATGGTTAATGAGGGCAAAACGAAGTACATATATGTTGTCATCAAAGAAGGACACAGAACATCGACGAATTGGACAAAACGTCACAATAGACAGACAGAACTTCGAGGTAGTACAGGACTTCGTCTACCTAGGATCCGCTGCAGACACGGACAACAACATTAGTGCGGAGATCAAACGGAGAATAACTCTTGCCAACCGTTGCTTCTTTGGGTTAAGAAGGCTATTGAGAAACAAAACCCTCTCAAGAAAAATCAAGGTAACCTTGTATAAGACCTTCATCATCCCGGTCCTGCTTTACGGCGCGGAAGCATGAACCTTATCGAAAGCGGATGAGGAAACCCTTGGTCGTTTCGAAAGAAAAACTCTCCGAATGATCGAAACTGAAGAGAGCTCGCCCGAAATCGAAGTCGTTATAGAAGGATGTGAAGCCCAGGTTCACCCCGAACTGTAATGCCCGCCTAAGTAAGTAACTAAGTAACTTACTGGCCCTAATCGGGTACTCTAAATGTGTGTACGATTTGCCTTTGCCTATGCAAATGACAGATGATGTAGAAACAGATAGAGTGCGTTCAGAAAACAATACATTTGTACAAGATGATTTACATGCTCCTCGTTCAGCAGGTTAGATCACGTAAGTATTATCGTTTGTTCACTGAATTCTTGACACACTTAATGTTTACATTTTGATTTTAGGAATTGATATGAAATACAGAACAAATAATGAACAACTTTTAAAATACAGAACATTTCTGTGTTTTTGTATCCAGCAAAATTCATAATGAACATCTTCTTCAAATACAGAACTGTTCATTATTATAATGAACGGATGGTCACCGTATTTATAGGTCATGAAATACATAAAAGTTAATTTTAATAAATAAGCCATTTATTTTCTATCAATTACTAATTGAATTTTGAAAGAAAAGCTTATAAGGTTTACATTTAGCAGTAGTTAAACATTTGTAATTATGGATTTCTTTAATGAGGCTGACTACTGGATACTCAAGTAGCCGACAACTGGAACTCAGGGGGCTGACTACTCCAAAATCGCGCTTTTGCCTCAATTATGTGGAATAACTTATCTTTGGTGAGAAATAAGCTAATTACGGCTAAATTTTTAAAATCTTTATAAGTTATTTAAATAAGTAAGTAGCTAGGTGCGAATTAGGACAAGAGTTTTAGGATATGATTGGATAGGAAGGATGTATGTATATGTAGGTGCATTGGAAATTTTGAAAGAATAGGAAGAAGGTAGAAATTAAAATAAATAAATAGAGTGGCGCAACATTGACACTACGGGGCCTAACGCATATCAAGGACCTGAAATCTTAAGCTGATTCCGAATCACTGATTATGAAGTAAGCGCTGTTGAGGTCAGGGAAATGGGACTTCATGAACATTGAAGAACCTTAAACGACTAAAAAAGTCCACTCTTTTCAGATAATAATTAAGTGGATATCTTAGTTTGACCAGAACTGAACGTATAGGTATGGATCCAATCTGCTAGAATTTTTAGAAGAGAGGACAAATGCAGGATTGTAAGACTTTCACAAGTCAACTTTGAATAATCAGCGAGATCAAACGGTTGAAAAACAACCGAAATGCACGCTTTCTGGACAGTGATTGAAGGAAAGAAATTAATTCGATTAATTATTGGCTATCAATTAAATTTAATAGGCAGCTGGAAATAAAAAATGTTAGGCTGACGGAACAAAGTTCGGGGAGTCTCTTGGCTAAACGCATTTCAAGGACCTATGACTTTACGCGGAATCTAAACAGCCTAGGTAGTTGGAAAGTGCTTATCATGGAAACAGGCTAACCAATTCCTTGCGAAAGTCGACACCTGTAGGAAAATAATTTTATGTTTGGTTTACCTTTTCATTGTGAAAGAATCAAAGCCTCAGGACCCATGTTCACTGCGTACCGATTTTTATATAATTTCGAGTTTAAAACCTGTGAGTTGCCTTTAAGATGGGGTAATTTAACATCGTTGACATACGGCCCCGAATGCTGCAAAAATAAATTGAGCCTCTCGGATGGAATTTATTCGAGCCAGCGATGGCGGCCACTTTCTCTAGATCATTTTTAAGACATAGCTAATGACAATCCCTGATCTTTTTAAAAAAGCTAGTTTCCTGGCCATAACGTTGAATTATATGCGTTTTATTTTTTCTTGAAAACCACACGTCTAGAAAAACACCTTTATTAAGCACAATGATGGATGCAATCAAATGAATCTTGTAGCTTAACTTTTACGTGTTTAATTAGGTGCATATAAAGTCATTTACATATGTTAACGAATTTTAGAGTTCATTTTCCTTGGAGAGGCGATTTAAACAAACATTTGCAGACGTTTTTGAAAAGCAATTTTGGAGGATAACATGCTGCTCTGAGAGACTCATTGTAAATGGCGTGTCAACCTATTCATCCACAAACATTTCTATAAAAATATTGGATTAGAGCTTTTCCAACATGAGCTTTCATTTAGCGGTGTACGCTGGGGTGTTCTTTAAACTGCAGCGTCTACCCATTAGGTGATTTCGCATGTCTACAACTAGTTTTACTTAAGGGTAAACATGGTACTATTTCCCACTTTAAATCGAACACTTGGATTGCCTGATTGGAGCTGAACACCGGCCTCGTCAAGCTTGACCTTCAATCCCTTCTTACCTTAGACCTATTATTTGGTGTACCTAATCCAGCGTCCTTTCAGTTTGACGTTTCTTATTTAATGCTAAGCGTCTGCGATTCTTCTTTTGGAGAACGAGGAGTGAAAGGTGTAACCAAAGGTTGAATTTTGGGTTCATTCGGTGTTGTTTCCTTGTTGTCCTTAGCAGATAATGGACGACGGACAACAAAATAACTTACACTATCTTCTTTGGCCAAGTTGAATAGTTTGCGGATTTTGTTAGCTTTTGTCTTTGTCTCCGAACGAATTAGAGCTGATATGCTGGTTAATACGGGGATTCCCTTTTGCACCTTATTTGACAATGACCAAAGCCAGGAGTGACATATTGGCATCGACAGTGCATCCGCTAACCGACTTTCCTTTTCGTTCGCCAGTACGACTCGGCGTGCTGGAATGTAACTAGAGTACTTATCTCCTTGAACATTAGCTTCAATATGTATTCCCATTGTCTTCTCGTAGAAAATACGCAGCTTATGTTCGTCAACAGCTTCGAAAATTTCCTGGCATCACGTTTTGAATTTCATAAGGTTTTGTCTTCCGGGACACCAAACTAATGGATAGATTGTTGTCATACCATTGTTCCCATTTACAGCGTTATTAATACATCATAACAAGCTATTTCATATTGCTTAACTGACTATTATCAGTGGCAGAACAAAATAAGTAAATTGGTTTGTTCGTTGAAGCCCTGAACTTGCCCTGTCGCCGCTACAAAGCATTTTTTGAAAAACCTAAACTCACTCTAAATGTCAAACTGATTGTTTTTGAGCCCTGGGTTTGCCCCCAACTAGCACAAGGTTTTCACTGGGGCGAATTCATGAAATGAGCAGGGCTGTCAAATGACTTGTAATTGAGATGTGTGGTGATTTTTTGGTTTTGCGTTTTCTGATAACTAAAATACTGGATTTTTTTGACAACTCATAGGGTTTTCAATCAAATCTGGGTCAACCCTAGGTAAAGTGTAACGAACCTAATATTTGCGTTTGCTTCACTCTGAGAGTGCTTTGTGGTGTAGATTTTACCTGGAGGTGTAGATTTTGATGATCTAAAGAACCTTAAAACCCAAAAGATGAAACTCCAAAAGAGTTTCCTTATTTTTTATTCTTTCTGACCACATCATTTTCTTCTATATCATCAAATAGACTCCACTAATCGATCAGAATAATAAATTTACCGCAATACCCTGTTGCAATTTTCACCTATGATTTTTCCTCTGCCGAATTGGGTAGGTATCCCACTTGGAGTTGAACACACTCATCAGCCATCACATAAGTAAAATACTCATGATTCTTTAAAGGGATATGTGCCATCTCTTATTAATTTGAGGGCCTTTGTGATTTGAGTCAGAATCATAAGTAGGTAGGTAATTTTCCTAAGACACCCTCTTTTAATGCTTCTGAAAGTAGATAGGTACTCGAACAAAAATCTATACAATTACGAATGCAAAGTTAGTGTCTCAAAACAAATAAGTCAATTTCGATCTTAAGCCCGAACATTCCAATTATTAGGCTTTGGCTGCAAAGTCACGCCATTTTGAAGATAATCCCAAAATTATACTAATACACCTCATGGGAATATAAATTAAAAAAGAAAAACAAAATTCTGCTCGTCCTTTCGGCTTCGATTTATCTTCGTCTTTGAACCACAAGAAGATTTCTACTATCCACATATGCAATTAGCACAAAGTACACTGTAGTTGCCAGTTTTCCCAGAGGATGTTGTGTCTAGTGTGTGTTTTGCAAATATTTCGTAAAATCCAAACACACAGGCAATTTAACTCTGAAAATTGGAAAATGTATCTGCAATTCATTTGGTTAATTCATCCGTACAGTAAATTGACAGTTGGACAAACAAACAAACCGACAGATACACATGTTTTTTTTTTGTTGCTTTCCATTTTCTTCTTTAAAACAAAAAAAAAAGTACACAATCGAGTGCGGGAGTGCGGAGATGGCTGAAGAGAAGCACTCTGTTTCGCAACAAAATGAGTAGGATTACGATTGTTCTATGGCTTCCCCACTCCCAGTCTTTGCCCTTAGCCAATATTCTACTGCTGTTGCTGCTCTGATGTGATAGCTTGTCTTGACAAAAGATATCCTTATTTAAAATTTCACATCCGACGTTTTGTGAACACAATTAGCTGTGTCTTTCTGTGTTGTTGGATTCGGGCAATCCAGTAATCCAGTTTGATTCGCCATTCCTCAACAGATCAGGTAAAAATATCTTTTGATTAGCCACGGAATGGAATTCGAATTCATCTTCATCTGGATGCGCATTGAGCTCTTTTTTGTTGTGTAGGATGAAGGTACCTATGTCTTTCTTTTGTAGCGTGACACCGGCACGACAAGCCGATGACGTTTGCTGAAAAGACTATCAACGTCGTCGTGTAGTTGTTGTTCGACGCGAACGCGCGGGTAATCTGAAACTTTGCTCGCCATATACGACGATGACAAAGAACTACAAAACGCTTCCCCTTTTCTACAGCAGTTACCCCTGGTCCATAGAACAAAAACCGAAGCAAAAACATGCAAAACAACTAAAGACAACCGCCCAAAAACATAATTATGACGAAGATGAATGTAGCCCTAGAGACAGATCCCCATATTGGTACACGATGATCTCCGAGAGATCGACAACGACAACGACGACGCGACGGCAAAGATGATGACGATCATGTGCTTCTGATGGTCACGATGACGATGGCGGACAACATCGCGGATTCCTTAGATCCGAATTTAATTGGAGAAGCTTGACTGTGGTCAAAATAAGAAAAAAATACGAAGAATCTGTAATTTTTTCTGGGTCACACACACTGCAGAAGGACGTCGTCGTTCATCGATCGGCTGGAGATGGGGCTAGTTAATGACTGGAATACAAAATAACTTTTATCTAGTTCTGGATGTAGTGCCGGCAAACGAGCGAAAAGACCACCGCCCGGTCCTTTCCTTAAATGGGTTTTCTAGGAAGCAAGGTGTTCGTTCGATGCCGAGGGTCCCACACGCTTTCTCATAACAAATTTTGACAAAGCCCAGTCAGATCGATTTTAACACAGAATTTCGGGAATGAGTTTCAGATAAGTTCTTGCTCAATTTGGGGAGGAGCGGCAGTTGTGAAAAAATATGATGGATCACCGTTTATTTTAATTACGGTCCAGGGGATTAGACCGGCCAGACTATGCGACGAGAGAATCAGTTTGTTGTTGTAGGTACATGGAGTATGATATTGGGCTACGAAAGTAACAGGATGTTGGAAAATTATACGGTGACTCAGGGCGAATTAAGTTGCCCTTAAATGCGCAATTAATTTTTTGAATCTCTTCCTCTGATATGATTGACTATATTGGAAGTTCGATGCGTGGTCCACGCAATTTTATAGCATGACTCGGTGGATGATGGTTATTGATTCACGGGCTGTTGGGGATTAATTTTTCTTCTTCTTCTTCTTTTTTTTTTGTAGTTTTTGTTATGAAAATCATCACGAACGATGCGTGATTTATTGTTTCAATAGGGCTGTTATGATGGAAAGTATAAAAGTTTGGAAGAGCTAAGCAATTAAATGAGTTGAAGCGGAATTTTATGGGCAGCAGTCTTCAAAATAATTTTTTAAAATATGAAGAGGTTATTGGAGCTGAACGAATGATTTATGAATATTTTACAACGTCAATGAGGCTGGATGGAGTAAACAATTCCCGGGACTGAAGTAGTCAACAAATATAGACGAACACTAGGGAAGCAGCAGTTTCCATTTAATCACAATTGAGAAGTGCTTGATGTGATGTGTGTATTACAATGGAAATGTCCATAATAAAATAATATATTTCAACAAGTAATTGATTGCAATTTAAGGCCTGATTATGGACACATAATTTCAAAAGCGTTTATCGGAGTCGCAGGATGTTGTTTGTACCGATCAGATTGTTGGAGGAGTACAAGTAGAACGTACTTTAAAACATACTATCAAACTGCTTAAATGATGGATGTATTTGATTTTTTTTTGGCGAAAAAAATGGTTTTTTTTTCATCGAAGGAAACAACTTACTGTATGTATTTTTTTTTTTCATTCTAGAGGGTCTTTTGCATGCGGTGCGACAAAAACTCAGGGCGGATAGTAGACAAGAAAAAATCACAAGGGATCGTCTGTTAGAGCACGAGAGGCGATTTTTCAAAAATAAAATTTACTTAATTTAAAAAAAATATATATGTATGAAATCAATTAAGCTATTTGCTACCACAAGCCACAATATTTTTGAAAGCTAATACAGTCAAACCTGGATAAGCGAGAGTTCAAGGGAGCACAATCTCATTCTCGCTTATAGAGGTTTCTCACTAACCCGAGTTTCTCGCTAATTAAGGTACATGGGTAGCGTTTCTCTCTTATAGAGGTACGCAGCAATAACAAGTGACAGCAAGAACGAATGTAGTTAATTTGTAATAATGATAAAATTATGTGCATTTTAGTTCCACGAAATAGAATGGTTACAATACATATTGACGAGAAAACAATACAAAAACAATGGTAGAAAGTTCCACGAAAGTCGAATGTCGCTTAGAGAGGTATAGTTAAGTAGCAGTCTCACTTACGGAGGTCAATGAGGGAAAAACGACTCTCTCTTACAGAGGTTTCTGTTTCTCGCTAATAAAGGTTTTGGGAGCTTAAAATGTCGGGTCCTGGCTATTACTCTCACTTATAGAGTTTTCTCACTTATCCAGTTCTCACTTATCCAGGTTTGACTGTACTTTGTTTTCTTATCAACATTTTAGTTCAAGATAAATAAGTGAATAGTTTTTCAGTAAACAAGTCTCAAAGTCAAAAGTTTGAAAATTTCGTCGACTTTTCTTAAAATAAATCGATGCTCTTATTAGTTTTGAGTCAAGCACAGAAAGCTCAACGATAGTGAACCCAAAAGGTTGGTTCTGACTTGACACATGGACGAAATATGAGAAGCAATGACAATTCAGGGTCACTCCTTTTTCTTGGCACACAAATCTAAATGTAGGCCTAGTAAGTTTTGTCTTCTGATCAGAGCCGAACAGATTTCAAAGAAAAAAGACATTTAAAATGCTCTCCTTCATACAATTTGCTGTTTTTCGTTATACATTGATGATATAGTGGATGAAGACCTCAACCGACTTAGAGTGCGAAACTAGAGAGAGCTCGCCCGAAATCGAAGTCGTTATAGAAGGATGTTGGTTGAGGCCCAGGTTCACCCCGAACTGTAATGCCCACCTAAGTAAGTAAGTAAGTTATACATTGATTGAATCAACTGTGTTCCGGTGAATGTCGACTTAATAGGGGGCTTTGGTTAGCTCAAACAATGTGAATAACTTCTTTCACTTTGGCGATTTCACATGTTCCTAGAAGTTTTACAGGGGCTTTTTATATTTAATTGTTTAGATGTCATCACACCCATTGATGTACAAAAGAAAAGACTAGGGAAAAGCTAAGTATTACTGCTGTACAATCAGCTTAAGCGATCTGTCATCACATACTGCTTTCCCGTATGGTTCACAATATTGCTTACAATTCGATACGCAAGAAAAACCCCTCCAACAGAAAACTCAATGAAGTAGCTGCCAGCTGGAGTCATCCCTGAAGAGAAGTATATATTGCAACTGGAAGCCATTTACCTACCGCAAAACCGTCCCAAACACCCAAAGCCATTGCATTGGTGAGAAAGAGCAGAGGAAGACAGAAACCCGTACCACCACCGTGGCTAGTTGCCCCATTCCCTCCACCCCAAATTACTACAAGGATAGCAGGAACTGAGCACTCCAACAGCTATAAAACATCAAACATCAACACAGTATTATTAATCATAATTTTCAATAAAAATAATTCTGTCTAAAATATCAAAATGTATGTATATCGTTAGGCCCTTATCTACAAACACAGCAGAAATTGATAACATAGTATTATAAATGGGGCGTTCAACAATCATTTCATAACCGTATAACTATTTTTTGTTGTTTACGTATCAAACATTTAGCAGAGACACAACCCCATTTCTACCAAAGAGCGATCAGCTGATAGAAAATTAATTTTGTTTCTTTTAATGCAAGTTTTTAATGGTAGTGTTCACTTAATTCAGTATTAGTCTCTTTCTCTCTTTCATTGCACAGGAAATCGACCAAATTAATACTAATCGTTAAGCATCGACATTTTGAATGTTTTTCTGTTTTCAAAAGTCGAATTTTTATATCTCACAGCTGTAGCCTGCAATAATCTGGGAAAAAATATCTGAGTCGTTTGAAAAAGTTACGGGTATCCTGGACAGCCTATCTGATAGGTTCGTTAGGTTGGATGGGGGTCCAGTCACAAGTGGCAGCACCTCACTCGGATCTCAAAGATCCATTGTGCTCCCCGGTTAAACAAAGGATGAGGAAGTTGTAGGATTGGAGAGGTAGAGCGTTGGGTTGGTGGCTGGGTTATTGGAGTAGGGAGCCCCCACTGAACCATTTGGAGCCATGAGTAAATTTCAGGACGTTGTTCAAAGGGGGCTTAGAACTGTCGCTCAGTTCGTCGAAGAAGTATTCTCCGATGGATTTTTCCTAGTGTGAGCCAAGCTAGGACACCCAGAGAGGAAGTGGAAAGATCCTTCCTCTGCCTCTTCGTCTTGGCTTCCTCTACATAAGTCGGACCCGATAAGTTCGTGAACGTGCCCAAAGTAACATATGATCAAGTATCAATTGCGAGGGAAGTGCTTGTCCTATGAATTCTTTTCTGAGAGTACGTACGTCTGAGAAGAAAAACAATTTGTTTTAAAACAGAAACAATTGATATTTGTAGAGATCATCCAAGGAACAAATTTGACAAATCAAAACGCAGCTAATAAGAAAACGATTCAGATGCATTTTGTTGAAAACCAGCTGGTTTGTGAAAGTAAGATCTTTCTGTATTCTATTAGTTCTCACTTGTCATTTGTGTGAAAACCTATCTTTACCAAGACTGCTTAACGTAAGGCCAAACTGACTAAAAATTACAAAGGCATGTACTAACCTACTATAAACGGGTGGATTGCTAGCGTGAAGCAGACAAGTGAGAGAACAGTTAACCTCTTAAGATCACAACAAGAAAACAAAAATATTTGTTAAAAGCCTAAAAAAAATCGTGGAAACCTGCTGAGTTCCACTTTAATGGCATGATCTGATATTTTATTCATTTATTTTATTTTTATTTTATTTATCATAGTTCAGTATCTTTAACAATAGACTTAAGTACTTTGAAAACAAAAGTAAATTTATTATAATTAATAAATTGTTTTATTTATAAATTTGCAGTAATCTAATTAACATAAATAGAAATGAATTCATTCATTTAACTATAATTTAATTAAGAGTAATCAGGATTGTTAGCCTAAAAGCATTTTATCAAAATTTAAAGTACCTCGTAGATTTCTAATGTTTAATCCTAAAAGTTCTCCCAAAGTAATGACTCCATTAGATGCTGCAACAAATTAACATTGATCTTTTTGCTGCCTAGTATAGGAGCATTTCAGCAGTTTTGCAAGAGACATAAATATATGGATATCACAATCAGATTGTGACAAAAAAAAAGTAATCTCGTATTCCTACAAATGGTTGTAACGTAGGGAGTATGACGAATTTTCAGTCCGGCTTTTTCTGTTCTGAATTTTAGGAAATAAATACTCTTTTCTTGTTAAGTTGGTCAGTAATTGAACAGAGGCCCAACGTTCTCATAAATTTTAACAATCTCTTTGAAAGCAGAGAAATTGGATTTTTTTTTAGACGTGTGGTTTTTAAGAAAAAGTCAAACGCATATAGTTTTATGTAAGAACTTACTTTTATTATAATGCCAAGATTTTGTCACTATGTCTTAAAAATGATTTTATGTAACCCCGTTGCTGGGTCGAATAAATTCTAGCCTATTGGACCTATTTCCGACCACTTTTACAGCGTTTGGGGGCTTATGTCAGCAATAGCGCATCGAATGTTCTCTTCCAAGGTGTCAATCACCTCGGGCTCATTTGCGTAGACAAGCGACTTCACATAATCCCACAAACAGTTAGTTAAGGACTCCAAATTTTGTAAAAATCGACGATAACAGCAACTTCGATTTGAGGCAATTGACCGAATGATTGAAATGCCCAATAGTTGTTCAGCTTCAATTCTTTCATTATAAAATAGCACACCAAACTGAGGTATATAAATCAAGTGACTGCTGCCAAAAAGATTAACCTCGAAAAAAGTATTGCTAGATTGAAAATCACACGCTTTAGAAAAACTCCATTTATTTGCAATCTTGATGATCGGAGTATCAGTTTTGCCTTAGCAGTTAACGGTAGGCCCCGAACATTTTCCAGAGCATCGAAATATGTTGCTTTTTATATTGCCCAAACATGTTGGTCGAAGCTCTCATATGAATAGCAAAGCTCAATTGAATTAAAAGAACCAAAAGGACGGAAAGTCTTCACGTAAAAAAAAAATATTTTGCAAAAAAAAAAGGGGTGGCTTGGCTCAGTTGATATTGTCGAGTTCAAAGGAGAACCAGAGAAATCCAGTAAAGAGGCAAAAATAAAATAAAAAGGTCCGGCTTAAGTAGGACTAAGCTAAACATGCATGTTAATAATTCTTATGCTTACACTTTTCTGAGCTTGGGAGTCGCACAATACTCATAATTGTTTCTTAAGGTGTCAACTCCCCAATTACCTACATTTCAATTTTCCCCGAAATCACCACTTAGATGTTTCTGAGTCCCGGACCTGAACTTCTTCGAGAAGGTTCGACGTTCTAGTTACTGTATAGTGACACTTTTGACATGATTTTCGTTGATTAAAAATGGTGGTCTGATGCACGTTTTGCCAACTCTAGATCTTCCAAACTGTTGACTATTCCAAAATTTGTAAAATATTCAATAAATATACAACTGCAACACTTACGATGCTAATGAAGGATTCACTGTTCTCACAACATCCAAATAACTGTAACTTACCATAAAAAATAATGATAAAAAAAGCATTCCTCAGTTCGTAACAGCTATCTCAAGTCGCAATCACATTCCTTGACGCGTCAATTTGAACCTGTTGAATTGCCACAACGCCCCCGTTGTCACTTCGCACATCAGAGAGCCAAGTTAATTTTTTGATTAATGTAACCACTTCACCTTCCACCAATTCATCCATCGCTAATTGCCCATAATTGTTGCCTAATAAATTTTCTTTCGCGCGCATGATATGTTCGCTCTGCCAGTGAAGTTGATTGTTTTTCTGGTGCGCTGGCGTATCACTGATCGCCAGTAATGACACCTACTTGCATTTGGTAGCAACGGGCGAGAACCAGTTAGTCAGTTACCCCCGCAGCATACTTGACACCTCAACTTAACTAAACTCATTCAGCTCATGCATCACAAATATACTCTACACATTATAGCCAAGTCCAAGCCATCAGACGAAGACGAATTACAACTTGTTCCATCACACTATGCAATCTCGCGTCGTACACTGAGACCACATGAATTATGAGTTCCATATATGCGAATGGATCTTTGCCAACTCTCTCTATCTCTCTCTCTGTCTATACCCTATTGGTATGGTATAGGTGTATCTCTCTGCCCCACGGTGCTCTGATGCATTTTTCATCACTTCATGGAACTACCTGGTAGTGACCGAAGTGACAGGGCCACCAGAGAAGTGCCAGCTCCAGAACACCATGCCACAGCGACTATTTGGTATTCGAAGGATGTAGCCTCAACCAAGTGTCGTACATTACTTGTTTTATTAATTATCAATTTATTAAGGATTCGCTCGCACTGTTTGGGAAGAAGTAATACTACGGGATGATGCAAGCAGACGCAGAGAGATGCTGGAGGTTCGGTGTTTTTATTTGTATAGTTGGATTCGGATAAACAACAGCGCAGACGCACTGCACTGGAATTTGCAATGCTTATGGCCTGTGTACGTGTAATTAGGCGATAAAAAGTGTCGTATGCTCCAGTCGTTCAGTCCTTGGTGTTGTCGCTGGCCATTTGGCCAGACAGGAATGAACTTGAACAAAGCGGGGCCTCACTGCAATCATTGGATTGGCTTGCCCACAGCAACCTAATTGAAACCACCGAGTTCCGGTTGAATAGAATTACCTTTTTTATATCGTATCTACCATGACAACGAACTAAGTGTGGAAGACTTGTAACTAAGTGGTAAAAGGGGCCCGAAAAGCTCAAATTCGACTCTGGTGTCAAGTACAGAAGCAACCACAATCCACAACGCTCAAGGAATTTCTTTAGAGATGCATTGTCTCTTGTTTGCCTTGCCCCCTTTGCAACAGGGTGCCCCTTTAGGATCATTTTAGGCGGTGTCATGTGAATACCTGAAATTGTTCGTGTTGAAGTGTTTTTTTCGGGGTAGCTCATGATGAGGATGATGATGATGGGAGACCCTTCGGCCCGTCTGTAAAGTGAACACTGTCTGCGAATGTGAATCGGCCAGAAGCGGTTGCATTAATTTAGAGGTGATTTCAACAACAGCAGAATACTAATGAGTCCTAAGTTGTATCGGGGTATTATGGCCAAGCGAAACATTTATGGGACCGAGGACGGAAAAGTAACAAAGTATAAACCTAAGTAAAGCGGCAGCGGCGGCGGCAAATGATCGATGGGTTGTGGCTTTGTTTTTCTGGTGAATCGTTCACGTTTGTCTTCGCACTATTGAAGAGGATGTTGTGAATTGGCATTTGCTGTTGCAGTGCCTGTCAATTGACAAGCGACACAATCGATTGTGTGTGCTGACATTGATGTTCTGTGGGAGACGAAAATTGTTTTGGTGTCGTTTTAACGTCTTTGCCTTAATTTTTATTTTTTATTTTTGAAAGAGATCAAAAAATCAAGGAGCATCTCTTAAATCGTTGACCCCTCACACAACTAAAACGTTGGTAGCCATTGCCAGTAGATAAGAAAGTAAGTGACCGAAGGTATTTTAGACAAGAGAAATCTTTGGTGTGAAGGTTACGGTTATTTTCTTACCATACGTTCAGGTTCGAACAGTAAAGAGTTTTTGAATAGCACTTCACAGTCTGGCATCAAAAGCTTGTGTCTTCCGTTTAGAAGCATTTCATTGCTCTGAGATGAGACCTTGATGTGACTTGCCAAATATGGTTCTAACCTGAGGAGATCCATTTTATACAAAAATAGTATTTTAATTATTTCTTTGTCAACCAAAAATTCAGAATATCAATCTAGAAGATTTGTCTAAGTACTTAGCGAGAATCTTTTGGGATATTATCAGAAGTCTAGTATGTTCTCAATTTAAAAAAAAACTATCGGACAAGTATTGAGTGAAAAGTATTCTTACAGCAAAAATTGAAAAAAGATTCATAACATAAGCGTATAGGTCCTACCACGGGTGGGGGATTCCTAATGAAGTGATATTCACTTCGCTTTTTAATAAAAAAATGAAATCGTTTACTCTCACTTTCATTGCTCTATGTACCCATTATTTGTTCACAGTTTTGAACCATAGACAATAACGAACATACAAATAGCTTAAATACCAAATATGAAGATGGTGAGGGTCCTGAAACTCTAATTTTTTGGTTTGAAAGAAAGCAGATGACCAATTTTCGGTCATGGTTGCTAAGAAGATAGAAGGCAGGTATCCAGAAAAAAATATGTTAACCACCAGCTATATTCGAACTCGTTGTACTCTTCCAAGAAGCAGCAACTTTACCCACAGGTCAACACGACAACTAATTGTATGACTTAGTTAATGGATAAGTAAGATCTTAAGTTATTAGATAAGGAAGGTAGGTGTATGAAAATAGACTTAACTGCTTTATGGAACCGTTTTATGTTTCTCTTTCCAGTAAAGCGTCTACTTCAAGCAATAACGTGTAGAGAGCGATAGTATTGGCTCAGATAAGTGTTTATGTCCACAAGATATCCACATTTTTCAGACAAACGAGATTAGGGTAAGTGGGGTGAATATGCAAGTTTGCGTAATATGCCATTTTTCAATATTATATACTTTTAAGTTGACATTGGCAAATGTTGACGATGCAATTCTCTCAGTTTTGCTTTGTTGTTTGGACATACGGGTTGTCGGGTTCGCGTGTTGGTAGGCAATTCGTTGGAGAAAATATATCGTGAAGTATAAATCCAAATGTTTTTTTTATAAAACTAAGTGTAATTTGTAACGCTTGTTTTTCTGGTTTTTCAATTCAATATATGAAGGTTTCTTCAAAAAGGTAAGATTTGATTTGTATACGTAGTGTTTCTCAGTGTCTAGACGTTCTATGTTCCTTCTATTTTTGTGCAGTGATGATTTTATATTTTGCGACGTTCTGGGGTAAAATGCCACATTTTTTCCACATCATCTGGCATATCACCTCTTTCGATTTTAATTTTTTCAGAATGCCTCGAAAATATCAAAGAAAGACTGAAAGAGCATCTTGTTCAGAAGAATGCTTAGTTAAAGCTGCGTAGATCAAATAAGGGAAGGCAAAATTACACCATGGGCAGCCACAAAGAAATTTAAAATTCCATGTCGCACTCTTAAACGTCACATAAAAATAAAAAATCTGGAAGCTAACGTGTTTAGATGAAAATGAAAAAAGGCTGACCACGTACATATGTAGGTATATCAAAAAACAGGATAAGATAAGCTATCCATTGACAGCTGTATCCGTAAGAAGTCTGGCCTACACTTTTGTGGAAAAAAGAGCGTAAGGCATAGGTTCAATAGAGAAAATAAAATCACTGAATCTAAGTCCAGACTTGAGATTGAGGAAGGTAGAAGGCGTGTCAATTGCTCGAGCACTCGGAATAAACAGAGATGAAGTAGGTGCTTACTTTGAGTTGCTCAACAACACACTTACACGCCACATCCTACTATCGTCACCAAGCTAAATTTTCAACATTGATGAAAGTGGTCTGCAACTCAGTAATGGGCCCGGAAAAGTTTTGGCAACGAAAGGTTCAAAAGATGGTCATCATCTTACATACGCTGAAAGAGGTGAAACTATAAGCGTAACTGGTTGCAGCAATGCGGAAGGAAAATTCCTGCCACCTTATTGTATCTTCAAAGGAAAACCCAAAAAAACAGAGTTTGAAGATGGATTACCCCCAGGTTTCGATGTGAAAGTGACAGAAAAATACGTCAATTCAAAATTATTTCTCCGATGGCTTCAGGGACATTTTATGATATGAGTGAAACCTCAAGTGGCGAAGAGCATACAGAAAATTTCTGTGTCATTTGTGAGCTGTTTTTCTACGACAAATTCGGACCAAAATGTGACTGAGAGCAATGCTCTAAATGCAAAAACTGGATGCATGAGGATTGTTTGGACAATGGAAGCTGTCCCATATGTCCCATAGATGAAGTTTCAATAAGATTCAAACTTAAAAACTATACCAAATGTTTGCTGGCATTTTACCCCTTTTAAGGTTTTTTTTTAAACTTTTTTTACAATGAATTCTAAGAATTAAAGTTATGTTTTCCTTTATTTATTTGTTGAATAAAATAACAATCTAATGAAACTGAGAAAATCTTTTACTTAACTTGTAATTTACTGTTTATTTGTTTATTGTTAAGGGTGGCATATTCCCCCCACTTACCCTTTATTAAGTGGTGCCCGTGTCATAATAGTTTCCCTGACTGCTTGTAACGTAGCAGATCCGGTGAGAAGCAAGAAACATTCAAGTTCCAAGACCAGCACACGAAAAAAACCAATCTCAGACTTCTCTATCCAGAAACCTTCCATCTTGTCACCACCTTTATGACCTCAGACCACAGGACTCCCAAGGCCAGTCCAGGCAGCTCGATGAAAGGGGGTTCTAGGCAAAGCAGGTAAGGCATGCTAGCTGCGTGCTCGTCCTAGCTCGTCGGATGGGGGAGTTCTTCCCTGCAATGCCTGAGAACAGGGTTACGAAAAACCATGCCAAGACTATGTTGTTGTTCGTCTTATCAATATCATATCTCTATTAATGAGACCCAAATTATTACCTTTGCATAAATAAAATCCTTGGAAGTTCCAATGGGTGGAGGAATTTTGATGTGATTTATCCTCTCTTGCTTACCCACCCTCGCACTATGGTGCAACCTTGGCTACCACCCTGTTGCCTTCTTGGTGGCAGCCCCGAACTCGCATTGACTCCCTACTCTACTCCAAGTTCAGCTCAAACAATCAAGATCCAGTCACATCACTTACCTTACGTCTACTCACTGTTATTCATCTTCATTGATATACTTATCTAAAAGAAAAAGACTACCTGAAATATCTTCCCTGTGCATCTCAACAGCCAGTTCCCTATCACATCAAGAACCTTCACAGATCAGTAGAAGATCGAAAAAAAGTCTCAGATTTTTCTCTTATTCTAAGTATAAAAACATTTATTTCAGTTCAGCTTCATATCATCTTTAGAAAACTATTTTCTCTTTCTTCTTCACATTGGCATCTCTCTTAAAACAATCAAAATTGGCATTATCTCCAAACCATTAAACTAATACATATATATTCTTTCATCATTTTAATCTTTCAAGGTCTTCTCTCTCATTATTTTTTTTTTTTTTAATTCATTAATTTTCTGTCATACAGTATTACACTTTACTTTACATGAGAATTTAACTTATAACTTGCATGATATATCTTCTCTAGCATGATACTGCACTTAAACTCACATAAGACATCATCCTTACTTGTCTCTTAAAATATAACATCAATTTCTATCTTCAACATAATCTTTCGCTAAGTCAAGAGAGCACTCTTTTCAAGCATTTGTTAAGCTCATGCTTCCTTTCTCTTAAACATCTTTCTTCTTATCTTTTTCTTTGAATTCATTCGCCTCTAAAACTTTCTATCTATGCATTTCATAACAATTTCAGAAAAATGAATTGATATCCTATCAAACCCTCCACATCTTTATTTCGCCTTTACTTTTTGTTTTTGGTTTTTTTTTTTTTTTGTTTTATGCTTTGTTTCATTAAAAATATTTATTTCATTAATTCAAACAATAATTTATTAAAAGATCACTTACCGATCTATGATGTGCGTTCCTGCGGTGATGGTGTGTTGAGCTCAGCACTCCAGGCCGTAGTCTTGTTGTTTTCACTTTTTCCTTCTTTTTTTTTTTTTTGCACTTTTTCGTTATTTCGATTTATGAAAGGGAATTAAGCTAATGCAGTGGGTTTCACAATAAAAAAAAACAATCTTCATCTTCTTTTCCAACTTCTTTTCTAAAATAGATAAATCTTCACTTCTCTTCTTTCTATCATTTCTCATTCTTTTCTTCTTTTTGAATTCTTTCTGTCACTTTTCTTTTATTTATAGTCTAGAGACCAAATAATAATAATTAGACCTTAATGAAATGCCTTTAATGAATTTTTTTTTTTTCTACACACTCTTTTTTTTTTCTTTTTCTTTTTTTTTTTATTTCTCTTTGTGTTCTTCTTTCTTATTATTAGACTATTGTTGAAATGAGGATTCAGGGGATTGCAGGGAATTGGAAAAAGGGGGGGGGGGTTTCAAAAGCAATGACCTGACTGATGGGGAGCAAATCAGCTGCTTGTGATGACGCTGCTACTGAGGTGTATGATGACGCTGGGAGGTGATGTGGATGGTGATCCGTTTCTGGTGGCAGGTTGATGTAGTCAAAGTTGCACCAGAATTCCTCTTACGGTGTTTGTGATACTAGGGCAATCCTCCTCATTGATCAAACATTTTTTGATTTGACTGGCGGGTGGAGACTGCACAGAAACACTGCACTGGCTTGTCCATATACACACATGCACTCCTGCTCACTTTTCTTTATTTTTCCAATATTATTTATACAAGCAGGTATAGATATATACGCCTTTTTTCTTCTTTTTTTTTTCTTGCAACTCGCGATCTCGTTATCCGACGTCTGAAGATTTTTACAGACTCACAAGCACACCATTTTAAGAATTGCTATCTAAGTTCTACTATTATTCAACTATATGCGGCTGGTTTAAGTGTTTAATTAACGAGTTTTGTGGTCAGTTGTGCTTTTTCCCGAGAAGTCTGTATTCAAACACAAGAAAAACGACGGCCATGCCCCGAAAATCTAGTGGTAAAGTATCACTTTTGCTTTTGCGATCACTTTTGCGTTTTTTTGGCTTGTCAATTTAATCAAGCCTTTCTTTACTTCGCGTACCGAGGAAGCCCAAGGCCACTCATTTACCACCGTCTATGTGTGATGTTCTCCCGCAACTGACTAGCATGATCATCTTTCCCGTACATTCTAGAGGAGGTGTACTGTAATTCTTTATGTGCAACTTTCATCGCCTCATTGCACCGTTTTTACCAATTCTTTAACTACCAAAATGAGCTTTTGACATCAGGCCACACATCTTCTACCATCCCCCGCATCCACCTTATCTAGCCCTTTAACATCTTTCTCATACCAGTTTAAACCAGTTCAGATCACAAATTTCAGATTCCTTCATGCCCGTATTTCCATGGGTATGACACTTTGACGAATTCGCCTGGGTAAGGGTTGCCAAGTATCCCTTACTAATTCGGGCTGCATTTTTTTTTTCCCACAAAACTTCTTACTTTTTGAGAATCGTCGATAAAAGGAAGATGAAAAGGAATAATGATAGGAAGAGGGTATCTTACATCATCTTATAAAATTCGAGTCTCATGCACAGACTGTCTAGCCGGGTTATCTCACCTATCTCCTAATATCTTTGCAATGAAATATTCCTAGACTCTTTCCCTCAAAATTCTCCAACTCATAAAGATTATTTCCAACTGCCTTTCTTACTCGCATCTTGATAAACTTTGGACTTAGCTTAGAACTTATTCCCTTTGCTGCATCGCTCAAAACAAAATTTCTGCGGAAGACCACTTCACCTGCCACATATTTTACTACTTTGCTTCTGGTATTGTACACCTTTTCATAACCATCATGAGCTTTCTCAAGTGACTGTTTAATGAATGAGTGCAAAATATTCATCCGACTAGCTTTAGGTATTATGCCGAACTCAGAATTATTAACCGAGTCTAATCTCTTCAGAATCCTATAGCTTGATCCATGTTCTACCATTCGCTGCCCAAATAAAGCTTCGTATGGTGACATACCAATCGCTGAGTGAACTGAGGTGCGCAAAGCGCAAGCAATGGTAGGCAAATGTACATCCCAATTCCTCTGATCCACATCGATGTAAGACCTTATAGCTGCCAGAATTGACCGATTTACGCGTTCACTGGCGTTGGCCTGTGGTGAGTAGTTTGCCGTTCTAACATGGGTTATCCCATAGGCTTCCATGAGCTTCTTGAATTCTTGAGCGACGAACTGCTTTCCATTATCGGATAGCACAGACTCAGGGACACCAAATGTATTAAAAATTTTCTCCTGGAAAAAGACCATTATGTTTGAGGTAGTAGCGGAACGCATTGGTTCGATGAAGACAAACTTTGTCAATTGGTCAAGTACCACGAAAACACAAGTCTTGCCACTTCGCGAGCGGGGGTAGGGTCCCAGAAAGTCTATATATAGAAACTGAAATGGCCTTTCTACGACAAAGGCTTTACCCATTTCAGGTCTGAGAATTGCATTTGGAGCTTTCGTGGTCTTGCAAACTTCACATTTCGATATGAAGGCGTTAACTTGGTTTGCCATCTTTGGCCAGAAAAATTGGTCACGCAAACGGTGGAGAGTTTTCGCTATCCCCCCATGCGAGGCTCGTGGTGGTTGATGTGCCAAGGAGACTAAGCCCTCTGTCAGCTCTTCCGGAACCCATAGTTTCCAAACGCGGTCATCCTCGATTGGATTACCTGTACAATGCCTGACCTTCTTGTAAACGAAACCGTCCGAAACTTGCAGGTCAGGCAGCGCTTCCTTTTGGTCTTCGATGGCGTTGATGATCTTGGAGTAGTTCTCAGATTTGAAACTGGGATCTTCAAGATCTATGTGCAACACATCGTGAGGTTTAAATCTTGCTTCCGAGACATCAGCAGCCCCCAAAGTGTCTATTTCATACACTCTTGAGAGAGCATCTGGAACCACGTTCTGAGAGCCTCTCCGATGCTCAATAGCAAAATCAAAACCCTGCAGTTTTAGGCTCCATCGAGCTAGACGGCCGTTGAGATCTTTTTGGCTCATCAACCACTTTAAGCTTGCATGGTCTGTTACGATCCTGAAGGGTTGACATTCAACATATGCCCTAAACTTTTTCACTCCCATTACTGCCGCCAGACATTCTCTCTCAGTCACACTGTAATTTCGTTGTGCAGCGTTTAACTTATGAGAGTAGTAACATATGGGTAGTTCCACTCCATGCTCATCCTTTTGCGCCAGGACACAGCCAACTCCAGTAGCAGACGCATCGCACAATATAACAAATTCTTTGTTGAAATCAGGGTTAATCAGAACTGGGGCAGAAGTCAACACGGACTTTATCTTACTGAATGATTCTAGTGCTTTTTCATCAAAGATGAACTTTTTCCCTTTCTTCAGAGTATCTGTGAGCGGTGCCGAAAGATCAGAGAAGTCTTTCACGAATCTTCTATACCACCCAGCTACTCCTAAGAAGCGTCTTACTTGGCGTGCTGTTGTAGGAACTGGAAATTCCGCTATGCCTGCTATTTTCTCTGGATCGGTTTTGAGAATACCCTGGCCTACTACATAACCCAAGTACCTAAGCTCCTTAAAACAAAACTTTGACTTTCCTGTGTTTATCGTAAGCCCTGCCTCTCTCAATCTTGTGGCTAGGATCTTCAATAGTCTGATGTGCTCATCAAATGTGCGCGAAATCACCAACAGGTCATCAACATAGGGAAAGATGTTTTCTCTGAGTTCATGGGGTACCACCTTGTCCATGAGCTTGCACATGCGTTGGGTTGCATCGCTTAGACCAAATGGCATGACCGTGAACTGCATGAGAGGTCTGCCAGGCACCGTAAAAGCGGTCTTTTCTCGGGAGCTCTTCTCCAGCGGGATCTGCCAAAACGCGTCTTTCAGATCCACACTAGATATGTACTGTGTATCTGGAAGACGAGCTAGCATTCCTTCTATATGCGAAAGTGGATACGCACTCTTTTTTGTCTTAGCGTTTAACTTACGGAAGTCAATACAGAGTCGATTCTTCCCAGGCTTTCGAACGAGGACCACTGGCGAACTCCAGGCACTCGAACTCTCCTCGATGACTCCCTGAGCAATCATGCGATCCAGTTCCTCATATAGAAGTTTCTGCACCGCTGGAGAAACCGGATAATGCCGTTGCTTTATTGGCTCTGCATCCCCCGTGTCTATAATGTGTTCCTCTAGTGATGTTCTTCCTAGGCCAAGAGTGGCAGAGGACGGAAACATGCTGAGGGCTTTCTTCAACTCCCTATGCTCATCGGCTGTCAGTTCATGCGCGTTTGGATCAAGGTTCCTACTGTTCTCTTCCTGAGAAACTTCAGAGAGCAAAAAAGGTGCCAGATCAAATTCTCTCCAAAAATCTATTCCTAGATATAACTTCTGCTCTAAGGACGGTACAATGTAAAGACATATGACCTTCTTGCAACCCTTGTATTCAATTTCTGCATCAATCTTCCCTACAATTTCTTGTCCCTTCCCGTCTGCAGTTTTCACTTTTGATGCAAATTTACTAAACAAGATGTTTCCTCTCTTCAAAAAATCTAAGCCTCCAGTTCCCAAGCAACTTATACTGGCCCCACTGTCCAGAAGTCCTAACATCTGCGTCCCGCAGACCGTAACGGAAGCATAAGGACGAGGGTCATCAGACTTGCAAAGAGTTGTTGCTTCAATAGCTTTGTAAACGCTCCTTTTGTTTTTAAATTTTTCACGGACCTTCAATATTTTTTCAGAAACGCGACTATCCTGCCTGCCGAAAATTCTATCCCTAACTTCGTAATAGTTCTTTAGACGTTCATGTAGCGTTTTGAGCGGAGCTTTGGGTGGAATGTTCGCGTGAGGCATGACTGGTTGTGAAACATCATTTACACGCTTCAAAATTTGTATTGACGTTGTCAATGAAGGATTTTCAGCTGGAGGGGTTGAGGTGGAAGAACTGAGAGTAGGTAGTTCTTCATGTTGAGAGAGATTAGGAGAGCTTTCTATTGTGGTTGACCCTGATTTCTGTTCCAAGAGCAATTTTTCATGGCCGCAAAATTGCTCTTTACGAAGTTTCCCGAGCAATTGGGACAATTTGGAACCGTTGTGTTCTCTTTGCCGCACTTGAAGCAGAAGAGCGATCTTTGAGGCGCCGGACAATCAAAGTAGCTATGGCCACTTTCCTTACAATTCCAGCAATTGCGAATAACTCCTCTCGATGCTTGAATGGCATCTACCTGTGCCGCAACTTCTTCTTCAGTACGGTTCCCGGATAACTCCGAAACTACATTCCTTCTCATCGGAGGAACAAAATTATTTTTGATTCTTTGGTTGTCACGATCGTTTAAATGCTTTTCCAAGTTGCGACACATGTATACCATTTCCGGCAAGCTCTCGGTCTGGAACGTCACAAGAAGCTCACCCATTCTTTTTCTCACATTGAGTTTCAACAACTCCATAATCTCCCTATCTGACTTTGGTACTCTGAGCCTACTGTTCATCTGCTGCACTGTCGCATAGAACTCATCAAAGGATTCTGTTGAGGCTTGCACCCTATCGAACATTTTCCTTGTTAGCTCTGAATCAGTCTCTAAGCTGCGAAACTGGTCCAACAAAGCTAACCGAAACGTCATCCAGCTTGCCGTTGGGTTGGCTTTCAAGTAAACCCACAACCAACTCTCAACCTGTCCAGTGACAAAATGATGAAAATTCATCAGAACCTCATCCCATGATACGTCGTTAGAGATTTTCAACCGCTCAATCCTAAAGAGAAAATCATCTACAGACATGTTGCGATTGTCGAACTTGATCCCCCACTTGTGAAAATTTTGATAGCGCGGACGAACACTAGATGCAGGACGTGGTGGCGTGAACATTAAAGTGGGATCACTGAAGTTCAAATTGTTCAATCGTCTCATAAAGTCGTCTGCATTCTGATTTGGATTAACTCTGTCAGGCCGAACATCCACTGGAGGCAGAGTAGATTGATGTGCTTGCTGATGGATTGCGGCGTCAGCCACTCTCCTTGAAGAATGGTGAATTCCTGAATTTTGATCAGGGGTATCTGCTGACAAAGCTTGTCTCACCAATGCTGGAATCTCCCTTTGAAGCATGATTCTACTTTTGTCCAACTCTTCTCTCATCAGTCGCATTTCCTCCGCATGCGACAAGCCCACTGCAGCCTGAACCATCTCTTTAACATAAGCAGACATCTTCTCTCGCTCCTCCATCAGAGTCCTTGTATTTGTACTTCCTTGCCCTGAGAAACATGGATTTTCACCCTCCATTGGTTGACTAACCCCTTCAGGCAACTCTTGATGCTGACCCTCCATTTCAACTTCGGCTACCTTTCTTGACACGCTCTTACGACCCAATCTCTTTCGCATGTTATAACGATTTCCGTTAGTTGGAAATCTGACTGACATATCCCACTCGGAACTTTCTTTTAGCTAAGCTACCTCTTGTACCTACCCCACAACCAGAGAATTCAGGTTAAAACACAATAAAGTAGCCACTGATATTCTCAAAAAAAAAAAAAATCTGATTAGCTGCCCCAAAAGAATAAATGAAAAATGAAAAGGTTTCCCGAGGTGATAGTTCACACACCTAGATAAACCTATACTACTAAACTTATATTATATGATACTGCTGTATATTTAATAGTTCCTCTTTTTTGTAATTAATATCAAACCTTGTATCTATCCTTCCTACAAAATTTTTTTTTTTTTTTTTCCTTTTTTTTTTTTTTTTTTGACTTGCAAGGATGTGACTGAATCTTTCATGAACTTACCAATGCGGAGCTAAGTGAGGAGTCGTATATGTGAAAATACCCACTGTATAGAACTTCCAACTTTATTACCTTTGGTTTTTTCTTTTTTTTTTTTTTTGCTTTTGACTTTATCATATCATTCAGGGTTTGTGAAAGTGCTACTGCAAATGATCTCGGTGTATATGCAACCTTCAACACAGGACAACCTTTCACCCTCCCTAACTCAAGTGATGAATCAACAACATGCTTTAGTGAATCAGCGACACGCCTTAGTACCTATGCATCTAACACAAGCGGGGATAACTCAGCCCACTCATAGGACAAAGAACTGTACTTTTGGCGATCATTCACCTCACAACCTCTTGAATCGGTTCGATATTCACTAGCTTGCAGATTCATTCGTGCTTCTAAAGTTAGTCCAGGCAGAACTACTACCTCTATAGCCCCAGACGCAAATCTGCAGGATAAATATCCTAACCACTCATTCATTGTACTTCAGACAAACATGATACTCAATGGCACTACAACATGAGCAGCAGTTTGCAGCGTGATGGATAGTCCAATAGCTACATGTTCACTGAAAATAACGATGTCGATCATCTTCTTTGACAGTAAAAATCTCTTACCAAAAAAAAATCTATTTTTTTTTTTTTTTGCAAAATTTTGTAACAATTCGGGCCCCACGTTGGGCGCCACCTGTAACGTAGCAGATCCGGTGAGAAGCAAGAAACATTCAAGTTCCAAGACCAGCACACGAAAAAAACCAATCTCAGACTTCTCTATCCAGAAACCTTCCATCTTGTCACCACCTTTATGACCTCAGACCACAGGACTCCCAAGGCCAGTCCAGGCAGCTCGATGAAAGGGGGTTCTAGGCAAAGCAGGTAAGGCATGCTAGCTGCGTGCTCGTCCTAGCTCGTCGGATGGGGGAGTTCTTCCCTGCAATGCCTGAGAACAGGGTTACGAAAAACCATGCCAAGACTATGTTGTTGTTCGTCTTATCAATATCATATCTCTATTAATGAGACCCAAATTATTACCTTTGCATAAATAAAATCCTTGGAAGTTCCAATGGGTGGAGGAATTTTGATGTGATTTATCCTCTCTTGCTTACCCACCCTCGCACTATGGTGCAACCTTGGCTACCACCCTGTTGCCTTCTTGGTGGCAGCCCCGAACTCGCATTGACTCCCTACTCTACTCCAAGTTCAGCTCAAACAATCAAGATCCAGTCACATCACTTACCTTACGTCTACTCACTGTTATTCATCTTCATTGATATACTTATCTAAAAGAAAAAGACTACCTGAAATATCTTCCCTGTGCATCTCAACAGCCAGTTCCCTATCACATCAAGAACCTTCACAGATCAGTAGAAGATCGAAAAAAAGTCTCAGATTTTTCTCTTATTCTAAGTATAAAAACATTTATTTCAGTTCAGCTTCATATCATCTTTAGAAAACTATTTTCTCTTTCTTCTTCACATTGGCATCTCTCTTAAAACAATCAAAATTGGCATTATCTCCAAACCATTAAACTAATACATATATATTCTTTCATCATTTTAATCTTTCAAGGTCTTCTCTCTCATTATTTTTTTTTTTTTTAATTCATTAATTTTCTGTCATACAGTATTACACTTTACTTTACATGAGAATTTAACTTATAACTTGCATGATATATCTTCTCTAGCATGATACTGCACTTAAACTCACATAAGACATCATCCTTACTTGTCTCTTAAAATATAACATCAATTTCTATCTTCAACATAATCTTTCGCTAAGTCAAGAGAGCACTCTTTTCAAGCATTTGTTAAGCTCATGCTTCCTTTCTCTTAAACATCTTTCTTCTTATCTTTTTCTTTGAATTCATTCGCCTCTAAAACTTTCTATCTATGCATTTCATAACAATTTCAGAAAAATGAATTGATATCCTATCAAACCCTCCACATCTTTATTTCGCCTTTACTTTTTGTTTTTGGTTTTTTTTTTTTTTTGTTTTATGCTTTGTTTCATTAAAAATATTTATTTCATTAATTCAAACAATAATTTATTAAAAGATCACTTACCGATCTATGATGTGCGTTCCTGCGGTGATGGTGTGTTGAGCTCAGCACTCCAGGCCGTAGTCTTGTTGTTTTCACTTTTTCCTTCTTTTTTTTTTTTTTGCACTTTTTCGTTATTTCGATTTATGAAAGGGAATTAAGCTAATGCAGTGGGTTTCACAATAAAAAAAAACAATCTTCATCTTCTTTTCCAACTTCTTTTCTAAAATAGATAAATCTTCACTTCTCTTCTTTCTATCATTTCTCATTCTTTTCTTCTTTTTGAATTCTTTCTGTCACTTTTCTTTTATTTATAGTCTAGAGACCAAATAATAATAATTAGACCTTAATGAAATGCCTTTAATGAATTTTTTTTTTTTTTACACACTCTTTTTTTTTTCTTTTTCTTTTTTTTTTTATTTCTCTTTGTGTTCTTCTTTCTTATTATTAGACTATTGTTGAAATGAGGATTCAGGGGATTGCAGGGAATTGGAAAAAGGGGGGGGGGGTTTCAAAAGCAATGACCTGACTGATGGGGAGCAAATCAGCTGCTTGTGATGACGCTGCTACTGAGGTGTATGATGACGCTGGGAGGTGATGTGGATGG
Source organism: Melanostoma scalare (assembly GCA_949752695.1). NCBI lineage: Eukaryota > Metazoa > Arthropoda > Insecta > Diptera > Syrphidae > Melanostoma > Melanostoma scalare. Next base: position 4,008,611 of record OX456985.1, read on the forward strand.
TGATCCGTTTCTGGTGGCAGGTTGATGTAGTCAAAGTTGCACCAGAATTCCTCTTACGGTGTTTGTGATACTAGGGCAATCCTCCTCATTGATCAAACATTTTTTGATTTGACTGGCGGGTGGAGACTGCACAGAAACACTGCACTGGCTTGTCCATATACACACATGCACTCCTGCTCACTTTTCTTTATTTTTCCAATATTATTTATACAAGCAGGTATAGATATATACGCCTTTTTTCTTCTTTTTTTTTTCTTGCAACTCGCGATCTCGTTATCCGACGTCTGAAGATTTTTACAGACTCACAAGCACACCATTTTAAGAATTGCTATCTAAGTTCTACTATTATTCAACTATATGCGGCTGGTTTAAGTGTTTAATTAACGAGTTTTGTGGTCAGTTGTGCTTTTTCCCGAGAAGTCTGTATTCAAACACAAGAAAAACGACGGCCATGCCCCGAAAATCTAGTGGTAAAGTATCACTTTTGCTTTTGCGATCACTTTTGCGTTTTTTTGGCTTGTCAATTTAATCAAGCCTTTCTTTACTTCGCGTACCGAGGAAGCCCAAGGCCACTCATTTACCACCGTCTATGTGTGATGTTCTCCCGCAACTGACTAGCATGATCATCTTTCCCGTACATTCTAGAGGAGGTGTACTGTAATTCTTTATGTGCAACTTTCATCGCCTCATTGCACCGTTTTTACCAATTCCTTAACTACCAAAATGAGCTTTTGACATCAGGCCACACATCTTCTACCATCCCCCGCATCCACCTTATCTAGCCCTTTAACATCTTTCTCATACCAGTTTAAACCAGTTCAGATCACAAATTTCAGATTCCTTCATGCCCGTATTTCCATGGGTATGACACTTTGACGAATTCGCCTGGGTAAGGGTTGCCAAGTATCCCTTACTAATTCGGGCTGCATTTTTTTTTTCCCACATGCTGTAAGGCGGGAAGTTCGTTGTTCGAATGCCGCAACCGATTTAAAATAGTGTTTTTCCCCGCAAGCGGCACAAACAAAATTGTAGGTCCATTCCATTCCCTCACAAGGTATGGTTGTGTAAAATGCTCTTGGCCCCGGGATTACCATTCTGTTGTGTCACCTTATGTCCCTATGTATGTAAACCGATATCAAATCCTTATTTAAAAGCTGCATGCTGACAATTGCCAAAAGATCTCACAAAACAGAGAACTAAACTGCATTTAGAAACAGGCGCCGGACACAAAAGAAGGCTGAAAGGTGTTCCAATTTTGATGGTAAAAATTTGACCTTCTTAAAAAAAACATTTCAAAGTGTATTTTTAAATGTGTTTCAATGCAAAGACCATAGTCCTCAAAATATCAATAATAGAGCGGCGCAACAGAGCAAAGAGCCCTGGGGCCTAGAGCACTTCTCCCGCAACCATGTCTAGAGGTTACCTACAATTTTCTGCAGTTTCCGATAAGCTTATCAAGGAGGACTTGCTAATTTGTCGCGAAATCCGATACCCGTGGAAAACCATGTTTGGTTTATGTTTGGATTCGAATTACGAACCTCCAACGTGACAGGAAGACTTGCTAACCATTACGCCACGCCTAAATTTTAATAATAAAAACCTTTCGCGATTTGAAATAAGCCAGTATTAGTGGCCAAGCCTAGCTATTCACTTTTCTTCACTACCAAGCGACTTCGAAGCCCCCAAGAACCCAGTGGTAAAAAGTTCAAGTTGTGAAGCAGTTCTCACTTAAAAGCTACAGATACATATGGTTAGACGTGGCTGTCAGTATACGGAGACCGACACACTTTAACCACAGAAGGTTCATATTGTGATATGAGTAGACTTACTTTATCATGACTGGTGCAACGTGCAAGGGACATTATCAGTATTATACCTCTGATGAAAACTTAAAACTTAACATCATAGCACTTTGCTTCTGCACTCCTGCAAGTTCCTAGGTAGCCTTACGGTCTTTATTTGGTATGGATGCTATCAGTTAAAAACTTTATAAGAGCCAATCGGTTAACTTAATCAAGGGACAAAAGAACGGTTTTGCCACTTAAAACTGTGATGCTTCTTTTTCGAGGCTGGGGTAGGACTCAGGGTGTCCAGGGTCTACCCAAGGAAGCGTCGTAAGACTTGGGGGCTTCGGCGGTCCAACTTCTCCAGATGAATAAAACGAAGAGACGATCGGGTAATTTCTTAAGTAATTCTAGGTTTATTGTTTTCACTTGTATCTCAAAATATAAATATAATTTCTATTTATTATAAAAAAATGGTTATTAACAATTCGATGTTTAAATCTGGCTTCTGGTACCGGGCTTCGGAACGTCAGGTCGTCTTGGGGGCGTAGTGCTGTTTCCCTGGGGGGCGGGATGCTGCGGTTGCGGTGTCCTTTTAGGTGGTGATGATAACTGCTTAGGTGGCGCTGCGTTAGGCAGGGCACTCTGTCGGCGGCCGCGGATTTCGAGGCAAAGGTCTGCGTTGCGTGGAAGGCAGAACGATCTATCGGCGGCGGCGGACTGCGTAGCAAGCGCCTGCGTAGTGTAAAACGGCAGAGCAATTTATCGGCGTTGGCGGACTTCGTAGAAAGTGTATGCGTTTGTTTTAAGGCAAAACACTTTGTCGGCGGCAGCGGATTTCGAGGCAAAAGTCTGCGGTTGCGGGTATTATCGGTAACACGGTTGACGTCTCGAGGAGGCTAAATGACAAGGAGAGTATACAACGGCGGTAAAAACACCACTGCGATGTAACTTCCTATACGACGGACCTAAATGACGAGGAGAGTATACAACGGCGGTAAAAACACCACTGCGATGTAACTTCCCACGGCGGAGCTAAATGATGAGGAGAGTATACAACGGCGGTAAAGACACCACTGCGATGTAACTTCCTACGGCGGAGCTAAATGATGAGGAGAGTATACAACGGCGGTAAAAACACCACTGCGATGTAACTTCCCATACGACGGACCTAAATGACGAGGAGAGTATACAACGGCGGTAAAAACACCACTGCGATGTAACTTCCCACGGCGGAGCTAAATGATAAGGAGAGTATACAACGGCGGTAAAAACACCACTGCGATGTAACTTCCCACGGCGGAGCTAAATGATAAGGAGAGTATACAACGGCGGTACAAACACCACTGCGATGTAACTTCCTACGGCGGAGCTAAATGATAAGGAGAGTATACAACGGCGGTACAAACACCACTGCGATGTAACTTCCTACGGCGGAGCTAAATGATAAGGAGAGTATACAACGGCGGTACAAACACCACTGCGATGTAACTTCCTATACGGTGGAGACTAAGATCAGTCAAAACCAGGAAGAGTATCTTCCACAAGGAAGGAGAACTGAGTTACTATACGTTAGAGGCACTGAGACCCGTATATCTTTTTCTCGAATTCAAATAAACGAACTAAACAAGAAGGAAAGTACACACGGCGGTTACACACCACTGCAATGCGACTTCCTATACGGCGGAGACTAACAATAGTCAAGATCAGGAAGAGTATCTTCCACAGGAAAGGAGAAATAAGCAACTATACGTTAAAAGTACTAAGACCCGTATATCTTCTTCTCTGATTATTGCAAATATTTTACCTCTATTCATAGATTTTCCTGATGCAAGGAAATGTGAATTGTAAGGCAATGACAACATTGCATACAAAAATGGGTCGACCATTGCCAATGCATTTCCCCATACGGAGATACACACAAACTAAGTAATACATGCTATTTGGCCTTGAAATACATTTTCATTGCACGATTTGGTTGCGTATGACTATTTTAATAGTAAAAGAACGACACATACAGTGTTTAGATATGATGTTCTGGGAAAATTGTGACGCTTCGTCACAGATCCCCCCTTCTTAGAAAGACGAGAACCCTCTCGTCTCAACGACCTCCGGTGCTGACTGGGAGAGTTCGTGTATGTTTTTCTGGATTGAGGGACTTACATCCTGCCCTTCTTTTCTTCTTAATATATGTTTTTTTTTTTGTATTTTTTTTTTTGCTTGTTTTTTTTGTTCCTTTTCCTTTTTGTTTTGTTGTTTTTTTTTTCCTTTTTTTTTTGTTTGTTTTTTTTTTTTTTTTTTTTTTTTTGTTTGTTTTTTTTTTTTTTTTTTTTTTTTTTTTTTTTTTTTGTTTTTTTGCATTTTTTTCTTATAAACGTTATAATTAATAAACATAGATCAACATACTCTGAGAAAAGAAAACGATCGCCCTACGATCATAACAAAGTTAGTAAAAAACTAGAAAATAGATCTTTCTAAAAATAATCAAAAAAAACCCGATCGTCCTACGATCATCATCTCGAACAGGTAAACTTCGCGTGGCCTAACCTTCCCGTAGTTCCATAGGCACCACCTTGTCCTTACCTTGGCATGACAACCTCGCCTCGGTCCCGTCGTCGTTAGGGGTCACGGTGATGCACCGGTCCTTTTTGTGTATCTCGAACGGCTTGGTATCGCGTCGGTACACAAAGTCGATACCTTGGAATGGGTCTGCCACCGGTGCCCTTTGTCTGATGGCTTTCCTGCGCTGGTTCTTGGGAAGCGGGAGCTGCTCTCGGGTTTCCTGTAGTCTGGGGGTCTGGATGTCGGGCATCATTGTTGGTTTCTCTTTCGGTGGGTAGAGTCGGTGATTTTTCCGGGACCAATATTCGGATGCCGGATCGTTCAAAATTTCACGATTGCACAGGTGGGGACTTTCGGCCAGTGCTTTCTGGTACTCGTCCCAAAGAAAGTTCGCACTGTCCCTCACTGATTGAACATGCACCATCTGAACTTTGGATACTGGCGGAGGTCGGATGAGCACGGCTGGTGGATGCACGGGCTTGCGGCTCACACGGCGAATAGTAGTTTTGCTAGCTGGTTCGGCCTTTGTCAACTGTACGACGACCGGACGGACTCCAGGATGTGGTCGACGGGGTTGCCCTGGTTGTCTCTTACAGGGAGGGTACGGAGAGACGGGCCGTGGTCTTTTGGCCGTGGATGTCGAACGTTCAGTTCTAAAAGCCGGCATCGATAAGTCTTTTATGTTTTTCGTCTCCGGTAGTCGTTGCACACAATTCATTTTGCTAGTCTTTACACAAGGTCTTTGCCTTACTACAGTTGGTGCTCGACTGAGGTCTTCTTTATTCGAAATCGCTGGTTCAATATCGGCTGAGTTATTGTTAGTATCTGTAAGACATGATATTTTTGCTGGTGCGGCTCCTTTCGGACCTCGTATGCATGCTTGATTTGTAGCAGCTGTGGGCATAGCAAGTTTGCGGCCTCCTAGCTCTAGCGTGCATCCTGCCTCTCCTAAAAGGTCCATACCTAATATGGCGTCTTCTGCCAAGGTGGGTAGGAAAATAGTTTCTCCCTGCACTATTTTACCATTTAAATTTAGAGACAGGACGTAATGCTCGGACGGTACGACTGTTCGACCGTCAGCAAATTCAACGGCATGCGGCTGGTCTCTTCTAGCTGCTCCGAGTCGGCGGCATTCTTCCCGTACGCCAGGGCCGATAAAAGATCGCGAAGAACCGGTGTCAACTAAGGCATAATAAACTCGTTCGCCAGCCTCGATAGGCACGAACGGTCGGGGGTCGGTTGGACTGGTTGAGCCAGGTTGGCGGATAACGGCGTTGGAACTGCGGTGACAAGTGCAATCTTTGGTGAGGCGACCGTCTTCCCCACAGAAAGAGCAGAACAACCTGAAGGGGCGTCGGCAGTCTTTTTTATTGTGCCCTCTCTGCTTACATTGCCAACAATGAGTGTTTCGGTCGTACGGGACGGTTGGTTGTTGTGCTGGTGTTCGAGGCATGACGGCTTGGCGATAGAAGGCGGGTGAAGGCGACTGTACTTGCAGTCGAGGAACAGGTGCGGTCGGGTACTGGTATTGTTGATGACTTGAGGCAGGACGAAAGTTTCGATCTTCTTGACGCACGAACTCGTATTCCTCCGCAAGATCCATTAATTCATCCAAAGTCGTGAATTCAATACGCTTGATGTAGAGTCGGTACTCTGGTCGTAGCCCGTCATAGATGCGGTCTACGTTATCCTCGATAGTCATGCGCGGATGCTGCCGAATCAAATATTGAGAGGACCGTACGTAGTCCTTTGCTTTTTCCTTGGGGCCTTGTTTTTTGCGCATTATCTCGTCTTCGAGCTTATGGAAATACCGCGCTGGCAAAAAATGACGTAGAAAGGCCTGGCGAAACGCTGCCCAAGTGGTTAAGTCGTCTCGATTGATCCTGAACCATTCTAGAGCCGTGCTTCGGAAAATTTCGGGAAGTGTCCGGAGCATGCCGTTTAATGGTATCTCGTAACACGCTGCCAGGTCCTCGATTCTCTCCAAGAATTCTAAAGGTTTCCCGGAGCCGTCGAAACGGAATCCCCACTTGCGCACCGTATTCATTAATTCGGCTTCGAAACTGCGTCCGAAACGGCCAGGTGGCGGATATGGGGCGGCGGACTGATATGCATGAGGACCGTCGTGTGGCTCGACTTGCGGAGGGGCGGAAACTGCTCGTTCGGATCTAGCGGGGGGACAGTAATTTGCTGTTCGAGCAGAAATGGGTGCGGGCATGGCTGGTGTCTGGAACACTGGTACCTGAAGTCTGCTTTGGAACACTTTCTGCTGCTTGTGTTCCGACGTGGACGGCTGTATATGCGATCCAGTAGCATGGGCTTCCTCGTCCGAAGGATCGGCGTTGTTCCTCACTTCTACCTTGTCTTCCCACTCGGCGCACAGATTCTGTGTTGAGCGGTGCGTACGGGCTTCTTTTAGGTGGCGACTCAGGCGTTGGCGTAACTCCTGAACCGTTCCACTAGTGTCTTGTCCACGCTGGGACAGCGTCTCTATTAATTCGTTTTTTTTCAGGAAATAGATGAATCCTAAGTTCTGGTATGGATTCGAATTCTCCTCTAATCCCTGGGCATCTTCTTCAGGTACTTGGTCGGTCTCGGTAGGCATCTTGGAAGCTGGTCGGTCACGTTTCGGTGTCGGTCGGTGGACTCTGCGTCAGTTCCTGGACAGGTACGGCGGACGGTTGAACTTTCTGCAGGTCCCTGCTCGGGCGCCAAATTTGTGATGCTTCTTTTTCGAGGCTGGGGTAGGACTCAGGGTGTCCAGGGTCTACCCAAGGAAGCGTCGTAAGACTTGGGGGCTTCGGCGGTCCAACTTCTCCAGATGAATAAAACGAAGAGACGATCGGGTAATTTCTTAAGTAATTCTAGGTTTATTGTTTTCACTTGTATCTCAAAATATAAATATAATTTCTATTTATTATAAAAAAATGGTTATTAACAATTCGATGTTTAAATCTGGCTTCTGGTACCGGGCTTCGGAACGTCAGGTCGTCTTGGGGGCGTAGTGCTGTTTCCCTGGGGGGCGGGATGCTGCGGTTGCGGTGTCCTTTTAGGTGGTGATGATAACTGCTTAGGTGGCGCTGCGTTAGGCAGGGCACTCTGTCGGCGGCCGCGGATTTCGAGGCAAAGGTCTGCGTTGCGTGGAAGGCAGAACGATCTATCGGCGGCGGCGGACTGCGTAGCAAGCGCCTGCGTAGTGTAAAACGGCAGAGCAATTTATCGGCGTTGGCGGACTTCGTAGAAAGTGTATGCGTTTGTTTTAAGGCAAAACACTTTGTCGGCGGCAGCGGATTTCGAGGCAAAAGTCTGCGGTTGCGGGTATTATCGGTAACACGGTTGACGTCTCGAGGAGGCTAAATGACAAGGAGAGTATACAACGGCGGTAAAAACACCACTGCGATGTAACTTCCTATACGACGGACCTAAATGACGAGGAGAGTATACAACGGCGGTAAAAACACCACTGCGATGTAACTTCCCACGGCGGAGCTAAATGATGAGGAGAGTATACAACGGCGGTAAAGACACCACTGCGATGTAACTTCCTACGGCGGAGCTAAATGATGAGGAGAGTATACAACGGCGGTAAAAACACCACTGCGATGTAACTTCCCATACGACGGACCTAAATGACGAGGAGAGTATACAACGGCGGTAAAAACACCACTGCGATGTAACTTCCCACGGCGGAGCTAAATGATAAGGAGAGTATACAACGGCGGTAAAAACACCACTGCGATGTAACTTCCCACGGCGGAGCTAAATGATAAGGAGAGTATACAACGGCGGTACAAACACCACTGCGATGTAACTTCCTACGGCGGAGCTAAATGATAAGGAGAGTATACAACGGCGGTACAAACACCACTGCGATGTAACTTCCTACGGCGGAGCTAAATGATAAGGAGAGTATACAACGGCGGTACAAACACCACTGCGATGTAACTTCCTATACGGTGGAGACTAAGATCAGTCAAAACCAGGAAGAGTATCTTCCACAAGGAAGGAGAACTGAGTTACTATACGTTAGAGGCACTGAGACCCGTATATCTTTTTCTCGAATTCAAATAAACGAACTAAACAAGAAGGAAAGTACACACGGCGGTTACACACCACTGCAATGCGACTTCCTATACGGCGGAGACTAACAATAGTCAAGATCAGGAAGAGTATCTTCCACAGGAAAGGAGAAATAAGCAACTATACGTTAAAAGTACTAAGACCCGTATATCTTCTTCTCTGATTATTGCAAATATTTTACCTCTATTCATAGATTTTCCTGATGCAAGGAAATGTGAATTGTAAGGCAATGACAACATTGCATACAAAAATGGGTCGACCATTGCCAATGCATTTCCCCATACGGAGATACACACAAACTAAGTAATACATGCTATTTGGCCTTGAAATACATTTTCATTGCACGATTTGGTTGCGTATGACTATTTTAATAGTAAAAGAACGACACATACAGTGTTTAGATATGATGTTCTGGGAAAATTGTGACGCTTCGTCACAAAACTTATATTCTGTGTAATCCTATTGAACTTTTCAAAGGATGCCATTCTAAAAATGCATTATAAACGAAGAAGAAAGCGATACAATTTCCGCCTAAGCTATACACTACTTTCTTTATCCTTTCTTCGAAAGCACTGCGAGGATACCTTTATATGTGTTTTGTGGCTTGTAAGTGGTATTGTATTATCTATCGACTAACATGATATCGAACACGATAGTAACATGTGAACACGTCACTAAGAAATACTAAATGGATTCTCTAAAGCAAAAGTAGCTACACTATACCTACACTTACACGCCTAACTGTCACCCGTCGGCGAAATTAGGATTCTTAATTAAGTTGTTCGCAGTACATAAACTCCCATGAGATGGAAGCCATGTTGGAAACAACGACGCCGACGTTGTTTCAAGGAGCCCCCGAACATGGCATCGAAAGAAGAAAATCACAGGAGGCAAGTGCATGTGTAAGAAACTTGTCCATCCCACCCACTCGCACCATCACCGTCGTTGTTTCCCAGATGATGGAAAACTTTTATCTCTAATTTTCTATTTCCACTTTTAGTTTTGCAAAGTACTCGCAATGAAGCACATACATACACACACACACTTACAAAGGGTCGGAGATAAAGTGCAGAGGGTAACAAAGTGCTATATCATCATGCGATTTGCGTTGTTTTAAGTACGTAGCACTGGGGCAAAGTTTTTGACAAGATTCAAAGATTCCATTACCACCGCTTCCAGTTAAAAGTTTTAGCCTGTGGAACATCAGCCTGGCAAGTATAGGTACACACACACACTAACTTACCTAACATTCACCATTCAGGTAAGATTTACATTTCGGAAGTAGCATAAACTAATTTGTCCCAATTTGCATCATTTCGCTGTCATTTGCGCAGATATCGCCCAAGTGCTTGTGGATTACCGGCAGTGTCAAAAGAGTCCACCTTTGCTATACCCCCTGTGAATGTCTACCGTCGCATTCGTGAGAATTTCACCATTGTGGGAGTTTTAGAGAGAAGAAAGTTTTGTTAAGAGGAATAGTGCGTCAGATTTATTTGGTCGTGGTCTTAGTTCGAATTGCAATGTCAAACAAATTCTGTCGCAGATTTTGTACAGTTGCAGAAACGAAGTGTCTCAAAACTCTTTTCTGAAAGGGTAGGCACACTTAAAAAAGAGACTCCTCACAACTTCGGCATAGTCTTGAAGAACTCAGTCGGAAGAGTCATATACAATTAGTTAGTGTGGTAAATGAGTCTACCAAAATTTGACCCTAGCTTCTTTACTTGACTAGGTTAAATACACAGAATTTATATGTTTTGAATGTGAACTTAAATTGCCTCATGAGCAGTTCCAAGAAAAGTCGCATCAAAAACTTCTTCGAAATGAAATTGTTCACAGGGACAGTTAGCTATGTGCTACTTTTTTCTGTTAAACCACAACCAAAAATAGAAACATGGTCAGTGACACTGACAACGTGGCGAAATTCTTTTAAATTAACTTCCAACCCGAGCGATAGGAGGTTCCACCTAAGATAACTCATCTTGACAAGAGCATCGTGCTATGGTCTTGGCTTGGTGGTTGGTTTGTTTTTCTTCTGGCCAGGATCTGGTGCACGCATTTGTCATTCTCTTTTAGAACGTTCTTAGCAAACAACGTGGAATGAGACTACGATGCTACTCGTCGTATATGTAAAGTCTGGGTATAAGGCAAAAGTTTGTCTTTTTGAAATTCGATTGCCACAATTCCTCATCTTATGGGGGCTTAGAACGCCAAGGATCTACGGTGTGAATATTTTTGTGGCGGCTACACCTGTTTGAATATGATTTTCTCATGCTAACACACCATCATGTACCTATGAGAGTAAAGAAGGCGGAGGAACCTTCTTTAAATTAATACAAAGCGAAGGATAAAGTTTGCTTTTAATTTGCGGCTGGGTGTTCTTCGACAATGTCGTTGTTCTTCTATATCTTGGTTTAAGGAGCGAAGGCAGCCACCACTTTGGTAGAAGGTATTAGTAACATTTGTTCAAAAAGCCGCTTTTTCAGCAGATTGGGCGGTGAAAGTGGCTCAAGGAAGAGAGTGTGGTGAAATGTTTTTCTTGCGGTAAGTTGTGTAGCTGGGAAGTAGCCATAATCTGTGTGAAGCAAGTAGTAAGTATATAGAAACACAAAGTTTCGAAAGGAAGAAGAAAGTCTCTGGCACATTGTTTCAATATTTGCGTCAGCAGTTATCTATAAGTCGGGCTGCATGGTCCTCGTAAAGCTCTTATAATTGGAAAGAGGATTTTATGGAAATTCGAATTAAGCAATTTTTTTTTGTTGAAGAACTTGTCAGGAAGAATGACAATCTCAGGGATATTTACTTTTTGATCGAAGATTGTGGGAGTAAGTAAAGTAGCTTTAAAGTCTTTCTGAGTATAGCTTTATGTTTTCTCTTGTGTGTGTGGAAAAAATGAGACCCAATTTACACCTTAAGCACATTTTGTTAAGTTTCTATTTGGATTTGACTCGAAAAGAAGCCACGTCACTTTACTCGAAGACCTGAGATGAAGCCTAAGCAATATGAAGTGAGAGCTTGGATACGTTGCGTTTGTTTTGAAAAGGTTTAACATCTTAGTCAGATAGGATAAATGAAATCGTAAAATCAGAATTCAGGCTCTAAACTCTTCTCATTAATTTTTGAAAAGGAAATGTCTATGGCTAAATTGTTTATAGCATGCTCAGAAACGGCCCAAATATTTTGAGTTTTCGCACGAACACCTTAGTTATGCTCACATCATTAACACTTTCTTTCAATCAAAATCAACTTATAGTGTTCAAATTAAAACATTTTAATCGCGTAGGGCCTGTTAAATAGTCAAGAGTAGGAAAACCGAAAACTCCAGTTCTAATAGAAACTTTGTCGTTGTCGCTGGTGTCCCTCTGCATGGGGAGGTGGTAGGGGGTAGCATTAGCCACGGAAATATGATCACCCAGGGTCAGCGTAGAAGTTGGTGGCTTCGTCGTTGGCTGGTATTATTTCTTCGTCCAAGTATTCATCACGCTTAGGTATCTTGGCTCGGGTTGTTGGTCCTCATTGGTCATTCCAATCGAATCCAAGCACCTCGATTAAGTTGATGCCTAGATATTTCGCGTTCAGTTGGGCAGTCTGTCTAGTTCCATCGGGTAGCGATAGTTGCTCTACATCTTCCAGCAGTACGGCAGCCTCTATAGACTCCAGGCCTTTTGAAGCAGACGAGTTCTGATTTGCCTGAGTTCACCCGTATACCCCACTTACTATTATAATAGGCATATAGTGTGTGGATGTGAGTTTCCACTGTCCGGGCAGCTATGGATGGCTACAAAGATGTGCAGAATGTAAGAGAGTCGTCAGCGTAGAGCAAGTTTTTGCAGTCCCTTGTGGAATGCCTCTAGTCTCGATCGTTGAGCAACTCCTGCTCTGATGCTTTTGGTGCCTGATTTTGCGCTTTCGACTTGAACGAAGAAGAAAAAAAAATATTTTTTTTATTAGCGCAGCTAAAAAATTTTGTAGGTGGAGTTTATGGATGAGAGCCTCAATCCATATGCTGTCGAATGCTTTTCGACATCCAAAAAGCTGCGGTGACATCTTTGTGTAATTTCATCAAAGAATGTAGGGTTGAATGCTTTTCCTGGAAGCCAAACTGCATGTCTGGGATGATGTTATTTTCCCTGCAGAACTTCTCAACTTCTCAAGTATTAATTTATTTAGGTTGTTCAGTAGGGAGATATGCCTGTATCAGATTCACCACTATCTTGGCCGTTTTCCATTTCGATGGAAAGTAGCTGTTGTTGACGCAATTACTCATTATGATGGCCAGGAAGATCACCACTGTCTGTAGGAGCCTCTTCAAGACGAAATTAGAAACACCATCTGATCCTGTTGACTTCTTGGGCAATTTCTTCCGGAGTGCACAGGTTTCGACAGTTGACTGGGTCACTCGACAGATTGGCGTTGCGGAAAATGGTTTCATCAGTGTTGGGCCCATGGGACATGGGAGTTGGATGGATGTTTCGATTTCGTTCAGAAAGTCAGCGTCATCGGTTGGTTTGGGCACAAAGTTGTCTTGAAAGTATTTTGCTAACGCTTCCGCTTTCTCCTGATTGGTTTAAGCATCTTCTTCGTTGGTTGTGATGACTTCCGGGATTGAATTCTTACAACCAGCTATCCTGTTGATTTTTTTGAACACAGGATTTATATCTTCTAGCCTCTTCTGGAGTTGAGCATCATTGTAGTGACGGATCGCATTTCAGAACATTATATTGACTTGCTGAAGCCAGCCCCAAACAGTTCGGGAGCTGACATTGGTCGTGTTGAGTTCCCTTTGGTGGATTCGCTGTAGCCTCTTACGGAGTATTTGCCTGTGCTTGTACAGGTTGTTCAAGTAGTCAGGTAGATGCTGGTATCTGTCACTACTCTTCTTCGGTTTTGCAAAAATGGTTGATTGTTTCGTTTCGGCGGCGTACCCCACAGGCGCATCACTAGTGTGAAGCAGAAAAGTAGGAGAGTTGTGATCGCTTCAAGATCACTACTCGTAACGCCGGAAATGGAAAGAAGAAGGTTGATTATTTCGTTTCCATTGTAATTTTTTTTTTTTTTTTGGAAAACTTGCTCATTCACTTTTACCTTATAAATATTACATTTTCAGTTTAATGGAATAGATCAGGTTCGTAGATGTCATTACCACAAATTTCAGTAAGTCTTTCGACAAAATCTCTCACACTTTAATTTTCTTTAAACTTTCCTTCCTCGGATTCAGCCCTATCCTACTCAAATGGATCTCTTCATATCTAGATAACCGCCAATATAGAGTTCTTTTCTATTCTACTCTTCCAGTTCTTTTTGTGGCTACCTTCGGTGTGCCCCAAGGCATCCAACTTGGACCCGTCTTTTTCATCCTTGCCATTAATCATGTCGAAAAGATCCAATAGTCTTCTATCTCACTTTACGTGGATGACGCAAAAATTTTCAAAATCATCTCCTTTGATCGATATTCTCTCCAGCTTCTAATGGCCTTGATTCATTCGTCACTTGATGTTCTAAAAACTTCCTTGAATTAAACGTTGCCAAATGCAATAACTTTTCTCGTAAATCAAATAAACTTCTCCCCAGGTCCTATCATCTTCAGAACCTTCTCATAAACCGTCCGAGAATTAGGTGTTCTCTGCGACGGCGAATTAAGTTTTCGGTCTCATATTGACGAATCAATATCAAGAGCTGATTCCGCCTATGGTTTTATCAGTAGATGGTCCAAAGAGTTCCGCAACACCCTTGTAACCAAGCCTTCTATATTGCTTATGATCGCCCCCACCTTGAGTATGCATTGCAAGTATGGTCTCCATATCAAGTGGTTCACATTTTAAGGATCGAAAGTGTTCAACTTCGTTTTCTTTTCTTTGCCATTCGGGATCTCTATTCTCTACGACGGACGTTAGAAACTTTCTCTCTCTGCCTCCTTACCGCGAACGTCTCTTAATTAATCATCAATCTCCACTCATTAGTGTCTGTCTCTCTTTCTGTTTCTTGCTTACTCTCTCTCTCTCTCTCTCTCTCTCTCTCTCTCTCTCTCTCTCTCTCTCTCCCTCTCTCTCGCTCTCCTGATCTTCCTCTTGTTGTCTCTCTCTCTCTCCCTCTCTCTCTCTCTCTCTTTCTATCTCTCTCTTCCTCTCTCGAATGTTATTGAAAAGTAGGTAACTATATTAATATGTCTTGATCTAATACAATATAATTTAATTGCTCTTGAGTTAACGTGGTAGGGAAAGAAAACTACCTACTCCAGTAATTATAAAACTATCAATGTATTGTAAAAAATGACAATTAAATTAAATTAATTAAATCGCTTTCATCAAAAAAGGCTTATTCAATTTCTTGTTGAAACCCCTTATTTATTCCATTATACTTCACCCGACATGGACGTGAGAAAAGCCTTCCACCGTCAAGTGAACAGCATTAAGTCCACATAAATCCGTTTTCGGCTATGTGTATAGACAAAGGGTCTTTTGGCCATTGCCTATAACATCTTTAAACGATTTACGTAGCACACCCAAGGGTGAATTTTCCTGTCACATTCGAGTAATTAAAATTAAAATTAATCCTTTTCCTCTGCCTTTCTGGCGCACACTAATTCTTCTCAAATGGCATTCAGCGTTCAACATTTAAATTCGAGTTTTCGGTTTCCATCCTGAAAGTGACAGATGCAATTCACAAGATCTAAGGATTATCACCCACCCCCACCCGCCACGAGAAACTGATGCTTCCAACTATAATTCAGTGTAAAACACACAAACACAACGCATCTCTACAAATACGAATGCTCCTCAAAAAGAAGTAAAGCAAAGCAAATGGTTCCCCTCTCATTATGCGTGCGTTAAAGAAGAAATTAAAATTACATTGAAAGGGAATAACGCATAAATCGGATTAAAAATTGTTTAATCAAAATAATAAAGAAGACACTTAAGATGTCGCATGGGATTAGTTTGATGGAAGTGGCTTGGATGTTCCCATCCCTTTTATTCCAGAAGCTGTTTTTCTTTTCATTTTCTTTTTTTTTATTGCTTAGCTCGGTGTTCTTTTCCTTCTGCGACTATATTGCTGCTGTTGCTGTGCATCATCATAAGCACATCGTATGAAATAAATCACTCACATGAGACGGACGAAGATGACAGTAGTTGGTGCGGCAAGCGGAAATGCTCGAAATTATTCGAAGGCCAACGCTGCCGCTGCTGGCTGGCTGGAGCGCAAAGAGAAGGAGACATCAACGAGATGTTGTCGTCGACGACATTGGGTCGTTTGAAGATGCGTTGAAACAAATGCTGGAATTAATTCCTCACGGGACTTTAATGACTTTATAGCATATCTTTGTCATATTGTTTGAGATAAGACCAGCAGATTGCTGAGATAATATGTACTTAGTTCGTTTTGAAAACATTTCAAGAGCTGGTAGGTATCTATCTACTCCTTGCTTCTGGGTTGGACGGGATGGTGAGTAAGTTTTCAGCATATTGCAATTTGTGTAATTAAATGGATTGTGTGCAAGGGGACTTTCTGCAAGTTTTGTGGAGCAAAAATATTATTATCTGTGGGGACAGGACTAAAAATAAAGCAGTTTATGAGGAAGTGTGGATATTCCTTAGTTCAGAGCAACTGAAATCAGGGTTTGGTGTTTCTGCTCTGAAACTATTTACTGTTGTGGTTAGTTATAGTTGATTGAAGGGCATTTTAGGAATGCGGATGTAGGATTGAACTGTTGACACTTCTCATTCTTTGATTTGGGACTCATCAAACAGTATAGACCCTAAAACTGTTGAAAATATTATCATTTTATGTTAATTTACTTTACATTTTATTTAAGCAGTTTTAATTTTGATCAGGTTTTTATGTTTTTATACTCAGCTTAAATATTTTTGTTTTTCTTTTTATTCTAATCAAATGTTTTCTCATTATTAGTTTCATCAAATAAACTTTAATCAATTAACTTCTTTAATATAAAAATAATAGGTTATGGGCCTAGTCGCGAGTATTGATTAATTGTTTTATTTTGAATCGAATTTTCATTAATAATAAGAATTGCTAAGAATTCATTAATCGTGAAATATGGATTTAGCAAAACATATAAGACCTCTGGCTGGTGAATCAGATTGGCCTATTTGGAGAAGGAAAATTCGAGACTTGTTGGACTATCATGAAGGAGCTTTAGATGCTATTGATGGGATTTTGAAGAAGCCAGAACCTTTAGAAGGGACTCCCAAGCCTGAAGAAATTAGTCAACACAAAGAAACAAGCAATTTATACAGAAAAGCAAGCAGCTATGCCAAATCAATGATAACAAGTTCGGTTACCGATGCAGTATACCAGAAGATAATGGACAAGGAAACTGCACATGATACATGGAATGCTTTAAGACAACAGTTTGAGGCAACTTCTAAAGACCAATTGTTCAAGATATGCACGGATCTTTTTGCATTTAATTGGAATGTTACTCAAGATGTTTCAACACATATTGCGAAGCTGCGAAGTTTGTGGAACGAACTTAACAATGGTCTGAAAGCTAAAAATGAAAGGGCATTACCAGAACTATTACTAGTATGCAAAGTCTTGCATATTTTACCAAGTACATTTGAAACTTTCAAATCAAGCTGGATGTTACTTACGAAAGATGAAGATAAAACATTTGACGAACTAGCTATGCAACTTTGTATGTACGAAAGAAATTTCAAAAGTAAAGAAGATAACGACAATGTTAGTCAAGAGACACTAGTTGTAAAATTCGACAAAAGAAAGCCAGTTGCACGACCAAAATCAAGGGAAACCTGGAACAAAAGAGAAGACGTTTGCAATTTTTGTAAGAAGAAGGGACATTGGTTTCGAGACTGCAGAAAATGGATTGCTGAAGGTAAACCAACAAAAGGCAATGTTTCAAGCAGTAGCCAAGAGAATTCATTGAACAAAAACGCATCTTTAGTGTCTATCTGCAATGAGATGTATGCAACCGAAGTAAATTCAATTGACTGGTGGATTGATAATGGAGCAACAAGGCATGTTACCAACTGTACCGACTGGTTTGTGGATTTTGAGGAGTTTGAATGTCCTTGCAGGATTCAAGCAGCAGGAAAAGAAACATTGAGCGCTATTGGCAAAGGAACAATAATAGTGGAATCAACTTACAATAGAAAACAAGTGACACTAAATGATGTTTGGTATTTTCCAACAATTTCGAGAAATCTTTTTTCTGTTTTGGCTGCTCAGGACAAAAACCGAAATAGTATTTTCAAGTCCTCAGCAACAAAGTGCTGGTTAAGAATAAAAAACGAAACGGTTATATGCGGAAGTCGACAAATAAACGGATCGCTATACAAGGCAGCAATAAGACCAATCGTTTCGAAAGTGAAGCCTCGCATGGAATTCAATGTAGCTGTTGGAGATGAAACAACGCTGCAGCTTTATCATGAACGATGGGGTCACCAAGATAAAGCACATGTTAAGCAGAAGCTGGAAAAAGAGTTGGACATAAAAGTTAAAATGAACAACAACTTGTGTGAACCGTGTATCTATGGCAAAGCTCACAGATTACCGTTCGGAACAAGAAGAAAAGCGACAACGCCAGGAGAGTTGATGTCAACGGACGTTTGTGGTCCATTTAGCAACTCTTTTAAGAACAAAAAGTATCTGGTTGTGTTCAAGGATAGCTTCTCTAAGTTTCGTTACGGGTTTGCAATAGAACACAAATCAGATGTCAAGAATGTATTGAAGGAAGTTATTGCACACGCGAAGATATGTGGTCACTCCATCAAAGAGCTACTGAGTGACAATGGTGGTGAATTTGACAACGCAGAAGTCAAACAGATTCTTCGAACAAATGGTATCACACAGAGACTTACAGCGCCTTATACACCTGAACAGAATGGCGGTAGTGAACGTGAAAACCGAACTCTTGTAGAGATGGCAAGAACTTTGAAGTATTCAAGCACCAAAGTTAATTATCCGGAAGCAATTTGGGCGGAGCTTGTAAATACTGCGGCTTACATACTTAATAGAACTGGAAAGTCTTCAGTAGATGGTGTAAGTCCGTACGAATTGTGGATTGGTAAAAAACCAGGAATCAAGCATTTGAAAATAATTGGATCAACTTGCTTCACTCATATTCCAATCCAGAAGAGGAAGAAAATGGATAGAAAAGCAATTAAAGGCTACCTCGTTGGATATGATGGTGATGAACGGTACAGAATATTCATCCAAGAAGAAAATAAAGTTATCGTTTCAAGAGACGTTAAGTTTCAGGAAAGTTCAATTGCATGTGAAAAACCTGTTAAACTACCTCTTCGAGACATTGAATCCACAAGAACAGAACAAGAGAATTCAGAAGGTACCATGCATTTGGACGAGTACGAAGCAGAGGAAGACATGAACTCTAAAAATGAAGAAGCCGAAATTCCGCTACAAGAACGAAAAGAATTAAGAGATCGGTCAACATTGAGCAAACCTCAGCGTCTTGAGGATTATGTAATGGCAGCGATAGCAGATTTTGAGAACTCTTCATCGAATCCTGCATCTTTTCAAGAGGCAATAAATAGTAAAGAAAATACAGAGTGGAGAAAAGCCATGGAAAAAGAAGTCGCTTCATTGAAAGAAAACAAAACTTGGAAATTGACATTTTTACCAAGAGGAGCGAAAGCAATTCCTTGCAAATGGGTTTATTGCTTGAAAAAGAATCCAGATGGCAGTATCGATAAATATAAAGCAAGACTTGTGGCCAAAGGATTCAGTCAACGTGAAGGTATTGATTATAGCCAAACTTTTAGTCCAGTAGCAAAATTAGGAACAATTAGATCAGTGCTTAGTATTGCTGCAAGCAAGCAAATGCATCTGATACAATTTGATGTTTCTACAGCATTTTTATATGGTGATTTGGAAGAAATTTTCTATATGAAGCAGCCTGAAGGATATGACGATGGTACAGATAAAGTGTGTCAGCTGAAGAAAAGTTTGTATGGACTTAAGCAATCATCTAGATGGAACAAGCGTTTCGGGAGTTTCATTTCCAAACTAGGATTTCGAGCTAGTGATGCTGATCCTTGTTTATATATGAGGGAAAGAAAGTCGTACTTGTTCTGTATGTGGATGATGGATTAGTAGGATCCACTGACCGTTACGAGTTAGATGAATTCATAGCGGAGCTGAGAAATGAGTTCAAGATTGTTTCAAAAGAAGCGTCGTTCTTTTTGGGAATAGAGATAGAACGAAAAGAAAACGGAATCAAAATATGTCAACAAGCTCATGCAAGAAAAATTCTTGAACGTTTTCAATTTGCAGAATGCAAACCAATCTCAACTCCTATGATAAGGAATGGTGAAACTCCAAGACAAGGGAAAGAAGAAATCCAGAGTCATAACTTCCCATATAGACAGGCTGTAGGTGCAATTATGTATTTGATGCTAGGAACAAGACCAGACCTGGCTTACAGCATATGATTTCTATCAAGATCTTTGGAGAATCCAACTACCGAAGATGTCACTCGAGTCAAGAGAGTATTTCGGTATATTGCTGGTACTATAAACATTGGAATCGAGTATAGACAAAATATCAAAAGAGGTATTTTAGAATGTTTTAGTGATGCAGATTTCGGTGGATGTAAAAGCACTGGGCGATCCACTTCTGGTGTAGTCATCACTTATGCAGGTGGAGCTATTTCTTGGATAAGTCAAAGACAAGCGATGGTTGCAACTTCGACAACTGAAGCTGAGATTGTAGCAGCTAATGAAGCAGCTAAGGAAATAATTTGGTTGCGCAGATTATTTAAGGGAATTATTCCAATGAAACAAACTCCCATTCTTCAAGTGGATAATTCTGCAGCAATTAGGCTCGCACAAAATCTGGGATTTCACAAAAGAACAAAACATATTTCAACAAAACATTTCTTCATCAGAGAGAAAGTTACGGAAGGAAGACTTGAAATACAACAAGTTTCAACTGAAAAGCAAGTGGCTGATATAATGACGAAACCACTTCCTTGTCCAAGATTAAAACTTTTGTCCAGAGAAATGGGGCTTACTTAAATATGTAAAGAACCAATTAACAAGGGAAAGTGTTGAAAATATTATCATTTTATGTTAATTTACTTTACATTTTATTTAAGCAGTTTTAATTTTGATCAGGTTTTTATGTTTTTATACTCAGCTTAAATATTTTTGTTTTTCTTTTTATTCTAATCAAATGTTTTCTCATTATTAGTTTCATCAAATAAACTTTAATCAATTAACTTCTTTAATATAAAAATAATAAAAACTACCTTCGGAGCATTAGACCAACATGGTAGTTAATATAGAGTGTGTCAATGAATGAAAAAATCTGTTTTAGGCTATAAACGAAGTTCTCTTGGAACCAAATTTTTCAAAAACGCGTTATAGGCAGTAGATGAGAAGCATTTGTGGCTCGTAACTTTTTACTTCTACATCATGTACTACGAATAACCGACGCCTTTGAATTTATTGTGCGTTGTTTCAACAACCTACTGAAGCCATACAATTGGTGTTGATTTTTCTTCGTTCTGATGGATGTCGTAAAAAAATTTTTTTTTTCTTATTTACTTTTGAAGAAATTCTTTGTAAAGAAGTATCCATACTTCCCCGTGTGTCGGACTCTCCAATGTGTACTAAGCTTGGCATACCGACTAAAACTGCAAAACTTTCTCGCTGATCTTCCCCTTGGGACCACTTGCGCATTTCTTCGAGGGGGGATCCGTGTATAGGTGGCAGGTTCTAGTTCCTCAACTACCTCTTCTTATTTCTTTCTTTTCAGGATCTGCGTCAGATACATGCTAATTCGCCTCCAACTCTCCTCGTTTCTCAGCATCTCCTGGATGATGTTATTCGGGCTGAGCTCTCCGATAATTCTATTCATTTCCTGACGGGAAGATTCCCATCTACTATACTGGAACATTGTATGATAAGCGTCGTCTGTAAGCGAATCTCCGTATTGGCACGAAGGGCTTCTTCTTTTTCCAATTTTGTGCAGGAAAGTGTTGAAATACCCGTGTCCGATGAGGAACTGTGTGACGTAGTAGTCCACTTCACCGTGTTTCCGGTTATTCTATTCGCTTATGTCTCCGATCAGCCTAGCAGTCCAGCGTCCTCTGTTTTCCAACTCCCAGCGTTCTTGCCACTTCTGCTGTGTGATCGCTTTCCCTTCCGTGTTCGTCGCTTCCACCCCAATCTCTGCTTTGTTTTCATGTATGTATCATCTTTGTGTTGCGAAGAGGACTTTCTCTGTGCACTTTCGGTGTCCCTTGCAATTATCACCGCAGCAACGTTGTCAGCGTATCCAGCTAGAAAGCAGTCTTCGGGCATTTCTATACAAAGAATGTCATCGTAGGAACATCTCCTACGATGAGAGGTCTGGTCCAATGATGGATCCCTGTACTGCTCCAGCTGTGATATCATTTCGTATTATTCTTTCAGTGGTTTGTTAGATAAGTTCTCGTTCTTTGAGATAATCTCTTATCATCCATAAAACATACTCCGGAATTTGGAATCTTCTTTCAAGTTCATCAATCATGTTGAGCATATTCGACAGCCCTTACTACTTCTTCTATTGCTCCTATTGTAGAGCGCCCCTTCTTGAAGCCATAGGTATTGTCCTTTGACAAGTCTCCCATTCTTTGAATCGCGGCTTTAAATTGTGGTTCCAATAGCTTTTCTAGGAGCTTGCCTGCTGTGTCCAGAATTCACAGAGGCCTGTATGAAGATAAAGACTCCTAGTTTGCCTTATTTTTGCTGATAAGTACAAGCCGTAGCTTCTTCTAACATTTAGGGAAATTTCCTTCAGCTAGACAGCTGTTGTACATTTTAAAAGTAACTGGGGATTGTTTCAATGCTTCCGCCGGTATGCCATCTGGCCCGGGAGCTTTTTTGTTTTTCAGCGCGTTAGATTCAATTCTGAGTTCTTCGTCGTTGAACGGTGGTATTTCTTGTTGCTGCAGCCTAGGGGTAACGGGTTGCCTGATGGGATGTGTGGGGAACAGTGTGTCCACAATTTGATTCATCTCTTCTGGGCTAAAATCTTCTACGGGCTTTTGAACAACAAACTTTTTCATAACGATCTCATAAACATGTACAGCGTTTGGAATACATATGCGTGTTAATCTTATATCCCACCAAGAGCGACGGGTCGGAAAAGCCAAACATTTGGTATAGCTTCGTTCATGTAACAGCCGTTGCGCCAAATTTGTCTATGGACTCATGCTTAATTCAGCCCAGACTGAAAATATGGAATTTGTTGAGGGACTGAAACTCGACCACACAATCCTTTAAAGAGAGGGCAGGGTAAGAAATCGGAAAAATGAAGCTATGTCGCTATACGAAATCGAAATTCTTCTAGGAACGAAGTTCTTTTTTTAGGGGTAAGTCCAGAAAATAAACAAAGAATTTTGTCTTGCCTTTGTGGTTCGAATCCACTCACTACCATATCATGCTACAGGTAACCTACCCGTTGAATATAAAATGCACATAAATACTCAAGCCATACAATTAGTGTCGATTTTTTTCGTTCTCATAGATATCAGGATATCGATATCGATATCATGGAAACGACAGTGTACACAATTGGCTTTATAACGCTTTGTCGTTATGCGAAAGCGACAATAGACGAAGTGTTAGTATTTATCTTAAATTCCATTTTTAAAAGCTTCGTTGTGCCAAACGTTGCTCGGCCTAATATCGTGACACACATCAGTGGCAAGCTTGTACAACCCGTGCCAAAATGCCTCAAAAACAAGATAACAGTTCGTATTGCATTGTGAAATTAAAAATCATATATATATCATAAATCATATTCGTGACATCTCGGCCAATACAGAAGCATTCGAATCTCTCCCTGATGGCTTTTTAATGATTCGTCAGCGCACTATATCATTTCTCACTACTCTGCTCAGCGCTGAGTATTTTGACCAAGAAGGACCTCGTCGGCAGCGAGCGACCCGACACACTAAATCAACTCTGTGTCGTACGTCGGTCGCCCCCCGTCCACAGTCTACCACTTCATCCTCATCAAGTTCATGGGCAAAAATAAATAATGGACCAATTAAAAGTTTCGAGGACCCGTCCGTCCGTTGTGTATCTACTCCTCCTCCCCTATAAGAAACAAGAAAACACGACTTACAAAAAAATGTATCTCGCCGCACTGGAATTTGTAGCAAAGTGCAAGATGCCCTTCATTCACACCAAAAGCCAAAGTATGGTAGAAGCTCCTTCAATTCCAACTCTCGAAACTCCAACACAATCCACAACTCACTGTATCTACAGAGACAACATTTCATTGCGTGACACCGGTCCATTAGTTTTGCTCATGACTCTAGAATTTTTATCCTGAACTTGGTCGCTGTGCTGCTCCTGCTCTGCCGTTGCCAGTTGCCACTGCTGCCGCTTCCTCAATCTCGCGTTGTTGTTGATTTGCAAAAGTGTGTGTGTGTGTATTTTGTTTCTTGTTTGGGGAATTTTTGTGCAAAATGCTTTTTCGCGCGCGCATGAGTTCAGATTTTTATCAGGTGCAATCCGCAAGGTGATGGTGATGCTGCTGCTGCTGCTGCTTTTCCTCTTGCAACAGCTTCTGGTCCTGTCTGGATGCTGGATGGTGCTAGCTATGCACAGTGTAGGAGCACTGTTGATCTAGGTCTCTGAGCTCTGCGCGCAAAAGTTTGTTTGTTTTGTGTCGATCTGTGTTTGTCTTCGTTTTGCTTCCATTTCGGTGCGCGACTCTTAATGTTGTGCAAAATGAGATAAGTCATTGGCGTGAATTTTTTGTTGTTTGTTTTTTATATTCATTTTTGTTTCTGTTTCTGGTGTTGTTGTTCTTTTTTATTGGAACTTAACAGCAGGGATCCTTAATTAAAATTAATGCAAAACTCCTGAGTCATTTTATTTGCCTGCGCTTTGCTAGGGCTGATGGGAGTTTTAATTTAATTGCTGTGTTATTTGTGTTTGCTGGAGATGTGAGCAGAATCGCAACGTGGGAGATAACGACGACGCACTAGGATTTTCTTAGAATTCAATTTTAGAGTGTAGGAGCTTGGCATCAAGCAGGCAGTTATTTATGTGTGAGAAAGTAAGTTATTCGCGCTAGAAGACAAATTGACAAGTAGCCGAGTTAAGTGAATATAATGTCTATTGGGTGATTTGGGATTTGAGATTCTTTCTTGGAAAAGGGGTCGTCTATATGCAAATTAATATGACTTTTCATAGAACCACCCGCCAAAGGAGTGAAGAATACAAATGGGAGTCTCATTTCATTCGTTCAAAGCTTTTTCTAAAGCTTGTTGGTTTTTTGAGAGAGTCCCAATCCTTTTTATGTACTTAATGATTAGATTCTTTTTATTTTATCAGATTGCTCTGTATGAACGGCTCATATCATATTCATTGTTCTGGTGAAATGGGCAAATAGAGTTTTTTTCCAAAAAGGTATGCTGCGTATCGGCTATTGATAAGATTGTGCGTGAACTGGCAACACCTGATGTTATGAAATTGTTGAAAGTAACTACCCATAGCAAGGACATGTAACTGCGAGATGTGATCGTATCGGCTCATTCCATAAATATATCTAACTGTGTCATTTAATTCTACAAGCTGCTTGTAATGTAAGTGTGAGTCAAGTTTGCAATACACCGTAGAAGAGTAGTCAATAATAGGCAGTAACAGAGTTTCGACCAACCTTAGTGAAGCTTGCAGGCAACCAACGCTTTCGCACGCCGACATATGTCTGAAATAGTTAATATGGGTAACTGCAGAAAGAGTTCTGTTTATTTCAGAGCCAAGACTCATGACATCGTCAAGAAATTTGATTCGCCTATTATTTGAACCAACGGGAGTTTTTGCATTGATATTGTGCTGCTTCTTTGATATAAGAATAATTAAAGTTTTTTCAGGGTTCAGATTTAGGTAAAATAAAATTGGTCCTAATATACATAGAACCCTGAGGTAGCCCAGGTGAGCATATGTTGCTACAAAATCATGCGTTCTTTATTAGCCTTCTACAAAAAACATGGTACATTTTTCGTACTTACAGTCAATAATTTTATATGAAAATTATTAATTTTAAACAATAACAAAAAAATTTTTTGTTATTGTCGTGTTTTTTTGTCCTGGAGTTGACAATTTAATTAAAAATATAAATTCTAAAAAGAAAGAATTTCTTAATAGATTGTTGAAAGATCGTTAAGATCAACTTCAACTCCTATTTGCGTTTCGCCCAGTAAATATCTAACTGATGAGCCCATTGTCGTACCTGGGCGAAACGCCAATAGGAGTTCAGTTAAAAAAATTGCTGAAGAAGTGAAGGTTTTTATTTCTTCTAGAAGAGAAGCGAATTGTGTTTGAAAAAGTACTCTGCGGTCAACTGATTTTTTCATCGTGTGTGCCTAGGTGTGGTTGTAGCCGTTTTATTCATTTACATATTAACAATAATTTTGTTTGAATTTAGACAAATTCAAATCGAAACAATCAAAGAAAACTTTCTTACCACCCACCAGATATACAATCAAAGTAAAAACCAACAACCATGACTTCCACTGAGCTCAAAATCGGCCTCACCAACAGTGCCCGTCCATCAAGTCGCGTTTTGAAGCCACCAGGCGGTGGTCATACTAACATTTTTGGAGATGTCGACCCACAAGTCCCGAATGCACGTCCCAAGCACAATCAACAGAACTCGTCAAACATGAACGCGTGCATGAACTCCGAGGATCCCAATAAAATTGTTGAAAAAATTCGTGAAGAAGTCACAGTGAAACCGGTGGCAGTGGAAAAGACCGCTCCAGAGGCAAAGAAGTCACCAACAACGGATGTATCGTCGTCTTGTAACGACCAACCAAAAGGAAGGATTCCACCTGGTGGATTCTCATCGGGCGGCTTCTGGTAAAGGATTACCCGAATCGCCTCTTCCAAAATGCATTTAAGTGGTTTATAAGTAGTTTTGTTTTAATCTCGAGAAATCTCTTTTTAAATTATTTTTCGTGCTTGAGCTCGTTCTGATGCTGACAACATGCTCTCTGCTTTTATTTATAACTTTTTCCTTTTTGAATTCGGTTGTATACCTGTCTCCAAACAAGTCCAAATACTTCTAAGATCGCATTACATCTAAAAAAATTTATCATCACCCAATGCAGATAGTAATCTAAATACAAATTTTTGCTAACCATTCATTTAAATCTTAAGAAAACTTAACTAAAATTTAGGGGAAATCTGATTCATTTGACAAAATAGCAAAAAACAAAAGACAACATCGTCCTACACTCTTTGGGAACAACCTTCAAACAGGAACCATTCGAAATATTGTTGTTTGTTTATTCTTTGTATTACTTAATTGTCAAAGCTTTTATGTGAATATTTTTTTAAAAATACCAACTTAAAAAAAGGAGTTGAAGTTGATCTTAACGATCTTTCAACATTCTATTAAGAAATTCTTTCTTTCTAGAATTTATATTTTTAATTATGTATATGAAAAGGTTGGATAAGCACAGTATAGGTACCTATTTCTTTTTTAATTTTTTGATTCGCTATTTTATATCAACTTGTAGAAAATAAAAGCGTGAGTTAGAAGCAAACATTCCTTGAAACTATTTGTGGAAACAAGTTTACTAAAAATCTGATTAAAAAATTTACATTTGGTTAATAGAAAACATTTTTACTTTGATTCTCTTGCTTCTCTTTGTGGCTATTGTGAAGCAATGTCATATCGCTGCTAAATAACTTATCATCTACAAGGCCGTGGAAGTGTGTCTTCTACTTCAAAATTGTGATCCTTAGCGTCAATAGGATCACAAATACCATAAAAAATGTTGGTTTTTTTCTGTCAGATGCTTAAGGCCCCGACCCATAGAATCCGTTGCGTCCGTTCGCTGCCGGATTCAACTGACAGCAGTGAGTCTTACCGGACACAACGGATTGGGGTGAACCATAGAATCCGTTGCGGTGTGAAGAGAAAACTTCAAATTGGTTTTGACTGCGCATGTCATCAGTTCTGCCGGACGCAAAAGTTAAAAGTTGGGCTACTTTTTCCGTTGCGTCCGTTGCATCCGATGCTTATGGGTCACCTTTCGTGTGTATTTAATCGAGCTGTCAGTTGAATCCGGCAGCGAACGGACGCAACGGATTCTATGTGTCGGGGCCTTTACACAAATATGGAGGTCGTTAACACAACCGAACATGTTACTGATGTGAACACAAATCATAAAGAAAAGCGCAGTGCTTGACATTGGTTTGTTCTGTGAAGGGTTTGGTGCCAATACGTCGTTCGTGAGATTAATTGGCACCAATAAATCTTATCTGAGATAACATTGACACTTACACAATACTGATAGTATCAGCAAAAGAAATAAGGGCAATCCAAAAGCTACAAGAACATCAGAGAATATCAACGTCATGTATCACTGGTTGCATGTGTACCACACCTACAAATGCTCTTAACAAAAATCTAGGACTACAACCTATCCATACCTTTCTATGAAAGTGGAAGTAAGACGGTTGTCAGTCTCTTCCACCAAGAGCACCTTATCTCGAATCTAAACCCGAAGGGTCACCATTTAACGATTGCTAACAATTATGTTTATCTAAGAACTGGCAAGGAAAATCTCTATTATCCTCCGCTGGATTTCAAGGGCTATGGTCAAGAGATTGCTGACATTTAGCAAAAACCGGTGCTCCTGAACCATTCGTCAGATCTGAATCATTCTGTGGAATAAATAAAAACCAATTCAAGAACAACCTACCGGAAGAATCCGACAAAGCTTGGTGTAATTCCTCTGGCCAGAACTGTTCAGCACTTTTAATGCCAGAATATAGGTGCTAAAAAAATCAAAATTCTTCTTGAACCTTAACAGGGAAACTCTCAAAACTTGGGTTAGACTATTACTAGGCGATTTAAAAAAAAAAAAATCTTTAATAATGTTAGCAGCAGGCCTGCCTGCTGATTATGCGGATACGGATACTTCATAACGAGATCATCCCTTTGGATAAACTCAAACTTATTCATTCACAAAAAAATATTAACTTCTGGTCGAATAAATAATCGAAAAAACAGCTCTGAAACTATCCCTGGGTTGGCCCTAAATAGGTTTCAAATATACACCGCAGTGCCGAGAGCTGCAAAAGCTCAACCTAATTTAAAAATCTAATCTAATCTAATCTACCTATGTCAACTTCTTTTTCTATAAGATTTCCAGTGGTAGTTTTGTTTGAGTGTCACAAATAGAAGCAGCTGCTATTTTCGATTGCAGCTTTTTTAGCAATCGTTTTAGCTTCAGTGACACAAAGTTATAGGTTTTAGGATTGCGTTGGACCTTAATAATCTCTAAGGTTGATGCGTCGATAGTAAGCCAACTAAGTTGCCTCACGACATTCGAACTTTTTCCATTGGCCTATTGATGAACTTGTATACCGGCTATTGCAAGGCTGCAAGATTATCACAAATGTGGACGAATAAGAAATAACTATTTTTTTTTTCTTATCTAAAAATAAATAAATAGGGTGGCGCAACAGATCGAGGAGCCTTATAGGGACTAGCGTATTTCTCACAACCATTCCTTGAGAGCAGGGAATGGAGGGGACCTACAACGGTTAATCGAGAAAGCGGGTTTCATGGCAATGAATTTACTAACGGAGGAGTTCCCACTTCCTTGCGAAAGGCAATAGCCGTAGAAAATCATTTTTGTCTTATGTTGGGATTCGAACGACAAATATCTGGGTTAAGAGGCAGACATGCTAACCTTCACGCCACCGACAGGTACCACTTCTTCCTTATCTGGAATAACTAAAATCGATGCGTTTTTCTCCCTTCACCATGGCACATGTATTTTTGTTTTTTGCATAAAGAAAAAAAAGTTTATAAAATCAAACTTATATGAGCTAAAGCCAACCCAAACTCAATGAATCCCATCTCAATTAAGTTTGCATCAGTAAAAAGAAAACTTCTTAAAACACTGACTGGTCACTTCAAGTACATTTCCTAAAAATAAAAAGCGAACAGCTCACTATAAACTTTCGTCTGCGATTCACAACTTAACCATTCTTTCCAATTAGCATTAGCATTGCACTAGCTTTGACTCCTTTGGGCATTTTCGATGGCAAGTTTATTCAAAAGTGCCTCTGCAAAACTTTCCAGACGAAACAATAAAATCGTAGACGTTTTAATTCCATTGGGGGTTTTTGTAAATCTGATTACCCTGTTAATTCTCTCTCTCTCTCTCTCTCACTTTGTTTGTTTTCTTTGAACTGATTTCGGGGTTTGCTAACGTCGCGTCGGTTTGGTTAAAAAAATCAAAATTTAAACGCATATGTCAGCATATATCACGCCCATGTCCTCGAGGTGCTTTTGCATCTTTGATGCATTTTCTGAGGACGACACACCATGAAGTCCTGATGATGTGGATACAAATGCTAAGGGTTGATCAAAGTCACGTTACTTATGCAGTCAGCATCAGACACCCCCTCACTCACGATAGCGGTCCTGGATAGTGGCCTGGTCTGACATGGTCTTATACCAACAGATGTTATCCCGTACGTAACGTAGTGTAGGTATGAGCGTCCTTAATAATTTATTACCTTCCCCAGTACAGAAAAATACAACTCTGGCGTAAGTTTTGCCTCTCTCCACCCCGCACTCTTTTATAATGTAGCGGTTGGGTTGGTTGTAGCTCATCCAGCTTAGCGCTGCTTTATAAATTTCAAATGAAATGTTGTTTTAATAACATGGTGAATTTTTGATCCACCATTGCTTCAGCTCCATGCTGTACACAGAGGCTGTATACACCTACCTTATATAGGTAGATCCAAATATTTTTGAAACTGAAGCGTAATTTGCACCGGATGCCCACTCGTTCTCTATGTTAAAAAGGATAATGAATTTTTAGTTGTTGCATTATTAATGCGCTTAATATGAGTATACCTGTGGGATCTTTGGGTGCTGAGTCCGGAAATTAAATCAAAGTTATGGAATTCATTTGGAACAACCCCCAGCCGCCTGTCAGCGAGCTGGTAGATAATGAATGATGGCTGAAATGAGCTGCCCGTTGTATAACACTGTGCGTATGTATAGTGTAGATAAAGCCCCTTGTTTCCCAATGGAAGTGTTTTATTTATTTTTGTTTAAAACATTGCAATCTGGATAGGAATCAGGAAATAAGATGGATTTGCATGCAAGAGGGTCGAAAGGATAATCGTTAATTATTAAGTTGATACTTTAAGTGCCGGACTGGAGGGATTTCCATCTGGAAAAAAGAAAGGCGAACCCTAATACCTATCTCCCTGTGGCGGAAGTGAAAATATGTGAATATCAAACCGGAAATTTATTACCGACTACAATTGGTTTTATGTTTACTTTCGAGCTCTCAAGTTGTGAACCCTGTTTTTAAATCAAGCATTTCGCAGACAACGGTATTAAATATTTGATATGATTTGAATTGGTTTCTAAAATTACAAGAGGAAAAAGATTCTCCTCCTGAGACTGGAAGATGAGAAATATTTATATATGTAGGTACCTACGTATATATAAAATAAAAGCGGAAGAGAAGTCTTAAACGCAATAAATTTTTGAAAACCTGCGAGATAAACAGCGCAACGCAACGGTGCGAAAGTGGAAAAGGAAGACGGGATGACCACAAGAAAACGGTTACCCATCCCAAAGTGGTACGGTTTGTGGGTTTGCTTTCGTTGCTCTTCTTGACTCTAGATTACCCACTTTCTTAACTGGTTCAGTGTTTTATAAGGTATCGGGAAATGTTTTATTCTAGAGTTTCTGAATGCTGTGATCAGGCGAACTGACAAAAACTAGCTGCGTTTATAGGCATTCACATCCTGAGCACTTTTTAGTACTCTCCCAAATGCATTTGAACGAAAAAAACTTCATGGATATCAAGAAGGTAATTATTACGAAAGTTTTTGAATGTATTTTTATTTTTATATAAGTAATTTGGGTTTGAGATATTTTAGTGAGCAAGTATTTAATAAAAGTGATCGACAAAACACTAGTGAATAAATTTCGAATTGCAATTAGAATACCAACAGACTTTAGGCGAAGTTGCTTTCTCTACCCGTAGTCGTAGGGGACCCGTAGGACATCTTCAACTATTTCGACGTGTTGCTGATAAAAGTAAGTTTAATAGAAGAAGCTTTGATGTGAAATGTCCAGCTAGATCAATGACTAGTAGATCAGCGGTTATGGAAACCTGACCAAACAGGTCCCTCAAGGCAAAATCAGGGGTCGAATGAAGCCTTTGCTGATCGAAAGAGAAGGACTTTGAAAAGTTAATTTGAAAATCAAAGATTGCCTCTTACGAAGAACTCAATATAAAACAGACTGGAAACACTCTGGAAATCAAATGGTTCTTATACCGAAACAAAATCAAAGACCCTCCGTCTTAGGACAATCAGAAAGCTCAAACAGTGTCAAAAATACATTGCCAACTTTCTATCGGCGCGGCGTCAGTTCAGGACTGGTCCACTCTAGAGCCATGAAAGGAATATTATTGAATCTTCGCAGATGGTTTCAAAACCGACGAATGATGGATTTGGCGCTGGTACCTTTGTTTATAGTGACGAAATGCAACTTCAAGCCTCATAAAGCGCAAACGCATCTCTCTTCTAAACGGAGACGTATGCTATCCAAATGGCTATAAGCTACGTTACGAAAAATGACTGGCTGAGGAGAAGAACTTGTGCTTGCAGTTATAGTTAAGCTGTTCTTACGACTCTACTCTTGCTACTTCAAAAGTGATTCAGGAATGCAAGATCTGGATGAATGCGGTTGGAAGACTTATTTCTTTTAATCTCGTTTGGGACCCAGTCCAGCACAATACAACTGGAAATGATATCGATGAATTTGCGAGGCAAGGATTTTGAACAGCTTTCTCAGGACCTGATATGGCGGTTGGTTTGCACTGCAAGGGTCATCAGCAAGGGTTTCAATCAACGATTGGATCTGTCATGACCACAACCGTGGATTGCATACCTCCATTGAATGCAGACAGCCCCAACGTATGCTCCCCAACGTTAAAAAGAAAACTGCACACATTTTTGTTATCCTGTAGCAGAGAAAAGATTGTCGAAAACAAGTTGGGGTTGCCACGGGGAATAACTTCTCCTATGCCAAGCATTCAAACCTGTTAGTCTCGAGTGATAATACAGTCTGTGAATCCTGCGGAGAATATGATGACACCGTGGAGCACTTCATCTGTAAAAGTCCTGCATTTTTTTATATCAGGTTACTCGGCGCAGACATGGAGAGAGCTAAGTTTTTATCATCGCATGGGTTTTCTTCGAATATCTGAAAAGCTATAACAAAAGAAAGCTGCTTTCTAGTAGCACAATGCCTCGGTATTTAGGGTTGATGTGCTCCAGTTAGTATTGTCGAAGTCTCTGACAGGTCAACGTAGCTTCCTCTTTTCGGTGAACTAGATTTCTATCCTTCCTCTGCTGGTGCTTGGAGAGCTCTCCATCTGAGGACGCTGTGATCAAGATGAAGATCAACATGTACAGCTTCACTCGATCCTGTGGTAGTACTACTCTGATCCACAGCTGAGTCCATGTACAAACCTGAAAAGGCGAGAGTTTGAATGTTAGACGGGGCCTGCACAATCTGAGCCCTGCCGCAATCGAGAAGTCTACGGGTAAATTGTCATTTCAAAGACCACCCGTGGGTAACCTTTCGGTTATCTTCCCTACTTTTGCTGATCATTTCTTGGCATCGTCTACTTTCCCCCCATACCTTACAAATTCGATTCAAGTAAACTATTTAACTCTTCATCCATTTTCTTCCCTACCATCCTCTTTTTCATACGATTTGTGTTTATTTTGATTCCATCTGCACGCTCGAGAGTCATGTACCTACTTGCTGCGAATATAGAGAATATTTGGAGACGCTCACTATTGCCCCAACTATACTACACTCGTATAATTCCAAGTGAGTGCAAAAGCATTCCCAACAATGTTTTTATCCAGAAATTGTTGCGAAAAATTCGGAGTCATAGAGCTTTCCTTTTAGTTTATGAAAAAAACCATTTGTCATCATGCCTTATCCCCTAAAGACCCACTTCATAAGAAACTGCAACATCCATCCACAAGGAGTTCTCGGGAAACTAACTTAATGCACAAGTGAACCTCTTAAATACTATCACGTCCGCAAACCAGCTAAACTGTCAAATTAACCTGTCAAATTAGTCGCTTCAGCAGAACAGAAAAACCAATTCAAACTTCCACCGAAAATATTCACCAGAAATGAAATTGAAAAAATTCCCCCCAAAGTCGGGATAGCACTTAAAACTGTCCACCGATTTCGCATCGTCATCGTCATTCTTTTGCATGCAGTCACAGTCAGCCAGCAACTATACACATACATTTAAGCCAACCCCACCGAAGCAATCGAAATTCCATGAGTGTCGTTTAAAAACCACCACCATTCCAACTTTCGCAAACAATAAAACGTTCAAGGTGCCATGGCATTGGTGGTTTTAGCTTGGCCAAAAATTCGTTTCTTAACTAATAAACTTGCCCGTCACAGACGTACTTCACGAATGACAAATGGCTCTTCCAATTCAAAATTGATATGTCGAATGTCGATACACGAAGATAGTCGCTTGCAAGTAGGTATCCTGCTGCGGACCCAGTATCATATCAGCAATTAGGCTTCGTCTTTAAGTGGCTGGAATTCTTTCAATTTTCAAAATTCTATCATGCTGTATCTTGGCGCACAGTGATCGTACTCATTCACGGACTAAAGCTCTACATCTAGCGACATCTCAATTATTTATCTTAATTACACCAGAATCGGGTTCTTTTTGCACAAAGCAATTCCACGGAGAATGTTGTTCAACCGTTGCAGTTGCATTGCACGGGACTTTTGAAGTTGAGCTAACAGCAGCATACACAAACCAAAAAAAGGATTTAATTTAACGTGACTAGAACGATAGTGAGACGCCAAAATTATCCCAAACCAAATTGCTTTGGTCATTTTTGGTCTTTGTTCAAAATGACGTTCAAAAGGTCGGGTGGCACAGCAAATATCTTAAATGGCAAACAGTTTCAATTTATATCTGCTCCAGCGAATAGACAAGGTCACAACCTGGCCATGGTGGTGTGAAATAAAATGCAGTGACACGTTTCCCCAATATAAAAATGACAAAGTTTTTGTTTTGTGTGATAGTTTATATGTTCGTAACGTACTGGTATGGTGCAGCGAAAGAGTAAAAAGATGGCAAATAATAAAAAAAGAATTGTCAACATTTCATCGGGCATTTTTCGAACTTGAATTTATTGATCTAATTTTGTTTGTGCCTGAACTCTCGTTTGTTTATGTGCAAGTGCAAGCAAATAATATTTCATGTTCGTTTTTGCTGTGTTTTTATTGAGAACAGTTCAATAAATCAAAAATTTTTGAAAGACGTCATTAAAGCTACACAAAAAAAAAAAAAACGGAAAATAAGTCAATGAGCATCTGAGATTGGCTCATTGATCAAGACCTTGATTTAAGACTGCACTGTATTGTTGCAACATGGAATAGATTTTCACAAATAATTCGGCGCCTGCTAGAAGTTTAAGCTTCACCGAACTTAAATATAAAAAATCAAGCTGTGGACATTTTTAGTTAATATTTTATGTAAATTGGATTGACTTAATTGCCTTTGTGGATGTAAATAACAAAATAATTTTGTCTTGTGTGTTATTATTTATTTTTTATAAAAAACTTTGTGGTCGTCGGCATAGCAAAGAGAAATATATCCGTAAATTCCTATACTGATAATTAAACCAAAGGTTATTCAAGGAGCAAAGATAAATCTGTTGGGTCAGTTTGAAAAGAGACAATGCTTTGCTATTACATTTGCATTGGAGCTAGAGCTCTTGAATCGTGTTTTTACATCATTCCATGAACCCCCACGTCACATGGAACCGATCTTCTAACCGCAACCCAAATAAAAAAAAAAAAAATAGGATCAAGTGTATAAGTCGTCCTTCCTTAGGAATTACAGCAAAGTAGAAAATCCTGCACCTAAATTCAAGCGATGTTGCAATTTCTGAGAAAAGTGTTCATTCCGAAAGTTTATTATAAAGATAAATAGCAGTTAAATAAATAAAAAATAAATAAACACAGCGAGGAGCCCAAGGGTCTAGCGCACTTCTCACAACGATTCCTTGCAAAGTAACGGAGGGGACATACCAGGAGGACTTGCCAATTCATCTCTAAAAGCAATACCCGTGGAAAAACATTTTTTCCTCTGTTGGGTTCGAACTACGAACTAAATAGCTGTTGATGATGTAAGTAGATCATTGACCGATTAAGAGACAAACTCAAAACCTTTAGGTATGCCGATTCCGATTCCGTTCTTTTGTTCAATCGTCGGAGTATCATATTTTTGGGAATGTTGAACCCAGTTAATGATGCTCGATTCTTGATATGATGTTCAAAGTTACGTTAGTTAGAGGAGGAAACTGTCCGCTCCCATTTTTGCTTATTCTATAAACCTTAGCAGTTCAACACCAGCAAAAGGTATATTAAGACGATTTTGAGTTCGTATTGAAAAAGAAATTTAAACTTTCTAAATGCATTTAACAAATATGGAAAATAATGTCCCTTTTACTCGGCGTAATGATTTTATAAATTGAAAGTATGGTTTTGCCAATGGTCGTTTGCTTGGTTTGCTTTTATGATGAGTTTTAAGTTTCTTTTTGAGAATTTGAAACACTACAACTTATTTCTCGTCCATAGATAGGAGCGAGCTGTATTGGATTTGAGCTCACTGGAACTGTTTTTGCTCCGAAAGCAAATCAAAAGTATTCGTAGCACCTCGGAAAAGATACCTGATTAAGAATTTGAAAATTAAGAAGAAAAAAATATTCTGGAGATAATGATAATGATAATGATAGACTCAACAAAGTCTATTTGTCTTTTATCACTCAATGAATCAGAGCATTTTGAACATGGGAACAAAATCTTACTTTCCTTAGAACCTTCTTAACCAAAGTGTTTCACTCTGACGATAGGCATAGTTCAATCGTATTTAATACTTTTCATTTTCTTGTTGACAAACTACTTATTTTATATGATACCTTTATATTTCTTATAACGTAACACTTTTCTTAGTTTCTCTTAACTTTGTTAGTACTCTCTATGTACTAAACCATAAATCATACAGTCCATTTTAAAAACTCATTTAATCATAGTTAGTATAAGATCGACATTTACTGAACACGGATCTGAACTATCAGAGACGAAAATAAAGATCAATTTTACTTTGTTTTCGAATTACCTATAGATTTTACTTCTTTTTGGTTTTTATTTAATCGCGACTCAACATTTGGTCCTTAAAGCCGAATTCGTGTTTCAGTGCGATAAAGTTGAAAAAGATTAATTGTCTTAACCGTGTCAATTCAATATATATGTAACGAAAAACAATTCGCCGTGAAAATACATATAGAAAAAGTGCACCTAGAACGGACAGTATATGCAATCCACAAAAGTGGACATAGAACGGACAGTAGATGCAATCCACAAAAGTGCATATAGAACAAACAGTAGTTGTATTGTAATCCATAAAAGCACATGTGCATTGCTTTCGTCGTTGAAATCATCGTGTCGGTTCTACAAAAGAAATAAAACGAAAGGGGACTATCGTGTTCTCTATCGGGTAAATTAGCTCGATATCGTATTGAACTATCATATCGTCGATTGTTTGAGACTATCGTGTTCTCTCTCAACAAAAACATAGTTTCGTTGTCTATGTAATATCTTCATCGTCCTTTTTTAACAAACTGACTGTTTATCTGTTTGTCTTGTTCTTACTTACCTTCAAAAAATATTGTCTCCTTCGTTGACAACCTGATCAAGAAAAAGAAAGCATAGTTTCGTCGTTATCATTGTCGCCGTCAGTCTGTTACGTTGTACTCGTCTCGTTAAAATCGTTGTGAATATTTTAGAAAATATTTAATTGCAAAAATGACAGAAGAAACTCTTACCGATCTTAAACGCGCGCGTGGTGTGCAAAAAAGCAAGCATATCAAGAGTAAACTCGAAAATAGCCAAAGACAAACAGACGGCAAATGATCTAACATGCCGCTTGAAAATGCTGGAAAAATATTTTGCGGAATACTTAGAAATTCAAGATGCCATTGACAGTCTTATGTCTAAAGAGGATGCAAGTTACGGAGCAGGAAGATTACAGAGAAACTGTTGAAGATTTGTATTGTCTTGTTAAATCTAAAATACTTACTCTTATAGATATGGTTCCCAAATCAACAACAGCTTTACCATCTACAACCGTAATACATAAATCTGACGATCTTCCGAAAATAAAGCCTCCAACATTTGCTGGTGAATACACTCAGTATAACACTTTCATACAGCAGTTCAATGCAACAATTGGAGCAAAGCCCATTCCAACAATAAGAAAGTTCCAGCTGTTGGTTGATGAGTGTCTCAAAGGAGATGCAAAGTTGTCTGTTCAATCGTTGGATGTGACTGAAGAAAATTATGCCAAAGCACTGCAGATCCTTCAAGAGCGCTACGACAACAAGTGTATTATTTTTCAATCACACATTCGAGAGCTTTATAACACCTCATCTGTGTCGAGAAATTCAGGTGTTCAGCTTCGTCGGTTTGTTGATGACGTAAATGGGCATTTGGCTGCTTTGCGATCGCTTGGTTCGGACACTGATATTGTTGATGCTTTGCTGATCCACATTGCCTCAATCAAACTTGATGCTGAGACATACAATAAGTGGGAGGAATCATTCGATATGAAAAAGTTACCATCATGGACGACGTGCTCAACATTCCTAAATAAACGAAGTCAACATCTCGACATAAGGGAAACCCCAAGCAAAACTATGACATCGTCAAATAGCAACGACACAAAGAACAAGCATCGAGTTGCCACTAGTCTGAGTGTTTCCGAACAAAAACGTTGTGTTTTTTGCAATGTCACCACTCACAGCATAACACATTGTAATAAGTTCGCCGAGCTCCCAGTGTATCATAGGTTCCGGAATACCAAACGTATGGGATTATGCATTAACTGTTTGAATCATGGGCATTCAGTGAAGGATTGCAACGCATCAAAATGTAAGGTATGTAAAGAACCACATCATTCATTACTTCATCGTTTTCAGAGTGCTAAGATTTCCCTGAGCCCTTCAATAACTGAAACTGTCGTCGACGCTAACACCCACACACCAATCACTTCAGCTGCCCTTCATTCTGGCCAAGTACAAGATACAACAAACAGCTATGTCTTCTTGGCAACAGCCATAGTGAACATTAAGGGAGCCAACGGAGAATTTGTACCAACTCGCATACTTTTGGATTCCTGTTCGCAGCTCAATTTAATATCTGAACCCTGAACGGCTGGCACAACGACTATGTCTGAAGCGCGAGAATTTCAATGGAGAATTGAGTGCAATCGTCAACATCAACATACCAGCTCGACAAAAAACTTCCGCTTCTGTCAGCTCAAGACTCGGCAAAATTGAATTTAACTTGGAATTTTGGATTTTGTCGTCCATTACATCAAATCAACCAGAAGTTCGAATAGACGTAAGGAATTGGCAAATACCATCGGACATTCAACTCGCCGATCCTATGTTTAATAAGCCTCAACGGATTGATATGCTTATCGGAACCGATATCTTTTTCGATCTGTTAGCAGACGGCCAAATTAAATTAAGTGAAGAACTACCGCTGTTGAAAAACACTCTACTTGGTTGGATCGTTGTCGGAAAATATAAGGCTATGGGAACAGTTTGCCAAACCATACACCCTTATTCGCATTTGAGTACGACTAACCTTGCAGCAGATGAAACACTCAATAAAATGTTAGAGAGGTTTTTAGCCATCGAAGACGTTCCATCGAATTTCCCTAACTGGACTGAAGAACAGATTGCTTGTGAGGACGCATTTACCAAGAGTATCCAGCAGAGACCTGATGGCAGATTGGTAGTTAAATTACCATTTAAGCTGGATCCGAATATCCTTGGTGACTCTCGCAGAATAGCTGAGAAACGATTCTTAAATCTCGAAAAACAACTTGCAAAATCGCCGGAGATAAGGAAACGCTATGTATCGTTTATGCAAGAATATGAATCCATGGGACATATGGAATCTGTTCCATTGGATAAGGTTTCAGATGTTTGATATTACATGCCTCATCATTTTGTTCTGCGCCCGGACAGTTCGTCGACTAAATTGAGGGTTGTCTTCGACGCATCTTGTCGTTCATCATCCAATGTTTCGTTGAATGAAATTCTAATGGTGGGTCCGACCATACAAGAAGATTTGTTTTCCATCTCACTTCGCTTTCGCTCACACAAAATAGCAACTCGATGCTTGTTCTTTGTGTCGTTGCTATATTTGACGATGTCATAGTTTTGCTTGGGGTTTCCCTTATGTCGAGATGTTGACTTCGTTTATTTAGGAATGTTGAGCACGTCGTCCATGATGGTAACTTTTTCATATCGAATGATTCCTCCCACTTATTGTATGTCTCAGCATCAAGTTTGATTGAGGCAATGTGGATCAGCAAAGCATCAACAATATCAGTGTCCGAACCAAGCGATCGCAAAGCAGCCAAATGCCCATTTACGTTCAGCCCTCTGATGCCAACTTCCAAGGTATTTTGTGGAGAGAAAACCCATCACAAGAAATTCAAACCTATCGATTGTCAACTGTCACATACGGTACCTCCT
Source organism: Melanostoma scalare (assembly GCA_949752695.1). Taxonomy (NCBI): domain Eukaryota; kingdom Metazoa; phylum Arthropoda; class Insecta; order Diptera; family Syrphidae; genus Melanostoma; species Melanostoma scalare. The sequence continues at coordinate 4,048,701 of OX456985.1, forward strand.
CCGCACCTTATCATGCCACTCGTTGTTTGCTGCATTTAACTGAAAACCATCAGACTAACTTTCCATTCGGTGCCGCGGTAATCAAGAAAGATTTTTACACGGACGATCTAATTTCTGGAGCTGATAACTTGGAAGACGCCGAGAGAATTCATTTTGAGGTTGATTCTGTATTGAAGACTGCTGGACTTCAGTTGAGGAAGTGGTATTCGAACGATCCGAAGCTAACGGAAAGGATTCCTGTGAGCGATCTTGAAACGCCGTGGAGGATAAACGATAGCGATGTGATCAAGGCCCTTGGTATCGTGTGGCAGCCTTCATCTGATGAGTTACAATACGTCAATCCCTTAGAAAACATCAAAAGTTGCAACCGCATCACGAAAAGATCTATTTTGGCAGACGTGGCCCTGCTGTTTGACCCTCTGGGGCTGGTAAATCCAGTCATCGTTCTCGGTAAGCTGTTCTTACAGCGGTTATGGATCGCAAAGGTTGGATGGGATGAAGAAATCGACGAGGATCTGAAAGAAGAATGGGTAAGATACCGATTGCAGCTGTGCCAACTTTCTACGATACGAGTTCCAAGGTACGTGTTCGCCCAAGATCTTGTTCGTTGCGAGCTTCATGGGTTTGCGGACGCGTCTCTCAAGGCATTCGGATGTTGCATATACAGTCGTGTCGAGAATTCGATGGGAAATATATCAGTTCACCTGTTGAGTGCGAAGTCGAAAGTGGCACCGATTTCCACTCAAAGTCTACCTAGACTCGAACTATGTGCGGCTCTGTTGTTGTCTAAACTTCTCCGGCAAGTTCTTGACTCTTTCGATATGAAGTTTGACCATATCTACTTATGGACAGATTCGGAAATCATTCTAGATTGGATTGCAGATCATCCTTCTTCTTGGAATACATTTGTCGCCAATCGGGTGGCTATGATTCAAAACCTGACGGCAAAATTCAGTTGGAGACACGTCAACACGAAATCAAATCCAGCCGACATCGTTTCCCGAGGTTCGCTTGTTGCAGATTTAATGGATTCTTTTTGGTTTGGTGGTCCAGATTTCTTATACCAAGAGCAAAACGCATGGCCTTCAAAAACAAAACGAGCAACAAGGAATGTTTTGGAAAGGCGAAAACCAAACACAGTTCTAATAGGAGCGGTAAACAATCCAGTTTCTGATGACAGCAGATTCGAAGATCTCATAAGAAATAACAAATCTTTCTTATATATAAAAACTAGCTGTGCCCGCGACTTCGTCCGCGTGGAATAGTGACTTTCAGCAGCATTTTTAATTTTTTAGGCTACTTATTTTGCAGATAAGACACATTCATGCGTTTTAGTAAACTATTGTTATATTTTATTTAAGTACATTTTCGCACACGACGTTCCTACCTTTTCCTTCTTTTGTCTAATAAAAAGGTTTTGCGAGTTTGATACACTCTTTGAAACTAAAATGACTAATCAGTGGGAACTAAAGAAATACGGGGAATAAATAGTTTTCTTATTTCGCTGTTCCAGTCATCATATAAATCCCAGATGTGTAATTTGTAGCTGTGTACAGTTCTAGACTACTCATTATTGGCCCTGGAACACCAACTTGCATTCACTCCTGATAATTCTAAAGCATTGAGAAACTCTATAGGGTGTGATGTGACTTTCTCTGTGCCCATAATATTGTCTACTGATAGACATTCGAAAACATCCCCCAATACGTCAAACATAATTTATTAGTTTATATGGTTAACTATCTCATTAGTCGGGGCCGAAATCGACTTTTCACACATAGGCATTACTGATTGCCAATATTTATTTGAAGATCAAGATAGATATTTCTTCTCAGGTCAACTGTGTAATAGACAATTTGACAGAAATCACCTCACGACGAAAGAACTTTTGAAATCGGTCCAGTAGCTTCAAAGTTCCCGTTTACGTTGCCGTTACCGTAGCAATATTGGGAAAACAAATACAGACCCTGTCCTTCTTCAGGCTCAAGTCAAGACTATCTCTGCACCAAAATTCATACAAATAGGTTCAATTGTTTGGGCGGTAGATAGTAACAAAGCAAAACAGACAGACGGAGTTGATTTCGGATCAATAAAGTTAGTAAGTACTTCCGTTCCCATGGGATAATAGGGATAAATTAATGTTAATGTTACTTTGAGATAGTGTAGCGTTCTAACGGGGAAGTACTTCTAGAAATCAGTTCAGCAGTTTCTAGGTTCCCGTTAACGTTTGCATTCTTGTGGGAATACAGGGATAACATACATAGCCTATGTCCATCTTCAGGCTCAAGACTATATCTCTGTACCAAAATTCATATATGTAAATAGGTTTAATAGTTTGGGCGGTTTTTGATAACAAATAAAAATAGACAGATAGATTTCATTTCAGACTTATGATATTAATAAAAACTCCTATTCCCGTTTGAATATGGTGACCGTTCCCGTAGGAATAATGGGGATGATTTGCAGTTTATGTTACTCAGGGATAATGTAGCATTCTTACGGTGGAAGAATTTTTGAAATCAATGCTGTAGCTTCTAAGTTCCCGTATACGTTCCCATTCCCGTGGGAATATAGGGATAAAATATAAAGCCTATGTCCTTTCACAGGATCTAGACTTTGTACAAAATTTCATTTAAATCTTTTCATTAGTTTGGGCGGGAAATGGTAACATAGAAAGGCGAACAAACAGAGCTACTTTCGCACTAATTATATCAGTAAGGACTCCCGTTCCCGTAGGAATATGGTGACCGTTTTCTTGGGAATATTTGGATGAGTTGAAGTTAATGTTAATCCGGGATTATGGAGCATTCCAATGGTGGAAGAATTTTTGAAATCGGTGCTGTAGTGTCAAAGTTCCCGTATACGTTCCTGCTCCCGTGGGAATATAGGGAAAAAATATATAGCCTATGTCCTTCCTCAGGTTCTGAACAATCTTTGTACAAAATTTCATTTAAATCGGTTTATTAGTTTGGACGAGAGATGGTAACATAGAAAGGTGAACAGACTGAGCTACTTTTGCATTTATAATAATAGTGAGGACCGGTTCCCGTGGGAATATTCGAATGAAATACAGCCTATGTCCGTCCTTAAGTTCAGAACAATCTTTGTACAAAATTTCATTTAAATCGGCTTATTAGTTTGGGCGGGAGATGGTAACATAGAACGACGGACAGACAGAGCTTCTTTCACACTTATTATATTTGGTAGGACTCCCGTTCCCCTAGGAATATGTGGATGAATTAAAGTTTATGTTACTCTGGGATAGTGAAGCATTCTATCCGTGGAAACATTTTTGAAATCGGTGTTGTAGTTTCTAAATTCCCATATACGTTCCCGTTCCCGTGGGAATTTAGGGATAAAATATATAGCCTATGTCCTTCCTCAAGTCTTAGACTATCTCTGTATCAAATTTCATTTAAATCGGTTCAGTAGTTTGGGCGGGAGATGGTAACATAGAAAGCCGGACAGACAGAGTGACTTTCACATTTATAATATTAGTTAGGATGAATCGCAAAATGTGTTGGTAAGCGCATAACTCAACAACGCCTGGACCAATTTGGCCAATTCTTTTTTTGTTGTGTTTGTTATTGTCAGGAGAAGGTTCTTATGACATAAAAAATTTTAAAATTGATATTCCCACAGGAACGGGTTTGGGAACGGAAACTTAGAAACTACAAGAAAGGTTTCTAAAACGATTCCAGGATTAGGATTGGTACATTATCCCTCTCCATCAGTAATTTAGATTATATTTCATCCCTATAATCCTACAAGAACAGAAACGGGAACGAGAACCAAAACCTTAAAGTTACTTGGCCGATTTCCAAAATTCTTTCAACTCTAGGATGTTACATTATCCCTCAGTGACATGGACTTATAAGTGGTTCCTGTCAAGGTTTGTTCCCCTTATTCCCACAGGAACGGTGTTGGGATCTACTGAACAGATTTCTAAAATTCTTTCGGCAGTAGGAGTGCTACATAATCCCCCTCCATGAGTAACCTAGACTATATTTTGTCCCTATAATCCCACAAGAACAGAAACGGGAACGACAACCAAAACCTTAAAGTTATTTGACCGATTTCAAAAATTCTTTCAAATCTAGTATGTTACATTATCCCTCAGTCACAATGACTTATAAATGGTTCCTGTCAAGGTTTGTTCCCCATATTCCCACAGGAACGGAATTTAAAAAATTGCGCGGATATTCCGTCAGGAACTGGTTTGGAAAAGGAAACTTAGAAACTACTATACAGATTTCTATAACCCTTCCCCTTCCTACACTAGGATTGCTACATTATCCCCCTCAATTAGTAATTTAGATTATATTTCATCCCTATAATCCCACTGGAACAGAAACGGGAACAAGAACGGGAACCATAAAGTTACTTAATCGATTTCGAAAATTCTTTCAACTCTATGATGTTACATTATCCCTCAGTGACATAGACTTATATTTCACATATTTCCACGGTAACGGAAGATTCCCACAGGAACGGGGCTGGGGCATAGAAACTACTGGACAGATTTCAAAAATTCTTTCGTCATTGGGATGCCACATAATCCCAAAGTAAAAACGATTCTTTTTCATCCCAAAGTTCCCATTTAAGCGGAAAAACGAGAACGGGAACCTTAAAACTACAGACCCGAGCAACGCCGGGTGGCTCAGCTAGTATGTAAATAATTATAAAAAATTAATAAGAATCTATTCCTATACTGTATTCGATTTATCGTCAACGTCAAGCGAAAAGTGAGAAAGGAGAAACTTAATTTGGATGAAATTACGGCAGAAGAATATGAGGCTGCTTTGATGAGAATAATATTTATCGTACAGCAGAGTGCATTCAAGGATGACATCATCAAACTCCAGACAGGCAACATGTGCGTTAGTTCAAAGACTCGCTTAAGGAAGCTGAATCCATTCATACAACATGATTCGTTGGTGCCTTTGATACGTGTGGGTGGACGTTTGAAACACTCGGAGCTGCCGTATGACGCTAAACATCCCATCCTACTGAATAAGTCTCATCCGTTCGTTGAAAGCTCCATGAACTATCTTCATCGGAAACATCGTCACGCAGGAGCCCAGGCATTGGTATCGATTTCGAGGCAAAGGGTGTGGATCATCGATGCGCGAAGTGTGGCAACAAAGATTGTACATCAATGCCTGCGATGCTTTCGAATGCGGCCAAAATTACGAGAGCAAATTATGGGTGACCTTCCATCTTCAAGAGTATGCAGTACCAGACCATTCCTAGTTTCTGGTGTGGACTTTTGTGGTCCTTTTCTAACTACATTGAAAAGTCGAGGCTGTCGTACCACAAAATCGTATGTGGCTGTCTTCGTATGTTTTTCTACAAAGGCAGTCCATTTGGAGATTGTTTCCGACCTGACAACAGATGGATTTTTGGCAGCTCTGCGAAGGTTTATCGCTCGTCGTGGGATTTGTCGTCATCTCTATTGCGATAATGCCACAAAATTTGTAGGAGCCAGAAACGAGTTAGCTGAGTTAAAGAAACAATTCTACTGCCAAACCACTCAGACTTCAATTTCAAAGGCGTGTGCAGAGGATAACATCGAGTTTCACCACATTCCACCACGTTCCCCTCACTTCGGTGGGTTATGGGAATCAGCCGTGAAGTCAGCGAAAAATCTTTTGATCAGATCTTGCAGCCCGTTTTCCTTTAGTTTCGAAGAGTTGACAACTGTCGCAGCGGAGATCGAAGCCATCTTGAATTCACGGCCTTTGACACCACTAACTGCAGATCCCAATGACGAACAAGTTCTTACGCCAGGACACTTTTTAATTGGCAGCCCACTAACATCTTTTGAAGAACCTGATGTTACCAACATATCATGTCTCAATAGATGGCAAAGGTTAACTTCCATTCGTCAACATTTTTGGAAGCGCTGGTCCCGCGAGTATGTCTCTCAACTCCAATACCGTCACAAGTGGAACTCAACATCAGCTAATATTCAGCCTGGGACAATGGATCTTGTTTCCGATGACAACTTACCTCCCCTAAAATGGTTATTAGGACGCATTGTTGACACCGTCCGTGGCAAGGATGGTCATGTCCGAGTCATATCGATTAAAACTAAATCTGGTGTAATAACAAGAGCTGTTCACAAGGTGGCACCACTTCCATTTGAGGACAGTACTTAAAGAATTACCAATCCTTTCAGAGGTGGCGGCATGTTCAATCGTATTTAATACTTTTCATTTTCTTGTTGACAAACTACTTATTTTATATGATACCTTTATATTTCTTATAACGTAACACTTTTCTTAGTTTCTCTTAACTTTGTTAGTACTCTCTATGTACTAAACCATAAATCATACAGTCCATTTTAAAAACTCATTTAATCATAGTTAGTATAAGATCGACATTTACTGAACTATCTGAACTATAAGAGACGAAAATAAAGATCAATTTTACAATGTTTTCGAATTACCTACATGTTTTACTTGTTTTTGGTTTTTATTTAATCGCGACTCAACAGGCATTATGTCAGATTAAAGTAATGTTGAGTCATACTGAATAGACGTGCCTTATACTACTGTCCGGCAAAATCATTCTAATTCCGTGCTTTTTTGTTCTAATCTGAGCTGAAAATTGTTTGAAACTGTGTAATATACATTTCTATTGTTGCATCTTTTAAATACGAAGTGAAAACGCAAAAATTAAATAAAACAAAGTGAAAAATAAACACTTCAAATAAAAGCGATCAAACATTTTATTCTTCTCGCTAGTTAATTTTTCACTCAATTTTAAAACCGCAATTAAATGTCTCTCGCGAAACACAGTGAAGTACCTTTGCTAAACACGAGATCAAAAAGCAAAAGTGTTAGTGCTGTAAAAAAAACAGAGAGCCCACAGTCTTCGCCAAGTCACCAAATGCCTTTTGAGAACGCACCAACAACAAGTGTCAAAGAAGTGGAAATTACAAACACAGAGCTATTAAAACAACTCCAACATCAAAGCTCACACATCATTGCACAACTCTCAAAAGAAATGACTCAACTTCGAACTGATTTGTCAACCCAAATCTTCAGCCTAGAACGAAAATGGTCCCAAGAGGTCGAAAGCATAAAAAAATCGATCACCCATCTAGAAACTAGAGTAAACCAGTTTGAACAGTCACCAATACAGGTTCAAAATGATAAATTAAGAGAAGATGTCTCGGTTATCCAAGAGCAATTTGAAGCTCAAGAACGAAGAATCGCTGCTTGTGACGCTCTCTTATCTAATGTCCCTAAATTGGAAGAGGAGGATCTGAAAAAAATCTACCACTGCCTATGCAACACCATGGAATGTAGCCCACCACCATTAAGAGACATTTTCCGATTACGCAGCCAAGCGGGAACTCCTCCGATCATTTTGAAATTCAACACACCTGAGGATAGAAACAAATTGATCCAGTCAGCTGTCAACTTTAGAAAAAATAAGAGAAAAGCATTATCTCATCAAGATGTTGGCCTTTCAACAAACGGAAATGTTTATTTAAATGAAAGCCTATCGAAAAAGAACCGCACTCTCTTGCAACATGCTCTCCAACTAAAACGCGATAAACATCTGGTTGCAGTTTATACACGTCATGGGTTAGTTTTCGGCAAGGAACAAAAAGATGGGAAAAGCTTTCGCATTGAAAGCTCTCAACCACAGAATGCTGCTGCCGTGACAAGATCTATCAACAACGATCATCAACGTTAGCAACACGACTCCAACTCTGATTACCAACACGTTATCAACACCGATCATCAACATCAACAAAAGTATACGAACATATTTATTATTTCCAAAGATTAAATTTTTCATTCCTTTTTAATATTATTACTTATCTGTCCTTTCACTATCCTTTTTACTTACTGTTACCAATTTTTTTTTTTCTCTTCTTTCTTTATTTTTTCTTCATTTACAATAAATTTCTGATATCATATCACTGCTTTATAATTATAATCTGAAATGCCAAATGAAATCAACAACAATGTTATCTTTAATACTCCTAATGATCATTTAGATATTTTTATTGGTATGAAACTTTTCACCTCATGTAATGATTTAACGATTTTTCACCAAAATGTAAGAAGCTTAAGGAAAAATTTCGATTGTCTTTGCTCATATCTTCAAAGTAGCTTTAATAATCAGCCACATATTATAGTCTTGACTGAAATATGGATTTTTAACCATGAGTTAAGCTATTATACGATACCAGGGTACAAAAAATATGCCAATTGCAATGAAAGCTATCAGGCGGGGGGAACAATAGTATTTATTAAAGAACAAATTGAAGCTGAAGTTTCCACTCCTAATATGGAAAGTGCAGATTGTGTATGCCTTAATATTGTCGTTGGGAAATTTAAACTGAGCCTTATCTGTCTCTATAGATTACAATTTATTAGCATAACTAGATTTCTTGAAGAACTTAACAGTCTCTTACCGACAGTTAATTGTAATAATGTTTGTTTGATTGGTGATATGAATAAAAACATTTTAGATCTTCCTTCTGAAAGTGATGATTACATGTTAATGTTATCGTCGTATGGTTTTCATTCATTGGTCAACGTTCCGACAAGAGTCACCGATCAATCTAAAACATGTATTGATCATGTATTTTTAAAATCAAATAGTCTTTCGAATGTATACCCATTTGTTCTAGAAATTGATGTTACAGACCATTTTGCAACGGGTGTCTCTATTTTAGATATATTAAATAAAAGTGGTGAAAACTTAGAAAAAATGAAATCATGCACTGATGAAATTCAAAATATAAACTACCTTAAATTAAATGAACTGTTATCACAAGAGCAATGGTATTCTGTATACGAAAATGTGAGTCCTTCTATTTCCTTTTCTCGTTTTACTGATGTCCTTAAAGAAAATATCTGCAAGGCCAGTAAAACAAAAAAAATTAGCTCAAAAGAAAAACAAATTAAGCCGTGGATGACAAGTCATATTTGCGATGAAATAAGAAAAAAAAAATTATACTATGCTCGAAATAAAAATAATCTTAGGCAACCTGAAATAAAAAACAAATATCGCGAAATGAGAAGCAAAGTGCAAAACCTCATAAGTAATCAAAAGACAAACTACTATAAGAATAAGTTTGAGGAGTACCGATTCAATGCGAGAGAGCAATGGCGACTTGTTAATGGCATCCTTGGAGCAAAAACAAAAGATGCAAACATACCATCAGTCCAAAAACAAAATACTATTATAAACGATAAAGTAAAAATATGCGAAGAGTTCAATAGAGTTTTTGCCAGTATCTCTGACCAGATCTGTTCCACCCCACCTAATGAACATTACTACTCTTGTTTACCTCAAGATATATCGATTTCTTCATCTTTTTTTTTCAGTCCAACAAATGAAAGTGAAATAATATCTGTTATTAATGGACTAAAGTCTAAGAAATCCTGTGGTATAGATGGCGTAAATAGTCTCATTCTGAAAAGTATATCCAAAAATATAGCAAAGCCCTTAGCTTACCTAGCCAACAAGAGTTTTGAAACAGGGGAGTTTCCTGAATGTCTTAAAACAGTCATTATTGTACCAATATACAAAAAAGAAGATCCAAAGAATCCATGTAATTATAGACCTATTTCCCTTCTTTCGATATTTTCAAAAATTTTAGAAACTGTCTTTAAAAACAGAATGCTGTCGTTTATAGACAAATTCCATTTTTTGAACAATAAACAGTTTGGGTTTAGAAAAGGAAAAAGTACCGAAGATGCAATGACGAGTTTTCTTAGCGAAGTCTACGAGTCCCTTGATAAAGGTTTAAAAACAGCAGGTATTTTCCTTGATTTGACCAAAGCCTTCGACTTGGTAGATCATGAAATACTACTGTCTAAATTGTTTAAAATAGGTTTCAGGGCGGACTCATTTTGGTGGATTAGTAGTTACCTTAGGGGTAGGAAACAATGTGTTCGTATAAATGGTACAATGAGTGGCACTGTAAACAGTCCGAACATTGGCGTTCCCCAGGGATCAGTGCTAGGACCACTGCTTTTCCTCATATACATCAATTCCATTTTTCAATTGAAACTGAATTGCAAGCTAACAGCATATGCAGATGATTTAGCATTATCATACAGTAGCCCTTCACAAAACGATTTAATTAGATTTATCCAAGATGATTTACATTCTATTAGCAGTTGGCTTACATTTCATAAAATGGTTTTGAGTAAGAAATCTAAAGGTATAATGTTTTCTCTATCGCGGTCTCAACCAATAGAGGAAATTAAATATCATCACATTTCATGTGACACCGTATCCTGTAATAGCTCTTGCTTTTCTTTGATGTTTGAGCAAGAATACAAATATCTAGGTGTAATCATAGACAGTAAATTAAATTGGAAACCACAAATTACATCACTGAAACGTGTTCTTTACTTCTCTTTAAGCAAAATATATCTACTAAGAAAACTAGTCCCACGCGCATTGCTAATCTCTGTCTATTATGCATTAATCGGTTCCCGTCTCGAATATGGACTAGCATGTTGGGGATGTACATACAAAACCAATGTTCAACCTTTGGTTATGGTACAGAAAAAAATCATAAGGCTAATATCATTTAAGAGAAGACTTGATCACACACTTCCACTCTTTCAATCTCTTAAAATACTCCCATTTCGATATTTATACATCTTCAAAACCCTAAAAGTATTCTTTACCAGAAGTGGAAATATAAGATTCAGGCGAAACGAAAAATATCCACTTCGCAGTAACAGTAGTGCATACATACCCGCTGTATCAAAAGAACACTCCCGTAAATTTTTAAATGTCATAGCACCACATATATTTAATAAACTCCCTGCAGATTTATGTAACATCGTTTCCAACAAGTTCAAATTCCTCAAAAATTTAAAACATTGGCTCCTTTCCAGATCAGAAGTTGAAACTCTTTTTGAAGTAATATCTTAAATTAAAATTATTAACCGTCTCACTGCTCTATTAGCTTTCATTTGCTCAATATTACCAATAAAATAATAATATGTTTATAACAGCAAAATTCGAAATGCATGCTCGCTACTGACAATCATTGTCACAGAGGATGCTCAAATTTTACTTATTATTTGTTTATATAGATAAATAATTCTTCTCCTTCTTCTAATAAAATATGATGTATGTATGTACAATTGTAATTGAACAATATTTGCAAAATTTGTATATTTGTACACGCATATATTTCGAAAACAATAAACAAACTAATTGGTCTGAAAAAAAAAAAAAAAAAAAAAAAAAAAAAAAAGAGAAAACACTTAAATGCCTATTAGTAAGACGTAATGCGTAAAAGTAATTTCTCCTGTAGTACTAAGGCCCTCTACCACTGGCGGGGAGAATATTAACCAAAGGAGAAACATTTATTAGCTCCTTTTAAACTCAACGTTTTATTTCTTGCTACACAATGCATGAAATGGCGAATATTTTACAATCACTTTATCACGATACAGCCCCAGCTAGTCCAGACCTTGGCTCGAAGTAAATTTATTAAAAACTAGCTGAGCCACCCTGCGTTGCTCGGGTCTATAATTTTAAGATTCCCGTTCTCGTTCTTCCGCTTAAGTGGGAATTTGGGGTTTGGGGATACAAAATAATCGTTTTTACTTTGGGATTATGTAGCATCCTAATGCTGAAAGGGACTATGTGGCATCCCAATGCCGAAAGAATTTTTTAAATCTGTCCAGAAGTTTCTAAGTCTCCGTTCCCAACCTCGTTCCTGTGGTAGTCTTCCGTTCCCGTGGAAATATGTGAATGCAATATAAGTCTATGTCACTGATCCTAGAGTTGAAATTTTTGAAATCGGTCAAGTTGCTTAAAGACTTCGCCGTTCTCGTTCCTGTTTCTGTTCCCGTGGGACTATAAAGATGAAATATACGATAAGTTACTGAGGGATTATGTGGCATCCCAGTTCTGAAAGCATTTTTGAGACCTGTATAGTAGCTTCTAGGTCTCCGTTCACAACCCCGTTCCTGTGGGAATCTTCCGTTCCCATGGAAATATGTGAATGAGGGATAATGTAACATCCTAGAGTTGAAAGCTTTTTTAAATCAGTCAAGTAACTTTAAGGTTCCCGTTTCTGTTCCCGTGGGATTATACGGATGAAATAATGCTTGTTTTTGACATTCTATTCGAAAGATAGTTAGTCGAATTCGAAATAAGTGCATTTTTAGACTCGAATGATTCGAATGTTAAGCATGTAAAATTTCGAATCTTTCGAGTTTCAAAATGCACTTCTTTCAAATTCAACTAACTTTCTATCGAATAGAATGTTAAAATAAGCATGAGTATAAGTTATGGAGTGGGATAATGTAGCACCCCTAATGCTGAAAGAATTTTAGAAATCTGTCCAGTAGTTTCTAAGTTTCCGTTCCCAAACCCGTTCCTGTGGGAATATCTGCGCAATTTTTTAAATTCCGCTCCTGTGGGAACAAATCTTGACAGGAACCATTTATAAGTCTATGTCAGTGAGGGATGAATCTAACATCCAAGAGTTGAAAGAATTTTTGAAATCGGTCAAGTAACTTTAAGGTTTCGGTTCTCGTTCCCGTTTCTGTTCCCGTGGGATTATAGATATGATAGATATGATATATAGAGGTTACATGTAAATATTTTTACATAAGTAAAAGTCGTTGTTCAATTGTATTGATTTGGTTTTTTCCAATTTATTGATAAAAAATAATAAAGTACAGAAAATTATAACATATGAAAATACACGAAATTATAAATCAATTCTTCTCTGCTTTGCGCGAATCATTCGATAATTTCTTCCACCTTAATGTCAATGTGCCTGTTAATCCTCATAAGAGCAAGCCCATTCAGCCTATCTTCGCCTGTAGAATTCCTAATCCAATATTTTAGACGCCTCAACGCTCGCTGCTAGCAATGGTCGCAGCCAATGTTGCACCTATTTTCAAAAACTTGAAAATGTTTGGAAAAAGTGCATCGTTACAAAGATTTCATGATTCTATAAATGTCTTTGGTTGAGTTTTTGCCCTAACCCAACGTTGTCTCCACAATAACACTTCATTTATTACGGTTGAAGTAGCTGCCTCAGTCGCTGTTGGCCATTGATTCATTATTACTTCCACGGTTTCATCAATATTCTCAACGTCTTTCCTTTTTTTTTCTCCTATAGACTCGGTTATTTTTTCAGCATCAGCAAATTTTCGTTTTACTGATGATGATGAGTAAAAATTTGAAAACAAGGACACAGTTGAGCTGAGAATTATGTTCCACAAAACTGTTTGCGCTCCGTCAAAATGACATTGAGCGCTCAGTGAGATTTTTCTTTGTGGAACTGGCGTAATAGATCAATGTGATTGAAGCATTGTATTGACTTATGATACATGGACTGCTAGTTGCATTAATTCTCTATACAAAAGTTGGATAATAATGATTGCATTTATTTTTGGTTACACTAGCCAATATCTTACTCTTAACTAAAACACTAACGACATCTGCTGTGGGTTGTCCCCAAACCCCCCCCCCCCCCCCCTACGCTACGCCACTGATTCAGTTCAGTGTTTGAAATTGAAAATGAACGGCTGACTGTATTCCTTGCATTCTGAAATAGAATAATGTAGTTTGAGCTATAAGAAATACATCGACTTGTCTAAATTATGACAATTGTGAAATATCGTTTAAAAAATAGCGTACTGTTTCGCTAAATACTCTGGATGAGTATAAGTCCAACGAATATTTTTCAAATTCCTATCAACGTTTTTCCCCTCTTGAACCAGTTTAAAATCCTAACCCATTGATAGCTTAATTAGGTGTGCATTAGAGTTCGGAGTCAACTTGCGCCCACTTTTCGCAATATTCTCGATTTCGAAAACTGCGTCCAGCTGGATTGTTGGTGTTCATTCGGTCGGCATGTCCGAGCCGTCGTAGTCTGGAGATAGATATTTACTCTTCTAGCTAATTCCAAGCTCATGTCGAGTAAAAGCTCATTGTTCAATGTTGAATCTTCTTCTCCACAAATCGTTATCATAAACGGACCTGAAATCTACTCGGAGTATTTTCCTTTCGAAAGGACCAAGTATTTTCTTGATTCGCAGACGACATAGCCGTCAGCTTTTCACGTCCCTGATCTTTAGATGCATGTGGAATGGTAACGGTTTACATATGATTATGAAATTCACAGCTTTGTTGCAAAAGGCAAAAAAAATCCGAGTAGAATTCAATGCTACAAAGACCCAATGCTGTCTTTTGTCGTCTAAGCTCAATTTCCCTTCACTGCTGTTGCACATGAAAGGCACCTGCCTAAATGAAACCGAAAAACATATGAAGCTTAGGCCGTAAGAAATTCTGCCAAGTGCTTTGGTTTCTTAAAACATACCGGACGTTTTTGGCCCCACCTGAAGGTGGAGTTTATAAATTCTTTATTCCCCAAAATTAGGGTACAACATGTTTAGGTGTCTATCACACATCCATGGTGAAAGTTCAATTGTAGGCTCGATTGATTGATCTTTAAAATGAATAATTAAAAAAGTTCAGCACATTCAATAAGAATTGCTGTTAAGAAACCTCACACCTATGTTAGAATTCATTGAACCCTATACATTACCTACCCTTTATCTTAATACTTACCACAATCGTTAGCTAGTGTGGGATGCAGACAAGTGACAGAATTCAGACAACAGTGCTTATAGCTCAAAACATCACATAAAAAGAATAAGAAAGAAATTAGAAAGTAAAAACATTACTTCCCTTTCTACAAATGTATTCGTGAAGTGAAGTAAACTCTCCCATTCGACAAAAACATTTGAAGAAACTTTAAATTGCAGCTATGTATATGAAGAGAAGAGAATTTTCAATTAATGATCTTCCTGAATCATATATCGCGTATTCTTCTGCATCTACGTTGGACGTTAACATTTTTGCATCATAAATCACTGCGAACGCATCCCATTGCCAGCCTCTTCGCGTACCCAGCCTCACCTCAGTGCAACGTTGCCTTCGTTTGCTTTGTCAAGTGATTTAATAAACGATGTGCGAGCGAACGCTTGCATCTTTTAATTTATTCAATTTAATTTGTCTCATTGTCGACGAGGAGGACAAACATATAAGCGGAAAAATGTCATCTGACATAAAATAATGAACGCGCCTCGTATAAGTGTCCTGACAACAGCAAGAAAAAAAAGTCTTAAGAACGCTCTGTTGCTGTAGTTGTGCTGCCGCTGCACCCCGAACAACGAACACTCTTCTTTGTTCATTATTTGTGTTCTGAGAGGTCCAAATTTAGACGACTTTGCCTGTGTGCAAAAGCGCATTCTTTGCACGAAACAAATTGGTTACAATTGAAGAACTAAGGAGCATCAGGAATTGTTTTTCATTCATTAAAATGTCTTAATCCCACGTTAAGACTGCCAGTTGGAAGATATTTTAGGAACACTTTGCGAAAGGGGTGCAAATAAAATTGCTCGCCCAGTTTGGGGGATTTTCTTGAAATTTATTATATTCGAGTGTTACGCGAAACGGCGCTCTTCATATTGCCATTGCCATGCTATGCCATGCCGCGCCGGTGTGGATTATCCATCGTAGCAATAGACCAAAAACTTAATGAATATCTGAGTTCGTGTAATCGCAACTGACAGTCAGTCCAGACACTAGTATAGTGCTTGATTGGTGAGATGCCTTACGGCTTCTGATACTTCTTGGCTAGTGTTGCGTCTCTGAATGAAAAGCTGTGAAATCATACTGACAGCGGAGAAGAGGTGTAGGATGTAAGTATATACGAGTATGCTGCGCGTGTTGCTTCAATGAAATTCCAGACACTCGCTGAGGATTCGATTAATGATTGCCGGCATGGTATGTTAAGTGCGAATTCTCATTTATCTAAAGTAGTTTTGATCTTGGGATCAGTGTTTTGCTTCTAAATATTTACTGCCTGGCACTTGACGAATTGCATCCATTAATCTATTTTTTGCTGTGCGAATCAAAGGACGCACTGTGATGCCAGAGATATTTGCAATTAGCTGCATGTTGCGTAAGAAATGAGTGAGTTATAGAAAGACGTATTTTTTAAGTGTTTCGAACGCAACCTGCAAAATAAAGTTTAGGGGGATGTCTAAAGAACGAAGCTAAACTGTTTTTGTCTACCTAGTGGAACAAATTTTGACCACAATTCTAGAAATAATCACGTATGAAATTGCAAAACAAAGATCTGCTCGCAAGCGCTGAAGGGAAACACATAAATAAATAAATAGGGTAGTGCAATAGAACATAGAGCCCCAGGGCCTAGCAATTTTCTCACAAACATACCTTGTGAGATAACAGAGAGGACCTATAATTTTCCACCGATTCCGAGCGGGCAAGCGAAAAAGCGCTTTTCAAGGCAATGAATTTAGTTTAAAGAAAAAGGATTTGCCAATTTCTCTGGAAATGCGATACCCGTGGAAAACATTTTTCGGTTTCAGCTGAGATTCGGACCACGAACCTCCAGCTCAACAGGCAGATATTGTAACCATTACATAACGGGAACCACAGAATTACAGGAGGACAAAAATATATCTCATTAAAATCGGTTCGGGAATACTATTTACAAGCCGCTCCTAGACTAGTACCTTATATGAAACAAAGCCATACTTAAAGTGAAGATAGTTATTCTTCCATTATTGGAAACTAACTGTATGTGGCTTCAGAGCATATTCTGGGTTAGCGATACCACATAAGCATCAAACATAAAAATTAAACGCTGATTGGATACGTTGTTATTCCGTAAAGAATACGTGGCGCTCAATCAAATGGTAGTGGGTTACTTGGTATGGACACAAGAACCGATAATCTGGACAAATCTGACCCATCTTCCACTTAAAGGCATCAACATCCCCTTTTCAAACGAAGTCAAACATCTCGGACTAGTCCTAGATAACAACTTTCTTTGGTCTAATCATCTCGAGTTTAAAACAACTAAAGCACTCTGGTCTATGGCACAATTCAAACAGGAGCTTTGAGGAACTCGCAAGCAGCATACATTTGGACTCAAGTCTAACATAATGCCGTGTAACACGATGATGCCAAGGCTCAAACTGCGTCAAAAATACTCAGTAAATTTTCCTTCTGTTCAGGGCTGGTCCGCTACAAAATCAGAGCTGTTATCGAATCTTCACAGATGGTTGCAAAACAAACAAGGGATCTGGTGCTGGTGCCTTTGTGGAGAAAAACTACATACGACTGCACATATCTTTAGGATCATACGCATCCGTTTTCCAAGCTGAGGCGTATGCTATTCAAATGGCTTTAAGCCACGTAACGAACAATAGTTTAGGTGGATGAGGAGAAGTATCAATGTTTGCCAACCTGTGCTTCAAGCCCTTCTCAACCCTCTAACTTGCCATCTAAGAATGCAAGAGCTCTCTGGATACGGTCGGAATACTAAATTCCTTGAGTTTCATTTAGGTTCCAGGCCATCCCGGCATAACTAGAAATGAGATCGGCGATGAACTTGCTAGGTAAGGATCTCAGACAGCTTTCTCAGGACTTGAACCGTCAATAGGTCTGTCAGCGTCCTCATTGAGGGTTTCAACGATTGAATCTGTGAAGAGCAGAACCGTAGATGGCATGCCTCCATTGGATGCAGACAGACCAAACGTATGCTCCCTAACGTTAATAAGAAGACTGCAACATTTTTGCTATCCCGCAGCTGAAAAGACTGCAGAAAGCTTATTGGCGTTGCCAGCGGGCACTTCTCTTTTGCCAAGCATTTGAATGTGTTAGGCTTAGATTAAAACACCGCATAGCACTTCGTGTGTGAATGTCCTGCTCTTTTTTAAATGAGGTCACAGATACTAGAAGCAGACATGGTAAGAGCTGGTAACTTAGACCAGGTAACTCCTTATCACGGCAGCGTCTTTTGGCTTTTCTCCGAACATCTGGAAAACTATAAAAAACGAAGGTTGCTATGTGGTAGTACAATGGATCGGTAATTAAGTCGGAGTGCTCCAGCTGGTTTTTTAAAAACCGCCAACAGAATAACAAGCGATAATCTCGAAAGCACTCGGATCCGAAAAATCATTTTTTTTTTCCAAAAATAACGAAGAGATTTTTAGTTCCATTTTAACCAATTGGTCGAGAAACCGAATATGTCTTAGCGAAACATGAACCAATAAAAGGAATTCGTTTAATCAGTCATTGACAGCAGCAGATTTGAGTCCATGAAGGAATTTGCTAAGTAGAAAAGCTATTTTATGTATTGTGTATCGCTAAGCTTATTATCTAGGCGATTTTCAAAGCGATTCTCATCGCGTCCAATGATTCAACTTCTCTTTTTAAGCTGCGGTTCCAGGATAAAGTTTCTGAGGATAAAAAAATGCCAAATGCCCGAACATATTTTTGATCAAATAAAGAAACTTTTCCAAGCTCAGAGCAAATCCGTTTGCACTGGCTCATTAGCCCTGTTCGCACTGTACACTGTTAATTGGACAGATTTCGTTTGATGGTAGTTGGATGGTCGGATGTAGTTTGCGTTCACACTTATCAAGCTTGTCGTCCAACTTTATGTCACATACACTTCCACTGCGTCCAACTTCTAGATTTTCAAAAATTTTTGAAAACCATCCAACAAGTTGGTCAAGCGGTCGTCTGAGGGTTCACACTATCAAGCATTGGTCGTTCAAGCCAAAGTCTGTGCAACTAATTGTACAGTGTGAACTCGGCTATTTGTAACTTGAGGGCTTTATATCGAATCCTTTCGCTATTAGCAAATCGGCACAAGCTTAAAATAAAAAGAAATACGTAAAATAAAATAAATTTTCGCAGAATTTGTCATCTCATAAGAACGAGCCTATCATAAACCTCCTACATCGAGACAAATCATGATCGTAATTTCTGCGAAAACTTTAAGTAATTCTCATAAATCTACCTTGTCGCAGAGAGGAAACCTTCGGTTAACATATCCGACTTCTATAATTGCCATTTTATGGAGCCGTTAACTCAGAGACAACAACAAAAGACTCTCCACTAACCAAATTAACATAATGCATCAGTTTGAGCGTTGTGTGTGACATAGGACGGATCAGCGAATGCAGAAAATTTGCACTAAACAACTGCTTTTCTTGGAAAAAAACAAATATACGCATCTACAAAAGCTCATAAACCCTGTTTATGGTCAGTCGTTGCTGCCGCCGCCGGCCAACAGCACTAAAGCCTCATTGGATTTTGCCATACCTTTGGGGTGACATATGACATCGTTCGTGAAGAGGTCAGCTTAAGGTCACCGTGTTGCAGTCTTCTCCTCGTTGCTTTGCGATACGACTTGTTCCTTAATCATTCAATCTAGATGATGGCAAAACCAACGCATAATGTTAAGGAATTATTTGCCAACATCTTCGGTGCTCATCGTCATCATCATCAACATCACATATAAATACAGATGATCCAAACGATGACGTCGACGATGCGGATGGCCGGCCATCGCAGCACTACAGACGGAGGTTCTTTTGCTCCTTGACGATTTTATTATACATAGAATTTGGTTTAGTATACCTGGAAAAAGATCGGGAATGAAAGCGATGACTTTTTAATGATCGCTTCTCTGCAAAAATTTAATTCACATTCTTGGCATCTAAGCGAATTTCGCCAAAAGTTGTTCTTTTGCTTCTTTATTGGCACTAAAGTGAGATCGTTTAAGGAAAAAACAAAAGGAAAAACCCTTCGTGGCTGTGTTTGTTCCGAATCCTTATAAAATCATCAAATCATTCCAGCTACCTCCTAAAGAATGGATGAAGCTAGTAGTATTTTCATACTTCTTAAATTCTCTTTTAGAAAGCTGCGTTCATCAGCGTCAATATTTGTAAAAATTTGACATTACTGGGCTTAAGAAGCTTAAAAGTAACATCCCACGTTGGGCGCCAGTTTCATCTTTTTAACCCGAGGAATTACTTATTTTAAAAGCCACTTTATATAATAATGAATAATAATGAGTTCATCTATCGAACCGAATGATTTATTAGCTTTGTATAAGAAGAAAAACGTAATATACTCTCCGATGCACGGCAAGGCTTAAGGCCCCGACCCATAGAACGCGTTGCGTGCGGTAGAAGCGGCGCGGCAACTGATGCGGTGGGTTTTGCCGCGCGCAACTGATGGGGGTGACCCATAGAATCCGTTGCGGTGTTTTGACATATAAATTTAGTCAAAATGGGGGCGTTCAAGAATCGTATCCGGATAGCTTGTTGTTGTGGTTTACGTGTGGGAAATCGAAAAAAATAAGTTATAATCGTCTAGCAATGATATTTTGAATGTTTTTCTGTTTTCAAAAGTCGAATTTTAATATTTCACAGCTGTTGTCTGTTGTCGATCGTTCAAAAAGGTATCTAAGATGCGGCTATCCGAGATAGGCTATCCGATAGGTTCTTGAACGCGCCCATTGTCACTTTTTCCATATAAGAGAAAACCTCAAATTGGTTGTGACTGCGCATGTCTCTCTTCTGTCACCGCGTGAGAGCCGCGGCAAAGTAGAAAGTTGGGCTACTCGGCGCGTTCGGCGCGTTACTCGCGGTGCTTATGGATCACCTCTCATAAGAACGTGTGTATTTAATCGAGCTGTCAGTTGGAAGCGGTGCCGCACGCGCGCAACGCGTTCTATGGGCTGGGGCCTTTAGTAAATTTAATTCACGATGAACTACACAAATGACAGCTGGGTGGGTAAAAGTAAAAAAGGAACAGGCAACAAAAAGTTATGCTGCTCAGCAGGGTTGTATTTGATCATATAAGTGTCGGCCGGTTCGAGAAAAAAGTGCTGTTCCACCACGACAGCTCGTCGGCTCACAAATCCGCCGTCGTCATTGCCAAAATGGTCGCTTTACAGATGCGTCATCCACCCTACTCTACAGATTTGGCTCCCTGGGACTACTTTTGGTTTCCAAACCTGAAAAGCCAATCACCGGGAACAGATTTGGGTCGAGTGAGGAGGTCACCGTCGCCACGGAGTAGGACGGGTTGAAGAGTTGCAACATCGCTGGGCAAAGTGCATCGAGCTTCTTGGAGATTATGTGGAAAATAAATTACCACTATTTAGAAATTTTCCTTTTTCTTTTGCAAGCTAAGTACTTGTCGTAAGCAAACTACATTAGTGTTACCACCCTACCACCGCACCGGTAGGGGAGAGGAGAAAAAAATTAGTATTAAAATGTGATTGCAAAGAAGTTATTATATATAATTACAGGAATTAGTTTTCAATCGTACTAAAAAGTTCTTTAATTATTTCCATCCCCTGATGAAGCACTTTTTCGCTCTCTCAGAATAATCAATTTCTTTGTATTTCAGGATTTTAACCGTGAAGTGCACTTAAAAAAATGTTCAACAACTGAATCAGTGAAATTCTTCTATCAGGGAGGGCATTTGGATTTCATTAATCTCAGACCCGAAACTATGCCTATACCTGTCTTAATGACTTCTACCTTTCCAAGGTCCAAGCCAAGTCAATTAAACGTTTTGTGTATCATTTGGCGTATGCAATTTGATAAGCAAATAACCTTCAGCTCAGTTCGCGGAGTACATCTACCATTTTGGTGGAACCATCTGCTCAAACAGCAGCCACCCAGATAGCCATCTCAGTCGTTCGACTGTTGGTAGAGATAATCCTTTAAGCCAGTATACTACTTGCTGTAATAACTCAATTAAATTTCAAAAATGGAAAAAGCATCCAATGGACGTGTAAAAGCGTTGTTAGCCGGAAGGCTCACGCGCACACTTGTAATGCGTCTATATACAAATATAAACACATACACATTGATCCTGAGAGCGCATCTAATTGATACTCAATTACGAGCAATCATTTGGCTGGCCGCTTTTTGTTTGTGTTTCCTGGGATATTACCCGCCTGCGGTACCACGAGCAATGGTCACGAAATAAATATTGCAATGGCATAAGGCTCGTCTATATTGTTCGCTGACGTATTTGTCTCACAGTTTGTGGTATGCGCAGCTTTCGTCGAGGTCATGCTGATGAGAAGTGAGGAAGAGGACGTTCTATTTAGTCTCCTTCTCGCGCCAGTAATACAAACGCAATTTGTGTGACTTTTGTTGTGCGAAAATTCTTTTTTATTTATAAATGATCGTTCACAAGAAACGAAGGCATTGTCGAATTTTTTTCATTCTTCTCTCTTTCTCTCTCCATTTTGAAATCCAATGTGTAATTGCTAATGGAATGCGTTCAGAAAGTACGGGCGGCGGATAAATTACTTTGCCCATCATCGTCGGGGGTCTTAAGCTGGAAAATCGTCGTCTTGGTCGTCTTGATCGTCGTCTTAGTCGTCCGCTTAGCGTTAAATTGGTGGTGCACGTTTCTTCATCCTGTGGGCTGAACAATTGTTCAGCAATAACAGTGATTATCTGTGCGAGAGAGATGCTGAAATGAGATTCAACAAGAATACCTCAACGTAGGTATGTGCACACGAGCTCGCAAATGAAGACCCCAAAATGGACGCTGATGGGTTGTTGGTTTAAGCAAAAGGTCCTGCCTGGGTGCAGCTGCATCAGAAGTAACTCTTTCTGCACTACATGACGCGGTAATTGTACACCATTTGCAATTGCAAGGTGAGCTTCTGGGTTATACTGTGTAATGTGTATTGCAGTTTTGAGTTATGAGGAATGTAGACCAGAATCAAGGATATCGTTTTTTGTGTCTGTTGTTCATGTGCATTAGAAGGTGCTTTAGAATATGACTTGGTGTGCATTGGAATACAAAGAAATGCTATTTTAATTCAATTATGTTCACGCGCTGCAATTCATTTAATGGTCAAGATTTTAGTGTCTAAATGGTAAGAAATGGTCTTCCGGTAGAAATGGTCGTTTCATGGCCGAGGTGGGATAATGGTCAAAGATTTTTCACGTTGAGTGGGTAGAAGAGCAAGTGACATGTTCAAGGCTTTGAACATTGAACAAATACATTTTGTTGATTTTAATAGAGTTTTTTTTAATAAACAAAAGAGCTGACGCCAAAGCTGCGAAATGTGTATATAGCGGATCATTTGACTATTGACATTACATGTGCACTACATTAAAACTACTTTTCAGTTAAATCTATGTCTGAGAGCAAGGGAGAGGGTTGCAGCACTGAGGACAAAGACCATCAGCTAAACGGATTTCATGTTTTTTTTTTGTTTTACAATGAAACAGAAACAAACGTGGTTATTGTTATGTTAACTAGAAATCTTATTGCTTTTAATGCAAGGAATCTTCCTGTTTCGCAGTTAATAATAACGGAGCGCTGTAAAAATATTTCTGGCTCGAAGGACCAATGAAAAATCCTATAACTTTTTGAGATTTTTTTTTGACGATTACTACCTACTTTGTTTTTTCTGAGGAATCGGCAAGTCTTTTAATACCAAATATACTGCCATGAAAAGAGCTTTCTCGATTAGAAGTTCAGAATCGCCAAAAAATTGTAGGTCAGTTCGATTACTTCAAAGCATAATTGTGAGAAATGCGCAACGCCTTTGAGGCACCCCGCTCTATTGCGCCACCCCATTTTTATTTCCTAGTTGTCCAGTTAATTTCGAACCAGTCGTGAACGATGTTGATAGCATTTCGATTATTAGTTCAGTCAGTTCTGTTTTTAAGAATCAGAACCAATACACAAACTATAAGGATTACGACTGCGAATGTGGAGCAGAAACTGAAAGTGCATCTTTGATGTATTTTTATGGTTCTCTAATTGGTTTCATCAAGGTAATTAAGTAATTCGACTGCTTCTTATTAATTTATTTTGGGCACTTTCATCATATCCTTATTGAGCTAGAGCACAGTTTCATTGAAAAATAGATCGGAACCTGAGTTGACATGGAAGTGTTTAACGTTTCTATTGATCATCACGCTTGTAGTTTTGTTTCCAATCGTATAAATTTGGATTGCATATTGTATTACACAATCAGGAGTGACACGGATAACCTCGTGTCGCTTAGCAAAAGTTCTTTTTTAGTTAGACCTCAATTGAAGAAAACAGTGGTGTCCTTGGGTGTAATGAACATCCATGTATTGTGTGTCCATAATTCTTTCCTAATTGAACATTTCTTTGTATGCAAGCTTCTTGTACATGAAACACTGATGTGGTTGTAACATGAATGTTGTTTCATTGTATATTGGTGTCTTGCTTATCTTCGAGAACTATTTCGAAATATCTCTGTAGATTGTAAATGACTCCAAACATAGATTGCTATTTCTGCATTTCTTGAAGCGTCTGCTCATCGATCTTCTCATGCACAGTCGTCAATTTGATGATGATATAATAGTCACTGATATCGGTTATCATAAAATATCTGCTCATTAATATCTCCTCCAAAGTTGAAGACGGGTTGGAGTCAAAAATCTGCCGGGGTGAAATTTTTTTTTCAAAATTCTGCTGTTTAAAAACTCCGATTTATCAATATTATGCCAATTACAAGGAAAAAGAAGATTTGGAAAATATAAAAAGGCGAGCACTCTTACTTTCTAAAGAATTTGAAAGTATGTTTAGAGAAGTAGTTTTTTGATTTCTTCAATGTCGCTATCCAACTTAAAAGAATTACATAATTCAGTTAGTGTCTTTTGTTATCCTTTCGAAAGGGCTTCTGAAGTCTCACAATACTATACGAAAGCCTACGCAGTATTATAGATGATTCAGACGTGTTAAGGCTAGTTGATTGGTTTCAAAACAACTATGTAGGAGACAACTGTTAATATCTCCTGAGTTTTTGAATGTTTATGATAAAACTAGAGATGCAATTCAACGCTAAACAATGTAGAGGCTTTGCATCGTCGGCCTATAGTCATAGTTGGCCTTAGACACGCAGGTTTCTATAAATTAATTGGAGACCTACGAAAGGAGCTTGTCAGTGCCAAAACAGAAATTGAGCGTGCGTAGCATGGAGAGAGGATAAACATTTTGAAAAATAAACAAATAAAAGAGAGAAGAGATTTAAGTCACACTGGATATCTCAGGGGAATTGCGAAATTTCTTTTTGTTTAGCTTTACATTATGATGTTTTTCTTTACTTGATGCTTAATGTTTTTTGGGATGGTTTAAAATTTTTTTTTTGTTATTCTGCAAATAAAAAATAAAATAAAAAAAATCTACAGAATGTTTTCTATTTTAATAGCCAGAATTTTGAAAAGCAGAATTTTCGTTTTGAAAGCAGAATCTTGAAAAGGAGTATTTTGAAACCAGAATTTTGACCAGCTCCCGTTGAACACATTTCAAGTTCATCCGTTATATCTGGCAGAACTCTTATCTCTGAGCAATGCTTGTCCGTACATTTTTCAACGATAACTTCAATGTTCTTGTGTTAAAGAAGTTCAAACAGATGACTAGGTTTGAGATACGCGTTTAACAGCTTACTGTACTTTGTTTCAGTCTCTTGTCGTTGTCGTGGTCGCTAGAAGATTTTAGCTTTGGTTTCGTTAACAGAGGGCAAAGTGGAAAGCATGATCTTGGTGTTTTTTTTGTATTTTTTAAAAGAGCCCTTTGTTTACTGTCTAGATCCTCAACGTCATCATTTACTCCGAATATTGAAGTGAGCATGGTTCCTTGAATTAATCGCTTGTTCCTTTGAAATGCAGCTACTTGAAGAAGTCTTTTGAAGATTAAAATGACATTCTTCCATTCTTCTTCCATGTGATGATTTTATTCGCCGCATTGGCTTTCTGATGTTACTTTCCTTATTCTGCTTCAAAACTATTTTAATTGATTCTTCGTCTTGTTCCTGTTGACTTGATCCCGGTTTTACTTCTATTGTTAAAAGTCTGCAAAATTGATGGAAAGCGATGATGTTTTAATTGACTTGTGCACATAAGAGTGTTTAGTTGAATTTTTTTCTACTAACCCACACAAAACTGCCATTCAAAAGTGCCTTCCTATGCTCGAGAAAGTCAACAGAAGCCTTTTTTTTTCTTTCCTAGCTCACCACTGCCTCAATTATGGAATAAAAGAAACTTTGTATTTCAGAAAATTCACTATCGCAACTATAAACTTTCTACCGATGACAGCGAATCTCCACTAAGCATATCATCGCTGGAACCATCATCAGTCACACACAAGTGCTACTTTAAACTTGTCACATTTCCACATTAAGGCCATAAATATTCAGCTCAAAGAGGTCTGTCTGCTGTCCACCTCCTGATGTCTGAAGTGAAATGCAATCCTTTGTCTTCGAGTCCGTATATGTGAGCAATCATCATATGCAGAAATGATCCGTCAGCCGCAGTGACTTTGTTTGTAAATAATACAATCATGAGCGTCTGCACGTTCCGAACTGGACAATTTCATTTTTCTCGCAGAGATGAGATACTAACCCAGGCGCCGAAGCAAGAGATCACTTCCAGCGCTAGTCAATTGCCCTATGAAGCTCATTTTTTTGTTAATCCTGCTATATAGTAAGTCCAACACATCATTTGTCAGGTGGTCAATTGTCATTCCTCTTCATCGAGTGCTGTGGTGTGATCATCCAACCTGTGATGGGGTTCCAATCCAACACAAGATTAGTCCAAGCCATGGCAATACGGTTGTGAAGATGATTGAAAATTCATTTATTCAGAGGGTCTTCGTGTGCGGATTTGCATTCGATCAAGCGGCACAGCAGCCACTACATTCTATTGTCTGTGTCGCGTCCATGTCCATGGAATGGTGCGCGTCGACCAATTGACATGCTATTGTCACAAGTGAGCATCCTTATGTCCTGCTGGCTGTTGATAGACATGCGGATAATTTATAGCCAATGTCGTTCCGACGGATATAATCGACTTGAACAGCTAAATTAATAATTCATCTGAACTTGGATGGTGTTTATGTAGATTGAAGTGGAAACGTGGAGAAACAATTTGCTAATTGTAAGACAAGCGTCCTTGCTTCGTAATTCGATAATGGCAATTTCGTGGTGATGCAGCCAAGCTCTTAAGATCTTCAATTGAATTTTACAAGACACAAAACTGGTTAACCCACGCAACTGGAGGCGACTTTGTGCGATTTGCTTCCTAATTACTGAACCACGCAATAGGCATACACAGACTCTCGTGTTAGTTGGTCGGAAAATGACTACAAGGACATGTCATGCGAGAACTCTTTTGCTTAATGGTGCCATTATACCACAGTGTACCGCAATTCAACATTTTAATTGCGTAAAGGTGGCTTAACAAGGAATCTGCGGCTGCTGCTTGTTATACAATATTTCATTTCATAATCCTTAGAGAGTATATATGATTTTGTCCCTCTTACGCGGCGACACCGCCGCCGTCATAAAAGATACCGAAATGAGCGCTTTCTCGGGTTACTGTCGCCGTCTTTATTGTCAACCCTTTTGTTATTCATAGAGTGACAATTTTTATAGCTCACGGATGTGATCAAATTTAAATATTCGGCGGGATATATGGTTGGCCATGGCCAACGAGATGAGCAATGAACATGAATTGTGTTTAGGATTCGTGTTGATTGTTTGTTGAAGCTGTCTGCGGAAGATAACCAAAATTGGGGGTTGTTAAAATATGCTTTATGGGTGGCAACCTTTATCTAATAGCGGTGCCTGTTACGGAATGAAATTGCCTTCGAAACATATCGCTGTGTGCAGGATTTGATGTTTTGATTTTAACAGGCTAAATTTCCATACTCTTAAGTATAAGTGTCCCACATAAAATCTCATGTATTGGCCCTTAAATCAAAGATACTTAAATTTTTATTGTCTTATTCGCAAAGCTAATGAATTATATATCTGCTCATGAATCACGATCAGGTAGCAGTATTTAAATGTTTACTTCGAATGTCGGAACGTCGATATCGATTCAATTTACGTGTGTGATTTGATTGTTTGTCATTGTCAACACGACGCGACGTTCGGAAGGACTTTTATTTGACATAAACCTCGGTCAAAACTTTATGTTTGTAAATAGTAAAAAATAGTTTTATTTTATTTTTATTTTATTTTATTTCATGAATGCTTAACAACTAAAAAGCAAGGTAAAGAGAAGTTTGTAAAAT
This sequence comes from Melanostoma scalare, assembly GCA_949752695.1. Taxonomy (NCBI): domain Eukaryota; kingdom Metazoa; phylum Arthropoda; class Insecta; order Diptera; family Syrphidae; genus Melanostoma; species Melanostoma scalare. The sequence goes on from OX456985.1 coordinate 4,076,649, forward strand.
TGGAGCAAATTATGAAACAGATTTGAATTGAAATTTCTAGTTATTTACATCTGTATTGGTTTATTAATAGTCTTTTAATTCTTGTTGCGTTTTGAATTTCCTTAATGAGTTCCAAACACGGACGGAATTTACGAAAAATTGACGCTGAGATGTTAAACACGAACAACGAGGATGAATCAATTGACGAGACCGCGAATGTAATTCTCTCAAAGCAGTATTGTTGTTGGAGAGAGAGAGCAAGAAGTCAGCTCTTGGAGAAAAATTTAAGTTATGCATAAGCTTATTACATAAGATATCATGGTCAACAGAGTCGAAAGCTTTTGAGAAATCGAGCAGAACCAAGAACGTTATCTCATCTTTATCTAATGCATGTCTGATGTCTTCAGTAACGTTAAGAAGCGCTGTAATACAACTGTGTTTTTTCCGAAAACCAGATTGCTTCGGCGTTAGCATCGAGTTAGTTGTTGGCTGATTACGGATTTGTTTCTGAAGGATTCGTTCAAAGACTTTCGACAGAAATGGTAACACAGAGATAGGACGAAATTCCACACCTTTGGCATTTTTGGGAATTGGAATGACTTTGGCAATCTTCCACAGGTTTGGATAGACTCCTGACATCAAGATAGTATTAAATACAAATGTTATATAAGGCAGTGCTATTGGCAGAATCATACTCAAAAACTTAGGGTGAACATCATCCAACCCTACAGCATTATATTTAATTGAAAGCAAACTTTCAACTAAGTCAGCACAATCAGCTGCTCGAAAACCAAAACCAATACGGCCCAACTGATCTGGGATTGAAAAAGGATTCGAGGTATTCGAAGACGAAGCAAGTGTTGAAAAGGAACAAGGTAAACAAACTAGAAACGCTCAGGAAACCAGACGGTTCCTATACCGAGTCCAAAGCAGAGACACTCAGTCTTATGCTGGAAACTCATTTTCCAGGAAACCAGATATCAATCGGACCACAGCAATCTATTTCCCTTAGATCAGGTGAATCCGATAAATCCAATCGACTTAGCTGGTACACGTCATCGTTAGTTGTTACCGACGAAGCCATCAATTATGCCGTGGCATCTTTTGACAGTTTCAAGTCACCTGGCACTGACGGTGTTTACCCAGCTATGTTGCAGGGAAGTATAAACCTTTTGCTTCCTACTTTGAAAAATATTTTCACTGGTAGTTTAGCCCTAGCGTATATACCAACTCCACGGCAGAGTGTTAGAGTCGCCTTCATACCAAAAATTGGTAAACAAGAATACTCACTCGCCAAGAACTTTAGACCCATTAGTCTTACCTCCTTTCTGCTTAAGACGCTGGAAAGAAATGGTTGAGATTTACATTCGTAAAACCTCACTCCAATTACACCCACTGTCTCAGATGCAACATGCTTACCAAAGAGGAAAATCTTGCGAGACCGCACTTCAAAATCTTGTTAGCAGGATTGAATGCGCGCTTGACAGGAAAGAATTTGCGGTAGGCATTTTCATCGACATTCAAGGTGCTTTTGACAATGCTAGCTTCAATGGTATGTGCAATGCTGCCAGAGAACACGGTGTGAACGAGTCATTAGTGTTGTGGATTAAAGCAATGCTAATGAAGAGAACCGTAATCGCTGAGGCGGACTGTGGACAATATGTTGCAACGGGTGTAAATAAGGGCTGCCCACAAGGTGGCGTTTTATCTCCTCTTCTGTGGTGCATGTTGATCGACTCTCTACTTGTAATGCTTAATGGTTCTAACGTTCATGCCCAAGCATATGCACACGACGTCGCCGTGCTCTCGGTTGGCTCCAGCCTCCTAGCTGTCTGCGCCCGAGCACAGGCTGCGCTTTGTATGATTGACACCTGGTGTGTTAGAAACGGTCTCTCCGTCAATCCTCTTAAAACCGAGGTTGTCCTCTTCACGAGACGTAGAAAATTGACTGGTCTGACCCAACTTACGCTTAAAGGCGTCAACATCCCCTTTTCAAATGAAGTCAAGCATCTTGGAGTAATCCTGGATAACAAACTTCTTTGGTCTAAACATGTCGAGTCTAAAACTACTAAATCACTGTCAGTTTTCTGGCAATGTAAAGGAGCTTTTGGCAAGACATGGGGTCTTTCACCGAAAAGGGTCCTTTGGATCTATACGGCTATGATAAGACCAATCATCTCCTATGCGTCAGTTGTTTGGTGGAATAAGCTCTCGCGTAAATACGTTATTGCCTCGTTTGCCAAACTTCAAAGAACAATTTGTCTGTTGTTGTTGTTTCCCCAGCACACCGGGTGCTGCTCTCGACGCACTGTTGAATCTTCCTCCCCTTGATACCTACATCATGGGGTGTACTCTCAAGACCAGTTCTCGTTTAAAGCGATGTGGTCTCTGGCTCAATTCGCACTGGAGCTTTGAGGAACTCGCAAGCAGCATATCTTTTGACCCACGTCTAATGCATATACCGTCTGACACGATGATCCCAAGGCTCAAACTGCGTCAAAACTACTCAGTCAGCTTTCCTTCGGTTCAGGACTGGTTCGCTCCAGAATCTGAGCCTGGAAAGAACTGTTATCGTATCTTCACAGATGGCTCCAAAACCGACGAGGGTTCTGGTGCTGGTGCCTTTGTTGAGAGCGACGACATACGACTGCACTCATCTTTGGGATCATACGCATCCGTTTTCCAAGCGGAGGCTTATGCTATCATAATGGCCTTGAGCCACGTAACGAACAATGGATGGACGGGGAGAAGTATCTTTGTTTGCAGCGATAGCCAAGCTGTGCTTAAGGCCCTTCTCAACCCTCTAACCACTTCGAAAGTGATCCAGGAATCCAAGAGCTCTCTGAATGCGATCGGAAGATTAAATTCCTTGAGTCTCATTTGGGTTCCAGGCCATCACGGCATAACTGGAAATGAGATCGCCGATGAACTCGCTAGGCAGGGATCTCAGACAGCTTTTTTAGGACCTGAACCGTCGGCGTCGCTAGCGTCCTCAGTGAGGGCTTCAATCAACGATTGGATCTGTGAAGAGCACAACCGTAGATGGCATGCCTCCATTGGATGCAGACAAACCAAGCGTATGCTCCCCAACGTTAGTAAGAAGACTGCAACATTTTTGCTAGCTCGTAGCAGAAAAGACTGTAGAAAGCTTATTGGCGTTGCCAGGGGGCACTTCTCTTTTGCCAAGCATTTAAACGTGTAAGGCTTAAGTGATACCACACTCTGTGAATCTTGTGGAGAGGATGAGGACACCGCAGAGCACTTCCTCTGTGAATGTCCTGCTTTTTTTCGCATGAGGTTACAGCTACTCGGCGCAGACATGGTGAGAGCTGGTAATTTAGGCTCCTTATCATGGCAGCGTCTTTTGGATTTTCTCCGAACATCTGGAAAGCTATAACAAATAGAAGGTTGCTATCTGGTAGTACAATGGACCGGTATTTAGGTCTGAGTGCTCCAGCTGGTATTTTAAAAACCTCCAACAAAAAAAAAAAAAAAGTGTTGATGGCTGAGAAACAAAATTTTTATTGAGGCTGTTGGGATCAAAGTCGATTGCTATCCCATTTCTTGACTTAACAATATCAACTCTACGTAATTTTTTTGTGGTCCACTAAGGGAAGTACTTAGCTGAGGAGATAAAAGTTTCGATTTTTCTTTACGTATTTCTGCTACTACTCTATTCCGCAGTGAACAAAAAGCTCGTCGCAACTCTGGCAACCGGTAACGCTTCCAGATGTTGTAGGCAGTGTCTCGTTGTTGTATTAAGAGCCTTATATTGGGAGTAAACCAAGGTTTGAAGTTTTGTCAAAGGGTAAATTGGGCCATGAGTATCAAAAAGGCTATTTATATTCTGAGTCAAGAACTCTAACTGCTCATTTGAGGACTGCAAGCAAAAAATTTGGTCCCAATTTATCCTACGTACATGCTCTTCCAAACGTAGATGGTTAATGTCATGAAAATTTTGATATTCGCTGGGAAGGAGTGTAATCAAAGCTAAAAGTATATGTTAAGAAGATTAAGTCATGCCTAGAAAAAGCAGGGGCAGAAAGCTGATCATATATAGCTACGTTCTTTATGTCACTTACCAGAAACAAGATGTATGACAAATAGAAAAGGATATTCACTTAAAGTAGAATTCCACGTCGATGGATTCCCAAAATATCCTTCATGCTTAATTGGATTGATTGCTCATTTAGTTTTCGGTTACAATTTCTTTGTAAAATGGCCCTGGCTTTTTACAATTTGAGACGACTATACATGTTTTCGATGATGATGAGCGGAAAAAGAGTGTGAACAATGGCTTATAGGATTAGTGTTGAACAAATATCTGCAGGGACAATTAATGGTAAACCTTCCATAATGACCACAAAGGAGAGGTTTCTACTGGAGAGAATTTCAGCCAAGCTGGCTCTAGGACAAAGCAAGGCTTTCTGCAAGATAAAGTCAAGATCAATTCAGCGGAGTTGGAGCGATGTTGTGGAACTCTTCACGAGACTCGACCAAAACATATCCATACACGAGGTCGAACGCTATTTCGATGTGCAAGACCAAGTTCAGCTGGCGTTGGTGGAGCTGTGTGATAGAATAGACAATCCCAAATCTGTCAACGAACTATAACAGTCACCTTTAGCTCCAACTATAAAACTGCCCGAAATTGAGCTGCCAAAGTTCAATGGGAACTATCTCAACAGGCGTCAATTTTATGATTGAGACCCTACAGTGGTTTATCGAATGCAAGGAGACCAGGACGCTATTCGAACAAACCTTGGAGGATCCCAGAAGCAGTCTCAGCTTAGATGGTTTTCATAAATTTGGGGAATCACGCTTTCAAACGTTGGAAGCTATTTGCAGTCGTGAGGAAAGAAAAAAAAAAACATCAGCGTTAGTCGCTGCCAGTAGTGCCAATAGTATCAATTGCGCTATGTGTAGTTCAATTAAGCATATATCTGTACTAATTTTTTGTCTCTCACAGGTCCGGAACGAGGAAAAGCTGTGCACAAGCTGATGCTGTGCAAGAATTGCCTGAAGAAAGGACATTTCGCCCTACTACGCCAGTCTCGATGATGCCAAAGGTGCGAAGGAAGACATAACACACTTCTTCACCCACAGCAGGTCAAGCTAGACTACTCTCCAAAATTGCAACAAAATCATAAAGCTCAACATTTACCAACTAGGCAGCAACAGAACAACAAGCCAGAAAATTCAACAAGTTTTGGTATGCGTTATAAAAACTTCCCTTCATGTTATGAAAAGATGTAAGGTTTTCCTCTTGCAGTGTCGTAGTACAGCTCAGTTCGTTGTTGAAATTTCTTCTTCACACATCCTCTTCACGAACAGGAATAAAGATCCCTCGGAGTATGTTTCATTCATAGCGACAAAAGGGTTTCCCCATTTTCCTAATGTAGGGTACATGCTCTTGCGCTGTATAACAGGACAAGTTTTATCGTCGTTTTTCTAAGGGTGGCATAATTTCGCAGATGCCTTCTTTATCCAAAGTAGAGGGTTTTGAATCATGAAAATAAAATAATCTCAATACAAACATTTTCACACATAGCAGTCAGTTGATACAAATCCTTGAAGGCACTTTCAATTCTTATTCCTCTTTCTAACAAATCATTTCATTATTTACACCAAAGAACAGACAGTTACAATTCGCACTTACAAACAAAATAACAAACTATACAAAATATGTATGTATGCTCTCCAAACATACGCTTCCACATGCAGAAAGTCTGCTATTAAGGATAGGTCTGAACAAAAAGTTTTGTCTTTTTTGGTAATTGAACTCCAAACTGTCTTTGATTAACTTTGATCATGTACCGTTGTTAACTTGTAACACAAAACATACAACTCAATTTGGACGCCATTTCGCAAACCATATACTCCTCCTGTACTTCGTAGCTGCAAACGGAACATAGCACACACACGCACACAAACACACACACACACACACACTCAATCTAGTCTTGTAAGAACAAAAACAGAAACTAAATTAGATCATGCTGCCCGAAAGTAAACGCTGTTCTTCTTTTGTCGAACATGAGTTCATCTAATGGATTTGTTCATTGGAAAGCCAAAAGTATTCCTTCAATCGACTGAATATTTGACATGCCAACCCTCTTCCCAGTGACCTCTTACAACAAAACAACTAGCCGCATTTTCAATAGCCCACAGCTAACCAAACTTGTGCAATCCAAATGGTATTGACAGGAAAGTATTTAAATACTCGAAGATAGCTAAAGACCTCATAGTCTTTTGTCCTTTTTGCCCGGCACGTCGTCGGTCGTAGTCTGTCTCCGCAAATCCCACTCCTACTATGCCTGATGTTGTCAATAATTCATCATGGACAAAGGTGTGCACTGTTAGACAGTCCAATCACGTATTGGGCTAATATGCCTTAAGGATATCATTAAGGTACCAGGCATGAGGATTTTCCTTCTTTTCTAACTTCAGAACAGTTCTTCCACTATGTGCCTCTCGGACGTTTGGCACCCCTTACCATCAAAGGTAGTGAATTTCGTTTTTCCTCACGTTTTACTCCAAACAGAATGGGAATACAATTGTATGGTTGCCAGCTGAGTTATAATGTGAGACCCATTAAATGATCTGTGGTAAAGTTACTACGGAGGACACAAATTTGCAAATTCTTGAAAGGCTTGAGCAATAATAATAGTAGGGAAAAATAATCCACAGACTGAATTTAGTACAAATTCTACTATTCAAAGGCTCACTCGAACAAAAGTGATTTTTTAGTTGCGGTAGCGACAGTTTCAGCCGTCAACTTGTGCTTACATAGCGAGATTTGAGAGTACCTACACTGACGTGACTAAAACGGCACAGCGTTTTGATGCTTTTGCAGCTATTGTGACGACAAAAATACTGTCAATGGCGTTTCTGCCTTTGTCACAGCTGGAAGAACGCTTTGGTTTGGGAGAACCTTAAAGCTGAAAACCTCAGGACCATCCAATAGTTTAAGGCTCTTGCCGATTGTCTTCTACCTTAAGCTCGCAACTCTTCTTTTGCCAATGGCCCATGAATTGTGTTTCATAAAGGTGCATCCCCACTATTCTGACCGGCATACGGATCCATTTCATTCGGTTCGAATTCGGTTCGGCTTTCGGTAAGGACGAAGACCGATCGGGACGTCCACACTAAGTCGGTATTGCTGATCGGCATATGCCGATTGATGCCGCTCGGCATAGTGTGGACGCACCTTAAGGTAAGGCGAGTTGTCTTCAGCCTTCGACCTACAATCAGACCTCGCAAAACCTGATTAGTTGAATTTATTGAGCTTCAACAGTAGTTACTTAAATTTTCCAACCCAAATCGGATATTACTTTTTCTACAGTATTCGTTGGCAACATTGTGCCATCATGTAGGCGGACAAATAGCACTGGATAGGGTGCATAGATGTTCGCCAAAGTAGACGTGACTACTCTGTCTGACAGAATAAATTCCTGAATAAGGCCGAAGCATTCATTTCGTTTCGATTCGATTATTTGACGAAATTGGAATATTTTTTTTTTGTACACACGTCCGAAACGTCAAAAATTTTTTATTCTTTTTGTTAACGAAATGGGGTCGACCGCATGTACCCTGTACGCATCAGATGCCCAGCATATAGTCCCCATAGAGATCGAAGTGAATTCCCACAGTTATAAGCCCACGTTTTTATACATACATATGTACATATCCGGGTACAAAACCTTCATAATAATTGCAGCTAATCGATGAAGAATTTATTTCGAGTGTCCGTTCTTCTGCTTAGTGCTTCTCCACATTTAAAATCCTCCCACTCTCGGTTGTCACGAACTTATTCGGTCATAAAAATTAAACGAAATGCACAGGATGTGCAATTTTAAGGTGAGAATTGCTTGGCAATGATAGCATCGCGCAAAGGGTATAGGTACGAATATAAAATGCTATTTGAAAGTGAGTATTGTTAGCTGTGTTTTAGCACTTTCGCGATATGGCAAGTTTATGCAGAGCACCTTCTGTATCCCAGTTAAGTGTTAGTGTTATTAGGAGTGGGAAATGAAGAGGAGTTTTGATTCCGGGCGAGTGCTAATCCAACGTTGAAATCTCATTTAGTTTGAAATGGATTCCTGTGTGTTGCGTTGAAGTCAATGCCTTTGGTAGTTTGCACGAAAATTGTTTTGTTGATCCAACTCATTTGGTGCGCTATTGAAAACGGGAGCATCCATTCTAAGATGTTGGAATATTCACTTCTCAGATTGGTACACATATCTGCGCTGCAAGGCTGTCTTTTTGATCTTACAAGTTTGGATCGGTTTGTCAGTGACTTGATAGTCCACCAATAGTGTAAATATTGATAATAATGTAATGCAAGCCACTGCTCATTCACTGATACATCGCAACATGAAAAAGCCAACTTGAAAATTTGTCACGTTGATTGGACAATTTAAAAAGTTCTGGTACAGAAGACAAATACTTATAAAAATTTGCATTTGGTTGGCCTCAGTTTAACAATTTTAAGTAGCTGAAGTCAGCTGATGTGGAATGTTAATTTTTAGCGTGCGTAAGAAAGAAAAAAATATATATTTGTATATATTTGTTTCCTGCTCATACACTGAGAAAATTGAACCATGATTTTTTCAAATAGAAGCATGTTTAACTATATGTTTAAATCAGTACAAATAGAATTCTGTTAAAACCGAATTGAAATCTATTTAGATCCGAAAAAACTATTTTTTAAAGTAAAGTCGGCTTAAATCAAAATAATCCCTGTTTGATTTTTGAAAAGCCTGTTATTTATTTTACTTATTTAAAAGTATTTAAATATGAACGAGTTTGTTTTCAACATGAACGCAGTTTAAATATTAACACAAGAGAAAAAAATAAGCAATATTATTACTCAAATCTAAATCTATTTGAATTGAACTCAAACAAAGAGGGGACACCCAAAATTTAATTTAAAACAAACATGAACTAGTTTGATTCAAACATAAACGAAGTTGAAATATTTACAAAAGAAACAAACTAAGCAAAGTTACATTCAAACTTGAATCTATTTGAGTTGAACTCAAACGGTGTAAGAACATATATAATTAAACATAACACAAACGTGAACGAGTTTGGCTCAAATATGAACGAAGTCAAAATATTTACAATAGAAAAAAATTGTATAGAAAATGTTATGTTCGAACTCGAATCTATTTGAATTGAACTCAAATGAAGTAAAAATATAATATATGACTGTATTTGTCTGAAGCTGCTTGGCGTTACCATTGAAAAAGTCAAATGAATAAGGATTGTCGTGCGCGTAGGTCTTTTTTCCGCCAAGTTAAATCTAAGTGATTATTCTGTCAAAGTTGATTTCAAGTGATATTTATAAGGTGATTTTCGGAGGTGCTAACAAAAAAAAGTCAAATGGGGAAATAATCAATTCCTATACATTGGACGCAGAGTGTTTAAATACTGTGTTTGTAATTGAACCAGATTCTGTGCATCCAGACTAAAAAGGATTGAGGGATTAACTTGAGGAGTGGAACTTAATTTCGTTGTTTCCTCTTCTCCATGGTAAGTACAAGTTCTTACAATTATGTTGAACTTATTAAATTTTTGTGATAAAGCATTATTTTCTATTACCCGTTTGTTTATCTTACAATTTGTTATATAATTTTTTTTGTTTTCTTTGTGTTTTTTTCTTGAATATCTAGGAACCAGCAGCATCTGATATCAATATCAAACTTCAGTTCATTCATTTTAAAATTTTTTTAGAAAGCGAAGTTACGCTAGAGAGACTAAAATTTCTTTCTACAGAAGATAAAGGATCTTATCCCAAAAGTTGGCCCTAGGGCTGAATTTAGGGAAAGGCTTTTTATATGGGAGAAACAAGAAAGAAAAGGTAGGTATTCACTGATACCACTAGAATAACCTGAATAGTAATCTGTATAAATCATTTTGAATAACGTTTGCAGTTTAATATCGACGGTACAACAATTTCTGTTGGCACTAAAGTATCTGATTGGATGTTAAATGTTAAATTTCCAGAAACATCAACAAGTTCTTTCAGTTTGGCAGATGTAAGTAAAGAAAATTAAGTTTTAAGAGCCTACCTAAATACTGTGCCATTATTCATTTCCGAATTCATTCGATATACCACAACAAAAGAACAAAGTCAAAGCAGTAAATTCTTTTCACGAGAAAAACGGTAGCCAGCTAGAAAAACATCTTAATTTAATATTAGAAAGAGTCTTAAACAGCGGAAAAACACTACATCCCTGTGATTTCGAAGTAATTTCCACAAAAATTTTAACAATATTTCCAAATGAAACTAAGGTATGTATGTATGTATGTCGTAATAAATGTTATACTAGAAATCATTTGAAATTGGTAAAAAGCTTGACAAATTTCTGTATATCAAGAATATTTCTTATATTACTAGCCCTCCTTTACATGTACATACTATAAATTATGGAAAATGTTATTTTAGAAATAAATTTTTGTAAAAAAAATAAACTTAAGTGTTTTTTGTTTCTTTACATGGTTTCTTTAAAGCTTTTGACGTCTTAAAACTTTTATAATAATAAAAAATAATAAATAATAATAATAAATAAATAAAAATAACTGTGAATCGGTTTAAAAAAGCTAACGCTGAAACAATTTGTTTTAAACAGAAAACGAATTTGTTTCAAACACGGACATATTCAAATGAAACGAAGATGATTCTATTTGAAAGAACATTAGATGAAGTCAATTAAAACAAATAGAAACACGTTTAGGTTAAATAGAAAGCAAAGATAATTTAAACTAAATCATGTTTAACTTATTTCAACAATTAGTTAATAGTTTTCTATTAAAATTAAATAGAAACCGGTTCCATGCCAAATCATATGTGTTTGAGTTTGGTTTAAATATGAATGCGTTTAAAATTTTTCTCAGTGTACGCATATAATTTTCCTCCTCTTCAAATACAGTCTTGTGGAATACATTCCAACTTTTGTGGCGTACGTTCAATTCCCACTTTGTCACCGGAACGGGTCAAAGTAATAGTACTATAGAATTTATATACAATGGATTAACTGAAAGCGTAACTGATGATACCTTCAGGGCCGGATTTCTTTAAAATGCCGCCCTGGGCACTGTATAAAAAATGCCTCCTTTATTATTGATTTATAATTATTTGAAATGTTAGTGAGATCGTTAACTATATAATTAAATAATGAAACGAATCAAAAACGTAAGGTTTAAATTCATTTATTGTTTCACGGTGAAAGAATAATCACATAAGGCTTTTTTATAAGAAAATAAAGCTCAAAGTTGACATACAAGATAATTACGGATGTTTATAATCGTTTTCGTTTCAAATGCAAACACGCCTTACTTTCTTTACCGCGAACTGATCTATTAGTTCTTCACAATTCAAGCGTTCAAGCAAATCCGACTCGATGCACAGAATCGCTAGACTATTTAGCCGACTGCTCGTTATAGTTGAACGAAAATAGTTTTTGACTCTTTTCAAACATGAAAATGAACGTTCTGCACTGCAATTCGTCACCGCTAATGTCATAAATATTCGATATACTATTTCTACGTTTGGGAACTCAGTATATGAGTCGTTCGTTTTCAAGAGTTTTAATAGCTTGGATGGTGGTTGGTGGATCACGTTTTAATTTTTTCTCGAAGCGATACGCGTGGAAGTGCGCCAATTCGTCATCCAATGAAGGTTCGAGGTCCGAGGTATAAATTGTCTTCAGATGTTCCGACTTCTTACGAATTTCACAGGAATTCAAATCTACAAATTCAGTGATAACTAAGAACTTTCCGTGAATTTCTTCATATGCTTGGCATCTTCTTCGCAATTCAGAATCAAGATTGTCAAGAATGACTTTGAAAGTGTTGACCTGAAAACTATCCCTTCCTGACAATTGAACATCTCCATCTCGTGATTCATCAGCCTTTCTCTTTCTTCTTCTAGAAACACTTGTCTGGTACTCTTGACTATCTGATATTTCTAACGCTTTCTGTTCATAAACTTCAAATTTCATTCGTGCATCAGCTACTACTTTGATCAGTCCACGACAGTCATCAATCACATCAGTTATGCTGATATCAAAAACATTTTTATGATTGAAAGAATCGTTGACTTTCGTTTCAAATTTTGTCGCCCCCAGAATTTGCCGCCCTGTGCCTAAGCACCGAGAGCACTTAGTGTAAATCCAGGATTGGATACCTTAACTGAAACTGAAACTGAAATGATCATCTAAAAGGGCCTTTATTCAAACAAAATATTTCCGCAGATTCGATTTCCTGATAGCTATAGCTGGCTCCTAAGTCCTAACTGAGAAACATCGCAATCGTGCTGCCATAGTTGATAGCAATTTCTTGCAGCAAATTGCGTAATGCTATGCGTTCTCGAGATGACCTTCTTCTGTGAAGTGGAAGAGCAACATCTAGGAACCCGAACATTACTTACTGTCTTAACACCTCGGGAAGGATAAATGTTCATGACGCAGTCTCAAATGTTTACATAAAACGAAAACGAAGATGATATTTATATAGAAGGAAAACGAGCATTGGGAAAGCTAGTTCGTTCCAAATAATCTTTTAAGTTTTTCAGGTTATAAGTGTTATATGTTATATGTCATCTGTCATCTGTCATCTGTAAGAACTTGTAACAACGCAATTAAAATGTATTCAAGTCATAAGAACTTATGTATAATATATGTAAAAATATTTCAAACTGCTCTAATTTTACGTCAATTTCCAACTGGAGAAAGCGCTTATCAAAGCAGTGTGACTGCTCTCAGCGGACTTGAGACACCCGTAGAAGAACAATGTTATGTTTCAGGGAATTGAACCTCTAACTCTAACTCCTATATGACTGACTGAAATGCTTATTATTAGCCACGAGCACCGCCGTTTCTGTGGCAAATTGATCGAGACGAAAACTTCGTATCCAAGTAACTTGAGTATTTGGTATCAGACTGCGCAAAGCGCGGTAATAAATTAATTAAGAGTTTCGGTTTAACAAAGTGAATAAAAGCTGTCTGCGCTCTTGACCGAAGATGTTCGTCATGTTCAATAGAATCCAAAGAGTCGCTTTTGACCTTTTTAGACTTTTTCGAAGGCATTCGATTCTGTTAAGACCACAGATTGTTTTTCATTAAGATAAATTTTTACGTTTTTTAAACTAAAAGAGAGGAGTACCACCAGGGTTCGATACTAGGGCCTCTGCTTTTGTTTCTGTTTATGTAAAGCGAATTTGTATTTAATTTTCGAAAATATGATCTGGTTTCAAGTTTTCTAAAGAAAATTTTAGGATGTGAAATCCAAAGCTTTCTTAGTTTTAAATCTTTGTCTTTCCTCATACTTTTAATAAAAACTAAAGAACCTGTTGCAATGATTGTCAGATTTAAAGTACACAAGAAATCAGTCTTAAAAGATTACCAGAAGTGTTAGCTTCTTGGGAATGACGTGTTGTTATAAATCGATGATATTTGCTGAAATCTCTTAACAATGCCTCTAATTTATCAAGCCACCTTCGTTAGTTTGAAGAGAGTAGTATTTTCGCAAAAATTTAGCAAGTACATTATTTCACCCCTACAGTAATCACAATTGCAACATTTTCACAGCACATTGCAGTGAAATCACGAAAGAAGAATCTCTCGTATGCAATCAAGTGGAAAAAAACCTCAACCGACTTAGAGTGCATAACTGGAGAGAGCTCGCCCGAAATCGAAGTCATTATTGAAAAATGTTGGCTTAGGCCCAGGTTCACCCGGAACTGTAATGCCCACCTAAGTAAGTACCTAAGTATATTGACAACATTAAGAACATTAAGTAAGAGTAAACATTAAGTAAGAGTAAACCATAAGCTCCACTCCACATTATTTCTTAAAAAAAGTAACAAAACTCAGCCACACCGTAAAGGCTTTAGAGATTCTGAAATCCAGTTTCTTGAATGTTTTTCTTCTCGCAGACAATTTGTACCTCAACTCATTAAAACCAGATTCGTTACTACTTGCACTCAGTATGCGCAACACGGCAACTTATTCCTTCTCTGGAAAATCCATTCACCATGCACCACAACCAAAAGTTAAGAAAAAAAAAAGAAACATAAACCTCGGCACCTCAGCAGCGGATCTTCTTATCAAAATGTAAAAATCAAAAGGAACACTTTGTGTTATTTAGCGAACACTGCCAATTCGCATGTAGAGCAAATCTTCAGTTGCCATCCCATACACAGGAATGCAGCTACAAGCAACTGCCGACGCCGCCATGGCAGCCAGGTTAGGTGCGGATGACTTCAGACTAAATCCCAGTGGATTTCGTTATTTCTCAATAAATTGCGATGATGATAATTAGACGAAGAAAATGAAATGGTGAATCGCATAGCAAATAGGAATCCTAATGAAGGACAAGAGGATCACACAGGACACAGCTGAATAGATACAACCGACGCGACAATTTATCACTACATATTTGCAATCAATCAGGCCCTTGGCATCGGCCGAGTGAGATGTTGTTCCGAGAATTGGCTGAAACAAAAAGAAGACCACCAAGTCGTCGTCAAGATAGCGTGGCATTCGCCGTCGGGCCGTCTTCAATGGAGTTTATTAGGGACTCAGGTTTTTCTCTGACCATTTAGTGCTAACTAGTAAGGGATAGGCCATACCATAAAGGTTCTCGACAAATGTTGTATCATGTTCATACAAAAACCTGAGAGGAATTCAAATTTAACCTCCGCTTACAAAAAAAAACTTCCCTGCACTCACAGCGTGACAACATTGTTCATTTTTTCGTTTCGCCAGCTGATTTCTTGAGCCTAAAATACCATACCGTAGCTGTACATTTGTTTTTATTTCTTGGTCAGCAAGTTTCAGTTTTGCTATTATGGCCTGAAGGCACCTTTTATCTTTCAAGGAAAACTTGAGGTTCTTAAACGCTTGTCGTCACTTCGTTATGCAATGATAAACCTCACTGTCAACACATCTAGACCTAATCAGGTTTGTGTCACTTCTAAGTGCTACAACATGTTCTGTGACATTGCAGTCGTTTTGCAACTAAAGTTCGCAGTAAGTATACCTTCTATCTCCACTGCTTTGGTAGATATCCAAATGGGCACTGTAACTTCCCACGTGCAAAAATAATATTTACCGAACCCTAACTGGAATTTCGTAGGTAAGTTATGACGTGAGAACGGCTACCACCAACAAGATACCAGCACCAGCTGTAGTTGCTTTACAAGAACACTCCATCACCCAGTAACTGACTGAGCCACTTCTACTTCTGGTATTGCCCTCCATCTGAACCTTTTGCATAGAGTCTGGTAACAGCAGCAACAACAACTCTACCACCCGAAAGCAGAATTACCGGCACGCAGATGGAGCACAGAAATTGCGTGTACGGGACATGCACTTGTTGTGTTGTTAGAGCTTCCACAATTGCGCATCTGCCAGCGGTGAGGTTGTCTGTCAGCTCATTGCATAGGAGTGTTGCCATATCCACAAAAATATCAACTGCAGACGACATAGTGTAATTTGAATAAGTTCTCTGTACACTTCTGGCATTACTGCGATAGTGCGCTTTGTGCATGCACACCGAGAGCTGTCATCATCTTGATTATCATAGCTTAAGTGGCCAGTACCGTTAGGAAAAGTGTCTTTTTTCTCCTTCGAACTTGCTTGCAAATAATGGCAAAGAGAAAGAAACTGATCTTGAATGAATTTTGTTTGTTGATAGTTGAAGCTGAGCTGCGCCCATCTATGTTCGATATTTTCTTATAGAACGATCTTTCTAGACCACTCCATTGTTTATCTTTACGCAGCGGTATATCTACGGTCTTAGATCCTATAGGCACATTGAAGCTCTTTCTAATCAAAAACCAAGATCAATGGATTAAGCTGTCAATCTAGGATCAATTCTTTCTCTAGAACGATGAACTATAGATAGTTGGCCTAGATCTGCGTCGTCATTCTTAAGAATGATGATACCTACACTTAGTTTGATTGTGTGTTCGTTGTTTGGGATGTTTGTGCTGGGGGAATTCACCTAATGACAGTCATTAGTGAACGCCATCATCAACATCATCGTCGTCATTGGTGTAATAGTTGTACAGAGATTGCGCAGCAGGGCAATGGATCAATGCAAAGGCATATCTGGCTGAGATTTTTACTCTCATAGTAACGGTGGAACCTAAAAGATGGGAGATTAGAGTAATTGGTGTTTACTTAAGGTAGTTGTTATCTCTTATTTTAATGGGACATCAATGTGAGGGATACTTATGTCTTTTAGAGGTTTTGCATAGCTATTAACAGCAACACCTAATATAAGGCAAAATATGTTTTTCATTTGCTTGCTTAGTATGCTTAAAATATGGAATGACAATTTCATCATAATAAATGCCGTCATTGTTGGGGTCAAAACAGTCCCATAAACGTAAACAATTCTACTACCAATTGCATTAGTAAATGGGGAGAAAAGTGGTGGTCCATGTTAGCCGCGTGACAAAATTGAAAGAAATATAAATGTGTCTACAAAATACATTTGCAATTCATTCCGAAGCTAGATATCTGCACTGCGTTCTTTTATTCTTAGATGTTACGCGATGTAACATCGGGTAACATTATGTCATTCCTAAATGCAAAAAAGTTTCGAAATGTAACATCGATGTCGTTCCTAAATGCAATGTTGAAGTGTCAGAATGTTACGTTTCGTAACTTTTTCCAACTCATGTCTGGGACTTGAGTTTCGATGTTGATCTGTCAATGTCAATTGTTGTTGGTCAGATTTGTTTTGGTTTTTTTTTTTTCATTAATCTTCCAAATTCTGTGAACTGTGATTGATTTTCAATCTTGTTCATTTCAGAATTCTTTTTTCTTCATCAAAAACGAGTTTCCTTTAGCTGGTATCGTATTTTAAGAAATATTTTATTCATATATTTAACAGACCAGCAAAGTGTAACATCGAGTCGTTCCTAAATGCAATCATGATTTTGTAACAAAGTCAAACATACACAACAACAACGCTGATTTTGACACTACAGCATCGTGTAACATCGAAGGTATAAAAGAACGGACTACTGCGTTGTCAGCACTAATTGTTGTACAGCGGCTTTTTTTATTTGCAGAAGTTTGGTTCATACTACAATACAGGTCAAAGAGGCGATTATGAAAAAATATATTAAAGATTAACTTACACGCATATACAATAGCTTGTTAGTGGTAAGACCAGGGACCGTCTATACGTAGAACCGCCGCCGCCGCACAGTGATGCTTCTGCGGAAATAAATGCAAAAAATGAAATTTGGAATACGGATTTGTTTGATTTATATTTTCATAGAAATATAACCGTCGTATCTTTTTCCAAAATTTGAGACATTTATATCAAGGAATATGGGAGATACAGCGCTCTAAAGTTCCCCTATCTTTAGGTTTGGAAATATACCTATGTAATTTCTTGCATTTACTTCTTTTTAATGAAGAGTAGCATTTTAGTAACTGTCTATGAAAAATAAATTTTTTTTATAAATATAGAGTAATTTGGGGAAATGTGGTATAGGTGGGTAATGTGGTACAGGCAGTTTTTTCTTAAACTAAGTAGCATACTTAAACGTCTTCTACTTTGTAAGGTGCAGATATTAATAAAACTAATAATGCGTGTTTCAACGAGTAAAAAATCTACATATCTGTCAGAAAAATAGTCAACAACAGTAATTCAGGGAGTTTGAGTTTTTTTTGGGGTGATACAAAAAGTGTTTGTGAGGTTATAAAAGTTCTGTTTCAACAGTGAAAATATATTTTTCAAAAAAATAAAAGAATCTTCTACGAAAAATACATGTAAGTTTTGCTGAAAATGTGTTTAGATTATTTTTAATAATTATTTTTGTAAAAGTATACAGCTTCGGCTAATGTGGTATACTTGGCATGGGCTAATGTGGTATAGTATACCACATATAGTATAGTATACCACATTACCCACTATAAAATTGAGTTCTTTTCTAAAGTTGGCTGTTTTGTATTTTTTCTCATGATCTATTTGTTTAAATGCCTATACTTTTCAATAAAAATTAATCTAATCATTTATCTAAATTTTTTAATTAAAAAAATTAAGGCTAGGTAGTATAGTATAGTATACCACATTAGACAGCATAGTATACCACATTACCCTTACAGTTTCAAAAGCGATGATTTCGAGGTCATATCAATATTTTGTGTACTTCTTTGTTAATTGATGTTAGAATTCAACACAAAGAAATAACTTTTAGGCTTATTAGTTTTTGGATAAATGTGCAAAGATTAGGGTCATTTGCTTCACTACTTTTTCTGTTAAGTGTTAAAAACAAACATGTATACCACAATACCCCAACTTCCTCTAATGCTATAAAGCTTTAAAAAAAAAAATTTGTAAAAAATTTTGTTTTTTCGCTGCATTTAATTGGGTTTAGACTGCTGAGTGCCCTCGAATAAATATTTTAATGTTCTTTCCCTAGAGCTACAGTTTTAGCTACACTAAGCTACGTCTAGTGGCTACTAGTTTTAGAAAACTATAATATTCAACCAATTATTTTCGAAAGATTCGTATCCGTCCTGATCCGATCTTGAACGTAGTGTACAAATTTGTTTCACTGAATCGAATTTAAGAATCACGATATTGACTTTGGTCATGTTGTAAAAGATGCAATTTCATAGACAGTAATCGTTGGAAAGATTGGCACCAGGATCTTATTTTTGACAAAAATTTATATTTTTCATTAAAATATAAAATATAATTAATCCTTTGGCAAGTGTCGGATCTACGAGTTCAAATGCTAAATAGTTGGTCTATGTTAATTTATTACGGTTTATTTAATCGAACGATGATGTGTCATAGACCAACTCTATTGCTTAGCGGTTCGCTGAAAAAGCACACACTTAATTAATAGTTTTTTAATAGTTACCCACGTATGACAAACTTAACTTAAATAGAAGTTTGCACGTGCAAAAAAGTGGAAACAGTTTTGTGTGTGGGCCGCAAAATTTGCTCGACGTGTGTGTTGTTGTTACCAAAAAAAAATTCAGAATGTCTGTATTTGTTTCACGTTACAACGTTTTGTGCGAAGTTTTATTTGAAGGGATTGATGCGTTAAATGGAAAAGTAACTCTAGCTGTAGTTGTGGAGCTAAACCTTTGATGAAGGACTTATCCAAATTGCAATTTAAGATCCTGAATGAAGAAAATCTTGTTCTAGGAATGTCATTACTGCATGCATTGATTTATTGAGTACATATTGCACCTGGGAAATAACTTCAGCTTTATAAAGCGGGGAGAGCCAATGAGACTACTCGTGCTATCAAAGAAGAGAAAAAAAGAATTCAAGTGGAATTCATCTCAAAGGTTGGCATAAGAGTAGACGAAACAAGGAACTGGAACAACGAACGATGGGAATAGTTCCAGAAGATTTTTCGGAAATCCAAATGTAGCTGCATATATTACCAAAGTAGACAAAAGATTGATAACCAGACTCGCAGTCATATTGTAAGCTACTTACTTACTTAGGTGGGCATTACAGTTCGGGGTGAACCTTGACGTCAACGAAAATCCTTCTATATTGGAAGTTATTTACAGCAATTTTTCTATCGATACCCAAAAATTTAAGATCTATGCTAAAGAGACAGCTAAGCTCGTGATATCGTTATACTCGCAACTGTTCATAAAATTTTACTACACAGAGCGGAAATAATAGAAAGTGCATCCTTTCCAGTTGGATCACTTTCAGAAGAGGCCAAAGAATGCAGGAACAAGGACTACAAGTACTATAGGACCCAGCACTCAAGAAAGTTCTCCCGGTTATCGACGACTGAGGATATATTGCACATGCTCCTGATATCGTTCGATCCATTATAACTCAATTAATATCTGAAGCGAAGAAAAACAATTTCTTTGAGTGAAGAAGTCCTTCAACTAATTAAATAACTTATTGACATTAATATGACGTTATTATTATCATAATTAAAAAATTTTCGATTATGTCAATAAACACTGCAAATCCGAAAAATGTCAATAACTTTTTTTTCAATGCTTCTTTTTCAACCAAAATTTTTCAAAATGTGTGTTAGCGACTTCCAAGCAAGTCTGCAAAATTTCATTCGATTACATTTCATGGTTCAGACTTTACGGATTTTTTTTCCGCTCTCCCATACAAACAGCACCACTGTGCGCCGGCTGTTATCATTTATTAATTGTTCTGTTGTTTGCTGAGTTTTGCGACACTGAAAAATGTAAAGCATCACTTTCTATCGTAGTGTCAGCCCACACAGGCCAATGGCCAACTTGGTCTTCAAACCAAATTCGTTCGCGGTCGTTTCTGTCAGTTCCTCTTCTAGTAATGATGTCAGCCGGCCACGCAATGAGCGACGAGCGACTGAGCGACGCAAAATAAAATGAAACACATGAAATCATATCGAGGTCGCCACATAAACCCTGAATGTCTGAGCGATTTTTCAAGCGACAGAGCGACGTCGCTCTGCAATTAAATCTGTTTTAATTTTCCAGTCGATCGCTGAGCGACGAAGAAAAAGATGAATAAAATAAACACTGAAAGTTTAATTTCACTGTCCAAACCCGCCCTGCTGCAGAAGAGTGGGAAGAAGTTGGACAAATTAATAATTGTTCTAAGTAATAGATATAATAATTATATATAATAAAATTGTTGTAAGTAAGTTTATACTTATTTAATCTTTAAAGTAAATATTGTATTTGTTCAATGCCCAAATTCCTAAAAAAATATTGCTCATTTATTAGCGTGTGCTCCTGTTATAACGGGACTCACAAAGTTGTGCATTATACACGAACATTTAATTAGGTAAATGAACTGCAGTGCTTGGCTTCGTTTCGAAAAGTTCCACGTCCAGTATCGGGTTCCGAAACTGCACCAACAAAAACGAGATGGTCATTTTTTGAAATGTTTTCTTTTACGAAGCAGACAATTGATCCAGATCCAACTGAGTGAAATCTTCGAGAACCGAAAATTATGCAACTGCTCAAAACCGTTTTCTCAGAAAAAATATCAGAATTACTGGACGAAGAAGATGTGACCCATTGAAGTGTCAATACGCTTACAACCAGCACTCCTTCTTCGAGCACCAGCTGCCCCCAAAATTTGTGAAAAAATTAAAACAAGAGAGCGTCAACATACAATTTGGACTCAGAATTTCTAGAGTTAGAGAAAGACTCCAAATTTTAAAGCAACAGGTAGAAAAAAAAGAAGTGGAAGATGATGAGTTTCAATTTTTTAAAAGTCTTTTACCATTTGTGGCACAATTTACCAATTTCAAAAAAAAACTTGAGATAAGAACTGACATTCAAAATATTGTATTGGCAAAACTTAAGAATACAAATAAAAATAAAAAAAAACTAACCTTAAACATAAAACCAGCCGTTGTTCTGGACTAACTGCATTGTTTTGTCTTGTTAATTTTGGTCGAACTTTTCCAACACCAAATCAAAAGATGGTACTGGCATACGACAATATTGCCAAAATCGATCTGAGAATCTGAAAAGATTTTGATATGAAATTCACCACAATTTGCCCTTTCACAATTTGTGGGGTGTTGTTCACCTAATCCACGGATTCTCGATCTTATTAAAGATCTATAAATATGAACGCGACTCTCAATTAATAAGCGACGACGAATCGCACTTGACGATGGCAATTTCCCAACTAATCGCTCAGCGACGTCGGTCGTTTAGTAAATGGCCACCCATATCGCTCAGATTCGTCGCTGAGCGACTAGTCGTTCAGTCGCTCATCCGCTCACGGCGTGGCCGAAGCCTAACCTGGGAGTAGTCGCTATTTTGAAAGCTGCCATCCAAAAACTAGGTAAAAAGCACAGCTGAACGTTTTTCCATCAGAATCTGAAAAATTTAGTTTTTGACGCCCTCTCTTAACCTAAGTCCAACCATGAAAAGAATCTTAACCATAACACAAACCGTCGCTTTTCCTTTTTTTTTTCATGCGATTTATTCAAATCTCAAAATGGCATAACATACTGTAAGGTGCGCTTAGTTCGCAATAATAAAACTAAAACTTTCTACTACTTTTATTCGATATCTACTTTATTCGATCTCAACCCGACCAATAATCACATTAACTCAATCTTAACATTATCACTCTATAATCAAAACTGACTTCTGGTTGCATCAGCGGCCTATTTATATAGAATAATACTACATCTAGAGCTTTCCATTAATTTCCATATCCACATCGAGAGTCTACTAGTATTTTGCTGTCAAGCATTTCCCCTCCTGGTATATTTTTACCACACACACACTGACTCACAAGGAACGTCTTCCATTAGATGTACATTATAGTGTTGCCGCTTGTGTTTTCGGTTGAACGTTTTCGATTAGGAAATTAGTGTTAAGTGTTGGGTGTACATTACAATACAATTACTGGGATATTCAACTTCAAAAGCTGTAGTGCATTGCTTTTACTTATTTTGAAGCATTCGTAGAGTCTTGAAAGTATATTTGCCTCAGATTGCTCATTCTTGATTGTTGCTAATGTGCTGAATGCAAATCCAATGGCAGAATTACAGAGGGCAGATTTGGATTCAGCAAGGAAGAAAACTATATAAAAATATAATTTGCTTTTAGCACCAAAACCATTGTTGACCTGTGTAAGTAAACAAAAACTTCAGTTTCTTGTGAAAAGTGCTTTAACTTTATCAAACATAATAAGGAATCCCTAATGAGAACACTTTTTTTAAGAAATTAAAAAGTTACCTGTTTTTGGGGTTAATGAAATTGCAGTTTTTGTGGTTTTCTTCTTTTCTATCAACAAAACTAAAAAGGGAGCTCATTTCTAGAACACTTGAATAACAAAGCTTCTGCAACAAAACATCTAGAGCTTAAAATCACCAACACCCTATGGAATCCATTTTTAATGATCTCAAACTTCGGCACTTTATATTTTTTATATGAAGAATATCATCGCTTTTCCTCCACCTTGTTCAAAAAGCTTTATTGTGCTATTGATCAAGCCACCTCATTTTGTCCTACACCTTTTGATAAAATTCAATAAAAGCATCCAAGGAAGCATTTTATACACAAAAACCCATTCTCCAAACGCGCTTCTTCCGTTAGAAGTTAGAGGCTTATTCAAAATGTTTGACACTTGTGTCAGTGGAAATGAATTGTTCAACAAAAGGTAACGAACCATGAATTTTTTCTTTTTCTTAGTTTTATTCTTTTCTCCGCACACAAATTTAATTAAGTTTTCAAGTCAAAGTCAAGCCGTGTACCTCCTGTGGCGCCACCGCCACACGGCTCAGACAAAAGAACCTCCATTCTTAACTCTCGCACCATCACAAGCTGCGTTTAATAATTCATAGTTCATTTCGAATTAAGTGATTATAGAAGACTATACATACAGTCACACAACATGATTCACTTTGCATTGAAATTGTCTTCGAACAGCAGGTGTACCCATGGAATGTGACAGTCGCATTGAAATATTTCATATTTCTATTCACACTATTCCAATAAACCCCTGTGGCTTCACGAGCAAAGATTGATATGATTTTATTCTACACGCGGATCGGTATCGATCGCGCCAGCTCCAGTGGAGTCGAGTCTACACAGGTCGAGTTCTTTTTTTTTGTGTGTTAAATTGTTAATGAAGAACAAACATCTTGAGGACAACTTTTATGACTTATTTAATTGAATGTCTGTTTTGAGATTCGTTTTGTAAGCTAGACCCAAACAAACAGCCATTTGATGCAAATGATATCGCAGGTATTTAATCACTTATCAGTTGGTATCGATATCGATGCTCATTGAATCGTTGGAGCCAAACAAAAGAGATAAAAAGTTAATAAAGAGACTTCGTTTTGTAGGGGAGCCCCTACTGATGCTTTTCATACCTTGAAGATGACCACCTTAAACGACATGAAACATCTGGCTCCACAGACAATGGTGGCGTGAATAAAATGTGTCCCAAATCCTTAAACCGACTGACTCTTATTTCAAAAGTTTTACTTTGTGTCGCACTCTGAGAATACGGCTCCTCAAAATACTCCCACAACTCCTTTCCACAAATAATGCACTTCTTTTACTTAACTCGATGTCCAAATATTTTCCGTTCACACAAAGACCAACTGCACCTCGCCGTTATTCGTCTAAATGGCTGTTGCTATTACCCGACCGAACCAACAAATCATCACCCGACACAGGTTAGCCGAAAAATTAATATCCTTCTCATATAACACAACGTGCTTATCCTGTCACATGAATGCACCAACAGAGAGACTACAATGCATCCATTGCAGCACGGCAGCAATAGCTATGGCAGATGATCTCCTCCACACATCGTTTGACCCTCTGTGAGTAACGATTTTTCATTCGCAAACAATGTCCACCATTAAGGATCATAAAGCGCTCGCTCCTCCAGCCTTCTCGTTTGGCCAAGGTCGAGATATGTACGTTGTACGATCCCCCAAATTAAAGCCATTAAAGCGAAAAATTCCATGCAGGGCAAATCTGTGCGAGGGAAGTGGCAGTCGTGCGCGTATAGACTGCGCGGAACACTACCACAATCAATCAACTGAAGGTTACTCCATGGAAATGGACCGTAGTCGGTGTATCATTTTGATGGAGGAGGACGACGACGACGGCGAAATGCAACGTGGGTGCTGGGCGCTGGCCATAAAATTAGTTGAGACCTCAGTTCGTCTGGCATTGTAGGCGCATTGTGTCGTGCAAGTAAACGATGATGCGGCACAAATCACTCTGCTGTTCGGCTCTCAGGTGTGTCGTTGTTAGTGTGCGCATTTGACGATGGAAAATTGCTCAATTTATAGACTCAAATGGATCGATTACAGTCTGACAAAGGAGATCCCTTTTGGACAAACTAAACATAGCGAGAATGGCCAACGATCTGTGATGCATTACACCTAAGCGAATGTGAATGCCAAACACAACCGCCCACAATAAATCATTTTGCGAGTGCTGGCTGTGTGCGCTCTCGCTGTCCTACTCCTCTGCTCTGATCCGTCTGATGGTCCTGTTTCACCACCTTCACCGTACCTTCTTTAACGTCGCGTTCGTAGTCGTCATTGCTTGGTCGTTTAGGAGATCATTCAACAGGATGCCCCGCTAGCTAAATTTGTACTCTAAATGCATGAATTGAAATTGAGGTTTATGGTAATGTGTGCTAGGCTAGGGCAATCTGTTTGATTTTCAACAGTAGATTCCTTTGAAAAGTGAACCAAGGTTTCAACTGCATGCTCGATGGTTCGGCAGGTAGAAAACTGATTTCAAATATGGCCAAGGACTGCATTCGTATAACATAACTGATCAACAACGGGTCGCAAAGGACTCCAGATAAATTACAAAATAATTTCTTAATACTTTGTCCATAGTTTGAGGATAGTACTGTTTTAGTGGCCGTCTACGAAAGGTTACTGCGGCGCCCCCATGCATCATACTTGTTATGATTTGTATGTTTGCTTTGAAGATCGATGACTTTGCCCCCCAAGGCTCTATGCATATAGCCTACTCCAAGTGACTTTTTCAACAGCGCGTAGGCCGTAGAAAGGGAGAGCGTTTCGGGGTAATGTCCTCGCCCTATGTGTTCGCGATTTATGCGCTGATTGCCACACAAAGTGTGCTCAAGCAATGCGCTCTATACTCTGCAACTCCCAGTGAATTATTGCACGCGGAAGATAGATGACGGATTATTTCCTCCGACTACAAGAGTCAAAGCCAGGCCGGGCCTTTGCCGGGCAAAAAAAGGGATACCTTAAACCTCTGTTGCGTGTGCGCAAACGATGCGATTGTGTGGTGGGTGCGCTTGTAATAGGCGACGACGTTGCCGATAAAGTGCAGTTCTATACGACCATCCCACATAGTCCTAACGAGACTTAACGTCGCCGACGGCTATTCTTCGGCCTTAGCCACTATTTGTTCGCAATTAAACAAAAGCGTAATGATGCGTCCTCTCGCATGTTATAGCCCACCGCAGGCTATCGATATGACAACCACTGTTGGAGTTGGTGTGTGCCAACTACATTGGCCAATTAGAAATTCCGAACAAATTTATTCTCGCTCTAGCCGTGGACTATAGGCACGGGAACAATGTGTCTTGTAAGCTGCTAAGCGCAAGGAGATTACTCTGAGAATGCCTATTGGCGGCATTGTTCCAAGAGTATAGTGGACAAAATGTCCAAAGAGGCCAAGTAACGCACGCTATGAAATCTTCGAAGCAAGATCAGTAGTTTCAGCAGCAAAAGCAAAGCTAATGAGATTAGGATTAAGATTTGCCAGCCGAGAATAAGAACGATGGAGATTTTGAGAAAATGCAATGTGGATGCTGAAAAGTGGCGATGCTTCATGTAAACTATAGGCGCTATTTTTGTGTTAGTACCTACCTAATCGATGTTGTGGGCTTATAAGGTGCGACTGAGGTACAAGTACCCGTTCATATGAAAAGGATATTTGTACGTAATTTTTGCATTGCGGTCACGGCATTCAGTTCAGCAAGGGAAACGATTTTTATTGGACTTTGTAAATAGACTAAATGTATAACGGGGAAGCTTTTGTCGAACATCTATTCTGTGGAAGTGAAATGAAGTCCTTTGAGTTAAGGGTCTTTGAACTTCGCATAGCTACATACTTTTCAATTTCATAACTTTCGCGCATTTTTTTTGTTTTTGCATAAAAAAAACTTCTTTAATTTTGGAGAGTGACGATGACGCCTATTGGTCTACATTAATCTGTTTAGATATACAAAAATGGATGCCTTATGTTTTTGTGAACTCAAAAGAGAGCAAAATAAGTAAGTGAGAACGTTTGACTTGCAATTTCAGCAGGCACTATAAGGAAAGAAAAAAATTAAGGAGTTAAAACACTTAGCTCTTTCTATTTTGTCTGCCTATCAGTCGAAACACGTATGATCTAACAGCCTGAAAGGATTGGTCAGTTCTCATCAAATTTGGCGTCCAGGATCTGTGGATTATCCTATACAAGAGCTTTTGGAACTCTAGGTTGAAAAAACTGCAATTGCTTCTATATATAATTTTTATTTTTCTTAAAAGTATGCAAATCTGGAGCACTCAGACCTTATTGCCTGTCCATTGTACTACCAGGAGAGCAGCCCTCCCGTTTTTGTGGTACAGTAGATGGAAAAAAAGGTGGTTGTAAATTCACTATAACCTCAAGGCGTACAAATGTATCAGAGAGAGTAAAATAATTGTAGATGGCCAGAGCGGGATTCGATCC
This sequence comes from Melanostoma scalare, assembly GCA_949752695.1. Lineage (NCBI taxonomy): Eukaryota > Metazoa > Arthropoda > Insecta > Diptera > Syrphidae > Melanostoma > Melanostoma scalare. Next base: position 4,103,849 of record OX456985.1, read on the forward strand.
CACGCGTAGGTCCTATCAACTGAACACTCTACCACTGCACCACAGACGCCCTCTAGTGCTTCTTACACAACGGACGGTACCTGAAGCTTTTCACTCCAAAACAACTCCAACGATGTTTTCATTATCAGTTTTGTTTGAACGGTACGATTCCTTTTATAGTACCGCCATATGCAAATATCACTTTCAGATTAATGGCTCAAGTGATTTTGAAGAAGCTTGAAAGTTAAAAATTCTTTTACGGATACACACCAGGACGGATTCTTGATTTCGATCAAAAAAAGTAGTAAAGAGAGACAACGGCCTTGTCAACCGAAAAGAGCCGGTTCCCATTAGAACACCGTAATTAAATCGGAATGAGCGCTGTTAGTTTCAAGATGGGGGACAGTCCTGTACTACTGCGTGCTGTTGTCATGTGTTATTTGTTCTATGTAGTATTTGTGTAGTTAGTCTTGTGGTGTATCAGCCAAATGGTCTTTGTCGCCCGGCTGCAACCCCCCCTACTCCGCAGATTTATGTGTGGAGTAGGTTTCATGTAAATGTAAATGTAAGTAGTAAAGAGATGAAACCTTAAAAAAGAACTGGTTTTTCCATACAAATTTTAACTTTTTACTGGAATGATCTAGTCAATTATTTTCGAATTTCCACAAAATCAACAACAATTGTCCCTTAGAATCCTGATACAGGCCATACCGACATTTTTCACTGTTTGGTTAATATTTCCTTTGTATGCGTTTCAATAATATTTCCCTTCTTAAGATGGCCGACAAAGATAGCTCCATCACTGCCAATACAAGCAGAACTTTTAGTTCTATTTAATGGCCCGAGACTTTTTTATGTACATAATTTTGTCAGGGCGAATAGAGCGTTTAATAAAGTTTGGCCTCTATGTTTATTCCCTTTGTGGCTTGTTGAAGCCTCAGACAGCATACCCAAGCATCAGGTTCGCATAAAGCTGTACTGCAGTATTCAATTTTGATTGAATTTCAAAACATAATAAATGAGATCCATAAAATTCTTCCCAGAAATAGATAAACAATACAAATTTTTTTAAATCACTTCATAGCACGAAACAAAGGTGCTTCCCGCTGTCTGTCGGGCCTCATGAATGCTTAGATCCTTAGAACTACGCAACGGATTTTGACGGCTTTTTTTTAATGGATAGAGTGATCCAAAAGAAAGAAAGGTCTATGTGTTTATCAAAAACTTTAACGCAACCTTCAGCTTAGCCCAGCGGGAGTTTCTGACAATTTTCTGTTTTTTTTTTTTAAATTTTGTTCGAACAACGCTTTAAAATAGTTAGACTCTTGGAATGCCGTGCGGATCAGGTAAAAAAAAAGTAGAGAACATCTCGTTTGTTGCGATTTGGGAGTGAAGTCTATTGAAAACTTGCAGAGAGTTGAATGTTTATTGGGTTTGAAGAAGAAAATGACCGTCAAATAACCACTGATTCAACTTATCATTGTACTACCGGATGAAAACATCAAGCGAAATGGTTAGGAGCTGTTTTTAATGCCACATAAAACCAGGTGCAGAGCCAGAAAATACAAGTATCGAATTTAGACATTGTAGTACCCGTGGTGTGATGATAAGCATGTCTGCCTGTTAACCCAGAGGCTCGTGTGATTCAAATCCCAACAGAGGCAAAATGTTTTTCCACGGGTATCGCCTTTCACGAGGAATTGGCAAGTCATCCGACAGTAAACTCATTGCCAAACACTTTCTCGATTAGCCGTTTGGAACCGGAAGAAAATTGTATGAGACCTATCCATTCCCTCACAAGTTGTTGTCAGAAATGCGCTAGGCCCTGGGGCTCCTCGCTCCGTTGCACCACCCTATTTTTGTTTTTTATTTAGACACTTAGGGTTATAGGAAACTTTTTTTCCAATGGATTTTTTCCCAAATTCGGAAAATTGGTGTTCGGGAACTTCTTTTCGAAAATGGGAATAAGATTCCTAGGGAAAAATACCTATCGGGAACTCATTTTTTATGGGAACTATTGTGTTTTTCCTTGCAAAAAACTTTTTCCCATGGGAAAAAATCCGTGGAGAATTCCCGACAGTAGGAACTTGTTCCCGGGAAGGGAAACATTTTTTGGGAAAAATATTTCCCAATGAATTCCCGATAAGGCTGACTGTCCCCTTCTATGGTAATTGGCCTATGCTGAAAAATCTTCAATAGAATTCTTAAGAAAAAAAGTTCAGTAGGTACAACCATATTCCGAAAAAAAAAAAATTGCTGTTCAATTCTCAGTCAAACAAATGCGCGTTCGTCGTTTTTAACTTATGGTTTTCTTTTCCGTGGTCATTTTCGTAAGTCTTGTGAAAAAAATTCCAGTTCTGTTTCATGTCATGTAAACGGGGTTTACCGTTAGCCACATTCCAAATGAGAACTCTTTCAAATAACCGTATGACCTTTCAGAAACCAAACAGAGGGGGTATCGTAGATTTTCATGAAGCTACTGTTTAAAATTTCATAAAACTGTGATATTCACAGAACTTGTGACGAATTTGGTACTTAATTCGTTATTTTTCTTTAGAAGATATTTTACAATCTGTTGTGTGCTGTTTTTTCTTTTAGCAAGGCTCAAAGGTCTTTCCCAACTTACAGTTAAAGGTGTCAACATCCCCTTCATAATTGAAGTCAAACATCTTCATCAATCTTTTTTGACCCGAACGTATCGAGTCGAAGTGCTGCCCGTGGCGTAATGGTTGTCATGTACTTGCACGCCCGTCACGTGGGAGGTTACTGGTTCGAGTCCAGACAGAAAACATAAAGAAGCGCGTTTTTAAGTCTTTCGATTGTAATTTCATTGCAATGAAAAGCGCTTTCTCGATTATGGGTTCGCAAAAAAAATTGTGTTCTTTCCATTGCTCGTCAGGTTATGTTGTGGAAATGCGTTGGGCTTCTCGCTCCGTTATACACCTTTTTTATTTTATTTTTGTATCAAGGCGAATGCGACTAAGGCACTGTCAGTCTTCTGGTAATGTACTGGAGCCGTTTTTAAACATGGGGTCGGTCACCGAAAAGGGTCATCTGGAATCTGGATCTACTTATACGGCACTCACTCACCAATCAAACAAGTTTTCACGTCAATACGTTATTGCCTTGTTCACCTAGTTTCAAAAGGGAATGTTTTAGCTGCGGTGAGTGGGGAGGGCCCCCCAGAACTCCGAGTGCTCCTCTCAACAAACTGTTGAATCTTCCTACGCTTGGTACCTACATTCATCATGGGTTGTACTCTCAAGACCATTTCTCGTTTAAAAAGAAGTGGTTTCTTTTAAAATTCGGAGTGGAGCTCTCAAGAGTTTGTAGTTTGATTCACTTTCAGTGTATATGCCGCCTGATACGATAGGTATACTAAGTCATAAACTGCGTCAAAAATACCCGGTCAAGTTTCCTTTTATTCGGTTCTGGACAAGTTCACCATAAAATCTTAATCAGCAAATGGTTGATCTGGTTCCAAGGCCGATGACAGATCTGGCGCACGTATGTACTTTCGTGGGCAACGACCTCTCCAGGTCTTAAGTATTAGCGTACAATTAGTATTTTAAAAACCACCAACAGAAAAAAGAGATGCCAATGTCTCAAGTTACTATTTTGCTACACAACGATTTCAGAGAGATTTCAAAAACTTAATTTACCACCAAACGATTACGAAAAATCCTTTTGTTGGCTTCCTGCTGCCTACGAACTTCAGCAGAAAATTATAAATATGTCATCAAATTAGACCGAAACCAGGAACTTTACAGAGCCCCATATTTTTTGTGAGTAGAGAAGGTAGGTACCTAGTAATTCAATAGAATTGCAGTCTATAGAGCGTTCGAGGTGTAGGACTCTTTAAAGATGTCGGATAACTGAAAACAACCATGTATTGTATGGTGAACCGCGTTAATGAGAAGAAACCTCACGAGACAAAGATGACAACCGAAAGTGAGTTCATTAAGCGTCGTACCGAATAGACCGAGTCGATTTGAACCAAGTCCCTAGTTTTCTCATTTGAAAAGTAAGCGTAGTGACAATGACAAAGTAAAAGATTTTTTTACTGTCAAAATGCCACAATAATTGGCATACATAAATGCTCCTCCCAATGTCATCCTATTAAATCATCCACCAAACAGAGCAGAACCAAATCCAGCCTTAAATGCATCTTAGAGCCCACAACTTTGTATGTTCGCTATTCCTCATGGAATATTGTATCTGCAATGTCCTTCTTGTCATCTATTTTTGTACAAATAATACTCCCATTGCCCCCAAAGGAACTCCGCATATTCACATTCAATGCGGTGAAACCGAAAACCCCATATACGTACGAGAGAAGCAAAAACAATAAAAAAAAACTAAAAAAACGACAAAGATCACTGCCATCTCAGTTTCATTTGTGTGTAACCTGTCAACTTGCGTCGATTTATCTCTCTAACCCGAGAATCGTACAGATTGTTTTGCCGGCCAACCGGCCAACCTACCTATCGGATCAACCGGTTTCCAGTTTCAATTTCTTTGATATTCTCTTTTATTTTTTTTTGTTTTCGTTTGTCTTTTGCACACTTTGCAGCTTTTGCGCTACCTACCAGCAGCGTCATCGTCAACCGAATCGGGTAACTTCAGATCGTCTTCTTTCCAGACAGTGGGCAGTTGAATATGTGATGACAGCTTTAATGGTTACCAGTGTCTGGGTACTTTGCCCCTTTGGACTGCTTTGAAAGGGCTTCAATGGGGGGACTTTTGTGACATCGTCGTCATGGTATTGTCATTGAACTAAAAACGCACAAGCGATATGTCAGAGTTTATTTAGTGCGGCTTCGGCCACAGATACAGCTTCAGCCGCAGCCAGCTGCCAATGCCCACTCTAGGCCATGTTGTACAAATCACATTCGGATATTTAATACCTGAGAGTAGGTTCGCTCTACTATTTTTAACTGGCAATGGCAGCCACCAGCCACCCAGTCGCATGATCGGCGGATGGTAGCCTTAGGCTAGGCTTATCATCGAGTTCAGTTCTGTTTCTGATTCTGTCAATACACCTTCCTTCCTTGGCGTAGTGGACGAAGTGAATGAAATTTGAAAATTTTAACTAAAATGGCTCCGACTCGAGGAGATTACTTTTAAGAGCTAAAAATGTCAGAGATGTGCCAAGGTAACCTCACACGCTTCGGACATCCTGTGAATATTTATGTTGACACTTGTTCCACTTTGTATCTGCATGAGTTTCGGGATAACTGAGTCGGGGTAATAAACAACACCACGTATTTACTCATCCCGGAGAGGCCCCGACGACCATATCGGATTTCTGATCGATTATGCACATCGACTGCACCAGCAACAACAACAGCAACAACAAGTCACACAGAATCCCAAAAATCAAGACATTCCACTACTCTGCGCTGTTCCTCGTTTCACGTTCCTCGTCTTGTTGTGACAAATTTATTGTGCCCTATTGAAAGGCCCCATAATAAACACCATTTTACCAAATTTATTGCCCACGGGGATGACACTCTGAATCACCCCTGGGAGGCCGAGACAAGAACGCGTTTGCATACAAATTATGCTTCAAATCATATGCACAAACGTATGTATATGTATATGCCTACACAATAAGTATATCGAACCCGCGCTGATCGAACCGCGACAGATGCACTCGCTGAGATAGTGTCAGATTGATCAGAGTTCAGATTCAGAGAGGGACGCATTCAACAGTCACAAGGGATTTTTGACAGTTTCGAATTTCGAATTGATGGTCCCACATTGACGGGTGTATCTATTTCATAAATTTACAACAATGCTCCTTGAGTTGGAAAGGTGAAATTGATAAAACTGTTTTTATCTTCGTCATCGTATCTTCATTCCGGTGACTTCGTGATGCTCTGATTTACGACGCACGATCTGTCGTGTCTGGTTTTGTGTTTTTTTTCTTTTCTGGGTTGGGGGGCGGTGGGATTCTCTTTTTCTCTTTCATTTCTTTTTCGATTTTGTTGTTACTTATTTGAATATTTTTCGGAGGAAATTTATGATCGGTATCGTTGTCCATGTGTGTTTTGTGCTTTTCTTTGTATACAAAGGAAATAAAGGAAATAACTTGAGTACCTACAGTCGCTTTTTTGCAGCGTTTACAGCATTTACGACCATAATTTGCATCAAGACAGGGTTCCAAGACAATTTGTCGCAATGTTCCCATGTCGCAGCCAGAGACATAAAATCGTACAGTTTATGTCTCACCGTTCAACCAGATGAAGTAAGTTTTTGTGGAAACGCATGTCTCCGAAATTCGAAACTTTCGAATGACCAATTATTGGTCAGTGTCGCTGCTTTTCTCAGAACTAATTTATGTCCATCAGAAATTCTTGATCCAATCTTAATTGACTTCAATTCAGCTGTGTAAAGAAAGCCATTGGTAAGAAACCAAAGCTGCCTTTGGCAAATGATGTGATATTATGAGAAAAACCGTTTTGTTTATAGCCATTGGTGAAATTATGCAACTGCGAACGGCGATGAACATTGTAAGAGACTGTGACATCTGTAGCATTGCTTGAAATAGTGAACTTCAAGTGGAACTGAAAGAACCAATTCGGCCAATGACGGTATCTGCATCTATCCTAACGTTCTGTTAAGAATTTACATTTTCGTGTTGATGAGAAAAAGCAGTGTGATTCTTGGACAACGAAAGATCGTTCCTGGAGGAACTCAATTGAGGAAATGAAACAATTTCACTTAGCTTAGTGTCTTCACACACAACATTTTTCGATACAAACTTTCAGAATTGAAGACTTTGCCGAAATCAACCATTTAAAAAGGAGTGCTAATCTGAAAGCAGAGTCCTATAGAGTCGTTTAAATTTGCCTTAAAGATGCACTTTGTCCAATTAATTAATTAATCGGATTTTTTTAGACAGTTGCTGCTAGATTTGTGCACGGTTTGATTTGCCATTTAAACGTAAAAGAATTGACGTTCAGCGACTACTGGGCACTGCGTACGATCAAATTGTTTCGAAGCGAATTACTGTCGACGTCGATTTTTTCAAAATTTCGAGTCTTAACCTGTGAGATACCTTATTTCTATTTTCTGTGGGTTATGTCAAATCTTTTGTCTGTCCAGATAAGACCGAGACGATGGATGCTTAAGAAGAGAATGTTATGCTCGTTATTCAGCAATAACGCGCCCAACATTCTCACTACTAAATGCTGCAAAAAGTGATCGAAAATTGGGCCTCTCGACTGGAATTTATTCGAACCAGCGCAGCGGCCCGAAATCATTTTTAGAAAATTTTAATAGTACCTAAATCCTTGACTTTTCAATAATTTTAAACTCTAAACCGTAACATAAAATTATGTGCGTTTAATTTCTTGATGAAAAAAAAAAAAACATTTATTAGCGAAAATATACACAAACGAAAATATATACAACCGATATGCCCCGAGTTGAGGCTTAAGGGTTGAGTTGAGTCAAGCCGTCAAGCGTAGTGGTGAGCAAAGTGCAGCTCTCAGCAGGTATGCTGCTGACACCAGAGTTCCCTAAACCTCTAAGGGAATTCAAGGTAAGAAAATCGTTGGCGAAGCCTTGGACAGAAACCCTAAATCGTTTCAAACATCATTACCATTGGAAAAAGAAGGCGAAGTCCCCAAAGACACAATAGTTCTGCTTCTTTACTGAAAGTTATCGCGTAATGCACCAAAATTCGGCGAAAATTAGTGTAATCCTATTCCCGCACATCGATTCTTCGTATTTGTGCTCAGAAGAGAGCGCTCACGAGAGAGTAAAAAATTTCCCCACTTTGTGAATTATTGCCACCAAAATTTCTGTGGACAGAAATCGTGCACTGCCAAAACAAAACAACAACTGCCAAACAGACGTTTTTTCAAGCGTTGCTGTAAATGTTTTGTTGAAACCGTTTCTGAACTTTTTAGACAACAACGCTGTTTCAGAGAGTTTCTGGGAGAAATTTACCACCACTAATAAAAATATGACAGATTGTATAAATTTCTGTGCGCAAGTAAAGAAATAGACTTTATGTAAAAGGACTAGGCAAATTACAAGACACTGAGACGGCAAAGATTGACCCTTTTTGACCTCTTCCCAAAGAAGATAAGAAACGGTTCAGGAAAACTAAGGGAAATCGAAATGACACTTCAAAATGACGTGAATTGACTCACAGCTACCGCTAATTTTTCATATTGATGTATCCTTCTTTTTCTTCCTTTTGTGATATAAAGTCCTTGTCTCCACAATCCAAATTATCTTCATTGCAATTTAATAAAATTGCAATATACTTTGCAATTTTCACGAAAACGTAGAACTGTCAACTTGCGCACAACAAAAAGAAAAAGAAGTTTTATCGTTTTTTCAAAAATACTTTAAAACTGCCTTTCAAATGTCACCACAAATTGTCTATTTTTTAGTTTTTCTTACTCATTCTCATTATTCAGCCACTCAACATACTGTCGACGATATAGCTGTGAATGTGATAGAATACGTAGGTACAATGATCTCAAAAGCTTTTAGCTCATTGGCCAAAAGTGCATGCATTTTGGTATTTTTTAAGCCTGGTTCTTGTGTTCCTTAAAAGCTGCTGAGTTCAACGTCTTGATGTCTAAAACTCAGCTGCTGAGTGGACGACTTCTGAAACTTTTGAGATACTAGAAAAAGGCAGCGTCGGATAGTTCTACCAAGATTTTTGTACCTACACCAAAAAAAAATTTAAAGGCCTTGAAGCCATGACAAAATATTTTTTTCTAGCATTTCAAAAATAATTTCCAGTAAAATAATTGAATATAATACGTGTGGCAGACGAATTTCAAAGAAAAAAACCATCAAGTTTTGACTAGCTAGTGGAATCGAGGTGAAAGCAAGTTCTGATTCTGACACAAGCACAACTCAAGTATGTGGAACGTTTTTGCGATTAGCGGTCTTCATTTGTAAAATCACGTCCCCAGTAAAAAGATGTTAATCATCAAAACATAAACAAAAACTAAGAAACTATTGAAGGTCACTCCATACTTCGGGTACCTTTCGTGAAAATTCGCATAGAATGCCCCCGCTAAAAAAATATTCAAAAGCACACCAATATCATTCATTTTATTTTTATGGCACTGTCTTATCGACTCAGTTGTAGTAAATGTGACGCGGCGGGGCGGCGCGGCGGCGGCGGTTTAAAAAAAAACCAGCATTAGGCTCTTTAATCACCTTGTTAAGAGAATGTAGACTGAAAAGAGATGGAAGATTGCATAGATTTAAAATAAAACGCAGTGATTTTATGTTTCGAAGATAGGCCAGTCGCAACAGGTTTCCTCAGCCAAAGCTGAATAGAGGCTATCGTACCTTACATGATTTTATCGTACGAGTCACCTGCGATCCTCAAATCAATGAGTGACTTGACATAGAATGGTAAAGCATTATAATCGAATTCGCAATAAAACTCGACTTTCTTAACAAGCAGAACTCATGGAGTACATTGTGGAAAGGTAATGATGAAAAGTTGGCTTGAGCTAAGAAGAGCAGTCAATTTGCTTCCATTGCTTAATTCCTTCAAAATATCGGTAAGTGAAGATTGAAGCAAAACGACTGGAAGCTCTACTTTGTACTAATAGCGTTTTTCATTAAAATTCGATAGATTTACTCTCAAATCGAGAACTACTCCTTTCAATGGAACATGTTTTAAAGTTTTTTTTGCTGGTAAAATAAATAAAAAAATAAATAGGGTGGCACAACAGAGCGAGGAGCCCCTGGGCCTAGCGCATTTCTCACAACCATCCCCCTTGTGAGGGAATGGAGGGGACCTACAATTTTCTGCCGGTTCCGAACGGCTAATCGAGAAAGCGCTTTTCATGGCAATGAATACTAACGGAGGACTTGCAAATTCCTCGCGAAAGGCGATACCCGTAGAAAAAACATTTTTGCCTCTGGTGGGATTCGAACTCGAACCTCTGGATTAACAGGCGGACATGCTATCCATCACCCCAAGAGTACCACTGTTGGTATTGGCGGTTAAATTGATGTTCACATATTAGTGGAGGACCGTTAGACATAGAATAGGCAAAACCTAGTAATTCAGCGCCAGTCCATGGATTTTCATGAATTTCGGAAATGTGGTTTGAATGGCGTATGGAAAAAAGTTAAAAAAAAATTTCACCGCTCTCAATTTTTTAATTATTTTTAAAATTAATTATTAACGTTTAGAATTTTATTTTATTTATTTAGGGTGTTTTAGATACGGTTTTTCAAAGGGAAAGGATGGATAGGTTTGGTCAAGACAAAAAAAAAAGTTGTATGGGAGGGGGGTCTATATCCCTCCGTGTAGGCGCGAGGGGCAATTTTATATGAAATTTACTAAATTTTTTAAAAAATTATTAAAAATCAACTAAGCCACTTACTTTCTCATACTTCAGTATTTTTGAAAGCTATTTTTTCGTTTTTTAGTAAAAATTTTAATTTGAGTTTACTTAATGAACAGCTTTTGAAAAATCAAGCCTCAAAGTCAAAATTTAAAAAAAAGAAAATATTTTTTTCCTAATTAATTTGTTTTTACATAATTTTGCCCCATTAAGCGCCATTTTTCTTTCCATTTTCAATGCTTTTATTAATTTTTATTCAAAAGCAAAAACCCGAACACAAAAATTTTTCTTGGTTTAAGAGAAATTAAAAAAAAACGAAAGGTACTTTTTTTCAGAAAACAAAATGTTCTTAATTTCCCGCTAATTGAACTTTTTTCCTGGAAGTGAAATATGAAATGGGCCTCAAATAGCATATAAAAAAAAGTTAAAAAAAAAAAATTTTGTATAATCTTTATTTTAATATAAATTATAAATAATTATTAAAATTTTAGAGTTATCTTTTAATAATTTTTTAAAAAATTGAGTAAATTTCAAATAAAATTGCTCCTCGCGCCTACACGGAGGGATATAGACCCCCCTCCCAAACAACTTTTTTTTTTTGTCTTGACCAAACCTATCCATCCTTTCCCTTTGGAAAACCGTATCTAAAACACCCTAAATAAATAAAATAAAATTCTAAACGTTAATAATTAATTTTAAAAATAATTAAAAAATTGAGAGCGGTGAAATTTTTTTTTTTAACTTTTTTCCATACGCCATTCAAACCACATTTCCGAAAATTTCATGAAAATCCATGGACTGGCCCTGGATTCCTAGGTAAAAAGCTTACGGTCCTCCACTATGTAGGAATTCATATTTTCATATTTTGTAATTTGTTTTCTTTAGCAAATTACTGAATTTTAACTTGTTTACTTGTTTCCTCATAATTTATAGCAATTTTTTCAACCCGCAACGCTAGCACAACAAGCTTAAAATAATCAAATTATTTTCCATTTACCGTTTGACAGAACAAATGTTTTCGCATGTTTGCTTGAATTCAGAGTAGATCTCCCAACCAAATGGGAGTAGATTTTTGGCGTTTAGAGTAACTCCGGAATTACTCCTTTTTCAAAGGAACATGGAAAATGGAAAAGGAGTAAATCTTTTCACAAAAGGAGTAGCTCTTTTCGTCAATGAAAAACGATATAAGAACGCACAAGCCAAGATTAAAATAATCTATATATCTACCTATACACAATGGGATGGCTCCAATAAAGGTTTGATTCCCATATTCTCACGGGAACTTGATTCGGAACGGGGACTTAGAAACTACTGTACCGATTCCAAAAATTCTTTCAGCATTTGGATGTTTATGATCATTACTAAAACAAACAATCCAAATCATTCGTCTCATTGTCTTGTAGCCAAAATTCTTTTAGGTTTCATTTCTACCACGTGTGAATTGCATACATAAATTTTTGTTTAATTTTTTCCTTTTTCACTCAGAAATAGTTTTCCGTATACATTTTTCACACTTCTCTTATTTTACATTCAGAAAGATTACAAAGTTAGACGAATTTTTTTTATTAATATGCACCTTGAAGCTATTTTTGACATTTTGTGACTCTTTTTTTTTTAGCTTTTAGGGACTAAGCCTCTGGTGATTGTGGTTATTCCGTGGTTTAAAATACCAAATTACTAAAATTTTGTCAAAGTGTTGAAGTAAACCTCTGAATAGTTCGACTGATAAAAACTTCTTTCTAACAATTTTTTCTCAGGGTTAGACACTCCAGTACTAGGCTCAATTGCAACGGTTTTCTTTCTGCTTCACTCTCGTCAATTGGGTCTCATTAAGACAGATCGAAAAGCATTTGAAAGCTGCTTAACACAGTCGAGCGGGTCCCAATAACTGAGAGCTAAGGACAATACGATTGTATGCCTATAAATCTTGACACTCGAAGTCCACACACTGATGTAACGAAACCGGCTTAGGTATCTGTATGGAGTTTATTGAAGTTGCTTTTATCCATTCCTAGCTCCACATTAAATGGAGCAGTCTTCCTGACAGCCACAATTATGGTCATCATCGCCGCGACGTCAACCAGTCTGCTAAGTCAACAGTTAATCTGATCTAAGGACTGCAATTTCACTTTATTGGCTGCAAAATCTGTCAAGGGTTTGAGAGTGGAGTAGGCAGTCTTTGTTTTAACTAATCTTAAAGTTAACTGCATTCAAATTAGAACTGGACCAAATAGTGAAGTGGAACACTAGTTCTCAATTAAGACCAACGATGACTTTGTACAGACATGAGCTACCATTATGAAGTCATATTATTTTAAGTTGCAATTTGCAGTCATTAGGCCAATGCCATAAAAATATTCAAGTGAATATAACAAGTCAATCTTACACATTCTGGTTGCTGTTTGGGTCAGGCTAATGAATAATTTTGCATTTATACTCCAGCAGATGCAATGGGTGATTTTAATTTTAAACTAAAAACCTCATTTCTAAAGAAGTCCTGTAAAGGTTTTGCTTCGTTCTTGTTTGGATCAGAGACGCAAAGAAAACTTATTCCAATTTTACAATCCATCTTCACAAAATCAGCTGAAAACAATAACAAAATACCAATAGCACCTGAAGCTATTCGGCAATCGGCACTATACCTACTTCATTTTAAGGCCTCGTGTTCAGTGAGTGCTGAGTGGTGGCACAAGAATAAGTGTATCTATCTCTACACATTGCTATAATTGCAAGCCATTACAAATTGGAATGGAAAATGGAATCTCATGCGAAGAAGAAGAAGAACCATTCCGAAGGACTCCAATCTGCACCAGATCACTGGAGTTCATCTTCATGAGATGCGAGAAAAGAATTTGGTTTTATGTTCGGATTCTAATTACAGCTCAGAGACGTTTTGCCTCTTCTGTTAGCTGAGAGTTGTTTTGTGTTTTCGATTTTCTTATAGAGACTATGTGTAACGTGCCTCTAACCAACAATTGCAATGCAACACGACATGACAATCCAAAGGCGAGATAGGTCCTCCTAGACCATGAAATTAAAGTTATTCTTCTTATTGGCTTTTGTGCTTGTGCAACCCAACACCCTTTAAAGGAGCAGACGATTGGATCTCTATACGTTGTGTGTTCGGATTTGGATGGGAATGGTCATGGAAATGTAGACACGCTTTGGAAGAAAAATGAAACCAATTCCCCAATGAAATGGTACTGTGGATTGAGAATAATCAATACTCAGTCGTTGCGTCGTCGTTCGGCTTTGCCGGTCCGAGTCGAGACTAGGCGGATTAGTGATGACTTGTTGGCTGGTTTGAATTCTGTTAGAAAAGTGACGCTTCTAGCTGCAGAAGGAGCAAGCAGCACCAGTGGTCACTCGGTGCAGCTATACGTACTTGTGTGTAGAGATTCAGTGAGTGGCGTACAAGATAACCGCGCTGCGTACTCATTGCTGAAGTTAAACGATATTTACGGAGCTAATTAAGATATCAAAATGTTTAAGGAGTGGTGATTTGCCTTGCGACTCGCAACCCTCCGCATGATGATGGTGTTGAAGCCAACCGTTCGCAGTATAGAGGACTTCCCGATGGGAATCGATTACTATCGTTTGGAGTTGCATACATGCAGCAGTCTTGAAGTACCTTGCTTAATGACTGCACATAAATTTGTGTTTTGCATAATTGGTAGGTATATTGAAAGATGGTCAAGTCGTTACCTACATAAAGAAGAGGCTTTCGAGAGGATTTAAAGTGAGGCAGTAAAGAGTTGAGCATCACAAAGCCAAGTATCTGGTGCAAAATTAACAAAATTCCAAGAATTCTTAGGTGGGCACTTTATTGAGATAGCTCGGTGTCAAATTGTATGAGTAAGCTTAGGGCTTGATACCAAAAATCAAGACTGAAATCTAACGTCTTTACATATTCTAATGAATTTTCTTGCAAGCTGCGACTGCCTGAAAGAAAAACAGTTTTCGTATAGTTAAAATGAAATTTGGGGATGAAAATCTATAAAGAAGACTTTCAAAAAAATTTCGGCAAATCGTTTCTATGCGCACGTGCCCGGACTCGCCACTTCTTCAGCAGCAAATTTTTTTAGTTTCAATTTGTTCCTTTGTTCTAATAATGCTCATAAATAACAAACGGATGGTAAACATATTCATTGTTTTTTTACGACACTTCAAAAATTACCTGTAAGATTTATAGTTAGTTGATAAAGTCTTATTATGAAGGATAAATTTTAGATCGTTTTTCTTATGATGCAAATTTTTTGGAAAGAGTCTTAAAGCGGTACTCCCATAGTGCCTTTTTTTCCAAAACCGATATTCTCGTCAATGGCTCACACGATGTTGACGAATTTTCAAATTTCAGAAGTTCTAAGTTGTTTAAGAAAGATCGCATACCAACATTTGGAAAATTTATTTTTTTGAAATTTTTATTAATTTTATTAAAAAATTTAGATTTTTTGAAATGACTTCAAAATTATATCTTAAATTTTTTTCAAATTTTTTGTTAAAACAACTTCTGCTAAGTTCTCAAACAAAGCATACCTACTTGATTTTTAAAAAACTGGTTTTTATAAAATGAGAAAAATAAAGAAACCGTTTAAGAAGCAAAAACTGGTTCAACGATTTTGTTCAAATTTTCAGCGTTTATATGTATTAACAACTTTAAGGTTAGGTAAGGTTGGGTTACAGTGGCTGTTAGCTCGGCTAACAGACTTAGGCCCGTTGGGCCCATTGTGATACCACCATGGATCTAATGTATCCTTATCCTAATGGATCCAATTCGAGCTTGCAATGAAGCGGAAGAGACGCAGAGCCTCGAAGTGAGTAAGATCACTATGGTCATCAAAGAAATACGAACCTAGGTGTATTCTACGATTGTGAGCTAAAACTGGGCATGAACAGAGAAGGTGGGAAATAGTTTCCTTCTCCTTATCATCCATGCAGTTTCTGCAAAAGTCGTTTGAAGCGACTCCTAGCCTTGCGGCATGTCCTCCAATAAGACAGTGCTCTGTGATGACACCTAAACCTATAATCGCACTGATGTGCTTTCCTTTGAGAGAGATCAAGGCGCTTAAGATCTTAGGCCACATATGTTTTGCTGCGTTACACTTTAAACTGCTTGACCATCTCAGATTAGTTTTCTTGTATGCGTCCTGCTTGAGCAAGAGTTTGTATGTAGCGATTGGAATGCCAGTACTCTCAGTTTTCGTGAGAAGGGCAGAAGTGTTCCGTTTCTGGCGAGTTCATCTGCTTTGCAGTTTTCTGGTATGTCTATATGCCCCGGCACCCAGCACAGGTGAATGTTGAACTGCTTTGACATCTCCCTGACAGATGATCGGCAGCTAAGGGTTAAGATAGAGTTGAAGGAATTTGATACCAGGGATTTGATGGCCCCCTGACTGTCTGAGAAAATGCATATATCCTTTTTGGATATCATGTTTTTTCTGAGCCAATATAGAGCTTCGCTAATTGCCATGACCTCTGCTTGGAACACGCTGCAATGATCTGGAAGACGAAGCGAGATGTTCAATTTCATTTCGTCTGAATAGACACCACAACATTCTCCTTCATTTGTTTTTGAACCGTTCGTATAAAAATGGATGTATTCGTTTTCCAAAAATGATTGGTCCTCCCTTTGTGTGAAATTCGAGTTTGGGTGTGGTGTAGTCTGTTTTAAGTTTGGGGATTCCGAATTTGTTCAGAATGTCGGCATGGCCAGTATTGTTGTTGGTCTATTGTGAGACTTTAAGAGAGTAGCGTGTTTTGATTTTCGCTTGAAACCTTTGGAATATTATCTAAATAATATTAATATTTTTTATAATTAATGTGTAGTTGGCAACTCTGTACCACCAAATATATTATCAAGAGCTAATATTGAAACCTTGTACTCAGCCTTAGGATTTTCATATTTCGGAATTTCAGTTGTGCTCAAAATTTTATTGTTTCTCTTTTTTACATAATTTTTTATTTTAATTTTGAATAAATATCGTGATTTAAACTATTATCATTGTAATGTACATTCAACTTTTTAAGGGTGGTAGTAAATGTAACAAATCAGGGATGTATAGTTTACCCGATTAACTACGCGTAGTTATTACTTAAGGTAATCTACTCATCTTGAGGTAATCTGCCATCTCTGGGCATAATTGCAGAACCCACTTTTTTTGGTATTCTCTATCATCGTAATGTCATGTTTCATTGTTGTCTTAGATTTTTTTCCTGCTCTGTCGTAAAACCTGCCTAATAGTATTCATTATCGTCAGTAAAAAGGAGTTCTTAATACAATGAAATACAAATATTGCTATCCACGGACACTGAAAAAAGAAGTTATGAAATTCCGATCCGGCTGAAAAGTGTTCTTTCCATCTCACCTATAGGATTGCATCGTTTAGGAAAAATGCAACAGGATCTGGCATTCCAAGTTTGTTGCTGGCAAAATATCTACTTATTGATGTTTTGTAGCAATGCCTTAAAGCAGACAATTTTTTAGAAAATTTTTTAGGGATGCTGCTTTACGTGAGAGGTTTGTGGTTTAATCCCTGAAACATCAGAAAAAAGAAGTTATAAAAGGGTTCCACAAGGAATTGACAAGTCCTGCAAGATTAGTTGCACTGCCTCGTAAAGCGCTTTCTAACCTAGTCGCTCAGCATTGGTTTATTGGTTATAGAAATTAGAATGTGTAAAATTCCGAGATAACCATTGCTTTGTTTATTTATTTATTCAATGAATTCTCCTTACATTACTCACACACAAGTAAAACACACAAACAGCAATAACTCCACTGAAATCTTCAATAATGGACACGGGACACCATTTAATGCATCGCTGTTGGATGCAGATAAAAAAATTTCATTTTCAACACTTTGACTCTAAATGACTACTCTTTGAAAAAACTCTCCACAACCTAAGTAACCCCGATACACTGGCTCAGGTGTTATGCGCCAAGAAGTGTCAGTGTTTGGGTAACACCACAAACGACACATTCATTGCAGTGCATTAAGAACATTTTTATAGTTGCACCATGTAACATCCGGGTTGTTCTTGGCCAAAATTTATAGCCAAAGACTTGCAGTGCCATATTGGATTTCAAAACACCGCCACACTGGTCGTTGGTGTTGGAATTGCTTTGCACTGAACAGTGCCAAGCACGACTCCCGCACATACACCTTGGATGCCTAATCACAGTGAGAGCGAAACATGAGCATTGCAAACATTCACGAATCTCTGGTACCACCTCTGATATATTTGACCCGCACCGAATATTTATTACCCCAACACTGGCCAACTGGAGTCATTTGCAGCAGCAGCTCCGTCGTCGTAGTCATTGTCGTGTCACACAAGTCACCTGTGCTACATGCTCACACGCTATGACCTTCATTCTGTTTCATATGAACGGAAGGGAGTGCTAGTAACAAGAGGGGGTTTAAAATGCGCCGCGCTTTAAAAATAAAATAAGAAAAATCTTGCATCTTAGAACCACAGGCTATGATTCGGACAGAGTCAAGCCAAAGCTAGTAACCAGCACAGCGCAGCGCCTAAGTGAGAGGAAGAAGATCACTTTGTGAAGATTAAATTTGCAAATGGACTTGCATCGGGATTGCATTTCAGCGCAGTAGGAGAGGTTCTTTGCTACCTAAGTGCGGCATCTAGCAGCAAGTGATCATTTTAATGTGCGCAGCTACACACTGCGCTCCTGGACAGGCCACTAGTCGGAATAATTTATGAATTGATTTTCAGTTAATTAAGTTGATTTATTGCCACTTTATTGCTTTATTGCGCTTAAATATTGTGCATTGAGTGCGAGCAGAGTGCAATAGATAGGCGATAGAAGCGCAGACGCGCTCAGGGCAATATATACAAGACGCGCTTGTTTTATCCATCTTGACGTTCACTCTGCATCGGAAATTAATGGTGGTTGCTTTAGGTCTGGGATTATTTGGTATGTACTTGTGTTCCGTCCGGTGCTTAGGATTAGAATGTGCGCATGCGGATTAGATTGTGTTAAATGCGGACAAAAGTCTCACGGTGTTGCTTCTAGTTATAGATCAGCTACCTATGGTTCTAATCTAAATAGGATTTTGCTAAATTGGGATTAAAGTTCAACGAATTGGTAACACACTGCCATGCCGTTTGTTCATTGTTTGTAATTGGAGAAAATAACTTGGCTGACTTTTTATTTATTTTGTCAAATCTGTTTCAGTAGCTAAGATATTTCGAGTTGATAAGCCATTTGGTTCTGATGGCTAGCATGTCTGCCTGTTACATGGGAGTTCGAAGTTCGAGTCCCAGAAACATCCAATTCTAAAGAGTCCTCCTCCTAGAGTTTTTATATCACTGCCTTGAAAAGCGCTTTCTCCATTTTCCTACTTGAATATCTAGGATTTGCAAATGGTTGATGGTTGGATTTTAACGTTATAATATGAATATTTTAATTCGTTATAATATGTAATCTGTTGAGCTCATTGCTCGTAGGTGAAATAAATGAATAAATAAATAAATAAATAAATAAATATTTATCTATAGCATTCCAGCTAATTCACAAAAAAATGCATTGAATTAGGAGGAAATATCAAATTTGTATTCAGTTTTCAACACACCTATTCAATTCCTTCAATCTACTAATTCTTGCCACCTTGTTCCTCTTTGTAGTTCATTTCTTGCTTACAATCCCCAACAATGCCTTATTAAGAAATGGAAGGGACGTAGAATTTCACCTTTTCCAAACGGCTTATCGAAAAAGCCCTTTTCATGACATGAAACTACTAGAGAGAAACTGCCAACACTTCGCGAAAGGCGACACCCGTCAGATACCAGACATTTTTTGATTTCTTTTTATCAAATCATCAATCTGTTTTTAAAACTAAAATGAATAAGCTCTCAATTTTGTAGCATATAATATTTCGTATTTTTTCGCGAGGAACTGGGAAGTGCTCCGATAGTAAATTTATTGCCATGAAAGTGCTTTCTCGATAAGCCATTCGGAACCGTCAGGCATTCCATCCCTCACAAGACATGGTTGTGAGAAATGCGCTAAGCCGTGGGGCTCCTCGCTCTGTTGCGCCACCATATTAACTTATTTATTTTTAATATTTCATATTTTTTAGAATAGTAGGTACCTACTAAGTGCTTCCTATCACAGCCCTCTTTTTAAAATATTTCTAGGTAACCCAGCCACCGACGACCGATATCTCCAGGTGCTATCTATGATAGATACAGTGTTCCGAATATCGTTAGAAGACAGATTCGGAGACTTTTTTCTATATAGAGAAATTGAGGAACCGAACTTTTTTTTATTATTTTGTCTTTATAGACTCGGACAGTTCCAATGATATGACTAAGTTTAACTGCGTCGTCCTCAATACCTTGAGCGTTGCTCTTTGAGACCGCCTGGGCCTGTTCTTCGTTATCGTCTTACAAATCAGCCACTGCATTTCAAAAAAAATTTTAATAAGCCATGACGCCGATCATATTTTCCATTTTTATATATTTTTAAGATACTTTCCATTCTATTCGGTTAGACTTTACACTAATTTTTAGCTGCCTTACTTAAATTATATCTCCGATAAAAAGAACATAATTCAAAATTGGTAGATAAACTCCACACGTTTCATGTGCACGGTTTGTGGACTCAACAAGTCAACCTTAGCATTTCAATGGCTGCTCATTCAGTAAGCAAATAAGTTATAAAAAGAAAATTAAGTATTTTTAATAAGTTTTCTTCAACAGAGAACACACTTGAGCATCACTTAAAATTTAACGTGGAAATAAGCACCTTGGTTGATTTTGAAATAAAGCACGAACCATCATCTGTAGATTTTTAATATTACCACAGAAAGTTAACGATTTGGCTTCCTCTTAATACCCTGTTCTTATTTCACTTTTATTATTGAAACGTATTTTTGTCTTCACTCTCTCTCAAAAAAAAAATTATTCAAAACAATAGCAATCCCAGTTGGCAAGTAAATAATGCTGTCACTAAACAGATGCAAATTCACAAAGCCCATAAAGCACCAGCCAGCGATATAATAATAACATACCTACACCAAGAGCAATATGCATTGTACCTACCTAACTCCACCTATTCCGCACACTTTTATTTGAGTTTCTTTTTATGGATGGTCGTCGTTTTAGGGGACATAAATCCCAAATGGATTCATGTACATTATTAAGCATATCCTAACAAAAAGCAAGCTTCATATACAAATTTCAAAGAGAAACAAAAAGTAAACTACCATCTTGCTTCCCAACTTCAAGGATCATTAAAACCAGGAGCGAGAGCTTTTAGGGAAATTTAAATTTAAAATTCTGACAAGATGATTCCATTACAAAGGAAACAGTCTTCAGTGTGTTCCCTATCAACACCAAAGGAAGGAAGTCACCTTTAACGGCTCGGAGAAAGAAAAAAGAGAATAAATCTGCAATATCCTGGAATGTATCCCGATATTTATAAATTGAGGGCGTTGAGATTTCATTACTAACCGAGAGGTGCTATATTGATTCGTCACCACATCCTTTTAGAAAGCTTTTTCTTACAAAGAAGTAAAAGGAGTGGACAATTGAATTTTTAATGAACGCCGCTTATTCGCGGTAGAGTATAAGGACTTGAGGTTTCATGGGTAGAATGGTAGGAGGACAAGAACATCTGGCCAACGCCCGGCAAAGTACATTTAGTCATTGAGTGTCTAGACGACTTCATCCGTCACTTGTTGTATCTCAGAGATGTCATGAAATGTCTCTTGAAGTGTCATGTCAGAAGGATACGACGAAAGAAGGTCTTTGTTTAATAAAATAAATGAATAAAAAAAATAAAGTACAAGAGGAACACCTACTTCCATCAAGTTTCCGAAATTAATTTAAATTGTATGCAAGTTAGGTGTAGATAAACAAAACGCGCTGGGGCATTTTTTTTGCAAAGTTAATACTAACTACCAATTGATTCTTTTTTCAATTGCATGTAAGCCGTAAGTCGCTTCTTAAAACATCACTCGGATAAAAATTTGAAATGAAAAAAAAAACACATAAATATAAGTTTTATTATCATGGTATTTGATTTGAAATAAAAGAAATTTACGGAATTATCCGGTTGGGTTTGACCGATTTGTTCCCTGAGCTCAAAAAAGAAAGTTCTTAAAGCCTTTTTGGTATAATAAAAGGCTTATATATTTAAAAAAAACTTGAAAAACAAAGCTTTTGCTAAGTATGATCTTTCAAAAAATGATAACTTACATTTCAGTTAAGGAGAGAGTTTTTTATGCTAAGTAAGTTTCTGTACAAAATTATACTATTATAATTATGACATAATTATATATCATGAACATTGAAAATGACATGAAAATGAATAGCAAATGTTATTGTTCCTTAATAAATGCTAAAAGAAATTTGACAGGAACTAAAAATACAGTTCATTTGAAGTTGATGAAGTCATCTCATGAACTATTGAGAATCATTTGGAACTCTTTGCTACCATTTTAGAGTGTGTATCAGCTTTCAATCCTTTCTCCAATCGCAGCAAATTTGCTCCACTTTAGAAGAAAAAAAAAAAATTTGCTCCGATGCTCCACTTTTGATGGGATTTACTTTGCATTTTCGACATTCAAAATTTTGGATAACTAAGCTCCAGACAACCGTGGATTGGAATGCTTGAAGTTATAGATAAATAAGTAAAAAAGGCAATAGGGAACGCACCAAAAGATGCGGAAAGCCTTGCGGCCTAGTGCATTTCAAGGACCTACTATACCGAATTCGGTTAAGTGAGTTATTGCTTTTCATGGCTATGTGATTCTCTTGTACTTGCCAGTTCCTCGTGAAAGGCAATACGTGCTTTAATGGTTTCCAAATTGTTGACATAATATACGAGCTTCAAAGACCCAACAAAGAATTGCAGCTCTTGATACTGCCAAGATGGCTGATAACACGATTTGACAATTTAATGTGCAAAAGATTGATTTCGGCATAGGCTGTGTGGTATGAAACGTCATTCTGCATGAACCAGAGGTTGTCTTAGTCCATATCATCAATCTCATTGAAAAAGTTAGTTGTTATCAGTAACACCCACTGATAACCGAGGTCTATAGAAACGTGCTCTTGGATTGAGTCGCAATCTCTCGGTCACAGTAGCCATATTCTGTCTGTGTACGACCGACAGATACTTTGGGAGTTCTCCACTAGAATTACCAGAAACTTGCTTACAACCAGCGGGGCGATGGGTGCTTCATTTCGGCCAAAACTTCTATCAGAAAACGCACTGATTGGGTTCACAGTGTTTCTTGACTTTGTTTAGGTGTAGAGCAACTTTTTTCGTTCGGCGGTTGACTTTTTGTCAAAAGTTCGAATCGGAACCAGTTGTCTATAGTCAAAATAAGCTATAATTTGAAAAGAAACCAAAAGAAGGTCAAACCTTTTACTTATATAACCTTTTTTTTAAGAAAAAGTAAAGGTTACCTTTTTGTTTCAAATCTACTTCGGAAATTTGGGATTTACTCCACTTTTCCAAATTTGCTCCGAAATTTAATGAATCCTGGCTTCACCCGACTCTTGTTTAATAATGTTTTGAATGCTTTTTTGGCATTTTAAAGAAGCACTTGGTGTGGATCAGATGGTATTCCTGAATTAGTCCTAAAATGTTGCAGGCCTTACTTTGCTTATCCTCATTAATAATTTTTAATAAATATTTGGCTGATGGTTCGTTCTTACTTCATTGGACAGAATAATTTTTGTTTTCGATTTTTAAATCTGGTACAAAGAACGATGTCGAAAATTATATGGGTATAAGAAAGTTGGCAGCGATTCCGAAACCATTCGAGAGCTTAGTGAAGAATAAAGTTGAGTTTTTAGATAAAAAAAATTATAACATAAAATATCTCGCACAAAAATTATTTCATGACTACTTCTACGTGATTAGAAAGATTGCAAACTTAGAAGATTTTGCCTAGGTATGGAATTTGGTTGAAAAAACCATCGCATTTTGTAAAATGCAAACTTCGTAAACCTATTCTAAACTTTCTGAATTCGATCTGAAAAAAATTGTTGGTTAGGGTTCCAGGCAATGTCTGCATACTCTAGATTGGGTCTTACTTGTTAGGCATAAAGAGACACAAGGAAGTAGGGGTTAGTAAAGTCTGTTGAGTTGCTTTTGATAAATCCCAACATTGAGTTAGCTTTTAATATAATAGCTTCTAAATATATTTGGTGAAGATTTGGAGTAAAAAATTACGCCTAAATCTTTAAATTGTTCAGTTCTCTGAAGAGGATTGCAATCAAAATAATAAGGTGAATTGTTTAAACCCTTCTTCTTCTTTCTTTCTTTTCTCTTCTTTCCCTGAACTGTGTAAACTACCGCGAATAGGGTTGTTCGCTACTTTTAACACAAATAAATTATTATGGAGTAGCTTACACAAACTGTTCGAGATTTTTCTCTTAGAGATTTTTCTCGACGGTTCTTGTCTTATCTAGAAAATTGCCGCAGTCGTGCCTTCTACTCTACTCTCTACGTAGCTTTTATAATTGAAGGAGCAAACTATATGATTTGTTTATCTTTTCGGAGCTCTGACAGTTTAATAATAATTATCTGAACTGACCAAAGCTGTATTTAAATTTGATCAAAACTTTGCCAGCACTCGAGGTTCCCCGAGCTTAATAATTGGTTTCAAACTTTGACATGAACGTGAGAGCTCTATGACAATATGAATTATGTATGTAGTACCTACTGCACGAGTGTCCTCCAGAACAAATCTGGTTTCCACATCCGGAATTGTTTTATACAAAAGACTCCAAAGTATCCTCGAACTTTGCAGTGCTAGGGCTCCCTCCCTCCCTTAGTTTATCAAAAATGAAAGCATTTTTAAAAAGACCGTAGCATGTCAGAGCTCATCACATACAAATGTGTGTCAAGCTGACATGTTAACAAATCCAAAATAATGAGAAAATGTAGATTATGTTGGTAGGTGCATTCATATTGCAAAGAGTCCCTGTCTCATTTTCATTTTAGTCATCCACTTTTCGTTCCTAATAAGTGCACCTTCAATAGTAATCCACCCAAGCGAAACGAGGTGGTGAGCTTTTTGCGCTTGACATAGTTTCTATTTTAATTAAAACAAAAAAAAAAATCAACGAAACTAGACAAAAAGACACAGAGAAGAGGGAAGCAAAATATAAACCAAGCCAAGACCAAAATAACTTCTCATTATTACAAAGGAAGAGAGAAGTTGCTTCCTAACTATGGGTACACATAGTACCAGTTGTCGGTTATGGAGTAGATTTTTTACTGCTCCTATACATCGTGTGGTAGGTTAGGGAATTTTCTTAATTTGGGAATGTAAATGACGAACCAAGGGGAGTGCAGATTATGACAACGCTGACAAGGACATGCGGCATCTCATTTCGGCCACTGGAATAATTTCAAGCAAAAATGAAGTGATGTAATGTGGATACTTGGATACTATGTATAATTAACGATGGACACGAACGCGGTCATCTATTCGGGTCAAAAGTTAGATGGTGGCCCATAGAGCTTCCCTTTCTGGTTTAATTTGGAAGAGCTTTGGCTGCAAATTGTAATTCATTGAACGCTTTGACTTTGCTAATAAAAATGTTGAATTGGAAATAATGAATCTTCACCACAGAGTAATGAGTTGCCCTTTTGATGAATTTACTTATTCATAAGACGGATAAAACTTTATAGCGGGTCATGGGATGGATACAGTGCGGAGAGCTAAGGAAACAGCAAAGTTTTTTATTGGATTTCATTAGACAAAAAGGACCAAATTGAGACTTTCATTCGTTTTTCTAAGTCAAGTTGAAGAATTTCGGAGGACATGACAGGAATTTAGTGAATTTGATGGAAGGCTTTCGGGGTCCTTTTAAATAAATTAATATGACTTAGAGATGACAGGCCTGCAAATTTGATATTTTATATTTTAGAAAAAAAAGAAGCTCGTTTGGGTTAAAAGCTTAACCAGTCATTTTAATTTTTTCTCCTTCTTCCGTTTCGGTGCTGCGAGCAAATTGATCTCTCGTCCTTTTACTTATCAGCTTCTCTTGAACTGTATCTACTTAGTGTCTATATTAATAATTCAAAAAACGTCGCAATAGGCAGTCATCGTAATAATAATAAATAGCAAATAAGCTAGGGATTTCTACGACGAGTTCCAAACACACACTGGAGGAAATCCGCTGAAGGCAGAGATATTGTCAAAGGTTGAATAATCAAATGGTAGAAGTGGCTTCAAAAGTTCGCGAGATTGATCGGTTAAAACGCAAATGACTATCTAGGAGTGCAGTAGCTGGACGCAAGACCACGAGGAAGAGTCGTACTACGCTTACTCAATTATGATTGATTTTGTTACCACAAGTTGCTTGAATATTGATCGTAAGCTCAAACTTTAGCAGCACATTTCCATTCAAATAATTGTCTTTAATTGACATGAAAACGGCCATTGCAGATACTCAGTTCCTTTTGGACTAATACTGTACTGATTTCGTTCGACAACTTTTAGTCGTTCATTGAGTGCTTCTTTCCCAAAATGTAGGATCTTCGCTCCATTATCAGCAATGAATTGTGATTATTCTATACTTAATCTTCCAGCAGGTAGCCATAAAGACTGTAATTAAGAGCAGTTGACTCAAGACGCTTCTTTAATGTTGGCCAGAGTTTCCAAAAGGCTTCTTCCAGATTGCACCACGTACTTCTCTATAGGGATGATCCTAGCTTCTTGATATAGAGATTTCTATTTCTGTCGGTTTTCCTGCGTATCGGATCGCAGCCAAGTCCTGTGCAGATGCGCAGAACCTTCCTCTCGAATACAGCCAGGTTTTGCATTCCAGTCTTGGATATTGTAAACCAAACGGGAAAGCAGTAGGTACTTGATGACTGGTCGTATTAGCTGCTGGTACACCAGTAACTCTCTTTTGCGAATCAGCAGATGGACGCGATGGAAATCAGTGTTAGTTTTCTTAACGACTGCAGTGGTGTGCATACTTGTCCAGGAAGGTTGATGCAGATGTTGTGGTCCTTTTGTGGGCCTTCGTATGCAAAATAGCTCGGACTTACTCGAAGACCCTTTTTTTTATGGGCTGCAACCATACGAGCTCCGATCACAGGTGAAAGGGAGTGTGCGTAGGACGAGGAATCATCCGACCTTTGAGCAACCACTGCTCGGATGGGTCTGGTTGATGACATGGTGTTGTCTACTTGCACGTAGAAGGATCTGGAATGAAGAAAATTAAATTAAATTTTAATTAATGTACCAGGAAAGCGTAAAATGGATAGTCTGTTTATCCAGACACTATCGAATGCATTCTCCACGACCAAAAAAACACCCCCTTGTTGTTTGGTGTTTGTCGAGCTTCTTTTTGACATTCCTTTGAAGCTTCAGGAGTGGATGAAAAGTTAAGTGCCTCTCCCGGAATCCAAACGCCATATTCGGGATGATGCTGTTTTTCTTGCAATATGTATTAAGCTATTGAAAGCCAGATCCTCCAGGACTTTGCTGTCGTTGTGAATAGGGATATGGGCCTGTAACCAGACATAACGTTGCTCATAACGATAGGTAGTAATAAAGAGTAGCCCAAGCAACACACAAGCTCCTTAAGAGTTGTACCAAAAAATTATTCAGCACTTAACTTGGACTTAATTTCTACTTAAGAATACTATTTCACTTATTTACCTATTAATAAGGTCTTTGTTTTCTTTGAGGTGCAGCCAAAAACTCTTAAGGATAGATTAAATAATTCCTTGACAATCATTTTTCATATGACGCTTTGCAGAACTTATTCAAAACCTTCTAAAGTAGCTTTTGCTCAGAGGTCGTTGAAAATCTGCCACTCACTCTTCAAAAAGATAAATACTTCTCGACGGTTTTCTCTTTCGCGCTACCATATTTTCAGCATTGTATATGGAACCTATAGTAATATCGAAAACAAAAACGGTCCGTGAAAGCCATCTATGTATCCGCCGGCGCGGCGTACTACTAACATCCCCCTTTAATTTTTAGAGCTGAAATAATTGGAACAATTGGAAGCTTGTCCTTAATTTGATCTTAAAACTAGTGTATTAAGAACTCTTCAATACATGCAGTTGGGTCTTCCCCTTTAGTCACTTTTGGGTCTTATCGACGCGACGTCTTAACGATTGGTGAAGGCGTGAAAACTCTTCTAAAATTGACACTTTAAGACCTAGACAAGAGGCAAATGTGTTGCTTGGGTGGTATCACCATCTGAGGAATTATCTTTAGCGCAAAATTTGAGATTTCGTTCGGTCAAGCTGACTTTTTGAGGCGCTAACTTTGGATCAATTAAAGTATGTCTTTTGAAGTAGTGCGTTCATTGGGATCACATGAAGAGTTTTGATCGTTAAAAATTATTTCTTCTACTGTGGGTGCTTCAATCTCCTGAATGGTTGTGCCCAGATTGCTTAACAATACGGGGTCAGAAGGTGGGGTTACCAAGTTCTCTTCAAATGTTTTGCAGTCTCTTCTGAAATAGAATGTTGTTGCAGTGCATGACTGCATTCCTGAACATTGTGTAGGCACAGTTAAGCTCGCTCAGACAGGACTGATAATCGTGATTGCTCATGTTCAGCTCACGTTGCCGAATCCTCTGCACATAGTGCATGTGAGTTTTATGTGAATAGAAAAACGGCTTGTGGCATCAGAATACATATTCGATGGTGGTATAGAACTGCTGTTGATGAGGAGGGTTATTGCTTGACTAGTAATTTGTGTAAGTCGGCGATTTGTAAATTTGATACAATAAATTTATGTTCGCACTCAGAGAATGAAGATTTTTAAAAGTGAACCATTACATTACTTACAATTCAGACCTACCTACGGTCCAACAGAATGATATGCAGTCAAAATCCATAGGCATTCCCTACCCTCGGTAAGGGATTCTCCTTCGGAAAAGCAACGATGTGTGTTAATTCAAAAATTCTTTTTTCGTTAAGAGATGTTTTTTTCTTCTTTAAACTTAGTGAAAGCAGCAACTTAGAAAGAAAATTGATAGCTTTGTTAATAGTTGTTTTTTAAAGGACACCGAGTTAGGCCTTAGTGTCGACCATTGGAGAAGCTTTCCCCACAACATAAAACCCTTTGCATGCAGTTAAGCTTTACACGAAATTTTGAACAACAAAATGTGTTAGGTTGAAATAGAATTGAATAACTTGAACAGAGCACTTTTTATATTAAACTTTATTTAAATTATGTTTAATATTTCCAAAAACCT
The DNA here is from genome assembly GCA_949752695.1 of Melanostoma scalare. Lineage (NCBI taxonomy): Eukaryota > Metazoa > Arthropoda > Insecta > Diptera > Syrphidae > Melanostoma > Melanostoma scalare. Next base: position 4,132,384 of record OX456985.1, read on the forward strand.
TCCAGAAATGCCTCTTAAATTCATTAAATGTTCATAGATATTAAAGTCTACATAAACTCTTTTTCTAAGACATTGACTTTAAAGAACCAGACAAGAATCATTATGACTTGATGCCACAATAAATAATGACTAACCGAGCCATTTCAGCCAACAAGACATTCTTTCGTCTACCTACTTCTTTGCTTTTATAGCACACACCTGCATTTCTATATAGACAGTTTAATTTATTCATTAAGTGCTGGCAATTCATCTACCACTTAGTTTGAAACAAAAGCGCCATCGTTCCTGAATGACGCACATTGTGCGTTTAAACGACTCCCACTTGAAACAAAATAATTGTTGTCTGCTCACATTTCTTCGCGATCTGTGTTGAATGGAATATTTAAGGACGATTACCGCTCCCTTGGGGATATGCAATTTTAAGAAAAGTTCATAGCTATCACCCCATCCATACACCAAAAACAGACACACGTGATCCTTGAGGCTAAATACGAAAACACACAAGGTACATCCTTTGCCTACACTATATACACACAAGGCACAACTCGTCAATTACAAGTGAATTGACAAATGGAATTAATGGCACTTTGCCTGCCCTGACATTTGTTCTTTCTGTTGCATAATTATATGTACCTACTTCATCGGGGTTAAGAGTTGGTTGGTAAGACATCAGGGGATGATAACAAAAAAAAAAGGGAAAAAGAAGGCGGCTGATGACAATGATTCAACATCCAATTATATAAGAACAGTTTTGAATTTATATCCTCCACCTTTGTGTGCCTTATATGTCAGGGTGCCAGTCCTTTACTTGGCATTTGCATTTCAACTTATTTCCTTTTACTCAAACAACCAACATACAATAGCTACCTACCTATTTCATATATTATATTTATTTTAAATTCAGAACACGCCTCGAGAGAGTAAGTACGGGCGGGGGTGGGTATGTGCAAGTTGTCGTCCCTTTTGAACAGCTATGAATATGATGCAATAATATGATTTTCTGTGCCATTCGTGCCAGAATTATTCTACCTTTTTATCAAAGAAGAGTCCTTGTGGTACTGGAACAGTTATGTTACTCGTCATCGTCACAAAAAATGTTATTAATTTCTGGATAGGATATGAGTGTGTAGTAAAGTCTTTATCTCATCTAAAGGAAAACTGTGTGATTCACCTTAAGGTTGATTATTTTCGTTTCGGCGAATTCCTCTGAGATGGTAGTCAAGAAGAAGAAGAAGTGTCATATGGAATGAGTGCGACTGTTTAGCTTTCTTCAGAATATAACTTGCTTTGTATTCGTATTGTATTTTCCTTAACGAAGGACGCAGTGATAAGGGTAAAAGGACTTTTTAAGGAAACATTTTTGACATAACCATAGTGGGGTTATATAAAGGTGGGGTTCGCAAGGAAACATTTAAGAAAGAGCTGAACTTTCTCTATCTTATAACTTTCAGCTAATGTCCTTATTTTGATTACAGATGGGAACTGAATATCAAGGCTGTGTTCAATGAATCTCAGTCTAACTTGTATGAATTTCTTTACACATTTCAAATTCGCTTCCTAGTTGAAGTCTGTCAACTATCAGACAGACTTCAACTAGGTAGCTTATTTTATGTGCCTTGTAGGCTTCCGCTTTGGTGGTGCCAGTAGCGTGATGGTTAGAATGTCTGCCTGTTAAGTGGGAGGTTCGTGGTTCCAATCCCAACAGAAACAAAAAAACTTTTTTCCACGGGTAACACCATTAGCGAGCCGTTCGGAATCGGCAGAAAATTGTAGGTCCCCTCCATTCCTTCACAAACATGGTTGCGAGAAAAGCGCTGGCCTCCAGGGCCTATACCACTCTGTTGCGCTGCACTATGTAAATGAATGCAGGGCTTCCGATTTGCGAGAGCTAGAACGCCAGGTCCTAAATTAAACAATTTTATGTATGTACCACAAGGACTTTAATCTCTGAGAAACACAAGCAATGATGATCAACAGAGAGAGCCGAGGTCTGCTAAGCTGGAGTAGAAATTCTATTTCTTTCTTGGAAATATCTGTCCAAAGGTTTCTGAAGATTCGGCATGTTTCTAAAGATGATCATTGGCGGTATTTAGAAAATTATGTCTGATTCTGCTTTTTCTTGTTCTAGTTTCCTTAGAACTGAGGTTTTCGTTTCGCTGGATTCGAGTGCTGACTGAGTTGCGACTAAAAGGCACCTTTTAAGAGCGTCTTTCTTGCTACAGTCTTACTATTTAAGTGTCAGTTTTGACCCGAACTGCTTCTTGAATGGAATGAAAGTTTCAAACCAAATGCAAAATATGAAAAAGGAAACTTAAGGAAGACTTTTCGTATTGAAACAATAGTTTCCACATTGTGCCGATTTATTTGGAGTCTTTCGGCATTAATAACTTGTAATGAAAGTATGAGCTGATACTGAGGTAAGAAAAGTAGGTGAACTTGATTCTGCTTTTTTCTTGTTCTAGTGGCTTTAAAACTGAGGTGTTCGGATTCGAAAGCTGACTGAGTTGCGATTAAAAGGCGCCTTTTAAGAGCTTCTTTCTTGCTACAGTCTTACTATTTAAGTGTCAGTTTTGACCCGAACTGCTTCTTGAATGGAATGAAAGTTTCAAACCAAATGCAAAATATGAAAAAGGAAACTTAAGGAAGACTTTTCGTATTGAAACAATAGTTTCCACATTGTGCCGATTTATTTGGAGTCTTTCGGCATTAATAACTTGTAATGAAAGTATGAACTGATACTGAGGTAAGAAAAGTAGGTGAACTTGATTCTGCTTTTTTCTTGTTCTAGTGGCTTTAAAACTGAGGTGTTCGGATTCGAAAGCTGACTGAGTTGCGATTAAAAGGCGCCTTTTAAGAGCTTCTTTCTTGCTACAGTCTTACTATTTAAGTGTCAGTTTTGAACCGAACTGCTTCTTGAATGGAATGAAAGTTTCAAACCAAATGCAAAGTATGAAAAAGGAAACTTAAGGAAGACTTTTCGTATTGAAACAATAGTTTCCACATTGTGCCGATTTATTTGGAGTCTTTCTGCATTAATAACTTGTAATGAAAGTATGAGCTGATACTGAGGTAAGAAAAGTAGGTGAACTTGATTCTGCTTTTTTCTTGTTCTAGTGGCTTTAAAACTGAGGTGTTCGGATTCGAAAGCTGACTGAGTTGCGATTAAAAGGCGCCTTTTAAGAGCTTCTTTCTTGCTACAGTCTTACTATTTAAGTGTCAGTTTTGACCCGAACTGCTTCTTGAATGGAATGAAAGTTTCAAACCAAATGCAAAATATGAAAAAGGAAACTTAAGGAAGACTTTTCGTATTGAAACAATAGTTTCCACATTGTGCCGATTTATTTGGAGTCTTTCGGCATTAATAACTTGTAATGAAAGTATGAGCTGATACTGAGGTAAGAAAAGTAGGTGAACTTGATTCTGCTTTTTTCTTGTTCTAGTGGCTTTAAAACTGAGGTGTTCGGATTCGAAAGCTGACTGAGTTGCGATTAAAAGGCGCCTTTTAAGAGCTTCTTTCTTGCTACCGTCTTACTATTAAAGTGTCAGTATTGACCCGAACGACTTCTTGAATTAGAATGAAAGTGGCAAACCAAATGTAACATATGAAAAAGGAAACTTGGGAAAACTTTTCATATTGAAGCAATAGCATCCACATTGTGCTGATTTATTTGGAGTCTTTCGGCAACGATAACTCGCAATGAAAGTATGAGCTGATACTGAGGTAAGAAAAGTAGGTGAACTTGATTCTGCTTTTTTCTTGTTCTAGTGGCTTTAAAACTGAGGTGTTCGGATTCGAAAGCTGACTGAGTTGCGATTAAAAGGCGCCTTTTAAGAGCTTCTTTCTTGCTACAGTCTTACTATTTAAGTGTCAGTTTTGACCCGAACTGCTTCTTGAATGGAATGAAAGTTTCAAACCAAATGCAAAGTATGAAAAAGGAAACTTAAGGAAGACTTTTCGTATTGAAACAATAGTTTCCACATTGTGCCGATTTATTTGGAGTCTTTCGGCATTAATAACTTGTAATGAAAGTATGAGCTGATACTGAGGTAAGAAAAGTAGGTGAACTTGATTCTGCTTTTTTCTTGTTCTAGTGGCTTTAAAACTGAGGTGTTCGGATTCGAAAGCTGACTGAGTTGCGATTAAAAGGCGCCTTTTAAGAGCTTCTTTCTTGCTACAGTCTTACTATTTAAGTGTCAGTTTTGACCCGAACTGCTTCTTGAATGGAATGAAAGTTTCAAACCAAATGCAAAATATGAAAAAGGAAACTTAAGGAAGACTTTTCATATTGAAACAATAGTTTCCACATTGTGCCGATTTATTTGGAGTCTTTCGGCATTAATAACTTGTAATGAAAGTATGAGCTGATACTGAGGTAAGAAAAGTAGGTGAACTTGATTCTGCTTTTTTCTTGTTCTAGTGGCTTTAAAACTGAGGTGTTCGGATTCGAAAGCTGACTGAGTTGCGATTAAAAGGCGCCTTTTAAGAGCTTCTTTCTTGCTACAGTCTTACTATTTAAGTGTCAGTTTTGACCCGAACTGCTTCTTGAATGGAATGAAAGTTTCAAACCAAATGCAAAATATGAAAAAGGAAACTTAAGGAAGACTTTTCGTATTGAAACAATAGTTTCCACATTGTGCCGATTTATTTGGAGTCTTTCGGCATTAATAACTTGTAATGAAAGTATGAGCTGATACTGAGGTAAGAAAAGTAGGTGAACTTGATTCTGCTTTTTTCTTGTTCTAGTGGCTTTAAAACTGAGGTGTTCGGATTCGAAAGCTGACTGAGTTGCGATTAAAAGGCGCCTTTTAAGAGCTTCTTTCTTGCTACAGTCTTACTATTTAAGTGTCAGTTTTGACCCGAACTGCTTCTTGAATGGAATGAAAGTTTCAAACCAAATGCAAAGTATGAAAAAGGAAACTTAAGGAAGACTTTTCGAATTGAAACAATAGTTTCCACATTGTGCCGATTTATTTGGAGTCTTTCGGCATTAATAACTTTTAATGAAAGTATGAGCTGATACTGAGGTAAGAAAAGTAGGTGAACTTCATTCACATTGTGCCGATTTATTTGGAGTCTTTCGGCATTAATAACTTGTAATGAAAGTATGAGCTGATACTGAGGTAAGAAAAGTAGGTGAACTTGATTCTGCTTTTTTCTTTTTCTAGTGGCTTTAAAACTGAGGTGTTCGGATTCGAAAGCTGACTGAGTTGCGATTAAAAGGCGCCTTTTAAGAGCTTCTTTCTTGCTACAGTCTTACTATTTAAGTGTCAGTTTTGACCCGAACTGCTTCTTGAATGGAATGAAAGTTTCAAACCAAATGCAAAATATGAAAAAGGAAACTTAAGGAAGACTTTTCGTATTGAAACAATAGTTTCCACATTGTGCCGATTTATTTGGAGTCTTTCGGCATTAATAACTTGTAATGAAAGTATGAACTGATACTGAGGTAAGAAAAGTAGGTGAACTTGATTCTGCTTTTTTCTTGTTCTAGTGGCTTTAAAACTGAGGTGTTCGGATTCGAAAGCTGACTGAGTTGCGATTAAAAGGCGCCTTTTAAGAGCTTCTTTCTTGCTACAGTCTTACTATTTAAGTGTCAGTTTTGACCCGAACTGCTTCTTGAATGGAATGAAAGTTTCAAACCAAATGCAAAATATGAAAAAGGAAACTTAAGGAAGACTTTTCGTATTGAAACAATAGTTTCCACATTGTGCCGATTTATTTGGAGTCTTTCGGCATTAATAACTTGTAATGAAAGTATGAGCTGATACTGAGGTAAGAAAAGTAGGTGAACTTGATTCTGCTTTTTTCTTGTTCTAGTGGCTTTAAAACTGAGGTGTTCGGATTCGAAAGCTGACTGAGTTGCGATTAAAAGGCGCCTTTTAAGAGCTTCTTTCTTGCTACCGTCTTACTATTAAAGTGTCAGTATTGACCCGAACGACTTCTTGAATTAGAATGAAAGTGGCAAACCAAATGTAACATATGAAAAAGGAAACTTGGGAAAACTTTTCATATTGAAGCAATAGCATCCACATTGTGCTGATTTATTTGGAGTCTTTCGGCAACGATAACTCGCAATGAAAGTATGAGCTGATACTGAGGTAAGAAAAGTAGGTGAACTTGATTCTGCTTTTTTCTTGTTCTAGTGGCTTTAAAACTGAGGTGTTCGGATTCGAAAGCTGACTGAGTTGCGATTAAAAGGCGCCTTTTAAGAGCTTCTTTCTTGCTACAGTCTTACTATTTAAGTGTCAGTTTTGACCAGAACTGCTTCTTGAATGGAATGAAAGTTTCAAACCAAATGCAAAGTATGAAAAAGGAAACTTAAGGAAGACTTTTCGTATTGAAACAATAGTTTCCACATTGTGCCGATTTATTTGGAGTCTTTCGGCATTAATAACTTGTAATGAAAGTATGAGCTGATACTGAGGTAAGAAAAGTAGGTGAATTTGATTCTGCTTTTTTCTTGTTCTAGTGGCTTTAAAACTGAGGTGTTCGGATTCGAAAGCTGACTGAGTTGCGATTAAAAGGCGCCTTTTAAGAGCTTCTTTCTTGCTACAGTCTTACTATTTAAGTGTCAGTTTTGACCCGAACTGCTTCTTGAATGGAATGAAAGTTTCAAACCAAATGCAAAATATGAAAAAGGAAACTTAAGGAAGACTTTTCGTATTGAAACAATAGTTTCCACATTGTGCCGATTTATTTGGAGTCTTTCGGCATTAATAACTTGTAATGAAAGTATGAGCTGATACTGAGGTAAGAAAAGTAGGTGAACTTGATTCTGCTTTTTTCTTGTTCTAGTGGCTTTAAAACTGAGGTGTTCGGATTCGAAAGCTGACTGAGTTGCGATTAAAAGGCGCCTTTTAAGAGCTTCTTTCTTGCTACAGTCTTACTATTTAAGTGTCAGTTTTGACCCGAACTGCTTCTTGAATGGAATGAAAGTTTCAAACCAAATGCAAAGTATGAAAAAGGAAACTTAAGGAAGACTTTTCGAATTGAAACAATAGTTTCCACATTGTGCCGATTTATTTGGAGTCTTTCGGCATTAATAACATTTAATGAAAGTATGAGCTGATACTGAGGTAAGAAAAGTAGGTGAACTTCATTCACATTGTGCCGATTTATTTGGAGTCTTTCGGCATTAATAACTTGTAATGAAAGTATGAGCTGATACTGAGGTAAGAAAAGTAGGTGAACTTGATTCTGCTTTTTTCTTGTTCTAGTGGCTTTAAAACTGAGGTGTTCGGATTCGAAAGCTGACTGAGTTGCGATTAAAAGGCGCCTTTTAAGAGCTTCTTTCTTGCTACCGTCTTACTATTAAAGTGTCAGTATTGACCCGAACGACTTCTTGAATTAGAATGAAAGTGGCAAACCAAATGTAACATATGAAAAAGGAAACTTGGGAAAACTTTTCATATTGAAGCAATAGCATCCACATTGTGCTGATTTATTTGGAGTCTTTCGGCAACGATAACTCGCAATGAAAGTATGAGCTGATACTGAGGTAAGAAAAGTAGGTGAACTTGATTCTGCTTTTTTCTTTTTCTAGTGGCTTTAAAACTGAGGTGTTCGGATTCGAAAGCTGACTGAGTTGCGATTAAAAGGCGCCTTTTAAGAGCTTCTTTCTTGCTACAGTCTTACTATTTAAGTGTCAGTTTTGACCCGAACTGCTTCTTGAATGGAATGAAAGTTTCAAACCAAATGCAAAGTATGAAAAAGGAAACTTAAGGAAGACTTTTCGTATTGAAACAATAGTTTCCACATTGTGCCGATTTATTTGGAGTCTTTCGGCATTAATAACTTGTAATGAAAGTATGAGCTGATACTGAGGTAAGAAAAGTAGGTGAACTTGATTCTGCTTTTTTCTTGTTCTAGTGGCTTTAAAACTGAGGTGTTCGGATTCGAAAGCTGACTGAGTTGCGATTAAAAGGCGCCTTTTAAGAGCTTCTTTCTTGCTACAGTCTTACTATTTAAGTGTCAGTTTTGACCCGAACTGCTTCTTGAATGGAATGAAAGTTTCAAACCAAATGCAAAATATGAAAAAGGAAACTTAAGGAAGACTTTTCGTATTGAAACAATAGTTTCCACATTGTGCCGATTTATTTGGAGTCTTTCGGCATTAATAACTTGTAATGAAAGTATGAGCTGATACTGAGGTAAGAAAAGTAGGTGAACTTGATTCTGCTTTTTTCTTGTTCTAGTGGCTTTAAAACTGAGGTGTTCGGATTCGAAAGCTGACTGAGTTGCGATTAAAAGGCGCCTTTTAAGAGCTTCTTTCTTGCTACCGTCTTACTATTAAAGTGTCAGTATTGACCCGAACGACTTCTTGAATTAGAATGAAAGTGGCAAAAGAAATGTAACATATGAAAAAGGAAACTTGAGAAAACTTTTCATATTGAAGCAATAGCATCCACATTGTGCTGATTTATTTGGAGTCTTTCGGCAACGATAACTCGCAATGAAAGTATGAGCTGATACTGAGGTAAGAAAAGTAGGTGAACTTAGTTGTAAATTAGTTGCGTAGGCTTGAGTTGGTGTTGGGTTTAAGAACCTTCGCAGCGAACCATTTGGAATAAACTTTAGGATGCGGTTTATTGGCCAAACTTGGGCCCTAACAGAGGAAGTGGAATGATCCTTGTTCTGCTTTTTCTTCTGGGCATCTTTTACATAAATCGGATATACTAATGCCTATTCTCATCAATGTCATGTGAAGGAGAGAAAAAATTACTAAGTACTTTGAAAGAGTAGCAATTCGGTTTTTTCAGTGTCATCCATGAACAAAAGGCTAGAGCGTGAAAGAAGCTTTCTCTTTTGTCTTAAGAAGCAGTGGCCATCTTAACAAATATAAATCGTCAAATTGTCACATAAATGCTTGTGAACTCATGTAAAACATCGGGAATTCTTCTTCGTTACCATCGTTAATTCTAATTTTTGAAATAGAGCAGCTCTCCATTTCATTTCATCAGAAGTTCGTTCAATTAGAACTCCTCAGTTTTTTTTTTGTTGCTATTCAAACTATGGTAAGCTTTTGTTAATCAAAATACCAACAAAGTATAGATAAGGATTTACTTATTTGAAAAATCTATTAAACAACGCTTGAGTCATTTCGCACCTTAGTGACCAAATTAACCGAATATTTACCAGTTTTCTAAATCAAACATCATACGCTTATCAGATTGTGACAGACGCCTTTTCCAAATTTCAATACAAACACCTACATATGGAATTCGGTTTGTTTCTGTTTACATATGAGAATAAAGAAGCATAAACTACAAACTCCTTTTTCACAGAAAGTGGTCTGGCTACTTTGATTCCAAAGCAATCTGAGAAGTGAGTCTCCACGATATTAAACTAGTTATGATGATGTCTTGCAATATTTCATCAAGTTGTAAATTTTCTTAACAAATAACAACAAAACGGAGTAAAAACATCCTTTTATTCATCGCGTTCTCCTCTTTGAGTCAATCCAATGCCAACTTTTGAATAAATTATCTTGCGAAAGCAATTTGCTTTGGCACAGCAGCAATAAGCAAAAAATAAAAAGAAAACACAACCGACGAAAAGTATACATCGCATACCATTTCAAGACCCAAAATAAGATATATCGGCTCTCATACGAGAGAAGCATGCATTCATGCAAAACCCCCAAAAAAATTCAGACTTGTGTCATTCAAACTCTCTCACTCGGAATCACTTATATATGAACGACGAACAGAACACTAGTGTCCGACCGAAGGTCGATTTGTAGCCGAAGCCGAAGCCGAAGCCGATTATTCGGCTTTACATTAACCTTCGGCCGAAGCCGAAGCCGAAGCCGAAGCTTAAATAACTTGAAGAATTTTCGTTCCAGATTGACTAAAAATGAAAAAAATTATGATTTTTTCTAGAATAGGTTGGTTAGTTGAAGCCCTGAGCTCACTCTGTGGTCGCCACAAAGCGTTTTTTGAAAAACCTAAGTTTGCCCTGAATGCCAAACTGAGTGTTTTTTGAGCCTTGGGGTTGACCTGGGTTTGGTACAAAAAGATTCGCCCTTGGTTTCTTCTGGGGCGATTTGAGGGCTGTTAAATGGCATGTATTTTTATTCAAATGACAGGGATTTGTGGTGATTTTGTGGTTTAGTGTTTTTTGAGGACTCATAGAGTTCTCAAGGAAACCTGGGTCAACTCTGGGTAAGGCTCAAAACGAATCTAATGTGTGCATGCAGTAACCAAATTAACGGGATAAATTAAATTAACGTCTCAAAAATAATAACAATTTGAACTAGTATTAATATTTTATTGAAATTAAGGAAAAGAACAACAAATAACTCAACACTGTTCCACGTTTTACGAAAAACTGAATTTTTTTTCAGCCCCTACCACAACGCACAACAACCAAAAACTAAACCTTCGGCTTCGGCCAAAACTTCGGCATATTTTGGCCGAAGCCGAAGGTTTAGCCGATTGTAGATTTTTTAGCCGAATGTGGCCGAAGCCGAAGCCGAAGCCGAAGCTTCGGTCGGACACTACAGAACACAGACGAACGGTTCTTTTCGTCAGTTGAAGCTAACAGCATTCATCTTGAGGAATTTTACTATTTTTCTTTTCGCAAAAATAGATAAACATAGAAGGTCCTTGTTGTAATCCTTGAACCACAAAATGAAAAAAATAATCAGCAAAATAATATTGCTTCATATCATAAGTTTTGTGTAGAGATTGCTTTTCCTTGTCGTCCTCCCCGCATTCATTTTGTGTGTTGTGCCCTGTGGGGGACAGCTCGTTCTTCTTTGCATTCAAAGCTTCAACGAGGGGAAAGGTGGAAGGAAGGGTTATTACAGCCAGCCGAATTGGTTGTGGTTGTTAGTCTTTCATTAGCAATGCGCAATTATTTTCCGTGTTTGTCTTTTGTTCACCTTAATTGATGTGACAAGGGCTGACATTTGAAGTGTTGAAAGACAAAAGGTCAAATTGGGAACAAAATCATAAAGTTGGCTGCAAAGGTTAGTGACCCAAAAGTTTTGTATAACAAAAAGTAATGGTGTGCTTTTGGTTGTGGGGGTGTGAAGAGGCACACAGAATGAACTTCTTGGAGCTGAATCAATTAAGGACAAAAATTAGAGAATTAATTTGATGTACATCAAACGAATTAACGAAGGATTCCACGACTGATATTTCAAAGTTATGCAGTCTTTTCGTTAGTAGATATTTTTATCTATAAAATTATTCAAAATTGAAAATATCTAACATTACATTTTCTGGTGTACTCTGAAGACTATAATTGATTTTTTTAAAATTGTATTATAAAACAAGGGTGGTACCCGTGGCGTTATGGTTAGCATATCTGTCTGTTTACCCAGAGGTTCATGGTTCGAACCCTTACAGAGGCAAAAATGTTTTTCTACGGGTCTCGCAAGACATTAGCAAGACCGTTAGTAAATTCTTTGCCATGAAAGCGCTTTCTCGATTAGCCGTTCGGAACCGAAAAATTTTAGGTCTCCTCCATTCCCTCGCAGACGCGGTTATGAGAACTGCGCTAGGCGCTGGGGTTTCTCGCTCTGTTGCTCCATCGTTTTTATTTTATCTTTATTTTATTGAAAAAAAAAAACAAAGAAAAATTGAAAACACTACAAAATCCATATTCATTCAAGTAACTCTTTAATTTATTCATCAATTCAAGTTCGGAAAACATCAGTCATCACCATCAAAATATCAAACCGTGAACAAAATCCAAAATCCAGTGGATTGAACAGTGCCATCAAATCGACATTAAATGTAGCTCTGGAAACACATAATATGTCGCTTGGTCCCTTAGAGCTTAGACCTTTTCACTAAGGAGATGGCAGCCAAAAACGCACAGCGACTAAAGAAATGCATTATGAAATTGGAAAACAGGCCTATCTATAACCACAGAACTACAATGAATCACATTGATGTATGTTTGTAGGTTATATAGGCATTCAAATAGACTACACCCCTCCGCATACTTTATTCAATCCAGTGGCCATAACAACTATGCCGAGAAGGGAATGATGGGACGAGCAAAGTTTAAAAAACAGGGCTGCCTCCATTTTCAAAGACGAGGGGGTAGGGACAGCATTATCCTTGCAAAGAAAGATCAATAAGATTCCCCGAATTTTGCTGTGTCTTGTAAACAGAAGTACTTGCAGAGTTGTGAAGCCGCAAAGGACGTACCTACGCAAAAACTGAGTGCCCAAGCTTGAACTTGGACCTCACTAGGAAAAAGCCTTCGAAGAATACTTCTTCGGCGAACTATGTAACATCTCTAACCTTCCACTGAACCGCATCCTAATGTTGATTCTGAGATCAAAATGGTTTTTTAGCGCAATCAGCCGCAATACCCTAGCCAAAAACTCAATCCTCCAGTATTCATCACCTCCTCTCCCACCACTCACCATCTTATCCCCTTTTGTCCTGAAGACAACAGTTGAGATCCGAAGTCCTCCTCCAATCTAACATAACCTAAGAAATTTCTTTAAAGGATAAGTTGGCAATTACAAAACAAATGAGAGGCTTTCATTACCGTTCTTTTGGTACCCTCGATAGACTTTTAAGCAAAGTTCCCTATTGAACAGTTTTTGGTAACTTAGTTTTATAAAGTAGTAAGTAGGTTTGACATAAGCGGAGTTCACACTCCACAATTAGTTGGACAGATTTTGGTTAGAACGACCAGTATTGGATAATGTGAACGGAACTTAGACGACCGCTTGTCCAACTTGTTGGATGGTTTGAAGTTGGACGAAACGGAGCAATAAATGGCATAATGTTGGACGACAAATCAGATAAGTCTGAATGCAATCTACATTCGACCATCCAACATCCATCAAACGAAGTCTGTCCTATACTAATTGTACAGTGTGACTTCCGCTATTGGGGCCTGCTTCGAGACAGATCGGAAAAATGCAGAAGCTCCTTTATCTGAATTTCATATTATCTTCTATACCCTGAACTCTCTGACAAACCACAAGCAAACTGGCTACGGATGTTACCATCCCTGCTTCCAATAACAAAGCAGACACTACGTCTCCAATTGGAACTGTCCACACGTTGACGACTTTTGATTAGAGATAAATGTTTGTTTCCTTTATGTAAGCTAACTTCGCGATCTTTGAAGTGAAGGTCCCAAGAAAATCCAATTAAAGAATCATTTTATGCGATACAAAATTGTTATATCGGGAGTTAGTAGGTACATTGCGGTGGTTTTCTCCGATAAAATTTATGCAGTTGTGCAGTGGCACAGTTTTTGTTTTGTCGATAATTTGTCTGTCGACTCGTGGCTCCGAATACCTAAATCTTCTTTTATTAAGGAAAATTACAACAAAAGAATTTCTAACTGCTATGTCACAAAAAGGGGAAGGGTGCTACCATGGGAGTATAATGGACCTGCAATTGGTCTGAGTATTTTATTGTTAGCCTCCTCTTTAAAAAAAATCAAACAAATAAAAAAAGCGCCAAGCACCAGTGGAATTGTTGTTTTTCAAAACACGACCGAAGAGCTTAAGTTCCACGGAATAGAAGTGAGAACCTTTAATGGCTAATGGTACTCGAGAGTCGAGACACTCCCAGACGCAAGCCGTCATTTACCTGATTTCCTTTCTCTCATCAACGCCTTTAATCTCCTGCAAGCATAGCCTAGTCTCTTATCCCAACAATGAACAAAAATCGAACTTTTCATCAAGCATTTAATCAAAAAAGCGAATGGGTGATTTGAAATGTTTTCCAAAATATGGAGAGGTGATTTGAAAAGGTTCAAGACCAAGCTTCGACTGTTTCAAGCAAGTTTCACTTCTGCTTTTACTTGGACGCTACAAATAGTCCTACATTGATTGTCTGAAGAGCATCAGACGGATTTTCTAACTTCATCGCATCTGCAGCGGTGAATTTTACGGGAAAATCTGTCAGGCATTTGCAAGAAGACGTCAAGTGGCCAAACATAACCATGGTGTCGCAAATCTAGTGACAAAACGAAATCGGCTAAAACACATAAGCGAAAGACTGGAATACACCAGAAGTGCAATGAGAAAGAAAGCCACTGCAACCCAATTCAGGAAGAGCTGGAAAGCGCTGGTGTAACCACATCTCTAGAAAATACACAAAATATCGGTGGACAGAAGCTGGTAGATATGCTGTGACTCTAAACTCGAATTGCAAACGCAAATTTTATCGAAGTTCCACCAACCCAATTTACTTTACAGTCCATCCACAAGGGGACGCTCAGATCGAGTTGAGTTCTTCCATCGGTGGAGTGGCATAGAGTTATTTGATAAAAACGTTGATTTGTTTTATCACGATACAAAGACTTGCTGTAGAGAGGGTACAGAAAAAATTTTCTGTACAAAATCAACTTGCTCCTACCATCCACTTTTACTTAATGACTATCCAATCCATCTTCTATGCTACTCGCTTTTCATGTTCAACTCATTGCGTGCATCAAAACCAAAACCATAAAAAAACAAACACCGCGCGATCATGTAATTTTCTCTGCCGACAGACGCATAGCATAACATTTTGACAGCTACATTAGACGTTTCATTTTTTGGTTACATTGTGATGCCAGATAGAGATCTCCTCTTTCTCTCGCGTCTATTTCACTTTTCCGCTTTGACTCCCGTAGTCGTATGATTTGAAACACTTTTAATAAGTGCACTGTGCCCCTTTCAAAGTACGATTTCAAATACATATAAGTGTAATATCATCCAAAAAACAAACCTCCTATTCCAACTTGCTGAATCAAAATGTTCAGTTACAGATGAGCAAGTTCGAAATTATAGAAGAAGAAGACTCAAAACATGATAGACAGTGTGTAAGCAGAGCGTGCTCCGCCAGACGAGACGGTCTAAATCGATCATTATCGTTGGCTTTTGGCTGTGGTAAGTGTCTGAAGTGCTCTTCATCTATGTTAATCCTTCATAATGGGGCTTGTAAAAGTGTCAGTCCCAGATTTACAATAAAAAAAATTTATTCCAGACGGTTGTGCAAGTCAGAGCTCTAATGAGGTCAGGATAAGCGACTCAACGAAACGAAGCGAACTGATCCTAAAATAATGGTGGTTGATAATTGTCTCTAATTGCACTCAAGTACCCATAAGCCCTTTACGAGAAAAAACAGTCTCATTTTCTGTGAACTGTTGACGAACAATCAGCAAGGTGTAACTGAAATATCATGTGGGATGGTCAGTTTAATGTAGGTACTTAGTCGGCTAATGCTTCCATTGTGCGTTACAGTCAAGATCATTAACTTAACAAGTATGATTCTGAGTGGCATCAAAAAAAAAACTTTTTGGGCCTCATTCACCCGCGAATGGTGGTTGCTCATTAGATTCATTCACCGGAGACTTTTGGTACTCAAAGCCCACATTATTCCTTAAGGCTTTTGATATACTCGTAGTTGGCAATGGAATCCCAAAACACTATTTAAATATCCAATGTTTTAAATGTCCGCTCTAAGGAAATGACCTTAATCAGTGCAAACCCATTAAACTTGTAACGCGACTTGTAGCGACAAAAAAAAAAAGTTCCAAATCTGGTTCTGAAGCGTTATTTGCGTACGGAGTTAATTGTAGCTCCAGACCGTGAAAACACTCCGACTTGTCTTCCTCTTTTTTTGCCAGTCATTTCCGAAAAGAAACACCAAGAACCAGCTGGATCTGCTGGACAAAGGCTTATAGCCAACACCGATAACTTAATTATTTAGTTGCGTGCGACAAGGATGTTGATTAAACACTGAGCACTTAGTCAAATGCGTGCAGATTCGCATTCGAAGTGGCACACAGAGACGTGGCTGTTTGTTGCATCCACCAACGACGATTGCTGTTGCCCATTCGACTCTGGTGAGAATGACAGCGGAGGAGGTAACTGGTGCAGCAGCGGGTGCGGGCGGTGGGTGAAATCACAAACTCCAAAAGATTGTATATGAATAAAACATTATTTGCCTTTCGGGTCGGGTTTTAAAGCAACGCTTAGCGTTAATGGAATGAACCTCCACTGTCCTTTGGCAGTGGCGGAGAAAATTATCCTGTCAAATGCAGGGACTCCCAGAGACATGCAAGTCTTAATTGAATTTGCATACCTACTTGCAAATTGGGCGGGGGTATGGAGGTATCTTTTGTTGCTGTTGTTGTTGGTTCTGCCTTCCTGGCTGATAGGACGACTTCTGCATGGGTGTTATGGTAGCGCCCCCGCGAATCCATTTAAACAGAGCGCACGGCTCCTATATATGAGTTTCGCGGGTGGCAAAGCGAAGAAGCGAAATCGACGGCGTGGCGGTGCTTTTTTGGTGTCAATTTGCATTCGAGAGAATAAAAAGTGAATGCCAAACGAAGAAGGGTGATGTGATGTCGGGTGCGTGTTAAAGGCGATAAGGTGGCAACTTCAATGCAAAAAGGTTCCAGATCTTTGGCTGAGATTAGAGATTGTGCGACAGCTGGTGGTTGGACTGATTGGTAATGATTTATTACCGTCTGAGACCTTGTTTTATTGTATAGCGTGTCTCTTTTGATTGCCGCCATTTACCTTCCGCCATTTCTTTGTATTTGAGTGCAATGATATCCCCGTCAAAACAGTTAGCAATGTTGGCAAACAGGAGTTAACTTATGGGAAATACGAGATTTGCGTGTTGAAAGGTCAGTTACGTCTTTTTTTCTCCATTAGATTCTGACCTCCCTCATTAAGCCACTCTTGCCACCCACTACACAGAAATTGGATCCAATAAAGTCAAATGCAACGGCTTATATCGTTGCTATTGCTAAATTATTGTCAATCCTTTTTTTCTTGCGTGTAAGTAGGTATAAGTGTACAGTACACCATAACCAATACACTAAACCTCAATCCGGACAGTTCTACTTAAATTGGTTTGCGAGAATAACAACAACTACGCAATCAGGACATAAAAAATTGTTTCCCGTTGTTTTTGTGGCAATATCATAAATTGGAATTAAGTTGTCATGTTTGGATCGTCCAATTTATTTGGGATTACAACTTGCTACGAGCATCAGGACGAGGAGCACCTACTTCCTACCGAAACATACATACATAGGTACTCACTATCATGAACATCGAACACGGAGTTATAAAATTGTCTGCGACATGACAACAATTCAAATTTAAAATGAGAGCGCTTACGCTCATCAAAGTCATGTTCCTGTTTATGTCCTGTTTTGCTGACCTTGTATATTTGGTTGGTTGTGTTCTGACTGGTGGAGTCCATTTGTCCATTAGGCAAATGAAGCGCACAGGACATGCTGAATTTTCCGAAAATACTTTCGCAGATCATGTGGGATGGGTTTTTGTTGTATATCCGTGTTGTTTTGAGGCGAATTTACTCGTACAAGTACCTCACCCATCGCCCGCCATCAGTCGAAAATGATTCACTAATGCGGGGAGGCTCAGAGCCAAATACACGACACAAAGTACCTTTGTATACATGGGATAGTGGATATAGTAAACTGCCAAGAACTGAGACACTTTTGTTGTTCTTCTTTTCTGGCTAAAAGATACTCAAGGCCAAGAATAGAACGAATTCTTGGGAAAAACTGTCTGCCTTCCGTGGAAATGGTAGTCTTGTGTTTCCCTAAGATCGCTTTTGGTGGGCCTGGGCTGTTGGCTTATGTTGCTGGTGCTGATGAGACCTCACACGATGATGTCGTTCAATTGTCGACATCTTCTACTGATGATGATGATGTAGAGAAGCTGCAGATGATGAGATGTTGCGTTGAAGGGTGATGACGCTGAGATGTTTTTTCTTCTTCTGTTTTTCTGTTACTAATGCGCAGAGACAAGCTATGAGCAAATGATGGGTTTGACACTTTGTTGTATCATAATAGGCAACAGCCATTGAGCATTTAGTCAGTGTTCAGTGACACCGACCGGTTGGCGTATTGTCTCTCATGTGAGTAAATTCTTGCGAAACTTTTAAAACTAGCGATAGGTTTTAGTTGATTTTTGGAGGAAGTATGTCAAACGTCAGAAAGTTGCAAATAGAAAACAACACACTTTGGACGTGTCGTATTTTTTGTCAATGTATAGCAAAGGATGGGTTAAAAATGAACAACCATCTATTCGCTATCTCAACGAATTGCTACCGCCCTGGCAGATATTTAGACCGAATGCAAAGTTTGTCATTAATGGTAATAGCTTGTAGGCACCACAGGAACAAGGATCTCAAGTTGCACTTAGGCAATTTTACAAATTGTTTTGTAAGCATGGAGAAAATTCAGTGAGTTGTTGGTGTAACTCGTAACCGGTTCGTAAAGAAACATTCGGGTGGTTTTTGATATCTGCAGTACCTAGTTTTGTTTACTGTCAATAACACGTATTGATCGAAGGACATCATTTTGGCAAAGCTTAACTTCTTCTAGGTCGGGAGGATGGCATTCTTGATCATCGTCCAAGCTGAATGGGACAATCTGCCTGACAGCGGAATTTGTGTCCTCATCGCCGTTAAGCAGTCTGTAGAAGTCATCTTTCCAGATCCTCAGTAGCGTCTGTGACTCTACTACTATGTTTCCCTGCTGATCTTTTCAAGCTTAAGATCGGGGCTGGCCACCCTAGCAGGATTTTTTTACCTTTTGGTAAAACTTCGTATCTCGTTCCTGTCATGGCACCTCTCAATTTCCTCAAACGAGCGTTTCTCATGCTGCTTCTTTTTCTTTTAGAGAACTCGGTGTTCTTCGCTTCTTTTCTCCTTGTAAATCTCGTTATACTGATCGTAAGCAACCCTCGTTCGTTTTTGCATCAGGATTTGCCGTGCTTTTTGTTTGGCTGCATTTGCATGCCTGCATTCTTCATCGAACTATGGGTTTCGTTTTGGTGGCCGAGTTAAACCCAGAACCTCAGAGGCAGCGGTTCTGATGGCTTCTTGGCATTGCTGCCACTGGTCTTCAATGCTTAATGCTGACGGCATGGGATTCAAGGATAATTGAAGGGACACTCGATTGGAAAAGGCATTGGCAATCTCTTGCGATTGTACACGGTTAAAAATTCGGGCGTTAATTTTAATATTTTTAAGGTTGTATATATGACAACGCCGAAAAAATATTAGAATTAAATATTTTGGATATATTAAAATTGAAAAATCAATAAATGGTTTATTGAAATTAAATAATTTATTTATTACATTATATGACCAAAGTATTAAATTTTAACATATATTAAGATTGCTTTCTATGCCAAAAGTATTGAAAACAAACCCTTCTTATTAAAATTTTAATTATGATTTTAATTCATTAGTATTAGAAATAAATACATTTCACATTGAAATCTAATATTTTTACCTGAAATTTAATATTTCTTTTATTTGTTATAAACCCAAGGAGTATTAGAATGTAATACAATCTTTTTTATTTTAATACTTATTTAGATTTAATTTAAATATCAATCGATTGTATTTAAACACCAAATGTATTTAATTTTAATACAAATTTGTATTAATTTAAAGTATCGTAAGGTTATAATTTAAAACAAAATGTATTTAATTTTAATACAAAATATGATTTGTTTTTAGTTTAAAAAGATTATAAATTAATACAAAATATATTTTATTTTAATACAAAATTGTATTGATTTTAAGTATTAAAAAGTTACTTTGTAATACACTTTGCATTAAATTTGAATACAAAAGTATATTAGTTTGGGATATAGCTATTTAATATAATACAAAACGGATTACCAACATTTCAACACAAAATTTATTTATTTTTGATATGCGGATTATTTAATTATTCAAAATATGTTATATTTTCATGTACCTATAGTAAATTCTATAATTATTAAAAACAATATTATTGTTTGTTCGAATAATTCCTATTATTATTATTATATTATATAATTACTTACTGAGTTTATCTATTCGTGACCCATCGACCTGTTTAAAAATTACACTTCTCAAAATAAAAATCGTGTTGTTATTTTTTCAAATATATACATTTTATTAATAACAAAAACTTAAACTATTAAAACAAAACGTTTTTAATCCATTTATAACTATGCAAAACAGTACAGTAGGCATTAAAGAAAATAAGGCTGTAATATGAATATTTTGTTTTTTACTTCATAATGCTCGAAAGGCTTTTTGAAGACAATGTCATCGTATTTCAAAAAAACTTTGAGGTCAGTTTTTTTAGCAAGGAACATATTAATTTGGTTATCAAAACTTTCTTGTTTATATTGTGTGCATAAGAAATAAGCATTGTTTTCAATTTTGAAATTTTTTTCAATTTTTATATAAAGTTGTGATTCAAGACAAAGAAAAAAATTAACTTTATAGTGAAACCCATTAACAAACTCAACATAGTCAGCGGAGAAAAATTCTTTTGTTTGAAGACTATCCATTATTGATTTTGAAGATAAATCTAAGTTATCTAGAGTTCAATTAACCAATTTTACCACATAATTTTCTGAGATAACTAACAAATAATACATAAAGGTACACAAATAAAGATGTACTTACACAGCCTCCTATTTTGCTCTCTCCAATTTTATAGCATGGAAAAATGGAAATTATTGCTTTGGCACAAGCCAGTTTTGCTTCTTTGGATGGATAATTGCCGCATATTGATCGTAGGTATTCCGATCCTATTGTCATAAGTCCTTCGAGAAGAATCTTTTAGAGAATTATTGCGGGAATATTCCTCTAATATATATGCCGCTGGGCTGGCTTTAATATAGGCTTCCAAACCCTTTCAATGATGGAAGTGAAGTACACTAATATTTACTCTTAAAAAGGCAACTTACTTCTTTGTATATAAGGAGATTACTTCCAACAGCTGCGTCTTGTTTTTTTAAGTCTCCAACGGGATCAACCAGCTTTTGGACAACGGGATCAATCTTAACACAAAAACAGGCGCAGCTTGAGTGTTGTCTCACTAAATCACTTAGAATATCTATCGGAATTTCATCACCGTCGCGATCTTTTAGAACAAACCCACTTTCTATTTCTTCGCCTTCCAGAACTAAAAAATAATTCACATTCGCAAATAAAAAAAGCACTTAGATCTGATTATACGCGTATAATTACTTACTTGTTAGAAGAATATCCTCATTGAATATTAACGACTCGCTTAAATCTGTTTGCTTTTTGACTCTCTTATGTTTTGTTGTATTTTTTTTCCAAATTTTTTACTTTAATCAAGACTCCATTTAAGTTATCCACTATAAACTCCATTGCAGAAAGTAAAAGACGCACTCAAACAAATAACAAAATTGCACTGGCAATGGAAACCCAAGCGACAAAATAATACCTTTTGGTTTTGAAAGTAATACCGAAAAATTTAAATTCAATACTTAAGGGTTAAAAAGTAATTCTACAGTATTATAAAGCAATACTGAAGGGTTAGAATAGAGAAGTAAAATGTTTAAAAACAATACTTGAATATTAAAATTTAATACTGAATTATTATAAAGTATTACTTTTGTTCTTTGAAAATAATGTAGCCGAGGGTGACGCTCTCTAAGAGCTAAAGTAATACTAAAATATTAAAATGAATTACTCAAGGATTAAAAAGTAATTCTTCAGTATTAGAAAGTAATACTGAAGGGGTAAAACAGAGTATTCGAAGGTTTAAAAGCAATACTCGTGTATATTAAAATGTAATACTGCATTATTATAAAGTAATGCTTTTGTATATTGTAAATAATATGGCCGAGGGTATCGCGCTCAAAAAGTTAAAGTAATACCAAAATATTAATATGTAATACGCAAGGGCATTATATTTTAAGTCAACTATAATTCAATTGTAATAAGTTCTTGGTTTAAGTGTTATTTTAATAAGGACGGGGTTAGATTGTAGAATTCAAATATTAAATTTTAATCTTTTGAGATTAAAGTTCAGAAGACTAGTATTAAAATGATCATTTTAATGTAAGAAATATTGAAATTCAATACAAAATTATTATAAAAAAAGTTAAATATATTGAAAATATTAAAAAGTAATTTTTCTTGTATTGCATATACCTGTAATACTGAGGTGGTATTAAAAAACATCCCCAGATTTTTAACCGTGTAGCTTTCCGACGTCATATCTCTTCACAGAGTTAGTTCGTGCAGGTCGTGAACAAGATATCCTCATTCGTACCTTAGCCTACAACAAGTTAATGGTCCGAGTCAAAGTTGGCCCTCGCAAAGTTCGGACATCTAACACACTGGAAGAGTGCCTTGCGTCGATCGCAACATGGTCAATTTGGTTGCCGGTTGATTGATCTGGGGATCACCAAGTATCTTTATGAATTTTCAGATGCGTGAAGCGTGTACTACTTACAACTAGACCTGAGCAAACTCGATTAGCCTTAGTCCGTTTTCGGAGGTTTTGTCATGGAGGCTATGCTTACCGATTGTATTTACAAAGATGTCCTCCTTCCTTAGTTTTGCGTTAAAATCGCCAAGAACGATTTTCACGTCATGTCTAAGGCACTGCTTTTATGCATCTTCGAGCAGCTCATAGAAACAGTCTTTGGAATTGTCGTCTTTCTCTTCAGTGGGGGCGTGGGCGCATATTAGGCTAATGTTGGCGAATTTATCCCTAATGCAGACTGTCATTATACGCTAATCAACTGGATTTCGGCTAATAACCTTATCCCTGACCCCTGAGTCTTCCTAACGACAAATCCGCACCCAAATAAGCGTTGTTTCTGATGTCTGTAGCAGTCGCCATGGTAGATGTCGCAGTTTTTCATCTTCCTTATGCCCGGTCCACTCCATGGCACTTCTTGAATGGCGGTTATGTCTGCTTTGCAGCAGTCCAGGATGCCTGCTAATTCTCCAGCTGCACGTAATCCGTTAAGAGATCTTACGTTCCTTTGTCCTTTTTACGTTTGCTTGGGTCGTCAACTTTGAAATCATTATCGTTATCCGAAGCTTTTGGTTAATTTGGAACCATATGTTTTTTCTGCGGTTGTGTAGTTAACCCCACGGAAGCAGTGTTCATCTTCCTCCATTTAGGAGGGAGGGTCAATTTTATGAAAATTGACCTAACTTAAAAAAAAAATAATTACTTAAAATCAGCTAAATAGTTTCTTCATAAAAAGATACATTTTCGTAATGAAATCAGTTTTCTTCATTACCTCTATTGTTAATTTTATCAACGGAATTATTATGCATGACATGTCTCAGATTCAGATTCAGACACAGAAATGACAAGATCCACTAGTTAATACTTTTTAGTAGACTTTATACTCTCAGACCGATTTATCACTATGAGTTCGGGAACCGCATCAGAAGTTTTTGTGAAGTGACAAAATGTAAAAGCTTCATGAGGACAGAAATGAAATATTTTTTATCACTACTTCACACACAAACTGTTCGAAATTTGCTTGATGGTTCTCGTCTTATCTAGAAAGTTCGATGATGATTTTCTTTTTAAGTAAACGCTGTTGACGCAGGCAGTGTAAGTTTTTATTGCGAAGTAATGATGTAGAGATGGTATAATACAGAGTGTGGTGATTAATTGAATTACATAACGAATAGAAAAATGGTGTAAGTGTAATTAAAGTACAGAAGAGAAGTTTTAAGCAAAGTTTAATTTATCGAACCCGGTGATTGGTGAACGTTACCGTATGTTAACACCGTGTTTTTTTTTTTTGTCGCGTAGCTTTGGGTATTTTCATTATGTCGCTGTATAACTTTATTTTGAAAACAACTGCAATTGTCGCTACCGCGACTGCAAATGCTCTTTGGTTTGAAAGGTCCTTTAAAGGTACCTTCTCTGCTGTCCTGAAAACCACAGTGTGGTCGTCATTTGGTGTTTTAGGAGAATTGGCTAACATAAATAATATGTTATGAGAGCGATCACCGATTACTTCTACTCCTAAAAATTTTCAGTGAACTTCAATTGTTCTCTTGTTAGCAAATTAGAGAGTGTGTGTTTCTTCAACTTAAATTTAAATGCTCTATAAATGAATCAACCAGTAACGAGTGAATTTATTCATGCAAATGAAATAACATACAAAAATAGCCCGATTAAAATTATCATTATCACCCCTTCAATGCACGCCTGTGATTATCTCTGAGTCAGCAATTTTGCTTATCTTTTTTTTATTATAATTGCTTCGTTGCCATAAATAAATGCAAAATAAAAATATTGGAAGTCAGTAATTTGCAAAAGCTCAAATTGTTCATTCGCGCACCACACCCCCCGCGCAATCGCCCAGCCCACTGTATTATTAAAAATTGTTAATCCGTATTAAAATCCGATACAGGTTATCTCAACCGGAAACCAATAAAATCATCACTTTTTCATTTTCACACACAGAAAAAAACCTGGCATGTGGATAAAATATTTAGCACTCTACCTATCAATTTAGCAATACACGTGAATAGGTAAAACACCGAATGATAAAAATACAAACGGCTTTCAAACAGACACACATTTTAATAACTTCTGTTGTGCGCCCTAACAAAAATGTGTGCACCAGATTGTGCTGTATTTGCACTAAAACGATTGAATAAAAATTGCTGCGAAACAATTGGAATTTCATACACAGCAAAAAAAAAAAATGGGATAACCTTACCAAAATTCAAACTCTATCTCATTTATCTAGCCCAGTCAGGACAACCGGCAGGCCGGCCGGTGTGGAAGCGATGAATGCCAGAGTGCACATTATTGTTTTTTAAGTAACCTCACCCCAACACATTGCTCCTTTGCCGTTCATTCTGCCATTAAATTAAATTTATATCCTCATGCAACTCCACAGGCAAAAAGAACAAAAAAAAAATTAAAACTCAAACTTAATAAAATTACCATAAATTTATCCATAAAATGTCCGTCGTAGCGTATTTAATTAAAAATATCATCTCCCCACCGCCGCCATTGCCGCATCCTCAGGACGAGGTCGTTATTTTTGCACATCGCGCAATGAAATTGTCATCGAAAGCACCCGCACATTAAAATTATCAGGTCCCTCCAAGGAGCCCCAATAATTGGTGGAGGGAGAATTATCCTTTGCAAGGACACGCATTGACAAAAATAAAAAAAACAAAAACAAAAAAACAACACTCGAGTTTTCATGTGTCAGCTTGTTGAATAATAATAAAGCACCGGCCGACTATGCCACACAAGGATATCTACGAACTCTGCGCGATGTGCGCTGTTAACAATTGATAAAAATGCATATATACGAAAAAAAAAAATATATAAATAAGTGAAACTGCCATCAGGAGAAGGCTCCCTGAAGTGGACACCATCATCTCCACCACGATGACCGCCATCAGTAGTAATGGCTTCCGCAGAGGTTTGGTTGCCGGATGCGTAGAGTGGTCAACACCGATATGGGTTCATGCGATTCAAAGGCAACGAGTGTCCTTCGAAATTAATTACAAAAACCTACAGGAAGGATGGTGGCACGCATATTTGTGCAGTAATAATGACAGTTACAGAGGACAACAGCAACTGTCAGTGTCACAAAAGTTAACACGAAAAGAATTCTCGAACACACCGACTTATTAAAGCTTGGCTTTTTAGGCCATTCCGAGTGCTGTGAGTACATACGCGCTGCTGTTTGTTGCACTGAAATTTTCGATTTTATTGCATGATACCGATATTCCACTACTCCGCAAGTTGACGAATGACAAGTAAATATCATAGTCAAGTGCAAGGGAGATTCGGAAAGGAAAACAATTATTGGTGTCGAGCGCAGGAAAAATTTATTTAATGGTTAAGGATCATTTTAATTACATAAATATGGTGTCAGAGAAACCAACCGTAGTCATTACTTACAAATGGCAGTAATTATAACACCTTCCCGGTTTAATGGAGTGTTGGTAATGCCAGGCGGCAAGTGCTGGATTGTCTATTTTATCCATAAATGATTTTTCGAAAAAACTTCGTAAATGTTAAGATGCGAATTCAAAAAATTTATTTATCCGAGTTAAAAGTGTGTAAGGAGCCGCGAAAGTCTCAAAAGTTTTTTCTCTTATTGGCGGATTAAGGCCATGTGACTACGGAGGCGGGTAATATTCACTTTATTGATTTATATCTTTTATTTTAAACTCTGTTTACCTGTGAAGAAATGAAACGATGGTGTTCTTGTATTTTCGGTAAATTCCTTGGCTAAGCATATTCAAGATCCCGTTTTAAGGTTTTAAGGTGATAGTTATGTGACATGTTGGAGTACACTATAGGTCACTTTATTTGAGTTTGGTGTGTGACATTGAACTTTGTCTTGACCAGCTGATTTTTCATCATTAATAATGGATGACGGATTTATAGTTGGAGATCAGTGGCGGATCCAGGATTTGGGCATGGGGGGGGGGGGGGGGGGGGTCCATTACTCAAAATTTTATTTATATATACGAGGCTTAGCAGATTCAATCAGAAATTATTTACATGATGTTGGCATCGATTGCTCATATATGTATGGCCAAGGATTCGATGGAGCTCCGGCAATGAGTGTCCAATTCATTGGAGCACAGGCTCATCTGAGATCGTATTTCCCCCTGGCAATTTATGTACATTGCGCTGCACATAGCTTTAGTTGGGCAGTCAATGCAGCGTGCGAAGTGTCAGGAATCAAAAATGCGTTAGGAACTATCGGAGCGATTGAAGCATTTTTTTCACTGGCCTAAAAGACAAGACGTTCTACACCAAGAAATTTCAAAAATGACAAACAAAAGTGTGAAAAAAAAAAACAAAAGTGTAAGTCTGTTTGTCCTACCAAGTGGGCTCAGTCTCATGAAGTAGTTGGAACGTACGTTGAATTGCAACCGGCTGTTATTGAATCTTTGGAAGAAATCAAAACGTGGAAATATCGAGATACTTCGCAAAATGCATTGCATCTTTTGACAGCGTTTCCCTGCAATTTCGACTGTTGATTTCCAAATCGCCTGTCACATTATGGAATCAGTTAATGAAATTGCCACGCCGCCGCCGGCGCCGCGCCGTTGCAATCAACAAAAAAATCGTTGCAACGTTCAAGCACAAAGTATTGAAGACTACTACAGAATTTCTTTCTACATTCCGTTTCTTGATACGTTCATTTCTCAACTCAAAAGACGCGATCCGAGAAAAGGCACCTTTTAGGCAAAAGTGAAAGCTTACACGGAACGCTCTGAAAGGCGTTGATATACCATTCAAACCAATGTGAAAAATCGTTTCTCTGAATTTATATTTTGTGAAAAAATAGCGATGTTACAATTTCTGATTGCGCTTCATGAATATTCAGTAAAAGAACTTGCGTAATCAATCATGATCCAACAACCGATTTTTTGCCAAGTACCTAAGTCCCTTTTATAAGATCGAGACACATATGCAAACATCAATCTGACGATATTTTTCAGGTTATCAGTAGCAAGTCGTTCAAGAATGTCGATATATTTTGCGAGTCTTGGCAGTTGGCAGTACTACCTGTAACTACAGCAACTCCAGACCATTTTCGACGTTGAGGAGGATCAAAACTTACCTGAGAAATACGATGGGACAGGAACGACTAAATGGTCTTGCTTCTTTAAATTTCCATACCCATATTGAATTTGACGTGGACGAAATTCTAGCGAAATTTTTCAAAAAACCTCGAAAATTTACTAGTGTTTGAGGTAGCATGTTCTTCAGTTTTTTATGAAATGTAATAATGATCAATAAAGTTCTTGAACTTTTTAAATAATAATATTACTTCTCCTTTACTTTTTTGTCTTGCTCATGCTATATTTTTCCGTCCCGTAACTAAATTTGAACATTAGGAGCCGATAAATGTTACAAATAACATCTTTTATTTTCCCGATTGGGGGGGGGGGGGGGGTCCGGACCCGAAACCCCCCCCCCCCCCCCGTGGATCCGCCTGTGGTTGGAGTATTTGCTTAGCACTTGATGATGTTCATACGCCATAGTCAATTATTAAAAAAATTGCAGGGAAACAGACATCACAATAAGTGATCCCAAATAGCTTGTAAAAGTTTCTCATTGTCCATAAGTGGCGAAAAAATTGCTTTTAGAACAGACTTTTCACTGTCAAAGTCGATGACTGTTTTTTTTATAATTAACAAGCACATCAAGGGGTTATGACTACCCTTATAATGTTGTAAAAACACAGGGCGAGCATTTAGGAAAATAGGAGAGGATTTGAAAGGAGACACCGATGTACGTTGCTTTTGAATCTTTGTAAATCGTAATGTAGGGGAAAAACAGGTTCGGGCAGAGCATTCCACATGCGGGTGGTGCGACTAAAATAAGAAATTGTATACTTGACTGCACGCCCGAAATTGGGATCAAGGTAAAACTGATGAGCATTCCTAGCGAGGCGTGTGGTGCGGCTAAATTGTTTCAAGGGAGGAATGCAGCTGGCTATTTCACTAGAGCACTGTTTGTGAAAAAAGCGATAAAAGAGAGAGAGACAGGTGACTGTTGTCTGCAGATTAGTTTTATATGTGAAACTGACACCGTTCTGGGAGCTATTTTGCTCTTTGAGATCAATCCGGATCTCTATTCTTCGATGTCTTTTTGTAGGGATTGCTAGGAAACAACGATGCAGGTCGTTTTTGAATTTTTGTGAATCGTAATGCAGGAGAACAACAGAGTCAGGTAGAGCATTCAACATTCGGGTAGTGCCACTAAAGTATGAATCTCTACAATTGTACGTCCGAAGTTACGCTCAATGCAAATCTGACGAGCATTCCTAACGAGGAGAGTGTGACGGCTAAATTGCTTCAGACAAGGAATGCAGCTGGCGGTTTCATTAGAGCAGATTGTACCGCTGACCTCGGCAGAGAATTAATCCGTTCCTTTCGTGCCGAAATGGCAGAAACATTAAGTAAATGTATTTAGTTTAGCTCAAGCTTTATACATTCGAGATAAAACTATAAATTACAATATTTATTTAATTAAATAATTTTGCTTATCTTAAGGGGTTAGGGGTAGACAGAATTTTCAAAAATCGATTTGCATTTTCTTAAAGTATAGTATCATTCTCTAAAAGTTTGAAGTGAATCCGACAAATATCTTTCGAATTATTCAGCGAAGAATAAAAGGCTCTCGAGCGGTCTGGTATGGACTGTAAAATTTTAAATGCTTTTTTCTCAAAACTGTGCTTTTTGAACTGGTTACCACTGTAACTCAGAAACCGCTCGTTAGATTTGAATGAAACTTATACAGATTTTAGAAAATATACAAAGCTATTGCCTGATCGAAGGATTTTTTTTTAATTCTTAAATTATTATTAAAATTAAATTAAATCTATTGAGCAGTTTTTGAGTTACAGTGGTCACCGCAAGGACCCATTATTAAAACCTGTTCAACTTAGACCGCCGTAACTTGTAAAATAATTAATATTTTTTTTGAAATTTTAGTGAAGTAATGTTAAAGTATGATAAAATGATACTATGTTTTTACTTATGTGAAATGAACTTAATTACCTACTATTAAAAAAAGATATTAAAAAATGGCATTTTTTCACGCTCCTGACTACACCTGACCCCTTAATAAACTGGAATGTTGTGTGAAATAAGAATAGTTGGATTAAGTCAATTCTAATTTCTAAGGGAAGAAAAGCTTTTATTAAAATCAAGTGTATGCTGTCGACTGTTTGCTAAACGTAGCATTGTGATAGCTTTGAAATGGCTATTTTTGGTGCGATGAGAAGAAGATTATAGAGAAGGATGGATTTTCGATTGCAGGGATTGGTGTTGAGGAAGATGTTTTCGATTTAAATTTGAAATTTTATATTTTTCATAAATTTCATCACTTTTAGTAAATACACCTGCATTTTTAGTACATTTATGATTACCAAAAGCTCTTGTAGAAGCTCCTGTATCTGGTTCTATAACTTTAGCTGGAATTATATTAAGAATATGATGTTTTCGAGAACGGAGGGACCATTGATGACCCCAGTAATCATTCGGTACAAGAAGATTAGGTCAGCATGTACACGACGTGACGCGAGGGTGTCTAAATTAATTAAAAGTAAACGATCTTCATAAGAGGTTGAACAAGAGGATTATTCCAGGGAAGGTGACGTAGAGCGAAACGTAGAATACCATCTGCTTTCCTAACTGGACATTGCAGGCTAAGAAAACACCTCAAAATACTTGGCCCATTATCAATGAAGATATTGTAACAAACAGGAAGAATCCCAGGATCACCTCCGCAGAAACTGCGATGCTCTTACACCAGAGAAAAACGTGCCTAGGATAGTACTACTTATGAGAGGGAGCTATAGTCTCAAAACGTAATCCAGATCATTTTTTGCATCATGAAGACTAAAGAATTATAATTATGCACTACCACTTAGTTAAGAAGGGGGCACAAAAGGTGCCAAAAGTATTCATTCATTCATTCATTCAATCGATATTTGAACTAGAAGGGACTTTAGTGATTTTTACAATCGCGACAACAGTCAATCGCGTCAGTGTGGGTATTATCATAAAACGGTATGTTAAAATAATACGATGAGTTAATTGAATAAAAACCGTTCTACTCGGTGTTCTACTCAATGCTTCGAAAGCCCAATGCTGTCTTCTGTTTTCGAGGCTCAATCATCCCCGATTGCCATTATCAATGAAAGGTACCTGCATCCAAGAAACCAAAAAGCTGTCAGTACTCGGTATTGTGTGTAAGCGATGATCTTCAGTGGATATTTGAAGTCACCAAAAATGCTGGTAAATGTCTAGATTTCTTAAGACGTTGCTGGAAATTCTTCACCCCTTGTTATCTGTCTACTATTTACAAAGCCTACATCTGTCCCAAACTTGAGTACAATTCCCATGTTTGGGCAGGTGCTCCTCTCTGCCTGATGGCCAGTATTTAAAAAAAAGCATTTAAACTGATAGATGGCAATACATTTGTAGGTTCAGTTTGATGATTATCTGGAACATCTTCGTAACGTTTCATGTCTCTCTCTTTTTTCGTTATTTTACAGAGATTCATATTTTAACCGCTCAAACCGGATGTGGAATGCTTTACCCACCTCAATTTTCCCCACGCATTTCAATACCCTGAAATTTAAGAATAATATGCATCGGCATCACCGTTCTTATCCTTTTCTTATTTCACCCAACATCCCCAATATTATAAGGGTAGTTACAACCCCTTGAAGTGAATAATAAAACACCTGAAATTGTCGAAGGTGCAACTGCAAAAACGCTTTGGTTTGGGAGTGAGGGAGAGAGTGATTCTACTTAGTTGAAAAGGAAGTCTTCTCTATTTCAATTCTTTTAACGCTGGTAGAAGTCAAGTCTTCATTAGTATGTACTCCTTTTTTGGACTTGTGAATATATTTTGCACTTGAGTTATAACATACGTTTGAATTGCTCGAACCTGAAGTGACTCTACACTTGGGAAGAACCGGACTTCAGCGCCTCTGTCCTAAATTATGGAACCATCCATTGTCAAAGAGTTCTTCCACAAGTTTTCGCCATCCATAAATCTCAGTCCAAAAACTCGTCGACAGTACCACTACCAACAAAAAATATTTGAAAAATCAAGGGCATTTTTTTATAGTAAAAAGCAAAACAAAGCAAAGTAGCTATAGAAAAAAGTAATACCATTTCATCAAATAGTACTTGAAAGTAAAATATTCGTGTCTCCTCAAGAGAAACCATCAGTTTTGGACTTGAATGGACTACTTTTAGTATTAATCTGGGAATAGTGCTCACTGAGTTTCAACCAAAATACCTTGCACCAGTATGGAAAAAAACTCCTTCTGAACTAAAGCGAAAGGAAAAACAAGCAAAAGATATAAAGGTGCTCCCAATAATAAAATTTGCCTAAGCGTCTAATCTTGTGTCCCACTTCAAACATGCGGCAATAAAATGAAAGTGAGTTGAAATACTTTCCTGGTTAATGTATACCAAAAAGAGGTTAGAAGCATCTAAAATGTTACGTATTGACTGCACTGTTCTTCTGTAATTTTCTGTATTTTAAGGATATACGAAAAATTAATATTTCAAATAACGAAAGCAAATTCCTACCCGGAAATGGATCCTAAAATCACTATGATGGCTTCAAATAATAATTACTTTGTGCATGAGTGCGACATCATGCCTTAGGGAAATCCGCAAAATCTGTTTTAATACATTTGCTTTACATTCACTTATTCACTAAAGGGCCATATGTCTTGGGTTATGAGTCATTTGTACATCCTTTTGAGCACTCGCTATCATCATTCGTGTGAATCTTAACCAACATAAAGGCCGTTCTTGGCCCATTACACAAAACTCTAAATCTTAGCACGTCGTTAAGCGAAAACTTGTCCAAAAATTTACATAACAATCGTAAATATACCGCCACCGTAATGTGTTTGCCGTCGCCTCTAGTCTTTACTTTTCCTCTTACTGAAAAACCACATCCTGGCATATGTTTGCCTAACATATCATAGAGACCCTTGCAGCCATAACCCTTCATTTTATCTATCATCCTTGTTAAGTGCCTTAAGCCTTCCTTCTTATACAAGCACAGAGTATACCTTCCTCTGCATAGAAAAAGCTAAGAGCGCAGAAAAAATCGAACACCAAGTAATCCCTAAGCGCTATTTGCTAAGAAAACACTTAACTCACCTAAATCACGTGTGGTGATTTCCATAAGTTTCCACAGCTCTACGTCGACGTCCTTTCTGGCTCTGGCAAATGTTATTGCCAAAAATATACTCCATCCCTTTCGTTTTAGAATAGAATTTCATGCAAATTTAATTGAAATTGTGATGCTTATAGAATCCAAACGCCTATCTCCAAGTTGGATCCACATGTGCAACAAAATTTCACCCCACCAGTTGTACTTACAGCTGGAAAATGCTCCTTTCACCTACTAACCCGGTGTACCGCACCAAAAAACCCGAGGAATGGGTATAAAGGAGTCTTTAAAGAAATGAGAAGAAAACAGAAATTTATGTGCCAAAGCTTTTAAGGATATACCTGCCTATTTTGCTTACGGCCAAACGGTAGATATACCCTACTACATCTGGAGCTATTAATTTAGAAGCCATTCCCAAGCCCGAACTCCGCCGCCGCCACCGAACCTCTCCCTGGGCGTACTTGCATGTATATAGGTGAAGGCATTTCCATTATGTCAAATATGCTTTTACAGAACATTAAAATCGAGATTAAAACAAGAACAAGGATAAGAAGAGGAGTTGATGATGGTTGGTGGGTGGCTCTCTAACTGGGTGGGGGTTACTTCGAGTGGGTGCACAGAACACTGGAGAGATGGCTCAAGAGATTACAATTCAAAGATACAAAACAGAGTGGTGATGGTGGAAAAAAGCGGGTGGGTTGAAAGGCCTTTTTTTACATTTCCTCTTCGAGAAGCCGCTCGTTTGTTTCTTTGAAAAGAGAACTACTCGCTGTACAATGGAAAGTCAGGACCGCATTTACAGCTGACAAGAAGAAGAATGAGTCCCTTGATAAACATGAAGTGGTATACCTACATCAATCTCGGGGTAAGAATGTGTCACGACGCTAGGATTGATTGAAAAACTTATGAGCTTCTTTGGGAGGTTTTAACTGGAATGTTTTGAAATTGCAATAGTCTCGTGCAGTGAATCCTGCCGCTGCTGAAGTTATCTGCAAAACGCACAAGTAGACAGATCGAAGCATAGATATCTCGAAAACCTTATATCTATATACTTTTGTAACTCAGCCTGGCACGGGCTGTATTTCAGTCCCATTGGGAATTTTAAAACGTAGTAATATCCAAATGGCTCACTTCAGTGAAAAAGACTAGTAGGAGAGCGTTGCGGTCTTCACAGCATCATAGTGGATATCGGAATGCTCGTAGAGTCACTTGAAAAATAGAAAAAAGTGAGTGAGTTTCAGTCAACTCGCCCGATGATGGAGTATACATCCGAAACGCATAATTAATAAAATTTTAAATAAAAAAGCATAAGAAGAATATCTTCATTCATTTTTGTTTTCTTTAGCTTTATTAACAAAAATATTGAAAAATAGAAAAAAGGATCACAGAAGGCACTTAAGTAAAACAGACTACTGGGAGAAAACTGCAGCCTCGACAGGATCGCAGACGATAATACAGTGCTCATTGCGTCATTCCAAAAATGGAAATAGAAAATAGAAAGAAAATGGAATTGGGCTGTGATCAAAGAATGAGCAGAAAATAGTGTGCCGTCCGTTTTGTTATCCGCACACATATCTTTTCAATGCACTTATTTGAATAAAAGAGTACTTTTTAATTGATAAATGTCTAAATAAAAACAATTTGCGATGACAGCAGGTGGACCTTATAGCTGAAGAATTCCAGTACCTTCCACACTGAAGTTTTGTGACCGATACACAAATGCAATTCTTAGTTTTGATCGAGTAAGTAGAAGTAGAAGGCCAAACGCGCACAGCGTTTCAAACAATGCAATAATTGGAAAACAGGTATATCAGGCCATAGAATCATCATAAACCATACAGATATAGACATTCAAACAGACTACACCTCCCGCATTTTGATTTCAATCCAGTGGCCCTAACAGTCTTTCCGTCAAGAGAAAGATGGGAGGAAAATCACAATTCCATCTTCACAGATGGTTCCAAAACGAACGAAGGGGTAGGGTTAAGTATCTTCTCAGATTACCCCATAATATGAATAGATCAATAAAGTTTAAGTTAATAAAGTGTGAACTGTGAAGGCGCAAAACACCTACCTACGCTTCTTAGACAGTCATCAAAGCTATCTCCTCCATTGTCACAAAATCCTAATTTGTAGAAAGCTACCGCAGTAGTCTTAGACTGCTCAGCGTAACTTTAACCTGGGGTTCCAGGACATCCTGTCATAATCGGTAATGAAATGGCGGATAAGCTGGCTAAAATCGGGTCAGCACTCGAATCCAGCGAAACGAACACCTCAGTTCTAAAGCCACTGGAACATGAAAAAAATAGAATCAAACATAATTTTATAAAATCCGCTAATGACAGGTGATCATCTTTAGAAACATGCCTAGTCTCCAGAAAGACCAGATATCTGCAAGAAAAAAGCAAAAAATTCTACTCCAGCTTAGCAGAAGTCGGCTCTCTCTGTTGATTGGCATTCTCACGGTTCACAACTCGTCGGGTACCCACATGATGAGAATGGGCATTATCACATCGGACTATGTAGAGGATGCCAAGACGAAGAGGCAGAGGAAGGATCATGTCACTTCCTCTGTGAGTGTCCTGGAATGGCCCACACTAAGAAAAAATCCCTCAGAGAATACTTCTTCGACGAACTGGGTGACATCTCTAACCTTCCATTGAACAGCATCCTGAAATTTACTCAGGGCTCCAAATGGTTCAGTGGGGGCTCCCTACCCCGCAAAAACCCAACCACGACGCCAACCCTCTACCTCTCTTATCCTCCTACCTCCTCATCTTTCTGTTTTACCGGGGAGCACAATGGATCCTTGAGATCCGAGTGAAATGCTTCCACTTGTGGCTACACCCCCCCCCCTTTCAACCTAATCTCACCTAACCTAAGTAGATTGACAATTCAGTAACGTCACCTCAAAAGCAATTGCTAAATATGACAAGTCAAGTAACAAAAACACAATGGTATTGAATGACCTAAAGTACGAAAAAAAACTACACGTAAAAAATATCGATTCATGTGAAAAGAGATCGACCGATTCAGCTGGTATTTCCATGTAAGCTGTAGGAATCCTTTAACCCCCATCAAAAAAGCAATATCTCCCTACGTCGCAGATCAAAATTGTAGCAAATAAATAAAAAGAGTGGAGCCACAAAACTCGGGGACCCTGGGGGCTTTAATTTCAAGAACATCCAAATTATGTATCGCCTTTTACTTCAATTTGTTTGTTTTTGGGATAAAAAATTTTGATGGTCTTTCCAATTCATCACGAAAAACCATGGCCTTCAAGATTAGTTTAATGTTTCTGGTACTCGAGCTTTCGAGGTGCTATTCAACAAACCTACACGCTTATCAACACACCACGGGTACCAAAAAATTATACCTCTTTCTCATAACAAAGGAATGCAACGACACTAGAACTCAGTTCTCCTCATCAGACATAGAATGGCTAAGAATACCAAGCGATTTACCGAGGCTTTCTCCAACCAGCCCGATGATCCTTTAAGGAATTCAATGTAAAGTAGAGAAATATTTAAATTCCAATTCCAATCGAGACCTTAAGAGAGAGTAACTATGCTGAATGCCGTGACACAGTGAATTTCTAAAAACACACAATACACAGGAGCGCCAATATGAAACAGGAAAGTCATCTTACAGGACAGAACATCAAAAACAATTACAAATTGAAATTCTCTTTTGATTTGACGCTGCACCTAATCCACACTAAATAAAATACGCCCCTGTAACTAGGCATACATTTCCAGGTGTTATAAAGGCTGACTGCTTTAAGAGTTTAAGTCGGGAGTGAGCATAAAGATGTTTGAAAAGTCCCTGGCTTTATGAAAACATCCTTGTCGCAAAAGATCTCATTATAGATACGACGAAATGACAAACTTTTCTTCAATTTTTCTTCTTCTTCTCGCTTTTGGCAAGTGGGCCAAAGTGTGTGTTTCCTGCCCCTGTAGCTTAGTTCGATGTCGATCAGATGCTAGAGCGTGTTCGTCTTACATCAGCTATATTGACAAAGGTAAAATAATAAGGTGGTTGCTTTTTCCAGGTCACCCGGCACTTAATACACACCCGTACGAGGCGACAATTGGCTTGGCTGTCAACAAGTAGGCCAAGAAGGCCTATGAATTATGAATAAATTAAGAAAGAAAATCAAAAAAAAAAAAATATGACTTCAATGAGTGCCACAATGCGGATGATGGTATGATGATGATGATGTTGTGATTGGGATTGAGAGCAACTTGGGTATGTCATTGTTTTTATAAATAATTTTCACTTCGATGGTGGGCACTCACCGTTGATCCACCGCACCCACTATTGATCGCATTTATATTCACCTTTCTGGTTCTGTTTTTTGTTTTCCTTTTTGTTAACCGTAATCTAGGTCAAGTAGTAGTAAGAATGCATCGACAGAGGGCGGAGTAAAATATTCATGACCAGTGGCTGAGGCCTAAAGTTTGATCTCTTAAAATGCATCGAACCGGTAATTCATTGGCTACTTCCCTTTTCACAACAACAAATACCTTGTGTAGGCTTTGAAGACAAATGAATACCTTAAATAAGTTGTCTTTTTATCTTTGGTCTTAAATAAAATTCAGGCAGCGAGCTGCTAGGCTTATCAATCAAAGTGTCTAGACGCATTAGAATGATTTCCATTGAGAGGCATGTGTCGAGTCGCAAATGCATAGCACTAATTATTTTTTTTCAGCCGTCTTGATAACAGAATTTATTATTTTAATTTCAGTTCGGAGCGTAGACAAAGTGTGCATCCATAATTTTGCAGATTAATTATGTAAAGATAAGAGGCTCTAAGAGTTTCTTAATGGCGATGAATCGTATTATCAGCGAAATATTGCGATTTTAAGGAAAAGTGTCTCTAATGGTCGAACTGG
Source organism: Melanostoma scalare (assembly GCA_949752695.1). Classification (NCBI taxonomy): domain Eukaryota; kingdom Metazoa; phylum Arthropoda; class Insecta; order Diptera; family Syrphidae; genus Melanostoma; species Melanostoma scalare. The sequence goes on from OX456985.1 coordinate 4,169,752, forward strand.
AAAATGTTAATTTTGAAATTTGAGCTGACTGTTTTGCTTTAATATCAGCACCAAATTCATTTCTCCCACGGCTTATTGGATATGATTAGAGAGCTAAGGAATTTATATGTTTTTAAGAAAGATTTTGGTTAGTACATTAGGCAGGAAATTGTGGACTTTATTAGATAAATGAATTTCGGGTTTTAAATATTTTCAGAAGTTTCGAATGAATTTGCAAAATAGGAGGAACATTTTTGACGTTGACGTTAACATCATTGAGTGTCAAAGTTCCTTTTCACCTGGTCCTGTTTTCCTTATCAAGGAACCAATTAATCATCATTGTGTTTTCATAATCACTTCAAAATAAATAACTACACAGAAATGGGGGTTATACGATTTTGGTACCGATTTTGGTACCGATGTTGATTCTTTTTTTACGACTCACACCTGCTTGTGACTGAATTATTTAATATATCCACCAATTTTAGAAATTATCAAAATATGTCCCGAAGATACTTCTTCTGACGGTGATGATCTTTCTACTTTCTAGCCATCGTTATGAACAACTGCCTCAACAACTGCCTCTTTCCTGATCGGTAAAAAAAGGGAGAGATCGTAGCCATTCCCAAAAAGCGGAACGAAAAAGCGTTGTGTCTTTTTACAAGCGCCCCTATCCCTACTCAGTAAATTCAGGAGGACCTAGTTATTTGAAGGCTGAAGACATTCTGCAGCAACAGCAGCATCATCCCGAATATGCAGCTGGCATTCAGGGAGGAGTACTCCACTCTAGATCCATTCCCAAAGCTACATACAACAGTACGTTGTAAGAAAGCCCAAAAACCAGCAAACAACAGTCGGATGTATTTTGAACTTTGAGAAGGCATTCGATAGTGTAAACTAATCATTTTACCCTTTCCAGGTACATTAGTAAGAATTTTATGTAATAATATTCTTCATTCCACATCCTTCGAGATACAAGTTGACAACACTATGTCATAAAGCATAAACCAAACCCACCCGAGCAGAGGCTGCTCAGTTATTGTTAGGGCTTTTCCTGTATAGAATATTCACCTCGGGCCAACCTCAACATAAAAATGCCACCAACCTTCTTCTCTTTCCGGATGATTCTTTGACCTCTGTGTACTCACTGTCACCTGTGATTTCAACTAGTCAAGTTGATGCCCATATATAAGAAAGCTCTTCGAGTTCTACCAACGATGGCGAATAAATATTAAATTAGCAAAAACCGACCTAATTTGCATACGAAGAATCACAGAAGAACGAGAACGTTTGCGATCAGCCACAAACTGTCAAAACATCTGCATCAACCTTCCTGACGGAACAGAGCCCAGCCCAGAAAAGCAGGTCAAGTATCTAGGAGTCCACTTCAGCGAACTGATGCATTTCAACCCGCATGCCGCTGCAGTTTTTAGGAAAACTAACTATTCTTTCCATCGCGCCCATCCGCTGACTCGCAAAAGAAAAGCACTTAGCCAAAAAACGAAATTACTTCTGCACGAACAGCTTCCCCATCTTGTTCACAATATCCAAGACTGGAAGGCAAAAACTGGCTGTATTCAAGAGTCATCTGAGCATACCTGCACAGGACTAGGTTCCGATCCGATATGCAGGAAACCAATAAAAGTTAAGATTCTCCCTATATTACGTGGTGCAATCTAGAAGACGCCTCCCAGAAGACCTAACCAGCCCTTCAGTTAGAGGATAGCAGAAGAAGACAGACACCTAATGGACGACATCCCGTCAACGATGACGCAACATGAAGTAATCAACAGGCTTTAATTTGAATGATGTAGGCGGCCATTTTACAGGGCCACTTCGAGAGATAAGCTTCTCACCAAATTCATCCTTCAACATGCCCATGGTTTCACGAGCTATGTGGCATGTGGCACCATTTCAATGAGACACGTCAACTAAGTTCAACTCAGCCGACTGGAGCAAAAATAAATCGCGGATCATGGCTCGATATCGTTCGCCGTTTACGGTAACCTTTCTTCCACATTGCTGAACACAGTTTTTTGAGAAAAACAGAGGATTTTCATGGAGCTGCTCTTAGGCCCATTCATCAAAAATTGTGGTATGTCTTTCGACTTCAATTCTTCCAGAAGTAGAATTTTATAGGCTTTTAAACCTAAGTCGACACGTATATTGTACAGGGTGCGCCAGAGAAACTTACTTATTTGAAAGGTCAATAAAAAGAAAAGTACTTCAGTTATTGCTTTAAATTTTTTTTTATTTGGGAATACAATATCCCAATTTTTTTTTTATGTAGTCTTAGAAATGACATCGGATAAATGGCGACCCCCATTGCGCATACGCTGATGAAGTCGATTTTTGAAATTCGTATCCACTCTTCGCAGCATATCAATCGGTATGTTGGCAATGGCGTCGCGAATGTTGTTCTTGAAGTGTGCTATGATCCGTGGTCGATCGACATAAACCAGGGATTTCAAATAACTCCATAAAAAGAAATCGCATGGAGTCAAATCTGGAGAGCGTGCCGGCCATTGGAGATCGCCTCTGAGAGAGATGAGGCGGTCGGGGAAATGTTGTCGCAACAAATTCATTGAGTCTCGTGCTGTGTGTGCTGTGGCTCCATCTTGCTGAAACCACACGTTCCTAACGTTCATTTCTTCGAGTCTTGGAAGAAAAAATTCCTCGATCATGTTCCTGTAACGAGCTCCATTCACGGGAACTGCGCGTTCGTTTTCTTCAAAAAAATAAGGACCAATTATTCCCATTACCGACATCGCACACCAGACAGTAACTCGCTCACAATTAAGTGGCTTCTAGTGAAGCTCACGCGGATTTACACCACGCCAGGAACGAGTCTGTGAGGAGGAATTTCAAAGCGAGCGCGGAAGGCACGTTGCGTAGCAACATGTGAGCGACCGTTAGAAAAGAAGCTCTCAACTGCGAAGGCCCGCTGCTTTCTAGACCAGAGCATGATGGCAACTGACTGGAGGGAGAAACAAACTTGGGAACTTCCCCCTCCAGATGCGCCCCTTTTGCCACTCTACCCGCCCAACTCACCGCGCGGGAATTTTTTCAAATAAGTAAGTTTCTCTGGCGCACCCTGTAGTTGAGTAACACATGCCCAATTGCTGAGAACAGCACCGAATTGACATTTGACGATCAACACAGGCTGCAAGTCATATTTGTATTTGTTAAATGTCCAACAAAGCTAATTTGGTGCGAAATTTGGCGATATTAGCACGACCTGTTGATTTACCGGGTCGATTATGAGCACGAATATTTGTAATAAATTTCTACAACTTGAAGACGTTGCTTGTTTGTAAGTCTTTCCGTGATAGCTTTGTACCTATATTGCAAACTTTTCATTTAGATAGATGAAAACTGAAACAACGGACAGCCAGTTGATTGCATTCATATCCCTCCCTTATGTAAGGAAATGTATCTACCCTCATGAAAATAAAACCAAGACGAGACGAGGACCAGCAAAACAAATATTTCAATCGAAATGAATGCAAATACCAACAGACTTTCACAAAAATGAATACCTTTTATTCGTTTAGCCATTTCTATTGAAGTCTTTTCTATTGATTGCAGCAGTGCATCAACAAACATAGTCTTTCAGCGCGGTCTAGAAGGACTTTTTATTCTTAATTCATCTGTGGTCTCAATCATGTATGTCCCGGCTTAGTGAAGCTTAGATTCCTGCTCCTGCTGTTGCACATCACAAATGCAATTTTGTATTTGTATCAATGTTTTTCACTACAATTTAATTCCCAGTACTCCTCGAAAGTTGAACTAGAAATAATTAACAACGCCATTCCATCAGCTACTGCGACTAGAATGCCCATCCATGTCCTGTCCATATGCAGTATGTAACTGGTAACTCGGGGAGGTTCTCAATATTTAACCGCATGCATCGTCGTGATATCCATCAGTGAAATTGTTGGGATTTCATTTACGAGAAATACCTGTCAATTGGACAAAAAAGAACACAAAGGATCCTTTCACTAAAAGAATTCAATCAATCCGTCAGGAAACGCTGGAAATGTGCATACCAATCAACATGATGATCCTGGGTTGATTTTTCCAAGAGGGGGGGATGATGATTCAGAAATACGACAGCCCCCGTATGAACTAGAGCGACAGCGACAGCGATGTCGACGCCGACGACGACAACGACGACGACTACGACACGATGACGACGCACGGAAGGAACAAATCATTCAGCTTGTGTGAATGGCACAGGAGATTATTTTTCATCAGCATCCGGTGTTGATACAACTGCTAAAGAGGGAAGGTTGTCAGGGCACGGGGAGCAACAAAACATTCCTAGTTGACAGCTAAACAATGTTTCAAAAATTTTCACCCAAGGACGACGGACGCGACGAAGAGCAGGAGCAGCTATAGCAGCACTCTGGGCAATGTGTACAATTTGTGTAACTATACACACTCAACCAGGCAGCATCAGGCAGCAAAACAGCTACAGCTCAGTCCACCACCATCATGCAAGTCCAAGAGTTGTGGAATTTACAAAAGGCGAAAAGTTTTTAATTTTGTCCGATTCCCAATTTCAGATGTCAGAACATGTGACAGGCGGATGGACAAACGAACTGCTGCTGTGTTGTATTACAACAGTTGCAGGGTTGAAGCAGCCTTGAATGTTGAATGTTGGTTAATGCCAGAGAAAGGAGGATAGAGAGTGAGAGGAAAGGAGAAAGGGAGCACATGGTGGCGATTTATTGTCTTGAAAATGTTTGTAAATTAAAATCCCATGTCCATATTTTTTTTTTTGCTTTTCATTTTTGAAGTGGGTTCTGGAAGCTCTTGTTCTTGTCCTATTTTGTTTAACATGGAACATAATATCTGCACAGTGTGGCCAGTATTCTATTCTTTTGCAAGAAATGTTTCTAAGAGCAATAATCAAAAATATCCCCATCGGGATCTAGAGCTTTCAAAACGAACTGTCGAATCATTATAAAAAGTTTTGATGTTGTCAGTCTTCATTTAAGCCCTTGAAGTGCATCTAGTTTGGAGACCAGGTATGACCCTATGACCTTGGTGTCTTTCAATAGCTCCCCACTGGATGAAAATGGCACCGTTTTCGCTAAAGGCTTGTCGAATTACAGCGTCAGTGATCGAGTAGGTGTGTGCCATTTTTATTTCAAAATTCGCTGTCAATAGCACATTATCAGTCTGCTGTCAATTTATTGATTCCTACTCGTTCAAATACTGATAAAAGAATTTCAAATTGTAGTATTAAAGTTCTCAAAAACGTAAGAAGTTATGCCAAACAACTCCCTTAATTCAGTGACGTATTACTCGATCACGTGTTCGGTACTTCGACCCCAGGATTCTATAATAGGTGGTATTACCAAAGTATAGCCTCATTCAGTTAATCACCATGGTATCTACATTAGGATTGGGATAGGCCAGGGATTGGAGGACTTCCATCAACAATTCCTTGACGAATCTTGACGACCTAGAATTTTCTGTCTGAAGGGCAGGATAGACTTTTTATGGTATTGTAACGCTTGGAGGACTTTTCGATTCCTAGCGAAGAAGCGATCTCAAATTGAGATCGCGGGTGCAACCAATTTAAGTTATCGTTAACTTTAACCTTACACTCATTACACTCTTAAAAACAAATAATTTAAGTTTGGTTTTGATTTCTTCTTATTTTTGGAAAGTTTCAAAAAGTTAGCTCTTTATTTTTGTGAAAAAAGTAAACTTTTATATCTTTTGCATCGCGGGTGCAACAAATTGACAGTGTATTCTAGCAATCAATTGTTCTTAATAAATAACAACAAATACTTACATTTCTTGACAGACGAAGATAAATTAATATTGCCACTTCACGCTTAGCTGGTAAAACATAACCTCAATTTGTCAACAAGAACTGTTTCGCGCCAGTGTTGCTAGTTATGATTTCACAGTTTATACCAATTCTTCGGATGGTAATATTTTCAAACGCGCCAAAAAAGAAGATATGGTATAAAATCAAATAAAAATAAGTTGATTATTATATTTAGACTTTCTTCTTTGCACTAATAAAAAAAAAAAACAACAAATAGCGTTATTAAAAAAACCATGTCGGAAGTCATCTATAGCGGAATCACCCATTTTGATTTCGTTGTTGTTTCTTACTGTCAAAGCGAGCAAATGTTCAACCAAAGCCAATTTTTTGTTTTGAGTTGGAGTCACGTTACGCTGTCTTGTACACGAACCAACGTAACATCAGAGTGAAAGCAACTTGATGATTGAGCTCATAAATATCAGGCTTAAATGAAGCTAAGGCATAATTGTGATTCAGATAATGTCCATGTACAAGCTTGAACCCATTTATGGTTAAAGTTCACATTTATTAATTTATTCGGCCTACCAGAGAGCCTTTGAACCCCAGCATAGGGGTCCACAACTTATAGAGGGCCGAGGTGTGCCATTCTTTGGACGCGACGCGACACGACGGCTTCTGAAACATAACATACTTTTCCAGTATCCAAAGCTTCAAGCCAACTATCCAGACTGATGGTAAATAAAAGTGGATCATCCTCGAGCAAACGGAGACTTCTTCTGGCAACAACATACTCCATTGCACGGGAGCGAGATAAGGGCTGAAGCACTAAAACGGGAAAATAACCGGAAGTAAGTAGCATACAGAGGCCCTGTCTTGCGAATAGTGAGCTTGTACCGCATAGTGCCTAAACAAGCAGACCTTCTAGTTGCTGGTTTGTACCAATTGATCTACTCGCTACGCAGTGAGGATACATACATAAAAGAAAGCAGAAATCGATGTGGACTCGGCGAACACGGAAACGAAATCGATAACACCAGGCTGATCGAAGACCTAGGTGAAAGGTGTTACCGGAAACACCGTCAAATGAACTATTACATAACACAGTTCCTCACCGGACACGGGTATTTCAACGCTTTTTTGCACAAGATTGGAAAAGATGAAGCCCTTCATTCCAATACGGAGATTCGCAGGCAGACGACGCTTATCATACAGTGTTCGAGTGCAGTAGATGGGAATCTTTCCCTCAGGAAATAAACAGAAGTATCGGAGAACTCAGCCCAAATAATATCATCCAGAAGATACTGAGAGACGAATAGAGTTAAAGGCGAATTGGGATGTATCTGACCCAGATTTTGAAAACAAAGAAACAAGAAGAGGTAGTTAAGGAACTAGAACCGCCAAATACACACGAATCCTCCCTCGAAGTAATGTGCAAGTGGCCCCTAGGCTGAGATCATCTAAAAACTTTTGGAATGTTAGCCGATATGCCAAGTTTAGTACACCTCGGAGACTCCGGCACACGTGGAAGTATGGTTGGATAAAGCATTTTTCCAAATGTAAAAAAAAAATACTTTTTCACAAAGTCAGATGTCCAGAATGATGTGTCCAATGACATAACAGAGATCTCGTGCTACCTGATCATGATCAGTGATCAAGCCATTGAAGATAAGATCTACTTGATCACCGTTTGCTTGCTTGCAACCATGCGGTAGTCTTACTAGCGGAACTAGGATTTCTTGACTCAGCAGTTTTTTTTTGTTCCCTTACTGATGATATGAATCAGTAAATTCTTCAATCTTCTTTGACATGTTCCAACTTGGCTCAGAGAAAGTGATCTTTATTTTTGTGATTCTATAGCATAGATAATAAGGAAATAAAAGTTCCTTTCACCCATATATCTAAAGTGAATTGTTGTTTTCTTACCATGCTGCGTGTAACTCATCATCTTTCAGAGCTATAGAAACCCTTTTCTATTCAGCTTCTGTAGTCATGATACTTTAATGCGTTTGCTGAATCACTTCGGATTCTAGCCCGCTATTGTCGAAGGATAGTTTTGAAAAGCCTCAAATATAGGAAAGAACTTATGATTTCCAATCACGAGGAATTTGCAAATCTTCCGAGAGTAAGTACCGAGCGGTTTCTAACTTATCCATTTGGAATAGCTAAAAAGTTTTAGGTCCTGTCCATTCCTCACTATTTATTGTTGAGAAAAACGCACAAGGCCCGGGGCTTTCCGAGCTCTTTTTCACGACCCTACTTACTTTATGTTTGGAAAGTTTTGAAGGTACCGACTGAGTCCACTGATTCGGGTTCTGGCGTAACGTCATCAATTCATTTCGGGAACGTTGTTTTCAAAGCGTCTTCAATTTCAGTAAAAAAAAAGTGAATATGGCCACACTAAGTAATGAGTAATTAAAACTCTACGAATATACCACACGTTTAGCCATCTTGTGGCGGCTTTGGCGCTTTGCATTGTACATTTTGTCCTAGCAGTGCTCTCAGTAATTGACATTAATTATTCACCAATAAAAAATTAACAGAAAGAACTAGTCCTCTCCTACACAGTAAATTCCTTTCGTCCTTTTCATTACTGCCAATGTTTTTCCCATTCATCTTTGCTGTTTAGTGGGCGAAAGGGGGCGTTCTATCGAACATGATGAAAAATAGAAAAGCAAAAAAAAAAGATTAAAATAAAACAGCACATGCAGTGTTCGGCGAAAATTAGTGGTTGAGTTGGAGGGAATTGTTCTACATTATTCTCACTGTGAGGGTGTTGTGTGTGTTGTTTGGCGTTTATTTTTTTCTATGCTGTATTTGAACACGGGGTTGAAATTCCTTCTTTTTTCCTCTCTTCCAGCCTGCCGAGTTGCCTCAGGGATGAGTGAGCGACATCTGTGCGCTTAATACAAATTTAATTAGAAATAGTTCCCTGTCGACCGCTAGATGAATTTTATTTCAACAAGGTAGGCATCAGAAATGTTTTTCTGCACACATAGCTAGTCCTTGATGGAAGGGCGTAAAAAATACGTTACTGCAGCAGGATAAATAAGGGTTCACGTTTCGTCTGATTTTAGATTTTTTTTTCTTTTTTCTCTCACTCGACGACTATCATAGCGACAAGTGAGTATTTTGTGCTGCGCCTTCTGTTGGAACACAATATGCCTTTAGGAATATTAGTTTTTGTGGGATGTATACTGGCCGCAGGCAAAACAGTCTTTATAGAGAAAAATTAATACAGCATTCACGTACTAGTGATTATTGAGCCAAATGAAATTGGAAAAAATTCATATGTATACGTACGTATCTAAATTCTCAATGAAAAGGGGTAGAAAAATGTTATGGAATCATTAGTTAGTGCCTTTCATGAGGAAACTGGAATAGGTACTGTAATTAGTTTCGTTGAAAAGGATGTTTTCAATTTTCGTAATGAATGAATTACATGGAGAGAAATTATGAACGAAGTGTGTTGTAATCGAAGTTTTGATACAATTTTTTTGAAATCTTACATTGGACTCAAATGAACTTGGTTGAATGGTTTTTCTGATACGAACTCATTTTTCCGATACGCTGAACAGAAATTTTCAAATGTAGGTACAAACCTGCAAATTTGAGATGGTTACCCGCTTGAAGTGGTAGACAAATTCTGATTCAAGTTTGAAATTTGAGGTTTTAAGGAAAGTGCAACTAACCTTCCACAAAAATTTACCCAACCCTACGAGAAAACGTTCAAACAAGTTGAAAATTTGGATCCACCTTTGATCAAGCCTAACACAAAATTGGGACATTCAATAAACGTATGAGAATAGCTTCACGAGTAGAAAATTTAGCAGAGATACACACAGCCTTTAAAAAAATATTGTTCATTATCAGAGAATAACAATAGCAATCAGCTGGCTGGTTTGCATTTTTGACTTTGATGTCATTTATTTGTAGAAATATCTGCAAAAGTCAAATGCGTAACTACTGAGCCTCCCTCTAAAGCTAATTCAATGGCAGGTCTTTTCGGTCAATTGAACATTATTTTTTTTTTTAATTTTTGACAAACTTTGCGTCAATTAAGAATTCGTCGGCTGAGTTCTATTTTGTTCAATTGGGCATTTTTTCACGAAATTGAGTTAGGTAGGCAGACTTCATAATTTGGGAGCGCTCTTTCGTTTGGCGAAAACTATTTTGTTGTATCTTTTTTAGTTTTTATTTTACATTGTTCAATATCCAAAATTGTTCTTTATTGATTTTAATTTATTACTAATTTAGAAGAAAAGAAAAACATTTAGTGTGACTTGTTTTAAAACTAAAATTGTTTACGCTTGCAGAAAAAATTAACTTCCAAACAATAATCTTCTAATACCTATAATAAAAAAAATTTAGATGTGAACTTTAAAAATCGATTTCCCAATATTTTGAAAAATGGACATTGAACAAAATCGAACTCACCAAAATTAAAATATGTTAGAAAAAGATTTAAAACCATTTACATATGCGGGTCCTTGCCAAGATCGAAGTAATCAGAGCTGCGATGACGGGAAGCTGAAAATCAACTTCCAGAAACTGGGAACATTTGTTCTTAGAACCTCTTTGGCCTCTTGGGATACGAGAAAGAACAAGCGAAAGCTATTGATCGTTGACCTACTTACATTTCCACCCACTGGCAAGCAAAGTAGTAGTCAAGTACCCCAGCACCTGCCTAGTTAAGTGACTATATTTTAACAAATATAATTATGGATGCGGTTCTGGCCTGGACTAGAGGAGCTCTCGCACTGACAAGGCGTCTGTTTTATAGTAAACTACTTGATCGCAGGGTGAAAGTGATTTGCTGCATGGCCCTTATAAGTTCCATGGTTGTCTATGGGTGTCCGGTGTGTGTCAATGCTACAGCGTCTCAAATGAAATAGATTCGTGTAATTGAGAGACAGCGTTTGCGTACCTGTCTTGGATTGCACAAAACATCAGAGTCAGAGGTCAGTACACACACTATTATTCTAATGGAGTCCTTAACAACTGGTTTCATATGAATAGAATCGATATTTTTACTATAAAGCTCGATCACGATCACACTACAAGAGCAATACAAGGGCCACGAATACGACCAATAACCTCATATTAGGGCTTAATAACCCTAGTGCAGATAGTATTTAGAGAAAAGGCGTTTCAGTGGACTCGTTTCTCCGTAAGCTGTCCTCTAGTTTGATATGAAAGGGCTGATTCAGGAGAAATTGCAGAAGGTAGCGCTAATCTACCACGTCATAAGCCGAAAGTCCGTGGATCTTCAGCTGCTTTATAACTAAGACGTCACCGCAGTGATGGCGAATATTTCGTCTGTAGCAGTCGAATGTGATTTTCAAAGAGGTATGCGTTTATCTTCCATAAATAGAATTTGCTTTTGATTTATATGAAGGTTTTGGGTAACTCTAACCGTTTCTTCATAACCTCACTATTGTTACAATTTTCATGTTGGGGATAGTTGAGTTTACTTAACATACCCCACGACTCAAACAACTGGAGTCAAAAATGTTTTATTTTTTGTTAGGATGCAGATGAAGACTAAAAGATGTTCTTCCACAACTGAAGCTTTAAAAGGTAAACGCTGTCAACGATGAATTAGAAAGTGTAAATGGCGCCAGTAAAGGCTGCAGATGAAGACTAAAAGATGTTCTTACACAACTGTAGCTTTAAAAGGGTAAACGCTGTCAACGATTAAACGATTAAGATTAAACGAATTAGAAAGTGTAAATGGCACCAGTAAAGAATTCGTTATCAAACGGATGACTTTGACAAGATTTCTGATGAATTTAAATGAAGGTGGATTATCATAGGCTATACAATACCAAGGAAGACTTCCCAAGCAGGAAGACTCTCAGCAAAAAATACAGGGTGCGCCACTTAGACCTTCGGTATTTCAACATTGAATAACTATGACATTTTTCAGCCGATTTTGACAAATGAGCAAGATTTATTTAGGATAAACATTTATTTTAAATCAGTTTTAGAACACAACGTCGATTAAATGACCACTTCCATTCGATACACAAAAAGCAGCTCTTTTTTGCGCATTCTTCATAGCATTGGTCAGAATTTCGGGCGTAAAGTAGCTATTTCGGCTTGTATGTTATCTTTAAGTTCGTCAATTGTCGTTGGCTTGCTAGCATAAACAATGTTTTTTAAATAACCCCAAAGAAAAAAGTCAGGTAAAGTTAAATCCGGAGAATGAGGAGGCCACTCTAAATCACCATTTTTCGTGTCCCGGGAACTTGCGCTGCAAGAACTGCATCGTAGCGGCTGCGGTGTGACAAGGTGCACCATCTTGCTGGAAATAGAAGTTCGTCAGACCTTTTTCACGTATTTGCGGACACACAAAATGCGCCAACATCCAACGATAGCGTGCACCGTCGATGGTTTCTCCAACTTCAATTTCAATTGCAGCGCGTTCTTTCGGTGTGCATTGACTCATGATTAAAATGGTACTAAATGACGTTCGCGAGGAATTGGCAAGTCCTCCGTTAGTAAATTCATTGCCATGAAAGGTGCTTCTCAATTAGCTGTTCGGAACCGGCAGAAAATTGTTTTTTTCATTCCCTCACAAGGCATGGTTGTAAGAGATGCGCTAGGCTTAAGGGCTGCTCGCTCTGTTGCGTCACCCTATTTATTTATTTATTTTATAAATGACGTTTCAGAATCGTGTTCATTTGTCAAAATCGGCTGAAAAACAAAAGAGTTATTCGGTGTTGAAATACCGAAGGTCAAGATGGCGCACCCTGTACTTTCTACAAATAATGGCATTCATCTTTTATGGATATTCTCCAAAAGACTTTCGTTACCTGGCTTACGTGGCATGGTCATCAAGATTTTCATCTAGCATCTGAAAGCGTTTATCAAAAAGACAGTGCTTCAGTTAGTTTTGAAGATAAATGTGTGTCTATGAGCCAAGAAATGCGTAGTGCTAAATCGAAAGCTAACTCATTCGACTTCATCCTGCGAACAATTCATTGTCTCGCACTGAAAGAATCTACTATTGCGCGTTTCAGACCAAATATTTCAATATTAAGAGCATTGATCCTAAATTTTGCTGTTAACTTCTTGTTGCACAAAAATTTCAATACAGAAGCACTGAGGAATGGAAGGCTTATAAAGATATAATCATCAGTTACCACCCTACCACTAGTGGGGGGTATATAAACCAACATACCCAAAGTACGCTAGCAATTACTTGCAGCTTTAAGCAATTACTTTTTGAATTACAATAGCTATTTATAAAATTAGGTTGACGTAGCACCTGCCTGTCGTTAACAATCAGCAGACATCGGCTTCACTCGTAAGTGTTCGTTGAGACAACATGGTCCTCGCGTTTGATTATTATCGGTGTCATCTTCATGTTGTGAAGCCGGTATTGGATTTAAGCTCAGATGTAGGTACAAGTTCGCAAGCCACGAAGGAACTAAAGTTCACTGGACTATATTTATAAAACAAAAGCAAAACTCGATGTTTTTCAAGTCACATACAAGTAGTTCCCACTCAAAGTTCTGGTATCACATTGACATCAGCCACCTTAATATGTTTAATTCGCGTTGCTAGAACCAAACAGACCGTCACGTCGCGTAGTTGAACTTGCAGTATTAGCAATCAAAACACTCAAAGTGTATGTCGTGACTCAACTAATCCTATGACTTGCGGTGTGTTGTGCGTACTCGACGAGTATTTATTTGTACTTCTCCTGTGTTGGCTTTATTGAGCCCATTTCTTTATAGGCTCTACCATACAACGCAGACCCAAAGCATCACGATGATGAAAAGTTTCAAGTGAAATGCGAATTTAATTGTTGCCCCTTGCAGGCGCACCGAAAACTACAACTACAACAACAACGGCACCAAAGCCCAAACAAACTTATTCACGTTTCAGACAGATCAATTATGTTTCCCCTCCCTCTACTCCACGAATTTACAACACTCCATCACCAATGCTGCATGAAATTCCATTAATAGTTTTATTTGCGTTTCTGCGATTTTCACCGGTAAATATATTCTACCTTCCCTTGGGTGTTTGCTGTGTAAAGTGTAGGTAGGCAATAGCTGCAGCTAACTTAAATCGAATTAAAGTGAAATTGCATTCAATGATTTATGTTAATTGGACTTTCGTTCTCAATATTTTTGTTCAATTTTGAAATTTTCATTGGCCTGCAATTATGCCATTCAAAAAATATTTTTTTTACCCCATTTTGACAGACGGACAATGAAATTAATCAGGGAATCGTTTTTTGTTTTTGAATGCTCTGTAGGTGAGTATAGGAGGATAATGGTTTTGATAATATCCTTGAAGTAAATTTTAATTGGCATTTGCTTTCGTTTCAAAGTTTACTGGATTTTTTTACAACGAGAGTTCATCAATCTGACTAAACTAACGATTGTCCTTGACCTTCTTCTTTCTGCGCCCAGCGTGTGGTTGTCATGTCGTGCTGGTTAGCATGTTTGGCTGTTACCTACGAGATTGAATTTCAAATTTCAGAAATAACGAATTGTTTTGGCACGGGTATCGCTTTCGCGAGGAGATCGCAAGTCCTCTGATAGTATTTTTATTGTCATAAAGTGGTTTCTTACTGTTTAGCTGAGAATAGGTAGAAATTTGTAGGACCCCTTCAATTATGACAAGATATTTTGAGGAGAATGAAGCTACCTGTTAATTTTGGTACCTATTAGACAAAATGTACTTCTCATAGAACAATGTACATCCGGAATCGACAGGACAGCACTAAGCTTCGCCATAATTGTTTACTCACCGAATATAACTCACATGCAGTTCTTTCCCCAATATAGCTAGCTACATATTAGCTAACATAAATTCCATGAAGCAACTGCAACAGCATCATTCTGAATATGCTGCTTGGATTCCGGGAGAATAACACCACTCCTCATCGCTTCTGGAAGTTAAAAGGGGACTTTATAAGGAAGATTAATAAACAACTAAACAACAGTTGGATGTTTCTTGGACGTTCAGAAGGCATTCGATAGTGTTTGGATAAACGGACTTATCCATTCACTAACCATTTTGGGCTTTCCAAGTACATTCATAAAAATTTTATTTTATTTTCATCCTTCTACAAGTAGATAACACTATGTCATCAACCAGACCCATCCGATCAGAGGTTGCTCACCATCAGCATCATTCTTCCTGATGGAACACAACTAAGGTCAATGAAGCCAGTCAAGTGTCTAAGAGTCCACTTCAACGAAATAATGCGTTTCAACCCGCTCGCTACTCCAGTTGTTAGGAAAGCTAACTACATATATACTTTGGACCAAAAATACAAAATTACTGCTGCACAAGCAGCTAATTCGACCTGTCATCATGTACTGCTTTCCCGTCTTTTTAACAATATCCAAGACTGGAATGCGAAAGTATCCGAGAGGAAGGGTCGGCGCTTCTGCACAGTACTCGGCTACGATCCGACACGCGGGAAACCGCTAGCAATAGAAAACCATATGAAGATGATATGATTATCCCTATAGAGAAGTACATGGTTCAATATGGAAGAAGCCTGCTGAAAAACCTGACCAACCATCCAAATTCCTTAGTTAGAAGGATAGCAGAACAGAATACAGAAACCAGGACCCAAGATACATCGAAGCGGGGACCCTAATGGACCACGAAACAAACAACAACAATGAATCACTGACCATCCACGCTGAGGCAGTGTCATCCCACCACCGTGGCCAGTTGCCATTGCCACATCCGTGCCACCAAGGAGCCGTAAATATACCTGCAGATCAAAGAAGGGCTTATGACTGCTGTTTTTTGTCCCATCGAAGAGCCATTTATAAACCTGTTACTCTCAATTTTTTTCAGGTAATGGTAATACTCTTGTTATCAACAGGAATCAGACCGTAAGCTACGAACGACCGGGTAGAGCTTCTGAGGACATACGGTACAGATTGTAAGTCACAGTTGTTCAATCTCAAGTTTATTGATCATACCTTTTAAGAGTTTTTGTTTGCGATTGAACATAGAGTTTGTAGATTCAAGGTGAAGACTATCTCCCCTACAGTTACACCTTTTTCTTCAGACTAATCAAAAGAGCGAAACCTCTACTGGAAAGCAGAAAACATGTCACAAGGCACAGAAGCAAACCGAGCACTGTTCTTATCTTAGGGTGGCACAGCAGAGCGTTTGCTTGGCAAAAAAAACCTTATTTCACCCGCACCCTCTGGACATCTCGTTGTGAGCTGAATGAAATGTTAGCATAAATAAACAGCTGATTTTAAAGACATTCAACTTTAAGAAATTGCTTATTCAAAAGTAGGGTATGTAGCTTTTTCGGTTGCGTTACCATGACCTTCAAGCTTCACATATAACCAAGCTTCACTTACCATCAATTAATGAAATGATTGTGCAGCAGTTAAATGTCTGGATAGTTCCAACTCACCTGTTTTCGCATGCTATGGTGTACCTATGTGGCAAAGCATTTCATGCAAAATGTATTGGGCGAACAATGCGCTTTTAGATAAAATAAGTGCTTTTAAAAGTGCTTGTTGGTATTGTGAGGAGTGTAAAAAGATATATATCTCTCCCACTTAGCAATTAAAATGTCTACGTTCAAACTAGATATTGAAAAGCTGTCGAAAGGTTTTGACCAAATTTTCAAAGTTTTAAATAAATCCGTTTTGAACTTAGCATTATTTTCCTTTCCCTGTAGGTCTGTTTCTGTTGACATGTCTACATCTACAGAGGACTTAGAGATTCAATAAAGATAATAATATTTATTTTTATTGTAGCTGAATTTAAATACATATTTTCATATAACTAGATTGCACAATTTACAGAGAAATGGTATATTTCTACCTTACTACTGAAAAAGATGTATAATATTTAAAAAAATAGTATTATCACAGATTTAAATTATTTTAGAAGGAAAAGCTACATGAAAAAACCTTCATTGCAATTGTTAAGAGAGAGAAGCGGGGCTGTGATCACAAAAAAAGATGTTGTTTACATAACCAGATGATTACATATTATAAAGAATATAAATAAATATGGACAAAATAAAATAGAAGCAAATTAAATATATATCACAGTTTATGTTGTATATATGCAATTAAATATATAAGCGAACAATTAACAAAAGAAAACAGTTAAATAAATTAATTAAACAATTAAAGTACAAATATTAATAACAATATCAAAATAAATAAATATATGCTTAGGTAAATAAATAAATAAGTATATAAATAAATAAATAAATAAATTAGTTAATAAATAAATAAATAGGTTAATAAATAAATAAATATAAATTTGGTTAAATAAGTTAATAAATGAATAAATTGAATTATTAGTAAATAAATGAATAAATAAATATAAATATATAAATACAAATAAATAAATAAATAAATATAGATAAAACAATGTTTACAACACCTTAAGTTGCTAAGTTCAATATTAGGTTGTTATCAGAACAACTACACGACAATCGATAACGATCATATAATTTAGATATTCGAGTTTCAACTCTTTCAATTTTTGCTAATTCGTGTAGGTTCTCAGTAGAATAGTGCCAGGGAAGGTTAAATATCATTTTTAAGATTTTATTTTGCATGGTTTGTAACCTGCGTATGTGACTCTTCGCACATGTACCCCAGACGGGAGAACCATAAAGCATTATGCTTTGAAATATAGCTTTGAACAATAACATTTTATTTTCAACACTCAATTTGGACCTACGATTTAAAAAAGGGTATAAAGTTTTTAAAGCAATGTTGAGTTTGTTCAGAGTTTGTTGAATATGCAAACTGAAGGTCAAAGTTTTGTCCAGATGTACCCCAAGATACTTGGCACTCGATCTCCATTCAGTTTGAAACCCATTTAACTGTAGCCTATTGCTTGGAAGGTAACAGGCTTTTCTTTTTCTAGTGAAAAAAAGAGCCAGTGTCTTATAAGCATTCAATTTTATTTTCCAATCATCGCAATATGATTGGACTAAATTCAATGCAGATTGCAGATTGAATCTGTTGAGTAAATGCAGGTGTCATCTGCAAAAATTGCGGTTTTGCAGTTACGGGCTTTTCGAAAGTCGTGAGTGTATATAATATACAATAAAGGACCAAGAACTGATCCTTGGGGTACACCTGCAGTAACTTCAATTACATTGGAATAACAATTATTTACACAAACTTTGAAAGTACGTTTATAAAGAAAAGACAATATAATTTTAACTACATAAGGCGGAAAATTTAAAACAAGGAGTTTGTGAGAGGACTTAGAGATTCCTATTCCCAAAAAAACTCTTGACTTGAGGAATCTTATTGCTCAATCTACGTCGTCGGGCACTAAAAGGAACCGTGAAGGCGCAGTGGCTAGCAAAAATTTGAGCCCTCCTTCAAAGCGCAAGACATTGAGAAGCAACTCTGTCAAAGTTAATGGTCCTTCTGTCCCGATGGAACTAGTAGCAGAAGTAGTGGATCTCGAAAATAGATCGTTGTCATCTAATTCCAGTTCTGAACCTGAGTCTGGTGCATCTCTCACACTAATAGAGACGGTTCCAAAACCGAAATTAGTTTTTGTGTCTCGACTTAGGCCAGATCTTAATACAAACGATGTTTTGCATTATCTCGTTTCAAAGAAATTGATTCCTAACGAAAATTTTATTAAATGTAGTATAAGATAAGCAAAACTGATAGCTTTGTGTCTTCGTTCAAATTGCTTGTCCCGTCCTTCGACTCTATTTGTGACAGTAACTCTTTGTCTGGTGGTGCTCTTGTTAAAGAATTTTCCATCAACAGGAGAGTTTAAAACAAATTGGTTATAAATACTGCTCCAAAAAACTAATTAGATTTTCCCTCTTTTATCAAAATGTAAGAGGTCTTCGCAGTAAAACTGCTGATTTGTATGTTAACTCCCACGTTTTCAAACATGATGTGTTTGTTTTGATTGAAACTTGGCTAAGCCCAAGTTTCTTGAATTCCGAAATCTTGAGCCCTGAATTCTCGGTCTACATCGGCACATAGACAGGCCAGATGAGGTCGGTGGTGGTGTTTTGATTTCGGTCAGAAACACATATAATGTCGTCTCGTATACTCTTTCCGTTTGAACTGACTATTGATGTTGTTTGTGTGAAAGTCTGTACACTATCTAAAAATATTTTTATCGTTAACGTTTACATTGCTCCAAAAAGTTCAGCCTATGCTTATGCTGAACTGTCGCTAATTTTGGATCATATTTTTGAATTGTCGGACCTAGAAAGCCAAATTCTGTTACTAGGTGACTTTAATTTGCCATATGTCCAATGGTTACACTCTGACGATGGATCAGTCTAAAAACCCTCTCTAACTTCACTGCAGCGTGAGCTTTCTTGTTTAGATAATGTTATATCTACTGACTTACAGCAAGTAAGCTGTATTAGAAATTTCCAAAACCGTATGTTAGACCTTGTTTTCTCTTCCGAAGCCATTAGCACGGTTGTTCTTCAATCTAATTCAGGCATTACCAGAATTGATGATCTTCATCCCCCCTAAGATATTTTTATTGAACTAAGCAACGTATCTCACGTTATTAATAATTCAAATGAATGTTTATATACTTTTGACTTTCGAAAGGCGAATTTCGATTTGCTTTCGATTGAATTAAGCAGGGCTGGTATTGAAAATATATCAACCCTTACAAATATTGACGAAGCAGTCGCTTGCTTTTACTCCGTTTTAGAAAATTGCATGAAAAAAAAACATTCCCCAAAAGACGCTCAGAAATTTTAGTTTTTGTCAACCGTGAATTACCAAGGAACTTAAGGCTCTGAGGAATAAAAGAAACAAGGCTTGGAAAACCTATTTAATTACTCTTTCTCCAACTGACCACCAAATATTTATAAGTTTTTTTGAAGACTTCAAAACGCTTTCTCAGAATCTATACTCTAGCTGCGTCACCCAAATGGGCTGTTCTCTGAAAAACGATCCAAAAGCTTTTGGTCCTTTGTAAATTCTAAAAAAAAATCAGACGGTTATCCAGCTAACTTTATTTATAACTCCATTTCTTTAAAAAATACTCCCGACATTTGCAATTCCTTTGCAGACCATTTTAATGGCTCTTTTTGTAATACAAATCTAGAAATCGATGAAAAATACTTTGAATACTTAACTCACTGCTCGCAAGTGAATTTTAATAAAATCCCTATTCAAAGAGACAGAATTACTTACTACCTCTCTTCTCTTAATGATGACGTTTCTTCTGGTCCGGACAGGATTCCGCCAATTGTTTTAAAGAAGTGTTCCTCACGTTTATGCTCTCCACTCGAACATCTTTTCAAACTTTCTTTAAAATCTGGAATATTCCCCACTCTTTGGAAAAAATCTTTTATCACACCTGTTTTCAAAAAGGGTAAAAAAACCGATATAAAAAACTACAGACCTAATGATGTGCTTATTTTTGCCCGACAAGAGTTGGCGGGGTCTTAAAAAAGTGAACTAACGAGTGATCATTTCTCGCACTTTTTTTCCCAACCATAGAACATTTGTGAAATGAATTGGGGCTACAAAGCCTTGCCGATTGCGAATGGATGAATTAGTAAGTGCTTTTCACTATGCTTTGGGGAAACCCCCGGTTTCTGGCAATACGATAGGATGCTTCTGGGACTCGAATACATGATCTTTATCGACGAATTAATAACTCTATCAATATCATTTAGTATTTTCTACATCTCCACTCGCTGACTCTTGTCCTTTCATGGGTTCACCTTGCCTTAAAGGTCCTATTTGGCTGCCTTAGTTACGAGTCAAAATCAAATTGTACCTAAATCCATTTAGTGGATGAAGCGAAAATCCCTGTTCGGGCGCCATTTATAATAAACTTCTTATTTTAAGCAGAATACATCCGTAAGGTTTATGACATACGCGGCATTCTTCATATATCCCAAAGTTGATTGTTCCTTGCTCACTTTGGCAATGACGCTCTTCTATTTTCTTGTCGTGTTCACCTTATTTGAACCTTAAATAGCTAACACTCGGTTAGTGAGTAGGTACTCAGTTTCGTGTTGAGTTTTCAATCCAACACCAATAGAAAACCGTCTTGATGGTTTTAATTCTAGCCTAACATAAAAAGCTAAATATAGCCTAGTCTAAAAATAAGACCTGTGTAGTGGTGCCTATTCTCGATGAATTCAACAAAAAAACGAAAAAAGTTATCCTTCCTTATGACAACAACCTACATAAAAGCGAATTGTTTAATAAATCATCAATCAAGCTTCTGGACGTTTATGAGACTCAGATTTCGCTTCTTATTAAACAAAACGTCCATTTATCCAATGAAATTCCAAACCACATGCTACGCGAGAGAAACACCACAACACATGAAACTCTGTTAAACATTTTCCCAACATGTCCCGACCTCCATACGAACATTGCAAATCCAATTTCATTCCCTGCGGCTATAAAATACGCAATCCCGTTTCCTTCCTCCACAATCAGGTCGATTCTTTTACGTCTCCCATTTGCTATAAAGCCCTCGTCGAATAAACCTTCCCCACACAAAAATTATATTAATTAAATAAAATGCAAAGAAAAAAAAAATACAAAAAGAAAATCTTTGGCAAGAGAAAAATTATGTTTCTCAATTCTGCCGTGCAGCATAATTATTGTCCCATTCACAAATTCCAGGTACGCATTTATTGTTCGACACGATTCTGGCCGAAGGGCACCATCTTCGTTTGTATGTACTTGGCCAGGAAAGATATTCGTGGAGGAAGAACTTACGTGCTTCCAATAGTCTCTTGGTGCAACGGACATGGTTATGTTCGTGAACGACAAAACTTGGTTTATGGTAATTAGCCCCAAAAATCGGTAATTACCGATGGCCAACTTGAAGCACTTGATGATTGCTCTCACATGACATATCCGAACAAGTACAGGGGACAGACAAAACACAACACATTCAAACTGGTTCGAATAAATTAGACATGCATTCGAATTAGCATTCCATTGCGTACTTAAGCGAACGATTACCAAGCAAACTGTCATGTTGGTGTGTTTCCCCATAGTCCCCTGTGAACCTGGACAGGGACACACATTGCTTGTGTGTATAGCTTGCGACACTAATGGAACGCATCTACGAGTTGTCACGATTCGCATTCGTCATTAAATAAGATTTGAAAATGCCAATACCATAGAGAGACGCACCCCAGAGCAAACACACGTATTTTCTCAGCGAAGCGCTTCCAGCCTAGCCAGGTGCAAGGGTTGCCGATGGCAGTCGGACTCCTGTGAAAGGAAAATTTGGTTCCTCGTTTTTCAAGGAAGCTGTTTTTCTGAAGAGCCAAAATATCGGACACACATCAAGTGACAGCACTTGTATTGGCTCTTCTATGCGAAACACACAGGCGAAGGTCAAACGATTTTGCTGGAGATTTTTATGACATACGCGGCAACCCTGTCAGGATTTCTAAAACTTGCAGCTAAAGGTGTGAATCAGGGGCAACTAATTAACACTAATGAGATGCGCATATTGGGGATGCGATTCCTGGTCAGGATGTTTGCACAGATTTGCACGACATAAGCTGATAAGTAAAATTGCCATTGCCACACAAACAACCTCCGCGTCGTCGGTGTGGCAGTGAAGTGTAAATTGGACGTGCTGTCAGAGCGTTTTTAATGATTTGCAAACAAACGCATATTCGCGAGAGTCTGTCATCCATTCGTCACTCTCAAACTGATCAGGTGCTAAATAAGTTAGACAAACATTGAAAGCCCGTCTCTAGACTAACAACATTCAATTAGTGTGACGAACTGAGCTCTTGGTAAGCTAATGGCATTCCGTGCTCAATGGAAATCGTATAAGCTTCTTTGTGTAGAAGCTCCAATTTACCAAAATGATGGTAGTAGGTAGGTACACCTAACTAGGTTCTTGCAAATGAAATTTCAAACAGACATTTTGATGGAAATGCTTCCATTTGAACTGAACAGCTGCTTCTTAAAACAGCTTTCATGAATGTGCGATGATTATATTGAAAAACGTTAAGTGCAAACGATGATGGAAGGATCTTACACAGTAATTGCAGTGAGGATAGGATGTTGTCATATGAGTGGGTGCACTGTAATCAGATTTTCTTGTGTGAATAGCTGTTTCTTTCGTTACAAGTTACAACCGAAGGCGAAGGAGGAAGAAGGTTCCCTTTAAAGCCTTAGCTATGTGCGTTAGTTAAAACACTCACATGACAGTCAGACTGTCTTGAACGCCTTTGTATGGATATTTTTTTGTCTTTTTTTTAAGCTAATCTTGATTGGCAGGCTGTCATCGTGAGGTGTCGTAAGCGGATTTAAGAGTGCCTGCTACTGTTTGGAATTATGAATGACAAAGTAAAACAATCTTGGCGCAAGGTGATAAATCCAAGGATTACTTGGAATGAAATGCTGATAGGTAGCATTTGGAAGTAATCACATTTCGGTATCGTGTTGCCAACACCCTGATTTCTTTTACCGGACTGAAGCTTTTGCATCAATTTAAATAAACTTACTCTACTTTCCTCTGTCGAATAAAAATTTTAATGGACATTGCTTTATCCTTAGATTGTTTTTGCGATTAGTAATTTCGGTTAAATGTTGGGTCGATTCTAGCAACATTAGGGAGCGAATTCTTTGCTGTTACGTTCTCACTGCAAAACGCAGGCTAGCTGTTTTGACAATGAGTGAAGGTGTTAACCCTCTGAGTTCATCCCAGCTGGATATAGTTTAGTGCCATTACTCTACTCTTCCCATGGCCTCGTCGTATATGTTCCTTATGAAACTGCTTATCAGCTTCAGCCACAACAATGCTTTTGTTCTAATAAATAAATAAGTAAACAGGGTGCAACAACAGAGCGAGGAACCCCAGAGGCCAGAGACCAGTGCGTTTCTCACAACCATGCCTTGAGAGGGAATGGAGGGAACTACATTTTTTTGCAGGTTCCGAACGGCTAATCGAGAAAGCGCTATTCATAGTAATGAATTTAATATCGGAGGACCTCGCGAAAGGCGATGTCCGTGGAAAAACATTTTTGCCCCTGTTGGGATTCGAAATACAAATCTTTGGGTTAACAGGTAGACATGCTAACCATCACTCATTTGTTCTAATACAATTTTCAATTCTGTGTATTTGAATTCATCGTTTACGAGCAAATCATTTATTATTGTTTTATTTTAAGAAACTCCAGTTCAAATAAAAATTCAACCTCTTACGAGTTTGATGTTCTAACTTACTCCATACTAAAAATGTTTCCCATTATCCTCACACTGAAATCGAAATTGCGGGCGATTTCAATGTACACAATTCTGGTTGGCTTCGACATTCTGGAATGACATTCAGATTTTGATTTGATTTGAAAGAAGTAACATTAAGTTATGCAGTGAAGCTGCCTAGTAATTGCGAAATTATACAACACCCGAAGGAAAATGTGTTGAGATATTCGCCGAGTTTAACGAATTAACTCAACTTGCTTATGAGCCCACTCAGGTTCCAGATATTGAAGGCCATGCGGCCAACACTCTTGGCCTATTTCTCACTTCTCATCCCGAAAAATACAGGGCTATAGTATCATCTCCTCAAAGTCAAATCGGATCATTGTGTCATAGCGGTTGATTTTACGTCACGGTAAAAAAACTAAAATCCCTTAAAGATCTGTGTGGCAAAATGAGAACGCCTAAGTAATTTCTTTCGAAATATCAACAAAATTCAGAAAACAAATCCCCAAGAGGATTCGTGTTTTGATTGGGGTTGAAAAGAGGCAATTAGGGATGGAGAAAGAAGTTTTCGAATATTTAAAGACAACCCTACAGTAGAAAACCGAAATTTGTTCACACGCGGGCCATACAAAAGGCTTAGTTTTACATGACCAAAATGTAAGGCAAAAATACTATTGTGTCCAAAAGCAAGGTTTTGTTAAGAATATTTAGAACTCCACCACGTTATCGGTCCCAACGCTCGTCTTCAATTACTCTCCATAATGTTAACTCCATCGATAAAGGGAATTTGTTGGCACAGCTCAATTCGCTGCTTACTCAAGGCTTCCTGATTGCCCCACCTAAGCTTGAGTCTGCACATTCTGTTATGAGGCAAATATTTTTTAGAGATCTCTCGGTTGCGAGACACCTCAAAGATCTCTATACACATAAAGTCGCTGGTCCTGATGATATCCCCGCCGTTATTCTGAAGAGTTGTTCTTCTATGCAGGCAAAACCACTGCGTAAACTTTTCCGTCTTTCCTATTCTGCTGGGATTTTCCCGAGCAGATGGAAAACTGCATTTGTCCAGCTTGACCAAAAAATAGACAAATCTTCCTCCCGTTCCAATTATCGTTCAATTGCACTAACATCCCTCCTTTCCAAGGCCATGGAAACGTTGATAAATCGTATTCTCATGAAATATCTTGAAAAACTAAAGCTTCGTAATGATCTACTGTTCATTGTTTTGGAGAAAGTAGGATTATGGCGCTTAATATTTTTTAAAGCATTTGATAGAGTTAGGCATCAGGCTCTCTTACAATGCGTGCTTTTGTTATCGATGAGTCTATTCTCCGTTGGATTCAGAACTACCTTCCCGACCGTTGAATAGAAGTTTTACTGGATCTTCCTTATTTTCTTTTCTGAAACTTCTTATCCTCTTAACTATTTTGCTAACGATTCAACCCTCAGTTTTTTATATTGGTTTCATAATTCACGTCCTTGTTTTCTAATGTGGAACTGAAACGGCTGTGTATGATTAAAGAATTCAATGCTTGGAAAACTCAGTGCTGTCTCCTTGCATTGAAGCTCAAAATCCTCCACAATGGCATTATCCATCAATGCAACATGCATCCAAGATCCTGATAGCTATCTGTACTTGTAACGTGTGTAAACGACGACGTTTGTTAGAATGACATCCTTTCCGATCTGGCTACTATTCAAAATGGCTACATCCGCTCAAAACTAGAGAATAGTTTTCATATCTGGACAGGTACTAATCAAACATTTTTGCGCCGTCATGATAGGGTACAAAATAGAGCGTTCAGATTCATAAATGATAGTTCAATCGAAGAATCTATTGATTCTCTGGAACATCGTCGATGCCTTACCTGTATCTCTTTTTTTTGTCGCTTTTTCCATAAACAGTGCTCTAGTGAAATTGCAATCCTCAACAATTTGTCCACAACACCCACCTCGCTAGAAATGCTCATCAGTTTTACCTTGAGCCCAACTTCGGGCGCACAGTAAATTTTAGCCATTTTTATTTTAGTCGCACCACCCGGATGTGGAATGCTTTACCAGACTCCATTTTTCCACTGCACTACGATTTACGATTCACAAAATTTCAAAAGCTACTTGAATCGGTGTTTCCTATTGAATCCTTTCCTATTCTCCTAAACGCTCGCACTGTGTTTTTTTTTTTAATTATAAACGTATAGCGCTCTGATGTATATACGCGTTGATTATACCTACAAAAAAAATAGAACTGCCCTTTCAATTGATTGTAACAAATAAGAGAAAGGCAATATTTTTCATTGAGCTTAAGTACAACAAAGTCAGAACTTTTCTTGTATACTGAACATCTGAACGCAAAACTTAAACTGCAAAACGTTGAGAGGTTATTCGGAATACCAACAGATTGTCGCTTCACATCGAAAATAGGCTTCTGTGAAGAAAAAAATTTACTCTGGTCCCTCAAGTTCCGGTGAAACGAGAACGACCTGAGAGTAGAAAACAAAACGCTAAACAACCACCAAAGATCCGTCATGTCTTTTTGCAAGTTCCACTTAAAATTCATGCTGCGGAATGGGGAACATTTTTTTAATTATATTCCTCTTAATGAATCAACATTTTTATATTTTTTTGTTTTGTCCTCGATTCCCCCTCCGTTGGAAGCTTTAGTGTGCTCAGTTGCATTTAATTATCTCTCATACTACTCTCCCTTCCTTAAGTTACGTTTGATTTTGTTGGCCGACTTTGTCGTGCTGTGTTTTGCTGGCTTGTCACAATTATGTGGAGCATAAAACTCATTTAGGATAAATATGCACAACAAGTCCTTTTATAGCCTCACAGATAAGGGTATACCCTAGCTTCCAATGAACAAAAGACATTCCTAAAGCACACAGTCCATTAGTGCGAGAGCGCGACAATCCTAGAATTTTTTTAAGCAAGCACGTAGATATGCGAGGATGGAAGGTGTTGGTTGGTCGTTGGCAGTGGCAGCACAAAGTGGAATGACATTCCGAATTGACCATGGCCAACACTTCATTTCGCACCTTCCGGAACGCAATTGTCACCAACGCAGAACAACGAATGCTCAGCGGAGAAGTGTCGAACATAATGCATTTATTGTGTCGCCAAAAGGACAACCGTGTTGTCCTTTAATTACCCAAACAGATCTGGTCGCAAAAGATCGTTGTCCTTGGAGAGATGACAGAGATGACCTGCCAATAGCCGCCGCACATACGTCGCATCTAATTAGAAGAGCAAACATTCGCGTCGGTTAATTGAAAGCTGCTGTTGATGAAGCCACGTCGTCTCCAAGATGTGGAATCCAATGAGATGCTGCGCTGCCTCCGAATTCCCCAAATTCTATTTTCGTACGAAAAAGAGGCGGAATCTTGAGTGTGTTCCGTGGAAAATTATTTTTCTCTCGATTGGCTGGCGAATTCGTGGAATAGATGCACTTGGCACTTCAAAGAGTGAGAACGCCCATTTGCGCGAGATGCCATCCAATATTGCTGGCAGGAGCTCAAGAATTTCGTTGTTAAATCAAATTCCACTATCGCCATCGCAGCGATAGAAAATGTAGTAGAAAATAGACTTTCCAAACTGACGTTCTACTGATGTGGCACTGTGGGCGCGAGAAGTCCATCAGACCAAATTTTTGAACAGCATTTTGTGTTTTCCTGTGTGAAAGGAATAACTTGAAGTGTTTGAGCAAATAGTTAACGAACTCTGAGACTCAAGAAATCAAATCAAATAGGTTGTTTGTAGTGTGTGCACACACACGAGGGATTAAAAACCTCTCCAGTTTGGTGGATTACGAAAAATCTCATTGATGGACGCGCTCCTCTTAGCAACGGCTGACTAGCCAAGCACTTCAAACTCTCAGTAAAGGACCATTGAAGCTCACTTAGCTCCATGAGTTTCGATCTCTGACTATAGTTTTCTGTTGTGCTTTGCTTTATAATATTGTGGTTAGTGGGTCAATTTGTGGGGAACAGGTCAGCGCCATAGACAAAAAGAGCACTTGAAGCAGACAGCTGACGTGCCAAGTGGCAGTTCTGCAAAAATGGAAAACAAACATAATTTAAAAGTGTGTTTACACAATGAGAAGTCGCTTCAGCTAAACGGATTTGGGGATTTCAATTGAAATTCGTGGTACATGAGGAAAGGTAAGTAAATATAAGCGCCAGGGTTTCCTTTGGACAAAAAGAAAAAAATGTATAAAGTAAAAAGATTGTTTCCATGGATAAGTTTCACTGAAGAACAGACAAGTCTCGGAATCTTTTTACACTCCCAAATCCGGAGATATACTTTTGGTTTGGACAACTGTAAACACATTTCTATTGAACTTATTCTCTCAAGTTTCGGCTTACTGTGATTTGCAAACACTAAAGTCGTCAATTTGTTGTAATGTGTGTACAAAGATGAGACGTAAGGATGGTTCATTGGATCTACCCGCACGAATAAGATTGTGAATGCATGGGTACTGTCGTAGATTATTACATGGAGTTTATGGACGAAAATCTGTATCACGGAAATGGGCCCATTATTCCCCGAATAGGTACTACCTATAAATATAAAAAAAAGTGGCTATTGAAAAGAACTGAACAAATTTTCACACCTCCCTACCACACCTTACTTATACTAGCGTATAATAAATTAATAAATAAATAATAAATAAATAGGGTGGTGCAAGAGAACGAGGAGCCCTAGGACCTAGGGCATTTCTCAAAACCATACCTTGGAACAGTTTGGTTTCTGCCGGTTTTTAACGGCTAAGCCAAACGTTTTTGATGGCAATGAATTTACTATCGGAGGTCTTGCCAATTCCTCGCGAATGACGATACTCGTGGAAAACCATTTCTGCTTCTCTCGGTACTCGAACCACGAACCTTCCGGTTAAAAGGCAAACATGCTAACCATCGCGCCACGGGTACCACAGACGTTGTACTGCACGATATTTCAAAAGATTTTAATGATGTATGAAATGCATTTTGAAACAACATCAAATTGTTTTAAAACATTGTTTTTGCTTAATTTTATTTTAATAGGATTTGGTGAACAATATTTTTAGTCAATTCCTGAAAAGTAAAAATAAATTAAATTGACGGTGTTCTAACGCGAGAACACGGCACATATAATTGGCCACATGAAAAGACCGGATTTTCTAGATCTTACCCTAAAATTGACATGACCATTTGACTTTTTTATAGTCATAGCTCAGCATTGATCATTTGCCCAGCAAATTGGAAATTGCAGACGCCTGAATGGATTAGATAGCGCGATGGTTGCATACCTTAAGTCCCTTTAAATTCCAAAGTAGAATGATAGGTGAGCAAGTTATGTAGTGGCATTCCTGGTAAATAAAGTGAAATCAAAAATTCAAATGAAAGAATAGTTGACTGCTTGCCGTGATAGTGTCGATCGATTTGAACAAATTCTCATTGCCTGGCACCGACTTCTGTATTTTGAAGTGAATAGCGTCAATATCAATATTGCAGCTTAAATAGTTTGTTCACGAAGCCATCTTGAAATCTTGAAATATGATTTCAATCATATAATCTATTTCCAGTTTCCTATAGGCTTTCTATGTGCGGTGCCCCGGCACCCAACGAACGTCTGGCATTGCTCTGGATTAATTTATTTAAGAGCTGTTCACACCAAATTGCCAAGAAAAAGAAAAAAACTAGAAACCAGAACCCACGCCGTTCTAAGCTGAATATTGTCTGTACCCGATCCCGTGTGAATATTGGAATGAAATAAAGTCTCTTTTACTGAGATATAATTCCGATAAATGGATAAATAATAACACGAAAAATGTAGCAAAATCCTCAAAAAATCGAAGTAGACTCACAAAAAATGTAGCAGATATTAATAAAAAACGACATAAATTATTAACTAATTAACAATGTTTGTCATTGAATAAAGGGAAAACTCAACGACTATAACTCTAACAAGTTATTTTCATAACAACGTTTTCATATAAGAGTATTCAAAAGTGTATCAAGCTGTTCTTAGATTTATTCTTTCAAGAAAAAAACATAGAATGCAACTTTTCTGTCTTAACTCACAGTTAAGTAGGAACTAGAAGTTCTTAAGAGGAGTGTTTTGAACAAAAAATAAACGATATAGAAGGAATTTGCTACGTAGAAGGAGTAGAAAATGAAAAAATGAAGTAGATCTGCTACATGTAGGGAATATTCATTCCTGATTCCGATACAAATGAACGTAATTTTCGAAATCAGTGCAGCAACTTTCAGGTTCCCGTTCGATTATAAATTTGATGATGATATCAATATAGTCTAGGAATGAGGGACAGGGTTAGCAATCTAATATTGAAATAATTTTTGAATTCGGGCCAGTAGTTTTTCAGTTCCTTTTTACGGTCCCGGAAGCGTAGACCTTATCGACAGTGGATGAGGAAACCCTTGGTCGTTTCGAAAAAAAAATCTTCCGAATGATCTTAAGTCCCAAATGTAAGCAGAATATGTGGAGCAGAACGGGTTCTTGAAAGCACATTGCAGGGAACTCGCGGAAGGGGAAGACCTCGTTTTAGGTGGGGAAATCAAGTGGAAGTAGACCTCAACCGGCTAAGAGTGCAAAACTGGAGAGAGTAGGTAAGTAAATTCATGGTCCCGCTTCTATATGAACATGGAGATCAAACCTCAACAGGAACTATCCCTGAACTAAACTATTGTAAGACTCACTGAGTTCGAAAAAAAGAAAGCTTCATTTTCATTTCCATGTCTGTACTTTTAATACCACACTTTTCTATTCGTTATACAATTCAATTAGTCACCATACACTTTGTCTAATCCATTCTTTCCATTCCATTTTCATTACCTCACAATAAAAACTGACTATGGCTGCACCAGCGGCCTCTTTATTTAGAAAAGCCATACCTTCATTTCGAAATTTCTAGAAAAGACAAGAACCGTCAAGAAATTTTCGAAGAGTTTGTATTCTTACTCCTCCCCAATTATTTAACGTGTGTGTACGCAGAACACCCTGTCTCTTTCTGGTAAACTACTCAGTTATATTTCTGTGCGCACATACACTGACTCACAAACAAACTTTTTTTTGTTGAATGGGCATTGGATGTACAACACCATATTTACCTTAAAATTTAAAAATAATTTCATTTTTATACTTAGAAATAAGGACATACGACGGCTATAACTATGAATACCTCCTAACAGACATTTTTTGTGAAAATCACTTTTTAATGCAGTTTTGTTTAAAACTTTCATCTGCATCGCTGAATGAAAACATTATATCGACAGCTGCTGTCGAAATATTTCTCTTCTCATTTTTTAATACCACCCATCATATTGGCGTCAAAAAACACCTCCTATCATCACATTTTACTCTGGCTTTGTGCAGGAGCAAGGACCCACAAAAAGTTTTCGATTCATTATCTTATTAAATTTAAGTGTTTGTTTTTTTTTTCTATTTTGCTAGTTAATAAGTATTGTTGTATTTGAATAGTCACCAAACTTGATGCTTCAATACAATAATAACCCATAAAAGTCATAGGACTAGTGCATAGCGTGTTAGGAGGTACCTATTCAGTTTCGTTTTATCCCGTCTGGTTTTTTCTTTCGTTAAGTATGAAAACTGATCCTCAAATCACTCTCCTTAGCTAAACTTGTTCTCAAATGTTGGATAAGTAGGTAGGTACCCACCAGTGGCGAGGGGTGAATAATTCCAAAAGGTAACTCGAAGGAAACTTAGTCACCAACAAAAAAAAGTTTACTTAAAATTTTTTTTGTGCAATGTTTGTCTTCGCATCAAGCCAAAAAGTCAGGTATTTTAAACCGACTTTGCTATTAGGTAGAGCATCATAACTTTTTTTTCATAAAACTAAGTTAGTTAAAACTATTTGTTTCCTTTGAGTGAAAATCAGTTAAGCAACAGTTAACAGATATTAAGGCCATAATCAAACCACTGAAACCTACTATCGGAAAACTTTTCAGACTTTTTGCACTTTTCAATTTTTAAAGCCTAAATTTGTAATATTTAAAAAAAACACGAAAAGCACTAAATCAATTTAAATAAGTATTGCACTGCGTTCTGCTGGTAAACTTTGTTTTTCAAATAAAATACGGCTCATTGGGAACTAAATTCATTTAGGCCAGTTGTGCCACTTTAGAAAAATTCCAATTATAGTTTGCATTTTCTCCCAAAAATATGCTTTATGCTATGAGATCTAATATCCTCGCATATTTGTTATCAAAGTGGCAACCTTTGAGCTTGGACACATGAGTCTAGTGCAGAAACACATACAAGTTCATGAAATAAGTCGGAGACCAGCGTGTTATTTTCTTGTTCTTCAAGCAGAGACCTACCTCAACCTGCAAATCTGCGATATACATTTTTGTTTATAAGCATGTGTCCATGGGAAGAAATACGAAGAAAAGCGTTTTTTTCTTTTATAAAACCAATATCATGCAAACACCGAAGTGTGCAGTAGCATAGCCAGCGTTACCGTTGGATATTTTTGAAAAGTAGCAAAAAAAGTGGCACTCGAGAAAAAAAGGTGGCACTTGAAATTAAAAACGAAACACCATATAATGTATGAAAAAATTTCACACATCTCAACGAATTCATAGGAGTTGAAGAAAACACATAACCTTAACAATCATTTTAAGGTTTATTGCAACTCATTCTTTCATTTTTTCAACTCATTTTTTATTGATATTTCAACACAACTAAATAAAAAATAGTTTGAATAAATAATAAAAAAGAGATAAATAATAATTTATTAAAAAGAATTCGTATTACTCTTTACTTTCTTGTAATGGTTGTTTCACTATATTTTTTTATAAGAAGCTCATCAGGGCTCCATTCAGGTGCGTCACATTTGCTTACTAAATTTAAGGAATCCAACATATTTTCGCAAATTTCAGTTTTTAATCTGTTGGTGTGAACACTTTTCATCACAGTTATCTTGGAAAAAACCTTCTCAGCGCAGGCACTGCTATGAGGCAAGGTTCATATTTTTGCAACAAATTCATATAAGTCGGAAAATAGGTATTCATTCAAATTTTTTTAATGTTACCCATTTCAAACCAAAAAATTTATATTGTTCGATTACCTTTTCGGGACTTATAGTAGAATTACTAAGAACGGAAACTAGTATAAAATAAGTGAGCTCTTATTTCGACTTGATTACTTTGGGTTGGGGTCTTAATGCCTCCTAATAGAAAGTTTTTCATTTTTGATGTCAAATCGATTAAATATTTCATCCCAAAGTATTTTATAATAGCTTTGAATATTTTTCTTAATTAAAACAAGTTCAATTTCCGTTAATCTTTGACTTACAACACAATTTTCGGCTTCAGAACCAAAGTATATATACGAGGTCTTCCCCTTCCGCGATTTCCCTGCAACAATCTTTCGAAAACCCGTCGAGACGGAGCGTTTGGCTCCATCCGCTATACATGGGCCAACCATCGTAGCCTCACGATGCGTACTCTTCTGGCTATGCCCATGTCGCGGTACAGCTCCTACAGCTCGTTGTTGTATCTTCTTCTCCACATATTGTCTTCGCATACGGGACCAAAGATCATTCAGAATTTTTCTTTCGAAACGATCAAATGTTTACGGCTTTACGGCGCGGAAGCATGGGCTTTATATCCCGCTTTGGATAAGGTCCATGCTTCCGCGCAGTAAAGCAGGACTGGGATGATTAAGGTCTTATACAGGGTTACCTTGATTTTTCTGGAGAGGGTTTTGTTTCTCAATTGCCTTCTTAACCCAAAGAAGCAACGGTTGGCAAGAGTTATTTGATCTCCGCACTAATATTGTTTTCCGTGTCTATAGCGGATCCTAGGTAGACGAAGTCCTGTACTACCTCGAAATTATGTCTGTCTGTTGTGACGTTCTGTCCAATTCGTCGATGTTCAGTGTCCTTGTTTGATGACAACATAAACTTCGTTGCCCTCATTGACCATCAAACCCATTATTGTCGCTTCTGTTTCAATACTAGCAAAAGCATCTATGACATCACGCTTCTTTTTCACATTACGTCAATATCGTCTGCGTAGGCGAGTAATTGTACAGATTTTTGAAAGATTGTTCCTCTGGTGTTGACGTTTGAGTTTCTTACAATCTTTTCAAGTATGATATTGACGAAATCTCATAACAGTTTGTCACCTTGCCTAAAACCTTCAGAAACACTTCGATGAAATTCCTCTATATTTCGTGGCAGAACCTCGACCGCTGATTCGTTGACTTTAGCTAAGGATTGATTTACACAGCATATGTGCCAAATATTCGGGACTCGTTTTTTTAAATGAGTTTTTTTCAGTGTGTGTGTTATGTTGAACTTTGAAACTTTGTGTACTTTGAGTAACTTTTGTTTGCATGAAAGATATGAAAAGTTATGGTAAAACGGCATGGTGCATTGCTAACTTTAGTTTTACTTGTGGGAAATGCTAAAAAAGTGGCACAGACTAAAAGGTGGTGGCTCGGTGGCACAGCCTAAAAAAAAGTGGCAATCTGACACTAAAGTGGCACAGCGGCAACGCTGAGCATAGCAATGCTGCAAATGAGAAGAGGGCTACTGCGCCGGCGCTATATTCACGTGCTCAGAGCACAAAGAGATAACAAACAATGTTGCCGCAGGTCTTTTTGAAAGTGTAACAATTTTTTTCAAAAAGTTTAACAAATGGAAAGAAAATGTAACAAACTGAAAAAAAACTACAATAATAATAAAAACATGTTTTCTTAACTAAAAAAAAAAGAAAAAAAAACTTTATTAGGAACACCTTATCACATTTCGTTTTTATATACATATGTACATACATACATACTAAGAAATTGTAATAAATTCATTTTTTCTCATTAGTCTTACAAGTACAAGTCTTTGATTTGCTTTGCAAATATTATTGCCTCAATTGTTTTTAAATCATATTAGTTCGCCTTATTATTTTTTATTTAATGAAGTTCAGAAAAAATATGTTTCGCAGTAGCGGAACTGTGAAGTAAGCTTAATATTTTTTTTTGGAAATTGTACAACATTTCTCTTTTTGTGGATTTTGAAAAGATTTAACAAGGTCCCAAATTAATTCAATGTCGTCAATATATTTTAAGTTTTGTTGTAACTGTAACTTTCTAAACTCAGTGCATATTTTTTTCTTTTTTATTCGGGATCATACAAATTCGGGAAATTATTTGATAGTGGCAAGATACAATTGCTTTCAGAAACAATTTTTCCAGGATCTAGAAGCACAATATTTTTTAATTTTTCATTAGTAATATCGAACCTCTTTTTAATCTGACATAGTTCTGTATAAAATAATTTCACTTTTGTTTTTATACATTTTTTTTTCATCAATAGATAGACCTACTTCGCCATCTGCTGCCCGGACGGCGAGTAACTAAGTACGTTCCCTCTAAAATACTATTTCGAAAAGCGTCGAGCTAAGAACGTCTCAATGTAAAAGCAGACTATAGAATTCACATACAAATGGTTCGAAAGAGAACTTTTCAATATTTTTTAACGAAAAAAAACAAAAAAAATTTTTACGGGAAAAGTGTAACCAAACGGAAAAAAAAGTAACATTGTAACAAAACTATAAAATAATTGAAAAGTGTAACACTTTTGTTACACTTGTATCATTGTGGCAACGCTGAAACAAACAACAGATTTACCAAAAAATATGACGCTAACGCTAGAACACCGGGCTATTTTCTTCCATAAGAAAGCATGTATTGAACAGAGAGGTGCCTCTCTCTGTTCAAAGCATGCTTTCTTATGGAAGAAAATAAGACGATGTTCTAAGTTCTACCGTCATATTTTTTGGTAAAAGAAAAAAGAGGAGAGAACACAAATTTGTTCTATCCAGCAACAAGTTTTATAAGACGTAATATTTGGGGTTACCTTGTATGTTGCTAAAGTTTTGTGTTTGTTTATGGAGTGAATTGAAGAGCCAACATGTGTGTAGAATAAAACGGAAAGCAGGGTGGTAGTTGTTAAAATAATGTTGGCAGCGAGTTCATGTGTATGATTAAGTTTGATTCATGTTGCCAGAAGTCTAAGATGTTTCGGATGTGAATTTCAAAAGGTAAGTCGGAAATAATCGACTTATATGGACGCTTCGCCACTGGTACCCACTGAACTAAACGAAAAAGTCGGTCTTATTTTAGTCTCCCAATCTTATGCTGTGTTCTTAATTTTCATTCTTGAAAGCAGTTTAAAATTCTGGTCGTAAACAATCACACTTCTTCCCACACTTCTACTTTTAAATAAACAATAAAATTAAATCCATCGCAGCTAACCATTATTTTAAGTCTAGAAGAAAAATTGTTATGTGTTACTATTCTTAAAACTCCCATTAAGATGCACACACTTCCGGCCGCTATACAACCATGAGGGTCCTAAATGGGCTCACAATTATGTTAAGCCATTACAAAAACCGAAAGTTAATTTTGGCGATTAGCTTACATCTTCCGCTGCTTGGTATTGTTTTTCAAAGTCGAAGCAATTTAAGTAAATTTTTAACGATTTTTCGAAAGCGAAGATGCTGGTCACCCACGATGAAAAAAAAAAAACAAACCTCTTTCCATGAGAAGAAGCCTCACCGAATGTGAGCCTTCGATGAAAACAATATTTTTCCGTTTTAAGAGTTAAACGGTGAATCTTGTTAAAAAACGTGTATGCGGGCGTATAAAACCGCGCTGTGAAATTGTTTTTGATTAACTTTGATTAATCTCTTGTCGGATTTCTTTTCGGATTGGCTGAATGAGAGAGGGGTGCGTGGAATATGTGCACTATGTGGGCAGACGGACATGGTGTTAACTCTTTTCACTCTACGTTTAACATTGTATGAAATGAACTCTGGAATTGAACATCGATTTCGTGTATGATTGATGTGCCGCGTTAATTCTGGAAGTACATGGAATTTAAATTATCCTCTCTTATTTTGGAATCATGTATTTAACTGTTTCGCCGATTTGTTTCACTTGAGAACATTGAGTCGTCCGGATGTTGTAGGTTGTTACCGATGATTGAAGATGACTCTGGAATTGGAAACATACTTGTATACATCTGTTTGTAAGGCCCACTGGTGAATGAGCGGCGGTTGTCAAACTCGGAGATTGATTGTAGCTAGGATAATGTTTTTGGTAGTGTTTCGGAAGAGTTAACATCCAGAGAGGAAATGACTTGCCAGTAAAAAGAGCCACCAGTATTTCTATAAAAATTCACTTAAAACTGAAGGAATATACACAAAAACTGTACAAGTATCCCCTAGCTTTGCTTGGCACATCCGAGGTAGAAGGGAATCAAGGTACCACAAAAAGCAAGTGGCTTCTATCACCTCTCAAATTTCAATGCTATTGAAGTGCAACTTTCTCGAGAGTGTGTGATAAAAAACCTTCGACAAACGCAAAGTCATATCGCTAGGTTTCCTATCTTCCAGTAAAACTAAACTGATTGATTTTATCTGATATTAATTTCCTTCTCCTTACTACCAGCAGCTGCTCGTTTCTCTTAAGGCTTTTTACTTATCATTATCATTCATGAAACCGTAACGCATCTGCTAGGCCCAAGCCAATTTGATGGTAATTTGCGCCTAGGTAAGCCCATAGATCGAATCCTTTTCTAAATACGTTTTTGCTTTTGTTCCCATGGTCTTCCCATTCTTTGCTGGTTTTCCCAGAGCACCTTACAATAAAGATCCTTGGCTTGTACCTGCCTAATGTCCGGTTGGGAAATTCAATTTCCTGCTTGACACAATAGCACCGCGTTGGACAGTTAAACCTTTTGCCTCCCTGTCGCGTTATTGTTGCCATAGAACACCTATTGGGCCTTTCACACATAAGTTACGTCCTGCATCCGGTCGTAAAATAGTCCCCAAAATAGGTACCTACATACATACCTACAATAAGAAAAAACTAACTTTATTCCGAACGATTTGTCAACAACTGTCGGAATTTAACGATTCTGACAGATGCGCTGCCAATTGTTCAATGCAATAAAAGTCCTATGCGATGAAAGAACGAATCTGTTCCAGTTTCTGGTTGACAGTTAAACGATTGCAAAAACTGAAATGCCCACGAAGATGCGTTGATTTCTCTTGGCTGCACTAAAATCTTGTCTCTAATGTCAGGCAATTAGAGCGATGCGATGCTTTGCGACCGACCTACACTACACAGTGACGTGTACGTGGGAAGAGGTAAAATTTCACACAGTGGTGTTGTAATTTCCTTGCGCAAAATTCTCTATCCATGAAAAAAAAACTCTATTCTGTGTGTGGTACTGTGTACTGGAAAATCCCCGGTGAAAAAGGACACAACTCATCAGAAGAAGTGCAAATAAGTGCATACAATCCTGGGAATATTCATTCACACTCATTCGTACTTCCATCCTTCAGTTTTTTGTCTACTCTTTTCTGCTTCGTCCTTTCTCTCTGTTAAACTGTGAAACTCCAATGCAATGTGTGAAAGTTAAACAATGGTGTTTGTCCAGTGTGTTGGATTCGTGTCTTCCTAATTTGTATTTGTGGTTCTGTTTAAAGTTTTAATTGATATCAATCTGTTTACCAGGAGGATTCAACCTTTTTACAATTATTTTGGTGAATAAAAAAAAGGATGCCATTGATGTCGGGATTAGGGACTTTGAAGACAAACTGTGTGTTTATTGTTTGGCTTTGCCAGCAATTGTAATAAAATTTCACAAGTGATGTCAAATGCATTCGTTTGGATAAGAACATCAAACAGACACACATGAGAACATCTGCCCGAGCGAGGAGGACTAATCTGTTTGATTGATATTTTGTTTGTCCATATGACAAGCTCCCTTTGTCGCATGCAGAATAAGCAAACACTGGTTACCAGCATAATACCTACCTATGGATGTCCCGATCCCGAAAACTGACAGGGTTTTATGATTGGTAATTGCAATGGCAAATTGTGATTAGGATCTAAGGATCCCGTTTTGTTTACATTGATTGATCCTTTTTCGGTGTTTCCTTAAGCCAGGTGTGTCGGTCTTTTGGGATGCTTATAGAGAGGACGAAAAGGTAAAATCGTTTAAGATGAATGATACCCAATAATTGTTGTTGATAATTATTGTTATTGGACAACAAGAAATTTTGAGCTCAAAGCGACCGGGCTTTTGTCGTCAAGAAAAGTTGAAACATTTTGTAGGCTGAAAAGAAGCTGGAATTCGTTATAAGGCTTATCCCATTCCAGGCTGTCTCCTTAGAAAAAAAGAGCCTAATTACGAATGTGTACCTACCAGCGGAAGTATAGAACTGCTCTGAACGACATGTCGTCGGAGATGTCAAAATCCCTTTACATGGCAAGTTTCAACTCTTTTAGCATGATCGGGAGAAAACGATAGATTGACATCAGATAGAGAAAATATATAGGACTTATACAACCTAGTATCTGTAAGAGATATAAAGATCAAATGGAAAGTTACTTTTGCTCAGACAATGAATACTCATTTCTGCTACACAGCGCTGAAGGATGAAAATTTTCTAACGTGGAGGGGAAACCCTTTCTTCTTTCGAAAGAAAAATGTTCCGAGCGATGTTGAGTTCCGTTTTGTAAAGACAGTGTGTGCAGAAGAAGAGTTAACAACGAACTGTATAAGCTATGCCGCAACAGGAGCATTGCTTGGAGAGTATGATCGCAAAACTACGATGGCTGTGGCATGTAGAGCGGTTGGCTACCAACGATCTGACTCGACGAGCTTTCGAAGGCTCTCTAAGATACAGATATGAAAGATGTTATTTGAGTGATAAGAAAGCTAGAATTATTTCTTTGTTTTCTTTCAGCAAATCAATTTTAATCTTAGTGCGGAATCGACAAAAAACTTAGTGAGGCTTTCGATCGTTTGGTCTTTTATAGGGAGTATTGCAACTGTTGCAATATATGTTTCAACATTATTTGATTATTCTTATCTTTTTTGTGTAGTCCTCGCTCAGAGATCTCTAAACCGTGAACTAAGTGATAAAATTTTAGGAAACGATTTAAAACAAATAGTTTAAATTTTCACAGGGATAATAAATCCACTGGTCCAGATGCAATCCCTGCCATTATTCTGAAAAGGTGTTCTTCCATGCTGACAAAACCACTGCTCTTCCCGAGTTGATAGAAAATTGCATTTGTTCAGTCCGTCCGTAAAAAAGGCGAATCTTCTTCCGTTAATAGTGCTTCTTCTATAAGTAAAAAATCACAAAATATTTTTTCTGGCCGGAGTTTTTTCTAAAACAGAAAAATGACGTAACCCATTTGAAAGCTTTCTTTTTAAAAAGCCGGAGCTGTGTGGTGATTTCGTAATTTAACGATTAGGTTTCTTACAACTTATAGAGTTGTCAAGGAAACCTGGTTAAAGTTCAACGAAAGAACCTATTATTTCTTAATTTACAGGTCTAAGTCATATTCTTACCATAAAAATTAAAAAATTGACGAAATATAAGTGATGTAACCGTGGCGTGATGGTTAGCATATCCGCCTGTTAACCCAGAGGTTCGTGGCTCGAACCGCAACAGAGACAAAAATGTTTTCCACCGGTATCGTCATTTGCTAGGAATCGGCAAGTCCTCCGATAATAAATTTATTGCCATGGAAAACATTTTCTCAATAAGCTTCGTTCGTTCGGAATCGGCAGAAAATTGAAGGTACCTTCACGATGCATGGTTGTGAGAAATGTGCTAGGGACTGGAGCTCCTCGCTTTGTTGCACCACCCTATTTATTTACTCTATTTTTTTTTTTTTTAATTCGTCTCTTCTTAAAACAAATTAAATTTAAACTCATTTTTAATACTAAGCAAGGTTTTAAAACACAAAGAATCGCTTTAAGTTAATAAAAATAGTTTATCGCGCAAAACGACTACTTCCTTGCCTCAAGTTCACTCACTCATTTATACGAAGAGCCAATCGTGCCTCGATGTTTTGAGTCACGTTTTTCTAGTCCTCAAGGCTGATATTCTCCTCCGTTGTCGAATCCTAACGAAACGTTTCACTCACACAGTTTTCCAAACGCACTGAACTAAGTAGTTGGGGGTATGTTCCAGCAAGACTTATTCAGTTCTTGAGTATCACTCCTCCAATAAAATTTGAAAGCTTCCAAAAGTTGAAAATATTACTTCTGGGCATTTAGCCAGTTACTTTCGAAAGATTAAGGATAAATTTCCTTTTTTTTAACTATCGAAACTCGAAAAGGAGAGGAAAAGCAGCCAAAACCGAAATAAATTACTCTACTCTTTTCGATTTAAAGGAAAAAGGAAGACGTTGCATTCTTATGATTCTGTTTTACAAAAATGGAAATGAAATTTTTTGTGTACATTTGCAGCACTACGCTGCACAGTGCAGTGTATGTATTTCGTGACAAGGTAGGTATGGCATTCACACAGGCCATTATTGAAATTTCATCAACTTGTATGTGGTTTTTGTGGGATTCTTCATTGTGAGGTGTGTGTAAGGATGTGTGTGAATGACGTAGTATACAAATGGTATGTATGAATGAAGATATGTGTAAAAGCTTATATGTTTGTGAATTATGATGATTGTGAATGTTTATGCAGATCATTTACTTTCTGTAAACGGTGTGCGAGTCTCCAGAGGCTTCTAACTCGACAGTTATCGACATTCGACACACCAAACGCCGACATCAATTCAGATCGTCCTTAGCGGACGACGCAGACCTTATGTTATCAATTGCTTAAAGCTATTTTTCGATCACATACCAATTGCGTCTTGACCTGAGATTTTAAATATATATTTTAAGACCACAAAAACAACAATAAATAAGTTTTAAAGCAAAAAACAAACAAAAAGCATACCTAGTAAGCAAGAGCTTATCTCTTTTGATGTCAATGGGAGCGTATCGGAATCCCGCTTTTTAAAATCCCGTTTTTTAAAATCCCGACAAAAAAAAGTTTATAATCCCGTCTTCTTAAATACCGTTTTGTTAAAATCCCGTTCGTGACAATCCTGTTTAATCAAAATCCCGTTTATCAAAAGCCCGTCTTTTAAAATCCCGTTTAATCCCGCTTAGCCCGTTTTATATTTATATTTTATATTTCAATATTGTTCATTTAAACACTACATATCAGTTCTCAAATGTTGAAAGTTTTGTTGTCTGAACATTTTTTTTATT
The DNA here is from genome assembly GCA_949752695.1 of Melanostoma scalare. Classification (NCBI taxonomy): domain Eukaryota; kingdom Metazoa; phylum Arthropoda; class Insecta; order Diptera; family Syrphidae; genus Melanostoma; species Melanostoma scalare. Next base: position 4,211,804 of record OX456985.1, read on the forward strand.
AATACCATTATACAGAGAAACTGGGACAGATCTTTTAATATTTTTGTCGTATAGCTCACAATATTCAACTGTATTCATTTTTTGTTATTTTTTGTTGTAATCTTTTTTGGAATTACATTTTTGTTATGTATTATGTTCTTTTCTTTTGAAACAATAATAATGTTTGCAATAAAATTATCTAGACCAAATATTCTTCTTCTTTTTTATATTTAATCCCGCTTTTGTATTCAACACCAGGTGTTTTATTTTAAAAATCGCGCGATTTTTAAAATAAAACACCTGGTGTTGAATACAAAAGCGGGCTTATAAGAACGGGATTTTAATTAACGGGATTTTAATAAACGGGATTTTAAAAACGGGGTTTTAAAAAAGCGGGATAATACAAAACGGGCTTAAGAAAAACGGGATTTTAAATGCGGGAAAATAAAAAACAGGATTATAAAAAACGGGATATCGAACCCAACCCGATGTCAATACTCAACTGAGTTGTTTTTATTAAAACAAAGCCTAACTTAACATAGATCACATTTACAATAATCATACAATGCTAATTTAAATAAGTAAATAGAACATAAAATATAGTTGTACAGCACCGAAGCACGGCCACATTGTTAAATGCAGGTATGTGATTAAGAGGCATTCATAGATAAAGTAAAGTGTAAGTCACGCAATAAGTTGTTGTACTCCAAATGGAGAGCTTTTGGTCCACGATCTTACTGCACCCTCGCAATATGGGCATGGAATTAAAAATTCCTTACTAAGGGATACAATTGTAACATCCTAATGTCAAAAGTACAAATCAAAGTCTTAATATAATTTGCAGGTATCCTGTTTTTCGAAAGAAAGAAAAACGTCTTTTGCACCATTTTGCTATGTACCAAGAGCATACAAACCATGAAAATAACAAACTGAGACTAAGCTTATCTACTTAGAAATGAAGATGTTAGGCTACTTAAACCATTAATTGAATTCTGTGTCCTGTTTTAGTAGCTAGCATAGATTCGTACTGGTGAAATGGAAACTGTCGACGAGTTCTCCTCGAGAAGAAGGGAACTCAGCCATTTTCGCCCCTAATTCTTCTGAAAAAAGGTTTAAATTGACATTTCTAACATCAAATGCATATCAAATAATCAAAATCACAATTTAAGGAGTTTCGATATGCTCAAGAAATTGAAGAAAAAAAGAAGAACCACCTCTCCGGAATATTTACCTAAGATGATGTCCATTCGACGTTCCTCGGAGTGCCATTGGTTACAAAACCATTCGATCAACGATTGACTTATGCCCGTATCATCAGTCATGCCATCTTTAATCCTACAAAGGCAGTACTGCTGTTGCTTTTTTCTTTCTTCAGTTTATTAGAATCAAACGACCACTTGATCCCGCTTCCACAAAACAAATACTGCAAATGGCTTTTAATTTCATTTCGAATCCCCTTGGGCCAGCCGTGAGTTACCTCCAATGATGCACCCAACTCATTAAGCTATACACAGTCGACGTAAGCCTTGTTAGCTATATTGCTGCTGCTGTAGCTGCTGCTGCTGCTTAACCCCCCATTTTTGAGCTCCCGCAATCAAATAAATCACGAGATAAGCAACTCAAATGGACGATCAACACTGAAAACTGAATGCCTTCGAAATTGTTACTGGCAGTAGTTAAGCCGAAGAGCCCTCCTCGCGTCAGCCGCACCATACCTTCAAACACACAATGGAACTCAATTCGTGATTGACATGAACTCATGAAACCTTGCTGCTACATCAGAGCGATCAGAGTAGAGGGCTTATTTTAACTTCATTGCGCAGCGCCAGTTGATTTGCAATGTTACCTACCATGAGAGACGAGCTCCACCACATACCCAATCCCCAATATAAGCCGAACGGTCTACGAGTCCAGATTTATCTGGGCATTTATTGTGATTGATGTGATGGATTCTCAACTTTATTTCATTATTCCTGCCTTCAATTATAGTTAATTATTATTTAAAGTTAATTATTGGTTCGGCATTGTTTAATCGCGCTATGCATGCGGGAGTCGGAGGAGGCGGAGAGGGGCTTTGCCAGAGTGTAGCGCTATTCCCATAAATTTGGCTTAATCTGTGCAACTGCTATCCACAGATGAGCACGGTTCGAGACTTGGTTGGCTTGCAACAACAATCATGATGCCATCTCATGTAGCTAACTTCAAAGGAGGTTTCTTTATCATAGCGTGTTGATGTTGTTGAGTTGAGCCACACTGCAAGTTGATTAAATAATACCTCAGCTTTTGCAGAGATTAGTCTCAATCTTATCGATTCCTTAGAAAATCGGATCAAACGAATTGCAAGTACGCGATGAAGTTTTTGATGGCAACTAAAGCAAATAAGAGGAATTTTTTGCTATTCGAATTATGTAGTTAATTTGAGAAAAACTAGGTTTTTATAATCAAAAGTATTCGATTGCTTTATTTTTTTTTCTTCTTCAAGTTTACTCGACCCCATACTCCTAATTAAAGGCTGAGGTCAATTGAAACATCAAAATTCAATAAAAAGATCGAGATCACCGGCTTTGCTCAAGTCTAGGTGTTCATTATACATCCAATTGCGCTTTGATGGACCACACAACGACACTAATCATCCTTAAAGTCGACGAATGAAATCACGAAGGTGTCAATCTCAACACATTTCAAACTCTTTCAGTTTATTTTTGTTTAATTACCAACAGCAAATAGTCAATCGAATATGAAGGTATGTAGTTGCCTACATCCTGCTCATATCACAGAAACCGAGGACTCTCACGTTCCGTTCCCAGCTTTTCCTTTGTTTGGTCACCTTTTTCCCGCGTCAATCAACTCCATCGTTCTTGAGTCCATTGCATCATAATCCGCAGGGACATGTCTCGATCTCTTCACCTTCAATTAACCTCGAGTGTATTTATGTACCTACCCATATTTTTTTAGGATCTGCTCAAAGGACCGCGCTGTGTTGTGTGTGAAGGTATACTTCTTACATTTTGGCCATATAGTCACGTGCGTCTTATTCAAAAATGTACTTTTACGAGTTACGACAAACACAAGGTTCATGAAAACACAAACATTTCAAATATAAATAAGAGTTTTGCGCAGCAATAAGAAAATACAAAAAAAGGAGCATAATTACACAATAAATATCACTTAAGCGCTACAAACGTATGTTAACGGAAAAAGGATCAACTCGCGCGTGTCCACAATCACACGCCATTATACACCAGCCCTGGTATACAACTTGACACGAAGCGAATATCATAAAAATAATTTATGTGAAGCAAACGTGAAATCCTTAGAAAAGGATATTGTGGCACACATTTATAAACAGTAAGGATCTTACGAGTTCAAAAACGTATATAGAGTAGTAGATGCGGGTCAGAGGGACCTGTGCACAAATATAAAAAAAAGAAAAGCAAAAGATACAGGATACCCCATTACGTTGCAGTTAAATAAATTTTAAAGTGAAAAACACGAAAACCCCAGCAATAAAAATGCCAGTAATTGTTCTGGTTATGTCCTCTCGGCTTATCTTATCAGAGGGTTGCTCTGCATGAAGTCCATTTGCAACTGTTGCTGGTTTTTGGACGTTTGTTTTGTGGGTTATAGGCAAACGATAAGGACAGAGCAGAAATGATTTTGTATTTCTCTTTTTCTTTCAATAGCAGGTGCAGTGAAATACCGGAGCCATGTTTGCACGTGTGACATGTCTACCGCAGCAGGAGACACTAAGTTAATTACAGATACTGAGATGGTACCTATGCCTACCTTTCAAATCACAGCATCAAACATACAGCATCAGATTAAAACGCAGGCCTTGTGTCTCGTTTGTCTTTTGCTGTTTTTAGTTCGTAGCTGGGAAACAGCAAGTGACAGTGCTTTAGTGGCAACCTGAGGTCAATCTGCTGTACAAGCTCGCACCAAAGGTGAATTTCACCGGCTCGAGTGTTGATAATATCAGGGGCAAGTGAGTTGAAGACTTTAAGGAATTCATTTTGATCACATATTCGTGCTGGTGTGCATCATTCTCTTTAGCCTTGAGTAAGAAACTCTATCATCGTGGTGGGGATAAGAGGCCTTACATTTATTAGAGACATTGACCATTTCTCACACGAACTGCCCTTCAAAAAGAGCTCCGAATAAGTTATTTCGGTTCCAACGATCCTTAGCCATCGATCAAGTCCAGATTTGGATTACAAGTTGTAGAACCTACAAATTGGCTCTTTTCATCAACAGAAAGCAGTACAATGGTGAGATTCACATATGGCAAACCATAATTTATTAAGGAAAATGTTTTAAAAATTTGAATTTTCAATAAAGTCCCATGCGCGCATACTGCCAAGTTGCTGTCGTGCGAAATCGTGTTATTCAAAATTGCATAAGTTGCTAATAATCGGACAGTGCAATCAAAGATAGTTTGCCTAGTCATTACTGTCCAGCTCAGCCAACGTGGATGGCTTGCTGCTTTGAGATGACAAATCGTATTTTTTACCACAGGCATGAGCTTTCAGTGGGAGTGTTTTTTGTCGTGGTGGTATTAGCGGTGTTTCTAGGTTAGGCTCAAAAGACTGGGTAGTTTTAAATGATGGGGCTTTATTAGGTTCATGTTGGGGGTCATGGATTGGAAGGTGAATTCAATTGAGGAGTGTTTTGGCAAATAAATAAGTGAGAGTTAATATACAGGGTGTTTTGCATAAGATGCGACAAAAGCTCAGAGCGCAAGACAAGGAATAATTCACAAAGGATAGGAGAGAGCTACCTCCCTACATTAAGGATCAATTGGCAATTTTTTAAAAAGTTAACTTAATTTTCTAAGAACATTTTTAAAACAATTAAACTAACCATATACTTTAATGTCTTTTAAAAGCTAATAGCTTGTTTTTCGATTAAAAGTTTAGCTCAAGTTAATTTTTTGTAGGTATAGTTTTGGAGTAATAAAGTCTCAAACTCAAAATTAAAAAAAAAAATCTAATTTTTTTACTTTAAATAAAATTTTTACAAGGTTTTGCCTCATTAAAGTTAAATAAAATTTTTTTTGAAAGCAGTCTATTCTGTTATTAATTCAGAGTCGAATACAAAAAACCGAACATAAAAATTTTGGGAAATATGTATATGGTCCTCCCAAGACCCAAGGTCCATTAGATTACTCTCGAGTGTTAATGAATCTGAAGAAAATGTGATCTTTGTTGTAAAAATAAAAGAGTTCTCATTTTACTTATCATTGCGAAGCAAAAGCCGCTTTATAGCTTCTGGTGGTGAATAGGGGTGCTTTCATTATTGCACGGTTGCTCTGTTTACATGTGATCATTTGCAATCAGACTAACGTCATTCAAAATATTTGCGCATGCATTGTAACGAAGTTACAAATATACACCCTACCACCAGCCAATATGCATACCATGGTTTTCATCTGATATTTTTCATTCGCGCCATAGAGCTCACACTCACTGATTGCAGAAAACTTTATAAGGCACCCTGGAAAAATACGAGAAGCCAGAAGCCAGCCCGTGTTGAAAAGTACCAATCTCGTGTACAGGCTACTTCCACTAGAGGAAAACCAGGGGTACGTAGTGTATCCAGAGATTCCCAATTTTACGCAAGGTCTCCTTGGAGTTCCTAGCATAAGTCCCCCCACTAGCCTCTTAAGGACTTTTGGGTTTTATTTTGCCGGCTATAAGCCGTTGATGCCAGGATTATTCCTGTTGATGCCAGGATTCTTCCTGTTGATGCCAGCGTTTGACTGTTGATGCCAGTATCTTTACTGTTGATGCCAGGGCTTTTCCTGTTGATGCCAGCGTTTGACTGTTGATGCCAGTATTTTTACTGTTGATGCCAGGATTTTTCCTGTTGATGTCAGGACTTTTCCTGTTGATGCCAGCGTTTGACTGTTGATGCCAGTATTTTTACTGTTGATGCCAGGATTATTCCTGTTGATGCTAGGATTCTTCCTGTTGATGCCAGCGTTTGACTGTTGATGCCAGTATTTTTTACTGTTGATGCCAGGATTATTCCTGTTGATGCCAGGATTCTTCCTGTTGATGCCAGCGTTTGACTGTTGATGCCAGTATCTTTACTGCTGATGACAGGATTATTCCTGTTGATGCCAGGATTTTTCCTGTTGATGCCAGCGTTTGACTGTTGATGCCATAACCGAAGTTTTAAGTGTTTTCTTTGGTCGACCCCGGACCCGACGAGCATACCCCAGCTCTAGAGAAAAAAGCACATCACAGCATTTATGAACACTTTTTCGGATTTGCGTCATCTGTCAAAGAATTGAAAGAATTTTTCTGTGTACACAGTTCCATAAAATACTTTTCTTTCTTTTTCCATCTAAAAAACAGTTTATTTATTTAATTCAGTACTTTTTTGTTAATATCTCACTTGGAGCCTGAAGAGTTTTCATCCATTTTTTGTTACTTTTACTTTGTTTTGTATTTTTTCCACGGTAATTAATAGTCTTCTTGAAATCTGACATTTGAATTGAATAAAGAAATAAAAATAGTTGTGTTTTGTACTGTCTGTCTCTTTCTCTGAAGATGAAAACCGAAAAGCAGACGAACTAAAGCATTTGCACATTTGCGCTGCAAATATTTGCGTTTTAATGAAACTATTACATTTGTCATTTGCATTTATGAAAGTTATGCATTGGTCAGACTAACGCAACTATGCAATTATGAAAGCACCCTAGGTTTGAACCATAAGCTCATTTTTTCAGATTACCGTCGTTAACCTTAACGATCTGAAAAAGTTGAGTTACATAATACCAAAAAAGCTCCAACAGAAAGGAAATAGTTGAGGTACTTGAGCCAAAATAGTTCCAAATAGACCTCGTTTGACAAACCAAATGATTCGGGACGCTTAACTATTTATGCAACTCCCAACCGCTGGTGAGGGGCTGAAAGTTTCTTTGCACTTTTCATGGTGAGCTTTGTAATAGGCCGAGGTTGAGAAAATCAAAAAAAAAAACTATTTTTATTTCCCGTGGTCATGGACTGGCATGCTTGTATGGGCTCGGCTCGAGCTCGCCGGACGGTGTGGGATCTTGTCCACAACCACTAGGGATTCTGCCTATCAACAAAAAAAATCATGCCTTTATTGTCGATCCAAACCATGAATACGAACATAAAAAAAAACAATTAATTTAAAAACGGACGGACATTACCACCAGAGGGCGTCGAGGTCTTATCGACGGTGCCTATATCCCACCCTACCTTGAGAGGCATCGGCAGATTTTCACCTCTCCCTTTTACCTTCGCTTACCTCTGCAATTGCTCAGTTCATCATATCATCACCGAAAACGTCACCTTTCACATCCCCTGAAATGGAAAAATCAGCACATATTCAAGCTATACGCTTGAGAAAAAAACATAATTTCAACCATGACGGCATACAAACATATTACACTTTATTGTACTCGTACTGTAAATTTAGTTTCAACAAGTAACATTGGAATATTTTAATTTTGTTTTAAACAAGTAGTACACTATATTTTAAGTATCATTATTTAGTTTTGAACAAGTAATACTCTTTATTTAAGTATCAAACAAGTAGGTTACTATATTTTAATAATTTAATTTTCAACAAGTAGCTTACTATATTTTAATAATTTAATTTTCAACAAGTAGCTTACTATGATTTAAGTTTTATAAATTTCGTTTGAATCAGTAGCATACTATGTTTTAAGTATCATTAATTTAAGTTTTGAACCAGTAGCATACTATATATTAAATATTATAAATTTAGTTTTAAACAAGTGAAGTATAACGTATTATAGAATTTAAGTAGAGAATAAGACAAATTCAAGTAATTGGGACCAGGATTTAATGCTTGGGCCTTACCCAGCTTCTGCCCTTCCACTATACACTCTTAGTGTCTCTGAATTATAATTGTCCAATTTTATCCTACCTCAATTGAGCTCAATGGGGGGCTATGGATACAGACACGCGCAAAAACGCTTGTTCCAGGTTAAGAATAATCGGGGAGAAACCAGATACTTACGCCTCTATCTCTATTACGATTGGTCGATAGCAATTACTACGAATTTTTACAAGTGACTCTAGATTCAAATTCCAACAAGTAATAAATATGCTTTATAAAGATTTTAATTTAGTTTCAAACAAGTAATAGGTATGCTTTATAAAGATTTTAATTTAGTTTCAAACAAGTAATAGGTATGCTTTATAAAGGTTTTAATTTAGTTTCAAACAAGTAATAGGTATGCTTTATAAAGGTTTTAATTTAGTTTCAAACAAGTACCAAATCTATAAATGTATCTGCATTTAATTCCAAACAATTATCACGTCTAGGCTGATGTCAAAAAAAAACTTGATTGGAGATTTCTTGAAACGAATCTTGATTGAAGTTCTCGGGATTCAATTAAAAAAAGAGAGAGGCGATCACGACTTCCGTAGGACGGTCGGTGATCGCCGAGGTCGAGGTTTCTATGGTGTAAAAAAGAGGAAAACATGAAGGAACTTGACAAAACTATAAGATGTACAAAAACTACACATATAGAACACGAAACCACTCACCGACTTATTTATCACTCTTACTTAAAAAACGCCCACTTTTGTACTTTTTGGGGGCTTTATCCTCCCTTTGGGCTTTTGGGGAACACTTCGGGTGTTGATGATTTTTTTGTTTCTTTGTTGCGTCGAACACTCGCACAGTTTCTGTACATCGGAATTGTGAATCAATCTTCGTTTGGAGCACTGAATTCCTATGGCAATAATTTTACCTATATATATCATATGGCTACCACGAATTAACACCCCTTTTTTTTTTGTTGATTTTGCAATAAAAAAAACTTGTTCACACTTATATTTTAAACCCGAAAGACTTTTTGCGTCTTGCTTATGCAAGAGAAAAAAAAAATTTAGTGTTGCTCTCTGCAACGTATAATTGTTTCGTCTGTGTCCAATCCCAATGGCGTTTGTATTCCGACTGTTGAATGTCGATGCCAAGTGTGTTGCTACGTCAACTATCACCGTCATGGGTTCGGTTTTTTTGATTTCTGTTAACGTACCTCGTTCGACTGCGCTACCACCAATCAAAAACGTCCACGTCGATTATATTGTCCAATTTTCCATCCTTTTCTGTTCTTGGACGCACTCCCTCAAACTTGGCATCTCTCTGCCGACCACTACGACCCCCGACGAGAGTCCGCTCGAGAATTCGACATTCGAACTCGACTAAACGTCAAAAAAAATAGTCGAACTCCAGTAGTCTGTTCTTTTTTTCTTGGATGTTACGCGATGTAACATCCGGTAACATTATGTCGTTCCTAAATGCAAAAAAGTTACGCGATGTAACATCGATGTCGTTCCTAAATGCAATCATGATTTTGTAACAAAGTCAAACATACACAACAACAACGATGATTTTGACACTACAACATCGCGTAACATCGAAGTCATTTAGGAACGCGGTTCAGCCCTCGAAGTGTCAAATGCTGATGACAGCAAAAATATAAACAAAAAAAAAATGAAAAGAATGAATGAGGTCCAATTCCAGAAGAACCTTCGACCAGAGGAAGCAACTTCAATGTGCCAATTGAAAGTGTCCTTATCTTGCTAGTAGCAACTGAGTGTTGTGCAATCGTGAAGTGGAATTTTCCCACATACGACCCAGTCTTTTTCCTTCCGAAACGAAGAAAGACACATTCAGTCAGCTGCTAACTCGACCCAAATACGCTATATATCGCCTCAGTAGAACCGAAGAGCACATCTATCATGTGATTGCAGTGCTGCAGAGACTTGGCTACGATCGAACTACTTTCGAAGGTGATTGGAATCTGCTGTAGGCGCATGACTATCCCCAAAGAATCTCCAGCCGTACAAGAAGGCGGGTAAATCACTTTCCTGGCAGTGGGTTTATCACAAAAAGGTTGACCTATCTACGATTCCACTACTGTTTCTACCAAAAGCCTTCAAAATTCCGACGGAGAAGGGTGAATTCCTGAAGCACATCACTAACTATCCTCAGACACTCTTCGTGGAGAAGCACAATGAACACAGGTTCATTGAAATCAAATCACCACACGAGATTGATTTGGATCGATCAATTGCAGTGAGAATTGACCACAACAAAGAAGGTAAAGTGTTTTTATTTCCACGAACCATTGTCGCTAACTTCTCCCCTTCTTCCCAGGAGTCCATAACAAAACACTGGACTAGGTGGAGGACTTTACGTCAACGAGGACAGTGAAAAGGACGGCTATTTGTTTTCAACGAGTTTCATCGTATCCGATTCCTAGTATGTAACACCCTTATGTACCTACTTGTTTTAAATACATAGTTTTTTTGTGCCTTCGTAATCGAAGGGAATCGAAGTTTTTTTTTTTTTTCTCATTTTGTGAAATGGCAAGTGCACATGTGGGGAAGAACCCTCGAAAGCCGGGCTAATGACTTGCGGTCACAGCAACTTATTCGTGGCTAATAACTAGGCGACGTATAAAGAAAAGTGGAATTATGGATAGGTTAGCCAAAAGAAAAATATCGAGTCTACGAAACTTTGTCAACTTTGATGCTATTGGAGATTGCAAGACATGGTCAATGGGTACATCACCACCAGACAATCACTAGCATCAATATTGAGAGAGCTTCGTAGTATGTATACTAACTAAGGTGACTAGCACCTCTCGAACCGGTAGCAACTAATTGTAGTCGGTTGTTTTTTTTTTTTGGCTGCCTCTTGGGGACTGTTGAATTACGATTCAGCTTCCCTAATGATTTTGGCTGGAAAGGCGTTTTAGCCGCCAAAGCAGACTGCTTTGTCGATGGCACTGCCGAGATCTTTGTTCCGGTGCTTTTGGCTTCATCCACCTTCTTCCTTATACTTGCTATACGACTGCTTATTTGATTTATTTTTGTTTCCGTGGTCAAATTAGAATTGTTGCGTGATGGTGGGGTTGTCGATGGAAGGTTTGCTTGTAGCGATTGCATCGACGGCGTAACACGAATTGTCGCGTTGCTGTTCGAACGTTGTTGTGCCGTTGGTACACTAGGCGATTTACGCACGCCTGTTAGGCTTTTGCGTTTGTTATCGATGCCTGCTGAAGCTGCTGTGCTGGGTCGGGCGGGCATAGATACTTGTCTCGGAAGCTTCCCAACAACTAAGGGAGCAACTTTTGACAAGGGCGGCTTCAACTTTGTAGCAATCGCCTTTTTCAAAGGTAGCTTAGAAGCACGTGAGGGTGAAACCACAACATCTACAACAGGTACTGGTACATCAGTGATTGTTGGTTCGTCTTGAACAAAAGTTCCCTGGCGTTCAAGTGATGGTGGAGGCGCTAGTTCCGCAACCACATCAGCTTGATTTGCTTTCTTATTCAAAAATGTATTTGAGCCTAAACTCAATTTGGATGGCGCATCTGATTTCTTCAGAACAGTAACACAAGTAGTGCTTGGCGGCTTTAAATTCTTTTGCTTGATGCTGGTCACGGGCAGTTTCTTCAATTGTGACGTCTTATTGACTGCGATGTTTGTGATATTGCTAATCTGTGCTTCGCTGGGAGTTGTTGGGCGTACCGTCCTGCGATATGGTGATATGTATTGAGGCTTTTTGTGAACACGCACCCCTTTAACTCTTGACTCTGGTAACGTAAGACCATCTTCTCTCCCGTTACCATTGGTTCCAAAGTCTTTGTCACCAATCAAATCAGAAGATGTTATAAGTTTGAATTGCTTTGTCATTGTTTTTATAGAAAACATTTCTTCAGATAAGTCGTCAGTCGATGTAAGACTCCGGTGGTCATGGCTCGCACCAATAGACTGGATATCACAACCATTCACTTCCTGATCACATGCATAATCTATGGTGCGTGTGCGGTAACGGTCGGGATTGGATGTTCTTTTTTGAATCGAAGACGGACTCTTCTTCTGTAGTTGTCGGTTTTCTTGTGTTGCGTGTTCAGCCACATCTTCAATTTCCTCGGTTTCAATCTGGTACACTTCATCGTCCTCCGCATCAAAGTCGAGTTCTTGCAACTCTCCGTTGTAGTTCTCATTGAGAGCAAGGTCCGCTGCAATCGTATAGGTATTGAAGCGATCTTTAACCAGTTTTCTTTTCTGTTTTGGGGTAATTGCTCTTCTTGCCACAATGCCTGGTGGTAAGGATTTTTTTCTTAAGCGCGACAACTGTGGGCTTAGTGGAACTCCAAAGCATCCGGACATACTCAGCGATACCATGCATGAAGGTGGACGAATATTATACAAGTCCAGACTGTGAGTACTTTGAGTCATGTCTTGCAGCAAATTGTCCGGTAACCGATTGGCATCGAATGCGATCACGGTTGAGTTGGTCATGATTGACGGAATTCCAAATCCCGATGGTAAGTATGTGTTTGCTGCTATCTCGTCGTTTACCAAAGTGTCAGTTTCTGTTTCCAAAGAGTTTGGTTGGGATGTTCCGACTTCCTCCACAGTATGTATGGTCTGCATTGACCGTGACTCGAAGGGTTGGATTTCGTTCGTGGGAGTTATCTCTGCAAAGTCGTACATTTCGTACTTTTGGTTGGTATTATTTATAGGTTCTTCTCCTCTCAAGGGAGAAGTAGCTTTCCTAATATCACCTAGAAATTCAACAAAACTATCTCTAACGCTTTTCTGAATTTGTTCGGATATGCTTGTATTCATAGATCGGGAATAGGAACTGAAAGCATTCACTATCGCATAATTGATATATGCTTTAAGGTCATTAGGGACTGAACTAAATTCTCGATCTGTGTTTGCTTCTGTGTTAGCACTGCCTGATATTTGCATATTGCGAATAGTTTCGATGATAGGGTCTGGCTCTGCAGAAGCTGCACCTAATTGACTCAAACTACTGTACGTAGGAGCTGAAATTGAATTAGACTCCGAGGAGGTATTCAAAGGACCTAGACCTGAGGTGTCAATCAAAATACTATCTTGGTTCTGAGCTGGATTGTTAATAGCTGGTGGCGTTCGATTCAAGAGAGGACGTGAATTAAGTGGGTCAGCCAATTCATTCGAAATGGAACTACGGTTGGCTGGTCGAGTCATACTAGAAAACCCTGCTCTGGCTGATTGGATGTTGGTAACATTAGCTGGTGACGGGTTAATTGGGACCCTGGGGCTTTGACTGTTGCCCTCTTGTCCGTTTGTATTCAGCCTAGCTGATTCTCTCGAACCTTTCTTTACTGTACCGCTCTTAGGAGGCATTATTATAGTAGTTTATTATTTAAAAATGAACAATGAAGCGAAAAGAAATTTATTTATTGATAAAGATGTTTCAAAAACAAATTTTTTTTTTTTTTTTTTAAAGGCGAAAACTTGGCAAATTAAGTGGTGAGTGTATTATATGTAGGTAAATATGAATGCTACCTTGGTAACTTCAATAATAAGGTGACCAAAAGAAACGATTCAAAACAAAAAGGATTATGTAAACAAAAAAAAAAAAGGAATTATGTAAATAACCAAAAAAAATAATAAATAAATAACTAGAAAAAATGAAAATCAAACAAAAAACAAAGCAAAAACAATATAATAACAAAATAACGAAAAATGAAAAGAACCCAAAACCAAAAGTAATCAAAAACAACAAAAAAATAACGAAGCAAATTTAAAAAAAAATTGGTAACAATCGAAAAAAAAAATTGTAAACCTGTTTTTTTTTTTTTTCCACGTAGGTATATAAATAAACAAAAACGTAAAAGAAAAAAAAGATTTATTTTCTGATAAAAAATAAATTTTTTCTAAGTTTTTGAACTAACAAAAAAAACAAGTAACAAAAACAAAATATAACGACGGGTTTCGATAACCGAAATCTGAAATTTTTTTTTCAAAAATCCAAATTGTAAATAAATTTAAGAATTATTAAATCGAAAAAAATGTTTTTCAAAAATAACTTGTATGGTTTAGTTCATGAAGCATTGTGGGGATGCTTCGGGCAACTTATCTGGTGATTGATGATTTGATGTATGTGAACTGAGCGAGAGGTAAGTATACATTTTGAGATCTGAAAGACTTTCGGACGGACTGGTTTTTATTTGAAATTCCCTCTGAGTGGTAAGTAGGAGCAAACAAACATTCAAGACAAAAGACAAAAATTGTTGCTATCCAAATGCATTCGCAATTCTATTCTGGCCTGTGACCTTAGATAGAAGACATAATACATTTGGATAACAAAACACAAAAAGAAAGTTATTGTGCAACTGTGCGACACTACGTCATCGACAGGCCACAAAACTTTGTAAGAAAGCAATAAAAAAGGGATTGAAAAGTAAAAAGAAGAAGATAGAAAAGTGAAATTTGTGAAGTTAAGGGATGGGTAATTACAATTAAACAAAGGTTAATTGTTGTTGTTATCCTCTTCTTGTTATCTCGTCGCAAATGAAAGTGGTATGTTTGAAACTTTCCCGATCATGACATACGAGTTGCCAAAGAGGATAACACAAACAATTAGGGAATGCTAAAATTGGGAAAAGGTAGACGGAAACAAAGACTATCGTTGTGGGCGAAATATGTAATCGCCTAACGTTGTGGGCGCCATTTGTAATAGGCCGAGGTTGAGAAAATCAAAAAAAAAAACTATTTTTATTTCCCGTGGTCATGGACTGGCATGCTTGTATGGGCTCGGCTCGAGCTCGCCGGACGGTGTGGGATCTTGTCCACAACCACTAGGGATTCTGCCTATCAACAAAAAAAATCATGCCTTTATTGTCGATCCAAACCATGAATACGAACATAAAAAAAAACAATTAATTTAAAAACGGACGGACATTACCACCAGAGGGCGTCGAGGTCTTATCGACGGTGCCTATATCCCACCCTACCTTGAGAGGCATCGGCAGATTTTCACCTCTCCCTTTTACCTTCGCTTACCTCTGCAATTGCTCAGTTCATCATATCATCACCGAAAACGTCACCTTTCACATCCCCTGAAATGGAAAAATCAGCACATATTCAAGCTATACGCTTGAGAAAAAAACATAATTTCAACCATGACGGCATACAAACATATTACACTTTATTGTACTCGTACTGTAAATTTAGTTTCAACAAGTAACATTGGAATATTTTAATTTTGTTTTAAACAAGTAGTACACTATATTTTAAGTATCATTATTTAGTTTTGAACAAGTAATACTCTTTATTTAAGTATCAAACAAGTAGGTTACTATATTTTAATAATTTAATTTTCAACAAGTAGCTTACTATATTTTAATAATTTAATTTTCAACAAGTAGCTTACTATGATTTAAGTTTTATAAATTTCGTTTGAATCAGTAGCATACTATGTTTTAAGTATCATTAATTTAAGTTTTGAACCAGTAGCATACTATATATTAAATATTATAAATTTAGTTTTAAACAAGTGAAGTATAACGTATTATAGAATTTAAGTAGAGAATAAGACAAATTCAAGTAATTGGGACCAGGATTTAATGCTTGGGCCTTACCCAGCTTCTGCCCTTCCACTATACACTCTTAGTGTCTCTGAATTATAATTGTCCAATTTTATCCTACCTCAATTGAGCTCAATGGGGGGCTATGGATACAGACACGCGCAAAAACGCTTGTTCCAGGTTAAGAATAATCGGGGAGAAACCAGATACTTACGCCTCTATCTCTATTACGATTGGTCGATAGCAATTACTACGAATTTTTACAAGTGACTCTAGATTCAAATTCCAACAAGTAATAAATATGCTTTATAAAGATTTTAATTTAGTTTCAAACAAGTAATAGGTATGCTTTATAAAGATTTTAATTTAGTTTCAAACAAGTAATAGGTATGCTTTATAAAGGTTTTAATTTAGTTTCAAACAAGTAATAGGTATGCTTTATAAAGGTTTTAATTTAGTTTCAAACAAGTACCAAATCTATAAATGTATCTGCATTTAATTCCAAACAATTATCACGTCTAGGCTGATGTCAAAAAAAAACTTGATTGGAGATTTCTTGAAACGAATCTTGATTGAAGTTCTCGGGATTCAATTAAAAAAAGAGAGAGGCGATCACGACTTCCGTAGGACGGTCGGTGATCGCCGAGGTCGAGGTTTCTATGGTGTAAAAAAGAGGAAAACATGAAGGAACTTGACAAAACTATAAGATGTACAAAAACTACACATATAGAACACGAAACCACTCACCGACTTATTTATCACTCTTACTTAAAAAACGCCCACTTTTGTACTTTTTGGGGGCTTTATCCTCCCTTTGGGCTTTTGGGGAACACTTCGGGTGTTGATGATTTTTTTGTTTCTTTGTTGCGTCGAACACTCGCACAGTTTCTGTACATCGGAATTGTGAATCAATCTTCGTTTGGAGCACTGAATTCCTATGGCAATAATTTTACCTATATATATCATATGGCTACCACGAATTAACACCCCTTTTTTTTTTGTTGATTTTGCAATAAAAAAAACTTGTTCACACTTATATTTTAAACCCGAAAGACTTTTTGCGTCTTGCTTATGCAAGAGAAAAAAAAAATTTAGTGTTGCTCTCTGCAACGTATAATTGTTTCGTCTGTGTCCAATCCCAATGGCGTTTGTATTCCGACTGTTGAATGTCGATGCCAAGTGTGTTGCTACGTCAACTATCACCGTCATGGGTTCGGTTTTTTTGATTTCTGTTAACGTACCTCGTTCGACTGCGCTACCACCAATCAAAAACGTCCACGTCGATTATATTGTCCAATTTTCCATCCTTTTCTGTTCTTGGACGCACTCCCTCAAACTTGGCATCTCTCTGCCGACCACTACGACCCCCGACGAGAGTCCGCTCGAGAATTCGACATTCGAACTCGACTAAACGTCAAAAAAAATAGTCGAACTCCAGTAGTCTGTTCTTTTTTTCTTGGATGTTACGCGATGTAACATCCGGTAACATTATGTCGTTCCTAAATGCAAAAAAGTTACGCGATGTAACATCGATGTCGTTCCTAAATGCAATCATGATTTTGTAACAAAGTCAAACATACACAACAACGCAACGATGATTTTGACACTACAACATCGCGTAACATCGAAGTCATTTAGGAACGCGGTTCAGCCCTCGAAGTGTCAAATGCTGATGACAGCAAAAATATAAACAAAAAAAAAAATGAAAAGAATGAATGAGGTCCAATTCCAGAAGAACCTTCGACCAGAGGAAGCAACTTCAATGTGCCAATTGAAAGTGTCCTTATCTTGCTAGTAGCAACTGAGTGTTGTGCAATCGTGAAGTGGAATTTTCCCACATACGACCCAGTCTTTTTCCTTCCGAAACGAAGAAAGACACATTCAGTCAGCTGCTAACTCGACCCAAATACGCTATATATCGCCTCAGTAGAACCGAAGAGCACATCTATCATGTGATTGCAGTGCTGCAGAGACTTGGCTACGATCGAACTACTTTCGAAGGTGATTGGAATCTGCTGTAGGCGCATGACTATCCCCAAAGAATCTCCAGCCGTACAAGAAGGCGGGTAAATCACTTTCCTGGCAGTGGGTTTATCACAAAAAGGTTGACCTATCTACGATTCCACTACTGTTTCTACCAAAAGCCTTCAAAATTCCGACGGAGAAGGGTGAATTCCTGAAGCACATCACTAACTATCCTCAGACACTCTTCGTGGAGAAGCACAATGAACACAGGTTCATTGAAATCAAATCACCACACGAGATTGATTTGGATCGATCAATTGCAGTGAGAATTGACCACAACAAAGAAGGTAAAGTGTTTTTATTTCCACGAACCATTGTCGCTAACTTCTCCCCTTCTTCCCAGGAGTCCATAACAGCTTTTAGCTTTAAATCAAGTTATTATGCCAGTAATTTTGTGGTTAAACCCAATAACTTTAATTGGGCCACCAACAGCTTTAACCCATAAAAATCCGATATACAACTTTTAATTCAATTAATTTTAACAGCGATAAAATTCTAGCAGAGCTTCATATTGCTGGGAATATCACTATCCCTGTCCTTGAGTGATTCTTAGCAGTGCCATATTGAACTACTCAATAAAGAGAGGTTGTATTTGTATTTCTAAGACTGGAAAATCATTCTTTGAACATAATCCCAAAAGATATCTGACCGATCAGTCATCATTCCGTCTTAACACGTTAGAACGATTGATTGATATCCACCTTGTGTAGGACTGTACCTAGATTCAAAACTTATATCTACAGCACAACACGCCTACTTCAACAGAAAATGGTTAGAGACGGCTCTAGACACCTTGGTTCGTACCAACAAATATTTCTTTATTTACAAGGAAAACACTCTGGCTACATTCATTGACATAGAGGGCGTCGTTGATAACGTTAGTGACCTGACAATCACTTCACAACGGTACTGACAAGTCTAAAAGTGGATAGCTCAGCAGTTGGGCTGATAATTCTAATTTTAAGAAGTAAAACAATCAGCACTATTCTATTTGGCTTTTCTATAGAAACTCTGCTCTACTCTGTGGAACATAGTCGAAAACAAACTTCTAGCTGGCTTAGAAGTTAAGCTATTCAAAGTGATTGCATACGTAGATCCCGTCACCATTTCGGTATCAGAAAAACATGCTCACGTCCTTACGGGCCTGGGGGTGAACCCCTCGGAAAACTGAACTGGTTCTCTTCACCAGGAAATATTATAAGTAATTCCAGAACTAGCAACTCTATCAATGAATGTAGTCTTAACTAAATTTTTCAGATCAAGCTTTTTCTATAATCATAAACTTGGTCGGATCTATGCCAAGAAACTTCGACTACACCATCCCCTCATTGGTCTTTGAAAATAAGTTCCAAGTCTCTATTCCACCGAAATCTATCTGGGAGGACAAACAATTTTTAAGGGATGATTCATTTCACTTCTATACAGATGGTTCAAAGACCGAAAAACGGGTTGGTTGTGGGTTGCACTAAGGCAGATTAAGAGTAAGTCTCTTATTCCGCCTTCTAATCCACTGTAGCGTATCCCTATCGGAAATTCTGGCGATCAAAGAGGCCCTATCGTGGCTAAAAGGAAACGTCATAATATCCTCAAGGAATATCCGTATCTTCAATATTCACCTTTTTTGGGTGCCGGAGCACAGAAGTATCTTAGGTAACTACAAATCTGATGAACTCGCCTGAAATGGTACCAATTAGCAGATTGAACATTGGTATATCAATCGCCACATGCAAACTCATTGTAAAGCAAGATGCCATTGATAAAACAAACAGCAGTTGGAGCATACCGTGGTGTGATGGATAGCATGTCCGCCTGCTAATCCAGAGGTTCGAGTTCGAATCCCAACAGAGGCAAAAATGTTTTTTCCACGGGTATCGCCTTTCGCGAGGAATTGGCAAGCCCTCCGTTAGTATTCATTGCCATGAAAAGCGCTTTGAAAATTGCACGAAAATTGTAGGTCCTTTCCATTCCCTCACAATCACAAGGCATGGTTGTGAGAAATGCGCTAAGCCCAGGGCTCCTCGCTCTGTTGCGCCACCCTATTTATTTATAAGTGGAGCAAAACCACTACGTGTGTGTGATAGATATATATCAGATATGGCCAAAGCTAGATCTAAAACGCACAAGACACTTGCTATCCATAAACAGATTACACATTGGCTCCGTTATCAGTGTCATTACTGGACATTGCCTCATACGCAGACATGCGATAAGACTCGGCGTTCCATCAAACCACTTCTGCAGAAGCTGCTCAAACGAGGAGGAAGGAGAAACTCTCTCCCTCAAAAGAAAACTGCCACTAAGGAGAATACTTCCTCGATGATCCCAACGATCTGGTGTACAGAGATACCATCCACCTCGCTTTATTAAAAGCTCCCAATGATATAGCTAAATGAAAAACTCCCTCGCACACCTCATATGGTATCACAATGGACTAAACAATTTTGGTCTGAGTGTCTCAATTGACAGCCATTTTAACCTAACATAATGATTGTACTTGATCGAAAAATAAAGCTTGTTGAGCACACTACTCAACAGATATACACATACACTTAAGTTATACGAGTAGTAGATGCTCAGTATTGAAACCTTTTAACGAATATATTAATTGAGCAGGTAATTTGCAGCGAAATATAATATAATTCTGATTTTACAAGGTTAAGAAAGAAAAAAATTGCAAGGTTTCTGCTTTTGACACTTTTAACTTCTTTCTTAACAGTTAGGCAGAAATGCAGTTTCTTTTAATCCATATCCGTATGATTAAACAGAGCTCTCTTAAAAAATTGGCATCCATTCCGGAATTCTGAGTGAAGCTTGAAGTTAGTTTTCTTCAACAGTCGCAAACACCGGTCATTATAATATCTCTTTGCCGTTGCTGTATCCACACCTTTAATGTTCCGAGCACGTAGTAGACCCTTGTTCAAAATATTTAAACTTCAAAATAATCGTCCTTCCACTCAAACCCTTTTAACGCTTTTCAATAATTTATGATAAAACCCTTCTCAATTAAATTCCAATAAAAACTCTGTTGCATGTCATGCGGTTCTTAAGTGCACTACCAATATGTCCCTTATGGGCTCAATAACCAATGCATTCAAAATTTATTATTCCAATCGTAAAATGTGTCATCTGTCAGTGCCATCCAAATGCTAAACTTATTATTCACCGCAATATGGACTCCATTCGGCGTGCGTTGAATAATTGACTATAGTTTTTTCTTATTCTCTATTTCGGTCTCCTCTCGGGATAGACAACAAATCACCTTCCCACATATCTTTGAAGTTGTCACTCATTGCATTAAGGTGCATTGTGTAGATACAGTGAAATCTTTTTTGTTTTGACAGCATTTCCTCCCTTCTTATCAACGGAAAACAACAAGAAAAATTTTCAACTCAATCACAATATTATCGCTGCAAAAAATCGATGAAAGATTCACGAAGTAAGTACCTCGCACGAAATGGTAGAGGCCGATGGAGTTTCCGGGAGGTCGACAACGTCATCATCATACAACTAATCGTGCGATGGCACTTGAATCATTAGAGATAGCCGCGATGGTGTTTGGGTGAAGTTGTTATAGCTGTACTAGGTAGGGCTTGCCACAGCGTTGCCATGTAGTGCACTCATATGCACATTTATGTATGCATGCTATCCGCGTAGTGAACATCAATCCAAAAAGTAAGAGAGCTTCTAATTGCGAATACGGCGCATTGTATAGGTGAACAGAGCTTTTTGGTAGCCTACCAAGTCAAAGCCCTGATCTTTGGCAAAAAAGGAGGGTATAGAAAGGCTCAAATAGCAGAAACGCGTAGAGCGTATGAAAACCGAGCCGTGATCCAACGAAGACCTCACTTGAGATGGATTTGATTTGACTAAAGGAAACTCTACCTTATGAACAGAAC
Source organism: Melanostoma scalare (assembly GCA_949752695.1). Classification (NCBI taxonomy): domain Eukaryota; kingdom Metazoa; phylum Arthropoda; class Insecta; order Diptera; family Syrphidae; genus Melanostoma; species Melanostoma scalare. The sequence continues at coordinate 4,233,089 of OX456985.1, forward strand.
TGAAAGCAAAAGGAGGCTTGGGTAGGAACCAAATACTATTTTTCTTAAGATTGAGTGCATTTAAAGGACTGCATTTAATGTTTAACTGAAGACAGTGTTTTAACTAATACAGACATTCAAGACTTGTAGCTACTCTATTTTTACTTCAACGTTGATGTTGCCACTGGCAAACATGTGGGAGTCCGAGGTTATAATTTCAGAAACATCCAAATATTTTTTTTTATTTTTTAAGACTCTTGCGAGGAATCAGCATTCCTGCAGCATTTCTTGCCATGAAGAGATCTCTTTTGATTAGCAGTTTTAATTCGGCAAACAACTTTTAAGACCCATCCATTGAAGTTTAGCGAGCTATGCCCGTTGCTCCAAGCTCTGTTCACCGCGCACCTTATTTATATTCTATTTTTGATAAGAGGCATCTGCTAGAAATACGGTCTATTCGAGCCATCGAATGTCCTTAAGAATAACTAAGTAATTAAGAAATCACAACGGCCGAATAGAGTTGAACATCACTGTAGGACTGTAGGTAAATTTAAATTCCAACACTTTCTTCGTCCACAAAAAAAAAAACAAACAGAAAAAAATCACCTGGCATCGCTGGCTAGGGCTTCAGCTAGGGCCATTGAAGCATACTAACGCGCGAGGCAATAAATCTCTTTCGCATACGTGCGCTGATCCACTCCCCAGAAGCACTCTGTGAAAAGAGCCTCTGTATAGTGTATAGCGGCTTGCACACGTGTGCGGCGTGGAACTCCTAGACATATAATTTATCTTCGCTGGTATTAGCCACTACTTGCCTCCTTCATTGAACTGAGTATAGTGTAAGAGGCCCGTGTCAGAGTCGGTTTTTTTTTTTTTTAGTTTAAATACCTGTCACTTGTTGTACGTTTTAGCTACCACTGATGGTGGCAGTGGTGGCAGCCGGGCTGCCAGTCCATTGCGATGGGAACCTGCTTTAACAAATTGACTTTGGGGGAAAAACAAACAAATCGTTGGACCTCCTCCTCCTCAGCTTTCGCTTAATCTCAGCAGCATGTATTAAGTATCTGTATATACACGCGCACTTCCTCTGCACCAGTTTCTCATATCCGTGAAAGACAGTATGACATTATTTATAATGAGCTAATTACGGGGCATAAATATTCGTTGTAGACATGTGAACCAATTAAAATACAATTAAGTGACCGGCCAAAAGGACGATATTCCCTTTTGTTGGAACTGCAGAGTATAGTTTATCAATGGGACTAGGTTTGGGTTTGGGGATGGAGAGTTGTTGTGTGGACCGCACAACTGTTGCCAGTTGCTACAGTCGAGGACTAATGAGTTGCAAAGATATCAGGTAGACTTTAGTGGGCTTTAAGAGAACAACTTGATGGCTCCTAAATGATCTGCACGTGGGTAAATGCACTGCTCACGGCGAGTGATGAATGCGTCCGCCGTCCGTGTCTAGAGAACACAAAAACTAGTATTTAAATGAAATGTTATCCCAAAGCTGTGGTTATTATAATCGTTCAGCTTAGACTTGGTCTTGGAAGTGCTGTAATTACGAGGGAAAATTAAATTGCATCTACAGCATAGTATCCCACGAAACTGTGGAAAACAGAAGAACGCAGTTGTTTCTGAAAAAGCTGGAGGTGGTGCATTACTATTGTTTATGTTGAATTATACAAGTTAATGATTTCGTTTCGGCCAAACAATTATGACAGAGCAGTGACTTGCAGGAGATCGTCGAGTTCGTCATGCTCTCTAAAATCGAAAAAAAAACTCTGAGCACATGAAGGCAAGTGTTTGTAAACTTTTGTTTGAAAAAGTCTCTGTTAACTAAGACTAGTGAAAGTTAAGGCCTTAAAACGTTAAACTTTTGAGTTAACATTACAACTATATTGACGGCTTTAGTCAGCATAGCGCCGATGTCTCATATCATTAGCCGTGGACAACACAGAAGAGTGCGGATGATGCGGTGGAGAGAAATAAAGACGAGCAACTGTATTGGTCTAAATCTAAACATGAGATCAACTATTGGCACAGTACCTGAACGAGCTGTTAAGCCATTTAGTTCCACGGAAATAGAATGAAAGATGCAGAATAACTTGTCGAACTTCTCTAAAGAGCGTTTTTGAAGACTTGTTGTTTTGAGGAGGAAATGAAGCGAATGTAATCTGATGCTTTAACCAGGAATTTATCTAGCTTTATTATAAGGATTTGCTATTTTGTTTCAAAAAGGATGGGCAATCAGCTATCGGCTAACGCGAATAAGTTATAACCGTGAAGCCCAATTTTCGAACACTTTTTGCACCATTTGGTCAAATATGTCACCATATGTCAGCAAAACGAGCTTAATATTCTCTACCAAGGCATCATTCATATCGGGCTCATCAGCGTAGACGAGCGACTTCACATTATCGCACAAAAAGTACACTGAACCAAATCACGTAGGTGATATTGACGAAAATATTTTGTTAATTTTTGAAGAATCAATTATTCAAAACAACAATTTTTCATAGTTTTTTTCTTCGAATTGAAGACCAAATATTCAAAACGAAAATATTTTCTTCAAATGCTGCTTGATTTAGTATTTTATTCAAACGAATGAAATTTTATCATATTAACAAAAACATTTTGTTAGTTTTCAATGAATGAGTTATTCAAAAACACAAATTTTTATTCAAATTTTCTTCACTTACGGTTCTTTTTAAAATTAGTTTTTAGATTCAAATGGCAGAATATAAGTCGAGAGTATTAAGTCAATTTTATTTTTTTTAAGTTTGCAATTTTTTCTTACATAAAAGATTTGTGGTTGATCGGAATATCGATTTTTGTTTAAATTTATTCATCAGTAATTATTCAACTGTTAAAATACAAAAAAAAAAAAAATGAGTGCAACCCCTGTGGCCCACACGACTAGCTTCTCAGAGATAATATATAGTATTTTAAGCGCTAATATTTTCTTTACACTAACGAAATTTATCAACTTGAAGAATTTTCTTCTTTTCGTAACGATTCCAATCGTTCGCTTTATTTTCATCAAATTGAATAAATTTCATTGAGTGGAATATTTTTTTTTCTTTAAATTCCAGAAATTAATCCTATTGACGAATTTTCTTCAATCTTTAGTTTTAACTGTACTCAAAATGATAAATTGTTCATTATTTTAAAAGAAGTCACTCCAGTATTTTCTTCATATTGACGAAATTTGTCAACTTGAAAATATTTCTTCAACCTGTTATTGTACAAGCTGAAGCAGTTGAACAGTTTAACGGATTATTTCTTGTATTTTCTTCAATTTGAAGAAAATTCTTCAAATACTGCTTAGTGTCTTATTCAAATTGAAGAAATTTTCTTCAAACCGAAGAAATTTCTTAATTATTTTGTTTGACCGTTCTCAAAGTCATGATTTATTCAATTAAGTGAAGCTCTGGAGTAGAGTTGTGATTGTGAGTCGTGTTTCAAGATAAATATTAACACCGCAAGTGTTGTGAAAACAAGGAAACATAAAAAATATGTAAGTAATATCCAGTTGCATTTAAGAAAAAATTACATTTTTTTTTACTTATATTTTAGGGGTACTATTACTCAAAACAAACCGGAAGAAAGCTACAGGGCAAATAAATCTATTCTAGCTGAAATGAATGAATAAATGAATGAATGAAGAAGAACAGATTTATCTAAAAGTAAGTAAATATAAAAAACATCTGTATTGAAAATAGATAATTTAAAAATATATTGCTTTTTCTTTCTATTTTTTTCAGACAATTTTTTATTTGATACGCAGTCTCTTTGTGCCAACTCCGAAAGTGGTCAGTGGCAGTACACATAAGACCAATACCCGCTTTTCAATAAGATTCACAAGCAAGCTTCCTATTAAATAAATTATTGTTGCTGGAACTGTCTTAGAACCTTACGGCATAGTGGTATATGTATATATATGTATATGTTTCAAGATTTTTAATTTGTACAATGATGTGATAAAAATAATTCAAAGTTAGTGCATTAATTAGTAAGTTAAGCAAACCATAAATGAGTTTTTTGTAATAAAAATTGGATTTGTTTGTGAAATACTTAAATTTGTTTGATTTTAAAGAAATGTTCTTCTTATTTAGCAATGATTTCTCACAAATTTGAAGAGATCCATACAATTTTCAATCTATTCGAATAAAGCAACGCGTTAAAATGAAGAATAATATTCGTAAAATGAAAGAAATGATAGTAAATTTGAAGAAAAGAAACCATTGAACCGAAGAATATTCTATCAATTTGACGGAACGCACGTGCATTAAATCGAAAAAAAAATCTTCAATTTGAAGACCACATGGCATCATATTGATGAAATGGATGTGTTAAATTAACAAAAAAAAATTGTTGATTTGAAGAAGAATATGCACCAATTGGAAGAATGTTTATTCAATTTCAAAAAAATTGAATGTTAAAGTGAAGATTTTTTTTCAACTTGAATAAAATATTACGTGAAAATGATGAAAAGTTCGGAAACATTTTGTCAAGTTGAAGAATACATTTTCAATTTAAAGAAATCAAAAAGTTGAAACGAATAAATTTTGTTTAACTTTGAAGAATATTACTTCAAAATAAAGAAAACATTTTGTTAAGTTGAAGAATGATTATTCACTTAATTTCAGTGAAGAATGATGAAATTTATTCAATTTCACAAAGTTTTGTGGAATTAACATAAAAACGAGAAATCTTATGCATTTCTTCAAAACAACAAAATTTATTGAATAGTACAAAAATTTTTTCAAAATAACGGATGGGTTTCATTGACCTTATATTGATCACCCATTCTTCAATTCTACCTACTTTTTATTCAATTTGACTACCAAATTTGGTTCAGTGTAGTGCAAATGTGTCAAATCCCTACGGTCGTGGAGGAAACTCACAGGTTTAAGACTCGAAATTTTGTAAAAATCGTCGTCAACAGCGATTTCGTTTCGAGATTATTTATCGAAAGTATACAAAGCGGCAAGAGATCGCCGCACGTCAATTTGTCCATTATGAAAAATCAAAACAACTTACTTACTTACCTTGATGGGCATTACAGCTCGGGGTGAACCTGAGCCACAACCAACATCTTAGATACGCTAACAATTTCCTTTTCGGGCGAGCTCTCTCCAGTTTTGCACTCTAAGTCAGTTGAGGTCTTCTTCCACTTGATTGCGCCACCTTAGGCGAGGTTTTTCACTTCCACGATTTCCCTACAATGTGCTTTCGAAAACCCCTCGACCCGAAGCGTTGATGTTCCGCTCTACATGGCCCAGCCATCGTATCCTCGCGATGCGAAATCTTCTAACTATGCCCATGTTTATCTATGATGCGGATGTTCGTTATACGCTCATTAACTGAATTTTGGGTAATAAGAATAACCTTATGCCTGAGTCTATCTCTAACGACAAATATGCACCCAAATGAGCGTTGTTTTGGTTGTCTGTAACAGTCACCATAGTAGATATCGCAGTTTTTCATCTTCTTTATGCTCGGCCCATTTCATTGCACTTCTTGGGTGGTGATTATGCCTACATTGTAGCAGTTTATGTCGTCCCCTATTTCTCCAGCTGCACGAAATCCTTTAAGGGATCTTAAGTGGCTATCCGAATGTCTTTGTCCACTTTTTGCGTGCTTGGATCGTCAACGTTGAAATCCTAATTTATATCGGAGGCTATTAGTTGTTTCGGAACCGTGTAGTTATTACGTGGTTGCGTATTTAACCTCACGCATAAGCATAACCCCTAACCTGGGAGGCCAGGACCTTTTTGTATCCCTTTAGACATGAAAGGTCGGATAATCCGGAATCAGTACCCTGCTGCAGGGGTATGAGAGCTGCCGCAGGGAGGTCATTCACCACCATCTCTACTTCAATACCCTGTCCTAGTATTGGAAGACCCTCCAAGACTGAACGAATGAGTAACTCGTTCAGAGGTTTTTACTCTCTTTGAATGCGGAAGCTCACCGTTGATTCTATACAATGAATTCATTAGCTGAGACATTACCACTGAGGTTCAGGCAGTCTGTCATTATACACAGACATAGTGGGAGTTGATAAAATTTAGGCTCCTTATCATGGCAGTGTTTTCTCGCTCTCCGGAAGCTATAATAAAAGAAGATAGTTAGCTGGTAGTGCAATGGACCGGTACTTAGTTCTAAGTGCTCCAGTTATAGTTTAATACAAACAATCCAACAAAAAAAAAAAATTACGATAAAAAGTAGCATGTCGCAGTGCGTCGAACAACTTTCTTGACATCAAAGCTATCGGTAAGTTCTATACCAACTTGATCGTGGGTTTTGCAGGGATGGCCAAACTACGCATGGTTCTGTACAACTCGTCTCTTTAAATACTGTCGTACGAAGCCTTGAAATCCATAAAAATATGGTGTAGGTATATCGCAATCTGAGGCCAAAGTGGCGACCGTACCCAACGAACGGATCACTAGTGTCAAGATGTGTAGTGGGAGAGCTGTTATGTTACGTTGGTATAAGAAGATATCGATATTGTACCTCCGGGTTTTTTCAAGAACTACAAGTCGAGATTTCGACATAATAAGTAAGAAAAAGTGAAGGAAAAGAGCTGTGACAAATTCGAAATCACAGAGCCCATGATTGATTCATAGGGCATCATAATAGCCAAAAACATTGGGAGGCTGTTTTTCGTTTGCTACTTACCTGGTATACAACTGCAATTCTCATTCCAATATAGAAACTGTTTAAATGAAATTCAATTAGAATCGCCACATAATAACATTGAGTGCAATTTCTGCCACTAAGTTCGTGCCAAATTGACGCTGAACATCTCAGGTTTCACACCATACCCCAAGTCAGACTTAAAAACCACAAAAGTCTTTTTTCATTCTTTTCATATGTCTCTGACTGTGGAGCGTACAGATTTAAGACTTAAGCGCAATGGGACATTATTTACTTTTAGGGTTTTTACACTCTCCACATGCGAAAGTCACGTTGCGAATAATAAACAACCTCTTGGCGCGCTCATGTTCATTTCACATTTTCAGACCAATTTTCTGACCGTGCACCAGCTTCGTTGTGAATTGTGACGCCTACGCGCCTGCGCTCCAATGGTAACATTAAAACTCATTCATTTTGATGGTTTTTCTTTTTTGTATGGTTTTTTTTTTCTTATACTTTAAGTCACTGTTCTTTGATTTGAATTCTTGAGACTGTGGTGCATTATTATTATTACTATTATGGTCTTCGTGGTTTTTGCATAATGCAAGACACTGCAGTGGGAGGGCATTAATATTGCTTTGCATGATGTCCGTTCAGGGTACGTGTGTGGGATGTGTTCTGCGCCGTGATAAGTGATGGTGTCAATTTTCGTCTACCATAGCACAGGACTGAGGCACATTACCGCAAATCCAAATTTGGTTGTCAGTTTATGTGGTGATAGATGGGTTCTTTTTCTATGTCCTTAACCAACTAAGCGACACAATGTTGCCTTCCATTGTTCTCTGGGTGATTTTCTTTGTAATTTCGATTCAAGAAAAATAGATGGAAAGGATCGGAGTGGAATTACGACACAACAGAGCCAAGGAAACCGTACCAGTCTAGCGCACTTGCTTGCGAACCTAAAACAAAGGCTTCAAGTTAAACTTTGAAACTAAATAAACTGAAGACTGAATGAAGCTTTATGTGATAGTAGTGTAGTAGATCATTGGCGACTTCACTTGGCGAACTGATGTTAATCAATTTAAAAATATTGGCGAACTGATATTAATCAATCCTAAAATATAATGGCAGCACTTTTGAGAAACAACTTTCACCTTTTACGAGTAAAGCAGAATGTGATGGAGAAGCTCTAACGACGAGCTTGGAAGGTCTACTACGACAAATCTTACAAAATTCGAATCAACGACTCTCTAGGCCTTGATGGAAATAGGTAAGGAGATCGATGTTATAGATAGCTTCCGAATTTAGTGGGACATTTGACAAATTTTGCTTATTTTCAAGTCTTATTACATCTGCAGCGTGCCTGATCTCATTGTAGTTTGTGATAAGGACCTCAGCTTCCACTCTTACTTTAACTATATTGTTGCGAAAGCAAACTTCTCTCTTGGGTCTATCAAACGCTGATCTAGAAACGTCACTTACCTAATCAACACATATGTATGTATATACGGTCCACCCTTTGATATGCTATCCAGGTTTGGTCTCTCTACCGAATAACCCAATCTCGTATGATCAAAGATGTGCCATTGTGGTGTCCTAGATTCGCTTTGCATACGTTATGCCTTGATCTCATCCGTTCATTCTACTTCTACTTCTATGAAGACCGTTTGCGACTAATTGACTTGCTCTTCATCTCTAAACGTCATCGTATCGCTGACATAATGTTTGTACATCATATTATGACTGGTACCATAGACTCCCCCGCGCACAGTGAGGCGACGTAATGTGTTAGCAAGGTTTCAGTTCATCAAACAATGGCAACACTGCTCGGACATTCTTTTTTAATCCTTAGAAAAGTTCCGCAATCAAGAAAATCGATCAAACCTTGATCCAACAAATAAGTGTAATCTTTCGAGTGATGGCAACAAGAGCTGAAATAAAAACCTGCGCGGGGTAACTTGACCTGGTTTACGTGAACAAAAATCTAACGTATCCTAGGATCTGTTCCCTTCTTCTGCCTTCCCACTCTCCGCACAAATTACGCTTACTTTAACCCAATTTGCAGAATGCCACCTCCAGCGTAGCAGCTGGAAATACCAACGACTTTTCCCTAAGTTCCTCTTTCTTCACAAAAATTCTGTGCACCACTGTAAGCTTTTAATCCTATCTTTGTTTCTTTCATTTCAATACTGAATAGAGTATTGTATATTTGCATATCGATACATATATATGTTTTATACTAAATTTTTTTTAAAACTTTGAGTTTTTTGATAAAAATACTGCAGACAAAAATTTATTTAAATATGACATACATATAACTTTTCAGAAATTTGTAAAAATTGTAGTTATGAAGATATGCACACGTTTCCACGCACTTAGCGCGCTGTTTTATAACGTGGTTTCCCCAGTAGGACTTTCCACGGGTCTGTTATGATTCTGTTTCATTCGAAACTATCTATTGTAAAATAACGAAAATAAGCAAATGCTGGAAAAGGTAAGAGAGATGTTAGTCAAAACAAAGTAGTGAATAAGAATATTCTTTATTCGTGAGTTTCGTAGCCTTCAAATTTTTCTTCTTGATCTTCTCGTTCTTGTTTTTCTTCAGTTATTGTCGTGGCTTTATTATTCTGTTATCTAAAGGGCCAACTGTAACGCACTTTGCCGAGCTTACGCCTACTAACGCGAACGAGCCAATACACTATTTTATATGACACTAACCATAATAGACTTTCTACTCAGTTTCGTTAAATTTCGCTAACTTTCGCGCTATTAAGCAAAAGCCATTGAATTGGCTCGAACTTACGTAAATGTCAAATTTAAAGCGTATCAACGATAGAGGAATAAAGAAGAAGCGACATTGTGTGGTGTGGTTTGCCCTCTTGTGCATCTCTTCTGTGGTATCAACTTGTAATCAACTCAACTCAGCTCAACGCATGTTTACTTGTTAAGTAGCCAGAATCTATCATAAGGCCTGTTTTTTTGGGAAGATGTCCGGTACCTTGTATTGTAAATCCAAAAAAACGGTTCGTGTTTTTATGTTTGATGGTTGGTATCCGTGACGAGTTGTCAAACATAAACAAACAAAATAGCGGTGTTCACAAAAGTATGCAAGTATTTTCTTGTGGTTTTTTTTTCTCTGTTTACACGCTTGGTTTCAGTTCACTTGAGAGTGAATGAGAACAAGTGCGAAAAACTTTTAAATGTCGGTAATCCGCTAAAATACATTACTTAGAAGTTTAAAAGTTCAATACTTATATTTTAGAAGTGCTTTAAGAAACTAGACACAAGCGGATACTTATCTGTATAAGAATCAACTTCCGCTTCATGGTATAAATGTAACGAATAACGAAATCGAGTTTACTATTCCTTAATGGTTATTAATTGTAGATTAAATAAGTCTGGAACAGATGGCCCTTTTGTTGTTATTAATCATAGATTGCATAAATCTGGAACAGATGGTGCCTTAAGCGAATTTCTTTACAGAGAACCGTAAAACATTGTGCCTTGCACATCACAGATGGCGACCTACAGCAACGCGTGGCCGCGTCTGCTAGTAATCAATAAATAAATTTATTTTAAGATAAGACGTAGTAAATACTATCGGAAAAAAATGTCAACATTCACCGAAAAATGTGTTAAGGAACTATGCAAAAAAGAACAAAAAAATAGCTTAACAGAGCTTTTTTCGTTTCTTTTACGATATATTATTATATACCTATGAACCTGCAAATTAAATAATCAAAATCAATAAATTTCTACAACTCAAAAATCGTTACCAAAATTCTTTTCTATTCTATTCTATTCTTGTACAAGATTCATTTCCATTCACTTGTGAACACCCCCTTTTTCTGTTGTTCGAGATACATGAAAGTCTCTAGTCACACCAACATTTAAAAATGAAACATCGAAAAACTTATTCGATATCGAAAAATCTATCCCTTGTAAGATTTACTCATCCTTTTATCCCCTGTATCTTTTGTTGTTTTTGCTTTACATGTATTTACAATACAAGGTACCGGACATCTTCCTAAAAAAACAGGCCTATAGTTGCTTTTTGCTTAACGAAAACTTTCGAAAGCTTTTCGTCTGCTTTATGCCTAAGCTCGGCTAAGTGTATTATAGTTGGCCCTTAAAGTTGCAGTTTCGCAAACATTGTAATTTGCTCAAAGTGAAATGACAACCTTCGATATTTTCAATGTGAGTAAATATTTCTTTACTTAGTTACTTTCAGCATTGATTCTTTAAATTCAAATGTACTTACTTGGCTAACACGACGACGATAACCTATAAGGATTTTCTTTTCCCATATTCTTCATTGAACTCCCGGCCGCAAGATAAGCACAGTTTTTCAGGACTACGGTACCTTATTTCATTTAGTAGGCATAGGCATAAGACCTAGCCACACACGCAATTGAACAGGAGACAGATGTTCTCTTTAGGTAAAAATGGTGTATGACTTAATGTAGGTACTGAGTTTCATTTTAGTTGAAATTCTTTTGGTTATAACTTATTTCTTATTTTATATAATTAAGTGTAAGTTATAATGATCGATAGAAGAATATTTAAACACAAATTACTACTCTGGAGATTTATATACCAGGTGTCTCATGCATATTATGATGATTACAACTTTTAAAGTATACATTTTTGATAGATACTTTGATGATAAAATTTTTTGTTGAAATTATATATTTATGATAAGACTTACGTTTTTGCTGAAAATCAGGAAAAACTAATTTTTTTAACTTTCAAATTTTATTTACAATTATATTTTGAACTTTTTAAAAAATTTGAGCATGTTGGAAATTTATGTAGCTTCATTCTCATTTTTTAGTTTGACCGGACTACAGGGTGAAGTAGATAAATGATACGGTTGTGACCTCATCGATATCACTATGATTTTGCCGTTGTTGAAGAAGCAGAAGATGGTTCTTTACTCTTGCTTGCATTAGATACTACTTCCACTGCTTCGTTTAGTTTTTATATTTTTTATATTTTTTTAAGTTGAAGATTTTGCGGTGGTTTCTTGTTTTACTTTTGATTTTCTCTTCCTCAATATTCAATTCCATCAAACTATTTTATTTTTGTGGGGGTTTTATGTATGTAGATTAATTTACATTTATTTGGCACTACAAAGCGGCGATCCCAGAGGCCTACCACACTTCTTACAACCATACCTTCGAAGGAATTTAAGGGGCCTACGACTTTTTACCGATTCCGCAAGGCTAATCAAAAAATCGCTTTTCCTGGCAATGAAACTACTTTGGGTGGACTTGACCATTCCTTGCGTTAAACGCTATCCCTGAAAAAATATTTTTTAGTTTCTATTGGGATTCGAACCACGAACCATTACGCCACGGGAACCACGTAAAATAATTTTGATTTAAACTTTATTTCTGACTTCCAAGAGTGTTCTTCTTTAAAACTCATACTTGACCTCTTACTAACATAATTTGAAAGCCGCAAAACCGCAAAAACCCAAAAAACTCTAAATCCAAGAAACCAGACTCTAGAACCATTGTTCATGGAGTACCTATATGGCTCACATTAACCATCCCACAAGACAATCGTCGCAGCGGCGAAATTATGATCTCCAATAGTCTTGGTCACTATACCTATCCGTTTACGCTGCGCCGGCCGCCAATGCAATGCGAGCGATGACACTTAAGCGCGGTCAAAAGGTGTTCTTCGCCCAAGCGATTTGCATACACCAAAGCAGACCACTTGCAGACTTTCGGTGTCTGCGGTGAGTTATTGTCACCGTTTAAGGTGTACAAGATGCCGTTTCTTTTATTTATTTTATACCTTATCTCGACTCTCAAATGGCTTCGTTTTGTGTGGTTGCTTACCAACAGCTCTACAGCACTCCTCTGCAGAACACAAAAAAAATGGGCTCCATTCCAGCTCGATCGACAACAATAACATGCACGAGAGTGTGAGTGTTTGGTTTGTGTTTCTTCTTATATTTTGACGTTTTCTCAAGACGGGACTTCGAGAAATTATTGCGTTATTTCAGCAAAAATATTGCGACTCGGTGTCGTTTTGAGTTTACGCGAATAAATTTCGATGTCTTCATTGGACGCGGATGGGTAGACGACGAGAACAACACGTCGGCTCTTGGTTTGGTGGTTATAGGCTCTCCAAGCCAAAGTCAACTCAAGCCAAGCCAAACCAGTGGTGTGGATTCCAAGAATGGAACCAGCAAACTCAATAAAGTTCCATTGACTGACAGTTGTGAGTATCGTCATCGTCGCGTCGTGCGTCGTCGTGTAGAGTTGACAAACGTCGAGGAGTAAATAATTTGCATTTCGCCAAAGAGTTAGTTTGTTTATGCCAAACAACACCAACATACCTACGTACAGACAGTTAGTTCATTGCCAGCAGGTGGCACATTAGTCATGTATAGGTGTTTGATGGGCCAGACCAAGTGACAGAACGAATGTTCGCAATGAGCCATGAACTTTGCAATTTGAAGTTGGCAATAAACTAATCTGATTGGGTCGAAGTTGGAAAGGCACACACAACACACAAAAGCAGGTGTTATGGCCCGGCAAAATAATGAGTTTTATCATAAATCAATTTATTTGCATGAAACTTGGAAGATGTTTACTCGGCGAGGCTAATAAGACGTGCGATTGGCTCAGGGTGAATTGTTGAATTAACATATTTAAGTTGTATCGAATGAGCGATGAGATGTTATTTACCATGAAGCAATCATGACGAGTGTGGAGGATGTTGAAATGTTGTTCTTATTAAAATTCTTCTTCAAAATTAATGCTAACTCGTGACATGAGTTTGCGTTAACGGAGGCTTAATTGTGGAAAAGTGTTTTGTTTATCTAAAAACATTAGCGCTTTAGGTAGGTACGCCTACGCTCCATTATGGCCAGTATCTGGTTTCCGTGAGTTTCAGTCACGCCTGCTTTTCATCGAAGTCTTTGACCGTTGCTGCTGATGTTGACAATCAGGTCATCTTTTTGTGATAGTGGTGACTGTGATCGACACTCGCTATGCTGCTGTGTTGAAAGAGTCGGACAAGTTGACAGCTCATTAAAAACAAACTGTAAGCCCGAGGGGATGCAAGTTAATACGTTCACACCACAAAGTTGCATGAGAAAATTACAGCCGCTTGCTTTCAAGCGAATAAATTAACACGTCAGCTCACCATATTGAATGCATTTCTTTCCAAATCATTGGCGCCCATGGGTCAATTTAATATATTTGCATTCACATTCACACACAACGAAGAACTTTCGCTTTTTGCATGCTCGCACAACATGTGCCGTAAGTTCATAAATCTGCCATTAGAAGGACCCCAAGCAAACTCTCAACACTCTTACGCTTTTTTCCCGACCAGCTTTGCTGCGAAAAGGTCACCTTTAGGAATAACGACATAAATCATAAGGCGCGCGTGCACACATGGTTAAAAAACAGCAGATATCTTTGGGTAATTTGCACGCGAATTTTCGATGCGAAATTGTGTAGACACCAAATGTGTATGTTTGGTAGCGTTTTGGAATTTTAATTGGAGACCCAGCCACAGCACACGCACATTATGGCTATTCAGTCTCTGCTTTGCTGACACCTCAAACAACCATCAAGAGTGTGGTTGACTTGACCATTATGGTGAACACCGAACAGGGAACAGGCGATTTCAGTTCAATCGAGCTCCTGAATTTCTGTCACTTATTAGTGCACACACACAAACATACGAAGACACACAATCGGGTGGTGCGTGATTTGGTGCTGTTGTTTTTCCAAACAGGGTGTCAGTTGTCATGTGAGAACATTAAAGTCTATTTGACAAGTCACAGTATGGCATGCAAATAACGAGGAAATTTCAAATGACTATGACTCTAACCCACTACAACAACAACTGTCTATCTACAGCTAGTGCAAGTAATTTAAAAGTTCTCAGCTTTGTGGTGAGCTAAGTTTGATGAATCAGAACGTGCAGAAGTGAAAGGGTGCATTGCAATAATGAATTGGTTCTACCAAAGTGTCAAACAAGTGTCATTTGTAATTTATTTTCAATTTGTGACTACAAATAGAAGCTCTGTGTGGATTGGATCGTGAAATGGACAGTCAAATCAATCATTAAATTAGATAGTATGGTGAGTAAATAGACATAACAAATTACAGATATGCACACCACATCGTCGCACCTATACTCGAAACTTCCTGATTTATTTACATAAACACTTGAAGCACCTGCATCAAAAATCCAAGGTCTTCTTTCCCTGTTTCGAAGACACTTTGGCTGGTATAAGAATTGGTGTGTTTGTTCTTTCGATTAGCATGGTGTATTATTTGAACATGATTAAACTGACTAGCTTTTAGAAGTACCTATTGGTCGTTTAATTTTCTCAGAATTTATCGATGAAAACCTTAGCAGGTGCATGCACTGTGCTCAGAAAAGCCCTAACACAGATCTTTAAGAACTTTGAAGGGACGATTGTAATTTGATAAGACAGTAAAAGTAAACCGAAAGAAAACTTTGACTATATTTCTTTTGAACTTTAGTTATTAACATTTTCATTTGAAGCTCTTCGGTTCATACAAAATGACTTTTATTGGGCCTTGTTTGGAGTTAAACTAGGGTTTTTGACTTCATGAGGAGTTGTGAGTAACTTATATTTCAAATTCTGTAAAGCTTCATAAAGGCTTCGGTGAACAGGATAAAATTACTTTGGGTGTGATGAGGTAGTGTTAAAGATCTTCACAAAGGAAAAAAACGCAATCTTTTAAAAGTGCTATGGAGTCGTATGGAAAACTGAATCGCAGCTGTTTTTATATTATATTAAAGTTGGTACGTATTATGCAACTAGGCATAATTCGTTCAAACTGAAACCAAATTCGTTCGTTTCAGATTTTGAGAAAGCTTTACGGAACAGTCCACAATATTTTACCCTATGGCAATGCACTACTTGTTAGTTCCACTACTGCCAAGCTCTTAGAAGAAGAGCTTCTTAAATATCAGCATTTCTGGAATCCTTGAACAGAAGCAAGGTAGCCAAAGGACTGTTCTGTAAATTTTTAGTACTTCTACTTTTGAGGTCAATCAAAACCGAAATATTGCCAAATTGGCCTTTTTTCAAAGTGAAATAAGGTCAAACGTTAAAATTTGGCCTTATTTTATGGCACCTAACTGTTAGATCCGCTGGTCAATGCAGTTTCCGTGGATGTCAGATAAATCATTATGAGACGGGTTCTGAGAATTGATCAGGTTTTGGTAAGTTATGATAAGTCATCGGTTCAAGGCAATGCCTGCGATATGTTGACTTGGGATATGGTGGCTCTTGAACCAAACTAGCTTAGGGTTCGTATGACGGTCTGGTTCTTTCAAATGTTCCAGAAATGAATCTTCTACTAGGTAAGAGCCCCGTTCCTCTACTAGGATCGTGTGGCCCGATTGTCTTAAACTGTTTCACTTTTTTCATCTTTGTGGAGGTTGGCCAGAATGCCAAGAGCAGATATGGCGTGGAAGTACGTGGTGCTCATGTCTAGGATTCGAAAAACAACCAAAAATTTTAAAACCTATAGATTTTTTTTTTTTAAATTTCCGTTGCCGTCGTCCGGTAAATGAGAATTTTGATCTCGGTTTACGTATTTGCGTATGTGCAAGCAGGAGTTTAAAAAGATCTTTGTGTACAATCGATGTACATATAGTCCAGCTTCAGTTGTTTAAGTCTTATTATAATTTCATAAGCCTTAACTTCCAGTCAAGTGGTTCGAAGCTGGTCTGCCTGGTTGGCGGTGAAGCCTACTGAGCATTGCCTGCTCAATCACTTTCATGAATCCTAGACGGTGGCTTGTGGTGGCAATATTACTTTTTGTGTTCTGGATCCAACCAGGTGTTTTAGTAGGGGCTGTCAAATATTTCGGGAGGTAGTGAAAGCCATTGTTGGTAACCATTCCGATAGAAGGGTGGGAAATCCTCCGAGGGCAAACAACATCTGGACCCTCCCCCTTACTGGAATCACCCCCCACAAACAATTTGACATCGAGTACCTCTTTAACGAATGATCATGGCATGAAAATCGCAAGAACTCACGCCTTCGACGAGCTAAGCCCAACATATTGTAACGTGCGCTTAGTTCGCAAAATAAAACTTCACTTTTATTTTTATTTCTACCACTTTATTCAGTATCTATACTTTATTCGAACTCAACTCGACTATTGGACTATCACTGGTTAACAACGTTTCACTCTTAACTTTATCACTCTATAATCAAAACTGACTGCTCGTTGCGTCAGCGGCCTATTTATATAGAACAATACTTATCTAGAGCGTTCCAGTTTCTTCTCCATGGTTTCCACATTTGCTGTCAAGAATCTCTACACTCACACACACTGGCTTACAAACAATGCCTGTCATTTTATACCATTCCATTATAGTGTTGCCAGTTGTGTTTTCGGTTAAACGTTTTCGATTAGGAAATTGGTATAAATGTTGGGTGTTCATTACACTGCCCCCTCCTTAAGATTGTTCGTCCCGAATAATTCCATCTGCAGCCTCGCCACTATATCGATGCAGCCGGTCACAATGAACTACTTTTAACTTGCCTCTTAATCCTCTTTGGATGCGGTAAACCACGTCGTTAATCCTCGTGACAACAGTATAAGGACCTTCCCAGTTCTGCTGAAGTTTCGGTGACAATCCCTTTTGACGATGAGGATTATAAAGCCACACACGATCTCCTGCTTGGAATCCTGCCGTTGTCGCTTTTGTGTCGTACCGTGTCTTCATCCGGTCGCTGTAGGTTTTCATCCGTTCCCTTGTTCTTTTATGGATGTCAGCGAGTCTCTCCTTGAGGTCATCCACATACTCGTTCGTGTCCTGTGGCTCCTCTGTGGGGCATCCAAATTTGAGTTCGCTGGGCAGCCGCATGGTTTTCCCGAACAGGATGTCAGATGGTGTTTGTCCTGTCGAGCTATGTACTGCACTTCTATAGGCCATCAGGAATAGCGGTACGTGCCTATCCCAGTCTCTTTGGTAGTCGCCTACGACCTTGGTGAGGTGTTCTTTCAAGGTCCGGTTGAATCTTTCAACCATCCCATCAGATTGTGGATGAAGCGGTGTGGTTCTGGTCTTCTTGATGCCAAGTAGTCCGCACACTCCTTGGAAGATGTTTGACTCGAAGTTCCTCCCTTGGTCGGAATGAAGTTCCATAGGCACGCCAAACCTACTTACCCAGTTAAACACAATCTGGTCGACCACCGTTTTGGCTTCTTGATTTGGGATGGCATACGCCTCAGGCCATTTGCTAAAATAGTCCATTACAACCAGAATGTACTTGTTTCCAGCATTGGTCTCTGGAAAAGGCCCAGCCACATCTACTGCAATCCTCTCAAAAGGCGATCCAACGTTGTACTGATGCATCTTACCTTGAATCTTCCTACCAGGTCCTTTGGTTGCAGCACACTTGTCACAAGTTCGGCACCACTTCTCCACGTCATCTCTAGCATGTAACCAGTAGAACCGATGTCGCACCTTCTCCAGTGTTTTGTTAACTCCCAGGTGACCTCCAGAAGGCCCGTCGTGCATCTCCCGAAGAACTTCACTGACTTTCGATTGCGGTACGATCAGCTGCATCACATATGATTTACCGTCAGCGGACTCCCATCTTCGCCTGAGGACACCTTCTTGCACATATAGTGAGTCCCACTGTGCCCAATAGGCTTTGAGAACTGGACTCCTGTCAGAAATGTCTCCCCATTCAGGTTTCTCTTCATTTTCTTTCCATGCGAGAATGGGTTCGATATCTGGATCCTCCTGTTGAGCGGTCCTCACTTCCTCATTGCTCCATCCGCATATGGGGTCAGCTCTTAGTCGCTGAGCGGTAATATTTTCTTTGTTTTCTTGTCGCCTACAATGCTTGCAATCCTCTTTGCAAGGTCTTCGGGACAATGCGTCGGCGTTTGAGTGCAGCTTTCCTCTGCGGTGTTGAATCTGGTAATCATAAGTCTGCAGTCTTTCTATCCACCTTGCGACTTGACCTTCTGGATTTTTGAAGTTCAACAGCCAGTTCAGAGCACCATGGTCTGTCCGCAGAAGGAATTTCTGTCCATAGATGTACTTATGGAAGTGCTTTGTTGCCAAGATAAGAGCTAGAAGTTCCCTTCTGGTCACGCAGTAGTTTCTTTCGGGCTTCGAGAGGACCTTGCTGTAATATGCCACCACTTTCTCTTCGCCATCATGCACTTGGGATAGTACCGCCCCGATTCCAACGTTGCTTGCATCAGCATCGATGATGAATGTTCTCCCAGGTGTTGGATGTGCCAGCACTGGGGCGTTACAGAGGCGGTATTTGAGTTCCTGAAAAGATTTCTCACACTCACCTGACCATTTAAACTGCTTCCCTTTCTCGGTGAGCTGATGCAAACTCTTTGCAACTCCAGCAAAGTTCTTAACAAATCGTCGGTAATATGTGGCAAGACCAAGAAAGCTTCGGAGTTGATGTTTGTCCTGTGGTGTTGGCCAATTTTTGACGGAGTCAACTTTTTCAGGATCAGTCTTCACTATTTGGGAAGAGATGATGTGTCCCAAATACTTAACTTCGGTTTTGAAAAGTGCACATTTTTCTGGATTCAGTTTAAGGTTAGCCTCTCGAAGTCTCTGAAACACGGCTTTTAGATTCTTGCAATGTTGGTCAAATGTTTTCCCGTAAACAATGACATCGTCCAAGTAGACAAGGCACGCTTTCCACGTCAGTCCTTGAAGAACGCACTCCATCAAACGCTCGAATGTCGCCGGAGCGTTGCATAGCCCAAACGGCATAACTTTAAACTGCCAGAGCCCATTACCTGTAGAAAACGCCGTCTTTTCCCGATCATCAGGGTGGATGTCAACTTGCCAATATCCACTCTTCAAGTCCAGCGTCGAAAACCACTGGGCTCCCTCCATAGCATCCAGGGTATCACTGATTCTCGGCAGGGGATAGCTGTCCTTTTTAGTCACATCATTCAGCCTTCGGTAGTCCACACAAAAACGAGTGCTTCCGTCTTTCTTTTTCACTAGCACCACTGGTGAAGCCCAAGGACTTTTGGAATTTTCAATCTGTTCTTCATTGCTGTTATCATTTCCTCAACCTCGCCTTGTTTGGCCAGTGGAAGGCGTCTTGCGGGTTGACGAATCGGTCTTGCATCTCCTGTGTTGATGCGATGCTGCACCAACTGTGTCCTACCATATTGTCCCTTTTGCGATGCGAAGATGTCAGTGTACTCTTGTAGGAGATTTTCAGCCATCCTTGTTTGTTGGTGATCAAGGTTGGATGAATTCAGTATTTTAGCTCTGATGGTTTTGAGCTCCTCCGGAGTTATAGTTTTTCTCGGGGTTTCGTCTGTGATCTTCGTAATTGCTGCAACCGATTCGCAACGTCCAACGACTTCTCCTTTCTTTAACCTTACATCGTACGGTCTGGTGTTTAGTAATCGTACGGGGACCATTTTGTTTTTCGGTGCTACTAGTGTTTTCCCAATGATGACGCTCTGGGAGGAACACTCTGGGTCTGGTTCCACCATTAGGTATCGAAGGCTTCCAAACTCACCTTCCAGTTTTGTCCAAACGAACACTTCAGAAGAAGGAGGCAGAATCAGATCTTCCGTGATGACAGTCCTCAGTGTCGACGTACTTTCGTTCGAATAGGTCATTGGAAGTTCCTTATTTTGGTACTTCAAAACCTGGTTACCGATGTCCAAAATAACTCCGTGCTGTTTCATAAAGTCGATTCCAATGATGCACTCGTCACATATATCTGCCACCAGGAATTGATGAGTAAACATTAGATCGGCCAGTCGGATCTTAAGACACACTTCTCCATATACTCTTGCTGCTTCTCCCGTTGCGGTTCTTAGACGGTAGCTATTGGTGTTATGAAGCCACGTCGTCTTTACCAGGTCTCGACGTACTATGGAAGCTGTGGCACCGGTGTCGATGGTAGCCACATGTTTGTTCCCGTTAATAGTAGTTTCCACAGTCAGACTTTTGTTGTCTCGTTTGGTCTGAGAGACCTGGATGGTGGTTCTGGGGCCATCGATACAAGAAACCAGTCTCTGCCTCGGCTGATACGTAACGCTGGTGTTGTTGTTACCTTGTTCTGGGTTGGATCTCTTGCTTCCACAATGTTGACAACCGGCTTTATTTGGTGGTAGTCGGCATTGACGCTGTAAGTGCCCGGTCTTGTTGCAGTTCCAACATCTTGCTAGTCCGCTCCGCTGGTTCTTTTGTATTTCAGCTCTATGGCACGAGCACTCTTCGACTATGGCTTTTCTAAGTCGATGTACTCCCTGAGAAGCCTGTTCTGCTGCTTCAATTGTCAATGCGAATGCTAAAGTTTCGGAAAGAGTACGTGTTCTAGCAGTTCGCACAGACCTCTGAAGATGTATATCGGAAATGGCACGAACGAAGGACTCAACAGCAAGCTGGTTGATGATTTCTTCTCCAGCATCCGGGTATGCCAGGTGAACCAGTCTTTCGACGTCTGCTTGGAGCTGCTGTAGACTTTCACCCCTTTTCTGGACTCTGTTATTGAGTTGGACTCGGAAGACTTCTTTCAAGTGGCTATCTCCAAAGCGTTTATCTATAGCTGCCACGAGAGAACTGAAATCGCCGCTCTTACCAGCTGGAACTGTTTGAAGTAATTCAGCTGCTGGTCCTCTAAGAGCAAGAGTCAGTGCAATGTACTTGTCTTCGTCATCCCAGCCATTTGTTGTCGCGGCTGCCTCAAATTGTCTCTTGTAGACTGGCCAAGAAGACTGTCCATCAAATGTTGGGGGTTTCATCTCCTTTTTCTTTGTAAACTCCCCAGCAGACTCTCGAATTTTTATTTTTCGAATCTGGTCCAATTCCTTGGTCAGAACAGAGAACTGTTTATCGCATCGGCTTTCCAAACGATTCTCTACAACAGAAAGCTGTTTTTCCACACCTTCAACGCGTTCGTCTAGGGCACATACATTTTTCTCAATGTTACCCAATTTGCCTTCTAGAATGTTTTTCTGACCTTCCAAAACATTCTGTTGCGCCTCAAGTCTTTCGAGGAATATTCTGTTGTTCCACCTTTTGCTCGTTTCGTTGTTCTTCAATCAGCTTCTTTTGTTCGTTTCTTTGTGTTTCAAGTTGTTCGAGAACATTCTGCTGTTCCTTCTTTTGCTCGTTTCGTTGTGCTTCCAGTTGTTCAAGAACATTCTGCTGTTCCTTCTTTTGATCGTTTCTCTGCTCTTCCAGACGTCCGAGAATATTCTGCTGTTGCTCTTCAATCAGCTTCTTTTGTTGTACTTCGAGTCGTTCGAGAACATTCTGCTGTTCCTTCTTTTGCTCGTTTCGCTGTTCTAACAAAAGTTTCATCATACTAGAAAAATCTACACTTTCACTTACTTCCTCTTCTTCCACTTCTATTTCAAAAACAAAAGTGTTTACGTCTTCCCCTTGCTGTTCCAAATAGTTACGCAAACGCAGGACGAGCTCATTTTTCGATCCCGCTCTAGAAAGATTTCGCTTACCTAACTCACTTTTAAGCTCAATGCAGTTGAGCTCTTCTAACAACTTACCCATTTTCACTGTATATAATTATTATTTTTCTTTTTACTTTTACTTTTTTTTTTTTTTTTACACTTTATTAGTCAAATAAGTTTTATCCCACTTCTGACACCAATGTAACGTGCGCTTAGTTCGCAAAATAAAACTTCACTTTTATTTTTATTTCTACCACTTTATTCAGTATCTATACTTTATTCGAACTCAACTCGACTATTGGACTATCACTGGTTAACAACGTTTCACTCTTAACTTTATCACTCTATAATCAAAACTGACTGCTCGTTGCGTCAGCGGCCTATTTATATAGAACAATACTTATCTAGAGCGTTCCAGTTTCTTCTCCATGGTTTCCACATTTGCTGTCAAGAATCTCTACACTCACACACACTGGCTTACAAACAATGCCTGTCATTTTATACCATTCCATTATAGTGTTGCCAGTTGTGTTTTCGGTTAAACGTTTTCGATTAGGAAATTGGTATAAATGTTGGGTGTTCATTACAATATACAAGCATGCCAAGGGGGTCGTAGCCTGAACATCCCTTTCTTTCCTGCTGCCTCATTTGCCTGTAGCCATGAGGTTATAACGGTGGTCTACTAGGTAAGATAGGGGCAGAGGTCTATTTCGTTACAAACTGGGAATTCAAGAGCTTATCAAAGCCAAAGAAAATTCTAAACCTTGGAACGTATAGAAATCATCTTCACTAATACAGAACCCAGCAGAAGTCACACTTAAACTTCGCGACACCGCTCTTCAGCGGAGCTTTCAGTTTTGTTCTCATTTTTACCGATTTGCCACTCAATACGTTAATAATGCCCTTATCCATATTAATACAAAATTTCTGATCGTGATCTAGAAAACTGTCTTCATAACAGAGGATCAGAAGATACCCTCTTTTATCTTCTTCCCGAAGATATCTTCCCGAGATCTTAGATTTATTGTAAAAATAAAGGTTTGCAATTATATTTCAAAAATAATTTCAGGTAAATGGACCAAGAGGCTCCATTTTCGATGCCTTTTGCAGCATTTGGGGCACTATATCAGCAATAGCACGCCGATTATTCACTTCCAAGGGCTATTGACCGTGAAGTAACGGCTAGCATGTCTGCCTGTTACGCGGTAGGTTCGTGGTTCAAATCTCAACAGAAACCAAAAAAGGTATCATCGCCATGAAAAGCGCTTTCTTGAGCATTCGTTCGGAATCGGAAGAAAATTGTAGGCCTCTTTCATTCGCTCACAAGTAAGAATTACAATCTCTAATGGTTTTTTCAGTCCTGAAAAACTCTATTTACCTTTCGTATTTTCATTGGCTTAGGAATAGACAAACAGATCAATAGCAATGAAAAGGATGAACGGCCTGAAAAAAAGAAACAAAATATTGACAATGGCTTAAAAATTCTCAAAATACAATCCATTAATGCGCAAGAGCAAGTGGAAACCCGTTTTCAAGCAATGCTAAGGATGCTAAGGTATTAAAGTATTTTATAAACCGATACGAAAAATTAGTGACAAACGGACAATGTTGTTTTGCTTGTTTTGAGTACACTGACAAATTATTGACAGTAAGAAGAATGAAGCGTTGCCCGTGGCGTAAAGGCAAGCACGACTGCCTTTAACTTGGGGGGTTCGGGTTCAAGTCCCAACATAATAATAAAAATGTTTTTCTGCTCGTATCACCTTTCGAGACGAATTGGCAAAGTCTCCGATGCTAAATTTCATTTCTATGAAATGCGATTACTCGGATATAGCTTTTCGGCCAAAAATTGAAGGCTCCCACCATTTATCACAAGCTATGATTGTAAAAATGGGCCGCCGCCGCCGCGCCGGGGCTCTTAGCTCTGTTGCGATTGAAAAAATCAGAAACTAAAGAAAGCTGAGACTGGTTTATTCATTCACAAAGTAAGGTCAGGGTTTTGAACAAGTGAAATCAAGTTCTTGATTTTTTTCATAAGTAAGAAACAATACATATACTCAGAAATTCAATCCCGAAAATCCCGGGATTATGAGATTTCAATCCCTGGATTTTCGGAACGAAAACAAACTGAAATCCCATGCAGTGCATGAATGTGAGAAATGCGTTAGGCCCAGGGACAGACCACTCTGTTGCCACTTTATGTCTCTTATAAGGGGTCAATCGTCTCGAGCTTATCTCAGTGGACAAGCGACTTCATAACCTCCCACAAAAAGCCCAGCGTTGTTAAAGCTCGAACTTAGGTATATAAAAAATCGGTGTAAACGGTAAATTGTCTTTAGTGAAAGTAGGTACGCATTGCTCAGTGATCATGCGCCTTCAGTTCTCCTACGATAAAATGTCAAACCAAACTGAGCATAAATCAAGTGACAATAGTCAAAAAAAAACTCCGAAAAAAGTATTGCTATATCAAAAAAAAAAACGTATAACAGAACACCCTTTACAGGCTCTGTTTTATTTACGCATCTCGTTCAAAAGAAAATAGGAAGGAAATAATAAAAAAAAAAAAATCATGGTTCTGGATTAATTCACCATAATATATAGTTACGGAATCATAGAATTATTGTCTACAACTAGTGCCTGACACGTCTCACAAAAACGCTTCAATGAGAGAGTCCACTGTGTTTTAACATTGATTTTAAACTATCCCCATTAATCGTGGTTCCCCATCGTCAATTGACAACGAGTCACCCGCTGTCACAATATTACCATGCGTCTGCTCCAACAGACATCATCAGTAACAAGTCCTTAAATCTTAAACATTATTATCAGCCATGTATAGAGTCGGTCCAGCTAATAACTGTGATTAGTTATTCTTGCCTAATAAAGCGTCGGCAATTTAAACCAAGTTCCTTGAAAACAAGCAACGAAGTGATCCACTCAACAAGGAGTGAATGTAGATTGCGTCCGTTTATTTGAATGTTTTTGCGTCGATGGTCATTAAATCAAAACGAGTTTATAAGGCCGTTTGGTGTATTCGCCACCACATGAATTGTCCTTATCTCTGTTGAGGACTTACTAAGAAAGGGTTTTATTTCGGGCATCCATTGACTCATAAAAGTGTCAATTGATTATTGTTTCCTTTGAAAATACTTACCACAAAATCAGTAAAATCGGAGGAGGTTGTCAGCGTGATCCTTTTGTGTTTTCTTTACATAAAAATTAATTTCTTTTATTGTGTGACATAAAAGACAAGTTAAGGGAATTGTTCCAGGAAGAAGACAAAACAGACAAAAGAGAAAGCAGGTAATTTCAATTTCTGCTTTCATCGAAAGTCATCGAAAGAGGTCAAGTGTCATAAAATTATTATGGTTTACAATGTGTTATGCTGAAGTATTGTCTAGTTTCCTGCGAAAAAAAACCGAAAGGGTGTGGAAATCAATAATCTTGTGATATACCTGCTGTACTTTCATGCATTAGCAATCCGCCTCAAATTTTGCAGGAAAAAATATGTTTATATTTATTTCAAAGAAGGGTACACTTAAAAGCCAATATAACTGAGAAGTATTTAAAATTGGTGAATTGGGTAAGTCCAAAATGCATAGTGCACATGCTCTAGGTGTTTTTTATATTGGTTATTTCTACTTTTTCATTTTCCACTTAACCTAAACAAAGTAAGCCCCAACTCGAACTCAGTCTTTTGCGCTCTACTTTCAGTGCCGTTACTATAAACAAAGGGGCCCAAGTCCAACTCTCACTAGGGGGCCCTTACTACCAGCAAAAACTTTTGAATCGCTTCAACTCAAATTGCCTGACAGAACAAATTTTTACAGTTTGCTTTTTGAGACATGACCGAAGAGATACCAGCTATTCAGGAAATTTCTCATTAATGTCTTCAGCATAAATAACAGCAAGTATTAATGATGTCAAGACATCCAAGGAAAGCATTTACACAGAATCGTGCTTTTTCATTTCATTTCATGATTTTGCTTCCGCGTATTCATTTCGGAATCCTCGCAGTTCTTAATGAACTTGTTTGAGTAAAACGTTGGCTAGAGATAGATCCTGGATTTTGTAACC
The DNA here is from genome assembly GCA_949752695.1 of Melanostoma scalare. Taxonomy (NCBI): domain Eukaryota; kingdom Metazoa; phylum Arthropoda; class Insecta; order Diptera; family Syrphidae; genus Melanostoma; species Melanostoma scalare. The sequence goes on from OX456985.1 coordinate 4,259,242, forward strand.
AGGTTTGTTGATGCCAGATCTTTATTGTGTACAACTTCAAAGTTTCCATCCATCTCTTTGCGTATAAGTCGCTGCATTCCGCTCGAGTTTTGATATGGAAATGTCCTCAACATTTTGAAAGTTCGATTATCTTTTTCTCCAGTTCATCGAGGGTTTTTGATTCCAGTCCAGATGCCGTTTGACTATCTACTTTTTCAAATCCCAGAAAACTTTCAGTGATTCTAACATCGACAGCCTAAAAATTTGACTCATTTGGTTGATTTTATCTTTATCTTGAGTTGAAACCGTTATTATGGACAGAAACAGTTCTTCTTGGATATTTTTGACTTTTACTATCTAAAATGGAAGGCCATTTATTTCAATCCGAATTTTGGGGCTCACATATCGAATGAAATTAACTGGTTTTGTGATGAGTTCTTTTAAAATAGTACCATATACCGCCATCAATCCAGAATCACCTATGACCTCTCGATGTCCTCCAAATGAAAGGTTGCATGCAGGTTAGGTTAGGATTAAAAATGGCTGTCAGGAAAACAAACTGACACACTTAGACCAATTATTAAAGCGAAGGAGATGCAGGGGATCTGTGTTCGCCAGATCGCTTGGATCATCAAGAAAATATTTTCCTAGATGCCGTTTTCTTTTAAAAGAGAGTGCAGGACATGAGCAGAGGAGGTGTGGGATTGTCTCCTCCTCCTCCTTACCTAAGCAAATTCTGCAGAAGTCATTAGAGGGAGTAGTGTGTTTTGGGGGAGTCTGGACCCTCCCAACCTCCCAAGGCATTGGTCTATCAATCAGACACATTTGTATGGAGAGTAAAGGCAATCTAGCTACTTTTAGGGTTACCAACGCTGACAGCTGTTTTGTTTTATTTGTATGGAGAGTAAAGGCAATCTAGCTACTTTTAGGGTTACCAGCGCTGACAGCTGTTTTGTTTTGATTATCAGTTGGATGTTCCAATTGCGGTTAAGATTGCTCCAATTGCGGTTAAGAGGTTCTTATAACTTTGATGGATATGTGAAAGCTCTAATCGCTTGACATTGAATTTTGAATGTTCTAATTGTGTTTTAGTTGTTTATAATTTTATTTTCGTAGGGAGACGTATGTATGTAGGTATTTTTGTATGTTTATTTATAGATATATACATACAATACAATTTATAGTAGGGAATTGCAATCATGATGACGAATTCATGTTATATCATGTTATATACACATATATATATGTATATTAATTTTACGTTTGAAAAGTATTGTGAGGGTGCTGCTGGTAGTTAAAAATTTAGATTTAGATGATTATAAGTCTGTGAGACTAGATTTTTAATATATGTGTTGGTGTTTATGTGCAATACATATACCTTTATTAGTTTGTAATAGCTTAGAGCTGCCAATACCAGATGTTTTTAGGTGTTTTGTGAATGTTTAAAAAGGAGTATCAAGCATTTAATACAATCTAGTACGCTTTTTCCTTAATAGTTTTATATCTATTCTACGCTATGCTACATTATGTACTATATAATACTACTTTTTTTATATTGTAGCACAATTTTTCTTACTAATGTGGTTAACACTGATAATTAATTTTCTTATAAAAACTTGATGTATGACGTCTTTCGGTTAGTTCTTTGTGAAATATTTATGGATAAGCATCAATCGTGCAGTCTATTATATAATCATAAGATTGTTTACTTATTATAAACAAAGTATAATTAAAAAACATTATTTCCCAGTTATTTAATTCGTTAAAAGTGAAACTTTTCCAAGAATATTGTTTAAATACCTACTATAAACATAACAAAAATAAAAACACTATTTCCAATCCGTTAAAAGTGAATATTTTCCAAGAATAATAACATTCAAGCAATAAAAACTTTTTACCAACACTATCTTGTAAAATCTGTATCGATCTCTAAACAAATATGTTTACTTGCGAACACTGTCAAACCACCTTTACTAGACGGGATAATCTTGTTCGTCATAGGCAGATGAATCATGAGAAAAAAGTTTCAATTCTGTGTGATAAATGTGGTACGTTTTTCGATAACGCTAGGAATTATAGCTATCACATGAAGAAAAATCATCATGAATTCGTTTCACTTAACACAATATTGAAAAAAAGGAAAAACTCTCAATCTGGTGTGCAAAACAAACGGATTAAAATTGAAGGGGATTTGAGTGATGAAGTTAAACATTGCAATATTTGCAAGCTGAATATTAGGAAGTCAATGTTTCAAGGGCATCTAAAGAGTGATTCGCATAAAACAAATGCTTGTAGTAAGCATGATGGGTATGGAGGAAACGTTGAAGCTATATCTACGGCTTTTAAGGACCGCATAAAAAGCTATAGAGTTCGAGATTGCAATCGTCAAATTGGTTATAAGGACTTTATGAAGAAGCAAGAAACTATTATAATAGAACTCGTAAAGAAAACAATGGAGATCGAAAGTGTTATAAAAGTCGCTTTTGAAATGTTCGGACTATATGTAAAAGATAATGCTAATGAAATGATGACTGACATTAAATCATTTAACACAAAATATAAGATCCTAAACCAATCAAGTGATTTAAAAGAAATATATAATACGTTTACTGGAGACATCATAGCCAAGAGTGAAGAATTCCAGGAGCGTGATAGTGGATGGGCCTTACAAGATGTACTTTACCTTGAAATCAACATAAATAAATACAACCCTATGCGTGGATCATCGTATATCGAATTACCAATGAATATACAATCGAAAAAAGCTATCATCAATGTAAAAAATAATGATAATGCATGCTTTGCCTGGGCTATTGTATCGGCTCTACATCCCTCTAACCATCATGCAGATCGAGTTTATTCATATCCTCATTACTCTAGAGTTCTTAATTTAAACGGTATGAAATTCCCGATGGATATAAAAAAAATTTCCCAATTTGAAAAACTTAATAATTTAAGTGTTAATGTGTATGGCCTAGAAAATAATACTCTTGTAGGACCTGTGTTTTATACTAGTGATAAAAAGGAGAAGCATATAAACTTATTATATATAGAAAATGGTGAAAACAGACATTATTGTTGGATAAAAAACTTAAATAGACTAGTAAGCACCCAAATTTCTAAACATAAATGTACAAAATGGTTATGTGATGGTTGTTTAATATACTTCCGTTGTAAAGCTTCTCTTAATGAACATCTCAAACATGATTGCAATAAGGTGCATACAGTATTACCAACCGAAGATAATAACATTTTAAAATTTAAAAACTTTAATAAGAAAATGCGAGTTCCATTTGTAATTTATGCAGATTTTGAAGCAGCTTTAAAACCAATAAAAACTTGTTCACCAAATCCTATAAGCTCATTTTCGAGCAACGTTCAACTTCATGAACCTTTTAGCTTTGCTTATTATATTAAATGTAATTTTGATGATTCATTAAGTAAATTTATATTGTACCGAGGTGATAACTGCTCGAAGGTTTTTATGAATAATTTGATAGATGAAGCACGGCGTATTCAATTAATATTAAGAGAAGAGACTCCAATGAAAGAATTAACTGATGTGGAAAAAGACAATTTTAAAAATTCTAAAACCTGTTTTATATGTGAGGATATTTTAAATGAAGATCGAGTAAGAGATCATGATCATCTCACAGGAGAATTTCGAGGTGCTGCGCATTTTGAATGTAATTTGAAATATCAAATACCCAATTTCATTCCAGTTATATTACATAACTTAAGTGGTTATGATTCACACTTCATTGTTAAAGAATTTGGTGATAATGATGAAAAAATTGATGTTATACCCACTAATAAAGAACGATATATCTCCTTTACTAAATACATTAAAGGGAATACTTTTAAAAGTAGTATTCAACTTAGGTTTATAGATTCCTTTAGGTTTATGGCTTCTAGTATTGAGGAACTGTCAGAGAATTTAAATTCAGAACAATTTATTGAAACTAAAAAGGCTTTCCCAGAAGAGGATATGTTTAATCTAGCTACTAAAAAAGGTATTTTTCCATATGAATATGTTACATCATCTTTAAAACTTGAAGAAACTCATCTTCCTCCAAAGTCAGCTTTTTATAGCACTTTAAAATCTAGAAATATAACTAATGACGATTATTTACATGCTCAAACAGTATGGAATACCTTCAATATAAAGACATTAGGAGAATACAGCGATGTTTATTTAAAAACTGATGTTATGCTTCTAGCAGATGTTTTTGAAAATTTCCGGAATGTTTGTATTAAAACATATGATCTTGATCCCTGTCAGTATTATACAGCACCAGGTCTAAGCTGGGATGCAATGCTGAAAAGTACAAAAGTGGAATTAGAACTTTTTACTGATATTGATATGACTCATTTTATACAAAAAGGAATAAGAGGTGGTTTAAGCCAATGCAGTGGAAGATATGCTAAGGCTAATAATAAATATATGCCAAACTTTGATGAGAATAAAAAAACGACTTTTTTAGGGTATTTCGATGCAAATAATTTGTATGGATGGGCAATGAGTCAATATCTTCCCATCAACAAGTTTCGATGGTTAAATGAAGATGAATTTAAAAGTTTAAATATAGAATCAATACCTGATGACTCAAATAAAGGTTATATTTTGTGTGTAGATTTAGATTATCCTGATTATTTACATGATTTACATAATGAACTGCCATTTTGCCCTGAAAACATGAAACCTCCATATAAAAGTTCTAAAAATTCAAAATTAATTGCAAATCAATTTAATAAAACACGATATGTTATTCACTACCGAAACCTTAAACAATGTGTATCAAACGGTTTAGTATTGAAAAAAGTACATAAAGTTCTAGAGTTCAATCAAAATGCATGGTTAAAATCGTATATCGATCTTAATACACGTTTAAGAACTCAATCAAGTAATGATTTCGAGAAAGACTTTTATAAACTTATGAATAACAGTGTTTTTGGGAAAACAATGGAAAATGTTGATAAAAGAGTTGATGTAAAACTAATCACAAAATGGGATAATAATGGTAAACGTATGGGAGCAAATTCGCTTATATGTAAACCAAATTTTCATAGTAGATCGATTATACATGAGAACTTAGTTGTCATTCAAATGAATCGATTGAAGGTTAAGTATGATAAGCCTACATACATTGGATTTTCTATTCTAGATTTATCTAAGACCTTAATGTATGGCTTCCATTACAATTTTATGAAAGATAAATATGGCGATAAGCTGCAACTATTATATACTGATACTGATTCACTTATTTATGAATTCAAAACAGAGGATTTGTATGATGATATAAACAAAAATTTAACCTATTTTGATACGAGTGATTATCCAGAGAATAATAAATATAATATTCCTAGAGTGAATAAGAAAGTCTTAGGAAAGTTTAAAGACGAGTGTTCAGGCAAATTGGTCCTTGAATTTGTAGGCACCAAATCGAAATCATATTGTATTGTCACTGAAGATGATATAGTTAAGAAAATAAAAGGGATTCAGAAAAATATTGTAGCAAATGAGATAACCTTAAATGATTTTAGAGATTGCCTAAATAACCCGTCTACTTCTCTATTAAAAGAGATGTATTGTTTTAGAAGTGACAAACATTTTATTTACACACAATTAATAAATAAGATCAGTCTTACAGGTAATGATGATAAAAGATTTGTTATCCCTAATTCCTCTACAACTTTAGCGTGGGGTAATAAGCGTATAGAAGAATATTATTTTATCTAAAAATTGTCTTAAGATATACCTGCATATGTAAAATGTTATATAAAAAAAAAAAAATTTTTATGTTAATAAAATGTTGATACTTATAATAAAATTATGGTGATTTTTGTTAAACTTTAAGATATAATATAATGAGTAAGGACATAGTTCTTTTTATCATAAAATGTATTATATAAAAGAATATTCAAATATATATGTATGTATAATAAAGTCAATTGAAAAAATGCTTATTGTTTTATTTTTTATTTTTATTTCATAGCACTTTTTTTTGAAAGCAGTTGATTGCGAAATACGAATAGGATAAACTTATTTTGATAGTAAAGGCAACAGCAATAACCCCTAAATATCAGTAGTAATATAAATACTACAGTTGAACAACATTTTTGTGCTGATCGGTATAATTCCATATAAAAAAATCTCAATACTTCTGATTTTGCTGATAATGGAGTTCATGTGTTAGCCTATGAGTAGGTTGGAAATTTGGAATGAGTTGGCTGTTGTGGTTTTGTGTGAACGAAAAAGTGGTGGATGGGAATTTTTATTTCTATTTTAAGAACTGTGTGTGGAAAGAAATTTGTAGTTGAACATAGGGAATAGTTTGGTTCATAACAAAACCATAGAGATTATTAACATACAAGTACAATAAATATGATGAAGGTAGGTTTGGTATATACGAACTCATAAATTTGTTGTTTGCCTTTCAGAGCCTGTATTAGGGTTATATTGGATCACTTCATTTCCCACCAAATTTCCATTATAGTTATCAGCTTATAACCCATTTCAATAGCTTTTACTAGTTAGTCATTTACACACATGTTCCTAATAAGTACCTCTGTTCATCAGATAGGGTGCAGACTCTTTCTTATGGTTTTTTCACTGCTGCAGGTTCTACAAAGTGAGAAATGGCTTTCAGGGGGCGCCATCATGGTGTTGAATTATAAACAGTGGTGATCTACTTTTAACTGGTGGTGATCTGCTTTCAACTGCATCAGTTCGATATCAGCTTTTAAATATCAGATCAGCTTTCAAATATCAGATCAGCTTTTAAATTTGATCTGATCCGATAATATGGTTGGGCTATGAATCAAACTCTTCCCTATGGTGGTTTTCAGTGGGTGACTGATGCTGATCAGTTTACCAAAAATTTTATAATGTCTTATAAAAATAAAGACATTGGTTACGTTTTGGAGGTAGACTTGGATTATCCCCATACCTTACATGACGCTCACAATGACCTACCTTTCTGCCCAGAAAATATTTGTACTCCGGGAACCAAATCTAAAAAATTGGTTAGCAGCTTTTATAAGAAACGTAAATATGTTATTCATATAGAAAACTTGAAGCAAGCCTTAAAACATGGTTTGATATTAAAAAAAGTTCACAGAGTCATACAATTTAATCAATCTAATGTGAATCATAACCACTTAAGTTATGTAATATAACTGGAATGAAATTGGGTATTTGATATTTCAAATTACATTCAAAATGCGCAGCACCTCGAAATTCTCCTGTGAGATGATCATGATCTCTTACTCGATCTTCATTTAAAATATCCTCACATATAAAACAGGTTTTAGAATTTTTAAAATTGTCTTTTTCCACATCAGTTAATTTTTTCATTGGAGTCTCTTCTCTTAATATTAATTGAATACGCCGTGCTTCATCTATCAAATTATTCATAAAAACCTTCGAGCAGTTATCACCTCGGTACAATATAAATTTACTTAATGAATCATCAAAATTACATTTAATATAATAAGCAAAGCTAAAAGGTTCATGAAGTTGAACGTTGCTCGAAAATGAGCTTATAGGATTTGGTGAACAAGTTTTTATTGGTTTTAAAGCTGCTTCAAAATCTGCATAAATTACAAATGGAACTCGCATTTTCTTATTAAAGTTTTTAAATTTTAAAATGTTATTATCTTCGGTTGGTAATACTGTATGCACCTTATTGCAATCATGTTTGAGATGTTCATTAAGAGAAGCTTTACAACGGAAGTATATTAAACAACCATCACATAACCATTTTGTACATTTATGTTTAGAAATTTGGGTGCTTACTAGTCTATTTAAGTTTTTTATCCAACAATAATGTCTGTTTTCACCATTTTCTATATATAATAAGTTTATATGCTTCTCCTTTTTATCACTAGTATAAAACACAGGTCCTACAAGAGTATTATTTTCTGGGCCATACACATTAACACTTAAATTATTAAGTTTTTCAAATTGGGAAATTTTTTTTATATCCATCGGGAATTTCATACCGTTTAAATTAAGAACTCTAGAGTAATGAGGATATGAATAAACTCGATCTGCATGATGGTTAGAGGGATGTAGAGCCGATACAATAGCCCAGGCAAAGCATGCATTATCATTATTTTTTACATTGATGATAGCTTTTTTCGATTGTATATTCATTGGTAATTCGATATACGATGATCCACGCATAGGGTTGTATTTATTTATGTTGATTTCAAGGTAAAGTACATCTTGTAAGGCCCATCCACTATCACGCTCCTGGAATTCTTCACTCTTGGCTATGATGTCTCCAGTAAACGTATTATATATTTCTTTTAAATCACTTGATTGGTTTATGATCTTATATTTTGTGTTAAATGATTTAATGTCAGTCATCATTTCATTAGCATTATCTTTTACATATAGTCCGAACATTTCAAAAGCGACTTTTATAACACTTTCGATCTCCATTGTTTTCTTTACGAGTTCTATTATAATAGTTTCTTGCTTCTTCATAAAGTCCTTATAACCAATTTGACGATTGCAATCTCGAACTCTATAGCTTTTTATGCGGTCCTTAAAAGCCGTAGATATAGCTTCAACGTTTCCTCCATACCCATCATGCTTACTACAAGCATTTGTTTTATGCGAATCACTCTTTAGATGCCCTTGAAACATTGACTTCCTAATATTCAGCTTGCAAATATTGCAATGTTTAACTTCATCACTCAAATCACCTTCAATTTTAATCCGTTTGTTTTGCACACCAGATTGAGAGTTTTTCCTTTTTTTCAATATTGTGTTAAGTGAAACGAATTCATGATGATTTTTCTTCATGTGATAGCTATAATTCCTAGCGTTATCGAAAAACGTACCACATTTATCACACAGAATTGAAACTTTTTTCTCATGATTCATCTGCCTATGACGAACAAGATTATCCCGTCTAGTAAAGGTGGTTTGACAGTGTTCGCAAGTAAACATATTTGTTTAGAGATCGATACAGATTTTACAAGATAATGTTGGTAAAAAGTTTTTATTGCTTGAATGTTATTATTCTTGGAAAATATTCACTTTTAACGGATTGGAAATAGTGTTTTTATTTTTGTTATGTTTATAGTAGGTATTTAAACAATATTCTTGGAAAAGTTTCACTTTTAAGGAATTTGGCAACTCTAAGCTATTACAAACTAATAAAGGTATATGTATTGCACATAAACACCAACACATATATTAAAAATCTAGTCTCACAGACTTATAATCATCTAAATCTAAATTTTTAACTACCAGCAGCACCCTCACAATACTTTTCAAACGTAAAATTAATATACATATATATATGTGTATATAACATGATATAACATGAATTCGTCATCATGATTGCAATTCCCTACTATAAATTGTATTGTATGTATATATCTATAAATAAACATACAAAAATACCTACATACATACGTCTCCCTACGAAAATAAAATTATAAACAACTAAAACACAATTAGAACATTCAAAATTCAATGTCAAGCGATTAGAGCTTTCACATATCCATCAAAGTTATAAGAACCTCTTAACCGCAATTGGAGCAATCTTAACCGCAATTGGAACATCCAACTGATAATCAAAACAAAACAGCTGTCAGCGCTGGTAACCCTAAAAGTAGCTAGATTGCCTTTACTCTCCATACAAATAAAACAAAACAGCTGTCAGCGTTGGTAACCCTAAAAGTAGCTAGATTGCCTTTACTCTCCATACAAATGTGTCTGATTGATAGACCAATGCCTTGGGAGGTTGGGAGGGTCCAGACTCCCCCAAAACACACTACTAGAGGGAACGCCAAGTCTTATGGCGTGTCTTCCTATCAGACAATGTCCGGTAATGACATTGATTACGGAGCTAACTTGCAATCTGGTAATGGATAACAAATGTCTTGTGCGTTTTGGATCACGTCCTGGCCATATACGTTTTGTTGCCACACACGTGGTGATATTGTTCCACCTGTGATTTGTTCTGTCCATTGCCTCTTGCTTTAGCATAAGTTTACATGTAGCGATTGGTATACCAATATTCAACCTGCTGGTTGAGATCGGTAGAACGGTTCCTTCTCTGGCGAGTTCATCGGTTTTGCAGTTACCCACGATATCTCTGTGCCCCGGCACCCAAATAAGGTGAATATTGAACTGTTCAGCCATCTCCCTAAGAGATAGGCGACAGTTAAGGGCGGTTACTGAGTTCGTAGAAACAGCGCCGAGTGATTTGAGGGCTGCTTGACTATCTGAGAAAATCCGGATATTCGTTGAGGATATCACGTTTTCTCTTAGCCATGATAGGACCTCTTTGATCGCCAGAATTTCCGCTTGGAACACGCTACAATGGTTTGGAAGGCGGAACGAGAGACTTACGTTAAGTCGGTTTGAGTACACCCCACAGCCTACCCCTTCTTCGGTTTTTGAACCATCTGTATAGAAATGAATTGCATCATCTCTCAAAAATTCTTCGTCTTCCCAGGCGGAACTGACAGGGGATTGATCCGAATAAATTCAGGATTGTAACGTGACCGATGTTGTTATCGGTCCATTGGGAGATAGCTCTCATACGAGTGGCTGCACTGGCGGCCATTTGTTTGCTGAAGATATCTAGTGGTGTGAGGCTAAGGAGTGTATTTAGTGCAGCTGAGGGTGTTGATCTCAGTGCTCCGCTTATACACAGACAGGCTGTTCGTTGGACCTTGCTTAAATTGTCGCAGTAGGTCCTTTTATCAAGAGCGGTCCACCATACCACTACTCCGTATGTGAGTATTGGTCTGATGACCGCGGTGTAGAGCCAGTGGGTGATTTGGGGGGAGAAACCCCATTTGTTACCAATGGCTTTTTTGCAGGAAAATAAGGCCACGGTGGATTTCCTGATTCTTTCCTGTATATTGGCTTTCCAATTTAGCTTTTTGTCTAGGATTATACCTAGATATTTGGCTTCGTTCGAAAGTTCAAGTGGGATTCCATTAATTGATGGAGTTATTAGTTGAGGAATAGCTACTCCACTTTCTGCTTTCATCAAATTTCATGCGGTTACCAATTTTTTTCATTTTTCTGACGATGATTCATTAAAACGGAGCTCTTGAAGTGCACTTTGACTAAATTTGTTTGTCTTGTACATCCCCGTACAGGACTTAAGATCCATAACCCTCGCCTCAGCCTCATGCCTGTACCTATACCTTACCTACTTCGTGAAAAGCCTTTTACAGAAAAGCCCATTATCCCTCGTGGGCATCTCTTCCTTAAATATATATACATAAAAAAACCGTATTAAGGTTTGAAGTATTGAAATAAATAAATACCAAAATTGGAAGGCCTATTTCTATGTCGTCTTTGGAAATTTAAATGTCCACCGAAATAAGAACACCTCAACATTCTGATTTGACATTGATTCTTGGAGTGGATTCAAAAATCAAATAAAATGAAAACTCTGTTGAAAGCCAATCTTTTTTTTTAGTGCAAATACTCCGCAAAGTCCTGTCCTTCTGTTGAATAAACCTTCTTCTTGCTTTATTTCAATACATCAGAGCCATCGAAATAACCAAAACGGAAATTGGATCATTTTTGTTATACCTATCCCTGGAAGGGAAGTAAAGGCAAGCAGGGTTTTTTTGACTTCTTTTTTTATTTCATTCGCCATCGCCAGTAGTCTTGTCACCTGGGAATCGAAGGCGGTTGCGGTGGTGATGGGGATGGTAATGTGGCGGTGAGGGTTGGCAAAGCCATGTCTTTTTAGGTGTACCTGTGTGTGATTAAATTCTCACAGCTCAACGAAGAATGAAATGAACTGTCAAATCTTGAAAGAGATTGGAATCTTCTGCCAGTTGAGTTGTTTGTATCTGTGGGTGCTCCGTTACTACCACACTTTCGGGAAGCAAACAAATCCAACCAACAGAATATATCTACAGCAATGGAAATGAAAAAGGAATATCCCTTACAGGATATCACAGTAACTAGGATAGAAAATCACAGGACCTATTACTAGACAGATAAAAGTTAAAATATACGCAGGTGGGTGTATGTGTCAAATCGCCCGGAAGCGGTAATCACCAACACGTTTTGAATTTCACAGTTTTTCTGTTGAAATATTGTACATTTATTGCTGTCCTTGCTTGCGCACAATTACATCCTTCAACCATACGTAGAAAGAAGGTGCTACCATCAGAAGAAGAAGAAAAAAACACATAATCCCTGTGTTATCCGCCTTACATCTTCCGATAAATTGCATTTTTCGTAGGGATTCTGTACGGACCCGAGAACTGGCTGTCAGGAGGAGGACAACACGAAAATAAATCCTTAAGATACAAAATTTGGATTTAAATTTCTTTCTTTTAATGCGACAACCCAGGTATACTTCGCTTTTATCCAACAATCATTTGCACAAGAAAAATAAATAGCACAAAGGACGTGTCTCTCTCTTTGCATGTGCCATGAGGTGAGAATGTTTTTCTAGGTGTCGCTCCAAGACAATGAATGCACAGCCAAACAATAATTTGACACCTCCGTGCTCATAGTGATTGGATATCCTTTCGATTTGTTTGTCACAGAGTAGAGTAAGCATCTAGTTGCAGGATGGATGGTAATGCAACGACGCATTCTTACAATACAGGGATTAGGATTATATCCAACGCCTTGCGGAATATTGTATATGTGCTCTAAAGGAAGGGTCTTCTGGTGTCCCATCGTTTGAGATAGACGAGGCGACAAACGTGTTGTGATCAATACGCGGATTTTTGCAATTTTCAGGGATTTGTGACTTTCTCACGTTTCTCAGCTGTGAAAATAGCTAGATTAACTTTGGACTAGGTTCGAATAGTTGGATAGAAGAAAAGGGAAGTGAATATTTTTCCTGTTTCGGGAAGGGTGGGCATTTGTTATGCCCATAAGGATTAAATGTTCTCTTTCGCAACCAATAGCGTTGTAGATTCAAAATTCTGTGTATACGATTCCAGTTTAAGCCTAGTACATACTCGCTTCCTCATAAAGTGAACGCCTGAAAGTGGAGAAAATGATTTTTTGACATTACTCGCCAATACACACTTGTGAGTTCGCTGTGAACGTTTGACGTTTGAGCAACAAAATATTTTTTCTTTATTTTGGAGCAAGAAATTATAGCTACACACAATTTTACAAACTCTCATCTGTACATTTTGCACGTGAATAAGGTTGACGGCTCGTGAATGAAAACTATACACTTTGGTCTCTACACGGCTTCACGACCAAGTTCACGAATGATTGAAAATGACAAATTTGTATGGTTTCATGACATGGTTCACAAGTGAGAACTAGGCTTTAAGAATTTGATTTCGCTACAAATGTTTTATCTCTACAGTCTATGCAAAGTTGTAGAAGGAAGTGAGATCTTCGCATAAAAATAAGTACCAAGGCAAATTGGTTGAAGTTTTAGCTGGCGTTCAAAATTTTTCAAAATATGAGGTTTCACTACCTTGATGGGTCACTGCAAACGGTTGAGAGGACTCTTAATGCAAGCTTCAAGTTTCAGTAGGACCCAATACAAAACTTCAACAAATTCATCTTGCTCTGTTGCGAAGGATTTTCTTAAAATGTGTTTTTTTTACTATTTTGATTAATTGATTTTATTCAAGATTATGCATGTCTGCCCGTTACGTGTTAGTTTTTTCATTGGTATCGCCTTTCGCTAAGAATTGACAAGTTCTCAGAGAGTAATTACACTGCCATGAAAAGCGCGTTCTCACTACGCTTTCCGGATTCGGAAATAAAATCTAGTTCCCTATAATTCGTTAGGTTTTCACGGTTTCCTTAGCTTTTAACACCGGGGGAACAACGTTCAGCATGCATATGTATGAGTGGTGCCTTACGCACTAGTCCTTCAGCGGCACAGGACATCCTGCCTCACTAAGTCAGATTTGACATCTACAGTAAACAAACAGCTGCGAGTTCGGCTATTCGAATACAAGAAGTCTAACAATGGACCAACAACAATATTAGTCATGCTGACATTCTGAACAAATTCGGAATCCCCAAACTAAAAACCAGATTACATCGCACCATTCCATTCAGAACAGACTGGGAGGCCAATTTTTATACGAACGGCTCAAAAACAAATGAAGGAGTTGGTTATGGTGTCTATTAAGACGAAATGAAATTAATCATCCAGCTTCGTCTTCTAGATCATTGTAGCCTGTTCCAAGTGGAGGTGATGGCGAAGCTTTGTCTTGGCTATATATATATTCTCAGACAGTCAGGCGGCCATCAAATCCCTGGCATGAAGTTCATCCACTCTATTCTAACCCTTAACTGCCGATCATCTCTATGAGAGATGTCAGAGCAGTATAACATTCACCTGTGCTGAGTGACGAGGCATAGAGACAATCCAGGAAACTGCAAAGCAGATGTATTCACCAGAAACGGAATACTTCTGCACACTTCTGCCCTCGGCATACCAATCGCTCTTGCTCTAGCAGGACCCATACAAGAAAACTAATCTGAGATGTTCAAGCAGTTTAACGAAACAAATCTGGCCCAAGCTATAGATCTAAAGTGGTCGAACAGTTTGATCTCTCTCAAAAGAAAACACATTAGTGCGACAATAGGTGTCATCACAGGACACAGTCGTATTGGAAGACATGCCGCAAGGCTAGGAGTCGTGTCGAACGATTTTCGCAGAAGTTGTATGGATGAGGAGGAGGAGGAGACTCTTCTCTGTTCATACTCCGATTTAGCTCACAAACGTAGGATACATGTAGGTTCGTTTCTTTAATAACCCTATACTCACATCAACGCCCTGCGTCTCTCCCGCTTCATTGTAATCTCAAAAAGGTTCCAATAGGATCAGGATACATTAGATCCGTAGTGGTATCACAATGGGCCAAACGGGCCCAAGTGTGTTAGCCGAGCTGACAGCTACTTTAACCTAACCTAACCCAACCTACTCTTAACTAAAGCTAATCTCTCAAAAGATTTATAAGACTGTTCCAAAATTTCTGTTTTAGTAACTGGCAATCGCACCAGAAGCTTAATTTGCAAGGGTCCCTCAAGGTTGGAAAGCAGTACCACTTCTCTTACTTTATTTTGTTTAATTAAATGAATAAAGGCATATCTAGAGAACACCGAATGTTGAATTGATCTTCATGGCAATGCAAGAGCAACGATTACACCATGCAGTGGTAAGGTAGTAACAGGGAAAACCTCTTCGATGACTCAAAATGTTTTTTTTTTTAACTTGGTTTGGTGTGTTTATTACTTGAACTCTTGAAGTTAAGGATAGTGTTACACTCCAAATTAATATTTTAAAAGCGTGGAACACTTAATTTAAACTTATAACCCACTTTTTGTCCTACTTTTCCATTTGCTGCGCTATTCGATTATTGTAATTTCGTTTCCCTCAATCGTTTCATGTTTGAGGTCAACCAAATGCAAATGTCATTGTATTTGTTGTTCTGGCAGCCTCATACTAGCTGCTTTGGTACCTAGTGCTATAAGTCAATTCTGATTCATATAAAAGACACAGTTCACATCATCATCTGCAATCACTTTTCAATATTCATATTTTTAATTGAAGAATTTTCATGGCCTCGCAGGGGATGCTCGCTTTGAGTCGTACTGATTGCTTCTTAAAACGATGTCATTGCAGCTCTAAAGGAGGAGGAGAATTTAGCCTAACGCTATTTGGCCCCCAATACTGATGGAGGAGATTCTTGAAGAACACTCTTGATACCACCGCATTTAATTCGAACAGACTTTGAAACTAGTTCAATTCGCTGCTAATGAAAGTTCGAACCACCATAGGTGCCTCGCAACTAAAAGCACTCTTACTTCCAAAAAAAGTAACTGCACATGGTCTAAATAGGAACAATTGAAAGAGTAGAGCCCACCCAATCCAATCCCAAATCCCACACACACAAACTTCGTAAAAAGAAGGCATTTTAGACTAACATCATATCGAGATCCATCACAATGGCCCGGTAAAAGTTACACAATGACCTGCTTCTTCGATTTTTAATTTTTAATTGAAAGCCGTACCCACGAAATTCATAAACTCCAAGACCCAATCTTCTTTTAAGTGAACTTAATTAAATTTGTGGTACCCACCCACATTATTCGATCGCACATTCGAAATTCCCGCAAGCCAAACCATCGCGCACACTCTCACAAGTCGCGCAATCATTTATCAAAACACTTTGACAGGTGATTACATTGCTCGATTGGATATTGAAGTCTAATAAATGATCTTTCCCAAAACCGCACCCGCACCTGACTCACGATTTTTCTCAACAGACTTCGATGAATTCGCGCAGCATCCGCACCACCCGCCACCGTCTTTTATTATAGTCAACTTATCAGATCGACCGATTGATTGGCCAATTTGACGCTTGAATGGTTGAGCTGTCAAGGTTGTATGGTGAGGTAAAGTGCGGGGTAAATTGCCCCTAAATAGACACAAAAGTGTTTGTACAAGAATGGCTGCGAATTACGGCAACGGACGAATACAACCGATGACGACGCAGACGGCAGCCCTTCTGGGCAAACAGCGCGGCAGGCGCTCTTAAGCCGCACTAACCGGACGAATTCAAATTGTTCCATTCAAATTGTGAAGATCTTGTAAGTCGTGCCTGTTAATGTGATTCCAAGTAGAAAATAGACATTTCGTCTAGGCTTGGGGCACATCGGATCGTGGACGTTGGAACGTACATGGTGCGAAGGTGCCCCCTGCAGTGCGTGGGCTGATCACGGCGAGGTGATTTGAAAACCTTTCGCAATAGATGCCACCTTTGACCTGGTGACGTTGCGCATGAAATGTATTGAAACGTATAGCAAAGATATACACCGCGACGGCTAATGTAGTTTATCTGGCAGCGCGGGGATACTATTCTGTTCTCGTATGCTCTGGCGGTTGTGGTTATGTAAATCTTTGTCATAGATTACGGTTGCATTTGCAGCTTCAAGTGAAATCGAAACGTTTAGCAGTTGGTGCGTCCTTCGCGCTTATATGCAAATATTTGTGCGCAGTTTGGTTCTTTCTGCACAGACTGATGCAGAAACGACGCCACATGTGCGATTGAGATCAGCGCATGTTGTTGGAAACTTCAACCGTCCGACGACGGACGGATGAATTGGAAAATGTGGACCTCATTAGGCGGCACATTACCATCCACCGATACGATAGAAGTTTGTTGTTTCTTTTTTTTTTCCTTCCCTCAGACAAGACGTAGGAAGGTAAACGCTCTGTCTTTCCGACTTGATTGACAGCGCAAAGAACCGACAAATGCATGTCAGATTTGGTTAGAGTTTGTACGTAGATTTATGCCAGGCTTCTTTAGTGTGGGCGGAATGTATAGAGCTGGGAACAATGTGTATTAGCAATTGAACGTTTACTGATATGGTTATTGTTTAGGACTTGAGGCGAAGTGGAACACTTTCAATTTCTATGATTGCAGCCATTTAATGAGCTTTGCTAATTGCTACCGTTTTTAGTATGAGTAGGTACGTAATCCAACGTCTGTTTGACTAATAAGGGAGTGACGTTTTGTACGCGTTAGAGTGGAAAGTCCTGATTGTCGTTTCATTAGATACTAAGGCAGGCTTGCAGGCAAGTTAAATTGTTTAATTTGCTTACCTTTATTTTTTTTATTTAATTCATTTTGGGTTGATTGCAAATTACTCAAAAGAGCTAGTTAAGGCTCACCAATTAAATTAGAGTTTGAAACTATGTAATTCCCGTGAAACATGGAAAATTTAAAATTATCGACTGGTTAGAATTGTAAGTCCATATACGCATTTTCCAGATGGAAGAGATGAAAGAGATGGAAAGAGCGTACAAACATGTTCTTCAGCAGTTACACAAGCAAACTTACAAATAGGTAAAATAAGTCAGAACCAAGAAGCATATTATTTCCTAACATGATTTTGTAATAATCGATAATGAGAAGGTATGGAGACATTCTCAATCTAGTACTCTAGACTCTGTATGTAAGTATTGAAGATACCTCTGCCTTTACTGCAACTACCTCACCAATGGTAAGGGAAATCATAAGAAGAAATTTAATATCAAAATTAGATTATGAAAACTAATGCAAGTGGTTTTTTCTTAGGCGGGAGTCGGGAGAATTGAAGCGCATTTCATTCAATGTTATGACCAGGAATTTGGCTTTGAAGGGTTGCCATTATCTTAAAAATGATTTCTGGTTCAAATAAATTTCAGCCGAGAGACGCTATTTTCGACCACCTCTTGCAGAATTGGGGGCCGTATGTCAGTATCGGGCTTATCTAAGTAGACAAGCGACTACACATACCTATTATCCCAAGGAAAATAGTCCAGCGATGTTAAATCACCCGATCTTGGAGGTAACTCACAGGATTAAGACTCGTCAATCGCCGTCACCAGCGATTTCGTCACGAGACAATTTAATTCTTCTACGATAGAACGACAAACTAAATGGAGCATAAATCAAATGACAACTATCAAAAAATCAACCCTGAAAAAAGTATTGTTAGATTGAAAACCACAAAATCCTTAACATTCATTGTACATTAGTCTACAGAAGGTGTATCTGACACCTAGTTAAATCGGCATAGGAGTGATATAGTTAGAGTTATCTTCGTCTCAATGCACTGGTGGGGAATATGAAGCCAAAACAAAATTGACAATTTGACACTGGTATCTTGATCATCAAGGATTGCATTTACATTAATTTGACTTGTCTTCGTCTAAGTTCTAAGAAACGTTCAATGTGTGTAAAAATTTAACAGCCAGGCGCAAGTAGGGAGAGGTCCGTTGCTTTACGTGTTTCTCTCGATCATACTTTGTAGGGAATGTAGGGTACCTAGAATTTCTTGCATTCAAGGAACTGTTAAGTGAAAAGGCAATGTAATTACTTGCGAATCCCCGAAGAAAGGTGAAAAATAAATTGATGTGTGTGAAATTCGAACTTCGAAGGAAATAGTAAAACACGCTTGCCTATAAAGGCTGATACGAGGTGTGACAATTATGCCCTACTGATGGTAAGCCTAGAACCTTGAAATTCCCTTCCCCTTCCCCGCCATCCTTCTAAATCCATCAATTTGTTGACCGTCGCTCTAGCATTTTTAGTTTGCCTGCTGTGTCGTGTTGAGTAGACGTGAGGTGGTGGTGCTCGGCACGAAAATGAAGAATCGAAATCAAGTGCAACTTGTCGCGATAAAATTTTCCACCAGACTGGGCCGGCGTGATTGATCGCAATGTTGCAATAGCCGCCTCATTCGCCCGATATTGACTTTTTTTGGCTCCCTAGAACAAAATCTATGGTTAGAGGAACCCATTTCTTTGAGTCGATTACGGACATCCTAGCGGCAGTGATGATGGTACTCGCGGACATCCCAGTCGAAGTGTTCCAGAAATGTAACGAAGCATGGAAAACGCGCTGGAATTGTTCTAGGTAAGCTGCCCAAGAGGACTACTTTGAAGATGTTGACAGAGTTGTAGAATAATTTTTTATTATACGGGTTCTATGGAATCAGTCTAATTGTCACAATTTGTTTTTGAGTCATCTTAGGATTTCGGTCCAAAAAATCGGAAGCATTTGCTGGAGCACAATAAAGCAGCTAATTAGCGAAATACCAATGCTTACACTGAAACACATCAATCACTCTGTAGTGTGGATTAAGAAATTCATCCCTTATACTTTATATGCATTAAGGCCTGTAATAAACTTAAGCTTCCGTTTCTTCAGAAAAATGCGAAATATTTCTTAGAAAATGTTCAATATTATCTTCTTCAAACCCCAATACTCCATGAACTCATATATCCGGTTTCTACGCACCCTTGACAGAGGCACTGTCAGAGCCTCAGCGCTCTATTCTTCAATAACACCACTACCACCACCACTTATCTGCCATTATGTTGCTCATTAACATCATGTTGCTGGAAGTTAAAACCCCAATGGTCTTACAGTGGCTTAAACCAATCTTATCGTATCGAATTTCGTTAGCATTTAAACAATTTCCCACATCGAGCAGTCAACATGCCATCATCAATGGCATTAAACATCTAATCTAAGCCCACTCACAACAATGCTACTGCACTTAAGCTCCAAACAAAAATATCTATACACACACACAGGACCGAACAAAAGTAAGAATAAAAATAAAAATAAAACAAACAGTCCATCTTGCCCTTCTATCATTGCACGCCCCAGTTCCTGGCGCAATTCGTTGCACATAATCTCATTATCAGAATAAGTCCATTACATCCCGAACACGCCTTGCCGAACCCCACCCGCGCTTCTAACCAAATGTAACACTCTCTTCCTGGCCCACAAACCAATGCACACTATACGGATGATACAACAAAGCAAAAAAAAAAAGAAGAAGAAAAAAACGAAATAACAAAATAGAAAACAAAATATTTCCATGCCACTGACCAAAGCTCTAATCCCTCCCAGGAAAAAATAACTTACATCGAGGGAGTTGTGCGACAACAGTGGCAGATCCATCAGTGGTTGACAGTGGCAGCTATCTGGCGTCAACATACATGTTATAGGCGATCGAGTTCTAAGCGGCCACCACTATAACGGGTTCTAATGCATTATTGTCCTAGAATATTTGTATTAAGGTTTATTGTAGCCAAGTTTCTTTGTATGGGAGTGTGCGTGTATTATATTATGGCGTTTAAATCCAGTCCAGGGCTGCCACAGAACTAATGACACAAACTAATTGTCAAACTACTTTTTAAGAGTTTCGAAAAGCCTTCTGTTGATTGGTTGAAAACATTTTTCAGAACAGAACTCTCATAATCCCAAACAGCAGGTTGCAATTTTTGATGTCATTTACAGCTCCACTGCATTGAACATTGAATTAGAATAGGACACATCTATCTTGCAGCGAAAGAAAAGCGTATTTGCTATGGAATGGTGAAGAAGTTACAAAGTCACGCATTTATTTGTGTTAGACAATGGTCGTTAACGGCTGAAGTTTCTTGACATTAACAAAATCTTCTGCTTTCCATTGCTTCTTCCCCCACCACTGGTAAGGGGCTTTATCAATAAATCTACACTTTTAAATTACAATAAGTATAATTTGACATAAGAACAGAGAATGAGAATTTATTCACAGCTCTACTAGTGCGTGTCTTCTACACGTGCAAATAGCACTACCAGAGTTCACACTATGTGGTCCTTAGCTATCTTTTTTAGAAAATGTGGTATTTCAAATTTTAAGACGTATAAGTAGTAATTCAGTGTTTGGAAGTGAGAGTTAACACCATGCTTACAACACTTGCCATGGCAACCCTGACAGTTTTTGAATTATCTGTATAAGCTACCACCCCACATACAGCCGTCAATATTGAAGCATTAATCCGCTTCCCTAGAGGACAGCAGCTCTTCACCATTTTGCTATCGCAGAGAAAAGAAAACTTTTCTCCATTACTAATTGGATGCGGTATTCTTTTGTTTAGACCTTCGGAGAGTGGCTTGTCTTATTGTTTCAAGTTTTTAAGGACATCTTCAATCCAATTGGTTTTTCTTCTTCGAACAATGCCATTAGTGATAGATTGAAGAGAGTCTCGAATTCTCTTGTAAGTATTCAACCCACACTCCACGAAGATGATGACGACTTAGTGATTCCGCGACAAAAACACAAACAACATTAAATCAAAAATATAAAGAACACTAATGACATTATGCGGTTGCGGGAAACATGAAATCTTCTTAAAGGAACAAAAATTTTGCATCCCTTTGTCTTTGATAATAATAATTCCTTCGTCCTTGTGAAAACGGACGAAAATGACAACCCAAACATATAGACGATGATGAACGTGCGACAGTGGCAGAGTAAATACCTGAGGTTTGCACTAATGCGGTTTCGGTTTGTGGTAAGATAGATGTCCTGTTTCCCCTCCAATTAGCAATGAAAGCGAATCCTTTTGTTGCAACTAAGTTGTTTGTTTGGGGTGTTCTCCCAGCCGTTTTCAAATAGTTATAGTGGTGTGGTGGGTTTGGGTTCGTCTTTGTAGCATGGAGTGTACCTAGTATAAGAGGGTACAACTAATAGGGCAACTTTTGTGGCCAAGTGGTTTTGGTTGAGTTCACTCTCTTTTTGTGCGTGCTAGTATCCCTATACCTACTATACTCTGCTGTCGTGTTTGCGTTCCTCTGTCTCAATTTATGTTAACCCCATTTTGTGGTCAAAGTTGGGAGAGGATTTTGTTTTATTTCGGAAAAGTTTGACTAATTAGATCCATTAACAGAGATCGTGGAAAGCCTTTTGCCACAAAAATGGACGTATTACGAGTCTCTCGTGATGTCAAAGTTAGTAGAACACTTTTAACCTTAACAAGGGACTTTAGATGGGAAAGTTTGTTATGGCCTACACTAACGTTTTGTTGGTTGGGGGCAGATGGCTTGTGATTGTGAGTTATAAGTTTGGTTTGAGCTTAATTTTGTTACGTAGGAACAATCCGCAAGATTATTTCTTAATACTTTGGGGATGTACCACCATGTCTACGAGGCTCACTTTATTTGCTCATAAATGATGATTTTGTGTTGAAATATCGCCTTACTTCCAGTCTTGTAGACTTGAAAGGTTTAAGAAGAAAGAATTAACCAATGGAATATCGCATTGTGATCCAATTGTATAAGTTTTGATTGCATAAAAAAAAAAAAAAATCGAGTATGTTGCGAAATAAATAAAGGCAACAACAATAAACCCCGATGAACTATAGGTTTACGGGTTCACAGTTCACATGAGGTAGAGTTTGTTAGATTGTGTTATTGTCCGACTGTCATCAGGCTACCTAAATAATGCGTAAGAGTGAGTAGGCTTTAAGCTCAATACTTGTAAAGGAATTCCACATTTTGGTGTTTCTAGCTTAATTGGCCTTTTTTTTTAAAGAAAAAAGAGGAGGCTTATGCTAATCTGGAACACTCAGACCTAATTTCCGGTCCATTGTACTACCAGTGTAGCAGCCTTACCTTTTTCTTTTGTGGTGCAGTAGGTAATAGTAGTAGTAACTAAGGTGTTAGTAATTTCACATATAACCTCATGGGCGGCGTCCATGTGAAACTGGGGGACTGAAAGAAAAGTAGATGCCCAGAACCCACGCATCCGGCCTATCTACTGAACCCTCTACCACTGTACCACGGCCGCCCGTATCTTAATTGGCCTACTACACCTCGGAATTTTTAACAATTCTGATAGGTACCTATAGTTTTACAAAAGTCGATAAAAGATTCTTTGAAGATACTTCATTTTTGATCGGTGTATAGGTTCTGCTTTTCTTTCTAAATAGCAACTGTTAGTATGTGGCCAGCTTTGCTATAGCTAAATACTGTAAATTGCATTTTAAACAAAATATTTGTTCAAGTTACTCCAAAATAACAACTCAACATTCATCACACCTATGCCGAATTGTTACTAGCGGAGTTCACACTGTACAATTACATTTGGAAAGACTTTGGTTTGTACGACCAATGTTATGGATAATGTAAAACCTCAGACAACCGCTTGTCCTATTTGTTGGATGGTTTTCAAATATTTTTTGAAAATTTTGAAGTTGGACGGAACGGAGGAATATATGTCATAATGTTGGACGACAAGTCTGATAAGTCTAAACGCAAACTACATCCGACCATCCAACATCCAACGAACGAAGTCTGGCCAACTAATTGTACAGTGTGAACTGGGCTATTAGCATGTTAACTCTATTACTTGCAAATAGAATCTAACTCAAAATAATGCAAAGTGAAAAATCCCACTAGAACTAGAAAAAAGTCTTTACTAGAGAAAGACGCTTTCTGTAAATCATACAAAAAGCGTTAGCTCAATAGGTGCCGGTGTTTTGGTGTTACCAATTCGACCATTTTAAAACAAAGCGGAAATTCATTTTTTCAAAATGTCTTACCTACAGAAAAGTGGTCCGGACCATCTCAATGTTATGCTTTACTACGCCAAATGCTAAAAAGACATTTAGGACTTCCCCAGTTTTTCTGAGATTCACCAGAATAAAGCAGATGGTGGCTGGTGGGTGTCAATTTGTTCCTTATGAAAATTTAAGAAGAGAAAATTCTCAGAGGAGGAGATTTTTTCAAGCATAGAAACAATAAGTCAGCAGAACCCTCCACCAAAATGGTTCCACCCACTCAACGCGATGGGAGTCTTCTTTACTACTCTAGATCTGAAAGAGGTCAATCAATTATTCCATTTTTCTGAGTTATTTCTACCGGGTAAAGTCGTGGGATATACCATCCATTTTTGTTATTCGCTATTACTTCAAAATTTAGCAAGATTTCTTCTTCAAACAGAAAAATCTGTATTTTAAGACTAATTCATAAACTCAAAATAGAAAACAAAAGATAATTCACAAATTATTTCTTGTATTTTGTTTTTTTTTTTTTGCCAAAAATAAAACAGATTAAAAAAATTGTGATTGGAAAAATGGAATGTGAAATGCCACCTGATCGAGGGTAATATGACACCCTAGTTCTTCTTGATACTTATTTTGCCACATTTGTTGCGTGCGTTGTTGAAGGACGTATACGAATCATGAGACCAAAAGTGACCTAAAATGCTCTTAATCCATTCATCAGGTTTCGGTGTTTGATCGCTCGGCAAATCCCACACAAGTGTTGATGTCTTCGGATCCATCTAATTCATCGTGCAATGACATGGCTATGGATGGTGATTCAAAAACACAGTGAACCAATCTTTTGCAGAGCAGAGGCAGCAGTCCCAGCTTTAATTTTATATCGCACTTAAGTGAGACAAAAGTCCCAACTTCGATTTGGGAGCAAAGCCACACCACATCGGGACATTAGTGACAACTTTATGGTATTGGGGTTGCCGAACACTTGTGTATTTCTTTTAGGCATCCAAACAACTTTTTTGTCTTAAAGTTGTTGGAGAAAAGCGGCGTCTCGCAAGTGTTATTAGGTAATGGAATCAAACATCTATAATCTCAGCATTTGAAGGCTCTGTTCGAAATACGTTTTAAGGGTAGCGGGTGAGAGTGGAAAACGTTTACTCCAATGAACTTAAATATGTATATGTGGTACCCGTGGCGTGATGGTTAGCATATCAACCTGGCTAACCCAGAGGTTCGGAGTTCGAATCCCAGCAGAGGCAAAAATGTTTTTTCACGGGTATCGCCTTTCGCGAGGAATTGGCAAGTCCTCCGTTAGTAAATTCATTGCCATGAAAAGCGCTTTCTCAATCAGCCGTTCGGAACCGTCCGAAAATTGTAGGTCCCCTCCTCGCTCACAAGACATGGTTGTGAGAAATGCGCTAGGCCCAAGGGCTCCTCGCTCTGTTGCGCCACCCTATTTATTTATTTATTTATTTATTTATATGCACATAAAATTCCTCTTACTTAATACTCATTAGCAAATGAAGACAGGAAGACACCTGAATTTGGAGAAGCTATTTAATTTTATAGAAAAACAAAATTCTTTCGTTTGAAGAAAGCACATAACTGACAAAGACAAAAGTGTAAGTCTTTTCCAGCTCTTTTTTATAATTGAATTATTGCCTTATGCCGCACTTTTCAGCTTCTAAAAAAGCCTGAAACTTTTTTAAATCGAGAACGATTTTTTCTCCTTGCTCTCTTTGACAGAACACGGATTCAAAACTGGGTATTTTATTGTCTCTTCCTTTGACAAGCCATCGAAATGTAATAAAGGGAATCGCAAAATACTTTTTTTACCACAACTTCAAAAGCTGATGTGAGTTAGACTTGAGTTCGTTTGGCCCGATTTACTGAAGCTTTTTTAAAAAAAATTGGTTCAATAGTAGAAGCGGGAGAAGTGGCATCGGTGCCATATATCCCGCGGTCTCTGATGGGTGCCATATCTGATATCCCCTTTCGACTACAATTATGTTTTTTTTCTTTATTTACATGTTATTGCTCAGTTATTGCTTTTTTTATGTGAAATGTACACCTAGCGTCAAATACTTTTGAAACCACACGCACATGGGCTCAAATGTACTCACTTTTTTGTCCACTTCTAAATTTTAAGTCTCAATGGTTGCTGTATATCCGAATTTATATCAACTGAAAGCTAACATGTGTCTGTTATAACCTGGATGGTTTTGAAAAGGTGGTTAACATGTCTGCCAGTTACCTGGGAAGTTCGAGGTTCGAACCCCAATAAAAAACAAGGAAGAAACTGGCAAATCTTCCGATAGTAATTTCACTGCTGAAAATTCACTTTCTTGATTAACCATTCGGAATCGGCGAAAAATTGTAGCTCACCTCCATTCCCCTCAAGGTATGGTTATGAGAAATGCGCTATTCTCCGGGGCTCCCGGCTCTGTTGTGCCACCCTTTATATTTATTTATAGTTCACAGGCAATAACCAGCATTTCGATGCACCGCCATCTTTTGCTTGAAAATGATGTAGCAGCATCTAGTCGTTGAAAACTTATCTGACATTTTTCAGAACTACGACCGGAATATTGTAAATGTCTGTCTTAGCATTGGCCGCCCTGTGAACTTCCGTGCGATGAGTAATCGTCACAAGCCTTTTGTCCCCTTTCGGCTGACACTTGAATAGATGCCTGTGAGAGGCTGCCGTTTCTCGAGTCAGACAAGCGTTCCAGTTTCACGACTTGATCCTAGCAATATGTTGATAAGAGATTTGCTCAAAAGACAAACATTTCACTCTTTCAGAGCTGTTATACACGAAAAGAACAAGAAAATCGTTTCTTTCTCTGGTAGCAGTCCTTATAAAAGTTAAGTATTGAGTTGTCTCAAGCGCAACATCCATTTGGGAATATTCAGTTGTCAACCGACCGATGGTTACAACTAATTAAACGCCCAGATATCAGATAAAATTGACCGATCCAATAATAGTGAAAGGTAGAACCTAAGACAGAGATAAACTTTATACTGACAATTTAAGCCTCAAAATTAAAAAAAAAAAAAAAAAAAAAACAGCTGCCTGAGCTTAAAACCTCAGTTCTTGGTTCTCTTTGATCACCAAATTATATTCAAATGCGATTAGTGTGCTCAAATCACTTTGTAACAACTGCTATCGTCCAATCGCCATTGGCAATTCCATTCTCATGCTCATTATATTTAAATATCCACCCGAGATTTGCCATTGTCTGAATTCATCCGTAGTCACCGATGGCTATAAAAAATTATAATCCACTCTGTGTCCCGCCAAACATCTAATCAGGTGATTATCACCATCTTTATACTCATACAAAAAAAAAAACTGAATAAACCCATCCATCACTGATCACAACCAGGGCAGATGCTTATTTGCCCCCCCAATAAAGTCCATTAAAATCACATCGCCAATACAAATTATGACTGTTGCGACTGCGAGCCAAAAGTTGTACGGCTTGACCGAGCACACAAAGTGATTGCTTTTTGTTAAAAACGCAGGATCATCGGTGAACGTTTAGCAAAACCCACTTATAAGCCAAGCGCACCCTAATGATGTGCTTACATGCGAGTTTCACATTTTGGGATGCCCTCGATGATAATTGCTTCATTTCCTTCATTGAAACGACAGGCGCTGACAGTTCCAAAATCAGGATTCGTATATAATTTTCGATCAAAAGTAATGAAAAAAAGGAAAACGAAAAGCTTGCCAAATGAATTGTTGCAATTATGGGTCGGTTTGAGTTGTCAGTAGTCTGGCGGTTGGCCACCTGCGATTTCGACTCCGTTCGCCAAATAAAACCCATGGATGGCACAAACAAAAGACTCTTGATGCGAAGTAGCGGATGTGAGTTCCATTTCCTTCAATTACTCGAGTTGAGTTCTTATTTGGATGACTGCTGCCGCATAGCCATAGCCACATCATGCCCCAAAAACTTGAACTGTTTCGCTTCTTTGTGGGCAAATGTAGTCACAGTCACAGTGTGTGTCTGTCGATTACGCGTTAAGATCGAGCGTAATTACAACTCAAATATCGCCTCCAACTGTAATTTTGGTTGAATCTTCTTCCCTGTAGCTTTGTTTGTCTATACCAGAGTCAATGTAACCATAATTGCTGTAGAGTCAGGTAGCGTGAAAGAGTTTCCTTTGTGCCATTTGGTGTATTTGGCTCCATCCATCGTAGTCGTCGTAGTCATCATCATAGATTGGTTTGGTACAGTCTTTGTACACTAACAACCAAAGAAATTGGAATTTCGTTACGCGCATGGTGGTAGCATGGCTTTAAGAAATTAACACTGCCCAGCAGTAGACGACGACCGATAATAGCGATGGATGCGACTGTGGTGCAGAGAGCTACTGTAAATGAATGCATGCGGCTATATTTCCGACAACAGATTGTGTTTTGTTACGCAATCAACGATGGACACAACAAACGCTCTGACTAATTCCGTGGACAAACTTTTGGGACTTCAGCTGGCTTTGCTTTTGCTACTTGGAGTACCATCCAACTTCTTACACACTGCAATGGATCATTTACAATTATCAGGTGTACAAATAACAGTTGGTGCGGGGTAAACACGGACTGTAATTACGTTTCGTTGCGTTTGTGCACGAACAGTGCATCATCATTAAATTAGGAAGACTTTCACATGGCCGTTGAACTTTGTTTTTAGTTTTTCCAGCGAGGATTCAGCGTAACAGCGTTGTTCGAAGATTTTTTTTGATGAATTAAAAAAAAAAAAATTGCGTAAGTGATTGCGATAAAGTGAATTACGACACCTCTCCACTTCTTTTATTTTACTGCATTGGTATTTGGTTTTACTTTGAACTAAGTTCTTCCTTTTTAAAGTTTTTTATTGAGGCTAGTGTGTCATGTATGAATCTAAGTCGCTAAATTCTTCACTTCTATTAATTAATTGCGTGTGCGCTCTTTTTAGTATTTATTTCAATCAAGAAGTTGGCTTACCTACTTAGGTGGACATTACAGTTCTAGGTGAACCTGGACCAGTGCCAACATTGTTCGCCGCTTTCGGGCGATTTGTCTTTGTTGAGGTACTCTGCTACTTGATTGCGCTAACGAAGACGAGTTCTTTTTCTTTCTACATAGTTTTACACAATCTTTCTAGTTTTACACAACCGTCTTTCCGACAGCTTCTTCGACATCAAAGACCTCGGTGGGTTCTTTATCGACCTTGACGGAGCAGCGTGAGTTCTCCAAAACCATTCATCAGAGTCGTACGAATCTTGCAGGGATGTTTAAACTAGACATGGTTCCGTACCACTCGTTTATGTACTGTCACGTAATGCATTGAAATCGATAAAAAGATGGTGTATATCAAATGGACTATAATATTCCTGGGTTTCTCTTTTTTTATTCATTAATATAGGCCGTCACGTGATCAGAGTAAGGCCTTGATTTACTTTTTTTTTTAATATGCCCTTGGCGTAATGTAAAGCAATACTTCCTGTTGGGTGGAAGTCCGAAGTTCAAGGTTTGAATATTAGTAACCTAAAATTTTTCCTTTGGCATCTCCTTTCAAGTAAAGTCACCCAAAAGCATTCACACGACCTACGAAAACACTTTTTCACTTAGCCTTTCGAAATCAGAAAAAATGTGTTAGCCCCCTCAATTTCTCACAAAATATGATTGAGAGAGTTATTTTAGTTCCTGAGTCCGGGTCATTGCACTTTATTTACCCACCGTCTCCTCCATCAAAGTCACATCACATTGAACCCAAACACGAAAGGACACCTGTCTATAATGGACAGTTCAGAAAACCTTAAGACCTTTAGTATTTGCTTGGAGGCTACTATTCCCATGGAAAAATTCAAACTCAACTTCTCCATTGTCATCTCCCCTAGGGAAGACTGGAAGAACACAAAGCCTCATCCCTCAATGGAAAATATGGTCTGGTATACGGACAGCTCAAAAATGGAACTGAAAAACTTTGCCATTAACCATAATGTTCGAGAGTAATATGTTCATCGAACACGAAAGACAAAACAATATTCATTTTCTCAGTCAGCCAAGCAGCACTAAAGGCGTTAAGCTCATCTGTCATAAGATCCAAACTGGTCCAAGAGACAGTCTTGTCACTTTCTGAAGTAGCAAGGAAAACCTCTATGATGGTAACGATAAAGCAGACATCTTATCTAAGAACGGAACATCTATTCTAAACCATTCGTCGGCCCTGAACTCTTCTGTGGTTTAAAAAAACCACCTTCAAGCACAATGCCAAGAACATCTTACTGGAAGAATCAAATACCTAAAGCTTGGCGCAACTCATCTGTTGAAACCTGTTCAAAACTCTTTTTGCCAGAATATACCGAAAAAACATAAAAATTCCTACTGAAGCTCAATAGGAAAACCCTTGAAATTTGCACATGTCTATTAACCGGCCCCTCTTCTTTAAAGAAACTTCTTCACCAAATGAAGTTAGTAGCGGACCCAACCTGCAGACTATGCCTTGAAAATGAAGAAACATCTCCGCACATTATTAGATCATCCCCCTGGATAAACTCAAACTCATTCACCCACATAAGATTGCTAACTTCTGGTTCAACTCAGGAGCAGGAAAACTGCCCTGAAACGTCACATGTCCTTTCAGGCATTTGCGTATTATTTAAGTTTTTGACTTGTTAATTAAGTGGATGCAACACAAAAGCCAAGTAATAATGTCAAATTTCAAGAAGCTTATCATGTTTCTATATTTCCCCCACCAGTGGGAAGGAAAAGGTGCTATTAAAAATTGAAAGCACACCAGCACTACTGCCAAGTCAATGAAGCTTATTTTTACTTCATTTTAAGTTTGTATATCTTTAAGGAAAAAAATGTCCTTAGATGAAGCGCCGGCAGGGCCGATCGACCGATGTAGCTCGGCTCCTACGATGATCTAGATTCTAGACGGTGATCGACAACGGTATAATTTATTGATGCTGATTGGATTGCCCTTTCGAATTTTTTTGTTTTTTCATTTAAATTGAAAACGCTCTCACTTCATCTTGCCAAAATAAAGTTTTGGCGAGGAATAAGACTTCATTTCTGGTAGAACAGAATTATTTTTGGTTACAGAGCCCGTCACCGTCACTGATGTGAACAGGAACCCACTTTTTTCAACAAAACACTTCCCAGCATCAAAATTATGGCTCAGACAACTGTTTGGCATTTCCCACAAGTTCATATCCGCCATCGAATGTCATACCTTTCATTTTGTTGACATTAAGTGTAACTCCCCCTTAGAACAACAAATGACGACGACAAGTCGCGTCGCGACTGTCCACAATAAGAAGTTCTACATTTTTCGAATGTTTCCCTTTCCTCTTATTCAATTAACAGAATTCATGATATCTGCTTCGCAGTCCGCATCTACTCCACTAGGCTATCTTCCAGCACAACGCCTTGCAACATTCTACCACCTTTTGTTAATTCAATCATCACCATTCCTATGTCGAAGTGTCTCTACGCCATCTGACGTTCTTCACGGATGAGGAATAAACGAACTGATTCTTCGTTGATTGCAATCCAAATAAACACTCTATGTGCCCGGTATATCTGGATTCTGGACTCGACAGAGGTCCATCACCTCTCGTATACCTGTGCAAGTATGACAAATCATAGAGGCATTCTTCAACATCGTCATCGCCTTCATGTAATCATTGTCGCAGAGCCATCAGTATTAACCAATACGATGGTCAAGCGATGAGGAGCACGAAAAATTGTAACGAAAATAAAGTGGCAGTTTTTTGTGCCGTTAATCCCTGCTTATTGCTTCTGTAAATATTTTGTTACCGTTTTCTGTTCACGACTTTAGAAGGTAAATGTGTGTTGGTTGATAGGATTACAGAAGGGACTGTCGGGGAAGCCTCAATGGAAACTTATTTTTAACTAAAATGTGAATGATATTTGACTTGGTCATAATGACAATCGTGCTTACTTTGTCCCTTATACCTGTTCCTACCTACATAGTCTCTGTGTAAGGTGTCGAAATCAGAATTTATATTCGACGAGTCCATTAGCCCAGCACATCACCACACACAAACTCCACATTGCGCACAGCTCAGGAACTCAGATCGCCTGTCAAAATCCAATTTTAATAGGCATGTCACATTAGCGTTGCAACATAGCCTTAGCATCTTTCACTTACCTCGACGGACCACTTAAATTATGCGCGCAGCACCACGTTGTCGGGTGTTAATTAGCGCGAAAATGCGAGATAAGACTCCCTTGGTCGAGTCAATTAAGTTCTTATCGGTGCAGCTGGAGCAACTACTCTACCTTCGGGACAGGACATCGCCACTTAAGGAGGCATTCTTTGCTGCAGATAACAGTGGTCCATTAACTCATCAACCATTGGATGGGGACAGTATGGTGGTTTTTCGGTAGAAAAATGCAAATCTGATGCCATGACCGCACTTCTTCGTATAAGTGATTCATTCTCTCATCCGGTGGGCCACACGTCTCCTATACTTTTGCCTTTTGCCGAATGCAGCAATTTGTCGCATTGGAAAACATAAATTTTCCAAAACAACTCTCGCTGTGAATAACCATCCCCGCTGTAGTTGTAATCCGACACTCGCTGCGGCATTTAGTTGAAGTTGAATTTATTTTATTTATTTTTTGGCAGAAGGCGGCAAGTGCTTCGGACGGAATGTCTATAGTTATTTTGCTAGGCTTCGCTTTTGCGGCTCTATTGATCCACTATGATGTGTTGGCACAGACAGTCTTGGCGACGTTCTTATGCAATAAGTGGATGGTTTTTCTTTTTCATGTTGTATTTGTATCGGCTTTTCGAAAAGAACGACACAAAAAGAACAATTAGGGAAGAAACCATAACGAAGCGTAAAATTAGAAGGGCCGGCAGTGGCAAGACAGACCAACCAGCAACATTAAAGAGGATGGCAGAAGTGTGCTGTTGAATCGTGCCATATGTCAATAAGGAAACGTTGTGAGTATTATCTTTGTATACGAGGAAATTCAACTTTTTTGGTAAATTGAAAACAATTGACATATTGTAAGGACATCAAACATAGGCTGTTTCGTGGGGTGAATGTAAACAGCTAGTTGTCCTTTTAGTTTGTTGGACTTAAGTGCCTTGAAGACTTGAAGTTTAATGTCACTGACTGAAGTAGGGGCTTTTTTTATGATTTTTCACTTGGGTGATGACAGAGCTCTGCATTTTAAGTTTTCATCGAGCACGAGCTGCCTTTAGTCATAATTTACGAAAAGACTACGACGGTTTTTGTTGGCTTAATAATACCGAGCCTTTTCAACTTCACTCACAGCGGAAGAAGAATTCATTAAAGAAAAAAGTGGAAATTTCGGAGAGGAATAAATATTTTGGAATGTTTTCTAAGGCTACTTCAAACCACTGCACTGTTTGGAAGAACGTTTGGCTTGTCCTTTTTTGCTTTCTAGCAGAGGTCTCGCTCGTTCGATGTGATACTTCAAGGACGAATGTCTTTAAGACTTTCAAACTCTTGCAAACAAAAACTTCCTGTCTGGTTCCTTGTGACTAGCCACGGTGCGGTGGTGGAGTGACGCTGGCTGCCCCAACGTAGGAGCATGATTGTTTCATCGTTGTTGATTGTATCGTCGTCCATTTAAGTCATTGCATCAATGTATCTTGGTTCCAGGTGTCTGTCTTCTTCTGTTATCCTTCTTACAAAACGATTTGGATGGTTATCGAGGTTTTCCAGGAAGCTTCTTCCAGATTGTACCAAATACTTCTCATAGGGATGATCCTAGCTTCTTCATAGAGTTGCTATCGGATCGTAGCCAAGTCCTGTGCAGAACCTTCCTCTTGAATATGTACAGTCAGTTTTTGCCTGCCTGTCTTGGATATTGTGAACCAGACGGGAGGGCAGTAAGTGATGACATGTCATATTAGCTGCTTGTACAGCAGTAATTTCGTTTTTCGGCTAAGTCCACTTCTTTGCGCGTCAGCGGATGGGGGGGATGGAAAAAATATTTAGTGTTCCTGACAGCTATGGAGTAGCATGCGGGCTCAAATGCATTAGTTCACTGAAATGAACTCCTAGACACTTGACCTGCTGCTCTAAACTGAGTTGTGTTCTGTCAGGAAGGTTAATGCAGATGTTGTATAGCAGTTTGGGGCTGTTCGCGAACGTCTTCTCGTCCTTGTGTGGGTATGCAATATAGGTCAGAATTTGCTGAGCTATTTTTAATTCTTCATCGTTTGTAATACTCGAAGAAATTCATTATGTGGTCTCAACCCTACGAGCTGCGATCACAGGTGACAATGAATGCGCGTAGGCCAAGAAATAATCCGCAATAAGAAGGTTGGTAGCGTTTCCAGGCTGAGGTTGGTCCGAGGTGGAGATACCTATACAGGAAAGGCAAGTAGAAGGATCTGAAATGAGGAAAACTAAATACAATTTTAAGTAATGTGCCTGGAAATCGCTATTTGGCAAGTCTATCTAGTCTTTGTCTAGACACTATCGAATGCCTCCTAAACGTCCAAAAAACATCAAACTATTGTTTGATGGTTATCTAGCTTCCTTACAACGTCCTTTTGTAGCTTCTGCTGCAGAATATATTGAGTCTTTAAGGAACCAAATCCTCCAAACATTTGCTGACGTTGCTGAGTAGTGATAATATGAGCCTGTAACCAGACACAACGATTCAATTTCCCTTCTGGGGAATGGACGTTCTGACTGCTGGAATTTAGGGTACCCTATTAACGAAGGATCTGCATGTGAGTCATACTCCGCCAGTAAACAATTTACTGCTCCCTAAATTATTTTTACTGTTGTGGAGGTTGTATCGTTGTATGGTGGCGACGCGACGAACGATACATTCGTAGGTCAGTGCTGTCGACTTCGGCTGTTAATTGTGGTGCAAGGTACAAGCAACAAAGTACCAAAAGTAGATCGTAGCATAAACGATCCGTTACTGGCTGTGTAGAAAAAAATATTATTTACTTGACAGTACATTGGTGGTATTGAAAATATAAGACTCTCACTCACTTAATACCAGTTGATAAGTTGCCTAAATTGCCTTGTCTTCTCTTCCCTTGTATGTTATTTGCTTCTTTAGGACTGAAAGTTTATCAAAAAATTAAAGGAAAAAGGCCGTAACACCTCATGAGAAACGTATCCCTACAAATAAATAGTCTGCTGTTCAAAATAAATCTTTTATGTCCTTTAATTCAATTCAATCGAAACAAAGTGTCCATCTGCACGCTTTGCATCGTACGGCCGACTTTAATCATTGTCGAAAAGTATGAACTGGGATTGGAATGCCCCATGTGGGTGTGACAAATGCATAATTTTTCCTGTAGACCTCTCGAAACCTAAACCACACACTGAATTGCAACTCATTAAATCACCAAATGCGTTCGTTGTGAGTCCCTAATTCGGTGCAATGAGAAATGACTAAAATGTGTCAAAATGCAGGGATTGTATTTTGTATGTATATGTTTTTAGCTGAAAACCCAACACCCCGCGCTTTAATTTGAATGTAGGTATAGGACCATAAATGTCGACGACATGTATCACACGTGATCGGTCAGCCGCAGGATGCGGGTCCATTTGAAACCACTAATCAGAATAATTGAATTTAAATTTTGCACCCCGACGACGACACAGAGTATATCGATTGAATGAGCAGCCAGTTAGTTGAATTGAATGCCTCTCACTATAAGGGTCAATTGTATCCCTAATCAACTGGGTTCACTGTCACATCACCAGCAGGGACATCAGCAATTCATGTCCTTTAAATTTAAACAAGAAAAAAAAAAAACTTAATTTGCCTTGGCCACGATTCTACAATATACACAAATCTAGGTGCGATTCGTTGGAAGAATATAAGGACTGGGCATCTCTCAAATTGAACTGCCGCTTTGCGGTAGGTACACAATGAAGAATGTGGGTGAGGGACATTCCTATTTTTACGATGCGATGTAGAGTAATGAGAGATTTACAACTGTCAATCTGACACTCTGTCAGCTGCATTGTTCTATTTATGTTTGTGCGGGAACAGTACACACACAAACACACACTCTCACACTCAAAGACACCAAAATACAAGAAACAATTTTGTCCTTGCGCTACTTTGTAAATATTTTACAAGAGCAAATGAAAAGCAGGCAATTACTCAAGATCCTGTTGTGCATGAAATTAATTTTTCCTTCAGGTTTCTTATTCGTGTTCATCTCGTTTCGTTTCGTTTCGTTTGTTTATTTGTTTGTTTTGAGTTAATATTTTATGTCTTATTGCTGTTGGGTGGTCCTTATTTCATGTTGTCCTCGGGTTGAGGTAGCATCCCCAATGTAAGGGCATTCTAAGAAGAATCCAGCCCGAAGACATGGTTCATGTAATATTCAGTAGGAATAGTGTTTGGCTGTAATTGTGGCGCTTTGTTGCTGGTGTATTGTGATTTGTGATTTGCCATGACCCTTTGACTTTATGATATGATGCCCGATCCCGATGTCCCCCATAAAGGCAGGTTGTTGACTGGAGTTTGTGTTTGATAGCCAAAGATTATAAGAATTTGTGTTGTTCTGATGGAAATCGGGGTGCAAAAAAAAGGAAGGTATGGGGAATTGAAATATTGTATATGACCGCACAGTAGGTACATAGATATGCGGGATATTTAGAGAGATTTGGAATATTGTTAGCATTTTTGGATATCTGATGAGGTTAATCGGAAAATGATGTGCTTCTGTCAGTTGCACTTTTACTTATTTCAAATAAGAAATTAAAGATTCGTTTGAGTGGTATTTGAGCTCTGTCGAATTGAAAAGGAGTATTCTTGTTCATACTAAACTTTTATTCTATTTTATTTGTGCGTTACGATTTAAATTGGCGTTGCTTCGCAAAACATTGATTCAATGTAAACTTTTTTTTTTTTTTATTTAAGACTGAATGAAAATGTTTAAGGTGTCCCAAAAATGTCCACGCTTCAGTATTTCAGTTTGCTGTACTTATGCATCGCAGGCATTGTAACTTCGTCCTTCGTATTTTTCTCGCTAAGGTAATGAATACGGAATCAAATGAAAGCCTTTGCAATGATCAAAGGGTCTTGATAAGCTCTGAACTCTGAGAATGGAGATCTTCTTGTCTCTGCCAAAATACCAAGCAACACGAATTGTTAGCCACCTTCTACTTCCTGTAAAACCTCTTTCTTTTTAATCAACCGTATAGTGAGAATTCTATCTGTAAAGGACTCTCTGTGTCAGTTCAGGAGGGATATCAGACATTGACATGCGTTGTTTGGGAGGCAACCCTTTTGTGTGACGTAAAGCAGACTGAATTCTTTATAAAGGTTGTTTTTTTATTCATGGTTCTCAAGAAGAAATAAACCACATGTATTTCAATGCTTCTAGAATTGAGCTTTATTAAAAAGATTAGGGTTAATGTTAAATCGATTTCGGGCAAGTGTCCGCCGCGGCTGGTTCGAAAATAAATTAGATGCCTGTATCGAATGGCTGGCATGTCTGAAGTTCGAATTTTGTTAGAAACTTAAAATAATTTTACCATGGGTATCGCCTCTCGCGAGGAATCGGCAGTTCTTCCGATAGTAGGACACTACCACGAAAAGTGCGTTCTCACAAGGCGTTCGGAATTGGTATAAAATTGTAAAAGAGACTGAATATACATAAAAACCAAATTACCTGTTTAAAAATTATTCCACAACTCTACCATCCCCTTCAAAGTAGTCCTCTTGGGCAGCTATACAACTATTTCAGCGCGTTGTCCCAGTCGAAGCGTTTCAGAAATGCTACGAAGCATACATTTCCGGAAAACTTCGACTGGGATGTCCGCAAGTACCCTCGTAAGAACCCAAAAAAGTCACAGGGGACATAACAGGCGAATATAGGCGGCTGTTGCACCACTGCGATCAATCACGGTGGACGGCTGCGGCTTCATCTGGTGCAAAATTTCATCGCAGCTCGTTGCTCTTGACTTCGTTTTTCCATTTTCGTTACGAGCACCACCAACACACGTCTACTCAACAAGACACAGCAAGCTATAGAGCAATGATAAATATATCAATGAATGAAATTTTAAGGTCGCAGGTTCACCAAAAGCGCGGCAAAAAATATAAGTCTCATTACTTAATTGTCACACCTAATATGTAAGGACCCAAGGCTTCGTAATTTTGTGAGCCACCCTTATAGATTTATTTTTATGGCAGGGTAGCATTTCTCTCTACCATTTTTATGAGGATTTTGTTCTTAGCGGCTAGGTCAGAGTTCAATTTTTATTGAATTACTCTTGTAGGACCTCCTTCTACGTGTTTAAAAAGCCTTTTACGCGAAATCTTTCTGGTTTACCGTAATTCTGACTACAAACACTGAGGTAATATGTATCTTTGGCAATGCTGCCACTATTCCGACATGGTAGATTCTTAAAGTATCTACGTGCACTCAAGGGCAAGAATATTTCGGCGTTTGAGATCTTTTGCAGACAAGAGCTCATCCACCACCATATTCCCATCGATACCGTGATGGTCGCAAAATTAAATATGTCAGAGAACCTCACTAAGTGTTTTTTTCACTTGCTAGTCGATCAACCGATTATTTTACACGTAAAGTTCATTCACTGTTACATCCTCCTCTCAGGCTCTTGCAAGCCATTGAACATGGAAGCAGATAATCTGCCATTACTTGCAGAGCATGGGGTTTTTAACATATTTTCGTCAACTCCCAACACTCTAACTTATGAGTCAGTAGACAATATATGTACTTCATCTCACTCCTGGCTGAAATCGGGAATTAGCTTGAAAAGGTATGAAAAGCACGACTACCAAGTAGGTATCTACTCTCAGTTACAGCATCTAAGGAGCGCGTACTACGTAAAATACAGGACTAGAACTATACTCATGATCAAATAATTCTTCAAAATAGCACCTGTTTCAGATGAAATTCTAGCTTAAACGGGAGCTTGGACAAGCTTGATGCCATAGAAATTAAAAGAAGCGCTTTTATTTAGCTGAAACAATCTGTTGTGAATGTCACCAATTTCATGCCTTGGAGGGATAGTTTGTCAAGAGGTAAATCATTAAAGTTATGATTCAAAAATTTCTAACTACCACAACCCGAACAGAGGAGAGGAAAGCGGTAGTTGGGAATGCATCCACCAATCCTTTTTAATCGTTTTGATTTTGATAAAGAACCACCTTTGTTACTTTAGTATGTGCCTAAGCCTCGATTTTAAGGAGGCCGACGAAGTAGTCGTGCCTGCTCGTGGCGTAATGGTTAGAGTGTCTGCCTGTTATGTTACGATGATCGAATCCCAGAAACATCACGAAAAATTATTTTTCCCCGGGTATCGCCCTTCGAGTAGTTTCGTGCCATGTAAAGTGTTTTCTTGATTAACCGTTCGTAATCAGCAAAAAATTGTAGGTCCTTTTCCTTCCCCCACAAGCCACAAGACATGGTGTGAGAAATGCACTAAGGCCCGGTGCTCCCTTTTCTGTTGCGCCTCCTTATATTTTTATGCAGTCAGTCTTTTTCTTAAATTTCCCTTAAAATAGCCGTGAGCTTTGTCATCTCGAAGCTCTCCCACTCACATATCTGCTTCCGTCTGTAGGATGCCAGGACAAAGCTGAGCCGGACTTTATGATTATGCAATGAAGTATCTCGCTAATGGTTCTTCTCAGAATTAGAAATTCTAACTTTAACTAATGAAACCTTATCGCCAACAATCAAAACAACCTCCGAACATCCAAAAATCTTTTCCCTGATTTCGTATTTTTTTTTTTTTGTTAAGTTTTTAAGGAATTTTCAAAAGCGAAATCATTTCTATGTTCGTGTGTCAACTTGATTTGTGATTATCTAGATTACAGCCACCTATAACGAAATAGCTAACATAACCAAAGTCATTTTTCATCAACGTGCAACACATGTCCGCATCCATCCCAATTGTTCCAACATGACCGAATCGAATGCGAAAAATTGTATCTTCCAGGAGCAAAACCCAAAAAGTAAAGGCGAAAAGAATTCCAAGTTCACCATAAGGAGGGCACACACCAGCAGACACAACTCGATAAATCATTGTTACTTGGGTTGATTCTTGATTCTCTGTTGTGTGCCGAATCTTCTATTTCGATCTTAATGATGTCAGGTAGGAAATGATCCACCCAGCTTCTGTGTCGTCTTTTGTGTGGATATATCTGCGAGGTGATCTTAACATCATAGGGATTCCGAATGGGAAAAGGGGATATAATTCCACTTGATAGTTTTTGTCGTCCGCCGCCGTCGCCCTTGCCGTCGCCATCGCCATCGTCCATTGATAGGGAGTCGCTCCTAAAAACTACCAA
Source organism: Melanostoma scalare (assembly GCA_949752695.1). Classification (NCBI taxonomy): domain Eukaryota; kingdom Metazoa; phylum Arthropoda; class Insecta; order Diptera; family Syrphidae; genus Melanostoma; species Melanostoma scalare. The sequence continues at coordinate 4,299,355 of OX456985.1, forward strand.
CTGACGCCAGTTTTAAGTGTTTATTGTGATAGACCCAAGGAAAGGATCCGTCAGCTTCTGTATGGGAAGATTCACCATATGCGTTCTCAGCAACTGCGAGTACCTACATCCTGGCTGACAGACTGTCAGTGTGAGAGGAATTTAATGTCGCATGGCACTAGAAACAAGGTTGCCACTATTGTCACAGAAAAGGATAAAGTGCTTTTTGTAGTATAATTAGATAAGACTTAAACCAGCGACTCTATCGAGCAAACAATAAAGGAAGACAGACCTAAAGAGGGAATGACACCGCGACTTTTTTTTAGATTTGTGACAAAGTCAGTAACTTTCTGTGGTCTGGCAACCACTCCGAAAACAAAATACAGACTTTTCAGAGTGATAATTGCCTACAACCACTTTGGGGTCGTTCCACATCGAGAGTTGCGACAATGCTTCGGTCCGGAAATAACGAGGCCGAAAAGTGGATCTGCTTATCGTGTTCCATTGTCCCATCCAAGTGCCACTGCACAACATAAATACATTGGTGGCAATAATTGCTTTAAATATAAATACGCGCTCCTTGCGACCGACCGAAGAACCACGGAAATTGGTTCACATGGCTGCAACAATTATAATCGCATTAAAAGATGGTTTGGTGGGTGATTCCAACATCGACGTTAGCTCTGCTTCACGATCAAGATCAAGATCCGTGTGTGATGACAGTGTTAGGTGTTGTTTTTTTTCTCTTGTTTCTGTTTTTTTTCTCTATCCACCTGATGGGTCACTGTGAGAATAGGCTGATTCGCGCACATTAACACCTTTCACATAGCCGAGCGAGAATGGGTTTCATAATGGTGTGGTTGGTGCTGCATGAGTTGATTGCATTTGATAATCATCGGTGCGATGATCGTTAGGCTTTTTTTCCACTTCCTTGAAGTTGGCTAATGATTCGGGCTTTTAATGCCAATGGCTGCCGCAAGTGTTTGTTTTGCCTTTCACTTCAAGAGCAGATCGCTTGATTTTGATGATGAAGTCTTTCGAGTATAAAAGTTCTTATAGACACTAGAAGATAGTTCAACAAAAGGAACTGCTTATTAGTAATCTTTAGGAATTTTAATGTATTTAATTGAAGTTTTATGAGTTTGGCTTCCTAAAGGTTAAAAGCTTTTTATGAGTCGGGTGATGGTGAAGAGAACTCCCATTTAAGTGGTTTGTTTACTTCATTGTCTGAATGTAATTTTGTATAATTATTGGTCTTAAGAAATTCAAAAATATTTCTCAATGAGAACTTTGAAAATTCCGTCTTGTGATTCATGATACACTTTCCTGAGTTGTTTCTTTTTTACCTAAGTCATTCGAGTTGAGTAAATTGTTATAGCAAGGAACTCCGTCATGGATACCGGTACGGCCATTATTGGCGAATTGTCAAGTAATAAGCTTCTGTAGGCATATGGAACAATAGAGTGTAGTTGGGAGTCCACATGTGGTCAAAACCTGTACTTGTTGTCGTTCGTTCTTCTCTTGTATGTCATGAGATTAAGCTACCTTTACTCCATCATCGGATTCGCGGATTTAGATTAACTTGCTGTTAGTGAGTCTATAAGCGGTTCCAGAGATGTCTTCATTACTTTAAGTTATGGCAGTTCGTTCTTAAGTAATCTTAAATGCTGCTATCAGTCTAATGTTGTCTACAAAGATTTCTCTCAAGCCTTTGACGGAGCTGTATCACTATATCTTAGTAGCTTAAGTATTTGCACTACGTTTTCATTCGAGCCTTTTGTTGTGGTTAGAATCCTATTTGGTAGGGCGACCCAATTCGCCAAATCAAATTCTCTTCCAATATATGTCACTTCTGGTGTTCCTCAAGGTAGCTGCCTTGGACCTTTGCTTTTTCTTCTTTTTGTCAATCATATCTCTCATATCACTGAATCGTTTCTTTGTCTTAAGTTCGCGGATGGTATTAAATTCCCAAAATGTATTCGATGGTCATCTGATCCAGTTCTACTTCAAAACAATTTAGATAGGTTACTTTTCTGGTGTTTTACGTTATCAATCCCCAAATGATTTCCAAAAAATTATCTAGGAGTCATCGTTAACTGAAAATAAACTTTTTCTCTACATCACGTCGACTTCATTGCAGCTAAAGCTTACTCTATATTTGATTTTAACTCTCGTTCAAAATTCCAAAAAATTTTCTCATTAGACTCGGACTCCTTTAGTCTCAAGGATGCTTTTTTTCTGTTGGAGGTTTTAAAATGCCAGCTGGAGCACTCAGACCTAAATACGGCTCCATTGTACTACCAGATAGCAACCTTCTATTTGTTAAAGCTTTCCAGATGTTCGTAGAAAAGCCAAACGATGCTGCCATCATAAAGAGCCTAGGTTACCAGCTCTCAACATGTCTGCGCCGAGTATCTGTGACCTCATGCGAGAAAAAGCAGGACATTCACAGAGGAAGTGCTCTGCGGTGTCGTCGTCTTCTCCACAAGATTCACAGAGCGTTGTATCACTTAAGCCTAACACGTTTAAATGCTTGGCAAAAGAGAAGTGCCCGCTGTCAACGCCAATAAGATTTCTATACAGTCTTTTCTGCTACGAGATATCATAAATGTTGCAGTCCTCTTATTAACGTTGGGGAGCATACATTTCGTCTGTCTGCATACAATGGAGGCATACCACCAACGGTTGTGCTCTTGGCAGATTCAATCGTTGATTAAAACCCTCACTGAGGACGCTGGCAGACCTATCTACGATTCAAGTCCTGAGAGAGCTGTCTGAGATCCTTACCTAGCAAGTTCATCAAATCGGTATACTACTGCTATGTTAGACCCGTACTTGAATATTGCTGTCAAAGCCCTTACAATGCTGAACATTCTAATCGAATAGAAAGTATCGTTTTACTGAAACAACCTCTGTTCGAATTATAGAGGGATTATAAAACCTTGGAACAAATTGTTTCCAGAGACGACGATTAGCGCCGGCGAGGTTTGCAAAGTGAAGGGTCTTGAGTTCTTAAAACTTGAAGCTCGACGTCTTACACAAACTGATCGTACTTAAACTTACCTACAAGAACGTCCTTTGATATAACACAATAAAAGAATGTATGGCAATGGAGCACGGGGCGGAGCTTTGGGCTAAGACTGGGGGCAGTTAAATGTCGCCGATAATTCGGGATGACATGACAGAAAGTTTGACAGGTCAACAAACAACAATAGCGTAAATTTGAAATTTGCCACCCTGCCAGTGATTTGTCGTTGACGCTCTGGGCTGATTTCCGTGAGTTCGTAAATCCAAAAGCTACATTCGTTACATGCACAAGCTTCTCACTAAATTTGGCTGGGCTATACGCTGCTTCTAGATCAGTAAATTCCGAGACGTTTTTTGGAACTTCTTTTCTGCATCAACTGCTCGGTTTAACGCTTTAGCTGCCATTACAGGGTCAAGCGGTGGTCAAGCAGTCAAGCGAATCACTGACACGCGCTGGAGCGCTAGACACGAAGGTGTCAAGACACTAATAAGTAGGTTTGAGATATTTCTTGAGGTATTGGAAAAATTGACGGATTCATCTCAAGCTTCCGAAACAAGATCGAGAGCCAGCCTTTTACTGACAGTCTCTAAACTTCCTCACTTTTTTTCGCTTATGGGGTGCAGTGCTACTTGAAGTAGATCGTAGATGACGCACAGATTTACCTGCAGCAATGAGGACTGAATGTGGTTAAATGAGCTCAGAAACTCTGCGTTTTAAAAGTTTTCCAAGTTAGCCGCATAGACCGTTTGGTCCTAATCGCAATCGATTTAGCTGAGACTCGCTGCGAAAAACTCGAAATCGAACCCAAAACAGGAAGAAAAGCAAGCGTGGGGATGAATCCACAGATGCAGCTTTGTCTCACGAGCAAGAATTCAGTATCAAGAGGTGTTCGCTGTTCGCAACCTTTGACAAGATCATTAAAGAAATTACGATTCGATTCCAGCAACAAGCTCAGCAAATGGCGGACAGGTTCGGATTTTTGATGCCAGCGAAACTTTTAGATAGACGACGCGACGTCGACAAGGACGAGTTTCAGTTTGTTTGTTTTTCGAAGTTGAATCTAATCAGATCCACTATGAGCTCCACTAGACTATCAAACTTGGCTTCATTGTCAACTGAACAAGAAGTGCCCACACATATTGAAGTTATTTCTCACATCGCTGCTCGTAAGGCTCGTAGAATCAGTTTGTGAAACCACAGATCCTACTTTACGTTCAATAGAAGATATAGGAAAGATGTTTTCATTAAGTATTGAATTAGGGCGGCAAAATTGGTCTCCCGCCCGGGCGCGGCGCCGAGATAGCACTCTAGACGCTACATCACTGGCTATGAATCGAACAAAGAATTTTCTATCAAAAATCATGGGCAATTGTGACTAAAAAAAACATTTCGAGACAGTTTTTGTTTTGTGTCTGATTTGTTTCCTTAAATTGAATATCGTTGTCATACCCTTATCTCATTTTTAAGACGATGAACTAAGCTGTGACGGTCTGTCTGTCATTCAGCTTTGGTTATAAATTGTACTTACTTTGAATATTTCAAATTAAAATTCTACCCCCTTACACTCTATTTCAGCCGTCAATTCTTTAATTAATTTATAGAGGAGTATGATCTTTTAGGACCACGTTCATCCCTTACCCAATGCGAGAAATGCATTCTCTACGCTTCACACAGATTTATTCAATCCAGAAAGGCCATTGGAATTTGTGTGCAGCAGTATTTATTGATAAATTAACTGCGCTGCAATAGCTTTCCCAACACATTGTGTTCGGGAATAAAATTATTACTATTCTAATCGTTTGATTTTGGTTAATCAGATGAGCTATGTTCTTTTATGACGGCAGCAGCCAGTGCCTCATATAGCCACAAATTAGTAACGCAAATGGATTCATTCTAAAATATGGAATGTAAGAATGCTACGCACGTTGAGAAGAAAGTCGAATTTGATAAAAGAACCCACCGCATTGCATCCCGGTTGATTTTAATCATAATCATGCGTGGAGAAAAGTGTGGCGTTTCGAATAGAATTAGTCACAAGCGCAAGAGTGCAGGCAAAGTTAAGTCATATCACCGGCAGGTGTTGACTGCTGTATGCGGAAATGTAGTGGTCTAATGAATCCTGCATGATTAAGCCAACCCAATGAGGGTTCGCGATGACGCAATAGAAAATTCGAGTCAACGAAATATCGTTTGAGTATTTTCTCGATGGAGTTTCACGGAAGAAGTTTCATTGTTGTCAAGAGAATAGAATCCGTACTTTGCCTACGATTTTCTTTAGTTTCATTATCTCGATAAGAGTAGTGTCGGATTAAGTGAAAATAACACTGACCAGTTAGGTTAGGTTAGGTGGAAGTGGCTGTCAGTCAATGAGTACATTGCCTAACACACTTAGGCCGCAAGGGCCCATTGTGATACCACAGAGATCAGCAAGTTAATCACCTACTGATCTCAGAAACCCGATGTAAGATTAACGAGTTGATCACTTATTAATCTTCCATTACGGGACTAGCCGGTTATTCACCTGCTAGTCGAACCACGTGGAACTTTTAATGTATTTTGAAAGACTTTTAGGGTCTATGTAAGCTAGGTCGCTAGTATCATCGAAGAAGAATTCACCGAGATGAGTTTTCCTCCTATGAAGTAGTGCAGGGCATGAGCAAAGAAGGTGTTGAACGGTTTCTTCCTCCTCCTCGTCCATGCAGCTTCTGCAGAAATCATTGGAAAACACACCAAGTCTTTTGGCGTGTCTCCCTATTAGACAGTGTCCCGTAAGAACACCTATGGTAGAACCTAGATACAGACGGTTCAGGGCCAACAAACTCTTCGAGCGTTTTGAGTCAACACACGGCCAAACTTTTTTGGTTGCAAGGCAGTTGTTACTCTCAGTCCATCTAGTGTTTGTTATCCTTGAAGCGTCTTGTCTAAGTAGGAGTTTACATGTAGCGATAGGTACACCTATGTTGTTCCATTCTGAGCGTGGGGAAGTGGTCGTGCCCTTTTTGGCTAGTTCGTCTGCCATACAGTTGCCTGGTATGTCCCTGTGCCCTGGCACCCATGAAAGGTGAATGTTAAACTGATTTGACATCTCCCTCAGAGACATCTGACAATTTTGGACCGTGATGGATTTTGTAGAGACAGAGGCAAGAGATTTAAGGGCAGCTTGGCTGTCTGAGAAGATCCGAATATCCGTGGAGGATATGACGTTTTCTTTGAGCCAAGACAGCACCTCCTTAATCGCCAGAATTTCCGCTTGGAACACACTACAATGATCGGGTAGGCGGAAGAAAAGACTGAGATTCAGTTTTTCTGAGTAGATTCCACTTCCCACACCTTCGCTGGTTTTTGAACCATCGGTGTAGAAGTGTATTGCTTCATTTTCCAAAAGAGCGCCATTTTCCCAAGCTTCTCTTGAAGGTATGGTTACTTGGAAATTATTGTCAAACACCAACTTGGGGGTGGTGTAGTCGCATCGATTCGGTAAGAATCTAAAGTTATCTAGAATGGTAGTGTGGCCGATTTGATTATTGGTCCACTGTGATGTAGCTCTGAGTCGAGTAGCTGAGCTAGCTGCGACTTGTTTGCTGAAGATATCTAGGGGTGTGAGATCTAGTAGTACATTGAGGGCGTCCGATGGAGTTGTCCTCAGTGCACCACTAATACACAGACTAGCCGTTCTTTGAACTTTGGCCAGCTTGTTGTAGTTGATCATCTTGTCTAGTGCTGTCCACCAGACTATCACCCCGTATGTGAGTATCGGTCTAATTACCGATGTAAACAGCCAATGGGTGATTTGGGGGGAGAAACCCCATTTCCCGCCAATGGCTTTTTTACAGGAGAAGAGTGCAACGTTGGCTTTATTTACTCTTTCCTCAATATTGGTTTTCCAGGTCAGTTTTTTGTCAAAAATGAGACCTAGATATTTAGCCTGATTTGACAGTGTGAGAGTTACCCCTTTAATAGTTGGGGGTCTGAAGTCCGGAATTTTGTATTTCCTCGTAAAGAGAACTAATTCCGTTTTGTGTGGATTGATGTTCAGACCACACTCTGCAGCCCAATTGTTAAGCTTGTTAAGTGCTGTTTGTAGCAGCTCAGTTAGGGTTTGTGGGTGCTTGCCTGAAACGGCAATTGCTACATCATCGGCATAGGCTATTGTTTTGAAACCTTCGTCCTCTAGGTCGATTAACAATTTGTTAACGACCAGGTTCCACAGTAGGGGAGATAAAACTCCTCCCTGCGGGGTTCCTCTATTGGCCATTCTGCTTGTTTTGTAGTTCCCCATTTCGGAACTAATGATTCTGCTGCTGAGCATTGTTGTTATCATGTTTTTGATGTGTTCCTCTATGAGCAGCCCATCAAGAGCATTAGTGATTGCTGAATTTTTAACATTATTAAATGCACCCTCTATGTCTAGGAATGCGACGAGAGAGTATTCTTTGTAGTGCAGGGATTTTTCAATGGTGCAAACCAGAGAGTGGAGTGCAGTTTCCACTGATTTACCTTTTGTATAGGCATGTTGCGCCGTTGAAATCAGACTAGGTTTAATTTCTTGTCTTAAGTGTATGTCAATCATTCTTTCCAGTGTTTTAAGGAGGAAGGATGATAGACTAATAGGTCTTAAATCTTTTGGATTTACATGGGAGCTTTTGCCGGCTTTAGGTATAAAGACGACCCTAGCTTCTCTCCAGGCCTTGGGAATATATGCATAGCTGATACATCCTTTCATGATCATCTCTAAGTTATAGATGATGATGTCTGAAACCTGTTGCAGCTCCGCAGGAATGATTCCATCAGGCCCCGGTGATTTATAAGGGTCAAAGCTGTTTATTGCCCATAACAGTATATCTCTAGAGATAAGACCTTTTCCTGATTGGTTTGCGAGTCGGGGCAAGTGCTCCTCGTCTGTTATTGTCAACGAGCTACCAAAGAAATGAGTATCCAGTAGCAGGTTTAATGTTTCTTCATATGAGTTGGTCCAGTTGCCGTTTTCATCTTTTATAGAACTTGGCATGTTTGGACTCGTTGATAGGATTTTCCTAAGTCTAGATGCCTCTGAGGAGTCTTCAATTTTATTGCAGAATTCTCTCCAAGAGGATCTTTTGCTTATTCTTAACCTCTTTTTGTAAATCCTAAGGGATTCCTTATAGAGATCCCAGTCTATGGGATTTCTGGAAGATTTGGCTCGATTGAAAAGCTTCGCACAACTTTTCTTGAGCGGTTCTAGCTCCTTGGTCCACCAGTGTGGTTTCTTCTTCCCTCTTACTATGGTAAGAGGACAGGAGTTACACAAGGCATGGTTAAGAGCACTAGTTAGATCGTCGACTTTGCTGTCAAGATCCTTGGGGTTTGAAGGGAAGCTATTGTCATTGTAGTTGTAACAATGTTTGAAGATTTCCCTGAATTTTACCCAATCAGTTTTCCTATAATTACGGAAGCCTATGGGTTTTGGTGTGTCATCTGTTAGACTAAATTGGATGTATCTATGATCAGAGAAGGAGTGATCCTTAGATACAGCCCAATTTTTAATCTTGTTATAGATTGATTGAGATACAAAGGTAACATCTAAAACCTCTTGTCTGTTTTTTGTGACAAAGGTTGGTTCGTTACCAATATTGCAGATAAGAAGGTTAGTACTTAGTATAAAATTAAAAAGAGACTCACCCCTTTCATTTACGTCCGTACTCCCCCATACTACGTGATGTGCGTTGACGTCACTTCCTATTATAAGGTCCGCTTTGAGCTTTGTTGCGCTTTTTATTACGCGCTCGAGCATCTCTCCTGGTAGCGGCCCCGGTTGGTCATGGCCTAGATAAGCGGACGTGAGCCAGTAAGTCCCACTGTTGGTCTGCAGTTTTACTGTTGTGGTGTCGCAATTGCTGTAATTAGGTAGTAAAAATACGTTAAGTGTTTTCTTTGCCAGTATGCAGGATCTTGGTTCACCTTTGTCCGTCAAATACAGCAGAGAATAATCTTTCGTCCTGAGTCCTTTTACCACGGATTTATTAATCCATGGTTCCTGGATCAGGACTATATCCTCGCCAGACTTGCTTAGTTGGAGAAGGAGTCCGGCTGAGGCTTTGATCGAGTGTTGGAGATTAATCTGGAGTATTTGCAGCATTGCTACAATCATCCAGCTTAATCTCCAACACTGTAGCATTAAGGTCCTCCATATCTGAGGCGGAGTCTAGCAACTCATCCTCAGAAAGGAGAACCCCAAGCATTTCATCGTCGGAGTCTAAGACTCCACCTTTGTTGTTGTCATCCTTGTCGGACGATTTGTTGTCAGTTGCGTCTTGATCAGACACTATTATTGTAGTCTTTTCGACCAGTTTCGAGCAAGACAGCTGTTCCAAAGAATCAGAGCAACTTGCCGCGTCTGTCTCCATGATGGAAGATTCGACGCTCGCAGTGGACTCCTTGGCTTCGGATTCAGCCGCTTGCTTTGGAAGCTTTGCAGCGTCCTCATCTTTTTTGTATATTTTCAGCACTAGGCTATCAAAGCCATACTGAATAACACCCCCGCGTGCCGCCAGGGGTTCTAATGACTCCTTATTCAAGATGACAAGAGCCGACCGATAACGACCCACCGACTCTTTTTCAATAACCGGAACCGTCCAATCGTGAGTAGGCAGATCCGGGTTGCTGTATTTAATCAACTGGAGAACCATCTCCCGCGATTCGTGTAGGGCCGGTACCAAGGCACGAGCTCTCGGTCTGCTTGGGATATCCTCCCTTGCCACAACCTCTAGCTTAGCACCTGGCCAGATCTCACCTAAACCGCTGACAGCAAGTTTATATAGGTGAAGCGATCTCTGGTCTTGGCAGGCGATCAGCTTGACGCGGTTTTGATGCCAGCCAGCGTCGCTAATTCTTGGGAGGGGTCCCGGATTCGCCTCGATAACAGGAATAAACCTGAAAGCGAGGTGAGCCTTGACGTCCGCCCACCTGTCGGCAGAGATGTTTCCATCCATATTGCTCCCGTCGATGACTGCGACAACAATCTGTCCCTTTACCACGTCACCAAAGGATTGCCCCGGCACCAGTGTCGATGGAACGCTAACCCCGACTCTTGGCTTTTTTGGTTGAGGTTTTTCAACCTCAAACGACCTGTTTCGCTTCGACGTTGAGTCTTGGCTGGTCTCTTCTGCAATTTTACTTGCCCACTTCAATCTTTCAACCTCACCCGGGGTTCTCTCCACTGCGGGTTTACCACCCACCGTTTCAATTACCCTTCTGGCTTGGCGACGTATCTGAGCGGGCGTTTTTTTGGTCTGAGTCCCCCCCTTGGCCGAGCTGGAGTTGTTAATCACCTCTCCCGCTCCACCAGTTGGAGGATTCATGGTACTCGACGAGGGTACGTACCGACCCGCAGAGGTAGGGTTGCTATTCGCCTCCCCAACCCTGTCAGTCTGAACGGCCCTCCCCGTGTCCTTTATTCTAAGGGCATTCAAGGTGGAGACGGAGTCGTTGATCACCCCTCCATTTCCCCTCTTTGTTAGTTTCACCTCGTCCTGTCTTGATGATGGCACCAAAGCAGGCGAATTGTTTTCAAAGCTAATATTGGGGACTTCATCCCCACTATTAGCAGTGGCGGTCCGTTTGCCCTCCGATTCACTGGTTAGAACTAGCTTTGCAGCATGCTCTTGACCAGTTTCCAGCGGGCTGTGCTGCTCGCCAGAGTCGGGATTCTTGGTTCCCACTGCACAGACCTGAACTGGCTTTGCAGCTGGTTCAGAGCCTGTGTGCGAACCTAGTATCCTACTGGTGGAAGGTTTGCTCGTTGGCTCACATTCCTGCTTCGACTTTTCAGCCAAATCGGAGAAAGTGTACAACTTACGTTGCCTCCCCCCAGTTTTCTTTTTTGTCTTTTTGTTCGTATTTTTGTCTGTTTGTTTGTTTGTTTGTTTGTTTGTTTTTAAAAATTCCATAGAAGGTCCCACGAGTATCTACGGAAGGAAAAGGTCAGCCCCGGCAGAGCCGTGTACCGGGGTAAGGCTAGTCTATTCTGGACCCTGCCAAGCATCCAGAAGAGCTCGTTATTGATTGGTTTATCCCCCAACCTTTAATTCTTCGGCACGGATTATAATGCTCACACCACCACTGAAACTAGGAACCTCGTATCTATGGTGAGATTGGATTTCTAAGGATTGTGCTATTGAGAAGTCACAACCACCCAGCGATCCAACCTAACCTTGGCTGTCACCGTCTGACATCGTACAGACACTGATAAGTATATGTAGTGAACATTGCCCGCCCGGCACCCACTTGGAGGGTTCGATCGAGGATTTTGCCAGGCACACTGACCAGTACTTCGAAGTCTTACTGTTGCCACACGAAACAACGTTTTCAATCGTTTACTGTGCATCGTCTCAGAAGATATCAGTTTTTTTGTCTTACGCGATGCAATACTGTCCTTGAAACGATAGTCACAATATGCTTACGCGATGTGAGCCCAATTCGAACATGTTTATACCCGGTTTTAAAAATTTTAATCACTCCCATAACTTCTTTATCATCCAACCAGAAATTGAAATGAAACGGGATCATTTAATTGACTCTTTCAAATTTGGATTAAAAGAAGGAAATAATGAAATGGCTTCATTAACCAGCAGCGTGTGGTAAGACCAGCCATCATCCAACTTCAAACTGGCACAACTCTATGTCCAGGGAATCAACAATAAAAAAATATCAACATGACTTTAAACAAACAACCAAGGAAAGTACATAATAACGGAAAAGATACGCCCCTACAAATGTTGCCACGCTTAAGAATGCAAAAATATCAAATTACACTACGTTCACAAGGAACAGTGTAACAGAGTAATGGTTGACGATTAAATTTTGCTTGCCATAGTTTGAGCTGAAAGTAATAAAAAAACAACCAATTCCGACTAATTTTGCCGACCGTTGGCTTTGAATTTACGCGTCTTCCGGGGTTGAAATTTCAAACATTCACAAAGTTGGCGATACATTGCAGTGCAAGTGTGCAATTGATACGAGAGAATTTATAAATTCGCGTTGTTTTTCGACTACTTTAGGAAAATCGTTCTCGGAATTTCAAATTTGATTGGTTTTTTTGTTTCGTCCTTAAGAACAGTGAAAATGTTCACTTCCCAACTTCCAGGCATAAAAGGCTGATTTCAACTTTCCCCTTTTCAGTTTGTGAGCTGGAATGACTTCTAACTTCTGCCAAACAGATTGTCGTTTAGGGATCCGAAGTAAAACTCAGCTTTTCCGGTACCAGTGCTTGCCCTGTAGACGACTTGTGCCTTGCACGATCTAATCCAATTATGAATCTGAAACTTAGTTTGAGGTATGAGTGGGTTTTGACATTGCTAATGCGTCCTTTTCTCCCTAAACACCTACCAATTCACTACACATATCGATGCCTTCTTTTAATTCCCGCATTAGTTTCGGTTGTCCTTATTTTATTTTCTTTTGGTTTTTATTTTTAATCATCTCCTCATCTACCTGGAAACCTTTGCAACGGCTAAGACCCATGAAATTAGATTTAATTTCCAACTCTTTGCAGTATCTTCTGCGAATTTTTGTAATTCCCGAAACGTTTACTGTCAGTAGACATCAGGAACCATTCCTGTCCGAGAATCAGGTAGAATTTTGATCTTTTCTCATAAAATTGACAGAGTGGGCAGGATGTAGGGATTAGATGTGAGTACGCTACCTTTTTTGTATTCCTAGTAGAATGACAAATAGAAGGGCTGGCGATTTTTGGCTGATAAAGATAATCATGCCCATCAGTGAAGACTGAAGAGTAGATTTTAAATGTTTTTTGCCTGTGAGTACATACATATGTGAGTTTCCCTTCAACGATGGATGTTCTGTGAACCGAATCGACACAAGGAAGTTGTGTGTTTCTGTCAATTTGTTTTGTGTTCAATTGACAGGACTTTCTGTGTTTATTTATGTTCTTTCGAGGGCAAAACATTGCCCCTGTCTCTGGCAATCGATTGCGCACTCCTGATAAAGTTGATTTGTTAGGGAAAGAGTTTTGTAGACTGGGTGTGTGTGTCTTAAACGCTCGCAATTTATGTTGTAGAGTACCTAGATGTTAATTTGCTTCAGACACTTTATTGAAGAATAGAAGATTATAACCTAAATAGGTTGAATGGAGGCAGTGGGTGATGCTTTTATTCCTGCATAGGCCCTTATATGTTCCTGTTGGATACGGTATCCGATCATTTTTAAGCTTTGTCTTCGTCTGGTAGTTACTCATATCTACCCTAATAACTTTGTAAACAATTTAAACTTAATTCTCGATCTCAAGGTAATTTGGGTATCTCTAATCCTAAACTTGCTTAGGTGGACTGTATTCCTTGGTAACAGAGGAAAAGTTCAAGTCCTTGTTTACCAAAACCCTGTTTTGCAAGTAGTCCTTGTGTAGATATATTAGTTGAGCAAATTGAATCAATAAACCATAGTTGGAAAACTGAACGGGAAGTCCTTTCCGCCCTTGTGTTATTTTTCATTAGACGTCAGGTACTTGACTCATGGGATTTTCCTTCAAATGTCTTGCATTATTAACTCCTGAGTGTCTCTGTCTCTGGTGTGTGACAAAAAGCAAGCTGCAATTAATTTACTTGTTACATTTGGCAGCCCAGGTCACAATTCAATGAATTTATTGAGCGTGATGTATCGCGGCATTGGTGTCCTTCAACGACCCAAAACAAATGAAAATAAACAAACCACCAAGTGCATTTCCGGTGGTGCTACTTCAAAATTTATTAACTTCCTTCCCTTTTTTATTATAACTTCTTTTTTTTATAACAAAAAGCAGTAAAGGAAAAGAATTATATACCTACTCTTACAACATCAATCCATCGTAATCCACATCATTAAAGAATAAAGGTATCCTTGAATCTTTTGTGCGCATTTGCTGCTGTTATCTGTGTGAAGGACAATCAAGTTTCTTATTTTTTCTATACACCTACACCCCATCGATGTAGCATATATGTAGTGTCTTAGCTGAGTAAGTAAAGGTACTCAGAAGTCATAATCTTGAAGATCAATCTGTTTGCAGTGTTGCACTCAGGAAGATGAATTTTGTAGCAGCGATTTTTCTCTTTCTCTCCTTCGCTTACTTCAAACTATTCGAAGTAATCTATTGAAGGACTCTTACGTAAATGTAACAGGGTTTCGTACTTGGGTTTTTTTTTGCTGTCAAGAGACAATATAGTGATATAAAACAGGTAAAGGCGGAACGATACGATGCATCATTACAACCACCTGTGTGAGTTTTTGATGCGGTGGATTTGATGGAATCAGATGTTTGACGAGTGCAATCTATCATTAGGAAAGGAGAACACAATTGAATGTGAAGATGCTTTTTTGAGATTAAGGATGTGTTTCGGAGAGTAATTTGGTCGGGGGCGATTTAGAGGAATATGACCAAACGATTGCACATGTTTTACATTGATTTTCAAAGTAAGCAATTATGAAACTCTATCAACTTATCGGATAGGACGGTGGTGTAGCTCACATCCCACCTTGATCAAATGGAACAGGTAATACCTCCGGAAAAGGTGAAAGTGGTTATTGTGACCTCGACTACTCGAGAAGGCACCTAGACCTACCTACTTTCTTCAACCAGAATCGCTTTGGAAAAAAGCAATAAGGAGAGGAACGAGTGTAAAACGGTGTGACGATTTGAAAAATTACTGATTTCAAAACAGAGGTTGAAGTTATACAGTTGTACCGGCTTACGTAAAATAATAGCGAATCAAGTTGAAATTTCAGCAAATAAGATGAATGAATGGCTCGTCAGAGAAAATATTATTCAATATCGTCAGTTGGCACCGGAAATAAGTTTGAATCTACGCTACTATTTTTTTTAGACACAAAGAAAACTAAGAGCGTTGCTGAGGACTACTTAAAACCTCTATCAGATTAGAATTTGAGTATAGTTTCGAAAGTTGGACCTGAATTTGGGAAAAAGTTTCTTAAAATGTTTTGCTTGTGGTGGTTATTTTTATGAAAATAAGTGAAACAATAGGTTTATTCGATGAAGCTCTCTGGTTGCGCTGTGATCGCTCTAAAGCAGCACTAGGTTTTTACACCGAAAGAAAAAACCTTGGTTGTTTTAAACATGTTTCAGTGTTAATCAACAAATCATCTAAAATTGTGAAATTAATTAAGTTTCGTGATGAATACAAATAAGAACTCATTTTCAAATCAAATATGCTGCCGTGATCAATTTTTTTTTCAGGTAAGTATCATAAAAATTTTCAAATTGAGTATGTTCGAGGTTGATTTGAATATTTTCTTATTTTTAACCAACAACATGATTGTTGATTTCATACTTGATCAACAACAAACATATTTAACTAACAATTAAAGCTAAAATTATAAAAACTATCACGTTTGTGGTTGAAATACCAAATACACTGTTGAACTATAACCAATATGTTTGATCAACAATGTTCATACTTCTTTAATCAATAAACAGAATAGTTAAAGTATCAGTAACATTTTGAATTTCAATATTTTTCATACCTAAACCCACAGAAAACGTGAAGTCGCATAACGAAACTTCAATTCATAATGATAAGTTTCGTGACCTTTTTATCTTAAGCGATAATTATTTACCTTTATTGTTGATCAAGTATGTTCGTGAGAATTTAGCCACGTTTTTATTTGCTCAACAGTTTTAATGTAAAGTTTCTATGATAAATGCTTGAATTGAAGTTTGACCTATCAAATGTATAGGTCAAACTTCAATTCAGGCATTTATCATAGAAATTTTACATTAAAACTGTTAAGGAAATTAAAACGTTGCTGAATTCTCACGAACATACTTGATCAACAATGTTCATATTTTACCAACAATTCATAATTGTTGAAGAAACACAAACGTTGTTAAAGTATCATGGACATGTATGATTCTAGTATCACAACCGTTGTCGGTTAACAATGTTTTTGCTCAATGTTTAAACACGAAATTGAAAATGGCGTTGTTGATTTAAGCAATGAAAATTGTAGCATTTCAATAAATACAATGAAAATGCCAGCTTGTTCAATTTAAGTATGTTCGTGCTTGACGCAAAAACAAACAAGCTTCACGTTTACCAAGGTTTTTCTTTCGGTGTACTGGGGCGATTTTTCGTAATAAACAGGGGCATGAACTTTTCTTCAAGTGACGTGACAGGGATGTGTTATGATTTCGTGGTATAGTGTTTTTTGAGAAATGAAAACCCAATTTTTTTTTTGACAACTCAGAGACCTTTTTAAGAAACCTGGGTCAACTTTGGGTAAATTTCAACGAACGAAACTAATGTCAACGTTTATTCAACTATATTAGGTATACTGACTAGTGACTGAAAACCATTTCTTAAATATACATACTTGTATCCATATCTACTCTTCCAAGAAAAACATAAAAAGTAGGTACCTACCTATACCTACACTAAAGACCATTCTTAGGTAATAAGATCTTATATTAAAAATCTTCGCTTTTTCTCTGTTAAAATACAATTTGAAAAGAATCGACGTAAGATCATAAATACTCGCTAATAAAAACCTGCGAAATAGTCACAAATTCGCAATACCTACTCGTTTTTTTAAATTTTTAACTACCTAATGACGTTATAGATACGTTTTTAAAAAGGTTTTAATATTTTATTACTCTAAAATACAGAAACTAGAAAAAAAATTAGGTATTTAATGGGAAGAGGGCCCACTCTTCGCAACTAAAATTATGATTTGCTTTTAAATATAATATGTAGTTCCTTGTAATTCGTCAGAGTTCTTTTTTTATGTTATAGCTCCTAACCAAAACTGGTTTGCGAGTCAAGCCAAAAATGCACTACCTTCTTTCAGAAAGGTAGAGTAATTATTATTTTCTTGCTATACTAAGGAGAGTTATTTTGTAAGTAGTTGGCCAACAACTACTTTGTGAAACACATTCAATTTTTGCATTCAATTGAGTTGCTTCACAAAACACAGGCTCATCATGCAGCTTTGGTTTTCAAGGTTATTTCACGAAAGTTAACACTACCAGGTGAAATAGCTCGTGTGCAAGACTAAGGCAAAATTAAATATAATAAAACAAATAAACCAGGTAAATAAATAAAATTTGTGAGACTCTGCCATGTCTTACAGAGTTAAAATGTTTACCTTATCTTTTTTGCCGATTCCAAAGCGGCTAGGTAACAAAGCGCTTTCCATGGCAGTGTAATTACTCTCAGAAGACTAAGGTGATGTCTGTTGTAAAAAATGGTATGTATTTTATCGACAATTTGAGTTATTGAAATTAACTCCTTACCGCTGGTGGGTTGAAGTCAGTAAAAACTCAAATCGTTACAGCTCGATTACAGATTTTACTGTTCATATTCTCTTACTTTTATACACAAAAATAAGCTCACCCTTTCATATTTGATTCTAAGTTCAACTTACAATGCGATACAAAGTTGTGAAAAATATAATAAACAAAGTAATTCTTGAGGGTGGGAAAGTAAATTTAATTTAATATCGTCGCAAGTAGTCTAGCAGGTGCGATTGTGCGAAAATTATATTTGGCATTTTTATTCTGTTGTTGTTTTCCATTACCAAACACATAGAAATTTAGAATAACGTTAATTAATTAATAATATTATTTGTTTTGAACTAACTCTTCAACTTAAAATAGACCGGCTGAGTCTATTTTCTGAGACATGGGGACTTAAGACAGATACAAATTAAATAAAAACAACAATCTTTGAGAAGTGCCAAATAAGAACACTACCTCAAGAAAAGGGGTTTCTTTTAAATTACAATCAGTGTGATCAGTTTCAGTATCGCCAAAACTTTTTGGAAACATAAAAATCGATGCGGTTTTGAAATTCAAGTTAGGTACAACAGGCAAAATGTTTTTAGTATCGCTTTTCGCGATGAATTAGCAAGTCCTCCGATATAAATTTTACTGCCATGAAAAGTGTTTGCTCTATTAGCCTTTTGGAACTGACAAATATTTGTAGGTCTTCCTTAGAATTTTACTTGTCACGGTAATGTTAAGAAAAGCTCCTGAATTGCAAACTTATAATCTATACCAACTCGGGAAAGTGAAATTCTTTGACATTGCATCAGTAAGATAGATTTCGCATCCAATTCTGATACAAAAGACCCTTTTGCAACAAAGAAGTCATGAAGCAGTCGGGTGTATATTGAAAAATGGTCTCAACATTTTGTAGGGAAATGTGGAAATAATTCTTTAAAACTATTTTTCCAAGTTGGAACCCCTCAAAGAACACATACGATATCAAAAGGACAGCGTTTTTGACTTGAAATTTACCCTGCAACAAAAACATATTGGAAACCCTTATCCAAGATAACTAAGTACAGAGCTGGCACTATAGTCTCAAATGTAGATAGTATGCTATTGATGGGTAGGTTAGGTAGAATGGGCTGACGGTTGATCTTAATTCCGTCACACTTAGATCAATGTAGATCCATTGTGATACCCTGACGTATTGTAACGTCCTTGAAACCTATGAATTTATGTCTGGTCAGTATTTAGCCATTTTGTAGCCTTAGTGAAGTTTAACAGACTGCTTTTTGAAGCGTCTGATAATTCTTCTAGTTCATTTAAAAAGTAATTGCCTAGAAATTTTTTCCTAATATGGCAGAGTGCTGGGCATCGACAAAGGAAGTGAGTTGTATCCTCATGTTCATCTTCGTCATTGCATCCTCTGCATAGGTCATCGGTGCAAAGACCCATTTTCTTTTTGTGATAACCTAGTAGGTTATGTCCAGTTATGATACTGATAAGCATTCGCAATGAAGGTCTATTCAATGATAGCAGCTTTTCAGATTCTTTCTTATTGTATTTCGGCCATATTTTCCTGGAAGTAACACAGGAATCTAGGCATACCCATCTTTCATTGGATTTTTGCGTTATTTTGTTACCAATTATCTGTTTAATTTCACAGGGTGGAATCCTGATTGATGAAAATCTCACCTAAATAGGTTTCATATATGAATTTAATCGTAAAAATAATTTTATTTTAACGATTCAACGAGGCTTGCCATCAGTGACACTTTAGCCAATTCTAAATCAGTTTGTTTAAAAGAAATTGAAAGTATGTATATAGCTTGCAAAGCAGAAAAAAATTTCTCTTAATATTTTCCAAAATTGTTATTATTTGAATGTCCAATTCAGTGCAACTGGAAGAATAGTGCTGCTTATTAGGCTACATTGACAAGGACAAGTGTTCTGTACAGCAAAATTTTAATCAGCCTTGCATAGTTGTCACAGAAAATTTTTACTTCCATGGATCTTTTAACTCGCCTTTAAGGAAAAATATCACCGATTTCGTGAAGAAAACTAATGTCTGCGTTTACTCCTATACTAAAAAAATTTCGGAGCGAAAACAACTCTTCCATTTGTTTAGTTCAAGCTCTAGCGAACTGTACAACTACTCATAGCCCGTCGATTAGCTTCCCGGTTTCATTTCTGAGTCCAACAAGTTTGTGGATACCTACAGCCAAATTTTCTTACATAAGGAGTGTTTCGAATTCAATTGTGACCACGCAGAAAATTCCTTCGCAAATATTTTATAGGTAGCATTCAAAAGGAAATTTGCTGTCTCCTTGTTGATTTCTTTTTTCAATTGTGAAATGGACTTCTTTCAAATTAATAAGTGAACTCTCTTCAATAAAAGTGAACTGAAATTTAAAGTTAAGTAGGTATAAGTAGGTAAGAAATGAGCAGCATTCAGCAAAGACTACAAAAACTCGTAAAGCTGAGCTTAATGCAAAGACCTTATTTATTTATTTATTTATTTACCATCTATCGAGTTCATAACTCTTCTAGACTTAACCTTATGATGTTGTTGTTCCTTTATATTTTCGATCGGCTTTCCAACTTTTTACGTATGATCTTGACTTTTTTCTAATGCTCCTGTTGACATTTGCTATGACGTCCCTACTACAGGTTGTTTATCTTGCACGACAGAAGTCCCTTATCCTACCTATTATTAAGTACTCATTTCACCATAAAGCCTTGTGCAAATTTATTTAGGCTGATATCTAGAATCTGCAACATTTGAGGGACGTAGGCTTTTCAGCACTTGCTTCTTGCGCTTTTACGCTCCCCATCGAATTATTTTCACGGATATCGCCCTCACAAGGCAATGGTTGTGAGAAATACGCTTGGCCCCGGAACTACTCGCTCCGTTGCGGCACCCTATTTATTTATTTTTCGCCATTCGCGAGGAATTGAGTAACTACACTCTGCTATGAAAAGGGCTTTCTTCTTACCCGGTCGGAATCGGCATAAGATTGTGTGTCCTCTAAATGAGGTTTCCATAGCTTTGTTGCGCCTCCCTATTTATTTTCTTTTCTTTGCAACTTTTCTTCTTTTTGCATTGAGAAAGGGAAAGAAGTCATTGCATTTTGATCGAAACAGAGAAGTATGTAATTTGCTATTTATAATTTGAAACTAAGGTGCAATTTTTCACAAAGGGCTGTGTACCTACAAAAATATTTTTCCGTTTCGACATCTCCAAAGCAATCTTCCGCCTGTGAGTATTTTTTATAAAGGACAATTTCCAGTCAATACAAATCGATACAAAGAAAAATAATTCATTTCTTTTTTAAGAAAATAGAAAAAGTAATAATCAGTAGCTTCGCCATTCAAAGCACGCACATAATGAGCTACAGCGCCGCGAATTCCCTCAACAAAAAACTACCAAGAGGCTTTTGAATTTTTAAAGCGTTTTTGCATTATCCACCTATTCTATGCAGGAAAACTGACATTAACATCACAGATTCACATCCGTCTTTTACTTACTTACCTATATTGCACGCAAAGTGCAGATCAGAAAGAAAAAAACGCGTTCTTCATTTCTAACAGAGAAAGAACCAAACCAACTCGCAGGAAACTCATTTATGTTGCAAAAAAAAAGACATCAACGACAAAGACGACGAGATGATGCCTGAATGACCTTCACAAGAAACACAAGAGCATTCAGCATCAGCATCAGCATCATCATCCCATTTCCCATCATCATGGGCTTGAATTACAGATATTCATTCCTGCACACTACACCAAGCAATTGCACCAGTGTTTGTGTGGATGTTCTCTTTCATAGATACATTTATTGTTATTACTTCCCCAAGAAAAACTTATTCAACAGCCCAACTTCTGCAACGACAGACAAAATCAATGCCAGCCGAAGTTCCCAGTTCCCTGTGGGAATTAAATCTTTTTTCTTTCTTTTACTTCTCCTGCACTCTGCAAGAAATTCTCCGCAGATAAAAGTATTTAAGAGAATCTCCATCCATTTTCCCCTGAATTCTGAAAACCTGTTTCCATTCTTCGAATTTCACGTCTGCATAAAGTATCTACAGAGTTATCCCCTCCCTGTTTGCCGATTGGTGGCTTCTCTGTAAACACGTGCTTACTCAACGGTCTTGCAACATATTTTTCGAAATTTACTGCAGCTCCTGCTGGCCCGCTGTTTGCTCTCTGTACTTCAAACCATGTTCGAAGTATCTACAGAAACACCGCCCCACTGGGAATGGGAATACAATGCTGATAGATACTTTGCAGAAGCTACTGCTGCAGCAACATGCAAAGGCAAAAGCAGCACAACAATTCCATTTAAACACACACTAAAGCAACAAAAGGCAGAAAGAAAAAACGCAAACACTACAGTCTGTCCCCGCTGTTGTCGTCCATATGTCGGTGTTTGTCTGTATCTGTCGTCTAAAGAAAGAAGTTTTTAAAAGTATCTCGATACAGCCAGTTGCTTCAGTTTAGAATTTACCTCCGAGTGAGTTAGTCGAGTCTGTCCAACGCCACTCGAATCCGAATTGAGATACAATCGTTTTGTCTGCGGAATACGTATCTAGTAGATTAACCGCCGAGAGAAAATCGAAAATATATTTTTTGGGATTTCATACGAGTTGAGTTAAAAGAAGAAAAAAAATTGAATCAAAGTGAAGGAAAGATTTGATTTTGATTTCATGAGATCCATGAAGTCAATCCAGCATCTCAAGTGTATTGAAGTGAAGTGATTTTTGTTCGGGAAATTGAGAAATTTTACCGCATTTTATTTGAAAGAAAATAGTATTTTGAAATATTAGAAGAAAAAAAAAACAACATGGTGAACTCAATAAAGTCTGCCCATTTGCTGGTCTTCGCCGCCACGTTCTTGGGATTTACAAACGCCCAAGGAGTCGGGTCAAAGGATTTGTTCCGGTGTCGACAGAGTTGCTATCAAAAGGTAAGTCGCACCTATAAACTTGTTGCGCGCCAGAATCTTAGACCTTTCAAGAAAATCTGCTTAAATTATTTTGTGACCAAACAATAAGTTTTGACAATTGCAAAAGAGATCCTATTTACTTTTTTCGAAGAATTCTTAAAGGATTTTTGCTTTGGAAATGAAAAGGCAGCGCAAAATTAGAGTTTGCTGTTTTATTGAAGTTGTTTTGACGTTGTACCTACTTTTTGTAGTTTAAAACTTTATTATTGCTGACTTGACTACTTGACCGGCATTTCAATATTGCTTCAGCTTCATATTCATATTTGAAGCCTTATTGCGGAACAAGAACATTTTTCCTTTTCAAGAGTAGATAGGGAGCTACAGTTTTTCCGAACTTACTGACAATTCAGCGTTATTCGCTGTTATGTGAACAGAGTTCTTATGAACGGGAGACGAATTATATAGAATCTGAAACCAGTAATTTGACAACAACTGAAACCAAACCAACGCATGGGTATTATTCTTGAGTACCTAGGTATTTGGCTCTTATTAAGTTAATGTAAATGTGACAAATCAGGGCTTAACCTACTTTAATGCTCGTTGGTAGAAAAAAAACCTTAAGTCACACCTTCAAATCATTGCAATTGTAATGTAACTTGACTTATGTAACTTATAATAACAATGTTCGTTTGGGCTGCTTCGGAATTCGAAAACAAGAATCTTCTCATACTGACCATTTTTTTTTTTTTTTTTCTTACCTGCTGCATGATGGTCTATTTTACGAATCTTGTTGTCTGGTTTTTGGTAGGTAGGAACATAAATTTGTTTCAAAAAAAAAAAAAAAAGGTTGAAAAAGTGCAAATCATGCTCGACATGTGTAGATACTTCTTATGAGAAGAAATAATTGTAGTCAGACACTTGGCATCCACTTGGAAGCAAACATGGAAGACTGTCAGAGTATTAATTGTCCTACATAATGAACTGTAAGGAAAGTACCTAGGAAGGCATCTATGGAACGTTTTGTGTGGTATTGTGAGTGGGAATGGCAGGTAGTTATGAGTAGAAACCTAAAAATAGCAGATTCTTTTGTAGCGTTTGTATTTGCGCGAACCAAAACAAACCGTTTTACTATGAACTAGGAAAAGTTTAACTCCTTGGTTAGGTCAGTCAAATAGAAGATAAATCTGCGTAGAATTTGTAAAAGTAAATAGCAAATATTTTTGCACAAGAGGGACTAGAGTTTCAACCAAAGTCGATAGGTAAGGTAGGTACCTACCTAAAGGTATCAACATAAATATGTAATTGGACGATGTTTTTGATTTCTTGGTAGGGAATATAGTTGTTTACTATCTGACTCAAAAGATAAGAACTTCGGTATGTAGGTACGTAGGAAAACACTAAAATAAATCTTAGGTTTAGTTTCGGGCCAGTTTGCCAAATTGGCTTTTATATGACTTCTTAGAGTGGTTATGGAAATAAAAAAAATTACCTTCTACTGAATTCAGGAAAGTAAAATTGTTACTTGAGTTGTGATTGTTATGTCTTTAACGTTTCTTGAGTAATTGTCATTAAAATTGCGGATAATCCAGCCCCAAAAACACTTCTTTTCGTTTCCGGCGTTACGAGTAGTGATCTTGAAGCTATCACAACTCTCCCACTTTTCTGCTTCACACTAGTGATCCGCCTGTGGGGCACGCCGAAAAAATACTAACTAACAAGCCCCAAAAACACTAACTAGTGGAAAGTTGGATCCATTTAAGATAGGTACAGCAAATCTTATATCACCGGCCGCCAAATAAAAAAACAGAAACGGGTTCCTCATTTAGATGAATTCGATGATCACTCTTCAGAGCATTTCATAACATTTCATAGCATTTCATAACAGATTTAGAGTCCTGACCCTATTGCCTACCCTAGGTATCAACAGACTTCCTTCGGTAATGTTCCAATTAGTGTTTGTGGTTTCAGTATAGGTACACGAGTTCCATGAGATTTTGCTTAAAATGAATTTGATGTTTCGAATTATTTCGAACTGAAGAAAAAACAGTGCCGTGTATATGTATACCTACCTAGAAGTCGGAAGTAATATTTTTTGCTCAAATTCGTTTTGTTTGTTGGTTTCAAAAACTAATTTTTTTTCAAAGTCCATTTTTTAAATGCTCTCAGTTTTCAAAATCCATTTTTTTTTTTCACAAAGTCTATTTTTGAAATATTTTCTAACGACAGAACAAATGTATACCTATACGTCTTAATTTTGTAATGCTAATTTAGGCTCCCATTCAAATTAGGTATAAAAAGATGTAGGGCAGATTTTGAATGGGGACCGACGACCGAGTCAGTGTGAATTGTTACTAAGAAAATTCCACAAGTTTAAGGCTTTTCTTTACAATTTCGTAGCAAAAAAGTATATTCTCTTTCCTTTTCTTCACATTATGAATAGTCTACAGGGTGGTGCGCTAATGATTAGCATGTCGCATTCCAGGTTTCGGTACTTTAGAAGCATTCAATTGTTTTTCACGGGTAGACATGTGATGAATTTACTAGTCCTTCGAGAACTATTGCATTGCCATGAAATTGCCTTAACCGTTCGGATATGGCAAAAGCAAGAATTTCCATTGCTTACAGGATTGGGGTGAGCGAAATGCAATCACGCCCGCCAGTTTAGAAAAATCGTTAAATAAAACCCCGTAAAGTTTACGATTGCGCCCTTACCTGTTAGACACACTACTGATGCGCTTAGTGCGTTTTTGAAAACAATGTGAGCTAGCCTCTATAATTTTGGACCCTTTTTGAGCCTTCTAAATAGTTACCCTCGATTGATACTTGTCCTGCACTTTTAAGTTAGTGCGGATATGCGTGAGATGCAGGTTCATCCTTCTTTTTTATGCAGCGTACCCCACAAGGCGGATTAGTGTGAAGCAAATAACTAAAGGAGCTGTGATACTTTTCAGGTCCCAAAGCTTGTCACGCTGGAAAATTAAGAAAAAGAAAACTCTCTTTTTTCTTGTATGTAAATCATCGCTTCTAGAAATTGTAAAAAGTTTCCTGATCTGAGACACTGGTCTTTTAATATTGTGGCATATCTGAGTTATTTCGATTTGAGTTTCTTAAGGGTTATTTATATGAGCACGACCACCGAACGTTGAATGAATCAGGAGATTATAAATGCTTGTTTTGAACCTAGATTTTGAAATAGAGGGTGAAATTCTTTAAGATGATATACCTACAAATTCTTTCAAGGGAACTACCTACTTAATTGATGAGTTTTGTAGTTGAGCTACTTAACAAAACTACGAAATATACACCCAAACACGTTGAGTATGTTGTAGCTATCATTGGAAAGCTGTTATCCTAAGCTTTGATCTCAAATTGAAAGGCTGCAGGACTGTAAAAAAAACCTTACGGGCTATAGACAGCAGGCCTTTTAGTTTGATGTGTTAATAGCATTTTGAAACAGTTTTATTAATTAATACTTTGCAGTATTCAGTCAGTTTCTTCTTCAATATTCCTTTAAAAATACTTACCAACATTAATCAAAATTTATTCCGAGGAATATTTAACTTGTAGGACACTGACAGTTATTTGAAATATAGGCATTGTTCCCATCGAATGAAAATACAAAGATGAAATGCTTATACCTACCAAATTGGCCACTTCAAAATAAGATCAGGCCAATGGCCAACCTTTTGAAAGCAAAGACTTCTGTCGATTCAATGTTTCTTACTTTTAATTTTTATTCGGAATTGGTTTTAAATTAAAAACAACATAGGTACTTCCATTTTGCGGGTGTTGTACAAAAATAAAGTAGAACTCTTACAAAATTTTGCAAACATTTATTGAATCGGGAGATAAATGATGGACGGAAAAGTGTGTGAGAATTCTAAAAATTGTAGTAAAATATCTAATACAATTATCGATCCATAGAACTCATTTTCCAAAACAGCAGCGTACACCACTTGGAAGTGGCAACGAAAAGGATACCGAAATACTTCGTTTACAATTCCATCTTGTCATTTTTGTATGGGATTTTTCTTTTCGTTTCAGCAGCGTACCTACTAGGCTTAAAATTGACGTCTGTAAAGCTAGCATGAAAAAGTGAGCAGAATCGCTTCAAGTAAAGTGCAAAAATTAGTGCTTATTTAGTGCTTATTTAGTGCCAAAAACTTAAATTTAGTGCTCTCATAGATTCGTGAAAAATGAGAAAACTGCTAGCATGTAATCAAGCTAGCAGTGTATTCCTTCCTACGCCTATATTAGCGCGGTATAAGACTAAAGCAATTTATAGGGATTTTAGTGCTAATTTAGTGCTTGCAGAATGTGATAAGGAATTTGGTAAAAAAAATTTTTTTTAAAAATGTGATAAAGAATTTGGTAAAAAGATTTTTTTTACCAAATTCTTTTTCACATAGGTACTGTTAGCACTAATTGAGCACTAAATTCCCTATAAATTGCTTTTGTCTTACACCGGGGATATATAGGCGCATTAGGGAGTACACTGCTAGCTTAATTACATACATGCTAGCAGTTTTCTCATTTTTCACGAATCTATGAGAGCACTAAATTTAAGTTTTTGGCACTAAATTAGCACTAAATAAGCACTAATTTTTGCACTTTACTTGAAGCGATTCTGCTCACTTTGTCATGCTAGCTTTACAGACGTTTAAAATTGATTGTTTGAAAAACCACCCAGAAATTGTTTTAACTGTGTAGGGAATCCACTTGTTTAAAACAGTTCTTTAGAAGAATGGAAGCCCTACTAAAGCTTTTAAAATTTCCGGAAAAATGTAAAAAAGGTAACCCCGAAAAACCACTAGAAAGCAAAAGGTTTTCACATTTAGCTTCACAGTCAGAGCTTTGTAGGTATAAACCAAACACTGATAGTCACGGTCATTCATCTGTTCGAGTTTTGAAATCTTAAGAATGGAGAAGCTTCACCAAAGTGTCGTCAACTTTCAATAGTGGCGTCGCGTCAATTAATTCCTCAGAAGACTGGTGAATTTGTGAAAATGTGTGTGAATTGTTGTAAATGGAAATTTTCATAGTGGAAGTTTAAACACAAGTTTATTTGAACTTGAACCAAAATTTAAAATTTAAGGATATACTCATTAGATCTTAAATTTAAAATAAGTTGCAGTTGAAGTAATGTTTAAGCAATGTATATGAAATGGTAGCCAGGTCTGTTGAGCTTGTTTCTCAACAGAGAGCCTGATATCTTCTTCCTTTATCTTTTTATAAATTTTTATATTTAGCATCAGATCAACTTCAAACTTGAGTTCCTATCTTTGCAAAAGATTTCACAACCAAGCCTGGTACCTACTACCTACTCACTTCCTCGTGAAGTGAGCGCTCGACAGTGAAAAAAGTGAATTTTTGCGCTGTGAACGTTTGACGTTTAAGCAATAATTTTTTTTTAACTTTTACAGCTAGAAATTATCACAAACAATTATACCAAACGTTCTTCTACTCACTACACACAACTTGTTTTTCTTTTGTAATAAAACTGTCAGAGCTTCAAATCGGCGTCGTGTATGCAAGATTCCCGTACACTTTGCACGTGAACGGAAACCCTCCCCATTGGTCCCCACACGGCTTCACCAACAAATTCACGAGTGAAAGTGAAAGTGTCGAATTTGTATGGATTCACGAAATGGCTCACTATGCTCTAAACTAGCGTCTAAATAATCGAGAGTGCACTGTATTTAACGCTGCGCTTTTCTGAAACCGTTCATTGAGTAATCATTCACTGTTGATAGACAGATAGAGAATATTTATTTGGTATTAAAAAGCATAAAAAAATGTCACACTCCGTATTGAAGAGTTTGCTCTCTAAAACAGCCACACGCCAGTGTTGTTATCTACGTACGTGCTTCTAACAAACTTACGATATGACAGAATTCTGTCACAAGACTCCCAGTATCTCTGATTTCGTCTGCTAAACATTGTTTGCAAAATTTAAGTCAACTTGGGCTTGTTATTTAGCTCCGCTCGCATATCTAAAGATCGCTCACATCCACCTACTCAATCTCAAGTTTCATGTCTCTTGCCGTATGCATCGATGCAAAGTGATACTTCCAACATTCCAACTGACATCCAGTGTACATACACAGTACCTACCCTACCTAGGACCGCTCGCGCATCTAATTAACAGAACATAAAACACTTTAAGACATCATTTGCATTTCGACACCTAAGCAGTCCCATACAATGAGTTTTATGTTCAGCAATAAAACTTCCAAGTACTTTACCCCAACAATACTGCCAATGCAAACTGTAGATTTCTGTAATCATTAAGTTTCCTCACAGAACCTCATAAAAAGAACCCTGTATCGCATATCATCAATTGCTTCCTTTGTGTACTCTCTTTCTATCCATGTACAGTATACACATCCCAACGACGTGCTCCATTCTGCATTCGGTTGTAATAAAAGGCTCCCTCTATTTATGACGTTTATTACAAATCGTATTTCATCATCGTACGTATAACATAAAATAACTTCAAAGTTCGAAGAATATAGTACTTTTATGTGATTGTAACTGCACATTTGCCGTTTCAAGTATCCCCCCCATCAAATAAATTCGGAGTCAATTAACTGATAACAAAGGGAATTTTTTTTGTTTTAATATTTTATTCATTTTCCATGGACTGTGAGTTGAAATATGATTTTTGGTTCTGTTTTTGGGTCACAGCCACAGCAACTGCATTGATTGTGTGTGATATACAAACGAACACACTCATATACTCTTTCATTCAGGGGGCAAAGAAAAGGTTGCGCTCATTTTACCAAATAACCAATAAAAGTTTATTGCTTGTCGTAAATTAGATTACCAAATGTCGGAGTTGAGTACATTGGTTTTTCTTTTTTGGAAGTTGATAGCGTGCCGAGAATCAATAGCCCACTTAGTTGTTATCAATCGTGCACCTACATAGATCACGATCTGATGGGAAGACAACAATTGGAACATGTTTGATGATTAGGGGCGAACAGGGTGTTTTCTTAGTAATGAGTTCACATTTCTTTAGCAAAATTTTCAATGAAAATGATACGGGAGTGATTTTTCTTTCAATAATTCTTCATCAGTGTCTGTTGTTGGTTTTGAATAATGAAGACCTACATTATTTTTTGATGTAGCGGTTATAGATTCTCAATTGTTGAAAGTATCTAGTTTTCATGAGCGGTTTGTTTGGCGGGAGTTTTTCAAAAGTCTTTCAAAATATTCAAATCAAAATTCCTTAGTTGAAGAATACCTACGCATTTCTCAGAATGATGCCTAGTGAGGAGCCTGCAATTTTTCGCAATTTCCGAAAGACTGATCGAGAAAGCACTTTTCATTTCAGTTTATCTATAAGGAGTTTTTCATAAGAGTTTCAAAATATCAAGAATTTTCATGGATGGTCGAAGATTACATAACATTCGCATTTCTCACAACCAGGCCTTGTGAAAAAATGGTGGGAACCTACAATTTTCTGCCGTTTCAGAAAGACTGATCGAGAAAGCGCTTTTCATGGCAATGAGCTTGCTATCGGAGGTCATGCCTCCATAAGGCGATACCTGATTAAAAACATCTTTTGTTTACTGTTGGAATTCAAACCACGACCCTTCCGCGTGCCTATTACGCCATGGGCACCACCACCAGTTCATGATTGCTACTAACTTATTCAACTCGTTCCTTATCTTAAGCTCGAAGCCTAGTTTTAGTGCTTTTCAATGTATCACCCTCCCCTCCTTTCAATTTTAAGGTCGAACCAAAGTTTCATCTCGCTTTAAAGTATCAACTCGCTTCTGAGCTTCAATTTGACTCTTTACATCAGCTTATCTTTTTTCTAAGCATCATCTCGATCCTAATTCCAGTTTGCGTCTAAGCATCATCTGCATTCTAAGCTTGAGATTACTTCTAAACTTCAGGTTGACTTTAAATTTCAGCAAGTGTCTAAGCTTCAGCTCGATTCTTAGCTTCATTTCTTGTCGAAGCATCATGTTGATTCTTAACTACAGGGGACTTATAAGCATTATCTTGATTCGAAGATTCAGCATCCTTCTGACCTCTAAGCTTTAGCTCGCATTTGGGTTTGCTATCAGTTCTGAATATCAACTCGACGCTTATCCTTAGAGCGTTTTTAAGCTTCATATCGATTGTCAGCATCACAGATCGAGTATTAATTTCAGTTTGCTTCCAATTATCGTTTCGAATTCGAGTTCTAGGTACCTAGCTTCTAAGCTTCACCTGGCTGTTATTCTTCAACACCATCCCAGCTCATTTCTAAGCTTCAACTCTCTTCCAAGCTTTGGTTCACTCTTATACTTTGGCTCTCGTCTCAGCCTCAGCTCGCTTCCAAGTTTCAACTTGTAACTTTCAGCTCGCTCGTAACCTTCAGCTCTATTGCAACTATCAGCTCTCTTTTGAGCTTTAGTTATCTTTTGAGTTTCAGCTCGCATCTAAGTCTTAGCTTGCTTCCAAGTTCCAGGCGCTTCTAAGCCTTAGCTTCATTCCAAGCTTCAGCCGCTTCAAACCTGGTACAGTGCTTAGACTTAGTTAGCACTCTACCTGGTTTGAAACATACTTAAAAATTTATTCTCGCTCATTAGCTTCACTACCCTCGTATATGTCAAGAGCTGTCGCAGCAAAATATGTCTCTCTGTAACATGATAATTATTAACATTAAAGCTTCTCCAAACTATCAAACTTTCCTTTAAATGGTTGCAGGGAACACCGCCCTCTGAAACACCCTATTGCGTTTACTTGGTTGCCTTCGATCAACATCATTGTCAATAGGCACTCGTACTCATACTCAGTGTACCTACCTAGCGAGGAGTAATCACTTTTTTTGACAGCCGTTATGTTTACTCACGCGCGTTATTTTCTTTATTGACCAAATAGCCATGATAGATACACTTCAATACTTCACCGTATAGATACTTTATTTGCTGACATGTTTCAGGCTTCTCAGTTTTTTTTTATGCTTTTCTAACTGTTCGATTATTGTATCTATGATATTTCATCTCCAAGAGTGTTCTGTTGTGTATACTCGTACTCATTCGTCTTCTTCAACCAAAAATAGTTGAATGGAGTAGATGAACATCTTTCTCTCCATCGCCGTCATCGTCGAGTGTTTGTATTGTTGTCAAAAAAATTGTTAAATTTTTTATCTCTCTTCTCTAGGACTCTTGTGCACTCATGGTGCTAGAGAGGGGATCCAATAGCGATGCACAGGGGGAAATTATAACACAACAAATCACAGTAAAAGAAACAAGAACCGGATTTCTGCAAAAATATTCTTCAGAATAAGTTACAATTATTATTTATATTTTTGGGTAGGTGTGGGGATGAGGAGAGACCGTTAGAGAAGACGAACGTTCGTTATTCATGTCAATGACAATAAGATTGTTGACAAAAAGAAGAAGAAAATAGAAAAAGTAGTAAAAACAACACTGAAAATAAAAAAAAGAAAAGGAGCAGAAATAGGTTACAGTTTTTTGGTTGAATTGTTTTGCATGGCAGGTAGAATGCAATTCTTTTTCGGGTGGAAAGCACAGTTGATTTATGAGTGCATCCTTTGTGTTAGAAATTGTTTTTTTTTCTTCCTTTAATTCCATTTTGTGTAGTTTGCAGTAGGATTTATAGCTGTGGGACAAAAAATGGAATAAAATAAAAGAAAAGTATTCTGTCCCTGACTTGTTTACCAACATCGACCCAGTTTTGAAGTGAGCAGAGAGTAGGAAAACCTTCGAATGTATTCACTTGGAACTTGGAGGGTTGGGGTAATAGGTGAAATGAAATACCTAGTCAAGACGAACAACTTGCTGGGTAATTCATAATCTGGTGAAAAAGTTTTTTACTTCCGTCAAATTAGATCTACAAGTGGCTATAAGTGGGAATCAGGAAATTTAAGGCAGCAGGTGATGGCTGATGAAATTGTTGACGGAATTGAAATTAAATATGCGGGTGCTTGGTCTTCAAATGAGGGATGCGGATGGGTAAACTTTTGAGTAATTTGTTCTCATATCCAAGCTTTTATGGATCCAAAAAGTTTATACCAAAGGAATCATTCAGTTTAAAGCCTGGAGTAGGAAAGATTTGGCGTTTCATCACAGAGATTTTTCGACTTATAATTTAATCAGAAACTACCATATTCGGAATTGAAACTTTTCTAAGCAAAAGCGATTCGTTTTTATTCACCAGAGATTCTTCGTTAACCAGACATTCTTCACGAACACCCGTGGGTAAGCTTCTTCCTTAAAGAGCTGCGTTAAGCAGCATTGAATACTTGACTGTTGCTATACAGCAAATTTCAGTTATTTTGTTATAAATCTAAGACACCTTTTAAGTCCTAATGACTTCCAAAAATTTTCGCTTTGCTGAAAATGTAAAGCTTTTTCTTGAAAGTTGAAAGCTTGTCTCGGCTTCTGTAGCTGTTGAGGTATTACTTCGTTTATCAGCGTCCTTATTTTGCCTTTCAAGTCCTTGCTCGAGTTTCTCAGTAAAAATGGTTGTTTATTGCAATGTTTGGTAGAGTATTCTACATTCGTAGTGTACGGCTAAGTAAAAGCCTGTATTTGACTGTACCTAAAGCTGAATTGAAGTGTTCAATGACTTCCAATTCCATATAAATGAGAAGTGGAAAAGTTTATGTGAGTAATTTGAAAATACACTGCAGAATGACTCAATTCTGAACTGCGTTCAGTTCACACTTTGTCCAAGTCACTTTACCGTGAATTTACTTCTTGACATGTATTTAAAGACGCATTCTGCTCGTAATGCGCTTTCATCTTTGTAGAATAATCACACACGTCAATCCATTTACGTCCACCATTCATCTAAGAAACTTTCGCATTCTTGCCAATTGCCATTTCTCGTGTAGGCGGCGCGGCGCTAAAATCGTTCTCTATGAACTCTTGCCCGTTCAATTGTCATCCTCGATTACTATCGCTGCCAAGAAACTTCACAAAAAAAGATAAAAGCAGCTCACTCTTGATCGCAATATATTTTCTGCTTCAATCAATAAAATGGAACATCACGAGATAGAAGAAGACGACAACACGAACATGGAAAATAAATTGGATTTCCGTTCTCAGGCTTAGATAACAACAACTCTCGAGCTACGACTTATAACTGAATCTCTTCAATGTTGGCCATTTAAATGCAAATTCACTAACCCATAGTCGAAGAAAAGCTGGCAAAATACAATTATGACGGCCACTTCCGTCGTCATCTCTGACAAGAATACATAAAGTTGTGGTCTTAATGCAAAACAAGACCAAGAACCGATCGTAAATGCTCGATTAAATGCTGTCAATTGGCCAGCGGAGAATAGTTGACAGCGCATGTAAATTGAATACTTAATTGACGGTGGCACGTGCAACCGAAAACGGAATGTTTTTAGCCAAAGGTAGTATCTATTTATTTGCTCGCTCTCCTCCCACCTTTTATTTTCTTGATGGAGAAATGCTTTTGCAGCGTTTAATTCATTGCCCAGCAGGTATTCCGGGCAAAGAGCTGTCCGGCTCTTTGATTAGATTCTGTCCATGTCCACATATCATATTCACACTTTATGTGGAATTTGCGCGTTTTGATCTAGCGCGAGAGTTGGAACACTGATACTGGTAGACGTAGAAGCCATTCGGGCTTGGTAAATCAACTTTTGTACATAAACCGCCGGCCGTTGGTGTACTGAATAGCGACGGCGGTAGGTGGCGTGTGATGTTTTATTTGCCAAGGCGCCGTAAATTGCATATTCGCCGTTAATTGATTTGTCAGTTCGGTTCAGAGTCTGCACGATTTTCTTCATGTCACTTGAGAAATTCGCGCAATTTTTCGTCCTGTTTATTCCAGACCTCTTAAAAGATGAGCTGGTAGATACAAGATTGCTTCCCAAACGGATCACATATGCAGATCGCAATTAAAACCATATGTGTGCTGTGCTGGCCATGACTCGAGGAGCGCAATCGTGTATGTCGGTTGGTTGTGTGTGTTGTGTACTCCATCATCGAGATAATTACATGCCTTTCGAATTATATCTTCTTGGCGCTATGGTGTTGTTGATCTCTTTCGGAGATTCTACTTTTTTTTGTATATTATATATTTTTTTCCTCAGAGATTCAGATACAACACGTCCGTCGAACGCAACGCGCAATGGGGGAAGAGATGTGTCTCATTTGGATCGCGTATTATTTTTCCTTAAAACATAATTTTATTTTTTTATCATTTTGTTGATCGCATTTTAATTGGACGTTGATATGTGGTTTTTTTTCTCGAATGAGATGATAAGTTGGTGTCTTTGAAATATTAATTGGGGCCAAGAGCCATTAAAATGTAATGCGCGGAAAATCATTTTGCGGGGGTGTTGGTCGTTTTGGGCAGTGTGGAGGGTGATTCTGTAATTTACTTGTATAGCAGCGGAAATTGTGAGAGGAAAGATTATACTTTTATGTTTTCTCTTCTTTTATTTTTTTTTATGATTCAAGTGTGCCCCGTAGCACTTTTATTTTGTTTTGTTTATAGAGCTTTTTTTTAATGTCGCTTTTTGTTTGTATGATTTTGGGATGGAGAGCTATTTTGGACTTTGATGGGAGTGTGGGAATGGGCAAATAACTTAATTGTTGTTTGCATGTGTTTTACAGAGAAGATTTGGTTGAGTTGGTTGGGTTTTTGGCAGCATAGTTGAAAAGCTTGTGCTTTGAAGACCTAATTGCTTTTAATTTTTATGAAATAAAAGCCGCTTTTAAGAGGCTCGGAGTAGTAAAGATGTTTTTGGGGTTAACACTTGTCTTTGCGATTTTCTTATGCTGACCACACTCATTATATGACTCATAACTCAAGCAGCAGGAGGCAAGTTTGTGTTGGGAAATCAACAGAATTCACTGACTTGTCTCTGATCTAGAGCGTCAGGTTATTGCTTCGGTGGGTAGTAAAAAATTATATGAAAACCGACACTTAGGTCAGAGTAAAAGAGGCTGATGTTCTACCATAACTGTTACAAAGTGACACGCGAAAAGACTAATTGATGTGAAATTCGAAATGGAGATGAGTAGAACAAACAAGGTTTCTCATCGTACCATACAGAAAAAGAAAAATAAAAACATCTATGAAAAGTGTTCACAAATTTGAATGAAGGGTGAATTTTTAAGAGTTAAGTCTCAGGTTGGCTCCACTAATGGCGCCCAAACGTCATCTGTCAAAGTAAAAAGTTTTCAGTTTGCTCTGCCATTTTATCATGGAAAGACTTACAACTTGCGGGCAACGACCGCAAGTTGTTGAACTTTATTATCAAAATTGTTGCTCTTAATCGAGATGGTGAATCAACAATTCGTGCTGTTGTCACCAATTCTACTTTGTGGACATTAAACCATCGACTCCTCGCATGCGTGCAGTTCGTTCTGAAGAGAATAGTGGAAGCGTCCAGTGTTGTTCGTGAAATGTCAATTCGTCGCCGTTATCAGTTATACGGCATGCTACTCAAACACATGGGGAATTTTACCAGTCGATTTGGGTTTGAAAGCCTATAAAATTCAACTTCTACAAGAATTGAAACCGAATGACCTTGCACAGCGTCTAATATTATTGGTGAATAGGCCTAAGAACAGCTCCATAAAAATCCGCTGTTTTGTCGAAAACGATGAAGCTAATTTCTGACTCAACGGATACGTAAAAATGCAAAACTGTTGGATCTTCGGATTGATAAACAACCACATGTCATAAAAAAATTACAAATGCATCCCGAAAAAAACGACAGCTTGGTCTGGTTTATGAGCTGGTGGCATCATCGGTCAAGTTCTTCTGTGGACAGGTCGAACACGATTATAGGATAACATAACACGCATAATTCGCGGAATACAGCCCGAAATACTTGCAAAAGTGACTCAAAATAGGACCTTCCCAATGGACCATTTGAAATGAAGCCCGAGTACAGCACTTACTAAGGTTAGTTTTGAAATGTAAATGGCGAAAGGCGATTTATCGATTCCAATTTCTAAAGTATGACGATAATTTAAGTGTTTTATTTGATTTTTTCAAAAACTAAGCTTAAAAAACCAACCTTTATTACACTTAGGGATCAGTATGATTTACGAGGCGTCTATAGTTAGTCGGATTTTGTAGATTTTTAAATTTTAAATTGAAAGTATTAAATAAATTTTTTTAGTATGTCTCTTCGTTTCCAAGATATCTCAAGGCGTGCCACTATAGTCGATTTAAGTGCCCAATAACTTGAAAGCAAAGCGAAATATTGAAAAATTTTATAAAAAGTTTTTTGTTTAGAATCTTGAGTTCTATAAAATCCGAATAACTTTGAAAGTCTTCCTCTCTATTAGCTAGCCTCTCGACTATTGCAACGAAACAAAAAACTGACAAAATTCGATCAGAAATCTAGTGGCCTTATTCTGATAATCGGATTTTATAGATTCTCAAATTCTAAACAGAAAATGTTAAGTAATTTTTTTTTGATATTGTGTTAAATTTTCGAGAAATCACATGTCTATGAACGGCCTTCGACTCAAATGTGCGAAATCAGGAAAACTTTGCTTTGTACAGCATTTTTTTTTACTCATTTCCGTTCAGGATATCAAAATCTTTAAAATCCGAATAAGTTCAAGAGGCCATCTCTCACCCCTTCAAATTTTCAAGACAATGGGATATCCATCAGAAATATGGAGACAAAAGAAGGCCAAAACCGCAAATAATAAAAAAATCTCTTCAATCTTATTAAGTTCTCCCAAATCCCAACTTTCCAACCGTCAAATTGAAAACTGTACCGAAATTGATGCAAAGTCTATAAATAATATCATCGCAATTCCACCACTAAGCTTCGGAATTTTGTCATCGCAGAAGTTCTTCTTTCTCCGAAGTTTGAATCAGATGAATGTGACAAAAATGACCCTATTCAATTTTTAGATTTCCTTACTTATCAAATACACAAAGACGAGAAAAAAGAAGCAAATTGTAGCCTCTTAACCCTTATAAAATTAACTTCCTCACAAAAGTATCACAAAAGCCCCTTTCAATTGATTGAACCTAGAAACGATTCTATTATAAAATTTTTGGGGCAAAATTTAAGGAAAAATCAATTATCTGTTCAATGGCCAAATATAACCTTCACTCCCGAAAACCGACGAACCCTGATTAAGATCCAATTTCTCACTCCTTCAACTTAATTTTGTACACCCCCAACTTCCACTATTGTATGTTGTTGGTTGGTAGAACCAAAATGCCACTAACTGTTGGTTCAGTACGATGTAAACAAATTTAATTTCCCAACGAGAGATATAGAAGCATTTTAAAAACCACCAGCTGACACCTTTTGTTAATGTGCGGGTATTTATCTTCGAGATCCTTTTTAATAGTGAAACATTTTGGAGAGGATATCCTTTCCGATTTATTTTTGCGAAGAGCAAGAGCAAGACTCTGATGTTTGAATGTTCTTCGGTTGTTTTTTTTTTTTTTTTGCCAGTCAAAGGAAAAACAACGCCCTTTGAAGTTAATTAAGTTCCTGCCTCTTTAAGTTTGTAGGTACCTTCACAGCAGCTTATGTGCTGTGCTTTGCATTCCCGACTTAGAGAATCTCCAGGTGAGGTTTATAAAATCTTATGCCATTCCTTTTTTCCAGTCTAATTTATAATTGCTATACCGGCAAAGGCTTTGTGAAAAGGGAAGTTTACTTTAGTTTATAGCCCAGGGTACCTATACTTTTGTTTTAAATACCAGAGAGCAAGGGAAGTAGTCTTGCTTTTTTTTTTGTTGCTTCCTACGGAAGGATATGGAATGTATAAAATTTACATTTTGTCCAGTCATGTTTTATAAAGCCCCATCCCAGGTGGTAGATAGAAACGAAATTTGCCTATTCATTTTGTTGAGAGGATTTAATTTGAAAATTTACTGCCAACCCAGGATGTCCTTATCGATAGACAATAGGCAAGGCAAATCCCCATCAGCGAAATGCGTTACAAATGCGATTTTAATCCCCAATTCGAATCAGTTCTCGCTCTACAATAATTGCTGCATGCTGTGTGTGCGTGAATGTGACATGTTATCTATGACTGAGGGGGATTTATAATTGTCATCCTGTCAAAAGCTCATCGTCTGGCTGACACCCTTTCTTACAACGAATGCAGGAATTTCAATCGTAAAGTGAAAATTGTCTGACAAAGTGGAAGTTTTCCCATCAGAGAGCATACGCAATTTTCTTCGCTCGCAAGTCCTGATATTCCATGGTTCCGTGACAAAACAGAGCCACTGGTACGAGTCGCGATAGATAAAAAAAGGATTTCAACCCCTCTGCCGACATTTGTCTCTTTCTATTCTCACTTTAAGATGAGTTTTCGTTTTTAAATGAAAAGAAAATAATGCGAAGATTAAAATAAGAAAGAAGAAATACAAAGTCCTCGGTCCTATTCCGGTTGTCCTTGAAAAGGAGTTAAGCAATAAAAAAAGGAATTTACATTAATTCCAACAAATTAAAACTGAATCCCCTTCTCTGGGTCTGTATAAGCCGATTAAGGAGAACACGTTTGGTATTTATCCCCAGACAGATTGTGAGTTTGGGAAGAAATATCAAAATAAAAAATGGCGCCCGGTGTTTGCAAACAATAACACAGACTATAGCGCTCTACGTGCCAGCAGATAGCAAACAAATGTCCAAAATCCCCTGATTTTGTTTGATTCCCTTCCTTTGTTTTTTTTTTATTGAGCTATCTTGATTGTCTCGATTTTCGAAGCACGGTTCAGCCTCCGATAAACACCCCTGAGAACGAATCATATCCTCCCCTTAACATCGACCTCATGCAGAGGTAATTTTCAGTTCAATATCAGAAGTCAACTGCTTACGAGTGCGAGTGTCAATGGATAGGATATCATCTCTGATTTGGTGTGTAGGTAATTTCATTACAGACGCACATGTTTTTCCTACAAAAAAAAAAAAAAAGAAAGAGAAGAAAAACAACACATTATAAAAAATAATTACATGATTTTATCGTGAAGCGCGTTAAAAAGCCATCCACGTTTCGTGTCATATTAACATGACTTCAGGCAGGGGGATGCGCCAGCCGCCATCATGTGAATGGAATGAATCAAAAAACATTTATGACCGAATATGACAAAAGAAAATTATGGAAAAGTCCACCGATAAAGAAGAAAACAACAAGAAAATCGAAGAAAAATATTTAAAAAAAAAAAAGCCGATTGAACGGCTTCCGTTCG
Organism: Melanostoma scalare; assembly: GCA_949752695.1. Lineage (NCBI taxonomy): Eukaryota > Metazoa > Arthropoda > Insecta > Diptera > Syrphidae > Melanostoma > Melanostoma scalare. The sequence continues at coordinate 4,338,745 of OX456985.1, forward strand.
ACGAGACACACACGTTCTGACCGTCTCTCTTATACGAGAGTATCTTTTGAATAATTTTCTTCTTCAAGTCGTGTTGGTTCGTTTTTGTTTTTTTTTTTTTAGATGCACTCCTTTTTTGGTGGGATGATAATGACACCAAAAGGTCGATTAGAGATATTCCAACAGAGATATGCTTTATGCTGCAGCAAAGTTGATTTAGAATTCAGTCAGCAACCGTTTTATTTTTCCTAAAGACAAGAACACAGCGAGTACTGTTTTGTATCTTAATGAGCATAAAGGGTCAGTTCGAAACTATGTGCTTTGAATTTGTATTCCAAAAAGGTGTACGAGTTATAAAACACTAAACTTTAAGAATCTATGTAAACGAAACTCCTAACTGACGTATAAACAAATATTCAATTGATTTTATGTACATGTCAGTCTATGAATGTGTGAGTATCTAGATATTGTTTTAAAGAAACAAAATCTTAGATACATTTTTGCAGGTTGGGATAAATCATCTTCTCCGTCAAGAGTGTGATTAGGGTTTTGAAAGATTAATAAAAACATCCAATTAGAGACTTGGCAAATTTTGCGTTTCATAATTCATAATTTAAACACGTCTGCTCATCAGAAGCGACCAAGTTAATTAAAATGACACAAAAGTCTGTAATTTATTGCGAAGTGAATTGTTAATAAAGTATGCCTATATTACCTATGCACGTTAGAGGAGAGGGGAGAGAGAGAGAGTAGCCAGCCATCTGTTTAGATTTAGCTAATTAAAAGTTACATGTAGGTATGAACCCTTTGTTCTTGTTGATTTATTATTAATTCTTTGAAGACAATGAGTTCAATCGATCGTTCTCCTCTTCCATTTCAGTAGACCCTTTAAAAGGCTTAAGGCTAAATTGGGTCTAACAATATTCTTATAACAAATCTGTGAATTGAAGTAGGACGGTTTGAAATCGCGTTTCTTTTGAGTATATTTTTTTATGTAAATCATTTGTGTGATCCTTTTACATTGTAGTAAACATTTTTTGCTATTGGCATAGAAATATAAAAAAAGGTTCTAAACGGTTTGAAACTGAATTGAATTTTTTTGTAGTTGAGATTGTTCGAGTCTGGAGACTACTACGATGTTAATAAGGTCGCCAAATGATCGAATATTTGAGAGTTGTGTCAGCTGATCAAATTTTTGACTTTGATTTTTTTTTGAGAACTGTGCCCAAGTTTGACCAATTTCTCGCAAAGTAGAAATCCTTTTTGAACAGTGATCACATCAAACAAACGGCGTAACCCACTCGCGGATTACTTGTGTGAAGCAGTTACGAGGGAGGTCCCTTAACGTCGAAAAGGAAGAAAAAGCCTACATCAAACTGCCTAGATGCGAAATAACCCATTTTTGGCTCTTTTGATCTATGATGTTGTTTTTGCATTCGAATACGAATGGTGTTCAAGAAACGTTAATACAGTAGATATCCTACGCTTACAGAAAGTACGAGAAAGCAATGCAATGCGAGAAGCGTTTGAATGCCAGGAAAATGTTCACATGTTTTCTTGCTCACTTGACTGTGAAGCGGTATTTGATGTAACATTTGCGAGTTTTTCGCAATTTTCTCGCAAGCTTCTCGCACAATAATCTTCTGATAACTTTCTAAACCGATTTTGTAAGGGAAATATTCGTTTTGACGTTTATAAAAAAACTAACCAGTTAATTTTTTGGTTTTTTTTTCTGTTGGAAGTTTTTTAGAATACCAGCTGGAGCACTCAGACCTAAATACCGGTCCATTGTTCTTTCAGATAGCAACTTCACTGCTGGTGTCTTTTAGTGTAATTCAATTAATTGAATTTTTTATTTTCCTCACTATTTTGATAACAAACAATCGAGCAAAACAGTCCCATAAAATCGGTTTTACTGTGCGCACTTTGTCGCATTTCGAATCGCTTGTCGCGTTGCATTACTTTGTCGCACTACGCGCAGTCTAATGAGTGGTTTTGCGATCACTTTGCAGTTTTTACTTCTGCTAGCAGCTTGCGAAGCTTGCAATTGATGTTTTGGGACTTATAAAACGTATTAAATTGATGTAATTTTTGATTTCTTTTCATCTTTCCAAAATAGCCCAAGCTCGGCTTGTTTTTCAGAAAAAGGAAATTGCGAAGCTGCAACAAATTTGGTTCCTAAATATAATTAAAAATAACAAATGATGTTATAATTACTTTGCAATTTTTCTCTCCTGATAGCAATTCCCGAAGGAGATTTTGCAATATGCTTTTGAACGTTTTTGTGGCAAGTGAAAAGATTCAGTTGAGCTTTCTCATTGTTTTGAACTGCGGAACATGATTACCAAGCTTAGAAATCCTGAATTTTTGAACAAGTGCTCATATCTGAATTATCACATGAATCCTTTGATGAAATAGAAAAGTCCTAGTTTGGCCGGCTTATTAAAAATGAGTATGCGGCTTAAAAAATGAGACGAAAACGTTTCGAATGATCTAATTCATCAGATTTTTTGTTTCTTGCCAGACTTTTGGTGGTACTTCTGCACAGTTCGTTCGTACCTTGGAACTGTTCAAGTAAAAGAAAAGTGTGGGGTATTTTCTTTTTATTGTTATTGGCATAACGTAATACATACCTTTTTCCTCCTGCAACTTGGTAAGCTATAACGTCAATCTGAAACGTAAAACATATCACAACTCTTGTGAGGGCACAGCCCTAAGTCATGTAATAATTTGCGAAATCTTGCGAAATGTTTAATATTCCAAATCGTACTTGAATCGTGTTCATATTCATTTTCGATTAATTTTTAAAGAAAATGAAATGTATGAGAAACCATTCTTACGATTCTAATTGGTTTGACGTACTATAGCGCACTTTCGATACTCTCAGTTTGCGAAATGTTTGGTTTTGAAGAGCATAACCAATCCTAGTACTAATCAACAAATTAACCTGGGCTCAGTGGAATCCGATTTTTTTTTGTATTGCAGGAAATTCGCAAAATTTTTACGAAGATGCGACACTTTGTTCACTTTGGGCATCACTAACTCTTTATTTTAATCAAAAGACTATTTTGCGTGACTAACCTGATATGTTTTCATAGTAAGTTACAATTATCCTTAACGTTTACTGTTCGTAAAATCGAGCCAAGCACTTGTGGTTCTGTGGTTGCAGATATGGTTGCATATCCGATTGTTACGTTGGAGTTCGCGGTTCGAATAAACGGTTATCACCTATAACGATGAACTAGCCATTTCTCTGAGATGAATTTCACTACCACGGAAAAAGCTTAGCTGTTCGGAATCGCCTTAAATTTATAGGTCCTTTCATTCCTTGCAAAGTATTGGTAAGGGAAATGTTCTAGGCCCGGGGGATCTACTAGCTCTTTGGAGGCATTCTATTGATTTGAATTTAACTCAAACAATAATACACTTAACTGTTTTATGATAAATATCAAAAACTCAGTGTCTCCTATTAAATCCACTCCTATTTTCCTAAATGGTCGCACTGTGTTTACTGTTTTCAATAAATTTGTCTTTTTCCCAAACATTTAAGGGAAGGCTCTCTGAATCTTGATTAAAAATTGGCCATAAAGTATTGTTGGATTGATAAGGAAGTATATTCAGAAAGCAAAGAAGGTTTAAATTATCTCTCACCATTATCAATAAACTCCTCGCAAACTGTGCTCTTCTAAGCTGCTTGTACTCTGAGCTCTAGGAAAATCAATGAAATCGATTTACGTCAGTTTCTTTTTAAACTGGTAGGGTTAAAGTGCAAACCCTCATCTCATAATAGCCTCTTGGGTATAGGCGTGTATACAAAAAAAAAAAACACTTGCTCTGCACTTCATCATTTGGCTGGACCACAGCAATGAATCAGCCTTAACGAGTTAGCGAAGACTTAAATTCCGTCAATTCGAATCAATTAAAGTGGTCAAGTACCGACATAAATAATTTCCCATATATTGCCCGTCCCATATTATTGATTGGAATTGCTCTTGCTCCGCATTCAACCCGTCCGCTTAGTAGGTACCTATACACCTATACACCGTATGCGCGTACGCGTACGCGTATACCAACGGTCATCTTTCACTCTCTATAGCTGGATATAAAATAAACTTCTCATAAAATTAAATCACCAATCGAAAGCCCCACAAAACAACAAGAAAACAACAACCGAATAAAACAAAAAAACACAAAAAATAATAATAAACGAAGAACAACAGTCGGACAAAATTCAAGAATTGAAAAAACACAACCTAACAACGATGTGGGGGCTACCACATAAAAATAATTTTATTATTATCATTCCATTCCCTCTTGCCCGTGTATTTCTTCTTCTTGTCCAACAATCTATCTCTGGATACACCGAACAGGGCATTTTCGCTGTCGTCGTCGTTTGGTTTTGTTCTTTTGACCAATCGATTCTACATACCTACCTACTATCGGCGAGATGTTTATACGCATCAATGCAACCAAACATACAATCATTTTACTCCAAAATGAAAACACGATCGCTCCAGAAAGAAAGAAGAAGAAAAAATAGTTTTTTTGATGTCCAAAACCAGTTTTTTAAATTAATTCATTTGAAGTCTTTTTGTATCCCAGAGTTGCACCTGATGCGAAGAAGAGCGGTCGTTGCATGAGATAATTTCGCATATTTTTGTGGGTGCAATCTTTTCTGTGATAAAATTCCTGATTTAAGTTTTGTCGCTTGTGACAAATTTTAAAAGAAAAGGAACTTCAATTTCACACATCTCTTTTGAGTGAAAAAAAAACTGTGTGCGACGAAAGTATCTTACACAAAGTATCTCTTGCTCTCCATGTAATTGCACATCAATTTTCTGTGAAGAAGAAATGGAATTATTTTCCGCTCAATTGAATTTTGAAAAGACACTATTTGAGAAAGGACATTAGCAAAAAAAAAAAAAAGAAAATAAAACCGTAAAACAGACAATAGCGATGAAGGAGGTCATGGAGAAAGAAGAACAAAAATAGAATCCGCAATGAAAGGCAAAAAGCAATAAACTATGGGTAAAGGGACATCTATTATAGTAGTAGCCATTCAAGTAAGAGACACATTAATGCATTTAATTGTCCTGGCGAAAGGCATTGGAAGTAAAAAGGACGCACTCTAACAAAATGACAATTCATAAATGGAAATGAAAGGACAGACATTTATTTTATTCCTTTCCATTCCTCAACTGAGTAAGAGTAATGGTAATTTGAATTTTTCCTTCACTTCTTCTTTTTTTGAATTGCCACCACAATGGAGAACCTATACAGTTGAGGTTGTCGGTTTTATCCCACTCCGAGGAGGTCCGAGGAGAACAAATAAAAACTACTCTTCAATGAATGTCCATTGCAGCGTCTCCTGCCGTTGGTTGTGATTATGTTCACCTGAATGGGATTTTCTTTTCACAATCACTCTCTCAAGGGAAATATTATTATAAAAGCCGTTGCCGAACCCAGGGTGCTGCCTGCTTCAAAAATAATTGAAAGGATGCACAGAAGCACAAAAGGTAGCCCAAAAATCTAAAAAAAATTGTGAATGAAAGTGAAAAATTATCCTCTTAATCAATGCATGCCACATACAACGGAAACTCCTCATAACACTGGTGTGTGAATTATTCAGAACTCTTTTCACAAAAGTGAAGCAAGGAAAAAAAACAAACTAGGTATGAGCTACATAAATATAATTTCTCGTTTTGGGTGTGGTAGGTTAAGAGGTGACTCTCGTTGGACATCTATTGTGTCACATTTTGTTGCGCATGGGGTTGCATTGTTTCGAATGGAATTCATAAAAATGAATAAGATTCAGTTTCTTTGTAGTATCCCTGACCTAGTTGAGTGCGGAGGAAAAGTTTGACATAATTTTGCATTAAATTAAATAAAAGGCCGCATGGAGCTCAACAAAGGATTTGGTTTAGAGTCCGGGGGTTACCTATTTTGTGTCGTCGCTGATGTTGTTGTTTTTTTTCGAGTACTACCTACATAGTTTGCTTTTCAAACCAGTTTGTGTCTTTCCTGGTTTTGCTAAGTCACGGACTAGAGGCATTTGCAACTTTTTAAAAGCCAAATAACGACTCTTTCGCATGACCACAGCGTTTAGACAGCGTTGGTCGTTCAAGGCTTGGGTCATGTCCTTGGCTCTTTTCAAGTACAATCTCAAACCTGCAAAAGTCAGAATTAGAAGATTAGTTAATGTTTCAACATTTCATATTTCAAATGATTGCTTCGGAACCAGCGCTTCCATGTTGAAAATTAAACTAATTTTTCAGTTATTAGATAAAAAGCAGTGTGGTGCCCGTGGTGTAATGGGTAGGATGTTTGCCTGTTTCGCCGGAGATTCGTGGTTCGAATCCCAACAGAAACCAAAAACGTTTTTCAACGGGTATCACCTTTAAAAAGGAATTGGCAAGTCCTCCGATAGTAAATTCGTTGCCATAAAAAGCAGTTTCTCGATTAGCCTTTTGAACCAGCAGAAAAATATAGATCCCTTTCATTCCCTCACAGGGCATGATTGTGAGAAAAATGGTAGGACCGAGGTACCCGCTCTGTTGCGGCACCCTATGCAAGTGGATTATCTCAACTATAAAATTCACCTGCAATGTTATTTGAAGAAATAGCTGATTACGGTAGGACTTCCAACATTCGTTTTGCGCTGCTTCTAACTACCTCACATTTCGGCAGTGCCAACCCCATGGGTGAATAGATCAACTTGCAAATTAAAGCACCAAGGATACAACATAAGTCGGGCCAGGAAAAACGATAAGAATCACATCGTATCGTAGAGCTGTTTTCTTAATGCAGTACTTTGTCGACAAAAATTTGTCATTATAGGAAGGACATGGTGTTTAATTCTCACTCTGGCTGTAGTGAGTTTCCAAATGCGTGTCTATTGCTGGAGTTTGCATGGGTGGGTAAACATTTTCCAAGGAATTGTTTCTGTGTGGCCCAAAATTATTCCTTGACTACAGAAAAGCTCTCCCATGAAGACTGCACAGTGAATATTTGGAAAACAGAGAGTGTGGCAATATTTTTACTAAAAAGCTGTCATAATAAACTAATTGCAGTTTCGAATAAAAGACCAAAATCGTCTTCAAGACGAATGGTTTGTTTCAGAGAGAAGTCTGTTGTTTGTACTGAAAAGACTCGGTAGTCTTGAGGTGCATTTTATTTAGCTGATAGTTCTGTACTGAATTTTATTCAATTTAATGGATAAGAATGTCTTATGGCGACTGGAATAGTAGATTGTTCTTATTAAAGAAGTCTGAGAAAAAATGAGAGTTAACCTAAACCTTTCCGCATTCGTGTTGTGCGATAATTGTTATAAAAACTTTGTTTCCATATTATGTCTTCGGAAAAGATCTTATTTTCGTTCTAGAAAATCACTGCAGGAAGTAGCCTTAGTACAGAAAACTTCGTATATTTGTGTTTGATAAAGACTTTCACATTCGTGTTGCATTAATTCTGTTTGAGCTACAGGTTGAACGGCTTGTGGCACCTTCAGCTCGTACGTAGCAGTAGTGAAGTGCAGAAATCGCTTTCCTTAATGCGAATTCCTCAAATTGTTTGCAATAATCAAAGCCGAAGCATTCGAACTAATGTCTAACCTTGAAAAAAAGAAGTCATGTAAGACCAAAACCATAGGTTTTTTAATGGAACATCTCATTTGACTACCAGACACGCACACCTTGCAACCAGCACATCTAGACTCTTGGCCGACAAGTATGGATCAAAGATACCAACTTCAAAATAAACAGACACTCCGAGGGTGATACACCTTCACGTGATAAAAGTATCTACTTCCTTCTTCCATCAACCGGCTAAATCTACCCACGCGTAACTTCCGTCTCTGTATTTTTTCGTCGTCTTGTGCTCCTGACCCATGTCACATAAATCATACTCACAAATTTTATTCATTAAGCTTCTTATTTCTATTTCAAATTAATTAAACCAATTTGTGGGAATTAAAAAGACCCAAATTCCAACAAAATGCAAACAAAAGAGCCCTAGTGTGAGAATTTGCCAGCGAATGCAATAAAATTATTATCTACAAGTTTCATATTCCTATGGGAAAGAAACAGACACTGCGGGAATGATGACAGTCGTGTTTGTTTATTTTCAGAATAAAGTCAAACTAAATTGATCTGACTGAGTAGATTAAAACGTTTCACAGGAGAAAAAAAAAAGCACCGATGAAACATCAAATCACGCCAATTTATTTCATATACATTGCCTTTTTGAAGGCCTTGAGCATCATCGCACCATCATCAGATTTCAATCGTAATTTTTGATGAACTCCTGCAAACACAAACTGAATAACACTTCCAATCAAATTTTCCGTATCATCAAATTTTAATAATCTCTAAACCTTCGTCGGTATGGCTGTCGTAATTTTTGATTTTCTCCTGGATGAACGTAGGTACATCAGAATGGATGGCTGGGTGTGTGTGTGTTGATTCTTTTTTTTGAATTGAACTGACGATGACGGCAATGGCTGATCTGTTATTTATTTAACTAATTAGTTTTTATTGGTGCAACAACAAATTAGAATGTATCACTGTACAAAACGCTTTGCATAAATCAACACACACAGAATGAGCACACACATCTCCGTTTAGCTTAGTTGTAAACGAAAATAATTTGGAGAGATGTGCGTTCCATTTCCTTGATATTTTTTTTAATTTTTTATTTATTTGTCTTTCATTCCGCTCTGTTTAAAGACGAAAAAAAAAAGATACAATCCCATGCGGGGGTGGTGGCTGAATAGGTGTGTGTGGGTGATGTTGGAGAGTAAAATAACTTTTAGCACATAACCATGGCACATTCTTGTTCTATCATTACTTTTCTAATTCGATAAATTGCCTGTCGCACGAAGAATTCCTAAATCAACGACACGACCGACAAGACTATAGCGAAGCTATTTTTTCTTTTAACTGATTTATACTGTAGTTGTGCTGTGTGAGTGTTTGGATGTAGTGGATGATGCCAAGGACACTAGGAATTAAGTGTCTTTCGGAGATTAAGTAGAAATTTATGTTTCGTTTGAGAAGATCTGGTGTAAAGCAAACAAAAGCATGTGCTAATCCGACGGAAAAAAAGAAAACATGTAAAACTACAGCTCTCTCTATCTCTCTCTCCATTTAGACGTTCGCAAGGATAAACAAAAAATAAATCCAAAGATTGAAATGAACACTTGTAAACGCTCAGAGAGGTCAAGAATAGAGAATAGGGCTATTAATTTGGCATTTGGGCTTTATTGGGGAGCGTTTAATGTGCCATAAATAAATGGATTGTCTCATGCGTCAATCCTTTTGTTTTACTAGGAGGCTATTCAAGACCAAACACTTTGGTTTTTTATTCTCAAGTCTATGCTAAGCTTTTATGGATTTATCGCCTCCTCAACAGTGTAATAATACTTACGTGGGTATGTGTAAGGAAAACTTGGACTTGGTGATTTATTGGATGAAATTTTGATAACAAAGACGTTTCGTGCACCGAAAATGTTCTTCATTTAATCCATCGCTTATGTTCTTATAATCAAACTTAGGTTTGAGTCTTGTTTGTGGTGAGTCCTGTTGATTATATATTGACCCCTTACCACGGGTGAGGGGAAAGCGGAAATTTTACACAAGTAAATAGTTTTTCACTAATTAGTTAGGCTTCGAAGGATCAATGATAAGTTTAACCAGCTCTTAAGCCTTGTTCTTATTGACCACACTTACGTTCATTTATTTCCGATCAGTCCAAGATCAAGTGTCTTTGCAGAGACAAACCACACTTCTGGTTTTGATGGTTCCTCAGAAGGAAAAAGAACACACCGTCAATTGCTTCCACCATTCAATAAAAAGAATGTTTTATGTTTCGGTAGCACGTAGGTTTATTTTATTGTTTTTAGCACGTAGATTTTGTTTTGTTCTTGAGTTTACAGTGAAGTTAATGTGTCTATATTTATGCCAAAGGTAAAATTTTACAATTTAGAAAATTTTAATACAAACAAAGAAATGGCGGAAGGCCCAAGAAAAGTATTTAATTAAAAGATCTTTGCTGTATGGTGGTTGAAAAGATAATGCCGTGCCGTCGCTATGCGACGAAACACTTTTCAGCAAAATGTAGTAGAATTTTACCTTAGATTAGAGTATTTTAGAGGGCGAACTATCAGTTGCCTAGATTTTGGAGTTAGGCACTGTTCACACTGAAGTCGTATGAACATTACCGCCCCCCTTGGCGAAATACGCCAAAAAAAAATATTACTGAAAATAAGGTAAGTGAAATTTTGTTTAATTGGCAATTTAGTTAATAGGCAATAGGCACAGTTTTACTATGGGGCGGACTATTTCTCCGTTTTGGGTCTTTAATGTTGCAACTCTGACTCGACCATCGGAACCCGGGTGTATATTTATAACACGACCTAGACGCCATTCGGTGGATGGCAGATTTTCGTTTTTAATGACGACCAAATCATCAACTTTAATGTTGGTTTGAGGTGTTTTCCATTTGTGTCGTTGATGTAGTTCCTTGAGGTATTCATCTTTCCATCTGTGGCAGAACTGTTGTTGGAGGCATTTGACTTTTTCCCACCGATTGATTAGTGATAAATTTGCATCGGCCAGATTCGGTTCCGGAAAAGATAAAAGCGGACCGCCGCGTAAAAAATGCCCTGGTGTCAATGCCAACAGATCAGAAGGATCTGTGGACATGGACGATATTGGACGCGAATTCAAACATGCTTCGATACGTGCTAAAACCGTTGCAAATTCTTCGAACGTATACTTGGCCTTGGTCCCCAGCCCCCTCAAATGGCTTTTGAAACTTTTTACGCCGGCTTCCCATAGACCTCCCATGTGAGGTGCCCCGGGTGGAATAAAATTCCATTTCAAACCCTGAACGCCATACTTAAGGCTCGTTTCTTTGGGAATGGTGCCTACAAACTTCTTAAACTCCTTGCGCAAAATTGCATCGGCACCTGTAAAGTTTGTTCCATTGTCGGAAAACACTTCTTTAGGTAAACCTCGTCTAGAGGTGAATCTGGCAAAGGCCGCGAGGAACGCTTCAGATGACAAATCACTTGCCGCTTCAAGGTGAATTGCCTTGGTGGAAAAGCAGACAAACACACATGCATACCCTTTGGTCATACGACAATTCCGTGCATTGAAACTCTTGATTGTGAAGGGACCCGCAAAGTCTATTCCAGTAAATGTGAACGGTGGAGAAAAGGTAACTCTTTCGGGCGGTAGGGCAGCCATCATCTGCTTGCTTAAGTCTCTTTTGTTGGTCGCGCATATGGTGCAACGACGGATGCAAGACTTAACCAGAGTTTGGAGTCTTGGGACCCAGAAACTTTGTCGTGTTAGTCGCACCATTAAAGAGTTGCCACCGTGCATAGAAATCTCATGAATGAATTGAACCAGGAGGCAAGCAAAACGGGATTCAAAGGGTAGTATTATAGGGTGACGTTCATTGTACGAAATGTCTGAGTTCGTTAGTCGCCCATTGACTCTAAGAAGCTTGTTTGAATCCAAAAATGGATTAAAGGACAAAATAGAACTTTTCGTTGACACTGGCTTGCCAGCTGCAAGCAGAGAATATTCTGTCGAAAAGTGAGCTTCTTGAGCCAATCGGATTAGACGAATTTTCACAAACTCCATTTCTGGTTGCGAGATGTCACGAGACTTGTATTTGCTGGGCTGTTGCTTTGAGACAGACCCGAAGAAGCGAAAAACATAGCACAATACACGCATAGCGCGGGATAACGTCGAAAAACGGTCAAGAACATCTTCTGGCTCTTGTTGAGCTACCAATGAGTGGGTGTTTTGCTCAGAATCGTCGAGAGAAATGCCTGTTAGTCCCACTAGAGGACTCTGAAAATTTGGCTGGACCACTAACGAGGAAACCTCTTTCTGCTCTAGATCTTCAGTACGTGGAGCGTCTGGTAATGCCACCGGCCATTGAGAGGCTGGTTCACAGAGCCATGATGGGCCCTGCCACCACATACGATTCTGCTTCAGATCGGATGGCATTACACCTCGAGTGGCCAAGTCCGCGGGATTTTCGGCAGATCTGACGTGCTTCCAAACTGCGTTGCCGACATTGTCCTGTATTTCACTGGTACGGTTTGCAACAAAGGTTTTCCAAACGCACGGAGGTTTTTTGAGCCAGGCCAAAACTATGGATGAGTCTGTCCACAAAAAGATTTGATATGTCTGAACTGGAAAATTGGGTAAGTAAAATTTTATCATTTTTGAAAGCAAAAGTGCTCCACACAGCTCCAGACGCGGTAAAGAGACCGTCTTTAGAGGGGCAACTTTGGACTTAGCACACATCAAGTAGGAGGATGCTTTTCCATTAGGGTGACTTGCGCGTATATAAAGCGCTGCCGCATATGCTTTCTCGGAAGAGTCACAGAAGCCATGAAACTGAATTTCCACAGTGGGCGAGTATTCAACCCAACGTGGGATTTCTATAACCTGTATTTCAGGTAATGAATCTGCAAACTCTTTCCAAGTGGCAAATGATTCAGGGCTGATACGCTCGTCCCACTCAGTGTGCTCCGCCCAAATGCGTTGCATCAATGTTTTGGCGATTATCACTACGGGGGCCAACCACCCCGCAGGATCGAAAAGACGAGCAATTTGAGAGAAGACCTCTCTTTTGGTCGGATTTGTCGACAGTGGAATGCGTTGCGTGGTGAAGTAAAAATTGTCTTCTTTGGCATTCCATCGTACCCCTAGTGTTTTTGTGGTGCTGTCAGCATCGAGCTTTAAGAAACTTTCGTTCAGCACATGTTCTGGTGGCAAATGGTTAAGTAAGCTAGACGAATTTGCGGTCCACTTACGTAGTGGAAACCCAGCTGAGCTAAGCAGCGCTATAAGTTCGATTTGTGCCTGTTTAGCCGTACTGAGAGAATGACCACCAGATAGAACATCGTCGACATAGAACTCCGATTGAATGATTCTAGACGCTAGGGGATACACGGTTCTGCCTTCTTTTGCCAGTTGCAAGAGGGTGCGGATGGCCAGATATGGAGCACAATTGACACCAAAAGTGACGGTTTGAAGTTCAAAGTCTTCGATTTCGGACTCTGGCGAACTGCGAAAGAGGATTCGTTGAAATGGAGTATCTCTAGGGTCGACCAAGATTTGGCGGTACATCTTCTCAATGTCCGCATTAAAGACAAATTTATAAAATCTCCAGCGGAGAATGAGAGATGGTAAATCTTGCTGCAATATGGGCCCTGGATACAACAAATCGTTTAAACTTACCCCATTCGATGACGATTGAGACGCATTAAAAACAACCCTCACTTTGGTGGTCGTGCTTTCAGGCTTTATGACCGCATGATGTGGCAGATAGAACGAGTTTACTTGACCTCTGGAAATCTTTTCGACCGGAGGCGCTTTCCGCATATGGCCGAGGGCGAGGTATTCCGAAATAACGCTTGAATATTGAGACTTGAGCTCCGCCTTCATGGCTAACGATCTTTCGACTCTAGAGAACTGCCTTAGTGCGATGTGTCTAGAGAACCCTAACTTGCCCTTTGACGATTGTGCCTTGAACGGCAAACGAACAACATACCTCCCATCCGAACGTCTCGAAGTTGTGTTTTTATAAAGTTCGTCACAGTAGCAGTCTTCTGTTGACCGAATGACTGTGGACGGCAGTTCCTCGAGCTCCCAAAATTTTCGTAGCTGAGTATCCAGATTGGAAGTACTCGAACTGTTCGATACTACGAATGTATTGAACGATTGGAACGACTCCGGAACTGGTCCGGACAGTACCCAGCCGAACATTGTGTTCTGAGCCACGAGGGAATCTGCGATAAGTTGGAGACCGTTCCTTATGATCGATGGGTATAAATCCGCACCGATCAGCAGATCGACCTGGGACGATTTATTAAACGTGGGATCAGCCAGTTTGAGGCCGCCACAAAGGTTAGGATCGATGATACTAAACGATGAACTTGGCAGATTGTTCGTCAATGATCGAAGCACAATTGCCTGGGCAGAAATGGTGATCTGGGCTTCATCTAAGCACGTGATTGCAAACGCACAGAGTTTTTTCGACGTTATGGCGAGATTACCACTGATTCCGGAAATGGTTGTATTCTTATCCGTTACGGGCAAGTTCAAACGCTTTTGTACTGCCTCTGAGATAAAGGATATTTCGGAACCAGGGTCGATAAGAGCGCGAACTATGTGTTTGGATTCTTTGCCAACAATGCAAACTAGTGCCGTTGCAAGCAATATTTTCTTGGGAGCGCCGACATGAAAGTTTTGAAACGACGCTTGAGGCACGAATGGAAGTGACGACGCCGATATTTGAGGAGCTGTTGTTGCACTAGGGAGATTAGTGGACTGTATTTTATTTCCGTTTTCGTTAGCGTTGAGGTGCAACAGTGAGTGATGCCGTTTTTTGCAGTGGCTACAAGAATATTTGCTCGTACAAGCGACCTTTGTATGACTCGCGCTTAAACAGTTGTTGCACAGTTTGTGCTGCCGTACCGTTTGGATTCTCGTTGGGATCGACATTGCCGAAAATTTGGCACACTCATAAATGGAGTGCGCAGCCGCACAGATTTTGCATTTCCCCCCCCCTGTTTTGGCAAGGTAAGTGTTGACTCTATTATTGTTTCGAACATTCGTCTCCTTTTTGGGAAGTCTATTAAGCCCTGTGCCTTTTGTCGACGTGGTGTCCGAAATGGACTCCAGCACCTGAAAGCGAGACGTTAAGAACGAGTCTAATTGCTGCCAGGTTGGAACCTTCGTCGGGTCCTCCAGGGATTGTTCCCAAAGGGTCAAGGTAGTTTTGGGCAGTCTACTTGAACACGCAAAGACGAGAATCGGATCCCAGTTTTGTGTTATAACCTTATGCGCTTGCAACGTTGATACCGAATCATTTACAGTACTCTGAAGGGCTCGGATCAATTTGGCCGACTCTTCATGTATACTGTTGGCAAGTTAAAGATATTTTTTACCTGATTGTTGACTAAGATTCGAGTATTTTCATACGTAGCCCGCAACGCTTCCCAGGCTAGAGAAAAGCTGGCATTGGTTAGCGGAAATTGGCTGACAATCCGATAAGCCTCGTCTTTGGTTTTGGCTCTAAGGTGGAAGAGTTTTTCTACTTCACCCAACTGGGGGTGTTTAATGTAGACTGCCTCAAACATATCTCGGAAAACCGGCCAGGAGATATAATCCCCCTTGAAGACCTCCGTCTCACATGGAGGTAATTTGAGGTGACGAGGAGCGAATGTTGGTTCAGCTATCGAATTTTTGCCAGTACCCTCAGGTTTCAGTCGTGCTTCGTGATCTAGGAAAAGTGCTGAGCATGCCACATAACTTTCGTTGCACAGTTTATACTTGGTTTCTATGGCTTCAAGGTCTACTGCTGCTTCTCTTGTCTTTGGGCCGCCTTTTATGTATAGGGCATAGCTTTCTTTGACTCCGAGCCACAGTTCTCTTAACTCTGACTTTCTGACTTCGAGAGCGGACAGTGTGTGCCCGTGATCCGGCACCTCTTTCGCCGCTTGGTGAAACTTGACCAATTGATCAGTCGAGAAAATGAAGTCTTCCATCAAAGCCATCACAAAGTGCGTTTAAAATTGTATAAATGACAAGGAAGCGACACGAAACCAAGAATTTTAAAACTCGTGGCTTAAAGCACTCACAAACAAAACGAGACTCTCAAAAAGTCAAAAATTTAAATTTAAAATTTCAAAAAAAGTCAAAATTTTGAAGCTCTAGAATCTTCAAAGGGCTTGATAGATTCTACTGGGGGCCAACCACCCCGGCTTGGATACACCGTAACGAACGGTGTGTGCGGCACGAACGAGAGAAAAAAAATTTCAAAAGTAAAAAAAATCGAAATTTAAAGCGCACGAATCTTCAAAAGGCTTGAATGATTCTAAAATTTTCAAAAAAGTTAAAATTTTAAAGCGCAAGAATCTTCAACAGGCTTGATAGATTCTACTGGGGGCCAACCACCCCGGCTTGGATACACCGTAACGAACGGTGCGTGCGGCACGAACGAGAAAAAAAATATCAAAAGTAAAAATCGAAATTTAAAGCGCGAGAATCTTCAAAAGGCGTGAAAGATTCTAAAAATTTCAAAAAAAAATTAAAATTTTAAAGCTCAAGAATCTTCAAAAGGCTTGAAGGATTCTACTGGGGGCCAACCACCCCGGCTTGGATACACCGTAACGAACGGTGTGTGCGGCACGAACGAGAAAAAAAAAATTTCAAAAGGTCAAAATTTTAAAGTGTAAGAATCTTCAAAAGGCTTGAAGGATTCAAAAAATTTCAAAAAAAAATTAAAATTTTGAAGCTCTAGAATCTTCAAAAGGCTTGATAGATTCTACTGGGGGCCAACCACCCCGGCTTGGATACACCGTTACGAACTCTCGTTCGTGTAAAAAAAATCGAAATTTAAAGCGCACGAATCTTCAAAAGGCTTGAATGATTCTAAAATTTTCAAAAAAGTTAAAATTTTAAAGCGCAAGAATCTTCAACAGGCTTGATAGATTCTACTGGGGGCCAACCACCCCGGCTTGGATACACCGTAACGAACGGTGTGTGCGGCACGAACGAGAAAAAAATTTCAAAAGGTCAAAATTTTAAAGTGTAAGAATCTTCAAAAGGCTTGAAGGATTCAAAAAATTTCAAAAAAAATTAAAATTTTGAAGCTCTAGAATCTTCAAAAGGCTTGATAGATTCTACTGGGGGCCAACCACCCCGGCTTGGATACACCGTTACGAACGGTGTGTGCGACACGAACGAGAAAAAAAGTAAGAATCTTCAAAAGGCTTGAAGGATTCTAAAAATTTCAAAAAAAGTTAAAATTTTAAAGCGCAAGAATCTTCAAAAGGCTTGAAGTATTCTAAAAATTTCAAAAAAAGTTAAAATTTTAAAGCGCAAGAATCTTCAACAGGCTTGATAGATTCTACTGGGGGCCAACCACCCCGGCTTGAATACACCGTAACGAACGAGAGAAAAATTTCAAAAAAGGTCAAAATTTAAATTTAAATATTAAAAAAGTCAAAATTTAGAAGCTCTAGAATCTTCAAACGGCTTGATAGATTCTACTGGGGGCCAACCACCCCGGCTTGGATACACCGTTATGAACGATGTGTGCTGCACGAACGAAAGAAAAAATTAACACGCGATGAAAAACGCAGACTCCTTCAAAGAGGAAGACAGTTAATTAAAATTTCCTAAAAAAACCAAAAAAAAAGCTGGGGAACAAAACCAAATTGCGTTTATTGAAGTTGCTTTTAACTGAAAAGTCTATCACTACCGCGATAGAAAGCGAATGCCTGAGAACCACTTCAACACAAAGAACTACCGTATACATATATATATTTGCTTGTTAAAAAAAAAAGGAAAATGAAAATGGTGGTCAGGGGTGCAACACAAATTTTCTCAAATTCTTTAAAAATTGCCAATTAAATGAAATTTTCACTTACCCTTTACATTTTACAAGTTAAGATGAAAAATTAACAGGATATCTCCGCTTCGGTCTGGTCCCACGATGACGATGGGCACACTTCCACGTGGCACTATTCCACAGCGTTGCAGGCAAAGATTGTGCCCTCCTTTTTTTGTAGCTTGGTCTGAAGCGCCAGGCAAAATTATGCGCAGCGTGTCTGGAGCGCGTGGTGAAAGGCTGGCGTGGTCTTGATCGCAATGTGTGCGCGTGGTCTTGAGCGCAATGTGTGCGCGTGGTCTGGAGCACCAGGCAATAGCGTGGTCTGGGTCGCAAAAGTTTGTGCGCAGCGTGGTTTTTAGCGCAAAAATTGTGCGCGTGGTCTGGAGCGCCAGGCAAATAGCGTGGTCTGGATCGCTAAAGTTTGTGCGCAGCGTGGTTTTTAGCGCAACAATTGTGCGCGTGGTCTGGAGCGCCAGGCAAATAGCGTGGTCTGGATCGCAAAAACTTTGAGCGCAGCGTGGTTTTGAGCGCAAAGTTGTGCGCGTGGTCTGGAGCGCCAGGCAAATAGTGTGGTTTGACGATGCCAAGTGAGCGCGTGGTCTGGAGCCAAAAACTTTTGCGCAGCGTGGTCTTGTCGATGGCGTGCGCCAATCCGGCTCGAAGGACCAAATGTTCTTATTGACCACACTTACGTTCATTTATTTCCGATCAGTCCAAGATCAAGTGTCTTTGCAGAGACAAACCACACTTGGTTTTGATGGTTCCTCAGAAGGAAAAAGAACACACCGTCAATTGCTTCCACCATTCAATAAAAAGAATGTTTTATGTTTCGGTAGCACGTAGGTTTATTTTATTGTTTTTAGCACGTAGATTTTGTTTTGTTCTTGAGTTTACAGTGAAGTTAATGTGTCTATATTTATGCCAAAGGTAAAATTTTACAATTTAGAAAATTTTAATACAAACAAAGAAATGGCGGAAGGCCCAAGAAAAGTATTTAATTAAAAGATCTTTGCTGTATGGTGGTTGAAAAGATAATGCCGTGCCGTCGCTATGCGACGAAACACTTTTCAGCAAAATGTAGTAGAATTTTACCTTAGATTAGAGTATTTTAGAGGGCGAACTATCAGTTGCCTAGATTTTGGAGTTAGGCACTGTTCACACTGAAGTCGTATGAACAGCCTTTTCCAGCACGAAAACTTAGATTTGGTTCCAATAATGATTGAATCCACGACCATGACGCACTCCACCAAAACTAAATCTCAATCTTATTGCTGACATTAAATCACAATTCTAATAAATTTGTTTCTTCTTTTGCTTTCAGTTCGTTCAAGATTGGCACCACTGCATGGACTTTGATGACTGTAAAAATGTAAGTTTCCTGCGGCAATAAATCATAGAAATCCATTTATAAATTATAATGTCTGCATGTTATGTGAATATACTCTATGTGAGCTATCTCCTCTTCCCTAGAGCTCCCCTTTTTTTTATTGTTTGTTTTGTATTTTCTTCCTTTCCTCTGTCAGTCTTGTATCTAATAATAAAAACCCCTTTTTTTAATACTATTTTCCCCCTTTCTTCCTTTGAATGATGAATGTGCAACAAAAACGCACAATAGGTATTTACTTAATGAAAAGAATACACAAGAAGTAAGAAAAAAAAGTTTATATCTTTCGCACGCATTGGTTAGTTGCAAATACCCACAACCATATTGATAAAGGGTGTGCATTTTATTTGCCCCGTTTAGCCAAGTCTCCCCTTGTCATGCACTTAATTAATTCTTCCGCACAGGAGAAGCATGCTTAAGATCCATTTTAGTTTGACATAATACCTTCATGCTATCTATGCGATGGAAGGAAGGTAGGTACGATGTTGACGGAGAAGGGGCGACTCTTCAACGTCCATCCATTTCGAGGAGAGATTTTCTGAAGGGTTTCTTCATTCAGGTAATAAAGACGAACAGCAAATAAAAAAAAAACAGAAAGCAGAAAAATATGTGATATGTTGACAAAGAAAACAGAACCAAAAGGGGTTGACACACAAGAACACACCTCAAATCGAATTCATGTATGGGAACGTCATCGTTGTCATCGGGCCGCGAAAGTACGGGTATCCATTACAAAATTGAATGGACGGGAGGTGGACTGAAGTGTATAGTCGTCGTACAAACACATGCAATAGCTATACCTACTTCTAAGTGGGGAGCTGCTGCCGCTGGCTTGATGGAAACATGGCCGGCGAGTGCCTACTCAGAGTTAGTGTCCAGCCCACTTGAGATTCCTCTGTTTTTCACTCTTAACACAACAAAAAAGGGAAAAGAAAAAAAGCAAAACAAAACATAACAAAAGAACGTACATATGACAGGGCTCATTGTAAATGACGTTACTTTGATCATTCATTTGGATAATTTCATTTTGTTTTCAAGTGTGCCGAGGTACCTACCACATCCATACATACATATGAGTGCGTATTGTGTGTGTTCTGTATAGACGAGTCCTCACTTTGAACCCTTGTCATTGTAATGAGGAATATAAAACGGCTACCGCACATTACCCTTTCATATATATTTTTTGTTGGGTCTTGTTTGACCTACAAGGACCTTCGCTGAAAATATGTCGGTTAAATTCCGACAATCCTTTGTACTGGTTTAAACCCGTTCTTTCACTAGATGTAATTTCAAAGGCAACCAGATGTTTCAGCTATCAGTGTAGGTTATGGAGATTTATACAAATGTTGCGTTGGAAATTTGTTTTCCAGGTCACTGTTTCTGGCAGATTAAATAGATACTTTTTTGCAGCTCATAAAAAGGGTCGCACATGAGTCAGTTGTGAGCTGATTTAATTCGCTTGGTGGCCTTTGAATTGTGCTGTCAGAGCTCAAATGTAAAATGTACCTAACTCAAAAAAACATGGAAAATAGACATTTAAACAGTCTTTTCGTTTTAATTTTAAACACCCACGATAATTTTTTTTGCCCCAGAATATTCGAACCTTGTTAATTGAAATTTAGTCAACGCCTAGGTACCTGTTGCCTTCTTGGTTAATGGCAGTCGTTTTCGTTTTGACTCTGTTCTCTATCTTAAGTAATTTGTCAGTATAGGCTTTGTGGAGACGGTTTTTTTTAAGCCATTGCTTTTTCCTCTTTATAATCTCTCATTCACTATTCATTGTTAAGGACACTGAACAAGCAGAAAAGTGCCACTAAATTAGCTTAGTAAAGAAATAAGATGCCACATAGCGAGGATCCCCTGGGCTCGGCGCATCTTCTCCACAAGATTCACAGAGCGTGATATTAAGCCTAACACGTTTAAATGCTTGGCAAAAGAGAAGTGCGCGCTGGCAACGCCAATAACCTTTCTACAGTCTTTTCTGCTACAAGATAGCAAAAATGTTGCTGTCTTCTTATTTACGTTGGGGAGCATATACGTTTGGTCTGTCTGCATCCAATGGAGGCATGCCGTCTACGGCTGTGCTCTTGGCAGATCCAATCGTTGGTTGAAGCCCTCACTGAGGACGCTGGCAGACCTGAGAAAGCTGTCTGAGATCCTTGCCTAGCAAGTCGGTGATCTCATTTCCAGTTATGCCGTGATGGCCTGGAACCCAAATGAGACTCAAGTAACTTAGTCTTCCGATCGCATTCAGAGAGCTCTTGCATTCCTGGATCACTTTCGAAGTAGTTAGAGGGTTGAGAAGGGTCTTAAGCACAGCTTAGCTGTAGCTGCAAACACAGATACTTCTCCCTGTTCAGCCATTGTTCGTAACGTGGCTTAAGGCCATTAGAATAGCATACGCCTCCGCTTGGAAAACGGATGCGTATGATCCTAAAGAGGTGTGCAGTCGTATGTCGTAGTTCTCCACAAAAGCACCAGCGCCAGATCCCTCGTCGGTCTTGCAACCATCTGTGAAGATTCGATAACAGTTCTTTCCAGGCTCAGATTCTGGAGTGGAGCAGTCCTTAACCGAAGGAAAGTTGACTGAGTATTTTCGACGCAGTTTGAGCCTTGAAATCATCGTGTCAGACGGCATATCCATTAGACGTGAGTCAAAAAATATGCTGCTTGCGAGTTCCTCAAAGCGCCAGTGCGAATTGTGCCAGAGACTACATCTCTTTAAACGAAAAATGGTCTTGAGAGTACACCCCATGATGTTGGTGTCAAGGGAGGGAAGAAGGCCCCAGTAACACCAAGACAAATTTTTCTTTGAAGTTTGGCAAACGAGGCATAACATATTTACGCGAGAGCTTATTCCACCGACGCATAGGAGATGATTGGTCTTATCATAGCCGTATAGATCGAAAGAGCACTTTTCGGTGAAAGACCCCATGTCTTGCCAAAGGCTCCTTTACATTGCTAGAAGACTGACAGGGCTTTAGTAGTTTTAGACTCGACATGTGTTTTTTTACAGAGCAAAAATACTTTTTAAATAAGTAACTTTATGAATGTGAGTTTTCTATTCTTTTTCTTATTAAAATCCTAAAGTAAACTCCGTTTATTCCTTGCCATTCAAACATACGAGTTACTTAACGAGTTCGGCTCTTTGATTAAAAGGGATCTATCCTAGAGGGTTAGGTATGGCAGCCATGTGAGACTCTCAAATAGCAAGCCATTGCAACCAAACTAAAAGGTCCACCCTTTTTACCTGTACTGGCAACTTCTCACGTAACTGAAATGAGTTTTCCAATTTTGATGTTCAACGAGGTCTTTTTTATCTGTTTTAATGGAACTAACCCTAAAATTTTAGTACAAATGCGTACATATCTTGTCCAATTTGTCGTATCATTCAACCTAACCTCAATTGAAAAAAAACTTCTCTGTGTCTTAAAGAAAAGCTGGAACACTCCCTTCTCAGCCGAAATCTAGTTTTCCAGTTCACTAAAATGAACTATGAAAGCAATTATTACACAAAATCAAATTTTTTAACCAACTGTAAATGACCTTTAAATCGTAAGATGTTTTTTTTTAATAACTGCTTTTGGGTAGCATCTTCCAAACATCTTTCAACTCAAGCCAATACTGAGGATTTGCTTTTGCTTGTGATCCTTCAAGACTTCCTTTGTTTGACAAATAATTTGAATTGCTTTTCAACAATTAGATTACTCCAAATTTCAAGCGCAAAAGAAATTCATCTGACATGAACATGCTACCTTCTTAGGGCCTATCTTCCCTTTCCTCTTAAACACTCACATAAACCTATTCATTCCATTCTCTACTCTCCGATTTCATCAGTGAACAAAGATATTAATGGTAGAATCCGATTTCGTAGGCAGATCCACTTTTATTGTCATCCAGGACGCTTGACTATGAATAGATAGACAGATACATATACGTGCATCTACTTTTTTTTTCTTGTGTTTTCTTTTTTTTTTTGTAGATATCGCCTTTAATTTATTGCAGGGATTTAATGTGCTCCCTGCATCCCCGACGACATATATCTTTGTCAACATCGCGTTGGGATCAAGCATTCCAATAAAATAGAATAAAAAAAGAAGTTGAAAAAAAAAACCAACTCAACACGTTTCTAGCTCAAAGACAAAAAAGAAAACGATGAAAATCTTCAGTCCCCATGTCAATCTACCTTCGTGATTATGATTTACAGGATTAAGGATTTTACGTGTTGGTTGTTGTTAAATTGATTTCTCTTCTG
This sequence comes from Melanostoma scalare, assembly GCA_949752695.1. Classification (NCBI taxonomy): domain Eukaryota; kingdom Metazoa; phylum Arthropoda; class Insecta; order Diptera; family Syrphidae; genus Melanostoma; species Melanostoma scalare. Next base: position 4,361,787 of record OX456985.1, read on the forward strand.
GAACGTCTCTCGTAAATCAGTTTTGAATTCGAAATTTTCTGAAGAATTCAAACAGAGAAAAGAGAAGAAATTATAGAGATTACCCCAAGGAGATTACTTTCAATTAATCCCAAAGGGAAAAACGAGTTCACATCAATGGAATTAATAAATCTCCCAACTGAGTGAGTGAATCCTTCGTGTGTCTGGTAGGGAGGCTCTACTTTCTACGAATCACTGAAGAAAAACAGACATTTCTTACAGATATATATCAAGAAAGTCCTCCTTGTCCCCAAATCATGATGAACCAACGACCTTATGTGCGTTATATTCGGCGAGAGGAAAAACACAATGACTATCTTTGGGGCATGTTGGCTCTGTGCAGAACCCCAGAAAAGGATTTTATGTCATTGTTGACCAATTACAAGGAGTTTGTTATTGCATATATCTTTTATGGAGGGAAATCCGTTATAAATCTCACACATACTCGAATTGGAGACTTATTCCACCCTCAACATCGACTAAGTATATCAAGTTACTCGTAAGGACTAAAAAAAGGGAATATATACACTCAGCCGCATAGATCCATTCGCTTGGTCTATATTTATACAACATCTATCTTTTGAATCTTCTTGGTCCGCTCATGTAGCTCTATCTGCCTTATTCTATTCGACTTCTTTTTATTTCGTAGGAATTTTATTGGACGTGAAAATAATCGAAAGGGAGTACAATGCTATTTTATTCTTTTTTCCCCCTTATTTTCATCCTGAGCTATACTAAGCGAGTGCCCATGTGTTTGTAATTTTAATCGCAAAAGATACACCGGCTATAATGTGAAAAATATTTTCCAAAGGATATAAAATATACTTACAACATATAGCTAGGTACGGTAACAGTTGGCTAGCAATTAAGGGTGCTAGATACGTAGTAATGATAATGATGATGACGACTGAACTGTGAATGGGTCGGCGAGAGTATCGATTTCTTTTGCTTATATCGAATTCAGATTGTGTGCGCGTTTTCAAACTAAGAGTTGTGAAAATGGATTTAAGATTGGTACTTTGTTTCACTACCCACGATTCAGCCAACAGGATGAGAGATCAGTGTATATACGAATCTGTGTATGTGTGTGGAAGGAAGAATTAAGTAGGTAATCTTATCAGAAAGGAAATCCTCAAGAGGAGATGTGTAAAAGCTTTCGATATAGAGAGAAGAAAAATAAAATAAAATCTCAAATTAGAGAAAAAGAAACATAGGTAGGTTTATAGAACGTATATCGTAAGCTGATGCCTGGTAGATTACATCCGACAGCCTTGACCTAATGACTTTTGAATAACGGAGATGAAATTTCCAGCTGCACAAATGCTTGAAGGATTTTCTGATGGAATAAACTTTTGTTTTATAAGTTCGTTTGTATGTATAGTCGTATATGTTGGGTAGGAAAGGGTATCTTCTTAGATTGTGTTTACTTTCAATGCTCACTGAACTGGAATTTTGCAAAAGTTTATGTTGAATTTCAATTTTTCGATCGGAAAGAATGCTTTTAGGGATGAAAAGCGGTAGCTGGGTTGTGATGAATTAGTGAAGTTGTATAAATAGACTCGATTTTAAAATAAATGTCTACTCTTTCAAAATCAAATGCGGATTTATTTGTTCTTTTGTTTTATTGCAAATGGCGCCCAACGTAAGACCGGGCAACTAGGCTTTGGACGGTTATTTATTGTAGACCGTAATGTTTTGGGAGTTGGAAAAGACGTTCTGAAAAATCTGAAGTCTAAAAACTGATGTATAGTGTGCATGTCAGTGAAAATTAGTAATTGGCGCCCAAATGTTGACCTGTAAACTTAGTACATTTTGTTTGAATAGAAAAGTTTTAAGACCCAGACGAACACGAACATAGAACTCAATGTTCCTCTATCATATCTTTTAGCTCTATTGCCAACTAGGAATAGAAACTGGAAAGCGTTTAACTCTTAGAAGCATGGTGGTTACCCACGTTACCACTTTGATTTAATTGAATGTTTCTAATTTATTTACGTTTGAACTTATTCAGATACGGTTTTTTGCAATCAGAGACCCCAAAAACCCCTGAGTTCCATTTTTCCTCATCCTCGTAGAGTTACGTTTCGGTGCCGGCCATATTGGATCCGCTATCTTGAATTTCGTAAATCTGACTTCAGATTCGTATTCAGCAACACCCAAAACCCCCGTGTTAGAATTTTCATGATGATAGGATCGTTCAAGAAACATATGCTTCTATGGGTTAAGACACTCCCCCGAAATTGAGGGCACAAGTAATGTTGTTTGTCGTCCTTTGGGCGTTGAACGAAAAATCATTGTTTCTTCCTCTTTGAACTGTATCACGAGGAATATATTAGCCCTTTGGTGTCCAATTTAAGAGCAAAGAACTACCAATGTAACGAATAGTTACATAGTTTGAGCTTGGAACCTTCGACTGAAAGTGTTAACTGTATAAATATTGCAATGACTTTTTTAAAAATCGCAGCGGCTTCAAGCTTCCAAGTCTAAGAACTTTGAATTGTTCGTTTGAGAAATAAGGTTCAAAGCAATTTTAAACCTTTAGCTGTTGCTTCTGCTTGTTTATTTCCAGTTTGCTTCTTCGCAACTGATAATGTAGCAATTGAATAACAGACGATGACCTTCACTGCTCTTGGTATTGGGACTTTCACCAGACCATTGCCATTGACTATACCAAAATTTCATTCGATGGCGGTTTTTGCACAAACTATTTCTTCGAAAATATAAACTACCATTCCACTATTGTAGCGCTAAGCTACCATCGCTCTTAAATGGCGCCCAACGTGAGATTTGTTAAAGTAAATTTTTTTAATGCATTAGAATGTGTAACACTTTGTCATATTTGAAATATTTATCAGTTTTCTACACTACTTCAAGACAAGTCAAACCCTGAACTGAAAATATCACTCAATTGTCCAGGAAGCACATTCCACAGTTTTCCTCTGCTACTTCATACAAAAAAATTGACATTAATTTTTGTCATTTCATATCGAGAAGAACACATAAATAAAACCTTCATCGATGCTATCTGCATCTTAGCAGCAGTAGATGTAGATACATTTATAGATTCCCCCTCTCTATCCGATTTTCACTTCATTCCGTTCTATTTAGATCTCACTTTCCTAAGAATACCTTGGACAAATTATGCTAATTCGCTCGCCCATATGCCAATAAATTGTCAACTGATCTGTTTCGATTATGAACGACATTAAGAACATGAAAATATTAGAGAGCCCCTCATTAACAAAACGCACGAACAAATGAGTTCATCTTTTCTTTCGTTTTATTTTTGTTTTTTTGTTTTTGAATTGAACGTATGCAGAGCAAAGAAATGCTCTCTGTGTCCCAATGCAGATCTGATTAAGTATATTGAAGACAAGTTGAGGTTTCTTTTCTGTGTCTGTGTTATAATTAAAAAGACGATGAGAGACCTACAAAAATACCTACACATACACAGTACACGCATGCATCGGCTGGTGCACCTCAGTTTTCGCTTCGGTACATCGATTTGATTGGAAAAATAGATTAAAACAACAACAACAACAGGGACAACAAAATGTCAACGAAATTGACTTCAAGAATCCGAGATACACTTGTATTTTTGATTTTATGTATTTGTAATATGTAAAATAATCTGGTGACGATATTCGATAAAAAAAAACGGATTAAGTTGCCCATTTGAACATTGCCACCCGAAAGCAGACCCAATAATCGTAAAGAGATCAAATTTACGACTCCGTTGTGTTTTCAATTTCTCTCGAGGAGATGGATTTTTCCAAATAAGTTTATGGTATCTTCAATATCTCTTTATTCGATTACCAGATCGATGATTAAATAAATTAAAAATGTCGTCTCTCTCAGCTCTCTGTCATTTTTGTTTTGTTTTTAAGGATGATAAATTCTGGGATATTATTGAGTTAACTGCTACAGACAATAAAAAAGATTCAAGCAATTGGCCAATAAAACAATCTTGACGGATATGAGTATTACTTTCACAAACATGGAGAAGTCCATCAATCCATGTTGGTGGAAAATCAATTTTTATCGTCGAAATATTGAATTTCCTTCTTCGATTCGAAGAAGAAAAAATCTGTTTTAGTGTTTCTAGTCGCTTTGCTGATGACACACCAGATATCTATCATTTAATCGAATAAAACTCTGTGTATGTTTACATCGTTGTGTCTTGAATTTGATTTGTTGGGTTGTATATCGATACTTTTTTTTATATTGTTGATCAAAACTAAATACCACCTTTTTTTTTGGGTTGGTATTCGTCGATTGGATTGAATTCGCATTTAAATTTTAGGCACATTAAATTTTCTTCCTTGTTTTGTGGATTTTTTAATTTATTAGTCGCTTAATATGAGAAGCGGAATAAATATTGAATTTTCAATTCATTTAGATATGTATCTTCACATCGCCGAAGTAGGTATGGATTTTCTCTCTCTCTGAAACATGAAACTTGAAACTAATTTAAATGAATAGATAGATTTATCGAAAGAGAATAACTTATAATCCAACGATTTATTACGAATTTGGTTTGAACGAAAATGGCGCCCAGGCATTTTGTTTTTGCTTATAAATAATAGATTTGGAGATTTTAAGTGGCGCGCTTAGCCAATAGAAATTTATTAGAATTCGTTTTGTGTGGTTTATTTGGAGGTATGAAGAATGTCGGTATGGTTTATCTATTGGATGAAGTTACTACCAGTTTTTTGGTCAGTTGTGTGGGACTAATGGAACTCATTTGTAACTTTTAGTACTTTTGTACTAACTTTCCGGTTTGGAAGTTTTCTTTCTAATGCCTCATTAGTTTTGCTTGAAATCCATTAAGTTATCAGTTTCTCCACTCGATTCTTTTCTTAATCAGTTATTGAGATTGTTTTGGTGTCACCGAGAATAATGTGGTGCCTTTGGAGTGATGGTTAAAGTGTCTCCTGTTTATATGGGAGTTCAAGACTCGTACAGCCGGAACATCGACTTGTCTTTAAAAGATAAATTTGACGTAGAATTGGCATGTTTTCAATGAGTAATTTCACTGCCACGAAAGCATATGCTATGATTTACAGGGAAACGCTACGCCCTTTTCATTCTCGAACTTGTTATGATAAGTACTTAAAGTATTTTTTAGTACCCACGGGAAATGGCTAACTAATGTGTAAAGCTTGCTGAAAGTGTTCCTGTTATCCACTTTAAAAAGATAGAAATTGCATGGCCCGTTTCTTACAAGTATTCAAAGAAAGACAATTGAAAACTGTAATTTGGTACTTCGAGCCGGAAGAACTAATCAAATTACTTCACTTTGAGTTGTTGGATTGCTCATATCTCAAACCAGACATGTTGATCTTAAAATCCATTAAATTACACTCATTTCTATTTTTGTACCTATCAATCGATGACCCAAAAATCTCATCAAAACCACATTGGAAATTTTTAATTATTTTCTAAATATTTCTTCTCCCCCGTTATGTAACATCTCATTTTGGGCTCCCTGCTGAATAGAGAGATGTTGTTCTTTTCATTTTGATATTTCCTTCTCCAAAAGCCAATGTGCCTGGCCTCGATTTTCTCCAAAATTAAAAAAGAAAGAAAAGAAAAACAACAACATTCCAAAATCGACTATTAAAAATCTCTGAACCGTATAGAGGAGCGGCAATATCTCAATCACTTTATGCTCCATTCAATGTGCTGACAGATAAAACAAGTTACACCATGCAATCTACCGCAACTCTCAAAAGCTGTTTGTGCTTGTTGCTTCATATCAACGCACAACGCAATCTAATTAGTGTGGGGATAATAGCACAACAACATGCATCGTGTATTTAGAACCACTTGGAACTTAAAAATAAACAAATCCCTTTCGAGTTCCCCCTTTTCTTGTTGAGATTGCTGTGTTCTTTTCTCAATCCAAATGCAACTACTGATAAATCGAAAGACATATTTATTGATCCTGCTCGAAGGAGGGGGAAGAGAGTGCTTCTACAAAACTAAAAGGAGGATGAAACAAAATTAAAAGGGAATTTCGATTTTTAGATGTGATGAATATGATAGCGCCTGTCAATCATGTCTGAGAGTGAGATAAGCCCTTTTTTGTCTTTAGTTGGCGTCATTTACGCCACTAAGTTTCCCTAAGACTCCTCGCATCTGGATGATATTAAATGAGAAATAGATTTTCACCAAAGAACAAAATCCGTTCTAAACGATCCACGATGGTGTCGATGCCCCCCAACAAGGGAATAGTCCATCCAAAGTGAAGAAAAACAAAATTGTCCCACCACAATTCGAAAATATGTCGAATGACACATGTGTCATCAGAAAAGAGTTTTATTTTCTTTGTTTTTCTCCTTTTTCCACAGAGAAAATTTTGTTGGAAGAAAACACTCGAAAAGTTTTGTGCTACATCATCCTTTTATCGTTCGTTCAATGCAATGCTTAGCTGCCTTCTTGCCTCTTACTCCACAGCACATCGCATCCTCTTCGAATATGTGTGACCACTTAAAGTGACAAATTGAAAGATATGACACAAATTGCAGATGATATTTGACACCCAAATGTGTCGTCGTTGCTGTTGTCGATGTTTGAGCACAGAATGGAGTCCATTTTTTGTCATCATCATCAGGTCCTTCGAATGCTGAGATTTGTCCATATCCACACATAATAATATCAATGTACTTATGTGTGTGGTTTTGAATTTGGTGTTTCTGTGGTTGCTCTAGAATGGGGAATGGGAATTCAATTGCTCGATGGAAGAAATGTGAATTATCTTCCTTCGACTTGTATTAAGTAGATAAGGATTTTTGTTCATTTTTGTGTGTGTATTTGATGGGCTAAGTGTAACTGGAGAACATTTGGTTCTTAAATTTCTATTTCTTCTCCTCCCTTTTGGAGGAGATTGGAATTTTATGTTTACGTTCAGAGGGAGGGTATTTTAGGTACGTTTTCTTGTGAACAGTTGTTAATGTTTGTTGATTCCAACATGTTCTTTCAGTTGGAAGTAAATTAAAGTTGATGCTTAATTTGAGATGTGTGTTTTGAGTAGTGTTCTAAAGTGAATACAGATGGTTTGTGAAAGCGAGGTAAGTCCTAATTGAATGGATCCGTTTTCAGCAAGACAAATTTTTAAATGAGTGTGATAAATGTTTGGCAATTGAGATGGAGACTGATTTTCCGGACATGAATTGATTACCATGGATAGTAATGAGCTGGTTTTTGGTAACTGCCAACGACTCATCTAGTTTGTGGATGCTTTTCCTTACGATTGCCTTTGTGTACAAGCAAATATTTTTTATTTTTATTGACAAATATTTGAACAAGACCAAATATTTGTTGTTCTAACAATTATACATATTCACATTTAAGAAATATCTTATAGCCTAAATGGTTTGGCGTTTATATGCCGTCTACCAGATTGACGTTCATTCATTTAGCTTCAAGTTAAATTTCAACAAAATACAAGTAAATTTTTTACAAGCAAATATTTCATTACTTACGCTCACAAACTTCCTTTGTACTAAAAGTGTTCTAAAAATGTACTAAAAGACCAAATAAAGAAGTTAAGGACTGTGGATTTTTTAGACAAGAAGAACTTAATTACATATAGTAATTGAATGTTATGCCAAGGAATTGAGCTTTATCGCAAAGATAAAAGGTTTGCCATTATTTGCCTTTTAAAAAATGTTAATGTCGGGAAAGAGGCCATCGCCTCTTGCTCGAATAAACTCCAGCCGAGAATAACACACCGAATATTCTCTTCCAAAGCGTCAATCGTCTCGCTTATCTGCGTAGACAAGTGACTTCACATAACTTCACAAAAAAATTCCAGTGGTGTTAAATCGCACGATCTTGGATACCATTCCACAGGCCCACGACGACGGCGACGGCGACGCCGACCTGAGATAATGTGCTCAAAAAGAGTTTGCTTCATTCAACCAAAAGTGAGCTACATTTGCTGGACAAAATTGTCTTGTAAAAGTTGGGATCTGTGGTCATCTCGTTTTGGGCTCGCGTTTGGTGGTTTTTCGGGTTCAGTTCTTATATGAGTTGGATTTTGTAAGGCAGTAAATGAAGATCCTTCTACAAAATCTTCCATAAAGTGGATGGATACAGCTCCAATTGTTGTGCCTATTATGAGCAATTTTGTCGACCGAATTTTGGATGCAGCTCGCAATGTGTCGCTTGAACCGAACCATTATTTTGGTTATGATTTTTTAAGATTTGCAAACTCTGTTCAAGATAAGGTCTATTTATTATGAAGTGGCAAGCCAAACTACACATAAATAAAATAACAACCGCCAAAAAGACCAATGCAAGTATTGCCAGATTTAAAACCATACGTCTGAGATATCACGCTGTACTAAATATGTTCTAAAAAGCACTAAAAAAGACCAAATGACTATCCTTTGCTTAAGATTCGACCCCAATATCAGTTCTCACAGCACGTTCAGCTATTGTTCCTTCACTAAACAAAAACTGTGCTCATTTTTGTCTGTAAAAAGTGAAGTCATCATTTAAAGTACTAACTCCAAAGAAGATGGATGGCAAGTAAAAACAAACAAATAACTTTTTTTATATTCTATAACCAATATATTGCTTCTATTTTATGTTTACTTTGCATTCTTTAGACCACTCCTATCGTATCAAAGTAGTAGTGTATCCATGTTATAAAAAACGTGTTTAAATTATTTTTAGTTCGTTAATATCATCCCATTTCATATAATCTCATGCACAAAGTTAACCAATTCAATGTAAAATATTTCACAAACTATACACACACACACTTAGAACCACTCACAAAATTCCAAGCACCGTGTGTGCCCTCGCCCTTGCGGTGCACATTCTTAAATTAGTACTATTAATATCAATTAGTACCTACCAACCACTAGTATATCTATCGAATGTACTAAAAGAACAAAATGATATTAATATTGTTTGCTTGTTTTTCATTTTGTATCCTCATTAATAAAAATATAATTTTTTCTTTAGTACAAAACAAAGCTATTCAAAAGTACTAAAACTTAGAAAACAATTCTCTTTTATGTTACAGATGTGCATCACACCACCAAATATCAATAGTTATATCCCAGAAGCGTTCAGTTTTCTGGTGAGTGATATACAAAAAGTCAAACAATAAAAAAAACTTATTTTTTCTTTTCCATAACAAAAACTGTGCCAAAAAAAATTTATAAAAAATTCATAATCCATTCGCTTATATCATTTAAACGCTTTTTCGGATTTTTCTTTTGTGGCATTTTATTTTTCTGTTATAAATCCTTTTGAGTATGATTGTGTGTATGATTCTCACAGAGTAGGTATGAGGGGGGTGTGTGCGGAAGTGTATATTTCCCCCAAAAACAGTTATCATTCTGATGTCATATGAAAATGTTCTCAACACATTTGCGGTTATGCCTTGACTCTATTTATACATTATGCTGGTATATCGTTGCTGGTGTATCTCGTTTAAAGGTTCACAAGAGCACACACATGTAGTTGTATGAAAATTGTGAACAGAACAGAAATATGTACATTTGTACATATACAACAACGAAAAAGGGTTTCACATCCTAAGGGAATATTTTATGCGAACGCGCGAGGTAAAACTATTTAAATATTAAAAGTTATATGAGTTAAATGCACCAAAAACTCATCACATATGCAGAGACCTCGTTGCAACTTTCACAAGTGCTGCTTTTAACTGGGTGCGATGGGTAGGTTTGCATTTGAACCTCTGTATAATGCCAAAATCTCATTCGATGTGCTCACTTTTGGTGAGATGGGGCTGTGTTATGAAAGACTGTAGGAATAACTATAGTTTTTGAAGTGAGTACGAGTGTGTGTGTGTACAAACTAAAGAGTGAAGGGATACATTGTGATGTACTAAAGGGATGACAAGCTAGTTCAAAGCATTTCTGGCAAAGAAATCAGCTCATCAGCTGCATAAATAATAAGAGAGGGAAATGTGCAAACTGAAGATTACAGCGAAAATATGGTTTGTTAACTATGTGAGCTTTAGTACTAAATCGAAATGTTTTGTGTTGAGTGAAGGAGTTTATTTTTTGAACTTTGATGTTTTAGTGTAATATAAAAACTTTGTGTTCTTAGAAATATATAGTACCACTGAATAACGGATATCCCAATCCAAAGTAATATTGCAGTGGCGACAGCTGTAGAAACGCTGTTGTCAGCATTCTTGCCGCCGCAACAACTACAAATGAAGGGAAACGCTGCGTTTATTTTTTGTGACTTCGGTGTGGGTATTCTCTTTGTTGCTCTACTATAACTATAACAGAATTTGAAGCCGCCGCAAATGCAAAGTCACCTCGGCTTGGAAGATCTTCAAAAGTTGTGAGCGTTTTAGTAAACGATGTACGAAAATTCTAGTTATTAGGAAAGACTGAAAATCGAGCATAGATCAAACAAACGGCGCTGAAGGTTTTTTTCAAATTGAAACAAGTTGTCAAACTAAAGTTGTAGAATTTTAGTACTTTTGTACTAAACTGATGAAGGTTCGTGGTTTTCCCTTACACAAAAAAAAAGGATGGCGCAACAGAGCGAGGAGCCCCAGGGTCCTGGTGTATTTCTTAGAACCTCATGTCTTGTGAGGGAATGGAGGGGAACTACATTTTCCTCTCGGTTCCAAATGGCTGTTCGAGAAAGTGCTTTTTTGATGAATGTTTTCAACTATCGGAGGACTTGCCAATTCTTCGTTAAAGGCTATGCCACTGAAAAAAGTTTTTGCCTCTATTCGGGTTCGAACCACGAACCTCTGGGTTGACAGGCACAAATGCTTACCATCTCACTACACACAGCTGCTTACAAATTCGAGTTTTCATCTTGAATGTCCTTGAAAGTATAAAAATTGAAAATGAATGTTAGGAAAAACCATTGAAGCATGCAGAATCGAAAGCAAACATTTACTTCTCGATAAAAACAAAGTGTCAGCCAGATTTTAGTCCTTTTGTACTAAATTGATGTAATACGTGGTTTTTCTCAGCACAGCTGCTTTCAAATATGATTCTTAATCCACAACATCATAGAAACTAGGAATACTGTAAACAATCAGCAGGATAAACCATTGAAGCATACAAAAACGATAGCAAACATTTACTCCTCGATAGCAACAAAGTATCAGCCTGGTTCTCATGAAACACCGTCGATAGTTTTAGTTTTTTCTTTATTAACTGGTCAAAAAGCCACATTGCATTTCATAGCAAACAAACTTCTTACCACTGTACAGTCTGCTTGCAAGTCGGAATTTTCCATATTCTTTTCAACAGCCAGTTAAGTAATCTAATCGACCATCTTGATCGTCTTGATTGGGGACAAAAGCCAGTCGTCTATCTTTCCTGGTCAAAGGCAATACACATAACCGCTTCCGAATTAAAAATTCAAACTATGCGCCATGCTCAGCAGTAAAGATCAAAATGTTACGATATTTTCGACCATATTAAGCACATGCCAATGATGTTGAACTACGCGAAGAGTGGAATCTATCTTAGTCTCTTGTCGCAGTAGTAATTATTTTGTACAGTCAACAGCCGATTTCTTTCTTTTAAAAACCTTTATTTTATTTTGTCGTATCTTCGTCTGCTCCGCTAAACTGAGCAATTTACCCCCAAAGATCTTAGAAAGCCCGTTGTATAGTGTATGTCGTCTTTCACGTCGCGTCGTCGTCGCACAGCATAACCGACCTATGACACAATCGAACGAAGCGCTGAACTAAATCGTGCTCGATCCACCACCACGATGGGGAATACCAACTCGGCAAAAAGTTAAAAGAAAAAACAATCTTTCCTTAGCTAGTGCAGATACATGGGTATTATTGGTGTAGCCTCCTAACAAAAATGATAATCTTTTGTTGCGTGATCGTTGTCGAACATTTGTTTAGAGTTGTATAACTTTGTTTTACCTTCTTTCTCTTCCTCCTTCCCTCCCCATCTATGGTTATAGGAGCTTCCTTCTCATCTTAAGTTCTTTGTATCCCTCTGCAGATTTTTTTTTATGGATTTGTTTTATTTGTTTTCAGTTCATCTTTTGAGTTTTGTTAATTTTTTTCTGTTTATACATCTTCCATTACAGTGCTGGAATAATTGCGATCAACAACTTGGACCGTTTCCCCTCAATGTTAACTCAGCGGTGCGGGAAGGATCTCTTGTACTAACTGATATTGCTTGGGATCAGGCTGTTACCAATGCATCTAAACAGTGTCTGGTCACGTGGGAGGTCTCTGGAGGCGGTCTGATGGGTAATCTACTGACTGATAGCTCCACCGTTGAGCTGTCCCTGTGGCCGGACACAGTATATCATGTGCAGGTTACCTGTAAGCATAAGGTAAGTCGTCCGCTTCTTATTATGATTGTAGTTTAAGTACTAAGTACGTTTATATGTGTGAGTGCATTTCATATAGATATAAGAGGGACATGTTTTCTAGAAAATCACGAGTTTCTCCTGACGAAGATAGCATCTCTCTTCGTAAAGCAATTGCATTCCAAAGATCTTCGCACGATTTTATTTTACTTTATTTTTATTCCTCTTCGATGATACAATCCATACCATATGTGGCTTTAGGGGCACCTCTACTTGTTAATTGTTTGTTCGTATAGTGTGAAAGCATCACTAATTGGCTAATTACATTGCAATTGAGATGTGTTGCATTGGTGAACATTCCAATGGCTCTCCAGATTCTCATTGCATGTGTGAGAGAATGCTTGCTTCGACTTAGATACTCTTGTAACAAGTGCGAGCATAAGACTGAAGCAAGCTGCTAAGCGAGGAATGGATGTTATTTTTATAAAATTTGCGTGCAAAGTGATTAGTGTCGCCACGATGGGTATCTCCGCACGCATGCGCAAGACATTTGAGTTGCTTGTTTTGCTTTGGCCTGCAGTTCTTTTGGTTTACTGTAAGCTCTTCTCATAAACGTGAGGTGTGTTTGAACAGGAAAAGATTTTTTTGCTTTGAATTGCTTAGTTGTTTGTTCTAAGCGAGTATAAAATCGTCCATTGAACGATAATAAAGCTGCAAATGTGCCTTTGCGAGGTTTTGAAGAGGTCTAAGCTGTCTCTTTTCGAAGAAAACTATCAAGACAACTCAACCAAAAAAATGTCAACCCAGTTTGTCCCACTCAATTCATATTATATTACTTTGAGAACTTAGTTCTCAATATTTAATTTATCTTAAATAACACATCAGAAAGAAAATCATTTCCCATGAAAAAAAACTTTTTCTTATGTAAAGAAGCTCATCCCAAATAACTTGTCCCAAGTAACTCATCCCAAGTGATTCATCCCAAGTAACTCATTCCAAGTGACTCATCCCAAGAAAATTTATAGTTTGGAAGTCTTACAATTCCTTTCATATCAAATACATTTTTTGATAAACTTTTCTGTTCAATTTGATAAGTGAAGCACTCACTTTCAAAGCGGAATGAATTAACTCATCCCAAAAATTCAAAAACTTCCTTAAACTGGGTTTGACTTCTGAAACAGTTTTTTTTTTAACATTTCCACTCCATTTATAGGTAAACAACTTAAAAACAGTTTTAAGCTTTAATACTCAATCCTTTTCTTTTCGTCGGATTTTACAACTTTTCTTTTCTTTTTCTTTTATTTGCAGGAAACTGGTGGCATGCGCCGATCATTCAAGTTAATCGTTGACACTCACAAGCTAACTGACAAATCTGCTTCAAGTTTGCAAGCCATCGCGATCGAAAACGCCGGAATGAAGTCCCTGCCAAACATTTTCGCTCAAGAAACCTCTTCCGGTGAAACAGATTCCCGCATGCGTATTCTCAAGGACAGTTCCAAGGATTTCATCAGTACTTACAACCCCAGTGCCAACTCTGTCGAAAAGACACAAAGCTCAAGCCAAAGGAGCAGCAGCAGCAGTAGCAGCATAAGCGAGAGTGAATCGTCAACACCGGTGCATGTATCCACAGTGTTGCGAACTAAACTAACCTCATCAACAGTACCTGGAGTGATCTCAGCTGACTTTTTCGCACAAAGTATAGTGTTTGCTATAGTTGGAGCCACAATTCTTTTCATCGGGCTATTCCTGCTGTACGTTCTAACGCGACCAGTGCGAAAGGATGTGCCTGTCGACAAAGTCAACCTGATCCACCACGAAGCCACCTGCGAACAAGTAACAACAGCGACAGCTGCCAATCGAACGCTGCACGTGTAAACCTGTCAACCATTGTTATCCTGCTAAAGTGAAGCAACGAAACATCCAAACTGGAAGTAGTGATGTCCTTAGGTGTACATAGTGAAAAATAAAATTAAAAAAAAAAAAAAGAAAACTGTAAATAGTAGTGTACATAGATTAAGATGGTAAGCCTAAGTAAAACGAAAGATAGGTGGGAAAACAGCGGCGAGCAAAATTAATTCTCCCAATTCACCGCCGTTGGTTTTCACGTGTACGCACGCATTATGTGAGTGAGACCCACATAGTTCAGCAAGAGCGGAAGAATTTGAACAAAACATATATAATTTTAAGGATTTGTCTAGTCTGCGATTAAAAGAAAAAAAACTAATATTATCGTACGTACCACCTCTTCGTTCGTCAACACCCTCAACAAATGGAGATAAAAATGTATTATTCGAATAAATGGGAAGTACATTGCGCAAACCTTACCCCATCCCATTTTTTCTTTTCTTTTTTCTTGATTCGTTTACTTTTGTTTTTATTAAATTTTTGTGAACATTTCATTTGCCTGTACGCAAATGAGATAAAATCAATTAAATCTTCCAAGAGATCAGAAAAAAAAATGGTTTTTATGTCCTTATAAACTTGTAAATAAAGACTCAAACAAATTAAAAATACTGTAAATAACTAAGCTTAAGTAAAAAGTAAAAAAAAATAAAAAAAAAATTAAGAAAAATAAAGAAGCTTACTCTCTGCGTGTGTTTTCATCAAATAAGCAATCCATTAAAAAAAAAACAAACAAGAGTTCACCTAATTTGCAAGTTAAATGTCAGATTTAATTTATTATATTGAAGTTTGAACAAAAATATTTATTAAAAAAAAAAAAACAATGAAAATTATTAATAGGTAAACATTAGAATTATTGAATGTAATAATTAACTGTTAAACAATTTAACTCTTTTTTTTTATTATTTGCACTTATTTCTCTTCAGATAATTAAATTAAAAAAAAAAAACAAACGGCGACGAAAGCACACATGCAAAGACTGATAAAAGTTAATTCTTTAAGTGTAAATCAATTGAATTTAATTTAAACATTAAAACAAAAGATTAAGGGAAAGCAATTCGTTTAATATTTGTTTTGTCTTTGTAAAAATTAACAAACAAACAAAAATGTCAAAAAATTAAAAATAAAAACAGAAACAACTAAATTAGAAGAAGTAAGTATTTAAGAAAAATAATTATTTTCAATTCTAGTTAAAATTAGGAATTATGTTGAGTTGAATGGATTCGAGGTGAAACTTGGAAAAAATTTTAATTATTATAAAAAAGGAAGAAAAAAGAAATAAAAAAAATAATAATAAAATACTAAAATACAAAACATTCGTTGTTGACTTTTAATTTCAAAATTTAGATTTTGAAGGGAGAAGAAGGTGAATACTGAGGAGCAAGTGGATGAAACTATGGTGGTAGAAGTCATTGTCAATTTTTTTATTGAACTGCATAAACTTACCGCTAATATCGAGAAAGCGTAGGTTCAACATTTCTTCACTGCGATTTTATCCGGAAATGAAAGGAGACTAAAGATAGCCCTAAACGACGAACATGCTCGCCGAACATGGTCGTGCTCGCCGTATTTTCTTCGTGTTCTTCGGCTGGGTCGCGAGCTGCCGCTCGCTGTTGGCGAATAATTTCGATTTTGTCATGTTTGTTGGGTTCGTTGTTCGCCATGTTCCATGTAGGGCCATGCTCGCGAGCAAACCGGTTTCTTACTTATGAAGCAACCCTCATATTTGCTGTGAACATCGTGGTGTGCATATCGCGGATTAAGCGAAATGACAACAGTCAGCCACGATTTCATAGAAGAATTCACATGTTTACGCTGGCGCTGTGGAGAATCAACAGGAAAAGAATGTTCGGCAAATGTGTTCGCCGTGTAGGGGATAATGCAAACGAGCATGTTTGGCGAACATGTTCATCGTTTAGGGCTAGCTTAACCTAGGCTTAAACGGCGAATATGCTCGTTATACTTGTTTGTTTGAGTAAACGGCGGACACATCTTGGGAACATTTATTAAGAAACTTGTGATAATTCACTGCAGCAATAAGGTTTGCTCGTAGGCGTAACTTCGCCAACAGCGAACAATGCGCAAACTAACCCCTGATCGAGAAAAACATAGCAAATACGAACAAGTTCGTAAGGCACTTTGTGAATTTTTACTACCTTAGAGAGAGTGTTTATGGTTGAATAGTAAATCTAATCAAACAATTAAACCTTATTAAACCATAGCCGCCAAAAATTATAAGCTTTGAGGTCAATGCATAATCAGCCCACAAGATAATAAAACGCCACGTTAATGACCAGTCAGTTGGCCGCTAAGATCGTGCGATTTATCGCATCTAGACTATTTTTTGTTGGGCTGTTACGACTCATGCTAATAACGACAAGCTCTCTTCAATTGACGGAAGCTAACATTGACGCATTGATTCGTGAGCCCAAGTGTAGGAAAGAATATACTAAATGTCAATTTGATCGCTCCGTATTTTTCAATGGCCTTTAAAAACTCTTCGCGATGGGTTGGGATTTTCTTATGAGCAGAAATCGTACAGAATTCATTTATTGACAAGACCTTCATGCGAAATTTCGGTAATTCAGGCCCCGATTGCGGTTGTCGATTGACTAATCGATACTCGACTTTTGTCGATTTCGATCGACATCTTTCGTTCATAATTTTCTGGTCGACTGTTGCGTTAGGAAATCATTTTATGGGAAAATGTATGTATTTTATTGAACAAATGCTCATATTTTGATATAATACGAGTATATAATAAGAGTATTATATCAAAATATGAATTTGTTCAATAAAATACTTACATTTTCCCACAAAATGATTTCCTAACGCAACAGTCGACCAGAAAATTATGAACGAAAGCTGTCGACCGTCAAATCGAAGAATGTCGATCGAAATCGACAAAAGTCGAGTATCGATTAGTCAATCGACAACCGCAATCGGGGCCTCAGTTCCGGAACAATAAAGAATATACTCTAGAGCGTAATTTAAAAAGAAAAACCAATTGTGACATTCAGCCTCAGCCTTATTATGAGTTTCACGTGAATAGCTTTTCGCCAGGAACATTTTTGTTCGCCCGGAATTTTAAAAGCTATTATAAGTTTCCCCTGAACAAATTTCCAGACTTACAATTTTCCCGCTCACAAAAATAAGTGAAATAAATTGCTTTCAACGTTTTCACATTTCACGGAGAAAAATAGCTCGTAATAAGGGAAATTTTTCCCCCGAAACTCTTAATAAGGGAAAAGTGAAATGTAATCTTTTTCGAGTGGAATACTGTTCACGTGAATCTCATAATAAGGCTGATTGTGTCTATGGTTGAAGTAGGTTCGTTTGGGCCAAGTGTGGCTATAGAGACAGAAGAACTCAAATTTATTAAAGTCAGTTTTTATTGAAAGGCTGTGAAAATTAAACTTTGCAGGTCAGAAAAATCAGTTGATTGTTCCCTAATAGAAAATTGTAAGGTAGGGTTTCTCTGATTTATTTTTGGTTTCATGGTGTGGCTTTTGTCTTGTTGTACGGAGGTTGGTTATTGCTCGTGGATCTTTTCTTAAGATTTGTTCTTTTGAGTACTCCTAGCCACTGGCCTAGATAATCTTGAAGTTGGGGGTTTTGATCTCAGAGCATTAGCCACTAAATTCTCAGTAGGCCCTATCGCGGTAACCGTCGGAGCGAAGTTTTCTCCGCAACGCATCCTTTTTCGGTGATTGAATTTTGCTTCGAAGTAGTTGTCGTCGTAAGAAATTTTTCACAAATGCGACAACGCAATGCATTCCCAAAACTAAAACTTTCCGCAGAAAAAACTTATCGGTGGACGTCGGATTGGTCGATCGGAGAACTACCACGAAGCAAAATGTTTCCGAATCGTAAGAAATCAGAAAGAATTCCGCTCCGACGGTTACCTCGATAGGGCCGAATAAGATGGCACTGGACACTAAATTGGCAGCGAAATAGCCCTGGACACTCAATTCACAGCAACATGACACTAGACTAGGGTGACCAGATCATTACTCAATGAAAAGACGTGGCTCCTAGCCACGATGGTGGGCTGACCCCCTGGGTTAGCATAGAAGTTGATGTTCACTTCATCATTTGTAGGAATAAGATCCTCATTCAGAAGTTCCATTGCTAGAAGGTACCGCTGGCTGGGATGTCTTGGCTGGCTTATGATGCTCCTTATTAGGGGATTCGGGTGGTCGGTCATGTCATGAGTCTCGTGTTGCTGACGTGCTTCCTTCATATCATAAAAATACTACTAAAATACTACGTGATCACAGGCCGAATGAACTGCTTGTAGAAAAGTAATTTCGTCTCTGGCTTATGGCACTTTCCATTGGTTTCACTCGGGGAAGCACTCATTTCAAAAACCAATGGAACACCCAAAATAATTTTTGTTCAGTTTAACGTAATTGCCTTTGTGTGTGTGAAACACCTATGGCTCTTAAAAAATATTCCTTCAAGAAAATTTTCTTTTTGACATTTGAGTAACATGTCACTAACACATGTTACTCAAATGTTCTTCTTCTTGAGTCGATTCTCATTTCAAATCGAGAAGCGGCTGTCACTCCTCAGAATCATGAGAAGCGATCTTTTTGCACCAATGGAACGGTTTGAGAATGCGTCCTGGACGGTTCTTTTCGTCCAATGGAAAGTGCCATTAGTCAATTATTCTTTCGCATTAGTGGATGGATGCGGTGAAAAGCAAAGTTGGCTTTCCTTAGTACAGCAGCTCAATGGGGGTTGAACCTGTGTAATTCGCTAAACTGTATTCCCAGGTACTTCACATTGTTCTTGGCCTTTAATTGAGTTCCATCAAGTAAGGAGATCTTGGTACTTCTACGCTTGTTGGCTGAGCGTCCTTTTGCATTACCAGTTTTGTTGGCTGGTCGTCTAAGCAAATTAGCTCGGATTTGGCAGAGCTTACTTTGAAGCCTCAGTGTTGGTAGTACTCGCAAAGCTGTCTTACGTGGGCCTCAACTCTTCTGGCAGCAAATACCGGAGAAATGGACTTGGCGTAATATAGATGTGAGGGAGTCATCGGCAAACAAGAGAGTTTGTGCATCTTCTGGATGTGATTGGTCCGATGTGTAGATGTTGAACAAGAACGGTCCTAGCTTGGATCCCTGTGCAACTCCAGCGTTGATTGTTCTTGTTGATGACTGGCAGCTTCCTATTTGAACGAAGAATGACCTGCAATGAAGAAAATTGTGTATAATTTTAATTAGTGCCTATGGAAAATCTAGTTGGAAGAGTTTATGCACTAGTCCTTGAACCCAAACACTGTCAAATGCTTTCTCGATATCGAGAAGGCATGCAACAGTGACTTGAGCGCAGTTCAAGGAAAAGGCAATGTCGTGCTGAAATTTAATAAGAGGATGTAGGGTGGAGTGTTTTTCACGGAAACCGGACTGTGTGTCTGGTATGATGTTGTTGTTGCTGCAGAAGGATTTCAGCCGTGTCAGAAGAAGATCCTGTAGTATTTTGCTCATATTGCACAAAAGAGAAATGGGTCGGTATTCAAAGACGTCTTTGTTGTTGGATTTCTTGGAAATTGGAACAATCTTCACTGTTTTCCATTTGTTGGGAAAATAGCAGTTCTTGATGCAATTATTTTGGATAATTGCCAGGAATATCGTCACTGATTGGGGTAACCTTTTGAGGATGAATGTGTACTTTGAAGGTTTGCATTTATCCACTTTATGTAGCCCAAGCTATTTTGGGAAGAACTCAATGTTAGTTGTAACGTGTTGAATGAGATCGAAACTGACAATTCCATTTGGTCGTTTGAGCTGTGTATGCAACCATTTTGTTTTGATTTATGATTGATTTTGTAAGGAAGTCGTAATGGTTCATTACAATAGCAGTTCCTATAACCAGTACAGATTCCGCCATATGTGTTTACACACGTTTTTGCCATTGATTTGTTATTTAAATTTTACTAACAACTGAAACATGTGCCAATACTGAAGCCCTTTACACTCACCTTACAGAACAGCCAAACCTATAAAACTATATTTATGTATCTTCCCGAGTGCAACATTTATGCGCTGGGTTTTCCTCCTTTAATCCCTTTATCAAAATATCCAACAAATTCCTTGTGTAGTTGCTGTAAAACCTTCGAAATGCCCGATGTCCAGCGAGGGTAAAAAACGCGTTCCACTTTTTTATGCAATGATTTTTTTTGTTTTTTTTTTGTGTTTAAAGCATCCTTGCTCTGGCCCAGAAGATTACGCTTTATGTTTCCGGTTAGTTGTATCCTGGATTTCTTTTCGTTTTCCACTCTCTCAGCTGTGCGCTATGTGTTTTTGTTTCTCCTTTTTATAATTTATCTCGTTTTTTTTTTCTATCTCCCTCACACTGTGTGAAGTCTTTAAAGCTTCCGCGAATTTAGTTTGGCCCGATAAAGCTGGTCTTATGCATGGATGCAATTGAACAAAAAAAAAAATGAAGAACTAAACAAAACCCCAAAGTTTACAAATGTGCAACGCTGCTTTTTTGCTGCTCGTTGCCTCGTTTGCGTCTGTTTTTTTTTTTGTTTTATGTTTCGTGTTTGCTTATTTGCAACGCGAACTGGCAACAATCCGACCGCCATTAATGTTTAGGATAGGACTAGTTCAAAGGATTCGGCGAGAACGGGATACGGGATTTTCTGAGCTTTATCGCGCGTAGATAATTTCCATGTTTTCGTTTCATCTATGGCAAATACTCCGCACACATATACACTAAAAAGTGCAGATAGTATCCTATCGGTGCTTGGCAATAAGAGCGCGGAGGAGGTAGAAAAACAGGACATGTTCCGGTGTTTTACAATTTTTTCCCGCCGCCGCTGCTACACCACCGTTTTGTGGCCTTGTAGAAAGAGTATCCAAACACACACAAACACAACAGTGACGCGGTTGAAAAAGGATTTGCTTCCAATTTTCCATTTAAGCGGAGGTGCAGCATCCAAACAAAAAATTGCATCGACGAAAGATGAGTGCGGGGGCCTGAGGAACGCGGCGCGAGGCGCACGGCATGAACGACGACTAAGGATCCCATCCAATAGAGAGATCCATGTTTCGCGGTTGACTCTGTGCCAGACTTAGGTTGTTGGATGCAACGGCAGCTATATATGAGAACAATACCGACAACTGGCAACGTTGGTCGGCCTAGTAGAGGCCAATTGTTATTTTTCCATTTCGGATTGCGGAATCGAGGAAAAACAAACCCGAACGGCTATCGCATATGTGTGTGTGTTTGTATTCGGATGCGAGTGCAAAGCAGAAAGCACAGGAGTTTTTTAAATTAAAGAAAAATACAATTTCTGGCAAACGGCAGAGTACGGTGTTTGCCGGTTGAAGTGGGAGTACAAGGTGGCTGGAGGGCACTGCTCGCTTTATGGTCTGGAGCGCACCCAATGAAACTGGAATAATGAAAGTTGAAAAGAATACGTATCTGCTACGTGAGCTTGCATTTTGTTATTTTCCTTAAGTTTTTGTTTTTATTTAAAAAAAAATTTATTTTTTGCATTCCACTTCTTTGTAATTATCCTTTTGATGAGGTAACGAAAAGGGAAACGAGGATTTGAAAATTGGAATTGTATTCTATTGTTTTTTGTTGGCGGGTAATAACGAATATGGTAGATGCGCAACGCTGTAATTATTTCACTGGGCTTAGTGAAGGCAAAAAAAGATCAAATGTGTGTGTTCCTTCGTTTGGTGCGAACGCGGAGGAGGAGAGAATCCAATGCAGAATCCGATGAGCATTTGGAATATAATTTGAATTTGAATGCCTGTGGCTATTTTGATTAACTTATTTATGCTCCAGAGAAAGATCAGAGAATTCAAGTGGGTCCGGGTATTTAGTTGTTGCCAGACTCATTATCTTTTCATGCATTCAGATAAAACTACAAGGTATTTGCGACTCTTTTGAGTTCTAAATTATACGCACTTATGAGCTTGGGTTCGTTATTGTTGGCATTTAAAATGCAAATTAATGTGATGGAAAGGCAAAAGTACGCGTTGGTGTCGTGTTGAAATTAACTTCTGAAACTTTTGAACACTGAAAGCAAATCTCGAGCTATTTCATTGTTAATGTTAGCGAATTTGCAAACAATGGCACATTTGTTGGAATTGGTTTTACTTAACGTTGCGTGAAGGATTAAAAAAATTTCAATGTTTCTGTGTTATGAGGAAATGGCTTAAAACGGAAGTACCTACCTAGCGAGAAAGTAAACAAAGTTGGTAATTTTTGTTTTAGTGGGAGATACGTTTGTGGGATTAATGTAATACATTCAAAAGAAATGTGTAACGGAAGATTGAAAGAAGATTACGCTGTCCGACTTGTCTTATTACGTTCTAAAAAAAAAAAAAAATTTTTACACAACAGAGGAGGAGCCTTGGAGGCCTAGGGTTTTCCTTAAAACCATTACCTACAATTTTCTGCCAATTCCGAAAGGCCAATCGAGAAAGCGCTTGTCATAGCAACGAATTAATTATCGGAGGACTTGCCAAGTCCTCGCGAAAGGCGATACCCGTGAAAAATACTTTTGCTTCTGTGTGTACTTGAACCACGAACCCCTCAATTAAGAGCGAGACGTGCTTACCATCACGCCACGGGTATTTTGTTTTCGAGGAACTATTAGTTTTTGAGACACAGTTTAATCTGAAAAGCTATGGAGGTTCGTACCGAAATAAAATTTCCACAACGACAACGACTGATCTATTCAATGTTTCAATATTTACATGTTTAAATTTTATTGATTCCGTAAGGACCCAATGTGTTCCCCGGGCAACAGAGGATGAGGAGTAATGGGGCGGGAGATAGCATCAGATTGGGTTGGTGACTGCGGGTTACTGGGTTGTGTGAACCAACACTGAACCATTTGGAGCCCTGAATGAGTTTTAGAATGCTGTTCAGTGGGAGGTTAGAGATGTCACCCAGTTCGTCGAAGAAGTAATTTCTGAAGGCTATTTTCCTTATGTGAGCCAAGCTAGGGCACTCACATAGGATATGGAATGATCCTTCCTCTGCCTCTTCTTCTTTTGGTATCCTCTACATAGCACGGATTTGGTGATGCCCATGCTCACCATGTGGATACCCAATAGCCCAATTAGTCGTGGCTCTTGAGAATGTCAATCAACAGAGAGATTCGAGGCCTGCTAAGCTGGAACAGAAACTCATTTTTCTTCTTGGTAATATATGGCCATAGATTTTTGGAGACCCGGTATGTTTCTAAGGATGACCAACAACCTGTCATTTGCGGTTTTCTGAAAATTTTGTTGGATTCTGTTTTTTTTTTGTGCTGTAGTAGCTTGAGAACTGAGGTGTTCGTTTTGCCTGACTCGAGTGCTGACGGCTATGTCAAGATGCGCTGGAACCCGAATTAGAGTTACGGTGTTCGTTAAGCTTATAGTTTGGGTTTTGTAAGATAGCTTTAATGGCCGCCTTTCAGTCTATGAAGATGTCAAGATAATTTGTTGATCAAGTTTTGCGTAGCCATAGATGTTTTGTGGATTCACAGACTGCAAGTGCTTCCACTTAGAAGACACTACAAAAGTTATATTGATCTAGTCATAAGAGCGTAATCTGAGAAGACGCCTGACCCTGTTTTCGTCCCAACATTCTATTGCCGGGATGGCTGTTAGAACGACTGGATTGAAATCAGTATGTAGTAGTAGTTTGTTTGAATCAGTATGATTCATAACGACTGTTATTATTGCATTGTATGCGCCGCAGTTCACCGCAGTTCAGTCGTTCTCATGGCACTGGTAGAGCCAATGCATGCAAGCCTTTAGATTTTGGTCATGGTTTTGAGGTTTGACGCCTTCCCCCACTTAATCTGAAAAATTCTACTCCGAACCTAGAAGGCGATTTGATCTTATCTTTCTTTCTCTTTTGAATTTCTTTCCAGTTGAGTTAACGATCGAGGACAATTCCGAGATATTTCGCCATACCAGATAAGTGCATTGATATACCATTTATGGTGATTGGAATTATATCTGGAATGTTACGGTCACAAAGTGTTGTTCTGAATTTTAACGAAGTCAAGATGACAATGTCGTTGGCATAGGCTACAGTTTTTATTCCGGTCAGGTCTAGTTTAACTAGATTCTGGTTAACTACTACGAGCCAAAGTAGCGAGGATAAAATTTCGCTTTGCGGTGTACCCCTATAAGATTTGACTTTTTTGGTGCAAGCACCAATTTCTGCTTTGACTGTTCTTGTTTGGAGCATGGAGTCGATCGAATTTGACAGCGTTGCCTTAATATTTATGGAGCTTAGTGCTAAAACGCTTCTGATTAGCCGTTCGGAATAGGCAGAAAATTTTAGGTGCCCGCCATTCTTTAATTCTCATCATATTCTTGTGAGAAAATCCCAAGGCCGCAGGGGTTCCCCGTTCTGCTGCTAGATCCTATTTTTTATTTTATTCAACCAACAGGCAAACATTTTGTTTTTCCTAGATTTAGCAGAAGCTGCTTTTGGATTGTCCATATTCAGAAGTTTAAATTACAATTGTAGCTCATCACAATAAATTTGTTCAGTAAGTTATTGTTAGTAATGTAATAATAAAATGTTAAATTTAAACTGAGAAACAATGAAAAGAGTAGACCTATACGGAAAAAGTGGTAGCAAAAATATATAAGAGAAATTATAAAAAAAAAAAAAATATATAAATAATAGAAAAAGAATAAAAACAGAGAAATTGAATAATAATTAAAAACTAAATTAAAACCATTCTTCAAACCCTTCCCGACATGTGATTGAGCAACTCCCCCCGAAAACCCTTTGACGAAATGATTCTTTGCAATCGATGTGGAAGATTATTCCACAGTCTAATTGCGGTAATAAAATAAGAACGCTCTCCAATGCTATGTGTAAACCGTGGTAGAACTAATATTAGTCCTCTTGGTGATCTAAGAAAATGAAGATATGCGTGTAAATACTTGGGACAACAATTATGGATTATGTCATGAAGTTTCAGAAGTGACCTGTACTCATAAAACGCATCTAAACTCATTCCTAAAAGAGAAGTTTTAAAATTTGAAACACTTACATGTCTTGGCAGACCGTAAATATGTATAACGCAAACAGTCATTGAACGCTACATTTAACTTACGCCTACATTCATAGTCTAAACAGGGGTAAACTGAAGCATTATAGGTAAAAAAAAGGTAACAACAATGATTTTACTAAATGTGATTTCATATTCGGAGACAGTAAGTTAGATGAAGTTCTTAAGGTACGCAATCCACTGTAGACTCGCCTAATTGTTTCTGATGTAGCATCGCAGCAACTCAATTTACTATTAATTTTAAAACCATCATCCTGAAACTGCTGTGCAAGAATCTTTTCAAAAACCTTGGCAAAAAATGAGAGCAAGCTGATTGGCCTAAACTCCGATGGACTGGTGGGTTTTGAGCTTTTGGTTACAGGGATCACAATAGCGGACTTCCATTTAACAGGAAATTGACGGCTGTAAATACAATAATTAAAGATGTGCACAAGAAAAGGCAAAAGTACTGGCAGGATTAATTTAACAAATTTGGGTGAAATTTCATCTGGTCCAATCGCATTGGATTTGACTGACCGCATTGCAATAATTACATCAGCTTCGTTTACACACCGAAATTCAAAGCAGCCATTTGAATTATCAACATCAAAATTAAACGCAACCGCGCTGCAGGATTCAGGTACCAAAACCGTGGCCATTTCAGTGAAATCAAAGGAGCATTTGGGTTTTTCATTTTCAATCACCCCAACGTCTTTCAAATTTTTCCAAAGGATTTTTGGATTAAGATGGGGATCAAGGCGTTTCATAAAAAAAGTGCGCTTAGAGCTACGAATCAAAGAGGTTACTCTATTTCTAGCGAAAACAAACTGACGTCGATTAAATTCCGACGGGTTTCTTTTAAAGCATCTGTAAAACCGTTCTCTTTCTTTGATAAACGCTTTAATTTGCTGAGTGAACCACGGGCAACTATTAGGCTTCACAACTCTCGTTACAACTGGAACATATATTTCGTAAAGTTCATTTGTAACGTTAGTTAAGATGGAAACTTTCGAATCTATATCTGGAGCATAGTAGATATGACTTAGGCCAAAGGCAGACACATTTTGTTGTAAGTTGAGTAAATCAGTTCGATTAGTCGCTTTAAACTGTAATGTTTTGACAGTATCCCTACGCAAATCAAAGTTTAGTGAACAATATATCAAGTCATGATTAAAATCTGATGTAAGACTCAGTTGGTCATTCCCCATTACTTGCGTTGCTGAATTAGTTAAAAACATGTCAATTAACGACGGATTACTGGTTGATTGATAGCAGGTTGGCCAGCCGGTAGTAACCACTTCAAGGCCGAGTTTATGACAAAAATATTGAAAAAGCTGGCACGTGCCATTGTTTTCAAAAATATTAACATATTAGCATCTATGGATGCTAGGTCCTAGCTTATTTTTGCCAAGTCGTTTTCATCAAGACCTATACAAATATTAAAATACAACTGAACGTAGCCGTCGCGTCGGTCGTAGGTATAAGCATTGTTTTAACAATAATTTAAAACAATGGTACCCGTTGCGTGATAGCTACAGTGTCTGCCTGTTAACCAGGGGGTTTGTAGTTTGAGTCCCAAAAGAAGCAAACAATTTTCACGGTATCGCTTTTTCGGGAGGAATTGGCAAAGTCCACCAATAGTAAATTCATAGTCATGGAAAGCCCTTTGTCGATTAGCCGTTCAGAATCGCAGATAATTGTAGGTCCCCTCCATTCCCTCATAAAGTCAATGTTTGTGAGAAATGCGCTAGGTCTATGAAAATAAATTCTTAAAAGAAATCTAACAGCGTTATCAATGTTAGCTCCTTTTATCTGTCATGGTCGAATGCCGTCCGAGACAAAGCCGTTCTTCTGCTGTGACAATGTCTAAATGCAGATTCAAAAGGATTTGCTTGCAAACAAATTACTTCAAAGACTTTCGACAAGTTGTACGGAATGGCTGAAGTAAGGAGTGTTATGCAAATGTCATGACGGAGTAGGTGTAGCGATTCAAGAAACTAGCTTTAAATTTATATTTTTGTATTTTTCAAAAAGCGAGCAACATGTTATTTTTATATAAGTCAAAGTCAATAGTAGTGAAAAAGATGTCATGCTAGGCGAACACATTGGTACTGACAGTTTTCCATACGATTTCAATAACATGTGCCTATGTTTTGTAACTATCAGGTATCGGCTCTATAAAAAGCGGCGGTAAAGGGTTGAAACGGGAACGAAATTCTATGAATTTGGTAAAAATTAACACGAAACTCTAATAATTTAGTAGTTCACACCGTTTCTTTATCGATGTCTTCCTTGCGATAGTTGCAGAGCAGAGGTACTGGCACTGATGGGCTCATTATAAGCACGAACACATCTAACCTAAGAGTGATGAAGTTTTAATAAGTATAAAATGACTTGCATCAGGTAGGTTCGCAAACGAGAGGTTAGAGACCGTTCATAGCATCTCTGAAAAAATGACTTTGTAGTGGGTAGGTACCTACTAATTTTGAGCAAGGTGGGCAGTCTTATTGATGTCATTTTCCACTAAGACACATTGGGATAGTTGGTTTATAATCTTTCCGTTTCACATGCTTTCAAACTGAAATCGAAAGAAAAGGCGAGGAACGCATCTACCTCTAAAAAATTAATCAACGGAATTTGAAAAAATATTTTCTTTTTCTTAACATTCATTACATTCCATGCCATGGTCGCTCAAGGAATCATAATTCCCCAACACATACCTTTTCTACGCGAGGTAGGTACCTACTCTATTGGCATATTTTCATCTTCTGCAGGAAGCAAGTTTTAAATTCATATCACCGTGTTGCCCAACTGAACGCACAGTAAACTGTAAACACGACTTAATATATGCAAATTGTATACGGGAAGCAACTTCAAATAGCTCCATTGAAATCGAAGACATAAATCAATGAATTCATCGACAATATTCTCCTACCCACGTGCTAGATGTGATTAATGTCCAAGTTGGCAGAACAAGAAAAAACGGTGAGTATTTTTGTTTAAAGCTCTTTTCGGTGATACTTTCGAGACCGAGAGTTGACCACAAACGGGTTCGTGTCTGTCTACCTTGATACAATGCCAGCAAATCGTCTCATAAATAAAAATCCAGTATCTCATGTCATTATCGTCCTAAATGGTTTTCGGTTTAACAATGAATGTCATTCGTGAAAAGGTTACACGCCCATAATTCATACACACAATTGCCCTCTCGCCCTATGCAATTGCTAATTGTGGAAATCTCTCCATTTTAGGGAAAACACTTTTAGAAATAGTCAAACATCGAAATACGAACAAAAAATCTCCTCTCGTCCTTGGCCCATTGGTGATTCGATTCGCAGAGGCGCTGCAACGTAGGGATGTTGGAAATGGAAAAATATATCGATATATATCGTATCGATATATATCAAAAAAAATATCAAGTATCGATATATCGAATCAGAAAAATATCGATATATCGATATATCGATATATTTTAAATAATGAAATGTGCGACCTTAAAAATGAGAAAAAATAACAAAAAAAAGTAGTAAGAAAAACAAACATAAAGAATTAATTTTTTTTTTGCGAATTGCGGTCTATATAATATACAAGCCAGTCGCGGTCCAGACTCCAGAGTTTATATGTATCTACATCTACCTACTTACAGTGGGTGAGGAGTAGGGGCACTTTGCATAGATTTCCTCTAATTCAAAAATTCGTTTCTATATCTGTCGCTGTTAGTTTTGTTTTACAAGAAAAACCCATAAAATTTATGCAACGTTTCATTGACCACTGGGCACAGGGGTTTGCAAATCCTTTTTACTTTTAACTTCTGGCATATTTTACAATGTGTCGTAAAAAACCCAAAATGTTGAACAACAAATAAAAATGATTTTCAACCCCAGTGCCCAGTGATCAATGAACGTTGCATGAATTTTATGGGTTGTTCCTGTAAAACAAAACTAACAGCGACAGATATAGAAACGAATTTTTGAATTAGAGGAAAGTTTTTTTTGCAATAAATTTTGTATGTTTACAGGTTAGTTTCTAGTACCCGAAAAAAGTATCGTTTTTTATACCTTTTCGATACATGAATATTTATATCGATATATCGATATATCGGTGAAAACAATATCGTCGATATATATCGATATATCGAACGAAATATATCGATATTTTTTTATATCGATATATTTTTGACATCCCTACTGCAACGCATGATTGTGTCATCATTCTTTCAATTCGCATCATTTCCTGCCGCTGCTAAGGGAAATGCCATTAATTTTCCTTCGCAACCGCTTTGTATTTTGCAGTTAACAAGAACGCCTGGCTTCTTTCTGTTTTCTTTTTTTCCGCTCAAACATTGCCAAACTACTGCTGTTGCTGCTGCAGATGTGAACACAGTAGAATCAGCGACCCGAAACGGGATTATTTCAAACAAGAAAAAAAAAGAAGAAAATTAAAGAGAAAAAGGACGAGCAGTGTAGGTACATTAATTTCGGATCGGTTCTCCATTGGTTCCATTCCATTCGATGCAAGGGCGCTGCGCGCAATCAAAGTTCAATGCAAGAAAACAAACCCCTTTTAAAATTCAATAAATTATAGCCGAATTGACTTGTGCGCTTCATCGTCGTTCGACATCGCCGTCCTTGATATGGCCCGCTATGCATATTGCATAACACCCCAGCGCAAAAGGGCTGTTGTGACGTGCTTTTCTCAAGAAAATTTATCATTTAAGTGCACTCGATCATCGTCATGAAAAATTCAAATTTTGTATTCCTTGTTGTCATACTCTCGTATAAAGCTGGTATATTGGGAATCGAGTATTGGGTTTGCAAAGAAAACCCCAAATGAAGCCTTTGCAACACACATTTTTATATTCGATTTCTGCTGTTGGACGAGCTTTTGAATTCGGTCTAACAGAACATTTTAAATGCGGAAATACTTATTGCCAGAGGTTACTAGGCTGGAGATCTTTTGATCTTCAGTAGTGGTGGTCAATTTAAAAATGCTGGCCACTTACTGGAACCACTATTTTAAGTTAGTCCTAAAAATGCATTCCTTAATTATTTTTATAGTTAGCAAGAATGCCAAGTTCAAAGATCTCCTATAGATCGTTGGAATGATACCTAATTAGGAACTCTGGATGGTGATAAGGTTGTGGGGATGAGCGATCAAACTGATAACATTTTATTTGTATGTCTTATAAATGCTCTCTCTCTCTCTCTCTGTAAACTTCATTTTAGGGTTTAAGGCGATATGTACTATTTTTGTGTCGGAAGTTTTTGAAATACCAACTGGAACATTCAGACTCAAATACCGGCAGGACATTCACAGAAGAAGTGCCCTGCGATGTCATCATCATTTTCACAGGATTCAGAGAGTTCCGTATCAAATGAGCCGAAAGCGTTTAAATGCTTGACAAAAGAGAAGTACCCCGTGTCAACGTCAATAATCAATCTTTTCATCTATGGGTTAACAAAAATATTGCAGTTTTCTTATTAACGTTGGGGAGCATACATTTAGCATATAATGGACGCAAGCCTTCTACGATTGTGCTTTTAACAAATCCAATCGTTGATTGAAGCCCTTTCTGAAGACACCGGGAGACCAAGTTCTTGTTCAGGTCCTGAGAAAGCTGTCTGAGATAAAAGTTCATCGGCGATCTCGTTTCCAGTTATGTCGTGATGGTTTGGAACCCAAAGACACTGAAAGAATTTAGTTTTTTCGACCATATTAAGAGAAGTCTTGGGTTCCTGGATCACTTTCGAAGCAATTAAAAGGTTGAGAGGGGCCATAAGCAAAATTTGGCTGTCGCTGCAGACACAAATACTTCTCGCCATCTAGCCATTGTTTGTAACATAGTTTAAAGATATTTGGATAGCATAACGCATCCGCTGCGCTGGGAAGACGGCTGCGTATGTGCCTGATGATTCGTTCAGTCGTATGTCATCGGAGTGTACTCAAATCGGCCTAATTTCGGTCTTCCAATCGGTCTCCTTTACCACTATAGATTGTGCCAGTTGGAAGTTCTGGTGATCCAACAAGTCTTATCACTTCCATGGCTCAAAATTACATCACATTGTAGCTCTAAATCTCTCGGCAGTATTTCTACGAACTCAGTATCCACCCGGATATGTCGATCATCTCTCATGGAAATGACGAAACAGATTCACGTTTAAATTTGTTGTGTGCCAGAGCACAGCTTAAGTAGGATACGAGTTTAATAGAAAAATCAAATACAAGGTAGAATCACCTCCTCGCCTCTGTCTGACTACCAAAAAGATTTGGGCATATTATGATCAAAACAATAAAATTTGTCTATGGCCTATAAGCTTATTGCACCTTAGCTTCATGCTCAGTATCATAATAGGACACTGCCTCATAGCGAGACACACTGCAGGATTTGGCTTCTTTAGAAATGAAAAGAAATGCAGAAGTAGAATGGACGAGAAAGAAAATATGACTGCTCCGCAATTTCTCTGTTCGTACCCAGCTACATTTCTCATCAGAAATTTCCTCTCTTTTATAATTGGTTAACCAAGCAGAGGAATGAGGAGTTGCCTGTAGAACATCAACATATCACCTCGGCTTTCTGAGTGAGCCCGTTTCTTATTTGCATCGGCTGTGAATGGGGTTTGAAACTTGATGCATAGCTCTGTTTTCAGTACTGATCCGTCGGCTTGGTTGGTGCTTATTTTGTGGCAATCTGTGGCTAATCTCGTTTGACGTCTTGCTGGTTCTTGAAGATCTTCGATGAGCTGTCTTTGATAGTTGATCCAGTTTAATATTCCAAAAACTGCGTTCCATAATTCAGACTGTTTGGAATTATCTGGCAAAAAATAGTCTGAAGTCAAGATGAACCATTTTTGATCCTTGTGCAACTCCTGTTTCGATGCTTTTTTGGTTGTTGGCGACCGAACAAAGGGTTCGTTCGTTGAACTTTACTCAAGGTTGACTCAGGTTTCCTTAATAACCTTACGAGTTGTCAAAAAAACTGGGTTTTTAGTTTTCAAAAAGTCCTAAGCCAAAAAATCACTATAAGAAAAATACATGCCATTTGACAGCCCTGTTCATTAGTCAGTTTGACATACAGGGTCAGGTTATGATTTTTAGAAAACGCTTTGTGGCGATCACAGAGCAACCCTAGTGCTGCAAGGATCAAACCTCATGAATGAAAATGAGTTTTAAAAACTTTATGTAATTTTGGGAGTATTTAGTATTATGTATGAGCCACTTAATACCGTAACCGTTGAAGGTCCTTTCATAGCTATTTTGGAGCCTTGGGAGCAGTTTCAGCGTGGAATGGTTCTCTACAAGCCCTAAATTCACTTAAACCTACAGGATTTTTCTGGTAATATTCACCTACATATTTTGGCATTGGTTAGATCTGTGCGGTTTTCCAACTCTACTGGGAAAATTAGTTACCGATGCAGTTGTTGAATATTTTCATTATGAATAATATCTAATGGCATATCAGGTTCAAAAAAGTTGTGGACAACGCACAAGTAATGCTTCTACCCCAGAAATGGCAGCTCAAGACAATTATCTAGATAGAGTATATTATGCAAACTTTGTTTCGGTTTTATTGAGGCGGTTGGAGTATATAATCTGGTCCGAGTGGTTTCTTTGCTAAACTTCGAACTTCTGTTATTATCATTGCTAAGCGTCTGCTAAAATATTCCGTTTGAACAGTCATTTAAAAGTGATTCATTACTGCTGATAACAATATTCTGATGTTTTCTTTGCTCATCAAACCATTCTTATATAGCCGTTCTCACATCAGTCATCAGTTGTCATCACCCATCGTCATCAGCTATGAAGCTATCAGAAAACAACCCCATATCAATTTCGAAATTTTATCTGCTTAAGGCTTGTTATGTAAGCTAGGGTCACAACGTCCACCGAAAAGAGTTTTTCAAGATCAAATTGTAGAGGTGCCTAGTGCCTACCTTCTCACTTTGAAGGAAACCTGTAGAATGAACTTATCCTTTTGATTCCGATTCAACCACGTTCCATTTCATTTTTTCACTTTTAGTTCCTATGAACTCTCAAATGGATTCAATGATTCAGCAGATTTGTGCGACCAATACGTCTCTTATTTCCTAGTCTTTATTTTAGGAATCAGTCCCTAGAGAGATGGCATCGTCCTCATGGAAATCGAACCAATGTATGAATAAAAAAAATTTAAAAATTGCACTTGTTCTTGTTATGTGTGAGCCGCGCTACAACTATAGACACACGACTATGAACCTTTTCGTACTCCATGTATATATACGGTATTCCCATTCCCATCCATCCCGTCCCCGTTCATCGTTCCACTTCATTTGGCTGAATTAGGCACAATGACGATGACGACGATATGGCAGCAACAGCAGCATCTGAGTGGAGGACATTTTCTACATTTGAGAAAAATCCACATATGGCGTACAAGGACATATTCCTTGGCTTTTATTTATACGCTCCGCTCTGTGTATTTATTTCAAATAAGGGTGCACTGAACCGACACATCAAGAAACAGGGTGCTGACTTGGCTATAAGCGAGAAATGCATTTTCCATGTTAGACCAAGGCAAAGATGTACGTTTGTTCGTTTATTACTTTTTTTTTCTATTATTTTTTTTTCCGAAACCATCTTTGGAACAAATTTTCATTCGCTTTCTTTCATGTCGTTTGGTTGGGATTTTCTTTTTGAAGCGGGGATTTATTCGCTGTTTTTTTTTATTAGTCCGCTAAAAGGATATGAATGTTAGCACGAGAGCAAGCCGACGAAGAACAACCTCAGCAAGGAAAAAGGAGACGACGAATGCCTGTGGGATTCACTTGTTTTAGCGTGACTTGAACACTTTTTTCATTAAGGAAACGACAATGACCGCGCGACTTTTGTTGACATCCAGGGAAATGAGGTTACGTGAATAAACGAAGCAAAAGAAGGCCTCGGGATTTATGTACCTACATTGTTCTTGCAGATTTATTTTGTTTTATTTTCAAAGGAGGAGTCAAGCAGGACAAATTAAAAAATAAGAATGTATAAGTCGCTGACGATGAAATAAAAGTGTATTCTCAAAACTTTGCTGTTTATCTTGAGTTCTTTCAATTAGACGGACGTAAGAGGTCGGTGGTTTAGATAGAGACATGAGTGAATAAAAAGTCCTAATTTTACCTGTGTGGAAAGAAGTTGTTTAGGTTTTAATATATACAATACCCCTGTCATCATTATCATAATCATTATAATTACATAGTATAAAACGAAGTCACTCTCTACTGTCTGTATGTTTAGATCCTTAAAACAACTCAACGGATTTTAATGCTGTTCTCTTTTTATAGATAGAGTTATCCAAGTGAAAGGTTTAAATGTATATTTCATCATAATATTACCACGGGAATGGGAACGGTAATATATACAGAAACATACACGGGTATATAAATATGAAACAGCTTTAACGATTTCAAAATTCTTTCACCGGAATGCAATTCAAATGAATGCTCCAAAACTACTGAGCCGATAAGAATGAAATTTGCAACAAAAGTGTTCTAGAAGCCTTTGTCACTTATAGGCTATATTTGCTTTCCATATACCGTCCTGAACGGAAATGGAAGCAGAAACATAACCAAAAACTTGGAAATACTGGACCGTTTCCAAAAATTCTTTCACCGTTAGAGCCCTTCATTGCCCCCAGAATGGAAACTTGGAAACTATTTACTTAATTTACTCAATTCATCGTAAGTCCCCAGCTACGCTAGGCGGGCCAGAGGTAGTTCAATATAAAACAGACTCATTTTTCTATTTAAAAGAACATTTGACCATTTTCTTGGTTTTCAATTAACCATTTTCTTAAATCTTCGAAATTAAGAAGATTTTGAGAATATGTACTTAACAGAAGCCCAAGAGCCCCAATAGCAGATGCCCAAATAACTGCAGTGCAGTTCAAAAAGGCCCCAAAGAATGGAATTAAAGCCCATGGGATTTGTTGGCATTTTGAAGCGGCATTTATACGTGCCTGACGCACATTGCTTCTCAAAATAATTTTTCCTTGGTAGAAAGGCACGACAGCATATGGCTCCGCTTTTTGCATGTATTGATGTTAGGCTATGTGGAAGTGGCTGGCAGCCCATGAGTACTACCTACGTGCATGGCGTGACACACTTAGACCGCAAGGGTCCATTGTAATACCACAGAGATCAGCAAGTTGATCACCTACTAATCGCAAAAAACCTGATTTGAGATTATCGAATTGATCACCCATTTATCTTCCATTACGTGACTAGCCGCTAGTCGAATCACGCGGAACTTTTAATGTATTTTGAAAGACTTTTAGGGTCTATGTATCGCTAGTATCGTCGAAGAAGAATTCACCAAGGTGTGTTTTCCTCCTATGAAGCAGTGCAGGGCATGAGCAAAGAAGGTGTTGAACGGCTTCTTCCTCTTCTTCATCCATGCAGCTTCTGCAGAAATCATTGGAGTGCACACCAATTCTTTTGACCTGTCTTGCTATTAGACAGTGTCCCGTAAAAACACCTATGGAAACTTCGTTGATCGGGTTTCGTTTGAATCAAAAATTCTTAACGTGTTAGTAGTGCTAAAGGAAAAAGTGTATCAAGATACAAGCTGTCTAAAGCTAAAAAAACTCTTTTTGCGTTTTGAGTCTACACGTGGCCAAACTTCTTTGGTTGAAAGGCAATTGTTACTCTCAGTCCATCTAGTGTTTGTTATCCTTAAAGCGTCTTGTCTAAGTAGGAGTTTACATGTAGCCCATAGGTATACCCATATTTTTCCATTCTGAACGTAGGGAAATGGTCGTGCCCTTCTTGGCTAGCTCGTCAGCCATACAGTTTCCTGGTATGTCCCTGTGTCCTGCCACCCGTGAAAGGTGAATGTTGAACTGATTTGACATCTCCCTCAGAGACATTTTATAGTTTTGGACCGTGATGGATTTCGTAGAGACAGAGTCAAGAGATTTAAGGGCAGCTTGGCTGTCCGAGAAGATTCGAACATCCGTGGAGAATATGACATTTTCTTTGAGCCAAGACAGCACTTCCTTAATCGCCAAAATTTCCGCTTGATGGAACACACTACAATGATCGGGTAGGAGGAAGAAAAGACCGAGATTCAGTTAAATTCCACTTCCTATACCTTTGCTGGTTTTTGGACCATCGCATCGGTGTGGAAATGTATTGCTTAATTTTCAAACAGAGCACCCAAGCTTCTCTTGATGGCATGGTTATTTGGAAATTATTATCAAACACCAACTTTGGGGGCGGTGTAGTCGGATCGATTTTGTAGGAATCTAAAGTTATCTAGAATGGTAGTGTGACCGATTTGATAAAAATGTATTGTATTGAAGTGCCTTTCTATTTGAAGGTTAAAACATGTTGAGGTAACAAAAACCGAAGCTTTAGAATTTGGGCTCTTATTTCAACCATCCATGGATATAAATCCTTAGACCATAGCTCACTTCGTGTCATAGGTTGATGGGAACAAAGTCCACATTTTTAAAGTAAATAAATATTCTTTCTTAATGTATTTTTGGTTTTTAGTTTTGTTCTTAGCTACTTTATCCCAGTCCGTTCTCGTGAATCTAAACGTGAGTTAGAAGCGAAGCGAACAAAATTTGCTACAAGCATTACGGGCTTGATGTGGTTCAGCATAAAAAAATTGGCCGGACCACATAACATAACATATAATATAGATATTTCTTATAGGCGTGTGTTAGTACGACATAAATTCTTAATCAGAATATATGCTTATGTCTCGTATAGTTTCGTCCTTGTGCCACTTTATTCACATTCAAAATAAGTCAAAGTAAAAGGAGCTTTTTATAATTGTGGTTTTTAATCTCGTTATACTTTTTTCGAAGCTTGTCTTTTTCACAGCCGTTACTTGAATTTGGTTTTCCATTTTATAGCTGAGGAATTGAAATTGCGCGACCATTGGGCATCGCGTGCCGCCGGTAGATTACGGTCGGTAGATTACATAATTTTGAGTTTTGAGCCTGTGAGTTACCTCTAAGATCGTGCGATTTAACACCGCTGGACTGTTTTTTTTGGGGTTATATGAAGTTATATCTACGCACATAAGCCCGAAACAAATCAACGACTTTGATGAGACTTCTCGGAGAATATTCGGCCCAAGCACATAAAAAAGCAAACTGTAACAATAAAATTTCTTGACCTTTCTTAAAAGACTTGCACTTATGAACAGAGGCCGACAGTAAGTGGTAAGAAAGAGTATCTGCTGCCATCATTAATGATACACTTTTTCCTTTAGCACAACGAACACGTTAAGAATTTTTGATTCAAACGAAACCCGATCAACGAAGTTCCCTTCCACCATTTTCTTGTTATGCGCAAAAGAACATCACATTTAAGTTAAACCTCTGTCATGTGAAAGTCTACAAAATGTGTAATACACAAACGAACTAAAACTCATTACTTATGCATATCTCGTACTAGCTTCAAACATTCACTTAGCCCCTCTCCCCCACCATCAAAAAAAAGTAACAAAATTTCTCTAAGATAAGGCCAAAAGAAAAAAAAATGTCCTCATATACACTAATCCCAAATTCCTTTTGCAAATTCCAACAAACACACTGAACCAGGGTAGGAGTAAAGTTTCAATTGGAATGACGACAAAAAAAAAATGAAAGAAAATTCTTCACAAAATTCTCGTAAATTTCAAATGCGCAAAGTGTACTAAAAAGGATTCCCTTTCCCAATAATAAGTTTCATAGTTTCTATCTCTTGAAAACCTTTATATAGTCAGCCAACACATGGCATCAACTATCAAACACCCACACACTAACACATAATCCACATCTACACACGCCCGCCCGATACGGCCCCCAGGAACAAATTGAATTAGTGTAATCAAAAAGTCGGAAGTTTTCTACACAACTCTCATTAGTTCCGATTCCCGGATGAACGAATAGATGGATGCAATGGATTCAGTTCTTCTGCATCTCCATCGTCGTTGTCGTCGTATAGTGATGGTCAAGCGAAGTTGTTCAAACGAACGGACTATAACGACGACTACGACCGACGATGTCGACGTTAGAACGTGTTCCACCCGGTTCATTCTCATAAAAGTTTTTCTTTCCCAATTGGGAATCGTAAGTTTCCTTTCTGATCTAGAGGCCCTGGCCCTTGTTGTCTGCCTTCGTCATCACATGCAGATGGACCATATAGACCCTGATGCCATTCATAAGAAGTTACAGCAGGATTATCTCCAGGACTTTAAAACTTAACTTATCCCGGATATATTATCAAATTTAATTTTTTTTATTTTCTCTTTGCTTTTTTCCTGTGTGTCCTTTACACAAACTTATTCTGACAATCTCGCATATGGTAACAAGGCAACTTACTCTGGTCTGGTCGGCCCCCAGATCGGGGCTGTGTGAGTGAGTGTGTGTGTGTAATGAAGGATAATGCAAAAGTTGAGTACACACAGGTTTGAACATCAATTATGGGGGGAAATAAATTGATGATAATCGAGGGCAATCCTCATATGAAAGATAGACTCTGTGTGTGTGCAAAAGTGTAACCATCTCTATACCAAACAATATATCTGTCAAATAGTGAGTTACTGAGATGAAATATTGCTAGTGTCCTTTTGTCGAGGAATTTATGATGCTTTGAAGCCAGCAATATTGTTGCAAGGGTAAGCATTTTCTTTGTGCGGCAAGACTAACAATAGCTTGAGCTTTATTATGCGCCTTAAATAACAACCGTCTGCGTATAGAGTCGAGGCAAAGATACATATACCTCAGAGTCAGAACGAGGAGGAGAATAATTGCGCCAGGACACCCTTCTGCTGAGTCTGAGGACAATAAATGAATTTCAATTCATTAAATGTTCATTTATTCGCTTCAATTTTAGTCCTAGTGTCTTCAACGGACACAGAGGGGTCGGTTGGAAGACACAATCAATATGCGCAATTTTAGTTAAACAAAAAGTCGACACACTTCAGTAGAAAAAGAGGAATGCAACTTAAATGAGGATTTGGAAATGTTTACTTGGCTCATGTCCATTTTGTTGACACTAAAGGAAGTATTTGAACTAAGAACTCTAAGTGCTCCATCTTCGCAACCTCTTCGACCTACCGGGAAACTCAATAAAGCATCAGAAATATGGCTTAGAAAGTAGGCAACTATGTCTGACTAGTCTTTATTATAAATTAAGTTCGTCTCATTTATGAAAACACCTGACATCTTCTTGCTATTTCCAAGGACTGTTGAAAAGGAGCAACTATGGCCTGCAGTTTGCAGCAACTCTAAGTCTATCTTTCTGTTTTACCATCGCTTTTGGAACTTCAAATCTTTCCTGTTCAATGATGCAAAACACCTAACCTAAATTACCACATGCGGCTCAATGTTTCCTACGACCCCACTGTGCAGCGTCCTTATCTTCATAAACTTTTTTCTTGTCCTATTTAAGGTCTTTGAACAAGGAAGGACATTCTATTCACAGCACTCATTTGCCTGGCAATGGATTTCCATTAAAATTACTTTTCATATCTATCGTAACCGTATTAGTTAGCTCTCTACTCAATTTGTATAGGTCTATAGTAGCAGCACACAAAGGCAGATCTGAGTAGGCTGGTTGAGAGACTTGCACACTATCGTTGCAACACACAGAAAGTAGCTTCTGCAGATTCATAAATCCAATCACGCTGTGATTTGCTCATACTGTTCAGTAATTATATCTCAGAAAATACTTAAAGCAACCCACCCCATCTCCGCTCCGGCTGCCAACCTGCCAACAACAGAATGAAGTATGTACGTCTGTAACATATGAGGGTGCCCCATAGTCTCCTTTGCTTGACCTGCTTTTGTCCGCCCTCCTTCTCCATGGCTCTTGCAGACTTTTTATGAGGCGAGTAAAATTAATGCTAACCTCGGCACAAAACAACAAAACAGAAAAAAAGATGTCCTTTAACTGTTCTTTGGCTCATGTTGCCTTGCTCGTTCCGTTGCTATGTCTGTTGGGTGTTAAATCTATGGATCCTGTTTATTTGAATTCCATTTTCGGACGAAGGATAATGAGCGCACAATAAACTCTGAGCGAGCAGCTGCAATAGGCTTTTATGTGCGGTGCGGTACCTACACTTTCGCAAAAGTTCCATTTTGTTTAACGTTGGTTCAAAACGTTTTCGCAGGACATTAAATGAAACGCAGCGCCAATAGAAGGTTATAGTGCTTGCTTGTACCTTCCTCTATAAGTCTATCTCTATATCTACTACTGCGAACTAAGTCTACAGCAACAGGAGTAGATTTTGGGGAGAGCAAATAGCTGCCAGAAGAGCAATTATCATTAACAACAGCAGTTACAATATTTTCGCCTTGAACACACACGTATCTATGCCACTTGCCACTTGCCACTTGCTCCTTACTCCTAACTCGTGATGTATAAACAGGATACAGGGGGTATAGGCTGAGGGTGAAACAAACTGCTCCCTGAGATAACAACGAAGAAACTGTTGTGATTTTGTGCACATTACGACTGGCCATTAGCTTTCAAGGATATATAAACGAGGCTCTGACTATCCAAAAGAGACATAGACAAGAAGAGGAGATTCGGGTGGTGGGTATGGAATTAGGGTCGGCGAAGGATCAGAGCTGGTAATACACATGTTTATTGGCGATGAGGCAATTTCGCTGAATGTTTGGATACTAAGGCGTGGATGTACGTGAATTTATCGTTCGAAGGTCTCTCAGAAGGTATCTTGTTCCAGGCTCAAGTGGTTTTAATTCGTTTCCTTTTTACAAGCAAAATATTGTTAAACCTCTCCTACACAACAACAAGCAAACAAAGTTCAAAGGATAAGATTAAAAATTCTTTCGCGTACTGGGTTTCATCATCATCAACAATGTGCACAAGTATTTGAAAAGCCTTAATTAAATTAGAAAATTATCCTTTTTTCGACACTTTGATCCTAAAGTCCTTTGCTCCTATTCACTCTTTCGGTTTAACACTTTGCTTTTGTAGCGCAAACTTCAAAAGGACTCTGCAAGAGCAATCGAATCTTTTTTTCCCGGCCGGGACGTACTTTTTAAAAGAATTGTTATCATATCCTGAGTGGTAATTGGC
Source organism: Melanostoma scalare (assembly GCA_949752695.1). Taxonomy (NCBI): domain Eukaryota; kingdom Metazoa; phylum Arthropoda; class Insecta; order Diptera; family Syrphidae; genus Melanostoma; species Melanostoma scalare. The sequence goes on from OX456985.1 coordinate 4,403,106, forward strand.
GAAAGGCGTTCCCTAACCTTTTTCCCGCTTCAATGCGTTTGAAGAAGTCCAAAGGTGGGTGGAAGTGTCTGGTGGTCAGCGATGATGAAAGCAACCGAAAACCGAAAGACCAAACGAAAATCTTATTAGCCTTGAAAATTAGACGAAAGCCTTTTTGTCCTTTAGACCCCCGGTTTGCCGTCAAATGAGTGGAAGAATGTTTTCTTTTGACAGAGATGTGTATGCGGTGCTGCGGTCTTATACATTTACAAATATATATTTTTTCTCTTCTACACAATAAATCTGACGGTGAACAACTATTGACCGAAAAAGAAAAATCAAAGGGGCAAATTGGATTTAAGAAAATAAAAAAAAAAAATGGAGAAGAAATTGTTGGAGGGGTGGTCGGTGGTCGATACACAAGAATCCCTTTTTGATTTTTGCTTGCTCAGACGTTTGAACAACGACAGTTTCACAGAGTTTGGTACCAAATTGAGGGATTTTAGGACAAACCAAGCAGCAGCAGCAGCAGCAGGAGCAAAGGAACACAATTGGATGTATGCTTCGTAAATTTTCATCCTCGTTGATTGGTGAAAGTGAGTTCATCGAATTGGATAAAGGCAACGAACCGAAAGTCGTCATGGCAGTGCGATTTTAACTAGAATGTGTCAATTGAATGCTGCTGTTGAAAGTCACAAGGAATTCCATTGTTGCTCTTGAAGGATATTTTTATTAATTTTATTTTTGACTGGACATTTTGGTCTTGGTATTGTGGAAGTCTTTATGAAAACGAGTATTTCTGAAAAGGGCAATTTTCGAACAAGACAAAGATTGCCAATGCCATTTCCAATTTCTGTAATGGCTCAATGGTATTGAACCATTATAATAAAGCAGTATAGGTATATACCGACAATTCTCTTTTGTTAAATGTGTGCGTTCAGTTTGATAGGAATTTCTGTGTTTGTGAAGTTATCGAGGTTGTGTTTGGGAAACGACAACAAAAGCTCCTAAAAGTCAAGAGTCTCTTTAACATTTTTAACTGTCCACACGACCGACGTAATGTTCACGACCTTATATCGTTTGTAGCTGGGCAAATTTAGTGAGGCACGACCCAATATATGAAAAATCAATGAGATGAAACGAACAATGCAGTGTCATTTCCATACAATTTCAATATATTCATCAGAGAGTTTTGCTTATCCATGAATAATATGACGACATGAACTTGCAATCCTGGTGGAACTGGCCCTCAACCAATATTTTTTCGGCAACCATTTGGGATACTTTCCCATCACTTCATTGCGTTTCCCAAGTAAAGCTTCCTTCTTGCCGCGATTTGCCTCCAGGGTGCCTTCGATCAAAAGTCGAGCCGGAGCATTGTCCCCAATAAGCAGTTTGCAGAGCTGGTATTTCCAGATCCTCAGTATAGCAGGAGTATATTGCTATGTTTTACTGGCTAGAGTTTTAGGTCTGTCACCCTCGTACGACCTTTAAGCTTGAAGCAATCTTTTGAGTCAAGCGAGACCTTCTTATGCTTTTCATCGGTGAAGGAATTTGCTATTTCTTGCTGTTGTACCTTTATAAAGCTGTATCGCCTCACGGTAATCGTTCGGCTTGGACGAAAAGAGAATATCTTCATTCGCACATGGAAAACAATAATGCGGTGAATGCTGTGCCCTCGGAAAGTTTGGACACTGTGAACATTAGAGAGTCTTATGCAATTTGCAATCTTAACAAGCTCAATCTGGGGAAGGGGCGTGGATGCACAGGTACCAGACTTAAGCCAAATACGTTTAAATGCTTGATGAAAGAGAAGTGTTCCTTGGTAACGCCAAAAATTATTTCACAACCTGTTCTGCCACTGGATAGTTAGTTGCAGTTTTTTATTATTTTTAGGCAGCATATGATAAGTATGTCTGCATCCAATGGAGGCATGCCATCTACGCTTGTCCTCTTGACAAATTCAATTGTTATGATAAAAGTCCTAACTCATGGAATAGCTTTGCAAGTTCAAGGGCGATTTCATTTCAAGTTGTTTCGTGATGGCGTGAACCCAAACAGAAAATAAATCTTTAGAGGGCTTAGGTATTCCTGGTAAGAGGGTTGAGAAGAGCCCTAAACAAAGCTTGGCTGTCGCAGTAGGCACATTAACTTCCTCCCATCTAGGATCTAGCCAACCGTCAAAAGCAAAGCTTAGCCATTTTATTAAAAAGTCATAAAGATATGGAGGATCTAGAGATCCCTTGAGCTCAACTTCAAAAATTGGCGTTTCCTCCAGCTACGACAGTGGGCTCATCAGTTAGATGTCGGATTGTAGCGACACTTATAAAATGCACAACATTAACATTTAACCTAGCGATTTGGATAGCATGTCTCTCCGATTGGAGGGCGGACGCGTATGTTCCACACAAAGTCTGCAATCGTATACCATCCCTCTTCAAAAAGGCAGTAGAGCCAGATTCATCATCGGTTCTGAAACCATACGTGAAAATCCAATAACAATCCATTCCCGGTTTAGATTCTATAGTGAACCAGGCCCGAAACAAAGAAAAATTGACCGCGTATTGTTGACGCAGAGTGAACTGCAGCTTAGTTGAACCAACAACCAGCGCGAATTGCGTCAATGGCTAGCTACTAAACGGGAAATGTTCTAATGGCTTAGGTATCAAGGGATTTAGCAGTGCATCAATAGCAGCACCCGGAGTGCTGGGGAAGAGCTTCTTCCACCAAATAACTAACGCATAAAAGATGGTTGGCCTTATCCTCATCAAGTAGATCCACAAGATCCTTTTCGTAGACTATGACCCTGGCATTTGTCAGGTGTCACTGACAGTGCTTTATTCGCTTCCGATTCGACATGTTTGAACTAAAGAAGCTTGATATTTACAAGAACCCAATGATGTTTGACTGTGGTACCCGTGGTGTGATGGATAGCATGTCCGCCTGTTAATCCAGAGGTTCGAGTTCGAATCCCAACATAGGCAAAAATGTTTTTTCTACGGGTATCGCCTTTCGCGAGGAATTGGCAAGTCCTCCGTTAGTATTCATTGCCATGAAAAGCGCTCTCTTGATTAGCCGTTCGGTACCGGCAGAAAATTGTAGGTCCCTTCCATTTTCTCACAGGGGATGGTTGTGAGAAATGCGCTAGGCCCAGGGGCTCCTCGCTCTGTAGCGCCACCCCATTTATTAATTTATTAATGATGTTTGACTTATCTTGAGAAGGAAATGTTTACGCAAGTCGGGTATGACCAGTCAATTTTCTGCGTTCGTGAAGCGAACAACTTTAGCTTGAAGACTGACAAAGCAAAACTAGTACTCTGGAACACAAAGTTTGGATGTTGGATCAGAGAACACGGCGGCGGGCGTCGCCTTCGACCAAAGGAATATGCTTCAGTGTGAACGATTTCAAGTAGAGCGTCGATAAAAATATACACCACAGAAGAGGATATTCACGCCACCCTTATTTTGCTCATAATAAGTCAGTTTGGTGATGCTCTTGTCATTTCTAAGTCCATGTTACAATTTAGTAATTTTCCTTTGTTTGAAATTGTAAAACGTACACAACTTCAAATTTTTTGAAATCCTTCTGTGCCTTTCCTACGATGACGCCAACGCGTGCCGACCTCACTCGTTCGGAAAATGTATAAGAACTAATAGACAGTACAACATTCATATTCTGGTGTGTTTTTGTTACAACTCACCAATCCAATTTATCAGGCTAGCAATGGACTTCGACATTGAAAACAAAAACAAGTCATTACTGAGCTAAAGGGCTCCATCTTATATTATGGCTGTTGTACACCATAACCCGGTGACAGAGAGCTCGTCCTTGTCCTTCTCTCATTATAAAGCAGATATTATCATTGGGGCAATACCTAGAGTTACGAGGAAGCTAGTCTTATTCATACTTTGCATAAATCGCTTCCTACTAAAAAGTCCAACGCTTAATTTCATTTCGCTTGACTAAATTTCCATACCCGCGGTAAGGGGTTTCATTTTTACAGAGAGACTGGAACCTTAGCTAGGGTTTCCAATCGTAACTAACGCATAAAAGATGGTTGGCCTTATCCTCATCAAGTAGATCCACAAGATCCTTTTCGTAGACTATGACCCTGGCATTTGTCAGGTGTCACTGACAGTGCTTTATTCGCTTCCGATTCGACATGTTTGAACTAAAGAAGCTTGATATTTACAAGAACCCAATGATGTTTGACTGTGGTACCCGTGGTGTGATGGATAGCATGTCCGCCTGTTAATCCAGAGGTTCGAGTTCGAATCCCAACATAGGCAAAAATGTTTTTTCTACGGGTATCGCCTTTCGCGAGGAATTGGCAAGTCCTCCGTTAGTATTCATTGCCATGAAAAGCGCTCTCTTGATTAGCCGTTCGGTACCGGCAGAAAATTGTAGGTCCCTTCCATTTTCTCACAGGGGATGGTTGTGAGAAATGCGCTAGGCCCAGGGGCTCCTCGCTCTGTAGCGCCACCCCATTTATTAATTTATTAATGATGTTTGACTTATCTTGAGAAGGAAATGTTTACGCAAGTCGGGTATGACCAGTCAATTTTCTGCGTTCGTGAAGCGAACAACTTTAGCTTGAAGACTGACAAAGCAAAACTAGTACTCTGGAACACAAAGTTTGGATGTTGGATCAGAGAACACGGCGGCGGGCGTCGCCTTCGACCAAAGGAATATGCTTCAGTGTGAACGATTTCAAGTAGAGCGTCGATAAAAATATACACCACAGAAGAGGATATTCACGCCACCCTTATTTTTGTCATAATAAGTCAGTTTGGTGATGCTCTTGTCATTTCTAAGTCCATGTTACAATTTAGTAATTTTCCTTTGTTTGAAATTGTAAAACGTACACAACTTCAAATTTTTTGAAATCCTTCTGTGCCTTTCCTACGATGACGCCAACGCGTGCCGACCTCACTCGTTCGGAAAATGTATAAGAACTAATAGACAGTACAACATTCATATTCTGGTGTGTTTTTGTTACAACTCACCAATCCAATTTATCAGGCTAGCAATGGACTTCGACATTGAAAACAAAAACAAGTCATTACTGAGCTAAAGGGCTCCATCTTATATTATGGCTGTTGTACACCATAACCCGGTGACAGAGAGCTCGTCCTTGTCCTTCTCTCATTATAAAGCAGATATTATCATTGGGGCAATACCTAGAGTTACGAGGAAGCTAGTCTTATTCATACTTTGCATAAATCGCTTCCTACTAAAAAGTCCAACGCTTAATTTCATTTCGCTTGACTAAATTTCCATACCCGCGGTAAGGGGTTTCATTTTTACAGAGAGACTGGAACCTTAGCTAGGGTTTCCAATCGTAACTAACGCATAAAAGATGGTTGGCCTTATCCTCATCAAGTAGATCCACAAGATCCTTTTCGTAGACTATGACCCTGGCATTTGTCAGGTGTCACTGACAGTGCTTTATTCGCTTCCGATTCGACATGTTTGAACTAAAGAAGCTTGATATTTACAAGAACCCAATGATGTTTGACTGTGGTACCCGTGGTGTGATGGATAGCATGTCCGCCTGTTAATCCAGAGGTTCGAGTTCGAATCCCAACATAGGCAAAAATGTTTTTTCTACGGGTATCGCCTTTCGCGAGGAATTGGCAAGTCCTCCGTTAGTATTCATTGCCATGAAAAGCGCTCTCTTGATTAGCCGTTCGGTACCGGCAGAAAATTGTAGGTCCCTTCCATTTTCTCACAGGGGATGGTTGTGAGAAATGCGCTAGGCCCAGGGGCTCCTCGCTCTGTAGCGCCACCCCATTTATTAATTTATTAATGATGTTTGACTTATCTTGAGAAGGAAATGTTTACGCAAGTCGGGTATGACCAGTCAATTTTCTGCGTTCGTGAAGCGAACAACTTTAGCTTGAAGACTGACAAAGCAAAACTAGTACTCTGGAACACAAAGTTTGGATGTTGGATCAGAGAACACGGCGGCGGGCGTCGCCTTCGACCAAAGGAATATGCTTCAGTGTGAACGATTTCAAGTAGAGCGTCGATAAAAATATACACCACAGAAGAGGATATTCACGCCACCCTTATTTTTGTCATAATAAGTCAGTTTGGTGATGCTCTTGTCATTTCTAAGTCCATGTTACAATTTAGTAATTTTCCTTTGTTTGAAATTGTAAAACGTACACAACTTCAAATTTTTTGAAATCCTTCTGTGCCTTTCCTACGATGACGCCAACGCGTGCCGACCTCACTCGTTCGGAAAATGTATAAGAACTAATAGACAGTACAACATTCATATTCTGGTGTGTTTTTGTTACAACTCACCAATCCAATTTATCAGGCTAGCAATGGACTTCGACATTGAAAACAAAAACAAGTCATTACTGAGCTAAAGGGCTCCATCTTATATTATGGCTGTTGTACACCATAACCCGGTGACAGAGAGCTCGTCCTTGTCCTTCTCTCATTATAAAGCAGATATTATCATTGGGGCAATACCTAGAGTTACGAGGAAGCTAGTCTTATTCATACTTTGCATAAATCGCTTCCTACTAAAAAGTCCAACGCTTAATTTCATTTCGCTTGACTAAATTTCCATACCCGCGGTAAGGGGTTTCATTTTTACAGAGAGACTGGAACCTTAGCTAGGGTTTCCAATCGTTTGTTTCAGCGCATTACAGATTTGTTATAAATATTAAACTTGAAACTTTAAAGAATTTAAAACGAATTATGTATGTTTTGAAAATAAAATTTTAAAGGAAATTAACTTAAAAAGAGGGCAGTAGTTAAAAATTACATGACTTTTTTCAGAAACCCGTAAAATAAGTCACTTTTTTTAACAAAAATTTAAAGCTCCTCTCGGCTAATACAGTTTTTGTCATACACGGACGAAGGCAAGTCCTTAATCCAAATTTAACTTTCATTTGAAGAAGATAACGACCTTTCCCGCGTACCATTTCTATCCAAAAAGTCCACCACATTAAGCTTATGCCATCGAATACATTTCTTCTTTTGCCAAAAACTTTCCCAAATTGCTGTTCTAAATGTTTTCGTTTGAATTATCCTTCTTTGTCGTATGAAAACACAAACTTTGCTCCTTACGTTTTCAGAAAAAGAAAAAAAAAATAAACAAGAAAAAATAAGTTGCATCTGCTCTTCCGCCATCCAAGATCCAAGACGATGGTTATCTCTGTTGTTGCTTGTCTTTGCCGGACATTAAGGCACAAGAAAGGGACCAAATGAAAACATTAATTAGTCACGTTCTGTTGGAAGAAGAAATGTTTCTTAGTTTTTATATTTTGTCCTCCCCCTCCTTTGGTTATGTTTTATTTTACTTGTTTCGCCCAAGCAATCTTTTAATGGCATCATTGTGTTGGCGGTTAGCTCGGAAAAATCTGTGCAAGAATAAAGGATAATAATCTGTGAGTGCTGGGCTCTCTAAATAAAGACCGAAGAGAAACTTTCTCCATTTGAGTCGTTGTATTTCTTGGTTCTCGCCAGAACCAAATACAATGTCCTTTCCTCTCTTTGACTTTACTTCTTGTGACTTTTGTTTTTGAATTGGAACTAATGATGCAGCTAATTGTTATGCCAACTCTCGCTGAAAGGACCAAACCCAAGGAAAAGAAACAAGGGCAAGGACCAAATTATTCTAAATGCATGTTAGTGTTTCTGATGCTGCTTTTGCCATGTTGAAGTTGATGTCCTTAATGACGATGTGAAGCGTGTAATTAGCCATTTTTCGGACAGCATAGCCAGTGGCAGTAGCAAACTAAGAATTTCCTTATAGGGGTGAGGCTCTTTTGTCTTTGAGGGAACCTCCGACTGAGTGTCGACAAAGGCGTTACTCGGTGAATGTCTTAGAGAAGTGTCCCAACAACCTAATGATTAGATGCCTTTTAATTGGCGTAGCTTGTGTATTAACGAACGAAACTTTCAAAGAGTAGTCTATACAACAAAATTGGCTTTTATCGCTGCGACAGCGAAATAAATTATGTACCTACTTGGCTAGCGTTAGCCCATCAGCCATAAAGGATAATTGGATTGAGAATGGAACAAAATAACGATAATACTTTGTGTGTCCAATTTGGTTAAAAGAATAAAACACAAACTCTGAGATTTACCAGAGCGCAGTAAATACAAACGACCTCTAATCCTTACCACGTATTCATGTGCGTATCCTCCGCAGTCAGTGCTCAGAGGGCGGACGGCCTGATGGAAAGTAAAATTTATCACACAATGGAAAGCCTTTACCACACATTACAGCAAAATGGATTGTCCTTCTGCTTTTGTATGGTTAATTTGTGACGTTGATGTCAGTCCGATACACACACAAAGGATTAGATGTGACGTTGGAAGGACATGTAAATTATTATTGAGAGTGTTTCCGTTTCGTTTTCTGTGTGTTTTTTTTTTTGTTATTGTTGTTACTTTTTTATCTGCAGCAGCGTCAACTTGGGGGGATGTTCTTTGATTCGATTTTATCCCTTTTTGGAGAAGTCATTCGATGGGGGAGCAACACTACTTGACATGGCAGTGATCCCAAAGGGGGTGGCAACAAGGTCCTTGATCCCGATTGTATAGTGTCAAGGGGAATAACATCTCGGTTTGGGGCCAGTGTGATTCCCAATTAAAATTGACGTAGCTGTCTTTTGGATGATTTGACAACGGGACTCGGGACACGTCGTCCTTTTTGGTTTGTTCACAGTTTTTTCTTATTCCTTTCGCCTATACTTCGGTAAAATAGAATATATCTTTGTTGACCAAAGCAATTACTTCTGGGGATTGAATGAACAAGATGAGGGTAAATTTTGCTTAGGGAGAGGTAAGGCAATAGTATGGAAATTTATTTGATTTTGTTTGCGGTTGACGTAGGTTTCCTCTAGCGTGAAGAAACTTTCCATGATTAATTGGAAGGGGTATTCTCGAAGACTCAACACAACAAATCAATGTGAAGAGTGACAGCACTGGGTTGGGTTAGAGGGAACTGATGATGTTTCTAGACGAATTATTATGTCATGATGACAATGATGGGATTCTTTTTTCTTCTTGGAGGAAGAAACGAAATGCTTAATTAGTCAATATGCTGGATGGCATAAACGAATTTGATCTCTCTTTCTCTCTCAACTCCTAGCTATACAAAGAGGTTTTCGTCCAGACTCTTGGCAGCTTTCTAAAGATTTACGGTCACCCTGACAGGAAAAGTTCCTCACTCTATTGTGTTCCTTCAAACTTTTGGTAGGTACGTGTATTTGTTATAATGTAGCATGGGGAGTGCAATTTCCTATTCCCAGAAACACCTCCCAGCACAATGGACACTATAGACTCATCAACTTCGTTAATTAGTTCAATAAAAATGTTGAATAGACCAAGACTCGTTTCGTGTGATGATTATCAGCTCAGTCTGCTAGAATGTATCCCGAAACGGCCCTTTATAAGTTTTCAAACTCCAATTCGGACACAGTAGTATTGGAACAATAAAAATGTCGGAGCGACTTTTATAGCCAGCAACAAAAAACATTTTTTTGGTAAACAAACCATTTAGGGAGCCACTATAGCATTGACGACTTCTATACTTACTAACGACGACTACCCGCCGAAAGGTGTTTTCATTCCAATCTAGTGTCTGAGTTCGTTGTTAGTATAAAAAAGGTATCAAACTATAAAAACTGTAAATTCCGTCTGTCCTGCTTTGTTTTGCTTTCAAAAGTCATAAAAATCCTTGTCGTTAGCGAATGAGATAAAAACGAAAGAGACCCTCGAATTAGTCTGATTATACTCGGAAGGGGGTGTTGTGTGGGCGCTTGAGTTGCAGTATGTATTATAGACTATTGGCATTCCCCCATACAATTCGGGTATGACTTAATTCTATTCAATTTTATTTCTAGTTCTTTTTATGATTCTATGTTTTGATGTTTTTATGTTTTTATGTGCCTTGTCGTTAAACAATCAACGGTTATTGTAGTGGCGTCTTGAGTGAGTTTTGGAGAACAGAAAAAAAAACATGCTACAATTAGGGATCAATGGCACTATGGTGAACTACGAAACTTACAAAAAAACATCTGGCTGTGTTGTTTTAGTCGCCTCCCCCACCACCTTTCCATACCCAATCTTTTCGTCCCAAAGACATAACAATTACGAACACATTGCTTGTTTGGCAATTAAATTAAATTTCTGTTGTCCTTAAAGGGATTTCTCATTTGTTTGGATGGACAGAGCTGGTATAGTTGTAGTGCCGTGCCGTGGCGGCGGGAACAACTGAAGAAGAAAAAAACTGTCTGTAATAAAAGATAATGAACATGCAACAGCGGATTGTCCTGAACGACTTAAGAATGACAAAGCATTGAAACGATTGTTGAGTAATTGAAAAATTTTTTATCTGACGGGGCCGAAGTGCCAGTGTCCTTGAAGTCTTAGTTTTTTAGATGAAAGACCAAGAACGCTATTTCAGTAAGTGTACGTGATATTCATGGGCGGTCAATATGATTAAAGACGTGAGGCGGGATATTCTAAAAAATTTACGTTTTAAAGGAACTCTTTACTTTTCAATCTGAGGTGGCTAAAGTACCTAATGAGTGAATTATTTATTAGATCAAAACTAGATACTCTGAAATCTAAATAATATACAAAAACAAAAATGAAGGATAAATACGAACTCTTACTTGTCTTTCCCACAAAAATATGCCACTTTTAGATTGAAGTATTATGCAATAAAAGTACAGGGTGCGCCAGAGAAACTTACTTATTTGAAAAAATTCCCGCGCGGTGAGTTGGGCGGGTAGAGGGTCAAGAGGGGGCGCATCTGGAGGGGAAAGTTCCCAAGTTTGTTTCTCCTTCCAGTCAGTTGCCATCATGCTCTGGTCTAGAGAGCAGCGGACCTTCGCAGTTGAGAGCTTCTTTTCTAACGGTCGCTCACTTGTTGCTACGCAACGTGCCTTCCGCTCTCGCTTTGAAATTCCTCCTCACAGACTCGTTCCTGGCGTGGTGTAAATCCGCGTGAGCTTCACCAGAAGCCACTTAATTGTGAGCGAGTTACTGTCTGGTGTGCGATGTCGGTAATGGGAAATTGGGAATAATTGGTCCTTATTTCTTTGAAGAAAACGAACGCGCAGTTACCGTGAATGGAGCTCGTTACAGGAACATGATCGAGGAATTTTTTCTTATCCGATGTCATTTTTAAGACTGCATAAAAAAAAATTGGGATATTGTATTCTCAAATAAAAAAAATTTAAAACAATAACTGAAGTACTTTTTTTTTATTGACCTTTCAAATAAGTAAGTTTCTCTGGCGCACCCTGTATTTTCCTGATAAGAAGCGATATACGCAATATACGCAGTTTTGGATCTTACAAGGAGTTAAAGCCTCAAACTCCTGTGCTGTTTGTGCCTTAGCCTTAAGATATATCACTACTACGACTTTTGTTAAGTGAAAAGTAAAGTAAGGCGTTTACACCGTCAGCTTTCAGATTTGTGATTTTGTGTGTTGATTAATTTATTAATTTATGTAAAAATTATTTGAGGTATATGTACTTTGAAAAACATACCGGTAAATGGTAAAATGGTGTACCTCAGGGTTCTTCTATGGGTCCAATTCTATTTCAGATATAAAAAGAAAGGGAAATGCATGCTTAAACAATCATTATTTAAGTTTTATGCAGTATTCAAAATTCAATAAAAATATTTTTGTGGAATTTTCCAGACCAGTCGAGAAGCAATTTGAATAGCTATGAAATTGACAGTTTCGTTAAATCTTTCACAGAAGCAGAAAATGAAGTGCTAAGTGAAAATAAAAGCAAGAAAAACCAAAGAAAACTGCAAAAGAAAAATTGTGTATTGATTGAAGCCGTTTTGAAAATAAATCAAATAAATTGCATCGAAGCCAGTTGACTGAAAAATTGCAAGTCCCTTACGTTACTTCGAAAACACGAACAGGTTTTTGATAGACTGTATATGAGAAAGCTGCCATATCTTGGTCGTATGTGTACGCAAAATAAATAAAGCAACCTTATAGCATCAACCCAAGTAGTTGTTAGTATGTTTCACAAAATTTTGTCATTTCGGTTTTCTATTCGTTGGTTTTAAGCTAAAAATGATTTTTCAATACAAAAATGTACTGCTGAAATGTAAATGAGGTCAGTTTAATTGGGAAATGGAAAACAAAAACTTCGTTGCGTCGTCAGAGTAATAACTTTATGATATTTCAATTTTTTGCTTTTTTTTAAATAAATTTCCCTACCTTTGCAGGGGTTGGTGGCACGCATTTTGCTTAAAATGGCGATATGACGAGTTGGCATCAATGGCACTTTAAAATTCTTATTTGCGGAAAAGCTTAAAAAAGTAAAGTGGACAAAGCACTCAAATCTTAACAGTCAAATTTCAGCTTCTATTGAACTCGTGAGTTGCTACAGAACCCAAAACTGTAGAAAATAAGTACTACATGAATAAAATTAAGAGAAATTAAAAATTAAAATAAAAAGAAAAGTCGCAACGCTATAGAACAAATGAATAAATTGTGTGGGTCGTGTTAGTTTGCTAAACACCATTTTTTGGAAAAATGTCGTGTGAGCTCGTGTTGGTTCGTTTATCGCTGTTATTTCAGATGAGAAAAATTTTTTGTTAAATAAATAAATAAATACATGTAGGAATTGGGTTTTAGTCTCTCGACAACTCCGACAAGACGTACGCAACAAAACAACATGACGATAACGAACGAGACAAGACAAGAGGTACACACGAACAAGACACATAAGAATGAGTTAATTGAAAAGTAGTGAAACGAAATAATTCTTCTTCCCATCTCGTTATAAAGTGTAAAGAATATGTGACTTAATTTGTTTAATTATTATATTATAAATGAAAAGATTAGTAAAGTTTTTAACAGTTAAAACACTTATTTTATTTCCTCAGATGTACATTTCAGAAGCAATGCTTCCATCGTCAGTGAGATTTATAAAATTAAATTAAATTAAATTATTTGTCGAAAAACTAATAATAAATTATATTATAAGACTAAATAAAGAAACAATAAGATCCGTGGAAGCCTTCATGTTAAAAGTACCATCTTGGACAAAATTCAGCACGACCGGCTCAGTTGGTATTGTCATGTTCAAAGGAGAGATCCGCAGAACCCCGTCCAAAAGGCAATATCGTACAACGTTTCAACAAATTCGCGACGAAAAAGAAAAGGCAGGCCAAAACACTCCTGGTACAAGCAAATGCAAAAACAGCAGCATTTGGTTGGCCTCAGACATGGAACAATCCAAAACCGGGAGGCTTGCCGACGCTTTCTGAGGTCAACGCGGCGTACCCCACAGGCGGATCACTAGTGTGAAGCAGAAAAGTGGGAGAGTTGTGACCGCTTCAAGATCACTACTCGTAACGCCGGAAATGAAAAGAAGAAGAAGAAGAAATAAAGAAACACTAAGTTCGGAAAAAGTGTCAGTTGTTATTATTAAACTATTGTGGGTTAGAAATCCCACATAAATAGGGTGGCGTAACAGAGCGAGGAGTCCCAGACCCTAGCTAGCTCATTTCCCATAACCATGCCTTGTGAGGGAATAAAGCGGACCTGCAGTTTTATGCTGATTCTGAATAGCTAATCGAGATTGCGCTTTTCGTGGCAATGAACTTACACCATCGGTGGACTTGCCGATTCCTAGTGGAAGGCGATACTTGTGCTTAATAAGAAGCATTTTTGCCTCTGTTGGGATTCGAACAACAAAACTTGGAGTTCACCGCAGGCATGCTAGCCATCACGCCACACGTGGTCAATCTTTAATGAGCTCATTGCAGTCGTTTCAGTTGAAAGTTTCCTGGTGTTCCCAGCGTTCGCGCGAATTTGAAGATGTCAATAGTTTTCTCATTGAAATCCAAAGTTGAAATTACTTTATTATATTCAGTCGCTAGTTTTAAGCCATAATTTTTTAAGCTGTAAACAAATTTAAAAATGAATTTATTTTAACTTTTCAATTCAATCAAAAAACTAATACCTAACACCTAAATCTCTCGCGAATTCTAGAAAGGACATGAGATTTGCAACTTAAGCGATTGCAATATGGTGACTAAACGAACCAACACTATCTCATAGGACCTTTTTTAGGTGAATATAACACTTTTGGGTGTGCAGAAACACTTCCAAGTAAATTTATGTAAATATATTCGAATATTTTAAAAACATGAATAAAAACGCTGCCGCACATTCCGTCTCTCTGTTATAAGGAAAAGAAAAGAAGACAGTGCATAAAGACACCAACGTGAATCGACTGATTGTGCCCAGAGTGAATATCGTCCTACTGTTGGATGTTTTAGCAAAGATACACACCCAAGGCATACACAACACATTAAATTTGATGTGTTTTTTCACGCTCAAGTGTTTAATAAGTAAAATCCGTAAAATAAGTTAGCTGCGGTCACATTGATTGTATTTGAATAAAAGTTCTAAATGTGCATTTTTATTTCTATTTTCTCTGATATCATCAGATTGGAATATGTAAAGAGTTAGGTAGTTGGAAGAGGTGTCTGTATCTAAAAATTCTTGTACGACCACTCATATCCTTTCATTTTTTACCTGTAAAAAATACTAAGTTTTCCAACTTCAAAACTGCGCAACCTAAGCCAACTTTTCCCCCAAAAATGTTTGTTCGTTTATGACTACTGATCAAATATACACCAATAATCATCCGATTTCTCAAAACTCTAGTGTTTCTTTCAATAAACTCATAGTTCAGTCTTAATGAAATGCAAATGAACCGAAAAAGCTGAATTTTGGATATGACGTGGGGAGGCTTAGAAAAGCTGAAGCTGAATTGTCGATTACGATTTCTCATATGCTTTTTCTACCATTTTCGTAAAAGGGTTGAATTTAAATTTTTTACAAACACTCGGTTCTCCGTGGAGATTCAAAAATTGTTGCTCTTTCAATCGTTAAATCTTTTAACGTTAAAAGTATCCAATGCCCAGTGACAGGACTTTCAAACTTTGAAGTTGTTTCCGTTTTTTTTAGAGAAAAGCTGACGCTCAAATGACTCCATTGCAAAAACTTATAGAGTAGTGTTTTTTGAATCAATCGAAAAAGAGAAAAGCCTTAACAAATCAAAGAACTATTGAGGTGAAAAAATGAAAATAATTTTTTGTTATGTTTGTTTGAAAATAGCAACATTGCTACAAAAAGTATTTTTTTTATTAAAGTGTTTGTTCGAAAACATAAAAATATAGTAAATTTTTTTAAGTTTCACACAAATCGAAGTGGATGGAGTTCAAAAGTGTCATTCCCTTGTAATTTTTCAAATTCTTGCAAAAATTATGTTTGGTATGCAACTTTGGAACCCAATCTTCATGGAGGAACTTCAAAGTGAAGAGACATCAATTTGTGTGTATGGTCAGATGGTTGGTTTGAGGAATGTATGAAAGAGTTTGTGATGGCTTAAGCCGTTCTTCCTATTAGATATCGAATTGCGTTAAGCTTTCTTCATACTTAAAATGACAAATGCCTTCATTGTTAAATCGCTTTAAGTTTTACAATGCTCTCTCCACATGCGTTCCCCGAACTCGTTCTCGGAAAGCCACATTTTCATTTACTACTGCACATCAATACATTCCAGATATCTCCGTTTCTAAACCAAGAAATTAAGTCGTTTCGCTAAAAGACGAAAAGCCTTTTCGATCTACCAGCTCCCTAATTGGCGCTCACTTAGCACAGATTAACCCTATTCCGCCCTAATCCCCTTTTAACACGAAAACATCATAAAATGCGGTTGTTTTTCTTTTTCTATTCTGCCATTGAATCGTTCGACATTCTTAGTCTTCATTCATCCACCCGCATCAACAATAACAACCGTCACCATCGAACAAAAAAGATATCATTCGAGAAAGTTCACATGAAGTGTGTTGACTTCTACAATACCTCTTCGCTTCGTATATGTTTATACTTCATATGTGTGTATACTTCGAAGTAGGAAAAACAAACGCATTATGAATACTCGTACTTCAAGGACTCAAAACATCAAGAGCAACATTTCATGACTTAAACGGGTTTGAGGGGTGGTTATGGTGGAACAAAAAAAAAAATATAAAATTGGCTCTTGTTTTTCGCTTGTCATATCCTAGCAGCACCTGTCTTTCGATCTGCGTGATTTACGCACAACATACGCACTGTAGGGTGAACTCTTTTTTCGAGATGTTGTTGTTGTTATTCCTCTTCTTTTCAATTGGAACACAAGGGGCTTAGGTTAAATGTTATACCACCATCAGGGGGAGTAAAAGAGTTCGTTTTATTTATCCACTTTGCAAGTCTTTTTGACTTTGAGCTGTTAAGTGTATTTTGCGTGAGTGTTTATGCGCACACCCACACCCCTTTTAAATGTTTTAAGAGTGTATAGCATTACGCTGTACTCGTAGTCACTCGAACGTACATATGTGGAAAATCCCCATAAGGACTTTCCTTTTCTCATGTTTATTGGTTTCTTCTATCAAGTGTCTTTGGCATATGGTGCTTAGCATCCTCTCAAAGGAAATAAAAAATCATTTCATCACCCGGCTCCCACTTGAGGGCATTCTATTTAATAAACACGCAAAACAATGCGGCTTAATAAAAACGAGAAAATGAATAATGACTCAAAAAGGAGACACACATTATTATACTTAATGTCGACGCCAAAATCATAGGAACAGTGGAATGTTTTCAATAAAATTTGATTCCAATTTAACTTTTTTTCTTTATATTGCCAAGTTCAATCAAATAAATAATAAATGGGCAATGGAATATGTTGGATGCTTTCCCTAAACTGACGGTGTTTCATATCCGAGCGGCCGCACAGAGGGCTGTCAGATACCAAACTCTGACTGAGCAAGAATGTTGCAGAAAAACCAGCAAGAAATAGCATGTCAGTGAAAACAAAATTTGTATAGATGTCTACAACAAAGCAAAAAGCTTCTTACCTCACAGTTGATAACTGTAACTGGAAAATTCAGAGTTCTTAGCACTAATCCGTGCAATACATGGAATCCTCTTCTTTTTACCTACCCTACCATTAGACGTCAAGTCAACCTATCTCCTGAATGCTGAGTATTGTTAGTTCGAGTTTTAGTTGTATTGGCTTCAACCTCATCGGAACGACTAGACATTTTCTAAGTTCCTAGACTTTTCCAAATCGACTCCCAGAGGGTGAATCTTTTGATAGGGAGCATTGCTTAGGAAAACCAAGTGATGAGAATGACCATCAGTAAATCTAACCTATGCAGGGGTGGTAGGTAATATGTGGTTTAGTATCACTTTATCTAATGAGTGTACAGGCTAACCACATAAACGTCATTTGAGAATAATTCTTGGACGAGCTGGGAGATATCATAGTTGTCCCGGAATGAACTCTAAAATTTTGAAGCACAAGAAGCTTTGATGACATATCCAACAGTCTATTAGAAGAAATAAATAAATGGGAATTGCAACGGGGAGCTGAAAGGCCTAGTACACTTCTCTCAACCATTCCTTGGTAAAGTATGGAGCCATGGTGGAGACCCACACACTTTTGAGGCTTCAGAGTGGCTAATCGAGAAATCGCTTTTCATGGCAGTGCAACTACTATCAGATGATTTGGAAGATATTTTCTCGTGAAAAACAAACTCTATGTTTCTGGGATTCGAGCCTCGACAGGCAGACATGCTGACCAAAACGTCACGGGCACACAGCAGCACATGCTCCAGTATAATTCACATTCATCTTTGCGATTGCACATTCATATAGCATCGGACCTAACAATTGCGATTTTATAGATCGCTGTATATGATATGGTTGAAGGATAATACTGAGAATATTATCCTTCAACCCTTCTGCTACATAATACAGATACAGAATCGATCTGTAAAATAAGGTGCAAAACCACATACCGACTCAAAGTGTGGCTGAAACTTAAATACAAAATGCTGTTTTCAATTCATCATCAGCTCTAAATCGTACTTGTCACAAAAGTTGTAGTTCTTAATTCCAGATAATGAGTTTGGAAACCCTATAAAAAAAAGTATCGGGTTTTTCAATAAGAGGGCTACAAAAGTTTTTTAAATAAAACAAAAACGATTTTGGATATCAATAAAATTCTTTATTCTTGCGAAAGTACGTTTGATGCCATTATGTATGAAACTCGATTTCTTTTGCATGGCCACCACGGGCGCGCTTGCAGAACTCCAGACGCTGAACCCAATTTTCGACGGTTTTCAAGCATAAATCGGCCGATACTGCTGCAATTTCACGTTCGATATTCGTACGAAGTTCATCAATCGTCGCTGGCTTGTTGGCACAGACCATAGACTTGACGAAGTCCGAATCATTTTCAAGTTGTTGCTCAGCCTAATTAACGAACATACGACGCTTCTGGTGGCTAAGTGGCCAAGATCTTTTCGCAAAATTCACCACAACGACGTCACATAGATGCCCAACGCTTGAGAACGACGTGTGAGAGACACATTTGGGCTTTCTGCAACTAAAGCCTCAGCGGCAGCAATATTCTCGACACTACGGGCACTTCTTTGTCTCACTGGCACGGGAACATTTTGTACTGTGCCTGTGGATTCAAGTTTTTCCACAAGACGCTCAATTTTTGATCTGATCGATCTTTTTGACGATTTTGACGATTGGACGTATCGCTCTTAACGTTAAATGTCAAAAGAACGGCAAGAAATATGGCGTTGTTTGCTGTCCATGTCGCTCTACTTTTGTAGCGTCCCTGTTGAAAACCCCTTTATGTGATTTTTATGCACGCGTATAGACTGCCACACCGGCAAAAGACAATATTTTCAGAGAGGGAAGTCTCTATAAACTTGCTTACTACACAAGAGTTTGCCTTAGACCCTGATATCTTTAGTCCCTTCTCTTGATAGCTTCTTTTCATTTAGTTCCTTTTCATGTTTATGAATTGGAAGAACTTGAATGCAAAACGTCATTCAAGAATATGATTGCAGATTGAGTCTCCTAAATGAACTGAGTTTCACCAACGTCTTCGGATATATGAAACATATCTGAGTGCTATTAAAAATTATGTTAATAACTTCACCAACTCATCACGTTTTAGAACAAAGAAAGATGAGAATTCTCTTCTGCTACTCTTAGAAATGAAAGTGGGGGCTTTTAAAGTATACCTACCTAAGTATATTATCAGTCTCGTGAGGAAATACAGAAGTACGTGTAGTAGGCGAAGATGTTATTCAATATTATCTTATTAGTCTAGAGACAAATAAAAAAAACCTTCTTTTCTTCTCCAATTTGTAGCTTCTCGTTCCACTGTCTGTGTTTGCGAGTACCTACCTACCAAGCTCATAACGACTTCTTTCGGCCTACCAAAAAAGGTAGAACGCATATTTTCATTTCATGTATTGCTTAGTCGTATAGGATACAATTTGCGCCCTAGCATCCATGCACAGAGTGCAAACACCGCACGCACACACACTCATTCCACTCTGAGTAAGGCATTATGCCACAAATTATAGTATTTCTATGGTTAATCTGATCGTAAGGACATAAGGATACATTCAAATTTATGTAACAAAATTTTTGGAAATTTGTTCTATATTACGCATCTTACGCAAAGCGCCAGTACACCTTCCCCCATCCTCTGCTTATTCGGTGTTTGAACTTTATGAAGGATCTTAAGTCAAGTGGCAGGGAATTTATAGGTACTTCTTATGCCAATGAATTGACGTCGTCTTCGTCGTCGTCGTCGGTTGTCTTCTTTGGTATCTTTATCATCATAATCTGCAGGTGAGTAACGGCAATACGCTTGGGTTGAATTGAAGTTATCTTCTCGGTAAAAGGATATTCAATTTGATTGGGTTTATTTTATTGGAAGTAATTTTGTTTCTTTCTTTTAAGCGAAGTCGTCGATAGAGACGAATTGAATCGTTTACAGGTATGGTATAATTTCCCGGCAAATAACTTTCATTAAACTTTTGCCAACGAACGGTGCGATGGAAGGACCCACACAATAGCAGTAACTTTTGCTGGGATCAAGGAGTTGTATAGATACTCAATGGAGGATTTCGAAAAGATTAAAGTTGTTGATTGGATGAACTAAATAATCAGAGCTTAGCTGTGAAAAGCAACGCTTTCCTACAAAAACATAATTTTTTCCGCCCGCTCAAGAGTATCTGAAGCTAAGATTTGTCTCTAGAGATTTATATCCCGGATCTCCCCTCAAGTGCACGAACTTGCTCCTTGTTAAAACATAGATTAAGACCGAGAAGTGGGTTCTCAATTAACACACCCTTTAAGTTTTAACACCATGCCCATACCCACATGAACATACCGCAACCCTTGTTAAGTCTGACTCCCCGCACACCAGCCAACATTCTCAGACAGGAAATTTAAATAAAATAAATTTCCATTACTGCGACCGACACTCCGCTTCACCACTATCGCCGCGAAGATTACATTCCCGCGTCCATTAGTCCCAAATCAATTACATTATATATTCCAAATTATTTCAAGACAAGTCCCCGGGCGGGCGTTGAGCACAACAATGGGCCTCATTAGTCAAACAAAGGCTATATGGGGCGGAATCGACCAATTCGAATGATGGCAGCAGCCGCATAACGGTTGGTATAGCAATACCTACCGACGAAGGAACCCTTGATTCAATGCGATTAGTGAAGTAATTTGCACCCCAAACAATGTTGCAAATAGTGTCTAGCGACGGCTGCCGCAGACTTGGGGATTCCTGCTGTAAAATACACTTTCATGACTTCACTTGAAGAAAAACCCCGAAAAGGACACTATTTGTTCAGCTATGTAATTGTCGCCACACGGGGCGCTGCTCAGTCCACCGCAGTATAACGCAAATTGCGTGAAGGAAAATCTAAACAAAAATTGTCACTAGAATGAGTGGAGAGCAATTGCGAGGAAGACAGCACTATAAACAGGGTCATGTCCTATTTTTTTCATCACTTCCTTCATGTTTACTTAGATCCTGTTGAGCAAAATGAGGAATGAAAATAATAATAACAACGAGCATTTGAAATTTTTTTTTGTCATTGTTCAAACGATGCCTGAAGGGGCGATGGATGTCCTAAAATAACAGGATGTGTATTACTGAATGTCCTGCGGTGCGAACTGTTATTTAGAACTTGTTTTATGAACACACATGCAATATGGGACAACACAACGAATACAGTTTAGAATTTTGATGATGAGGCAGGAGAGATATTTGATTTTTGTTATTTTTGTGTATGTTTTGATTTGTAAAAACGGATGTTATTTCGGAGTTTGTAATGGCCTACAACATTTTGGTTTTCGTTTGAAATGATGCTGTTGGCCTTTTGGAGAGGAAGTTTAAAACCGACAGATGAAATAAAATTACGTTTCAAGTACAGATGGCTGTTTTCAGTGTCACGAGGTATTTTGATAGGAAAAAAGTGTCTCGAATTTAAAACTCTAGTTCTGAATTTGTGCTTATGCAATTTACAGAGACCACTTTAAATGTCCATCATATTTTAGAATGCTTAGTAACAATCTCAATACGAAGATGAAAAATGATGCGAATCACATCAACGCATTCCTATGTGAACAAGTTGGCCGCAACAATGGCCCATCCATAACGACTGATTTTAAGAAGAAATTAAATCGAATTGAACAAATAACTGCTTCAGTTCGATAGAGAGCTTTTTGTTATTATATTTTAATATGAGTTTGTATACCCCACCAATGGTAGGGCGGCGTTTTTTTCCCTTATAGTTAACACGCACATCAAGGGGTCATGAATATCCTTATAATGATATAGAGCACAGTGCCAGCATTTAGCAAGATAGGAGAAGATTTAATAGGAGACACCAATGTACATTGCTTTTGAACTTTTGTGAATCGTAATCCTGGGGAAATACAGAGCCAGGTGAAGCATTCCACATTCGGGTGATGCGACTAAGATATGAATCTCTTTACTTGACTGTACGTCCGAAGTTGGGCTAAAGGTAAAACTGATGAGCATTCCTAGCGAGGCGGGTGTTGAGGCTAAATTGTTTCAGGGGAGGAATGCAACTGGCAATTTCACTAGAGCACTGTTTGTAGAAAAAGCGATAAAAGAGACCGAGACAGATAACGTTTCGACGATGTTCAAGAGAATCAATCGATTCTACTATTGAGCTATCACCTATCAATCTCAACGCTCTATTTCGTACCCAATAAAGTAGTCACAAAGATGTTTGAAAAGCACCTGACCAGACATCTGATATACTACAAGTTATACTCCAGTTTTGCTGGATTAAGGGCTTATAAATTGTAGCCAGATCAGAAGGGGTGAAGAGCTTCCTGCATCGTCTCAAGAAGCCTAAGCATTTAACAGCGTTTTTGGCAAATTCAAAAATGTGGTCATTCCAACGAAGATCATCGCTTACACACATACCAAAGTACTGACAGCTTTTCGGTTTCTTGGATAAGGTAGCATTCATGGATAATGGCAATGGGGGAATGTTAAGCTTCAGCTTCTTTGAATTTTCGAAGCATTGAATTCTACTCGGTTCATAAGACCCCATGAAACAATGCTGTCAAGGTCAGAATTCAATGAGCTTATCATACGCAACCGTTCCAGTTCCACATCCGAAGAGCAGGGAAGTGAATTTGGAAACGAATATGAAAAGCTGAGGGTCGAGTCGTCAGCAAAACAGTTAAGTTGATTAGAAGTTTCAGACAAGAGATCATTTATGAAAATAAGGAAGAGAGTCGGAGACAAACGGAGCCCTGGGGCACACCAGCATTTATGAAGTGGGTATCAGACTTGAAGCCATCCAATACAATTTGTATTGAACGGATGGAAAGGTAGTTTCTAACCAAACGAAGAAGAGACTCATCGATACCAAAAGCACGCATTTTCGATAAAAGAGCCTGATGCCAAACTCTATCAAATGTTTTAGAAATATCAAGCGCAATAATCTTACTTTCTCCAAAACAATGTAAAGATTGGTTCCACTTTTCGGTGAGATAAGCCATCAAATCACCAGTGGACCGTTTGCTACGAAAGCCGTACTGACGGTCATTAAGAAGCCTTCGTTCTTCAAGATATTTCATAAGTTGACTATTTTTCAACGTTTCTATGACCTCAGAAAGAAGGGACGTGAGTGCAATCGGATGGTAATTGGATGGGGAGGAAAATTCGCCTTTTTTAGGGACCGGTTGGAGAAATGCAGTTTTCCATCTGCTCGGGAAAAGACTAGCAGAATAGGAAAGACGGAAAAGTTTACGCAGTGGTTTTGGCAGCGTATGTTGAGATCATTGAGGACTCTCGCAATCGAGCGAATTCGAAAAAATATCTGCTTTATCAAAGAATTTTCAGACTCGAGCTCAGGTGGAGCCAATATACTATCAGGAATTGTCGAATTGGCAGCAAACTGCACTGCCAGCAAATTGGCTTTGTCGATGAAGCTAACATTGAAAACGAGCGTTTTGACCGGCGATGACGTGTTCGAGTTAAAGTTCTTAACAAAAGACCAAAAATTTTTGCTTCCTTTCGGACACAACAGTATTTTTTGCCTTACTCTTTGGTCATGCAAAAATTTGGCCTTCTGTATATGAGTATTAGAGATATTTCTGGCCCGTATGAATGAATTACGGTTTTCTACTGCAGGGTTGCCTTTAAATTTTCGAAAACTACTTTCTCTGTCCCTAATCGCCTCTTTGCAGCTTGAATCGAGACACGAATTCTCTTTGGAGATGATACTTTTTGTGCTGTGAGGAACAAAATTTCTCATGCCGTTGAGAATTACGTTAGATATCATATCAGCTGATGCGTCAACGTTTCCGTCCAGAAAGCACAATGGCCAATTAAAATTTCGAAAGAAATTATTCAGGCCGTCCCTATCGGCTTTCTCGTATTGCCACACAGTTCTTTTAGGGACTTTATCTTTTTGAAAACGAAAAATCTGCCGATATGACACAATGGTCCGATTTACCTAGAGGAGATGATACTACAACCCTGTATTTTTCGGGATGAGAAATGAGAAATAAGTCAGGAGTGTTGGCCGCATGGCCTTCAATATCTGGAACCCTATTGGGCTCATCAACAAGTTGAGTGAAATGATTAAACTCAGCAAAGATCTCAACATTGGACATCCTTAGCTACTTACGCTTGATCATTGAACACTTGTGAAATTATCGAAGTAGGGTCTTGACGTTTTATTGCCTGTCGCTTTGAAATTTTTTGTGGCCAAAAATTCGCTGACGTATCAGAAATGTGTAACCTCTGGGGTAATGATAAGCATTTCAGCTTGTGCGTAAAAGTTCCCCAAAAACATAAAATGTTTCATCAATTCACGAGAAAGCGGCAAATCTTCTAAACAAATATTTAAACTACCATCAAATCCCTTCTTTAAACAGCCGTTCATCCTTTAAGGAAATGCGTTTGGCTCGTCCGGGGCTGTTATGTCGAATAAAACTGACCTGAAGTTGATATCACTCCTTTCATTAATAGAAGTGGAACAAACGTAAAGCTTGTTAACATTACTATAGATACTCAACCCTACTTGAAGACGTTTCTCTAAGTAAAGACAGAACTGTCCCCGAAACGTGCACCAACGTTACGTTACACCAACTTCCCATCGGAAATTAGAAATCACATTAGTTTTGGATGAACGAAGCTGTTTCAATACGAAAAACAGACACACAGCAACTATCTATGGTTATTGTTTGAAGTTTGCGAAGCCTTGCCATCCCAAAATCATGATCTTTTGAGAAATTGGCGTCACAAAAACAAACCCATATAGTAAAGGAAAATCAGTGCTCCGGTTATTCCATTCAATTTAGCTTTTTCCAGACATCAAATGAAACCATCTAACATCGCAGATAAAAAAGAAATCAGGATCATGCAAATTTATTCCTGGGAATCCATCACACTTTGTATACGTTGTACATTTGTACCTCCCTCTTGGGAAGAACCAACTAAGCCCAATTGTGCCATATCATTCTGTTCATTTATTTATGTCACTTCAGTTCTTACCACTCAATAAATTAACCAAAAAAAAAAAGAAAAAAATTATATGTTCAAAATCCTTCAATTTAAAAGGGATCCACACAGTCGCTGAACACGATTCGGCCTGTGCACCCAAGGATAATGCAAAATTAAAGCAAGTGTATCTCTTTGTTGTTAAAAAAAATATACAGAATTCGAACCGAAAAAAAATTCATCCGCTCCTGTGCAGCCCAGGCCCGCACCACCACTCGAGTACTCGGCTCGGATAAAGGGAATGCCATATGCACAGAAATGAGAGGCCAACGACAACGACGACGATGACGACGACGCACAAAAAGGCAGACAGGCTTAAAGAGAAATTTATATCCTTAAAACACCCCTTGACTGATTTATTACACGTACATTTACAAAGCCATTATCATTGCTATTCATGAGCATTTGGGAGCAGAGCCCAAATGCAAAGCAGCGAGCATCGCCCAAGTAATCCTTTCACACATCACATGAGATGATACATTTCCATCCCCGTTGGAATTCGTTTGGGGATGAACTTGAAAATTTCACAACCTGCCAACTGGAATCCGTGATGGGATCGAATGAATATTTTATCATTGGGTACTTTCCAAAGGCCAACCAAACCAACCATATTGCTGAGAGGAAATGCCTCGTGCAATGACACCGGATCTAGCAATAAGACCCAAAAGCAAAGTGCTGTGTGGATGCGCCCACTCCACCGCAATAGCGTATACCGACCAGATGCTAGGGCACAAAAATATCGTCCGAAGCCCATAACTCATTTCGCCACATTTCAGAATGAACTTTTCATTTCGATATGGTGATGCTGCTGTGGCTGTTTGTGGGTGCAATAGAAGCACTCGAGGACATTCATAATGCACGACGGACTGTATTACACGATACGTGTCTATGTGTTTGTGTGCTGTGTTCATAAAACATGACCGTTGCGACTCCACAAGGCAATCACCTCTCGGGAACATTTGCATTCAAAATCGAAAGCACTTTGAGAAATATTAGTTCGAAAATCTAATGAAAAAGCAATTTTCATAACTGAGTTTTCTTTGTACGTGCTAATTTCTTTCAACATTCACACACAAGCTTCAAGTTTTCCAAGGCAAGGACTAAACATCTCGATGAAACAAAAAGAATATGTTGTTCGTTGTGAAGTGGAATACATTAGATTGTTGGTAAATTTTTGGGCTCTAGCAACTAAGAGAAGTTGCGCTATCAACCAAAGAAGCGACAAAATATAAAACTAACTGAGGAAATTAATTTGTATGCTCAATTCGATGAGAATCAACAAGAACAGCGAATAGTTTTTAGGCTTTGGTCTCTTCGTAAATTCAGAAAATGCTGTGCGTGCCACTCAACACTCTACTTTTACTTTTACGTTTAGAAAATAAAAACTAGCATTCTTCTTCTCCTTTAAGCCTGTAAGACCACAGTCTTGAAAACATTGCGCTACTTTTAAAAGCAAGATAAAACATATTCAACTTGTCATAACTCTTTTAAATCATTTTTCCAAGTGTATTTTGATTTGAGTGGCTGATGTTCAAATTTTCTTTCTGTGGCTAACCTACGAGAAGACAGAACGTGCCAAGATGCTGTAAAATTACTCGCAACAGATGCGAAAGGTCATTACCGCAGTGTGGGGAGAAAAACCGCCACAGCTATACACAAGGACAGGAATCCCTCTTTTTCACCCAATAAATCCCAGACGAAACGATAGAAGTGGAAGTGCATAAATCTCTGTTAAATTGAAGCACCATGCAGTGTCTGGACACATCCCCAGTGCTCGAGTAGCACCTCGCAATTTGGTTAGTTAGTCAGCCTGCTGCGAAGAACAAGAATGTTGGAAAAGGCTCGCATCCATCACAGTTGAGCAATGACAAAAAAGCTTTTTGGTTGCACCAGCAGTTTGTACATAGAAAGGTAGGCAATGATACATCGTGAAGATGAAAAAATGGCTGTAGTTAAGAATTTAATTTCATTCTACTGCCACGCGACGGACATGGAAGGAAAAACCGAATCGTCTGAAGGTCAAATGAAAAAAAAAGAACTTTTCATTGCGGTTTGGGGTATGCCAGGACCACTTGGTGTATCGAAAATAAATACAAATCAGCAGATCATTTGAAAACAGGTGTGTCGATAGTCCTACCGATACGACACCAAGGGTGTGGGCAGCTCATTCTAGTCAAAATAATGACTTAGAGGCATCCTGTTGCGATTCCATTCAATACTGAAGGTGATTTGCAGAAGATAAAGCAAAACGTCAGGGTGTAGTTCAAAAAAGAAATCAGAGTGGTACAGGTTTTAGATCCTTGGCTGAGAAAGGAGTTTCAACTTTTTTGTTGTGCCTCATTTGATTAATCGAGATATTAAATAATAATTGTAAGAAGATGTTCTTGTTGTTGTCGGCTGGTTTTGATATCAGAATATAAGTCACTCACAAATTTTCAACTTTTAGATCGCGATAGCAACCGAAAGTAGAGTAGAATTCGAGTAAACAGAGCTTAAGACGTTAAATTTCAATATTAGAACGTAAGTTACGATGTAACATTCAAACATCTTGTTCGATGAGGACTGAAGTTCGAGCAAAAATATCAGAGAGTAAAAGTTAAGTGATTGGGCTAAAATGATAGTAGATCCTTACTGCCAGCAGGACAAATATGCACGTTTACTGCCACTTGACACATAACCAGAGACAAATAAAAAACATTTGTAGGGTTTTACAACCCGCCTGCTTGAATATTAATTCAATTGAGCTCGTAAAGCTTAGTTCACGCTTAGGTCACATACGATCGGAAAAAATGTATATTTGGTAAATTATGACGAAAATGTATGTACATTATCATAATATCAATGCGTGTCATGCTTACTAAAATTTATTTCAAAAAAATTTCCACTACTAAAATGAGATAAATTATCACTAATTGCATGGTTTGAATATTGAAGCAATGCACATCCTTTTCAAGCCTGATCTGGCAGTCAACTATCGATTCAATAATACCACCAAGGTTTAGACGAAATCAATGAAAATGAGACAAAATGGGCACCAATTGAACGATGCACAAACATGAGCAGATAATGATTTCCCACGAAAGGCTGCGTTCGTGCAAATTAAGTTTTGTTTTAAAAAAGTGCGCGACATGCGTAAATGCTTGACCATTCGAATAGTCAGACGAATGCTAACATGACATTAAACCGTGAGACAAAGGAATCTCTTTTTCCTTTGAATTTGCCCACTGCAAAAGTGCAAATTGCTTAATGAGACTTCGTTCTCAAAAAAGGTTCAGACAGTAAGCATGATAATTTAAAAAGCGTCGAAGTCTTCACCAAATTAATGCGCCTTTTACTGCGATTTTGGTCATTCATATGAGGAAATCAGAAGCAACCTGAGAACCCACACCTCTATCCGACCCTTTCTTGAGTAGAGAGCACTAATCGTCTGCAAATCCTTCACGACTTTTTCTATTTTTCCTTTTTCTTAGCTGACTTGTTGATACCACCTTTTAACCGTTGCTGGTAAGGGTGAGTGATATTAAAGCCGTCGATAAAGCTACTGTCAACATAATGAGCTTAAGATTGCCTGAAAGAGAGAGACAGAGCTGTTTCCACTATATTTGGGCTATGATTTCAAGGTTTGAGCTATAAAATTGTAGCAATTACAAATAATATGAGTTAATATTAAAGTCGACATCAAAAATAAATAGAGAAATAGTTGAATTTAAGAATTTTTTAAGCAGAAAGAATAGCGCAGTCTTATGTAGTTTCTCATGACCAGACTTTTTACATTGAGGTTATACTCAAGTTCTTGAAAGTAAACCACGGGTTTTGATATTTGAGTTTTTGTGTTTCAACCCAATTTCATGTTTTGAATAATAAAAGCAATGGTGAGCAAGACCTAGAAAATGTGTTAGATCTGACCCACATTTGCTGTCATTAGGCCAGTATACACTGTACAGACAGACTTTTTGAATGTGACCTCTCAGACAACTGCTTGTCCAACTTGTTGGAAGGTTTTTAAATATGAAAATTTCGTAAGTCATAAGCAAGTCTAATAAGTCTGAAAGCTAGCTTCACCCGACCATTCAATCCAACGAAGTCTGTTCAACTAATTGTATAATGTGAACCGCCTTATTGGCAACTTTGAAAAGATATAGAAAGAGAGCATTGACAGATGTGATAAGTTTATCAGATTTTAGAATCCTCTGTATTTTCAAGGAACCAGTTGCATTTTGTGGCTTTAGGAAGTTTATTTTTCGGTCATCTTACGAAATTTTCGCATAAAGAAGTACGATTTTTTGAAGTAGGGAGCGGCAAACAAGTATTCCGGTTGGCGGAAGTTTAGCTGCCATGGAGCCCTTCATGCGATTGCGAAGAGTGCGTTCTGCATAGAATGATATTTCAAATAAGCCGTTCATTGTCCCAGTGAAAGTGTGATTCGGGCTTGGGTCAGCAAGTTTGAGTCTCAACTCACAAGCAGAAACTTTCAGGACGGCTAAGGTCAAGAACAGAAGAATCAACTTACGAAGCCTGTGCTTCTTTAAAAACAAGCGGGGGCAATCTGTGACAATAGTTTCGGACCGATTCACAGCCATTACGAGACATCTTCTTGCAACAACTCCAAGAATTTTAATGATATAACCGTAAGAAATGGTTTTAACAAGATGACGCGACATGCCAATACATAATATGATTCCTCGATAGCAGTAGTGAACGCAAGGTTTAGAGGAGAACTTATATCCTGCCTAGGTGATACTGCGTGGTCGCCCACAAGCCCGGATTCGACACCAACAGACTATTTTATATGGATACATGAAGAGTAGAGTTTACCACAACAGTTCAACAGCGAAGAAGACCAATATCGAAAAAGAAGTGGCGACTATTCCAAGAGCTATATGATAGAGATTTTTCGATAGTCTAAGGTCCAGATTGAAGGATAGGGGTGCAGCGGGCACATCTTGATTATGTCATTTATAAAAAAGAAAATTTGTTGGAATAATAGCTGACTCTTCTGATTTTTTTAATGGTCTACACAAGTTTCTGTCCCTGGAAGGTCTGATAATTCTTCTAGATCGTTGAAGAAGTCTCTGCCTAAAAATGTATTCCTGCTGTGGCAGAATGCTGGGCAGTGATAAGGGAAGTGATTGGCATCCTCATCTTCGTCTTTGTCATTGCATTCTCTACATAAGACATCGGTGCAAGGACCCATTATATATTTTTGTGGTAACCTAGTAAGTTTATGTCTTGTAAGAATACTAATAAGATATCATTAGTATTCTTACAAGACATAAACTTACTAGGTATCGCACTGAAGGCCTATCTTAAGAAGTCTTTCAGATCTGTTCCTATCGTATTTTGGCCATAGTTTCCTGGAGATGACACATGATTCTAGGCATTCGCATTTGTTACCAATGACATATTTTATTGCACAGGGTAAAGGGTGGGATTTTGATTGGTTGTTCTATGAGGAAAGGTTAAATGTTCAGCCTTTTCTCTGCTGCTTTTCTGCCCGGTATACCACTATGACCGGGAACCCATTATCTCTTCGCGACAGAAAGAAACAATTCGATTTAATAAGATTGGCTGAAATCGTTTTGTTGCTGCCTGGCTATCATTGAAAAAGTTGATGATAGCGCCATTATCGACACCTATTTTACAGCTTTTGAACTGCCAAGATCTCGGCTTGGAGGACACTGCAATGACGTCTCGTTCGTATGAGGTGTTTCATTCTCCCTGTCTATTGGGGAAGCTGGTTGTTAAGGACTTTTTTAAATCCAGGTATGGAGTTACATATGTATCTGCGGATCTTAATAAGACCTGCACTTGTCCTATTTGCCTACCATTCCAGACATTAAACTGATTCAGCCGAAGTGCAAAGTTTGCTGCCGATTCTTGAACATAGAGTTAAAGGGGTAGGAGATTGAGAACTACTTCCAAGCTCGCGGTCGGTGTAGTTCTGATTGCTCAAGTGACACATGCTGGTAAGTAAAAAAATTAAAATTCTATTAAACCATTGGTACATATCCCTAGGCACAAATTTATTTGACAGGTATCATAATATGTTCTTTTTTGTCGCGTCTCAGTCAAATAATCAGGACACATAAAAAAAAACGCTATGCTCATTTAACTTCTCAGCAAATAATTATGCTGGAAGATTCTTCTGGTTGATAGATACCTGTGAGCTGTGAGTTTCATCAATATCTTATTTTTGGTTTACATCTCTGCTTATTCAGAAACGATGTCCTTACTTATTAGTTATTAGCGATTTCTTCTTTCCAACTATGATTTGTTTTTAAGTTCAATATGATTAAGTGCATCGCTGAATTGATTAAAGAATAGCTGACTTGAGAATAAACGCTACTATAATGTTGTAAAGGTAGTCAAGCGAATCGTTCTCACATTCGCCACTCAGTTCAATTATTAAGCTATGTATGTAGGTACTGGTACATACTTGTTTTTTGTTAGATGTTCACGGGTTCAAGTAGGTACTTGCCTTGTCATGATGTTTGAATAACAAATTCTTTTGATTTCCCCTTTCATCTTTCAACCCATTTCCAAACGAATTGCCTTATTCACAATTTGAACATTCTCTATACTGTTGCCATGCAACGCAACCATGTGACCCAAATTTTGCATTTCTTTTTCTTAACTCAGCATTAAATAAGTCCCCGAAGTGAGAGTCCTTCAAATCAGAGCGGGATGGATAAAGAAAAGAAATATTTTAACCTCTGTCAAAGATGAAAATGATTTACCTGCACATCACCTTCCACATATAATTCTCCACTGAGCGGCCTTATTGCCGTCATGCAAACAAGCAAGCTAGCAAGCTGCTGTTTCTACTCTTCTCTTTCAAAGCAAAACTCATTACATAACTTTCCTCATTAAGTGTTTTTCTAATTCCATATCGGCGTCTTTTTCTTTTCTCATTTTTTTCTCATCCTGCACCCCTTTATTCAGGAGGAGTAGATATTCATTGCTCTGCACCCTATAGGAAGCTGTCCTTATTCCAGTCCCTAAACTCTGTTAGACCTCACTCTCCTCCGACAAATGCATTTTGATGGGAATTACTCAGCACTCAACAAGGATAATATTCGGGTTCGACGTCTCCTTGAGGATTTATTTTTTTCTTCTCCGATTCGAAAGAACAAGGCGCGGACCAAAAATAAATCCAACAAAACTTCCCCCCGAAAAAATGTGTATTCGTAAGCGAAAAACGATTTCTCTCTTCTTCTTTTTTTTAAACTTTTCTTCGCTCTGTTTCGGCAAAGGGATTTTTTGCTCGAATCCTTGTCAAAGCAGAAAAATAATTCCAAGTCATTTATAGAAAAAAGAAGTCCAACACAAAACACACACCCACACACATATTCACTCATTTGGAGCAGGAGCAGGCAAAAGTTTTGTAATTATTTATCCTTGTTTCATCATCATCATCATCATCATCATTATCAAAACCCCCAACCGAGTTTTTCCCAAAAATAGAAAAACAAAACCAAAACCGAACAAGAAGAAAACCGAGAAATTGCAAGGCTGTTCCTAGGGGAGAGCTTAGGAAGCATAAGTGCAGCAGCAGCAGCAAGCAGCAAGCAACATGCGGATGGGATTAAAAGTGCTGACTGTCCGTCCACAAAGCCTGCAAACAAAACAATGCCAGAATGAAATTTCATGTTTTGAAGAACATTTCGGCTTTGCCATCACTCACTCTCACACTCACACTCGTTCCTCTTCCAGAACCCGAAAAATAGAATTCGCACCCTTTTTTCAGTCTTGCAAGACAATCAACCGAGTCAATGGATTGAAAAATATCTAAAGTGTTCTAGAGTGGTAGAGCACAGCTAGCGCACACACCGACCGCTACCAAACGAAATACGATTCAATGTCCGATTTAAGTCAGAAATTTTTAATAGATTTTCGGTAGGGTGTACAACTGTACGTATTCGCAGGCCAAGATTAACAAAAAATGTTTTTTTCTTTGTTTTGGAGAAATCACCATTCTTCGTCTCGCTTCTCGCATAGCGAGCAAACAATGATTCGAAAGCTGCAATTTTTTCAATTATCTTCTATGCGATGGCTCATGCAATTCGTGAAGGTAAAAAGGGTCCTTTCTAGAAATTTAAAATGCGAAGTAACATTTTAACATAAACAAAAAAAAACCGATTTATTTGACGTCAAGGAGAGACCCGAAACAATCTGTCAAAAATGTCAAATCTTGTGCAAGACTGGAATAATTCGAAAGGATGGGGGAGAGAGTGTGTTTCTTTTACAAGCACCAATTTCAGGTGTTCTTTTCTTGATATAACTCTTTTACCGATGCAGTTGGAGTATAAATAAACGCGAAATAGAAACATTTCAACTGCTGATGTTTGAATACTAAAGCTTAAAATACTTGGATATGTTTTCGACCCAAATTTCATGTGAATCGATGTTTGAAGACCTTCGGTAGAGGTGGGGACTCAAGATTGGGTCAAACTGAAATAGGCGTTGATTAAGGGATCTATACCAGTTGGACTGTAGCAAAAATCAGAGCTGGTCAAGAGGTAGACGACGCCAACGGGGTGATGCTTATGGGTGATTTGGAAATGCTAGATGTGCAGTGTTTTCTGAACATGCTTCTAAAATTGTATCGATACTGAGATTCCAAAATACTTTTTTGGCTTGCGGTATTGTAAAGCTAAGATGAAAATTCCATTGCATTTATAACCAAGTAAACATTTTCGTTATTAGAATCTTGACAGAAAAGGAACAAAAGGTGTTCCAAACTACAAAAGAATGGAACGAGCTCTTTAACTTGTGTCTTTTATTGACGATGGAGTGAAATTTGTGAGCAAGTGGGCACCTATACTCTTGTAATGATAAATGTAACTCCTGTGTATCCACCTCTTAAGCTCAAAACAGATGTAACCATCGCATGTTGTCTACAGTAAACATAAAGTGACTTACGGATGAGTCTCGACTCATGTGGAAAAGACGATTGATATTGGACCACTTTTAATTATACAAGAATATTCTCTCAAATGATCTCAAATGAAGCACAGTTTTCTAACTTTTCAGCTTTACTCTACTGGTCAACCTGTAGGACGATCGCAGCCATTGGGTTGACCTCAGAACGCATCGCAGTGCTATAAAAATATGACAAAAGCTGTACAGTAAGTGGAAGCGTATAAACCAATGCAAATTGGAGCATATTCACAGCAGCACAAAAATATACAACTTCAGTGCAACGTGCCTGAAAAAAACAATGTTTACGCTTCAAAATAAAAAACCGCCCTTCTGGCAATGAACCTCCGAGATGTTGTCGCTTTTGACGGAAACAAATACTTCTGGCTGTGATCATAATCCTGATGTTCTGGGCGAACATTTTCTGGCTGAGAAGTTAAATGCACTAAGTCTTAATTCTGACAGATCTGTTGAATGTGGCTATTTAAACAGCACCAAGACTAGAACAATTTTGCTGCGGCAATAGAAGACGAAGTTGTCCAAGCCATATCCAAAATCAAGTTTAATGCTAAGGGCGAATATGGCATACCAATGTACGTTCAATAAAATTTATGTTGACACAGATTGTGTATCATCTCACGCATTGAATAAACTGGTGTTTGACAACACTAACGTTTCCCCAAATATGGAAAACCAACTGTTTTTGTCCTGGCTACCTTATGCCCGTCACAATTCTTCATAAAAAAAAAAAAAAAATGGAAAAAATAATAACCAATCAAATAACACAGCATTTCACAACTCATCCAATAATCTGCAGTGTGTTCAGCAATCAGGCCTTAGAGCAAACCATAGTTAAAATAAAAAAAAAATAAAAATAGGGTGGCGCAACAGAGCGATGAACCCCTCACAACCATGCCTTGTGAGGGAATGGAGGGGCCTACAATTTTCTGCCGGTTCCGAACGGCTAATTGAGAAAGCGCTTTTCATGGCAATGAATTTACTAACGGAGGACTTGCCAATTCCTCGCGAAAGGCGATACTCGTGGAAAAACATTTTTGTCGCTGGCTGCTGGGATTCGAACCTCGAACCTCTGGGTTAGCAGGTGGGTATGCTATCCATCACGCCACGGGTACCACCATTATAGCTCTACAGTACTTGTCAATTTACTCCTGCTAATAAGGGAAGATTATGATAATGGTCGCATGTCCTTTCTTTGATTACTTGACTTCTCAAAATCAATTGATATAAAATTAACGACTTCATTCTTTGCAAGACGATTGATAACAACTTTAGGTTTTGCAAACGGGCTGCCGAATTTATAAGGAGTTTTTTAACTGATAGATTTTTAAAGGATAATTTCAGGTGATCGCTGTTCTTCGTTAAAAGAAATAAGCTAAGGTGAACCACAAGTCGCACTATCAGATACTCTTCTGCATGTTTACTAATGACCTGCAATCTGTTTTGCAAACATGCCTCCCTTCATTTGTGTGCTTACCATGGCTTCATCAACAGCAAAGAATAGTTAATGCACTTTGGAATTCTGAAATTTATCTTCCAGCGGTGACTGTAAAAAGCAGAAAACTCGAGAGGCTTTTCTTGGTGTACCTACATGTATACCTACTATAAGTAATGTGTTTCTGTGATTTCAAATGGACATATATCTTTCTTTCATTACCGCTAATTCACACATTATACTCTATCACCCGCACATAGGCCTGAGAGATACCTAATGTTACACAGATCTCGTCGTGTTTCTGTGTCGAATACTTCTTCGAGGTTAATCTCTACAACAAACAAATCCTTAAAGGAATCACGATTTTCTCCTTTAAGATCTTTATACTTTTGATTGTATCTGTTGTTTATAAATACTACCCGCGATAATGCTGCATTGACTATTATCAGATAGCTTTGTTATTCTTCGCAGTAAGCTGCCCAAAACTCAAGGGTCTTCAAAGTGTGGGACGTCAACTAGATCGAACTGTAGTTATCTATGTTTATACTTTTCCTCAGTCCTCCTATAAGCTTGGATAAGAGAATCGCGAGCCATCTAAGCTCCATCTTTTCCAAAACTTATATGGTATCTCGTCCAGCCCAGCACACCTCTGCCTTTTTTGGAGATCTTAACTGATTTACTAACTTCTCCGACTATGGTGTCGGTTGGGTATTTCCGTTAAGTTAAGTTCAGCTTCTGGAAAGTGCTCTCTAGGAATATGTTCATTCAAAATGATATCACCGTAATGTCCCCACGTTTGAAGGATTTTTGTCGTTATCGACAAGATCCTTTTCTTGAGCGTCGTTAATGAGCTTCTTCGAACGAATCACCTCAGCATTTCTTTTTCTTTGAAGGGCCATTTAAAGATTGTTGCTCCTTTATTTACAAGTTATTTTGACGAATTTTTGAATAGCATTGTTTTTCGCAAGCAGCTGGCAAAGAATCCTTGTTCCAGCTCCGATTACCCTCCATTATCTTTGCTTGGAGTAGCGCGCTTCTCTTCTTCGCTTCTATCTTCTCTTTCGAGGCGAGCCTTTTCATATTTATAATTAAGCTGCACTTTGACCATACCTTGTGTTTCCTGATATATAAGATTTTTCTTTATTTAGTTTAGTAGTTTCGTTTTATTTTAATAAATTCTCTTTAGTTCGTATTTTTACATTAAGTTTATAATTTCAACAACCAAAAAAAAATATATGTAAAAGATATGTGGGGAGGCCACCAAAAATTTAGATAAAAAGCACGTCTTTGCTGCTCAAAATGCCAAAAGAAAGAGAATGAGAAAACGCATGTCATGGATGACATTTCCGGACAGCCGGCAGTGTCCACACCATCGCGAAGTTGGGCGCGGTTGAGGATGTATCACTCACTCCAGCACCAGAGATGTGCAAGGAGGAGTGATACATACTCTAAGCCATAGATGGCGTGAACATTACCGGCCCCCTTGGCATATAGTGCCAAAAGAAATTTATGTGTACTTCTAAAGTTATACAATTTTAAAATATAATAATCATTAATTAATCAATTCAAAGGTAATACAAAATGGTTGTAGAACAGTGATCTGATTTCATTTGATTTCTTATTAAATTTTCAGTTGTGTTCTCAGTTGTGTGTGCTGTTTTAGGTAACAAAAAAAACAAAGTTAAAATTGAGTTTATAGATACTTCATCTAAAAAATATATAAGTTTATAGATACTTCATCTAAAATATGAATGTATTGAATTACGACAATTCATTTGTTCCTTAGTTCAATCAGTTATAGGCAAACGACAAAGTTTGACTATTGGGCGAGTAAATTCACCAAATCGCGTTTTTATTGTTGCCACCCGCACTCTACCATCTGGACCAGGAAATACTTTAATGATACGACCCATACACCAATCAGTGGATGGAAGGCTTTCCTTTTTAATTAAAACAAAATCACCGATTTTAAAATCTTCAGTAGAGTAATGCCATTTTGTTCGTTTATGAAGCTCTTTGATATATTCTTCCTTCCAACGTTTGCTGAATTCATGCTGAATTGATTTCAGCTTTTCCCAGCGGTTTATGAGTGAAAGAGATTTTTCTTCGGGCAACAGTTCAGGAAAAGTTAAAAGTGGAGTTCCTGTCAGGAAATGACCTGGGGTTAACGCTAATAAGTCGGTAGGTGCATTCGACATAGGACATAAAGGTCGCGAGTTTAGGCAAGCCTCTATGCGAGCTAATAGTGTAGCGAATTCTTCGAAAGAAAAATGAGTATGAAGTCCGATTTTACGAAAGTGAGTTTTGAAACTTTTTACCCCGGCTTCCCAGAGCCCACCCATATGGGGAGCACCTGGGGGAATGAAATTCCAGTTCAAGCCTTGAATCCCATATTTGGCTAAAGTTAATTCTGGAAATGAAGAATGAAGCTTTTTAAACTCATTTTTTAACGCCGTGTCAGCACCAACGAAATTGGTTCCATGGTCTGAATATACAGAATGCGGAAGACCCCGCCTTGCAACAAACCGAGCAAAGGCAGCTAGGAAAACTGCCGATGACAAATCGCTGGCGGCTTCCAGATGTATGGCTTTCGTTGAAAAGCATACGAAGAGGCATGCATAGCCCTTTGTCAAACGACAATTTCTACCCGTGAAGCTTTTGATTGTGAAAGGTCCCGCGAAATCTATTCCGGTATGAGTAAAAGGAGGAGAGTAATTACAACGTTCATCAGGAAGAGCTGCCATCAATTGTTGACCTAACTGTTTTCTGTGGATCGCACAGGTTTTGCACTTATAAATATGAGATTTTACAAGAATTTTAACTTTCGGTATCCAATAAGCTTGACGAATCATCCGTATCATTAAGGCGTTTCCACCATGAAGTGTAAGTTCATGAATGAAATCAACTAAGAGTTGGGTAAATTTTGCTCCGTAAGGCAAGATGATAGGATGGCGTTCACTGTAAGAGAGATTTGCATTTGATAATCGTCCGTGAACTCGTAGAATTTGGTTGGAATCCAAAGTAGGATTCAAAGATAAAATTGGGCTTTTTGAACTGATACTGCGGTTTGTAGACAGAGCTTTGAATTCTTCGAAGAAAAAGGATTGCTGACATTGACCTATTAGACGTTGTTGAACGAATTGAATTTCTGGTTGAGTAATACGAATGGAATCAAACGAAATTGGTTTGAATTTCTTCGGAAATTTTATGCGAATGTAACGATAAACATATGAGAGAACTCTCAATGCTCGTGGTAACGACGAAAATCTCGACAAGATATCGATATCGCTAAAGGCAGTAAACGTCAAAATTGTTTGCGGAGGTAGGGAAATGAGGCGATGCTGAACGAATTGAATTTCAGGAAGAGTGATACGGCATGAATTATAAAAAATTGGATCAAATTTCTTTGGAAACCTTTTACGAAGAAATCGATAGACATAAGATAGGATTCTTAAGGAACGTGGTAAACACGGAATTCTGGATAAAATCTCGTTAGAAGTGATTAAAGTAGCAAGCGTCAAGACTGGTTTCGCCTCCAAGACCTCGCTTTTCGGTTCAAGGGGAAGGCTTGCCGGCCATTGCGATTGAGGCTCGCTTATCCAGGAAGGGCCTTTCCACCAAAGATCACTATCTTTTAAAACCGATGGAGTGAGACCCCGAGTAGCGAGATCCGCAGGATTATTGCCAGATCTAACATGATTCCAGTTCCTGTTGCCAACATTTTCGATGATTTCGCTTGTTCGATTTGCGATGAAAGTTTTCCAAGTCCCTGGATGTTTTCTGAGCCATGCTAGGACCACAGAAGAGTCGGACCAGAGAAATATTTGATAAGATTCGACTGGTATTTGCGGAAGATAGGTTTTAACAAGTCTCGAAAGAAGAAGAGCCCCACAGAGTTCTAATCGAGGTAGTGAAATAGATTTTATTGGCGCGACTTTGGACTTTGCGCAAACTAGATGTGAACGTATGCTTCCATCATTGTGCTGAACTCGTACGTAAAGACAAGCGGCATATGCTTGTTCCGAAGAATCGCAAAACCCATGGAACTGAACATCTCCAGAAGGAGTGTATTCCGTCCATCTTGGTATTTGAATCAACTGGATTTCATTGAACGACTCTACAAAGGCTTTCCACTTGAGAAAAGTATTGGACTTTAGGAGCTCATCCCATTCAGTTTCTTCTATCCAGATTTGCTGCATAAGAATTTTTGCGGTAACTATAATCGGGGCTAACCAGCCCGCAGGATCAAAAAGCTTGGATATTTCGGAAAAAACTTCACGTTTGGTAGGAGTCGTAGAAAATCTGATAGGCTGAGTGGTGAAGTAGAAAAAGTCGTCTTTAGCGTTCCAACGAATCCCTAAAGTTTTCGTGGTGCTGTCAGAGTCAATTTTTAAAAAGTTTTCGTTTAGAACGTGATCAGAAGGGAGATGATCTAATAGAAAAGATGAATTCGAAGTCCACTTACGAAGTGGGAAGCCAGCAGAGTTGAGTGCTTCAATAACTTCGAGTTGGATACTTTTCGCCGTTTGAAGATCATGCGCACCAGAAAGCAAATCATCAACGTAAAAGTCGGATTCAATGACTTTTGCTGCAAGTGGATATTTAAGCTGAACATCCTTTGAAAGTTGCTTGAGTGTTCTGATAGCTAAGTATGGAGCACAATTCACCCCAAAGGTTACAGTAAGAAGCTCGTAATCTACAATATTTTTTACTGGTGACGTTCTATATAAAATTCGTTGAAATTTTGTTTGATCGGGGTGTACCAAAATCTGCCGGTACATCTTTTCGATGTCGGCGTTGAAGGCATATTTGAAAAATCTCCATTTGAGTATTAGTGAAGGTAAATCACTTTGGAGAGTAGGTCCTGCATAAAGACAGTCATTGAGACTCCTACCAGTAGACGTGGAGCTAGAAGCGTTAAACACTACTCTTACCTTGGTAGAGTGGCTCTCGGGCTTGAGTACTGCGTGGTGTGGCAGATAATAGGGTTGTGCTTTACTGCTATTATGCTTTTCATGAAAAGTTAATTTGCGCATATGATTTAGCGTTAGGTATTCGGTAAGCACCTGAGAATATTTAATTTGAAGATCAGGTTTATTTTGAAGATTGCGTTCAGTGCGACAAAATTGTTGAAATGCAATATTTCTCGAGTTTCCTAATTGAGACGGTTCAAAATCAGGCTTAAAAGGTAAGCTGACCACATATCTTCCATCGGGGAGTCTAAAAGTAGTGTTTTCATAAAGGTGTTCACAGAATTTATCGGATTCCGATGCAAAATGTTTTCGTTCAGAAAGCTCTTCCCCCTCAAAAAACTTTTTGATGCTTTCAGTAAGGGATTCATTCTCCTTTATACTAGTAGAAAAACTTTGGACTGTGTTAGGAATTGGTCCGGAAAGAATCCAACCGAAAACGGTTTTTTGAGCTAAAAGTGACTTCGAAATCTGTTTAACACCATTGCGTATAATGCTCGGATAAAGATCTGCTCCGATAAGCAAATTAACTTGAGAAGAATAATTGAAGTTTGGATCTGCTAAACAAATTCCTTCTAAATCATGAGAATCCATTAAAGAAAATGATATACTGGGTAAGTTATTTGTAAGTTTTTTAAGAATAAGTGCATTCGTTGTTATTAGTTCGCTTGGATCTTCACTATTGATAATTGAAATGAGGCATTTTTTACTAGATTTGGCTGTTTGAGCACCACTAACTCCTAAAATCGAAATGTCCGAATCTTTAGTTGGCAAGTTTAGACGCTGTTGAGTTGCTTCCGTGATAATAGAAGACTCAGAACCGGGGTCAATTAAGGCTCTTATACGATGAATACCATCTTGCCCGCGGATATCAACTAAAGCCGTCGCAAGTAAAACTCTTCGATGAGCTTTGACAAAAAAATTTTGTTGTTTTTCTTGTGGGGTATCGGAAGATGAAATGGACTGTATGTGTGGAGTTGAATTATGATCGGAGGTATTTGCGACGTCAGCATTGCGATCCAAATTAAGGAAATGAGAGTGCGAGGTACTTGATGAGTCATTGTGAGGTATAAAAGGTTGCGAATTTTTGTTTAAATTACTTGAATTGGCCTGAGAATTGTTTGCTATGTGAAGTAAGGAGTGGTGTCGTCGATTACATGTATTGCAAGTGTATTTGCTAGCACAATTATTGAGAACATGATTTAGTGACAGGCAGTTGATACACATTTTGTTTTTTCTTATAAGTTCAATTCTCTCTAGTACTGGCAATTTTAAGAATTGTGGACATTGACGGATATAATGCTTCCCAGAGCACGCTTTGCATACAAATTCTTGTGCCTTTGTGTGGAAAAGATTAACATGTTTCGGATTTTGAGAATAGGACTTAACTGGTGCATGACTATGTTGTCTTGATGCCATTCTAGATTTGTCGGATGAAGTTTGCGATGAAGTGGTATCAGAAATAGATTCCAAAACTTGAAAACGGTTGCTCAAAAACTTATCCATTTCTTCCCATCTAGGAATTTCTGTAGGATTGGAAAGTGACTGTTCCCATAAAGCGAGTGTGGTGGGGGGCAATCGATTAGCGCAAGCAAAGATAAGAATTGGATCCCAGTTTTTAGTGCATACATCTTGTGCATGAAGTTCTGACCTACAATCATTTATGCTTCTTTGAAGAGTCTTAATGGCAGAAGAAACTTCATCCTTAAAACTAGGAAGGTTGAATAAAATTTTTATTTGGTTATTAACCAAAATTCTCTTGTTTTCGTACTGTGTCCGAAGTGCTTCCCAAGCTAGCTCAAAACTTGCATTGGTTAAGGGAAATTTACTAACGATGTCATGAGCTTCATCACTTGTCTTCGCTCTCAAATGGAATAATTTTTCGACAGCACTCAACTTTGGGTGATCATAGTATACGGCTTTAAACATGTCACGGAACGACGGCCATGAAACATAACCTCCTTTGAATACCTGTGTATCACAGGGAGGTAACTTT
This sequence comes from Melanostoma scalare, assembly GCA_949752695.1. Taxonomy (NCBI): domain Eukaryota; kingdom Metazoa; phylum Arthropoda; class Insecta; order Diptera; family Syrphidae; genus Melanostoma; species Melanostoma scalare. The sequence goes on from OX456985.1 coordinate 4,445,380, forward strand.
AAATAGTGCGAAAAGGACGACTTTTCCACTAAAGAAACATTAGAAGAACTCGAAGATGTCAAAGGTGTTTTGAACTCTTCCTTCTGTAGATTTACTTGGATTTCTAAAAACAGACCTAAGCACGATATATAAGTTTCATTAGAACTTGAGTATTTCCTTTCAAGTGTTTCTATATCTGCTCTATCTTCTGATGGAGAGCGAAGACATTTGGTATAGTTAGACTTTGTCTCAGACCACAAACTTTTTAGCTCCTCTTTACGAGCTTCTATTGTAGCTAGAGTATGGTTTTTGACTGGGATCTCCTTTGCATTAGAAAAATATTTGACCAATTGGTCAGCGGAAAGAATAAAATCGTCTAATAAAGACATTTTAGATCGAAGTTATAAATTATTTCAAAACGATTCAATTTGAAAATGCGTTCTGCAAAGGCAGTAAATTGAAATATTTATTTCAAATTAATTTCCCAAAAAACCTTGGAATAATTTTAAAAACCAACCACAAAAAGGCAACGAATTAAATAATTTCCTACCCCAGAACGAATAGCAGTGGCAACACTCTTTTCATGAACAAAGTTCCAAACCAATTGAGACGAAATAAATTGAACCAGCGAAAAAATGACACTATGGATGTGTAAGCAGGGTTGTGCAACATAGGCACCAATGCATTTAAATATTGATTTTTTTTTTTTTTTTTGTAAAAACAATTGAAAAAACTTTAAATTTATTTTTCTTCTAACCACCAAACGCACACACAACTGTTTAATAGAATATGAGATAAAGTATATATATGTATTTTTTTTTTTTTTTTTCTAATGTATAAAATGGTTATAAATGAAATCAATGAAAAGAGATCAAAATTCTTACCCCAATACAAATTGTCGTTTTTTCTTGTTTATTATCTTTTACTTTTCCAGAAAATCTATGTTGGTATGTGATGGTGATGTGCTGCTGGAACTGCTGTTGGTGTTGGTGTTGGAACTGTGAGTGCTGATGAATGTGTGTATGTTGATGACGACGGCGACGGTGCGGTGGCTATGGTTGTATGTATGTTGATGACGACGGTGACGATGCGGTGGCGATGGTTGTATGTATGTTGATGACGACGGCGACGATGAAGATGAAGATTTGATACTGACGACGACGATGGCGGCGTTGACAGTGATTTCCTTTAGCGATCGTAGAACCGCTGTAAACTCGTCATCTATGGTGACGATGACGACGGAAATGGTGGAGGTTTGTGACGATGATGATGGAGCCAAAAAAATCGATGATTAACGGTGGCTCGATGTGGGCAACGCAATTGTCCAAAATGGCGGTCGTCAATGGGACGACGCGACGATGGTGACGTGTGACGATGACGACGGTATGTCGAATGTATTTTCCCTTTTTAGCGGCCAAAAGAAAACTTGGGCACGCACTTTCCAACGACGATGACGACGTAGATCGTCAAGACGACGACGATGGAGCAAAAAAAAAAACTCGATGATTATTTTGCTCGATGCGGGCAACGCAATTGTCCAAAATGGCGACGATGACGACGGTATGTCGAAATTATTTCCTTTTAGTGGCCACCGACGATGACGACGTAGATCGTCAAGACGACGACAATGGAGCCAAAAAAACTCGTCCAAAATGGCGACGATGACGACGGTATGTCGAAAGTATTTCCTTTTTTTTTTTTTTTTTTTTTTAGCGGCCACCGACGATGACGACGTAGATCGTCAAGACGACGACAATGGAGCCAAAAAAAACTCGTCCAAAATGGCGACGATGGAACCAAAAAAACTCGTCCAAAGTGGCGACGATGTGGCCAAAAAAACTCGTCCAAAATGGCGACGATGGAACCAAAAAAACTCGTCCAAAGTGGCGACGATGTGGCCAAAAAAACTCGTCCAAAGTGGCGACGATGTAACCAAAAAAACTCGTCCAAAGTGGCGACGATGTAACCAAAAAAAACTCGTCCAAAGTGGCGACGATGCAACCAAAAAAACTCGTCCAAAGTGGCGACGATGACGACGGTATGGTTATTGCAATGATGCGGCTTGATGGACCAAATGTTTCTTCATATATAAGATTTTTCTTTATTTAGTTTAGTAGTTTCGTTTTATTTTAATAAATTCTCTTTAGTTCGTATTTTTACATTAAGTTTATAATTTCAACAACCAAAAAAAATATATGTAAAAGATATGTGGGGAGGCCACCAAAAATTTAGATAAAAAGCACGTCTTTGCTGCTCAAAATGCCAAAAGAAAGAGAATGAGAAAACGCATGTCATGGATGACATTTCCGGACAGCCGGCAGTGTCCACACCATCGCGAAGTTGGGCGCGGTTGAGGATGTATCACTCACTCCAGCACCAGAGATGTGCAAGGAGGAGTGATACATACTCTAAGCCATAGATGGCGTGAACACCTTGCAAGCCCCTTCTTTTAGCTTCTTAGCTTCAGCATTCCACCACTGCGTTTCTCTGGTTTGATGGTACCTATATAGAGTTACTTTGAAGCCCTTTGTAATCATTGGCTCTCAGTGCGTAACTGGGTGACATCCTCTCGCTTGAGGCTATGAGTATGTATTTGTCTACGAACTGACTATCAATCTGGGTTTCTTTTCCACCTTTTACAACCGCCAATTCACCATAAAATGGTAGCTAGCATAAAATTCTTTATTGACTAACTTCAGATTATAAATCCAGTAGGTACCCTAAAAATAAGGCCTTTTTCAACAATGACACCGAAACTTAAGTCTGAAACTACGATTTGCTTGTATATTAATAAAGTTTGTTTGCATTGGAACTTGTAAAGTATTGCCTATGTCATGTCACATGTCACAAAAAGTTGCTTTTATTCTAATGTACGATGTACCTACATACCAAGAAATATTATTCCAGGACCCAACAACTTCGAAGTTATAGTTCTAAAATGGATTTTGCTTAATATAGGTAACCGCTGGCGTAATCAGTCAAGTTTAGTTTTGGATTGTTCCACGTGATGAAGCATTTAGTGATGAAACTGTAGATGGGACTATTGACCACTGCACAACGATTGTGTATTGTTTTTTGTTAGTGAGTTGAACAGAAGCAGCAATAACAATCATGGGTTAGTTTTACTTTTCGATCCCTAGCAAACTAAAGTTCGCATTTGGTGGGGTCGATAGCAAAAAAAAATATTTGTGGCCACATTATGTTGCATCTTCCAACGTTATTCTCTGTGTGCAGAGTTTTTATTATCATCAGAACCTTAACCTATATCTACTTTTTTTTGGTTTTTTAATAAAAATTATCTTCATTGTTGCTCGTTCATTAACAAGCTATATTGGAGCAGAGCAATAATGAAATAAATTCCCAAATTGTCCGCCATGATTGTTTAAGGCCCTATACCAACCAACTATAGCAAAAAAGAAATATTTACCTACATATATTAAAACTGCTTGCATCGTATGGGGAGTCATTACTTCTCTGCCAAAGCAACCCTTCCCCTTTTTTGACGTTTCTTCGTTATGATCCCGCCCATTCAAATCCAACAGTCCAGAATGCATCCTTGCATAAAATTTTGCAAATTGCACAAAGAAAAAAAAGTTCATAATATCGGATCACTTTGCAAAATGACAGCCCGCCGTGTTCTGAGGGACATCTGCTGCGACAGCAACAAAACTGCATCAGCAAAATGTCCGTCCATTGGACTGGACTTTTTTGTTTTGTTCTGTTTCTCTGTTGTGTTTTTTTCTTTCCTTTTGTTCATACAGTGACCAATTTCGCCCCCTTGCAGAGAAGTGTCTACCTAACTGCACTTACATGTGTTCCACATTTATGGCCGCGGACATGACCAACATATGGAACGCACTCTTCTCGCACTCCACTGCATCGGCTTGAACACTAACAAAAGGGGTGCAGCAATGCAACACGTGTACGATTGTACATATAGAGCTGCATCACAGTTTTTATTGCATTCCACAAGGAGGTGCAGTTTTTTTTTCTTTCAGCTACCGCTGTGTTGCATTTGGTTACACAAAAAAAAAAGGCTACATGCTGCGTCATGCAATGGTGGCATGGTGGCTGTTGCACATTTTTCTCTAAGACTATTCTTTTCCTTTTCCTGATGCAAAATTCCACATATTTTCTTGGGGGAACTATACAACACAGTGATGTATTGTATTCGATAAGGGCGCCCTTCTTAAGACGCAAGGGTGGAGACAGAGTAACAATGTTTCCTCACGTGAATGTGCAGCAATGGAAAGGATTACATATGAGGGTAGTGAGGCAGACACGCCTTTTTCCGTTCGTCGACTGAACTTGAAAGGATTCTATTACTCCATTGAGAAAGAAGGTGACAATGTTCGTTACTGAGCCGTTAAATTGAAATCGATACGTAATTCGTCTTACCCCGCAGGTGTCAATGATTGTTGGTAATTTGCGAAGCTATTGTTAGAAACGATATTGAAGGCATTTCCTGCAGCTACGATGCTAATCATTCAAGTCAATGATATGCTTCAAGACTCAAGAGTTTCTGGGTGGTGTTGGTGTTTGATGCTGCCGAAAATGAGTTGGGTCTCACGACTTGAACCAATTGCAATGCAATTGCTGTTTTGAAAAAGGATATCGAATAAGATACTTCGACTGACTTGTTTTTCTTTATTGAGCGGAAGATGGTTCCGGCATCCATCTTCAAAAGGAACAGAGTGTCATCGCGCGCCGTTTCGCTCGGTGATGACTGCACTTTCAAGCCGATCATCATGGAACTAAGAAGAAATAGAGATCTCTCTCTAAATTGCCTTGGTAACAGCTTGAGTCTCGATAACAGTCCACTCTTTTATTTGTAAAGTGCGTTTATTTTTGCGTTCCTGTAGGTATCGTCTTATCCATTGTACTACGAATTGTATCCTAAATTTGCTGGATATTTCCATTCATCCCAGCGTTCAACATATCCCTGCCCCTGTTGCAAGACTGACCGTTCGAACAAAGATCCCATGGGAAGGCATGGGAAAAGCTCGATGGTATCGCTATCGAATCAACGACCATAAGAAAATATTAATTCCCGAGCATATCGAAAGGGGTGTTTCGTGATCTGTTATAGAGTTCGAGGGAGCATAGATTAAGATAACATAAAACCGCTATCCCTGCTTAAGAAGGTTGAATACGGTGAACGTCTCCAGCAACTGGAGCCGGCTTAGCTCACCTCGGAAGTAGCTACGGATGTCTGGACTTCAACTCTCTCTGTATTAAAGTACAAACTAATAACCGTACCTTGTGAAGAAATGGAAGGGACCTACCAGTTTTTGCCGACCCCCAACTGCAATAAATAGATAGGTTCACACTATAGAGCTGGAGGAGCCCCAGGGGCTTCCGCATTTCTCCCAACCCTACCTAGTGAGGAATGGCGGATTCCAAACATTTCTGCCGAGTCCGTAAGGCGAAGTGCTTTTCATGGCAGTGTAATTATACTTTCGGGAGGCATGTGAAATATGATTTCATGTATCCGAGATTCGATCCTCGAAATCCTACTAAGCCACATGTGCACCTGGGGCAATCTTATGAGCTTCAGGCTATTGGCGGTTGGAACTTTTGTTGTGCTCTACAGTGTTAGCCTCCATGAAAAAATTCTATTCTTTTTTGTTGGTAGAAGATGGAACTTAACAGACAAGCCTTAAAGAGCAGAGTCGGGAAACATTGCACCGTACGCCTTTCTAAGAACTCTTGAAGAACTCCTAGATCCCATGCTTACAAGTTTCTTCTATAAAATGCAATGGCTGTAATTTTTTTTCTCTTTTTTTAGCCAACGTCTACATAAAGCAAGAAACCTCTTTAAATTGTTTTGAAGAAGGACAAAGAACTTACAAAAAAATGTTACGCTTGGCTAAATTTGCGACATTTCATTACAATTGCTTAGTCAACTCGGCTCTAAGAGGACAAGGTATTCCACCAGCCTTCAAAATGAAATTCACTCTCCAAAATCATTCATTGTATCAAATCAAGGATAAGTGGCTCCAGCGCAATTGCTCTTCATATTTTATTCCTCGCGCTGTAATGACTTTCTATTCCTTCTTTAAAATGATCCCACTTTTCCATAAAGAGTTTAACTGCACTACTAAGGCTTGCACTTTGTATTAATTGAGTTGATCCCTCCCTAGCTAAAAAAAAGTAGGTCAATCAAGAAAAATACTCGCAGCTTAAAACTGAAAAGAAAACTTCACCAAATTAATACCAATTCTCTTTCAACCCGCGTTTCCAAATAAGTCATTTCCTCTCAATTCAATTTCTTAAACTTAATTATAAAAAAAAATTAAAAAAAAAAATCCAAAATTATTCCAAGAGAAACTAACACCGAACCCAAGCTAGGGCCAAAAGGATTCTCCTTCAAAAAATTCATTTCACTAAGCGAAGGCCCTCAATCCCATTGACACTTCAGATATCCATCCATTCGGTTCGCTGGCACCTACCACGCTTTTGCCCGCTCTAATCAATTTCACTGGATTACCGCGCCAACGACATGCCCGGTAAAGAGGAAACCCAGAAACGACCCGAGGCCCGCGTGAACATTCCCAAATAAATTAGAAAAAAAAGATCCAAACGAAAAATTGAATTTAATTGCATTTCCTTTAACAATTTAATTAATTTCACGATGGACCAATCTAAAACATACACCGAGAAAGAGGCGACACAGCGGACAGCGATATCCCAGGCGCAAAAGGAGCACCACCAAAAGAAATGCTCGGCAAATTAAATTACGTTTTTTTTCGTTCTTTTTTTTTTTGTCCGCAAGGTTATCCTGTGGGTATGTATGGTTTTTTTCTCCTGTGGCTACTTTAGATTTTCTCACGCAACAATAACGGACTAACACAAAAAAGACAAAAAAAAATATGGAACGGTAACGGAACTACCAAGAAATTCCAGAAAATTAACTGGAAATGAAAGTAATACATTTTGCGGTACGTGACGCAATTTAATGATGTCACATGAAGCAGGCACATCGCGTACTTTTGGTGTCGTCCTGCCTTATGAGTTATTGTGCATCAGGGGAAATTGGGGTTCGGGCCTCGTACATCATCATACATTTCTTTTTTTTTTTGTTTTTGTTTTACTTTTTGCTTATTTTTGGCATCGTTTGTCCCCATTTTATATATACTCGACTCGTACCTATATACAAACGTATCCCTCTGTCTGTCATAGTTTCTTCGTCAAGGATTTGTAATTTCCTGTGGTGCTTTGCTTGATCGTCTTCGCGAAATTGGATTTTCTTTGCAGGCCAAAGGAGCACATCCCGCATCCTGAATGTATGTTTGTATTTCGTTGCCATTTTTTGAGGCTATCCACGTGCCAGGCATTACCTATTCAAGCCAAGGCACATTAGATGGCTTTAAAAGTCGTTACAAAAAATCTTCAGAATAAGGCAGAAAAGCGAAATTGTATGTTTTATATCATCAAACTGGAATTCAATTACTTTTTGGCAAGTCCAACAATGCGCCAGCCTCGTAAAGAGAATACAGAATGTTCCAGGAGCTTGACGGAACATAAAACCAACTTATGAAGGTTTTCAAGTGACGCCTTCATTTAAAAACATTAAAACTGTGGTGTTAGCAAACATTTCGTGATATGATGTACGCACACCTATAAGTGTCGAAATTGACTTTTATTCATAAGTGTCATCCTTTAAGAGCACACCTCTGTAGTTGCGGATCTTGCTTCACAAGGCAAGTAAAAAAAAAAAAAAATAAGTTGGCGCAACAGAGCGAGGAGCTCCTGGGCCTAGCGCATTTCTCACAGCCATGCCTTGTGAGGGAATGGAAGGGACCTACAATTTTCGGCCGGTTCCTAATGGCAAATTGAGAAAGCGCTTTTCATGGCAATGAATTTACTAACGGAGGATTTGCCAATTCCTCGCGAAAGTCGATACCCGTGAAAAAACATTTTTGCCTCTGCTGGGACTCGAACCTTGAACCTCTAGGTTTGCAGGTGGATATGCTAACCATCACGCTACGGGTACCACAAGGCAAGTAAGGCTTGTTTTATTCTGTAGGCATAACTGACGACTTGATACCAAATTGTTTTAGCCATAACCTTTCAATTTTCTACCAGCAGCTTTTTCTTGAATATGAGAAATGGATTTGCTTAAGCAAATAGAAATATGAATTGGAACTGAAACAATTTATAGGTTCGTTCGTCGAAGCTTTGTGGTAGTCCTGTGGTCGACACAAAGCGTTTTTTTTTTATAAAATTTAAACATTCAAACTCGTCGTGAATGTCAAACGGATTGTTTTTTGTTTGCCGTCAACTCACGCTGAAGTAGCACTAGGTTTTAGTTGGGACGAGTTTAGATAATGAACAGGGCTGTCAAATGGCATGTACAGTAGTACCCCGATCTATGGAGGAAGGATGGACCGAGCGCTATCCGTGTATGTTGACTTCGCGTAGGTAGGACTTCAATTCTTGTACTTTATTGTACCTAGTTATTCGTCTGATTTTGTGGAGAGCTGAACAAACACTAATGCAAAAAAAAAAACAAACAAAATTAAAAAATCGTGTAAACTTGAATTCGCGTCTGTTTTGGTAGCACAAATCAAGGTATCACTACTGTATTTTTCTTCAAATGACAGGGATGTGTGGTGAATTTATGGTAAAGCGTTTTTGAGAATTGGAAACTCAAGTTTTTTGCCAACTCATAGTGTTGTCAAGGAAACCTGGGTAAACCCTTGGTTAAGTTCAAAGAACAAACTAGTATATGTGTCTTTACACTGTAGAAACCAAACCACCAAACATACCTAGGTGACATTTCGCAGCACTTTTTAACCACTTTCTGTTGAAAAGTTTGCTTTAGCCCGCATATTTATTTTTATTAAAATTTATAAAAGACCTCCGCATGATCACAATCACGCTTCGGATTGGGGTTCTATCAACGTTACATGCGAGCCCTTTGTCTCTGCTTTGAATTGACATTAACCAATTCTTGTTGTTGTTTTTTACTTCTGTTGAGATCCCAACAATAGCCACAAAAGTTTCTCCACGAGTATCGCCTTTCGCGAGGAATTGGTAAGTTCTCCGATAGTAAAATCACTGCCATGAAAAGCACTTTCACGATTATCCGTTCGGAATTGGCAGAGAATTTTAGTTTCCTTTCATTCCCTTACAAAGCATGGTTGTGAGAGTGCGCTAGGCCCCGGGATCCGGGGCACCCAGCTCTGTTGAGCCACCATATTTATTTTATTTGTTGTGTCCAAACCTTTTGTCTTGTATTGGAGTCACGTTACGTTGTCTTGTACACGAACCAACGCATCATTCAAGTCAAAGCAACGTTGTGATAGGATGTATACTGATTTCCTATGAATTAACTCATAAACTTTAGGCGAAACATGAATATTGGTGAGTCCATAAAGCTAGGATTATGGTACGGGCACTAAAGACTAAATCTTGTCAAGAAATTGAAAAAAGGGTTCTAAGTTTAACAGGTTACAATACTTAGAGTAGATCCATTCATTGATTTTGTAAATTTTTGCCATCGATTTTTTTTTACAAAGATCGTTTTAGAATTGAACAGGGGGCCACTGTCTCAAATGATTTTGAGAAACTTTTGAGCAAACTGGTACATCCTTCATTCTTCAACAAATGTCAGTTATGGTAAGAAGTACAGGAACTCAATTTATCGAGTAAAGGTGACCGAGTGAATAAGTTACCATTTTGGTATTGCAGCAGACGTGATCTCACGTATCGTGTAGCTACTTAAAATTGTAATAGTATATTATCGAAAACTCGCTAGTACTTTTTCCAGTCTCTTTTAATTCAAAGATGTCGCTGATGTGTCTTTAGACTAATTTGTTTTGACTTTTAGCCAAATTCATTACTTTGTAGAGAAGTACAACTTTTAGTGCGATCTTCAGAAAGTTGGAGCTTTAAATGCACTCGGGTGGTGTTGTTAAAAGAAATCAAGTCAATTGGTATCTGAGTCTAGGTTGCGATTGTCTTTCGGCAGATGTGTTAATGGACAACGAGATTGATCCTTTGAAGTTTGACCGGATGCAAACTTCTTTTTTGGATTCTTTTGGTTTCTTGTTTATTGACTTGGACAATTTTTTACTAAGGAATTTGAAATGTACACGAAATTTCTTATATTTTCATTTCATGAACAATCAGTTAGCACTTTATGCGGCGTACTATAATTCGGCCCCAGATTTTCTTATGCGCTGCTAACCCCGGTATAGATGTCTTTCCAATCAAATGGAATAAGGCTTGTATTTCTTAATTTTTTAAATTATTCGTTCGATTATAATGCAGCTGCTTTTTAGCTAGTTGCCAAAAAGTTCTTACCACTGAGCCATTTGATATTCTCTTGGTCGAGGAAAATTAACCTTATATTAAGTAAAAAAAAAAAAAATGCTAGGATCTTATGGGAAATGGAAAGTTGTAGGTAATGCGGACGATCTTAAAATCAATATTAAGAACCCAAACTTTTTATGAGCTACATTTTACACCCGAAAGAATCTTTCTTGAATCGCCTCAATAACTACTCATATGTTATGTTCAAAACTGAGGGTAAAGTAGGCATTGAACACAAATGGAAAACTGACAAGGCTACAAATAATGTTTAGCATTTATAGGACCATCAAACTCTTTTCCAAGAGATACTTAGTCTCATTCTTCCTATAAACAGATTTGATTATAAATAAAAAAAAAACCAAATGCGACCAATGACCCACCGAGGAACATCAATGAAAATGTAAATATTATTGCGGTTGTAAAATTTTTGATTAACACGTTTTATTGTTCTTTTTTCATTTTTGGCTTTTTCTGTGTTTCTTAATCGCGCGATTATTATTGATGCTGTTAGCCTGTCGTGTCGCTACAGTGTACGGCAAAGTTACGACCATTCGAATCGAGTGTTATGATTTTTTAAACAAAATCAAGATAAGCTTGGCGGGAGGCCAATTATACGAGCCAAACAAATACAAAACCGTGGCTTTGTATTGAGTTATTAAAATTAATATTGAATGGGCAGACAAAGATTGTAATGTGTTCCGTAAGCACGTGGAATTCGTAAAGAAGAACAAATGAGAGTGACAGTGTAAATGATGGGCTTAGTGGGTTATGATGGTTACCTACTTTCGATGGAAAAGTCAGGTAGGCAGTAGGTAGGTTAGGTATGTGAATCATTTATAATTTGGACCAAGAAACGGAATGTTGAAAAAAAAAAAAAAATATTTCACGATGTCACATGCCTACCCGCTCCATTAGAAAAGAGAAATTAAATGAAAATTAAGTTTAATTGCGAAGTTCGTGGCCTTAATTGCCTTTTTTGATGGCTGAAATACTAACTTTCGAATGCGTTGAGATATCGAACATTTTTTTTTCTCTTTTCCAGAAATTTCCCAAAGGAGAATTAAAAAAAAAAACAATTGATGTGCAGAGAATATTGCAATCCTTGGCTGAAGTAAGATTTTTGTTGAAAAAAAAATTACGAAATAAGGCTTAATATGAACTTCAAAATCATATAAAAATTCAAAATGTAGGTATATTTTTTAAATGAAAACAACAATAAAGTGGATTTTTTGAAAAAAAAGTACTTTTCACTTTTTGAATTTCTCAAAAACTAAAGGCGGTATTACACTGTCATATATACACCCAAAAAAATCTAGACTGTAAATTTCACAAAATGTTGCAGTCAAATTTACATTTATCATATTATTTGTATATTTAACCGAATTCGCGTTAATATTCACAATTTTATGCAAATTTCACAGTTTTGCTTTCATTTCTGCAATGAAATTGTTAAAACAATCACAGCTTCTTGTTATAAGATTCACAGCGCGCTGTCAATTTTGTTTGTCAATTCTACCTATATGAATTTGTAAAATCTACACCCCGAAGTTCTGAAATCTACAACCATATTCAGAATGAGAAAAAGAAAAGACAAAGGAAGGTTACGTAAAAGCCGGTCTGAAACACCAAAAAGTCACAAATCTACAACCTTAGTATAAAAAGCACAAAAATGCAATCAAATCTATGCCCCATTAAAAATAGGCACAAATCTACACCCTTAACATAGTATACACAACGCTGTGGAAACAACATCCAATTTTAACAAATCCACAGCAATGCAATCAAATCTGCAACCATCTGTTCAAACTACATTGAGTTGTGCTACATATCCCGTTATCAACTTACTCCGCCAGAATACTAATATGGTTTATTGATTTATTCGCAGTCGCAGTCGCAGTTTAGTATTTCATTGTAAAGTTGTTTTGTTGTGCCGTGCAAATGAATAGTGCTAGTGATTTATTTCTTTCATCACAAAATGATGAGAACAATAAGGAAATCATAGATGGAACCGAAAATAATTCTTCTATAATAAACGCGCCATCGGTTATTGAAATTTTTTTTTTTTTTTGGACTTGGACGTTTTCCACGTGATTAACAATTTTAAACTATCTAAAAGTGTGGTACAGTTTTTTGCAGGTTGGTTTTCTTTTGCTGTTTGTTTGTGTATAAGATAAGGTTAATTGTTTTATCTAATTGCACTATATTTTAAGGACGCGGGTTCACAAAAAGAAGCCTACTTTTGATCATTCAGATCATTTATTTCGAATTTTTCCGGAGAGTGAACTAGGGCTGCATGCTGCAATTAAAATTTGAAGATGAGCTTCTGAAGTGAAAAAAAAGAAGTAAGCATTTTCAATGATTTAATTTGCGAAACATATGTACAAACATAAGTGCACTTTGAAATTTTTTATGTTTTAGTTTCAACAATGCAGCACGGTAAGCAGCGAGATGAGCACCGCACATTGGGTTGAATACAATTGTAGATGCAGTTTACCGACAAGCACCCAACCCAATCATCTAGATCATCATCCCTAGACCTTATCGTATGTATAATTCAAATGAAGAATTTTTTTCATAATTTCTTGTTTATTAGCCAGTAAAGGATATTTTGCTGTTTTCATTAGCTGGAAAGAATTTTTTGTTTGTTGTGAATACAAACTGTATTTAATTTTCATTACCGTTGCTTTGTGGTAGATTTGAAAAACATACTCCAAAATTATGTAATTTTAAATATTAAAAACTTCACTAGTTCACCCATACACCTAAATACCTTAATCTATAGAACTTAAGTTTTTAGAAATAAGTATGAATGTATATTCAATTTTTTCTGTAATATATGTAACAATATTTAACTAACTATTTATGTTGTCGTTGATTAAAATTATTTAAATAAAATGAGCTTCGAATTATTTTGCTATTTTTTATTTTAATTTTGGAACTAAAATTTCAAAAATTCCGGATGTTGGTATGAAAGCAAAAAGCTGTAAAATGAAAGCAAACGGTTTTAATTTCGAAAAATCAAGCTGTTGTTTTGACAAAAGAATTTACATTTTGAATGCAAAAAATGTGAGTAATACAACAAAAATCTGTATATATGAGAGCACAGAGCTGTAAAAATGAAAGCGAATTGTTGTAGCTCTTGCAAATCTAGTTGTAGTTTTGATAAAGCAAATTACAGTTTGAACGCAAAATGTTGTGAACAATACTACAAAATTTGTATTTTCTACAAAGAGTGCTGTACATTCTGCAACGAATGCTGTTGCTTTGATAATTTTCCTGGTTTTCGTATCTACAGCGAATGTTGTAAATTAAACGATTTGTTATAAAATGCACAACCATGTCTTTGTCAAATTGACAACACTGGATGTCGGGTCGATTATGACAACGAATGCAATCAAATTGATATCGGTTTTCAACATTTCTACAACTTTTTTCTTTGGGTGTATATGAACAAAGTTGTCATATAATTTATGGCACACTTTCTGTAAATATTGCAAGTGATATTACACTATGCCATATATATATGAACAATTTGCATGGCAAACAATAATTATATGCATGACAAAGAAAAGTATCGCTATCACACTTATATGACAACCTGTACCATATAAAATATGGCAAGCATGAATATAATGAACTAGCCATATAAAAATCGATTGATTTTATATGACTTGCGCTTGTCATACAATCGGCATCCTATGTTTTTTATTTTTATTTCTCTATTTGTAGTTATTTCTTTATTTCTATTTGTACGTTGAATGCACGGAGTGCTTATGTGAAATCTGAAATGTTATTACACATGCATACTCGTACATAGATGAATAAAAAGTAACAGAGATAATAATGAAAAAAAAGAGAAGAAATGGTGACAATTATGATTTTGTATTACACTACGCCATATATATATGGCTCTAGAATCATTGTCATATATATGGAGACATACAAATACTGCCATACATATATGACTATCACACATGACGATGTCGTGCCATATTTTTTTTTGTCAGCTAGCCATATTTATATGATAGTGTAATACCGCCTTAAGAGATTTCCGTGTTCGGTTTGACTTAGAACTAAAAGGAGTGTTGATTAATTTTTTTTTAATATAATGTAGTAACTTAAAAATATTCTGTCAAAATTTAATAAGGAAATTCCAAGTATTTCAGTATCTACAGCCGATTAGAAAGTCAGGTAAGTAGAAGAATCGGTAAGTGGGGCTAGTTACAGCTGTTCGGGTTCGTATATCTAACTAGCACTATAAATTAAACGGGACATATTTTAGTTTTGAGATTTGTATTGCACCAATGAAATATTTGAAATCATGCTAGGTCCAGCAATTTAGCATGTTTTATTTATAAAAACATGCCGAAAATCAGTCTAAATATTCTTTCTAGAACAAAACATACTAAAAATCTTGCCATCAATCTCAAGCTAATAAGACCAATGAAAACATTGCTTTTTCAGAAAAATAGCAGGTACTTATTCTTCCAAAATGAACTTAAGACATAAAAATTACTGTGCTATAATAATGAACATAAAAATCATTAAAATTTAGTCATTCTTCCAGGTTGAAAAAAAAAAAATAAAAATTAAAATGTTGTGAGCTTCGTTTAATGCGTTTTCAAAAACATCAGTTAAGTCTCGTTCCAAATCAGATGTGAAATAGAATTTTGCTGATCTCACTTCTTTTACGATATGGTTCGGAATTGTGAAACAGTCACAACAAATTTCTGACAAAATATCTCTGATAAGAAGAATAGTATAGCATGTTTATTTTCACTCTATTTCTCCGTTGGCCTTTTACTAAGTTCATGAAGCTAAAACTCTTTCTACAGAAGCATTAGATATCGGCAAAACCAAATAAGATACCTAAATCAAAGTTTCATGGCTCGTCTTCATACTTCATACTTCATATGTATTTTCATCAGAGGCATTTGTGAATCTATTATTCCACTTTCTATTTCATGCTAGTTCCGAATTCATTCTTCGATTTCTGAAAAAAATCTGTTAATGGCTGTTTATGAATTCTCAAACACGTTTTTACCGAAAAGAAGTTGATTTGCTTAAAAATTTTTATATTTTCTGGTGTCCTTGCCTGCAACTCCTTGAAATTTTGGCAGATTTTTCCTGAATTCATTTTCATCTTTCAATGTTATTAAATGTTGCAATTTCAAGACTTGTAATTTCTCCTCACATTCAAAGCCAAAGTAAGGATTTGGAAAGCTTATTGGCGTTACCAGTTGGCACTTCTCTTTTGCCAAGCATTTAAACGTTTTATAGGCTTAAGTGATACCACGCTCTGTGAATCTTGTGGAGAAGATGAGGACACCGCAGAGCACTTCTTCTGTGAATGTCCTACTTTTTCTCGCATGAGGTTACAGATTCTCGGCGCAGACATGGTGAGAGCTGTAAACGAACGCCGGTTAAGTGAAAAAAATTTCACTTGCGGAGTCCTGATAAGTGAAAAAAAATTGCACTTAAGCGGATTTAAAAGTTCCATTAAGCGGAGGTTTAATGCTTCATATACATATTAGAGTGGTCCTTAAAGTGGTTAGGTCGGAATTTTAATGAGTGCACCCCTCACAAATGTTGCAAAAAAAAAAAAAAATGTTCCCAAAATTTCACCCCCCTATCTCAATTTTAACACGTGCCGCCGGACCTGTACTTTTTTCCATTTAAATAACATGTGATTTTTTTTATGTTTTAGTTTTATTTTTTTTAAACAATACAGTGGTGGTCCAGTATAACGAATGCCGATATAAAGAATGATCGATATTACGAACACTTTTCTCAAGTCCATTAGGCATTCTATATTAACGAACAAATAACGAATATCAGAACAAAATGGCATTTAAAACTATAAAGTCTTAGTTCTAAGAAATTTACGGGAAAAGGCATTCAACAATCACATTCAACGCCTAAAAAAACAAATGCATACGAACGATTTTTTTCTTATATTTTAGTACAAATACTTGTATGTATGTACCTACTATTTATGTACTTAAAAAAACTAATAAAACTATTCCTTAAATGTTTCTTTACATGTAAATGAAGTTGAATTTGTTTTTTATCCTATTAAGTGAATTATGTATTCATTGTTTTATGAATTATAAAATAAAATAATGAAAAATACTATTGTACGTTCTATGTACCTAAAGATTTGTATGACAAAAACGTTTCGATACAACGAATCTTCGATATAACGAATTGACTCTGGACATTATATCGTTCGTTATACTGGACCACCACTGTATACATAGCATCAAAAAATCTGGTCATGATTTTTTTTTATCGGAAAAAGTTCTACTTTTTTTTTTAGGAATTTTTCCAACTTCGAAAAACAAAATGGTGAAACAAATATGGCGGTCTGAAAAATTTGATTTTTGAGTAATTTTCGAAAAAAAAATTTCGCCATTTTGTTTTTCGAAGTTGGAAAAATTCATAAATAAAATGTAGAACTTTAGTTGCTAAAAATTTTCCAGCCAATGGTTAGCAGCACCTGTGTCAGCAGAATTATTTTCACCACAAATCTTCTTAAAATGAATATTTTCACGATTTTTCCACTGATCTAACCATCCATTTGTTGGCTCAAATTGTTCTGTTCGATTAAATTTTTCTTCACTTAAGAGAGTTTTTTTTTCAAAGAAAAATATGAAATTTAACTGAAAATATGTTTCAGGTATCCGGGTTTTTCACTTAAGCGGGATTCTCTTAAGCGGGTTTTACTGTAGTACAATTGACCGGTATTTAGTTCTGAGTGCTCCAGCAGGTATTTTAAAAACCTCCAACAAAAAAAAAAAGGATTTGGTAATAAGATATTGATTACCATGTCTGTATTATTACCGAAATCATGCTTAGACATTATAGCATTAGAAATGCTAAATGGGCTACACCCTACACTGTGTATTGGCTAGTTGAACTTGGTGTTCAGAGATTGTAACATCGAGTGTTAAACTTTCTTGAAAACTTGGGAATATTCCTGAAACTTTGAACGCGTTTATCTCGAAACTACTTTTTTTGTCTTGCTCGTGCCAAGAAACAAAAACTACTAGACCGATTTTTTAGTAATATTTTTCTTTGCATAGTTCTAGCTGTCGCAACTGAACTTAATCAAATGGTATCCGTTAAATATTTATGTTTTTTAATTTAAAAAAAAACATTTCGATTTCGGGCGAGCTCTCTCCAGTTTCGCACTCCAAGTCGGTTGAGGTCTTCATCCACTTGATTGCGCCACCTAAGACGAGGTCTTCCCCTTCCGCGATTTCCCTGCAATGTGCTGCAACAGCTTTATGGATACTAATAAAGTATTTGTAAATTTTTTTTTAATTCAAATTAGGAGAAGAGATAAATCACTTCTCACCAGTGAATTGAATTTTTTTTAAAGGGAGATTTCAAGCCAATTGTAAAAGTTAAAACAAAATGTTTGTCTTAAGTTTCATTTTTCTGTAGTTAATAAGTCATAAAATAAGTGTTAAAAAAAAAATTTAAAGCATTACTCATTACCTTCATGCACATTACACCAACCCCAACTAAAACAACTTATAATAAAATGTTAGTTAAGGAACAAAGTATTCTCTTTCAAAAACACTGCAGCACGTGTTTGATTGATTTTGAAAAATTTTTTAGAACTGCCCCTCCTGCCCAAGTGGAGTGAGATGGACCCCCTTCTATACAACTATTTTTTATCAAACCATTCCGTTTTGGAGTTCTGTTGCATCCTATGCAAAACACCCTGCATTTTAAAAAGGGTGGATCGAAACATTAACAAAACTATTTTAAATTGATATAAGAAACAAATTTTTACCTCACAAATAATTGAAATATTTATTAAAGAAAATTGGTTCTTTGACCAAGATTAGAGCACATTGATCAAAACTTTTTGTTGGCACTTAACAATGTCTCCGAAGCATTCAAGTTCATGCAGCAAAACTTTGCTTATCGATGAACAAAAAGCTGAGGTCAACTACAACTACAATGGTCGATTTTCCACAAGACTCGGCGAGACTTTTTTTAAATTCTATTTGTTTAAGTATACCTAATAAAATTTTAATTTTATGAACTGCGCAAATTTGACCAAATTTTAAAAAATCTGTAACCCAAAATAAAAGTCAGAAAATTATTTTGTTTATTGTTTTTGAAGCTATGTTTAGAAAAAAAAGCTATGTAAAAGAAAAACATTCAAACCAACACATCGAATTTTGCATTTTTGCCCACGAGTTTTGCATTTTAGGAACACAGTGCAGCGCGCGGTAAGACTGAATTGATGCAATTTGAGTCCGTTTTAGTAAACTTTGTAACAGCAACAAAATTAAGTAAATAGCTCTCATTGCGTAGTTTACATTGAAGGTCGATTATGAGCATATTTTTGGCTTACCCCACAGGCGGAACACTAGTGGGAAACAGAGAAGTGAAAGAGTTGCGCCATGGGATACAGAAATGACAGAAATACACCGAAAATCGCCAGTCACCGTCGCAACCGTAATGATCACTTTAACTCTTAATTTGTACATGGATAGTCAGAGGCAAGTGAGACCCTATCATTGAATCAAAAAATTTCAAGGCTAAAATATTCTTTGTTTCAATTTTTCAATAACTGCCTTACAGCTAGGTACTAGTTGAGTTTAAGTAGTTAATCCATTTTCGGAATTTAGAAATCGGATGCGCCACTATACAGTCACAGCTTTGTGCGCTTTAACTTAGTTTTAATTCCTCCAGTCATCAATTACGCATTACCTTAACATCAATATGAGCATGGCCCGCTGAGTTCAAACTTTTGCTAAGCCATACCATCAGTAAGCTTTCTCTACCCTGCAAGCACTTTCAGTTTACGCTTTCTCTTAACTTAAAGGCGTTTTTCTCTCCAATTTATTATACAAAGAAACTTTTCCACTTATCCGCAAATGAACGAAATCCCCTGAGACTTTTCTCTTATAAAAATTTCAGCATTGCCCACAACTTAATCACGATAATATAACGGTCTTTTCAATATTTTCCAAACATTTTATTCTTATTTAGCCATAGTAAGTATCATAAACGACCGGCGACGACTACGACGAGAGTTTTGTTTCTTTCGTCCTTTGAGCAATGATGTCGTCGGTCGTCTCCTCAGATCGTTTTCATAAAAATCAAAGTTTCGATTACAGACCGAGGCTGTTCGTAGGGGGGTGCTTTCACCCCACACCACAATCTGTACAAAGATAACACTATTTAATTAGTCATTCTGCTGTTGCTCATGCTGCCAATAAACATTTTATAGTCATCCAATAACAATTTGTATGTTTTGTAGCGGATGTGTGGGATGTCGGAGTGTGGGGGTATATATCGACAGGAGTATCATCTGGCAGGATGGATACATGATGAAATAAGGACACCATGTCGTAGCTAAAGTACACCATCCTTCGAGGAGGATTCAATATCGTAAAACTATACATATTTGGCAGCGCCTCTTGATCCGGAACAGTCGTTACATCGAAGGAGCTTCTTTGTATGATGCGATGGCTCCACGAAAAAAGTTCCCTCGCTCGAAAATAAAATCAGAAAACGATTGATTGAGAGGCGCTGGCTGGCCGTCAGCAGAGATGTTTCCTTTTTTTATTTTTGTCTTGTTTTGTTTTTGCAATCCAAGTCCTCGGATCGAAGGATACGCGCCCAACCCATGATAATAATAAAAATGTATGCGCGCCATATGCTTTTGATATCTGGCGGCCCCTAGTAACGTGGCGTACGAAAAGTGCCGTAGCGAAATATTATTATTATTTTATACTCGTCGTGTTGTAATCGTCCTCATGGATGGCTGATGTGAAGACGACCCGAAGGACGAGTCTGTTTCGGTGGTGCTTGAATCTTATTTTTGGTTATTATTTGGGCACTAAACAGTTTGTTCTTACAGCAAGGACTCACATTCAAGCGTATGCGTGTGTGGTTATAGCAACGAAATGGGCAAACAATTCCTTCTGCCAAAAAGTTCTCATATTTTATGCATTTAAAAATTGTAGATGCTGAAGATGTTTCTTTTTCGTCTGCTGTTTCACTTATGTCTTCCGTATTTTTAATTTTTCAAACATTCTTTCATCCCATTTGTAACAAGTGTATGAAAAAATTTTGATTCGCACTGTTTATGTACATTTAGTAGCTTGTCCTTAAAAATCCCTAACCTCACTAGCCACACATTCGATTTGAATATAAAAAAAGAAGTTGTAAAATGAATAAACCCTTTCTACGATGTTGTACTTTTCATTCATTATAAAGATCAGCACATCAAAAAGTGAGACAATTTCAAATTGTTTACGATCTTGAAACTGCATAGGATTAGTATACACGTCGATACATAGGTAGTTTCAGTTTTTTTCTATTCGTTTAAGTGAGAACAGCCCGTTTCCAAAGAAGAGCTTATAAAGTAGAAGCTAGTTAAGCCATGATTTATGTATTGGTTTCTGTTTGTGTGCAGATCTATCCAAAAAAATAGTCTTCCTTAAACGTGGCTTTAATCTGAAAAAATACTTCTTTCGGTGTGAAGGACAAGTACTAAGAGTTTGCTATTTAGACCTTCAAGGAAGTAATTTAGAAGAGTTACCGCTCGCATGTTTAGTGAGAAATCGAAACAAAATCAAAATAACGCATTCCCTAAAATCATTCCTCGAAGTTGTCCTAATTCGCCAACTCATTTAGTTATATTTCAGATAAATATCGATAAATATCTGCAAAAACGAGAGGGTCAGAGGAGAGCCCCAAGATTTGCTGACAGATTATTTAAATTTTAATTCGGATGATCACTTGAAAGACAATTTTTATCGTTAGGTTGATTGTTGTTTTTATATGGAAGAGCTTCAAAGCACATTTTTTGTTGCCTCGTTCACTAAATGCAAATTTCATGGATATTATCGCTGAATCTCTTGAACAATAGCAGTTTTCCAAACTGCAAGAAAGTAGGTGCAAAGAGTGCCCTGGCGGCAAAGTACAAACATTGTGGAATTGCGAAACTCCCAGTGATGCGAAAGACGGATAGTTATAGTTAAGTAGCCAAAGAAATCCCTTCGGAGTAGGTATTTACTTACGATATCAGGCTTTGTAAAATATTTTTTTCTGTTCTTCTAAAACTATTGGCAAATGTAATGCTCAAAAGGATGATGAATGTTGCACTCACCAATTTAATTCACGGCTATGAATTCGTAGGACACATCTTCGTCTAAGCGGAGACGTTTGCTATCGTAATGGAAACAGACAATGCATGCGCTTAGTGATCTTCTCATCCCTCAAACGTATTCGAAAGTTAGGTGCTTAGAAACAAAGTTGGCAACCTCCACTTTTACTGATTTTGAAAAAAACGTAACAAAACTTCGACTGTCCAAACAAAAGTGACAATCTTCAGTGGACATAGACAAGTTTGTTTTAAATTCCATTTGAGAGTGACAATTTGATAGATCGATAGCTTTGACACCCAACAACGCTAAGGCGTTTTTATTTAAAATCCGGTAAAATATCGAGACAGTCACTGTTGTGTTGCCAAACCTGGCAATGAGGTGGCAAAAAGATATAAAATAAGCTTAAACGTCAACACAATCTGTCCTATCGTCATCAAAGAATCGTCGAAAACGTCCTCGTCAAAAAAAACTATTTCCACGTCACTACAGAATAGTCGAAAAAATGAGCCGACAGGAACAGAAATAAGACAGAAACGGGCGTTAAAAATCAAAAAAGAGTTTTTAAACAAATGCATTGAATATTTAAAGAATAAAAAAAAAAAAACTAAATAAGTAAATCATATATATAAAATTCTCGTGTCACGGTGTTCGAACTTGAACTCCTCCGAAACGGCTTTACCGATTTTTACCAAATTTTATATGCGTATTCAGTAAGTCTGAGAATCGGCTACTATCTATTTTTCATACCCGTAAGTGATAAGGGCCATCTACCCTTAACATTGTTTTTTTAATTTACACTGTGACACGAGAATTTTTTTTTTTTTTTCTAGCTTTCTGTGGTAACAATGCTTTGAATAAGTTTGACCCGAGCAACGCCGGGCGGGTCAGCTAGTAGAATTATAAAAACAAAGAAGTTTATTTGTCGAATAGGTATTTAATGAATCAACAGTCACATTTGTCAAGAGAGGTCGAAAGACCTTTCTGAAAGCAGCTGAAAAACTAAAGAATGAGTCTTGTTTGGGTCCCAGGTCCCAGGCACTGCAGCTGTCGGTTGAGTTCCTTATCAGAAAATCAGTGGCTGAATTACAGCACACTTGATCGGGTAATACGTGACTGAATTATGTGTTTTTGGCACTACTTCTTACGTTATCGAGCAATTAAGTGCCAAAACTTGACATTCTTTCATCAGTATTTGATAGAATTGAAGTCGATATTTTATACAGCAGACTGTTGTTGTGTAATACAGAGCAAACTTCGAAAGAAAAATTGTACTCATTCTGATGTGGTAATTCGGTAATTCGGCAAATATTTTGGGTCACTGCTTCCCGATTTCTTATAAAATTCTCCACCTTGCGGCAAGCGTGGGCCATCTCTGCAAAAGAATTTGTGTCGAAAGTATTTTTAACATTTTACCCTTATTACTTAACATTTTTATTCGTCACATCTATGATCTCCCTATCCGTTTTGGGAACAAGGTTTAGTTTCAGAAGTACCCAAAACCAAGTTTCCATTGGCCCATCGATGAAGTGGTGGAAAATTATGACCACATCATCGCTTGTTCTTAAATTGTCAGTCAAAATCCCACGACACCTTATGTCTTTTTTTTCGTCTTTCTCATAGCATTGCTTGCTGATATCTCGTTAAAGGCTATATCCATGGATTTGCTTTTTAATTATTTCACCAAATGCAATGATAAACGCGTTGGAATTGGAATTGGAATTCTTCTTGTCCAATGTTAACCCCACGGTCTTGTAAGTCCCTAGTGTTAGCCACATCTTTTCATAGGCTTGTAAAAGTTTTAACATCTTCACCAACATTGTAACGAAGTTACAAATGCGCACCCTACCACAAGCCATTACACATACCATTGTTGTCACATGATATTTTTCACTCACGCCATAGAATTCACACGCACTAGCTGTAGATAACTTTATAAGGGAACCTGACAAATACGAGAAAGGAGAAGCCAGCCCGTGTTGAAGAGTACCAATCTCGAGTACAGGCTACTTCCACTAGAGGAAAACCAGGGGTACGTAGTGTGCCCAGAGATTCCCAATTTTAAGCAAGGTCTCCTTGTAGTTCCTAGCACAAATCCCCCACTAGCCTCATAAGGACGTTTGGGTTTTGCCGGCTATAAGCCGTTGATGCCAGGGTTTTCCTGTTGATGCCAGCGTTTGACTGTTGATACCAGTATTTTTACTGTTGATACCAAGATTTATCTGTTGAAGCCAGCGATTAAAAACCCGTACTTAAGGACCGTTTAGCCAGCATAGGACTAAGGATCTACCAGCGTTGGAACTACCGATCACCAGAACTAGTGATAAGAACTAATGAACATTATATTAGATCAGCTTTAAGACAAATAAAAGGATTGAACCTTCTTCATAACCGAAGTTTTACGTGTTTTCTTTGGTCGACCCTGGACCCGATGAGCATACCCCAGCTCTAAAGAAAAGAGCACATCACAACATCTAGCGTAAGTAGCAGTTTTTTGGATCCGCGCTGAGTCATAAAGATTCGTTGGCTACAAATAATATCGAGTTCCACTGAATTCGATACAACGATTAATTGGTAGCACTTTTGTAGTAGTCCTTGACTTTCAGGCTGCTTCAGATCAAAAGACCAAGATTCTCGGAAAAAATAGCCTTTTCTATCGGTAGACTCGGAACGATATAGAACAGCCACAGACTCTTGCAACATGTTGAGGATGGCTAGTTCTAAATTTCATATACATATTCAATCTCCCAAGGCTATGAAACGAATAAAAGCATTGACTGATCTAGGCCCTGGACTTTAAAAACTCGCACTGCCATGAGCTTCCAAGTCTTAGCGATTCTGCGACACTGCTCAAAACGTATGAGAATATAAGTCAACCTACTCCTTGAATCTTTTTCCTTTTTCTTCGTTACGATTAAGTCACAACTCTCCCTCTAAGCTTCCCGGTTTTGAATTGTTCCATGTCTGGCAACGAAATGCAAATTTCATTATATTTTGTTTTGGCCTGCCATTTTTCTACCATCCTTCGATATAAAAAATTGCAAATTTGCCAGCACACTCCGAACCTTTACTTTGAAAACACACTGTAAGAGAAAATCACCGGTAAGCATATGTGCCTCGCGTACCTACATGAACTCTAACATAGCACACAATATCTTTTCGGGATTCTAGGGATTTCCTGTTAGGAAATTCTCATGAAAAATGAAACAGAATTACAATTGTAGTGTTGTTCCCGTTGCGGACATCGCAGCTTTTGGACTGCCTCAGTCCTGATGGCAACTCCGCTTGTTAACAAAGGAGGAGTGGTTGTGTCTGTGATTAATCGAAAGGTTGAGATTGAATTTGCTTCTTCTTTCCCTTAAATAAAAACACTGCCAGTTGGCAGTGACGGATGCGAAGACCTGCGATGTTGTGCCACAGATTGAAAAATTAAATTATTAATTTCTTTGATCTCGCTGCGTTCAAGCCTTTCGGATTTGTTTTCTCAAGAAAACAGGTGTCAGCTGTGATAGAAGAAGTCACGCACGCAAAAATGTCACCAAAACAACAGGTACATTTTATAGCTTACGAGTGAGTCCTTGCATCGGGTTACAGCAACTTAGAGGTATTTTTCTCACCTCAAGCAAACAATTGAGATGTCCTCCGATTTGAAACCAAAAACCCTCAATCTAACGCGGCTCCTGTGAAAATTGACTCACTAGTGTTGTAAAACGAGAGAGGTATCCCAGCGAGAGTATAATAAATTGAATGCGCAAGAAGACGGAGTTCCCTAATTACCTTGAACTGTTTTTGTTGAATCGAATTGAATAACAATAGACGGTTATTAGGGTTCGATCCAGGTTTTTCCTCCGTCCGTCATAAGTTCCCGCGTTAGAAAAATCGAATTGGTTGCGGTCGGAACAATTTCATGTTCCTTTGGTCGTGTAAAAAGAAACAAAAGAGTTTTTCCCCCCAGTTTGGTTTTTTTGTGTTGCTGCACGCGATTGTCAAACGATGCGATGGACGGTTTTCCCATTTTTAACCTTTTCTTTTGACGTTGAACATTCTGATAATGAGGTGTGCATTCGATTCATTTATTGCACCAGCTGATGCACATTAGAGTAGTCACACTATCATGTCGATAGGTTAGCGATGCATACTAAATGAGTGTTCGATTTGACAGTTGACAGTTGATTTATTATGCCAGACGACGATTTACGAGCTCGTATTCTCTTGGTTATGGTAAATAAGTTCTGTTTTAGGAGAGGACAGTATATTTTTTTAGTTCTTTTTTTGTTAATGTCGGGATGTTTGTTGGTTGGTTTTTGAGGAAACCAGGTGTGTGTTGTGGGTAATTATCAAAGTGTTGTTGACTATTCTGCTCTGAAATGAATAGGAGGTTCCACGCATATGTTGTTCCAAATAAAGGCTAATTAATTTTTAATACACAAAATAGAGGAGTAATTCATTAGAAAGGGATGTTGATTTTGTGACCTACGCGGTGAGTCTTTTTCGGTTTTTCAAGGCAGTTTTAAGGACTTAATTTGAACAATGTCAGCTTTTTTTATGACCTAATGTTGATTATACAAAGAACAGCGCAACCCTTTCACAGCACCGTATGTTAGTCCTCGACATACAATCGCGGTGAAGAGGCATTTTTCTTTCACACAAGATGGCGGAGTTTTCTCACTACTTCTTTTAAAATACGCTTACTCGGTGGCTGGTGTCATCACCACAAGTTTCTTTATTTTAACTTTTCACACTTGGGAAGCACATTTCCATGCAAATAATTGTCTGGAATCTGGATCAGAAAATGAGCAATAGAAGTACTCAGTTAATTTGGGGTAATATGTTACCTAGTAACTTTGAGAACTTTTACCAATCCAGCACGTACTTCAAGGATCTAGGATCCTTATCCACTTATGATGATCCTAGATCGTTCGTTTAAAGGCTTCTCGAACTCTTCCTTGTCTGAGGGCCACCCATAAGAAATCACAAGGCTGTAGTTCGAATCCTTATTTTCCAAATAATCTAAGGAAATACAATGTTTTTGCATTAAGATTTTTGTATTTTGGATTGCATTTGTTGTTTACTTATGAACGAAAAACCAACATTAAAACAATCAATGCAACAACACAATCAATGTCCTACATAACATAACAACGGAACCATGCTGTCCGATGAAAGTCAACATGCCAGCAAAACACCCAGGTATGAAATAGCACATTAAAGATAAGTGGAAATTTCCTCACCAAAATACAATGAGCAAATCATACAGTCAATCCATCTCAAAAGTCTTTTAGACACCCGATGAGTTCCAACATCAATCAGACGTCGGCAAAAGTCAGATATGCCAGAGTAGATCACCAGCAACAGAGGAGAAGTATCGTCATAAATGATGTGGACACAACCATCTGGCAAATTGAAGGACGCACAGTCGAAGAAACAATTTACAGCAGTGAAAACCCTCCACCCGATCCCAGTGAAGGCACCATTTTTAAAAATCCAGAGGACATACTGGAACTGATCTATAAAAAAGGCGCCCCAAAAAGTCAGCTTTCCCGGAAAAAATCACAAAATTTGTCCTGAAGATACTTCCTCAAACGGTGATGATCTTTCTTTCCATCGTCATGAACAACTGCCTCAACAACTGCCGCTTTCCTGAGAGATGGAAACTTTGTGTTTTTGTTACAGGATCGTATCCCTTCTCAGCAACGTCAGTGAAATTCTGGAGGACAATCGAAGGCTCAAGAAATTCTGCAACGACAAAAGCATCACTCCTCATATGCAGCTTGGATTTCGGGAGAAGCACTCCACTCTTCACCCACTCCTGAAGCTACAAGGGGACGTTTAGGAAGCTCAATAACTACCAAACAACAGTTTTATGTCTTTTGGACTTTGAGTTAAAGTTTAATTATTTTATTTGATTCAATGTAGATTCATTTACGTGCAAGTATGCAACACTATTAACCAGACAGGGGTTGATCAAGGATTGAAGCTAAGACCTTTCCTATATACAGCATCATCGCCTCGGATCAACCTCAACCAGAAAACGCCACCAATTTTCGATTTGCTGATGATTCCTCGACCTACATGCACTTACTGTGGTTGCAGCCCGCAGCTTTGAAGCCCAACATAGGGAAACACTTCGAGTACTACCAACGATGTGGAATCTAAACTTACTCCTCAAAGTTCGAGCTAACTAGGCATACGAGGAGCCACAAAAGCACGAAGTCGTTCGCGATTAGACACAAACTGTCACAACATCTGCATCGATCTTCCTGACGCATGACGGAGCACAGCTCTAGTCAAAGAAGCAGGTCAAGTGTATAGGTACACGCCACTGCAGTCATTAAGAAAACTAACTATGCTTTTCACCGCATCCGTCTGCAGATGCACAAAAGACTTAGCCAAAAAACAAAATTACTGCAGTGCAACAGCTTTTACGTACTACTTTCCCGCTTGGTTCACAATATCCATAAGACTGGAATGTAAGTACTGGCAGTGTTCGTTAGGATGGTTCTGCGCATCTGCACAGGACTTGGCTACGCACCAATATCCGGGAAAACCGTCAGCAATCTATGAAGAAGGTAGGATCATCCCTACCGAGAAGTACAAGTACAAGGTGCAAAAAGGACGACCGACGCCTACTGGAAAACCTGGCCAACCATCACAACCTATTATTATCTCCCCGAAAAAAAACAGAATTTCTGCTCCAGCTAAGCAGACCTCGGCTCTCTCTGTTGATTGGCATTCTCACGGCCACAACTCGTTGGGTACCCACATTATGAGAATAGACATTAGCACCTTTTATTTAGGTATTTTAATTTAATGTATAATATACATTACATACATTAATTTTAGAAAGCTTTTCGGTGAGAGCAGTCATCATTATTTTGCATTACAGTAGTTTCCGTTTATTTACCTCCCCGCTTTGATGCACAACCCGTTTATGTAAGCAATCTTCTTCTACGCTTGTTATTTTGTTTGATATTGCTCACAAATTAAACCTGTTAAATACCTATTGGATATTTTCCCAACCCGCTTAACGCCCTCCATTTATCAACACGTTTATCTAATAAGTACGCATTTTTTTCAGATAACTACCTTACTTACACAAAATAAAAATAAAATTTTCCTTGTTTTGTTTCAAAATCAGCACAGGAGCACAACTGACTTCACAGCAATTGAAATGTCATCAATGTCCAACAAAAACACAAACAATACTACATACTTCCTCGGTTACGAACGCTTTTAAGGTATTAAAGCGGGTCCTTTTATCAAGCACGTAACCGGGTTTCAATAACTAACTTTCCCAGTTAATTGCACAGAAAAGATAGCAGAACCTAAGAAATACTTTTCGCAGGAGCGCTGTATACAGATAAGATTTTAAATAAAAAAGTTTATCTAAGTTTTACAATCACGTTTATTAATTCAAAGTTCTTTTACTTAAACCACTAATTGATATAACTTAAAACTAAGGTAAATCGGATCGACAAGATTAAATAAAATCATTTTTTGATTAGAACAAGAAGTATATCTACTAAAATGGTATATTCTTATTTTTACTGAAAAGTAATATGAGTATTTGTTAGAATTGAATTAAAATTTATTAAATTAAAAATTTACACGTCTACTTTTTTTAAGAGCAAAGTCTTTTATTGCCCGGTCAATGTCTATCGCATCACACACCTCTTGCTCAATAGACAAAATAGCCAAGTTAGTTAGACTTAGACAACTCATTGTCGATCTTAAATAATTTTTAATCAACAGCTTGCACGTATTCACAGACTAATAATGTTAAAAGTGAAAAAAATGGCGCGAAAATTTTATTAAAGTATGTGTGAGGTGAGTTTATTTTCACTTGACGTTTTAGTAGTTTTTTATTAGCGCAGTTCACACTGTTCAACTTATTGAACAAACATGGCTGGATGCATTGAGTGGTATAGAACAAGAGGACAACCACTTACTTCTCTTGCCACAGCTTCCATTTACTTACATAGTTGCTTTTGTAATACAAGATTTATCTGTGATACACATATTCAGCTGATTAAAAATTAGTATTAGTGAGATTACACATACCAATTTATATTCGGATGAAAAATGGCTTCCAAAGAAAAACCTAAAGGTAGAGCTAGACATTAGTTAGCTTCTGTGAAAAACTGAAAAATTCGCTCCCGTAGTTTTTCGAAACTGGGAGTTACAGTTTTTGATTTTTTAAGTGAACTTAATATTATTGCTGTATTAAGATTTTTATTCGTAATTTTTCTTTCCAATCAATCTAACAGCCTTATTCATGAACTTATTTCAAAGCTATGAATCAAAGCTTGTATGCAAAAGTGGAATTTAAATTAATTTCGAAATGTTTGTTAAATTTTTTAAAGGGCATGAATTTGGTTACTGGCAGTCAGTGCATATGTGTTGTATATGTCAATGCTTTTTATGCACAGAACTTAACTGTTACTGTTTTGATTTTTGATTAATGCTACTTTTTCGTGTTTTGTAACAGCTCTCTAGGAATGCTATAATAATAATAATAATAATAATTACTCTTATTTTAGCTTTAGCATACCTATTTAACACAATTCTAAGAGAAAACTATTAGTTTAATTCACTGTTGCCAACAGGTTGTTTGTTTGAAATAAAATGCAATGAAGACTAAATGATAACCGCAGTGCTAGAATACACTCCCTATTCTTATTGAATCTTTTATCATCAAACGAACATTTATTGATCTGATATTTTAAAGAAAAGAATATTGAAAAGTGAAATTTCGAAAATGAAAACAAAATTTTTCACAAAAAGTTTTGAAACACTTTTAAAATTCAAAAAGTCATTCAAAGTGGTAGTAGTGAGATTTTGTGTAAAGTAAAAGGTGGAAGCTGTACTTATAGTAGAAGGGGTAAATTTCGGTAGATATATTTGTAAATCTGCTTGAAGGCAGGTTTCAATGTGTGTGTAAAGTTGGTCATCTAATTAATTTCTCAACTGTGAAATGATATAATAATTCGACTTAAGCAGGAAACAAATAGCGAGATACATGCAGGTAATGAAGTTCTGTAGCCAAACGCTAATAATGTTGAGGCAACAATTGTGTGTCGAATTCGTCACAAAATAAGTAATTGAAAACTCCGTGCCGTGCTCTTTTCAATCGGTCCGAATTTGTAGTTGCGATAAAAATATAAAATAGTTCAAGTATTTACAAAATATTTTTATTACTTATTGTTAAATTTTGCCGCCCCCTAAACACTGCCGCCCGGGGCGGACCGCCCCCCCCTTCACACCCCCGCCCCATCCCTCGCTACGCCTGCTTCAAACTCGCGACTCTTAAGCCTCTACCAATTCGTCACATTATCTTGCTTACCCTCGGAATCTGTTATAGACTACTGGCCCATGCTGTAAAAATTATGGGTCATTTGAACCGCCAGGTGACCTATCTAGAACGATATAAGAGCATAAAATAATAAGATTCAGCACTATGCCGTCACTTGTAAGCTGTTCAACTGAGTGCAGGTGAGAATTCGAAAGTACAGGTAGAGTGAGTACATTTTGGTCACATATTTTTGTACGTATTTTTGTACGGTGAGTACATTTTGGTCACATATTTTTGTACGGCATTCTTACCACCGATAGGTCCATGAAAAATAATAAGAAAACGCACAGTGCCGTAAAAAAATGGTGAGCCACAAAGTCGGATTTTTTTTTTTATTTTCCGACAATCACCAGGGTAAATTTGGTCATTTGATTTTATACGGCATCTATGTCATACTATTTCAATACTGCTTCTAATCCATTATTCCGCAACGCCGTACAAAAATCATGCGACAAGGGTAACAAATCGAGGGTTGCCACCCCCTCTCTTTCCGTGGTCCAGGGGGTGATTTGAAAAAGTACTTAGGTTCCAAAACATTATCTAGCACTCAAAAGTACTATTAAAAATAATGCCGTCAAAAAATGATTGTTCATTTGAATGTATATCAATAACTATCTTCATTTCATCGTATCCTTGATTTTTATAGCTGTAAAATCATTTGATCCTGTACGGAAACTTTTTTTTTAACATCATATTGTAAAATACAATTGTTACATAGTATTGCCGTTTAAAAGGAACCGTTCTAAAAAGAATTATAGAGAAATACAAAAACTGCAATTTTGCAAATTATTGTAAAAGTTTAAATATCATAGATTAATGAAATATAGCAGTTTTTTACGTTTTATCCCTTGTTTTAAATAGAATTAACATAGATAAATTAGGAAAAAATGATGCCGTACATTTTTATGCAGACCATATCTTTTAGGCTGATGAAAGTGACGCTACAATTTTAAGGGTACTTTATGGAAATCTGATACAGTACGGCATTAACATATTTTTGAAGAAAATAATTGATAATATGATAAAATCACTATGACGTCTAACTGAACTGAAACCTTGTGTATATTATGTCCAAGAATTGAAACCGTCAATCCCAGTATCAACAGTTTTATATACTTTTTGGTTTAATATACACTTCAAACATTATTGATACATACATATAATTGATTTGTTTCATGGTAATGATGTGAATAAATAAAACAATAATTTTTTAGAAAAATTCTATATATTTAATGATAAAAATAAAAAAAAAATTCATTTTTTAGAAAAATTCGATAAATTTATTCAGTATCGGAATCAGTTGCTGAGTTGTCATCGGAATCAACGTCTTCATCGACGTCCGAATTATCTTCTCTATTATTTTCTGAAACATAAATATGTATTTGTCAAAATCAAAGTCTTACGTACAAATTAAAGATGTAAAGATTTATTTACCAATGACGTCATCATCTTCTTCGCCTGATTCCTCATCCGGTTCCGTTATGTCACAGACTTTTTGGGGGCATTCCTCGCCGTGAAACTAATCGAAATCGTACCGACCGTCATTAACAACCCAACCATAGTTTATTGGAAACAAGATCGACGGTACTTGTTTGTAGGCATTACACCAAATCTGTGCTATGTAGGTACTTCTCTTCAGATGTTGCTCCAACTCCCGGAAACAAGGGGGAAACGATGTTGCTTCCAATCTCATAGCTGTCTTTTTGAAAGCTTCATTACCACTTTTCGGCGTATAAATCCTTTCAAATATGATACACCTTGCTTCGTTTACAGTTTTTCTTGCTTTTACGTTGTATAAAACGCATACATATTCTTGCAGAACATTAAAAGTTTGTTCCATGAGTAGTGGATCTGCAACAAACGTATTATGCCCCACCACGGTTTATTGTAATCAAGTAAATGAAAAGGTAGATTTCAAACACACATCTATCTACATAATTCAAAAAACTGTAAGCACAAATTCTTAAAATATTTTTTTTTCCACTTATTCATTTCTGAAATAAAAGCTCAAATTTTACAGGTGTCTGCTAACTTCAGTGTCATGAGTATTTCTCAAAAATATTGTGTATTTTGGAACTATCAGTGACAACATAACTACATTTTGGTATAAATCGATAGTATACAAACCCATATTTAACATAGTTTGTAACTAGGAACCTAGAATCACGAAAAGACTATGAAAATTAGTACAAATAACCTATTTAAATGCCGTATAAAAAAAATTTCACCTTACATTTCGTTATATGAAATTTTTTTTTGATTTTTTCTTTTTCTGTTTTTTTTCCCCTTTGGACCAACGAAAATGTACGGCATATGAAAAAATATTATCTATGCATAAAATACTTTCAAAATAAATTTATTTCATGTTGTGTCAAATCACCCCCTGGACCACGGAAAGAGAGGGGGTGGCAACCCTCGATTTGTTACCCATGTCACATGATTTTTGTACGGCTTTGCGGAATAATGGATTAGAAGCAGTATTGAAATAGTATGACATAGATGCCGTATAAAATCAAATGACCAAATTTACCCTGGTGATTGTCGGAAAATAAAAAAAAAATCCGACTTTGTGGCTCACCATTTTTTTACGGCACTGTGCGTTTTCTTATTATTTTTCATGGACCTATCGGTGGTAAGAATGCCGTACAAAAATATGTGACCAAAATGTACTCACTCTACCTGTACTTTCGAATTCTCACCTGCACTCAGTTGAACAGCTTACAAGTGACGGCATAGTGCTGAATCTTATTATTTTATGCTCTTATATCGTTCTAGATAGGTCACCTGGTGGTTCAAATGACCCATAATTTTTACAGCATGGGCCAATAGTCTATTAAGCTTAAAACCCAACATTTCTGTTCGGTTCAGGAGCATGGTGTTGTTATTGTTCAGTTTTTAGCGATCTTTTACATAAATTGCTTACTGCTTTTCTTTTCAACTTGTTTTTTTTAACGACGGAAATAGAAAGAGAATCGAAGACTTCCTATTACTTTATTCCCTACAGCTCATTTAAACTTTATCATTATCGCTCACTTGCTGGGTTGCTGCACTTAATTAAATTCTGCTTTATATGCGTAGCACATCATGACATAACTACAGATAGAAACAAATTCTGACTCATTTTCTGATCATTTTCGAGTTACTTTTAAATTTTGTTTTCATAATTGCCTAAACTTCCATACTCAAGGAGTAGCATTTGAATTTTATTGAATTTTTTCTTTTGTTGATTCCATGTTTGGGTTGGTAGAAACCTTTCAGTCTTCCTTTTGCTATACTTTAGTAAATTATTGTCTCAAAAAATTCAAATGTGCGACCCTTAGGCTTAGGCCAGAAAGTCTTATTCTGCATAAGTTCAAAGAAATATTCAACGAACCAGAGTAGGTACACGTATAGTCTCCAATTCCTTTATACTCCTCCTTACCATAAACGACTTCTTCCATACACTCCAATTTGCCTTCAGTTGGCAAACATGGAATTCCTATAGCGTCAAACATGCCATAACAACAATTCACTGCCACACGAGTATTGAGTAATAATTGTTTATCTTCCGTCATTTGGCCTGTCTAACTGCATGTAGTTGGCCTTAAACTATTCACAGTCACGTTCGTCCATCTCAAGTGGGGGTTAGGCGTCAACGAGTTACTTGACGGTTCATAGAGATTTATGAGCCCATATCGTTGAAAACCATTCCCCATACTTGATGACACATCCGAACACACAATCAACTGTCACTCAGTCAATCTCAACATCTGTCAATGGTCAGAGAAGACAAAAAACATAGAAAAAAGAGACTCAACTCAAACACATTAAACCACTTAAGGAGCCGTCGTCGTCGCCACTTTAAATCACTATTCCCTAATCTTCCCAAGTCTTGCGCTGTCTTATCCCAAAGGCTCTTAAGTTGATTAATAATTCGACCTCTCATCAGTTATAGGAAAATTTTATGATTTTCTCATCTCAGATGCCATGGCACATCACTGGGAAAATGTCACAATAAATTAAACACGCATCCCTCACGCGTGATTTGATGTCGCGTCTGCTATTAGCCTATCGGCCGAACGAAATCAATCAAAAGCGTTACTTCGATGTGATGCAACGTCTCAAAAGGGACACCAAGTCGTTGCACTATTATCCTCAAATCTTGACAAATGAAAATTAAGTTTGGCTCTTTAGGTACACCTAATTTTTCTTAGAACTATTTTGACGGTATCGTTAGACAGAATTCGAAATTAGAAATTCCAAATCCAACCTGATAACTTTGCAAGATGAACATAAACATCTCCACAGTGACAAACTCAGCTCTTTGAATACCAAAAATGAAGCACCTTGGTTGGTATCTCATTGAGAACTCCGAACGGCATCTCCGGTTTATCAAAGCCAGAGGTCGGATATGGAGCCGCTCTCGTGTTTGTGTGCGCTCCTTGTCATTAGCACATTAGCATGCATTGCTTCCACAACAAGTTGAAAATTACTCGCCTCAGACTTAAGGATTTCGGTTTTGCATAAAGGATATTTCAACTAAAAGCTCGCATCAAGGATATAAATTTCAAAGGGTTAACGTGTTTGGGATTCTCAACGACACGACGACGATGACAACGAGCCAAATTATTTGAACCCGCCTAAACACAAGTCAACGTGCTTACCTTTGAAACCCTTCGGCTATGGTTGCCAGTTGAGTTTTGCCTTTGATCAACACATAAATCTTTTAATCCTCACATCATTTTCTCTTCAGTCGTGTATTTGGATTTTCGTCTGTCATCGAGCACCTGGCAACCTTGAAAGGCTCTCATTCTCTGCACAGAAAACTTTCTGTAGCACAATGTCAATGAATTAATTCGATATTCTTCGGTGGGCCAGTGGGTGTGGGGTGTGGCATGCAAATAACACAAAGGATATGCAAGTATTACCCTTTTGAACTTGCTTTTGTGTATCTCTGCACTTTGTAACCTCATCTACGTGCCTTTTGCAATCCAAGACCCGATTCCTTGGTTCACTTTCAAGGAACATGAAGATGACACGCTGAGTTGCTAAGACAAATGGTTTCACGCGAATTGAGTGATATTTATCTATTTTTACAACTTTGAATATCTTTCACGTTGTTGTTGTTGTTAGAAAATTTAAATCAGCCATTCTAAAACGGGCGCACGGGGCACGGTAAGCAACCAGGGGGTTAATTATGCAAGATTGGGAAAGAATGATCATCGATTTATCTGGGCAGCACATTAATATTTTCTCGGCTAAAGCTTTTTGTGTTTTTTCATCTTCTCTTTTTTTTTTTTTTGAGATGATTCTTCTAATGAGGTTGATGTGCGTATAGAGACTTAGTCACTGACTGACATCATTAGTTTATTAATTAACTTTCAATCGGGAGCGGGAGAGAGAGAGAAACAAAAAAAAATTGATTAGCTATTCCGTGGCGTTCATTAATTATTGTTTCTTATCTAAAGTTGGCCACAGATTCAAATTAGATATCGGGTAGCTTAGTATCTTGCAGCGTTAATGGACTGGATGGTATAGCAAAATGAAAAGCAGAACGAGATTCAATCGATAATGGGAAACTTGTAGGAAGCTATTTGGATTGACGCAATCATTTTCCGGCAGTCATTAGAAAGTGAGTTTGTTGGGTAATCTTTTCGGTGTGCTCATTGGCTCATGGACGCCGTCATCGTGCTATTTGAGTGGGTGTTTTGATATTCAAGGGGTTTTGACGTAAAATGTTTTATTGTTCATTCGATTTTAGATTAAGAATTAGCATTGAAAGCTTCCAAGTTTAATCGGCCTATGGAAATTTGGTTTGAAATTGACGCTACTGATTTATTATTTTTTAAATTTCTCATTTATGTGTTTTAGGAAATCAAGTTTTTCTATTCAAATTAACATTTTTTTCAGAGTTTGGTATCACTTAAGCACTTAAATG
Source organism: Melanostoma scalare (assembly GCA_949752695.1). Taxonomy (NCBI): domain Eukaryota; kingdom Metazoa; phylum Arthropoda; class Insecta; order Diptera; family Syrphidae; genus Melanostoma; species Melanostoma scalare. The sequence goes on from OX456985.1 coordinate 4,482,086, forward strand.
TTTGGCAAAAGAGAAGTGTCCATTTTCAACGCCAACAAGCTTTCTACAATCTTTGCTGCTACAGAATAACAAAAATGTTGCAGTTTTGTTATTAACGTTTGTATGCATACGTTTAGTCCGTCTGCATCCAAGGGATGCATGTCATCTAGACTCTTGACAGATCCAATCGTTAATTTAAGCCCTCACGGAGAACCCTGTCAGACCAAACGCTGGTTCAGGTCCTGATAAAGCTGTCTGAAATCCTTGGGGAGGGTGAGGGTCTAGTAGCTAAATATCGAAGAAACGTCGCCGTAACGTTGGCGATCTTTTTCGTTGAGCTTTCAAATGTGAGCGTTCAAATTTTGAAAGTAAAGAAATTCGAGGAATTGCCGAAACAGTCATTTGAGTATTTTAAATAATGTTGACCTTTTGACGTGCTTTTTGCTTTCCAGCCGAAGTTTCGCTCATTGGATGAGCCAGAGTCTTTCTGAAGAAAAAACACCAAACTTCAGGATAAGGTGTTCACCTTAAATATACCAACTCTTTATTACAAACACAACTAATTACAGTGAAGTCTCCCTTGGGTGGGCAGCCATGGTGCAGAAGTTTTTGTCCGCCTAAGGGAGTTGACCGTTTAAGGGAAATCGATCTAAAATACAAAATTTTAAATATAATTTGCTGATGCTTTGAAATCTGTGATTCCTAAGCGCGTTGCAACTTCTGTTGCCTGATGTTGAATTGCTCTTCCAGATATATTAAACCCTTTGTTTCGAGATGCATTGAACCACTCGAAAACATTTTTATCAAGGCAGTTTGACGAAATAAATCGTCTTTTAAGATGAGTTGCATTGTAGTTTGACTGCCATTCACTCAAAAGCTCATTCTTTTTTTTTTTCAGTATATCAGCAACTTGGGTTTTTCTTATTTAAAATTCTGTTGCTTTTTCTCGTATGATTTTTTTTTATATTATGAGAGAATAAATATACAATAATTTAATACATATATATATAATAAATATATATATGTATTAAAAGATCCAACACATACATGCCAATCCTTCAAATCAAATACTCATTCAACAGTTAACACATACATAATAGAGTTTCTGGACTCGCAACTGGCACGTATGTACATATTTTTCAAGGAATTTGATGCTCGCTGAAAACTGCAATTAAAAAAAAAATACCGCTGCCAAAGTTATCAGCGTGATGCCATGTTCAATCCTGCTCTGGTGTACGTCTATCAAAATATTTTGTCTTTCATACGTGAAATTCCTGTCCGCGTCCGCCCAAGAGAGTGTCCGTTTTAAGGAAACTGAAAACAATGAAACTTATATAGAGCAGTTTCCGTGCAAAAAAATTTGTCCGTCTAAGGTAAGTGTCCGCCTAAAGGAGGTGTCCGTAAAGGGAGATTTCACTGTACTCTTAACACGGAATAACTGGTAAACTTAAAGCTAGCTACGGTGACGTACAGTCCGTACGGTTAGTCCTCGGTCGTAAGGACCTACGGTTTGGCACCTTACTGCAGATTAAGCCTTGGCCTGAAAAAAATAGAGAAGATCAGGTATATTTACGGTCCTTTGGTGACACGGAGAAACAGCAGGCAATAGCTCTGGTGGATCGGCAGGTTTATGTACGGCCTCTGGTGGCACGGATAACGTTAAGAAGTTGCGAACTCAGGTTTTCCTTACGGAAATCCTATAGTACGCAAAAGTCGGACGGTTTTCAGTCGATGAAATAAGAAAAGTAATTAAAATAGTTTCTTACCGAGCTTCTCTGTGTCTATGGCTGCTTGCTTTAAGTTGACGGCGGCGGGAACATGCCTTTTACATGCACTTTAGGTTGCCTATATAAGAGCGCAAATTATAAGATAAGATAAGATTGTTTATTGCCTTGGTTTTTGTTTCTTTTAACAATTATATATGTATATACAATCAATAAAGCATGGCATTGCCGTCTGCCTGATTGACAAGAATACTAATATACTAAACTAATTAAAATAAAAAGAGTTACAGTTTTATAAACTAAAAACATTCTTCTAATATTCTGCTTCTATATTTTAACGCAGTTTTGCAAAATTTGAATAACTTCGACACATCCATTTCATTGAGTAGTTGTATTGTTTCGTCCTCCGTGAGAAAGTCACGACCCAATATGTATCTTCTTGTTTCCCTAAGAATCGGGCACCTCCCAACAAAATGAAAAATATTCTCTTGTTCCGCGATATTACACAGTTGGCAAAGTATCGGTAAATCTTCGCGATGGGGTACAAAATTTAGGTTAAGAAGCTCTCCTCTTAGTCGGAACATGTTTGAGATTTGATCGATGGTATACTCATCCCGAAAATAGTTGTTCTGGTTGAGGTTGTGATTAAGCCTGCTATAAACCACCCGATGTAAAGAACTTGATGCTTCATCCATGAACATTTCTCTATATTTTTCATCCAAACGTTTTATTAGCTCGTACAGAGTCGACTTCCAGGTTCTCCTTTCGTTAGCTACTAATTCAACCCCAGTTTCCTGTGACAGTTCCATCCAGTCTTTGAAAAACCCTGCTTTACTTTGTATAGCTTGTAGAGCTGCTTTTTTCGGAAGACGATCATTTGACATATCGAGCACTTTCAAAATATAGTCCACTTGGAGTTTTAGTGTTTTGATGAATAGTGGAGATATTCCAGTTTCCAGCATTATCATGTAGTTCGGGGTGCTTAGAGGTAGGTGAAAAATACGTTTTATGTAAAACCTAAGCAATTTTTCTACGGCCTCGTACTTCTTTCCTCCCCACACTTGAGCTGCATAAAAAAGAACCGACTCAGATACTGCTTTAAAGACTTTATATTTGCTGCTGTGCGCAATGTTTTTGTTATTAAAACATTCTCTCCAAGCCATATTAATGGCAGTTTTCGCCTTCACCAACTTTTCGTTTAGATGTTTATCCATGCTTAAATTTTTTGTGAAAAGAACTCCTAGATATTTATATTCTTTTACAACTTCGATTCGTTCGTTATTAAAATACCACTGTTCATTTGAGCCTGATCTGCCTCCACCTTTTTTGAATATCATTACCTTCGACTTATTCAAGTTTAAAATCAGATTCCAACTCGTGCAGTATTCGGACAGCTTGTTTATCATAAGTTGAAGCGATTCCGGAGTGTATGCAAACAGCACAATGTCATCAGCAAAAAGCAGAGCTTTAATAATTACACCTGCGTAATCTACACCTCCAGGTAATACCGTCGTTATATCCTCGATGAAGAGTGCAAACAAACTTGGGCTTAGCGCACAACCCTGCCTGACTCCTGTCGTCGTCTGAAACCACTCAGATATATTTTTACCATTCCAAACTGCTGCCCTTGTATCCATGTACAAAATCTCCAGTACTCGTCCAAATTTCCGTGACATTCCCAATCCAAATAGCTTGTATATCATTGCTTTTCTGTCGATTGTATCAAAGGCGGCTCGAAAATCTACAAAAAAAGTATATGATTTTTTATTTCTTGTAAGGAACGAGTCAGCGATGCTTCTTAGTAAGAAGATGTGGTCCACGGTAGAGTACCCTGATCCGAACCCAGCCTGAAATTCTCCTAGTAGATGGTTTGCTTGTATCCATGCGTTCAATCGTTTAAGAAGGATGGATGTAAAAATTTTATAGGACGCATTTAAAAAGGAGATTCCTCTATAATTTGCCGGGTCTTCAATATTTCCTTTTTTGTGGATCGGAAAGATCAGGGCTTCCTTGAACTGATCAGGTATGATTCCACATTCTAAAATTTGGTTAAATATTCTTCCAAGGTTTTTGTTAAGTTCTTCTGTACCATATTTATAGAATTCTCCTGGAATTCTATCCGATCCAGCTGCCTTTCCATCAGATAGTTCATTTACCGAGAGAAGAACTTCTCTTTGGGTTATAGGCGAGTCCAGAATGTAATCATGGAAGCCAGGTTGTGCGTATTGTAGCATGTGTAAACTTGTAGGGGATGGGTTGAGCAATTGCCTAAAATGGATTTGCAGCCTATTAGAATCAAGTCCGTTACCGATGACATATTTTGTGCCGTTTAGTCTCCGGGCCAACTTCCAAAATTCTGATGAGTTATTACACTTTGCCAATTGGAGAGCTTGGCATTCATAAAAGCTATTCTTTTTTTCTTTGCAAAGCTTTTTATATCTTTGATTATAATCAATGTACATGTATCTTGCGAAGCTTTCATTAAAACGTCGAAACTCATTTAGCCAAGCATATGAAAGTTTTCTCGCTTGCATACAATCTTTATCAAACCATGGTTCTCTAAAAGGCTTTTTGTGTTCAGGGTAACTGCTCGATCGACCGTGGGCTCCTTTTATACATATTTCGGTAGTATTTAAATTACATTGATCGTCACTCTCCAGTAACAGTGTATCCAATTGTAGTCTATAGTTAGGGGCTATTGAATTTCTCCATTGCAGTTTAGGAAGGAGTCCCAACTCCGCACATATATCTTTTTTGTTTTTTTCTTCACATACAAATGACACAATAATCGGCATATGGTCAGAAAAAGGTTTCTTTTGCACTTCGAAGTCCGTTATAATTGAGCACCATTCGCTACCTTCTAAGCTGTAATCGATGACGGAACTCCCTTGTTTGCCCACAAATGTGTATTCACCGTGTTGATCTCCATCACTCGTACCATTTTGGATTCGAAGCCCAAATGAGTCGCACAGATCAAGCAGCTTAGTACCCCTCGCATTTTTAGATGTGTCTTTTGTTTGTCTGTCGCGCCCAATTCTTTCGTTTTCAATACCTCTTTCACCTCCTATTCTTGCATTTAAATCTCCAACAAGCAAAACATTTGATGTATCTCCACAATTTAAAAATTCTTTGATTTTTTCAAAATCCGTATCCCAGTGGTTACAATTGATAAGCTGGTAATATACGAAAACTTTTTCCACAGATATTTAAATCCAAGCAAATAATCTCTCCATAACTTTTGAATTCACAGTTGATGTTGTCGATTTCTTTTCTGCAACCAAAAATACAACCTCCACTTGCTCTTCCTTTTGTATGGTTCCTAACTGCAGGTATTATTCTTAATTCATAGTTTTTAAATTTGTTTTCGTAATTTACAAAGCAATTATCAGATAAATATGTCTCATATAAAAAAAATATTTCAAATTGATTAATAAAATTATAAAAATCTATAAAAATGCACTTATTACTAAGTCCTGCTACATTGTATGATAAAATTTTCATAATTTTTAAGCTTTTTATACAATTTTCAATATTTTTGTTTTCTACAATAACTTGTTTCGAATTATTTAATAGGCAGACGGCATTAAAACTAAACATTATGTCGAGGCATCATAGATGTCGCGTGAGAATTAATGTTTTCAACAATTTTACTCCGACCCGGAACGCATCCCACAGTAATGTCATTTACCAGTTGGTCTAATAAATGGTCTCCGCACATGCCGTCACATTTCAAATTGTTTTCGCTGTCATAGTAGAACGTCTTATTTTCAACCACCAATGTTTGTCCTCGGATTTGTGTTTTTAGATTTTTGTTCTTGGCGAATATATCCGTTTTTAATTTAATTACACGTCTTCTTCGGGCTCGTGCAGATGCGGGTAAATCTCGGTGTATTGAAATCCCCTTGCTCCGTGCATTAATAGTTGATTTCAAGATACGTCCAACATCCTCCCTTCGGTTCAGCCTTACGATGACATTGGCAATATTGTTGTTACTTGAGCGCAAGACCCGTGTTGATGCAATAATGTTTGGTTGCCTATATAAATGTTACGAAAGATACCATGTTTGAGTTATACTCGGTGAGTTAACACTCTACTGTTCCATGCATTCGTATATTGCTGTTGTTTAGGTGGTATGGCGATGATACGTTGTACATTCGTGATTCAGTGCTGCAACTCCGGATGCACATTATGGCATGAAAGTACTAAGTAGCAGAAAGGTATCAAAAGTAAGGGGTAGCATGAACGCCTCTTTACAACCTGGTCAAAAAGAAATTTAAATCATCGGTAGAGCATTGTTCTACCTATTACGCAGAATTGAATTGTAGTAAGCATTAGCACTTCGACGTTTTCGAAACAGCGACAGAATCACCGTCAAAATTGCTGAATGGTAGTTATCGCTCCAAAGTTGTCCAAATAGTCACATAACCGTGGTACTCTTCATAAAATGTTGATATTAGTCTCAAATCTGCAGTTGTCGCTACACCGCTTTCACAAACACAACACAATTTTCCTCATCACTACTGAATTGTCGTTTTCAAAAATGTTATAAGAACGCAAATTTTCTATTGTCGACATTGTTACCGATACGACGTAGAAGGTACAAAATTATTACAAAAGTGAAAGAATTCTTGTAGCATTCAACAAAATTGTAATCGTAACAAAAAAGTGTCTCAAAAAATCTCATCTAAGAACCTAATGAAAGAAGTTTGTGTGCATAATTCGAACACAGAAGAAGTAAAACTTCAGAAAATACAAGGACACTACGAACGACGGAGTGTGTCGCTTTTTCAGGTTCGGCTGTAGAATGCTTAGTAGATGTTAGTGGGGACGCTATTAAACATCACTCAAAGAATCCGAGAATGCAAAAAAATGTATAATGTATTCTATCTCTTTGTTCTGCCGACCTACTGTTGTAAAGGGTGTTTTTTAGACATGTGGTTAGCAATACTTTTTTCAAAGTTGGTTTTTTGACAACTGTTACTAGATTTATGCTCAGTTTTGTTTACAATGTTATAATAAATAGATTTACTATGGAACAACCTTTGTATGTACCTACAACGTGTAAATTTACTACCAAAATAATGGTTTGGTTTCGCGTGACGTATCGCGAGCTGCGTCCCATATACGGTCTACATAATCGCCCAACAATGTTTAAGATTTGATCAACCATGAATCGGTTTGACACCACGTTTACTCCATTGGATAATGCAAACCGATTGAGTCTATCTGCCATCGCGAAAAATAAATGGAGCTGTTTAAATTCAGTTCTTGGACGATATTGTGGAAAGATCTTGGTTGGCTGCCTTACAAAATTCATAATTCATTGTTGAGAAGCCCTTACATCCTCAAAAAGTCACTGTTTGGTGTGTCCTATGGGCAAAAGGGATCATTAGTCCATATTTCTTCAAAAACGAAAGAATCAATTTATTGATGAAAAATTTTTGTGGACGCATTTTCTCTCGTCGTTGGTCTGCAGCGTGGCATCCAAGAGCGTGTGATTCAACATCGCTTTGTTAGTTTTTGTGTGGTTATGTGAGGACGATTGCCTACGAAGATAAGACCGAGACTATTGACGTCTTGGAAGAGAATACTCGTTGTGTTATTGCTGACATACGGCTTTAAATGCTGGTCAAAAATGCTGGTCAAAAATCGTTTTTCTCTGCTGGGACTTATTCAAACCAACTCCGCCACTTTCTCGAAATAATTTTTCAAAAATCGTTACTCTCGGTTAAGACTTATTCGAACCAGCAAAGCCCCTTCCCGAAATAATTTTTAAAACGTAATGGCAAACTATTATCTTCATAAAAAAGCTAAATTCTTGAGCACAACATTTTGCTATATGCGTTTTATTTTTCTGGCAAACCACAAGTCTAAATAAACACCCTTTACATCTATGTGTTTGTTTTTTTCTTGTCGTGACGAATTTTCGTTTCATCGAGTTTCAAATCAAAGCGATTTGAAAGAAGTCTTCTTTCAAAAAGTGAAAAGCAGTTGACCTACGTTTAAAAAAGTATTGCGGGTTGCAAAGCACTTTTAGGTAATTAGCATTTGATGGTGGATGAAGCAATGAACTTCTTCCACGAGTAAGTGAATGAAGTTAGGAGGTTTAAATGAGTAATGCTTACGAGGTTGACATAAGATTTTCATCTCTGAAGATGTTTGGTCAGCTCATTAATTTACGAAAAGGTATGGTTTAAGTGTACCATCTGAAGGATAACGAGGAAAACACAAGAACGTCGACTGATTCTCAACCCTACTCAAAAACATCCAATAGACTGTGTTTCGTTCCTGTCTGTCATTGAAATCTATAAAGAAAATGGAACCCAATCAATCGGAAGGACTTGTTCTTAAATTAAAATCAGTGGGCACGAAAATTGATCGGTGACCCTCACAGGCGGATTACTAGTCAGAAGCAGATGATTAAAAGAGGTTTGATCTCTTCAGTTCGTGGTTCTCGTACCGCCGAGAAATCGAAGAAAAAGAAGTGACCTTTTCTGATTCATACGTGTAAACAATTAAATATAATTTTTGGGATCCCAAAAGGTAAAGCGATTTGCAGTCGCGGCACGGCGCCGGCGGCAGCTCCTAGCGCCTTCCTCATAACCTTGTCTTGACAGGGAATGGAGGCGACCTACAATTTTTTACCGATTCCGAACGGCTAATCGAGAAAGCGCTTTTCATGGCAACGAATTTACTATCGGAGGACTTGCCAATTCCTCGCGAAAGGCAAGAAAAAAAATTGATTGTTTTCTTTAGGGACTCGAACCTCCAGCGTAATAGGCAGGCATACTTATCACTACGCCACGGCACCACGTAAGCTTACAAATTTTCCTTGATAGCATAGCTGGGGTCAACTTGAGAACGTTTCATTCTTACCAAAGTTCTGTAAATAAATTTGGTCTACAGCCGGTGATGATTTTTTTTGGGAAAATTTAATTTTCCATTTATTGCGCGTTTTAGGTGACGGAAGAGAGTTGCAGTGTCTGGGAGTCTTGAAAGTTCATTGACAAAGCAAATAAAACAAAGAGTAGTTTTCAACCTACTGGAAACTCAATTCATAAGCAAATAAATAAGCGGTTCATATCTCCGGCCCCACTTTATTAAAACACGAATCATTAATAATTCAGTTAGGCGTCACCTTTGAAAAAATAGGCGTAAGCCTATCACTTCGCATCATGAAGTTTGAAATAATCAATACAATTCATGCTAATCGCAGCACTAAGAAATTCATTCTCCCACAAGGATAAGAATTTTCAACGGCTAACATCACAGCCGTTGCAGCGTTCTAGATAAACACTTAGATAACAACATTGTTTAGGTAAATTGTCCTCAGATCAAGCAAACGAGACCGAACATTTCTCTGAAATCGTATAACCTTTTCATAATAAGACAACCAGTATTAAGAGCAACATAACTTTAATTAAGTCCATCTCTGTTATATGTTTCACAAATCACAACGGTTGTTTTATAAAACAACGTAATGCGTACATTACCTATCCATATAAATATATTTTTGAGCAGTCACTCAGTCCTATATGACCACATCAACAAAGAAAGCCCCTTCAGCCGATCTAAAGAACTGCGATATTATGCTCGTTTTCGTGTGAAAAGGATCAAACGATATGCGTTTTAAATTCAAGTATTCAGGTGTCCTCATTCAGCCACCTGACCCAACACCAAGGTTTTTGAAAATAGTCGCCTTTGTCAGTCATACCCTTTTCCTTTGTCGGCAAAATACTTTGTATGTTGCGCATGTAATAAAGGATTGATTTCCGATACCCTACCGTCACCGCCACCGCCGCCGGGTCAATTTCAGAGTTACTAAAACCCTTAGCCTTCGGCAGGACGAAAACAAATTCTCCGTAATCTGAGACATTTCGGCATTAGTCTCTTTTAACATTAACACCCACTCACTCTGACATCGTTTTCTTTGCATATATCCACATTATTGACTCACAGCTTTGCTATGTTGTGCCGAGGGTGTGAATAAATAATTCACGATAAGAAGCATTAGAAATAAATTCAAAGCAACTTGAGCGGGACAGAATAAATAAAAATAAAAAATACCCAAGGTATATTTTAGCACTGCAAAGGCCTCTTAACGCGCTATCTGAAAAGAAGAAAATGTGTCTCGCCATTTTAAGTCGACCTCATTACTCAAGACGTTCATCATTTTTATCTCTCTCACCCGACCAGGCACCAGACACAACTATACGACCAAACCGAAACCAGCCAACGAACCAGTAAATAGAAGCCAAGGAACTCAGTTCTTGTGCCGGAACGCTGTCGGACTTAATGATGTCCCCAACAACACCCCAAGCCCCAACACACTAGCGACGAAAGAGGATAAGGTGTTTACGTTTTGTTGTTCACCAGGACCTGTTCCACCCTCACTCACGAGATAAGATTAGGAAAGAATACTAAGTAGTTTGCATTATTCTTTTGCTGTGCGAAGTCTGAAGTGTCCCCAACAAAACCCGGCCTCAACATTATCATTCCTGCCGCAGACAGGCGGGAAACACATCCGGTTCTTTGTTATGATTGTGTGTGCGTTGGTTGTGAAAGAATGTTCGTCCTTGCGCCAGCTCCTTAATGTCGTCTTTGTCGTCGTCCTCATCGCTGAGGTCCACAGCAGAAAAAAGTGTACACAAGAAAATGCTGTAGCTTATCTTGTTTTCGATTTTGCAGGACAAAAGTTTGTTGCTCCTCGGGCTGTTGGTTCTGTGTCGTTGCGGATGTTGGGTAGAATCCTGGATTTGACTGCGCCTTGGGAAATCCAACCATCTTGGTTGTTTGTATATCTGCAGGGAGGAACCATTATGTCCTGTTAGCACCAAAAACCCAAGGAGATACATTTCCTACACTTTGTTCGAATTGAAAATGGAGATGGGTATCCAAATCTGCATTGAAAGGCCATCAATTTCCAGGAATCGTTAATTGGATGACCACCCAGCGACCTTCGATGTAGGTGACAGTCGAACTGACAATACCCATTGTGTGTGTGATGGCTGGACTGTGTGGCTGTATGGGGAATACTGTCGGCACGAACAAAGAAGCGGCGAAGTGCGATGTCACCTGACTGCATCATAATGGCCGTCATAAAACTCCACTTGCCTGCCCGCCTGTCTTTTGTGTTCGCGCAGCCGACAGTGACAGGGACCATTGTTATGCATCTTTTATTGTGTCGGTAGCCGTGCAGTGCATCTCTCCTGGCCCTGGCCTGGCCAGTTCCACTTGTGATGGCCGGTCATAAAAATATAAACGGCTTAATTAGATTCACGATGAGTCAACTGCCGCACACGCAGTCTGACTAATTGAAGGGAATTGGTGGTTATAGCACCTTTTGATATTCACACAGGTGCTGCTGCCGCTGACACTATACTGCCTCGCGGCAGTGACAATGTTGCAACAAAGTCAGAGGGTTTTTTTTAATTGAAACTAGAACAACTACTATTCCCTCAGTGGGAATTTGTGCAGTGGAATTTCTCAGCTAATTCAATTTTCGAGTAAAAGTTGGTTTTATGGGGTCACACTCACAATGTAACATTTATTTTTTGTAAAACATATTTGGGTCATGTGGGAAAATGGACTGTTACCTGCAGAGAAATTCGTCATGTTTAGTATTTGGAATTTTTCTGAAAAGTGTTTTTGAACATTTGCATTAAGGATTACCATTTGATGATTCATATGTAGGTTTAGGATGATATTTTTGACAGAGACATTAGGAAAGGGTCTACCACCTCAAAAAGAACGTTCTGTTTGACAAACAGAAAACTAACGCAACTATTGCCCACGTCAATGGAAGCCACTATTTGAGAAGCCTTTCAATTTCATGGGTGCGTCTACACGGATTTAAGAAATGGTAGATCCTATCTAATTTTTACCTTTGCTTTGAAAAAGTTTTGGGTTAACTCATAACATCTTTTGAAAGCCGCAGCGCTTCTTTCTCTAAGGCCATACAAAATTAAGCTTCGACATGGGCCTTGTTGAGTTCATTCGCCTAAACTCCACTTTCTGTGTGAGTCTATTTATAATTTTATGAGTTTTTATTGTTCAAAGAACTAGCTAAGTCTTGGAAAAACATTAGTTTATTTTGTTTTATTATAAGCCAACGTAATGTTGACGTAAAACAAAACTGCGATAAGCTGTATTGACTGTTCATGGTTTGAATTCAACCACAGTTAGACTAAAATTAATCTAAAGCATGATTGTGTTACAGTAGTTATACAGTTGAAGTACCAATTCCTTGAAAAACTATTGAACATGAATGATTAAGAAAATGAGAGCTCTGAAAAGGTTAAGGTTGTACAGTTAAAGAAGTGATAACGGCGGCGGCGCGGCGGTCTGCACTGCCAAGATATTAGATCTAAATCAATGGAGTAAATAAAAGCTTAAAAAGCTTCGGTTCCTTGCAATTTTTACCGATTGTGAAAAAGTAGGAGATAGCTCAATGACGGTGTATGGTGTTCTTATCGTAGTTCAGAAAGCCGCATGAAAATTTTTTCAAGAGTAACTCGCTAAAAGTATTTTCTACAGAAAAAAAATATATAGGAGCTAATTGCGTAATTACTACGTAATCTTTGACAGCAAAAGAAAATTGTGTTTTTCCACAAATGAAAACTAGAAAACAAAATCAATGGCAATTCTTACAGAACTAAGCAATTTCTTCTCTTCTCTTTAGTATTTAAAAATAATTCAATAAGTTGTACTTCACTGATTCAACTTTATTTTTCAGTGAACAGAATTATGATCCTAGTTGTTCTATTACCGCCTTACCCCAGGTAGGGGGTATCAGTAGTATCACAATGATGGGTTCGTTATCGTAGTCAAAAAGTTCTATATTAGTTTCAGTACCTTATTGTTATACCTACATTTGGTTCCTTCACCTTTACCTATACTGTGCCATTATTACAAATATTATACATTCTAACAGTTTTGGCCACAAACTGAATCTGAATCCCAGAATGGAAGTTAAGCAATTCATTCTGGAGTTCAATCAAAAAGTTCCAGGCAGGTCAACGGAATTATGGTGAGTCTTATTAAAACCACCAAAATGCGTAGTTATAGAGACATCTCGATTATCTCTTCTCTTTATGTTTTTGGCTTTAATATTGAAAAAATATATCTCGTTGATGAGAATTTTGGCAATCCTATTGAAATAAGCAATATGTATTGAATTTTTTTTCTTCTTAGAACACATCTGTAAATTTTTCGGTTCACCCCAGTGAATCAAATCAAAGTCAGATCCATAAACTTAAGCAACTCAGTTGTCGAAAGAGCCCCAAGTGAATTCAATACTGATAATGAAACAGGTCCTGATGGCTTTCCTCCAATTCTCTTAAAATCATCGACTGTTTAAGGATTCTCTGAAAACGGGCCACTCTTTAAGTGGTTGGAAAATTTCTTATATTATTTCCATTCGAAAATCAGGGGCCAAATTACCGCTCACGTAATACGTGACCAAATTATTTGAGTTTGACATTACTTCTCACGTTATCGAGATTTTAGTACAACAATTTGACATTCTTTCATCAGCATTTGAACGATTTGAAATCAATAAACGGACAGCAGACTGAAAGTGTGCAATTCAAAGTGAATTTTTAAAGAGAAATGACACTCACTCACTAGATCATTGATGCGGTAATTCGGCCCCAGGAGTCAAGCAGGATTTCACCGATTATCGGCCGATAAGTAAATTCTCAACTAATCCAAAGTTATGTTTCATGACTAAAGACATCATTTCCCCGTTTCAACATGGTTTTGTCTCTGGAATATCTCCAGTAACAAATCTAACAATTCTTTATAATGAGATTACTAGTAACCCCCAATGAGGTTTTCCGTCTGATGCTATCTACACAGATTTCTCTAAAGCCTTTGACATACATATATCTTTAATGAGTTTTGTAGTTGAGATTGAGATAATCCACTTGTTTTTTTTACCTAATAAAAAAAAAAATTAGTAGAATTCTTTAACAGTTAAAACACTTTTTATATTTCCTCAGATGTACATATCTTTAAACTATCTGCTTTAGGCTTTCATTAGAACTGGGAATTATGGCTAGAGTCATAATTGATAGGTCAAACCAAATTCTCCAATTCAAATTCGTCTTAATCTTTTCAAGTCACCTCCAATGTTCCTCAAGGTAGCCACCTTGGACCCTTGGTTTTTACTGTTTTACTAAATGATATCTCTCAAATCATTGAATTATCTCTTTGTCTTATGTTTGCGGACGATATTATATTACTAAAATGTATTCCATTGGCATCTGACCGAGTTCTTCTAAAAAACGATTTAGGTAGGCTACTTTGCTGATGTTCTATGCACCAATTACATCTTTATGTGCCCAAATGTGACTATATAAAATTTCGTCATGGCTTTGAACCGTCAGATTTTACTTTTCAATAAAAGATATCGATCTTCGAATTTTTTACATGAAAAAGAACCGAAATTCATCAATGATTCCAAATTACATTACATTGTAGCTAAAGCTAACTCTTTAATTGGTTTTATCTCCCGTAATTCCAAAGGGTTCTCGGAATCTATAATAACGCTATATTAGACCCGTATTTGAATAGTGCAATGTAGTATGGAACCCATACGCTACCCTTGGCGTAATAGGTAGCATGATAGCTTGCCAACCGGAAGGTTCGTGGTTCGAATCCCAACAGAAGCAACAATGTTTTTTACGGTTATCGTAGTTCGCGAAGAATCGTCAAGTCCTCCGATCGATGGTCAATTCATTGCCATAAAAAGCGCTCTCTCGCCGAAAAGTTATAGGTTCCCTATTTCCTCACAAGGCAGGGTTGTAAGAAATGCGCCAGGCCGGAGTGTTTCTTCGTTCTGTTGCACCACACTTTTTATTTATTTATTTATTTAATCACTTGTCTATCTACACCAGTTGAATGTTTTTGCTATCAACCAATATGATGTCAAATTCCTCGAACCTAAAAACTAAATCCACTATTATTTCTTCTCAACCTTTTCATTTCTTCTTTCATAAGATTCATCCTTGTAAAGGAAGAACGAAGTGGTAGTCTTTGAACTCGAAAAGAAAAAATCTGTTATTCTACGTTGGATCCCATATTTTAGGAATAAAAGCGTAAGATAATTTAAACATACGATCCGACAACCAAGCGAAGAGCCGTGTTTCTATATGCCATTCCTCGGCACTGAGCCATCCTTCGGAGTAAACCACTTCAAGATCTCGACAAGAAAATGCTATGAGAAACATACAACAAGCTTAGTAATCTGCTCCTGAAATTAAGTGGAGCAGATTTTTGTGGAAAATATAAAATAGACAAATTAAGGATTATTAAAATTTGTAATAGTTAAACTGTTAAAAATGTTCTTAATTTTCAATTTATTAGATAAAAAACAATCGACTTAAAACTTATCAATAAAATAGACTCAAAAGTCACAAAAATACGCCTAAATTAATATGAAAACCCATAAAATCTTAACTAAAGTTCGAGGGCCCGAGCCCTAGGGTATTTCTCTCAACCATAGCTTAGAGGGGAACCTACAAATTTTTTCCGATTTCCATCAAAACGACCAAGTGAGAAAGGGTTTTTTTAGGAGAGTGTAATATTTACTCTCGGAGTATTTGCCACTTGTGATACTTGCGGAGAAGCAATTGGATATTTTTCTGGGACTCAAACTTCGAATTCGGACGTAATATCATTGGTTTTGGTTCAACATGAGAAAAGCAACATATTCTTTTTGTAGATTCTAGCTCGCAAGTAGAGAATTATACTACCGCAAATCCTTCCGGAATGTAGAGTACCTACTGCTTTACTTAAAAAAGGGAAAAGGAAAAGGGCTCGAACTAAAGGCAAAAGAACTGATGGAAAATCTTTTCTGGTTTTACTCAAAGCCAAAGAGCACCATAAGCTCACTCTATCTACGAATTAAATCGTTTCTGATTGGTATTGCTTATCAGTCAGTCGATTATCATTTATTCTTTTCATTAACTCAACTCTTCCAGTCCTTTGTTGAGGCAAAATTCAGACAGGAATCAGTATTTAAAGTCAAAAACATTAAATACTTTTATGTATTTGAGTTTCAAGAAACTGTAATCCAGCCAAAATATTTACATTTCTCAATTTCTCCCCCAAATTGCAACAGTTCTCAATAAATTCACAAAATTACAACTGTCCACTTATTTCCCCAAGAACTCATCGCATTACTCTTCCAGATGTGCCCATTAAATTGAATTAAGGAAGCGATTTTCATTCATTTTGCTTGACAAAATACTGCCACAATGAGGACTACATCCTACTACAGGCAGGATATCTTCGCCGTTTCTCTTCTTCAACCTTTTTTTCTTTAACCATCAACCGATGGTGTTTCGAGTGAAAATCCTTCCTTTCCGGTTTTATTGGTTAGTATCCCATTTAATACACATAAAAAGACAACAAACCGAATTGTTCCCGTGCAAGTTAGCAAACTACAATACGGCTATACAGTAAACCAGCAGCGAACAAGGACAGCGCAACCGAACTGTGTCTCTTCTTTTTACATCCCCAATACTTATTATCATCATCATCATCATCATTATATCGTGCTGTTCGTCATTGCCGAAGCTGAAGATTGTGTTGCCTTTTCCATGTTTCCCTGCATCATCTTCGGTCATAATCCGTGAACAACAATCACTCGTTTGCCTTTGTCCAGACGCCATAATCGCTGATTTACATCCACAATTAATTAAGAGCCCCTCGGAATGGACCGGTTGATCGGACTGAAAAGCAGATGCACTCCATGGGGTGGATTTGACAAAGTGTAACGTAAAGAGCAGTTTGTAATGTGGAGGAGTTCGAAAAACTTAAAAAATTATTGAAATAAGTTCTCTCTGCCCAAATCAGTTGATTGAAAGAATGGAACAAAAGGATTTGAATTTGCATCCATTAGAGCCCAGAGTGCTCAATATATCATTCTAGTCGAATAATGTAAGCGCCTTACAAGTCCACACAACTCAGTGCGCCCCTGTGCTTTTAAGACTTAATATTTAATACTGCGCTGGTATCAGGAATCAATGGTGTTCTCCACTCCTAAGCAAATAATTCAAATTGATGGACCGTTTAAAATTAATCCAACGGTAATAGCTCGTATTTCATCCCAACCAACGTTGACACTCCCCGTCGCCCGTCCCAACTCCCGCGACAGCATTGGCGTTGATTTTTGAGAGAAATTCGTTTTATTTTTGGTAATGCTGCTGATGGAAGAAAAAATATTGATCATCATCATAAGCACACCCAAAATCGCTATTGCCAGCGCCAGTGCACTTTCTCCATAACAAAGACGCCAGTCATTAATCTTCGGCTAATGTCGCCATTATTTAGCAGCGCAGCGCCAGCAAACAAGATCAGCTAAGAGATTTAATCAACCAAGCTGCCGTAAATCTTTCTAATTACCCCCGGTCAGTTACGGTGCCGGTGTGGCGGCCGGCGAGGCAGTGTTGACTCCTTATTACGATATTTTTGCTGAATTTGCGCGACAACATTCATAACGCGACGGCAGTTCCCCAGATCGGTTTCCATAAAAGTGACAAATGTCCAGCCATCAACAAGGGGACAGCTCTGTTTGTTGACCGTCGTTCGTCGTCATCATCGTTCGTTGTGTCACAAAGCGCTGCTGATGACTAATCACAACATCAGCCGCACTCATTCGACTTCATATCTAGAGTATAATAGGTATGTTGTCAGTAATGAAGTGGAAGAGCGTGAGGTCCTTGTGCAAAGCAAAGCAAAAAAATGAATCCTTGTCGTTGTGGAATGCTGCAAGTCAAACACGATTTGACAATAATTACGACGCGTAGGTATGTGTGCTTTTCCAGTGACACGAATAAATGTCGAATGGCAAGCTTATAGGCACTAGTCAGTTGGCCAGGTCATCATCATCTTAATGCTTTCCATTATCTGCCAGGAGTATAGTACGTTTAGGGTCGACTTAGAATTAACGTTTTTGTTCTTTTTTTTGGCCAACGATTAATCACTCCCACAAAAATCATATTAAATTTACTGTTTGTGTATATTTTCGTGATGAATGAGAGAGAACGAGCGGAGAATGACATGTGGCAGATCGTAGATGAAAGGAAAACTCAGCTTCCAAGAGACGTTGTCTCGAGAGGTGTAGATAAAGCACTGGTAGTTGTAGGTAGGTAAGGTGCATATAGTGAAATATATACCTATGCTTTTTCTCATACATGTAATCTGCCACAGTTTTAATTTTCTTCTCACGACTTTTTGCTGCACCTGACTTTCAAGTGATTTAATGGAGTGCCATCAAGTAATTGAAAGGAGCTATTTTTCATGGGGAAAAGGAAATGTGGCTTTGTTTGGGTTTAACTATGGTGATTATGGCTGTAGTACCATGGCATATCTATGCAAATTTTTTGGGCTTCACAAAGTTTACATAATCAATGAATCGTTATTAAAGTCGTTCCAAGAATGCAGTCGCTTGTTTTTCTTCTTCAAATTATTGAGAGCTTAGTGTTGCTTTTAGAATTTAATTGAGAACTTTCGCAAAGAAATAATAAATAACCCGATTCTTCTTAAAATCACACTCAACTCACAAGTCACAACTTCCCATCAGTACCTACTCGAATTGATAGACATATGATTCTAAACAAGTCACAACTTTGTGACTTGTGACTTTTAGGTAGAATCGGGCTGCAAAACAAAGACACAAATCGACATGAATGAATTGAATCTTTCCAGCTTTTACTTTCGCTTCCTGCTCGCCTTAATGTTTCGTCTAATATTGAAATCAATCGTTACCAATTCAGAAAATATCCATCAGATAGAAGAAGTAAGAATGCAAAAGAGCTGCAAATATTTAAAAGAAATCATGAGGTGGTAGTTGAGAATTGATTTCTATGGCGTAACTTACCTTTCACCGAGTTTACAATGAGTGTTTTTTTTTTTTCATGGCCAAAAATTAAGCTTTATTACAAAAATATGGATTTGCCATAGATAAATTCCAGCCGAGAGGCCGAATTATCGACCATATTTTTTGCAGCATTAGGAGCCGTAGGTCAGCAACATCGCCGCGTACATTCTCTTCCAAGGCGTCAATCGTTTCGGGCTTGATAATCGACTTAACATAATCCCCCAAAAATAGTTCAGCGGTGAAAAATCGCACGATCTTGGAGGCCACGACATGACACAGGTCCACGTTGCGAGATAATGCGCTCACCAAAAGTCTCCATCAGTAAATTGATTGATTCGTTGGCTGTATGGCATGTAGTGCCGTCTAATTGGAACCAAATGTCGTCCACATCAACATCTTCTAATTCAGGAACTAAAAATTCATTACTCATACCTATCATTATAGCTATCCCCATAGACTGAAAGATTATGAACGGCTTAATTTTTGAGGAAATAGGGACCAATGAACAATGATTGCCTCTGCCCATAGAGCACACCAAACGTTAACTTTTTGAGGATGTAACTTCGGAGGATGTAACTTGTCTTAACAATGACTTGTGACTTATCATGACTCCAAATGCGACAGTTATGTTTATTAACGTAGGTACCCAATTACCCAAAAAAAAAATCTCATCGCTGATCAAAATTGTCTTGTGAAAATCGTTTTGGGCCTGTTCACCGAACGTGTGAAGCGCTTCATGGTAGTTCGGCTTCAATTCTTTCATCAGATAGATTTTGTAACGCAGCAAATCAACGTCCTTCCGTAAAATCTTCCAAAAAATTGATAGGCACTGCTTCAATTGTTGAGTGTGATGGTGGATGGACTCATTCGGGTCTTCTTCAATACTCTGCTCCACACCAGCAATAGCGCTTTCGTCACAGTGCCATACTAAAGTAAGCGTGGTGCAAAACCAATCCATGGTTGCTCTAATTACCGACTCTGTTGGGCGATTGTGTGTACCGAATATTGAACGCAGCTTGCGATGCGTCGCGTTAACCGAACCATTATTTTGGTTATGAGTTTGCACGATTTGCAATCGTTGTTCCGGAGAAAGTCTACTTATTATGAAATGGCAAAGCAAATTGAGTATAAATTAAGTAACAACTGCTGAAAAGACCGACTCCAAAAAAATATTGCCAGATTGAAAACCACACGTCTAAAAAACACCCCTTACTATTGTTGTCCTCCTACCAGCGGTAGGGTGGATGCTTCTATAAAAATCGTAACTATGGCTTATTTAGAATTGGGATTAACAAAAACCAATGACAACTAATCTCTAGACTCGGAGTATTCACAGCTTAGGATCAAGGAATAATCCAAATTAAAACATGAAAATATTTTGGTTTTTATTTGTTTCTGACTGGAATTTCCCTCAGTTCTCTATGAATTTTTTTTCTTTACTCACCAATTATTGTTTTTGTAAGCTAATGTTTTAGGTTTTTCGTATGTCAATGAAAATTTACAATGAATTTTTTGCCAATAGCAATATTTATTTATTTATTTATTTATTTATTTATTTATCTACAAGCAGTTTTACAGCTTACAGATACATATACATAATTAAATTGTAGGCTCTACAAAAATAACTTAAAATGTAATTAAGTACAATAATTTGAATTTAAAATTTTCACGTGTAAGGCATGAAAAATCAATATTTAAAGACACTTCATTGAAAGAAACAATTGATCTGGATAAGGGCGCATTACTTCCATACCTGGTTTTGTGCGTTCTTTCAAATAAAAAAATTCTAGCTCTTAGTGTTCTAGCGGGAACATAAATTAGAACCAGTGCAAGAAGAGATGGACACTTTATGTGGTAGTACAGTAAATCTCTAATGAACATAACACCATGAATTTTTCTTCGAGATTCTAGAGATTTTATGCCAAGTAATTGGCATCTAGCCTTATAATCAGGAGAAAAGCTCCAGCGCATTTGTATAAATATGAATTTGGTGAATTTCCTTTGAATTTTTTCTAGTCGGATAGAATGAGCGTTATATGCTGGGCTCCAAATAACATCTGCATATTCTAGAACCGACCTAACAAGAGAGTTATATAAACAAAGAAGTACATAAGGATCTCTGAAATCCTTTGCATTACGCTTAATGAATCCCACCAACGAGTTGGCCTTAGAGATTAGGTATTCAAAATGTAATTTAAAAGAAAAGGCGGAATCAAGTATAATGCCTAAATCATTAACTTGTGAAAGACGATTTACTGGCTTAGAATCGATAGCATAGTCAAATAATAGATTGAGTGTTTTTCGTGAGAAAGAGATTGCATTACACTTTTTGATATTGAGTCTTAGACCATTTATATGGCATCAATTTGACAAGCCATTAAGGTCAGACTGAATCAACTGGCAATCTTCAAAAGTTTTAATTTTTAAGAAAAGTTTTAAATCGTCTGCGTAAATCAGACAGTCACAATGTCTTATGACTGAAACAATATCATTAATAAAGATAATGAAGAGAAGGGGGCCAAGGTGGCTTCCCTGAGGAACACCTGATGAACAAATAATTTTCCTAGAGCAGGTATTATTTATTTGCACTTGTTGACTTCTATGAGTGAGGTAAGATGCCAACCAACCTAGCAAATTAGAGTGAGATCCAAATACTTTAAGCTTTTTCAGAAGTGTTTGGTGGTTGACAGAGTCAAAAGCCTTACTGAAGTCGGTGTACACAGCATCTATATGCTTACTTAGAGATAAAATTAAAGATTCAAATAACAAATCCTCTGCAAATACATAGATATAAGACAAAGCGCATTAAGTCATATAAACACAGTAGCTGAGATATATCTTTTTGGTCACCGTCAGCTTTATCAAAAGCCCACAAAATTTAAGCGCAGTCCGTCGATCCCTTATGAGTGGGTCTTTTGTGAGTGGGAAATTGGAGGAGGCCTAAGTAGTTAGGAGCTGAAACGTATAGCTTTATTCTTTTCTTATTTTTAAAATCAAAATTTTTTACATGTTTAAGGAATTTCGAAGGTCCCATCCTTTCCCTCTAAGGAGTGATGAAGATGTTAAAAGCAATGCACTAGTCCTTGAATCATCCTGATTCAAATTCAATTCAACCTGCCCAAATATCTATGTCTATTATAACAAAAACCTTGAGCTTGTGGTGCCCGAGGCGTTATGGTGAGCATTTTGGCTTGTTACGCCACCGGGAGGTTTGTGGCTCGAATACCAGCAGAAACCAAAATATGTTTTTACGAGTATCGCCTTTCGCGAGGAATTGGCAAGTTCTCCGTTAGTAAATTCATTGCCACGAAAAGCTGGCAAGATCGCCATGTGGCGTCGTTCTAATTCCAATACCAACTTGCAAAGCATTCACTGCTGTATGCTCAGACCTCTTCGCACTAACTGCAAAGTTGAGGGATGGTAGTGGAAACGACTTGTCCTTTTTTTTATTTATCGGCTCAATGCCTATATAAACGAAAATTTATTTATTTTTATTTGAAATCGATTATTAACACACAGACTACCTACTAAGGAAAGCCTCTCTGCTAATCAAGGATTTGATCTATGGACCTCCCTTTTCAGGACACTCAAAGGTCAAAGCCCTTCTAAAGGAATCATGTACACTACAAAAGCCATAACTTGATACTCACTCGTACACGAATTGAACACTGGCCATGTAAAATTCCATAATTTTTCATAGTTCTAAAACAAACCGACCAGAATCGAACTGTCGAAATCAAAGAGCAGGGAAGTGAGGTATAGGAGTAGTTGTAGTTTGATCATTAAAATTGAAAAAAATAAACAAAAAAAAAAAGAAATCCCTAACCCGAACTGTATCATATAAAGGACCCCTGGCACTAGCGTGCATACATCATTCGCATCACAAGTGCTCTCCATTATTCTCTGCCCAAGTACCCAATTAAGACATGATGTCCGCCAGACAGAACATACAATTTTATGGCCAAATACATTGATGTGCAACACACCGCAATTATTATAACAACCCACCAACATATCTTGCAAAATTATTATGTTGCAATATTGAAAGAAAAAGGAAAAAACAACAAGAACAAAGCAAAACAAAATCCTGCAAACAAAAAATAAAAGTCGATTGATATGAGAACTCAACAGTATGCTTTGAGTTAGAGGTGGGGTATGCCATCAGGGTAGGTATACCTACACTCACATAAATGTTCGTACTTGGTACGTCCTCCTCTAATTGGGCGCTATAGCTACATATACAATACACATTTAATTAGAGCCCACTTTGCGTACACAATTAATAACAACTACGCTCAATTTGGTCAATTAAAACGTATAAGAGCCAACCCAAACGGACACAAGTGCGGTCTGGTTCCAGTTAGTCCTTGGCATTTGAATTGTTCGAGCGTATAAACAACAATCTATGGGTGCACAAATAATTTTTATTCAAGTTTTTGTAGAGACTTAACAAAGTAAAAATAAAAATCTGCTCCGCAATAAGTGGTGGTGCCTTCCTAAATATTTGCATAGCAATCCTCGATACAAGTACAAAGTTAAAAGTCTCTGTAGGAATCAATTTCGATGTGAGTGAAATGAACAGAAAGAGTAGGTTAGGAACAAGGTACCTACAACCCTACATACAAAAGGGGAAATCACCGCTAATTACAGGGCATTAATTTAATTTCGAACGATTTCGAGGGTTCGCCCGCAGAGGTGTAATTATTGCGTAGCCGGAGGACGTGCAACCTGCACTGTAAAGTGAATGGTCAATAAAATGCGTTTCCACCCATTGCGATTGCCTTAGCCATAGCCATAGCCATTGCCGCATTTCGTGGCTGTACAATTGATCCGGCATCAATCAAGATCAATTAGACGTGGGCCAAGGCGGAACACTTGAGCTGGCGCATATATGTCTGAAGGCCGCTTCCCATCAATCACGCTTGGTAAGTTATTAATCTCGAAGCGATAAGCATCTGGTTTGGATTTGGATTAATTCCTACAGCACGCATTCTAAGAAAAAAAAAATATTGGGCCGTCTTCACTACGATCGTTGATCGGTGAGTGTCGTTTGGTATCCAAACAACCATCCGTCAATTCGGAAGATCACTTGAGTAGAAGAAAGGGATTCTTCGAATGGCCACTCACACGGGATGAATGATGACAGGTGAAGGAGCTTTTTCCCTTTGGTCATTCGTCCAGTGATCGATCGGACAGAAGCTTCATGCATGCGAAGATTTATTGATCGCCCTTGGAACTGTCACCGACTCAGGCAATATGGCCGCCTTGTTGCCGACGCCGCTGGTCACAAGGGATTTTTCGTAGAGGGTCACAATCACGACCACGATCACGATCACCCGACGCAACATACATACGAATATATTCAAATTTAAGTTTTTGTTTGTTTACCAGGCTGGCTTGAGTTGGGAATCGAAACACAAAAATAACTCGAAAAAGATAAAATATGCGTCGTTGACTTACTATAGATCTGTCATGATCCAATTGCTTTGGGATTGAGTTGTTCACGAAAGATGGCATAGTGCCTGGAGGATTAGGCACACATAAATCTCACTGTTGTTTGTTGTTTGCCCCTCTGGAGACACTTTAATTAAATGATGCTGCGACAGTGTATTATGGTGGACAGAGGGTACATCCCAAATTAGGTTAGCTAGTTAACGGCTAGTATGATATGGATGTAAGAAATGTTTGGTTACACCATTGTTGTTGTAGACTGATGTTTTTTTGGTTTTTGTTTTTATGAATATGATGATTTTTGTGTGTCGGCATTGAGATGAAGTTTTTCTTCGAGTGGCAGGAAGCCTGCAGGGGTTTTCTGTTAAAGGGACTTACACATTATTCAAATTGGCCGAACTAATCGAGATAAATGGTTCGTAAACATTTTAACGACCCACCAGACGGAAATGAGAAATTATTGAATCTATAAATCTTGGTGATTGGAGGCAGGCCGAGTTGCGTAACCTACTTTGAATCAATTAATATAGGTAGGTATGCGGTTTGGATGAACTAATGCGATTTTGTTAAGAGTAAAATCAATTAAGGAAGTCTGCACAGCACAATTAAAGCTTCAAGTAGCGTCATAGCACACGTTCGCAGTAGCGAATACCTACTGTTGAAGAAATCAATTTTGAGCTAAAAGTTATAATTGCCCATTTTTTTGAGGGTTAAGAAATCTTAATGAATAGGCACATACCTTCATCATAGTTCTCGCTTTGAGTTGATGCGAAAATTTGAAGCTCATTTATGTGTAGGTACGTAGTGCAGTCAGAATTTTCAGGACCCCATTGCAATAAAATAGAAAACTCACAGGTGTGCCGTTGAGTGGCTATAAAAAGTTAGCTTTCAAATTTCTTCTTCTTCTTCTTCCTTTTCGGCGCGATCGTGATATCGAAAGGTTCACACCTCTTCCATTCCTCTACTTGACACTAGTGATACCAGTGATTTCGGGGATTTGTTGTTTCGTCCGTAAGGGATCTTCTAAAATGGCGGATAGAGGAACTCTCATTATAAATGTTTATCACTAATGAAAGGTGGGTGAGAAATAAAATACCACACATGGGACAACTAGGCATGTCAAGAAACACTGAAAATAAATCAAAAATGGCGAATACAAGAGAGAGAATTAAGGTGCAGGGAGTCAGATACTCAGTACTGGAGGCTCCGGTTCGTCTAGATAAAGCGAATGCAAGGCCAACACAAACCAATCTTTGACATTGGTAAGCTTGGCTTTAAAATAATTTACAAATACAATCAAAGAAACCACAGACATGGGTGATCATTTCAAGCGGGGGTCGAAAATGCTAAGTACACCACCACCGCCACCGCCATAAGCAGACGAACACATTAGCTTCAGGAAAACAAACTGCCAGATTAAACGTGCTGGTAACTGATGAAAAAGCTCCGTCAAATAAAATCACAGAGACAAAAGAAAACCGCATCTTTCTGGAAATTTCGAAATGCAAGTATGCGCTCTAAACTATAAAACTTAAATCCGGAACGCGGAAGGCAGAAAAGTATAAGCAAGGACTTCAGAATCGGAATTGAAAAGGAAG
The DNA here is from genome assembly GCA_949752695.1 of Melanostoma scalare. NCBI lineage: Eukaryota > Metazoa > Arthropoda > Insecta > Diptera > Syrphidae > Melanostoma > Melanostoma scalare. The sequence goes on from OX456985.1 coordinate 4,507,726, forward strand.
AGAAGGCACTGAACAAAATGGCTTATTCCCGCAGAGGAAAAGTGAAGCCTGTTTGTTTATGATATAGTCGCGACTCGCGAGTCCTCCAAAAGACATACCGCAGGTGGAACCATAATAGTCTCCGATAATCAAGGACGGAAATAGACATACATCATCCGCTATGGGACCTCTCTCGCAAAAATACAACCCAAACGAACTACGAAGTCTCCGATTATCTACAAGAACTGAATGATCATTTGAGTTAGAGAGAGAGACCAAGAACAACAACAACCGATCTCTGAAAAGCGAAAAAATTCAACTCAAGCGAATTATTTTCAAGTAATGAAAAAAAAAAATGGAGTCATCACAGCGAAAACATCGGCTACGAATGGATAAATTGACTTTTGAAGAAAACAAAAGGTAAAAAAGAAAGGAACGGAAGCGGATGCAAAAGGCTGAAGCATTACTTATTCAATCAAATGAAGGTGGAAGCTTCAGTGATATTCTCCAAGACACTAAACAGACGGATAATGCTGAAGATACGGAGACTACAATCAAAGCCGTCGAAAAACACAAACGGGACATGTACTTCTGTAACTATGTTCAGAAACCAAAAACGAACAGCTTTTGAAGACACTATTCAAAATATTTAAGAAGGAGAGCCAAGATTCGGAGCCACTTTGCAAATGAGAGATCTTGAAAAACTCACACTAGATGCTTTACTGATACCTGTAAATGATAACGCTCTCAAAATCATTTTAGGGACTGTGTGTGCTGCAAATGCAATAGAAATGCGATTACTGGTCGCTCTTACTCATAACTCTTTCTAATATCATACTTCTCCATGTTATCCACTTCCGTTGTTTGTTTCTATTTCGCCTCACTGAACAGGTAGAAAGAGAAAAATTGACGGGTTGAAGTTTCTTTTCCATTTAATGAAACCCCCTACCACCGGTTGGGGAAAATAGTTTCTAAAAATAGTTCAACACTTCTAAAAAGGTAGAGTATAACAACAGAGATCGGAAATCCACAAGGCTAGTGAATTTCATTCAGCAATACCTTATCAGGAATGCAGTGACTTACAGGTTTTTCCCGAACTCGAGCTGCTTAGTTAGAGCGCTTTTCTTCGCAGTCTCAATCTCGGAGTACTTTCCAATTCCTCACGCAATGTAAGATTTAGGTTAAGGTGGCTGTCAGTAAACTGACCTACGCGCTTAGAATAAGGTCCATTGTGATACCACAAAAGAATTTGAGGAATTGCCTGTTATTTGAGCTTGCTATAAGCCGATGAAGACAATGAATGTCTATGCTTATAAGATCAATCAAATCGTCGAAAAAGAGTTCTCCCAAATGTGTTTTACGTCTTTGAGAGAGGACAGGACATGTTCAAAGGAGATTAATGTTTCCCTCATCCTCCTCGTCCATGCCGATTCCACCAGAAGTCGTTGGATGGGACATTGACTCTTACTCATGTCTGCCTATGAGGCCTATGAGGAATAGTGATTCCAGTAAAAAAACAATTGGATGTTTCTGATTTGAACACCGATCTCCCACGTAACCTGCAAAATTGGTAACTACTGAGCCCTGGGCACCTCAAAACATAATTTAAAGTTAATAACTGAAATGTGAGCTAAGAGTGATCCTCTGTCTGGGATAGTTGACAGAGTTGCCCCCCAACGTGCCCAAAAGCATGCGTGTAGCTAACTAATGAAGCGGGTGGATCATAAAATCCTTCGAGATCTCTTAAATGTTCCCTGGAAATTTTTGTCTTTCCTTAACTCTTCAATTTTCAGGCCTTTATTTGAGAAAATAAATACTATTTGCTATTGAGGAATATAAATGGATTTAGTAAAGATCAAAAAAACATGAAGTCCTTGCAACATTTGCAACACGCTAAATAATGTCTGCAAATAGCATCAAAATCACAGGGCTGGAGTTTGAAATGTGGTGTTCTCTTATCATAGACCGTCTTTGAGGATGGCAATAAGCTTAAGACGCTCAGATTACTGGAAAGGGACAAAGTCAAGTCACACTTAGAAACACTTCACCCATGTAAGTGAGCTTATTCGATTTTAACCATATTGCCAAATTTACATACAGTAGGTACTCTTCACTTGGCACACACTTTGGAAGCCATACAATGACAACGAACTTGTTCGTACTTTTACAAACACGTACTTGGTAAGTCATTGGGATCAACCCTATTAAGAATCTTTCGACAAAATTTACTTAAAAACTTATACCAGTTTATCACCTATTCCAGATTTCGCCTTCACTCATCCACACTTTTCATCAACGCACCCCTTAATCACGTATCTTGTTCTGCAAAAACAGCTCTGCTCGTTAGTTCCACCTACTCAAGTCCTTTTCCTATTTTGGCATTAAAAATTACGAGGAAATTGAAAACAAACAATTATTGCATTTTCGAGTTATCCTCCTAAGAATAAGCATTCCTTACGACTTGGCCCATCTACACACCATACGTAAACTAACAAAGCCAAGCAACACGTTCCGCAGTGCAACACGTTCTATTACTACCATATACCTACTGTTGGCACAGAACACATATATCTTATCCAGGATAGGTTGCACAGCCAGCTATAGCTATATAGGTACTTCTTAAAGTTGGCTATCGAAATCCTAGCAATCTGGAGTCCTGTGAACGTGCGAGTAAACTTTAAAAACTTCTTAACAAAGTCACGTCGCAGAAGTGTCGACAACTTGGAGGGGATTTTTGTTGTTTTTTTTCTTTCGCGTGTTAACTGCTACTGCGGAGCGGAAAAGTTGTTTCCTTCAATACAACGCCATTGCCAGAGCCAGCGCCAGCGTTGCGTCGCATAGTTCGGCGGCTCATCGATCCGCATGATGTATTGCCAAGAAGGCGACCTATACACTGTGCGAGGGAGTGCCAATTCCCCATAGGCATCCGGACCTAGAACTCCTTTCTTTGCCCATAGTTTTGTATGTTTAATTGTATCTCTTTGTTTCGACTTAAACGCAGGATCGTTGGGTACGGACAAAAAAGATGGAAGCGTTGTGCAACTATAAAAGTTTTCTTAATGAGAAATTCACCTCCTTCCGCTGGCGCTCCTACTGTGGGTCTCCTTTATTGCTTCAACTCAATAGATTATCCTGACACTCACTTGGCAGGGACCAAAAGCTTTTGTATCTGTACCTATACTTTTGTCTATCTATGGCAGAGAGAAGGGGTGGGCAAGGAATTTACAACAGTTGAGTAATCAAAAGTTAGTCAAGTTGGTGTATAGAAGTTCTTCTTTTTTGTTTCGCAAAATCAAAAGGAAAAGAACTCCACACGCAGTAATAGGGGCAGACTTACAAACTTTGGCCTATGGGTGATTGCGTGCAAAAAGAGAGAAAAACGTAGTCGACGTCGACGCTGGCGCTGGCCAAAGAATGTTTGGAAAATTAATTATCAAGTATTTATTTTTTTTTCTTATTTTGCCCCGATGCGAGTTTTAGGAGGGATAAGGATGCGGGTATCACGAGGCAGGATTGTGTGAGTTAAAAGGCCTAAAACGGTATTTAATTAGCTTGAAAAGTTTTCTCTCTTTGGGAAGCAATAAAATGGAAAATATTTGCAATATCTGTCAGGAGGAATTTTTGCAGTTCTTATTGCTTTTGGTCGTTTTTTGTTTTTTATCTTGAGAAGTGAAGTAGGGGCTTTACTTTTAAGCGGGCTTCACGTTAATAATGAGAGGGAAAAGAGTAAGAGTGTTTCGCTGGTAATACTTTTACTTTTATCAAATCTTCTTCTCTGCTTAAGGAAACGATAAACTGAAACTGAGAGTTTGAATATCAAAAGTGAAATCCGATTTCATTTTTGTGTAGAAAATTGTTTCTATTTTTGTGATATTCTTCCCCACCGCATCGTGCTTCTTGTAGTGTAGCAGACCAAAACTAGAAATCGAAGGTACATGAGAGTTAAAATGTCGCTTCACATGAGAAGTACATTGTGAGATCTAAATTCGGTGTAAGTGAAGGGTCTGATTTGCTTTCATATGCGGAAATAATCGTGTTTCGTGATACCAAAGGACTATGCAGGAAGACTTTGGAGAATTCGCGCTGTTCAGTCAATATTGGTAAAGATTCGACCGAGACCTTTGATGTCGAAGAAGGCTTTCGACAAAGCGACACAAAATCATGAGACTTTTTAACGTCATACTTGAGAAGATCGTGTATGAGACTCAAACGTTAACACCAGAAGCATAATCTTTCAAAAGTCTGCAAAGTTATTCGTTTACGAGGACGATATCAATGGGAAGAAGTAAGAGTGATGTCATACGTGCTTTTGGAGCATTGAAATAGAAGAGGCAAGCAATGGGTAATGAGGGTAGATTGAAAAAATGCATAAATTTTTTTGTGCATTTAGTGATTGTGCAGGATTCTGTAGTTCGTTCTATTAAGAACTAGAACAGTAGGTTCACTCATAGAACTGACGCAGGTTTCCTTGACCTTTTCGGTTCTTAAAAAGGGCTTAACCACGAAATCACATATCGGTCATTTGATATCCCTGTTTGTTACCTGTACTCTCCTCAGCAAAATTTGGTTCTACTTCAGGTCGAGTTGATGCCGAACCCAGAGCTCAAAAACACTCAGTTTGATATTCAGGCTAAGTTGAGGTTTATCAAATAAAATGCTGCCTCAGAGCAGTCCTTGGGCTAGAACGATCGAACATACTATTGCACTTTTTACATCATACAATAAGATAACTAGTTTAAATATAAATTTCTTTTTGGAGAGCCTAAATTTTCTTTTTTCATTTCGTTGAAAAAAACCAATGATAAATGAAAAGACTTCGTCGAAAATGACCAAACTGGCAACCTTGGTATCAGGAATCCATTTCAGAAGAAATTTGCTTAACGACCTCGGTGATGTGATCTTTGCTTTCCAGTTGAGGTTTTGCTCCTCGGATTGGCCAAGCAGTCTTTCTGAAGATAAAAATCGAAGCTAGAGTGGAGATAGGTCTTCAAGACATTTGTAAAATCTTTTTTTCCATTGGCAAATATAATCAATAAACATAGATCTTAACTAAGGTGGCGTATAGCCTATACGGTAGGCCTTCAATAGCTCTATCCACTCCCTTATAACTTGCTGTCTAGTTCTTTGCTATTGATAGCATGAGTATGAGTAGCACCTTAATCTGAAACAAATAGAGAAGCGTAAGTTTATTTATGGCTCATGATGGCCATAACTCCGGTTGGTGATTGATCAGCCGGCCACGACTAGCCACGGTAATCGGATGACGTTGCCTCAATGCAGAAGATCATTGCTTCATCGTTGTTGAATGTGTCCAAGAACTTCTTTATGTAGTCTTCAACCCTACAAGCTGGGATTACAGGTGACAGTGAGTGAGCGTAGGCCAAGGAATCATCCACAAAGAGAAGGCTGGTGACATTTCCTGGTTAAGGTTGGTTCTAGGTGAAGATGTTATAAAGGAAAGATCCTAGCTTCGATACTTGGGCAACCCCTGCTCGGATGGGTCTCATTGCCGACATGGTGTTGCCTACTTGCAGGTAGAAGAATCTGGAATGAAGAAAATCAAGTAAATTTTTCATTGGTATTCCTGGAAAGCGTAAAATTATTAGTTTATGGATAAGTCCGTTTATCCAGAAACTATCGATTGCCTAGACGTCCATTGAGCTTCTTCATAACGTCCCATTGTAGCTTCAGGAGTGGCTGGAGAATGGAGTGGCTGGAGAATGGAGTGCAGTCGGAATAATGCTATTGTGGTTGCAGAGTTGTCACCTGCAAGAGTTGAGCGAACAGGTCAATTATCAACCGGAGTTGGGCTCTGACTGCTGATTAGATTTTTTTTAGATTAAGATTTGTTTTTATTTCGTTAAGTTTTATATACAATTGGTTTAAAACTAGGCTTATAACTAAATATTACTAAATTGTTGGCACAGAAGGGGCCTAACTTATTTCTACTGTCTAAAGGGATGGATTTTATAAAATAAAAAAAATATTTTTGTCTACTTAATCTACTACATGAAAATAAAATAAAATAAAAATGGAGTGACTAAAAGACTTAAATAAAATAAAATAAAAATACATAATATGAACTTCAGGTCTCATCCCCTGTCGTGTCCACTGTCTGCTTTTTTGTAGAAAGCTCTTCCTTCGTTGAACAGTACATTATGGAATCTGGCATCGAAGATTGCTCTTGGGAGTAAAATACCTATGGCTGGTGTTAATTTCTTCCTGCAGTAGCTGTTGCACTTCTGGGTTTGAATGTCCTTCGAAATTCCTCATGATTCAGCTTGATAGCTCCGTCATATATTGGTCTATTGGTACCATGTCAGCTGCCTGATATAACATCTTATTTGGACAGTACTTCCTCGTGAGGGGGTTCCTATGAAGTCCAGTGCAAATTCTGAGTATTTTCCTCTCGAAGAGCTTGATTTTCTTCATGGTTGACGGTAAAGTGGTGAACCGAGTTGCTTGTACAGGAATAGTTTGGTCGTCTTGCTGAGTCCATACTGCTTCCTTAGTATAGGATATATCAGGTGAAACGAGAAACTGGCGCGTTTCAAAATAGCTGTGGCGTGGCTCTGACTGCTGGAATTTAGGGTACCTATATATATTTCATTGATGAAGGAACTGCATGTGAGTTACACTCGGAGAGTAAACATTCAGCTGCTCCCTGCATTATTCCTGCTGAAGTTTTGTGGTATGACGGTGACGAACTACATTCGTAGTGCAGTGCTTTCGACTACGGATGCAAATTGTGGTACTAAAAGTCGACGGTACCAAAAGGTACCAGTTAGGATGAACTTCTAAAGGAAAGACGTCTTCCCTCATCCTCTCATTTGTCATTCAAGTATTTAAAAAAAAACAATTCAGGACTCACATGGAAATATTTAAACAACATTGTGAGAAATATTAGTCTTCCCTTGATCATGTTGTTGTTTCACAGGAAATTGAGTCTGCAATCCCTTGGCATGATTCAACATAACAAATGATTTGGTTCCTTTCAAGACACAAAGTCTTAAGCAAACAAGCCACCACCTCCTACAGCGCGGGGGTGTTCCGTCCTTCAATTCTACCAAATCGAGAAGACACAATAATAAATTATTTATGAAACCAATTCTGACATACACCGCATACAATCTCTTCAACTTAATTAACGATCGTCAATTTGTCAGCTGGCGGTTCATTGTGAGATTCGATTTGCTTGTGCGGTTGATAAATGCGATTTGTTTTCCAATATTGGCATGTGCTCCTCGCTTCATCTTTTCTTTTTATTCATTTATGCTATCTCTGAAATCGTGCAACTGATTTCTGATACAGACTTCTGTGACAAAAGGACAAAAAAAGCATTTTAGCTGTGCTTTATTCACCCAAGTTATTTCTGATTAATGCGATCAGCGGGAGGTCAATGTATAGTCGAACCTTCTCTTCAAAAAAGAAAAACAGCAATGTGACATTGACCTCTACCTACACTCCACTCCACGAACAATTCTCCCAAATTTCATTGAATTCAGTTATTCGTCAGGATTTTCGTGGAACCGAACCAAGCTCACAATTGGACTTGCTCATTACATGGACGGCGATGACAAACAACTGTACACTTAGCCTTCAACACCATTTTTCTTAAGGAATATTTACAAACCCCTTCAACTTACCACCCCATTTGATGTTCTGCAGAACAATGAGATAAATCAAGATTACGGTTGCTAGCTCCACCGCCGGTTCCTGTTCTAGTTTAATTAGAAATTTCCGACCGCACTGTTCCAAGGTAAGGAAAGGAAGGTGTCTTTTTCTATGGCAAGGACAATTAAACATCCTATAGCAAACGTAACGAAGCACGAAGCTTTTATAATCGGGTATTCATCGAAGACACTGGAAAGTGGCATGGGTTGACTTACTTTGTCATGTTGCGATGGAGTGCATTTGTCTATGTCAGGGATTCTGAGCCAATCTCTCGCACATTTATACCGGGGGGAGCTATAGAGAGCGTTATTCCTTTTTTACATGGGGGATCTTTTGCGTACGTTGTTGTCTTTGGTCGTCGGTTGTCGGTTGTCGGTTTTCGGTCGTCGTCTTTGTCAGTTTATTTGCGTTTTCGTTTTCATTGTCTCCCCCAGTTAGAATTTTATACACCCAATTGGTATATGGTAGGCTTGACTTGGCTTGAGAACATTTTTTTGATAAATACAGCGAATCTTATGATTCCATTTGTCATGCTGACATTTGACCATTAATCATGGTTTATGCTACTGCTGCACTGCGCGATATCTTCACCGAAAAGGGGCATAATAATAACTCTTACTTAGCAACGTTTCCACTTCCACTGGATGGCTTTGCAATCCTATGTCAGTCTTAGTCAAGCGAAGAACTTTTTGAGATAATCAGAAGATGGTAAGTGTACTGTTTTTGGTCTGGAGTCGGTCTGGAGTTGGGTTGAGCCATGTACAGTATGTGTTGTAAGGAAAAGTAATGCGTGTGTGAATAGCTAATGATAATATCTATCGTCAATTTGCTATAATTTAAAACTCCAGTTGTATTTTTGCGCAGTTTCTTTACACATTTACGGATTTTTTTGTTTGATTTTTTTCTGCCTTAAGGAATATGTGTACAATGTACAAGTACATGGTACAACGCATTTGTAGGTATAAAGGTACTATCGATTACGTATTACAGAGAGAGATAGAAATAAGAAAAAGAGAGATAAAGAGAGCTATAGATTGGATTTAAGGCCCTTTTTTGATGCAAGAAATCTTTTGGAACGCACCGTTACAGTCGTGTTATACCTAAGATGTTTTCACGTGGCGAGGGTCGTACCGATAATCGTTACTATGGTTGGATACAATAAATTTGATGATCGTACAGGGGACCGAGCAGGTAGAAACCGTCGCTTGATCCTCAGGTTTTAGTTTTTTATCTCTTTAACTCTTGAAGAGTTTAATGTTATTTTTCACTGAAAAGCCCGCCCGACCAAGTTGTGACAGTACCCGCATACTCATTTATGAAATGATACATGCCATTCATAGCCGGCCATAGATATTCTGGGTGAAGCTGGAACTAAACCAATATTTTTCACCATCAAATTCGATTTTTAGTGCGCTTTCTTCGGCTTAACATTTCAAGTAGGCTCAGCTCACCTTTCATTGATTGCACCACCTAAACGGAAGGTTTCCCCTTCTGCAATTGTTACCTATTGTTCCTCTAAAAGTCCATTTAGCGAGGAGCATTGCTCCTTATCCTTATCGATAGTGGATGAGAAAACCCTTGGCTGTTTTGAAATAAAAGTATTATGAATAATCTTTGGTCCCGTATGCGAAGACAGTGTGTGGGGAAGATGGTACAACAACGAACAGTATGAGCTGTATACTGTGACATACGCATAGATAGAGAAGCACGCATCGTAAGGCTACAAAGGCTGGGCCATGTAGAGCGTGATCGATATCAATGCTCTGGCTCGATGGGCTTTCAAAAGCAGATCGCAGGGAAATCGCGGAAGGGGGAGACGTCGTTTTAGGTGGCGCAATCAAGTGGAAGAAGTCCTAAACCGACTTAAAGTGCAACAATGGAAAGACCTTGGCCGAAAATCAAAGTCGTTATCGAGGGATTTTGGTTGAGGCCTAGGTACGTAAAGTTTGAACACCATGATTTTCGTCAAGCGTGACCAAAAATGACTTGTGTGGCATCGCGCCACCCAAGACACAATTTAAGACGTTAAAGACACAATTGACGCATCTGCTCCATAGGTATGATGCGCCTAAGATGACAAGGTTTTGGGAAGGGTTACCTACCATGGTTTTTCAATAAAGAGCGTTGGTACTAATAATTCTCGTTTCAGTCTTCACGTTTGAACTATTTTTGATGTTTTTGCAATCCCGTATCATCTTAAAGTTATGACAGTCTATTGTGAGGCTTTGTTTAACTCAACAAAGTAGGTAGGTACTTTGCTCCACTTTGACGACATTCTAAATGCTCATTTTACTCCTCTAGATCTTTTAACTGATTCATGCAGCTACTGCTTCAATCTCCCAAATATATCCATGACATCAGCTTGCTTCCTCAATGGTATTGACATTTGAGTTGTCACAATCTTAAAAGTAATTCATAGCGAATAACACAGATTTCATCTTTAGAGAGTGGAGAAGATTGAAATATTTGAAAAGCCGAGGAAAAACCAGATTTCATTTTCTTCCCCATTCAAGTCAGTCTTGCCCAATTGTTTTGGTTGTTTCCTGATGATCTAGAAGGGGCAGAGTGGGTTCTGCAAGGTCGTCGTTCTGAGTTGTACGAGTTTTGCACCAAAACTTATCAAAATTTATTAGAGCTTTGTTTTTGCTTCAAATGTATAGGTACCACTTATTTGTACGTTTTTAAACTTTACGGATCCGAACGAATCAACAGAAAGCTCACGTCGAGCTTAATTGTCTTTTCAACTTTTTGTTTTCAAAATAAGTTGTTAATTGCGATATATTGAAAGGGTGCATTATTACCCTTGTTGTTATATCACCCGACTTTACCCAACGCACGGTTTTGAAGTCCATACAAATATTGTGGGTTGAGTTCTCCCGGGTTTCTTTCTTAATGTGCCGTGAGTCAATTTAAAATTTTTTAGGCATTCCTGGTGCCAAACAAATATTGAAAAGGATTGATGAAATTATACTGACGTGGGTCTTCAAACGTTCACGTTTTACAGAATATAAGATCTCTGCCACGACGCGACGTGAGGGTTTCTCTTTTTACGATCTTGCGATCGATACTGAGCTTAAAACGATCGGCAGTATCAGCAATTTCATACTCCTTTCCAGTTGGACAACAGCTATTTTGGGAGTCTCTGGTGTCAAGTTCATCTGCACCTGCAGTTAGCACCCATTACAACGATTCAAACTTTGAATAAGTTAGAAATCGCCGAAAAATGTCTTCTGATCTGACCTGCTAAAAGAAATTGGGCTTGGGGATTTAGCTAAACACCGCGGAGGGCTAAACGGGTTCTATTTAATCCTACTGACATGGTTTGTATCGGCCAAGGAAATGTTAACCAAGCCAAAAAGCGTGTATCGACTTCTCAGCAACACTGTATAGTTATTGAAAAGCAGACGTGGCTCCACGACCAAACCCTCGGCCATGTTCAATGCACTCACTGAGTTCATTAATCACTTGCAAATTTTAGGTACAAGATGTTCACGCCAGTACTGCCTATTCATACATACGTCCTTCTAAGGTATCACAAATTCAAATCACAGGTAGTCAACGACTGAATAAAAGTTACGCCTCGCTGATGTCATTACAGATCTATCGGAAATTATGCATCCAATCCTTCACACGAAAATGTTCTCAAAGGACGATGCAGCGGTTGGCGACGCAATGCAGTGATTGCAAAGTAACAGATGCTTCCCAGACACTGAGTCTTTTTTCCTCCAAAAAAGAAAAGATAACTTAACACGCCCACCACACCATCAGACGTCGTCTGAGAAGATCGCACCTAATTTATTCGTTTAAAAAAACATTCCGCCTACGAAGATCACTCGAATATCAGTTTTCAGTTTTTACTGCATGCACGCACCCCTAATTGAGAATATAAAATCTCTCTCAAGTGTACACGCCCAATTACTCCAAACTTCTCAGGACGTCTACGTTCCCATTTAGAGATCGAGAGTCAACTTTGCCCTAGATCGCGTTTTTGTCGTCGTTGCCGCGCCATAGTTAACTTCGAAGATAAATTGCTGTCACCGCATAATGAAGTGGTAGGACATACAAGCAGAGTAGGGAGAGACCCACAGATAAAACTTAGAACAAAAAAGAAAAACCAACAACAAGCTGCTTGATCGCCCCATCTAATTACGCGGTATAATTTATTTCCGTCCATGTGGCCATGGAATTGTCAAATTCAATAAACGATAAAACAACTTAATTAGTCCTAAATCATTGTTGCTCGCATGGAGGAGCACAGCTCACAGCCGAAGAGGAACCCTTAGCGGACTAGATTTTCTTTTCTTTTTTTTTCTCTGTACCCGTCAAGAAAAACCACAAACAAAAAACATACAAAAAAGAAAAACAGCTTTGTTCGATTTGCATATGGAATTCTGTCAAATGCTTGTCCGATAGTTGTTCATGAGATAAAGGCGGACTTTGGGTCGTAAATATTGTTAGACCCAAAGCAACCACTTCACCGACAATACTAATCCAATTTTTCTTCGACAAGATACAGAGAATTTAAGGTCTTTTGTCTCTCCATTATGTGTCGTTAATTATTGTTTTGGTTTTGACATTTGCATAAATTATCATCAAGTGGTGGGGCCGGCCGGGCAGTCGGGCGGCTGGGCTTTGTGGTGGTCAATACAGAGCGCAGTGGCTGGTTGACCGAACGTTAAATGCAAAAATCAGAGATAAAATTTGTCATTTGTGGAAGGTTTTCTGAGTTTTATTGATGAGTGATGGAGATGCTATGATTCACTGGGCTTCAGTTGAGTTTGTTTGGGACTCGGAGTCCCAATTCAGATGCCAGTCTGAATTTAATTTGTGGATGTTTCACTGATGAATGAGATTTATTTTTACTATACCAACTCGTATAGGTAGGTATAGACTTTTGTCTGTTTTAATTGCCTTTCACTGATCTACTGATTCCCGGAAATGGGACTTGACTCCAATAAACCGCTCATGTGAGTGTCTAATTGATTTTGATGGATGTTCGATGAAAAATTGCGGTTGTTCAATGAGGCGGTGATTCGCTTTGTTTAATTTTTCGTTTTCAATTTTGACTTCTCAGGAAATGTACGAGTAAACGTTGATTCCAGTGAACAAATGAATTGATATCTTGGCCTATTCGGCGGCGCGGCGTTCGGCCACATCCCCGATCGAACGGAGAATCTTTTGTAAATGCTTATTGAAGAGGAGTCTTTTTAAACTACTGGTGAAGAGAGCAGTGTTGAAACAAAAACACAATACATAATTGTTTTTGAAACTTTATTGAGTCGAAGTTGGAAGCTGGAGGAAGATTTATAGAACCAGAATCGTAAAGTTGATTATAAGTTTAATGGGGAAGAAAGCTCGCAAACAAAGTAAATGCTCACATGTTCTTGTGCCTTGATGTGAAGCAACTCGAGATAAAAACGGCAAACCCAGAGTTTGAAAAACTGAACACAATATTGATTCTACCGGGCCAATTGTGAGGCTGAGGTAAGTTCATCAGCTTCCAGAGCTTTCATGATATAGAAGGTAAATTAGACTTCAGTTGGAAGAAACGATCTTAGCCCAACTTTATGTTTCAACCAATTTCGGCAGTGATAAAATTAATTTGTATCCTACATGAAGAATTCCTTCAGAGATAGAAAACCGTCCTCTAAGCTGAAGGGAAGACTCTACACCGCGGTGTCGATTCCAGCACTGATATATGGCTCATATTGGAACAACGTACAGAAAATATGAAAGTAAATTGACTGCAGTTGACATGAAGATGCTCCGTATGACCGCAGGAGCTAGATCGTATTATAGGTACGAGGACCCATGGAAGCTATCATATCAAAAGTACCATCTTAAATAAAGAAGGATTCAGTGCTCAGTTGGTGTTGTCATGTTCAAAGAAGAGATCCAGAAAACCACGTTCAAAAACGATCTCAAACGAAGAAATAGAAAGGCACACCGAAATACTACTGGTGCAGACAAATGCAAGGAAATCTGGCCTTGATTGGCCTCAGACCTGCAACAATCCAAGACCGCAGCAATTAAAGGATATAAAGGAGCCACACAAAATCAGAAGAGAGAGACGAAGTTCGACTTCGAACTTCGAAGTTCAAACTTCGACCGATAGCATTTTCAAAAAAAAAAAAATAAGTTATTTGGCGGACCCTTTATATGTTGTCATCAAACAAGGACGAATTAGACAAAATGTCACAATGGACAGACATAACTTCGAGGAAGTACAGGACTTCGTCTACCAAGGATCCTCTATGGACACGGATAACAAGATTGGAGATCAATCGGAGAATAGCCCTTGCCAACCGTTGTTTCTTTTGGTTAAGAAGGCAATTGAGAAACAAACCCTCTTCAGAAAAATCAAGGCAGCCCTATTTAAGGACTTTAATCATCCCAGTCCTGCTTTACGGTGCGGAAGCATGGACCTTATCGAAATCGGATGAGGAAACCATTTGTCGTTTCGAAAGAAATATACTCCGAATGATCTTTGCTCCCGTATGCGAAGACAATGTGTGGAGATGAAGATACAACAAAAACGAGCTGTATGAGCTGTATCGCGCCATCGGCTTGGGCGAGACTACGATGGCTGGGACATGTAGAGCGGATGGACCCAAACGCTACGGCTCGACGGGTTATCGGAAGCACATTGTAAGGAAATCGCGGAAGGGGATGACATCATCTTAGGTGGCGCAATCAAGTGGAAGAAGACCTCAACCGACTTTAAGTTCAAAACTGGAGAGAGCTCGCCCGAAATCGAAGTCGTTATAGAAGGATGTTGGTTGAGGCCCTTGTTCATCCCGAACTGTAATGCCCATCTAAGTAATTAAGTAAGTTATCCTTATTTGAATGCCTTCTGTTGTGTCTTGTGTGCCAATTGAATACTTGGAATTTTGAAAAAATTAAATTTAAACCGATTAGAACAGATTTTCGAACTAAAGCCCAATTTAATAATGAACAAAGTTCCAATATCAGAATAAAAGAAATCTTAAGAGTGTGAGTGTGCTCCCTATGAACTAAGTCTCCAATGATCTAACTCCCAAATGTTCCTAAAAGAAAACAGATATGAGAACTTTGAAAGGAACTAAGTTCTAAAGGGTGATTTGTACTTCAATTTAATGAATTTTCCATCATTTATTTCTACTTCTTTAATCTCTAATGAAAATTTCATATGTTAAATGAAAAATTGAATTATCTCACTTTTTAAGATCTGCTTTTTGGTTGTGTATAGTCAAAAAGTGCTGACTCCCAATATTTTTTTGATTTTGACTCAGATTGATTGAAATTTGTTCAGGATGTACTCAGTCCCAACTGAGCTGCCTCCCAAAATGGTTAAACTGTCATATTTCTCCTAGTAAAGTCATTTGGGAGATAGTTCGAAAGGCTTTCTCAACCATTTCTGTGAAAAATGAACTGGGCCATACAATCCGCTGATGGCTTCGAACGACTATAAGTAAGACAAAATGTTGTATGGCAATATTGCTCCGTAACGACCTGCCAGTTCCTCTAGCATTTTACATTTAACTGAAAATCGAACGTCAACACTCTCAGTGAGAGAGGCGGCGTTAAGCGTGGGTGACGTGGGCCACCGCCTACGGCCTCGCGGTACAAGGGGCCTCGCGACTCAAAAATGTTTAAAGCGAGAATAAAACAAAAAACCAGAGTGCGGGGAATCCCCGGTTATTCCGAATAGCACAAATGATCCTCCAGGTCGACGTTCTAGTAAAGGTGCTCTACCTTCGCTCTATCTAGTTAGAAAAAAACCTACTAAAAAGTATTTTGATCTGTAAAATGTTTTGAAAGATTTCTCACAAATGCGGTGGTAAAGAACCATCACTAGCCTACACAACCTCTTTTGGGTGCATACTGCATATAAACACTTCCTAAAGAAAAACAAAAGCTTTGCATTTAGTTCCTTAAAGAGATACTTTATACTGAGAACTTTTTTGTTTCTGGATGCAGGTACCAAGATCAGAATTCAATGTGCTTATCATACGCGATCGTTCCAGTTAAACATCCGAAGAGATAGGACATTGATTCGGAAAAGAATATGACAAAAATATCTGCTTTATCGCAGGATTTGCAGTCTCAAGCTCAGGCGGAGCCGATGTGCTGTTAGGAAGTGTTCAGTTGGCACCAAATTGAGCTGCCTGCTAATTGGCTTTGTCGATGGAGCTGTGCAGTCATTGAAGACGAGCGTTGGGACCGATGACGTGGTGGAGTCCTTACTTACTTACTAAGGTGAGCATAACAGTTCGGGGTGAACCTCGGCCTCAACCAACATCTTTCTATAACGACTTCGATTTCGGGCGAGGTCTCTCCAGTTTTGCACTCTAATTCGGTTGAGGTCTTCTTCCATTTGATTACGCCACCTAAGACGAGGTCTTCCCTTTCCACGATTTCCTTGCAATGTGGTGCTGTCCGTGTCTATAGCGGATCCTTAATAGATGAAGTCCTGTACTACCTCGAAGTTAAGGCTGTCTATTATGACGTTTTGTCCAATTTGTCGATGTTCTGTGTCCTGTTTGATGACAACATAAACTTCGTTTTGCCCTCATTAACCATCAAACCCATTTTTCCCGCTTCTGTTTCAATACGCACAAAAGTACCAATGACATCACGCTTTTTTCTTCCCATTACGTCAATATCGTCTGCGTAGTAATTCTACAGACTTTTGAAAGATTGTTCCTCTGGTGTTGACGTTTGGGTTTCTTACAATCTTTTCAAGTATGATGTTGAAGAAATCACCAGACAGTTTGTCGCCTTGCCTAAAACCTTCTTTGACATCAAAGGTCTCGCTGAGTTCTTTACCGTCCTTGACGGAGCCGCGTGAATTCTCCAAAGTCATCCTGCATAGTCGTATGAGTTTTTCAGGGATGCCGAAACTAGAGATGGCTCTGTACAGCTCGTCGCTGTAAATACTGTCATACGCGGCCTAGAAATCGATAAAAGATGGTGTATATTAATATTATATTTTAGGGCTTTTTTCCAACATCTGCCGTAATGTGAAAAATTGGTCTATTGTGGACTTCTCTGGTCTAAAACCACATTGATAAGGACCTATCAAGCTGGGATTACAGACGTGGGGTTTTAGACGTTCACATAATTACAGCAGACAAGATCTTATAAGCGACGTTAAGGAGGCTTATCCCTCTATAACTGGCGCAATTGTGAGGGTCTCCCTTCTTTAGGATCGGGCATACGATACTGAGGTTCCAATCATCGGGCATGCTTTCTTCCGACCATATCATGCAGATCAGCTCGTGCATGCTCCTTTTCAACTGATCTCCAGCTACTTTGAAAGGTTCGGCATCAAGTCCATCTGCACCTGCAGTCTTATTTGATTTAAATTTACATATGGCAAGCTTATTTTCTTCTAGGTCGGGAGGACGGCTTTCTTGATCATCTTCCAAGCTGAATGGGGCAATCTGCCTGACAGCGGAATTTGTGTCCTCACCGCTATGTTAAGCAGTCTACAGAAGTGATCTTTCCAGATCCTCAGTAGCGATTGTGTTTCAATGCAGACCTTTACAGGCCTGAGTTCGGGGCATTCCACCCTGACAGGATCTTTTAACGTTTAGATAAAACGTGTACGTTTTTACGTTTAGATAAACCGAATCTCGTTTCTGTCATGGCACTTCTCAAATTCCTCAAACGAGCGCTTCTCATGCTGCTTCTTTTTCTTTTGAGAATTCGGTGTTCTTCCCTTCTTTTCTCCTTGTAAATCTCGTTATACTGATCGTAAGCAGCCCTCGTTCGATTTTGCATCAGCATTTTTCGTGCATGGATGCATTTGCCTGCCGGCATTCTTCATTGAACCATGGGTTTCGTTTTGGGGGCCGAGTGAAACCCAGAGCCTCAGTGGCAGCGGTTCTGATGGCTCCTTCTCTCTCGTTCGACACTCGATTCGAAAAGGCCTTCTGGATTACCCCTTCTAAAATAACTCCCTATCCAAAAATATTTTGCCATTATCTACTACGTATCTTGGTTTCAAATAATTACTCTTTTTCGATTCGGTTAAAAACTATGTAACTACAATAGCAGAAGTAAGAAATAGTATTAGGGATTTTAGGAGTACATACTTGCGAAACTGAAAATGATTTAAGAGTTTGACAATACTTGGGTCTTAAGTTGGTTTGAAAATTATTAAACATACTTTATTCATTATGACGAATCTGAAGTCATTTTCTCAGTGGCCCCGCAACCTTAATCTTGCACACGCCTCATTTTGGTCTAGCGCCGCCACTGACTCTCACCATATAGCACCACGGAAACAACGGCTATTGAGGGTTTGCAAAAAAATAATAATAACACGTTAATTTCACTGATTCTTTAAAATTCGCTTTTCTTTGGGCAGACTTAAGATTAACAACGCATAAACACAAGCACACCAGTCTTGAGCATTGTCTTGAGTGAAAAACATTAGCATCTGCAACAGAGTCAGTTGGAGCGAAAAAATAATAAAGCACTTAACACTTCGGTGCTTAGGATCTTTCTACGAAAACTGATCTATCTATCTATCTATGGAAATTTGCCATCTCGGTAGATCGGTCCCTGTTCGGTTGCCAGTTCCTGAAGAACTGACTACTTATCTATCTTAATAAGTTCGTAAGGACTATGACCACAGGTTTGTGACATTTTTCTACATTTTCTTGTTGTTTTCCAAAAAATTAAGAATCTTGACAAATGGGAAATAAATCTTTTTCTTTTCTTCATTTCGATTCATGAGAGTTCCAATAGAGGGATGAAGTACGTGGGTAAGTTGGTATTTTGGTAGATAAGTCACGCGTACTTTCCCCTGAAAGGTTCCTTCACTTTCTTTTCTGTGTCACATATCTCGCTATCAGACTTCGATTTATAAGTTCTTCTAGGAAAATGTACTCTAAGGATCAATTTCACAGCAGGAGTAGACGCGGTTGTCGCTGTAAACAAAAAAATGTATAAAACGATAAGAAGACTTCGACCTGATACCTTCACATTAATTACGTTGATCTCTAGGAAATAAATTGTTAACAAAAATGACCCAAACCTTATGAGTACATAATATGTGTGTCTCTCTACCTGGGCACGGTTCGTTCTCCTCCTACGAATCACTCCACGAAATCAAACAGCGATTTGTCAGTCGATTGTCACGGAGATTAATGTAGCCGCTCCGAACGTCAGCCTTGTCACAATAATTAATAAAAATATAAACACTCCCGCTTTATAGCTAGTGACTTGGAAAATGAGACGATCTCGCGCCTCGGCTGCCATCATTAATCTCTGACATAGACTGAGAGCACAGTGCGTGATGTTGAATCTCTCGACATACTCCAATTGCGTAAAATATACAGATTACCAATTGTCACTTGCATTTTCAATACCATAGTGTGTGTAAGTGTGTAGAGGATTGTGTTCGTAACTAGGTCTCTAGTGAAGTGACTGATGCGACAGTATTTCATCAACGCCGAATGCCAAAGCATCCCAAACGAAATTCTCTTTTTGTTTCACTATGTGACAGGATGTTACGAACCGAAATATTTATTCCGATTTTTCATGTTTCATCCTTTACCACAGAGGACAATGAGGCAGGCGGTCGGAGTGTCTGCAGGTCCAAATGTGAATGTGTGTCCTCTATGAACTGTGACGTATACACGTCCTTTAACTTTCACTCGATCAAAATTACCAGCATTTTTCATTGCACACTTCAATGGCTGTGATGTGATATGGTTAGTGGTGGTGGTGGTGGCGGTGGTGTGGTAAATATACTGATGAAGACAAAGAAGGAGTAGCTTTAGCTACATATATGGTGTCGTAGTGCGAGTAAAGAGATAGCAGAGCAAAATTATCTGCTACTAGATTTTTCACCTCGAGTTCGATGTTCTCGACCTTGATGGGGCTTTTAGAAAGTGACGAAGGATACCTACTCACTCACGAGAGTAGGGAATTTGTGTGATAAGTTGTCACATTATTAGGGGAGTAGGTATAATGGATGCCAAGGATTAATGAGGAACGTGATAAGTTTTCGAAGTTGATTTGGTGCCGTGTGTGATAGATGGTGATGTATCTGAGTTCTTCTTTCAAGAAAAATGGGTGGATTTAGAGAAACATTGCTTTTCTTTTTCTTTTTCAATTGAGTTAGCTGATTGAGCAAAAAAAAAAGGGGGATAGAAGGAACACTTTTGAAACACTGAAGATTCATCTTTTCTTTCTTTTCGTTGAAACTTGTACAATGACATATCGATTCATTAAAAAGTCCACAAGTCTACAAAACAGCACTTGTTGTGAGAAAAGAGCACATTTTCTGCATCTACCATTGAAGTCGTACCTATTCTTTTTAAGAAAATTGTTTTCAATTCATCAAACACTACTTTGTGTCTACATTTTCATAGTTCAATACTCCAACGTTAGCTGAACAAAATTCAATGGAATACAACTACGTATCGTCTTCTGAGAATAGAATTGAACTTTTGTGCTTCAGTGCAGTAGGTTCGGTTTCTTGTTCAGCAATTAGACACCAAAAGGTAACCTCACTGTGGTGTTTGTCTGCTCTCAGGGGCGGATTCAAGGGAGGGTTTTGAGGTTTCCGAAAAGAAATTTGACGTATATACCTAATCAGTTGAAATAATGTTATTTCTCAAATCGTGTCGCATTTCATATCCTGTGCAGTATTTTGTTTACTTTTATATTAATTAATTTTAATTAATTAATACATAAATTCTACAAAGGCTGGCTTGATTTTGAAGGATTACATCACTGCCATATGTCCAAAAGCAAATCAAACACGTCTTCTAATGTTCTGCGAAACTCGTTGGGTGGAGCATTTAGATTCGCTATAAGGCGTCTATTCACAAGCCGCAATTCATTATTTTATGACATCAATTTTAAACTTGACGAAAAGTCTCAGCCTCTTGCTGCAGAAAAAAGATTGTGATTTAAGCTGCGGCGTCGAGTACACAAGCGATCTGAGCGAGGAAATAAGTGAGATGCGTAAAAATGCAGAGGATACATTCCACCAAGACTTTGTCACAGCTGAGACTTTAGACTCCTAGGCGAATTGGAATGCAGCGGAATCGAAACCATTATGAAGGTGATGCTGAGACTTATTTTCGTCAACCATTTCTCATTCTCTTCTTAGATCACTTCTCAACGCAACTATCAACAAAGTGTACAGAAATTGACTCAGAAGGAATACAGGAAAACATAAGAACTTTCGAAAAGCAATGGCCGAATGACGTTGTAGGAGATATTACATCTGACTTCGTCAAGTAGAAAAGGTAAAGATATAAAAGTGAAATTTCTGAAATTTTCGATACACATTCACACCTTACATCTCTACGCTTCATTTTTTCGGATATTGTTCGAAGATACCAAAAGAACGACGACCGAAAACGTTCATTGATGCTCTCAACAATTGCAGCAAGGACTTGTATACCCTTCGAGCTTCGATACATACATAGGCTTTTGACGATTTGCGCAACTTTGTCAGTCTCGCTAGCTTCAAGCGAACGCTCGTTTTCATCTCTGCGCAGATTGAAAACGTATCTGCGAAATTAATCAAGCCAAGAGCGATTAAACGGGTTAGCGTTGTTGAACGTGCATAGAGATGTGTAAGTTTAGAAGTATAAGTATATATAATTGTATATATAACTTTTGATTGCGATGAATGAAAATTGTTTTCTACTGATACTAATAAAATCAATTATTAATTGAATAAAGATATAATCTTATAAATATTTTGAACCAACCCCCCTAGACAGATTTTGAACCATCCTTATAGATCCGCCCCTGTTGCTATTCGGAACAAAGTATGACTCATATATAATACAAGTTAACATTGCAACATTGGAACTCAAAGTCAAGACAAAAGACGAAGCTGTCGGAACTCTGAATCATTTGCTTGTTACCAACTTGTAAGAGTACACAAAGCCTAACTGAAGCAAATGTGAACTGCTGGAGCCGAAGATATAGCCGAGATGTTAACCATTTGTGTTTTGAGTTGTTCAAACGTCTCGATTTACTTCCTTTAAGGCACCTATACTGCTACAAAGTTTTAAAAATATTTTTCGAAAACTGCGGATATTTTGATGCTAGAGTACATGACAGTCATAACTTGAGAGTCAACACCAGATACCTTGTTACTGTACCAACAACACATAAAACCCATTTTTCGCGTTTTTATTATGTTACTGCTCCCCGTTTGTTTAATAGATTACCAGAGACACTTAGGTGTGAGAGAGTAAGAACAGTATTCTTAAAAAATTTTAAAATATGGCTTTTCTCGTTTAATCACTCTGAAATTGATGCTCTTTTAACATCAACGATATAATTATTGCTTGAAATTGTTTATATGTTATTATTCTTGCTCTTATGTAGATTTATTCCTCTATTTATATTTTCCCCATCAATAGTTTCAATTGTATAAGTTTTAGTGTATTATTTTATTTAACTATCACGTACATTCGTCACTTGTCTTAAAGGCAATAGATTGTACTTAGCTATTTCTGTCAAATAACTTAACCCGGTCTGTTTGTTTGATCTTGTACTATATGTTGTATTTATTTAAGTTATTGATACGAAATAAAGAAGAAATAATAATAATAATTTATGCGTGAGAATTAAACCAAAATAGAGTGGCCCTTCAAAGATTGAAGGGTGATCAACTGCATTTTCATACCTAGCGAGGAATAAAGAGGCCTTAAACTTTTGTCGTTTCCGCAAAAAATCAGTGTGAAAGAGCACTTCTTGGCAATGATATTTCTATGTATGTATGTATGTATATATTTATTTAGTATAGAATACTATTCAGGTACAAATAACTTGAATTTTTAAACAACCTTAATTTTGAAGTTTATATGAAAAAACAAATCTAATTTTAGGAATTCAGGTTTTAGTAGTTAATTCATTATTTGTCTAATATAATTGATAAGTAAACTCTTGAAAATATTTATATTATGTTCACTTTTGATATTATTGGGCATTTCATTAAAAAATTTTAGGCCTTTATACATAATTGAATTTTGAGTTCTAGAGTCTCGAAATGCTTGCAATCTAAAATTTAGGTTGGATCTCAAATTGTAAGGTTGAGCATCTTGAACCAGTAACAGCATCTTGAATACAAACACGGAAGCGTTGAAAGTTATTCTCTCCTTGATACTAAGCCATTTGAGGCAAGATAACATCCATCTGATAGGTGTGTAATAACTGCACTTCAATATTGTTCTCATCGCTTTGTTTTGGAGAACTTGAAGACGATTAATGTTTTCATCAGTACCCAAATACAACACAGTTGAGCAAAACTCAAAATGCGGTTTGATTATAGTGTTATAAATATTTATTGCACAAATTGTCGTTATGTTTTTACGAATTCTTCTCAAAAATCCGATCTTTTTTGATATTTTTTTAATTATATAACTTATGTGGTTATTAAAGTTAAGTTTACTGTCTATTAATACTCCGAGATATTTCATGTTTTCAACTCGTTCAATACTTTCATTATTAACTTTTAAATTCGCGTTAAATTGAGCATGTATTACCATACACTGTGTTTTTTTAATGTTTATTTTGAGTTTGTTTATTGCTAACCATTCCAAGAGTCTTTCTAGGTCACGATTCATTTGATTCATAATTACTAATTCATCACTACCGCTAACGAACATAAGCGCATCGTCTGCAAAAAGCGATATTGAACAGTGCTGCACAACTTTGCATATATCGTTTATATAAATGATAAATAGTAACGGGCGGATAATAGTACCTTGAGGTACTCCAAAACACGAATCCATACTTTCCGATAAACATTTATTTACTTTCGTCCTTTGTGTACGTTCACTCAGATACGATCGAAACCACTCAAGCTCTTTATTCTTCTCACCATATTTGAATAGCTTTTTTAAAAGGATATATCTAATGAGGACTAGTTTTGTATTGCAAAAGACGATACCCATGGAAGAACGGTTACGTGTTTCTGGGACTCATGCTCCCAACTCCCATGTAACAACTAATCCACATTTTATACCACATTTTATGCATGAGACCATCCACCATCCGAAAATTCGAAACTATCTATAAATGGCGCACGAAGAAGCGATTTGACAGCAATGTGCTTTCAAAACCCCGTCGATCCGCAGCCACCGTAGTTTCGCTATGCGTATACTCTTTTCGTTATGCCCATGTCGCGATACAGCTCATTGTTTTATCTTCTTTTCCACACATTGTCATAACATATAAGGGATCAAAGATCAATTTGGAGTATTTTTCTTTTGGATCGTCCAAGGCTTTCCCATCCCGCTTAAGATAAGGTCCATGCTTCTGGACTGAGATGATCAAGGTCCTTAGGTTTTCTAGAGAGTGCTTTGTTTCCTAATTGCCTTCTGAGCCCAAAAAGCAGCGGTTGGGGAGAGTTATTCTCCGGTTTCGACGCTCGCATTTGCTGTTTAGTTTATGTATTTTCGAAACACGGTGTGAAAAGCAATACATTAT
Organism: Melanostoma scalare; assembly: GCA_949752695.1. Classification (NCBI taxonomy): domain Eukaryota; kingdom Metazoa; phylum Arthropoda; class Insecta; order Diptera; family Syrphidae; genus Melanostoma; species Melanostoma scalare. The sequence continues at coordinate 4,531,837 of OX456985.1, forward strand.
GAATTCTATTCCATTATTCCTTTTTGAAATCGTGTCATCATTGAATGTCAGAATTTCGCTTCTCGCAGTTGCATTTTCCGTTCGTTTTTGTCAAAATCAATACACAGTTGAAGCTTTTCCGTAAATGAGTCATACATCAACAGCTTGCGCTGTAAATAATTTCCAGCACATCGCTCCCGCCTAGCTGCGTTTAAGAGTTTAGTCTGAAAGTTACGACATTGCAAGTGTTTGCTGACCTTACAGTTGCCCGTTCACAGCAAACAGCCGAACCACTAACACACCACTGAAACAAGCCTAAGAACGATATAAAAAAAAGGACTGCATGTCAGTTCCATAAACTCATCTCCCACTTCAACAGCAAATCTGCACTCACTTGGTGCAGAATTATGGGCAAAAGTCCATCCCACTATAGAAGGAGCTTGTGGCCTGGCAAATCCTGACCACAAGTCCTAATATTTCAGCATCACTTTACAACTTTTGTGGTGGTTAGAGATCAAAGTGAACCCTTAAGACACCCTCGTCGCGTCGCTAAGAAACGAAGAGATTGAGTAAAAAAAAACACACACACGCACTCACACACAAAGTAATCCTCCAACCATCCAGACTCCAGAGTCATGTCATTCTAGTGAGAATGAATTAATCCAGATGCACAGGATGAAGAAGAAAAGTGATGAATTAATTTTTCTCCCCCTCGTGGTAACATGCAAGGCGTCATTTCACCATCATCCAACATTCGTCCTTCGTCCCATATCATCCACATCATCCGAGTTGTGTATACACTTGGGCCATCATCCAGGGATCTTGGAGCGATTTGATGTAATTTTCAGATGAACATGTTGTCATGAGGTTTCATATTTCAACTTCTGCCATGCAATGGATTTCGTGTGTGTGTGACGGAGGATGAAGCATGTTTGCGTCAAGGATTTGCGTTCATCAAACATTTTGATTTAGATATTGCTGTTGCTGTTGGCTGTTGCTGTGTTGTCCATCCGGAGCAACTTTAACAAATGATACACTGAAAAAAGTGCAATCTATGGAAACAGCTTTATAATAGGCGTTTTGAGACAAGCTTCCAATGCAATGGTGCGAGTTGACATGTCAGACCAACAGCAAAAGGTGTCCGTATTTGGTTACAGGTGAGAAAAGTTCGTCGTTTACCTTCACCAAGTTCTTTAGAGCCTCTTCTTTCAGCGAGGATCTCAGACTTGTTTAAGAATGCATAGACTTATGACAATTTATGAAGGGCTACATCACTATTTACAGTTGTACGAAAAAGAGTCGGTCTCCAATACTTGGTCATCTATCCTACAGACACCCTTCTCTTTCGAAAAAATGTGATTATATGAACACATTGGACAAACATTTCGATTATGCGTAAGTTGTAATAAGAACGATACTGTCAGTCGATTTTGGAAGAACATTTCGCTCAGTGCACTTAGAATTGGGTCATGTGATGTGTATGCATAGCCAAAACGCTCTAACTACAGTTTATGCAAATATTTAGCCCAAGTGTTATGATTCTCGGCAGGATTCAGGGATTCATAGAGAGAAATCCTTGCCTGAATCATTAGGAGCCTAAATAATGGGACAGTTTACGAAGGTACAACAAACAATAAGCAGATGGAGCCAGGTCATTTACGCTAGACGAACTATATAAATGTGAGACCAAATCCAGGATGTTGCGGTTAGTATTATCGTTCTTGGTTGTGGCATTCGGTGTACAATGCATTTTCACATGTTGAAATATTGAATCACCTGAAGACATGCTTTGTTGCCTTGATATGTAGGTACTAACAGACTACAGTGTAGAGAGCAGTAAGTTTATTAGCTTTGGGAACACTAAATTTAGAGCTGCTTGAAATGGAATCATTTGGGTGAGAGGTTCTTGGGATGTTTGCCCAATATTGTGGGTATGTCTTTGTGCGAGAGTAAAAGCAAACTGAAACTGTGCAATCAATTAATTTTGTTGAAATGAAATATTAATTTTGAGATTTTGCCATATGAACGTTTGAGTTGCATTAAAAAAATGGTTTAGGGTTCCAGTTCGACAAAATGCGGAAGCGGCAGCTAAGTTGGAATGGCCTTCCTCTTTTGATTTTGAAATTTTCAGTGGTTTCCAAGTGGATTTGCAGTCAAAACAAAACTGGAACACAAAGGCCTCACCTTGTACAAAAATAAAGTTGTACAGACCTTCAGAGTCAAGTTAAAAAACGAACTTGATAACAAAAAAGACATGTAACAGTTTACTGACTTTCTGCCTCGTACCAGAGTTTTCAATCAGCGTTTTGAAAAATTAAGGAAGAAGCTTTTAAAAATTGCAGAGGTAATGAAGTAATTGAAGACCACTTCGAAGGAAATTTCACTAGCCGTGCAATAGCTCGCTTACTGGAAAAACTCTAAAATCTCCATGTTCCATCACATTCAGCAAAGGTGGATTCTTAATGCTTTGGAGCCGCTTGCAAAGCAGCGTCAAAAAAGCTGACACGCAAATGTAGACGGAAATACAAGCATTTGGACTGCATTTGGAGCAGTAAGGAATGGGAACGGCGCATCAGAGTGGTTTCAAACAGTGGCGTAGATAGCTTATCGCTATAGATAGATTTAGTTCGCTCAGTTTTTTAAAAATATTACTAATTAAAAAAAAACGAATAACAAGATTTCATTAAATTAATTATGTATGCCATAAAAATAACGTTTTTTAAAAATAATATGAACTAAAATAAATATTGATGTAATAAATAAAATAATATTAATTTAAAAAATAAATCACAAAATAAAATCTTGATTTTTGTTCCTTTTGGATAAAACACTTATTACCTCGTCTGCTGTTATATGTATTTCGCGATGAATGGCTAAAGCAGCCAAACCATTCAAACGATCCTGCAAACAAGTAAGCATCCAAAGCTAATCACTCTGTTATTAAAATAGACATATTTTTAAGAATCTCACTTCGTTGGTCATGCTTTTTGGCCCTTATTGCGAGTGTCACCTTACATTCGATGCGGCAAGGGTCGAAAGCTTCGATAAATTCCTTTTGGTATTGCGTATCTCTATCGACAAGGATTTCTGTTATTGTGAATAATGAAAGTAGCCATTGTGAATAAATATCCCATAGTTTGACATTTGAGTTAGTTTCAGTGATAGTCGAACGCAAAAATACAGACGATAACGAATTTTAAATTGAAAGTATCGAACAATAAAAATACGCAATACCAAATTTCATTTTCGATAATCGACTACCGACAACCGTCGTGTATCGACAGCCAAACGACACTGAATGTTTGTCTTCTCCAGTTTCACTTAAACTAGAGAATGTTCTTTCGGGAGTTGACGTTGATACCGGCAGTGTAGCTAACATCTTTATTAAAATATATATATTAATAAAGCTTTCTTGGGAGCAATTATCGAGCGCTTACAGTGAATTGTTAGAGGAAGTATTATTTCTTCGAATCAAATATCTCTCCCAAGTTTTTAATTCTTAAGACGACGAATCCTTGAAAAGAACCGAAAACCCTTCTAGTATGTTTTCATGGTTTGTAAATTTTTCTCAAAGGTCCATTATTTTCAATCCTTCTCTCGATTTCTATGTGAAAAGGATTGAAAACAGTAACACGAAAATATTCTTCAGTACTTTGAACCGAAGTGTTCAAACGATTATTCTGCTGGTTCACTACTCTCCTATGTTTAACATCAATGTCATGGACTTCAGCTATTTTTTTTTCGCATCTTCAAACACTTTCGAAAATGAGTCGTCTTCTGCCCGTTTAATTTTAAGTTGATTCCTAAAATCCTTGGCGAGATCCATAGCTTAGACCAAGTCTGAATTCACTCTTTGAAACTCACGAACTCACTCAATATATCCCCTGATCCACCCCCCCCCCCCCCCCCCCTATCTATGCCACTGGTTTCAAAATCTATATACTCTTTTTCAAAGATATTATAGTCGAAGGATGGCGCTGACGTTATCATAATGTCCTAAAATCATAAAATCATTTCTTTTCGTTGAAGAAATTTTGCTGTTCGCGTGCACGCCACAGAGAAACAGCAGGGGACAATTCGTCTATTTTTAAATTGTATAAGATGAAATTTGGAGGTATTATAGTAAATGGGTTATAAGTAAATCCAAAGTGATGTTTCTGAAAGGGTCTACCCTCATTGGAGATACAAAACAAGGCTAATTTTTTTCACTGGTATAAATTTGAATATAAAAGGTTTAAAACCTGAAAACACACAACAAACACTATTTATGTTTATTTTGTTCAGTTTTTGCACAAAAAAAAAGAGGGAGAAGACTGATCAGAAAAAAAGATGGCAGTGGGCTGTCAATGAAATATCTGGAATGGATGAATAGAACCTTACCAAAACGCCGTATGATGATGTCGCAAAAGTGGAGTTTTGAATATTTTTTCAAGAAAATTCCAGAAACTCAAATGAGTATCAATTGCAGCAGCTCAACATTTCACGCAGTAGTCAAAGGAAAACTCTGAAAAAAAAACTTTCCAAAAACTTCGTTTACAATGCCCAATTTATGGCGCACGCTTCGCAGTTCGTTCCTCAGAGCAGCTTGAACTGACAAACGATTTTGGGCAAAAAATCATCACATTTGAACAAGACGAGGCGCATTTTTATTTCGGTGACTATATGTCAATAAACGATATTTGCAGAATTGCAGTACCTACTTCGTCATGGTCAAGAAGCCAGTGAATTCACAAAGAGCGACAGGCTAGGAACGGCGATAATTCGGTGTACGATGGGTGTTACAGAGCCATGTTAACTGATCTTTTTTTAATGATATTGCAAACGTTTACTTGCCAGACCTTTGGTTGATGCAGGATGACGGGCCAGGACAGCTACAGCTCGAAGCAAAGTCATAGAAAATGGTGTTGATGGAATGGTTACTGTGAAGCTTCAGACGACGCACGGCGCGGCGTTGTGTTCCATAATATAGTAAATATTTGCTTTCACTAAGGAAGCTATAGTACATGGAAAAAATTGATTTCAAAGATGCTAGTATTTTACACAATCCTTACTTTTATAATGGGAAAAGTCTATATACACCCATGGTGAGGGTCGTGTTGGTTCTTTTATCATCGCATTTTGAGTAATTTGAATAGAAAAAGAAACGCGTGTGACTCGTGATAGCTCGCTTAAAACGAAACCACTCAGTCATTTCTGTTAAGAAAAGGTTTCTTCTTAGTCATTCTAAAATGAGCTAATTGCAGTCGTTTCAGTTGAAAACCTAATGGTGCTGCCAGAGTTCTCAAGAATTTGAAGATGTTATTGGTTGTGATTGAAATGCAAATTTAAAATAATTTTATTTTAAAATAAACTCATTGTATTTTTCCAACCGCAAGTTCTGTGATTGAAATCCAATTTTAAATAATTTAATTATAATTGTGTGATTGAGAAGAGAAATTATTTTAATTTCACATTTCTATGGCAAAGCTTAAAAGCACATAAATCTCACACGAATCGCGGTAATAGCATGAGATTTTCAACTCGACCATAATATTTTGGTATTAAAGAAACCAATGCGAATCGACATAACTTTTTTCCACTCAAAATGCGGTGTTAAATGAGCCAACACGATCCACTCCATGGGGGCAAATGGAAACTTAATCCATTATGATGGTAGATAAAATAAGAACAGCGCATTTGTCAAGGCTTAAGATCGTCTAGGATCTAAGCTAGGACCATTGCACTGACCGACATAACAAAACTACCAATGAAAGCGAAGTTTTGTTGAAATGAATAAACAGCACGCATCATCTGCAGCTGTTAAAGAAAATAAACGCCAATTTCCATCAACAAACTCAGAAATAGCTACTTCAACTGTGAACCCGAGACCAATCACTACTTGTCTCAATCGTATAGTAATAACCAAAATCTTTTTACACAGCCTTCTGACATTAGCATTTCGGTTGTACAGTAAATTACAGATATTTATGGTTCAGCCACTCAACCCGAATGCGGAATGCTTTACTTAGCTCAATTTAGAACTCACTTTACAGTGCTCAGAGATTCAAAAATATTGGGTATCGGCATCACTTCGCTTTGGAATCTTTGCATCGATAAAATGAAACTAGAACTTTGCATCTTTGCCCTAATCGAAACGAAGAAATACGCAAAACGTTACTATCGTTCAGTATGCTTTACCTAATAATGTCATCATAATGTTCTCCATCATCTACATTGTCCGGGTGAGCTTTGAAGACCATTCCGCATACCAAATAATGTTTCCATAACACACACTTCAGAAAAACAATATTCATCAGTCCTGACTCAATATTCCATAACAATAAGAACTTTGAACCGATCTCACCAAAAGTGCCCATTTAAAAATCAATTATTCAGAACTTTAAATTTTTAACTCCCCTTTCTCCGTTCTCTTTGCCTTTCCATCAGAAGACGATCTTGGCTGCGAAACTGAGCAAAGCATTTATTTCCTATAGTCAAACCCTTTTACGAGCTATTCAACAGCACCGAATTGTCAAAACGGTTATACACTCGTATCTTCAAACCTACGAAAAGAAGAAAAAAAATGAATAATAATACAAAGTATTTATCTACACAAAGCATTCATGTTTCGTATTCACGAACATATGATATTTCTGTTTTGTACCTTACAATGCGATCTTTGCGGTTACCATACGAAATGCCTATAGCCACCGCACATTGAAGTTCCATACACGCTATTTGATTAATTTGTGTTATTATTATTCAAAAGTTGTCGTTTCGTGAATACTTACAAGCTCGTTGCATCAAGAATTTTTATCAGTCATAGCTTGAAAGAGTTGGCTAGTTTCGTCATTTGATTATGAGTATCACCGGAAAGTATAATTTCATGGTTTTTATTTTTTTTTTTTATTTTCCTATTTCTTAGGCGTCTTTATTGTGTTTGTGATGTTTGTAAATGTGCTTTGTAGAAAAGAATTTCCTAACTTGATCAAAAGTATCGCTCATCACTATTCATCAATAAGAGCCAACGATCAAACTTTGCTCCGGCAATCGGAGCACTTTTGATACAAAATGAAATCTACTCCGACGCTCCGATTTCATTAGAATTGTCTCTACTTTTTGATATAGAATACTCCAAAGCTAAAGACAACCGATGAAAAGCTTGAAATGGAAATTATAAATAAATTAGCAAAAAAAAAAACAATAAGTGGCGCAACATAACTTGGGAACTCTTGCATTTCAGGAACCTACAATTTTGTTCCGAATTCGAACTGCTAATTGAGAAAATATTTTTCATGGCAGTGTGGTTGCTTTGACTTGCCACTTCCTCGAGAAAGGCGATGATTGATTTAATGGTTTCCAAATTGTTGACATAATATCGATCCTTTGCAGTCCCTACAGAAAAATGCAGCTCCGAGACGGTCAATTGACACCACCTGTAGATGGCTGATAACATAATTTAGCAATTTCGAGTGCAATAGTTTGATTGTTGAATATATCGCCATTCTGCATGAGTCAGAGGCAGTCTAAGTTCATGCCATCAATCTCACTAAAAAAGTTGCTTATTTATCTGTAACGCCTCTGATAGCCGCAGCGTAGAAACGTGTTCTTGGATTGAGTCGGACACTCTCGACAACAGCAGTCACATTCTGTCTGTGTAACATCGACGGATATTTTGGGACTTTCCCACTTGCATTACCTTTTGCACAAACTTGCTTACAGTGGCTCGCTGTGTGTTTCATTTCGGACAAAACTTCTTTGAAAAGAAGCACTGTTCAGGAGAAGACCAATTTTTTTCATTCCGCGGAGGTGTGATATTGACTTTTTGTCATAAGTTTGGACGGAAACCAGCTTAAAGTGTCAAAATTAGAAACCACTAGAAAGTCCACCCTTTACTTGATTTTTTTTTAAGAAAAAGTAAAGGTTTTCGTCTTGTTTCAAATTTACTCCGGAAATTTGGCGTTTACTCCACTTTTGTCTCAAACTTGCATCGCTGGTCCCATACTTTTTGTCTTACCTTTTCTAGAAATTACATAGAAATATTTGAACGAAATAGTTCCTTTAAATGAATTGAATACCTAGAACGCTCTCAAAAGGGACTCATCCTTTTTGTGTTCAGGTATGAATGTTCTGATTTTTAGTCCACAATATTTAATGCCTTTCCCTGAAAACAGAGAGATATTATTACGTTGGTTGCATGTCATTTAAACATGAATATTGTTATCATTAGGTCTGTTCGTTGAACTTTCCCCAGGGTTGACCCAGGTTTTCTTGACAACCCTATGAGTTGTCAAAAAAAACCTGGGTTTTCCAGTCCTCAAAAAACACTACACCACACATCCCTGTCATTAAAAAAAAATACATGCCATTTGACAGCCCTCAAATCGCCACAGCAAAAAGCTAGGGCGAGTTTGGGGAAAACCTATGGCAAACCTATGGCTCAAAAAACACTCAATTTGACATTCAGGGTGAATTTAGGTTTCTCAAAAAACGCTTTGTGGCGACCCTATGGCGACTCTAGGGCTTCAACGAACAAACCTATTGTAAAATGAAAGTAGTAACGTCACTCGCACCACATGAATACTGATATTACTGGCTGCGGCGTGTCGTCATTGACGAATTTTAAGTTACTAGAGCCAATGAAGACAGGTATAAGAAGTAAGACAGGTATAAGTGTAATGTGGAATAGTTTTGTGGACATAATCAACAGTCTGAATTTTGAGCCCATCAGGTGAAGAAGTTCTACTACGTGAGCTAAAATATTAAATGTTTACCAAAAATGTGACTTAAGACCTTTTTACCTAATGTCAAAGATTTGATTTGATTTTGTAACGCACAGTGCAACTCAGTCGTGGAATAATCACACGACCAGTGTACACCGCCTAAGAATTGTAAAGCTTATTTTATCGTTTTCGGGTTTTATTATCAAGACATTGTCGATATAAAAATTAACATTCACGTTCATTGCTAAGGCTGTTTTTTTCAAAGCAACTCATTGCCGCTTAGTTCATCAAAGTGTCTCTTATGCAACGGTTACTATTCTCACGCAAATGCTTGAAAGATCTTTAATAAGTGTGGTGCTTGCCACGCTTCTCATTGTGAACACCTATGCTGCTGGTGTTCGAGTGAAACGTATAGTTGGTGGCAAGGCAGCCCCAATGCCGACGCCAGATGATCCGGTAGTGTTCAGTAGAAGGTATAATCGTGCGTCACGAGTTGAAGGCTTTCGAAACAAGGACACCGGGATCTACTCGTTCCTTGGACTCCGTTATGCAGATCCACCAATTGGACGTAATCGGTTTGCCAGGCCAAGATTTCGCCGTCTCGAGGGTGATATCATTGCTACTTCTTTTGGACCTCCCTGCCCGCAACCACATCCGCAAAACCCTAGCTATGTGATAGGAAATGAAGACTGCCTTCTGCTGAATGTTTACACCCCGCAAATGCCAGATGAGACAACAGGCCTTCCAGTTTATGTGTTTATACATCCTGGAGCTTTTCGTTATGGTTCTGCTGCACAGTATGACGCTACGCCACTCGCACAGGGTAAGATGATATTTGTTCCAGTTCAGTACAGACTCGGGACTTTGGGAATCATTGGCGATGGATCGAAGCAGTTCGATGGAAATCTGGCCATGTTTGACATGGCTGCTGCTCTCAGGTGGGTTACGGAGTATATTTCGTTTTTCGGTGGAGATCCAAAGCAGATTAAAGTCATGGGCCATGGATCCGGAGCATCAAGCGCCATGTACTTGTCCATGTCTCGCTTGCCAAAGAGTGGTTCAATTAGTGGCGTAGTGGCAATGTCTGGGTCTGCTCTGTCGGAATATGCCCAGGATGAAGAGCCGGTTCAGTCAATGCAGGAGATTGCTCAGATAAACGGATGCTCTACGCCAAATGAAACAGAAATCGTGAAGTGCCTAAGAGGTGTAAGTATTTATAAGCGGATATTTATAAAGCTTTTTTACATATCGTCTTCTGATTTTAGAGGAGCGCTGAGGATATCGTGAAGAGTGACTCAGAAGTTCAAACTGAAAGACTCTATGGTCGAGCAATGGTGAAAGGACTAGGAGGAGGTGTTGGATACAATCCCCATGTAGAGCAGGCTGATGATGACAGAGGACTACCCGGAATAATAACTGCTCAGCCAAGGGACTCCATTTCAACTGGAAATTACTCCTCTATTCCACTTTTGATTGGTGTGGCCAAACAAGAAACTGGAAATGCAATTACGCCGACAATCATTAAGAACGCATTTGGTTCAGCTGAAAAGCTCCTGAGTTCCCTTCTTGATCCTTTACAGAAACTTAGTGGCTTTCTACGGGTGGATAATATAACTGGAGCTATTACAAATCCAATCCTGCCAGGTGTTAAGGGACTTAATCTGGGGTTGAATGATGTACTCAACGTTCCTGAATCCCTCAATCCATTGCAAATTCTTACGAAGGTTTGTCTGAATTGTTTTCTCTTGAAGTATGCCAGTTCATTATTCTGTTTTCCTAGGTAATTGATGCTACAACCGACGCTCTATTCAATTTACCGGCTGTGTTGTCGGCGAAGGCTTGGGGTAAGACGTCCTCTGCATTTCTCTATAGCTTTGAGTACAAAGGATCGACTTCGAAGGGTATAAACTTCTTGCGTGGGCTTCCAATAGTATCCGCCACGAACGATCCTGAAACACCAAACGACTATGTTGCTCATGGAGACGAACTGGGATACATGTTCGATGCGAATGATGTCGAAGGCAATCCACTCCCAAAGACTCGGCTTACTAAGCCAGAAGACCTACAGGTCCGGAAGAACTTTGTCTCATTGCTGGCAAATTTTGCCAAGCCTATTGAAGCTGATGGAAGTCTGGGTGGTATTTTCAAAAGTCCTTCGACGAGCAAAGAGGGCACTCCTTTTATCAAAATCGATACGAAGATGGAATTCCTGGACGATTTTAGAGCCTGCGAGTTGTTGCTGTGGGGTGCTCCGTTGCAACCGTCATCATCGACTTCATGTGAAAATCTCGCAAATTCATTGAGTGCGGTTACAAATATTGTAGGCAATGTTACAAATTTGCTGACTAATCCATTGGGAAATGTACTGAATCTAGGCGGAGGTGGAAGTGGCAACAAAAACAGCGGATCAAATCAGAATACGAACCCTTTGGGAAATGTACTGAACCTAGGCGGAGGTGGAAGTGGCAACAGAAACACCGGATCAAATCAGAATACGAACTCCAACGGCAACAGAAACAGCGGTAGCGGCCAAAATCAGAACTTGGGAAACATTTTGAATCTAGGCGGAAGTGGTAACAGAAATGGAGGTAATAGTGGACAGAGTCAATCCGGTTTGGGTAATTTGTTTGGCTAACAAGTTTGTGTCATTATTCTGCTAAATTATCATGCAGCAAAGCAGTTGAGTGAAGTTCAGGCTGTTTATTTTTTTTTTAATAAATATTCCTATCGAGACAAGAAATTTTCCTACTTGGATCGATTTTTAGTTAATTGCAAATGCGAACTTATTATTTTGAATCTGACAACGGCCTTGTCAACCGAAAAGAGTCGGTTCCCATTAGAACACCGTAATTAAGTCGGAATGAGCGCTGTTAGTGACAAGATGGGGGACCGTCCGTAACTACTGCGTGCTGTTGTCATGTGTTATTTGTTCTATGTGGTATTTGTGTAGTTAGTCTTGTGATGTATCAGCCAAATGGTCTTTGTCGCCCGGCTGCAACCCCCCTACTCCGCAGATTTATGTGTGGAGTAGGTTTAATGTAAATGTAAATGTATTTTGAATCAAACGTCGTGGGTGATACACAGTAAGTCGCATTAGGAACGTATTGACGATTTTTTATTTTCCTTTATTCAAAATTTGTCTTTTTTTAGAACACATAGTTTGAAAAGGGTTGAGGGATCAGATGAAAGTCAATGTCTTCCTCTTCGTCATTTCTGTTTCGACGTTATCGTAGTCGTGTATACTGTATAGTGGTCTAGTATCGTGATTTTGGAGGCATCACAGCTTGTACATCGCGTTGACCTTCACGGCAAACTTCCCGGTTTTGGATTCTTCCATGTCTGAGCCTAACCAAACTCAGACGTCGTTTCATTTATCAGTACCAGCGCTGTTTTGATCTACCTTTTTTTTCTTCGCGATTGTGTCTGAACGTTGTATGGCATTGCCTTTTGGACGAGGTTCTCTTGATCTCTCTAAACTCTAAAAGTCTAAAAAAGGGACACAAAAGGCGAGAGCCATAGCACATTTTTCTCAACTATAAATTGTGAGGAATGGAGAGAACCTACAAAATCGGCCGACTCAGAACTGTTAACTGAGGAAGCGCTTTTCATGACAGTGAAATACTACTTCCCAATTCGAAGCAAAGGGTTAAATCGATAGGAATAAACTTGGATGTTTCTGGGAATTGAACAAAAGAAGCAGGCTTGCTAGCTTGACGTGCACCACAAAGGTTATCGACACATCCATTGAAAGCACATTATTCTTCGAAGTATCTCGAGGTTTTCATGATCCGCTTGTTGCAAAACTCAATCTTGGCTCTCCCATCAGTACTCAGTTTGACTGGGTTTTCATTTTGTCCTTTTAAGTCATGGACATACACTTGCTCGAATAAAACATTTAGTTGAGAAAGGCCAAAACGTCTGGCTGTTGAAGAGCTTTTGTGACTGGGTGTAGTGTCATCAGAACCAATGTGTGCCAACGGACTAAAAGAACGACTTCAATCTCTTTACGTAGGTATGTCGCTTTTTTTTATTACTGATAAGGCCAATTTTATACTGCGGTTTCAAAATATCACAATGACTGAATGTAGAAGCTTGTAACTAACAACACCTGTGGCCAAAATACCTACGAGCTGTTTTTCGTATGGTGGCAGATCGAAATCCAACCTCTTTATTTTGCTTTTCATGTGTAAGACATCAGTTTATGCTGAAAGTGCTTAATGCAATGCAAAAACACATAACTGAATGCTCAAACTTGTGAAACCCTACTAATGTTTTGCATTCGTTTGAGTGCAAATATGTGAGATGGGATGAAACAGATTTGTGATGTCTGTAATCTGTATGGTTAGTATGTCTGCCTGTTTTCTACGACTACCCGAATCTTCCTTCACATAAAAATGGAAGGAATATTGTCAAGCCACCATCTTTTCCTAAAGATCAACTCATCTCGAATCCAAACCTGATCTCCTGAAGGATTACCTTCCGATTGGCTTGCAAAGAATTGAAACCTTAAGTGCTTGGATGCTACTATTTTGGTGTAAAGCTTTAAACTACATTTCTACATAATCATTCACTTTAGAGAATGCTGGAAGAACACAAGTCCCCATCATTCAAAGGAAGGATGTGGTCGTATATCTGCTGACGGCTCAGAAATGGTAACTGGCACAGGTGAATGCATTTGTCCATATTCAAGGATGATATCTTTGTCATCTTTCAATGTACGAGAATAATAAATTCATCGAAAACAAAAGAACAAAACTATTCTCATTTTTTAGACAGCCAAGCTGCCCTAAAAAGCATTGAGCTCACATGTCATAAGTTCTGCACTTGCTCAGGAGACAATTATGTCTCTTTGAACTGGCAAGGAAAAACTGCGTTTTTCTCCAATGAACGGCACTGGTCGCAGAAAATATCTGCAGACAATGTTGCAAAAGCGAAGAAACATCTCTGGACATTTTTTCACAATGTCAACACTTCTCCGCCTCAGAAATCGATTTATTGATTACGAGATCATCCTCCTGCTTAGTCTTAGACTTATCCATTCACAGAAGATCATTAACCACTGTGTCCATGGCAAGGACACTCACAGAGGGAGTGTATAATGGTGTACTCTGCCTCTTCGTGTTGGCATCCTCTACAGAAGTCGCATGTGTTAATTACCATTCTACCCAATGAGTTGTGACACGTGAGAATTCCAATCAACAGAGACAGTCGAGGCCTGCTAAGGTGAAGCAGAAATTCATTTCTTCCTTGGATATTTCTGGCGCCAGAGGTTTCTTTAAACCCGGCATGTTTCTAAAGACTACCACCTGTCGTTGCCTGACTTTAGAAAGTTTCGTTAAATTCTGCTCTATTCTTGTTTTAGTGGCTTGAGAACTGAGGTGTTCGTTTCGTGGATTCGAGTGCTGACCCGAGTTCAGCCAGCTTATCCGCCATTTCATTCCCGGTTATGTCACAATGTCCTGGAACTCAAAATAAATTTAAGATATTCGTTGAGCTGATCAGTATTAGGTTACTGTGACAGCTTTATACTATAATTTTTGCTTTTTACAAGTTCTGCGTAGCCAGGTGATTTGAGGCTTCACGGACTGCAAGTACTTCTACTTGGAAAGCAGCAAGTAAGCAAACAACGCTTACACGATGCTCCACTTACTCTTTGAAGTATTTTTCGATAATTTCTGAATGAACCTTCTTCTTTTCGCCAAGCTCATGATTTTGCGTTTGTCTTCTACGCAAAGAAAAGTATAGATGACCTCCACAAGTTTATCCGTTTCTTTTATGAGCAGAGTTATAGATTGTCGTCTCAAACTTAATTCGGATTTATCTGGCGATAATCTTGCTGCAAATACGCACCACTTTAAATATAAACTCATCTCAAATCGTTTGACCTCAAGGCCATCGAAGTTCTTCCTGGGCACACGCCCGTATTCAATTGCTTTAGATTTAGAAAAATATGCGCTTTATAAGGGAAGCTGGTATCTATACCTACACTTTACTCGAGAATGGAAAATCGTTCCAGTCTATAATTTAGACTTATTGCACGATTGCACCACAAATCTAAAGGCCGTGCCAGTCATTGCCTTCTCCGGTGACAAAGCCTACATCGTTCCGCAATTATACTGCCCATAAAACAACACTTATAATGTTGTTCCGCTCCGGGGTGGACACGATCACATACGGAGTGTTTGGTTTCCCTAAGATCTTCGCTCCTTCCTCCTCCTCCTCATGGATCGTGGTGGTGGTACATAGTCCACAACAAATTGCTTGTAAGCCTCTACTTGTCGGACCAACAAAACCAAAGAGACAAGATTCAGAATGAAAAAAAAGATATAAAAAGACACCAACACCAGAATAAGTCTAGCAGGTTGCTGTAGCTGCGCAACCACCAATCCTACCATTATTGTTATTAATTTGTAATTTTGCAATCCATTTGTGGTGCACCATCATCCATCTGGATGCATATAGCGATACCGCTCGCAATCGCTCGCGCCAACGAATCCATAACCTAAAACTAAAATATTGCGCACAGAACTCTTAACTCTTAAGCTCCATAAATTACGGGTTCCGTGGTGGACCATGATTCTGCCGCTGATGCACATCTAGACCAGGCATGGCATGGCGCTTTGCAAAGACAAAACAATCCGAGAGATACAAAAAAAGAAAAAAAGACAGACAAACGCAAATAAATAATAATATTAATAAATTTTCGCGCCAAAACGTGACTCGAATATGGAGATTCGATTCGATGTGTGAGTGTGTGTGTGGACCGGGAACCTCACAATTATAATTTATTATTGAGAGCATTAATGCTCATGGTCTGAATTTATTTTATGGAAATACTTGTGCAGCTATCGCTTTCGCATCACCCCCCCCCCCCCCTTCTCCCTCTCCCCTCCTTCTTATCACCTCTTCGTGGAGCTAGATGAAAAGTGTGAAGAGGAAACGCATATACCAATTCAGAGTATGGGGCATCCTTGTTGCAGGATTAGGGTTTTGTTGGAGTAGATCTCAGAGGACACAGACAATTAGTAGGGATGGGGACACCAAATGCGGTCTGGGATTGAAGGCTGCCCGTGGTCATTGTGCGGTCTTTCGATTAGGTGGCCTCCTCATCCTGATGGTTTCGTTGTTCCAGCCTTCGGGCGCTTTTAATTGACTTATGAATATGCATCGATGTGTGTACGTTCATCCAGTGCGATGCGCACTGTGCAGTGTGCACGCATTCTTAATTATCGAAATTAATCAATTCCGAAGATAATTTATGTAATAATTTGCAGATAGCCTGACAGTTGTGTTGTATAGTTGTGGTTGCATCTATACCTGTGTCCAATGACTTTAATGACATTCATGGGACTGCGGGAAAGCTCCGATTGCATAGGATTTTGGGGGAGGTTCTCTATTGATGTCTTTTTGTATGCCCTACAGGCAAAGTGTCATAAATTCCACACAGAGTGTCACGCTCACAGCTATTCTATTGGGCTGTGTGAGTGTGCGTTTATAGACTTACTTTGCTAAAAGGCTTTTAAGAGTTGCATTAGTTATATTTTGCATCGAAATGAAGCTATAATTACGAGTTATTTCATGTTGATGTTGAGAGTTCAATGGGCTGGGAAATAATTGGGGATAAATTATAATTTGATTAGGGCGAATGCTAAGTTAACTATAGAAGAAGTTTGAAGGTCTTAAGGCTCATTGTGGGATGAATCCTATGCCAGTGAAAAGGATACATGCCGGTTAGGAATACATCTTGTTTCGTACGATCTAAAATTTGCCAGACATAGGAGACAGAGTCCGGCCACAGCAGGGAATTAATGGGAAATTATCGGGTTTTGTACTTTTGAAAGTGGAAATGGGTATGCTGAGCTTTTCCGCTTAAAGGTTTGCCCAAACCAAAGCATTTGTGCGGTTGCGGGAGCTTCAGAAACACTGCTATCAACTTTTTTGCCGTCCCGACAGTAAAGTGTTTGGAAACGCTTCGGTTTTATTTGTCGTGTTCTCATGTTATGTCGCTGTATAACTTAATTTTGACAAGTGCAATTGCCGACTGCAAAAACGCTTTGGTTTGGAAGGTGTTTTGTTGTTTGCACTTGATTTGCTTAAATTTAAAGCTAACTGGAAATAGAACGTCACTACATCATTAAATGAAAGTGCCTCGCATTGAAAGATTCGTGTGTTTTTTGGAGTTCATTAACATCAGGTGTCATGTTGCTTTAATAAATTTGAAAGTGACGCCTAAAACGAGATTTGCACAGAAAAGAAAGAGATTAGCTTCTTCAACCGCGTGACTTTTGGCGGAATTCAATGAAAACAGTGAAATGACGATAAAGAGCAACACGAATTTTTACTTTCTCGACCTAATCAATCAAATCAGTGTAGATGCTTAATTCCGTTTTAAAATAAATAAAAGGTACACCACCTATTGCAAGTCACATTCACTAATTTTTTTTATAATTTTGTTCGTGGTTCTAACAAGGACCATTAAGCATTTGACTGAGTTATATTAGGTATACACGAAACACTTTATCTCAGATTTCGTCAAATTTCAGTCAAAAAGTCAAGACATATTATACCTGCTCGAACAAAGAGATAATTTGAAGTATAGACAAATAAAGGTCTTAGTATCAAATCGAGAACCAGGAAAATTCAGAGGCTGGCTAACGCTGGAACTCACGATGACAGCAAATCGAAATTGTGATCCATCGAAAATCACTCATGAGCTGCAACCTCGGGATTAGTGAGTTTATTGGCATTTCGAGCAGCCTTGGGAACAAGAGTTGCAGAAGTTTAAAAAGGGCAACAGGTTTAAGTGTGTGGTTCAAATGTATTACACTTGACAATGTAACTGTAGAATTCGTGTAGCTGCGGTTTGTATCCTTTCGGCCCAGATATCATTCCAGAAACAGCAGTTTATCCCTCAGCTCTTTCTTAATTACCATGCACGGAAACCATAGCAAAAATCTCCGTGCATTCGTCTTGCAAGTGAATCAGTATCTTACCGGACTCCTACAACTCGGATGCCGATTCAGATGACGAGGCTTTTTCACATTTATATAAACCGCAAGTGTTTTTCCCGCAAAAGTACCAAAACAACAAATGCGTTAGTTGCAACGCTTCAAGCATGGTTCAGCAGATGGAAAAAGAAAATCACCCAAAGAGATCTCCTTTCTAAAAACTCTGACAAAAATAAGATGGTACCTTGAAGCTCGGGTCTCGCGAAGGTCTTTCGAATTTCTCTCAACCATATACATTGGTGAAGAATTGATGAGACCCATCGAACGTCTAAAAGAAAAAGAGTTTTCCACGGAAGTTAAATTACTCTCGGATGACTTCGCAATTCCTCGCGAAAGGTAATAACTGTGGAAAATGAACAGCATGTTTCTGATATACGAGCTTCGGACTCTCATGTAACAGGCTAACCTGCTTACCATTAGGCTACAACACCACTTCCAAAAATTTTTAACAATGCAGTAGGTACAAAAAAGGACCTGAATTTCAACAGCCAGAATGTGAACGGAGCTCTTTTTCAGAACAGAACTGAATTCTCATCATCAAGCCCAACAGTCTAAAATTAATTCTTCTGCTTCTTTTTCCATTTCCGTCGTTACAAGCATCGTAATCTCGAAGGGATTTCACTTAGCTGCTTCCCAGTCTTGGATTTTTCCATGTCTGAGGCCAACCAATTACAGATTTTGTTGCATTTGTATGTTTCAGAAGTGTTTTGGTCTGCCTTTTTTATTTTTCATTCGCAATAGTGTCTGAGCGCTGTATAATGTTGCATCTTTGATGGGGATCTCTGGATCTCTCCATTGAACATGACACTAGCAACTGATCCGGTCATGCTTTTTTTTTCAAAGATGTTAGGATTGTTAGGTGTAGGTGTAAAGTCTACTATTCTGCTTAGAGGGCATTTTCTAAAACAGAAGATGGAGGTGTTTTCTCGCCACTTCAGTCCCCGCACGCTTACTCACTACACGTGCTTTACTATTGATCATAGATCCCAGGTATTCAAGTTTCTCACACTTGGGCAGCACTGTCCCATTCAAATGAATATTTGAAATAGGCATGCTCGCCTTTGAAAACGGGCAATGTAAGTACTCAGTCTTTTTGGAAATTTTACGGTACACACACCCTTCATAGACTTTTATCCATACATTAAGTGCTCCATCGTTAACAAAAAAATTAGTTGACGTACCTTCGTTTTCTGTACTTTATCTTCCAGTAGCAAGTCAGGGGAAGTATTAAAGAGCAGAGGACTCAATACGAATATTTTTTGTTGAGCACATATGTGACTTGGAATGTTTCGGTGACTCCATTTGGACAACAAACTTTCTTCGCCGATCCTTCATACACATCCTCTATCCTCCGCACTAAGGAGCAGCATGTTAGATTTCATTAGTATCAGCAATTGTACAAAATCATGGAGAATTAAAACCGGGGGAGTTTGTTTCTATACTGCTTCGCTATCTAAATTATTAGATTAAAAAACAAGTGAATTATCTGAACCACAAAACTCATCTAAAAATGTGGATGAAGAACGATCATAGTAGAGAATTGTAAAATTGTTGGCGCTACATTGTAAATGTCGAGTGGTGTAAAGTGGAATAGAATAAGGAAGAAGGCGAAGAAAACTCCACTCAGAGAAGTCAACAAAACAGCATCTTCACAAGTAAATTCAAAAGCTATGATGTCAATATCGTCAATTTCGATCGCCCCTCACCAGTGGTAGGAAATAATATGAATAAAATATGCTCAGTGAGCACAGACCCCCACATCATGGGGCTATGAATACTTAACGTTATAAATCGTGCAAGTGATTAGGAAATTAGGATCGTTGTAGAATTAAGAACACAGAGAAGTTTATAAACAGTTTACAGTGTTTATAAACTTCTGTGTGTTGTAATACGACGGTAAGATAGAGCAAGGTAAAGCGTTCCACATACAGGTCAGCCGAGCAAGGAATGAATCTCTATATTTCACTGTACGCTAAAAATTGGGCCAAAGGTAAAACTGATTTGTTTCCTTGCGAGGCGAGTATGCGGTTAAATCGCTTAGATACGGGGATAAATGCAACTAGCTATTTCATCCGAGCATTGTATACAAAAGTTTTTGTTTGTACAATGGCGTGTGTATATACAACATTGGAGCCGGAAATAGCTGCCCAAAATGTTCTGCAAAGTTTAAAGACTGTTTTAAAAGATTTGAGTAGAATTTCTCCACCTCAGTCTCCCTAAATCAAGCTGTGCAAAAAAAAAAAGATTAACAAAGATGTTGTATTTTATTACAAATAAAGACGAAGAAAAGTAACTTCCATTCGAGACCAAAGCACTAACATGTGCACTCACTCACACATCATGAACTTTGACTATACCAATGATATACTTGTAGATGTGCGTGTTGGTTACATCGCAACGATTAATCTTTATATCCTAACTGCCTGTTATCCCATCGTTGATACTCATATCTACAAATGTTGCCATATTGCCATGTTGTTCATAAATGCATATTCCTCTAATTCACTTGTTCACTCAATCATACATACAGCAGCAGATTTGCACTTCATTAATAACAAAACGAGCGAAGCGACTGGGAGTCTCCCCCAATAGCACACAGCTCATCCATTCATCCCGTTGCCGCATTCATATGCTGAAATCTCTTGAATTGTCGGGTATACTGTATACACATATCTCTCTTTCTCTGCATTCTCCCAAGAGGGGTCTAGAAATGACAATAAATCCTCTAGATAATATGATCGAGCAGAAAACTGACTTTAATCGAGTTTATAGCCATCAAAGGACACCATAAATCATACTGCCTGTAGATATAGAACCAGGAAAAACCCACCACCATCGACAACATTCAGCGCCCATGAAGTGTATTGTAGTCTCGTGGTCGGGGCACTGAATGTGTGATGCATCATATAGTGGCAAACGCACTCCCAGCTAGCTAAAGCTACTATACTCTATTCCATACCATCAAATGCAACAAACCCTTGGAGGGTTGCGCTAGCTCTGTTCCTGTGTGAACCATCATTGCACAAAACAAAAATTCGAACGGAAAAATTGCGAAAAATGCCAAGGTACCTTTTATAGTGATGTCCTGATGTGAATCGCAGTTTATAGATACGTTGGAGCAGCTAAAGCTAGTATAGTGGCATCATCATCAATGACCCATGGGATTGTGATAAAAATTACCTTACCATCTGCCCTTCTCTTGATGTGTGTCCTGTCTATGGTGACAAAAGGGAGTAAACAATGGAGTCCTTGCGCAAAGGAAAAAGAAAAAAAAAAAGTTGATTCCAAAGGGGAAAAGGGAAAAAGAAAAAAATCTACCATTGCATAGCGTTAGGAGGGTGACCATTAACACAGATCATGTCGCTATCCTGCGCGACTGCCTGCCATGCCTGCCGATGCCGTGCCGCCTCCACGCAAATTCGAGCGATGGATGGAACAACGAGACACATTGACGTTTGCTTGTTTCGTTTTCTAAGAGCTGGTGCAGCAGTTGTTGTAGTTTATTACACCGGAATGTCCTTTTGTTTGTCACCAATGACCCGTTCTCACGATTGATGACAATTCCACTGTGTTGTTGTTCAGTGATCGATATTATTATTTCCACACACGCACATCTGGCGGCCAGGACCGGACTACTGCTGTTCTGTGTGAAGAGAGTGTCAAATTCAGATAAGAAGCAACACTTTAGCAATTGCCTCAAAAAAAGCATTTAAGTGGAATTGGAGAAAAACTACAGCTCCCTTCCCATGTTAACAGAACGAAAAAAGCTGTCGAAGAAAAGGAAACTGATTTCTAAAAATAAATAAATAGGGTGGCGCAACAGAGCGAGGAGCCCCTGGGCCTAGCGCATTTCTCACAACCATGCCTTGTGAGGGAATGGAGGGGACCTACAATTTTCTGCCGGTTCCAAATGGCTAATCGAGAAAGCGCTTTTCATGGCAATGAATACTAACGGATGACTTGCCAATTCCTCGCGAAAGGCGATACCCGTGGAAAAAACATTTTTGCATCTGCTGGGATTCGAACTCGAACCTCTGGATTAGCAGGCGGATATGCTATCCATCACACCACGGGTACCACACTGATTTCTAGTTCCCAAAAAAATGCAGTAGATTCCGACTGGCGATACAGTGCCAGTCAGAAAAACATTTTTTGAAAGGAAAAAAGTAAACGCAAGAGGCCCTCTTTCTATTTTCGAGTGGCAAGTCGGGCCCTGCATGAACCCCATTAAAATGCACAACCCGCTACAACAAAAGGCAAAAATCCTATTACCAGCCCTTCTCTGTTTTACAGAGCTATGTACGTATTTCTCGTAACAACGGACATCGGTCATCCCCCAAAGAGATAAATCGCAGCCCATCCTTTGCTCACTCAGTACGGGGGTGGTTGATTAGGACGATAAAATACGCGCGTTCGTGGAAAAATGTTGAGTTTTGCAAAAATATCCCGACGTTTTCAGGGTTGTTGGCTGTTTTATGGTGCTAAGGGTGATTTGTTGCATTGTGTACATCGTTATTCGTCGTTTCTCTTAGTCGGTTTGTGTTCTGTTCCTTTTTTTTCTCATCGTAGAGAAAACATCATTTTTCACACCCAAAATCCAATTTGGGAATTCTGCTGGACATGATGTAGGCGTCAAGAGAACGTCACTTCTCATCGCCCCCATTCGGAACTGTGTTGGTTTGCAGAGCAACTTATTGCTACGTGCAAGTCATAAATGCAGCACATCTCGATCAAATGTGAATTTCTCATCGTCTAACCGACTGCCTATCCTATTCCAATACTATTGACACGTGCACGAAATGATTAGGTTGTGCCACATGAGCGTGGAGTGAACGCTGAAGGTTTCAATAAACTGAGCCACTTAATAGTCATTTGGGACGAGGAACTTATAAACAGGACGAAAAGAAAGGACGAATTTGATTTTTTCCTTCACCTCCGCCTTCGAGTGGAGTTATAGAGTTCATATAAGGAGAAGAAACTACCAGGGAACAACTCCTTCTTAACTTATAGGCAAGGACTTCTACGTCTAAGACTTCCTCGGGTGAAGCCGTTGCCGTCGTTACAATTGAACCCTCATGGCTGTTTGCATTTGTCATTGTCGATGTGTATAGCACTCGATAAAATCATTTATATGACTTTTGCATTTAGAGTTTTTGAAGGGCCAATGCGATATTGCTTATATTGGTTAAGGGGGTATATCGATTAAGGGCCTCGAGCTCAATTGTATACTCATGGTCGTAGCTAGGGTTGAGGATTTGGAAGAAGAATATTATGAGGTCGCATATAATCCACTTGAATTGAATCACTTGAATTATGAGGGTTTTGTGTGCGAGTGTCGGTTTGATAAGTTGGAATTGCAGGCTGCAAATTGGAAAATCACTGCAATTCGTTTTGGGATTTGTGGTTATGCCGTAACGAATGGACATGCTGAGATTTGAAAAGCAGAACTTTTGGTATTGAAAGGTTGGAAGGGGGTGTTTTTGGTTATTTCTAAATTTTCATTGGCCTGCTATAAGGAAGATTGTCCTTCTTGTTTGGGCCTTATGTAGGTACGTCTTGCAGGTGAAGGATGCCAGAGAGGAATAAGAGTGAGTGACAGCCTTAAAGAGGCTTTGCTCCGGAAAGTTATGAGTATATGTAATCTTCTGATAACGAATTACCATTGAAAGGTAAACAGCTGAGACCTATGAGATATGGTAAGAATGCACTCAATTGGAATGACCACTATTTGAAGCAATAAAACCACATTGCTGATGTGTTTTCATGCTCAGGTAAATTCAATTTACTTTTCTACTTTATTTCATTTGAATATTTTGGTTCCGGTTTATCGTTTCTTTTACTAAGCACAAAGTTTTAAAATAAACCTTAGGTAGAATATTTATTCTGATACCATTTCGGCTTTGGTATGCTTTGTTTACCCACACTATGAATAATGTTGGAGAACAGTGCACAAATAGTTTAAACATATTTTCTCTAAAAATAAGTCAGTATATTGTACGGACGATACTAAAGCAGTGCGCTAGTTGCAAGTACAAATCTCAAGGGACTTTTGATGATGCTGGGTCGGTGCGTTCTTGCAGTTCTGGTAATAAAGGTCATGGGAAATAAGAAAATATTTTTAGTTGGTAGACTCAAAAGAATTTTTAAATTGACTTAAGAAAAACAATTCCATTACAGATCGTTAAGTTTATAGCGTTCGGCTGTTTTATGAAAGTGTCCAATAAGGTGCGCGTCTATTTGAGAGTTATATCGCTAGTCAACTCTCGAGAGCTACTCTCGTTTGCCTGTTGATTTGGGAGTTAATTTTTTGATATTCTTTTATCACCAGTTTCTTATTGTCCACTGTTTTGCCATATGACTCTCCGAGAGCAACTCGCGAAATACGAACTCTGCTTGATGGAAAAGGGTGTCCGCTTGAGAGCAAGTGTTAAAAAATGCGAATGTCGACAGTAAGAAGCCTATTCTAAGATAGCTAATAAGAGCTAGGTACTGTCGTCTTCGGCGGTTATGCACGTATAGCGCCCAGTGTTGCACTCTGTGGCCAAGGAGGAAGTGGTCGGTGGTATACGTATAGGGAATAGAAAGAGCGGTATAGGTAGTATTAAATACCCCTGACCTAAATGCTCTTCAGCCCTGGTGGGTGAGATCACAGCACTCACAGGTATGCATACCCCTAGATGATGAGCTTAGTCTTATGGACTGGCGACTGAACTCGGTCTGGTTCATCAACTGTGGCTACAGCATCGGTAAAAAATGGGAAGCAAACTTAGTTTAGTATTTTATTGAAAAAAAAATCTAATCTAGTACTCTAAGTTCCAGATGGTCAAGCTGATATATGGCGGGGGTGGTGAGCTAGCTTGCAACTAAGCGAAAATGTTCGGTACAAAAGGCTTCCCTCCTTCTCTTCTTTCAAAGAGCTTCCTCAGAAATCATTTTATGGGACATTGAGCCTTGCAGAATGTGTCCGTGGCCAGTTACAACACCGAACAAATACAAGGTGTTTATAGAGACAACAAGCTTGCGGTAAGTTTTGGATCCAGGGTCCAGGAATGAGAGCCTAGCCCATCAATTAAATTATTTCCTGGTCGACTCTCAATGATTCTTGACCAAAACATTGACATTTGGTAAAAAAGATTGAATTTTTCAAGCATTGTACGATAGTAAATTAAATGTTTTCACAAGATTACACCTCAAATAAATGAATAAATAATAGGGTGGCACAACAGAGCGATGGGCCCCAGAGCCCAGCGCATTTCTCACAACCATGTCTTGTGATTTAATAGAGGGGACCTACAATTTTCTGCGGGTTCCAAATGGCTAATCGAGAAAGCGCTTTCCAGGGCAATGAATTTACTAGTTCCTCACGAAAGGCAATACCCGTGGAATAACATTTTTGCCTCTGTTGGGATTCAAACCACGAACTTTTGGGTTAACAGCAGACATGCTAACCATCACGCCACTGGTAACAAGAGTACACATTGGGAAGCGCAATTTGGGATCCAAGTTTACCCAGAAATCTGACGTAAAATAATTTTTCAAGATTTTCATACATATCTATCGACTATTGACCAACAAGATTTCCCCGAAAAACAGTTTTATCGACTTACTTAATGGCAACGCTCCTTTATAGAAATTTATCTCAAACTATTTAGTTAAGAACTTTTGACGTTTTAAGGGAATTTCCTATTTAAACTGTATCCAAATTTACTGAATTCAACTGCATGAGAACCACTTCTCCGTTCAACTCCGTATCCAAGAAAATAAATCTTCTTCACAGTGATCTATGACCGAAACATGGTCAGAATGTTGTCGATGTATATCAATACTAAATTAAATTTGTTAGCAGTTTATTATCACAAACTATTGCAGATTGAAAAGTACTTTTATATTATCGGATAAGATTGAACCCACTCTTACCAACTTATGGACCCTTAATAGCATAGAAATGTAATACGAAACCTAAGCCATTAAAAGCTATACGATTCAGTTTAAGAACTCTTCATGTTTATTTTATGGCTTGTTTAAGTTTCAAATACATCGATGTGAAAGAAAACACCGTCCTATAAACTTTTTGGATGCTCTGTAAGTGTAAAATATGAGCAATGATCCTAGTAAGAGGCAATGAGAATAAATTTCAGAAACTGATTTAAAAGCTCAAATTTTAAACCTCAATCTTATACAAGTACTGTAAATTCTAATGTAATGTATTGAAAATGGTTTTTTCGAATCATTCAAACGTTAGAAGTGGAAGATAACGTTATTTGTTGCTTTTCGTACATACATATATCACCACGAAATGACAATCATCGGTTTCCGGTTCAGCTTAAGGGTTTTCAAATGGAGTACTGACAGCTTCAATTCCATTTGTGAACGCACCCTTTTACTAATCATCAAACTGTCATTTTCAATTTGTTCAGTAAGCTCAACATTTTTATCACGAGCAACTTTTCAAACTAAAAAAAAATTGTACCGAAATTCAGAGCTGGTGATCGAAATTTTAAGAGAATTAACTCCATTTTCCGGTCGTAATTCTTGCCTTAGTAGTTAACAAGTTCAGTGCAAAAATTCAAATCTTCATTTGCTTGTGTGATTTTGCCATGTCAGTATAAGACAACGGGTCAAATCAGTCAATTATGTATACACTGAAAAAAAAGGTACGTGATATTGATGTAAAACTACATTTTCGCAATGTTTTTTACATTATTTTTCAGCCGATGCTTAGGTACATTAGGACAATGCATTGTGGTACATTGCTTAATGTACGCTTACATTGAATAATGTAGAATACATCGTGACAATGTAAAAAAGTACATTAATCTGATTTTAGATCCCAATGTATCTTATACATTGAGCGAATGTTGATACATTGCGACAGTGTTAAAAGATCATTAAATTGCAAACAAGCTTTATTTGAAAGCTCTCTTACTTTTTCAATGAATTAATGTAAAGTAAATTGAGTCAATGTACTTAAATGATTGATTCAATGTATTTGGTACATTATTGACAAAAAAAATAAAAAAAAAAAAATAAACTTGAATTATGTACCATACATTGCTCCTATGTACTTGGTACATTCACCCAATTTACTTTGTACATTCATCTAATGTAGTTGGTACATTCATTGAGAGTACTTGGAACATTCATCCGATGTACTTGGTACATTCGTTGTGTGTAATTGGAACATTCATCCGATGTACTTGGTACATTCAGCCAATGTACTTGGTTCATTCAGCCAATATCCTTGGTACATTCGTTGAGTGTACTTGGAACATTCATCCGATGTACTAGGTACATTCAGCTAATGTACTTGGTGCATTCAGCTAATGTACTTGGTACATTCACCCAATATACTTTGTACATTCATCTAATGTAGTTGGTACATTCACTGAGAGAACTTGGAACATTCATCCGATGTACTTGGTACATTCAGCCAATGTACTTCGTACAAAAACTCAATGTACTTGGTTCATTGCGCTATACTTACTTAGAGTCTTTCAAATTCTGCAATATGAACTGAAAATTTTTAAAATGTCTCAATACACAAAAGAAGAATTTTAGCTTTGCTTTGAAATTGTTGATTTATTTTTTTAACTGTTTTTAAAATTTTTACAGAAGATCAAATTTAACCATTTTCTTTTTTTTTAAGGAAGTCCATAAGAATTTGGATTTTAAGATTTGATCCTATTGGTGGAATTTTATAAAAGAATAACTGGATATCATTATCGCATGTATTATTACATTGAGTCAATGTACAGAACATTTCATTGTCACAGTGTACTTCAAACGTTGAATTAATGTAAGTACATTGAGCCAATGTCCACATTTTCGAGTTAAATTTGCGACACTTCGATTACTTGTTTGAATTCATTGTACATTCGCATAATGCAGTTAATACATTAGTTCAATGTACGCAATACATTGGCACAGCGCACATTGCAATGTATTATTACATTGAGTCAATGTACAGAATATTTCACTGTCACAGTGTACTTCAAACGTTGATTTAATGTAAGTACATTGAGCCAATGTACACATTTTCGAGTTAAATTTGCGACACTTCAAATATTTATTTGAATTCATTGTACATTCGCACAATGCACTTAGTACATTGAGACAATGTACTATCACTTCAAATCGTTATGTACACCGTACATTAAATATCAAAAAAATACATTGAAATTCTTATTCCGTCGGTTTCAGGAAATTTTAATATGTGAATCGCTCAATGTATTCAGTGACATTGAATCAATAAAAGGTACATTTAAGTCTAATACTTTTGGTACATTGTTCCAATATTTGGTACATAACCTTAATGTATTTTTCATTGCCCCAATGTAAAACAACTCAATGTAAGGCATACATTGTAATTATGTACGATATTTTTTTCAGTGTACGGTGCAAAATTGGGTGGAACGAACCGCCGCGCCGCCGCTGCAAAAGTGCCAGCGGTGGCCGTATGACGAAGTCGAGTTCCATTCGTAAATGTTGCTATTGTACGTCAAGCCGATAGGTAAATTTCTGAAAACTCGATATAAGATGGAGTTTTGGAACACGACTCAACGTTAATTTTGGGAGAGGAGGTATAACCCAGTAGCCAGTACATATGAGTATTTATTGAATTCCAAAGACTGACTTGCCACTTTTGTATGGGAACGAAATCGCTATTGACGCCAATTTTTCAGAATTTTGACTTTTAAACCTGTGAGTTACTTCCAATATCGGGCAAGTTAACAATACTGAACTGTCTATTGTTAGATTATGTTAAATTGTTTGTCCGTCGAAAACGGATGACGCCTTTGAAGAGCACATTGTGCGCGTTATTGCTGACTTACGACCCCAAATGCTTCAGAAAATGATCGAAAGAGTAGAATTTACTTGAGCCAGCCCGTCATCCAAATTTCCAAAACACAATGGCAAACTTATTTTTTTATAATAGGTAAAGCTAGATTTTTGCTTCTTCTTGAAAACCACACTTCTAAAAAATAAAACAACTCAATATTTTTCAACAGAAGTGAAGAAAGGCTACCTACAAGGTGGCGTTCTTTCATCTCTTCTATGGTACCATGCTAGTTGACTCAATCTTTTTCTTCGGTTCAAGACCAGTTCTCCAGTTCTAGAATCTAAACCAGGAAATAATTGTTTTCGGATCATTACAGATGGTTTCAGAACCGATAAGGTATATGCCGCTGGTGTTTGTTTTGTGGTGAGTGATGATATACCATTGCTAGCCTCGTACTTTTGAATCGGAAACGTTTGCTATCCAAATGGTTATTAGCTACGTTATGAAGATTGGCTGGCAGAAAAACAGAATTTGTGTCTGCAGCGACAGCCAAGCTGCACTACTACTTTGAAAATGGTCTATAAACGAATGACCTCTCGTTTTCCGATCGGAAGACTGAATTTTTCCATTCTTGTTTGGGTTCCAGGCCATCGATAACGAGAACTTGCAGTACAAGGATTCCCGACAACTTTTTCAGCACCTGATTCAGTCAGGATATTCATCAACTACTGAGTTTGTCAAAACTATAAGAATAAAGTAGATAGAGAAGCATTTGCAGTGGCGTTGCCACCGTAGAGAAACCCTATACTTTACCATCTGAAAATACGGATTAATGTATGTATATTGATATCCTTGACTACTTTCACAGCCGAGGAAGCTTTATGGAACAATTTACACTCAAGCCCAAGAGTGTTCAGTTTGCCATTAGGAAGTGTTTGAGCAAGCAACAAATTGAGCTGGCAGCATAATATGGGCTACATCAATGGAATTGTCATCTAATGACTTTCCATTTGTGCTGTGGCTGAAATGGTAAAATCTACAGCTTTGATTCAATAGCTCGGGTTATCGAGTGATACGTAACTGAACTACGACGTGAGTATGGTATCACTTTCGGTATCGAGGAATTTAGAAACATAATTCGATATTCTCTTATCAGTAATCGAACAGAAATTGATTCGATAGACGAACAACCGGCTGAAATTGAGTAAATTAGAGCAAATTTTAAAAAGAAAAATTTCACTCACTCACTCGATCACTGATTCCGTAATTCAGCATTTTAACTCTGTGTTTTTCTGTATGAAAGTGAGAAAAGTTTAAAAACGTGTGCCGCATGTCATCAATGATGAAAAAAAAAAATCTAAACAAGTTTTTGTTGGGGTGTCGGTCGTCTGACCAGAATGTCAGGACAACCAAAATCGCCTGTAATATCGCGTGTGTGAGAATAATGGGATACAGTCCTTGAGATGGAGTCTAACAGCGCATCAAACTCGTTAAAGTGGAATTATTGGAATTGGAACATTACTCGTCCTACCTTAAACTGTTGTAATTTTCTAATAACTTTTGCCAAAGCTTGGTTAGCTTTGTTCTCCCAGAGTATTTCTAACAAATTTTCTAAAATCACATCACAGCAAACCAACGAACATTCATTCCTTTTAACATCTGATACCCTGCATATCCATCCATATCTCCGTTTAAGTATGCCGCGCCGATATAACTGATGGTATCGTGTTTCAAGGTAGGATAAAATTAAAAATGTGACTTATGACCAAGAGTCGACCTTGCTTCATCTCACTATAAAAAGACTCCCTCGTTGGTTTTTATTTCCTTGCTAGTTTATGTATTGACTTTTTGGTTCGGGCCATGCATCAGTAACTATTCCTCATTAAACTAACCGCTTTACCCAAACACGACAAGCAAAACTCTTTCATCCATTGTTTTCCAAAACAAAATATCCCATTTCCCTTCTAAGTGACTGTGGCATCTTAATCAACAAACCTTCTTCCCATTATCAATCCTCCTCGATTGGGAAAAAAAGAAAAAAAAACCAAAATAGCCCCTTATTATGGGGGCAAAATAAATGCTCTGAAATTAGAATTTCGACTCTGATTTAGTGCAACAGTTCTGTGTGCAGAGTCTAATGGCTTTTCGCAGCGAGAGCTCCCCCACTGAGAGCCATTTTCCTATCCCCAAAGATTATTTATATTGACGTAGATGGAACACATGGCTCGAACCGAACCAAACAAAATCCAAGCACACCAACAATAAAGCAAAGACCGAGAGAGAGCCATGCACCCAAGCACTGACCCTATTAAAATCATATAGGTAATTAATTAATTTGTTTCCACCCAACCTGTGCACTTGAGATGAGACTAGGTATGCGAACATCCATC
The DNA here is from genome assembly GCA_949752695.1 of Melanostoma scalare. Lineage (NCBI taxonomy): Eukaryota > Metazoa > Arthropoda > Insecta > Diptera > Syrphidae > Melanostoma > Melanostoma scalare. The sequence goes on from OX456985.1 coordinate 4,562,696, forward strand.
CATTGGCCTGAGGCACAGGTGTGTTGGCTATTGAATTATCATTAGGAGACACACAACTACCATCATCGGTGGACTTGAAAGGAGTAGATCGCTCCTTCGTTATCGGGAAATGTCTCGCTCCCATTTCAGCGGCATGGTGGCGGCGATGGCGGCGGAATCGACGACGGACGACGAATGGCGCTGCTCATGTACAAGAAATTTAATATCTTTTCTTCTTGGCTCCGAAGATAAACCCAATTTCGGTGGAAAAACCTTGAGCATTGACAAAGAAGAAGATAAAAAAACAAAACACCCCAGAGCCCGATCAAAGGCGGGGGACATAAAATTTGTCTTTGTTATCTTAATTGAAGTTCAGTCAGTGGAACAGCCACAGAGCTACAGCTCCACAGTCCACGCCGTCTCTAGGACAGCAACAACCTTTTCATTTTTGCCTGTCTTAGACAATTCAATTTGTTCCCAGTGCTTCCGGTTAGTGAAAAATGAAGTTTCACAATTTAACAAACTTTTTGGCTTCTCAAGAGGTCAGTTCTCAGATCTCACAAAGAGAATAGAGAATCAAACAAGTCTCAGCTGGTAATAACTCATTTTGTGGGTTTTGGGCTCGAAGCGACTTTACGCTCCACTGTACCTCACCGCGGACCTCTGACTTCTAGTGCAGGGTGGCTAATTTGTATTGCTTTTGCTTTCTATAAATGTGCCTGTGTGTTGGGGTTTTGGATTGGGAGAATTTCGTGGTACAGTAGCGTTGTCGTTGCTTTGTCGGTGCTTCTCTGCTCATTCGCTATCAGCTCATTAAGATATGATTACAATTGAGAGTGCGGGAAAGTGCAGTTTCATTGTCTTTTTCAATGAAACTACTTGGGGTTACACAACTACTTTTATTTTTTGTGTGTTTTCTTTCTTGGGAAAGCCTTTCAAATGAGGGCTTTTAGGCAGCTGTCATGATCACCGCAACGATAATGGTCTGCCACAATGTTGTTGGTTTTCTTTCGGGCATTAAGAGATTAATAATGTTGATTGGAGCTCATATTTAGGGTTGGCATATGCCTATGTCCACATCAATTAGACCTAGAGATGAAATGGTTGCTGGTCAGTGATTCGGACACATTTCTATTTCAACAACTTTTTATGAGAGGTTTTCATGTCCTCCCCTTGATAGTTTCGATTTTCACGCACATAGCGTAACGATGCAAATAACAAAGATATGTGATGTATAAGACTGTATAGGCGAGCGACTTTTTACTTAATTTTCATTCTGAAAGACACAGAGAGCCAGCACTAGAACTTTCAAGTTTGAAAAACAACCCAATTTCAAAAATGTGTGGATTTGGTGATGAATGTTTCAGAGTATCGAGTGCAAAAGTCATGCTTTTTATGTTTTGATAATGGCGAATTTAAAACCTACTTTCATGTTTGTAAGCGGAAACTCAATTCAGTCTCATTTTTGAGTTTAAACTAAACTTGGGCTTACTGAGTCTATTTTAAACGAATATTTCCGAGTATCGAATTCAAAACTCATACTGTTTATGATTTGTTAGTTTTGAATCAAAAACTCTGAAATTCACAGTTTCACTTTGAAGTTTAAACTAAACCTGGGTTTAAACTGAGTTAGATTTAAACGATGATATTTTATCAATCAAGCTTCAGTTCAATGTTAAAAATATTTTTCGTAGTCATTTTTCAAATGCAACCAAATACGTCAAAACCAAAAAAACAAGCGCAACTCACATTCATAATATTAGTTGTTTTCAGGTGGGTGAAATAACGTTTCGTGCACACTGTGCAACCAAATGAGGTAAGCTTTACATCCAATCTGATGTTCAGGTTAAATTGGACTTCAGTTTAAGCTTCCATTGTGAAGCTGGGAATGATTACACGGTTTTCCCAAACCAATGCGATTTTGAAGTTTCATTGATGGCAACATTTCTGTTACCCACGACAGCTTCAAAAGTATGAGAACGCTGTATCAGGCTCGTCACGTCAGTGTGGACATTGAAAACTCCATAATGTCGCTATTTTTACCTAATTTGGCGACAATATTATTTGTCGTTACCGCCACCACAAAATCGCTTTGGTTATGGAGAGCCTTTGATTTGAGTAAAAAACAGAAAACAGAAAGTTCACTGTTTTTCTAGTGATGTTTAGCGGATTGATGTTGGTAGGTAGGTGTAGACAGCTATTTGACTTAAGAGCTCTACCACAAGCCACAAACTAATCGAACGCTTTTGATCCCGTGTTTAGGAAAACTAAAACCTTACCACTGGCACTGGTGGGTGGATAATGAAAGCATGTGCTCAGTAATCTAAATTAAACACATAGAAAGTCTTGTTTGAAAACGTATTGAGCTCTAGTTTATTGACAATTCTTCTCTTATACAGAAAATTTGCTGACACATTTCCTACAATAATTCCCATACATCACTTGATGTCCGAAACCCTTTTAATTGAGCCCGATACTCAAACATGATTGATGCACTTGAAAGAAGATTCCAAATTCCAGAGCATCTCTTACGGATGATAAAAGATTATCTCGAAGAACGAGAACTCATCTACCAAAAACCAAACCACTGAAGGAATGATGCGAAAAGATATCACAGCTGGAGCAACACAGGGATTCATCATTGAACCAGACCTCTGGAACATCTTCTACGATGACATTCTTTGTACGGAAATGCCCGAAGACTGCTTTCTAGTTGGATACTCTGACGACGTTGCTGCGGTGATAACTGCATGGGCACCGAAAGCGCACAGAGAAAGTTGAACCAAGTGATGTGAAGGACAAATTCCTGGATGGAGGAATATGGCTACTGAGAAAACTGTAGTAGTAATTCTAGCAAAAAAACGAATTCGCACGGTTATCGACTCCCACATCGAAACCGAACTTATAAAAAGCAAAAACGAGGGAAAATATTTGGGAATAAAAATCGACACGAATCTATGTGCTTTTGGGACCAGATACGAACGGCTGCTGAAAGCGCGTCCAAGGTTACAAGCCACCTATCTAGGTTGATGACAAATGTAGGTTGACCATTTGCAAGCAAACGGAGACTTCTTCTGGCAACAACACATTCAATTCTGCTGTACGGAAGCGAGGTTCGGGCTGGAGCACTAAAACAGGAAAAGTACCGGAAACAACTAGCATCGGTACAGAGGCGCGGTGCCTTGCGAAAAGCGCGTACCGCACAGTATTATGATAAGTTTCGTGACCTTTTTATCTTAAGGGATAATTAATTATTCTTTATGTGGGCTATGGGTCGTACCGCACAGTGTCTGAGCCAGTAGTTCTTGTATTTGCAGTTGTCGTACTCATAGACCTCTTCGCAACACAAAGGAGATTCATATGTACATGAAAAGAAAGCAGAAATCGGCGTGGAAGCGGCAAACGCGGAAGCGAAAGCGATCACAAACAGAAGTGGCAGGAACGCTGGGAGTCGAAAAGCAGAGGACGCTGAACTGCTAGGCTGATCGGAGACATAAAAGAATGGAGTAACCGGAAACACTTTGAAGTGAACTACTACGTCACACAGCTCCTCACCAGACACGAGAATTTCAACGATTTCCTGCACAAGATTGGAAAAAGAAGAATACGGAGATTCGCTGGCAGATGACACTTATCATGCAGTGTCCGAGTGTATAGTAGATGGAAATCTCTTCGTCAGGAAATAAATAGAGCTATCAGAGAGCTCAGCCCAAATAATATCATCCAGGAGATGCTGAGAGACGAGCAGAGTTGGAGGCGAATTAGCTTGTATCTGACGCAGATCCTGAAAACAAAGAAACAAGAAGAGGTAGTTGAGGAACTAGAACCTGCCACCTAGACACGGATCTTTCTTCGGAGAAATGCGCAAATCGTCCCGAGGGGAAGATCAGCGTGAAACTTTTGGAGTTTTAGCCGGTATGCCAAGCTTAGTACACCTTTGAGGGTCCGGCACACGCATTTCTCCAAAAGTAAAAAAAAATACGCACGATATAACGTGAACATGACCCCAATAACAATCACGAGACATTTTGGCTACACGAGTCACACAACAAAACAGCTCAAATGCACTGTCAGCAAAGAATATGTACGAACTCGTACAGTTCGTGACCATGAGCTATTCAGCAACAAATTAACTTTGGTAACTCTTTCAAACTTTGCTGTGCCCTTCAAAACCATCGTTGTATAATCACTCACCGATCTGTAGGCGATCACTCCGAGCGTGTTTCTGAAGCTTTAAGCTGGTTTCAAGCTCTGAGCGATGTACGAAACAGTAAATTGGCTATAAAAGTCATTGACAACAGCAAAACTTAACACTGTTATTCCTTTGGTATTTCATCGCTAACTGCCTTAGCTCAGCTGTAACCTACTGCAATGAGGGAATAACAAATATGTGGCCCTTCTTTTCGTGGCCAAAATGAACGATGAACCACAATTGACAGTGACGTTGTCAAAATTCATCAGAATTGTGGTCAATCGCTCGCTGTCCAGTTGATACGTTTTTAGCCGTTCATTCACTCAGTCGCTCTACTGCTCAGTAGTTATTCATCAGCTTAGTTGCTCAGCCTCTTAAACAATCACCTGCTCAGCCACTCAATCGCTTATCATCACTCAGACCGCAATCAGAGCCCGTGACGCACAGTGAAATTTTTGCAATTAATTCCTCAATATCACTCATCACCTAGGTCTTCTCTGCTATCACTCAACTCTGCTCTGTCCCTCTCTACTCCGCTTGTATCCTCAGCTCTACCATAAAATATTTTCAGAGAAAAAGTTTAAAGTCTTTCAAGGGAAAACTTCGGAGGGTCTATTTATTCTACTTGAAGAATCTCAAACAAACACTAGATTACAGGAATAGTTTGCTCTGCTCCCAAATGACTTACAAAGCAAACATGAAAACCTATCACCAGACAGTGTGCGGTTAGCCGCAAAGTATACTTCTCATCTGTCTGATGTATCTTTACCGAATGTCCATACTTACCCGATTCTATTTTAAAACCCAAACTTGTTGAGTTACATCTTCTATCGCCCATTTATTTCACCATCCATTCATCCATATGGTAACGGATTCATTCCCAAAAGTCCTCGAGCACTCTGAGCATAAAGCAAATATTACAGCCGCCCTCGAATGCGCCGCTCGATAACCTGGAATGTTATATTTTCAATCACAAACCACCATCTGCTGGGCAAATTGAATTTAAATATTTACCAGGCATGGAATTTGCCTCTTACCCCCAGTCTCAGACTCTTAATATCCTTCATATATAGTAAACGTATACACACAACCTATAGTGGCTGGGTGGATTCTTTTCATAGTCCTTCGTCGATTACACACCAGCCAAGCTGGAGCTTCCCAGCCACATGCAATGAGATTTTTCGAATTTTTATTTCAAGTCAATTTTTGATTTCGGTCCCATGTTGACAAACAGGATTCGCTCAGGATTCACAGGAATCCTTGGCATTACATTGAGTAATGTGAAGTAAGAAATGAGAAGACGAAAAAAAAAACAAAACTTGCTCCTTCTTTATATTTTCATGAGACTTCAATGCCATTTGTTGATTCCTGTGGGTTCAGGAGAGAATCTCTCTCGCCCTCGCTCTCTTGCTCGGTCTGATAAGCCGATTATGCCTCGTCATTGTTCCTTTGTGTGTTTATATGTGACGATGGGAATGTAGTCCCTTCGTCATTTCTTCATCGACATAACATTATGATGCTGTTCGACTTACCTCCATCGGAATGGATTGTACTTGTGCCGCACATCCTTTTAAGAATGAATTTTGATTTTCTAACTTACTATGTTCTTGACTGTGAGGACGACTGACGACAAGGATCTGATATCTACGACGACAGTGACGTTAGCGGGCGACGAATGGTACGAGGAAGCTGTGATTAGTTGGGGGAATTTGGGGTTTCTTGCATTGAATTTGGCTGTCACATTCAATTTGCAAATAGACATGAGGTCCTTGAGACAACTTTCTTCGAGGCTTTTATTCGCATAGAGAAAAAAACTCAAAAATCTTATTAAAATCCATTGTCGTTGTGCACTGAAAAAGAACTTGTTAGACGAGAACACGTTGACAGTATAAAACACAGATTGTTTCCACAAACCGCACAAACAACAAAGAAGATAAAAGCTATAACTGGCTTGAGCATTTACTAAACCAGGAACTTTCAAGAATGCAATGACACTAACAAAATGCCAGCTTAAGCATAAGTTTTATTTGCTTTTACTTGCTAAAATTCCGTCTCATTTTTTAATGATCGTGTAGTTTTAAAATTTTAAAATGTAGAAGGTCTAACTGGACACTGTTCAATGGTGATTGCAGAAATGCAGTTAAAATCTTAAGTTCTAACATGGCTTAGAGTGGAAGATGAAGCTAGCAGTTCTTGATCTAAATGATATTACTTTCGTGGAAGTTCCGAACAGTTAATAGTTTTTAGACACTAAATGAGACCAAATTGTGGAAGGTCCTCAAAAGATCAAGTCAAATAGGTTGGAATGTCGTATAGAAAACCAAAAGGTTCCAATATATTGAGCAAAAGTAATAAGTGCATTGTACTTTTGCCACACATCGTCTTTACGAGATCTAACGTCTATACTCCCATGCGGATGACATCGTTGTGCTTTGAATTGGACCTTACCACGCAGCTGCTTTAAGGTCTGCTTTAGAGCACTGGCTTCCTTAAATGTGATTGACTGCTGTGCACAATGGGCAAACGTTTCTAGAAAACAAACTTCTTCAAACCAAACATACAGATGGTCGGAGAAAACGCAAAAAACGCTGCCATGATAGGAGTCTAGGTTCCCAGCTGTGCCGGGTATCTGTAATCTGATACGAGAAAATGCAGGATATTCTCACAGGAAGTGCTCAGTGTTGTCATCGTCTTCTCCATAGTGTGGTTCAAGCCCAAAAGGTTTAAATGCTTGGCAAAAGAGAAGTGCTCGTGGCCAACAAACTTTCTGCAAAGTTTTTTGCTACGGGTTGCCAAGTGCTGGTCCAGGTCCGGAGAAAGCTGTCTGAGATACTTGCCTCGCAAGTTCATCGACGATCTCGTTTTCAGTTATGGCTAGAACCCAAACGAGACTCAAAGAATTCAGCCTTCCGACCAGATTCAGAGAGCTCTGGCATTCCTGGATTCCTTTCGAAGTATAGTAAGATGGTTGAGTATAGCCTTTAGCAGAGCAGTCAGCCATCAGTGCATTTGAACTTAAACAAGTCAATGGATATGGCACTTCTCGAGATGCTAGATTGAGATTGAAAAGTGTCTTTGAATCAATCAATGCTAGGAAGTGTGCTTCGCAGAAAGGAGAAGACGTTCCTAAGCATCTAAACAAATAACATTTTTTGATACAGTCGCCGAACTGTCCGATATGAAAGTGGAAATAAATGCTGATTTCCAGAAACTCTTAGTCACCAAAGACAAAAGCCGTGTTTTATTGGGAATCTATACTCACGTTTGCAAAACATTGCAAAACATCGCACATGGGAAAACAACAAAGATTAGTGAACAAAAATAAGTCAGTGTTCAGAAGTGAACAACAGATGGATGGCTGGTAAATGGAGTTTATGGAATAATGTTGCATTAGTGAGTACAGCGTTTTATTGAGCGTAATAGTGAAGATGACTATAAAAATTCCCAAAAAAAAACACAAAATAGAATCGTGGAAAATCTTCCCTCTTTTTCTTCCTTCACGTGGTAACGATCATCGTGATCGCGAAGTTATCACAACATTCCTACTTATCATATGTACTTTACCCCAATATAATTGCCCGTTTAGATCGTACCACCGCGTTGACCTCAGAAAGCATCAGCAGCATGCCGAAGTCCCTGCAGGCCATATGCAGGAGTCGTAGAATTTTTCTGTACCAGTCTGTCTTTGTTTCTTCGCGATCGTGTCAATGTTGTATGAGCTCGCATTTTTGACGGGGTCCTCTCAGATCTCTCTTTTGAACATGACAATGCATCACGGCCGCCCTAATGGGTTTGGTACTTCTAATACAATGAAGCTATGTCACTCCTATCATCAAATGAAGCATCTTCACTTCCGCACAAAACCAAAGGGAAATCCTTTAACGATGATTAACAAACAGCAAGTTCGAAATTGATCTATTTGTTGAAACGAAAGATCTCTGAAAGTTTTTGGAAGTTGAAATTCATTGAGCACTATTTGAATTCCAGCCCCTATTGATCATCGTATCGCAGGAAATGAGATCGCTGACGAAGCTGCCACTATTCTATATCTCAAAGCCATTATGTACTTTTGTGTATCTAGTTCCTAATTGACCTCTTCCCGGCCATCGCTCGCAAGGTCAAGCAAGTAGGTTTCTTTTTCTTTTTCTTCCCCGGCCGGCGTTACGAGCTTTCTAATCGTAATAATCGTAGGGATCACACCTCCTTCACTTATCTGCACAAGTGATCCGCTCGTGAGTACGACGAAGACTAAATAAATACGCAGACACACACATAAGGTCTAAAATCTAAATAGAAACAAAAACTTATAAAAACTTGGGTGTGGTTTTACTTCATCGAAGGTTCCAATTATGGATGTGTCGCAATATGTACACGTATTTAGTTTTATTCGTAAGTGTACCACATCCTTTCGTAGGAACATCTCTTTACATATTTGACTCCATAAGTACTTAGACCAAGAACGGTATTTTCATCGACGCAAAATCCGAAAATGTGGTGAAATCTTTTCTACAACATTTAAAAATAGAAAGAGTTTTGAAATCCTTGGACAGCTTAAGCTTATCCTGCTTTTGGAAAACCAATCAGAAATTAAACGAAAACAAATCAGAATAAAGTTACAAAATAGAGCAATTCCTAGTATTCAGTAAACCACATTTTTCTTTCAGTGTATCTACTCGTAACAAACAAACAAAAAAGCTTCCTCCGCTTCAATGATATCACCTATGTAACTCAATATCCCTCCAATGAAAACCAGAGGATTCACTTGCAAAGTGTTCCTTAAACAAAGCAATCTCAACGAGTAAACGACGACGGACCGCTTCCAATTTATTTGAACGAAAGCCAATTCTCGGAATATCCTTGCAAAATATCATCTTACTAGATGCACGTCTTATCTAAGTCGCTCTAGGATGAGGCCGACAACTACTACAACGTCAACATTCAACATTTCTGTCGGAGGATCTTCAAAGTAAAATTGCCCAGTGACCATGTAATTCGATTAAAATTGGATCAACGCATCATCTGTACCTACTCGGCGGCGTATAGCGCGGGCGGCACACAGAACACAGAACACAGAACACAGCACACAGAATGCAAAAGATATCACAAAATCGCGCATTAATTCCACTTGACAGTTTCTAGCGAACTGTCTACTAACCGATGTTTGGACAATTTGTCCAATGCCACCCTTGAAGGGGATCCTACGAAACAAATCCGAGCAGAGAAGGGAACAAAAAATAAAACAAAGTTAAGAAGAAAAAGCAAAAAAAAAATTAAACAAAAACCCTCGTCAAACAAGCAAAACAAAACAAATAAACTGGCGCGCAATTATTTTCAAATGAATAATGACCAAACATAGAATGGAGCGTCTTCCATAAATTCAGATCATCCAATTAGCAGAGAACTTGATAAATAGCCTCGCAAAACTCCCCCACCAAAGTGGGGTTCCGTATTCCGTTCCTGTGTGCCCAAGTTTATTCCCCTTTTTTTTCTGTAGTGTGTTTTTTTTTTGTTGGCTGCCTGGCAGAACTTTTCACTCTCGCTCGAGTCGATCCTTCGTTTTGTACGAGCTCGTTGTACAAAAAGCATATTTGAAAATTATGACATATTGTATCCTGAGATGGAAGGGGGTGGCGGAAAACAACCATTTTGCAACCACCCCTCTTCAGTCAGGATGACAGTAAATAACCAAAGTTGGAATCATTTGAACAGTCAGTCGTTGGGCTGGTAGTGTGCTCTCTGCTTCTCGCAAACGAACTCTCATTATGTTCGCAGTTAATAATAATTTAAACTTTTCCATTGGCTGGTGCGGTGGTAAAGCTAATGGAGGATGGTGGATGGAAGAATATTTCTTTTACTGTTCTTTTGAATGATGAAACATTGGGGGTTGGGGGGATGATCATTGTTTCCTGGATGGGGTTGTTTGCGGAAAGTTTTTTTCCGCTTGAATTAAATTTTCCCGGCCATAGAGAGACTCGCTCTACGCACAGACAGCCGCAGTCGGTTGAAATATGAGATTTTGTTGGGTGAGATGAGATGTTTTTTGTATGGAAAAGATGACATTTGTCAAGAAATGTTGGTCTTTTGTTCTTTTTGAGTAAATTAGTCGATAGATGATTATGGTAATGGCGATGTTTATCATGTCATATGTCACAGAAGTACTCAACAAAAGAATAAACAGGTTTGATGATATTGAGCACAAAGTTGGTAAGAATACCTACAGTGTGTTTGTTAGAGAAGAGTTTTGTTGTTTTGGAAACCAGGAGAATTGAGCAGTTGTTCAAAAAAGTAATTTGTTTGATTTTCGTTAAATTACAAAGGAAATGGCTGTTGGCGCGGTCGTTTCGATTGAAAAATAGTATGTATAGTGATAGTGTCTGTCTTAGATCAAAATGATGACGAAAGTTGTAACGATTTTTGTAAATAAAACGTCTTGGGTCTTGGGTAACTCCCTTCTAACCTTAGTACCTAGAATAAACTTGATTTTTCCAAAAAGTAGACGATGTTATTGATTGGATGGTGTGAATATGTTTTTATCTAACGCTGAACGCAGCAAGACTTACGCCAATTATGGAGGAAAAGTCTGCATCCCCAATGCAGTCTTAAACCACATTGATAAGGGCCTATCAAAATTTTGACGTGGGGTTCAGTCGTTCACATAGATATTATAGCAGATAAGATCTTATAAGCGACTTTAAGGAGGTCTCCCTTTTTTAGGATCGGGCTTGCGACACTGAGGATCCATTCATCGGGCTGCTTTCTTCCGACCATATCATGCAGATCAGCTAGTGCATGCTCCTTTAAAACTGGTCTCCAGCTGCCTTGAAAATTTTGGCGTCAGGCCCATCTGCAACTACAGTCTTACCTTGGTTTCAGTTTGCATTTGGCAATCTTAACTTCTTCTACGTTGGGAGGACATCATTCTTGATCATCGTCCAAGTTGAGTGAGGCCCTCTGCCTGACAGCGGAATTTGTATCTTCTTCCCCGTTAAGCAGAGTTCGGGCTTTACCACCTTGGCAAGATCTTTTTACCTTGGCACTGGCAATTTCCTGCGATTGTAGCTTTCCGATGTCATATCTCTTCACTGCGTTGATTCGCACGAGTCGCGAACAGGATATTCTCCATTCGTACCTTGGCTACAACAAAGTAGTGGTCCGAGTCAAAGTTGGCCCGTCGGAAATTTGGTTGACGGTAGACTGATCTGGCGATCGCCATGTGTACCTTTATGAATTTTGTCTATGAAAAAATAAACATAAAAATGTTGATTTTGAGAAATCATGAGTTGTTCAGATTCGATTGTCTTTATGTTGAAGCTGAGGATGCTTTCTCGTAAAATACAATCGCTTCTTCATCATTGATTTATATGATTCCTTCGTCCACGTACTTGATGTTAGATTTCGTCTTCAATTGTGTTCCATCGGATGTTTGTTTTGTGGCAGTTTGCTGCTGATCAAGTGCTTCGACGTGTCATGGGTCTCCTGAAGCAGGCTTATTCGGATATTGAACAATTCATGCCCCGCATTTGGCGTTTTGTACTCCCAAAGACGACTAACATGATCCTCAACTCTTTGGGCTGCAATTTGCTCAAGACATCGAAGTTGCATGGGTGAGAGGATCATCACAACTGGTTGTGTTGTTGGTATATTGCCTTTCATCGGATACTTTTAGCATGGGTTTCGTTGTTATGTGCTGCGCAGGTGGTCTGATGCTTTATTTTGGTAGATTGGCAATCGTATGTATGATAGCATGGGATATTACTGTGGTTTTGTGCATTTTGGTATTTTGATGCTGACACAGGATAGTCAGGGAATTATAAAGGTTGCAATGGATACAAAACATAAATGCTCCAGTTACAGCTACGGACGTACATAAATGCACATAAGCAACTCGGAAGCGATTGCACTAATAGTGTTCTCACCGCTCGAAACATTGAAACTGTCAAGGGAACAGTTAAAGGAAACAAACAAAGGTAAGGCCACTAGATTAACTATTCGAAGTAAAAAACTCTCCCCATACTCACCTTTTGTCAAAGCTTGGAAGAATCAGCTCCAAGAAGACTTTTCCTCCAAGTTCTTTTTTTTTCTATAAATTCATCAAGATCAGTTATTTCAAGAAATGATTTGTTTTTATCAGGCTACTTGAAGCTGATTTTTTGACAATGTGTTCAATGTAATGAAAGTCCATCGATGTTTATGATTTGGAATAATCAAAACTCATACTTTCACGTCTTTCTGCTTTTCTGTTCTGATTTCATTATATGAAAAGAACTCCTTGTTTTGTAACTACCATTTACACACGTGTGAAATGAGATTCAGCTCGAAATGACTACTTGCACAATCTCTCACCTCGACGCCAAGAAACATAAACTTCCTCCCCCTCTCCTATGCCAACCTTTATTTGCATCACCCTTTTCCCACAGCCATAAAAATTCCTACTAAAAAAACAGAAGGATGTTTTCAAAAATGCCAATAAAACAGCCCCTGTGGGACATGAATTCCACAAAATAAAACATAAATTCATTGTTATCAAAGCAATTTCTTAAATTAAACATAACCATTCATCACTCACTATAATGTGCACAAAATTTGCTACGAGCACATTTCCCCGTGCCGTCCATTTCAATTAAATTTATTTTGCTTGCTAAAAAATAGAAACAAACGGAAAAGAAAAGGTCTTTCTGTCTTCAATTAAGATAAGACTGTGAAATTCTCATCAAGCCATAAATTTAACAGGCTACTGCCGCAAACAATTCTCTAAAGTGTCCTTATTCTAGCTCTCCTCCATTTAGATAAAAAAAAAAAAAATAGCAAAAATCTGCCATTTTTGCATAAAAGGTCTACCTTGTCCAATCTGAAGATGTATCGCAGTCAAATATTCAGATGTTATTCCCTTCAGTCCAATCCATACGTAATAAACAAAACATATTTCGCATAATCCATTCAGGGTCTGCAATATACACAAAGAGGCCTTATTATTGTAAACACAATTTATATCCCTAAGCCCCAATCGAACTGCATCGTAATAATCCTGCTAAAGTGATCCCTATGCTAGCCCTTAATATGCTAATCAAAAGACCTTTTTTTGGCATGGAGAGTATAAGCCAATGCGTTTTTTGGACAATTTAAACGTAAATTCCTTTAAGGACATGCCATAAGCACAACGCATACGCCATCGGCATCGCCATACGCATATGTACACGAGCAGCATAATTTGAGTTTGGATCCCTGTCCCTGATTGGGACTAGACGGGGGGAGCATTCATCCGTGTAGCAAAGGACTTTGTCTCAATATGACCGACTTAATAACGGATCAATGTAAATGCAAATTTTTTATGTGGCGCTTGGCATTTTTTCCTGCTGTTGGTTTTTTTCTCACTACTGATGCTGGTGGTTGCCTTTTTGGGGGGGATATTGCCATGTTGTTACCCTCGTGCATTTGAAAAATCAGGACTCTGTAGAGTGTAGGGAGGAATGTGTGTGTCTTTGTTTTTACGGCCCATAAACACAAAATGAATTTATTTTGCAAAATTTTGTTGCCTGCTCTCGGTGACGGTTGCCGCATGGAACGCGTATGCCAAGCACAAATATCCAAAGAGGGGATGATATTGCCAAGTCATGCGATTGGAGATGGATTGAAATATACTCAACTCATCCACCGTTGAACATTAGAATATACATACAGTTTGTCTCTTTAATAATAATTTTTACGATTTTTAGGACGACTACAATGTTTGTAGGTACCGAAGAGCGTATACAGCGTCTATACATCAGCGTACCTCCATATATCCTTGCGGGAAACTCATTCGGGGGCGGTTTATGGGATTTGTGGAGACACGAGCTCCATAAAACTCAAACCCTTAGCATTGTTTTCGTACTTTTGGATAATGCATGGAATTGAGTAAATCCAGATTTTCAAATGAAATGCCAGAATGGGGGGTAGCTTTAGCTTGACACAAATTGTTGTCAGCCATTTGTAATAATTTGGTTGGGTGAGGGAGTGCGGTTGGCCCTACGGCAGCACACTTCTTCTCATCAGGAAGAAGCATATTGTTGTGTGCTGGCGTTGGCGTTGGCATTGGCGCTGGATGATGGGGTCGAGGAGACTTAAGCTCCCTCTGTTTGATGATGTTTACTTTCGCATGCTTTTAGATGATTGGGATTTTGTTCATATTGAATGCAAAATACCGGAGAATAAATGCTCGTAAAATGCCTCGAGGCTGGTGAATATAATTGCAAATAATATTTTCCATTATTCTGGTATTTCGAAATGGTTTTTGTGAGTTTGACTTGACAATCGATTAGATTGATTGAAAGACAAAACATCATTATTTCTTAACAAACAACTGTGTATACTGTGCAACAAAAGCAATGAGATACCAGGGGCGATGCGTTAATTCTCCGGAATTGGACTTTGTTTTCCTTTTTATACAAATAGGAAATAGCCCGCATTGCAGGAATCAATCTTCTTGTTTGCTGACTTTAATGAGAGTATTGCTTATCGTGGGTATACTGGACTACTCCATCTCTATCCATCAGCTGCGTCTGTGTCGTTGGCGACATCCTTTGTTTAATTATTCTCTGTATGAGTGTCTATTTTGTACTTCAAAGCTGTCCTCTTAGATTTACTACAAGCTCTACTACATCAAAGTTCTGCGATGTTTAGGCAGGAGTGTTCGTTATCATGTTAGAAACAATGAGTCCTCAGCAGCAAAATTATTTTTAAGTTCGGTCATAAGATAGACCGATGCTTACTCACGGAGAAGTAACTATGGTGGACCGCTCTAGATAAAGCGACTTACTGTGATAGTATAAGCAAAGTACCGCAATCAGCCTGTACGAGTATAAGCGGATCAACAACCTCAGCCACAATAAACATACTTCTTAATCTTACACCACCAGAAATATTCTGTGAACAGATCACCGCCAGCGCCAGCCAGCGCAGCGCAGCCATTCGTATCAGAGCTATCTTTCAATGGAACAATGAACCATTGGTGACTGACCTTGTTTGGATCGATTGCAAGTCACTTCGTTTACACCATCCCCCAACTGGTCTTTCAACACAAGTTCGAAGTCGATGGAATTGATGAAGAAGAATTTTTAAGAGATGATTTTCATTCATTTCTATTGAGATGGTTCAAAGACCGAATAAAGGGTTGAGTGCAGACTAAACGTAAGTCTTTTATTCCAATTTCCAAACCACTGCGGGGTTTTCCAAACGCAAGCCGTGGCGTTCAAAGAGGTTCTATCGTAACTAAAAGAAAACGTGATATATTCAGTCCAAATCTTCTCAGACAGCCCTCAAATCACTCAGCGCTGTTTATACGAACCCAGTAACCGCCCTATCGACCTCCTTACCTCCTGTCGATTTTCTCTCTAGGAGTAAGCTGAGCATTCGGCTTTTTTGAGTGCCGGAGCACAGAGTGATCTCAACCAGCAGCTGGCTGAGCATTGATGAGTCGCTACATGCAAACTCATACCAAAGAAAGATGCCATGGATAAAACGAACAGCAGTTGGAGAAACACCACTGGACCTAGTGCATTTTTCACAACCATGCCTTGTTACTGAATAGAAGGGACCTACTATTTGCGGGTTTCGAGCGGCTAATCGAGAACGCTCCTTTTATGGAAATGAATTTAATGAATTTAATTTAAAAATTAATTTTTTAAATTCTAATCGATCGTTACATGTCTTGATTCCGTGTTTTAGTTGTATGACATCCGAACGACAGTTTTTTGTAAGTTCCGCACGTATTTGGAACTCTCTGCCGCGAGAAATAAGAGGTCTGAGTTGCGCGAGAAAAAAAGGGAAGGAATTGAAAAAGTACTTTGGTAATTTATAATTAATTTTTATTTAATTAATTAAAATTAATAGCTTTTTTTGTGGATTCTACTTTCAAATATAAAACAACCATCATTGTATCTTATATTATAACGTAGCTGTTTTACATTTTAAAGCTTTATTATAAACTAGCTGAGCCGCCCGGCGTTGCTCGGTTCTGTAGTTGAGAGGTTCCCGTTCTTAATTATTTTAAATTTTTGTTGTCAAAAATGATTAAAAAAAAAAACTATTGTTTGAATTTAATTTTTGGTTCTTTACAGTTAACAATATAGGAATTATTACTTAGATACCGACTGCAGCGCCATTTGCCTGGCTGATTTGTGAATCTAAACCATCCAGGGCGCCACTCAAACGCATACAGAAAAATTCATTTAAATCGGCCAAGCCGTTTAGGAGGAGTTCAATTACATACACACGTACAGCAGAATTATATATATAAAGAAGATAAGATTTTTTGTCTTAAAATGTTAGCTTATCATAAATGAATAAATACTGAAATACTGAAATACTGAAACTTACTATTAGAGGACTTGCTAATTCCTCGCGAAAGGTAATGCCCGTGGAAAAACATTTTTGCGTCTGTTGATGGGACTCGAACGACGAACCTCTGGGCGAACAGGCAGACATGCTAACCATCGCGCCACAGGTACCACATATGATATATGACGTAATTATGACCAACATTATATCTAAAATGCGCAAGCACTATAGTTATTCATAAACTGATTGTACTTTGGTTTCGTAATTGGTGGAAATTGTCTTATAGACAGACACGCAACAAGAGTTGATACCCCATCGAGCAACTTCTGCAGAAGCTGCTTAGACGCGGAGGGCGAAGAGACAATCCCACACCTCCTCTGAATGAATCAATGGTTCGGGGTTTTGTGTTGCACTTCGACCTTGTAGATCCATTATGCCACCATCTTCCTAAGTGATATTCCTCAATCAGATTAGTCTCTTTAATGAAACTGTGGGTCAGGGTTACGTTTTGGGATTTTGGTTCCCTTTCTTCTTTTCTTTGGTGTTTGAGAACTTCGCAGTATCCTAGGAAGTGATCCGGAGATTCTATCTGTTCGTTACAGTATCTGTATTAGTCATCGCTCTCTACGCCTGGAATTTTGAGGTGCTTCCTTATAGTCTGCAATATTCAGCTGGGAACCCTGCTAGCATTCTTATATTGTTCCTCCTTAGGTTCATATCGTCTTTGGATCGTTTTGTGTTGAACTTGCTTGGAAGCTTGGCTAGACGCATTTTCGAAAGTTCATTTCAGAGTTTATTTCGGTTGTCTTCCACCGTTTGTTTGACTTGCTCCTGTTGATTTTGCTCTCCTTTGCTCCACAAAAAGGTTCCGGTCCTATGAGAGATGATCCGGCTCCTGTTTAATTGAGGTACTCCCTCATATGATTTTCATATGGTATCATAACGAACCTAAAACTGGATTGAGTTTGTCAGTTGGTTTCCTGTCAGCCCTTTAAACCTAAGCTTTTGTTGAAGACTGCAACATCGGTATTCAATTGCATTCAGCAAAACTTTGATCTATGGAAATAGAGACTTTTGGATTTGGAGAAAGTAATTCCAGAAGAATATCCTAGGACTAGTGATTTCTTAAGAACTCTAAAAAAAAACACATACCTAACTTTCTGAAAAATTTATAAAACTTTCATTTGATCGTACGTACTGTACGATTACTTCATGCAAATTTTGTCTGCGTCTGCGCCTAAAACGGTATATCTGCTTAGTACGATTTTTTCTTTTTCTGTCGAACATTTTGAATGGCATCTCAAATACAAATAAATGCTTCAATGTTGGCTTTTAATACTTCAATCGAAGAGGGGTTGTCGTTGTGGGCATGAGTCTTAACATATCCCTACAAAATTAATCTATAGGCGTTAAGTCGCATGATCTAGGTAGCCGTCCACAAACGTGAAATAAACTAAATAAAAAAATGTTATAGACATGGAAGGATCAAGAGATATATTGACCTCAACTCCAAAAATTGGTGAAATAAATTGTTTACCGAACTCGCCTCTCTCTTGGTTGATTGCTACACGTGTTGTGTCTTGTGTAGCATTTCGCATCGTCTTGTTAAAACCAAAAATCGTGCAAGTCAAACTTTTCCATTTTGCACAGCAAAGGTTTATTTTCATAGCAAGGTAGTGCTAGCCATTCGCAATAACGCTACGATTTACATTCTTGAAGATACGGCCCAATAATTCCTCTAGCCCGAAATTGATACCAAACAGTGACTTTTTCTGAATGCGTTGGTAGCTCTTGCAATTATGTTTTCCTCAAAATACGGCTTAACTTCATATACATCCATTTTGCTTGTTCACGTATAAAATTCAACTTCGTCACCAACACAGTTTTCTAAACAAATTGTATCTTCCGCCAAGTTTTCCATAGTCTCGTTCGTCCTCAACTCTTGCACCAGCTGTATCTTGAAAGGCAACACGCCTAAATCCTTCCACAAATTTTTCCAAGTAGTGACGTGGTGGAACAACAGAAGCCCAATTTCTGCGAACGGCCGGCGCCGAATCAATAACTTATGGTCATAAGTAATATTGGCCGATATCTACAGCTGCGATATTTTCCTCGGTTCACACAATAACCAAGCGTTTCCTGGGGTCTTATGCCCAACAATGTGAATTTGGTGCAAAATTTAGTCGCAATAGCCCGAATAGCACCTCAGTTGTTCGATTAAACAGACTATAAAATGGAAGAAGCTTTCGTTGAACTTTCTTAAAAAAGCACCAGTTTTGGTAGTATAATTCATTCATTTGCAAGTGTTGTCCGATTGTAAGACGATTCAGAGTAAAATTATGAACAAAACTGAAGATGTTTGACAATAATGACACAAAACACAGTGTTACCGAAAAGAAAATAGCCAAAAAATCACCCATCAAGGATTGACATCGAAACTTTTCTAGTCGAAAGCTCATTCTAGGAACCAATGTTAAAATAGACGCTCGTTCTTTTTCATTTTTCTTTTTCTTTGAGAAATATTTTAATTTTCCTCACAGAAGAGTTCAACAAGGACACAATTTACTAAATTCAACTGTTGAAGAATGCAAATGTTATTTAAATCAAATGTCCGTGCTGAGTAGGCAGACTTGAATACTCATCCCAGGTTATGAACAGTAGCCGCGAGCACCATTCCACAGAAATGGGAAAAAACTAAATAAAAATAATTGATGATTATTAGAAATAATATCCCGATTCGAATCAGTTTTGAAGTGAATCCTTTTGCCATTGGGCTGACCATCTTTAGAAAATATTCTCATACCTGTCAGTGCGAGATAACAATAGGCGAACAGAATCAGTAGCTCTGACCACCTGCAGTGGTGGTGGTGGTAGCTACCTGTTGTCAAATATACAAACACCACCTCTCATTTGCACCACAAGACACTTCAAGGGATATATTTATCGTCACGATTCAACTTAAATCAAAGATAAAACCCTTTAGCCCATTGATAAATTGCATCCACCGACACCGACGGCACCGTCGCGTCGCGTCGACACCGTCCAAATCAAACGGATATCCAAAAAATTATTTGCTCTGAAAAATATAAAAAAAACACAGCAACGGGCAGGGCATCCTGCCGAACAGAAGCAGGCAGGCAGACAGACAGAAGTTCGATTATATCTTTTGATTTAAGTGTCAATTAGCAAAAGGAAACTGCCCTGTGTGGTCGACAGACAAAAGGAGAGGGTTCAGATCGAACGTTTTGATCGGAGCCTATCGATCGAACTTGGACGACTGCACCTGTCTTGCGAGACTTACCATTTTGCTTCTGTGGACAACAATGCACTCGAGCGATAAAGCTGATGAATATTCAAGGAGGGAAACCAATGCACCCACCACCGCTATTCAACCAATACAAAAGTTGTCTGAATTAATAGATGCGTGCTGCGTACACGATGTCTTTGTTGCCGTCGACTTTGTCCTCTCTCTCTTTCTCTCGCTGCTTCCTCTGGCAGCAATCCTTTCCGCCAGTCCAATTAACGAATTTGTTTGTGCCGCTCAATTAATTTTTGACTTTTCCTGGTGCGGCAACTCGTTTATTTTTTTCAGAAGTTGTTACGGTTGGTTGGTTTTCCAGTACATATACGCAATGCGTCAAGGACCTTTTTTTAACTCTTTGAATGAGGCACTAGAAATTGTGAACTCTAATGATTGTACCGTATAGAGGAACTGGAAAGGCTTACACGCACTGCCTATGTGCCTATGTACCTTCACGTCTATGAGGAAAATGTTCTCTCATATTTCATATAAATTAACAAGCCACGAAGGTGGGTCGGTGGAATTAATTAATTACTCGAGGAGTTTCATTTGCACCTGTGATCATTAATTATTAAGTGGCACTAGGACCGTTTATATCTGTCCCTTTGGTTTAGTGCTCATTCTGCTCGACTAACATACGGAAATCATTTGAGCGAGTAATGACGTAATGATTGTAGTTTTGTATGACAATCCGCATGGGACTTGTGCTGCCAGCAAGACAAAACGTAAGTAAAGCTGTCGTGTTCGTAATATAAATGAAAATGCGAGAGCTTCAAGTAGAAAGCGGTTTGACCAGAGCTTAGGTAGGTATTTTAAAGGTTTGAGAATAATTTGTCTTTGTAACCGAAGGATCTGGCCTCAACTAACGTTAGGCTGCAATTACCATAAATCAAATTTATCAAAGTCTCTGCAATGGTAAGCACAGGGAAGTCTTTAACAAGTGACTAAATTGTAGACCATAAGTGAAGCTTGATCGCCTTTAGGTTTTCAGAGTTTCACTAACCGTATTGCTGACTTCTTTCAAATTTACAGAAGCATAAGTTTCGTTGACAAGAATAGGGAAGCGTTCAACAGAAATTGTCGTATTGCTTGACAATTTGGAAATCTTTTGAAAGAATAGGGATTTTTGCACTTATAAGACAGCATCACTTTGGTTTATTTTAACTAAAGGGAGTTAAAACTTGAAGTTATACAACAATACATCGGGTAACCAATTCAATTTTTTCACATTCGGCTGTTTTGGTTTTGTAATGGGGGTTGATTTGTTTCTGAGTCGCAAAAACTATTTTGCTCTGCTTTAATTTAGTTTTTCGATCATTTTGCTCTTCGCGTGCGGATTCCCTTGTTTTCGGTACGCTTCACATTTACGTTGCAATGAATTTTGTAGACTTGAGTAATCTCGTTGCAGCTCTTCCCCTTTTTATAACATTAGATTCAATGCTTTTGGTATTAAATCCAAATTTTCTTTTCGATTTCAATTTCGATAAAATTGTGAAACCATTTTGATGAGATAAGCTCGTCGGATCTAAGTAGCAGCAATTGAATTTGGGATACCTTAGATGTTTTTACTAAAAGTCTACATTACAAACTGTTATTCATGTCGCATAAATGCAATTCACATTTTTGGTATTCATATTTAACTCAGTTTCATAATACTTTCGAGTGTGCTAAGTAGGCCTGGTAGGTTCTGGTGAAGTCTCTTCCGATAAGGATAGGTTCGACTCTGACGTCTGAAATTCGATGGGGATGATTCTGGGTCTCACAACTTGGTTTTCGGATGATGGAAAGCCAGAGTCTGAAGTCTTAAAGCTGCTACTCGAACGATAATGAATGACGGTGACTTACGACTTGGTAAGGGTAACTTGGGTGAAATGATGATGCATCTGGGTTTCAGATCTTCGGTCATTTGAATCAAACTACGATGACGTTACGCTTCGGTTTCTGTTTTTGGGCAGCTCTCACCTAGAATGGTGATTCCGGAAATGATACTAGAACGTGTATTTAAAGTTTTGTTCTGAGATAGGAGAAGCCACATCGAGATATCACATATCACTGGACAGGGACACAAAGCTCAGAAAGAGATTTTACTGCGCACTATATCTAATGCTCACCTGTGGTCAGACTTTTTCTCTTTACTTCTTCTGCCTTTTTATTGCCTTTTGGGGGTGAACTCACTGTGAGCTGTATTATGCTGAACGAAATTCAAATGCAACATTCCACTTCACTATTGGGGTTGTGTGTATCATACCACACACTTGTTTTATTGTTTCTCTTGCTTTTGGCTGCTGGGGTCTTGGCTTCAAGATGGCGGTCCTCCTCCTGGAATCTTTAATGTAATACAAATGCTGATATTTTAGTTCACATACATGAGGAATCGAAAAATTTATTTTCTTCTAACAACTCCCCTGAATTCATAGTTATAAACAAAATCTTTTTCTAGGGTAAAAAATTTGACTCTTAGTGAATAATTTCCATCAGGTGTAAACGATGGGAACATTTCCGGGTCAATAGCTATGTCCTTGAACAAGAAACGAAATTCCTAAAAATTACATTCAACTCTTTTTTAAAAAATAAATAAAAATAATAGCAACTTGTTTTACTTTTTTCACTGGACAATGTATAGGGAGTTCTCCATACTTTTTAAAAATATTTCGAATGTTTATGATGCGGCTAACAGCAGATTTTCCATCTAAGAAATCGCAAACATTTCCGTTTTGTATATTCATTAGTTTTCTTAAAAATTTCTTGTGCTGAATAGTCAATTGGATGGCGCAGAATATGTTCATAGTATCACGTTGCAGACTAACGTCAACATATGCCCGAGGTGGATCGAAGTTTCTATCAACGGAACAATTGGAGGATTTGATATACTTTGGATTATGAGTGCAGGATCCATAGTCGATAATTACAATGAAATTGCGCTGCCAGCCAGAGAAAGAGGATGATATAGAAAAAGACAGTTAAGTTAGTTACATAATATTCTTTGTCGTACATATTCATACCTCGCATACGACTAAAACGGTTATCATCAGTAGTGGTAAAGAAAATTTGTTGAACAGCACCATTTTGTTTTATATGTGAGTTAATGCTCTCTATTCACACAAATGAGAAAATCTACTTATTGTTATTATTTCCGAACTTTATTTTGTTATGGAAAACAACGATTAAAAAAGCAATTTTTATTTATCACTTTCCAACTATTTGGTCAATCGGTTAGACAGGGATTCCCAAACTATTTTGAGCAACAGACCGCTTTTCCAAAATGAACTGATTGACCCCCAAGGCCAAATTACTTTAAAAAACCTGTCTCAAGTTTTTTGCTTACTTTTATAAGGTACCTAGTACGTAAGCAAGTTTTGCAGTAGTGCAGAAAGAAAAGTTTTTGAGATAACAATAAAATATTACGTTACGATGATAGCAGGTATGAAATTCAACAAACATGGAGTGTAATTCATAATTTATTAATTCAGGTTCTTAGAAATCATGCTCTTAATTGAGAACAAATAATAAATTCATGATTTGAAAAATTAATGCGATGGATGAATTTGGTGACTTTCTACCAATCTAGCTAGATCAGGTTTAATATTGGTAAGTTGTAGCCTTCGCGTTCGTTGACTTTCAAACGGTTTCTTTTTCTCGTTAAAATATTTGCAACCACACTGAAGCCTTTTTCAACTAAATATGATGATGGAAAAGCGATGAGATATTTTTCAGCAAATATTCCACAATGCAGTATATTGAGTTTCAATGCTGCGCTGCAACCAGAACTTCTGATAGCCTTCGTTGAACTTTAGCTTAAGCTATTCGCAAGTTTGCATCTGATCAACTGCAGCTAGATGGTGATCAACTCTTCTTGCATTATCACATTGGCTTCTTCCATGGCTGTTATACTCTACGAATTTATTACCTACTCAGGAATTGGTTCAAAAGATCCTCAAACTTTTTGGTAAAATCTTTGTGAAGCGCGTCCAAGTGAGTGACATATGATAAAATAACATCGTCTTGAAGGATTTCTGTTGATTTCAACAAATGCGGAAACTGAAAGTATTCCTTTCTGCTTAAATTTTGTTTATAAAGAATAAGTTTTCCCACAAACGCCGCTTTAATTGATTTTGTTTTGATCAAGTTGAGATCGGTCATGTAATAAATATCCTTCACAGAATTTTTCAGATTTTCTTTCAAATTCGGATCTTTTTCATTTAGAAACTCCAACACAGACCCAAAAGTAGCTGAAAATCTTGCTAAGCAATCACCTCTTCAAATCCAGCGAACTTCAGTGTGCAAAAGTAACTGTTGCTGTTTTTTTTTTATACATACAAGGCCATGAATAGTGAATGCAGAAAAAATACGATGTTGACGTCTGAAGTTGATCGCTTGACGTAAGATCATACGGTTGTTTTTTGTAAGGCTTTCGTGTAGTTAAATTGGTGATTCAGAGTTTATTCCGAGGTCTCCTAACAGCAGTTGTCGAGAGTTAGTTTTCCGGAATGAAGCAAAAGCCTACAGCGTTTTGTTTTTGTCGTGTGAGGTGAGAAATTTAACAATAATAACTGAGTCGTCCCTCGAGTTAGCCCCGAAAATTCTGCTCAGTTGCGGCGGTTGAAAATTTAACAAGTGGCATATGTTGTAGAAAATGTTTTTTAATATCTCTCCTGGTTCTGAAGGGATACCAATTAGGATGGCATCAGTTGCCAGAGTTTTTACATTGAGTGCCTCAATCTGTGATTTTAAATTTTCAACCTCAGTGAAAACTGTGTTGTTGTTTTTCATATTTCCCTCAATGGTGTTTGTGGTTGTAGCTTTTATTTCTTTTACTTCTTCCTCTACATTACTGACCCTATTTAAAAGTGCTTCTAAATCAGCGACACGATCATTTAGTTGCCTTATATCGCGGTCCATGTCGTCAATTTTTTTTTTAAAAAGAAGCAGCAATTAAAAAAGACGTTTGTTCAGTAGCACATTCTATATACTCTCATCTATGACGTATTGCAAAGACTGGTGCAATCTAGGACTCAGATTTTTTGCTACTAAATGTTGTCTGGTGAATCACGCAGTGAATCACCAGTATATCAGGAAATTGCCGCTTTAAGTGAGCTATACAACCACGATAACGACCAAACATAGATGGTGCTAAATCAGTCGCAACAGAAATAATGTTTCTCCATGGAATAACCTTCCTTCTTCTTCTTCTTTCTTCTTTTCATTTCCGGCGTTACGAGTAGTGATCTTGAAGCGATCACAACTCTCCCACTTTTCTGCTTCACACATCACACTAGTGATCCGCCTGTGGGGTACGCCGCCATGGAATAACCTTCCGGTGCCAGAAAAATGAATTTTCCTCTGGTATCAGTTTCCTAATAAATGGTAGAAAGCAGCTCTCGGCACATAATTTCATCTATGATATATCAAACGTATCCTAAAAACAGAGCTTCTTTGCCGGATAATGAAGACTCGTCTAACTGGAGAGAGAATCTCTTTGTCTGCAATAAATTGCATAAAATGTTTTCCACATCGCGACCCATCTCGTCTATTCGTCCCTGAACGGTGTTAGTGCTCAAGGATATTCTTTTTATAATATCTTGAGCGGGCTTATGCAATAAATTGTTGAAGACCTCTGCAATGGCTGGTAAAATAAGATGCTCTCCAACTGTGATAGGTTTCCCCGACCTCGCTATTAGCAGAGATATATTGTAGGACGAACGCATGCCATCAGGATCGTTATAAGTGGTCCTCCGTTTTTGAAGGCTTCATGGCATCGTTACTAAATATTTTTTCAGATATGAGAAATGAAACACATCGGCAAGTGTTGATTTGATGGGGATGAAATAAATCCAAACTTTAGGTAGTCCGAACTGTACTGTCTACATTTTTTTTCGTGTCTGCGATCACACCGCCAAGCTTAAGCAAAAAATGTTTAAAACTACTACTTATGATATCACAATTATACAATACAATACAATACATGTAACGCAAAACTATCTTTGAAGTTTAAAATATGAAAATGTGTTAACGGGGTCGATTGAAAAACATGTCGACCCCCAAATTCAGATTTCGTTTTTGTCGAGCCCTAAAAAACCGATATTGACCCCAAGGGGTCGATATCGACCACTTAGGGAATCACTGGGTTAGAGCTTCAAAAGCTGTTAAAAATCATTTACTATTTCATAATTACTTCACACGCAACGTTGCGGTTGACAAATCAAATAATGAGTCTCCTATTAAAAAAATATTCAATTTTTTCGTTTAATTTCTTCGCACTAAACGAAAAATTTGTTAGTTCGTCTAGATTTTAAACCCGTCTAGAGTTTCTGACGTTGTCTTTAATGAAGCCTGTCTCTAAGTAACCCTGCAAATGATCCCAAACCAACTGTAAGATTTTCAAGTCCCTGAGAAGCACTTGAGTTAATAAACCGAGTTGAATTATTTTCATATTAACCCAAAAAACAATAATTTCACTGCAAGTCTAAGCACGTAATTGATAACCACGGTTTCCAGGGTATGATGTGATTTGCTTAATTTGAAACAATTCACCCAGCTCAGCTCTCACAGCCAAAGAAACAAACAAAAATGTGTTATGTATACGCAATGCTTCAAAGTATGCCAATTAGAGAAAAACAGACATAACATTACCCCGGGCGCGGCAAAAGAAACAATTTGGTGTTGTTGTTGTTGTTGAATGGTGATATCTTGGGAATGGGAAGCATTTTCGTGTGATTCAATTGTTTGTTAAAAACTTCAGGGAACAATTACTGAAGCCTAGGCATTGAGTGAACTTTTGCACAAACAAATAACAGAGATAACTACTGATGATTGCGGCTCTTCTAGCCATAGCCCATTTAAGTTTGAAGTTTAAAAACAACATAGCTGATGTACTTAATGGTTTTGGTAATCTTTCGTTGCGTATCACTTGTTGTGCGCTATCTATGAAAATTTCTCCTACTTTTGTGTACCTAAAATGTAAATTAATTTGTTTATCTCGTTAATCTCTCCACGCTACCAACTTGGGCTCTACGAGTACAATAAGTAGGCTTTTACTCACAGTGCTGGGCTGGGGCTGGGGCTCCTTACCAGCAGCACACACATCTCAATTAATCTTAAATATTTAACGTTTTGCTCGTTGGAGGCCACTGAATGGCATAATTAGAGTCCCATTCACAGAACAACCATTTTCATAATTATTTTCATTTGACTGTAATTTACATAAATTCCGTCCTGTGTATAGTGACTGCCTAGTGAGTGAGTTAACCTACCTACCTACCACTGGAATGAGAACCTTTAAACGGTAGCCATTACCTATTCCGCCTTTCACTCTCATAGTTAAATTGTGAAAAAGTATTAATAAAAAAAAAGGAAATATTTTAAATTATAATATTTCATGGGATAACAATCATGGGATTGCATTTCTGGGAATAGTCCGTGAAATGGCCCAATTAGCAATTAGAGGGCACACATTTAAAAAAAAAATCGGTTACATATATTAACATGTAAATGGGGCTTTTGGTGCGCTTCTCCTAATTGCCACCACAACAGCAACACCACACCAATGAACAAAGAAATACAAATTGGACAGGAGAGGAGATATATTTTCGGATGCTTGGGGTGAGAGTGTGTTACGCTTACGCACCTTTCGAACCAGACTCCACTCTGCCAATTAATCATACATACAGGTGCGGGTACGTTATGTATTTGCTTTCACATAGATGGCAAGGGCAATGGTCTGGTGCCACCACAAACATTTATTTAATTTTATTTTTTTGTGGGGTTGTTGGTTTGCCTTTCGGTTTTTTGGTAATTCCTGATTGATGTTACAACGCAAATGAATTGAAGATGGAATCATTAAGAGCATAATAGCTAAGGTCGAGTAATTAAGTCCGAATGAAATTTATCATGCTCCTTTGAGTCTTAAGGCAAATAAGTTTGGTTTGTAGATGAAGCTAATGAAGCAGCTTGGCGGGGTGCATATGCGTTTGCGTACGATGAGAATTTGTTATGAAAAATTGTTAAATTTTCGTGCTTTCGGTGAGGAACTGTTTGTTTTTTGTGATCTTGAAAACAAAGGAACGAACTACTCGAATGGCAATCAATTCTTGAAATCATTTTAATCGAAATGTCTTCTCTGTGGGGAGGCAAAAGGTTTAATGACTTCAAGACAGAATGTGAATCGAATTGATACAAGGTCTTATAAAAAACAAAAAAAGAAACAGAAATGATCAAAATGTCATAAAAATGGTGCTCGTGCGAAAATGTTTGATGATCTTCATTTTGCAGAGAGTAGGTTTCAAAAAAGGAGAGAAAGTTTTTAACTTTGTAAGACTTTATCACCGTCATATAGGTTTGTTCATTGAAGCCCTGTAGACCACAGGGCCGTCAATACAAAGCGTTTTTTAAGAAACCTAAACTCGCCCCAAATGTCAAACTGAGTGATTTTGGAAGTCTGGGTTTGTCCTCAGCTCGTCCTAAAGATTTTGCTAGGCCGAGCTCAGTTAATGAACAGTTTTGTCAAATGGAATAAATTTTTGTTCAAATCACAGGCGGTGGTTTTGTAGTTTAGTGATTTATGAGAACTGAACACCTAAGGTTTTGTTTTGACAACTGATAGCGTTGTCAAGGAAACCTGGGTCAAAAATTGGTAAAGTTCAAACGAAAGGACCTATTGTGAGGGTTGAGATTGGTTTTGTAAATAAAAGATTTTTCAAATTTTCTGTATATACTAACACTTTTTGAACTTCCCTCGAATGCTCACTTCGGAAGCAATGCTTTCATCTTCAGTGAGATCATTGTAAACTGAATACAATCAAACAACAAAAATGCTTCGATGTTTATTCTCCAGCAGAATTATGTGTTCTGCGACTCTCAGGTTCTTTTTTCCATTATTATTATTATTTTTTTTTTGCATCTCAGAGTCTTAAGCGGTACTGAGTTTAGAGCAAGCTCATATGTACGCACTTATCTACGCTCTTCATCATTAATGCAAGTGTTAGTGGTTAGTAAAAAACGCCAACACAAGCACAAAAGAACGTATTCGAACAATTTATTCTACATCAAATTCATCTGCTCAACTATGTCTCAAACATCATCTTCCGTCACCAACACTGTCAACAGCAGCAATACCAACAGTTGCACTAATACTTCTAGCACACCTTCTAATAACACCGCCAACACCATAAAAACACAAGTCACCACCAAAACTCCCACCAACATTAAATTGAACAGCACAACCAGGAACAGAAAAAATTCAAACAACTCCAACTTTACTTCCGACACCCGGTCCTCTGCTATGTCCAGTTCATTCAGCAATGCATCATCCAAAAGATCTCAGATCCAATGAATGTGCGAATGGGGGTTCCACAGGGCTCAATATTAGGACCAATCCTCTTTTGTCTATTCATTAATGATTTGCCAACCGTTTGCTCGAATGTTTCAATTCATCTATATGCTGATGATGTCCAAATTTATTTGTCACGTCCAATTGGATTGCAAGAGGACCTTATTCACAGAATAAATGAAGATCTACAAGCAATTTTGAAATGGTCCCTTGCAAATCACATAACCCTCAACCCTGCTAAATCTCAGCTAATTGCGATATCTAAAAAGCACACAAATGCCATGCTTTTACCACAGGTTTACCTTTCGGATGTCAAGCTTCACTTTGTGAATTGTGTTACAAGTCTTAGAATTAGGGTAAATACTTCTCTTTCAGCTGAGAATCAGGTTAACTATACCATTGGAAGAATTTATGGTGGCTTGTGTAAGCTTCGGTTGTACTCTGATATAACTCCTACTAACACCAAGTTAAGACTAGTTAAGATTCTTTTAGTTCCTCTAATAGACTTTGCAAATGTTGTTTATTGTAAACTTGACTCGCATTCGCAACACAAGCTTCTTGTAGCTTTCAATGACACGATAAGATATATTTATGAACTTCGAAGACATGAGCACATTTCACACTACCATAAAATTGTACTTGGATGTTCTTTCCAACAATTCCTGGATGCAAGATGTTGTATGTTTATGCACAAAATCATTCAACTGAGAAAACCAACATACATTTATGAAAAGCTTCAATTTGCACAATCTTTGAGAACTCATAATCTTATAATTCCCGCGTTCAACTACTTGAATTCATCACGCCTCTTTTTTGTACATGCAACTAAACTTTGGAATTCCTTACCAGCCACAATTAAAAAAATTATTGTAAGTTCAAATTTTATGAAGGCTGTAAAACAACACTTTAGCTAGTGCTATAATTATAGTAATTGAAAGATAATATTTGATAAAAGTGCCTTCACTCTCATTTAACTAGAAAAGGAGGGGAAGGGAGAGGGAAAATAATGGTAATTCGCGAGAAGAATTAGAATTCAAAAGGAATAATAATATTTGTGATATTATATGGGATAAAACAGGCTTTCTTTTCTGTTTCCTCTTTTTATTTTAAAATTGTATATTTCCATAAATTCTTTATCTAGTTATAACTATCACTAACTCATACTATTGAATTTATTTATTTATTATTATTATTTTTTTTTTTTTTTGTATAAATTGATCATGTTAGGTACTATAAAAGACTAAGTCTTACTTGTACACCTTGTATAATAAAATACTGAATACTGAATACTGAATACTGAATACATCGACAAAACAAAATTATACTAAAAACACATTATTATAAGTATAAAAAAATTTTAAGTGAAATAAGCTACAATTAACTAATAATTTAATACAAATTAAATACAAAACAAAAATCATGCTTGTGGAGCACTAGTTTAGAGTTTTAATTTTAAACTACTTTTACTTAGGTTGAAATCTGAAATAAAAGGGTTAGAGTTTTATAACCCACTCATATGCGAGCTATCGGCTAATGCATGCCATAGTTAGTTCTGTGGTGGTAGCAATGCAAAGACTGTAGATAACGTAGTTGGAGAGATCCTCCGCGATAGTTGAATCCTATATAGGAGAGCATACGCAAAAGCGAGGTAGGTATACACCCATACCTCGCTTTGCGTCGTTTCGTTTTGCGCTCTTTCGAAGTTGAGTTGCGGCTGAATTTGTTCTTATTTCACTGTTGGTCGTTAGATTTTCGAAGTTGCGTTGTTTTGGATTTAAGCCTTTAGTTTTATTTTTTTGTTTTCTTAAACATAAACTTCAAGGCTTTGGTCCTTGTAGACAATGCTCCTGGCTACCTAGGTTATGTTGATGAGTTGTCAGAAAACGTAAAATTTGAATTTTTGCCGCCTTATACGACATCATTTATTCAGCCGATGAGTCAGGGAGTAATATCGAAGTAATATTTTAAAAGGTATTACCTTCGGCGAACATTTAAAGTTCTTCTAAGTGAGACTGATGGATAAGATAAGCCTATTCTAGAGTTTTGGAAAAGTTCAACACTATGGAAGACATAGAAACTATTTCCGAATCGTGCGGGAAGAGGTAAAACCATCTTGCATGAATGTTGTTTGGCGCAAAATATGGCATTTGTAAATGCTTTTATTTGTGTTATTGGTGATTTTAATCTTACCAATTTAAATTGGTGTGTAAATGATGAAAACAAACTAGTTCCTTTATTGTTAAGTACTGAAAATGAAGTAATGTTGATTGATTATCTTTTTTCTTTAAATTTGAATCAGATTAATAATGTTCCTAATTCATTGAATCGATTTTTGGATTTGGTTTTTGTTTCTGACGATTTGAATTCAAATCTATCTCAATCAATTCCTTTGCTAAAGAATACTGTGTTTCATACTGCTGTCGAATTTTGTATGTATATCAATTTATAATTATGATAACTACAATATGTTTAATGTATTAAATTCACATTACCGTAAGTTTAACCCATTTAATTTGAATGTACTGAAATCTGGTTTGGATTGTATAAATTGGGAGTCAGAGTTTCAGAGCAATAATTTATCAATAAACTTTAGTAAACTTAGAAATATTTTGGTGGATGCTTTAAATAATGCTGTGCCTCTGGTTCGTTGTAAATCAAACACTAGCCCAAAGTGGTATAATAACCGTCTTAAAAAACTTAAAAATGCAAAAAATGCTGCACATAAACGATATAAACTAACAGATTCCTTGAATCTATTCTGCCGCCTCAGAAAAGAGTTTGTATTTCTCTCTAAATTTCTGCACTCCAGTTATGTTCAGTCAATCGAATCAAAATTAAAAACAAATCCGAATCGTTTTTGGAAGTATATTAATTCAAAACGTAGAAGTGTTGGGTTTCCTTCAACAATGCATTTTGGTCAAAAATCTTCATCAGAGCCATATGCAACTGCTAACCTGTTTGCTGACTACTTTCAAAGTGTTTATGATTCCACAATTACAGATAAAGTTGATGAAAATTATTTAAAATCGCTACCGTCTTTTATTGAATGTTGTAATTTCAGAATAAGAAATGAAGATGTTCTGAAACTTTTAAATGAGCTTGATCCCAAGCATAAGCCAGATATTTTAGGCTTCTATCCTGTTGTTTTAAAGCAGTGTGCTAACTCACTTTCTGTCCCTATAACAGAGCTGTTCAACCAATCATTATCCAGTGGTGTTTTTCTGGATGAGTGGAAAATCTCAGTTATAACCCCAATTTTCAAATCCGGTAAGAAGGATGACATCTCTAATTACAGACCAATAACAAAGCTTTCTATAATTCCAAAATTATTGGATTGTTTTGTAAAAAATATTTTCATTGGTTTGATAAAGGGACATGTTAGTGATTTTCAACACGGTTTTTGCAAGGGTAGGTCTACGATTTCGAATTTGGTTGAGTTCACGAATTTCTCTATAAATGCTTTGGAGAATGGTCAGCAGGTTCATGTGATATACACAGATTTAACTAAAGCATTTAGCAGGGTTAACTTGAAAATTTTATTGAAAAAGCTTGAGGCTTATGGAATTAGAGGTGCCTTGTTGTGTTGGTTTAAGTCCTATCTATATGGCCGTAAACAAATTGTTATAGTTGATGACATCCGTTCTAAGGATATATTATATACGTTACTTCGGGTGTTCCGGAAGGAAGTCATCTGGGGCCCCCCATATTCTTACTGCATGTAAATGATTTACCTGAAACATTAAAGTTTTGTAAATGTCTCATTTTTGCAGATGATATTAAGTTTTTCGCTGTTGTATCAAATATTGCAGATCGTTTTCTTTTGCAAAATGATCTCGATCTATTTTCTAAGTGGTGCAACTTAAACGATCTAAGATTAAATGTTGATAAATGTACTTCCATGTCCTACAATCGTACCATGTATCCTATTGTTCCCTCCTATTCCTTAAACAAGAAGCCTCTGAAAATTGTTCGCACTGTAAAAGATCTTGGTGTTCTATTTGATGAACAGCTCACATTCCAATATCATATTAACTCTGTTATTGCAAGAGCTAACTCATTGCTGGGCTTTTTAAAACGAAATTCTTGTGACTTTACTGATCCGTATACCCTTAAATCATTGTACTGTAGTATTGTCAGACCCTCCTTAGAATATGCTTGTGTTGTCTGGAATCCAACAACTCAAATTGATATTTCAAAGATTGAAAGAGTACAAAAAAACTTTTTGCGTTTTGCTTTAAGAAATTTTTTTGTTAATTTTGACACTGCTAATAACCATAATCATCACTCTTATCGGTCAAAATGTCTTTTGCTGGGAATACAATCTCTTGAATCACGGAGGGAAATATAGTGTTATGTTTATTAGAGATGTTTTATGTAATTTTGTTGATAGTTCAAACTTGCTTTCTCTTGTAAATGTGTATGCTCCGTCTAGAGCACTAAGACCAAGGCCTCTATTATTTGAAGTTCCACATCGAACGAACTATGGATTACGTGAACCTATAGGCCACTGTTGTAACTTGTTTAATGTAGCTTATTGTTGTTTAGACATATGTTTTCCAAGAAATGTTTTTAAAAATTTGTTAACAGCATTTTTAGCTCACAAAAATAATAGTAGATATTTAAGCGATTGTATATAATATTGTTTTGTTAAGTCTGTAGATAACAAATCGTAGACAATAAAGAATAATAATAATAATGTGTTCACAGAATATGGGTTGCAGAAGTTGATGGTTCACCAGCTGTTTGTCATGGATTCTCGGATTTAGCTAAAGATTCCAATTCTGAAGGTATGGAGAAGATAAAAATGAATTGCTAACCTCACCCAACCACGAATTGTCTGAATGAAAATAATGAAAAACTATTGGAACAGGAACTGCTATTTTCTAAAGAAGAAAGATGACAGTGATCGTTAAATTGTAATTTTCGAAGAACAAAATCTAGCCTCCAACCGCCTTAAATATGTCACAAGTAAGCTGTTTTATATTTTTATAACTACATAGTTCGTCTTCCGTCACGGTAAAAAAGATAAAGTCCCCAAAAGAACTGTGTGGCAATACGAGAAAGCCAATTGGGACGGACTGAATAATTTCTTTCGAAATTTTAATTGGTCATTGTGCTTTCTCGACGGAAACGTTGATGCATCAGCTGATATGATATCTAACGTAATTCTCAACGGCATGAGAAATTTTGTTCCTCACAGAACAAAAAGTATCATCCCCAAAGAGAATTCGTGGTTCGATTTAAGCTGTAAAGAGGCGATTAGGGATCGAGAAAGTAGTTTTCGAAAATTTAAAGATAACCCTACTGTAGAAAACCGAAATTTGTTCAAACGGGCCAGAAATAGCTGTAATGCTCAGATACAAAGGGCTAAGTTTTTACATGACCAAAAAGTAAGGCAAAAAATACTATTGTGTCCAAAAGGAAGTAAAAACTTTTGGTCTTTTGTGAAGAACATTAAGAACTCGACCACGTCATCGGTCCCAACGCTCGTCTTCAATGACTCTCCGTATGTCAGCTCCATCGACAAAGCCAATTTGCTGGCAGCTCAATTTGCTGCCAACTCGACACTTCCTTATAGCATATTGGCTCCACCTGAGCTCGAATCTGCAAATTCTTTGATGAAGCAGATATTTTTTCGAACTCGCTCGGTTGCGAGAGTCCTTAAAGATCTCAACATACATAAATCCGCTGGTCCAGATGGTATCCCCGCCGTTATTCTGAAGAGGTGTTCTTCTACGCTGGCAAAACAACTGCGTAAACTTTTCCATCTTTCCTATTCTGCTGGAATTTTTCCGAGCAGATGGAAAACTGCATTTGTCCAGCCGGTCCCTAAAAAAGGCGAATCCTCCTCCCCTTCCAATTACCGTCCAATTGCACTCACGTCCCTTCTTTCCAAGGTCATGGAAACGTTGATAAACCGTCAACTTATGAAATATCTTGAAGAACGAAAGCTTCTTAATGACCGTCAGTACGGCTTTCGTAGCAAACGGTCCACTGGTGATTTGATGGCTTATCTCACAGAAAAGTGGAACCAATCTTTACATTGTTTTGGAGAAAGTAAGATTATTGCGCTTGATATTTCTAAAGCATTTGATAGAGTTTGGCATCAGGCTCTTTTATCGAAAATGCGTGCTTTTGGTATCGATGAGTCTCTTCTTCGTTGGATTAGAAATTACCTTTCCGACCGTTCAATACAAGTTGTGTTGGATGGCTTCAAGTCTGATACCCACTTAATAAATGCTGGTGTGCCCCAGGGCTCCGTTTTGTCTCCGACTCTCTTCCTCATTTTCATAAATGATCTCTT
This sequence comes from Melanostoma scalare, assembly GCA_949752695.1. Taxonomy (NCBI): domain Eukaryota; kingdom Metazoa; phylum Arthropoda; class Insecta; order Diptera; family Syrphidae; genus Melanostoma; species Melanostoma scalare. The sequence continues at coordinate 4,598,112 of OX456985.1, forward strand.
GTCTGAAACTTCTAATCCGCTTAACTGTTTTGCTGACGACTCGACCCTCAGCTTTTCATATTCGTTTCCAAATTCACGTCCCTGCTCTTCGGATGTGGAACTGGAACGGTTGCGTATGATAAGCTCATTGAATTCTGACCTTGACAGCATTGTTTCATGGGGTCTTATGAACCGAGTAGAATTCAATGCTTCGAAAACTCAATGCTGTCTCTTGTCGTTGAAGCTTAACATTCCCCCATTGCCATTATCCATGAATGGTACCTGCATCGAAGAAACCGAAAAGCTGTCAGTACTTGGTATGTGTGTAAACGATGATCTTCGTTGGAATGACCACATATTTGAAGTCGCCAAAAACGCTGCTAAATGCTTAGGTTTCTTGAGACGATGCAGGAAATTCTTCACCCCTTCTGATCTGGCTACAATTTATAAGGCCTTCATCCGCCCTAAACTGGAGTATAATTCCCATATCTGGTCAGGTGCTTCTCAAACATCTTTGCGCCTACTTGATAGGGTACAAAATAGAGCGTTAAAATTGATAGGTGATAGTTCAATCGTAGAATCGATTGATTCTCTTGAACATCGTCGAAACGTCACCTGTCTCTCTCTTTTTTATCGCTTTTTCCACCAACAGTGCTCTAGTGAAGTAGCCAGTTGCATTCCTCCCCTGAAACAATTTAGCCGCAATACCCGCCTCGCTAGGAATGCTCATCAGTTTTACCTTGAGCCCAACTTCGGACGTACTGTCAAGTATAGAGATTCGTATTTCAGTCGCACCACCCGAATGTGGAATGCTTTACCAGGCTCTGTATTTCCCCTGCATTACGATTCACAAAAGTTCAAAAGCAACGTGCATCGGTGTCTCCTTTCAAATCCTCTCCTATTTTCCTAAATGCTCGCACTGTGTTCTATAACATTATAAGGGTAGTCATAACCCCTTGATGTGCGCGTTAATTATAAAAAAAAAAAAAAAAAAAAAATAGTTTAAAACTATGTTACTTGACATAAACCACTTATTTTACATATTTTAGTGTTATCACTTTGATTTATATGTATATTTGCTAAGCTCGTCAAGCTTCTATCAAAAGTGTAGAATCCTATTTTAAGTAGGTATATAGGTAAAGAGTTTTAATTATTCTTTAATGCTTGAAACCATGGGGAACCGGATCGCGTTTCATGATCGCTAAATTTTCAAACTTAAAATACATTTTGCAATCATTGGACTATTTTTAACGTTACGCTTCGTCCACTTTTCATTACAGCGCTTGCAAAAATCGAGAAGTCTCTTTGTTCGAGAAAGTGGGTTCATTTTTGGTAAGTTTCATAACCCAGTCTCCTTGCAATTTGCAGTGAGAGTATATAAGTGTTTGTTTGCCGTAAAGATTCCTTGTTCAAAAATTTTTCGCACCGGATCCACGAAGCTTTGCTCTCGGGGGTTGTGAGCAGATGTGAGCGACAAAAAACAACTCTAAGTATTTAAAGTAATTAAGAAAGAAGTTACTTCAGGACCAAAGTTTTTAGTACTTGTAGTACTAATACTGCTAGAGAAAAAAAATTTTTTTCTTAAATTATTAAAATCAACTTTTTTTTGGTCAAAAGACGAGCGGTGTATATTGGACCACCAGAGGTTGTTGTCATAACGAGTCTTGCATTTTTCTATTGTTTTTTTAACCTTCATTTAGAACACATGTTTATATGAACACATTCAATTTAGTAATTTTCTTTTCCAATAATTCCCTCACAAGGCATGGTTGTGTGAAATTTGCTAGGCCCATAGGCCTATAAAAATGGTCACGACTGGGTGGCACGAACTTGCGATTGTGTGCTAAGTGCAATTTCAAAATCTTGAAGCCGAGTTAAAGGTTTTAGTATTCGATCTTTATATAATTGGTGGTTTCAGGGCTGCCAACTACACATTAATTATGAAAATTGACTTAAATCACGTAAAATATTGAAAAATATTAAATTAAATATGCTAAGAGTTTCAATCGAAAATCTAAAAACGTCATTCTCTTGCAGTTGCTATTACATATAAGCTTGTAGGCTGCACCACAGACCCTACCTGTAAAATTTTAAGAAAAACCGGTCAAGCGGTTCAGGCTGTTGATCCATATGCGGACGTAAACAGACGGACAGACTGACAGAGTTGTTGGAACCACTTTTTTCGCATTCCCTATCATCTTAATGTCATGTTTAGTTGTTATCTCAAATTTTTTTCTCTGCATGATTGCAAAACTATAGTGCCTATAATCGCAAGTAAAAGTCGCAAATTAAAAAAAAAAAAACATAATAAAAAGTGAATGTGGCTACGAAGTCACTTAGTTTTAATTTTAATTTAAGTAATTTTTGATTAATTTAGAGTACCCGCTTAGGGTCAGTAAGCGAGTTAAGAGGTTAGGCTACCATAGAATTTTAGAAAATTCAATTTTTTTTAAATTCCAAATGGTCCCTTAGTACTTAGTACCTCAAAAATTATGTCCCAGATGGCGGAGAAAAACCTTTAGGTACTGTACGCGGTTTTCGAATTTTAGTACAAGGCCGTCTGGTCCGCAGCGAGCTCCTTTGTGAGGGCAAGGGGGAAGGTACGTTACTAGAAGAGAGCATGTATACAGCAGATGTTATTGAAAACATTTATTTCCTGACTAATCTAGACGAGTAAGACTTGTCGAACGTCTCTTTCAGGCATCGGAGATTAAAGGTATTGTAACGTGCGCTTAGTTCGCAAAAATAAAACTCTACCTTTCAATTTAATTCTACCACTTTTATTCAGTATCTACTTTCGATATACACTTTATTCGAACTCAACTCAATTACGTTTATTCAATATTCACACTATCACTTTCTAAATAAAACTGACTTCTGGTTGCGTCAGCTCCCTCTTTATATAGAAGTGTGAAATATCGAGAGCTTTCTAGTAGTTTTGCTATGAACCATGGTGTCTAGACAAGTTCCCCTCCCGGTATATTTCTGCACACACACACACACTCACAACCAACGTCTTCCATTATACCATTCCATTATAGTGTTGCCACGTTTTCGATTAGGAAATTGGTATAAATGCTGGGTGTACAATGTACATTACAGTATTGTAAAATTATTCATGATTTCCTACTACTCAAAACTTTCAACGCGTTTATCTCAATACTGTATTTTTCAAAAGTTTGCCGGACTTGTAACTCAAGCAATTTTCAACCAATTAACTTGAAATTTTAAGAATGTTTTGAAATATATATTGTCTATGCAAGTACGTAGGATTTTTTTTTATAATGCGTGTTTTTTTTTATAATTAGCGCACACATCAAGGGGTTATGACTACCCTTATAATGTTATAGAACATAGTGCGGTGCGGGCATTTAAGAAAATAAGAGAGTATTTGAAAGGAGACACCGATGCACGTTGCTTTTGAATTTTTGTGAATCGTAATATAGGGGTCAGGTAGAGCATTCCACATTCGGGTGGTACATTTGTTATTAACAATTATCTGACAATATTTCAGAAACGTTTTTCACTTTTCATTTTAAAAGGGCGCCATTTGGCCAAAAATCAATACAATCGCAAAAATCCTACGTACTTCTATAGCAGTTAGTATAAATATCGATTTATTTCGTAGTAATTCAAAAAAAAAAAAATCCCCAAAAAGTCAATTTTTTTAGCTTCTAGGGTGGCCTAACCCCTTAAGTTATAATGTAAGATTGTCTTATTCATTTTTTTTTAGCATGTAAGTAGATTTAAGTAAAAGAAAATAAAAATAAATAAAAAAAAAGAGTTTGGTTTCGACTGAAAGCGTAGACTGTGGAACTTGGATGGCAAAAATAAAGACAAAGATTCACAGGTCAACATTTGATATAAGAAAAAACACCAAAAGCGCTATAGTGCTCTGGGGGTTTTTCAGGTCGCTGTTTACGGTGAGTGGGTTGGTTAACCTTCATCACATCAGATTCAAGGTCATTTGAAGGTCAAAGTGACTTAATGCGACCACAAAAATCTGAAAAAAATCATGCGTATGTTTTTCAGGTCCCATAATGGTTTCCATGAGTAGGTAGTTCTTATTTATTTACAATAATATGCGCAGTATATACAAATTTTTTTTAACGTTAAAATTATTTACGATTTAATCTAAGCATTTAAGCATTTTTTCGATTTTTTGCTTCAGTTTCGTCTCTTCCCCTTTTTCCGATGGCACAACTCCTCCTGGTACTTAAATACTTGGTAAGGTACAGATATTTTGGATTTTTTCTTGTTTTCCGCCATTGTTTCTAGTTAACTTTCTCTGAGTGAATGTTTTCGCTTTGAAGGATAAATGCAGACTCATAACTAGCGTAATCTTAAGATTTAATTTATACTTTGGGTTTGTTACCTGTGCAGGTAAAAGGGTTGTAGATGTGAGTCAAATATTAATTAAATGACCTTTTTTATACAAATTTATACCTGTTGACAAGGCGTTGCGGTTGGCATTAGTACGGGTCCAATAAAATTTAAAATTTAATTTTTTAATCTATCAGCCATTGCTATATAAAACAAATTATTATACATTTCCAAGTGTCACCCTTCGGGATTAATTGGCAAGTCCTGAGAAAGTACTTTAACTACACACTGTCGTAAAACGCGATTTTAGAAATCTAAAATAGAAGATCCTGCGTAAAATAGAAGATCCTGGAAATGCGTTAGGTCTCGAAATTTCCATGGGTTTGTTTTATTTGTTTTATTGAAGTTTTCACATTGAAATTTGCTCTGCGGACATGTAATGAATTTCTATCTACCTCGTTCATATGCAGAAGATATTGAAGTGTACGCAACTAGTGGAGTCAACATATTGCCAGCTTTTTCATATGAACGGCAGAATATCACATTCCTTGAAAATTTTTCTGTGTTGCAGTTTTAGTGTGTTTTTGAAAATTCATCTCAAAAAATAAATATTTGCTAGTAAACTCAGAACCAGCGTTGCCCCAAAAAAAATGTTCTTAGGTGCCATTGACGGTAACCAAAGGTGCCAACTGGGTGACACCAGCCCTTCAACGGTAGAGAGATATTTAAAAACACATAATACTCAGTTCGACGACTTTTTTAGTTGAATATCTCATTTTGTGAAGGTTGCACGCTTGTCGATCTATTGACGTCTCTATAAGTGTCAAAGTCCTGATGAAGACATTTTTTTTAACAATGCCTTACACCAGAATGAAGCTCATACAATAGAAAGAATACATTTTAAATCACACCCCCTGCTTCCAGCTCTTGACTTATTTAAAATTCTCAAACCACCGCTAGTAACTTCATTTTGCGGAAAAAAAATATCACCATGTCTCCATAAGTCCTATCTGTCCAAAACACCACATTTCCTGGATGAGATATGATGCCAGCTTCCTCTACATTCATTGCAGGGAAATTATAGATTTTTTTTTCTTCAACCACATTCTCCATCCCCTTGACATTCTTAAGCCACATGAAAATTACATGGCTTTTTGGTGGAGCCTTGCTCCTTGGGATTTTTTTACATGATACACCATCCACTTCTCTTTTTTTTTGTTGCTATCCTATACCTTGCTGTCTCATGAATAATAAAGGGATGTCCACGAGATAGAGAAAAAAGGACGAAGGCATATTTAAAGGGAAAATTGATCTCACACTGAAGAAAATGCCTCACGTGGTGGATTTCACCGCAGTGTTCGCATAAGCCCACACCTCTCGACTTGACTAACAAGCTTTGCGAAACGGCATGGACGAAGACAACAACGGCAAAGGCAACGGCAAAGACGTGCCAGCATAGTAAAATGAAAGAATAATAATTGGCTCCTTCAAGGATTTCACTTCCTTATACTGCTACTGCAGTAAAATGGTTGATATTCCTCTTTCCAAACGGATATAAGGGACAACCGCCATAAATCAAAATGTCAAAAATAACGGTTCGTTTTCATTTATATCCTTATACATTACCTACTGTTGGTCTTGACTTGACGTCTTTCGTCGTCGTCTCGCGCTCATCAAATAAAACATGGTAAGACGTAGATATTCGTTTTCAAGTAATTCTTATGCTCGTAAGGAAGAGGGGGTCAACACGCCCTCAAGGGAGTTGTATTATATTTTCCTCTGCTAGGCGGGGAGTTAAGACGCTGAACGGGGGGTTCTTGAGATATCCTTGGATTCGGCTGAGAAGTGGGGCGGCGGTGTATTGAGTTTTATCCTTCCATATTAACGTCGCCGCCGGAAGTGGCATCAAATGACGAAATCTGAGGCACACCGATAAAAATCTTCACTGATTGTGTTTAGAATTAACTGCGGTAGCTCCAGGCTCCATAGCCAACTCCTTGTTCCTAGCTCTTTTCTTTTGAAAGAGAATTACCAAAACGCCGCTCGGTACGTTGAGAAGCAATCGCTACACTTAGATGCTGCAGATTCAAGCTCTATCCCCTCCAGCACCATTTCTATGAAGTTTTCTTAGTTTATGAGAAAACTTTTTTCACAGTGTAGCTAGTCCTTCTATCAGAAGAGGCTCCCAGCATACCCCTGCCAGCACTGTGTCGAATAAAATCAAAATTAATGAATCGTCGACCTGGGAAGCTGCAAGGATTGCACAAATGGCAGTTTCAATTTAAAGCTGTAAGTTGGGATGAAGATGCTGAAGCTGATGGTGACAATTGCACCACTTATACACACTTAGTCTTTGCGCCATTTCCTACCGACCAGTCGTATCTAGGAGTTGTCATAGTATAATATTATCTGATGACAGTTCAATGACAGAATAACTATCACCAATTAAAGTGAAAATTTGAATTGCAATCCTGGGGCATGTAGCCCGCTCATTATTGCCGCGTTACACAGCAGCATTAGAGAATAAATTAAGTCAAACGGCGCGGCGGCCAGCGGCCGGCGAGTAGACTGGACATCATTCTGTGCGATGGTTGCTCATCGATAGGCCCAACAGCCAAGAGGCTGTTGCAGGGCATATCAGTGCCAATGGCACTGCGGCGAATCTCAAGCCGGGTATAAATCATTGCGAGGATTTCTTGTGTTTTTTCGGAGAGCCGTTCAATGACAGTTAACAAGTAACCGCTAGATATTTAATGGCATAAATGCTGGTCATATTGAGAACGGGAAGGCAGATATCGTATAGTGGAGCTGCTTCTTGGTATTACCCCCTATCCAGGCGGACATGATCCATCGCAAATGGGCCAGTTGTCAGTTTTTACACAACCAGACGACGAAGACGACGACGATCGAAGTCGACGCAGGGCGGAAGGGTGTTGCAAGCAAAACAATTTCTGTTTCTTCATCTCAAAATCTAAATCACCCGGACAAAATGAAGCAAACATGGCTGTGGCAGGCAGCAACAGAAGTAACAACTCTGCAACAGCATAGCTATTCGGCTGCATTATCGGGAGCAAAGATATTCTCGACTTGATTTTTCAATTGTGTAGTTGGAGTTGGGGTCTAGTCGGCTTTAAATGACCCAAGCAACGATCTACATAATTTTCTTGTCTAATTTCAAGATTTATATATATTTCTGGACAGAGGCAGCATCAGCATCTGCAGTGGCCGACACACGTACCAGCAGCATCACTAGATAACAGCAGCAACTGCTGCATCAACAGATTTAATGGCAATTGACTAACTGACGACTGTGCTTCCAATGAACTGGTTCGTTTGGGTTCCTTGTTGTTCGATGTGGTTTTGCGTTAACAACAATACAGGCTTTTTAAAGAGAGAAGTTGTCAGCCTCTCAATGTGCGTTCAGGATGATGAGCCTGATGGGCTGTTTAATGGACGTGGTGTGATTGTTAAAGTGTTAATGAGGAATAGTTTCGTTTATATAGAGCGACATGATATTGGGGAATTCCTTGTTTAAGGTGAGTATTCTTTCAATTGCCTCAACCCTCAAGGTAAGGGCGGATTGATAAGTCAGTGACTTTTTGAATAAAAAAAAAGATTTTCTCAAAGAAACATTTTGTTTCTATTTCCAATAGATTTAGTCCAGCGTTCTTCCAATGTTTTATTAATTCCAATTATTGGACTTCCTAAAAAAAAGAAGAAAAAATGGAGTGGCGCAGAAGAGCAAGGAGCACCAGGGCCTAGCGCATTTCTCTCAACCATTGCCTCGTGGGGGAATGGAGAGGACCCACAATTTTCCGCTGATTCCGAACGGTGAATTGAGAAAGGACTTTCGCGCGGATAGTTTTTTCATATTCAAATATTCATGTAAAATGGGATGTGCCCGTTCAGTTGAGCACTTTCATTCCCCGATCTTCCAATATCAGTCCATTGATTTCATCGAATATTTCTGGTGTGACGACCACCTTTGGGCGACCTAGGCGCTCGGCATCACTTTTGCTGATACGACCCCAAAAGAACTCCGTAAACCACTTTTTAACCATGAAAATTTATGGTGCAAAGATCCCATAGTATTTATCAAGTGTTTCCTTGGTTTCGCCGGTGATTGTTTTTTTTTACTCAAAAAAAATAAGTACCTAGTGCTTAATCATCAAAAGAAAACCACTTTTTTCTATTTTCATTAATTTTTACGTGATTACTGCTTTGAAAGGCTGGAAAACACGCATCTTGCCAAAGTGGAATTAGTCTATAAATAGGTGGCAGTTGATGGGTGAAGTGTCTTAGAGAAGCTTAGGTGGTCTTCATTCCAATGCCCGGCAAATGCTTCAACGTAACCTCAAAAGATTTTAGTTACATTTTCCCTACTCAAAACACCGGGAAGAGTAAAAGACATAAACTTTAGACAGAAAACTGAGCCCTGTCTTGGCAGTTTTCCTTCAATTATTTGCTTAAATATAAACTCAATCTAATATAAGAATACATTTTTTATTTAAAAGAACTTGAAAAGTTGTTTAAAAACAATAAATAAGTTAAATTGTTTTAAAACAGTTAATTAAATGCTAAAATCTAACTCTTTGTTTGAGCCGGTTTTTGAAAACCTTTTTTACTTTTTCAATATCGATTGGGATTATTCTGTGAATGTGCATAAGTGCCAGACCGCAAAGGCGATTTTCACTCATTGTGAACCTTAAATAGGTTTTAAGGCGCCGCGCCGCATTGAAGAAAAAGACCGCTCTACCGCAGAATTCGTAACCGGAAGCGTTGCAAGGATTAAAAGAAAACTGTGTATAATTCCAAACACATCCTTATTGCATTTATCTATCAACTCAAGAGCAGTAACTGGAAGATGGTTCTTCTTCTTTTCCGTTAACCATTTTTGCCGCCACTACACCAGCTCATCTTTGAGCAAAAAACAGGCTGTGTCTATATTTAACTCTAAGAGTTTACCAAAGCGATTTATTGGCGACTTAACGGTTTTATCCAACTCATCAGTTTCCGGTCGAAATCTTTCATGCAAATCGGTCAGGACAAAGTCAAGTAGAGGTGCATATAACGAGATTCTGTAGTATACCTCAGCTGAATTAGTGTCAAAATAATTACGCTCGGTGAATTTGGCGTCCACCATGACGTGGAATACGAGGAATTCTAAACTCAACATTCAACTGATCACATAAATTCTTTGCATGCTGCTAGATGTTATGGAAACTGGTATCTATGTTCTCCGGGTGACCTTAAAGAACGGAAATCGTGTTCTTCACCAGCACGGCGCTGCTATTCAGGCCATTCAATTCAAGGGCTGTGTTAAAGACAACACATCACTCAAACACAAAACTAATACAATAAACTGTGAATTGCATAAAGATGTTATAAGTATAAGGAAACCTTGCCAGCCGTGGTGCTTGGGCCACGCCACTGCGATATCGTTTCCAACGCTTCCGCAATTTTGATGAGGTCCAAAGAAAATTGAAGTACACCTTCATGTCTTTCTACCCACCTTGTTTCGCAAAGTGATGTGAGGGCACACCTCAAGGTGTTCATGAAGACAGTTTTTCGTTTCGGATGCGATTTGAAGAACAAAATTAACTCTTTCATTATTGCAAAAGCGTCTCGAATGGCAGGTACTTTTGAAGTTTGAGAAAAGGAGTTATTTAGCTTATGACTGTAGCATGGAGTCCTAACAGCATTTTTCGCTTCTCTCTGAATTTCCATGACAGCACCTCGAACTTCTGAAAGCATAACAGCACATCCATCTGTCCCTATTACCACACAGCATTCAAGAGGAAGTTTGAGCTCTTTCTTCAGTTGCAACAATACAATTTAGCCGATGGCTTTGCCAGTTAGAGATAACTCCTTAGATTAAGAACTTCCATCCAATTTCTCTTCAACAGCTAGTTTTTTTCTAGTTTCCCTCCAGCTTTCCTCATCAGATTCGTATTCTTCATCAGTTAAGTTAAGTTATTTCCTCAAATGGATCCACGAAAGAGACAAAATCCTCGAGAATGCTACCATTGTGAACGTAGCGTAATATAATACTCAGTTGGGAGAGGTGAGATGGATCAGTTGTTTGAATATGAATAATATTGTGAATCCCGAACGAATGACATTGACCTTTTCATGCCTTCTGTCTGAGTTTTGCTTTTTCTTTTTATTGAATGAATTATTATTTAAAGCAATTTAAAGACCAACCGAATTTTTGTAGTGAATATGTACAGTTTGCTTCAGACTTAACATTTTTATTGACAGAGAGAGGGGGGGGGGGGGGCAATTGCCCCTAGTGCCCCCCCCCCCCTGGATTCGCGTCTGGTGTTATCTCAAGCAATCTAGTTTGTGATAACATTTGTTGTTTAAATTGAAAACCTTGTCGATTTTTCAACATAATCGACTTTATATTCATACAAATATCAAAAAGTTTATAGCAATATATGGTATGAAAATATCGCATTATTTATTATTCGAGTACCTTAATAAAAATAAATTGATTTACATAAATGCTTCAATATCGCCCACATTGATTTACTTTATATTAACCCATGCGGCCATGCATCGAAAATTAATCAAAATCTAACATATATACATATGTCGATTTTAAGAACATCTTTTCAAAATTATAGTAGTTTAAGTGATTAAACATCACCTTCGTTGAACAATCTGGCAAAAGTCAAATTTAATACAGGTTTAACAACGAGAATTGAAATATCTATTTACTATAGTTACATCGATAAAGTTCTGCTAAAACACTCTAAGATCCAGCTTAAGCACACTTCATGCACAAATATGAGGTGCAATTTGATTGATTTGTTAGCCATAAAAATTTATAATCGACTCAAACCGATGTTTTGCTTACATTTTATTAACTCTTCCCTATTGTAAAACTGAAAAGGAGGCATATGTCAGAAAGCGAGCAAAAGTTCAACATAGCTCAACTTTTTTTTTGAAGGTTGGTCGCTTCGTTAAGTTTGCTTACGTTTGTCAAACGACGCGTGACTGTGTTAGACTCTACAGATTTCGTATGGTTGAACTTTTGATTGTTCTGTCAAATGAAGTCGACGCGAGGCAAACGCGCTATTGTGTCTTCACTTTTAGACATAGAAGTTACTTTCAACAATATCAGAAACTCAGAGACTACGAATGCTAATAAAACCCCATCAAAAACATGATTTATTCTATGCTAAGAAGCAGTATCATCAGGTCAAAGATGGTTGATTTCGAAACTAGTAATAACCAATAGATTGACTCCGCAAAGAAGGAGTACTCTCTCCACTTCTTTGAAATTTGGTCGTTAAAGAACCGCTTAATGATCTAGAGAAACAGGATTCAAGGTTGTAGCCTGAGCGGATGATACGGCAGTTGCTGTCTCAGGCAAACACCCACAAACTCGAGCAGAACTGCTGCAAACTGCTCTAAATAAAATCCACTTCGCTGAAGCTCGAGGATTGAATATCAACCCTATAAAATGGAGCTTTTTCTGGATCTCAGACCTCCTGCCATATAAATGGTGTAACTCTCACCTTAATGAATGAGGTAAATATTTAGCTGTAATTTTAGATAAAAGACTGCAGATGAAAGAGCAAATAATGCAAACGTTTAACTTTTCTCATGCAAGAAGGCGGCAAATGGGGTTTCTCCCCAAATATTGTATCGGTCATAAGACCTATACTAACCTATACGGGGTCGTAACATGGTGGACCGCACTTCACAAACAGGTAAACGATAACAAGCTAATCAAAGTCCAGCGAAGGGGTAGTTTGTGCATCAGCGACGCGCTAAGGAACACTCCCTCGGATGCCCTAGACATATTGCCTAACCTTATGTACACCCTTAGATATTTTCGGCAAACAGTTAGCAGCGAACTCAGCTACTAGACTAAAAGCTGATTCACAGTGGACCAGCAATCAAATTGGTCGCACTAATATTTTCAACAACTTAAGATTCATCACGAATCAATTAGATTACACCATTCCTAAGTTGGTGTTTGATGAGTGATGACGATTTCCAAGCCACTTCTATACCCTCACTTCAATACCCTCACTTCTATACCCTCACGGATCTAAAACTGAGTCTCTTATTCCGCCTACCAGACTATTGTAGTAAGTTCCAAGCGAAAATTCTGGCGGTAAAAGAAGTCCTGTCCTGATTCAGAGAAAACGTTGTATACTCCATGGATATTGGTATTTTCTTGGACAGTCAGGCTGCTCTCAAAGCTCTTGCCTCTGTCTCAACAAAATCTATTACGGTCCAAAACTGTCGCACGTCTCTTAAGGAGATGTAAGAACTGTTCAACATTTTGCTTTCATTGGTGACGGGTCACAAGGACATACCAAGCAACTGCATGGCAGACGAAGTCGCCAAAAAAGGAACGACTTCTCTTCTTCGGGCACAACATACTAATACGACATTTTACTTAATCAGGACGCTTTAAAGTTATTCCGCGGGAAGATCAAAATCGCGGACTTATCAAAACAACCTCTTATTAATCAATGTCGTTTATTGAAAACGGTGCAGCGCTAGTTATGTTGTTTAACTTGTGCAAATTGAGGGCGCAAACGCATTTGAATTTGAATAAAAGATCAGTGATCACTTCAGCTTGATGAAACCATTGAATTGACTAGACACACATTATTTCCAGGATGATATACCGAAAAAGATCTCTTCCCAAGCTTATGTAAAGATCAATGCATTCCTTCTTACGTTTTGTTTAAGATTAAGTGATGTGTATTCTCTAAATTAAAAGCTCTGACTGAGGAAGTGAAAGGTAATAGTCCCCGCTAAGAAGTAAAACCAATCCACAGAAAGCTTCATATTGTTGGAGGCTTACGCAAACGAATACCTACCAAGCAGCTTTGTTTCAAATGTTCGTCATATCATTAGAGACTTACAGCCATATTATTCACTTATTTCGAAACTAGTTTTTCGTAGATCTAGTTTTCGAGTTTCAAGTTTTGAACAAATCGGTATTATTGAAAAACAAAGTGACACATAAAACTCAAAATCGTAAAACTAGTTTTTGATAAAACTAGAAATTCATGAAACTGGAAATATCTAGTTCTGAGGACTTCAAAACTAGTTTTGAAACGTTTTTGTAGTAGTAAAGCAGTAGTAGTAAAGTGTGATTTTATTGAGATATAAATAAAAATAGTTTTATAGTTACATACATAGTTCTTTGTTAACAATTTTCACAAAAAGAGACGGCTTATGCCGTCAGCCGAAAAAAGAGTTATTTTATGAAGTAATAGAGCGGGTTTCAGGTAGTTGTATAGGATTTTCCAATTTTCTCCATTTAATATGCTTATGATTTCATTTGATGAAAGAGTATTTTTTCCCAAGATAACCTTCGGATCGAGTTCAGGATGGGCAGATACCAATGAAGTGACATATATCTTCTCTGCATCGTAGGTTGCACAAAGTAGTTGGCTTTAAAGACTGTTGATATAAAATCCAGACTGTTTCGGTCATGGAAATAATTTTTATCACCTTGGTCATGACTCACTAGTCTATAGGTACTTCTTGTTTGGCTTTGCTGACTTTGTTCTTTGAAAGCATTCCATATTGATTCTTCAATGTTTCCTAAAAGCATCTACAGGGTGCCACCAAAAGATCTTCCATTGTGTTGGAGAAGTTGAACATCATGGATGTCACTCAATCTCGTCGATTCCGTAAAGAATTGAAGATTTCTGTCTTTTAGAAACAAAACTATCTTATTGGTGAGTTGATGATTTGGTTGATTCATGATTTTCCCAATATATAGGAAATGCAGCTGAACTGTGTGTTAATATCACGTAGGTAAACCAGTTTCGAGGTGCAACATGTAGGTTGGTGTATTTTCCGATAGTCTGAAGGTTTTCTTGATGAAATATCTAAGAAGCTTTTCTACTTCGTCGAACTCGAAGATACCCCAAACTTGTGCTGCGTAGCACATAAGAGATCTTACGACTGCTTCGAAGACGTAAAGACGAAACGTTTTTTATTATTCATCAAAACTTTATTACATCACATCATTTTCTGCTTTCATTTTGAAGCTTCGTTTCGGCATCGGTTAGTTTGGCATGTATGTACATCTTCGTAGGGGATTCAGGTTATTCACATACACCGTATTTGGCTACCCCATACACAGTAAATCACCCCGGATAGGTTATTGACCCAATCAAAAGTCGGTGAAGGCCGGTTTCCGGTACTGCGACATAGGTGAAATATGGCTCAGAAACTAATAATTGCAGCACTCATTTTGCAGGACCAAGCTAATGCATTGTGTGCACCGATAATCAACTGTAATTGCTGATTAAAAAGAACTTCTGTTGTGTTTCTCCAACTCCAACGATTGGAAGTAATTTGGCGGGTTTCTGCTACGGAAAAACATGTGACTGCATGTCGCTGGTTAGACAACGTTAATTGGACTTATTGCTTCGATGTCTGTGCAAGGAAACTCGGCTTGTTACAGAGATTTTTGAGCAAGGTTCACAGACTCTGTGTTGCGGACTACGAAGTCAGCATTCAAAAGATTTTCCCATTGCTCAGCGATGCAATATTGGAAAGAGTTAGCTACTGCTGCCGTTGGATATTTATCTGCCACAGTCAAAGCAATTGGCAGGGTGTCTGTGTTAGTCAACAAATTTGGAATATCTGACTCTGACCCAAAACCACCTAAACCGAAAGATGAAAAGCATCCGCGAGATCTAACATTGGGCTTGTCACCTGAAACCTCAATTTATCAACCTTAGCCCCCCGTTGTTATCATATTACGACGTTCTCGTGCACAATCCGCAAATGCATCAAAATGAATTTGAAGCGTCTTAGAAGGACGGATATGATTCGTGGTAGGTGCATCTTATATAGGACTAAAAGAGGTGCTATTTTTATACCTACTGAATTACGTGTTGCACACTGCTTGGACAGTAATCCATTGAATGATCTTTTTTGTTTGAGTCGCTTTGCTTGTCTACTTGTCTGTTTGAACCAAATACCACTTCTACCATTTGATAAACAAACCGATGCCAGGGTCTCCATTTTTGCTTCGGTCTATATTTTACTTTCAATGATCTTGAACCGTCACGTCGCGTCGACCACCCATATGTTCTTATTCTTGAGAAATAGAATGGCAAGTTCAACCCTTACCTATATTTTATTTTCATATATTTATTCAAACAATCAAACGTTTGCAAATTACAGTAGGTACTTGTTTGAATTTTCTATTTTGTTTTCAAAATCAAAGCAGCTCTTGATATGAATCTAGTTTCGATATTCAAAACGAGAATCCATTTTCAAAACTTGAACTAGTTTTTCTCCAGAAATCAATAATACCGATTTCTTTTTAAAACTAGTTTTGATTATTTTTTGCAAAACTTGAAACGAAACTAGTTTTACCTGAAACTAGTTTCATTTCTAGTTTTACGAATTCTCAATAATATGGCTGTTAGAAAACTGTCAAAAACACGTAGGTATTATTAACGGTTTCAAATCAAACATCAAACAATTCCCCAAAGAGTTGCACTATAGCCCCTAGGCCCGACACAACCCAGACCCAAGGCGACACCACAACTATTCCCGAACCCACGTTTCCTTGTCCATTTGTAGCAAAAGTATTCTATTTCCAAAAGTTGCAAATCCGATTGGGTTTAGGTGGGTAGTTCCTTTCCAAAAGTGGTTTATAACAACCACCCTCCAAAAAAAAAAAAAAAAACAAAAACAGCAAAAAAATTCCTCAAACGGTAGTGACATGTTGGCTGTATAAACCACTTAGCGTTTCACCCCCAGCGAAGCCATTAAAGATCAAACGATTCCACTGCTGCTGTTTCTATTTCTGCCTCAAACACACAAACGAGTTTCTGATTATTGAAAAAGCACACAAAGAAAAGAAAATAATCTAATTTACCGCAAATGAGGAGCACCAGCTGTACTTTTTTTTGTCTGTGGTGTACGAGTATTCGCCTGAACCAAGTGTGCTGTGATAGCATCTCCTTCAGTAATATGTACCAGTTCCATCCCCCCGCACCATGAACAAGGATGTCGACCACGACCATCATCATCTCGAATGCCACTGCCACAGACCGCGTGCACATACAAAACTCGAAATAGAATTAAGCCTAAACAAAGTACTACGACAGGACATTAGAGTCCTTTCCGCTTGACATGACACACCGCAGCAGCAGTATAGCAAAAGAGATAGACATTCAGACATTCTCCAGGACCGAAGGGCAACTTTCGAAAACATATAATCTCATTTGCGGAACCACATCAAACATCAAAGTAGAATTCAAGGATCATCCATCCATCCGACAACGTCAACGACGTCCTAGTCATCATCTCTCTCATATAGCGATTTTGTAATGTGGCCAAATGGTCGGTGGGTAGTGGCAGGGGCATATCAGTGTATAGTTTATACCGACTGATGTTCTTCGTTCTCCCGAATGGCTGATACAACCGAATGAGCAGAATATGAAATAAGGAATCTTTGATTCATGTCAGAGCAGATGAGGCAAGGCAAAGGGTGGGCCATTTATGCTCAGCATATCATTGCGGCGATGCAAATAAGATTTTGAATCATTTGTCAAGGAATAATTTTCAATCTTGCGTTCTGTCATTACGAAAAGGATTGCGGCAGCATCAGCATAATATGAATACCCGCATGAAAATCGAAATAAGATTCATTCGCAGGGATTTAGTGAAGGAAAGATTAGCTGCCAAAAGAGTAGACAATGTAATCAACAAGCTTAAGGATTGGAAATTGAAGGAGGTGTCAGACTGTTCTGTGTTGAGAAATTCATGACCAGGGTAGCAACACTCTTTTTTAAATGTGGGCTTATAGCGTTATAGATTCTTAGCTCTGAAATAAGTGTAGCCGTCCAGATTAGTTCTTTATATGCCAAAGTTTTTATGTTATGGAGTTCCAAATACAATTACTATTTCTTGATGTTTTCATTTCATTTTATGTCATTTAGATGAATGAAAATCATTAACGCTTCATTAGTCTCGTCAAATTTTAATCCTTTCTTCCCGCTGTAGCCCGTCGATCTTAGAAAACGGTCTAGATAGTCTTTCGTCGAAGTTGAATCATTGAATCTGAGTTAGAAACAACTTTTTCAACAAACTGATTAAGAATGAAGAGAAAGGGGAATAATATTACTGATGGTGGTACCCGTGGCGTGAAGGTTACCATGTCTGCTGCTAACACAGAGGTTCTACGTTTGAATCTCTACAGAGGCAAAAATGTTTTTCCACGGGTATCGCCTTTTGCGAGTCCTCCGTTAGTAAATTCACTGCTTTGCGCTTTCTCGATTAGCCGTTCGGCACCGGGGCAGAAGGTAGGTCGGGAATGGAGGACCCTCACCAGACATGGTTGTGAGAAATACACTAGGCCCAGGGTTTCCTCGCTCTGCTGCGCTATGATCTGAAGGCTATGATTGATTGAGACAGCATCGCCTTCAGCCAATATAAATACAATCATTTCAAAAAATTTTGAGCAGACAACGTTTTTAAACTCTTGAAGCTCTGATCTTTTCTGGTCTGACATTCGTAGTGGCCTTGTAGAGACATAGAAAGAAAGCAAACAAAATAACATTCAGGCTGGTTTATTGCCTTCATTTTTTGTTTTCTTCCCCGTACCACTGGTGTGGGAAATTCAATGAAATGAAACAAGCAACAACAAAAAAGACAAAACCAATAAATTTTAGTGCACGAAAATGAACTATATTCCCTTGAAATGGAGGGAAGTCAAAATTGTATTCATAACCAAAGCAGGTATGTAAATGCTCCCAAGTCAATCCTAAAGACCTCAGACCGATTAGTCTATCATCATTCATTTCTAAAACACTAGAACGATTGATTGATATCCATTTGAGAAACGTTATAGAACCAAACCTTCTCTCCACATCGCAACATGCTTACTGCAAGTGAAAATCAGTAGATACTGACTTACATTCATGCTAAGTAGCAGGGTAATCAATTCAACCATAACTACAACTAAAAGAACTGTCAGTAGAGAACACCTCAAGGTGGAGTCCTCTCTCCACTCCTTTTGATTATAGTTGTCACTTATAGACTTGGAAGCTAAGGGAGTCAATGTAATTGGATACGCCGATGACGTAGCTATAGCGGTATCTGGGTTTTACCCTTGATAAAAAGCTGAACTGGAAATCAAATATACAAGAGAGGATCAGGAAAGCCACCGTTGCTCTTTTCACCTGCAAAAAAGCCATTGGAAGCAAATGGGGAATACCTCCACAGATCACCCACTGGTTATACACACCGGTCGTAAGACCGATACTTACATTCGGAGTAGCAGTATGGTGGACTGCCTTGGAAAAAACGATTTATCGTGTCGTGATAAACTAAGCAAACTCCAAAGATCAGCCAGCATATTTGCGAGCGGAGCTCTTTGCTCAACACCCTATGCTGCTTTGAACATACTCCTACATCTCTTACCCCTCGACATTTATTGTAAACAATCGGCGGCGAACACGGCATTTCGTCCCAAACCTCCTCCCAATGGACCGATAACTCAATCGGTCACTCTACGGTATTGATCCTATTCGGATCAATACCAAGTCACTCCGACTACACCACTCCCCAAGCTACTTTCGATAAGTACTTCCAAGTCACCGTCCCACAAAGAAGCATGTGGGACGATACGGATTTCTTACAAAATGATTCAATTCATTTTTACACAGACGGCTTGAAAACTGAGGACGGAGTAGGAGGCGGTATGTACTCAAAATAACTAAATATTAGTCTACCCTTTAAACTCCCTAACCATTGTAGCGTGTTCCAAGCGGAACTGTCGATCGTCTCTTATGGAGATGACTGAACAGTTTAACATTCACTTCTTTCGGATGCCGGGGCATAGAAACATTCCAGCAAAGCCGATGAACTCGCTAGGAAAGGAACCCTCATGCCAATTTCACCAAGCAAAACAACAATTGGAATGCTTATTGCTGAGTGTAAGCTTATGCTAAAGCAAGAAAGACAACGAATAATAGATGGAGAAACACCACGACTTGCATGGCTACCAAAAAGATCTGGACAAAGCAAGACTTAAAACGTAGGTACCAAAAGTTTGTTATCCTTAAGTAGATTGCACTTTAGCTCCGTAGTTGGTGTTATAACCGGACACTGCCTCATAGGTAGACATGCCGCAAGGCTCAATGTTCCATCGAACGATTTTTGTGGAAGTTGCATGGATGAGTAAGGAGAGGAACGCAATCCACATCTTCTATGTACAGTACATACCAGAAGCAGTACATCAAAGACGCAAAACATTCTTGGGAGAGTACTTTTTCGACGATCCAGATGGTCTAAAAAACATAGGCATTCATGGCTTTATAGACCGCTTTATAGAAAGCTCAAAATGATTTAAATAAGAGGCAATTCCTCAATTTTCTTATGGTATCACAAAGGACCTATTATTGGTTTAAGTGCGTCGGTCGTTTTCCCGACAGCCACCTTAACCTAACCTAACCTAATAAAATTGGTTGGGAAAAGTTATTGGGGTTATATCAAGACAGGCGGATGTTATGTGTCACTTGGCTATCATCCTAGAAACAACGAATTCTCAGACTTTGCCGAATCTCTAAAACGAATACAAGCCGTTGCAGTCATTACAGGTGTAGTCTTGTGCTTGTTCATTTAGCTTAAGCCAAAATACAAACAAAATGCTGCAAAGCAAATCTAAAATTAAATTTTGCACAACTTGCACATTCATTCAAAAAGAAAGAAGATCTTATTGGGAGCTTGAAAGACACAAAAATAACTACTACACTCTGCACTACACCGTACACCAGTCATAAGAACTGAAAGGAATAATTCCAAAAAGCACTCTTCTTTTGAGTCTTCTCTCTCCTCTGTTAAATCAGCGAAGAGAATGAGCAGCAAAGAAAAAAAAAGCAGCGAAATGAATGTCCCTTCTGGTTGTGCAGCATTATGTCCTGAATCTTTCGATCATAAAAAAGCAAACTAAAATAACATGAATTCCTTACCACCTAACACCCCCAACAAGAGAGAGGGAACAATATGCAACAAGGAAAAACACTGCCACCATAAATAAACCATAGTGAGTCCTTGGAGGAAACCAGTAACAGTACCAGGAAAAAAAAAACAACAAGCAATGGCGAAAGGAAGAAAGGAAGCATCAAAAAGTGTGTTTTTATTAAAATTTATGAAACCAAAATAAGGTCCTCCGCCCCCTCTTCCATGTGCACTGCCTTATCCTCGCTTAGTCAACAATATTCTTTTAAGCGAATTTCTTTGCTCCAATGGAATCGTGTAATACCAGGACATTGCCACGAGTTGGAGCATTTTTTCTGCACTTTCGTAACTCAGGAGTCAGGAAGAGAGTTCGAGAAGCTTACACAGATATGGTTAAGGGTATGTGTCTCTTTCCGAATACACTATCCAGCTGCTCTACTCATACTGTAGTATGGAAGGATAAAATTCAATTTGTTCTCATTTTTATAGCCGAAAAGAATTTACGGTATTCCTGTGGAAAAGCGACCAAGTAGTGCTCTGTTGAATGAAAAATAAAAAAGAAACTGTCGTCTGGTATGGGACTTAAGGAACACAGCTCATAAGCCGGAACCCGTTTGTAAAGGACTTAAATCCTTGGGAAAGTTTGTTTGGATAACGATAATGAAAGTTTTTGATTTTAATTTAATTTTTAACTCGTAGGTACCTACCTCTTTTCTATTTTTGCAATAACGTGAAGTGAAGCATATGAGGAAAGTGAGTTTGATAACTTTTTCCGTCAAATTGCAGTGAAAAGGACATCGTCATTAGAACCTTGGTTCCAACAAAGTAGTGGTCTGATTCAAAATTGGCTGCTTTGAAAGTTTGAACTAAAATGATACAGGAAGAGTGTCTTGCGTCGATCGCAACATGGCCAATTTGGTTGACGGCCAAGGGCAACTGAGTCATGCTAATGCTTACTATCAGGGCCGTATTAACTCTCAACGGGGCCCTATGGGCAACCATCAATTTGGAGGACCTTTTTCACGTCTGTTCCCTTCTTTTTTCGATTAAAATAAAAAATTATAGCTTTCATAAAGTTTTCATTGTCAAAACGTAATAATATCAATAAAATTACCATCTACATTTTAAACATGTTGTTTTCTAAATTTTTTTTCGGCAAATTCATCAAGTATATCATCTATATCAATTTTCTTCAGTAAATCTGGCTCAATGTAAAGTATACCTAACATGTCAAGTCGCTCTTGTCGCGTTGTAGCTCTTTTAGCATCTTTGATTTGATTTTTTTTTGCTAGAAAAAAACCTGATTCTTTCTCAAAAAATGGAGTGAATTTCGTGAAAGAAATTGATTCAAATCATACATTACCTTTCATTGGTGAATAAATAAGCCAATCTCGGTTTGCTTTTCTCCATTTGGTTTAACCCCAAAAAATACGTTGGGCGAACAAAATCTCGATGTTGATTCGTTTTCATACCAATGCTTAGATGATTCGAATGGTTCAGTCGAATTTTGACATGTGGGTGTCCCATCTTCAATCCAAAGTCTTACATCTTCACTAGTAAATTTTTCGCATTTTCCTGGATCGTTGGAACGGTTGGAAATTTCTACACCTTGATTTTTATGTACACTTTCGCCTACAAGAGATTGGTTTGAAGATTTAGGTGTTAAGCTGATTGGATTATCGTTCAATTCAGGACTAGTTGCAAGTCCTTGACTGTCTGATGAATTTGGTGTTTTTGCGTTCCGATTAAAAAAAAAAAGTCGAGTTTTGGAACTTTTTCTAACACTGCACTTGTTCGAGATCGTTTTTTTCGGCAACCTTTCTTTTTTGCGCAACTCTTGAATATGAACGCTAACGATAGTTTGAGTATTTACTAGTGTATTGCACTTAAACTATCAGTCCCGAAAAATGATGGTCTCAGTAGTCAGTACGGTAAAGAAAAAAACACGGACTTTTCCGTGATAATAACAAGGATATTTTATTCACTTATTCACTTTACACTTTGTAAGTGTTTACGGTGAGTATTCTCAAACTTGACTGTCCCGTCCTATAAACAAATTCAAATGTTCCAGAATATTATCGAAAATTCCAGTCAATTATTGTTCTCGAATATTCTCGACCTTTTCATTAACTTCTATTCTCGAACATTCACGAGAAAGTATTTGTTAAATGATACAAAATGATACATTCATTTATTTGTCATCCATCATTAACCATTCACTAATTCATCATTCTAGTTGAAATTTCCGCTTGAAGGCTTCTACACCCTCTGTTCCAAAAATAACCGAAATTTTTCAAAATAAAAACAACCAGTATAGATTTTGACATAATTCTTTTTTATTATTCAATATACCTACTCTCCTTTCATTTCGATACACTTCTTTGCACGCTCATACAATTTGTCTATGGTGTCGGAAGTGTCTTTTTTAGGAACCTAGTTCTAGTTCGTCAGTCGTCACCTTTTGAATGCGGTCAATAGCTTTATTTATTTGATTAATATTTATTTTCAGTTCTGATTACATTTTCCTTTCACTCTCTAGAGTTCTACTCGTATGTTTGTAAGAAAATTTTAGAAATCTTTTTTTTTTCGGGGCCTCCCAAGATCGGGGGCCCCAGGCAACTGCCTATTCTGCCTACTTGTTAATCCGGCCCTGCTTACAATGGATGATACGGCGTAAGAAAACTTTGTAATTGTTTTTTCTCAAAAAATTTTAGTATATGAAAAAAAGTTTTAAGACAATTTTAAGTGATCTTTTCGCTGAAAAATTCAAAAAATGCATTTTTGCAATGTCCTTTTGAATCTTTCTTCCTTGAGTTCAAAAGCCTATTTTGATCTTGACTTCATTAAACTGCTGCTACTTTTATCTATGGCCTTTTGCGTCAGTATTTTACTTTTGTTGCGACGTCAGCTGCTTTGGTTTTTGGCGAGTAATTCACACAGTGTTACTCATAAATGTTGTTCTGTTTCCATGTAATCATTGTTGGCTTTCTACGTTCATACATTGCACTTTTAAAAAATGAGGAAAAGAGTTTATAAAAATGGGCAATGGTGCGTGTGGTTACTTAGCTTTTCTTTAATAAACCTACACCTTGAATATAAGTCCAAGTTTAGTATTAGCAGGGATGTAATTATTTTTAGTGAGCCCTAATAACCACATCGTGACGTGACGTCCGTGAAGCTGAGGGTGCCATAAAATTAGCATAAGGCAAAAACCCTAAGCTTATACCGCAGGAGATAATTAAATAAATCGCAGCCCACCTTGATTCATAAGAACACACTCTGCAAGGCTTGAATCTCCATTTCATCTTCTTCCACTCGCAACACTCATGACTTAACATGAACACAAATTGACAGAATCGCTTGCAATCAAAAATCCCCATCTTTGTATAGTATGAGTGCGCAGTAGTTGTCTCCATTTAATATGCAAATTTTTATAGACACTATCTAGAGAACAACTGCTGGCATGAGTCAGAGTGTATTGTGTACACAGGACACACCTAAACAAAACACCATCGTCAACACAAAAACTTTTTACAATTAATTCAACCGTTCGTTGCGGTCGGTCGGTATGTAAACGTAAACGGCAGTTCCGACCAATCTTCCTTGAAACCCTTTTCAGCTGTACCAACAATAACACAAACAACAAACTAGCTCCAATCCATAAGAACATCTCGCGTCAATCGCTCTGATTAGTGAACACACATCACGTAGGTGCTAAAGGACACAACATCGTTGCGCCCAAACGACTTAATGCGCTTACAAAAGTCTCCCTAGAGATATTCCAAAACCAATCTCCAAACTGGCTCTTCTAATGCATCTTGTTCCTCCCCACATCACAATCACATGCATGCTTCATTGTGAGCCCTACACGCGTGGGCATCATCACCAACGCCAGAGAGCAACCAATTGATTGCGATTTTGTTTGCATAACAAATGTTCGCAATCGAAACGAAGGTGCGGAACATAACACCAATCCAAGCCTAGTTTCTAGGCTCCTTTATAAAGACTCCACACAGTTTTCTGTTGTATGCGTTAATCTGACGATTGAGATGTCTTGTGTTTGCTCCTAAAGGTTACTTACCTGCACCACCTCCTTCTGCTCTCAATCGGAAAGGAGATGGATGGTTGGCAGCCTTATTGTTGAAGTTGGATAAATGGTGCACAATCTTTGAGGAAGCAAACACATGTGTGTGTGTCTGGTCTCTGGTCTGTGTATGAGGATAGCTAGATAACTAAAAAACCAAAGAATGAAAAACAAAATCAGGCAACCGCATTCGAATTTGTCTTATCTAAATAATTGTTGGGACTTGCATGCGATATGGAGCTGTAAACACCGCAGAGATAGTGTCATTTCGCTTGACGGTGGTGTTGGTCTTTTTGTGTTTTTTTTTTTTGTTATAGTTTATAATTTGGCTAACGACCAGTTTCAAAATGTGTACGAGCAGTTAAAGGATTCCCTTCTGTTTTGTATGCTCTTTTTGGCAGTAGGGTATATCAACACTCATCGAAGCTTTGAAACAGAGAGATGTGTTGATCTGGTAAAAGCTTTCATATAAACGGCTTTAAGTTCTAATTATAACTGAGGTTTTAGATTTCAAGTCATGTATATTTATTTTTTGCGTTTAAGGACTTTATAGAAACTTCCCTTGGGGGGAATGGATAAGGTATGGTTTTTGACCATTCGTGGTGTTTGCTTGCTAGACTTCCCCCACCAGAGGTAAGATGGTTTTTTTCTTTAGTAGAGTATTTTTTTTGTTTTCTAAGTTGCTATATGACGTCTTGAATGTGATAAATTTCGTAGCACTGCAGTAATCTTCGGAACTGAGCCATTGACGTGGTCAGTTTATGTCAAATTGTTTTTAAACATGACTCCATGTTTTTTACCCTAAATGAAAATAGACAGTTGGATATTGTCGGCATAGATTTGATACTAACAATATTTCAATACAGACGGAATCAATTAGAAACAAAGTGAAAAGAAGCGGCAAAAGTATTGATCCTTGTGGAACCCCTGATCTCAATTGCGAAAACTTAGAAAGCTTACCTACATGACACACAGCTTTAGACCGATTTTATAGCCATGAAAAAATTAATGAGGTAGCAGCAAGAGACAAATAATAAATATCAGCTAAGTTTTTCACAAAATATTGTTGAACTTACTAAAACAGAACCTTTGGAGAAGCTAAGAAAGGTTGAAATTGTTATACTTTGTTTTCATCAGAAGCTTCCCGAATATATCCAGTTTTCTTTAAGAACGCCGTCATGCAGCTGTGACCTTTCCTAATACCAGATCGAAAAGGGTTCATGAGATTCAGACCATTTATGTAGATAGATTAGATTGATTAAGGGGACGGGTTGAGCTTGCGCAGCTCTGGGCACTGCGGTGTCTGAATGAAACCTATTGTGCCAGCCCATATGATGTTTCAGGGCAGTTCTCCTGCTTCTGAGTTGAACCAGAAGTAAACAATCTTCAGTGGGTGAATGAGTTTGAGTTTATCTAGGGGGATGATATCATAGTGAAGTATTTGCTTTTTAAAGCGGAAAAGTGCTGGACATTCCGTAACAATGTGCAGTAATGTTTTTTTCATTTTTGAGGCACAGTCTACAGATGGGGTCCGCTACCAGTCTCATTTGGGGGAGATATTTTTTTGAAGAACAGTGGCCAGTTAGTAGTCCTGTTGAAATTTTTAGGGTTCTCCTATCGAGGGTCAGTAGGAATTTTGATGTTTTTCCAGTATATTCTGACAAAAAGTGTTTTGAACAGGTTTGGCCAGATCAGTTACGCCAGTTTGATTCTTCCAGTAAGATGTTCTTGACATTGTTTTTGAAGGTGCTTTTATTTACACCGCAGAAGGGTTCAGGTCCGACGAATGGTTTAGATGCGCCGTTCTTAGCTAAGATGTCTGCTTCTCGTTACCATCATAGCCTTTGTGTGAGGATTACAGTGTTTTTCCTTGCTAGTTAAGAAAGCGACGTGGCTTTCTCTTGGACTAGTTTAGATCTTATGACAGGAAAGCAACGTCCTGAAATTTACTCAGGGCTCCAAATTCTCCAATTCTCCCACCTCCTCATCCTCTGTTTTCCAGGGGAGGGGTCCTTGAGATCCTAACCATGACAGGTGAGCTTAACACATATAGTGCAGCTAGGCTGTCTGTGAAAATGAATATTGTTTTATTTTTTGTGTCTCGAACATTCGTTAATGGCAAAGACTTCAGCTTGGAAAATGAACGAGTGACAACCCAGACTTACTGAGTAATTCGTTCTGGGAGAGTCGCTGAAAATGCCGGAACCAGTACCAGTTTCCATTTTTGAGCCGCCCGTATACCAGAACATATCTTGCCTTGAAGGATGAGACTTTGTGTTCTCCCAGTCATCCCTAGGGGGGATGACAATGGAGAAGTTGAGTTTGAAGTTGTGCATGGGAATAATAGAATCCAAGCACATACTAAGGGTGTTAAGTTGTTCTAGACTTTAAATTACCGACAGATGTTCTCTCGGGTTTGGATGTGATTTTATGTTTCCTTGATGGAAAAGACAGTGTGTCGCCAGTCTTGCTTCCATTTTCATGAAGAGGTGAATTGGGGTAGTCCTACAATGACGTTTAGAGCGTATGTTGGAGTTGTACGCATGCATCCAGTAATGCATGTTGTTGCCAATCTTTGAATCTTTTCCAGTTTTTGGATTGACGTTATTTCTTTTGTTTTTGTCCACCTTACAACGGCTGCGTTATTGCTGGTCTGACTACCAACGTATGTAAGTTGTACATGATTTTAGATTTTAGACCCCAGTTTTTCCCGCATATGCTTCGACAAGTCCATATGGACTTGGTTGCTCTGTTGGAAATGCGTTCTAGTTGAGGGTTCCATGACATTTTGTTGTCTAGGATGATCCCAATGTATTTTGATTCTTTTGAGAATGGTAAAGTTTTTTTTTTTAAAGTAAGTTACCTTAGTTATAGAATCTTAACAGAATCCGGGTGTATGTTGTCAAGCCCAAGAACTAAAATTATCGTATGTGGGAGAATCCCAATTAACAGTCGACTGACGGACTCATCTGTTCACATCTCTTCAAATGACCATCACTCAACTTACAGCGCTGCTGATTGATAAGTAGGCGAGTGGCAATATGGTTCCAAAAGTGTGGTAAAGTAAAGTCTTAAACAGTCTTCGGAAGGTTTATGAAGGCAGGGCTGTTACAGTAAATTGGATATGAGTCATCCAGCAACGCAATATTCTGCCTACTACACTCATAGATAAGACTTTTAAATGGTTTCTTGACTTGCTTTATTCTCTGCTTCAAACCTTTCCGTGTCATTATTATATTATGTAATCTTAGCCTACGATCATTCTAAAGATCGATCGATTTCACATGATTCTGCCAAGGAATTCCCGCACACGTGATATAGTAATACGTGACTGAATTAAGATTTTTTGGCACTACTTCTCACGTTATCGAGCACTTAAGTGCCACAACTTGAGATTCCTTCATCAGTATGTATTTGCAATTGAAGTCGATAAATGAACAGCAGACTGATGTTGTACAAGAGCGAAAAATAGTACTCACTTCACTCACTGGTCTCCCAAACTTAGACTTCTCGGAATTCGTGTCCAAGACCTTATCAATGAAAGGGACACGAAGCTGGTGCTTGCTTTTCGGGTTAGTTCCCCTTACCTATCGACGCACGTTTTGAAAAGTTTTCAGCGTGTTTCTTCTGACCGAAGTTAGAGCCTTGAAAACAATAGGGTAGGATAACAGTTTTCCAATTTTTGCAATATTTCCCTAACGTTTTTCTTCCTTTTCTTCTTTTGAAAACGATCTGATTGCCTCCTCTCACAAATTTTTTGTTTTCAAATCGAAACCACCACAGAACTTTGTTTAGGTTTCTGGGTTACTAGTCCAATGCAGTTGCTTCCATTCAGTGTCCCACATTAGCCGAAGGATACTAATGATATCATTAGCCAGACGTCACGGTTGCTTGAGGTCAAAGTGATTCTTAAACGTTCTCATTATTTGATTGCAATCTGTGGTATAACTTTTCTAATACCACCACCGATAATGTTGACATACCCTGCCACTTAAGGATCATCAATCAGTAAAATGTGCTTGCACAAGAGAAAAAAAATAGGAGCAAAGCGAACAAAAACAAGAGATTCTCAAGAAAAACTCATAACCCTTAGCAAGTTTTCTTGGGGAAAACTTGCCTCATCTGTTCCGAGGTTGAATGGAGGTTGTGAACTTTTCAACTTCGTCGTCGGCGTCGTCGTCAACATCGTCTTCACGTTGGTTGTGTGTGCAACAACGGCATCAATACAGGAAAACGGAAGGAGTGGGTTAGATACGAGAACACAAAAAGAAATAAAAACAAAATCACTCAGGATGTAGCTGATAAGATAATGCACTTCTACTGGCACATCCTTGGTGTTTCGAGCGCAGCAATGCACAAAGTAACAATATGAACTATAGGGTCCTTAGGAAACTTGGATGTTGCTGTTTTCGGTTGTTATCCCACCACCACTACCACTGCCCTGGCAATCTCAGTTTTGCAGTTCATGCCGAAGAATGCCTTATCCTCGGTAAAAGTTTTTGGCGCTCTATCAGTGTACCTATAGAGACTAGAGAGTAGTCGTCGCCAGTGAGGCCGACGACCTTGCATTCAAGTTGGATAGAGAAATGATGCTCGTCCTCGTCCTCGGCAAGTTGAAAGTCAATACAAGAGGATGTGCGCTTGTAAATCAAATGATTCTTCTCTTTTTAACTTCAAGTATTGGTTTATTTAGTTTTTACTCAATGTGCAATGTTGCAAGGACTTTTTTCGCGATTTGGTTATGTCCTTTTTTTTTGTTATGGTGGAAGACAAGGAGTTCCTTCTCGGTGTAGTGTTTGAACAAGGTACCTGCTATGTGCATGGTTATGTCGACTTCGGTATTTATTGGCTGGAGTTTTTTCTTCAGAGTGCAAGCTTCACTAGGAAAGAAATGTCATTTGCATTTTAAACGAAATTCAATATTTTTTGGTTGATTGTGTCGAACTAAGTAAGGAATCGGGATTCAGTGGGATTGTCGGTTGTAAATTTTTGACAAAATAAAAACTAACAAAATGAAGCAAAAACAGCGCTGTTGAGATGATGCGCAATCAATCGATTGTCTTTTGCTTGCGAGACAAGCAAATATATTTTCAAATATTTGTGAATCAGAAATAGAAATGGAAAACCAATTTGAAGTAAACTAAATTTTGAACACACGTACTCACTATAACGTGGTTGATAGAAAAGTTGGTAAGTTTTGGAAGGCTTTCGAAGGACTGTAAAAGATACACCGCATTTTCAAACTACAAGAAAAAATTTCATGGAATTAATATCTGCTCAAATTTATGTTAAATGAACAAACAGCTGATTGGGTTGTCGAATCCTTTGCCAAACATTTCGAAAGTGTGGATTGCGTGAACCTTGTTCAGAAAGCTTTATAGGTTTTCCACTTAACGTGGTCGCAGAAAACCGCAATGATGCATTGAAACTTCTTCGAACTAGAAGACAAAATAAAAAAAATTAATTTTTCTTATGGTGTATCCACACTGTTTCGTGATGCAATCTGATCCGTTTCATTTGTTTTGCATTTTGGTCAGCTTTCGTCATCTTCACAAACGAATAGGTATGATTGTGTGTATTTTGTGTCGTTTCGATGGAATTGGCAATGCGTAGGTTATCACTATCACTCACTTATCAAAGTGAGATCATCTGTTATTTAGTAATTTATAATTGTTGTACCTTTTCGGTTGTCAGATTTCTAATACGAGTTATACTCAAGTTGAATTGAAATGGAGTGACAGAATTTGATTTGAACTATCAGATATAACATTGTAAATCGGTTTCTTATAAGAAACCGATTTGCAATGTACAGGAGTTCTCAGAAACGACCCACTTTCTATAACTAGCAAAAGTGATCGTGCTTTCGACAAGGTAACAACTCGATTTTTCTAACTTAATCCTTACACAATCATAAAGAGGAATGATTTATTTGTTTGTTTGTCTTTTTGTATTCAGTAGGCTCCAAAACTGCTGAGTCGATTTGAATGAACTTGGAACAGAGATAGCTTAGAGTCGAGAATGTAATAAAGGGCATATTTCTTCCCTATATTCCTTAGGGGACGAAAATGGGAACGTTAGGGAGTACTAAGAGCTCCAAAACTAATGAGCCGAGTTGAATAATATTTAGAACGAAGATAGTCTAGAGTCTGAGTAACATAAATTTCAATATTCCTCGGTAACATAGATTTAGATTTCATTTCATCTAAATATTACAAAGTCGGTGCTATACCTACACTAAATCACCGTAGGACCCACGACGCGCCGCCGCGCCGCCGCGCCGACGTGACGGCCGGGTCACCTAGTACTAGATAAAATTTTACTGTACAAAACTCAAAAGTCAACACTACTAGCTTACCTTTCAGAAGTCTATACAGACGCAGATGATATTGACGTAATGGAAAAAAAGAAGCGGTACCTTTGCGAGCATTGGAACAGAATCAACAAAAATTAATTTAATGTTTAATGCCTAAGTGCAAAACGAAGTATATGCTCACATCAAGGGAGGACAGAGAACATCGACGAATTGGATAAAACGTCAAAATAGACAGACAAACAAACAGACCAAACGGAGAATAACGCTTGTGAACCGTTGCTTCTTTTGGTTAAAAACCCAATTAAGAAACAAAACCATTCTTGAAAATCTAATGCATCCCTTTATAACACATTGATCATTCCAGTTCTGTAGTACGGCGCGAAATCATGGACAGATAAGGATGCCCTTAGTAGCGTGGAGGGACATTAACACTCTAGATCGAATTTGTTTTTGAAAGCACACTACAGGAAATCGCGGAAGGGGATGATCACATCTGAGATGGAGCACAAAACCTTAAAAAATCACAGATTTGCTTATAGATGTCTTCCAACCTTGATTTTCTAGAAAACCGCAATACAAGCAATGCTGGTCCGAGCATGGAAGTGAAGTTAATATTTGGAAAAGCTAATTTTTTTAAATTTTACTGAGAATAACTCAATGGATAAGCAAAGAAAAGCCAACTTTCAAGATGTGGCGCTCGTAATATTTTAAAAAATTTAAAGGGAGTGTATAAGATGGCAGTTAAATCCATAACTGTATTGGCAGCAGTATCTACAGTTTCATCCGCAGCTGTATTTTCATTTTCATCCGCAGTTGTTTTCACAGCCGTGTAAGCAGCCATTTCCAGTGGTATAGAGAGCTATAATGGGCAGCCTAATGCCAAACGCCAAAGGGTATCTTATCTACGTTGTCACCCGCATGAATCGATTTATCTGCTGCCATATGAGCAACTGTACCCACTGTCATATTGATAGCCGTGTGTTGATTTGCAATAAAAATTGTAGTGTTTCTCGCCTTGTTCGCCAAACGATCCAAAAATTTTACTCAAGAAACTCGAAACATTGAACGTGAGCGTTTCCGGACACCATTTTCCGAAATATTTGTTTTCTCTGTCATTCACTCATTTTGGCTGCAATTGAGGGCAAAAGAACTAGGACACTGAGGCCAATTCGTTCACAGTGAGTTAAATCAGCAATTTGGTTATCAAGGATTCTTCTTAATTCGTGATTTTTTTTTTTTTATAATTAACACGCACATCAAGGGGCTCCCCTTATAATGTTTTAGAACACAGCGCGAGCATTTAAGAAAATAGGAGAGGATTCAATAGGAGACACCGATGCACATTGACTTTGAATTTTTGAGAACCGTAATGCAGAAGAAAGATAGAGTTTGGCAAAGCATTCCACATTCGGTGGGGCGACTAAAATATGAAACTCTATACCTTACTGTAAGTCCGAAGTTAGGTTCGAAGTAAAATTGATGAGCATTCCTAGCGAGTCGGATGTTGCGGCTGAATTTTTTCAGGGGAGAAATGCAGTTGGCTATTTTGCTAGAGCACTGCTTGTAGAAAAAACAATAAAAGTGAGAAAGGCAAGTAATGTTTCGTCGATGTTCAAGAGAATCAATTGATTCTACGATTGAACTGTCACCTATCAATTTCAATGCTATCTTTTGCAGGCGAAAAGATGTTTGACTCCAGTTTTGGGGAGTCAGAAGGGGTGATAAAAAATCTGTGGTAACCAAAGCCTTTTTGCTGACCTTTTTAACGGCTTGGTTAAGAAATCATATAGATTATCAAAAAATCGTTCCATTTTCCAGTCCGTCAAAACTTAATCAAGGAAATCCTTTATTTGTTTTGTGTATAAACAAGAAAGAGACATGTAATGAAGGGTGAAAAAATAGATATAAAAAACTACAGGCCAATTGCAAAGCTTTCATGCATTCCTAAGCTGTTTGAACAAGTAGTCTGCGAAAGTTTATCATTCTTTGCAAGGAATAATATAATCTGTAATCAACAACACGGATTTATGCAAAGAAGATCAACGGCTACTAATCTTCTCTCGTTTTACCATAAATGCTCTAATACACTCAAAAAAGGTTATGAGTTAGACTGCATTTATACTGATTTCTCTAACGCCTTCGACCAACTTTCTCATAATATTATATTATATAAACTAAAAGCATTTGGATTTCCACCAGTATTTATTGTTTGGATAAGTTCATACTTAAAAAGTAGATCTTATCAAGTCAAATTTCGTAACGTCTTGTCAAATTCTTTCAATGGGTTGTCTGATGTGCCACAAGGGAGTCACCTTGGTCCTTTGCTTTTCATTATTGCAATAAATGACGTCATTTCTTGTATATCATACAGCGACATTCTAATTTTTGCTGACGACATGAAGATTTTCAAATCGATAGAATATTCGTCAGATCGCAATTTATTACAAAAAGATATCGACAGTTTTGTTACGTTCTAAAAACGGTCTTAGTTTGAACCCTTCCAAGTGTCAAAGTATGACGTTCTCACGCAAAAGGATTCCCACTATCGCAAATTATTCAATATCTCAGCAATCATTATCTCAAGTCTCGAATTTCCGCGACCTTGGTGTAATTTTTAGTACTAACCTTGAATTCAATGAACACATCAATCAAATCGATAGAATATTCGTCAGATCGTAATTTATTACAAAAAGATATCGACAGTTTTGTTACGTGGTGTTCTAAAAACGGTTTTAGTTTTAACCCTTCCAAGTGTCAAAGTATGACGTTCTCACGCAAAAGGATTCCCACTATCGCAAATTATTCAATATCTCAGCAATCATTATCTCAAGTCTCGAATTTCCGCGACCTTGGTGTAATTTTTAGTACTAACCTTGAATTCAATGAACACATCAATTCCATAACAAGTAAAGCAAATTCTATGCTTGGGTTCATAAAGAGATGGGCAAAAGAATTTAACGACCCCTATGTTACGCTTTCCTTATACAACTGTCATGTTCGTCCCTATCTCGAGTATGCTTCTCAGGTTTGGTCACCTCTATATGAGGTTCATAAATCTCGTATTGAGGCAGTACAACACAGATTTATACGTTTTGCCCTGAAAGGTCTTCCCTGGGAAGATCCTTTTAATCTCCCCCCTTATGAAAATCGTATTCGTCTTTTGAATCTTCAACCACTCTCACAAAGACGGACTAACAATGATTTAGTATTTTTCCATCAACTTATAACAGGCTCGATTGATGCTCCCGACTTGCTCTCCCACATAGGATTCAACTATCGTGGAGGATCTCACCAACTACGTAATTTAGAGTTTTTGCATTGCTACCACCACAGAACTAACTACGGCATGCATGAGCCGATAGCTCGCATG
This sequence comes from Melanostoma scalare, assembly GCA_949752695.1. Lineage (NCBI taxonomy): Eukaryota > Metazoa > Arthropoda > Insecta > Diptera > Syrphidae > Melanostoma > Melanostoma scalare. The sequence continues at coordinate 4,632,153 of OX456985.1, forward strand.
AGTAGGTTATACAACTCTAACCCTTTTACTTTAGATTTCAATCTTAGTAAAAGTAGTTTAAAATTAAAACTCAAAACCAGTGCTCCACAAGCATGATTTTTGTTTTGTATTTAATTTGTATTTAATTTGTATTTAATTATTAGTTAACTGTAGATTATTTTAATTGTATTTTTTCTTCTTTTTTTTATATACTTTCAATAATGTTTATAGTTTGATTTTGTTTTATCGATGTAGTAAAAGTTAATTATGTTAAATGTTATGACCTTGTTCGAATACGTTCTTTTGTGCTTGTGTTGGCTTTTTTACTAACCACTAACACTTGCATTAATGATGAAGAGCGTAGATAAGTGCGTACATATGAGCTTGCTCTAAGCTTAGTACCGCTTAAGACTCTGAGATGCAAAAAAAAAAAAAAATGTAAAAGAATGTCACCGACATATATGACAGTAGGTCAGCAGAAGTTAAACTCACTTGAATGTTGGAAAAAGTGCGTCCGGTACGATATTTGTGACTAGATTTCGAGTAGGTTTCATTGAAACCAAGCCGATGAAATGGTTTCATTTTGTATGGTAAACCGCGTAATTTTCATGTATTTTCGGAGTAGTTTCTAGTTTCTCCTCGTGAACACTAATCCACGTAACCTATGTTCTTTGCTTTTCATCGACTGGTTGGCAATGATTAAATGATCTGATTCCTTGATTAAAAATTTCGACAACAGCCGAATCCATGATTGTCACCTAGAATAACAATTGATTAAAGATAAATCGTGGTCAAACTGACCCTAAGCCATCTCACATTCGTGGTAGTGCTGTGGTTCAATCAAACGGTATTTTGGTCGGTGTTCTTTAAACTTCTACTTTAAATTTCGGTTAAGCTTTAGCAAAGAACGGAAATTAAATCAACGTACATATCTAGTTTCAAGTGTTCGGGTTGCAGTAGTTTATATATTTACACAGACCAAGTTTAACTCAACGTATATTCTTTCTCAAAGCTAAGCAAATAGGAGCATTTACTTTTAAATACATGCCTTCGCATAAACATTCCCTTCGGAGAGACAAGAAAATATTTACTCAGTTTAATTAATTAAATTTTTACGGCCGATAAAAACTCAGTTATCCCTTTGCTGTAACCAAGAGAAAGGTGATTAGCCTGAGAGAGCTCAACACAAGGATAGCACCACAAAAGTGTATAGGTAAGGTATACTGAAACTGAATTCGAAATTAATAAAACAACAACCGACGACCGACGTTGATACACAAAAGGTATCAACACAAATAAACAAAATCCCATCCCGAGCCAATCTGATTGAATTTAATTCACAAATACCAAACAGGTGACCTGCTGCTGGGAGAGTTCGATTTCAATTGGGCTTTTACCTTCTCCAACTAAGTTGTGATTTTAACAATTCAAAAGGTTCTTCAAGACCATCAGAGACTATCTCCACATAAGCAATAAAAAACGTAACCTTATATGGCGCCAGTGTCTCATCATCTTGCGTATCAAGAGATCAATTTTAATGACCCTTTCGTTTGGGGTCGGACTGCCCAAGCGATTAATCGACAAACTTTCGACTTAACTTAACTTGATACGATTTTAATTTGACAATAGAGAGGCAGCTGATGACAAGACGAAAGAGGCTTTCGGCTTTCCGGCGAAACAAACAAGCCCCATCACATTGCATTGGCAGGAAATCCACACTTTCCTGCGAGGTCTCGTGTCTCGTAAAGAAAAGGAAAGAAAACAAATTAATTACCAAAATTTGATCTTGTTTGTTGGGTTTTAATTGCCTGCTCCAGATTAAGTTATACTCGTCGTTGGCTTATCAACCATTTTCATTCATATTCATTTGAATATAATTTGGAGTATGTCGACTAAAGACCATCAAGACGTATCTGTCTCTCGTTTCCTTAACGTAAGGCAGATGCAGTCCAAAATTAGATCAATTTTATTCGAAAAGTTTGTTTTAAGTAAGAGCTCACTTAACCTCAAACCCTCTCGACAGCAACTACATTAAAATAGTTTTTATTCTAAAACTTGGCGCGTTGCGAGCTGGCTCCGCACCCCACCGCACCGCCCCGACCGACACGACGCCGACAGGGTGTAGTAGGTAAAGCACTCTCAAGAGTAACTTCATAAATACCACAATCCGCACAAAGCCTGAGATGGGAAAACAAGACGCGATAGTTAGAAGCTCTGTGGGAATGGAGCCCAAGAAAAAAAAAAAATATTCTTGCGATGCGATGGTGAAAAAGTTGCATCCTGCCTGCTGATAGCAGTGCAAGCTGCATCTGGAGTCCATCCATCACTATAGAGGCAGAGAGGAAGATACAGTGGAACAAATTCAGTTTTGTTAACAGAACTATGCGCCATTCTCGAAAAATTTATGAGAGTATCTCAATATGAATTATTTTCAAAGTTTGTTTGTAGTTTAAATTTTCTTCCATTTGTGTGGTTGAGAGGAAAAAATGAAAATAATGTAAAATGGAATGCAGACGAAAGACGACAACGCTGGAAAAGAAAACCCAAGGCGGTGGGGCTTAGTTGGATGTGAGAATGGGAACAGCTTTGCAGGTGATTCGAAGAAGTAATGTGAATTATTTATCTGTTGGTTGGTAAAGTGACTTTGGTGTGAGTTTCCGAAGTAATCCGATTACTGGGAAAGTTCGTATTGAACTTTGACAGATCAAAGTCGAGTGAATTGAAACTTTTGTATTGTTGTGTGATAAGCGATTTTCTGGTTGAAGTTGGGACTATGGGTGAGGAATTGATGGTCAGAGGACATTGACTTGAGTGAATAATTTGGACTTAGTACTTTTAAAAAGTAGGTGTTCAAAATACTGTGTGGGAAGGGCACAAATGAGGAAACATGAAATGTTTTTGTTATTTTAAGCTCCAAAAGTGAGTGTTTTTCAACGAAACTGTGAGCATAATCAGCATTCACTACAATGCTCATATAAGTTCTGAAAATTCAAGATTCATAAGCAAACACACGTGGATTAAGAATTTGAGTGTGTTGTCTTTATGTTATCGCAAGTGCTTTCTTCGACATTGAAATTAGTTCCTTCAAGACGTAATATTGTCGGCGCCTAACTTGGAAGGGCAACATATCCCGCACAAAAGCTATATGTTGTTACAAGTTCTAAGCACTTTGAAGGACTGCGAACATTGTTATGGAATGTGGATGGCACCATTATCATGATTAAAATTCAATGAAATATTCCCTCTTTATCAAGGCTATAAGAAGTAGTCTTCACTGCTGCAATGGATGGCAACCCCAACAGTGCCAAAAATATCTATAAAAAAAGGGCACGACTGTGTCGCACGAGCTTGCGATTGTGTGCTAAGTATAGATACAGTCAAAATCTTGAGGCTGAGTACAAGGTTTTAGTTTTCACTCTTCATCATATATTTAGTGGTCCAGGTATTTATTTATATTGGTACAATTTTTCAAATGATGATTCGTAATCCTTTTCGCAGCTTAGGCCTTCTTTAATGTTTTTTTTTTTTTAATTGGATAGGGCGATGGTAAAACACCTTTACCAGCACGTCGACCTGAAAGATCTTTAGTGCTGTTCCCTTAGGCTTAACGTAATGTGTAAGGTTGTTCATTCGAAGTGGAGGTCATGAAAAAATAAATAAAAATAAAATAAATAGGGTGGCACAATGGAGCGAGGAGCTTTTCTCACAACCATGTCTTGTGAAGGAGTGGAGGGGACCTACAATTTTCTGCCGGTTCCGAACGGCTAATCGAGATAGCGCAAGTGGAGGACCTTGCCAATTCCTTTTCGTCATTGTCATGTTAGGATGGTCATGTAAAAACCTAAGAATATTCGAAGGAGGGATGTTTCTTATATCAAGAGGACTAGTGAATCCTTTATTGAATGTTTTTAGCCTGAATCTGGCTATGGCAGGGCGTTCACATAAAATGTGTTCAGCTTTTTCTGTGTCTTCGAAACAGAGACAGCATCATCCAGTTGTCATCCTGGATGATGACCTTGTTTTTAAGATGATATCTGAGAGTTCAGTTTCCAGTAAAGAAGAAGTCCGTAAGCAACTCTGCGTCACTCAAAAATGTAAAGAATTTCTTTCATAGGTCCTTGATATAGTCGATGAATAGTTTTGATTGACGGTGACCATTAGAGTTATTCCAGGTTCTGCCGTTCCCAAGATACCAGTTCGCGTTTAATGCTACTGATTGGGAGACCGTAGTAGGGTTTCGGTCCTTTGAATTGTGATTGAGAGACAAGTCTAGCTCAGCCTTTTCGTTACCCTTTACGCCTTCATGTCCAGGCACCCAGGAAAGAGTAATTTTATTGTGGGTGTCGAGACAATTCCAAACAAGTTTGGATTCAAATTTGGTTGAGGACAATGCTTTCAGCGCTACCTGACTGTCAGAAAAATTAGGATGCGTGATCTTCGGAGGTCTCTTCTCTCTTCTTTAATGTTACTTACAAACTTATTTAGGTGGGCATTGCAGTTCGGGGTGAACCTGAGCCTCAACCAACATCTATCACCAACAATTTCGATTTTGGCCGAGATCTCTCAAGTATTGCTCTCTAAGTCGGTTCAGGTTTTCTTCCACTGTATTGACCCACCTAGACGAGGTCTTCCGCATCCGCTTAAGTAAGCCGAAGCGTTGATGCCATCGTAGCCAACGATTTGTACTCTTCTAGCTTTGCCGTGTCATGGTACATCTCATACAGGTCGTTGCTTGATCTTCCTTCTCCACACATTGTCTTCGCATACGCGACCAAAGATTATTTGAAGTACTTTTCTATCTAAACGACCAAGAGTTTTGTTATCCGTTTTCGGTAAGGCTTCCGCGCCCGAGATCAGGACTGGGATGATTAAGCACCTATAAGCGATTGCCTTGGTTTTTCTAGAGAGGATTTCGTTTCTCAACCCCCTTCTTAGCCCAAAGATGCAACGGTTGGCAGGAGCTATTTTTCGTTTGATGTTGTTTTCCGTGTCTATAACGCATCGTAGGTAGACGAAGTCGTGTAATAAAGTCCTGTATTAAAGAAATCGCATGACAGTTTGTCGCCTTGCCTAAAGCTTTTTTCAACGTCAAAGATCTCGGTGTGTTCTTTACCGACCTTGACGAAGCTCTGTACAGCTCGTCTCTCGACTGTCATTCGCGGCCTTGAAATCAATAAAAATATGGTGTATATCGATATTATAATCTCGGGTCCAAAATCTGCCGCAATGTGAAAATATGGTCTATTGTGGACTTCTCTGATCTAAAACCATATTGATGAGGACGTATCAAGTGTTGACATGGGATCTCAGGCTTTCACATATTACAGCAGACAAGATCTTATTCGCGAAGTTAACGAGGCTTATTCCACTATAATTGTCGCAATTTTGAGAGTTTCCCTTTTCTATAGAAATCCTACTAATATTATAAACGTGAAAGTTTGTATGTGTGGATGTATTTTTGTTACTCTTTCACGCAAAAACTACTGAATGGATTTTACTTAAACTTTCCAATAATATAGCTTATACATCAGAATAACACATAGGCTACAATTCATCCCTAAATTCCCACGGGAACGGGAACGTATACGGGAACTTAGAAACTACAACACCGATTTCAAAATTTTTTCCACTGTTAGAATGCTTCATTATCCCCGAGTAACATAAAAACTAATTCATCCCCATATTCCTACGGTTCCCTATATTCCCACGGGAGCAGGAACGTATACGGGAACTTTGACACTACAGCACCGATTTCAAAAATTCTTTCACCGTTAGAATGCTACACTATCCCCGAGTAACATAAAAACTAATTCATCCTCATATTCCTACGGCTCCCAATATACAACACCGATTTCAAAAATTCTTCCACCGTAAGAATGCTTCACTATCCCTGTGTAACGTTAACTTTAATTCATCCACATATTCCTACGGGAACGGGAGTCCTTACTAATATAATAAGTGTGAAAGGAGCAATGTATGTCCGTCGTTCTATGTTACCATCTCCCGCCCAAACCAATAAACCGATTTAAATGAAATTTTAAACAAAGATTGTTCAGAACCTGAGGAAAGACATAGACTATATATTTTTTCCCTATATTCCCACGGGAGCAGGAACGTATACGGAAACTTTTACACTACAGCACTAATTTCAAAAATTCTTCCACCGTTGGAATGCTCCATAATCCCGGAGTAACATAAACCTTAACTTATGTATCCACATATTCCCACGAAAACGGTCACCATATTCCCACGGGAACGGGAGTCTCTACTAATATTGAAAATGAGAATGTAGCTATGTCGGTATGTTTTTCGTATGTCTCCCGTTCAAACTGCTAAACAGATTTTATTAAATTAGCTACAGAGATGGTCTAGAACATGCGGAAGGATAAAGGCTATATATCTATCCTTATATTCCCACGTGAACGGAAATGGGAATTCAAAAACTACGGTCTCAAAAGTATTTTTAACAGGGCTACAAGGTGTTGAAATAGGGGTTGAATGTTTTTTTTTAAGGCTAGAAGTTTTATTTCCTAAAAAGTTAAAAATGCTGCTGAAAGCCACTATTCCACGCGGACGAAGTCACGGGCACAGCTAGTTTTTAATAAACTTGTATTACATTTAAGCCTGCTTTGAGCTTAAAACAAGTAAAAAAATATTGAATAAAAAAATACATGTTTTCAATACCCAGCGTAATTAGTTCTAATACCTTAAAACCAATACAAGAAGCGATGAATTTTAATATTTTGGTTCAAATACTAATACTTATCTGTGTTACTATTTAATAATACAAACTTGTTTTTTAATATAAATCAGTATTGAATTCTAATATGTCTTTTATTGAATTTGAAAATTAAATATATTCAAAGTGAGTATTACATTTAAATACAATTTTGGACTGGTCATACATGCATCCTCAAAAATATTAAATAACGCCAGGATTTTCAACCGTGTAGGATCGGGCATACGGTACTGATTTTCCATTCATCGGGAACACTCACTGCCGACCATACTATGCAGATCAGCTGGTGCATGCTTCTTTCCAAATTATCTTCTGCTGCCTAAGGGGAAAAGTTCGGCATCAAGGCCATGCTTGCTTGCTTTATGTTTGCATATGCCAAGCTTAACTTCTTCTAGGTCGGGAGGACGGCATTCTTGATCATCGTCCAAGTTGACGATTAATTTTGAATTTTGTGTAAAAGTGTAAGCCATTAACGAGAAAGGAAAAAAACCAGTGCTATGGGAGGTACCGTTTTTCGACTTTGTTCATAAAGTTTTTTTTTTTTCATTACAAGAAAAACAACCAAAACTTATTTCTCGCACAAAATTTAATCGAAATCGTTGGAGCTGTTTTCGAGAAAAATAAGTATCATCATATAGGTTGTATGGAAAGTACCGTTATTTCAAGACCTAAAGACCCAATTATAAAAACCGCTCTGTAGGCTTCCCAATAGACCCTAACTGCAAAAAGAAAGAAGAATATTGGTCAAACGGTTCAGCCTAAAGATCCAAATACGGACAGACAGAATTGCAGGACACATTTCGTTTTGTATCCTCTATTATAAGGCAATGTCATGTTCTATTGATACCTCAACAATTTTTTTTACACAACTACCGAACTTGTTTTTAAAAATAAATAAATAGGCTGGCGGAACAGAACGAGGAGCCCCAAGGCCTAGCGCATTTCTCACATGTCATGTCTTGTGAGGGAATGATGGCCATACCATTTCCTGCCGGTTTCGAACGGCTAATCGAGAGATCGCTTTTCATGGCAATGAATTTACTATCAGAAGTCTTGCCAATTGTTCTTGAAGAGCGATACCCGTAGAAAAACATTTTTTTGTATTTTCCGCACCATTGCTTTCAGTCGAAATAAAAAATGGAGTTCAATGAAATGGCGAAGTTTTAAAAGTGAGTTTTTACCATCGAAGGTAAACTGGAGGGATTCATCCACACATTTCTCAAATATCTCCAGATAACCAGAATCCTTTCACAATTACTTCTTGCAACTTTGATTCAATGAGTGGCTTTTGTGGGACTTACGCGCACACCAAAGGAAAAGAAGGCGACCCTTATAGCGTTGAATATAAAAAAGCGGGAGCATTTAAAAATGTTCAAGTTGGTCCGAATAATAGTTTTGGAGATGGAGCCTTTTGTTGTGCATGGTACTCGTGGCATGATGGTTAGCATGTCTGCCTGTTAACCCAGAGGTTCGTGGTTTGAATCCCAACAGAGGCAGAAATGTTTTTCCACCGGTATCGCATTTCGCGAGGAATTGGCAAGTCCTCTGTTAGTAAATTCTTTGCCATGAAAAGCACTTTCCCGGCAGAAAATTGTAGGTCAATTCCATTACCTCACAAGGCATGGTTGTGAGAAATATGCTAGGCCGCGGGGCTCCTCGCTCTATTGCGCCACCCTATTTATCTATTTGGATGGAGAAGTCCCACGCTCAGTTAGCCAATTTTGTTTCGAGAACCCTTCCACCGGTCTTGATCAAATTTAACAGAGTTCTTCGAAATACAAGGACTTCGACGATGGATTTTTGTTTTTCGATTACAACTGTTTTAACAGAGAAAAGTTTTGAGGTATTTTGATTGAAATTCAAATTTTTCCGTAGAAACATGCCGAAAATCCAGTTCGCATTTTTTTTAGTTCACGTTCTATTTTATAATCTTTCACTTCAAGCAAAAGCGACCCTGTAAAAAGTTCAGGATTTCAACTGAAGATTTTGAATAACATTCACAAATTACGACTAATCATTTGAGAAATGTATTAAACAACTTTATCAGCTTCCAACGCCTTTCTTTTGATATAAACGTCCTGACATTGTCTGAGAGTAAGTACTGAGGGTGGTTATTCACATTTTTCGTTTCTTCTTTTTGCAATAATTGAAGGAATGAGAATTTGAATAAAAATGAGTGCTTCCCAGAATTAACATCTCATAAGGTACTTAGTCGAGAAAGAAATGCGTTCTCGACAACATTGAATTGGAAAACGGCTTAAATACTTTCACAAAGAACTTGCCTGCAAAGCAAATGAAATTCCCTGTCATTCCCCCACCGAACTCGTTAATAACATTTATGATTTTTTATTTAATTGGTTATTATTTCGCGATATGCAATTAAAAGTATTGTTATGTTCCATTTACAGCCCACGAAAATTACCCCCGGGGCTTATATTCTGCTTTCGCATAAAGCAAGTGGTTGATTTTGAGGCAGTTGCACGCGAATTCTCTGTCTGATGTGGCAAGTTGATTCTGCACAATGGGCCACAAGGCCAATTCAACCTTTTTACAAAAACCATACACACTTCCAGGCCAGGCCACCCTCTTAATTTAATATTTAAATAATTATTTAATTTTCATATGCGAAAGCGAAAATAATTTAATTACGCTCGTATGCGGTGTGCCCTGCAATTCGGCGGACGCGGCAGCTCTGTGGGCAACGCCTGCAATGTTTAATGGAATGAAAATTGTTGACCGAGTTTAATGAATGCCATTTAAACATCGGTGTTCGGTGAAGTCAATACCATTTTTTTCGTCCTTTTTCTGAACTACAGGACCTTATGTGATTTTTTCCCCGGAGTGTGTTTGTTTCAATTGGTCTGTTTAGCGAACGATAATATCAACAAACCGGACAAAAATCGAAAACCCATTAAATTATATGATAAATATGCTCTAAATAATTTTGTGTTGTTTTTTTCCGGAGGGTTTTCTGATGAACTCTGTGCGGTGCAGTGGAGCGTAACCGTAAATAGTTGGTAATCATAACAATTTAAATGGCGTAATCATAACAATAATAATAGAGATCATTGTTTTGCTTGTTGTCTGTGGCATGGTGGCATTAATCAGATTTTGGGAAATGTGCTTGCTAATTAAAAGGTTAATGTTAATAATGAGCGCGACAAGTTTTCCTTTTTTTTTTTGTATGTGTGGCCTTTTTTTAGAAGTAGAATACCTGGGTGTGTGGTCATACAAATTTGGTGTTTGTGGAGAGACAATGTTTGTAATCAACACCTAGTTATGCAAGCTGAGTGCATTTTTGATGTTAGTTTACGGCTGTTGTATTGAATTGTTGTTAGGGTGCATTCAGCATGGTAACCTAAGCTAGGTCATGAATGATTAAACAATTGATCTCAGTTTTTGCGGGTTTTGACATAATGTGAATTGGTTTCAGTGGGCTTTAGTTTTTTGGCATATGTTCCAAAGAGGAGGGCTTATTGGACGCGCTTTAGTGGAATCATTTGAATAAGTGGATTTTGAGAGGCTTAGCAGAAGAGAATATTTTCAAAGTTGTCAGCAGGTGGAATACATTTTAAGGATTATTGAAGTCCTGTTTGGGTGAGTACTCGTGTCTAATCATGTTTTATGTTTAATTTAAATTTCAGTAGAGTCCATGAAATGCTAAAGTATGAGGATGAAAAATGTGAACATTCTGATTGAATTACGTTTGCCAGTCAATAATAGTTTATCTTTGAAGAAAAAAATTTGTAATTGTTTAAATTTAAAAAAATACAAAATTTTATCGTATAATGTTTCAGGGCTGAGGAATAAATCTCTTTTTATTAATCTTTGTACGTTTATAGGTGAATTCGAATCGTGAATTGTTTATAAGAGCACTACGTCCAACTTATGGTCGTCATAATCGTCCTAGCAGATCAACAATTGAGCGTCTAGTGGAAAAATTGGAATCCACAGGCACAGTACAAAATGTTCCCGTACCAGTGAGACAAAGAAGTGCCCGTAGTGTCGAAAATATTGCTGCCGATGAGGCTTCAGTTGCAGAAAGCCCAAATGTGTCTCTCACACGTGGTTCAAGAGTTGCGCATCTATGTGACGTCGTTGTGGCGAATTTTGCGAAAAGATCTTGGCCTACATCCTTACAAGATTAAATTGACGCAAGAACTGAAGCCGCTTGACCACCAAAAGCGTCGTATGTTCATGAATTGGGCTGAGCAACAACTTGAAAATGATTCGGATTTTCATCGAAAAATCATCTTCAGCGATGAGGCTCATTTCTGACTGAATGGCTTCGTCAATAAACAAAATATGCGGTATTGGCCAGGCAGCAGTCCACACCCACTGCATGAGTCATCATTGCATTCCGAAAAAATTACGGTTTGGTGTGGTTTATGGGCCGGCGCGGCGGCGTAATTGAGCCGTACTTCTTCCGTGATGATCAAGACCGGTACGTTACTGTGAATGGGGATCGCTACCGTTTAATGATAACCGAATATTTTTGGCCCCAATTGGATGATATGGACTTGGAGGATATTGACTAATTAATGGAGGATTCCAACAGGACGGTGCCACTAGCCGCACAGCGAATGTCACAATCAATTTATTGGAAACCAAGTTTGGAGAACGTGTAACGTGTAGAAATGGTCCAGTCGCTTGGCCGCCTCGGTGGTGCGATTCGACGCCGTTAGACTACTTCCTGTGGGGCTACATCAAGTTTATGGTCTATGCCAACAAGCCAGCGACGATTGATGAACTTCGTACGAATATCGAACGTGAAATTGCAGCAGTAGATATCGACAGATTTATGCTTGAAAACCGTCGAAAATCGGGTTCAGCGTCTGGACTTCTGCAAGCGTGCCCGTGGTAGCCATGCAAAAAAAAAATTTAAGTTCATACATAATGGCATCAAACGTACTTTCATAGAAATAAAAAGTTTCATTGATATCCAAAACCGTTTTTGTTTTATATAAAAAAAAAACTTTTGGAGCGCTCTTATTGAAAAACCCGATACCTAGGGACCAATCATTCGTATTAGTGCAGGTTTTGCTGTCTGCAGCAGTCGTCACAGAAGAATTCCAATTTTTTTATCTCAAAACTCTGCAGCAGTGGTTTGAGAGCTGACATTGGCTTTAAATGTTCAAATACGAACTTTAATTTCATGTGGTTAAAATTCACCGTCCGTAAGCAAATCATTCACTATTGTTTTATTTACAGAAGCCCCAATTTAGATAGCAATTCAACCTCTAACGAGTTTGATGCGCTATCTGATTCCATAATAAGAATTTTTTCCCTTTATCCTCGCACTGAAGTCGCAATTGCGGGCGATTTCAATGTACACAATTCTGGTTGGGTTCGACATTCTGGCCAGACAACACCAGAAGGAAAATGTGTTGAGATCTTCGCTGAGTTTAACGAATTAACTCAACTTGTTGATGAGCCCACAGCCCACTCGGGTTCCAGATATTGAAGGCCATGCGGCCAACACTCTTGACCTATTTCTCACTTCTCATCCCGAAAAATACAGGGTGTAGTATCATCTCCTCTAGGCAAATCGGACCATTGTGTCATATCGGTAGATTTTTCGTTTTCCGTCACGGTAAAAAAAGATAAAGTCCCCAAAAGAACTGTGTGGCAATATGAGAATGCCAATTGGGACGGCCTGAACAACTTCTTTCGAAATTTTAATTGGCCATTGTGCTTTTTCGACGGAAGCGTTGACGCATCACCTGATATGCTATCAAACGTAATTCTCAACGGCATGAGAAATTTTGTTCCTCACAGAACAAAAAGTATCATCCCTAAAGAAAATTCGAGGTTCGATTCGAAAGGCGATTAGGGATAGAAAAAGAAGTTTTCGAAGATTTAAAGATAACCCTACAGTAAAAAACCAAAATTTGTTCAAAGGGCCAGAAATATCTATAATGCTCATATAAAAAAGACCAAGTTTTTGCATGACCAAAAAGTAAGGCAAAAAATACTGTGGTATCCAAAAAGAAGTAAAAGCTTTTGGTCTTTTGTCAAGAACGTTAAGAACTCGACCACGTCATCGGTTCCGACGCTCGTCTTTAATGACTCTCCGTATGTCAGCTCCATCGATAAAGCCAGTTTGCTGGCAGCTCAATTTGCTGCCAACTCGACACTCTCTCATAGCATATTGGCTCCACCCGAGCTCGAGTCTGCAAATTCTTTGATGAAGCAGATATTTTTTCGAACTCGCTCGGTTGCGAGAGTCCTTAAAGATCTCAACATACATAAATCCGCTTGTCCAGATGGTATCCCCGCCGTTATTCTGAAGAGGTGTTCTTCTACGCTGGCAAAACCACTGCGTAAGCTTTTCCATCTTTCCTATTCTGCTGGGATTTTCCCGAGCAAATGGAAAACTGCATTTGTCCAGCCGGTCCCTAAAAAAGGCGAATCTTTCCCTCCTTCCAATTACCGTCCAATTGCACTAATGTCCCTTCTTTCCAAGGTCATGGAAACGTTGATAAACCATCAACTTATGAAATACCTTGAAGAACGAAAGCTTCTTAATGACCGTCAGTACAGCTTTCGCAGCAAACGGTCCACTGGAGATTTGATGGCTTATCTTACCGAAAAGTGGAACCAATCTTACAATATTTCGGAGAAAGTAAGATTATTGCGTTTGATATTTCTTAAGCATTAGATATAGCTTGGCATCAGGCTCCTTTATCGAAAATGCGTGCTTTAGGTATTGATGAGCCTCTTCTTCGTTTGGTTAGAAACTACCTTTCCGTCCGTTCAATACAAGTTGTGTTGGATGGCTTCAAGTCTGACACCCACTTCATAAATGCTGGTGTGCCCCAGGGCTCCGTTTTGTCTCCGACTCTCTTCCTCATTTTCATAAATGATCTCTTGTCTGATACTTCAAGTCGTCTCAACTGTTTTCCTGACGACTCAACTCTCAGCTTCTCATGTTTGCTTCCAAATTCACGTCCCTGCTCTTCGGATGTGGATCTGGAACGGTCGCGTAAGATAAGCTCATTGAATTCTGACCTTGACATCATTGTTACATGGGGTCATAAGAACCGAGTAAAACTCAATGCTTCAAAAGCTCAGTGGCGTCTCTTGTCGTTGAAGCTTAACATTCCCTCACTGCCATTATCCATGAATGGTATACCTGCACCCTAGAAACCGAAAAGCTGTCAGTACTCGATATGTTTTTGTAAGCGATAATCTTCGTTGGAATGACAACATATTTGAAGTCACCAAAAACTCTGCTAAATGCTTAGGTTTCTTGAGACGATGCAGAAAGTTCTTCACCCCTTCTGATCTGGCTACAATTTATAAGGCCTTCATCCGCCCAAAACTGGAGTATAACTCCCATATCTGGTCAGGTGCTGCTCAAACATCTTTGCACCTACTTGATAGGGTACTGTTATGTTGAATAAAGAAGACAAACCAGACTCTTTGTAGTCTATGCAATGACTGACTGATTTATTGTGTAGATAAAGTCTAACAGTTAAGGTAAAGATTACATATGTTCATAGAGAGTATTATGTGTTAACTGGAAGAGTATTAGTGAGCGAATTCAAGATGATGTTTAATAATACAGTGAGTCCAAACATTTTCAATACTTCCACCTATTATTAACTAAGAATTCAAAAAGTTTTATAAAATAAAAAATTACAAAACTCTCATAGCTTCTCTAAATTTTTCAAACTTTTCTTTTTGAAGAGCTTTTGTAAAAATATCTGCAATCTGATCTTGGCTTGAAATGTATTCTAATCTAAAGAGTTTTTCTTCATATTTTTCTCGTATGAAATGAACCCGTACATCAATATGTTTGGTCCTTGCATGAAATTGGGGATTTTTAGCAAGCTTAATGGCTCCTTGGTTGTCGATGTACAATGTCGGGTGTAGTAAAACATTTGGGATCAAGTCTTCCAAAAGCGTCCTGAACCAAATTAGCTCTTTCGTTGCTTCAGATGCCGCTATATATTCTGCTTCAGTTGTGGATAGAGCAGTGCAGTGTTGTCTTCTTGACGACCATGATATTGGATTTTCGCCCATCAAAATCACATATCCACTAGTTGACCTTCTCGTTTCGTGATCACCAGCAAAGTCTGCATCACTGTAGCAAGAAAAAGAAAATGAATCAAATTTGGTAAATATAATACCCAGTTCCTTTGTTGTTTTGAGATATCTAAAAATTCTCTTTACAGCTTTTATGTGATGATCTTCTGGATTATCTAAATACCTGCTAACAATACCAACGGAGAAAGCAATATCTGGTCTTGTAGCAAGCATTAGATACATTATGCTCCCCACCGCTTCACGAAATGGGTAGCGTTTTGCAGTAATCGTACTATCATCGATTGTTACATCGAAGTTTGAACTAGTAACACATGGAGTTGAGACTGGGTTCGCATCTGACATTCCAAACTTTGTCAGCATACGTTCGATGTAACTGCACTGGTTTACGCATATGGCTCCATTCGATTTGTAATTTATTTGAAGACCCAAATAGAAGTTTGCTTCAGTCATTGTTATCTGGAAGTTTCTTTGAAGTTCCTCTAAAATCTCCATTGCATCTTGTGTTTTGCTGACAGCAATAAGTCCGTCATCAATGTAAAGGGCCAGCAGAACTCTTTTATTGTCGCGATTTAATGAGAAAACACAAGCATCTGCCTTGCATTCAATAAATCCTAGTTTTCTAAGAAGTTGGGTGAACTTACGGTTCCAACATCGTGAAGACTGTTTTAAGCCATAAATGCTTTTTAAAAGCTTGCAGACTCTACCAGTCTTATCTTCGTATCCTGGAGGTTGAGCCATAAACACTTCTTCTTCCAAATCACCGTTGAGGAATGCGGTCTTTACATCAAACTGCTTTAAGTGCAGATTTTCTTTAGCTGCTATAGATAAGATGGCACGAATAGAAGTAAACTTGGCTACTGGACTAAACGTGTCTTCATAATCCAGACCAAGCTCTTGATTAAAGCCTTTGGCTACCAGCCGGGCCTTGTGTCGTTGAATAGTGTTATCTGGAGAAAGTTTAGTTTTATAAACCCATTTACATCCTATTACTTTTCTATTCCGTGGTGGCTCAACAAGTTCCCAGGTAGAATTCTCTCGATGTGATTGGATCTCCTCATGCATTGCAGTTTGCCAAAACTCGGCTTTATCTGAGTTCAAAGCATCTCGATAGGAAAGTGGCTCGTAAAAGTTAGCTACAAAAGCATAACCTTGTTCAGCACAAGCAAACATGCTTGAGCTCTGTGCCTGTGTTCTAGTGTGACTTCGCAAAACTCTTCCAGAGTTTAAAACTTGTTTGTCAGCTTCATTTTCATTTTCGCATATCTCTTCGTCAACTGGCTTCTTTTCATCTTCCTCTAACTTGAATCTCTTACCATCTTCCTGATCATGCTCTCTTTTTTGCTCTTCTGCATTTTGAGAGCTAGTACTGAGAACTGAGATGAAAGTTTGGTTGTTCTTTGAAGATGACGTCTCTTGCAACATCAATTCTATTTTCTTGTTTATTCCAAACACGGTACCCTTTGCTACTTTCTGAGTAGCCAACAAGTAAACCACACCAAGACTTTTTGTCCCATTTCCTTCGTTTTTCTTTTGGTATATGGACGAATACTTCACACCCAAATGTTCTAAGACCTTGAACGTCTGCCTTCTTACCATACCATAGCTCGTACGGACTTTTTGTGGGAATAGGACTAGGACCAAACCGATTCATTAGATGAACTGCGGTGTTTGTTGCTTCCGCCCAAAGCCTGGTTGGCATGTTCTCTGAGTGAAGCATAGTTCGAGCTATTTCAGTTATAAAGCGTATGTCTCTTTCAGCTCTACCATTTTGCTCTGGAGTATAAGCAACTGAAGTCTGATGTTGAATTCCGTGCTTCATGAGAGTCAATTCAACCAGTTTATTTTTATATTCTAGGCCGTTGTCTGAACGCATGAATTTAACTTTGCCATTAGTCTCATTTTCAACACGATTCAGAAAAGTTTCAATCAATAACGGCACTTCCGATTTTTCTTTGATGAAAAACACCTTTCTGAAATGAGAAAAATCGTCTTTGAATAGCAAGAAATATTTTGAACCCGCTATAGAATTTTCTTGCATTGGCCCACATAAATCTGTATGAATTAATTCACCACATCTACCAGCTCTCGAGCTACTAGCATGATAGGGTAGTCTATGCATTTTCCCTAAAGCGCATGCATCGCAAAAGAAATTTGGGTTGTCAATAAAACCTATATTACGCTCTTTAAGAGCATTTCGTACTTGTTTAACGTTCATATGACCAAACTTCTGGTGCCACATTTCTATTGGTTCATCAGCTGATGAAAAATTTGCAGAATGATCGTCACCAACTTTAGTTTGCGGTGTTATTACCTTGAAAAGCATTTTATATAGTCCATGACTTCGTACACCAACTGCAATAGTAGTTTCATCTTTCAAAATTTCACAGGATTTGTTGTCCGAAACTAATTTATAATTTTTATCCAGAGTACTTCCAGATGAAAATAAATTAACTTTAATTTCTGGAACAAAATATACTTCTTCCAATCTTTTTCGTTCCCAATTTTTTCCATCAAAAGCTTTAACCTCCACATGACCTTTCCCATACGCCATTATCTTTGCTCCATTTCCTACTGTTATACTCATTGGTAATTTTAATTGACAATAGTTTGTAAGCCATTCTCTTTTGTACGTCATATGATGGCTTGCACCAGAGTCCAGAAACCAACTGTCTCCACCAGCACCGCTTGCATTTAAGAAACTTGCTCCACATACAAGGGCATCGCAGGATTCATTTGATGATGAATCTAAATTATTATTAGCGAAATTTACATGATGCCGATTTTTCGCCGTACAATCTTTTTTCCAATGCCCATATTGGTTGCACTGAAAGCATTTTCCAGGTCTTCTTTTCGTAAAAAAATTTTTCTTACCTTTATGCACCATAAAAGCACTATCATTTACAATGCTGTTGGATGACGATGGCATGCCTATGGGTGATTGGTGTGAGTGTGTGCTATTCATGCGTGCCTCTTCCATTATTAATCGGGACGTCAAATTTTCAATAGTCTGCTCTGACTGTGCTGTTGATTCCCAGGCACTGAAAAAATGTGAGAACTCTCTTGGTAATGACATTAGAATTTTAGTTGAAAGCATCGACACAGAAACTGTTTCTCCAGCTTCTCTGAGTTGAGAAGCAAGAATTTCTATCTTACTGATATGTGTGGCGATGTCATCTTGCGGTTCTTTTACAAAGCTGTGAAACCGTTGATGTAGCAAATTAACAGTGGTACTACTTCGGTGTTCATACACTGATAACAGTTTATTCCACATTGCATTAGCGTTAGAACAATTTATGATATGTAGCAGGGCTTGGCCACCCACTGACGTAGCAATAACCTTTTGTGCTAAACGATCCTTTTTAAGCCAAACAGCTAGTTTGGCAGCTTCCGTAGGCTGCACCTCATCTCCATTGGCTACTTCAAAAAGGTCATTAGCATTTAGCAATATCTTAACCTGGAACTTCCATGTGGCCCATTGATCCGCGCATTGCAATTTGTCAATTTTTATCAATCCTGCGATGCCCTTGTATGTGGAGCAAGTTTCTTAAATGCAAGCGGTGCTGGTGGAGACAGTTGGTTTCTGGACTCTGGTGCAAGCCATCATATGACGTACAAAAGAGAATGGCTTACAAACTATTGTCAATTTTTATCATCTCATGCTCCATCGTATAAGCAAAAAAAAAACAATAACTTTATAAAAAAAAATTCTATCGTAGTATCTTTCGAAACCGAATAATTCAATTGGCAAAAAAAAATTCTTTCGAAACTACAACTTCTTTTGTTTCTAGTTAAAATCAATTTTAAAACCGATACTTGGTTATACTGGGCCCATAACCTGTTATGTTGAATAAAGAAGACAAACCAGACTCTTTGTAGTCTATGCAATGACTGACTGATTTATTGTGTAGATAAAGTCTAACAGTTAAGGTAAAGATTACATATGTTCATAGAGAGTATTATGTGTTAACTGGAAGAGTATTAGTGAGCGAATTCAAGATGATGTTTAATAATACAGTGAGTCCAAACATTTTCAATAGGTACAAAATAGAGCGTTAAAATTGATAGGTGATAGTTCTATCGGAGAATCGATTGATTCTCTTAAACATCGTCGAAACGTTATAGGGCCCATACACTTCACATGCATGCATGCGCAATCAAGTGATTGCGCATGCCGATTGAAGGTGTATGGTGTTGACTGAGTGTTTGTGCATGCGGCGGCATGAGCAAAATCAGAATTTTCTGATATTTTCTTGTGTGCGCATGCATGCATGTGTTGTGTGTGGGCAAAATTGCGCAGTCAAGTGATAAAATTCGAATGAAAAGAAGAGCAGCAGCGGATTTTTGGCTTGAAATCTTTACAACTTGTCTACACGGCTATAAAAACATGAATGAAGATTGCGCAGTTTGCATGAGTAGTGTAGGGCGAAAGCAATATTGCGCAATCTTCTGATTGCGCATGCATACATGCGTAGTGTATGGGCCCTATTACCTGTCTTTCTCTTTTTTATCGCTTTTTTCACAAACAGTGCTCTAGTGAAGTAGCCAGTTGCATTCCTCCCCTGAAACAATTTAGCCGCACCGCCCACCTCGCTAGGAATGCTCATCAGTTTTACATTGAGCCCAACTTCGGGGGTACAGTCAATTATAGAGATTCTTATTTTAGTCGCACAACCCGAATGTGGAATGCTCTACCTGGCCCTGTTTTTACCCTGCATTACGATTCATAAAAGTTCAAAAGCAACGTGCATCGATGTCTCTTTTCAAATCCTCTCCTATTTTCCTAAATGCTCGCACTGTGTTTAATAACATTATAAGGGTAGTCATAACCCCTTGATGTGCACGTTAATTATAAAAAAAAAAAAAAATATGAGCTCATCCGATACCATTTCTATTTCTACTAGTTCAGCAGGTCACCTCCGGTTAGACGAAACAAAGTTATTATAATTGACGTGTTGCAACGTCGCGTCGTTGCCACCATATTGACACCAATCAGATCCCTCCCGAGCATAACACGCCTAATGCAGAGAACCCCAACTTATGGCCTAAGTCACGGTAAACTAAATAGAAAATTTCAATGGAGCCATGTGTAGCAGGGTTCAGGGTATATGAACTATGCAGGATCCAAATATAAAAGGGATGTTACAGCACTCTCTTTGAACAAATGCTGCTTTAACTACCTGTAATATGAAACATTTGTACACATGTGCCTACATATGTTGCACATCCTCGTTCTATGTCAATATTTTCATAGCAATTGGTATGTGGATTGATCAAAATCCACATTTTATTAGAAGTTTAATCGAAGAACATCTTCGTATTAGAAATTAGAGAGTTCAACAAACATAACGGTCACAACAATCTGGGTACTGTTTTGTGGTGTCTCCTGGACGGGGGACGGGCACCTCGCAACTGCAAGATGAAAGGAATATTTCGTAGGAGTGCATTGATTGTAATCATGTCTTTTACTCACGTCCGGATAACAATTTCTGCATCAGGACCACATATGAAATCTTGACAATGGCCTAAAGGCGAAAAAATTATGTCGCCAACTGCATGCATTCTATTGTCAGCTTTACAAAGAACTCCTAAAAGAAAGTAAAAATTTTGTTGTTAATTTTTGGCTAATCTAAATGTTTCATCCAAACCTTCTTGTGCAAGAGCTCCAGCGGCTGTGCACACCACTAAAAAACATATAAAACTGAAATTCATTTTTACTTAAGTCAGCAAAATGTCGTTTGAGAACTGAGGGCAAAACCTCGAAAAATTCTGCCTTTTACGCAATTTTTACGGTACACAAAACCGAAAATTAATAAAAATATTACTTCATGAAATATAACTCACAAATTAATTAAGAGACTACACGATGTCAACAGTGCAGACATGTCGTTGATCACCTGCTAACAATTTAATTGTTCCAAATTTCGCTTATCTTATCTAAATTCTAGTAGAAAATTAAAATCAATAAAACGGGTATGGTACGTTTCGGCATTTTTATCTCAATAATAATAATAATAATTATTTTATTGAACGTTATATACATATATACAATTGATACTTATACTAGATAATTTTAGAATTTAAAAAATGATAATGTAAGAATGTTGGCACATAGGGGGCCTAACCAAATACTTTGTCTAGAATTGAAATAATAACTTAATATTATACATATAGCTGAAAAGAAAAAAAAATCTTAATTATAAGTCGGTTGACTTGATTGATCTCGGGATGTTCCGTCCCGGTTGTCGCTGGCGTCCCTCTGCATGGGGAGGTCGTAGGGGGTGGCATTAGCCACGGAAATATGCTGACCCAGGGTCAGCGTAGAAATTGCTGACTTCGTCGTTGGCTGGTATTATTTCTTCGTTCAAAGTGTTCATCACGCTTAGGTATCTTGGCTCGGGGTGTTGGTCCTCACTGGTTATCCTTCTCACCAAATAATTCGAGTGGTTGTTGATATTTGCAGCCGTTTTCCTTACTGTCAATAACACGTACTGATCTAAGGGCATCACTTTGGCTTTCTCGTACACAAGCTGGTTGCTGTAGTGTCTTTGGCGCTGGTGGTTGAAAGTGAGGCTGGTGCAGAGTCTCAGAATTTTCCTTTCGAAAAGTAGAAGCTCCTTCACCGCTGTCTTGGAGATGGCAAACCAGACTGGGCTGCCGTAGTTGATTACGGGTCTCAGCAGTTGCTTGTACATCAGAAGTTTCGTTGACTGACTAAATCCTGTTTTTCTTCTCATCAAAGGGTAAAGTCGGTGGAAAGCGAAGTTGGCCTTCTTCAGTACAGCGCGTGAGTGCGGGTTAAATTTAAGCACCTCATTAAAGTTGATACCTAAATACTTCGCGTTCAGTTGGGCAGTCAGTCTGGTTCCATCGGGTAGAGATAGTGATGTTGCTCTGCATCTTCCAGCAGTACGGCAGCCTCTATAAACTCCAGACCTTCTGAAGCAGACGAGTTCAGATTTGGTTGAGTTGACCCGTATACCCCACTTACTATAATAGGCATATAGTCTGTGGATGTGAGTTTCCACTCTCCGTGCAGCTATGGATGGCGAAAAAGAGGTGCAGTATGTTAAGGAGTCGTCAACGTAAAGCAAGTTTTCGCAGTCCCTTGGGGTAGGTTGGTCCGACGTCAATATGTTGAAGAGGAATGGCCCTAGCTTCGATCCTTGAGCAACTCCTGCTCTGATACTTTTGGTGGCTGATTTTGCGCTTCCGACTTGAACGAAGAAGTTCCTGTGGGACAGAAAGGAAACAATTATTTTTATTAGCGGAGCTGGAATATTTAGTAGGTGGAGTTTATGGATGAGAGCATCAATCCATACGCTGTCGAATGATTTTCGACATCCAAAAAGCAAGCGACGGTGACCCGATGACTGTTGAGGGCTGCGGTGACGTCTTTATGCAGTTTCATCAACGGATGTAGGGTAGAATGCTTTTCCCGGAAGCCGAACTGCATATCTGGGATGATGTTATTTTCCCGGCAGAACTTCTTTAATTTCCTAAGTAAAAGCTCCTCCAGGAGCTTACTTAGGTTGTTCAGTAGGGAGATGGGCCTGTAGTTGCCGATGAGATTCCGATCGATTTTTTTCGGAATCACCACTATCTTGGCTGTTTTCCATTTCCCGGGAAAGTAGCTGTTGTTGACATTATGACATTATGATGGCCAGGAATATCATTACTGTCTGTGGGAGCCTCTTCAGGATGAAATTAGAAACACCATCTGGTCCTGTTGACTTCTTGGGCTTGGAGCTGTTGATTATTTCCGCAATTTCTTCCGGATTGCACAGGTTTGGACAGTTGACTGGGTCACTCGACAGATTGGTGTTACTGAAAGTGGTTTCATCATTGTTGGGTTTGGTTGGTTTTTGATGTTTCGCTTTAGTTGTTTCGCATTTTGTTAAATTTTTCGTTTGTTTAGTTCATTTATTTTTTGATAATTCTCGCTTTGCTTTGCATTCGTTTCGTCTTAAGATCATTTGGCCTTTGATTACATTATATTTGGCTCATTTCGTCTTCTTTAATTTAGTTTTTCGATTAGTTCACTTATTATTTATATAGATTTTGATTATTTCGCCATCGTTTGATTGGTATTTTGATTTTTGTGGATGCAACAATAGAAAACGAACGAGCCACCTTTAGTCTCTTTCCACCCAAAATAAAAACAAAATGCCAATGAAACGTTGCGTGGGCGAAATAATTAACAGTTGAACTGAACCGATTACTATTGCACTTTATTGTATTTTGTGTATTGTGTTTATTTCAAGCATAAGTACATATATTAAAACATTTTCTATGTCTTTCTTATTGCATAGTATATTGACCTTTGTTTGATATTTTCCAAGATGACTTCCCGAGAACTGAGAGAAGAGGAAATTCAACAGCATCTCTTTGATTCTGATGCCAGCGAGGATGGACTTGACGATGATGACGATGGCATTTCAGAAACAGATTTATTTATGATTTCATACCAGATTTTTAGCTCCCTTTTGATGATGATCCGCCCACCGCTGCATTTTCTCCCCAGTCAATATTATCTTTTCACTCAAGACCATCAGCAAATCCCCGTCATACCAAACAAAAAATGAATGTACGCTGGAGGAAGAGAAACTTAGAACTGAATGAGCAACAACTCCGTTTCACAGGTAACGACACCTTATCCCCGGATCTCTTATAGACCTTGAAACTCCGATCAAGGGTGTCAATTCTCGATCTGTGAAGTTGTGAAGTGAAAAAAAAAAATATCTTTTCAGTTTTTTTCATTTGATCACTTCACAAGCGATTCCCGATCCCAAAATGTAAAGTAGTTCTCAAACTGTGTTCTAAAAGGTTCTAAAACGTTCTAAATGATAAATTCTGACAGTTGTCTCTCATTTTCCAATTGGATTTTTCCGCGCTTGAGCTTTGCTGCCATTTTTCATAAATGCATTTTTTTACCGACTCATAAGCTACGTGTACAGGTACACGATTGGTGGGTCTGACAATCATTGTCAGATCTACCAAGGTCTGACAATGTGTGAAAATGAGCTGACAATGAGGGTGAAAATTGTATTTGTGTTTACACGGTTTGCAGAAATCTACAAATGTCTGCAAATCTATTGACAGTTATTTGGCTGACAATGTCGACAAACTAATTTGGCAAATAGCTGGCAACATAAATTTGTAGACATTTGTAGATTTCTGCGAAGTGTGTAGGTTTTTCAAATTTTTGGATCTGCAAATTCATTTTCAGCTCATTGCCACATCGCCAAATTTGTCTATCAATGAATAAATTTGCAAATGTTCTTCAAACTGGGTCTGCAAATGTATTTACTGCCAGACATTTGCAGAAACGTCAGAAGATGAACAAAATTTTACAATAGCAAATTAATTTGTCTTCAAAATGATTGATGAACAATTTTTTCTGCTGATTAATTTGGTGTGTACACGACTGTCAGCCATTCGAGACAAATTTTTCACTGACAGATCTGACAATATTTGCCGACCAGGCAATCGTGTACACGTAGCTATACGGCAATGAAAAGAAATTTATCATAATGAAAATAAATTGACACTTGAGGTTGGATTTTCACTAATCGAGAATCGAATTTTCGGTGTCGAATTTTCGGGCCTTGATTGAAGGTTCAGTAAAAGATGAACAAAATAAGGACACCATAGCATTCAAGCTTCTGCTTATAGGCCGGCCATTGACGACGTAATAAAACTGCGCAAATTGGAGTTTGCGAAGTTCAATTGTGTTGTGTATGGGGTTGTTTGTGCTGTTTGTGCAGTTAACTGTGTAAAAATCAAAACGATTTTGATTTTTGCTCAAGGCAGTTTGCGCAGTTAGATTGTGCCGTCAATGGCCGGCCTTAGGCTAAGTACCTACCTATAGGTACCTACCCACTAAAATTGCGAAAAAATAACAAATCAATTTTGTAAACTAATTTCGCACTGAAAACGCATTTTCAAACACAACCACAAATTAGTTTTACGATATCGCGTTTGGTGGCAGCTATCTTCCTCCATTCGCTCACAAGCAGTGGTTGCCCTGTGTGTGGCCCCTGTTGCGCCACCCTATACATTTATTTAGTTTATCTTCAAATTGATTTTTTTCTTCTTTTTCTGAAGGAAAAAGTGCTCAAAAGAGGATATAAACATAAAGTTCTTTAATTAGCCTAAGCAGGCATGTAAAACGCCCTGTTCAGTCCCTCTGGTGATGGTAACGAGTCCAATAAAGTCCTCTTCCATCGTTTACTTTTATAACATTCACCTTGTTCGCTCAACTAATATTTTACGATTAAAAATTTCAAAAGTAATTAATTTCATGGGGCTCCGTTCAAGTGCGCGCCAAACCGTGAGGTCTGCCATCAAATACCACTCCAGTTGTTGTCGGCCTTCAAGGTCACCCCTCACCTGCACCTGTTTCCTTCGTTTCATTACCAACCAGACCTCCAAACCTAATATCTTTTGTAATGGAAAATTTTCTCAAGTAGCAGCAAACTCCTTAATTATTGTGCAGCCATTATGACTTGAATTAACATTGTAGAAGTACGACTAAGCGGGAGAATACGAGCATAACTACGACAAATACTCGGACGAGTATTATCACGTGGAGGTACATTGAAACAATGTACAGTGTGCCGGGTAGGTACAGTGTACACCCACGTTAATTATGTCGATGCCGCTAAAATAATTAGTTCTTGTGTATTTCGTTCAACAAGAACTCGGGGAACGAGCGAGGAATGTGCCCTCTGGTCCGGGGGCGGCTTCCGACCTGCATACGTCACACGAGTGCATACACACGTCCCACAAGTATACCTACACTTATACGTGCAAATTAATTTCCTTGTCGTCCTTGAAGTAGAGATTGGTAGTTTGAAACAAAACAGTTGAAGCCTAAAGACGAAAGGAAATTTCACGTTTTACCTACCCAATGTTGTCGACGATGATGTAGCGCCTTCGTTGCCCTGAGCAGCATGTGCTGCTTGCATTAAATTGAAAATTACGTAGCATTTAGTCGAGTGACTTAATTACGGGCCTGCTTCAATCCAAGCATCCATCCATCCATCCATCCATTTATCCATAGGATACAGGCCGGCCCGGGCTCTGCTCTGACTGACGGAACATGCCAATTTCCTGTTGGCATGTCCAAATTGGCATATCACATGAAGACATCATGGATGACTGTGTGTGCGTATGTGCATCTTTAGCTGTGCTTTTGCATGGCCGTATTTATTAGAGCAAAAGGCCTTTGAGAGGCTGAATATAGAGGGAAAAGCTTATTGGGCGGGCGTGAAATGATATGATTCGGCGTTTATGTAAAGTTTGTTTTGACAGCCTTAGCAGTTCATTGACAATTATTTTTCAACTTAAGTTCCTTTACCCTTGCTTATCAGGGTTTCGTTTTAAGAGGAAATCCTTTGTTTTGGCCTAATGAGTTTTCATATCAGATGCGGCCTGCATTACGTTCGTGTTTGGCTGTCAGTGCATTGGTTCCGGTTTTTGGTGCAATAACAAGTTTGTCAGGAGTTTGTTTGTCATAGGGTTGGCAGATTGGAGCAGCGTACAGTGTTGGCGTCTGGGGAGGGGTTATTCGCAATGCAGCCGGCAGACCTTAGAAACTGCTCGGGGACTTGCATAGAAATTTAATTGAGACTGTCATTAAGTCGATGCATGTGGGCGTGGATTGCATGGCATACTGTCAAAGGAAATTGACCTACGTTGATATGCTGTCATCAAAATGCTGATTAGGTGCATCCCAATGGAGTTGTACCTTAAGCGAGGGCAACAGCAGAGTAAGAAAATATTGCCAAGGGGATACATGACGGAAAGATTGTTATTTTTTTTATTTTCAAGGGTTCAAGAAAGTGGGACGCCCATGCACTTTGAACCAAAACAATTAAAATTATTTTGCAGCTAAGACGATGTTATAAATTCTAATTGAATTTATTTTTCCATTGCTTTCCATGAGATCGGAACACAAAACATTTGAAATTTCACTTTATACTCTGCATCTGAATATTGCGCTCTGAGTTGAGTTGGTTGAATTCTAAACAATTTTCTTTCATTAGAGTCAAGCCTGTTTTTGCGACAAGTGTGTACCATTAAAGGCCCAATTGTCATTGGGTAGGTTTGAGAAAATTTTTCTATAATGGGCGGAAGCTTGAAAAGAACGATAACAGCCATGGTTCCTCTCTCCAGAAACCTTTAGTATTCTCAAGAGACATTGAAATTGGCCAAGATCCTATTTATTTGACTGGAATGTGAAAGAACGGAAAAAGTGATGGTGTTACATAAATAAGAAAGGCAAATTCCGGTTTTTACATATTTAGGTAACAAATCTATGATGCAATGTAAGCTTGTAGGGATGAAGGAAAATCCCGAAGTAAGAATTAAGTTTCGAGAAACCAGCTACTTGAAGAGACGAAGTATTATATATATATCTACAGTGGCAGCGGAGCCTTACATAGGACTCTACTTAGTTCTTTAGGATACTCAGTTCAAAATGTAAGATTTTTGCGAGTATGGTGAAGTTGAATTCGTTTAATATCTCTCGACTCAAATAGACTAATATCGAACCTTGCGTTTGCCTGATATCATGTCCAACATCTTCATAAGAATCAAACTAAAGCTGCGGATGGTATGTGGAAGACCATCAACGATAAGACCTAGAAAGCACTTCTGAGGACGCCATTTATGCTTTCTTAGGATGCAGGCAGGCTACACATAAGCACATGACCATCAGCGATTCGTGATACATATTTGCAAAAGGAACTGCATACTGCAGTAGCCTTACGGGACACTTATTCTTCGACACCATCTTACCGCCGGAGTAGATAGATCTATTCAGATTCTCTTTAATTGATGTGACTTGAAGGTTATACGCCTCTACTTCCTCCAATAACCTACCCTTGACATTTGTATAATCGCTAAATAGGATTAGGGGAGACTGAGTATGGTTGAAACACAGGACGACAGGACGGTTGACACAACATAAATATCTCAGAAACCGTCCACGCAATGTGTTTGAGTAGAGTACTGAAAGAGAATTAAGAAGAGAATTAAGCAGAAACCAGTTTAGTCACGATTTTCAGTTCAGTCTTGCTTTGATCGTCGCGCTCAGTGTTGCCGAATCTCATGATTTATCATGATTCTCATGATTTTTGACCCCCATCTCATGATCTCATGAATTCATTGAAAATCTCATGATTTTTCAAATTTTCCTAAAAAAAAGAATAAGAAAACAAATAATTTGTTGAAAACTTAATTTCAAAACAAACATAACTATTTGCCCATTATAATCAGCCCATGCAACTTCCCTGTAATAATTTTAAAAGATTCAAAACATGACCTATCCAGTCTCCTTGTTATTAAAATGACAACTCAAATGACAACCAAAAGGGAAATAAAAAAATAGATACATAGAAATAAACCAAAACAAAAATTAAACGGTAAACATCCAGCTTCACAGTTATTTTTGTTTTGGGCTTTTAAATTTCCAGCCAGAGTTCAATTTCTCAACTCAACCATTTATTAAATGAGGTAAGCTGCATTTTTAATATCAATATTTTATAACATTTCCTAATACATTCTGACTTTCAATAAAATTTAGTTTCTATCAATGGACAAATTCCTCATTAGAAAGAAAAAAAATGTCACTGAAACCCCAAAATCGGGGAACAATGAAGAAGCTGGTGATGCACTCACCCAAAATGTTCCACCAATAGTTCCAATCGCTTCATCATCAAGCGCTAGCGCTAATTTCTTGGAAACAAGTGAAACAAATGTTTCTGTGACTGCTGAGATTTTACAGCAAACATCAGCATCCAGATCCCTCGTTTTATCTGTTTCTGAAGACGATTGCGAAACTACCCCCAGAAAGAAAAAAAAGTTGAGGTACGACCAGATTTACACAAAAAAGTGGGAAGAATTATCTATTTGTAAAAAATGGATTCAGCCCAGTGAAAAAGGTATGAGTATAAAATCCATGCATAATAATCATAAACCATGGAAGACTGTAGAAAAAAAAATTCATGAGTATTTCTATTCTGATTTTTAATGGTGCTGGTCAACTAAACTAGTAACCATTTATCTTAATAAGGTGTCGTGTGTGTATTATAATTAACTGTAGAATTCTATCATTTAAAACTTCAATGAAAATTTTGCAGTGTATGAAATGCAAATTCAATGTTAATTTGGATGCAACGATTATGACTTGACTTTGTATTATTTCTGTAAATCAAGAATCCATTTTGGTCCAACCTTTCATATAAAACAACTTTTATTTTTTTAATGATGACCTTACCATTGAGTAATAAGTTATTTTATGTGAAAGACTGGGCCAAAATTAAATTTTGTTTGAAAAGAAATGATAACAAATTCATAATAAAATTGATTCTGTGTTTTCAATGATGAAAAAAACGCATAGGCCTTAATCAGAAATCACATTTGCAGATTATTTATTTAGCTGCCCCTAGTATAATTTGTTATTTGTTGTCTTGTCATGAAAATTTTCTTTTATTATTTAGGCAAAAAATTCACATACTGCAAGATTTGTCAGGCTGACTTAAAGACAATTATGGGAGTAACAAGCCTTGAACGTCACGCAAAATCAAAAAAACATACAAACAATTCAAGAACCGTCGCCGTCGTGAATCAAAGTGTCTTGGATAATGACAGATTCAAAATATCTTTGAAGAGAAAGGTTGCCGAAGCTGAGATAAAACTTTGTCTATTTCTCGCTGAGCATAATTTAGCATTCAACATAATGGAACATTTGCCTTGTCTTATAAAAACTATTTGCAGTGACTCTGAAGTCTCGAAAAATATCCACTGTAGCCGCACTAAAGCCACTGCGATTATAAAGCACGTAACCGGTGCACAAAATTTTGAAAACCTTTGTTCATTAATGAAAGTAAATAAGTTTTCTGTTATAATTGATGAGTCTACAGACATAAGTTGCACAAAATATTTATGTGTTGTTGTAAGAATGTCTAACGGTTTTAAGATTCAAGATTTTTTTTATAATCTTTTCTCGCTAGATAAAGCTGATGCTAAAACAATTTATGATATTTTAGTAACTTAATCAATTTAGTTTTAATAAAAACGAAATTGATTATAAAAACAATTTAATAGGTTTTGGTGCCGATGGAGCTGCAGTGATGATGGGAGTGAACGCATCAGTTCGCACTTATTTACAAGCTGATGTTCCAAACTTATTTATAATGAAGTGTATTTGTCACTCCTTTCACCTCTGTGCTTCATATGCATGTTCCAATTTGCCTTCAAGTATTGAAGATTTGTGTCGAGATGTTTATAACTATATTCAAAACAGTCCTAAGAGAATTGCCGCATTTAAAACTTTTCAAAGTATTTTGGAGATAAAACCAAATAAAATTTTACATTATTCACAGACGCGTTGGCTTTCGAGATTAGAAGTTGTAAATTGTATTCTCGTGCAATATGATGCTTTAAAAGCATATTTTAACGAAGCGACAAAAACTGACAACTTACTGTCAAGCAAAACTGTTTTGAATATGCTTAATGACCCTGTTCATTATATGTATTTATGTTTTCTTAGTTTTGTGCTTCCGTTCTTTACAAAACTAAATAAATGTATGCAATCAGAAAAACCTAAAATTCAAGATATGTATAGTGAAGTCACTACAGCCTTGAAGTCACTGTTAAGTTGCTATTTAAAAAAAAGTTATATCGATAGCACAAATATTAAAAATATAGATTATGTCAACCCAAGAAATCAGCTTTCATACGGGGATATGTATTACGGTGAGAAAGTAGCCCTTTTTTTGGAAAAAGTTTCCATTGATAAACAAATTGTTCAAGGCTTTCAATGTCGTTGTTTGTCCTTCTTAGTTGAAGGTACTAAGCAAATATATTCTAGATTTAACTTCAATAACAGTGTCTTCAAAAATATGGAATCTTTGTCGATAACAAATGTTTTAAACAAAAATGTTCAATCAATTTTCCCTCTTATTAAACATTTTCCAAATTTAGTGGCTGAAGTATGTTATCAAGAGATAGATAATGAGTGGAGAATGCTTGTTAATTCAAACATTAAAGGAAATGACCAAGTAAACGACATTGAAGAATTCTGGAAATATGTTGGCCAAATCAAACTGGCCGATGATAGCTTGGCATATCCACTCTTAACGAAATTCGTATTCGAAATATTTTCACTGCCACATTCGTCAGCTAACACAGAAAGAATATTTTCGAAAGTAACTTTACTTAAAACAAAAATAAGAAACAGACTAGAAGAAGATTCAATTATTGGACTAATTCATTCCAATGACCTCACGAAAAATCAAAGTTGTTTTGACTTCAAAGTCACTAAGCCATTAATCGACAAGTATTTCAGTAAAGTTTATAACCAAAAATAATGTACATGTTTAACTAATATTATATAATTTATTTATTTGTTTCTAAAATACCTATAACTATTATTAAAAACATTTATTATTTTAAAGCTTAATAAAATGAAATGAAATCACATATGATTTTGTTATTTAAAATTATAATTTTTTTGAGAATTATAAGATAATCATGCCTATTACAGAATCCGATGAATTCGTTGCGGCGGGAGTCGGACTAAAGGCTTACCCACACCATATTGGGAAAACCTTTTCGGACTAAAGGCTTTCTCACATGGTGTGGGTAATCCCTTAAGTCCGACTCCCCGGGAGTAAAATATTGCGAATTCCATAATAGGCATGAATATTAATTATTCTGAGGGTCCAATGAAGAAAAAGCAATCTCATGATTTTTTTTGGGATCTCATGATAAAAATCATGATAATTTTTTTTTTGTATCGGCAACACTGTGATCGGTTGTGAACAGGAAGCTCTTGTTTTTTTGGACAAAGCAAAAGTAAGATTTTTTGATTTTTTACTTTTCTTTGTTGCGTGAGTACTATTCAAGTGTGAGTGTTGAGTGATATTTTGTTGTGCGCAGAAAAGAGTGTAGAATCTAATAAAATGACATGCAGGGACGTGTTAGTGTTGTTTATGTTGTTTTGTAATTTTTTTTTGTTAGAAAAGTGGTTGGTGACGGTTAACACATTTTTTTTGGGGACGGTTGAAACAATATGTTTACATTTTTTGTTTGTTTTGTAGATGCCCCGAGTACGTGTGAGGAAGACTCCACGAGGAAATGTGGAATTAGCAACATATAAAGCGGCTCATGACGATGTGAAGGCAGGCAGTTCATTACGCAGTGCAGCAGAGAAGCATGGAATAAACTACAGCTCTTTTTCAAGATACATTCGAAAGCAAGATACGACCGTTTAGACCAAGTAGTTAATATACTAGTATATGTATATATTTAATAATGAACTTTGAATAAAAATATATTCTCAAACTGTGGAATTTTTTGAAATAAAAAATTAATAAAATACGTTACAAGGAAATATTTTTACTATTTCAACGTGTTGCAATTGACCCCATTCATTGTTTCAACCGCCCCTGGCATGGGGACAGTTGAAACAAATTGACTTTTCTCATTAAAGTTTATGTATATTGCTTAAATGTGAACTATGCACTCAAAAAACACTGTTCATTAATAGAAAGAATCATGATCTTGAATTGCACCTAATTCCTACATAGCTAATCTTATTGATGTCAATGCTATGGACAAAAGAAGAAAAATTGTGTCAACCGTACCCAGTCTCCCCTACAGCAAAGATATAGGACCCTTCCATTGAAAAAAACTATGTTAATTCAGACTGAGTGTTGTGTTCATTATTAGATTTTTGAAATTAGAGTAATGCATTGCAAGAGGTTCAATTAGACCTCAGCTGGGTATAAGTTGAAATATTGGAATGCTTAAACAAAAGATGAGTAAGAATTTGACATATGTAGTTCCAAGTGATGACATTTCGAACCGGATTTGTTAGGTGATTCTTTGAATTTAAATTTTAAGATTTTCATATGTCATTCTGTAAAAATCAGATTTTTTTTTGTTTAAAGCATGCACAAAAACAACCTTACCGTGGGTCGGGGGATAGCGCTAACACAAATTCAACTGAGAAACAACCAAATAAACCAAAAAAACTGTAACTCAAAAAGTTATATTTTTAATTGACCTTTTATAATACTATTTTGCTGACCCTTCGAATGACATTGGATTCATCTCCTACTGTTTCCAATACCGACCGTGAGACTGGGAATTTTTTGCTGGCAGTCTTTTGTTTTTGATGATGCTACGATTGGTTGCATTTTTACAACTTTTTACAAAATTGTGCATTCTGCCGGGCCAAAAGATACTTTCACCTTGAAGTCAGCAGCTTTGATACTCGGACTGATGATAATAAATAAATAAATAAATAAATAAATAGGGTGGCACAACAGAGCGAGGAGCCCCGGACACAAGCGCATTTCTCACAACCATTGCTTTTTGAGAGAAAAGAAGGGGCCTATAGTTTTCTGCCGGTTCCGAACAGCTAATCGAGAAAGCGCTTTTGATGATGATGAATTTACTAACGGTGGACTTGCCAATTTCTCGCGAATCGAATCGGAATCTAACCACTGGGTTAACAGGTGGACATGCTAACCATCACGCCAAGGGTACAACTGAGGATGATAATGCGGAGGATTAATCTTTGAATGATGAAAATCTGTTAAAACGTCAAGCAAGGAATTCTGTGTTTGTTGGAAGCTAACAGTATCTAGGGAAGTACCTATGAACTTTTAAGGTAAGGACATTTTATCCTGACTTGTTTTGCTTTTTCCTAGCTGGCGTTTTTTGCATAAGCTACAAAAAGCTCTAAGATGTTTTGAAATACTTTCGACTGTTGCGTTACTGGTTCCTCGTCTTTTCGTATAATATATATTTGCAGTAGCCTCCGTACTTAGTGTTTGATATTAAATGAGTCTCAGCAGGTGATTATCGTTTATTCTTTGACTTTTGATATCTTCCTCGTACTGTTCTGCAAATTCCTTGTCTAAAACCCTGAAGTCTGTTTACGACTGTTCCCACGATGTCAAATGGAAACCATTTCACTCTCTTTTCTGGATGTTTTTCTTGATCAAACAGCGACGCTTTGTTGTTCCGTATGATGGCCTACTGGCGATTGAATTTATTGGCCATTTATAAGATCTTCGAATCCTTCGATTTCCGCTGGCGGCAGTTCGCTAGGTCGTAGTACACCACGAGTTTCCAGTCACTAGCTATTAGTTTCACATCCCCTACTTTTTCCAAGTAAATTCCTGGAAGGCCTTGTAAAGGCGTTACGCCTTGTTTCGCTGTGCTCAACTCTTTAGCGCTTTTTACTCCGAGCAACAGGAAGGATGACACGTTCTTTCTGAGCGATGGTGTTGCTGTCGACAATAGATTGAAGACACACCTTGTTTATTGGTCTTTTGAAGATTTTATTTTTGGCTCTTACAGAGACAATACGTACTGATCAATCTTCACCTTTACCTATGCGTTTCTGTAATTATCCTTAAGGGCCATCGGGATGGTGGGTGTTCATTTAGAAGTACTATTTGTTTGGTTGCTAGGTTCGGGAACCTTTGCGTCCATTTTGAGCTCAGGTAACTCTGGCTCCTGATACTGAAGTCATGATACTGAAGATGAAATGACAACATTCCAAAATGCATTCAAGGTACTATCCTCTTAACGCGTCTTAAAATTTTGTTATTATTTTATGAGTTTATAGTAAATTTGTGAAGTCTGTTGAGGTGTCGACTCAATTGTTTGATTATTTCAATTGTGAATATTGGCCCAGAAAATCGGGTTTGCATGTTTTTAAGCAAAAGGTGGAAAGATACATACCTCAACTTATCAGCTGAAAACATTAGTGATGAAACTAAGAAATATTGTCAATGTAATAAAAAGTTAAGAAATGGAGTTCCCAGTCACTAAATTATTTTTGAGCTCAACGTTTTACGAAACTCAGAAGAACAGGTGTTTCATGTGAATTTCTAAAAATTGGCGTAGAAAAATGGGATAACCTGGTGGCAAAATGGCTGCCTGCTAAGTGGTAGTTCGAGGTATAATTTTTTGAAATATAAAACATGTCTTTCGTGTGGAATTGGTAAGTCTTCAGACCGAATATTCATTCCCATGAAAAGGGCTTTCTCTATTCAATCAAATTAGTGAGTAAAGACGGTAACAAGCCGTCTATTGAATGACAGTAGTATACCACTTCTGCAGACTGCTTAACGGCGATGAAGACACCAATTTCGCTGTCTGACAAGACTGAAAGTGCAGACTTTGAAGCCGAGCTTTTCAAGGCAGCTGGAGATTAGTTGATCTGCATGATATGGTCGGAGGAAAGCATCCCCATTGAATGGAACCTCAGTATCGTCTGCCCGATACTAAACTAAGGAGATAGTCAGAACTGCGCCAATTATAGAGGAAGAATTCTCCTCTACATTGAGTATGAGATCTTGTCTGCTGTGATATGTGAACATCTGAAACCAAACGCAAACAATTTGATAGGTCGTTATCGATGGGCTTTTAGACCAGAAAGGCAACTGATCCAACTTTCACGCAGTGGCAGATCTTGAAGAAAACTTTGGGAACCGACATCGCAATTCGATTTCTAGGTTGTGTATGACAGTATTTACGGAGACACTAACGTCCTACAGATCCAAGTCTAGTTTCGGCATCCTTGCGAAGTGGTAAAAATCGATGATGGCTAATGAAAGCAAAATGTAGACAAAATGAGGGAACAAGGACAGAGAACTTTGACGAATTGGACAAAAAGTCACATTAGACAGACATAAATTCGAGGTACTACAGGACTTCGTTTTCCTAGGATCCGCTTTAGACACAGAAAGTAACATGAGTGCGGATATCAAATGGAGAATAACTTTTGCCAACCACGAAACCTCGCTCTAAATTGAAATTGTTATCGAAAGGTGTTTGTTGAGGCCCAGGTTTACCCCGAGCCAAGTAAGTTAGTAAGTAGTACTGAACTCTGATTTACTTTTCAATTCAGATCTTTTAAAACTCATTAAAGATACTTTCCGATTCTCTCAATTCTTCGAATGACTTTTGAGCTACAAACTGATTCACATTGGGCGCCAGTTTCACCTCATCGGCTAGTCGAAAATTTATCTGACGTCATCACAATACATAATAGGAAACACTGAAAATATTTCAAACACATAAATTTAGCATTCATCAAGTAACAAGGCCATAAATAATAAAAGGAAATCCAATGTTTTGCTAACTTTCGTCATTCAACAAAGGATTTCTGAATTACCGTCACCTCTTCATATAATTCGCTCCTCATATTATGGGCCACAATATTATTTCTCATTATAATAATGCTGATTCGATGCCATATTGGCACAGCTTAAAGAACCAATTAGGCAAATAAACAACACCATGTCATTAATGTTTGTTTATTCCATCTTCCATAAACCTCCTTACAACACGCCTAAGTCTCGGCTGATAGACATCGCCAGACAATTGATGATGTTATTGGGAGGCCGATGAAGCGAAAAACGTGTTGTAAACTATCAATATCTGGATTACCCCAAATGTCCCGCAAACTCTTCCGATACCACCCTTATGATACGTGTCTCCAATTACGTACATCGATTCGCCTGTTTTCGAAAATGCCGAAGGATTAAGTGCGTGCCACAATGTGCCAACCTAAGCAAAACCTTTCAAAGACCTCTCGCCCCCAACCTCCGAGCTTGTATACCAATCATGCCTAATGCCACACCATGTGATTGAAATTATCTCTAACTAAATTGTAGAAGATCAACTGACAGCCATAGAATTGACAAGCAGGCAAGGAATGACATTGGAATGAGAATATGGGGACAAAGGGGCTGGTTATACGCAACCGAAAACGAAAATGTGACTGCGTTTGACTTATGGACGAGTCTGGGAGCTGACAAGGACAACCATGCATGATGACACCCACATATCTGCTATAGAATTCAATTAACGTCAATTATACTCGAAAACAAGGAAATCTGCGTTTTAATGGAACATTCTCACCCTTGTGCTTGCTCTTGGGACTTGGGAGTTTGGACTTTGGACAATTGCAAGTCATCTCATCACCCCTCTCTGTGTAAATATTCAAAATAATTGCAGTAAATGCTGATGCGGCAAAAAGAAAGCAAAATACGAAGCAGAGCATTCTGCTGTCCGACTCCAATGCTCTACAATAACTGTTTTCTGCAAGCAGCGAAAGAAGCAAAAAACAAAGGAAGAGAACGGGATGCCGTTGGCGTTGACTGCAAATGCATAAAGTTCCATTAGTGCGTAATGATATACAAATAGGGGTTGAAATTAAGAAAATTGCAATGGACAACATCGTCGGTAGCCCTTGCACTTCCACCTCCACTTCCAAAACGGATACCTACCATTCATCTGCACTCAACTGCATTACCAAACTGACCGCAGAGAGGCTGGCTCTGGCTGGTTCTGGCTGGGGCTGCCAGGCACAATGGCGATGCATTCTTTGGCGTTGGCCCCAAAAAGCTGAGCCCCAAAGGAGGCCAGCCAGCCAGCAGCGTTTCTCTGACCGCATGGAGTTTGAGGAATTTTTGAGTTTTTCCTTTCAATGATGGCGAGAGTGAGATTATTCAAAGTTCAAACGGGCTTTTGTGCAAATTCAATTCTCAATTAAAGTCTCCATGATAAGGTATGTGCATTTTAGAGTGCGGCAAATGAAGTGGGGAAGCCCATAAAGTCTGGCTGCTATGTTGTAGGACGTTTATTGTGTATACCTCTATACCTCCTCTGTTTCTGTTCGTCATTATTCCCTGAAGAGGATGCTTTGGTGCTGGTGGGTCTCATAAAAATGGCATTATCCAAAAGGATTGCTTCGTTGCGAGTTTATTGTGAAACTTTTCCAATAAGTTTAATAAAAGTCGGCTTTGGGGAGCTTTGTCTGTGCTGGCAGAGTACGTGAACAAATAAAGTTTTCGTTTCGTTTGGTTTTTTTTTTTTTTTGTTTGTTGTCCTAACCGTAGAATGTATGTGTTTGTAAGAAGAAAGCCTTTCAAAGGTAATTCTGTATGGATGGATGAGTGCATGAACCTTAAGCAGTGTGCTCAACTTTATTAGTTTTTCCTGGAAATTAGTATGGCAAACGTGTAACGGTTAGCGAGAATTGTCGTGCAGACTCTTTGATTAGGTAATAGGTATAGGTACAGTTTCGTAAAAGCTGATCTATTCGTGATTGACATTATCAAGAGAAATCGTTGGTTGAATTATGACAAATGCAATTGAAGATCTAAGGGTTCTGGGTGAGTATGTGAGATAAGAAGTTCATTTAACCTTTTGTTAATGTTTACAGTGAACTTGCATCTCTGTCTTGATGTTCACAACCTAGCGGAGCATTGTTGACATTTTGTGGAAGTAAGTATAGACAAGTCTATAATTTCATTGCCCGTCAAGGCTGATTTCACCAACATGTACCTGATATACGTTCACACTCTCATAGAAACGAATGACGAGAATTTTAAGTATTTTTTCTGCGGAGATCTCGAAAAGACATGAACGGAGGTGACGAAAAATTATTCCTGGTGATATAATACAAAATATGGGAAAGAAGGCATATTAAAAAGGATTATTATTATTATTATTTTTTCTGTTGGAGGTTTTTAAAATACCGGCTGGAGCACTCAGACCTAAATACCGGTCCATTGTACTATCAGATAGCAACCTTCCACTTGTTATAGCTTTCCAGATGTTCGGAGAAAAGCCAAAAGACGCTGCCATGATAAGGAGCCTAAGTTACCAGCTCTCACAGGACATTCACAGAGGAAGTGCTCTGCGGTGTCCTCATCTTCTCCACAAGATTCTTCTCAAGAAGTCTTCTTATTAACGTTGGGGAGCATACGTTTGGTCTGTGTGCATCCAATGGAGTCATGCCATCTACGGTTGTGCTCTTGGCAGATCCAATCGTTGATTGAAGCCCTCACTGAGGACGCTGGCAGACCTATCGACGGTTCAGGTCCTGGGAAAGCTGTCGGAGAGCCTTGTATTATTAGTATTATTAGAAAGTACTCGTATAGCCTTCACGATGAGATCCAAGATAACGGACTCAGTCTAATCGATTTTGGTAAGGACTAAGTCTAAGAATGGTTAGCAAACACGTCTTTCATTTCAAAAACTATAAAATAATAAGGCGATCCCCAAGTCAATCAACCGTCATCCAGATTGACGTTGTAATCAACGCAAGACATTCTTCGAGTTTTCTAGGCTTCCGATATTTTCTGACAGACATTAATTAGGATCACTTCGTTGTTTTAATGAATGGAAGAATGAGAATTTTCTGTTTACGGACCCTTTTTTGCGCTGCAATCGTCAGAGCTAACCAATGCCTTTTCCTATCGAGAGTCTTTTATACTGTCTCCGAGTCCTATAGGCTGCCCGCACAAAGCAATGAGGACTAGCGACAACAATGTCAA
The DNA here is from genome assembly GCA_949752695.1 of Melanostoma scalare. NCBI lineage: Eukaryota > Metazoa > Arthropoda > Insecta > Diptera > Syrphidae > Melanostoma > Melanostoma scalare. Next base: position 4,671,300 of record OX456985.1, read on the forward strand.
AATGTCCACTGCCTCGGAGGTTCCAGGTTTTACTCGGACCAAAAACGAAGCCAATTGCACGATGATGAATGCAGGCAGGCAGATGCAGCCAAACAGAAAGCATAGCAACTTAGTATTATCAGAAATGCGAAATAGGGCTCGTGAACTCCGCAAGCAGGAAACAGCGGAAGTGCATTGTATTCCAACTAAGAAAAAGAAAGAATATTGGAAGCACCTGGAATTGAAAAATACCACAGTAAATTAAGAGATGCTGTAATAAAAAACTGGGCTAAAGATCTAAACAAAAGCTAAAATAAAAATCATGACTTGTTGCAGCAAGCCTCAAACTCAAGCCTTTTTAAAAAGCAGGGAGACATAGCAGTAGAATCGCAGCTAGATTGACCACTTCTGCAGACAGTATTACGTTGGTGGAGAGATAAGTCCCGCTTCAACGTGGACTATTATTGTCGTTCTCTCGACCTAGAAGAAGTGAAGATTGCTGCATGAAGTTTTGAATCACAGGAAACTACAGAAAATGTACATGGCCATTACAAACATATTCTCAATCTGGTAATACTTTTACGCTTGATTTCTGGACAGTTTGGTTTGCCATTTCATCCTAAAAAAATAAAAACCGCATGACAACTGCGGCCATTGAGTACGTTGGGTAAATTGTCTCGAAACAAAATCTCTGTTGACACCGATTCTTACATATTTTCAAGTCTTAAGCCTCTGTCAGTTAAATCCAAGTTGGGGTGGTTTAACTACACTAACATAATAATAAGTTAATTAATTAATTAATAAGTGATCAACTCGTTAATCTTACATCGGGTTTCTGAGATCAGTAGGTGATTAACTTGCTGATCTCTGTGGTATCACAATAGGCCCTTGCGGCCTAAGTGTGTCAGGCAATGTACTCATTGACTGACAGCCACTTCCACCTAACCTAACCTTGTCATGAAAGTACGGCTGGGACATGTAGAGCGGATGAACATCAACATTCGGGTTAAAAAATTTACTATAGAAAGACACATTGTGGGAAAATAGCCGGTGAAGGAGACCTCATCTTAAGAAGTGTTAGTAAAAAGCGACCTAGACCGATTTGAACAAAACTGGGAAAAGCTCGACAGGAAAAAAAATGTTTTTTGATGCCTTGGTGCTCCCAAAAAGAATAAATTTAATTTATTGAAGAGATTTAATAAACATCAGTGGGTGTTGTTTGTTGTAAGGTTGTTTTTCGACTTAAAAGAGCTAAAAAATTTACAATAAAGTAAACCAACCCAAGGCTGTGATCTCGTTTCACTTTAGCATGTGATCAAAATTACATTAAAATGCACTAAAAGCCAATTTAATAAGTCAATTTGAGTAACGATCAGTTAGAATGGCAAAAACCCTTAAAAGTACTAACGAGTCGATGTACTTGTAAAAAATAAGAGCCTCTTCCCAGGTAGGGTGAAGTACGGAATTTCAAGTACAACACACAATATCTTGAATTATTTAGTTCCAGCTTCATCATTTGAGTTACGCATTAAAGGATGCTATTTTCCTTGAATGAGATTGTGTTGTCTTTGGTTTGAAGGCTGTCTGGTTTTTAAAAGGGAAAACTTTTTTGAATAACCATATCTGTAGACAGGGAGATGAGGTGACAATTATCTTTAAGTGTAATGTAAGCTAGTTACACATAAGAAATATGTATATATGTTGAAAAGAATGTACACTGTCTTGAGTAAGAGTTTCGTTGTCTTAACCTTGAAAATACTCGCCTTGCTACAACTGCTCGCTACAAAATGTATGAAGAGGGAGCAAACATTCCAACAGAGACATGAGAGAATTACAAAAATCACATCCATTTTCTCATCAACAGGGAGAGTAATTCCTTCGAAGATGTTTAAGAAAAATTCATTAAAATGCACCGCATTCCGCGTGTAACCTAAGTCCACAAAATATTCATGAATTTTAAATTAACATCCCACATAAAAACCCCTTTTACCATAGCTCAATAAAAATTAAGCAAAATAGCTCCCTTTTATCCCCCGACTCAATCGTATTTATGATGTTGATGAGGGAAACGAATAAAGGCGACTTTTCCCAAAAAGAAATAAGAGCAATTTCCCAAGCATAACAGCGGCAACGACGACGGATTGAGCAGCTTTATTATAGAGTTGGCAAATTTTTCTTTTCCACTTTTTTTTTTTTATCCTGTTTGTGCATTACCATTGAAAGGACTATACGTCGAAGAAAAGAAGAAAAAGAAGAAATAAATTGAATTTTAAGTAAAACCACCAATAGTCTTCGACAATAACCACCTCCTGCCTCAGACCATCATCAGATACACAATCAGCATCCTTCTTAAAGACCACGCGGCGGATTCCATCAAAACACCAAATGCAAATTCCATCGCGAGGTATTTACTTAGCTTTGCAGATTCACATAAAAAACCGCACACCATCGCACAAAATTTCATCTTAAGTCCATAACTCGGCTACAGCGAGTAAAGCAACCCGGCCGCGGCTCGGCGCTCACCTAAGGAGGCAAAAATCCTATTCAAATTTGCTCCTCACCCACGCTATATTACCAGCCCTCTTTTTTTTATTTTGTCAACCCCATAACGAACGATGAAAAAAAAAAGAAAAAGAAATAAATAAATGGAAAGCAATGAATTTTTAATGCGAATTCCAACTCCAACAAATGGATCGACATTTTGATTTGCCTTCGGTTTCTTTTTAGTCGAATTTTATTTTCGTCCTTTATTAAGGACTTATGATTGAATCAAAAGATTGAGGAATGTCAATAAAAAACCGGGGTGGTACCTGACACCGATTGTGGGTGACATAGCCGATTGACAGGGTGTCGTCTATTGAATGAGCGATGGGTTTCGTTTTCAGCGATTTTCGGTGTTATGTCATGGGGCTCGCTTCCTCTTCAAATACACTCCCGGCCAACACACACATTATTAAAATCGGGAGAGGTATTCACACGAAAGAAAATTCATTTGAATTTTATTAAAACGGATTGTGATTGTGATTGGGGGATGGGGAGGATGGCTGCTGGTGATATTATCACAGACTGCACGTCAATCAAATCTTAGGAACTGACTCCCACACTATGGCCTGATTGACTGGTCATCTGATGGATTCAATTTCAATTCTGTCAATTGGTAGCTGTTCCAATTGACAGAGCGACAGTCGTATGTATGAGCGTAAATCACTTACACACAGACATCCAGGATAAAATAAAAGTTTAATTTGGCCTTTTTCTTTCCTTTTTCGATTCAATAAGGATCCGACTTCCAGTAGACCAGAACCAAATTGGCTTCCGCAATCCGCATTAAAACAAAACACTCATTTCTTTTCCCAGAGCTGTGGATGGCTACTGCCTGAAGCTGGGGCATTGATGCAACAGACAACAATGACATAAGGGGTGGAATGCGGGAAACCAAATAGAATATCCTTTGGAGATTCAGAAAACATAAGTCATCCAAGGACTCTATCGACTGAAACAAGTGAAAAGCAAAAAAATAAATGCCAGACAATCTAAATGAAAGCAACAAAATTGGAAGCATGAACAACGCCATTCAGCAAGAATCTCGAGACTGTGTATAGAACAGATCTGACGTCCACATTGAGGAAACTTTTTGTGATGCACACAACATAAAATGCCAGACGTCGCTGAAGTGGAACCAATGGACATACAAATAGAAGCTTTACGCATCATCAGCGATTTATTACAGAAATATGGTGGGGGATGGTGATGGCAGCGCGGCGGCAGACGAATTGTATGTCGTAGAACTATCAGCAACGAAAACGACGGGCGGTCGCAATAACATTGAGTTTTTCATCGACGTTATCTCAAGAGAATGGAATTAAGTTTTTGTGAAAGGGTTGTCTCAATAGAATAGAGAAAAAAACCTTAAGAACTGTAGATGGTAACCATAACCCAGCATTGAGGTCAGGAAGAAAAAAAAGTATTCCTTTGGTAACTTGTCTCGAAAGTTTTCGTTGCGATTGGAAAATCGAGAACTATGTACATTTACATAAGTGACATTCGAAGAGATAACTCACGACTTTTTCGTGACGTAGAATATTTTTACTTTTTTAGAGCATCACTTTATTCGGAGTTCCCGTTTTCTCATTTTCAGATATTGGCTCAGTGTTAAAGAGAAAGGATCGAAGTGATTTCGATAGTAAAGGATTCATGTGTAAAGAAAGATAAAGAAGCTGATGTTATCCAAGCAAAACCGTAGGCTTACAAATCACATTAGTGCAGAACTTTTCACAGTTCTTCTGCAAGCGGTGACTTTTTAGAGGTTTGAGATTAAACTTGGCAACACTGTCTCAAGTGATTGCAAATTTTACAACTGGCGGTATATTTGTGGTCGTACTGACCATTTTAGAAAAGTCTTTCAATATGTGCCAATTTATTTTGAATATCATGGCTTAGATCCGCAAACTTTCGGACTACGCTTCTAACGGGTGCTATTAACACACATGAAAATTATGCTGTGCACCTCTTGGCTACAATACCTCTCTATCAACATATCATTCATTCAGTGGCATTAAGTTCAAGGCAAGTAAAAGGGTTTCACTAGTTTTGCAAATGGCTGCCTTTTTTAAATTCTCACTGGGCTGCACCAAGAGAATCAGGTGCCTGACTCAAGTTGGGTGTCGACTCTTGAATGTTCTCTCCGGAAACATTTCAATCAAAAGACAAAGGTCAATTTGTGATTCACAGAACTTTCCCTCAACTTTGCTGCTTCTGTTTGCATTCCTCGTTTGTTTTTGAACACATCCTCAAAGTCGATTTTGAAAACTTGTACTGCTTTTTGGGAAATTCATACAAAAGAATGGCAAGAGCAATATGTAATTTGTGTATGTAAATATGTACTCCTTTGTTTCGCATATAGAATGTCTTAATTCTTTCAAAACTTTATTTAACTTTAAAGCTCAACCAACAAAATTTCACAAGAAAGAAAAAACTACAACAACATAAACAACAAAAACAGAAGAAAGAAAACAGTAGTACATATACAAACTTCTCCAATCAAAGTAAAAGCAAAGTGTAACAATATTAGAACTCCAAGAACGTTACACAAAACTTTTTCCTTGCACAAACTGTATGTAATGAATCTTTCATTGAGCTCCGTTCATGCATTTCTTTGCACCCATATATGCCGATGCTGGGGTTGCCTTCCTATTGCCTTCTCCATCAACAAAATGCCTCCGAGCATTGATCTATTGATCCATTTCTTCTTTTTACTTTTTTTTTTTTGTTTTTTTAACGTAGCTTGTTCCCAAAAATCAGCCTGGGCTCCCGAATCCATCTAGGAATTACGAAAACATGAACTAGATTCGCAAAACCTACTTTCACCCTCCCATCCCAATGTTCACTTACGAGTGAATTCACTCTCGTCCCTGGCAACAAAGTACAACAAAAAGGGTTCAACTGATGACAACGAAGCATTTTTAGAAGGCTGAGGAAACATAAACAGAAGAAGAAAGAGAGACAGAGAGAAAAGATTGAACTAAAGTTCCCTTTCTGGTGTGTTTTCAATTTCATTTCAATCCCCCTTACTTTCCATTCGTTCACAAACGGTATAGGTACCTACTGACGACGACTTCTAAGAAAACTATTTCGTTGATGCTGATGCTCCTTCTGCAGGAAAAACAAAGGCCAAAGTTATAACTTACCATCAGACAAGGACTTCTTAGGAGAAATTTGCTTTCTCCATCCACCTCAATCAATTATTTTTGGAGCAGTGTTGTTACATTGAAGTTCTAATTGGGAGCAGTATATGTCATTGTTTTTTCACCAATCCGAAGGCTTGTGAGTCATCAAAAGTAACTATTGGCTTGAAATGGTATTGGATGTTGCGTCTTCTTCTGGAACACATAGGCCTTTTTTGTTCCAGTACATCTCAATATTACTCGCTTTTAAGAAGTCTCTACTCCTTTTATTGGTGACTTTAAATGCTCCTTTTATAATATTCTAGTTAAAGAGCCATCAACCTAACCAACATATTTGGAAGCATCCATCATGGTCTGATGTGAAGGACCAAAAAATGACCCTTTCTGATGAATAGGTCAGTGAGTCTCGTAGTCATAAATATAAATATAAACATAAATATAAATATAAATATAGGATGACGAAAAACTTTCTCTTAGACGTACACCAGAGCAGGAATTAACATGTCATCACGCTGATAACTTTGGCAGCGGTACGTTTTTTAAGATGCAGCTTACACCGAGCGTCAAGTTATTTGAAAAATACGTACAAACGTGCCAGCTGCCAGTTCAGAAACTCTATTATCTATGTGTGTGTGAATTTGTGTAAGTGTTGAATGTGTAATTTGATTTGAAGGATTGTAGGATTTGTAGGCATGTATCTGTCCTGATTCTCTTAGTCATGTGGTAGAAGTGATCTTGTTTGGACATAGAACTACCTCAGCGCAAATAAACCAAATTTGCGATCAGGTAGTTTTAAATTATTTTAATTATCTTAACCTATATGTAAAATATGTAGATTTTATAGAAACATGCTTTCAGGATGCCACCAAAAATTACAACTTTGACTTTAAAGAAAAAGTAGACGTAATAAGCTATAGCTAAAAATATAAAAAAAGCAAACGGGAACTAGCAAACAGAATTTAAAATAGGAAAAACCCAAGTTGCTGATCTACTGAAAAAAAAGAATGAGCTTTTGGGTGAATGGGAGTCAAACTACAATGCAACTCATCTTCAAAGACGATTTGTTTCATCAAGTGACCTTGAAAGAAATGTTTTCGACTGGTTCAGTACATTTCGAAACAAATTGTTTTCGATATCTGGGAGTGCAATCCGACAACAGGCAACAGAAGTTGCAACACGCTTAAGAATCACAGATTTCCAAGCATCAGGAATAAATTTCGGAAACGCCACGGAATATCCTACAAAAATGTGGTTTTGGAGAATGTTTGAATTTGGAGGACAGTGAATTCGATCCAGAAAATGACTTGCCTTTAGCTAACTTAAGAGAAATTTCCAAGCTCCTTTATGAACGCAGATTAGATTTAGAACCAGAAAGTTTTGTGTTGATGGATGAAAATGTAAATGTGGAAGATGACTTTGACATGATGCCTGAAAATATTGGAGTTCCGGTTGAAATCAACAAGTCTGGCAATGAATCTGAGGAAGAGGATGAGGATTTGATGAGAATATCTATTAATTCCTACCAGCAAGCAAACACTTCAATTGAAAATTTTAAAATGCGGCTAAGTCAACTTTTGGTTTACCTACAGGCCAGATTGCAAAGTAAATTCGAATCTTCTAATATTTTTGCAATGTTTTTAAAGGCTGATTTTTATATGTAGGGGAGAGTGGGTATGAATGGGACACTTTTCGGTAAGATGTCAACTGCTGGCAACTTATGAATCATATCTGCACATGGCGATTTTTTAAGATATGATAACATTGTGGCAAGCTGGACAGCTATGTGGTCGAATGGGACACTTGTATTCTACTTGCGAAATATTTTTCATCAGAGCATCTATAATAAAATTTCTGGGATAAAATAAATGCATGTGGAACCGTTTTTCCAGAAGCACTGATGAGACCACAGATGGCCACAAGTCGACCAGATTCTCCAAAAGTAGCCTGCGCGATTTGTTTCACTTCCTACGATGAGATTACTTTTGGGGGATTGTGCACAGTTGACAGTCCTGTTCCGTCACAATTCCAGATTCTGTTTGGATAAAATCGATGTCTTGAATAGACGTCTAGCAGATTGCTATAAAGTTTAGCAACGTTCGTTTTAATGAAACTTGTGCAACGCGATAAGCGTGGGACAGTGTCCCCTTCCTCCTGCACAGAAGTGTCCCAATCATCCTGTAGGGTGCTTCAGAAAGATAAAGGATAATAACACTTAAAATGCGGCACAGACTAAACAAATTTGATAATACCTATTTAATTCACTCCTTGTACAGTTATTTCACTCACTTATAATTATTTTTTTTCACCCAAAGTTCACTCAATGATTTAACTTTTTATGCAATAATTACCATTTTTTCTTCTCGACTGCGTAATTTTAACTGCCCACAAGACCTGCTTTGTTGACCGGTAGATACAAATTAAAGAACAAATTTGTGGTCAACAGAAACGAGAAAAAAGATACGACGTTGAAGAAAATGCCTGTGTCCCATACATAACCAAATCACTCTTCCCTATGTACTAATGTGTTAGATCTAATCATTTCAATCCACCTCAAGTGATAAAAAAGAGCTGAAGTTTATTTTTTTCTGTTAATGAATTTATATAGCCATTATAAGCTAAGTTAATTTTAAGATAGTCAGGTACATTGTATATTTATTTTTGCTATTTTTATTTTCTGTTATGAAATGAATACTAATAATTTTTAAAACTTGTGTTTTTATTCAATTTCCCTTAATTTGACAACTTCCTTAGGCGGACAAAAATTTCTGCACCATGGCTGTTCGCCCAAGCGAGATTTCGCTGTAAATATGAATATAAATATAAATTCTTGTATTAATATTAATATGAATATAAATATAAGTTAAGTTATAATTATAAATATAAATTATTATAAGTTTCCTGCAACACAATGCAGTCGCATAGGTAGTGACATTTTGCCTGCTTATGAGTAATGAATGTAAAGAATACCTTTTGTTGTCAGCCTGATCAAAAGAGTAAAGTGGAAGAATACTTTAAGTGGAAAATTTTTATCGAAGTACTATACCAAGGCCGGTCAGTCAAGACGGGCGATATCCACGAAGAAAGCTTTTAGTGCCTTCAACAAAGTGAATACAAACATCAATCATTATAAATCTCATTATATCTCTTCGAGAAACTTGGGTTTTTAAAATTTTGCGACAATAAGTGGTTATACCAAGTGTTTCGATTCCTGCGCCATTTTTGACATGTGTACTCAACGTTGATTCATAATTAAACACACAGAAATCTTCCCTTGTCAGTATATATACCAAATTGCTCAGGAGCTTGCCATAATATGTACATAATTGAATATAATGGTGGTTCTCGGAACAGTGGGGCTAGGCGAAACACTTTTTGATATATGTAGTAACCAGAAGTGCGCTGCAAATAAACGGACACCACGAATTGACCGGGAACGCATCATCGTGATGCAAATTGGATTGGATCTCGATTTGTTCATCTTTCTAACTAAATAATTACTCGCAAATGTATGCCGATGTAACAACGCTGCCATATGGTTTTACTCATTTCAATGTGTAACTTTATTATGAAAAAATAAAATGAATTGCAACTCTGTGCTAAATTGTCAACTGAACGACACTTCAGATCCACCTTTCTCGCTGGTGTATATGCGCGCAGAGCAACCCGCGGGGCTTGATTGTTTGAATAATTGTGTGGGTGTTGGTGAGCGCCTTATAACCATCACAAACTTCGGACACAAAGCATTCACTTGCAAGGATAAAGGGTTTTGTAAGTACAGATATATGCTCCAAGCGAAGATAGGAAGGTACATAAGTACTTCAGTGCAAGTAATAAAACTTTAAAATTACTTTTTCCTCAGGCCAACAGTGCATGTAGAATCATTTTTATATCCTTCATCCTTTTTTTTAAGAACGACACCGACACAGGCCTAGCAACAATGAAATGACTTTAAGAACAAACTTGACATCCAGCGAAGTACTTCGAAGTAATTGCATCGCGAAACTTCATTTATTCTTTGTTTTGAATTAATGCTAAGCAATCCCATCGCTGCAGACCCATTTTACTTCATTTTCTGTCATAATATTTCCTTCTGGACGAAACGGTACAAGGTGACAAGTAACAGACAAAGCAGAGCTTTCAGTCAAAAGTCAACTTAGAAGGAATACAAATCAAATGGGATTTTAAAAGACTGCTCACTGCTCAGTGCACTGAGCCTTCCAATGAGAAGTTCATTTCTTTGGACAATCGAGGGAAAGGATGAAATAAAGTTGAGTACCTATTGCACAGAAAAAGCGAATAAAAACAAAAATGTCTGAATGCTCTTCACACAGTTAAATTACTTCGACTTATTAGCCACACAAGTGTGCCGTCAATTAGTGCACCGCATGAGCGTATTTCATTTCACGGATTAGTTTTGCCTTTTGCTTTCCTTTTTTTGGGCGGTTGGCTTTAATTCGCCGGTTTGTTCTCTTGTTTTTGTTCTTCGTTGTTGGTTCAAGTGGTTTGCCAAATTTCCCATGTTTTTACCACGAATAATTGTAATGCCGCACTGAAGTTCTGCTAAAGATTTGTGGCAATGGAATGGGATGCAATTTGAGGTTTTCATTAACCGACAACTTGAGATTACAAGTTTGGTGGAATACTTAGACATGTTTTCGTGTTTAAGAACATAAAAAAAGTATTTGCTAACTCGAATTAATTCCGCAAGAGGCAAATGGCAAGTTGGCAAAGTTTTGTAGGCAGAAGACTTGTATGTGAACTTAAAAAATTTTTTTAACTAAGCAAAGGGGAGCTATTATTGTTCCAAGAGAAGGTGAACTTATTTAACTTATTATAACTTAGTTCATCTGAAGCAGTTGATACCATTTGAACAGCCAGACAGCCACACAGGTACTCTGGAAGCGACAGAAATAGCTGAAGTTTTTTAATAGAGATTTGAACGCTTTGAATTTGATTTGTGAACGCACTCTTTCACGTATCCTAGAACTGTCATTGTTAATTTATTCAGTAAACTCTACATGTTCATCATGGAAAGATACACGAACGAGCAAATTCTGCAAATTACAAAAATTTTCTACCGGAATTCGGAGCTGGTGACCCGTGACTGTAACTTTAAGGGGGAGAGCACTTTAAAATTTTCAAAAAATCAATTTCTTTTTCTATTACATATTTCGAAAGTATGATATCTTAAAAATGTTATGGCCAAAGGAAAACTGAAAATGTCTAATAGATCCAGAGTTATCGAATTTAGAGCGCGAGAAGAACATGCGGTCGGGTGACGACTGACGAGTCAGGTAGCTCGGGCCGTTAGAGGAGGAGCGACCATCGCTTCACAATAGCCTCTACTGTTGACCTTTTGTATGGTCAGGCAGCTGTTTCGAGGATGAAGTCGAAGGTCTATTGTAAACGCCTGGAATCGCCGATTAATCCGTAAGTTACTACAATTAATAATTTTCTCGTGGTGAAATCTCGAAACTACTTTTTCAAAAACTGCTCGCTACTGATTTGGATGAAATGTTGGGTGATTACTTTCAGTAGCGTGTAAATAGTTCTCAAGAATTGGGCATCGCTCAGACCACGTTATGGCGTATTTTGCGTAAGAGTGTACACCCATACAAGATCAAGCTGACTAAATTAAGCCAATGGGCTATTTGAAGCGACGTACGTTCTCCGATTGGGCTCAGGAGAACATGTGCCAATAGGATGAACTTTATCGCAAGATCATCTTCGTTGACGAAACTCATGGGCTCATCAATAAGCAGAATAAGCGTGTTGGTCTTGTGAAAATCCATATGTGCTTCATGAATCACCACTTCATTCTCCAAAAACAATTGTTTGGTGCGGTTTGCTTGCAGACGGCGCTGCGTGGCGCGGCGTTATTGGGCCACATTTTTCGATCGATCGTCACATTACTGTGATGGCCATTCATATTATTGTGAAAATGCGTTATCGCGCAGTGATGACAGATTATCTTTTTGCCCGACGTGGACTTGTTATTTAAACAGGATGCAGCTACAAGCCACACAGCACGCGTTAGCACGTGTTTTCTCAGGAAATGAGCTAGTCTATTGGCTGACTCCTTCGTGCGATTTATCGTCTCTAGCCGGCCTTCATTGTCCTAGCACTTGTTTGCAAGCAAATCTCCTCCAGCAAACGCTTTCTAGCAAAGACTTGTAGAGTCGTCATACTAGGCATGTTTTGTTTTCGAAAAGCGCTTTGCTTGAGGCAAACACTTTCCTGGCATGGTACAACGTCGAACCTTGCTTGGATGTTAACAATTTATCGCGGAAGCATGGACCTTATCAAAAGCGGATGAGGAAACCCTTGGTCGTTTCGAAAGAAAAATTATCCTAATGATCTTTGGTCTCGTATGCGAAGGCAATGTGTGGTGGCGTAGTAAAAATTATCAGAATTAAACTTCAACTTCTTTCAGCTCATGCATATCAAATTTGTTAAAGCTGGATTTAAGTTTAAAAAAGACAAAAAAGCGAAAAAAACAAAAGCTCACTCGTCCGTGTACAAACTCATTACGATAATTGCACTTTCAGTAAAAACTGATATTTCCAAAAAAAAGAAGAAAAAAAAACAAAAACAACCAACAGCAGCAAAAGTTTTGTGAACAAAAACAAAAAAAACAGAAAAAAAAACTCGAAAACCAAACAAAGAGAACGACATTCATTTCATGCATTGTTGACAAGAAGGATACGTGCTGCAGGTGCAGCAGAGCTTCGCAGTAAAAGGAAAAATAAAGAGGCCGATTTCACTCCCGTCACACTCATTGTAATTATTCTGGCTCTGTAGGTGTTTGTCGGCGGATGCCTTTGCATATTACGTATCCAGCCAGCTTCGAAGCAGATGAAAGTGCAGTTACTGTTCAGATATTCACTTCGGTTGGTCTAGTAATGTGAATTGCTTGAAATTGTAGGAATATGTATCCTGTGAATACTGAAATACCAGGATGCTCTCTATATATTCAAAAAGGGTTCGTTTCGTTTTGAGTTCGGCCGCTGATATGGCCGAGGGTGGCTCTTGAAAAGGAGAAATCTTGTGAAAGGCACCCACTTTTAGCCATTTTAGTCAATGTTTCTCCGTTCGTATTCCCAAGGACTTTCCAACCGATTCCTGCCTCGTGTTTTCCTATTGTAGACTTGATACACAATGGCTTGGTGGTTGGTAGGCATAAGGCACATTTCAAGAGGGCGTCAAACAATGTGTGGCATATTTAATTTTTGGAAGAGCTTTTTGAAAAGGACAAAAGTACAAGATGTTAGGTGAGCAACGTGTAGAGTCCTATCGTTGGTTTCATCTGACAGAACACAAGTAGCGACATAAAAAAAGATTTGGTTTTCTAAATTTGGAGTAGAGGAGTTCAACTTAAAAGGTATAATGTATAACGGGTGCAGTGGGTTATGAAGCATCTTCTTTCGGAGCTTTTGTAATAAACATGTGTAAAATGTAAGTGCCTTGCGTGGCTAATATCCGATAAAGATAGCTCTCAAACCAGCTGTCAAGAGACAAACTTGGCATGTGTCTTTGATTTGTTTGTTCGGTTGGGAAATGATTTTGTACTAACTCTGGTTTTGGGATATTGTTAAGGCTTCCCAAGCCGAATATGGATGTTGGGTAAAGAGCCTATCTGATTGCTACACAAAATTAGGACGGCTAAGGAGCCTAATTAATCCCATGAATTCTGGTATCGTAATGAATTTTATTGATTGAAACTAAGACTATTTATACACAAATGATATCTTACATACTAAGAAATTAAGTCTGCACATAATATATACTCATACATTAAAGTGATCACACTTGCCGGTCAATGACTTTGTAGCAAACCCCAAATCGATCGTGCAATTCACATTGCATGTCCTTCAATGCCAATACTGTGTAAAATTACTTATGCCATGGCCAAACGTATCTCGTCACTTGAGATGGGTCAATGTACCGTGTATTCCCAAATGACCAGATACCTACGTTTGTGCACTTTGTTGGGTATGCGTATTTATTATTAATTTGCGAAACATAAAGTCTCAATAAAGAAACTGGACTAACTGAACTGATTATTAACTGGCTGACACGGCAAGCGTGCATTGTTATTATCGTTTGTAGTGTATGAACACTACAATTTGTTAGGGTATAATCCCAAACAAAGGGACAACTATTTGTACGATATCTACGATATTCTTTTTTTCAAGGTATTATCTGAATTTGGAGATTCTCTTGGCAAAAATCGGTTGGGAGCAATGGTTCCTTTAGTTTTTTCAAAGGCCTTTCAATGTGTCGACCATTAAATGCTGGTTTATAAATTAAGTAACAAATTCCATCTTTCTGCTTTAAGATTTTTAAGTAACTGTCTCTGTAAATAGTAAAAACTAATCAAGGTGTTTCTACTTTCTAGTCCATTTTGTTTATCGTGGGGTGCCTCGGGGGTCAGTACTAGGACCAGTTCTCTTTTCAGTTTTTGTAAATGATCTTCCAGATATTGTTCATAGCTATTTCATTCACATGTATGCACAAGATGTTATGCTTTATATTTTTAGAGAAGTATGCAAAACGAATGATTGTTTTATCAGTGTTAGCGAAGATATTATGTTATTCAAAAGTGGGTGCTTGACAATAAACTGCAACTAAACCCTTCGAAAGCTCTTAGTATGACTTGGTCAAGTAGTGAAGTTAATCTTGTAGACTTTCCCAAAGTTATATAACTCTCAAGTTGTTGATTACGTCTCAAAAGTAAAACATTTGGGCTTCAAAATTCATAACAAAATTACTTGTGGTGATGCTTTATCTGTGTCCATAAGACGAGTTGTATTGTAGTTTCTTCTCTTGACTATGAGAGTAAACATAAGCTTCATGTCGTGCTTAATGATTGTGTACGTTTCATATTCAGTATTTTGAATTAATTTGAAGCAAAAATGGTCCAGAAGCTGAGAAATGACAAAAGCTTGTAACAAAGTAGAATAGGAGGCTGGAAAGGGAAAGAGACGACAACATAACAACTGCATTATTATGTACAATATGTGTTCGTTTTGAGGCATTGTAAAGTTGGTAGTCGGACAGCAAAGACGTGTGAAATAAAGATTAGAAAATAAGTTTTTGAGTTGTTTAATTGAAAGTAAATCAAGTTTATAATCTTTAAAGAAAATTAAAGATTAAGTTAAAGCTATACCTATTATTTTTTCCATATTAACTCGGAAACGGAAACGGGAACATTACCGGGAACTTGGAAAGTACTGGACCGATTCCAAAAGCTCTTTCACCGTTTGAGTGCTTCAACCTTGCCAGTTCATTTAAACTTCCAAATCACAGCAGCGTCTTCCAAGCCTGAGATCTTGGCAGTTACAAACGCTGCAAAACAGGTGTTCATGATGGCGCCGTTGATGTCCCTTTTTCATTGATGCCCAAGCAGCAATAAAAGCAATTTCTTCCACTCTTATAGAATCAAAGCTTGTTTCTTGGCACGCAGCATAACGTTGAACTCTGCTGTCTGATGGGTTCCGGCCACAGTGGCATACCGGGAAACGAAAAGGCGGGCGAACTGGGAAGAAAAGGCCCAGCACTTGACCCTTCTCTCATAAACCAGTCAATCATGGTTCCATCCTGTGCAATTGAACAGATCATTGGTAACAAAATAGTACGAAAATCCAATGAAAGATGATAATACCCAAATTCCTGTGCCATCTCCAGGAAACTATGTCCAAAGAACGGATCCAAAAGTTACTATCCCTCGATAGGCCTTCTATATGATCGCTTACAGTATTCTAGCAGGACACTGCCTATTATAGGCAACCACAAAAAGAAGGGTCTTTGTCTTTGCAGCGATGACTTATGAAGGCGATGCAATCACGAAGAAGAACATGAGGATACCACTCACTTGCATTGTCGGTGCCCAGCAATCTGTCATATCATCAGGGAAAATTCCTGGGCAGTTACTGCTTCAACGAACTAGAAGACCTATCAGACACTCCAGGCAACACCCTGTTGAACTTCAGTAAGGCCATAAAATGGTTTGACCAACCCTAAACTCACAGGTTTTAAGGACGTAACAGAATACAGTACTGCAGGGTATCACAATAGATGTACATTGATCTAAGTGTTGCGGAAATAAGATCAGTCGTCAGCCTATTCTACCTAACCCAACCTAGAGTGCTTTATTGCCCCTGAGTAACATATAAAATGTTTTGCTCCCATTTTTCCACCGATATGCAGACTTTACTACTGCTTTAATTTAATTTATTCAATTTGGTCAACGTAGGGCCCGAGCTACGACGGGTGGGTCAGCTAGTTTGTTATAATTTCAGTACCACTTTCTTACATTAGAAACACAATCTATTATGGGAATACTACGTCCAAAGCTCAAAGCCATCCAACTGCTCTCATAGTAATCCTCTCGCAACTGTAAGGGCAGGCAAGAGCGTTTAATCTTCTCTAAAAAGAAGTTCGTATGAATATTAAACGAGATGCTTCGTCAAGAACAGTCAAAATATCGTCCAGAAAAACAAAATCAACTTTTTTTTAATTATAAGAATAAGAACAAAAGAATACCACGCTGGCAACTCTTCAATGACTCCTCTTAAGGTGGTAATCCTGATCACAATATGCGCCCCTAAGCTCAACCAATCCAAATAACAATGGCTTCATCTTTTCCTCTCACTGAAAGTATTCTTCCCACTTTTCACTATGAAGGTCTCCCCTTAAAGCCTCCAATGTATCACATTTGGTGTAAAAAAAGTTTTCATCCCAAACACACATCTTTTAAACACAAATTCGGAAAAGATTACACTCTACAGAGACCATCCCACTCCAAGGCAACGCAACGGCCAAACTCTGGTCCCGATATGGCTTGTAAGAATTTTCATTATGTTTTACATTCCCCAATAGTCCTTTTCGGTCATAATCATTGGCCTTTCATTCCACAAACGTATTTCCTTGGCAATTCTCTGTCCTCAAAGTGCCCCAACAAAATGAATTTTGAGTTTACAAGCCGACGGAAATGAGTGGGTAATATTCATTGTTCCAAATTTGAGGCAATATCCTGTAGAGTATACAAAATTTCTTCAATAAAAACCCAGATTGGGATCTTGGCTGAAATGTGATCTGAAAGGAAAACGAAAATATGTAAAGTGCTGGAAAAATTTGATTCCCACTAATGACTCTGGACTCTGGCTTTAGAAAAGAAAGTAGCTTCCCTTGAGAGACGTAATGGTTTCTTTATCCAGCGCTAGTTCGCATGAAAGTGGGGACAATTGTGGCGACATTGAGTAGCTAAGTACTTCCCGCATGGCTGGTATAATTTTCCAGTTGGCGATAAATGTCCAGTTCCGATAGATTTGCTTAAAGGTCTGTGTAACAAATTTTCACTAGTTTGCTTACAATGTGGTGGCCAGTCTTCTTCTCTGTTTCATTATCTTATGGCGATGCTTACATAATTTTCGCTCATTGGTCACATTAAACGGACTGGAAACATCAAAACCACTCAACTGAGGTGCAAAACGTTTTATATACAAAGTTCTAAAATGATACTGTCACTTTGATGAACTTATTCTCGCGAAAAGCATGAGACTTGAGGATGATGAAGCTGCCGTTACGAGAATGTAATAAATTGTGCCTCTATTCAGCATCTAATGGATGTTTTGAATTCAGTTAGAGGTGTGAACTTTGAATGCAGCATTTGCCTCGACGTGGTGGTCGATGGAAGTGTAGGCAATTAATTACGGTATATGTTCAGGCGGGGTGGTGCTAAAAGCATAGCCGGAGGTGTTAATCGGCCAGTTGTGTTCAACACGATTAACATGAGTTTGAGGTATTTCGGGCTGCAGAGTGAACTCTACAAAGGTTTCCTGGAACAAAACAACGTGTTGGTATTTGTTCAACGTTTTATATGAAAGGCCTTGTAGCAAAATTAGATTGGCAGTTTAGAGAGGTGTTTTCAGTAAAACAAGGTGCTGAAATACCAAAAAGCATAGGGTACAGAGGTACAGAGAACTTAATAGCTGTGCCATCTTTTATTGTACCCAGGAAGTCTTTGAGTTGAGTGCCAGCGATGAAATTCATATCCTGTTAAGTTGGAGAAATGTAAAAGACTTCGAATGTTTTCTGTGGATGAAAAAGTTCCTGTTAAGAACAAAAATTTCCGTTTGATTGGCTTTGTAGAAACGAAGCACGATATAGACGGGAAGAAGTAAGAGAACTTTTTTATTTACTTATTTGACTATATATAACTACAGACGCACAATAATTGCTCACAGTCAATTGTGCTTACAATACCTTCATTCGATATACACTGGGAACTATGATGCTCCACCCGGAGATGATCTGCTAAACTAGTAACTGCGAGTGTTGCGAGGGTCAAAGAAGAAATACCTAGATCAACACTATAATGCTCTGGAAGTAATGACTGACTGCACGAAGATCAGTGGGCTAGAAGAGCCTTTTTGAAATGTTTCAGCGAATGAACTCGACTGGCAGAATCAAATTAGGACTTCCGCAGTAAAAAAAGCAGAGACAACTGTATGAGCTACTTCGACATATTTGGCTCAAAGGTCTTTCAGGGTCTCTCAATACTAGGACAGAGAGAGTAGAGATGGTGGCAGATGAGCTTCTGGCGAGTCAATGGCAGCCCTCACACCCTTGCTGTAGGGTTACTGATTATCCGGCCCTTTATGTCATAAGGGGATACAAAAGGACCTTACCCTCCAGTTTGGTGGTTGTACGCGGAGCTAACTACCAAAGAACGTAACAACTACACGGTTCGGAAACAACCAACACGACGGCCCAAGCAAACGAAAAAAGGACAAAGACCTCCGGATCTGCATGTGGAACGTAAAATGAGTCAAATGATTATACGTAGAGCTGCAGAATTAGCAGACCCTCTAGCACTTCGTAGCATTTGCAATAAAACTTCGTAGGTGGAATCTAGTCTCATCCAATGAAGGGCACGGTCATTTCACATCTCCACAGGCATCTGTAAACACTACGTCGAAAAAGTTGTTGCGGTTTTAGTGTTGTACGTACACACTTTGTGCTGACAAGGCATCTGGGCTGTTTTGTTTGTCGCCACGTGTCACCAAAAGCGGCCGTGCTGTTATTGGATATCATATTCACGTTGTACCGTGGGTATGAAAATTATATAGTTTGAAATGTTTCAGCAAATTTTGTATATAAAAGAAGACTGAAAAATGAAACTGATTGATTACGATTACGACTGTGGTCACACAAAAGACGTTCTCTGTGTTTTTATTAAAGTTATTGAGTTCATGCTATTAATATCCCCCCGCCAGTGGTAAGGTGTTTTAACAGTACGTCCTCAACAAGTGTATTCTTTACCTCCCACTGTTCCTCTTTTCTGTGCGGGTAAGAAATCAAACACTACTTATGTAGCAAAACCAAAGCAACTCTATACAGACCTTGATCACCTCAGTTCTGCTCTACGGCACGGAAGCATGAACCTCATTTAAAGTGGATGAACCCTTAGTCGTTTAATTGATCTTTGGTCTCGTATGTGAACTGTGAAGACAACAACGAATTGTATGAGCTGCACCGATAGAAGAGTACCTATTACGCATCGCGAGCCTACGGTCAGGAGATTTTTATACAATTTAAGTTTTTATTGAAAAGCTCATTTGTTTTACAATATTTGATATATACAATTATAAATTCTTAGACTAACATTATTGTTTTAAAATCTGCGAGCACAGATGGGGCTCTGCTTCGTTAAATTGGCGGGTTTTATACATTTTTATTAAAAAGATATCTATGTCTAACATTTACTTGTTTCTTAAATAAATAATTGGTATGTTCTCGTCGGCTTGAGCAGTGCTGACGGTCGTTGGCTGTAATGTTGGTGGGCGAGGAATATTAGTTGGATGGTCGCTTCGGTCCTGGAAGCTATTGTATTTCCACTTTTTTGGGTCTCTTGGTGTCTTCAACCTCTGTTGTGCTGCGTTCCTCTTCCTGCAGCGACGTAGAAGTCTCCGAAGCTGTCTTCTTGCGACATTCGAAATGCTGGATCCATTATGGATAGCACCTGGAGATATCGGTCGTCGGGGGCTGCGTTACCTGCAATTATATTAATAAGAGGGCTGGGATGGGATGGTATTTTCCTCAGTATTTTGGTGCTGAGGTTGTGTAGGTATTTGTCTATAGGAACAATTTTAGTTGTTTCGTAGAGTCTTTCATTGCTGTAGTAGCGGACTGAATTTGGTTTTCTATACAAAGATGTGCAGTACCGAAGAGCCTTGCGCTCGAATACTTGCACTTTCTTCATATATGCTGGGCTTATTGTGTATGTGTACCATATAGGAAAGCAATAAGTTAGTATAGGACGAATTAGTTGCTTGTAAAGCAGAAGTTTCGTTCGTGTTTGGAGACCACCTCTTACTTTCATAAGAGGACGAAGGAGAGCTAAGGCTCCGTTTGCCTTGCGAAGAGTGTGTTTAGCATGTTGGTTAAACTTGAACCTTTCGAAGAAATGAACTCCAAGGTATTTAACGCTTTGCTTAGGTGTGATAATTGTGTTATCGGGGAGTGTCAGGGACAGGTGTTTGCATCTTGTGGCTATGCCATTACGCGAGGGATTCCTAAGGCAGATTAACTCTGTTTTAGTGGGATTGATTTTAATTCCCCATTGTAGGTAGTACTCCCAGAGCGTAAGGATGTGTTCCTTCACTCTACGGAGAGCTATTTCTGGGCTTATGGATGCACTATAAGTGATGGAGTCATCAGCATATAGTAGGGTTTTTGTCATTGGCGTGTTTGCTGGTTGGTCCAGGGTGAAAAGATTGAAGAGGTCAGGTCCAAGACGTGAACCTTGGGCAACCCCTGCGGAGATGTTTTTGAATACAGACTTGGTATTTCCTACTCGTACGTAAAATTTACGGTTGGTCAAGAAGCTGTGTATGATTGTGATAAGATGTCTAGGCAAGTGAAATGATTTCAACTTGAATATCAGACCATCTATCCAAACGGTGTCAAATGCTTTTTGAATATCAAGCAGACAGGCTACTGTTACTTCTTTTTTGTTAAGAGCCAGGGTTGTATCTGCGTGAAGCTTTAACAACGGGTCGAAAGTGGAGTGGGATGCTTTGAACCCAAATTGGTTATGCTGCACTATACCCATTGAGGAGCATAGTGAGCGAAGTTTGTTGAGAATTAGCATTTCAAGTAGTTTGCTGAGGTTTGGGAGGAGCGAGATAGGTCGAAAACTGCTAACATAATTCGCCCCTGGTTTCTTGGGAATTGGGAATATTTCCGCTATTTTCCATTTACTTGGGAAATAACTGTTATTAAGACAGTTATTGAGAATAATCGTAAGAATTATAATCGCAGTCGGAGGGAGTTTCTTGATAACAAAATTGGAAACCTTGTCAGGTCCCGAAGATTTTTTGGAGTTACCGCATTGGATTGAACCGTAAAGGTCAAGCGGGTTTGTGAAAATATCATCGGTTGTTGTGAAGACTGATGAATTTTCTTCATTGAATGTTGTGAGCGGCTCCGAGTTTTGTGAAACTAATAATGAGACTTCATTGTTGACGTTTGAGAAGAACTCTGGTAAATGAATGGGTGGAATGGGTTGGAAATTGCTTTCGAAGAAGTCTGCAAAAGCGTTAGTTTTCTCTTGGTCGGATGCAAGAGTGACGTCATTGTGTTGCAGTTGCCCAAGTATAGGAGATTTCTTTCCTACAATTTGGTTAATTTGCTTGAAAGTATTCGGACCAGGTTTTATGACGTTAAGTCGTTTTCTGAATTGGGAGTCGATATAGGTTTTGGTGTTTTGGTCGATGATAGTACTGAGACACTTGAGTTGTGAGAGGACACTCTGGTATTCATCTCCGTGGGTACTTAAAGTACGGTGAAAAATTCTCTGTAGAATTTTCCGAAGTTTTTGCCTATATTTATACATACTTTGTATGTGTTCGGGTAAGTCTTTATACTTGGATTTGAGATCTCGGGCTTGGGCTTGCTCTGCAATTGTACTGGTAATTGAGCTTTCAATGGAATTGATTGCAGAATCAATGTCTTCATTGGTCAGGTTGGCTGAAGTGGAAGGTGTACAGTTTTGTAGCTTTTCCGTTAAGGAATTCTGGAAAACTCGCCAATTGATTTTTGCGTAATTAATATATTCTTGCTGAGGAGTAGCTAGAATATTAAAATTTGTCTGAAGACGAAGGTTTAATTTTACAGCTAAATGATCGGAGTCAGATACAATTGCAGTGCAGAAGAAGTTAGTTAGTGTTGGAATTCTACAAACTAAGTGAGGTGAGCACATGAAGAAGTCAAGTGTCGAAGGGGTTCGCGGAAATGTTGGTATAGGTTGAGAGACAATCTCGAAAGAGTGGTTGTGGGAATTATCACATAGCCAGTCAGATATAGCAACTCCTTGGGGAGTACTCAGGGTATCCATCCAGAGTTGGTGGCGTGCGTTGAAATCGCCTCCAATTATGAATTGGGTGTAATTTTGGCAGAATGCGTTAAGCAAATCAAGGTCGTGTCTAATGTCAGCGCGAGATGCAGCGCATTGATTGTACAAAGATATCAGAAGGATATCTTCGTTATTTTCGAGGGGTATGACTACACAGGTTACTTCAAAAGTAACCAAACCTTGGATAATAACCTTACGGCACTGAAAAGTAGATTTTACTAAAACGGCAGTGCCAGTTTTAGCGAGATCTTTGTCTGTACGGAATAAAGTGTACTTTTCAAAGTAAAGCCGATGTCTCGAGACTAATCTAGTTTCAGAGAGAAAAACGGCGTCGGGTTTATTTCTAGTAAGGAAGCTTTCAAAGGAAATCCGTTTAGGATGGGATACTAGAGAGCCAACGTTATACGCGATAACGTTGAAGTTGTTTATTGTCCTAGACATATTTTAAAGCAGAAGTCAAGAAACATATGTTTCTTGCCGGTTTCGTCTGGGCATGCCTCATAGAGGGGAAGAAAATCAGAGATTTTCGAAAGGAGCGTCACAAAGTTGCAACCAAAGAATTTCTCTGAGTCATTCAGGAATGAACTCGTTGTGGTTTTAACGCCACTGGTAATGGTTGGTTTTGAGGTTTTGGGTTGCTCGGGGCGAACAATGGGAGTTGGTTTAGTCCGGGGCTTGGTGTTTGGTCGAGGTTGGGTTATGGGTGTAAAATTATTGGTTAATTTTTTGTTAAAAGATTTAGTTATATCGGAAAAGGACTTACCAGGGATGATTGATGACTTCATTGGTGTTGTTGGAACCCTTATTGCCTTTGTCGATGTTTTTTCTTTCTTGGCTGCTACCACCTTTTTCCTGTATGGGCATCCTTCATAGTTGGCCGGGTGACCGTACTGTTTGCACAGGACACAGAAAGGTTTGCCGACATTGGGATCCGTTCTGCTGCACTGGCCTTTCTCGTGTGTTTCACTACACTTTACACATCTATGCTTCATTTGGCAGTTCACGCTTACGTGCCCGAACGCTTGGCAGTTCCGGCATTGAGTGACGATGTTTGGTTGCAGTTTTTCCCACCTTACTGCTTCGCCAAGCAGGGATCTAACGCGGCTCACTGCTATCAGGTCGGTTCCTTTTTCAAATTCTACAACAAAGGCGTTAAAGTTGGAAGCTTTATCCCTCTTGGAACGGAAATTTGATGCTTTCGTTGGCTTGAATTTGAGGGTTTCCAGTTCACCCATGATGTCTTCTGGCTTGTGGGAATGGTGTATCTTTTTTAGAAGGATGATGCACTTCCTATCTTCCTTCGATGTATAGGTGTGATGTTGCACCTTTGTCTCGGCCAGGTATAATTTGATGGCTTCATGGTCGTCCTTCGATACCGTCTTAATAATTGTTTTTGTTTTGTTGACATTGACTACCGTGTAGTTGGGTTTCTTCGGTGCCATTTGGTAGTGGCGATACATCGCCGCAGTTGCCAAGTTGTAGCACACGATTGGTGGCTGTGCTTTACCTGTATTGGTTAGTTTTTCGGTTGGTGCTGCCGTAGTTGATGGTTTTGGGGTAGGAGCTTTTCTCTTCGGGGCCACTTCAGTGAATTCACTCAAGTCCTCGGATACTTCCTCCGTTACCATGGTTAGCTTCTGCCTTTTGCTGTGATCAGCTCCAAGCTCAGGCTCCTTTGCCCGTTTCTCCTTTGGTGGTATTGGTGCTACTGGGGTTGTTTCCATCATGCTGTCGTCTTCTTCAGCATTGTTGGGGCCTCCTTCAGCGTTGGTGACATCGGCTTCCGGCGTGAATTGTTGTAGGATCACGTCAACATCGTAGTTCAACCTTACAGCAAAGTCGCAGGATACATCATTCCCGTACAAGTTGCGCAGGTGCGTAACCTCCCTCTTGATAGTATTCAAGAGCTGTTCCCTGGCGGCTTTAACTTTTTCTCGCTGCCCCATTACGGAGATAATAAATCACTGCACTTGGGTTTTTTTATTTTTTCCACTAATCCGGCGGTAAACACTGGATTAACACTTGGGTTTTTTCACTAATCCAGTGGTAAACACTGGATTAACACTAGGGTTTTTTTTTTTTTTTTGCTTTCTTTTGCTACCTGCAGGTAGCAATTTTGGCAAAGGGTAGGGGTGATAAACTTTTATTACTTTATTTTATATTCGGTTTTTTAAAAAAATTTTCCGCGCACGACCGTTCACTTCGACTGTTCGCACAAGACTGACCTACGGTCAGGAGATGAAGAGCGGATGGTTATCAATGCTCCGGCTCGACGGGGTTTCAAAAGCACACTGCACGGAAATCGCGGATGGTGAATACATCGTCTTAGTTGGTGCATTCAAGTAGAAGAAGACCTCAAACAACTTAGAGTGCAAAACTAAACTCGTTCCAAATCGATTTCGTTATCGAAAGATGTTCGTTGAGGCATAGGTCTATCCCGTACTGTTATTTCCCCTTAATTAAGCAAGTTCCGCTATTCGAATAAAACGGTCGCGAAAAGATACATACGTAGGGTGGTGCAACAGAGCGAGGCCAAGCGCATTTCTCACAACCATGCCTTGTGATGGAATGGAGGAGACCTAAAATTTTCTGCCGGTTCCGCGCTTTTCAAGGCAATAGATTTAATATCGGAGAACTTGCCAGTCCCTTGCAAAAGGCGATGCCGGTGAAAAAGATTTTTTTGGGTTGGGTTCGAAATCCAAGTTTTTATATTCCCGCTTATAAAAATCCTGGTTTTGAAATCCCGTTTTCTGAGATTCCGTTTTTGAATATATTGCTTTTTTAAAATACCACATTTTAAAATCCCGCCTGTAATAATCCCGTTTTTTAAAATCCCGTTTGTTAAAATCCCGCTTTTGTAATCAAAACTAGTTGTTTTATTTAAAAAAATCGCGCGATTTTTTGGGATTTGAATAAATACGGATTTAGATCGAGCGGGATTTTAGAAGTCGAAATTTCAAAAAAGCAGTATTTTAGTAGACGGGATTTTAAAACTTTTTTTTCGAGATTTTTGAAAAACGGGATTTTTAAAAGTGTGATTTCGATACGCTCTGGATTTTTTTTTTGTTTCCGTTAGGACTTGAACCAGGAACCTCCCGCGTAACATGCTAATAATTACTCTACGGGTAATACGAAAAGATGCTCTTTGCAAATCAAAAAAGTTGGAAGCTGTACGGCGGAGTTTGGATGGAACCAAATGCGTTTTTCAGGTGTTGCTAAAGCTGACAAAGGCATAATTTGGCCTTCCAATCATTTATCAGGGCTCAGAAAATGTTTATCGCCCGAAAAAAAATACCCGGTAATTAATTGACAAGACCAGCTCCACTCACAGGTCATCATTTTGTGGCTCTATGATGGTCTTGTTTCATTGTAGGAACCCTTCTTTCCAAAGGGAAGTTGTTCCATCAACACACAAACATACCGCAAGCGACTCCTCTAAACAAAATTAATAAGTTTGCTTTACAAAGTTGTATCTGCACAAAAAAATTGTATCAAAATTTCAATAGAACATATTTTTTTGTGTTGGAGTTTAGTGTTCTCAATATGTGTGTATAGCTGCCATATTTAAGCACAAACAACTCAGTAGTTGGTTACGTACATCCAGTTCAAAAACCAGAACCGAACCTAGTTAACACCAAAAAGTAATAAAATCACTTGGCTCTCATCAAAATATTCTATGGATATGTTTACAAACGTGTCGTCATGTGAAACACAACATCAACGACACAACGACAAAAAAAAAAGAAAACATTGCAATAACCAAAGGACTCTTGTCTATAAAAAGCTGACTAAAGAGCCACCGACCTTGTGTGTCCCCATCCCTAAGCTGCTAACGTGCTAACTCTTCAACGAGTAACCAAACCACATCGAAATTACAAGCGATGACGATGGTGAGTTTGTTTTTTATCTCACATTTTTGTGTTTGCATAAATTCCCAG
This sequence comes from Melanostoma scalare, assembly GCA_949752695.1. Classification (NCBI taxonomy): domain Eukaryota; kingdom Metazoa; phylum Arthropoda; class Insecta; order Diptera; family Syrphidae; genus Melanostoma; species Melanostoma scalare. Next base: position 4,697,321 of record OX456985.1, read on the forward strand.
AGCTTTGATGTTATTCCAGGCGAAAAAAATAATTATCGTTGATGGATTTTTATCTTTCTATGGCCATGGCAGTCGTTCTCTTTTTTTTAATTTTTTTATTTACATTTTTGTGTTTGTCTCTCTGGCTGTGGTGATGCACCGCACCATCGCATCCCATCGTTATTAAGTTAGGTTCTGACACTGATGACATAGTCATACCAGCCAAGGATGATTTGCAATTTTATTAAAAAATAGAAAACCAAATGAAAAAAAATGTAAAACAACCTCAATTCAAAACAAAATTCTATCATGCTTTTCTGTTGAAATTGAAAAATGCAAATACAGCGTTTTTATATAACAGCGCAATTACTACAGGCATGTAACTGAATGAAAGGAAACGAAACTTTTTTTGCTTAGATGGTGAATGATACAAATTTGTTCGTTTTTCTGCAAGTGAAGGCTTGCAAGGTGACCTTAGAGACAAAACATGCTTTGAGAACCTGGCTATGGATGGTGAGTTCAAGATAAGGAATATTTGGTACAGAACTCATCCATCAGGATCTCTTATCTCTCGCAACAGCAACGAAGGCCTGCATGAGAAGCCACCGGGAATTTGATTACCCACTTTTGTTTCACCAACTCCCAACTAATGGCCATGTACTCCATAATGACATCCAAGAACACTGTTGTATACCACTTTAAACGAAGTGTATGGCGAACAAAGTATGGCGAGGATGCGGTAAAGGATATGGGAAAATATAAAAAAAAAAAACATGTAAATCTTTTTTAATCACGGTAAGGTTTTAAAACCTCATAAAGCCGATATATCATACAAAAGAGAGCTAATCACCAAATCGAAAGCTGTGACTTTTCAAGTTGTTTCCGACTTAAAATGTCGTCGAAACAACGTCGAATTAACACATCAGTGATTGAGTGAGTGTATAGCGGCCAAACATCATTCGAAGGCTTTTCGTTTCGGAAAATCGAAGAAATGAAACTAAGCACAAGCTAGCGAATGCTTTAACATTTTAAAACACGACTAGCGCTTAAAAAGTCACACTGGACGCGTCCACTACTCGTTAAGTTCCATCTGTTCGCCATTTTCGTTAAGCCACGTAGACACGATAAGGAAACTCAAGTTAGTTCGTTAGAAGAAGCCTCTCTTCAGCTACGCTGCCTTTTCTGATAACAAAAGTGTTTTTAATAAAAATTAAATATATGTTGATTATGTCGATTATTTTACACGACACGTGCACGCTTCGGTACAGGCAACCACAATTCGCTTCGGTGCAAGCAACCACAAGTGAATGCTCTATATTACACAACATCAGTCTGCTGTTCATTTAGCGACTTCAATTCGTTCAAATACTGATGGAAAAATGTCAAACTGAGGTCTTAAAATGCTCGAGAAGTAATTCCAAAAACACATAATTCAGTCACGTATTACTCGATCACGTGTACGGCAATTCGGCCCCTGAATTTTGGAATTGTCCTTAATTTTCACATACCTACACTTTTAAGGCCATCGCTGATTTGTATCATTCTTTAAGCTACTTTCTCTTTATTAAAAAATTAAACTACTAAAACAATGTCAGTGTTCTGGCAATGTAAAGGAGCCTTTGGCAAGAAATGGGGTCTTTCACCGAAAAGGGTCCTTTGGATTTTTACGGCTATGATAAGACCAATCATCTCCTACGCGTCAGTTGTTTGGTGGAATAAGCTCTCGCTTCTTACTGGGCCTTCCCCAGCACCCCGGGAGCTGCTCTCGACGCACTGCTGAATCTTCCTCCCCTTGATACCTACATCATAGGGTGTACTCAAGACCATTTCTCGCTTAAAGAGATGTGGTCTCTGGCACACTTCGCAACGGAGCTTTGAGGAACTTGCAAGCAGCTAATCTTTTTACTTACGTCTAATGGATATGCCGCCTGACACGATGATTCCAAGGCTCAAACTGCGTCAAAATTACTCAGTCAACTTTCCTTCGGTTCTTCGGTTCTTTCACTCCAGAATCTTAGCCTGGAAAGAACTGTTATCGAATCTTCACAGATGGTTCCAAAACCGATGAGGTGCCTGGCACTAATTAATTAACAAACAAACTAACTAACTAACTGTTAACTAACATTTAGGATCACACGCATCCGTTTTCCAAGTGGAGGCATATGCTATCCTAATGGCTTTAAGCCACGTTACGAAAATTGAATGGACGGGAGAAGTATCAGTGTTTGTAGCGACAGCCTAGCTGTGCTTAAGACCCTTCTCAACCCTCTAACCACTTTGAAAGTGATCCAGGAATTCAAGAGCTCTTTGAAAGCGATCGGATGATTAAATTCCTTGAGTTTCATTTGGGTTCCGAGCCATCACGTCATAACTGGAAATGAGATCGCCGATGAACTGCTAGGCAAGCATCTCAGACAGCTTTCTCAGGACCTGAACCGTTGATAGGTCTGCCAGCGTCCTAAGTGAGGGCTTCAATCATCGATTGGATCTGTGAAAAGCACAACCGTAGATGGCATGGCTCCTTGGGATGCAGACAGACCAAACGTATGCTCCCCAACGTTAATAAGAAGACTGCAACATTTTTGCTATCCCGTAGCCGAAAAGACTGTAGAAAGCTTATTGGCAAGCATTTAAAAGTGTTATGCTTAAGTGATACCACACTCTGTGAATCTTGTGGAAAGAATGAGGACACCGCAGAGCACTTCCTCTGTGAATGTCCTGCTTTTCTCGCATGAGGTTACAGATACTCTGCACAGACATGGTGAGAGCTGGTAACTTAGGCTCCTTATCATAGCAGCGTCCTTTGGCCTTTCTCCGAACATCTGGAAAGCTATAACAAATAGAAGGTTCCTATCAGGTAGTACAATGAACCGGTATTTAGGTCTGAGTGCTCCAGCTGGTATTTTAAAAACCTCCAACAGAAAAAAAAGCTACTTTCTCCAACTGATGCGGCATGAAAAATTTGATGGCACTTCTCTAGCCTACAGTTCCAACATTTTCCTGATTAATTCTTTCTGCCCTCTGCATTTAAGTTTCCATTAAGTTTACATTAAACCAAAATGACTCACTTTGTTCGCTGCTCTACGACTTCTCTATGGTCTATGATCAAACAGCACTTGCCTTCGGCGTTCTTGGATACCAAATAGTCAATTATTACAAGAAAACCGGCTATTAGATTTCACGCCTTGCAACACTGATCTTGAATTCAGAAGCAAATTCCTTGAGATTGGCAATAAAAGTGCACGCAATGTTGCCGCACGCTACCGTGGCTACTGTCCATCGTCAATGGACGACGCGACGATCGCTTGTCAGCCACAAGTGCGCTTGTCTGCACAAATAGAATCGATTTGTGAACTGACCGCACCCATTAATCTAAGTCACGTGACATGTATTAGTTTTTATACTAAAAGCTGGTTAGCCAAGACTTTAGCATCCAAAAACCTATCAGCTAAATGTATAGACAGGTAAATAGGTACCAGAGCAAGCCATCCTTAGTTTTGTTCCCGCAATTGAACGCCAATTAAGTGTGACCATTAATGCGTTCGTTGTGGCAGCATGTCACGTAACTACGAGCCCGTTGTCACTAGCGCATGAAACTATGCAAACTCATGCACTATCAGCAAATAATAAATCAACAGATCGTTCATCGAGCAACTAGAATAGACTGTGATGCGTTGTCGTTGGTTGGACTAATGAAATTTAGTAGAATGGTCAATGCGCGAGTGTATGAAGCGCGCAATTTAATTTGAACACAAATCTTCTCAGTGAAATTGAGTCACGTGAGATATAGACGACGACATAGTGAGGCACTTCCATCGCTGAGGGACAGGTGTCCCACGAAACCCTTTCGAGGAAGTATAGAAATTAATCCGTGCTAAACTGAGACGCACAACTGGTCTGGAAAAAAACACATACATATTTTCAAGTTCCTGGAGTTCTATTTAATGGACGTATACAATTCCGCCATATAAAGCAGTCGCATAAGCTGTAGCTGTATATTCCGTGCATGACTGAAGTCTGGCAGATAAACTACAATGAAGGAAAATTTACGTACAGTCTGGTTTAAAAGTTTTGGGTTTTAAAAATCGAAACCAGGGATAGGAGAGTAAAAATTCTCGAGACAAAGAGAGACGCAGTAGTTATATGGTGTGAACGCAAAAACAAAATCAAGTTTGTCTAATAGAGCGAGTTTGAAGCTATTGCCAACTATTCTCGGTTACCCTTATGTAATTAGAGTTAAATTGAAGTTATTGCCCTTGTCCCTTTAGCCCCTAGGATTAACTATTACTGGTTTCCCCTAGATTTGTACTAAGAGTGAATTTGAAGTTATTGCCCTTCGGTTGGTGAGCCCCAAGGGTCAATCATTCCCGGTTACCCCTAGATTTTTCGAATCTCTGGTAGTTTTCTAAAGCATCAAACTGATTTTTCGTGTTACCTGTAGAATTGAGAATAACTTTATTTCGCAAGGAAAGTAGCTAAAAATATAAAGAGTCGTTCCTTAGCAACACTACACTTATGTGGACTTATTTACTTATCTGCCTCAACATTTTCCTCACGATGCTCTTGTGCTTTTGTGCATGGCAAGGATGTTTCGTAGTTTAGTTGGCTATCCGAGCAGGAAGTTTGTCAGCTTAGCCGCTCGTCTTCGCGACAAACCATATTCGTTCTTGAATCGAAGAAGGTTCTTAAAATTCTTACTGGAGCTCTCTTACCTAAATACCAGTCCATTGTTTTACCAAAAGTGGATCTAGGAAGGTTGGTGGCTGATGTATGATTGATGGCTGCGATAGAATGGTAGATCTGACGATAAGGATTCCAAGCTTGACGACTCTTATCTGACTGGAATATTCAAAGCGCTTGTTGGTGCTCAAAATCAGAGTTCGAGTCCGAGACAGACTAGGTTAGATTAACCTTTCTAAACATCAAGTTCGTAATTACAAAGATCTGGAGTATTATTTGGCGCTCAGACTGTTATTTGAGTGGACTGTACGTTTTTTTTTATCAATTCTTGTCTTTAGGATAGTTTTCCAAACGGTCCGTGGAAGCCTTCACGTCTAAAACACCATTTTGGAAAAAAAAAAACATGGCCGGCTCAGCTGGTAGTTTGAAAGTAAGACCCAGAGAACACCGTCAGAAACGCAATATCAGAAGACGTTCAGATACTATCGCAAGTGAAGAAAGAGAAAGGTAGACCAAAATACTCTTGCTAGGAAATCTTTAATTGATTGGACTCCGACATGGAACAATCCAAGATCGGTAGGTTTGCTTACGTGAACTGACGTCAACGTTATCCACGAGCGAATCACTAGTATGAAGTGTGCGCTGTGATCACTTTGAGATCACGAGGTGACACTCGTAACGCCAACCGGACAAGGAAGGAGAAGAGATCCATTTTATTTTTGACTTCAAGGACCTGTTCTAGAACATCATAGATCGAACGGTATCGGTTAAAGACTTGACAAATCTTACTTGACCATAAATCACTACTTGGAAGAGTGTCTTGCTGTTTTAATCTTTTTTTTTTAACTCGCAACATATCTCCACACGTTGGTTTTACAGATGGTGATCCAGACGAAGAAACAGTGAGTTATTGGCCTTGAAAGTTGCTTACCTTACTGATATAGCAACTTTATCTCCTGCTGAACGTCATTGGTCTAATCTATTAATCGGTAGGAGGTTTAAATTGGCCTTTCTCATCACCATTATGCCATACTTATAGAAGCTAAGCTTTTTCTGGAAGGTAGTAATCAAAAGTACCTACTCAATGATTGGTTTGGCTGTCAAGATTGTCTTTTAAAAAAGCCCATGGTAAAGTTGCTCCAAGCCAGTAATAGTGAAAGTTGGTTCGATTGACTGCTGCTGGTCCAACGTGTATTGTATATGTTATATAGCCGTAACGGCCTTGTCAACCGACAAGCGTCGCGTCGGTTCCCAATAGAACACCGTTTGGAATGAGCGCTGTAGGTGACAAGATGGAGGACCGTCTTATACTACTGCTTGCTGTTGTAATGTGATACTTGTTCTATGTAGTAATTGTGTAGTTAGTCTTGTGGTGTATCAACCACTACTCTACTCAAACTAACGATGAAGTAAAAAAGAGTCATAATCTTCGGCTGATCGGCACGTAATCGAGTAATACGTGACTGAATTATGTTACACTTGCGTTCAATTCAGCACCATTATTTGACTTTCTGTTATCGGTAGTCGGAAGTAATTTGATCCGACAGATGGACAGCTGACTGATATTGTAAGATTTACCCCGAGTTTTGAAAGAAAAGTGCAACTCACTTGCTCGATCACTGACGCGATAGTTAGCCGCCAGCTTTGCGTTTCACTTTTAACACCGAAACAAATTGAACAAATTGCAGTCAAAAATTTAATATCAGCGCCGTCATCACCATTTGATTTTTTATATCAGATGACTACGGAAGGCTGTGTGCTTCCCCAAAACAGCTCACTATTCTTTAGAAGACTCCACTTTGACATTACAAATTGTAAATGAATCAATCATTTATATTATTTATTATTCATATTTCAGAACATAAAATTTAACACTCCTAAATCAAGCAGAGAAAGTTCATAAATCAATTCGCATGCCAATAAATTCCTATGACAATAGTTTCATTTAGCGCCGATATCGACGTTCTTTGGGCAGTTATTGAAACTGAAATCATTTGGACTTTTCCATCACAAAATCAAAAAAATATGACAAGATTTTTATTACAATGCCCGAATACTTTTCCCCACCACTGTATGTAATGAAAATATTCTCCTTCCATCTGTAGAAAATCAGAGCAGAAAGCGCATTCGTTGTGCGTTGTTTACACTACAACGATCTGGTTTGCAGATTTATTCCATCTCTCTGGACCATGTCGCGTAGTCCTCTTCTCGTAGGTATAGTCAACGTAGCAATGCATACACTGCAAATGCACTTGGCTGCCTTTCTTCTTTTTCGCATCCGTAGGCCGAACGCCGCCGCCGCCACCGCCGCCGCTGCTGAATAAAATCCAAAGGCAAATATTAGCCTGAAGTGCATAAATTATGTCAGCGTAATGAGAGGGGGACCGACACGAGTGAGATAAAGGCACCCAGAGCATCAGGTAATCGGCGTAATTTCAACACAGACATGCCGGGAAAGATCCATTTTTATTTGAATGGCATGGCGGCGTTTGGAGTTGGAGCGTGCAGGGATGTGAAAGAAAAAGAGGCCCATCCAACCATAATGCAATCAAAAATTCGATGATTCAGTAGAAACAACAGATGTTTTGCGTTCGTTCTGTTTAGAGTATATAAGTTTTTCTCTCTTTGGATGTTCCTGGCCTTGCGAATGGTGAATCAGTTCCTAACTATGAACATGTCTGGGTCGAGAGGAATAAGATTTTTGCTTTAGAGAACACCAAAGCGTCCTACAAGTGAATTAATTTATTTGTGCACAAGTCTCAAGTGATTCTGATTCAGTTTCTGTTTCTGTTTCTGGTGCAGTGGCGAAGGGCTAAACATTCCGTCTTGGCATGTTGCTATATTACTGTTTGTCCTGCTGTTGGTTGCTTTTGCTGGTGCTGCAAGTTGACTGTTTGTTTCAGTTAGCGAAGATTTATTTCCGAAGAGCACCAGCGTCAGCTAATTAAATATTTTCTCTGAATACACAACAAGAGTCCCCACAGCCCGCCATAGATCTGGAGTAGGTGCTCTTGTGAGGTTTTCTTTGTATACGACGAGTTGCAACAGCTCCTTATAGGTTCTAAACATGAACGGTTGATAGAAATTGCAAATAAGGATGTTTAATTTATTAAGAAGGAAGTTCGAGTGCTCTTTGCGCGGCAGGATAAGGATTCTTCCACATGAGAGACTAATAAATAAGAAATTTTCTTTTAATTACTTAGACGTTAAGAGTGTTGAGGTTGATGGTTTTAAGTGCGCATCGTGTTGTCATTTAAATTGGGGGCTCTGTTCACTTACAAGTGTTTCGAGTTGAACTTGTGGACAAGCAAGTGAAGCTTTTCAAATCACCAAAGAAAACTGAAATTGCTTTCGAATTTTCAGACTTGCGGTTTGAAAAAGAATCCTGTAGCCAACAAGAAGAAGAAAATGATTTTTTTTTTAGGAGAACTACAGAAAAGAGTATAGCACTAGTCACGTTCTTCGGACGTTATGGTATACACATTACACACCCAACACAAGTTAAAACGAGTCGTTTAATGGGTAAAAGAGGATGGTGTAGCTCGTGTTTGTTCGTTTAGTACGAACTTTTGGAGTAATTGAGGTGAAAGAAGCTTATAGTGTCGAAATCACTCATTCATTTCTAATGGGTGACTGCATTTGCTATTGGTCATTCTAAAAAGGGTTCATTCGTTCAGTTGTTTGAGTTGAAAATCTCATGCTCTTAGCAGAATTCATTAGAGTTCGTTAGGATTCCCAGTTGTTATTCTAATTTAAATGTAGAGTTAAAATAATTTAAAAAAAATAATCTCTTTAAACTCTCGCTCGAGAGAAAGAAGTCTATTTTTGATCAACCAATAGGAAACCTTTTTCGTGAGAAGTGACTGAGTGATTTTGTGATGATTTAGTTTTCAACGAAATAATACGAGCCACACGATGTGTTTCTTACCTTTTTTAGATAGATAGATACAGTTTATTTTTTCTCCTATAAAGTTGATAAGATAACAATAATTTACGCAATATTAATAAATACAAAAATATAAGAGAAAAATGTAACATTCTGTATTCAAATTACAATGTAATTTAAATAGTATTGAATGCCACTTTAATATAAGAACATCTAATTAAAACAATATTATGGGTGGGGTGACCCTCAGACTAGAATTAGACTATAATTTAAAGTTATGAAAGTACAAAGACAAAAACTTCAAGCAAAGTACAAAGTACAAAAAAAGAAAACAAAATAAGGAATATGAAACAATAATATATAAAACTCGCAGAAAAACTACAAATTCTTAAACCAGAGTATCAGAAACAAAAGATTCCAAGTTTGAATAATCCAATTCTGAAAACCATAGTTTTAACTGACTAGTAAAGATACCAGGAGATGTAATTATTCTCAAAGAAAATGGAAGCTTGTTAAAAAGACGATGCGATGAGATGGTATAAAAATTACGAAACGCCGTTGTCCGAAATGAAGGAACTGTCAAAATGTTCGAAGAGTTTCCTCGTAAGTTATAATTAGAAATAATTCGAAAATTACGATTACCAGATTTCATGAAAAAAGATTTTAGCACTTTAAAACAATACAAATGTCGCACGGGAAGAATTTTTAGCTCGCGAAACAAAGGTAAACTAGGATGTCTTCTAGGCTTACGACAAACTTTTCTTACAGCGTATTTTTGTAAGATCAATAAGGGTTGGATTTTGTTGAAGTATGTTCCGCCCCAACAAACAATGGCATATTGAAGCTTGGAATGAAAAATACCAAAGTAAATAGTTTTTAAAAGATCAGCTGAAACAATATTTTGTAAGTAATAAAAATGACGTAATGTACAACGAAAATATTTTCCCAGATTATCTGTATGATTTGAAAATTTCATATTGGAGTCTATAATAAGACCTAAGTATTTAAATTCGGTAACCTTTTCTACTAAAAAACAATTAGCGCTACAGTTTTGATCACATGAATAAGTAATATCGGAAGAAGTCCCAGATGAAAAATTAAAGTCAGGTAACTTAAAGCTTTTACATTCAGAGGCATGAAAGTAAAAATCAAAATCTAAGTTAAGCACTGAAGAAAGACTGAAAAACATTATTTTAGTTTTTGGGCTAATAACCAAATTATGTTCAGCAAACCACACCCTCAATAACTCCAGATCCCAGTTTATATCAGACACCAAATTCAAACGACTATTTGTACCGTAAGAAAAAGCAACATCATCAGCGAAAGCAGTTGGTTTGCCTTTAAAATCCAGTGAAAAAAGTGAATTTATATATTCTAGAAACAGAATAGGTCCTAAAACAGATCCTTGAGGTACACTCAGATTGAGGTAACCAATTTGGCTCCTAGTCTTTTGCAGTTTTACTCTTTGACATCTGTTCTCAAGATATGACTTAAACCAATTAAGTACAAAACCACGAAAGCCAGCTTTTTCCAATTTTCTCAATAAAAAGTTGTGATTTACCATATCAAAAGCTTTGGTAATATCTATAAATAATCCAGCAGTAAACTTTTTCTTATCAAGATTAGTCATTATTTGATCACAGAACTGTAATAAAGCGTGTTCAGTAGATTTTCCTTGTTGAAAACCGAATTGGGTAGGATTTAAATAGTTAGTTCTTTCCAAAAAGCTTATCATCCTAGTTTTAATGACCTTTTCAAAAATTTTGCTGAAAACGGGAAGAAGGGAGATTGGCCTAAAGTTGCATAGATCGGTTGCAGAACCTTTCTTATGCAAAGGTACTACGTCAGCGCATTTAAGAGCTTCAGGGAAGATACCTGCAAAAACACAACGATTAAAAATGAAAGCTAAGACATCAATTACGTAACATGCAATTTTTTTGACAACCGTATTAGATATATTGTCAGCTCCAGACGAATTAGAATTTTTTAAACTGCCAATAGCTTTGAGTATCTCAAGAGGAGTTATGGTATCAAAGACAAAACTGTTATTTTGAACTGGTTCGGCAATCTCAAATACAGGTGGACAAGAAAAAGTTTGAAATTGACTTGGTACATTAATAAAAAATTCATTAAATGCATTAGCAATCAACAATTGATCAGAAACAGAGTGACCATTAATATCAATTGAGCTAGGAATTTTGGACGCTTTGGAAGCTTTATTAATTATATCATTAACTACTTTCCACTCATTTTTTAAATTACCCTTAGCCGAATTGAACTGATTGCGATAAAAGTTATCACGGCAAATTGGAATTTCCCTTTTTAGTTCATCACAAAGTTTCTTAAACTTCCTTTTTAAAATAATATTGCCAGGGTTCTTGTAACACTTCAGTCTCAGTTTATTTTTGGCTTTCACTTTATTAACTGGCTTAAGCCTTGTTGATTCCTTTTTTCGCTGAAAGTTCAGTGAACAATTACAAATGTGCTGATTGAGGCAATCAATAAAATACATATAGGAAGCTGAAGCATCTGAACATGTATACACATTTTCCCAAAATTCATAGAAAAGTGAATCCTTAAGCTTACTAAAATCAATTTTTACTACACTATTAGAGTTTTCCAATATTCTGCAACTTTTATTTTTTGAAGTATTTATAAGCATTCCTGTCATAGAATGGTCAGTAATCATCAAATCAAATACACATGATTCACAATTTCCGACAGAAATATTACCAAATCGACCATAAATATGATCTAAGCAACTTCCTGATGCACTGCGAGTAGGCTCGTTTATAAAAGAAAACAGACCATGAGAAGCGAGAAGTGCTAAGTAACTTGAAATTATTTCATTACTTTCCAAAATATTCAGATTGAAGTCACCCAGTATAATTAAATTTTTTGAGATTTCCTTGTGGAGCAAAACGGAAAATTCTTCAGTAAACATAGATATGTTAAAAAAGTGAAATCTATACACACAAGTTATGACGAAAACATCATGGTTAACTACAAAGGAAACCCTTAAAACATCAGCACATTTAAAGTCAACATGAGTGACATCAAGAATTTTGTAATCTTCTTTAATAAAACATCCTACACCACCGGAAGCATAATTATCATTAGTTTTTGCAACGAAATTAAACCCGGGCAAATTATAATCGTCTTTTTCAAAGCTATATATCCATATTTCAGAAACAAAGACAACATCTGGAATACAACAAAAAGAATCAAGATGAGTTACTAACTCAGGAAAATTAGCTCTCAGGCTTCTGACATTCTGGTGAACAATAAAAAATTTACTATGGCAAAAGGATTTAGATGTAAAAACCTTTTTAATATTTAAATTATTACTTGTATTATGGAAGGAAAAATCATCAAATAAATAATTATCTTTATTCATTGCAAAACAAAAGATTCAATGCTCTAAATAAGAGCGATATCATTAAAAGATTTAATTGAGATGACTTTTCCTCCCTCAAGCTTTCTTACAAGTATTTGATTATTTCTGTACCATACAAATTTAACACTTTTCTGTTTACTTATCTCTTTAGTTTTCATAAATAGCGCCTGTGTGTACTTTGTGAGAGAGTCATTAATATAAATGCCCGTTCCTTTCTTTTGCTGTTGCTGCTGCTGTTGTTGTTGTTGTTAATACTATTGTCACCAGCGTTGCCACAATGATACAAGTGTAACAAAAGTGTTACACTTTTCAATTATTTTATAGTTTTGTTACAATGTTACTTTTTTTCCGTTTCGTTACACTTTTCCCGTAAAAATTTTTTTGTTTTTTTTTTCGTTAAAAAATATTGAAAAGTTTAACTGGGAACACTTTTCGCTTTCGAACTATTTGTATGTGAATTCTATAGTCTGCTTTACATTGAGACGTTCTTAGCTCGACGCTTTTCGAAAATACGTTAGAGCAAAGAGTGAAAGCATCTTTTTCAATTTATGTTTCTCTTTTACCCTACAGCATTTTCGAATTGCGTCGAGCTAAGAAGGTCTCCATGTAAAAGCAGACATAGTATTTTAGAGGGAAAGTACTTAGTTACGCGCCGTTCGGGCAGCAGATGGCGAAGTAGGTCTATCTTTTGATGAAAAAAAAAATGTATAAAAACGAAAATGAAATTATTTTATGCAGAACTGCGTCAGATTAAAAAGAGGTTCGATTTTACTAATGAAAAATTAAAAAATATTGCGCTTCTAGATCCTGGAAAAATAGTTTCTGAAAGCAATTGTATCTTGTCACTATCAAATAATTTCCCGAATTTGTATGATCCCGAAAAAAAAGAAAAAAATATGCACTGAGTTTAGAAAGTTACAGTTACAACAAAACTTAAAATATATTGACGACATTGAATTAATTTGGGGCCTTGTTAAATCTTTACAAAATCAACAAAATGAGAAATGTTTGAAAATGTTGTACAATTTTCCAAAAAAAATATTGAGCTTACTTCACAGTTCCGCTACTGCGAAACGTGTTTTTCTGAACTTCATTAAATAAAAAATAATAACGGCCAATTTCTTCACACAGAACTAACGTTAGATCTGGTACTAGTCCTAAAAATAACAAACAAATCGGTATCAACTCATTTCTTCAGATCAAAAATTAAAATAAGTTCTGTCAGTTTGAAACCGAGTACTACTTAGGACCCGGTATTAGCTAGCTCTTCAAAAACAACAAAAAATATATTATTATACCAGTCATTAGTACTCAAATGAGTATCAACTCATTTCTTGGCAAAACATAAACACACAAGTTCTGTAAAATTGATACGATAAATTAAATAGTACCCGACCAAAATAAGAACCAAAAATTTGGGGGTCTAGCATACAAAATCAAGTCGTATCGTTAGAGAAAAATTTTAAAGTTGTTTGCTTTGAATCGATTGGGTATAATTTTTTGAATATGTTTCCTTTTATTGGAATTAATTTATACATTTAGTATTGCACACTTTTTTTGTGGTTTTTTTGATTAACAAAACCAACATTTCAATTTGTTCTTCAATTAACTACAGAAGAATTGGCACACATGCAAAAACGGTATTGTAAATATTATTTGTAAAGCTAATTTTGAACTGGATTTTACACAGATCTCGTTTTATATCACTGGAACAGCACCTTCTCGTTACTTTGCATTTCATGGCATGTGGATCAATGCAGTTAGCAGTTGCCAGTTGCTGATTTCATGCATGTGTCGGCCTCTTGCGTTTGTCGCATACTACCGAAAGTCTGTATGGCATTAATATGACATTTGAACTAGTTTATGAAAATGCCAGAACAACAGAGAGCCTCATCTGAATTTTGCAGGATTGCCCAGTTCCCACGAACAATTAGGGCCATTGACTGCACCCATGTTATAGTTATAATTAGTTAGTAGTAATAATACGGCTGAGCTATTTTAAACAGAGTGAAGGGTTTCGTAGCCGCAAATGTTGGTTTAAATGTGCAAACAATATCGTCGGCCGATTTAAAGATATTGAATGTTGTTGCTCGTTGGGCTAGATCTGTGCATGATCAAAACATTTTTGACATAAGGAAGTGCGAGCCAAATTTGAAGCAGGTAAATCTGAAAACTACATGTATATTGATTGATGACTGTAGTAATGCAAATATGAATTATTTGGCAACAACATTTACACCATTAACAATCCGGATATGAGTCAAAATCAACAAATGCAAAATAACCAGAGGCGAATCATTCGTACCAGAAATGTTGTTGAGAGGCAGTATTGTGTATGGAAACGCAGATTTCTTGTGCAATATTATCAATGCTAACGACCCGCAGCCACCTGAAGAGTCAACTCAACATGAAGATCGTTTACGTCGAGCTATTTTAAGTAGATCAATTAAAAGCGATTCCGCCGCAATTGGAATAAATCTAAACAACAGAAATTGTGCTGCCAAAGAAAGAATCATCCTACAATTGCAATAATCAAACTGAAACTCAAATTTTTAAACCAAAAATACTAGTTATATAAAAGTGCCTTTAACCATAATTAAAAAAGAGGATACAACGAAGTATAGTTGGGCATGGTTTAAGGTATCTTCTATCAATTCTGTTACTTGACTTGTTTCTTGCTGGATTTTTATTCACTTCTTCCACCCCAGGGCTCTATATGTAGGTATATTTAAAATAAACTTTATGTTTATGCAATATTATACGTTCTATTCCTTGTAAAAAACAAACTACATACATAAATACGACGGTACTTACCAGATCATTTACATTATGTACATACATATCTAATCAACTCAAAAATGAATTCAAAAAGTCAAACCAACTGTAACGACAAAATTTTCAAAAAAAAAAAAACATAGAAATTTGAAGTTTAATTCAAATTTATAATTTTAATTGTCAATCAAATGTCGTAAAAAGGATTCGACCAGTTTTAGACTTCTCAAGTCACTAGTACTGCAGTATGTATTTAGATCTCGTATCAATGATGTGAAGAAATGGAGTTTTAAGTAGGACCAGGTATTAGAGCTAGTACCTGGTCTAGCTAGACCGGGTACTAGACCGCCTTAGTACTAATGTGAAGAAATCGGCCGTAAGGCGAACAAATATGATTTAAAAACAATTGAGGCAATAATATTTGCAAAGCAAATCAAAGACTTGTACTTGTAAGACTAATGAGAAAAAATTAATTTATTACATTTTCTTAGTATGTATGTATGTACACATATAAAAACGAAATGTGATAGGGTGTTCCTAATAAAGTTTTTTTTCTTTTTGTTTTTAGTTAAGAAAACATGTTTTTATTATTATTGTAGTTTTTTTTTCAGTTTGTTACATTTTCTTTCCATTTGTTACACTTTTTGAAAAAAATTGTTACACTTTCAAAAAAACCTGCGGCAACATTGATTGTCACTGCTGTTATTGTTGTCACTGTTACTGTTGTTGCTGTTGCTGCTGCCGACATCAAAAGCATATGAGCTCAATTTTCTTCTATTCTTCGTCTTTGCATTCATTATTCGCTGTTTGGTGGTTATATTTGCGAATCTAACACAGATAATCGATTTCAGTTTCGATGAGGAGGTAGAATCTTTGTTTTGAACTTTCCTAACGTAGAATTTATCAATTTCGTTATCGCAAACATCTATGGACAATGCTTTAGAAAAAATTTCCTTTGCCTTGAGTAATCCGTTTGAGTCATTGACATTAGGAACACCAACAATTTCAATGTCGTTACTTAGTAATGTTTGTTGCTGCCAATTGATCTTGCACTCCAGAATGTTTACTTGAGATGTAAGTGTAACATTTTCCGCACGTAGCTCATTAATTTGTTCCAAAAATCGACGGTTTGTATTCTCCAAATTAGTTAGCTTTAAATACACCATCTGTAGGGTACATTGACCTTCGTTGTCGGAAGATGGATCAGCAACAATATTGGGTGCAACATTCCCAGCTATGTAGTTGTTGGCGAAGGTGGGAGATGATTTGTTGTTGTCCAATGTAGAAACGTAGTGAACGGCGTTTAAGTACAGAACATTTGTCACAACGAAAAGACGATCCAGTTGATTGCATATAAACGAAATCATCCTTAGTTAGACGAGCACATTGAAGATGAAATAAATAATTGCAGTCGCTGCACTCAATTTTTGAAGATGAGTTTCGATCAAAGTTTTGAGAACACACGAAACAAATCATCTTGTTATGAAAATTATAGAAAAAAAAGTCTTTATTTTGGAGAGAAGTTTTCTTTGAGTTGCGCACCCCACGACACTTCAGAGAGAACTGAGAGAGAACCTCAAAGGACTCGATCTAGGTCATGTTAAACAACCTTGCACAACGTGATAAATATGGACTTATTCATGAACCATGAAATTTAAGATGATATAAAGTCAAATAAAACATCCCGCCCCATTATTGGTTCTTGAATAACTACGAGTTGTCTTTCTACGTGGAAAGTAGTAAGCTAGTGATGCGATTGAGAGTTTCAATCGTACTTGACGTGTAGAACTTCATGTTGTACCACTCGTAGTTTACATTCGTGCATTAAAATACACGGAAGATTCACATTTGATCATTTGTTCAATTTCCCAAGAATAGTCAAAACGTGAAGGCGAAGATGACTAATATTAAATCATTGCATGAACGAAGTGTCAACAACAACAGCCCATTCTTCAGGTTTTTATATACAGGGTGTTTTTTTTTCGAACTGAAATTAAACACAAAAAAATTGTTTTGTTTACCATCAATTTGACTTTATTGTAACGATAATTTTGTGTCATTGGGGTTTAAATATGATTTCGGGCATGTGGTCACCGCGACTGGCTCGAATAAAGCCAAGTCCAGAGGTCCGATTTTCAACCACTTTTCGGGTATTCGAGGCCGTATGTTGGCAATAGCACCACGAATGTTGGGTTCCAAGCCCCCTAAAGTTTCTGGTTTGTTGACGTTGACGAGCGACTTCACATATCCTCAAAGAAAAGAATCCAATTGGTGGCAATTGACAGGTCCGTTCTGCGAGATTATGCGCTCACCGAATGTTTCCTTCAATAAGTCGATTGTGACGTGCGTTGTGTGGCATGTAGCGCTGTCTTGTTGGAACCACATCTCATCCACGTTCATGTCATCCAATTCGAACAAAACAAAATAGTCGGTTGTAATGGCTCTGGGTCGCCAGCATCATTTCGGAAGAAGTATGGCCCAATGACTCCACCAGCCAATAGAGCACTCCATGCAGTCAGTTTTTGTGAATGTTATGGCGTCTCAAGGTACTCATGTGCATTCTCTTCACTCCAAATGCCGCAATTTTGCTTATTGACGTAATCGTCAACCAAAAATAAGCCTCATCACTGATCAAAATGTTGCAATCAGCATCGAGATCAATCTCATTTTCGGCCCATACACCAAAATCACGACGCATTGCATGGTTTCGAGGCTTTAATTCATGCACCAGCGGTTTTGTAAGGTCGTAAGTCAAGATCTTTGCGCCAAATATACCATAAAGGCTATGGCCCAATCACTCCGTCACACTTCAACTTCAACTTTAAAATATGTGAAAATTTTGGATGGCCCAATGAATCCGTCGCGTTAATGAGCTTTTGTTACACAGAGCACCATGTGTGTGAGCATGTGTGTCTACCAACCAACAAAAAATACCAATAGCAAATGTCAAAGTCGTTAAGTGCGTTGATATTAAAAATGTTTTAATCTCAACGCCACCACGGACGCCACGTACGTTGCTTATGGGCCATTCCCCATAAGAGTACATGTGTTTTAATCGAGTTGTCAGTTGTGGCCGCTGAAGTCAAACGCGTGACGGAGTGATTGGGCCTTAAAGTTGATGGAAAAAGGTTCGATTGCTGTGCACGGTGGCGAATCGATTCATTCGAGTCCTCTTCAACAACTCTACAGCGGCAATTGCTTCTCCGGTGCGCACTGTTCGACGTCTCTGCGGATGCGTAATATCACACAAAGTAAACGTAGTGCGAGAACGATTCACGGTTAACCGAATTATTGCTCTGATGGACGATTATGTCGAGCATAAAATGGGCGGAGCTTGCGGTAAACTTTGCGAACTGAACCATTATTTTCGATATAAATTTGCACAATATGCAAGTTTCGTTCTTTTGTCAACGTGTTCATGATGAAATGACAACCGAATTGAACATAAATGATATTAGAATTGGCCGATTTTACCACAAGATGTCAGTTTTATGCTTATTCGAAAAATCAACCTCTAAAAAAACTCCGGATTTTAAAGCTATAAATTTCAATTTGTGCAACTAATATCCCCTACCAATGGTGAGGTGATAATATTCTTAACATAGCCTTGGCATTTGGTTGGTTGTTTCTTAAAGATTTAGATGTTTTTAAATTTAATTTAAATTTAATAATTTTAAAAATTTAACAATTTTTGAGCATTTTGAAAGTCAATGGATGTTAAGATGGTGATAATGGCTGGTATGGTGATATACGGCTATAGATCCTTAAAATGTTATCATTTCTCGTTATTTTCGTAGCTTGCAGATACCACGATCAAATGAAAACATTCCTTGGTAGAGTCGAGTTTGTGAATGGATTCAAAGTTTAATACGGAAGAGTGAATTGGCGGTCTTAGGATACGCCACGCCCTTATAGAGCTTTGGATCTCTGCTAAGTTTGGATAAGCATTTAATCTGATTAAAATGTTATCTACTCTCATCCTAAAGTCATAATGTCAAAGTAGGCGGATGAAAAGTCATTTTTGGCTTCAGCAAAATAGCTTTATTAAAAGCAGCTCATTTTCACTACCAGAAAATTTAATAACTTCAATTCTATCACCATCATTGCCATCATAGCTGTTAGGTTTAGCGCTTCATCCCACCTGGTGATCTCATTGCTTTGTGCAGTCACCGATTGCTTTCTTTCGAGCAAGATTAGCATTTAGTGCTCTCCTATTACAACCAATGTAGCGTCGTAATGGGATATACCTAAGTAGCAATGTTGTTTACCTTTGGTTGACAACACAAGTGTCCTTAAAAGAACACAAAATATATTCACTTCAAAGCTTCTTTTGGTGTCTTTCAAAAGAGTTTTAGACTAGGTTTGTAGGTGCAAACTTAGGATTCCTTTTTCTAAGCCTTCTTAGAACAGATTAACGAATTAGTTTTTCTAAATCTTGCTGCTTGTTTCAAAAATACGATAAATTCATTTACAAAAATATCTCCTACCCTATAGTTAAAAAAAATGTTGTTCGAGTTTAGCCCTTCCTATCACTAACCTATTCAAACTTTCCCTTTCAAGTGGTGTTTTTCCGGACTTATGGAAAATATCTGTTATTTCACCTATCCATAAAAAAGGCCCCAAAAACCTAATTTCTAACTATAGACCCATAGCCAAACTCTCTCATATCCCTAAGCTTTTCGAAAGCATTCTGTATGAAATACTTTCTTTCCAGTGCAAATCAATGATATCCTCCAAGCAGCATGGTTTCTGTAAGGGAAGGTCTACAACTACTAATCTAGTTGAGTTTGTTTCCTTCTCTCGTTCTGCGATGGAAAAAGGAAACGAAGTAGACGTCATTACCACAGATTTCAGCAAAGCTTTCGACAAAATCTCTCACACTTTAATCCTCTTTAAACTTTCCTTCCTCGGATTCAGCCCTATCCTACTCAAATGGATATCTTCATATTTGGATAACCGCCAATATAGAGTTCGTTTCCGTTCTACTCTTTCAGTTCCTTTCGTGGCAACCTCCGGTGTGCCCCAAGGCAGCCATCTCGGACCCCTTTTTTTCATTCTTGCCATTAATGATGTCGAACAGATCATCCAATATTCTTCTATCTCACTTTACGCGGATGACGCTAAAATTTTCAAAGTCATCACCTCCGATCGAGACTCTCTCCAGCTTCAAAATGACCTCGATTCATTCGTCTTTTGGTGTTCTAAAAACTTTCTTGAGTTAAACATTGCCAAATGCGAAGCAATAACTTTTTCTCGTAAAAGTAATAAACCTCCCCCCAGACCCTATTATCTTCAGAACATTTCCATAAACCGTGTGCAGCGTATCCGAGATTTAGGAGTTCTCTGCGACAGCGAATTAAATTTTCGTTCTCATATTGACGAGGTAATATCAAGAGCTAATTCCGCCCTTGGTTTTATCAAGAGATGGTCCAAAGAGTTCCATAACCCCCTTGTTACAAAATCCCTCTATATTGCCTATGTTCGCCCTCTCCTAGAGTATGCATCGCAAGTGTGGGCTCCATATCAAGCGGTTCATATCTCTAGGATCGAAAGTGTTCAACGTCGTTTTCTGCTGTTTGCCCTTCGGGATCTCTACGATGTTAGAAACTTTCTCACCCTGCCTCCTTACCGCGAACGTCTCGCAATCCTTAATCTCCACTCCCTAGAAAACAGAAGGAATGTCTTTGACATCATATTCATTCACCGACTTCTTACTGGTAACACTGACTGCTCCCCCCTTTTAGATCTTATCTCCTTCAACACTAATCCCCGAAACGTAAGATCTTCCCGATTTTTTTTCCTTCCTGCTCATCGTACATCCTATGGTCTCAACGAACCCCTAACCCGCATGATGAGTAAGATTAACTCTGTTCCTTTTCTTTTCGACCTTAATCTTTCAAGTTCTTGTCTGAAAGTCCTCCTTTTAAACCATTTCTCATCCCTGTAGTTTAATTTAGCTTTAATTAGTTTTAATTAGTTTAAGTTTAGTATGTTTAAGTTATTTTAAGCTTGTATTAAGCTAATAAATGGGGCGGTAGCCCCACCAAAATTAAAATTAAACACGGAGTCAATCAAAGATGTCTTCCTTTTTAAAATATCTCTCTTAGCAATACCTTTCAATTTCCAACTGCAAGCCTTGGCCTGTTCAATGCAATCTTCAATCACATTGCATTCGTTTAAAAGTCTTTAGAGTTACAAAAAGAGTGCCGGGCTTGCTATTAGGAGAGACGGTTAATTGAAAATAACAAAAGTCACTGCCCACAACCAATGCTCTCTTGTGTCTTTGTAAATAAAATCGAATGAGACAATTATACAACTCTAACGAAGCCTATAAACTTTCCAAAACTTCTTCGAAGTCATTCAACCAATAGACAAAGCCCCAAACACTGCACACTCAAATTAACCGACTAATTAACAAAAGCATTACATTTTTCTCGCCTCGGTGCGGAATCTGCGACATTGTCTTGTGTCTGTTTTAAGATCTTACCCCCGGAGCAGGCTTTTTCTTGCAGCAGTTGGTATCTATATCTATGCCTACACAGCGTGGCAACCAATAAAATTCAAATAGGAAATTTTCTGTCTTTACGATTCCAGCAACAGCTACACC
Source organism: Melanostoma scalare (assembly GCA_949752695.1). Lineage (NCBI taxonomy): Eukaryota > Metazoa > Arthropoda > Insecta > Diptera > Syrphidae > Melanostoma > Melanostoma scalare. Next base: position 4,718,642 of record OX456985.1, read on the forward strand.
ACACCGCCACCTGGTCATCGTTTCTTATCTGCAGCTTAGCTAAAGCTTCGTACCGCTTGATCGCGCGCCTAACAAAACGTAAAGATGTTGACGAGAAAACGTGACCAAACGGTAGCAAGGAAGCAGTGGCAGTACATCGGTCCCGCTGTATAGTTGTCCTCCTACTACAGAGAACAATGTTTTGCCTGATTGCAACAGTGCCTAGGCAATAACAACAACAACACAGTCAAACATGATAGTGGTGCTGTGAGCTGCTCCCTTCGTTCCGTATCTTCAAAACAATACAACAACCTAGCCGTGAATAATTTCCTATTTCTGATAAGCAATCTGATTGGCAGAGGGAACGGTGCTGGTGTTCCTCAGGAGAGCCGTCTCGTACAACATTGGAGAGCACTGAGCGCCCATAACCATTTCCCAAATTATCGTAAATAAAAAATTATTACAATTAAAGTTACACTCTCCGTGCGCCCACAGTGGGTATGTTACACATTGCCTCCCATGAAGGCATCAATGGCCGCAGTTGCCAGGGCCACTACCAAGGCTCACCAGGAAGTTTAATGCGAATTTGACTTACCAAGATGCTGAAAGTGGTGGCTATGGCAATTGAGAAATTAACAACTAAGAACTTTGACCGAAGTATCACAAGTTGTAGTGCAGCCAACTCAAATGCCACAGGACTCACTTTGACGTCGTCGAAAGCAGTCGGAGACTCCGTCGTCATTTCCTCCTTTTGAATACAAATAAGCTTACTTCGATTGGCACTAACAACGTGTCACAGCATAAATCCAGCCCTGTGTACAGATATAGCTTCTCCGGATAGCAATCAACAATGAGCTGACTTCGCTAGCCAGCCTTATGAATTTAAATAAGTTAAAATTTCTTAAACAAAGCAGGAGCTCCTGAGCAACAGCCACCCGTAATCTAGGAACACAGGTAATTGAAAACCAAATTCAAAGTGGGGCAGGAGATGGCCCCTTGGAGTAGTAGGTATATGCTAACCAAAGGAACGACTACCAGCTATGCTCCTGAAAAACCACCCAACAGAGTCGTAAAGAATATAATTTGAAAAGTTGACTTTGTTTCTCTCATTTCCTGCTGTTCTTTTGCCAGCAACAGCAGCAATGGTGACTTTTGTCACTGCAACTGCAGCAACACACGGCAACTAACCTCCGGGTTTTGCTATATAGCTTGGTCTGGTCTGAGGTCTGAGCAATAAACGAATTTCAAACGTGAGCTGATCTAGATGTACGATTGCCACTGGCACAAGGTGGTGCCTCAGTTTGGCCTCGATGAGTAGCTAGTGGTGAAGATGATGGTGATGGTGGTGGTAGTAATACAGAACCAAAGGGCCACCCCAGGATGGGTGCTGTTCCGCTGGTATACTGTCACCGTGTCACAGCGTACCGTATCCGAGTGCATATGCATTACAATGAGCAGCAGCACCAGGATAAATTATTTGCAGAATTTTATTGGAAACGTGCAGTACGGGAATTGTTCACCCTGGTTAACCCCTACCCCGCCGTTCAACAACAGAAGTTACGAGAAGGAATGTAAGAGGTCGCTATGTTCGGGTCCGACACTGCGGTTCTTTAGACTAGAGTCTATATTACAACAAGAGTGGGAGGCCGTGGAGGATGATGGTTAAGGGTGTGTGCTGTGTAGTAAGAAAGCCACCGCAGGACGGTGCAAAAGTTATGACAGAGGAGAGTCGGAATTTAAGCTATCCAAACGAAGAAAAGGGTTGATAGTCGTCCGATTGCCTGATAGACTTGAAATGTTTATGGCCCGGCTTAAATGGCAAGGAATTCGAGGAATTTCACTCGTTTAGAATAGCGTGGCAACAGCAATGGAACTGAAATGTGAAACGGAAACTGGTGGCTTGGGCTTTTATGCTTCAGGGAAAGGGAATGGCGTCCTTTCAGATTTTTGAATGGAATAATTAACACTGACTTGCCGTCGGATGTGTTCCTTTACTATGCGGATGTGAATGTTTCTCAATTCCATGTTGGAAAAGGATAAAGATAAATGCAAATGAATTCGTTGTTGCTGTTGCTGTTGCTGTTGCTGTTGCTGTTTCAAATATAAAAAGAATAAATAGGGAGGCGCAACAGCCCGAGGAACCCCAAGGCTTAAAGCACTTCTCACAACCATGCCTTGTGAGGGAATGGAACGGACCTTCATTCTGCCGGTTCTGAACGGCTACAATGAATTTACTAACGAAGGAATTGCCAATTCCTCGCGAAAGGCGATACCCGTGGAAAAACAGTTTCGCCTCAGCTGGGATTCGAACCACGAACCTCTGGGTTGACAGGCAGAGATGCTAACCATCACGACACGGGTTTCAACTGGTGCAGTTATTAATTTCCTTTTGATTTAAGTTTATAAAAAAAACTGCAACCGCTAAATTCTGTAAAGGAACTCTGGCCTTAACTTGAATGAGTCTATTTTCTTCATTTAGTTAACTTATGTGTTGGAACAAAGTGAAATAGTTTTTATTTATCTCAGCAGCAAATCGAAAAAAAACTCACTTTACCCATCCTCGCTTTGCCATCAAAGACGCCCACGATTAGTCAATCTATTTTCACTTCATGTCCAACACAAGGCCAAAAGACCGACTAACTTTGTTTTTGGTCTATTTAGGTGCACCACTTTAGCCATGGGGGTGTAATCAGCCGAAATAAATGGTGCAAGTTTCCCCTTGCCAAAACAGCACTGCTCTCGAGGGAGATCAAGTCAATTTACGCACACTGACTTCCTTGTGAGCTTTGCTCTAGGTAAGGTACCTTTACCCTACACTAAAGGACCAAGTCCAGGTTCTTGTTCCACCAAAAAGAACGAGTGAAAACTTTTCAAAATTATTTCCGCCTTTAGAAAAAGAATTTCTAACGAAGCGCTAGGATTATTACTGTTGGTCCAGGTCAGTACAAGGATCAGGGTTGGAGAATTGCAAAAGGGCAAACTCAGTATTAAAAGCTGGGTGAGTGGAACCGCTCGCTTTTGGTTAAAATTAAAAGGATAACCCATGCGGCGAGCATTTCCTTGTGGAAAACTTTTCCTGTAATCGACAAGGAAGATGGAAAAGCAGCAAGTTTAGGGCGGACATTTCGTTTGGTGCTGCATGAATAAAGTATGATTTTTACTTCATCTTTATAAAGAAAAAAAAACTGGATAAAACTTTATGCAACTGACGATATTAAATTCCAAGACTTGACTGCTAAGCACAAGAAGAAAAAAGTTATTTTAAAGTTCGCCGCAGCGGTGGTGTTGCAGTGAGGTGGTGTGGGGGTTTTGTTCACGCAGCAGCATAAGGGCGGCAGAATTATAAATTCCTTTTAAGTGGAAATATTTCGCTTTAACGTATTTATGATAGACTTTCGGGGTTAGAAGTTTGTTCAGAGAAATTGTTTAGTTTTATAGAGGCCAAAGGATTAAGAAGTTCCCGCATTCAAGGAAGTGTGTATCCTCTTATAGCTCGATTCAGTGGAAGTGATTTTAAATTCGGTTTAAACTTGAGAGTTGACTTGAGTTTGTTGCATATTAGGTGGAATGTTTTGCACGATTAATCTGACATTTTTTATTCAGAGAGTACCAACGACTCAAGCTCAAATGAACTCAGGTGCGCTGCAAATAAGGGCATATCAGTTAAATCAATTCTAAGGCACAGCACTCACCTTGGTAAGTCAATTCGAAGGCCTACAGTGTGGTAAAAGCCAAGCAAAGGGATTCGGAAATATGTTCTATCTACAAAATTAAAAATGAGAGTCTTAACAAGGTGTCTTAATGGTGAAAATGCGGCTCTTAATGTAAAAGATGTTGGTTTCAGCTTAGCATAAGTAGTTTCCAAGTCAATTAATCTCCGTGATCTAATCCAAACTAAGTAGGCTCAAATATTTGGAATTGGTTTGACATCTTAAAAATTTGTCTCCATAGCGGAGTATGAATACTTTTAGCTACCACATTGCGATAAGCTCCGTTCACACTGTACAATTAGTTGGACAAACCAATGCTTGACAGTGTGAACTCTTCATACGACCACTTGTCCAATTTGTTGGATGGTTTTCAAAATTTTTTGAAAATCTAGAAGTTGGACGGAGTGGAAGGGTATGTGACATAAAGTTGGACGACAAGCTTGATAGGTGTGAACGAAAACTACATCAGACCATCCAACTTCCATCAAACGAAGTCTGTCCAACTAATTGTACAGTGTGAACTGGGCTATACTACTCCCAAATCTCAAAATATTCCAAGTTTTCAATTTTTTTTTTACTCGTTTAACAAAAAACATCATAAATGAAAAGATTAGTAAAGTTTTTAACAGTTAAAACACTTATTTTATTTCCTCAGATGTACATTTCAGAAGCAATGCTTCCATCGTCAGTGAGATTTATAAAATTAAATTAAATTAAATTATTTGTCAAAAAACTAATAATAAACAAAAATGTTTCTAAACAAAAATTACAGTTGAGTTGAGTTGAATCTATTAAAAAATTTTTTGAATATTGAATCTTTGATTGGTCCATCATCACTATTCATTAGATTATTTTTGTTTTTAAATATGTAAAATGATTCAAAAGCATCTAATTCATAATTGCTATTTACATTTCTTATTAGTTTTAAATTTTGCAAACTAAAGCTATGACTATTTTCTAGCATATGTTCTGCAACACTTGACTTTTCTTTTTCATTATATTTAAGATGTGCAAAATGTTCTTTAAATCTTTTTAGAATAGGTCTTCTTGTCTGTCCTATATATTCTTTTGCACAATCATTACATCCGATAGAATAAATTCCTGACTTTTGAAGTTGTTCAATTTTATCCTTAGATCCTCCAATCAGATTTTTTTTTTTTATTTTTATTTCGCTGCACTCACTCATACGGATATTATATTTATTAAAGATTGGTTTTATCTTAGATGTTATTTCTGGATAGAAATAAAATTTTGAATATTTCTTTTCGTCATTTCCTTCATTCCTTATTAGATCTAAAGTTGTATAATTTCTCAATTCTTGTTTTCTTCTATGTGCAATTGTTAAATCTTCAATCAATTCTTCAGTATATCCATTAATTTTGGCTATGTCTTTAATTTTTTGGAATTCTTTTATTTTTGTTTCTATAGTCATTGGAATATTTAGAGCTCTAAAAATCATTGAGTGAAAAGCTGACATCTTATGTTCAAAGGAATGGAACGAGTCTGATGTAATGTATCTCAGAGTATTCGTTGGTTTTCTGTATATATCCAATTCGAAATTGTCTCCATTCCGAGTTATACTTAAATCCAGAAAATTTAGTTTCCCTTCAATTTCTTCTTCATATGTAAATTTTATTGATGGGTATTTAGTTGTATTTATTTATGTCGCATATAGAAACTGAAATGAAAAATCAAGTAAACTTCCCAAGAATTTGGTAAAGATATGTAGATGATATATGGGCGATAATCAAAAAACATGAACTCCGTCAGCTCATTAACAAATTAAATAGAACTAAATACCCATCAATAAAATTTACATATGAAGAAGAAATTGAAGGGAAACTAAATTTTCTGGATTTAAGTATAACTCGGAATGGAGACAATTTCGAATTGGATATATACAGAAAACCAACGAATACTCTGAGATACATTACATCAGACTCGTTCCATTCCTTTGAACATAAGATGTCAGCTTTTCACTCAATGATTTTTAGAGCTCTAAATATTCCAATGACTATAGAAACAAAAATAAAAGAATTCCAAAAAATTAAAGACATAGCCAAAATTAATGGATATACTGAAGAATTGATTGAAGATTTAACAATTGCACATAGAAGAAAACAAGAATTGAGAAATTATACAACTTTAGATCTAATAAGGAATGAAGGAAATGACGAAAAGAAATATTCAAAATTTTATTTCTATCCAGAAATAACATCTAAGATAAAACCAATCTTTAATAAATATAATATCCGTATGAGTGAGTGCAGCGAAATAAAAATAAAAAAAAAAAATCTGATTGGAGGATCTAAGGATAAAATTGAACAACTTCAAAAGTCAGGAATTTATTCTATCGGATGTAATGATTGTGCAAAAGAATATATAGGACAGACAAGAAGACCTATTCTAAAAAGATTTAAAGAACATTTTGCACATCTTAAATATAATGAAAAAGAAAAGTCAAGTGTTGCAGAACATATGCTAGAAAATAGTCATAGCTTTAGTTTGCAAAATTTAAAACTAATAAGAAATGTAAATAGCAATTATGAATTAGATGCTTTTGAATCATTTTACATATTTAAAAACAAAAATAATCTAATGAATAGTGATGATGGACCAATCAAAGATTCAATATTCAAAAAATTTTTTAATAGATTCAACTCAACTCAACTGTAATTTTGTTTAGAAACATTTTTGTTTATTATTAGTTTTTTGACAAATAATTTAATTTAATTTAATTTTATAAATCTCACTGACGATGGAAGCATTGCTTCTGAAATGTACATCTGAGGAAATAAAATAAGTGTTTTAACTGTTAAAAACTTTACTAATCTTTTCATTTATTAGATTAAAAAACACGTGGAATATCTCAACTAAAAAACTCATCAAAAAACATCAGACATAAAACGTAATGATTTTTAGTTATAACATCTCACCAGTGGTGGGGGATAGCAGTGATCATTTTGAACCAAGTTTCTTCAAAATTATACCAAACCAAAGCCTTAGTGAGCTTAGTCAGCTTAACATTTTCCCAAAATTTTCCAGTTCAAGCGTCAACAGAAGATAACAATAAAAAAAGAAATCTTTTCTTAAATAATTTTAATAAGGAAATACATTAAAACAACAAACACCACAATAAATCTATGATTGGCTGTGCATTTCACTAGCCATTTCCGAGAGACATGGCCTATCGATTTTGCCACAAGTCGTCTTTGGCATTTCGGGAACCACTCTTATGTGCCGAACGGCGTTGCTTTGTTCTTTTGACAATTTTTGTTTTATCATTTCTGCTAGTTCATCTATTTTCAATAAATCCGCGCCAGGTTTAAGCACAACAAAAGCAGTTCCTATGTCATCACCTGGGTGTTTGGGATCTGGATGCCCTACTAGAGCACATGACATCACACTCGGATGTTCCCTAAGAGTGTTTTCTACATAAGTAGGAATAACCTGTACAAAAATATGGTCAATAAGCCTAGGATAGAGAAAAAAAGGAGAATTGACTTACAACTGTGGCGCCAGATCGCACTAAGAACTTATAACGTGTGACAATGTTTAGCAAATTGTCATAGTCTATGTATGCATAGTCGCCGGTATTCAGCCAGCCTCCTTCTATGAAGCTTTCCTCGTTCGCCTTGTCGTTCTTGAGGTACTGGAGAAACGGCACCACCTTATGTTTGATACACAGTTGACCCATATGGTTTGGACCCAATGTCTTCTGTTGGTCATCGATTACTTTTGCCATAAATCCTTTGATCAGACCTCCTCCATTCACACCATGTTTGTTGATGTGTTCACATGAGGCTATACAAGCAGCCAGCTCAGTCATTCCGTATACTGGAACTGCTTTACAATTTGGAGCGATTCTTGCAAAGTCAGCGATCAAAGAGTCTGGAACAACTTCCCCTCCTGTTAGGGCTATCTTTAACGAACTCAGGCTGGAGCCACAATTTTCCGCTTCTTTCAGAATATCCGAGTAGACTCCAGGAATAGTGAAAAATTGTGTTATTTTGTAAGTGTCGATGAGGAGCCTGCCAAGTGGACCAGAAGGATCCTGTGATGTGCATATGCGTCTAACTCCAAAAAACACTGGCTGCAACATAATCGAAACTTGGCTTATCCATCGCAGAGGACTAAAGCAAAAAACAACGTCTCCTGGCTTTTGATCCCACCATGACATAATCCCTTGCATCATCATCGCGTGCGAGAGCACTATAACTTTGGGTACTCCTGTCGACCCAGAGGTTAGCATCAAGGTTGCTGGTTTGGTAAAAAGGTCTCCAATATCTGGAGCTTCGAAGCTATCAACATCTACTGTTGCATTGAATAAAATCGCAATGGTAGAAGGTTCTTCTGTCCCAAGGCTAAGAACGTGTTTGAGTTTCTGGAGATTTATGTTCTTCAATGCCCCGAACAGCGTGGACCTGAAGCGTTTTTCAAAGATTATAACTGTTGGGTCGATTCGGTCAAGTATTTCTTCGACGTCACCTAAGTGGAAAGGAATTGAATTAAAAACACCATTATCTCAAAATTCTTGTTATGAACGTTTTCTTACCGCCCACTAATTGTGTTTCGAAAAAATTAACAGGTGCTCCGATTGTGTAGCAAGCAAACGAAATCGGTGTTGTCCACTGGTTGGACATTGAGTACAATACAATTGAGTCTCCTTGTTTCACCCCAAGACGCATCAAGTTTGAAGCCACTGTAATTGTTTGACGATAGATATCCTCCACAGTGAGTTGAGCTCAGCTTTCATGATAAACCTCAAGTATTCTTTTTGGATCGTCTTTTTTAAGTTTGGTGAGAATAGCCTGGCCAAGGCCGCAATATTCTATCTCATTGTCTGGTGCGCTCCACACCTTCTCTTCACTATCGTATCTAGTGCACATTTCTAATAACAAATGCAAAGCTTTTCGATCAGTCTATCTGTGTAAGCTGCTACTGAATGAATGAAATTTTTCATTGCCTTTATATGGACTGGAGCTCATCCAATAGTGATAAAGCTATTCGACCCGATCTATGATCTCTTGGCCTCTATAATGATTGATTACACTCGCTCTACTCAGTGTCGCAAGAATATTTTTATTCTGCAACCCTTAGGAGTACTCTGGACGCAATATGAAATAATAAAATGAAGCATAAACTCTCTCTTATCACAACTTCATTCATAGAAAGCCTAGGCGTGATCAGCACCTATACTCGAATGATTTTAAGTAATCTTTTGTTAGAGGACGTCATTGCTGCGTTGCCTTTGATCTCTGGGTCATCTTTGTAGCCTTCAAATAACGAAGGCGAAGTAGCAAAGAGTGACCCTATTTGACTTGCAAGTCATGTTTTTAGTTTTCAAGTCGTTTCAATTCGTTTGATAAGATAAGAAATCATATCAACATACTCGTACATTTAAATAAGCAGTTTGATTTGAAGTAAGTAATTTGTTTGGTGGGGCAATGGAAGTGCTTGAGTAGATAAGTGTAATTGGCTCTTGAAAGCTTCTGTTTTCAGTTATTTATTTCGTATACTATATTACTTTGTTTCATAATTGCACCTACACAGTCGGACGTAAATGCAAATTTAGTTGAATGAAGTCTGCTCTCTCTGCCAATAGCCGAGTTCACACTGTATACAATTAGTTGGACAAACTTTAGATTGAACGACCAATGTTTGATAATGTGAACGCTCAGACGACCGCTTGGCCAACTTGTTGGATGATTTTCAAATATTCTTAAAAATGTTTTTCATGACATAAAGTTGGACGACGAGTTTGATAAGTGCTAACGCAAACTACATCCGACCATCCAACATCCATCAAACGAAGTCTGTGCAACTATTTGTAAAGTGTGAACTCGACTATTAGCAAATCATCTTTGTGGAAATGAAAACATGTACTTTCAATTTATGGAAGCATTTCGTATACTCGTATTAAAGTTGCTAATATTAAAAAACTGACATACACTCGTACTTAGACATGTTTTTCTGCTTTGATGACAACGCTTCAATGATTAATTGTGCTACTGTTTAATCGGCTAAAGGGTGTACTGATTCTTGAAGTACAGTCCAATGGAATCAGATGCCACTCTTAAAACATACATTCCTCGTGTATTTGGTTTCGTTCGCAACAGGTTCAGGTCAACAAGTGGGATAACTATTAAAATTTCATACTACTTACAACTCCTACTTTGAGGTAAGGCTTTGAGAATAAATATAGTGATGTTTGCGCTCTCTACAAGAAATAGGTCTTAGAGCGTAGAAGCTGTCTCCGAAAAATTGGTCGAACTGGTCAAGAAAGCTGAAGACGTATTAGGTGTATAGTGTATTTATTTTACTGATAAGAGATTGTTAAGTGTCTTTTTAAAATATACCACAGTCAAAATCATCAGACAATATATTTTCTGATAAACGAGAAGGAATGCCATTGAGTTCCTAAATAAAATGCAAATATAATACATCAATGCAATTTGAAAACATCACGCAACTCGAACATCAATATAGTAAACTGAATCTTCACATAAGCTACAAATGTTTGGTGAAAATAAGTCACTTGGAATCGATGATATCAGAGCAGGAAACATAAAAAAACATACTGATTTGTTTGCTGAATAATCGGAAGATACAGCACGACAACACCTCCGACAACGGATTCTGGCTGATCGATTTTACTGCGGGGCGAGACGTTCTGATAGCTAGTATGCGGTTCCAGCACCTCAATATCCACAAAGGGACATGGAAATCTCCTGATCAATCAACCGTCAACCCGATTGACCACATTGCGATCGACGCACCACACTTCTCCAGTATAGGGGATGTCCAAACATTCCGAGGGGCCAACATTGATTCGGACCACTACCTTGTTGTAGCCAAGGTACGACTGCGGATATCCCGATCCAAGCCAACACAAGGAAATACTGTGAGAAAATTCGACGTTGGACGATTACAATCGCAACAGATCGCCAAGTCCTTTTCCGATCGAGTCTCTTACAGCCTCTTAAGAACTCCTATGCCGCCAGCATCAGGTATAGAGAACCAGTGGCAGCACTGTGAGGAGAGACGAACACCGGCTTCTTAGACGGAAAAAGAGAGAGCATGAGAAACGCGCGATCGAGGAGATAGAAGGGTGCCACAACAGGAATGAGGTTCGAAAGTTTTACCAAAAGGTAAAAACAACAGCCTCGGGCTATAAGCCCCGAGCCGAATCCTGCAAAGACGATCAAGGGAACATCGTGGTGGAACCGCAGTCAATGCTGAGGAAAGACCACTTCTCCAAGCTCTATATCAGCGATGATGAACCCAATTCCGCTGTTAGAGATATAGAACCATTCGATTTAGGCGACGTAGACCAAGAATTCCGCCAACCCGACCTGAACGAAGTGAAGACAGCAGTATCCAAGCTAAAGTCCAACAAAGCTGCTGGAGCTGATGGCCTCACTGCCGAATTGTTTAAAGCGGCAGGCAATGACCTGGTCAGGAGTATGCACCAGCTCATTTGCAAAATATGGTCGGAAGAAAGCATGCCCGATGAATGGAACCTCAGCATTGTCTCCCCGGTCCTCAAGAAAGGAGGCCCTCTGAACTGCTCCAACTACAGAGGTATCAATCTTCTTAACATCGCTTACAAGATCCTCTATGCCGTATTGTGTGAGCGTCTGAAGCCATTCGTCAACAACCTGATAGGTCCTTATCATTGCGGCTTAAGACCAGGAAAGTCCACCATAGACCAAATCTTCACACTACGGCAGATCTTGTAAAAAACCCAGGAGCTTCAAATCGATACCCACCACCTTTTCATCGATTTTAAGGCCGCGTATGACAGCATCTATAGAGAGGAGTTATATAGAGCCATGTCTAGTTTTGGCATCCCTGTCAAACTTGTCCGATAAAGTAGGATGACAATGGAGAACGCACGGTGCTCCATCAGGGTCGGAAAAGATCTCACCGATACATTCGATGTCAAAAAAGGTTTTAGGCAAGGCGATGCACTGTCATGCGACTTCTTCAACATCGTTCTTGAAAGAATAGTGCAAAACTCCCACGTCAACACAAGAGGCACAATCTTTCAAAGATCCGCCCAATTGCTCGGATATGCCGACGATATTGACGACGAGATTGACATAATTGGAAGAACACAGCGTGATGTCAATGGCGCGTTTATGAGCATTGAGACGGAAGCGAAGAAGATGGGTTTAGTGGTAAATGAGGGCAAGACCAAGTATATGCTGTCAACAAGAAAGGACACCGAGACAGCTATAACTTTGAGGTAGTTAAGGACTTTGTCTACCTAGGCGCCGCTATTAATTCAGACAACGACACCAGCGCTGAAATCAAACGAAGAATAACTCTTGCCAATCGCTGTTTCTTCGGACTTAGAAGGCAATTGAGTAGTAAAATCCTCTCTCGAGCAACTAAAGTGTCCCTAAAGACACCAATGCTCCGGCCCGGAAAGTTTTCGAATCCAATCCCGAGGGACGCGACGGCGCAGTAGAGGAAGACTGCGACTCAGGTGGCTCACGCAAGTAGGAGAGGACCTCAACCAACTTGGCGTGCAAAACTGGAGGCAGCTAGCTAGGGACCGAGCTGGCTGGAGAAGCATGTTGGTTGATGCCTTGTCCGACCCGGACTGTAGCGCCACCTTAAGTAAGTAAGTAAGATTTGTTTGCTCTAATCTTGAGCAAAGTTGTTAACTTAAGCCTTACAGGTGCCATAATACCGAAACCACTCAAGATTACTGTTATAAGACCAATCTGTAAGACTGGAATTAAAAATCATCGCAATAATTACCGACCAATTTCAATTTTGCCGGTCTGTAAATAGTTCCTTGAAGCAATTGTTGTTAAAAGGCTACAAAGTTTAATTCAAAAGTACCTACCTTTAAGTAAAAGCGGTATTTGGATTCCAGAAGAACAGAAATACAGAACAACTGCTTGGTGAATTAGCTTCCTGTGTGAACAAGAGTTTTTTAAGGATTTCAGCAAAGCTTTTGATACACTCAATCACTTAAAACTGTTAGAAGCCCCAGAATGAATCAGTATTCAAGGGTTGTTAGCTAATTGGATGACAGATTATCTTCACAACCGAAGATTTTGTGTCAAGATAAACTATGTTATCAGTGCAGCAAAGAATGTTGAATAAGGAGTCCCGCAATTGTCTAATTTGGGTCCACTTCTCTTCATATTTATGGTATGTTTATGTATGGGCTGTTGTTGCTGAATCGGTCAACCAGGAACGCAGTGATGTAATTAGAGATATCTTCATTTTTGTACTGTGTTTAGCTTTGGGAAGTTGAGTCGCCGTTTAGTTAGAAGTGGTGTGTTGTTATTGAATAAATCCTCTTGCGGAAGTGCAATGAGAGCTTCTGAAAAAGAAAAACATTTAACGCTCGACTTACGTGTTCGGTGAACAGTGAGACAGTTCAAATAGATTTAAATAAAACAAAGAATTTCATTAAAGGAACTATAAGCAACTGTTGAAATTAAAGCCAAATGCCCCCGGTTCGGTTCATAAGGCATACCCACTTGACAAGGATGAATTATCGTCGACCATTGGAAGCTATGAGCTCCTGTCCCAGTACAGTGGTTAAAGGATTTGATAAATGCTATGGTGTGGGAAAATCAAAACCTCTTTAAGACTATCTAGATTCAATTCTTGAAACATTACTTTGATGGATTGCCTGAACAAACTGCGAATGCACCAACTTCAACCATCCCCGTCCCTATACCTACAATCGCAGATAGAATTAATCAAATACGAATTATCACGTCCACACACAACGCAGAGATTGTGTCAGTTGCACTTACCGTGGCTGGTAATTGTCATCTCCCTAGCTACTACACACACTCCTTCTTACCCACAAAGCCGAAAGCTTGCGAGATTTATTATCGAGAAGCCTTGGATCATTTGCATGTGTGAAGACAACACGCATAAATCACACAGCCGCCTTCCTTCTAATCGTCATTTGACCACCCCTGCTACTTCTCAAGTTACAAGGAGGCAACAATGAACCATACTTTTGTATATGAATAAGCTTGGGTATAAGATTGCATTTTACGCACATGCAAATCTTATGCTGCCGTATGTAGGTACATCGCGTCAGCCAGAGACAGTCACTCAGTTGGATGGTTGTTTTCAAGGAGAAGAGCTATCACCTCGATGTTGACTCCTGACAGTTATATAAATTAATCAAACAATTCCGCAGGACACTTGATAGATGAACTCATGACATGCGGCTGTTATCTGTGGTGCACTCCTCTTTCACTGACCATATGGTCAACAGAGGTGCAGTTTCCGCCCTCTTTTTATCTTTAGTAGTCATTCTTTCGTTAAAATCTTGTAAGTTTTGGTCCGTTGGCGTGCACAAAATTAATGTCTGGCCAAGCGAACAACGAGCCTCTTATCTCGTATGCAACCATCAGGAGCCGCTTCCAATCGAAGCCCCGTGTCCGCACAATCAATTTGCTTAAGAGTCAGACGAAGAGGATGCGATGTTATAGCCATTGCCATGCCGTCCAGCATAGCCTCTGTTGGATGTAATCTTGTACCCCTGTATCGTGTATCGATGGAGGAAAATGGAAAACTATATTCATTAAGATTGCACCAACAACAAGTGGGTACCGCATACAGATATTTGTGGGTACACTTCTATAGTCGTTGTTGAGTCGACAGATAGATAGATGAACCAAGCCTTTTTCATTTCAATGGCTTCCTGCAGGCTACTTCACCGATTTTGTATGCAGAAAATTGAAAGTAATTGATTTGACCTATTGTGTTTGATTGTGGTCCAGATGAGAGGTGAGTTCCATACTAAAGATCCAAAGACCAAGTTCTCTATCGTAGAAGGCGCCTGGTATTCGGATTCAACCCCATCTATTCAATGATGATAATGATGATGATGATGGGTTTTGGTATCGATTTCGCTGGTCGGTAATTGAACGTTTCAATTCAATTACGGAGTTGTTTAGTGTGGTGAGGTGTCTCATCAACAATACACTTGATAAAAAAAATTGGAAACCGGAAACCTTCTGCTTGTTTGTAAGGAATTATTTTTGAAGAAGCGATGACATACTTTTTCATTGAGAATATCTCCGCGTATATTCTGATTGGAAGGTGAAAGTACAAGGAGCTACTACCAAAAACCTTATAATCTACACGCCCAATTAATAAGGTAAGATTCATAATCATCATCAGTTCTGCCCTGTTTTGATGACGTAAAAGGCATAGTCTTGTCAGATTATTAAAATCATCTAAGGTCTAGTCACTAAATTTTTCATATTAACTTTTCCGCATCGAAAAATCCAGGAGCTTGGACCTTAATGTTTTTTGGAGAAGCAATAGTTCCAACTTCCAAACAGACAGCAGCCAAATTGGCAACGTCGTTTTGATTTCCAAAATTTCAGGTGATGATTGGAACCAGAGTCGTACACTTCCCTCAGTGGGGTGAAGGTACTCAGCGTTCGGGTCAACCATAGCGACAGTATCCTGCAAATAATTTACGACTGCTCGAGCCTTCTCAAGCTTGTTTGAGTCGTCGCTACGTGTCTCCATTTCGTAGCTAAGTGTCGTCCTAAATTAGGAGCTAAAAGGGTCAACTTACCCCAAGTGAGTTGGAAGTAACGCGCATTATTTAATTTTGATTTTAATTTTGGTGGGGGCAAAACCCCCATTTATTAGGCTTAATACAAGCTATCAACTTACAAACTAAGAAACTTAATAGCTAAGACTTACTAACTAGTTAGGGCTTCGGAGATTACGTTTTAGGCAGGGAGTACTTATATTGAAAAGAAGTTGACATTCCTCAGCATTCGGGAGATGGGTTAATTAGAGCCGTAAGAGGTTCGAGGGGTGGGAAGATAGAAGAGACGGGGATTACGGGTGTTACGAGGGTTAGTATTGAAGAAAATGGATTCGTTAAGGGCTGGACAGTCAATGGTACCTGTGAGGATTCGGTGAATGAAGAGAACGTCAAATATTTCTCTTCGATCTTTCAGCGTATTTAGGTTTAGGAGTTTGATTCGGTCTTGATAAGGAGGTAATATCAGGGGATTACTCCAATTAAGACCTCGAAGAGCAAAACGGAGGAAACGGCGTTGTATGCTCTCAATTCTAGCAATATGCACTTCTTGGAAATTCGACCAGACTTGACAAGCGTATTCAAGAAGTGGACGAACAAATGAAATGTAAAGGGATCGGGTTACGTAAGGGTCTGATTTGACCGTTTAGAAGATAGAGACGGGGAGGAGATTTGATGCTAGAATTCAGATGTCTCGATCTTTCAGCCACACCGGTGTCGACTATGCTTGTTCGTTGTTCCGTCGAAATCAAAAGCTTCGGGAGGCACGCGGTGCTAAGATACTGAAAGGATACTTCGCAGTGTTCATCTGTTAGGCAACAAAAGCCATTCACCTGGAAGTTATGTCTGATCTGACGACCCAAGCGTTTTTGGTAGCATTTCGTCGGTTCAGTGCTAGGAGAGGCTAGGCTTTCAGCAAATCTACAGCGACTGTGGAACGAATTTTGTCGGTGCTAACAACGAATAAGCAAAAGTGTTGAAGGAAGTCACGCATGATTAGAAGGAGATAGCCGAAAAGCTGGCAAATCGCGGTACTAATTGGCACTTTATTCTCCCAGCTTCTCCACACTTTGGTGGTGGAGTTGCTTGAACTAAAATGTTCTGGTTTGAGGAGCTCACATCGTTTCTAACACAAATAGAAGCGTCTTTGAATTTGAGACCCTTAAGCCCTCTATCCGACAGCTTCGACGATTTGAATGCGCAAACTCCTGCGTATGAAATTATGCGTCATTTAGCCAGGTCCGTTCTGATGGATCGCAATAAACCGCAAGTGTGAGTAACGGGGTTTTGTGTATTGTACGGAAAAGACAGAACATGGAAGAATGAGGCCTTTTCGGGTCCCAAACCAATATTCTGGGCTGGAATGATGATAGAGAGTAGGGCAATGGCACCAGCACAAGCTGGGACAAGAACTTTGCTCTCCAACAATTTGTCGCTTTCCTTGATGAAGACGAAGCCAACACTGTTCTTAATGTAAGGCTACCGCTTCTTTAATTGGTTGTTGTTCTAGAAATGACTGTGGGTGGCTTTGTGGGTCATGGTGTTGCTACCCATCAGAACAACGCGCTTTAATCCAAGGGAGGTACGGATGTTCTGCATTTGTCGAGTACCGATAATGTTTGCGCCGATGACGAAGCATTTTGGTATTCGTTGAACAATTGAACAACTTTAATAAATAAGTATTCTTTCCAAGTAGCTTTGTTCTTCCCATTTTGGATAACCGTAATTAGGGACTCAGGAAGAATTTTAGAACAAAAGCACGTATACTATGATGTCTATGATAGAAAAAAGTATGCTTTTGTTCTTAAATTCTTTTTGAGTCCCTAACGTAAAACAATTGGTGAACACGCTGAATAACAGACGCATACAGAACCGCTGCTCAAAAATGTTCAGTTCACATGAATACAATAATGTAAGTCGTTGACTTTGGTTTTACCTATTCTATGCTGCGGCTCTTGTTCATTGTGCTTATTCAGTTACTATTCTAACGCATTGAAGATTGTCTCCTAAGCCTGTTGAAAGATTCCTGTTTAACGACAGCCATTGGAGCCAAATTGCCAGAAACCAGCTAAACTTTGACAAAAAGTCTATCAAAATAGGAGTACATACACTACAGAGAAAAGAGTGTGATTAGTGCTTGCCAAGTAAAAAAAATAAAACACTTGCCACTGCTTTCAGAAAGACCGAAGAATCAACTGATAAAATCTAAAAGTGTCCTGTTCGAATAAAATATGAGTGTGTGTGTTAACCAGTGCTGCCCATTATTCATCTCTGATTTCTTTTTATGTCCATCTTAAATTACATTCACATAGCCAGCCTGGCAGTTCGTTCTTGTGACCAGTTTAATGGGGTAATTGCATGTTGTGGCAGTAGGATTGAAACTTTCACCCATCAATTTGATGGTAATGATCTGTCAATAAAGTGTCATTGAGTTGTCACACAATGTCAATCATCAATTGATTCTTAAGTGAGCGCTTTGTTAAGGGACGACCGCCAGGCCATCGTCAGCGGCGTCGAAGGCAATGTCTTAATGAATTTTTTATTAAATTCAATCAAATGTTCCTTTTATCGATTGGGTTGTTCGTTTAATCAATTCAATCAAGTGGATTGTTTGGTATTTTTTTTTTTTCTTACTTGTTTTGAAATGTTGCTGTCCAATTCAAGTGTGCAAATTAAAATCGTTTGCAGGCTCATCTCAGAAAAAGGTTACAGATTAGGATTTAGATTAAATCGCATTTTTCGTCGTTTTTCTTTGAGGAAAAAAAAAACAAAGTAACTTATTCTGGGGACCTAATGACGGGTACATGTGGTCACTTAAGCAACTGCGGGGCCATTTGATTTTTTCAAATTTTCGCTAAAACGAGTAAACCTTTCGGGAGATCAACACGAATCAAATGCCTTTTTATATAAAGTTTTATTTGCTTTACAATAAAATACATATGTCAAAACTAGGACCTTTTTCTTAAAAGGACATTAAGTTGATGAAATAACTCTAGAGTCGGGGTTAGTTGGCTATGGCTATGGATTCAGTTGACTGTGTTCGTACCTGCTTTTTGATACTAAATCTACTATTTGAAACAAAATATGAAACCATTTCTTTTGACATATAAAAAAAGTAAAATAAAAAATAGAACACAAAATATATAAAATATAGACTCTGCCAACGATAATTCGTTTTCGGTTGTAAAAACTTGCCTTGATTTTTTGTACCCAACATCTTCAAGAGACATCCTGGCAATAGTGGTAGAAGGATGCTCAAACTTCTTCTGCTTAAATTTTTGGACATGTCTTTGCATTGCCTTATATGGGATCTCATAGTTATGAGCATCATGCATGCTTCTTCCTTTTCCAAAAATTTGCTGGCTCGGACGCAATAAAACTGTTTATTAGGCACCTCTCTGGTTGTTTTTCTAACATATATGTCGTCATTTCTGTATAAATTATAAAAAAAAATGACTCTACTGACCCTCTCAAAAAGTCAACTTAACCCCGATCGGTCTTTCAGAACTCGATGATTTTTGTTTTCGATACTCAGAGAGCAACAAAAGTCTAACATTTGTTATAGATACACTCCTTTGCTGTTTTTCGGAAAAAAACAATTTAAGTCAAAAAGAAACACCCTTTTTTTTAGCTTAATAGGGCGAAGGTAGATCAGCTTTACTAGTACGTCGACCAGAAAGATCAATTGTGCTGTTCTCTTTAAACACGTAGAGTGTAAAGGTGCGTCCACACAATGCCAACCGGCAAACGGATCCATTTCATTCGGTTCGAACTCGGGTAGGGTCTCGGTAAGGCGGAAAGCCGATCGGGACGTCCACACTAAGTCGGTATTGCCGATCGGTATGTGCCGATTGATGCCGTTCGGCATAGTGTGTTCATTCGAAGTTGAGGTCGTGTAAGAACCTAAGAATATTCGAAGAAGAGGTGTTCCTAATGTCAAGGGATCTAGTGAATATTTTTTGGAAAAATTTTTGCCTGGATCTGGCTGTTACAGGGCATTGACCTTAAATGTGTTCAGCTCTTTCTATGTCTTCGAGGCAGAGACCGCAGGTGTCATCTTGGCTGACGCTCATGTTTTTAAGGAGCTATTTGGGATAGTGACCAGTGAAGAAGTTCGTAAGTAACTTGGCGTCACGTTTGCTCATGTCAAAAATGTGTTCCTTATGTCTTTGAGATAAATCGATGAATAGTTTTGAATGGCGGTGGCCAGAAGAGTTGTTCCAGGTGGATTGTGTCCTGCCGTTCCCAACCAACCAGTTCATGTTTAATGCTTCTGATTGGGAGGCCGAAATAAGGTTCCAAGCCTTTGAGTTGAGATTGAGAGCCAAGTCTAGCTAGGCAGTCAGCCTCTTCCTTGCCCTGTATACCTTCACCAGGCACCCAGGAAAGAGTGATTTTATTGTGGGTGGCTAATTGCGATAGACAAGTCAGGCAGTTCCAAACTAGTTTGGACTCCGTTTTGATAGAGGACAGGGTCTTTAGGGCTGCCTGATTGTCAGAGCAAATAAGAATGATGTGAAGTTGGGACCGAAAATCCTTGCACTTTGTGAGGATGATTTTTATCAAAGGCTGACGACATATGCTCAGCGGATCCCGAGTCTTCTAAAGAAGCAGCAAAACTTTAGATTATTGAAGCTAGTTTATTTCCGATATTATAAATAGTTTTGGTTTATACATTTCATACAATGTTTTATAATTCTAATTCAAGTTTCTATTTCGAAGTCTCTATTGAGATTCCAAGTACGCCTCTTCGGGTGAGTGAGGTTTCCCTAGGATTCGGCTGGGATGTGGTCTAGTCCGGAATTCACGAACAAATTCTTGAATTGGTCTTCAGGTCAATCAGACGAAGATTTCTTGTCCTGGATTGTGTGGGCTTCCAGTTCTTGGGCTTGCATTAAGTTTTCTTGTCCTGGATTAAGGGCTTCGAATTCTAGGGCTCGGATTTGAAGTAACGCTGGGTTCTTGGTATCTCTCTCTTGGTAAGATAAGTTCTATAATGATACTAGGAAGAGGGAGTGTTGGTTCTGAGGTAGCAGGAGCCACTTAATTCACAACGAGGTAGCATTGGACACTATCAATTCACAACGAGGTAGCGTTGGATACTATCAATTCACAACGAGGTAGCGTTGGACACTATTTACTTACCCAGTCTTGGTTCCTGGAGACTCCTTACACTCTGCTTCTGCACTGACGGTACCTTTCTCGAGTACTAGGATGATAAGTTCTTAATTTGTCCACTTGATCAGAACTCCATTTCGTGTATTTTACTGGTTACCTTATACACCATTTGGTGTGAAGTGGATGTGAGCTGTACCAGTGAACGAAATGCAACTCTACGTGGAGTTATTGGTAAGCTGCTGGTGATGTTGTTTTTATGTGTTATCGTCACCATTATCATTGCCTGTGTTGGTACATGTATGTTGAATTTGGTTTGTAGGGGCGAAAATGAAATGGGTCATTACAACTTATACCGTTGTTAGAGAAAAGACTAAAAAAAACTACTCCAGCCAAAACAAAAAACTTATTTTTGGCGATAACTTTCCGACGACACGTCCGATTCTGACGAAAGACAATATGAACAGCTGTGCTTGGAGCAGTTACAAATATAAACTTGAAAGACATTGTTTTGTTTAGAAGTTATTGACCTTTAGTCTCCTTGCCCCTGGAGCCAACTATCTCCGATTACACTTACTTTTTGCAATTGCAATGCTGTGAGCTATGTTATTCTTAGTGCTTTTCATTCTAAAGGCGAATTTGAACGATTTGCCTCATTGCCTATAAAGACATTGATCTGTTTATGAATAAGAAACTACTGCGAATGTCCTATTGCCACCCTACCATCGGTGGGGAAGTAACCAAAAGCATGCTCAGTATTGAAATTTGTGAGTTACATTTTGTTGTCTAATTGAAGCAATTTAAGTTTGATACAACAGCTAAAAAGCTTGAATAGGCAAACAAACAAATAATTTTATAAATTGCTGTATCTGCAGCTATGCCCAATTTAATCATTATTTCCTTGTTCCGCTTCCCTCATACTATTCCTTTTAAATAAAGAATAGCCTTGTCATACGATTGCTGGCTTCTCCTCAGTAGGTAACTGTATGTACAGTACATACCTACTCATCATTTAAATTAAAACCAAATTTTTAATCAAAACTCATTACCCCTTAGGCAAGATGTTCTGCTGAGCACAAAGCCTCCCTAGTCCCTAGACACAAGACGTCAATTTGTATAATTAATTTCAACCAAAAATTTCAATAATATATGCATAGCTGTCGGCGAATTAAACAACGTTTATACATTATACACGAACTTCTCTACAATTTATTTTCGTTTGACAAATTATACCATGGGGTACCCTTCTCCTTTTCAACTCCAACTCCTACTCCAACTCTAACGCCAACTCCGCATAGATCCTCGCTACCCCCCCACCAAATCCTTGAGGAGAATTAAAATTCGCTTTGGAAAGCAGATGTCACAGCGATAATCAAATGCTAATATCATCTCGCCCAGCGTACACCAAGTGTGAAAGAGCCACCACTCTTTCACGAAAAACCACGCAACATCAGCATTCAAGTTTCAGGAGCGTTCGTCGCTAACACGCTGCCACAGCTCCTCATAAATTCACAAAATTCAAATTTACCATAATAAATCATTTTCCGCTGGATGGCGGCGTACTGAATTTATTTCGAATTCCTGTTTCCAGAGCAAATACAATTTAAATTTCATTAACATTTAAATGTACGACAACGATTAAAATACAAGACAAAAAGAAAGAGAAGAAATAATGCAAACTCGCACCAGCAGAGGGCGTGGTCCGTCGCAGTTCTGTTGGTTTTTTCAATGACAGAGTGATGCAGTGATGGGCTACTATGGATAAGTATAGTCAAGACGAACTGCGCCCACATTGAGGCGGAATAATTACCGCGAAATTATCATCGCGGTGTCACGATGAATAGAAAGTCATCATCTCAAGGATGCAAGGCATCCAGCATGCCGCGTGCTATGTTCATGTACAACGTATACATAACCCCGTTGCCCACCGTTGACGTTGTTGGCGCCCCAGAGCAAACACGGACCTAGCTAAATGACGCATAATTTCATACTCTGTGAAGGCGAAATATAAATTTCTCAGACGGTGGTAATTTTCTATAATAAAGATGACTGCTGTGTGCTGTTGCTGCCGCTTCTTCATGATCCCAGATGCAGGCCCGCACCTGTCAATCAGGCATCTATTGAATCAGAACAGAGCGAGACAGACTGGCTAGCGGACACATTGTGTGGTCTAGGAGCGAACTCAGCCCGAAAATCTTCACCGAAACCTCAATCAATAGTAATCTGCATCTGCATGCATGTTCCGTGCGCCACAAATAGATGTCGCATTGGTGATGTTCGCATACACTCACTGTACAATGTGGCCTTAAACCGTAAAACAAGAGATTTCCAGAGCGCTGTTGTTGTAGTCTTCGAAAAAGATAGTAAATAATATATTCATGAAGCATCGGGTCGGTTTCTGCATCCGACGACACAATAGCCATGGGACCGAATGTGGACCATCTTGATGCTAGGGATTTCCGCCACAATGTTCTACTAAACCGTGCTGTCCTCGTTCGATGGATTGCGGTGCCTGATTCCTGATATTTGCAATCGTGAAGGAGGAAGTCTTCTTATAGTGGCTTTTTTTTCTTGTTTCTTCTCTAAAAGAAAACGTCTTCGAGTTTGAAGATTGTGTCGATAGCTGATATGCAATTGGGATATTGAATTATTAAATTATTCGGAGGTGAAGGCAAACCTGTCATATAGGCTGTTGGCAAAAAGGCGGAAGGAGTCGGTATCGTGGCCCAAGCCCAAGCACAGGTGGATGTCGGTATTTTGCCTCCTGACTTTTAATTTGTCATTGTTTTTCTGTGGCAAATATTATTTTCTCTTTTTTTTGAGTCGTGTGCAGCCCAGGAGCAGTTGCATTAATGAAGCCGTATACCTAATTAAATTGTGTATGCCTTGAAGTGTTGTGGGAATTATAACGTTTATCTTTTCAAAAGGAGTCCTGAGTGAGGGCAGAATATATTTACATGAAATAAGTTTGCTCCTTCTAAAAGCATGTGGCACGAAGCGGCAGCGGTGGGGCGCGAAGAGGTTGTTTGAGTTTGTTACTGTGAGTTACTTCTGTAGCTTCTTAGACGTTTGGAGTTCATACATTCAAGTGAAGCAAATTATCGAAAAAGATTCAATTGAAAATGTTTTGTTGGTTACCAGTCACTCCTTCAGCGTTGGTACCTAACTGTATGATAGCAGTCAGTTTCTCAGCAGTCTTCAAAGCAGTTCAGGAAAAAGAAGTGACTAGTTCTTAAGAATATGAGAAAGAGAAGCGGTCATACGATGGAGCGATGAGGAACACCATCATGTCACTATATATATATTTGTGTATTGCAATAATTTCATACTGTGGCGTAGAGGTAAGCATGTCCGCATGTCAAATGGGTGTTTGAGGTTCGACTTCAAGAAACATCCAATTGTTTTTCAAAGGGCATCGCTTTCGTCCAAGAGTTGGCAGGTCCTCCCGTAATTTGATTGCCATCAAAAGATCATTTCGTGATTGACCTGACTTTAGTTACGCTGTTTGAGAGGTGAAATACATGCAGCCCAGCCGCCTTCTTCAAAATCTTGTACGGAATCCTTACATCACACGCACCCAATACAAAACCATCGACCACCTAGAAACTAGAAAGACATAAATGCCTTGTTTTTATCGACCACTAGCTGAGCCACCCGGCGTTGCTCGGGTCTGTAGTTTTAAGGTTCCCGTTCTCGTTTTTTCGCTTAAGTGGGAACTTGGGGATGAAAAACAATCGTTTTTACTTTGCGATTATGTGGTATCCCAATGACGAAAGAATTTTTTAAATCTGTCCAGCAGTTTCTAAGTCTCCGTTCCCTGCCCCGTTCCTGTGGGAATCTTCCGTTACCTTGGAAATATGTGAAATATAAGTCTTTGTCACTGAGAGATGATGTAACATCCTAGAGCTGAAAGAATTTTTGAAATCGGTCAAGTAACTTAAAGGTTTCGGTTCTCCTTCCCGTTTCTGTTCCCGTGGGACTATAGGGATGAAATATAATCTTAATTACTGATGGAGGGGAATAATGTAGCAATCCTAATGGAGGAAGGGTTATAGAAATCTGTCCAGTAGTTTCTAAGTTTCCATTCCCAAACCCGTTCCTGTGGGAATATCCGCTCAATTTTTTTAATTTTATGGCATAAAAACCTTCTCCTGACAATAACGAACACAACAAAAAAAGAATTGGCCAAATTAATCCAGGCGTTGTTGAGTTATGCGCTTACCAACACATTTTGCGATTCATTTTTATATATAAGATTGGTGATTTGCCCTGGAGTTTTTGGTTGTTCCTTTTGACAATCACGGTGACAATATTTAAAGCAATTCATTCCATACCTACCTACTTTCCGCAGTTTTAGAATACTCATCTTTGTGAATCCTTTGCGCATCCAATAATAGTCCTTGTTTTTAAAGAAAACAAATACTTTGTTTTCATTGACTTTGGGTATTTTCATAATACATTTTCGGGTATTCTATATTTTTACTAAACCCATATCGACGTTGATTATAGAATTTCGAAAACACTCAACCGCTCAACTGCACTACCTCACCAGATCAAAGTCCTCATAAATCTGTTCGCATGCAGAAGAATATCCACAGTCTGTTGATCACACGCACACAGACGCATAATGGCCAAGCACCCTGCTAAAAGTCCCTTAAAAGAATTTCGATATCAGATGAACATTCAAATTTCGCAAATCAGACGGAAACCAGTGGTTTTCCTTGTTGAGTTAAAAAAGCTGAGCTTGAAAAACAAACCGAAACTAAAAAAGCGATGGTTAAACATGACTGCATGTTACATGCGGCGGGAGTTCGGAGATCAAATCCCATCAACATTCAAATGTTTTTATACCGGTATCGTCATTCAAGAGAAGGTCTTCTCAAAGAGCAATTATGCTGCTATGATAAGCTCTTTACTCGTGGCGTAATGGTAGGCATGATTGACTCCTACGCGGGAGGTTCGTATTTCGGATCAAAACAGAAGACAAATATGTTTTTCTACGGGTATCGCCCGTCGCGAGGATTAAGAAGCTCCTCCGCTAATACATTGCCATGAAAAGCGTTTTCGCTATTAGCGTTTCGGAACCGGCAGAAAATTGTAAGTCCCATCCATTCTCGTATAAAGTATTGTTGCGAAAAATGCGCTAGACCCTGGGGCTCCCGGCTCTGTTGCGCCACCCTATTTACTTATTTATTTTTAAATCTGCTCTTTCTCACTCAGTTTCTCCCTACTATTCCTCACCTGGGGGTCGATTCTGTAACTGTGAAGCTGTGAAGTGATAATAATTATTTCATTTCAGTCTTCACAGAGCTTTTTCATTTTATCACTTCACAAAAAAATCTGAGGCGATTCCCGAACTCTAATGATAAATCCCTCTGACAGTATGTACTAAAAAGTACTAAATGATAAATGTTGTCATTTTTGCGTCAATTTTAATTTTTATTTGTAAAAAAACATTTCAAAACATGTCAGGCATAATTATTCAGTTGGTATTTAACAATGAAGGTCGTAATGAATAAAGGTAATTTCATTACGAAAATGTCTTTTCATATGAAGAAGCTATGTTTTATACATGTAATTATTTGCCCAGGAAGAAAATGAGTGTATTGCGGCGGTCACTCCGATATGGGCAAAATCGATTTGAAAATACAGTGGTGGTCCAGTATAACGAATGCCGATATAACGAACGATCGATATTACGAACACTTTCTTCAAGCCCATTTGGTATTCTATATAAGGAACAAATAACGAATTTCAGACAAAATGGCACTTAAAACTCTTAAGTCTTAGTTCTAAAAAGTTAACGGGAAGAGCCATTCAACACAAATGCATATTAACGATTTTTTTCTTTAATTTGAGTACAAATTGTGCCTATTTACTTAAAGATTTGTATGACAAAAACGTTTCGATACAACGAATCTTCGATATAACGAATTGACTCTGGACATTATATCGTTCGTTATACTGGACCACTACTGTATTCAACTCTATCGTTTCTGGTGTAATAATATTTTTTATTCGCCCGTCTGTTTCCGTAAAGTCTTTGATTGGTGGACAATTTACCCCACACAGGGCCGAGCCGCCCCTGTGTGCGATGTGTGCGGCGCACACAGGCGCCAAGACAATAGGGGCGCCGCGCCGCCACTGCCACCTAAATTATTTTTGTTACCTAAATTATTCACCCCTATCATCGTAGTCGTTTATCGACATCGAAAGCTGTCGATGTCGTAGTTGATTCGATATTTATCCGGCATCATGATACTTTTTCGATCGAAAGATTAAAAAAATCTATTAAGAACTTCTGTCAGTTTCATTTTCGTTCTATTTACTGTCTTCATTTGCTAGCAAAGCAAACGTCTTTGATTGTTATTTTTAACAATTTTTTTTACAAAAACCAATAGTGGGAAACATTTCTAGTAGTGAGGATGAAATGGAAGAAAATAGATTCGCAATAAAAACTTGTTGAAGATTCGAAGAAAAATAAGAGAAGAATCTGATAGACTCTAAGTAAGTTCAAATTAAAAAACATTTTACAGATGTACATACATCCTTATATTTGAAAACATTTTAGGTTTGTGCAGTTCTTCAAATTAAATAAAGATGCATTTTGATATCTGGCACTTAGAAACAGTCAACTGTATCTAATCAATATATCAAAACAAGTTGTTGATGATTGAATCAAAACTATGCCCAAAATGGGTAAATGTAGACGTAACAGAAGAGTCCAAAAGAGAGGAAACTATGGTTTTTTTAAAAATTTGGGTTTCCCGGCGTTATTGGATGCATCGATGGAACGCACATTAAAATCATTTAATCATAACCCCCAAAAAAATTAACAAACCTTTTGCTAGCCGTCTGCATCTCTAACGGGGAGTCCTAGAGAGTTTAATGTGGCAACTGATGTCTATTCCTTCTTTGTGTCTATTTTTGCCAAAGTTTTTGTTGCTACCCTTGGCTAAATAAAGTTTTGCTTCCATGAAAGCAAGCAACTGCTCAAATTGCTTTTTGGTTTGTAATTTTCATCTTAACAATTATTAAATACAACAGGTAGTCAAATGAATTTGTTAACTAGTTAATTTTTCATGGTAAGTTGGTATATTTCGTTTCGCTGTCGTCACAATAAAAAACATCGAGCGTTCTTACAACTTAGTCGCGTCGATTTGATTTACGGAGATTCCGAATGAGCGACAGAACGTCGATTTGTAGTAGATTTTGAGATTTCTTCGACTCGTCTGGTCGAAAAACGACTACGATGATTGCAATAAGCTACGAGCAGTATTTTTTGAGACGATTTCGACTTCCATGATTGGGGTGATTGTGTTTTTTGTAGTGGAGTATCGATAAGTAAGCACTAAGTAAGTACTTTACTACTACTTTACAGCTTTCACCATTAAGGCCACGTCTGGCTGAATTTTTGAATTTTGCATCCAGCTAAGTTTGTCCAACTAGTTGAACAGTTGAACCTGAAATTTATGATGCCCTTATTATGAAATGTCAAATCGTATATCATATGATCAGAAGACAAAATATGACGCTAAATGTCTAGTGAAAAAATATGCACCTTTTCTTTCATTTGTTCACTAAATGTATGGCATATAATATTGACTAAAGTAAAAGTATTGTGAGTAAAATTCTGCAGTCCTTCGATATGAATATGCAAGTTGCTTTAGATGCTTTAACAGAATTAAAAAAGTTTTGCTAAAAATTAGAACAGACATATTTTGAAGAAATTGTAAGAAAAATTAGGCGTCGAGACCGAATTTCCAGACCCCTAAGACTTCGTAAAACTCCAAAGAGTTTTGATTATGAACACGAAGACCACTCTATTAATGATCCGAAAACCTCTTTTAAAATTAATGTATTTTTTTATATATTAGACCAAGCGTTATCCTCCGTAGATGAAAGATTTAATTTATTGAATAATCACAATGACGTATTTAATTTTTTATTTAATTTAAGTGATGAACAAGATCAAAGACTATTAAAAAGTAGTTGTCATCGTTTGCAGGAAAAACTTTCAGCAAATGATTCATTGGATATTAACGCCGATGATTTGTATGAAGAAATTATGTCATGTCAGCCTTTTTTCAAAAAATTCAATAATGTGTGGTGAGAATTCTTGAATTTATATATTTAAACAATTTGACAGCTGTATGCGCTAACATTACCATAGCATTACAAAATTTGCTAACTAAATTAAAACTTACAAAAAATTACCTGCGCTCCACAATTAGTCAGGAAAGATTAACAAATTTAGCAACAATATCCATAGAGGAGGCCATACTAGACCATATAGAGTATAGACAATTAGACATACGTGAAACTATCAAGGATTTCGCAAACAAAAAAGCGAGAAAAGTGGAAATATTTTAATTTAAGTATGTTTATATTCTTGCAAATGTTGACTCTTTTTGTTTTTTTTTTTTTGATTCTTTGTATTAATAAAGTATGTTAAAATTTAGTTCGAGTTTTATTTTTCGCAGTGATTGGGAAGCAGAAGCGAACGGGATCTACCTATTTAGTATCTTCCCAAATGTTCTCCAGTTTTATATACTTTGATATTAATGATAATATTATCTTAGTACTGTAAAACTGGAGAACATTTATTTCGGTCAAAATGAACCATTTATAATATTCGTTAAAGATTTGAATTCGTTTTTTATGAACATTCGTTAAAAAAGAGGCGCTTCATAGGTTCCGCACACAGGCGCTGCCGGGGGTTGGCTCGGCCCTGACCCCACACATTAAGTGATTTCAAGTCTTCCACAATGTTTTTACTTATAAAACTTACACTTATCTTTTCAATACTTCCTCCATTTTGGTCCCTCTTTTAAAAGGTTCCCCCTTTTAAAAGGTTCCCACTAAGCTGTTCAACTGAACACTTAGTTCCGTCCACTCGTTTGAATGAAAATGTGAGCCGTTAACAGTTATAAGTCTGCAAATGGAATGGTTTTGCATCGTAGATAAGGATTATTTTAAATTATCTTATATTATGTACTTACTTGTCATTTGCCAAATCTTGCATTAGCTCCAAAAAACCAATTAAAAACTGTTTTTGGGCTATTGAAGAACTTTGCCCTCTTTTTTTGAAATTCCATTTTCAAATTCAAACTTCACTGACAAATTCTTTTGTGATAAATAATTTATCATGTGAAGAAATTTTGACGTTTGTTTTCATTTTTTCCCAGAACGAGAATCGGATTCGCTGTGAAATTGTGATATTTTTTATCACTTCACAGCTTCACAGTTACATAATCGACCCCCTGGTGTGGCTTAGACAAAATCGCTATATGTCCCGACTTTCAAGCGCTCTGTTGTTCCATATAAATATTTTTACTTCATTTCAAGCTGATCAGCCCAGCGTTGCTTCTTTCCAAAAACCCAAAAAAAGTTTGCTGATTCGATCACTACCAAACTTTCAGGGATTACCAGTTGGACCAATCTGAAGATGGTTTAACATTTTTTTGCTTTAGGGCCGGTTTGTTGAGAGCGGGTAAAATAAGCAATTTGGTTATCAAGGATTTTTCTTAATTCATGATTAAGAATCTGTGATCACCAAAGTGTGTTTGTTCACCTTTTTCATAGCTTGGTTAGCAAATCATGGGTTATTCAAAAATCGTTCCATTTTCCAGTCTATGTCGAAGTTCACATTGGTCGATTTGTTGAAGCTTCGTGCGAATAAATGCGATTGTTTTCTTGTTCTCCTTCTCTGTTTCACCAATTTGTGGGTATTGATTTGCGGTCGATTCGTTGAACAATGTGAACACTTTGGTCGATTTGTTGCTTCAACAAATCGACCAGTATGAACATCGACTATATGTCAAAACTTAATCAAGGAAATTATTGAAAATACATACATTTTTTGATGAGAGAGTTTTTTTTTCGGTTGACAACCGAAGAAAAACTCTCTCAACTATCGAAATTAAAATTTAATTTCATTTTAGTTTCAAACATATGTAGGTATGGCGACTCGGAACAACTAAATAAAGAAACTCCAAACTAATTGGCAATCTAACAGAGGTATGAGGGGTCATCAAAGCAAAAAGCATCTAGCTGCACAAGAGGCAAAAGCAGCATCAAATGCTCAAACCGGACAACTCAGATTACAGCTCAGTTGGCTAAAAGGGCTTTGCAAGCTGCTCGTGCTGCAGAAGCTGTATTGGTTGGAAAACAGGGAATTGTCGAACAACTTGAAAAAGAAGTTCGCGAAGCTGAAGCTGTAGTACAAAAAGAAACTGCTTCCATACAAAACACCCAAAATAATGTAAATTTCGCCCTGCAAGCTGCTCAACAAGGCAACCACACAACTGAGAACATTGACCAAAGCAGTGCAGAACCAAAAAAAGGTCAAGTTGATGAAATTTTAAGTTTTGAAAAGAAATACTACGCCAACAGCTGGCACAAAATAAGGAGGCGCATGAACAAAAAATTAGACATGCCGCTGAGGAACATCGCTTAAAAATTTAAATTCTCCAAGCGGAGTTAAAATTCAAAGAAAATACTGCCATTTATGGTTTAATAAAATACCACTTCAGCTAAGCCCACGCTTTTTTTATTTATAGTAGAATTGATTTATGTTTTTGTTTTACAGAAACTACTAATAAAAAAAACTAGAATTACAGCGTCCATATGCCGTGATATGTGATATGATAGCCTGACAGTTTTTTATTCTGAAGGGATAGCTGTGATTTGAACAAAAATCAAGCCTGAACAAACTGAATATCAGTTAATCGTTGTTTAAATGGAGCTAACCCAGAAAAATGGAGCTAACCCAGAAAATCAGAGATTCCTTGATTAAATATTTCGTGAACAAACCGAATCCATGATTATCATCTGGAATAATCATTGATTAGAATTAACCAAGCTTGAACAAACCGGCCCTAAGTTCGAAACATATTTTGGCAGCATAGTTGTCTTTTAAACCGTATCTGTACGCCAAACGTCCGAGTTTGTGGACGCTTGAGCTGAGCAAAAAGAACTCAAATGTTTCAATTGTTTCAAGGTCACATTTGCTTGAGGAGTTTTTTATTTTGTTTTCCACTTAAAATTGTCTATGACTTTCCTTAGTTTGATCAACTCGATAGGCGTAGTGTCGTATAGGAATCTCCTTCTACGTCTATATTATCCTCATGATATCGGACACACTTTCTACTTCCTCGATTTTGACGTTGATTTAGTAAGTTTTTAGATTCAGTTGCCTTCAGTTCTTCAGATATCTCCTCTATAGTCGAGTAATTGCTTGCTACTATTCTGATTATCTGGTACAACTGGTCTTAACAAACAGTTTGTCGGATTCTACAGCAGTAGCTTTAGCTTTCTGCCTTGCTACAGTTATGTATTCCTCAATTTAGGCAATTTCGGGAACGTTCAATCACATGCAGCTGTAGCAACATCGGTTGGATATCCAGGCTGAGGGTCTATCTACGCAGCGCTTTTTTATTTCAAAGAGAATTTGAAGATTTGGCATCGGTAAACCAAAGTCGCTGTGACAGCTGTCTTAAGGATATCACGTAAAGAATGTTGATGACTAGTAGTTTAGATGGGTATTCGAAATTTTTTTTTGGATTTTGGTGCAGTTCACTGAAAGGATCTTAATAGGCAGGATACCTACCACGGTGACCCAGAAGAATCTCAAAAGATTTTTGACTTGGACTTTTGGTACCACATTCAAGATGTGGTTTTTATTATGAGGACTGTTATCTCAATTCAGTGATTAACAAAAGAGAAGTCATGAAGTAACGGTTGTTTGTTTATTTTTTAGATTTTTAGATGCATGAGAAGTTTCGTTGGTTTAGTCTATTACAGTTGTCACAGTTCAGTTATTAAGGATTTCAATATTCATCACAGGAAGTTGAAAACTACATCGTGGCACAGCCTGATGTTGACCCAGATTGTGCAATGTGCATATTCAGAACAATTTCCAAAGAATATGGTGATCTTCCTGCAGTTGCGTTGGGTAAAAAGCCAACAAGCGGATGAACGAACAACGATTTTCGACCACTTTAAGTCGGAGCTACCTAAGTCTAGAAAGTTGCAGCAGCAGCAGTGCTTTTGTGGAAAGTGTACTAAAACCAGCAAATGGAAGTATAAATTCGAAACAAAATTAGGGATTGAACCTCGCATAATACGCAAGTAACAATTAACACTCTTCCTCTTAAAAAGAATGCGCACTTAGTACTACCTCTGTTATTGTTGAATATTTTTTGAGAAAACTCAATAAATATTATGTTGACTTGTTGATGAGCAAAAAAAAAAAGGAAAATAACAGGGCTAATTGTTCATAGTAATCAAAGGCAAAAAAGACATTTTGATATCAATATAAACTTATCGATATAAGCTTTATGAATTCAATGAAAGCCTATCGAATAAATATATTTTGAAATCCGACATTAAAGTCTTTTGAGGGCAATAAGAATGTCAGTGTACTCCCATCATAGCGTAGTGGCTCCCGAAGTAATCGATTTTAGTGAATAATTTAACTTTGCCAACTTCGCACTACCGAGGCACGCCTAACTGAATTCCAATTAGTGTACAACCTGCTGTCCTTCTCTTAAATAAACACAACCACTGATTCACAATGGCCTCAACTCCGTCTTCCGTTCATTGCCTCCAATGAACCATGAAAAGCTCACTTAGCAGCTATTTCAACTCCAGATACCTATTAAATAATGTTATTGTCATCGTGCCAACTACCAATAAGGACATCAAGAACATGGATATCCTTGAGCGGTAAGTACTTTGGGGATATTTGTTAAAAATAAAAAGCAAATAAAAAACAAAAGCGACAATTGCACGAAATTGGATTCCACGCGAATAACAGTCACGAATTGGCCGGTCGTATTGTAAAAGAGAAAAAAAGAAAATGAATAACCATCAGCGATAGAAAGCGAATTCTTGAAAGGACATTGCTCGGAGGCTTTTAATTGAAAAAGGGCGGCCAACCTCCCTCAACAGAGACATTCACACGAATGACGACATTTTGTATTAACCCCTGCAGGGCGTGCAAATAACCCAATTCAAAGTAACGCCAAAGGATCTCCAAGCCAGCTCCAATTTCTGTAATTGCTGCGTGTTTGATTGGAAATCTCCCTCCTCTGGTGAAAATAAACCGCGATAAGGACTTTCACCCATACGACGTAAAAACAGGCACGGGGAAGGCACTATGCGTACACTTTACTGCAAAAACACACTTGAGGAAGTTTCAAAGAGAGATTTAATTTGTTGCTGCTAGCTAATGACTCTTTGAGATATGATATGATAGTCCTAATCAAAAGGGGGAACGAGTGCGTGACATAAGGACCAGGCTTTCGAGGTTTTCAAAGGAGCACTTAAGTGCCATTGTCGCACGCATATAACCGCACCACAGCCACTACCAGCTGACTGTTTGCAATTTGCAAGTTGAAGAGCTCTTCACAAGGAGGCTGCGTTATAATAATCCACGCGTTTCCTGCCTCCCCAATGCTTCCCTGTTCAAACCCAAACCCATTCATAAATAGTCTTCTAAGAGAAGCGCATTGTTTCACAGTGTGTATGTAGTCCTCTCGGAATATTGTGTACTTAATTCATTTCTCTTCGTTCTACACCTATTGGTGCTTATATTCTGCACGCACTCAAGATTGCTCAAATTGTCGCTAATTTTCCTACCGCCAACTACAATCAGCGCTTGGCTATGGACCGACCCGGCTGAGAATCGCTTAGGTAAATAGGGGTAGCAAAGGCAATAAGAAGAGTAAATTAAATGCGACTGGGTCTTGAACTCATTATTTGCTGTAATTAAATATTTTATATTTGCATATTCAACATGAGTACCAGTCGAGCTTGTTTTTACAGTGACAGTGAAAAAAATGTCTACACTGTCTTATCGTGAAAGTTTTTTGATTTAAAATTGGGGAGAGCATGAATATTTCATACTTCAAAGTTGACTCAATGATGAACTATGAGCCGAGTTCACACTGTACAATAAGTTGGACAGACTTTGGCTTGAACGACCAATGTTGGATAATGCGAACGCTGAGACAACCGCTTGGCCAACTTGTTGGGTGGTTTTCAAATATTTTTGAAAATCTGGAAGTTGGACGGAGTGGAAGTCAATTGGAAATTGTCAATGTCAATGGTCAAAATCAACCAAAAGTAATCAGATGAAGTGTGCATTTCCCAGCAAGAAGTATTTTTAGTCGAATATGCGTTGAACTTTGGTGCCTGTGTCTCAATGCTCAGCATGTCTGCTTGCTTTCTGTTAGTTTGAGGTTCAAATTCCAGTAGCACAAGAAGTTTTTGCACAGGTATCGCCTTCCGCCAGGAATTGGAATATCCTCCGATAGAAAAGTGCTTGAAAAAAGCTTCATCACTTAGCCGTTAGGAATTAAGGCCTTGTAGATCCCTCCACTCCTCATCTGCCCACGGTTGAAAGAAATACGCTACTCAAATGCTCCCCCAGTTCCGTGGCGCCACTATATTTAATTGTTTTATTTTTCTGCCTTCCATTGAATTGTCAGCACATAAAGTCATACAATTTTAATAATTTCTTACGCTTCCTTTCACTTACTTCGAAGTGAACCTGGGCCTCAACCAACATCTTTCCATAACCACTTTGATTTCGGACAAGCTCCCTCCAGTTTTGCAGTCAAAGTCGGTTGAGGTCTTCTTCCACTTGATTGCGCCACCTAGGACAAGGTCTTCCCTTTCCGCGATTTCCCTACAATGTGCTTTCGAAATCCCGTCGAGTCGGAGCGTTGATGTCCACCCGCTCTGCAATGTCCCAACCATCGTAGCCTCGCGATTCGTACTCTTTTAGCTAAGCCAATGTCGCAGTACAGCTCACACAATCGGTTTTTGTATCTACTTCTCTACACGTACGAGACCAAAGATCATTCGGAATACTTTTCTTTCGAAACGAGCAGGCGTTTCCTCATCCGCTATCGATAAGGTCCATTCTTCCGAGCTGTAAAACAGGACTGGGATGAGATCCTATAAAGGGTTACCTTGGTTTTTCTAGAGAGGGTTTTGTTTCTCAATTGCCTTCTTAACCCAAAGAAGCAACGGTTGGCAAGGGTTATTCTCCGTTTGATCTCCGCACTGATGTTGTTGTCCGTGTCAAAAGCGGATCCTAGGTAGACGAAGTCCTTTACCACCTCGAAAATATGTCTGTTTATTGTGACGTTTTGTCCAATTCGTCGATGTTCACTGTCCTTATTCGATGACAACATATACTTCGTCTTACCCTCATTAACCATCAAGCCCATTTTTGCCGCTTCTGTTTCAATACTCGCAAAAGCACCTATGACATCAAACTTATTTCTTCCCATTAGGTCAGTATCGTCTGCGTAGCCGAGTAATTGTACAGACTTTTGAAAAATTGTTTCTCTGGTGTTGACGTTTGAGTTTTGTGCAACCTTTTCTAGTATAATGTTGAAGAAATCGCATCACAGTTTATCGCCTTGCCAAAAGCCATTTTCGACATCAAAGGTCTCCGTAAGTTCTTTAACAAACCTTGACGGAATCCTCTAAAGTCATCCTGCATAGTCGTACGAGTTTTGCATTTGGATACCGAAACCAGACGTGGCTCTGTGCAGCTCGTCTCTCTAAATGCTGTCATACGCGGCCTTGAAATCGATAAAAAGGTGGTGTGTATCGATAATTTGATCTCGGGCTTTTTTCCAAGATCTGCCGTAATGTGAAAATTTGGTCGATTGTGGACTTCTCTGGTCTAAGACCACATTGATAAGGACCTATCAAATTGTTGACGTTGGGTTTCTGACGGTCACATATTACAGCAGATAAAATCTTATAACCGACGCACGTTAAGGAAGCTTATTCGACTATAATCGGCGCACTTATGAGGGTGTCCCCTTTGTAGGATCGGGCATACGATAATGAGGTTCCATTCATCGGGCATACTTTCTTCCGGCCACATCATGCAGACTAGCTGGTGCATGCTCATTGCCAACTGACCTCCTGCTGCGTTGAAAAGTGCGGCGTCAAGGCCATCTCTGTACCTGTACTCTTATTTGATTTAAGTTTGCATATGACAAGCTTAACTTCTTCTAGGTCGGGAGGATGGTATCTTCGTCACCTTTTAAGTTGAATCGGGCATTCTGCCTGAGAGCGGATTTAGTGTTTTCATCGCCGTTTAGCAGTCTGCAGAAGTGGTCTTTATAGATCCTCAGTAGCGACTGCGACTGTATTACTATGTTTCCCTGCTGGTCTTTACAAGCTTGAGCTCGGGTTTTGTCACCCGTGCAAGATCTTTTTACCTTTTGGTAAATTTCCGAAACTCATTTCAGACATCTCTCAATTTTCAATAGTGTGTCAACTTAAAAAATGTTTTCAAAAAACTGCATAAAAACTCATTTCGCTGATAAGCTTCATCGAATTTTTATTTTTATTTTATTCGCGGAATCTTCCTTCTCTCTTTTCAGAAAATTGTGTAGTTTCTTAGCGAGGCTATAATAAAGAAGAACACATTTCCGTGATTATTTCAACTTCACTTCCTGGGTCTATGTTGTTGGTAAGAAAAAATTTAGGAGGTCTACAAACCGATAGCTTTATGCCACAGAATCACTGTCTCCTACTATCCTGTGTTTTTACTTGAGTCTCCCCACCAAGGGTAAGGCGTCACTGCTCACAATGCAACAAATTTCTTGATTTCCACCATCATCATTAAGGGTTTGCAAAAATAACCAAGGACCCAATAGTGTGTGCTGTCAAACTCAGTTTATTTAGAAAAATTCATGCCTATATCCTCACGTTAAATGATCAGCGTTTTTTCATTCAAAAGTTTGAGCAAATAAGTAAAAGAATTCATCAAACATTGATAGGTCTGTCTTTGGAAGAACAGATATTCTCTCTGTCTTTAACACGCATATGTTGTGAGGAAACAACTGATTTCAGTTGATCAGCAAGCAAATTTGAATATGGAAATCCGTTTTACCGGACACTGTCCTTTCTTAATTGAAGTAAAATTCAAGTATACAATCGAAGAGTTCCGTCACTGTATTGTAGAAATGATTTTCATTATTTTAAAATAACAAAAAACATTTCCTTTTTTTTAAATTAAATCGAAAGAAGAATCATATCAAATTACAGTCAAATGTGAACGTCGAATAAGAAGTAGCTGTTTAGAATTTAGTCACATTTAAC
Organism: Melanostoma scalare; assembly: GCA_949752695.1. Lineage (NCBI taxonomy): Eukaryota > Metazoa > Arthropoda > Insecta > Diptera > Syrphidae > Melanostoma > Melanostoma scalare. Next base: position 4,756,142 of record OX456985.1, read on the forward strand.
ACGGTGCAGCAGCAGCACAAACCAACAAAAATCAAACCTAAAACTGTTAAGAGATTAAGATTTACATCCCATTTTACTAAAATTAAAAAAATATCAGACTTCATGCCTCCTTTCACTACTGTAAACGTAGAAAGAGGTACATTTTCACATGACAGCTTCAATATCTTTGTAGTTTAGATAAAGGGGAGAATTGCTCAGGAATTTATGGAAAAATATTCGCGAATATTTTCGTAATACAAACGCAGAGAGTGAACTCAAAGAAACCCAATCCTTACAAGGTAGATAGATACCTTTACACCTCCTTTGTTTTTTCTTTTATTTTATTCCTGAATTGTGAAGGCCTTAGCTGAAGGTTATATAAGTTACTCCGTTCGTCTCTTAAGGGACAAGTTCTAAGGAATAAAGATATTTGAATTTGAATTGTATTTGTTGGCACAGAAGCTCTGCCGGCTTTATAGATATGTATGGCACCGGCATGGCATGGTATGGCATGGCTACTCCTTCCCACTCTGGCGGGAAGACAAAAGAACTCGCATTAAATTGCATGTTTATTCCGAGTCTCTCATTTTTCGGGGGCTTCACCGGGTAGCTTATCGCTTGTTCTTTCACTTTTTTTTTTCTGTATTTTTTTGTTCTATCGCACTGATACGATGGTTCTTTTCACGCGCGCGTAAATGAAAGTACGATCCTGGGAGCAATAAAAATAAATTCATTTTGGGTTGTAAAAGGGGTGAAGGCATGGGGGGGGGGCTGTTGGAGGGATGCCCCCCTGCCAATGAAGAAATGGAATATATTTTTACTCTTGACTCTTTCATAGGCGGGCTCCATGAATCCTTTATGTTTCTCTCTCAAGTGTAATTGCGTTTTATAGTGCGCAATCGAAGTTATTTATGAGATTCATTCTTCTGTATCGCATGGTATAGGTAGGAGTATATGTTATCATACTATCGGGGGCTCATTGTCCTTAAGGTGTAAATCGTCTTTGAAATGTTTGGAGAAAGGCGTTTGCAGTTTGAATTCTGACTTTTGATTGAGATGAAAGTCAAGTGTATTCACATGAGTGTGTGTGGAATAAATTCACTGCCAGTCGGCCCCTTGGGCCATTCTGAAATCAAAATTGAATTTTTTGTTTTGTTCTTTTGTTTTGGGCTTTTCAACTGTATCTAACTGTGTGTTGGTTGATTTGGTTGATCCTTATCAGTTGTTGGAAATGCTCTGATTTAAAAAAGCAATTTGGGACATGATTCTGATGTGTCATCGGAGAATCGTTTTATTTAGATTGCTTTGTTTCTTTGTTGAAGTTATGAGATTTTTGATAGCTGCAGGATATACACATCCGACCAAAGTATGTGAGGATTGTAACCCGAAAGTGATAACCAAAGAAAAGGACATTTAGAAACAATTTCTAAGAAATCTTCAAAAGGTTCTCGATATTGGAAGACGTAAGAAAAGATGATGTTGTTAACAAATCTCAAAGCCTTGCCAACTTTGAGTGTAGTGCCTGTAAAAAGTTCTCCTGGTTTAAATATGTGATTTAAGTGAAAATTTGTGATTTTTTTCTATTGAGAGTAGGCAGTAAAACCAAGCAAAGCGTTGGATATCGGAGTGCAGAATATAAAAGCATAGCCCCAATCCACTCAGCCTTTTCTTCAATATGAAGTGCTGTATCTCCTTTCACTTTTTTTAAGGGAAACCAAATCACTCTTTTGGAAGACTGATTTGTACTTTTATGCCGATAACTGTATCCTACCAATTTTTTCTTCCAAACGGAGCTCAGTAGAAAGTAGGTATTATACTCTTTTCTTATGCCAAATATTTGAATTGCATGTACTGTGTTTGTTGTCAAGACACCAGAGTTATGGATTATGGGCTGCTTCGTCCTTCACATTCCCATCTCCAAGGAATCAAAACACCTTGTGTACAAGAACGTACATATTTTGTGCTGACAAGGCGTCTGGGCTGTTTGCATTTGTTATGAAAACAAATGCCAAACAAGCGTATACCAAAAATTACACCAGACATCACCAACTAAATGAACAACAACAGGTGAATGACCAACAGGTTAATGAACGACACCACCAACAGGCAAATGAATACGACACCTTCTGCAACGATCAGCATTACTATGCTCGCACGAGTCGTTGCACCTCATTTAGGTATATGTTATTGTTATTCTCTATTACGAGTTGTTTATTGTCTAGTAAGCAGTTCATATGTATAAATACTTTGGATTAATAATAAATAAGGCACTTGCAGTTAGAACGGCAAATCATACTAGTGTTTTTTCTTATTAAGTTCTCCCCACCAGCGGTAAAGAACGGTTTGATTTAAGTAATTGAGTGCATGCTATTGATATCCCCCCACCAGTGGTAAGGCGTTAATAGTAAGTCCTCAACACCTTCACATCATAATTGCCATATAACTTTCATGGAACCAACAGCGAACTCGACTCCAATGGAGAACGCGACTCCAATGCAATGGAGTAACCAAATCCCTATGGACTTGTAGCAGTATAAGTATGTTTGAAAAACTGAAGCCTCATGCCTTAAATGTTGTAGGTACGATCTATATACGCTAATAGTTCGACCAACGTTATGTATGTGGCTGTGGTAATTGGTTGCCAAAAACAAAAGAAGTAAGGGCAATCAAAATAAACAAAAACTTGAAGGATAAGCAACAACATACATTGCAGGCTTAATGCTCAACACACCAGCCTTTTCGGTAAGCCTCATTCTAGGACTTCCCTCAATTCAACTTTTTATAAAAATAGAATCAAGACCTTCCAGCCACGGTCTCTTGATAACTTTGAAACTTTAAAACCTTTAGGATCTATGTGTTTGGATATTACTATTCCCGTGATGACCTTCTCCTTATTTGTCCCCTCCAGGCAGTGCCAGATTTACTTTTTTAGGGCCCATAGGCGGAATTTTTGTGGGGGCCTACCACTACCACTTGAGTACAGCTTCCACCACTAAGGCCACGTCTGGTTGACTTTTTGTATTTTGAAAGCGTTTTATAATCTTTAAAACTTTTTGTTTCGTTTTAATTTTCGCATTCCACTTTTCCAATATTCTTTTCGTTTAATATGTCAGATCAACAGATTTGTTTAAATCGTGCTTTTACATCCTTTAAATCATAGCTTTGGAATGAGCTTGAAAAAAAAGTATAAATAAAAATCTTAATATAGCAGTAATAAAAAAATCATTACAAAAAATATCAAAAAATGTAACTACCAGTTTGGAAAACTACGGCAGCAGTTTTTTCAATTATTCACAGAATCTAACTAATGTCTAGCATTACCCTTAGCTTTCGCTTTTGCGGCCGTTTTTTTCGTGGTGAAAGTAAAAAAAACCTGACCATTTTTCAACATAGAGCAGTTCACACTAGATACATAGTTGGAAAGACTTTGATCTGAACGAACGCTTTTCCAACTTGTGTGATTTTGAACTTCGACAGACAATTCAGATAAAGTAAACTAGAAACTATTCAAATCGTGAAAAATTTCATATAAACCAGGAAAATAAGGTATTTGATAACGAAAATATAAAAAAAATATTATTTAATTAAAATAAATAGTTTCGTATGCCAGAAAGGACTTGTTGCGCATTTGGCAGTAAGCTAAATCATATTTCTGGCGACGATTACGTAAAGTATTTGTGAAAATTTATTGAAAAGTAAAGTTGGACGACTAACTAAGTAACAAAAGACCATCCAAGATCCAACTATAAACATTTACACGCTGGGCTACGTGGTTTACTGCACTCTAGTTTGCAGTTTAAGTTTTTATTAATTATTAATAAATATTCGCGAGCTGGGCTACGTGGGTTACGGCACTCTGGTTTGCAAAATTTATTTATTAACAATCTCACGAGCTGAAGAACGTAGATTACTGTACTTTAGTTTGCAGATTAATTTTTTAAAATAATCTCGGGGTGGCCTTCTTGGGTTACTACACTCTGGTTTGTAAAATGTAATTATAAACAATCTCACGAGCTGGGCTACGTGGGTTACGGCACTCTGGTTAGCAAAATAAAATCATAAACAATCTCACGAGCTGGACTACGTGGGTTACTGTACTTTGGTTTGCAGTATTCTATATTTTTAAATAATTTTTCTAAAAAAATTTCAATTTGTGGGGGCCCCCTATTTTGTGGGGGCCCCTAGGCGCCGCCTAGTCCGCCTATATGGTAAATCCGGCTCTGCCTCCAGGAAAGACTTTGAGAACACAAAACCCCATCGATTAAGGTAAGATATGGAAACCGGCATTGGGTTTCGGCATTTTCAGCTACTTACTTAGAACGAACTTTTCAGTATAGGTTTTGTTAGTTATTCGCGTATATTCCAGCCTAAGTAATCTGCCATCAGTCTGTGCGCGAAATTATTTAGTTAATCGAAAATAAAAAACAAAGTAGATAGGCAACAAAAATAAAAATAAATAAATAGGGTGGCGCAACAGAGCGCGAGGAGTCCCTGGGCCTAACACATTTCTCACAACCATGTCTTGTGAGGGAATGGAGGGGACCTACAATTTTCTGCCGGTTCCGAACGCTTTGCATGGCAATGAATTTACTAACGGAGGACTTGCCAATTCCTCGCGAAAGGCGATACCCGTGGAAAAATATTTTTGCCTCTGCTGGGATTCGAACCTTGAACCTCTGGGTTAGCAGGTGCACATGCTAACCATCACGCCACGGGGCAATAAGTTGTCCTAAAAGCACTGCACCCGTCATAAGAACAAAACTAGCGGCAATTGTGTTACTATGAACTTGCAGGGAAAACCCCTGATATTCTCCACTAACTTCCATCACAAAAGAGGTAAAATGGTAGCGAAATTGCAGAAAGCCACTGCAATGTGGAATGCATTACCTGGCTCTGTATTTTCCCTGCATTACGATTCACAAAGATTCAAAAGCAACGTGCATCGGTGTCTACTTTCAAATCCTCTCCTATTTTCCTAAATGCTCGCACTGTGTTCTATAACATTATAGGGGTATTCATAACTCCTTGATGTGCGCGTTAATTATAAAAAAAAAAAAATACGTAGATTCTAAAATTCGTCGGCTTTAAACCATTCTTACGGCCTACAGTGAATGACGTTCATATCTCGAAATCCTTGCAATCTGGAAACGATGTAGGAGTCATTAGCTCGGATTTCAGCAAGGATTTTGACAATATCTCTCACACTATAATCCTCGTTTAGCTTTCTTTCATCGGCTTTAGTCCTGTCCTACTAAAGTGGATCTCTTCATATCTTGAAAACCGCCAATATAGAGTGCGTTTTCATTCATTTTTCAAAGTTGTCTCCCCCAATCGAGACTCATTCCTCTAAAAGATCTGAATGCATTTGTCACTTGATGTAATAAAAATTGTCTTGAATTAAATATTTCCAAATTCGACGGGGACCACCGTGGACTAATCGTTAGCACGTCTGCCTGTTACGTGGGAGGTTCGTGGTTCGAAATGCAACAGAAACCAAAAAATGTTTTTCCACGGGTATCAATTTTCGAATTATTAGCAAGTCCCCCCATAATAAGTCTATTGCCATGAAAAGCTCTTTCTCGATGAGCCTTTCAGAATTGGCAAAAAATTTAAGGTCCCCTCCATTCCCTCACAAGGCATAGTTGTGAGAATTAGGCCCAAGGGCTCATCGCTCTTGTTTCACCACACTGTTTCTGTAAATGTAATAACTTTGTCTCGCAAAAGTAAAAAAAAAACCTCCCCCAAAACGTTTCATCTTCAGAACCTTCCCATTATATCTCCAAGCTCGTCCACTCCTTGAGTATGCTTAGCAAGTGTGGGTACCATATCAAGCGGTTCACAGCTCAAGGATCGAATTTTTTCAACGTTGGTTTCTGTTCTTTTCCTCAACGACCTTAGAAACTTTCTCATCCTGCCTTCCCACCGCGAACGTCTGTCAATTATTAGTCTCCAACCCCTTGAATTCCGATAGAATCTGTTTGAAATCACTTTGATTCATCAATTGCCGGCGACACTGACTGCTCCCTTGTTCTTTAAGTTTAGTATTGTGCAAGTAGTTTTATGCTTGCAGAAATGGGCGTAAGCTCCACCAAAACTAAATCTTAACAAAATGTCCATCAGTTGTCTGCCTTAGAAAATGGGTGTGCCAGCATTTCTCGCTGCCCTTACACTTTATTTACATAGCTACGAATTCACCCCACTAGACGCAGAGTACAATGAAATTTGTCGAAATCACGTCCAGCTGTGCATTTCCGGTCCACTTTTTGGTGAGCCCTTTTCTGTGACGAATAAAGCGGATGTTCAATTTTCTGCTTGGTCGTAAACGGCTGCGATCAGAAAGCAAATTTTATGGCACCATTACTCTGAGATGTGATGCCCACAAACAAGTGGGATTCGAACACCGATCTACCATTCGATGCTTGAATTAGTACCTAAAACATGCCGTGTACCACATGCAACAGTCACAAAACGTGGGGTATACTAAAATACAAACTGAAAACACAAACTAAAAATTGAAAGCGTAGGCAGATAGGAAACAAATTGGAGCTACAATCAAAATGTTCAGATCAAAATCAATCGTAGAAGGAACCCATCCGTCAGAGCATCTGATCATCCTTACAGTTCTCATCAGGCAACGAAGTGTAACTATCGAAATCATGAAACTTTATTTTTTCTCAACACCAATGACTCGGTGAAAGAACTCTTTACCAGTCTCGATGGCAATCTGATCGCACCTGCTCTTGGCGAAACAATTTGTCAGACATTCACTCATAGACTTCTCTCAACCCATTTGGCAATCCATTTAGCGCAATGAATTATTACTAAGCTCAGTTATTCCCCTTGAAGTCCAACTGTCATTTCAGCGAATTTCTTTCATTAATATCCACCGCCAGAGGGCCTACTCCAACTCCCAGACAAACCACTCGCCGCTAATTGAATGGGCGAAAATAACCGAAAAGTCCATTATCTCTAAATGTCAACTGTAATAAACAATCTCAGACAATCCCTGCCCTCCTTCGAGACCCCATCCATGGCAAACAAATTACTTTAGTGGCCTTTGAGAAGGATTTGTTCAATTTAAACTGCGCGAGCGCGCACACACTCCTCCAAACAACGACAGTCAGCCAGCGGAGTGGTAAGGATTGACAAGACTGCATCTACAACCATTGCAGCTATGCAGCTTCAAGAACCCCCATGGACATGTGTGTCCGATTCAAACTCCATTGCACAGATCAAAAATCTGTCAGATTGGATCATTGGCTTAGAATAAATATTTTTTTTTTTTGTTTTGCATCTTATAACCTACACAAAAACTGTCCACGTATGAATGCGGCCCGAGCTGGGTTGGGTTTTGTTGTATGATTTATGGTGCTGCATTTGCAGAAACCACCTCACCTCCTCCTACCACCCAAAGTGTGTCTATTTAACGACTGACTGCGATGGCAAACAAATCTGAAAATCTGAATACCATTCAGCCATCAGACCTAGTTGCCCGTTCAAAGAGTCAGTCATAAAATAATGTTCGCGGAACAATAATCTCGGTAATTTCCAACTGAGCTCGCGCAGTATCTTTTGCGAGGAAACCAAAATGAAATGTTCGCAAACCGCTGTCTGCCATAAATGTCATCCTTTTGGATTGGGTTAACGTAAATAGTGAAATATGTGTCTTGGAGTTGTGTGCAGCAAAATGGAGGGAAATAAGATTTAAGCTCGAGGCACGAATGGTAATTATTACGACCCCGCTGTGGGAAAATAATTTATATGCCGCCGATGCTGTTTAGTTGTTTTACTCTTGGTTCAGCTGGTTGCTGTTGCTCTTGCTGGTCGACGACGACGACGACTACGACTGACGACAAATTCTTAGCGCGGCCTTAAGACAAGCCAAATTTGAATATCGCCAAGTCATTTGTGGATATTGGCAGCATAACAAGAACATACAGGCAGGTCGGGCGAGGTGCTTGCAAAACTTATCGACATATTGATCTGGCAGCTGGTGATAACATTAGAATGAACATTGTTTGTTGCCAAAACAATAGGAGAAATCACGTGATGTTTCTCACGTTCTAATTTGTTTGATTTTGAAACGACCTCAGCATTTGAACCAATGGTCTAAGTCTAAGCTTTGAAGTTGAGAGGAAACTAGAGGCTTTCTTGAGCTAGGTACTTTAAGATTAGGAAACTGGAAGTTGTTGCCTTAACCACCTGTACCTCCTTGAGCTTATGAAGATAACTTCGATATGCAAGATCTACTGTAGACAACATTCTTTTCGAATATTTTCCGCAAATGGACTTTTGAGTAACCTTGAGATTTTGCATTTGGATCGAGTTGGTAATGTTTCAGCTCTTTTCCACTTTTTTCGCAACAGCTCAAGTTTTAGCAGGATGATAGTGAATCCTAGTGAAGAATTACAATTCTTCCAAATAAATAGTTCGCTTGAAATTTTTTAGTTTCGTCTGAAGACTCTTTATTATCAAGACCGCTAAGCCTGCCCTGCACTTAAAGATTTCTTTTTTGAAAATATAAATTGCTTTTTGATAAATGAAATGAGTTTTCGGGCAGCTCCACCTGCTGATTTCCTTTTCCCTTGACTGATCACTATCTGTTTTCTGCGAAGGAGTAGCTTTGGATTGCACTGCGAAACTTGCTTAAAAAACACGTAGTTCAAGAAGTTAGTGATTGTTGAATCTCATACAGAATTTTTTTGATCTAAGTGCATTGGCTTTTGAGCTGAAGGTAAAGGTTACTCAACTAAGTAAGGGTCAGCAGAGTGCGCGCAAAATATGAACCAAGACCTTATCCTCTTATGGTCCTTCTCAAAACCTACATTTGAATTTTTAGAATCGAGGGCGAATCAAATTGAAACCCTTTGGTGTGCAGCAATCATTCTTTTGCACTGTTTACTTCTCGAAACGCAGAAAATGTTCTACACACTGGTAGAGATTTTTTGATGCTCTACGTGTTTTTAATTCGATTTTTTGAATGCGTTCGCTGTGATTTATTTCCCTACAAAAGTAGGTGCGGTGAAATAAGGTCGAAGGCAAAAAAAAAATTCGACCTTATTTCCCAACTTTTGGGAAATAAGGCTGATTCGGACTTATTGCCTTCGACCTTATTTCACGGCACCTCAAAAGTAATCCTTAAGAATTTGTTTTGTGATATGGAAATGACCTACAGAAAAAAATTAATAAATAGGGTGGTTCAACAGCGCGGGGAGCCAAAGCGCATTTCTCCCAACCATGCCTCGTGAAAGAATGGAGGGGGTCTACAATCTTCTGCCGATTCCGAATGTCTAATCGAGAAAGCACTTTTCATGGCAATGAATTTAGCATCGGAGAACATGTCGATTATTTGCTAAAGGCGATAACTGTGGAAAAATATTTATTGGTTTCTGTTGGGATTCGAACCACGAACCTCCCGAGTAACAGGTTGACATGCTAACCATTGTGTTACGGCTACCACGGGAGATTATCTACAGTTGCGAGATTTATTCAATTTTGAAAGGCCTTTAGACAAGGTTTATCATATCAAGCTTCTTTCCAGCAACTAGACTTGATGAACTATGCGGTCAGGACTTGTTTGCGACCGGTGAGTTTCAAACTTTCTTCTTTGCGTCAGCTTACTTCTCACCTCGCATTAGACAGGCTGCGAAGCTAGTGAAGTTCTATGAAAGCTGAAAGCAGGGTCTTATCATGTTCTTCGATGCTAACTCTTAAAATCTAGTTAAGGCCAACATCAAAAGCAACAAGCAAGGTAACCATCTGCTCAGTTTCATATTGTCCTCCAATTAAGACTCTAACAATGTTGATGAGTTTTGTAGTTGAGTGTTTTTTAACCTTATAACTGAAAAGATTAGTAAAATTTTTAACTGTTGTAAACCAATTTTTGTTACGTGATGATACTGTAATGCAAACCCAACATTTAATACCAATTTCCTAATCGAAAACGTTCAACCGAAAACACAAGCGGCAACACTAGTGTAAGTGTGGGAATATACCAGGAGGGGAAATGTTTGACAGCAAAAATACTGGAGTGTGGAGAGCATGTGGAAATTAAAAATAAAATAAATAAATAAGTTGGCGCTATAGAGCGAGGAGCCCCTGGGCCTAGCGCGTTTCTCACAACCATGCCTTGTGAGGGAATGGATGAGACCTACAATTTTATGCCGGATCCGAACGGCTAATTGAGAAAGCGCTTTTCATGAAATGAATGTACTAACGGAGGACTTGCCCATTCCTCGCGAAAGGCGATACCCGGGAAAAAACATTTTTACCTCTGCTGGGATACGAACCTCGAAACTCTGGGTTAGCAGGTGGACATGCTAACCATCGCACCACGGGTACCACATCATGTGGAAATTACTGGTGATTATTGGTAGTGTTGAAATCGAATAATGTAGAGATCGAATAAAAGTGGTAAAATTAAAATGAAAGGTAAAGTTTTATTATTGCGAACTAATCGCACGTTACAATACCTTCAATTCCCTGTAACAAATGTGGTCGGTAACCCTCAGCAACAAGGAATTCAAAAAAAACCCACTGGACACATTTCCACGATGAGCTCGGCAATTTCGTCAAATCTCCAAATTTCAACAAAGCGGAAAGTGGATGATGCAGCTTTAAATGTAAATTGTGCCATTACAAGAAGCTTTTAGTTGGTATGTCCAGGTAGAACGATAGATAGAAAGAAAATATGCCTAGTAGATCTATGGTTCCGTGGCGAAACCTTTAACTACAGAAACTTCGGAGGGAAGCCAGAACAGGTCCCCCAAGAATAAATTGAAAACCTGTATCGTTCAAAGCAGAAGGATTTTAAAGGGATAGAAGATTAAAGAATGCCTCTAATAAAAACTTTGCAAGGTTATCGAAACCCTCAGTGAAACCAGCCGATTCGCCAAAGCTCTTAAAAAAAGCAAAGTTCACAAACTAGAAACACTCAGGAAATCAAACGGTTCCTATAGTGAGTCCAAAGTAGAGACACTCAGTCTTATGCTGGTATGTTCTTTCAAAGGATCCCAGGTATCAATCGGATCGCCACAATCTATTTCCCTTAAAGATCAGGTGAATCCGATAAATATACTTGAGATAGGTAGCTGGTAAACGTCACACCAGTTGCTATTGACGATGACATCAAATATGCTGTGGCATCTTTCGACAGCTTTAAGTCACCTGATATCTTTCTCAGGTCCTGGATCGGTGGTTGGCCTGCCGTAGATTTCCTCCCCAACGCAACGTTTATAAGAAAAACGCAATATTTTTGCTATCTCGTAGCAGAAAGGACCGTAGAAAACTTGTTGGAGCTTTGTCACGGGTCATTTCTCTTTTGCGAAGCAATTAAAGATGTACGGTCTAAGTGATAACCACAACTGTGAATTCTGTGAATAGGATGACGACACCGCAGCGCACTTCCTGTGTGAATATCCTGGGGCCGAATAACAGCACACGTTATCGAGTGCTACGTGACTGAATTACTTGAGTATGGCACTATCACTCGCGCTATCGAGTAGTCTTGTAACATAACTTGATATTCTCTTATCAGTAATTGAACAAAATTTGATTAGTTAGATAAACAACCGATTGAGGCTGTGTAATTTGGACCAAATTTTAAGAGAAAAATGTCACTCACTCACTCGGCCCATGCACTTTCTCGTATCAAATTTCAGAAACTCCGTGCAAAATTGATGAGAGCTGGTAACCCAGGCTTCGTATCATGGCAGCGTTTTTTGACTTTTCAGCGAAGATCTGGAAGGATATAACAAAAAGGATGTTGCTATTCGGTAGTAAAGTGGACGTATGGTGCCCATGTCGTAATGGCTAAAATATCTGCGCGTTTCAACAGAAACTTAAAATGTTTTTCCATTTTTTTTGTTCTGAGTGACTGCCTCGGTTGGCTTTGCCGTAGCTCATTAAGTAGCACCAAATTCCCAAGACCTTGTTGATTATTTCAGACTGTAGCTCATGGATTGCTTGGTCGTGCTCGAAGCGTCACCGAATTGTTGGCATATCGTCGCGTCGGTCGTCGCGACGGTCCTCCAAAAAAATTCCAAAAGGGCTGATCCGAGGCGGCCAGTTACAGTGGGTGTTAATTTCGGTTAAGACTTCTTTTCAAAATTAAGACGAAAATCATGTACCTAGACGAAGTAGGTATACGAAAAGCTAAATCGGACAAAAAAATCAAATCATTCAAAAATTTTTAATATTTATTATTTAAAACTTAATTGCTTTCTAAACCAATACATAGAAATAAGAATTGGTGTAGGGTTCTACATCTACAGACTTATAAAACTAAAGGTATAGTTAGTTACAGTTACTATGCTTTGTTTAAATAAATTGTGATATCCAAATTAGTAGACGTAACGGGTACGAAGGATTTCTATGAATCCCTGCTAACAAAAATAAACCTAAAAACAATTTTATCTCCAAAATAAGGACCATGCTAGTCTATAGGCACAAGTAAACACTCGTGCTTAGCCTACGAGGGTTAAGAAGCAAAGAGTGTTTTCAAATTGCGTATTTAATGTTTATTTTATTAAAAGCAGTCTTCAACCGATCAAAAAATTAGTACTAATAAGTGCTTGAGGTGGGCCCTATTGGAACACGGCCACAACACAATTTTCACCAAAAAAAGTTATCTTGGCTCCAACGCAAATATAATAAGAAACAGGCTACTCAGCTAATGTAAATGTCACATTGTGCAATCCATCCACCTGTTCACCTTCACTAGGCGCAGCCTTACCCTCTCCTCAATTCCACATCAACCAGACCCAGCCACTCCAGCACACCAAACTTGCCAATCTGGCTGATAAAAGAAGAAAACAAATTTAATCACGTCCATTATTACTGCCATTACCACTACGACCCCTCATCTACCATGACTCCCCGTCTAAATCCGATCACCCATTGTGAGTCGTTTCGTTGTGCATAGCCAAATCCAGCTTCGTCATCCCACAATCAATTAAAATCAACATCAGCTGCCCACACTTTAACGCGACTCCGTCGTGTGCTGAATGCCAAGCCAAAGGAGTGCGAACGCTTGTGTTGTTATTTTTGCATGGCTGCATGTAGACCGCAATTCCTTAGTCGTTGCGATGTGGGCCACGTAACTTATTCCAGGCTTATTATTGTTGTCATAATGTAGGCAAAGTGAGATCTTAATTTTTGAATACGAGGTCACTTTGAATTGTTCTCTCGCACTGTGTCGAAATTGCCCTGTTTTTACGAAGAAGTTCACATAATAGCATAGGACCAGCAGCGGATGCGCCCATATGTACAGAAGCACCCAAAGTAGCCGAAACAGCATGTCCGTGTGCAATTACTTTGCATGTTGATTGCAGTTAAAGCCCTGCGGTAAAAGACTATACGGCATCGATGTATGGCTGACATGGCATAAAAAAATCAATTTGCAAATCGCTCTTGGAAATTGAGGTAAAAGAGAAAAAGGGAGAAAGACGAATATCCACGACAATCATGTTCGAGTGTCAACGCAACGTCAAAATGGTTTAGCATGCCCCTTCTCGACCTGCATAACATGATGCACCTTTTTTAGTTCTTTGGAGAAGAGAAATATCGTTGGGTGTTTGCGTTGTATCACTGAGAAAAATTAAGGGCGACAGTTTCATTTAATATTCTTTTTTTTTCATAATAAGTTGCTTTTGCTTCGCACTTTGAAAAATTTGCTTCTTAGTGCTGTCGCCGTAAACTACAATTTGAAAAGTGTCGGAAGAACCATGTCGAAAAGAGGCTCAGTTTCCCTGGTTCTCTCACTTGCCTTGCAAGTTCATCAGCTATATCCCTCTTCCAATTGTGCCGTAATGGCCTGAAACCCAAATAACAGAGAGGTCTTACATTCTAGGATGACTTCCAAAGTAGTTACAGGGTTGAGCTGATTCTTAGGTACAGCGTCGGCAGTCAGTGCAGAGGCAAATACTTCTTCTTATCCAGCCATCTTTCGTAGCGTTTATGTTATAGAGATATAGAACTGTATTTGGCTTGGAAAACGGGCTCGTAATGTGCCTAATGAGGGTATCATCTGTCATCGCTCTCCACAAGGGCATCAGCGCCAGATGCTTTATTGAAAACATCTGTGAGCATCCGATAACAATCCCTTCCTGATTCAGACTGGAGCGAACCAAGTGCTGAACCGAAGGAAAGCTAACATTGTATTTTTGACGCAGTTGGAGGTTGGAACCATCATATCGGATGGCATAGGTTAGGTTAGGTGGAGGTGGCTGTCAGCCAATGAATAATGCCTACGTACATTACCTGACGCACTAAGGCCGCAAGGGCCCATTGTGATACCACAGAGAACAGCAAGCTAATCACCTACGAATCTCAAAAACCCGATGTAAGATTAACGAGTTGATCACCCATTTGTCTTCCATTACGGGACTATCCGGTTAATCACCCGCTAGTCGAACCACGCGGAACTTTTAATGTATTTTGAATGACTTTTAAGGTCTATGTAAGGATTGTCGAAGAAGAATTCACCGAGATGAGTTTTCATCCTGTGAAGTAGTGCAGGGTATAAGCAAAGAAGTTGTTGAACGGTTTCTTCCTCTTATTCGTCCATGCAGCTTCTGCAGAAATCATTAGAAAACACACCAAGTCTTTTGGCGTGTCTTCCTATTAGACAATGTCCCGTAAGAGCACCCATGGTTGAACCTAGAAACAGGCGGTTTAGGGCTGAAAAACTATTCGAGAGTTTTGAGTCTACACACAACCAAACTTTTTTGGTTGCAAGGCAGTTGCTACTCTCAGCCCATCAAGTGTCTTGTCTAAGTAGGAGTTTACAAGTAGCGATAAGTACACCTATGGTGTTCCATTCTGAGCGTAAGGAAGTGGTCGTGCCCTTTTTGGCTAGTTCGTCTGCCATACAGTTGCCTGGTATGTCCCTGTGCCCCGGCATCCATGAAAGGTGAATGTTGAACTGATTTGACATGTCCCTCAGAGACATTTTACAATTTTGGACCGTGATAGATTTTGTGGAGACAGAGGTAAGAGATTTAAGGGCAGCTTGGCTGTCCGAGAAGACTCAAATATCCGTGGAGGATATGAAGTTTTCTTTGAGCCAAGACAGCACCTCCTTAATCGCCTAAATCGGACGTCATACACACTAGGCAATAGATACGCTGCTTGGGAAATTCCTAAAGTTCCAGTGGTATTTGTGCCAGAGACTACTTTTCTTAATCAGTTATTAATCTTGAGAGTTAATACCATGATGCAGTATCAAGAGGATTAAGATTCAGCAGTGAGTCGACACTAGAGAGCAGCTCCAGGAATGCTGGCCCCACTACAACCAAAGTATACTGAAATTTGAAAAACAATAATGTATTTACATTACAGCTTGTTAAACCAAACACCTGACGCTTTAAAGAAGATCGGTTTCATCATGGCTTATAGATCCAGAGGACCCGTTCCGCTGACCGACCCTAAGCCTTACCAAAGGCCTCCTTGCAGTACCAGAAGACTTACGGCAAGGTACTGGCAATTTTCAGCTAGCCACATTTGAATCCGAGAAGTTTGCGTCTGCAACTTCTTCAAGAAGCTTAATTTCTTTTGAAAACGAGAAGTTGAAGATTTGGAGTGAAAGTTGTCAGGGCTCTTTGTGAAGAGAACAACCTCGCTGTTAAGAAGATTAACTGAGAGACAGCCTCTAGCGCACTAGGTATCAACAGAATTTACTAAGGCTCTGTTCACTGGAGCAAACTGATTGGAGAACGGATTCACCGAAGATCACATCAATGTCATCGGCCCTTATGCTGGTGTGGAGTGGACATTTGATCCATTGAGCATTTCAAGCAGATGGTCAACTATCAAAGTTTCAGGTATAAAAGTATCATTCAATCCTTGAACGTTCCCATGATCCTCTTACTATAAGTAAGCTTCCAACTGAAAAGTAAGATGAACTCGCATTCGGAAGGCATCCAGCGTCGGCACCGTAGCAGACGGATGAAGTGAATACAGACAAACGTTCGTTACAGTCGTCCGAATAATTCCGACCAGAAATCGGACCATGTTTCGATTGCAGAGTAAGAAGTAATAGGCAATCGGACGAAAAATCCAAACAAGTTCTGAATAGGGCAGTGAATGCGCTCTCTTTTGTTAGCATAGATTTGGATCGATCGGCCTTCGTGGTTTCGAGCAAAACTATTAACCTTCTTCTTCTTCTTCTTCTTCATTTTCGACGTTATGGGCTACATGATTTTGAAGTGATCATAGCTCTCCCACTAAACTGCTTCACACTAGTGATCCGCTCATGGAGTATGCCGCGTTGGCCTCAGAATGTGTCGACAAACCTCCAGATTTTGGATTGCTCCATTCCTCATTCTTATGACCGAAAAGTAAAACTTGAGAGCTGTAAAGTTGGATTAAAGATGGACTTACGGATTAGGGGTCTGTAAAAGACGAAATTATTTGTAGTATCAGTGAAACAGAAGTACTACAGCTGCCTAGTTGTTGAAGCAATCCAATACATAGCGACGATACAGGAAGTAAATTTTCATTACCGGGCGTCTAATATTGGCTATAAGAAACTGAAACTTCGAGCTGCGGAAAAAGTCGATAACTTTTTTAAGTAGCAAGTATTTTCTCTCAGTGCGGTCTCCTTCCTATAATGTTATTTACCTACAACAACCGGCTAGCTGCCTCACCACGACGAAACAAAGTCAGTCAGTCAGAGGGGCAACCTCTTACCCACCAACGAGGGCATCCAGATCAATGTAATATGATGGTATAAAGTATAAACAAACTAAATTAAGTGTCCGATGGTGAAACCGCAAAGAGGACACGAAGACGATGAGGACGACATAAGAACGACAACGACGACCGCGACGACGACGATGAGGATGAGGATCCCACAGCAGATTGACATGATATCCACGAAAACAACGTCAACAACATCAACCACGATGACGAGGAGGAAGAAAACCGATCCTTGTTCCCTTGGAATCGCGGTGAAGTTATGTGACATCTTCAATCATAATGGGACTGAGCTGAGCTGTGATGCCAGTGTAAAACGTATATTGCAAATCCTTCCACAAGACGACAGTTTACCTCAAAACAAATCCCTAATTGACAGCACCAGGCAATGTCGCGATTCAAATGAATCTCAGAGTGAGATCTTTGCATACGTTAACCTGCTCGCCAGCATTCGTGGTCGAGATGCTGGGATGGTGGTCGGAAAAAGGGCACGACGACGGCCAAGACAAGAATCATGACAACGACGACGACGATGATGATGATGATGACGATGATGATGATGGCAATCCTTGTACATGTTTGCTGTGCATACATATAGTGAGGTAAGCCGCTCTTCAGCTTGATCCCTGTCATGGGTACTGGCCGGCTGTCGATCATCCCGATCTGATACTAGATGAACTAGACGCATAATTACAGTAATATTAATTGCAGGCTGTACTGAAGTAGCTATCATGCTTTATGCGGAACCCCAAGGAGGTGGGTAGGGAAATTATAGGGAGAGGCCACTTGAGTGCAACCGTGGGATTACAACGATGTCTGATCAGTGAATAGGTAAGGAACTGTCTGTTGGTGGAGTTGCCTTGATAGACAATCAGGGGACAATGGACTTGCAAGTTGCAACGTATCACGTTCACGGTGCCCTTTGTTTTATTGAAACTCTTCACGAGTCGGAAGATGTGCTAAGATGGCCAGCGAGCAATGTTGTTTTTCTACGAAGTAATTTCAAATTTGCGCTTGACTTGTTTGAACTAATCTTTTTTTGACAAGACACATAACTAAGTAAATATTTGGTGATTTGGTGTATTTTTTTAATTGGAAGCTAATCGATGAAACTTTTATTTTTTGCATTTTGAATCCTTGTATAGGAACAGTATGGTTCGAGCCAGGAGTTTGATGGATTAGACAGGGTGTTGTTAGCCTGTTAGATAAGCTAAAAATCAAAATTTTAATAGACTTCCAATAGCTGGCGGCAAGAGCAAGAAAACACTTTCGAATTTCATGTTTGGGATGAGTCTTATACCAACTCAGCATCTTTGTGGTCTCAAATTTTTTAATATTTAAAAAGATAAAGTGTGAAATTACATCTAGAGTTGGCTTAAACTGTTTTAAAATTTTTGGTCAAGTCTTATGGCGGCTTAGAAACTTGCGAACAGATTTCTCATCTGCCTATTTTCCTTGTTAATAAAGGAAAATAATTCGATACTCCATCTTATTCCCGGAAATTGTAGCAGGTAGGTACATCATACTTTCATACATCAATTCCTCTTCATTCTTCTAAAAGTACCCTGAATGGTCATTATGGGCTGTTGCGTGCAAATCATTTTGACTAACTATGGTCACAAAAAAGTTTCTTCAAAAGTTTTAAATTAGATTCAATCATTTGTTTGGCCGAATTCACCTTGGCAGCTGGAAATCCTTCGCCAAAGAAGATACTGTAGCAAATATTTTTCAATTTTTTTCTTAGCCTTTTCAAAACTGACAATTCCGGTTAAGACTGGGGTCCCTCTTGACTAAACATTATGTGCACAATAAGTAGTCAAGAGAGGCAGAGCGGGAAGCCCTATTGCCTAGTGAATTCCTGCCGGCTAATCGAGAAAGCTTCATGGCAAAAAATAACGGAGGACTTGCCGATTTCTCGGGAAAGGCGATACCCATGGAAAAACATTTTTTGGCTCCTGTTGGGATTCAAACGACGAACATCCCGCGTAACAGGCAGACATGATTATTGCTTACCATAACGCCACGGTCACCACTCTCTTTTTCTTTCTTGACTATTCTTTGTAAGGACGTGCTTACAATTTCAGTTATTTAATAGACTCACCTAGCTGAATAACATTAGCTTTGGCCATTAACGTCATTTCTGCAATCGACGGCACACAGTGGAACCAATACAAATGGGAGAGCGGGAAAAAGTCCATTAAAACCAAGCTACTAAACCGATCAGGATAATAATTTCAGGAATTATAGATATTATGGAAAAAAGTTACCACAACAAATTTCCACCTGATTTCACACCGACAACACACCGTAACTCACCATAACAAGTCAGATTTTGGCCTCCAAGTGAGCCTTTCGTAAAACAATCGAAAAATAAAAATTTGAATGTGACAACTTTTCTTTAAGAAATATTATTTGATTCGAAGCTGACAAGCGTTACTTAACAAACACATTGTCAAACAATGCACCAAACTAGTAACTTTTATTTATGTTTAGTGCTCACTGCACGCTTGCGTCAAATATTGCGCAAAATTCTTTTAAAGCAAGCCTAAGCCACAACGCAGACAATGGTTAGTATCTCAATTTACACTTATTGTACAAAAAAAAGGATCAATATTAATACTTAGTCACTCAAAAATGTGTATAAGTTCGCCCACTTTATACTTAATTCTGGCTAATGTGATATTTAACTCTTTAAAGAAATTATGCTAATAGCATATAATATTGTTAAAAATTTAAAAATTCAATAAAGATTGTGAAAATACAAATAAGACCCAAACAATTCTTTTAAGGAAACGGAAAATAATTTCTTTGCTAGATTTATCATTAAATTGTGCCACTGTGCAGATTTTCACGTACTTACTTTTTTTAATATGAAATTTCGTTTGTCTACTTTAAGAAAATACTTACTTCAGACTGCAGCAACGATTGGTTCTTTTTTTTTTTTTAAAGTCTCAACTTTCCATTACTAAGGACTAAGTTTTACACTGTGGTGATTAGGGTGGGTCAAAAAAATCAAAAAAAAAGTTTTTTTTATCCGACACGCGAAAACTCTTTCTTAGGTACCTCTAGAAAGTACTTACAAAATTTGAGCTATTAATATTAACAGGAAGATGATGCTCATCGTAGTTTTCCATTTTCTGTTTAGTATCATATAAAAAATATAAACATCAGTTATTTCAATAGAAGATTTAACCTTTTACAAAAAAGGTCTTTTGTTGTTAATCGATTACTCAAACGATTTAAAAGGTATTCGCAGTAGAATTTTAATTCCTACTAATTTTAATAATTTCTTAATAAATATTTCGAATACATCTATTAAAATTTTTTTTTAAAGATATTCGCAGCAGAATTGCAACTCCCACTAATTTTATTAGTTTTTTAATTAATATTTCAAGTTTATCTGTTTAATTTATAAATTTTAAGGTAATTTATGATCTACTGCAGAAAATATCGTTAAGAAATTTGAGTCCACTGAGACATATTCTCAAACAAAAGATACGACATAACTTGCAAACTACTGTCATTTTTTTGGAATAAACTCAAGTTCACATGAATATTATCAAAATTCACAAATTAAGTAGATAAACTGGAAATATTTATTAAGAAATTAATAGAATTCGTAGGAATTGCAGTTCTACTGCGAATATCTTTTGAATGGTTAGAGTAATCGATTAACAACAAAAGACCTTTTTTGTAGAACGTTCAATTTTCTATTGAAATAATTGATGTTCATTTGATAATAACCATTTTTTAGTGAGTTACAAAATTCAAAACAAAAAAGTTATTTTCTTTTACTTAAATTTTCGACCCTGAATATCTTTTAAATGGTTAGATTAATGAAAAAAGTATAAGGGATCATTTTTGTAGACCGTTCAATTTCCAATAAATACTGTTTTTGCGACTGGTTGAACAATCTATTTTTAAAAAGATATGACCCTTTTTATATGATACTAAACTGAAAATGGAGCATCACGATGAGCATCATCTTCCCGTTAATATTAATAGCTCAAATTTTGTAAGTACTTTCTAGAGGTACAAAAGAACAAATTTTCGTGTGTCGGATCAAAAAAAAATTTTTTTTGATTTTTTTTACCCACCCTAGTGGTGATGTAATTAGTTCAAATTTTTTCTTGTTGAATTAACCGCTGATTCGTATCAGGCTTATATCCTTAATAAGAAAAAGATAGAAAAGCAATCACTTGCTTAGTTAGTAACACTTTTATCAACTTGAATAAAATTGACATACGATATAAAATAGTTATTTGACTATGGGGCATCTATTTAAATGTAAAGTATAAGGTTTTGATTCCAATTCTTGGCGTATTCAGATTCTTCGGTCGATTTACTGTTAGAAATGTGAATCAGCAAATCAAAATCTGAATTTTGGAGAATCGACTAATTTAAGCCTTGGCTGAACAGTTCGGCAGACGGCGCGGCGCCGGCGTCTGGCTATGACAATTTGTTCATTCACCAATTGAAAATTTTACTTAAGCAGGTCTGTATGTGGTTTGCAGAATGATTGCGATCATATGAAGCAAAACAGATAGTGTGAAGCAATCAAGTGAGAGAATCGTAGTCAGTCAATGATCATAACGCCGTCTAAGGGAAAGGAAAGGGCGTTAATACATGTGCCAAGCAATTGGGGCTGATTTGCTTCCAACAAGATAACCTTGATGACTTGAATACTCATATTAACAACGGTTGGAATATCCAAGGATTAACTACCTCGCCCTCCAAATGCTTTCTTGATTCCTCCGTTCGGAATCAGCAGAAAGTAGTAGGTATCATCCACTCATCACACGGTATGTGAGAGGGTAAGGCCAAAGCTTTGGGACTAGTCCGCTCTGTGACACCATCTTATTTACTTTTATTTTAGTCTACAACTCCGTAAATGAATACAGTACTTTGTTAGTTGGGTTTGTAGTCCATCTGCGCTATAGCCCAGCCGTCCGTTGTGTCGTAATCTTGCAATCCGTGTTCTAGTTATGCTCTTGTCACGGTACAGCTAATATCTACAACTCACTATCGAATGTTCTTCTTTACAAATGTGTTCGATTAGCAAAAGTGGTTCGCCAAATGATATAGTCGACGAAAGCAGTGTTTTCCCCTTCGTGGTGCCACTATTTCTAATACATTTAATCTACATGTCATCGCCAAAAGATTACTTGACTACAGAACCGATTTTAATATAAAACTTCCAATAGATGACGACCATTCTTGATCTTATGCTATTTTGTGTCAACAATGCCTTGAATAAGCTTGAACAACGCCGAGCAGGTCAGTTAGTAGTTTATGAATAAAATTAGTTCACCGTGAGAAACGGGACAATCCAGGGCCATATCGCTGAAATTCATATCGCAGAAAATGTTTTGCAACGCATTTTCTTGAATATCGAAATAAGCAATTTACAATCAATAAAAATAGTTGTTAAATTGAACCGAGCCAAGTATAATTTGAACAAATTCACATCCACAAAACGCCAAACTTTTTTTAAAAAGAAGAATGTTCTCATGGCGATCACTTCTCAAAGTCGTAGGCATGAACTGGATGTGCTCAGTTACTAGCATTGTAGGAAGACGTTTTGCAACAAGGTGTCACCTGGATTCCACTTATTTTATGCAGACACAAATGATTAAAATACCCCTCATACCATTAAAGGCCAAGCCTCTTGAGTTCCAGCCTTAAGCAGTACCTACACCAAACGTAATTTATTTACAAAGTTGGAACGTCAGCAATTATCCACTCATTTGTGACACACACAAAAAAAGAAATAAGTAAGCAGCAAAGACTTTTCACATGTCCAGTCTGCCATAACAACCTGCCCTACTGAGTCATCGTTTTTGAATTCCCGTTGACAGGCTGGACAGTAAAAAATGTAAAACAAGCCAATTGAACCACCCGCCGCCGCCGCCCTCTAATAAGCCCATTTACTCACCAAATAGCATGTGGATTGTAAGTCAACACAGGAATTCATATTCAACTTTTTAGCTTTTTGCTCCAACAAAACTCTCACACAGTCTAGGTCTACACATTATGACAGTTAAATGTGTGCACTATGGCACGACAGTTTTTTTCTGCTTAAACATTAATCGCATGCCAAGAATAAGTCCGTGCAACGTCGATTGCGGTTACTCCACACACAGCGGGGTGGCTCAGGCGGATCGCAAAAAACTATCGCAGCCAACTTTTTTCTAGAGTTACCTTCTTACCGATGATTCATGAATCAACTCTTTGATAAACAACTGTTGGTAGAAACTGGCTCTGTCAGGCGAATCGTCGAAGGGTATGATACTTCCTTGTCCCAACCATGGACAATGACGGACAGACGAATACAATCTTCACGTAGGGTTTTGATGATTACTTTGACAGTGTATCGTCAACTCTTTGAAAACCCAACTGTGTTTCAACTGCTTTTGCCTTGTTCTTTTATGCCGAAACCCATCAAAGGCTTTATGAGCTTTTGCGCCCTCTGCTGGTTTCATTGAATGGGTGCGCTGTGATAAAAAAGTAATCAAAGGAATAATTTTACAACCCTGCATACATTCACTTTGAGTTTATAGCAGTGGCAGAGAAAATGGATATGGACGGACCGGACGGAGGCTCTATATTGGATCTCGGTGTGGACCTTCGTCACAGTTGGTTGCGTTGCAAATGTGTTCGCTCCTTTTTTGGTTCTTTATATTTTATTTTTTTCGTTGGTGATATTTTTGGGCGGCAAACATATGAATTTTTCAGCACCTTCTTTGTATACGAAATTAGTATTCAGCCTTCAGCCTTCCAGGCTATAGCCCAGATGTCTGGCAGCGTCAAACTTAATGTGGAGAGGTTGTTTGAAGTGTGTCCACTTGGCGTTGGTCCATTTACACCAGTATACACTGCTTGGCTGCTTGAATTGTGGCCAAAAAGGACGTTTTTTATGTTCGCAGCAGGACACTATACAGGCGCGCGCTCGGCTGTTTTATTTTTGTTAACACATTTAGTGCTTGTGGTGTAATTTGTTCTTTGTGACGGAGTTATTTTTCGGTGTGATGGCCAGTGTTTTATCGTTTTACTTTTATTGGGGGTAATTAAGGTAACAAATTTGATTGAAGAGGTAGATTTGTCAACAGAATGGTGGTGCCAAAAAGGAGAAACTTGTAAATGGCTGGGATGTTATTAGGAATGAATATAAATAGCGTTCGGCCATATGAGAGCTTAAAGATGTGTCCAACTGACGCCGACGTGGACTTGAAAATGTGTTTGACGAAGCGTTGAGAGTTATGTTTCTTCTTGCAAAAAAATAGGGATACAAAAGGAACTTCCATAAAGTTACACATTTTTTAGAGCTTTTTATGCTTCGTTAGAAAATTTTAATTAAAACAGGTATTTCAATTTTCTGATGATAGCAGAGAGTATGGAATTTAAGGTTTTTTTAAGGAAACTCTTAATCTTTATGAAACCGGTGTTAGATTAGATTAGATTAGATTTATTCATTGAAAATAGCTTATACATTTTCTTATTTACCATTCTATAAACATGTATAGGTAAGGACATGACAATATTATGTCGTCTGTCCGAATGGCTTTAAATGGCAATTTCATTACTAGTTATTTTATATAAATAAAAAACAAAAAAACAAAAATTTTGTTATACAAATCAAAATTAAAAATGCAAATGGCAAAATAAAATAGACTTTGAGTTTAGCTAAAACAAAACAAATGTGCGTAACGCTTGAATTTACTTTTAGATTTAGGATTTTTAGTTTAAATCAAAAAAAAAAAAAAAAAGGAATTGTTATACAAACCAAATTTAAAAAATACTAAAGGCAAAAAATAGACTTTTAGTTTGGCTAAAACAAAACAGATGTGCGGAACGCTTAAATTTACTTTTAGTTTTGGGACTTTTAGTTGCTAGAAGTTTTCGCTAATTGTCTTACTTCGGTATGGCATCGCTTCTCTACAATACTCCAAAAGCTGCATCCAGTTTTCACCGTTAAGAATTCTTAGAACTTCATTTTCATGTAGGGTGTTTTTACCAAATACCGCTCTTCTTATTTCCCTCAAAACTGGACATATTCCCAGAAAACGGCCTGTATCCTCCTGTTTTCTGGTGGATGTAATGCGACTGTTATTTTAGGTTTTGGTTTCTAATTTTCAATGATTAAAATTAATTCAAATGAAAGACAAGTGTTCAATTTTAATATATACCTACCTACATTTATATATAATTTGATAAAGTATAACTTATAATATGTTATATATTAAAATTGAACACTTGTCTTTCATTTGAATTAATTTTAATCATTGAAAATTAGAAACCAAAACCTAAAATAACAGTCGCATTACATCCACCAGAAAACATAATGGTACTTCGAGCCGGATCTGAGCCAGTGACCTATGGATCCTTTTTCTTCATATTGCACAAACTACAAGTTAATTCAAAATCGCTGCGATGTGGAACAAAGTTAAGTCGCATCATCTCTCCTCTGACTTTGAAAATAGTGCTAATAGCTTTTGCTGAGAAGTTCGGGGTGAAGTAATTCTGCTTATTTAGATTGCAGGTAGGCTTTGAGTAAAATGACCTTTCGGTTGATGCTCGCGCTCTTTCCTTAAAAGCATATCTTTCATTTTCATCAGTTATTTTGATAACTTCGTAAAGCAATTTCTTTAGTCCTGATTGATTTGATCCAGCGAGGTCGAGAGGGATACCACAGTCTGCAGCCAACTTTCTCCAATCTTGATACCAGCTTTTCTGAAACTGCATCGAATATTTCCAGACTAATTTTGGAAGCCTTGTGTCCTTCATATTAGTTATCCTATCCAGGTAGTTTGCATTCAGCTTAAGAGTTGAAATGAAAAGTGTTGCCAGACCGCTTTCTAGGTAGTACATATACTTTGGAGTACTTATACAGGCAACGAGAAGATTTTTCTAAGAAAAAAACAAAGTATATTAGTCCCCCAAACTTGTGCACCATAAAATAAGACCGATCGCGCTGTTGCATTAAAAACCTTATATTTTGAACTTAAAGTGATATTTTTATTATAAAAAATTCTTTGCCAATCTGCGCATATAGCTCTTTTAGCTTTTTCCGCTTTCAAATTGAGGTGCTTTTCCATGTTCAGGTTAAAGGTTAGCTCCATGCCCAAATAGGTGTATTGTTTTACTACTTCCAGATCCCTTCCATCAAATTTCCACTGCTCTTCTCTCGTCACTCTTCCGCTTCCATTCTGAAAAATCATAACCTTCGATTTGTCTATATTTACTTCCAAGCTCCACGTTTTACAATATTCTGCAAGCCTATTTATCATCAACTGAAGTGAAGTTGCAAGAAACCGGTGTGATTTGTGCAAAGTATTTGCTCAGTTTTCAAATAGATTTTTGGAGGCGATGTCGGTACGTGTTGCTGCCATCGATCGTAGCAAAATGAATTCTTGTGCACAACTTGGACATACAATTTTTATAGTCATTATTAGACACATCTTTGATGCTCTATCCTGGTCCATACCTTTGTACTTCTTTCATATTTCAAGATACTGAAACAGAAGAAAAAACACAAAAAGAAACTCAAAATCTATCTGCCCTGATGCATTTGTAATGTCACCCTTCCATGACGCCAGGCCGTGCTGACTTCATTTCAAAATACTTATTCACTTACTAAGGTCGGCATTACAGTTCGGGGTGAGCCTGAGCATCTTCGGATAACGACTGTTAACCCAGAGGTTTGTGGTTCTAATTCCAAAAGAGGCAAAAATGTTTTTCCACATGTATCACCTTTCTTTAGGAACTGGCAAGTCCCACGTTAGTAAATTCACTGTCATGAAGAACGCTTTCTCTACTAGCCGTTTGGAATCGTCAGAAAATTGTAGGTCCCCTCCATTCCTTCATAAAGGCAATGCTTGTGAGAAAAGGGTGAGGCTAAAGGGCTCCTCGCTCTGTTGCGCCACCCATTTCTTTATTTATTTATTACAGTTAATTAGAGAAAAAGCAATTGACCATCAGGTTCACATTCGTCACCTGCAGAAAGTGCCTCAGTCAAAATGCCGGATCTACAAGAGCTACTCAAAAGAGTTTTCTTTTGCGCTTAAACCAACAAAACAATACACAACTTTTTCGAACGTTTTATTACACTTATCATACTTGTTTTTTTTTTACTTAGAAACTAGGCCTTTGCAGCATTTGGGCCACCTGCGGGTCCATTGAACTCAAGAGTAACATGTAACTCTCCCTTTTTTGTTACATTTACTAGGCTTATTAGGTTATATGTACCTCAAGGGTGGCTAAAAGTAGACTAAAGACGGACGGCATGGGCTGACATCCTTACAAGGCCAAGTCGTTTTGAGCTCGCAATTAACGGTACCTAATCACAACGCGAAGTCCAAGACGAATCCAAGCTTATGAACGCATTGCACTAATTTCCAGCATTTTTGTATAAAGAAGTATCAAGTATTTGAGTACCTACAGTAAAGAGATTGAGAAGTAGTTATATTTTTTTTTATTGTTTTTACATATTATTGCGTTTGCACTTCTATTGCCCCTCGCCAGTGGTAAGGTGCTACTTAGTTTGAAAGTATCAGAAATAGAATGTCAAGTAGAACTGAAAAAAGTGCCTGACTGTAGCACTAGTTATGTCAAAGTTGCGAAATGAATAATGCGAAATGGCGAAATTATTACTATTTCCTCATAGACAGCTTAAACAGACTGATCACTGACAAATTTAGTGTAAAAGTGCGAAACATAACTAAATGTTTAGAAAACGTTCAGTTGCAATTTAAAAGAGCTCCTCAAAGTAATCGAAAAGCATTCGAGTTGATCTACTGCATTCATCATTTATGTAACTGCCTTTTATGCAATGTCGTAACAATTCTTTCAATCGAATTTTTCCAACGTAATTAAGTCGACACATCAAACATCGATCAGCACTGCATTTGCAGTACAAAGAATTGATCTTTTAAATAAAATGTCAATTGCCGTGTTCATTTTCATTGATTGCAACTCCTACACAATTATATCCCAGCAAAGTATCTTCATTCGCTCCAAATGCCATATCCATGCAAACGAAACAAGAAATAAGAAACAACAGCAGCAAAAAAGAAAAAAAGACAAAAACAAAACAAATACCATCGCCTAATTAACACAAACAGACGTCAACTACGGGCTTACATGTCACAGTCCAAATGTGGCAACTGAAGGTGCCATAAATACCAGCAATAGGAATCAATTACAGTGATTTAGTGAAATCACTTAACCGGCCACAACTGAACTCTCCCCTATCAGCATCGCGCTTCACAGCCACCCATCACTTGTGACACGACACATGAGTCCCCAACAAAAAAAGCCCCTATACTAACTTCTCAAATGGCGAATCACCATAAAAACCTAGCGGGATCGCTTTGTCTTTTGGCCATATACCAGCAAACAGCAAAACCAGCAACAGCCAAAGGAGACACATCCGTCACCTGAGCGCATAAAAAACGTCGATCGATCACAAAATGTTGGGGCTATTCGAGTCGAACACATTGATTGGCCTTAATGAACCGCAAACATGCAGGTTATTTCCATTTATAGGTGGCACCATCACAAAGCAGTGCCAAGGAGCACACAAAGTGCCCCATCAGGTACCAGCCACTCAGCAGCGCACCCAACACACAAAAGACTTACTCCTAGAGTATTGTTTGTCAACTGATCCAAGTGATTGATTGATATTCGTATATTCATAGGGTGCTCCGCTTGCGTTCAATGAATGGTAGGTATATAGTGTCGTATATTTTCATATGAAGTTTCTTTGATGACAGGTGACGCAGTAGGCACGAAGTTTTCCCCAAAACGTCATTCCCTTTTTTTCTTATGCCTCCCATGTGTAGTAGTGATAGTCTGTTGGCGCCACATTGTCAAATAATTGTCGATTCATAAATTCAATTACCCTTCGGATGAATGAGCGACGCGACGCGGCGCATAGCAGTTTATATTGGCAAATTTTTGCTTCGTTAGTTTGGCTTTGGCACACATTTATTAACTTCGTGAAGAATGCCGACGAAAAGGGGTCCCCGCTGCTTATGTTGACGAAGCGCGTCGCGGGTCGCGGCCCACTGAGGCGGCCTCGAAAAGGGGTGGAAGTGGAATGCTCGTAACAAAACCACGGAATTGTGAGCAAAATTTCTTTTTCTCAAAATTTATTGCATCCTTTTGACATTTGGGGGTGACTGCGATTGAATTGCAGGGCTCCCACTTTAACGTTTATGTGTTTAATTCAATTGACTAAATCCCAACTCTTGAACTTGGAGAAGTAGTAGCAGAGGAGTAGACAGCGATTTCTGAAGAGTTTTGTTCATTGGAACGAAAAGCTTTGGATTGGTCCTACAAAGGTGCGTCTTCTGAAGGCAAATTGATATTGTGGATAGCGCTTCTTTGTGGAGCTGAGAAAGTTTTCAGAAGCAAGCTCTGATACCATCACATGTTCTTCAAAGGCAGTATGATTAGAAAGTGGGTAAGATATCAGCAGGACTCTGCAGAAAAATAAAACACATTATGAACCTTATCTGCAATTCGTTTCAAAATTTGGAGGCTCTGAAACTGGCTCACTCACAGCTCCTGGGATAGCTTTTATTCACAGTCCAAAATCGCTGTACTCGTATCTAATTTTTCCAGCAACTTACCCGTTTCGTATGAATTGCAAAATGTTACGAATTCCCTGGCTTTGTTCATCTCAAATCATTCTTGAGTCAGCTTTTAGCTGTTGTCAATGTAAGACGACGCGACGTCTTGAAGTGCATGGGCAAAATTAACAGGAAGCTTTTATGAAATGAGCAATAGTTGAATGCAGAATACGTGAAAACAGATTCAATAATAGCCGTGTTTTATTGGGAATCTATTCTCACGTTTGCAAAACATCGCAAAACATCGCACATCCGATGTGCGGCACATGGGAAAACAACAACGATTATAGTGAACAAAAATAAGTCAGTGTTCAGAAGTGGTAAATGGAGTTTATGGAGTAAAGCTGCATTAGTGAGTACAGCGTTTTGTTGAGGGTATTAATGAAGATGACTATAAAATTCCCAATAAAACACGGTTAAAATTGAAAAATTATAGCACTCGATGTCTTGGGGGCAAGGACATGGTGCACAAATTCAATCCAAGCTGACTCATAGTTCGATACTATAGAAACAAATATAAATCAATGCTAAGAATAATTTAGTTAAGATTTTTATTCAGAAAACGGTAAGGGTTATCTGCACTCTGTCAGAAATTGCATTTAAAAAATTATCTATTTCAGGAGCTTGGAAATGAAGGAATTGCAACAATAGCCGAATGCTTTTCTTTCACTTGCCAACGATATTGCGTGTAAAACTGTTGGTGTCCCGAAAAAGGCCTTCAGGACAAAATATAAATACCGCATTGTCAACACTGGACCCTTATTACAGTACCCTCACAAAACTACCTTCCCTCCAAAAGTTAGAAACGCTGATACTTTGCCAGCCACCCTTTTTGTCAGGCAAAAACTATTAAGAAAAATCTCGGCATAAGGAAGACATTTGCTCTCATAAAGGAAGTCATAATTTTCCGGTTCTAAGAATAATGTACATTAACCAGAAGAGAATAGTGAAAAATGTCTGTCTGTCTTGGCCTATTGTGTCTCGATATGACACCAAACGGATGCCCAAAAAAGAAAATATTTTCTTTCGTGTTTCTTGTTGTTTGTTTGTCTGACTGCGTGTTTTCGCAATCCCATGCCACCGCGTCACCGACCGTTGCAGTATAGTGTCTCTATACAAGAAACAAGACTCTCTAATTCTTCGTCTCGATACCCTTGCTAGATTTGTATGTGTACTGCACCACCCTCACTCGTCTCGCCCCACTTAAAGAGGATGTTTGAAGTGATTTACGATTGACAAACAGACAGAGGGCGGACGGACACCATCAGACATCACAATTCGAAGGGAGAAAAACAAATTTTCTGTTTTATTAGCTGAAAATATTTTCCGATCACGCACACGCATGCAAGGGTTGCCAATTGTTGCTGTTTGTTGTGTGCGTGCCATAGGAGATTTATTTATTCGTCGGAAATAACTATTTATTTGCATGACATTGGTTGGGTGCGACGCCATCGCCCGCTATAGCTCGCCGACGGCAGTGGGATGGATGGAGGGCAATTCAAGTGGTCATTGAGGGTCGCTTTTCTAGAATTGTATTTTGCTAGGATATCCACATTACGTGGGAGTAAAGCAGTAAAGGGTTTTGATGTTTATTCGAATTTGTTTGGTGTTTAATAAAAACAGGATTGATTGGTTGTCTGAAGTGGACGAGTCTATAGAGATTCGGATATTGTATTTGCATTAGTGATATGTTTCGTTCAGCACTCGAACGGTTGAAGTTGGTCTAGACGGGTGGTTATTTGATTGGAATACCTCTTTGGGGGTGCCAAAGTATACAATTATCCCATCGATATAAGTAAGTTCATAAATCTTTTTAACTTGAATAGGGTTTTTTTATCGGTGTATGGCCAATACCTAGCGATGTTAAATTTTATAAATTTTCCGAGCTATTCACAAAGGTTTTGTAAAAGTATTTTGTTGAACATCATCAAAAATGGCATAGCTTGTGTCGGAAATAGCGTAGGCGTTATAAGACTTAGTAAGTGTAGAAGTGTGGACCGGATGCAGAGAAAAAACCGAGAACAATGAGAAATTTTAAGTACGAGTGCTGTAAAACACATCAATACTGAAATGGTATCTCACGATATTAAATTGAACAGGTAGGTCTACGATTGGAAAATGAATCTTAAAAATCTCTAAAAAAAAATGCTTAAGGAAACCTAAAACAACATAAAAATAAATAACATAGAAAGAGTGGCGCAACAGAACAAGGAGTTACATGGCGTGGCGCATTTCTCATACCATTCATTTTGAGGGAATGGAGGGGACCTGCAATTTTCTCCCATTTCCGATCGGCTAATCGAAAAAGCTGTTTTCATGGCATTTTCGCTTCTGTTGGGATTAATTCACGAACCTCTGGGTTAACAGGCGGACATGCTAATCATAATGCCATGAATACCAGCTAAGAAACAGAGATTTGATAAAGGTTAAACAAAAATGGATCACTAAGCAGAAAAAGAAGCAATAGTTATTTTATTTCAATGACTATGCTAAAGAACTCTCGAACGATTGAAAACCACTTTTCACCAAATAAGAGTCCACTTTCCCAGTGAGGAGTGTAGGAAGAGCCATGTTCGTTACTATAGATTTTGAGCTGAATGGAATGCCATAAACGCCATTCGTGTAAGACACCTCTATAGCAAAAAAAATTGCCTTTTACTGACTTTGTTTGAAGCTTTTCAGTTAAGTTTGCGGCCTCGACTGATATTTGGGCACTGCGCGATCGTATTCTCTTCCCAAAAAATCAATTTCAAAGCAACTACAGCTTGCCAAAAATTGGCTATTGGCATAAAAAACTTTGTGATGTTTGCTGCGATGCAGAATATTAGCTAAAAAAAACTCATCCCAGGAGATATGGCGTCAGAAAGATGATTGTAAAACAACAATTTATAGCTTTGATGTGAAGCACCTATTGCGGTACCACCGATACTTCCGTTGTGGTCAGGAAAAACGAAATAAACAAATAAATCTGCTGAACAAGTTCCCAGACTATAGTAAAGAATGGTATATTTAATGTACCTGAAGTTTCTATTTCTGGTATATCTAAAAAGTTTTCGCGTTGGCGAATGGTGGTTTACAAGGAGCGAATACCATGTTGTCCAGAATAGATAGCAGACTCCTTTTGAACCTTAAGTCTTTTACTTATGAGAATATAATAGAACTCAGACGTTGTTTAACATTATTTTAACTACAAAAAGAGGAGCACCAATGCCATTCCTGTTTCAATTTTAACTTTTACTTCAGAAAGATAATAAATAAATTAGTTGTTGGTAATATGAGTTACTAGGCGTTTTGTGACAGTAGCGGCTGTGAGCTCTGTGACAGAAGTAAAGTAACTTACTTACTTATAGGTGGGTAGGTATTACCGTTGAGGGTGAACCTGAGTCTCAACCAACATCTTTCATCAACAATTTCGAAATCGGTCAAGATCTCTCCGGTTTTGCACTCTGAGACGTTTGAAATCTTCTTCGAATTGATTGCGACACCTTCCCCTTCGGCGATTTCCCTGCAATGTGCTTTTGAAAACTTGTCGAGCCGGAGCGTTTATGTGCATATTGTCTGCTATAATGCGTGTTTTTCAGGGAGGTTCCTCTGTGGTTTCAGCAAATAGCTTTGGACTCTCTTTTGGTCTATTTGTCTGCTACGCACAGGTGAGCTCTTTCTCTATATCTAACTACATTTTTATCTGGCTGCAGAGGTTCGAGTTGTTGTTTGGTTCGAGTAAACTGCTGAGGCTGACTGTGACTCTGACTTTGACAACAGATCGTACAAATATCCTGTAACGCCGGGCTTCATCACACTGCACCAAACAAAGCCTTTGGCTGTGTCAAGAAGGCCTGACTGTCTTACAAGGAAGTAAAAAATATTCGTTTTCTCTTGACAAAAAATTGCACGGTTGGTGTCGTAACCAATAAAGTCCCAAAGGAGCAACAGATTTTCTTCGGAATGCAGCTTCTGCTAGAATACAAATTTTTGATGATAACTGCTTATAGCCTCTTCCACCTCTGTAACATTTAAAAAGAAAGCATTTTAGGTTGTACTTCCGGGGACTAAATATGAGTTGCTTTCTCAGTCTCCATTTTTTAGACACTGTAGATTGTTCTAAGCAAAACTATCGAAGAGGTAATATCATAAATAAGGGAAACTTTATATGCTGGTTAAATATCTTATCAAGCAGCCATTAAATCATCCAGCTGTGTTTCTTCCAATCATTTTGTCGATCACCTTTTACAGAGATGACAGTTTAAAATTCACCTTTCATGAGTGCCAGAGCACAGAGCGATTCCGGACAGCTGAACTCAAGAGATCGAGGCTTTGTATTTGAAGCAAGATGCCGCAGATAAAATAAACGCTTGAGGAGGACAAACATGACTATCCCT
Organism: Melanostoma scalare; assembly: GCA_949752695.1. Classification (NCBI taxonomy): domain Eukaryota; kingdom Metazoa; phylum Arthropoda; class Insecta; order Diptera; family Syrphidae; genus Melanostoma; species Melanostoma scalare. The sequence continues at coordinate 4,789,827 of OX456985.1, forward strand.
CTGGATTTCAAAAATACCTGGCCGCATCTGGATCTAAAACGTATTAAATGACAATAGTCAGTCTATGCATATTGCAAACTAGGTGTGCCAGCGACTTCGTCTGCAAGAATTGGCATAACTTTTTTATTTATCAAACGATTGACATGAAATAAAAACTAAATGCTAAGTGAAGCTTAACACAAATTACTGAAAACCCTATCTAGATCGGATAAGTCGTTTCTGAGATTAGCGTGTACAAAGAAACAAACTGTTGCGTTTTTATTATATGTATAGATATAGAAGATTGCACCGTATAGATATCATAACCGGACCTTGCCTCATATCCAGATATGCCGCTGGGCTTAACGTCCAATCAAATCACTTCTACATTAGAAGCTGTACCGATGAGACAGAAGAGAAGTCAGTTCCTCGCTTCCTTTGTTCGTGAATATCCCTCCCTCATCAAAAAATAAGATACAGGTACAATTAGTGAGTGACTTCCATCTTCCACGCATTTTTATGTGGTAGCTCAATAAATATATTAATGGTTCCAATAAATCAATCGTTTATCTGACAACCACCTGCAAACTTTAAGTCTTTGACCCGCCTTAACCTTACCAAATAAGGAGATTGAGTAGAAAACGTAAGTTATAGCCATAGTCGTCTTCGAAGCTATGACGGGGAAAGCCAGTACTCAAATTATGAAAACTCTTGAAGTACTTAGGTAAGTGTGCAGTTTAGTGTTTTAGAGCTAAGGCTCCTGTAAGACTTTGGCATATTTTACTATTCTTACAGGACACAGTGTAACTTTTAAAAGAAAGATGCACTTTAGGAAGTCATTGGCCGTTCCGAGTTGCATACTAGATTTTGCACAGCTGATATTTAACCTACCTTCCTTCAAAACGTGGTACCCGTAACGTGATGGTTAGCATCTCCACCTGCTAACCCAGAGGTTCGAGGTTCGAATCCCAGCAGAGGCAAAAATGTTTTTCCACAGGTATCGCCTTTCGCGAAGAATTGGCAAGTCCTCCGTTAGTAAAGTCATTGCCATGAAAAGCGCTTTCTCAATTAGCCGTTGTTCGGAATCGGCAGAAAATTTTAGGTCCCCTCCATTCCCTCACAAGGCATGGTTGTGAGAGATGCGCTAGGCCCAGGGGCTCCTCGCTCTGTTGCGCCACCATATTTATTTATTTTTATTTATTCCTTCAAAACTCAGTTCAATGCAATTTATTATTACCAAGGAGTTATTATAACGCCAGCTTTTTCTTTCCTTCTTCATTTTCGAAAGCACCACGAGCATCGGGATCTGGATCACAATGCTCCGACTTATCAGCTGCACACTAGTGATCCGCCTGTGGGGTAGACCACGTTGATGTCCGACTTCCGAGAGCTTCGGCAAGTCACCCAATTTTGGGTTGTCCCATTTTTGTGAGGACAACCAAATATTCGTTTGTTTGCTATGAATGGTCTAATATATGATTCGTTGAATATGTCATTGCGACCTTTACATTTAAACAAAAGTTAATATTAAAATTCACAGCAGTTCATCTACGATATGAATTTTTCACAATGTACTCAAAGGTAAAGTTGAGGGATCAATGGTACCAAATTCAGAGACAGGATGAAAGCATGCTACAATCCGTTCTGATCCCAAATCCTCACTTAAAGTTCCGTATGAATTTTGCGTTCCACGTCGCGTCGTTTTATGATTGTCATTTTTTTAGTTGTCATGTTCTTAATTCGCAAGTAGCCCAATTTCTAAGCCTTTTCTTGAATGAGGTTCAAAAATCCCAACCAATTGTCAGTTATAACCTGAAATTTATCGTATTCGCTTTCGAAAAAAGTTTTTCATGCAAATGCAATACAAAATTCATCCCAATCGGACGATGCAGTAGATAACCACTCCAGTCAGTCCTCGTACAAGAATTCAAAAATTAATTGAAAACCATTGAAACTCATTGATTGTTAACTGCCGACAGCAATCTCAAAAGCACTATTGACTCCGTAAATGACTGAATTCATCAACTAACTCTATCATCAAAGTAATATCCACGGCACGATCTGCGATGATGGTTTTACATTGGTGGATAGGCAAACCACTGCTGTTCGCTACACCTCGTTACTTGCAAAATTAATCAGCAATAACCCTCTTAACACCTGCACTGGTTCATGCCCGAGGAATTATTTCACGCATTTACTTCTCACTTCGGCCGCGGGTCGATTCGGAGAACCAGGTTGCCAAATACTTTACCAGCCGTGGTGTGGCCGCCTAGCAGCAGCAACACTATTAAGACTAAACACTGTCGCATTGTGACTCTCGTAAATCATTTAGTAAAACGGCACACAAAATGTCAAAACATTCACTTTTGTTTACCGAATAGAGGTGACTGCAACTAGCAATGGATGTCGACTTAACGCCCATACTCCATCCAGCTACGACATGCAGTTTTAAACCGAAATTCTATTGACTTTGTCACCATCATAGACACACTGGAAACTGGAAACATGTAACGAGACAATTAGGAAACATAATGCTCTGACATGAGTGGTAATGACGTCCATAGATGTCTGACTTTGTTGAGCTTGTGCAGCATCGTCACTGGGAATAAGAATGGGAAAGGGCGACGACAGTGTGCCCCAAAAAAAAAGTAAAAAGTCTCCACTCATCAGAGTTATGTGCGATGTCATTGTACGTTACGTACTCGTACCACTGGGAACTGGGTGTGTAGAGCAGAGAGGTAGGTCGGTGACAAAGCGTCGCGCGCGGTGATCAACCCACGCGACCCACTTGGGGTCCCACCGACCGCGGCCGTATAGCCAGGCGGATGAAACTGGACCCAGACTTCAGACTAACAATAGTCGTAAATGCGACGCGCGATAATTATTATTTTTATTGTGTCTCCTTAAATGTCGCCCTGTTGTCGTTGTCATCGTTAGTGTCGTTAGTGTTTCTGTTTCACTTTTAGCTACACTCAACACAGAATACACATAAAGAGTGTGGTTGGTGTTGGAGTGTTTATGGCATGGCGATTGTCATGTTAACCAGTCTTTATGATCGTTGAATTTGCAGGGCGGACACACAATCGGACAGAAAAACAACGGTCTTTTTGGCATAATTTTGCAAAAGTCCAATATTTTGCGGTCTAACAATGGCAAATATGTGAACACCAGAACACCACCTGGGGTTATGTACTTACAACATGTGTGTGCTTGTGACACAATATCTATCGTGCAGTCATAATTGTAAAATTTCGTGTTTAATTGGATGTCATACATGGGAGTACGATCATATTTCTTTAAGGTAGGTCGCAACTTCTTGGCATTTTTCATTGTAATTGCTTTACCGCTAGGCCCTGCTGCTGGTCATGTTACTTTTACCAGGAAAACTATGTACGTTTGATGTAGACATTAATTGTTAAATGACACTTTGTAATACAATAATTTAGCATGTCACCCAATTACAATGATAGTTTAATCAAAAACTTAACAAAGTAATCAAATCCCCGTCTACATCTTGAATCTTGTACTGCGTTATGCTTTGGTTGAGATAAGCTACGCGGGGATAAATAAACTTTGACTCCAATTGTCACTTATTTATGTTAGAGCAGTAATTTGGTCCCAAAATCACCAAGTCAACAATAAACGACTTAAGTTAGTTTATGTTAGTGACTCCACTGAAATTCACGCTAAGCGTTTTTTCCGAACGTAAACTCTCATCATGTTGAAAAGGTATTTTGAAAGTACATATATTATTCGGTATACCTATACATAGGTCGAAGTTCAGTTGGCTGTAGATCATTTGGTATTGTCATGATTGCGCTTCCGATTTAAATTTTTTAAATTATCCGTGACGTATTCTCTCTAGAATTATATTGATCTTAGGTCTACAGCACCTATTTCGGATGTGAGTTTTTCTTATTTCTAAGGGTCTTGTTCTAAATTATGCTTTACGCTTCCTTTATCCATCAAAAAAACGATTTGTTTTCAATCTGGTATAACTATTTCATCATTTTCACAGCTTCAATTGTGCTCAGTATGGCTTGTCATTTATTCGTGGAAGAATTGAAGCCGCGTGACCACTGGCCACTGCTGCTTTCCTTCAATATACCAGAATGGGACTAAAAGAGGATGCAATTTTTTCTTCCTTAGTTTGAAGCTTGCTGTCACATTAATGAAGGTGAATAATTGATCCAAATTCGAGTAGTTTCCTTCTAGCCCAACTTGAAATTCGCTCAGTATTTTTCCGTCATTTGCCCACTGTGCAAGCCTAACAAAAATCCACTAAATAGGTCCTCTACTGTATTCGAAAACGAGATGCCCTTTGGCTTACGGGATTATCGTAAGATTCGGTTTTGAGTAGTGTGTCTGTATATGTATATGTAACTGCCCCTTTAAAGCATGCATAGAAACTCTAGCTGTCATTGAGTTCTTTTGTCAAGGCGACTGAGAACTTAAAAGTACAAATTTTTATCAAATTCTGCTGGTACTCGGCCGTTGCCTGTGCTTTGCTCATGTTCCGTAGGTAGGTATAGCTTTCATAAAATCCGGCGGTAAACGGTGGAAGCCGGAACATTTTCTCGACTGATGCTATCGATGTAATAGTTGCAGCTTTAAAGAACAGGAATACTAGTGCTTCCCTGTCTCAGATTTATCGATTTCGTTCGCTACTTGACACGAGTATAGTCGGAGAAAATGTTGGGGCGGTAATCAGGCCTTGGAAATGTTCACGGAGTACAAACAATGTTGAAATTAGGTTGTTTCTTCCAAGAATAATTTATGCTGGTTTCCAAACTTCATTGGTTAAAAGGCAGCATTTGTTCTTAAATATGATTTTTTTGCCTAAAATAGCATATCCGCAAAATATAAAAGGTACGAAACACCGATAGATACTCGTAGTTACAAAATATGTTATTCATCTTTGATTTTGATCAGTTGAAGCCCCCTTATGTCGTTGTTATCAGTCCAAATAGGGGAGTTCTGCTCAAGATGAGATACTCAGGTAAGATGACATAATCGTATTTTCTCTGATTATAAAGCCGCCACAGTTCTCTCGAACATATCCAGACATGCAATTTTTCTATCTGTTTTGCCAGAATAAACTTACAGCTGCCTGTATACTACCTGGTGTCATCGTGATCGGTTCAAAGGAAATAGCCAGAGAATAAATTTTTTTGCGAGTCATTGTTTACTTCAAAATTGCTTAAAAAATTAAGTGTTTTTCTTTATCCTTTGTGTTTTATGTTTGCATTTATGTGTATAGAGAATATTTTTTGTGTGATTTGGCTCCTAAATTATAATGTTTTGATTCCTGAATGGTTGTAAAAGTTTTATTTCCTATCGGGTAAGATGACATATTATTGCTTATCAGTCCATGATGACATACTATAAATACTATGACATTCCTACTAAAAACACAAACCTTATTTTTTAATTTAAACATTTAAATGCAAATTTAAAGTACATAATTATATTTCACCAAGCATAAAACAAAAATTATTAAAGCTAAATGGCCGAAAATCTAAGTTGAAAATGTGAGGTATATACTGACTGAAGCTGAAAAGCCAAATAAAGCAGGCATTTTACAATATGTCATCTTACCCTCATGAAGTATGTCATCTTATACCCAACTATGTCATCTTAGCCTTAGCCTCGGACTGTTTTTATTTATTTTTTTTAAATAAATTCTTTTTACTTTAAACTATTCATTCCAACTTTATTTTTTCCATACAATCATTAATTATTTAATTATGTAAAGATTTAAACGCTAGGGTTTGTAGAAAATTTTATTTCTTACTTTAAACAAAAAGTATGTCATCTTGAGCACAATTCCCCTACAAACGTAGCCATCGGGGCTGGCCCGAATAAATTCCAGAAGAGAGGTTCAATTTCCGATCCCTTTTTGCAGCATTGCAGCCAGCAATAATGTGATGAATATTCTCTTCCAAGACGTAAACCGTCTGAGGCTTATCTGCTTAGACAAACAACTTCTCATAACCCCACAAAAAATAGTCCAACGCTGTTAAATCGCCCGTTATTTGAGGTAACTCACAGACTTTAAACTCGAAATTATGTAAAAATCGGGGTCAACAGCGATTTCGTTTTGAAAGAATTTACCGGAACACTCAGACCAAATTGATGGTCCATTGTACTACCAGAAAAGCAGTCTTTCCTTTTTTGTGGTGCAGAAGATGAGATGCTATGAGCTTAATTCGAACCCACGCGTCCGGCCTATAACACTCTACCACTGCACCACGGTCGGCCTTAGTTTACGGAACGTACGCAGTGCCGAGTAGACGTGCGGCTTCAATTTTTCCACGATGGAATAGGAAACGAAATTGATCGTAAATCTAGTGCGAGCCATCAAAAGAGCAACTGCGAAAGGAGTATTGCCATATTGAAACGATCAAGCTCTCTAGGGTTGTGTAAATTCATATTCATACTACATTTTGATTATTGGCATATTTAGTCATAAGACAGGAGCCTATGTGATTCTAAACTTTCTGTAAATTTAAGTTTTCTCAAAATCATAAAATTCATCAGTATTTATATTGTGCTAACTCGAGCTTTCTTATGAGAAGTTGGATGCTATGCAGTTTGTGTTGTTTAGAGCAAGTATTTTGGGACCATATCTAACCGGGACAATATCTAACCGTTGTTTACAAATCATAAAAGTAGCATTTTTGTCAGAACTCAGCAATCCTATAATAAGCCCATCGATGCACAAATAAACAAAAACAAATCAATAGGTACTGAGCTAAAAATGACTAATATATTCATTCGTTTTTGAGGTCATTTGTGTAATCCATTGCAAAAAACGCATCTAGTATGTCAAAACAAAATTGACTTTCAACATACTCAGCGAGCAAACCAATTTGATTTCTGTATTTTGTTTTGGTATTCTGGGGATGAGAAAAATTTGGCACCAAGCCCACAGAGTAGGTGATACAGAGAGTAAACTCGTCCCCCTTTGCCTAAAGGACCCTTAAACTATTTTCGTAATGTAATCATAGCGCCTTGTTGGAATTAACGGCTATGTGTGGCTGTATATTAAATAATTTTCACTTTTGTGGCAAACCAGTGTTTACTGCGGCAGTTTTGAATGAACATTTCAATATTCAAACCCAAAAATATCGAAAAACCGTTCACATTTTCAATTTGATTTTAAACCAAACTACAAAAAAATGGCAACGAGGGTTCACTGTCGAGGGTTTCCGTCTTAATTTAGCTTGTAGGCAAAATGGCACTGCCTCAGTTGTCTCTCTGGTTCTACTCTGTTACTAGGACATGAAAATTAAAAATGGATTATCTGTAATCACTTTTTGCGTAGGTTGATGATGATGAGCTATCGCCGTAATTTCTGAGGTCGCAGCTTTTAACAAGCACCAAAGCGGAACGTCACTAAGAGCGGGTATCTCGAAAGTGGCTCAAGTCTCAAGCCTTTAATTATTATTCCTCTTCCATCTAAAGCAGTGTCTAAGTGAACTTATAACGAAATTTTTGTTCCATTTTGAGCGTTCCTGAATAGAACACTGTGTAGTGTGTAAACTCTAGAGCTGTGAACGTTTGCGCCTTTACTGTACCTACAGACATTAGTCCAGAGCTGTGAACGTTTGCGCCTTTACTGTACAGACATTACTTCTAGGCCCAAAGAGAGACCCTTTACATACTTCAGTTCAGAAAATATATGTTTTCACTTAGAGAATAATTAAACCAAAGTCTCAAATTCACAAAACCCAAAGCCATTCAATACTTCGGAGACGCCATTTTGTGTGAATCTATTCGTTCACTTTGTTTGTTACAATGCGTCCCTTGAGAATTCCGAACTCCTTCTCACACACGTCCAAACAGTCGTTCGGCAGTAAAAATACGAATGAAAAAAAAATAAAAAAAATTTAAAACACAAATCACCGCCAATGAATTATGGCTTCGCAACGTGCAATTGACATTGGGAATTACTAGACTTGCTACCTGTCACTCAATGCCACATTGAATCGCACCATTAGTAATGGGAAACCGACTTTGTCGCGTCCGTTGTTGCCGTTGCAGTGTTCGTTTTCGTCTTTTTGGACAACTACTTGACGATGAGGATGAGGTGCCTTTCGGCATGTGAAGCTCCTTGCCCAGTTACGAGTATAAACCACACACAACTCCCATATACGACAAATCAATGCAACTAACTTGGCCAGACACCTCTTGTAGTTGTTGGCCATGGCCATGGTTAAAATGCGCGAAGCGGCGATTTGTTCGCAGTAACCTCCGTCTAGTATACCTACTGCTTGATGCCACTCTACGCCTTGGCGACCGACTACCGACGACGGACGTTCTTCAGATCCCATCTTTATTTATTGGATTTGATAAATTATTGATTGTCTTGCTGATTTCATAAATACCTAATTAAGGTGGGCTGACAACACTCAGTTATGCTGTAGCTATGCGGCTATTACACCATCGACTTGTCACAGTCTCCGCCAAGGCTGAACTGAAGAGCAGCACGCATCGTAGCAGCAGAGTTTCTGTGTTTTTTTTTTACACCGCAAAGCACTGGTCATAGTGGTACGCAGTGCTTCTGATACTGCGATTAATTAAATTTAATAAATAATAATGGCCCCATCTGCGATAGCCCAACTTACTGAAGAGTCACTGTCGCCATTGATTTATGGTCTCGTCATTCGTTTATTGAGTTTCAGATTGCAGCCTCAGATGACTTGCAAAAAGAAGAAGCTCTTGCCAAGCGCTGTTTAGAGGTGATTCCTTGACTTTTGTCATGATCTGGAATTTATTTTGCCCGGTAATTGACTGGTGTATAAAACTAAAATAAAGTGTTGCTGTTGTTGTTGCTGCATCGGAGCTGGGAGCTGTGATGCCCTGCCAATTGTTGGAAATATTTGTGTTATTAATTTGAGCGCATGTTTTCACACATTGGAATTGCTAATGTGCGTTTGGATTGCAGCCAGAGGCAGTCGTCGATTCGCCATCGCCAGTCCCCCCGGGATTGATCGTGCGGATTGCTACTCAACTCGAACTCACAGAGGCTTTTTTTAAGAAGCTAAAACATGGAGCAGGAAGATGATAATTAATACTACATTTGATGTTGCTGATTGTGAGATAAGCATACTTAGAAAGGAAGGTGGCGAATGTTGCACCTTTTCAATTAAGTGCTAGGTAGTCACTGTACACAGCCGTCTTGTCATATTTGGAGTCAATTGGATACTTGTTTAATGATACCAAGAGTTGAGTATGGAGTTGCGTTGCAATAATGTCATCCATGATTTCTATTTGCGGTACAGCAACATTTGTAAAAGTACTTTCAAGACTTTCTATTGCAGAGTAAGCGCTGCAATACTGCAAGCTTTTTAACTATTGATCTATTATTCCGAAGATATGGAATACCTTTGTTAGTATAAAAAAATAAAAAATATAAAAAATTCAATATTAAGTTTATCAGACAAACAAGTAAATTCGCAACACCATAGTTCCTGGTATAGGCCACGACTGAGTATATATTTCTCCTCCGTTCTTGTTTCTTATCTGCAGAGCACAAATGTGAAAAACTATTAATTTCGACTAGATTCTTAAAACCTATTTAAGGATATTGTGGTGCGCGTGCCGCAATTGTCAACGTTTTTGTCTGTTACGTGGGATCTGGGAGGTTAAAAGTTTGAATCCCAGAAACACCAAGCAAAACATTTCTTTCAACAGGTATGGCGTTTCGTGATGGATTGACTCTTCCGAGAGTAATTTCATGCCATGAAAATTGCTTTCTCGATCTGCCGTTCGTCTTTAATAAAAAATTGTAGGTCCCTTTCATTTCCTCATGCGGCATGGTTGAGATAAATGTTGCTAGGCCCCATCAGGGTCCTCCCCGTTGCGTAACTCTACTTATTTATTATGTTCACTTGAGAATATCCTAAAAGAAAACTTTTGCTTGTGTGCTGGGCTTTGAATGGACTTATCGGGAAGACAAACGAGAACTGTAAAGACCGCATGAGATACCGATTCAAAAATTCCTCTGGGAAAAGGTGTCCTAATTATGTACTAGTCAAATGGGCGTTAAATATTTAGCCCATCGAATAGAATCGACGCCTTTTTGCCAATAGCAGAGTTGGTAATGAAAGCCAAGTTTAATGAAGGTAAAAAATTGTAAAGTTATGCTGTAAGTATCTGTCTCCTAGCAACACTGAATGTCAAATTATTGTTTGGAGTTTCAAAAAAGCGCTCAAAATAGCCAAATGGTGTTTGAATGATGAAGCTAAATAAGCAGTATACTAAATAAGAATAAAGCGGCTTTCAAAACATTGTCAAAGTACCCTACTCAAATCATAGAGATGATCAAACTCGTCTTGCATTGGAAACAGGACTAAGATAAAGGCGCGTAGAAGAAGAGCATGTATCAGGAATCAGGCGCTGGGAGATCCTTCATTCCTGGCATTTGATGCAATTAAACAAAAAAAAAAGGAGCTGAAAAGCAACAATCGAAACCATCTTCGAAATAGGCGCTCAAAGAAGGAAAAATGCTTATGACATTCATTCGCCAATATTTATTTATTTATTTATTTCATCAGTCAAAGAACAATACTTCTCTTATAGACTACTAGAATATCATCACATTCGAAGAAGTTAGTGATTCAGTTAAGAGTTAAAAGAAAAGTAAAAAGGGGTATTCATGCATCAGCGTAAAACCCGCGTAATCCGTGTAGTCTGTGTAAGTTTACCAGATGGTAAAAGAACTGTCAAATATTGTATGGAAAATGTTTTACACAAATTTGGTAAGACTACGCAACGAATTCAATGCGGAAACGAGATGGTAAAACGGGTAAGACTACACAAAAATCTTTTTTGACGTTTCGAAAGAAACGTTTCAGTTAAGTTGAACATAGAAGTAGGTACTTTTTATCAAACAAAAAATAAAATATAAAAGTATTATAAATAAATATGGAAATGAGCGGAGTAAGTAACTAAAAACAAAGTTTTGAAGTTTCTTACACCACTTACACAAAGTAGCTTAAAGGGGTACTCATGCAAAGTCTCGCGTAAAGTTACATATTTACACAAAACGTGATCTTACGCCGAAGCATGAATACCCTTAAAGTGAAAATGAGAGTCATGGAAATGAGAGTCTTGTCTAAGCAATCGGGGGAGACTTTGTTTCAACTATTGTACAAAGGGAAAGGAGGTATACTCAAGTAGCGATATCTAATGTTCCATCAAGATCCATTAGCGGGTATGACGCAGCCGATTCCGAAAATAATATAGCTATCTGATAGCCAGTGCGGGTTTTTCGTGGGTTAATTAACAAGAGATGTAGTCCAAAGCACATATAACAATCCTAATAAAGAAGGGCTTCTTGATTCCTTGAATGATTTGTACTTCGTAAAAGCATTCAATCGACAACAACGCGATGTGATGTCTCAGAAGCCGAGGAGATTCGGATTTAACAACAGATATGGTATTTGGATTTTAAAATAGACAGACCGACACAGGAGTTAAAATACCCAGCTCAGTTTGTCAAAATAGCTAAATGAAGCGTCCTGAGTACCCTCCAATTTATAGCAGTCCTTGACTATCTACTCGAAGATAAACTAAGCAACCAAACTGCAATTCTTTGTTGACGATGAAAGGACTTGATTTGTAAGTAGCAGACTTGATATACCTTTTTTTTAAAACTCTCCTCGGAACTGCCACCGCATAAAATAATAATTAATAATCCTTTTTATTAACTCCGCCTATTTGAGAGCTGCGACGTGCTTCGCTTTTTTAACTTTGGTTCTGAAGATGGTGGTCAGTAAAGTAGTATATGGTTCATTAAAAAAACGTGGAGAAGGGGATAAAAAGAAGTTCAGAGATGTTCTTCAAGAAATGATTGGTACGACGTTTTAAAACGACAAAATCGTTTGAAACTAGTCAATTCGGTAAGAGAACCCAAATTACTCCAAAAATTTCAAAGATCACCTTCGAAGCTTTATTGGGTGAATTAGATAATGTCGGCGAAACTAAACGATCTTTCCGAAAATGCAGATTGATTGCTGAAGATTTTCAGGAACGTAGCGTTGTAACATACTCTAATTAATGGATTGAATTAGATTTTTTCTTTATCATGGACCTTGGAGAGAGATTAACGAGTCGTTAAAGTAATTTTGAAGGGTTTTTAATGGCAATTTGAGAATAATTCACTTGAAATTGATGAGTTTTGTAAATGAGAATGCAACTGATAGTTTCATTGAAGCTGTAGAAATGCCTCTTTCTGGCTGATCATCTGCAGTTTTCTTTGAGTTGATGGATTCTCCATGTGAAACAGAGGTCCTTTAAAAATTTTATTTGAAGTCTTTCAAAGCCGTGGGGAGAGTACGATAACTATGGCGACAAAAAATAACGGTTTCTGATAGAGGGGTTCAATACAAGCATTTTTTACTATGGGAGGGGGGGGTCTATCTCCCCCCGTTTAGGCGGTAGGGGCAATTTTATAAAAATTGACTTAAAATCTAAAAAAAAATATTGTAGAACAACGGGAAAACTTACAGATACAATTTATACCTTTTATGAAAGCCAGAAATTTGCACTTTATAATAAATTTTAAATGAAGTGGTTTCAATTTATAGTTTTTGAAATAACTGACTTCAAAATCAAAATTTACGAAAAAAAAATTTAAAAAACCACTTTGAGTACTATGTTTCTCGTGATTACAAATGTCAATAAAAAAAATTTTGATGTAGTTAGTTGCTTCAATAAATTTTTTATCAAACGATATAAATTCCTTTTTTCTATGTCTTATAGTTTTTGAGATAATTGAAAAATAGTAAAACTATTGAAGTATGCATTATTTTCAAAAAATTATGGAAATACGTACGAATTTACGATAATGTTAGGAGATAGACTAATGAAAGTATTAAAATTCATAAAACAGGTACTTATGTGCAATTAATTTCCGTATGCAACAGCTTTTCGCATGGCCCGCTTCGCGGGGCTCATTTTTTTAACCCTTTTTCCGCAGGGTTAAGCTGCTCATGCTAAATATGAAAATAGCAATTAATTTCCGTATGCAACAGCTTCCCGCATGGCCATGCGGAAAGCTGTTGCATACGGAAATTAATTGCTATTTTCATATTTAGCATGAGCAGCTTAACCCTGCGGAAAAAGGGTTAAAATAATGAGCCCCGCGAAGCGGGCCATGCGGAAAGCTGTTGCATACGGAAATTAATTGCTATTTTCATATTTAGCATGAGCAGCTTAACCCTGCGGAAAAAGGGTTAAAATAATTAGCCCCGCGAAGCGGGCCATGCGGAAAGCTGTTGCATACGGAAATTAATTGCTATTTTCATATTTAGCATGAGCAGCTTAACCCTGCGGAAAAAGGGTTAAAATAATGAGCCCCGCGAAGCGGGCCATGCGAAAAGCTGTTGCATACGGAAATTAATTGCACATAAGTACCTGTTTTATGAATTTTAATACTTTCATTAGTCTATCTCCTAACATTATCGTAAATTCGTACGTATTTCCATAATTTTTTGAAAATAATGCATACTTCAATAGTTTTACTATTTTTCAATTATCTCAAAAACTATAAGACATAGAAAAAAGGAATTTATATCGTTTGATAAAAAATTTATTTAAGCAACTAACTACATCAAAATTTTTTTTATTGACATTTGTAATCACGAGAAACATAGTACTCAAAGTGGTTTTTTAAATTTTTTTTTCGTAAATTTTGATTTTGAAGTCAGTTATTTCAAAAACTATAAATTGAAACCACTTCATTTAAAATTTATTATAAAGTGCAAATTTCTGGCTTTCATAAAAGGTATAAATTGTATCTGTAAGTTTTCCCGTTGTTCTACAATATTTTTTTTTAGATTTTAAGTCAATTTTTATAAAATTGCCCCTACCGCCTAAACGGGGGGAGATAGACCCCCCCCTCCCATAGTAAAAAATGCTTGTATTGAACCCCTCTATCAGAAACCGTTATTTTTTGTCGCCATAGTTATCGTACTCGTGCCAAAGCCGTTATCCCAATATAAATTAAAATAAGTAACCAAAACTTCTTTTTTTGTACCGAATGGCGGACATATAACTGTAGCGATGATTAGAAGCTCAACGGAATAATAATTCTCTTTTACTATTTCTTGCAAATTTCTTTACAGGGTCCGACGATGAATCAAATTTTGGTGAACATTTTTTAAAGAATATTCTTAATACGTTAACAGATGAGGCGATACGGATCGATATAGGTTAGGTTAGGTTGGGTAAAATTTGGCTGTCAGTATACTGCGAACGAAACACCTAGAGGGTCCGTTGTGATATCACTGAGACAAGAAGGTCTAACACGCTCTTGTTCCTATTTAGCGGATCGGAGAGCTGAAGCACACTCTAATCGAAACTGGACTAACGAGTTGATCACCAATCAGTCAAACCATTCAGTCTTAGGTCGATAGGTATACCTATGTTGTTTCTTTCTAGTCGAAGATGAGAAGTCGCTCCTTTTTTTTGGCAAAATTGTCTGTCGTGCAGTTGCCTGGTATGTCCCCGTGACCCGGCAACCATTGAAGGTGAATGTTGAACTGTTCTGACACAGAGACTTGCGACAGTTTTGGACCGTAATAGATTTTGTAGAGACAAAGGCAAGAGCTTTTAGAGCAGCCTGACTGTCCGAGAAGATACGAATATCCGTGGAGGATACTACGTTTTCTCTGAGGCAGGGAAGGACTTATTTTATTGCCAGAATTTCCGCTTGGAACACACTACAGAAGTGTGTCTGCCTATCCGCTTACTCGGATAGGCGGAAGAGAAGGTTGAAATTCAGCCCTTTCGAGAAAACTACAGGTCGAGATAAAATGAGATAAATAGCTGGGAACGAAAAGCTTTGGAAGGTTCAAGACATAGTTCATTTCTCTCAAACAAAACCTGCTCTCGAACCCCTGCTAGTTCCTCACGAAAAACGAAATATCAATCGTAACTGACCAATTCCAAATATTATTTTTAGCTTTATCAAGAGAAATAGGTGACTAACTTAAGAAACCCTTATTTACTTAGGTGGGCATTACAATTCGGGGTGAACCTGGGTCTCAACCAACATCCTTCTAACGACTTCGATTTCCGGGGAGCTCTCTCCAGTTTTGTACTCTAAGTTGGAGCTACTCCAATATATTTGGCATACCTAATGGTCTTTCGAGCTTCGAGGTCTTTCAACTTGAGAAGCTCGCCGAAACCGTTTACGCTTTGGACTTGCAGGAGACAGATCAAATTGCTTTTCCAACTTTAGATTTTCTTCGACCTCTTGTTTTGGCTTTGTTTTGTACACAAGTGCATAGCATTTTTGAACAAAAGGGAAAACACATGCTTTGCTTATCTATACCAACATCGGTAAGTGTTTTTTTCGACATATTCAGTGGACATTGGCCACATCAACCGATGGATCTTTGCCATCATTGAAGTATATCAAGTTCAAAAGTCAATATGTAGTTTGTTAGTCCTTTTATGGCAAACTCAAAGAATTCTTAAAACAACTCTTAAACATGCAACGAAGACTAAAGACTGAGACTCACTACACCACACAATCGCTCTCTAAATTTCAAGACATTCAGTTGAAAGCTCACACCCTGAGCAACAGTTGCATGAGAATAGTGGTATCAATTTAATTTAGACAACAACTAATGGCATCATATTTTCATCAGTAAGACGATATACCAAAACAAGTGATACTCATGCCCTCACTCAAAAACAATACCCAAAGAGGCCAAGGACTGAGGAGAGTGCTATGGCTTATTTGATGGGGTTGTGGCCTTCCACTTGAGTCTGATAAATTCAATTGAAACATTCCGGAATGCATATTATTGTTCAAACCCAACACACATATGGCATCCCACATTAGTTATTCAATCCACAGCAGGCCAATTAAACACACATTCAAATGCGATGCTGAATAAGTGTGCTCATTCAACTTCCCAGTTCCCACCCTGATATGTGCGATGTGCCGCTTAATCATTTCTGTTTGAGTGCAAAATTTTCTCATTTACCAGATGATTAAATGATATACGAGATATACAGAGAACAGAGCAGCACTCTTGTGCTGAAATTTTAATTATTTCATTCACCAAAACGGATGCTGCATCCCATCTGGCTTAACCACCCACCCGGCCCGGCCCGCCTGAACTCAAACTCGAATAAGCTCATTCCTCATCGGAATGAATGGAAAAGTGCTCACCACTTACCACTGATCCAACCCACATGGCTTCTCCTTCTCATCAACGAGTCACTTAAATTATTAACTTTAGCACAGTTACTCCAGAAACTCATCCAAGTCATATACAATTTGAGTCGCAGGCAAGGATGGGCAACTTCCTGAATTTTTACCTCAAATGGCGAACAATGGAGTCTCCCTTTGCCAGCCTGAACCCACACATCCCACAGGCGGATTTTTAATGGTTCTGTTCTTCGAACAAAAATATTTAATTCAATTAATTTTGCATGCAGGATACTTGTACTTGTGCAGCGGTAACACAGTGACAGCAGAACAAACACATCAGGCCTGACGACATTTGAAAAATTCAAATTTGTCAAATAGCGAGGAATTCATTATTAAAGTGTCCAGCCGTCGATCCTCGGAGTTTGGCTATGAATCCTTTATCATCTCACATCTCGATACAAGTCGAACGTCGTCGTCGTTGGGTGAAACAGAGCATGGAAAAAGTCGACACATTGACAGACATTGCAATGCAAATATCCATAAGCGAGACATGGCCGGACCTGTGCGGGGTAATCCAGCTTAGCAAATTTTAATATCTTCCCGAAATAGTCGACTCCTGGTGTGATGTTGTTGTGTCCTGCTTTCCACGCATCCTCCTTATTTTCGTAAGCAATTTGCTTAGAATCTGCGGAGTTCTATTCCATGGTGCGTGACCCTTAAGATTCATGTTTGAGTAAAAGCCGATCCCTCAAGTATGAGTACTTGGAAATTGAAGTACGGCCATGGCAGCAACTCATACTTGGCTGCCATTCACGTGTCGACAGGATACGAAAAACGAAACAGATTCGTTAACTTGGCAAACGAAGTGATGAATTAAACTGGGAATGAGAACAGTGTTGGTGGTGGTTGTATTGCAGAGACGATATGAAAAGAGCTCATTGTCGAACTTTGAAGTTAAAGTCCATCCACACTGAGGCAGAGGGCAGAGACATTCACATGCCATGGCCCACATGGCATCTGGAATGAATGTTTAATATCCTTCGGCACCCGGTTTTTAATGTGTTTGGTAATATTTCATCCGAGTGTGTCTCTCCCTTTGCCAAAGAACCGGAAACAACTTCAACTTATCTTCTCATTCCATGACTACGAATATGACGATGATGATGCCGATGACGACGACGACGTCGACGACTCGTTCTCACTTGGGGTGTAATCTTCCGAAGGATTAACTCTAATAGCTGGCAAATAGCTGATTCCATTAATAAAAAATCAAGTTTGGTTCTCATTCATTTGGCAAGGTTATAGTAAAGGGGGTGCAAGGGAGGTAGTCTTCATCTTCTTCTTCTTCGCCATCCTCATCACCATCTTCCACTCTGAGAGCCAACTCCGGCTCCAGGAAGTGAGGTGGATATGATATCCTCGGATATACCCTCAGGATATAAGAATTTACATACACGTTGTTGGATACGACGACCATTAGTAAAGAGATGGATCCGTTTGAAGGCTAATGGCCAGCTATTAAATCACATCTAGAATTCCATTTGAGGAAGCGCGCTCTAGCAGAAGGAGAATTCCTTAACATTTCATAGAGGGTGGCAAGTTAGGTGCTGGTGCTGCTGCTGTTGCTGCTCCCGATGGCTAATCAACTGGCTCTAAATAATTATGCCCCATCAATTATTCAAATTCAATTTACTGGAAGAGGGAACTCCTCTCGTATGCTGACGGAAATACGAGCATACCCGCTCCTTCTTTGTCCTGAATGAGTTGCGGTGATTTTTGTGCAGCACTATGTTTTTGTATTCAGGTAAGGAGAGACGTTGAATGATGGTATTTTATGTTTTATGTAAAAGTACGACTCCAGGTATGGTACCGTATTAGTTTGCGGAAATTAATTTGTGTGTAACTAACTTTCCAGCAACTTTGTTTTATTGGAACCCATTTTTGTGAGAATTACTTTGATGGCGAGGAGATTTCCCTGCGGAGTGAATTTATAACGAATCTTGTCGGGATGAAACAGCAGGTGCCTTACCAAGCTCAACTTTCGAATTGTTTGTTCTTTTCAATTTGGAAAAGGTTTTGTAAGCAAATAGGACTGGAAGCTTGACAGAATCAAAAATTGGATTTTTCACAAAATAAATCTTAAGCAGGGAAGTTACACGATACCATAAAAGTACCGAAAATCGTACCAACTTGGTAGCAAATGTGATGATTGTGATGTGGTTGCAGAGATTTCACTTTTGGGCCGGAATCGCCGAATGGCTTCAACTTCAACCTAAAACCAATTCGCCGGATGATAAGGAATCTAAAAAACGAGCAGTTTATTGGAAACCGATTTCCAATTTCGATCCGAACGAAGTCTTCTTTTCGTTTTTACATCAACACGAGCTTTGTAATCTCAAAGGGATGCTCTTCCATATACCGGTTTCACTCCAGTGATCCCACTTGAGAGGTACGCCGGACGTTCTAACAGAAATTAATTCAATTCGCATATGTAAAGACTGGGCCATCTTGTGGTGCGTGAATAGAACCTTTAATTGGACAATTTTACGTCTCCCTTTAGTTGGAATTAATGAAAGGCTGTTCGACTGATTTTTTTCTTTTCTGAATGCATCAGTCCCGAAATTAAACTCTGGATGTCATTGCGCTTTTACTCACATCGAAGAAATCAACCTGGCCAATCTTCTTCTTCATTTTCGGCGTCACTAGCATTGTGATATTGAAGAAATCACAGCTCTACCATTTCTCTGCTTCACATTGGTGATCCACTTGTCGAGTACGGCGTGTAAACCTCAGAATGCTTCGGCAAACCTCCCGATTTTGGATTGTTCCGTGTCTGAGGCCAGCCAAATGAAGATTTCGGTGCATTTGTCTGAACTATAAGAGGATTTGGTTCTCCCTTTCTTTTTTGCATTTCAGAGACTAATTCGCACGGGGCTTAGAGCTAGCTCATTTGCACGTACTTATCTACGCTCTCCATCATAAATGCAAGTGTAAGAGGTCAGTAAACATCAACACCAGCAAAAAGAGAACGTATAGCGATCGTGTTTAAACTTTTTTTGACGGGATTCTCTGGGCCACTCCTTTGAACTTGACAATAACAAATGAGCTGGTCGTGCACTATTTTTCCAAGATGGTATTTTGGACGTGGAAGCCTTCACCACGCATCTTGATTTTTCTAAAACGATGAAGCTGTTATTCCTGCTGCCATACAGAGCGTCTTCATCTCAGCTGCCGTCAACATACTCTAATCCTTTTTGTTTATTGTCCAACTGCAACGTCGGGAAACGTGTTTGATTGCTTTACGCTCAACCGCTGTGCAGAGTCTTCCCTTCAGCTAAGGGGGCATATTTCTGTCACAGGAGATGGCTGATTTTTCTCGCACTTCATCCATCTTGATTGATCATAGCTAGATTTCAGATAATTAAAGAAGATTTAATTTTAAGATTTATTTTTTTAAAATTTATTGGATCAGGAAACGGGCAACACAAGTATTCAGTCCTTTTTGGACTAATACGGTACCAACTACCATCAAAGATTTTTGCCCATACGCTAAATGCTTCTTGAAGGAAAGTAGGATCCTCGCTTATGATGGCTTCATCTTCAGCAAAGAATGGGTGGTGGTGTTGGTGTTCTGCACTTTGCCTTCCAACAAGAAGTCAAGGACTGTAATAAAGAGCAAAGGACTTCCTTTGTGTACACTTTTTGTACTTGGAATGCCTCAGTGACACAAAGTGGAGATTTAATCCTCGTCACTACTCAATCATACATATCCTTGATCAACCGTACATAGGAACTACTCGTTGTCAATCGAATGCTTTCTCCGAAGCCAAAAAACACAACTAATCCTGTAAGGCATCGCAATGTTTTTCCATTGAAATTTCCATTCCATTGACTTACCCACGACAAACCCGCATTGGTTACCAGGAAGCTTTATTATTCTCCGCAGTCAGCTACTCAATACCCGCTCATTGATCTTTAAAAGGTGGGACATCAGTTTATCAGTTTGATCGAACGCAATTTTGTGTATCTCCTTTGTTCTTTCCCTTTGTAGATTGGTAGAAGGTAACTTTCCTTTCATTTCTTAGGCAGACTATAACCTTCTATAAGCTTGGAAATGAGAATCTTGACCCATCTAAGTCTGTTTGCAGTTCTTCACTGCCTCACTAACATCTTCGACTGTGATCATGAGATGTCTGGTACTTCTGGATTCAGCTATTGGAAAGTGCTCTCGAGGAAACTGTTCATTCAGAATGCAATGAAAATACTGTCTCCACCTTTGCAGAATTTTGTTGTCATCTACAAGAAGTTGTCCTTGAGTATCGAGTACCACTGACGAACTTCGGTGGACGAATCTCCTGAGCATTTCTCCTTCTTTGAGAGGCTATTTTATAAAGATGGTCCTCCAAATTGTTCTGTCATAGTTCTTGAATAACTTGGTTCGCATCAGCAGCTGGGGCAGAAATTGCTTCTACTCCCTCAATGCTCTTTGCTTGGAGTTGGTTGCAATTTTTCTTCGCATCTTCATGCAGCTTCTGCATTCCACTTCGAGACGAGCAATCCCATCTCTATTATTTAAGGAGCACTTTAACCATGCTTTGAAAGCAGCTTTGTTCTCACTTATCACTGCTCTAGCTTCATCATTCAACCACCATGTTTCTTTGGCTTGTTGATAGTGTCCCATATCCCATTGACACTCCCAGCAACGATGTGGCGGTCTTTAATCCCCAAAGCCCTTGTTTATTTGATTTCATTCAACCCCATCATAAGAAAAAACAACACGACAACTTCGCCCAGTAGCACTTTTCAGTCTTTCGCCAGAAATTTCATAAATTTGGCTAACAAATGGCTAACAATTTGCGTCTCATTTTCACCACTGCTGTTTAGTGACAAGGTGTCGGTCCTGTTTAACCTGGTCAATGCTCCGATGAAATTTGCAAGTGAAGAAAATTAATAAGGAAGAACATAAGGTAGAAAAAGTCGGTCCAGCCACCGGCCAAAACAACCTCCTTACAACGAAAATCGATAAAATTTGGAACAACACTTTTTGGAGCGCTTAGGGTGAGTTTGAAGACGTTTATCTTCATTCAAAATGTTTGTTTTTACAAAGTGTTAGTATACCGACCAAACTCTCATCATGATTGAAATATCCACTTTCGCACGGCTTTCGGTTCCTACATTACGCTCACTACTGAAGCCTCGAAAATCCTCTACACCTGATTATGATCGCGTTTCAACTTTAAGAGCCGTTAAAAATCGCCCCTATAAATTGCAACTTATTAATCAACATTGTGGCAAAAATATCCCACCCCTTCGTCGTCGCGTTGCTGTGTATACTAACCTCTTTCAAGTATATAATCTTGAACAAAGAGGCACGAAGGAAAAACACACAAGCGAATGACCACAATCCAAGCTCTTAATTTGTCATTATTATTTATTAAGCCCGTGTAGCATCAAAGACGACTGTGGCATCTCCCAATCGTAACCATAACAAAATTCCAAAACAAACGCAGCGAGGAGAATCGCATCGTCGATCCTCTTGCCTCTTAATCCGATCACGGCAATAACTTAGCGAGATGATAATGCCACAATAACAGCGCCCGAAAAAAGATCAATCTGTCGACTTAAGGTCCAGAACAAGCGCAAAGGTTTTTCTCTGATCATCGTTGGGTGATTGCGGCTTTTTAATCGCCCCGCAAAGACCATTCCAATTGACAACTAACCCGCAAGACCAACAACAGCAGGAACCACCGATGAAAATGAAGACGCCCTTTATCCAAAGCTGTGCATCGAGAATTCCCGAGGCGAGTGCCGCAGATGCAAATTAATTACGCCACGTCCCATCGATAAGGCAAATTAAAACAAATCTCCCAACGATGTCCACGATGTGGCTTAATCCCTTTCGCGTTATGATTCGAAATTTTTATTTATACTCCACCGATACAAGTTGGCACGTTGCGATTGAGAAGAATGTTTATTTCAAGATTCCCATCAATCCCGACACACCTCGTGTTTACTGATGCATTTTTGAATTTTTTCGTTTTCTGTTTTTTGTTTTTGTTCTTGAATTTCGTACAGTAACACGGGTAGTGGAATCTGGAATGCTGTGCTCGAGCTTACATCTCTAGCCGGACACTAATCACTTGTTAGTCCACAGCTATTTGGAGGGATGATGGGAACGATGAGCTTGTAGTTTTTTGACCTCATCCGCCATGAGTCATATGAGAGTGTATGTGTGTTTGTGTGCTGACAACCCACAGAGGAATTAGAACTTGAGTTGTGTCACCTCTTTGAAGTGCGACGACGACAACATGAGGCGACGACCGACACCGACACCGACGACTCATCGTCATCGCCAGCCGTTGTCATGTGGTGCAGCGTCAAGATAATTGCACTGCTGCGGTGACCATAAAAATCTGTAATTGCACCGCTACTGGTTTCTGATTAGTTGTTCGACTGTTTAAGCCGCCACTGACCAAAGGCATGTTGTACTCATCCTTCCTCATCCCAAAAGCCCAATCCAATGGAGAATTCCTGCTTCTCCTTCGCATTGTCATCAGGAATTGGTGGAAATTTATTTGGATCTATCTTTTTATGGTCGCCTGCGACAAAGAGACAGTGAATTGTCGTTGTTGATGAGTGAAGCCACAAAAGAACTTATGTCACTGTCATGTCGCCTTGACTTGAAACAAATGTAATGAACGGCCGATATTGCCACTTTTTTGCTGGTTGTGTTCGGTTTTTTAGCCAACGATGCGCTCTGTTGGTTCTCCTTGTCCTAAGAGAATCTTTTACTGATGATGGTGATGGGTTGAACACTCGCCTTATGAAAATTAATCAAAAGAAGTCACTTCTTGTGGTTGGTTTGTCTTTTTTTTTTTTGATTTTTTAATGTTCGCAGAAGCACACTCCCATCATGGACAGAATGTGTGGTACAAATGGACAAACAAAGCGTTGCCTTTGATTTAGTGATGGTGTTTGGACATTTTGTCTATTACACGTTGTTGAAAGGATTGTACAAGAACATAATTGCAACTAACGCGTCCGATGGCTTTTATTTCTATGTTTCTATGTTTGCTTAAAACAAAGTTGGCAGGTGGTGCTAGATTTGGCTAAGGTTAAAGGCTTGCTATCTACTGAGCCCAGGTGTTCACTTTTTTTAAAAAGTGCCAAGTTCACGTGTTCTATGTCCCATTCCAGATTTACAGCCCTTTTTTAGAGGAGCTATTATTTGGCTGTCGAGAATGCAAAACGTTTTCTTTCAGCTGCGTGTTTTTGAAAGTTCTGCCGTTATAAACTAATCTCATTTAGAAAGAGAAAGAACACGTAGGAGTTATAAGTTTGGAAAACCAAAGAGGAAAACGAAGGCGTCAAAGCTTCATGTGATCATGTGCAGCTGCATTGTGTGCTGGCAAAATCATCACGTTAGTAAAGTTTGAAATCGTATTCAAATGCAATAAAAGTTGCTTCAACTTTTTAGAGAGAAAAACTAGCTACGAATGACTGTTGACTGTAATTCAGATTTACCACCTTACCACTGGTGGGGAAAGGTAGTAAGCAGTGGCGTAGCAAAGGGGGGGCGGGAGATGCAGACAGCCATTTGTGAGTGACACCCAAAAGCTTCCAAGGAGTATGTTATATATACTATGGCGTTATAGATCGTAGAAGACTCAATTAATAAATATATTGATAAATATGACATTCCAACAGAAAGAAGAATTCATCGTAGAAATCGAATGGCTGGTGAGTTGGCAATTGACGCAAGGACTTTCTCTGAGCGCTGAACTACGGAAAGACGTATTCGAGTGCCTTGATCGATTCATCACTGAACTTCGAACAAGAACAGAGTCTATTAAGGAGGTGGCTTCATTGTTTGAAGTTGTACAGGCGAATACTTTACTTTTAGCAAACATTAATGATTTTATAATAGCTGAATTTCTCTCAAAGATACCAAGGTTGAGAAGTCATTTGAAATCGGTCAAAGTGACAACATCTAATTGGTTATCTTTAGACTTTATGAAATTCATCCTTGAATGGGACTTTGCAAAATCTTTTCCGAATCTCATTGTCGCATTAAAAATGTTTATGACAATATGTGTGTCAGTTGCGTCATGTGAAAGGAGTTTAAGTAAGCTTAAATTAATTAAAAACTACAATGACGCAAAGGGGGTTCAATCTGGGAATTTTAACAATTGAACATGAGGCGACCCAGCAGATAAATTTTGAAGACGCTTTCAGCGAGTTTTCTGCTTTAAAAGCTATGAAAAAGACGTTTTATTAATGTTTTTTGTTTTTTTTTTTTTAACTAGGTATCTGATTATATGGTTACATACATTTTTGTTCTCCTTTTTTTAAATTTTTTATTTGAATTCAAATAAAGAAATCCCAAAATATGGATTAGCGGAATTTCATTTATTTTACTGTTTTATATTATGGGGATGACACCATAATTGCTGCCCCAAGTGCCACCCATGCTAGCTACGCTACTGGTAGTAAGCCATTTGAGAGTATCTCCACATAAAATGAGTTGTTTCTTTCAATTTTGAAATCGATCCATTCTCAATTACTTGCTCTTTGTTTAGGGAAATTCATCTTCCATTCCTTCCTCAACTTTTCAGCTTGAAGTGTATAAAAAAGCTTACATTCGTCAAAATTTTGCTTCCTGAAAGGACGACTTTCCATTTGACTGCGTAAGACGCGAGAAAGACCTACCGATTTGAATACAATACCCTTGTTGTTTGACGTAAAAAAGAGTATTCTATCAGATATGTAAAAGTATATTGAATTAATATTCGACCTTATAAAGGATGATTTTTTAGACTTTGATGTTCAATCTGCCAATGCCTTTTTCGGAGTTGTTTTTTTTTTTTTGACAGCTGTCAGCTGTCACTTTATTTATGTTCAGTTTATTTTTTCATTCTATAATGAATAGGAACAACGTTTGCAACGGGGCTGCGTAAAATATTTGCTCAACATAATCCCAGCAAAGTTGGTAACTCGAACAGCCATGAATCGGGTTCGCTTCACGTTTACTCTAGTAAAAAATACACATCTTCAAAGACGTTATACAGTAAGCACCAAAGGCGCTATTGCTTCTTTAAAGCAGAGTATCGAAAAACACCCGAATGAGTCCATCCATCATCGTGCTCAATAAAATTGGAGGTGCACAAATCCATTACAAAATCCAGGCAGAGCAAGAATTGAAGCCGAACGGCCATCAATTGCGTCTAAAATTAGGTGAAAGCCTGCAAATCGAGATGGCCACCGATCCCGATTTGCGCGTTACAGTCAATGGGGCACGCTAAAGACCTATGAAGAATGACTATTTCGTGCCTGATTTGAAGGATGTTGATGTGGACGACCTTTGGTTCCAACAAGAAGGTGCTACATGCCAAACAGCCAATTAAGCAATCAATTTCAACGAAACTTTTGATGAGCGCATTATCTAGCGCTGAGAAGCTGTAGTATGGTCTCCAAGATCGTGGTGCTTAACACCGTTGGACTCTTTTCTGAGGTGTTTTGTGAAATTGCTTGTCTACGCAGATAAGACCGAGACGATCGATGTCTTGAGAGAGAATATTCGGGGCGTTATTGCTGAGGTACGGTCTCCAATGCTGTGAAAAGTGGTCGAAAAATATGCCTCTCGGATGGAACTTATTCGTGTCAGCCAGTCGCGCAGCGGCTCATTCTCAAAGCATAAGGCCAAGGCCTTGCCTTAATATTAAAGCTAAATTTATGGTCATGACAGTAAATTATATGAGTTTTACTACTGTTTGAAAAACGCTCGTCTAAGAAAAATACCCTTTACCAAGTAACGGTGCCCGTGGAGTAAAAATATACCTGTCTCTTACTTCGGAAATTCGAGGTTCGATTACCAGAAATATTAAAGAAATATTTTTGTTTAGCCTTTCGTGATGGATTGGCAAGTCCTCCAACCATTATGAGAACTATGAACTGTCATGAAAAACTCTATCTAACTTTGCAAATGGCATCTACATAAAATTTGAGATGTTGGAAATGCGTAACTCTCCGATTCTTCCATAGCTTTACTATTTACTTACTGCATTTTTTTTTTTGTACTAACCGGCGGAACGGAGTGACAAAAAGTGAATTCAGAAAAAAATTGGAAGTTGAGCCAATGGGCGATGTTACTCAACTTACCATTTTTTGTTTTACTTTCCGGATTCCGGTGTGTCCCTTTGCAACCATTACGTGGTAAGAAGCTTATACGGGGCTTTATTCAGAAATGAATTCATTCCATACAATCAAAACTCGAAGAAAACATGCCCCGCTGTTTTCTCTTCGACAAGATACAATTGATCTTCTTCTTCTTCTTTTCATTTCCGGCGTTACGAGTAGTGATCTTGAAGCGATCACAACTCTCCCACTTTTCTGCTTCACACTAGTGATCCGCCTGTGGGGTACGCCGCATTTGACCGACCGACGACCGACAAGATACAATTGATACTTATAGATAATTAAAATAAATGATGACCAAATACATTGTCTATAATTAAAATAATAACTTAATATTATATAGCTGAAAAGGAAGAGAATTCTTGAGTATAAGTCGGCTGACTTGAGTTATCTCGGGATGTTCCGTCCCGTTTGTCGCTGTTGTCTCTCTTTATGGGCAGGTTGTGGGGGGTGGCATCAGGCACGGAAGTATGCTGACCCATGGTCAGCGTAGAAGTTGGTGGCTTCGTCGTTGGCTGGTATTACTTCTTCGTCCAAAGTGTTCATCACGCTTAGGTATCTTGGCTCAGGTTGTCGGTCCTCAGTGGTCATCCTTCTCACCAGGGGATTAGGGTGGTTGCTGATATTTGCAGCCGTTTTCAATACGGTTCAAGGGCGTCATTTCGGCTGTCTCGTACAGATGCTGGTTACTGTAATGTCTCTGGCGCTGGTGGTTGAAAGTGAGGCCGGTGCAGAATCTCAGAATCTTCCTTTCGAAAATTAGGAGCTTCTTCATCATCTTCGTCTTCGAGATGGTGAACCAAACTGGGCTTCCGTAGTTGATGACAGGTCTTAGCAACTGCTTGTACATCAGTAATTTTGTTGGTTGTCTTAGTCCTGTCCTTCTCCTCACCAAAGAGTGCAGTCGGTGGAAAGCGAAGTTGGCCTTCTTCAGTACAACTCGTGAGTGCGGGTTGAATCTTAGCACTTCGTTGAAATTGATGCCTAGATAGTTCGCATTTCTTTGGGCAGCCAGTCTAGTTCCATCAGGTAGAGTAATTGATGTAGCTCTGCAGTTACCAGCAGTACAACGGCCACTTCCTCCGGGTCTTCTGAAGCAGACGAGCTCTGACTTAGCTGAGTTGATCCGGATACCCCACTTACAATAATAAGAATATAGTTTGTGGATGTGAATTTCCACTCTCCGGGCAGCTATGGTTGGTGATATAGATGTGCTATGTGTCAGAGAGTCATCGGCGTAAAGCAGGTTTTCGCAGTCTCTTGGGGTAGGTGATGATGTTGAAGAGGAATGGTCCTAGTT
The DNA here is from genome assembly GCA_949752695.1 of Melanostoma scalare. NCBI lineage: Eukaryota > Metazoa > Arthropoda > Insecta > Diptera > Syrphidae > Melanostoma > Melanostoma scalare. The sequence continues at coordinate 4,817,477 of OX456985.1, forward strand.
TTGATCCCTGAGCGACTCCTGCTCTGATGTTCTTGGTGGCGGACTTTGCGCTTCCAATTTGGACGAAAAATTCCTGCGGGAGAGAAAGGATGCAGGTTTGAATGCTTTTTTTAGTAGTAGTAGTATTAGTTTTATTATTTCTAGATAACAATTCAAATTTATAACAATTTTTCAATAATTATAATAACTCAGAAATAATAGTGACATAAGTATTTCTTTAAAAGAAATAGAAGTAATGCTTCCGCTTTTCGCGGAAGCTGAACTGCATGTTTGGGATGATATTACTATCCCTGCAGAACTTTTTCAACTTTCTAAGTATTAGCTCTTCCAGGAATTTACTTAGATTGTTGAGTAGGGAAATGGGCCTGTAGTTTTCGATGAGGCTCAGATTGCCTTTTTTCGGGATCGCCACTATCTTGACGGTTTTCCACTTCCCGGGAAAGTAGCTGTTGCTAATGCAGTTGTTCAAGATGATAGCCAGAAAGATCATCACCGTCTGTGCTCTTCGACAAAAACAACTAAAGTGATACATACTCGATATTTTGAGAATCAACAAGAACAAACAACATGCAAAGAAATTTCTGCGATTTTGCTCAACGACACAGCATTATTTTGTGAGAGAAAGAAGCTATAACGGAGTGACAAATTTGTTACATATTATGTTTTAGAATTACCCAGACAATGTTGCAGCAAAAAAAAAACAGTTTGCACGACATTAACATAAATCATGAGCCTATTGTAGAAAGCTGTCTTCCTCCCCCGTGTTTGGCATACCAATTCATTGAACCACACTTTTATACTGATTCGCTTGTTTTATTGACCCGACAGATAAGGAACTGATGAGAACACGCACTAATGGACTCCTGAGATCAAACGCGTTTTAAATCAACAGAAAAGAAGACAGAATCCCACTGATTTATTTCTAAAGAAAACCCAGCTAGAGTCCCACTGCGGACACGACTTTAACTTAAACCATTAACAATGTTCAAAATCACTCATAGAGAAGTTGTGATACTTAAAAGCTGTAAATCATCCGACCTCATGCGATAGAAGCACGGTATATATGTCAAGATAGAGATGCCATGCCAAGTGAACGTTTCACAAAGTAAAATTCATCAAATACAAATACCGTAGTGTCAATAAAACTAAATTCCAACAAGAAAAACTGTCACCAATCAGTGTGTTGGCCATTACTCATATATACCCCATCGACTTCATCTTTGCCAACGTCCAATCGCATCAGCAACATCTCGCATGTGTCTTTTGCAAAAATCACGACACAGTCATTACGCTTTCACAGACTAGCAATTATTCCATACTCAAAGGTGTCGCTTAGCGAGTTGCCGATGTCATCGAAGTGAAAGTGAGATTGTCTGACTCTGTCATGCTATTCACAACCAGCCTCTGGTGAACTATCAACGAACTGTAAAGCTGCCTCATGTCTACAGTGTACACCATACTCTTACGTGAGAGGTGGCAGCAAAGTCTGGCATAATTTCCCAAATTGATTGTCACCTCTTGGCCCATAGGCATGATGTGCTGAAGCTGATGGTGCAACATCAGAGATGGGCGCACATCGATTGTCAATGGTCGATGTCATGCCATGGGCTTCTGCCTACAAAGGTGTTTCCTTTTTTTTTCCTGGACAACCTCTACGGAATGTGAAAGTATAGGTGGAAAAAAATAAAACCTTCGAAACCCCCTCATAGTCCATTCAAATATCAAAATCCTTTTATTGAGTCGCTGCGATCTTCCACTCAGACTACAAGTGTCATCACTTGATATATACACACTCGAGGGAGCTAAGCGCATTATTTTCATTTCTCGAGATAAGATGATTGTTTCAGCAGAAATAACAAATTAATTTCGCAAAATTAAAACGGACACCAATAAAATGGATAACGATTCGGAATAACACCGTTGCGATTAAAACGCTTCATCATACGTCTTCAGAGTTGAGGATTGCTGCATGGCTTAAAACGTGTTGGCGCTTTCTACTCAAGTGGATTCGCAATCCAAGCGGATTGCAATGATACTGCACTTTTTAAGACAAATCCACAAATCCATTTGTGGTTTTGTATGAGTGAGATCTTCAACCTTCAAGTGGATTTGGCTGTTGAGTTTTAAAGAGCACGCACTGGCAAAAGGTGATTATTGCAAAGTGGTTCAGGGAATGGGTTGTTGACAGATGAAGTGTATTTTTGATTAAGAGAGTAAACATGTGGAACGAAAATGATACAAGCTTGTTCTACCTGATGGTTAAGTTTCAGCGGAGTGATTTTTGTTGTTTTTGTTCTTCTTTTTTTTTTTTTTTGAGAAAGTTAAACTGGAAACACAATCGAAAAACATTTGTTGTTTCCATTTCATGAAAATTTCAAACAAAGAACACAACAAAAATAGGTATAGTCAAGATAGTGGAGCCCTGGTTCGAATTAAAGGTTGTTTCAAACCAAAGCGTTTTGCTGTTGCGGTAGCAGTGGAAACTCTCCTGTCATCATTTCTGCCATCGCGACAATAAAATTGTATGAAAACGCTGCTGTGTGGGTGTTCTCATATGCCACTGTATGACAACAGAAATTGCCGACTGCCAAAACCCTTTAGTTCAGTAGGTCTTTTAGGCTAGCTTTACTATCGTGAAAAGCTATTAAATTCGAATTCAAATTTATGAATCCTAAAAATCCAAAGAAGAGACTCAGTCAAGCCATAAATTAATTCTATGATGAGGACAGTGAAGGTACTCCTAATTGCGCAATTTGTGAGAGCCTCTCCGGTAGTTAAAACCTATGCATGAGAACAAGTCAGGAGCATCGATTTGTTTTGGTCTAAACTGGCGAAGAAAAACAAAATCATTCTTTGTTGCCGATGCGAAAGGCGTTGCATCTGCGAATCTTATAAATTTTCGTTGTATACATTCTGCCCTTGAGACGGTGGCTGAATTTTTGCATATATGAAATACTTAACGCACAAATCAAGGGGTTATGCTACCCTTTTAATGTTGTAGAACACAGTGCGAGCAATTAGAAAAGTAGGAGACACCGAGGCACACTGCTTTTGAGTTTTTGTGAGTCGTAATGAAAGGAAAAAGCTAAGTTTGGTAAAGCATTACACATACGGGTAGTGCGAATAAAATCTGAGTATTTATGATTAACTGTGTGACCGAATTTGCGCCCAAGATAAAACTGGTGAGCATTCAAGGTGTTGAGGCTAAATTGTTTAAGGGGAGAAACGCAACTGACTATTTTACAAGAGCAATGTTGGAGCAAAAAGCGATAAAAGTGAGTGAGACAGGTAATGTTTCGACGATGTTCAAGAAGATCAATCAATCCTGGATTTGAACTTTTAACTAACTATAAGTATCAGTCAAAACACTCTATTTTTTACCCTATCGAGTCTAGGTCCAAGAATGTTTGACGGCCATCTGACCAAATGTAGGAGTTATACTTTAGTTTTGGACGGACTTATGCTTGATAATGGCAATGGGAGGGGGAGTTGGGGATCTTAAGCTTAAACAAAAAATGAAAATACTGTGCAAACATTGAATTCTATTCATTTTTTATAACCCCATGCAACAATGATGTCAAGGTCAGAATTCAATGAGCAAATTATACTCGACCTTTGCAATTCCACATCCGAAGAACAGAGAAGTGAATTTTGAAACGAATATGAAAAACTTAGGGTTGAGTTGTCAGCAAAACAGTTGAAAGGATTAGAAGTTTCAGACAAGATATCGTTTTGAGAAAAAAGAGGAAGAGAGACGTAGACAAAACGGAGCCCTGAGGCACACCAATATTTATTTATAAGGTGAGTAGTAAACTTAAAACATCCAATACAACTTGCATTGAACTGTCCGAAAGCTAATTTCTAATCCAACGAAGAAGAGACTCATCGATACCAAAAGCACACATTTTAGATAAGAGATGCCTTACTAAACTGTCAAGTGCTTAAGAAATATCAATCGCAATAATCTTACATTCTCCAAAACAATGTAAAGATTGGTTCCCTTTTTTCGGTGAGATATGCCATCACCAGTGAATCTTTTGCTTCGAAAGCCGAACTGTCGGTCATTATAAAGCTTTCGTTCTTCAAGATATTTCATGAGATGACGGTTTATCAACGATTCCATGAAATTTGAAAGAAGAAACGTTATTGCAAGTGAACGGGTACTGGAAAAGTAGGAAGATTCGCCTTTTTTGGGGACGGGCTGGACAAATGCGATTTTCCATTTGCTCGGGAGTAGCCCAGAAGAATAGGAAAGATGGAAAAGCTTACGCAGTGGTTTTGCCAGCGTTGTAGAACACATCTTCAGATTAACTATCTGGACCAGCGGATTAAGGTATATTGGCATCTCTTAGAACTCTCACAACCGAGCGAGCTCGAAAATATATCTCAAGTTCTGGCGGAGTCAATGTGCTGTTAAGAAGTGTCGAGTTGGCAGCAAATTTAACTGCCAGCAGATTGGCTTTGCCGATAGAGCTGACATATGAAGAGTCATTAAAGACGTGCATTGCGGCTGATGACGTGGTTTAGTTCTTAATTTTCTTAACAAAAGGCCAACAGCTTTTGCTGATTTTTCCAAGATGGTATCGATTTTGCCAAGATGGCATCGAGTATATCAAAATGTACAGCTAAAGAGTGACGTAAAGGCGACCGTAAACTCCTTAGCCCATCTTTTAATAGAGAATAACATTAAATTTCCTTCCTTAATTAACAATGAAGTGGACCTGTTGTGCAAATCCTAAATTAGCATTACCGTAAACACCGAGGTCCTTAATACTTACTTACTTACTTACTTAAGGTGGCGCCACAGTACCGGGTCGGACTAGGGCCTCAACCAACATGCTTCTCCAGCCAGCTCGGTCCCTAGCTAGCTGCCTCCAGTTTTGCACGCCAAGTTGATTGAGGTCCTCTCCTACTTGCGTGCGCCACCTGAGTCGCGGTCTTCCTCTACCGCGCCGTCCCTCGGGATTGGATTCGAATACTTTCCGGGCCGGAGCGTTGGTGTCCATTCGCTCTACATGACCCAGCCATCTAAGCCGCTGGACCGTGACTCGTTTGACAAGGTCAGTGTCGCTGTACAGCTCGTACAATTCGTCGTTGAATCTTCTTATCTCCACTCTCCATCTATGCCGAAGGGACCAAAAATCACCCGAAGAATTTTTCTCTCGAAGCTACCTAAATCGTTCTAGTCTGCCTTTGACAAGGTCCGTGCCTCTGCGCCATATATAAGAACCGGGATGATAAGTGTCTTATACAGGGACACTTTAGTTGCTCGAGAGAGGACTTTACTACTCAATTGCCTTCTAAGTCCAAAGAAACAGCGATTGGCAAGAGTTATTCTTCGTTTGATTTCTGCGCTGGTGTCGTTGTCTGAATTAATAGCGCCTACCTCAAAGTTATAGCTGTCTATTTTGACGTTCTGTCCAAGACGTCGGTGTTGGGTGTCCTTTCTTGATGACAGCATATACTTGGTCTTGCCCTCATTTACCACTAAACCCATCTTCTTCGCTTCCGTCTCAATGCTCATAAACGCGCCATTGACATCACGCTGCGTTCGTCCAATTATGTCCTTAATACTAGGCTTACTAACTTACTTTCTTAGGTTGGCATTACAGTTTGGGGTGAACCTGGGCCTCAACCAACATCCTTGTGCATAACGAGGCGACCTCTCTCCAGTTTTGTCCTCTAAGTCGGTTAAGGTCTTCTTCCTCTTGCGCCACCTAAGACGAGGTCTTCCACTTTCGCGATTTCTATGCAATGTACTTTCGAAAACCAGTCGAGCCGGAGCGTTTGGGTCCATCCGCTCTACATGGCCCAGCCATCGTAGTCTGGCGATGCGTATACTCTTCTAGCTATAACTATGCCCATGCTGCTTTTTAATACTAGACATCTTGTATAATATTCGCTAAAAATCGAGTAATTGAACAAAGTGGACATTTGCTTTGATTACCATGTGGCAAAATTGTTCACATAGGAATATAGAACAAGAAAATCGGCGGCGCGGTTTATTTTCTTGAAAATTTGTATGTCATCAGCGAAGATCAAAATTTCATTTGATGAAGTATTTCCTATAATCTCGTCTCCTCTCATTTCGGTATAATCTTTTCTTCGGCTTCTGTTTCAGTTTCAGTGCTAATCCAGCTGTAGATTTGAAATTTTGTACGATTAAGAAATTTTCCAGAAAATACATTTTTACTTTAAATTTGTTCCCCATTTAGCATTGAGTTTCTAACTCGTTCGTTGGTGTATTTTTCAAATGCACCCAACTGATATTCAGATCGGACGTTCGTTTTCATTGAAGCTTAAACAATTTTATTTTATCAAATATCTATTTTTTCCCAAGCACTGAAGCCCGACTTTATCTGCTCAACGTAATCGCTGAAAGGTGCAGTCTTTATTGTGTACATAAAATCCAATTTTATTCGAAAATCAATATCCTCGTGCATCGGTAATCACTGCAACATTAAAGCCTAACCACACGTTTGGCGTTGTGTTGTTGCTTCTTTTTTCTGTCCTAACCAAAAGTTTTATTGCCTCCATCGGAATGCATGCGAGTAATGATATTATTATTTAATCTCTTGTTCCACTCTCTGCAGCCACACCACACAGAGCTCAAGCTCACTCTCCAAAGCAATTAAATCGTCGAGATGCACAATAATTATCCCATTCATCCAGTGGCCAGGAAAACATATTAAATATTAAATCCCTCATATTTGTCATAGGCCTTGGGCAACGGCATTGGCAGCTCCCCTGGGGCTGTGACAATCGACGGCAAAAACCGACCCACTCTACCATCAGACAGACGCAAGTGTAAAACACTCGAAATTGAGTCGAGTATCTTCTTCGTTTTCCGTCTATAATTACCCACATTAATGTTCACCCATAAAAACGACACGTTAGCTTGGCCAAATATCTGCAATTACAGATCACTTGCAATGGGTTATTACAAGCACTTGTCGGTGTGTATGTCCCCGTCGCCGTCGGTCATCGCCGCCGCAGTCGTCGTCGTCTGTGGTGTTTCGTGCTGTTTGAATCAAATCGAATCGAATGGAGGGAACGATACGAGGTCGTAAAAAATCATTTACGGGTGTTACGGCGTGCAATTCCATCTGAACTCCCGTGTGGAGTTGTGTCTCACCTTACTACCGCACCGTTTGTCTATCGGGCAATTATAACCGACATAAAGTCAATTATTAACTTAAACGAAGTGCAGTCGCAATGTCCGATTAGCTGGCCAATTAATCGTCGTCCCCACAGATGTCTCTAGTAGTACTTCTCGAAGATATAATTACCAACTTTAACTGACCATGCTGTGGAATCTGGGAACATTTATTAAAAAACAAAGAAAATACCAACTCAACTTCGTCTTTTTACGTTTGTAATTAAAATTCACCGCTATATTGCAACAGATTAGCGAGTACTTAGAGTGGTGTTACTTGCCACCAAATGACAGTCCGAAATGACATTTGTAAAACACTCTTGACGAAGTTGTGAGTTGTGTAACACTTATTACCGCAACTGACTGAGCTGAAATGTCACCTCGAGAAATGAAAGTGAAAAACTGTGCTGAGATGCACCTGTGGCTGGCCTGGAGCTATGTAAAGAAATAGAAAAAAAAAACAACTCCGCGCTGGACGTGATTTTAATTCTGATTTTTTTTTTCGAACGAGAATTGATCTGAAAAATATCGGTTTCGCACGATATGGTATATGGCACGCAATGGAGAATGGGAACACGTGTTCGAATTAGATTTACAGAGAACACGTCAAGAATTCGTTTAACGACGACGTTTGAATAGCTAAATGGTGGTCGATTATAAAGTGGTAAGTTTAGATATGAAATAACTGCTGTAGACCTACTAATCAGTGGGATACATTCCAAGGATTTTACACTTTCAGTGGGGAGCTGTGTAACTTGTTGTTTGCTAGACACGATACTTTTCAAAGTATCAACACATAGCGCACAACTTAAAACGTTGCTGCTTAATTGAAACTTGCGGAACATTTGTTTCACTATCCATCGTAGTGTTTCCGAACAGCGAATTTTAGTTTAAGGAGGGACAACTGCGTGGAGAAGTGTATTTGAACAATTTTTCTACGAAAATTGGAATCATTTGTTGAAATTAGGAAAAGCACATATTTTTACCAACATTATAGGCTATCACTACAATTTTTTGGATCAAAAGTTAAAAAATCATGCCATGGTGGAAAACTTAGAACCAAGCCCGTAAAGACCACCAAGCAAACATAGCTGTTTAGCTGTAGAACCGCATTCATCTCTGAGGATCTTGAAAAGTTAATTATGCAGACTCAACTTAGACGATTATCAAGAATGCCATACTCTAGATCAGAAGAAGTTAGGGTTGCAAACTCGTATGTTAACTCAAATCAAATAAAACTGGATTTCCAAAGGGTCTCGACGCCGAACTTTTCAAGGAAGCTAGTGATTAGCTTGAAAGGAGAGTGCACAAGCTGCATGATTTAGTCGGGAGAAAGCATGTTCAATGAATGGAAAATCATACAATTGTACCAATTATAGGAATACTCCTCCTTAACGTCAGATGCGATGTCTTGTTTTTGTGAAAGTCCGTACAGCACACGGGAGATCTTGGAAAAAACATGCGTAACAGTATTGACAGAAACAAGCTGAGCAGCATCATGTCTAGTTGCCAAAAAACCTTGGTAAATATTAATAAAAATATTTAGTAAAACAGATTTTATCACGAAGTCACCACACAAGTCGGTCATTTGAAGAAAAGCAGTTGTCATTCATATCAGTGTTTGCTACCTGAATTCTAACCGGCAAAATCCTAGTTCTACTTCAGGGCGAGCGCAGAACTCAAAAAAGAGCTGGCTTGCTTTTAAGGGTAAACTGAGGTTTTTCCAAAGAACGCAGTGTGGATACCTCAGAGCAATCGTTGGGCTTGAACGAACGAACTTATTGATGCACTTCTTACATAATTCGATAAGAAAACTGCCTTACGTAGGGTAACGTGGTCATAGATGCACCACCCTCTTTTCAAATGATCATAACTTTTTTTAAATAAGTCGTTTCTGGTTGGCTTTTTGATATCCTTTTGATAGATTAGTTCTGAAAATATTTACAAAATTCAACTGTCGATATGATCTGAAAATTTGAAGTAAACATAAATTGTTCGAAAAATGGCAAATGGTGCATAGAGCACCATGGTTGGTACTAAATGCACCAGTCATATGTCCACAATGAACCAGTGTGCTTAATGCACAACAAATTGATTTAAAGCATTACTATTTTTTATTAAAACAAAAGTAAACAGAAAAACAATAAATAAAATTAAACCGAAAGACTTCATATCACACAAAAAATTAACAAAAATAAATTATTCTCAAAAAAAAGAAACAAAACTAAATAACAAATAATAATTCCTTTCAACGAATATTTAGTGAACCCAGGGATTCGGAAAATTTATATAAGGAGTGCTGCCGTTTGGTAGGTCCCGATACAGTAGGATCATTGAGTGTGCATTGAGCACTATGCAACTATGCTTGTGTGGTGCATTTTGCACCACCATGGAATTTTTGATACAAATTATAGCTGTTCAAAAAGAACGTAACAAAACTACGCACTCTTCGCATGAAAATAAGAACAAAAGTCCAAGCAAATCTTTTAGTACTTTCAAATGAACTAACACTGGAATTTCATGGAAATATTACAAAAATTAACTTACCCTCTTTTTTTCGTTTTTCGCTATGAAAGTAAAAAAATCTCCGCACACGTGCGACAGCTAAGAGAAACACTACCAGACTCCAGACTGAACTCTACCGTGGTAACTGGAAGTAACGGATACATTTGAGTGAGCCATACACCAATACAGTGGCGTATTTGGCAAATATAGCTATGGTGCATCTTGCACCACTGGTGCATTTATGACCACATCACCCTATACATTTCAATTTTAAGGACTTATAAACTGAAGGGTTCTCTTATTTCATTTCGTTGAAAAAATTACCAAATGGAATAAAAAGTGACCGTGTGACCAAGTGAAAAAATAATAAGCGTGTATGAAATCGAAACTATGATTTATTTGTCAAATAAGAAAAGAAGAGATTATTATAAAATATTCATTCAAACAAAGAAGTTGTTTTAATTTTCCAGAATAAAGTAGAAAATATAACTCCAGGTCCAAAAAATGATCTCTTATTAACCATGTGGTACCCCTGATGTGATGGTTAGCATGCTGCCTGTAACGCAGAAGGTTCGTGGCTCAAATCCCAAAGGAAACCAAAAATGTTTTCCCACGGGTATCACCTCTCGCAAGGAATTTACAAGAACTTCGATAATAGATTTATTGTTATGAAAAGCGCTTTCTCGATAAGGCGTTAGGAATCGGCCCCTTGGTAGGATCCCTCCAAGGCAATGCTTGTGGGAAAACGGATCGGCCCCGGGGAACCATGCTGCGCCACCCTATTTATTTGTTTATTTTTAATCAACGGGAACAATTTTTTTCATTATCTATATGGTAAAAAGAAAGTGCATGGTCTCATCTACAATCAACTCATCTGCTATCCCCCACCAGTGGTGAGGTATTGAAAGCACATCCACAACACAATCAAAATGAGAGGATCTTTCCAAATGGCCCATATTTGCAATGGAAAAGCAATATCGGAAGTGGAAATTCACTAAAAATTTAATAAATAGAGTTTCGAGTAAGATTTATTCCTTCTAGTAATTAGTTTTTTCACTTTTCATATCCGAAGATATTTGAACAAACTACGATAAAATTGAAAATGAGTCTGCTATGTGGCCATGTGTAACGTAATCACCTACCCTTGTCGTTTTGAGGAAGCTTGGGAAGCTTTTATTTCCTGATCTGAAGAGCGAAATCGATATATCGAATTTTAAAATGTGTTGTCTTAAGTTGGCCCTCCAAACTTTGTAAGGCATGAAATCATTAGAAGAGGCAGTGTCTACACAAAAAGCTTTAAATCATCGTAACTTCAGCTTGTACAGTATACATCGATGTTCATTGTGCATTAAATTTTTCTGATAATTGCTGTGATCGACGATGAAATGAAGATTATGAAGTCATTTCATAGAACCCTGACAGGTCGACGAGCATGTCCTGCGAATGATTTGGTATCTAAGTCAATTGGATGTGCTATGCCCAGTGATTTGAAGAAATTCTTCATTTTTTTGAAACAAAGCTCGAGGTCGTAAGGAAGGACAGCATCTTAACTCAAACGAAACCATAACTTTCACTTCAACCAAACAAATAAAAAATTATTTCCTAGATAATCAAAGTGAACAACCATTTGCTTCCTTATCACAAGTGGATACTTACCAAGCTTGAGGAAACTGAAATGAACGAGTGCTGTGGTAGTAAATAATTTCTATCCAAATTCGAACGTGTGATGAGTTCTGCGAGTTAAAGTTGACAGCACTATCATGGCTGTTCTGATTTTCGACCGGATTAAAAACGAAAACCGAAAATGAATCCGTACGAATTTAAAAAGTGTGTTCTTATTTCCGAACGGATTCGCTACTGATTTTATGACACAATCAGGTTTTTGAAATTAAATTATTGTGTTCATTGGAACTGTTTACTACTTTAGTGCAGGTTAAAGCTATTATAAGTTTATTATTTTTCATTTTTAGCAATAAATAATGTTCTATAAAATTTATCAACCGAATTCGATTCCGCTAACAAAATGATAAGCGAATTGAAAACGTACGAATTCGGAATTGAGAACCGCAAACATTCTAAAACGGGAGGATATGGTATCCGAACGAAAATCAGAACAGGGGTGTATGTTTCTTGAAGAAAAAAAAATTGAAATCGTGAGTCCTTCATGATATTCTGACTGCATACCCATCCCATAGTGCTGATCTCCTCATAAACTATCTAAACTGGAGGACATGGATGATAAGGGTAGCAGTAGTTTTTTTCTTCTCCATGGAGAGAATAGTTTGTTGCAGCGAAATTACTGTCTCACTTAAGACATTTGTAGTCGGTGTAACATTGTAGGTCCTTGAAATGCGTTAAGAACCTAATTTTCCCCAGCGCCACGGAAACACAATTTACATAGTATTTTAGTCTTTATTGATGTAAGTATCTCTGTACATTTGAGAATTATAAATTCTTATAGAATACATACAGGTTTAGTTGTGGATAGAGTGAATATTAAGTTAATAGTTGAAAAAAAACATAAGTTTAAGTACACAGGAAGGATAATTAAAGATTTTAAAACAAGTGAATACATGTAGGAAAATTTCAAATACTTTAAAGCTTGCAAAATATAAAAGATATAAAAAAAAACATGTTTATAATGCATTGTAGTATTATTAATCCATTAGAGAAATTTCAGTTTTGATTGGAGGAAAAAGAGAATATTGCAGAGGGCAGTTTATTGAGGTCAACATAGGACCTAGTTATAATAGGCAAGTGATTCCATAAGCAAATAGCATGAATGAAAAATTGTCTTCGCGAAATTAAACAAGTGTGCATAAGAGGTCTCAACGATATATAGCGATTGGATCTATTCACTGTTAGTTTATCAAATAGATATTTAGGCTGTTTTCTGTATATTAGATTAGCTAAGAAGGTGCAGCATTTGTATTTGAAGTAGCTTTCTAGAGTACATCCCAGAATCTGGCGAGCTTCAAAGGAAATATGATCGTATCTTCGGAGGTTAAATACATACCGGGCAATAGAATTAAAAGCCACATTAAGTCTACGAAATGAGAAAGAGTCCATATCTGAGAAAATTTCACAACCATATGTCAAAATCGGAACTAAAAGCGCTTTTGCTAACTTCATCTTAATGTTTATTGGTAGAAAATGTCTACTCATTGAAAGACCACGCAAGGAGGCATATATTTTCGATACTATACAAGTTATATGATCATTCCAAGATAATCTGGTATTGAAGATGATTCCAAGATTTTTTATTTTGGTGACATATTCAACTTGCACCCCTCTCAGAAAAATGGGTGGAATCTCATCAGGATTGAGCTCGCGTTTGAATATAGGCATTGCTTTGGTTTTAGTTGGATTCAAAGTTAATCTATTTAGAATAGACCAATTGGCAATAGCAGATAAGTCCTCGTTGATCTTCGTAGTTCCATCCACTTCAAGACATAATGGAAAGCTATAATAAAGTTGGACATCGTCGGCGTATATATGATATTTACAATGGGATAAAACAGACGGTAGATCATTAATAAACATGGAAAATAGAAGAGGACCAAGAATTGATCCCTGAGGGACGCCAATCGTTACGGGACGGAGTGACGATAACTGATTATTATTGAAAACGGCTTGCGTACGACTGGTAAGGTAGGACAATACTAGTTTAGTAGAAGAGTTGGAAAAGTTGAACAGGTTTGCAAGTTTACTACATAAAATAGACGGAATGACAGAATCAAAGGCTTTAGAAAAGTCAAGTAACGTTAGGATGGTCAATTGATTGTTCTCAATAGCTATTCGAATATCATCCGATACCTTCAACAGAGCCCTTATACAGCTGTGTCCTGATCGGAAGCCAGATTGAAGAGGACATATAAGTTTTTTGTTTTCAATGTGAGCTTTTATTTGGCCGCTTATTAAGGATTCAAAGGCTTTAGAAAGAAATGGAAGCACTGCGATGGGACGGTACTCATTTGTCTTACCACTTTTTAAAATTGGGATAATTTTAGCTGCTTTCCATAAATTTGGGTAGTTTGAAGTTGTAATGATATGGTTAAAAATGTGGGTAATGTGGGAAAGTATTATAGGAAGAAGCATTTTAATAAAGTCAGGATGGATATTATCTAGGCCAGTGCTTTTAGATTTAATAGAAAAAATTGTTTTTCCAACACATATAGGATCCACCACAGACAATGAAAAACTATCTTCTGAATTATTCGAAAAAATCATCAGCAGGATAAGGGTTTGTTGAAATAGTCCTTTCGATTTTAAAATTAGTATTTAGATCTTCGACATTAATGTTATCATTGAGCCTAAACGAACTTTTACTCAGTCCAATCTCACGTAACTTGTTCCACAAAAACTTAGACGACTTGTCTGAATTAAACTGATTTTTATAAAAATTGTACTTTGAACGTCTAATCATCTGGCTTGTCTGGTTTCTGAGCTCTTTAAATTGAATTAACATGTCTGCACAGCCAAACCTTTTCCATCGACGATAGACAGAGTCTCTTTGTTTCATGACATTCATAATGGAACTTGACATCCAGGGTTGGTTGCGGTCTCTAATTGTTCGAGTTTTTAACGGCACATATTTATCGAATAAGTATCGAATGTTATTATTAAATATACAGATTTGCTCATTAGTGTCAGGGGTAGTATATAAATACTTTGCCAACTTAAAGGCTGCATTCATTAAGGAGATTTAGCACATTGATATTCCGAAAATCACGATACTCGAACGAAAGATTTGGCACAGTGTTTACATTCACATCTAAAATACAGAAAACAAGATCATGGTGCGAAAAAGCAGGAGCAGACAACTGTTGATAATATTTTTAAAGACTATGGTCACTGACTAATACTACATCTAACAAAGACGGTGTTCTATGTGGGATAAAATGAGTAGCTGCTGATGTGTTTGTGAAGGATAAATTCAAAGCATTCATAGATTCTTTTGGGCGAGCACTATACGAATTGTTGAGCAAGTTAATATTAAAATCTCCACGCACTACAATTTTTGGTGTAAGGTCACTAATTTGCTCTATAACTTCAGAGATATTAATATGGTTGGCAGTATGAGGAGGAGCATAAATGGTTCCAATGATTGTTTTTTGTTCGCCGCTAAAAGCCTCTATAAAAACGTATTCTAAGGATGCGAGTCAGATGAACTAAACAACACCCGAGATTTTATGTATATTGCAGAACCACCACCAACTCTTTTATGGCGGTCAGCACGATATGGTGGTTTAAAACCGTGTATTTTAAATAAATTCTCATTCATACTTAAATAAGGTGGCGCAACAGAGCGAGGAGCCCGGGACCTAGAACATTTCTCACAACAGTGCCTTCTTAAGGAAAGAGACCTTCTTAGGGAAGGAGACCTTCAATTTTCTGCCGGTTCCGAACGACTAATCGAGAAATCGCTTTTCATGGCAATGAATTTACTATCGGGAGACTTGCCTATTCCTCTCCAAAGGTGATACCCGTGGAAAACCGTTTTTGATTCTGTTGGGAACCACAATTTGCAAAGCTAAATTTGTCTTCTAGCTTTAGCCTAACCCAGTTACTCTTCTCGAAGAGTCAGGCTGTCAAAAAATCTCTAACTAAACAAAACTACATTCCATAAATTTCAATCAATCAACTGTGCGGAAGATGAAAGAACGATTCAATATTCAACCTTGTTGCATGCAATGAACGGAAAAATAGTTGCCTTTACTTATTGCCTACAAAAGCAGGCATATCAATGGCGCCACACCAACTTTTCCTTGAACGCATTAGTAAAATCGAATCTGAGATGGCAAAGCAAACCTACTCGTTCCGAACTAAGAAATTCTTGCAAACGCAAGATGGAAAAAATTTTGATCCTAAGCGATCAAAAAGGTAGCCAGCACAGGAAACTCTCTATTGAGTAGAGACGTTCCAGGGCTTGAAACCCCTCTAAACAAATAGCTTTTTAAAAACTCACATTCATAAGAGAGAGCAGAAGCTGATTTCTCACTTTCCTTGCTCATGTCCTGCTCTGCCTCAAGCCCACAATTTATCTAGAATTAAAAAAAAAGCAACTAACTTTTATTGGTCGGCAAGTTTCAAACTACTTGAAGGCAAACACCTTATTTGTTTAAACTTTCTTCGCGAAGCTTGCAAAAATAATTTCCCTGACAAATACCAAATTTCTCGAAGGTTCGAATGTTCGAAGGTCGCGTCAGCCTTAATTCTTTTGTGGGCCATAATAAATAGAGAACTGCCGTCCGAGTTGATTAAACAGCTAATTCATATCGGACGGTTAATCAGAATTTATGGAAACTCCTCGAAAAACAAAACCAAAAAAAATAAAACAAAAGAACCCAACCAACAAAAGCTTTTTGTTTTCTGAGTAGCTCCTAATAAATTTTCCATTAGCTAAATTTCCCTCGAATCCCTCCTCCACGCGCGCTGCCCGGTTGGTGTTATAATCTGCTCCAAGCATAAACAACAATAGGCCATTCCTCGACCATTCCCCATGGACTTTGATGAAAATTACAAATTCATTATCCTTACGAACCAAGGGCATGGTTGGTGATAAAATATCCTCTATTGCATCGTGCAAATCCGTAAATGTATTCCGTTGTTGTTTCAGTGGGGCTTTAAATCCATCAGTACGTCCGCACGAGCTTGGCACCACTTTTTCTCGTTGTTTGGAAATAACATCCCATCGAACATAATTCTAATTTGATTATGGAGAGCTTTCCATAATTTCGCTGTTAAACGTAAACGACTTTCTGTCATCATCATTTCGAGGAACCACCCTCAATTCTCTTCAAAAAAGAAAAAAAAAGAATTGCGGTCCAGTGAGGGTGCATGAGGTAGTGGTCGCCATTTGCCAACTGCGAATTTTCTCTTCCAGAATGGAAATTTCAATTGGAGCCCAGTTGAGGCGAATAGCGTACGACACATATAGCCGAGCCGAAAAACAACATTGAAACAAGTGCCAACAAAAATCGAGAAGCCTAATAATCAGCAATGTACCTACCAGTCCCGTTCCCAATAGATGAAGTAGCATGAGCAAGCAATCAGCCCCTTCTCGCCGGATGTTGTAGGTGGATCCATGTTAATTATTGTTGTAAGCTACACGAGGCGATAGTAATTAGACAAAAGTATTCGATACAAATGCTCTTTGCAATGTTTACGCTCGGGATGAGGCGCGGCCAGCATGCCAGAATACAAGCGCACTTGGAAGGTGCTGGAAACGCGCCATGCAAATGACATCGGCCATATAATCCTTATTGCGGCAGTTGCAGCAGGAACAGAATGGTGGCGGCTTTGAACCGTGCTTGGCATTCAAATTTAGGTTATTTGCAGAGCCGAAAAGTGGGACAATTACACAAGCGGATTGGAAATCTAATTTGGACGAATTGGGATTATCTTAGGAAGCCAATAGGAGATGGAGGCTGCTTTGTTGGTGGAATTGCATGTTGAGCTTTGGCAATTTCATTGAATCCACTGTCGCAGTTTGGGTCTATTAACAATGGCTATTGGTTGTAACTAGATGATTGATGTTACACAAATTACTTCCTTTTTTTGGCAGAATTTTTTTCGATTTTTTAATTTTTACTTTGGAGGGAATGTTCTTAGAGCCTTTCGGAAAGGCTGAGGTAAGAAATTCAATTTCTCCGATCAAGCTATTTTGGAAAATTAGTGAAAAACTCATAAGCAGAAGTGCAACATTTTTAAAAATTGCGTTTTTTATCTCGTGAGCAAAAACTAAAAACAATCCATGTTTTTAGTATTTTTTTAGTATTTATTTCAATAGAAAACGCTGTAGGTATAGTAAGAATAAATTCTAATAATAATACATAAGTGGTGTTTTAAGTTACAATTCGTTTTAAAAGTAATGTCTTATTAAAAATTATAATACAAAATTAAAGGGATGTGAAGAAAATAGAGAATGAATCAAAGTGTTTCAAAAACGTGAATTTTCTTATATTACTTATATGCAAATTAAAATTAAGTTTAGTGAGAAAATTCCAGTGAGAGATATGAAAATAGTAACGAAGAAAACTGTTCGTGTCCAATCTTGTTCCTAAGTGACAAAGGAGATGATTCCAAGTTTCCACAGCATGAATGAAAAACTGGCGACGCGAGGTGACGTAACTATGTGTGTTGGGTTGTATCGTTATACTTCGAGCAGAAGCCGACAAGCTTAACTTAGCGAAAAGATAACCCGGCGATTTATTTCTCATTATTTTGACGAGTAGCGACAAATTTTTGAATCGAAAGAAGCAGCGTAGGTTATATCCTAGAATTTGCTGTGCACAGCTTGAAACGATTATTGAAACGATAGATTGTACACAAACCTAGTTATAGAGTTAAACGCTATATTTTCTTTTCAGAGTACATGTCAGCAAAGATTTCACTACCAAAGGTAAGAATTGATAAGATTAGAGACTTGGCCAATTTCATTTTAACTTCGATGGGTAAAAAGAAACTAGAACTCGATAAGCTGCGTAGTGAGGCATATACTTTTGAAACTGTTTTATTGATATGGTCACTCCAATTAAGAGTATTATTTTAAATGATACCAAGGTTCCTTACTTTCGGGACCATTTCGACCACCTGACCAATCAGGATAATGTCTGGAAAATCATCAAAATCTAGTTTGGATTGGGTTCTTATCGGTATGCACTTAGTCTTAGTCCGATTAAGTAATAGCCGGTTTTCAACTGACCATTGGAAAACTGAAGCAAGATCTTCATTAGTTCTTGCTATTGCGTCCTCGACAAGCCCCAAACGGAAACTGCGATAAATTTGAACATCATCCGCATAGATATGATAGGAGGAGTGATTCAGAACAGATGGAAGATCGTTTATAAATAATGAAAAAAGTAAGGGTCCCAGTATCGAACCTTGTGGCACACCTCTTTTTGAGTCAAGGAATGATGGCAGTTTACCTTCGTTGAATACTGCTTGTGAATTGTGATCGATGATACAAGTAAGAGAAAATAAGTTCGGTTGCAGCAGACGAGAAATTAAAAAGCTTGCACAGCTTAATAGATTACACAGCAAACTTGGTTCAGCGGAATCGAAAGCTTTAGAAAAATCCAAAAAAGTTAAAATTGTTATTTTACTTTCCTCTGAAGCTTGCCGAACATCTTTGCCGACTTTCAATAAGGCGGTTACACAACTGTGACTTTTCCTGAAGCCCGACTGCAAAGGGTTCACCTTTTTTGTGCTATGAATCTATTGGCAACTTGTTAATAATTGTGATGCTGAGATGAATAAAGCCTTTCCAAACTCAGCATTAATTTAATTCTGACCTTGACAGCATTGATACATGGGGACATGGGGTCATAAGAACCGAGTAGAATTCAATGCTTCGAAAACTCAATGCTGTCTCTTGTCGTTGAAGCATAACATTCCCCCATTGCCATTATCCATGAATGGTACCTGCACCCAAGAAACCGAAAAGCTGTCAGTTCTTGGTATGTGTGTAAACGATAATCTTCGTTGGAATGACATACTTGAAGTTGCCAAAAACGCTGCTAAATTCTTAGGGTTCTTGAGGCGATGCAGGAAGTTCTTCACACCTTCTGATCTGGCTACAATTTATAAGGCCTTCATCCGCCCAAAACTGGAGTATCTGGTCAGGTGCTACTCAAAAATCTTTGCGCTTACTTGATAGGGTACAAAATAGAGCGTTAAAATTGATAGGTGATAGTTCAATCGTAGAATCGATTGATTCTCTTGAACATCATCAAAACGTTGCATGTCTCACTCTCTTCTATCGCTTTTTTCACAAACAGTGCTCTAGTGAAGTAGCCAGTGCATTCCTCCCCTGAAACAATTTAGCCGCAACACCCGCCTCACTTAGGAATGCTTATCAGTTTCACCTTGAGCCCAACTTCGGACGTACAGTCAAGTATAGAGATTCGTATTTCAGTCTGTTTTTCCCTTGCACTACTATTCACAAAAGTTCAAAAGCAACGTGCATCGATGTCTCCTTTCAAATCCTCTCCTAAAAAAAATGTCCACAAAAATGTAACATTTCAAAATTTTCATTGAAACATGTTTTTCGAAAATTGTCTGCATGGTTCAATCGCGACTCTCAATTAGTTCACTGTTTCAAGAAAAACCCTATTAATGCATGGCTCGAATTTCCAACACAGCTTCCAGGAGAAAAACGAAAACTAAAGTTGGAATACTTTTCATCAAACAAATAAAAAATGCGCTTCTTTGAATAGCCACGTGTCGCTGTCCAAATAGGAAAATATCGACGAATTGGTGCGAATAAAGTGACTGTTTTTTCTCCTTATCTGCTACACCGATTTGTCGGTATTGATTTGCGGTCGATTGGTTGAATAAAGTTATCATTTTGCTGGATTTGTTGCTACAACAATTGTTGTTTCAGTAGCAGTAGAAGCAAAATATAAGTCATACCTCTGAGGTATCGGCTTAGCTAATTTTATCACTAGCAGAAGAGGAGACTTCAAATTGGTTTTGACAGTTAATGCCATCAGTTCTGCCGGACGCAGAAAGTTAAAAGCTGGTCTACTTTTCGGTTGCGTCTGTTGCATCCGATGCTTATGGGTCACCTCTCATAAGAACGTGTGTATTTAATCGAGCTGCCTCTTCCAATGACAGCTTCAATTTGAGGGTCTTCTTGACGTCCTGAACTTTGTTTGATTTAAGAAGCGAGAAACTTTCAGAAAAAACCAAACTCCAAACATAAACATCAGCAAGGTAAAGAATTAAAATTTTGCTTAAAAAAATGGTTTGCATCCAACCTCACGCTACTCATCGGGGACAAAAATACTGTGCAAAACCTAGCCACCCAGTACAAGTCTTAGTGGTTAATTTAATCCATGACATCTGCCATGTGATTCCTCTGCTTTAGTTGGTTCTTTTTGGTCAGTGTGGTGTTCGCTTTTATGTTTCACCTTTTTTTTCTTTTTATTAGGTTTGGTAATTTAATTTCACGCCTTTTTGCGCTCGCTGAAAATCATGAGGCGACAAACCGAACACGAATCGCGCGCTTGTTTCTGTTTGCATTCTTTTTTCGTTTGTTGTTTCCTTGGAAGAGTTCTAGGACTCTTGGTCGTGTTTAAAGAATTAATTTAGAGAGTGAGACCACAGAGAGTGCGAACAAATATCCCACCAACAAGGCGGAGAGGAAAAAAACAAACCAGAACAACTGGACACAAATCCGCAACGATGACGACGACCACGATGAAAAGGGTCAAACATCCAGCATCACCACAACAGACAGAAACAGCACCCGAGACTTTTTTCAACTTATTTTCCTTCTTTTTTTCGAACAAGAGAAGAAGCTGTCGGAGAAAAACATACAAAAAAGCCAAAGATGCTGCACGGATGAATTAACAAAATTCTGTGGCGAAAATTAAAATTACAATTAAAATTAAAGTCGAAGTGAGGGAAAGACAAAGGCAAATGAAACAACATCCGGAAAACGGTACAAAACAAGCCAGGAGCTGGACAGATAATTTCCTGGAGTGTCTTGGAGACTGACCTCGAGTCAATCTATGCCTCTCCTCTCGCAGCGCCTTGCCATGGAACGGTTAATTCGAGTTGAGAGGCAGACGTGCTCGTGTGATACTTAATTAATTATGACCAAATCCACCAAGTTTGCGAGGAGGTTAGCCAAACACGGTGGCTGCTCCAGCTCCAGCTCCAGCATGTGCAGACTCATCACATACACATATGTATGGAATAGAGGTTCAAACTCGGAGAGAGTGTCGCCAAACACTGCTACCGAGAATAGGCGCAGGCACGTATCTACAGATACCAGAGAACTCCTTGTTGCCGGCCGGGACACATTTGGCAACTACTTGCCACCCTGGAATTGTTTCCTGTGTTCCAGTAGTTGTCACTGCGACACCGTTTCGGTCGTCTGACTGTGGTTTTTGCTTCGCCCTGTCCAATACATTAAAGTTGTTATTTAGTGCGATTTAAGCTGTCTTAGCAGGGAAAGAGGTGTTTTCCGATGGTAATTGTGGGAGCGAAGGGGGTGTTGCTGTGTTATCTCCACCCAGAGATCTTTCTCGGAGTGACTTCTCTCGTAATTTCTGGAAAAAGTTCTTAGCCACATTGTTGTTTGTTTTGTTTTGTGTGGCAGTTAATGGTGCACAAGTGCAAATGCATCCAAAAGAAGAAGGAAGAGCTTCCGCAGCAATGAGGCTGTGAATTGCCAACCATAGTGTACGTTTTGGCCATTTAGTGATCCTTATCTTTTCCACCGAACCACTGGTAGCAGCAGCTGAAGACAGTCCACTAAGGTCGTTCAAGGAGTCAGAGACGTGTGCTGTGAAAGAGTTTGTGTCTCTGTCTTCCACGAGCAACAGCCAACATTTACGTTTTAAGGTGAATGGAATGGAGTGCAATCATCGCATTTAAACTTTGAAACTGTTAGGAGAATTAATGGCGACCAAGATGCAGATACACTTTGGAGGTGCAGTTAAATTAAATAACATCGATTTTTGCACGGCTCTTGGGTCTTTCGTTCTGGGGTGAAGAAAATTGTGTGGTGAATTGAAAAGTGACCTGAACAGTGAAATGGAGAAGAGTTGCTTTGAAATTGACATTGTTTAACTCAAGTTAAAGTAACTAAAGGTGTAGTGCTTCTTATTTCGTTTGGCTCTTAGGATCAATGGCTCAAACAATCTACACCTGGTAAGGCTTTGCTCGGTAGATAAATTAGTAAAATAAACAACGATTGAGTGAGGGAATGGAGCATGGAGGTGGCCTTAAATTTTCTGCCGATTCCGAACGGCTAGTTGAGAAAGCGCTTTTCATGGCAGTGAACTTCCTATCGAAGGACTTGCCAATTCCTAGCGAAAGGCGATAACAGCGAAAAAAACATAACAACACGGGTAAAACGGGTAAGCGGAAGATGCTTATGTCTAAAACTCATAGAACCTTATATGAAACAGAAAACACATTATTACGACAGTAGGTGTCATTACAGGACACTGTCAAAGGCCCCGTTTCCATTTGCAAGAAAACTTCTGCAAGAAATGTCCGACAGTGACTTGCAAGTGGAAACTGCGAAGCTAGTTCTATCGCGACAGTCCTTGCATAACTTCTTGCGAGTATTTGCGAGTGCAATAAATTGCAGATTGAAACTGGTTTGCATTGACTCGCGACAGTTCTTGCAGCTTACCTAAATAGTTTCGTATATCGCGCTCGCGGCTGGTTGGTCTTTGTTTTTAATAAAAAATGAGTCAAAAGAGATTACGTGAATGGTCTCGCTATGAAATAATACGATCAATTGAACGTTACAAGTGTAATTCATATTTATGGATGTTAAGAGTCTCAGCGTCAAGTGGAGTTTTTTTCTTCGTTGATATAGAATCACGACATGTTCTGGAAGGAAATGGGTACCGTATTAGCGCTAAAAGGACTGAATATCTGTGCTGCCCTTTTTCTGATCCAGACAAGCCTATTCCAGACATTTATTTGAATGGAAATGTGCTTCCCATGTGTGAAAAGTTTAAATATCTGGGATCTATGATCAATAGTGAAGCAACTTGTGATGACGACATCAATCTTCGAGTAAGCGTAGGGTGGATGAAGTGGCGAGAAAACTCCGCTATCTTCTGTGATCGAAAAATGCCCCCTAAGCTGAAGGGAAGACTCTACACAGCAGTTGTCCGTCCAGCTCTGACAAACGGTTCACAATGTTGGACAATGCACAAAAAGTATGAGAGCAAATTGACGGCAGCCGAAATGAAGATGCTTCGGATGACAGCAGGAGTAACAAAGCTTGATCGAATTAGAAGTACTAAGATCCGTGGAAGCCTTCATGTCAAAAGTACCATCTTGGACAAAATTCAGCACGACCGGCTCAGTTGGTATTGTCATGTTCAAAGGAGAGATCCGCAGAACCCCGTCCAAAAGGCAATATCGTACAACGTTTACACAAATTCGCGACGAAAAAGAAAAGGCAGGCCAAAAACTCCTGGTACAAGCAAATGCAAAAACAGCAGCATTTGGTTGGCCTCAGACATGGATCCAAAGCCGGGAGGCTTGCCGACGCTTTCTGAGGTCAACGCGGCGTTCCCCACAGGCGGATCACTAGTGTGAAGCAGAAAAGTGGGAGAGTTGTGATCGCTTCAAGATCACTACTCGTAAGGCCGGAAATGGAAAGAAGAAGTAAATTTATAGGAGCCACCAGCTTTCCGTCCTCTTAAAATCCAATCGCGCCCCCAAGTTGATTTCCTTTTCTTTTTTATCAATAAAAGTGTAATTGCAGCTGCTAAACGTTGATGTATCTCACCATGATTTCTTAGTTTTAAATAATTAACCGAATTTCCTGCTACATTAATGTCTCTCCTGTGTTAGACACCTCTGCAATAAATTGCGACAGTATGATGAGCGAGCTTCTTACAAGACATTTATTGCAGAAGAAATTGCAAGAATTCATACAGCAGTGTAAACGCTACTGCAAGAAACTCCTGCAAAACTTCCGCGAGTTTACTTGCAAATGGAAACGCGGTCTTATTGGGGCAATGCTAGGAGTCGCCTCAACCGACTTTTGCAGAAGCTGTAAGGATGAGGAGGAGGAGGAGACTATTCCCCCGCATTCTCTGTTCATGCTCTGCTCTAGCTCACAAACGTAGGATACAACTAGGTTCGTATTTCTTTGATGACCCTAGTGATTTTTCTCACATCGACGCCCTGCGTCTCTCCCGCTTCATTGTAAGCTCAAAATGGTTTCATTAGGAAGAGGATACATTAGATCCATTGTGGTATCACAATGGAGCCACAATGGGCCTTTAAATTCAGCAACAATAAAAGTAATGCAATGGGCATCTTTATAAATGAAGCTCTCACCAAGTATACCCAAGCTCTTTACATGAAAGCAAAAGAAATTTGTAAACAAAAGGCTATAAAGTATGTATGGTACAGTAAAAATCAAATCTTAGTTAGAAAAAATGAGAAAGAAAAGGTCATTTCTATTAAATCATTTGATGATCTTGCTCGTATTTAGAGCATTATAATAACTTGATTTTAAATACTTATTTATTCTTATAAACTATGAATGAAGAAAATTTTTTAAGCGATGACCTTTTCTTCCACAAGTGTAGTAACATTGAAAGAATTTTTTCAGATAAATCATATGTAAATAAAAAATTATTTATTGTTCACCAAAATATCAGGAGCCTTAGAAAAAACTATAATGAACTCGTTATGAATCTTGAGTCTCTTTGTTGTATACCAGATGTTGTCTTTGTTTCCGAAATTTGGATATATGGTTTTGAAATAGACGATTTTAGTTTGCCCGGATTTAATTTCATAGCCAAAACAAATGAAAATTATGCATCTGGGGGAGTTGGGTGTTTCGTTAATAATAAATTCAAAATACTTGATTTTACATGTCTCAACTTTGAGTGTGCTGATGTTGTAAGGGTTTCTATTGAAATTAATAATGATAATTTTGTTTTCTTTTGCTTTTACAGACTTCATTTCTTTAGCATATATACTTTTCTGGAAGAATTTGCTGCTCTGCTGGAAAGTGAAAATTCAAAAAATCTAATTATTTTAGGTGATTTTAACATAAATATTCTTGATTTAAATGAATTTAACTCTAATTATCTATCTCTTCTGGCTTCACATGGTCTTTTTTCCTTTATTAATGAACCGACTAGAGAAGTGTCAGGCAGTTGTTTAGACCACATTTATGGTCGCTTTTCTAACATGTTCAAATATGAAATTGAATCTCTTGTGTTAGATCTTTTGATAACTGATCATTCTATGACAGGTTTACTTATAAAATGCACTCATAAAATCAAAAGCAATGCACAAGTTTTGCGTTCTTCTAATTTGGAATGTAAGCGTAATATTGATTTTTGCAAATTAAACGATACTCTTTTATATGAGTTCTGGGAAAATGTATACTCATGTCATGATGCATCAACTTCCTACATGTTATTTATTCAAGG
Organism: Melanostoma scalare; assembly: GCA_949752695.1. NCBI lineage: Eukaryota > Metazoa > Arthropoda > Insecta > Diptera > Syrphidae > Melanostoma > Melanostoma scalare. Next base: position 4,843,076 of record OX456985.1, read on the forward strand.
TTTGAACCTCCATATTTTTTTTTAACTCATCAAACTTAGTTCGTCCAAAAAAGATATGCCATAAATTAAAACCGTGGATTAGTAACCATTTAGTAAGCAAAATCAAATGCAAAAACATGTTAAAACTTAAAAGCTATAAGCACCCCAATAATACTGTTCTTAAACGGAAACTGAAAAAAATTAGTACTGAATTGAAAAGAGAAATTCCAATATGTCGTGATTCGTTTTACCGAAGCCAATTTAACTCCGCCAAAGGTGACTTGAGAAAGGAATGGAAAATTGTGAATAGCCTGTTAAACAAATCCAAGTTATCAAAAGCTCCTGAGCAAATCAAAATTGAGGGTAGTACTATCACCGACAAATCGTTGATTGCAAATGCTTTTAATGAATATTTTATTAACGTCGCTGGTAGATTCCATCACTACTCTGAACGTTCTTCTGCATCTATAGAAACAATTCAAGGTCATAGTTTTGTTTTCGAACCAATTTCATCTTTTGAAATTGTGAAAGCTTTAAACGGCTTAAATAATACGTTTTCATCGGGAGCTGACAAAATATCTAATTTTGTTGCAAAAAAAATTGCGTATTTAATTTCTGATGTTTTGGCTACTATTTTTAACCGGTGCGTTTTTGCAGGAGTTTTTCCCGAATCGCTTAAGTGTGCTATTGTTCTACCTTTGTTTAAAAAAGGTTCTGCAGATGATATGTGTAATTATAGGCCTATTTCTCTTCTACCGGTTTTTAGTAAGGTTTTTGAAAAAGTTGTCAAAACCAGGATGTTAAAATTTTTAGCTCGAACTGAGTTCTTTATCCCTGTTCAATTTGGGTTTCTTAGTGGAAAATCCACTGAGGATGCATTGCTCCGATTCTGTGACCAAATTATGTTCAATCTAGACAGTAAAAAAAACACAGCAGACTTATTTGTCGATATTACAAAGGCTTTTGATATGGTCAATCACAAAATTTTATTAAGAAAGCTTTATAGTGCTGGCTTCCGCGGATTCATGTTTGACTGGTTTAGGTCTTATTTAAAGAACAGGAGCCAAAGTGTGAAAGTGTTTGAAGTTGAAAGTAATATTGGGTACCTTAACATTGGTGTACCTCAGGGTTCGGTTTTGGGACCAATACTGTTTCTGGTGTACATAAACTCACTATTCTCTCTTAACTTTAGAGGTAAGCCTACTGCGTTCGCTGATGATATTGCTTTATCTTATGGTGCTAATAGTCGATTGGACCTAGTTTCAGATGTTAATTGGGATCTTCATCTCTTGAGGGTTTGGTTTGATGAACACAATTTGATTATTAGCTCCAAAACTAAGTTAATGTTTTTCAGCTTGTCTTCAGTAACTGACTTCACTGTTGATTTTTTTTACCATGCTCCAGAATGTGAAAAATTTAAACTTAAATGCCGTAATATCTCCTATGAGGATGCAACTAGTATAACCTTTTTAGAAGACCGTGTTTGTTGCAGTAATTATTTCTTAGTAGAAAGAGTAAATGAATTTAAATATCTAGGACTGGTTATCGATTCTGATATGAAATTTTCTAATCATACTATGAATTTGGGAAATTATTTTCGTTCCACAATGAGATATTTCTATTACTTACAAAATTTAGTTTCAGCCGCATTATTAAAAACTATATATTCTGGCATTTATCATTCGAGATTGCAATATGGAATTGTTTGTTGGGGTCATACACTACACACTCAAACAGAATAAAGGCCCCGGCCCATAGAACGCGTTGCGCGCGGTAGGAGCGGCGCGGCAACTGATGCGGTGGGTTTTGCCGCACGCAACTGATAGGGGTGACCCATAGAATCCGTTGCGGTGTTTTGACAGATAAATTTAGTCAAAATGGGGGCGTTCAAAAATCGTATCCGGATAGCTTGTTGTTGTTGTTTACGTGTGGGAAATCGAAAAAAATAAGTTATAATCGTCTAGCAATGATATTTTGAATGTTTTTCTGTTTTCAAAAGTCGAATTTTAATATTTCACAGCTGTTGTCTGTTGTCGATCGTTCAAAAAGGTATCTAAGATACGGCTATCCGAGATAGGCTATCCGATAGGTTCTTGAACGCGCCCATTGTCACTTTTTCCATATAAGAGAAAACTTCAAATTGGTTGTGACTGCGCATGTCTCTCTTCTGTCACCGCGTGAGAGCCGCGGCAAAGTAGAAAGTTGGGCTACTCGGCGCGTTACTCGCGGTGCTTATGGGTCACCTCTCATAAAAACGTGTGTATTTAATCGAGCTGTCAGTTGGAAGCGGTGCCGCACGCGCGCAACGCGTTCTATGGGCCGGGGCCTTAAGGCCATTGTTAATTTTGCAAAAACAGGTCGTAAGAAAAATATGTCGAAAGTCAAGAAGACATCCAAGTTTCTCCCTTTTCCAAGAGCAAAAAATTCTTCCTGTTAGACACTTGTACTGTTTTAAAGTGCTCAAGACGTTTTTCATGAAGTCTGGTAACCGTAATTTTCGTTTGATATCTAACTATAATTTACGTGGAAACTCTGCACATTTGTTAACTTTACCATTGTTCCGTACAACATCATTTCGAAATTTTTACTCGATTTCCTCGATTCGTTTTTTCAATAAACTTAATTATTCAATAAGAACAATTGCTAAGGAGCCAGATTTTTAATCTTCGATTGAACAAACCTGGTTTGTTCAATCGAAGATTAAAAATCTGGCTCCTTAGCTTAAATTATGAGGATCTTGATTCTTTTGTTTCTGATATTCTGGCTTAAATATTTACTTGTTTTGCTTTTTAATACTCTTATATTCAACATATAATTTTGCCTTCTGAATTAAAATTTATACTTTTTTTTTGTTAATTACACCTACAAAATTGCTTTTAAAACTTAAATAGAATGTATTTTTGTAAGTGGCACCCCACACATATGAAATTTATTGATTGTTTTATATTTTTTTTTAAAGTGGCATTCAAATCTTTTTGATCTCTCGATCGGAAACAGAATGTCTCATTTTTTCTTATAAATGAATTATGATCATTTGCATTTATTTTATTTATCTTTTTCATTATGAAATAGCCTAAAATTGTAATGAATTTATAAGAAATAAAATTATATCTATCTATCTATCTTATATCTATAAATATGTGCAAATGATGTATTAATATACCAATAAAATGAATACTTTACTTACTTACTTAGGTACTTACTTACTCTTGTGTATTGTGCGAACAAAAAAGAAAGTGCTTAAATGTGCTCCTTTTTTTATTGAGATTTTCTGAATAGACTAATTCGGTTGAAAGACTCTCATATTGGTGATTTTTTTTTACGAAGCAGCTAGTGTCTTTTTATTTAAATCAATGCTGTCTTAAAATATTATATTATAAAAATATTGTGTGATAATTTTATAAAGAAGTATCGAAAACTACGTCAATGGCAGTAGTTATTGTGAAGCGTCTCGAAAAAAGGACAGTTGTGGTGCCCTTCATAATATATATCGTTTAAAATCAGAAATTCAAAGCTATTTCGCTAGATAATTGCTTTCTTCAGGTAACACTGCAAGGGTTTTTTTGAAATTTAAATTTTTCACTTTTTGGCAACACTTTGAAGAGAAAAATTTTTTGGGAAGAAATCGGAGCATTTGTAATTGTTAAACAAAATATATGAACGAATTGGAAAAAAAACTCTCCAGCGTTACCATGTAAATCATATACAGAAATAGTTTCTAAGATTTCAAAAGGATCGATGCAGGAGTTTTGAAATTGCGAGGAAACTTTGAAACTTGAGTTGTGGAAAAAAAACTTTAAGGCTACCAGGTAGTAATAGCGCTCTTGGGCCGAGCAGATGGGGAAGCACTTTCAGTTGTGGTAGAGGCTAAAGTTAACGAGACAATAAAATATTATTAGAGCCGAGGACCCTGAAAGGTTCCCTTCCAACTAAGTCGTTCAAAATGCGAAAAAAATTTGCTATCCGAAAAAAGAAGATGTATGTGACGGATAATTCAACTGAGATGACAGTGGAGGCTTTAATGGATCTTAGTGTAGAACGCAAATTTGAGAAGGTTGGAGTAGATGCTCAAATTCAGTCTTTACCTATGTCATTCGATTATAAGCATTGAACAAAGTTTCTCATAAACTTAATTTTTAAAATGGTGGACCTAAATGTTTGTATTTCCCTTATGGACAGACACCACCTCTTTTCAGCGCTGTTACATTTGGAGTGCTAGTTCTAAGGACTTCAATGAGTTTTGGATTTGAACTTTTGAGTGTCTCATAAGCTTAAATCTTTTCGTGTTTGCGAATCACAGAAATTAAAAACATATTTTTATTTCTCTTTTGCTTCTTTCATTAAATAAATATTAGGGGAAATACCAGTGTGACACTTTCAAAATTTTGTTGTTTCGATAGTTTATACCTTCAAAAAAATTCTATGCCGCGGTAATTTCAACTTTACGAATTTTTCTCGAAACAACATTTTTAAAAATTTCTTTCATCACAACTCAAAAAAAAAAAAATTGGCCGATCGACTTCAAATTTAAGCAGAGTGTTTTTGAATATATTTTCTATAGATATGTACAATGCTGTACAGTATTTTTGATTGGTTGAAAATTTCACAATTTTCTTAAACTAAAAAAGACTTTTTTTAAACTACGCCATTTTGTCAATACCTGATATTGTTCAAAAATTATATATCATTGCATGGGAAAAACATACCTTCAACTTTAATACCCATTTTTAATTTTATTGCTTCAGCTAATAGTTCGACAGGAATCATGTCAGCATTTAGGGCACTTTTTGTCACCATGGAAGGCAGCAGATAACTCCGTTAATTTTCAATATTTTTTTTTTTAAGAATAAAATCATAAAATATAGCTCAAAATATACCTTACTATGTCCAAAAATTTTCAGAACATTCTATCCAGTACTTTCCTTTGAAATAATTTCCAAAAATCGCCTAATTTTTCATGGGTTTCTTGGTGTAGCGTGTAGCCTCTTAAATATAGTTACTAAAAAATATTTTAAGAACACGACTATTGTTCTCCAATATATGTTTCGGTACTTATACTTAAAAAAAAAATGATGTCAATAAAGTAGGTCTATCTCCCGAATTAATTCCGATTAATTAAGATTCCGGGGTATCTTGCCCCATTGTGCGTTGATTGTGTGACGTTGGTACTATCGCTTTTTGACTAACTTTAACCACTGTGCACTGCGCCAATTAGAGAATGGAGACTAAAGTCCCTATTAGAACCACCTCTTTCGACTGTTGTCCAACTTGCTCCTTAAAATACACTTTCCAAAATATCAATACTACATGCACCTTAACTTAACTTAATAAGAAAGGAATAAGCTGCACTCTCTCACCAACTGTTTCAAAATGAATGAGTTACATGTAACCACTTTTTTATTCATTTTGTGATGTTATTATAATTGGTGACTCGTTTTTTTTTTCCAACGAATGCGTAACTAACTTCCTAGTAATTTCCAACCCATCAATAAATATTTGCTAGTAATGATGTTAAAATTTCACTCGGTCTAATTCTTGTCGATTCTGCACGCAGCTGTCCTCGAACATCACTACTATTGAATTCAACCATCAAATGTTAAACTCCAGTTCATGTTGATAAATGCTAAATTCTAACAATTCTATTTGCCGCTAAATCAATATTGATAAAAGCCGTTTCTGCAAACTTTTCACTTCAAAAATTCGCTTTTCCATTGAAGTTCCCTTTATCCATCATTTGAAATTCCATTTCAGTGGCAACTGCCAATATTCAATATTCTGTTAAAATTCCAAATTCAAAACTAGCTATTCTACAAAATTACTGTCCAATTTGATGCAATAAAATTATTAATGCCAGATGCACACACACACACATATTCATTCCACTTTTTCAATTAGAGGCGTAATAGCCATCAACTATGGATGCATCATGCAAATGGCAAAGTCAGCATGATGTACTGCGCTCGGGCTCGTTCTATTCATTTGCCCTCGATTGCAGATGAAAACTCAAGGCAACCACCACACATACCTGAAGCAATTAGATTTTGTTCATTTTAGTAACAAAAAAAGGCAACAAAAAAATCGATGCAAAGTTAATATTTAATTACGATTCTCTGAGGCCTCCTTTGTTGGATGCTGTGTACGTACCTAAACCAGTAACGCGGTGGCGGCAGCGGCTGGCAATTCGCAATCCCTAACTCAATTGTATCCGGAATTGAATTCAGGTCAAATCCAATTGCAATGGCTTTTCCGTGTTCCGGTTGTTTCTCTACGTCTGTATGGAAAATGGCGCATGGATTGTGTGTCTGTGTGTTTGTGTTGGGTTTCCTTTTTTTTTGCTTTTTGTTTCGACTTCATATATCTAGATACAAACTGTCATCCTTTCAATAGGATTTTCCTCGATGACACAGATAGACAATGTGGTACAGCCGAACAGCCCTCTCTTACGGCTTCAGCACTATTTGTTCCTGCGAATTGGTTATCTGCCAATTGTATTGCTTAGCGGTTTTCAGTTTTATTGCATCGCAGTATCGAAATTGTTTAATCGCGACGATTGCGATTGTTTGTCGTCTCAACGTCGGCGCCGCATCGGTCGGTCGATGATGGTAGAGCAGTGGGAGGTCCTGTTCAGTGTCAAAGAGTGCGGTAATTTTGCTCATTTCGTCCTCGTACTTAACGTGACCCTGGCCGACGACATGGTTATGCTGGTCTAGCTCTCGATTTGCTATGGGATTATGTTACTTGACACTTATTCCACCAAATTTATTTCGAAATATTTTAGCGATCTAGCGGAAATGTATTGTAGTTGTATAACAGAGAAACCTGGTCGAAAAGGATTTAAATTGTCGTTCTGTGTGCGTGTGTGACCATACAAACTGTCGTAATTCGAGGATATTTGCATGTGAAGCTTGACAGGATGCAATTGTCCCATTAAGTTTATTGGAATTTTAGAACACTGCAACAGAGGGATGTGTGGCAAACTGGCAAATGCGATTTATTTCCGCACTATGCAAGTATTTGCGCTTTTATCCTCCTCAAACTAAATGCGAAATGAAAGCTGTTGCATTTTATTTGCTTGGCGGAGATGCATCTGCTTTGGATGTACTTTGGCATGAAGTGCTTCTCAGTGTTTGACATTTACTCAGTATATTTCGTCAATTAGCACTGTGGGGGGTGAGAACAAATATTTGGATACCACCTCATCTAATGGCGATGGTTTTTAATGCACATAGCGAATTGGTTGCGTTGCACTTTATAAAAAAAAAAAAATGAAAAATGGGACGACTGAATTTTTTTAATGAAGGTTGGAAAACTGGTTGTGTACACTGAAAACTTTCTACTCGGTTCGGTGTGAAGGTGGTAATGGTTTTGAGTTCTGAGGAATTACGGAAGTATATGTTTTGGAGTAAGTAATTTCGAATTCTAAAAAATGTTATAGGTATCCTTATGGAAAGAATGTTACACAAACGCTCTCAGGCATACAGAGTGAGCTAGACAAAGACATACGTTTCTTTATCAAAACTCGATAAAATGATCAAAACCAAATTGGGCTTATTAGTCAGACAAACATTTCAAATTATGGTATTAGGGTATTCTGTTATTCCGATTTTCAAAGTCCCTCTTCATCGTTTTGAATTCTAACTCGCTCATAATATTAGCCTTGTGCTTTAAACGTTTTTGTACTGTTGGCACAACATTTTGATATGATACGGACTTTCTATCATGATTTCGAGCGGGAAGCAGCAGTCAGTGTCTAAATAACCTATGATTTAAAAATGAACCTTTAGGTGGTCTATGAAACTCTATTACGTTCTTCTTTCCCCATCATCACAAAAGTAATGACTTGACAAACAAGGGTCTTCAAAGTTAAGCTTCTTCTTGCCTCAGAAGAAGTAAGCCCATTCTTTGTAATCTCCAAACTCATAATTTTTTACAAATTCAAATAAAGCACTGAAGAAGATTGTGAAGGTTAGTAAATTCCGTCCAGCTAAAAAAATCCTTGACAAATTCTTAAAAAAAATCAACTAAAAATCGACAATTTACCATAAAAACACAGAATACAGTCAATGGAGACTCCTTATACAGAGTTATGGTAAATGCCTTTCTATTCTTAAATTGAATTTTGATGATGGAGAGCTCCGGCTTCCAAAAAGTGGCAAAATATGGCACAATGCGTCGGTCGCCCGAGAATTGGTTTGTTCCATCCATACCCTACTTTTGTCGGTTTTGAGTTAGGAATGGATCCCATGGTAATTTTGTATGCTCTTTCTAAATCTGTGATCAGATTTGCGCTACGTCTTTTCAATCCCGAGATATCCAACATCAATTTGGTTCCATATCCACCAAAATCAACATTTTTGTGCCATAAACCATTTTTTGGCGTTTGGGACATTTTTTCCATATAATTTTTGTCAAGTTTTTTGTCAGAATTGTTTTGTTCCACGTGCATATTACGGTGACAAGGGATAGAAAAAATACTATGAATGTTGAGAATTGGTTTGTCCTACGTGCACTTGTGTTAAAGAAATGCTATGTTTATGTTTTAGTATTGGTTTGTGCCATATCCATTTTTGTGTGTTCCACGTGTATAGAAAAAAAATCATTTTCAAAGTGTATGAGGTGGGACACAAGCCGAAAAAGTAGACTTTTGTGCTGATTAACGTATGTATCTCGTTAACGGTAAGGCAAAACGCTTTGAAAATTGGTAGGTGAAGTCTTAATAAGACTAACTTCAATTTAAAAAAATAAAAAAACATCATTTCGCACAGTTTCGGAGTACTAAGCACGCGAACCTTTAAATGCCTTTTTAGTGAGCTCATAATTTCGCATTCTGAACCTGTAAGTTGTTCTTAATTGTTGTGATGTGATATTTAACAATGCTTGACTAATTTCTGTGGTGGTATGTAAAATAGGTAGTCTTCTCCCATAAGCACAGGTCACACACGGCTGGTTGCCAGCGGCGAGTCGAGTAGCCGCTACTACCAGCTGCTGATCAGCTTTGTGTGACCACGAAATTTACCACTCGCTGGCTGCCGGCGAGTGATTAGCAGCGGCTGGCAAAGTTGAACATGTTCAACTTTTGGCTGCTAGCAGCGGCTGGTAAAATAAAAAAATACTGATACACATTCTATTTAGTAATTGTTCATTTGAAATTTGTGTCAAATATCATAAATAGGTTTAAAAATCTATATATATAAAAGAAAGTCGTGTTAGTTACACTATTCATAACTCAAGAACGGCTGAACCGATTTGTCTGAAAATTAGTGGGGAGGGAGCTTAGGACCAGGAAACGGACATAGGATACTTTTTATTCCTATATTCCTATGAGAACGACATCAATGCAATGCGTTAGATTTCGTTACATACAAAACACTGTTCTTTTAAAAAAAACAAAAAAACAAAAATTGACTTATAGTGAGAAATAAATTTGATTTTTGTATGAAATCAATCAATCTATATATATAAAGTAGGATGTATGTATGTATGTATGTAATGTAGGTATGTATGTAAGCCACCCAGCGGATTTTTATGAAATTTTCTGGCTAGACATAGTTTAGTTTAGTTAGTCGCGATTAAACAATTGAAATTGAAATTAACTAAAACTATATTTCATCCCTATAATCCCACGGGAACAAAAACGGGAACGAGGACGGGAACCATAAGGTTACTTGACCGATTTCAAAAATTCTTTCAACTCTGGCATGTTACATTATCCCTCAGTGACATAGACTTACATTTCATTCGCATATTTCCATGGGAACGGAAGATTCCCACAGGAACGGGGTTGGGAACGGAAACTTAGAAGCTGCTGGATAGATTTCAAAAATTCTTTCAGAAGTACGATACCACTTAGTCCCACAGTAAGACAGATTATATTTCTTCCCCAAACTCCCACGGAAGAGGAGAACTGGAACCTTAAGACTACAGACCCGAGCAAAGCCGGGCGGCTCAGCTAGTTAGAAATAATGTTCAAAAACAAATTTTTGCATGGTTTTCTGCAGCTGTGTGTGACCGGGCTACCAGCCGCTGCCTGCTTCTGTTACTGTCAGCCGCTGGCAAGAAGCCGCTGGCAAGCAGCCGTGTGTGGCCCGTGCTTTAAATAAGAGATGACTGACGACTGACCACTTGGAAAAAAATCATCGCGTTATTGCTGACATACGATTCGGAATATGCTGAGTGATTAACCCCAAAATTGTAATTCATCCGGCCAAGGCGGGGTGATCTTATGCCAATGAGAATATTCAAACAAATATGGGTGGGAATTGTGTTTCAAATCAAGTTACATATGTATTTTTATTTATACTTCATTTTCTTTGCAAATGGTAATTGCGAGAGAGATGCCGCTGTTTTTCAAAAATCAGTAAGTATAATTTGTTTATTGAAGTGAAATAAGCCATACTTATTTATGTATGTAAAAAACATAATAATGTATTAATTTCCTACCATAAAAAAAAATTAGCTCGAAAAAATCAACAATTTTTATTGAAAATAACACAAAAAAAATATATTACTTGTGCCATCTCTCCCTGCATGTGTGGGAGAGATGCCACATATGTAACAAAATCATTGAATTTAAAACATTAAACACGCTTTCTCCATTCCTGATCCAGATCACGTCCATCGTCCACAGTCCGTACTCAAGGTAGATTGAAACGATTTGTACCGCGTTTCATTTTCGAAATGACTGCATGATGTACGCTGGTTGGTAGTTGGAAATACCGGTTCCAGGATTGTTTCAGAACATGAAACGGCCGTTTCGGAAAAAATAGCTGTTGGTTCTTGAGTTTCTGGCCGGTACTCAAATAGTCTCTGCTTTTCGGAGAGAAATTCTTTTGTCAATATTTTCTCTGGCTTCTTCCAGTGTCTCGTCTGTCCAACTAGCCCTGGTTTATGTACAGATGTATTTTAGGGGCATACTGAAGCATAATACTCTATTTAAAAAAAAATACAAGAACCAATTCAGCATGCGGCATCTTCTCAAAACAAAAGTGTAGCATCTTTTCCAAAATGAAGGAGAGATGCCGCACCACATTACAAAAATAAGAAAAATTGGAAACAAAACAAAATACACACACGAGTATTCCGTAACACCTATATATTATGCACAATACTTTCCCTGGACAAAACACTCGATAGCTTCTTTCCAAATCGATTACTTGTAACGAACTAAAAAATTTCATTTGGAAAAAAGGTGCGGGAAACAAAACAAATCACAAAAAAACCCCGTTGCATATCGGATGTCTCCAATTTTTTGTTTTACGTTTTTAGTTAAATACCAAAGGAACAAAATAAATTTTTTTGTGTTGACGACTATAGATATGTGAGTTTGGTTGAATGCGGCATTTCTCCCGCAATTACCCTACATCACAAAAAAAACACAAGTTCAATTCAATTTATGACAAATCAATTCCTAATGTATTATTAAGCCTAAATTGGTTGAACTGAAATTCAGTTTTCCCAGTTAAGCCTAAAGATATATAAACTTTATATTTAAACTAAAGTTAAGGTTCGGTTAAACTTAAGTTTAAGCCCTCACCGTGAATCTGCGCATAAATAAATCAATTTTAGCCCTTTTCACAACATTCTTTAAGGATCACTAATTGGAAAACTTCAAGGTCACCCTCCTCAGAATGCTCACAAACAACGAAGATAACGGACCTTAAGACTATATTTCTTTAGTTGACGAAGAAAAAACCAGAATTGTACCATATAAGTAGTTTTAGATTAGTGGCCGATAGTAACAAGGGCTTTCATTTCTTTTTGCCTCAGTCGACAGACACAAAACCTACGGCAAAAATTGCAACCGAATACTGCACCAATTTAACTCCTACAATCGTATGCCCACATACTACACATGTGTTTTTTGATTCAAGGATGATCCATCCATTCTTAATTCGACTTAAAAGCTAATCGAACCGAACAATTTTCAAATAATATAAATGATTGACAAGGCCATCGAATGGAGGCAGAAATCAGGCGATGAAAACGTACACCGTAATGCCTAACATAACAAAAACAACAATCTATTAAAAAGCTATTCAAGAAACATCTTGTAATACATCTCAACAACCTCAACAGGTTAGTTCTTTGGTTGTCTTGTGTCGCATGGCTCGGTATCTGTTTAAGGTTTACCAACCAACTACACTCTACTCCGACTACGTACGACTAGTCAGCCAAATTCAATCTCCATCTCATCGATGGGTCATTGCAATAAACCGTGAGACTGCAGCTTTATGGGATCGTTTTATAATTTTAATTGATTGGAAATTAATGATCTCGAGATATCGATAGCCTTTGCGCTCCACCATTGTGTACAGAAAAAGATGATTTCTTCAGACGACATCGAACGACGACGACGACGACCGACGACTAGATGTCTCCTCCACGTAGCTTCTTTTTTTATTTTTTATTTCATTAATCTCAGGCACCAGTAGAGGTCCTTGCCGGTAAATCGGCAAGATTGACATATGGCCGTCGACATTTTATGTCTGTCGAATGTCGGAATGTTGTAAATTAATTGAAAATGAGCAATCGATGATGGGCTTCGTCGATTTACAAAGCGGTCTAATAGACCGGCAATAGGGTGTCTCGTTTCGCATGCATTCTCCGACTGCAGCTGGATACTTAGCAATCGTTACTGGAATCCAAGTGGACAGGGACGCATTTATTCTATAGAAATCGCCCGACGCAATGTATTAGCTGTCAAGAAATCGAAAGATTCTCCTTAAAACATCCTTTTGATTATGTTTCGTAATAAAAAGTATTATTCATAAAAAACACATAGGCTTACAGACTGCCCCAAAATCCTCTCCAAAAGGATTTTATACAAAGCATAGCATTTCCCGAACTAATTCTTCAATTTTCATTGACAGTGCCTTGTTTTGTATCCACTTGTCCAATCCGCCCATGCAAAGGAATCAAGTAAAGTCAACGACAAAGTTATTGATACTAATACGACCGATGACTACGACCACAACGTTGACTTCAACGATGATGGGAGAGATTGGTTGATGTCAAATCGTTGTTTTGTATGGTGTTTCGCTGGGTATCGGGTTTAGGATTGGGGATTGGGCTGCTCCATCTATGGTGCCATGGCATGGATTGCATTGGATTTAAATTATGATTCATTAATTCGATTTATCTGCGATATTATTCTGGTTGACTTTGTGTCGTATTTCTATTCATGTGTGTACTGAACTGCATTGAGCAGGGAAATTGGTTTCGAAGTCAATCAGGCGTTCGAGGAGGTTGTCAGTTCTGAGCGCTTCACCATCAATCACAGGTCTTTCTGAAATGTTCTGCCTGCAAGATAAAAGTGTGGATCAGGATTGGATAAAAGTTCAGGGTTAAGAACGAGGTTAGGATTGCCATAGTACCTTTCTCATTTTTCATCAACAGGAATTTATGAGTGTATTTTTGAAGGCAATCTGGATGTGAGTGAGTTGACATCTTGTCAAATTTGATTTGTGTTCCTAATTAAACTCAAATCAATTGTTCGTTTTATGAAGAGGAGGTACGAAATAAGTAAGAAGTGATTTGGGATAAGATGAATATTGTGGAAGGTACGTTTGGTAAATGAAGAAGGGCTGCTTTTTTAAATGTGTGTGAGTCAAAGCCACATACGAATAATGTTGAAATGAAAAAATGTAGAGCAACAAAGGATGGCTTCTTGTTATAAAGGCCTTTAAGTTTTACATTAATTGCGGGACAAATCAGGAGTTCCTACTTAATCTCAAATGTTTTGTTCTTAATACTCGTAAGTTTAAAGTTTCTGATGGGAAACTTTTTCTTTGCTTGTAAAGATGGCTGGTCTCAGTATAACTCGATTAGGAAAACTTTTGGCAACTTTATACAAAGTCTTAGAAAAGATACTTTTTTGTCGCATCTGAGCAGTTATGTGGTTAGCACACGTGAGTAAAGCGCTGTACTCATTTACCTCCTCATTTTATGAAAAAAGGATTTTGGATAATTCTTTTATTTGAGAAGCGAAGTCGCCTGGATTTTTATGGACGAAATTCCAATTAGTGGTTTACATCTCCGCTAATTTAATTGAATGTCCTTACCTTTAAGTCAAAAACGCTATAAAAATCCATTCTTTGCAAACACAATACTCATGCGCAATGAATTTACCTTTCAAATTTTTATATTATTTGAGCATTTGCGGACATCAATACACATACAACATTTTCCTATATTGAAAAATGTCAATCATGTCAATCAATCAATCAAATCAACTGCCACCTTCACTTTGACGATGCATAACTGTAACTGTAATATGCTCAGTGTTGAATCGTTTTTGCTTTGAGTGGTAATCTGCATCATTGAGCTTACCTAAGAATTGCTGAACTAAGACAAAAAAAAAATGAATTGCTTAGTTGTTTGTGAAAAGTTTTTCCTACAAATGAGTTCATTTGCGTCACATAAAAGTTTATGAGTGCCCGTGGCGCAGTGGTAAGAATATCTGTTCGTAGCGTGGTATTTCAAGGTTCGAATCACAGAAGCACGAGTATCGTCTTTCGATAGGAGTTGTCTAGTACTGCGAGAGTAATTACACTGCTATGCGTAAAGCGCTTCCTCACTAAGCTATTCTTTGCACTCTCTAATGCTTCCAAGGTATTGAGAAATGATCTAGGTCCTAGTGCCTTAGCTCTATTACGCTCACCTATTTTCTTTATTTACTTTTTTAAAGTCTGTGAGTCGAAGCTTGTAAGTTAAGAGCGATGAGATTGGAACTTAGTTACTTAGTTGTACCACCCAAGCATAATATTCCATCCAATCTTCATTATCACCAATGACGAGTAGACCTCCAGCTCATGAAACTTGGTGTCTCTCAATCTCCTTGGCTTGTTCATTTAAGACGGTATCCATTTCGGAGTTGGTCTGCCTTTGCAGTAGCTAATTGTGTGATATAGCCTCAGTTAATATGCAGATTGCTATTTCTTGTATACCAAACAGCATTTATTGTTCGACGAATGAATTTGCTTTGGTATTTTTGAATGGGGTCAGCATTTTTGTTGTCTTTGTACAGCCCCATAGTTGGATAACATATATCTAATCGGGTTTCGGTACTTGCTATATACAGGTGACAATAGTTTATTATTGATAGATAGGTCCGAGTTCTTTCCTAGCTCTTCTCTTTTCTTTTTAATACCAAAATGCTCTTTCGATTTAAACCTTGTATCTTTATCATTTCAAGATATTTGGCAGTATTGGACTACTGAATTAATTGTTTATAAAAGCTGGCACAATGAAACGAAGCGAAACGAATCGAATAAACATTACATACTGCAGCACTGGTTACAAAGACTGTCGGTCGGCCGTTGTCTAATTGTTGGCACATTGTTTAAGTTTTTGAGTGTTAAGTTAGTATATGTCAATTTAGCTTCTTTTGATTTGACAAGCCATTTTGCATCCACTTAATCGACTTTTGTGAAGCCCTTGCAACCAATTTACCATTATTTTGCACCAGTATTGCAGTTTCATCAGCAAAGCTAACCATGATAGCGCTGATGTCCAATGGAATACTTTTGTAGTTTTATAACAGATACAGAGTTGGCCCGAGGAGACTTCCCTGTGGCACACCGATTTTAATTTTCTTAAGATCCAATCAATTTTGATCGGACCGTACTTCTAAGAGTGTGTTCGTGACGTATAAACTCAGTATTTCGCACTACTGTCCCTATATGCACTTTGTACCAAGTCCCAAGTGCTAAACCTTATCAAACACATGAGCGACATCTTAGAATGAAACTGAGAATACTTGCTTGAATTCGATGAGCTTAGTTCATCGTGGAATGGTCTTCTAAAACCAGACTGCTGGCTCGGAATAAACCCTCATTTTTTTAGCTTAGGCTGCGCGCACTGCAGTGCGAGAAAGCGATGTGATGCAAGAATTGTTTGAATACGAGAAAAATATTTTCATGTTTTCGTATCCATGTGCGTACAGTGAACAGTGAAGCTCTATTTGATGTGCGACACTTGTGAGTCTGTCGCAAGGTTCTCGCAAGATTTTCGCACAAAAAATCCTCTGATCACTTTTTCAAGCGCTACTGTGCGAGAAGTGTTTGTTGTGACGTTTAAAGAAAAAATCAAATCAGTGCTTACTATGTTGGGTGGTACAATTATAATGGAATAATATCAAATATTACGACGAAATCATATTTTGTTTACACAAAACAATTGTCACAAAATCGCTTTTACTGTGTGCACTTTGTCGCATCCAATATCGCATCTTGAATCGCTTGTCGCATCGCATCCCTTTTTCTAAACGCGCAGCCTTATACTTCTTAATAGCAGCTTCCGAAAACTTTTGCCATAAGTGGAATAAGCGATATTGGCCTTAAAGATGTTACTGCTGTTGATGGCTAACCATGTTTTAGTATAACAATGATTTCCCCAATTTCCCAATTATGTGGCACATGTCTTTAAGTCATGCTTTTGTCATAAATTGAAGTTTATTGAAGGCTACTGTAGGCATTTCTGTCAAAACCTGAGCTCTTTTTAGGCCGTACCCTTTTGATTTTCGTTAAATGGCTTCTGTTAACTCAGTTCTTTGAGCGTGTAAAAACGATTTTGACATTCAACAACCTGTAAGGGAACTGTAACTGTATTTGCTGGGTTCCCGTTCCTTTTACCATCTTCAGATTACATTGTGGTCTTTTTAGACTCTTGTGGAACAGTGGAACGTCATACATTTTGCAACATAAAAATTCTTTTGTTTAGTTCGTTGCTAACAAAGATGAAAATGTTGTCTATGAATTTTGAACTCGATGGCTGGAGGCAAAATGAAAGAAAAAAGTGTAAATAAAGGCGGTGCACGCTGAAGCAAAATTTGGCAGTTGCTTTGCTTTCTTGTGTCTGTCATATTAATATATTAATTGAAAGCAAGTGGAGACACAGCGTAACGCTGTGTCTCCACTTGCTTTAAATTCATAGCAGAAAGCAGGAATATGACAGACACAAGAAAGCAGATCAACTGACAAATATTGTGTAGTGGGCATTTTGTATAGCATACTTTTCATACCAAACATAACAACAAAGTAACAAAATGGTGGAAAAACCTATGCAGATGACAGTTCCCTCTGCTTTAATAGCTGCGATAGGTACCCTGCGATAAAAGTATGCTATCTATCGCAGACTATGAAAATAAAGCTGCTATAATGATCTCCACTTGCGATATTCAGAGGCTACTGTAATAGCTGCGATAGATTTAAAGCATGTGGAGACCAGGCGTAAGGCATCAAATTCTGTCACTTGGGTGTGTGTTGAAACTTGAAAGTCCCATTTAAATTTACTGATGATTCTTCTCCCCGGTCGGGCTAGAGCGATCGAATGCGCAATTGCTTAAACCTAATGTGCCTATTGTCTCCCCACCTTCCCTGTCATTTCTTCATTCTTAGTTTGGTTTAAAACGACCTACCGACATCTAAACCCTGTTTTGAAATTTGAAGATAGTTCTTGTATAAAACAGGTCCGTGAACTTATGTTTACTATAGACAAGAGATTCATCTTTATAATAACATAATTTTGTTCACTAACTAGTGTTCTAATTTCATTTGCCAATGTGTTTAATGCTTTAATGATACATAAATGTCATTACTCGCATTAATCCTCAATATAAAAATTAATTAATTTTAGAACAAAAATACCCCTTCATGTGCAGCATCAAACAAGCAGGACGTGCCTAATTTATTTTTGAGGTTTGGTAATCCTTCTAATTATAAATGGTCAAAGTATACCTAGGTACATACTTTTTCAGCAGAATGAAAGGCAACTGCTTCATCGATCCTGTACTTGTCATAATTATGCCAAGAGAGTACTTACCCAATTATACAAATAAACTGTATAAATATTCTTTGGGCACATTTTTTGAACAAAACTTAGTATGAAAGTTGAGTTTTTCAATCAATTTCATCGCTAAATGTGCAGTTGAGTAAATGTGAATGTCTTTTCAACGTTGTCCACAATTATTTATGAATTCGATAAAAAATTCTGAAGTACCTACCATTGTTGAATTTGGAATCAAATTTAAATATCAAATCAGGGAATACCAAGTCAAGGAATGTCAAATTCTTTTAAGATTCAAAGTAAGACTCCACATTCTTAAATAAAATAAATTCTCTCAAGCAGGCCATGAATATTCACGTCAAGTATCAAGAGCATACTGGCAAAACTCATTTGAAAGTCAATACCTACAAAGTTGTGCTTTTCGTTTTCAGGGCTCACAATTAAATTTTATTCGGTCAAATTCATTTCATAGTTATTGCTTCACTCATAAAACATATAATACCAACCCCTTAGCCTTTACGTTTACAGTGTTCACTCAGTTAATCAAAGAGACCCGTTTCTCCGAAAACTGAATACGAGTTTATTCCAAGGAACAAAAACTAAACGAAAATAACGACCATTACAATGGGTAAAACTATTTCATCACAAAAGCTGCACCAACACAGACCCCTCTTACCCTTTGCTAGACAAAAGAAATAAAATAAGTTTGGTTAGAGTATAGGGAAAAATTAAGTTGCCTCAACAATTTCTAGAGCAGGTGCACATAATTGCTGCACACATTGTAAACTAGAGCGTAAAGTTTGTTGTTTAAACAGGGTCACCAATCACCATCTCTATATAATACGGTTCAGAGAGCGATGCCCAAAAACTATAGAAATACATCCTCTGTCCTTTCAAACAATACCATTCTATTCTACCAGCCACCAGCCAGTTCTTTCATTTCAACATTTTTGCTGCAGTAACGAACCAAAATTCAATTCGTTTCATTTCGATTCAAGGGAAGTAATCAACGCAAAGCTGGTCGGTAGGGCAGCAGCAGCAGTAGCAGCAACAAAGCAACTAAAAAAGGTCCTTTCTTTTGCTATGGCCCTGCTGGACTTTCTCCCGCACAGGAGAGCAGTAGGTAGCAGAGTACACACAATCAAAATCTCATTACAGAAAGTTTTTACGGCATTTTAAAATAATCCTACAGCAATGCTTAGAAAAAGAAGACGAAGTGTATAGAAGAGTATGTTTCATCATCATTAACAAAGTACAGTTAAAGGACCCCGAACTTTATCCGTGCTACACCCTAGACCTCCTCACATTAAGTCCTCAGGACGCTGTAAATTATTCTCTAAATTTTTGGAGCGAGCAGCAATGAGCATTTGCTTTGGTGAAATTTAAACTTGAGAATTCCTAAGTCATTATCCTTGAACACAAACAAGTAGTTGGGTAGTTGTAGAAATTCCCAACTGGTTATTACGATCATGCAACTGGTTGTATGACGATGTGACGATGATAGCGTTAGCAAGTGTTTGTGATGGCGATGCAAGAAACCACAGAGTGAGCTGGTGGTTTTTGATTGAACATGTCATGACTTTGACAAAGAAATAAATTAAAGGTTTTGTGTGAACAGAATCTCCATTAGTAGTTCTCGTTTTGACGAATAACATAACATGAAGTGGAATTGAACATTAAATCCTTTGGTCTGGAAAACTATTTCTTTGGGAACCTTTCATACAAAGTTAACGTTACACTGGGCTGACTGTAATAAGGAATTCGTTCATCGAAGGTCATGAACGTAAAAATGGGTATAAATGTTTTTATTATTGCACAAATCAGTATCTTCGGACTTCGGCATGGCCAGGCAATAACTGTAGTAAAGTATAGGTACCAGCGCTTGTGTTTGCAGTTATATGTAATCAAAAGGTAAGAGTAGTCTTTTATAATGTTGAAGAGCACAGTGCGATTGTTAGGAAAGTAGGAGAAGATTTAATAGGAGGCAGCAATGAACGTTGTTTTTGAACTTTTGTGAATCTCAATGCGGGTGAAAAACAAAGTCGGGTATAGCATTTTACATTCGGGTAGTTCGACTAAAACATGAATCTCTATACTTGACTATTACTACGTCCGAAGTTGGGTTCAAGGTAAGACTGATGAGCATTCCTAGCGAGGCGAGGGTTGCGGCTAAATTGTTTCAAGGGAGGAATGCAACTAGCTATTTCACTAGAGCACTGTTTGTAAAAGAAAGCTGTTAAATAGAGTGAGGCAAGTGACTTTTCGTCGCTGCTCAAGAGAAACGATCGATGCTACGATTGAACTATTGCCTATCAATCTCAATGCTCGATTTTGTACCCTATCGAGAAGGTGCAGGGATGTTTGAGGGGTACTTGGCCAAATGTGGGAGTTATACTCTAGTTTCGGACGGATATAGTGGCCAGATCAGAAGGGGTGAACATTTTCTTGTAACGTCTTAAGAAACCTAAGCCTTTTAAGCAGCATTTTTAGCGACTCGAAATATGTGGTCGTTCAAACGAAGATCATAGTTTACACACGTACCAAGTTCTGACAGCATTTCGGTTTCCTGGATGCTTTAACCATTCATGGATAATGCCAATGGAGAGGATTTTAAGCTTTAACGAAAAATTACAACATTGAGTTGTCGAAGCATTGAGCTCTACGTGGTTTTTACAACCCCATGTAACAATGTTGTCAGTTATTATAAATCCGAATTTCATCTGAACAGAGCATTGGAATCATCAAGCGAAGAATATAGGTTCTAAGCCGAAAGGGGCTTGAGCAGTGGAGAAAGAAGTTCATCTCGAAAATAAACAACTACATATATGTAATTGAATTTTTGCTCCAAAAAAAAAAAAAAAAAAAATATACATCTGCTTACCGCGTTATCACGAGCAAAAGCTTGTTGAACTTTCAAAGCGATATAGATGACCAATGATTTTTTTAAGTGTGTTATCAGCACTTACTTTATGCAACAACATTGTATAATCGACAAGTTGAATGATAACAGAGAGGCTGTACTTGAAAATGCCAACTTTACTACGTAAACACAATGATTCACAGCCGCATACGGAGCCTCAGGCCTCAGCCCCAAAATATTAAGTATACGTGAATACAATGATGTACACACAACAACGCAAGCCGGAGCCGCACAAGTTAACTTTGTTTTAACTCTTGCGACTGCGGCTGCAGTTGCGTTTGCAGTTCATTGTGTTCACGCTTTTAAAAGAACATACCTACGTTGCGTAGCAGAGAAGACCACTGCAGGTTAAAACAGAAACTTTTCATTCGTATTCAAAAATCTTTCGTAGAGTGTGTTTCATAGATAGATCTCCAATCTTCTTGGGATAAAAAAAAAGAATGCAATAATTAGAGTTAAATCGTTCGTTATTTTTAAGTTTAAGTGTCAGGTGGAAATCAAATATAAAGTAGCAACAAATTATTGCTGGGGAGAGATCAGGTAGCAAACAGTACTGTCAAACCGCATGTATTTTTCTTCAAATAACAGTTATGTGTGCTGATTTCATGGATTAGCCGAAAACACAGGTTTTATTTGACAACTCAGAGGGCTGTCGAAAAAAACCTTGGTCAACCCTGGAAAAGTTTAAAAAACAAACCTATAATAGGTTTGTTCGTTGAAGCCCTAGGGTCGCCATAGGGTCGCCACAAAGCGTTTTTTGAGAAACCTAAATTCACCCTGAATGTCAAATTGAGTGTTTTTTGAGCCATAGGTTTGCCATAGGTTTTCCCCAAACTCGCCCTAGCTTTTTGCTGTGGCGATTTGAGGGCTGTCAAATGGCATGTATTTTTTTTTTTTAATGACGGATGTGTGGTGATTTGTGGTGTAGTGTTTTTTGAGGACTGGAAAACCCAGTTTTTTTTGACAACTCATAGGGTTGTCAAGAAAACCTGGGTCAACCCTGGGGAAAGTTCAACGAACAGACCTAATAACTCAGTCACTGATATGGTCATTATGTATAACAATAACAATTAAACGACATATGAAACCTACTTCTTAAAGTTATCATTTTATTGTACGCTATTAGTGAACACAACGGAGTAGATAACACAGAGAGTTAAAGGCCCCGGCCCATAGAACATGTTGCGTAGGTACGTTGGAAGCGTAGCGGCACTACGATTGTGCCACACGCAACTGATAGGGTTGACCCAATGAATCCGGCGCTGTGTTTTGACGGCTGTGTGTTTGTTAAAATTATTTTTAAATAAGGAACACAAACGTCAAACAGACGAGGGATGAGTCGATGACTCACTAAAACTATTGTGATTGGTGATTGAGGTTTTCACTGGTCCTTAGATTGTGTTTTTGTTAATGCTTCAAGTATCACGTTTCCAATTGGGATTGAATTTGATTGAACATTTCAGATCGAATAAGTGTGAGTTTATGACATATTATGATGCTTTTTATGATACATTAAGCACAAAACTACAGTCTTTTTGACATTTCCAAGCAAAGAACATGAATTCATTTACTTTTCTCCGTCGCTCTTATGTTTTTAACTGGTATATTCTTTACTCGCTACTGCAAATACAACTCCTTCTGATGAAACAGAAGACGCAGCCTATGTCAAGTACTTCAGAGCTATTTCCGAGAAAACAGGAGTGAAATGGTGACACTAATATACCAGAATGTCTTTCGATTTTTCTTTCTGGATATATAGGTACTGCTTCAATTCGCTTTCACTGGGCATGCCACTACTGGTTGATGAAACGTATTTGCAATGTCTGTACAAAATTTGCTCGTGTGCAGACCACAAAGAGTGCTTTCGGAAGCTGGGGCAATGTTGTTAGGTTCAGTAGACGTTAAATCTCTCCGTCTATGTTCCAAAACCGAACTTCTTCTGCAAATTCTGCGATTGATACAAAAAACGTCTGTGAAGAGCTGAGATGAATCCGTTTGAATCAAGATCCAGTGTGATTGCGTTATCGAGATTCATAATTTTTTTCGAGAGCTCCACAGTTTGGCAACAATAGCAGCACGTAAACTGTCCTGAATAGCAACTCCTACCTTAAGGTGGTATTACACTAGCATATAAATATGACAAGTTCACGAAATATATATGGCATACAAGTGTGATAGCCATATATATATGGCAGTATTTTAGAGCATAGTGTAATACCGCAACATAGTTCCTGTCATACAAATATGTTTTCTTAAATACAGTCATATAAAAATCAAACATTTTTATATTTCATGATTTGACAAAAGGATAAGGCATCCTATGTGCTGTATTATTTTGAAAGTGTTTTCCTCTCACTATATTTACAACGTTTAATGTTATTTTTCGTGTGGTGTTCACTACATTTTTGAATTGAATGAGTTAATAAAAACTTGTTATCTACTTCCCATCAGATTTCGAGTTCACCACATTCGTTGCATTATTTTTCTGATGAAGGAAACTTTACGAGCAAATTTTTGTACAGTTACTCGGTGTCTTTGGTCCTCTCCTCCTCCTCCTCTCCCCCTCTCCAGTCCTCCCACTTCTTCATCCTCTTTTTTTTCCGGGGAGCACAATGGATCCTTGAGATCCGAGTGAGGTGCTGCCACTTGTGGCTGCACCCCCAATGCAACCTAACCTAACCTTGGTAATTGTTAGTCCATAGGTATGTATTCAACAATAAGAACAGTTGCCTATTATTCATTCATTGAACTTTTAAAAGACCAGAAATCGTGGTTTAGAAACTTGAAAATATAGATGAATATTCCTATGAAATTGGTATACTAGCTTGAATGAGTGTTAAGGGTACATTTTGTTTCTTTCATATCACAAAACTCAACCCGAGCTTCTTTCCTTTATTTTTGCTCAAAAGAATTTTTCTTTTCAAATAAGGAAACACAATACAAATTTAATTCCATTTTACTTTCAAATTTCAATCAAAGGAATAGAAACTCATGTATCATATTATCAACTTTATCAGATAAATAAAAATAACAAAACATAGTATGCTAGTTGTATGACAAATACTAGTCATATTAAAATAATCGTTTTTGTATGATTAGTTCATTTATTCATGCTTGTCATATATTTAAATGTCACAGATTGCCATACAAGTGTGATAGCTTTACATTTGTTTGTCATATAATGTTAATAAAATTAACTATCAGAGTGATGCCATACAAATAGTCCATATACATACATATATCTGGCGTAGTGTAATATCACTTGCTAAACGTAGAAAAAAACATATATGTATGTATTATATGACAGTATTGTCCATATATATATGATAGTGTAATACCGGCTTTAGTAGAAGGTTTCATTTGCCTTAGCCTTCTTTGGAGTAAGTTTGAAATGAGTATTGCTAAGTTGGTTAGAAACGTATTTCTCCCCTTGCTTCCTTGAACGATGAACTATCATATCACGTATGATGCTCAGCTCCAATGAAGTTATCATGTCTGTTTAAAATAATTATAGTACCTATCGGTATGAATTTTTTTTTTTAAACAAATTGGTCGAGAAAAAATACGGTTTCTTACACGTTCTCGACACTGGAAATTTATGTCACCGTCCAGGAGCGTCCAGGAGCATTCTCAAACCGTTCCATTGGTGCAAAAAGATCGCTTCTCATGATTCTGAGGAGTGACAGCCGCTTATCGATTTGAAGTGAGAATCGACTCAGAAGCACTAACACATGTTACTCAAATATCAAAAAAAAAATTTCTTCAAGGAATATTTTTTTAGAGCCATAGGTGTTTCACTCACACAAAGGAAATTACGTTAGACTGAATAGAAACAAATTCGGGTGTTCCATTGGTTTTTAAAATGAGTGCTTCCCCGAGAGAAACCAATGGAAAACGACATTTGTATCGATATATCGAAAACAAAATATCTACAATTCGATATATGTATATACATATGTATATTTTTTTGACATGCCTAATTCTTACACTCATTTATTGAAGAATAAAGAGATTGAGTCGAACACAAATTAATTTGTATCATTAAACATTTATTTGTTTTGGGTGACCGAATTCAGAACGTAAAATAGCTTTTATTCCACCACTCATTTGCTATCGGTTTTATCATAAACGACTTGAAAACATTTCGTTTATGAAAACATGTGGTTTAAGAAAAATGTATGTTTTTGAAAATTTGATAGTTTTTGTGAATTTTTACGAAAACGACTTTGTTGAATTGGGAATAGACTATAAGCCTAAAAAGTGCATTACGTAGTTCTATGTGTCTAGCCTCACCATCAATAGACCTAAGCCTTAGTATTGAGTCTTAATTTTAGAATTTGTATGGTAGGCCAGCTCGATTGTAGAAACACACAGAATTCCTATCAACGTAACTAGAAATTAATTGAAGAAAGAAAATCGTCATCCACCGGATATGAGTCTTCAGCTCAACTCACAGAATCGCATTTCGTTTTTAGACACGTATACGCGTAGCTTTCAGCATATCTTTCAATTACCGTTCGCCTTTGAATTTGTAGAATTTCAATTATTGCACGTGATTATTCGTCATGCAATCATCCGCACCAAATGCCATCACACCGTACTCATTGGTGTGGCTTAACTCAATCCACCTGGCATTCATATTACATTGCGTGAAGTTATGGATTAGTACTATTATCAGGCTGTGGCTGCGGCGCGGCGGCGCCTTGATTGCCCAGCATAACTCAGTGAGTACCTAATTACAGCGCCTCATTGCACCTCGGAACATCAACACTTCTTCTTTATATGCTACGGGAGCAGCGCGATCATTTTACAGCCTCAAATCCCATTACCACAGCACGTTTGAAGAAATAAAGAGATGAAGAAGTAATCAAACTTACAAATGCTTACCATTAATGTAACGCATTTCCCCATTCCAGTGCGGCCATGATACGATGAGTTCTCCGTCCGCAGCCATAAGAGTCGCTACATGAAGGTATCATCCAAAATTACCTGGACAAGCAATTAATTCGCCATAAAAACGCATTAGCCGAGCACATAGCTTTCGCCTCCTCTCCTCGAATAGTTCAGTGGTTGGTATGGCGATCAGCGAAGCGACAAACCTCCAACGAATGCAACATACAACGACTTCGATCTACGATCGTGTTGACATATCCTCTCACACTGATAGTTTAGGTTGTGTCTTGTGTTGCCAAGCTGCTTCGATTTGCGGATCGATGTGTGTGTATAACGAGTTAGGCCATCTAGTTCTGAATAGTGTAACAAAGTAATTGAACTTGCGAGTCCAACTGCACTGTCCTGAAAAGAGAGATCTTTCTAAGTTCGATCGTGAAAGTAGCTTAAGTCAGACTTCAAAACTACTTACGTATTGAGCGATTGCTGTCTGTTTGTTTCCAAAGAATTTGTATAATGTGCTTAAATCTGGAACAATTTCAAATTAAGTATCGCAAATTGTTTCTGTGAACAGAAACTGGCTCCGTCTGTTGGTGAAGCAGCTTTGCCGATTTGGTTAACTCTTCAAGCTGCAAAGGATTCAAATTCAACTGAGCCCTTTTGAGAAACAAATTGTTCCTTTGCTGTATTTGAAAGAAAATGAGAATCGCTCATTGGTGCGACAGTTCATTGTTCATAGCGGAAGAGGAAAAAGCAACAGAAGCTCTTACTAATGAGGCTCCTATACTACGACGGGCAAGTCCACCATTTGTACTTTTCTCAGTGTTTTCATTCGAATTCTTTTAAGGTTTCGAAAGTGTAACTATAAGAAATCCCTGGCCCTATGTATGAATGTTCGACAAGAGGCAAAGCAAGATAATGAAATAGAAACAAGAAATTTATCAAAAGCAATCAACACAACTGATAACTGTAATTAGTTTTCTAAGTTTTTAGTCCTTCCCACCAACAGTTCACTAGACTTATAAATTTCAACCTGGTAACAGTGATGATTTCTAGTGAGGATAGCGCAATGTCAGGCGTGTGCGAGCAGTCATCATCACTAAAGTAGTTGCGGAGGAGACAACAGCCAATGTTGCGTCTCCAGTTAGAACACTGACACCTTTTAATAAATTCCTTGAGCGGTGTACGCAATCGGTGATCATTCAGTTCGTTTTGGGCTCCAGAAGACCCAAGACGAAACAACACTCTCACACATATAATACAAATGATGGCAATTACTGATATCTGGCGTCAAGTACATGGTCGTCTCGTGGTGGGATGCCGATTGAACGGCTTGTCCGGCCGACCGCGCTCGCGCAGCCATGTATGTTTTGTCCTGCATTGGGTTAATGGGAAACCGATGTGCAGCTCCAATGTACCACATTTAATGATGATCAGCCGCCAGATCTTTGTATCTCTAAGCAACGACAGAAAGACTACGATGGTCGCCGCATCCACTTCCACAATACTTAGGTTGGGATTTGTTGGAATTTTTGGCGTTGCCATAAGATTTACTTGCAATCGTATACGTGAACTGTTGCAGTGACCGTGATTGTGTCCAGACGAGCGAGTTTGTACGGAAGGTGATTGGAATTTTTGCAAAAAATGCGCAAAAATTGTTTATAGCCTTTCTAGGAAGTCTAGTTACAGTTATTGGCAACGGTGTCCCACGTACACGGTGTATATACAGAGAGAAATTTCGAAGCACGCAGCTCTTGTATTATGGTCGGACATAGATCCATACTTACAAACATATTTGCCAGCAATGACGTGTTTGTGGGATTCGATTGATTAGATGAAGCTATGGCCAATCGCATTTCTTGAATGCGGAAGGATGAAGCCAAAGTTAAACAATGTTAGCGAGATTGAATAAATTTTTTTAAATGGAAGCGTTAAGTGATAGAAAATATTTGGGTCATTTGACATTTGAAAGCAGTCTGGGAACCATAATGCACTGAAATATGCCAAATAATTTGATATGAGAATAAAATCTTGCGCTTTGCTTCGCTGTAGCCTAATAATGAACCATTTCTAAGACTCCTCAAACTATGACAGGTGTGTATATACATAAAACCGCAGATCAAATGGTTTGACGAAGGTTGTTTAAGCTTCCCACCATAATTATGGAATATTTGCGGGAATTGAGACGGAAAGTGCAACATTATCTGCAGGATTTTAGCTAAGGACATCTCCATACTAAAACTGAACGGTCTGGGGCTTGTAAAACAAAACTACAAGTATTGTTATACAAGTGAATTATGAAAGGTGTAAGAAATTTCTATAACACAAAGCTACAGGTTTGCTTGATTTTCTACAGGTATAATGGATAATCTTACAAATGGCTCTTGACTTGTAGACTTGTAGCCTTGTGGTCGAGCCCTGCTGGTAGGTGTTTTGCTTTGGTTTCTGTTGATCTCTGCCAACTTTGTAAATGGTAATTTCAAATCGTAGTCATGGAATACTTATATCTGGGGCCTTTACCACAAAACTACAAGAACTCATAATACAAGTGAGTTATTACAAGTGAATTAAATTTCTATAAGACAAAGCTACAAGGTTGCTTGATTATTTTTCTAGTGTAGTGAACACAATCCTAGAAGTGGCTCTTGACTTGCAGACTTGTAGCTTTGTGTTACAGACACCTGTTTTTAGAAAATCAGGTCTATTGTCTACAGTTTCAGCTACTTGCTACTGAAGCATGTATTCTGATTTCTATACTCATAATATGAATGACATGACTAGAAGACAATTTTTGCATTTACCACTCCATCGATTTTTTAGGTACTGCAAACCGCAGAAATGTTGCTTATTTCTCTCAGCTCATACGACATAACGATGATTAGACGATTTATGGTTCAGCCGTTCATTGCCCATTGTATCTTAAAAAAAAAGACAAAAGAAAGAAGATCATGTAGCTTTCATTTCAGCGGTTGATTACACCTTTTTCAGAGTTTTAAACAGGTGTTTTTGGTACCGTAAACTTGGACGATGGTCGTTCAAAGCGTTACGCAATGCAGTGCCAGTACTCACTGTATAGAACTATTAAATACTAACAGAATGATGAATTTCATATGTGGCAAAAGCAAACTGAATTTTCAGTGAAAAAAGTGAAAATTGTAAATTAAGGGTTGCTTGAAGTTTGAAGGACATTGCAATTGGTAGGCTGTGGGTATAACGCTTTTTCGAAAATGCGAATTTATTTTTAGTGCTTGTTTCTACAGAAATCTCGAAATACTGTAATATACTGTAATGTACACCCAACATTCAAGACAAATTCCCTAATCGAAACCCCAACGTTCAACCGACTCAACAAAGTGGCATCACTATAATGAACATGTAATGGAAAGCGTTGATTGAGAGTGAGTGTGTGTGCGCAGAAATATACCGGGAGGAGACAGTGTCTAGCCATATTGTGGTAGGAGAATGGTTTATACCAGGGTCCTATAAAAGCTTTATATACTGTTCGAAACTCCTGGAAAGTTCTCGATTTTCGAAACAGGTGCAACCAGAGAGTTAGTTTTTATTGTTAAGTTATGGTGTAAAGATTGAATAAGTGTGATTGTTAATCGAATTGTATATCGAATAAAAGTGGTATAGCTATAGTTAAAGAAATGTTTTATTTTTTTCAATTTCAGCGAACTTTACAATACATTAGGTTAACGTAAATCGCGTTCCGTTGTGGAACCTATAGCTTACCCTTAATTTCAGATGTTTGTTTGTTTTTTTTTTTTTTTTGTCCGAATACAAGAGTCAAGGCAGATGTTTTTCAGAAGTGGTTTCGGAAAATCCAACGCTTTAGAGGATGCGTTTCGTTTGAATAATTGGCATCGCTGCCGTTGGCCTCTGCGGGCTCGTATCAACAACCGTGGATATTGCCGCTAGCCCGGAAGACGAACGTTGGGAATCGGCTGCAATAGTCTCCCCGATTGAAGGATTGTAGAGACATCCAACTATGAAATTTTCTCGAGCACATTAGGGTGTTTTTTTCCGGAAACCACTCATGATTCAATCTTCATAAGTGTACAGTTGAGAACAAATTTTTGTCTTAGTCATAATTAAAAACCTTTATAGGAATTGTAAAGTACTTTGTTATCCTTTTAATGCAACAACTTCGATACATCATCAGTTGAAAGCCATCATAAGCTTGTATTTTCAATAAATGGATTTTTACAGGGAGTAGAATTACAAAATTACAGGTGTCTACTTTATCAAAATCAATTTTGGTGTTTATTGATGCTTCATTTAAGAGTAGATATAAAATCCCTATATATTTCTCTTTTTGGAACTTTTCTCCTTTTTCGTCCCTTTTCAGCATGACTTGGTGACAATTTTGCTGACATCTTAGAGCTTATAGACAAAAATGTCACGAAGAAGGAACAAAGTAGTATCGCTGAACATATCTGTGCTTTTAGCCTGTGTCAGTCAGAATTGATGTGCGTCTAGATTTGTGCAAAAAAAAACTGATACTTTTTTTGGAAGATTCATTTGTTTTGTTGGTTTTGAGTTATAATTTTTTTTTTAGTTATAAATGAGTGTAAGGAAATAGTTTTGATGGGAAATTGAATCACATTCAACAGTATTCGTAGGTACCATTGGTACCTACTCATAATTCAACACAATTTTGTTTGGCGTGGAAAGCCATGAGTTCCCGGGTAAAATACTCCTTTGTGCGGCGTGGTGTATTCATTCTATGACAGCTTTTTCAAACATTTTTGCTCAAAGTTTGTAGCCAATTAAGAAGAGTAAACAGAGCTGAAGTTCGCCCATCGAAATAGTACCTGGTTAATAGTAGACGAGTGTCATCATTTATTTAATGAGCACAACAAAGTTCCATCAATTACTTCACACGCTGAATTGTTCAGAGATAGTAGCTATACGCTGAAGCATTTGCCTTTATTCACATATAATTCATGAAAAACGTCCGAGTTAAAAATACCCTCTTGCTGAAAATATAACTGAACCGTCTCAACATGGTCTTGTATGAGGTTAAAACAGCGTACTAGATACTAGTATGAAGCAGACAACAGACGAGTGATCCCCCTACAGTTACAATTTTCGAAACACTGCAAATTGAAAGTAAGAAGAAAAAAGCCATTTACATTTACATTAACAGAATCCTACTCCGCGTATAAGTCTACGAACTATTATGGTTGCATCAAAGACACATACATTTACGTTGCTCTTCTTGTACTAAAACAGCTCTTAAATCATAGTTTTGTTGGATTTTAAATAAAAGAATGTCCCGTTCGACCAACAATAAAACCAATTTTGTTTAAATATAAAAAAAAGCGAAGATGAAGAAGGGGTGGGGTGTTAAATTACTTATGTGTAGGTATTTAGAGCGCACAATGCCCAGCTTGAATGCAAAAGATGTGGCAGGAATCCGTAAAGGTTACAGACCATCAGGGAAGTCCGTTTATCTCGATTTCAAACACGTAAGGGCTTTTTCTTTTACTCAACTCTATGTTGCGGTGGCTTTGATAAACTTAAATACTCTTAAACTATTTTTATTAATGCGAAAAACGCTAAGGATTCTACGAATCTAAAATTGAATTTGCAGCTCCAGTAGTGGTCCTCTCCTACCGCAAAATATTCTACATACCTTCTCTCCCCTTTACGTTCAGAATTAAGTAAACAGTCTTAACATGTTCAACAGTATACCAACCAACCGCAAGTATGTATAAAAGAGTCCCTTTTAGAATGAACCGGAAGCGGACATCCGTGCTAAATAAAATAGGAAAACTTAATTAAAAGCCCAAACGATGTCACCCGTATTAACTTTTTATATTCTTTCGTTCTTTCGGCCGCCACGCCGAGCCGGATTTCTATTCTCCGTTGCAGTTGGCTGAGATTGCACTGTAGGAAAACGGAACTGTGAGCGAACTTCCTCGAAACGGCTGATTTCAGTTGATTTACTTATTTTCTCTTTTTTTTCATTTCTATTTCCAAAATCCGCCATTTCCTCCCACCCCCATCTCCTGATTCAAAGGCAACCGATTGTTTTTCCAATTATTGAGTGGGCGACTGAACACTATACGTTTCATGAATTTGTAAAAGGACCACATTTTTGTTGTTCGGTTTTTACGAGTAGGGTTGATCGTACCAGAGTGAAACTTTTAATGGATTTCCCTTTTTTTTTTTGTTTTGTTTTGTATTTTCATTACATATTTTGGTGGTATCCTTTATCCGGCTCATTGCAATACCCCAGGTTTATGCTTCGAAATGGACTTTTTCAATTATTTTATTTTACTGTAAGTTTAGGACTTGGAGCTGGTATACCATAGAAGGAGGTTGGTTGGGGTGGATAAACGGCGAACAAATCAATTGGGAAGATATTTTCTTTGTAGGCCAATGTAATTGTTTTGCTTTTGATTATTTTTGATGGGGAATTAGTAAAGGATGTTGATTTCATTGTTTTTGTTTATTTTGTTTTGCTCGGTCCCATTGCTTTTTATTGACTTGTTGAAGTTTCAATTAACCGTAAATGGGGAGAAAAGGGAAAAAACTTAGTTTGCTATTGAGACTTGCTTTGAAAGGGTTCCACGAAAAGTTGATTGTGAAAATAATATTTTGGGAGTATGAGAAAAAAGAAATACAGCTGGGAAATTATCGCTCAGCCGATTGTTTAGTTAAGGAGACGAGAAAGTTCAATAGGGCCATTTAAATTCAAAATTTAATTCATTGAACTAAAGTGTATGTTGGTCACAAAAGGGGGAAGTCTGTTTCCACAGCCACAATGTCCAAAGTCTTAGCAAAATACGAGTTTAACGAATCATGTTTTTGCTATGAACAGCTTAAGAATACACCGTTAATGGTTTCTTAAGTACCAAATCATTTTCAAAGTCCACCTATGACATGAAAGATTTCCAGGAAAGATCTACAACATAAAAAGAGCCACAGTTTACTTTCCAGAAACTCTGATTGCACTTGTAATACAACCGTCGAATCGATATTTTGATTATCTGAGAATCCTTATCCCATCTATTTCTCTTCCAGAGAATGAGATAAACGTCTGCAGGATAAATCTCTACAAACCGCTTAGTCCAGAGTATCCAATGAATTTCCATTTCCAACCTATTGTCAAGCAACGATTATATAAAGAATCATAGGGATCAGCATAATTGCAATCTTCTTATGAAATGGCAGTCACTTAATCCCATGGATATTATTTTCACAGAAAAAGCAACTCCCACACACAAAACAGAAAATAGTACATTGTCGTCGTCATTCACCTGAAGTAAGAGAAGCTCTTGCAATCCATGACCCATATTTTTCCATCCTCATCCGCACACTCAATGGCAAAAACTGAAAGTCCTTAATATGTTGGTTGCCAGCATCAATGTCATATATAATTCATAGGTAAACAGGAAACACATACCTGCTTATCGGCACTAATGTGAAAACTTCTTGTCCTCAAGCGAAGTTAAAACGTAAATTGAAATCGAATGCTCTACTGACGCTGTGAGCTGGAGCTGATATTGAAATAAATTTCCCTATGTGTGTTGGATCGGATGCTGGAAATGAAACTAATGTGAAATAACACACACGATGGTAAGTAAACCAGTCGGGGGACTAATTGAAATAATAAATAGGACACGTTGTAGTTTTCGCATTTGAGTGACAGTCGGAAAACTGTTTTTGGGTAGCAGAGAGTACAGTACAAGTGGGTTGAAAGAGGCGAAGGTGTGGACGGAGAGGCGGGAGAATTGGTTTTAAAAACAAGAAGTTTACAGTTGGAGTGTTGTTGAGTTTGATTGATGTTATCAAACAACATCTAATATTTTAGATCTTTTTTCAAATAAAACCTACTTTTGAATTATGTTGCTATTACGTTATAAATACAAATCACAATGAAACAAACACGAGGTTTCGGATACCATTCTTTTAGAAACCAACTGCGGAAAACACTGGAGATGAAAAGCAAAAACGAAGTGTGTAAGCAACAAGGAAAAGTTAAAGAATACCTTCGGTTTAACGAAAGAAGTCACAATGACTGGTCCTAAAAGAGGCATCTGAAATTACCTGTAAAGAGAGGAGAAATATAAAAGGACACTGAGCTTCAAGACGATGTTCAAAAGACAAATCAATTGTCGTGAATATTATGACACAAAAAAAACTGACTCCCTTTTTGGTGGGCATGAGTATACCTTTTGATACACAGAGTAGGTACTGAGATTCAACTCGAACTACTTTTGCCTGGAGCACCCTTAAACTTTGTTTTGAGGTCAAATAAAAGCAGCGCCTGATTTGAAATAACGGCTGTTTTCCTTATTTTGTGCTGTCGTCTTCACTTTAAAGGCCAATAATATTTATTTGTTACGGCAGCTTTCAACATTCTATACTGTGGCAAAACTTTTGAAAATGGTTCACTTTATACTTGCGATTATAGGTACTTGCAGTACTGAAGAAAAAAACTTTGAGATATTAGTAAAATATGACAACACAATGAATGAGAATATGGGACATTGGGTCCTGCAATTCTGTCTGTCTGTCTGTCTGTCTGTCTGTCTGTCTATGTGTCTATCTGTCTGCCTGCACCACGTGAATAATTTTCGTCCAAGTTTTTAGTTTGGGTTTTTGGATCAATCCGCGGAGGGCTTTTGGAGTTGGATCGCGGGGTCTTGAAATAAAGGCACATGCCATAAAGCCTTTATGATACTATGTTCTTATTTTTCTCAAAAACGATTTAAATAAAATTTTGTGTAAAAATTAAGTTTTCAATATTTATTTTTATAATGTAAAAATTTTTTTTGGAAAAAGCTCTAAGCGGTACCGCACCCATTGGTAAGTAGTACCATTTTTTCAAAACTGACTATCTCGTTAATAGCTCACATGATTTTGAAGAAATTTTATAATTTTGAAGTCCTAAATTATTTAAAAAGGAAACATACCAAAATTTGGAGAACTAAATTTTTTGAAATTAATTTAAGCTAAATGGCAATGTTTTTGTTGTAGTTTTGACTTTTTGGTTCTGAGGTGTGCTCACTGCTCATTTGCTCTCATTTGTGTTCTAGCAACGAGTCATAGGTACTATAGAATTTTAGATTACATTTAGTAAGTTTTTAAGAATTTTCGTCATGTAGTGTTAAGGCGCCGGCCCATAGAACGCGTAGCGCGCGGTAGGAGCGGCGCGGCAACTGATGCGGTGGGTTTTGCCGCACGCAACTGATAGGGGTGACCCATAGAATCCGTTGCGGTGTCTCAACTCAACAAGGCCACTCATGTTAACAGAAGAGAAAATTTCAAATTGGTTCTTACTGCGCATGTCATCAGAGAGAAAATTTCAAATTGGTTCTGTCACCGCGTGAGAGCCGCGGCAAAATAGAAGTCTGGCTACTCGGCGCGTGCGGCGCGTTGCTCGCGGTGCTTATGGGTCACCTCTCATAAGAACGTGTGTATTTAATCGAGCTGTCAGTTGAAAGCGGTGCCGCACGCACGCACCGCGTTCTATGGGCCGGGGCCTTTAGTTTGAATTTTGATGCTTAGTATACTGGATGTCTTTTATTTCGTAGCCTACTTGTTAAACGTTTGTTCTAAGGTGTCGGAAGATATTTGAAATGGTTTCATTCAGGTAAGACCTAGTTTAGTACTTGTAATGGAAAAAAATTTCTTATTTGTTGAAAAAAATCATTATTTTAACTTGAAAGTAAGTAGGAAACTTTGTTTTATTCTAAGTATTGCTTCTTAAAAGTGAGAATCCGAAAGGTTCGAGGAATGAATATTACTCCCAGAGAATTAAAAACTTAAATAAGAACTGTACGAAAGTACATGGTGTTACATAATATTTCAAATTTATATATTAAATCGAACAAAACTTCTGCGTTCCACTCTGAGCAACATACAAAATGTAAAAAACTTTCAAAATCAAGTTACAAGAAAATCGCAAGTGAATTTTTATAGTATTCCTATTCACAGAAACAGAATCACTTACTTCCTTTCTTCTCTTAAAGATGACGTATCTTCTGGTCCGGACTCGATTCCGCCAATTGTTTTAAAAAAGTGTTCTTCACGTTTATCACTTCCACTTGAATATCTTTTCAAGCTTTCTTTAAAATCTGGAATATTTCCCACTCTTTGGAAAAAATCTTTTATAACACCTGTTTTCAAGAAGGGTGAAAAAATTGATATAAAAAAGTACAGGCCAATTTCAAAGCTCTCATGCATACCCAAGCTATTTGAACAAGTAGTCTGCGAAAGCCTATCCTTCTTTGCAAGGAATGTTATCTGCCATCAGCAGCATGGATTTATGCAAAGAAGATCGACGGCTACCAACCTTCTATCTTTTTATCATAAATGTTCCAACGCCCTTGAATGTGGGAACGAGCTTGACTGCATTTACACTGACTTCTCTAAGGCGTGTGACCAACTGTCTCATAATATTATACTATATAAACTAAAAGCATTTGGATTTCCCCCATTATTTATTGTTTGGATAAGCTGCTACCTAAAAAATAGGTCTTATGAAGTCAAATTTCGAAATGTTTTATCAAAACCTTTCATTGCTTTGTCTGGTGTGCCACAAGGAAGTCATCTTGGTCCCTTACTTTTCATTTTTGCAATTAATGATGTAATTTCTTGCATTTCCTGTAGCGACATTTTAATTTTTGCTGATGATATGAAGATTTTTAAAACCATCAAAAATGCTTCCGATCGAGACTTCTTACAAAAAGATATCGACAGTTTTGTTCTATGGTGTTCTAAAAACGGACTTAGTTTGAACGCTTCCAAGTGCCAAAGTGTGACCTTCTCCCGCAAAAGATCGCCAAGTATTGGAGAATATTCAATATCGCAACAATCCCTATCTCAAGTTTTTAGATTCCGTGACCTCGGTGTTCTATTTAGTACCAACCTCGAGTTTAATGAACACATCAATCTCATTATTCACAAATCAAATTCAATGCTTGGCTTTAATAAGCGATGGGCAAAAGAATTTAATGACCCCTATGTCACCCTCTCTTTATATAACTGTTATGTTCGTCCGCATCTAGAATATGCGTCTCAGGTGTGGTCACCATTTTATGATATTCATAAATCTCGAATCGAAGCAGTACAGCACAGATTCATACGTTTCGCTCTCAAAGGTCTTCCTTGGGATGATCCTTTCAATCTTCCTCATTACGAAAATCGTATTCGCCTATTAAATCTTCAAACCCTCTCACAGAGACAAATTAACAATGATTTAGTTTTTTTTCATCAATTAATAACCGGTTCAACTGATGCCCCCGATTGCTTTCCCACATTAGTTTCAACTATCGTGGAGGATCTCACCAAATACGTAATTTAGAGTTTTTACATTGCTCCCACCACAGAACTAACTATGGCATGCTTGAGCCATTAGCTCACATGAGTAGGTTATCTAACTCCTATCCTTTTGTTTCCGATTTCAACCTAAGTAAAAATACTTTAAAATTAAAACTAAGAACCAGTGTGCCACCTGCATGACTTATATTTGATATTTTGTTATTGTAATTTAATTTCTGTTCTTATTTATGTATAATTTTTGTTTAATAATGTTTGTTCTATTTATTAATGTACTTTTTTACTACTACCTACTTAACTTTACTTTCAATTTGAATAAAGTTAAATTTTATAATGGTTTTTAGCTACTTTACGATACTCAAACAAGAACTTTATTGAGGCTTTCCGCCAGATCCCACAACCACATATTCGTAGAGTAGTTCAAGCACAGCGTTTGAAGGAGCAGGTTCTGTAATTTGTTACTTATGATTTGAAACGAAAATGGAAGAATTCTCTGCGACTTATTCCAAAAAATTATATACTCGCCCTGTTAATTGCTCATCGAGCAATAGAACGTGTAAACAACCAAATGTAATTGCACTCTAAGAAAAAACTTGTAAATTTCGCTTCTCGAACAAACTTCTCTTGTTCTTTAACTAAATTTTACTTACATGTGTTTCCGGCCTTCCACCATTCTTTCTTTGACATGAAAAACGTGAACACGAATAGAAGCATAGAATCTCGATTTAAGAAACTATTGTAAGTACATAAATACCTTTGTATTGTATTTGAATTCCCTTTAATAGATAAATTTCTCTATGACTAAAGGATTATGAAACTCTGAGTAAAAAGGATATCTCGAGTTTTCCTAACAGTTTTTGCTGCCGCTAAACTGCGGCAACACGCTCCAAAGCAAAAACAAGGCTTATTTTTGGCTGTATTTAAGAGGAAGACAGGTTCTGCGCATCTGCACAGTGCCCATTACTTGAGCACTGTGCAGATGCGGACACTTAAATTAATCCGATACACAGGAAAACAGTCAGTAATGTAAAACTCTAAGAAAAAGCTAGAATCATCCATCGAGAAAAGTACAGGGTGCAATTTGGAAGACGGCTACTGGAAAACCTTGCCAACCATCGAAACCCTCGATTTGATAACTTTTGTGGTTTTGGTATGCCAGCGATTGAATTGTGTATTACCAGCGATTGAGATATTAGTGTCTGAACTTCTCTGATGGCTTGTCAGCGTTTGACTGGCGATTGGGGATTAACCAGCGTTGGAGCTGCGGTTGCCAGCATCGAAGTTATTAGTGCAAAATTATATACATACTAGGATCCAAGTACAAGTTTCGAGATAAATAAAGGGATTTATCCTTAAAGGCCGTAGTTTTACGTGTCTTCTTTGAACAACTCTGTGCCCGAAGAGTATATTCCAGCTTTAGAGAAGCACATCAAAAGGAAAAATTAAAATTGCAGACGTTCATATATTAAAGCAGAGAAGATCTTATAGGAGCAATTATTAGGGTCTATAGGGAGGTGCCATTGATCGGGAATGCTTTCTTCTGACCATATCATGCAGATTAGTTCATGCATTGCTTCTTTTAGCTGGCAACCAGCTGTCTTCAGAAGCTCTGAGGGGATTCCCTCTACACCAGATGTTGTATTGAATTTATCCTCACATAATGGCAATATTAAGTTCTTCTATGTCGAAAAGATGGCTTTATATGTAGGTAATCTTACAAGTTGAAGTGTTAGTGGGATTGATGCCCTCATCATCGTGAAGCAGTATGCAGAAATTGTATCTATAGATACTCATCAGTCACTGCCGTTCTTTCACTATGTTTCAGTATTTCCTTGACTGTTGTAGGCTGCAGTTTGGGACTTGTCACCCAATCTATTCCAGAATCTGCGCAGATCTTATCTTGTTGACCACTTTTGAGTATTGCTAAACCGTACCAGCTGATGCGTCGTGTAAAGATTTATCACTACGCAAGTATTTGTTCAGACACAATCAACACCACTCGCACCCCCCTTTCACCCATAGTTTGAACGTAGTCAATCAAGAACTCGTAACTAAATTAAGACGCCAAGGCTTAGGGTCAGAGGCAATCTAGGGAACATACAATCAAAAAACGATCAACAAAATATGAAAAATCCAATACACGAGCAAAGATACCGTGAAGAGCGAAGAGCACAGACTAAATTTAAGCGTTTCTTTCGTCTCACATAGCAAAGTATGTATATGTCTGCTCCACAAAACTAGTGAGAGCAAAAAGCTTACGCGTAAAGGAAGGCGAAGAATAATAATCATAAAGTCACGGACAATTGGGAATTTTCGCTGAACCCAAAATAGAAACCTACGCCGGCGAATTCGCGCCTAATCACGAAACTAGAAAATATTTTTCTTTTTTTACAACGTAGTCTATCGCTAATTCTATAACTCAAGCAGAACTTCTTTCTCTCCCGCTCTGAGTTCCATGTAGAGTGTAAATACGGGATGTGGAATCCTTCCGTCATACGAGTACCAACAAACAAAAAACGAGTAGAATATACCCAGTTGAATGCAATCGCATCTCGTATTGCTGTAAAATATGAACGCCTTTTGCATATCATTGCAAATATTTGAAGCTTTCTATGCAAATGCGAAAAGCTCGTCACCAATTACCTAACTCCCACTTAGTAGTCACTATAAGATCTCCTTTGTAATGCTATCTGTTTATATTCACATTAAGTGCCTTTTGCATTACAGCACCAGAATTTCCAGTCATCAACTGGCCTCTCATTCGTTCTACCCCTCGAGAACTTATCTAACTCGATAAGAGCACTTCAAGTGTTTATTACTCAAAATGTCAACAGAAGATATCAATAAAAAAAAAGAAGGGTTCTCTTAGATAATTTTAATAAGGAAATACATTAAAACAACAAACACCACAATAAATCTAAGATTTGCTGTGCATTTCACTAGCCAGTTCCGAGAGACATGGCCTATCGATTTTGCCACAAGTCGTCTTTGGCATTTCTGGAATCACTCTTATGTGCCGAACGGCGTTGCTTTGTTCTTTTGACAATTTTTGTTTTATCATTTCTGCTAGTTCATCTATTTTCAATAAATCCGCGCCAGGTTTTAGCACAACAAAAGCAGTTCCTATGTCATCACCTGGATGTTTGGGATCTGGATGTCCTACTAGAGCACACGACATCACACTCGGATGTTCCCTAAGAGTGTTTTCTACGTAGGTTGGAATAACCTGTACAAAATATTATCAGTATAGCTACGATAGAGGAAAAAAGGAGAATTGACTTACAACTGTGGCGCCAGATCGCACTAAGAACTTATAACGTGTGACAATGTTTAGCAAATTGTCATAGTCTATGTATGCATAGTCGCCGGTATTAAGCCAGCCTCCTTCTATGAAGCTTTCCTCGTTCGCCTTGTCGTTCTTGAGGTACTGGAGAAACGGCACCACCTTATGTTTGATACACAGCTGGCCCATATGGTTTGGACCCAATGTCTTCTGATGGTCGTCGATTATTTTTGCCATAAATCCTTTGATCAGACCTCCTCCATTCACACCATGTTTGTTGATGTGTTCACATGAGGCTATACAAGCAGCCAGCTCAGTCATTCCGTATACTGGAACTGCTTTACAATTTGGAGCGATTCTTGCAAAGTCGGCGATCAAAGAGTCTGGAACAACTTCCCCTCCTGTTAGGGCTATCTTCAACGAACTCAGGCTGGAGCCACAATTTTCCGTTTCTTTCAGAATATCCGAGTAGACTCCAGGAATAGTGAAAAATTGTGTTATTTTGTAAGTGTCGATGAGGAGCCTGCCAAGTGGACCAGAAGGATCCTGTGATGTGCATATGCGTTTAACTCCAAAAAACACTGGAAGCAGCATAATCGAAACTTGGCTTATCCACCGCAGAGGACTAAAGCAAAAAACAACGTCTCCTGGCTTTTGATCCCACCATGAAATAATCCCTTGCATCATCATCGCGTGTGAGTGCACTATAACTTTGGGTACTCCTGTCGACCCAGAGGTTAGCATCAAGGTTGCTGGTTTGGTAAAAGGGTCTCCAATGTCTGGAGCTTCGAAGCTATCAACATCTACTGTTGCATTGAATAAATCCGCAATGGCAGAAGGTTCTCCTGTCCCAAGACCAAGAACGTGTTTGAGTTTCTGGAGATTTGTGTTCTTCAATGCCCCGAACAACGTGGACCTGAAGCGTTCTTCAAAGATTATAACTGTTGGGTCGACTCGATCAAGAATTTCTTCGACGTCACCTAAGTGGAAAGGAATTAAATTAAAAACAAAATTCTCGCTATGCACGATTTCTTACCGCCCACTAATTGTGTTTCGAAAAAATTGACTGGTGCTCCGATTGTGTAGCAAGCAAACGAAATCGGTGTTGTCCACTTGCTGGACATTGAGTACAAAACAATTGAGTCGCCTTGTTTCACCCCAAGACGCATCAAGTTTGAAGCCACTGTAATTGTTTGACGAAAGATATCCTCCACAGTGAGTTGAGCTCCGCTTTCATGATAAACCTCAAGTATTCTTTTGGGATCGTCCTTCTTAAGTCTGGTGAGAATAGCCTGGCCAAGGCCGCAATATTCTATCTCATTGTCTGGTGCGCTCCACACCTTCTCTTCACTATCGTATTTAGTACACATTTTCTAATAACAAATGCAAAGCTTTTCGATCAGTCTATCTGTGTAAGCTGCTACTGAATGAATAGCAGTAAAGCTTTTTCATTGTTTTTATATGGGCTGGAGCCAGTGCTGCCACCCTACTCCTATAGCAGTAGATCTACTGCGCTTAGCCTTAAATGGAAATCTACTGCGCAGCAAAACGAATCTACTCCTCTTTCAAAATTCTTATCGTTGTTCAAAGTTTGCTCTAAACGCGTCCATAAAAATTTTTCAAATGCTAAACCACGTTCACTCTGAATGCATCCACTGACTATTTTAAATAACATGGACTTGTGCTGGCCGCTGTCGGCTAAGATACATCTAACTA
Organism: Melanostoma scalare; assembly: GCA_949752695.1. Taxonomy (NCBI): domain Eukaryota; kingdom Metazoa; phylum Arthropoda; class Insecta; order Diptera; family Syrphidae; genus Melanostoma; species Melanostoma scalare. The sequence goes on from OX456985.1 coordinate 4,884,946, forward strand.
ACACAAAAATATACAAAAACACAATACTCAAACCTTGTCCCTAGTTGTCACTTCTCGAAAGGTCGCTGAAATTAAGAGAGCTTGTGTGATTTGAGCGCATATTTTCGGTAACTTTTATTGTTTTTCATAAAAACTGATATAAGAAACACTATAAGTATTCCAACTCTTCAAAATATTTTTTTTAGCCAAAGAGCTAACGGAGTCAAAAGAAGATTGTTGGTCTCCTTCCGATTCACCTTTATCTATTATTTCTTTAAATAATTTCATTTTCGACTAAAAATGTAATTAATGTACGTATATATTTTCTAATTATTTAATATTATTTTTTATATGATATGAAATTTGATTTTTTTATTAAATTAGTTTAAGTTTTTTTCCCTATCAAAACAAATATAAGAATAGTGGTTTTTTGTTAAGTTTTCTGTTTGTTGATGAAGTTGTTTCCATTAGTAAATAAAATGATATTTTATGAGTTTTTTTTTTTTGTATATTGTAAAATCTACTGCGGTATATTGGAATCTACTGCACTTTTTTCTGCTATATACTGCGCTCCATCATCTGCGGGGTGGCAGCACTGGCTGGAGCTCATCCAATAGTGATAAAGCTGTTTGACCCGATCTATGATCTCTTGGCCGTTGGCCTCTATAATGATTGATTACACTCGCTCTACTCAGTGTCGCAAGAATATTTTTATTCTGCAACCCTTAGGAGTACTCTGGACGCAATATGAAATAATAAAATGAAATATAACTCCCTCATATCACGACTTCATTCATAAAAAGCCAAGGCGTGATCAGCACCTACTCGAATGATTTCAAGTAATCGACTGTTACAGTACCTACGTCAATGCTGCGTTGCCTTTGATCTTTGGGTCATCTTTGTAGCCTTCAAGTACCGAAGGCGAAGTAGCAAAGAGTGACCCTATTTGACTTGCAAGTCATGTTTGTAGTTTTCAATTCGTTTCAATTCGTTTGATAAGATAAGAAATCATAACAACATACTCCTACATTTAAATAAGCAGTTTGATTTGAAGTAAGTAATTAGTTTGGTGGGGCAATGAAGGCGCTTGAGTAGATAAGTGTAATTGACTTTTAAAAGCTGCTTCTGTTTTGAATTTTCTATTTCCCATATTATATTACTCTGTTTCATAACTACACTTAGACAGTTGGACGTGAATGCAAATTTTCCGACAAGTTGAATGAAGTCTGCGTTCTCTGCCAATAGCAAGCCATCTTTGTGGAAATAAAAACATGTGCTTTCAATTTACGGAAGCATTTCGTAAATTGTAATCTCGTATAAAAGTTGCTCAAATAAAAACTGACCATACACTCGTACATAGGCATGTTTTTCTGGTTTCAAGACAACACTTCAATGATTAACTGAGCTTTTGTTTATTTGACTACAGGGTACAGGGTGTGTTGATTCTTTTCAATTGAAAGCTGATATATGTTCAAGAAGCACAATTTAATGGAATCAGATGCCACCCTTAAAACATTTATTCGTCGTTTATTTGGTTTCGTTCGCAATTTTTTCAGGCCAACAAGTGGAACAACTTTTTAAATTGCATACTTCAGATCCTACTTTGAGAAGCCTTAAGTTAAAGCAAGAAGTAGGTATCAAAACGCAGAAGTTGTGTCCGAAAAATTTGTTGGACTGGTCAAGAAAGCTAAAGTCAAATAAAGTGACATTTTATAGACAAAATTTATTTTAAAATAAGCCACAATCAAAATCATCACAAGATATAGGCCCCTATCACAAGACCCGTCGCAGCGATTTCGAACTACGAATACCACAATAGACGCATCACAGACGCCCTTGTAGTGAATGTTTTGCCACAAAATTTGTTACTATTAATAAAGTTATTAACAAGTTACAAATATCTGTTGCCAAGCGTTCATTACGAAGATGTTTTTAGTCATTTCTATTTGACATTCGTAGTCCGAAATTGCTACTACGGGCCCTGTGATAGGGGTGATAATTTCTGATTAACGAGAAGGGATGCCATTGAGTTCCTAAATAAAATGCAAATATAATACATCAATTTGAAAGCAAATGAAAAGATTAGTAATCATTTTTAACAGAGAATTATCACAACTATACAAACCTCATTAATTTGAAAACATCACGCAACTCGAACATCGTAATATAGTGAACTTAATTTTCACATATGCTACAAATCTTAATGGGATCAAAATGATTGTTAGATCACTTGGCGAGAATAAGTCCACCTGGAATCAATGGTATCGGAGCAGGGGACAAAAAATCATGCTGATTTGTTTACTCTAATCTTGAGCAAAGTAGTTAACTGGAGTCTTACAGGAGCCACAATGTCAAAACTACTCAAGACAACTGTTGTAAGACCAGTATACAAAAGTGGAATAAAAAGTCATCAAAATAATTACCGACCAATTCCAATTTTGCCGGTCTTTGAAAAGTTCTTTGAAGCAATTGTTGTTAATAGGCTACAAAGTTTTGTTCAAAAACACCCACTTATTAGCGAAAGGCAGTAGTGCGGATACTAGAAGAACAAAAATACAGGACAGCTGCTTGATGAATTTGCTTACTGTGTGAACGAGAGCATGGCTTCTGATACACTCAATCAATTAAAACTGTAAGAAGCGCCAGAAAGAATGAGTATTCAAGGGTTGTTGGCTAATTGGCGATGCTATCAGTGAAGCAAGGAATATTGTGTATGGAGTCCCACAATTGACTTATTTGGGTTCACTTCTCTTCATACTTTTAAGCAACGAGCTTCTACGCATTTTTAAGTTGGGCATTCTATTTGCTTTTGTCGATGAAACTGCAATTGTTGTTCGTCATAGAGTGTTTGCATTGCTACCACCACTGAGCTAACTATGTATGCCATATGTGAGCTCACATGAGTAAGTTATACAAATACAAACCTTTTATTTCGAATTTTAACCTTAGTAAAGGTAAATTAAAATTAGAACTTAAAACCAGTGCTCTACAGGCATGATTTGTGTTCTGTAATTAATTATTAGTTAGTTGTAAGCTTATTTAACTTTGTTTTATTTTCATACTTTGCATAATGTTTTTCTAGGTTAATTTTGTTTTATCGATATACCTACTTAATTTATGTAAAATGCTATGTCCTTGTTCATATCACAATGGGCCCTTGGGGCCTAAGTGTGTCAGGCAATGTACTCATTGGCTGACAGCCACTTCCACCTATGTCCTTGTTCGTATACGCTTATGTTGGCGTTTTCTACTAACCATCAACACTAGCATTAATGATGAAGAGTGTAGATAGGTGGGTACAAATGAGCTTGCGCTAAGTGTTGAGAGAGGTGTGGGCGCACCATAAAGTAGCCTCTTACCGGCCAACAGAGGGAGTAGCTTTCGCCTCCACCTCGCACCTTTGCAGCAATCTTTAAATTTCGATTTGCAGCCATCTTTAAACTTCGATTTGCGTCCATCTTTTTCAACTTGTTTCATTTCCGACAGAGAGACGACCACGAGCTGCTGTCCGCCAATTCGCCTTAAGTTATACCAATAAGAAGTTTAGAAATAAGTAAGTAAAATTAAGCATATCATTGTGAATATAATTGTAATACTCTGTATCTTATCTTACAAATAAAGGATTTGTAACCTCCTTCAAGCGTAAAATAAGTGTTTTACTGAGGTTGACAAAAAAGTTTCAGTTGCGACCAAAATAGCCGCAACACTAAGCTCAATAACGCATTATTCTCTTAGATGCAAAAATAAAAATAGGTCTCTGGATTCGGCGGCAGTGGTGATGTCAGAGGAGTTTGACGCAGCTGTACGATGATGTCACCACTACGGTTTACTAATAAACGCTTCAGAAACAAAACTCATTCCTATCCGAGGTTCACATTTCAAGAAAACCGATAAGCAAATACGCTTCAGAAATGATCTATGTCCAAATACTCCAAACGAAAAATATAATCAAGCTTAGCACTGATCTGAAGAAAGGTCTTTATGCACTTTCTCACTTAAGATACCATACTTCTAAGGAATCCCTACGACAAGTTTATTACCTATGCTTTAACAGAAACAGAGGACTCTGAGGTATAGCATGGCTTGGGAAAAGGTTTCACCAACTCACATCGAAAAATTTCAAAAACATCAAAATTTTTCTCATAAATTATTTCAAAGTAATAACAGATAGCAAATTGTAAATAGATTTCGAGCGATTGAAGTTGACCAAATCTTGAAGATGGTGACTGTTTTGGATTCACGAAAACTAAAATAAATAACTTTCACTATGTAGTTTGAAGTTTGAAAATGTAACGGCCGATTTCTTCAAATTAGTACTAAGGCGGTCTAGTACCCGGTCTAGCTAGACCAGGTACTAGCTCTAATACCTGGTCCTTCATCAAACTTAGTACTTCTCCTTTTCTTCACATCATTGATACGAGATCTAAATTCATACTGCAGTACTAGTGACTTGATAGGTCTAAAACTGGTCGAATCCTTTTTACGACATTTGATTGAAAATTAAAATTATAAATTTGAATTGATATTCAAATTTATCAGTTTTTTTTTTTGAAAATTTTTGTCGTTACAGTGGGTTTGACTTTATGAATTGGTTTTTGAGTTAATTAGATAAGTATGTATGTGAATGATCTAGTAAGTACCGTCGTATTTATGTATGTAGTTTGTTTTTTACAAGGAATAGAACGTATAATTGTATATACATATTATATATATATATACATACAAACATATATAGCCCTGGGGTGGATAAAAATCCCGCAAGAAAAAAGTCAAGTAACAGAATTGATAGAAGATAACTTAAACCATGCCCAACTACGTCGTTGGATCCTCTTTTTTAATTTTGGTTAGGCACTTTTATATAACTAGTATTTTTGGTTTTCCAATAGTTTTCAAATTTACCTGCTTCAAATTTGGCTCGAATGTCAAAAAATGGTTTGATCATGCACAGATCCAGTCCAACGAGCAACAAAATTCAATATCTTTAGATCGGCGCCGACGATATTGTTTGCACATTTAAGGAAAACCAACATTTTCGGCTACAAAACCCTTCACTCTGTTTAAAATAGCTCAGCCGTATTATTACTACTAACTAATTATAACTATAACATGGGTGCAGTCAATGGCCTCAATTGTTCGTGGGAACTGGGCAATCCTGCAAAATTCAGATGAGGTTCTCTGTTGCTCTGTGAATGTTGCGGGCATTTTCACAAACTGGTTCAAATGTCATATTAATGCCATGCAGACTTTTAGTAATATGCGACAAACGCAAGAGGCTGACACATGCATGAAATCAGCCACTGCTAACTGCATGCCATGAAACGCAAAGTAACGAGAAGTTGCTGTTCCGGTGATATAAAACGAGGTCTATGTAAAATCCAGTTCAAAATTAGCTTTAAGGCTCTACAAATAATATTTACAATACCGTTTTTGCATGTGAACTAATTCTTCTGTAGCTTATTGAAGAACAAATTGAAGTGTTGGTTTTGTTAATCTAAAAAACCACCAAAAAAAGTGTACAATACTAAACGTATAAATTAATTCCAATAAAAGGAAACATATTCATAAAACTATACCCAATCGATTCAAAGCAAAAAACTTTAAAATTTTTCTCTAACAAAACAACTTGATTTTGTATGCTAGACCCCCAACTTTTTGGTTCTAATTTTGGTCGGGTACTATTTAATTTATCGTATCAATTTGACAGAACTTGTGTGTTTATGTTTTGTCAAGAAATGAGTTGATACTCATTTGAGTACTAATGACTGGTATAATATATTTTTTGTTGTTTTTGAAGAGCGGTTTCGGTTTCAAACTGACAGAACTTATTTAATTTTTGATGTGAAGAAATGAGTTGATACCGATTTGTTTGTTATTTTTAGGACTAGTACCAGATCTATCGTTAGTTCTGTGTGGAGAAATTGGCCGTAAATCTTTTTCAAAAAATAAGCTCATTTTATTTATATTAAATCAAAATGTTACATAATCTTCTGCAGGAAAGCCAAGGGTTCACAGAAACTTAAAAATTGTAAGATTGTAAAATTAAATAAACATAACTTAAGAAAAGCCATTTGTTATCTATCATCTATCATCTGTCATAGGTCATCTGTCATAGGTCATCTGTCACCTGTCATCTGTCATCTTTCATCTGTCATCAGTCATAATTGATATTAATTCTCTTAAAAAAGTGATGGTCTTCAAAGAAGGAATAACTCAAAGGATGACATCCTAATGCGCTTTCCCATTTATCCCATTTTGATATGAACTGACGGTTGATCATATTTCCGTCACACTAAGATCAATGTAGATCCATTGTGATACCCTGGAGTATTGTAACGTCCTAAAAACCTATGAGTTTAAGGTTGGTCAGTTTTCAACCATAACAGACTGTTTCTTGGAGTGTCTGATAATTCTTCTAGTTCATTGAAGAAGTAATTGCCTAGAAATTTTTTCCTGGTGTGCCAGATTGTCGGGCAGTGACAAAGGAAGTGAGTGGTATCCTCATGTTCATCTTCGTCATTGCATCCTCTGCACAGGTCATCGGTGCAAAGACCCATTTTCTTTTTGTGGTAGCCTAGTAGGTTGTGTCCAGTTAGAATACTGATAAGCGATCGTAATGAAGGCCTATTCAATGATAGTAGCTTTTCAGATCCGTTCTTATCGTATTTCGGCCATAGTTTCCTGGAAGTAACACAGGAATCTAGGCATTCCCATTTTTCATTGGATTTTCGTAATATTTTGCTATCAATGAATGATCTGCTTAATTTCACAGGGTTGGACCCTAATTGAATGATCAATGAGAGAAGGGTAAAGTACTGATCCTTTTCTCGCTAGTTCGTCCGCTTTTCGTTTCCCGTTATAGCACTGTGACCGGGAACCCAGCAGAGTCTAACGTTATGCTGTGTGCTAAGAACCCTTAGCTCTTCGGGAAAGCAAGAAACAAGATGGCTTACTACTGGCCGCTATGAAAAGTTAATTCAAACCTAGCCGTTCGAAACTAGCAGAAATTAAGTTTTAATAAAATGTATTTCGTAACACTTCATGTAAAAGTCCTCGTAACTTAAAAACTACTCTTGATGACATAAATGGTCTTTGACATTTTTGACATTTTTAGCAACCTTTTTTCGATAAGTATTCATTGCTGACGTGTTTTCAGACCCTTACTTAATAAAAACAAAAACAATAAATTTTTCTTAGGTTAATAAAAAAAAAATAAAAAAGAGTAACCATTGGGACTTCGAAAACAAATACATATGATTCGTGTTGCTTCTTTATTCCGATTAGTCATTAAACCTTTTAGCAAATATTCGCTCTTATGTACGTAGTCAATCAATATTATTAGAAAATCGTATAACTGAGTCACGTTCAGGCCACATCTGGCTCCTCTGGTGTCTTCCTTCACATTTCACAATATGTGTGCACATTTCAGTTGATATACTACAAACGTGCCTTAGTAAAAAACAGAAGTTTAAAATGTCTATCTTCGAACAAGCATTTATCACCGTCCTTATATTACAACCAAGGAGACCCAAAAAACTATTTGGTATTCCACACATCTTCTGATTGTATTCCTCTTCACACACCAAAGTCAATCAAATACTCTTCGTACAAGTTCTATAGGCTGTTTCATCCAAGTTGTCTCTAGGCGTCCATCAAATAAGCCTAATTGTTATGAATATTACCATTTGATTTTCTATCTCTCTAAGTTTTCCTTAATTCACTAGCCCTGAAGACACTATACGCAACCCTGATTTGTATGCATACACAATACCTATCTGGCCCAAGGCACACTGGGGAACTTTCAAATTTCGAAAAACAGCCCCAGTTGGTCCTCTTCATATACGATCCCTTCCGATTCTTAATCAAAATCTAACCAAACATAAAACTTGCCTGGTGCCTACCTACATAAAACTGATTGTCCATTGAATAGGATAACAAACCAACTCAAGAACTACCTACTACTTTTCCTCCCTAAAAAAACAACAACAAGAACAAAAAACCAAAAGCAGAACCAAAAAACTCGTGGTGGTTTTAGGAGTTTTTCGTTTTGTTAGGAAACGTACACAAACGAAACAAATAATGTAACACAAAATGTACAAAATACTATGGTCGTTCATACATATAAATGGAATTCCCTTTAGAATTCTTTGGTTATTTAAGTTTGGTTTTCTCTTGCGAGCAGGGACTTGTTTTCTTTGTCTTTTTTTAATTCGCTTTTATATTTAGGGTTGTGTAACATAGTAGCGAAAATTCTCGAAATTTTTTCCAAAATCTAGCAGAAGAATAATCGTTTCTATGGCATTGGAAGATTCTGTGGCACAATGCACAACGCAGTTTGATGCAGCCTTATGCATCTTATGCATATTTGACAGTATATTAAAATTTTAAAAAGGACTCTAGTAAAAACCAGTTAATTTTGGTGCCAATAGCATGGTTTTTGCCTCGTTGAAACCAAATCTGGTCTCAGAACAGCTCTGTTGCGTCACGTTTTCTAGATATTAAGCCTTCAAATATTAAGTTTCGCTGTGTTCAAATCCAGTCACAGAATCGCTCTATGACGTCAGGTTTTTGAGGAGTAAGACATTGATGTCTTGACCTTCAACTGCTGTAATCTCAAGATCCAGAGGGTAATCTGTGACTGAATTTGCTTTCAGCACATCAAGAACCTTTAATAATTTTCTATCTGACTAAAGTATACATTTAAGACTCTGCCAACGCCTCAAAATATGAGATGATAACGCATTATAACTTTTGAAGTAAAATATCGCTATAATTTGACGCAATACAGCCATTTTAAGACCAGATTTGGATTCAAAGCATAAAAACCACAGGAAAAGCAGTGGTTTGCATTTGGATTAAGATTTTTTTCATGTTGAAACAAAGATTAAAAGACAGCAAAAACATAATTTTTCCGAAGCCCTAAAGTCTTGAAAACGTGAAGTGAAAGGCAATTCTGGATTTAGATTCAGCGAGGCAAAATATGGTAAGCTTTCTGCACCATAAAAAACGCAAATTTTGTCGACTTGTGTTATTTTGATATCATCGCTGTAATTTTTAAACCTTAAATTGATTTATGTACATGTTATTAACTATAAATTTAGTATAAATTTTAAATATATCACTAATACCGTCTTTAAATTCTATTTTTTTAAAGACTTACGTTCCTTTATAAGCGTTTCAGTTCAAAAAGAGAGCTAAATTCGAGTAGAATGTGTTTGTAAGGACTTTGTGGAAATTTTTAAGCGAAGAATTATTTAAGGCCTTATGAAGGTCAGTTTTAACTTTGCCTAAAAGCTTTATATAGAATTGAAGGAGGGGTTGGGGACTGGGTTATTGGGTGATTGGGTTTGAGGAACCTCACTGAATCATTTGGAACCCTATAAAAAGATCGTTTGAATGGTTGGAGATGTCACCCAGTTTGCGAAGAAGTATTCTCCGAGTTTTATTCCTTCTGCGGGCAAAGCTGGGGAACTCACAGAAGAAGTAGAGTGATCCTTCCTGTGATAAAATGAAGAATAGTTTGGTGACAGAAAGAAGCATAAACTTATTGGTCTGGAATCGTTTGGTTCAGGTGCGAGGGTAGGCCGGCCGGTAGGCTTTGAGGATGAATATGTCTTTAACTTCTCTCCAAATAAAAGAAAAAACGTGAAGCTTATAATCATCCACTGAATATTTCCACTAGGATCGGGGATCGACACAGTGGAATCTTTCACTGGAATGATGCTATCAGGGTCTTTAGAATTGTATGCTGATGACCACATAACCATCCTTTTATCAACTAATTGATTTTATGTTGGAGCAAACATTTATGGGTTTCCGAAGATTTCACTTGAAATAAAGAAAGTCACTTGAAGTAGAAAGTGGGTTTTCATAAGTGACTTTAGGTTTTCAGAGTCACGAAAGTCTTCTAAGAAAGCTTGGGAGATTTTGGGCCTTAGACATGGCTTTTCTTGCGGTATTGTTGATGAACTCATTATCTGAACAGAATTCTTCTATTTTATAAACAGTTTACGAGGATGGGTCAATAAGTCCGTATGTCCGTCAAATTAGCACTACCACTTCACAATTTTCACAGTTTGTTAATTGGATTCTCCAGTTAGCAACTTGACGGACGTTAAGGCCGTGACTTTTTAATGTATAAAAAGTGATTTCATTTTTTAACGTATTCTCAATAGTCAATAAATCACGAACTTATTGACCCACCCTCCTATCTAGACAAATGAAGGCTTTCAAATATTGACTTTGCAAACACACTCACTTAAGGGATGTTTTTGCTGGTCTATTCGTTAAACGGGTTTTAGACAAAGAGGGAAGGGAGGCCACTTTATGGTGTGTTTCCCAAAATCATGTCAACAATAAAAACTTTTTTCCTCTATGTAGGTACCTACATTTTGCAGGTATTGACATTATTTTCATCTTGCTTCATGAATGTCGCACAAAAATCAAGTGAAACAGTTCGTAGTCACTTTGGTCGATTTGTTGCCAGAACAAAATTTTCAAAACAGCTAAATCGACAAATGGAGAATGGGGGCCTTCAATAATCATAGCCCGGCAGATTGTTTTCATATTGTTTACTCGCTAAACATTTAGCAGAGACACAATCCTATTTCTACCAGAAAGATATCTAAAGGCATCTAAGATTTTCTCGAATTCCATTCTATCCGAGTGTTCAGCTGATGTAAAATTTTCTTTAGCTTCATTCAATATTATTTTTATTTTGGAGTGCACCTACATACATATTTTTATTCAGAGTCATTTAATTTGAACTGAAAATCTAAAAAATTAAATTTTAATCGCTTTGTAATTATTTAGATATTTTTACTTCTGTTTTTGAAAGTTGAATTTCTATATTTCACAGCAGCTGTTGTCGGTTGCAATCTGGAAAAGGTATATATAAGATAGATAGATAGATAAATTTTTTATTTATAAATTTCAGTAATGTAGCACAGGTCTTAGACAACATTTTTGTATAACTATTATATCTAGAAATTTAAATGACATTCGATTTTCGTATTATGAGATAATAATAAAAAAAGTATTGAATGCCACACTATAGATTATATAATTCTAATATAAGTATTTTAAATTGGGTGGGTAGACCCAGAAATATAATTCAGAAGTTCGTAAAAATTAACATTAACATTTTGAAAACATCTTAAAGCTAAAGATTAATTATTAAAATTCAGAAATTCGTAAAATTTACATTAACATTTTGAAAACATCTTAAAGCGAAAGATAAATTTTTTATAAAGTAAACAATTTTTAAGCCAGAAAGCCAGAAAACAACCGTTCAATAGAGACGAAATTGAAATTGAAAAGCCAATTTTTAACCAACTTAAGAAACATTCCAGGTATAGTGATCATCTTCAAGGATAAAGGAAGTTTATTAAATAGACGATGTGAAGAAACATTATAAAAGTTACGATAAGTAGAAGTATGGAAGATTGGAATAGATACAGAGTAAGAATAGTTTCCACGCAAATTATAATTTGAAATCAAGCGAAAGTTGCGATTTCCAGACTTCATAAAAAAGTTTTTGAGCACTTTAAAACAATATAAATGACGAACAGGAAGAATTTTTAAGTCACGAAACAATGAGTAACTAGGATGTCTGCCACGTTTGCCACATATTTTCCGTATAATATTTTTCTGTAGAACTAACAACGGTTGCATTTTGTTCTTATACGTGCCTCCCCAGCAAGTAATGCCATATTGTAATTTTGAATGAAAGATCCCGTAATAAATAGCTTTAAGTAACGTAGAAGAACAAACATTACTTAGGAAATAAAAATGTCTCAGTGTGCAACGTAAATATTTTCTTAAAGTTTCTATATGAGACCCAAAATTCATTCTTGAGTCTATAGTAAGACCTAGGTACTTAAATTCTTTAACTTTCTCGATTAAGAAACATTTATCATCACAGATTTCATCACAATCAAATGTGTTAGATGATGTAACTGATGAGCAAAAACATGTACACAATTTGAACCTTTCGCATTTAGGACTATGGAAATGAATATTGACATCCAGATCCAGTCTAGGGGACAAACTAAAATACATTACTTTAGTCTTTGGGCTCATAACTAAGTTATGAACTAAGAACCAGATCCGCAAAAGATTAAGATCCCAATTTATGTTAGCTATCAAATCAAGACGACTATCTAAACCATATGAGAAACCTACGTCATCAGCGAAAGCAGTAGGTGTACCTTTGAAATTAAGTTCAAACAAGGAATTTATATAAATGAGAAACAGAATTGGACCAAGCACAGAGCCTTGAGGTATATAAGATACCGTTATCCGAGAAAACCTATAAGTTCTTGAAGAACCCCATTATTTGAATGCGGCGATACTAGCGCTTCACAATCCGTGGTGCTACTATAAGTGCAATACCCTGCAATGCTTCCTGTCACAGTAAAAGAATAGTGTCTTTCGCTGAAATTTTCGTATCTAAACCAACTTTTTTGTGACTCAACAGACAACCCATTGGCAAAAATGAGCAACTTCATTCGACCTATATCCGTGTATTGACTTTAAATAGAATTTGAGAGCGAACTACTCGTGGGATAGTGGCTTTTTTCTTGGCTCCTTCGAGCTTCAATGACGACGAAGCTCTTTTCAATGTTCTCCTCCATTGAAATAGGCAATTTAAAAATACAACGCCTTCTCTCTAAAATTGATTCTGGGGAACCAACACACGCCTTGACTAGAAGCTGCTACTGGAGTCATTGAATTTGAATTTGCTGCCTGTCAAACTACAAATAGAGATCAGGCTTCTAGAAGTTGGTTATTTTTTCGTTTCATTCACAATCACGAGTTCTATTCATTTCAATGTTTCTGCTTGTCCTGAGGGATGTTTACCCATTGTGTACCCACAACACCAACCATCGTGGTGATATTGAAATAGCGAAACAAAATACACAAAGAGGCAAAATAAAAATCCCGCATTCCCGAAAATGAAATCTTGCTTCGGGCTATTCGCAGAGCAAGTTCCAATTTGAACTTTTTCCAATATCCTCTACCAACTTTTGCAGTTTCTTATGTGGTTAAGGTTGAACAGGTGAAAATGCAACATGGCGGTTTTACTTTTGTTAACGGATATGGGGTTTGGGGTAGCTCTGTTTGTAAGGACCCAGATGAAACGAGAACACAATTACTTTAAATTGGTAGGTCTCAGGCTTGGAAGGTAACGCATGTCCTTCCTGTTGCCATCTCGTCGTGTCGTTGGTTATAGCGTTGGCGTTTGTGTTGGCATTGGCGTTGGCGGCTAGCTTCAGGCACTCGAATTAAACTTTAGATTGGCATCCTGATTTTATTTGTCCATACACACACACCCACACACACACACATGAGATTTTATAGAATATAGGGTTTCAATTTTCAAGTTGGTGACTTGTGCCAAATCGATTATGCCGGAGTATCCTTTAATTCATTAAGCTCATGTTCTACACTTTATCCACCCGCTTTGTTGGACGTTTTGTAAAGTTGCCAGGACTTGGTTGGTTTTTTTAAATTGATTTTACGATGCTTCAAGTGATCCTTATTGCAGTCGTCGTTCGGATAGAAGAGACACATGTGTGTGCATTTGTGGCGACGGTATTCGAATGCAACTTACAAGTGACTTGCACACAATTGTGTGGTGGAGTCCAATGTACAAATCGAATATCCCAGCAGTTTCCTGTTTCTAGAATATTGTCGTTATCTTCATCTCTTTGGTGTGACTCCTCTATAAATGTGTGTGGAATGTGGTGGAATTGGTTTCCTTATTTCATTGTCTCTCCCATTGTCTGCGGCTTTTTGTCGGCTATGATGGGATTCTGTATGGGTTGGGTATTGAACATGTTGTAGAAGTTTGCTGATGGGTCTCATCATTGTCGTTAGTACTCATAAGTTTCTATTGCACACTCCATTGGACTTGGAAGTTGAATGATGGAAAAATTGCGCGTTGGTGGATGAGAGTTCTTTTCAATTGAATCACCACAATCGGAAAGTTGAAAAATACTTTTGTGCTGGAAATAACTTTTTGGATGGCTCATCAAGAATCGTAATAAAATTAAACACCTTCCTTTCAATCGAAGCGAATGGAACTGAATTGCTTGATTGGAACTAGTGAGTACATGACTGAAACTTTTATTGTTTTATTCTATATTCTGGTTTGAAAGACAACCAAGGTCTCTAAGCTCATAAAGCTCACGTCTGGGACAGATAACAAAGTGACTTTCTTAAACTATGAATGTAGCTAGATCTGATTCATCTTTTAATTTTTGTATATGTGAATATCCAGTCGACCTCATTAGTTCTGTAGATTATCTTTTTTCTTGCTTAAAAATATCAGTGGCTGGGGAATAAATATTTCAACTTTCCTAACTCATCTTGATTCATCAAAGAAATAACCCACTGTAATTGTCTAAAAAGGGTCTTCTGGTGTAGAGGCATGAGTTTCAGGTAATTTTTGAAGTATCGAAAAAAAAATGACGAATATTTTTATAACATCCATTTTTTCATAAGTTGTTTGTTACTTTTTAAAGAATGCATGAAAAAAGGTTAATAATTAAAAAAATTAGCAACTGATGAAGTGAAGGACCTCAAAACATATGCACGTGACCATACCCAAGGTTCTAATCCTACTGATTTCCGAACACCTGAAACCTGAGTTTCGAGTAATACGTGACTGAATTATGTGTTTTTTGGCATTACTTCTCGCATTACCGAACACTTTAGGACCTCAATTTGACAGCAGCAGACTAGTGATGTGTAATATGGATCACTGATATACTTCAAAGCAATACTAGATATCTCATCAGGATTGGCTATAGAGATGGAACCAAATTGATATCATATTTGGAAAGAGCGTAGTCTGAAATAGGTGCCGTGTAATAAAGTGGTGCAAAATAAGGTTGAAACAACTTTATTTCCATTTCTATGTGGTAATAATCTCGAATTACACCGTTTACAACGGTCGACCTTATTTCCCTGGAGAATTGAAAATAACATCGAAAAAAGGGAAGTTTAGTCGATTTCGAAAAAAAGCGGAAAACAGATAGAAATATCAAGGTAATATAAAGTCGAAATTGAACTCAAAGTGAACGAAGAAGCACATCACCATCACCATCGTGACATGTAGAATATTCTTGGACATAAAGACGAAATACTGTGCATTACACATTAATTATGTGTAGAAATGAGGGAAAGAGGGTCAATCTTACTTTTCATGAAATGGTTTTTGGAAGCAAATTGTAATGCGTCCATAGAATTGCTGAATAAGAGGAAGAGAGGGTACACGGAGTGCGAGGGAGCGTCCCACAGTGCGTCGACTAATAGACAAAAATAAAAAAATTAAAAATAAAATTTTTTTGTTTTAAGCTCTAAACATGTTCTGGAACACCTTGAAGTACAAAAATTTTCTTTGACTTTGTTGTTTTTCGTTTCTTCGTGGATTAGAGGGATTTTCGGTAGAAGTTGTAATAATTTAAGCTTCAGTGTTATTAAAGCTGAAATTTTGTGCGAACAAGCTTAACTTGTGTTGGAAAAGTATTGTGTTTCTGTAAAATCTTTTATTGAAATACATACTAAAAATGGATATATTGAGCACTAGCATACATTTTTGATTTTTTGAAAAAAATACACCTTTTTAAGGTTTAAATTTGTATAAACTTTAACAAAAATCTTAGCAAATGGCAGCATATTCTTTTATGCCATTTTGTTATGTTGTTGTTGTTGTTGTTGCTCTAAGAAAATTTTTACTTCTCTTGTTGCTTTTTCCTAGCCTTCAAATTATTTGACTTTGTATAGGACAAGGTAAAACCATTAAAAGTGAAAAAATTTCGAAAAATGGATTTCTTTTGATGAATTGAAATTAAAAAACTGTCCTCGTACTGCTGAGAATTACTCATTGGCTGACAGCAACTTCCACCTAACCTAACTGCTGAGAGTGACTTTGCGGAAAATTTGAACTTTTCGACAAATATTGAAATTTGGAAAATTTTTTATACCTTTAGCTGCACAGTTGGTATATATGCCTATATGTGTCCATAAACTTTTGATACACGGTCCAGATATAATTTCATCTTTTGACATACCTATTGGAATGTTTTCTGAAGAAGCACTAGAGGCAAGCCACAAAGCGCTCGCCTTTCTCATACAAGAAAAAAAAAAAATTTTTTTTAAATTCATTTTTTTATTTGATTATCTTATATCTACTTATGCGCTAACAAAAATGTATAAAACTAGCTTATATAACACGGAAAGAATTGAAAAATCGCCAATTGCGAATTTCTAGTTTGTAATTTGCGAAATCCCTTTTTTTTGTAAATTGCACCGCTTTAATTATAAATTGATCGAAAAAATAGCAATTTTTAAGTGTCATCTCAAATTTCAAAATTTTTTAATTTGTGATTTGCAATCAAGTATCGTAATTTAAGAATTTTGTCTTTTTAGTAGTTTACAAGCTTTTAATCGCAATCTACTACTTCCGGAGCACAATTTCGTTTTACAATTTATTCATCGTGGTTTACAAAATAAGTATGGCGATTCGCTTTCTCGAAATGCTCAGATCAGGAAATTTAAAGGATGATGTAGATATAGATAAAAAGAAAAGTGAAACGTCAAAAACGTAAGAGTATTTCTTTTTCAATTCGGCAACACCTGAAGCTCAAAATGCTTTTCTTTTTTATTCAGAACAACGCGAGCTCGCGAGCGCACTCTACGTGCTCGAAATAAAATGACGGGGCATCTAGAGCCAAAGTCTGGGCGCAGCCAACTTCACATAGCTTAGTTCAGAACACGTTCACGCTGTTCGTTCTCAGTTCAGTTCACTGTTCGGAACTAAAAAAGAAAAACCCCAATTGTTATTCAACTTTTGTATGGAGAATTAATGCAACTAGCAGTCCATGTATAATAAGTCAACCAAATGCTTTAATCACATTGATCGATTGCGCCAGTTCCACAAAGAAAAATCTCACTGAGCATCACAACTGGAACATGATTCTCAGCTTTTTAGGGTTTATATTTTATCAACTGTGTCCTTGTTTTCAAACTTTTACTCATCATCATCAGAATGTACAACGAAAATTATGACACATAAATGTCAAACTTGCTGAGAGAAAAACGATGCATACATTTTTTCGTCTCAGAAATATCCGACAAAAAAATAAACCCTTAGCTGAGATTTTATATTGCATAAAAAAAATCTCAAAGGGCTCAGGACTCTCTGTTTGTGGAACTGACCTATCATAAGTCAACGTTCATGATCAATCATATCAGCAAAATAAAAATTCTCTCTAACCGAAGTAGCGCCGCCACTAGCTTGATGAGGAGTTGCTGTTCGAAAAAATGTCGCATCGTGAGACCTATAACAGTCCTACACCTTAGAGGAATAAAGAACAAGAAGGAAAACCAAGAAACTCTGTAATTGCCTGCGCAAACTAGTGTGATAACTTCGTGCGATGCGATTTCTGTCTACGAAGTAGTTACAACAGTTAAACAAGAGATTGAAGACCAGCCATGCAATCAAGATGAGAAAACCAAAATAGAAATGGAAAAAACCTTGTCGCCTCCGCAGTACGAACAACAACAAAAAATACGTCCATCCGATGTCAGACGAGCCAACATCAGAGAAGAAAAGCAAACGCCTCCACCACCAGACAAAAAAAAAAAAATAGCAAGCGAATATCTCTGCGATTACGGGCCACGTTTTAAGCAGAACTACATATGATATGGCGCGACAATAACAATTTCAACTCTAGTGCCACAAAAAAGAATCCACTTGAATGGACAACGAAAGAGACTGCCCAATACATAACTTCAAAGTGCCACCCCATAGGCCATCTCTTCCAGCGAGAAGACATAGACGGCGTTGCCTTGCTGAGCATGCATCAATCAGATCTCACTGATATTTTAAAAGTTAAACTGGGCCCATCTATAAAGATATACTCACATATTTTGCATTTGCGAAACCAAGTTGTAACAAGGTTCTTCAAACCCAATCAACAATCGACTGATACTGAAAACGTATGAAGTAACATCCATCCTCCATTTACAGCATCTAGCGATAGTCTAGTTCTTCTTCCTTTAAAATCTTAAACTAAGACAAATTTCTATACTTAATTATTATAGCTATAGTATTTTAAGTTAAGTTGGAGTTAAATTTACTATGTTAAAAAAAGCACGTATCCAATCGAATGGTTATGTTTATATTAAAAATATTTTCTTTATTTTACAGATCAGTTCATCTCAAATTTTTTGTAAATAAAATACGAATTTCCGAAGAGAACAATTTTAAGCATTTATTTTCCTTTGTTGACCTCATTTTTAAGGATACCTACTCAACTTGGTAAGACAATTGTCGCGATAGAGACGTCTTTCAGCCAATTTATCCAGTGGCACCATAGCTTCTAGTTGTTTTGCAATTTCAGCGCCAGTTTCTCCCCCCATTTTTGGTATTGGGCCCATGCTTTCGCTTACTGCAAACATTGTTGCCGAATAACGTTCAAAGTAATTAGACATTCCTTCGGCATTTATGAGCTGTCTCTAATGGCCCCAAAAATGCACATCGCATGCCAAGTCCATCGGTCATTACACTATCAATGTCTTTTACTTATATACAATTATTTACATATAACCCCCCCCCCCCCCCCCCCCCCTCCCCCACGAAAAATTTCCTAGCCACGCCACTGCCTAGAGATAACTTATATATTAACAATCTAGTATTTAGAGCTAAAGTTTAAACTAAGAAAATTTTAAAAACTAGGTTTTCTTGATCAGTTTTTGTTGATACAAGAAAATCATCCCGGATCAATGCAAATGAAGACTTCCTGACAATATTACTTTTAAAGTCTGATCCATTCATTTCTAATCCAGCAAAAACGGATTCAAGGCTTTCAAGAGATATAAGGCCATACATCAAAGTGGATGAAAATTTTACAAATTCATCTTCTTGATGAAGGCTCTTATAGTGATCTTTCTTCGTAGGAGTTTATCTTTTATTTTTTATTATCCGCCAAATACCTTTTCTTTTTTGAAAATGCAATAAAAAAAACAACTGAACATTTTCTCAAATTTCTTTTTTTATTCAAAAGTACAATCTTTCCGGTTGATAATAAAAAATAATTTCATTCAATTGGCTGCCTATGTTGACCATGCAGTAGTCTACACGATCGGTCCAATTTTTGAGCACATTATCGATTGTGTGCAGCTGTAGGTATTTTACCAATGGCTTCACGAATATTGTCCTTTAAAGCGTCAATTGTCTCTGGCTTGTCGGCGTAACACCTATCTTTTACGGCACCCCACAAATAATAGTCCAACGCTGTCAAATCGAAGCTCCGTGGTGACGAAACGACATCTGCTCTGAGGCTGATAATGCGATCTTAAAAAAAAAACAGGGCGCAAAACATCGAGTGTAGTTTCGGCTGTGTGGCAGGTGGTGCCGTCCTGTTGATCCAAATGTTCCCTATATACATACCTGCCAAGTTCAAAATGAGCTTTTTGGCAAAATCGGCATCTTCTCTAAGGCCAGGCCCACTTAGCGAAGCATATACACAACCATATTCGTTCAGCGGAAGGATAAAACTAATTTATCTGTCAAATCAGACATGAGCTAAGTGTTACCATTCACGAAATAAGCTTTAGATGAAAAGAAAACGGCTGACCCTTTACTATGCACATGTTTTGTGGTTGTTTAATATGTTATAAGTTTTGTACAACATTTAAACTATGAAATAAAAATGAAAAATGGATTTCATATTAGGGGAAGTGAAAGTTCCGTAAACTGAGTGAAATAAGCAATTTATTTTATTGACTAAAAAATTTTTGTTCATAGTTGCATTATTTTCGAAAACTTGATGTTTGTTCACTCATGAATAGAGTGAACAAACATCAAGTTTTCGACGCAGTGTGCGGCGAGTCCTTATGCTTTGCATACGACTACCAGCTCTTGGGAGGTATTCAAAAGCATACTTTCAAGGAAGCTTCCTAAGCGAGGTAATTTTTGTCTAGTTTTTGGATGTGCAACTGGATCAGGACTTCAGCAAATGCAGTGATTTTGACATCGGTAGACGGTTGCGTTCTTATGTATGAACCAATAAAGAAAATAAACTTGTAAACGTTTTTTGTTATTGAAAAAACACTTCCAAAATTGCATGCACATTAAATAAAAAATATTTGAATTTCCCTAACAACAAGTGTGTTTAAAAAAAAAAAAAAAAGAAATCATATCACTCTTATTGGAAAACCCTTTAGATGACAAATGACATATGACAGCTGACAGATAACGAAAGTGAAATGATTTCACATCAACCGATTGAACTTAGCACACTGTTGGGACCTTTTTTTTTGGTCTCATTGTCTTATCAGCATGACCTTCAGTGGGGCTTGAGTTCGTAGTCGAGTTTTGGACCCAAGTCGAACGTTGGTGCGTTATGGACTTATATCCATGAACGGTTGAAATAAGTGCCCTAATCATAAAGCTTTGTTTCGAGTAGACCTAAATATTTTAAAATGTGCTATTTTGTGGTCTCTCAGCATATATTTTCCTTGGCATAGAAAGAACCTAGAATGTCTTTGCATTTATCGGTTTTTTTTATAAAATAAATTTCAATTTGCAAAGTTATGTGCATCAGATTTGTGGTTAAGAAATGCTTTACAATGGCAATAAAAGTTCTGGGCCTTAAATCCTTTCTTTTGTAGTTATAATTTCTTCTTTTTTATATACCTATACGACCCATGAGGTTTAGTGCACAGTGCAATAAAACTCTTGCACTACATCGCTAATCGCTACTGAACTAATAGATGGCAGCATGTTTGTTAGCATTCCTTCAAATGATTGAAAGATATTAACAAGTAACGCACGCTCCCAACAGACTTTAATTATTTGTTTAAACGCACACATCGCGATATTGGAAATCTTGTGGTGATATTTATAATTTAAAGCATTACCTCCCCATCCTGTTGCTTGGGATTTAAACACACAACCACAGGCCGCGTAAAAAATTTTAAACACCACAAATGCAAATTATTTCGATGACAGTCACTGTTATCTTTATCACAGCAGCACACTGTAGTAATGTCCTCTAAATAACTGACATGCAATTCCAGTCTGTAAAACATCAGAGTTAAGCCGTAGGGTGAAATGAAAAGTCCGTGAATATCCTCATCCGAGTACGATGAAATTTATCATCGAGTGATAAGTGTGATATTTATTCCCTTAATTTTATTTTACATGTTTTTTGCAGACATCAAACAAAATAGCCACTTAAAGCCCCGTGTTTACACATTCAATCCCAATTGGCGGGTGGCATGCACAAGTTTCTTTATCGGTCTTTGCATTGGCCCACGACCATCGGCCGTATCGGCCACAATCAGCTTACGTTATTTCATTTCAGAGACCAACAATGGACGGCAATAATAATAATTAATCAATTTAAATAACAAAAATTATTAACATAATTAAGTGTGCTTTGTCCTGTTATTTGGGCTTAATTTCTCATTACTGCGGAGAAGAGGCTCGAGCCATCCATTCAAGTAATTATAAAACCGTCAACATTATTTGGCGATTTCCCATTGACTCTCAATGCAATTTGCGTTCCGCAGTTAATTCTGAATGTTTCAGTTTTTTATTTTATTTTCATATTTATTATTGTTTTTCTTCATTTTTTGTTTTTGTAAATTCATTTTTGAAGAGTTATCGTTTCTGTTTTTGTCAGGCCATGACGGTTAGGGCTTTGCACAATGCTTTTTAATGTAACTCAATTTATGCGTCCATCCAATTATGGAACACAAATACTGGAGCAAAAGACAAACGAATTAAGAGAATAATTACTGTTACTATGGAGTATGGGTGTTCAATGCACTCCATACCGGGCCTGGGACGAACAATCGCTCGTCGCACAACGCACCCCACTTAAGGTTCGGTGCCCGGTACAAAGGATGTGAATTTAATTCTGTGATTGTAATTATCTCGTTCGTTTCGGTTTGGGTTTCGGGAATGGGAGATCGACCATTATCGGTATGAACTGTTGTTGTGTAGTTTTGGACAGCGACCGACTGACACTACGACTGAGTTCGCATTTGAAATTCGTTATTTTTCAATGAATTAATTACATATTTTGGATTTTCGCTTTGTGGTGTAGTTGAAAGGATGCGGCATACTTAATCCAGAAATGATGTTTGTTTAATGGTTTGGTAAATTTGCTTAAATATTTCATTTAATTCTTGGTGTGTGTGTTGTGTGATGGAAGAATGGAATAATAGAGCAGTGCTGTGTCTCTTTTCATTTAATTAAGAAATTATTTTGTTCACATTTGTGGAACTTTAACAAGATTACACGGATGCGGAACAATTACGTACCTAAATTGAATAAATAGTATGCGTAAATAGTATCCATATTGAGCGCGTGTATCGCCAATTTGAAGTCACACGGTGCGCTAATGAGCACGATTTTTGTAACAAAAACAAATACAGTGAAATCTCCCTTTACGGACACCTCCTTTAAGCGGACACTTCCCTTAGACGGACAAATTTTTTTTTGGATCTTTTAATATATTTATTCTCTCATTCTCTCATTCATGTTGTGGAATTGATCTTGTTTGGACGTAAAAAAGGGTTAATTTTTTGATTTTAGTTTATTTGCGCTCAGGCAGTTTAAAATTCTTTTAATAATTTTTACCTATGTAGATTTTATAGAAATATATTTTTTGGATGCCACCAAAAAAGAGAACTTTGACTTTAAAGGGAAAGGTAGACGTAATTAGCTTTAGTCAAAAATATAAAAAAAAATCATACGAGAAAAAGCAACAGAATTTAAAATAAGAAAAACTTAAGTTGCTGATCTACTGAAAAAAAAAGAATGAGCTTTTGAGTGAATGGCAGTCAAACTACAATGCAACTCATCTTAAAAGACGATTTATTTCGTCAAACTGCCTTGATAAAAATATTTTCGAGTGGTTCAATGCATCTCGAAACAAAGGGTTTAAGATATCAGGAAGAACAATTCGACATCAGGCAACAGAAGTTGCAACGCGCTTAAGAATCACAGATTTCAAAGCATCAGCAAATTATATTTAAAATTTTGTGTTTTAGTTTGACTTCCCTTAAACGGACAACTCCCTTAGGCGGACAAAAGCTTCTGCACCATGGCTGTCCACCCAAGGGAGATTTCACTGTATAATACAAATGCCAATATCTAGACCCAACTATACTTTTCTCTACCTCGTCCTGTATTATTAACCACACAAAAATGTAGTCTTCTTTCCCCTGACAGAATGCAATCCCTTCGCATAGACCTGACGGCATCAAAAGGAGATCGGAGACTTCTAGATCAATAAGTGGTATCTCGGCGTTCATTCTTGTGAAATTAACGTTATGCCCAGATTCCAGGTGACCAACTCGATTGAGTATACGCTAGGGCTTAAGGTGAGTTCACACTTTGCCGACCGCCAATCGGATCAATTTCATTCGGTAAGAATTCGGGTCGGCTTTTGGTAAGGAGGATGGCCGATAGAGATGTCCACATTTATTCGGTATTGCCGATCGTCATGTGGTACCCGGGGCGTGATGGTTAGCATGTCTGGTTCTTCTTACATGATTTATTTTTTAAATTCTGTGCAACGCAGCGTCGTGGGATATTTTCTCTTCGCTGTCTAATGTACATCTCATTAAAAAACGGAAATGCTCGTCTAGAACTTGTTAACTTAACGAAAGCATGTGTTCTGTGTTGCCATAGAATTTATAGAACTTTTTGACACTGGCTCGAATATATTCTAGGGGGGGCACAATTTTCGACCACTTTTTGTGGCATTCGGTGCCGTATGTCGGCAATAACGCGGAGAATTATCTCTTCCACGGTACCAATCGTGTCGGGCTTATCTGCGTAGAGAAGCGAATTCACATAACCACACACAAAATAGTCCACCGGTGTTAAGTAGCTAATTTTAGGTGTCAACAGCAATCTCGTTTCGAGACAATTTACCGAACGTACCCTGTGCCCAGTGGCCGTACGGGTTCAATTCTTCGCCGATGGAATGGAAATTTGAGCATAAGTTAAGTGAAAGTGGTCATAAAGACCAACTCCGAAAAAAGGTATTGCCAGGTTGAGAAAACTCCCCTTAAAACAACAATAAACATTCAAGAAAAGTACTCGAGTATACAAAAAACACTATCAATACTACTTTTGAAGACAACTGTCCAAGAAGTACTGTTGTTCAATTGCAACTGTCGTCCTA
The DNA here is from genome assembly GCA_949752695.1 of Melanostoma scalare. Classification (NCBI taxonomy): domain Eukaryota; kingdom Metazoa; phylum Arthropoda; class Insecta; order Diptera; family Syrphidae; genus Melanostoma; species Melanostoma scalare. The sequence goes on from OX456985.1 coordinate 4,909,140, forward strand.
CCAAGAAAAGGAGTAAAACTGCACCCAAGCTAAAATTGAATCTTTCAAGTCAATAAGCCTCTTGTCAAAAACGCACGACGGCAATACCTGTTAATAGACACATTTGTGATGATTCTCATTACCAGACTAAGGATATCAATATATCAACCCGGCGAATGGATTGAAACTTAATTCGACGATTTGATTAGAACCCCTGAATGCTTTAGTTGCGCTTAGTTGCTTTCTCTGGTATCGTTGAACCTTTTAATAAAGTCGGTACTTAGATATTCAACTCACGATCGAAGGATTTTGAACTTAATAAATCACGAAATCAACGAAATAAAAGTCTTTGTCAAGTAATGCAACTAGGTATTGACACCACATGTTATTTTTACAAACTGTGTCAATAGTTTCTAGACGTATGGCAGGAGGAACTGATTTGACGTGCTCTATAAAAACCTCAAAGAGAAATAAAACCCTACAAATGTTTTCCGTTTCTCACTAATACGCATCTGTATCAGCCCTGTAGCTCATACTAGAGTACTATGAAGGCGGGAAGCTACAAAAGCATGTCAATTTAAATGGCAGCCCTGATCTTTTGATACAAAAAGTGAGCACAGTTTAGGTTTTCTGGAATTTATAAAAGCATAACTGCGCTCATTATTGAATCGAAGGTCACTAACATTGTGACAGTGAAGCGGTCAGAGCCAACGAACTCTTTATTAATTGCTTTACAATAAATAAAAGATTCTCAATCTCAACCATATTTCGATACTTGACTCTAGCATTTTTATTCATTTGCCTTGCAATGCATGGCACCTAACTTACTTGTATATTATTGCAGTGCATTGCGCTGATTGCAACGATTTTTTATAAAAAGATGTTTCCTGCTACCGGATAACACGCCGAACTATGCTTTGCACATCGAGACTGATTTACCTAAAGCTTTTCTTACGTCTCTCAAGCTTCGTTTTTCATATATAAGAAGAACCTTATCTCTTCCAAGTGGTAGACTACCCAAAATCTTATCAGAAGCCATTATTATGAAAAAAAAAAACATTCTGGGCTAAGGAATGGTTGGATCTCTTTCATAGTGCGTCGATTGACTTTTCTTTCGACATAAGTTTGCTTGATTGGCATGGAATTCATAGTATTCTTCTATCAAAACTTAAAGAAAAACACCGGATTGAATTTACCACCAGCGCTACACAGTTCCAATTTCGTGATGAATATTGCAACCTGCTTTACTCTGAAGTCTGAAGTACCAAACTATTTTGATGACACGAGTTCTTGCGATATGATTTCAATCATCTTTTAAGCTCGTTGTGGGCTTCTCAATCTCAATGAAAGAACGTTCCAGAAAGATAGGTACTGATGGTATATGTACAGTTTGCAACATAGATGCATCGGAAAACACTTTCCATTTTGTCGGAACCTGTCCAATCTTTATAGGCTACAGAAGAGCATTTCTGGGCAGCAACGTGCTCTCCCGCTCTCAATTTCTCAACGTTTTGAATGGCAACTGCTACCTTAACCTATACAATTTTCTAAAAGCTGCAATCAAGTATCGCAACCTAATTTTAAATGAATTTTCTTAATTAATGAAATTAAACTTAATTTTTAATTTATCTCTTAACCTGACAGAGAACTTAAAGTTATTGTCTTAATTAATTTTATACCAGCATACACTGTTTTTTGCAAAACCTTTTAGAAATAAAGTTATATATTTATCTATCTATCTAGTGATCATGGAATCGATCGAAAAACATCCTGAGTTTTAGTTGATACATATTTGGCATTAAGGGGCTCGGCTAATTTCTCGAGCTCAAATGGAGGTGATTTTTTGAAGGCGTGAAAAAAAACTATAGCTTCAAATATTCTGTAATCTTAGTAGTTTATTATACATATGTTCATGTAAATTGTCTAGAAATTTCGAGTTAAAATATTGAAATCCAAGAGAGATATGGACCATGACTTGAACTCCTTGAAATTAGAAGACGTCAATTTGCCGCATTTTTTTTTAATTTTTCTGGTACCTGTAACAAGAAAATAAAAAAATGGCCTTTAAGAAGACCCTTTTTCCCATACAGCCATCTATAATTGGAGTGAAAAATTGCAAATTAACAAAATGGCCGGAATTTAAAAAAAGAGGTCCAAATTTCGTCAAAAAAATCGTGTTTCGATGGCTGGCAAATTTACAATTTTCATCCGATCGTAAAAGTTGTAGATAGCTGTATATAAAAACATAAGGAGAGTATGCAATTAAGATTTCAAGACGATTCGTTAATATTTGCGTGAGTTACAGCTGCGGAAAATTTGAAAAATGCAGTTTTGAGAAAATCGCGTTTAAAGTTTTCAGAGCAGTTTTCGATTCAACTAAAAGAAAGGGGGTAGAAAGGATCTAGATGTCCTTGAGCATTCAAAAATTTAAGCCGCAGGCAATGCAAGGAATTGTAAGACATTAAGGACGAGGCAGCTGTCGGGCGCCCCGCCGCGTTGGGATAATGGGTGGAGTTCTAGCGCCCGAGATGCTTCTCTTCTATACTCAGCCATTTTAAAAATATCCAAGATATCATTCCAATATTTTAGGATATCATTTTCGGAAATTGAAAAAAAAATTGATTTTTTGAAAATGAGAAAGCTGAGTCCCTTAAGCCGAAAGCTGGACTTGAGAATTCTTGTCGTCCAATGTGTTAATGCTCTACGATTTGGTTCTGGAGTAAATACCCAACTTTATATGGCGATTTTTCCATGAGAATATCTCAGCTTTACATGACGCTTCCAACTTAAGTACTCTGCGACTTCATGTTACCGATAGTACAGCTTAAAAAACATTCAATATTTAGACAGATCATTAAATTGACACTACAGCTGCATCCACTTGCTCTTAAGACTGTGAGTATACCACGGCTAATCGCAAAAAAAGAGGAAAAGCTTCCTAAGTCAACCAATAATAAATTTTCAGAGCTTATATGCAAGTGGTTTTTGTTCCCCTGTCATGTTCATCCCACTTGAAACTCCTTCTTGGGAAACCCTATTAGCTATTTGCAAAATAATGGGATTCGTATATGCTCTACAACTTTTCTTTGCCCAAAACCTTCAACATACCACAGGCCTAGATTTCGATTTTATTGCTTGCAAAAAGCTTAGTTCCTCTCTTCATTTAGAGACAAGACCAGAAGCTATAAAATTGTCTCACAAAGCCATTTGTGTGTTTATTTCAGCAGAAGAGACTCTCGTTGTATTTACCAAAAAAACAAAAGCAAAACAACATCTTGAATTTGAATTCTTTTCTGTGCCAATAAATAGATTAGCCGGTACATGCCAGCTAAAATAGTTGACTTTATATTTATTTTTCTTAAAGAGCAAGCACTTGGAAGCTCTCGTGAGCTGGTGAAATGCCACAGCCCAATGAACGCCAGAACACCAGAATTGCCAATTAAAAATAACTCTGCTCCGTTTATCTAAATTCCAATAATCCCCCAATAAGGACGGATAAATCAGAAGGCGCACAAGTAGGGACGACGAAGCAAGAGAAACTGACGCAATAACAATAGCACTCATCCCCTGCCACCTAAAACCAGTACCACCCACCACATCAATAAAGCGATTTTGTTTATTTCTCTTACGTTTATCCTTTTTGTGTTTTTCTTGTGTTCACTTGTTCATTTTGGATACAGAGGAAGGAAGAAATAAAATAAAAGAAAACGACATACAAAACAAAGCAAAACGCAAAAAAAAACATATGAGGAGCGAGTAAATCCTTCGTAAATCTCATCTTATTATCCCTGCGGCACTATAAGTGTATACATCAAGGATATTTTTTTTTCTGCCGCCTGACATAGCATCAGCAATCAGCCTTTAGACTGACTCCACCCTCACCCCATCGCTCTCACTCCAAATCCTCTTGCAAAACTTTTATCACTGTGTGTACTTACCGGAGCAAACATCCAGTGATTAGCTGGGCCTGGAAATGATTTCAATTAGGGCTCCAAATCCTTTTGATTAATTAATATGTTGGCATAGAATTTACTTTGAATTACAAATGGAAGACAATTCTTGTTGAATTAAAGAGACTGAAGGACACATATGAAATAGAGCAGAGCTAATGGAAGCCAAAGTGCTGTCATTTGGGATTCTGCTTTATTGCGCTCGAACTCAAATTAGAGGAGGTGTTTACCATAAGTTACCAGAAGTGACCATGGCTAATTAGAGAACCATCGAATTGAATAGATGCATTCATTGCAGATTGCGACCTAATTACTATGCGCTCGACACTCTCCTCTCTAAGTGGTATTGGGTGGTCGAAGACATCTCCACCATGTCCCACGATCCTTATCAGTTTTTGGTGACAACCAATCATGCAACCAAAACTGCTGCTGCTTGGGTTTTATCTGAATCACTAATCTCGGATGTTATTTCTCATTCCATTCTGCTGTATCACTGCAACCAGCAAAATGATGCAACAAAATGCAGTGCGCGAGGTGTTCCCTACCTCGTCGTCCATAGCTCTAGCTCCACACAGAATTAGAATTCAATCGAAGCCAATTTTCACCACCGAAGTGTTTAGATATCGCCTTGAGTTCGATCGATACCTTCGGTGGCCGAGGAGGCACACCATCTATACTACGATGGGTTATTTGTGACACTGATTGCTTTGCATCGCGATCGAGTGGCACTTGTGGGGATCTTGAGTGTGGTGCTGTGTTCATTAGCACATAGTTGGATGGAGTTGCGGGTGCAGAAACGAGTGCGCTGTCGTATAGTTTGCTGGCAGAAGGACAGTAAATAAATCTTAACTTTGTGCCGCTAAACAGAGCAAATTTATTTTATGAAAGGTACTTGGTTATGCTTTGCTTCACTTCATGTCTTTGTGTCCAAAGCCATGGCAGAGCATTGAAGCAGCACAATTTACAGACAGCCATGCTGTGACATTATAATTGCATGTAAGTGGCTGCATAAAAGCCAAACATCGAGATGTTTGTTCCGATCGTGATTTTAATAAACAATGCACCTTGTACCCTTTACTGTCACAACAAATTAAAATGGAATATGCACTATGCAGGTGCATTGAAGAGATTGTCAAATGATTTTGAGTTTTTTAAGGGAGGTCATAGATAAGAAGCATTTCAATTTTTGTTCACTAACCCAAAATACCATAAATGGGTTTCTATAACGTTTATGGTGTTGGTTTATGAGACCCTGTATTCTGTGGAAACGAACCCTAGGACTAAACTTTTGAAAGACCAAATAGTTTAAGCGGTGGAATAAACGCCGCCACCTCGACATGAGAAGTGTTTCCGCCCAATTTAAACGTCAGTAACAAAAGTCACCAGTCATTTGTCATTTGAAGTAACACGGAATTGTCAACAGGTTTCGCTTTATCACTATGAAAGATTATTTTTTAAATCAGTTGGTTTCTATTATACAATAGAAACATTTTCCAAAACTCTCCTTTAACGAGACAGGGTAGACTACATAAGAATTTCTTTGCTGACTGATTGCTGACTTGTAAAGATAATAATTCAAATTTAAAAAAAGTTGCTTTTGGTTATGAACTTAGAAACAAGTAAGTATTTCAATCTAAAGATATTACAAAGATTACTAATTAGATACAAATATTGTGGATCTGTGCTGGAAATCGTGTACCTAGTACTTTTTTGTCGTGTGATAGTACTTTTAGTGTGATAGAAGCATGTTTATATGTTTAAGATGAAGTGCATTATACGAATTCAAAGGAACAAGAAGGCTTCCAGAAGATTCAAGAAGATGATTATGAGGCATCTGATGTAGGTAATTTAATTCCAAATGCTGCTTAGGAAAAAGTTTCGGTTTTGGAGCAGGAGGCACAAATTGAATAAGATGTTCCTGCGTCCGACTCTAAAGCGGTATCTATTCTACCTGCTCTCAAAAGGCGGAACTTTTTGGAAGACAGAACCCTCTCCTGAAACTATTTTTTGAAAAAGTGAAAAATAAAAACTGGTTTTAGTAAAACTACTCTAATGATTTTGATTAAATTTTTAGCGTTTGCATATATCAGCAATTTCGTCAAAATGGCGTTTTTATAGCTTCGCTAAAAACTTTTGGAATATTTAATTTAATTTTATTTCAATATTTTATGTGATATTTTCAATTTTCATAATTAATGTGCTAATGGCAACACTGTGCCACCGAATATATGTATTATGAAGAGCTAATACTAAATCCTAGAATTTTGTTCTAAGATTTAAGTTTAAGATACTGTACTTAGCACACAATCCCAAGTTCGTACGACCCAATCGGGCCCATTTTTATTTCTCGCAATCAATTTATTTTTGAGAGAAATGTTGTAATATGTAATGTAACAAGCGTAGTAATTATTCACTACATTTTCCCCACCCCTGGCAAGAAGTCAAGACATCGCGATGATGGCTGTCGGTATGAGTTTACTTCTACTTACTTACGTTCGGGGTGAATCAGGGCATCACCCAACTTCCTTCGATAACGATTTCGACTTCGGGCGAGCTCTCTCCAGTTTCGTACTTTAAGTCGGTCAAGGTCTTCTTCCACTTAATTGCGCCACCTGAGACGAGGTATTTTCCTTCCACGATTTCCCTGCAATGTGCTTTCGAAAACCCGTCGTTGTGTTGATGTCCATCCGCTCTACATGGCCCAGCCATCGTAGCCTCGCGATGCGTTCTCTTCTAGCTATGCCAATATCGCGGTACAGCTCATACAGTACGTTGTTGTATCTTCTTCTCCACAAATTGCCTTTAGATACAAAACCGAAGGTCATTCGGAGTACTTTTCTTTCGCAACGACCAAGAGTTTCCTCATACACTTTCGAAAAGGTCCATGCTTCCGCGCCGTAGAGCAGAACTGGGAATGCATGACAGTTTGTAGGCTTACCTAAAGCCTTTTTCAACATCAAAGGCCTAGACTTTGACGGAGCAGCGTGAATTCTCCAAAGTCATCCTGCATAGTCGTACGAGTTTTGCAAGGATTGCCGAAACTAGACATGGCTCTGTACAGCTCGTCTCTGTAAATACTGTCATTCGCGGCCTTGATGTCGATGTAGAAAAAGTTTCCCTTTTTAGGATCGGGCTTTCGATACTGAGGTCCCATTCAGATCAACTGGGGCAAGCTCCACAAAGGCTGCGGTTCTAATGGCTTGTTGGCATGGGTCTTCAATACTCAATGCTGATGGATAGAATTCAGAATAGTTGGAGGGAGAATCGATTGACGAAGGCACTGCCAATCTCTTGCGATTATAGCTTTCCGACGTCATATTGATCAGGGGATAGCCATGTACCTTTTTGAAATTTGAGCCCCGCAGCAAAATCATCAGTTCATGGTTAGCAATTTGTCTTGAACATTTTGCTAAACTGAAGACTCTTTTGGAGAACTGTAGCATTTGTTCGACTTATGTTCTTTTGCTTAAGATTGTCTGTGAAGTTCAATTTCCTCAGATTTTTTTCTCCAAGAATTCAATCTTCTTTCTCTTCATTTACTTGATTAATTGCTTCCAAAAATATCTTCGGCTCCTACTCAGAATAAGAAGAAGGATTTAACATGCTTTTGGTTAAGTTTATTCTGCTTAGCTCCAAAAAATTATTTGCTTTCCTTTTGATACTCGAGCTTTAGATTATCTTATCTCGGTACATCGTATTCATCGACTCGTTTAGTAAATATGTATAAACAAAACTCTGTTCTTGGTTTCATTTTCTGTCACATCAACAATTCACACAGACACAATATCGTATACTCGTGCTTTTATATTCCAACACCTCTCTTTCTTCAGACATACCGAGCACTGTCCTTATTTCCGATGACATAATGCCCGTTGCACAAATTTAGTACAGACACCATGGTATGAATGGGAACGTTGCATAGTCTTCAATTGCAAGAGCCCGAAAATGTGCAAAAATCACTCAAAAAAATAGAATAACAATTTGACCTCTTTCTGAACCGCAAAAGCCAAAATATAAAATAAATATTTTGGAATTTTTGAATTTGGAATTCTGTCAAATTTGGCTGTTTGGGATTGTGCAATCCAGGACTTCAACCCCAAAGTGAGTTGAATATCAAGCCATCAAAAACTAACCACTTGAAGAAAATGACGCTGCTTAGAAAATGGCTATTCCAAGTATTAACCTCTGATCTCTGGTCTCTGATATCCAAGTTCTCTGCTTCATACCAGCGACTAGTACGAAAGTGTTGAGCGTTGACCTAAGAAACCATCGGTAAGGGGTTGCTCTATGCCTGAGGCCAACCAAATGCAGATTTGTTTATCAGTTCCAAAAGCGTCACTGTCCGCCTATGCTAAAATACCTAATATCTCTTGTCAGAAATACACCCATACATGTTTATCTATGTATTAGAGTTTATTTTTGAAGCTTCCCAATGCGCAGCGCTCTCTAGTTCAACAGTTTTCATTCCACAAACTACATGATGTTGAATCAATTTTCGCTTCGAATCCAACAAACATCCACAATCCCAAAAACACCGCAAACACAAAACATTTTATTTAAATAAAAAATACAAAAAAAAAAACTCAAAGCCCGCCCGACGAATCCGCACCCCCAAAAAACCAATCGGCATGAATATTTAACAGTGTTTTGCGTTTCAAATAACACTTAAAAATTCTATTTACATTCTTCCATTCAGTGATGGCGTACGGGGCTTACCTCATGTGCGCGTAACTCACTCTTCGATTGATTGAAACGGGATTTGGTTTGCCACCCCGTGCCTCTTTATTTGTTTTTGACTGTTCAATTTTCGGTTTCGATCAGTGAAATATTTGCGGATTTTTGGCAACGATTTGGGCAGTGTGCGGTGGCTTTCATTGAATTCATGCAAAAGTTGGTTAGTGTCTGTGTGGACTGTATGTATGCTCCTGATAACTGAGTGGTTTTTGTCTGAATAAAATAAAAAACCAAATGGAAATGCACTTCTCTATTCTTCTTTTATTTTTTTGACTAGGGGGGTCGAAAAATAATTATAAATCGAAAAAATGCATTCGCCTGTATGACGAGGACCAAAAGATTGCCTTGCTCGTTGAGAATCCTGCAGCTTGTTTTGCTGAGGGATTATCGACAGCCCTCCACAGGAGTTATTTGTTGTTTGGAGTGCGTATTATTTTATCGCTGCCACCCATGCAGGCCATGCATCACTGGACAGCAAGAGTGGGTACATGGTATTGGCATGGCATTGTGGCCAAATAAGTTTTTGCATTTTTTTACTGTCCGATCCATGCATGAGTGAGAGGAGGTTCTCTGACGATTGATCGAACGCTTTTAAATGCAAATTTTTGACAAATTAAATTTCACGAAAAATGGCGAAGGATATTTGTTTTTCCTCACCGATTCGTTTTTGTGGATATTATTTGCATTTCAATGTTGAATTTGACAAGGGAATTCGAGTCCATTTGGAGTAGATATACCTACGTGTCTTTTTTTGGAAAGAAATGAAATAGTTCTTTTAAATTTGTTTGCTTAATGCGGAATATGTGGATATAAGCTTGAAAAGTGAGAAGTTTTTCATTTGTTTGACTTAGTTAAGGGCTTTTTTCAATGATGCTGTGTTTAGGCTTTTAGGGCAGCCAATCGTGACGATAGTTTTGTGATTTTTTATATGAAAGTATTAGCTGAAGCTGTCAATATGCGCAAAGTGCAAATAAAGTATCAAGTTTTTTTCCCAGTGAATATATTTTTTTACCGAAAGTTGCTTTTTGCGCATTGAAGGTGAGTGGTTGCATTCAAATTTTGCAATCGAGCTCTTTTACCAAATTTTTACCCATCCCAAAACCAGTAAATATGTTTTGGTGTAGCGTTAGGAAAACAGAAGGTATGTTTTTTTTTTGGCAATGCTGTCCTATTTACAGCATCGCTTATCAAGCATAACAAAAACAACATCCCAGACAACTGATGTCGGGGATAAAAGGATGAGCAGAATCTTGTTCGGGATAGATTTATGACGTTTATTTGAGTATCTAATGACGAGTGTTTCGATGTTTCATTTTTAAATGTACTTATATATTCAGAAAAGATCAAGAGCAAGTCCTAGTCCAAGTCCAAGGACAGGAACAAGAACAAGTAAAAGAACAGGGGGGGGGGGATCTATATCCCTCCGCGTAGGCGGGAGGGGTAATTTTATAGAAAATTTACAAACTTTTCTTATATACATACTATAATATCTTTCAAAGCTAATGCTTTGTTCTTTAATAAAAGTTTAAGTTTAAGTTCATTTAATGAATAGCGTTTCAAAAGTCAAGCCTCAAAGTCAAAATTAAAAAAAAAGAAATTTGATTTAACTAATTTCAAGTTCTTTGATTGGTTAAAAATTGTCAATTTGGCAAATAACCACAATATTTTGGTTTCAGCAACTCGTTTGACCGGAATCAGCATTTGGGACACAAATCAGTATATGTCCAGTCCCTTGAGACCAAATTTCAAGTTTGTAATAGTAAAAAAGTTAAATTTAATTTAAAACTAATATAATTAAAAATGACTATAAAATATTAATAATTACTTATAGTTTTGCATTAAAATTTAGATTGCACAGAAACAACTTTTAACTAAGCATATTAAAAGTTCCGCATTAAATATTCATCATTTCACTTCCGGGAATAAAGTCCAATCAACGGAAAATTAACAACATTTTGTTTCCCGGAAAAAAGTGGCTTTCGTTTTTTTATAAATTCTCAAAAACCAAGAAAGATTTTTTCGTTTGTTTTTTTTTTGTTTTTGCTAAGAAACAAAAATTAATAAAAGCATTGATTATGGAAAGAAAAAATTGCCCTTCATATGGCAAAATTTTGTAAAAATAAATTAACGGAAAAAATATATTTTCTTTTCTCAAAATTTTGATTTTGAGGCTTGATTTCTCAATAACTATTTGTTAAGTGAACTCAAACTAACATTTTCATTAAGGAACAAAGCATTAACTTTCAAAAATATTATTGTATGTGGATGCCAGTTTTTAATAAATTTTTAAAAAAATAGGAAGAAGGATATAGACCCCCTCCCCCTCCCGCACAATTTTTTTCTTGTCTTGACCCAACCTATCCGTCCTAAGCTTTTGGCAAACCGTATGTAAAGCACCCTACATAAGTAAAGATTGTTCTAATAGTTAATAATTAATTATAAAAATATTTAAAGAATTGAGAGCGGTAAAACAATTTTTTTTAACTTTGTTCTATAATAGCGTATACATACACATTTCCGAAAATTTTATGAAAATCCATGGACTGGACCTGGATTTCGAGCTATGAAGCTTACGGCAGTCCACTAAGGAACAAGAACAAAATAAAGAAGCTAAAGCTGACTCGGGTTAGTAATTTGTTGTAGCGAGTTTTCTAATGCTTACGTCCAAACCGAGCGGATTCCGTGAAGCGATGAAACTTTGGAAAATTTAAGCTCTAATAGAAAGCAAATCCCTTTCCTGTCAAGTTTTTGGTAAGTCGCTTCTGAAGAATCGAAAATTCTATCATCGCGTATCGAAAACCAGTAAGAAGAACCCAGGTAGCCCATTAAAACTGAAGCCCCGGGGCCTTACCTCGGTCAGTAGCTTCGAATCAAAATTCATTTGGCTCGACTTTATTATTATTATTATTATTAGTTCTTTATTTAACAACTTAAGTACAATTAACAATAAAAGTTTAATAAAAGAAAAGAGCATGGCATTGATTAGCCGTCTGCCGATTGATTGATTATACAGTTATATAAAGAAAAAAAAAAAAATATATAATAATATACATATTAAATATTAGACAATTTGATTAAAGATTCAAGATAAAGTTTGAGAGCTAAGAAAATTCAATAAAACTGTTGCGATACTTATAGGCATGAATACAATATTGCGATAAAGTTTTCCAACCATAAGAGCCGTTTAAAAGTTCAGAAGCCTCTTGCAATGTGAGAAAGCTCTTGGAGAAAAATAACCTCCTAAATTCAATTAAAATTGGGCATTTTGCAAGGAAGTGGAAAATGTCTTCCGGTACATTAAGGTTACAGAGACTGCATATCACTGTTAGATCTGGTCTGTGAGGCATAAAATTGAGGCAAAGTGTCTCCGTTCTCATTTTAAAAATTGTGCTGATTTCATATGTTGTCAAATTTTTACAGAAATAGTTATTTGCGCCAAGAGTGTGATTTAACGTTCTATATAGACTTCTAGATCCAGACAAACGCGCCCGGCTGAGACAACTTTCATAAAAGCGTTGATCTACCTGTGCGATGCAATCGTAAAATTTATCTTGCCAGTCGTTTACGTTTTCAATAGTTAAGTTAAGGACCATACCTAGTTCCGCAGCTAGATCTAACCATTCTTTGAAAGGTGAAAAATTGCATCTTAAGGCTTGTTTAAGAAGCTGATTCTGCAAATTTGAGTTTCTGCGTCTCATTATTTTAATAATGAAGTCCGCATTAGCTTTGAGGTTTCTGCAGTAAATTTGTGGGATTCCAGCCTCTACATAAATACAATAAGTGGGGGTCGTGGTAGGAAGTTTGAATATGCGTTTAAAGAAAAAGCCCTGCAAACGTTCAAATTCTTCCACTTCTTTATAGCCAAATACTTGATTTGCATAGCAGAGACAGGAGTTGATAGTAGCGTTAAATACCTTAAATTTGGATGCATTGTCAACATTTTTGTTGCCATAAAATTTTGACCACATTAGATTAATCGCTGTTTTCGCTTTACTGACTTTTTCTTTTACGTGCGATCGCAAATTAAGGTTGTAGGATAGCAAGTAACCTAAATATTTGAATTCGGTAACAACTTCTATTGGTTGTCCTGCTAGTTGCCAGTTTTCTCTCGGAAGTCTTCTACCTGCGGAATGCTGGAAGATCATAATTTTTGATTTCGAGGTGTTAATGTTCAAATCCCAGGTGTCGCAGTAACTCTTAAGCCTATTAATTTGGAGCTGAAGTGAAAGGGGGTTATCTGCTAAGATCGCTAGGTCATCTGCATAGAGGAGGGTTTTTATGTGTACATCACCTACCGAAACACCACCAGGCAAGTTATTCGATATATCATCAATGAAAAGGGCAAATAGAATAGGACTGAGAACGCAGCCTTGTGGTACTCCGGTTTCGGTAGCGAAAAAGTTTGACATTCTGCTGCCGTTCCAAACAGAAGCTGAAGTGTCCAAAATCAACCTTTTGTAGACGTTCAGAAATTTTGTAGATACACCTATCTGACTCAACTTATATATAAGCGAGTTTCTGTTGACAGTATCGAAAGCAGCTTTAAAATCTACAAAGAATACATATAGCTTCTTTTTTCTTGAAATAAATTTTCTAGCTATGGTCTCCAGCGCAAAGATTTGATCAACAGTTGACAGTCCAGCCCGAAAGCCTCCCTGAAAGATACTGAGACGATTGTTACGTTCTACCCAACTAGATAAGCGATTGTATAATATTTGAGCGAAGATTTTTCTCAGACTACATAAAATGGAGATACCCCTGTAATTTTCAACTAAACATATATTCCCTTTTTTAAAAATTGGAAAAATGAGAGATTTTAAAAAAAGAGTTGGAACGTCCTCCAGCAAGAACACTTTATTAAAAAATATAATGAGTAACTCTTGGAAGTTTGCAGTGCTGTTTTTAAAAAACTCAACTGGTATCCCATCAAGACCACAAGCCTTGTTGTTTTTCATATTTTTAAGTGCACTAACTAGCTCGTTCCGTTCGATCGGTGAGTCGAGTACATCATCAACAACATTCGGCAGTGCGTAGTGAAATAGAAGAGGTGTAGCTCCTGAACCCAAGAGCCCCCCAAAATATGAAGTAAACGCCTCTACTTCAACTGCTTGAGCATTCACCGATTTGCAGTAACCTAGCTTACGGACTTTGTGCCAAAAGGTTTTAGAGTCATTGCAGTTAGTTAGCTCGTTAACAATTCTTTTAAAGTAATTGGATTTCTTTGTCTCACATATTGATCTATATTTTTTATTACTTAAAATGTAAAGATTCTTAAAATGAGGACTATTTGTTTTTCGGAACAGATTCAATAGAGAAAATGATTGTTTTCTATGTCTTATGCATTCCCAGTCATACCATTCTTCTTTGAAATGCTCATTATTAGGATTATTCACTGGAGCAGATTTTTTGATTATGTCCAGCAGGGAATCCATTATTTGCTCACTCGAAAAATCTTGTAGAGAGGGGCACAACGTGGTTTCATGAAAAAGATTGTGTTGATATAACTGACATCTGCTACTATTCCATTTAATTTTTTGTATTTTAAGACTAGGAGTCGGTGGAGACAATTCCGAAAAATTAAGAAGTATTTTAAGTGGCATGTGAGAAGAATAGGTTTCTGCTAGCACCTGAAAGTCTACAAGAACGCCCAGCCACGCACCCCTTGACACACAATAATCGATTACAGAACAACCTCGTTCGGTTATGAAAGTATATTCACCGTTTATGTCGCTTTTAGTTATACCATTTAAAACAACAAATCCATAATCTTCAAACATACCTAAAAGACGCCTTCCACAACTATTTACTGTTTCATCCAAAGACCCTCTCACTGATCGAAAAACCTCCGGGTAACTTGCAACTAGCTCATTTGGATTTTGGAACATTCCTATTCTTGAATTAAAATCACCTATTAACAATATATTTGAAAAATTAATTACATTTAAAAATTCTAGTAGTTCTGAAAAGTCCTGGTTCCAGTGAGTGCAATTCAAATATAGAGGAACAATATAGTACTGCTCATGCCTGTAGAGTATTTCAATGACTAATTTACTATACAAAATTTTAAAATTGACAAAATGTTTCTTATTCCACTTGATCGCACATAAAACTCCCCCACTCGCCCTACCAAAAATACTACTTCTAATAGCAGGAATACATTTAATGGAATAATCTTTAAAATAGTTTAAAAATTGGGTTTCCTTACCCTCTTCAAGAAAAGTTTCAATTAGAATTATAATGTCAAAATTAGAAATAAATTTAAAAAATTCTGGAGTTAAAAGTTTGTATTTCAAACCAGAGCAATTGTATGATAAGATATTTAAATCTGATAAGTTATTAGTTTGGCAGACGGCAACACTTCCCTACAGTTGATGACTTCTAGTGCCGATTTACATTCAGACGGTTTTGCAAAGACGGAAATAAGTGCGAAAGAGAAAGCAGATGAAATAGAAATACTTTAAAAAATCTCTACCCGGAAAGTTTTGGGTTGAGGATTGTCCAGTTGTCTTGGATGGTTTTTGACGTTTCTTTTTCTTGTCTTTCTTTGTTTCTTGTCGTTGCTTTATTGTATCTTCTAATGTTCATGAGTAAAGAAGTAGTATGCCGTCGGACAATTTCTTTAATTTTCCATGTATTTTCATGTATTTTCCATATCCATGATGTCAATAATCATTGCTGCAAAATCTAATTAAATTATTTACCACTTCAAATGACATTTTTCTCTTTATGAGATTATTTTTTAATGGATCTATAAATAATGCATCTGAGCTTCTTTGATTATTTTCACATTTTGACTCTATGGGTGAGAACAAAAAATGAAAGAGAATTGTCAAAAAACCCGCAGCCGCAAAACGTCTGAGTGTAAAAATGAGAGACTGTCGGGATGAGGGTTCAAAAGAAAATATACGAAACACGCAGCAGGCAAACCGTCTGAATGTAAATCGGCACCTACTGCGTTGACTACCGCTTGAGTGTTGACGTGGAGATGGCGCTTCCATCAGCTGAGACGTGTCAAAGTGTTGTAAGCCGGCTTCTCCAAACAAATTTTTGACAGTTGTCACTTGTTCTATTGTTTTGATTATTAACCCTTTGACGAAGTTAAAATCGAACATTTTACCATTTATTTCCAGTTTTACGCCTTTAATTATTATTTTTGCGGTTGGTGAAAGTTGGTGCAGGTTCATTTTAATTTCGTATAGTTTTTTCCTTTTTTCCTCGACTTTAGTAAATTCAGCGAAACAGAAAGAACATATTACGCCAAGGGTCGTTGATTTAAAAAGCTAGAGTTTCTCTCTAGAGCTTTAAAATGAGAAAAGATTTGTAGAGCATCCAACCAAATTTTATTTTGGCTCTGGCTTGAAAAATTTGGGAAACAACAGAAATAAGGCACTTAGGTGGACTAATATGCAAAAAGATAGTTCCAAGGTGACAAACAACTAACTCAAGCCTGCACAAAACCAGAAGGGAAGCTTCATATACAAAAATCTAGTTCTCTCACTAATAACTTTCCTCGAAAACCCAGTCTTTAAAGGCAATCAATCAATGAACATCGAAACATTGGATTAAATATGCTGTCATCTCTTTGTTTTAGTTAAGTTTTCAGTCGCTACTCTAATGTAACACAAAAACTATATAATAGTTCCTCTTGCATACCTGTTCCCATGAGTTCCTTTTCTAATAATGGAGAAGCGACATGAGCTCTTTTTTAGCGAATATTGAAATAATTGGTCGTTTTACGAAATTCTTTTTCTCTATTAAAATGTTATGTGTAGACGAAGAATCTGAGAACCTTTATAGCAACATTGTTGTAGGAAGTCTTCAAAAATGGAATAGATGGTAGCAGGAGCGGATACTTCGTTGTCTACGTCACATTCACGTGCGGATATAAACCTCAGCCCACTTGAATTATGAAACTGTAGTAAACTGGACTTAAAGAGCAAAAATTGATGAGGTACTGTATGTAGTACTCTAATTAATGGACGGGTTGGGGTCAAAATTCTGCCGGGGTCAAAATTCCTTTTTCTAAATTCTGCTTTAAAAATTCTGCTTTTTGAAACTCTGCTTTACTCTTTACTCTTACTTTCTAAAGAATTTGAAAATAGAGCAGTAGTTCTTTGGTTTCTTCATTGTCGCTCTCCAACTCAAAAGAATTGCATAATTCAGTTAGTTTATGATAAAACTATGATAAAACTAGAGATGAATTCCCAAGAACGCAAAACAATGTAGAAGCTTGGCATCGTCGGCTGAAAGTTATATTTGGCCGTAGCCACGCAGGTGTCTATAAATTAATTGGAGACCTACGAAAGGAGCTTATCAGTACCAAATCAGAAATTGAGCGTGGAGAGAGGATAAAGAAAAAAAGAAAGAGATTTAAGTCACACTGGATATCTCATGCGTATTGCAAAAAATATTGTTCTTTCTGGTCTTGTTTAGCTTCATATTATAGGGATGTCAAAAATATATCGATATAAAAAAATATCGATATATTTCGTTCGATATATCGATATATATCGACGATATTTTTTTCACCGATATATCGATATATCGATATAAATATTCATGTATCGAAAAGGTATAAAAAACGATACTTTTTTCGGGTACTAGAAACTAACCTGCAAACATACCAAATTTATTGCAAAAAAACTTTTCTATACCTTTCACTATATTATCTTAGACAAAAAAATACCCATAAAATGTGTGCAACCTTTCATTGACCAATTAGCAAATCATTTTGTGAGTTTTGATAATTTCACAGTGTACAGTAATATACCAAAATATCGAACACAAATAAATAGGATTTGTAACCTAAGTGGTCAATGAATAGGTACATAATTTTATGGGCCTTTTCCTGTATAATGTAACTAATATGCCTTGCATACATTTCTCATAGTTGGAAAACTCTTTTCTATACCTGTCGCTGTTAGTTTTCTTTTCTTAATTATTTATTTATTTATTTACTTATTTATTACTTCATCTACAAGCAATTTTACAGCTATCAGATAATTCATAATTGCACTCCAAGAAAAATAAATAATAGGTAATAATTAGAATGTAAATAAATATAAAACTTCTAGTTTAAATTTATCACGACTCAGACAGAAGATATCAATATTTACACAGGCTTCATTGAAATCCCTAATAGATCTAGATATGGTTTCATTACTTCCATATATCGTTCTATGCAATAATAGGTACTAGAGCAAGTAGCGTAGGACATTTTATATGGTTACATATTAAGTCTCTTATTAATGTCACACCATGAATAGTTCGCCTAGATTCTAATGATTTTATCCCTAGTAACTGACATCTAGCTCTATAATCAGGTTGCGGGTACCAACGCATTTGGAAAAATATAAATTTAGTGAATCGTCTTTGGATCTTTTCTAATCGATTAGAATGTGTAATGAAAGCAGGATAACATCAGCATACTCCAAAATCGATCTCACAAGAGAATTATACAGAGTTAAAAGGACGAAAGGGTCCCTAAAATCTTTTGCATTTCGTTTGATGAATCCAACCATCACATTGGCTTTGGTAACCAAATAATAATGGTAATAATGGTTTTTGTACGATAGACAGGGATCAAGTACAATGCCTAAGTCCTTAATATTAGTGACTCTACTAATTGATTTTGAATCAATGTGGTAATCAATTAAATGACAATTACTTTTCCTTAAAAAAGAAATTGAATTGCACTTACTAATATTAAGATTAAGGCCATTGTTAGAACACCACATTGACAAAGAATTGAGGTCTGACTGAACTAAAAGACAATCATTGAAGTTACCAATTTTTAAAAACAACTTCAGATCATCAGCAGTTGATGTTCAGTTTTACAGGAACAACCCATAAAATGCATGCAACGTTCATTGATCACTGGGCACTGGGGTTGAAAAATATTGGTTTAATTAATAAAAATACAAAAAAAAAATTATTCTTAATGTTTGTTTTTCTTACTATTTTTTTTTTTTATTTTTTCTCATTTTTAAGGTCGCTCATTTCATTATTTAAAATATATCGATATATCGATATATCGATATTTTTCTGATTCGATATATCGATACTTGATATTTTTTTTGATATATATCGATACGATATATATCGATATATTTATCCATTTCCAACATCCCTATCATATATGTTGTTTTTTACATGCTTTGGTTTTTTTTTTTTTTTTTGACTGTTTTTTTAATTTGTTTTTGTACTTCTGTAAATCCTAACTAATATTATAAATGTGAAAGTCACTCTGTCTGTCCGGCTTTCTATGTTACCATCTCCCACCCAAACTACTGAACTGATTTAAATAAAACTTGATACAAAGATAGTCTAAGACTTAAGGAAGGACATAAGCTATGTATTTTATCCCTAAATTCCCAAGGGAACGGGAACGTTTACGGGAATTAAGAAACTACAACACCGATTTCAGAAATGTTTCCCCCGATAGAATGCTTCACTATCCCAGAGTAACATAAACTTTAATTAATCCCAATATTCCTACGGGAACGGGAGTCCTTTCTAATATAATAAGAGTGAAAGAAGCTCTGTCTGTCCGTCGTTCTATGTTACCATCTCCCGCCCAAACTAATAAACCGATTTGAATGAAATTTTGTACAAAGATTGTTCTGAACTTAAGGAAGGACATAAGATGTATTTTATTCGAATATTGCCACGGGAGCCGGTCCTCACTATTATTATAAATGCAAAAGTAGCTCAGTCTTTTCACATTTCTATGTTACCATCTCCCGCCCAAACTAATAAACCGATTTAAATGAAATTTTGTACAAAGATTGTTCAGAACTTGAGGAAGGACATAGGTTATATATTTTCTCCCTATATTCCCACGGGAACAGGAACGTATACGGGAACTTTGACACTACAGCACCGATTTAAAAAATTCTTCCACCGTTGGAATGCTAAATAATCCCGGAGTAACATTAACTTCAAGTCATCCACATATTCCTACGAAAACGCTCACCATATTCCTACGGAAACGGGAGTCCTTACTGATATAATAAGTGCGAAAGTAGCTCTGTTCGCCTTTCTATGTTACCATCTCCCGCCCAAACTAATGAATAGATTTAAATGAAATTTTGTACAAAGATAGTCTAGAGCCTGAGGAAGGACAAAGGTTATATATTTTATCCCTATATTCCCACGGGAATGGGAACGTATACGGGAACTTAGAAGCTACAGCAACGATTTCAAAAATTCTTCCACCGTTAGAATGCTACACTATCCCTGAGTAACATAAACTGTAAGTCATTCCCATTATTCCTACGGGAACGGTCACCATATTCCCACGGGAATGGGAGTTTTTATTAATATCATAAGTCTGAAATGAAATCTATCTGTCTATTTTTATTTGTTATCAAAAACCGCCCAAACTACACTGAACCAAATCACGTAGGTGATATTGACGAAAATATTTTGTTAATTTTTGAAGAATCAATTATTCAAATCAACAATTTTTCACAGTTTTTTTCTTCAAATTGAAGACCAAATATTCAAAACGATAATATTTTCTTCAAATGCTGCATGATTTAGTTTTTTATTCAATCAAACGAAATTTTGTCATGTTGACAAACTGGAATAGTTAGATCAACCTCATCTTGTAAGTGATATTGACGAAACATTTTCGTTAATATTTTTAAGAATAAATTATTCAAATCAACAATTTTTCATTATTCTTTTCTTCGAATTGAAGACCAAATATTCAAAACGAAAATATTTTCTTCAAATGCTGCTTGATTTAGTACTTTATTCAAACGAATGAAGTTTCATCAAATTAACAAGAACATTTTGTTAATTTTCAATGAATCAGTTATTCAAAAACACAATTTTTTAATCAAATTTTCTTCACTTATGTAAAAATATGTTTAATTAAGAAACGGTTCTTTTTAAATTTAGTTTTTAGATTCAAATGACAGAAGATAAGTCGAGGAGATTAAGTAATAATTCAACTGTTAAAATACAAAAAAAATAGTGCGACCCCTGTGGCCCACACGAAAACTTCCCTGAAGAGAAAATTAAAATACGAAAAATAGTTTGGATAAAAAAATATAAAAAAAAATGTTTCTGGTAGTCAGATGTATTTTATTTAATTTTTTGATTTCTGTTAAGAAACTGTTAATCGATTCTGCTGTTCTTAATTGAACAATTACGCGTGGAATGACACCAGTTTCATGACATAATCATAAGTAGTTCGCGAGATAACCGAGGCGAAAAAACTGGGACGCACATACGCTCGTACGTAAATACATTCTGAAACACAGACACAGACACAGACACAGACACAGACACAGACACAGACACAGACACAGACACAGACACAGACACAGACACAGACACAGACACAGACACAGACACAGACTCAGACACAGACACAGACACAGACACAGACACAGACACAGACACAGACACAGACACAGACACAGACACAGACACAGACACAGACACAGACACAGACACAGACACAGACAGACACAGACACAGACACAGACACAGACAAAGACAAAGACACAGACACAGACACAGACACAGACAAAGACACAGACACAGACACACAGACACACACACACACACAAACACACACACACACACACACACACACACACACACACACACACACACACACACACACACACACACACACACACACACACACACACACACACACACACACACACACACACACACACACACACACACACACACACACACACACACACACACACACACACACACAAACATCATAATAAAACGTTGTGTTCGGATTCTGGTGACGTTGAAACGTCCTCAGCGTTAACCCCTGACGCTAAATATGTAAATAGCAATTGTTTTTCTGTTTTTTTGATTGAAATACAAAGTAAAATAATTTTATTTTTTAATCAAATAACTTGCAGTAAGAAAAACAACTGCTATTTCCATATTTAGCATTTAACGCTGAGGAAAAAGAGTTAAAACAATGAGCATCCGCGAAGCGAGCCAAGCGGAAAGCTGTGGCATACGGAAATCAATCACACATAAGCACCCGCCTGATGAATTTTTACACTTTCACTACTCAATTTCCTAACATTATTGTAAATTCGTACGTATTTCCATAATTTTTTTGAAAATATTGCATACTTCAAGATGTAACTTTATAAGGTAAAAATGGAAAACTAAAACATTTTCTAAATCAATTCGCCGTTGTTTCCTCACTGCAATATTTTAAAGCTGTACTTTTGAGACCACCCCTAAAAATAAAAATCATGTTCCAACTCATGTTGGAATAATCGAAAGTAGAGCTCAACTTTTAATCTACTCCTACGCTCTAGAAACAGCCTGCTCAGGTTCGGCGCAGACATGGTGAGAGGGTCCTTATCATGGTAGCGTCTCTGGCTTTTCTAGGAATATCTGGAAAGTTATAACAAAAGAAGGTTGCTATCTGGTAGTACAATAGAGAATAGACCGTTACTTAGGTCTGAGTGCTCCAGTTGGGATTTTAAAAACCTAAAAAAAAAATGCAAGAGAGATAGAACTAATTTACTTTAAAAAAAGGGGGAAAAGAGTTTTTAAAAACTTTAACCGAGTAAAGATTTTGAATATTTACAAATCTACATTTTTGAAAATCAGTTCTTAACGGTGTTTTTGGTTTATATTGTATGCTTTAAAACGCTAATTATATAGTATTTTAGGCTCTAATATTTTCTTCACATTAACGAAATTTATCAACTTGAAGAATTTTCTTCAAATGGTTATTGTATACTGAAACTGTTGGGCTAACGGACTTCTTGTTATGTTTTTTTTTTTTTTTTTTCAAATTGACAAAATTTTTTTAAAACTGAAGAAATTTCATAACGATTCCAATCGTTCGTTTTATTTTCATCAAATTGAATAAATTTCATGGAATGGAATATTTTTTTTTCTTTAAATTCAAGAAATTAATCCTTTTGAAGAATTTTCTTCAATCTTTAGTTTTAACTGTACTCAAAATGATAAATTTTTCATTATTTTAAAAGAAATCACTCCAGTATTTTCTTCACATTGACGAAATTTGTCAACTTGAAGATATTTCTTCAACCTGTTATTGTACAAGCTGAACCGGTTGAACAGTTTAACGGATTATTTGTTGTATTTTCTTCAATTTGAAGAAAATTCTTCAAATTCTGCTTAATGTCTTATTCAAATTGAAGAAATTTTCTTCAAAGCGAAGAAATTTCTTAATTATTCATTTTGCTTAACCGTTCGTTCTCAAAGTCATGAATTATTCATTCAATTAAGTGAAGTTCTCGTGCAAAGTCGTGATAGTGTTCCAAGAGTAAAATTAACACCGCAAGTTAAAACAAGGAAACATAAAAAAAAACAAGGAAACATAAAAAAAACGTAAGTAATACCCAGTTCTATAAAAAAAAAATTAACTAAGTTGCTTCATTCCTTCTAGATAATAACTAACAATATTTAATAAAATCTCTAAAAGCGTAAGAATACAATTCAATTGAACTTAAAAAATCGAAAATTTTTTAACTTAACCAAGTTAGGATCTAGACATTCAAAAGTTTTGTTATTTTGCTACATTTATTACATTAATGAAAAAACGTTTGATAAAATATAGTGATAATAGTAATACAATATAATAATTAGGCTACTGTAAGACTAGCAACAGTCAAAAAATGATTTGTTCCTTATGTAAAAAGAAATTTTCCACTCCAAATTCATTGATAACACATTTGCAAATTTATCATTCGCTTTCCTCACAGAGCACTTATGAGTGCGGTGAAATTTCGTGCTTGCAATTGTTTAATAACATTGTTAGTTTCAGACGGCATTTGAAAAGGAAACACTCAGACAGTTCCAAAGGAAATGATTCTGAGGTTTTAGTTCCTAATAATAGTGGCCCATCTACATCGGCCGCTACTGACACAAGAATTAATAATCTTAATTTAGTAAATTCAAACACCAAAGAAACATTTAATGTGTTTAGTGAAAGTCCGAGTAAATTTTCATACGAATCTTTTCATACCTCAGCGGTAAAATTTTGTGTTGCTCTGCATAACAACAACAACTTTACAAGGAAAAATGTTGAAGATATTCAAAAATTAGTTACAGATACTATATTATCCCCTATCGCAAGTCATTTAAAATGGTTTAGTGATGTTGAAATTTCCGACGTTGAAGCTAGGTTTCGACTTAGAAATTTTATTGATAACTTTTCCAACCCCTTTGACAATTTCAAAACAGATTTTTTAATGTACAAGTGGCTCAAAAATAATGATTATCTAGATGATTTAGTACAGTTTTCAATAAACGAGAGAATTTCTTCGGTAATGCACAATGGTGAAGCTGCTTTTGATGAGGAAATTACAAAAGGATTACTTTTATCATTGAAATTTCAATTTAAAAAATATTTTGAGAAAGATAACAACCTTAGCAGTACGATAAAAAGAATAGCAAGCTCGACAATTAATCAAAACCAATACTCAAACATAATTAGTGGAAAATTATGGCAGCAGAAAATCTCAAAATATAATAAGAGTGAAATTTGCATACCTTTTTTTCTCTACTTAGATGATTTTGAGATAAACAATCCTTTGGGCACTCATTGCCAACCTATTTGTGGAATTTACTACAGTTTTCCACTCTGTGAAACGTATTCGCAACTTGACCATATTTTTGTGGCAGGATTTATAAAATCTAAAGACTTCAAAGAATTTGGTAACGACGCATCACTCAATCATCTGATTAGTGAAATAAATGAAATGGAAATCGATGGAATATATATAAACTGCGATGGTCAACTTGTAAAAGTTCGATTTATCTTGGCGTTAGTCTTGGGAGATAACTTAGGAGTAAACACAGTCTGCGGTTTCAGTAAATCGTTTTCTAGCAATTTTTTTTGCCGGTTCTGCAAAGCTCCAAAAAAAATGACACAAAAAATGGGGAAAGAAGAAAAAATATATATGCGTGATATTGCAAACTACGAAAGAGATGTTGATCAAAACTGTTTTTCCGCAACAGGTATTTTTGAAAGTTCACCATTAAATCAAATAACATCTTTTCACGTTGTTGAGAATTATTTTGTTGACATGATGCATGACTTGTTTGAAGGAGTTTGTCATTATGATGTTTGTCATGTTATCAAATACTATACAAATTTAATGCACATTTTTTCTTTGGAAGAATTGAACGTACGAAAACAAAGTTTCAACTACGGCTCATTAGAAGTAGGAAATTTTTCAAAGCCCATTAGGGAAA
This sequence comes from Melanostoma scalare, assembly GCA_949752695.1. NCBI lineage: Eukaryota > Metazoa > Arthropoda > Insecta > Diptera > Syrphidae > Melanostoma > Melanostoma scalare. The sequence continues at coordinate 4,934,036 of OX456985.1, forward strand.
CGCATTTAAGTCAGAACCGTTTGAAAATGACGGCAAGTGAAATGAAAACTTTCATTCGTTTACTTCCGTTAATTTTGGGGGATCTCATTCCAGAAGATGATAGTGTCTGGCAATTTTTCCTTATTCTCTTAAAAATAATTGAGCTACTGCTCAAATCAATTTTTTTGGAGAATGACATTTCACTCCTCCGCCAACTGATTGCAGATCACAATGAAAAATATGTACTTCTTTTCAATGATACTCTTAAACCGAAACATCATTTATTGATCCATTACCCAACTGTGATAGAATACTCTGGTCCTCCTAAACAGTTCTGGTGTTTTCGATTTGAGGCTAAACATAAAGAAATCAAAGCATATGCAAATGTCACAACTTCACGAAAAAACATACTGTTATCTTTAGCCAAAAAATGCCAGTTAAAATTTTCTTATTTTTTAATGAACCCCGAAAAGAATATTTTTTGCTTTGAAGAAAAGTATAGAATCCGAAGCACAAATAATGAGAGCCATATTTTTGCAAAACTAAAATTGAGCCCTCAAGAGTGCATTGCCTTGACACAGATTGAATACAAGGGCAGCACTTTTAAGAAAGGTTTTATATTAACTCGGTTTGAGACACAATTATGTGCTTTGGAAATCAATGAAATTTTCCTTTTACCAAAGATTTCAAAAGTGATATTACTTCTTAACGAACTTTTAGTTGAAACATATTTTTTGCATTATGACGCTTTTGAGATTCATTCGCCAAAAACTATAATATCAGAAAATTTAGCGGTGAATATTGAGGAGTTTAATGTAAAACCTATTAACATTCATCGCACTATAAATGGAAAGCTTATGATAAGATTGAAAGAATATTTTTAAAGCAACAATCGTTTTAAATTCTAGCATTAATTTCATTAAGTACATAGTTAGATTTCGTTGTTGATTTGAAAAATGTGTACTAATTTTTTTTATAAATTGTTCAAATTAAATTTTAAGGAAAATAGTATGTTAACGTTAAGTTTAGGTTTCAAAAACAGAGTTTGTAAGAACAAAAAAAGGTTAACTAGTAATGTCTTTATATAAATAGTAACTTAAATAGATATAACGAATTTGATATGGAAGGCGATCAAGTTGTTTCCGGCAAAGTGACTGCTGCTTCAGGAGAAGTGGGGACGAATTTAAGGTTTCAGAACTTCGTAAATGAGATATTCATTGATAACAATGAGTTTCCAACTGTATCTGTACCTTTGGAACAGTCAACCATCGAATCACTTGGCATGTATATTGATGATTACTGGATTCCACAAAGTTCTATTCAGGAGCTCGAGAAATTATTGCGTGAATTGAATTTCGAAAACCTTTTCAAAGCGCTTTGCGGTAAGTTGCTCCTTAATGAATTGTATATATTTAAATAACATACATATTTATTTTGATGTTAGATGAAGGTATAGACATAAACACATTAAAAATGATGACATCCCACCACATAAAGCAATTTACAAAAAAGTACAACTTGAAGCTAGGAACTCAGATCAGATTTGAGCACAAATTGGAAGAGTGGAAAAAATCTTCGAAACCTACAAATATGGGAATAAATTCAAAGCCAACTGAAAGTGAAAGAACAAGTGAAAACGAAGAGGTCGACCCTTTGGCACTGAACACTACGGATTCACCAAGTGATGAAATTAATGTAAAGGATATACTTACCGCGTCAAGCCAAGGGAACACTATTTTGGCTCTTTATAAAAACAATCAAAGCCTGAATGAAGGATCACGAGCTGTTATTGTTGACCTTATAGTCAAGTACATGCTGCAAAGACAAATAAAAATGACTGTCCACACTGCTAAATTAGTAGCAGAAGGCATAGTTAATCTTTTTAAAACTGAATTTCTGGTATGTAAAGCACTAACGCTTCAAACTATATAACTTCAAGAAAAAATATCAGTTCAGATTCAAAACTGCTTTTCATAAAAAAAATACATTTCTTAGGGGTACTATTACTCGAAACAATCTGGAAGAAAGCCACAGGGGAAAATCTATGATAAGTACTATAATGCAACAAGACTTCTCAAAAAAAGCGGTCTTTTACCAAAAAGGTCATATACATCCCAGTCTACACATCGTCCTTATCAACGAATCTTTAACCTTGGTAAGAGCAATGACATTCAAACCTATAGTTTATTACATTTTTTTCAATTTACATAGATCCCCCAGAAACAAATGTTGCAGATAACATCGAAGAAATCAAAAGAGACAACTGTACCTGGGCAGAAATGGAGAGGCATTGGGCTGCGTCAAAAAATTTGAGACTAATTGAAATAACCAAAGCAGAATCGACTGAAGAGATATTAAGAAAATGGAAGCAATATAAAAACCCTATGGGGTTCAAACTGGTAATTTTTAAAAGTCTTACCAAATCTTAAGCTAATTACTTATATGTATTTTTTTCCAGATTGACATGGATTTTAAGCATCTTTTTCCGAAAGCTGAAAGCCTGATTTTGAAATACGAAGATTTCGGAACAAAAATAATCCCGATTTTTGAAGATGAAATAAAAGACCAAACAAACAAAACTATTCTTGCGGAAATGAATACAAAAACAGACTTATCTGAAAGTAAGTACAAATTAAACAACTTTATAGAGAAAAGAAAATTCAAAAATATACTGTTTTTATTTAAAAAAAATTATTTTTTTTCTTCCAGACGGTCGCTGTTGTGCAATTTTTTATTTAATGCATAGTCTCCTCGTCCCAACTTCGAAAGTGGTCAGTGGCACTACACAAAAAACCCATACCCGGTTTTCCATACGGGATTCACAGGCAAGCTTCCTATTTGTTGGATCCACCATAGCGGCATGTGAGGAAGAGATACTTCGAAGGCAAAGTGAGCTTAAGAGTATTCAACCCTTGGTTATTGTTGCTGGAACTATTTTAGAGCCAAAGGACATAGTCGTATATTTCGACGGCATAAAATATAAGCAGAGCTCGATTCTATTGGCAATAGATCTATGCTTTAAGATTTTTAATTTGTTTAATTTAATATACCCTTTGCCATCTGAATTAGTTTGGTTGTTCATACAAAACTTTTTTTATAAAATTGAAACGACCTACGACAAAAATAGTCCAAAAGTTTGTGCACTAATCAATAAGCTGAAACCATGAATAAGTTTTTTGCAATAAAAATTGAATTTGTTTTTGAAAAATTTGTATTTGTTTGATTTTAAGGAAATGTTCTTCCCATTTAGCAATAATTTCTCACGAATTTGAAGAGATCCATGCAATTTTTTTGTGAATTCGAATAAAGCAAAGCGTTAAAATGAATAATAATATGCGTGAAATTGAAGAAAGGATAGTAAATTTGAATAAAAAAATCCATTGATACGAAGAATATTCTATCAATTTGACGGAACGCACGTCCATTAAATCGAATAAAAAATCTTCAATTTGAAGAACACAAAGCATCATATTGATGCAATGGATGTGTTAAATTCACAAAAAAAATTTTGTTGATTTGAAGAAGATGATTCACCAATTTGAAGAATGTTTATTCAATTTCAAAAAAAATTTAGTGTTAAAGTGAAGATTTTTTTTCAACTTGAATAAAATATTACGTTAAAATGATGAAAAGTTCGGAATCACTTTGTCAAATTGAAGAATACATTTTCAATTTAAGGAAATCGAAAAGTTGAAACGAATAAATTTTGTTTCACTTTGAAGAATATTACTTCAAAATGAAGAACACGTTTAGTTAAATCGAAGAATGATTATTCACTTAATTTCAGTGAAGAATGATGAAACTTATTCAATTTCACAAAGTTTTGTGGATTTAACATAATAACGAAAAATTTTATGTATTTCTTCAAAACAACAAAATTTATTGAATAGTACAAAATATTATTCAAAATAACGGATGGGTTTCATTGACCTTATATTGATCACCCATTCTTCAATTCTACCTACTTTTTATTCAATCTGACTACCAAATTTGGTTCAGTGTACTGAACCTATTTATATGAATTTTGGTACAGAGATATAGTCTTGAGCCTGAAGATGGACATAGGCTATGTATGTTATCCCTGTATTCCCACAAGAATGCAAACGTTACCGGGAACCTAGAAACTGCTGAACTAATTCAAGAAGTATTTCCCCGTTAGAATGCTACACTATCTCAAAATAACATAAATAAATAAGAAAACTATTGATTCCCCGTATTTCTTTAGTTCCCACTGATTAATCATTTTAGTTTAAAAGAGTGTATCAAACTCGCAAAACTTTTTTATTTGACAAAAGATGAGAAAAGTAAGAACTTCTTGTGCAAAAATGTACTTAAATAAAATATAACAATAGTTTACTAAAACGCATGAATGTGTCTTATTTGCAAAATAAGTAGCCTAAAAAATTAAAAATGCTGCCGAAAGTCACTCTTTCACGTGGACGAAGTCGCGGGCACAGCTAGTAAAAAATATAATCGAAAAAATCAGCAGACTTTATCTTTTTTAATAGCCAGAATTTTGAAAAGCAGAGTTTCGGAAAGCAGAATCTTGTCAACCAGAATGAGAAAAAGCAGAATTTTCCGTTTTAAAAGCAGAATTTTGAAAAGCAGTATTTTGAAGCCAGAATTTTGACCCGCTCCCTTAATGGCCATGTCCTCCAATGTGCCATTTTTGACCTGTAATAAAACTGCAGAATATGTTGGATTTATATAACATAGAAATTGCGTAATTTATTGGGTACTTTTGAACAATCATAAGAACTTTTAATTGAAAAAGAGGGCAATTTTTTAAACTGCAGAATAAAATAGTTGCTAGTCTTTTTGCTACTCAAAATGTTTCTAACAAATTTTGACTGTTTCCAATTTTTAAATAGTACTCATACGCCACACACATTTTTTATTTATTCTTTTTTATTTAGCAAGCAGCTATGCGCCGCTTAGCGCTTTGCATATAGTCCTTTTTGCAGCTTACCGAATATAAAATAATTAAGTACTACACGAGTATAAATGTTCGTTTACAAAACGGTCAATCGCTTTGGATTGGTAACGCAGCAAATCAGTGTAATTTGCAGCAGCCTGTAGTCTTCAATTCAAATTGGTAAATATTATGAAGGATTTGAAAATGATGTTAAGTATGCCTAACTCCCAATTTCACAGTCCAAACGCTCATAAAGCTTTACTCACTCAATAGCTTACGAACTCAGCTTTTGATGCATTAATGGGTTGCTGTTGCATATGGAAGCGATGCTGACATCCGCAATGCATGCCACAAGCGTGTGCCATCCTTTCGTACTCACCGTGGAGCCATACTCCACTCTCTTTTTGAACTAAAATCAAATATTTATCCAATTTTAATTAAAATTTCAAATCTCGCTCGCACCATTCGCTTAGAGCCTTCACTCGATTTCAAAGCAGTAAAGTTTGCAGCGAGACGTGGTGGTGATGGCGTTCCAAACTTTAACTCATACATCCATAATGATAATTGAAATTAAATGTAAGTATTGACAAAAATTTGCGTCGTGCTGAAAGGGAAGAAAAGGAGAAAGGGTCTGGGAGTTCTGGGATCTGGGATGGAAGTAGAATCATGTCAGTCTATCGAAAGATGATGTGTGACGATGACAAACGCTGGATAAAGGATGAGCGATGATGTTTTGGATCCACCATCCTGTGCTTGCTTCCAAGTTTAATGACTGCCACAGCAACGATGTTGCCTATGATGATGACGATGATGATGATGTTGATGACGCTGGGTAAACAAGAGTAGCACATCGTTTAGTTGTGCCGCGGTGGAATTTCTTTGTACCCATGTCGATCCCTTGTTTGACATGATAACGCAGCTGGAAGCAGATGCCATAGAGAGAGCCCCGGCTGGTGTTGAGAAGCGTCATATTTTCCAAGGAGCAGGGTTTGGATTGTGTGCGTGAGGATTGCAATTTTGCTTGTAAGATTCCATCCTACCATACCCCGACCCTGCACATTTCATCCCAGAGAAACGCAAATATTTTCTCTTGTCATGTTCGTGAACAGAGAATGACTTCACTCCACATCGAATGTAGAGATGGAATCTCATCGTCGGCGACGTCGTCGTTTGTTGGTTTTGATTTTTCGCTCGGAAACATACATATTCGAGGACAAAGTAGTGTTTACGTTCAGTAAACATATTTTGTGGGCCAGGCGGATTTTGTACAGAGAACTTTCCGGGGTAGGGAACATCCAAATATACGCACATTGATGAGTGAGTGGGTGGCAATGTCCTGACTTTGTCACAGAGACTGTAGACCCTTTTTTGTTGAGGAGTGAGTCTACTCCTGCTACGTACCTACCTCCTGTTTGTGTATATTTTAGTTTTAAGGAATTGGTTTACTTTGAGGACACATATGGCGCATGTGTTCGTGCATATGTGGCACGTTCGCACAAATTATGTTGTATTGTGCGTGTTGGGCCCTCTTTCCTTTGCTCCGTGTATTTATTTGATTTCCTTTTTCGGGTCACATTAAGGACAAATGGTACCTACTAAGCATTGTGTATCTGCCAACAGGGAGAAGATTTCATAGGAAAATAATTGGAAATTATTTGAAGAAAGAATCTTGTGGCTAATCGCTGAAGGGCAATTGCAGTAAATAAAGTACTCATTTTGGGGAAATTATTGTAAGAGACTTACGTGAAGATGAACCGAACACTCTTGAATAGAAAAAACTTTTGGATTAGAGATAAGAGAGCACACTTTCTTAATTACTTGCTTATTAGTGTAAGTGTAGAGTTAGAGTTGGCGAAGTGTACAAGGTATCATAGAATAAAGGTGACAAAAATAGTTTAGCTCTTGAATAAGGAAAGTAATACAAAAACATTAACGAAAGACATCTCAGAAGTCTACATCATGGCTTCCACCACTGAAACTAAATATGTCAAACAATAAACCTAAGATAATGTTACTGTATTACGACTTTCTAAGTACTGCACAGTAATTCTGGGTGCTTTTTACACTACTATCCTTTAAGTAACTCCCAAACATGCTTTCACTTTTGTATGAAATTTAATCGAACTTTGCATCTTAGATCCAAACGACCACTTACATCAAGCTCAAATAGCTGGCAACTTTCAAACTGTTCATTTAGTGGCTGATGGGCTTCAAAGATATTGAAGAGCCTGAACCCAGAGGTGCGCATTACCCCATTGAGAGTTTTTGTTAACGATTCGATTCCGCTAAAAGTACAACTGTAAATGACACGTCGCCATTGGATGTGGACAGTTTCTACGTTTGACGTTAGACTTCAACCAAAAACAAAATTCAGAAAAATTGTGTGAACTGAAACGTGTGGACTGAAAAGTGGCGCAAATTTTTGGAGACTAGAAAAAATTCAAAAAAAGAAGGGGCAAACAAGCTCGATTACCAGTTATAACTTAGGTTTTAGGCAATATTTGGTGGCCTTTATTTGCTGTAGGAGATGTGCTCCATCTTGGTTATTGAACTTCTTTGAATATTTCACAAAGGCTTTTATTACATTAGATTTAAAATGAGAATTTGGTCAAATATGTGCGTCACAAATCCCATGAGGAAGTTCTTTACCAAGCTGTTTTATTCTAGATTAGTAAGATGTGATTTGAGAAAAAATACCCTGTGGAGTATAAATAAAAAAATGGCTTGAGCTGACAGTGATAAGAAATTTAGAAGCGAGTAACACCTTTCAAACAAATCATCTTAACTTTTAGAAAATAGATTCAGTAACTCAAAGACTGAGCTTAATCTAAGTCCCTCAGTCACATATACTCTGCATTTCTTTCGTTTTATCAAAAGATGTAAATGGTTTTGTTAAGTGAGGTACTCCCTCGCTTAATTCTTTTGGTATCACAATGGACTTAATGTAGGTCTAATATTTCTAAAATATTTTTTTAATGTTAGTAGACGTTGTTAACATCGCTGATGATGAGTTGCATGTCAACTTGAAATGCATACGACGAATAAATAATTCATTCAAAGAAAAAAGAAAATTTGCGTTTTTGTTTTTATTTTGAATTTCTTTTAATTGTTGTGGTCTATAAAGGATCCTTTCAAATTTCATCTTTAAGTAACCTCGAGCTCGACCACAATATCGGTTCAACACATTCAACATTAAATTTAGAAAGTTTGCTATGATTTTTATTACCAAAGTGGAACAAAAGTCCATTACCGATAGGGCAACTGTTCATCGATATTTTTTGTCAACTCTTTGCCTTTAAAGTGGAGTACATATTAAGTTTACAATTACTTTTTTGTGGATTTAACAACAATTACACTCTTTTTTGGCCTGCATTTTCACAAATTAGGTTACAGGTACTTAGCAGAGGCGTGTTGATTCCTAGTTAAAGTTTCTTATGGTTTTTCTACGGTGCTATGGATAGCTGTAACAAATATTAAATGCAAGACACATAATATTTCGTAATATAGGGCTGCCAACCGCACGTTAATTTTGAAAATTAGATACACTGCCAACCACTAGGATGAGGCCACAAGTTTTGCAACCGATTTTCGCTTTTTTTAACTGGTGGAAGTTTTGTACCCGTGAAAGTTTATTACCAGTTAAAAGGTACGTATTTTCCCATAACAAATTCATCAAATTAAATGGTTAATTCGAAACGACCGTTGGAATTTCCCAATATCAATTAATGAACTATTGAAAACAGGTATAAAAAGGTGCTCCACTAGGATGAGGCCACATGCAAAATTTTAGAAAAAACAAAAAAATTAGTGAAATATTTACATTTTATGGTTTAATAATATTTATTAATAACGTTTTTTTACATTAATAATGAGTATGTCCACTATTTTTGGATATAACCTCTATTAGACGGTTTGGAATAGAATCATACAGTTTTTTTAAATAATCATATGAAATTTGGGCCCGGGCACTACGAATAGCATCAATTAAGGTGTCCTCGTCTTCAAATTGTCTGCCACCCTCATAAACTTTACGAGATAGCCATGACCAAACGTTTCCAATAATGTTTAAGACCGGTGAATATGGCGGCCATGACAAAAGTTTCACGTCTTCTGATTGAATGCAGCTTCTGACAACCCTGCTAGTGTGGATTGGGGCATTGTCTTGTTGAAAAATCTAAGTCAGAGGTACAAAAATGTTTTTCATTTTTGGAAATGACCGTTCCAGCAAACATTTGTAGCTATTTTCGATCATTGTTGTGGACAAAAACTCCAACTCCAATTCTACTATTCGTGCCATAGTATAGGTAATAGCTCCCCACACCATTACACCTGATGTACGGCAATGATGTCTTACCAAAATAAGCTCATCCTTTCTAGTATCATGGAAATAAAAGTTGTAACCATCAGGACCTTCAAGGTTAAACTTTTTTTCATCCGAAAAGACAACGCGTTTCCATTCACTACTCCAATCAACATGCTATCTTGCAAAGTCCATAAGATGCTCCTTGTGTACTGGCTTCAAAACTGGTTTCTTTTTTAGTTTCCTCCTTTGAATAGTATCACTTTTTCGTATTATTCTTCGAACCGTTGTTATGCTGGTTGATACTCCGCTTTTGGCCTTATCATAGTCGCTGGTAGAGTGGAATTTGAGGCAAGTCGTAGAATCAACCGATTTTCTCTTGGTGTTGTGGCTTTTCCCGTGCTCCTTTTTGATTTTTACCATAGTTTTGCGGATCTGCAAGATAATTGTTTACAACTGTCTTTCTCCTGTTAAGTCTAATTGCTATTTCACGGCCTGAGAGTCCTATTTCCTTGAAAGCATATATGTTTGCTCTTTCTGTCGCTGTCAAAGTCTTTCCGAAACCCATGTGTGCTTCAAACTAAATAAAACGGTTATTTTTAACACTCTCTCAGATATTTTATACAAGAATTCGCACATGCGAATTCCTGCACGGAAATATTCACAATGGCCTCATCCTAGTGGAGCACCTTTTTATACCTATTTTCTGTAGTTCTTTAATTGATCTTGGGAAATTCCAACGGTCGTTTTGAATTAACCCTTAAATTTTATGAATTTGTATTGGGAAAATACGTATCTATTAACTGGTGATAAACTTTTCCGGGTACAAAACTTCCACCACGTATGAAAAGCGAAAATCTATCTCAAAATTTGTGGCCTCATCCTAGTGGTTGGCAGTGTAAATTAAATTAAATTAAATATCCCAAAGGCTTCTTACGAAAATTCATAAGGCCTTATTTTGTAATTGCCAATGCATATTAATCCCGAAAATTGAATCAAAATCGTCAGTTAAAAAAATCGGTACCATGGGATCTATACTGTTTTCAAACTAGGTACTAATTTTTTTTTTTTTTTTTTCAATTTTTTAGATCAAGACTTAATCGTGAGCGTGGACTGTAATCCATAGGTCGCTGGTTCGTATCCGGCTCGAAGGACCAAATGATTGAATAAAACCTCGGTTGTAAGTCGAAATGATACTGATTTAATTCACTATGTTACTTCTATATATATACAATTTTCTATGTTCTTATCGTTCTATTCTTAATGTCTATGTTGTTTACTTAGGTTAATGTACACAGTTTATCTGTAGATAACCGTCAGTGTATGCTTAGGTTGATCTGTGTTATCTTATTTCACATACACATGTGGCTATCTATAGATTATGTTCATGTTTGAACAGGAGTCGTTCTCTAGAAAAATAAGTAGGGGAGAGTGTGGTCGAAAGTAAAGCTTTGCAATTGTAACATTGAATTTTAAAAGGAAAATGAGCCAGTAACCGATCATTTTTAAATGTAGAATTCTTTGCTATTCGGGGCTGAATACACCCACAAAACTTCAATTGTCAAAATACTGAACTGTCCTAAATATATAGTTCAAAAGGTGGAACTTGTGTATAAAAGCAAATTTTTTTTGCGGTGAGTTTTTGAATGAAATTTTTTAAATAAAACTTCGATTTAGTAGTAACATTACCATTTTACTTTTCAGGAAAGTTGTGCGACCTTTTGAATGTTAATTAATTTGTTTTTGAGCAGGCTCAAGGTCAATAAAAACAATGTTGTTATATGGTTGTTAACGACGTTTCGAGCATGAATACGCTCTTCATCAGGTCTGTTTATTCGGAAGTAAATAAAACAATCGTCAATTAAATTGTTCAACAAGAACATAATGGTTAAAACAAAAAAACATAATGGTTAAAACGTTCTTCACGAACTTCATCGACTGATAAATTCATTAATAGAATTTGCTGTAAAACAGTGAAATTTAAGAAGTCACATAAAGAAATCTGTATTGTTCCTGCAGATAAAGGTAATGTGACGGTTGCATTATATAGAAACGAGTATGTAAGCAAAATGAGAGACTTGATGGCAGATAGAAGTACGTATAGGATACTCAGGAATAATCCTACGTTGAAACTTCAAACTACTACAAACTCATAAAAACTTTGTTTAAGGAAAATATTCTTAACGAATACGAGAAGAAGCGTATGATGACATACACGGCAAACAGTCCTCGAATTTATGGACTGCCAAAAATCCATAAAGTTAACATGCCGTTAAGACCGATCTGTGCATCAACTTCTGTGCCGTGCTATGAATTATCTAAATATTTGGTTAAAATTCTCCAAAAAATAACTGAGAATTCCATATATAATGTTAAAAACTCAAAAAAGTTTATAGAAATAGTAACTCCATTAAAGTTGGAAGAAGATGAGGTGTTTGTATCGTTTGATGTTGTATCTTTATTTACAAATGTACCCATTCGTTTGATAATAGAGGTTATTGAGAAAAAATGGAACGACATTAAGCAACACACCAACATCAAAAAATCACATTTTATGGAGATGCTTCGTTTCTGTATGATAGAATGTAATTATGTGGAGTTTGATAATAGAATTTATCAACAAAAACAAGGTGTACCTATAGGTAGTCCGGCGTCACCCATTTTAGCTGACATAGCAATGGAGGCCTTGTTGGAAGACGTCATAGGTAAATTAGCCTTCAAACCCAAGGTTATTACCAAATATGTGGATGATTTGTTCGCCATTCTGAAGAGGAATGAAATCGAGTCAACTTTGACAGCTCTCAATTCTTTCAACAACCGTATTCAATTCACGGTTGAAATCGAAGAGAATGGATCATTACCATACCTTGATGTCAGGGTTGTTAGACATAATGGAGGTATCATTTTTGATTGGTATAAGAAACCAACCTCATCAGGCAGACTTATTAATTACCTTTCAAAACAACCCAAACAGGTTATATTTAATACAGCGCAAAATTTTATCGATCGTGTTTTAAATACCTGCCACGACAATTTTCGTCAAAAAAACGTCGACATCATTAAAGACACCCTGCTCTCGAATTCTTTCCCCATTACAATAATCAACAAACTGATTACCATTTGCGGAAAAAAGACAACGATGGAACAACCTGCTGATCCCCCTCCAACGATTTACAAAAGTGCTTTCTTTATCCCGTCTCTTTCAACACGTATGAAAGCAGCACCTATACGTGACAAAAACACAACGAAAATAGCGTTTAAGTCCACCAACACGCTCAAGTCATTAGTGTTTACCAACACTAAGGGAAGTGTTGATAAGTTGGACAAATGCGATGTAGTCTACAAAATTAATTGTTTGGGTGGTAGAAATAACACCTCTTGTCCGTCGGTGTATGTAGGCACATCAAAACAAAAATTGAGAAACCGACTCTCCGGCCACCGTTCTGACATCAACAATGGGGGAGCACAAAAAACTGCACTGGCGTTACACTGTATTGAAGAATCGCACAAGCCAGACTTTGATAACGTTACAATACTAGACATAGAGAGAAACTACAATAAGAGAATGTTGCTGGAAATGTTGCACATTCTAAACACTGAGAACACAGTAAATAGGAGATCTGACTGTGAAAATCTCAGCAACATGTACAGACAGCTGATCTACAGAACAAACCAAGATATCCCTACTTAGTTGGTTGATGCAGTTTAAACTTTTTTGTTTGCAAAGTAAATTTTAAATTTTAACTTTAAATCGTCATGTAAATGTTTGTGACCAAATGACAGTGCTTGGGTATTTGAGTATTCATTGTGAAAACTGATTTCTTGTATTATTGTAAGTTTTTGTTTTAACCATTATGTTCTTGTTGAACAATTTAATTGACGATTGTTTTATTTACTTCCGAATAAACAGACCTGATGAAGAGCGTATTCATGCTCGAAACGTCGTTAACAACCATATAACAACATTGTTTTTATTGACCTTGAGCCTGCTCAAAAACAAATTAATTACCATTTTACTTCATTTTATTTATTATTGTATTCGAATAAACTCCATATTTATTCAAAGAAACGAGATGTGGACAGTTGTAACATTTCTTGAGTGGACAATTGTAACACGTTACAACCGGGGATAATGAGTTTTCTCCTTCCGATGTTACTGAACAAATCCATATAACGTTCCAATCATTCTGAAAACATTTAAAATGTTAATTTAACATCACTGCCTCCATCTTCATCACAAGCTTCGCTAATTCCTGAAGCCATCTCAGGTATTAATTTACCATAACCTGGTATAACTCCCACGGCATCGGAAAGAACTTTTTCTCCCGAAAACGTTATGCCATATCCAAAATCAAAACTTGCCACATAGTAAACATGGAAAATATAGAATATAGATATAAATTAAAGAAATATTTGTAATTTTCTTATGTTTTATTTTATCAAATAAACTTATCACAACTTTTATTTACAGATTCGACGCGTTTCGAAATTAAAATTTCATCTTCAGGTGTTTCGCCTTTCTACTGATTTCAATTAAATCAGTAGAAAGGCTAAACACCTGAAGATGAAATTTTAATTTCGAAACGCGTCGAGTCTATAAATAAAAGTTGTGATAAGTCTATTTGATAAAACCACCATGATTACTATTCATGATTTTAATTCATTTATTTATTTATATATTTCGTCTATTGGCTGTCTACTATGCGTGATTGTATTGCAACTTAATCTGTGATTCAAGTGACAAGTTACTTCCTGAATTGAAATCGAACTTGTTGTTTGTATGTTCTACAAGACTGCTTTTAGTTTTTAATTTTTATTTTATTAATTTTTATTTAAGAGATATGAAGTTGAAACAATATCTTTCATTTATTCTATAAGGTTTAGATGGTGTTACAACCGTCCTTTTTTGTGTTACAATCGAAACAACGAAAGGACGGTTGTAACATTCGACTTTCACTTCTTTTGCCCTGCTTTCGCCAGAAGAAAATAGAAATTTGGAAAACTGAGTAGCTTAAAAAGATAGCCAAATATCCACTTGTCAACTAGCGCGTTATATTATTTTTTTATGTTTTTTGGTCCAAAAGTTATAGAACCAAATACGCAAAATGTTACTTTCGACCACACTCTCCCCTACCTATCATCTCGGTTGTATAGCAGGCATCATTATTTGATGATCATTTCGACAACTTTCCACCTGGTGGTCTAAACACGGCTTGAGATAAAGCATTTCCAAGTGTCAATCTATTGCCTTCCCTCCTTAGCGCTTTAAATCTTCTCTTCGATACGTGATTTCGGGACCATTTGCAACAATGAACTCAATTTCATCTCACATGTTGATGACACTATAGACTATACCAAAAGCAATTCAGCTCTTGGCTTCGTTAAGAGTAGTGTGTTTTGGGGGAGTCTGGAACCACCCAACCGCCCAAGGCATTGGTCTAACATTTGTATGGAGAGTAAAGGCAATCTAGCTACTTTTAGGGTTACCAACGCTGACAGCTGTTTTGTTTTATTTGTATGGAGAGTAAAGGCAATCTAGCTACTTTTAGGGTTACCAGCGCTGACAGCTGTTTTGTTTTGATTATCAGTTGGATGTTCCAATTGCGGTTAAGATTGCTCCAATTGCGGTTAAGAGGTTCTTATAACTTTGATGGATATGTGAAAGCTCTAATCGCTTGACATTGAATTTTGAATGTTCTAATTGTGTTTTAGTTGTTTATAATTTTATTTTCGTAGGGAGACGTATGTATGTAGGTATTTTTGTATGTTTATTTATAGATATATACATACAATACAATTTATAGTAGGGAATTGCAATCATGATGACGAATTCATGTTATATCATGTTATACACATATATATATGTATATTAATTTTACGTTTGAAAAGTATTGTGAGGGTGCTGCTGGTAGTTAAAAATTTAGATTTAGATGATTATAAGTCTGTGAGACTAGATTTTTAATATATGTGTTGGTGTTTATGTGCAATACATATACCTTTATTAGTTTGTAATAGCTTAGAGTTGCCAATACCAGATGTTTTTAGGTGTTTTGTGAATGTTTAAAAAGGAGTATCAAGCATTTAATACAATCTAGTACGCTTTTTCCTTAATAGTTCTATATCTATTCTACGCTATGCTACATTATGTACTATATAATACTACTTTTTTTATATTGTAGCACAATGGTGATTTTTGTTAAACTTTAAGATATAATATAATGAGTAAGGACATAGTTCTTTTTATCATAAAATGTATTATATAAAAGAATATTCAAATATATATGTATGTATAATAAAGTCAATTGAAAAAATGCTTATTGTTTTATTTTTTATTTTTATTTCATAGCACTTTTTTTTGAAAGCAGTTGATTGCGAAATACAAATAGGATAAACTTATTTTGATAGTAAAGGCAACAGCAATAACCCCTAAATATCAGTAGTAATATAAATACTACAGTTGAACAACATTTTTGTGCTGATCGGTATAATTCCATATAAAAAAATCTCAATACTTCTGATTTTGCTGATAATGGAGTTCATGTGTTAGCCTATGAGTAGGTTGGAAATTTGGAATGAGTTGGCTGTTGTGGTTTTGTGTGAACGAAAAAGTGGTGGATGGGAATTTTTATTTCTATTTTAAGAACTGTGTGTGGAAAGAAATTTGTAGTTGAACATAGGGAATAGTTTGGTTCATAACAAAACCATAGAGATTATTAACATACAAGTACAATAAATATGATGAAGGTAGGTTTAGTATATACAAACTCATAAATTTGTTGTTTGCCTTTCAGAGCCTGTATTAAGGGTTATATTGGATCACTTCATTTCCCACCAAATTTCCATTATAGTTATCAGCTTATAACCCATTTCAATAGCTTTTACTAGTTAGTCAATTACACACATGTTCCTAATAAGTACCTCTGTTCATCAGATAGGGTGCAGACTCTTTCTTATGGTTTTTTCACTGCTGCAGGTTCTACAAAGTGAGAAATGGCTTTCAGGGGGCGCCATCATGGTGTTGAATTATAAACTGTGGTGATCTACTTTTAACTGGTGGTGATCTGCTTTCAACTGCATCAGTTCGATATCAGCTTTTAAATATCAGATCAGCTTTCAAATATCAGATCAGCTTTTAAATTTGATTTGATCCGATAATATGGTTGGGCTATGAATCAAACTCTTCCCTATGGTGGTTTTCAGTGGGTGACTGATGCTGATCAGTTTACCAAAAATTTTATAATGTCTTATAAAAATAAAGACATTGGTTACGTTTTGGAGGTAGACTTGGATTATCCCCATACCTTACATGACGTTCACAATGACCTACCTTTCTGCCCAGAAAATATTTGTACTCCGGGAACCAAATCTAAAAAATGGGCACGACTGGGTCGCACGAACTTGCGATTGTGTTCTAAATACGATATCAAAATCTAAAGGCTGAGTTAAAGGTTTTGGTATTAGCTCTTCATAATATATTTTGTGGTACAGGGTTGCCAACTACACATTCATTATGGAAATTGAATTAAATCACGCAAAATAATGAAAAAATTTAATTAAATATTCCAAAGGTTTCAAGCAAAAATCAAAAAACGCCATTCTTTTGCAATCGCTAATACATATGAATGATGAAAATTTAATCAAAATCGTTGGAGCAGTTTTCCCAAAAAAAGGTTTTTTATTTTTCACTTTTTTTTTAAAACTGTTTTTTAAAAGTCGAGTATGCAAAAATCTAGATCTTAACAGGAGTTATTTTGACAAAAAATTTGAAAAAAATAAAAGTTATGGTTTCGAAGTTACTTTCAAAAATCAAAATTTTTTAAAAAAATTTATAAAAATTTCCAAAACTAAGTTTTTTTAAATATTGATATGCAGTCTTTTTTTAATTGCTTACGACTTCTTAAATCCAAAATTTCGTCAAGATCGTGTCAGCCATTAACGAGAAAGTCGGTTTAAAAAAAAACGGTACTATGGGAGGTACCGTTTTTAGGCCTTTTCCAAAATTTTTTTTTACATCATAAGAAAAACAATCCTAAATTAATCCTTCACACAAAATTTTATCGAAATCGTTGGAGCCGTTTTCGAGAAAAATAAGTATTATCAAATCGGTTGTATGGCAGGTACCGTTATTTCAAGACCTAGAGACCCAATTCCAAAAACCCCTCTGTAGGATGCTCCACAGACCCTAACTGCAAATTTTGAAGAAAATCGGTCCATTGGTTCAGGCTGTAGATCCGTATACAGACAGACAGACAGACACACAGACAGACAGACAGAATTGCAGGACCCACTTTTTTCGTATTCTCTATCATCGTAATGTCATGTTTGATTGTTATCTCAAAATTTTTTTTCTGCACGATTGCAAAACTTGCCTTATAGTACCTATAATCGCAAGTAATATAGTACCTATAATCGCAAGTAAAAATTGGTTAGCAGCTTTTATAAGAAACGTAAATATGTTATTCATATAGAAAACTTGAAGCAAGCCTTAAAACATGGTTTGATATTAAAAAAAGTTCACAGAGTCATACAATTTAATCAATCTAATTGGCTTCAAAAGTATATTGAATTAAATACTCACCATCGTCAGAAAGCTAGAAATACCTTCGAAATATTTTTTTCAAATTAATGAACAACAGTATCTATGGTAAAACAATGGAAAACGTAGATTAAAGAACTGACGTAAAAATTCTTAACCATTGGGAGAATATAGGTAAAAGGAAAGGTGCACGGTCTCTAATAGCAAAACCAAATTTTGACAGTGTGTCAATTTTTTTCTGAAAATATGATTACCATACAAATGAAAAGGGTAAAAGTTGTCTATACGAAACCTCTTTATTTGGGCTTTGTTGTTTTAGAACTTTCAAAATTGCTAACTTGCTACTCTCTCCGTTATGGCAAGAGTCCAAGTACCTTCATATTGGAGGCCCGAAACTATGATGATAAATGAAGGAGGTATGAATACACTAGTTTTGTCATCGAAATTGAAAGATTGCCAGCGATACAGAAAATGGGTATGCGGTAAGCTTTTAAATATCAGATCAGGTTGTTAACAGATCAGCTTTTAAATATCAGATCAGGTTGTTAACAGATCAGCTTTTAAATACCAGATAAGCTTTCAAATATCAGATCAGGTTGCTAACAGATCAAGATAAACCAATGTATAGTGTATTGTGTGTCGGGTATCGAGTATCGGATATGGGGATTGGATATGGGGATCGGATATCGGGTGCGGGGTATGGGGTAGGTATGTCGTGTTGGGAGGGTGGTGGTGTGGGGTCGGCGGGGTTCTTACAACTCCAATCACAACACCCGCCGCCCCGCCGACCCCACACCACCACCCTCCCAACACGACATACCTACCCCATACCCCGCACCCGATATCCGATCCCCATATCCAATCCCCATATCCGATACTCGATACCCGACACACAATACACTATACATTGGTTTATCTTGATCTGTTAGCAACCTGATCTGATATTTGAAAGCTTATCTGGTATTTAAAAGCTGATCTGTTAACAACCTGATCTGATATTTAAAAGCTGATCTGTTAACAACCTGATCTGATATTTAAAAGCTTACCGCATACCCATTTTCTGTATCGCTGGCAATCTTTCAATTTCGATGACAAAACTAGTGTATTCATACCTCCTTCATTTATCATCATAGTTTCGGGCCTCCAATATGAAGGTACTTGGACTCTTGCCATAACGGAGAGAGTAGCAAGTTAGCAATTTTGAAAGTTCTAAAACAACAAAGCCCAAATAAAGAGGTTTCGTATAGACAACTTTTACCCTTTTCATTTGTATGGTAATCATATTTTCAGAAAAAAATTGACACACTGTCAAAATTTGGTTTTGCTATTAGAGACCGTGCACCTTTCCTTTTACCTATATTCTCCCAATGGTTAAGAATTTTTACGTCAGTTCTTTAATCTACGTTTTCCATTGTTTTACCATAGATACTGTTGTTCATTAATTTGAAAAAAATATTTCGAAGGTATTTCTAGCTTTCTGACGATGGTGAGTATTTAATTCAATATACTTTTGAAGCCAATTAGATTGATTAAATTGTATGACTCTGTGAACTTTTTTTAATATCAAACCATGTTTTAAGGCTTGCTTCAAGTTTTCTATATGAATAACATATTTACGTTTCTTATAAAAGCTGCTAACCAATTTTTACTTGCGATTATAGGTACTATATTACTTGCGATTATAGGTACTATAAGGCAAGTTTTGCAATCGTGCAGAAAAAAAATTTTGAGATAACAATCAAACATGACATTACGATGATAGAGAATACGAAAAAAGTGGGTCCTGCAATTCTGTCTGTCTGTCTGTGTGTCTGTCTGTCTGTCTGTATACGGATCTACAGCCTGAACCAATGGACCGATTTTCTTCAAAATTTGCAGTTAGGGTCTGTGGAGCATCCTACAGAGGGGTTTTTGGAATTGGGTCTCTAGGTCTTGAAATAACGGTACCTGCCATACAACCGATTTGATAATACTTATTTTTCTCGAAAACGGCTCCAACGATTTCGATAAAATTTTGTGTGAAGGATTAATTTAGGATTGTTTTTCTTATGATGTAAAAAAAAATTTTGGAAAAGGCCTAAAAACGGTACCTCCCATAGTACCGTTTTTTTTTAAACCGACTTTCTCGTTAATGGCTGACACGATCTTGACGAAATTTTGGATTTAAGAAGTCGTAAGCAATTAAAAAAAGACTGCATATCAATATTTAAAAAAACTTAGTTTTGGAAATTTTTATAAATTTTTTTAAAAAATTTTGATTTTTGAAAGTAACTTCGAAACCATAACTTTTATTTTTTTCAAATTTTTTGTCAAAATAACTCCTGTTAAGATCTAGATTTTTGCATACTCGACTTTTAAAAAACAGTTTTAAAAAAAAAGTGAAAAATAAAAAACCTTTTTTTGGGAAAACTGCTCCAACGATTTTGATTAAATTTTCATCATTCATATGTATTAGCGATTGCAAAAGAATGGCGTTTTTTGATTTTTGCTTGAAACCTTTGGAATATTTAATTAAATTTTTTCATTATTTTGCGTGATTTAATTCAATTTCCATAATGAATGTGTAGTTGGCAACCCTGTACCACAAAATATATTATGAAGAGCTAATACCAAAACCTTTAACTCAGCCTTTAGATTTTGATATCGTATTTAGAACACAATCGCAAGTTCGTGCGACCCAGTCGTGCCCATTTTTTAGATTTGGTTCCCGGAGTACAAATATTTTCTGGGCAGAAAGGTAGGTCATTGTGAACGTCATGTAAGGTATGGGGATAATCCAAGTCTACCTCCAAAACGTAACCAATGTCTTTATTTTTATAAGACATTATAAAATTTTTGGTAAACTGATCAGCATCAGTCACCCACTGAAAACCACCATAGGGAAGAGTTTGATTCATAGCCCAACCATATTATCGGATCAAATCAAATTTAAAAGCTGATCTGATATTTGAAAGCTGATCTGATATTTAAAAGCTGATATCGAACTGATGCAGTTGAAAGCAGATCACCACCAGTTAAAAGTAGATCACCACAGTTTATAATTCAACACCATGATGGCGCCCCCTGAAAGCCATTTCTCACTTTGTAGAACCTGCAGCAGTGAAAAAACCATAAGAAAGAGTCTGCACCCTATCTGATGAACAGAGGTACTTATTAGGAACATGTGTGTAATTGACTAACTAGTAAAAGCTATTGAAATGGGTTATAAGCTGATAACTATAATGGAAATTTGGTGGGAAATGAAGTGATCCAATATAACCCTTAATACAGGCTCTGAAAGGCAAACAACAAATTTATGAGTTTGTATATACTAAACCTACCTTCATCATATTTATTGTACTTGTATGTTAATAATCTCTATGGTTTTGTTATGAACCAAACTATTCCCTATGTTCAACTACAAATTTCTTTCCACACACAGTTCTTAAAATAGAAATAAAAATTCCCATCCACCACTTTTTCGTTCACACAAAACCACAACAGCCAACTCATTCCAAATTTCCAACCTACTCATAGGCTAACACATGAACTCCATTATCAGCAAAATCAGAAGTATTGAGATTTTTTTATATGGAATTATACCGATCAGCACAAAAATGTTGTTCAACTGTAGTATTTATATTACTACTGATATTTAGGGGTTATTGCTGTTGCCTTTACTATCAAAATAAGTTTATCCTATTTGTATTTCGCAATCAACTGCTTTCAAAAAAAAGTGCTATGAAATAAAAATAAAAAATAAAACAATAAGCATTTTTTCAATTGACTTTATTATACATACATATATATTTGAATATTCTTTTATATAATACATTTTATGATAAAAAGAACTATGTCCTTACTCATTATATTATATCTTAAAGTTTAACAAAAATCACCATTGTGCTACAATATAAAAAAAGTAGTATTATATAGTACATAATGTAGCATAGCGTAGAATAGATATAGAACTATTAAGGAAAAAGCGTACTAGATTGTATTAAATGCTTGATACTCCTTTTTAAACATTCACAAAACACCTAAAAACATCTGGTATTGGCAACTCTAAGCTATTACAAACTAATAAAGGTATATGTATTGCACATAAACACCAACACATATATTAAAAATCTAGTCTCACAGACTTATAATCATCTAAATCTAAATTTTTAACTACCAGCAGCACCCTCACAATACTTTTCAAACGTAAAATTAATATACATATATATATGTGTATAACATGATATAACATGAATTCGTCATCATGATTGCAATTCCCTACTATAAATTGTATTGTATGTATATATCTATAAATAAACATACAAAAATACCTACATACATACGTCTCCCTACGAAAATAAAATTATAAACAACTAAAACACAATTAGAACATTCAAAATTCAATGTCAAGCGATTAGAGCTTTCACATATCCATCAAAGTTATAAGAACCTCTTAACCGCAATTGGAGCAATCTTATGCTATGTCCGCACCTGAAGTTAACCTGGGTTTCGTTCCAGTATGGTTTGAGTTAACCAAGTAGTGTCCGCATATGCAGAAAAGTTTTGAGTTTATCTTTTTGTCTTAAGTTAAAAAGAGACAGACATACAAGTGTGAGCAGAACGTCAACGACGTATGAGAGAATTCATTCTCTCTCCACTCACTTCCACTCTCTTAAATGTCAAATTCAATGGAATATTGGAAATAGTGCATTCAGCGCCTTTGGTTTCGAGTAGGTTGTCTCGAAACCCAGTGACTAAAAAGGTTTCATTTTGTATGGCAAACCACTTGGTTATCATGTTGGTTTGGGATTGTTTTGAGTTAAACAAGTTTAACTCTCAGGTGCGGACATAGCATTAACCGCAATTGGAACATCCAACTGATAATCAAAACAAAACAGCTGTCAGCGCTGGTAACCCTAAAAGTAGCTAGATTGCCTTTACTCTCCATACAAATAAAACAAAACAGCTGTCAGCGTTGGTAACCCTAAAAGTAGCTAGATTGCCTTTACTCTCCATACAAATGTTAGACCAATGCCTTGGGCGGTTGGGTGGTTCCAGACTCCCCCAAAACACACTACTGACTCAATTCTAAAATTTAAAATTTGGATATGTTTACGGGCTTTTATTGTGATTTAATCGACTTTCTTAAAGTTTTCTCACATAAATTACCCAAATTTTTTAATCACGCTCAGATGACCACATATTGGAAGTCGCTATGAGCTGGGAAGCCTCACAAAAAGAGAGTGGTCTTAAATGTTATTCCTCTTATTATTCTTATTATTATTATTATTATTATTATTATGTTCAAAGTAGTGAAATTAAATAAAATGAAAGGAACTGCTGACTGACTCCTTTTTAGTTCGTAACAAAATCATTCTAATTTACAAAATTCAACATATGGATGAGATATTTGAAAAACTCCACTTTTGCTTCAAGCGTGACAACATGACTTATTATTTAAAACTAAAATAACATTTGCAAGCTTATTCGAAATTTCCATTGTCACATCGCATTCATATTTCACACGAATTGGAACATTCCATGGTTAAACGGTCGTGCTTGCATTATCATGCATCGCTCTCATCGGTTTAATGTCGGTATTCCATCTATGAGGAATTTCGAATATTTGCTAACTCTGATCCTGCATCTGAAATTTATCCGCAATTATATGGTCAATTACAAAATGCCATCGTAGACATGGATTTACCTGCAATTAGTGATCAATTTGCGAGACAAATCGATGCCACATTGGGCAATGAATGGATTTGAGGTAAATCGAGAATTCTGATGCTTTGCTAGTTGTGAGCAAATTTAAATACAAGTAGGTACTCGTAAACACATTTGGAAATTGTTGAAAATTAAATTGCAAAATAGACAATGATGCTTGAAGTAGGTATAGTAACTAAACGTTTTCATGCCAATTAATAAAATAAATTACTATTTCCATAAAACTTGGGGTTACTTCGTTTTATGGTTCTATGACTGTAAAAAAACACTTTCATGAGGGAGTTCAGAATAGTAATGGTCCAAGTCCACTAAACTCAATTTGAATGAAGTGAAGCCAACTTAAACTTTAAACTTTTAAGAAATAACAAGAAGAATTTTTAGGTACTTTTAAAAAGAAAGTGATGAAGCAGTTTAATTTATCCTACATATTTTGAAACTAACTGACCCGACCGGCGCGCGCTGCGTATTTCGCCCCTCGGTATATTCCTTTTTATAAAAAAGTATAAAAAGTGATACAACTGAGCTCGGGAAGCCTCAGGGCTTGGCGCATTTCTCTCGACTATGCTTTGCAAAGAATTTGTTAGCCAACAAAATGTTGGCGATTACGATCGGTAAAGAAAACGCTTTTTTCTTTCTTTCGAAGGATTTGTCAGTTCCACACGAAAGGCGATACCCATGAAAATACAATTTAATGTTTCTGGGATTTTAATCTCAAACCATTAGTCGACAGGACACAAGCACATCCTATCAATAAACACAATTGATACTAAGAAATCAAAACTAGCCTGTGCCTGGTAACTAAAAAATAAGTGCACAATTTAGTTAATTTAAAAATGTGTCTCTTTGAATGGAATAGTTTTTTATCTGTTCAGCCAACGTTTGTTATTCTTTTTGAACAACCAATTAATTTTTTTGTTTTGGTATTTGTTTTTTATGAGTTGTAAATCGAAATAAGGTAGTTCGGGCTTCGGGACTGTCTTCATATTAATACGCTATGTATACTGACAAAATAGAATTCAGAGCCCGAATCACCGCATCAGTGATGGAGTGATTGAGTACTATTTTTCTTTTGAAATTCCCTCCATATTACACAACATCAGTCTGGTGTTCATTTATTGACTTCAATTCGTTGAAATACCGATGACAAAGTGTCAAATTGTGGTACTAAAGTGCTCGGTAACGTGAGAAGTAAGACCAAGAACACATAATTCAGTCGCGTATTACTCGATCACGTGTGTGGTAATTCATCTCCAAACCTGTTCAGTGCTCCGAGATAATTCACTTTTTCAAAGTGAATTTTTCTCAATTTTTAAAGCTGAATTGAACCAAAGTACGATTATCTGACAGTACAAAATGATTATTTAATTATTTTTAAATGTGTTTAGGAAATTCTATAAACGTTAAAGAAAATGCGAAATTATTATAGTGATTGGGGAGTTCTTTGACGGACGCTGTCCATAAACACAAGATAGATGCCATTCGCTTGCAAAAGCATTGAATATGTTTCAAGATTTACTCGTTTATGCACAGTCGACCTTTATTATACTTTTGCGTTCGTATAAATTACTACATCAAAAGTCTGATCAGAAGACACCACACACTGAAAAATACTTGAAATTGAACCTTCTGTTGACTTTTCTGCTCGTCGCACACGGATCACTTCAGATTATATGTATAAGCAAAAAAGAAAACAGCTGAAAAAGTAATAAACGCTGACTATTGCATCTTGTTACTTCAATTCAGACACGTATATCGTAAAGGGTTAATGGTCTACAGAAGACCCCAGAGGAGAAAAATACTGATCGGCCTAGTAACAATTTTGCGGCTGAAGCTATGTTTGCGGTAGAATAGATTTTAGATCTCTTACGGTAAATTTTACCACACGAAGTTATCTTTCCCTATCCTCCCTCCTTTTCCTCTTTTAACTTCATGTTGTTGCGGCTGGCAGAGTACAAAGCAACTTTAGTCCAACTTCCAACATCTGGTGGTCTATTCCTATATGAATATACCCTTTCATGAAGCCAGTGGACGGCTGGAGACTCAAGCTGCAGCATTGATAAAGAACCAGAGGGGTTCTGGAGACCCTTTCACCACTAACAGTAGCAGCGTGTTGCTAAAAACGTAAATAAGGTAGAGATATCTATCCATCTGTAACACGCTGAACATATATCAGGCAACGTTCATTATCAAATCATCACCTGAACTTCCCATTTGACGCTTTTCTAAGTGTCCCACGTTGGGCCCCAATTACTGCACTTTTTCCCTACGCACTAGCCATTTTGTAAATTTGAGGTTCGTATAGACGAATCTTTATCGAAAAAATTTATCAATCAACTATTTAAGAAGAAAAGAAAACAAAATATGCAAACCAATGATAAAAAGCTAGTTAATCAATTATTTCGATAAAGATTCGTTATCAAATCTAAAGACTCTTAAAGAGAGCTCTTAGTGACGTGTAGCCGATTCTTTTTCAAAGGAGTTTCAGAAGAGGATATCGCTTCCTGCATTAAACATATTTCCAACCTTCTAATAATAACCTAAAAACTCACAAAACAGCCATCGTTGCAGACCCTAAATGCCAAAAGCTATATCAATGCCATTTGTTGCAGCTTCTCAAATGATTTGTTCGAGCAAACCTAAACATGAGACAAATATTCTACAGCCTAAGGCGCAGCTAGAAAAAAAAAATGACGAGCAACCATGTTTCAAGCGTATAGCCTATCAATGGTTCATCCATTAATTCCATCGATAATAAATTTCGCTAAACATGAAACAAAAATCGCTGCTTGTCAAATTGTGTCTCAATCGAAGCGCTTAACGATGATTAATCGCCGCCAATGCCCAGCACACTCCATGCTCCCAACAAAATCATACGAAATTATCAATTAAATCTGCCTCAGTTGCTGTGTACTCGTCCATATGCGGAGGATGGTGCAAATGAGATTTTCCGTAGAAAAAAAGAAAAAGACCACTGCACAACCACCTCGGGTATTTAATTGATATATTCCGCTATCGAATCGAGTCATTTGCTGTGCAAAAGAACGCCACATGGTGCAACAAGTAATCACTTGGAAGAGAGAGCATGCGCGCACTTCCTCCAGCATTTGTATATGGCGTTGCACAGACAGATTGCGCGATGATTCCCACATATCATTGGCCGTTCTATCTCCACATAGGGGCATAGTACATATTCGAATGGCTTTGTCAAGTGGGCTTAGATTTATTTCATTTCTCCTGGGGGTGCACACAAGAACACAAGAGGTTTTTCGAATCTGAGCTTGGGTATAGCCCCTAATGAGTTTAAGTCTTTACCTATAAGGATGGTTCGAGTTCCCACTTTGTTTGATTTTAATTTAAGTACATATACAAAAAGGCGTCTTGAGAGAAGCTCCTGATGTGCAAGGGGGAACACTGGAGCAATATCCTCCGATCGATATGTACTAAACATGTTTTCAATTAAGGCTGAACTCACATTCAAATTCTCATTCACCTTCGCGGCAGTTGCTACGATTCAATTTTTCCACGGTTAAGCATCCTGCCGCGCAGGCAAATACCGCAACTGTCTCTCGCCAAACTAAACTCATACCACGTATGCGCATGTGGCGGAATCTAATCCTGCGGTGCATGAGTGTCATGAGATAGGCCCCCATGATTAATCGCTGCATAAACAAAAGTTAATGAGACTATCAAAGTCCAGACGCGCCAAGCATCGCAACGAAATATGCTGCTCCTCGCGAAAGGATATTAGCTCATCGATTATGTTTATATTATAATACATGTGTGTGTGTGGTGAATGGTGATATTATACCTACTGTGCGGGATGAGGTTGAGATTGGTTCGATTGGGAATTAAATTTTTTTTTTTTGATACCATGCGGGTTATTTGTTTTTAGGCTCTTGTGCAGAGTGTGTGAGAAAAGGACGATTAATATCTGTAATGAGATTGCCATGATGTATGAGCTGGGATTTTCTCTTATGCCTGTTTATGCTGAACATGAACACATATGCTGCAAGAATTTCAATAGTGCGCCAGCTGGTTCAGTTGCCGTTGATTGCATCGGGCCGTGTTTGTATTAGCAATTCATCAGGTTTACCCAAAGGTAATCCCAAAAGAGATCCAATTATTTGCGCATTTCCTTTCGGCGGGGGGCGGCAAATACGAGTTCTCGTTCTCAAGTATTTCGAGGAAAAAACAAAGCAACAACAAAAACAGGCGAGAGAAAACTTTCTGATGTTATCGTCTCGGTTAGTGAGACAGGCGTGATTCCGTGATGTGATTTTTTCTGGATCGCAACCGACTTTAATTGTGTTTTCATTAATTAGTATCGGTTTTGTCAGAGGTCGATGTGAAAGCGTGCCAGCTGGAGCAGTTGACTTTAACTTCAGCAGTTGACCTACGCCTTCTTGTGCCACTAATTTGCCTTGCAACATTCACACTGTGAGGTCTTGCAACAGATGCAACACCAGGGAAGTGAAGAAAAAGGAAAAAGAATGAATTTAAGTTCGCTTCTAGAGCTCTCGCCTCTAATGGCTTGCAATTTGTTTGGTTTTGCCCCATAAATGGAGGCACTGCGATGCATTGAAATGCTTACAGGTAATCATGACATTAAAAGTTGGTTGTTGTTCTTTCTTTCTCTCTACCCTGTGGTCATCTTGGCAGAAGAATGGTAACGTCTTGTTTTGTGACTCTTCCCGATGATGACCATAATCATCATTAGTAGCGGGTATATGGTCATCATCTCTCCTTTTATTTTTTTATACTCACTCCATGCCTATTCTGTGTTTTTCTGGATTGAGCTGTAATTATTTGAAATGGGAGTCAACAGATGGATGTGCTGTTGTTGAGTTCTTATTCTTTTTGGCAATTTTAGTGGAAAAGAAGTTAATTTGGGTGCACCTCGAATGGGGAAGTTGCACAAACAGTTCTTTGAACTTATTGGTTCATTAGCTAAAGCGTTACTTCATTAGGAATGGTTAAAAAATTTTATTATTTTCAAGAATCTTTTTTAACTGGCTTCTTTGTAAAGCTTTGGTTTCTTTCCTTAGTTTTTTTTTTGTATAGAGTATCTATTATTTGCTAATTTCAGTGTCTTGCTATATTTTTGCTAGATTTTTGATCTGTCACTTCCTCTCTGTCTTTCTCCCTGTTTTCGTCTCTAGGTGTCATCCTCTCTCTATCTCTCTTTCTCTCTATCTATCTTTCTCTCTATCTATCTCTCTCTATTTCCTTATCCATCTCTCTCTCTCTCTCTCTCTCTCCCTCTCTTTCTCAGTGCTTCAATTAACTGCCGCTTATATATTTTGCTACCTTTTGTCCTTTTTTCCTCACTCTCCTAATCCACTCTTCTACTCTCGCAATCTCCTTCTATCCCATTCTCCATCTCTCCCACTCTCCTGTCCCATTCTCCATCTCTCCCACTCTCCTGTCCCATTCTCCTGTCCCATTCTCCTTTTCTCTCCCTCTCTCCCTCTCTCCCTCTCTCCCTCTCTCCCTCTCTTCCTCTCTCCCTCTCTCCCTCTCTCCCTCTCTCCCTCTCTCCCTCTCTCCCTCTCTCCCTCTCTCCCTCTCTCCCTCTCTCCCTCTCTCCCTCTCTCCCTCTCTCCCTCTCTCCCTCTCTCCCTCTCTCCCTCTCTCCCTCTCTCCCTCTCTCCCTCTCTCCCTCTCTCCCTCTCTCCCTCTCTCCCTCTCTCCCTCTCTCCCTCTCTCCCTCTCTCCCTCTCTCCCTCTCTCCCTCTCTCCCTCTCTCCCTCTCTCCCTCTCTCCCTCTCTCCCTCTCTCCCTCTCTCCCTCTCTCCCTCTCTCCCTCACTCTCTCCCTCTCTCCCTCTCTCCCTCTCTCCCTCTCTCCCTCTCTCCCTCTCTCACTCTAACAAAATGAACGATTTCGTTTGTATGAAGCAAACATCAATACCAAAGTAAAGTCTTTCTCTTTTCAAGTTGCAGCTTCTTTAAAAATTCAAGCTTTGGCAATGCAATTGCCCCATTCAAGACAACCGAAGAAACAAACGTTTTCTCTCAAGTGCAAAATTATAAAGTCATCCATCACATTGCCAAAAAATTAAAATAAATGTTCGAATAAAGTCATTAGGAGTGCAAATGCAGCACTCCGTCATCTATCATTTGTCAAACAAAACATCACCTCCTTTTCACAAAGAAGTTCTTTTTCCCCAATGGGAAAGATGAAGTTTTAATGTCTATCCTTTCACTTAAAGTTGAAATAAAATATACAAATTGCTTGTGTCTCCCTGGGGACATTTAAATTTAATGCCAAGATATTCATCGCACAATGACGAGATCAAAAGAGAACACAATTGGAATGCATTTTTAAATTTTCCTCGGATCCTTTGATGTAATCCCCAAGAGTTAGCATGGGAATCCCTGGCGTATTTTATTCTTTTTTCGATAGAACTTCGCTTCACTTGAACGATATATTTTTATATTTATATTCTTTTTGCGAATAATTTCCTTGAAACTAACAGTGCGCTCTTAGAGGTCACACATTGAAGAAACTGGTGCGAGACCGAAGTATCATGGGAAGTGCAATCAGGCGAAACTAAGTGGGAGCGGGACCAGTTCGCCTATATCTGCTTCAATGGTTTCTCTATTGAAATAAACATTAAACGGAATATAATGGATTCAAACTAAATCTCTTTTTGCTCGGCAGCATTCGCCCTCAAAGGAATATAGGAACATCTATTCTGGGACACGAGCAAAACACTCATGTGGCAGTGAATGGTGAATCCTTTTCTATACAAAGGATACACTGTAAGGCGTTTCTGGATGTACTATAGTCTTTAACTAGGGCGAGAGAAAAAAAGGACAAAAAACAAAGTGCAGACCACCCCCGACAATATTGCAGCAAAACAAATAATTCCCTATGAAACATGTAAATTCGTTTACGTCTCCAGTATCCTTGGCTTCGTCTGATGTCTTTGTGTATGTTTAGTGACCCAAAATTGTCTAAAAAGGTTTTTCAATCGGGTGTGGCAAAGTGGCTGTTGAAAATTCTTTGAGGAACGGAGAAAAGGCATATACTTCTTTGAAAAAAACTCTCTTTAAAATAATTGTCAGATCGATGAGAATGTAGGTTGTCTTTTGTTACTCTGCACAGCACTGCTTTTCACTTTTCTATCCTTGATTTGGCGTATAATTTTACTTTTAACGGCCGCCTTGCTTTTGAGTGCCGGAAATTGAGAAAACTATTCAGCTAAGGAGAAAGTCTTGAGTGCATTTAGAAAAAACAGTTTTTCTTAGCATTTATACGAACTTTACGGCTTTGGAATGGCGAAAGGACACAATCTTTGACCATCGATCATCCTTACGGAAGTTGTAATAGTTCTCACCCCCATATACATGTTTTAGATTTAAAGGACTGGATAAGTGAACGGACAGCGCAAGTCATTTTTGGACTAATGTGATGTGATGTAAGATAATAAACAAATAAATAAATAAGTTGTACATGGTGCAACAAAGCTATGGAAACTTCGGGCCTTATTTCGAGGGCCTCCAATTACTTGCCGATTCAAAATGGCTGAATGAAAAGCGCTTTTCATTTCTATTTATTGCTCCCGAAAGAACCGCCACTTCTTCGCGAAAGGCGGTACCCGTAAACAAACAGTAGGGTCGTCGGTCGTATCTTTTGTTTGGGGACAGAAATTCATAATCTGTCATCTTTAATGGGGTGGGGGGGATTTTCTCAGAAAGAGACAAGACAGATTGCACACGAAGTAAAGACTTATGCAAAATATTCACAGCATCGTTTGAAAAACCCGAAACAACGATTTCAGTCCACAGAAATTTTGGTGGCAAAAACTCGTAGGGTGGGGACAGGAGCAATTTAAAAAAAAAAAAAAAAAGTGGAGTAAATGCAAAGTTTCTGGTGGAGATTTAAAATAAAAAGAAAATTTTTAACTTTTCTTTCAGCAAAAGTTTATTTAAGGGATAACACCACTGTAAATTTCTCAAAAATTCGATTTTTGTTTCTTAGGCTTCAAAAATACTTTGAACCTTTTACAATATGGAGAAAAATATTTCATACCTACCTCCAAAGTTTTTTTTTTATTGTAATTTTGAGCTCAACCCCAAGCGCGTCGGACTGCTCTGAAACGACACTTGAGTCAGATGTCCTACACTCTGATTTCTATCTCCTCAAATACACTAACAGATGTCATTTTAAAGCATTTATATTCAAGTGGAAGCATTTCTAATCAATAGTACGTTAGTGTAGTACCTGTCAACAACTTTAAATTCGTTTTTCTCGAAGCACGACTTTTCAAAACGGCACGCAGCATAACTCCAACAGTTTTCGTTCTTTCCATTCGAATTTCTTACAATATCTTGAAAATAAGATTTTGAAGAGAAATACGTAGGGGATTTTCGAATTCGGATTTTTGAATCATTATTTATTAATAACTGGATATCATTTTTTCTGTTGAAAATTTACCATTACCATTCAATAATGCCAATCACACAAAAATCAATATTTTGAAAATCTCCTACGCTATAAGCATGTACAATAGGTAAGTGTTTTTTTTTATATATATATATAATATTTACTTATTTTATAAAGTTGTTCAGAAATAATAAACTGAAAAGTTTCTCTGTAAAAACGAGATTTTATTTTATATTATTACATTGCTTACAATATTTAACTCTTTACAAACCTGTAAAAACGAGGAACAGCATTCAAAGTTTATTGTTCGCAACTTGTTTCTCTCTAAGTAAATGACAATAGTTTTTGCAATTAGATTTATCGGTGTATGCACAAGTTTCCGTATTCTGCCTATTCTGCTGTTTCGCTGCTGCAACTATACTCTCTATCTTACCTACTCCCATGGGAGAGTTCAAATATATGTATAGTAAGTATACTTCTTACATATATTGTTCCAAATTTGCGACAGCTACACTGCGTGCCGCAGAGCTCCTCAAATTCTACGTGCCTCTCGAAAATGGCTGTGGTGCCGTCATTTTTAAAAACATTTTTATAATAGTTTTGTACTGTTACTTAAATATACGTTAAATAAATTCTTATAATATTATAAATTTATTACCTCTACTTCCACCCAAAAAAAATTGACAAAAAAAACGTTTTTTATAGGCTGTTACAGTGGTGTTACCCCTTAAGTAAAGG
The DNA here is from genome assembly GCA_949752695.1 of Melanostoma scalare. NCBI lineage: Eukaryota > Metazoa > Arthropoda > Insecta > Diptera > Syrphidae > Melanostoma > Melanostoma scalare. The sequence goes on from OX456985.1 coordinate 4,966,601, forward strand.
ATGGGGCATCTTATAGCTTCTTTTAACAATATAGGTTATTTTGACACTGACAGCTGCTTATCGTTGTGATCTTATGACAGAAAATGAGTATCATACCTCTGCAGAACAAAATAAGTCGCTGTATGGTTAATCAAAGTTAAAAAATGTTGAGCAACTAATTTCAAAGTTAGTGCTGTGTGTCAAAACGGTGCGTTTTTTGAAAGAAGTTTTGGTTGAAGTGAAGCACCCAGCGCACCGGTAAGCAAGTTTGTGCAGAAAGTGATTTTAGTGGGAAACTCCGATGGTCTTGTCGTACGGTCTGCATAGACTGGAATGTGGCTGTTGCAGCCAAAAGTGTGAGAATCAATCAACGATCACGTTTCTACGTTTAATACAGACATGGACCACTTTCGATTGGCTGCCCGGAGCTGCAATTTGACCTCTTTGTACTATATTTTATTGAGACTGTGAAAGACAGATGCTATGTCTAGAATTCGGAAACCATTCAAGCACGCATCAGCTTTTACGAGGAAATTACAAGCCATGAAAAACACCATCTCACTTAAATGCTCGAATTTTTTCCCAAATTCCCAGTTTTGTTGAATGCCCTTTTCATTGAATTATTTACATCACAAATTTCAAATCCATGGTTGTCTGGAGTTTAGGTATCCAAAAACTTTTAAGTGACAAAAGTGGAGTAAACCTAGAGTACATTGGGGCGTCGGATTAGATTTTGTTTTTCTTCAAAAGCGAATCAAATTTGCTCCAGTCTGAGCAAGGCTTTAACGCTGGCTGTTGGGGACATTTTTTACTCTTTAGTGAAAATCGCTTTACTGGAATGGGTTTTGAGTGATTTTCGGTGAATTTCGGCGCATTTCGGGATAATAAACAGCAAAGGTTAACTGATGCACATCTGGATACGTTTAGTATTTAAGCGAGGAAATATAAACAGTCAAAATTTTGACCATGTCAAGAACTCTGAGAGTTGTTAAAATAAAAGCCAAAGAGTAACAGCGTGCCTTTCGTACCTGATTGAATCAGCTGAATACGACATAAATGGCAATTATAATATAAAAAGTTTTGTCATTTGGTGGCAAGTATGTGTGCGAAACTGAAAAGAAGTCCTCCAAACCCCCTACCAACACACCAGAGAGCGATTCATATTGCAATTTTCTATAAACTTCGCTGACTCCCTTCCAAAGGGACTCAATAGTAAACCATACTTCAGCACGAAGAAAAATTACAAAACAGTTGAACGACCACGACTAAAGAAAACTTCCCATTACATCGTGCCAAACACGTTCATTGACATACCTACAAGCAAATCCTGAAAACATACTTTGCAAGTTGTAACACTCTGCCTTAATCCCATCAGCGTAATTTGTTTTTATCACCGTTGCATGCATTTTCCAGGATAACGTGCAAAAATCTGATTAACCTAAATTTCTCGTTTTTATTTCCTCAATTTCCCTTACAAATTCATCCCCAATAAAAGTTTCTGGGATGTAAACATATTTTTCATGAATAAAAAAAAAACAACTAAAATGAATCACAAAAAACAGCGCGGGCAAAATAAAAAGCGAAAAATAAAATAAAGGACTCCACAGCCCACCGAGTGAATAAAGGCAGCATGAAGGCGCACGGATTGGAGGCGCATCATCGCGCATCCCATTTCAATGGAGCAGCACAAAAACGAGCGCGAAATTAAATTAATGATGGATGTTATTTGCGCATTAAATAGAATTAATTAAAATTTTAATTAAAATTTTATATGCTGTCAGATGGTGTGTGTTTGCGTGTGTTGAGGTGCATATCTATTGACAGCTGAAATTTTCGCATTTGCTGAATAAGGAAGGAATTCAACCGCGCAACGAGCCATTTTTACCAAACTCTGTACCACAGTACCGAACCGATGCAACAACCAATGCCACCATATCATGTAGTTTGTTTATTTCTTCTTGTTTTTGTTTTTGTTTTTGCTACTCCTGCTGCATGACACCACTTCTAAAAGCAAACGCGATACGCGACACAAGCTCGACATAATACACCGTACGCGTATAGCTGCCGCATGACAATCGCGATGATGGATTTATGTTGACAATGCGGTGTCTAATAACTCGTGCGTTTTTATATTTAGTATCTGGTGCCTGTAGTGCTCCTCGGTCCTTGGAGTTGATTTGTGCAAGTTTTGGTTTGCGGCGTTGTTGATGCGCAAAATTTAAATGCAAATGATGTGTGCATAAACGTGGAGCAATTTCTGCGGCTGTTGCGTGAAGTTGGAACGATTTCAGAGATAGCCAATGGGCGCGTACAAACTCGTCGCGGTTAGACATCGATGTCAAATTGAAATTAATTGAGATTTCTTTTGCTACTACAAAGCCGACAAAGTCATAACAGGTCACCTTCTGTGTTTGTCTTGATTGCCATGACGGTATATGAACAGCGAAGGCATCACCACTTCAACGTTTAATTAGCTCTTCTGAGCTGCACTGTTTATAAAATAAGCAAACACTAATTTAAATCTTGAAAAAAAAATTCCTAAATGAAATAATTTTACTTACTTACTTTTTTTATTTTTGCTCTTAACAAGCTCTTCCTTCTTTATAGACACGGCGCTATGATTTCAAAGCGATTACAACTCTTCCATTTGCCTGTTTCGCCCTAGTGATCAATCTGTGGGTTAGGATGTCTTGACCTCAGAACGCGCCTGACGGATTTGGATCATTCCCTCTCTGAGATTTTCCTGGTGTATTTGCATTTGCTCTTCGCCTTTATTCTCTTTTCATAATTCAAGGAAATAAAACGTCAGCGAGTCATAGTGCTTCTAAAAGCTAACTTATTTTAAGAACTGGTTCAGCTGGTACTAAACAAGTCATTTTTCAATAATACTGTAATGCACATCCAACATTTAATACCAATTTCCTAATCGAAAACGTTCAACCGAAAACACAAGCGGCAACACTAGTGTAAGTGTAGAAACATACCAGGACGGGAAATGTTTGACAGGAGTGGAGAGTGGAGACCATGTGGAAATTACTGGGAAGTTCTAGATGTAATGTCATTCGATATAAATAGGCCGCCGAGGCAACCAGATGTCAGTTTTGATTATAGAGTGATAATGTTAGTGAGTTAATGTGATTATTGGTAGAGTTGAAATCGAATAAATTAGATACTGAATTAATTTGGTAGAATTAAATAGAAAAGTAAAGATTTATTTTTTGCGAACTAAGCGCACGTTACAATACGTACAACGTATTTAGAAAAGATTGGACCATATTTTTTAGTGGATTGAGCTTGCACAGCTCTGGACACTGCGGTGTCTGAGTGATACCCATTGCGCCAACTCATGTGAAGTTTTAGAGCAAGTTCTCCTGCTTCTGAGTTCAACCAGAAGTTTACATTCTACTGTGGGTGGATGAAGGATGAATTAGAGTTGATCTAGGGGGATGGTATCATAGTCAAGTATTTGCCTTGTAAGGCGGAGAAATGATGGACATTCTATAATAATGTGATGAGATGTTTCTTCATTTTCGAGGCTTAGTCTGCAGATGGGGTCCGCTACTAACCCCATTTGGTGAAGGTGTTTCTTCAAACAACAGTGGCCGATTAATAATCCTGTGCAAATTTTGAGGGTTATCCTATTAAGGTTCAGAAGGAATTTGGATGTTTTTTCAGTATATTCTGGCAAAAAAGGCTTTGAACAGTTTTGACATAGCTTTATTTTATTCTTCCATTAGGATGTTCTTGGCTGCTTGTTTAAAGGTGCTTTTATTTACGCCACAGAAGTGTTCAGGACCGACGAATGGCTTAGATGCGCCGTACTTAACTAAGATCTGGGGGCCTTCTCGTTACCATCATAGCTTCAGTGTGCTGGATCCAGTGGAGGATGACAGAGTTTTTCTTTCTAGTTCAGAGAGTGACATAATTGTCTCTTGGACTAGTTTGGATCTTAAGGCTGGCAAGCTTAGCGCTTTTAGTGCAGCTTGGCTGTCTGAGGAAAAAGTGAAACGCATTCGTTTCATTTCATTGCTTTCCCCCACCCACGGTGAGGAATTATATTTCAGTGTTAAAGGTGACTTATTCTCTTCAACTCTTAAACCCCTTAAAGCACCCAGAACTTCCAATCTGAAAGCGGACGACATTTCTTCCCATCGAAGCGGAGATTATTTAAATACTAACCAGAGCATAAGGCATCAAAACTTGTCTATTGCTGTAATGGAAAGCTCATCTTTTTTTTTGTTATAGCCTTAAAGATGTATGTAGGAAGCCACAAGACGTGATATAAAGGGTCCGCCATCTAACGTTTTTTTTTTTTAACTAGTTCTTCAGATTTGACAGATGATAATTAGTTTTATCCTTCTGCTGAACGAATATGGTTGTGTATACGCTTGAACAACGCTGGAAAATATTGCGTCATTACTTTGAAAATCATGGTGCAGAATGTGTGCGAAAATTGCGTACGGATTTTGGAAGAAGAGAAGCACCGTCAGCTTTGTATGTTCGTTATCTTGTGAAAAAAGTGAGAGAAACTGGCATCCTCATCGATAAACAAAAACGTGAAAAGCCAAAAACAGTGCGTACACCAGAGAATATTGCTGTTGTGGCAGAAAATGTGCGTAAAGCGCCATCAACCTCAATTCACCATCGTTCTCAACAATTGGACATTTTGGACACATCATTGAGACGAATTTTGCTACACTCGATGTTTTGCGCCCTGTCTTGAAAGATCGCATTATCAGCCGCAGAGTTGATGTCGTTTGGCCACCTCGGAGCTGCGATTTGACACCGTTGAACTATTATTTGTGGCGTGTTGAAAAAGATAAGTGTAACGCCGACAAGCCAGAGACGATTGACGCTTTAAAGGACAATATTCGTGAAGCTTTTGGTGAAATATACAGCTGCACACAATCGATAATGTGCTTAAAAGTTAGACCGCTCGTGTAGGCTTACTGTGTGGCCAGCCGAGGCAGCCATTTGAATGAAATTATTTTTCATTACTAACCGGAAGAATTGTACTTTCAAATAAAAAAAGAAATTTGAGAAAATATTCAGTTGTTTTTTTTTAGCATTTTCAAAAAGAAAGTTATTTAGCGGATCCTTTATAAGGAAGAGAAAGTAAAAAGAAGTGAGCCGCGTTGACATTGTTTTTTTCATAGGATTCACAGAGAGTGTTATCACTTTATCATAGCCTCAACAGGTTTTCAAGGTTTTTTCAACGATGGGATGGAAAGCAGTTACAACTTTCTTGTTGACGTTTTGGAGTAAACGATTGGTCTGTCTACATCCAATGGAAGCATGCCGTAGACAGATCCAATCATTCATAGAAGTCCTCACTCAGAACCCCGGCAGACCAAGCGCTGGTTTAGGCCCAGAGATAGTTGCCTGAGATCCTTGGAGTGCAAGTTCATCGGTGATTTTCAGTTAAGCTGTGTCTGCCTGCAACTCAAACAAGATTAAAAGAACTTAGTTTTCCGACCGAATTCAGGAAATTTGGCTTGCATTCCTGGGTCAATTTCAAAGCAGTTAAGGGGTTGAGTCCTTATGATGTTGCTTATAGCAGTTTTGATTGCATGGATCCATACTTGAAAGATGGACGCGTATACCTGACGAGGCGTTCGATTGTATGTCATCGCTCTCTACAAGGACACCAGCGTCAAATCCATCATCGGTTTGGAACCATCCACGATGATTTAATAGAATTCCCTTTCTAATGACTTACATATATTCTAAATATGAACCAATTCCAAGCTGGAAGGGAAATTGAAAGGGGATGATATTAAATGCAAAGCCTAATTTTTCATCACTTTTGGCTTAGATTGGTTTCTCGTTTACTTTACAAAAGTAAGAATTCTAATAATTTGGCATAAATTACTCTTAAACTATAGATTCTGGACTCTTTTCGGAAGTCTTCTCTGGTTTTCCTGTCCATGAGGTACCAGCTATACACATTGACTCCTAACACTTAATTGAAAAATCTCGTTTACTTTTGAAATTTCTGAATCCAGTTGGCTAAGCTGAAAGGCTTAAAAAAGTCATAGCAATTACTCAAGAGAGCTTTTCAACAATATTCGTCATTATAGTACGGAAATGGAGTCCTAGCTGACGTAGTTGTCATTGGAATAATTCGGGCCCAACTGTGTAGGAGAAAATATACATAAATTCTTTTGTGGAACGATGGATACCAATAAACAACCGTGTTCTGGTAGACGTTAGTGATAAAAGTCTTTCGGCCATAACATTTCACCAATATACGAGTAGCTGCATAGGATTGACTTCATCAAATTGTTTTGTGCTTTGAGCAATAATTTCAATCATTCTTGTCTTTAAAATCGATTAGCATTCCTCACACCATACGATCTAAGGATTACCAACTTGTATACCTACGTCAGAGAGAAATGGCAATGAACTCATCCTCACCACTTTACACCTTCCCTTTTCACAAAGTTTAAGTCAACAAACGAAATTTAATTTTCCGCCATCGGAAAACAAAAATGTAATCCCCAAAATGTGAAAGAATGACTTTCTGAATCGAAATCCAAAATGATATATCCTTGGGGTCGCACCGGTGGGATCTGGCAGCGCAATCTCTCTCATTGCATGTGAGAGAGACAGTTCTGTATGTTAAGTCTTTTCTAATTCCTGACAATATCGACATTTAGCATAACGAAGTTTTTCTCCAACCCAACACACCCCCAGAACACCAACACATAGGAAAAAAGTGTAGATATCCGGAGTTCCGTTACAATTTTCTTCATTTTTTTATTTCTTTTATTTTTATTTTGTGTTCTTCTCCCTGTCCAATGAAATTACCATTTTCCTAAGGATGTGAATTATTGTCTTTCCATCACCTGCCATTTGGTATTCTTATCCCAGAACCCCTAGATGCATGCATATGCATACCAAGTCGATTTTTGCCAGTTCTGCCATTGCAATCGTGACTAAGTCTCTGACTGAAAGGACGAAGACGAGGATACAATTTACTTGGGATTCACGAAAATTGCTGCCAGGCAAAGATAGTTAGGTAAAACGCGGAGGCATGGGGAGGCAGTTCTTTTTTTCCTATTTTTCTATTTATTGTTTTTTTTTCTGGGTGCTGGCTTGTTCTAAAGGGCAAGTATTGGATTTGTGAATTTAATCAAAACTATCATTTTAATATTTGTACAGCTTAAAAAAGGCCTAGGTCATACCGTTCGGCGGTCTGTAAGTCTGTGAAGTGGTGTGTCTTTTAAATTGCGTCACGTTGGTGCATCTGTGCGTCTTGGTACTCATCGAACTATATAGTCTTAACGGACTTTTAAAAGGTTCTACTCAAACTATGAAGAAAAACTGAGTGTTTACTCGTAGTTTTTGCTTAAAAGTGGATAGTGGGTATTGTCCGTAAAGTAATGTTTAACAGGTAAGTTGCATGAGAGTTTGAAGGCTTCAATCCCAGAAACATCAAAGAAAAATTTTTCGCGGGTATTGCCTTTCGCGAGGAACTGGCCGCTTTTTCAAGTGCCATGAAAAACGTTTTCCGTTCGGATTCAGAATAGAATTGTAGATCCTCGAAATGTGTTCTATCTTGTTTTCCAAAAGTGCATAGTTCTTACACATAAAATGAATTCACAACGGCTGGAAGCTTTTCAGTATATTCTCTTTTGATAACGACAGCCAGTTCGTACGACCCAGTCGTGCACATTTTTTTGTTTTTGCTCCCATGACTATATCCATACTATACACTTCTTTGTTGCAAATGTCGTCTAACCTTAAAGAGTTTCAAAGAAGGGTTTTCATTTTCATCGTCATCCTGAGAATAAAAGGCAAAAAAATAAGAGGAGCAACTGTCACATGAATGTGAATTTTAAGTAGTTACAAAGTCTTTACGCTTCGCAAGCTGCAAGGGACATTTCGTTCGTTTTCTGGGTGTTCAGTTTAGCCCACGGGGAAATGGATTGGATTTTTCTCATTTTGACTTCGGGATCCTCTGCAAGAATTGAGTTTACATCAATTTGCCAGTAGTGCATAAAGAAACTTGCAAAATTAAAACTGACTTCCTGATTTTGCTATAGTGAACACTCGCACTTAAAATGGACTTTTCATTGTTTTCTTACATCTGCGGTGAATGAAGTTTTGAATAAAATGAATTCTTTACAATTTTCTACTCATTGTGAAATCGATGTTTTCTAATGAACATTTTTTGATAGGCTACTGGAGCCCAAATTCCGAATGAAAATGAGTTCGATACTACAAACCTTCACCTCGCAAAGCTAATTTCACAAATTCAATTTCTAATTGCCTCCTGCTTCGATTGGCAATCAATTCTTGCAGTCAGATAATGAAACTCAGAGCGAAATTAAAAATTGATAATTACACAAACTTAATTAGTGAGAGTCTGGAAAATTGCTTTCGCTATGCAACATTTATAATGAGAGCTGCCGGATTGGTTTTTTTTGTGAATAGGGAGAATAGATGTGAATGATTGGATTGACAATACTTTAAATAATATGAGTGGAGAGCTTTAGAGGAATGGTCATTTCATCAATAGAATGGCTACGGTAGATTTACTTTGGCGTATGGGAAGATGCATAGGCTTCATGACGTTACCTCCCTCAGCTGCCTGCAGTTGATGTATTAATGAAAGCAGATGTGATTCGAAGATGTTACGATATTTCACAAAATTCATAATGCCACCAAGAAAGTATTAAGACGTCTTCGCTTAACGAAAAATCAACATAAGATATTTGATCACGTCTTGTAAAATTTGCAAACAGTTTTGTAAACAGAAATGTCTTTTTTGATATGGCTCTTCCACTCCTCGGTGACGCTATCAGCAGAGGGCGTACTTATTGATTATCCTCTTAAATATATTTCGATCGCCGACAGTAGTTATAATTGAGGGCCCAATTTTTTCTGGTTCCTAAATTTTATTGTTCCGTGTCTCTTTGACTAGCGAAACGATGCTCAGGAACAATTAACGAAGTCGATCTAAGCTTTTAGCAATTCTGTAGCTTCACAAACGCTTTTCAAAAGCTTTAATAATTGATTCTCTGAGGTCTTTAGATGTAGGAACTCTGAACTCCTTGGTCAGCCAACAAATGAATTCGTATTTATGACACAAGTATACAGAGATTAGCAGCTAATGGAAAATCTTCTCTAACGGAACGATAGAATTAATTAATCAATTAAAATGGAAAAGATCAGCTTCAGCATCATGAATGACATAGACCAGCGCCAAGATTACGTAACTTTTCAGACGATTATCGTTCAATCGTCTATCGTAGATTGCGTTGTCAAAAGATTGTTTCATATAATCTTGCTTTCAGTGGTTGGTGGAAAGCTATTTTACTATCGTCTTACAAATTTTTGCAACTTTTTCAGGGTCTTAAACTCTTTTTTTTACTGCCTTAAATTCAGACGATAGTCGTCTAAAACATTAAAACAGAATACGGCCCCAGTTTTTTAAGAAGCATGCCCTTTTAACGTTAGTTTGTTACTACAAAACTCATCGTTGCTTTGTTGTTCATTTTGTTTATCATTATTTATTAGGTTCGTTCGATGAACTTTACCCAGGGTTGACCCAGGTTTTCTTGACAACCTTATGAGTTTCCAGTCCTTAAAAAACGCTAAACCGCATATCACCACACATCCCTGTCATTAAAAAAATACATAACATTTGACAGCCCTCAACTCGCCACATCAAAAACCTAGGTAAAATCTGAGGGAAAACCTAGGTAAGCCCCAGGGCTCGAAAAACACTAAGTTTGACATTCAGGGCGATTTAAGGTTTCTCAAAAAACGCTTTGTGGCAACCCAAGGGCTTCAACGAACAAACCTATTCATTCAATAAGCTTTGTTTGTGAAGCCTGTTTGGACCAACTATTTTGGTTAATGGTTACCAAATGGTCACTATTACTTCCGCCGACAGAAAACGAACGTGAGTTTGAACAAAAGTTCAACAACAAACTTTGAATGAGTCCCTGGCTTCGGTTTTCAGCAGTTATGTTAAGGTTATGGTTGAGTGACTTTATTTATTTTTGTGGGACGGTACCCGTGGTGTTGGGACTAAAGCTTCGCACTAGATGGTGAATGTTAGACCCCCTGGAAGATCCCAGATGATTTTTCGAAGGTATCGCTTCTAACATAAAATTGGCAAGTCTTCCCCGCGTAGTAATATCATGTGATGAGCCTTATCAATCAAGTGTTCCGAACCGGCAAAATCGCACTGGGTCCAGCAGCGCTGTCTAGGGCTCGTAACCCAAAACGACAATAGCCGCGATATTGAACGATTAAGAATTACGACAATGAATCGATGATCGCCAAACCATTCGTAAATGGCAGCGTGTATCGTAAAACGCAATCGCAACGTAACGATAACGAGTATGGTTAATATGCCCATAAAAGTGTCGGAACGATAACGAAACGTCTGCCAAAACCAGTTCCAATGACAGCAATGATAGTTAAGTGTAAGCGCATGAAAATGTCAGAACGATAGCAAGACGATAACAAAAGCAGTCGTAAATTGCACCAAGTATTATGAAACGTAATTTCAACATAGAGGCAACGAGTGGATTTTCGTGAGTTATTTGTTCCTATAAAGGGGCCAGATGTTGCTCCTCGAAATGTAGGTATATCTAGATCTAGCTGCATTTTTATTAGTTGAGAAAAATTCTCAAAACATGATATGCTGTCTTCTAACGCTTGGTCGGATCGGTCAGCTTCAGTACTAAGAGGGATGTTTGATCGCGATTGCGTGATCTCACTCGTTTTGCTCTAATTCACACATCTTGAGCTTTCTAACTTTTGAATTTGACTTTTGAATTCCCAAACTTCAATGATTCTTCCCATTCCCATGTCTGGAGCAAACATTCTCCCAATTAATTTAATAATATATTTAAATTTATGTATACCGTGGTAGCCGTGGCGTGATGGTTAGCATGTCTGCCTGTTAACCCACAGGCTCGTGGTTCGAATCCCAACAGAGGCAAAAAATGTTTTTCTACGGGTATCGCCTTTCGCGAGGAATTAGCAAGTCCTCCGATACTTAATTCATTGCCATGAAAAGCATTTTCTCGATTATCCGTTCGGGACCTTCAGAAAATTGTAGGTCCCCTTCATTCCCTCACAATGCATGGTTGTAATAGTTGCACTATTCACTGAGGCTCCTCGCTACTTATTTATTTATTTTTTATAAGAATTAAGTAAAGTAAATATGGACCCATTAATCGGCTCTCAGAATAGTGCACAAGGAGGAAGTTCCAGTTACTCATTATCGATCGTGGATCCCCAGCAGCGTTACCGTTGGATATTTTGGAAAAGTAGCAAAAAAAGTGGCACTCGAGAAAAAAAGGTGGCACTTGAAATTAAAAACGAAACAACACCATAATAATGTATGAAAAAAATTCACACATCCCAACGAATTCATAGGAGTTGAAGAAAACACATAACCTTAACAATCATTTTAAGGTTTATTGCAACGTAAGATAAAAACTTAAAATTTAACAGCTCATTTTTTATTGATAACTCACACAAATAAATAAATAAAAGTTTGAATAAATAATAAAAAAGAGATAAGTAATAATTTATTTAAAAGAATTCGTATTACACTTTACTTTCTTGTGATGGTTGTTTCTCTATATTTTTTTATAAGAACCACATCAGGACTCCATTCAGCTGTGTCACATTTGCTTACTAAATTTAAGGAATCCAACATATTTTCGAAAGTTTCAGTTTTTAATCTGTTGGTGAGTCCACTTTTCATCAAAGTTATCTTGGAAAAAACCTTCTCAGCGCAGGCACTGCTGTGAGGCAAGGTTCATATTTTTGCAACAAATTCATATAAGTCGGAAAATAGGTATTCATTCAAACTATTTTTAATGTTACCCATTTCAAACCAAAAAATTTATATTGTTCGATTACCTTCTCGGGACTTATGGTAAAATTACTAAGAACGGAAACTAGTTTAAATTAAGTGAACTCTTATTTCGACTTGATTACTTTGGGGTCTTAATGCCTGCAAATAGAAAGTTTTTCATTTCTGATGTCAAATCGATTAAATATTTCATCCCAAAGTATTTTATATAGCTTAGAATATTTTTCTTAATTTCAACAAGTTCACTTTGCGTTAATTTTTGACTTACAACACAATTTTCGGCTTCAGAATCAAAGTATATATACGAGGTCTTCCCCTTCTGCGATTTCCCTGAAATAATCTTTCGAAAACGCGCCGAGCCGGAGCGTTTGGGTCCATCCGCTATACATGGGCCAACCATCGTAGCCTCACGATGCGTACTTTTCTGGCTATGCCAATGTCGCGGTACAGCTCATACAGCTCGTTGTTGTATCTTCTTCTCCACACATTGTCTTCGCATACGGGACCAAAGATCATTCGTAGAATTTTTCTTTCGAAACAACCAAGGATTTACGGCTTTACGGGCGCGGAAGCATGCACTTTATTCCGCTTTCGATAAGGTCCATGCTTCCACGCAGTGAAGCAGGACTGGGATGATTAAGGATTACCTTGATTTTTCTGGAGAGGGTTTTGTTTCTCAATTGCCTTCTTAACCCAAAGAAGCAACGGTTACGGTTGGCAAGAGTTATTTGATCTCCGCACTGATGTTGTTTTCCTTGTCTATAGAGAATCCTAGGTAGACGAAGTCCTGTACTACCTCGAAGTTATGTCTCTCTGTTGTGACGTTCTGTCCAATTCGTCGATGTTCAGTGTCCTTGTTTGATGACAACATAAACTTCGTTTTGCCCTCATTGACCATCAAACCCATTTTTGCCGCTTCTGTTTCAATACTCGCAAAAACATCTATGACTTACGCTTCTTTTTCACATTACGTCAATATCGTCTGCGTAGGCGAGTAATTGTACAGACTTTTGAAAGATTGTTCCTCTGGTGTTGACTTTTGAGTTTCTTACAATCTTTTCTAATATGATGTTGAAGAAATTGCATAACAGTTTGTCAACTTGCCTTAAACCTTCAGAAACAATTTGACGAAACTCCTCTTTCGCGGCAAAACCTCGGCCGCTGATTCGTTGACTTAAGCTTAGGAGTGACTTACACAGCCTATGTGCCATATATTCGGGATTCGTTTTTTTAAATTATTTTTGTTCAATGTATGTGTTATGTTGAACTTTAAAATTTTGAGTACTGTGAGTAACTTTTGTACGCATGAAAGATATGAAATGGTATGATAAAATGGCATGGTGAAGTGCTAACTTTAGTTTTACTTCTGGGGAATGCTAAAAAAGTGGCACAAACTGAAAGGTGGTGGTTCGGTGGCACTGCCTGAAAAAAAGTGGCAATCTGACACTAAAGTGGCACAGCGGCAACGCTGATCCCCAGATTAGAGAATTTCCTATTAATGAACATATTGCACATATGATGTTTAAGCTGTTTCTGGCAAACAATCCCAAAAATCATGTTATTTTCTACCTTTTCTCTGAAGTAACTATGTAGAAGCGGTCCTACTTAATAAAATTCGTTTGAATTCTTCCACTGCAGGTGCAAGTTTTCAATTGAAACCATCTTACGCTATTACAAAAAACCCTCCAAGCCAAAATATTTTCTTATAGCAATTTAAAGTCTCGTTATGTATGCATTTGACCATGGCAAATTAAGACATAACCTTAACGGTGTGTGCATTGTTTCTTTTTTGTTCGTTCACAAAAAAGAGTATCACTTACACTACATTGATCCAGCAATCTGCCTCGGCCATTGTATAGGCAGGAATATTAATACTCCTCAACAGTGCACCTACCACCACCGCGACTTAAGAAAGAAGGAAGTTTCAATCCAGCAAACAATAAAAGTCAAGAAATATGATATGATTGAACGTAGTCTCTCTGTATAGCAAAAAGAAAATGAGGTTGTGTCGGGGCGTTCTTTCTACTGGACACATCCCATGTCCACTTGCAGACCATAAAAATGCAGAAGATAAAAACTGCACTTGGCGGGTTATTTTTCTGTTCCGTCCAATGTGGCTTTACCTCTTGGTTCTGACTGCCCCTTTGTTTTACGAGATCGATTCCATTATTAATTCTCCAGAACGCTAATTTATGCAGCTGGTCGTCCTTTATGTCGTCTTTAGCTACGACGATAACAATGATGACAAAACGACGACAATCGCGGATTGCATTCATAACTCTAAATCGTAGCAGGATTTTTTGTTGAATACCCTTTCAAGACCATTCAAGTAGTTGAGCAAATGAATAAACTGCTTTCTTGTAATTGAAACCACCGTCCTTGTTGGAAGGAATGGGTACTTCATAATGGTTCAACCCTTCCGCCCCATGTTGCTAGAAAAATGATTATTTTATTCTACTCTGCACAGAATATAGGGTGCTCTTATAAACAGGAGAGGAATACATTTCACAAACAACTCGGCAAAGTGTGCACCGGCTGAAGCATTAAAATTCTTATCGCATTCCTAAAAGCTTAACCATACTCATTTATTGAGAATGTGAACTCAGTCTGAGTTCGCTAATCATTATTTTCTAACCACCCTGTGCTTGATCAAACTCAATTCACCCTTCTTTCAACCACATAAGTAGGCAGAGCTCCCAGTCCATTGCCCATTTTGTCCGTGGATTAAAGGATTAGAGATTTTAATTAGAAAGGAATTAAGAATTCATTGGTATGCTTCGCTGTCTTGGCAGCCTTAAACATATCCTACACCAGGTTCACAAAAAAAGATTACTTTAAACACAACGCACAAAACAGCTTCTGCTAAAATGGAACACATCAAACACGGTTTTCAATTTTGTGTCATTAATAAAATATAAGTGAGCAATAATTTCAACTTCGAAACTCATAAGATTTTATGCGCCCCAATAAATCTAAGTTAACTGAGGACTTTAGATTGTTCATATATGAGTGTGTGTAGAAAATAATTTCACCTGGCCTCTATAAAATAAAAACCGAAAACGGGCATTTTATGCCGAGTATACACACACAGTCGTAGGAACTAACGCATTTAGTGTGGAAAAAAAATATATTGATGGATGTCGTTCGTTAATTTAAAAGCGTTGGTGAGCCTCAACCCGCGTTCGCATCACGCCAGGAGGCTGAAAATGTTTAACATTGTGTTTTTCAATTGAAGAGGACTCAATTTCATTGCGGGCTGATGATGGCTGTGTTGCGACTTGCGACTGAAAGAATGAGGGTTTCAGTTTGTTAGAGTGAGGTCCTATTCACGTTAACACAATTCATTTGGCTTGTTTATGGCTATCATTAGCCGGCTAATAGTAAAGTGATGTTTTTAAACATGAGTACATGCCATTATGATGGTCTCATTTTGAACTGTGAAGTTAAAGTGTAACAGAGGACAAATATGTTACATATGAATATACAAATTTGTACACTTTAATTTGTTGATATTGTTATAGGCAATGAGGCTTTTTACTTTCACTTGTACTCCTGAGAAGGTTTCGGAGATTAAAGGCTGCCATGGTGTTAAAGCTCTAGTCTGCAATTCTTGAGACTGCTACAGTCTAGCTTTGGGAAACCATCAAGATGAAGTTGTAGACAAAGTGCAACGGAGTGAAGTTTTAACAAGAATGAAGTTTATTTGACATGAAAGAATATAGGCTATGGCTCAATCACTCCGTCACGCGTTGACAACTCGATTGAAACACATGTATTCTTATGTGGAATGGCCCATAAGCAACATGCGTGACGTTCGTGGCGGCGTTGAGATTAAAACACTTTTAATATCAACGCACTTAACGACTTTGAAATTTGTTATTGGTATTTTTTATTGGTTGAAAGACACAAATGTTGCTCTGAGTAACAAAAACGCATTAACGCGACGGATTCATTGGGCCATCCAAAGCGCCTTTTGTAAGAATATCTGCTAACATCTGATCTGTTGGAATGTACCACAGTTATATTTCAGAACTCTCTAGTTTTTCACGAATAAATTTAGCCTTGATATCAACATGCTTTGTTCTCGATGATTAAGAATTATTTGAAATGATGTGGATGGCACTCTTATTGTCGCAGTGAAGTACCATTTGTTTTTCTAAATCAGGATATAGCTCACTTTGTAGGCGTTTAAGCCAGATAGACTCCTGGATCGCAACAACAACTGGCATAACCACAGCTTCAGTTGAAGAGAGCGCAACGGTTCGCTTGCGTTTTGTGGCCCATGACATAGCACCTAACTGGAATATAAACATATATACCCGGTTGTAGAGCGCCTGGCATCCATGTCGCCAGCCCAGTCTGCATCACAGAAACCGACCATATCACTTGCTTCTTTCTGATACACTATGCCTTTGTCAAACGTACCCTTCAGGTACCTCATCACACGTTTGACGGCTGTCCGGTGCACCTTACCTGGATTCGTCCCAAATCTGCTCAGTAGATTGACGGCGTAACAGACGTCGGGACGGGTAATTTCAGCAGCAAAAAACAAACACCCTATTCCTTCATTAGTTGTTTTTCATTGTCATCTTTGAAGACAACTTTTGATTAATGTCTATGGGTGTGGAGATGGGGTTGTAGTCATCCATACTAAAGCGTCACAAAACCTCTGAAATGTACTGAGATTGGTCAATTTTTAAAAACGACTTACTCGCTGAATCCTTTTGCCCAAAACTGATGTTGCTTCGTCCATATCTTTCATTTTGAAGTTTTTTGACAACTCGTCCTTCAAATTTATCACCAAGATCCAAGATCAAGTGAGTTCGATCATATCGTTGACGTCATCGATATAAGCCGTGTTGTATTGAGAATTTCTATATTCACTTCACTTGTGAGTCTCAATAAAACGCTTTTTTGGCTATATTCACTTACCAAGTTCACTTTCCCATTAACGCCATTTACCAGCCATCCCTGTTGTTCACTTCGGCAAGTGAGTTATTTTTGTCCACGTACGCTATTCACTTTAGAGTTGTTATTATTCCATGAGCGATGTTTTGCCGACGTTTTGCTGAAGTGAATATAATTTCCCAATAAAATACGGCCATAAATGGCAATGAATAACATCTGTTCTCCAGAGCATTAAAAGTATATGCACTGATCGACCTCGTCTTAAGCCCATATTTACCAGATCATGGTTCAGCTTCTCATTCCATACTCTACTGGATTGTTTGAGTCTATACAGAGACTTACGCAACTTACAAACTCGATTAGAACCATCTTCAAAACAGTTTGGCTGAGTCATATAAAAGTCTTCTTTTAACTCACCGTTTAAAAACGCAGTTACAGTATCCATCTGATGCACAAGAAGATCATGTCTTGCCGCTAATACTAACAGATATCGGATTGATGTGTATCTCACTACAGGTGCAAGAGGTCTCTGTATAGTCGATCCCTTTCTCCTGACAAAAACCTTTTATGGCAAACCCTGCCTTTCGTCGAATGGGTTTACCTTCGTCATCAAACTTTGTTTTGAAAACCCATTTTGAATTAATCGCCTTCTTGCCAGGCGGAAGCTCAGCTAAGGTCTAGGTTTCATTCAAAAGCAGTGAGTCAAACTCTTCTTGCATCGCTTTTTTTACAGTTTAGCATCACAACTAGAAAAAGTTTCTTTGGGACTTCTAGGATCACAGATTTGATCTATTGCTATATCATTGTAGCTCGACCTTGGAAGAATCCTATTTCGTTCAGATCGCCGCATCATGCCTTGATCGTTAGAAAAAGTTACATCCTCGTCCGGATTGAATGTCTGGTCATCAGCATCATCATAGTCTGAAGTCGCTCTTTATAGCTTCATCATTGGTTGTAAATTCATGGTGTTCAGAGGTCTCAAATCCGACGTTGACAATTCTTGTAATTGACAATTCTTCCCCCGAGTTGACAATGGAGTTATCTTCATCGTCTGATAGATCAATTATTATTGGTGAAAGAAGGTTACTAAAATTGTTTTTGTCACTCGATGTTACCTTCTCGCCAGATTCCATGAATATGACATCAGGACTCATTACTATTTTTTTTTTTTGTCAATGGATTGAATAATCGGTATGGTTTTGATTCTGTGTGCTGTACCCAAGTAGGATGCGCTCTACTGATTTAGCTTCTAATTTTGACCGCTTTTCTTTAGGATCATGTGCCATGGCTTTGCTACCAAATATACGAAGGAGACTCAAATTTGGCTTTCGTCCTGACCAAATTTCTTCAGGTTAACGATCATTATTTCTACAAGGTTCCATATTCACCAAGAAGGCACCATTTGTGGCTGCTTCTGCCCAAAACTTGTTGGCTACACCGAAATCCAAAAGCATACAACGAACTCTTTCAATTATAGTACGGTTGAGACGTTCAGCAAACGCCATTTTGCTCAAGCGTAAAGAATGCAGTTTTTTTGGTGTAAGATACCATTATTTTCCAAAAAACTTTGGAAGCAGTTCAGTACCACTGTCAGTTCGGAGCACTTTTATTTTCTTTGAACATTGGTTTTCAGCAAGGTTTTTGAACCTCACAAACTTGCTAAACACTTCTGATTTGTGCTTAATGGGCACAACAAACACTTTGCGGCTAAAGTCGTCGAAGAATGTCACCAAAAATCTGGACCCATGACGTCAGAGTGCACAAGATCAAGAAGATTTTTTGCACGAGTTCCAGTGTATCTTTAAAAGGTGCACGTGTTTGCTTGCCTTTAATACAAACAATGCATTTTTCATTATTCCCTGCAGAGAATTTGACACCCGAAGAAGAATTCTTAACCTTGGTTAGGTTGGTATAGCACAAATATGACCTAGCCTACGATGCCACAAATCATATGTACTTGGCCCTGACAACGCCTGTTCGTTATGCGTTGCAATTTTCATTGATTCACAATCTAAACGATATAAATCATTGAAAGCAACTGGCTGTTGCCACTACTTGAATCTGCTTGGTCCTTCGAAACAAAGGCTCGATAGCTTTTTAAAGTTTACGACATGTCACATTTCAATTAGGTACAGCACTTTCAAATCTTTGAATTGATTCCAATGTTGATTTTCACACTTTGAATCCAAGCACTGGTTTCATCACACATTTCTGGACATGTCGTTCTACTTTGTATAGGACAGTGTGAAACAAACTCTATTTCGACTTCATCGGATTAAATTCAATTAAACTTTTCGTAACAAATCTATTCCACCTAAGTGAATTGCCGTCACTCGTTAGCTTATTTTGAGTCCCAATCGCGGAAAGAAATAGCCTTGCGTTCGATTGATCGCCAAACAACTTACCCATTTAAGTAAAATATTTATTAAGCTCCAATCAAAGGAGAGGTGTGTCAACGTCTCTAGGGATTTAGATACAAATCTAATTAACTCGTTCTCTGTCTGCCAGCTGCAGCCGGCTGCAATCCGATTTAGATTCAAAGATAGCCAAATTGATTTGATGTTTGTCCGGCCCAATGCATTGACATTTACACCTTAAGACTCAATTAACCTGGCTTACCTCAAACTCTATACCACTTATTGCGCAATTTCCGTCTGTCTCCCAATGCCCGGGAACTTGTGCCACCAAAAAGTTTGTTAGATCATCAACTTTGCTGAATCCACTTTATTGTATTATACTGCTTAGTTTTTTATATTTTTTTTTTAAGTCAAAACTTTCGGATGTGCGGACGGAACGCGACACGAGCTTTGTATAAAATCACACAGATTTTTAATGGAAATATTATGCAAAATGATGTACAACATCTTTTTGGCTGAGCACTCAAAATACCGAAAACAAAAATGGAACAGAGCGGCTAACACAGTCCTTGGAAAACTTTCTCCTTTTAGGATCCATACCTCACTCTGTACGCAAGTGCAATTACATCTCCAAATGCGATGACACTTTTAATGTTTGCAGTGCTCCGATCATCACAAGGAAAAGCGCTTCTGCCATAACACCACACCTCGCACTATCAAAGGATAATACTCTAACCGCATGCAGGCAAACTGGACCATGAAAGGACCAACTTTTATGTGAGAAGTACCTTTAGAGTCAAAGTTAATGCGAAATTGGATGCAAATGACTTTTAGTGCATTAAAAAATAATTTCAAACGACTCTCGGTCGTGTGAAACATTACAACAAGAAAAAGAAAAAAAGTGGAAACAAAAAAGGACACACAGAGAACCAAGTAAGGGGATTCAATAAGGACTTGGAATGGATGGTACCGGAGGGGTTAGTTGGATGGAAAGATAAAACCACAACAAAATACAAAATAATGCAAACCGCATAATGATTGCCGCAACGCACAAGGACTTTCTTTGACAAGGCCATCGTCACCAAAACGACGAATACGATGGTGATGATGATGGTGATGGTGATGGTGATGGTGCGGTGTGTCCTTTTAAAGAAATTGAATAAGTATTCAACAAGAAAATAATTTTTTCCTACACCGCCACAGCTACCACCAACGCCGCGCCTCGCCGCGCCGCCACATCGCATCGAAAAAAACGAAGAAGAAAAGCATCGTAAATGTTGGTTGTTATCTGTGTGTCTTTAGATTATTACTATTATCCTTAGTTGTCCTTCCGATGAAATGGCTGGCAAATCCCCATCTTCGCACTGATGGCAATGGAATGTACTTTGGATAATTACATTAGCATACAAAGGATTTCAAAATGCAACGCGATTTAGAATCGCGAAAAGTACTCGTCGCAATGATTTCAATTACGTCAAATGGGATGCGAGTACTTTGAAAGGATTTTAACGTACTTAAAGTGTGTTCTAACATGACTGAAGAAGGAATTCATTTCGTGCAGACATGACTCTTTTTTTTAGTGCAAAAAGAAATCTTGAGTTAGGTATGCGAAGCTGACGGAATAAAATCAGTCTGCGGATTAAGACTTTGAGTGACAATTTTCTAATGGTTTATGCGTGGGGTATATGAGCAGGAGGAGTAATTAGATCCATGATATGTCTGCTTTTTAGAGTTTAAAAAGTCTAAAAAAAACTCCGCGTTCACGCGAATCGAAAGAAATAATTAAACAGCCTTTTTGTCTTCGGTCGATTCCAAGCCGATTTTGAAAGCTCGATCACCATCCATCGTGAACGTGGTGAATTTGCGAGACGAAAAACTGCTGAATAAAACATAATTAAATTGTTGACCTAAAAGTTCGCAATTGTGTTGTCAGTCCAAAAAATGTAGAGCTTAGTAGAAATGAAGAAATGTCATATTCAAAGCAAATCCGGTATCTTTCACGTTGTTAAGAAGTGAAGGATTGCTCTGTGCGTTGAATCATTGAATTTGACGCTTACGTTTGTGCTGTATAAATAAACATTTCCTTATTTATGATTCATTCCACAAAGCAATAGTTGTGACAATTGCCCAGGCCCCGGGACTCTTCGTTCTGTTGCGCCACCATATTTAATTTTTATTTATACTCGCCCAGCAGAGTTGGCAATTCGAGCAACCATGGATCGGTTTCGCCTCACGTTTACTTTAGTGGAGATTGCGCATTCTCAGAAACGCGTATCGTACAGTGATACTTTGGAACAGCTCAGAAAACCCGAATGAGTCCATCCATCGTGTGCAAGAATTGGAGCTGGGTCCATCCACTTTATCGAAGATTTTTCGTAGGGGTCTTGGTTTGTTGCCTTACAAAATCAAATTCGTACAAGCTGAACGACCATCAGGCCGTTGCACGTTCGGGGAAGGCCACCGATCCCGATTTTCACAAGAAATTTTTTTTCAGCGATGAAATTTACTTATGGTATGTTAGCAAATAAAACTGTCGCTTTTGGAGTCATTATAATCCACAAATTCTTGTTGAGACGCTGGCGCCGCTGCCGTTACATCCTCAAAAACCACTGTTCTTTGGGCAGAGGGGATCATTGGTCAATATTTCTTCAAAAATAACGTCGGCCTGAAATCAGTGGGGAACGCTAGAGTCATGATTAATGCCTTTTTGTACCTGGTTGATGTGAACGACCTTTAGTTCCAACAAGACTGCACTACATGCCATACAGAGCCAACGAAGCAATCAATTTATTGAAGGAAACTTTCTGTGAGCTCATTATCTAGCGTCGTAGGCCTGTTGCGTGGCTTCAAGGTCGTGGGATTTAACACCCCTGGACTTTATTTCTTGTGGGGTTGTGTGAAGCCATTGTCTACGCAGATGAGCCCGAGATGATTGATGCCTTGGAAGAGAATACTCAATGTTCTATAGCTGATATACGGTCCCAAAAAGTGTTCAAAAAGTGGTCGAAAATTGGAACTCTCGGCTGGAATTTATTCGAGCTAGCCGCGCACTACTTGCCCGAATTTATTTTTGAAACATAATGGCTAATCCTTATCTTGAGCTAAATTCTTGGCCATATCATTGGATTACATGCGTTTCATATCTTTTTGAAAACCACACGTCACAAACGAGTGGTATTAAAAATTATATGAGCCGGCAGCTCGATCTCATCTTCACTTCCGACCCTATTTACTCTTCTGTCTTAGAAAGCTCATCCCTATTATCTACTATTGACAACTTTTACCTCCTCTCACTCTCTCTTATTTATAACCTTACCTTTTCTTCTACCTACCCCAAGTAAGTATTCGTTCAACTTTCGTAAAGCTAACTTCAAGAAAATTAATGAGAACCTCTCTAATACCTCTTTCGACTTTAAAAATCTTTCAATGATTGACACAACTTGTCTGTTTTATGAAAAATTGTTGCACTGCATAAATCTTTACGTTCCCCTTGAGCGTGATTAGTCCTACTCAACATCTCCTCCTTGGTACAATCATAAGCTACGCGAGCTGCGAAACAAGAGAAATTAACTCTGGAATAAATTTCTACTACGCTCCCGTTCAGTATTCAATTACTATGAATACCTTCCGTTATTTCACCTATCCATAGAAAAGGCCCCAAAAACCAAATTTCTAACTATTGACCCATAGCTAAACTCTCTCATATCCCTAAGCTTTTCGAAAGCATTCTGTTTAAAGTACTGTGAAATACTTTCTTTCCAGCACAAATCAATGAAATCCTCCAAGCAGCATAGTTTCTCTAAGGAAAGGTCTACGACCACTAATCTAGTTGAGTTTGTTTCCTTCTCTCTCTCTGCGATGGAAAAAGGAAACGAAGTAGACGTCATTACCACATATTTCAGCATGGCTTTCGACAAAATTTCTCACACTTTAATCCTCTTTAAACTTTCCTCCCTCGGACTCAGCCCTATTCTACTCAAATGGATATATCTTTATCGAGATAACCGCCGATATAGAGTTTGTTTCCGTTCTACTCTTTCAGTTCCTTTTGTGGCAACCTCTCATGTGCCCCAAGGCAGCCATCTTGGGCCCCTATTTTTCCTCTTTGCCAGTACTGATGCCGAAAAGATCATCCAATATTCATCTTTCACGCGAATAACGCAAAAATTTTCAAAGTCATCTCCTCTGATAGAGATTCTCTTCAGTTTCAAAATGACCTCGATTCATTCGCCACTAAAAACTTCCTTGAATTAAACATTGCCTAATGCGAGGCAATAACTTTTTCTCGTAAAAGTATTAAACCTCCTCCATGGTCCTATCATCTTCAGAACCTTCCTATAAACCGTGTGCAGCTTATCCAAAACTTAGATTTTCTCTGCGACGACGAATTAAATTTTCGTTCTTATATTGACGAAGTTATAACAACAGATAATTCCGCCCTTGGTTTTATCAAGAGATGGTCAAAAGAGTTCCGCAACCCCTTGTAACCAAATCCCTCTATATTTACTTATGTCCGCCCTGTCCTTGAGTATGCATAGCAAGTGTGGGCTCCATATCAAGCGGTACATATCTTAAGGATCGAAAGTGTTCAACGTCATTTTCAGCTTTTTGCCCTTCGGGATCTCTACGATGTTAGAAGCTTTCTCACCCTACCTCCATACCGCGAACTTCTCGCAATCATTAATCATTACTCCTTAGAAATCCGAAAGAATGTCTTTGACATCATATTCAATTTATACTTTTTTTATCAAAAGGCTCGAAGCAAGTAGGCCCTACCGAAGTACATTTTTAAAAGTTTTTGAGAAACTTCGAACTTCTTCTTCGAACAAGTATCAAAATATTGCTGACGAATCCTCCTTCTTTGGCGTCTTGTTCTCTGAATTGGAACAGCAGTGCACCTAGCTGCGGCTGTGTAGCATAAACCAAATTTGGGTTTCCAATTTTTTCTAACAATTTCGTGACAATTTGAGTTCATAGAGCTCTGCAAGTTCACTGTAAAGTGAAACTCACTGTTAAGTGCAGCTCACTGTAAAGTGCAGCGCGCTTTTGATCCGTTTGAGTTACGCTTACCTCCAATCAAGTTAAAAGGCCTCCTCTCCGGCCATGTGTTTTAATCAATCAACACACCACCACCCTCTATAGAAACAAAACAAAAAAAAGCTCATATACCTCAAGTTAATCATCCCTGGTGTCCGTTGGCGCATCCCAATTTTTTCTAATTTAATTACTTTCCCCTGATTCTGCATGCTTTTGTTGATACCAACCGATAATTCTAATTTAAAATAAATTAAACTCTGATTACTTACAAAGTTGAATGTGTGTAATGTGTATGTAGGATTCGACCACCGCACATCAACCATCATGAAATTGCCACACATCCACATCGGACCGCCTTGGCGGCCCCAATAATGATTTTCTAATTAAATATCTAGTACCCGATAGTAGATAATTCAAAATGTAAATATTTCCAGCTTACCCTAACCCCACGCCCTCCTACTCTAGTTAATGACTAAATAACCAATATTTGCTTGCACAACCGAAGAACTGCATTTTGATTGTTTATCATCAACGATTCATTGAAATACGATCCTAATGCACGCGCAGCAGCGTACACAGTACACACATGTTGCCAGTTATTACTACATTCCTAACTGGAATCAGGACGCACCATCATCTACCTCATTCTAGATTTGCTAATCTGTAAACAGAAAGCCAATAGGGTGGTATCCGATGTCCAGTAGTAGACAAAGTACTGAATATTAACCTACGAACGGTTTATCATGCAGGGAATGGGCGGAATTCTAAAATAGTGCCTTTCCTGGTCCTCATTTCGAAAGAGTTTAATTCTCATTAATTAGCAATTGCAATGATTTAAATGAAAGCGGCTGCATTTTGTTTCGGTATGGGTATTTGCTTTTAAAATACCAGTTATAGACAATTGTTATAAACAGAAGAATGAGGCGCGCATTTTCTATAAGCTTCCAAGAGAATACAAAACTTTGAAATATTTCGGATTTATGATGAGGCTTCTTCAAAGCTCTTTTTTTCTTTTTTAATCAACCAACAATTACTTGAAAAGACTGTTCACACTGCACAACTTGTCAGGCGGAACTGTGCCGAGATTGAGAACATTTCGCTTTTCAGGGAGTAGGCGAAATGAGTCACTTTCATAAATTGAAATTCAGTGAGATAGTGCAATTGCCTTTAAGAACTCACTTTACATTTCATCGGTATACTCACTCACTACCTGGGAAGTGAAATTAACTCAACGGCAGCAGTGGTCTAATGGTCCTTATCCTAATGGAACCATTTCGAGCTTACAATGAAGCGAGAGTGACGCAGGGTGTCGATGTACATAAGCAAAGAAATACGAACCAAGAAGTATCCTAAGTTTGTGAGCTATAGCTAGGCTTGAACAGTGAATGTGGGAAATAGTTTCCTCCTCCTTCTCATCCATACAGCTTCTGCAAAAATCGTTTGAGACGACTATCAGGCTTGCGGCATGTCTTCCAATAAGACAGTGTCCTGTGATGACACATATCGTCACACTAATATGTTTTCTTTTGAAAGAGATCAAGCCGTTTGACCGCTTAAGATTTAGCTTGTGCCGGATCTGTTTCGTTGCGTTACACGTAAAACTGCTTGACTAATCTCAGATTAGTTTTCTTGTATGCGTCTTGCTTGAACAAGAGTTTGTATGTAGCAATTGGTATGCCGATACTCTCCGTTTTCGGTGAGAAGGGTAGAGGTGTTCAGTTTCTGATGAGTTCTTTGCAGTTTCTTAGAATGTCTCTATACCCCGGCACCTAGCACAGATGAGTGTTAAACTGCTCTGACATATGATTGGTAGCTAAGGGCTAGAATAAAGTTGAAAGAATTTGATGCCAGGCATTTGATGCCCACCTGACTGTCTTAGAGGATTTATATATCCTTTTTGGAGAAGCGAGATATTTAATTTCATTTCGTCTGAATAGATACCACAACCCACTCCTTCATTTCGACGTATTCGTTTTCCAAGAATGATTGGTCCTTCCAGTCTGTTCTGGATGGAATGGTCGCCCGAAAATTTGTGTTAAAATCGAGTTTGGGTGTGGTCTAATCAGTTTTTAGTTTGGGGATTCCGAATTTGTTCAGAATGTCACCATGGCCAACATTGTTGTTGGTACTTCTTGTAATCGAATAGCTGAAATCGCAGCTGTTCGGACATTACCCAGGGTCCATCCAAGGTTCCTTGAAAGCCCTATGAGAGTTGTGGAAATATCTGGATTTTTCCAACTCAACAAACGCATGTCTTCGTTACAAATTTCCATTTCATATCGTATTGACAGGTCGTATATGACAATTTTCAATCGGTGCATCAATTCTTATTAAAGAGCCATCGACAATGCCAGCAACACTCGCAAAATCTCTAAAACGCTGAGCTATAGATATTGTATTTTCAGCAGGCCAGCGGATTTCTTCTCCCAAAAGGTGTTCTACCGTCAGATTGCAGAACTTTTTGACGCAACGATGAATGGAGCTTTTTGACACACCCTGTTCATCACCAACTACATGATACTGGGCTCCACTTCCAAGCCAGTGTAACGCACCTAAAATTTGGGTCTTAGCATCAAGAGCACGGTTTCTTTTAGTGGGATGCTGGAGGTGTAGACCGATTTTATTCAAAATATATTCCGCAGTACTTTTGCCGACGCGAAATTTTTCATTAAATTGAAAATCGATTGAAAATCATTGTTAATTCTGTCCTTAAAAATTCGAGGACGACGTATTTCGCGAACTTGTATCTCAGACTCATTATCGCTTTCACTTGAAAAAATAATATTCGACATTTTTAATTTAACTTGTCACTTTTCGACCGAAACTCAGTTGCCTGTCACAATTGTCAATTACAAACCGACAAAATTGTAATTTGTATAACTTTTTCTGTACAATAAAAAAATTGTCACTACAAATTTGTCGGGGAATTTATGACAATTTTAAAAATATCCCTGACAATTCATTGTCATGACAATTTTTTTATGAAACGAAATTACGACAATTGTCGCAGATTTCCCGACAATTCTACAAAATTGTCAATTTTTCTATGGGACAGGATATAGACAATTTCCTAGTTGTCATTTACAAATTGTCACCTGTCACCTGTCGCAATTGTCAATGTTTATGAAATAGGGCCCTAGTCAACAAAAACTGGTTCCGTTTTAAGATGATCTGAGACCTTTGCTAAAAAGGGTCTCAGTATGAAGTTAGGTTTGTTCGTGGAAGCCCTGGGGTTGCCCTGTGGTCGCCACAAAGCGTTTTTCGAAAAATCTAAACTTGCCCTGGAATGTCAAACTGAATGCTTTTTTGAGCCCTGGGTTTGCATTCGACTCTAAATTTTTGCAAGGGCAAGTTCAGGTAATAAACAGGATTGTCAAATGGCAGGTATTTTTGTTTTTGTTCAAATGACAAGGGATGTGTGGTGATGATCAGGTTTAGCGTTTTTTTTTTTTCAGTCCTGAAAAGCGTTATGACAACTCATAGGCTTGTCAAGGAAACCAGGGCCAAGCCAGATGGGTAAAGCTCAACGAACGAACCTATGGGCAAGTTAAGGTTTTCCAAAAATTACTTTGTGGCGAATAAAGAACGAACCCTTCAACGAACGAACCTATTGTATAGGTCACTGTACATCACCAAGTTTGTAAAAAAAAAAACTATCTTCTATGATTTTTTCATCAAGTTTCTTTTTATTGTTCTCTTAAATTTATTACTTTCATATAAGAAAGATAAACGAAAATAAATTTATTTTTTACATCAACCTACAAAATGGCACAACAAAAGGGATCAGATTTTAAGGATCTCAAAGCGGCTCAGGTTGGTTACTTTTCACAACTTTCATTGTCCAACAAAAAAAAAAAAACCAAACTTTTAATCTCAATTTCAGAGACCATCCCTTGGTGCAAGCCTCTTATATTGGACTGCAGTCTTAGGAGTAAATGTATACGACTTTCTAGGGCTGTGCCATTTAGTACCTGTGCACACCTTGCACATTACTCGCCCATACACCGTCTCTGGAGCTCAGTTTAGGAACAAGAAACTTTCTGCAGCATGTACAAAATGATGAAAAAAAAGAAATATATTTAATTAAAATAATTTAAGCCCACAGAAAAGGATTGAAGTTTTTTTTTGTGTTGTGTCTGTCCTCATCTTCACTTTTAAGAGGATTATAGTAAATGTGCATGAATGGAGGAGAGGGAAAAGAGCCAGAGATTTGCCAGTTCGTATACTTGAAATGAAGGAACTTTGCACTTGAAGGACCTCCGCAATTCACCCTGATTCCAGAGTTTGCTTAGTTCTCCACGGGCATTACGTTAAGGAAGCCAATTAAAGATGGCACCATCACGAACCGGGTGGTGGTTTGCCAGGATCTCTAATGCATAAATGACATTCATATGAGGTGGCAGTAGAGGTCACATTTTATGGCTGCTCTAGTAATTGACCCCATGTTGCTGCTGCTGCCGTCATAATGCTTTGGTTGAGGATGTAGAAACTTTCTTACTTAGGATCCACTTATTGAAATTTCATTTGGAGTTGGTTGAAAGAGGATTTTGCATCCTGACACAAGTTTTACTTCTATGCCGTTAAAGTTTTGCTTCACATAAGCGGATTGTGCGAGTTTGATAGAATACTGGTACATATATAAAACCAAGGATGCCACACAACTGTGAACAAGTTCATGATGAACTAAAGCCCTCTTCTCCCTTCAACAAACTTGGTGTAAAGAGAAATTGAAGAAATTATTTACGATACAGTCGAGTTCCTGCAATTATCCGTCTGAAGATTCAATTAAAGACCTCTATCGTCACTCTCTATGACTTAAGTTTAAAGAAAAAAAACCGTTGGATTTGTGAACTAACTTCTGTCTGTGTGTGCGAGTGTGTGTCATGAAAGCGAGGGATTTATAGGCCAATTATTACGATTTATAACGTTTTTGAAACGAATGCGTGTGTAGGATAAAGCAAAATGGGGTATGTATGTACTTTTTTATTCTAGATGCAACTGGCCCCTGTATGTATGTGTATATTGGGTTGGTAGTCGCCCCAAGGAGACATCGAACGACGATGGGTTTCCCATATATGTATGTCATATGTATGCTCCGAATCTCTGAATCACTGTGTGGCTCTGTGCGGTTGACGGAAGGATGGAAATTATCCATCGTATTTTGGATTTATGTGATGGTTTCGATGATGCACGAGCATTGGCCTGCAGGACATTTGAAATTTCACTCATGTATCATATTGAGAGAATTTCGGGTGAACGTAATTATGTTATGGTTATGGTTTAGCCTTCGGGTTGTCATTGTCAGTCAGAAAAGGAGATGAATGAAATCTACAAAAACTCTTTTTCGACAAATTGATGTAAGGGGAGCATTTAAGCGTCGTCTTGTGAAGTATAAGGTTTTAATTAAAAATAAAAATAATTTGTGTGCCCGTTGCGGTTAGATTGCCTGTCTGTTATTTGGGAGTGCAAAGTTCAAATCCAAGAACCATAAAAGTAGCTGCCCTCTTTAAGAGACGGGCTTGTCATAATGCAGTTGTACGTCTTCTCTGATCAATAGAATCGATAGAAAATCATCAATCAATCAGAACTTAAGAACAACTGTGGGTCCATCGAAACCAGTGTGTCAAAATAAAATAAAAAACGGGGTGGTGCAACAGAGCGGAGAATCCGGGGCCTAGCGCATTTATCACAACCATACTTTGTGTTAAATTCCGTATTACTAAATGAATTGGCCATGTGTGAACGAATTTGGCCATGTGTGAACTCGAAACGTTCAAAGAGCTTATTGAATCTATGTCGTCTGCACATTAGTTTCACTATAGATGTCGTTACAGGTCACTGCCTAATGGGTAGACACGCTAAAAGACTTGGTGACTACTCAAATGACTTCTTCAGAAGCTCCATGGACGAGGACAAAGAAAAGACAATCCAACATTTACTTTGATCATGCCCTGCACTAGCTTACAGACGGAAAGCTCATTTAGGTGATTACTGATTACTTTTTCGGCGACACCAGCGATCTAGCTAATAAAAAAGTCTCTCCCTTTTCGTTCGAAGTTCTGGCTGGTTTAACTAACTGGTGATCAACTCGTTAGTTCAGGTTCGATTGGAGGGTGTTTCAACTCTCTAATCCCCTTGATAGGAACCAGAGGGTTATCAACCTTCTGGTCTTGGTGGTATCACAATGAACTCTCTGTGGTCTTAGTGTGTCGGTCTCCGCAACCGGCAGCCACTTCTAATCTAACCTAACCTAACCTAGGGGACCTACAATCTTTAGTCAATTTTTCACTGGTTATCGAGAAAGCGCTTTTCATGAAAATTCAATCGGAGGACACGTGCAAAACCATTTTTTGTTTTCTGTTGGGATATGAACCTCGAACCTCCCACTTAACAGGCGGAAATGCTGTGAGGGCACCACCTGCGGCTCATTGTTGATATATGTTGTTGAGGACTCCGAAACGAAACAAGTATGAACAATAATCTGCTTCATCACAGAATTTACAGACTTAATCTAAAGTTGAGCCAATATGCTCTCTGGAAGCTTCGAGTTAGCAGCAAATTGAACTGCCAAAATAAATAAGTTAGATAGTTAATATATATGAAGAGTCATTGAAGACGAGTGTTAAGAAAGTTGACTTGGTCGATTTTTTTATGTTTAAAAAAAAAAACCAAAAGTGTTTGCTTCCTTTTGGACACAACAGCATTTTCTGCCTTATAATGGACTGGATTAGATGGAACGCAGCCAAAATTCTTGAAAATGATTATTCATGGGGTGCTCTCCGACATTTTTAATAACATTTTAACTTACTCCATATACCCGTCTTTCTGGAAAATTTCCAAAATCATTCCCGTCCTTAAAAATGCGGGGTCTGGGAATAAATCATATCGTCCTATATCTATTCTTCCTTTCATCTCGAAAGTTTTTGAAAAACTTATGAGCAAACAAGTACATTCTTTTCTCAATGAGTTTAACCTTCTATCACCAAGGCAAACCGGTTTTATACCAAAGCACAGTTGTACTATGGCGCTCTTGAACTTGGTAGATGACATTCGAATAGATTTGAATGAAGATAATGTCACTTCACTTGTTCTGCTCGATTTCTCAAAGGCATTCGATACAGTTCCTCCTCATTCGCTTTCGACCCCACAACTTTGAAGCTTATGGAGAGTTACTTAATAGGTCGCTCACAAACCGTCTACTGCAACCAAAAAATGTCAAATTTCCTTGGCACAATCGCTGGTGTCCCACAAGGATCCATCTTGGGTCCACTATTGTTCACCCTGTTCAATAACGGCATTCCATCAATTTTAAAATGCTGTAAGGTCCAAATGTACGCAGATGATGTGCAGATACACTATAGCTATCCGATAGGTCTTGTTAAAGATGCCACTGAACGAATTTATGAGGACCTTTGCTTGATAGCCTCTCCAAATTGGTCTGTCTTCCTTTTAGAATTAAAGCAATGCTGATTAAGACACTCCTGTTCCCAATTATCTTTTATGTCTATCCCGTTTTTTGTGATTTAGATAGCTACTTTTTCCGAAAGTAGAATGTCAATCAGCATCAGATTTTGTGAAATTACATATTAGCAAATTTCAAAAATTAAAAGATTGTTTAATTTTTGATTTTATTTGGTCTTAATATTAGTTGTCATCTCGTTTTCTTATGTCATACAGAATAAGTTATACTTTCTCAGTAAAAGATGGGAGCTACTGTGTTTGCAATTTGAATAAAAGATGATTCTTTGCCTTCTGTGAATAGCGTCTATAATTTCTGATTCATACTTAATATTTGACAAACTTTCGGAGAACATTAATGAGCACTCCACCCTCCACGTTGAACATTAAGATTTCATCATTTACATTCAAAACTACTCTTCAATTCTTAAGATAACTTTTTTCATTCTTTTATTACCACCATAGCGCCGAACACCAAACACCAAACACAGAGACCTAATAGTTGAACCATCTCGCAATGAATTAATGAAAAATAATGAGAGTTTTTCAATTCTCTTGGCAATGTCCTATACCCATCAGGATATCATTTTGATTCATTGTATGTCATCGTAGTCGTCCTTAGGCAAACTTCAAGACAAACAGTCACGAATGGATCGTTAATTAATTCAGGATTCAAGGGAGAAGCTAACGGTTTCCGAAAACCAGAATCTACTCAACTATGCAAAAGGCTCTTTCTTATATTGGAGGAGGCTCAAGCACGAAAAGTCTATTTTCTTTTTTTTTTCAACTTCAAAAAGGTCACCCAAACCAAATCGAAATGTGTCAATTAGTGAACTTCAAGGACATTGTTAGCACTTCATTACCCAATCCAATCTACTCCCCTACTCCATAGCGTTGTTTGCACAATGTGCGTTTGAATGCTTTAAACTTTCCTAAAGGAAACTCTCGCAAATTTTCACTCACTTCGAATGGATAAGTGAACATGAACCAAAGTAAAAGAAAAACATTTCCTCCGAATCAACCGCTCGACGAGCCGCGCCGCGCCCGCCGCCGCCGCCAGAATTCGAATTCAAATTATTTTATCCCATGGGTTGGGATTGCTACGCGAAGCTCCTAATTCCATTTGTCTCTTCATTGTGTTTGTCACCCCTGCCACCCAAACAATGTGAATTAGATTTCACAATAAGAAGATGTAACTTTTTGCTTAGAGGAAATTTGTATTAACAAAACCCGACTTTTTTAGTTAGAAATTTATCCTACGTCCTAAGTACCACCGGAAAATCTAAACAAAGAAAGTACCAACAAAGGAAAAGTAAAACCTGGCTAGCATATCTTGTTGGACGGTGTAAATACGAGATGAAGCCTCGGCCGCATTTATGTATTTGAGGGCCCTTTAGCTTTTATCACTGATAAGGTCATTTTTTTGGCATATAAGCCTACTGCAACATAGAAAGCGTATTTTTTCCTCTTATAAGCTTTGGAAATACATAAAATAATTTAAATTCCTTCCTTGTCATTCAATACATACAAGTGGCTTTTTCGTGTATACAAGTGTCCTTTTGAGAAAACCTAATCAGACCCTGGTCGTAGGGCCACACTCTGATGCTCCACGATTCCGCAGTAATAAACTTTTATTATCACACATTTAGACGTCTGTCCCGATTTGCGAGACTATGAATGCAGGACCAGAACTGTACTCACGACAGCTTAGGTCTGGCTTCAACACATTCGCCCTTAAATGCGACACTTGCAGTTGGTAGATTTGATGCTATTCAAATTCAGGTGAAGGAAAATGCCAACAAAATGCTCTGCCATTTTGGATGACAATGAACAGACACCCAGACAGTGGGCTTCAGGGGTAGTACTCCCATATGTGATGCATCTATCTGCGTCCTAGATGTCGGATTATTTTTTATTGCCGCCGTTTTTATGTGGTAATTTTTTATGCGAGCAAATAGATTATATACCAAATCTCTTTTGGCATGGCGCGTGGTAGCATAGATGTGCAGCAGAGATTTTATGAGCTTTTCGGACGAGATCATCCCTCACCGAATTATGTGAAACGAGGATGATATAGGGACGTTAGGCGCACAGAATAGGTGCGGCGCGGTGGGCGTTTCCTGGCAAGATTTGTTCCGGTCCGTTGGTAGTTTAATTAAGTTGAAAATAAAATATTCTTATACCGACTTATGGGACATTAAGCTGGATTAATCGGTTAGCATAAAAGTTTTGTTATAAAAATCACACTATGGAAGCTTATGCTTAATAACGGGTGCTTATATGTGAGTGAGTATTGGACAAAGTCCTTAAGCACAACAGGGAGCAAAGTTTAATATCAAAAGGGGCTAAGCTTGTGTTTGTGTTTCTTTTTATTACCGACTGATATTTTTTTTTGCTTTAGAGATGTTGCTATTGAGAAAAATTCATTATGGTCGTCATGTGACTACGGCTACAATGATGCGCATCCTTGATTTAATCGAAAGTAGAATCTGCAACCCACTTCTCTAGTTGCCACATATGGCTGTTGAAAAGTAATGTTGTGTGATCATCTAAACTTCCATGTGATCACAGAGTATGTTCTAGGGAGTGTGTTTAGCCAGGTGTTTTCTTTATGACCAAGTCAAGTTAGGCTAGTGGGTTGACAGTAGATCATACTTCTGTTCCACTTATACAACCAAAGAAATCTCATAAGACATAAGCAAATCTTACAACAAGTAGCCATCAAATTTACAACTGTTTGTTTGTATATTCAACAAAATTTGGGATCAAATTCACAATTATTGTTTAGTCTTACCCCTTTTCAATCATTTCTACAACAAAACTGTGAAAATGATCGCAATTACTTTCTGAAGAATTCACAACGTGTTGTCAAATGTCAAAACGAAAATTGCCTACAATGAATATATTTTATGAGCCATAGGTGTTTCACTCACACAAGAAAAGTTTATAAAAACTGAACAAAAATAAGTTTCGCTCGCTTAACTTTACCTAGGGTTGACCCAGGTATCCTTTGACAACCCCATGAGTTGTCAAAAAAAAACCTGGGTTTTACAGTCCTCAAAAAACGCTAAACCACAAAATCACACACATCGCATTTTAATAAAAAAATACATGCCATTTGACAGCCCTCAATTTGCCCAACCTAGGGCACTAGGAACACTCAGTTTGACATTCAGGGCGAGTTTAGGCTTTTCAAAAAACGCTTTTTGGTGACCACAGGGCGACCCCAGGGTTGGAACAAAAGAACTTATAACCGTAGGTGTTCCATAAGTTTTTAAGATTAGTGGTTCCCCGAGTCAAACCAATGGAAAGCGACATTGCTTTAAGAATATTTTCTGAGAGCAATAAAAGTTTCACACAAATGTTGCTTTCCATTGGTTTCACTCGGGGAAGCACTCATTTTAAAAACCAATGGAACACTTGTTTCTGCTCAATTTAAAATGTTGTTTTTGTGTGAGTGAAACACCTATAAAGCGGAAAGCGACGTAAGTGAAACCAATGGAAAGCGAAATAAGTGCTTCCCCGAGTGAAACCAGTGGAAAGCGACATATGACCTTGTTAAATTAACCCTGATTTGTCTCAAATTTACAACCTAGCTCTGTCAAAAGTACAAAAATATGTGAAAACTACAACCGATTTGTTGAATTAACAACAAAGCAATAAAATCCATATCCAAAAATTTCAAATCTACAAAAAGTTGTGCTTTCAACATTCAATTTTGTTGATTTTACAACGACGCTATATGCACACAATGAATCGGCACATTATCGACTCATTCGCGTCGCAGTCCAAGCAGTTCGGTTTTGTTTTATAGAGAAAATTCTTTATATTGAAAATGTATAGTCATAGTGGTATTTTACTTTTATCTCAAAACAATGAGAATATCCAAGATAAAGGTGAATCTGAAAATAATCAATCTGTTGCTAATTCGTCCGCATCGTCTATCCCTTTAAGCTTGGAAGTTTTCGAAATTGTAAGCAATTTTAGTTTGTCCAAAAGTGTGGTGCCATTTTTAACAGGTATGCTTTTTGCTTTGTGTGTATACCTAACTATGTTACCCCAGCCTAGTGTAGGTACTTTTTAACTAAGCAAAACGTGGCATGTGAGTATCTATGCCCCGAAAGAAAATATCTTAGACTGAATAAAGCACTGATTGCAAGTAGATTGCCTTAGCTGATGTTTTGAAACGCTTTAAAACAGGGAGCGTAGATATAAAAGCAACCACATTTTGTAAAAAAATTTGGTCTTCCTTGCAAATTTATTTTATTTTTCTGTAAATCGCAAAAATAAAACTTTCGTAATTGTAAAGGTCGCGGACTTTCGAAGCGAAGCTTACTCCTGCTCAAATCGGAACACCTAACAAAAATTTTTCCGGATAATGAAATTGGGCTACAGTTGGAGTTCGAAGACGAGTTACTCAAGTGGAAAGAAATTGAGGTAAATAGAAGACAGACAATTTTATTAGTGATAAAAATCACTATCTCAGATTTTTTTAGCTTTCACAATGCAGCACAATCACTAGCGAGATGAACACCTCGAATTGGGTTGGAAATAATAGTTTAACACTAAGCGAAGAAAACGTACTTCACAATCATCTGGCTCATCTTCAAATTTAATTGTTTGTATGAAAATCAAGTGTTGGAGTATTTTAATAGTTATTAAATACAATGGAGAAGAAACGAAAATTTGGTATCTATCTTCAGGAATAAATTTATTTGGTTTTTTGCTAAACAATAATGAATTTATATTTCATATCATTTAAATGAACAAAAATAAAAAGGATTAAAGAAAATTCTTTAAGTTAAACGTTTCATTGCATCATCATCCCACCACTCTTTTCATCTATCTAGGCCATTGATCAGAAAAATAAAAATGTCGTTGGGAGCGTTACCTTCGTAAATATGAACACGATATATTATGATTAATCGTATGATTTGGTAGAAATTTCAAAGGTACATGGGTTTTATTTTTTAGGTTTTCACTTTATTTTCATAGGGAACTCTATTCTGCTAATCAAGCGCTTTCATTTGGTATACATATATATTGAAGAAATAATGAAAAAATATATTATCCGCCATTTTGTAGTGACGGCCATCTTGTATCGAATGTATCATTTACTGTCATCAGAACTTAGGGCCCCGACCCATAGAATCCGTTGCGTCCGTTCGCTGCCGGATTCAACTGACAGCAGTGAGTTTTACCGGACACAACGGATTGGGGTGACCCATAGAATCCGTTGCGGTGTGAAGAGAATACTTCAAATTGGTTTTGACTGCGCATGTCATCAGTTCTGCCGGACGCAAAAGTTAAAAGTAGGGCAACTTTTTCCGTTGCGTCCGTTGCATCCGATGCTTATGGGTCTTTTACATCGGACAAACTGGAAGAACTTTCAACGAAAGATTTAAGGAACATAAACCAAAAATCAACACAAGATCGACATACGCACAACATTTAATTGACTATAACCATAACTACACCAATATAAATAATAATCTGAGACCCCTACACATATGCAGGAAAGGAAAAATTTTAGACGCAACAGAAGAATTCGAAATTTATAAAGCATATAAAATAGAAAAAGACAACCTTATAAATGACAAATTAACTTTAAAAACCAACCCGCTGTATGAAACCGCAATAAAAAAATATTTAAACAAAAGAGGACAACAATAGAAATAATAACAACAACAACATCAAAAAACGTACACTAATAACCCAACGATAATAATAACTAAAATATTCAGAAGAAAAAAGACGACAACAATAGAAATTAATAACAACAATAACAAAAAACAGCTTACCAATAATCCAAAGATTATAACAGCTAAAATATTCAGACAAAAGAAGACAGCAATAGAAATTATAACAACAATAACAATAAACAACTCAACGATAAAACACAACAACAACATAAGGCATAAGAAAGAAAAACGAACAACATCAACATTACACCAAGTTCGCGCCCGAAGATGGACTAAGTCCGAAACGCGTCGCCATAATTATAACATTTTTCATTTGTGAAAACTATTATTTCAAATACAAATTTATAACCCAAAAATTATTGTGTATTTCATTATACAAAATATTTTATGGTAAAATTCAATTAACACAAATCGTAGACAAAAAAACAACAAAAAATGGAAACTAAAGTGATTGATAACATGAGAAGTAAAGCCAAAAACTTGTAATTCAGTAACGTGTTGCTATTGTGTCGATTTGAAAAGTTCTATTTATTTATTTTTTAAGATTTTATTTTATTTTGGAACACAAAGTTCTCGGTGCGGTAAACTCGAAACTAAAAGCAAAAATTGCTCATTAATTCAATTCTTTGACATATTTCCACGCAAATATCTCAAAATTTAAACTAGTAGAAATTTTCTGGAGGGCGAATTACCGCATCAGTGATCGAGTGAGTGTGTGAAATTTTGCTTTCAAAATTCGCTTTAAATTACACATTTATAAGTCTGCTGTCAATTAATTGATTTCAATTCGTTCAAATGCTAATGAGTGACTGTCAAATTGTAAAGCCTAAGTGCACGATAATGAAAGAAGTCATGACAAACTCAAATAATTCAGTCACGTACTACCCGATCACGTGTGCGGTGATTCCGCCTCCAGATTTTGTACTAGCATGTGTGTAGGTATAGCAATAGAAGCTTCATTAATACTAGTATTTAGCGAATACTTCTGCTGTTGGTACTTCGAAATTACTGAAAATTTGGTGTGCTTTCCGAAAAGTTGATGTTCCTGATATTTTGTTGAGTTGTTCTGACATTTGAATTCAATCTTTTGAGGAAGTCTAACAGATGTTGTGATAAAGAATATTTTTGGTCGGAGGACGTTTAAGAGTTGCAGCATCTGCTTTCAAATTGAAAATAGATTCAATTCCAAAGCAGTTGCTCCATAAGCTAAGACCCACTTCGAACGGACTTTAACAGAGCTTTCGTATTTCATCATAAAACTTAAGATTTAATTAAGTATTAAAACGTTCCGTTTTAAATAAAACAAAAGAAAACGAAGAACCTATTTAATAAAAGACGGTGCATGTTCGCCATGTAATTTGTATTATTTTGTTGTTTTTCAGAAATAAAAATACTTCACAAATATCTGTAATATCCACAGCTTTGCTCTCACTTTCCATTTCTCAACTGGGATACTTTCAGATTTGGCACAAGTCCAAAATATCTTTCCACCTCCAAGCTCCAATCCTAGTGATTATGCTGAGAAGTTTTATCTCTGTTTTCATACCGTAACTATGCGTAATTTCATGGACAAATCCCGTTCTTAAGTTGTCTGGTGCTTCTTCATTCTTCAGCTTATTTATACTTTGTTTTTGTTGTTATTTAAGGTTTCCACTTCCTTTCTGGTCGGTCGTCTAAGTGATAACCCAAATGGAAAAATGTTTTATTTCCTCAACATTTGAAATTAAGTAAACACAAATTTTTATTATACTCCATTTCTTTTCTCTGAGCACCATCATCAGCTCCAGCTCCAGCTCTAGCTCCATCTCCAGCTCCACTCCAACTTCAACTCCGAATACCACCCATTCTTTTTCCATTATTGTTGTCTGTGCATTATTATACTCTTTGTCGTTCACTGCTTCTGGTTATACGACCAATGCCAACAACAATCCTGTGGTCATGCTCGAAATGCTCTGGCTGAATGGTAAGAACCTCAAGGCATCAAAATGAAAAAAATGGGAAAAAGAAAAGAGATCGCATGGCTATGGGGACTTGAAATAAGAGCCCGCGGATTTCTT
Organism: Melanostoma scalare; assembly: GCA_949752695.1. Classification (NCBI taxonomy): domain Eukaryota; kingdom Metazoa; phylum Arthropoda; class Insecta; order Diptera; family Syrphidae; genus Melanostoma; species Melanostoma scalare. The sequence goes on from OX456985.1 coordinate 5,005,947, forward strand.
GATGGTTTGGCGCACCGCAATTTCATTTTGTAAGAATTTAAGGAACATTTGGTTTATTTTTGTATTTTTTTTTTTTTTTTCTTTTGCGCGGTGCAAAAAGGCGGATATGTATTTCATTTGTGTGCAGTGGTAGATTAAATCTTCTTTTTATTTTTTGAGTGGCCTTCTTCTTTTCTTCTGTAGGTAGGTACTGTATGCAACGCTGTTTTGCTAAATTACATCATTACATTGGCGATTTGTTTAAATGAAAGAAATTTCCTTTGAATAAACAAATGGTGTCTCTTGAAGTAATATGGACAAGGGCAAGGTGCAGCAGGGTGGCTTCAACTTATAATTGTATGCCCACGATTGCAATGTTATTCGGAAATTGCTTCATTAAGATGTGCATGTTGTTTATTCGTGGAAGCTACCTGTTGTAAGTTAGGTGGATCTATTGAATATTTTTTATTGCTTTATTTTCCTCGAAGTTTAACAGACTTGAGTGGCTGCAAAATGATGTTTTCCTTTCTAAAAAAAAATCTGCAAGAAGCACCTTTTTTGTTCAATAGAGACAGACAGTCACAAGTTAGATGTTTTAACCGAAAACGCTGTCCAATATACTCTAATATCGTTTTTCATTGACAAAAAGAGATCTACTCTTTTTCCATTTTTAATGTTTCATTGGAAAAAAGAGTAGTTCTGGAGTTACTCTAAACGCCAAAGAAAAAAGATCTACTCCCACCCCATTAATGTAAAAATTATTATTATTTTTACATTAGGTACCCCACGTAATGTAAAAATTTCAGATAAGTTAATTTAGAATCATTACGACGCACAGTGGGGCAGAAAGTGCCTTTTAACGGCGATAATTATAAACTTTTATGTTGGCTATGATCAAATATACTTTCTGAAAGGATTTTGGTATGCTGAATTCAAATCCGAAGTAAAAACAACGGTACTACTTCAGGTTTTTGAGATAATGCCGTTATAAACTTTTTATTGAAGTTGTTTGGTATTTTTTGTGTTGTGAGAAACTTAAAATAATAGAAAGTACAAAAATCAATTATGATCTTATTTTGAACACAATTTCCAAAAATTTGTTTTTAGTGGATTGATCATATCTAAAAAGCTCTTTACACATATTAAGGGTTGAAGACATTGCATGCATAATGCACATTGGGACTCATCCATAGCGACAACTGGCTTGTCGAAGTACTTCATATAGGTTCAAATTAGAAGTAGTGATTTGCTAACATTTTTAAAATGAAAATGAAAGCAAAGTAGCAGTAATAAAGCACCTATATTATTTTTTTTTTTTTTCCTATTTAAATCATTTTCTTATGCTCGTGCGTGCATTGCTTTTCAACATTTGATAAGTTATCAATTTTTAAAAAAGCTGTCAAAACAGCCATTTCTCAAATGTTGTTAATAGAGCTGCAAATCAGCTCTGCAGAGAGAGTGAATTTCAATTTGATAAGTCCCAATAGGCTTTGAAGTCTAAAAAAATCGTTTATATTTTCTTAATATTGTTTACAAATTATTTGTGTAATTATGAATATTATAGAGTTCAGTCTGTGGTTGGATAATAAAGCCGGGCTCTAAAAACATTTTGATAGTTTCATAATCCAAAGGTTTTTTTTAAGGATTTCTTATTCCCTGATTTGTAATAAATGGATCTGAAGATATTAAAATTCGGTAAATTGTATTCGTTAATGTGTCTTGCTTCGATATTTTTTGACCAAAATATTCAATACTCATCCTTATTTTGGGCTTATAAACACTTAATAATTCTCAAATGGGCACTATTATTCTGTGATCAAGTAGTAATATTTCGGTGAATTTCAAACGTAGGAAGTTCTCTGAGACAGCATTTTAAAGAAAGTTTTATTAACTTTCTTTTTTTGGAGCAATGTCTGTACCGATCTGCGATCAGAAAGAAATGCTATTGAAAAAACTATAAACACAAAAAAACTTCAAAATGTTGACTTTTATTTTGTCGGGGAATTTTTCGTTTTGTATGGAAATTTTTTTTTATCATTATTTAAAAGATGCATTTCGATGGGACAATTTGCTCTCTACAAAAAACACCCTCGGAAGTGCAACAAAATTTTGCTTCGTTTGCGAGATATATGGAAAAAACGGATGAGGATGGTTCAGAACCCATATCTCTGTTAATATCCATCTAATTTAATAGCACTCCGAGTGTTTTTCTTCATAACTAAGCCATTGATCAATTCCTGTAATAAAAACTTACCCTTTTTCTAGTAACATAATCAATAGGCTATAAGGATTATCAAAATGGTTTAATATTTTACACACTTAAAACACAAAAAAAATTGAAAAAAAATATTTCATGGAAACATTCCGCACTTTTTACTTTTGTTTTCGATAAATAATATATTCAACTATGATATACAATTTAAATTTAATTGGAATGTTTCCGTAATCAAAAAGTACCGCTATTTTACAAACTTTTTAGTATTCTTATCATAAAACACTTCCTTTTTTTTATTTTTCAGCCAATTTTTTTACATAGTATAGCTGACAAAAGTGCCGTTATAATGAATATACCTACTTAAAAAAACTCTTTGCAAAATTTCTAGCAACAATACATTTTTTAAATATTTTCAAAACAATTTTAGCTGAATTGTCAACTTTGATGTTGATTGGTACAGTGATGGAGACACTGACTGAGAAAACGTTTTTTGATTCATGTGAGGAATTTTTTCAACTAATAGAAAAAGTTATTTTCAAAAAAATTGGTTTCGTTTTGAAAAAATGACTTCTCGCCGCTTTTCCGTACCCCAGACCCCATAGTGCGACGTTTTACAATCGGCTGTTCGGAAAAAATACGAAAGATTACAAACAAAAAAGGATTTACTGTGTTTGTAGTTCAATTTTGCATTCACAAAACTAATTGAATTTTGACTCCATAGCGACTACATAATACATATAGTGAATGCACCCAATGCTATTCCTGACAATTGTCATCAATACTACGACAAAACTGTTGAAAAATGTTTCATTGAAAAGAGTAGTTCTACATTTGAGAGTAGTTCTTTCAGATTTCAATGAAAAATGCTATAAGTTTAGTCGTTTGCTCTTTATTGTAGTTCTTCGTTACCTAACTACTTGAAAGGAACAACATCAATCATCAGACAAGCGTAGGGTTGGATGAAGTGGCAGAAAAACTCCACTATCTTCTCTCACTGAAAAATGCTCCCCAAGCTGAAAAGGATACTGTACACCGGATTTGTATGTGCGTCCAACTCCAACATACATATATACATATGGTTCACCACTTACTACAATATACAAGGACGGCAACTAATGTTTCGTATGACTAGAATAACTAACAAAGCTTGATGTAATTGGTGTACTAAGATCCTTGAAGGCCTTTATGTAAAAATACAACTATGCAGAAAATAGAGCATGGACAGCTCAGATGGAATTGACAAAAAGGCAATACCGTACAACATTCCGACACTATAGTGAGTATAGATAAAAGGCTGTCCAAAACGCTCTTGGTACAATCATTTGCAACGACCGACGTCAGCGTTTTGTTGGCTTCAGACATCCAAAAATTCAAAATCTCCAAGAGGGATATACAGTGTTGGACAAAGAATTAGCACATAATATTTTGTTTTGGTAAAAAATCCTCTTACCAGTTGACAAAAGAATTTCTTAAAAACTTTCCACACTATCACAAACTATGCTGTGCAACCCTGTGATCTTTGGAAATTTACAGTTATTTACACACGTTTATGTATAATTTCAAAAGATTAGATCGCCATTACTAAAGTTAACGTGGCGGAAGATTTTAATAAAAAAGTAATCTAAAATTTTTCTTGATAGTACAATTTTGAATATCATTTGATTAGATGGGCCGACAACAGTCTTGTACACCTGAGCTCAGAAAGAAAAGTAACGGAAAAACAATTCAAGAAATCTCAAAACTAGTGGGACGGTCAAGAAAATTAGTCTACAATACCATTAAATCTTTTGAAACTCATGACACGACCAATGCCATCCGAAGGTACCTGCTACTAAAACAGAGAAGTTCTGCTGATTATCGGATAAATCGCTGCTTATGCAAAAAAAAAATCCGTTTATGACGTCAGCTGAAATTCGGGATGAAGTGCATAAAGATTATGTAATATCACTAAGCATCAGAACAATCCGAAGAAGACTAAATGAGATGCATTTGATTGGTTACGTAACTCAACACAAATTAAAAAAAAAAATATTTCAGCTTGACTTGCGTTCGCTACAGAATAAGGGGGTACTGTTTTGAAAAAATGTTCTTTGGATAGCGATGAGTCCAAGTTTAACCGGTGTAGCTCCGACGGAAAGCGTCATGTTTGGCGTCCACTAAATCAGGAGCTGAATCCACGCTACATAGCAAAAAGTGTGCAGCACAGTGGTGGGTGTATCATAGCCTGGTCTGCGTTTTCATGGCACCAATTGTTAAAATAGAGCAGCGAGTGGATCAGCGTCAGTATAAGAGCATCTTAGAAAACCATATGGAGCCCTATGCTGACGATAATTTGCCATTGTCGTAGACATTTATACATGACAACGATCATTAGCACATTTCGCGGCTAGTGAGGCAGTGCATTAGTCATCACCAAATCAATATATTGCCTTAGCCTGCATAGAGCCTTGACCTAAATCCCATAGAAAATCAATGGAACGATGTAGAATATCAGGTTGGATTGAGGATACCAAAAATGGGAAGCTATTAAAGAAGGCTACAACAGCATTCCTATTCAACGTCAAGTGTCAACGCTTAGAAAAGAGTATTTCTCAGAGGCTACACGCTGTAGTTAGACACGAAGGTTTCCCTACATAATATTAGTGCAAATATGAGGTTTTAGTTTTAGTAAAAAAAATTATTTAATTTATTATTTGTTCTAATTCTGTGACTACCACTTGTTGCACTAACCAACGTTATTTATGGATTTTTTTGTTGCTATTTTCTTGAATTGTTTTTAATTTTTTATTAAGTTTGTTTATCATTAGATAAAACATTTTTCAATAAATTATGTTTCAAAAACAATCAAAAATAATAATCTGGCTTATTTGAAATCTATATATTATTTTGTGCTAATTTTCCGTCCAACACTGTAGGGTAAGTCTGAAAGTATCCAATTAACAACAGTACATCACATTTCACCCGTATTCTTTTACCAGTTTTTTATAACTTTTTATGGCACAGTTCATAACTTACCAAATTTGTCTGGTAAAACTAAAGCAATCTAAGAACGTTCTCATTTTCCTGATGTACACACGTAGATTCTTTCTACTAGGTAGTTTCGTTATATGCACAGTCGAATTAAATCAATCTTACGTGCGTAATCACAACAGATTCTATATTTAACTGTGAATTGAGAGGTTGTAGTACAGGCAAGTTTATGGAACTTAAGAAATATGTGAGGTAATTAACTGCGTCGTCTTGGTTTGAAACTAATGAAAACAACTCGCCTGAAAAAAAAAAAATGTATGGTCGCCTTGAGATCATTGACATCTTTGTTTTTGGCATCAAAAATTGATCAGCCAATTTCTAAACCGTTGTTCTTAATCCGTAAGAACACGCTGAATAAGCTCGTTTTATGTACTATGTAGATGCGACCTAGGGCAAATACATTTGAGTGTCCTTAAACTCAACAACCAACTGACTAAATTTACCAATTCACCAATTCATTTATATGGGGTATTTTGCATAAGATCCGACGAAAACTCAGGACAGATAGGTTGGGTTCAAAAAAGGAAAAAATGGCTTAAATAAAAATTTCAGTTCAAGTTAACTTAGTGAGCAGCTTTTGAGTAACCAAGTCAAAAAACCATTTTTTTATAATCTTTTTACACAATTTAACTTTATTAACGGTCACTTTTTCAAATACATAATCAGTGCTCCTATTTGTTCTGAGCCAACAACAGAAAAACTAAGCGAAAAACCTTTCTTAGTTTTTTAAGAATTTAAAAAAATTAAAGTTTTTTTTCCAGAAAATTCGTTTTTGTTCAGAAAAGAAAGTCAGATCAGGGAAAAACCAACAAATTCAAGCTTTTTCTCGTTTAGTTTTATGGAAGTAAAGTATGAAAAATCTAATTCTTATAATTTAGCAGCTGCATTTATTAGCATTGAGCTTCAACCCGTTGCAAGTTGTCTATATTGATATCTTTTCCAGTTCCTGGTTAAAGATGAAGGCGCAGTCTTCAATGAATCTCAACGGACAACTTTTGTTAATTTGTATATCATCGGCACAAAAGTGTTTTGATGCTTGAGTGATGAGAGAACCGATTTCATTTATATACAATGAAGATAAGAGAGAGGACAAAATTGAGCTTTGAGGAGCCTTGTTGAACCGATAAAAAATTTTAAAGGTTGTTGTTTTCTATCATTTAGAAAAAAAGAAATTAATTTGATAGCTTCAGACGATATATTGAATCATTACCGAAGCTTTTTCAAAAGTATTGAGTGATTCAACCATGTCGAACGCCGTTAAAGCCGTTATACAACTATGGTTCGAACGGCAACATGATTGAATGTCGGCTAATAAGTTGTTTCGGGGGTTAAAATTGTTTAAATTGTTTTTGCATAATACGTTCACCTTCACATACTTTATATATGAAAAGAAGTACTGAAATGGGTCTGAATTCATTACAAAGCGAGTTTTGGGGATTGGAATTATTTTAGCTATCTTCCATTGACGTCAATTAAAATTGTTAGTTGATAATTGTGAATGTCAAATAAATAATTTGCAATAATATTGCGACTAAAAACTAAGATGTAAGCTATATTATCTTTCAAGTTGGACCAAACTGCATACTGTGAGCAAATTTCCTTAGACATTAGCGGACAAACAATGTGGCACCTAATTTATAAATATTAAAATTTAGTTTGGACATTTCAACTTCATCTTCTAAGAAGCAAACACATTCGGGCCATCTCCGACTGGCTATGGCCCCGATTGCGGTTGTCGATTGACTAATCGATACTCGACTTTAGTCGATTTCGATCGATATCTTTCGTTCATAATTTTCTGGTCGACTGTTGTCGACTGTTGCGTTAGGAAATCATTTTGTGGGAAAATGTAAGTATTTTATTGAACAAATTCATATTTTGATATAATACTCGTATTATATACTCGTATTATATCAAAATATGAGCATTTGTTCAATAAAATACTTACATTTTCCCATAAAATAATTTCCTAAGTGCCTGTCCAGACGGGTTATGCTGTTAACGTTATGCTGTTAACACCTAGTGTCCAGACGTTGTTATAATTCCTCACACAAATTCTCCATTTTGTGTTGGAAATTGTATTGAAAAAAGCATAACGTTATGAGCATAACCCGTCTGGACACGCCAAGTGTACTGCTTAGGCAGATAAATCAAATTTCATTTTGCGCATCCAGTTTCTTTCTTCCTCACCCCTTTTGCCCAGAAACGACCGATATAACGTTATTGGAATAACACGTGTGGACAGGGACTAACGCAACAGTCGACAACAGTCGACCAGAAAATTATGAACGAAAGATGTCGATTGAAATCGACAAAAGTCGAGTATCGATTAGTCAATCGACAACCGCAATCGGGGCCTATGTCACCAAACTTCTTGATGTAAATATTCAGTTTTTAAGATGTAATTGCACACCCTGTATAGTCATTAACTCAGAAAGTCTTTTCTATACTTCTAAAATGGTGCTCACCACCCCCGTGTGTATACATTCCCTGAGTAATATGTCGTCACCAAAATTGCATTTCAGATCCTCTCAGTTAAGTGCATTTCTCGATGATTCTTAGTTAAAGATTTTTATCTTTTTCTCAATTCAAAAAAGAGCCTCGATTTTGAGGAAAATTTGCTAATAACGGGTAAAATAAATATATTCAAAAATATAAAGTTTACAATGACTTTTGTCCGTCTCTCAGAACCTGCCTCACATTTATGTTTATCCTAGAATCGTTCACATACACACGAAACGGACTCCAGAAATTCTCATCGGCACATTTTTCATATAAATGGGAATCGATTTCCCATTCGCTTTGCTTCGGATTAACTTCGCATTTGATTTTCTTTGGACTAGGTGGCTCTAAAGGTGCGTCTGTAAAACAAATGAAACGAACAAAACTGAATAAGAATTGTTAACCAAACCGAGAAAATTTGTTTACCTTTATTGGTTTCGAATTCATTCCAGGTTTCTGTATTGGCTTTCATTACTCTCGGCACAGCATGGTAACATAAACGACTTTGCTTAGACATTACAACGACATCTCCGCTTTTGAGAAATAAAGCCGATGGCTTTTCTTCTTTGGTCAAACCTCCTAATAAGAAAATCGCAGTTTGTCCGAAGCTAAATCAGAAGAAATTTGAAACTTTAAATCAGACTAGGTTTACAATGGCTGTTTACCTAAAGGAAAACAATGGCGCTTCGAGATCAGCTTCTGAGTGATCCGTGTGTCCAGCCAAAGTTGTTCCTATCGGATAATAGTTTACTATGGCAGCTTCTGCAGAGTATTTTCCTAGTCCTAAGGCTTTCGCGAGTTGTTCGCTTAGCTCTGCGAGATCTGAAGGAAATTTATTCTTCATTTTTTCGCTATAAACTTTACTATCCCAATCGTGATGATATCCCAGAGTTGTCCACCTCATAGCAACTTTCATTCGGCGTTTTTCATTTTTATCATTGCATTTTTGATAAGAATTCCACCAGTCAGATAAAACAGACTCGGGGAATAAATTGGCGTTTAGGTTTACAACATTGGGACTCTTGGGATAGTCCTGCACACACCTTGCCATCCAGTATCGCTGGCCTTGTGGTGTGAATGGATTTCGTATAAAAATCAGTCCCGGTCTGTCTGTGATCTCGTAGCATTTCCAAGTGTAGACTGGTTTGAGCCCTGGCATGACTGCTCCATAAATACTATCGACATCCAGGCCGAACTCCTTGACTCCCTGAGTAAGTAGTTTGATATTTATAAAAAAAAATTGTGTCATGTTATAGGCACTTCTTACCTTCGTCGAAGGATTATCGAAATCCACGACATCAGTGAAATCAGGAATTGGCCACTTTGCTTTATAAAACTTAAAGGAATCTTTAAACATAACAAAATATAAATAAAAACGAGAAAAGAAATATTTTTTAACTTGTTGACATATTTGACAATTTGAATGCGTGTAGTCGTTCTAGTCTATTAATTTTACACAGAGATGTTACGAGGCGTTGGATTGAAACTGTTATAAATAAAAATTTCATGGTTTCTGTGAACTGATCGGAGTGCTAGCTAATTTCACTTTACCGAAGGGGAGTGAAAAGTCAACGCTGACAATTTGAATCAGCAATTTGACAGCTATTGCACAAAAGCACTTACTGAATTACGCATTCTCTCATTGCACAATAATAACAGTGATGTTAAACTAAAGGTTTTACCACCATTCTTAACTATGTGTCTGCCGATGCTGTCACCGCAAAATTGCCTTGATTTGATATACATATTTCTTAATAATAGAAAAATTATTAAGAAATATGTATATCAAATCAAGGCAATTTTTCGTCGTAACCTAACATTCCGATTCTGTTAAAAGTCACTATTGCTCACAAGGCACAACTTACCAGGACAGTCACAATTTTTCCCTCAACACTCAAATTGTGATGTGGTTCGCAGCAGGTCATAACTTTGTGACATGGGACTTTTTGGTAGAATCGGGCTTTATGATCAAAACCACTAGAAGCGTTTTCCATTAATTACAGTTAGTCCCCTATTACATGATGTCTCACGAGCCCAGTCTCACATGAGTGCGAAAAAGAAAGGAGATGCACAAAAAAATTCCCGATGAGTACCGTGCCGATTTTGAGAAGTCTCATATTGACGTTTCTCCTTTCCCATATTCGTTTTTGCTATGTTGCTTTAATGTATTTTTTGTGTTGGTCAAATGAGTGTCAACTGAATGTTTTTTCATTTTCGTTGTGGTCTTGTTTTTTATTTATCAAATCAAAAGTTGTAAAACCAATTTGTTATTTTTGTAATTTTATCAAGCAACTTACTTTATTTAGGGAAAAATAAAACTTTGAAATTTATAAAGTGAAAACAAGAAAGGGATTGAAAGAGAAATGAAGAATTGTCAAATTTGAGACGTGAGCCTTCAAAATTGAACATGTAATAGTGATTGTCTAACGGGATGGAAATTTAAAAGGAACGTCAAAAATGAGACATGTCTCGTGAGACATCGTATAATAGGGGACTTAGAAGAAAAAAGAGTGCAGGCGCAGCTTAAAATGTTTTCAAACACTTCTACTACTTTTTTCAATTTCTTGTCAGTTTGACATTGACATCTTCTATTTTCTATCTTGTACTTGTATCCCTCGTGCAAAAGTAAACAAAATTTTATAATGTCGGGAATAGACTTTGGTGAATTAAAAAACGATACAAATTTCATCGCAACTTGTGATAATCTTGCAAAAAGCCTCGACGAAATCGATGAAACAATCACGGAGGCAGTTAACTATAAAGATTATGATGAACTAACTACAGAAGAAAAGGTTAAATTCGACAACTACCTCGCGTACGCAACAAACTCACTGTACTGGATGTATGTGAAACTCAATGGATTGGACCCAAACACTGTGAGTTTCTTCTATTTTAGCGTTGTTCTTTACATTTATTATGGTTTTACATTTTAGCATGGAATTAAAAATGAATTAGCCAGGGTGCGACAAGCAATGGTACGGGACAAACAAATCTACGAACGAAACACAATTCGGCCGGTTTTGGATAAGAGTGCTGCAGGAAGATTTATCAGGCATGGTTTGCACGACAGATCACATCGAGAAGAAGATGAAACAGAAGAAAGTACGCCAGCAAAGCGGCCATTAAATAAGAGAACTGTATTTAGCATTGATTCGGACTAGTGACATAAAAAAAACTTGTGATACCAAAATATAAACCTCTTAAAGTTCGTTAATTTAACAGACTCTCATTTTATAAATCTTCTTTCCTAGAAACTGACTAATTCTGTATTTTCCATAAAAGAGGTCCATGCAATGAAAGCTCATATTTTTGAATTTTGAGGTTTGTCAAAAAAAAACAACGTTCCGGTTGAAATTTTAACCAAAACCATTGAATACAATACTCTACGTCCTCGTCTCTTCATCTGCTGTTGTGATGCTTACATTATTCGACCAAAACAGCGGTGTTCAGAGATCTCGAGGAACCAAACATACCACATTTTAAAAGTTGTCAGAAGTTGGTTAAAGGACACTCAGTTTTACTTCTGCAATGGCTTTGTAATTCATTTTATTTTCCAAGGCTGAATGGTATCGTGGTATCATGGATCCTCTATTATGTACCAGACAATTGCTATAAACTACATACACCCAAGTATTACGTAATATAAAACAGGGCTTTCGAGACTGCTAACTTGATATTCCATTCTCCAGACAGTTCTTACAACATTTCAAAAAAATACTTGGGCCCTACTATGTAACTCTATCCTACTTTCATATCACTCGAAAGTAATTTTTGATCCTTTAAGTGCCAATAATTAATAATAGAATGAAAACAGAATTGTTTTTGAATTCTTTTGACTGCTTTCACCACAAACTGCCGAGTTTTGATGATACAAAGTGGATTTCAAGCAGCACGCTTTTACCAACTGCACCAAGCAGACGATAATTTAGAGTTTACAAAGTTAAGTAAATGAAATTAGGTTTTCTTAGGAGATTAAGGTATGAGGAAAAAGGATAGCTTAGGAATTTTAAAGCAGTAAAAGGGAGAGACTAATATTTATTAATAGCACTCAAATTGCACTCAATTGATGTGAACGGAAAAAAATTTTTTTCTTACCAAACACTATCACTATACAATTAAGCTAAACAGAAAATCAAAAAGAATTGGAAATAAGCTGATTTACAAATCAAAATAACACATCAGATTGTAACTCAAACTTAAAAACACTTAATTAAAATGCAATTTATAATTAAAACAAGAAAATTACACTACAAAAATGAAATTTATTAAGACACGGTTATAAACACAACCAAACAAACAAGAACCAGTGTTACCACGACTCTTGTAATCTCAGTAATCTTAGTATTAAATTCAAAGGGTATCCAAATTCTAAAGCCTTTACATCAGAAATATCATCTTGGAAAAAATAGAGCATGATCGGCTATGTCATGTTTATAAAGAGAACCCCATCAAAAAGAATTTGTCATACACGATTGCGAAGAAACAAAAAGAAAGAAAGCCCAAAACACTCCTGGTTCAGAATGCAACGACATCTTCATTTGGTTGGCCTCAGATATGGTAGAATCCAAAACCGGAAATGCTTCCTGAATTCAACACCAAGGGCGGATCACTAGTGTGAAACAGTTGAGTGGGTGAGCTTTGGTCCCTTCGAGATCACGATGCTCGTAACGTCGAAAAGAAAAGTAAGAAGAAGATGTATATTCTGCAAACTGCAACATATTTCTTTTGAAATCTGTTTGAAATTAAAGGTTTAAAATTGAAAATATTAACCCTTAGCAGAGGAAGTTGGGGCATTATGGTGTACATGTTAGTTTTTAACACTTAACAGAAAAAGTAATGATACTTATCTTTGCACATTTCACCAAAAACTAATAAGCCTTAAAGTTATTTCTTTCATTTAATATGTTAACGTTTTGTCGTGTTAAACCTTTTGCTAGATTAAAAGATTTTCCTGAGGGTGAACGGATGCTCAATTTATCTTTATACCCCTTGCTAAAGCTTTAAGCCATTCATTTCCAGCACATTTAGCAATAGAAGAGAAATTGTTTGGAATTTCATCTCTATGTGCTGTTTGGAAGGCTAGAGACCGAACTTCTTCGTTGAAAGACCTCACAAACGAGATTCCATTTCCAAAGTATAATTAACAAGATTTCATATTTCAATTTCTTCATTAAATGTATGCTTTTTGTTCAATTTCATGAGGATAAGGTTTTCCACTGGCCTCGCACTTCTAGCATAGCGTTGAAGACTTGTGTATGGGACGCCAAATCTTTTAGAAGCCTTTTTTAAGCATTTCTACGAATGGATCATGAGAAAAAATACAAATAGCCAACTTTAAAAAGGAATTTTATAATGGGTAATGTAATGTGGTATACCACATTAGCCCATGCAAAGTATACCATATTAGTCGAAACTGTATACTTTTACACAAAAAAATAATAAAAAATAATCGTAACACATTTTTAGCAAAACTTACATGTATTTTTCATTGAAGATTCTTATATTTTTTCGAAAAATATATTTTCACTGTTGAATCAGAACTTTTATAATCGCACAAACACTTTATGTATCACCCTAAAATAAACTCAAACTCCCTCAATCACTGTTGTTGGCTATTTTTTTTGACAGATATGGAGAATTTTTACTCGTTGGAACACGCATAATTAGTTTTATTTTTATCTGCACCTAATCAAGAAATCCTACAAAATTGCCTTAATGTAAAAACCAGTTGGTATAGGAGGAATAAAACAAATGAATAAATAAATTGGGTGGCGCAACAGAGCGAAGAGCCCCAGTAGTGCAGTCAATGAAGCATTTTAGGTCCGAATTTTTTTACTGTGAACCGATTTGCATGAAATTTTGGAATTAGGCTCATCTTACCCTTAAATTCAAAAGTGATAATGATTTGCACACCGCCACCACCCTGGGGGTGGTTGCCACCCCTTCTCGGGGGTGAATTTTTTTTTTGAAATAACCTCGGATATCGATAGAAGGCCTAATTTTAAGCAAAAAAACAAAGTTTTTTGTTAAGTCCAATACTTTTCGAGTTATTGGCAATTGAAAATTCGCAATTTGTTCACGTTTTTCATCTATTTATTGCAAATATCTCCAAAACTATACGTTTTATCGAAAATTTTATAAAGAACAAAATTGTAGCAGGTAAAACAATGAACAATTTGGTTTTTTATAAAGTATTCTAAGAACAATATTAAGCTAGATATAAAAGATCAAAACCATTTTACTTGCGATTATAGGTACTATAAGGCAAGTCTTGCAATCGTGCAGAAAAAAATTTTTGAGATAACAATCAAACATGACATTACGATGATAGAGAATACGAAAAAAGTGGGTCCTGCAATTCTGTCTGTCTGTCTGTCTGTCTGTCTGTCTGTCTGTCTGTCTGTCTGTCTGTCTGTCTGTCTGTGTGTCTGTCTGTGTGTATATGGATCTACAGCTTGAACCAATGGACCGATTTTCTTCAAAATTTGCAGTTAGGGTCTGTGGAGCATCCTACAGAGGGGTTTTTGGAATTGGGTCTCTAGGTCTTGAAATAACGGTACCTGCCATACAACCGATGTGATAATACTTATTTTTCTCGAAAACGGCTCCAACGATTTCGATAAAATTTTGTGTGAAGGATTAATTTAGGATTGTTTTTCTTATGATGTAAAAAAAATTTTTGGAAAAGGCCTAAAAACGGTACCTCCCATAGTACCGTTTTTTTTTAAACCGACTTTCTCGTTAATGGCTGACACGATCTCGACGAAATTTTGGATTTAAGAAGTCGTAAGCTGTTAAAGAAAGACTGCATATCAATATTTAAAAAAAACTTAGTTTTGGAAATTTTTATAAATTTTTAAAAAAAATTTTGATTTTTGAAAGTAACTTAGAAACCATAACTTTTATTTTTTTCAAATTTTTTGTTAAAATAACTCCTGTTAAGATCTAGAACTTTGCATACTCGACTTTTAAAAAACAGTTTTTAAAAAAAAGTGAAAAATAAAAAACCGTTTTTTGGGAAAACTGCTCCAACGATTTTCATTAAATTTTCATCATTCATGTGTATTAGCGATTGCAAAAGAATGGGCTTTTTAGATTTTTGCTTGAAACCTTTGGAATATTTAATTTAATTTTTTCATTATTTTGCGTGATTTAATTCAATTTCCGTAATTAATGTGTAGTTGGCAACCCTGTACCACAAAATATATTATGAAGAGCTAATACCAAAACCTTTAACTCAGCCTTTAGATTTTGATATCGTATTTAGAACACAATCGCAAGTTCGTGCGACCCAGTCGTGCCCATTTTTTTATTTTGTCTGAAATTTAATGGTTGTAGTCAATGCCATTTAGCGGCGAGCAGATGCATTTTATGCATTCTAATACAAGATAATGTTTTGTAGTGCTTGAAATAAGCTTTAAAATGAGCACTATTAAAAGTCTTTTTCACGTAAAATAAGTGAGTTGTAGTGCAAATAAGGGGAGCATCTAATGTTTTTTTCTTTTAAATCAATGGCTTTCATAAGTGCCATTTCCACCAAAATTAAATTTAATCGTATTCCGCCTAAAATTAAGTTTGTTATGAAGAGTTTGATAGATAATATCAGTTTGACTGCTTTTGGACACATATTTTTCAAAAAAGTCACGATTAAAAAAAAAACAACAAATTTTCAAATTTTTAAAAACCCTGCTTTTTCATCATAATAATTTAAAAATGACGACAGATACGTATAATAGTGTAAGAATAAAAAATGTTGGTATTTTTTTGACAAACAATTTGGTCTTTTAGTTTTTTCTGTCAAACAAAAATTGACGGAGATATGATTGTTTAAAGAGCGCGTGGCAGCGCAATCACAGCCTCTCTTAAGTCCTTTAACCCTTCACCGTTTAAGCAAAAAATTGTTTACTATATATTGCAATCAAGGATGTTTTAGCTTTCTTAATTACCTTTACAATGGTTTCTTACAAATTGTGATAGCATAAAATTTGAAGGAGTTATGGTCCAAAAACTCATTGATTTAAAAGAAAAAAACATTAGATGCTCCCCTTATTTGCACTACAACTCACTTATTTTACGTGAAAAAGACTTTTAATAGTGCTCATTTTAAAGCTTATTTCAAGCACTACAAAACATTATCTTGTATTAGAATGCATAAAATGCATCTGCTCGCCGCTAAATGGCATTGACTACAACCATTAAATTTCAGACAAAATAAAATATAGTTTTGATCTTTTATATCTAGCTTAATATTGTTCTTAGAATACTTTATAAAAAACCAAATTGTTCATTGTTTTACCTGCTACAATTTTGTTCTTTATAAAATTTTCGATAAAACGTATAGTTTTGGAGATATTTGCAATAAATAGATGAAAAACGTGAATAAATTGCGAATTTTCAATTGCCAATAACTCGAAAAGTATTGGACTTAACAAAAAACTTTGTTTTTTTGCTTAAAATTAGGCCTTCTATCGATATCCGAGGTTATTTCAAAAAAAAAATTCACCCCCGAGAAGGGGTGGCAACCACCCCCAGGGTGGTGGCGGTGTGCAAATCATTATCACTTTTGAATTTAAGGGTAAGATGAGCCTAATTCCAAAATTTCATGCAAATCGGTTCACAGTAAAGAAATTCGGAGGTTGGGCCCTATTTTTCGCTTCATTGACTGCACTAATAGCCGGGGATAAATTTATTGCCTCTGTTGGGATCCGAACAACAAACCTCTGAGTTGACAGGCAGACATTTTAACCATCACGGATAGAGGAGGAACCGTTAAGAAAATATGAAGTCCAAAAATTTATTTGCAATGTGATAAAGCTTATAAAACTACCTAACTTATTTTAAACAGAATAGCTTAACCCGCTTTTGCTTTATGGTCATTTTAGTTAAAAGGAATCGCAAAACTCGTTATGTCTGAATTTGGCCAAAAACTGAGTTCTTCTGCAGAGGTTTTATGCATATCTAAGATTGAAATTCAATCAGTAAGAAACTTGAAGGTACCCGGTTGTATTCTGAATTTAACAAAATCTCGAATTTCTCCTCTAGGAAATCAAATACTCAAATCAATTCGGTTGGGCTAATGTTCGAGGTTGTTTTTTTTTTTTACATGAAGTCAATACTAGGCCTACAAAACAATACAAATTGGAAATACGTCTGACTATTGGATATAAGAACCAGTGCCCCTGTTCTGTAACTACCGCATCGATAACATCGATCGAGAAACAGTGAGAACTGGAGCGAAATCCTGGCACTGGTTTGAATTGTTTTCACAGCTTCTATCATTCCACCCGTTCTATAGCTTTCTATCACATTTGAGACCCAATAAAGCACTTTAAATTGCTAATGTTCTGTTTAATCTCTCTGCGCGTGGGTGAATTACTTTTGAGTTATGGCTCATATAAAATATTCCTTTGGCATATATTAGTGCATCTTGTAGTGGATCAAATCGAGAAGAGAAATTCTCTTCTCGCAATCGAAAGATTGAATATTAGAATTTTCTTACAGAGATGCAGATGCATGCATTTTATCTTAAACTGAGGAGGACACCCTGTACCCTTTATCGGGTTTTCCATTGTTCTGCTTTTTAAGTTATACAGTGTTGGCCAAAATAATATGAGTGGATTATTTTGTTTTCTTGTCACAATAGAATTTATGCCTTCAACCTTTTTAATTGGAGCAAATTATGTGTGCGAATTTTTTTTGACTTGACGGTGAAACATTTCCAGTGCTGTACCGTTAGTTTTACTTAAAAATATCAGACTTGCAATGATCAAAAATATAAGAGTGCTGTGTAGAATTGCATTATTTCTTGTCTTTCAACTTTAGATCGCAATTTAATTATTAAATTTACCGTTAAAATTGTGTTTAAGTGTTTAAAGTGCATTAATTAAAAAAAAAAAAAATGGGATGCGGAAAGCATTGCTCCGTTTGATCATCCAACTAAGAGATCAAGGCAAAACATACAGTTTTATTGCAGATGCTCTTCACCGATCTCAATGTGTTGTTGTTCCATTGTTGTAAATTTCACCGAAATAAGTGGACGCCTAAAAAAACAACAACTTTCCTGGACAAAGGATTGTAAGAGAGGTGCTTAAAAATCTTTTTACAACATCTAGCGGTATAAAATCAAATCTATCATTGGATATCAGTTCTCGCACGATCCGCAGACGTTTGCAGGATAAAAATTTACATGGTCGAATTGCCAGGATGGTTTCATTACTTAGTTCTAAGAATATAAAGCAGCGTATACGATTTCCAAAGTAAACCTTTCACAATCGACTTGCAGAAGTTGGCAAAATGTTCTTTTTATTGATGAAACCAAAATAAATTTATTTGGCTCTGATTGCAGAATTTATGTGAGAAGGAGGACTAATGAAGGGTTGAACCTTAGGAACACCATAAACCATTAAAACAAATAAAGCTTTTTTTAGCAAATTAATTGAAGAAATTGGTTTCCCTCTTATTATTTTGGCCACCACTGTATATAATTACCATTATTTTTATTACTAATAATATTTCAAATTCAAATGCTGAAAAGCGAATGAATGGAATTTTTGCCGCTCATCAGATATTAAAAATTTTCTGAAAATAAAAACTATCACTTGAATTTGTTTAGTCAAAAAAAGTACTCATACGCCACAGTATTCTTAAAAAGAGTGTGTGTGTGCACGCATTTCAAACACGGCAGAAGTGAAACTCAAGAAAAGACAAAACGACTACGAAATCCCGATCGAAGACGAAACGACGATTATTTGGAATTATTTGTATTCTACCTTCCTCTCCCGCAGACTGCTTGTAATTTATACGTAGATATTTTTGTTTTTCGGTGTGTCGAAAACAGTACCAATTGTTTCAATTTAAATTTATAACTTCACTTCATAAATAAATTTATTTATTTATGAAGTGCCTATACCTATCAACACGAAAGAATGATAGCCAAATAGTTAATAACATCTCATCATCTCGAAACCAATATCAAGCGATGTACATATGTATGTACATACTTTTTTTTATAAAAAAAGAAAGAACAGCTTTAATGAACATCTGTGGCTACTCAAGATACAATGCTGTTTGGTTTTTGTTAATACAATAATAGAAGAGCAATTAGTGTGTACTTTGATAGCTAAAACATGTCTTTTAGTAAACGATTGAATTATTCGTTTCTTTAATCTGTTTCCAAGGTTCGTTAGGCTTGCTAGTGCTGGCAGTTTCACTTTAAAAATAAATAAAAATAAATGCCTAAGTAGATACACACATAAGAAAAGTTCAAATGCAAACGGAGTACATTGAAGCGGAAAAATTATGGTTTGCGCCAGCCTTTGAGGAAAGTATATCCTGCCTTGGAGAGGCTATTTTGACGAAACTCAAGTTCTACGACCAAGAAAGAGCCTTCGAAATAAATCATGATAACGGCATAAAGCTCACTTTCCAGGATGTTCGCAACCAAACCATTACCGTTGCACACAACTTACTGCAGATTGGAATTGAAAAAGGTGACATCGTGATTTTGTACACAAAGTTCAACAACCGAATTACACCAATTACATTCGCATGTTACGCAATCGGAGCGCCAGTAAGCTTTTTCGAAACAGATCTTGATCAAGGTGAGTAGCTAAGGCTGTTTGTTCCTGTCACGTGCGATCACTTTTCAACTTGAATTAATTTTAGATGCTATTAGCTTCAACATTGGTTTACTTGATCCAACTGTGATTATCTATGAAGAAGAGTTCTTTATTCAACTTTTTAACGCCCTCAAGCATCTCAAGCTGGCAAATCTTAAAAAAATTCTGAGCCTAGACTCAGTTCGTAATGAATCAGTCGAAGAAGTTCTTTTCCAAGCAGCAAATGTTAGAAACTTTAAACTGCCTGACCTAGGGGATCCAGTTGCTCTCCCAGCGGCTTTGATGTTCACTTCAGTATCCACTGGAATGCCAAGAATTATCCAGATCTCACACGCATTAATGACTCAAGGTGTACACAATTTTTGGCAGCTTGATTCGGACAGCCGAATCTGTTGTGTGAGTGGTTGCGGTTGGATATGTCAAGTTTTGCTAATGCTGCAACCTGCATTCTTTGGAGCCACACGCATATACAGTTCGAAAACCGAATATCCACGCCAAGGTAATGATTGGAGGAGTATAATCGACAGTAATAATATCACGCATTGCGTTGACGTTCCCAATGGATTTCTTAATGTGCTGAAGGCTTCCGACTTTAAGAAAGACCCTGCCAGTCTCAGTTCGTTAAAATTAGCACTGATTGATTGCGAGAACGTGTTAGAGACGCAGGTGACGTCGAGAGTTTCTCCAAAATGCGCTGTAATTAACGGCTGTCGAATCACAGAAATGGCTGGAATAGTTGCTTCCGAAGATCAAAAACCGATTGTCAGGGGAGGGATTTTAAAGAAAGGATTCATTGCGAAAATTATAGATGATGACGGTAACTCATTGGAACCAAATAAAATGGGACGTTTATGCCTGAAATCATCATTTCCTTTTCTTGGATACTTTAAAAATGAAAAGGCTAATGAGGAGGCTTTTTTGGAGGATGGATGGTTCAATACTGGAGACTATTCATACATGGACTCGCAGAATGGGTTGCATATAGTTACGCGTTATGAATATTTAGTGCGGTCGTCTGATGTCATTGTAAGTCGCCTCATTAAAATTTGAAGTGCATTTTAATAAGCAAATTGCTTTATTTCAAGGTTATACCAAATGAAGTCGAAGATGTCGTGAATAGTCATCCTAATGTTCTAGCTTCTGCCCTGGTAGGACATCCAAATTTGAAAAATTCCAACGAAGAGTTGGGAACACTGTTTTTGGTTCTCAAACAGCATTGTTTCAGAGATCAAATCGTTAATGAACTACAAGATTTGATGAGGGATAAACTTACAAAAGAACAGCTTGGAATTATCAAATATTTCAAAGTGATTCCCGAAATGCCTCTAACGAGCTGTGGAAAGATCGATAGATGGGCTCTGAAAGTATTAGCCAATGAAGAGTCAAGAATGTCTTGGTAGATTTGTTGGGTTCTAAGTGAAATAAATAAATTCGATAGTGTAAATTTAAATTTTCTATTTTGAAACAAAAATAAATTCATATGTAGACAATTTACGCATGGTCACTTTCACGTACATGGCAATGCCAATGAATGAATGGAAAAGTTTAAACATTTTGATGCTTAAGATCAACGAATATGGTGTGATATTTGTTCGCAAAGAATCGGGTGTGGAACAGTTACGGATGCGTTGTGTTTGGACAAAGGACTGGCTTCTGCATCGCCAGATGGAAGGTTTCTGCGCGAAATTGTTATTGGAACTTCGTGAGAGTGAACCAGAACTATACCACGGTTTTGTTCGAATGTCAGTCGATTTGATCATTTACTTAGGTTATAAACCCTAGGATCTTTTTAAATCGTTGGCCTCTAAAAGCATCATTTGATTAAAAACTGCCAATGCACGGAGAATGGTTCTGTGCCCTGCCCTGACTTTTTGGTGCGAAGTTTTGCCAAATTAGTCTTGAACGTTACCCGCAAACACCCCCTTGCACTTAGCTTCCTTAACAAAGTAACGTCTAAGCCAATTTCGTCAACCACCTCACACCAAAAATCGAGCTTTCCGTGCTTGTACTCTGCCGAACTTGCATCCCAAAGCCTAGGGCGCTTCTCCACCGCAGTAATTAAGGCTTTAATTTCATTGGGCGTCCAATTGTGCTGCACTGCTCGAATACCGGATTCTGATTTCCTTGTGCGGCGTGATTTTTTTTGCTGTGCGCCCTCAAAATCTATTTCGTGGTAGCTCATTTAATATTATTTTCTTTCTGCAATTGAATATTGATCACAACTACACTTCACTGATTTCCGTAAAATATGCACATTTGTGTTGTCCTATTTCCGTGTCAACGCATATAATTGAGACGATCGGACATGCACGCAAACTGTCACAAAATGTGCGAGGGTGCTCAGACGATATGCAAAAAAGCCGCCGTCACACATCGTCGCAAACCTTTTGCGTGCATGTGCGGACTGTCCCAAAAGGGTGTTCAGACGATATGCGTCAATACTCGCAAATTATGACGTAAAAATGACGTCAGAACCGAAACCATGTTCGGCTTTTATTATGTCGTCTGCACGTAGCTTTAGACATATTAGGTTCGTTCGTTTAACCCAGGGTTGACCCATCTTGACAACCCTATGAGTGATCAAAACAACCTGCGTTTTCCAGTTCTCAAAAAACGCAAAAATTCATGCCTTTTTGTCAGCCCTCAACTCGCCGCAGCAAAAACCTAGGACGAGTTGAGGACATACCCAGGTCAACCCCAGGGATTAAAAAAAATTTGCAAATTGGACATTAATTAAGACACAAACAAAACACGCCTAATACAGAACACTGACTAAAGCAACGCATTTTTGGTAGAACAATGGACCGGTATTTAGGTCTGAGTGCTCCAGCTGGTATTTTAAAAACCTCCAACAGAAAAAAAGCAACGCATAAAAGAGTAACAAACACTTTGTACACAGAATTTCACATTTATTGTAATTTGTAATATCAATTCACAAAGCACATAGTTCTATACTTTCTTCATTTCTAAGCACAAGTCCCTGGCTTTGTTTCGAATATATTTGCCATTTGCTGTTTTAGGTATACTTTCAACAATAAATACTCCTCCATGCAACCACTTAGACTGAGGCATCTCCGATTTAACGTGTTCGAGGATGTCCTCGATTGTCAGTTTGCTTCCTGGCTTCATAACCACAGCAGCTGAAGGAAGATCACCATATTCTTCAGATAATATTCCGAATACGCACACTTCTGCCACATCAGTCAGTGCCATGATGCAGTTTTCAATTTCCTGTGTAGAATATTGAAATCCCTTATACTTCATGACTTCTTTTTTTCTATCCACTAAATTCAGATCTCCATCCTCATCAAAATATCCCACATCCCCGGTATGGTACCAACCCTCTGAGTCAAACATCTTTTGAGATTCTTCGGGGTTACCATAGTACCCTCTCCATTTAGGCCCATTCTGCACCAGAATTTCGCCAACTTCTCCAATACCCAAGCTGTTTCCATCGTCATCTACAATTTTTGCATGAATACCGTGGGACAATTGTCCAACCGACTTTGGTTTGCCGATACCAAATTTTGCAGTCACCCCACCAAATTCTGTACCGACATAGAAATTTGCGATGATTCCATTCTTCATTAGTCCTTGCATTTTGCTGTAAATGGTAAAAGAAACATTTCCACCTAAGACAGCCATACACTCTACACGGGACAAGTCACATAGCTCAGCTTCACCACTTTTGACAAATCGTGTTAGGTAGGAACCCGACAAGGCGACTACGCTTACATTGTACTTTTCAATGATCTCGCGCAATTTTTGAGGTGAAAAAGACTCTGTTGTGCACACTCTGGTTAAGGAGAAAAAGACGCTGCATAGCAAGAAGCTTAGCCCGGATAACCAATCCATGTTGCTAAAATTGAATGTGATTGAACGTTCCGGGAATGGCCTAGTTTGAAACATAGTCATAAGAAATAGGAACACCGAGAACTATTGGTACATACTTTAAAAATTCAATTATACGTGAATGTGATAAACAAACTCCTTTGGGTAGACCGGTAGTACCAGATGAGCATAAGATGGTAGCAGTATCGTCATCATCGTCCTTACAATCTCGTGGTCTACAAGGTGGATGAACAAATCAATTTTATGTTTTCATATATTGCTATAATGACAACTTACTGGAAAGTATCCTCGGTGCCTGTACTCTTCATCAGATCGTGTACACTCCCTACTCCTTCAATTTTGCCGTCGATGGTGTAGATTTGGGGCTTTAGTTCAATGTCCTCACATGCAGCCACTAAAGTCGAGTAATTATTGGCATCACAGAAAACTATTGTTGGCTTCGTAATCCCAAAAAGATGTGCAATAGTTTCTGCAAGTAGCTTACACTCAAACATCGCTGTATAAAACTCAAACTGTAATACATACTTCTGTCGGCGGAAGGGTTAATTGCATGGAAAATAGTTCCATTGAAATAAGCTGCAAACAAAGCTGGTGCCTGATATGTTGAGCACGCCGTCATGCTTCCAATGATTTGTCCACCTGCCGTGTTCAAATTTTGAGCGATGCGAACACTGATTGTTAACATCTCACTGTATGTGAGACTTACACCATCAACATCACAGATCTGGAAAGAGTAAAAATGGATTATACATTTCAAAAGCGCTTATGCCTTGCCTGACAAATAACTTCTGGACAAGTCGTCTTCATCGTTTTAAATAAAACCTGTCCAACTGACCAACCCGAATGAGGAGATGGTTCTTCATTTGGGCCGCTCCAAATCTTTTTGGAGCAATTATAAACGCTTTTCCTGTAGAACATTTTGATTGCAACTGCTCTTTTATTAGAGGTTCTTATATTTGATACCTTTGACTAAGCTGTGTTTCATTTGTTTTTATATGCTCAAATGATTTAGGGTAATACAAACAAAGTTTTGTTAGCTGAGATAGCAATTTAGATAAAATACAAAAATTTGACAAAAAAATGTAACAAACGTAGTCAAGCAATAACTTAAAAAAGAAATGTTAGAAAAACATAAGCTGTATCCAAATATGTACACTGTACACTTTACAATTTAAATGGGACATTGAGGCGGGTAAGGGTTTCGAATAAACATCATCATCATGATTGGGTCACTGGCGTGGAAAAAAATTCAATTATTTCAGAATTTCGTTCCTCTCGGTAGCCGATGAGGAACAATCATAATTATTGTTCTCCTACTATTATAAGTCGACAGTCATTAAAAATCAGTTTTAACACAACTCGATATTTAAGTAGGAATTCATCAATAATTTCCTTTTGAAAGGTCGAACTAGAAAGTTGAATGTACTATTTAAAGTAAAGTATGTTTTTTAGACGTGTGGTTGCCAAACTACCAATACTAGGTTCGTTGGTTAAACTTTACCCAGGGTTGACCCAAGTTTCCTTGACCCCTATGAGTTGTCAAAAAAAACCTGGGTTTTTCAAACCTCAAAAAACATTAAACCACAAAATCACCACACATCCATGTCATTTGAATAAAAAACACATGCCATTTGACAGCCCTCAACTCGCACCAGCAGAAACCTAAGGCGAGTTGAGGACAAAACTCAGGCCAACCCCAGAGCTCAAAAAATACTCAGTTTAACCTTCAGTGCGGGCTTAGGTTTTCCAAAAAAAGCTTTGTAGCGACCACAGGATGACCCTAGGGCTTAACGAACGAACCTACTCTTTCCAGAACTGATCTCTTTGACAGCTGTCACTTGATTTATGCGCTCAGTTTGGTTTGTCATTTCAACGTAGAAGAATTGAAGCCGCACATTCACTGGGCACTACATACATTCAGTAAATTGTTTCGAAACAAAATAGCTGTTGACGCCGCGTTTAATATAATTTCGAGAATTTAAACCTCTGAGCTACCTTCAAGATGGGTGATTTTACATACATACCTAAACATATACATTAAAAAATAAAAAAAATAAATAGGGTGGCGCAACAGAGCGAGGAGCCCCTGGGCCTAGCGCATTTCTCCAACCATGCCTTGTGAGGGAATGGAAGGGTCCTACAATTTTCTGCCGGTTCCGAACGGCTAATCGAGAAAGCGCTTTTCATGGCAATGAATACTAACGGAGGACTTGCCAGTTCCTCGCGAAAGGCGATACCCGTGGAAAAAACATTTTTGCCTCTGTTGGGATTCGAACTCGAACCTCTGGATTAACAGGCGGACATGCTATCCATCACACCACGGGTACCACAAACATATACATTAGGGTGGAGTGAATTTGGGTAAAAATTTTTTTTTTGGAAATTCACTTTTCCTGTGTCATTAATCGATGACCGTACATAAAAGCTTTATTCATGCAAAAAAATCAAAAGCCTACGATTTTATTTTGAGGTGGCGCGCCATTAGGTAATTAAAAAAAAAAATTATTTTTACGGCCATCGTGTGTGTACTTGCAGGTCAATGTTATTGTTTCTATATGTAATAGAACTTATAATTCACGTTATTTTAAAGGGTTTACTTGTCCGTTTTTGCATAATTTTTTAAAACTTTCTCATCTCAGTGCTAACGAAAAGTGTAAAAAAAGTTTGATTATTCGTCGATAAAATGTCAAAAACTCGAAAAGACTTACGATGCCCCTCGTTTGGCGATCCCACAAAACTAAGTGATAATGTGTTACCAACTTATTGTGATATAATAAAGCATTACTTGTGGTTAAGAAATGACTTACTGGAGATGAATAATGGTAAAGATCCTGCAGTGAAAGTTTTGTGGGAAATGACAGCCGCTGATATTGAAAAAAATTGGAAAAAGTCGTCAATTCCCATTATAAGCCATCAACAAATAGTTGCCAGATTGATTTCCTATATTATAATAAATACAAGAATGTGAAGAAATTACGCAATGAAAAGAAAAAGCAAATGTTCTTCGAAGAATCTGAATCAAAATTATTTGACATCGCTACTGGTGTTTTTTTGACCGATCAGCTGCATTAATCGTAAATGCTACAATGTTGGATTTAGGTGTTATCAGCACTGAAAACTCATCAAAAGTAATAGATCGAATTAAAATACGTAGAGAGCGGAAAAAGACACGCAATGATTTACAAAGCTTTGATAGCAAACAAATTTTGACGGCTATTTACTTCGATGGTCGTAAAGATAAAACTTTAATCGTGACTAAAAGTGGCGGTTTCAGTGATTTCGGAGCCTGGGGCTAGATTCCGCAAGAGTGAATACAAAAAACACTCACGGCCCTCTGAAAACTCACGCTCTGAAAGACCGTGAGTAAATTTGAAAGATAGTGTACACGTCTTCTGTCAAAAAAACTCCACTTCACCCTTGCGGAATCCAAATTAGAGTGTGTGCACAATTTTTCGTGTACACATTTAAAATTCACTTTTGCGGAATCTAGCCCCTGGTTCGGAATATATCGGGCTTCTTTCTGTTGATTCTGGAAAACCCACGACTATTGTGAAACATATAATTGAGTTTCTCGAGTAAAGTTTGAATATCGGCAATATTTGGTAGCTATTGGATGTGACGGTACCGCTGTGAATACAGGACATAAAAATGGAGTCATAACTTTATTAGAAAAACATCTGTAAAGACCTTTGCAAAGGTTTGTCTGCTTGTTACATGCAAACGAACTACTACTTCGTCATTTATTTACCAGCCTTGATGGTAAAACTACAGGACCCAACAGTTTTTCTGGGACCATAGGGAAAATGTTAGAAAAATGCCAAAAGTTTCAAATACAGGTGTTCGAACGCATTCCCATAGAATTACTGGATTTGAATACTAATACCCTTAGCGCTGATCAAAAATATTTATATGAAATATGCTCTGCCATTAGGTTCGGTCCCACAAAACTTAGCCAGCAAAGATCCTGGTAAACTTGCAAATTCATGTTGGTTGACTTGCGCTAATAGAATTCTTCGTTTATATGTCGGAACAAGGAAACCTTCTAAATCTTTAAAACATCTTTCAACTTTCATAATAAGATTCTATGCACCAACTTGGTTTGACATTAAAACGAAACCTTCTTGCAAATATGGTCCAATTCATATGTTTAACATGATTCTAAGATGTTTGTTTTTACCGGATGACCAAAAACGCGTTGTAATAAATATTGCTTTTTACGGCAAAGAATTTAGTATAGGAGGACTTGCGAATCACTCGCGAAAGGTTAAACCCGTGGAAAAACATTTTTGGTTTCTGCCCGCGAAACAAACGGGCATGCTAACCATTGCGTTTGGTTTTCTAAACTATGGCTAAATTGACATTTGATGCAAAGATCAAAGAAAGTATGAGCTTTGAGTTGCAACAATAATAGTATTTTCAATTATTTCATTTATAAATTACCTAAATTTTGTCATTTTATAAAACTTGGATAAGTTATAGCCATAAGTCAAATCAGCTTTTTTGAGTTCGTCTAGTTCAAGTCTTATGCCATATTGTTTCAAAGAATTTTAGTTGTTGTACTCGCTTATCAAAACATAAATAATGGTATTGTTCGGACACATCGTGAGTACATCCAGGTACTTCTGGGAGTATTTGAGGGCTTATTTAGACAACTGTTGGAATGTGTTTAAAAATACGAAATTGGTTAAAGCTTTTCCAGCTTCTTAGACACCGTCTAGGTGGTCTAGGTCTCAAAAGACAAGTATGATAGGTCTGAACGCAAACTACAACCTACCATCCAACATTCATCAGAATAAATCCAAGTCAAGTTGGGCGTGAACTGCCCTTAAGAGATTCTATGCATTTCTTTTATTTCGCATTTGTCTTACCTGGCAAATTTGCTCCGGATTCTTCTTCATGCGCTGAAAAATACACTGGCCAACTGAACATCCTGGAGAAGAACTTATTTTCTTTAGTCCCGACCAGATCTTTGTTGAGCTGTCAAACGAGGTTTCATTTGTTGGGGATGTCATTATTGTAGATATGCACTAACCGAACTATTGAAAGCTTATTCACGACAGCTTCTGAAAGAGACGATTAAATATATCACAAAGTGGTGTTATCAAAACATGCTCTTAATTAAGTGATTAAAAATTGCTTTCCTATCTTAGTTGTTTAATGAATCCGTTGCCATTTATTTATTGATACAGTCAATATATTTTTGCTTCATTTCCAATAATAAGTCAATCAATTCGTTTTAATTAAATCTGAATTATTCAAAAATATACCGAAACACCCTCATACCACAACTATATTGTTTTCCTAAAATTATCTTATAGTTCCAATCGCTTTATAAAACAGACCTATGGAAGCATAGTATTATCTGCCTTGAGAGAGATAAGATATTATTGTATCTTAAAAAGCTAGGCACGATCAAAAAAAAACAAAAAAAGGAAAATAAAGCAGAACGAATGTTCTAATAATACAGTCAATGAACGCCCTAAAAACAGAAAAAGTAAATGAACGCCCAAGGGCAACACTTAAAAAGACACTATGAAATTTTTTCAGTATGTTTGGAGGTGGAAGGGGTCTCATCCCTCTGCAAGTTGTCACTTGGCCCAAGATGAAGCTGGGATGTTTATCTAAGAAACACTTTAGCAATTTTTTGTATTACATATTATTATGGCACAGGAAAGGAAGCACGTAACTTTAACACTTCTCATAAATTTTAAAGAATTTGTGGGTCATCTAGCGGTTTGGTGTTAAATTATGCATCATTTTGGCATGGACACCTGTTTCTATCTCGTAATCTTGACAAAAAGTCAGTATCATACATCCGCGGAACCAAATGAGTCGCCTTACACCTAAACAATGCTGGGAAATATTAAAAACTTATTTCCGAAGTGAGTGCTGCGTAGCCCAAATAGTACGTTTTTAGCAGCCACCCTGTGGAAAAAGTTCATGAGATTGCAATGCCGAACAAAACTCGTTGTCCCCATCTTCAGTGTGCCCAGACTTGAATAAAGCTCTTTAACTTGGAGTGAAAATGAGACTGTGAAAAACGTTTCGTTCATTGAAAATGAATTTGGATGACCTCTGGTTCATGCAGGATAGAGCGCCATTTTCCTAATTCCCAATCCATGTTATAAAACGTCTTTGTGATGACAATTGGCCTAAGTGCTGCAGTTTGACTCCTTTCGACTTTTTTTTGTAGGTAACCATGAAGGTGAGATGTAAATAGTCCGGAAACGATTCAAGCACTTTAGACCAATATCATTCAAGCAATCTGTGAGCTAAAGTTTGAGTAACAGAATGTGTACTGCTGAGCCGTACGGTGTTTCATAAATAATTGGAATGTTTGCTCTACTAATAAAGCCATAATAAATGTAAAAAAGAGAAACTTGTATTTGGCCCACCCTGTATTTTGAATAAAATGGAAACTGACTAATGAACTAGGCAAGCAGTTGAAGTTTTCTAAGTAGAAAAATAAGAACGCCACAATAAGAGCCGTGAGGCGTGGCTATAATGCCGTCTGCCGATTGGTTCTAAATATGGTTTACAGCACGAGTATCAAAGCTTTATCTTTATTGAAGTACACAAATACGTGGTAGCATTCACGAGAAAGTTACCATTTTGGAAAGAATGAAGAAGTTCAAAGGCAAGATCTAGAGAACGGCGTAAAAAAGGCAAAGTCATACAATGTTGAGACTCCATCGATCGTGGGGAAAAAGGAGCCACTTAATTTTTAAATTCGGGGCTCTTATTGTGGCGTTCTTATAACTTCAACTGCTTGCCTAGTTCATTAGTCAGTTTCCATTTTATTCAAAATATAGGGTGGGCCAAATACAAGTTTCTCTTTTTTACATTTATTATGGCTTTATTAGTAGAGCAAACATTCCAATTATTTATGAAACACCGTACGGGTCAGCAGTAGCACATTCTGTTACTCAAACTGTCCAAGACTGCCGATATCTCGGGCTTTAGCTCACAGATTGCTTGAATGATATTGGTTTAAAGTGCTTGAATCGTTTCCGGACTATTTACATCGCACCTTCAAGGTTACCTACAAAAAAAAATTCGAAAGGAGTCAAACTGCAGCACTTAGGCCAATTGTGAAATTATGAAATACTTATGATGCTTCAAATAAATCCATATTAACTAACTATCTACTCTCTCTCTTTCCGCCTTCCGAACCATTGTAGCGTGTTCCAAGCGGAAATTCTGGCGATCAAAGAGGTCCTATCATGGCTTAAAGAAAACGTAATATCCTCAGCGAATATCCGGAATCCGGATTTTCTCAGACAGTCAAGCAGCCCTCAAATCACTCGGCGCCGTTTCCACGAACTCAGTAACCGCCCTTAACTGTCGCCTATCTATTAGGGAGATGGCTGAACAGTTCAATATTCACCTTATTTGGGTACCGAGGCACAGAGATATCGTGGGTAACTGCAAAGCCGATGAACTCGCCAGAGAAGGAACCAATCTACCGATCTCCACCAGCAGGTTGAATATTGGTATACCAATCGCTACATGTAAACTTATGCTAAAGCAAGAGGCAATGGATAGAACAAATTATAGGTGGAACAATATCACCACGTGTGTGGCAACAAAACATATATGGCCAGGACTAGATCCAAAACGCACAAGACATTTGCTATCCATAGCAAGATTGCACGTTAGCTCCGTAATCAATGTCATCACCGGACATTGTCTGATAGGAAGACACGCAATAAGACTCGGCGTTTCCTCTAATGACTTCTGCAGAAGTTGTTTACATGAGGAGGAGGAGGAGACAATCCCACACCTCCTCTGCTCATGTCCTGCCCTTTTAAAAGAAAACGGCATCTAGGGAAATATTTTCTTGATGATCTAAGCCATCTGGCGAACACAGATCCCCTGCTTCTCCTTCGCTTTATTAAAAGCTCCAAATGGTTTTGTTAAGTGAGACACTCCCTCGCATAATTTCTATGGTATCACAATGGACCTAATATTGGTCTAAGTGTGTCAGTGTGTTTTCCTGACAGCCATCTAAACCTAACCTAACCTAACTATCTACTCTTACTGCCTGCAAATATTTTCAAAAGTGTAGAAACATTGGAACTTTCACCGCAATTGTAAACCTTAAGAGGTTCTATTTATTACTTAAGAAGCCTTAAAATGCCCATTTTAAAGGGATTCTTTGTCAAAAACTAAATAGGAATCTTAAAACCTGTTCTTTTATATTCATGCGGTTGTTTTTCTGTACAAAACTTCCAAAACAAACATTGAAAGAGAAAAAAATCTAACAATAACAGTTCAAATCAACATAACCAAACAAGTTCCTGAAAAATGTAAAAAAAAGGACACGACTGGGTCACAAGAACTTTTGATTGTGTGCTACGACAATGTCAAAATTTTAATGCTGAGTACAAGGTTTTATTCCTTCTTCATGATAAATTTATTGATACATGGTTGCCAACTACACATTGGTTATGAAATTTGAATGAAATCACATAAGATATTGAAAAAAGATGGATTATGTATGTTTTAACGATTTTAGCGAAAATATAAAAACATTATTTTTTTGCAGTTGTTAATATATACATTAAATGCTGAAAATTGAATCGAAATCGTTTGACCAATTTTTTTAAAACCGATTTTTTATTTTCCGCTTCTAGAAAAAAAACAAGTATGCAAGTTTTGTAAAAAAAATTTGAAAAAAAAAATTATAGATACCTACCATTTCGAAATTATATATTTCAAAAGATTAAAATTTTTTTTTTTTAATAAAATGCAAATTTCAAAAATTTAAATTTTTTAAATGTTGATTTACAATGTTTCTTAAGCAGCAATATAAAATCTCGTCAAAATCGTGTTAGTCATCAACGAGAAAGTCGGTTGAATAACGGTGCTATATGGAAGGTACATTTTTGAATCCAACGAAAGACAAATACAAATGTATTCTTGTCACAAAATTTAATCAAAATCGATATAGTAGTTATCGAGAAAAATAAGAATTATCATATAGAGACCCTTTCTCAAAAAACACTCTACCTCACAGACCATATAGACTGCAAGTTTTGAAGAAGACCTGTGAGCGTCTCTGGCTGTAGACTCATATGCGAACAGACAAGCGTCGCGTCGTATTCTCTATCAACTTAATGTCATGTTTTAAAGTTATCTCAAAAAAAAATTCTGAACGATTGCAAAACTTGCCTTATAGTATCTATAATCACAAGTAAAAAATACATGACACTATGTGCGACTATGAAGGTGATTCTAACCTTTTGTTAAGATTTAAAAAAAATTGATATGAATGCGACCCCTCCTCAAATTAAGAAACGGAAACATGAAATAATTTAAATAAATTAGTCAAATGGTATTCAAAAATAGCAGCAGTTTTTGTGTAAACAAAATGATAAAAAGATGTAAGGGCGGAGAGACAGAATGAGTCAACGAAAATAGTTCAAAAACTTTTAACACGCACTTATTTGTGAAACCCACTCAATGAAGCAACGGATATTGTTTATTTATGGGCATTATGTTCTTGATTTTACTATTCACAAGTGAATACAATGAAGAAATAAAGAAATCTGTGGCTATGAAACAAGCATCGAAAATATAAATTTTTATAAAAATTCACAGATAAGAAACGAACCAAAGCGACTGATACGAAATAATCTTTCACCCATTCAAACTTAAATGTCACTATACTTGGATTTTTCTCACCTTAGCAATAGAATACTATTTTGTTAATGTTATTTTTTCAAACAGATATGCCCAACACTATTAATGAACAAAGTATTTTCGCAAAACCCAAACAATTAGGAGACTATGAAATTATTAACAAAAAACACTTGTTATGAAACGAGGAACGGTCCATTAATCGCCTGGCTCCAAAGAACAAGTGATGCCAGATGTGGGATGTTTAAAATAAGATTGATCTCCGAACTACGGTTCTTCACGCACTGGGCAGCATAGGTGCACATTATGCTCTCAAAGTCGTCAATTTTTTCCTCAAAGCTTTTATCAGTGGGGAATGAATTAGATAAAGACAAAGTAGCGGGAAGCAAATAGTAGTCTAAAATTTAAAAAAGTCTTAAAAAGCCTATTGGCAAAGCTAAGCAAGCTTAAATAGTGAGAATGAAATACCTACAGATTGCTGAAAATCTGAGAACGAAAGTTTTATCTGAAAGTAAAATTAAATGTTGAAAATACATGATATACTGATAAATATCAAATTTGTTATACCTCAATGTCAGTTCTTATGGAACTCGAAAGAGGGGTGGATTTACAAAGCAATCGGTGAACGGGTTAGTTGTAATCATTTACAGTTTTCGTAAAGAATAAAAGCACGGTTACTGTAAGAGGGTTGTAAAATGACAATAAATTTCAATAATCAAGCAGGTCAAATTTCGGATATAGAAAGCTTTTGGATACAAGATTTCGAAGAAAAATGTATTTGCTTAGTTTTTTATGATGCTATTTATATTAAGTTCTTTCCCTATATGTGATTAAAAATAACTGCTACTTTATTCTGAGTAAAAAGTTGAAGAATGTTGACATTTTTTTAAGTGTCGAGAATTTCAACGATTTGGATACAAAAATTTCATTATTACTGTTCGAATGCAGCATTTCGAGGAGAAATTTTGTTGAAAAGGTATATTTTTTGGGATAGTATTTCAAAAAAGGAAAAGGGTGGTTATTTATTTATGAAATGAAAGTCCATCGTTTTTGAGTTCCTTTATAATCTCATTTTTAGGACATTATCAATAGTTGAATAGATTAAACGAAGATCTTGATTAAAATAAACTAATACGCAACAGTGGTACCCGTGGTGTGATGGTTATCATGTCTGCTTATTAACCCAGAGGTTCGTGGTTCCAATGTTCCAAAATTCGTTGCCATGAAAAGAGCTTTCTCAATTAGCAGTTCGGAACCGGCAGAAAATTGTAGGTCCCCTTCATTCCCTCACAAGGCATGGTTGTCAGAAGTGCGCTAGGCCCAGGGGCTCCTCGCTCTGTTGCGCCACCCTATTTATTTTATTTTATTTAATAGGCAACAGAGCGGGGAGCTCCGAAGCAGAACGCATTTCACACAGCCACACCATCTGAGTAATGAATTGGGCCCACAATTTTCTTTCGATTCCTTATCGAGAAAACACTTTTCATAACAATGAATTTGCTAATTCCTCGCGAAGACGATACCCGTTGAAAAACATTTCTGGTTTTCTTTTGGAATTCGAACCTCGAATCTGCGTAACAAGTAGGAAGTAGACATGCTATAACGCCACGGGTACCGTCAAAATCAAAGATCTTGTTCAGGGGGAGCATTACCGGAAGTAGAAAAAGTTGTACGTGCTATTTAGTTAGACCTTTGGAATTATGTTAATAATTTCAAACTAACTTCGCTAAGAGTTTGACATTTCAAATTTGAAAAAGAATAAGAAAAACGAAAAAGAAACAGAAATAATGAGTTTCATGGCTCGTGAGGGTAAAACGAATTACACGTTGTTGTGAAACGAGTACAGCGAACATCGACGAATTGGAAAAAACGTCACAATAGACAGACATAACTTCGAGATTGTACAAAACTTCGTCTACCTAAGATCCCCTATAGACACGGAAAACAACAACAGTGCGAAGATCAACCGTTGAAACAAAACCATTTTTAGGAATTAGCAGGAAACCCTTTATAAGACCTTAATCATCCCAGTCCTGCTTTACGACGCGGAAGCGTCGGCCTTATCGAAAGCGGATGAGGAAACCCTTAAGCATTTTAAAAGAAAAATTGTCCGAATGATCTTTGGTCTCACATGCGAAGAAAATGTATGGAGAGGATGATCAACAACGAGCTGTATGAGCTGTATCGCGACATTGGCATAGCTACAAGAGTATGCATTGCGAGACTACGTTGGCTGGGTAGAGCGGATGGATATCAACGTGCAACGCTCCGGTTCGACGGATTTTCGAAAGCACGGAAGGGGAAGACCTTGTCTTATGTGGTGCTATCAAGTGGAAGAAGACGTCAACTGACTTAGAGTGCAAAACTGGAAAGAGCTCTCCCGAAATCAACACCTAAGTAAATAAGTCAGGTTCCTAAAAAGAAACAAAATGCATACCATTTAATGTTTCTGCCAAGAATTTAGATTTATTATGAGACAAATGTTTGGCATTATGTTTTAAAAAAGAACAAGTCACCACCGCCGTGACTAGCTCGAATAAATTCTGAGAGTAACTCAAATTCTTCACAAAAATGGTAAATCGGTATTGAATCGCCCGATCTTAGAGGTAAGTCATAAATAAGGTGCAAAAATCGGAGTGAACAGCAATTTCACTTCGAGATAATTTTCCGAAAAAGCCGCATGGCCTTGCTGCTTTTATTCTTACACGATAAAATGACATAGAGCATAATTCCATTAAAAGCTGTCAAAAAGTCCAGATCCGAAAAATGGATTGCCAGACCCCACGTTTAAAAAAAAGTTAAAAAAAAGAAACATATGATGAGGGAGAAGAGAAAATTCAAGAAAACGTTAAAAAAAAGAAGATGAAGATGAAGAAGAAAAAACAACTGAGTATTTTTACCGTCAATATTTAATATAATTTAAATTGTTTTCCGAATTGCTTTTAAAATAAATGTCAAAATAAATTGTTTTTTTAATCCTTCATCTAAATCTATATATATAAAGTAGGATGTATGTATGTATGTATGTATGTATGTCCGGGGTAAACTCCTAAACCACCCAACGGATTTTTATGAAATTTTCAGGGCAGACACAGTTTAGTTCAGAGATGGTTCCTGTCAAGGTTTGATCCCCATATTCCCACAGGAACGGGGTTGGGAACGGAAAATTAGAAACTACTCCACAGATTTCAAAAAATATTTCAGCACGGGGTGCTACATTATCGCCCTTCATCAGTAACTTAAACTATATCTCATCCCTATAATCCCACAGGAACAGAAACGGGAACGAGGACGGGAACCATAAAGTTACTTGACCGATTTAAAAAATTCTTTCAACTCTAGGATGTTACATTATCCCTCAGTGACATAGACTTACATTTCATTCACATATTTCCACGGGAACGGAAGATTCCCACAGGAACAGGGTTGGGAACGGAAACTTAGAAGCTACTGGACAGATTTCAAAAATTCTTTCTGTACTGGAATGCCACATAATCCCTCAGTAACTTGGCTTGTATTTCATCCCTATAATCCCACGGGAACAGAAACGGGAACGAGGACGGGAACCATAAAGTAACTTGACCGATTTCAAAAATTCTTTCAACTCTAGGATGTTACATTTTCCCTCAGTGACATAGACTTACATTTCATTCACATATTCCCATGTGAACGGAAGATTCCCACAGGAACGGGGTTGGGAACGGAAACTTAGAAGCTACTGGACAGATTTCAAAAATTCATTCAGCATTAGGATACCACTTAGTCCCACAGTAAGACAGATTATATTTCTTCCCCAAATTCCCGCGGAAGAGGAAAAACGAGAACTGGAATCTTAAAAGTACAGACCCGAGCAAAGCCGGGCGGCTCAGCTAGTAAATAATAATTTAATGACTAATTTTGCTTAGCGTTGGCAGCTTTTTTAGAAGACTTTCAACTTAAAAGCGCCAGACGATGGAACTTTGTTCTTAAACGCGTTGCATCCTCTTAAAAATACATAAGTTGCCATAAGCGTTGGCAACTTATGTATTTTTTAAGATATTTTTTTTATTATTCTAGTGTTTTTTGTGAGATTAAAAATCTATTTATTTTCCTATTTATTTCATAAGCTGTAATGTATCAAATCATAATGTTGTATAGTACAATAAAGACCATCTTTTACTTGTACATTGAATTTTTGTAATAAATTCAAATTGAAATATTTAGAATTAATTCCAAAATTTCATTCAAAAAAAACTTAAGATCCGAAATTTAAAAAAAAAAAGAACTTTATAGCATTTAAAAACAATAGTTTCTGACTCACGCTTTAGTTGTTCCCTTTACTACGTGCGTTGTTCCTGCGTGGACAAAAACGGTGATGTAAAATTGTTAATTTCTTATGCGTTTAAAAAAAAGATTTTTCTCTCAGGCTCAAGGTCCAAAAGAAAAATATAAAGGTTAAAGTAGACAGTAAAGGGTTTTTTTTATTTACTTTAAAAATCATGTACCTTGGAATTTTAAATGCTGTGTAAATGTTTTTAAGAGCGTATCTTAAATATTGTTGTTACCTGATGTATGATGCATACCATTTAATTTTTTTCTTACAAATTCTGAAGGTGGATTAACAATTCCAAAAAAAGAAAATATGCCATTAGTTACAACTAAGATTGTAACTCCTTGCTGGAGAAAACTGTTTTCATTTTTGTTTCATCGTATGAAACAATACTGAAGATATAATTTATTACAAAACAAATTGCTATCCACAAATGTTTGCGCTGCCAGCATCACAAATTATGATAACATCACTTTCATTCTGAAGCATTGTAAGAGAGTTACATTTAAATCACATGGTTGTTGATAAAAATATTCTTTAAAGATTAAAATACATCTGCTCCGAGCTGAGATTTGTATAAAAGCCGAACCCTTGATAGTAGGGCAAGTAAGAATAAAAATGTTTAGAGCTGGAACAACATACGACAGTGACCGAATGATATGGAATGGTCCTCAAAAAAACCCAAATCCAATGGCCAATCTTTCAATAGGCCAAGCTCTCTTCAAACAGATGAAAGCATCACCAGAAAACATTTGTCAGGTAAGGTTTTTATGTTTTATGTAAATAAAGTAAATAATAGCACAATGATATAAGGTATCAGCCACGGATAACCAAAGCCTGACAAACTATGAAGTGCTCAAAATGAGTACGTGCATTGCTCAACACTTGAACTCAATCACCAACCGTTCTGCAGATGAGACCATCATTGGAGTCATGTCTGAAAGCTCCTCTTATCAGGCACCTGTATTTTTCGGGGCTTTTTTCAATGCAATGGTTGTGCATCCAATCAGTTCCGTCTCCGACCTAAGTGAAAATATTTTTCTATTGAAGGATATAAATGTTGAATGTTCAAATTTTCAGAAGCTGTTGTACACTTGTTTGGCATAACAAGACCGAATATAGTATTTTGTGATGAAGGAAATTATGTGACTCTGATGGCTGCTTGCAAGGAGCTTGAACTCAACGCAATAGTGTACACAATCAATGGGCAAATCGAGGGGATTTTCAGTGTCCTTGAGATTATACACTCTACTGATTTGGATACTAATTTTGAGTAAGATCTTGAAATTGGGTAGTATACATAGTTTTAGGATTTTAAAGACACTTTTTGTGTTTAAAGACCCAAATGTTGTCAGAACAGCACAGACGAAACAGCAATAATTATTGGGGACAAGCGGACATCCTAAGGGAGTTTGCGTCTCCCACTCTCACTTAATCGAACCTTTCAGGTGATTCGGTCGTTTTAATTACTAATTCAATTTCTTTTACCAAAATAATTTTAGACCGTTTCCTAGCGGCTCGACCATCTGCACATCTAGTAGCACTGACTGGATAACTGGCTTTCGTCTTATGATCTATAGTACTCTTTCAAACTGCACCAGAATTATCATGAAAGATACCTGCTTCCAGTCATATCTTCGGCATACAATAGAAAAATACAGGGTTAATATTCTTGTCATGTCTGCAATAAACATGGCGCGTTTTATCAAAAGCGGAGAGGCGCAAAAGTGCGATCTTTCCAGTTTGAAAGATTTAGTGGTTGGCGGAGGAAATGTGTCCCAAGCTATGTACACAGAAATGCGAGAGTTAATGAAAACCGGCAATATCATTAATGCTTATGGTGGAACTGAATTTGGGATAGTTTCTAGCAACTATGACATTTTAAAGACTAAATGCGTGGGTCAGATCCTTGAAGGTATAAAGGTAAAAATTGTTGATGACGACGGCCTGCATCTAGAAATTGGAAAAGTCGGTGAAATTTGTGTATGGAATGGACGCAATTGGAAGGGTTATTTCAATAACCCAGTTGAAACTGAGGTCGCTTTTGATTTCAAATATAAGTGGCATCGCACTGGCGACTGTGGATTTTTTGACGAAAAAGGTGATCTTTATCACGCAGATAGAAAGAAAGAAGTGGTGAAACGGAAAGGATATCAATACTCTCTCCAAGACATTGAAAATTGTTTGTCAATGCTAAGTGATGTAGAAGAGGTTTGTGTTTTTGCTACACAACACGATGAGGATGGTGACTTAGCCACAGCTGCCATAGTCAAACGGCCACACAGGAAACTAACTGAAAAAGATGTCAAGGACTACATTCAAACTCAAATGCCCGAGCCAAAGTGGTTACATGGAGGTGTATTCTTTGTGGAAGATATTCCAAAAGCTGGCAATGGAAAGATTCTTCGTTCTAAGATTAGGGACATCTGTTTAGGATTGAATATGCGAAATAAATGAAAAAATGTTTTTTACAAAAAAAGTGCATTGATGAGTTATTGGAATCATAAGCTACACATAGAAAAAATTTAAACCAAACAGATCATTAGTGTATGCAAGGCAAGTTGGAGACTTGTGATCCTTTCGACATCATTATATTTATTTCTTTTAAAAAACTAATGAATATTTAATTCAAAACGTAAGTGGTGTCGTTATGTATCCATTGATTATTGGTAATCGTTATAAAGAAATTACAGACCTTCTTTTCCGCCCTCGAGTATGTCCACGAAGCGCACAATGGCATGAACGGTTTTGGGACAGATTCTATCCGTTGGATACGAGTATAGCTATTGTATAGACTAAATTTGAAATGCTAGCATTAAGCAGCTTCATATGGGGCCATAACATAAAGAGTCTTTGTTACAAATCGGTCGATAAGCTCTTCCGACCAACGTTTAATCATTCAGTCTTTCCAGCAGCTGCACTCTTAGATCTATAAAGTTTCGCGTCGTATGTGCGTTCACAGTAAAATTCACTTAGTGATCCGAGTTTAGGAATAGTTTTTATATCGCTATCTAAATATTTGAGCTCTTCTCAAAAATCGAAATCATTTTGCATATAAGGTTTGGCATCGTCTTGAAATGAATTTTTGAGTGATAAGGCTCATGAGGTTAGTTATATACACACTGTAGAAGAGGAAAAGGTCCAATATGGCTTCCTTGTGGTACACCCAAATAGGAAAAACAGATTGAACTGCTGCCGCATTGTAGACCCATTTTTACTTGCGTTTATAGGTACTATAAGGCAAGTTTTGCAATCGTACAGAAAAAAAAAATTTAGATACCAATTAAACATGACTTAACGATGATAGGGAATACGAAAAAAGTAGGTCCTGGAATTCTCTCTGTATGTCTGTCTGTCTGTCCGTATCTACAGCCTGAACCGCTGGACTGATTTTCTTCAAAATTTCCTGCTAGGCTCTTTGGGTAGCGTCAAATCGCACGACCGAAGCGGCCAAGCGACGGGACCATTTCATGAGATAACACGTTCTCCAAACTTGGTTTCCAATAAAATGATTGTGACATTCGCTGTGTGACTTGTGGCGCCGTCCAGTTGGAACCACATGTCCTCCAAATCCATTTCATCCAATTGGGGCCAAAAATATTCGGTTATCATTGAAGAGCAGCTATCCCCATTCACAGTAACGTGCCGGTCTTGAAAGGATGAAGAACGACCCAATGACGCCGCCGCGCCGCCCATAAACCATACACCAAACCGTAATTTTTTTTCGGGATGCAATGATGACTCATGGAGTACCTGTGGATTGTTGCCTGACCATTACCGCATATTTCGTTTATTAACGAAACCATTCAGCCAGAAATGAGGCTCATCGCATGACGACCATAAATTGGATGTGGGCTCTTAACGTTG
Organism: Melanostoma scalare; assembly: GCA_949752695.1. Lineage (NCBI taxonomy): Eukaryota > Metazoa > Arthropoda > Insecta > Diptera > Syrphidae > Melanostoma > Melanostoma scalare. The sequence continues at coordinate 5,046,961 of OX456985.1, forward strand.
AGGCCACTAAATTTTAATAATTTTGACTCGTTGTTGGCTCGTATATCTATCCATCATAAAATAGCAAACTTTATTGAAGAGAAATGTCAAAAGAGCGGCTAGAAATATTGCGTCGTTTGCTGTCCCTGTCGCTCTACTTTTGTAGCATCCCTGTTAAAAAACCCTTTACATTTGAAAAATTTTAATTTTTAAAGTTTTCATAAACTTTTTTAAAATATTTTGATTTTTTGAAATAACTTCAAAACGGTGTCTTTGAATTCTTTCAAATTTTTTGTCAAAACAATGTTTAAGCCTAAGCAGGGTCTTAAACTTTGCATACTTGACTTTTAAAAAGCTTGTTTTTAAAAAAAGGGAAAAATTAAAACTGTTTTTACAAAAAGAATGTCGTTTTTAGAATGCCGCATAAAGGTTCTCCCAAACCAAAGCGTTGCAAAAAAGCACGCAAAATGTTGAAAAATAAAAATAAAATTAAGTATTCCTAAGGTTTTAAGGTTCCCCAAACCAAAGCGTTTTTGCAGTTGCGGCAGCGGCTTTTGCAGTTGTCAAAATTATTTTACACAGCGGCATACGAGAGTACTTCGTCGCGTTGGTGTGGGTACTCTCATATGCCGCTGTGTAAATTAATTTTGACAACTGCAAATGCCGCTGCCGCAACTGCAAAAAGCTTTGGTTTGGGGAACCTTAAAACTTTAGGAATACTTAATTTTATTTTTTTTTTTCAACATTTTGCGTGATATAATTCAATTTTCATCATTAATGAGTTGGCAACCCTGTACCAGCAAATATATTAAGAGCTAATACTAAAACCTTTTACTCAGCATAAAGATTTTGGTATTGTACTAAGCACACAATCGCAAGTTCGTGCGACACAGTCGTTCTTATTTTTTATCATTATGTAACGGCTTAGTTGTCAAATGCCTCTGAAAAGTGAAAGTAACCTGAACAAATCAGTTTATTGGCCAAAAGTTGGTTACAATGCTTGATGTCAGCCTCAAAAATATATATAAATAAATTTGAAACAATGGCTCTTCCACCAAAAAGCCCTACGGACTTGTTGAAAAGTTAGCACAAGACTAGACACAATGGTGTAGAGTAGAGCATCTGTGAAGTATGCACCCAGGATTTCATGGTGACCAGGCGAAAAAAGTCTTTGACTTACCGGTACACATCACTTTCAATGAATGATGGAGCCATTGCGTTTTCATGAGAGAGGCAAGGGACATATTCGCAAACACAGAAGGGAAACCAAAAGCCTAACCTTACGCGATTCCACTCAGGCATTCCGTTAGAATTCTGTCGCATCTCCCAAATTTTGCACTGTGGTTAAACTATTTGCTCAAACGTTTTTCAACACCAGGCAATACTTTAAGTTTTTACTCGATACCACCTTCCATAACGTACCATCTTTCGAAAACCAAACAGCAAAGTTGATCCAAAAAAATCTTCACTGGAACATGCTTTAGTCTTGCAGAAAGACCTTCGGATGTAATTATATATTTATATTTATTCCCTTTGGTATGAGCTATCAAGCTCATTACCAGAAGCTGTGACAGCTATCGTTCGATCAAGTTGATGTCCCACACTATGAAGATCGTTGAGCGGGTTTTGGATAGCCGACTGCGGAAAATAATAAGGCTATCTGTGACCAATGCGGGTTTGTCGCGGGTAAGTCAACTACAGACGCAATCCAAAGTATAAGGATCATTATGGAAAAACACCGAGATGCCTTAGAGGATTTGCATATTGTATTGGTTGACTTCGAAAAAGCATTCGATCGACAACCACGAGATCTGATATGGGTGGCCCTCAGACACCGACGAGTTCCTGAAGCCTATGTGCGAATAATTATGGACATGTACGAGGGAGCAGTTACAAAAGTGAGATGCCCAGCTGGAGTCACCGAAGAATTCTAAATAACAGTAGGTGTACATCAGGGAAGTGTCTTGAGTCCACTGCTCTTTATTGCTGTTCTGGATTATTTGCTCGAAGAAAAAGTAACGGACAATAAAGTACAACAATTATTCTTTGCTGACGATGGAGCCATCATAAGCGAGGAGCAACGAGCACTTGACGTTTGGATTGATGTTCTGGAAGGAAATGGGTACCGTATTAGCGCTAAAAGACTGAATAACTGTGCTGCCCTTTTTCTGATCCAGACAAGCCTATTCCAGACATTTATTTGAATGGAAATGTGCTTCCCAAGTGTGAAAAGTTTAAATATCTGGGATCTATGATCAATAGTGAAGCAACTTGTGATGACGACATCAATCATCGAGTAAGCGTAGGGTGGATGAAGTGGCGAGAAAACTCCGCTATCTTCTGTGATCGAAAAATGCCCCCTAAGCTGAAGGGAAGACTCTACACAGCAGTTGTCCGTCCAGCTCTGACAAACGGTTCACAATGTTGGACAATGTACAAAAAGTATGAGAGCAAATTGACGGCAGCCGAAATGAAGAGGCTTCGGATGACAGCAGGAGTAACAAAGCTTGATCGAATTAGAAGTACTAAGATCCGTGGAAGCCTTCATGTCAAAAGTACCATCTTGGACAAAATTCAGCACGACCGGGTCAGTTGGTATTGTCATGTTCAAAGGAGAGAAACCCCGTCCAAAAGGCAATATCATACAACGTTTCAACAAATTCGCGACGAAAAAGAAAAGGCAGGCCAAAACACTCCTGGTACAAGCAAATGCAAAAACAGCAGCATTTTGTTGGCCTCAGACATGGAACAATCCAAAACCGGGAGGCTTGCCGACGCTTTCTGAGGTCAACGTGGCGTACCCCACAGGCGGATCAGAAAAGCAGAAAAGTGGGAGAGTTGTGATCGCTTCAAGATCACTACTCGTAACGCCGGAAATGGAAAGAAGATGAGCTATCAAGCTATCAAAGCAGGGAAATGTTTACCCGATGTTCACTTTCGCTTCAAGTTTGTATTCAGTTGGGTGGTCGAAGTCAACGACCAAGTTCAAAATTCAAGGAAAATGCAAAATTTGCGAATGAAAAATTCGCTTTGTTTTTGATGGTTCGATGAAAAATGTCACAACGAAGCCCGAAGCAAATTGCCTTTTCATTTTCATATAAGAATAGTCACCTTAAATGTCATATGAAAGTGACTTTATTTGCTGAAAATAAACTCTTTGGCAAGTACCTACGCATAGAACTTACGCAAATATTTTCTTTGCAATGAAGGAGAACAAAAGTAGGTACCTATTCCTATTTCAAAATTGATAAACCAAAAGCAAATGTGGATTGGAATGTAATGTACCTTTCATGTCTCGTATAATGCCATGTAAAAACATAAATTAAACTTATTTATGAAAAACAAGCAACAGACAGTTCAGTACAAACAAAAGCACACCTGCAAAGACTCATGTTATCTATTAGCATTGGATTTTGTTTCAAAAAGTAAGACACCATCGGTTCACTGTGTATTTGTTTGTCTACCTAAATATGCCATCATCTACAGAAAGCCAGTTTTCATTAAGCTACCATGAACGTTTTAGCTTTAATATTGTGCTCACTAATAACTGTCCTAACAGTTTTTGCTTACTTATTAAAACAAAACTATAATTACTGGAAAAAGCGAAATATTCCTTTCGATAAACCATCGCTGTTTTACGGCAGTTTGAAGGGACTTCGCAAATCAGTTGGGATCTTTGATATATTTGCAGATATTTATCAGAAGTACAAGGGAACAGGTCCATTTGCTGGTTTCTTTATGCTTGCAACCCCATCGGTGGTTCTCTTCGACTTGGATTTGATAAAAAACGTTCTTGTAAAAGATTTCAACAACTTTGATGATCGCGGGCTGTTTTACAACGATCGTGATGATCCACTCACCGCACATTTGTTTGCTCTGGATAATCCAAAATGGAAAGTTTTAAGAGCAAAACTAACTCCAACATTTACTTCAGCAAAAATCAAAAGCATGTTTCCGACAATTACCGATGTTTGTCAGATATTAGTGGAAGAGCTTGAGACTCAAATAGAAAACAATGCAGAAGTGGAAGTGCGAGAGATTTTGTGCAGATACACCACCGACATTATAGGCAGATTTGCTTTTGGAATCGAATGTAACAGTCTGAGAAATCCTACTACAAATTTCAGAAAGTATGGAAAAAAGGTTTTTGAATTAGAACCTCACTGGATGTCGTTTTTCACCGAAGCTTTTCCGAAGCTTTCAAAATTTCTCCACATGACACGCCTGCCCAAGGACATTTCATCTTTTTTTATGTCAATTGTTGAACAAACTGTGGTAAATCGGGAAAAGATGAACATAAGACGTGACGATTTCCTTGACCTTCTTATTGACTTGAAGAACAATAAACAGAAAAACTTTGAACAGGATAAATTGACCTCGTTGACAATGAATGAAATCGCTGCTCAGTCTTTCGTGTTTTTCTTAGCTGGTTTTGAAACATCATCAAATGTAATGACATACGCTTTGTATGAGTTGGCTCACAACCAGCACATTCAGTCCAAATTGCGACACGAGATCATTGAGGTAATGTCAAAGTACAATGGAAACTTTACTCAAGAAGGCATACAACAGATGACGTATTTACATAAAGTTGTTAGTGGTACGTTTTAATCATGCTTTTGTGGCTTTGGCTGTAATTTTTTCTATTTGCTTTTTTAGAAACTCTACGGAAGTATCCGCCTATAGCTGCATTGAGGCGAAAAGCGAAAGCTGAATATACAACGGGGTATCCAAAGTATGTGATTCCAAAGAACGCATACGTTATCGTACCGATTTTGGAAATTCAACGAGATCCTGAAATATATCCAAATCCAGACGTTTTCGATCCGGATCGTTTTGCACCAGAAGAAGAACTAAAAAACATCCAATGGCTTGGTTATCTTTTGGAGATGGGCCAAGAAATTGCATAGGCACCCGGTTTGGAAAGTTGGAAACGTATATGAGTCTTGTGGTGCTTGTTAAGAACTTTAGTTTTTTTCTAACAAATGATACTCCTTCGCCAATACAATTTAACAAGAAAACCTTTACACTCACACCAGACAGAGAAATCGTATTAAAAATAGTTAAAGTTAAACAAGGCTTTTTAGCTACACCTAGGAAGCCTTCAGAAAACTTATACTGATGCATTTTTACTCCATATTCCGATAAAATCGGATATATGAGAAAATGCGTTGTCAAATTAAAAAATAGATTTGGAACGATATTCTCAACAGCCATTTTATTTTTTATATTTTACCCCTCAGGCCATTTAAACTAAAATGTGTGTAGTTTATGCTAAACTAAACTTGTGTGTAGTTTATGCATTAAAATTAAAAAAATGCCTGTGATATAAAAGCATAAATAAAAAACTGTGAACTTATGAGCAGATCGTTAAGGGCGGTATTCAACTAATGAAACAATTTTTTGTCTGAACAAACTCCTACCCACTTTATTTGTACATATGTGGCTAAAATATGTCAAGGTATTCTTAAATTTGCCCACCTAAGGAAAAAAGCCCTGTAGTCTTTTGTACCCGGGTCGTATATTAAGTAGTTAAGGTGCAGATTAATGGCGGTTTCTGGTTGAAAATTTACTCACCTCTTAAAATTTATTTAAAGAGGTGAGTTTTTAAAACACAAAAGTTTCCGCAGACAAGGTTATAAAAGTTTTAAAAATAACGCAGTTACATTAAGTTTAAGGCTTGTTGCCATATGTGCTTCCCAAACACATATCCCTAGTTTTTAATCGAAGGAATTTTCCACTTGGCGTTTTCGGAATTTCATTCACAAAATACACCCCTCCATGCAACCACTGTGTTTTAAGCAAACTTTGTGAGACATGATCAGTTATTTCTTGGGCAGTTATGTTGCTACCAGGCTTCTTCATCACCGCCGCTGTTGCTGAATCTTCTTCTTCGTCAGATTTTGTAGAAAAAACACAAACTTCTCCCACACCATCTATTCTCAAAATGCAATCCTCGATCTCCTGTGAAGAGTATGCAAATCCCTTGTACTTCATAATTTCCTTCTTTCTATCAACAATGTATAGATTATGATTTTTGTCGAAATATCCAAGATCTCCAGTATGGAACCATCCATCCGAGTCCATCATGATCTCTGTCTGCGATGGATTTTCATAGTAACCACCCAGTAACGACCGGTCCAAGCTAAGATCTCACCAGTTTCTTCAACACCTAAATTGTGACCATCGTCATCTCAATCCTGTCTTTAACTCCTTTAGAAAGGTTTCCCACCGACTTGCACTTGTACTTTTCAAAATTGCATGCAACTGCACCAAATTCTGTTGCTCCGTACATGTTAACAACAAGGCCGTTTTTAAGGCAATCTTGCATTTTAGTATACATTGGCATTGAAACATTTCCACCACCGACTCCAAACATGGCCACACTTGAACAATCACAAAGTTCAGCCTCACCACTTTTGACAAATCGTGACATATAAGATCCTGACATAATGACCACCCGGACTTTGTATTTTTCGATTAACTGTCGTAGCCTTTGAGGAGAATAGAGCTCCAGAGTAAAGATTCTCGTCACGTTAAACGTCACACTAGTGAGCATAAACAATAAACCACAAAGCCAGTCCACGTTACTACTGGAATAGACGATGCAACTATCCGACAGATCGCTGAAACTGTGAAAATGAGTTCAAAGTTCCACAATAATTAAAGTAACTTACACAAGCATATCAAAAAGATATTGGTGTGAAATGCAGACTCCTTTAGGTAGACCTGTTGTACCTGAGGAGCAGAGAATTACCGAAAGGTCGTCTTCATTTTTTCTCAACCCTTGAGGACTATAACGAACAAATAAATGACAATTTTATATTTTTCTAATAAGAACTCTCACCAAAAAGTGTTCTCCAATTGTATAAATTACAGGCTCAAGGTTAAGTTTCCCGCAAGCAGCCACTACTGTATGATAATTCTCTGCATCGCAGAAAATTATTTTCGGTCTCGAAATACCAAAGAGATGTTGGACAACCTCTAAAGCAAAATGTTTGTTCCAAAAATCACCTTTCAAAACGTAACGCAAATACTTACTTTCTTCAAATGAAAAATTGATTGGATGAAAAACAGTTCCAGTTAACCAAGCGGCTACCACTACAGGAGCATGATAGGTTGAGGTTAGAGACATGAGGCCTATGATGTCTCCTTCTTCAATTTTCAATCGCTGAGCGATTCGAATACTCATCGTCAAGATTTCTTCATTTGTAAAGCTTACTCCATCAGTGTCATAGATCTTAGTGCCCCAGGGAGAATGTACCATGTTTATGATCTCAATTTTCTTTAGTGAATATTAGACTTACCTGGGAAATGTAGTCAGGATTGTTCTTCAAGTGTGTAAAAATTTTCTGGCCGACTGAAAGCCCCGAAGAAGTTCTTTCTTTACTTGCTCCCGACCAGATCTTTTCGACGCAGTCAAATGAGGTATCAGTCGGAGCAAACATTGTAGCAGCTCTGCAATAATCGAACTGCCGAAAGCTTCCTTAACTTAGTTCACCAAGAGTGTTTCGTGTTATCAAATTATATTCCCTATTGATAAAATAACGCTTACCGATCTTACCTTCCGCAAGAGATTATTTTAATTAGAACATTCTCACAGTCAAGGGCTTTTTGATACTAAGTAATCGCACGGGGCAGCCGCAGATTCAAATCTTAACTAATATTTTTAACAAAAGATGGAAATTCTGTCGTCAATTTCAATGTTGAATCACAACAACACAACATTCAAAGGAAAGCACTTAATGGCCGGCTATTTGAAGGCTGCGTTTTGCCAAGCCTATAAATGATATCGAAAATGTGTAAAAGATGTTGTCAGTGTAAATTAAAATCATCGCTTTGCACCTAGATACGGGAATTGCGGGAGAGATGCTGCTGTATAATTTGCTTATTAAAGTTGAATAAACTTTATTTGTATTTTGGATTTATTTCCTACCATAAAAAAGACTTAACTCAAAAAAAGTAACAATTTATATTAAAAGCAACACAAAAGAAAAATATAATAATGTTTCAACTCTCCCTGCATGTGTGGTAGAGAAACCGCATATCAAATTCATTGAATTCAAAAAATTGAACATGATTCCATCCACACTCCGTATTCAGAGTAGATTCAATTGTTTTGTACTGTGTACAGTTTTCATGCAGCAATTTCTGACATGTAGAACATTGGATCCTTTTCGACGTTGTGAAATAGTTTCCCAAAATTCAGCCCAGGCATTTGGATTGTCCATGAGCTCAACATTTGTTTTGGTTAATTTTTTTTTTTTCTTTTCTTTTTTTTTGTTTCGACGGCTTCAAGATTTTCTTTTTTTGAATTGAAATAGGAGAAGTTAACACCTCTGCCGATTGCCTACGATTAGAGAAAACAGGCACTGGAATTTCGGCAGCGGTGAAATTGATTGCAGTAGTTTTGGTGACATTAGTTTGTTGAAACATGATGAGGTTATTAAAAAATTTGGTTAATGAAACGTTCCATCCTATAAACGATGTTTTTTAATTGACTTAAAACCTCTTGCTCAAAGGAGAAAATTAGATTCTATTTTCTTCCTCTACGATGTATCGAGTTCTGATGTTAACTGCCCGGATTTGCTATCTATTTTTTGCCATCTCCACTTTGACGTATAGGTACAGTCGTAGTTCGCTGCAAAAATTTCCAGTTTTCAAATTTACGATCTCACATTTTGTGTGTTTCATCCATTTATCAATGGCAAAAATCTCAACTTGTATTTTATTTTTATTATTTTATATCCTTGTAAATATAATCAGTCAATTGACAGACGGCTAATCAATGCCGAGCTCTTTTCTTCATGTTTATTTATGTTTAAGTTGTTAAATAAAAATAAAAAAAAAATAAATAGGGTGGCGCTACAGAGCAGGGAGCCCCTGGGCCTAGTGCATTTCTCACAACCATCCCTTGTGAGGAAATGGAAGGGACCTACAATTTTCTGCCGGTTCCGAACGGCTAATCGAGAAAGCGCTTTTCATGGCAATGAATATACTAACGGAGGACTTGCCAATTCCTCGCGAAAGGCGATACCCGTAGAAAAAATATTTTTGCCTCTGGTGGGATTCGAACTCGAACCTCTGGATTAACAGGCGGACATGCTATCCATCACACCACGGGTACCACAAGTTGCTAAATAAAGAAGTTTATAATAATAACTAGCTCACCTCTCCCCCCCTGGTGTAGATCGAACCCTACGGTGATCAAACTTAGTAAATTAAGTTAAATTTCAAGCTTAGTGGGAAAATGGGTATGGAGTATAGTCTAAGTTACTTAGAAGCAATGAATCGCAGTACTTTTCTCTCCTCTCTGAGTAATTCAAAAATTGCGGATCAGCTGTGGTGTAAAATGGAGAAAAATTTAAAGACGTGGGGCGTGGGGGGATAACATCAAACGTGACCTAGTTGAAATTATGGATTCAAGGCTCTCTTCGCTGGAGCAAATGTTTAATGACAAGGTGAAAAAAGTCATTCTTGAGCTCGAACAAAAAATTTATGACATCACCAAAGACAAAGATGATTTATAGCCTACATAATATGTTGTTTGATCATGATTAACAAACAACAAATTGCAATTGTACTGCCAGCTATGGAGCCTTACTGTTAACACTAGTAAATCAAAAATATGTAATGATTTTCCGAAACGGCACTAAACGATACGCAAGAGAAGAGAGATGAAAATTCATGAATACGGACATCGAGGTGGTGAAAGAATATAAATACTTGGGTGTTATCATTACGCCATCGCTATCGTTCAAAAAGCATTTGCAAGAGAAGCTGTTAGAATCAAAAAAGGCTATCAACTGCAATTGGAAAGGAGTTCTCAGCAAAAAAAAAATATTGCTCCCAGCGTCAAATTCAAACTTTTTGAAGCAGTTATGAGATCGATCCTCTGCTATGCTGCTCAAGTATGGGGATTCGTGCAGTACGAAGAAGTCGAAAAACTACTAAGGTACTTTATCAAGAAGATGTCTTGGCTCTCTATGAACACGCCAAATTATATGATTCATTTAGAAACAGGAGTTGCACCGATATTCATTTTCACGCTTAAAATACACTTCCAGTACATTGCCAAGTCATCGGCTCCCAAATGTTATCGCAGATCTTTACTTGCGGAAAGAACACAATTTTTCGAAGAATGGACCCTCATTGGTCTGGAACATGGCATTCGATTACTAGAGATGGATTCCGAAGCCTGGGAAAATGTTTTCCCACCGTTATTGGAGAAAATAGAAGAGCAAATGTTTGTTAATTTCGCGGAGTCAGCTCGTCAAAGTGAATCCCGAGTTCTATACAAAGAACTACAATTAACTATAGGTTCTAACAATTATTTCAACGATCAAATACCGATTAAGTTTATATCCCTTATCTTTAAGACTAGAGGAGAACTGCTTCGTTTAAATTACCAACCACATGGCGCCAACGAGCAAACCCATTCAACCGAAGATGTTTTCCATTTTCTAGAAGTTTGCCCTATATTAAAATCGATCCGCCGCTTTTATTTAAGCAAAAGTATTTTGAACGTAGAGGAAGTCAAGAAAATCCTAAATGGACTGAACTGGGCCACACTAGCCAAATTCGTCACTCCAGCTCTAAGCTACCGAAGCCAAATAATGAATGAAGCATTCTAATCAACAACAAAATTACATACAGAATTCACAATTGCAATTTTAACAATCTGAATAATTTGAATTTATATAAAGCTTTGCAAATTATATGTTTAACTTTCTTTTTCTGGCTGACGGCAAAAGCCAACGCTATAATTAGTGATATCCCAAAATAATTATAATTGTAATTATGCTCATCAATTTTATAAATATTGCTGAATAAAGTCAGTATACTACTACTACTACTACTACTACTACTACTACTACTATGTTGTTTGAGGGATAATATCGTAAATTGTAAAATTGAAAAAAATTGCAAATCGGGCCGGCGGGTTTTCTTTTTTTGAAAGTGTAAAATAAAAACCCAGGGGGAGCGTTTCGGATTTGCAAGGCTCGATGCTTTAGCTTTACTGTCTTGCTTTTTTTTTAATTCCTTATAGAAATAAATATAAACAGTGCTTCAAAAACTGCAAACAAAATATTTTTCTGATTATTAGGGGAGAGGGGGCACCTATGAACGCAGGGTACCTTTGAACAGTGCCAATAAAACCTCATTTTAAAAGTATTTTCGAACCAAGTCATAATTTTTCGCTTGGTCATAATATTTTCTTAAACCGGCAAAGAATTTCGCTGGTCTCTTCAGTAGCCGAAAGTAGTTGGATGTGAATTTTTTCGCACGGGTATTCCGGTATTTTTTTTTTCAATTTTGTAAGAGTGAACACAATTTTTGGTAAGTGTTTTTATACGTATGAAAAAAAAAAAAAAAATTTCCCCTCCCGCCTCAACGGAAGGAGATAGACCCCCTTCACGCACGATTTTTTTTTGGTCTTGGCCCAACATATCCTTCCTGTTATTTGTCGCACTGTATGCAAAACACCCTGCATATCAAATATTGTAAAACAAATGTGCATTTCATAGAAAACTTAAATTGTGGAGTTTCATCATAAAATAAATATTGATAAAGAGCATTCTGATTTTAATTTTCGGCTTTTTTAAACATGTTTCTTAAATATTTGGATTTTCCGCGCTATGAGAAAAAAGGAAACACTCACAATCCTTCTTCGTATTCAACAATTATCATTAAGGGCAGTTTAGAGCGTGTTCTACGTATCAGTGACAAGCAATTCTTACCTTTTTTGTATACCAATGCAATAAAAGTTTCAATACACAAGATTTTAAAAAAACGCAGTTAAATTTGGATTAAAGCTTATTTTTATGTGCGATTCCCAAACACATATCCCTAGTTTTTAATCGAAGGAATTTCCCACTTGGCGTTTTCGGAATTTCTTTCACAAAATACACCCCTCCATGCAACCATTGCGCTATTGGCAAATTTTGTGATACATGGTCAATTATTTCTTGGGCAGTTATTTTGCTACCAGGCTTCTTCATCACCGCCGCTGTTGCTGAATCTTCTTCTTCGTCACTTTTTGTTGAAAATACACAAACTTCTCCCACATTATCTATTCCTAAAATGCAATCCTCGATTTCTTGTGAAGAGTATGCAAATCCCTTGTACTTCATAATTTCCTTCTTTCTATCAACAATGTATAGATTATGATTTTTGTCGAAATATCCAAGATCTCCAGTATGGAACCATCCATCCTTGTCCATCATGATCTCTGTCTGCGATGGATTTTGATAGTAACCACCCCAGTAACGACCGTTCCAAGCTAAGATCTCACCAGTTTCTTCAACACCTAAATTGTGACCATCGTCATCTACAATCCTGGCTTTAACTCCGTTTGAAAGGTTTCCCACCGACTTGGCATTGTAGATATCAAAATTGAACGAGACTCCCCCAAATTCTGTTGCTCCGAATACGTTGACGACAAGACCGTTTTTAAGGCAATCTTGCATTTTGATATACATTGGCAGTGAGACATTTCCACCACCGACTCCAAACATGAGCACACTTGAACAATCACAAAGTTCAGCCTCACCACTTTTGACAAACCGTGACATATAAGATCCTGACGTAACCACCATCGTGACTTTGTATTTTTCGATTAACTGTCGTAACTTTTGAGGAGAATAGAGCTCTAGAGTAAAGACTCTCGTCACGTTAAACGTCACACTAGTGAGCATGAACAATAAACCACTAAGCCAGTCCACGTTACTACTTGAATAGACGATGCCACCATCCGTTAGATCGCTGAAATTGTGAAGATGAGTTAAAAGTTCCACAATAATTAAAGTCTAACACCTTACATTAGCATATCAAGAAGGTATTGGTGTGAAATGCAAACTCCTTTAGGTAGACCTGTTGTACCTGAGGAGCAAAGAATAACCGAAAGGTCGTCTTCATTTTTTCTTAACCCTTGAGGACTATGAGGATCAAAATAAATAATTATTTCATATTTTTCTAATTAGAACTCTCACGAAAAGGTGTTCTCCAGGCCTGTAGGTTCAATGAGATCAAGGACATTTCCAACACCCTCAACTCTCCCGTAAATTGTATAAATTACTGGTTCAAGGTTAAGTGTCCCGCAAGCAGCCACTACTGTATGATAATTCTCTGCATCGCAGAAAATTATTTTCGGTCTCGAAATACCAAAGAGATGTTGGACGACCTCTAAAGCAAAATGTTTGTTCCAAATATCACCTTTCAAAACGTAACGCAAATACTTACTTTCTTCAAATGAAAAATTGATTGGATGAAAAACAGTTCCAGTTAACCAAGCGGCTACCACTACAGGAGCATGATAGGTTGAGGTTAGAGACATGAGGCCTATGATGTCTCCTTCTTCAATTTTCAGTCGCTGAGCGATTCGAATACTCATCGTCAGGATTTCTTCATTTGTAAAGCTTACTCCATCCGTGTCATAGATCTAAGTATCAAATTGAGAATGTACCGAGTCCATGATCTCAATTTTCTTTAGTGAATATTCGACTTACCTGGGAAATGTAGTCAGGATTATTCTTCAAGTGTGTAAAAATTTTCTGGCCGACCGAAAGCCCCGAAGAAGAACTTTCTTTACTTGGTCCCGACCAGATCTTTTCGGCGCAGTCAAAAGAGGTATTAGTCGGAGCTAACATTGCAGCAGGTGTGGAGTAATCAAACGGCCGAGAACTTCTCTAACTTATAGTTCACTGAAAGTCCATCAAGCCTAACGTTGATTGGTGTTATCTTAAAATATTCCTGAATGATTACAAAGCGCTTTCTTATCTCTTTCTTTTGGTAAGAAGTAAGATATTGTTAAAATAAAAACATAATATTCACATTCAAATGATAATCACTAGTAGGTATTATTGGGGGTTGAAAATTGAACAAATATTTCATCATTATAAAAACATAAAACTGTAGTAAATAAAAAAACCCAGCAAAGAGGCTCACGAAGTCAAACTACAAATGTAGTTTTTAAGACAAGAAGGTAATTGCATGTATGTTACTTGATAAACGCGTCGTAAGACTGAAGTGCAAAGTGTAAAGTGAAAAGAAATTACATTTCATGAAAAGAAAATCTTAAGCTGACTTTAGTTTTCATCATTCGCAAAGACTCGATGGAATGCTCATCTTGAGACCAACCAGCGAAAACAATGCGTGCGTGAACGACACAGAGCATGTCAATAATAAGCAGCATACTGACGGTGATGGTAAAACCGGTTCAGATTATTTTCAAGGAACAATTTATATGATCTTACCTGTTATTGTTTTCTTTTTGCGATTGGGGGCTCGCCTTGTCCAGCTTATATGCTTGTGGAAGTTCACTATATTCCTAGACATACGAGCTAGAGTAATCATTAGTTAGGCTTATCGTTTCCTATTCCTGAAGTTGGCTTTTTAGCTTATAACTTCTTTCATTCTTCTAATTAAATTAATTTCATTTGTGGTATAAATCACGACGTGATTTTAGCTAGGGACTGATGAACTTCCTGTTTATCGCAGATAGCAACAACTTGTCTGGATCATGGGAAATATTTAAAGTTCATGATAAGATTAAACGAAGTACGCAACTGATCAAAAATTTTGAAAAAAGGTATTTCAACGAAATGACATACGAAATGGACTGAAGGTGATAAATGAATAGCTATTTTATCAAGATTCAAATCCATTTGTTTTAATACTTTACTTCGATTGAAATCTTTGTGCTTCATTTTTCTAGTTTGACACAGGCTCCCCTGTACAAAGATCCTCATTTCCAATTTGGGTTTTGATTAAAGCTGGGTCACTGAAAATGAACCCCCAAATATCTACGAATTAATGACCAGAGCCTAGATTCCGTAACTTCTTAGACGATTATTGTCCAATCGTCTATCGTTGATTGCACCTTCAAAAAACTGTCTCACACAACTTCGCTTTCTACTATAATCTTACTACAGCTTTTGGTAATTTTTTCAGGTTTTTAATCACGTTTTTGTTTCTACAATTAAGACGATAGTCGTCTTAAATGTTACCGAATCCAGGCTCAGCTTCATTCAGATGAGGTCCTTACTCATCTCCTTACCTACGGTGCTGCGTATTAAATTTGCTATAGAGAAAGTGAATGAATTTATTCCAAGAGATCACAGATTCTAGTTCACTGAACCCCCAACAAAATTATTTTCAAGATCAAATTGAATGAAAAGGCGCATATTTTAGTAGGTACATATGTATGTACGAATAGAAAAATCATATCTTATCGTTTGGAATTTGTTTTGAATTTCGAATGTAGAAAGATTAGATATTGTAAATAACACGTAGAATACCAAAACTAAAGCATTGAATGAATGAACATCTTTCGCTTTATAAAAAAAGGAATAAACAAATCTGACGCGCAAACATTTGCAGCTTTTAATAAACAACCTCCCCAGTCTAAAGTCCCAATACCTACATAAAAAATATGTTTTGCTGGTGTGAACACTTTCTGTTATTTTTTACAAAGAGCTTAAAATATAAGAATTCATGTTGACACCTACATAGATACTACAATCAGGCAGATAATAGTACACGAGGTTTTATAACTTTAAGTGAATGAATAATGGTCTCCTGAATAAGTGATGATTAATTACGCAGGATGTCGAATTTTGAATCTCAAAAACATCCATCCATTTGTTTCTTGGAATCGTCTTTCGGAAGGAATCGGCTAGTCCTCCAAGAGTTTTCTCATCAGCAGTTTCAATTTCCTCGTATATTAGGTTCGTTCGTTGAACTTTACTTATGTCGCTTTCCATTGGTTTCACTCGGGGAAGCACTCATTCTAAAAACCAATGGAACACCCAATATTTTTTTCTATTCAGTTTAACGTAATTGCGTTTGTGTGAGTGAAACACCTATGGCCCTTAAAAAATATTCCTTGAAGAAAATTTTCTTTTTGACATTTGAGAAACATGACATGTTACACATTCGGCCCTATCGTGGTAACCGTCGGAGCGGAATTCTCTCCGATCGGAGACATTTTGCTTCGTGGTAGTTCTCCGATCGGACGATCAGACGTTCTCCGACAAGTTTTTGTTGCGGAGATTTTAGTTTTGGGAATGCAATACATTGTCGCATTTGTGAAAAATGTCTACTACTTCGAAGCAAAAATTAATCTCCGAAAGAAGATGCGTTGCGGAGAAAACTCCGCTCCGACGGTTACCACGATAGGGCCGATTGTGTTAGTGCTTCTTGAGTCGATTCTCATTTCAAATCGAGAAGCGGCTGTCACTCCTTTTTGCACCAAATGGAACGGTTTGAGAATGCTTCTGGACGCTCCTGGACGGTTCTTTTCGTCCAATGGAAAGTGCCATTAGGGTTGACTCAGGTTTTCTTGACAACCCTATGAGTCGTCAAAAAAACCCGGGTTTTCCAGTCCTCAATGGCGGAATGGATCAGAGTAACACGAATTTTAAAGGTTGGCGAAGTAATGGGACGGATTGGATTGGATTAAATTATGACTAGTCGAAGTTTCGGCTTCGAAGGGATGAAAACATGATAATGAGTCGAATTTAATTTAATTTCCATAATGTTCAAATCAATAAATGAAATTCTCTTTCTATTATGACACAAAGCTTCAGAAGACTTACGAGTACTTCCCTTACCACTAATACTTTCGACTTGAAGCTACTTTGGAGTGATTTTTATACAAATAGGAGTTGCTAAATAATTGTAAACAAACACACACACTACACACAGCGCTCCCATTATGCATTTCGTAAAAAGTGTTTGGGGGTATATCTTATAATTATTATAAAAAATATTTTCTGACTATTGACAACACTCAAAAAATAGTATCTTATTGTTATCTTGTGTCACCGCTTAGACAACCTACGCGGTTGCACTTACTTTTCCGCACTCCGTCTCTACTTTAGTTTATTTTTATAAAGTTTAGTATTAAAAGTTCGAAACAACAGCAGACTAAGAAACTAAAAAACAACTAAAACCGTGAACTAATGCCGATCATCAAGAAAAAGTCAATGGAATGATGACGAAATTGTTGTCAATAATAGAATTTTTTTTTGTGTGATCTTTTTTTAAAGAAAAATTTGCTTCTTTGCGTGCTTCTAAGATTTATTGTGTATTTTGATCATTTCGCTAGTAGAGTGCCGTACTAAAAATCTGGATAAATATGAAAACAGCATTTATTATGATACATCGATTGACTGGATAGAAATTTTACACTTCCATAGATTTTTTTTTTTTGTCTGATCAATGCCCTGGGTTGATGGCTTCGGCTTAATGAATTATTTTTTAGAATTTAGTACGTTGTTCCGGTTCGTGGTCCGTTCAAGTGGGAATTTAGGAAGAAATATAGTCTAAGTAACTATAGTCTAAGTCACTATAGTCTAAGTAACTATAGTCTAAGTTACTGAAGGATAATGAAACATCATAGAGCCCGTTCTCGATCGCGTTTCTGTTCTCTTGTCAATATTTAGATTAAATATAATATTAGTTACTGAAAGATAATGGACATCCTAATGCTGAAAGAATTATTGAAATATGTCCAGTAGTTTCTAAGTTTTCGTTCCCAATGCTGTTCGCGTGGGAATATGGAGTTCAAACTTTGACAGGAACCATCTCTGGATTAAACTATATTTACCCTTACAATTTCCTAAAAATCTGTTGGGCGGCTTAAGAGCCTATATCTATACAGGACAAACAAACAGACATGCATCCACTTTTATATAGGCATCTCTAGGGAAGAACGAGAACGGGAACCTTAAAACTACGCACCCGAGCAACGCCGGGCGGCGTACTTCACTCGTAGCAGTCGTCCTCGTTATTTATTGTCGGTTTATGTCGTAGATATCGTTGATTTGGTTTTTTCGTCTCGCTTTTCGTAAGTCGTAATACTGGCCCTTGCTTCTTTTTCTTTTTGAGGATTCAGTGTTAATCCCTTCTTTTCTCCTGCTACTGAACAACTTAATTATGTGGAAAAATAGGTGTTGCAATGCTTCAATTAAAATATAATATTAATGGTCGAAATACATACATACATGGATGAGTTATTGGAGGGGACCTACATTTTCTGCCGGTTCCGAACGGCTAATCGAGAAAGTGCTTTTCATGGCAATAATTTATTGCGAAAGGCGATACCCGTGGAAAAACATTTTTGGTTTCCGTACCGAACAACGAACCTCTCGCGGAACATGCAGACATGTTAACCATGAATAACGAAAATAACTTCAGCCGTCTAAATCTTTATCTATGCGCAACGTAATCAGTGTATAAGATAAAATGCAGTACTCTTTTCTAGTTTCGATACTAAATTTACTTATTATACACCTTCATATTTATTCTGATAGACGTTTTACTTAGACCACCGTAAAACTACTGTAAAATAGTTCGACTCACAATTCGACGGAAAACCTGATCCCTGTTCAATGTTTAAGACCAACCAACTAAGTCTAAGACAACTTTAAGTGCCTCATACATTGTATCATTTAAGGATGTCTTAGGTTACTCACCATAATTTCATTGTAGAGGATGGAAAAAGAAGAGATCGATTAGCCCTTATTTTTATTAACAGCACAATTTTTGCGTCACCTCACTCATGGCCGACGAAACACGCCCGTTCACCATTTGTACTTGCTTTGATAGAAAACTCAACTTTATTTAATTTAAAAAATGCATTATATATTTTCCTCTCCTCAACATCTACTTGCGGTTTGCATGTCGTTATACAATACAATGTATATATTATATAATATATATTTTTATAAATAAATAATAATAGTAAATATTATATTATATTAAAAAAAAAAACATTACATAATAATGGGCTAGTAGTAAATTATCAAAAATTGTTTAATTTTCCTTTTCTTTTCTTGTTTTCTTTTATATAAAACTATTAAATTTATGTCATATTTTTGTTGTGTATATTAGTGTTGTCAGTTTGTCTGGTTTGATTAATGTTGTTTGTTTTGTTTTTGCTTATTTGTTTTTTTGTCTACTTTTTTCTTTGCATTTCTCTATTAAATAAAATATTTGCTTTTTTAAAATTATTTTCATAGTTATTTGCTTTGCTAATAAAATTTGAATTTGTTCTATAATAATTGATATTAGTAAATTATATTTTATTTTGTTTAATGTAAAATTTATGTACTTTTGAGCTTAAAACTAAGCAGCAGTATCGGTGCAAACTTTAAAATTCTAAACGAAATGCGAGTTATTTCTATTTTTTTATTTCATTTTCTTTTGCTTTTGTTTGGCTACTCAAATGTACTACTCTTCTGTCGCTCGCATATTGTGTGTGAGGGATGTAAAGATAGATAAAAATTGTATGATATACCCTCTTGGATGAGAGTACTGTACAAATCATTGCGTATGCTACTATCCCAGAAGCAAAAAAAGAATATAACAATAATTTCATGTCAGTGATTAAAAAAAATATCGATTTTACCAGAGGTGTACTAAGTTTTTAGTACTAATCCTTCATAAACTGTAGATTATCCTGCCAAAAATGAGCCATAAATTTACTCATATCAAAGTATCAGCGAACTATTTGCTTCTTAAAATTTACTAAATTCTTAGTACTCCTAAAGCTAAGAACGTTACATTTACATTTTTTAGTATATATGTATAAATGAATGACAAAAAAGCCAAAAAGTTTTCATTTAGTCGCTTAAGCTTTGTTTTTAGAACATATCTCCTCTGGCAAGACTAATTGGTCTGTACTAAGATTTTTAGTACACCTCATTATATGTTTGTTCTTTTGTCTACTTATGTATGCAAACTATCAGCATGTGGGATATTAAATATTATTTACACTTCAAGAGCATGAGAATTAAGTGATGATGTGCAAGGGGTCGCGGTTTGAAAGGGAGAAGGTTTTCTAAATACATGTAATTCATTCACCATCGAAAATCTCATCACAGTCGAACACAGTGCTTTCATTTGGGTTTTCGTGTACAGATTTTATGGTTTGTTGTTTAGGTTCGGCCTTTGCTGTAATGCTGTTCGCTCGGATTTATTCGGACTAAAATTAGTGGTAGGTCAAAGCTCTTTGAGAAGCGCACTCTTGGCATTCTTTAATTTATCCAGTCGCTTTAAAAGATGATTGTTAGATGTTTCAAGTTCTTCCAATCGTTCCATTGCTTCGCGGTTCTGAAATAATAAAAACAAAAGAAGTAAAATTAATTTCAAGAGAAAAAATAAGACAAAAACAAAGTCGGGAATATAATGCAGGGGGTTGTTTTAAACTTTCAATTTGAATTCAAGAGCAAACTTAGAGAATTGGTAACTTTTTCAAAAGCTCCAAGTAAAAAAGGCAGGACAGCGATTAAGAATTTTGACATATAACAGAGGACTTAGGTGAGAATTAGTTTATTTTTTTTTTTTGTTATTTTGTATATATGTATTTATATTTGACAATCGTAATCAGCTACGCTTTTGCTACACTTTTTGCGTACCCCAAGGCGGATCACTACTGTGAAGCAGACAAGTCGGTGAGCTGTGATTCCTTCGAGATAACCCCTAGTCTCTACATGCTTTAAATGTTTAAATCTATTACAGCAGCCTTCGTTTGGAGACCATTAGAGCAGTTTTTTCTTTATAGCCTGCGATAAATAGCATACTTTTATCGCAGGGTATCTATCGCAGCTATTAAAGCAGAGGGAACTGTTTTCTTCACATGTTATTCCACCATTTTGTTACTTCGTTGTTGTGTTTGGTATAGAAAAGTATGCTACAAAATGCCCACAACACAAAATTTGGCAGTTGCTCTGCTTTATTGTGTCTGTAATATTCCTGCTTTCTGCTATGAATTTAAAGCAAGTTGAGACACAGCGGAAGGTGGGGCCGTAAAAATCAGAAGAACAACAACAAAAAGACTACATCAGCTACAAAGACAGTCCAGGTCTAAAGGTAAATCAGTTGATTACGTTGGACTCAACCAACGTAATCAAATGATTTCTTTTATACCTGTAGGTTGACTTTATGAATCGATGATTTATTAATTGAACAATACGCAATACGTGCACGTGGTTAAAATTTGGTTTTCAATCCAGATTAAAAAAAAAAAAGAATTTTGTTTAAAAATGTGGGAAAACTTCATATATGGATTACTAAGAAGTGTTTGGGTTTAGGATTATTAAATATTTGTCTGTTTTAGTTTTACAAACCCTAACTAGTAAAGGGTTTTCCAATAAAAGTGATATGATTTCTTTTTATAAAAAAGCACACTTTTTGTTAAGGAAATTCAAATATTTTGTATTTAATGTGCAGTTCAATTGCATTTGCTGTGTGTAGCCCCGTCTTGTTGAAACCAAATGTTTGTTGTCAAAATCAACTTCTTCCAATTTCAGCCATAAAAAGTTGGTTATCATCGATCTATACCGCTCTCCATTGACAGTAATGGTGTTACCAGCTTCATTTTGAAAGAAGTACGCACCGATGATTCCACCAACCCAAAAACCACACCAAACTGTCAATTTAGGTGAATGTAATGGTTTTTCATGAATATATTTTCATCGCCAGTTTTGTTTATTTAACGCACTAGTCAAATAAAAGTAAGCCTCTTCGGAAAAGATGATTTTCTTAAAAAAATCGTTATCGATTACAAGTTGTTCCAAGGCAAAAACAGAAAGTTTCTGAATGCAATAAAAAACAAATGAGAGATCATGACATACTGCAAATTGCCGAAACGCCACTGCAAAATCATATCATACCTATTGGAAAACCCTTCATTATGTAAATGTCAAAGTAAACCCAAACTACTGAACCGACTTAAGTGAAATTCGGTACAGAGATTTAGTATAAAACCTGAGAAAGGGCACGGGCACTTCATCCCCGTATTCACACGGGAACGGGAATGGGAACTCTAAAACTACTTGTATACGTCATCATTCAGTATTCATAGACTATATTATATCTCCATATTTCCAATGAAAGGAACTTTCAAACAGCGTGTTGCTGACAATTTTTGACTTTTTAGTAATTTTGTGTGAACAACGCTTTGAATAAGTTGGACCCTTATATTACATACTTATTTTTTATGTACTAAAAAGTTTTTCAGCCATTGAATTTTGTTTTCTTTCGAAAAATGAACGAAATGAAAAATGTGAGTGGACTCAAAATTTTCATTTGCAGTGTAGGTATTTTTATTTCACAAAACTGTTCTAGATGGTGGTCTACTAGGTCAATGCATATTAAGAAGAGTGGGTGGAGCATTGGAAAAATTTTCCATTCGGTTTTCCAGTTACCACATTTCAATCAACATTGTTGGAGTACAACAAAGTAAATATTAGGGGTATTCACGACTCGATATAACTAGTCTTGAATAGCTGTACCGTTGTAAAAGTGTAACTTTTTTACACTGCACACAATACTCTGAATTTATTGTAAGAAAGAGATCCAACAGCAGCTGTCATATCCAATACCAAATACAATTTTTTACAACAGAGTAGATATAATTCAGGATTTAATTAAAAAAGTAGATTTTACAATTGTACCCCTTGCTTTTACACGGGATTTATAATACACCTATTGTTTTACTCTAGAAGGTGCATTCGGCTAATTAAAAATCCCCCAAAATACGCAAATAAACATAAATTTTTGGATGTTTAATTTTCGTAAAAAAAAACACTGTTCTCCTAGGTTTAAGGGAGAGACCACTTTAAATTTCTAAAAATTTCTAATATTTCGAAAGTATGATATTTAAAGAATGTTATGACTTATGACCAAAGGAAAACTGAAAATATCGAACAAATGCAGAGTTATCGCATTTAGAGCGCGAGAACATCATGGTGACGAGTCAGATAGCTCGGGTTGCTGAGGAGGAGCTACCTTTACTTCACAATACCCTCTACTGTTGACCTTTTGTATGGTCAGGCAGCTGTGTCGGGAAAGGAAGTCGAACGTCTATTGTACGGTGAAACTTTAAACGCAATTATCTCGAAACTAGTTTTACAAAAACGGCTCGTGTTGTAGCTCAAAAAGTAAGCGACCGATTTAGATGAAATTTTGGGTGATTACTCTAAATAATATTATCGAAAGGATATACCTAAAGTTTGAAAGGTAACGTGTAAATAAATAATTTTTCGGGGGTCAAATATGTCGAAAAAACTGCCGAAAAATCAAATTTTGGATTAAAAAGGCTCTCAAATTTAGAATTTTGCACTTTTACATTCATGTTTAGGTATATCCTTCTTCTTAATATGTCAGTAAAGGAATGAACTTTGGTAAATCTTTCTCAGATCAACCGAAAACGAGTGACAACTACAGCAGTTTTCGAGGTCGCCGGAAACAGGCGTCCGGAAAACTTCAATAACACCGCCATTTTGTTAGTCATCGAAAAGACAAAAAAATTGTTTAATACTGGACAGCTCTAATAAACATTTCTCCTAATTTTTAAAATGATTGGGTTATTTTATTCCCTCTCAAAAAAATCCCAAAGTGGTCTCCCCCCTTAAGTGTCGATAATAGCAACCACTGTAAATAGCAAAGCATTTTTTTAGATATAGGAGTCTCAACGGCAGCACGCTCATTTAGACCGTGTTCAAGGTTTTTGGGTATATTTCTTTTGGAATTTTTCTTCCAGTAACCTTCTCAGGGTGCAATCTGGTCTATTTCATAGAATAGTGCAAAAATAATTTTGTCGAAACACAATACTCCTCTATCCGGACGAACAATCTGCACCAAGATCAACCTTTAATAGATATGCAGACATCTTTCAGTAAAATTAGTTGGGTTTTGACAACAACATAGTTTTAAATGTTTTAACTTGCATAAAGGAGTCAAGTAGGTACATAAAACAAAAAAATAAATTAAAAACTTAAAGCACACTAACAGTTCGATTCTCCCCGAACATCACATCTAACACTCACTAACAAGGCAACAATTTGAGTATTGAATTTAAAATTTAAAATTCAATTTGGCTTTGGACTTGATGGACTTGTGACGTTTGAGAAAAATCGTGCAATAAAATAGTTATTTAATAAAAAAAATTCACAAGGTTAGAAAAAATGCGTAGATAAAAAAACAAAAAATTGTTATGGCCTTAAATGTTATTGATATACTGATGGGGAGGAAAAAAATTAAAGCATTCTTTTAAAACCAACAATTAATAAACTCAAAAACTAAAAAGCAATTTCGAATACCAACACCAGTGGGAGGCACTCATTGGCAATGGCACTCATCCCAGAAATGGATCACCAATTCCTGGAAATTAAGTAATTAATAAAAAAAAAAAAAAAAGAGAGAAGCGTTTGCATAAATAAGTTAAGAAAAAAGCAAATTGTTGTTTTAAAACTAACCTCTCGCTGCAGTTTTCTCCTCTCAATTTTCAATTCTGCTTCGGCTTTTTCAGCAGCTTCTGCAGTACTTTTGTATCGTATAACTTGTGTTTCCGATCTAGCTAAGCTGGCTTGTAGACTAGCGATTTCTTGTTCGGCCTTTTGCAATTTGTATTTGTAATCGGAGATGATCTTATTGGCTTCTCCTGTACAATCAGGTAACAAACGTGATTCTTCGAACTCAAAGATTTTATTTTCATTAGTTTACTTACTTTGAGCTTCGTAGTCTTCGTCGGAGCCTAAAGTGCCATTCATTGAGTTGCCCCGACCCCTTCCTTGTGTCTTGACATTTTCTAATTGTTCCTGTAAATTTTGCACTTCGGCCTGAAGTTGTAGTTTCTCTTCACTAAACTTCTTGAGTCGGACATCTAGTCAAAAGAAAATTGATATTTAGAGCATTTAGTATTTATGTTATACAAATTTCAACTCACCTAGAGAACCTTGAACAGATCCTAATAATTGTGCATTTTCTAAAGTGACTAGAGCACGTTTGGCATCTGAGCCATCCTCGTTCTCGACAGCTACAATAACCAAACCCTGTTCGGCTATTAGCGCATCTCGTTCCGTCAACTGACCATGAACCAGCTTCAGTTCTTCAGTCAATTTGTCAAGGTTTCGCTTGAAAGCGTTGCACTCGCGTGTTTTTTCTTTGAATTCACGCTGTAGCTGGGCAAAGGATTCTTCCATTTCCTCCAGTTTGTCCTTGAGCAATTGAATTTGATAAGATTGCGAGGCTCGTTCGTTGTCAAGTTGTGCATTGGCTATCATTGCTTTACGGAAGCGTTCCTCGACATCCTTTAAAAATAAAACAAAAATGCGATTTTAATATCAACTTAGAACTAATAATAACTATTTGTTACTAACCTTGAGTTCATGTCTAATATCACGTAAACTGCGTCCTTCCTCCTCCAGAGAATCTTCACTACTACGGCGGGAGGACATCGAACTGGCACGGACAGAATTAACTACCCCGGTGACACTGGCTGCTGTAAGACGTGATCTGGCCAGGGGATCAATACCTGCTGCTGTTTGCATGTCAAATACTCGATCAGCATTTTGCTCCAGTTCTTTCTGTTGGCGTTCCAGTTCGCGCATGCGAATTTCTCGTGCTTCTGCACGTGCCTGTCGCCTGGCTGCCAGTCTTGCTTCAGCCTATAATCAAAAATAACAAATTTGAATTAGAATTTGGGAATAAAATTAATTAATTAACTTTATGGAAATTGAGAATTCTACGTTAATGTCTGGAATATATAATAAGCCGCCAACTTTTGTTTATTTTTGGAATAAGACTTGCAGGTTAGTTTAGGAGGTTCGTATATGAACTTATAAAACGAAAACAAGAACTTTGTGTACATAAATTGTGTAAATAGACTAGAGTCTCAACTGAAAGGCCCTAGTTCATACTCAGAAAATAATAGAAAATAGGCTGAAAGTGTGTTGGCTCCGATCTTTGTGTAAGTCTAAGAATGTATTTTTGTTGTTGTCTCGGTTAAATTGCCAAATATGTCCTTTAAACCACGATTCAAATAAAGAGTGATAGTAAAGATTATTTGTCTTTCTCATGCAGAACTTCAACTTCCCTGGATCCACAACACATTTTTAATGGACACCAGATACTTGATGCGCATTTTCGTTTCTTTCTCATGGAAACAAACTAATAAAATGAAAGAATGAGATAGATTCCCAGTAAATGTCTTAATTAAACACCCACAGCTCTCTTGCCGAAGGTAGCAAAAGACAATGGTAGCTTAACAAAGCGTAAAATGGATATGTGAGGTCCTATGCCATCAATTTAATGGCTTATGATTACTACCCCAAAACCAACTTACATCCAAAGCTATGCGTATTGAATTACCTACATAAAACAACATACCTCACGCTATAGCTGACCTAGCGAAGCTTGCCGCCTTGACTTAAAAGTATGACTCGGCTATGTTTTCATTTTACCTCTACAACCAGTAGCATGTCTTTTTGTTTATTTTTGTTTAAAAAAGAAAATAATATAGGCACATATTACACATGTGTGAGTGTGTTTTCCATAAAAACTTAACTACTTTGCTGTAATTACTTGAGTCGTTTTCAATTAACATTCGACTTGTCAAGTTCAAGTTGAGCAACTTTTCGTTTAAGAACGAACAAAACGTAAACACACACACACCATAAGGGGAAGAAAAAAAATTGTCAATTAAAATCAGCATGACGTTGCTGTAGCCATAATTGTTCCATCATCATCAACAACAGCAACATCGATTTACAGACCTTAAATGAATGTTATATTTTGTGGCATTACTATGTTTGCAATGCTCAAGGAATAATAATAATCGATCGGAGCCATAAATTCGATAAGTTGAACGTATTTGGACAGAACTAGTTTCATGTAAAGTAGTTTTGCAGGTGAAAGATGCTCTTTCTCAGAATGAATAAAACGAACGAGAAAATGTCAACAAACTAGGCAACTTTGTCTTCAGTTGCGAAAGTACGTTTATAAGAAAAAAAAATTGTGTGTTTCATTAGTTCTTCTACAATGTTTCGCACAAATGGAAAAGGTATAAATAAATAAATCATACATTTTAATGCCATTTAGTAGAAATCCACTGTTGCTGTATTTAGTTTCTCCACGACAGAAAGAGCAACTTACCAAGTGTAGGTTAAAAAAAAAAAGAATAAACCGCTACTGACCAGTCTCATAAGAGACCAGCTGAACGAAAAATAAGAACTATAAAATTCACACAATATTTCTTTGGGCATTGAACAATTTAAGGTTCCTTATTCAAAGTTCCAAAGTTGTCCATGTCGTAGTGGTTGTTTGCCTGTTAGGTGGGAGTTTCGAGGTTCCAGAGCTCCCAAACCGTCTGTGAAGACAGACAGCCGTATCTATAAAGAACTTTTAATCATTGATTAGATTTAATTGGCCTTTAAGTTACACTTAAGTAACGAATCCGTATCGATAATCAAATTTCACATTTAAGTAACCTTGCTAAGAGCCCTCTTAACTTAAATGCCAATAATGACGTTTAAAGGTCTCTTAAACCCAAATTAAAAATTCATTCTGACGTTTCGGGAAATTCGGTGCCAATTTTGATCTGTTGTTTTGGTAATATAATTTCTAAAAAGAAACTTTTTAAAAATATGGAAGATTTTGCTAAGTTTTTTTTCAGATGACATGATAAATAAATAGAAACCTAAAATGCTGGCACAAAAGCTCCACAGTGCTACAAGGCCAAACGCGTTGTTCTCGCAACAACCATTCTCAGTGCGATTCTGAAAGGTTAAATTCGAACAGCATTTTTCAAGGCATATTTTCCTGCTGTTGAGGTGATGCCAGAGAAAAATCATTTTGGATGTTTATGGTGGTCGAACGCCCACGCAATAGTTACGCTTTATCCATTTCGCCATGGATGTCGTGTGCCTACAACCTGAGTTAAGAAATTGTTAGGGAATTGCAGTTTCGCTTGGCAAAGAATGATTGTTCCATGGTCGCACGGTCGATTTGCTACTCATAATAAGATATACATATTTTAAATGAAAACTCGAGAGAAATTCTCATCACATTTTTGGTTGGTGATACTCGTACATAGTGTTTTTTTTTTTCTGATAAACAAAAAGGCACCACATTTGTTTACAAACGAATGGTTGTCAAAACGCTGTTTAAATTGGACTAGATTTCTGTTTTTACTACTTTATTTTGACACAACTATCAATTAGTTTAGCATCAGCGCAGAATCGATTATCGATAAGAATTTAATCAACCTCTCTTAAGTTCCAATTAAATTTTAATTGAAACTTAACTAATCAACGTCTAAGAGGTGTCTTAAGAAAATCTAATAAATACGGCTGAGAGACATTAGTTACTTTTACAAAATCTTTGTCCCTTATAGCCTATATAATATAATTTGAATGTATGCATCGTCGTTTTTCTCTTAACGAATCTAAACCTTGTGACGTTGGTAGTTAGGTACCAGATGTGGACATACTAATGACGTTGGGAGTGGTATTTGGGACTCGTTTGATGACACCGAATGTAACTTCTTTTCGTGAAAAACATTTATAGGTATAGGTATGCATCAAACGACTATATGTGATTTTTTTTTTATTATTATTGAGACTTAAGCCTGAACTACAGACTTGAAAAATTCCCTAGAAAGCTAAATTTGAGTTCAATCGTTCGTGTTGTGAACGTGTGCCACGGCTCCGGTTGCAAATATAAGGCAAAATAAGATTTAACTCACTGTTTTACAATTCAAAATTGTTTTTTCACCAAAAACTTTGAAAGCAAAATTTTAAAACTGTATACAAATCAAGGAAAAGGCGTAATAGAAAATAATTACCTAGAACAGATAAAATAGTACTTCGTCAGGAGTAAGGAATACAAGTGGTATTCCAATTTACCCCAAATAACGGTCTCTTGCTAACTATATCAGCGTTAAGATTCGTTGTAGAATGGAACGTGTCTCGTGAGAAAGCGTTTTTTGAAGTGTAACTGGTTTTATTGAAATAAGTTTTTTATAGAAAGTATGTCTAGATGTTCACTTAGAGTGGAACTTATATCGATAAAAGATATTCTTTGTAAAAGCCCTAACACATTGTAAGCATCGAAAGAACATTTAAGTGCCTGTTAAGAGGGAGATTTGTTGTTCGAGTCCCAACAGAAGCAAAAAATGTTTTTCCACGGGTATCGCCCTTCGCGTCATGCGATAGAAGATTCGTTGTCATGAAAAGCACTTTCTCGATTAGCCGTTCGCAATCAGCAAAAAAATTGTAGTTTACTCCATTCCTTCAAAAGGCATGGATGTGAGAAATGTGCTAGGATACGGGCCGATCAGCTTTGTTGCGCAAATTTATTTATTTACTTTTATTTATTTATTTATTTTTTTTTTTAATTATTTATTTATTATTTTTTTTATTTAAATAAAGAAAATTATCACACGAATAAAAACAGAAGTTTGATATCTTTCTTTGAGAACCACGGATTCGATGAGTTTTTTCTCCTTAGTTAAGTTAAAGCCTTCAAGGAAAAGCTTATTAGACACAAAAGTACAATATACAATCACGCGAGTCCATTAAGACGGTCGGATAGTATAGCACCTCTCCTGTCAGGGACATTTGTAGATAATCGTCTGTATGCTCCCATAGGGTAGATGAAACTACTTTGCTGATTGGGTTACATTAAAGTTGACTTTTATCATTGAAGCGTAAGAACAAATAAAATGGATTGTTTGGCAACAAAACAAAACACGCCACGTACAATTTACCATGCGAAAAAGAAAAACATGTGTTTTTTAAATTCAAACTACAAACACTCAATGATTGACTGTGTGTTTTGTTAACTGTCACAGTGAATGCAAAAAGAATCGAAAATCGATTTTCTAAAACCTCAAATACCTAACCGGTGGGGATCATCAAAATTCGCTGGAATGAGAATTTCCTCGCCATTAGATGTTCCTTTAAGTACCGTCGAGTGAATCACATTCATCACCAATATTCATAGTTGCATAGTTTTGGTTGGTTTATTTTGAAGCACAATAACTACCGAGCTAACCTTTCGTTGTGAATTGGCCGATTGTAAGTCAGGCTTTAAAAATTCAGTTAGATAGTTGGTAACTTAGGCTTTCTTTTGTTACATAATTTGAATGAGCGAAGAGTATCAAGTTTAAGTCATTCACATCTCTATTTGTATCCTCTTAAGTTGTTTCTTTACATAGCGCTACAGAAACAGTTTGGATGACTTGAGGCAAGCATTTATTTTATGGTGGTACCCCTCGCGTGTTAGCATGTCTTGCTATTAGCACGAGGTTCGTGGTTCGAATCCCAACAGAAGAAAAAATGCATTCCTCCTTGATGATGTTTTTAGACGCTATTTAAATTTTGGCCATTGTAGAAAGTTTCGCAACGTTAAATGTTGGTTGTTCAATAGTTAGAAGGCTTAATGGCAATTCTAGAGCTAAATGAGCCGTTGGACATCCTTCTACCAATATATCCGATATTTCAGCAGAAGCATACGCCACCATTTCTATCATCGATTGCTTTTATCAATTTATAATAGACTGTCTTTTTAACAGAGGTACATTCGTTGAACTAAGGAAATATATAATTGTATTTTTTCTACAGGCCACGTGAATTTGAAGGGAGGCATGTGGAAACGATGATAGCAAGGAGCGTATTTGACTTGGAGATGCAGAGAAATAATTCTTATCTAAAAAGCTCTTTTAAAAATGTTGTTTTAAACTCAAATGGCCCAATACAAATATTTATTGTAGTGTGAATAAAAGCTACAATCTGAAAACACAGTATCCTTTAAAAAAATAGCATATTTTAAAAGTTTATTGCGATATCACAAGGTACCCAAGACTTTTGGGAAAAAAACTCGTAGACGTCCGAGAACGAGGAACTTCGCGACGCACCGGTCTTAAACCCATCTGTTGGCTATGGTCAATTGGCCTCATACAAAAGAGCCATTGCTAGTAGCCGTATCTTAAAATCTCTCCGTTCACTATATGCTCTTGCTCATACATGCAAAACCAAACTCAAATAAAAAAGCAGATCGCCTCTAGTTACAAATCTGCTTCTCCTTTTCCAGTTGATGACATGTCTTTACTGCTTTTTAAAGCACACCACCATATTCATATAAACATTGCATTTTACAACACAGGTCGACTAGCATTACTACAGGTATGCTAGTTACACATGAACTTGTCAAATCCAATGATAAATTGCACCTAACAACATCTGCAAATAATTGCTCCCGACGCGTATTAATGATACAAAGCTATTTATTTTTATGAAAAATGTCTTTCGGCTCTGACACCAAAGCCATACCAGTTCACTGTCGTCAGCGGAAATACCACCATAATTAGCACTCTGGTGTGAGAAGTAAAATAGAAAATACCAATCTCCAAAGAACTGCAGAAAAAAAAAACAAAAGTTACCATTCATCTACTGCATCGTTCAGTTTTCGAGAATTGCCTGCACCTTTCATTAGATCAGGCAAAATTTTCATTTCAATTATATTCTCTTCTCTATACTATACGAGATAATACGATGATCATGATGACATAAGACATGTAAACATCAACAATTAAATAATAATCTCAAGGCATTCGCTTACACGCTAAAGTTTGTTATTCAAATTACTACGTACAATTTGATTGGCTTGTCCTAAAAACTGCACAATCAACTCATCGTCTTCTTCTGCCACATCGTCGTCCACTCCGTCACTGCTATATCCATTTGAAGTGTTGTCTCTTGCACCGTCACCTGTGAATTTATCTTTTTCCTCTTCACAATCGACTATTTTTCGCAGCGTAATTGGACAGAACGCATCCATTTGAATATTTTTAGTCTGATCAAGGTTTAGATTTGATACTTTTGACACAACACCGGTTGCTTTACCATTATTCACATTGTCACAAGTGTCACTTGGTTTCATTTTATCCGAATTGACAGCACTGTCACCAACACTGTCTCCATTTAAAACACTCAATTCACTATCACTGAAATCGAATTCTTCACCGATTTCGTCATAATCAGGGGAGTTTTTTAAATTATTCTGATCGTCTCGCTGTTGATCATAGATCAATCCATTGGATTGTTTTAAAACTTCCGACATTGCTACACGTTTAAGTTTGGAGTTTATTTCGCTCTTTCCTTTTCAACCCCATTCGGCCACGACAATCAATGTGTAGGCCTAGGTTTATCTTTAAAATTAAACTGGATTTGTATCTTACACGTTGTCATTCATTATTTTTGCGCGATCTCTTTCGCCGTCGACGACTGACTAACGACAAAGACGTTGACAACTAGCTCAAGCTGAGTCTTGCTAAGAATACAAAACGAAAAACCCAGTTGCT
Organism: Melanostoma scalare; assembly: GCA_949752695.1. Classification (NCBI taxonomy): domain Eukaryota; kingdom Metazoa; phylum Arthropoda; class Insecta; order Diptera; family Syrphidae; genus Melanostoma; species Melanostoma scalare. Next base: position 5,079,092 of record OX456985.1, read on the forward strand.
GCGTTGTGTTTACCCCCCTTCCAGAAAAAAAAAAAAAAGTAAACAGACACAAATAAGTGCGGGAGATAATTTCAGCGGAGGGTGTTCCGCAGTAAATAATCTTATCTGACAAAACACCTTTTTTTGTCTTATTGCTTTGATAAGACATCATTGACTGACAGTTATTTTTGGTTGTGAGTTAACTGTTTCTGAAATCTTGAATTAAATAAAGCGCCATGCGCAGCTACACTTCCCAATTTTAATTTAAGAATTTTAAGTTGGCTCTACTTTGAAATTTGAAACTTTTCTAGGCGCGAGTACAGCACATTCGACTGTTTTAAGACGCACAGATACGTGTCCCGACTTTCTTACTGTAGAAGCATATTTGATAGTTCAAATCCGTAAGATCGTACTTTTTTGATTTTGTTTTTCTTTGGCTTCCCTCAGAAAGTACATATGACGGTTTTAATATGACGATAACGATTGGCTATTTTTGCGGTATTGTTTAAAGAAGACTTTTCTTGGTGGAAAGTAAAGTTTTATGTTTCAACTGACCCAGACACACTGGATAGGGTGTTGTTACCTAATACTTTTGTTGCAGAAGTAGATATCCAACTTAAGGTGATTTCTTTTATTTTCTTGAGTAAGCGAAGGTGGTAAACAACAAAGAGAGATCTTTCAATGCAAGCCGCCTTGTGATAAAGTACTCAAAGATGGTATGGAGCAGTTTACGATGTATTGTTTGCATCGAAATATGTGTAGAAATAGTAAAAATGAAGTGTGAGATAAAGTAAGTCAAAGTAAACAGATATAGTAGTGGGTGAGAAAAGGTTTCACAAGATTATTTATATGCGGATAAGGTTGTTGCACTACTGGGACACGACACACGACGCGACGTCTTGATATTTCTCTATGATACTCTTCGAGAGCACAAAGAAGTTGTAATGCAAGATGGAAAATAAAAGATTGCTGCGTTCTATTTATTACGGCCGTGATGTTTGACAGTATGGGTTTGAAGGTTTAAGACCGCCTGTTTGCTATTGAAACCAGTTGGTTAAGTTTTGTTTAGAAGATGAATTTTAAGATCAAATCATAACTTTTTCGTCAGTGGAGACGAGATTAAAGTTATCAGGAAGAATGATAAAAAAAAAGCTGTAAATTAAATCTTTCGCCTAGAAACTGCAACGACAGAAGCTAAACTTCAGCAACTTCGGTCTCTACGACGTGCACGTGCGTGATTTTAATTTTTCATGAGTGGAGTTTCTGATGAAGTGAAGGGTAAGTTTTGCATTAACTCAGCGTCAATTCTTAGAAACCTTTACCTCCTTTGTTTAGAGGCAAAAGTATAAACGTCACTGCTAGCTGTGCTCTCGGTTGAGCCAACCCCTAAATTTGAGTGACACCTGATGTGTGGTACCCGTGGCGTAATGGTTAGCATGTCTACCTGTTAACCCAGAGGTTCGAATCCCAACAGAGGCAAAAATGTTTTTCCACGGGTACCTATCGCCTTTCGCGAGCAATTGGCAAGACCTCCATCAGTAAATTCATTATCATGAAAAGAGCTTTCTCGATAAGCCGTTCGGAACCGGCAGAAAATTGTAGCTCCCCTCCTGCCCCTCACAAGTGCAACGGTTGTGAGAAATGCGCTAGACCCTAGAGCCCCTCGCTCTGTTGCGCCACCATATTTATTTATCTATTTTTGATATGCGGTGTCTTGGTGAATTTTTTAAAAACGAGGTTTTTCTCAGATCAGTCTCTGGTAACTCAAGTAGCCCTATTTTCTGCAAACGCAAACAAAGTTAGAAGAAAGAAAGTTTCCGGGGGCTCAGCAAAAATTCCTGGTGATCCACCCGAAAAGCTGGTTATAGTGAAATTGGATCTACAGATCGCAAGGCCTGCGAATTCGGTACACTGTCCAGAAGGGATAAGACCATCACAGCCATAGCTCAGGAGGTTGGACCGATACGTCGGTATATGATAGTCAGTCCATTCCACATACACTGACCGCAAGGGATAAGGCCCAGATCGGTACGGAGGAAGAGGAGACAGTAGACTGCCCTATAACAGAGCGGCCATCTCTTCTCTGTAATGGCTGAAATACATGTAAGTAGAAATCACATCGCAGAGGTATTACAGGACACCAGCTTATATGAAGCAAAACATTTATGAAGATTCTGCTTCATTCCTTATTTCTAAAAGCTGACAATGACAACAGCATGACGTCTACAGAGCATCAGCACCGTGCAAAAAGGAAGCACTTCCACTTAGTCAGATGAATGTTGATTTGGAAGTCGGAACCTTTTTGGTGAAGTACTCTACTCAGCAGACTGCTGTCTGGTAGAGTGCTTCTGTGCTTAAAAGTTAACCCTTCCAAAATAACTCTTTTAAAATCCTCAAAGCTCAGCGCCAGTATTGACGCGAGTTAGGAACACTGCAGATGTTCTACAGCGTCTTGTTACTCAGAATGCTGGTATGAAAATTATGAAGTGGAACTAGAAGTTCATTCCCTTAGGGAGAGTAAGAACAGGAATAGATCAAGATTCAGCAAAACTTAGTCATAGATTTTAAGTATACGACTTTCGTCCGAATTTAGATCTCGGAAGGATTTATTTCTATTTGGTGAGAATGTTGAATAGATGAACTACTATTTATCAATCATATAAACTTGGATTAACATCTATTCTACTGCTGCACAGACATGTAGCAAGTTTTCCATGTTGAATACAAAAACTCACGTAGTAACAATCCAAAAATCAATGAGGATGAGTTCTGGGGCCTGTTTCACAGATCATACAACAATTTAAAAATCATACATCACATACAATTTTCTGTTTCACAGATTTCGTTGGAAAGATTGTATGATGCTCATTTTTGTTATATGATTTGACAGCAAAAATTATTGAACAAAACAAAACTCTATTTTTTAAAAGTCAAATTCTATAGAACCAAACTAAGAGAATAAATACATTTCATTATATCCATGCGTCTACTCTTTAATTCTAGCAAAAGTCACTTTCTCTATGATATAAAATCAGTCTTCGATAGAGTGCTAGTAGTTTAAGCATATTGCGGTTCAATAGAGAGAATTCAAATAGTTCAAATTTTCTCGAGACGTTTAAATTATTGGGTTGAGCTCGAATAGGCCTAAATCAATCCGAACGTTGAATGTCTTCTATGTATAGTTGATAAATACAAAATAAAAGATGTATATTATATGCATTTTCTTCAATAAAATGACTGTTCAACCACTACTTTAGCTCTTACTTAATGTCATTACCTTGCACCCGTAGTTATCTCTTTGTGTCGAGCTTCATAAATCTTGCTTTTCGGTTGGGCAACCCTGTATAATTTTAAATTTTCGTTGAAATCCGTTGAATTGTTTTGTCTTCAAGAACTTGCAGCCGAGTTTTAGAAATTGGGCTTTTCGCTTCTGTAACTTCTTTTGAGATAGATATAGGTTTACAATTTTCCTATTTAAAATTTGAATTCAGACAAGAACAGGAATGCGAATTGAGAGGATTGGCGTTATCCACAGACGTCCAACGAATTTTATTATTATTAAAATCCATGTACATAGCAGACAAAAAAGGAAAAATCACTTTTTCCATAAAACGAGAAAACGAGAGTTTCAACCAAATGTGGTTCCTTGGACAATATTTGAGCTTTTTCAACACACTTTCAAAAGCATTTAAATGCAATGGTATAATATGGCTCGAAGATACCGTACTTACAACCATAACTAAATGGAAATAGAATTATCAATTTTCTTTCCTTCTTGGTCTTTCAATCTTCTTCTCATACTATTCTAGTCGCATTAAATCTCGCCTTTCAATTCCCAAGACCAATAATTTGGATGGCTTTAAGAAAAAAGCGATTGATACATCAATATTTTTTGCTGTATCGAAGGTAAGAAAATTTGTCATACATTGTAGGCAAATAATGTATGACAAAATTCTGTGAAATAGGATTTTTACTGGAAATATTCCAGTCGAATCAATCAATCAATGACAGCAGTCATACAACATTTCTGTGAAACAGTATTTTGTACAATAAATTTTAAAATCATACATTGTATGTGATGTATGATCTGTGAAATAGGCCCCTGGTCTTGGAGCAACTAAACCAATTTTTCGATCAAGACTTGGCTGCGGTGACCGTAAACTACGAAAAAAACGGTGAATTGAAAACATTCGATGTTGCGTCAGCTTACTGTCCATGGAAATTCGCCACTCCTACTTTTAGAGGCTGTGGAGCTGGTTGAGTTCTGGGAAAACCGGAAGTTGTGGCTGCGATGCTTAAGCTCAAAGCCAGGTTTAGGGCAGCACCAAATAAAACAGGCGAGGCAACCATCTTAATCTTCATCCTGTCCACCGACTAAGAGAAGACATGAACAATGTTGACAATCGTCCAACTTTTGTCACGGCAAGAAGACAGGAAGCAACTGACTTCATCATATTGCTAGATAGACCTACTAAAAAGATTAGTAACTATGAACTTCCGCCGGACGTCGGACCATCAAATCCCCCATGTAGCAAACGTTGTCTCTATCCCTTTAGTAACAAAGAAAACCCAAAAAAAACCCAACCAAAACAATGCATATAAAGTTACATTTGAAAATAAATTGAAAAATAATTTGCATGGCACTAACAAACACTAACAGAAATAAAAAAAAAAAACTCCAAGTCTGACTCATTACACTTAATTGGATAAAAATGAAACAACTACGCAAACCACCAACCACCATTTCAAATGTCTTGTTTTGTCTGATTTTCAACACACAAACGTAAAGTTGAACTTAAGGTCGTCTCGTTGCTATGAAAGTCGTTAATCAAAAGCTTGAGCAACCGGCAGAAGCACACCTTGCTAATGGCTTGCGTAAGCCATATTTCAATTAGTCTGGCCTTAGATTGAGTATAATGCCGCTAACAATTCAACGCAAATTATAATAAATATAAAGCACTCCTTCGTATATAGAGAAAAAGCGTCAATGATCTTTATTTAAGTCACAGCGAAGTTGAATCTTTAATCAAAGAGCGTATATCTGAGCGATAGCAGTTGTGTGTTGATATGTATGTATGGCGATGGCCTATAATGAAATAAATAAAACACTTGGTGTTTGCTTTGCCATTTAATCTTTTTAAGCTACTAATTAAAGGCAGAGCATGTGGAGAACCAACGAATAAATACCGTTTGAAGCAAGTGCTCGCGGTTATTATTGGAAAATTTATAAAAACTGACAGATAATCTAATCGCAATATTGCATAGCAGATATACTGCACCTTAAAAAACTGAAGAGGTAGAAGATACACGTTCATAGTCACATTTGAAGGGTGAATTGTAATTTAAACAAAAAAAAGAGCATTCATCCGCAAACAGATGGTGAACATACCATTAAAACGAATGAGCGAATGACGCATGTTTTTCGGAGCTAAGCTGAGCTTCAGTTTTTGAAATTGACTTATAATACAAAACGTTTAAACATAAGTGGCAAAATGTTTATTTGAAAACATTCAGTGGGCCTAATTTAAAAGCCTGATCAACTTACACACAAAACAACAAACGTTTTCATTTGATTTTCAAAAATTGAATAAATTTTCTTCTTTGACAGGACAAGGTTTCGTTTTAATTGAGTCGCAAAAATTTAAATTTAAAACAAACAAAGAAAAAAAGTACATTCGCTTGTCATTCCCCTCAATAAAATAGCAGTTATATGTTCTTGTAGACATATAAGCGAATACTTCCTCCAACTCAGGCGATATAAAAGATAACAACCGCTTTCATTATTATTTCATAAAATTGCACGCAGACTTTATTATTTGTGGCCACAAACCTACTATGACTCACGAGTTCTCTATGAGTTTGAATGTTTGCAATGTTTCCCGTGTGCCTAACGCATTTTGGAAGTTAAGTTGTAATGTGGGAAACTGGAATGTCTTACGAAATTTTATACAGAGAAAAAACCTATCATCAACTCAAACCCATATACATATTTCACATCGCACGTGGGGCGCACGATTCAGAATATTTGTTTAAAAGAAGTTCTGCTACCATCTCCTTGAAGAGATCTAAGCCGACGCAATGTTCCTTGCGTAAATGCTTAACCTGAGCCAAGAGATTGGCGTTTATAGTCACTTGTGAAACTTTAACGTTTCCTGCCAATTTGATAAAAAATTGACATAATTCATTAGAAAAATTATTAAAAAATCAACTACTACCGCACAAACTATAGTTTTTAAAAGCTAATATTTGGATCTTTAATGAAATTTTAGTTCGAATTGATTAAGTGAATGACTTTTTAATAATCAAATTATTTTTCTTTCAAAAACACCATAGTATGAGAAAAAAGGTGCCTGAGTTTTTTCCCACTAAACGGAGGGAAATAGAACACCTTTTTTTGACTCGTATAACAAAAAAAAAGCATGGACTTTATCTGTCAGCCTTCTGGCAATGTAAAGGGTCCCTTGGCAAGACGGGATGGTATCTTTCACCGAAAAGGGTCCTTTGGATCTATAAGGCTACGATAAGACCAATCATCTCTTATGCGTCAGTTGTTTGGTGGAATAAGCTCTCGCGTAAATACCTACGTTATTGCCTCGTTTGTCAAACTTCAAAGAACAATTTGTCTTGGTGTTACGAGGTCTTCCCCAGTACACCGGGAGCTGCTTCTGACGCACTGCTGAATCTTCCCCCCCTTGATACCTACATCATGGGGTGTACCTACTCTCAAGACCAGTTCTCGTTTAAAGAGATGTGGTCTCTGGCACTATTCGCATTGTAGCTTTGAGGAACTCGCAAGCAGCAGATCTTTTGACTCACGTCTAATGGATATGCCGTCTGACACGATGATCCCAGGGCTCAAACTGCGTCAAAAATACTCAGTCAACTTTCCTTCCGTCCAGGACTGGTTCGCTCCAGAATCTGAGCCTGGAAAGAACTGTTATCGAATCTTCACAGATGGTTCCAAAACTGACGAGAGGTCTGGCGCTAGTGGCTTTTGTGGAGAACGACGACATACTACTCCACACCTCTTTAGGATCATACGCATCCGTTTATTCTAACGGCTTTAAGCCACGTTACGAACAATGGCTGGACGGAGAGAAGTATTCGTGTTTGCACCGACAACGACAGCGACCACTTTGAAAGTGATCCAGGGACGCAAGAGCTCTCGGAATGCAATCGGAAGATTGAATTCTATGAGTCTCATTTTGGTTCCAGGCCATCACCGCATTACTGGAAATGAGATCGCCAATGAACTTGCTAGGCAAGGGTTTCAGACAGTTTTCTCAAGCCCTGAACCGTCGATAGGTCTGCCGGCGTCCTCAGTAAGGGCTTCAATCAACGATTGGATCCTCCATCGTCCTCCTCCATTGGATGCAGACAGGCCAAACGTATGCTCCCCAACGTAAATTAGAATACAGCAACATTTTTGCTATCCCGTAACAGAAAAGACTGTAGAAAGCTTATTGGCGTTGCCAGCGGGCACTTCTCTTATGCCAAGCGTATTAAACGTGTTAGACTTAAGTGATACCACACATTCAGATTCAGAGAAATCTTGTGGAGAAGATGAGGACACCGCAAAACCCTTCCTCTGTGAATGTCCTGCTTTTTCTCGAATGAGGTTACAGATACTCGGCGCAGACATGGTGAGAGCTGGTAGCTTGGGCTCCTTATCATGGCAGCGTCTTTTGGCTTTTCTTCGAACATCTGGAAAGCTCTGACAAATAGAAGGTTTCTGTCTGGTAGTACAATAGACCAGTATTTAGGTCTGAGTGCTCCAGTTGGTATTTTAAAAATCTCCAACAGCAAAACAAAAAAATGGACTTTATCTAAACAAATGAAGAAGTTCCAATTGCAAATACTCAAAGCGATCTTGGTCCCATTTCTAAGGACGGTGAATGGAGGAAAAAACAAAACTAAAAGAAGGACATAAAGAACATAAGACATAAATTCAACTCAATAGAAGAACCCCTATTTACCCTCGAGAACCCAAAACTAGACTGGTTTCCTAATTAAGTTCAGTTATCGAATAAATTAATGTTTCGCTTTAGATGAATTGCAAATGTAATGCAAAAAATAAGCAACTATATTGAGATAATGAAATAATAATCGAAATGAAGTCATCGAATATTTCACTAGTGCAGCTACACAAAACTTGAGCCGTGAATTGAATTGAAAGCGTTTGCTTAAAAGTTTATTTACAAAAATCAAAAGCTTTAAAAGTGCACCATTTTTCAATTTACTCAGATAGACAATCTATAATCCATACACACATAGGGTGGCGTTACAAAGCGGGAAGCCCCGTGGCCTAGCGCATTTCTCACAACTATGCTTTGTGAGGGAATGAAGGGGACCTACAATTTTCTGCCGATTCAGAACAGATAATTGAGATTCACGATGCTCTCGTGTAACAGGCAGACATGATAAATATTACGCCACGGGCACTACACACTATCATCTGAACTAGATTTCTCTTTACTTAATAAGAGTGGTGCATTGGTAGAGTGATATTAAGTCAATAGCCGAGACGCATGGGTTCGTATCCCACGTATCTTTTAACATCCCAGTATCATCTAATGACATGCCGCGCTTAAGGTTAAGAGTGAAATGATAACCTCCTTATTTTCATATACTGCACCACAAAAAAAGGGAAGATTACTACCCTTGTAGTTTAGTGTACCGGGAATTGGTCAGAGAGTTTATTGTCAAAACACCGTTTTTATAATAATAAAAAAAAAATTACACAACCAATTCATCAAAAGAAGATATTCAAAGACTTTACTCAAATAGCATACATCAGAAGACGACAGAAAAAAATTTTGTACATTTCTTTGCTCGATAGTTAGGGCGCCTTGTTCGAACGCCAATTTATTATGATAAATGATCCGCATACACCATTATTTAAATTTTAAAGCGAACGGAACCAATTTGTTGGAGGTTGGATATATTCAAAGCGAAGAACTAGGTTTAAACACTTTCGCTTCCTATTTCCGGTCATTCATTTACTTATAAAATTTATTCAAAGACAATTATTTAAGTTTCATAGCCTGTGATGCGACTTTGTTGACCGTTCCTCAAAATTAAATAAACGTCTTCTCGTTCTAATGGGTTGTGTCAATAACCATGACGTCACCTCACACAAATCTTTTTTTTTTTAAGACGTTTGTTGATTCTTTCTGTTTTCTACTTAATGGATTGCGTCACTTCTTAAAAATAGTTGCAAACCAGGTTTAAAGACACAACGAGAACGAAGTTATTCCCAGAAACTACGCACGTTCTAAACTCTTTTGGACGAAAATGACCATATTAAACTACCTGAGAAGGTTTTAATCGTACATTACAAAAATCAACCTCTATTGAAACAAAACCGGCATCGACACCGAACTTTTTTCTGGTTCATCAGTCTAAGACATCGTCGGCAGCAGCGAGAGAAAAATGTAACAATTACTACACCGAGGTGTTGATTTCAGATTAAAATCGCAAATTAATGAATGACATTTAGCTCCAACGTTTGGTATTTTTTTTTTACACTTTGTGTTATTCGATACCGACAAAAAGTATTTACCGAAAGAAGCAAAGACGTTCGTTTATTAACAAAAATGTTTAAACTAAACAAAACCCGGCTCTCTTCTATGAATCACAAACGGAAACTAAACGCGGTTTTTTGGTAGTTCACCGTTGCTCGAATGTATTGGCTGTGGCGGCAGGCATATCTTGACTTGAACGCGACGTGGTTTAAGGTGTTGTTTGTGGTGGATGATTGTCAGAGTATAGCAACCTTACCAACCACACATCTATAAGCAACCACTTCTCCAGATGACTGTCGGTAGTTTCGTTTTGTTGTTTTTTTATACTCTTTCGTTATTTGACAGTTCGTTTTTGATATACTAGTTTCTGTGGTTTCTTTTTAAATTGTATTTGATAAGCTTTAACGCGAACAGGGGGCGCTCATGTGAAAGGAAACATTTATACCCAATTCTATTACACAAAAGTTTTATCAGTTGTTTTTTGTTCGAGTTACCTACCACTGACCTTGATTATGTTTACTTTAAATGTATTCTGATAAAAAAAAAACTGCATTATAAAGTAGAATGGAATGTTTGATAAAAGTTCGTACTTCACTACCCAGGAGCACGTACAATTACGTAAGCTCAACAACATTTATTTTATAAAAGTATCTGGAAGGCATTGATTGTGGGACACATTCAAAATAATATTTACTAGCTGACGGCTTTTTTACATTGGTTGTAGGTCACAAAATCAGCATAATTTGAGATTATCTGAAAAAGGTTATTGATAATGGACTGGATATACAGTGGTGGCCAAAATATTAAGAGTGGACTATTATGTTTTCTTCACAGTAGAATCTATGCCTTAAACCTTTTTAATTGGAGCAAAATATATATGTATATACGAATTTTCTTTGACCTGACTGTTAAACATTTCCAGTGCTAACAAACATTAATGATGGTCACTTGCAATGTACCGTTAGTTTTACTTAGAAATGTCAGATTTGCAATGCTCAAAAATATAAGAGTGCTGTGTAGAATCGCATTATTTCTGGTCTTTTTCACTTCCGATCGCAATTTAATTATTAAATTTACCGTTAGACTTGTGTTTAAGTGTTTAAAACTCATTAATTTTTTTAATAATAGGACGCGGAAAGCATTGTTCTGAGGGAGAACGCCGTTTGATCCTCCAACTAGGAGATCGAGGCAAAACATTCAGTTTTATACAAGATGTTCTTCACCGATCTCAATGTGTTGTTGCTATAGTGCTAAAGCAGCGAGGTCAACCAACAAATTTCACCGAAAAAAGAGTACGCCCAAAAAAACAACAACTTTGCTGGACAAAAGGATTGTAAGAGAGGTGCTTAAAAATCCTTTTGCAACATCTAGCGGTAAAAAAGGAAATCTATCATTGGATATCAGCTCATGCACGATCCGCAGACGTTTGCAGGATAATAATTTACTTGGTGGAATTGCGATGAAGATTCCGTTACTTAGTTCTAAGAATATAAAGCAGCGTATAAGATTTGCAAAAGTAAATCCTTCACAATCGGCTTACAGAAATTGGCAAAATGTTTTTTTTAGTGATGAAACCAAGATAAATTTATTTGGTTCTGATGGCAGAACTTATGTTAGAAAGAGACCCAATGAAGAGCTGATGGAAGAGGTAATGGAAAAAATTGGTTTCACTCTTATTATTTTGGTCACCACTGTATAATAAAAATACCAAAGCTCTGAAAAAAGAATATGATGAATGCGAATAAGCAAAAATTGGTTTTAACAGTCGATAGTTTCATTTTGGATTTCAAATCTTATCTATGACGATAGAAAAAAAAAATTGTATTCAAAAACAAAAACAAAACAACGAACGGTTACAAGGAATTCATTTAAGTTGATGAAGCTGTATGCAACTCCTTTTTTTGCACACAGACAAAAACATCGAATCTCATGTAGCAACGAATCGGTTAAGCCTACTACGGTACTAGCTGACTCGCTAGTCGGCGTAGCTCGGGTCGTACGGTGACCGGTTACGTTCGGTTACGGTTTCTAAGTTCCCGGTTACGTTCCCGATCTAATCTATTTTATTCGGGGACGACATTACATTACAATGGTGAAAAAAGTCTTGACATCGGTTCAGTGGTTTTAGAATGCCCATTCCCATTCCCGTGGGAATATGGGGTTGTAATATAGTCTTTGCTAGTCGGAGACAATGAAGCATTCCAACAGTAAAAGAATTTTTGAAATCGGTCCAGTATTTCCTAAGTTCCCGGTTATGTCACCGTTTCCGTTTCCGTTCCCGTGTGGGAATGGGGATTAGATTCAGTTTTTTTTAGGGGCCAATTATAGCGATAAGGAAAAACCATCAGGAAAAGTTGAGACAAATGGAAACATGAATTTTTACCTGATGAGCGTTTATAGCAAACAGGAAAAATATGTCAGTTGCCATTTGCCAAGCTCTCAAACCTTCGCAGTCACACACCAGCAACTAGTTTTTCTTATGCAATGCACACGAAAAAAAAACCGCTGTGAGTCAGTCAGTGGAATACATGGAAAATGGAATCCAAATAATTGGAACGATTTGTTCCATTTTGGCTGAAACTTCAATAAGCTGACACGAAAAATTAAATTGCATCAGGGATGCAATTCCTTTAGCGATTTGAAATCGATTGATCTATAATTTGTATTTTAAATCGAAAGAAAAACTAGTTTTTATTCCATTAGAAAATTTTTCCTGATTCGTTTTCCTTATCGCTATAACTGGCCCCTTACCCAGGGATAATGTAGCATTCTAGCTGTGAAAGAAGTTTTCGGAAATCGGAACAGTATTTTCAAAGTTCTCGGTAATGCTCCAGTTTCTGTTTCCATTCCCACGGGAATATGGGGTATAACTCATGTAATTTTTCAAGCTCTAAACTATCTCTGTTCCAACTTTCATTCAAATAGGATTAGTTGTTTTGGAGCCTATTCAATACAATGGGAATGAAACTACCCTTATGTTATTTAGATCATCTCTATTCTAAATTTTCAAATTCATCAATACAAACACAAAGATCTCGTTTATGTTTCCCTTTCCCAAGAAAATATTGGGATGAAGCTAAGCCTATGCTATTCGGCCCTATCGAGGTAACCGTCGCGTCGGAGCGGAATTTTCTCCGATCTGAGACATTTTGCTTCATGGTAGTTCTCCGATCGGATGATCTGACGTTCTCCTATAAGTTTTTGTTGCGGAGATTTTAGTTTTGGGAATGCAATGCATTGCCGCATTTGTGAAAAATTTCTTACGACGATAACTACTTCGAAGCAAAATTGAATCTCCGAAAAAAGATCCGTTGCGGAGAAAACTCCGCTCCGACGGTTACCTCGAAAGGGCCGATTTCCTAGGCTCAAGATCATCTCTATTCCAACTTTCATTCAAATCGACTTAGTTGTTTTGGAGCCTTTTCAATACAATGGGAATGAAACTACTCCATGATGATATTAAGATCATCTCTGTTCTAAATTTTCAAATTGGCTCAGTAGTTTTGTAGCCTATTAATACAAACACTAAGATCTCGTTTCCGTTTCCCTTTCTGTTCCCAAGAAAATGTTGGAATGAAGCTTAGCCTATGCTATTTCCTAGGCTCTAGATCATCTCTGTTCCTCACATCATCCCTCACCGATTTCAAAAATTCTTTAACTTTAAAAATGCCTTTAAAAATGAAATGAGTAGCTTATACATATGGGCATACGGGATAATATTTTGAGTTCTTTTTTGTTCTGTTATACCAAAGAGTTTTATAATTTCGAGCAGTGATCAAGATTGCAAGAACGCATTATGTCGAGTACATTTTATTTGAAAAAACAAGTGCCTCTAAGTCACATATTACCTATGCATCTAATAATTTGCGCCGGGTGTTCTTGATATACATTTGAGTGCGTGGAGACCCGCCACCGCGACATGCTCACAACCTACAATTTTTCGCCGATTCCGATCGACTATTCGAAACAGCACTTTTCATGGCAGTGGAATTACTCTCAGAGCACTTGCCTATTTCTCGCAAAAGACGATCCTAGTGGAAAAATATTTTTTTTTTTTAATGTTGTTGGGATTTGAGCCTTGAAATCCCAGGTAAAAGGTAGACAAGCTAACCATTACGGCAAGGGGAACCACGGACAAAGGTGTTTTATTCACACAAAAACAAAACGTTAAAATTTCACAGAAGCAATTTAGGAATGTTCAATTGGTTTTCCAAATGAGTACTTTCCAAAGTAAAACCAACGGAAATTGTAATACAACTCTTGACTTTAACAGATTCATGGATTCAGGTTCGGATCTTAACAAAGTTGAGATTTCAATTCCAGATTCCTCATTGAAAATACGAGTACATCAGTACATATAAGGTATTCAATGAATTTGCCGACTTAACGAAACTCTCACTATCTAAAAAAAACTCATACATCACATACCCACAAACAATTTCAATAACCTTGTTGTTGTATTGAAAATTATTTCCCTAAAGTTATCACATTAAAAAAAAAACACCCTTTCATCACGATGCCTAATGTCTAAAGAAAAACAATAAAATCTTCTAGAGCCTCCATTCAAACCAGACTATACTATCTAATTGGAGTTAATCCAGAAAAGATTTCAAAAACATCTATCTACCTTAATAGAGGGGGGATTACTTGTTCAGCTCACACAACAAAGGTGCTCTATTTCCCCCCCATTGAATGAAAACCGTCTGTCTACCCATTTATCATCAAGACTAAAAGCGCACTTATAAAAACATCCCAGGCCAATGAACTACATCAACTTTGCGCCAGCCAAATACCAAACTGCAAATAAATGGAAACTGTGGGGGGAAATCTATTGATTTTTCCAACAGCAACCAAAAAAAAAAAAGAACACCCTCACCCTTCCCCAAAAGGCGCTTGCTTGGATTTGAAGTTTCGTTGCAATGGAAAAATCAATAGAGCCAGACTGAAATTATATTAAAAGGATTTTCGGGTACTTACAGACTTCCAGGTTCCCTTGTTGGCTACACCCGTTTTTATAGAGGCGTGTATTTCCAGACAATCACTTAAGGATGGGCCCCATTGCTTAGCAAACTTTCCAATAAGTCGACTGTCCAGCTTTAACTGCACCATTTTTAAAAAAGTTTCTTCTTCTATTCACTTGTTCACTAAAAAAGATCAGGCTCTCAACTGTCTCCAATGGGATGAAGTATAACACTTTAAAACTGCTTTTTATCACTATGCCTCGCGTCCCACCTAGGCATGGATTAGCACTTTGTGGTTGTTTTTAGCACATTGGTATTGCTACAATGATTCTTCTCTCACTCTAATTTGAACTTCTCGTAGATTAAGCGACACTTTGGGAAATTATGATGCAGGATTTACAAAAACGAACTGAACACCTCGATGGACACTTTTCGACTGTGCATTTTTTGGGACGATGCTCCTCTTTGGATCGCATCATCATCATCATCACCATGCGCTCCTCCAAAAAAACAAACGGATGATAAAAATAAACAAAAATGCAGGGTAAACGTGTGGCAGAGAAATGTTGTCTGTCTGTGATATATTCAAATGGGGGAGCAGACGTTTCCCCTATTCAATGCGGTGAAACACAGTGAAGAAAGTATAATGAATCGGCACTGCAGTTGCTAGATGTTGTTTGCAACATGTCAGACAAAAATTGCAATTGCGTATTTGACTTCTCTAATCACTGGACTGACTGCAACTTTGGTAATTGGGGATGCAAAGGAAAATTGGTTTTCTGTTGTGTCATACCCCACGCGAGGATAGTGAACTCTAATACATATAACAACGTCTGGCTACTTTTCAAGCGGATGGTAAAGCGCCTGTGTCTTGTGTCTGTGATGTGGTTACGTATTTCCGATGTTCCTTTGTTCTCGCAACATTGTTTACAAGTTCAATGGAATAATGCGGGAATTAAGGAGGAAGCAGTGTTGATGCATTTAAGCTTCCTATACAGCGGATACTACTTCCGTTATGCAGATGGGCGATTTAGTGCCTTTGTTGTTCTACGCAGACTGATTATTATTGACGGACACGTAGGTAAGTACATCAGTTTTCATCACTTCAAAGTAATGCGTTTCTGGAGAGAAGTGTGTGTTTATATGGACAAGCTTAAAAATGTTTGCTATAGTTTTTCTAGACACTTTCGAAAATAAATTTTTAGCTTTTACAATTGTAGTAAATTCCATAGTTTAGTCTGCTTTTAATTTTTTAATAACAGAGGAGATCGTTCAATTATTTCAAATTAACCAATACTCTAGAAGTGGCATATGTCGTTGTTTTTAAAGGCATGTCAATCATCTCTCATCACAAACTACCCTACGCAATTTCAACTTTTTAGTTTTGCAACTACTTAGCTTCCAACTATTTGAAAGCCTACAAGCTTTAAAAATCTCTTAATTTTCCCAACTTATTAAGTTTTCTTAGTGTTGTTAATGGTCTTAGTTTTCTAAGTTTCTATTTGTCTTACGCAATGATCAGCCTCAAAAAACTAGACTTTTTTTTATAATTAACGCACATGCGCAGTGCGAGTATTTAGGAAAACAGGAGAGGATTGGAAAGGAGACATCGATGCACGTTGCTTTTGAATTTTTGGTTAATCATAATGAAGGGGAAAAACAGGGCCAGGTAGAACATTTCACATTCGGGTGGTGAACTGTTAAAGCAAGTTTTGCAGTCTACGACGCGACTGTTGAGGTTTACCTAGGATCCGCTATGGAAAACAACATCAGTGCGGAGATCAAACGAAGAATAACTCTTGCCAACCGTTGCTTCTTTGAAATCATTATCATTATCCGAGGCTTTTGGTTGTTTCGGAACCATATATGTTTTTTCCGTGGTTGGGTAGTTAACCCTACGCACAACCCCCAACCTGGAGGGACAGGTCCTTTTGGGATCCCTTCGGACATAAGGGCTGGAATATCAAGTGTCAGTACCCTGCTGCAGGGTTGTGAGAGCTGCCGTTGGCTCAGCAGGAGCTCATCCGCCACCATCTCTACTTCAATACCCTGTCCTAGTATTGAAAGACCCTGAAAGACCTTTAAGCCAAATATGTTGGAGTAGCTCCTTCAGGGGTTTCTGCGTTTTTGACTGCTGAAGTCCACCGTTGATTCTGTCATTCGAATTCATCCGCTGGGACATTTCCGAAAAGCTCTGGTAGACCACTGAGATTCGGACAGTCAGTCATTACTCGCAGAGCATTATAGTGTTAAACACAATTCTTTTCTTCCGCATACCTTTGTTAACACTCGCACTTACTAGTTTAGCACGTCACCTCTGGACGAAGCATTCCAGTGCCCCGTGGTTACCGTGTGGAGGTATATAGTAAGCACAATTGACGAGTACTATAAGTTTGCAACATCTGGGCGCCTCCAAGTTGACACCAATCAGAGCCTTCTCGAATAGTACACGCCCAACCACAACAATGATACAACAACGAGCTGTATGAGCATATAGCAGTGATTTCAAAATGGCAGTGTAACAATGAAGCTGTGGTTTTCAAAATTATGTCGTTTAGACAGTGAAACAGTAGTGAGATTGATATTGACATTTGAAATCAGTGATTTAGAATTAATTAAAGTTGTAGTAGCGGAGACCTCGCCATAAGTAACTGTAACAACATCAGATAAAGTGACTAGCTTAGCTGGTATGATGAACTAAACTAGAACAGCAAAACATTTGTAGAAATTGGGCAATGCGCTGAGAAAGATACGAAGTAGCAGTGATTTTACCTGTGATTTGGATATTGATCGCAATTACTGCGAAGAGTTTGGGAAAGGAAACAAACCTTTTTTAATACTGAAGTGACGACTTTTCTAATTTTCGCAGAAACACTTAAATTTTATTTGAGTGTTAATCACCGTAAGTGTGCGGTCATATTGTCATTACAAAAGTAAGATACGTCTGTAGCAACAGAGTGTTTCGAACCTACAAAAAGCTTATTTAGAAAGACCTAGTTCTCGTTTCTCTAAGAAAAAAGAACAAGACCCTTCCAAAATCAGGGTCTTAGTTTCAGCCAATGTGAGGTAAATCCAACTGATTTTGGCATAGCCAGAAGATTACGCATCGCGAGGCCACGATGGTTGGGCCATGTAGAGCGGATGGACCCAAACGACGGGTTTTTGAAGGCACATTGCAGGGAAATCACGGAAGGGGAAGACCTCGTCTTACGTGGCGCAATCAAGTGGAAGAAGACCTCAACTGACTTAAAGTGCAAAACTGGAGAGAGCTCGCCCGAAAACGAAATTGTTGGCGTAAGATGTCCATCCTAGTAAGAAAGTAGGTAAGTCGGTTGAGGTCATCTTCCACATGATTGCGTCAATCCGCCCCTTCCACAACTAAACCGCAGTATGCCTTCGAAAACCCGCCGAGACGGAGCGTTATCGTCCATCGACTCTACATGTCCCAGTTATCGTATAGTCTGGCTTGTAGCTATGCTCATATCACGGTACAGCTCATATACAGTTAGTTGCTGAATCTTGCATCTTCACGAACGGGGCCAAAGATCATTCGCAGAATTTCTTTTAAAACGACTTTTGTAAGGACTTCTATCTTCCGTGCCTATAGCGGATCTTAGTTAGACGAAGTTCTGTACTATGAACCAAGTTATGTCTGCCTATAGGTCTTGTCGAATTTGTCGATGTTCTCTGTACTTGTATGATGACACAATAAAATTCTTTTCGCCCTTATTAGCCGTTAAACCCATTTTTTCTCTGTTTCAATGCTCACAAGAGCACCTCGGACAGACGCTAACGTCTTTTTATTACATCAATATCGTCTGCGTAAGCGAGTAACTGTACAGACTTTTGAAAGATTATGTCTCTAGAGTTGACGTTTGAGTTTTGCTAAATCTTTTCAACTAAGACGTTAAAAAAAATCAATGACAGTGTCGAATCAAAGGTATCGGTGAATTCTTTAACGACTTTTAGAAAGCAGTTCCCAAAAGTCACTTTGCATAGATGTACGAGCTTTGCAGGGATGCCAAAAGTATAGATGGCTCTGTTTAGCTCGTCTCTGGAGATACTTTCTTTCTGATATTAGTCGTTAAGTTACCAGGAATTCAAAGAAAATCTTTAAAATATAACAAACCGGGTATCTTCTTGATCAACAAAAGAAGTTCGTTGAGTTTGTTTAATAAAAAATAAACACAATTAACTGAATAATAATCTTCTGGAGCTTAAATATACGACATTAAGAGCTAAACCCTAGTTTCTAATTCAAAGGTATCAAAACTCAATAAAAGTATAAATTGTGTAAGATTCGAAAAGACACACAAACGTCTCATTCCTTAGTCCTCCAGTTATAGAACAAATTGCAATTCGATTCGTGCGATCTTGGATAGGCGACACAAATAGCTTCACGTCCAATTCAAATTAATGAACAGCCATGAATTTGTTTTGGATAAATAACCGAAACCCCCAATAAATCTCTTTAAATGATATGCAATCTATTTCGAATCGATTTTTCTACACCCATGGGGTGGATAGATTTACAAAATCCGAATCCGGAAAAAAACTGACAAGATCTGTTTTCTCTTGATCACGATCATGATAGCACAACAGTGGGCGCAGAAAAATTACTGCACTTAAACTTAAGGACACGTAGGGGCACAACAAACAGCCATAAACTAAAAAATATTTTTGTATACATCTACATATTTAAATTGTACTCGTTTTTTTAGACTCACACCCCACCGTCTCGTTTCCCCAAATCAAACTATTGGTTTTCTAAAAATAATCTAAAACTAAATTTCATTAACGGGCGGATGGGGACATCGAGACAGTATATATAAATGTAGGTACGTTGCGATCTGATCGGATCAGATCAGAGACGCGTTCTTCTGTCGTTTGATTGAAAATATTTTCAATTTCATTCCCCCCATTGTAGAATGACGTGCAACTGTCACTTTCCCATTTTGACACAAATTTTTGAGAGCTTCCTCCTTCCGTCAAATATTTCCCATCGATATGAGTGTATGACACGTGATTTTTGTCACACGCAACTTTACCTTTTATCTCTCTTCGCACCGGGTGGATGGGAATTTTAGTTTAAGGTTTAGGGAGGACTTCTCTTTTAATCCAACTCGTCCATTCACACGTCTGACTTTTATGGGGTACCGAGATGGAGAGAAAAACAAATAAATAAACGGAAGGAATGAAGAAAAAGAAGCCAAGCGTCGCCAGTGGGTTTCTCTTATTTTTTTTTTTTTTCTTCTTCTTTTTTTAAGTAGTTCGCGGGAAAGCTGTCACGTTGCAAGACTTTGAAAAGGAAATTTAAAATTCCATATGTAATTGGATTGCCTACAGCTATCAGCAGAAAAAAAAACTTTAAAAATCTTTTTCCAAAACAAAACAAACACTAAAGCAGGAAATAGGATAAAAGACCTCATTGAACAAAAACATGAATGGGAAAAAGTTATTTCCAAAGCCCAGACCAGGAAGATAACCTTCAAGGACTAGTGTCAAACTCTTCACCGAATCGCACCACTCACTCTATGATTAGAACAGTGCTGAAAAAAACGTAGGTACATATAAATTATAAATTGATTTTATGACTTTTTTTAACAACCCAACTCGTATGATTAAATTTATGTTTAAAACACAATAAAAAATTTTAATTTCTTAGTTTATGACTCAGACAGAGGGTGAACATATCCGCCCACCAATAGAAAATAGGAAATATTTCATAATTTTGATGAAGCTATATCATCCTTTATTTTCAAATTGTTTGTTGTGTTATACATGACACAAATTGCCAACTTATTTTTTTAAGCCAGGACCGTTGAAAACGATCATTATGCAGCATGTGCATTGCGTATGTCAATTTATTTGTTTTTCGTGAATTTGTGTTGATTTCAGGCTGATTTAGATAGTTTTTGTATGATCTAAGCTACAAAATCATTTAGATACACAAAAATATATGAAGATATTTAACAAGTAGCCGTGGCGTGATGGTTAGCATGACCGCTTGTTAACCCAGAGGTTAGTGGTTCGAATCCCAACAGAGGCAAAAATGTTTTTCTACCGGTATCGTCTTTTGCGAGGAATTGGCAAGTCCTCCGTTAGTAAATTCATTGCCATGAAAAAATCTTTCTCGATTAGCCGTTCGAAACCGGCAGAAAATTGTAGGTCCCCTCCATTCCCTGACAAGGATTGGTTGTGAGAAATGCGCTAGGCCCTGGGGCTCCTCGCTCGGTTGTGCTACCCTATTTATTTATTTATTTATTTTATATTTAACAAGAGGCTGCCCACAAGGCGGAGCTCTCTGACCGCACTTATCTGGTAGACTGTCTACCTTTACTTAAGTAAGATTACTAGGAACTCAAGGCATTCATGCAGTGGGCAGAACGTCGGCATTCGAAAAACTCGGATCAAAAACTAAAAATGATGTACCTTACCCTAGTAGAAAGAACAGCAATTACATACATAACTAGTTCCATACGTGCCACATTTACATATGTTCTTGACATAATGACAACAGCTCATTCAAAAGCCACACTTGCTGCTTTGGCAACTTTAGCTCAGTAACAGTTATGAAAGTCTAGAAATTCATTTATAGTTAGTGAAGTCTAAAAGCTGCCAGTTCAACTGTAAACTCAACTTCTTTAAGCTTAGCTTCGGTTAGGTTGGATTAGGAGTGTAGTCGCAAGCAGCACCATCCAGATCAGAAAAGATCCATTGTGATCCCCGGGATAACAGAGTACAAAGCGTCTTGAGTCCTCTGTTCCTGCAAGAAGCACTTGACCTATGGCTAAAAACTTGGTAGTGGGTAGGGTACCGCTTTATTCCAAAAAAAAGACTAAGTATTTGTGTTGACCGTTTTCTGATAAAGATTTATTCCAGATATTTATTAGAATGAAAATGTGCTTTCCAAGATTGAAAAGTTTCAAAATCTTTGATCTATTATCAACAGTGAAGCAACTTGTGATGACAACATCAATCAACAAGCAAGCGTAGGGTAAATAAAGTGCCATTTTCTACGACAGAAAAATGCCCTAAGCTGAAGGGAAAACTCTATACCGTACGTATAGACACGTACGTACGTCCAACACTCAGACACGATTCACAATGATGGACAGTGTACGGTCGGAAGATTGAATTCTTTGGATCTTCCAGGCCATCACCGCATAACTGGAAATGAGATCGCCAATGAACTTGCTAGGCTAGGATCTCAGACAGTTTTATCAAGCCCTGAACCGTCGATAGATCTGCCAGCGTCCTCAGTGAGGGCTTCAATCAACGATTGGATCTGTCAAGAGCACACCCGCAGATGGCATGCCTCCATTGGATCCAGACAGGCCAAACGTATGCTCCCCAACGTAAATTAGAATACAGCAACATTTTTGCTATCCCGTAGCAGAAAAGACTGTAGAAAGCTTATTGGAGTTGCCAGCGGGCACTTCTCTTTTGCCAAGCATTTAAACGTGTTAGACTTAAGTGACACCACGCTGTGTGAATCTTGTGGAGAAGATGAGTACACCGCAGAGCTTTTTCTCGCATGAGGTTACAGATACTCGGCTCCTTATCATGGTAGCGTCTTTTGGCTTTTCTCCGATCATCTGGAAAGCTATAACAAATAGAAGGTTGCTGGTAGTACAATGGACCGGTATTTAAGTCTGAGTGCTCCAGCTGGTCTTTAAAAAACCACCAACAGAAAAAAAAGCAGTGTACAAAAATTATGAGAGTAAGCTGAAACCAACTGAGATGAAGATGATCTGTATGACAGCAGAAGCAACAAATCTTAATTGAATTAGAAGTACCAAGATGCGTTTAAGGCTTCACGTAAAAAAAAAAAAAGTGCGTGTAGTCCCTCCTCGAAGAAGAAGTGAAACTTCCTAATGTGGAAATGAAAATAGGAAGGGGTAGAAATTAATTTTTAGTGAACTCATATTGTTTCTTTTAGACAAACTTTTGATGCAACTGTTGTATCAACAAATTTCGAGCAGTGCCGAATAGTATGCAATCGATAATCCGCGTTAAAGGTTTAGCCTTTAACGCAACCTCGTTGGAAGTCGCATAAGAAGTTTCACTTAAAAAAAAAACCAGTTTGGAAAAAATAGAGAATGAACGGCGTTCTGCACGATCACCAAGGAATAAGAAGAAGGCCCATCAAAACACTCCTCCTACAGACAAATGAAACGATATCTTTCTAAGGGTCAACGAGGCGTACCCCACGAGCGGATCACTAGCGTGAAGCCAATAAGTGGGAGGGCTGTCATCCCTTCGAGTTGTTGGTAGCGGCGCGGCGGAAAAGGAATGATACGGAAAATTAGTACTTGAAACCGGACTAACACCTATAAACTTGTAAGGACTCTAAAACTTAATTTCGATGCTGGTGCTCATATTTTCACTGCCTCAAATTCCGTAACCACTCAAAAGTTTTTCTTCAAAATTAAATTAATTAACTCGAAACGAAAAATCAAATGGTATTTGTATTTTTTATCTCTCTTAGTTGTGTTGGTCTTAAGAAATGTTTTTAAAATGGATTTGTAGAATCTATGAACTAGGTTTTCTTATAACGGTTTTGCTTATAAGAGTAAAGCACTCTATGAGGAATTTACAATCAAATACAAAATCTATCAGTAGGAACTTTTACATCCCTCGATAGTGATGCATATCTTTCATTTGCTACTTAAGTCATTCAACTCATTTTTGGACTTTGTCATCGCATTTCATTTTCCACTCAGAAACCCCTGGTTAAAAAAAATCGCTTGGGATCTTTGACACAGTGATGTAAGATGGCTCGTACGAACGTACCCCGCACGCACATGCGGCCAGATTTCACTTACTCTCCAAATTATATCTAAAAATAGAAAGGTGAATCTCCTGTCCTCTTGGTCTCTGACAGGCAGACAGCACACATCATCATCGTTACGATTGCAGTTTACTTGCGATGCTCCTCATCAACATATGATCTTATTCTTTTTCAATGAGATCAGCATCAGCATCACCAGCAGCAGCATCGTGGCATTAGCCGAAAATCACGGAACCCCTATTTCGTGGTTTCGCTATGGATAGCATCACAGCAACTGGTCTCACATTCAGTTCTGTTCCAGTGAATAAGGAATGTAAAGTACCTTAAAGTTTCCTGCGCATGAAGACCCCACAAAAGAAAACCTGGGGGAAATGTTTGTGCATATCGATAGTGGGAATCTTTTAAAAAGGGTTGGGGTGTCGTCGTAGTCGTCGTTGTTGTTGTCGTTGACGTTGTCTTAGAGCAGACACCAACCAGTTCTTCTCCAAATACACGGATTATTATTATTATTATTAAAAGCAAGCAACATGTGAGAAAGGGGACTCGCATAACAACTCAAAACAAGCCAGCCCTGCAACTACACATGATTTTTCATGCTTTTACACAATTTTTAAGAACTTCAAATGCCATCATTTTTTATTATTTTGATTAATTGTGATTAGATTGTATAGCCATGGATTGAAGGAAACTATTTTTAAAGTCGTTAGGAGAGTCACAACCCCACACCAAAAGCGCATATGCTTCCGATTGTGTTTTGGTCGATTTGAAGTAAATTTTTCGCTTCTCTCTTCAATATTTGTCGCATGAAAGTTTTGTTCCATTTGTTTGTTTATTTTTTTGGGTCACATAAATTTCCAACGATTTATGCCACAAGTTGACCCATGACTCTCAAGACTTTTTTCTCCCTGTGGCGTCGGCGTCGGTAGTCGATGTGTGCGTATATGCATTTTTTTGTTTGAATCGAGTGGGAAGAATTATTCATTTCATTTAATGACTGAGGTTTTTCAAACACTGTTTGGGGTTAATTAACGCGGTTTTTTTAAAGATATTTTTTCTTAAAATATATATGCACATTAAAATACTGAAAAAGCTAATGGGACGTGGGTGGAATTCGTGTAAGAACATAGACCGACCAATAAAAAATGATAAATTTATGTAGGTACGTACGCAACCAAATTCAGAATTGAAATCGATTCTTTTTTAAATGAGGAATTGAAAATAACTTTTTTCCAGAGAAGCAGGAAGTATTAGAGGTTTCTTCCAGACTGGGCTTCCTAGTTCTTACTTATTTATTTTTATTTTACTAAACTGTTCCAATGCGTGTTGAGAACATTTTTAATACGCCAAGCTAATAACCAAGTACATTTTGCTTAGAAGAAGGAATTGAACATTTGACGGCGAATTGTGGTGCCCATAATGGGGTACAGTTTAGCATGTTTGGCGGTCACATGGGAGTTCGAGGTTCGTATCCCAGATATATCGAATGGTTTTTCGACGGGTACCGGGGAATTAGCAACTGCGATGCCGATGTGGCACTGCAGTGTACTACTTTTCACTTTAATTAAGAAAGTAAGATTATTGCGCTTGATATTTTTTCTAAAGCATTTAATAGAGTTTGGCTTCAGGCTCTTTTATCGAAAATGATCTCCTGTATGAAACTTCAAATCCTCTCAACTGTTTTGCTGAGGACTCGATCCTCAGCTTTTCATATTCGTTTCCAAATTCACGTCCCTGCTCTTCGGATGTGAAACTGGAACGGTTGCGTATGATAAGCTCATTGAATTCTGACCTTGACAGCATTGTTACATGGGGTCATAAAAACCGAGTAGAATTCAATGCTTCGAAAACTCAATGCTGTCTCTTGTCGTTGAAGCTTAACATTCCCCCATTGCCATTATCTATGAATGGTACCTGCATCCAAGAAACCGAAAAGCTGTCAGTACTTGGTGTGTGTGTAAACGATGATCTTCGTTGGAACGACCACATATTTGAAGTCGCCAAAAACGCTGCTCAATGCTTAGGTTTCTTAAGACGATGCAGGAAGTTCTTCACCCCTTCTGATCTGGCTACAATTTATAAGGGGTTCATCCGCCCAAAACTGGAGTATAACTCCCATATCTGGTCAGGTGCTTCTCAAACATCTTTGCGCCTACGTGATAGGGTACAAAATAGAGCGTTAAAATTGATAGGTGATAGTTCAATCGTAGAATCGATTGATTCTCTTGAACATCGTCGAAACGTCTCCTGTCTCTCTCTTTTTTATCGCTTTTTTCACAAACAGTGCTCTAGTGAAGTAGCCAGTTGCATTCCTCCCCTAAAACAATTTAGCCGCAACACCCGCCTCGCTATGAATGCTCATCAGTTTTACCTTGAGCCCAATTTCGGACGTACAGTCAAGTATAGAGATTCGTATTTCAGTCGCACCACCCGAATGTGGAATGCTTTACCTGGCTCTGTATTTCCCCTGCATTACGATTCAAAAAGGTTCAAAAGCAACGTGCATCGGTGTCTCCTTTCAAATCCTCTCCTATTTTCCTAAATGCTCGCACTATGTTCTTATGACATTATAAGGGTAGTCATAACCCCTTGATGTGCGCGTTAATGGCAAATAATGATTATCAGGGCAACTTTGAATGAAGTTTTTTACGTTCTGCACTGTGGTAAACCAAAATTGTCTTAAAAAAAAAAAATCTTTCATTTTTTTGAAATGATTTTAAACCAACAAATGGCGTCCGAGGGTTTCGGGTGATTAGCTGATTTAGCTTGTGACCAAAATGACACTACAACAGTTGACTCTATGGTGAAGTGGCCCGTATGGGGTCGTTGTTATTTTATTTTTTAAGTCAACTCTAAATATTGAAAAAGTTTTCTCCAGTTACCACAGACGCATCTACTTATAAAAGCATGCATCAAAGCAATCCAGGTAAAGAAGGTAGAGACTGTTGGTGCTGTTTTCGAGCAAGTATATAAGTTGAATGAGTGCATTCGCCTGAATTACGACCTGGGCCTTCGTCGGACACTTCTATCTTAGATACGAGATCTCACATTGGCGATCTGAGAATCCTGGTTTCACTAGGTTCAATGACGACCGACTTGCAAATGCAATCATCGCCGAGCGAAACGGGGATAACACCCTGTTCGTTTCTACAGCACGTTGTTCAACAATGCTCTGAAAAAGGGAAGGACGGTTCAAATTCAGCAAATCTTCGGTCCATTAGTCTTCTCCCGAGTATCAGCAAGGTATTCGAGAAAGTTCTCAATAGAGCACTGTCCACATGGGCTGAGTACAAAAACAGTATTCCAGAAAATCAGTTCGGTTTAAAGGCAGGTCATGATACCATACATGCCGCGTCTACACTAGTATCAGATATTCCATGGAACAAAGCTAAAAAGCAGTGTACAGGTGCATGACTGGTTGACTTGGAGAAGGCATTCGATACCGTTTGGTTAGACGGTCTTTTCTATAAGTTCATCAGGTATGGCATGAGTAAACCACTGCTATATATTCTAAATGACATGCTTCATGTTAGAGCGTTTGTTGTCAAAAGTGGCAGTAACTTCTTACAGAACTTTCAAGGTACAGAACGGTCTGCAACCTGGAGCGGTGAATTCGCCTTTTTTATTTTTCATTTTCACTGGCGATCTAATTGGTTCTCTTCACCATCCTACAGCGTATGCCGACGATCTTATTGCGTACAGAACAGGTCCAAAGATCGAAGTCATCAGAAGTCTCTTGCAGCGTGACTTCGATAATTCAACAATATTGCGATGGTTGGAAGGCTAAGGCCTCATGGGATACGAGAAAGAACTGGCGAAAGCTGGTGATCGTTGATCTGCACGGTAACCCACTGCTAAGTAAAGTAGTAGTCAAGTACCTCGGCCTCTGGCTAGATCAATATCTATATTTTAACAAACAAATTGATGTGGCTGAAGTTTGGTGTGATGAAATTTTTGAAGTGTTTTTCATTGCACATTGAGATGTGTTCCACGGGCGTCCAAAGCTTCGTGTTCATCTTTTTTAAGGAACTGTAAAAGAGAAACTGCGAGTTTTTGCTGTTCTGATTCCAATTCCTTTTCAAAAATGAGTGCTGAGCCGTAAATTTGTGTGCCAATTTTTAATACAATATATTATTTCCTTTACGTAAGAGCTTAATTAAGGTTGTTACAATTAGAAGGAAGCTTATTTTGCTGCCCTGAACTAAAATTAGGCTCCTGGATCTTGATAGTGACATCTTATTCAGTAGATACAGGTCTTGTTTTTGAGATTAGAAAATGTGTGTTAATACGCCTATCACCATCAAGATTTGTGGTAGTTTTAACGCTGAACCCAAGAAGTTCCAGCTGCTGTGTTGATACAGCTCGGAGCTCGAAGGACCATTTTTTTTTTTTTAATTGCTGTATTCTCCTTTTTCGCCCTCTACATCAGCTGGATGGAAAAAAGTGTTTGTATACCTAGCAAAAGCCAAGCTGTGTTCAAGGCTCTAATCTGCCCTATTTCTACCTCAAAACTGATCAAGACTTCTGCGAATGCTGTTGGAAACGCAATTCTTAGAGCTAACCGTTTAAGCGTGCCAAGATTAACTGATATCACATTCTGTGGAGAAAAAGATGATACTGCGGAAAACTTCCGAATGTGAATGTTCGCATATTCTCGAATCATGTTACATAATTATTCTCGGTGTAGGCACTGTGAGAGCTGCTAACGTGTTAGGCTTAACTGATATCACGCTCTGTGGAGAAGATGGAGACACCGCGGAAAACTTTCTTAGTGAATGTTCGCATTTTCTCGAATTAGGTAACATATACTCGGTGCAGACTGGTAACCTAACTTCTTATCATGACAGTCTTCTACCTTGGCCACGAACATTATAAAAGCTATAACAAGAGAAGGTTGATTTTTGGTAGTACAACAGACCTTTGATAGATAAAAAAAAAACTCGTATAAAGAGTTTCATGCCAAATTTGAAAAAAAAGTAGCTTTTAACGATCTAAAGTTTACATTTTTCTTACAATACCACCGCTTTCGTCTGGGCTTAAAAAAACCTTTTGAATATCTTGCCAAATGAGACTTGTCTGAAAATAGACAGCACTTTCCTGGTGAACTTAATTTCTTTGATTAAAGACATACCAAGAGATCTTGCAAACGCAAATAGAGACCAAAGACCCTCTTTCCATCTCATCCAATTTAAAAATGCGGTCTTATATTCATAGAACGCTGGTTCTCTTCTTCTTCTTTTTTTGGAGGCCGTCAACACCACCAAACACTCAATTGTACACAATTAGCATTTATCCATTTCCCAGTAGCACTTACATTTGCGAAAACATTTCCAAAGTGCGAATACAAATAAAAGACGTTTCTTATCCACACATACACATGTGTATATTTGTGCAGTGGATATGGGCAATGGAACCGGGAAATACTTAGGCAAGATACAAGACGACCGAGCGGGTAAACTATCTCTAGATGTCTTGTATTTTTCTAACTTCCGTCTAGACATGACATGACACATCAGCCGAAAATGGAAACATGCACATTAAGAGCGATTGCGTGCGTTTGTGTGGTAATGTCTGTGCGGAATTTTCTTATTTTTTTTTTCTTTTTTTTTCAGCTGTTTTGGAAGACTTGAAAAAGAACGACCCACTCGCTTATCCGCACGGGTTGACGCTAAAAGCACGAAAATAAACAAAGATTCTCTGTAGCGATTGTGAATCAATAAATCAATCAATGGAATCCACGCAGTTGAATGGGGCAAACACGCTATTTGGTTTCGTAGAGAACAATCCTTTTTAATGATTTTATTTACAAAGAGGTCGATCTATTTCTTTCTTCTTTCTTACCACATCTGATTGATGAACTAGCATGCCCTAATTTATATCGAAAGGAAGTTGTGCATTTCATTTGCGTAAAGGTAAAAATAGTTCTTACACGAACTTCCAACTTCATATATGGAATTTCTTTCTCAAATTAGTTCTTGTTTTATGTTAAGCACATTGTTGTTACACAATTCTTGCAAAAGGAGTTCTAAGCGATAGGAAGATGGAGACACTATCTCTAATAACAACTGGACACAAAATATAAAGAAAATGATAAAAATATAGTTTTTGTTTAAATGGTACCCTTGGCATGATGGCTAGCATGTCCGCTTGTTAACCCAGAGGTTCGTGCTTCGATTCCCAACAGAGGCAAAAATGTTTTCCACGAGTATCGCCTTTCGCGAGGAATTATTGGCAGGTCCTCCGTTAGTAAATTCATTGCCATGAAAAGCGCTTTCTTGATTAGCAGTTCGAAACCGGCAGAAAATTGTAGGTCCTCTCCATTCCCTCACAAGGCATGGTTGTGAGAAATGCGCTAGGCCCTGGGGCTCCTCGCTCTGTTGCGCCACCCTATTTATTTACTTATTTCATGTTTAAGTTCAAATTCATACACTTGCTTTTTATTTACATATTTAAATTCAATTCGTTAATACAAAGTTTTTGGATCTGAATTCTCTAGTCTGTTTGATCTCAGTCCCAGTTCGAGTATGAGACTATTTTGAAGAGGAGGATAATGGAGCTTCATCTTAAAGAAAGAAAGGTACAAAGCGAACACCAACTTAAAATACTCAGCGGGGGATATACACAAAGAGGCAGAAAGAGGAGATATAGAACGGTAGGAAATAGACTTTCATAGTTCTGAGCAAAAAGATTCAGTAGAATATGGGAGTCAATAAGCACACTCTCCTTCAAAATACCCTTAATAGCTAACATGACAATAAAACAAACAAAAAATAGGGCCAACACATTACACTTTATGAATTATGGGAGCCATACACAGCATCTGTGAATAGTTTATACTCAAAGTAGACACGCGTTAAGCACCCATTTTTCAACAAGAAAACAATTCAATGTCAGTCGATTTGTTATCCCAAGAATGCTTTATTGGCGTCAACAATCTCATCATCATCATTCCAAAACCTACTTCAAAGTGTCATTCGTCAAGTAGCTAATCGAAACTTTCAGCATAGCCCCACGCAGAATATGATCCAAAGCAGTAGATAATGATCTTGTCCCATTCGAAACAAAAATATCTATTTTTGTTAATAGTTCCTGTCCAACTAAATATCTCCTCCTCACTGCGTACTCAACCGATAAAAAAAAAACTCCCCCTACTTTTATCGCACAACCTGTGCGTCTTTTTGATTGATTCTCCTTCAGTTGTTCCAAAACATTCAACTGCCATCCACAAGGCAAAGATCCTGAAATCTCTCCATAAAAAAGAAGCACATTTATTATACACGTTTCTACTTCTATAGGAAGTTCCAAATTATTTAGAAAGACAACAACAAAAACATACACTAAGCCGCACACGTCAAGTAGATGGCATGGTATTTCATTACGTTCGTTGTTGTCTTTGGGGATTTTTGTTTAATTCGTTTTAGGTGGACAGGACACCCACCATACTCCACACAACACCACACCACACACTGAACGAAAATTAGACCTGATTTCTTCGTTTGAACTGTCATGATCCCCTTCATATATGATTCCGACAAAATTTAAGGTCCCTCCACTCAAACAATCCCCACTTCTGGAGCACGATATCAAATTAATGTTCCTTGCATTGCATGACTGGCCAGCCAATCTGTACAAAGACATTCTATAAGAAGAATTTCTTACATTTTACGACAAATAGTCAGTATGCGAAGTAAGGCTAATTGATTTTGAGCTCTTAAGTTCGATGGAATTCAAATAAAACTATTAAAAGTACTGAAGGACCAACATCCAACACACACACCACCAAGATGTACCTAACAATTTTTATGACAACGTATAAAATTTTGATTTGGTTTTATTTTCATTCAGAGATAAGCTGAAGTGGCACTTTTGATTTTTAATGACATTTTAATGGTAGAAGAGAGCGAGAACAAAGATATGGAAACAAACACTTACCTCTTTAGCGATCTGATCGAGAGCTTGATCTTCGGCATTAACTCGAGAATTGCCTCGACGCCTTCCAACAGCGCCGGGGCTATCCATTTTGGAAGACGTTTACAATTTTGGACTAGACACACACGTGAGACTTTAAGACACTTTGTACACGGCTTTGCGATACACTAGATGAGGAAGAAAAGAGAACATGATGTAGCGAAAGGACGATAAAAATGAAATGCTTTCGATTTTTTTTATATACAAATTGAGCAGTTTTACAATATACATAAACAGAAGCATGTGAGTAAGTGATACAAATAAAGCGTTTTAATGAAACAAAATTTGTTGAAATGATAATGTGGCATTTATACTTTCAATATATTCTTAAAAACTAGAAAACACTGTTGTTGTTAAAAAAAATATATACAAAATAACAATATTCCAGAAAAAGGTAACCTCTTTTGTCTGATCTATAAGAAACAAACTAAAAAGCTCGATAGGATTAAGAACGCAAAAGAGACCGCAGAAAGGGTTTACCTTAATTGTACCAAAAATCAACATCATCACTTTTTGAGAATCAGGATAAAAATTTCCATTTTTTTTTTAACAATTTTCATGCTTCCTAAAATTTTTCGTGGTTGGTTCTTATGAGAAAATACAAATCTTGAGAAGGTAGTTTGTAGTTTCGGTACAAAACAAAATAGCGAGAAAATTTAAAAATATCTCTGTTAAGGGGATACGTTGGTCTAGAAATTGAAAACAATATATTTTTTTTTTTTTTTTCGTATTTAAAATATTTTTTTCAAGTTCTAAAGCGATTTACTTCAAACTTAGTATAAGTCTTCTTTATAGACTTGTCTACCGCTTAGACTGTCCTCATTCCAAAATTTTAATGTTTAATATTTTTTAAAAACTTGGAAAAACTTTATATTTATTTATTTAAGGCCATGTTAAACTTAATATATAAAAAGAAGTGTACGGTTGGTTGTGATCGCATCACTTGAGAACGGCTCGACTGAATGGACCCAAATTTATGTGGTAGCTTAGGGGATGTTGGTAGATGAGTTTTATAAAAAAAAATCTGAAAACGGGTTGACCCCGTTCCCGAGTTATGGCATTTTTCCAGAATATCACTTTTGTCTATATAAAAACTACGGGAAACGAGGGACAACACCGGGATCCTTAAAACGGACTAGGCATTTCAAAAAAAAAAAAAGATATTTTATTTTTTTCTGATAATCGATACTAAAATTTCAGTATCGAAAACGTACCGTAACCATACATTTTACTCGACTAAAGATAAACTAATTTCATTGAAAAAAAAAAATGTATTTTAATATACCTACCGTTACTAATAACTTTAAACAGACATGATAACTTCAATGGAGCTGATATGATAGTCCTCCTTACACCGTTCAAGGAAGCAAGGGAAAAAATACGTTTCTAGCTAGCTTAGTAATAACCATCGCAAACTTACTTAGGCAAATGAAACTTTCTACACTTTAAAACTTAAAAGGAACTTAAAAATTTTATACTTATAAGCGAACTTTTTTTAAATCCTTAGAACGGACATCAGAAACAAGGATCTTAAACGGATATACCCAGGAAACATATTTTTTGTTTGAAAAATAAAATCATATTTTTCACAGTTTCGAACAATTACTTTATAGCTTTATCTTAAATTTCGTATGTACATTTTCTCTATTTCTTTTTTCTGTATCAGTTTTTGCATTTGTATTTTCTTCTTTGAATTGGTTTTCGTTTTTTTATATTTTCGATAATGTGCTTTTAGCAATTTTGTATTTTTCACAAATTTCCTTTCGATTTCTTCCCGATTTAATTTCTTCAATCAATTTAGTTTTGAGTGAAATATTATTTCGCGACATTTTGAGGGTGGTCCAGATTCCGTAACTTTTCAGACGTCAAAAAATTTTTTCATATAATCTTGCTTTTAGTGGTTGATGGAAAGCTATTTTACTATCGTTTTACAAATTTTGGAAACTTTTTCAGGGTATAAAACACGTTTTTTACTGCCTGAAATTCAGACGATATTCGTCTAAAACGTTACAGAATCCGGCTACAGATAAGCACAACGACAACAGAAAGAGCATGAACACAACAGATAACAAATGCAATGTCCTATGCACTGAATTCAATTCAATTCCTCTATGCACTGAATTCAACTTCAAATGTCATCATAAATGACATTGGCTTTATTCGTTTTCCTAAAGGGTCTGTTCATATTCTATGAGTTTCGTGAGTTTTTTTTTTTTGCAAGTTTCTTAAATATAACCATTTTACTTGGAAAATGAAAGTTTGTGTTTGAAAAATGTTGACTTGAGCCTCTCGAAAAAATATGTATCTCGCTAAGGGAACCATACTGGACCCTTGGTGTGTTCCAAACAAGACGGATAAGTTAAGCGTATCTCGAATTTAGGGCCATTGTTCCAGTTTCGGAAAACGCTACACTGTCTTTGTGGTCTGCACGCGAGCAAATTGCTACAGACATTGCAATTCCGTTCCATCATTCAGTAGTGGCATGGCCAGCGAATTGAAGCATTACATTGATCTGTCCGTCATATCTAGAAAGGAAAATTCAACGAAATTCTGGTAAAACTGATGCAATTTAAGTCTTGTTCTGTAGTACTTGATACCAGTTACGTCTTCTGTTTCATCAGAAAGAGTCATATCTGATAAATGATATTTACATAAAAGATTATTTTTTACATTACATTTACATTTACATGAAACCTACTCCACACATAAATCTGCGGAGTAGGGGGGGTTGCAGCCGGCGATAAAGACCATTTGGCTGAAGATTATTTTTTATATTTGTCAGTTATTATGTAACGTTTTATTCATTTTTATATATCCATATATTTTTCCATCTCCGACATCCCTACTACGAACCGGTGAAAGGCCGGGCGGCTCAGCTAGTAATATACAGCTATGGATAAAGAAATAGCACACTATTAAGAAATAAGATATATCATAAATTCAAAATTTCCGTTATGTGAAATGGTTGTGATGTTTCTTTTTCTTCGGGTATGTAGATTTGATAAACAAATGCAGTCTATCAAGCCTGAAAAGTACCGCAATTTCTGCATCGTCCTAAGTGCGAAGCGTACAATCCTAAGTATACTTTAAAGACGGTGAAACATGGAGTGGGAAATTTAATGGTCTCGGTGCGTTTTCCTGGCATGGGGTGGGACCATTGGTGAGGATTGATGTCAAAATGGATAAATTCGCTTATCTTGCTATACTGAAGAATTCAATGGAACCATATTCCTTTGAGTTCATGCCAATTAAGTGGATAATGACCCCGAACACCCATCAAATATAGTAAAAGCTTGGCACGTGGATGAACAAATCGATGTCCTAACCTGGCCAGCTCAAAGTCCCGATCTTAATCCCATAGAACACTTATGGAATGATGTTAAAGTCAAAATTGGGCAGACAAAATTTAAAAACTCAAACGATCTTTGGGCTGGAATCAAAGAAGCTTGGTACTCTATCCCGCAAAGTAGATGCCAGGCGTTAGTTGAAAGCTTACCAAGGAGGTGCCAAGCAACTTAAAAAAATCGTGGTCAACAAACTAAGAACTAACTTGGTAATAACAAAATTTATGAAAAAATAAATATTTTCACAAAAAATAATTTTTTTTTTACGATTAGGTATAAGTAAGTGTGCTATTTTCTTGTCCACAAGAAATTTGATCATCACTGCCAAATATATTTTTAAAAATTGAATTGTAAAGAAATAATTCCCTATTACTAATTATTATTAATCCTTAGAAGTCACTTCATGTCATAAAATAGGAAATAAAATATTTAAGTTCAAAAGGAAAAAATAAATGCAGTTTTCATAAGAAAATGAATGAGTGTGCTATTTCTTTCTCCATAGCTGTACATGGATTTGTTTTAAGATTAGTTTAATTTATTAAAACTTTATCTTTGGTGTTTCGTAACACCAGCTTTTTTGGAGGGATAAAAAAGTTAATAGCTAAATAAATTTTTTTGAATTTTTCTATTTTTTCGTTCATGAGGCTTGGGTTATGTGGGAGAGTACGATTTCCGTGGCGCGGCAATCTGACAATGAATTTAGCATAAAAAGGATAAAATAAAATAAAAATGAAAACTAAAATTCGATATCTATCTTCGTTTTCGAGATATCAATACTTAAAGTCAAAAGCAAACTTTCGAGAATCGCTCTAAAGAACAGATGGCGTTTAATAATTCGTATAGAACAAAGATAAAGTGCCGACTTATGTATTTCTAGGTTCGAGACTCTTATTTCACAATAGACTATACTTGAAATAGTGTGTTTTATTTAATAATCAAATTCCTTGCTTTTAAAATCAAAAAATTGGCGTTAAACTCAATGTGATTTAAAGGCTGTAAAGCTTAGAGTTTTACCCAATTGCGCGCATCGCTGTGTCATTGGTTTTTTTATTTTTTCATTTTGTACATTGTTAAATCTACACACAATTTTAATTGCGCAACGCGCACATTTGTTGACCTTATTTAATTTACTCCAGGCAAATCGTTGTCATCTTTTCTTGTGTTCATCGTCATCGTAGCATGATCGGAGAATATCTTCATTCGCAAGGCAAACGCATTATTAACATTTCACATAAACACGAGTGTGTTTTCCGAAAATCTATAAATACTTTATTGCAAAATAATCTCCGCTGTGAGAGCGCCTCAATGCTTTGCTTTATTTCTCTTATATCAAATGACATTGGAAAGCCAGAACGTTCACGATCAATGACCAAACAAAAAAAGGTTAACAATGCAATTCTTTATGCAGATACCAAAATGCAATGACAATGATACAAATTTGTTTTATATTATTCAACATAGCTTTGATAAACGACAAGAAATTCTTCTTGGCAGCACACGAGTGCATGTTTTTTATCGGCAAACAATTGATTGATGTATGCATCCGCACGCTAAAAAACTAAGCGATGACGAGAATAAACATATATGAACCAAAACAAGGTACATAGTGATTGGCGACAGAATGTAGTAACGTATTTTTATAATAAAAACTTCGGTGATGAGCCAAGGAGTTTCCTGTATTGCATAAATGTTATGATTTACTGTAAGAAGTATTTTTTTTTGTGTAATTTGGAGCAGATGCCAAGACTCAAGGCATATTTGGAGCAATGTTTTAAACAACATAATATATTTAATCGATATTGTTGCTTCATATAAGAGTTGCAGAGAACACAAGCTCATTCTATATTCACTCGAATAAAGTAACCTCAGAAAAAACTACATAAAAATATTTAAGGTTACCTTTAACACGGCGAAATGATCTAAATGTATTTGATTATATGCCAAAGCATAACTAACCAGTCACAGTAGTCTTGCCACCAAGTTTTGAAAGATTGATTTTTCCTTTAATTCTTTATTTAGTGACTAATCTACACATTTTTGCTAATCCTTTAAAAACAAAGTCTATAGGGAAATAATAAGAAACAAACATTTTCGGAGTAAATTAAGTAAATGACTCTAAAGCTTTGGTAAGTTGAGAAATGAAAATCAGTTCTTAAAGCACGGGTCACACACGGGACACGGCTGCTTGTCAGTGGCGAATTGAGAAGCCGCTACTTCCAGCCACTGATCAGCTTTGTATGACCACGAAATTCACCACATTCGCGGCCAGCCGGCGAATATTTAGCAGAGGCTGGCAAAGTTGAACATGTTCAACTTTTGGCTGCTAGCAGCTGCTGCTAAAATAAAAAAATACTGCTACACGTTCTATTTCGTAAATTTTTCATTCAAAATTCGTGTGAAATACCATAAATAGATTAAAAATTAGAAATAAAGTTCAAAGTAATAGTTGTATGGTTTTCTGTAGCTGTTTGCTGAGAGAAGCGGGCGAGTAGCCCGCGTAGTGTGACTACTGTTACTGCCAGCCGCTAGTAAGAAGCGGCTGCCAAGCAGCTCTGTGTGATCCGTGCTTAATTAAAAGTATCCCATATTTAGAACGGCTTTAATTAAAAAAAAACGCTTTTGAATTCAATTCGAAAATAATATCGATCGAGCGTTCATGATGTGAATAGAAATGTGGAAATGCATTTTTCATAGTCTGAAGGATTTTATGATATGGAACTGTAGGTCCTAAGAACGCCTATGTGCGGATGCTCGGGAATTCAAACCAATGGGTAATGACAAAGGTAAGATATCCGACTGGAGGCACCGGAGAGTTGCAAGTCTTGAAGCGCTTTAAGTCCTCTATTAATAACTGCAGACCACCTCAAGCGAGGACCACTTGACGTATGGATAGCTGTTTTAGAATCAAGCGTGTATCGTATTAGTCCAAGACCATTTTTTGACCTAGATGCGAAAAACCTCAATGCTCTTTTGCTATTTAAAGAAATGTTTCTATTTAAGTGACTAAGCCATGTCTATTTATGTGAAAGCCAAAAAAAGTAGTACCCTATGTAATTCCTTTATCATTCTGTTTTACATTACTACGGTGTTAATCCGGAACAAAACGAACCTTGAATAAAACATCTTTAAAGGAGTTTGATCTAGAGCCGATACGTTTTCTTCGTTTTTACGATTCTGGATCCTTAAAGAGTAAATTTAAAAAGCTAAAATCTTCAAACTAAAATCTTTTGCTGAATATGTATAGAAAATGTCAGCATGAGTGGTTGCGGTGATGCCATCAGCAAACTGTTACCGCAACTGACTGACGAACAGATCATCAAAGTAAAAGTAAATATCGTGCATTCAGAAAAAAAAATTAAAAGCAGCCTCTGAATATCGGACACCATTGACATTAAAGCTGAACATTCCCCCATTTCCATTGTCCATGAATGGTGCCTGCATCTAAAAAACCGAAAAGCTGTCAGTACTTATTATGTGTGTAAACGATGATCTTCGCTGGAATGACCATGCTTAGGTTTCTTAAGAAGATGCAGGAAATTCTTCATCCCTTCTGATTTAGCTACTATTTATAAAGCCTACATCAGCCCAAAACTGGAATATAATTTTCATATCTGGTCAGGTGCTCCCCATACTACCTACTTGATAGTATAGAAACCAGAGCGTTGAAATTTGAAGGTTATTGTTCAGCCGTAGAATCGATTGATTCTCTTAAACATCGCCGAAACATTACCTGTCTCTATCTTTTCATTCGCTTTTTCACAAACAGTGTCCAGTGAAATAGCCAGTTGCATTCCTCCCCTGCAGAAAATTTTGCCGCAACACCCGCCTCGCTAGGAATGCTCATCAGTTTGACCCAACTTCGGAAGTACGGTAAAGAGTAGATATTCTTATTTTAGTCGCACCACCCAGTTGTGGAATGCTTTGCCAGACTCTGTTTTTGGCCGGCATTACGATTCACTATAATACAAAAGCAATGTGTATCGGTGTCTCCTGTGTTTTATAACATTGTAAGCGTATTTCTAACTCCATGAAAAAATTAACTAAGCTTTGTTTTCAGCAGCAGAAATCTAAAGTTGCCCTGAATGTCAAACAGAGTGTTTTTTGAGCCCTAGGGTTGACCTGGGTTTTCCCTCAACTCACCCTAGGTTTTTGCTGTGGAGATTTGAGGGCTGTCAAATGGCATGTGTTTTTATTCAAATGACAGGGATGTGTGGTAATTTTGTGGCTAAGCATTTTTTGAGGACTGGAAAACTCAT
This sequence comes from Melanostoma scalare, assembly GCA_949752695.1. Taxonomy (NCBI): domain Eukaryota; kingdom Metazoa; phylum Arthropoda; class Insecta; order Diptera; family Syrphidae; genus Melanostoma; species Melanostoma scalare. The sequence continues at coordinate 5,117,915 of OX456985.1, forward strand.
GTTTTTTTGACAACTCATAGGGTTGTCAAGAAAACCTGGGTCAACCCTGGGGAAAGTTCAACGAACTAACTTATTTAAAGCAATCTGTCAGCTGTAGGTAGTTTTTCATCCATTTGTCATTATCATTTTGTTGTTTGGTAAAAAAATTGTAAAAAAAAAAGTAGCCCACAGTAAAAAGTTCTAGCTTCTCTGCTTTCTCCTATATACATAAATTAAATATTAATAAAATTTTCAACAATTGATTTGTGTATTAGATAAAAACAGATAGAGGCACAGAATTATTACGATTGTGTGTAGACGCTCAGTCTCACATGTGCGATTGAGCGAGGCCTTTACAGGTACTGCCAAACGTTTGCAACTGTAAATGTCAGCCTTTAAACAAACGGTTACGTCACACTTCACACACGGCTGCTAGCCAGCGACGAATCAAGTAGCCGCTACTGCTAGCCGCTGATCAGCCTTGTTTGACCACGAAATTCACCACACTCGCTGCCAGTCGGCGAGTAACAAGCAGCGGCTGGAAAATGTTCACACGTTCAACTTTTTGCTGCTAGCAGCGGCTGCTAAAATAAAAAAATACTGCTACACGTTCCATTTATTTAATTTTTCATTCAAAATTGGTGTCAAATATCAAAAATATGTAGGTTTAAAAATTAGAAATAAAGTTCAAAAGACAATTTTTATGATTTTCTGTAGCTGTTTGCTGAGAGAAGCTGGCGAGTAGCAAACGATAGTGTGACCGGCCTTGTAGCCGCTGCCTGCTTCTGCTACTGCCAGCCGTGTGACTATGTAACCCGTGCTTTACTGACAGTTGAAAGGCGTCTATGAGAGTGTAAGTCCCCAGACTCATCTGATCATATGATCATTTAACCACACGTTATTCTAGCAAAGTCCTTTACGAAGAATTTCGAAAATTAAACTTAAACCAAATAGCGGGCAGATTTTGTGTAACGATGGTCTAAGAAATTAGAACATAATTGGAAAATAGAGTCGGAAGATCTGCGAATAGATTTGTACCCTTTAGATTTTTGCAACCTGTTGTATGAATAAAAATAACATCATATTTTCTTTCGGTCACTATTTAATTTTTGTGTTTATCTTTGATTGGCTCTCTTGGTGCTTTCACGATTAGTATGAGTATTTAGCAACAAGAGTCTGTACTCTTATGCGGTTTTGAGACTGCAGTTTTTTTTATCTTTGAAGAATGATGCGGGTTTTCTTTAAAAGTTCGGGAAGTGGCATTCAACTTACCTATTCGCCTTTATATTCGTCTGGCCGCATGCCATTCTCAGTTATCTAGCAAAACTGACAGCGGTGCTCGAAATTTTTTTCACACCAGGTTCGTTCGTTGAAGCCCTGGGGTTGCCCTGTGGTCGCCACAAAGCGTTTTTTGAAAAACCTTAATTCGCCTTGAACGTCAAACTAAGTGTTTTTGCAGTCCTGGGTGTGCCATGGCCCTGGGTTTGCCTTCAACTCGCCCTAGGATTTGACTGGAGCTAATTTAGAAAAGGGGTGTCAAATGGCATGTATTTTTGTTCAAAACACAGGGATGTGTAGTAATTTTGTGGTTAAGCGTTTAGTGATGTCTGGCCAGATTTTTTTTTGAAAACTCCAGACTCCTTTACAGCCCTGGGTAAACTCTATGTAAACTTTAGCGAACGAACCTGCGATTAGATCAATTCAGTCAAAAAAGGTCTACCGGACTGGACCAAAAATCAAAAACAACAAAAACATAAGTTCTCAGGAAACTAGAAATTGTAATCGGATCATCAAATTTTAAACACGGCTGATTGTAAAAATTCCCTAGGATATTAAACTTATAAAATTGCAATTCAATCTCGATGCATAGTGACATGATACCTGCGACGCGACGCACATCTCATCTTATAAGAATATTTTCCAGTAGCCCTTCAATACACAGGTACCTACGATTCAATGTTTTTGTTTTGCAACCACTTTTTGGCAGCACTGCAGTAAAGAGAAGAAAACAATGAGGCGGTGGTAGGAAGGCAGAGAAGAAAATAAAAACAGGTATTCTTGGTTTTAATAGAAAGTTGTAGGCGGAAGGAAGGTACAATCGCGGAAGAGATGAATCGATCATAAGCAAATTAAATAATATAAAAAAATAATAATAATAAGTAGATAGAACTGCAAGCATTGGAATGACGGCTTCCGCTGCTAAAACACTAACTGTTTCTCATTCAGACAAAAAAAATAAACAATACTCACCAATTTAGCAAAATGTGGAAACAACTTGATGCCCTTTTGAGGAACGAAGGCAATGACGACGGCGACTACAACGATGACTTTGAAGTTTGTGTTTTCTGCTCAAAAAAGGAAATCTTAAAACTCCGGCTGCTGGCCTAGGTGAATGAGAACAGATAGACAGTGACACACAAAAAACCGACTAATCACTTGAATATACCGAAACGAAAGCAAGAGCTGTGACAATAAAACCCCAAAACTCAAAGATATAATCGAAGAAAAAACTGCGAAGGCGGCACCTTTTTACCCAAAAAAAAATTACCACAGATTCACTTTTTTATATAATTCCCGACGATAAAAATCATTATCCTGGTAGCCAGTCAATCACCTGGAATGTCTTGTTGGTTTTCTTGATCTTCCTTCCAAACTGGTCTAACTTTTCTTAATTAGCTTTGCCAGTTGATTTTTGTGTGGGACTGCTTTCAAAGTTGGATCCTTTTATGAACAAAAAAAAATCCAATGAGACGGAAAAGCAATTTTTTGACACCCCAGCCTGTGAGAAGAATGTAGACCGAACGAATATTGGCGAATTTTCACGTCTGATGTACAGTTAATTGAATTATATTTTTCGGAAATTTAAAGCCAACAACTTTAAGAAACCTCTTAAGGGGTATTGTTAGATTTTCACATTTAAAAATTTTGTAGAAATTATGATTTTCTGCGGTTTTTAAAACTGTCACGAATATTTTTATGGCAGAAAACAGTCGCCATCATGAAATTCTGCGAAGCACATCAAGGCTACCAACATGAACATGTATTCAACTAATTGAATGAGGTATGGGGTTACATCTAAGAGTTACCTAGAAAACAAGTTCTTAAAAACGTACGTGCACACTTTCATTTTGTATTTTGAAACTAATTTATGGATTTACAGTTTTCATAGTGAAACTTTCAAAGATTTTCGAAAAGATTTTGCACTTTTTCAGGTGTAAGAAGTCAAGAGTGTTCCACAAGGCAGGGTCACTAGTGTAATGTAGATAAATGGAAAATGTTTGATTCTTTTGAGATCATTTAACTGATATTTTGATAATAAACTAATACTTTGTCTCAATTAATCAAACGTTGGTCACTTGTTTCACACTTTTCGTTAATTATTTTTAGCAATTAATTTCCGAACAAAGTATTTCTAAAGAAAATTAAACTAATAAAAAATTTTCAAACAAAATTTATGTTATTTTTGACTATTTAGGTCATTTTTTAAATTTTTAGCTCCGTTACTTCACTTCATTTTCCTAAATTGTCAAAACTCGGATACTCTTCACATTTTTTTTAACAAATTCAATTTAAAGTTGTCGTTGATTAGTGAATGATCTGTGTATTTAATAACCCTACTTTGAAATTATTAACTGGAGCAACAAATGTTTTTACTTACCAACGTAAAAATGAACAAAGGTTGGAACGAAAAAGTGGTGCACTCGAGACCCGAGGCGTACCCTTAAATCAGTTCCAATAAAAAATTCCAAAGTATAACGTGGGTACAGGTTATTTCTATTCATTTTTTAAATTACCACAGTTGCCCCAACTGGCTGTCATTTTCCGGACTTCGTTTTCGTTTATCGCCGTCGCTTTTTCTTCTTGGTTCTTGGTTTCCACCCGAAAAAAAACTCGAAGTTGGTGCAAAATGTTTAAAAAGCTCACGATATTCCTAATTCTTATTACAAGTGGTGCATTTGCTGTACTAGAAAATGAAGCCGAAACTCTTGTACTATTAGATAATCTTGCTATTCGTGAAACTCATTCAATTTTCTTCAAAACTTTGCAAGGTAAGAAAAGAGTGTTAAGGGGGCTTGCACAGATAGCCGGCAAACAGACACGTCACGCTACACAGTGACCATTTTGACTGCTCATTGATTTTCATTTATTTTTTCTCCTATCAGAACGAGGATTCAAGCTCACTTTCAAGTTAGCAGATGATGCCACCTTAGTTATTGCCAAATATGGTGAATACTTGTACAAAAACGTAGTCATTTTCGCTCCATCTGTGGAAGAGTTTGGTGGGGACCTGAGTGTTGAGAAGCTGACTCAGTTTGTTGATGATGGAGGTAATGTATTAGTTGCTGGGAGCGATAGTTCAGGCGATGCATTGAGAGAGTTCGCGTCGGAATGTGGATTCGAAGTAGATGAAGAGGGAGCTTCTGTCATCGATCATTTGAACTATGATATTTCTGATGCTGGAGATCATACCACCATACTGGCCGATAGCAAAAACCTCATCAATTCACCGGTGATTGTCGGCAGCAAGGATATCAATCCTCTGCTGTACAAAGGAACTGGTCTCCTTGCTGATAAGGAAAACCCACTAGTTCTTCAGCTGCTTACTGCGGAGAGCACAGCATACAGCTATGTTCCAGAAAACCCTATCAAAGAGTACCCACATGCCGTAGGCAAAGAAACTCTTCTGATCGCCGCACTACAGGCCCGCAATAACGCACGTGTGGTATTTTCTGGATCGTTGTTTTTCTTTTCCGACGAAGCTTTCACTGCCAGTGTTCAGAATGCTCAAACCAATAAAGCTTTCAAAAACTCAGGAAACCAGAAGGTAGCAACCGCTATCAGTAAGTGGGTGTTCGGTGAAACAGGCCGTCTACGTGTCGCCTCCGTTTCTCATCACAAAGAAGGGGAAACCAAGCCACCACAGGCTTACACAATCACTGATCCCGTTGTCTACACAATCGCCATTGAGCAATTGGAAGAAGGCTCGTGGAAACCATTCCCAGCAAACGATGTTCAGTTGGAATTTGTAAGAATCGATCCATTTGTACGCACAACATTGAAGGTAAAGAAAAGTGGAGTCTACGAAGCTAAGTTCAAGATCCCCGACGTTTATGGCGTGTACCAGTTTAAGGTTGACTACGATCGCGTCGGCTACACCCACTTGTACAGCACAACTCAAGTAAGGACAAAATTGATTTAACTTGATATCAGACTTCATTCAAAACTTTCAGGTATCTGTTCGACCGCTTGAGCACACCCAGTACGAACGATTCATTCCAAGTGCGTTCCCATACTACACTGGAGCGTTCTCAATGATGGTTGGAGTGTTTATCTTTTCGTTTGTGTTCCTGCATTTCAAGGAAGATGTAGTTGTAACTAAGAGCAAAGGAGACGATAAGAAAACTCAATAATCACAAATATTTTGTACTAAGTTTTCGTTTATATTCGTTTTGGATAATAAATTGATTATTTAAAGTGATGATAAGATTCATTTATGTGTTTTTTTTTATAATAAAAAAGTAAATAGAATGATAAATTTTCAAATCTTTTGGATTCACCCGCCAGTTGTCCCTCATGCCTTCGAAAAGCGGTTCCACCAAAGCGTTTTTGTGTTTGTGATCAATAAAGGGTTTTCCCATCCGCTCTAGTTAAGAGATAGGATTTTACATCGAATATACTTGGAAGATAAGGGGTGACATTCTGTAAGTAAAAAGCGAACAAACATTTTCGTGTGTGCGAACGATTTGCAATGTCTTTCCTATTGAAAAACGTTTGATCACTTTCGTTTCGCTTTTTATAGAATCTGGCCCAAGAGTTTTATAAAGGGTTACACTGATTTTTCAAGTCTTAGCAGCATGTTTGAAGCTAAGCCATTAAGTTAATGTTCAATCGGTGCTTCTACCGAATGATGTAGGCTAGATCACAGTGTATCACTATGATTAGCAAGGGTGGTTACAGTGCAACACTATAACACCTTGAGATGATAATGAAGAGGTTTCAAGCAGACTCACTTGAAGGTTCGTGTAAAAGTCTTGGTTGGTTATTTCAAAATCATGCTTTATTTCTGATTGACTTAATATTTATACCTAAAAATTGCTTACTCTACATATTTACAAATGTGCATAAGAAAACAAAAACAAAAGAAAATAATTTATAGTTTCGAATATCAAATGACGTTACTGAATTGAACATTAAAGAATTATTGCTGACAAGTAATGAACATAAAAAAGGTGTGAATGAAAACAATACAAATTAAATGATATTATTGCTGATAATGCACGAACGAAAAAATACAATTTTATCCCAAAGACAAATAACTGTTTTATTGCTGACAGCAGAAAAGTTACCAAATGCATACAGTGTGATTGAAAATAGAATGCAAAGAAAAAAGATAAATAATCTTAGTGACGTAGAAAAACTAAGAGTGCAAGAATGTAAACATCCTGCCCCGCGCTGATGATCCCAGGCTTCATCAGAAGGTTAGTTTCTAGATGGATATGGTACAACTTGATGAGTTGGTTGTCCGCGGAGACGGAACTGGATGAGGGGGCTTCTGTCGTCCCTTTATTTTCTTGTAAATAAAGAAGATAAGTGCTATGAAAATGATAATTAATCCAACTGAACTCGAAACAACATGAGGAGTGTTATGAAGACTGATTGTAGTAGGAAGCTCAAGCTGTTGAAGTTTAATTTGTTCTCGAAGTTTATTTAGCTCAAGACTGAATGAACTGAGGTTAAACATGTTGTACTGAGGAGAGGCTAGGCGAATTACGTCTTCACTGTGTATATTATTGTTAGTAATCCTGGTGTATGAGGCTTGAACCGTTGATGAATAAATTTGTTGGCCTTGAAGTGTTAAGTGCTTGTCTTTGGCTACGCAATTGGGCTGAAGTTTCAATAGCCCACTTCCTTTCAATGCTAAAAATGAGGTTTGATGATTACAAACAACATTAAGCACAGCTTCTTTGTTTAATGAAAATATCCATTGATTTGTGTCAGGAAGTTTCGTCCATACTGATTCCGCCTTGACAAATTTCAGTTCACAGGTGGAAATCTCTGAGTTATTGTTGAGTAAATTCATCTCGCACATACTCAACTTGGTTCCAGATTGATACACCGGGTGAGTTTGCATACATAAATGATGATTTCCATTGAGCGTTGAACATTTTGAAAGTTCACCTTCAGTGATTGGATAATATTGGTCATGATGAGCACTTACTGCTAGCATGTCAGTTGAGGGTTGAATAATCATGTAAGTATTATTAGCTGGTGCCGGAATGGGAATAAGCTTGTAAATTGAAAATTCCTCTAAGCTGAGTAATGGTACTTCTATTTTGAAAGTTATGTAATTTGAACTGATGTGACCCTCCACATTCATTAGGTTGTAGAGTTGTAAAATTTGATCGGGTTCTACGGCGATGCGAAGACCTGGAGGAAGATGATTTCTTATTTTTGCTACTTCGGTTACGAGTTGTTGATGAGTGATTAAAAGATGATTTACTCGTCCATGGTGCGTGTCAGTCAGAACGTCTGCTATAGCTGTCTGCATTCTCTGAATGTTGATGATAACTAGTGTTGCATGCGTGCACCATGATAAAAATAATTCCTTCATTTTAGTTTGGTACAATTCTTCAGTGACATTGCTTAAACTGTTGAACAATTGACTAAGTTGTTGGTCAAGTGCTTGTTTTCTTTTGATTGAATCTTCTTGACTCAATCTGACAATGTTGATAGTGGAATCTACGATGGAGGTATGATTTTTTAGTAGTCTCATAAGATGGTCTTCGTTTAATTCGATGCCTTTAAATTTTTGAGATATATCTTCAGCATATTTAGAGTCGAGGACTCCAAAAAGTGAGTTTGCTATATTTCCAACAACATCGACGGCGCCTCGTCTCCTTCTTATAGATAATTTGGTAGTTCCGATCAGGTTGTCTTCATTGAGCTCGTTTTTGATGACTTGAAACTGGTGAACCATTTGAAGACACAGTTCGTTACCGGATAGTTTTTTACAAATGTGGTTAAGTATTGTAGTTGTATTTTCCAAAGCTTCAAATTCCATTCGGTAAGGCTCGAGGTTGTAGAATACTATGATGTTCCATTTGTTATGAATCAGGCTGATTGTTCCGTGTCGGTGAAAATGCATTCCTGGTGAAGTGTTGTTGAAAGTTGTTACTTCAATGTCACTTGTCAATACTGCTGGTAAAAGAAGACCAATCAAAAGCATCGTAGTAAGCGGATTAAGATTTGTAGAATTTCTCGCTGCCTTTGACGTTGTTGTTTCATCAGGAGTGGATCTATCGCTTCTCCGTTTTCGATCTGTTGATGGCGGATTCAACTCGACTTCATCATTTTCTATGAGAGGGGCAAGCTTATGTATGGGGCGCCTCAACATGCCAGATTTAGTTCGCACGTCAGCGACACGTACCAAGCCGTCCTTTCCGACGTGGATATGCTCGATTCTGCCAAGTGGCCATTTCATTGTTGGCGTATTGTCTTCTTTCATGATAACAATGGTACCAATTTTGATATTGTTTGATTGTTTTTTCCACTTTGTTCGATATTGAAGCTCGTTAAGGTATTCCAGAGACCATCGATTCCAGAATTCTCGTTTTATGTGTGCTACTAATTTCCACCTAGTCAGTAGGCTCCCACGTACTGGTTCAGCCTTGGTATCAATGGTTGCCCTTAGTGACTCCCCAATCAGAAAATGACTAGGTGTTAATGCATTCAGATCACTTGGATCGTTGGACATTGCTGTCAAGGGTCGTGAATTAAGAATCGCTTCAACTTCTGCTGTGATTGTGCAAAGTTCTTCGTAGGTTAGTGAAGCGTTAGCCAATTTGCATTGTAAAAGACGTTTGGCGGACTTGACTGCGGCCTCCCAAAATCCTCCGAAATGTGGTGCTCGGGGAGGAATAAAGTGGAAATCAATACCCTTTGAACTGCACGAAGTTGCGATTTTATTTTGCGCCTGTGCTGAGTATATATTTGTTTTTAGTTCTTCTAGTTGATTTTTGGCGCCAACGAAATTCGTGGCATTATCGCAATACAGATTTTTTACGTGTCCACGCCGACTCATAAATCTTCGTAAGGCTCCCAAAAAAGCTTCAGTTGTCAAGTCGCTAACAACTTCGATATGGACAGCCTTTGTCGCGAAGCAGCAAAACATTGATAGATAGCATTTTTGTGGACGACTTCCTCTTGTGCGGTAGTGAACCCATAATGGGCCGCAAAAGTCCACACCAGTATTAATGAAAGGACGTGCTGGTTGCACTCTTGTGCCTGGCAAATTTCCCATCATCTGGGAATACATATGTGGTTTTGCTCTGATGCAAAAAGTGCAATGTTGAGTGATGGAACGTGCAATGTTTTTGCCCTTTATCGGCCAAAATCGCTGTCTCGTGATTGCTAGAAGACCTTGAGGCCCAATATGATTGTTTTGAATGTGCAAGTCTGTCATGATCATTTCAACGTATGGATGTGAATATGGTAACAGGATCGGATGCTTGCTATCGTAAGATAATGATGACTCTTGAAGTCTACCTCCAACACGTAGAATATCGTCCGCGTCTAAAAATACAGCTAGGCCCTTCAGTGGACTATCCTTTTCCAGCTCCTTATTTGCCTTGAGGAAACAAATGTCTTTATAAAAGCCGTGGAATTGAATTTCCTTGACGAGGAATTGCAAAGAAGTCTCTAGTTCTGAAGTTGTTATTGGCCATGCAGATTTGTTCCTTTTTTGGTTCTGCCTCACTGAATTTAGCGACTCCTTTAATTTACCTGACTTGACGAGACTTGTAAATCGAAAGCAGTATGCCATTATTGTCTTGAGCTTAGGGAAGGAATTGGAATGTCTGATTCCTTCGAAAATATCGTGTTTTTGAGTGTCAACTTTACTGGTTACCAAGGCAGCGTTCTTCCTTTCATCTGACCACGTTTTACTGTTTTTAAATGGTGGTGGCCAAATTGCTTCTGAACCATGTAAAAACCGAGGACCAAATTTCCATAATGTATGATCCTGCAATTTTTCTGGGGATATGCCTCTTGATAAGACATCTGCCGGATTTTCTGATGATCTTACATATCTCCAATTATCAGCGCTCGTGTGTGATTGGATCTTGGCCACTCGACGTCCAACAAAAGTCTGAAAGGAGTCTGCACTTGAATTGATCCAACTCAATACAATTTGAGAGTCAGACCACAGAAAGCTACTAGTATTGCCCAAGTTTAGGTCTCCCTTTACTCGTTGTGATAGTTCGGCAGCTAACAGTGCCGCACACAATTCTAGACGAGGTATTGTCATTGATCTCATACCTGATGCTGTTTTGGTAGTTGGTGCGACTCGAGATTTTGAGCATAACAGCCGCACTATGACTGTACCTTCTTTATTGAGGGATCTGATGAATACAGCAGCTCCGTAGGCCCTTTCTGATGCGTCTGCAAATGTATGGATTTGCACTGATGATGGAATGTGATGACTGAAGACGTGTCTAGGAATTTGGAATGTATCTAGTTCTCGGAGACCTTTGTAGTATTTATCCCATCTGGTGTGCATTTCTTCTGGTAAGGCAGCATCCCAGTCGTATTTAAGCTCCCACAGTTCTTGGAGGAAAAGTTTTGCGACAACTACCACTGGAGCGACTATGCCGAGAGGGTCAAAAAGACGTGCTATATCTGAGGCCACAGATCTTTTGGTAAATCTTTTTGATGTTCGATAATTTGTTTTAATGCAAAATATGTCGGATTTTGGTCGCCACATTAACCCAAGGGTTTTGACACTGCTTTCGTTACGATCGTCGCTGAGTGAAATCTCTTGGTCTTCTAATGGGACGTTTGCGAGCAATTGTTGTTTGTTGGAGCACCATTTTTTTAACTGGAACCCTCCCTCGCGCAGCAATGCTGACAATTGAGTCTGAATTTCCTTTGCTTCGATCATGCTATCAGCCCCTGTCATGACGTCATCAACATAGAAGTCCTTCTGCAATACTTGTGAGCCTAGGGGGTACTTCGTATTGTATTCTTTAGCCAATGCTTGGAGGCACCTTGTCGCAAGATAAGGAGCTGACGTAGTTCCATATGTGACAGTTTGAAGCTTATAACATTTGATTGGTTGATTCTGATGGGAGCGCCACCATATAAGTTGGAAGTGTAGGTCTTCTTCACGTACGAGAATTTGGCGATACATCTTTTGAATGTCAGCCTTGATTACAAATCGGGGCAATCTATAACGTAATAGAATCGTAAACAGGTCATCTTGGATTGTTGGTCCGGCATACAAGATGTCATTTAACGAAGTATTAGATGATGTCTTTGCAGAGGCGTCAAATACCACTCTTAGTTTTGTGCTGCTACTGTCTGGTTTAAGAACACAATGATGAGGCAAGAAGTAGTGTGGTGTAGACACTGTTTTGAAATCTATTTCCGTCATGTGCCCCAGCTGGATGTACTCGTTCATAAATTCAGTGTACTGTTTCTGTAATTCTGGATGACGGTTCAGCCTGCGCTCCAAGGCATGAAATCGATTGAGAGCTATGTCACTTGATGACCCTAATTTAGTTGGATCGTCAGCGAAGGGTAAGCTGACAATAGGTTTGTTCGTTGAAGCCCTAGGGTCGCCATAGGGTCGCCACAAAGCGTTTTTTGAGAAACCTAAATTCACCCTGAATGTCAAATTGAGTGTTTTTTGAGCCATAGGTTTGCCATAGGTTTTCCCCAAACTCGCCCTAGCTTTTTGCTGTGGCAATTTGAGGGCTGTCAAATAGCATGTATTTTTTTTTCAATAACAGGGATGTGTTGTGATTTGTGGTGTAGTGTTTTTTGAGGACTGGAAAACCCAGTTTTTTTTGACAACTCATAGGGTTGTCAAGAAAACCTGGGTCAACCCTGGGGAAAGTTCAACGAACAGACCTAATGAATCTTCCGCTCGTATTTCTTGATGTTGACTGATTGAAATATTCTTCACATTTCTCTTCTGCGATGGTTCGCTTTGAGTTGGAGCACGGGAGTTCTTCGGTTTGCCAGAACTTGGTAATTGCATTTTCGAGAGAAGATTCTTCAGCGAATATTCCACATGTTGTAGTTGTTGTTGACCCAGCCTTCACCCTTCCGGTCACTATCCACCCCAATAATGTGTTTTGTAGAAGTGGTAGATTGCTTCCAAGTTTAATCTGCCCAACGCAGAGTAATTGATGGAACAACTCGGCTCCTATAAGGAGATCAATGTGGTCAGGCTTATTAAATTGAGAGTCTGCTAGTTTGACATTTCCTGGAATTTTCCACGTTGAAACATCGAACGCTTGTGTTGGCTGAGGTGATATGATTTGAGGCAAAACTATGGCCTCAAGCCTGGCGGTAAAATCGGTAGTTTTAGACCTAAGACTAATGTTTGCCCTTTTCTGGGCACCTCTTTTGCAGCTTCCGACACCTTGGATGATCATAGGCTTGAAGGACAGTGGTATCTTAAGCCTTCGTATCATTCTTTCTGTGATGATACTTATCTGTGACCCAGAGTCCAACACCGCACGGCAGTTGATGGTTGAACCGTCTTGTCCCTCTAAGTTCACGATGACTGTGCTGAGAAATACATAACTCTCCTTCTTGTTTATTCCTGCAGCTGCTAGTGTTGTGTTTTTGTTGGTGGATTCTTGAATTGGTTGCCCAATACTGTGGTTATTAGAGTTCGGCAGCTCCCTCTTTGTTAAATGTACCAACGTATTGTGTTTTTTTGAGCATTTTGAGCAGCTTCCGTGACGACAATCATAGGAGGTATGACCATCCTTCAAACAATTTACACACAATTTGTTGTTTCTTACGTGACTTAATCTGTTCGATGGTGTTAGATCAAGGAAGGCACGGCACGCATATAATTGATGTGGAGCCTTACACAATGTGCAATCCTTCTTCTGGGTGGTTATAGAACTTGTCACCTTGAAGCCATGGACTCGTCTTCTTTCTTCTTCGTCTCTTTTGCTGCTCTTGCCTCCAATTGCTTCGAGTGACTGGAACCTTGTTTCCAAAAACTTCAAAAATATATCCAAAGGCTGCAATTCCTTGGGCTGTTTTAGGGACTGCTCCCAAAGGGTTAGAGTATTCCGATCCAATTTTTTCATCAGAATACTCATTACGAGTGGGTCCCAGTTTGCTATGTCAATTTTTAGGTTTTTAAGACCCAGCAGGCATTCGACTGTAGTGTCGTGCAATGCCTTTATTTGATTTGCTGTTTCCTGATGACAAGTTGGTTGCGCCATTAATTTATTGATAAGTGCTGAAACAAGTAGCCGAGGGTTTTCGAACCGCTCAGTGACTACCTTCCAAGCAGCGTGGTAGTTGGCGTCTGAGGTGGGGAAGTGGCGTATCAGTTTTTCTGCTTCACCTTCCAGAGTTGTTTTTAGGTAAAACAACTTTTGGCAATCGGCTATTTTTTGATTGTGGACCAATTCGGTAAACAAGTCGCAGTATTGCCTCCAGGTCAGGTAGTTTCCGTCAAACCTTGGCAAGGTTATTTTAGGTAATTTTGCCGTTTGCCTCAATGTGTCAGCTTGATGGGAATCAGGACGGCCTCCTTCAAGTTTGGTTGACAACATGAGGAGATTTTTCTGGACTCTGTCCTCGAATGCGAAGTACTCTTCGATGTCATAACCTGCATTCTCTGGGTCTTCTAGGAGCTCAGCAATTTTTTGATGAACCTCCTCCATCTGTGACCAGACGCCTTTTGTTTGGTCGATCTTTAGGCGGCAACACGTGCTTGAATACTCTTCTGCGCTCTCCTCTATGTTTTCCAGCAATCGCTTCAATGACTGCAGGATTGCCCTTTGCCTTCGAAAGACCTTTGTTGTGTCGATGTCCTGGTTCGGTGTTGAGGTTAGCGAATGAGAAGTAGCTTCACAATGTTCCCTTGCGAATACCTTTTCAGCTTGTCCTTCCGATGTTCCAGCCCTCATCACGTTTTCCTTTGCTGATTCTTTTTCAGCTTGTTTTTCCGATGTCCCAGCCTTCATCACGGACAGAAGGTATTGTGTTAGCGATTGGTAGAGTTGCTTGACCTTCCCAGCTGTGTCGCCCTGGAAGTATGGTGTATCGTGTTTTCCCCCCTCCTCGATGTCATTGTGATTCTTTTCGAACTCACTCCAAAGATCTTCAATCAACACCAACCGCTTCCTTGCATATTCTGCTGTTTTCCTTTCCGGTCCGTCCTTTGCAATGTTGGATTGCAAACGCAGCAATTCATCGGTGATGACCTTCTGCCTGGCACCCTTTGTGTAGATATCCAGTTCATCCTCCATAGTTTAAAATTTTGGATCGTCGCGTCGTCTCTGGATCTCTCTCTGAAGTTTTAGTCTTCAATGAGTTCAATGAATTGAGCAGATTTCAATGTTGCAGTTTTGCCAGTGTTTTAGCCCTGGCAACGCTTTAAGATACGTTCAATTAAAATGCCAATGTTATAGCCTTGGCAACGCGTTTGGTAGCGAAAATTGCTTCTTACTGCTGGTGAGGGAAGCAATAATCACGTCGGGGTCACCAAATGTTCAATCGGTGCTTCTACCGAATGATGTAGGCTAGATCACAGTGTATCACTATGATTAGCAAGGGTGGTTACAGTGCAACACTATAACACCTTGAGATGATAATGAAGAGGTTTCAAGCAGACTCACTTGAAGGTTCGTGTAAAAGTCTTGGTTGGTTATTTCAAAATCATGCTTTATTTCTGATTGACTTAATATTTATACCTAAAAATTGCTTACTCTACATATTTACAAATGTGCATAAGAAAACAAAAACAAAAGAAAATAATTTATAGTTTCGAATATCAAATGACGTTACTGAATTGAACATTAAAGAATTATTGCTGACAAGTAATGAACATAAAAAAGGTGTGAATGAAAACAATACAAATTAAATGATATTATTGCTGATAATGCACGAACGAAAAAATACAATTTTATCCCAAAGACAAATAACTGTTTTATTGCTGACAGCAGAAAAGTTACCAAATGCATACAGTGTGATTGAAAATAGAATGCAAAGAAAAAAGATAAATAATCTTAGTGACGTAGAAAAACTAAGAGTGCAAGAATGTAAACAGTTAATTTGCATTCGAAGGAAGATTGAAAACACAAATACACCTGCAGAATAATCCACCTCTCCATAGAAAGATGTTAAAGTCAATTTTGCTTGTCCCTAATAATTGCTTAAGACTTAACGGACCTTTTCAATCTGTCCATTAATAAATTCTCGTTTTGGACACTTAGACACAAACTATGAATGGATGGTGGTAGTTGACTCTCATTTTTCGTTTTTATACCATTGTCGTTTTGTCATCCATTTGCAATGAAGATATTCATCATCTTTCCCGAATGTGCATTGTTTTGTTTTATGTTCATCTTATAGTTCATGCTTTGCTTTTTACTTCCACTTCTACAGCATTAAACCAAGTCCAATGTTTATGAAAAAAAAAAACAAAATGAATTGAAACAACACTTATAACGCAAGTATAATACAGTATTTTAAAAATTCACCTTGAAGCTAAATTATTAATTTAAACTCTCAATTTAGGTGATGTCACTTCATCTGATGATTGGTTAACGTTGATAGTCCATTTGTTGACTCAACTTTCATGGTTCCACCCTAAATAAATGAAAAAAAAATTGGGTGGCGCAACAGAGCGAGGAGACCCAGGGCCTATCGCATTTCTCACAACCATACCTTGTGAGGCAATGAAGGGGAGCTACAATTTTCTGCCGGTTCCGAACGGCTAATTGAGAAATCGCTTTTCATGGCAATGAATTTATTCGGTCCTTTTTCGGAGATTCAATTTTGCTTCGAAGTAGCTGTCATCGTAAGAAATTTTTCACAAAAGCAGCTACGGAGAACTACCACGAAGCAAAATGTTTCCGAATCGTAGGAAATCGGAGAAAATTCCGCTCGAACGGTTACTTCGATAGAGCCGATTAACGGAGGACTTGCTAATTCCTCGCGATTGATTCCACCCTAGCTGATGATGAATAAGTACTGCAGTCGAGGTTATAATTGATTTGTAAAAATCGAAATAACATCTCTCGCTCTTTGTAAGGTGATAATTAACTTGTTAACCTATATACTATACTTGAATGTCAACTATTCAGTAGCGTTTTTCCAATGATTTATATTTCGAATTCATTGTCCTTTGACGAATGAACTTTGTAAAATATGGCGCAGTTCGAAGAAACCACGACAACGACACCATACAAAACGCAACAAGTATTCGCTCTGTGTTCATTGTTCATCGCGTCTTTTGACTTATCCACGAATATCTGGCAGGTTATGAAAAAAGAAGGTTATCTTAGTCCCAGCTTTTTGGGTCAGTAACACTATTGGTTACACAATTATCATAGACTTATTCGGATAAATCCCTGAATCGTCACCGAAAAAGTGACGATTCCCCACTCCCTCTGATGATGTCCTACTCTCTTAAATGTAAATTATAATGAAGCACACCCTCAAATCTTTCATGTGGTATGTCAACGAACCTAATATATTGATCAATTCTTCCGTTTTATTCGAAACAAGACCTAGTGAAATCGATACAAAACATATTAAAAAAAAAGCAATTGAATGACGGGAGCTATTACTAAAAAATTACCCCAAAAAAATATAGAATTAGTCTATCATCTTTTTTCTCACTTGAAACAAATATTTTCCTGCCTCTCAGAGTAAAAAGCCATCGCAGCTATGTTCTACAATTTTAACATTGTCAAAAAAAAAGATAATAAAAATGCAATCTTTGGAAGGTAGAACAATCACACCAACCGGAAAACGGCACTTATAAAAAATGTTGAGCTCCACTTTTCAAAGCAAAAAATATATACATACATTTAAGCTTATAAATGGAAACTAAAACTTGCTCCATTAAATCATTCAACTCGAAAGACAACAAATTTCCATACGAAATTAAACTTTATTACATTTTCCTTTGTTTTTCTTCTCTTCTTTTTCTTTTGTTTCATATTTTTAATTAAAAAAAGTTTTATTAATTACAAAGTATAATAAGTATTATTTCTAAACTAAAGCAATAATTTTATAAAATATTTATTACTTATCATTGTTGTGTTTCAATTATTTATTCATATGTTAGATTAGATCACGTATTCGGATGAAGCAGTAAATTATAAACAAGGAAGGCTTCATTCAAAATAAAATTTATAAAAACATTGAACCATGATTGATAATTACACACATGTCTGAAAGAAATTTATTGCTCATCGCCATGCCATCAATCAAGAAATAATTACAAAGGTTCGTTGACAGAACGTGCGCTTAAGATAACATGAAAGTGAATAATGAACTCTGGCTTCTTCAACGAACAAAAAGATCGATGAACATTTATTTTTGATTTACAAGTGGAAAACTTTAAAGTTAAACAATTCGACTAGTTTGACATGACTATACAATTTTCTGAGGACACGGGGTTTCTAAAGGTAAAATGCATAAGAACTTTTCGTCAGAGCTTCGGTTTTGGGTTCTCTAAGAGCAGTTTTGCGTTGTAGGCAGTTATCTTGCAAAAATCATAAAAATTTGAAAAATTAAAGGCAAAGTTTTAGTTTTTTTTCAATAACCGATGTTATAATTGAATTTTTTCCTAAAGAAATTGTGAAAATGTGTAGAACTTGTAAGCTTCGAATTCGGTAGAAGCAATCAACACTAAAAAAAAATAAATTTCGCTTATTTTGTATTTACCACATCGAAATCAAAACTTCAAAAAAAAATCAAGTTTCGTATTCGAACGAAGCAGTTCGACAAGTTGTAAGACTTAAGACAGAAAATTAGCTTTTTTGTTAGAAAAACCCTAGTTTGTTATTTCAGCGACAAGCAATAGATGTAAAATCAATCAATCTTGGCAATGCATTCAATAAACATGCTCCTCATTAGCGACTTCTAAACCTCTCTACTCAAATTTATGTATTTATTAAAAAACTCAGATCAGAACATTCTCGAACAGTTCTTACCAAACGTGTAGTTTAATCATTTCCCTCATATGTTCATGTGAGAAACAACAGTTTTATACTAACGATCTAATATCAAGGACGTTCCTTCAGAGTTTTTAATTATATTGAGTGATAGCCTTGAATTCTTTTTCGTTTTTCTTTTCACCAAGGAGAGTTCACCTAGTAACAAACCCAAAATAAAGTCTAACAAATTAAAACTAATTAACTATACGATACCCCATAGTCATTGAATTTTCTCTTAAAGAAGCATGTCCGTTGTTTAGTTAGAAAACAAAAACAATATGAGGAACACTCGTTTTAGACTTTCCTTGTTTCATTTTTCATGTTTTTCTTTAGATTTCTTTTTTTAATTTTTTTTTTGTTTGCTTTTTTTGGTGTAAAGTACATTATTACAAATTTATATAATTTTCTCTTAAATTACCGTTGTTGGTTGTTCTCGTATAAAAGGAGCTAGGAGTGAGAGGGGTTTTATTTGTTCCGTTGATGAATGACAGAAAAAAAGTGTTGAATAATGATTTGTTGGACATTAGCTTTGCTGTTGATGAACACCCCATATATACCCACACAGACGGACATTGTATGCTAGGTTTAAGAACAACAACCTTTGTAGGATGGCTGACTGGTTTGTCGACGATCGACAACAACACGCTCGGGGTTTTCTGCAGCTTCACGTCCAGCTGTTTTATCTAAAATAGCTTCAGCTAGGTCACAAAAAGCCTTTTCGATATTGATATTTGATTTTGCGGAGGTTTCCATAAAACGTATGCCGTGTTCGCGAGCGATCTGAAAGTACAAATTTGTTAACATATCAACATTGCATTAATAAGTAAAACAGGAAAGACGCCTACATATAAACTTTTATTATATTAATGGGTTCTTAACCCATTCAATGTACAACACATTAAACAAATATTATTTTGTTCAAACTTACCGCCTCGCCACGGTCCTTGCCAACAACACGTTTCTCTGTCATATCACACTTGTTGCCTAAAATCATCTTCTCAACGTCTTCATTCGCGTGCTAAAAAAAAAATCGAAAAACAAAAACACAAAATGTGAAAGTAAGAAGACTTCCTAATTCATTTCATATCTAGCCTTACCTCGTCTATATTCCGCAGCCACTTTACTATGTTCTCAAAACTCTTCTCATTTGCGATGTCATAAACAAGCATTATTCCCATCGCACCGCGATAATACGAGGTGGTAATTGTGTGGAAACGTTCTTGGCCGGCAGTGTCCCAGATTTGCAGTTTAATTTTCTTACCCCTGAGTTCAACTGTTTTTATTTTAAAGTCAATTCCTGGAAGAAGTGTTAAAATTTGTGTTTATATGATTTTGTCGATTTCAAGTGTTTGAGAATTAGCGTAATTTTCCTAAGAAATTAAAAGACATGTTGGACTGTAGATTGCATATGCAAATATACGCTTCCCTGATCAAGACATCAATATTAAAATTTATGATTATTTTTATCACAACAGCAACACAGAATTCAATGCAATGATTAGACACATAAATAAAAGATTTGGATAAAATAATTAAGATTTGAGTCTGCGGCTGTTTTTTTTGCTATACTCATGTATGAAAAAAAAACCTTTATTTATGTTTATGAAATAAGAAAAATTTAAGAACTATTTGTAGCCAAATAGTACACAAGGACAAGCACAATCTACTAAAAAAACAAAATTAATGCAGATCTTGAAATCATGACTAACGCGGTTCACAGATAAAAATTTATTTTAAATCAGTTCAAAATATAAGGCCACCTCGTGGAATGGCTGATGGTATCACAGTCAACCAAGATTCAATATTGAGTGTCCATCATATCGACAATGGAGTGTGTCCAAAAAAGCATCATGTTTTTAATAAAGAAGTTCATAACAAAATTTCTCTCAAAAATATGTTGTGAGTTGGCCTACAATTTTTTTGCCCATTTCGAACTAATGAAGAAGTTTCATCTGACATTCAAGTAACACGTACATATATAATATATGACCTCTGCCGATGACATCGTCATCATGACCTCCGGAAACTTCACTTTTTTCAGAAAGGTCATAATAAACTCAACAAAAGGGCCAAAAACTGCGGTCTAAATGCCAACCCTACAAAAAGAGAACCTGTTCTGTTTACGAGAAAACGTAACGTGCCAGAAATACTTCCAATAACTATAAACGGTATACCAATAAACATATCTGGTACGGCGAAGTATGTCGGAATTATTTATAATTATAATATAAAAAATTATTTATAATATAAAAAATTTAAAAGAGAAACGAAAGCTCAAATCGCATTCTTCACTTGCAGTAGGATTTTTGGGAAAAAATGGGGACCTGGTGTCAAAACAATTCACCGAATGGACACATCCATAATAAGACCAGTTCTTACATACGCCTTTTTGGTTTGGTGACCATCATTAGAGAAGGCGTCAAACCTTATGACCCCATGAACAAAATCCAAAGACTTGCTTGCATTGGCACAACCAGTGCCTTGAGAACGACACCAACGGCAGCTCTGGAAACTTTCCTGTCGCTAGCTCTCCTAGACCTTTTCACTAAAGAGAAAGCGCACTGCGACTCAAACAATGCAATGAATGAAAACAGGCATATCAGGCCACAGAACCCCCCCCCCCCCCCCCCCTTATACAGGAAAACAGGGTTATAAAAGAAAAAATCACGTCTCTGTCTTCACAGACGGGTCCAAAACGGCGGGGGGGGGGGGGGGGGTAGGTTCAGGCATCTTCTCAGAATAACCTTCTATGAACAGATCAATAAAGCTCCCCGACTTTTGCAGTGTCTTCCAAGCAGAAGTACTTAGTCTGTGAAGCCGCAAATATTGACATCTTTATAGACAGCCAGGCGGCGATTTCTTTTCATTTCCGGCGTTACGAGTAGTGATGTTGAAGCGATCACAACTCTCCCACTTTTCTGCTTCACACTAGTGATCCGCCTGTGGGGTACGCCGCGTTGACCTCAGAAAGCGTCGGCAAGCCTCCCGGTTTTGGATTGTTCCATGTCTGAGGCCAACCAAATGCTGCTGTTTTTGCATTTGCTTGTACCAGGAGTGTTTTGGCCTGCCTTTTCTTTTTCGAATTTGTTGAAACGTTGTACGAATTTGTTGAAACGTTGTACGATATTGCCTTTTGGACGGGGTTCTGCTGATCTCTCCTTTGAACATGACAATACCAACTGAGCCGGTCGTGCTGAATTTTGACCAAGATGGTACTTTTGACATGTAGGCTTCCACGGATCTTAGTACTTCTAATTCGATCAAGCTTTGTTATCTCATCTACTGTAACAAAGCCTAGATTAGTAGAAAGCTGCAGAAATCTTAGACTGCTCAGCTCAACGAACACCGTAACTTTAATATGGGTTCCAGAACATTGTAACATAACAGGGAACGAAATGGCGAATAAGCTGGCTAAAATCGGGTCAGCACTCCAACAAAATCCAACAAAATTTTATAAAAACTGCCAATGACAGGTGGTCATCTTTAGAAACAGCCGGGTTTCCAGAAGCCTATGGCTAGATATTCCTAAGAAAAGAACAGAATTTTTGCTCCAGCTCAGCAGACCTCAACTCTCTCTGTTGATAGGCATTCTGACGGGTCACAACCCATTGGGTACCCACATGATGAGAATGGGCATTAGCACATCCGACTTACATATGTAGGGGATGCCAAGACGACCAGATAGAGGAGGGATCACTTCCTCTGTGAGTGTCCTGGCTTGTCCCATACTAGGGAAGAATAATTCTTAATTGGAGAATAATTCTTCAACAACCTGACCGACATCTCTAACCTCCCACTAAACAGTGTCTTTAAATTTATCCAGATCTCCAAATGGTTCAGTTTTGGCTCCCAACCACAATGACTCCAGTCACAAACCCAATTTTCTGCCCCCTCCTCTACCTCCTCATCCTCTGTTATCCGGTGAGCACAATGGATCCGTGAGATCTGAGTGAGGTGCTTGTTGTGTGAATTTTCACTTTAAAACGAGAAATTTGAGAATTCTTCCTTACGCTTCTAGATGCTTCTTTTCGACCAATGGAAGGTTACATTAATTTCTCATTTCACCTTTCAAGCCAATGAGTAGGGTTTCAAGCTTTAATTTCGGGGATTGCAGAGGCTCAAGTAAAAAGAGTTATCCACGACGGATATCTGTGATTTCTCTGAAAGCTTAGCAGCTCTTAAATCACTCCACGTAGTTAACACGAACTCAGATTATCTCTCATTTAAATGACAGAATAGGTACAGAGACATTCTGTGAAACTGCAAAATTTACGATTTTTAATTTTGAAGAGGCCAACACCCACATCTATTCGGTTTAATACAAACTACAACTCAATAATAAAACTTAGGATAGGTTACGTTAGAAGTGGATGTGGCTGCGTGCAAGTGCAGGGCATGAGCAAAGGAGATGATGGACTGTCTCTTCTTCCTCCTCGTCCATGCAGCTTCTACAGAAGTCATTTGAGTAGACACCAAGTCTTTTGGCGTGTCTACCTATCAGGCAGTGTCCTGTAAGGACAAGTGGAACTAATGTGCAGATATACATATATAAACTCTTTGAACGTTTCGAGTTCACACATGGCCGAATTCGTTTTGTCATCAGAAATGTATTACTATTCGTTCATCTAGTGCTCATCTTCTCAGAGGCGTCATGCTTTAGCAAAAGTTTACATGTAGCGATAGGTACACCTATATTGTTCAGGTCGAAGATGAAAAGTCGTTCGATTTTTGGCGAGTTCGTCTACCATGCAGTTACCAGGTATATCCCTGTGGCCCGGACCCCATGAAAAGTGAATGTTGAACTATTCTGACATCTCCTTTAAAGACGTGCGAAAGTTTTGGACCGTATTAGATTTTGTAGAAACAGAAGCAAGAGCTTTGAGAGCACTCTGACTGTCCGAGAAGATGCGAATATCCGTATCCTCCACTGATATTCGCAACGTTTTCCCTAAGCCAGTAGAGGACTTCTTTTATCGCCAGAATTTTCTATTGAAACACACTGCAGTAGTCTGGTAGGTGGAAGAAAAGGCTTAAATTCAGACATCACAGATTTTGGATCCGTCAGTTTAGAAGTGTAAGGCTTCATTATCCAAGAGAGAACCATTTTCCCATACTTCTCTTGAGGGTATGGTTATTTTGAAATTATTATTATTATCAAACACCAACTTGTGGGGGTGGTGAAGTCTAGTTGATCAGGGATGAATCTTAAGTTCTTTAAAATATTAGTGTGACCAATTTGATTGTTAGTTTACTGTGAGTTAGCTTTTAGTCGAGTAGCTGAGTTGGCTGCTGACTTTTTGCCGAACATGTCTAGGGGTGTAAGTAGTATGCCTAGGGCATCCGAAGCAGTTGTCCTTAACGCGCCGTTGATGCACAACTTATAGGACTCGGTGATTGAAGAGAATGTCGAATAATTCTTCCAACGTATTAAAATTGAGAAGTTTTAGGCGACATTAATAACGTGGTAGAATCAAAGAAAGGATTACTCAAAAAAGAAGACCCCTGAAAAAAAAACTAATAGCTATACGTTGACAGATTTACTCTCAAATCGAGAACAAATTCTTTCAATGAATTTCTGGTATTGGCTGTTAAACTGACGTTCACATATAGGAATTCATATTTTCGTGTTTTGTAATTTGTTTTATTTATTTTCCATTTAACGTTAGACAGAACAAATGTTTTTGCATGTGTGCGTGAATTCAGTTTAGATCTCCCAAACAAATGGGAGTAGATCTTTGGTGTTTAGGGTAACTCCGAATTTACTCTTTTTTTCAATGAAACATAAAAAATAGAAAAGGAGTATGTAAATCTTTTCACAAAAATAGTAACTCTTTTCGTCGCAATGAAAAGCGCTACAAGAAAACGTAGCTGAAAAATGTTTGTTGTAGAAATAAGAACTTCTTGGTAAGTGGACCACGCTTCTCAAGCGCATTCAAACAAAGGTAATATACAGCGAGTTGATTACGTTTGGGTCGGATAATTAATTGAACGTAAGTATGGAAGAACGCCAAGTATGGAATCGGCATAGAAATCTCTCTTTCGAGTTTGTCGTAGTCAATGCCACATACTTTGTGCTGTACTCCATGCAGTTTGGGTTGTGTTGATGGTGTTACAAAGATATCTTTGCATATTCAAAATGAATTGCTAACAATTTTTCCTGTCCAAACAATACTTCACTTGATTGCCTTAGTAGTCTTTGTTTGTATGATTTCCTTCATCGTATCGATGTTAAATTTTGTCAGCTGAAGGTGTAGCAGGGCGACAGCTTCACCCAGTATCGCTCTGCAGTCTTTCACCCGAGACTTCATAAATTTGGCTACCAAATGGTAAGCTATCGAACTTACTAAATAAAAGGAAATCCAAATGATTTTTCTGTGACTCTCCCTGAAGAAATATATGTAGATATTATGTATCTCAAATAGAACTGTTATCGATGTCAGTGTATAAGAAAATTTACAGGTAGAATAATCAGAACGCAATCGTTAAGTTACTCTTAATCAAGACGGAGACTAATCTAAAAATAATCTCTTTTTTCATAACTTACATCGCTTAGCATGTTTGAACTTTGAATAGTAAATTAAAATAATTTAATTCAATGCCTTAATGATAAGTATTGCAAAACGTGTAAAACAAAGCTAACATAACGCGTGCCCCATACAAAAGCAACTTTTCAAAGCACCCAAATGCCGCTAGTCCGATTATAGTTTTGTTTTTTTTTTTTTTTTTATTATTCACAACTATTTGTTGTTAGAAAATTGCCGGGGAGTGGCCTCTGACGATAGCTATGCAGAGTTACCCAAAAGAATTTCATTTCTTAGCAAAACCCACTGATAAAGACAACATATCCCTCAATGAGCTAATTTTATTTCAAACATTTTTGCTTTTAATTTAAAGCTCTCGTGAGTGGTGCATTGAGGAATTCGCTATCACATTGGCTTCTTCACCCGAAAAGATAAAGAGCTCAGTAATGATATCATCGTCTAAAGAAGCTCTACTTATTAATTGATTGCTGTTTTCATAATTTCGGGGTTTGTGGAGTAGGTATGCGTTATGCGACATGCTAGTTTCCAGCAAATTGCCATAACTGGTTTCAGCTCGTTTTAAACGACAAGGGCAGACGGGGCGACAAGAGCATACCCACATTCAACAGTTCATCCCGATGTTGTGATAGTGACCTCTATGACTTCAATCAAAGCAACGAAGAGGCGCACCGCACTTCAATGTGAAGACAAATTAAACACAAATGGGTAGACAGTGAAATAAATTAATGTTCTTCCACTTGATAGACAATGATACACATTCACTTTGAATTTGGTTTGATCTGCTATTGCAATCGGACCTGCAACGCAGCGAAGTAAAATAATTTATAAAAAAAAAAAATTAACAATCAGAACGAAATAGGGCAGATCATTGAAACCAGTTTTATGTAGAAGGGTAACAGCCCCTGTCCTTTTTTTTTAGATAAATTCCGACGGTGAAAACTGCAAAGCGATAGTCAACGATATTTAACGATATTTAATGTTCAATGCAGCGCCCAACTAGCAAAAGGCAATAGAGTGGGCGATACGCCCAGACACCTTCATACCTGTCCCTGCCACCACCCCTAATATTTTCACATTTAAAGTCCTTTAGCCCTTCTTTTTTTTACTTACCTATTGTTGAGATGAATGTAGAAGTAAATGCATCGTCCGAAAAACGAAACAGAATACAAGTTTTTCCAACACCAGAGTCACCGATTAAAAGTAATTTGAAAAGTAAATCGTAAGTTTTCTTTGCCATTTTGTTGCAAGTGTGTGTTAAAAGATGGTTTTTCTTTAATAAAAAAATTTATTTTTCTCGCGAGAAAAAGTCTGATACGGAATTTTCTTGTAAAATTTGTAACAATGACTCAAATGTCAGTTTTAGTAAAACGGAAAAGAACGAGATGGCGCTTTTGCTTAGTGCTGAACTTCTTTTATCGGTGTTGGTTAACCTGACTCTAGCTGTGGTATGAACCAAAAATTTTAAGAGATGTAGTAGATTTTAGTTTTGAAAGAAAAAGAAGTGATGACTTTTTAGATTTGTAGCGGCAAAAAAGCTTGTTGACATCATTTTTGCCATTGCTGTGTTTTATTGGCAATCTATACTCACTTATTAAGAGTATTAGCGAAGATGACTATAGAATTCCCAATAAAACACGCCTTTTATTCCATAAACCCCATTTACCAGCCATCCCTGTTGTTCACTTTTGAAATTGACTTATTTTTGTTCACTTATCGTTGTTGTTTTCACATGTGCGATGTTTTGCTAAAGTGAGTATAGGTTCTCAATAAAACACGGCTAAAGTTGCATTAGTGAGTACGGCGTTTTATTGAGACTCGTAGTGAAGATGATTATTTAATTTATTTAATCTGCAACTAAAGAAAGTCCATTCAAATCTCGCAGTATGCAAATTGTTTGGGGAAATATTTTTTTTTTAAGTTTTATCTCGGTAGCTTCAAATACCTCGTTTCCACTTAGAATCGGGTAATCGAATCGGATTATGATTCAGATTTCGATGTAGGTATTTATTTACCCACTGAATCGAGTAATCTAGGTATAAAACACACTCTTTTGAATCGATCCAGCTACAAGAGCTGTATCGGATTTGGTAATCCTATTTCAATTCGATGTAGGTATACACTGGCACTAATTCGAATTGAAGTGTGATTCAATTCTAAGTGGAAACGAGGTAAAAGTTGACTACTCAACAAAAAAAAAAACATAAATTTAGAAAATTTTAAATCAATAATTGAAAATTTCCGTAGATGGCGTTGGTATCGCTTTTACTTATTTTCAGCTGCCATAAAGTGGCAACTCTGGCTTGCTTCACGTCAAAATCAATCCAATCAAAAGAAAATTTTAATGCGGTCGAGCGGTCGTAATTTGTGTGAAAAGTTTAATTAACAAATAACAATGGAAAATATTCCTAGGACTCACGAAGGTATCGTTATTGAATGTTCTTGAACTCATCCTCAGTTTCTTCGCTTCAATTTGATTTGTTTATCATGTCTGTGTGTTCAAAATATTGGCTGAAAAAAACGTTTAAACGAATCCAGTAACAAGAAAAATCAATCGGCCATATTGAAAAATTATAAAATCTGTCCAAAGCCTCATAAATTTTTTTTCTTTTTACCTCCCTAGATTTGTGATTGTTTTCATTTCATTTTGTGTTTTTTTTTTTTTTTGTATTCTAGATATCGAAGCACAAATAAAAGATTTGCAAACAAAAAAGAAAGAAATTCAAGTATCAAATGCTGAGGGTGTTGGTTTACTTGATAGCGGTGGCTTCTTTGACACGGAGCTTTATGATGACAAACAAAAGGTTGGCAAAGGCCGCTATGACGGCTACAATATGTCTATTGCGGCAAATGATGAAGCCGAAGAGGATGAAGATGATGGATTTCCTGTTCCACAGAAAAGAACAACCTATACTGCTCCAAAATCAGTATTGAAGGAGGTTGTGCAGGTTCGTTTGATTCTTCTTTTTATTGATTTTTTATATAATTGTTATCCTGTTTTAGGGAAAAGAGGACTTCGATCCAATGGCTGATCGTCGCCGTCCTACTATTGCTGACAGGGAGGACGAGTACCGCCAGAAAAGGCGTCGAATTCTGATATCCCCGGAGCGAGCCGATTACTTTGCAGATGGTGTGTATTTTAAACTTTTTTCATATTTTGTCACATTTTTGTATATTTAAGAATCTGTGTTAATAATATTGTTTTATATATCTACATTTTGAACAACTTTTTAAAACGGTACTTGGAATGAGGTTTCAGTTGTAGTCACAATTTTGATAAAAGTACTAATATCTTTAGGAACTTGTTAAAGGTTGTTAGTAGGTTAAAACTTATAAGGAAGCTCCATGTAAGTTGCAAAGACATAGGTACATGTTATTTCAACTGATTTTTGCAAAACCTTATATGAAATTTCGCATTGACTCATTCTTTTTAAACTATCCATCTTCCGATACTGCCTGCGTGTCTACCTTTTAGGTGGGGGTACGAATTTGAATCACAATTCAAAATAAAAAATGTTTTTTTACGGATACCACCTTTGACCTAGGTATTAATTTTTTTTACCCTTTTACCCTCGATGATAAATGAATTCTTTATTTGGAAAACTGTAATTCTAGTGTTCGTTTTAGACCGGCCCTATCAAGTCTCTTTTTAGCTACCTCCGACTTCCTAGGGTAGTCACTTAGGTTCTCTTCTTTTCATTCTAATTCGATAGGTCGGACGTGTGTGTTCGATTCCCGCGTCGGGCATTTACTTTTCAGCCTCTCAGTTTCATCCGAACGCCGCGCCGCCCTTGGGAATATAAGTGAAATTTGAAATACATTTCATTTTTCCATTCACTGCAGTACAAAAAAGTTGTATTAAGGCGAAAAAAATAAATCTCACCAAAACTAAAATGACAGAAAACATATCAATTCTACGATTAACCCTTAAACCCAACCCTGGGGTCCAGCGCCATTGCAAACATACATTTTCTTGAATTTTTTAAAAACTAAGCAACTCACACCAGTGCCACCCATGGAATTCTCATATTATTGCAGCAGACGTCTAAAAATCTGTCATTTATTAACTTTCGAGTGGTGCAGTTGAAAATATTTGAGCTTCAGGGTCCCATAGACCCCAGGGTAGTGATAGTTAAAGTTTTTGAACAGTTTGACAGTGTTTCAAGACAAGCGAAACGATGGCCATTGGCTATGTTTCATAAGATCTTCAATATTGTTGGTGTGAATTCGTATGTCCTCCTCAAAATAGCGTTCGATAAAATTCAAACAAGTCGAAATTTCTAAAAAAAAACTTAGCCTTGGAACTCATTAAACCCCAAATGGAGGAGAGATTTACTTGGCCAGCTTTGCCTTCCAATCTCCAGGTCCTCATTGGAGATATTTTAAAATAGAAGCGACCTGTGGCTGAGTCAACATCTTCAGTCACTACAAAAAACAGATGTGCCGTGTGTCCACGAGACAAAGACCGCAAGACCAAAATACGATGCACCAGTTGCCGAAATTCACTTTGTGGCAAACATAGCCTCTCAGTGTGTCATAATTGTCTTGATGTAAACTTTTAAAACATTTTTCATAATTAAACATTCCTATCTTTTATGTTAGTAAATAAAATTTTTGATTAAATTGTTTTTTTTATTAAATTGGGGCAAAAACTTTTTGGGGTCCCTAAGACCCCAGGGTAGCAATAGTGTTTCTCCCGGGATCTGTAGTGTTTAAGGGTTAATGTCATTATGATTAATGTTATTATTATAAGCAGACGTAAGCCTTGAAATTGCTTGAAAAGACTTCTGTAGAAGCTGCTTTTGAGGAGGAGGAATGAATTATTTCTTATCTTCTCTCTCCATGCCTTTTTCATTTTAAAGACTTGTGATGCACTAGGGTTCTTATTTCTTTAAAGTATTGCTTCATGGTCGTTTCCCGAGAGCTGGAAAAAAAGCTAACGTCATCCCTGTTGATAAAAACCGAATGCTTGTTCTAGCTTAGACTTTCGACCTATTAGTATTCTTCCGTGTTTGTCAAAGGTTTTCGACAAAATTCTAGCGTCGCAGATTTCCAGTTACCTTAAAAGGTTAAATTAATGTCTCCAGTGCAATCTGGTTTCCGTGAACCGCATAGCTGTCAAACTGCTATGGTAATGGTTCTTGACGATATTAGGGTTTTATATGATCTAGACAATGTGAATATTCTCTGTTTACTGGATTTCTCAAAGGCTTTTGACATAGTTAACGATGATATACTTTGCAAAAAGCTGAAATACTACTTTGACTTTCACGAGAGAGCAGTGCAACTTCTTAGAAGATATCTTTGCAACCGTAGCCAAAGAGTCAACATTGGTCAGAAGCAATCTCAGTCTCTGAATTCGCAAAAGGGTGTTCCTCAAGGTTCTATTCTAGGACCGATATTGTTTTGCATTTATATCAATGATCTTCTTAGTTTCTCCTCGAATGTGCTTCTACATCTTTATGCAAATGATGTACAGCTGTTGTTGCGCCTATTTCGGTCGCAACCGAAACTTATTTGTCAACCTCAGTAAAACACTTATTTACTCTTGACAGAGGTTACAAATCCTTTATTTGTACAATAGATTACAGAATATTACAATTATATTCACAATGGTATGCTTAATTTTACTTACTTAGTCTCTTACTTAGTCTTTTAACTTCTTATTGGTAACTTAAAGCGAATTGGCGGACAGCAGCTCGTGGTCGTCTCAATCTCTGTCGGAAATAGAACAAGTTGAAAAATATGGCCGCAAATCAAATTTAAAGATGGCTGCAAATCGACATTAAAGATGGCTGTCGAGAGGTGGAGGCGAAAGCTCCTTCTGTTGGCCGGTGAGAGGCTACTTTTAAGGTGTACCCACACCTCTCTCAACAGCTGTATATACATATCTTGTCCGATAGGCATGCAAGATGATTTGGCGTGTAGAATGAGGATCTCATTGAAGTTTCCAATTGGTCTCTTGAAAATGGTTTAACACTTTCGTCAAAGTCTCAACTGATTGCAATTTCCAAAAAGAACATTGATACTTCTTCTTCTCCCCAATTTTTCTCTTCCAATCCCAGCTTAGTTTTGTGGAAACTGTAACCAATCTTGGTATCAAAGTAAATAAATCGCTTTCTGCCGTAAATCATGACAACTATATAGTCGGAAGAAAGCGAAAGCTTTGGCTATTTTCTGCCTTAACTAAAATGAACACACAGCTAATAAAAACATTACTTCTGCCTTTAATAACATATGGTCATACCGTGTATTGTATACCTGATTCCCATTCGCAACATAAAATTCTTGTCGCTTTTATTGACATGGTAAGTTACGTAAGATACGCCACGAACTCTCTATCAGTGACTATTAAAAGATTAATAAATGCTTCAAATGTTGTAAATGCCCTTAGCTGCGGTAAAAAAAATAGCACAACCAAATAAAGCTTATGCCAATATTTTAAGGGAAAATGCGAATGTGGTAAAAGCTGACATTAAATGAAAACATCACATTTAAAAAAGAATTTTAACTTTTATTCCACAATTTAAACTAAAATATCGTAAATATTGAAAGAAATTTATAATGATTTTATTATTTAGAGGTAGTCCACCAAGCTGTAATATTCAGCTCTTTTTTGAGCTCAGTTGCAGACTTAAAGGGATTTTTATGGCTTTCTCGGACAAGACGCCTGATGAGAGGTGTCGTCATAACGAGTTTCGGTTTTAGGTGTTGGAACAGCCAACAATACGACGAACTTCTGCATAAGTTTTACCTTCTGCGATCATATTTTATAATAATTTCACGTTTTTCGTTGATACAATGCTTTCCACGGCCCATTCTCTTTGAAAAATTGTAAATTTTGTGGTTTAATTGAAGAAACCAATTAAACATAAACAAATCTACACACTTCACCGCATTACCTTGAAACATCCGCAGCAAAAAGTTTTTTTTTTCAACGAAATCTGAAATCGGTGCTATTATTTTTACCTTCCAAAAATGGCAAATGTTTCCAATATGGCCTCGTAAAAGTAAAACCGTTATCATTTTGTTGTCAGAGATACACAAAAATAAGAGATGACAGTTCAAGCAATAATATATTACAGAAGAGGCTGTAAATATTTTTCTCTTCACTCATACAAAGAAGTTAAAATGAAACTTGTACAAGTGGTGCTATTTTTTTACCGGCACTGCATATTGTATAACTAGGTAATTTTGTTAGCTAAGTGAAATTGTTATTGGGCGCTGAGATTGCTGCAGACAACAGCTGTGAAATATTAAAATTCGACTTTTGAAAACAGAAAAGCATTTAAAATATCATTGCTAGACGATTATAACTTATTTTTTCGATTTCCCATGCGTTTTAAAAAACTTATGCTGAAATAAATGCACACCAAAACAAAAAAATCAACATGATGAGAAATAAAAATAAATTTTCTATCAGCTGATCACTTGAATAGAAAGGTATATCAAAAATACTCGGATACCTTTAGATAGCTTTTTAGTTGAAATGGGTGTGTGACTCTGCTAAAAGTTTAACACGTAAACAACAACAACAAGCTATCCGGATACGATTCTTGAACGCCCCCATTTACTACCCAATGTTAGGTACTATAAAAGACTAAGTTTTATTTGTACATTTGAATTGTTAATAAATTAAATTGAATTGAATTGAATGATCCAAGTAATTTTAGTGATCTTACACACAGCGACATTGCAATTTTAGATAAAGATTCCAATAGTAAGGAGATGAATTTTCTTTACCTAACCTTCTCTTATGCAACGCAAGAGAAAAGGTAGGTAGTAGAAGGCAAATAAAACAAAAAAATTGGAATATGCGTAAAACTGGCATATTTCCATTTTTTAAGGAGTCATTTCAATAAACGTAACATAGAAAGAGTTTATAAGGATTTTTTTACACTAATTTTAATCCGATAAGATTAATCATTTTTGTTGATTAAACTAAATATCTCAAAAAAAAAAAAACTTGCTTCTCTAATCTCTACACGTTCCTTTTGAAATTAGAATTAATATTTTGAATGCTTAGCTTATTTCCATTCCAAGTATCACATAAATTTTAATAGTAAAACTTCTTAACTGTCTGAAAGATGATTAGAGTGAATGAGAAAAGTATGAATGTTTCCGAAGCAAAAGACGAAGATTATTAATATTCAAAAACGTTTTGCAAACAGGTCAACGATATAAAATATCACGGATGCCCAATTCTCCATCCACAGCCACTGTGGACAAAGTAAAAATAAAAAAAAGAGTCGCACTAAGCCAATGCGAGAATATGATAGCAAACGCAAACGAACACAAAGAGCTATGGAGAGTAGCACTCTCTCCCTCTCTATGGGCAAACGCACAAAAAAGGGGGGAAAACATTTCGAAAAACAATCCAAAGAACCCCTTTCATATACATAAACATTTTGTACCCAACACCTACCATAACACCAATTCGCGTGTGTTTTCCCCCTTTTGCAGTATGAATGTTAAGAATGACTGATAATGTTGAATAAAATATTAATCGCAAAAGCATTATTTCAGGATTTGTTAACGAAGTATAAAGTAATCCTAAATGTATGGGAGTCTCATCTGAACACGTACGTATAAAACAATAAAAATATGAAATTTATTTCTTCTATTTTTGCATTTTAACCGTCGATGCTGCGCAGACGGGACCAAATTTCATATTTTTATTAAAATATTATTTTAGTTGATAAACATGAGAGACTTAAAATAAAATTATAAAGTTCAACACCAAGCCTCTGTTTGTATCTAAAATAATATGTTTTTGTTGATTCGATTTAAAAGAGCACAGATCGATTTTTAAATAAAACTGTCTTGTTATTTGAATAATCACAGCAATGCTCTCTGTTCGGGTTTTCTTGTGTTGCAGGTGGCAAAACTCCAGATGTTGGCTCTAGGACCTATACGGATATTATGCGTGAGCAGTTGCTCAAGGGTGAAGAGAATGAAGTGAGTTTTAATTTTCTTATTGAATTTTAAGAATGTGATTAATTAATTTGTCTTTTTTAGCTTCGGAAAAAAATAATTGAAAAGACTAAGGATGGGTCATTGAAGGCAGTAAATGGCGATGGAACAAAACAACCGGAACAAAGAAAACGCGGTCGGTGGGATCAAACCGTAAGCGAGAGTTTTGTTCCCGCTAAAGTGGCTGTTACTCCAAACAGTGCTGCTACGCCCAATTGGGAAGATGTAAGTTTCATTTAGATCATAGTTCATGATCCAGTAAAATCACTTGTTTTTTTTTCGCAGAAAACCCCAGCTGACCATCGATGGGATGAGACACCTGGTCACAAAGGTATTTTAAATAATTAACTTTCTTTTTTAGACAAAATTTAATTCTATTTTGTGTGGTTTCAGGTAGTGAAACGCCAGGCGCGACTCCAGGCTTAAGTACTCGAATGTGGGAAGCAACTCCAGCCCATCCTATGACACCAGGACATGACACGCCTGGTCATGAAAAATCCGCAAGACGTAATCGTTGGGATGAAACTCCCAAAACGGAACGTGAAACACCTGGACATAGTGGATGGGCCGAAACCCCAAAGCCCGACCGTGGGCCAAGTGACAATGTTGTCATCGAATCGACACCAGGAGCATCGAAGCGTCGTAGTCGTTGGGATGAAACACCTTCAAATGCAACCCCCTCTATGACTCCATCAGCGATGACACCAAACATGACACCGACAATGACACCACATGCTACACCAGGACATGCCACACCAATGCTTACTCCTGGAGGATCGACTCCGATTGGAGTTAAAGCTATGGCAATGGCCACACCCACACCTGGAGCTCTTGCCGCTATGACACCTGAACAGTTGCAAGCCTACCGCTGGGAAAAGGAAATTGACGAAAGGAACCGACCGTTCACCGATGAAGAACTTGATTCGATGTTTCCTCCAGGATATAAAATTTTACCTCCTCCAGCAGGATACATTCCACTGCGGACTCCTGGTAGAAAGCTTATGGCGACACCTACACCGATTGCTGGAACACCAGCTGGATTCTTTATACAAGTTGAGGATAAGAATGCAAAGTTTATGGACAATCAACCCAAGGGACAAAATTTGCCA
This sequence comes from Melanostoma scalare, assembly GCA_949752695.1. Taxonomy (NCBI): domain Eukaryota; kingdom Metazoa; phylum Arthropoda; class Insecta; order Diptera; family Syrphidae; genus Melanostoma; species Melanostoma scalare. The sequence continues at coordinate 5,152,502 of OX456985.1, forward strand.
TTCATGAAACCCGAAGACGCTCAATACTTTGACAAGCTATTGGTTGATGTTGACGAAGATGCACTTAGCCCTGAGGAGTTAAAGGAGCGAAAGATTATGAAACTTTTACTGACTATTAAGAATGGAACACCTCCGATGCGAAAATCAGCACTGCGTCAGATAACGGACAAGGCTAGGGAATTCGGGGCAGGTCCGCTCTTTAACCAAATCCTTCCTCTCCTCATGAGTCCGACACTAGAAGATCAAGAACGTCATCTTCTAGTAAAAGTTATTGATAGAGTTCTTTACAAATTGGACGATTTGGTGCGACCATACGTGCACAAGATTCTCGTCGTCATAGAACCTCTGCTTATTGATGAAGATTACTACGCCCGTGTTGAAGGCAGAGAAATTATTTCGAATTTAGCTAAGGCAGCTGGTTTGGCTACTATGATTTCGACAATGAGACCTGATATCGATAACATTGATGAATACGTTCGTAACACGACGGCTCGTGCCTTTGCTGTAGTTGCATCAGCTTTAGGTATTCCATCCCTATTGCCCTTCTTAAAGGCCGTTTGCAAGAGTAAGAAGTCTTGGCAGGCTCGACATACAGGTATTAAGATTGTTCAACAGATTGCCATTCTCATGGGTTGCGCTATTCTACCTCATCTAAAGGCGTTGGTAGAAATTATTGAACATGGCTTAGTTGACGAGCAGCAAAAGGTGCGAACCATTACCGCTCTGGCCATTGCGGCCTTGGCTGAAGCTGCAACACCGTACGGTATCGAGTCATTCGATTCAGTTCTCAAACCATTGTGGAAGGGTATCCGTACACACAGAGGAAAAGGTTTGGCTGCCTTCCTCAAAGCTATCGGTTACCTTATACCTCTGATGGACGCCGAATATGCAAACTACTATACTCGAGAAGTAATGTTGATTCTTATTCGTGAGTTTCAATCTCCCGACGAAGAAATGAAGAAAATTGTGCTTAAGGTCGTTAAGCAATGTTGTGCCACAGACGGTGTGGAAGCACAATACATCAAGGAGGAGATCTTACCACACTTCTTCAAGTTCTTTTGGAATCATCGAATGGCGCTTGATCGCCGTAACTATCGCCAGTTAGTAGATACAACTGTTGAGATTGCAAACAAAGTGGGTGCTTCAGAAATTATTAACCGTGTAGTTGACGATTTGAAGGACGAAAACGAACAATATAGAAAGATGGTCATGGAGACGATTGAGAAGATTATGGGCAATCTTGGCGCAGCTGATATTGATTCACGCCTCGAGGAACAGCTTATAGATGGTATTTTATACGCTTTCCAAGAACAGACTACCGAGGATGTGGTCATGCTTAACGGATTCGGAACTATTGTCAATCAACTGGGTAAGAGGGTCAAGCCCTACTTGCCACAGATTTGTGGTACTATTCTTTGGCGTTTAAACAATAAATCGGCGAAGGTTCGTCAACAGGCCGCCGACTTAATTTCAAGAATTGCTGTAGTGATGAAGACATGCCAGGAAGAGAAATTGATGGGCCATCTTGGAGTGGTTCTGTACGAGTATCTTGGTGAAGAGTACCCGGAGGTTTTAGGTTCGATTTTGGGCGCATTAAAGGCCATAGTAAACGTAATTGGAATGACAAAAATGACACCACCCATCAAAGATCTTCTTCCTCGTCTGACGCCCATCTTAAAGAATCGACACGAAAAGGTGCAAGAGAACTGCATAGACCTGGTGGGTAGGATTGCCGATCGTGGTCCTGAGTACGTGTCAGCCCGAGAATGGATGCGTATATGCTTTGAGTTACTTGAGTTGCTCAAGGCCCACAAGAAAGCTATTCGTCGAGCTACAGTAAACACATTTGGCTATATTGCCAAAGCCATCGGTCCTCATGATGTACTTGCCACCTTGCTGAACAACTTAAAAGTACAAGAGCGTCAAAACCGTGTGTGCACAACTGTGGCCATAGCTATTGTAGCTGAGACCTGTCGCCCATTCACAGTGCTGCCTGCATTAATGAACGAGTATCGCGTCCCCGAACTGAATGTGCAAAACGGTGTGCTCAAGTCATTGTCTTTCCTCTTCGAATACATCGGTGAAATGGGAAAAGATTACATTTACGCAGTGTGTCCCCTTCTTGAAGACGCTCTCATGGATAGAGATCTGGTTCACAGGCAAACGGCATGTGCCGCCATCAAGCATATGGCCCTTGGTGTATATGGCTTTGGATGTGAAGATGCCCTAATTCATTTGCTGAACTATGTATGGCCTAATATTTTTGAAACTTCACCGCATTTAGTTCAAGCGTTTATGGATGCCGTTGAAGGGCTGAGGGTGTCTCTTGGACCGATTAAAATTTTGCAATACACTTTACAGGGACTTTTCCATCCAGCGCGAAAAGTTCGCGATGTGTACTGGAAGATTTATAATTCTTTATATATTGGTGGACAAGATGCGCTTATTGCTGGATATCCTAGAATATCAAATGATCCAAAGAATCAATATGAGCGATACGAACTTGACTATAAATTGTAAAAGTTTGGCTTTGAGAAGTTTGTTTAATTTAATAGGGTTTTTCCATTTTTAAGGCATTCGATGTACATCTGTATTATTAATAAAATAATTGATGAACAAATTAGAAAAGAAAAGCCTTTGGTACGAACAACAATAACGTAAGATTGAAACAATTTCTTTGTGGGACAATTGTTTTGAACACACCCAACCAAATATGAATCTTATGTCGATTTCCTTTCACCAATTTGCAGTCGACTGCAGTCGCTACTAAATTCGATTCTTTTTTGGGTATTTAGGAAATTAAAAAAGTAGCGATTTTTTTTTTATGAATGTGTGTGTGTCCAACTGATTGATAAAGAAAAACATTCACCAAAGAACAAAACAATTACATACATATTGTTAAGCACACAATTTTTATATTTTTTTTCATAAAATGTTTTCCAAATTCACAACTAAATACAAAACAGTACTGCTTCCTTTAATTTTTTTCATATTCTTCTGATGATTTTGTTTGCCATTTTCGATCTGTCAAAATTGTTTTGTGTGTGAAAATCTGTGTGCGAATCCGTCTCAAAAAAGAGATCGACGGCAAGCCGATTTTTTTCCTCCTAAATGAATTCCTTTCAAAAAAAAATTCGATTTTTTTTTTTTGAAAGGAATTCGACATTAGTCTTATTTTACTGAAAAACTTTGAATTCAATGCTTCAGAAACACAATGCTGTCTCTTGGCTTTACACTCCCCATTAGCATTATCCATGAAAATGAATGGTTTATGCATCCGAGAAACCGAAGAGCTGTCATTATTTGGTACGTGTGCGAAAGATAATCGGCCCTATCGTGGTAACCGTCGGAGCGGAGTTTTCTCCGCAACGCATCTTTTTTCGGAGATTCAATTTTGCTTCGAAGTAGTTGTCGTCGTAAAAAATTTTTCATGCGGCAATGCATTGCATTCCCAAAATCAAAATCTCCGCAACAAAAACTTATCGGAGAACGTCGGATCGTCCGATCGGTGAACTACCACGAAGCAAAATATCTGCGATCGGAGAGAATTCCGCTCCGACGGTTACCACGATAGGGTCGAATATTCTTTGGAATGACAACATTTTTGAAGTCGTTCAAAAATTCTGCTAAACGTTGCTGCTTATGTTTCTCGAGACGATGCAGACTTACATAGGGATTTGACTTATCGCAACCGCATCGCACGCACTCACCGCATTGGTTTGGCCAAGGCCTAAGACTGATAGAGTAATAGGTGTACCTAGTTCAATTGTACGATTAATTGAATATCGTCGCAAAGTTATTTCTCTCTCTCTATTATCTCTCTCTCTCTCTTTCTCTCTCTCTCTCTCTCTCTCTCTCTATTATCTCTATCTCTCTCTCTCTTTCATCGCTTTTTTTACAAACAGTGCTGTAGCGAAATAGCCAGCTGTATTCTTCCTTTGAAACAATTTAGCCGCAACACCTGCCTCGCTAGAATGCTGATCAATTTCACCTTGAGCCCAACTTCTGAAGTACAATTCGTATTTTAGTCGCACTACCCATATGTTGAATGCTTTGCCATACTCTGTACTTCCCTTGCATTACGATTCACAAAAGTTCAAAAGCAACGTTCATCGTTTTTCCTATTTTCCAAAATGATGGTATTGTGTTCTATAATACTATAATAGTATTTATAACGCCTGGATGGGGTCGTTTTTTATAAAAAAAAAGGTTGGGTCAAAAAAGTTCGTATGGCAACTCATTTACCATTTAAATTTGAATGAAAATTTTTTGTTCACTGTCGTTACATAAAAAATATCTGGTATGTCAAAGGCCTTAACTATTTTTAATTTCCCTGAATGCATCTTTTAAGTTTTCGAACACTCCCGCTTCAAAAGCCCCAAAATAGGCCGTTCAGACTATACAATTAGTTGGACAGACTTCGTTTGATTGATGTTGGATGTTCGGATATAGTTTGCGTTCAGACTTATCAAACTTGACGTCCAACTTTATGTCATGTATTCCTCCACTCTGTCCAACTTCTAAATTTTCAAAAATATTTGAAACCATCCAACAAGTTGGTCAAGCGGTCGTCTGAGGGATCACATTATCCAACATTGGTCGTTCAAACCAAAGTCCGTCCAACTAATTGTACAGTGTGAACTTCGCTAAAGTAGAATAGAATCGAACAATCCCATTTCAACTTGTAGAATGGAGTATGAAGTGAATTCTGGTTCGATTCTCCATGGAAACGGTTTATGACAAATTTAAAACTGACATAAAAAAAAAACGCGAAATGTGATTCAGCTATCAGCATCGGTATCCGAATTGTCTGTCGTTTTGTTTCGCTCGTGAATATTTGATAAATTTTAACGTCGGACTGAGCAACATTTTTTGCAAAGCAATTTCTAATTGAAATAGCAGCAAATAATTGTCTCTTCGGATTAGATTTAAATTAATTATATAAATACCGTAACCCGTTTTATTTTTTTTTAACTACACCCAAAGCAATGGCCCTGAATCCACAATACGAGGATATAGGAAACGGATTTGTCCAGCAGTACTACGCATTGTTCGATGATCCATTGCAGAGGGCAAATGTTGTCAACTTTTACAGTGTAAGTTAAATATTATTTCTAAAAGGCAACGAATGGAAAAGAAAATGTGTTTGAAATTGGTTTCGGGGCTCCAGGTGGGGTAGAAAATAAGTTTCATTTCTTTTTGTGATATAGCCGCTTCATAACCTTAAATTGCAAAATCGGGATTATTGAAAATTAATTTGACAATCTTTTAATTAATTTCATTGAATCATTGTCTAAATATATCCTAAAATCTTTCCAAGCTTTTTAATAACGTAAAAAACACATCTTGCATTGATCAATAGGTAAAAAAATCGAAGATTGTTCTAGAAAAGGTTGGTCCTCTGGACAAAATATTTGGTCGGCTATTCGCTCAAAATGTAATCGAATTATACAGAAACTTTTCCCTTCCAGTCGCTCGCTAAGCCATCATCATAAAGAACAACAGCATGGCCCTAATTTTTTATATTCCATATAATAGAAATTTAGCTTTCTGTTTAAAGACACATTAGGTCATACATCTCCTACTTGAATGAACATTCATTTGCCAGTAGATAGTAAGTCACGAATTGACTTATACACGTGTACCATAGAACAAGAACTTTTTTACCATTTTTGATTTTGCACACAAACGACGTTCTATTTGTACGAAAAATTAGAACATTTTTACGAACTTGCTTTCTTAAATAAATAAAAAATAAATAAATAGAACGGCGTAACAGAGCGAAAAGCCCCAAGGCCTAGCGCATTTCTCACAACCATGCCTTGTAAGGACATGTAGAGGACCTACAATTTTCTGTCGGTTCCGAACGGCTAATCGAGACAGCGCTTTTCATGGCAATGAATTTACTAGCGGAGGACTTGACAATTCCTCGCGAAAGGCGATACCCGTGGAAAAACAGTTATTGGCTTCTGCTGAAATTTGAACCACGAACCTCTGGGTTAACAGTCAAACATGCTTACTATCAGGCCACAGGTACCACGCCACTTTCTTGATGTAACTAAATTGGTTCAACAGGGAAGTGCACTACCCAAAGGTGCTCGTTTGCTTACATTTTTTCCTATTGACTTTCCAAACTAATTCAACACAAAAAACTTACCTATCTAACGATTTTGGTATAGTTGTCATATCGGTAGAGGTCCTCTTCCACTTGATTGTGCGACCCCTTCCGCAAGTTCCCTGCGGGTTGTTTCAAAAACCCGTCTAGTCGGAGAGTTGGTGGTCATCCGCTTTACATATCTTAACCATCGTAGTCTTGTGATGCGTTCTCTTCAAGCTATGCTCATATCGCGGTACAACTCACACAGTTCTTGTTAAAACTTCTTCTCCTTACATCATCTTCACGAACTGGACCAGAAATCAATCGCAAAATTTTTCTTTCAAAACCACCAAATGCTTCCTCCTCAGAATAAGGTCCGTACTTCTTCGCCGTATCGCAGGGGCCAAACTATGTAACTAATTTTTCTATTTCCGAATCAATCGATAGTTATTCGGCCCTATCGTGGTAACCGTCGGAGCGGAGTTTTCTCCGCAACGCATCTTTTTTCGGAGATTCAATTTTGCTTCGAAGTAGTAGTCGCCGTAAGAATTTTTTCACAAATGCGGCAATGCATTGCATTCCCGAAACTAAAATCTTCGCAACAAAAACTTATCGGAGAACGTCGGATCGGAGAAATACGACGAAGCAAAATGTCTCCGATCGGAGAGAATTCCGCTCCGACGGTTACCACGATAGGGCCGATTTTTTACACAACTTTTAAATGTCAAAAAGAGTGAAATAGAATCGAATATGAATTCCTCCAACTGCTTTCGTCAAAAACTTCTGAGTTTCAAGTTTTCCAATTGCTCATACGTCCTTAAAAGTTACGGAGAAGGCCCAAGCCCAATTGCTTGAAACAGCGAAATAGGCAAGAGTAATTTTCCGGTTTATATCCACATTGATGTTAATTTTTTTGTCTGTAGCGGATCCTAGGTAGAGGAAATCCTGTGCATACATTATGCAAATAAAAAAAAATATTAACAAATTTAATATTTTTCAGGCTACAGATTCCTTCATGACTTTCGAGGGTCTGCAAATACAAGGGGCGCCAAAAATTATGGAAAAGCTGTCGGTAAGTAATGTTGAAGAAGCAACTATAACATGAAACCAAAATACTCAACCAAACCGTTTCTTCACAGAGTTTAACATTTCAAAAGATTAACCGAGCTATAACTGCAGTAGACTCACAACCAATGTTCGATGGAGGTGTGCTAGTTAATGTTCTAGGAAGATTGAAAGTGAGTACAGACCATGTTAAATTTTTTCTTAAAAAGAAACTCTGATGATACGTACTTATTTTTACTCTATTATTTATCTTATTAATAATTATTGTGCTTACTTTGTGATTATATTTTTGTTTATCCATTTAATTTTGGTGCGGTGCGGCTCTATGATGGTAATGTAATGTTTGTCTTTCGCATGGCCACAGACAGATGATGATCAGCCACACGCGTATACACAGACATTTGTATTAAAGCCGATTGCAACTAGCTTCTTTGTTCAACATGATGTCTTCCGGTTGGCTCTGCACGATCTGTAGCCTGATCAAATCAATTTTTAAAGACTTAGTTAAAGAAAAACAAATCTATTTTTAAAATGCAATATTTGTCTTGAATGTCAAATAACTTATCAGAGAGAAAGGAAGAGGAAGAGAAAGAGAAAAATTCTCATTCGTACGTAAATAGGTTATAGTGAAATTACTTTTCCTTTTGTGTATCTTTTTTAAGACACTAATTTTAATTTTGTTTGAAATCTTTCCCTTCTAATTCGAACTAAAATTTTCCCAGCCTACATAAATCCTTTATAAATATTTGATGGCGCTATCATAGCAACCGGTTTTTTTGTATAATTGTTTTATTTGTTGCACTTTTATTTTTTTATGCTTAACAGCACTGTATATAATCATTTAATACTAAATTAATCATAATCTAAAGAGACTAGGAGGTAAAACAAACTGCTACTTCGTATGAAGGTTGCGTCGATAGAAAAATTAGATCGTTTTTCATTAACACAATTTTGATAAACATTTAAAAACCCTTATGTCCATTGAACTGGGGTATTTCTCTCTTTGCTGTGCTGTGGAACACATCTATTAATTAATTTCGATCGTTATTTTCTGTTGTTTTAACTATTTTGGCAAACAAATATAAATTTTTTTAAATTAAACTTGCTGTTGAACGGTCAGAACGTCGGACTCTAAAAGTAATACTGCCATGCCTTACCGTTGGAAACCGACAGAAAAAACATTTAGGCTTGTAATGCCCTTGGCATAACAGTTAGCATGTCTTTATTACGTAGTACGAGCTTAGAATTTCAGAAATTTCCAATATTCTTTCACTGGTATCACTTTTGGCAAAGAATAGTCAAGTTCTTCGAAAACAAATACATGAACATAACAAAAGCAAGTTTTTACCTGTTGGTCTTTTATCTGATCTGATCATTTAATCATTCACTGAAGTCATCATTTCTAGAGCGGTGTTGAAAAAAGTTTGACCATTTTATTTAGCTCATCTGGGAGTGGTTGCAGTTGCATAAAGACTTTTTGTTTCATGTCAGGATTGATGGCACAATGCTGACTGTTTTACTATGAGAACTACGAATTTAAATAAACAAGAAATTTGTAATCCGCTATAACGTTCCTGTCCGTGAACTTGTCCTTGAGTCTGTACAGTGGGAGAAAAGTTTTAATTATTCACAAAAGAGTTTACCTTAAAAGGGTTCAAATCTTGTTTTTCAATAATATTCGATGCAAAGGAAGTAATTTGGAAAGAATTATAATATAAATAGATAGAGTGGCGCAAAAAAGCTTCGGAAAACTCGGGCACTAATGCATTTCAAAAACCTACAATTTTATGTCGATTCCAATCGACTTAGTTAAAAAGCACTGTTCATTTTAGTACTCTCGGAGAAATTGCCGATTCCTCGCGAAAGGCGATACCAGTAACACACATAATGACTGTGGAGTTCGTACCTCGAATTCCCACGTAACAAGCAGACATTTTAAAAACTAGGCCACGGGCACCACAAAAGTATGTGCCCCTGGTCAGAAGGCAATGATCCTAGTGGTTCTAATGGCGGCATCAATTCTTGTAATAGATATAAATTCTCGGTTCATGTGGAAACCAAATTACAATATGGACAAAAAGAGTTTATTCTTTCTGTTGTCGAATAGTTGGATATTGTTGATAGTTGGATCGTATCTAAACACCAGACGTTATATCGAGTTATTCCTCTCGGTTGTCTGTTTTGTTGACGCTCGAAGTGAGCTGGTAGAATTTATCTCTTTCCCTTGCTTCAGAATAATATTTGATCTTGGTTGATCAGTATTTGCTTAAGATCAAGTTCCATAAACTTGCTAAACATAGTGTCACCTCCTGACAAAGCTATATACATAAAAAAACAATTAGCAGTTCGTTGAGCCCTTCTCGAATTTTGCGTAAGCACCCAACACATTTGTGGTACCAGTGGCGTGATGATTAGCATGTCTGCCTGTTAACCCAGAGGTTCGAGGTTAGAATCTGCAGAAAAACGCAAAGACGCGTTACGCTTTCAATTGGAGCAATACAAATGTTCTTTTTTGGTTAAATTTTTTCTTCCATGGTTGCAAATAGAATTGTCTAGATATACGAGAACATTTTCGTAGGCTCGAGGTTGAACAAAGTCTCAATTTTGTTGCTTTAAGAGAAGCCTCTATATCTGATGTACAAACTATCCCGTTTTTCTTTTTACTTCGTTTTTTCTTCTATACATATTCTTTCACGTATTTGAATTACTCGATGTATGATTTGCTAAAAATTATGCCTCTATCTTTAAAAATTGGTTAAGGCTTCTTTTTTCTTTTTAAATAAAATAAATAGGGTGGCGCAACAGGGTGCTGCGACCTTCTATCTCTTACGTATGCTATTTTCTTGTCACCGGCCTTACCAACTAAATCTTAGTCTGATCTAATTTTGTTCCATTCTCGGTTGAAAACACAAAGAAATTGGATTTGTTGGCTAGTTTTTCATAGCTGCTAGTTTGAAAGTCTTTCAATTTTTTGTTCACCAATATCATGAACGATAGCTCAAAATCAGCACTCTCTCATCAGGCTCTTCTTAGTTGGTACCATTTTGACAGTCAAACCACCTTTATTTTTTTTATTTCAAATTGGTTATCAAAAGAATAGCAGGAGCTGATACTTAATTTAAAAAAATGTACTACTTTATCAATGTAACCGATCGGAGCAACCTAGAATTTGCATTCACGATTGCATTAAAGTTCCGATTGTAACTTTTATTTTGCTAATGATATTTAAATTGGAAATACTTCCATGATGATGATACTCACATTCCGAACGCTTACAATGATGAAGCAGATCAAATCATTCAATCACTCTTCACTACGGGAAAAAGGAAATCAACCTTCTCCTTTGCCTACTCAAATTAACCATAAAATAAATTAATTTTTAATTTTTTCAAATATAATCCCATTTTTTTTGTTTTTGTTTTCTATAAATGAGCATGACTATTATGTGATACCCTGCCTTGCTTATAATATATGAAATTAAATAATTTTTTTTTTCATTTTCAGTGTGATGACGATCCACCACATGCGTTCTCACAAGTATTTGTTCTAAAACCACTTGCTGGAACGTTTTTCTGTGCGCACGACATCTTCCGTTTGAATATACACAACTCAGCTTAATTTATAAACTTGGACTTTTTTTTTCGTTTAAACGATTCAAGAAAATGCGAACGAAACACAGAATCATTACATGTTATCAACACTATAACAAAACAACACACTCACATTTGCCTTTTGTTTTCTCAATTTAAGTGTTAAATGACAAGAATTTATTACTATTATAATATAACCAAGCAGCAACTTTTTCTTTTGTAATTCCTCTTCATTCATTTCAGTCAGTTGTTTATTAAAAATCTAAGCTCGCTAAGTTTCCACAAATAAAATAAAATGTAACTATTTTATAAGAAAAGAAAAAAGATATAAAAGAAATAAAATTAAAAATAAAATAGTGTTGCTGTAATGGATTTTCCTTTAGTCATTATATTTAATAAATTATTCTTTTTGTCGCTGCTCAATTTTAGCGTGTGGATAGCTTGTTTTGTCTATGTGAAAATTAATTAAACTGCAACTAAAACTGTAATTACATATTTAGAGGAGTAAAAGAAACTGAATAAAGTTAAAATATTTTTTAGAGAAAGTATAATATTAATATTTGTTTACTGTTCTTGCTTTTTAAAAGAAATTGCTAGTGTTTTATTTTTAAGTATGGATTATATATTTATTTAATTTTAGTCACAGGAAGTAATACAAACTAATTTTTATCGTCCGAAAGACATAGCGTCGGGAACTTAGCCCATACGGTAGTTATGCAGTTATTCATTTTTTACAAAAGATTATGGAGTACAGATTATAATTATTCACTCTTGATAATCATCATGTAATCAACTAAAACTAAACTATTACCCTACGTGATTCCGATTCTACGGATTCCGGATGCGGCTGTTTACATTCACCCCTATCACAGGGCCCGTTGTAGCAAATTCGGACTACGAATGTCAAATAGAAATGACTAAAAGCATGATAGTAAAGAACGCTTGGCAACAAATATTTGTAACTTGTTAATAACTTTATTAATAGTAAGAAATTTTGTGGCAAAACATTCACTACAAGGGCGTCTGTGATGCTTCTATTGTGGTATTCGTAGTCCGAAATCGCTACGAAGGGCCTTGTGATAGGGGCCATTATTTATAGTAAACTTAAGGAATAATTAAGTTAAAATCAATGTTTTGACAATACTAAGGTAGAGTCATCATGGAATGAGGCTATTGATGTATTTTCGCTATAAAAAAGTTCTCTAAGAGCCGTTTTCATCATTCTGACTTCAACTTCTGTAGTTGAAAAATCAGAGGTTTTAAAATGTGAGTTTCAAAGTGAAGAGATTTTAATTGAAATTGATAAGAAAATGAGCATGTTGAGAGTGAATTTCGATTGAAGAAATTGACTTCAAATCATACGTACCAATTTCAAACATTCGATTCATTTATTTAATTAATTCAATGTTTTAATGTGAAATATCGTTTTAGTACCGAAACAGTATCGCGATACAACTCTTAACAAGTGCCGTTCTATAGAAAGCCCTAGAGCTCGGAAGATTCGAATTAAAGTGATCTTAAATAATTACTAACTCCTCTTTGGACTCGCAGAACTCTGTTTATTTATTTAATTGAGAAAGGACTTTACTAAACGAAATAGTTTTGCGAGAAACATCTGATAGACATAAAAGATAGACATTGAGTCACATTTTTGACGAAGGCAGACAAACAGACACATCGAATATACGGCCCTATCGAGGTAACCGTCGGAGCGGAGTTTTCTCTATCCTTCGATGGAAGACTATTCCGTTCCGAAAGATACCTACTTCGATTAGGCTGCTTACCTTTTCCTGTATAGAATTGTAGTATTACAGCATTATTTGGCACCACCATTTAAAGGAATGAAACGTAGACGTGCTCTGTCTACCTTCTCATTCTGAGTAAATGGATCAAAGCTGTGGTACGATTATGGAACTCGAGGCGAATCGCTTTTGACGAAGATAAGTTTAGTATGTATTACTATTTTTGCTAGCCTGTTTCGTATTATGCCTTCTACCAAAATAGAGAACGAATTTGAAACAACAATTTGCTCTTTACTGTCTTTATTTTCGACACCATTTATTTGATAGGTTAGTTTTTCGATGGTGACTTGAATTTTGGTGACTTTGTTAATTGAATTTCTCTGTAAAATGAATAAAAGATCTGGCTTGATGGCTCCAAAGTATATCCAGGATTTTAATCAAATGAAAAGAAAAAGACATCACAATAGACAAACGGAGCTACGAGGTAGTACAGGACTTCGTCTACCTGGGATTCTATAGACACGGAAAACAACATCAGTGCGGAGATCAAACGGAGAATAACTCGTGCAAACCGTTGCTTCTTTGGGTCAAGAAGGCAATTGAGAAACAAAACTCTCTCTAGATAAACCAAGGCAACCCCTTATAAGACCTTAATCATGCCAGTCCTGCTTTACGGAGCGGAAGCGTGGACTTTATCGAAAGATGAAGAAATCCTTGGTCGTTTCGAAAGAAAAATACTCAGAATGATTTCTGGTCCCGTTTGTAAGGGGAAGATCTTATCTTAGGCGGCGCAATTAAGTGGAAGAAGACCTCAACCCACTTAGAGTGCAAGACTGGAGAGAGCTTGCCCAAAATCGAAATTGTTGGCGTATAATGGTGGTTGAGGCTCAGGTTCACAACGAACTGTAATGCCCACTTAAGTAAGTTAGTAAGAAAAGAAAAAGACGTTTTACAGTAAAAAAAACTACTGGAAATATGGGGAGAACTATTTTCGACTAGCATCGAATCTAATAATTGGCCAAATCGAGAAGGGTCGAGAAAAATATACCGGTCTCAAAACAACTTGCTTCGCTTTCCCAATCGGGCTTCTGCCGAAAGTAAATAAATCACTAGCTGGAATCAACTTCACATGAATTGAAGGAAGCTCAATCAGTTTCGTGATAGCGTTACACACACAAAAAATAAACACAAATTTCAATGCTCATTTCTGTTTCTTTTATTTTGTTTTGCTCCATTTTGTTTTAAAGATTTTCTTCAATAAATTACATAAAGTTCTATAAATATGTTCGAATTATAAAGAATTGATAATAATTTTTTCTTCAAATTTGTTTTTGTGGTTTAAATTTATACTTCAAAACAGTATTAGACTTCAATAATAATAATAAAAAAAAATTTCTCAAAAAAAAAATCAAACAAAATTAATCCACTGGTAAATGAAATTGTTTTAGTAGATCAAAAACAAAAATACGAATGGTGATTCCCAAGTTTAAAAACTAAGGCGAGGTTTTAATTCATTTAGTAATAACATATCTCTTAAGGTACATTTTTTCAACCTAAACATAGTTTTAAAACTACTTAAACGAAAACAAAAAAAAAAGTTTAATTCTTTGGTGTATATTTCCAATGCATCATTTATCAATGAAAAAATATTAAAAAACTAAAAACAAAAGTAATTATGGCGAGTTTGCTTGTCAAAGCCTTTTTAAATTGTAAATTTGTTCGGAAAGTAAACTAAAATTAATTTTGTTTTCTGCAAAAACTAAGTACATTTTGATCACCAAAGCAGTTGAACGACAATAAACGGCAAATCAAGTTCAGTTTGTCATACAAATGATTAGTCTTGGGAAACGTTACAATTAAAACAAAAGTTTTTTTTTATCACAAAACTTTTGGACTTCAAAATCAATATTTATGTTTGTATGTAAGTTGTAAAAGTAAGACTAGTTTTCAAACGAAAATATATATATATATATATGTATATATGTATGTGTATATCCAAAGAGATCTCGGCTAGATATTCATCCAGTAGAACAACTCACAATATTTTCCGTTGCCCTCTGGTGATTAAGAAAAGAAGCTTGAAAATAACTAAGCATACTAATGAAATACAACTTCCGCTTATGTATTTTTTGTTGATGTTGTTGTTTTTGTGTTGACGGTGCTTTTGGTTTTTAGTATTTTCTGTGCTTAAAGTTTCGCGAAGAGAATCCTTTGAGAGAACGCATTGCCATGGCTCGGTTGAAGTGGCGCTGTATCTTCGGTTCAAACTCGGATTGCTGACCACAAGCTTCTGAGTTATCCGACGAAGTTATGATAACAATAAAAACTGCGATAACCTTTAAATAAATAAGTCATTTCTGTTAGAGTTTCACGATAAATAAAAAAAAGACATACCAAAGCGGCAATAATTAAAATTGTGTAGACATGCAAGGGTGACGTTGGATTGTTTTCGACGTCACGCAATGCTTTGAGTATTGGCTCATGCTGTGGATAAAGTTCCAGAGCATGGCGTAAGTGAAGCACAGATTCCTGAAAGTGTCCGTATGCCTTAAAAATCTCACCGAGAGTGAAATATTGACGCCATGCCGAACGATCTGGTGGTTGAACTTCGAGAGATCTGCAATCGACACAAAAGACATTTCTTGTATTCACACTCTTAAATAAATATATTTTACAAATCAAACAAACTACCTTCTTGTTAAATGAATAGCATCGTCGAGATACTGCAAATTGTACAGGACTCTCGCCAAATTGAGTAGAACCTCGGCATTTGTCGGCGTTATTGCAAGGGCACGACGGAAGCATTCTATTGATTGTCGCGCGTCTCCTCTGATTCGCCAATAGTTGCCAATTTGATTGTACAAATGCACCGAACGAGGCTTGTCCTTTCTGGCACGTTTCAAACGTTTCTCCAGCAAACTTATGTCAAAACTCTTGAGAGATTTTTCATCTTTGTTTTTAAGGAACAAATAGGCAACCTGAAATGAACGTTAAAGGAACCAAAATCAATATAATGATAACACAAAAAAAAAAAAACAACACAAAACTAGCAAATTTAGCAATCGTTTGACATCTACATCTCTACATGAAGCACGTTTAGCTCAACTTCGAGATGCAAAATTACGTGAGGCCTTGCAAATCGTAGTCAATAAAATCGATTTCCAAAAAATTGTGGAAAACCTAAAACGCGAGGAAGCAAACAAAGCAGGCAAAACTTCAAGAACGTGCTAAAAATAAAGATCGCTATCGAGAGGAGATATTGAGACAGATGTCCGAAAGAGATTATATTTGGGGGACGGGTAGAGCTTGCTCAGCTCTGGGCACTGCGGTGTCTGAATGAAACCTATTGTGCCAGCCCATGTGAGGTTTCAGGACAGTTCTCCAGCTCCTGAATTGAACCAGAAGTAAGCAATCTTCTGTGGGTGAATGAGTTTGAGTTTATCTAAGGGGATGATCTCATAGTCAAGTATTTGCTTTCTAAGGCGGAAAAGTGCTGGACATTCTGTAATGATGGGGTCCGCTACCAGCCTCATTTGGTAGAAGTAGAACAAGTGTCCGAAAGAGAGAACGAACGTCGCAGAAAATATGAACAAGATCAGAGTGAAGTAGCTGAATTGAAGGAACAGGAAAAACAGCGCGAAAAGAATGCCAATGCGTGATGCAAATTTGCCTGGTAAAAACATTTTGAATGTAGAGAGAAAGATGCTAAGAAGATCTGAACAGAAGAAGTCAATGTAATATCCATATGTGTATTGTAATAGAACACGGTGCGAGATCTTAGGAAAGTAGAGGATGCACATTGCTTTTAAACTTTTGTGAGTTCAAGGGAAAAAGTATCACAGTTTGGCAATGCATTCCACATTGCAACTTAAATAAGAGTCTTTTTAATTAACTGTACGACCGACTTTTGGGCTAAAGACGAAACTGATGAGCATTCCCGTCGAGGCGGGTGTTGCAGATGAATTGTTTCAGGGGAAGAATGCACTTAACTACTGCTCTAGAACATTGTTTGTGGAAAAAGCGATGAAAGAAAGTGTAACAGGTAAAGTTTCATCATGTTCAAAAGAATCAACAAATAGAGAAAAGAGAGAGATAGAACTGAACTATCACCTAATAGTCTTATTGCTCAGTTCTGTATCATCGAGTAGTTGCAAAGATGTGTTTCAGACTAGTTAAATTGTAGCCAGATCAGAAAGGGTGAAAAATGCAGGCACCATTTATGGATAATTGAGTTTTCAAAGCATTAAATTCTACTTGGTTTTATTACCCCATGTAACAGTTTTCCATTTTTTTGGCAAGAACCCAGAAGAACGTCTGTTAAAAATTTCGGTGGGTATACCATCTGCACCAGCGGATTTTATGTACACATATTGGGATCTTTGAGGACTCTCGTAACTGAGCGAGAACGAATAAAAATCAGCTTCATAACAGAATTCACAGACTCAAGATCGTTCAGGTGGGCTCAATACACTATCAGGTGGTGGTGAGTAAGCAGCGAATTGAACTACCAGCTAATTAGCTTTATCGAAATACATAAATACGAAGAATCGTTGAAGCCGATGAAGTGGTGGAATTCTTAACATTCTTATTGCCTTCATTTTCTGGCCTTTTAAAAGTATTCGAAAGATTTTGCGTCTTTGCAGGTCAAATTCAACTACGAAACTTCTTTGGCGACGGTATTTTTTGTTCTATGAGGAAGAAAGTCTCACAAGCCTTCGAGAACTAAATTAGATATCATATCAGCTGATGCTTCAACGTTTCCGTCGGGTATCACAATGACCAATAAAATTTTCGATAGAAATCGTTGAGGCTTTCTCTTTGCTTTTTTATTGATACACAGAATACGTAAAATCTACCGATATGAAGCAATAATTGTTCAATTTACCCAGGGAGACGTTCTTTAATCCTGTATTATTTAGAATGAGAAGAGACAAATAAGTCAAGAGTGTTGGCCGCATGGCCTTCAGTATCTGGAACTCGAGTGGGCTCATCAATAAGCTGAGTCAGACTGCTCTGCGAAGACGTCAACATACCTACCTTCGAATATTGTCTGGCCAAAATGTCGAAGCCAGCCAGAAATATGTATATATTGAAATCACCCGCAATTGCGATTTCAATGAGTCAGATATCGCATTAAACTCGCTAAAAGCTGAATCGTTATCTAAATTTTGTTTGCCATCTCCAATATAAGAAAATAAGTGATTGCAAGTTTTAGAAATTTTAACAAATACAATTTTAGATGGAAACAAGAAACGTAAACGTAGAAACGAAACGTTATAGATCTATTCTAGACGACGTAATTAAAACGCTATTATTCATCGAAATGGCTTGATATGGGAAACAGTAAGAATATAAAGGATCTCTATATGGAATCAACATTTATTCAGGGGCTGGTAACAGGCGCTCCCACTGACAAAAACAGATAGTGTATACAATAAAAACTATCACACGCTAGTTACTTCCAGCAAAACAACTGACCTTAGACTATAGAGTGTTGAGGGTAATAATTAATGCAATCTAAAAACACGAACTCTAGATATTTTCAAAGTACAACCTACACTTCTGGGGGAAAAAATCATATTTAATAATACTCACATCAGGCTCTGGTATCAGCGGATGATTAAATCTTTGCGCTACGCCAATCAAATAATCGTAATAAGTAAAATTAACAGGCTTCCCACAGTCTAACACTTCGTCTATTTCACTGCTAGTTTTTTTCAACGCCGTCTTGCCTAAAGCCGTCACCGACGCAGTGGGGGGCAGTCCTTTCAAGTTCACTTCACTCTCATTATCACCACTAAAAACAATGAAATTTCTTTATATTTTAGTTTTACATTTGTAATACTAACGTTGAAACATTCAAACTTACTCATCACATGGCAGATCACACGACCTTTCGACGGATTGTTTGCTCCATGTAGAGCCGTATGCGATAGTCGATGTGATAATATTAAACACATCGTCGTTCTTGTACTTTTCATTTACAGCCGAGTTCAGCAGGACGATGTCCTGGGGGTGAAAATAATTCAATTATAACTTTAGTATTTTCGAATGGCTATTTTGACTCACCTTGTCTTCCTCAATGCGTCCGGTAATTTTGCGATCATCAGTATTTAGTTTCCAAAGTGTTGAAGTTTTGGAATTGGTTATGGGAATCTGAAGGCAAAGAGCGCACACGGCCAGATAGGCCATAAAAACATTGAGATTCATGGTATCCCTAGACTGCCGCTACAGTAATTATGCTATGAAGATTAAATTAGGCAATTGTAAGGCCTGCGCCTTTAGCAAACATTGTTTTCTTAGCTGCAGATATTTGGTAGTTTTCTTTCTGTTTTGGTCGAGGAAATTGTTTATTAGGATGGATTTCTAATTTAATGGATTTTTTCTCTTGCACTAGTTTTGTCACAAAAATTCACGAATCACAAATAATTTTGGCATACACAAATATTTCGGTTTGACAAGTGGTGAACTGTTCGAAAGTGAGCAAATAAATGCTGTTATACAAAGAGAAGTCACAATAGTGAAACGTTATTAGAAAACTGATTTGGTATGTGAATGGTAAAATGGGCAAAGATACTTTGTGCTTTCAAAACCTATAAAATATGGTGGTGATTGTTTACTTCTAATTCCAATTAACTTATTACTTTGTGATAGTACATCACTTCGAGAGTTCCAGTTTGAACCGGTACTACGTCTGACACATGGGACAAACAATGAAAGTTAACTTTTTAGAAACCAACAATTTCATAAGAAAATAACAATGAAATGTGGACAAATCTTTACTTCTCCTGCACCTCAGTTTCATTTAAGTGCAATTTTTTTTCAGTTCAGCCATGTGCATTAGCACTGGGTAAAAAAACTAGTTAGTCCTCTACTGAGCTAAATGTGTCCAGTCGTAAATTTCATTGCTGAGCGTTTTTGTCGTAACGTATAATCAGCACAAAACAAATGAAAAGAACGCGATACACACTTATGGTGGATTTACATGAATCTGCAAGTGCAGATGAAAATCGGAAAAAACACAAGATGTAAAATTCATACTTGTCTGATAGAGAGGGAACGAACTTCCTAGTTATGGTTGCAGATGAAAAATTATGGGTGCAGATGAACATGTTCATCTGCAACCATAATTTTTCATCTGCAACCATAATCCTATTCGTCTCTCTTTTTAACCTTTGTGCTTTGTAATCTTCACCCGTCTCGCTTTACTTTTCTGCACTTCCGCAGTTGCAGATGCATGTAAACCCAGCATTAGCAAACAGAAAGTGTGGTGACAGATTTATCTGTGTTAAATTAAAGGTGACTGAATATTCTTTGCAATAGCAAGGCTGAAACGAAATTAAATTACCCTATAGACTTCTAGTTTAAATATTTCACGATTAAGACAGAAGATATTAATATTTAAACAAGCTTCATTGAAATCCCTAATAGATCTAGATATAGTTTCATTACTTCCATATATCGATCTATGCAATTTTTCTTTTAAAAACATTCTCGATCTCAAAGATCTTGATGGTACATTAATAGGTACTAGAGCAAGTAGCGTAGGACATTTTATATGGTTACATAGTAAGTCTCTTATTAATGTTACACCATGAATAGTTCGCCTAGATTCTAATGATTTTATCCCTAGTAATTGACATCTAGCCCTATAATCAGGGCAACGCATTTGGAAAAACATAAATTTAGTGAATCGTCTTTGGACCCTTTCTAATCGATTAGAATGTGTTATGAAATTAATTCACAGCTAATATTTTCCCATAATGCTTATGAGTGCCACCTACATCTTCAGGATGCTTTGTTACTTGTTTATCTCAGTTCCTAGTTCCTTCCATTACCTTCAGGTGTGTTCGGATGTTCAAAGCTGACACTCTGAAGTATTTATCTTCTTTCATAGTTTATATCACAAACTTTATCTGAGGTCATGTTTTTAATAGAAGAAAAAAATCTGAATATAAAAATCTTATAACATCACTGGGTAAAATTAAGACAGTCAACTCGTTTATCGTACTCCGAGCTTCAAAGGAAAAACCTAGGCCTACATTAGGTCGAATTGGGGAAAAACCAGGGCTAAAAAACACTCACTTTGACATTCACGGCGAGTTTAGGTTTTCAAAAAAAAAAAAAATGCTTTTTGCTACAACATTACAGCCCCAGGGCTTCAACCAACAATCCTAATAACACATTTGGTGGAAAGCCAATTGCCACGCAAGTTGTAAGTCGGCTACTTCACATCCAAAACCCGAACAGTATTTTGTAGGATAGTCGATGGCTTGCCATATCTTGATCGTGTAGCCGGAGGGTTAAGTAAGGTAACAGTTAAACGTTACAACTAAACTCAAAATTTCTTATGCTTGAAAAAATATAAGAATTTAAATAAGCCGACTGTGCTTTTTTTTATCATTTTCAACAATCATTACAAAAAATTAACTTTTTTGAAAACAACGTTTTTCTTTTCAAATAATTTTAAATCTTATGAAATATTGAAATGCGCTTTGTACAGTTAACTTAATTAAATTTAATTCAACCGAGCAGGTCACGATACCAAACTGTTTCAACCAACCAGGCCATCTGTTCTTTTATTTCTTAACTCTTCCAGTATTTGTGTACATTTTGCTCGAACGTATTTCCCAGAGGCAGTTTTTGGCAAGAATTCCAAGAAATATACTCCACCGTGTAGATGCTTAAAATGAACCATTTTGTCTGTCACGTGTTTGCTAATATCTTCCTCAGATAATTTGCTATTTGGAACTTTGACAACCGCTGCTGCTGGTAAGAAACTAGATACTATGTCTGGAATTCCACACACGCATACTTCCACCACATCCGGAATTTTTAAGATTTCGTCTTCAATTTCACTGGGGAAGAAATGAAAGTTATTGTACTTCAGAATATCCTTTTTCCGGTCGACAATCAGTAGTGCTCCTTCGTCATCGAATAAGCCAATATCCCCTGAACAAATAAATCCTTCTGGGTCGATTATATCGGCAGTCGCTTTGGGATTACCATAGTAGCCAGCCCATTTGAACGGAGTTTTTATACAAATCTCTCCACTTTCACCGATTCCGAGTCTTTTGCCAGTCTCGTCTACTATTTTCATTGTTATGTTAGGCATTAACTGTCCATTAGCAGCGGGTTTTGTGGGTGCTCCAAAACAGCCTGCACTACAAATCTCACTCATCCCATAGCCAAGAATTACCTGGCAGTTTTGAACGCGGCTGCTGAATTCTTCGACCACAGAAAAAGGAACAGCACTTCCACCACAAATGTATACATCCAACGAGGTTAAATTTCTATGCTCTAAATCAGAACAACGGATTGCTCTGGCCATCTGTGATGGCGGGGTAAATGCAATGGTTATTTTATATTCTTCTACCATTTTTAGAAAAAGCTCAGGTGAGTACTCCTGGTCAATGATAACTCTGGTTAGGCCTACTAGAGTTCCTTGTAGAAGACACAAGAGGCCGGATACCCAATACAAGGTGCTGAAGCTTAGCAGTTTATCATCCAAAGACATCTCACTATGCAAAGAAAAAAGTCAATTTGTCAAACGATAAATCAAAACATAAGAAACTTACAAGACTCTAGCGTTTATTAAACTTTCATGGGACATGCTAACTCCCTTTGGCAGCCCTGTTGTCCCAGAGGAGCACAAAATAGCTGCAGTTTGTCTGCTTCCAAATTTTAACGGCTTCACTGTAAAAGAATCTTCTTTTCCCGTCGAAACAATCAGCTCTTGAATCTGTTTGATTCCGTTCAAATGATCCTTCATGGTAAAGGCAGGAATGCAAAGACCCAAATCAACCAAAGAGGCTTGCACATTCTGATACACTTTTCCGTCACAGAACATAATCTTTGGTTTTGTGATTGAGAATATGTGTCGAATACCATCTACAAAAGATTAGATGGGTAAAAACTTTACTCATCAAAAAAGAATAATTGGCTGACCTTTATCAAATGAGGGATCAAGTGTACTTATAATTGCACCACAGAGCATTGCACCGAAAACTAAAGGTGCAATGAACTCAGTATTAGAAGCACAAATGCCTATAACATCTTCTTGCTGAATACCCAAGCTCTCTAGATTTTGTGCAACCCGGATGCTCAAAGTCACAATCTCTTCATTGGTATAGCTTTTGCCATTGCTGATCTGAAAATGAGTATGAAAAAACGTTGGCTTCATTCAAATGTACTTTGGGAATGATTTCTTTTCATATTGTTCTTCACTTCGCTTTCTCTACTCCGGGGTTCCTCAAGATTTAATACTACCGCCGCTTTGTTTTCATGTTTCATAAATGATATTTCTGACAGTAGCCCAATATGTAAACACCATGTATATGCAGATGATCTACAGTTATATTTGCTGTTTTCAAAGTCTCAAAGCAAAATTTCTATAGCGTGTTCTACACATTAAAAACTTAGGAATTCATTTCAGTCAAGACTTCATATGGAAATTTCACATTAATATGACTAAACTAAACTAAATTAAAACTTGAAACTTTTAAGATTTGCATGTAGAATAGAAAAACAAATTATCAAAAAACAGAATCGCCTAAGAAAACTGAACTCTCGGAGGGCTACAGAAACAGAAGTGAATGGACAGTTACAGAATTAGCCATTACGGCCGACCAAAAATCCGATAAGGCTATCGATACAGGAGCAAATATGTTGTTAATCTAGAGTGGTTTTTGACAGAGATTAATTTATTATAGATAGAAATAATAGCATACATAAATAAAAATAAAAAAATCGAAAGAAGAAACACAGAAACATAAATTTTTTAAACGTAAAATATAAAAGTCTGAACAGTGAGACAGATTCAAAGGACGAACAGACTCATTACTCGGCTCAAATGATTATTTATTCTTATTATGTTCTAATTTGTACTCTGATAAAAAAAAAACACTTGAATGTATATTCGTACCTGAGATATGTGCTCTGGGTAGTTAAGAAGACTTTCTAACACAGATCGCCCAATGGAAACATTCGAGCCAATCTCAATTTTTGTATTTGGTCCTTTCCATGTCTTTGTTCCTGCATCAAAATATGTCTTCGTTGTAATTATTTTACTGGACATTATTTAGGTATATTCAAATTTAAAAGATCTTAAGTGGACTGTTACGAACAGCTAAATAATAAATGATTACAAAATCAACAACGAAGCGCCTTTTATCAGTATTTATTGAAGTTTTAAAAAGTTCTCAGCTCCACTTACTCCGCCCAGACTATCTAAGAACGGAAACCTCATTTATTATTTAACGAGCCTCATATTTGATTAAGGAATAATTTGTAGGTAGATTAGATTACGAGTATTTGTATTCACTATTGTTAGACAAACTGCGTACAATATACTACTTTAATACACATGCATTTTATCATAATATAGGTACATATACTAGACAAGCATCGATTCATAAGCTTCACCGGGAGATCGATCACAAGCTAATTTCTTTGATATTTGTTAAACTCACCAGTCACCACCACGTTTAATAACAATTTGTACTCTGATAAAAAAAAACACTTGAATGTATATTATTTGTACCTGAGATATGTGCTCTTAACTGTCGCCTATCTCTTAAGGAGATGGCTGAACAGTTCAATATTCACCTTATTTAGGTGCCGGGGCACAGAGATATCGCAGGTAACTGCAAAGCCGATGAACTCGCCAGAGAAGGAACCGTTCTACCGATCTCAACCAGTAGGTTGAATATTGGTTGAATCTTGCTAAAGCAAGAGGCAATGGATAGAACAGATTATAGGTGGAACAATATCACCACGTGTGTAGCAACAAAACGGATATGGCCAGGACTAGATCCAAAACGCACAAGACATTTGTTATCCATAACCAGATTGCACGTTAGCTCCGTAATCAATGTCATCACCGAACATTGTCTGATAGGAAGACACGCCATAAGACTCGGCGTTTCCTCTAATGACTTCTGCAGAAGTTGTCTAGATGAGGAGGAGGAGGAGACAATCCCACACCTCCTCTGCTCATGTCCTGCTCTCTCTTTTAAAAGAAAACGGCATCTAGGGAAATATTTTCTTGATGATCCAAGCGATCTGGCGAGCACAGATCCCCTGCATCTCCTTCGCTTTATTAAAAGCTCCAACTGGTTAAGTTAAGTTGTTAAGTGAGGTACTCCCTCGCATAATTTCTATGGTATCACAATGAACCTAATATTGGTCTAAGTGTGTCAGTTTGTTTTCCTGACAGCCATTTAAACCTAACCTAACCAATGTGCTCTGGACAGTTAAGAAGACTTTCTAACACAGATCGCCCAATGGAAACATTCGAGCCAATCTCAATTTTTGTATTTGGTCCTTTCCATGTCTTTGTTCCTGCATCAAAATATGTCTTCGTTGGAATTATTTTACTGGACATTATTTAGGTATCAACTTCAAGAAAATAAAACTAATGGAAGTTCATGAAATAAATAACCTTTATATAATTTGAAAAAAAAGGTTCATTTGATTACATATGCATTATAGAATCAATCTTCTGTTTTTCTTTTTGAATATATCCTCTACTTCATCTACGTCAATATCTATCCCATAGTGAATATTCATAAGAGCCAAGCCGTTCAGTCTATTTACACTCGTTGTGCTCCGCAGGCTTGAAAAAGTCCTTTCCGGTGTAGCAGTGCAAACAGATATAGTAGCCAATATTTGTAGCAACGTGTAAATATTTAGATATAATTTTTTATCGCACTTATCCAAGCTTTTCAAAGCAGATTTTGGACTAGGGCAGCAGATAGTCATAGCTGCTTTTCACACTTCAAGTTCTGCTTTGACGAAGAATGTACTTCTTTCGGGTAGCACTGCCGAATACATAAAAATTGCGTCTTCCATTTGACTGCAAAATTTAATGGTAGCACACCAGATAATGCCAATACTACTTTACGGTGTTTCGCAAACCTCTCGGTCAATTGGTATATATCCGACGCAGGATTGTTAGAGCGATTAAGTTGCCTTCCAACGATACGTGGCACTTGCAGTTTTTTCGAGCATCACCTTTGCTTCTTCGTATAGATGATTGTAGGGGTAACCGGGGCTAGTTGGCAAGTGGGCAAGTGGACTAATCGCTAATAACTTTAAATGAAAACCATTTCTTTCAAGTTTATTCCACTTGTTACATCGAGCACACCTGCTTGCTGAGTCTCATATTGTCTTTCGCTGTTTTTGGACGTCGTTCGGGTATTATCCCCAAAAACAAGTTTTTGTGTTCGTCAGTAATTTTTTTGTTTCCTTATCTTTTTTTTCTTTCTTAAGGGTGTTTGTGTTCAATGTCAATTTTTTTTTTTTTTGGAAAAAGAGTACAGTTCGTGTTGCTGTTCTTAACAGCTGGTAGTTGCATTTTATCTTGATTTTAGTTTAGTGCTGAAGGACCGAACGGGGTAAGTTGACTATTTTTTTTTGGGTAAGTTGACTAATTTTTTTCCTTAATAATTTCAAGAAAAATGAGGGCATATGTGTGGAAAACCGCGAGAGCGTCGAAACCAAAGGTTTTTTTAATTTGATATATAGTTTGATATATCACACGAATTTTCTTAAATTTGTTTATTCTTTATTTAATCTAATTTTTTACTTATTTTGTGATACCACAAGAAGTGGATTTTGTCTGTTAACTTAATTCTATTTTTTTTAATTCATTTTTTTTAATCTAGTTTTTTTTGTGTACTACACGAAGTCTATTTATTTATAATTGTAGTTTCAAACAAAATTGACTTTTAATTCTATTTGCTTATAGTTTTAGTGAAAATAAGAACATAGTCAACTTACCCCATAGCCTTGATGGTCAACTTACCCCGGTTTTGGGATAAGTTGACCAACTTTAGGTCGTTTTGTAAAATTAGGAAAAAAATGTCTCAGAACTAACAATGTTTAGAAGCCATATTTTTTTTAAAAGAAAAAAATAATGTTTTATGTATAAGAAGGTTTTTTTCCGTTTTGATATCCCTCTTAGTTTCTTTTTAAAAAAAGATAAAAACATTTTTAGTCTACTAGCCCCGGTTTCCCCTACTCTTTGTCAACTTTATTTCTCAAAAAATGCAAAGCATTAATAACTTTATCCACGTGACTGAATGCTGAGATCGGTGTTAACTGTTTGCAGTTGTTTTGATAGCGACAAAACTCATGACTTTTTGAAGAATCGCTAGGCACATAAAAAAATTGGAAGATCAAAATGTGTTAAGCATTTGAACAGCTTGCGTCGATGTTTCTTTACTGTGCCTAGTTTGGAGTTCTTCGAGTAAATCTCATAACGGCTGCATGCTTGTTAACCCACCGTGTTTCACACAGGGTTTTTTTGATTTCCAGCCGGTAATAGCTCCCGAACTTTACCATTCAAAACAGCAGTGCGTTCAACAGACTGCACGATCCCAACGCAATTTCGCACATTTGCTTGTTAACACGAGTCAGCAATAACAAAGTTGAGAGAGTGTGCATGTGCACTACAATGTACATAAAGAGCTAAAGCACATCCTTGACGAATATACGCTTGGGCCTTGGGCACCGTGCAAATACCCACTCATTTTTAGATATATGTACTCTTGTTTGGATCTTCTTAAAACAAAGCGAATCTCAGAAATAGTCTTAAAAGACCCACAACGGAAAAAATTCTCTTAAAGGTTAGAGTGAGAATCCTTTTAGAGAACAATTATGCAGGGGTTTTGTGGGGTTTTGATAATGTTTTGTCGCAAGCGAACATTTTTAGTAATTGCAATTTCTAAAAGAAAATTCTTTAGATAAGGCTTCTCTCTGTCCCATTCTTAATCAATAGCCTATCAAATCGTTTAGATAGCCGATGATGATAAATGATAGACGATCGATTCGGTTTTCGAAAATGATCGATTTACCTAGGCCTAATAGTGCGTACTGATACGGCACAAAAATATACGCAGGCTACAGAATGCGATCAGATAATCGACTACGGTCGGCGCGGCGGCTGTGGGGGGGGGGGGGACCCCCATGGCTACGCCCATGGCAACCTCATTTATTATTTAACGAGCCTCATATTTGACTAAGGAATATTTTGTAGGTAGATTAGATTACGAGTATTTGTATTCACTATTGTTAGACAAACTGCGTAGAATTTACTACTTTACTGCACATGCATTTTATCATAAGATAGGTACATATACAAGACATGCATCGATTCTTAGGACTTTCACCGGGAGATCACAAGCTAATTTCTTTGATATTTGTTAAACTCACCAGTCACCACCACGTTTAATAACAATTTGTACTCTGATAAAAAAAAAACACTTGAATGTATATTCGTACCTGAGCAGTTAAGAAGACTTTCTAACACAGACCGCCCAATGGAAACATTAGCCAATATCAATTTTTGTATTTGGTCCTTTCCATGTCTTTGTTCCTGCATCAAAATATGTCTTCGTTGGAATTATTTTACTGGACATTATTTAGGTATATTCAAATTTAAAAGATCTTAAGTTACTGTTACGAACAGCTAAATAATAAATGATTACAAAATCAACAACGACAGCGCCTTTTATCAATTCTCCAAGTGCACTTTGTGCAATTGCATATACAATTGTTGTTGTTGCGTGATGGTGCTGGTCCAAGCTATACTCATCGTAATATTATGTAGGACAGGGTGGCCGTCTGCCAAAAAACAAATTCGAATTTAAAATCTTTTGCTATAATATCACTGGTCTTAAAAATAAACTACTTATGCCAGATTTCTTTAAATTAATTATAAGTTATGATATTTTTATTTTACTAGAAACTTTTTTAGAGGAGGGAAAAGAACTACAATACCTAAAATATTTTATATGCAATGGTAAAAACAAGTCAAAATCATTTAGATCTGAATCAGGTGTCCCACAAGGTTGCGTCTTGAGCCCGTTGATGTTCGCTCTGTATATCAATGATATTGAAAATCACTTACCGGGAGGTGTCTGTTTTGGCGATTTATTCGTAAAGCTTTTACTTTATGCTGATGACTTAGTGATCTTTTCTGAAAACCCAGTGACGTTGCAACTACAGATAAACAAATTGAAGCATTATTGTGATTCGTGGGATCTTAAAATCAATACTACTAAGTCAAAAATAATGATTTTTAAATCTCAAAACCGATCTAATAATAATGCACGAATCTGGAAGTTAGACGGAGTCAATATTGAAGTTGTTAGTGAATTTAAATATCTAGGTTTCATTATCTCTCAAAATTTAAGTATTAAAGCCCATATTAAAGAGAAACTTGCGATTGCAAAATCAGCGATTAATACAATATGGTCAAATTTTTTCTCAAAAAACTTTGTAGACCCTACATCAAAGTTCCAGGTCTTCAACTCTACAATCAACAGCTGCTTTTGTTATGGGAATGAAGTTTATGGTTACCAATTGCTGGAAGAAATGGAATATATTCAAAGATACTTCTTCAAACGCATTTTCCGGTTACCGTTAAACACTCCCAACTACGCCATCTACGTTGAGTCCGGTCTACCACAAATATATGTAAGAAACTTGAAGGCTAACGCAGACTATCTAACTAAAATTATGCATAGACCTAATAGCAACTTACATAAAAAAAAATATTGCTTATATCACTTCGTTACGGTTATTCCCCTTTCAGAAATTGGCAAGCACTTGCATTGGCACATAACCTACAGCTGAATTTAAACGTCAACAACAGAGAAGATTGGACAAATAATTTCTACGATTGTATTTCTATGATTGATGAACAAATGTACAGAAGCCATCTTGATAGAGCTAGGGATTTAGCTTCTAGATCCACATACCGTTGTCTAAATCTGAATTTGGGGAGTAGTAATTACTTTAATGAGGATAATGAGGAAAGAATTTTTGGAATCAGTCTAGTATTTTTCAAGTTCCCGGTTATATTTCGGTTCCCGAGAGAATATGAAAAGGAAATCTAGCCTAAGATGTTATTTCTAAGGTTCTATGCCATTTTTGTGTTCCAAATTTTATTCAAATTGGATTAATAGTTTTGGTGCCTCCTCAATACAAACACTTAGCTCTCGTTAACGTTCCCATTCCCGTTCCCAAGTACTTTTGAGGCTATGTAAATCACACAATGAAATAGAAATTTATTGTCAAAAAAAAATTACAATAATTTATTTTCAGATCAAAGTAGAATGCTGCAAGTTCCAGAATCACAGAAGCACTACGCTCAACTTCATTTTGTCGTGCTCGCAGTTGTTGTGTCTGATGGGCACGAACACGAAATCGTTGCATTCTTATACTATCCACTTCATTTCCACTCACTATAGAACATATTTGTGACATAGATACTTATACGGCTATTTTCGTTATATGTCTGTCGCTGGTCATCAGTGCGGTTAGCACGTGATTTTTCTTTTCGCAAATTTGATTTACTTCTACGACCTAGGTCAGACCTTTTTCTCCCTGGCATTGTTAGTTTTACTAAGACTCGAGAATGGGTAGGTATATCTATCTATAAATCCAAAAACGGGCTCTGGAATGGATTCAAAACGAAGGAGGGCGCTTTGAGCACTTGTTATAATTATATTTGTACTAATTACATAAAAAAACTACTAAAAGTGATCATATTATTGTTTTATTCAAACAAACCTCAAAGCAAAAACTTTTTTTTATTTTTTTTTAAATTTTTCCCATTTCGTATTTTTCCAAGTATCATAAAATGTATGGGTTTTTTAGCTAACTTAATGCTGAGTTTTTTCTTTATTATTGTTTTCTTCATCTGTAAAAAATAAAGAAACTCTATGTTTATCAGGCCTTTTCTCCAAAAAAATGACCTCAAAGTCCAAACTTTGTTTTGGGAAGAAAATTTGAACACCACTTAAAATTAAAAATCTGGCAACCCTAAACCTTTGGAAGCCTAATTTAAATACATTCTTAAAGGTTGTTATTTCTACAAAAAATTGAGTCTAAGATTAGGTCTCTATCATCAGTATTGACAGAGATATCGAATTTAACACAGGTCAGGGTACACCAAAGTTAGCCTTTTTTTAAATTGTCAAAAAGTGATGTCAAACTTGAGAAACGGACTTTTCTGTATAACAATTTTTTTCTTAGAATATGACCAAGAATCATATCCCAAAGTATGTAAAACGAATTACGGGACACCCTGTATAGTACTCTTATGGTAACCGTTTACATTTAATGGAAGCTTCTTGACGTATGTGTTTACATGTCCACACAATAAGTGAAGTAAAGAAAAGATGAAATATGAAAAATGCAAATCATTTTACATTCTGATTAAATATAAATATGTACTTTTTATCTCAGACAGTGATGAAGCGTTATGAACCTACAAATTGAATTACCTGATTGAAGCAACGAATTTCCAAACAAAGGAAAGAGAATTCATGAAAATGATAAAATTGTGACGTCCTGTGACAAGTTTGAGACTTTTACCCGTTTCGACATTTTGAAGTTGAGATCATGAAACGGCGAGCTAAGTTTTGACCTTAATCAATCATATTTATTTCAAAAGTTTAAGTTTTTAAATTAAATGAAACTTAAATTTTTAGAATCATAGTGCTGTACCGATATTTATAACAATACCAAACCAATTGGCAGAAGAAAGTGATAAAGAAAAAATAAAGAAAAGAGAAAAACTGCAGTCGAATTCCCGCTTGAGTATTAAACCAAATTTCCAATGTGTTGGGAAGGAGGACTGTAAAAAGGTAATGTACGTTTTCTGTGAAATATTTCAATACTAAGAGGCAACTTCTAAGTATTATTGTTTCTCATTCTTGGACACAACATTTTTATGTAAACGTTATCATTTACAAGTTATAATGCTACGAAGCCTCGTTTTTTAAAGTTTTTGTAGAAAAGAGAAAATGAATTTAATTGCATTGGAAAAAGAAGTGTAAAAAAGATAAACAATCAAGTTTTAAACACAATAACTATTAAATGGTAAACTATGCATTGGAAAAATAAGTTCACAATATTTTTTATCAAAATTTTTTAAATTTTTCCTCGTACGGTTGATATTTGTTAAGATATTAAACAAAACATGTTTTGTATAATGACGGCTTTGGAACATCCCCCATCATCCGCCATGCTTTTGTTCTCAAAATCAAGAGGCACCCACTAACCGATTCCAAATATGAAATTGAAGTTTTTAAATGAAGTAACTATTAACTTCCCTGTATCCCTTTTTGATGTTCGAACGGATCAGCTCCAAAATTTGTATTATAAGTAAGTTCAAATAGCAATTAGCTATAACAGCAAGGACCTTTGTTTCAACTACTAAATTCCTGCTATGCAGATTAGTGCGTCACTCCAATTGTATTTGTATCCAGAAATGAAAAGAAAAGAAACGCATTTTGGGACGTTTCTGGCCATGTGACATTTGCCATGCACAGTAGTGATAATAATAAATAAATCAAATAATTTTGTTTCAAAAACGTTTTAAAAATATTTCATTACACACACGTTAAAAAGTATAATTAAGTGAATATAACCGACCGTAAATATTTGATAATTGAATAATTAGAATAATTAATACAATTGAAGGGAAATAATCAAGATCAAGACTTTTTCCTGAAACAACCAAACATTTTTTAGGTTCATAAGATAACGTCATTTAGTACGGACCAGTTTTGGATTTTTTCAAGGTTGACATTAAATGCACAAAAGCTTAAGTACAATGGGACGTTATCTGCTATCAATTATTAAAAAAGATATGGGTTCGTTATCGTTATTGAAAAATAACATAATAATAATAGATTGAAAATAACAAGGAACCAAGTATTTTGCAGTGTCTATTTCGGGAGGAAACTAGACAATCGGTCTCCAACTTGAACTTCCACCAGTCAAATAAGAAAAAATAAGCTTCGTAGCAATTGACGAAAAATTTAATTTTTCTTAAGCTTTCAACAAAAATTAAACCGCTTGAATGGTTTTTGGAATAGTTTTATAAGTCTGGTGGCCTCGTACCTCACAAAAAGGTTGGCCACGTTCCTCAATTGCGGTCATAGAAATCAAGATATTAGTTTTTCGAATATGAAAACCAACAATCTAATCCAATCTAAAAAGACTACTCGAATTGCTCGGTTTTGTAACGTTAGTGATGAAGCACTCACGTAAGTACGTGTGTTACTGCTACGCAGTACTCTACTAGCTTATAATGTGGTATTTGAAGATTGTCGCTTATAAATTAATATCAATCGCAAGTACATTAACAAATAAAAATTTAAACAAAGTGCTCTGGGGTGTATACGTGTTATTTCTGCAAAAAGTATAGTATTTTACATTTTTTCCTCACATACCTCACATACACAATATCTGGACATAACGAAATCATTTTTGAAGATTTTGACAAGATCGGCTACATAAGATGATTTTAAGATCAAATTTAATCTTACTAGATATAAAAGTTAAGACATTTATTCTGCTCTGGGAACACTCACAAATACTCACTCATTAATAAGCAAAAAAAAAAAATTATTCAAATTTAATGGAAGTGAAATAAAAAAAGGTCATTATGAGAAAACTGTTACAATAGTCAACCTCAACTACACACCGCACACAACAACAACCTGATAACTACAAATATTTCGAAATTGTTTCAGCTGCAACCGTGCAATGTAGAAGTTTTAACATGAAAAGGAATTTCCAAACTTATTTGGCAATGTAATTTTGAAAAATAAATAAATAGCTTAATTTAGCGATTTTTTTTAAATTCTAAGACAAATGAAAATAATAATAGCAGCCCCGTTATTGCATTTTCTATTCCAATGCATCTGTTTTATAAATGTTTTGTATAAATGCTCTTATTTCATAAGTTATTGTAAACATATATAGAATTTTTTGTAAATATTTTTTTTTTGTGAATGTAAGTGCTATCGTTGCAAAATGCTTCTTGTCAAACATTGCTACCAGCTTAGTTCTTCTGGAATTCCACCTGGGTATTCACCTGTAAGACACGCTGTACAATATCCAGCTGCCTTGTGATTTGAACTCTGTTTGTTTATTTACAGCTACGAGATATTACTCTCAAATGGAGAAAGTGAAGTAATATAAGAAAACAAAAACTGCCTATCAAAAAACCGTTCTAATTGCACATCGTAGACTGCTCAATCGAACACTTAATCAGTAATGATAGGGCTCACCATTAACTTCAGGTGTGTACGGATGTTCAAAGCTGGCAATCTGAAGTATTTATCTTCTTTCATGGTCTATATCATAAGCTTATATTTGAGATCATGTGTTCAATAGAAGAGGAGAAACTGAAAATGAAAATCTTATAACCACACTGGATAAAATTAAGACAGCCAACTCATTTATCGTACTCTGAGCTTCGAAGGAAAAACCTAGGCCTACCTTAGGTCGAGTTGGGGAAAACCCAGGGCTGAAAAACACTCACTTTGACATTCACGCGGCGAGTTTAGATTTTCTAAAAAAAATGCTTTGTGCGACAAATTACAGCGCCAGGGCTAGCCCCAGGGCTTCAACGAAACCTACAATAACAGATTTGCTGAAAAGCTAATTGCCTTGCAAATTGTAAGTCGCCTACTCCAAATCCCAAACACGAACAGTATTTTGATGGATGGTATTTGTGGGTCCATGGCTTCCCAATGCCATATCTTGATCGTGTAGCCGGCCGCAAAAGAAGTAAGGTAACAGTTTAACGTTACAAATGAACTCAAAATTTCTTATGCTTGAAAAAATATAAAAATTTAAATAAGCCGAAGCCGACTGTTATCAAATTTCAGTATTTCTTTATCATTTTTAACAATCATTACAAAAAATTCACTTTTTGAAAAGAAAGTTTTTCAAATGATTTTAAATCTTACGAAATAAAATGGACTTTACACAATTAAATTAATCAAATTTAATTCAACAAACCAGGTCACGATACCAAACTGTTTCAACCAACTGTTCTTTTATTTCTTAACTGTTCCAGTATTTGTGTACATTTTGCTCGTACGTTTTTCCCAGAGGCAGTTTTTGGCAATGAATCCAAGAAATAGACTCCACCGTGTAGATGCTTAAAATGAACCATTCTGTCTGTCACATGTTTGCTAATATCTTCCTCAGATAATTTGCTATTTGGAACTTTGACAACCGCTGCTGCTGGTAAGAAACTAGATACTATGTCTGGAATTCCACACACGCATACTTCCACCACATCCGGGATTTTTAAGATTTCGTCTTCAATTTCACTGGGGAAAAAATGAAAGTTATTGTACTTCAGAATATCCTTTTTCCGGTCGACAATCAGTAGTGCTCCTTCGTCATCGAAAAAACCAATATCCCCTGAACAAATAAATCCCTCTGGGTCGATTATATCGGCAGTCACTTTGGGATTACCATAGTAGCCAGCCCATTTGAACGGAGTTTTTATACAAATCTCTCCACTTTCACCGATTCCGAGTCTTTTGCCAGTCTCGTCTACTATTTTCATTGTTATGTTATGCATTAACTGTCCATTAGCACCGGGTTTTGTGGGTGCTCCGAAACAGCCTGCACCACAAATCTCACTCATCCCATAGCCAAGAAATATCTGGCAGTTTTGAACGCGGCTGCTAAATTCTTCGACCACAGAAAAAGGAACAGCACTTCCACCACAAATGTATGCATCCAACGAAGTTAAATTCCTATGCTCGAAATCAGAACAACGGATTGCTCTGGCCATCTGTGATGGCGGGGTTAACGCAATGGTTATTTTATATTCTTCTACCATTTTTAGAAAAAGCTCAGGTGAGTACTCCTGATCAGTGATAACTCTGGTGAAGCCTAGTATAGTTCCTTGTAGAAGACACAAAAGGCCGGATGCCCAATACAAGGTGCTGAAGCATAGCAGTTTATCATCCAAGGACATCTCACTATGCAAAGAAAAAAGTCAATTTGTCAAACGATAAATCAAAACATAAGAAACTTACAAGACTCTAGCGTTTATTAAACTTTCATGGGACATGCTAACTCCCTTTGGCAGCCCTGTTGTCCCAGAGGAGCACAAAATAGCTGCAGTTTGTCTGCTTCCAAATTTTAACGGCTTCACTGTAAAAGAATCTTCTTTTCCCGTCGAAACAATCAGCTCTTGAATCTGTTTGATTCCGTTCAAATGATCCTTCATGGTAAATAGAGGAATGCAAAGACCCAAATCAACCAAAGAGGCTTGCACATTCTGATACACTTTTCCGTCACAGAACATAATCTTTGGTTTTGTGATTGAGAATATGTGTCGAATACCATCTACAAAAGATTAGATGGGTAAAAACTTTACTCACCAAAAAAGAATAATTGGCTGACCTTTATCAAATGAGGGATCAAGTGTACTTATAATTGCACCACAGAGCATTGCACCGAAAACTAAAGGTGCAATGAACTCAGTATTAGAAGCACAAATGCCTATAACATCTTCTTGCTGAATACCCAAGCTCTCTAGATTTTGTGCAACCCGGATGCTCAAAGTCACAATCTCTTCATTGGTATAGCTTTTGCCATTGCTGATCTGAAAATGAGTATGAAAAAACGTTGGCTTCATTCAAATGTACTTTGGGAATGATTTCTTTTCATATTGTTCTTCACTTCGCTTTCTCTACTCCGGGGTTCCTCAAGATTTAATACTACCGCCGCTTTGTTTTCATGTTTCATAAATGATATTTCTGACAGTAGCTCAATATGTAAACACCATGTATATGCAAATGGCCTATAGATACATTTGCTGTTTTCAAAGTTTCAAAGCAAAATTTCTATAGCGTGCTCTGCACATTAAAAAGTTAGGAATTCATTTCATTCAAGACTTCATATGGAAATTTCACATTAATATGACTAAACTAAACCAAATCAAAACATGAAACTTTTAAGATTTGTTTGTAGAATAGAAAAACAAATTATCAAAAAACAGAATCGCCTAAGAAAAACTGATCTCTCGGAGGGCTACAGGAACAGTAATGAATGGGCAGTTATAGAATTAGCCATTACGGCCGACTAAAAATCCGATAAAGCTATCGATACAGGAGCAGATATTTTGTTAAACTAGAGTGGTTTTCGACAGAGATTATTATAAAAATAATAACATACATAAATAAAAACAAAAAAAAAAAAAATCGAAAAAATAAACACAGAAACAAGAATTTTTAAAAAAATGTAAAAGTTTGAACATTGAGACAGATTCAAAGTACGAACACAGACTCATTGCTCGGTTTAAATGATTTTTTATTTTTATTATGTTCTAAGCAGTTTTAATTCGTTGTCATACAGCTGTTGTCAGACAGCTTAAAGCATTAAGCTATGTCTGATGAAAGGTTCGGCTGTGGGAAAAACCACCAGATATTATGCGAATGGCAGTCGAAATGGGTAATCTAATTATGGATCTTTCACGCAGAATCATCAGACATCATAGTTGGAACATACCTCCTTCAGACTTTAAAAGCAAAAAAGTCTATTTGAAGCGCACGAACATAAGTCCCCGGGGCATGCGTCCTAAGTTTTGTTTTTGGGACTTATATCCCCTTTAAGACCAAATTTCTTTACTTTGGGTCTGATGGATGGATGATGATGCATGGACTTTATGCAAACCACAAAGTGTTAAAGAAATGTGAGACGAGGAGCCCCGTAGCCTAGCGCATTTCTCACACCCATTGCCTTTGTGAGAGAATGGAGGGGACCTACAATTTCCTACCAGTTCCGAAACGAGAAAGCGCTTTTCATGGCAATGAATTTACTAACGGAGGTCTTGACAATTTCTCGCGAAAAGCGATAGCCGTCAAAAACAATTTTGCTTCTGTTAGGATTCGAAGCACGAACCTCCCGTTTTACAGCCAGACATTGTAACCATTACCCCACGGGTACCACAACGGTTGAAAATATTTATTATATTATATTCTTAATATTGGCTAAGTGCGCTGTTTAATAAAATAAATTACACAGACAAGGTGCTTATACATAACATCTTAAAAATAAAATAAATAAATAGGGTGGTGCAACAGAGCGAGGAGCCCCTGGGCATAGCGCTTTTCTCACAACCATCCCTTGTGAGGGAATGGAGGGGACCTACAATTTTCTGCCGGTTCCGAACGGCTAATCGAGAAAGCGCTTTTCATGGCAATGAATACTAACGGAGGACTTGCCAAATCCTCGCGAAAGGCGATACCCGTAGAACATACATAACATCTTACATCAGTATTTATTGAAGCTTTAAAAAGTTCTCAGCTCCACTTACTCCGCCCAGATTATCTATAGTAGGGGAGCCCGGGACTGCAGTTACTAAAGCGTCATGGGGACTTATTGGACTGTGAAGTTTACTTTCTAAAACCAAAAAAAAGTGTATGGCAGTTTTCCATTTTAGTGGGGCGATGGGCGTGTATGAGCTTTTGAAAATGTAAAAAAACAGTCGAATTGAAATACTCGAGCGCGTCAGATTTTCATAGAGTATACGCGCTTTGTCTCTCTGATAACCGATATTTATTAATCTGACGATTTACTGGGGGCAAATGGGCGTAAAGAGAGGTTGAAAAAAAAAGTTATTCGAGCGTGTCAGATTTTTAAAGTGTATGTTAAGTGTACTCGTGAAAATGAAGATGCTTCGGATGACAGCAGGAGTAACAAAGCTTGATCGAATTAGAAGTACTAAGATCCGTGGAAGCCTTCATGTCAAAAGTACCATCTTGGACAAAATTCAGCACGACCGGCTCAGTTGGTATTGTCATGTTCAAAGGAGAGATCCGCAGAACCCAGTCCAAAAGGCAATATCGTACAACGTTTCAACAAATTCGCGACGAAAAAGAAAAGGCAGGCCAAAACACTCCTGGTACAAGCAAATGCAAAAACAGCAGCATTTGGTTGGCCTCAGACATAGAAGAATCCAAAACCGGGAGGCTTGCCGACGCTTTCTGAGGTCAACGCGGCGTACCCCAAAGGCGGATCACTAGTGTGAAGCAGAAAAGTGGGAGAGTTGTGATCGCTTCTAGATCACTACTCGTAACGCCGGAAATGGAAAGAAGAAGATGTTAAGTGTACTCTGAAAAGTGTATAATTCAATAATCTGACAATTTGAGTGGGGCCTTAGTAATTAGGCGAGTCACAAAGATGTAAAAATAAATCGATGTTTTGAAATACTCGAGCGTGTCAGATTTTTATACAGAGTGATCAACTTGATGTCTTCGTCCTCCAGGATGATAATCTGACAATTATATGGGGGCGTACTCTTAGTCTGACAATTTTAGCTGATTTTTTATTTTTAAATTTACATAGCTCAGTGGCATTTAATGGGATCGCTTTAACCGAAGATGTTTTTTTTCTTGAAATTGAACGCTCTACAAAAATGTTCTTTGTGACAAAGTCGTTACTCATACCGGCCAGGTGGTATGGGCCACTAAACCAGATTTTTCCATAAAATTCACGTTTTGTCGCAGTTATCTCGTAAATAACAAAAGTTACAGAAAAATTGTAAATAACAAACTTGTAGAGAATTTAGTTTTCTACAAAAAAAGTCTTTGGACCAGACAGAAATCGAGTATTTCCGAGGATCGACTTTTTTTTACTAATCTGACGGGCTGCCCTCGACGAACATTAAGGTTTCATATATGGTAGGAGTGCATTACAGGGTGCAAGGTTTCTCCCCATATGATTTTCTGACGCACTCGAGTAACGCGCAAAATCCCTTCCTGGGCTCCCCTACTACTAAGAACGGCAACCTAATTTATTATTTAACGAGCCTCATATTTGATTAAGGAATAGTTTGTAGGTAGATTAGATTACGAGTATTTGTATTCACTATTGTTAGACAAACTGCGTACAATTTACTACTTTACTGCACACGCATTTTATCATAAGATAGGTACATCTACATATACTAGACACGCATCGATTCATAAGCACTTTCACCGGGAGATCACAAGATAATGTCTTTGTGTTAAACTCACCAGTCACCACCACGTTTAATAACAATTTGTACTCTGATAAAAAAAACACTTGAATGTATATTCGTACCTGAGATATGTGCTCTGGGCAGTTAAGAAGACTTTCTAACACAGATCGCCCAATGGAAACATTCGAGCCAATTTCAATTTTTGTATTTGGTCCTTTCCATGTCTTTGTTCCTGCATCAAAATATGTCTTCGTTGGAATTATTTTACTAGACATTATTTAGGTATATTCAAATTAAAAAGATCTTAAGTGGACTGTTACGAACAGCTAAATAATAAATGATTAAAAAATCAACAACGACAGCGCCTTTTATCAATTCTCCAAGAGCACTTTGTGCTATAGCATATAACAATTGTCTTTCTTGTCTTGACGCATGTTTGCATGTCCACACAATAAGTGAAGTAAAGAAAAGATAAGATATGAAATATGCAAATCATTTTACTTTCTGTTAAATATAAAAATGTACTTTTTATCTCAGACAGTGATGAAGCGTTATGAACCTACAAATTGAATCACCTGATTGAAGCAACGGATTTCCAAACTAAGGAAAGAGAATTCATGAAAATGATAAAACTGTGACGTCCTGTGACAAGTTTGAGACTTTTACCCGTTTCGACATTTTGAAGTTGAGATCATGAAACGGCGAGCTAAGTTTTGACCTTAATCAATCATATTTATTTCAAAAGTTTAAGTTTTTAAATTAAATGAAACTTAAATTTTTAGAATCATAGTGCTGTACCGATATTTATAACAATACCAAAACAGTTGACAGAAGAAAGTGATAAAGAAAAAATAAAGAAAAGAGAAAAACTGCAGTCGAATTACCGCTTGAGTATTAAACCAAATTTCCAATGTGTTGGGAAGGAGGACTGTAAAAAGGTAATGTACGTTTTTTTGTGAAATATTCAATACTAAGAGGCAACTTCTAAGTATTATTGTTTCTCATTCTTGGACACAACATTTTTATGTAAACGTTGTCATTTACAAGTTATAATGCTACGAAGCCTCGTTTTTTAAAGTTTTTGTAGAAAAGAGTAAATGAATTTAATTGCATTGGAAAAAGAAGTGTAAAAAAGATAAACAATCAAGTTTTCAACACAATAACTATTAAATGGTAAACTATGCATTGGAAAAATAAGTTCACAATATTTTTTATCAAAATTTTTTAAATTTTTCCTCGTACGGTTGATATTTGTTAAGATATTAAACAAAACATGTTTTGTATAATGAAGGCTTTGGAACATCCCCCATCATCCGCCATGCTATTGTTCTCAAAATCAAGAGGCACTCACTAACCGATTCCAAATATGAAATTGAAGTTTTAAAATGAAGTAACTATTAACTTCCCTGTATCCCTTTTTGATGTTCGAACGGATCAGCTCCAAAATTTGTATAATAAGTAAGTTCAAATAGCAATTAGCTATAACAGCAAGGACCTTTGTTTCAACGACTAAAATCCTTCTATGCAGATTAGGGCGTCACTCCAATTGTATTTGTATCCAGAAATGAAAAGTAAAGAAACGCATTTTGGGACGTTTCTGGCCATGTGACATTTGCCATGCACAGTAGTGATAATAAATAAATCAAATAATTTTGTTTCAAAAACGTTTTAAAAATATTTCATTACACACACGTTAAAAAGTATAATTAAGTATAATTGTCAACAACAAACAATTTACCAAGATTATGGCATAGGTACGTGGACGATGTAATAGCCATCGTAAAAAGAAACGAAATCGAAAAAACTTTAAAAACAATAAATGGTGTAAGTAAATCTATTCAATTCACCGTAGACATTGAAAAAAGACAAAAAACTTCCATTCTTGGACCTTATTTTAAAAACAGAAAACAAAAAAATTATATACGAAATCTTCAGAAAAATGAGTAGCACCGATCGTTATATAACTAGTGATTCAAACCACCACCATTCACATAAACGAGCGGCATTCAATTCCATGGCCTACAGACTGTGTAATGTTCCTTTAAAACCAAAAGAATTTAACGCAGAATTACAGCATATTTTGAAAATTGGAATCACACATGGATATAGCGAAAAAGAAATTTTAAACATAATTAATAAACACAAAAAAACGAAAACTAAAGCAGAAGCAACATCTCTTTTACCAGTAAAAACACCAAACAAACGCTTAGCTATTGAATTTGACCCGAACATCTTTAACAAATTGAGTGCAATATACAAAAAGTTCAACATCGATGTCGCTCCCAAAAGTTCAACAAAAATAAAAAATTTGCTCCGCTCAACTAAGGACCCCATACATGAATGAAGATAAATGTGGAATTTATGTTGCAGAATGCGCCTCAACCGACTGCAAAAAAGTATACATCGGTCAAACCATTCGTCGGCTAAAAACACGAACTAACGAACACCTACGTAACATACACAAAAACGAGGCTTACGCAAAAGTGGGATAGCTGAACATATTATTGAAAACGCACACACAATCAATGCTGAAAACTTTAAACTGATAGAACACGAATCCAATAGACGTCGCTTATGTATTAGAATCGATGCATATCCATATGCAAAAAGAAAACGTCAATAGAGATGCCGGTCCAGCTTATTCACCTCTCTTTCGTGCACTTACATAATTTTCTTCTTTCTTTTCATAATTTATCAATAATTCGACATTATCTCCTTTGTTTTCTCTTTGACAGTATTTTAAAAAACGTTTGTTCACTTACTTTCTCTGTCTAGCTTCAATCTGCACTTACACACACATGTACGTTATACTTGATTTTTGCATTTTGCTTTACATTCAATTTCAATAATTAGTCGAATCATATCGCTGATGATGGTATCGTGCCGATACCGGAACAATTGTCCGAAACTTTTTTAAAATAAAACAAATAATCAAAAAAATTTTTTATTTACGTGACCAAAAGGTGATAAAAGAATTAACGTCCTTTCGTTACAAAACAATATATATAGTCACGTAGCATTCCAAAATTAACAATAATAATAAAACTATGTCTTCCAAACTAAGTGAATGCAAACGATTTCGACGGATTAAAGAAAATATATGTCGCATAAAATCAGACATTTTCTTCCTATCAAAATGCAAACAATTAAAACTTACTCCGAGTTTCATTAATATTAAAGGAAAATTTGAAAGCAAAAGCAGTCAAAAAGCACTAACTAAGGCTGAATTGGATGCCTACCACCTTCAACCAAATTTTTGTTAAAAATTTTTGTAAAAAATTACATCCTTTGGAATACGATGAATTTCTTTTAAAAACTCATGAATCATGTAACACACTCATCATAAGACAATGTAAAACAAAACGAAATAAGCTAAGAAACATTAAAAACCAGAAAACACTAAATTCTAATCAGAAACCAAAAGTAATATACATAGAAAACTTCGTAATAAATAAATCTTCGGCTACACTTAGCTCTAATGAAATAAACCTGTTAAATAAGGGTCTCAATTTTGCAATCACACGAGAGACGATTCCCAAAAAGGAAATAATTATAGATGTAGAATCAAATATACATTTAATCAATATAGATGATAGGCCAATTCTACGAAAAGAAATATCTGATCTCATATCAAACATTAAAGTGAATAATAAAATTAAAACGCAAAATGTTCTAAAATCCATTAATAAAAAAGAGTTATTTGTCACCAAAGCTGACAAAGGCAATGCAGTAGTAGTGATGGATAAAACAAATTACAACAACGGAATACAAAAATTAATTGATAAAGGTCCATACACACGCGTTAAAAATCCACTAAATAATTAAGTGAATATAACCGACCGTAAATATTTGATAATTGAATAATTAGAATAATTAATACAATTGAAGGGAAATAATCAAGATCAAGACTTTTTCCTGAAACAACCAAACATTTTTTAGGTTCATAAGATAACGTCATTTAGTACGGACCAGTTTTGGATTTTTTCAAGGTTGACATTAAATGCACAAAAGCTTAAGTACAATGGGACGTTATCTGCTACCAATTATTAAAAAAGATATGGGTTCGTTATCGTTATAGAAAAATAACATAATAATAATAGATTGAAAATAACAAGGAACCAAGTATTTTGCAGTGTCTATTTCGGGAGGAAACTAGACAATCGGTCTCCAACTTGAACTTCCACCAGTCAAATAAGAAAAAATGGGCACGACTGGGTCGCACGTACTTGCGATTGCGAAATAAGTAAAATATCTTAAGGCTTTTGTTTTTCTATTTATGTTGCTGCAACCAAGATTTTCATGCAGAAATTCTGAGCGTCAGTTTCTTATCTACGTCGTAAGGCATTGGAACAGATTACCCATCGTCATTAGAAGACTTCGCGGCACCACACAGTTTGAGACAGTTCTATTCAGACACTTCTTGTTATTGAATTAAACCAATATGAAGATATGTAGGTATTTGTATTTGTTATACAGTTTATTTAAATTGAATTTGTGAACAAACAAGTAGAATTTCTATATAATTTACAAAGCAATGCAACAATTAACTTTTACAGTTTAATAGGTTTTTTAGCCCAATGTAAAAGATACTTCAAATAAATTAATGAAATAAATAATAAGTATTATTTTTAACATAATGGTCAAGTTAAAAATAATACTTATAGAAAAACAAAAGCATCATCTCTTTATTTTAAAGCCTTTTCCTAGTGACCCATGAGGTAGACTTTACACTCACTAAAGCCTTTTCCTAGTGACCCATGAGGTAGACTTTACACTCACTTTTTTTTTCGAGGTGTCCCCAGTAGGCATAGTCCTCAATAAACTAGTCTAATAATACCAAAGACAAAGACTTAATTATAATTTGAAAAGTAGAGGCCTAAGAAAAATATTGAAAGTAAATAAATAAAGAAACTAGTAAATATATAAATAAATAAATAAGTAAGTAAATAAATAAATAGATAAAATAAGTAAGTATGTTAGTAAATAATAAAATAAATAATTTAAAAAATTAAATAAATAAATACATAAGTAAGTAAGTAAATAAATAAATGAAAACGATAAAAATATCACTTTTATATGTAAATAAAAAGATTACTTTTATCTGAAAATACGCAACTAGGAACTAGTATGTACATAATGTCGGCGTAAAATAAAATGTTCAATGCTGGAAGTATATGGGCTTGTGGTATGAAAAAAAACTCTCGTACACTCCACAATCCAGGGAGTCGATGTTGGAGTAAATAACATCGATTTGAGTGTTATTATCTGTGGTTGATTCTGAAATGTTGAGATTTGTCTTTAAGTTCCAAAATTTCATTAAG
The DNA here is from genome assembly GCA_949752695.1 of Melanostoma scalare. Taxonomy (NCBI): domain Eukaryota; kingdom Metazoa; phylum Arthropoda; class Insecta; order Diptera; family Syrphidae; genus Melanostoma; species Melanostoma scalare. Next base: position 5,197,117 of record OX456985.1, read on the forward strand.
TCATGTAGTTGGCTGTGTTCTTTATTAATTATATTGATATTAAAATCTCCCATTAAGACCAGTTTCATAGCTGCAAGATTCTTTATTGTTTTTATAAATTCTCGTAGATATTGATTAAAAACATCGAATGAAGTTCGAGGTGACTTGTATCCAGAAACAACAATAATTCCTTGCACGTCAAAAGACACAAGATCAATATGCTGTTGTTCTTCTTTTGTTGCTCCTAACCTGGAGAAAGTCAAACTTTTTACTAACACTTGGTCTCTTCTAAAACACATTATTCCTCTTGGCTTTCTTTCTGTGTAACCGTTGTCAGAACGGTAGAAGCAAGTGAATCCAGTTATGTCAATTGTGTCAATTGATATGGTGTTGGTTTCGGAAAAAATCAAAATATCACACATAGAATACCATCTGTCCGTTTTTATAGAATCTATATGTTTATTGAGCGACTGGGCATTGTGGTAACCTACAATCAACTCTTTTTTTTGCTCAAATCTATTAAACAATAGTTCCATTTTTTTCGTTTTACGCAAACGTTCCAATTCTATCAATATCGAATCCTCTTCTTTCGTTGGGTTGGGTTTTTCAAATTTTCCTAAAATGTACAGGCCTGATAAAGAAGTAACACGGCTTAGAGCAACATACATCATAGATCTTCTAATCCTTTGTTTCTTTCGTAGATCCAAGCAAACCGAGTTATAAGTTTGTCCTTGGCTCTTGTGGATCGTAAGTGCTTCCGACAACACGAGAGTAAACTGCTTCCGAACAATTTGATAGTGGTTAACGGTGTTGACGTTAATTGGATGGGCTTTTCTAGAAATAGGGACAAATCTTTGGTTGATTTTGTTCACCTCCATAAATTTAGACAGCGCTAATTTGGCCTTAAGTCCAACTGACTGCTCTAATGGGAATTCAATCCAAACTTTGTCGATTTTGTGACTGTCGTTTTTCATTGTCACAAGCCTCAAGATTCCACTGGATCCATTAACAAGGCCATCTTCAACATCTATATTGCTCGTGATCATATATTTTAAGTGTATCTTAAATTTCACAATATTAGGTAGGCCTCCAAGATCAGAGAGCTTTTTGGTTTGCAATTTATCTAAAGCTCGTTGTTTTATCTCTTCGCTAACTTTTCCCAGAACAACGTCAGTGGACAGCGAAACATATTCTTGCCCTGGTGCATCCATAAATTTTTCGTCATTATACTCGTCTACGTCTTTGTTTGTCGAATACAATCGAATGGCGTCGCAGGGCACTGAAGAGGGGTTACATTCCCGTGAACTAATGAGCAATTTATCGTCATTTGTGAATTTTCCATTTGCCATATTATTGAGTGCCATAATAAAGGAAGCTTCATTTTTTTGCCGCATAATCTGCTTCAATTCAAAAATTTCAAATGGTTCCCATAGGGAATTCTGGTCGGCAAAAACACCAAGTTCGTTGTTCTTCGGAGCCTTGAAAACGAATGAGTCAAAAACCGGTGGTAACTGGTTCATTCCGACCCATCACTTGGCGGAGTCTTGTATCGACTCGACTTAGCAATCTGCTTCCAACCATTGAAATCTCGTCTATTATTAATAATTTTATGTCAATCAATTTTTGTCGAATAGTGTTGGCAAGCTCACTCGACAACTCTGGCATTTGTCCACCAAACTGCGAAACGGGCAAAGCAAAAGCAGTATGCAGTGTAACTCCATGAATTAAGAAAGCTGCTTTACCAGACGGTGCTGTCAATAAAACTTTTATTGAATCAGTAATAGATCCATGCATGTTGTCAAACAAATAGGTAATCACCTGAAAGACTGCATTAATCAATGTGGATTTACCGACTCCTGCTGAGCCACTCAAGAAAATACTGAGTGGTATCATTTTATTCGTTTTGCAGCACTTATATACATGCATCAAGAACTGTCTTTGTGCATCATTTAGTTTGTTGGCGATTCCTATTATTTCATCTTTTGAAACCTTAGGTGGAATAGTATATCTACTTATCGTCTGGTCTTTGTATACCTCCACTCCACCTTGTTCCAGGATGTCAATTTGTTGATCCTGAGAAACCAAATTTCTATTTGAGCTTTCTTCTTCTTGATCAGAATCCTCTTCATTATTTAAGTTTTCTAATGCCTCCTCAAGCTCTTCGTCTCCTGCTATAAAAAATTTCGCACGTTGTTCTTCAATTATCCGAATGTTCTTTTGATAGGTTTCCTTAACATCAATGCATTCCACCTCCTTTCCTTCTTCTCTCCAAGGAACAAATAAAAGAATTTGTTCTCTATAATAATTGGACTCATCTTGAATAAGTTTGTATCTTCTATATCTAATAATTTTGGGTTTCTGTCTTTTTTTGTACTCAAAATTTTCCTCATCCTCGTTAATTTCTTCGATTTTTTTTCTAGACTTTTCAAAATTTGCGGCAAAGTCAGCTAAACAAACATTTTCCAATTCTGCTGATCTATGGCTGTATTTTAAAAATACGTCGTCCATGAAAATTTCATGAGAATCAGCTTGAAGTGCTTTCAGTTGAGCGTTTCCCTTCAGCATCATTACTCTCTGATTGCTTGGACTCGTGTTGATATAAACGGATCCTCTACTACTCTTTGACAATGGCAACGATAAAACATGATATGCAGCTTCCTGTGCTGACATGAGATTGCTGTTCAGGAACACATTAGCAAATTTTCTCAATTTATCGCGCACACACTTGTAACCATTGTTTATGTCTGAAGCCGCTTCCCTCAAAAGTTTCGATAGCCCTGAATCTACTTTTCCAATATAATTTACGATGTAATTGGCAATTCCATACTCTTCAAGGATGTACTGTATATCAATATTGGCTTCAAACAAATTTAAAATGTCTTTATTATACGAGTTAAGAGCAACTTCATTACTGCTTCGTTTGAGAAACACTTGAGTTTTTTTTATAGATGATCGTATTGCATTAATATAGTCTTCCTCTGTTATCTTTAAAGTTGAGAGTATATCTTCAAATGCAATAGATTCTTTTTCGGGCTTTTGGAAGAATTTTTGGGCTAGATTTTTTATATTTTTTAAGTTGTATTCTTGCAGTTTTATTTGTTGCGGATTATTCAGAGGCTTCAATATCATAGTCCTTGGCATTGGTGGTATAGGGAAATTAAACCTACATCTTGTTTTGTTCTTTTTTCCTTTGGTGCATGTGTGGGTATGTTTGTGGCGTAAGTAATTGAGAAACGGATTTTTGTCATCGTGTTTACAAGTAATGAATTCATCGATGAATTCAGTGCATTTAAAAACTTCTGCTGCATCACTTTCGGCGGAGTAAATAGGTGCGTTCTCCAACCACAAAAACATATGTTCGTGTGGAGAGCCTCTCAATTGGAACTCAACTCTTTCGTAGCTATCTAAAAGATGATACTTTCCAAAGGGTCCATGTTCATCTCTTAAGTAATTCATGAACTTACCTACTTTTTGATCAAAATACCTAGCACATGTAACTGGATCACTCCGGATAAGATCAGTTTTGTCATGTTGGTTCAAAGAGATAGCTTCTTCAATGGTTAGATGTTTTCCGTAAAGTAATTTTGAAAGCAGCTGTATAAGTTCTGGCCAATTACTTTCAGCTGCTGATAATGTTAAGAAAAAAGTTGGTTTTCCCAATTGGCGTATCATAGCCATAAGTTGTTTTTTTCTTAACTCCCAGTAAGATGGTGATGAAGGAATCCTATTCAAAACACGGTATCCATCATCATGATGAACAAAAGTATCTACGGCAGTTTTCTTCAGAACATTATCGGCTGTAATAGTATTTGAAACTTTACTTTTTCTCAAACAAATGTTTATATTACTGAGGCAACCTTTTTCAATTTTCTTTTTAGCCATATAGAGAATATTTGTTGGAATGCAACCCCTTCGGTCATAGCGTCTAGCTATTGAGTTCGCCCTTTCAGCATAGGAAATTTTATTGGATGTTTCCAAGGAGTGGCCGCAATAAATTTTTGGAAAGCTTAATTCTTCCATATCCGGATGCAAGTGCCATGGCACTGGGGGTTTCCCTTGTCCAGGCGCTATGACTTGAATGCCTTCAGCAGCTTCAGTATTGCGATTTATTAGCAAAACTTCGTCGTTAATTTCTGTGGGTTCTTGGTCTTGATTGTAGAAGCAATGGAATAGTTCTAAGTCTTCATTTAACAGTATTTCAAAATTGTTTTGTGAAATATTTGTTTCCTTGTCTGTTTCTTCAACTACAAAGTCTACATGTTGATCGTACTGTTTTTCATATTGTTGGAAAAATTTTTCTTGGACTTTAATATTGTATTTTAGGTAAAGTGGTGTATTGATAAGATATTTCAGTGCATCACAAACTGCTGCAGGTCTAATCGTTTCAAACATATAATCAGTTGAATGATCTAAATGCCGCTTCAATTTTAATTGGATAGTTTTCATGTCGTCAAATTGTCGTGGCAATATTTCCAACATATCATTCACTTCAACTTGAATGTTAACAACACTACCTTTCATTGATAACTGCGGATTGAGAGCAAACGGCTTAAGTGCTCTTATTTGCATAAAGTTTATGAACGGTGACACCATTCTTTCTTCTAAAGGTGAAAGTTTTCGAACCTCTTCTGGAATAGGAACAAATTTTAATCCGTTTGAGACCGCCAATCTTGGCACCTCTCCTTTTTGCACGTAATTGTTGCATGTTTTGCAAATCCAACAGGAATTGTATGTTTTGGACATTTCCAGGTGACTTATGATTGCGTTCCCGAAGTGTTTTTTTATTTTTTCTAATATAAAGCTGATTACAGAGTGCCGAAAATATATTCCTTCGCAGAAGCAGCAAATAAACTCAGGACAGTTTCCTTTACATTTTATAAATTTAAGCTTAGCAAAACTTTCTTTGTCCTTACGACTTGTTAAATAGTCACGGTACTGTTCTCTAAACTTATAAACCTCATTTTGCCGTTTTTGTTTTCGCTGTAAGGCATCAGATTTTCTCTCATTACGCCGTATATCTATCGCTTTCCGTTTTTCACTTTTATTTAAAGCATCCTTCTTTTGCTCTGTTTTTCTATATTCCGTATTCCTTCGAAGGACAGCTTTTGCCCTGGCGTCTTTTTGTTTTTCCTGGTCCCGGAATTCTGGAATACTTCGAAGTTTTCTAGTATTTTCTAAATTTTGTTCCTTCTCTTTGTTCCGGTATTGTATATTCCTCCGAAGGGTAGCTTTTGCTTTAGCGTCCTTTTGTTTTTCCTGCTCCCGGAATTCTGGAATACTTCGAAGTTTTCTAGTATTTTCTAAATTTTGTTCCTTCTCTTTGTTCCGGTATTGTATATTCTTCCGAAGGGTAGCTTTTGCTTTAGCGTCCTTTTGTTTTTCCTGCTCCCGGAATTCTGGAATACTTCGAAGTTTTCTAGTATTTTCTATATCTTGTTCCTTCTCTTTCTTCCTGTATTGTATATTCCTCCGAAGGATAGCTTTTGCCATAGAGTCCTTTTGTTTTTCCTGCTCCCGGAATTCTGGAAAACTTCTAAGTTTTCTTGTGTTTTTCAATACTTGTTCCTTTTCTTTCCTCCTGTAATCTGTATTCCTTCGAAGAATAGCTTTAGCCTTTGTGTTATTCTCTTTTTCGTCCTTACGCAATTTTGGATTACAACGAAGTAATCTCTTGGTTTTCAAATCCCTTTCTTTTTCCTTTTTTCGGTACTCCGTGTTGCTGAGAAGATTAGTTATTGCTCCTGCGTCAAATATTTTTAGCTCCATCCTCTGTTCTGGTAAGCTTCTAAGCTTACGTTTAGTAGACTCATTTTGTTGTCTTTCTAGCAGTTCTTTATTGTTTGGATTAAATTGAATCATAGCGTCTTTTTCCGTTTCCTTATCCAATTCACCATGATTACGAATTATTTTCATTCGGAGTCGGTTTTTCATAGCTTCTTTGTTCTTATATTCTTGTCTGGATCGAATTATTTTTGAAATTTCTGCCAGTTTTCGTTTCAAAATAAGTTTTTGTTGGGATGGTATTATCAATCTGAGCTCTTTAGACTTTTTAAGAACAGTCGGCGGAGTTATTACAAGCGGATGCCATATAATGTGTAAAGGAGTAACGGAAAAAAATGTCTTTGGACTAGAATCTATGGTAGATTGGATTACTTCAACCAATTCTGTGACTGTCAGAAAACTGCGAGCAACAGCAACTCCATTTGGAACAAATCCTAAGTTCTGATCCCTACTATGTGGGTCAAACAGCCAAAACGATTGCTTTTCCTTAAAAATCGCTACAGACAAATTTTCAAAGGTTAAAACGCCAAACATTTCCACAGAAAAGAAGTTTTCTAATTCTTCTTTGAAACAAAATGTACTATCTATGACACCCTGATATGGTTCTAGCAAATATTCTATGGTAAAAACGGTTTCTTCAAGTAGAACCTCATTCATAACTTCATCAGCACAGAGATAGTTTGATGTTGGAGGATCACGATTAAATCTCAGCCTGTAAGAATCAAGTGATTCCTTGTGTAAGACATTGCCTAAATGTAAAATCTTATCAATAATGTTTTTAGTCCAAGTTTCTGCCTTAACAATTTGAGCCAAACATAGTGCAGCCACACAATTGCTTGTACATTGTGTGTTTCGCAATTCACCAAAAACTTTGTTATCTTGGCAGATCGAACCAAGGCAGATTTTGTTTGCATTTTCGTTCAGTTCCTGATGACTTTGTGTCATATGTACGTTATAAGATGTTATACTTTCAGTCTTACTTGTTTTTCTTTTTAAGAAATTTGGAAGCGCTTTAGTTTGTTTCCTTCCCATTTTGTTATGCAAAATATTTAAAATTATTAAGTTTAAAATGCGTAAATAAAAATATAGTCAAAAGGAATATGCTTATTATAAAAAATTATAGCAATAAACAATCTATAAGAGAAATATATACAACTAGTGTGCAGTTTTAAAATTGTTCAAGTTAAGCAGGAACTCACTGTACCCACAAATCTAAAAACAATTGAGTCAAGAAAATATTTGCTATCAGATAAAATATATCATGCAACCTACCCACTTCAATTAACTCAATCATACACACACTCAAGTCAATCAAGATTCCCCACAGAGAACAGAAGAGGAAACAAAAGAAAACACAAATTAAGAGAGAATATGGCAGTTACAACTTGTACCGTTACTTTTTCTCGCTCTCTTGTTTACTCTCTAAAACGTGCTTACTATACTTATGTGTGGTATGAATTTATTTTCATTCACAATTCACAAATCAATAGGTATATTCAAACTTCTTATGCAACGCACACTATATATACAAACACATATAAAAATGAAATTAACTAAAGGTATTATAATATCAAATGATAGATAAATGTTCTAGTGGTTAAATCACAGTCTTTCACAATAACTTTTGTTGATGGAATAAGAATTTTATAATAGTTGGTGTATTTTGCAACTTTGAAATCAGTGTGCTTTGTCAATACTGAAAATCGAAAGCCAATTGCCAATTTGCGTGTGCACTATATGTTACAATTCTATTCTTTTAACTTTCTTCATTGAGTATTAAGAGAGTGAATTGATAAGAGCAATTTTGCCTTCATTATGTTTATGTATGTTGTTTGTTGTACCTTTTTGTCATGAGCGGGGAATACACTATAAAATACAACTATCCGATAGTGAGATAGTGAATGCGATAGTTACTATCGTATCAATAATCGTACATCGCATGGGATGATTCTATAGTACTTATGCAAAGATATCGATTATTCCGACATCGCAATGTCGAATGACTCAAAACCAAATTCGATCGTATGCGATCCACCCCCATTCTCACAAATTAGATTTGGGAACTTTCACTACCTACATACATTAAAATATGGACAATTTAGTCTTTACTTATACAGTTATACACTCCAAGTAACTCAAACTTTCTCCTGTTAAGACATTTTACTGTTCATTTAAATTTATGCAATTTTCTTTAAATAAAAGATAGAAATAGCCATTCATGATGTATGTTGAAGGAACTGCAGTTTCGTCAACAGCTTCGACACATCTTATTCGGCTGTACCTAAATCATTTGTTTTGAGATTGTTATGAGAGGTAAATGGTTTCATAAGTTTTCGAAATTTGACGTTAACCAAGCATTTGGATAGAAGGATTTTTTTTTGCTATTGATCTCTTTTATAAACGAATTGCTTTTTTTAAGCTTTTGCTTCAATGTTTCAGTGTTAAAGTATTTTATCTACTTAATATATTCGGTGGTATAGGGTTGCCAGCTACATATTAGTAATGAAATTTTAATTAAAACAAGCAAAAGATTTAAAAAAATTAAATTAAATACATAATCCAAAAGTTTCAAGCGTAAATATAAAAACGCTATTCTCTTGCAGTAAGTAAAACATATAAACGCTAAAAATTTATCCAAAATCGTTAGAGCCGTTATCTTAAAAACCGGTTTTTTATTCTTCATTTTTTTACAAAATAAGTTTTTTAAAAGCTAGGTATGCAAGTTTTAAGAATTTTTTAGAAGATATTTTGACAAAAAATTTTAAATAAATCAGAAATACCATTTTGAAAATATTCAAAATATTCAAATTTTTTTTTTAAATTAATAAAAATTTCAAAATTTAAAATTTTCCAAATATTAATTTGCAGCCTTTCTAAAACCATTTGCGACTTTTAAAATATGAAGTTTCGTAAGAATCGTGTGAGCCATTAACGAGGAAGTCGGTTTTGAAAAAAACGGTACTATGGGGAGTACCGTTCTTAGACTTTTTCCAAAAAAGTTTTTTACATTATCTAAAAGACAATCAGAAAATAGTTTTTCACATGAAATTTTATCGAAATCGTTAGAGCCGTTTTCGAGAAAAATAAGTATTATCATATCGGTTGTATGGCAGGTACCGTTATTTCAAGACCTAGAGACCCAATTCCAAAAACCCCTCTGTAGGCTACCTTACAGAGCTTAACTACAAATTTTTAAAAAAATCGGTTAAGCGGTTCTGGCTGTAGATCCATATACACACAGACGGACATACAGACAGACAGACATACAGACATACAGACAGACAGACAGAATTGTAAGACCCACTTTTTTCGTATTCTCTATCATCGTAATGTCATGTTTAGTAGTTATCTCAAAATTTTTTTTCTGCACGATTGCAAGACTTGCCTTATAGTACCTATAATCGCAAGTAAAAATAAGCTTCGTAGCAATTGACGAAATATTTAATTTTTCTTAAGCTTTCAACAAAAATTAAACCGCTTGAATGGTTTTTGGAATAGTTTTATAAGTCTGGTGGCCTCGTACCTCACAAAAAGGTTGGCCACGTTCCTCAATTGCGGTCATAGAAATCAAGATATTAGTTTTTCGAATATGAAAACCAACAATCTAATCCAATCTAAAAAAAACTACTCGAATTGCTCGGTTTTGTAACGTTAGTGATGAAGCACTCACGTAAGCACGTGTGTTACTGCTACGCAGTACTCTACTAGCTTATAATGTGGTATTTGAAGATTGTCGCTTATAAATTAATATCAATCGCAGGTACATTAACAAATAAAAATTTAAACAAAGTGCTCTGGGGTGTATACGTGTTATTTCTGCAAAAAGTATAGTATTTTACATTTTTTCCTCACATACCTCACATACACAATATCTGGAGATAACGAAATCATTTTTGAAGATTTTGACAAGATCGGCTACATAAGATGATTTAAAGATCAAATTTAATCTTACTAGATATAAAAGTTAAGACATTTATTCTGCTCTGGGAACACTCACAAATACTCACTCATTAATAAGCAAAAAAAAAAAAATTATTCAAATTTAATGGAAGTGAAATAAAAAAAGGTCATTATGAGAAAACTGTTACAATAGTCAACCTCAACTACACACCGCACACAACAACAACCTGATAACTACAAATATTTCGAAATTGTTTCAGCTGCAACCGTGCAATGTAGAAGTTTTAACATGAAAAGGAATTTCCAAACTTATTTGGCAATGTAATTTTGAAAAATAAATAAATAGCTTAATTTAGCGAATTTTTATTAAATTCTAAGACAAATGAAAATAATAATAGCAGCCCCGTTATTGCATTTTCTATTCCAATGCATCTGTTTTATAAATGTTTTGTATAAATGCTCTTATTTCATAAGTTATTGTAAACATATATAGAATTTTTTGTAAATATTTTTTTTTTTTGTGAATGTAAGTGGTATCGTTGCAAAATGCTTCTTGTCAAACATTGCTACCAGCTTAGTTCTTCTGGAATTCCACCTGGGTATTCACCTGTAAGACACGCTGTACAATATCCAGCTGCCTTGTGATTTGAACTCTGTTTGTTTATTTGCACTGCGAGATATTAGTTTATTTACAGCTACGAGATATTACTCTCAAATGGAGAAAGTGAAGTAATATAAGAAAACAAAAACTGCCTATCAAAAAACCGTTCTAATTGCACATCGTAGACTGCTCAATCGAACACTTAATCAGTAATGATAGGGCTCACCACTAACTTCAGGTGTGTACGGATGTTCAAAGCTGGCAATCTGAAGTATTTATCTTCTTTCATGGTCTATATCACAAGCTTATATTTGAGATCATGTGTTCAATAGAAGAGGAGAAACTGAAAATGAAAATCTTATAACCAGACTGGATAAAATTAAGACAGCCAACTCATTTATCGTACTCTGAGCTTCGAAGGAAAAACCTAGGCCTACCTAAGGTCGAGTTGGGGAAAACCCAGGGCTGAAAAACACTCACTTTGACATTCACGCGGCGAGTTTAGATTTTCTAAAAAAAATGCTTTGTGCGACAAATTACAGCGCCAGGGCTAGCCCCAGGGCTTCAACGAAACCTACAATAACAGATTTGCTGAAAAGCTAATTGCCTTGCAAATTGTAAGTCGCCTACTCCAAATCCCAAACACGAACAGTATTTTGATGGATGGTATTTGTGGGTTCATGGCTTCCCAATGCCATATCTTGATCGTGTAGCCGGCCGCAAAAGAAGTAAGGTAACAGTTTAACGTTACAAATGAACTCAAACTTTCTTATGCTTGAAAAAATATAAAAATTTAAACAAGCCGACTGTGCTCAAATTTCAGTTTTTCTTTATCATTTTCAACAATCATTACAAAAAATTCACTTTTTTGAAAACAACGTTTTACTTTTTTAAATAATTTTAAATCTTATGAAATATTGAAATGCACTTTGTACAGTTATCTTAATCAAATTTAATTCAACAAACCAGGTCACGATACTAAACTGTTTCAACCAACCAGATCATCTGTTGTTTTATTTCTTAACTCTTCCAGTATTTGTGTACATTTTGCTCGAACGTATTTCCCAGAGGCAGTTTTTGGCAAGAATTCCAAGAAATATACTCCACCGTGTAGATGCTTAAAATGAACCATTTTGTCTGTCACGTGTTTGCTAATATCTTCCTCAGATAATTTGCTATTTGGAACTTTGACAACCGCTGCTGCTGGTAAGAAACTAGATACTATGTCTGGAATTCCACACACGCATACTTCCACCACATCCGGAATTTTTAAGATTTCGTCTTCAATTTCACTGGGGAAGAAATGAAAGTTATTGTACTTCAGAATATCCTTTTTCCGGTCGACAATCAGTAGTGCTCCTTCGTCATCGAATAAGCCAATATCCCCTGAACAAATAAATCCTTCTGGGTCGATTATATCGGCAGTCGCTTTGGGATTACCATAGTAGCCAGCCCATTTGAACGGAGTTTTTATACAAATCTCTCCACTTTCACCGATTCCGAGTCTTTTGCCAGTCTCGTCTACTATTTTCATTGTTATGTTAGGCATTAACTGTCCATTAGCAGCGGGTTTTGTGGGTGCTCCAAAACAGCCTGCACTACAAATCTCACTCATCCCATAGCCAAGAATTACCTGGCAGTTTTGAACGCGGCTGCTGAATTCTTCGACCACAGAAAAAGGAACAGCACTTCCACCACAAATGTATACATCCAACGAGGTTAAATTTCTATGCTCTAAATCAGAACAACGGATTGCTCTGGCCATCTGTGATGGCGGGGTAAATGCAATGGTTATTTTATATTCTTCTACCATTTTTAGAAAAAGCTCAGGTGAGTACTCCTGGTCAATGATAACTCTGGTTAGGCCTACTAGAGTTCCTTGTAGAAGACACAAGAGGCCGGATACCCAATACAAGGTGCTGAAGCTTAGCAGTTTATCATCCAAAGACATCTCACTATGCAAAGAAAAAAGTCAATTTGTCAAACGATAAATCAAAACATAAGAAACTTACAAGACTCTAGCGTTTATTAAACTTTCATGGGACATGCTAACTCCCTTTGGCAGCCCTGTTGTCCCAGAGGAGCACAAAATAGCTGCAGTTTGTCTGCTTCCAAATTTTAACGGCTTCACTGTAAAAGAATCTTCTTTTCCCGTCGAAACAATCAGCTCTTGAATCTGTTTGATTCCGTTCAAATGATCCTTCATGGTAAAGGCAGGAATGCAAAGACCCAAATCAACCAAAGAGGCTTGCACATTCTGATACACTTTTCCGTCACAGAACATAATCTTTGGTTTTGTGATTGAGAATATGTGTCGAATACCATCTACAAAAGATTAGATGGGTAAAAACTTTACTCATCAAAAAAGAATAATTGGCTGACCTTTATCAAATGAGGGATCAAGTGTACTTATAATTGCACCACAGAGCATTGCACCGAAAACTAAAGGTGCAATGAACTCAGTATTAGAAGCACAAATGCCTATAACATCTTCTTGCTGAATACCCAAGCTCTCTAGATTTTGTGCAACCCGGATGCTCAAAGTCACAATCTCTTCATTGGTATAGCTTTTGCCATTGCTGATCTGAAAATGAGTATGAAAAAACGTTGGCTTCATTCAAATGTACTTTGGGAATGATTTCTTTTCATATTGTTCTTCACTTCGCTTTCTCTACTCCGGGGTTCCTCAAGATTTAATACTACCGCCGCTTTGTTTTCATGTTTCATAAATGATATTTCTGACAGTAGCCCAATATGTAAACACCATGTATATGCAGATGATCTACAGTTATATTTGCTGTTTTCAAAGTCTCAAAGCAAAATTTCTATAGCGTGTTCTACACATTAAAAACTTAGGAATTCATTTCAGTCAAGACTTCATATGGAAATTTCACATTAATATGACTAAACTAAACTAAATTAAAACTTGAAACTTTTAAGATTTGCATGTAGAATAGAAAAACAAATTATCAAAAAACAGAATCGCCTAAGAAAACTGAACTCTCGGAGGGCTACAGAAACAGAAGTGAATGGACAGTTACAGAATTAGCCATTACGGCCGACCAAAAATCCGATAAGGCTATCGATACAGGAGCAAATATGTTGTTAATCTAGAGTGGTTTTTGACAGAGATTAATTTATTATAGATAGAAATAATAGCATACATAAATAAAAATAAAAAAATCGAAAGAAGAAACACAGAAACATAAATTTTTTAAACGTAAAATATAAAAGTCTGAACAGTGAGACAGATTCAAAGGACGAACAGACTCATTACTCGGCTCAAATGATTATTTATTCTTATTATGTTCTAATTTGTACTCTGATAAAAAAAAAACACTTGAATGTATATTCGTACCTGAGATATGTGCTCTGGGTAGTTAAGAAGACTTTCTAACACAGATCGCCCAATGGAAACATTCGAGCCAATCTCAATTTTTGTATTTGGTCCTTTCCATGTCTTTGTTCCTGCATCAAAATATGTCTTCGTTGTAATTATTTTACTGGACATTATTTAGGTATATTCAAATTTAAAAGATCTTAAGTGGACTGTTACGAACAGCTAAATAATAAATGATTACAAAATCAACAACGAAGCGCCTTTTATCAGTATTTATTGAAGTTTTAAAAAGTTCTCAGCTCCACTTACTCCGCCCAGACTATCTAAGAACGGAAACCTCATTTATTATTTAACGAGCCTCATATTTGATTAAGGAATAATTTGTAGGTAGATTAGATTACGAGTATTTGTATTCACTATTGTTAGACAAACTGCGTACAATATACTACTTTAATACACATGCATTTTATCATAATATAGGTACATATACTAGACAAGCATCGATTCATAAGCTTCACCGGGAGATCGATCACAAGCTAATTTCTTTGATATTTGTTAAACTCACCAGTCACCACCACGTTTAATAACAATTTGTACTCTGATAAAAAAAAAACACTTGAATGTATATTATTTGTACCTGAGATATGTGCTCTTAACTGTCGCCTATCTCTTAAGGAGATGGCTGAACAGTTCAATATTCACCTTATTTAGGTGCCGGGGCACAGAGATATCGCAGGTAACTGCAAAGCCGATGAACTCGCCAGAGAAGGAACCGTTCTACCGATCTCAACCAGTAGGTTGAATATTGGTTGAATCTTGCTAAAGCAAGAGGCAATGGATAGAACAGATTATAGGTGGAACAATATCACCACGTGTGTAGCAACAAAACGGATATGGCCAGGACTAGATCCAAAACGCACAAGACATTTGTTATCCATAACCAGATTGCACGTTAGCTCCGTAATCAATGTCATCACCGAACATTGTCTGATAGGAAGACACGCCATAAGACTCGGCGTTTCCTCTAATGACTTCTGCAGAAGTTGTCTAGATGAGGAGGAGGAGGAGACAATCCCACACCTCCTCTGCTCATGTCCTGCTCTCTCTTTTAAAAGAAAACGGCATCTAGGGAAATATTTTCTTGATGATCCAAGCGATCTGGCGAGCACAGATCCCCTGCATCTCCTTCGCTTTATTAAAAGCTCCAACTGGTTAAGTTAAGTTGTTAAGTGAGGTACTCCCTCGCATAATTTCTATGGTATCACAATGAACCTAATATTGGTCTAAGTGTGTCAGTTTGTTTTCCTGACAGCCATTTAAACCTAACCTAACCAATGTGCTCTGGACAGTTAAGAAGACTTTCTAACACAGATCGCCCAATGGAAACATTCGAGCCAATCTCAATTTTTGTATTTGGTCCTTTCCATGTCTTTGTTCCTGCATCAAAATATGTCTTCGTTGGAATTATTTTACTGGACATTATTTAGGTATCAACTTCAAGAAAATAAAACTAATGGAAGTTCATGAAATAAATAACCTTTATATAATTTGAAAAAAAAGGTTCATTTGATTACATATGCATTATAGAATCAATCTTCTGTTTTTCTTTTTGAATATATCCTCTACTTCATCTACGTCAATATCTATCCCATAGTGAATATTCATAAGAGCCAAGCCGTTCAGTCTATTTACACTCGTTGTGCTCCGCAGGCTTGAAAAAGTCCTTTCCGGTGTAGCAGTGCAAACAGATATAGTAGCCAATATTTGTAGCAACGTGTAAATATTTAGATATAATTTTTTATCGCACTTATCCAAGCTTTTCAAAGCAGATTTTGGACTAGGGCAGCAGATAGTCATAGCTGCTTTTCACACTTCAAGTTCTGCTTTGACGAAGAATGTACTTCTTTCGGGTAGCACTGCCGAATACATAAAAATTGCGTCTTCCATTTGACTGCAAAATTTAATGGTAGCACACCAGATAATGCCAATACTACTTTACGGTGTTTCGCAAACCTCTCGGTCAATTGGTATATATCCGACGCAGGATTGTTAGAGCGATTAAGTTGCCTTCCAACGATACGTGGCACTTGCAGTTTTTTCGAGCATCACCTTTGCTTCTTCGTATAGATGATTGTAGGGGTAACCGGGGCTAGTTGGCAAGTGGGCAAGTGGACTAATCGCTAATAACTTTAAATGAAAACCATTTCTTTCAAGTTTATTCCACTTGTTACATCGAGCACACCTGCTTGCTGAGTCTCATATTGTCTTTCGCTGTTTTTGGACGTCGTTCGGGTATTATCCCCAAAAACAAGTTTTTGTGTTCGTCAGTAATTTTTTTGTTTCCTTATCTTTTTTTTCTTTCTTAAGGGTGTTTGTGTTCAATGTCAATTTTTTTTTTTTTTGGAAAAAGAGTACAGTTCGTGTTGCTGTTCTTAACAGCTGGTAGTTGCATTTTATCTTGATTTTAGTTTAGTGCTGAAGGACCGAACGGGGTAAGTTGACTATTTTTTTTTGGGTAAGTTGACTAATTTTTTTCCTTAATAATTTCAAGAAAAATGAGGGCATATGTGTGGAAAACCGCGAGAGCGTCGAAACCAAAGGTTTTTTTAATTTGATATATAGTTTGATATATCACACGAATTTTCTTAAATTTGTTTATTCTTTATTTAATCTAATTTTTTACTTATTTTGTGATACCACAAGAAGTGGATTTTGTCTGTTAACTTAATTCTATTTTTTTTAATTCATTTTTTTTAATCTAGTTTTTTTTGTGTACTACACGAAGTCTATTTATTTATAATTGTAGTTTCAAACAAAATTGACTTTTAATTCTATTTGCTTATAGTTTTAGTGAAAATAAGAACATAGTCAACTTACCCCATAGCCTTGATGGTCAACTTACCCCGGTTTTGGGATAAGTTGACCAACTTTAGGTCGTTTTGTAAAATTAGGAAAAAAATGTCTCAGAACTAACAATGTTTAGAAGCCTTATTTTTTTTTTAAAAGAAAAAAATAATGTTTTATGTATAAGAAGGTTTTTTTCCGTTTTGATATCCCTCTTAGTTTCTTTTTAAAAAAAGATAAAAACATTTTTAGTCTACTAGCCCCGGTTTCCCCTACTCTTTGTCAACTTTATTTCTCAAAAAATGCAAAGCATTAATAACTTTATCCACGTGACTGAATGCTGAGATCGGTGTTAACTGTTTGCAGTTGTTTTGATAGCGACAAAACTCATGACTTTTTGAAGAATCGCTAGGCACATAAAAAAATTGGAAGATCAAAATGTGTTAAGCATTTGAACAGCTTGCGTCGATGTTTCTTTACTGTGCCTAGTTTGGAGTTCTTCGAGTAAATCTCATAACGGCTGCATGCTTGTTAACCCACCGTGTTTCACACAGGGTTTTTTTGATTTCCAGCCGGTAATAGCTCCCGAACTTTACCATTCAAAACAGCAGTGCGTTCAACAGACTGCACGATCCCAACGCAATTTCGCACATTTGCTTGTTAACACGAGTCAGCAATAACAAAGTTGAGAGAGTGTGCATGTGCACTACAATGTACATAAAGAGCTAAAGCACATCCTTGACGAATATACGCTTGGGCCTTGGGCACCGTGCAAATACCCACTCATTTTTAGATATATGTACTCTTGTTTGGATCTTCTTAAAACAAAGCGAATCTCAGAAATAGTCTTAAAAGACCCACAACGGAAAAAATTCTCTTAAAGGTTAGAGTGAGAATCCTTTTAGAGAACAATTATGCAGGGGTTTTGTGGGGTTTTGATAATGTTTTGTCGCAAGCGAACATTTTTAGTAATTGCAATTTCTAAAAGAAAATTCTTTAGATAAGGCTTCTCTCTGTCCCATTCTTAATCAATAGCCTATCAAATCGTTTAGATAGCCGATGATGATAAATGATAGACGATCGATTCGGTTTTCGAAAATGATCGATTTACCTAGGCCTAATAGTGCGTACTGATACGGCACAAAAATATACGCAGGCTACAGAATGCGATCAGATAATCGACTACGGTCGGCGCGGCGGCTGTGGGGGGGGGGGGGGGGGGACCCCCATGGCTACGCCCATGGCAACCTCATTTATTATTTAACGAGCCTCATATTTGACTAAGGAATATTTTGTAGGTAGATTAGATTACGAGTATTTGTATTCACTATTGTTAGACAAACTGCGTAGAATTTACTACTTTACTGCACATGCATTTTATCATAAAATAGGTACATATACAAGACATGCATCGATTCTTAGGACTTTCACCGGGAGATCACAAGCTAATTTCTTTGATATTTGTTAAACTCACCAGTCACCACCACGTTTAATAACAATTTGTACTCTGATAAAAAAAAAACACTTGAATGTATATTCGTACCTGAGCAGTTAAGAAGACTTTCTAACACAGACCGCCCAATGGAAACATTAGCCAATATCAATTTTTGTATTTGGTCCTTTCCATGTCTTTGTTCCTGCATCAAAATATGTCTTCGTTGGAATTATTTTACTGGACATTATTTAGGTATATTCAAATTTAAAAGATCTTAAGTTACTGTTACGAACAGCTAAATAATAAATGATTACAAAATCAACAACGACAGCGCCTTTTATCAATTCTCCAAGTGCACTTTGTGCAATTGCATATACAATTGTTGTTGTTGCGTGATGGTGCTGGTCCAAGCTATACTCATCGTAATATTATGTAGGACAGGGTGGCCGTCTGCCAAAAAACAAATTCGAATTTAAAATCTTTTGCTATAATATCACTGGTCTTAAAAATAAACTACTTATGCCAGATTTCTTTAAATTAATTATAAGTTATGATATTTTTATTTTACTAGAAACTTTTTTAGAGGAGGGAAAAGAACTACAATACCTAAAATATTTTATATGCAATGGTAAAAACAAGTCAAAATCATTTAGATCTGAATCAGGTGTCCCACAAGGTTGCGTCTTGAGCCCGTTGATGTTCGCTCTGTATATCAATGATATTGAAAATCACTTACCGGGAGGTGTCTGTTTTGGCGATTTATTCGTAAAGCTTTTACTTTATGCTGATGACTTAGTGATCTTTTCTGAAAACCCAGTGACGTTGCAACTACAGATAAACAAATTGAAGCATTATTGTGATTCGTGGGATCTTAAAATCAATACTACTAAGTCAAAAATAATGATTTTTAAATCTCAAAACCGATCTAATAATAATGCACGAATCTGGAAGTTAGACGGAGTCAATATTGAAGTTGTTAGTGAATTTAAATATCTAGGTTTCATTATCTCTCAAAATTTAAGTATTAAAGCCCATATTAAAGAGAAACTTGCGATTGCAAAATCAGCGATTAATACAATATGGTCAAATTTTTTCTCAAAAAACTTTGTAGACCCTACATCAAAGTTCCAGGTCTTCAACTCTACAATCAACAGCTGCTTTAGTTATGGGAATTAAGTTTATGGTTACCAATTGCTGGAAGAAATGGAATATATTCAAAGATACTTCTTCAAACGCATTTTCCGGTTACCGTTAAACACTCCCAACTACGCCATCTACGTTGAGTCCGGTCTACTACAAATATATGTAAGAAACTTGAAGGCTAACGCAGACTATCTAACTAAAATTATGCATAGACCTAATAGCAACTTACATAAAAAAAAAATATTGCTTATATCACTTCGTTACGGTTATTCCCCTTTCAGAAATTGGCAAGCACTTGCATTGGCACATAACCTACAGCTGAATTTAAACGTCAACAACAGAGAAGATTGGACAAATAACTTCTACGATTGTATTTCTATGATTGATGAACAAATGTACAGAAGCCATCTTGATAGAGCTAGGGATTTAGCTTCTAGATCCACATACCGTTGTCTAAATCTGAATTTGGGGAGTAGTAATTACTTTAATGAGGATAATGAGGAAAGAATTTTTGGAATCAGTCTAGTATTTTTCAAGTTCCCGGTTATATTTCCGTTCCCGAGAGAATATGAAAAGGAAATCTAGCCTAAGATGTTATTTCTCAGGTTCTATGCCATTTTTGTGTTCCAAATTTTATTCAAATTGGATTAATAGTTTTGGTGCCTCCTCAATACAAACACTTAGCTCTCGTTAACGTTCCCATTCCCGTTCCCAAGTACTTTTGATTCTATGTAAATCACACAATGAAATAGAAATTTATTGTCAAAAAAAAATTACAATAATTTATTTTCAGATCAAAGTAGAATGCTGCAAGTTCCAGAATCACAGAAGCACTACGCTCAACTTCATTTTGTCGTGCTCGCAGTTGTTGTGTCTGATGGGCACGAACACGAAATCGTTGCATTCTTATACTATCCACTTCATTTCCACTCACTATAGAACATATTTGTGACATAGATACTTATACGGCTATTTTCGTTATATGTCTGTCGCTGGTCATCAGTGCGGTTAGCACGTGATTTTTCTTTTCGCAAATTTGATTTACTTCTACGACCTAGGTCAGACCTTTTTCTCCCTGGCATTGTTAGTTTTACTAAGACTCGAGAATGGGTAGGTATATCTATCTATAAATCCAAAAACGGGCTCTGGAATGGATTCAAAACGAAGGAGGGCGCTTTGAGCACTTGTTATAATTATATTTGTACTAATTACATAAAAAAACTACTAAAAGTGATCATATTATTGTTTTATTCAAACAAACCTCAAAGCAAAAACTTTTTTTTATTTTTTTTTAAATTTTTCCCATTTCGTATTTTTCCAAGTATCATAAAATGTATGGGTTTTTTAGCTAACTTAATGCTGAGTTTTTTCTTTATTATTGTTTTCTTCATCTGTAAAAAATAAAGAAACTCTATGTTTATCAGGCCTTTTCTCCAAAAAAATGACCTCAAAGTCCAAACTTTGTTTTGGGAAGAAAATTTGAACACCACTTAAAATTAAAAATCTGGCAACCCTAAACCTTTGGAAGCCTAATTTAAATACATTCTTAAAGGTTGTTATTTCTACAAAAAATTGAGTCTAAGATTAGGTCTCTATCATCAGTATTGACAGAGATATCGAATTTAACACAGGTCAGGGTACACCAAAGTTAGCCTTTTTTTAAATTGTCAAAAAGTGATGTCAAACTTGAGAAACGGACTTTTCTGTATAACAATTTTTTTCTTAGAATATGACCAAGAATCATATCCCAAAGTATGTAAAACGAATTACGGGACACCCTGTATAGTACTCTTATGGTAACCGTTTACATTTAATGGAAGCTTCTTGACGTATGTGTTTACATGTCCACACAATAAGTGAAGTAAAGAAAAGATGAAATATGAAAAATGCAAATCATTTTACATTCTGATTAAATATAAATATGTACTTTTTATCTCAGACAGTGATGAAGCGTTATGAACCTACAAATTGAATTACCTGATTGAAGCAACGAATTTCCAAACAAAGGAAAGAGAATTCATGAAAATGATAAAATTGTGACGTCCTGTGACAAGTTTGAGACTTTTACCCGTTTCGACATTTTGAAGTTGAGATCATGAAACGGCGAGCTAAGTTTTGACCTTAATCAATCATATTTATTTCAAAAGTTTAAGTTTTTAAATTAAATGAAACTTAAATTTTTAGAATCATAGTGCTGTACCGATATTTATAACAATACCAAACCAATTGGCAGAAGAAAGTGATAAAGAAAAAATAAAGAAAAGAGAAAAACTGCAGTCGAATTCCCGCTTGAGTATTAAACCAAATTTCCAATGTGTTGGGAAGGAGGACTGTAAAAAGGTAATGTACGTTTTCTGTGAAATATTTCAATACTAAGAGGCAACTTCTAAGTATTATTGTTTCTCATTCTTGGACACAACATTTTTATGTAAACGTTATCATTTACAAGTTATAATGCTACGAAGCCTCGTTTTTTAAAGTTTTTGTAGAAAAGAGAAAATGAATTTAATTGCATTGGAAAAAGAAGTGTAAAAAAGATAAACAATCAAGTTTTAAACACAATAACTATTAAATGGTAAACTATGCATTGGAAAAATAAGTTCACAATATTTTTTATCAAAATTTTTTAAATTTTTCCTCGTACGGTTGATATTTGTTAAGATATTAAACAAAACATGTTTTGTATAATGACGGCTTTGGAACATCCCCCATCATCCGCCATGCTTTTGTTCTCAAAATCAAGAGGCACCCACTAACCGATTCCAAATATGAAATTGAAGTTTTTAAATGAAGTAACTATTAACTTCCCTGTATCCCTTTTTGATGTTCGAACGGATCAGCTCCAAAATTTGTATTATAAGTAAGTTCAAATAGCAATTAGCTATAACAGCAAGGACCTTTGTTTCAACTACTAAATTCCTGCTATGCAGATTAGTGCGTCACTCCAATTGTATTTGTATCCAGAAATGAAAAGAAAAGAAACGCATTTTGGGACGTTTCTGGCCATGTGACATTTGCCATGCACAGTAGTGATAATAATAAATAAATCAAATAATTTTGTTTCAAAAACGTTTTAAAAATATTTCATTACACACACGTTAAAAAGTATAATTAAGTGAATATAACCGACCGTAAATATTTGATAATTGAATAATTAGAATAATTAATACAATTGAAGGGAAATAATCAAGATCAAGACTTTTTCCTGAAACAACCAAACATTTTTTAGGTTCATAAGATAACGTCATTTAGTACGGACCAGTTTTGGATTTTTTCAAGGTTGACATTAAATGCACAAAAGCTTAAGTACAATGGGACGTTATCTGCTATCAATTATTAAAAAAGATATGGGTTCGTTATCGTTATTGAAAAATAACATAATAATAATAGATTGAAAATAACAAGGAACCAAGTATTTTGCAGTGTCTATTTCGGGAGGAAACTAGACAATCGGTCTCCAACTTGAACTTCCACCAGTCAAATAAGAAAAAATAAGCTTCGTAGCAATTGACGAAAAATTTAATTTTTCTTAAGCTTTCAACAAAAATTAAACCGCTTGAATGGTTTTTGGAATAGTTTTATAAGTCTGGTGGCCTCGTACCTCACAAAAAGGTTGGCCACGTTCCTCAATTGCGGTCATAGAAATCAAGATATTAGTTTTTCGAATATGAAAACCAACAATCTAATCCAATCTAAAAAGACTACTCGAATTGCTCGGTTTTGTAACGTTAGTGATGAAGCACTCACGTAAGTACGTGTGTTACTGCTACGCAGTACTCTACTAGCTTATAATGTGGTATTTGAAGATTGTCGCTTATAAATTAATATCAATCGCAAGTACATTAACAAATAAAAATTTAAACAAAGTGCTCTGGGGTGTATACGTGTTATTTCTGCAAAAAGTATAGTATTTTACATTTTTTCCTCACATACCTCACATACACAATATCTGGACATAACGAAATCATTTTTGAAGATTTTGACAAGATCGGCTACATAAGATGATTTTAAGATCAAATTTAATCTTACTAGATATAAAAGTTAAGACATTTATTCTGCTCTGGGAACACTCACAAATACTCACTCATTAATAAGCAAAAAAAAAAAATTATTCAAATTTAATGGAAGTGAAATAAAAAAAGGTCATTATGAGAAAACTGTTACAATAGTCAACCTCAACTACACACCGCACACAACAACAACCTGATAACTACAAATATTTCGAAATTGTTTCAGCTGCAACCGTGCAATGTAGAAGTTTTAACATGAAAAGGAATTTCCAAACTTATTTGGCAATGTAATTTTGAAAAATAAATAAATAGCTTAATTTAGCGAATTTTTATTAAATTCTAAGACAAATGAAAATAATAATAGCAGCCCCGTTATTGCATTTTCTATTCCAATGCATCTGTTTTATAAATGTTTTGTATAAATGCTCTTATTTCATAAGTTATTGTAAACATATATAGAATTTTTTGTAAATATTTTTTTTTTGTGAATGTAAGTGCTATCGTTGCAAAATGCTTCTTGTCAAACATTGCTACCAGCTTAGTTCTTCTGGAATTCCACCTGGGTATTCACCTGTAAGACACGCTGTACAATATCCAGCTGCCTTGTGATTTGAACTCTGTTTGTTTATTTACAGCTACGAGATATTACTCTCAAATGGAGAAAGTGAAGTAATATAAGAAAACAAAAACTGCCTATCAAAAAACCGTTCTAATTGCACATCGTAGACTGCTCAATCGAACACTTAATCAGTAATGATAGGGCTCACCATTAACTTCAGGTGTGTACGGATGTTCAAAGCTGGCAATCTGAAGTATTTATCTTCTTTCATGGTCTATATCATAAGCTTATATTTGAGATCATGTGTTCAATAGAAGAGGAGAAACTGAAAATGAAAATCTTATAACCACACTGGATAAAATTAAGACAGCCAACTCATTTATCGTACTCTGAGCTTCGAAGGAAAAACCTAGGCCTACCTTAGGTCGAGTTGGGGAAAACCCAGGGCTGAAAAACACTCACTTTGACATTCACGCGGCGAGTTTAGATTTTCTAAAAAAAATGCTTTGTGCGACAAATTACAGCGCCAGGGCTAGCCCCAGGGCTTCAACGAAACCTACAATAACAGATTTGCTGAAAAGCTAATTGCCTTGCAAATTGTAAGTCGCCTACTCCAAATCCCAAACACGAACAGTATTTTGATGGATGGTATTTGTGGGTCCATGGCTTCCCAATGCCATATCTTGATCGTGTAGCCGGCCGCAAAAGAAGTAAGGTAACAGTTTAACGTTACAAATGAACTCAAAATTTCTTATGCTTGAAAAAATATAAAAATTTAAATAAGCCGAAGCCGACTGTTATCAAATTTCAGTATTTCTTTATCATTTTTAACAATCATTACAAAAAATTCACTTTTTGAAAAGAAAGTTTTTCAAATGATTTTAAATCTTACGAAATAAAATGGACTTTACACAATTAAATTAATCAAATTTAATTCAACAAACCAGGTCACGATACCAAACTGTTTCAACCAACTGTTCTTTTATTTCTTAACTGTTCCAGTATTTGTGTACATTTTGCTCGTACGTTTTTCCCAGAGGCAGTTTTTGGCAATGAATCCAAGAAATAGACTCCACCGTGTAGATGCTTAAAATGAACCATTCTGTCTGTCACATGTTTGCTAATATCTTCCTCAGATAATTTGCTATTTGGAACTTTGACAACCGCTGCTGCTGGTAAGAAACTAGATACTATGTCTGGAATTCCACACACGCATACTTCCACCACATCCGGGATTTTTAAGATTTCGTCTTCAATTTCACTGGGGAAAAAATGAAAGTTATTGTACTTCAGAATATCCTTTTTCCGGTCGACAATCAGTAGTGCTCCTTCGTCATCGAAAAAACCAATATCCCCTGAACAAATAAATCCCTCTGGGTCGATTATATCGGCAGTCACTTTGGGATTACCATAGTAGCCAGCCCATTTGAACGGAGTTTTTATACAAATCTCTCCACTTTCACCGATTCCGAGTCTTTTGCCAGTCTCGTCTACTATTTTCATTGTTATGTTATGCATTAACTGTCCATTAGCACCGGGTTTTGTGGGTGCTCCGAAACAGCCTGCACCACAAATCTCACTCATCCCATAGCCAAGAAATATCTGGCAGTTTTGAACGCGGCTGCTAAATTCTTCGACCACAGAAAAAGGAACAGCACTTCCACCACAAATGTATGCATCCAACGAAGTTAAATTCCTATGCTCGAAATCAGAACAACGGATTGCTCTGGCCATCTGTGATGGCGGGGTAAATGCAATGGTTATTTTATATTCTTCTACCATTTTCAGAAAGAGCTCAGGTGAGTATTCCTGGTCAGTGATAATTCTGGTTAGGCCTACTAGAGTTCCTTGTAGAAGACACAAGAGGCCGGATACCCAATACAAGGTGCTGAAGCATATCAGTTTATCATCCAAGGACATCTCACTATGCAAAGAAAAAAAAAATCAATTAGTCAAAATATAAATCAAAGCAAAAGAAACTTACAAAACCCTAGCGTTTATTAAACTTTCATGGGACATGCTAACTCCCTTTGGCAGCCCTGTTGTCCCAGAGGAGCACAAGATAGCTGCAGTTTGTCTACTTCCAAATTTTAACGGCTTCACTGTAAAAGAACCTTCTTTTCCCGTCGAAACAATCAGCTCTTGAATTTGTTTGATTCCGTTCAAATGATCCTTCATGGTAAATAGAGGAATGCAAAGACCCAAATCAACCAAAGAGGCTTGCAAATTTTGATACACTTTTCCGTCACAGAACATAATCTTTGGTTTTGTGATTGAGAAGATATGTCGAATGCCATCTATGAAAGATTAAATGGATAAAAACCTTACTCATCAAAAAAGAATAATTGGCTCACCTTTATCGAATGAGGGATCAAGTGTGCTTATAATTGCACCACAGAGCATTGCACCGAAAACTAAAGGTGCAATGAACTCAGTATTAGAAGCGCAAATGCCTATAACATCTTCTTGCTGAATACCCATGTTCTCTAGATTTTGTGCAACCCGGATGCTCAAAGTCACAATCTCTTCATTGGTATAGCTTTTGCCGTTGCTGATCTGAAAATGAGTATGACAAATGTTGTCTTCAGTCAAATGTACTTTGGGAATGATTTCTTTTCATATTGTTTTTACTTCTTCCTCTTCACTCCGGGGTGCCTGAAGGTTTGAAACTACGGTCGCTTTTGTTTATAAACGATGTTTCTGACTGTAGCTCAGCATATAAGCACCATGTTGTATATACAAATGATCTACAACTATATTTGTTGTTTCCAAAGTCTTAAAGCAAAGTTTCTATAGCATGCTCTACACATTAAAAAGTTAGAAGTTCATTTCAGTCAAGACTTCACTTGGAAATCTCACATCAATATGACTGTCGCAAAAATTTATGGTGTACTTCGGGGTCTCAGTCCTACTATCAAATAAATATTACTTCTAATGTTTTCCCTACTTTTTTTTCGTTATAAAGAATTAAATTACTATTAAAACCAAGAATACGAATTCAAGACAGCATGTAGAACTCATCATAAGATTTATCTTTTTTGTACTATGAATTCAATTTTGAATAAAATAAACTAAACATGAAACTTTTGAGATCTACTTGTATAATAGAAAAACAAATAATAAAAAAAATTTGTCGTTTAAACGAAACTTAACTGTCGGATGGCTACAGGAACAGAAGTGAATGGGCAGAGTTACAGAATTAGCCATTGCGGCTGACAAAAACCGAACAACGCATCATTAAAGGAACAATTATTATGTTAATCCATAGTGTTTTTTGACAGACATTATTATAGAAATGATAACATACATACATAAACACAGAAACAAAAATTTTTTAAACGTAAAATGAGAAAGTCTGAACAATGTGACAGATTGAAAGGACGAACATTGCTCGGCTTTTTGTTCGTTGTCATACAACAACTGTTGTCTTGAAGCTTGAAGCATTACACTAAGTCTGATGAAAGGCTCAACTGTGGGTCAAAACCTCCAGATATTATGCGAATGGGAGTGGAAATGAAAAAGGAGGTTGTTCTTTGCGAAATATTGCAGAAAATATGGAGAGCGGCGTGCCAATTTCATACCTTCTTACTATGGATCTTTCACGCAGAGTTTTCGAAATGGTGACCCGGTTCCGCAAGAGATTAAAGTTCCTTCCTTCAGCGTTTAAATGCAAAAAGTCTATTTGAGGCGCAGAGACACAAGTCCCCAGGACATGCGAACTAAGTTTTGTTTTTGGGACCTATGTATATCCCCTTTAAGTTGGATAAAAAACCCAATTTCTTTACTTTAGGACTAATGTCCCACTTAGGTGTGACATAGGTCTCAAATAAAAAAATTTAATGGACTTTATGGAAACCACAAGGAGTTAAAGAAATGTGAAATTAAAAAAGCTTCTTAACTCATTTTAAAATACAATAAAATTCAAATAGCAAAGAAGAAAACGATTATGGCTGAAAATATTTAAATTTAAAAAAAAAAAGAAAAAAAAGGTGCCACCGAGCGAGGAGGCCCGGAGCCTAGCTCAATTCTCACACCAATTGCTTTTTTGAGGGAATGGGGGGACCTACAATCATCTGCCGATTCCGAATGGCTAATCAAGAAAGCGCTTTTCATGGCAATGCATTTACTGTCCGAGGAATTGCCAATTTCTCGCGAAAGGCGATACCCGTCAAAAACATTTTTGCCTCTGTTGAGATTCGAACCACGAACCTCCCGAATAACAATCAGACATGCTAACCATCACGACACGTGTACCACAAAGTTTGAAAATATTTATAATTTTATATTCTTGATGCCAATAAAATGTTCAATAAAATATATTACACACAAGTGCTTATACATAGCATCTTACATCAGTATTTTTTATTGAAGCTTTAAAAAGTTCTCAGCTCCACTTACTACTCCCAGACTATCTAAGAACGGCAACCTCATTTATTATTTAACGAGCCTCGTATTTGATTAAGGAATAATTTGTAGGTAGATAAGATTATTTGCATTCACTATTGTTAAACAAACTGCATACAATTTACTATTCTACAGCACACGCATTGTGTCATAAGATAAATATGTACATATAAGTAATAGGAACGCATCGACTCGGAATCACTTTCACAAGCTAATGTCTTAGATATTTGCTAAACTCATCACCACTTTTAATAAAAACTTATACTCGATTAAAAAAAAAAAAACACTTGAATGCATATTCGTACCTGAGATATGTGCTCTGGGCAGTTAAGAAGACTTTCTAACACAGATCGCCCAATCGAAACATTCGAGCCAAACTCAATTTTTGTATTTGGTCCTTTCCATGTCTTTGTTCCTGCATCAAAATATGTCTTCGTTGGAATTATTTTACTGGACATTATTTAGGTATATTCAAATTTAAAAGATCTTAAGTGGACTGTTACGAACAGCTAAATAATAAATGATTAAAAAATCAACAACGACAGCGCCTTTTATCAATTCTCCAAGTGCACTTTGTGCAATTGCATATACAATTGTCTTTCTTGTCGTGCATTTAATTGATATGAGCTTAATTAATGGAAGCTTCTTGACGCATGTTTACATGTCCACACACTAAGTGAAGTAAAGAGAATGAAATATGAAAAATGCAAATCATTTTACATTCTGATTAAATATAAATATGTACTTTTTATCTCAGACAGTGATGAAGCGTTATGAACCTACAAATTGAATTACCTGATTGAAGCAACGAATTTCCAAACAAAGGAAAGAGAATTCATGAAAATGATAAAATTGTGACGTCCTGTGACAAGTTTAAGGCTTTTACCCGTTTCGACATTTTGAAGTTGAGATCACGAAACTGCGAGCGAGATTTTGACCCTAATCAAATTTATTTCAAAAGTTTAACCAAAATGACTTTTTAGTTTTTGGAACCTTAGTGCTGCACCGATATTTATAACAAAGTGAAAAGTGAAAAGAGAAAAACTGCAGTCGAATTCCCGCTTGATTAAACCAAATTTCCAATGTGTTTGGTAGGAGGATTGTAAAAAATGGAATATTTTAATACAACGAGGCAACTTTTAAACATTATTGTTTAATATGATAATGAACAAAGCGTGTTTTATATAATGACGGATAAGAACATCCACCATCATCCGCCATGCTTTTTTTTTAAATTCAAAAACCACCACTAACCAATTCCAAATATGAAATTGATGTTTTAAAAAAAGTAACCATTAACTTCCTTGTATCCTTTTTCGATTTTTCAACGGATTACTTCCAAAATTTGTATTATATTTGAGATCAATTGCAATTATAGCTATAGCAGCAAGAACCTTAAATTCTACAATTAAAATTCAGTTATACAGATTAATGAAAAGTAAAGAAACGTATTTTGAGACGTTTATGGCTATGTGACATTTGCCATGCACAGTAGTGGTAATAAATGAATAAAATCATTTTGTTTCAAAAACGTGTTAAAAAGAGTTCATTCCACTGAGGTTCAAAAGTTTAATTCATGTGAATATAACCGACCGTAAATATTTTGAATTGATAAAATTGTTAATTTAAGGGTTTTCAATACAATTGGAGGGAAATAATCAAGATCAAGACTTTTTCTGAAATAACCAAACATTTGAACTTTTTTGGGCTCAAGATAAGGTCATTTAGTACGAACAAGTTTTGGGGGTTTTTGTTGACACTAAATGCTCAAAAGCTTAAGTACAATTTAACGTTACCTGGGTGACAAAGAAAGATCAATTATAAAAAAAGATGTGAGTTCGTTATCGTAAATTGAAAATAGCAAGGGACCAATTATTGAACCTTGCGCTGTATCTATTTTGGGAGGAAACAAGACAGTCGGTCTCCAACTTGAACTTTCAACCAGTCAAATAAGAAGAAATAGGCTTCGTAGTGCTTGACGAAAAATTGAATTCGTTCTTAAGCTTTCAACGAAAATTAAACTGATTGACTGGTTTTTGGAATAGTTTTATAAGTCTGGCGGCTTCGTACCTCACAAAAGGCTGGCCACGTTCCTTAATAGCAGCCATAGAAACGAAAATATTCATTTTTCGAATTTGAAAACCAACTACATATCTAATCTAATCTAAAAAGACTATTTAAGTTTGCTCAGTTTTGTAATGAAACACTGACTCAGTACGTGTGTTACTGCTACGAAGTATTGACAAGTGAAACAAGGAAATGGTCTTAGGTCATTTTGCCAATCATTTTTAAACCACTCAAAACAACCAATGAATTTAAGAGTGTGAAGACCGGTATTAAACACTCTTCGACGTCGCCGAAAATTGAAAAATGACTCTACTAGCTTATAATGTGGTATTTGAAGATTCTCGCTCATAAATGAATTACAATCGCAGGTAAATTCATTAACAAATAAAAATTTAAGCAAGTGCTCTGGGGCGTATACGTGTTATTTCTGCAAAAAGTATAGTACAATTTTATATTTCTTCTTCACATAAGCTATACAATATCTGAACATAACGAAATCAGTTTTGAAGATTTTGACAAGATCGGCTACGTTAGATGATTTTAAGATCAAATTTAATCTTGCTAGGTATAAAAGTAAAGAGATTTAATAAAATTTTATGGAAGTGAAATAAAAAAAGGTCATTATGAGAAAACTGTTAAAAGAGTCATCCTCAACTACATATCGCACACAACAACAACCTGATAACTACAAACATTTCAAAATTGTTCCAGCTGCAACCGTGCAACGTAGAAGTTTAAACATAAGAAGGAATTTTCAAACATATTTGGCAATGAAATTTTGAAAAACAAATAAATAGCTTAATTTAGCGAAGTTTTATTAAATTCTAAGACAAATGAAAATAATAATAGCAGCCCCTTTATTGCATTTTCTATTCCAATGCATGCAGGCACTTCTGTTTTATAAATGTTTTGTATAAATGCTCTTATTTCATAAGTTATTGTAAACATACATAGAATTTCTTGTAAATATTTTTTTTTGTGAATGTTAGTGCTATCGTTGCTAAATGCTTCTTGTCAAACATTGCTACCAGCTTAGTTCTTCTGGTATTCCACCTGGGTATTCACCTGTAAGACACGCTGTACAATATCCAGCTGCCTTGTGTTTTGAACTCTGTTTGTTTATTTGCACTGCCTTTTTCAAACCTTCCACGCTCAAATAAGCCAAACTGTCAGCACCTGAAAACAAAAAAGAAACCCAAGTCATCAACCAAGAAACAAGACATAAATGACCTCAAATCAACTTACCAACATGTCTAGCTAGCTGCTCTGCGTCTAGTTTATTTGCGATAAGTTCTTCCCTTGTTGGAATATTAATACCCATATAGCAAGGATACTGAAGTGGAGGACTTGCAATTCTAATGTGGACCTCTACTGCGCCAGCATCTCGCAGAAGCTTGATAATTGGGCCAATTGTATTGCCTCGAACAATAGAGTCGTCAATAAGTACCAATCGCTTGCCTTCCACATTTTCTGAAAGTGCTCCGAACTTTTTAGCTACACCCAACTGGCGTAGTCGTGTTGAAGGTTGAATAAATGTGCGTCCAACATATCTGTTCTTGCATAAAACTTCAGCAAAATGAAGGCCAGACTATGACAAAGAGAAGGATTTATTTTATAACGTACAGCTTTCGAAGCTAAGAATACATACCTCTCTGGCATAGCCATGCGCTGCTGCTGTTCCTGACTCAGGTACCGAACTAACAATATCAGCTTTTATTGGAGCCTCCCGGGCTAACTGACGACCACATTGCAAACGCACAGAATAAACCATCTGACCCTCGAAGATGGAATCACTTCTAGCAAAATAAACGTATTCGAAAATGCAGAACGCACTGATCTTGGTCTCTGGGTGTTCTAATATGTCAATCGTACGAATGCCATTCCTGGTCATTTCTACAATTTCACCAGCTTCAACCTCTCGCACATATCGTGCACCTATCGAGAGAAATCCACAACTCTCACTTGAAACAACCCATCCCTCAGCACGAGCGTCTTCTACTTTAACTGTTCAAAAGGTGAGGTTAATACAAAAGAAAAAATTTAATATTGTAGTGTTTTTCATACCTCCTCCTACAAGATTAATCGGTACAATTTTTCCTATACAGAGTGGGCGGTTGCCATAAGAATCACGAACGGCATATATCTTATCCTTAAGCATAACAACTAGGGAGTAGGAGAGAGGAGCAAGAGTCATGAAATGACGTATGCGTGCAGGCCAGTCAGGACCGTCTCTCTAAAATCAAAAACATTTTGAAACTGTCCGGGGAAAAACAAAACAAGTTTATAAACCTCTGAAACGTCGGGACTGCAGCAAAGAGACTGAGCAATGAGTTCACTGTCACTGTGTGTTGAAAGACCAACACCTCGTCCAAGGACCTAAAGAAAGAAAAAAAACTTTTGAAAAAGCGCACAAATCGCCAACTGCAATGAACTTACCTTACGACGAAGTTGCTCACAATTGACCAATTCACCGTTGTGTGCAATAGCAATTGCACCATGTGCTGTGTGAACCACAAATGGTTGGCAATTCACTACCTCAGATGCGGCCGATGTGGAATAACGAGTGTGGCCAATTCCAAGGTTTCCCTTGAGCTTCTTTATGTTGTCATCATTGAACAGGTTGTTGATCATACCCATTCCTTTGTGCACATTGAAATTTTTTGAGCATTTTCCCATGCTCGTGACAATACCTGCTGATTCTTGGCCACGATGTTGAAGCGCCACCAGACCAAGGCAAATAAGTTGAGCGATATCGATCTTTGACAATAAAAAGTATATTTCAATTTTATATTTATACGAAATAAAAGATATTATGAGTTCAAAATAAAACAAACGGCAAAACGAAACACACAACAAAAATTCCTTGTTTATGTTATCTTTTTCTTATTTTTAGAAACTCTACAGCTAGAAAACACTTGGTGTAGTTTATCAAAGTATGGATGATGGAAAATGGAAAGAATTACAAGAAACATTCACAAACTAAACTAAGGACATAAACCTGTTCAATAAGCTTTTCCCGTCAATGAAGGATTTAAATATAAATGATTCAAACTTCGTTAAATTTACGAGTAGCAAGCGATGAATAAAATAAACATCCTGGAAGGTGCGAGAAGATCGCTTTCTTTATATTTCGCGTTTTTTTCTTCAAAACTGTATGTTTTCCGCACAACAAGCCACCATTGAGGCCACTGATTATGTAATTTCTTAAGGACTTAAAAAAAGTGGATTCTTATTGCAAGAATCGGTTAGCGGGCTTATCGAAAAAAAAAAACAAGGAGTGGTATTAAATTAGAGGATGCAAATCAGAGATAGGGGTAAAAAACCACCCGTTACGATCTAACGAAATAAAGTTAAATAATGTTAAAATTTCGCAAATTTAGAAATAAAATGCTGTATCAAAGAACTTTAGAACTTAGGCAGTACCAGTGGGTAATGGTTAGCATATCTACCAGTCAAGCGGGAGGTTCGTGGTTTGAAAACAAAAAAGTTTTTCCGAGGGTATCGCTCTTACCGAAGTATAAATTCATTGCCTTGAAAAGCGCTTTCTACATTAGCCGTTCGGAATCGGCAGAGAATTGAAGGTCCTTCCATTTCATTATAAGGCATAGTTGTGAGAAGCCCTGGGACTCCCCGCTCTATTGCGTAACGCTACGTGTGCATGTATCAAAAAAAATTAACCGAAGGATGGCCTTTTAGTCATAGAAATTTGCCGTCGTTTTTCATTCCCAAACTAAAGTCAAATTGATTTGCTTTGCTAATTGATTTAAAATACCTTTTCATATATAATAAAATAAATGTTCATAACAGTTGAACGGAAGAAAGAAAAACTGGTACCTAAAACGCAGATTATTCTCCCACGTTGGGCTTTGACGGAATTTGAGGATAATTTACGAGACTTCAAAAACTTTTTATTCAGCTACCTTTAACTTGCGTTTTCTGTTTTTTTAAGAATTCAAGTACATTATTTTCACTATTCAAATATCGAATAAACAAAGCCACAATATTCAGTGTTCAAATGGTCGAGAATCAGAAAATCAGCTATTTTAAAGTGGGAAATGTTAACGTTTTACAAAAAAAGACACTTTGCATACTTTGAAATATGTATTACATACAAACATTTACATATATCGGTGTCAATTATTACTTTTTTATTTCAATTTTACTTTTGTAGAAGAACCTCTTATATTACTAAAAGGTTGGCCATATTGTTGACGTTTAACTTGAAGTGGCGATATCAATAACTATAAAGGTTTTCATTTTTTCAAATCTAAATTTCCCTAACTCAACTCGATTCATTAAAGCTGCAATCTAATACCAGAAAATACTATACCTACAGCAAAATTTTTTCGATGATGCTGTATTTTCTCAAGCTATCTCGTGGCTCATGTTCGTTATACAGTGACCTCTGCATATACCACCCCGTAGTTTAAAAATAAACTTCGTGCAAACAGTTGTTAAGATAACAAACTAGAAACTTGAACACATTTTCATCAGAAATGTATGTACCTATGTTTCTAGACCCAGATGTTCTGAAAGAGTCTAATACCTATGTGTTGGGAGTTGGTACTTCCTAAAAATAATAACCGAATTTTAAAAACTAACAACAGTTTTCACCGGAAGTATCTAAGACAACAGATATGAAAATTGTATAAACTAAAAGCGGGTTTTTTTTTTTTTTTCTTTGAAGTTACTAAACATATCACTTAACTACAAGTTCATATTCTATAATATATGTAGTTCACGTTGCACATTTAATTTGCAATGCGTAGGACATCCGGTGTATTGATTTTACTTATTCTATCGCTAACACGAAACTGTAAACCAAACGCATGGGTGTCAACGATATCGAATTGCAAGATATTTGATAGCTTTTGTCAATGGTAATCACTTTTTACTAAGCCCACCACAGTGCATATATACATAAAAAAGAACTCACCTGTGTGGGCCAATCTCCGCATGCTATCGCTCCAAATACTCCACATTCGTGTGTTAAGCCAGTCACATCTTTGGGGTGTCCGTCTGGCTTGTGTTTTCTTAATACTCTCAGACTAGGCTCTTGCTGTTCTTCAGAAACTGTAACAAGGTTTTGGTAAGATTGTTGGGGTGATAAAAATTCACTATTCCAACTGCTTAAATGTCACTTTACATACCTCGGCCTAGACAATT
Organism: Melanostoma scalare; assembly: GCA_949752695.1. Taxonomy (NCBI): domain Eukaryota; kingdom Metazoa; phylum Arthropoda; class Insecta; order Diptera; family Syrphidae; genus Melanostoma; species Melanostoma scalare. The sequence continues at coordinate 5,232,346 of OX456985.1, forward strand.
GCTGGTGCGATTTGGTTCACACGAACCACAATCCACACATCTCGTTGATTCGGATGTGTCCATAATTCGGTTGCTGCTTGAAAATTTAGCGTGTAGTATGTTTGTCGTCGACCAAACTCAACTGATTGATCTGGAATTCAAATTGAAATCGATTTTAGTTCCGCCGTCTCAGAAATAATGTAAGCCTCTAATCTCTGCGCTGCTTCAGGGAGATAATGTGATCTTATGAATGTATCTCGCTCTACCTTAGCTGTAGCTCAAAACACAAACCAGGGGGTACTCTCTAGCACTTCGAAGATTCTTTATTTATTTTTTGCAAATTAAAAAAAAAATTTAGGTCTTATCAAGAAAGGAGCCTGTTCACGACGTTGGAGTATGGATTTACGTCAGCAAAGTTAGGTTTTCTTAAGTGTACATCTAAATTAAAAATTTTATTTTTTATGTTTTTCATCGAGCAACAACCGATGACGACTGGGACAATGTGTTATCTGTTGTTGTTGATATTTAAAACTTGCTCCCAAAACATAACAATAAACAACCATATTACGATGGAAAATTTACAAGCACATAACAAATTCATCGTGATAGGTCACTTCTCGACAAACACATAACTTAAGTAATGTTTGTTTGAATAGAATTTTCCTCAAAACATTGCTTTTTTTCAAATTTCAATTTCTTTTTCGTATAAAAGTGATGCAATTCAGAAAGGATATTTTGTCAGATACTTTGTCTTTCGATTATATATTTTAAAACTGAACAGATAACAAAAAATAATAATGATGCTCATTATTGACTTTTAGATACCTTTTCGAGATAAATATAATTTTTTTCTAGTGGAACGTTGTGAGAACGTTACGACAGTTACGATCAAACTGATTCCAGGGGTTAATTTGGTGACTTCTCGTCGTTTGAGTGAAAGTAGTGCTTGGATGTTTATTGTAATGTCCTTTGTGAATTTGCAGGTAAAAAACTCAACTAAACAGCATATCTTTGAAAAAGGCGCTATGCCGGTGATGACGTCCTTTCGTTTGGAAAAAGACCGCTGAAGACAATATAAAAGTATTGTGAAATATCATTGGATTTTCTACCTAAGTTGCATCATCCGTCTTTGAGTGGTATGTTACAATGCCAGGTTGCCTTTGATGTGTAACGGAGACCATGGGGTTATTGAGTTACAAGTGAATTTTGTTCAACTAGTTTGTCATTATTTTTTATGATTCGCATCATATTTCTTACAATATAACAAAAAAACAGGAGAAATGAGTTTTTATGCATTTGACCACGGTGGTTGAAAAGCTACTATTGATGCAGCTTGAACTATCTTAACATTTCGAAACGGTTTCCACTCTACAAAACGATCGAGATTTAAGCAACAGATTTAGAAATTCAATCTTTGTATCGTAGATCAGCAACACACATATTGCCATTTGAAAATTAAACCGAGGTTAGGTTTAGGGGTTAAATGGCTGTCAGGAAAACAACTGACACACTTAGACCAATATTAGGTCCATTGTGATACCAAAAGACGTGTTAGAGGGAGTACCTCACTTAACTAAACCATTTGGAGTTTTTGATAAAGCGATAGAGGTGAAGGGTATCCGTGTTTACCAGATCGCTTGGATCATCAAGGAAGTATTTTACGAGATGGAGTTTCCTTTTGAGGGAGAGTGCAGGGTATGAGCAGAGGAGGTGTGGGATTGTCTCCTCTTCCTCCTCATTTAAGCAGCCTCTGCAGAAGTCGTTTGAGGGAAAGCCGAGTCTTATAGCGTGTCTACCTATGAGGCAATGTGCAGTAATGACATTGATTACGGAGCCAATGAGCAATCTGGCTATGGATAGCAAGTGTCTTGTGCGTTTTGGATCTAGCTCTGGCCATATCCTTTTTGTTGCCACACAAGTAGTGGTATTGCTACACCTGTTGTTTGTTTTATCCATTGCATCTTGCCTTAGCATAAGTTTGCATGTAGTGATTTGTATACCACTGTTCAATCTGCTGATTGAGATAGGTAAACGGGTTTTATTTCTGGCGAGTTCATCGGCTTTGCAGTTACCTAGGATATCTCTGAGGGTGCCGGGACCCAAATAAAGTGAATATTGAACTGTTCGGATATCTCCTAAAGAGATAGGCCGCAATTGAGGGCGGTTACTGAGTTCGTGGAAATAGCGCCGAGTGATTTGAGGGCTGCTTGGCTGTCTGAGAAGATACGGATATTCACTGAAGATATCACGTTTTCTTTTAGCCATGATAGGACCTCTTTGATCGCCAGGATTTTCGCTTGGAACACGCTACAGTGGTTTGGAAGGCGGAATAAGAGACTTACATTGAATCTGTCTGAGTACACCCGGCAGCCGAGCCCTTCTTCGGATTTTGAACCATCTGTATATAAGTGAATTGAATCATCTCTCAAAAACTCTTCATCTTCCCAGACAGTTCTCGGTGGGTTTGAGACTTGGAACTTGTTTTCAAAAACCAATTGGGAGATGGCGTATCAAACCAAAGAATCAACAAATTTTCAATAAAAACGTTTGAATCTTATGTTTGATCACTTTGTTGAAATCGACGACTTTAGAGATCCAAATTTTAAAACAAATTATAAGGAAAGTAAGTAATGCGTTTTAGAAATAAAACTTAAACTTTTCAAAAACATTAGCCGTCGTATGTAATTTTTTATAAAAAAAATTAAAAAAAAAACTCTGGGTATCTCTTCCCATCACTTTTATAAGGGTATTTGTTAAGGAAAATGAAAAAAGTGGTTTTTAATAGATAGCGCTGGCATTTGAGACCTGTTAAACTCAGCTGCCATTTCAAGTGTCAAAAGTTAAATGTTTGCCACAATAATGGAACGGTTAAAAATCTTATGCCGCTTTTCATTGGATGAAAAGAACCGTTCAGGAGCGTCCAGCAGCATTCTCAAACCGTTCCATTGGTGCAAAAAGAACATTTCTCATGATTCTGAGGAGTGACAGCAGCTTCTCGATTTGAAGTGAGAATCTACTCAAGAAGCACTTACACATGTTACTCAAATGTCAGAAAGAAAATTTTCTTCAAGGAATATTTTTTAAGGGCCATAGCCCATAGGTGTTTCACTCACACAAACGCAATTACGTTAAACTGAATAGAAGAAATGCTGGGTGTTCCATTGGTTTTTAAAGTGAGTGCTTCCCCGAGTGAAACCAATGGAAAGTGACATTACTGATATTTTGCTTTGACGTTTTCAATTTGTCTAAATTGTTGTGGTGTGTCTGTCTGAAAATCTATATATGTAGATAAAATGAGATTGGCTGCAGTCGATTTTATTCAATACTAAATGAATTGCAATAAAAAATAGAAATTAACTGCAGTCGTAGGCAGTCAATTTTTTTGGTCATTGAAACAAAATTACAATGCGTTGAAATTATTAGAGCATACCCCAAAAATGTGTATTCAAACTTAGCCACTTTTCGGACACTATGCGATGATTATGGTCATCATAATCGATAAAAAAAATTGGCTAGCGTAACAGAGCGAGGAGCACCGTGGCCTAGCACATTTCTCACAACCATATACCTTGTGAGGAAATGGAGGGGACCTTCAATTTTCTGCCGATTCCGAACGGGTAGTCGAGAAAGCGCTTTTCATGGCAATGAATCTACTAACGGAGGACTTGCCAATTCCTCGCGGAAAAAGATTTTCGCCTCTGTTGGGATTCGAACCACGAACCTCTGGGTTAACAGGCAGACATGCTAAAATTATTAAGAACATCGAAGATAGTGGAAACGTTGTAAGGATCATGCTGGCTCTGTGAAAAATAAATGCAGCTGATGGTAAAATTTTATCGATTTCACTGCGTTTGCAGCAATTAAACGTGTCATACACTCTTTTATGGCGTATTTAACGCTTCGATTTGCATCACCATCCTTTTAAGGTTCAAATTACGCCATATTTGAAGTGTGCTGACTATTCACAGCACCATAAATACGCTTTTTAGATTGTGGTTTGTGTAAAGGCTCTCCCAAAACAAAGCGATTTTGTAATTGCTACAGCGAAAGAAATGCTGTTGATAGCACTGTTGTCGCCGCGACACTTACAAATGCATGGAAACACTGTGTCGGTCTTGCAGCATTAGTTTTTGCACTCCCTTATATCCCTATGTTAATATAATTTAACATTTTAATTTATCGCTGCCGCAACTGCAACATCGGTTTGGTTCGAGTGAGCCGTAATTTCACATTTTGGCGACGATAATTGTCCACCTAGATGATGCGATTAAATTTTTTCTATGGGGCTATTCAAAACACAATGTTTACGCGAATAGTCCCTGAACACTAGACGCATTAAAAACGAACATTACTGAAATTAAGGCCAATATGCAAAGCAAAATCTGTGAGTAAAAGTGTTTAAATTAATTTCAAAAGCATTACATGATGCGAGTTTTCTCAAGGCGGCCATTTGAATAATATTGTTTCTCACACTTAAAAAAATAATTTCATCAAAAAAGCATCGTTTTATGTAGCTTTACTTTCGAAACGAAAAATGAATGAAAAATGAAAATAAAAAACTGCACTATAAAATGTCTAGTTATCAACCCAGTAGTATCTGATATCTATCTATCTATACATATAATAAAAAAGTAACAGTTTGTTTGTTTGTGCACGCTAATCTCAGAAACAGCTTATCCTATCTAGATGGGGTTTTCAGTAATATATTTTGGTAAGCTTCACTTAACATTTAGTTACTATTTCATGTCAATCGGTTGATAAATAAAAATGTTATGCCAATTCTTGCGGACGAAGTCGCTGGCACACCTAGTATGTAAATATGTTATAAATTCTTTTTTGTTCAACCATTTTTCAAATTCAAAACATGAAAATATTGGCTTCGTGAAATAATTCTGACGTCAGCTTCAAGATATGCAGGTGCTGATGTAGAAACCAGATTTCAATAAAACAAACAAATTTTTGTCTTAATCAGTAAAACCACCTCTTTTCCGCCGGTGCGGCGCGTATATATTGATGTACGGATATACTTCAACTTCAGTATGATTGATTGTTCCGAAGAAGAGTTTAAACAAACGCTGAAATGCTGATAACTTTCTTTTGCCATCGTTAATTAGAAATATATTTTCTTCTTTAAACAAAATTGAGCAATAAAACTGGTTATTTTGTAATTAAACCAAAAAAGGATTGTTTTTCGAACGTAAAGCTCTTATTAGAACATACATGTCAATACAGATGCTTCATATGAATATGTTGAAAACTTATAAGCTAAGAGAAACGACTGTGCGGGGATACCATCAATTCTACCGGCATGCACATACTTTACGCAAAATACCCAAATAATGTTTTTTTCGGTTCAAAACCAAGAATATACGAAACTAAAGGTTACTCAAATTTTTTTAATGAATATTCAAATATAAATTTACACTTTCATACTCTTTTCCATGTTCGATCCTCAGAAACTCTAACTTATTTCTCGATCAATCATAATTAACTTCGTCGAAATATGTGTCCATATTGCGAAAAATATATATATATGTACACATGCATTGTATAAGAATCAAACATGTCACAAAAGTCTTACAAGTCGAATGAGGCAAAACTGGTTTAATGTGAGTTCAGTGCTAAACGTCTGTTCTTTTTTGTATAGTTGGAGGTTCACTTATTATGCAAACAACACCAACAGTTTTTGAAAACAAGCACGTCGCTTATTGGAAGCAGTTCTCGATCCACATATGTATGCAAAAATTATAACTCCAAACAAACAAAATCTCAATATTCCATAAATAGACTCTGTCTAGCGTGACATCGTACTGGAAATGAATGTTAAACACGATTCCATTGTTAATTGAAAACCACGTGCGGCGCACTATTTAACCATTCCGGTGATGTTGGAAATATATTTTCCATGAATGAAAACGAAATATGTTGCAATTTTTATTTGGAATGAAAACAAGAATGTTTAAACTTACAATTTACAAACGGTTGTTGACATACAAGAAGAACAAAACACTGCCACAGATAATGAGTTAGGCGCGGAATTCTTTCTTTAATCGAAACAATAAAATTGTTCACATAAATTGTCGGTAAAAAAAAACACACACGATCGATTTTTAATGATGTGCTTAGCAAAACGTTCTGGCGGTGCTGTAAACCAAAAGTATGTTGATCAAATTGGTGCTGCGTTAGAGTTCTTTTTCTGTGAACTCCCTCACAAGCTGAGGAGTAGTCTGCGTTACCAAGTAAACTGATAATTGTAAAATTAGCAAGCAACTAGGAGACTTTACGAGACAACAAAACTTGCTTGAGTCAAATATTTTGACGAGCCCTCTGCAGCAAATCGAAAAAGAAACAAGCATTTGTTGTCTCGTTCAAGTAGATAACTAAGTTTAGATGAAATTAATCACACATATGGTATATCCGGTTAAATGGATTTTATTTCTGCCAACGCAAAACAAACCAATACTACAGTATATGGTATGGTGACTTAATGTCTTGGCTGAGCTTAACAAATCAAAAAAAATATTTGTTTCTTAGCAAGTTTTGCTTATAATAAGCTTCTAATTGCAACTATTTATAAAGGATCGCTTTATAGAAGAGATAAGTAACTTTGCATATTTGACCTTAAATAATATGCAATACAGTTTCTATGGAGAACGAAAAGTGACTGTGTTAAACCTGAAAGCAGGACAAAGCTAACACATGAGTACCACTCTCATTATTTGTATATTTTTTTATCAGAAATGACTGAGTGATATCGATTTTAGCGAACCAACGCGAGTGACATCATGAGGTTTTTTCAACTCAAACGACTGCAATAAGCTCGTTTCAGATTAATTTATAAAAATCCTGTGAGTTTCAAAAGTTCATAAAAAGAAAAAAATGTTGACCCTGCTTGGAAACAAAAATTTGGTATACATACATTGTAGTCAGACCAAATTTAACATCTAGATTAGATTGTATGGAGGTTTGAGCTTGCGAAGCTCTGGGCACTACAGTGTCTGGATGAGACCTACTGTCCCAAGGTTTTAAATCTAGCTAAGTAAGCTGATTCCATATTAAAATAAATTTCAGCTGAGAGAAAATAGATTAGATTGTTGAAAGAATTTTAAAACCCAGGGTTGACATAGGTTTCCTTGACAGTTGTCAAAAAAAGCCCGGGGTTTCGGTTCTCAAAATGCGATGAAACACGAAATAACCACACAGATGTCATTTGTCAGCCCACATCCTGTTCGTTATTTTAACTCGCCCACGCAAAACCCTAGAAGAGCTGTAGGGCGAGTTGAAGACAAACCCCGAACTAAAAAAACACTGAGTTTGACATTCAGTGCAAGTTGAGGTTTAAGAAAACGTTTATTAGTGACCACAGGGCAAGTCCATTAGGGCTTCAACGATTTTGAAGGAAATGTCAACAGATAATTTTGACACTTTTCACGAATCCGTTCTTGCTCAAACGGATGTGGATAAAATTATTCATTGTAGGTTTCCTGATCTAAATTTCATTTCATTAAAGAAAGCTATAATGTTAGCTTTAGAGAAAATCGTATCCAGACAAATGATTCACTAATAGCGTTTATCATTAACGAGAAGAGGTACTCTTTTGGTAAAAAAAAAATTACTGTCTCCAATTTTCAGTGGTTCATAAAAAAATCAGTCTAATCCGGTTAAGACTCAGCGATTTTTCGTAGTCGTGCACAAAATAAAGTGCTTACGAGAGCTTAAAAGGGGTCCCTTTCCTTCGAATTTCCGCCTCCAAAATTTTGTGCACAGGAATCGTGCACAACCAAACAAAAGATTCGTGCCCATAGACCTTTTTCAGACTAGAGTACGCAGCATCTACAAATTGTTTACTCTCTCATGGTGAGATTTTTGTTTCAAAAGTAAGTTATTTTTAAAGTGATATAATAAATTGTTTAGTAAAATGCGGAGACAAGAAGTGTTGAAATCTTTTGTCTTGAATAGGTACGCGAACTCAGTTAATAATGACCAAAAGCAAGCTTTCACAATAACGTCTTACTTTATAAAATAGGGTTTCAGCAATGTCATATAATAACTTCTTGCTATGAAAAAAAATATATTTATGTACATAGCTTAAAAATCTAAACTTAACAACAAGCATCGAAACAGAATAATTTTGGAACTTGAGACTTTGCATTAATTGCGCATCTGATAGACTTCGAAACTAAACCAACTGCTTTGTTCACTGAGAAAAATAACAAAACGATATAAAACTAAAACAGAAAGTTAAATATTAAACAGCGATTAAAAACAAAATCTATGTTTTTTATCTATGAGAAAAGAATAAAGAAGAAGGCGGTTGTATTATTGATTCGTTAATGAAAGTACAACAGAAAAGATTAAAAACATCTTTGTAATGAAATTTCCAAGATGATTAATTTTTGCTATTCCTAGGCCGAAATTGTCAAGACGGCGCGGCGCCTTTGCTAAAGGTCAATAACTTTTAAAAAAGATAGTTTGGATCTGTACAACCCAGCTCTTTTCATTACAACTCTCCCTCGCCCATCTAACCTCTTAACGCTCAGCACAAAAACTGAGAAGTGTAAACCTAATTTGAACTAAATCACTTGCCATTGCCACAATTGGAAGAAAACCTTAGCATACACGTGCTTTTCTATTGAGCACAAGAGAGAAAATATGCTTCAATATTTGTAACACCAAAGACAGAATAAGATAGAATATTATAAAGTGCGTATCGCTGTGTTATATGTAGTATACACCTAGTAATACATTAAAGTCTCATGAATGCCAATGCCATGCCTTCCATTATCACTTTCAAGGGGATGGAAACGTTTATTTTGGATTTTTCCACAGGGGATCGGATTCGTACGAGTATGTTTTTATTTTCACTGAGAGTTCCATTAGCAACAGTTGTTTGATTTTTATTATCATCGCGCATCCAGATGAAATTAACCTTGCACCTTGCATAGGGGAAGCTATAAAGCAGCACAAACAAAAACAAAAAGGGAAGACCTTCTTAAGATAACCACTCAATCTATTGTATTGGTGTAGTGTTGAGCCGGTATTTGATAGTGTGTGTATTCTATTTGGTTTTAAATGAGAGAAAATTGATCAGAAATGTTTAACAAAGATTTAGTACAATTTTTGCTTTGATCGTATGTTGGTTGTTGTTCAATTACAGCAGGTTATTTACTGTCATTATTTTTCCGAATAACAAATAAAATTTTTAGAGTGAGACATGGCTACAAAAAGTAAGTGAAAGATCATTTCATATCTTTTGAATTAAACTCACATGTTTTTTTTTATTCTTCACTTCAAAATGTTGTAGTCGGAGGATACACTTTGGGTAAGATAATACAGGAAGGTAAGACAAAACAAGTTTATGATCTACCGGAGCACCCTGGACTCTGCATTTTGTTGAGCAAAGATCGCATTACAGCTCAGGATGGTTTGAGGTCGCATGATTTGCAAGGCAAAGCTGAGATCTCAAATAAAACAAATGGCATGGTTTTCGAGATGCTGAATATAGTGGGTAAGTGTGGTTAGAAAAAATGGTTTTAAACGTGAGCTAAGAGATATATTTGTGTTGTAGGTCTCAAAACGGCATATGTGAAAGCAAGTTCGCCCACCTCGTTTGTTGCCAAGAAATGTGATATGATTCCTATTGAGTGGGTGACCAGACGTCTGGCAACTGGATCGTTTTTGAAAAGAAATCCTGGTGTGCCTGAGGGTTATAGGTATGTTTATTTTGTTTTATAGATTTAAGGGCATTAATGGCATTTTAAAGTTCTATTTGTTTGTAAATTGTATGAAAGTCTTAAGGTTTGGGTCTGTCTACTACTATTTGGTTTTGTAGATAATCTCGCTTTCTCAAGTATTTGTTCCCATTTATAAGAAATCTTATTTTCCTACTACGACGGCTAAAAAGTCGTCCCAAAAAACAAAATTGGAAAATCTCGACGTTTGATGGAAACTTGACAAATTAAGTTACAAACATAACCAAGTCAAACTGCTTTTTTAAGAACATGAAGAAATATTAGCAAAAACAAAAATTTGGGCGCTCAGAGAAAACATTCCAAAAATACACGACACCCTTTGCTTCCCAGTGGTTTTACCGCATATTAAATATTTTTTCACTATGTTCCTAGTGGTTTCTTGAAGAATTCTTCTTTTCAAACTTTGATGCAAAAAATTTGTTAAAAAAAATTTACATCTACAGGAACAAAAGATTAACTTCTGTTTTCACGAGAGTTCATGGCTTCAAGCTCAGCGTTTTATGATGCTGTCAACTGTTTCTTTTTTTGAGAAATTTTACATCGATTATAGGAAATTCTATGGAATGGATCGGAAATTTTATGGGGCCAGTTTTTGTTACTAGAAGTTGTTTTAATTTCACCATCCTCTAAATTTAAAGTTTTTTTTAATGAAATTAAAACTTTAAATTCAAAACTTTGCTCAAAAAAAAAAAAACTCTTGGAACCAGCTATTTCAGCCATTATAGTTTTGTTTTGTTACCAGTATAATCCTTAAATATGATTTTAAAAAAAATTGATCCTTGAAAGACAATCGTTTTTCTCTTCGTCGTGCTATTTGCAGTCAATTCAATTTTTAAGACTTGCCAATTTATTTTCAAGTCATAAGTCAAGAATGCTGTGTGAATAAGAAGTGAATACATTTTCAAAATTTGAAGCATTTATTGTTCTTTAAATAGTCACTGGTACAGAACTTTATAGGTTCGTTGTCTGTGGTATGGTTCTTCGCGCTGTTGGTTGACTACCGAGTACCGATCAGAGCGCAATAATTGTGATGTTGTCAATGATTGAAATGCAGAGATTAATACTTCTTTTCAGCAGCAGAGGAAAGTCCAATTAATGTGGTTTCCCATTGGTAAAGAAGGATATCTATAAAAGTATTAATTTTTTTCGTTGCCAATGGAACACGATAACGAAAAAATTTCTTTTTGTCATTGTGTAAGTAATTTTTTCCCCTCGGTGAAAGTAGTGTTTATGAAGCTGATAGTTGATTGCGTTGGTGGATTAAGAGATAGACCCTTCCAAAAATTGGGATCTGCAAAACTGATCCAAAATAGTCCCAGAATTACCATTTTGAAAGATTTGGATCAATGAAAGATTGATTCTTTTTACCAATGGAAAATCACATAAGAGCGAATGATTGCTGTTCTTGTTTCTGGCGTTTAACCTAAAGGCAATCTAAGTGAGGTGTGAGTAAATGGTTGCGTTTAGCGATAACATTCGAGTCTGCATGTGGAACGTAAGATCCTTAACGGACAACGTGCAGCCGGAGAATTAGTAGAAGACCTATACTGTAGCAATAAAAATATTACCGCCATAAAAGAAGTGCGATGGAAGGGGTCGGACAGATAGAAGATGAAAAACTTTCGTTTTCGCATTGCAGCAAACGTCCATTTAGTGTTGATGCACTTTCAATAACATATTTCATTTAATAAATAAAATAAATAGGGTGGCGCAACAGATCGAGTAGCAACAGAACCATGAGCATTTCTCACAACCATGTCTTGTGAGTGAATGGTGGGGACCTACTACAATTTTCTGCCGGTTCCGAACGGCTAATCGAGAAAGTGCTTTTCATTACAAAGAATTAATTAAAGGAGGACTTGCCAGTTCCTCGCGAAACATATTTCCTTGTTTTAGCTTTAAAATCTTTAAACGATTTGTTTAAGTTAGTCGGTGGACTAGTTACCGATAGATTTTTTTATTTCTTTTTTCTATATCAATTTTTTACGAAGTTGTTTATTTTGCATATTTGTAACTTCGATTTGGATAGAGTTTGATTTTGTTATGTACTTCATTGACATTCTCTGATTTCTGTCTGTAAAGCAAAAGCAGTGAGCGTAATCATGTTCATAACTACGCTAAGTGCATTGGCTAAGTCTTAAACTAGAAGAATTAATCTTTTATTGCGATTGTTAAAAAAAAAACTTTCAACTGTGGACACTTCATGGAAACATAATTTTAACAATCAAAAAGTCTAAAATTAAAAACAAAAACAATATTTTTAATTCACAAATAGACAGATAATGACGGTTGCTGACTGACACACATATAGGCCTTGGTTATTACGTAAAACGAATAAAAATTTATTTACTATGTCGTCAGCTTATTTTTATATGATAACAAAGTGCAAACAGATCCTTATTTTTCAAACAAATATTGTTGTTTAATTCGCCAGTGGGATCAATAGTCAACCGACAAAAACAAATTAAAAAAAAACAATAACAACAATCTCTTCTCTTTTCCAGATTCGCTCCACCCAAGCAAGAAACATTCTTCAAAGATGACGCAAACCATGATCCTCAATGGTCCGATGAACAGATCATATCAGCCAAACTGACGTACAACGGAGTGTCCATTGGTAACAAACCTTATATATTTTTAAGTTCTATTTTAAAATGAGTACTCTGTGATTATTGTAAATGAGATCGATGTTAAGTTCTGACGTTGTATTGTTAAAAACAACTCTGCTGGGGATTGACATCAAAAGAGATAAGCTCGCTTGTCTACTATGCCCAGATCATGACTTTTTGATCTTCGGACATGTGTTCAAAGATTAAATTTGTTTTGTTTACGCGAAACTTAATAGGCGTGGTTCGTTGCATCATTTCTTTATTTTATTGTTTTGTTTTGTTTATCTATTGTTTGTAAAAACATGTTTTTAAACAATTTCAGGTCAAGACGAAATTGATATCATGCGCAAGATGAGCGTCATGGTTTTCGAAATTTTGGAAAAGGCATGGGCAACAAGGGACTGTGCATTTATTGACATGAAAGTCGAATTTGGAATCGATCATGAAGGTAAGATGATACATTTTTACTGGGGATTTTATCGATTCCTATTTACTATCTGTTTTACCCTGATCTTCTGACTTCAACAAGAGGATGAAAAATTGATTAATAATTAAACTTAAAGGCTAACTATAACTAAAAGTCTGATAGAACTGTGTTGGCTTGCACTTTACTTTTTTTTAAACCTAAACATTATACAATTTAAGTCTGTAACAAAAAGAGTTACTCTTATTGTTCTTTGCACTCCCTACCAATTTTAAATAAGATCAATTCTGGAGTTATTCTCGAAGCATAAGACCTACTCACTGGTGGTAGTGAGATTTATACTTTTTGAAAAGTAATATGTTTACTGTAAATTTGTTGTGCCTGCAAAAGGTTCAAAAACTTGCTATAAATTATGAGAGAAGAATACGATACAATACAATAATCTACTAAAAAAAATTCACAAAGAACTAAGGGTTACTTATTAACATATCACCAGTTCCAAGAAAAGACTTGAAGACATGTTTCATTGAAAGGTAGTTCTCAATAATTTTGGAAGTAAATTTATTGAATTTTATTTAATATCAGAGAAGATTATACGCAGAAAGAACTGCGAAACGGTAATGCCAATTTGATAACAAACTGAACTTGACCAGGAACCTTTGTTGGCATTTTTTTGTCATTTGGTTTGAAATCAATTTAAAAAAGTAAAGGTTTTTTTTTAATGTAAAAAAAAATGGGCACGACTGGGTCGCACGAACTTGCGATTGTGTTCTAAATACGATATCAAAATCTTAAGGCTGAGTGAAAGGCTTTAGTATTCGCTCTTCATAACATATTTTGTGGTACAGGGTTGCCAACTACACATTAATTATGAAAATTGAATTAAATCACGCAAAATAATAAAAAAAATTAAATTAAATATTCCAAAGGTTTCAAGCCAAAATCTAAAATCGCCATTCTTTTACAATCGCTAATACATATGAATGAAAAAAATTTGATCAAAATCGTTGGACCAGTTTTTTCAAAAACCGGTTTTTTATTTTTCACTTTTTTTGAAAAACTGTTTTTTAAAAATCAAGTATGCAAAGTTTTAGATCTTTCTAGAAGTTATTTTGACAAAAAATTTGAAAAAAATCAAACTCATAGTTTTGAAGTAATTTCCAAAAACTAAAATGTTTTTAAAAAATCTATAAAAATTTCCAAAACTATTTTTTTTTAAATATTGATATGCAGTTCGTGTCAGCCATTAACGAGAAAGTCGGTTTTGAAAAAAACGGTACTATGGGAGGTACCGCTTTTAGGCTTTTTGTAAAAAAAATTTTTACATTATAAGAAAAACATTCTAAAATTAATCCTTCACACAAAATTTTATCGAGATCGTTGGAGCCGTTTTTGAGAAAAATAAGTATTATCATATCGGTTGTATGGCAGGTACCGTTATTTCAAGACCTAGAGACTCAATTCCAAAAACCTCTCTGTAGGCTTCTCCACAGACCCTAACTGTAAATTTTGAAGCAAATCGGTCTATTGGTTCAGGCTGTAGATCCATATACAGACAGACAGACACACAGACAGACAGACAGACAGAATTGCAGGACCCACTTTTTTCGTATTCTCTATCATCGTAATGTCATATTTAATTGTTATCTCAAAATTTTTTTTCTGCACGATTGCAAGACTTGCCTTATAGTACCTATAATCGCAAGTAAAAAATATGTTAAAACTTCAAACTCAAAGATCGATTTATCACAGCAAAAAATATGAGGTGTTTTCATTGTTGAATTATCTTCGATTCAACTAGTTCAAAATTAAGGATTTGATTGTCCTTCTAGATTGACAAAAGAGTTGCTGTTGTTTGACAATGAGGATCATCTTCGCTTACGCGGAGAATATCCCCTTCGTTGCTATTTTTAACGCTAAAATGTTTGCAGTCGCAACCACAGTTTAGTGCAAACGCTAAAAATTTTTCTTTCAAAAAATTAGATATTTCGGAAAATATCAAATCAAATTGGATGGACATAAGTTAGTTGGTACGGCCCAAATTAAAGGACAATTCACATGAGCACGACCAACGAACGACGAATAAATGAAGAAATGTGATTTTAAGTACCTTACAAGCATAAATTCCTCACCAATTTTTTAGGAAACGATGGAAATATAGTTCATACTTATTTTTAGGTGGACAATTTCTTATTTTTGTGCCTAAGCTTTTGGGGATAGAGAAAATAAATTTATTCGTTACGAATATAATTTATTCGTAACGAATCTTTCTTTTCTCTATTGTTTTAATTCTAAGCACAAAAATAAGAGTTTATCCACCTAAAAATAAGTATGAACTGTAATTCCATCGATTGCTAAAAAATTCGTGTGGAATTTATGCTTGTAAGGTACTTAAAATCACATTTCTTCATTTATTCGTCGTTCGTTGGTCGTGCTCATGTGAATTCATCTTAACAGCTTGTTTTTCATGTGCTTGGTCATCCCTTTGAGCTTTTTCAGAAGAGGTGGACAAAGAGGAAAGTGAAGAGTAGAGATTTTAGCATAGACTAAGCATGCTTATTGTTTTTTGAAGTTGTTCCTGGTACTGAGTTTAGCAGTAGTTCTACTTGAAAGTCTTATACTTAGTCTTAACTATCTTCCCTCTCTTAGCAAGAGATGAAAGATCTAAAGCAAGATTGATTTTTTTTAAATACGCAAAGTTTAAGCTGATGTAAACTAATATTCGTATTTGTGCATTTATTCCACTTAAAAAAAGTAAAACTTAAGTAAATTAACAAAATGATTTCCAATCACAGGTAACCTTGTTTTGGCTGACATCATTGATTCCGACTCATGGCGTTTATGGCCTGCTGGAGACAAAAGACTTCGCGTGGACAAGGATGTTTATCGTCAACTAACCTCCGTGTCTAACAGTGACTTGGATATTATCAAGAAGAATTTCGCATGGGCTTCAGAGCAACTTGTAGGAATCATTCCAAAGAACGACCACCTTGTCGTGATTCTAATGGGCAGTGCATGGGATCTCGCTCACTGTGAGAAAATAGCTAATGTGTGCAAGGAATTGGGACTAAACACAGAACTAAGAGTAACATCAGCACATAAAGGACCAGAAGATTCACTGAGAATCATGCGCGACTATGAAAGTGTTATCAACAACTTGGTATTTATCACAGTTGCCGGACGTTCGAATGGACTTGGACCTGTCTTATCCGGCAATACAACTTACCCTGTTATAAATTGTCCACCCCTGAAACCAGAGAATGTACAAACAGACGTGTGGTCCAGTTTGAACGTACCTTCAGGTTTGGGATGTGCCACAGTATTGTATCCAGAAGCAGCTGCTATCAATGCCGCACAAATATTGGGATTGAGTAACTACATTATTTGGGGCAAGTTGCGATCTAGGCAAATTGATAACATTGTGACTTTGAAGAAGGCTGATAAAATTGTGCGTGGTGTGCGAGCTGTAAAATTTGAATAAAATTCATACTCTTTAAATTCTTTTATAAATAAATGCATTTTTTATAATTTTTAAAACCGTCTTATGTTTGTCTTTTTTCCCGATATAAAAAATAAGTTTTCTTATTTTGGTTCGATTCGAAGAAAAATAATTGCTGCAACGAAAATGTTTGCTGAGAGCAAAACATGCCTTGCTCGAATACACGAAAGGTCTTTGCGGACAAGCTATTGATTTGTATCATTTGCTATTCAGGCCAACGCTTCCACAAGGAAATTTTACTTAGCGTTATTAGTTCCAGCTAGCATTTGAAGCAAATTACCTCAAATCATTTGCTACACCCAATTCAGCGTCTGCACTGGTTGGGTATATAAAAAACTTTTATACTTTAAATTAAAGTCTTACGAAAGAGAGAGAGAGATTTACAATCAATCTCGTAAGTTGAAGCACGTTCTCATGTGCTGCGATACAAATAAAACGAATTCATATTCGCATAATTCGTAAGGACAAATTGATAAGTTTCCGAAGAAAAATAAATGTTTCTCAAATAAATCGACGCTCATGCACGACGCATGTCATCGTAATGAATCAATTTGAAATAACTGTCGTCAACTTTTGTTGTTTAAAGTTGAGGTAAAATAAAAATAAAACAACTATAACAAATATAAAGCTTTGAAAAGCTGTCCGTTTACTTGCCTGCTTAAATTATACTGTGGCGTATGAGCACTTTATTTTTTGGGAGAACATTAAAAAAGCAAAGTGTGAACACAAAGCTTTTGATTCTGGTTTGCGTTGCTGAAAAATTTGAATAAACATGATGAAAATGCGATATTTGAGTCTCAACGATAACCTCCACAAGATTCAATTACTTCCACTTCTATAATTCCGCCTCTTTCCTTGAAATATTACTTATTTATTTATATATTGCATTCACTTACCATCAAATTATATAAGAAAATGACTTCAAACACCATAACCTATACAAATAGTACAAATACAAATCACTAGCAGCAAGCACTTGAGACAGCAACTTCCCTGGTGTAATGACCCGAAAAGTGCTTCCGGTAAGTTTGCTTGCTGCCATTCTAGAATTCGCTTGGCGCTAGCAATATGCGGCTCTTGTGAGCAAGTTTCAAAATCAGATAATAAAGTATATTTATGCAACTATATACCAGGTTTGGCTTACAAGTAAGACTCTTGAAAAAACTGGTAAGCACAAACGATAAAAATTTTACTCACCTCCAAAATTTACAAGATGTGTATCCTGACATCCCAAACAAAATCCCTAAGAACACCGACCCGACCGCAAAAGTAATTTGTACATATCTAAAAATAAACTAAGAAAGTGCTTGAGGGAAGGAAGTAACACAATACAATGAAATACTTACCACTGCAAATTATTGGTAGCTTCCAACCAAACAAGCCAAAAGCCCTTTTTGGATGTTGATGTTTTTGATTTTACCGTTTACAAACGGTTGTAGTGTTTGTAATTTTCAGATTCGTTTCGCAATTGATTAGTATAGTTAAATTCAAGCGTCTTTTATCTAATAAATTAAAACACAAATGTACATTTCGGAAAGATGGAAATATTGCTTCCAAAATGTTCATTTAAGTAAAATATAAAAAATATTTGATTGTTGATTTAATTAATGTTTTATTTATTACTTTCGTATATTATAGATGAAAATATATGCGTGTTAAATAAAACATCACAGACAAGCGGATAGCTGGGATGAATATCAAAAAGCACTTCTAAGAACCGTGGCGTGATGGTTAGCTTGTCTGCTGTTAACCCAGAGGTTCGTGGTTCGAATCCCAACAGAAGCAAAAATGTTTTTCCACGGGTATCGCCTTTCGCGCGGAATTGGCAAGCCCTTCGTTAGTAAATTCATTGCCATGAACAGCGCTTTCTCGAATAGCCCTGGGACTCCTCGCTCTATTGCGCCAACCTATTTATTTATTTTTGCTTCTAAGAACTACAAAAATGGAGGTGAAGCATTATAGATTCATTCAAAATTCATAACAGAGGCAGCAAACAGAGCATTTGTACTCGTATCTTCAAAAATTTTGAGTCTTTCAGCTTCAAGTATCTAAGTATCTTAAACATTAGGCATGAGTTTGCTTTGCTTTTGTGACTGCAAAACAAACAGAGCCTTCATCAATCACATGCTGAATGTTTTCATTATTATTGCCCAAAGTGCGCAAAGATATGGTTTTATGATGTCACAATCTATTATAGCAACTGCAAATGTCAGTGCCAGAAACCAGAATGCCAGTCCAAGTTCCCACTTCCCAGTACAACCACCCAGTCTTCATCACTAGATAGAGTAGAGTACATCTTATTATCGTCTATAGCGATCTTGGTTGTTTGTTGAAGACCTACAAACAGCAGCATTTCAACAAAGTTTTCTATATTGAAAATAAAGTAATGTCAATAGCTTTTAACAAAATAAATAGAATTTTCAAGACATCATCTGTTAAGCAATTAGGTAAGTTGCAAATATAAAGACAATAGTAACATTCTTTCACAATAATTATTGCTATTGGTTCTGACGATGAGTAATGTTGTGCTCGTGCAATATCAACAACAACAGTGTGTAAATTAGTCAAAAATCTGTGAGTTTGTATAAATCAAACAAATACAAACACGATAAGAAGTAAATTTCATCCCTTATCATCTCACATAATTTCAAATGATTTAAACACTGTTATTTGCATCATAACAGTAGCTTCTGAAAATATGACCGGTAGTGAAGGAATAGTCTTTTGATTTACATAGTTGTTTTGTTTCTTCAAAAAAATCGAACGATGAAAGTGTTTTGTCATATCAAAAATATTAACAACCTAGGTACTTTATTAAGAATGAAATGGATGGAAGTGCGGAAGGCATATCGTAATGATATGATCTGCATATCTGAACGTTCATAGTGGGGGTTCGCTTCCTTTTCGTCAAATTTTCAATAAGTTCCAGCTGTTTAAGTTTTTAATAGGTTTTTTCGATGAAATCCTGGGGACGCCACAAAGCCTTTTTTTGAGAAACCTAAAGTCGGCCTGAATGCCGAACTGAGTGTTTTTTGAAGCCTGGGTTTAACCTAGGTTTGCTTTCAACTCGCCCTAGGTTTTTGCTGGGGCGAGTTGTCAAATGGCATTTATTTTTATTCAAATGACAGACGTGTGGTGATAGCGTTTTTTGAGGACTGGAAAACCCAGATTTTTTTGACAACTCATAGGGTTGTTAAGTTAACCTGGGTCAACCCTGGGTAAAGTTCAACGAACGAACCTTATATTAATTGAGAAATTTTGCATTTCATCATCGAATAGCCTTTAATACGACTTTTTTGAAGAAGCACTTCTTTTGGAACGTTTGGGAAAAATGATTAGAGTAAAATTTTTACATAGCGATACCCAACAACAATGTGACACCCCACCACAAAAGGCGTCATGGTAAAGTTAGATGGGATCTTAAAACTACTGGACCAATATCAAAAATTTATTCACCATTGCGATGGATTTCTTATTTCTACGGTTCTCGTTGAAGCCCGGTGGGTTTTGCGCTTTTATCAACTATTACCACAACTCGTTCTAATTGAAATATGCTCTTTCGAAAAAACTAATTGAATTCCATGAGTAAAATTCATTTTCATTTCAATAGCTCCCTGGAAAGTGGAATTAGATAATTAGATCGCACTTTCTGAAGAAAAAAATCAACCTGTTTCAGTTACTTTGTATACAATTACTCAAAATTCGTAATTTTTGAGTTATGACCATGCCGTATGGCAGTAAATGGGCGATTATTACACCAAAGAGCTCCTAATCTAGATTTTTTCACATTAAAAAGAATTCAAAGTTCGATTTTTTAGTAATTAGATCGTGGCAAAAAATATTTTTACTAATGAAAGTTTAGAATAGGTTTCTAGGTTATTTGAAAACTTCAGATTCGATGAGGAACGCCCAAGAAAAGAAATTATGAACTCGAATTTTAACAGGATAATTTTTGTAGGACATTTTCTACGATATTTTGAGCGGAGATCGAGGTAGAAAAAAATATCGAGTTTACTTGGTTAGTTCTAGTATATGTACATGTTTTTAAGCTGTTGAATATCTTTTTATTTACAAAAAATAACAAAAATAAATACTTTCAATCACCCACAATGCAATTTTCAAATATTTGTTTACTATCAAAAGTAACTCATTTAGTCAGAAACAATAACATTGAACTCAATTTCTCTGCAAATGAAACAATATTCCAAATGAGGACAAAGTTAGTTTTTTCGTTGACCCAGTATCAGTATTTGTTGCTCCCCAATGACTACCATAATAGTGATATCATTACCAGTGACCTTGACTGCGTCAATGATGAAAAATGTAATTTGTGTTTTCAGTTAAATGTTACTCAGTCAGTAGCTAACAACGAAAAAAGCAGGTCATAAAATCAAAAACACCATTACAAGATATTTGCTAAAAAACACTCTTATTTATCAACTGCATGGAATTTCAGAAAACAAAATGTGTTCCCACAACGATTCAGTACACAGTGCATCAATAGCAGAGGTGCACGATATTCCAATGAATGTCATTCATAGACCAATTCCACCGGTTTTAGACGAAGCAAAAGTGGAATCGCTTATGAAAACCATAGAGGTAAAAACTGAATAATTTACTTTTCCATAGAAAATGAATTCAACTAATAAATTTCAGATTGAAGAGACTCAAGGAAATGTCCCACCTATTGATGTTTTATGGATAAAAGGATCTGAGGGTGGAAATTATTTTTATAGCTTTGGTGGATGCCATAGATTTGAAGCCCACAAAAGACTGCAAAGGCCAACAATAAAAGCCAAGCTCGTCGAGTCAACGTTGTGCGATTTGCGGCATTATATGGGTTCGAGCACTCCACAAAATTTGAAGTGATGTTTTTCCCGAGGTTAAAATTTGTAAAAAGTGATTTTTGTGTTGAATATAGTTAATCTTTTTCTATTAGCTGTAATTATTTTTATGCTCGTACGTTTTCGTTGTATATTACTAATTTAATAAATTTTGTATACAAAGTCGTTTTTTTCCTTCCACAAATTGTACTTATATGTGTTTAGGTGCTTATGAAATGAATATAAAAATCGCCTTCATTCCAGTAGTCGTTTTACTCCAATGAAAGCATTTCGAATTTTGTGAGTTTAGAAATAAGGCTGCTCTTTAACTAATTGAAACACCAATTGTGTCTGCAAGGTTCTCGTTTTAGTAAAATGACTACCGGAATATCAACTGAACTTTTCTCTCAAATAAATGTGCTAAGGGCTTTGTTTCTGACTTCTGAGTGATACATTAACAACAGGACCAAAGTAACCAATTATTGGAGAACTTAATTTAGTATATTTTCAGGCTTTGAACGCTCATGGACATCATCAAGTTATTGTTTTACTAGTCGAGAAGGAACGTTTCGAATTTCAGACTCAAAACAAAACAAAATTAATTATTCTTCATAATGTTCTACTGAAAGTTTATTTCAGTCAAACCATTAAACTACTACCATCTATTTTAATCACACATAAACTAAGACTTTCCTTTTAGTAATTTTTCTAAGCTAGACCGTTCTTTTATGCAATCGGATGTTAGAATTTCAACACGTTCCGAGGAAGCAATGAGAACATCATCTTCAATGCGTATTCCAAGACCACGAAATTCTTTTGGGACGTCTAGGCGGTCTGCTGCGATATAAACTCCAGGTTCCACTGTACACACCATACCAGGCATCAGCCTCATACTTCGCGACATCAGAGGAGTATCATGGACATCCATTCCTAAATAGTGGGATACGTGGTGTGGGCAAAAAGCGTAGGCAGCCTGAAATAAATTGGTTGTGAAAAAAGACAAAAAAAATTTTGATTCAAAAATTCATTTGGATTATGGCGCATTTGAAATTAAAATCAATTTGAGCTCGGCGGAGGATCTTCTAATCTATATATATAAAAATAAGTCGGGTTTTCCTTCCTGACGCTATAACTCCAGAACGCACGAACCGATTTAAACGGTTTTGCATTCGTTGGAAAGGTCTCGGGATCCGTAAGGTTTATAGCAAAGAAAATTCAGGAAAAATTTCAAGAGAAAAGCAGGAAGGGAAAATCATTTTTCAAATACATACATTCAATTCTGATCAGTTATTAAATGAGTTAACTCAGTTTCATGTGACACACGATCTTTCAATGTAAAATTGTGAAACTGAGATTAAAATCATTCGTTTCCTAACAATTCAATTGGAAACCATCAAATCAATTCAAGTACAATAGCAGGCATTTGTCCTTAAGGTGGTAAGTTGAACTGTATAAATTATGTGGATCGTGCATTTGAGGTTAATTACACCAGTCAGACCATAGTCCAAAATGCCGAGAGTACGACGTGCGAACATCGGCCGCCGCACAAGACATGCAAGCCAGCAACAAGTGTATTCACAGAACTTGAGCGAAGAACAACAAAATATAATAAGAGAAAATGCCCGATTGAGACACAGCTTGAGCACACGAAGATCATTGGCATCATACAATCGCTTGGCATTCTAATATGATCCCACCTCGAACTACAGTGATGATGACAATTTAGATATTGGACCAATGACGACTGTATGCCGATATTGCAATGCGTTAAAGTTCAAAAGAGAAACGGCTGCGCAAGTGGAAAAGTCAAACAGGATCCATTACTTACACCACCACAGCCACTGAAACCATTGTTCGCAATGATGCCAACACCAGATGAACCGCATCAATTTCTGCAAATATATTTCATTTTGTCGACGGTGGATCAGCTGAATGTGCGGTGCAAGGTGCAACATACAGGGAACACAACAGTTAAAGAGACGAATTATTGAACAGTTGCTAGCATTTTTTCACACTAATAACGTTGTGGTTAATATGTTTAAAACAGCATTGGAAAAATAACTTTTCTTCATCTTTTAATCCCCAAACGAAATATTAAAAAAACGAAGCCATCTGGTGGCGAAACGGAGTTCGCCGGGTTTGCTAGTTAAACATAAAAACCAGCAGTATGTTTTTCAATGACCTTTTTTTTAATTGAATAGGGTAAAGGTAAAACACCTTTACAAGCACGTCAACCTGAAAGATCTTTTGTGCTGTTCCCTTAGGTTTAAATACGTAAAGTGTAGAGTTGTTCATTCGAAGTTGAGGTCATGAAAGAATCTAAGAATATTCGAAGAAAAGGTGTTTCTTATATCAAGGGGAATAGTGAATCCTTTATTGAACATTTTTAGCCTGGATCTGGCTATGGCAGTGCATTCACATAAAATGTGTTCAGCCGTTTCTATTTCTTCGAGACAGAGACGGCAGGTGTCATCTTGGCTGATGACCATGTTTTTAAGATGATACTTGAGAGAGCAGTGTCCAGTGAAGAAGTCCGTAAGTAACTTTGCGTCACGTTTGCTCATGTCAAAAATTTCTTTCATACGTCTTTGAAATAAGTCGATGAATAGTTTTAACTGGCGGTGGTCATCAGAGTTGTTCCAGGTGTGGATCATTTTCTTCCGTTCTCAAGTAACCAGTTCGCGTTTAATACTATTCGGCCCTATCGAGGTAACCGTCGGAGCGGAATTATCTCCGATCGGAGACATTTCGCTTCGTGGTAGTTCTCCGATCGGACGATCCGACGTTCTCCGACAAGTTTTTGTTGCGGAGATTTTAGTTTTGGAAATGCAAAGCATTGCCGCATTTGTGAAAAATTTCTTACGACGACAACTACTTCGAAGAAAAATTGAATCTCCGAAAAAAGATTGCGGAGAAAACTCTGCTCCGACGGTTACCTCGATAGGGTCGATTGATTGGGAGACCGCAGTAGGGTTCCGGGCCTTTGAATTGGGATTGAGAGCCAAGTCTAGCTAGGCGGTCAACCTCTTCGTTACCCTGTACGCCTTCATGTACAGGCACCCAGGAAAGAGTTATTTTATTGTGGGTGGCTAATAGAGATAGACATGTCAGGCAGTTCCAAACTAGTTTGGTTATTTCAATGACCTACAGGCTACAGCTTATAAGAAATTTACTAAAACTAGTTTTAAATTCCCGAAAGCAAAGACGACATTAATGCAATTTGAGGAGATGGTTAATACAAATGGAGGTTAAAGTGATCCACAGGTTCCCTAAGCACTTAATGTGTGTCAGATCGAAGACTAAAACATGAAGTCGCTTATCCCATTGCGGTAGTGGATGCTTAACTAAAGATGGTGCCGCATGAAAGGTTCTGAAACGCATCGGACTATGGTGCAATTCTACTTGTTATTTACGAAATTTAAGATAGTTGGAAATAATTCAAAAAACACTTGTAAAAATGCTTTCAAGTGTTTGGGATTTGAAGGCAATTTAATGGCTCCACCGAGAAGCCCTTTCCTGTTGATTTAGTCATTTTCAGATTTCTAGTTCTATACCTTTCCTAGCGCTTCGTCTCGACTTATATGACTTGGTATAAGCCCCACTTCTCTTAAGTATTTTCCCAGTCTCAAACACATTGTTTCAAACAGCTTATCTAAGTTTTCGCCTCCTTCTCTCAGTAGAATACCTGTAAAAGGGGAATACATAGAAAGTTTTCATAGACAGTACCATGTTTTCCTTACCGATTAAGTCTTTCTGAAGTGTAAGCACAACGTCGTAGAGTATTTTCTGGGCTTCGGTGAATTCCCCGTTTATAGGCCAAGTGCGTGTTATGTCGCTTGTATAGCCACCATATTCGCAACCTGCATCCATAAGAACCATATCACCGTTTTTCGCCAACTGAGTGTTGTTTATATAGTGAATGGTTGTTGCATTTTTGCCTGCGGCTACAACAGGCGGATATGCCAAATAACTTGCATTTTTCATGCGGCATTTATAGTCAACCATTGCAAAAATATGATGCTCCGAGTGACCAGGTTTTGATTCCGCTATAGTTTCATTTATGGCATCCGAAGCGATGCTGCATGTCTTTCGCATCAAATCAATTTCTGAGGCCGATTTAAATAGACGCATGCTTTGCAAGAACACAGCCGGTGACTTCAGCGGTCCTTTTCGTTCAGAAGTCTTAAGGATGTCTGTCAAATGTGGCTGCTCCGTGACATGTTCGTCATACCATATGGCAGTGCCTTCGAGTTCTTTTGTTTTTCTGTAGAAGGTTAAGGGTTGTTTGAATATTTTTACTGCCAGAAAACTAGTTTCATCACTTACCGAGTAATTTCAGTTTTAAAATGAGTCACTGGGTACGATTCATCTACTCCGAAAAGTTCAAGTGAATTATCTACTCCGGTACGTGGTCCATCCCAAAGCTCGGCATGCTTATCTTTCGGCCTCATGAAGAGTGTGGACTTTGTTTGACTGGATTCGTCAATAGTCATCACAAGTACCGAATCTGGCTCCAAACATCCAGTTAGATAAAAGAACTCAGAATTCTGGCGGAAGACGTAGGGGATTTTGTCGCTCATGTACTTTTTTATGGCTGATGGGATAACAACCTATTCTAAACAGTCAATTTGTATTGATGAAATGTTATGAATATTCATACTTACAGTATGTTTCTTTATACTTGGTTCGATGTTGTGGTTATGCTTTTGAATTCCTTGCATCAGCCGCAAACGACGTTCTTTGAATTCTTCAACTTTTACGCTTGGCACGATTTCGTTTTCTTTAAGGAGATGTGGATGCGTCCACACAGTTGGTTGGCCAAGATTTTCAACATTTTGACTAGAAGATTTGCTTTTTACTGGCAGCACATCAACTGTAGTCGAGAACTTCGGCAAGCGTGTCGAGTGCTTATATGCATTAGAACACAATTGATTCAGATTCCGTTTGGCGACATTTTTGAGAAGAAACATTTCTTAATTTAATAGAGGTTGAATAGATTTAGTGTTTTTGTGAGTGTTCAACTTATAAACTCCTATAATTTGGTGGAAGTTTAAAAAATAGACGAATTGAAGGACGTTTTAAAAAGTTTTCTTCTATAAACTTCAAACAGCTGTTTCTGTTTGTCACCCAATGGACGAATTCAGGCATAGATACAGAATGGTGTTGACAAAAAATTTTGAATGGGCAGTTCACACTGTGCTATTATTTGGACAGACGTCGTTTGATGGATGTTAAATGGTCGGATCCAGTCTGCGATCAAACTTTTCGTCAGACTCCATTCTAAAACAAAATTTTCATAAATGTATGTAAAAACCATCCAACAAGTTAGAAAAGCTGTCTGATTGTTCACATTATCCGGCATTGGTCGTTCAGACCAAAATCTGTCCAACTAATTGTACAGTGCGAACTGCCCTGGGTCTGGATTCTGTAAAACGTGTTTAAGACCCTGAAAAAGTTGCCAAAACTTGGAAGGTGATAAGTCCCCTATTATACGATGTCTCACGAGACATGTCTCATTTTTTACGTTCCTTTTAAATTTCCATCCCGTGAGACAATCACTATTACATGTTCAATTTTGAAGGCTCACGTCTCAAATTTGACAATTCTTCATTTCTCTTTCAATCCTTTTCTTGTTGTCACTTCGCCACCTGAGAGTATAAGTGCCCCATAGACCACTTTTTCGGGAAACTGAGTTAATGATGCAGTTATACTAATTCGAATATTCTCTATCGTTTGGTCCTATTCCCATTGCTCTATCTCTATTATTAACAGAGTTACGAAACCCACTTTTGCTCTACAGACCACACATTTTTGGGTTCTCTTAGTGCTTATTTGCCTTATATCCAAAATTTGTACTACGTGAGGCAATTTTTGTAGAGAAGTTGAAATAACAAACACTTAGTGCTTAAATGCCCTATAGCAATGGGCAATGGATATAGAGCAAATTCAATTAAAATATATTGTCAGTGCTTAATTGCCCCATATCCACAGGAGCTAGGATATAGAGCATTAAAGCTCACATAATATATTACAATTAAGTAAACATTTAAGTGCTTATTTGCTCCATATCCATGGACAAATGTGCAGTCAGCTTGAAAAGTATAAATAGAAGCATAATTTTCGGGATCATTTCAGTAGCCAGAAGACAAAGTTGCTGTTCTACAAACAGCTCCTCAGACCAATCATCACTTACTGCTTCCCTGCTTGGTTTAGTATATCCAAAACCAGCATGAAAAAACTCGGAGCATTTGAGAGGAAAATTCTGTGGATTTGCACAGGACTTAACTTTGACCGTCAACGACAGAGGTACTTCAGTAACAAAAAGCTCTACGAAGCATCAGGAATCCTTCCCCTCAACAGATTCCTTTTGAACAGTGCAAGAAAAATAACTAACAACCTGAGCAACCATCCCAATCCACTGGTGAGAAGCTTGACAACCGAAGAGAGACATCCCGAGCCGCGATACTTAGATATAATGGCACTACTGGGCGAAGAAATCATTTCAATCAATGACGAAGAGGCAATACCCTTTTACGAGGTAGCAGCCTCAGCTTACCACCGTGGCTAGAGGCCACACAAACCCCCTTCAACATAAAGACAACCGGATCTGAACAACCCGAGATTTTTTAAATCACCTTATAAATTTATATATTTTTCTTATCATAGGCAATAATTATAATTATTTTAGCAAACAAATCAATATTTAAATTTAGGCCCCTTCTGTGCCAACAAAACAAAATATATCTAAATGTTATGTAATCTTAGAATTAAGAACCAATTGTATATATACCTGTTCAATAAAAATAGTTAAACAGTTAAACAGCGATCATTTCAGTTGGTTTCGTGCTCTCGTGGAGTAAAGGTCAAAGGAGGAAAAAGAAATATGATGATGACATAATGAAAAGTTCTTAATTTCATTTTAATGTTTTTTTTTAATTAATATATTTTATTTTTATTTTATAACTTGAATTATAATTATTTTTTTTTATTTAATAAAATGTTTGATAAAAAACACAAAAAACAGTCTTTGTTTCAAATCTATTTGTTGACTATGCTTTGATATTTCAGTTTTGGTGGGAATCTTCTTCAAAGACGAATTTGTAATCGTCTATCTCTGATTTTTTCAAAAAAGCAGCCATTAAAAACAATATGTTTTTAAAATATTGCAAAAAAAATAGAAAACGAGGTAAACAACAGGAAACAAATTTATTTTATGTAAGTAGAACTATTTAGCTTCACGTTGTCATACTACATAACGGAGTTAAATGTAGTTTTTTCTGACTTTTTAATTTTTATATTAAAGCGTTTTTTTTTTTTTTACTAAACTGGACAAAAACAAAATTGGTAAAAAAAAAAATTAAAAAAAAAATATAATAAATAATCCCTTAATAAAGCAAGCTTCTACGAATGTTGAAGTATTTTAGTAACCCATTCCAAATAAAATTAAATGTATTTTTCTAGAAAATTTAATGGACCAAAAGTAGTTTTAAGTATTTTTTCTAATTTAGTGTTAAAAAAATGTGTCATTTTGAAAGGTTTCTCATTGACTTAAAAATAAGCTTATGTGATATAAAGAAGGACATACCCAAAGTATTTATACTAATGTTTATTTTATATTTCTATCACTAAAAATAAAATTTTAAAAATTAATAATCCTAGTAATTTTGAATTTTTTTAGTATTTTTGTTTTCTTTGACATTCCAATGTTTAGTGCACAAATGTCCTATATCCCATGGAAAAATGGAGTTTGGTTTTGATTCATTCACCCATCGTATGGAACAGGGTCCTATATCCATTTCTGACTTTTTTCGAACTTTTTTTTTTCTTTTTTTTACCGTAACAGTTTTTGACCCAAGGTTCACAAATTACAAAAGAGAAATGTTCAATTAGTATGTATAAACATTCAAAAGTCATATTAGTTAAGTAGAAAGTAACGCAATTATTTTTCAAACCTTAAAATTCGTTTTCTGAGGAATAATTTCAATGGATATGAGGCACTTAAACTCTCAGGTGGCGACTTTATAAATTTCAAAGTTTTATTTTTCTCTAAATAAAGTAAGTTGCTTAATAAAATTACAAAAATAACAAATTGGTTTTACAACTTTTGATTTGAAAAATAAAAAACAAGACCACAACGAAAATGGAAAAACATTCAGTTGACGCTCATTTGACCAACAAAAAAATACATTAAAGCAACATAGCAAAAACGAATATGGGAAAAGAGAAACGTCAATATATGAGCCTTCAAAATTGAACCATGTAATAGTGATTGTCTCACGGGATGGAAATTTAAAAGGAACGTCAAAAATGAGACATGTCTCGTGAGACATCAGGCGTGTTTTTTTGCACGCGGATATAGGCTTCGCCCAAAAAAACGTCTTCCCTAAGTTATTCAAATGTTTGGCAGCACTGCAATTTGACATAAATATATAATAATGGGCCCATTCAGAAATGTAGTCACTACGTAGTGAACTCTTCTGATTGGTTAAAATCGACTACAAAACGAGTGGAAATTTCCCCTTCAACGTAGTTGAAAATTTTCAGCTACAAAGTTAGTCTGACGTTTGAGAATCAGCTGTTGGGTAAACCACACGAAAAATTACAAAGTGCAAATTGAAATTTTTCAACAATTTTTATCAAATTGAAAGCAGTGAAGAGATATGTAATTAAAATTACTTAATTTAAGAGATAAGATTATTTAAAATTTCCAAAACGCAAATGTTTCGTGTTTTTGTGTGATTATTTTGACAGTTCAGGGTTGACTACATTTTTAGTGCATTTTGCATTCACAAAGCTAGTCGACTTTCCACTACGTAGTGACTACATTCCTGAATGGGCCCAAGCCCAATGACAAATTTTTATTTAACAGCTGTTTGTACCACAGAGTAGATAATACAGAGTGCCAACTCGTACCCCCCTTGCCTGAAACACCCTCAAAAAATTTTTCAACACGAATTCAAAATGGCGACCTATTTCTTGATTAAAAATGGAGTCGTGGTCAGTCGTGGTGAAGTTCCAAACTTCAATAAATAAAAAAAAGCAAGATGACATTTATCTTTGACAGTTTGCAAAATATTGCAAAGTTTTGTAATGTTTTATTTCTTGTAAGTATTTCTAACTAAATTAGTTTCTAAATTTATCAACCACCAGATTTTCCAGACAATCTAGAAGCCAGTTGTGAGCTGGCTGAGAAGGAAGGCCCATATGAAACGTACGAAGGGAATCCAGTCAGCAAACTTGTCTAGCAATATGACATGTGGAAAAAAACTCCAACCGACCTCTAGGATTGGGCTGCTCTTAAAGAAAAAATTGCCAAACATGGCGTTCGGAAATCTCTACTTGTTGCTCCAATGCCAACTGCATCGACCGCACAAATTCTTGGCAAGAGTGAGTCCTTCACCGTACACTTCAAACATCTACAACAGACGAGTCCTGTCCGGTGAATTCCAGATCGTCAGTCAGCGTCTTCTGAAAGACATAACTGAGCAACTGACACCAAAAATCACCTATGCAAAATGCAATTAATGTGGAAAGAGGTTTGATTAGTTTTCTTCGTATCTATGTGTAACTGTAGTTCATACACATATTTTCAGCTACCCAACTCAAACAAAACTGAAAGCTCATGATTTCAATGTCCATACAGTGGCTTATGGATTTTCAACGATTTCAAACGCCTAATACTCCTGCCTTGTCAAGAATACGAAAAATCGAACAGAAAAACGGCTTCAATCGTCTTCTGCAACAAGCAGAAATAATAAATCAATGAAAACAAGTTCTACAAAATTATGTAACACTCATTCCTCGAATACAAACCTTTCTAGTACTTCCCTAAACTTTAGCCAAGTCCAAAACCGACAGAGATTTTAACTAAAAGTGTGTCATTTGAAGACGATATTCAGCAAAAGTATAATAACAACAGTTTGGCCTTAGGTGAGGCTTCTCATATTTCGTTATATTCGACTATCTCGGGAAATCCTGCTGCTGATTCTAGCCCAAAAGAGGATGTTAAAATGCCGGTAAAAAAGACAAACATCTAAATACTTGAGGATGTTATCATAAAACCAGCCGAAGCAGCTCCTCGAGTTAGGTTACTAGAAAAACCAGCACATGTACAAAGAAGCCTTGTCAAGCTGAGCAGATGGAGCCTGAACCCAAATTGAAAAGCTTTATGGATATGTACAAATTAAAAAAGATTTCTTTGCAAATGTAAGGTGAATATTTTGATTGTTTTATTTTATGGATACAGAGAACTAAATAAAGATTTTAATAAAAATCTCAGCACCGTCGTCGTCTTTATTTTCTGTTTGCTTTTCATTGTAAATTGTCGTCTTCCATAGCAATATCTTCCCTAGAAAGAGCATCCTGCCAGCAGGTTGTAATTTCCCACAGCGTATCCTCGGACATTTGTAGAGAAGGTTAAATTTGTCTTTTGAATCATCAATGAGAACTTCATTGGCAGTTTGTAGAATGTTTTCCTAAAGAAAAATACTTGTAAAACATTGTTTTATTTCATTATACAACTTAACTGACCATAAACTTCATTAATAGGATTCAATTCTGAATAAAGTCTAAAATTCTTCATCACGAACTGTACACTTCAAGTTAAAGCAACAAGTTCTCTTCCTGACTTCGGTATTGTTTCCATCTTCGGCTCAGTGGATGTCAATGTTTGACTACTTTCTAACATTGGTTTCTTCCTGGGTGAAGAAATAGGAAGGTATTCAATACCTTCTTCATGCGGTTTTGATTCTCCAGTGACTTGCTTTCGTTTAGCTCGTAAAAAATTTTCCTTTTGAAAAATGTATCGTAAATACATGCAGAAATTTTGTATTTTGCAAATCGTTTTCCGCATCGAAAAGAGCATCGAGTTGAATAATGCAACCAGGGCGAGCAGTTGATTGTTGAGAGACAATCTTGATTTTATCATGCAGTGAGGCATTGGAGAAGAAATTCTCTGTAGAGTCGGAATCCAGGCTACATTACTGAATGCCGATATTTCAGGCGAGTTGATGCGAGCCGATTCACTAACTCCTCCTTTCTTTGTTGAAATTACGATGTTTTTCCGATGGATGCTGTTGGCGTCAGGAATGTTATGGTGTGAAGTCGATACCTGTGTTAAATGGAATGAGATGTGAAAGCGTCAGATATCTAAACCAAATTCGATTGAAACTTACCAAAAGAGGCAGAACTGTGTGGCAAGTAATATCGTTAACTCGGAACCTGTGCCCCGAAACACAAAGTCACCTACCACAAATTTAGCGTTCCATTTGAATGCTTGGTTACCATGGATACTGTGGGTGATGGTGTAGTGTTCATCATGTCATCCGGGCCACTACCCTTTGACTGATCGTCACCATTTTCTTTCCTTTTCTCTTTGTCTTCATCACAGTCATTATTTTCATCGTCTTCATCAACTTCTTGTTCCTCGGAGACGACAAACTTGAATATATATAAGTTTGTCGATCGTCTCCGAGGAACAGGAGATATTCTCGTTTCTTTTGACAGACTTTTCGCGGAAATTCAAGGGGCTGGCTCCGGTGTTATACAAACTAACCATAGTCAACATAGAGATGGCGTAACCCAACGGAAAAGCTCCAGGAATCCTTGTTGAGAACGAAACTTGCGCCTGACGAAATGATTCTGGATAGAAGTCATTTAGCCATTTGATTACCCATATCAAATAAGCTTCCATCGATCGGATGGATTGAGTACAACAAAACTGGACTGTGGTCCAGTTAATAAACTATCGATTTTCATGTCCAGTGAGTCGATTATATGCCCACCGGCTGGGTTATTTTCTGGTGCAAGTGAATTCAGCGAAGTTTTGAATTAAATGCGCCACCATGGGGATCATGTTGACCGGAATGTTTACTACTGGAATGCTCATCACTATTGCTTTCATCAATGGAAAATGATTTATGAGCAGATTTTACGAATTTCTTTTTGCGTCCTCGCAACGTTCAGCTTCCGCAGCAGTGTCTTAAAAGTGCATGTGACTTTCGGGCTCATTAAGATTTGTTGTAGTTTGTTTTTATTGTCTTCTCTGTCGATTATTTTTCGTATTAGATAACCACGCAAACTTTTTCGGAAACTTTTCGACAAAAATACTTTGCACGCGCGAACCACGAATGAAATTGGTTTGTTTTTCTTTTGCATATCTGTCATTTATGAGCTACCACACCAGGTGCTATCGTGTGGGGAGTTTAAGGCTATGTGCAAACTAGTATGTTCTGTGAAACTTAACAAAACGCCTGCATCGGTATGAAATTTTTTACTAATTTTTGTCTTTTTCAGTGAAATACTGGTCAAAATGGAAAAAAAAAGTTAATTCCTGCAACTTAAATTCACTTTTCTAAGTTCTAGGCTGCATGAAACTTAAAAATTATCGATTTTTTTGCAACAAAAAAAAATTTTTTTACTTTTCAAACTCAACTGATTTTTTTTCTCGGACAAATCAATGGCGGCCAATGGCGGGTGTGGTAAGTGAGGGTTCCCGGTCGAGGGTTCCCGGTCTAGATTAGCTTGTAGGCAAAATGGCACTACCTTGCCGGAGTTGACTCTCTGGTTATACTCTGTGGTTTGTACTAGACTGGGCGCGTTCGAGAACCTATCGGATAGCCTATCTCGGATAGCCGTATCTTGGATACCTTTTTGAACGATCCAGATATCTTTTCCCAGATAGCTGCAGACAACAGCTGTGAAATATTAAAATTGGACTTTTGAAAACAGAAAAACATTCAAAATATCATTGCTAGACGATTATAACTTAGTTTTTTCGATTTCCCATACGTTTTAAAAGACTCTTATGCTAAAATAAATGCACACCAAAACAAAAAATCAACATGAAAAGAAATAAAAATAAATTTTCTATATGTTTGTATCAGCTGTTCGCTAAGGTATCTGAGGTATACCGAAAATTCACAGATATCTTTGGTTTCTCTTTTTGACAGAAATGGTTTGCATCTTTGCTAAATGCTTAACACGTAAACAACAACAACAAGCTATCCGGATACCATTCTCGAACGCAGCCACTGACTAGACCACAGAGTAGATTGGGCGCGTTCGAGAACCTATCGGATAGCCTATCTCGGATAGCCGTATCTTGGATATCTTTTCGAACGATATAGATATCTTTTCCAGATTGCTGCAGACAACAGCTGTGAAATATTAAAATTCGACTTTTGAAAACAGAAAAACATTCAAAATATCATTGCTAGAGGATTATAACTTAGTTTTTTCGATTTCCCATACGTTTTAAAAGACTCTTCTGCTAAAATAAATGCACACCAAAACAAAAAATCAACATGAAAAGAAATAAAAATAAATTTTCTATATGTTTGTATCAGCTGTTCGCTAAGGTATCTGAGGTATACCGAAAATTCACAGATAGCTTTGGTTTCTCTATTTGACAGAAATGGTTTGCATCTTTGCTAAATGCTTAACACGTAAACAACAACAACAAGCTATCCGGATACCAAACTCGAACGCAGCCAATTTATACTCTGTGGACTAGACTGTCGATAATTTTATGGTCAAAAGTTTTAGGTACCGGAGAAGACAAAGGTGTGTAATAACAAAGTTGCCTGTGAAATATGTAGATCTTTAATGTTATTTTCAGCTAATGGATTTGATGGATGGGTGAGCAGTAATTTTGTTGATAATCTATGGCAAAAGTACGATACTCTTGGTTCCATGTGTTTGGTGTTTTCTTCCCCACTGTAACTGGAATACTGTCCGGGATAAATATGAGTGGCGATCTGTGGGCTCCTTCAACTGATATTCCCAATGGTACTCTAGCCGCTTTTGGTACTTCGTAAGTCAGAAATTCAATTGTCAAAAAGAGTTCTAGTAAAAGATTATTTGTTTTAAATAAGAACATTCCTGTACATGGTATTTGCGCTGTTCCTCTTCGTGTCTGGGGGCCATGTAGGAACGCCAAGAGTTCTTCAAAGCATAGCCAAAGAGAATGTCGTTCCAGGAATCGATGTTCTTGGCCAAGGGGTAAGTAAATAACAATTTTTGATGCACAATTTGTAACGATTTCCCATTTTTGTAGCGTGGTCCCAATAAAGTTCCACTTTACTCGATGGCTGTCGTTGCTGGTATAAAGATCACATTCATTATGGTCGGTGATATTAATTTCGTTGCTCCCATCGTAACTTTGCCTTTCCTAATGACCTATGCTTGCATTGACTACTCATACTTTGCTCTGGCGCAAACCTGACATGCAAGAGCAACGTTAGGAGAGATTCCGTATTCAGGCATCTAGTCCATCATATGAAACACACCGCTATGGTGCTGTCCAGGGTGAAAATGATCTTCTGTTCCCCGATCGGGTCCGTCATAAGAACTTGCAAGTAAGTTTATGAACCTTTGTCACTTCCATTGTTATCTGACAAGAAAATTAATTGTTTTGTAGAGTCCTTCGGCATCGCAAAAATATTCACCGCATCATGTGCCTTTTACAACTGCAACAACAACATCAACAAACAATGAGACTGATAGAAACAGTACAAATCAAGTAGATTTAGGCAGTAGCGCAAATCACAGCCCCGGCAGCAGCACCGATGAAGTTATTTTCCGCAATGGTGGAACGAATAGTACAAGCATATCTGGTCTTGATGGAGTCGACATTGAAGGAGACGAAGAACCAATTGCACCTTTTCATTCAAAAACGAAGAACTGGTACTCGGGGTATTGCAATAGATGGGCATCTTTGTTGGGAGTAAATAAAATAAGCGGAAAATTAATTGAGTTCCGTCTGATGCGATGTGTTGTATTTTCTAACTGATTGTGATGCTTCTTGTTAACTGGTACTATGCATTCACATGCTTTGTCGTTCTGTTCTTCGTTTGGTTTTATATAGGAACAGCAAATCCAGCTGTCAAGCCAGGCCTAACAGTTTTGGGAATGCAATGCGTTGCATTTGTGAAAAAGTTGTTACGATGACAACTACTTCGAAGCAAAATTAAATCTCCGAAAAAGGATGCGTTGCGGAGAAAACTCCGCTCCGACGATTACCTCGAATAAGGGTTAATTCATTGATTCGTTAATAAAATGAAGACTTCACGGTGGTACTTGAAAATAAATCAGATATTTTTGAGCAAAAAAAAACGAAATTTGTTTTTTTTTTGCTTTGTCAAACGGATGAATTTTGAATGAATTTTTTGACATTTCCGAAAATTCATCTACTCAATTTTGGTAGCACTTGCTGTTTATATTCGCTTCAGAAATAAACGTAGATGTTTATCCTCGCTATTCGCTTATTTTGTTGTTGTTTTTAACATGCAAAAATTTGAACAAGCGTATATCCGCGTGCAAAAAAACGCACCTATCGTATAATTCGATTTTTGAGAAACCAAAAAAAGTGGCTTCATTTGAAATTTCAATTCGAAAGATACGGAGAAAATTTTGGTTATGTCCACGATTTTTTGTCCTTTGTTACTAAGTGATTCGATAAATAATTGCGAGAAAAAAAAAATTAAAAAGTTTTTCTGCTTTTAAAAATAATAGTGAACAGATTTGTTGGTTGTAAAATTTATATGTTCTGAAAATACGGCCGCGAGTGTACTCCTTTGACATGTGTGTGTCAAATATGACATTCTGCAATAACTTACAGTTTGAGCACTTTTAAGTTCAAGTGTCATAAATGATAAATGTGATAAACAACACAAACATCTATAAAGTGAACAATATTTTTATTTACATATCTTAAATATATATTAAGTTTAAAATCTCCACGTAACACCGTATCAGACAAAGATGTCGATTTACAAGGACTTGCCTGATGTAAGTATAGCCCAGTTTCTCAAAATGATTTGAATGAATACAGGTTTCTCTTCAAGGAACACCCTCGAAAGCTGATTCCGGAACTGTGCCGTCAATTCTATCATTTAGGATGGGTAACAGGCACTGGCGGTGGCATAAGCATGAAACTTGAGTGAGTAATTTTTATTGTAATTATTATTTGAACATTGTCATTTCCTTTTTCCAGTCATGAAGTCTACATTGCCCCTTCTGGTGTCCAAAAAGAACGCATACAACCCGAAGATTTGTTTGTACAAGACACTGAAGGAAGAGACATCCAACTGCCTCCAGAGTACAAGAAGTAAGTATGGCAACAATGATCAAGGCAGTATTAATCGATATTACCAGGTTAACCAAGAGTCAATGTACCCCCTTGTTCATGCTGTCCTACCGCCATCGCAAAGCAGAGGCAGTCATTCACACCCATTCCCAGCACGCTGTTATGGCTACGCTATTATGGCCGGGTAATGAATTCCGATGCACTCATTTAGAGATGATAAAAGTTTGTTGACACTACCTACGAAGTTTGTTCAAATTATTATAGGCTATTCTATTTGCAGGGCATCTACGACGATGAGAAGAGACGCCATCTTCGTTACGACGAGGAGCTAGTTGTTCCCATAATTGACAACACTCCATTTGAAAAAGACCTTGCTGATTCCATGTACGCTGCAATGATGAAGTACCCCGGCTGTAGTGCTATCTTAGTTCGACGTCACGGTGTCTACGTCTGGGGCAACAGTTGGCAGAAAGCCAAAACCATGTGGGTTGTGTCTCTGTCTTTCAAGAGAATTCGTTGTAATTTATGTTTGTTTTGATTCCTCGTTTGTTTTCAGGGCCGAATGCTATGATTATTTGTTTTCAGTTGCCGTTGAGATGAAGAAGTGCGGACTTGATCCTGAAAAAGTTAATTTGTAAAGACGTGTTGGACTATTTATTTTTCTTCTTCGCAAATATTTATCTAAACGTTTAAATCAAACAATAATTATCTTTCTAAAAATAATAGAATTGGCGCCGCGCTGTTTCCGCCGGTTTGAATGCATTTAAGTAAATGAATGCGGATCCAAGAATTGCAGTTTGTAGGTAATGACGACTGATATATTGATTCTTTTATCACTTACTTTATTTGTTACACAATATTTGTTAACCTCGTTTCGAGTTGTTGTTGAAATATTATAGTTTACTTCAAAGTGCTTTATTTGTTATGTTTTTCAATGATTTGTGCTCAATGAATGGTTAAATCTATTTGGAGGTATTGAGGAAAGAAACGGCCAAGAGTTGACTTGATTCGTGCATAAACATTCAAATAAGCTATAACAATGTTTATCAGACATTTTACTCATACAATGGACTATTTATCGGCTGCTTTACCTCAGCTGCAAAATCTTACAAAAATGGTAAGTTTTGTTGAAAGGAACGCCTTTCTCATAAATCGTGACGGAAAAGCGTTCGATTTGTTTGAAGTCGATGCTGAATTTGAAGGTGTGGTTGTTGCTTTTTAAATTATAGACGGCTTATCCGTGTGGGGTGAAATGGAGGCCTATTTGTGTTTCATTTTAGTATCAATCAATAAACAACGAATAATTCTGGCAGACATTTAGGCATATACAAATTTTCCTCTTCTATTGTATTTTATAGGCACTTTTCACAC
The DNA here is from genome assembly GCA_949752695.1 of Melanostoma scalare. Taxonomy (NCBI): domain Eukaryota; kingdom Metazoa; phylum Arthropoda; class Insecta; order Diptera; family Syrphidae; genus Melanostoma; species Melanostoma scalare. The sequence goes on from OX456985.1 coordinate 5,270,890, forward strand.
TTCTCGTCTGTCTGTCCGTGAATTACAAATAATTCTCACTTTTTGGGGGCATTGGTTCAATTATTTCTAGTTAAAAAAAAACCTTAATATGTATGATGAGATTTAAACCGATTACCGTACCATGCAGTTCAAAGATCCTAAGTCATGTATTGTGCAAACTCCGAGTGCAACAGCACAATAATCTGTGGAAACATTTTGATGATTCAAACACTATGAAACACTTCAACCTTTAAAGAGGTAATAAGTGCACTCACTAGTGTTCAAATCAGTTAAGTAAATATTTTGACCAACAAACATTGAGGAAGAAGTTTGAATAGTAGCGTTGTGAGATAATCTAGTGGTTGTCTTAAGCTTCCAGTCTTTAAAAGTGATTGTTTATACTTTTGCAAGTGAAAGGAGGGTAAGACACAATTTTGAATTTGTGCTTTAAATGAATCTGTAAGGAAAATTTCAGAGTAGTACGAACTTTATTTTACTCATATCGATTTGTTGATCGCCTCTGTAGCTCGGATCTGTAGTTTTAGGGTTCCTGTTCTCGTTCTTCCGTTCTCGTGGGAATATGAGGATGAAGTATAGTCTGACTTATTCAAAGATAATGTAGCATCCTAATATTAAAAGAATTTTTTGAATCTGTCCAGTAGTTTCTAAGGTTCCGTTTCCAATCCCGTTCCCGTAGAATATGGGGATCAAACCCTGACAGGAACTGTCCCTGGACTAAATTGTATTTATCCTAAAAATTTCATAAAATTCCGTTGGTCGGTTTAAGAGTCTATAGCGGAAAAACCAATAAACAGACATAAATTCATTTTTAAAAGTATATATAGATAGAAGATGGATAGATAGATGAATAGATAAATGAATTGTGCAAATAGTTTATAGAGTTTGTTTCACAGATTAGCCAGTGACGGGCTTAAGTATCAGCGCATCACCTCTACGCTTGTCATAAGAGGCAAGAAAAAGAGTAATCGCAACTAGACAATAAACATTTAAATGATTCTAGTGACGCACAAGTTATCCCAGCGCTTACACGACTGTAGATCACCGGTGTTCTAGCAGGGAAAGCAAATCCGTAATGGCATTACCCCTTCAGTTACGGGAGAAGCATTTGGGTAGTTTTTCACAATCTCCCAAAACAGAAGCTTTTGTTTGAAGGAGGAGATTTAAAGTTCATATAGGAAAAACAAATGAGAATATGACGACTGCCACGGAGGAATGGTAAAGAAATCCTAAGTATGTGTAAGGTACATGGTCTTATCAAACTTAATATCATGTTTATCAACAAGATCGAGACTTTGTCACTTACTTCAGAGGTGGAAATTAAACCCAATCACTTTTGAAGTCTTGAATGAAAGAAAGCTGTCCTCCAGCAGAGCCGATTTCGGCTGACAGAATTTTTTATGAAGACCAGCATAAAATTTTAGAGAACCAAATCATATTGGTTTCAAAGGGATGCTATCAACAAGAAAATGATAAAGCGAAAGTAGTCCAGTGATAAATAAGAAGAAAGGCGAAAAAGGATATACTAAAAGGGAATACAGAAGCTGCAAGAAAGAAGGAAAGAAGAAGTGCTCCCAACTCCAAGTAAAGAGCACGGATAGAATGTATCGAAAGCTATAAGAAGTTTTAGCCCCGGCTGCTAATACAAACCTAGCTATTCAAGAAGTATCACCAAATAAATTTAATAAGGGGCAAAACCACCAGCAAAATAGACGGCCAAAGAAGGGGGAAATGCTCAGGAGATTCAGTCACCAAAGTTTATTAACGATGTGGATGACGATAAAATTTTGCATAGGTGGCAACAGTATTGTGACAATATTTATTTATGTTAAAAAAGTCCTGATGATGAGCATAACCATGTTCGAAACGTCGAAATAAAACAAAATACAAAAAATAAACTAACACCTCTATTTACATTGACCACATAAAGAATAATTAATTATCCTTTAAGATAAAAAGTTCACGAAACTTATCATAACTGTGACAATATATTCGTTCGTTGAACTTTACCAAGGGTTGACCCAGGTTTCCTTGAAAATCTTATGAGTTGTCAAAAAAACCTGCCTCCTCCAGTTCTCAAAAAAACTCTAAACCACAAAACCACAAAATCACTACACATCACTGTCATTTAAAAAAAACAACAATACATTCTATTTGACAGCCTTGTTCATTACCCAAACTCGTCCCATTAAGAACCTAGGGCTACTTCAGGGCGATTTGAAGGCAAACCCAGGGCTCAAAAAACACTCAGTTTGACATTCTGGGTGAGTTAAGGTTTTTCAAAAAAGCTTTGTGACGACCACAGGGCGATCCCAAAGTTTCAACTACCGAACCTATTATTTTAATTCAGGCATGAATCAGTTCGAGAGTATTTGTAAAGTAAATATCTTGAGCAAAACATAGCATATTGAACAGTTTCTTCGGAAGCACTTTCCAGAAGCTGAACCTAACTTTACGTAAATACCCGTTATCACAGTTTAAGAAGTGAGTGGAGCAGTTATGAATTCCAAAAAAGAAAAAGGTGTTGTACCTGACAAAATACCATGTGTTGAAATAAGATGGGAAACATTGGGGTAAGATGGCTCATGATTCTCCTTTCCAGGCTTAAATAAGGTGTAGGTTGACTACGTTTCCGAACAGTGTTTGTAAATTTCAAGGGAAAAGCTCCGTAATTACTACAGATAAAAAAAATATGTATACTAGGTTTTTCGTTGATGCCCTGGGGTGGTCGCCACAAAGCTTTTTTTTTTAGAAAACTTTACTCGCCCTGAATGTTACACTGAGTGTTTTTTTGAGCCCTGGGCTTGAAGTAGCCCTAGGCTTTTGCTGGGGCGAGCTTAGGTAACGAACAAGGCAGTGATGTGCAGTGATTTTGTGAAATTCTTGGTAAAGTTTAACGAACGAACCTAATATTGACGAGAACTGACAAAACCTTATAAAGGAATCTGAGGATAGGTTTGGTGATTTGCAACCTTGATATGATTCCTCTTAATCACTATTGGGTTGTAGTTAGCTGGAAAACTTGAAATATCAAATCTTAGCACTTTTTTCAAACATTAAAAACTTTGACCAATCATTTGATCTTTTTTATAAGGAAAGAAAATATCCAACAAATGTTTATTTCCAAGCAAGCAAATCGTATTGTCGCAAAACATCAAAATACACAACACAGCTACAGCCACAGAAAAAGCTTATTTTGTTATTGGATGAGAAACGAAAACAAATGAACATAAAAATAAAAAAACACGAGCTATTGGCAACTAAATAATATACGCCTGTTTCTACCCTTTGAAAAAATCAACCATATAATTTCATGTATGCCTGGCAAAGAATAGCAAAATGGACCGAAATTCATCTAAGAGAAATATATGTACATAGTCAAATATAGCGTTTATGAAACATTTACTCGTATACGCAGCAAAAATATTTCATTATGTCATACTCCTTCTGGATTCATGGATTCCTGCGGGCATATCCTTTCACGGTTGATGAATTCTTAACTCCCCTAAAGTCTTATGATGGATTTAGACTTGATAGATTACTTTGAAATATAACTGTCAATCAATTGACAAAAACAAATGGTTGTTCCATTACATTTTTGAAAACACTCGAGAATGGACAAGAACAGCTATCGTTTGGTGCCTTTGAGGTTCATCACTGCTCTCAATTTAATAACAGTTGAATAGCTCTTGAAATGTATGCCATGTCCTTTTCATTAAAACGCCTCTTTAACAAAAATACATGTTACTCATCTTAATAAAAATTTACGGTAAATTTTATCCTTTTCCTAATTTTCGCTATGGCTATTTTATTTATGTCCTCAGAGGTCAGTTAGGACGATATTCACACTTTACTTTATCGGTCATTCAGTGTTCCCCAAGACAAGTGCATAAAATGATAATATGTAATAATTTGGGTTTTCATGGGTGTTATCAAATCTTTTTATTACCATTTTAACTTATTTGTCTGTAAATATAAAAAGTTTGTAAGTAACCGAGAAAGAGCCGCAGAACCTAAAAAGTGTTTGTGAGTTAAGAGGGTTGTGTTTGAGTACGTGGGTTGACATCATTCATTACAAATGCGATTGGAAGCCATAAATATATCGAAAGCGCGGTAATATTTTCTTTGCAGTTGATAATAAATAATTGTTAAGAGAGGTCATGGAAGTTCAAACCGAATAATCAGTCAGAAATATAAAACAAAATCAGCCAGAGGTCATAAACTCGCTTAGTTATTGACTGTATGTCTGCAAAATTATAAATGCATTTTAATAGGCATGGTATGGTATGGTGTGGACAAGAAAAATGCCTTGAAATTTCATCATGATTAATAACTGTGACTAAGCACTCAATTGTGTTACCCGTGGCGTGATGGTTAGCATGTCTGCCTGTTAACCGAAAGGTTCGTGGTTAGAATGCCAATAGAGGCAAAAATGTTTTTTCCACGCCTTCCGCGAGGAATTGGCTTTCTCGATTAGTCGTTCGGAACCGGCATAAAATTGTAAATTTTCCTGTAAAATTCCCTCACATGGTTGTGAGAAATGCTCTAGGCCCTGAGGTTACTCGCTTGTTGCGCAACCCTAATCAATCATTCATTCAAGCATTCAATTTAAACGACATTGATTATGTTTACGCTACGTTACGTTGATTAGTTAGTGAACTGAACTGCATTATTTTCTGTAAAGTTAGGTTAATTCCAGCCCTCTCATTAATTAATAACTTTGGCCATGATGTATACAGAATTCTTTAAATTGCTGAGCAGGTTCTTACAACTTCACGTAAGCACATGGTAATCCTTTGAAAAACTCAAAAATGTCGTGTCCAAGCAGAATTTAGTTCGATTAATAAAAACGCATCTCATTTTTCACTTCGCCAACAAAGAGCCCACATTAAAAAAGCCACTTCCTACCACCGCATAGTGGTCGGATTCGACAATCTAGCTGGACAAAACTATTTTGGAAAAGAAAAACATGTTTTTACCTTACTTATATCTTATTTTGTGACTTTCAATGACTAAATTGTACAATTTTTTACAAAAATAATATTTTTTTTTAAAAAGGGACACTCAAATTATAGAAATTTTACAAAAATAAGAAAAAAGTTTTTTTTTTTATAATTTGATAAAGTCAATTTTTGGCTTAAAAGTAAAATTTTTTTTTTCTGAAGTAAATAAGAATATGTCTTCATTAAAAACTACTACTATCATCTTCACTAACTAAAACTTCTTCATCGAGATCCTCGATTGATAACAAAGAGAAAACTTGTTTTGCTATCGTCCCACTCGTACATATTCGTTTTGGTACATGTCGTAAGCTAGCAATATATGGGTCTGATGATACCAACAACCGATTCAACAAATCTGTGTTTTTGATAATTCTTGAATTTTTCCTTGTGAGCATCTTTCTAAACTTCCTCGTATCCTTATTCCTAGCCTCCTGCGCTTCTTCCGAGAGTTGCCCTATAGGAATAATACAAGACGATATGATAAAAGAGCACTTTATGAACACTCACTGGCATAGTGTGCCAAGAATATTCCTTAAAATACAGATCTCTTGTGGCTTTTCATATGCACTTCTACTTATAGCATATCCACATCCCTTCCTTTTCTAAAATTCCAAAGTTCTAAAATTATTTGAAACCGTTCTACGAGTTCTAGATTAACACTGGTTATTTCTGAGCTCTTTTCAGCAGCTCGAAAAAATGTCTGGCCGTATTGTCATCATTTGTATTGCCTGCTTGCTGTGTTGGCATATCTACAAGCAAACCGAGCTCACTTCGAAACCTGTCTTGGATTTGTTTATTGATTCAGCTACTTTAGCTAAGTGACTCGTCAACTACTAACTTCAAAACTTTCTTGTTGGCAAAATAAATCAAAAAGCTAAACATGAATTACAGTTACCTTTTGCGTTGTGACGTCAAGTGCATTATTTTAAAGCCCTTCACTCCACTTTGATTTTTACATTATGTTCAGCTAGATGGAGTACTGACTACTCTAAAGACCTTCTAGCTCCGCCGAACTTTTCCTTTTAAATTTCGCTGTCCAGAAAGCTGAAGCTTATCTATAATAATTGCTCTAACCACATCAAGCTTATTTGTTTTATCCATTTGCCGCCAAATTTCAAAAACTTGGTTTCGCGATTAGGGAGGTAATTCTGAAAATTTAAAAAAGTTGTATGGGCGTCGCAAAAACGCGCAATGGATTTTTTTTTACCTAATAGCCAACACTCCACAGAATTATTTTTTATACAGTTCGAGGTGGAACCCGGCGGAACTCTATACTTTTGCTCCAATTGAAAATTAAATAAAAAAAATCCAGTTAAATTTTTCACGTTGAACTTAAAAGGCTATAAGAAATTATTTAACGAACCAGTTAACTTCGGGAATCGTTTTTTCTACTACTCATAATCTATTCTATTCAAAAATACATATGTTACATCTATAAAAAACTCAAAAGTTAATCATTGTAAACAGAGGAGAAAATAAAAAAAAATACAATAAAATTCATTGTTCACTTTTCATTTTTCATTTTTGTTCAATAGTTTTCACTTTTAATAATACATATTACAATTAAATGCTGGTGTACCCCATGGCTCGGTTTTGTCCCCGACTATATGTCTTTTATTCATTTATGATCTCTACTTATTGTCTGAAACTAGTAATCCACTCCACTTTCAGAACTCATTTCGTTATATTCATTTCTAGATTCACCGCCTTGTGCTTCGGTTGTGGAGCTGGAACGGCAGCGTATGATAAGCACATGAAATTCCAAACCTGACAGAATTGTTTAATGGAGAATTATAAACCGTATATAATTTAAAGCTTCCAAAACTAAATGCTGTGTGTTATCACTTAAGCTAAATCTCCCCTCCTCTTGCTACTTTCCATGTGTGGCACTTGCATCGACGAACCCGAACAGCTTTCTGTTCTCGGTTTGTGTATCTCAAATCACCTGCAGTGGAATGATCAGATATTGAAACACAATGCTTGGGTTTCCTACGGCAACGTAAAAAGTTTTTCTCCCTTCCTTACCTGGCTTTATACAGGAGTTTCTTTTTCATAAGAAGCGAAAATAGCTCAGGACGGTTAGATTAGGTCAAGACAAGAAAAAATCATATGGGAAGGGAGGTCTATCTCCCTCTGTTTAGGCGAGAAGGGCAGTTTCATAAAAAAAATTACTCAATTTTCTAAAAAAATAATATTTAATATGAACTAGACCACTAACCACCACATACTTTAGTGCTTTTGAAAGCTAATACTTTGTTCTTAAATAAACATTTTCGTTAAGTCTCAAAGAGTAAATAAAATCTTTTTTCTTCAAGTAAAATTTTTACCAAATTTCGCCTTAATGGGGTCATTTATTTGTTTAAATAATCAAAGCTCTTATCGGCATGGGCGTAGCCAGGAATTTTTTTAGGTCTTTTTTCGAGGACAATTTCTCAAAGATCAGTGAAAAAACGTGGACATTTTTTTGAAAAAAGTAGGACATATTGAAAAAGTAAGAATATTCAGAGATACTTTAAAAGTATCATTTTTTGGTTTCTCAAAACAGAGAAACATCGTTAGTATATGAAATGAATCAAATTGATTTTATAAATTTTTACCATTGATTTCGCATTTTATAAAACCAATTTTCTGGGATTTTCAGCAAATATCCTGAGGACTTCATCTTCTATTTCGGATTTTCTCTCCTTTACCATTTTTCGATGCACACTGAGCATGCATAGTCCTGCGTTTGAGCAGGTCAAGACTTTTAGATTGAAGACCATTCACGACAGGCTCATGAATATCCGAATATTTGGCAATTATTGAAGTGCATATGATAAATACAGGTTTCGTTGCTGCAGATTGTAGCTGAAATGCAGCTGATCGCGTTTTTGCATTGCCTTCGGTGGATAAAGTCAGTAATGCGTTCACGATCTCAACAAAATTGGCTTTAAAACAGCGATGCTCTTGTGTTTTTGAGACAAACGAGTTCCACAAAGGGCTGGTATGTTTGGAGCGCACTTTCGCCGTAATAGCACTGATTCTCGGAAAAATCTTATTATGTCTTTGATGGTGCCAATAGTGTTTCGTACTTCCAGGACCGTGTTCAAATCATTAACAACAAGGTTCAATCTGTGGCTTGCGCAGTGGAAAAACAATGCTTGTTTGTATTTTTTTCGGATATGTGCTTGAACGCCTCCTTCTTTTCCGGCCATAGCACATAGTCATCGTTCCCTTGCCCAACGTATTTGTTCGGTTGAAGTTCACAGCTCACTACTGCGCGATCAATTTCATATGCAATTGTTGGAGCGTCCATCACATTTATAGTTCGGATGAATTCTTCTCGTATTTTTGCTTGGCTTTTGGCCGAACCGTTAGAACGATCAATCGCGACTAATTGTTGTTGCCGCAATGCCGCATTTAAAATGCCGCATTCAGATGATTCAGAATTTCTGGAGAATTTTTTGATTGGAAGAATTATAAATATAAATGCCCAAATATGCTCGTGAAATTTTTCCTTATGTTAGAGAAATCTCATTGAAAAGTCCTCGTTTTTCGGCAATTTTGCGAATCATCCTCATTTTTTATAAAAAATTTTCATTGATACTCCTTTTTTCGGCTTTTTTCCCAAATTGTCCTCGTTTCTTACGATCGTTTTTTACGAGAATACTCTTTGAAAAGTCCTCGTTGCTTCAGTATTTTTTCCAAATGTGCTCACTTCATTTCGTTTTCATTTCATTTCATTTATTTAATATGTCCTTGAGGACAAAGATTAATTTTTTCTTAAAAAACGCAGAATTTTTCGATGACATTTGACTTAGGTTGGGGCATTTGCCCCTACCTGCCCCTACCTGGCTACGCCCATGCTTATCGGTTCTGGGTCAAACACAGGACTATATTCGACCAAAATTTGAATATAAATCTCTTATTTAGGCTAGTGCACCTATAACACACTTGCGTCTATTAGACACAATCCAAAGAAGAGCATTAAACATGAAGATAGAACCATAACCAAAGTATTTGTTTCATTTGAACACCACAGAAGGCATTACTTTCTGTCCTTATTCTATCGCCACTCCAATGAAATAGTTGCATTCTTTTTTTACTCTAAAATATTCAAAAGTATTAGCTCCTCACCTTGGAATGCCCACCAGTTTACCTTTGAGTCTAACTTTATGCGTACTATCAAGTACAGACATTCTTTTATAAGTCGAACAGCACGAATGTGGAATCCCTTACCAAACTTTGCCTTCTTGTGCATTGGCACGTGAACTTAGTTTTCATAGAGAAGTAAGTGAGTCAAAAGTCCCACAATGAACTTATTGAAATAACAATTCCAAGCAAACTTCCTGGAAATTAACGTTTAGGCAACCTTTTTGATCTTCATGAAGTGCAATTCTTCGTCTTCCCCAAACAGTTGTATGTAAATTTATATAATTTATGACCAATGAAAAAAATTCTTTGAAATAGAGTTTTTCCTAGAAATATTTGAGTCGATTTACTAGACATATATTTTTGATTGACAGTGAGCATAGATAATAAATTCTTCGAAACAGAATTGAGCTCAAATATAAGATGTAGGTGTGCTAAACGTTCGTATGTATTTTTTAGACAATCATCAATCCTAAATATTGTTTGTTGATATGAATAATGTGATTATTATGAGAAGTCCTAAGCTAGGAGCTAGGAGTACTCCCACGAACTCTGAAATAAATAAAAGAATACACAAAGCATTTGGAGGTGTCTCTCTTCGAAATGACTAAAATAAAAAAAAGCAAACCTAGAATCAGAGTACTAAGTCGTTTTTTATTTAAATGTTATAAAGAAGGTATCGTTAAGAATTCAACTAACAGAAGAAGAATTCATATCAAATACCACCAATCAAGACACTAAGGAAGCTATTCTCTATTTTTGTTCTTTGGTTTACGCCCTTAACTACGCCTCAAAGCCTTAACTCATTATAATTAATTTTTATTAAATTTTGGCACAATTCACTACTATCAAGAGGAACGCAGGGAACATTTTGAAGAATCCACAGGTAGTTGGTGTAATACCAACTGGCAAATCCTTTGATTCTATTTATAGCCTACAGAACTTCAACGTACATCTTTCTCAAATGGTTTATCATCATAGCTTGAAAGAAATACAAGTGAACCGAGGGTAAGGAAACTATTAGCACAAAGAAAGTGATATCATTTGCTTTTTCTTATTTTTAGGGTAGCTTAAAGGCCTTGGTATTTTTGGGGAATACGACCTTAGTCAGCTTTTTCATTAGCTATTTTATCGCAAGCAGTTCAAACTGTGCGAACTATTTAATATAAAGGAATGGTAATGACCGTTCTCATATCTGATTGCCCATGAATTTTCTCCGCCTTGGTCAGCAATATTCTCAGCCTGGGTCAGCAGCTACATTGTGTCTGAATTGTACTGGATGTATTCCATAGGGAGTCAAAAATACAAATGCCAACCCAATAATTACTAAAAGCTTTGAAAATAAAAATAAAAAAAGTACTCATACGCCCCAGTGCACCAACAACATAACCCACTTTCAATTGCCTTATTTATATGATCATGGTCAAGAGCCAACAGTTGGAATGTAATGGTCTTCTGCATTTCACAACCAATTTGAAGTAACACTGCACACCAACAAGTGGGTGCGTCTATGTCTGTCTGTAATACCCACTTGAGTCTCAATTAAAACCCCCACTAGATCGACCACCCCTGCAATTTTCTGTAATTAATTGCTAATATCCTTAAAAAAATCTTCGTGGCAAACCACATCCAATTCGATTCACCACCAATTCGCTAGGCGGCGGGCAATAATGATGAATGAACCTGCTACCTGCACTGATGAGTATATGTGTGTTGTTTGGTGCTTTCTGGCGGTTGATGCGCAGGTTTTTTTCACCCACATTGCCGCTCATTCCCAACGTTGAGGATGTTGCTGCAAAATATCTATCCGTTCAGCAGAGTACATAGGGGTTGAGATATGTCAGCAGCACTCAACTCAGTGTTCGAAACTAGGACACGATGAAAGTCCTATGAAAGCGAAAATTATCAGTAAACAAGGAGCAATTCAACAGGTTCTAGTCAGTCGTCGTCGTGCCTTCTCCCTGATCGGTGGCTTCAACAGGACTGAATAAAGTTTCGTCAGTTTGTTCATAGATTCTTTATTTTTTGTTTGTTTGTGCATTCAATTCAGTAAAAAAAAAAAAAACTTTGAGTTCGGGGAAAAGTCATCAATATAGTGCGTGTGGGTGTGAAATGCATTGATGTGCAAAAATGTGAATCACATTTATCTCGAGAGCAAACAAAAAAATATAAATTTTGTCCCAGACTTTGTGACTTTATTTTGCTGTTTCGAACTTAATTAATAGATCCAAACTAAACTGTTAATCAAAATGGATTAAGAAGGATTTCCTGTTGTTTTCTTTGAACTCGGTTTAGCTTCACTGTGGGTTATAAGGACTTTTAAAACAAATTGAGATTCAAATAAGTGAAAGTAATCCCTCTATTGGAAAATTTAACTATAAAAACGTTGGATACGAGCAGAATGAGTTTTGAGCTTTGATTTGATACGATGTAAGTGATGAAAGATGTTTTTTTTTTAAATTACGTGAATACATTCCTGAAAAACTGATGTTCGTTGCTCACCAAATTATAAACAATTTTTATTTGTTCAACTATAGCATGGAAGCAAACTGAGTTTAGAAAGGAAATTCCCAACATTTTGATTAGCTACAAAAGTTACTGTCAGATTATCATTGAACACTTCTGGACAATAGAAGGGGATTAATTAAAAAAAGAAAATTTTCGAAAGGAAACGTGATCGGATTGCAAAAGCTCATTTTTAATTATCAGCAATTTAATTCTCAACTCAATGAATGTAACTTCTAGTAATTGATTCGAAAAGATGCGTCTACTTAATTGGAATCCGCTTAAATTTCATTTTTTCTTTCTTGTAGTGGTTCAATACAAAGTTTTGAAATTTATATTTAACTACGATTCGGATTAACGTCTTATAGGATTGTATATAAAGAATAGTTTCTCAGTTTTTTAATCACTATTTGCTTTAGAAAAGTAGAGTAATCTGAAAGCATTTTTATCGCACTTACTTTCATCTTTTTGTACATTGTCCAACTTTGCGAATCGAGGTGTAGAGTTTTCCCTTTAACTTAGGGAGCATTTTCTTGATGTTAGTTTATAATACCGGGAAAAAGTTTGAATTTACGATTCTGGCTGCATTGTGTGGTTGGAAAATGAATCAGCAAGTGCCACCGAATGGCTCCAGTGCAGAGAGCGCTTATACATTGTCTAGAATCCGTAGGTAAACTTCTGCTGTGACTTTTGGTTCCAGGAGGGCCATTCTATTTTTTTTTATTTCCAAATAATCATCGCCAGAAACCATAATACCCTCAGTTTTTGGGGGCATTCACATGGTGCATTCAGAGCTTAGTCTTTTCCTCGGTTTTCTTCGCTTATGGTTCTTCCCGTCTCCAACGTTTAAAAAGTTTAAGCTTTTCTTCGCCGGAAAAGATTAAATTATTCTACATGTTTTGAGTGAGTTCAATTATGAGTAATCGCTTTCGTGTAGCTCGGCTTCAGTGCTGGCTCGTTTTTTTGAAGTAAGAGGAGGCTTAGGCTAATCTAGAGAACTCACACCTGATTGCCAGTCCATTGCACCGGCAGAAGGAGCAGTAGGTGGAAATAAGGTGGTTGTAATTTCACATAAAACCTCAAAAGCGGTGTCCAGGTGGAAGGCAGGAGGCTGAAAGAAAAGTAGATTTCCGAAGCGGGAATTGAACCCAGGCATCCGGCCTATCTACTCAACATTCTACCATTGCATAACGGCCGCCCTTTACGGGTTCAAATGAATGCTACCGCTGAGCTTGAGGAGACCAATTTTCAAAGATCGTTTCTTCGAAGTTTTGAAACGATACGGACGTTGGTGCAACACCAAAACACGACCTTTTGTTTATTTGAATTGAACATGAACAACTTCAAAAATTTAGGTGTCAGTTAACCAGATGCATATTCGCAAGGAGCTTTCCGATATGTGCAAATTTTTAATGTAATCTTAAAACTAATGATCCGATAAAATTTCAAGCAAATATTTACAATAATTATTATCAACTGCATCGAATTTGATCTATGTATATCGACAGAGTTTTTGTTTATTTTTTTAGGGGGTTAGGCCACCCTAAAATTTTCTAAAAACCGATTTTCCGAAACAGATTTTCTTCCTGTTCAACAAGGAGTTCCGCAAGGATCGATTTTGGCCCCACTCCTTTTCTCCTTTTACATCAATGAAATTGCCCATATAATCCCCGAGGCTTCTATGCACTTTTATGCGGACGACATTCAAATTTACAAAAGTTGTCCGTTAGGTCTCATTGAAAATTGTGCCTTCATCTTAAATCAAGAACTCGAAAAAATATCCAATTGGGCCTCTTGTAATGGGTTAGCTCTTAACGAAAACAAATGCAAGTGCCTAATTATTTCAAAAAAAACTCTCGATCTATCATATTTTCCCTCAATAACACTGAACAATACCGTGTTAGAGTTTGTAAGCAATTCTAAAAATCTAGGAGTAATTTTCAATAGAAGTCTTACATGGAATGATCACATCAATTCATTGGTTGGCAAAACGTATAGTATACTTCGAACTTTATGGACCGCACAAAAATTTACCCCTCTTAACACCAGAATGTTGCTTGCGAAGACATTAGTTATACCTGTTCTGACTTATGGATGTGAAATTTTTTACAACTGTGACTATATCAGTAAATATAAACTAAGGGTGGCTTTTAATAGCACTATCCGATATATTTATGGGCTAAGAAGATATGATCATGTCTCACATCTACAGAAAAACCTTCTTAATATGTCTTTTGATAATTTTATAAAGTCTCGAACCTTAATATTTCTGTTTAAAATTATAAGAACACGCCAACCTAATTATCTTTTTGAAAAGCTCCGATTTCCAATATCAAGTAGGTCTACCACATTAATTTTACCACGTTTTTCATGTCTAACTTCTGAAAGACAATTCTTTGTAGCTGCTGTTAACCTGTGGAACTCACTCCCCCCATACCTGCGAGATATTAACGACACGAAAACCTTTAAAATCAATTTAGATTTTTTCTTCTCTAACGAGAGCAACTAACTTCAATTTTTTTTTTTTTCCCATAGATTCTTTTCTTCTTTTTCTTCTTCTCTTTTTCCATATTTCTCTCTCTTTCTGTATCCTTAACATCTTTTTTTTCTCTTATATTATATTAACTTCCTTTTTTTTAATTTTTTGTGAACCTGTATTGAAACATTTTATAATAATTATATTTGAGCTAAATGTTAAACAGTAAACTTACACTACCTTATAAGATTTATCTTACTGTGTTAGTTTTATAAGAAATAAATAAATACTAAAATACTAAATTTTTTTTTTCAAATTTCAAATGGTCCCTTAGGACCTCAAAAATGATGTCCCAGAAGATTATGGCTGGGAAAAACCTTCAGCAACTAGGTTTTCGAATTTTAGTAAATACAAGGCCGTCTGGTCCACAGCCAGCTCCTTTCGTGAGCGCAAGGGGGAAGGTACGTTAGGGGAGTGGCAGTTGTTATTGAAAATATTTATTTCCCGACTAGTGAAGACGAGTTAGACTTGTCGAACGTCTCTTTCAGGCATCGCAGATTAAAGGTATTGTAAAATTATTCATGATTTTCTACTACTCAAAACTTTAAACTCGTTTATCTCAATACTGTATTTTTCAAGTTGGCTGGACTAATAGCTCAAGCAATTTTCAACTGATTAACTTGAAATTTTAAAAATGTCTTGAAATATGCTTTGTCTATGGAATAACGTAGGATTTTTTTTTATATTGCGTAGTTCGTTAATTGTTATTAACAATTATCTGACAATTTTTTGGACAATTTTTTCACTTTTCACTTTAGAAGGGTGCCATTTGGCCAAATATCAATATATCGAAAAAATCCTACGTACTTCTATAGCAGTTAGTATATATAATCGAAAAAATCCATTTGCTCATTATTATTTAAAAAATTACAGGAGCTGTTGGTCCGGCCGTGGACCTAAAAAAAGACGTCGTCGCAAAAACGTTTTAAAGCCGCCATTTTGTAATAAATCGCTTCAAAAAAATTATTTTGAACAGTCACTGATAGAGATAATAAAATCACGTTTCTGTTATCTCGATTTATTTTTTTGTAGTACAGTGAAACCCGCTTAAGAGAAAAGGCGAATTGTCACAGTTTTTCTTTCACTTAAGCGGGTTTTTCACTTAACCGAAACCCGGTTAAGTGAAAAAAATTTCACTTAAGCGGAGTCCCGATAAGTAAAAAATATTCACTTAAGCGGATTTAAAAGTTTACATAAATCAAATTAAATCGCATTTGAGTTTTTGTAGGTTAATTCGTAGGCACATTGGGCAAAACAAAAAGATTCCACTCCCAAGTTTGGCTTCAGGTTTCAAATATGTATATATTCATATTTTTGAATACGGTTTTATGAAGACAAAAAAAAATAATCTTACTTTTTTTCAAAAAGTCATTAATTTTCGTTTGTGACAACATCTGAAAATGGCAATTCATCATTTTATATTCAATTTCATCTAAGATTAGATCTAGTTCATTGTCCCCATAAGAAAACTGCTTAAGAACATTGAGATTTAAAAGCTTCTTTGATTGTTGGTTTCTGAATTCCCATAACTTCCACAAATCAGATCTGTTAGCAAATCATTGTCAGATACAGATCTGTTAGCATCAAGCTCTTCGAATAGTAGTGCTATGCTGCATTAATAATGTCTTCGTCCGTCATATCACCAAAACAAGGAAGATCTTGATTTATATTTACTAATCGATTTCTTCTCTTATTGCTGTTGGAAAATTAGTTTCTTCTTCTTCGTCGTCTGGTTCAACTTCTTCTAAGTTTTCGTCTGTATTAAAAGCCAAACCAGCTTTCCGGAAACAGTTCTTTATGGTCAATGGGCTAACCATTCACCAGGCCCTTTTTATCATTTTTAACGCAGTGAACTATTTTTTTTTTTAAATCCATAAGGACTCTCCATTATCCAAATGAAGAAGTTGCTTCTTTGTAATACATCTTCTGTAATGGGCCTTAAAGCAGTGTATAATTCCCTGATCCAAAGGTTGCATGACAGAGGTGGCATTCGGGGGTAAAAATTCAATTTTTATATTTTCCAAATTAATTGCATCACGATCAAGTTTGTGGCAAGTTGCATTGTCCACAATCAGCAAAACCTTTTTTTCCTTTTCTTTAAATGTTTTGTCCAAATCTTGAATGATCATCGTCCAAATTTTACTTTTCATCCAAGCTTTGGTGTTGGCATAATATTTAACGGGGATTGTGCTGTTTTTAAAGCATCTTGGATTATGAGATTTACCTATGTTTGTACATAATTATAAGAAAAGTTATTAGCAAAAGAAAAACAAAATGTGTTTAATCTTAGTCTACACACCAATACAAAAAATAATTTTGTCTGTTCCAATCGAATTGAAAATGAAAAGGACAGTATACGGTCCTTTGGTAGCTTCTTTCCTGAAGGTTTTCACATCTATTTACCAATGAAGCCGTCCGTCGGGTCAGTAGAGCCTTAAACATTATCCCGGATTCATCAGCATTATGCACGTCATCCGGGTTGTAACTTTGACGAATGTTTGGCAAAAAATTTTCTAGCCAATGGTTAGCAGCAACTGTGTCAGCAGAATTATTTTCACCACAAATCTTCTTAAAATGATTATTTTCACGTTTTTTCCACTGATCTAACCATCCATTTGCTGGCTCAAATTGTTTTGTGCGATAAATTTTTTGTTTCACTTAAGAGAGTTTTTTTCAATGAAAAATATAAAATTTAACTGAAAATGTGTTTCAGGTATCCGGGTTTTTCACTTAAGCGAGTTTCAGTTAAGCGGAGTGTTTAATAGGTAATTGGTCTACAAATACTCGGGGATGAAAAAATTCTTTCAGATAAGCGGGTTTTTCTCTTAAGCGGGTTTCTCTTAAGCGGGTTTTACTGTATTTCTGATAAAAAATCCCCAACAAACCTCTAGGGTGGCCTAAACCCTTAGATATTTTTGAAACCACTCAACCGATTAACTCAAAAATTTAATCATATCTAAACCTTGATTAACCTTATCAAATGCTGAAGAAATAATTCGTTAATCCGTTTCTAAAATATCGCACTGCAAATATTTATTCAAACAGATACATCACGATTTTCGGTCAAAATAACTTCCTAGGACTTCAAAACGTTGAGGTCTGATGTTATTCGAATTTTACAAATCGAACTTCACCAAAACCAATTATTCACAGAAATAAATAACTCACGGAAAATCAAAGAATGTTCTTTCGACTTGCTCTAAATTTTGAGAGCCTGATACTCCTTTTGACACTTTCCATTTCGCCTACAATGAGTTATTTTCCACCGTTTATCGCCTGCTTTTATCGAGGCGATAGTTACAGAACAGGGGCACAGGACTCTGTAACTTTTTGGACTAATATCGTCTATATTCTAGGTACTAAAAACAATTGTTACAAAATATAAAAAGTATTGTAAGAAGATTGTAAAATAAAGCTATTTTTAAATTGCTGGAATAGAAGTTACGACGATAGATGATTGAACAATAATCGAATAAAAAGTGGCTGAATTCAGTCCAGGGAAAATCATTATTTCTGGCCTAGTAAAATTTATGGAAAAATGTTTTTTCTTAGAAGTATCTGCTTGTTAGTACATAGGCGTTGATGTGAAATTTATGTTTTTATATTCTTGGCGATAAAAGAATTAAGTTGGAAACATTTCTTCTACTGAACTAACATCCATCAATTTTTGTTTCCGGAAAGTGAAGCATGATTTGTTCTTTATTTACTCAATATTAAATTGAAGCTCCATTTTTCAAGATAATAGACACATATATTTTAAAGTAATCAAATTCAACTCACATTCTCATAACTTTCTGCGTTACCGTGTGATGGAAATACATTTTTGCAGTACTTAATAGTAATTTTGTATGACTTAGTGAGTGATTGATAGACAAAACGAGTCTTTTTTGACTTTTTTCTTATTAAACGAAAGTGCCAACGGAAATGGATAAAAATCACAAAACGCATTTGTTTTCTTCTCTATTAATTTTCCTACCGAAAAATTCTAGTCCTTGACTTCTTTTAAATTTGCATTTTTTTATAATGTAAATAGAGAAAATTGCAACTTGTTGTACTATGTTTAATAGGATGTTTTTTTTACTTTACTGTGCGCCCCTTAAATTTAAATTAACAGTGACTTTTTAAACAAAATGCAATTTATATGTCAAGAAAGGCAGCCAGTTTCCAGTCACAGCAAATTGAACTGAAGTACAAAGTTGCTCAAGTGAATAATTGCATGAGAAGCATGTTGTGGTGGACGTTCTGAATGTTGCTTCTTTTTTTGTGATTTCAGCTGGGAAACTATGTCGTAAAAAAGCAATCAAATTGCAAAAACGAAGCAAAAACAAAGCTTTTATTTTTTTGAGGGGTTGTTACAGATTTGAAAAATTGCCAATAGCAAAGTTTAAATTTAAAAAAAAAATGCACTCTATTGATATGGAACTATAAATGACTTCCAATGGAAAGCTAATACTCTGGTGGTATTAGACAAAACGGAGGGTCGAACACTGAATGATTTTATTGATGGAACCTGATAGTGAGCTTCTCCTAAATAAATTAAAAATGAAGCAAAGTTTTGAAGAATGATTTTAAGATGAGTATCATTTCAACCCCATTTTGTTGATGTGCCGTGAGTGAGAAATAACATTTTATGCTTGTCAATTTTCGATTAAAAAACATGAAAAAAATGTTTAACTTTTTATTTAAAAGCCATTCCATTACATTCTTTTGCAGATAGAAATATTTCTTTAGATAGGAATTCTGCTGCAGAAACAAACTATGCAAAGCATTGGTAGTCGTTCAAATATCGTATATTCAAAGTCAATTGGTACAGCTTTTAAAAAACCTGCATACCTTTACTCCTGCATAATTAACTAAAAAGAACTGAGACACCTACATAGCCAGGACGGGTTTGTTTACTGGTACTCATTTTCGAAAGTCCATTCGTACATGAATGCACGTAGAATGCAATTGGTCCGCAAGCTCGATTCAAATTATTCAAACCTGATCAAGCGTCTACACAATTTCGAAGTTTTGTAGTTTAATGCATGAATTGTGCTTAGTGTTCCGGATCACTTTTGAGGCGGAAAGACCAATAAAAATTTATTTTCTATAGACTGCTTGACAGCTCTGTTGCGATGTAGATGGTTCAGTATCTACATTTATGTATACTCGTATAAAGCGTGTTTCATTTATGAATAAAATAAAAAAATATACCTTATCGTTTATTTGCTTTGAAGTCGGTTCTTATGGCAACCAGCGATGGCTGAGTG
Organism: Melanostoma scalare; assembly: GCA_949752695.1. Classification (NCBI taxonomy): domain Eukaryota; kingdom Metazoa; phylum Arthropoda; class Insecta; order Diptera; family Syrphidae; genus Melanostoma; species Melanostoma scalare. The sequence continues at coordinate 5,290,314 of OX456985.1, forward strand.
AAGCAGGAATCTCCTATGGCTAGCAAATGGTTGTTGTGTTGACATCAATTATTTTTCTACTCAGCAGTTGGGTGTCAGTGTCATCTACAACTTGACGGCTCATATACATTCCTTAGCTTTTGCATTTACATTAAGAGTAACATATTCTCTATTCGCCATAGATTGTTTCTGTAATCAGAGTAAAATTTTAATGAAAAGTAGAAACCAACTTACTAATCGAAATTTTTGCTCCTGTTGATAAATTTTTATTACACTGGTCTGCAAGACTTCACGTTTTTGAATGCCGCCAAAAGCAAACTGTATTTTTTAAAGGTTTTTGGCTCGCTTAACTCAAATCTGGTCTCAGAATTGCTCTATTACATCACGTTTTCGAGATATATAGCCTTCAAAATCGAGAAAATCAGGTTTTATCTACTTTTCAAAATTTCTTTTAACGTGGAAAAAATTTTAACCAGAAAACAAACCCTTGCTTTTCCAATGATTTGATTTGCGCTGAATGTAAATCTGGTCTCAAAATGCCTCTACTACATCAAATTACTGAGATATCTAACTTCAAAAGGCGTAATTAACGGTAATGCATTTTTTTTTAAGATAACGTTAGTCTCGAAAGGAAATTTGAGTCAGAAAACACATTTTAGAAGGTTTTGGATGGGTTGAATTCAAATTCATTCACAGAATTGGTCTATCACATCAGTGTCTTGAGATTATAGCCAGAGTATAGTCAAGACATCAATGCTTTATTTTTTGGAAACCTGCCGCTAAAGCGCAAGTCTCTGACTGGATTCGAATTCAGCACCCAAAGATCATTAAAGAATGTGATTTCTGACTCAAATTTCTTTTTGAAACAATACGGTATATACGTAATCATCAAAATAATGCATGACCGTGTATTACGACTTTTGAAGTTAGATATCTCAGTAATTTGATGTAGTAGAGCCATTTTGAGACCAGATTTGGATTCAGCGGATAGCAAATCATCGGAAAAGCATTGGTTTGCTTTTGGGTTAACATTTTTTTATGTTAAAACATAGGCTCGAAAATTGCTAAAACTGGATTTTTCCGATCTTGAATGCTTAATTACACGAAAACTGGATGTGACAAAGCAATTCTTAGGCCAGATCTGAATTCAGCGACCCAAAAACCTTTAAAAAATGTAGTTTTCTTTTGGCGGCAAAATTTTTGTCGACCAGTGTTATTAAATAAAAATTTTTATGGAAACCTTGTGCAGCCACTTTCTTGTTCTAAAAGATTAATTTTAATTAGCTGTTTTGTGAAAAGGCTTAGATATACAGGGTGTCCCGCAATTAGTGTCACTTACTTTATGAGGTGATTCTTGGTCATACTCTAAGAAAAAATTTGTTTTACAGTAAAGTCCGTTTTTCAACTTTGACATCACTTTTTGACAATTTAAAGAAAGGCTAACTTAGATGTACCCTGGCCTGTGTTTAATTTGATTTCTCTGTTAATACTGATGGTTGAGACCTAATTTTAGATCTAATTTTTTGTACAAATAGTTATCTTCAAAATTGTATTTAAATTGTACTCCTATGAGCTTAGGGTTGCCAGATTTCAAATTTTAAATGACAAAGAAAATGCCTGTTAAACATAGAGTTTCTTTATTTTTTTTACAGATAAACAAAATAGTAATAAAAAAACTCATTAAAATGTGCACTCAAAGACCCATAAATTTTATGATATGTACTTGGAAAAATCTAAACCAGGTAAAAAATCAAATTTTGGGGTTTTTACGGACTTTTATTGCAACAGCTTGCAATGGGAGTAGTTTTCCAAGAATTGATTGTTTTAAGGTAATTTTTATGACTGTGCACTGATGAAAAGGGTAAAAAGTGCCAAGTGATCTTTCATCGACCGAAAGTCTTCTTATGGTTGCAGCTCCTGCCTTAGGTCTTGCAGTTTATACTGATCCAGTTTCTCTGAGCCTTCGAAAGGTATTTCCAAAAACATTTTGAGAAAGAAGTCGTCTGTTAGGATAAAGTTCCTTGAGTATCTTCTTTGTGCTCTTCTTGAATTTCCATTGTAAAACCTATATACGAATAATATGTCTGTGTATTCTTCTTTCATAAATGAAGGCATTTCAAAAAGCTCTCTGATCAAACTGCAATCGTGACTTATTTTGATAAACTGGTGAACAAATTTGTTTTCTTATTCTTTTGTACGACTTATTTACCCATTTAATATTCATACCTTATACTTAAATCTCCCTGAGAAGACGTAAGTCAATTAGGATTTTGATAGCAGGTCAAATACACTTTTAAAACTTTTCATCAGTCCACAGTCATAAAAATTACCTTAAAATAATCAATTCTTGGAAAACTACTCCCATTGCAAGCTATTGCAATAAAAGTCCGTAAAAAACAAAATTAGATTTTTTACCAGCTTCAGATTTTATCAAGTATGTATGTTGTATGTGTTTTTGAGTGCACTTATCAATGATTTTTTTTTATTATTGTTTTCATCCGTAGAAAATAAAGAAACTCTAACAGGCATTTTCTGAAAAAAATGACCTCAAAGTCAAAACTTTGCTGGGGAAAAAAAATTTGAACACCATTTCGAATTGAAAATCTGGCAACCCTAAGCCTATAGGAGCCCAATTTAAATACAGTCTTATATATGTATTGTTATTTCTTAAAAAAAATTCTAAAATTAGGTCTCTTACATCAGTATTGATAGAGAATTCGAATCGTTGTCAAAAAGTGATGTCAAAGTTGAGAAACGGACTTTATTGTAGAACAATTTTTTTCTACGAATATGACCAAAAATCACATCCGAAAGTATGTAACACGAGTTACGGGACACCCTGTATAACACTATTGCTGTGACCAACTTTATTTATGAGTTTCTTTGAATGAAAATGGTTCCGTTTTTCTACCACTCTTTTCCTTTTTTAGAAGACGATTTCTCAAAATGCGGTGTTAAACGAGCCAACACGAGCCTGCACGACTTTTTTTTGGGTGCAAATAGACACTTCCTAATATACATATAACAACACATAGTTACATTTCTTGGAACACGAGGATAAATGCATACTTAACTTAACCACAAAGTGTTGGTAAAAGCTGTGGACCTTATGGCTAGTTTTATTTTTACAGTTTGTACCGACTCTCCGGATAGTATTTTTTTCAAACACGCCGGAAAAGCAAAGTTGAAGTTAAATCAAATAAAAATAGGCGAAATAGTAAATTTCGACTTTAATCTTTGCACTAATAACAAAAAAGCAACTAGTATCGTGATTTAAAAAAGTATGTCACGAATCGTCCATAACAAAATAGTCATAATATTTCCGTGACACGAAAAGATTTCGGTTGGAGTTTAGTAAACCTTTTTAAAAGCTCTCCTTGTTGTAGCTCTGCACACAATCCTTAGGATAATTTGTTCAGCTTGAAAATATGAAGTTTCAAGAAAAATTAACTGCTCTACGCTCTTGTTTGTAAAATTTTCCAAGAAAACACAGTAAATAGCATTGCTTAACTATCAATAAACCTTTATTTTGAGGTCACTTAGTATTTAATGGTCTCACTATCACAGTGCCCGTCTGATAGTGAGACGGTGATTTTCCCATCGATTGAAAATGCATAACACTCTCTATCTAGCAACCAAAGGGCTATAAAATAAAAGAGTAAAAGGCAAAAATAAAAACAATTGAAAAGTTACCGATTAAAGAGCCATTAAAGCAAACAGCTCTTTTTTCCTTCAACACAGTCTGCCTTGAAAAGTTTTCCAACAAATTAACTGAGTATATCCAAAGGGTGACAGTGATAATATATACTTTCTCTCTTATTACGATGAATTCATAAGTTTTAACCAAAACAATTTTTCATAAAGGAATTTTCAACAAAGTAACATTCTTCGAAACGTTACAGCATCATTATCTCCATTTGATTGATTATATTTTTAAGCAAGTTTGAGTATTTAAAAATATTAAACGATTTAATAAGCATTAATCTCATTACTGAATTTCGATGAAAAACATACAATATAAATATGTACACGTATAAGCAGTAGGTTCCGCATTGAAAAGAAGTTTTAACCTTTTTAAGGGTCGCTCATGTCTGAAAGGTATGCCTATCTAAACAAACAGATTTTCTGAAATGCTTACCCATTTATCATTAATCATTTTTTATCATGTCTCCGGAACAGGAGTATAATGCAAACACGTCTTTATTGAGAGTATATTTTCCTTTTTATACTTTTCATCGATTGAGTTCTTAAAACTTCCGGCTGAAACAAAGTTAATAATATTCAGATATTATGGAACAAATCAATTTGAGTGAAACTACATCACAAGCAGGAGTAATGATTACACATAGTTGAAAATCTACAAGAGATTGTAGGTGTATATCGATTTTTGTTGTATTGAAAGTATTTAGATAATGAAAATAGCAGACTTGTATTAACCTGTTATAAATCAAAATTGCGTGAAAGTTTAAAAAAAGTTTTCCGTTCGTTGGAAGTGCTTAATTTAAATATTATACTTCCGGCTCAGGATTTTGCCGAGTAGTATAAGTCAAAAAGAGTGAATTTGATTTGAAAAACAATTTCCAGGGCTCCCAAGCCAGCCAATTTGGTACACACAAATTCAGTCAAACAAAATGTTTATTACGAACTTTGTTTTGGAAGAACCAGGATATTGAAACCTCGCGAAGGGCGATATTCATTTACATTTTTTTCCTTGATGTATCTGTGATTCGAATCCCGTACCACCCACGTATCAGACATGGTAACTATTACGCCACGGGAAACTTCCATAAAAATATGCAGCTTTATCATATAACTAATTCGATATTGTTGTCAGGCACTTAGTAAAACTCTCCTTCTATTCATACCTCATCTAATAAAGTACGTATCATGTGGGGTATGAAAAGGCCTCCTTTTGTGTGCTTATTGCTTAGCCTGTACTTATTCAATTTTCAAATATTCAAATTCTAAATATTCAAACGCGAAACTGTTTTATTCTTACGTAATGATGATTTTCGGCAAATCTATTGAATCACTCCATCACCTAATTGAAAATATGGAGAAATAGTGAAACAGTTCACCTAAGCCAAAAATCTATTTCATGTCTTGTAGATGTTCTTTTTTTCAAAGTACAGTGGTCCTTTACTTGCTCGATACAAGTTTTAGGTGTTTTCCTGTAAAAATTAAAGTTCTGGCGTCCTTTTGTGGCTTAAGTTCACTTCATACAAAATGGATTAGAAGGGCTGATGGCTGATTGCCTGACTGACTGATCTCTCAATCTGCCATTGTAGCATTTAATCTCTCGTTGCCATTGTAGCATTTAATTGCTGGAACCCAATATAGCTGTAACCGTGTTTCCTTGCAAGCTGATATGATGTATATAATTTAGTTTCACTTTCTCCATCTGGAAACCACCAGACGAATGATGACCAAAGCTAATTGAAGAGTTCGTTCGGGGTGATTCCCTGGAAATGATACTGTTTCTTGTGTCTGTGGTGCCAGTGGCAAATCCCAGGAACATATTTAGAAAAAAATGTTTTTCGTTGGTAATAGCTTTTTCTAGGAATTGGCAAGTCCTTCGCGAGTATTTACACTCTACCATAAAAAGTGCTTTCTAACTTAGGCGTTCGGAATTGGCACAGGATTGTAGATCTTGAAATACCTTAGGCCCCGAAGTTTCCATAGCTTTGCTGGGCCACCATATTGATTTCTCTTCGTGTCTCTTCCAATACCTCGGAAAAAGCTGAATTGATTCATGTAATGCAATCAACTGGGAATTCGCTATGACATATTGCTGCAACGGTCTTTTTTTTTGTGACAGTGATAACTGATAAGTCTTATGAAAGTCAAGCCGACATACTCCTGTTACAAGCAAATTAAAAACAGGGAGGCTTGCTGATGCTGTCTTTGGTCAAAACGACACACCGTAAAGGCGGGTTGGAAGGCAGTTATTCTTCAAAGATCACAAAACTCACAAAGAAAAAATAAGTGAAGAAGTGCTTGCACTTGGATTTTAAAATTATTGCACGAATTAGTTTCAAATTGTTGAACTTTAGTAATTGTGTTTCCTAATAAAATAAGTCGAAATCAGCAACTTTTAGAGGCATAGACATTAGCGTTGAGTAGAAATGCAGTAGATGATGGATAAGTAATCGAAATGAGGAACCTCTTGACGATTAGCTGAAGACTCTGTTGACAACAGCTGCAATTCGCAAAAACCATTAATAAGAAATAAATAGGGTGGCACAACAGAGCCGGAAGGCCTGGGCCTAGCGCATTTCTCAGTATAATGCCTCGTGAGGGAATGGATGGGACCTACAATTTTCTACCAATTCCAAACGGTTAATTGAAAAAGTGCTTTTCATGCTAATGAATTTACTAACGGAGGACATGCCGATTCCTCGTGAAAGGCGATATGTGTGGAAAAACATTTTTGGGTTCTGTTGGGACTCGAACTTCGAACCTCCAGCGTAACAGGGGCACAGATGCTAACCATCACACTACGGACACCACAGAACAGGTACAAAGGTACATACGTCCGTTAGTACAACACCGTGCTGTTGTCATTTGTTATTTTGTTCAATGTAATTTCTGTCTCGTAAATATTTATCTTGTGGTGTATCAGCCACATGGTTTGTCACCCATGCTGCAACCTCTTGTTCGAAGATTTATATGTGGAGTAAGTTTCCTTCAATGTAAGAATGTAAAATAACTCAAAAATGCACTTTACTTCATTCGCATATGGGTCTAGTTTGCATTGAGGGCATTTCAATACTTACAACAAACATTAATTTCAATTTATGTAACTGATCCGATCGGCTTAGCTCGGTTCCTATGGCGATTAAGTGAATAGCAACACCACATAGCGCTAATATTAGACGCAGGTTTGTAATTTAGAGATATTGTACTTTCATGGATAAGGTAAAATGTATGTTACACAATAAGTTGTAGTAATCGAAATTGGGATCTTTTGGGCCGCCATTTTGCAATATGGGGAATAAAAATTGTGTTACTGAGCATGTTGAAAAAATTCGGAGATCTCCAGCAGTTTTTAAGTTTCACTTTACGTTCCCGTTCGCATGGTCATATGGAGATGAGATATAGCTTCTCTGATTTTCTAGCCCTATTTTCTACACCATCTCTGTTCCAAATTTCACTCAAATCAGCTCAGTAGTTTTGGAGCATATTCAATACAAACAAAAAATTTTTCCTTTTTTTTACGGTGTATTGACAGATTTTGACTCATAGTGGAGATTTAGGTCTCATAATATACTGAGAGGTTGAACACTACCTTTTTAAGAAGCCTTTGTGCAGCGATTTCGTGAACAAGATTCAACGTAAAATTGTCTCCTCCTATAGTAGATTCAAAAACCCTTATTTTTCAAACTTTTGCATTCTTAAGAATTCAACAGTCATATACACGACAGTGTTCTTAAACGCACTCGCTTCTGTTCCGAAGGAGAATGCAATAAAAGTTGATAGTTCCTTGTAATTTTTATAGCAAATAAGTGTTGGTGAACATAATTGCATTCAATAAATAAAACTTAGTGAAGGGTGTCTTCTGCAAGAGTTGTTTGCTTGTGAAAGAAAAGCTCATAAAAAATAATTTCATTCATTAAATGCATTAGATTTGAATCATTTCCACTGTCGACATAAGTCTGGTCACGCATTCGTGTGAATTCATATTTGCAACATTATGAAATGGGAATTGAGAACAATACCGCGGTCATAAATTAAATTTCCCCAATGGCAGTCCATTAAATTGTGTGCTTTGTTTTGGAAAACAAATACCAAAGTTCTAACTCATATGCAGTAATTTATTAAATAAAACTCTAGAAATTACAATATGCAGTTGCATCTAGGATACAAAGCATCCCGTGGGATTCGTTTTTGACTGAATTCGGGAATAAAATTTTTTTTTGAAAACGACTCTTTTTTAACAATCGATTATTTAATTTATTTATTACTAGATTTTAGTATATTAGTATGTTCAAAATCATTAAGTCCAACGCAGTACAAAACTCCAGTCTGAATTCAAGTAGAGCAATCTCAGCAATCGAAGCATTTGCGTTGCTGAATACACCTATCCCCCGATTAACACGATACTCGTTTATCGTTTTACACGGTTCATAAACGTGTGAAGTTCGAAAAATTTCTAAAAATTTAAGTGACATTATACGAATCAGAAAGAAAAAGCTGATAGTTCCTCAGTGATAGCGAATAAATTTAGAATATACCTGAATTTGTTGAGTTTCAGTGAGTTTTGTGAGGTTTCAGCAATGACAACATATGAAATTCATTTTTCACTATTTTCACTAGGTTACTTAAAAGACATAGCTTGTCCAAAATTTGACAGTAGTCTATAAAGAGATGGCAGTTGACGTGAGCAGTTTCACATTTAAAATAGTTGCGCGGGAAAATCAAAAAGTCGCGGGTCTATCAAACAGCCTTCGTATATTAGGTTCGTTTGTTGAACTTTACCCAGGGTTGACCCAGGTTTCCTTGGCAGCCCTATGAGTTGTCAAAAAAAACTGGGTTTTCTTATCCTCAAAAACGATAAACCACAAAATCACCGCACATCCCTGTCATTTAAATAAAATACATGACATTTGACAAATCTCAACTAGCCCCAGCAAAAACCTAGGGCGAGTTGAGTACAAACCCAGGTCATGCCTAGGGCTCAAAAAACACTCAGTTTGAGATTCATTCAGGTCGAGTTTAGGATTTTCAAAAAAACGCTTTGTGGCGACCACAGGGCGACCACATGGTGACCCCAGGGCTTCAACAAACGAACCTATTACGATGTAACACTGCGTACAGATCAAATAAGAACTCACTTTTCGAGGAACTTACGTAATTTTGTGTTTTTTTTAGCTTAGTTTTGATTTCGAGCACTTGGATTACCAGTTGAGCTTCCCTTAGATGCAATTCATTGTGTAATACAATTACATAGTCTTACATACTCAGCTTCATTGCCTTCACCTAAATCAGATGAAAACAAATTTATTTTCCCATGTCTCGGCTCTTAAAACCACACACTTTACTAATAGTCCGGTCAAATTAACTTCAAAAATAGGGGTAAGGTTACATTAATTCGCACCTTGCTAAAAATTGGCATGAATGTTGGAACTCCTATTATTTACAATTTGTCAATTATCCCCATCAATCCGCCGCTTGGAAAAAAATTTATTCAAGGTCAAATGTTGCAAACATGGGTTTTTTTAGTTTTCCAGCTAAACGGTAAGTTTTATCATAAAAATAGAAAGACAAAAATTATTTATCAAGCAATTATCTATAAAAATTGTTGATACACTTTTTTTCCTAAGAATCACCATTTCGGAGATATAGCTTTGCAAAAAGTTGAAAAAGTTGTTTTACTCCTAATATGCACACGTTTCCCCGCCACCCGTGAGGTAGTGTGCATGGCGGTTTTTTTTTTTTACGTGGTTTCCCAGGTAGACCTATTCCACTTTCTATTGTGGTTCTGTTGAGGTAAAAGCAATTGTATTAAATTGAAAATGGTACTATTGTAATGACTATTGTAATGAATAAGAGCGGTGTAAGTTATGAGTAATTTGGAAAAAAACTATTCGTCTGATTGGAACTCTTCTTCTTCTTCTGGAACATTATCCATACTGTCTTGTTCTTCTTCTTCTTCATCTTCTTTTTCTTCTCCTTTTTCCTGCTGGGTTCAAATAAATTGTTCAAAGAGCGATCAATCAGAAGTCTCCTCGCATATATCGTAGGAATCCTCTTCTACTGCCGATTGAACATTGGAGCGTGATTGACCTCGACAACTGATACATGTTAATGAACAAAATAACCCAACTTTCTTGCAGCCGCATTTAGCATTACACCCCTTTTTGCAATTGCAAAAAATTGAGTTGAGAAGTTTTTCCGGTGCAGGAGGGAGTAAAGTTTTAATTGGTTCCAATATATTGTCAATTAGCTTCCAACCCCAGTCTTCTGGGTTTAGTTTATTACCGAGCCATATTTGAACTTGGTAATATACCCGAAATAGATGTTGCTCAGTAGAAGCAGAGGTTGGAGGAAGACAAGCTAATTGTATTTGTTTCTTCTTATGCGTGTTTTTAGCAAAAGATAAGTATCGAAACTTATCTAAGTACGTAATTATTTTTGGAGCTCCGTAAACGGAAAGAAGAAAGCGAATTCCGTTGGTGATTAAGCTGAAATTAGACACTGCACATGAACTGTCACATAAGTCTGGGCTTTCAGGTATTCCGAAAATTCATCACCTCTTTTAATACTTGCATAAATTAACGTCTTAAGGCCACGATCAACAGTAACTGTTTCGCTTTCGGCCAAATGTTTATTACAAATAAAGCAAAATTGAGACATTTCTATAACAAACACAAAACTGCAAAAATTTTTCTTTGGAAATAAAAGCAATAACTATGTGTTCTAACTACAAAGGAATGCTTGAGACTAATACTATTCTATCTAGTTAGGCCTTGAAAAAGAAGCTGTTATACTAGCGTCGCCACGCGGACAATTGAATAGCAGACAGTTGTTGCTCAATACAAGCCTACAAGACCGTACCGTCATATAAAATGAGGGACTGGGTTTTTTTCGAGCTTATATTCTTACAATTGTATGTATGTATACATCACGAAAACTATTATTTCTACTTACGTTATCGTTCTGTAACGCATATAACGGTAATTGACATACATATTATGAAGAATACAACTTTTTCAACTTTTTGCAAAGCTATATCTCCGAAATGGTGATTCCTAGGAAAAAAAAGTGTATTAACAATTTTTATAGATAATTGCTTGATGAATAATTTTTGTCTTTCTGTTTTTATGATAAAACTTACCGTTTAGCTAATAAACGGTAAGTTTTATCATAAAACCGATTTTTGCAACATTTGACCTTGAATAAATTTTTTTCCAAGCGGCGGATTGATGGGGATAATTGACAAATTGTAAGTAATAGGGTTCCCAACATTCATGCCAATTTTCAGCAAGGTGCGAATTAATGTAACCTTGAATGTCTATTTTGACCGGACTATAAACTATTTTAGGAACATGTTGGTGGCCTAATACCTTGAGTTAAAACGATATTAAAAATATTTTTTAATTGCCTACGCTTAGACTTCCTATTATAGTCCAAATGTGTAAAGTTCAGAGCTCTTATGTACGCACGAAAGCAAAAAAAAAAAAAAATTAAAACCAATCTTAGACTTTCACTCACAATTCCGTGTGTTATAATTTGATTAAATCAATTAGAACATTATTCTCCACCACGATCGTGATGGTTGTGATCTCTTTAGCTGAATTTATTCTTAAACAGACTTTAAGCTGTGAAGCGAGTGCGCTAGTTACTTCTTCTGTCGTAATGTCTCGTGTCAATAAGTGTTGAATTGATTGTAAAGCATTGCTGATGTTGATGTTGATAAATTGAATTATATCATTTGAACATTGTCGGGTTCAAAAACACTGATCGTTTTGTGGACAATACCAACATAATAAAGTGTATATTTTCAGGAGAGTTTAATTTTAGAAAAAGGCAAATTATTGAGACTGAAATCAATCATCATTCAGTGTTAAGGAAATGAACACTGTGTTGAGTGTGAATATAGTGTGGACATGATAGTGACGTTGAGTGTGAAAATAACCAGAACATTCTCACGAAAGTTTGTTTTGCGGTGGGATGTAATTAATCATATTGCGTATGTTCACATTTGTTTGCCTCGTTATTCTACAAAAAGTTGAACTAAAAAAAAAGTTATGAAGTTGCATTAATTGCCATTCAATGCTGAATTTTGAACTAAGTGAGTAGAGTAGTTCTGAAAATAATTCTTATCTTTAACAGTTTAATTTATAATTTAATTTGACTTCAATAACAAAACAAAGTTTACATCTTCTGTAGACATCTGTTTGAATATTCTCAACACAAATCGATCACAATATTTAACAGCTTGTCTGGTGTTTCGAAGTGAAAAGCCAGTTGTTTCTCTGTGTATTGCAATTAAAATTTGAATACCCTGAAACACCATAAACCGTGATTTTGGAACTAAGATCCGAAGCCAAACTGCATATAAAAGAAGTACATTTTCCAATGATTTCATCGCTGATAGGGAACTTTGCATTGTTCAGAGAATGATCTGGAATGATGAACATTGAAAATGGTTTGAAAGAGAGCGTGTGGAAACGAAAACCTTAATTGAAAGAGTTTATGCTCTGGTTCTTGTATCTAAGCACTGTCAAATGCTTTCTCGATTTGTATAGAAAACAACAGTAATGGCCATCAACCGTTTAGAGATAAGGTGATGCCATTTTGAAATTTTGAAAGCGGTTGTAGAGTAGGGTGTGCTTTTCCCAGAACCCAAACGGCAAACTATACCAGAATCAAGATTCTAGCCTTTGTAACACACAAGTGAGTTGAGCATCTATGTCCAGAGATGTCACTGTTATGTGTTCTTTCTTGCCAAAGTTATTGAAACATTTGCTGAGGAAGATTTCGAGGAACGTCTTCAATCATTTTCTGACATTATGCAGCGTCCTTTGAGGTTTTATCTGAGATGATTCGTTATTTTGTACTTTTTCAGTATTGCTATAGAACGTACTTTACAGATTTAAGATTGATGCTTTTATTCAGTCAAAATTAATTCTCGAAAATATGCCTACATTTTTGTCTGCTACTGTTGTGTGTTCCCTTAAAAAGCTAAACTTTAGAAACATGTAAAAAAATCATCACCAAAATACCCCCTTAAGAAGATTACCATATTGCGAGAGAGTTTTCCGCGAAGTCAACGCCTTCAGAAAGTGCAATGACTCAGACACACGATACCTACCTGAGCGAATAAACGATTTCATGGGACCTGTTAAGCTTCTGACTCAGCTAATGAATTGAAAGTCAGGAGGATTATTTCTTAATATTGCAAAATATTTAAAATTGAGCGAGTGAAAATTAAGCTCCGGAGGCGCCTCGAAAATAAGTTGGTTTGCGGTGTGCACCATAACTCGCAACAGAATCATCTGAAACAAAAAAATCAGAATGCATATTTTAGGAGATGTTTCTCGAGGCAATGATGGGAGGATTTTTTTTCCTTCGAACCAAAAACCCGGTTTCCTCTAACAAAAATTGTCTAATTTGTTGTTAAAAAATTAGTATTAAAAAAAATAAAAGCAAAAAGCTCTCAACAATACCTGGTGAATTCTGTAAAAAGTACAATTTTAAAGCGATTGCTCCAGTAGATTTTGTGCTTTCAAATATGACAAGTCTCAGAAAAGCGGTTTGAAAAACGCAGAAAAGTTTGGTAGTTTAGGTCAGCTGATGAACAGACTAATGTGTATACCAATATACCTCATGCCTCTAACATAAATCACAAGACAATTTTACTCCGATCGACTTGAAACCTTTGAAACCTTAGCACATTATTCTTGAGATATTATGCATTCATTTAAAAAATTAAAAACAAAAAATTAAATTTATTACTGTTGTGCAAGGCTATCTCCTTTTAAATACTCTTCCAATTGCCTACCGTTCGTACTTTGTTATTTAATCAATTTTAAATACTCGTATACAAACATGTGAAGCTACGAAAGCTCGCGTACTCGCAAAAGACAAGAGAACGAAGTAAAACTAGTTCTAAACCAGTTCCAACATTGAACCAAAAAGATTCGGTAATCCTTATGACAAATTTGTGTATCAATTATGGCAATATCTTAAAAAAAGAAGAAAACTCATTAGAATTTTGAACCCAAGCTATTATCAAATTTTTATCAATTGTAATGTTTTTGATTCATTTAATCAAAACTTCCTATTCTTCGAATATTTTTTAAAATTACCCATTTTCTTCATTTTGTTGGTGCCTCTCTATTTCCTTTAGTCCAAATAGGATAGTTTTTTTCGGTGGAAATGGTGATAGGCCAGATTTTCTGCTTAAAAATGAAAAGCCAAACAGCCAACAAGGATTAAAACTTACCCCAAAACAACTTTTTCATAATACGTAATCGGAAAACCAAACTTTGGTTTTATTGTTTTGAGAAGCAAAACTTTTGCTATCCAGAAGTTTCTTAAGTTCTTCCCAAAATCAATACCTAACACACATCACTTTGTGTAATTTTTGGCAAACAAGACAGTCAAATGAAATTATTTTAGTCCAAATGCATAGCAAACACCCGAACTCAAGAACATTTCGCAATTACGAACTCGCAATAAACTTTCAACCCGCAGTGTCAACCATGAACTCGAACACCCAACTCCTCGAATACGACGACGTGGATAGACGATGTCAGGCACCTGAAATCAATCGCAAAGTTATTAGACACTTCTGTCTGGAAACAAAAATGAAATGACACAATTATTTGTTTTTACGCACTAGATTACATAAAAGTGACCCTGTCACATTTGAGTTATTTGTTTTTTCTTTTCTTCGTCGGATCGCATCGTTTGCCATTAAATAAATTGGTTATGTAGTATTTTGTTTCAGGACGATACAATGTCTATCAGCTCCTAGTCTGTTGAGAATTCAATTAATTTGGATGATTAAATCAAACCAAACCCGTATTGTAAGCCCACACAAAACAAATAAGTGGACAATATATCCCATTGAGTGTGCTTTTACTGTTAAGACTAAGTAAACAAACTTTCAGTAAATGTTCCTTCTTTTATCCCTAAGCTCCTGGCCTAAACAATGAGTGTGTTTATTTTGCATCAAAAGCGTCCTTTGAGGATTGTCAAAAATATATCTCTCCATTACCTAGTAGGACACTGAATGACAGCGTAACTGTAATGCAAATTAATTCCTTTCACTATGTTGCACCACATTAAAAACAAAAAGTAGTTTCAGAAATTCACCTCGACAAAATGTAAACAAACATCGTGAGTGAAGCGGCGACAACGACGACGACGGTGATGTCAATTGCAAAAAGCCATACTCGTCCGACGTTCATGTATTTTTTTTCAAGGGGTCTCCTACCCCTTCCTATGCATGCATTTCAATTTTTTGCTAACAATTTTGAAAGGGAAATTAAATTTGAACGTTTTGTTGCATGTTGTCATGACAAACAGTGTGTCGGTTGACGCCAATGTACTAAAAGGACACTCATCCTAGGCTAGGAGAATCATTGTCGCCAATGATTCGGGGATGTATGGAAACATATCGCACGTGCACGAACTCTGCACAGAGAATGTAGTAGAGAGAAAAATAGAAAAGTTACAATATGCAATAATTAGTAAGTGTGGGTGAGTCAGGTGGCCGGGAGAAATGAACATGTATAATGCATAAGGACCTCATTCAGTTTCCCACTATGAAGTATGGAAAGTAGATGGAGCTTTTAGAATAATTCCTAATTTACTTCGACTAAGCATCCTTGAATGAAAAGTAAGTTGGTTCCAGGTGGACGAGTTTGTAAAAGAGTGTCTCATTTTAAATGCTTGTTTTGTGTGTTTCATATTGTGGAAAAGATTGAGTGCACCTACAATTTTTTAGCCACACACACAACCACGTCATCCATTTCATTTATTCTTTGCTTGCTGCGGTACCCGCTGTGTAGTGGTTCGGTATCGGACTATTACGTGGGAGGTCGGGGTTTGAATATCAACAATGTCCAAATTTGCCTTTTGCGATGATGTGGCAAGTCCCCCGAGAGTAATACTTCCATGCAATGAGCTCTCTTACTTTTTCTAACCGCATTGTCATGATAGGGGTTTTCCCTTTTTGATGTTCGGAATCGGTATAAAATTGTAGGTTCGTGAAATACATCAACCCCGAGGCTTTCCGAACTACGATGCTTCATTGAGAGAAATGGTTTAGGCTCTGCTCATTTGCTCAAGCTTGTATTAAATGCATACATTTCCCTTATTTACAACTTACAGCTTCTGCTCTAAAAACCGGAATTGAAAATTTCAACACATCTTGAGGTCTTGAGTTTTCTCCAGTGACACATAAAAATAAAAAATAAATAAGCTGGCGCAACAGAGCGAGGAGTCCCTAGGCCTAGCGCATTTCTCTCAACCATACCTTGTTGTTGAGGGAATGGAAGAGACCTACAATTTTTTGCCGATTCCGAACGGCTGATTGAGAAAGCGCTTTTCGTGGTATGAAATTACTATCGGAGCAACTTCCAATTCCTCGCGAAAGGCGATACCGAACCTCTGATATAACAAGCAAACACGCTAACAACCGTTACACCATGGGCACAACAGTGCTTAAAATAAAACAGTAAAATTTAAGGGTCTAGGTTGGCTCAGTGGTACCCGTAGCGTGATGGCTAGCATGTCAACCTGCTATCCCATAGGTTCGAGGTTCGAATCCCAGCAGAGGCAAAAATGTTTTTCAACGGGTATAGCCTTTCGCGAGGAATTGGCAAGTCTTCCGTTAGTAAATTCATTGCCATGAAAAGCGCTTTCTCAATTAGCCGTTCGGAACCGGCAGAAAATTTTAGGTCCCCTCCATTCCTTCACAAGGCATGACTGTGAGAAATGCGCTAGGCCTAGAAGCTCCTCGCTCTGTTGCGCCAGCCTATTTATTTTATTTATTCAGGTTACCTCAGTTCGGATGACGGAGGATGAGAAGGAATAGAAGTAGAATGACGGGCTAGAGATGTCTGGCTGTAACTTGATTGTTAGAGGAGTGTCAATGAATTATTTGAGCAACTGCAATACCTTTGGGACTCTTTGTTTTTTAGTTTATAGTTATACAACACCCGGTTCGTCGAAGAAATCTATCTATCGGTGCTTTTTTCCTTGTGTGAGAACGATTCTTCTTCTGATTCCCCGGTGTCGGTGTGTCATTCTCTGCATAAATCAGATGTGCTAATGCTCCTTCCCATCATGTCGATACTCAATTAATTTTGGCCCGTGAAAATGCCGATAAACAGAGAGATCAGAAGTCTGCTAAGCTGTGGTAAAATTTTTGTTTTTTTCTATGAAAACGTCTGACTATAAATTCCTGAGAGCCCGAAAAGTATCTAAGGATAACCTCCTGTCATACGCAGTTTTAAAAAAGTTCTGTTATTGCATGGTAAAATGTCTTGAGCAAAGAGACGTTGGTCCAGTGATCTTTTCCGGTCCAGTGAACTTTTTAGGATTTTGTGACCATGTATGAGATAGCTTCTATGGCCAGCTGGCTGTCCATGAAAATGACAATACTTTTGTTGGCCAATCCGTGCATAGCCATATGTTCTGCGGCTTCACAGACATCAAATACTTTGGCTAGTTCGAAAACACTGCAAGAGTCACTACTCCTTTTCTGCTTTGACAAGCTTTACGCTTTTGCATTGAGACAACCCAAATTCTTTTTTTTTTTGCCACTAAGGGCTCAAAAATCATTTAGAGTTGCATTTTACTGCTGATCTAGATTACCTGTTTGTGATATTTATAAACGCATTTTATCAACAAAGTTCTTCTATAAGTTGAAAAGTAATTACATTTTAACAGCATCAAGCAATTGGAGCATTTAGAAACTAGAATCCAGGCAACATTATAATCATATACTTGCCGACATAACAAAAAACATCAAATCACCTCATTTACTATCATAATAAAAATTAACTTGTGTCGCATGTTCTCTCTTTGCAGACGATTAATAAAAGTGACGCTCCTGTGTGCACAGGAATCCTTTTATTTCTGTGCACCTTATGCTTGTTGTTTTTGCTTGAAAGTTGCCAATAAGAATAAAAAGAAAAACTACTCAGTGTGAATGCACATTGGACACGCATCATGCTAAATGGAAAATGTGGCCTAAAGCACAAGTCGTCATCAGTTACAGAAATGGCCGTAAACAATTGCCACATCGCAATTGCATCCCACAATCATGATGATAAAATATCAATACGGTCGATTAGTTCAGACGATATATCAGGGGCATTAGGTGGAAGATGTTGCAGTGCAGCAGCCAGAAATCCGGCAATAAAAACTGGACGAAGAATACAACTTTTCCAGGTGAGTTCATCAAATTATACAAAATTATGTATGAATAAGACTTAATTTCTTTTGACGCGTAATTGGTAAGAGTTTCAATGAATTTGTTTTTTACTTTACATGCAAGCGGCAAGTTATCTAGTGTCATGATTGAAAAAAATTGAAAAGGGTTTCTATTTGCAATTAAAGTCCTTTTGCTTCCTATTGCACTCGGATATGTGCAATGAACATCAAAGTGTTGAGTTTTATATTTTTGCATTGAACCTTAGAATCGCACTAAATTGAAGAATTTTTTTTGAGTCTGATGACCCATTCGTCACTATACAGGGTGTTTTAGATAAGATGGGACACAAGCTCAGGACGGATAGGTTGGGTCAAAACCCGTTTAGGCTGAAGGGGCAATTATAACACACTACAGTGTTTTTGCAAGCTTATACCCGGATCGGAAAAATTAAGGGATATTTAGAAAATTCTAATCCCAAGGGTGATTGTTGAAACAAGAGAGAATTGGTAGTACAAAAAATTAAAAAAACAGGAATTTGTATAGCGAAAAAAAAACAAGTTTACTTTGCAGCAAATACCCAGAGCAGCAAATTTCTATTTCCTATCCCTTGTTGATCATCACCATAAAGCTTACTTTTAATAACAGTTTTTTTTGGTCTTTCATTGAAATTTTAGTCGAAGCTAATTCAGTGGACGAATTTTGAGTACTAATGTCTCAAAATCAGAATTTTTCAAAAAACTTATTTCGTCAAACAATGGTGTCATTTCAGAGTGCAGTTAAAATAAATTTTTAATGAAAGAAGACCTATTACATCGTCGCAAATTTATAGTTGGTTAAGAACGTTCAAAGGTATGTGGTGTGACGGTTAACATGCCTGCCTGTTGGCCGGGAGGTTCGAAATTTCAGTCTGAATAGAAGCAAAAATGTATTTTCACGGATATGGCCTTTCGATAGGAGTTGGCAAAGGCCTTCGATAGTAAATTCATTGCCATGAAAAGTGCTTTTTTTATTAGCCGTTCGGAATCGGTAGAAAATTGCAGGTCCCATCCATTCCCTGACAAGCCTGACAAGGCAATGATTGTGAGAATTGCGCTAGGCTCCGGGGCTCCTCGCTTTGTTGCGCCACCCTATTTATTTATTAACTAAGCGACGTCCAAAGAAAATGGTGACTATCCCGCATTTAATTTCCGCACGTTGCGGGAAGTAAATCTGCAAAAAACGACAGATTTTTTAAGAATTTAAACTCTCCTGTTATTGCGATAGTAGGTATTAAAGATTCCCACTCCACAGTTGAGGAGCCTGGCACGTCAGCCAGTAATGAGTATAAATATATTAAAACTTGAATACCTTCGTATGAATAATGTCGTCATTAGAATAAAAGTTGTTGTGCGTTGGACGTCACGTCGTTGAGAATGACATAAACACTTAAGTGCTTCACCTATCCTACATTATACTTTCGTATGAGTGCAGTCCGAATATCGCTGGACTTTGAAGTGTACTCAGTGGTTGCTTAGAAATGGTTTAAGAAGAATAAGAAGGTAAGCGAAACGTTAGAGCGATGACATCAACCGTAGATAGGCACAGTAGATGGGATAGAATTACTTGCGGCAAGACGTTAACATAAACAGATGTAGAAAGGTTATTGTAATAATGAGCGGGGACAAATAAGAAGATAAGAACACTTGTAGTGTTTCTCGTCCACATGGTTTTGAAACTCATAAGTTTAGTATTTCGTCACCCAGAATACATATATGTAATTGTATTCCATGACGATATGTATTGTATTGCATTTATTAGATC
The DNA here is from genome assembly GCA_949752695.1 of Melanostoma scalare. Taxonomy (NCBI): domain Eukaryota; kingdom Metazoa; phylum Arthropoda; class Insecta; order Diptera; family Syrphidae; genus Melanostoma; species Melanostoma scalare. The sequence continues at coordinate 5,309,989 of OX456985.1, forward strand.
AACACTGAGCGTTGAAATTACTTTCCATATCCATACATACGACCGACCGACGCGACGTACCCGTGGAGTAATGGTTAGCATGTGAGCTCATTATTATCGAGAAAATACTGCACCGATTTCAAAATTCTTTCACCGTTAGAGTCCTTCGATATTACCGAATAGCATGGACTATATTTCATTCTCATACTCAAACGGTATCGGGAAGGTAGTTGGGAACTAAGAAAATACTGTAGCTATTTAAAAAAAATCTTTCACTGTAAGAGTGCTACATTACTCCGGAATAGCATGGACATGGACTTCATCCCCATATTGCATACGGAGAGGAAATCGAAAAACCACTTAACCCTCATTTACAAACTGGGGTCCATTTGGACCCCAGAGCATGTTTGAACACTCATAACTTTTTTGTTTTTCATTTTTTTTAAATGGGATTTTTACTCAGTGAACAAAATTTAATTTTTTACTAATTTCTTAAGTTGAAACGATTATCAGATGTTTACAGATTTTTCTGCGATTTTTTTGTGAAAAGAACCCGTCCACCCGAACTGGGGTCCATTTGGACCCCACTACTGAAATTCTATGAAAAATCATATTTTTTCTAATAAATAATTATTTTATTTCAAAAGCAGCATAGTTTATGTTTAGAACGATTTAGTTTGAAGTTGTTGGCAGTTCTGGCAAACATTTAACACATAAGGTTCTAGTGTGGCAAGGGCAACAACATCTGCCACATCCATCGCTGGTGGTTCTCCTTTTCTTGTCGTCTGCTCTTGGGCAAAGGTGACATCTACTTCTTTTACAAGAGAGCCTTTCGGGGACTGTTGGTAATTTTTCAACAACTCAACTCTCCCCAAAATACAGAGATTTTCCAATGCCAGATTGTGTTGCAGGTTGTGAACGGTTATTCAATTCTGACTCAAATAGTTCCTCCGCTGGTTCGATGAGTTTATCACTTCTGAACAATTTTTTGTTTCTTCTAGGCGGATGTGTCGGAAAATGATTACAGTTGCTAGGGCTGCTACGTCCAGTAAGTTGTAGAATACAACCATCGGCCAGCGATTTGTTTGACGTATACATGAATATATTGAGACCATTTGGTCGAATACATCGGCTCCACCTTTGGTGCGGTTATAATCCGGTTTACTTTGATGACCGGAAGTGGCTTTCTCGCAGTTATGTTGTGTTGATAGCAATACCACTTGTTTGTTTGGCTTCGGAACATAACTCACCAACGCCATTTTTCCAGAAAATCCAAAGATGGATGAGTGGACTGGACGATACTGCTTTTTGTTATTGACCTTTACATGCTCATTCTGGTCATGAAGAACCTCCTTCGCTACAAAAGGTTGAGGCAAATCTCTTTTGTTTTTCCGAATTGTGCCAAGAATAGTGATCTTATCCAGCAACTTCAATGCCAAATCCACCGACGCCGACGTAAAGAAATTATCAATAGTGAGGTGGCTCCAGAAATTAAATATGATGACATCAACGACATCAGCACATCATATCCACGACCAAGTCCTGTACTTTGGTTAGAGCTACTAGTGCAGATAGAAAACTTCAGTGGATAGCCCGTTGAGCTTTCACTCAGCCACCTAAACTTCAAACCATATTTGGCAGGCTTGCTTGGCATGTATTGGGGAAATTCAATCCATGTTAGGTCATAAAATTGTTTGATGACCTGAATAAACTGAAATAGTGACTATTTTTTCTTTTGATAGGCATACCTGACAAGAACATTGATATGCGTGAATATTACAATTAGTTATACGTAAAACAGACATATCGAAAGGGATAAGCGGGAATCTCAGATTTGCGAAGTTAGGCAACTTCCATCGTTTTTGAAATTGAAAAATTTAATTGGCGACCTCCTACATACCTGAATAATGACATCTCTGTTTAAATTTCTTTATTACTGCTATATGAAATACTTAGAAACAATTCATACAATAGCCAGAAGAACTATAACTGAACAATATAAGTCAGAAATCAAAAAAATTTCGAAGAAAAAATCGTGGGGTCCATTTAGACCCCAGTTCGGGTGGACACGACTTTTGCCGGTTCGTAAAGGAGGGTTAATCGTTTTCAAATCTTTTTTACCATAGCAATGCGGTGTTATCCGCGAGTAACATGGCTATATTTCTTCTCCATATTCCCAAGCTTGGCCACGGGAACTGGAACGAAAAGTCTAACATAAAAACTGTTGAACATATTGTAAGAGCTTTAGTTCAAAAATTTAAAGATGAATGTGATTCGTTTTGTAAGGTCTATTTCTATTGACTCTTAAGCATCTTGAAAACTGACTCGAAAGGTTAAAACATTATCAAGATGATGTTATACTTAATACATAAATCACACGAGTTCGTTCGATCGATGACGTGGCATAGACTCAAGAACGTAAAGAATACGCACATTTACCATACAATTGAGTGCATCTTCTGTATGCTTAGAAATCTCTTATACAATCTCAAGTGTATTTTAGAACTTAAAAGCGAATATGCACAGTGCAGGGTGGTTCTAGTCTTTTCATATTTTTTATTTCGTTTCTACAGAAAAGTTCTTACAAGATTTCCATAATTCTTTCAATATTCCGCAGCAATATAGACTTCATTTCATCTAAGTCGATGCTATACACTACATCACCGTAGGACAACGTCGGGCGGGTCAACTAGTTTTGTATAAGCAAAGAAAAAATTGTTTGACACCAGTACAAAGCAAAACGTATCCAAATTTGCTGCAAAAAATCTTTTATTTTCGCCGGAAGTAACTTCATTGCAACCATTCAGCTTAAGTTATTATAATTAAAAATTTTTTTCAATAACTTCAAAGGCATATAATTCTCTCCCGTTGATGGGCTTAATTCTCAACAAATAATTATTGAACTTTTAGTAGATATTGAAGTATTTACAATGAACCTATAAGAAAATCGACGCTGTGGCTTTTTCAACATTTTGATGGACGCTTAGTAGTCTGACTCCTTGAATACTTTACTTGTACAAGATACAAAGAAATCAAACCCTAAACAAAGTTGATTTAATCAGATTTACTTCGCATACCATCCCGATTTATAGAGTTAGTTCATTATCCTTCAAAAAAATTCTTTCTTGGCCATCTAAAAAAGCTCTACTGGCTTATCATATTGACAGTTTTTGCTGCGTTGTTGTTGCTTTACATTGAATAACAAAAAATTACTATAGGCGAAAATTGTGTCTAGAGAATTAACGTATGTAAACGATTTTTGTATGCTTTGAAATAGACAAGCTGCCCTTGAGAATTTTTCTTTGGCTGTAATAGCATATTAACCCCGTTTTGATAGGCACGTCTTAATGTAATAATCACTTCTATAGAAAAAATCGCTGGGGAAAATTAATACTGTTAATCTCTACATCTTAGTTGATTGCCACATCAAAGATATTCTATGATTTAATAACATTTGACTTTTTTTCTCGTTAAAGTAATGAATGATTAAGAACGTTTAAAAAGAAGAAAAGTTCATTAAGCCATTTATATGTTTGAGTTTTGGATTCAGCCAACCAAGTTTTCTTTGCCATTAACTTTATCAGCGATTGGTATACCTCAGTTTTAGATTCAAACGGTAGGCAGTAATTTTAAAATTATTTGGTTTGCTTACTTTTTACACGTCTCTTTTAGTAAATACTAAGATTTAGATATTTCCATGTCATGCTCAAACATGACAATATCGGTATCTATCTATTTTTTCTAAGGTGGTATTTTTCACCTGAAGACTTCAATATAGCATAGTACCTACTTCTTAAACGATCAGGCTTTATTACACCTGATGTCATACGGAGCATCTTCATCTTCATTCCCGTCACCTTAGGGTGCATTTGCTATCAGACAAGATGGCGGAACTTTTCCTCCACTTCATCTATCCACGCTTACTCGATGATGACGATGATAATGTCGTTGTCGCAACCGTGCGTTCTGAGGGGAGAAAGCGCTTTTCATGGCTCTGATTTACTACCAATTCCCCGTGAATGGCGATATCAGTGAAAAAACAGTTTTGGTTTCTCTTGGGATTCGAAACACGAACTTTCCGCGTAACAGGCAGACATGCTTATTCTTACGCTAACGACTTTACTGCAGGCAGTCAAGGACTGTAATAAAGAGAAGAAGTCTCTAGGCGTTTCCATGGTCTGAAAGTTTATTATTTTTTGCAGTTTGCTACCCAAAACCCATTTAACGATCTTGAGAGTGTGAACACTAAATTGATCGATAGGTAATTATTTATCGCAATTTAATTTGCTTAGAGAAACTTCCGATACATCGATTCCAATAAACTTGGGGATGAGAGTGAACCATCTTAGCCCGATGTCTCTTAAACATTTTCCGAAACTCATAAATGGTATCTCTTCTCATTTCATTTTCTAGAAAGTTTCGAGTTTTCAAGTTCTTAGAAACTGTTCAAAAGGCCATTACAACCCTTTTGCCACCTCTGCCGCATTTTGTCGGCATCCTTAAAAAACTGTTATTGAACTTTGTATTTCTCCTTCTTTTGGCGACTATTTTGAGGATGTTTGCCCCCTTATTCAAGATTTTTGTCATATTCTTGAATAGCCAAAGTTATTTGTTTGGAGTTGGGCGCACTTCTTCCTCACTTTTGCGGCTTCAGCCTACTCATCTTTACTATTTAAAGGACTCTTTGACCGTGCTTTGAAAACCGCTTGTTTCTTACTTTCGTTTCATCACCATGCTTCATTTTTTTGTTGGGAGTGTCCCTTTTTAAGCAAGTTTGTTGTATTCAATTCCACATACCTTATGCTGAGCTCTCTGCATTTTGTATTACATTGTAGGCATTTGTCTTTGCATCCAAAAACCGGGCTCTGTTTACTGTATTTCGTTTCTTGCACACACACGATGTCTACTCGGCTTTTTCAACCCTTAAGCCTCGTTCAATGTGTCGCATTACTTTGCTAGCCCCTAGAATCCGTGTAGGTCTGACCCGAGCTTTTCTGCATCGTTGCGTTTACCTTTCGCTAGTATTTCCATAACTCTTGAAATAGTGCGAAATATAATATTTTCTTCGAAACGATCAGGGCGTTTTCAGGGCGTCCGTGGCGCTGTTGAAGCGTGTTCAGTAAATAAGTCGGACGCATGGGTTCGAGTCCCGCTCTGGGCATCTACTTTTCTTTCAGCCTCCAAGTTTCATCTGAATGCCGCCCTTGAGGTTATATGTATAATAACAACGACCTTATTTCCATTTGGACTACAAAAAAAGGGAAGCTTGCTATTCTGATAGTACAATGGACCGGTCTGAGTGCTCCAGAATAGCATGAGCTACCTTTTTTTTTTTTCTTTTTAATATGATTAACTTTTGAGTATGAATTCTTTTCTGTTAATTGTCTAGACGTGATTTCTCTTTTCATTAGAATCATCTCAACTACACACTAAGCATCATTGAACTTAGCGAAAGTCTCTTTGCGTTTAAGACTTCGATTAAAGAGAGACAGTTACAAAGTCTCTCTTAAGCGATCTAAAAAAAAAGTAATTGAAATCATGCGTAGTTTCTATAGATGCACTTTCATATTTAAGTTCTTTCAACGAAGTTGATCAAAAAAAGATGAAATAGAAAAAGAAACCGGAAGTACCACGCTTCAACACTTTACATTTTGTATTCCAAGAAAACCGTCATTTTTAGACATTTATTTGCTTCATCGAAGAACCACCTACCAACAATGTATTTCTGTAGAAATATTGAATTCAAATGCGAGGAGTAGGTATTTGAATACAGAAAGTGAACCTTCTCCTCACTGTTGGAAAAATGTATATGAAGAAAAAATTTTTTCCATACAAACAAACAAATCTCGCCGTCATAAGCTGTTGACATTTCTCGGGTTCTCATGAATTTAACCCTTCCACAAAAGTCCTCAAGGTCCCCATAAATTTGTTTCCCTTTCCTAGTAAATGATCCTATAATGACTGGCCTGGTATTGGAGTGGCGATTAACCATTTAACAGACTTAGAGCGCCCGTGCTTGGCGCTTAATTGGACAAATTAAGAGGTGTGATACTATTTATGGCCATACCTTTCGCCGAAACTAAAAGAACCAATATCTCATACAATTAGCCGTAATTGCTTTTCCTCTCGCGCTTTAGATAACAAAACCACACTTACTGCCACATTCATCTTTATTTTCAGATGATTGTCTTGCCATTCATTCCTATTTTGGCATTGATTGTTCAAACATCGCTTATCCTGCAGGACATTTTAACTAATCGCAGCGAGGTGTCTGACATCGAGACTCAGGTAAGTAAATAAATACACCATCAAAAGCACACACTCACACAAAGATTCATCTCAAAGCTTGTGAATTTCCACAAAGTAATTAAAATTTATCGGTGCACTCATCGTCAACGTGACTCGGTGTATCCTTGCAACAGAGTTAATGGTAACCAACCTTTTCTATCTTCACACTCAGTCGTAGGATATGAAATTGCAAATTGAAGTGATTTTAAAATATTGAAACACCTTCCCAACGCTTATGTGCCCTTTCTCCGACACTCACTCCTTGGAATAATCTATTCCTGTTGTTGGTGTTGGATTAAATTAAATGCTAAAGAGGAATACAAAAGAAAGATGAAGATGACGATGATATAGATTGTCTGCTGAATGTTAAGTTGATGAATGCTAACAAAGACAGGAAAAAATGCGGTCACCCTCAAATCAGAGCCAACAAGGTCAAAATAATTCATAATACCTTGGCTATAGGGGAATGTCACCTTACATCGAGATGCTTATACTACCCTACTTGGCTGCTTTCTTGCTTGGATTTCCTGTTCACAGGGTTGCGTAGCAGGAAATCATCGATAACTCATCGTCCTTGTAAAGTATTCTGGCGGCAATGTAGTACTGCAGTGTTGTAGCTAATGATGAATGGATGCCGCCTCAACTTGACCTTATTCTCTTACCATTGCAAGGACAATGGTTCGAATATTCAAACAAACACATACACATACTTACGCATTATATAATGTCCTTGTGTTATCCAAATCCAACGGGATAACATGTGAATTCTGTGAAAAGAATCGACAAAACCTGGAATCACTCCCAAGGTCTTGTTTTCTTTTCCAAAGAACGGATCAGATGAATATTAATGGAGGACGAACGTTGACGTCTGACGAATTGATGTTAGGGCAAACATCAACGGAGAAAGTTAATGCCACACATACGACATAGTTCATCGGAACAAATGATCGAAAACAACAAACAAATTGATATTTCAAGGACGGCTGTGACTGTGTTGGGTGGGGTGAGTGTAGCGATAGAGATGTTCTCAAAGTTCACGGCTTTTAGAGTTCATATTGCGACTGGAATTTTATAAAGAAACCCTGCAAAAACTGTTACGCACACAGTCATCGCTTAATCGATGAAGCCTTCTGGTGTTTGCTGTTAACCCAATCAAATATTTTAATTAAACCCAATTATTTTCACTTTCCATGAAATTTTATAAGCTTTCTGTAATTAATTCCCTTTTCAGGTAACAATTGCCACAGACCTTGGCAAGGTGGTGACTCGTTTGCAATTGGAACGTTCGGAGGTGGCTTTCTTCATATTCACCAATGGCAGTACTCTCAGGTAAAAAAAAGCAAACAAATTTCGAATTGGACAATTTACAGTTTAAAAACAAATCCAATTTCAGATCGAATTTAACTCAACGCTTCGCAGTCACCGACCAAGCGTTAAACAACATGAGCACGTGGAGTGAGGTGAGCGTGCCCACCTCCCCCGACGACGAAGACTACGGGGTCATGCTGAACAGAAGTGAATTTCAAAATAGGCTGAACGATTTTCGGTATGTCACAATCACAGTCACAATCACAGAAACGAAAACCGATAACAGTTGCATGGAATTCCAACCCTTGTTCAACTGAACTATTTCGTTTCATTAGCATGCAAATCGAGTTGGTATGTGACAGGCAGAGACAATAGGGGAAGATACGTTTTCACCTGAAAAACTGGGTTTTGGGTTTGTGGTTTCTGCTATATGAACGAATATACATCCGGTTTTAATCCCATTTTAGGAAGACATTTTGGTTTGCAACTTTAAATCATTTTGATTGTAAGAAATTGTAGCTTTGGCCTTTCCTTCTGTTCCAAGCAATGAACTGGGATTGAATACCCAAATAAAGGCTCAGACTCGTGCTTAAATGGTTCTGTCGGTTGGGCACATTAAGTGGTTTGGAAATAGGTACGGTTAGGTCATTCAGATGTCACTGAAATAATTTTTTGTTCTTTTTTGTTCGGAACGAAGAAAAAAAATCCCCAAACGAAAAACCTCCTTTCTTATATTGATGGCAAACGAATAACTTTTTATGAATGCCTCATTATCGATATGGTTGTTGGAATTGTCTGGTTTGAATGAAAATACGAAAGTAGTAAAAGTGTTTTCATGAAGAAAAACTTATCGCTTTTCGTCTTAAAATGAGTCAAGTCGTACAATCAACTATTGAAAATGGTGACGATGGTGGCTATGGCTTTGAATATTTAAGGATTGGGTTATAGGCGATAAACTTCATGTTCAATAAAGCGTTGATGGAACGAGATTTAATACTGCAAATGAAACCCTTAAAATTTGATTTCACTCAAGACCGAGTTGAAATTGATGCTCATTTAAACTTTTAATTTAAACTTGAATAATGTTCAAGTTTCCGAAAAGCCTTGTGAAAGAAATACAAACAACAACAATAGGCGCTAATGATTTGCTTCATGGTATTTGGTTTCCTTGAATATGTGTTGGTCGGGTATTGACTAAAACCAGAAAAGGAGATACATGCTTTTATTTTGGCTTTTGCCTAAAATATTTTTCCGTATCAGATAACAATTCTATCTGAAAGTTTTTAATTTGATATGCAATTTGAACCCATACAACAGGAATTTCCTAAATTCCAATCAAAGTGTTAATGATTACTGACTTTCGTCAAAACAAAAAGAAGAAATGGATCGAGTTGCTCCTGATATCCGATGACTCATGCCCGTCACACTCATACAAGGAGATAGAAGTGGCAACCATAGATAATAAAGCAAATAAATTAGGACATTCCTTTATGAATTATTACATATGTAGTTCTGTTTGTCGGAATCCTTTTCATGTGCTTTACATTCATTTCTCATCAGAGGAACATGTCAAGGGACCATAAGCTTCTCGCTTTGTTTTGGCTCTTTGATTGTTTTTTCTTTCCGCTGTCACAAGCAGTTGATGATGCCTCTCATGGAATTTAAAAGTGGAGAACGAGTTATTTGTATGTGGTTTAAGTGATTTGACTCATTCTGTCTGAAAGTGGAAAAGAATATTTTGAATAATGAAAAGAAGTTGTTTCTCAGTGCTTTAACCAATATGTATTTTTTCACCAAAAAACGTTGAAAGTAACGAATTAACTGTGGTGCCTTTAGTGTAATGGTGGGCATGTCTGCTTATTATGTGAGAGTTTGAGGTTCAAAATTCAAATACGTCAAGTTGGGCAAACAACGAGTATCACCATTCGGAAGGATATAGGAAGCACTTCGAAAATAATTTCAAGAAAAGCGCTTCCTCACTTAGCCATTGTAAATCGGAAAGGATTTCCAGGCCAACTACATTACTCACAAGATGAAGATGAATATACAAAATATACAAAAACTAGCACGAAGAAAACACCATAAATCTTAGAACTCAAACAATAGCGAAAAGCATGATTCAGATTGACCAATGGGAAACTTTTCATCGGAGTGGTTTCGTTTCAAACGAAATGACACGAATAACATGATGCGCTTTTTAAGCTCAAATCGCTCAAGAAGGTCATATTTAGCGAGCAATTCTATTTTTACCTATCAAATGACTCGGGTAAGCTCTTTTAGGGGGAGATAACGACACGTCCATTAAAAAAACGAAACAATTGCGGATTTACACTGTAGTCAAATAGAGATTTTGTGTTTACTTATTGTTTAAAATGTTTGTTATGATCCTTATAACCCACTTATATTCAATTGCCATCTCTTATAAGCTTTGTCCCGACCTTAGCCTTTGCCAGAGGTTGCAACCTAATCAGTTTATTGTTGAAAATTTGTCATTTAAAAAAGACTTTTCTTATATTGAAAATCATTTTCAGTTTTAATGGTGAGCTAGATACTTTATGATGTCGATAAATATGAACTCTCAATAAAGTCCGTACGAAATTCCAAGGAAAGTTGATTCTGTTTTGCTATTTAATATTTCAAGCCATTTTTAGACGATCAGCCCTGTATTTGAGCTATCGGTTAAGAATTATATATAAATGCAAAAGTTGATGACTCTTTTTAATTCAACTGATCTTCTAGAAGAGCTTTAAATTTCGAAAACGATTTCACGATTTTATAAAACAAGTAAATAAAAAGAACTTAGTTTTTGATTCAATCCGGAAACACGCAAATTTGGGTTTGGGAAAGTTCTCGAAACAATACTTTACTTAACTTTCTAAAAAAATTATTAAAAATCAGCTAAACCACATATTGATATGGTTTTGAAAGCTAATTCTTTGTTTTTGAATAAACAGTTTAGTTTAAGATAGAGACAACACAATAGCCAGCTACTCTCTTGCATTAAGAGCGGTGTAATTTAAGCATAACTTTTTAAATTCTTGATTGTTTACTTTCATGCAGTTCATGTATTTTTTTTCTCTGTAAGTTTTGTATTAAATTTCCGTTTATATATGTTTATAACTCCTTTTATTTTAGAAGAAATAACTCAGTTTTAATTTGTCAAAAATAGTGTTTATTATTATATGTAACAAACAACAAAAATCATGTAAGTTCAAATCAAAAAAATTTTTAAAAAGTTCAGATAGTTAAATATTTATGTTATCTCCAGATTTAATAAAAATTCCCCTGAAGAAGTCGAGAAGTTACGACGAAACGTAGGGAAAAATATGAAATAAAGTTTTTTATTTGCATATTCAAATGAAAGTGACCAAAAAAGCCCAATTTAATATAAAAACAAACATAATTTAAACAATTGGTCAAAGCGTTATTTATTCAGTTTAGTTTAAGTTGATTAAGTGAACAGTTGTGAAGTCGCAAAGTCAGATTAAAAATTTTGCCTTATTAAGGATAACTTTTTTCTTTCAATAATCAGTGCTTTTATTGATTTTTACTCAAGCACAGAAAGCCAAGTGAACAAAACCATCTTTGCTTTCGAGAAATTAAAATAAAATTAAACCTACTTTTCTCCAGAAAATCAAATTTTGTGGGGTTTTTCCTTGATTAGACTATATTCTCCGATCAAAAGAGATCGGGCAGATACCGTTGGTTTTTTTTTTTTAATTTTTTAAAAACTTAGAAAGATTTTCTGGTTCGGTTTTCTGTGTTTGGCTCAGAGTTAATGAGAACATTATTGGAACATTGATTATTTGTAAAAGGTGACCTTTGATAAGACAAATTTGATTTTTATTTGGACTTTGAGACTTGACATCATCATAAACTATTCTTTAAACTAACTTGAACTAGAATGTTAATCAAAGAACAAAGCATTAAATTTCAACAGCTCTTTAGAATATGGTAGGGAGTATCTATAGCAAATTTCATTGTATAAATATAGTTCCTATAATTTCATTTAATTTAAAACACCCTATACACAATCGATCTTACTATGTAAAACTCTTACTATGTAAAACTACTGTTGATCGAATCATACAACAGTATGCCCTTAAGCTCCCTATGTAAAATAATTCGAACTTTTTATGTGCAATGGTATCATTTAGTCTCTAAGAACAAGATAAATTCATATTTAAAATCAGGTCAAGCGCCCCAACAATTAGTTTTTACTTGCGATTATAGGTACATACTATAAGGCAAGTCTTGCAATCGTGCAGAAAAAAAATTATGAGATAACAATTATACATGACATTACGATAATAGAGAATACGAAAAAAGTGGGTCCTGCAATTCTGTCTGTGTGTCTGTGTGTCTATCTGTCTGTATATGGATCTACAGCCTGAACCGCTTGACCTATTTTCTTCAAAATTTTCAGTTAGGGTTTGTTTGGCATCCTACAGAGGGATTTTTAGAATTGGGTCTCTAGGTCTTGAAATAACGGTACCTGCCAAACAACCGGTATGATAATACTTATTTTTCTCGAAAACGGCTCCAACGATTTCGATAAGATTTTCTGTGCAGTAATTATTTTAGATTGTTTTTCTTACGATGTAAAAAAAAAATTTTGAAAAAGTCTAAAAACGGTACCTCCCATAGTACCGTTTTTTTCAAAACCGACTTTCTTGTTAATGGCTGACACGATCTTGACGAAATTTTTTATTTAAAAAAAAATTTGGCTGTTTTAGAAAGAAAGTTTTGGAAATTTTTATAAATTTTTTAAAAAAATTTTGATTTTTGGAAATAACTTCAAAACTTTAACTTTGATTTTTTTTTAATTTTTTCTCAAAACAACTTCTAGCAAAATCTAGAACTTTGCATACTTGAATTTTAAAAAACAGTTTTTCAAAAAAAGTGAAAAATAAAAAACCGTTTTTTGAAAAAAACTGGTCCAACGATTTTGATTAAATTCTCATCATGCATATGTTTTAGCAATTGCAAAAGAATGGCGTTTTTAGATTTTTGTTTGAAACCTTTGGAATATATAATTTAATTTTTTCATTATTTTGCGTGATTTATTTCAATTTCCATAATTAATGTGTAGTTGGCAACCCTGTACCACAAAATATATTATGAAGAGCTAATACCAAAACCTTTAACTCAGCCTTTAGATTTTGATATCGTATTTAGAACACAATCGCAAGTTCGTGCGACCCAGTCGTGACCGTTTTTTTTCTTGTATTGAGGCAACGTATGTAAGGTGCTCGTAGCCTAATGGATAGCACGTCTGCTTCTTACGCGGAAGGTTCGTGGTCCAAATCCCAACTAAAACCGAAAAATATTTTTCATCAGTGCTGCCTATGCTGAGCTCAGAAAGTGAAGCATATCATAAAAAACGAAGTATTTCATATCTAAAAGTAGTCAATAATAAGAAATTTTAGAAAAAAAATAAATATAGAAAGAAACAGCAATTTCATTTTTATTTTGAATGCGGACCAAATAAAGCTTGATGCATCAGTCCTTAAGAATAACAGCCTTTCAAAGTGTAAGCTTTTCTAATTCTTAGGTATATAGATACCTACTTAGTACGTACGGACGTGTTAGTAAAATTGCAGACTAAGCAAATGACTTCTTCGGCAAAGGATTGTGTATTAGAGCCCATTGTTGAATGAGATTTAAGTGCTCTTTTACTAATTTAGCGGCACTATTTACCATGTTCAACGGACAGCAAAAAAAAAAATCGTTCACAAATAAGTGGACAGGAGTAGTGATTTACTAGCTCAATCACATAATATAGTGCAAATAGTATTGACCCGAGAATGGAACCCTGCGGAACACCTGCTTTTACTCTCGAAAATGATGATATTTGGACTCGCACTGACAATACATGGCAAATGGATTAAGAATGCAAGACTTTTCTGAATACAGTAGGAAGGCCAGATTTGTTGAGTCTGGTTTGGGCCACAGGCCATTGCCCCATGCTTGGGAAAAAGTTAGCTAATATCTCTCGTAGATGAAAATTTAAAGTTAACTTTAAGTTTAACTTTTTCCGCAGCCTGGTTCTTAAGCGTGCTTGGAATGCTGCAGTGGAGGGATTAATGACGCACTCGGTGGAGCACTCTTGTATCAGCTGTCTTTAATTTTCTCGAATCTGGTTCCAGTCGCTCGGAGCAGATGAGAGCTGGTTACTTAGGCTCCGTTTTTGGGAATGTCTTTTTAAAGATCATTAGAAAAGCTATATCAAACGGAGGCTTATATCAAATATATCAACTCACCGGATAATGAATAGCGTGTGTAACATGTTCTATGAAATTTATTTTTTGAGAAAAACCTACGCGGCAGACTGATGGGTATCCGGGTATCCACACAGAACACTTGAAAAAAAAAAATATATTTTCTTTCAATTTTCATGTGTAGTACCTACATTTCTCAATTAAGTTCTAATCGCATGAAAAATTGCACTAACATCGGTTCAGCCGATAAAAGAGCCTGTTAAAATCAGATTTAAAAGCATGATAAATGGAAATCCAAACTGTTTTGTCTTACGAAGCCAAGCTTTTATTATATATCTACCAACTTTCTTTGAAGTTCTGCCATGGTCGAAAAATACAATTTGAGGAAAATACCCCCAATCACTTAGTGAAACCCACATATAAATACAGAAACGTGGGAGACATACAGTCGTCCTATCTTCCCTTTCGTCGAAAAGTTATGTTTGACGGCTATTTCAATTTTTTGATTATACCGCTAGCGGAAACATTTTGAAAAAGTTTAAGAGCTCAAGTTTTTCGAAAGAAGAAGTTCGAGTAAGAGAAGAGCAAATCCAATTTATAATTTCCCTTGCTGTGATAAATCATAGAGCTCCCTCCCTACAGCCGCAAGATGCAATAAGTCAGTCAATAATTGTATTGCAAGGACAACTACAGTTCTTAAGAATTGTTTTCTTTCTAGGACTCTAGAGAGTTTCGCCAACCGCGTTCTCCTCCGTTTTAATTAAACAAAGATGAACGTCTTTAGATTTTTTCAATCAACTTCATTTGTGTGCTTTTCGTGTTCTCATTTTCTTTTAATTTTACTTGCCTTTTACACTTTTATGTTTGTTTTTGTTTTGTTTTTATTTTTCAGGAGAAAAATAAGCTCCGAGGAAAGCTCCATATCAGAGGTGATGAACTGGTATGCTGCCATCAATAAAGGAATGCTTCATCATCTGTCAGAACAAATCAAGGAGACCGACAACAGTGGGGTGTGGAGGTAAGGACAATGAACTCGCAACAGATTGAAATAATAAAACTCAATTGAAAATGACATGAAATTCAATAATTTCTCCCACCGATAGATACTTAGTTGGCTTCAAGAATCTTTTGAAAAGTATCGAGTGCCAGGGAATAGCATCCTCCTATGGTATTAAGTATTTTGGGCGTGGAGTGTTGGGAACGGATGCGTACGTGTCGTACATTCGATATGACTTCTTAGGGAAGGAGCTCATAAATTCCACAATAAATTATGTTCCATCTCTGAGACCGATGTACACGAATCTATCGAAGAACATGGGTGACTTTCAACAATTGAAGAACTGGTAACTTGAAAATCAATAAACCGTTGAGTGTGGTCAGTTATTATATTTCTTGCCACCGAAGGAGTTCAATAATTTTGAAAAATAGAAGAATAGAGCCAAGAGTTGATGACGCTATTGATTACTATGATTTGATGTTAACTTACACTGAGGAGCTACGAGTCCTGCAGAAAGAACTGAGAAAGAACATCAAGTAAGTCTGTAATTTAGAATTACATTGATTATAAGTGACTTTGATTGACAGGGACTACGTCGAGAATACTTTGGTGGAGGCCAGCAATAAGGAAGCTGTGGGAATTGCCATTCTTGTGGTTGTCCTACTGGTGTCTCCCATAATCATAATTCTTGTGAGAAATGCTGCTGCGACAATTCAAGTAATTGCAAGAGGTGTTTGATGAAAGGATATCAAAAGTAAATTTGCTTTTTTGTTTTTTTTTTTTGCAGATGTATGCTATTCACTTGGCACAGAAGGCAAAGGAGCTGAAGAGGGAGAAGCGCAAAAGTGACACTCTGCTCTTCCAAATGCTGCCGCCGAGTGTAGCCATGCAGTTGAAACAAACTCAGCAGGTTTGCTGCAATATAGGGACTAGTTGACATCCTTTGAAGTGTTCCATATTTCAGGTTCCCGCTGAGTCCTACGAGGCAGTGACTATTTACTTTAGTGACATCGTGGGATTTACAGAGATTGCAGCTGAATGCACACCACTCGAGGTTGTTTGCAATTTGACTTTAGCGAATATTCGAATTGAGTGTTTTATTGTTTGTTTGTATGTCCTTAGGTAGTAACGTTCTTGAATTCGATTTATAAGGTGTTTGATGAACGAATCGAATGTTATGACGTCTACAAAGTTGAAACAATTGGGGACTCCTACATGGTCGCCTCGGGACTGCCGGTTAAAAATGGTAAGTTGTTCTTTTGTTTCAAAAGTAAACTTTTTGATGTCAATGTTGGCTTGTTTGATTTGATGTAACGAATCAGTACGCAGAATCTGTGCATTCCAGAACAAAATCAGCGAGATGTGGAAAAATTGGGGAAGCTGGGTTTTCAATATTTTTATACATACTTTCCGCATGATGATGTGAGGCAACTATGAGAGTTCAATAAATATGAGAAACGCCAAACATTTTACTGGAAGTCAGTGTATTCTTCTTTCCATTTCCGGCGTTACGAGTAGTGATCTTGAAGCGATTACACCTCCCCACTTTTCTGCTTCACACTAGTGATCCGCCTGTGGGGTACGCCGCGTTGACCTCAGAAAGCGTCGGCAAGCCTCCCGGTTTTGGATTGTTCCATGTCTGAGGCCAACCAAATGCTGATGTTTTTGCATTTGCTTGTACCAGGAGTGTTTTGGCCTGCCTTTTATTTTCCGTCGCGAATTTGTTGAAACGTTGTACGATATTGCCTTTCGGACGGGGTTCTGCGGATCTCTCCTTTGAACATGACAATACCAACTGAGCCGGTTGTGCTGAATTTTGTCCAAGATGGTACTTTTGACATGAAGGCTTCCACGGATCTTAGTACTTCTAATTCGATCAAGCTTTGTTACTCCTGCTGTCATCCGAAGCATCTTCATTTCGGCTGCCGTCAATTTGCTCTCATACTTTTTGTACATTGTCCAACATTGTGAACCGTATGTCAGAGCTGGACGGACAGCTGCTGTGTAGAGTCTTCCCTTCAGCTTAGGGGGCATTTTTCGATCACAGAAGATAGCGGAGTTTTCTCGCCACTTCATCCACCCTACGCTACGCTTACTCGATGATTGATGTCGTCATCACAAGTTGCTTCACTATTGATCATAGATCCCAGATATTTAAACTTTTCACACTTGGGAAGCACATTTCCATTCAAATAAATGTCTGGAATAGGCTTGTCTGGATCAGAAAAAGGGCAGCACAGGTATTCAGTCTTTTTAGCGCTAATACGGTACCCATTTCCTTCCAGAACATCAATCCAAACGTCAAGTGCTCGTTGCAGGGATGTAGGATCTTCGCTTATGATGGCTCCATCGTCAGCAAAGAATAATTGTTGTACTTTATTGTCCGTTACTTTTCCTTCGAGCAAATAATCCAGAACAGCAATAAAGAGCAGTGGACTCAAGACACTTCCCTGATGTACACCTACTGTTATTTGGAATTCTTCGGTGACTCCAGCTGGGCATCTCACTTTTGTAACTGCTCCCTCGTACATGTCCATAATTATTCGCACATAGGCTTCAGGAACTCCTCGGTGTCTGAGGGCCACCCACATCAGATCTCGTGGTTGTCGATCGAATGCTTTTTCGAAGTCAACCAACACAATATGCAAATCCTCTAAGGCATCTCGGTGTTTTTCCATAATGATCCTTATACTTTGGATTGCGTCTGTATAGTTGACTTACCCGCGACAAACCCGCATTGGTCATCAGACAGCCTTATTATTTTCCGCAGTCGGCTATCCAAAACCCGCTCAACGATCTTCATAGTGTGGGACATCAACTTGCTCCGAACGATAGTTGTCACAGCTTCTGGTATCTCCCTTTCCCTTGTACATTGGAAGAAGAAAACTTTCCCTCCATTGATTAGGCAAACTGTCACCTCTTATAAGTTTGGAGATGAGAATCGTGAGCCATCTCAACCCGATGTCTCCCATATTTTTCCAAAACTCATATGGTACCTCGTCTGGCCCAATCGCTTTGCCTTTTTTGGAGTTCTTAACTGCCTCCCTAACTTCATCGACTGTGACGTCGGATACTTCCGTAAAGTTAGGTGCAGCTGTTGGAAAGTGGCGCCGAGGAAACTGTTCATTCAAAAGATCATCACAATACTGTCGCCACCTGTGAAGAATTTTGTCGTCATCCACAAGTAGCAGTCCTTGAGCATCATTTATGAACTTCGGCGAACGAACCTCCTGCGCATTTCTCCTTCTCTGAGAGGCTATTTTGAAAATGGTTGCTCCCTTATTCAAGTTGCTTTGTCTTAGCTCTTGGATTGCCTGATTTGCTTCAGCAGCTGGGGCAGAAATCTCTTCCAGCTCTCGATACAGGCCCTCCGTGCTTTTTGCTTGAAGTTGGGCGCACTTTTTCTTCGCTTCTTTTCTGCAGCTCTTGTATTCCATTTTGAGACGCGCTTTTTCATTTGTATTTCTTGTATTGTCTTGTATTTTTCACTTGTATTTTGGGAGTCAGTGTATTCAATCAGTTTAAACTTTTGATATGATTCCTCTGGCAGAATATTAAAATATTCGATATTTAAATTAGGGTGGGGTGGATACCAAAAGAAGCATGGTTTTATACTTTTAAGTAAACAAGTTACAAAGTTAAGGACTTTTTGTCCTCTACGGAAGCTGTTTTCTACTTTTTAGGACTAGGTCTAACTAACCCAACATAAAAGTCCAAATGGAACTACAAAAACTTGATGCATTTAGGACAGTGTTATTCTTTTTCAGTTACATATTTCCAATTTTCTTAGATCTTTTTAAGAAGCCAAAAGTTCAATCTTTTCTTTAATATCAGATGCATAGCTGACGAAAATATGTCTAAATATTTCCAATTTCCAAACAATAATTTTGATATTATTTCCCTACAAATAAAACACGGTGTGATTTTTAATGTGGTAAAATAAAATAAAAAGAAAATACTATTTTCTCTTGTTTAAAAAGTAAAATATACAACTTGCCGGTCTGATGGATCTTTTATTCTTCATAAATCAAATCAAAAAGAGACTATATAGTAATGATTGCATACTACGATGCGTTTCTATTTCCTTAAGGTGCGTCCAGACTATGCTGAACGGCACCAATCGGCACATGCCGATCAATTCTCGGGAAAAAGTCAGTTTTTCATTGTTATGAATAACACAATGTACACGTGGTAGGAAGTGAGAGGGGGACTTGGAAGGATACTCGTTGCTTTAAGGTGTTGCTTGTAGAGATTGCGGATTGTAATTATTCTAAGTCTACTGAGTTTGCGAAATGAAGCAAGCTTAATGTATGTACACAACGACCAGCCACACAATCCTGACTCCAAAATTTATCTCAATGATAGGCTAACTTTGGAGACAACTTTCTTATTTTCAAGCCAGAGGACCTTCTTATTTTCAAGCCAGAGGAGAGTTACATTACTGAAATGTCCGACCTTATAGTGCAGAGGAAAACACAAAGTGCTGAGTTTAACTTTCTAGGAGCGCGCTCTAGAAGCGTATTAGCTTTTGGGGATATCAAAGAATGACTAGGGATTGTAAATACTATAACGCAAGTTTTGCAATCGTATGGTTTTTTCCGATTATTTGTTCGTATATCAATCTCCAGCCTGATCCGGTAACAAATTTTTGTGAAAATTTGCAGATAAGGTCTGCAGGGCAATCCACAGAGGGAATTTTTAAATTGGATTTCTAGGTCTTCAAATAACGGCGCCTGTCAGTCAACCTGTATAATAATAGTTATTTTTCTCAAAAACAACTCTTGCGCTTTCGATTAGATTTCATGTGAGAAATTAATGTTTGGTTATCTTTCATATGACGTAAGAAAATCTTTGGAGAAAGTCTAAAAACAGTAGGTACCTTAAATGGTACCGTTTTTTTTTATTTTCAAAACAGTACCTTAAATGGTTTTTCCGAAACTGAAGTTCTTATAATTGGCCGATGTTCAAGCCTATATGGTTTTAGCAAAGTTTTATGCATTCAAGTTGTTTAAGAGGTTATTCAAAAAAATTGCGTATCCACATTATAAAAACTTTAATTTTTGAAGTTTTTATACCTAAATTTTTTGTTAAAAATTTTGATTTTGTTGAGTATTTTTTAAGCGGTATCTTTGGTTTCTATAAAATTTTTGTCACAATGTCTTCGGAAAAGATTTTAAAACTTGCTCACTTGATTTTTAAAAAGTTGATTTATAATAAAAAAAGTGAATACTAAAAAACCCATTTCAAAAATGGGCACGACATGGTTGCCGAGCTTCCGATTGTGTGATAAGTACAATTTTAAGACCTCAAGGCTTGAGGCTTAAGGCCAATAATATATTTGGTGGAACAAAACTGCCAACTACACATTTATTATGAAAATTTAATAAAATCAGAAAAAAGTTAGTTTAGATATTCGAAAAGCCTTTAGCGAAGATATAGAAACGTTTCAAGTTCCTAATAAATATGGGTGCTAAAAATTAAGTCGTAATATTTAGAGCTGTTTTTTAACAACCCAATTTCTTATTTTTAATTTTTTATTGAAAACAAGTTTTGTAATAATCAAGCATGCTAGTCTGAAGGAGGCTTCATGTAAACGCCTCGAAATCGTTCATTTTTGAATATTTTTTATAGCAGTGATAAAATAATTTGATTTTTTTTAAATTTTAACATAACTTTATTTAAAATTTTAAAAATACAAAATAATTTCTTTTTTATTTTTTGATCAAAATTGGCGGCTCTGTATGAGTTCTTATAGACTGTCTCCGACACGAGGTCAAAAACTGCTCCAGTAGTCATTTATTAACCGTTGCTGATCTGAAACACAAAAATAAAATTTTATTTTTTTTAGGACACATAATCGGAAAGGATGAACCCCTATAAAATAAAAAAAAAAAAATTAATTCAATGTAAAATAAACCTTTAAAAAAATTATTTGGGGCTATTTTTGACCCCAAAAAAGTTTTTATCAACGTGAAATATATAAAATGTTTGGTTTATCCTTCCGATGTCAATGTAAATAAAGGCTCTACAATAATCTCAGCCAAATTAGTCAATCATTTTTTGAGCTACAACACGAGCTGTTTTTAAAAATGTAGTTTGGAGATAATCGCGTTCAAAGTTGAAGTACAGGAAAATTACCAGTCTTAACGACTTATTAATTCACTGGTCGACAATAAGCAAACTACATTTTTTAAAGGTTTTTGGCTCGCTAAATTAAGATCTGACCTTAGAATTGCTTTGTCACATCCAGTTTTCGCGTAATTAAGCATTCAAGATCGCAAATATCCACTTTTTGCTATTTTTGAGCCTATGTTTTAACATAAAAAAATGTTAACCCAAAAACAAACCATTGCTTTTCCGATGATTTGATATCCGCTGAATCCAAATCTGGTCCCAAAATGGCTCTACTACACGGTAATGCATTATTTTAAAGATTACGTATATACCGTATAGTTTCAAAAAGAAATTTGAGTCAGAAATCATATTCTATAAAGATCTTTGGGTGCTGAATTCGAATTTACGAGATTTACGCTACAACGGCTGGTTTCCAAAAACTAAAGCATTGATGTCTTGACTTTACTCTGGCTATAATCTCAAGACACTGATGTGATAGACCAATTCTGTGAATGAATTTGACTTCAACACATCCAAAACCTTCTAAAATTAGTTTTCTGGCTCAAATTTCCTTCCGAGACTAACGTTATCTTCAAAAAAAAAAAAAAAAATGCATGACCGTGTATTACGACTTTTGAAGCTAGATATCTCAGTAATTTGATGTAGTAGAGCCATTTTGAGACCAGATTTACATTCAGCGCAAATCAAATCATTAGAAAAGCAAGGGTTTGCTTTCAGGTTAAATTTTTTTGGACGTTAAAACATAGGCTTAAGAGTAGCTAAGACTTATTTTTCTCGATTTTGAAGGCTTTATATCTCGAAAGCGTGATGTGACAGAGCAATTTTGAGGCCAGATTTGAGTTCAGCGAGCCAAAAACCTTTAAAAAATATAGTTTGCTTTTGGCGGCATTCAAAAACGTGAAGTCTTGTAGACCAATGTTACTTACCGATTAATCTGCAAATTCGGCCATTTTTATTTTCTTTTACATTGAAATCTATCCAACTTCACAATAAAATCTGACATGGGACACTGTTATTCTTTAATTAAATTAGTTTTAATTTTATTAGCAGTAATTTTGTAAATATTCGAGATTTTTTTTCGTCTCGTCAGTCTCATTATAGCGTACTTTTAAAAAAAGCGTACTTTTTGAAAATTTTACATAGACCTCCCCCTTACGATGTTGTTAGAAATTGTTTTTTTTTTTTTGCAAATGTTGATACACAATCTTTCTGAAACAATTAAGAACTCTGCAAATACAAAGTTTCGTCAAAATCGTGTCAGCCATTTTTTGTGAACCCACAAATAAAAGAAAAAAGAATTTTTTCAAAGAAGAACCAATTTGGTTAAGTTTTCAGTTTTTATTCTTTTTGGTGAGTTACAAAATTCCTAAAATGTAAATTCATAAATTTAGGAATAAATTATATATATATACATACTTTTAGTTTTACTTCGGTAACAATTTTATGGTTTTTTTTAATTTCAAAGATCTTGTTCAATTTTACTTTCTAGTTTCCAAGATAACCTACAAATGTAAAGAGAGAACGGCGTGTAATTTGACATTTGCATATTTCATATATATGTATATTTCTTTTGTATGTTGGCTCCGTGTGGAGGGCAGGGTTATTAACACAGTTTTGAACAAAAAAAAAAAAACCGTAATATGGGAGTATCTGCTGTTCTTAGATTTCTTTCCAAAAAAATGTTTTAAATCCTAAAATAGAAAACCAAAAATTCATCTGTCAAACAAAGTTTTATCGAGCTTGTTACAGTAGTTTTAGAGAAAAATAAGTATTATGATATAGGTGGTATGTACAACCCAATTCCGAAAACCCCTCTGCAAGCTGCCCGGTGTCACTATAACTGCAAATTTTTAAGAAAATCAGTCAAATGGTTCAGACTCTAGATTCATGTACGAACAAACAGACATACGATACAGACAATCAGACAGAATTGCAGGACCCACTTTTTTCGTATTCTCTATCACCGTATGTAATGTTTATGTTTGATTGATATATCAAAATCTTTTTTTCTGGGTAATTGAAGAAAATGTCTCACTTATTTAATTCAATTTCCAGCACTTATTTGCATAAGTAAACGGTAAAACAATGTCTTTTCTACATTATCGCAAAAAGACTTAAAAATATTTAGTTAATTTTTTTTTCTTAATATTTCATGGGATTTTGTTTAATTTTTATAATTAATGTCCAGTTGGCAACTCTGTATCACTAAATATATCAAGAAAGAGCGGATCTTTCAATTTCTTGGGTATTATTTTGTGCATTTATTTTGTCGTGCGACCCAGTCGTGCCCATTTTCTACTGAAGGTCAAAGCTCACCATTCTTTTTGTTTTTATTTTTATCTCTTAACTGACGAGAGCTATATAAAAATGAACAAAGCAAAGTTTGCAGATAGTGAAATTCTTTAAAAAGCATCTTTAATTTTTTTCCTATGAAGCACCGTTTTCAAACATCGAGAATAGTAATATGCACTCATTGTTGCTAAAAGAGGTACAAGGGTTTAGGCAATAGTTTAGGCAAACAAACTACATAAGGTAGCGCTTAATGACAACAAAGGATTCGCTGATTCAACTCTACTTAAAAATTTAACTTGAATGCTCTTACTTTAATTTGTGTTTACCTTTTTTCTTTAGTATGTACATTGTACATATGTATGTATGTTAAAAATAGCTTTTTCATTCGATTATAGTTGTTTATTTTTTTAAACTGTCATATAGAGGAAAATTAAAATTTATGTTAAATATTAGTCGATTGTGATCCGATGATGACTGTATAGTCGAAACGCGTCATTAAAAATAAATTAATTTAACAAGACTATAAGGTGTTTCATTTGACTTATAATAATTGAATTGGAGTCTTGTTGGCTGAACTTCTTTAGCTTATGCACTCATCTGCGCTCAGTTTACATAACCAGGGGATCCATTAAAAAAAAAAAAAATATATTGAAGTATGGGCTTTGTGAATTGAGACTAATGCATTAATTTTCATTTTAAATTCATTTTCGTGATTGAACCATGTTGAAAAAGCCTATAGTACACTAACTCGGAGATGGTGCAGAAATATGTGTATAAAATCGAAAAAAAAAACAATGTTACTATCTGAAAACGGGATATTTCGAGAGCGATGCTTCGTAGGGAAACAATTATTTGTACCATTTCTGTAGAGTATTTTGGGATCTACAAACTTTTATGTGAGTAGCTGTTATCGTTTTGGAGACATCAGTAAAAACAGAACTTCGTAACTCTTGACATTGTATTAAAAATAAACCCATAAGCAGGATTGATAGGGAGTTTTAAGTCATCATTTGTAATGACTTATTTAAGACATATGCAAAGATTGCTTTTTTGTCTCGACTTGTTAAACAAACAAATTCTAAAATCTTCTGCTCTTATTACTTAGAGCACCCCCAGACATCAGACTTTTATGGGGGCGACAGTTTGTTCGGGTTCTTAATCAGTAGAAGATGTAGTCATAGTAATGCGCAAATCACAACTATCAGATATCAACCGATAAATAAGTTTGATGGGATTCACGGCTACCTTCAGTTGGGGCGCACGAAACAACCCAACCCGATTAAACTATGGCCTACTAAAAGTCTCTATTCTTCGAGGGATCTAGCAAATACCATGAGTATATCTATTCCGCAAAAACTAATAGTGGTTTAGAAAAGAAAATATCTCTAAATGGTGGGTATGGTTTGTGGTATGTCGGCTACATTCAAAATGAATGGATAAAGTTACGCGAAAATATCTACAAGCCCTGACTTCCGAAACTGTACCCGAAAGTTGCTTAAAAATAGAACAAAAGCAACAATTCACCCGGGAAGTCTAGCTGAGGAAATAAATATTCTATTTGCTTCTTTTTTGTTGGCAATAATATGGGAAAGATTCCGCCGTAAATGGCGCCCAATAAACCTTTGTTTTATATTTCACGATAGTGCACACGTTCATAGTATTGCTGCTTTAAAGGAAACGAGATTCTCTCTTTCCTCACTATATTGCAGAGTAGTTTTTTCTCTAATTTACACACTTCCACACTTGGCTCCAAATCGATATCCATTAGTTTATCAGAGAAAGCAAACAGCTAACTTTGTTCATTACCACCAAAACTTTCATAGCTTCAATCTACAAATTTCTATTTAAAAGCGAAAGCATTCAAGCACACAATTCAAATGACGAACTTTGCCTGCAGAGCAGTGATATCTCGTTTGTCTTCGTTTCAACTGAAAAATAAAAATTCAGGCCAGCCCCTTATTTGAATTCTTTGGTTTCATTTTTTAGAGCATTTGTTTTATTTCTTTGTTTGTATTACTCGTCCTTGTCGTGACTTCAAGGCATTCAATTTAAAATGCATTCATCAGAAACTGAGAAGAAAAGAATTTAATTTCAGGCAACAAACACATAACCGAAATATCAACTATGGCCTTGGATTTATTGGATGCTTCGAGCTTTTTTAAAATCCCTCGCCGAAGTTCAGAAACCTTACAGATTCGCTGCGGAGTACATACTGGTCCAGTTGTGGCGGGAATTGTGGGGACAAAAATGCCTCGTTATTGTTTATTTGGCGACACAGTAAATACAGCATCACGCATGGAGTCAACCGGAGAGGCTCATAAAATTCATATTACCGAGGAGATGAACGATGCTTTGGTAAAGGTTGGGGGCTTTAAGACGGAACATCGAGGACTAATAGATGTTAAGGTAAAGTGACTGAAAATTGAATCATTTTATTTATTTCAATATTTGAATTTCCTAGGGTAAAGGACTCATGAGCACCTACTGGCTGACTTGCAAGGACGGTCCAGTTGTGCAACGCGAGGAGATCTCGTGGTATGCCGACATGCAGCCGGTATTCCTGCAAAACCTCAAATACGATGGCTACATGAAGAAGAAGTGATTGACTCCTAATTGAAATTGAATCAAAATCGATCTTTTGTCTATTTGTGAATTTGTTGTTAATTCGGAACTGCTAATGCCCACTGAAAGGCATAACTACAACTATTTATTAACGTAACTGTAATGACTTAGCGTAAATGTTTTATTAAATGTACAAAAAAAAATGGTGCTCATTTATTTCGTTAAGCATAAAAGAGAACAGCGTGAATTTGCTGCATCACTTCACTGACTGCACGATTTTCATAAGAAAATTGGATAGCTTTCAAAAAGTAAATCTTCCCTGACATTTTGGTTCTTTGGTTTGCCATTCGATTTCGCAAGCTCAAACAGAGTTTATATACGGCTAATGGAAAGGGATACACATTTCTGGTGGCCTTGTTGTTGGCAACGAAAGTTCGGTCATGTAGTTTAATTGGATGGATTTTATTCCCATTGTGAAGGGAACGTAGATTTTTGTCTGTTTCCTTCTTCTCGCATCCATCCTTTTGGATGAGGACTGAGGAGACTTAGCTGATTGCAATAAAATGGAGAAAGAGGAGAGTGCAGTATTAGGCTTTTGCGGATTGAGTCGGCCTTGCTCTTGGTAGTTTTTGGCGTATCGTAAGTCAGTGAAACGGAAATTGGAATTGTTAGAGACATTTGCTTGCAATTCTGTTTGACGTAGCAAATCGTTGTGAACGAAGATGTTTGTTCTGTGTGATTACTTTAGAGACAATCGATTGGGAAACGAGTTAATTGAATGAAAGAGCCGTTATGGTGTGAATACTATCGCTCATTTTTAACGAGATGCCTAGTTTGAGATTTAAAATGGCCAAAAAGGGTTTTTTTCTACAGGCAATGAGTTTTTTTCTACAGGTAATTTTTATGATGAAGAGCGTAGATAAGTACGTACAAATGAGCTTGCTCTAAGCTTCGTGCGACTTAGTCTCTGAGATGCAAAAAAAAAAAAAAAAATGAAGAGCAAAATGAGTTCACATGTGCCAAATTTTGTGTGTATGAATTCACGTATCCAAACTCCAAACGTATCCAAACGGACATAAAAAACAATGTATGGAGGATTTCTGTTACTTCCGGTAGGTACTTTATCCCTACGCCAGGTTTGCTGTCGTCACAAGTTGATACTTTCGTTTCGCATTCTGTGAACACTTTTTCATTCAAAGTGATATAAGGAATCATTATTCTAGGTTCAGAAAATATGCGCAACAATCACTCATTCCTTTTTTTTAACTAATAGATTGCCATAGGTAGGTAAGAGTTGAGGGCTATTAGTTATTTCATGGGGTACGTTCTGTACGCACAACAGCGTACTGTTGCCATTAGAATTTGTTCTGTGTATCATCTTATGGTGTATCAACCGACGCCTAGGGTTTTTGTAATTAATGCTGCAGTAAGTATAAATAATACAATGAATGAGAAAATGTACCAACTAAAATGGAAGTACTCAAGACGTTTACTCGGTGTGTACCCTTTGTTTCTATTTCTAACTCAATAGAAAAGTAAACTACATCACCCTCAATACAAAACAATTCCCCAGAGTAAATATGTAAAAAGATTTCCCAACACAAAAAGATAATATTCAAATTGATGTCAAAAAACCCAGTTTACATTCACCCAATTGGATTCTGGTATCTAAAATCTGCCACTGCCTAATTTGAAGTACATAAAATGCATACTACACAACGTATGTTGTTCCCACGTTTAAATCGAACCACTCAAGTGGGACAGATAGAAAATGTCATTTAAACTTCCTACCACAACATTTGGGAAACTAAACTTCGAATAGGAAACAATTTTGTTTAAATCTAGAGTCCTTGCAATGCCCTAGAAACAGAATTCAAAACTTTCAACAATAGACTCGAGTCCTTGAACCAATTAAGTCAAATAGGAGACCATTCATCTACTATACGAGAATCCCGTTGCAAGTTTGTCTTCTACTTCTATTCTGAATGAATGAAGACTATGATTCTTCTTTGTCGAATACAAATTAGGAAAAAACCTATCTGAGGGAGCGGTTCGACATTCTAAGTTAAACGAGCACTTTTTTTAGCAAAGCAAACTCTATTTGAATTGTACCATGGATGCATTTCAATAACAGTTTACCTTTGACTTTTCCACATTTACGATGGAAGTGAATGAGAAAAAAGTTTTTGATAACATTATTAAGGCAGAGTGGCATTGTTATGCAAAAGGACATTTGTACAATATACAAATAGATACAAAGTAGATCGTATGGCTGTTGTGAAATCACAATTTCGTAGCAGTGGCTTTTGCCTAAACTTTGTCAAAGAACGAGAGAGGCTTTACGTGTTTGAATTGTACATTCACTAGGAACTTTCAACTAAATGATGTAACGGAGCGTGTTTCTATTTTTTAAGGTCAACTGGACACCCTTGAATGAAATGAAATGTAATCTTGCGTTTGAATTTTCGTTCAGACTTAAATTTTTTTTGAAATTCATTACGCATACTGAAGCCAAAGAGACTACAAACCGTGTTTTTCTTTCAAGTCGGTAGAAAGTACAGTAACAATTTTTATGGAACAAACTATTTTTCCCGTTGAAAAATATCTTAACAAACAAAATTCATTAATATTAAGACGAATGGATAAAAATTTCCAAAGGTAAAACCACATTGCTTGCTGAATGCAATAGCCAGATGGCAGAAAACAGAGAGCAAATGACTGATGACAGATGACAGATCACAGATGACCGAAGACAGATAAAAGATGATAGATGACTGATAGTAGGTATCAGATGACTGATGATATTGTCTCCAGCTTTCTCTTTTTCTTCATCTTCCAGAACAAAATAAGACATTTACTTATATTATTAAGTAGCTGTGCCCGCGACTTCGCCCGCGTGGAATAGTGACTTTCAGCAGCATTTTTAATTTTTTAGGCTACTTATTTTGCAAATAAGACACATTCATGCGTTTTAGTAAACTATTGTTATATTTTATTTGTGTACATTTTTGCACACACTTACTTTTTCCATCTTTTGTCAAATAAAAGGGTTTTGCGAGTTTGATACACTCTTTTAAACTAAAATGACTAATCAGTGGGAATTAAAGAAATACGGGGAATCAATAGATTTCTAATTTCGCTGTTCCAGTCATTATTAAAATTTTTATAGTGCCGCATCTCAAATGTGTAATTTGTAGCTGTGTACAATTCTAGATTACTCATTATTGGCACTGGAACACCAACTTGCAGCCACTCCTGATACTTCTAAGGAATTGAGAAACTCTATAGGGTATGATGTGACTTGCTCAGTGTCCATAATATTGTCTAGTCTACTGATAGACATTCGACAACATTTCCCAATACGTCGAAAAAAATTTTATTATTTTATATGGTAAACTATTTCATTAGTCGGCGCCAAAATCGACTTTTCACACAGTCATTACCTATTGCCAATATTTATTTGAAGATCAAGATAGAAATTTCTTCTCAGGTCAACTGTGTAATTTTTGAAATCGATACAGTAGTTTCAAGGAACGTTGCCGTTCCCGTAAGAATATTGGGATAAAAAATACAGCCCATGTCATTTTTCAGGCAATAGTGTCAAAGTTCCCGTGTGCGTTCCCGCTCCCGTGGGAATTTAGGGATAAAATATATAGCCTATGTCCTTCCTCAGGCTCAAGACTATCTCTGTACAAAATTTCATATCAATCAGTTTAGTAGTTTGAGCGGGAGATGGTAACATAGAAAGGCGAACAGACAGAGCTACTTTTGTATTTATAATATTAGTGAAGACTGGTTCCCGTAGGAATATTCGAATGAAATGTAGCCTATGTCCTTCTTCAGGTTCTAGATCATCTCTGTATAAAATTTCATTTAAATCGGTTCTGTAGATTGGGCGACAGATGGTAACATAGAAAGACGAACAGACAGAGCTTCTTGCGCACTTATTATATTAGTAAGGACTCCGGTTCCCGTAGGAATATGGGGATGAATTAATGTTTATGTTACTCGGAGATAATGTAGCATTCTAATGGTGGAAGAATTTTCGAAATCGGTGCTGTAACTTCTAAGTTCCCGTATACGTTCCCGTTCCCGTGGGAATTTAGGGATAAAATATATAGCCTATGTCCTTCCTCTGGCTCGAGACTGTCTCTGTACAAAATTTCATATCAATCAGTTTTGTAGTTTGTACGGGAGACGGTAACATAGAAAGTCGGACAGACAGAGTGACTTTCACATTTATAATATTAGTAAGGACTAGTAAGGATGTTTTTGAAAATGTTAATATAAAAAACATCCCAAACCAAAGCATTTTTGCAGTTGCGGCAGCGGCAGTTATACACGGTGTCCCGCAATTCGTGTTACATACTTTCATATTCTAAGAAAAAAATTGTTTCACAGTAACGTCCGCTTCTTAACTTTGAAATCACTTTTTGACAATTTCAAAAAAGGCTTACTTTGGTGTATCCTGAGCTGTGTTAATTTCGATTTCTCTGTTAATACTTTTTTATTTATTTATTTATTTATTTATTTATCTAGCAAGTCTTAAAACATTAATGGACAACAGTGACGATAAGTAACAAAAAAGTGTAATAAAAGTAAATAACATTAGTTTCAAACAATCATTCGCATAACGCAGAATTCAGTATCAAGCTCTTGCATGTATTTCTACTTAAATTAAAATCAATCAGGCTTATAAATATATTGAAATAAAACATTGCATTGGTTAAAGGCTCATTCTGACCATATCTTGTTACATGCCTGGGTAAGTACATGAGGATGTTTTCTCTTGACCGAAGGGAACGGGCAGGAATATATATGTTTATCACAGAAAGCAAGTAAGAACAATCGATATGGCTGCATAATAAGTCGCGTGCAAATAAAGCAAAATTACATTGCCGTCTTTTATAAAGAAGCTTTAAATCAATTAAAAGACATCGTGCTTCATATGATGGCATAGTGGAATATGAATAAATCTTTCGTAGCGCGATTCTTGTCAACCTTTTCTGGTTACGTTCGATGCGCATTATTGCGTTTAAATAATATGGACTCCAAATTATTGAACAATATTCCAATTTAGACCTTACTAAGGAAATATATAACGTTTAAAACGTATATGGATCTACGAAATCCTTAGAACTACGAAATATAACGCCCAGCATTAGCTTTGGCAACTAAATGATCATAATGGAAGCCAAAACGAAATTCAGAATCAAAAATAATTCCTAGATCTTTTTTTGAAGACAATCTGCTTAGAGTTACAGATGACATAGTGTAGTTAAATGACACAGAATTCAAAATACGAGAACAAGTTAAAGCAGAGCACTTATTAACATTAAAATACAAGGAATTGTGTTCACACCATCTAATAACATTGTCAATATCACTCTGTAGTTCAATACAATTAGACAAAGACTTTATTACTTTAAAGATTTTAAGGTCATCTGCATATAACAAACACTCTGAATGATTCAGATATTGAGGTAAATCTTTTACAAATAGAACAAAAAGCAGTGGGCCCAAATGACTTTCTTGGGGAACGCCTGAATAGTTAGAGATAACCATTGACATACTGGAGCCAATCTTAACATATTGCTTTCGATTCGTTATGCAACTTTCAATCCAGTTTAGCAAGCTAGAATGAAAACCTAAGTCTCTCAATTTTCTAATTAGTACTACATGTTGTAAAAATAGTGTCCACCTGGTACCTGTTCTCCAAACATCCAAGACAATAGTTTGAGTAGTATATAGCTATAGGTTTGTTGAAGTAGATCTACCTGATACAAAGCCGTGCTGGGAAGGAGAAATGTGATTGCGAACAATTGCATAAATTTTATCTTTAACAATGGCTTCAAAAACTTTTGGAATGATTTGTAGTTTTGCAATCGGTCTGTAATTCTCAACTTCTTGACGGGAGCCAGATTTGTAAATAGATGTTACGAAAGAATACTTCCAACATTCTAAGAAAACGCCTTCACTCAGTGAAAAATTAAACAAATATTTTAACGGCACTAGCAAGTTGTTTTTACAGTTTTACAGTTACAGTCATAAGATGTATGGGTTTTTGAGTGCACTAATTGATGAGTTTTTTTTGTTCTTGTTTTGTTCATCTGTAAAAAATAAAGAAACTCTATGTTTAACAGGCCTTTTCTGAAAAAAATTACCTCAAAGTCAAAACTCTGCTTGAGGAACAAATCTGGCAACCCTAAGCCTATAGGAGCCCAATACAGCTTAATACAGTTTTAAAGATTATTGTTTCTACATAAAATTAAGTCTAAAATTAGGTCTCTACCAGAGATCAAAATGAGTATATTCAAATCTGTTCAAACACATAAAAAATTTCTCAACGATCGCTCAGACTTGATCATTTTCCACCCCTATTCACAAGCAAATGACTTGCAAGCAGATTGACTTGTTTGAACTTACTTGAATATATTCAAATACTCATGAGCACGCAAAATGTTCACAAGCAGGTAGTGTGTTCACAAGCAGGCAGGGTGTTCACAAGCAGGTAGCGTGCTTACAAGCAAACAGTGTGTTTATAAGCAGGCAGTGTGTCCATCGGAAAGCAATGCACTGAACATTTATACCTAACTATAATTCTATTGAAAAACAAAGAAAGGCATACAAATGGTTGGCTTTGGATATAAGAAAGAACGGATTGGTTGCATTGCTGGATGATAAAATATTTTAATTTCTGATTCCAAAATTTCCCTTTTTAATATAATAACAAATTTTACAGTATAATAAATTTATATGCCTTTATTGCGGAAATGGATTTTGCTTATCATTTTTTTATGACAAGTGATTGCTTATTATCCTTTCGTTTTATGGCATGCAAATGTTTGGGTTTAAGTTTAGGTAGGTACAAAAATTAAAGGTCATCAATGAATTAGGAAGAGTTATAAACATGTAGGTATAAATACCTATTTTATAGTTGCATATTTTTTTTAATGTTTTGCTTTTTTTAACTTCTAGTTGAGTTTTCTGTTTACTTGAAATTTTTTGTTTCTATATACTTACAAACCTGTACTATCTACTTCAATGAATACAATAAATTGTTTCCATATCTACTGTATAATAACCGTTTTCTTCATATAAAAGAAAAGAAGAAAAAACCAAGCTATTAAGTAAACGTACTTCTCGCCTACGTATACCTAGATTTTTATTTTACTTAAAACGATCACGCCATCAAACTACCCTTTTTGGTATGATCACATTGCTTGCTTTATGAACACACTGCTTATTCACAAACACACTGCTTATTCACAAGCACACTGCTTGCTCATGAACTTATTGCTTGCTTACGATCAAATTACTTGTGATCACTTTTATTCACAAGCACTTTGCTCACAAGCAGTTTAACTCAATGTTATTCAAACTCATTTTGACTTGCAAGCAAGTCTTCTTGTTTGGTTCGTTTGAAAATAGGGGTTGTTCAGAGTTGCTTGGTTCACAAATAAGATTGTTCAAATTTACTTGCTTGTGGGTTGACTCAGTTTGTTCAAACTCGTTTTTTTCAAGTAAATACTCATAGTTCACAAGCAGACTTAGTTCATTTTAATCTCTGGTCTCTACCACTACCATCAGTATTGACAGAGAAATCGAATTTAACACAGGTTAGGGTACACCAAAGTAAGCCTTTTTTGAAATTGTCAATAAGTGATTTCAAAGATGAGAAACGGACTTTGCTGTAAAACAATTTTTTACTTAGAATATGATCAAGAACCACATCCCAAAGTGTGTAACACGAATTACGGGACACCCTGTTCCCTGTATATATCAAAATTAAAATATACAGCGTCATATGAGAATACCTACACCGGCCGGCGCGGGGCTCCATAAAACCGCAGCATTTTCATACAATTGTACTATCGCTATGTCAGAAATGATGACAGGAGCCCTTCTGCAGTTGCCGCAACTGCCAAAACGCTTCGGTTTGGTAGAACCTTAACGCGCAGAAAACGCTGCTACCAAACAACAAAAATCATAGTTCGGGACCAAAATTTGCTCATCACACACCAAAAAAAGCTTCCTTTTTCTTTTGTGAGCAGTTCAAATTTCAATTTTATTTATTATCTCGACAACAATTTAACACATTAAGATACAATAATCCTATTTAAACAAAGCAAGGATCAAATAACCATTAAATTACATATATGCTTTTGTTTGCACGTTAGAGCGAGGAAATTAAACAAACTACATTCGTTTTCGTTTCAAGCAAAAAGAAAGCTATTTGAAATGTTTTCAGAAAGTAAAGTAAATGCAAAGTGAATTAAAGTAAAGTATACAAGGAATCACAACTCCCGTTTAAATACCGTTTATATAGACTGAAAGCAAGCAAAGCTTTATTTGCATATTAAAGCCTTCATTAATTTTCATGCCCTGCCTTAAAGCAATTTTAGGAACCAATTTAAATATTTACAAGATACCAGAATATTCAGCAGAGAACATACATCACTTAAGTTTGTGTTGCATCGTCATCCACCTATTCAGAAACACGTCACGAACATCTGTCAGAAGTGTAAGTGCAATCGTGATATCTCCAGTTAATGCACTTGCCATCTGTGATCTGATTTCAAATAAATAATGCAGAGGTGTTATTTGTGGCTATGCTTACATGTAGATAAGTATAAGTGCTTCTCAGAAATAAGAAGGCAGAGGATTGCAAAGAAATAATTTGGAAACAAAATCAAAATGCTTGACAATGAGTTTGTGTCTCGGTGACACAAAAGGACGAAAATCCAGAAGATATTCTTCTTCTCTCCTGTTCCAAAGTTCAAAATCCAACCAATAGTATTTAGAAAGCGAAGAAAAAGTAACTAAGAAGAACGAGTAAGCCGTCTTCATAGCCAATTTACCCAGGAAATTTCTATGCTTGGAAGAAAAGCTATGACTGGATTTGAGGTTAATATAAAGTGATTTTGAAAAACCTCAACTAGCCTTGAACTCCAAACTGAGTGTTTTTGAGTCCTGAGTTTTCTCTCCGTTCGCCCTAAAGTAGCATTAAGTTTTTGCTGGGCGGTTTCAGGTAAGAAGCACGTCTGTTGAATGACATTTATTGGCTATGCTCTTTTCGACAACTCTAAGAGTTGCCAAGGAAATCTTGGTCAACCCTAGATAAAGTTCAACGAACAAATCTATTTTGATATTTCCTTACACAAAAGTAATAGCCACTGAAGTTTTAATTCTGTGAGTGTGAATTGTGTTGAAACAGTATTGCTGTATTTAATTTAATTCATTATTTTTTATTTGATATCAAACAATTCAAAGAAGCCTGATAGTCTTTATGTGTCTAGTATTACTCTATTGTAAAGTTTTTCAACGGAGTCAAATACGCGTATTCAAATCTCAGTACCAATTCAATAAAAATCCTCTGCCTCTGCTCAAGAAAACGGAAACTAGAGATTCAAAGGAAAGAAAACAATATCCAGAACAATGCTTACCCTTGACTGGCATTCATATTGCAACTGATTGCTGTTTTCTCCTTAATATCAAAACCAAAGACCACTTAAGGGCACTCAACTCTCGTATTGAGCTGGCAGTTATACAGGACGGCCTTTCTGTCCACATTGTGTTTTGTCTTTGTTGTTTATACCATGTTCGCATTATACATCTTCTGGTAAAGCAAACGTTTTCTCCTCAAGGACGATAATGGTTGTCGTCATGTTTTCATTGAATGTATACATATTCTTTCTTCAGCTGGGGAAACAAGGACGAAGGCTTTTCGTATGATAAAAACAATTTCATAAGGTTGGATTTTGCACTGACGGCTGTGTCAATCTTTGCTGAGATTTCCAGAAGCCTTCAAGAACACTGTCTCCTCACAAACACATTCACATCAAATTCCATTACAATTGAAAAAAAGGAAGCAAGAACACATAGTTCATGCGGAGCACGTCCTTTTCATTCTTAATAAACCATCGTTTAGGGCAGAATGACGAAGTGATTATAATTACGTAGGCACTTCGGGCATTAGCATCGAACAAACGAAGTAATTTCATAGCTCTGAGGCAAGGCAGATGGCGGCAGATCGTATATTGACCTTGTTTCTGTTTTTTTAGACATATTCAACTTCCTTGTGGAGTGTAAATAATTTCAAAGCCATAATTAGTATTCAAAACAGCTCGAAGACAATAATTTGTGGGCTAAGGTAGGTTGAACAAAAAAATAATATGAAAAATAAATAACAATACAAAGTAAAGACTGATTGCATAGCAAACGTTTTAAAGGTTAACAGGTCCTCGTTGGTGAGCCAAACTGAAGTGTTTGGGAGCAATTATGTATTTATTTATTTAAAATTGAAACAAATTTAATGTGCTTCATGAGGCGAATCCTGGTTTCAGATGGAAGAAAAACATGTTAAATGTCAAGAGTTCTTTTAAACATACGAGTATGTACATAATTAAGTGTATATTCGTGAATTTATAAATACAAAATCTTAAATACAGAAATTTTTCAAACACACGCTTTCTTTGAAGATTTTTGACATTTGATTGACTTTCTTTGATGTAAGGCAAATATTCGATAGCGTCTATATAAAGCAAGTAGCTTCTGTCGTCGAATTTTTTAAGTGCCCTGACTAGGAGAATGTGAATCAATGAAGTTCGTGTCAGCAGAGGTTCATTAAGATTTTCTTTTCCGGAATAAATATATCCTGTTGGGAAGCATGGCTTATGCTCAAGATTTCTTAATTGGGTCATAATCCAAATATTAGGGTCTCTTTGTTGTAGCAAAGAGATGCCTAGTGTGGTGAAGGGAATCAAAATGTCAAGGCAGTGATTTTCTCAAACTCTTGTGATAGTTTGAGAAAATCACTGTTTTTTCATCGCAATATAAGCCGAAAAATAAGTATGATTTTTACTATTTTCTATGTTGCTGATGTTGCTTCAAAACTGAAACTTAAGCAATAGAGCATTTGGAAATATATTGACCAGGAGCTGATATCAAATTTTTGACGTCAAAGGAAAACTTAATCTCGAGCCTAGGTTTGATCTAAATGTAGGTAGATGTAGATGTAAAACTCGAGCTTGTGGACTTAATGCTACATTCTAAATACCTACAGGTCCGACAGTCTCATGGCATTGGTTACTTTATTTATAGAAAAATTTTAACTCTTTTGGAGCATGAAGTTAAGTAGTGCAATTTAAGAAAAGGAATTAGCATATAATTATACTATTGTACGAACTGGATAGATCTCCTAGTTTTCGGAATAAACTAAAAAAGTTAAGCAATTTAAATTCTAAAAATAGATAACAAGCCATGTAATACAAAATTAACAACAATTCCCGACGAAAATCAGGTTTTTAAAACACACAAGTATTTCTGTCCAGCTTAATTGGCTGCTAGTGGTGAGGGGATAAGCGGTCGGATGCTTTCTATTCCTTGTACGTTACATCACACTTCTATCATCACTTGAGGTCATTATAATCAAGGACGTATGTCCTTATGCACCCATCACGAACGTACACGAGCCATTTGAGTGGTAATAAATTAATTATACGGATTTGAGCAATTAGTCCAAGTGCTCGGTCCTATACATTCGTAAGTAGGGATATAAGCTCATTGAAATTGCTAGGTCATCTACAGAATCTACGGAAGAGCTTACTACTCAAGTTGCAATCAAAATATCATTGAACATAATTATTTCACTAATACGTGAGCAGTCTCATCATTGACACTGCTTTCAAAATAATAGGAGAGATGAGATGTGACCTGACTATTTGCCACACAGAGGCGACAGGTTGGAGAATTACACACTCGGCGACCTTAAACAGAGAAGACACAAAAAATCTTACTGAAGTTTGTTCGATGTAAAACGAAAGGAAATCGGTGCATAAGATGTTACAAGTAATATAATTGATAGGAGCTGGTTATGACATATAAACAATGAAGCCTTTGCTAAAGGGTACTTATCAAGACTGATGGCTTTTAAATAAATTTTATTTATTTTATCTGAGACAAATAAATAAATAAAATAAATAAAATAAAATAAATAGGGTGGTGCAACAAAGCGAGGAGCCCTTGAGCCTAGCGCATTTCTCACAACCATCCCTTGTGAGGGAATGGAAGGGACCTACAATTTTCTTCCGGTTCCGAACGGCTAATCGAGAAAGCGCTTTTCATGGCAATGAATACTAACGGAGGACTTGCCAATTCCTCGCGAAAGGCGATACCCGTAGAAAAAACATTTTTGCCTCTGGTGGGATTCGAACTCGAACCTCTGGATTAACAGGCGGACATGCTATCCATCACACCACGGTTACCACTAAGACAAATAAATAGTCTTTAAAATATCACTCTGATCTAATCTTGAAGTCATCAGCATCAAAATTGGATTTAAAAATACCAAAATTTGTTTTGGAAAGTCTAAACTGAAAGTCAACTAGTAATTTGTTAAAAAAAATATTTCCTGCCCCAAAATTGCTTCGTTTTTCTTAAATCTATGTCATGTCTGATTTTGATTCTGATGACTTGCCGATTCCAGCGCGAAAGGCAATATCCGCTTTGATTGAAGTTCCAGCAGAGTGGTCGTATATAGCTTACAAAAGTGAGATTTGTGAAGTCTGTAGTCCCCACCACTGGTGAGGCAACCAGTAAATTTGACAGATGGTATGATTCGCGGCAGAATTTGCTGTCGGCTCATTTGAACAGTAGATTCAGTTGTTGTTCTAGTTTTTTTTATGGATTGTTAAGAAATACTGGTATCGCTACAACAAGAGTAGTTACCCCTGCGATTTCGTCTTCCTCTTGTAGTGCTGGAGTAGCTTTTGAGTTGTGTTTTTTAAGTGAAACTTCTTATAGCACGGAGTGAGCCTAAAAGGCCACAATTCAATTCAATTCAATTCAATTAATTTTATTACTTCATTTTGTTTGGTACAAGTTATGATAAAAATGAAAATAACAATATTGGAATTATTACAAATAATTGATAACTATGCAAAATACTCGTATATTAAAAACCAGATAATTTGAAAAATTATTTGAATTTCAAAAAGAGTTATTTTCCAGATAACTATTTCTTATTTAATTACCGCAACAAAACAAATTAAGAGACATTCTTTAGCATAGCTTAAAAGCTAGAGCTAGTGGTGAATGCTCATCAAAACAAAACATTAATATAATTGTAATTGAGTGCAAGGTGAGGAACACAAAGGAAAAGGAAAGGGGTTTCTTAAAATTTTTTTTTTTTCATATATTTACGACAATAGGTGTTCAATTTGATTGTAATTGTGTTCGAAAAGCCAAAATTTTACATTCTGTAGAAAAGTGGACAGTAATCTCAAGCTTCTGATCGGGAAAAGCAACTTATTAAAAACTGAGGGAGCGATTATAGTAAAGAGTTTTCTAAAATGTATCTTATTATAAGAAGGGATGTTAACTAAATTCAAGGTATTGACTCTTAAATTATGACGAGGATTACTTCTTATTGAAAGGTATCCACTTCTTATAAAAAATACTTTTAAGACTTTAAAGTAGTACAAATGTCTTAGCGGAATAATTTTCAATTCTTGAAATAACATGACACTGCTATGAAGCCGATTTTTTCTACAAATAATTCGTACAATGTGTTTCTGAGAAATAAGAAGAGGATTAATCTTATTTTGATAAGAACCACCCCAACAAGTTATACCATATTGAATCTTAGAATGAACAATACCATAATAGACCATAACTAGTATTTTTTGTGAGCAATACAATCCAAGATTATAAAATTGTCTAGAACAACACAATAAGTAATTTTTTAATGCACGAGTGTGATCAGACCAGTTCATTTTACTGTCAAGTAAGACAGTGGAGATTAAGGCTAGCGCGTGACTCACTTTCGAGTCGCCAGCAGCTGCTG
The DNA here is from genome assembly GCA_949752695.1 of Melanostoma scalare. Lineage (NCBI taxonomy): Eukaryota > Metazoa > Arthropoda > Insecta > Diptera > Syrphidae > Melanostoma > Melanostoma scalare. The sequence goes on from OX456985.1 coordinate 5,349,617, forward strand.
TCCCTACTACTTACTGCTGAGTGTGTGACTTACAGATACACTTTATTTAGCTACACTAAATGTTTCGATGGTTTTTGCCTACGTTTTGATAGTTGAGAATTTCAACCTACGTTGACATTTCTGTTCAGTAAGATTTGGCAATTCATCATTCGTCCGTCCATTTCACAGAATGCATCGGCAAACCATCCAATTTTGGAATGTTCCATGTCTAAGACCAACCTAATGCAGTTTTCGTGCATTTGGCTGTACAAGAAGTGTTTTGGTATAATTTTTCTTCTTCCTTCGCGATCGCGATAGAGCCATATATATTGAAATATGCATAACCGAATTGAAAGAAAAAAGGCAAGTTCGTATGTTATTGAGAATGTTGGAATAGAAGTTTCTCTTAACTTTTGGGCCTTGATTATAGAACCTATCCTTAGCATTTGGTCTTTCGAGACGGATAAACCATCTTTGAGCGTTTGAAATAGTCACAAAAATGTAAACCTTTTCGAATTGTCTTACCTAAGTAAAACAAGTCAAATTTAATAGTTCTGGAGACCATATATGTACGAAAATTTGATAAGTGCAAAGTGAAAAGTTGATAGATTGTTTTCTGCAAAAGGGCCCATATATGAAAATTGCCGCAGAATATCGCACCGGTTTTGCTGTCGAAATCAATTGGTAGTCTCATCTGACCAAATGGGAAAACAGGTTGCTGAACTAGGGCCGTCTTAAAAAAAAAACAGTTCTGTCTAACTTATAACTTTGAAGTAATAGTAACAAAAGTAAGAGCTAAAAAAAAAATGGGCACGACTGGGTCGCACGAACTTGCGATTGTGTTCTAAATACGATATCAAAATCTAAAGGCTGAGTTAAAGGTTTTGGTATTAGCATTTCATAATATATTTTGTGGTACAGGGTTGCCAACTACACTTTAATTATGGAAATTGAATTAAATCACGCAAAATAATGAAAAAATTAAATTAAATATTCCAAAGGTTTCAAGCAAAAATCTAAAAACGCCATTCTTTTGCAATCGCTAATACACATGAATGATGAAAATTTAATCCAAATCGTTGGAGCAGTTTTTCCAAAAAACGGTTTTTTATTTTTCACTTTTTTTCAAAAACTGTTTTTTAAAAGTCGAGTATGCAAAGTTCTAGATCTTAACAGTAGTTATTTTGACAAAAAAATTGAAAAAAATCAAAGTTATAGTTTCGAAGTTACTTTCAAAAATCAAAATTTTTTAAAAAAATTTATAAAAATTTCCAAAACTAAGTTTTTTTAATTATTGATATGCAGTCTTTCTTAAACAGCTTACGACTTCTTAAATCCAAAATTTCGTCAAGATCGTGTCAGCCATTAACGAGAAAGTCGGTTTTAAAAAAAACGGTACTATGGGAGGTACCGTTTTTAGGCCTTTTCCAAAAATTTTTCTTACATCATAAGAAAACCAATCCTAAATTAATCCTTCACACAAAATTTTATCGAAATCGTTGGAGCCGTTTTCGAAAAAAATAAGTATTATCATATCGGTTGTATGGCAGGTACCGTTATTTCAAGACCTAGAGACCCAATTCCAAAAACCCCTCTGTAGGATGCCAAACAAACCCTAACTGCAAATTTTGAAGAAAATCGGTCAAGCGGTTCAGGCTGTAGATCCATATACAGACAGACACACAGACACACAGACACACAGACAGACAGACAGACAGACACACAGACAGACAGACAGAATTGTAGGACCCACTTTTTTCGTATTCTCTATCATCGTAATGTCATGTTTAATTGCTATCTCAAAATTTTTTTTTTGCACGATTGCAAGACTTGCCTTATAGTACCTATAATCGCAAGTAAAAATGGGCACGACTGGGTCGCACGAACTTGCGATTGTGTTCTAAATACGATATCAAAATCTAAAGGCTGAGTTAAAGGTTTTGGTATTAGCTCTTCATAATATATTTTGTGGTACAGGGTTGCCAACTACACATTAATTATGGAAATTGAATTAAATCACGCAAAATAATGAAAAAATTAAATTAAATATTCCAAAGGTTTCAAGCAAAAATCTAAAAACGCCATTCTTTTGCAATTGCTAATACACATGAATGATGAAAATTTAATCAAAATCGTTGGAGCAGTTTTTCCAAAAAACGGTTTTTTATTTTTCACTTTTTTTTAAAAACTGTTTTTCAAAAGTCGAGTATGCAAAGTTTTAGATCTCAACAGGAGTTATTTTGACAAAAAATTTGAAAAAAGTCAAAGTTATAGTTTCGAAGTTACTTTCAAAAATCAAAATTTTTTTAAAAGATTTATAAAAATTTCCAAAACTAAGTTTTTTTAAATATTGATATGCAGTCTTTCTTTAACAGCTTCCGACTTCTTAAATCCAAAATTTCGTCAAGATCGTGTCAGCCATTAACGAGAAAGTCGGTTTTAAAAAAAACGGTACTATGGGAGGTACCGTTTTTAGGCCTTTTCCAAAATTTTTTTTTACATCATAAGAAAAACAATCCTAAATTAATCCAACACACAAAATTTTATCGAAATCGTTGGAGCCGTTTTCGAGAAAAATAAGTATAATCATATCGGTTGTATGGCAGGTACCGTTATTTCAAAACCTAGAGACCCAATTCCAAAAACCCCTCTGTAGGATGCTCCACAGACCCTAACTGCAAATTTTGAAGAAAATCGGTCCATTGGTTCAGGCTGTAGATCCATATACAGACAGACAGACACACAGACACACAGACACACAGACACACAGACAGACAGACAGACAGACAGACAGACAGAATTGCAGGACCCACTTTTTTCGTATTCTCTATCATCGTAATGTCATGTTTAATTGTTATCTCAAATTTTTTTTTCTGCACGATTGCAAGACTTGCCTTATAGTACCTATAATCGCAAGTAAAATGTGTTGATGATGACAATATTTTTACAGATTTCGAAGCGGGATTCAGGAGAATCTATGGCACGGTGGATAAAATCTTTGTTTTAACTTTAATTGTCAAAGCATTTCAAGTCAGAAACGTGAAGATTTACACCTTTAAGGCAGCTTTCAACCTTGTAAATAGAAGTGCACTTCTGTATAAACTATGCCATATCGGAATATCTTCAACATTTCTAGATGTATTGAAAAATATGTATACGGGGACAGAAGCAGCTGTCTGGTATCGATCTACGTTCTCACAATTTTTTGAAACTAACAGTGGTGTGAAGCATTGTTGCGCTCTAAGTGCTCTGCTATTTGCCTTATTTATTGACGATATTGGAACATATCTTCCCAGTGGGATTTGGATCACGAACACTCTGGATAGTGTTCTTCTGTATGCAGACGAACATGTCATTCTTTCAGAGTAACTTGGAACTAATGATGAATCATTACTGCGAAACGTGGGGTCTTATATTAAATGCTGAGAAATCCAAAATCATGGTTTTCAGAAGATCATCTCAATGTTAAGCAAGAAATAAGTGGTTCTTCAATGGACATTGCCTTGAAATTACTAAGTGTTAGGACTACTTATGAGTCAGGTTGAATACAACGCTAGATTTCAAAGATCATCTTATTGAAAAGGCGAAGTCTTTCCAAAGTTTGGTGAATATGACATCGAGGAAGATTTTCTCTAATCAAAACATATTGCTCTCAACAAAATATAAAATATTGAGGACAACGGCCTTGTCAACCGAAAAGAGTCGGTTCCCATTAGAACACCGTAATTAAATTGGAATGAGCGCTGTTAGTGACAAGATGGGGGACCGTCCTGTACTACTGCGTGCTGTTGTCATGTGTTATTTGTTCTATGTAGTATTTGAGTAGTTATTCTTGTGGTGTATCAGCAAAACGGTCTTTGTCGCCCGGCTGCAGCCCCCCTAGTCCGCTGATTTATGTGTGGAGTAGGTTTCATGTAAATGTAAATAAAATATTGAATGAATTACGCAATAAAAACTAGTGGTTCAGCAATTGGCAGAGTATTAGCGATACTAGTGGAGCTTCTCCTTCAATTTGATTTAAAAAAGCAGCTTTGCTCTTTGAAAGTAATGATTTCTTAATATTTCGTAAACTTATTAATTTCATTTTAATCTATAAAGTAAATTGGGTTCGGGTCGTGAAGCCATTGGAGGGATTTTTGGATTTTAGTTCCCTGGGGTTTTTTTTTTGCGATTTTTTAGGGGATCAATGTAATTGGCTTACATAAGAGATGTCTTAGTTTTAACTATCCGCTTCCGTACCCATGACATTCAACTTTATTGATCAGCTAAAAATGCATTTTTCTTTTTGCATTCAAAATTAAGTAAGCAATGCCTACAAATTTTTATGAAAACCGCCTTATCAATTCATAAAACAGCAATAAAATACTTTTCTTTTCTGGTGATACACAGTTAACCTAGAAATAAACTCCTACTTTCCAGGTTTATGCAAAATGCATAATTATGCAAAATGCATAATTATGCAAAATGCATAAAACAAGAAAAGAAAAAAGAAGCCGTGAACCATGATACCTTTACAAATCAGCCCCTACCTGCACGGTATGATGATGACATCATAAAAATATGCTTTTTGTGAGAGGTCCTTATTGGCTCAAGCTTTCCTGCTGACGTAAATTTCAAATCCAAGCTAAATCAAACAACAAATAATCTCTGAATGACGATGACTTAATTTTCTTTGCAAATGCAGGAACTCTATAATTCAGGAAAGATATAAGGTGTGTCCTCCCGAAGTTCAGACAACTTGGATTCAAATGTCTTATACTGATTTGCTTACTTATTACCCAAAGATATGCATTGTAAATGTTCCTTATCAAAAAAGGTAAACACACCAAATTACAAAGAATGTTTGAGAAACGAACTGTTAGACGAGTAAGTCTGCTTTCAAAAGCTTTTCAAAGGCTTACTCCAAAGAGGTTCGCGTATTGAATATTTCCCTTATAAAAGCAGAGGAATACTGATAACAGAAAATTCCCTGTCATGCGTATTCTAGCTCCCAATGCAATTTATTCATTTGTAATTTTTTTGCTATCTCCAGCGACCCAGCCTCAGTTTAAATTAGGAACTTGGTCCAGAGGCAATGCTTGCCGAGGTGTTCCTCGTATCCCACCGTTCTTGCTTCCTTATTTTATTTGTTTATAAATATTCACTTTTTAGTGCAAAAATATATACATAAAAAATAATTGTGAATTTGTCTAGTGCCATCATAGAGAAGTGTGTGTGATAAAAATAAAACAAGGAACAAAAACAATTGTCCCTAATTTACTTAGGTGATTGAGTGGATATTTTTCGCCCAACCATGTGCGAGCAGATCCACCCTTTAAGTGTACCTCTCTAAAAAAAGGATAAACAAAAATCTTCCTAGATTCACAAAAACAAAACCAAGTTCACAGCAATTTCATATTCAAGGAATAACGTCAAAATTGGATGTTGATTGTGAAAAGAAGAACAAGAAAAATACCACAAGGCTCAAACCCAAAAGACCGAAGTTCCGTTATCACAGTCAAAAGTGAGTACTAAGCGTTCTAAAATATGATTTGAATTTTTTTTTTGTTGATGGGCTCCCATGGTCTGGGTGGATGGATCTTCTGCTCAAAATGTCAACGTGATGCCTCTTTATGAGTGTCGTTGTCGTCTAGTACCATACGTGCTGGAAATATTCTATTAGACGATAAGGACTCCGGGAGTAGAGAAGTCAAGGTTGTAATATGCATGGGCGGATAAAAATATGGAATTGAGGAGTGAAGCATCTTACAGGGAGCGAAAAACGGCAGAGGTAAAGGTGCTCGAATATACCTTCCGGGAGATAGGAAGATTACATTACGTATACGTATAACTACTTCGTCGGTCCATGATGCGCGTTTGAAGAAATTTCAATTTATTTTCAAGATGCACATCGGTCCAGTCATGATGATAATGGTGCGTGACTCTGAGGGTGTCTGGTAACGAGTGGATGGATATTGGCTATTTGTAGAGATATATTTTGGTACCTCCTTCCAGGGGTTCTCATTGTCAGTACCAGTGATTTGGTGTGCAGGTACTGGTAAGATGCTTATCTTAATACTCTGCGGAGTGCTTGTCTTCCGATTTCATAGCGTCGTCATTTTGATACACGCTACGTGATGATACACACACCGGAAGTGAAAGACTGAAAAAGATTTGTACTCCTGTGTGTTGAAAGAGGGATTTGGTTAATGTTGTTTGAGCAAGATTTTTTGAATCCTGAGCTTCAGACGTAAGAAGGCAAACAAGAGTTGTATGTGTTTTTATGTACGTACGTATTATAGAAGTTATACTTATGCCTTATGCGGCACAAAAATGTCTGAATATTTTATCCCGTACATCTTAGCTCTCTGCAGACTTTCATTTTTTGGAAGATCGTTCCAAAGGAAGTATAACTGCGAAAAAACGGAAAAAAACTTATTTGGTGGATGCTGTCGTAAAAAATAAATTCAAAAGTCTATATACAAACAATATTGACAGTATAAGAAGGTCTATTGAGATGGCCTTGGTTCATTTTTCCGAAATTTCAACTGGCCATTGTGCTATCGTGCCGGAAACGTTGAAGATTCAGCAGATGTGGATAGATTTAACGGTGGATTGAGCTCATACAGCTCTAGGCATGGCGATGTCCAGTTGGAACTTATTGTGTTGGAACACAGCTGATGCGATCTCTAATGAAATTCAATTCCACAGAATTAAAAAAAAATCATTTCCAAAATCAATAATTTGTGGTTCGATTGAATTCTTAGCTTAGAGACCAAGATTTTGTAACACGAAAAGTACTGTTGAGTCTAACAAGGAGAAAACATTTTTGGCTTTTGTAAAGCACATCATAAAATCAACCATTTCATCAGTCCCAACGCTTATCAATAATAACTCTTCTATGTCAGTTCCATTGACGAAGCTAATATACTATCAACTCAGGTTGCTGCTAATTTGACGCTTCCATACATTATATTTCAAGCTTCCGAGCTTGAGAGTGCCAATTCTGCGAAGAAGGAGATATTTTGTGATACTCGCTAAGTTGCGACAGTTCTTAATGATCTCAATATGCCTAAATCCGCTGGCCCTGATGACTGATCACTGCCATAGTTCTAAAGGTTTGTTATTCTACGCTGTTAAATCACTGCCATTAAATTGTAGATTTTGATTACGTTTATGAGCCGTAAACTAAAAGAAAAAGCTTCTTAGGGACTGACAATATAGTTTTCATAGCAAGGGGCCCACTGTTGATCTGAAGGCTTAACTCACACAAAAAACGATCTAATCTTACACTTTTTTGAAGATAGTTTCTGACCGTTCAAAAGAAGTAGTGTTTTATGACTTAAGTTTGATACCCGCATTTTATAAATGGTGGTATGCCTCAGGGCTCCGTTTTGTTTCTAACTTTTTTGTTCAAAACTTTTAATCTAATAAAAGTTTGGCTGTTGATTCAACCCTCGACTTTTCTCATTCGTTTGCAAATTCCCGTCATTCAGTGTTAATTGATTTTGACAAACGTAGAAAAATTGAATCCACCAGTAATGCAATGCTCTCCTTTGCCGTTAGAGCTTACATTATGCTATTGCCATTATTCATAAAAGGTACCTGCATCAACGAAACCGGAAGCTGTCAGTACTTAGTATGCGTGAAAAAAGATGATCTTCACTGGAGTGACTCTACAGGGTGTCCGGTATTCTAAGAAAAAATGTTTTATAGTAAAGCGCGTTTCTCAACTTTGACATCACTTTTTGACAATTTTAAAAAGGCTAACTTTGGTGTACCCAGAGCTGTGTAAAATTCGATTTCTCTGTCAATACGAATGGAAGAGACCTAATTTTAGACCTAATCTTATTTCTACAAGAAATTAGGTCTAAAATAAGGTAATCTTTAAAACTGTATTTAAATTGGGCTCCTATAGGCTTAGGGCTGCCAGATTTTAAATTTTAAATGGTATTCAAATTTTCTTCCCCCAGCAAAGTTTTGACTTTGAGGTCATTTTTTTCAAAAAATGTCTGTTGAAGATCGAGTTTCTTAACTTTTAACAGATGAACGAAACAATAGTAAAAAAAATCATTAATAAGTGCACTCAAAAACCCATACATTTTATGATACTTGGTAAAATCTAAAACAGGTGAAATATATGATTTTGGGTTTTTTACAGACTTATTGCAACAGCTTGCAATGGGAGTAGTTTTCCAGGAATTGATTGTTTTAAGGTAAATTTTATGACTGATGAAAGTTGATGTTAAAGTTGAAAATCGGACACCCTGTATATTTGAGCTTGCCAAAAATGCATTCGAAGTGCTTAGGTTTTTCAAGACGATGCAGCAAATTGTTTGACTCTTTCCGATCTGCCCATAAGTCATAAAGAATATGTACATCTGTCCAAGACTAGAGCTTAGCTCCTTCAGATGTGCCTCGAACAGCGAAAATCCAGTCGTAAGGTACAGCGAGATTCTTATTTAGTCGCACCATCCTTATGATTTAATAAAACTTTGCTTTTCCCTTGCATTACTATTCACAAATGTTGAGAAAAAAAGTGCATTCTTTCCTCTCCTGATAGCTAAAAAAATGAGGATTTACTCTGATATTTTTACTATTGCTATCGTTTTTTAGTGTTGTTAGTTACAATGATTCTATACACTTAGAATCCTTTTTGCTGTGAACATTCGTAGTTCATAAATATTATAACAATAATTTCGATTCATGGATTTCAATACATATAATTGACAACAAAGCATAAAAGAAAAAAGGATGAAATTATGGTTTTCAGCTTGGTTGAGATGAATTTATAAAAGCGCATTCTACCTAAAGCAAAGTTACGCTGTTTTAATTCAATTCTTCGGCCTATACAAAACGGGTTTATTTATAAATTATTGGGGAAATGTTTTCGGGTTGATTTGGTGAAAAGCCAATTAAAATAAATCTTTCGTATTAATAACAAACAATTTGCTAGGCCAGTTAGACTGGATCGGCAACATAAACCACAGCCAAAGCGAACTGATATAACCGCTATTTCCACTTCTCATTTAAGCATTGAAATAATGTGAAATTATCATTTGGTGTAATTATCTATGTGGGTTTTGCTTTTTAATGATGGTAATTGATGGAATTTTAAATTAAAATTAGGAAACATTTTGGGAGATTTATAATCATATGTTAGAGGTAAACAATTTTGTGGGATTTTCACAAATAAACGGGCTTAGTCTTAAATTTAAAACTAAATTAAATTTGTAAAATGAACGTTTAATGTTTCCTGCGAGGGATTCATAGAAAAAAGTACCGAAAAAAATTGATGAATCGGCACATGGGTAAAATCAAATTTGAAATGCACTTACAAATGTGAAAAATCCATAAAACTGACATCGTTTAAATGTAGAGCACCTTTTGAAGCTGTTTCCAAAACCAAATGAGACAATGCCAGTCATAAAGATTCGCTATTATCTAAAATGACAAATATATTTTTCTCCAATTAAAATATGTATGTACCAAATGTACCTGCATTGTATCCAAATCCGCAGCAGCCTTACATTACTCGATGTCAATATTTTCCAACATTAATTTGCTTTAATGAATACAAAACATCAAGATTCAAAACGATTTACATATTTTAAAAAAATGCGTTCGGATATTCCCAAGCAAAGTTAGGCAGCGCTTACTTATCAACGTGTTGGTGTTTGACTAATAACAAAAGTACTTCCTTACTTATTTTTGCTCATAAAATCCATGTGACAGTATTAAAAAATAACTTGGTAAAGATAAGAAAGTACTTCTGATTCTGGATACTTAACAATTGACAAAATAATGACTTAGTACTTAGGCAAAATTAAAAGTTTCGTGTTGTTATTAACCTAGCTTAACCTTAAAGTTGAGCGGCATCAGATTAATGGCAGTTTAAAATGTGACAAAGTGTACTGTAAAAACGATGAAGTTTGGTTGGCGTTCGAAAATTGTAATTTTTCCGATTTTGAGGTCGAAGTGATAAACAAATAAATGATACATCAAAAAATCAGAAAAATTCCTCTGATTACAAAAAAGTCGGTCCCAGATGATTTGGTTTCAGCCTACTGCTTGGTTGATTTGAAGTAATCAGATAACTTACTTTAGGGATATGTAAAGTCACATGTCAACGTCGTTACACTAGAAACAATTGGACGCTAGGAAGCTAGTGTCTCAATTATTACTCCCGAAATACCGACCTTCAAAATACGCCTTGTCCGAGGCCATATTCAAAAGCGAATGCTATTAAATCATTGAATAAATTCAGTTTTATGAATATGATACTACGCTCTGTGAAAAATTCTCTCTAGTCTGATGAATTGTTAAACCACTAAAACAGCTAAAAGACATAATAAACAATGTGTCGCATGTCGCATCGCGCATGTTGAGCACACACAAATATATGCCGCGTGCAGGGTTCGAACTTTTTTTTTATTAAAAAAAAGTAGAGCAAATGCAAAACTTTTCGGAGTAGATTTGAAACAGCAGCAAAAAACCAGCGCCATTATTGGCATTTAAGTTGAGAGGGCTCTTAGCAAGGTTACTTAAATGTGAAATTTGATTATCGATACGGATTCGTTACTTAAGTGTAACTTAAAGGACAATTAAATCTAATCAATGATTAAAAGTTCTTTATAGATACGGCTGCAGTTATTTAACTAAAGATTGGGCCATCTATTGGTTGCTTTTAAATTAAAGAATATATTGACACTGGTTGGCTGGCTGGTTCCCGTTCGAACTATTGACAGAAAGTCAGTATCAAAGCTCCGCGGAACGAAGTAAGCCTCTCTACGCTTCATTAAAGTTGGGAAATGTTGTGAATTTGTTTCCACACGTTATGCTATGTTCCCTAACAATGTGTTTTTTAAAAGCAGTCAACCAAAATGAATCAGCTAGCGCGCAGCTGTAAGCAAATTATTGCAAAAAAGTAATGCTAGTGGATAGCTCCCAAAGTCCTCTTGCGCAGACGAATATGTGGTTGCGGAAGCAGAGAGTGCGAGACCCAATCCACAAACACGTTCCCACTCCTCGTTGTGGTTATCGTTGGGAGTTACAGAAATTAAAACTTTTTTTTAAATGAGATTGATGACATGGACCTAAGCGGCCTTTGACCATTACGTGAATTGCCACACAGCCAATACCACAATTAATCTTCTGCTCTCTAATTAGCTAAATAATGTAATCAACCAAGACGGTGTGAATTAGCAGCCTCGAAGTTGCAGTCATTAAAGAACGTACCGAGTTTCACGAGTCACTGGAAAGTTGAGGGAATAACACTGCCATGAAAAGCAGCATCTCATTTAGCCGTAGGAATACGGCATAAAATGATAGGTCCTTGAAATGTGTTCGACCCCTGATGCTTTTTTCATTTGGTTATTAATAATTTCAGTTCCAAATATTTCAATACACGATTGCCTGGAGTTGAGGTATTCAAAATTTTCTATGAGATTTAACTTTTTCCTCAATAGCGGAGCTTTTTTGCTCCGATCGGAGCAAGGTTTCAACGCTGGCCGCGTGCCTCGATAACGTAAATGCGCAGAACAAATCAAAAATAGAAACCGTAGTGCACTAACCAGCTTAGCTGTAACATGACAAGAAGACTATGTTTTGAAGGTTCTTAATGTAAAGGACATGCGCGCTTACTGAAAAATCTGATTTTAAAACTGCAACCTAAGGGTTGCGAAGCTGACTTGACAACTCTGTACAACTGAAAGCTGATGACCTTTTTATATGAAATCGGATTGGTATTGTGAGGGGGAAAAAATACCATTAGGTGGCGCAACAAAGCGAAGAGCCCCGGCCTTGGGCAAGTTTCACAACCATGCCTTGAGAAGGAATGGATGGGACTTACAGTTTTCTGCCGATTCCGAACGGCTATTCGGAAAAGCAATTTTCATGGTAATGAATTTACTTTAGGACGACCTGCTTCTGTAGGGGCTCGAACCACGAACCTCTCGCGTTAGATGTACACTGCTCACCATTACGTTTCGGGTATCACATGGGAAAGAATTGCTTAATGTTATTAGAACAGCGCCAGCGTCATGACTCACGATAATTTAAGCGATGCTAAGACTTCTGAAAGGGAGTTGAAATGTTGACTATTTTCACAAGATGTTAGCCGAGCCGAAAAAATTTGCACCTTTATTTGTTTTTAATCTTTCAAGTGGTTATATTGATACTCGATTTTTATATTCAAAAAAGCTGTTTACATACGCGTACTCTCCGACACGTCAACCTTTTCTCCGAAAGAAAACCTAAGCAAACATTGCATTTTTGATTAGTGTTCAAGACTTGTGTATAACTTTGATATGTGGTTTCCCTCGCTCATAGCATAAACATTTTAAAATCAATTGACCATGGCAGCTTCACTTCCTATCATTGTGAAGATATATACATATGAAACCAGGGCTAAGCTTTGTCATGTGCATTTCACTCTCTCGACGTGACAACATCTGAATAGAGTATAAGTTGTTAAATAGTTTAATGAGAGAATGTGAGTGGTTTTATTTTAAACTTTGTCGAAGTGGTGTCCATGTGGTAATTATAAGCATGCCTGTTACCGAGAATTTGGAGATTTGAGTTCCAGAAACATCGAAAAGCATTTTTCAAGGGTGTCACTTGTTGCGAAGAAATGGCAAGTCCTCCGAGAGGAAAGTGCATTAAAAAACACTTTCTAAGCTAGTCAGGTAGTCATTCGGAATCAGCATACAGTTATAGGTCTTCATAATTCGAAAGGTCCCGAGATTTCCATAGCCTTATTGCGCCACAATTCCGATTTATTTATTTACTAAGCGAGATAAATACGCATATGCCTTAACAGTAGGCGATTGAAAATCTTACATCTGTTTTGCCCTTAGTAAGATAAAGGTGGATATTTCTTGGCAAGCATTCAATTCAGGCCATTTATGTCCCATTAACTTAAGCTTCATACAAAAATATGATGATATTCCCAATATCGAAATTCTCTCCCTTTATCGAGTGGGACGCTCTCAGACTTATTCACAACGAATAAAACCCAACATCCTATGAGTAAATGACAAGGGTTGTGCTGAAAATGCTGCACATTATGAACGTACAACCAAACAAATCTCTTCGGTTTGACAGTCACTCAACCACAGAGTAATCTTGTACAGGGATGAAATTGAAATGATCAAGTGGCTTTGAACTGAAGTATAAGAGTCGCTTACACAATTCAGTAGGTTCAAAAAGGTAAGAACCTTTTTGTTTATGGAGATTGAAGTCAGTAAAATATGTTATTCAAGTACTCATCTCAAAAGGTATCCCTCCCTTCAACCGAAAGACCCATGAATGTGAAATTGTTCTCATTCTATTTCAAAGGGATGTCGCAATAAAATGAAATTGAAAATCTAGGTGGAAGGGGAAACTAGAATGTCCACTACTCGTACGAGGTTTTAGAAACATAGGAGCTGAAAAACTAATTTACATGAAAGAGATATGAAATTGCTCTTTCAAAACCTGAAATTTTCAAAATGACCAACACGAACAAACGAAGGAAAACCAAAACAAATAAAGCTATAGACACAACTCATTCTCCTCGAACATTTATTTCGATGTCCCCATTTGTCACAGAAAAAAAAGAGAAAAAAAAGTAATAAAATAATAACATCAGCAACAGTTTTCCCATTGGATCCGATTTTATGGGAGCCCCATCAATACTCGGTCTTACTCACACTATGCTGCTTTGTAAACTTTCACAATCTAAGCCCTTTTCATTTGTATTCCAAAAGTAAAAACAATTTCAAAACCCCTTATAACATCAATCACCGTTATTTATTGGCAAAAACACAGCCAGGGATCAGAACACAACCCACGTGATTGATGGCTTTGATCGAAACATTTACAATTGTGTATGTTTCCTTATCCCTGTCTCGCCCAGCTGACGAGTGCAGTAACAGATAGCTACCCCAAGAAATATCTTATTTTAAAACATTTAGAGCTTGAGGTGGAATATTTGAGATTGCTTCTAGGACAAAGTTTAGGCGTGAATGTGAACGCGAGTTGACTAATTACCCTGAACAGGAAAAGGGAACATCATTATCAGCTGTCAGAAGCGTATAATGAGGATTGATTTTTTTTTGGGATAATAAGATGACCCTCCGGATTCAAAAACGCCTGGGTGTTTGCTTTTGAAATCGGACCCTACTTCAGAACAGCAAACTTAAAAAAAAAAATAGAATTTCAAATACTCCCACCCAAACATCAAACTAAATACGTTCGTAATTAATGTTTCCGTTTAGGTTCGCAAATTTAATTAAAACTTGTCAAAATTTGTCACGACTTTAAGTTAAGTCAAGAGCTGGCGAGTGCTTTTGATGTTTAAATAATTCCTCCACTTGATGTCCTTCTGCGACAGATTCTATGCTAAATTCATGTAAATGGATTTTTCTTCATATTTTTTTTTTCTGACTCAGAGTTAACGCGGGAAAAGTGGGGAATTTATTAAAACCAGTGAAAACGAGTTTATGTGGATGCTTTCAGCTTCATACAAAGCGCACCAAATGATATTTCATTATAGGTATTCTTCCAACCCAACCATCGGAACACTACACGCAGACCATGTTTTCGAGGTGATGGGTGTTGTTTCAGACTATGATTAGTGATTATCGTGACCAATGAATGTGTGCAAAACATGAGGCCTAGTTTGAGGGTTAATTTGTGAACATTAATGAAATTGTTTACATTTGCCTTATTTCAGTTTCACCACAAAACACGAAATGGTCCCATTGAAATTGAAATTGAATATAATACAAACAGTTGCTTTAAAGTTTTATGGTTTGAAATTGAAATGATCTAAAATTAAACTGTCTAATGGATGTTTTTTCGCGTTCGTTAATGATTCGTTAAAACCAAAAAAATATTGTGTGTTTGCATACATGTCATAAGGCTGGATACATATTTACCATTGTCCTTGATCATTGCTTAGCTTGTGCCTATGTGTAAATGAACAAAAGAAAATAAATAGTTCCATAAAGGGTTACATGGAATCCACGACTTCAGTAAATCGAATTTTTTAACAAATTACTTAAAATCTCTAGAATATTGTTCTATAAGTTCAAATTGTCACAAGTACTAGTTTCGAATACACAGCACCGAGAAGTTACACACTCGACGAGGTCAGCTAGATCAGCTAGGTTTACTCACTCAAAACTTTAAAGAACTTTTCTGAAACCCTTACTTAAAACTCAAGATTTTAGAGAGATTTCTCGGGAACTACTTAACCGTTCTTGATGATAATTAAAACAGATTTCGTATATTTTTTTAAAAAACGACTTTCAAAAATCCGATTTTCATTTTTGTTTCTTCGTCCAAGTCTAATAAGCATGTTTGACAATTATTACGTGGGACATTGGTGGTTCAAATCACAACGGAAAACAAAAAATGTTTTCCACGGGTATCAGCTTTTGCGAGGAATTGGCAAGTTGTCCGGTAGTAAATTCATTGCCATTAAAAGCACTTCATTGATTAGCCGTTCGGTATTGGCAGAAAAATAACACACAAGACATGGGTCCGCGCTTAAAGAACGTATTTATTTAAGTTCTAGTTTATAGTATTTAGGGGTCTACCCACTCAAAAAAAAGATATTCCATTAACAACGCACCCACATGTTTTCTTGGACCAATCTCCTCCCTCATTTTTTTTTATACAAAAACTGATCAGAATTAATTAAAGTTTCTTGTGTACCTGTAGAGCGTATTTTCCAGGTTTAGAGTTTATTATGTGGATAGTTTATTTAGGTGGATGGGCGATGTACTATTCGGGTAGGCTCTGACTGTTGCCAACTTGGCGGCGCCCTGATGCTGCAACTTATAGTACACGTCAATTGTGCTTACTATACCTTCAAGCGGTATCCACTGGGACCTGGGATGCTCCGTCTAGAGCTGACCTGCTAAACTAGTAAGTGCGAGTGTTGACAAAGGAATCCGGAACAAAAGAATTGTGATCGATCAACCCTATAATTGCTCTGCGAACAATGACTGACTGCACGAATCTCAGTGGTCTACGAAAACTTTCGCGTAAATGCCCCAGCGGATGGATTCAAATGACAGAATCAACGGTGGACTTCAGCAGTCAAAAAAGCAGAAACCCCTGAAGGAGCTACTCCAACATATTTGGTTTAAAGGTCTTTCAGGGTCTTTCAATACTAGGACAGGTATTGAAGTAGAGATGGTGGTGGATGAGCTCAGGGTACTGACACTGGATATTCCAGCCCTTTATATCCGAAGGGATCCAAAAGAACCTGGCCCTCCAGGTTGGGGGTTGCGCGTAGGGTTAACTACCCAACCACGTAAAAAAATATTAGTTCCGAAACCACTAATAGCCTCGGATAACGATAATGATTTCAAAGTTGACGACCCAAGCAAACGAAAAAAGGACAATGACCTCCGGTTCTGCACGTGGAACGTAAGATCTCTTAACGGACTACGTGCAGCTGGAGAATTAGCGGACGCCCTGGACTGCTGCAAAGCAGACATAACCGCCATCCAAGAAGTGCGATGGAGTGGACCGGGCATAAAGAAGATGAAAAACTGTGACATCTGCTATGGCGACTGCTACAGACAACAGAAACAGCGCTTATTTGGGTGCGGATCTGTCGTTAGAGGAAGACTCAGGGATAAGGTGATTAGCCAAAATCCAGTCAGTGAGCGTATAATGACCATCCGCATCAGGGCTAAATTCGCCAATATTAGCCTAATATGCGCCCATGCCGCCACAGAAGAGAAAGACGACAATTCCAAAGACTGTTTCTACGAGCTCCTCGAAGAAACATATGAGCAGTGCCCTAGACACGACGTGAAAATCGTTCTTAGCGATTTTAACGCAAAACTAGGGAAGGAGGACATCTTTGGAAATACAATCGGTAAGCATAGCCTCCACGACAAAACTCCCGAAAATGGACTGAGGCTGATCGATTTTGCTGCGGGGCTAGATCTTGTTGTAAGTAGTACACGCTTCCAACATCTCAAAATTCATAAAGGTACATGGCGATCCCCCAGATCAATTAACCGTCAACCAAATTGACCATGTTGCGATCGACACAAGGCACTCTTCTAGTGTGTTAGATGTCCGAACTTTCCGAGGGGCCAACTTTAACTCGGATCACTACCTTGTTGTAGCCAAGGTACGAATGAGGATATCTTGTTCACGACCTGCACGAACTAACGCTGTGAAGAGATATGACGTCGGAAAGCTACAATCACAAGAGATTGCCAATGCCTTTTCCAATCGAGTGTCCCTTCAATTATCCTTGAATCCCATGCCGCCAGCATTAAGCATTGAAGACCAGTGGCAGCAATGCAAAGAAGCCATCAGCACCGCTGCCTCTGAGGTGCTGGTTTTCACTCGGCCACCAAAACGAAAGGCAGGCAAATGCAGCCAAACAAAAAGCACGACAAATGCTGATGCAAAAACGAACAAGGGCTGCTTACGATCAGTATAACGTGATCTACAAGGAGAAAAGAAGGGAAGAACACCGACTTCTCAAAAAGAAAAAGAAGCAACATGAGAAGCGTTCGTTTGAGGAAATAGAGAGGTGCCATGACAGGAACGAGATTCAGAAGTTTTACGAAAAGGTAAAAAGATCCTACCAGGGTGGCAAGCCCCGAACTCAAGCCTGTAAAGACCAGCAGGGAAACATAGTTATAGAGTCACAGTCGCTACTGAGGATCTGGAAAGATCATTTCTGCAGACTGCTTAACGGCGATGAGGACACAAATTCCGCTGTCAGGCAGATTGCCCCATTCAGCTTGGACGATGATCAAGAATACCGTCCTCCCGACCTAGAGGAATGAATGGATGAAGTTAAGCTTGCCATATGCAAACTTAAATCAAATAAGACTTTCCTAGTCTTCCAGGCTGTGAGTTAGCCATCTTTGCTGATGATACAGCAATAATATCGTCGCATAAGTTCGCTCTCAACATTGAGAGTAACCTTAAAAATGCTTTAGATATATTGAACGCATATTATCACAGATGGAAAATTAAACTGAACACTGGAAAAACTCAAGCCATCTTTTTCTCGACGAAAAGAAAACCTTGTTATCTTCCAGCCAATCAGCTCCAAGTTAGTGGAACCGTGGGATACCACTGTGAAATACCTCGGTATTTATCTCGACTCGAAACTAACCTTTAACGAGCATATATATCAAACCCTGAAGAAGATAGGAATTGCAATAAAAATGCTTTACCCCTTCATCTGCCGCAACTCGCACTTAAGTAACGATAATAAAATCATTATCCACAAAGTTGTGTTTCAAGCTATACTTTTATACGGATGCCCCGTATGGGGTAGCGCTGCTAAATGTCATTTGAAAAAACTTCAAATTTCTCAAAACATGCTACTAAAAATGATGTTAAGACTTCCTTGGCATCATTCTACTTCTGACCTCCACATTAGAGCGAATGTTGAATTAATTGCTGAACGAATTATAAAACTGAACACCAAATTCATTCAAAACTGTGAAACTTCCGATAACTCACTTATTAAAAATCTATATTCTTGATCTGTGAAACAAATATTATTTAAAACATATTATTTATTAGTTGTTATTTGTTATTTGATATTTATTATTTATTATTTATTATTTATTATTTATTATTTATTATTTATTATTTATTATATATTATTTATTATTTATTATTTATCAACTGATGTGTGATAATTCAATCTATTTTAATTGAATCCTTTGTAACCTATTTTCATTTGTAATCATTTATTCTTATACTTTGGTTTATATAACTTTAGACAATTTTGTGATTATTAAAACTCATTTCTATGTGTTCATTTAACTGAATATACATACATATTAAGTCTTTATATATATGTTAACTCATATAACATTTTTTTTTTTTTTGTATGAAGGTTTTGCTCGTGTTTCATTCAAGATGATATTAAATATCTAACTCGTTAATTTAAAAATAGTAAAAGATAATATTTAAGAAGAAAGATAATAGCTATCATATCTATTTATTGTAAAATGTGCGGTGACAAACCTTTGTAAAAATATTAAACGAAAAATAAAATATATATATATAAATCAAATAAGACTGCAGGTGCAGATGGCCTTGATGCCGAACTCTTCAAGGCAGCTGGAGATCAGTTGGAAAGGAGCATGCAACAGCTGATCTGCATGATATGGTCGGAAGAAAGCATGCCCGATGAATGGAACCTCAGTATCGTATGCCCGATCCTAAAGAAGGGAGACCCTCACAATTGCGCCAATTACAGATTGATAAGCCTCCTTAACGTCGCTTATAAGATGCTGCTGTAATATGAGAACGTCTGAAACCCCACGTCAACAACTTAATAGGTCCTTGTCAATGTGGTTTTAGACCAGAAAAGTCCACAATAGACCAAATTTTCACATTACGGCAGATCTTGGGAAAAACCCGAGAACATAATATCGATATTCACCACCTCTTTATCGATTTCAAGGCCGCGTATGACAGTATTTACAGAGACGAGCTGTACAGAGCCATGTCTAGTTTCGGCATCCCTGCAAAACTCGTACGACTATGCAGGATGACTTTGGAGAATTCACGCTGCTCCGTCAAGGTCGGTAAAGAACTCACCGAGACCTTTGATGTCGAAAAAGGTTTTAGGCAAGGCGACAAACTGTCATGCGATTTCTTCAACATCATACTTGAACATCTTTCAAAAGTCTGTACAATTACTCGCCTACGCAGACGATATTGACGTAATGGGAAGAAAAAAGCGTGATGTCATAGGTGCTTTTGCGAGTATTGAAACAGAAGCGGCAAAAATGGGTTTGATGGTTAATGAGGGCAAAACGAAGTATATGCTGTCATCAAACAAGGACACAGAACATCGACGAATTGGACAAATCGTCACAATAGGCAGACATAACTTCGAGGTAGTACATTACTTCGTCTACCTAGGATCCGCTGTAGACACGGACAACAACATCAGTGCGGAGATCAAACGGAGAATAACTCTTGCCAACCGTTGCTTCTTTGGGTTAAGAAGGCAATTGAGAAACAAACCCCTCCCCAAAAAAAAAAAGGTAACCTTGTATAAGACCCTAATCATCCCAGTCCTGCTGTACGGCGCGGAAGCATGGACCTTATCGAAAGCGGATGAGGAAACCCTTGGTCGTTTCGAAAGAAAAATTCTCCGAATGATCTTTGGTCCCGTACAACAACGAGCTGTATGAGCTGTACCGCGACATGGGCATAGCCAGAAGAGTACGCATCGCGAGGCTACGATGGTTGGGACATGTAGAGCGGATGGACCCAAACGCTCCGGCTCGTCGGGTGTTCGAAAGCACATTGCAGGGTAATCGCGGAAGGGGAAGACCTCGTCTTAGGTGGCACAATCAAGTGGATGAAGACCTCAACCGACTTGGAGTGCGAAACTGGAGAGAGCTCGCCCGAAATCAAAATCGTTATAGAAGGATGTTGGTTGAGGCCCAGGTTCACCCCGAACTGTAATGCCCACCTAAGTAAGTAAGTAAGTAAGAATTTATTATGTGTATATTTATGATTTATACTAGTGAAAAATCTCCTCAAAATAGCGTTTTTTTTGCCTGTCCGCTTTTCCAAATTCTTTTAATCCAATAAAAAGTTTTGCTGTCCACGCGACAGCACTTTTTTTCGAGGGGTGGTTGAAATGACGTCGCAAGGCGAAATTTTGAATATTATTTTTATTTAAAAGAAATTTCAGAAACTATTTATTAAACATTTAATCTTTAAAACTTGGCCCAAAAGACAGGTCTAATAGATATGCCGTCCGACACGATGATCCCAAGGCTCAAACTGCGTTAAAAATACACAGTCAACTTTCCTTCTGTTCAGCAAGTCCTGAAGCTCTAGAATCTGAGCCAGGAAAGGATTTTTATCGAATCTTCATACAGATGGTTCCAAAACGGATGATGGATCTTGAGCTGGTGCCTTTGTGGAGAACGATGACATACGACTGCACGTCTTTTTAGACTCAAACGCATTTGTCTTCGAAGCTGAGGCGTATGCTATCCAAATTTCAATAAGCTACGTTACGAACAGAAGCTGGATGGGGAGAAGTATCTGTGTTTGCAGCGACAGCCAAGCTGTGCTTAATGCCCTTCTCAACTCTCTAGCTTCTTCGAAAGTGATCCAGGAATCCTAGAGCTCTCTGAATGCGGTCGGAAGACTAAGTGCTTTGAGTCTCACTTGGGTTCCAGGCCATCAAGGGATGAATGGAAATGAGATCGCCGCTGAACTTGCTTGGCAAGGATCTCGGTCAGTTTTCTCAAGACCTTAACCGCCGATAGGTCTGTCAGCGTCCTCAGTGAGGGCTTCAATTAAAGATTGAATCTGCCAAGAGCTCAACAGTAGATGGCATGTCTCCATTGAATGCAAACAGACCAAACGTATGCTCCCCAACGTTGATAGGAAGACTGCAACATTTTTGCTATCCCGTAGCAGAAAAGACTGTAGAAAGCTTATTGGCGTTGCCAGCGGGCACTTTTTTTTTGCCAAGCATTTAAACGTGTTAGGCTTAAGTGATACCACACTCTGTGAATCTTGTGGAGAAGATGAGGACACCGCAGAGCACTTCCTCTGTGAATGTCGTGCTTTTTCTCGCATGAGGTTACAGAAACTCGGCGCAGACATGGTGAGAGCTGGTAACTTAGGCTCCTTATCATGTCAGCGTCTTTTGGCTTTTCTCCGAACATCTGGACAGCTTTAACAAAAAGAAGGTTCCTATCTGGTAGTACAATGGACCGGTATTTAGGTCTGAGTTATCCAACTGGTATTTAAAAAACCTTCAACAGAAAAAAGACTCTCACAACCATACCATGCAAGAAGTGGATTCCGAACGACTAATCGAGAAAGAACTTTTAATGGCATACAATTATTGTCGGAAATGTCGAATTCCTGAAATAGCTATTTCAGGAATTCGAACCCCGAACCATATACCACAGAAGAATCCATCTTGGCACTAGTTTCAGCTTTTTATCGCTCTAGGAATTCTCTACTCTCTTGTGCTTTTAGTCTCTTAAAAAATGTAAATATAGCTCAACTATCATTCCTACTTTTTGGAATTCATTTATTATCATCAAAAGCTTTAAGCTGGTTTAATATGGTCCTCAAAACATTTCAATCTAAACCAGTCATAATTACCTTCGATATTTCTTTTTCTTTTTCTCTCGCACTGTGGTAGCATAAAACATGACTGATATGCAACGCACTACTAAAATTGCGCTCAGATAGCTTGTTCGATTGCTTTTCTAAATTTAGCCTGAAAATCTCGGTTTATAGACAAATGCTCGAACCCACGCTTAACTCAAAAAATTTCCCTCAAGCAAACATAACCTCTCGCAAGCCCCCATAAATACGTTGAACTTTTATCAACTGTAGCTTATTCAGACTAAGGTTAAGGCCAATGAAGAAATCCTACACAAAATTGTCTTATTCCACTGGAATAGACTTGAACTTAGATATTTAAATAAACGATTGCTCACTTTTATCAAAACAGCACCACATATAAAAGCAAATTTCTACTACTCAACACTATTTTCACTTGAACTAAGGTTTTTAGAAGGAAATTTGAAATTTTCATAGCAAACAATATGCAACTACTCCTACTTTTGTTCAAGTTAAACTGCTAGGTATGACTTTTGAAATCCTAACGTCCTGCATTTTTTTAATGTTTTAATATTTCCTGCTATCAAGAGAAGCTAACACATTTCATTGAAAAAGACCAGAGGTATCGATACGGAGGGACAAACGTACAGAAATACGAAGCCCTGTTTTTCTGACTTCTTTGCCATCGTAATCTTTGTTGTTTCCTTATACGAATGCATTTCCCGTACCAGTTATTAAAAGTAAAAAAGATATTACGAACATGATGAAATTTACGCAATTTTTCAATTACTACATTTGTCTTGTAAATGCAACCCAATTGAACCATTTTTCCAACTAAACTAAAAGGTTTCTCAAAGTTTTCACTGAATGTTTTCTCATTAACTTCTGTAACGTATTGATGCCTTTCCCTTACATTTCCATTAAAAACGTACAAACCTCAACTTTAAAATCTCGATTTCCCTTAATTGCTCTTTCTACCTTCAACCAGTTGGTATTTCTCTTTCCAATTTATCTTCTTTCAACGAAAAGTACTGGAGTGTAGGTAAATGCGCTTGGGAAAAAACTGTGCCATGAGCATGGCCATTACCCCGATGCGATGGTGTAAAAAGTATTTTAGTTTGAATGACAAAAAAAAAAAAAAAAAATATATAAAAAATATATTTCACGCTCAGGATAGTCACAAAATCTGGCAGAGCAATTTTTTTTCCTAAGCATTCTATAGACCCTCAGTTCTCCGAAAAAGTGAGAAGCTTTTGTTTGATGTTCATACTCTGGTGCCAATCGCAAAAGAATACCTAAAAAAGTCCACCATAGAAGAAAAAAAAAGTTACTCATACGCCACAGTGTCTCTGTTTAAATTTTCGATTAAAAATATTTTATGACTTAATAAACCTTCGTTGAGTAGATATATTTTTGTTTATACTTCTGGAACAAAAATCCATATTCGCACAGACTGTTGTTGTTTTGCTCAAGAGCACACAGCATTCCAATTGTGTTTTTTTTTTTGTAAAAATGAGAAATGTTTCTGTTTACCCTTTTATATGGAAAAAGTTTTCACATTATCAACACATACATACGTAGCATTCTATGTTTTCCTTTTCAACGAAGACACAATAATTTCCCGAAGTTAAATTTAAGAGGAAAGCGACATTTTAACGGATATAAGATTTTGTTTAAGAATGCAACTGATGATGCTAATGCGACAAAGGCTTCCTTGGGCAGGTTTAGTCAGCGTTTGCATTTCGCTTCGATGTACTTACATTCCTCCTGAACATACACTTTAAAGATTAAATCCTTTGAAATGTAAAACAATGGAAACTTTTATGCTGAAGCTGACACAAACAATGGAAAAGTTGAAGCAGCGCGATTAACGCTTCCTTGCGTAAAAGTTGATAACTTTCCTGTCGTGTCGCATATTGGGGATATTGCATAGTGCGCGCATTTTTGTTATGTTAGAACAAAGTGAATTTGTTAAACAAAAACTTTTGATCTTATCCTGAACTTTAATAGCTCACGTGCTTATATCTAAACAAAGCACGTACGTAGAGAAGTTTATGTTAGGGAAAGTTGAAAAAGAATTAGTTACAATCTTAAAGTTTGAACAAGCAGTAGGGATGAAATCTTAACTTATTTTTCTTGTAATGTCATGGAAAATGATTGAAATATTTTTTCATCTTAAGTAAACAAACAACATTTGCAGGGAAAAGTGAATATTTAGTTCATTTTGAAAAGATGCACTTTGTTGTGTAGTTCCCTAAAATACGAGAGGGAATCAAATAACAACACAACATTTCAGATAAAGCGTCATCATTGCATTATTAAGTCTCAAGACAGTCACAATACGATGGTAATCAATCGTTGATATAATTGTTCTCAACAACAACACTGTGCTCGGCGTCAGAAGTATTTTAAACAGAATTACTGAAAAAAATAATCGAACTAAATAAAAAATATTGGAGTTCGATTTTGAACCAATAAAACTGCTACCCCTAGCAAAGCCGGAAAGTAGTAATAGCACACACATAACTTCTCAATTACGTCGCTTGTTTTTAAATATCCATCTTGGCTGCTTGTTTGTCCATATATGGATCTATAGCTTGAAACGCTTGACCGATTTTTTCTTAAATTTGCAGTTAAAATTTGTAGGGCAACTTAGGGGTTTTTGGAATAGAGTCTCTAGATTTTGAAATGACGGTACATGCCATACAACCAATATGATATACTTATTTTTCTCGAAAAGGACTCTTCCAATTCCAATTAAATATTGTGCGAGCTATTAGTTCTTGGCTGTCTTTCTGATGATATAAAACCATTTTCGGAATAATATGATAATGTGAAACTTACACAAATACTAACAGCAATTGTTTAAACGAAATGGTAAGATATGTCCTTCTCAGGGAAGGTCATTTGCAGACGAAACAGTCATCTGTCATCCGTCATCTGTCATCTGTCATCTGTCATCTGTCATCTGTCATCTGTCATCTGTCATCTGTCATCTGTCATCTGTCATCTGTCATCTGTCATCTGTCATCTGTCATCTGTCATCTGTCATCTGTCATCTGTCATCTGTCATCTGTCATCTGTCATCTGTCATCTGTCATCTGTCATCTGTCATCTGTCATCTGTCATCTGTCATCTGTCATCTGTCATCTGTCATCTGTCATCTGTCATCTGTCATCTGTCATCTGTCATCTGTCATCTGTCATCTGTCAACTGTCATCTGTCATCTGTCAACTGTCATCTATCATCTTTCATCTGGCTACTGGCATAAGTCGACAATGAGTCTTACCATTAATGCATCACCGTTTGGGGTATACGCGTTGTAAAATTCTATGTAAAGAATTTCATTTTCAAAATATCCCTATTCTCGATCGTAGATTTCTTTCTTGGGCTTTATAACGAATTGGGCTTTATACTTCGTTGTCATAGTGAGCTACCGGCATTTTTTTTTTGCATTTCAGAGACTAAGTAATACTGAGCTAAGAACAAGTTCATAATATGTACACACTTATATACGCTCTTCATCATGAATGCAAGTGTTAGTAGTTAGTTAGCAATAACACCTACATCAGCACTTAGAGAACGTAAGAATAGTAAAAAAAAACATTATAACAAGAAATTTAGAATATAGATTACAAAATTATCTTAAATAAAGTAAATTATTAAAACAAACAAAATATACAAAATGTCATACAATTAACAATAAATAAAATAAACTAAAAATAATTGAAACATGCAAATTAAACTTAAGAAAGTAGAGCACAGTCTTTTAACAAATTTTTTAAATTTAAAATTTAAGTCAATTAAACAAGAGTTAAGATTAAAAAGTTTACCCATACGAGTCAATTGCTCATTTATGCCAAAATTCGTTCTATGGTAAGGGTAGTTTTTAAAACTAAGTTGCTCAGGTGGTAAGATCTGCCTCGAAAGTTGAATTCAACACAAGAAAGTAACTGAGGTGCATCGATATGTCCGGTGATAAGTTGATGAAAAAACACCTGATCGTTAATGGTACGCCTTTGAGAAAGAAGTTGCATCTGTTATAATTGGATTCTGTGCTCATATGGTGGTAAATCGTAAGGGTTTTCCCACGGAAGCCCTTTAAAAGCGAATGTTATGAACTTAAGTTGTACTGATTCAATTCTTGAGTTTTGTATTTCATAGAAAGGCGACCACACTTGAGAAGCATACTCTAGATGAGGTCGTACTAAACAATTGTATAGAGAAAGGGTAACATACGGGTCCTGGAGCTCTTTTGACCATTTTTTCATAAAACCAAGCATACTATTGGCCTTACTAACGATGTAGTTGACATGTTGAGTAAAGTCCATATTAAATCTAAAATAAACGCCAAGATCCTTAAAACATATCTCTTGACTCAAAATAATATTGGAAATAGAATAACCAGGGTTACTAGGCTTGGGTTTAGGTTAAGCTCACTGTTAAAACACCAAACTGCAATATGATTAACATCGGATTGGAGATGAGAGCGATTTAGCGAACCAATTATCTTTTTAAAAATTTTCATATCATCAACAAATATTAATATTTCACTGAAGGAAATGCAAGACACACCATCATTGATAGCTAAAATAAATGGAAGAGGTTCTAAATGACTTCCCTGAGGTACACCTGACCCATCATTAAATTGGTTGGAAAGGATATTGCAAAACTTTACTTGGTATGATCTCATAGACAGATAAGATAGTAGCCAATCGGTGAACACAGGTGGAAAGCCCATAGCCTTTAGTTTGAACAGAATAATATTGTGTGACAGTTGATCGAAGCCTGTAGTATAAGGTCATTTAAGGTAATTTGCAGTGTAAATTATTGACTAGCATAAGTGTACCATTGAAACATTCTTAGTGTACAATAATCTAGTATCGTAAGTTTTGTAGGTCATTGTAAGATAAAGACCACTTCCTACAAAAGAACAGAATAAATTTTGGTTTAAGAGAGAGAAGTTGAGTTTTACTAAATCTTCAAGCATCACAAAGCCTTAGAAAAGTCCGTGTAGATGCAATCGAGCTCATTACCATTTTCTAGTGCTAAAGAACATTTTTGAAGAATGGATAGCAGGTTTGTGACAGTCGGATTTTGACAAAACCGTGTTGCTGTGTGCAAATAACGGTTATTACACTGAAATCCAGCTGGTCACATACTAGTTATTCAAAGAGTTTAGGAATGCTAGAAAGTTTGAAGAAGGGTCTATAGTTTTTTATGTCACATTTATCCTTAAAAACTTGAGTGATAAATGATCCTTTCCAAAGTAAAGGAAACTAACAACATTTATAATCATAGCAGTTTGTTTACAATTCTTCTGTATAGCTCCTCATTCATTGGATTAAGACGAGCTTCTTGCGCTTATTCGGGTAAAACATGAAAAATAAACTTATTTCAAAAAGAACTTATTTCAAGTAGATTTACCCAAAAAAAAAGAAACTCCACACAAGCTGTCAAATATGAAGCAGCTCATAGCGAATGGCACGACGCGACGCGACGGTTAGAGTGGCTTGTTGCAGTCTATTTTCACACCTTGAATTTCCGTCACATTGTTTGGCTGAAATTTAACATGTAGCAAATGTTAAGCTTCTGCCAAAAGTTTCAGCCTAACAATGTCACGGAACGTCAAATAGTAAACAAAAAATGTTGCGTAGTTGAACTTAAAAGCCAAGTACATTAGCAAACACAATTTGCAAGAGCAAACGTTGATTTCATAGACCTTCACCTTACGCAATATAAAATTCGAGTGAATCACGGTCATTTAATTTATGTGTTGCGTTGAACAACGTAACCAATATTACCGAGAGTTACACATAAGAACACATCATCCTTGTGCGGATACAGCTGACGCCACCTTCAGTAAATCAACAAATAATCTTGAACTCTTAAACGTTGAATAATGGATTCAGTGCTCGAGTGCATCCAGCTGGACGAGAGATACACATATAGTTGTGGATGACCACAGTGATAGCCAAACAGAGTGTCAGAATAGTGCCACACCCTTTCTTTTTTATGGTTATGATGATTTATTTGACCTTTTGCCAAAAACAAACTCTGAAAACAAAATAAATCAACGAAAAAACCCATCCAATTTGTAAAGTGTGAACAATCTATTGAATGGTAGCCAAAATTGGACCACCAACTTCTGAATAGTAAACCGTCAAAACAAATTCTCCACATACCGCATGCTGTCATTTATGGTTCTGGAAGCTCTATTTGAATAGGCTAGCCCCATTTTAACCGCACTAAGACGTGTGCTTGAATGAATCACCTCCTGCTTTATTGAAACCACACTGCTGTGTAGGCTTCGGTGATGGTAATAATTAAATGAAAAGCCAAATAAAAAAGTCAGAAAAGCGTAAAGTTCATAGGTCCATCGCTTAAAATTCAGAGAATGGCTCCGACTTTTATTTAACGTTCATACGTGGGCATTAGGTGGTGTTTTGTAAATAAACGGTCGGATTTTATTGGGCTCAAAGCATCAGTAAATTGGGATATTAGGAGGCTTTAGAAAGCACTTTTGTGCGATTTTCTATGAAAAGAATGATTATTATACCATCATTATCTTCTTTTATTGAATTATTATTGGCGTTCCCGCAGTGTACCCCGTGGTGCTTTGAATATTTGCTGACATTCGAATGAAGATATATTTTTATGGGTCGTATAAGAATATCATCACACAAACTTACAGCTGTTAATTTTGCAAGGACCTGTGTGAGGAAATTTTGTTATGTTTTTGTTGATATCGACTTAACTGTCATGTACTTCGAGGAGGCTGTAAGGAGCAAAAGAAAAAAATTTTTTATGAAAAGTTGAATTACAAGTCAATCATAAAAGCCATCTCGTCGGCTAAGAGTTCAAAAAGGATCGAACAATGCAACATCGAAACGCTGAAGTTCGCTTCCCGGATATCACATTGACTGGATGCATAAAATTGTAAGTCATTTTGCTTTCGAAAAATACTCGTATATGCGTTTTGTTTTTCAATGCGTAGCTTTGTTACTTATTATACTGACAAAAACGCGACTACCACAAAAAAGAACATTCAAAGGATTAGTTACCAATCGGTGTTCAGTTCGGTAATTGCGTAGAACATCAACCTAAATCAGTATAGAAATAGGACCTCTTTTAGCCCCATTTTAGATGCACCTACCACGAAACATATCTTTCCTTATAGGACGCTTCAAATTCACTTTGATTCATTTTCTGATAATGCACGAGAACACATTAATATGATAACAAGGGGGGAACAAGTATGATAAATGCTTCACGTGGCAGACCTAATGTTAGAACTCGCGGATGCTTTTCCGCTTCCGGTTTTGATGGATTTTGGTCAGATAACCCAAATTTGTTGACTAGCAAGGACGCCCGCAAATTGCTTTGACTGTGGCAGATAAAAATCCAACGACAGCAGTCGCTAATCCTTTCCAATATTGCATAAATAGGCAATGGAAAAATCTTGGGAATGCTGGCTGACAGAATCTGTGAACCTTGCTCAAAAAACCCCGCTGTTCACAAGTTGAGTTGGCTGGCACAGAAATCGAATCCAAATGACGTGGCCTTACCAACGACTCCGATTACTGGTTAGATGTAGTTTTTCCCAAGCAGAAATTCGCCAAATTACTTCCAATCGTGCATGGCATAAGCTGGAGATATACGACAAAGAAGTTCTTTTTAATCACAAAGTGTAGTTGATTATTGCTCGACGCAATTAGCTTGGTCCTGCAAAATGCGAACCGTAGCTATTAATTTATGAGCACATGGCAGTGCCATATTTCATCTATGTCTCAGTGGCGGAAAGCGGCCTTTATCGACTTTTGATTGGGTCAGTAGCCAATCCTGGGTGATGAACTGTGTATGGGGTGGCCAAATACGGTGTATTTAAATATCATGAATCCCCCACCATGATGTACTTGCCAAATTAACCGATGTCGAAATGAAGTTTCAAATTGAATGCAGAAAATGCTGTAAAAAAAATGAATTATTTATGAATAATACTGAAAATACAAAACTGGTTTTGAAGTCCTTAAAACTAGACATTTCCAGCTTCATGAATATCTCTAGTAAAATAAATCTAGTTTTATCAAAAACTAGTTTTACTTATCATTTTTTTTTTGTTATATTGTGGTGTGATGGTTAGCATGTCCGCCTGTTAACCATTAACAGAGGTTCGTGGTTTGAATCACAAAGGCGGCCAAAAATTTTTTCCCACGGGTATCGCCTTTCGCGAGGAATTGGCAAGTCCTACGTTAGGAAATTCATTACCATGAAAAGCGCTTTCTCGATTAGCCGTTCGGAATCGGCAGAAAGTAGTAGGTCCCCTCCATTCCCTGACAAGGCATGGTTGTGAGAAATGCGCTAGGCCCTGCCACTCCTCGCACTGTAGCGCCACCCTTTTTATTTATTTTCTATTTTTTGTTATATCTTGAGAGTAATTTAATAAGTTTTAGTTTTCTATGACAACAGTGACCCTCCAACTCTGTCCTGAAAATCTTATATAAAAACATGTCGATTCACGGCACATGAAATTGAATTAATTTAAGGAACCTCTAAATATATCAAAATTAAATGTTTTGAGAGTTATCAGCACTAGAGCTTGAACCTCTGCATACAACATGAATTAATAGCTGAGAAAAAGGGTCAGCAGAAAAGGGAAACAAAGAGTACGGATATAAACATCATAAAATCTTCATCAGCTTTTAAAGTGAAAGAAAGACGACGAAAACATACGAGTATACCTATACACAAAGTCTTGTTTTCCATTTTCGAAACCATGAGTGTGTCATTTCATTGTATTCATCAGACAGGAATTTCACATCATTGACAAGCATGGTAGGTGTACCATATTTTTCCTACACAATAATTCATTCTACGTTTGCTTGAAGTATGACATTAAATCAATTTTGGATCGTTTTGTATGTTGGAGCTATTTGATGTTACATGTATCATGTAAACAATTTTGTTTGGCATTTTGAGATACCGGGAGTTAAGTCTGCCATTTTTTTGTTAGACGTAGACGTAGAAGCATTACTTTTGAGTGTGGATACATTTTGTGGAGCGATAGAACAGATTGACCGTCTGAGTTTGTGATTAGAACTTCTAAGGAATCAATCGAGAATCTGATTCCTCATTTTCTTTTAAGTAGTATAGTGGCTCTGAAATAATAGTAAAAAAA
Source organism: Melanostoma scalare (assembly GCA_949752695.1). Classification (NCBI taxonomy): domain Eukaryota; kingdom Metazoa; phylum Arthropoda; class Insecta; order Diptera; family Syrphidae; genus Melanostoma; species Melanostoma scalare. The sequence continues at coordinate 5,380,857 of OX456985.1, forward strand.
GAAAACAGAAGTTTATATAAAAAAAAGGGTTTGACTGGGTCGCTCGAGCTTGCAATTGTGTGCTAAGTACAGTATCAAAGTGTTGAGGCTGAGTACAAGGTTTTAGTATTTGCTCTTTAAATTTTTTTTTTCGAGGTACAGTGCTGCCAACTGCACATTAATTATGAAAATTTAATAGAATCAAATAAAATATTTGGAACAAATTTAGTTAAACATCTTAGGTTTTAAGCGAAAATATAAAAACGCTTTGAAAACGTTGAAAATTCAATCGAAATCGTTAGATCAGTTTTCCTTTTAAGAAACTGTTTCTTATTTTTCACTTTTTTTTTAAACATCAAGTTACGAGTCAGAGTCTTGTCAAAAGATGCTTCCACAAGAAATATAATTTTGAAAATATTCAAAAAAAAAAAAACAGAATTCAAAAAATTAAATTAGAAAACTTTAATATTTAAAGCTTGCAAATTGTGATACACAATCTTTCTCGAACAATCCACGACTTGCAAAATACCATGTCGTGATGGTGATGGCATGTCTGTTCGAATCCCAACAGAAGCCAAAATGTTTTTTCATGGGTATCGCCTTTCGCGAAGAATTGGCAAGTCCTGCGGTAGTGGATTCGTTGCCATGAAAAGCACCTTATCGTTAAGCCGCTCGGAACTGGCAGAAAATTGTCGGTCCGCTCCATTTTCTCACAAGGCATGGTTGGGAGAAATGTCATAGATCGGGGCACCTCGCTCTGTAACGCCACCGACGCGACGTGTCGTGATTGATTTATTTACTAACGAGAAAGTCGGTTTTGAAAAAAGCGATATTATGGGGAGTACCGTTTTTAGACTATTTCCAAAATTTTGTTTTACATCATAGGAAAGACAATTAAGAAATACGACCTCACATAAGATTGTATCGAAATCGTTAGAGTCGTTTTCGAGAAAAATAAGTTCTTTGAAATAGGTTGTAAATCCCCTCTGTCTTACAAACGCTAACTGCAAATTTTGAAGAAAATCGGTCAAGCGGTTTACGCTGTAGATCCACGTATGGACAGACAGACATAAAGACATGCAGACAGTAAACTAAGCGTTATGTGCAAATCAGATATTACAGGAAAATTATTTCAAGCAAGCAATGCCACGTTTTGGTGAAGCATTTCTTGTGAGCCCGTGGTGTAATTGCGACGTGGGAGGTTCATGGTGCGAGCCACAGAAACATGAAAATAATTTTTCTTGAGTATCGCCTTTCACGAGGAACCGGCAAGATCTCCAAGAGAAAACAAACTCCCATAAAAAGCGCTTTCTAACTCAGCTTTTTTGAATTGTAAGTTCGAGAAATGCGTGGTGCCCCTAGGTCTCCATAGATTTGTTAAACCACCATTTTTGTTTAATGTTAACACTTTTAAATTTTTTTTATCTCCATAGGTAAAAAATCATACTTTTATGTCAAGTCGTTTTCCAAAAACAAATTCACTACTTTTCGTTTATTTTGGAATTCGTTTTAAGCGAAGTGACAGATTTGGAGTGATTGCATTGGTAGTGGTAAGCTTGTTAGATTTTTTCGTTCATATTAAAGCAGAAAACAAGACTAAAAATCGTTCACTTGAATTTTAAAATTTATTTAATGGTTTTTTAAAGAAATTTTAATAACTATCGCGGGCTTTTGGAGCCGACAAAAATTAAGTAGAAACTGCGGCTTGCTTTGACAAGCAGTCAGATGACAGTTTGTTCATGTATTGGTGTTCACTCCCTTGCACCTAAACAGAAACGGGAGTGAAAAAATCACTCCAGAAGTTGTTTTCAAACCGCATTTTGGAAAACGTTTGGGAGTGATTTGGAGACTTTATCTGTCAGATCTGACATTCCAATTCTCCAACTCACTCCGGATTTGGTTTTTGGAAAACAACAATAGAAAATGTCACTTTTCTCATTACAAAAGAGGGTCGTGCCACTGAAGTAGTAGCTACATCGTTAGACTGCTGCTTGGGAGATTTGGGTGTGAGTATGCTTCCACAATTCTTTTTAGCGGCACTTTCGAGGATATTCCCCCGAGAGTGAAAAGATTTTTTAAACAGGCTGTGAGAACTGGGAGTTAGTGTTAGGTACTCTTAATTGATCATGGTAGGCATTGTTGAGAGAAAAGCACTTAACCATGTCCGATTCTAATAATCTCGTTCTTATTATTTAACTTATGGAAATCTTTGAAGTTGTGGAACTTTCTTTAGTGAATCGCATGAACATTTTTGGGACTATGAATGCAATTCGTTCTATTTTTTAAAACTATATGAATGTAGTCTTGGTAAAATCTTTTTGTTTTCTATAAGAAACCAAACATCAGATACCCGTTAATTCATTTTGAATACAAAAATATTTCTGAGGTACTCCTAAGCTCTCCGCCGCTTTGTCATTTCACATTTTCTGCAAGACTTTAAACTATAATTCATTGCATTAATAAACTGTCTCCAGGTGGAATACTTGCAACCATTTTAAAGGTTTCCTCAATCACTTCTATTAAATTTACATTACTTGCACTGTTTACGATAATATGCTCGCAAACAACTCTTTTGTTTATTCTCACAGCGGGCCTGATACATAGAAAATTTTGGTTCCAACACACGTAGCAGCTTTTGAATAAAAATTTAAGTGTGTTTACATTTACATTAACATTTACATGAAACCTACTCCACACATAAATCTGCGGAGTAGGGGGGTTGCAGCTGGGCGACAAAGACCATTTGGCTGATACATAAAGTGTGTTTACTTCTCCTGTGTTCTACGTACACTCATTTATATCGATTGCGGTATAAGATCCACAAACAATAATTTTCTTCGTTTTTATACACATTTTATTAAGATTCATCTAACGACATCAGATTAAAATGCTTAGTATTAACAATATCGAACCATTTATCCACGAAGAGATATTACAAAAGTTCTGAAGGTAGGTCTGCATAAAAATAAGAAACACTATCGTCTTGGGTGACAAATTTTGACTTACGATTTCAGACTTCTTTCACCAAAATAATATTGAATAATTTTCCACTATTTTAATATTCGAATCGAATAAAGTTTCCGAAGTTCAACGTTCCATTTGCAATTCGAATCATACATAAATTGGTATGGGGTGAAAATAAATGAAGCGAACGTTTTTGAAACAAGCAAGTAGTTTGGGAAAATTATGAATCCCCTTCCATCATTGCTTGCCACCTCACCAATCTTTGCCTTCTTCTTCTTCTTCTTCTTCTCTATTTGAACAGAAGCACATTGGTCTCTGAGGCAAAAAAAAGACTTTTTGTTTGGGTGTTGCCTGTGTGCTTCATGAAACAATTCCTAATTAAATTTCCATGAAAACGCAATAATTTTCTTTTTCTTTTGTGTTTTACTCAAATTATAGCAATCAATTTGCAGAGAGTGAAAACATCCACAGCACAGTTGCTGCCATGGTGCCGAGAAAGAAAGATGAGCCTTCACACTAGACCAAAGAACTTTACATACAAGGCAGAGACCTTTGGTAAAATAAATCAATAGCAGGAGTGTGTGCTCTGTTTTCACATGGTACACACATAATTTCCTATTATTCAATCCTTTATTACTTTGACAACATTTTGCCAACAAAAGACGAACAAGTTGGAGTGCGATCTTGAGAAAGTATTTTGGTTTCTGATTGGTCGTCAAATGTCGCCACTTGTGAATCGATATACGCACACGTCCATTAACTGAATTGGGTATCCTTGGATCGTAAAACCTCTGTTTAGTGTTTCAATGGAGAAACGAAGACAGCCAGATAGAAGAATCTGCCAATATGTGGCATGAGGACCTTCTACAAAATAAATGAGAATAAATTTTTAAAGCAAGAATTTTCAACTTTAAGCGAAACTGGCAATCCTTGCAAATAACAATCACAAATTTCACCTCTCATTGAGTTTTCTGTCATCAACTTCTTTAAAGTTTCAAAAGAAAGTCACCCCTATTTTCGTTGGAAATTCGAAATGACTGTAAAAGAAATGTAAAGTTTTTTGTTGAAAAGCTCTGCTAGAAAAAACACTCATAATAATAGCAATTTGCCAGAGTAGAAAAATGTAGTCAATTTTGTTTTCCTCTTCATGGTCGGGGTTAACTTTGTTGTAAGGAAATTTGATATGCTGACCAACACTACCTACCCAATCCCAATCTAACATTTGGCTAAAGGCAAAGTATTTTGTTTGTAAACAAGTCGGTTGAATTTGTTTCTCTTTTTTTCTTTATTTAGTTGGCTTGGATTACTTTTGGCTGTGATTACCATTCCCTTTTGAACGGAAAGGAAATGAAAAGCGAATGAGGCATTTACTCAATTTGAATGCAAAAGTAAAAATGTTTGTATGTTCTACAAAGCTACTGGAAGTTTCGTTTTGAGTTGGCTACTTTGTATTTTGAAAGGAGATAAACGAAGTTAGATTAGAGAACATAATAAATAGCCAGTATAACTACGACTGATAATTTGGTTTTTATTGAATCAATTTAACGGCGATTTGCTGCATAATTTGTCGGCCATTGTTTTGTTTTTTTGGTTAAGAACTTAGCAAAAAGTTTTTTCATTATCATATCGCCGTTGTTTTTATTGGCAATGGCGATGTTTATCCTATTTGTGAACTTATAAGCCGACATGATTAAATTAATTTGTGCTCGAACGAGAAAAATGTTGTTGGGCAGATGGGAATCATTTGGAGGGTTTCGTTCTAAGTGAAAGTTCTTATTGTTGATCGGAAGACTTAAATTATAAATGGCAGTTGAGCCTTAATTTAATAATAAAAGTATAATTTTGGATTTGAGTCTAAGGTTGCCCCGTGCAGTGTTTGTACCTCAAAACTTTTTCAATTACAATATATGTATTTTTGTCTTTGATGATAATTTCATACGTTAAATTAATTAAATTTGGCAGTTTTGATTTTTATAAAGAAAGGTTTTAGACGTTTTGTTTTTAATCTGGGAATACTTTTTTAAAGTTGATTTTTTTGACAGCTGTTACTTGATTTATGCTCAGTTTGGTTTGCCATTTTGTAGTAAAAGTTAGCTTAAATTGTCTTGAAGCAAAATTAAGGCCTATTTAAGGCCTATTAGATACTTCCAAGTGATTTAACACCGTTGGACTAATTTTTGTATGGTAAGATTAAGTCGCAGAGTCTCCCAAGTAGTGTCCAATCATTTCTGGCTTAATTTTAACCAGACTGAAATCTTTACCATTGTATACACCAGTGATGGATCCAGTCATCTCTGGAACAATAATCATGTTCCTCAAGTGTGTCGTGACGGTTTCTGGCTTCTCATTTAGTGGTGCCTCTTTCTTGGCCTTCCACAATTTCTTGATAAGAGCCATTGGCTTGCGCTTAAAACTACGGGAGAATCTCCTGCGAGCACGGCTGTGCATCAATTCGAAAAGCTGGTTGTTGGGCATGTCCAGAAGTTGGTTCAAGTCCTCACCACGGTAGGTGAACTTTTTGAAAGTACGCTCTTCTTGAGAGTTTCATCGACCTCAGCCATCTTGACGTTTGAAAATTGCAGAACGGAAAGCGTCCGACAAACGGCCCCAAAATCTGCAAGAAGTGATGGAGCCAGCCACTGGTCAAAATCATTTTAAAAATATTACCATAATGTTATAAAAACGAATTCGGACAATTGGCCCTCACGGCTGGCTCGAATGAACTCCTGCCGAAAGTCCTAATTTTCGACAATTTTTTTTTGCAATAACACTTATCTTTATAATAAAGCTAGATTCTTGGCCATTACAAAACATTATTGGAGTTTTATTTCTCCCTGAAGACCACACGTCTGAAAAAAACACCCTTTATAAGCTCCACAAATAATTTAAGAGAAAAACAAAACAATAAACTTTTCTAAAAACTGGAATATTGGGATCATTCCTGTTTTCTACAAAATTGAATGATTTCACCTCACAACTCTCTCGTCATTCCCGGAAGATTTATATAAAGAATAAGAACGATGCGGCCAGTAGACTGGCCCTTTTCTTGAGAAGAACTTAATTTTTAAAAAACCGATTGTAACGTGTGTTGTGTGGCTTGTGACACCATCCTGTTGATATCACATGCTGTTCAAATCCATATCTTCTCATTCGGGCGAAAAATAATCGGTAAACGTAACGATCGTTATCGTCGACTATAAAGTTTGGTCCAATAACGCCGCTGTAATGCAAACCGCATCAAACTGTTTTTTTTTTTGCGGATGAAGTGATGATTCACGTGGATCTACGTTTGCATTTTTACCCGACACAATAATTTATATTTTGCTTATGGACAAACTTATTGAGCCAAATGAACTTAGTCCCTGAAGATTATTTTGCGATGAAGTTCATCATCTTGGCGCATCTTGGAGAACGTAAGCCGTCGTCGCTTTAAATGCTCCATAGGGTTGAGTGAACTTGATATTTTATGTGTGTAAACCAAGACCCTTATGGAAAATACGCCATAATCTGATCTGGGCAATGCATAACTCTCGAGAACGCCGTGGAATTAACTGACCTGAACGGTAGCGATATTTCTGACACTTAAAATAACCCGTTGCCTCACTGACACGAAACTGTTGATTAGGGGTTTGCTGTTGTTGTAGAATGAAGATATCGGTTAGTGGGCTAATTATGTAGAAACATCGCTGTATGTCACTTAAATAAAAGGGTTCAAATCGTTGGTATGATTGAATTCTTTTAGAAGGCTTTTTAATTTTTAATGTTTTCATCTCACAATACTTAACTGCTTAATCGCTGCCGTTTTGAACTGCCTATTCTTCTAAGCCAATATTGTCTTAGTTTGAATTTTTCGAAAGACATTCTCCTGTCGTCACATCAACAATTAGTTCACCAGCTCGCGTCTTTCATTGTCATTGATATTCGTCGTTTTTAAATACAATTATACTAGCTGTGGCCGCGACTTCGTCCGCGTGGAAGACTGTCGGCAGCATTTCCAACTTTACTAGTTATATTTTTTTATTTTAGTGCATTTTTGAACACGACGCAATGTTTTTACTTTTTCTATCTTTTGCCAAAATACTCATATAAAAGTTTTGCAGGTTTGATACACTTGAGCATGGTGGCATGCTCAAGTGTATCAAACAAGGGTTGTCCATGGCGTTTTTTTCTAAATAAACACCTGCGCACCCTTAAGCATCTGTTTTTGAGTTTTATTTCTACTAATTTCATTTACTGCACTCTTTCCAACTGAAATGGCAAATCAGTTGGGATTATGGGAATACGGGCAACCAAAACAATTTTTTGCCATTAAAATCATGATTAAAGCTTTTAAAACGTTGCATTTGCATCCCAGATGTGTAATTTGTAGCCGTGTACCATAACATAGCTTTGGAGCGTCAAAATTTCTCATTAATAAGATTGGCACACCAATTTGTAGCCTCAACTTATGGGAAGCTAGTCCTGACAATTTTAAACATTTTCGATTGTCAACTGATAGAATATATTCCACAACATTCCCCTCCATGTCTGACATACTTTTTTCGTTTATGTTCTTACCATCTCTTAGGTTAGGTTAAAAAGGCTGTCAGGAAAACAACTGACACACTTAGACCAGTATTAGGTAAATTTTCATAATACCATAAGAACTAAGCGAGGAACCATTTGGAACCATTTGAAGCTTTTGATAAAGCGAAAGAGATGCAGGATATCTGTGTTCGCCAGATCGTTTAGATCATCGAGAAAAAATTTTCCTAGATGCCGTTTTCTTTTAAAGGAGAGTGCCGGACATGAGCAGAAGAGGTGTGGAATAGTCTCTTCCTCCTCCTCATCTAAGCAGCTTCTGCAGAATTCATTAGAGGGAACTCCGAGTCTTATGGCGTGTCTTCCTATCGACAATGTCCGGTGATGACATTGATTACAGAGCTAAAGTGCAATCTGGTTATGGATAGCAAATGTCTTACTATCTTTTAGGTTAGGTTAGGTTTAAATGGCTGTCAGGAAAACAAACTGACACACTTAGACCAATATTAGGTCCATTGTGATACCATAGATATTATGCGAGGGAGTACCTCACTTAACAAAACCATTTGGAGCTTTTAATAAAGCGAAGGATATGCTGGGGTACTATCTTTTAGTCGGCGTCCAATTTCCCCCTTCACGCAGCCATTCCCGATTGCCTATATTTATTTAAATATCATGACAAACATATCTTTTTAGGTCGTCTATGTTATCGACGATTTGACAGAAACCATCTTACGGTGAGAGAATTTTTGAAATCGGCCCAGTAGTTTCTCGGTCCTTGTTTACTTTCCTGGTTCCCCATAAGAATGTAGAAAAATTGTCCTTCCTCTGTACCAAAATTCATTTAAATCGGTTCAGCAGCTTGGGCTGTAGATGGTAACAAAGAAAAACGGACAGACAGAGTTACTTTCGATTTTATAGTATCAGTAAGGATCTATCTTACTGGCAATATTTTAAATCTGTCTTCAAAATTTTCTATAATTATACGAAAAAAACACACCTTTCCACTCTTTCGCTTCAAACTTTAGAAAAACACTTGATTTAGTATTGCTCAACAATAGCGTGGCTCCAATGAACTTTATACTCGTATTTGTATCTATCCAACTCCTCCGAGTTTACAATTCACATGGCGAAGAGACGGGACGTTTTTTCATGGAGAAGTTTGAAAATCTAAGCGAGTTACCCTTCTGAGCTATTGATTATTTTCTGTATCCCCTTTGACAATACAGAAGTGCGTGTACCTATTTTTTATCCAAGTTTCTTACAGTTTCAGGAAAGGTAAATTCAATTATTACGGTTGTTGACGATAGAGTATTGAGCGGGTATATTTGTAGGATTTTCTGGCTTCTTTGTGATTTATGGAACCTGCAAATATCAATTGAAGTGAAATATAAAAAATAAATTCTAATTTCAATGGGTAACAATTAAGTTAAAGTTCTCAAGTGTTTTATGAGTGGAGCGCTCCATCCATTTGCATACGTTACACACACGGCTTAAACGACCCTGACCTGATGGCAAGTCTATAATCTTTTTACTGCACAATAACAATTAATGGAACTGGTCTCTGATATAAAAAAAAGTCTCAAAGACAAAAAACGTAGAAAACAAATTTACCAGTTGAAAAAGTGTCTAAAAACATCGCTAAGAAGTCGTTTACATATGTATGTGTTTTTGATGTTATTTCTTGATTTTCACAAGTATCCTATGCAAAATCATCAACAAATTTTCTGTGGTACTTTTCAATTAACATTTAAAGTAAAAACAACAACCACACAATGGCGTTAGCCTACGTGTATGTAAATGAATCAATTAAAGCCTTACACAGATTCTTTTGAAAAGCAAAAAAATAACATACTCTGGTTTAATCTGGCATAACCCTGCCCTTCAAAGTGGTAATAAATATCTAATTTAGCACTAATTCACTAGTATTTCATTAAACCCAAATCATCCCACTCATCTCATGACCTTTCATTTCAGCCCCAAAGAAAAACTATGTATAACCCATCCCTGATTGCAATCCAGCCAACCAACTAGCGAAACCCATTTCTCACAGGAGCACACACATTTTTGTCGAATTGTTGTTGGCATTTGCTTGCACTCCACCCCGTTTCGCTTGTACGAAATAAATCTCCACGTAACGCTTTCATCTGACACGAAACATTCGCCTTAGATTTTCATTAATTTCGTTTAATAGTGGCTAACCACCTACAGTCTCGTTTATAATCAGGATTAAGTGGATTCACATTCCGAGCTTAATTTATTCATATTTTTGAAAAGGATGCTGGCAAAGTTTCTCTCTATTTTAAAGGGGGAAGCCAAAGTGAAGCTATTTGAATTACTTTCATGCATAGAAAATAGGGTTAGCAAAACAATTTGCCAGCTAAGACCTTGGCAGTCGATGTAAAATGACCTGGTCATAAACTCAAGCATTATGGTTGCTTGTTAATAATTACTTGGTGGGACGGTAGTTTCGTGACCAAACAGACAGGGCAATATTTCGTTATTGTTATTAACAAGAGCAAGTAGTGTACTCGAATGGACAATGAAGAGAAGTTTATTATTGCATGATTTTGACCATTGAATCACAAGGGATAAGAGACAGAAGAACAAGGAATGTTATGGGATGACTGTCTGTGTCCATACTTGAGATTAATAACTCATTGTGGAAGGAAGTACGCTTGATGGTGTTTTACTGCGGCAATATCTTTGAGTTAAATGTGTTTTCTTTTTTGAGAGGCGCCGAAGATTTCTTTTTTTTTTCTTCTTGACAAAAATGGGAAGTAATAATTCAGAAAGATATTACTTCAATAAAAATTCCTATACCAAATTCTTTTAACTTAATTGCAAAAGCTTGAGATGAAATACGAAGTCTGATATTATTGAAGGACATTTTTTGTTTTCTTCTCTTTAAGAAAACGTTGTTGTATTTTGAAAAATTTCATTGGGCTTACATGAATTCTTGCCAGAAAGTAATTTTTCTTTCTAGAAGTAAAAACGAAATAATTTGATTGTAAGATTTAATACCCAAAGTGTAGAACAAGGTGATTATTTTAATGACAATATTTAGTGTATTTTGAGAATTGTGAAAAATGCAGCGTATCTTAATTTTTAAGTGAACATTTTAGACAAATAGCGCTGTCAGTAGCTTTTTCTATATTAATTTTTCCTTGAATGCGAACTTTTTTCAAACGGATTTCATTTGTTCAATTATAACTGGGTGCTTTTAAGTACCATAATTTTAAAGTAAGTAATTGGTATTTGAGTGAATTTTTTTTCATAGAAAGCCATACCTACTAATACTAACATGTTATTACATGGCCGTGAAATAGGTCAATTGTTTAAAGGTGTATGCATGTGAAACACAAGTAAAAATTGCAAATATTTGCAATTTTTAGAAACTTGAGTAAATTTAGGCCTAAAAAACTTTTGACTTTACCAGATTTTAAAAGCATCTTGTAGAAATTGTTAATATAATCTTTTATAAGGACTAAAGTAATAGCCATCGCGTAATGGTTAGCATACCGGCCTGTTACACGGGAAGTTCGTGGTTCGAATCCCAACACAGACCAAATATCACCAACTTTCGAGTTCTCCGATACTAAAATTCATTTCATCAAACCACTTTATCGATTAGCAGTTCGGAACCACTAGAAAATTGTACGTCTCCTCACAAGGCATGGGTGTGAGAAATGCGCTGGGCCCCAAGGCTCCATGCCCTATTTTTTTAAATTTGTTTCCAAGACAAAACAAATTAAAGAACTTGTCGTTCTAAGGCATAGACAAGGCTCCAGTGACACTTCGTTAATAGCCAAAGGTAAAAGAAACAGGTTTTCCAAGACTTTTGGGTTGCTTTTCTATAATATTCGCCTTATAAGCTCCTGGTTTGAAGTTCTAAATATCAATTTTATGTACGACATTGAATCCGACTCATTTTTATTTTATCTACGAATCTAATTAATCATGTCTATGATCGAATTCGAAGGATTTTGTTCCCGGGTAGTTGAAAGGTTTCGCGGTAAGTTCGCATTCGCTTTATGTCTCATTAGTGAATTCGAAGAATCAACTGTATTATCAATACCTTATTATTTATCACCACTGCTGCCATTTTTGTTGACATTTTAACATTAGAACTCATTTGAGTTAAGTTAAAAAATTTACCCAATTTAAAATGAAGATGGTGGAACTTTCAGTTAAAAAGTTAAATTAAGGTTATTACCTTTGCCATTTACTCGATTGCGTATTATCTTAACATAAGAGAACACTCTTCAAGACATATTCGAATAGATTTTTATGTTTTATGAACAGGTATTTTTGATGTTTCCGATGCGCTGTATGTTAAACTTTTATATTTTAAATTTTTCTGCAACTTCTACAAGCATTATAATCCTGGCTTATCTTAGTTTTTTCAAACCTCTAAAAAAATACGTTCATAGTTTTATTTATTTAAATCGAAACGCAAAAAAACAGCTATTTGATTTAAAAAAAGGGATTTTCTACATTTCCAATTTAATAAAAAAAAGTTTAATAGATAAATTTACTATAATAAATTTCAGCTTACATTTTTGCGCGTTCCAGGTTTTGTGTTCTTGTTGTAATAAAAAATTTTCTTCCGATTCGTAACGAAATTGGCGCGAATTTTATTTGAAAGAAGTCATATGGAATTGAGTGCGAAAGGTCTGCGAATTCGCAGTAATTCCAAATAAGGTGAACAGCAACGTCGGTATTGCAGGTTATGTTACCGATATTCATTCAACTTCCTTAACTGTCACTTAATAACATTCGTCGGATTCTATTAAAGGAGCGAATGGTTTTGGAATAGAGAAACTATAGACTCTCGAATCTCTCTCCATTTGAAATTTAAGAGAATCTGTATAAATATATATAAAATGGGATGTATGTATGTCCGGCTTAGACTCCTAAACCACCCAACGGATTCTTATAAAGTTTTCAGGGTAGACATAGTTTAGTCCAGAGATAGTTCCTGTCAAGGTTTGATCCCCATATTCAAACAGGAACAGGGTTGGGAATTAAAACTTATAAACTACTGGACAGATTTCAAAAACTCTTTCAGCACTGGGATGCACATAATCCCTCAGTAACTTAGCGAATATTTCATCTCTATAATCCCACGGAAACAGAAACTGGAACGAGAACGGGAACCTTAACACTATAGACCCGAGCAACGCCGCGCCGCCGCCGTGTGGCTCAGCTAGTAATTATTAAATCTACAAAATCGAAAAAGAAAGTTCATATATCGCTAAGGTCTCTAGCATAAAAAAAATTCAACCAAAATTTCCTTGTGTCAAAAAAGAAAGAAAAACAAAAATCATTGTAGAAATGAAACAAAGAATAACTTTTACCGATTGCTATATTCCGAGTTAAGAAACCAGGGAAAGCATTAACATTCGCAGCCATCCTATACTCGAACCATGAACTTTATGTCAAGAGGGTAAGTAAGACTTTTGCTGTTTCATCATCTTTGGCTCCGTTCGAATGGCTGTCAATGAAGCCAGTGCTGCCATTTTCATTGACAGCCTTTTTGTCATTTGCCCTGTGACTCATCTTTGGTTAAGGTATTACCTTTTTCAATTTGAATTGAATTCACACGATCACGGTGCATATTTGGTGAAATTGCTCGAATCGTGATTTTTGTTGACCCTGATTTTCATATTATTTTTTGTTTTGGACAGTTGAGCTGGCCTCCAAGGTCTGCAAGATTCGATACTGCTAGACTATTTTTCGTTGTATATCAATTAATTATAAATAATAATTATTAAAAGAAGATGAAAATAAAAAGCAATATCAAGCTTGTACATCAAAAAGAGATAAAAACATATCAACAGACTCACTAAGTTACTTCCACAAACATTAAAATATGAAATTAATTAGCTAAATATATATCATTCAAAAGAAAAGACAATATACAGAAAATATTACAACAAAAATAGTTAAAAGCCAAAGAATTATGCACAGGTATGGATAAAATAAAATTCAACGACTGCGACAAATTCTATAGCCGACAAACAAGTAGAATCTTTTACGATAGGTTCTTAGAGCATAAACCAAAACAAAACACATGTCCCACATATGCGCACCATCTCATAGACAACAGACATTGAATCCAACAGGGAAACAATCCATATAAATGTCGAACATCACTTGACAATATATTAAGTGATAAATTAACAATAAAACAAAACCCACTATACGGAACAGCAAATTCACAACCAAAACATGAAGAAATGATAAAAAACATGTACATACATAAAATAAAACAACAATAGAAAATTTTGACAGCTAAATCGGCAAATAGTAAGCAAAAGTTATTGTATCCCTGAAGCACGTAACAAAAATTTAATATAAATGTGGTTTTAGTAGTGTCAGTAAATAACTATTAACTGCGAAAATTGTTTTTTCTTTCTTACTTCTATTGAAATTCAGTTTGACTTGATTGTAAATATACACCACAACATCTTTATCAAATCAAGTAGAATGGGACCTCAATCGAAATACAATGCATTTCTAGTTACAGCTCTCCAGAAACAGGAAAAGTTGGTAGCAAATGTTAGCTAAAACTCTGCAATAACTTAACTGAAAATATTTGGAAGGTGTTTCAATAAATAAGCTCATCAAGAACTATAAACTTTAGTTAGAGTGAACAGATTTAGCTGAAATGTTAATCAAAAACGTAATCATTCATCAACCAAAACTCACGTCATATACAAACACTTACATCTACAACTAATTAAGAACCAAAACTCTTGTTGCCATAAGAATCTGCTAAAAAAATCTGCAATTTGATTTCATCCCGGATGCCACAAATCTCTTTGTTTTTAAAATGATAAATTTATAAAACTATGGAGCAATCTAATAGAAAAAAATATTTCAAATCGGTTCAGTAGTTTCTTCAAGTCTTTCAAGACAGTCCAAATTAAAAAGCACTTTTTGCAAATACCTCTAGTCCCACAATTATCAACGAACTTCCTTAGGATACAAGTTACATATAATTCTGTTATGACCAATTTGTTGGCCTTAAATGTTAGGCCTTGTGAGTGCTCAATTAAATAATTATTATAAATTTGAATTGCAAATGTTCTACTAAACTTTCATTAAATACAAATACCCATAGACAAATTTGTAAGATGGTATTTTCCTCTTGGCATGTCGGCTCTCTTAGACGGACAAGTTCATCCCCACTTAAGAAACATATGATTCTCTTATCGATTCAATTAAGTGAAAGCACCCGGGTTCAAATTTGCTTCATCCAATAAATGCGTTCTCGTTGTGTTAATTCATTTGCATCCTTATCAATTGAGCAATCTGGTAGTCAAGGCAATAAGATGGACCTGTTGGAGCTTAACACAATCACTTTGAAAGGATGAAAACTTACTTCATCCTCAGTCGCACCGCAAATTAAAACTTTAACCACTTGAGACTCATCTACAGTGTGCTGAAGCTGTAGTGGAAGTGAAACACTCTGGATAAGTTTAGTGCCTCTTTTGAAAGATTTTAATTAAAAGTATGTACATTGTACACTCGTACACCATTGGCTTGTTTTTGGAATCTTCTGCTCCTTTCGAGAACGTCCCAATTAGAGCTAATTAAATCGTGAACTCATTTTAAGTGCAAGGTGTAGACGAGAAAAGTCTGAATTTAATTTACCTTACTTCGTTTCATTGTTAAGGTCTTAGGGGTATTACGACTACAGCATCACATGGATTCACAAAATTGCGTTCTAGCCATGCACCGTGTTAACAATATTACTGTCGCCATAGCTAATAATATAACCACATGTCTGTCTGAGGGGAATAAATGCACATTTTCTGTATTTCTTCCGATTTCTGTTGGGCGATGTTTTTCCGTTCGGGAAGTCAGTCGTATCCGGCGTGTGTATGAGAATCATGTTTATGATGTTAAGTTATCCTTGCTGCAGTCACATTTTGTTTATAGTTGCGCTTGTTTTCTTCTTTGTTTCACCACTTGGGTTCTGTTCTAGTTGATTCAGAAACCAATGCCAATGGGGACGACAACGTTGTGTGCTGAGTGGCGACATGCGGTGGCAAGTATTTTATGATGGGATTTCGCATCAAAGCCTGCCTGTTGACACCCTCCAACTACTAAATGTCTTTTATCTGCACCGCAATCATCTAGGTATGACATTAATTAAATCAGTTTATTTGAGATTAGGAACACATCTCGTAGAATTAAAAAAATATTTATGTTATGTGGCCAGATGCTGCACAAAATTCTGCTAAGAGTGCGTCCAGTAGCAATGAATTCAGCTTATTCGTATCCTGGTTTTCTTGGTCTGGTGCAGTAATATTTGTTCTAAGTTTCATAAGTAGATGATATGACACAGGCCCTCTGCTTCTTTGAGTAACCTCATCTGAGAATGAAATTGGGTACAAATCTCAGAAATGTCAAATTTTTTTCTCCACGTGCATCTGTTTTTGCTAGGAACTGACAAGTTCTCTGAGCTTAATTACACCACAATGAAAAACTTGGTTCATTTATTTTCAATGTTTTGCAAAAAGAATTCTTTTGCTTGAAAATGTCGTACTATGGCACTTGTTGGCATTTTTAAAGGATTTAAAACAAAAGTCTTTATGTTTCCAGCGAGAATTGAAATGTCACTGAATGAAATTCAAGAAATTACGTCGTTAATTGCAACAGTGAAAAGAGAAGCATTTCGGTGACTCCCTTGTAGAAAGGTAGAAGGCCTTACAGAAGTCTGTTCAAATACCGTCCAGTTTATGCCCGCATTTAAGGATAGTGGAACGTTTATAGCTAAAAGATGGAAGGTTGGTAGCCGTAGATCTATTTTACATTGATCTTGTAACGTACGTAATCGAAATGTAATGAAATGTAATGTAAATTAAAAAGACACACAACCTCTCGTTTCGGTGGTTAACAATAGACTCCCCATATTTCCGTTGACCTGGCTGGAACTTTTGATTGAACTCCAGAATGCATTGCTTAACTTGCATTCTGGAATTCAGCTTGACCTACTTAGCCATGTCGCAATAAGTGCGGCCGGAAACTGTTAGTATGCATAATATTGATAAAGCAATAATATGCATAATAACAGTTATGCTTACTGGCATAGTAGGTAAAGGTGAAGGAACCAAATTTAGGTGTATAACATCCCTCCGCCGTTGGATAGTTCAAGCCAGGTCTCCAGAAATAGGTTTGTCTTCTTTTATTCATTAAAATGTTAAATTTATTCTAAAATAACAATCACAATGTCTATTCGTTATTAATTCAAATCAAATAATATTAAACTAGAAACTTAAACACACAGACAAAACATTACACATACATTTATAGTGAGTAAAGCTTAACAATATTTCACGTAGTATGATTATGTGTAAATAATATTTTTTTTTTTTTTTTTTTTTTTAGTTTAGCTATGTATATTAACTCGAAATCTTATACAATATATATTGGCTTAAATATAACACTGAAAAATAGGCATTTGCTTATAAATCTACATAAGATGTCATATTCACATGTTTATTTTTAAAAATTTTTTTTTTTTTTATTCAGAACATGATTTTTGCTTGCTTTGTAGTAAGTATATGCGTTATGTGTACATACTAATCATTTCAATAATAAAAATAATTACATATTTTCGGAAGTATTTACGTTAATTTACATTTAAGTTGATATAATTCTACGATTTTAAATTAAATAACAGTTTTTTGAAAAGAATATTTTTTTTTCCTTACACCCGAGCATAGGTGACTCCGTAGACTGTTGAACTTTTGTTGTCGGTCTGTACTGGTGGTGGTGGTGGTCGTGTTACGGGCGCTCTTCTTTTTGGTAGATAAGCTGGCATTTCTATCACTTCGGAATTCGCTATATATTTTCGTTGGGCCGGAATGGTTGGTGGTCCTTTTCGTAGACAGCGGATCAAAAATACTACTGCGGTTACTACTGCTACTAACGAAACGAAGGACATCATGGAATATCGATGAATACTCAGTTCCCAGTCCTGGCTGTCTGCTTTACGTTCTGCCTCCAGGCCGTCCCAAGATTGAATTAAATCGTCAATACTCTTCTTCCCTTCATTTAAAATATTGGCAAAATTTTTATGATTGCCAATTTTTATCGGAAGTAACTCTGGTACAGGTGCTGATTTCGAGACGCTAACTTTTCTCAACAGTGCTTCTTTGAGTCCTGAGTGGTCTACCATGGGCTGTTTGTACTCAGTTATTGCTTCAGCACGAAATTCATAAAACAGTTTGAACCCTTTTGCAATTGCTTCGCATGGCTGCTTCATTTGCAATATTCCCGAATCGCTCAGTGTTACTGCGTAATTTTGGGTTTCACACTTCACGTTCAATGACATCGTTTCCTTAACTTTGAAAAACCATTCGTTGGCGGACGTCATCTTAAGGAATATCGCCTCCGTTGCGGGAATCGCAGCATATTTACAAGAGTTCTTAGATGATGGCGCGTGCTGTATAAGCTCTACCAGACACTCATTAGATCCCGATGTAAGGATGGGTCTTTCATGCCGACAAATAGCCGTCCTGGTGAGGGAACCTCCTGTCAATACCATTGCACATTGTGCGTACTCTGTTTCGCTCATGATGACAAAACGATCATGGTTTTCTGCTTCGGCAATGTACTCATGCTTGGTGTCTAGCACAAGGTCCCAGTTCTCGTTAAAGGATGTTGGTAGGGGGTATATTTTCTGGACCTTGTACCGAACATATTCGGGTAAAGGTAGTATAATTTTTACCATAAAATTTCCCCCGTCAAGGTACACCGAGGTTTTGGCGACTTGGTTTATTATGAGGGGGTTGTCCAACAAAAATCTTCCTTTACTCGTTATGTTCCGCAATAGTCCGGTGATATTTCCCTCGTCTAATACCAAAGGATGTATCTTATTTTGGTACAGGTCATCCAAAATTGAAAGTTCCAAGGATTGTCGGTTTTGGACTTCTAAAACTTTTGTGGTTATGACTGAAGTCATTGCAGTCGCTTCACTTGTCGCTTTCAGCATCGCGATTTCCTTGTTCGTGACTTGACTGTACGTTCGGAAAGTGGCACTAAGGTTACCCATGCTCACAGCCATATTTTCGATTTCGTCTGTCAGTTGTGAAATGGGTTTGGATAACGTGTCGAAGTTTGATTTCATGACACTTAACTGTCGGTGCATTAATTCGAACGAGCTCGCATCCTGTTTGTGGAGAACTTCCAACTGGTGGTAAACGCTCCTAGCATCTTTGCTATCCATAGTACCGAAGGCCCATTTTGAAAATCCTCCTATGAACTCCAGTGCGCGTTTTTGACGTTTAGCATGTGTAAGTTGTTTCATACGAAAGGCAGTTCGTCGTAAGTTGTCGATGTTTGTCTCAGTCTCTTGAGCGATCAATTGACAGTAACGTTTGAAATCGTCGTCCGGAATGCTTCTGCACAGGGTTTCCAGTTTTTGTTCGCACTTTTCCACCATTTGAATAACCATTCCGGAGTCCAGTGGTGTGAACTTCGTAAATATTGTCCACGTATCACTATAAAATACAGCATTTTCCACCGCTTCGAACACCACTGGTGAGGTCAGCTTCAGTTGTTGGACGTTGAATGGCTGTTCACTATTCGTCTGCCCGGGGTAAATGCTTATAACTAATAACGCAACTGCTACTAAATTTATATTAAGATTAAACATTTTATTTTAATTTTAATGCAACTATTGAAAAGTTGTTGCAAATAAGGAAACACTCTTTTTTTTACAGTTTAAATTAGGTTAAGATATTTTTTTTTTTTTTTTTGGTTCTTTGGGCTTCTTTTAGTGAATCCTTTTCTTCAAATTCTGGAAAGACAAAAAGAATTAATAAGACTGTACGGATTGATGATAATAAATTCTCATTAAAATTAGATCATAAATGATGGAAAGCTTTTAGCTGGTTGTTGTGAACCCGCTTCGTTTTTCTACCCATTTTAATGGTTGTGTTGACGTCACCTCTAACCGAAACTACCTCATAGGGTCCTAACCAAATTTGTGAAAACTTGTTTTTTCGAACAGGATTTCTAAGCAACACTTTTTGCCCTGTTGTAAAGGACGTGGGATTAACCTTTCGGTCATACTGTTTTTTCGCTGCTATTTTGGCTTTTTCTAGATTGTTTCTAGCTATCTCATGCGACCTTTGGAGTTGAAACCTTAACTGTTGCGGATAGTCTTCGATATTATATAATGGAGTAGTTTTACCTTTTAGATTTGTAGGCATAACAAAATCGAGGCCAAACAAACTGTGAAGTGGTGTCAGTTTGGTGGATGTATGCTGAGTATTATTATGGACATGCATAGCCTGCCTAAGCCATTGGTCCCAATTTTGGCTGTCATTATCAACAAAACTCCTTAGATATTCCGCTAAGGGTCTGTGACTTCGCTCTAGTGAACCATTGGCCTGTGGATGGTAGGCTGTTATATGGATTTTCTTGACTCTCAAAAGTTTACATGTTTCAGAAAACAGTTTTGAAGTAAAGTTAGATCCATTATCCGTTATGAGCTTTTTCGGTATGAGAAAACGTGTTATGATTTCCTCATAAAAGGCTCTAGCAACAGTGGCTGCTTCAGCATCCGGAATTGCTACACAAGCCATGTACTTAGTCAAGTCGTCTTGGAACGTTAAAATATACCTGTTTCCGGAATGCGTTAGTGGAAGGGGCCCTACCATGTCCATATATAGTTTTTCGAAAGGGGAACATGGAGTATCCGTTAATTCCATTGGCATCTTCGTTAGATTTCCAGATTTATTCTTTTTCTCTCAAATAGCCGCTCCAATCACGAAGCTATTCAGAAAAGGTGGAGGGTCGTTGTGGATTTCAGAAAACAGTTTTGAAGTAAAGTTAGATCCATTATCCGTTATGAGCTTTTTCGGTATGAGAAAACGTGTTATGATTTCCTCATAAAAGGCTCTAGCAACAGTGGCTGCTTCAGCATCCGGAATTGCTACACAAGCCATGTACTTAGTCAAGTCGTCTTGGAACGTTAAAATATACCTGTTTCCGGAATGCGTTAGTGGAAGGGGCCCTACCATGTCCATATATAGTTTTTCGAAAGGGGAACATGGAGTATCCGTTAATTCCATTGGCATCTTCGTTAGATTTCCAGATTTATTCTTTTGGCATTTTTCACAGTTCCTTATATAGCTTGCGACGTCTTTGTGCATGTTCTTCCATCGAAACTGACAGCGAATGCGTGCTAACGTCTTTGATGTTCCCTGATGTCCGCCAAGTGGAGAGTCATGGAAATCACGGAGAACTGTTAAAATATCAGCAGGATCCGTTAAAGTGACAACCCTTTTGTTTGGGGCAGTGACTATTTTGTCATTGAGTTGGTTATTATTTTCTTTCCTGTTTTTAGAGTCTTGTGATGACTTTAGATTGAATTCTAAGTCTCCTGAATTGTTAGCGTTAAGAGCTTTAAGTCCCGATTGAAATATCTTTCGGCATTTTTCATAGTCTGGTGTCTCATTGTATTCCAGAGCAGAGACGTATTTCATGAATTCCATTATTGGATTTGGCACTCCTCTGGGGTATAGTTTTTCCAAACCAGTACTTACATCTCTCATAAAAGTTTCCTTAGACTTCTGGACTTTAATGGGAACCTTAAGGACGTTTTCTTGTTCCCAAGGCAGCCTCACGCCTGACCAATCGATTAGATTATACCCAAGGATCTCAAAGTCTCCTCGCATTGTTGCTACTCCGAGATGTGCATCTCTAGATGTGTATTCAATTGTACCATTGTGCATTTTCTTTGGATCTGGCTTGAAATCCTTTTGGGTGTAGTGACTAGCTAAACCAAAGTCTACCAAATATGCTTGGGAAGCACCGCCTTTCCCATAGCCTAATAAGATGTTGGCTCCTTTTAAATCGGCATGGACATACGTTCGGCCGTGGATGTACTCATACACATCCAACATCTGTAAGGCAAGACGATAAATTGTGTGTTCTGGAATCCTTCTTCCGTTTTCCAAGAAAAGCTTCCAAATATCGTCTCCATAACGTGGCATTACAACGAAGCGATGTTTCACATCGTTAATGTCGTGTGATCCCTTACCAACTAGATAAGGCATCCCAAAAGATTTAAGTCCGCGCTGCTGTTTGAACTGTGTAATGTCTTCAGAACGAGCATTGTGCATACAAAAATGCATTTCAACAAACAACGTCCCGTTGCCATGTGGTTCAATTTTGACGACATATTCATAGTCGGACGGATTCTTTGGTGAACTCGATGCCTTACACGCTGAATATATTTGACCATGACTTCCCATGCCTATAGACGGTCCAATTTTCCATGATGTTTTGGACAAATCAGTTATTATTTCACCTTCAGGAATTTGTTCTGATATGGCATGGTCGTTCTTCTTTTCCTCTATAGGTACCTTTGTACTCTCTATGTTCAACTTGTCCTTAGAGGTTGTTTTTTGTTTAGGAGCCACAGTTGCTTTTGCTTGAATATTATCTTCGAACTGTCTTTGTTTTTGCCCTCGTGTTACAACCAATATATTATTTTTTTGAGGTTTTTTGTTCTCACTTATTTTTGCCTTGCTCCTAGTTTGTACAGCTTGTATTGGATGTGTATCTATTGGGATCCTACTGAGTGCATCCGCATTGCAGTTTGTTTTGCCCGCCTTATACATTATCTTATAATCATAATCCGACAGCTTATGATGGAACCTAACTAGTCTTGTTGTTGGGTCCTTAACATTAAAAACACCAATCAGGGGGCGATGATCCGTATAGATAGTAAAATTACGACCAAGGAGGTATGTTCGGAAATGCTTACAGGCCCAAACTATGGCAAGCAATTCTTTTTCTATGGTTGAGTAATTTTTTTCGGCCTGATTTAAAGATCGACTAGCAAAAGCTATAGGTTTATCTTCACTAACTTTGCCCTGAGACAAAACGGCTCCCAAAGCTTCGTTACTCGCATCGGTTGTCAAGATAAACGGCAACGAAAAATCTGGATATATCAATATAGGTGGTGAGGAAATAGCTTTTTTAAGAAATCTAAATGATTTTTCGCAATCTGGGGACCATTGGAACACCTCCCCTTTTCTCAATAGCTTCGTGATTGGAGCGGCTATTTGAGAGAAATTGGGTATGAACTTTCTATAGTAGTTCGCAAGCCCCAAAAATGATTGTACCTGCTTTACTGTCTTTGGGGTGGGAAAATTGGAGACACATTGAATTTTTGATGGGTCTGGAGTAGCTCCGTTTTCAGAGCACACGTGTCCTAAATACGTTACTTCACGGCGAAGAAAATTACATTTTTCAATATTTAACTTCAGGTTGTGTTGCCTTAACTTAGCTAAAACGTTTGCAAGCTTTTCGTTGTGTTGTTCAAGATTTTTGCCATACACGACAATATCATCCAAATAAACAAAACAATCGATGCCATGCAAACCAGTCAGGATGTGATTCATGATCCTTTGGAATGTTGCTGGGGCACCGGTTAGCCCAAACGGCATTCTATTGAATTCGTAATGCCCTTTGCTAGTGCTAAACGCGGTTTTTGCCTTGTCAGCCGGATCGATCATTACCTGGTGGTAGCCGCTTGCCAAATCCAATGTGGTAAAAAATTGGCAGTGTCCCAATTGGTCAAGAATTTCTTCGATTCTTGGTAAGGGAAAGGCATCTTTTATCGTTATTTCGTTTAGTTTTCTGAAATCCACAACGACCCTCCACCTTTTCTGACCTTCAATGGATTTCTTAGGTACAATAAGCAATGGTGAATTCCATGGAGATTTACTTTCCGAAATTATGTTTTGATCAAGCATCTCTTGTACTTGTCTTTCAATTTCTTTCTTATGAATCTCCGGAGTTCGATATTGCTTAGTGTTAATCGGTCCTTGGTCAGATTTAGTGGGTATACTGTGTGCTAAGACAGGTGTGAAGCTTAAGTTATCACCCTTCAGTAAGAAAACGTCATTAAATTTGGAGCATAATTTTTCTACTGACTCCTTCTCTTCCCTATTCAGGTTTTCATCTAACTTTAAGGAACTAATCAGAGTACTGACCCGTTCACTAAGCTGTTGTCTTGGAAAATTAGCCAATATTCTGTTTTCCGCACTCTGGTTAATAATTTTAAAGTTTTTGAAATTCGAATGCTTTGGAACAAAATTTCCGTCCAAACAGTAGTCTTGTGTGGTACAATTCATGATAGGAACATGGACGTAGCTATTGTTTGCTTTTACTATTGCATTTCCCAAGTAGATTCCGCAATCAATCTCTTGTGAATGTATTAGCAATTCATTTGATTTTGAGTTGGGAATATAAAGCTTAACAGCTGTTTGTGTCCGAGCTCCTATTTTGAACTTCTCTTGTGTTTCCTGTATTGCAGATATTTTAGAAGGTAAACACTTTAGAGGTAATTCGATTATAACTTCTCTTTTCCTATTAAATAATGTTATTCTTTTTGAAACAGCGTCGATGATTGTTTGATTCCATAGGATATCACGTCCTAGGATACCGTCAGCAGGTATTTCATCTAAACCATCGACAACGTTCCACTTAGTACAGAACTTATTGTTGGGGAATGATAAGGAAGTTTTGATTGTGCCTTTTGTCATACCTACTCCACCGAAAACACCACCCAGTTGCTTTGTTTCATTTATATTTATATTGGTAGCATTTTTTAATGAGCTTCTTTTTAGTAAGCTCGAGTCTGCTCCTGTGTCGACCAGAAGAAGTACCTTTTCGGACTTGGCCATTGACATAGGCAGCTCGACGAACACGTCATGCTTACGAAGATTCCTAAATGCATATAATATTTTTTTCTTACTTTTCGGCAAAGCATACTGGTTGAAACACTTCAAAACAAAACACTTAAAATAATCATTCAAAAAGTTATAGACGAATTTCACCTTTGAATAGCACTTACTCCAAACGAAACGAAGATTGAAAATCAGAAATAAGAAACCAAACTGACCTAGGTTTATTTTTGTCCCAGAAACTAGTGGCCTTGATTTCTGCTTCGTTTTACGAATCGACTCAAAAGTAAAGAAATTTAACTCCTCCGAGTCAATGTTTTGTGTTCTTTTTTCTTTTTGTCGATCGTTTAATACAGGCGCTAATGGCTTTACTTCGTCTACATTGCTTTTTTTTGCTTTGTTTTTTTTATTTTTCGTTGTTGATTTTGTGGAGAGCGAATTTTCTGGGGCACAATTTAGTGATTCAAATTGGCCCCCAGGGCGTTTCTCCGACTGGTCTTTGAGGTAATTTCTCTTAGAGAAGCAATCGTCCTCCACATGACCCACCCTAGAACACCACTTGCATTTGACTCTAGGCCTTTGACTTATTGTCTGAGTAGCTCGTATTTGTGAGCGGGGACAACTGTTTTGAGCATGCCCATAGTCCTCGCAAGTGTCGCAGTATGGCGTTCTTTTACGAATATTACAATCAACATAGCTGTGATTTTTCTTGCCACAGAATCCACAGGTTTTAATGGGATTTGCAGACCTTGTTGACTGTCTATTGCTGGAGTGGGGAGGGTCTTGAAAATTCTGGATGTATTGAGGTGTTTCATTATGTGTGATGTGTGAAGGATGTTGTGCGGGTTTAGATGTGTAGTCTTGTGTCACTTGAGGTAAATTGTGAGGTAGTGTAGTATAATTGTTAAAAAGGTGAGGCATGGAAGGCATAGATGGATATGCTTGAGTCAGGCTATTGTAATTTTGTTGGAAAGTACCGGGAATTTGGTACATTGAGCTAATACGATCAAAAGGTAAGTTTGGTGTTGTTCCAACTCCCATATAGCCCATCGAGTTTGGCTGTAGTAGCAAGGAAGTTTTCAAGGCTTCCTCAGAGATTTCGTTGAGATCTTTGCTTTTGCTCCCCAGCATAAACTGTCGAAGAGCTTGATCGACTAGCCCTTTTTTAAAAATTGTCAACACCGTGTTTTCAACTTCTTTTTTGAGGCCTACTGACTCAGTTGCGGAATATCTTGAGTCAATAATTTCAACAGATGTAGCTTTCAGTTTCGCTAGACGTCTAGCGAACGCTTTTACATCTTCGCCTAACAATTGATGGCATTGTTTTAATTCGTTCATCACATTGTCCAGAGTTTTTGGCACTAAATAACTGTCTTTAAACAGTTTTGCCAAACCCTCTATTGTGTTCACATTGTTTGAACGAATTAACTCAAACGCATCGCCTTGCAATCGGGTTGAGATTAGAGACACTAAGATCCCCTCTTCTTCTGGCTTTACCATTTTCAAAGCCAGATCGCATGCGTTTAAGAATTCATGAACTCTTTGTGAAAGTTCATGATTTCTCTCCCCGTTGAATATGGGGACTAACCTTGAAACTACCTTGCTTATACTCTCAAGTGGCATTTCGCAATTTTCTTCTATTTCTACCTGAGTGATTTTATTTGATTTAAATACTTCTACAACTGTGGTTTGAACTCCTGTGTTGACCAGGTTTCTTTCCAGAGACGATTTTGGTGTAGAAGTATGTTGAGGAGTGAGCAACGGAATAAGGTGTTTTGAACTGTCAGGATAAGGTGATGATTTACCTTTTTCCCTTAGCTCCCTTTGAGTTGTTAAACTTTTGTTTAACTCAATAGTGAGCTGGTCTATTTCCTGGTCAGCTTCTTCTGTTGTTTTCAGAAGTTGTTTTTCAGCTTCCTTACGCCTAAACTCGCTCTTTTTAAGCTGTTTTCTAAGGTCTTCTGCCTCTTTAGCGTGGTTTTCTACTAGAGCGTGAACGGCTTTGACGTATTCGTTAACGATTTCGTCAGTCGATTCTACTCTAGTTAATTTACCCCACTGAGACGTTAGCTGAAAACTTACCAGTTTGTAAACCTCAGGATTCAAAATATCCCTTAATTCTGTGAAAAGAAATTCATTCACCGACTTTAATTGTCGTTGATTTTCTTTCTTTTCTTTTTTAAAATACTCTAACTCCTCTATTATATCGTTAAGTTGGGCTTCAACTTGGGTGCGGGCCATTAACTAACGCCAACCAACAGATCTAATTTTTTTTTCTTTTTTAAATCAAATAAAATCAAACGACCACCTCAACTAAAGTTACTACGAAAAACAAATGAAAGAAACGAAACTTGACTAAGAACTTGACTTGAAAAACTAAACCGAGAAAAAAAAAATAAATAAAATTTATAGGTACACAACTTTGTCACTTATGATCTAAAAAATAAAACATAGGTACATACGTTAAAGTATACTCACCTGTATTTCTCCCTTTGTATCTACTTTTAATTGTTCAGATATACAGTATCAGTAGTATGTTTCAAGTTTCTTTCCAATTCTTCTTTTGGCAAGTTGATTTTGGTGTAACTTATTTTATCCAAGTTTAAGAAAAAACCAAAGGTAGACGACAATTAAATGAATCCACAGAGCACTGCACACAAAAATACGAGTATTTTCCTTCACTTTTCCAATCACTTTTTCAATCACGACAACGTACGATAAGGTGTTTTATTCAATTTAAAAACACAAATTACTTTTTTTTTTTTAAAGGTTCGCGAACCGGCTGCGCCAAATGTAACGTACGTAATCGAAATGTAATGAAATGTAATGTAAATTAAAAAGACACACAACCTCTCGTTTCGGTGGTTAACAATAGACTCCCCATATTTCCGTTGACCTGGCTGGAACTTTTGATTGAACTCCAGAATGCATTGCTTAACTTGCATTCTGGAATTCAGCTTGACCTACTTAGCCATGTCGCAATAAGTGCGGCCGGAAACTGTTAGTATGCATAATATTGATAAAGCAATAATATGCATAATAACAGTTATGCTTACTGGCATAGTAGGTAAAGGTGAAGGAACCAAATTTAGGTGTATAACAATCTAAGCTGCTGATAACAACAAGCAAAGAACTACAAGCTTTCGTTGACTACTTGTTAAAATAGCTTAGGAGTAAATGAGGGCCTTTGCCTGTGGTTTTTTGAAAGACTTTTTTAGAACAGGATATTTTTTAGACTTTATTGAAAGCCTGAGCTGAATACCTGCTCAGTCGAAAGAAGAAGTGATTATGGATACTATCTCCACCTAAATCAAAAATTATTTCGCATCCGAACCAGCATCAAAGGGTGTGAAGTTCCAGCACAATATTTTAGAAAAATTTGTATAAAAAAAATTGATTTTGTTTGCAGTATTAAGCTCCTTTCAATGGCCGCTGCCATTAGGCTAAATTAGATTGATAAAAAACCTCAGGAAATACGACATATTTTATATATTTTCTTATAATTGAATCATCTCGACAGCAAAGGTAAAATAAACTATTGCTGTCTTGCGTTCGACTTCGACTTCTGATTTTATTGTGGTGGTGGGAAAAAAATTTCAGATTGACCACAAGGAAACAATATAAAGTGGATCGATCAAATGCAGAAAAATTTATGAGTGATGGCGAAGAAAAGATGTAGGGAACTATCTTTTTTTTACCAAACGAAAACTTAAGTGGTTTGTGGCACAAGTTAAAAGAAATAAATATCTTTCTTTACCATAAAAAAACCCACACCCCTTAACACTGGCACTGACCTATAGCCGATTAGAAAAAATAACATAGAATTTTTTTACATGCATTTTTGCATTGCGAAGGTTAAAACAAATTAGAAGAAAAAAAAAAAAAACAACGATACCGCAGTGGAATGGCTAGTAAGGGAACTCTGCAGTGCAGTGATCATCGTTATCGTACGTACATACAGCATAGAGATAGACATAGATTTTTTTTTGGTTACTTCAAGAGTTTAAGCGAATGACAAAAACTTGCACTCGAGAAGAATTAGTTGACGCAGATCTCGCAAAGCAAAAGGACTAAAACTTAAGTGTCCAACAAAAATATAAAAGCAATCCGTGGCTTTGTAGTGCAACATAGAGGTACAGTCAACTTTCGTGTTAAAAATGTAGTTTTTTATAAGTTTCTTTTTTTTAGAAAGAATTCTTACGTGCCTTTTTCTTAAACTAAATTAGGGAAGAATCGATTAGCTAGAATTGCTGTAAGCCGTTCCATCGAGTTTGATAAAATTCAAATTAATTTTAAATGATTAGAAGCTAGAACGTGTATAAAAATAACTAGACAAGTTTAAAAACTTTAGTAAAATACAACAAATAAAGTAAAAGGAGTGCCACACTGGCTCTTTGAATCATAAAAAAAAAAAGGTGAAATTCCACTGAAGGTAAGAATCTGATTCGTCATTTTGTTTATCTCGGGTTCTTATGCATCTCGTTGTTTTTGCGGTATGTATCTTTATCAGATAATAGCGAGATAAAGGGAGAGATTCGGACACACAAAGCGTCAACGTCCAAGGCCACGTAGGTGGAATCGGCTCATTCTAAGCTGAAGTCAAAGCTAACATCGAACATACAAAACCAATCCAACAACAAGTGCACACGAAACACACATGAAAAAGAAACCAACAGAGAAATTTAACAACAACTATTAGCAGCAAAAGATCGAGTTAGACATCCATGATCGGTCAAACCAAACGATCACACCATCTTTCAATTCCGAAGAAAACTCTCCTCTCCACAACCATATTTTGTCCTGTCCTAAAATTTGCACCCATCCAACCTTTCCTTTAAACCTCAAACATCCAATTTTGATATAGACCTAAAAAAAGAAGAAATTAACTACCCTAAAACGAAAACAAAACAAAAGCTAAGTAAAATTCCAAGATATAATACTTTGATGTACAAATATATAAAGATATAATTTTTAAACCAACAGACAACATTAGAAGGTCAGCGAATCCAGTCAAAACAGTGCACCGTTTTCACCAGGAGTCGTAGTAAGCTTAATGAAGTAGTAAGTACATTGATAATTTTTTATGGTATTATATCCTTATATTCAACATCAAATGAATTATATCGGATGGCAAAGAGTGGCATTCATGTAAAACAACAAAACTAAAGAAAGAAGAAAGAAACAAAATTGAAATTTTAAGACAAATTAGTCGGCGCCAAAGTGGTGTGAAAACGAAATTAATTTAATTTTTTTCTAAACAACATCTACTCCGATCCTAATCCATATCCAGTCCTTAAGATATATCCTTTTGGTTTTATAATAATTAAATAAAAATTTTGAATTGTTGTACGTTACCATCCTCTAAGAATTAGAAAGTACCTATATCATTACTTAATTTAATTTGTTTTTATGGAAATCGTCGTCTGGTCTATAAACCTAACCCCAATTGAAATTGTTGTTGCATTGGTGAGATCTATGCTATTGTTTGGGTTGGAAATAATAGATTTCGAATGAAATTATTTTTTTTTAAGGAAAGATGAACATTCCTTGTTATAGAGTGACATGTGTTTTTTTTTAGGGAATTAGAATAATGAGTTGTTAAGAAATTTAAATTAGGATGTGAGATAGGAAGCTGGGTTGAGTAAGACCTTCAACAGGATGATTTAAAACAAAATATATTTGTTTCATCTTAGGGGTCAGGGCGGTATAATGAGCGTTCGCAATGACCAAGGTGTATCAAGATAAGAATTTTCTTTTTCTTTAGATGCAAGGGGAGGGTATAGCTCAGAGAACACGATCACCTATGTTCTCCACAAGTATGACAAGCTATTTTTAGGGTAATGAAAATTCGGGTTCCACATCTCTACAATATTTAATTTGTTCGAATTCCATCTTCGAATTTATAGGCCTGAAATAAAAACGTAACACTGTCCATTTTTCAGTAGCAAGATCCCACCCCTCCGGCGAGCTAGGATGTGCGTGGACTAGCAGGCCTACCCGTTACTTAGAAAGTGGACAACTCTTTCGTAGCTCAACTTTGATGGTCTGAACGACCTGTAGCAGTTCGATTCAAAGGAGTTTGAGGAAGAAAGAGCTTTTACACTGGAGTAGAATGGTCAACAAAACTGTGTGTGTTGTTAACCCATTATTATTCAATTGGTTTTCTTTTGAAATCTAACCGATTTAACGTTGCATGAAGGTTTGAATAAGGAATTTCACAGACAGTTCACTCTGGTGTATACTTGTTATTTAATCACAGATATAGAAAGAATTATTGATTTAATATAAATAAGAAAGTTCGTTACAGGTGGCGCCCATAACGTGGGGCCCGAATAATTACCCTTTTTGATTAATAGCTTAAATTCATTTTTATTTTTGACGGGATGTAAAATATGTTAGGCACATACATAGCATTCAATTAAATAGAGTTGAGTAATTATTATCCGGAAAGTAGGGATACATTGGTATAAACTTTCGTTTGTTGTAATAATTATTTATTATTCTTAGAATCAATTTAAGTGAATTCTGTGTTTTAGAAATTCAGTGTCCAACATAAGAATGATGAACTCTTTTTATGGGTTAGTTGCACAGAATTTTTAAGAACAGACATTTCAGCATAAATCTTAGGTCGCCTTACGCAAAGTACTCAAAATAAATAGTTTTTTGACCGATGGATAAGTAGACGTTTTCCTGATCCAGGTCTGTAGCAAAAGTGTTTATTTTATTCGAGGAAACGTAAAACAAACGACATATAAGTCCGTGAAAAAAAAAGGAATAATTAAATGTTTTTTTTTAATCCTTTAATCAGC
Organism: Melanostoma scalare; assembly: GCA_949752695.1. Taxonomy (NCBI): domain Eukaryota; kingdom Metazoa; phylum Arthropoda; class Insecta; order Diptera; family Syrphidae; genus Melanostoma; species Melanostoma scalare. The sequence continues at coordinate 5,411,854 of OX456985.1, forward strand.
TATCCGGTTTGTTAACGTAAATAACTTGACTTTCGCAGATGTAGTTTGTTTATTTGGATTTTAAAAAACATTAAAAATTGGAAAACAAAAAACTTTCCAAAGCAGTCATACATTCATCCTACATACATCCGTTTCTTTAAAAAAAAAAAAAAAAATTTTTTAGGTCGTTGAAGGTTCTCAACCCTAACTCTGAACTCACATCCTTATGAATTATATGAAAGTTTGATAAAAAAAAAAAAAAAATATATAGATAGATATTTTTGATTTTTGTTGGAAAATTTTTTTTTTCCACACAATTTTTCCATTATTAGAATATTCTTTGATATTATTTTTTTTTGAAAACATTGTATTTTTGGTTTTGAATATTATACATTATAAAACCTTTTCTAAATGACTGGGAGAGGTCGTGGTCGCCCTCCAAAAAGAAGTTATTACAACTTCAATAGAAATAGTGCCAGTGGTTCAAATAGGACAAGAAGTCCACCAGTTTTAAACAATATGGATGAAGCAAATGATTCAATAGCCAACCCTGAGCAAGTAGAACGCAATGCGGGAAATTATAATGCAGTAGGAAGTAATAATGCAGGGTCGGTTAACAATCCACAAGAAGAGAATGAAAGTGTAGACGAAGGCAATGGTTCTAGACAGGCTGAACAGTTTGAAAATTACATACATGAAGTGGTTTCAGCTACAGTAGGTTTGAAGTGCACTGAAGATCGACGTTTCTTACAGGAAAAGCTAGCAGAAAATCAAGCTTTTATCATGGATAGGATGGAAGCGCTCTTTCGAACTGTAACAGGTTCAGCTCCAACTCAACCGGCGGCACGTAATGTGGGAACTAATAATTATAACAATAATGCAGCCAATATTAGACAAACTGAACCAGTTGCACAGGTACCACTTAGTGTCAATCAAAGGTTTGATGATCCAAATGAAATTGTTCATCCGGTCAATATGACTCGCGGATCGAATGTGGACGATTTTCTTGCTCAATTGAGTAGTATGAATCTTCAAGATTCTCCTCCAGTTTCAACGGATCCAATTTTGAACGTAGCTCCTTCTCCTTCCTCTTCTAACTCTGTCACCAAATATCCACATTATGAGAAATGGGGAGTTAAGTTTGATAATAAAGAAATCACAGTCGATGATTTTTTATTCAGACTAGACATAGTCAAAACCGGTCATAACGCGACTTGGCAGGAAGTAGTTAAGAATTTTCATCACTTTCTGAAGGGAAACGTTCAAACCTGGTATTGGACATATTTAAAAGGTAATAGGGGAGTTAATTGGACAACGCTCAGATTTGCTCTCTTGGAGCAATATCGCAGTCTAGAAACAGACACTGAGCTTTCGCGAAAAATGTCCGACCGAAAACAACAACCGAACGAAAGTTTTAACGACTTTTATGATAGTTTGCTTCAATTGAATTCGAGGTTGAGAAATCCCAAACCAGTTAAAGAGATTATCGAACTTATTAAACTTAACGTTAAACGAAGAATAGGGGAACTTTTAATAACCTTCAGTACCCACAGTCTTCCGGAAATGGTTTACGTTTGTAGAACCATAGAAAAATTCTTAAACGGAAACGAAAAAGCAATACCCAGGTTTGGTCAAACGTCGACGAATTTCTCAAATCGCCGAACGGTCAATGAAGTTGAAATGTTACCCGAAGTACCATCTTCTCCGAGTTTAGCGGAAGTGGAAGCATTTGATAGAGTTCCTAACTCAATTACATGCTGGAACTGTAAGGGCGTGGGTCATAAATTCCGCAAATGTACTGGTCCTCGCCGTAATCTATTTTGTTTTACTTGTGGTCTTGAGAATATAAAAAGCCCCAATTGTGAAAAATGTTCGGGAAACCGCCAAATGAGCAACCCTGTGACCGTGGAGAGTTGTTCGAAGATCAAGAACCCGGAATCGACCAGAAATTAGAAAACGTTTTTAAAACCACTATACTTAAACGCCCAGATAATACAATTCCACCAAACACTTTAGATGAGAGAAAAAAACCACCTGAAATCAAGTCTTTGCATGAACGTCAGTTAGATTACTATAAAGCTCGGGAGAAAATCTTTGCCAATCCTCCAACATCGAACCGAATTCAAAAGCTTAGAGAGAGACACACTAAAAAGAAAAAGCTATACAAGGCAGTCTCTGAGGCTAAAGTAAATATTTCTTCAGAAGATCCTCGTCCATATCTGACAGTAAAAATATTGGGGACAGATTGGTTCGGTCTACTGGATTCTGGTGCGAGTATTAGTTGTTTGGGTGTCGGATCCTTAGAATATCTTAAGGAAAACAAAATACCTTTCAAAAACTTCTCATCGACTGTAGCTACAGCTGATGGTCAAAAACAAAACATAGTGGGAGTGATAACAACTCCAATTTTGTATAAAGGGATTTCAAAAGATATAGATCTTTTCATTGTCCCATCCCTAGCACAAAAATTATATTTAGGCGTAGATTTTTGGCGGAGTTTCCAACTCGCTCCTAACCTCATTTCCGAAATTTCTTTGGTACCAGAAGTAGATGCCAACAAACATGATTTGACTGCACAAGAGTCATCAGCCCTACTTGAAACGATAAAATTATTCCCTTCTTTCTCAACGAAAGGCTTAGGAAAAACTTCCCTGATGGAACATTCAATAGACACCGGAGATGCGACTCCAATCAAACAGAGGCATTACCCTGTATCTCCAGCGGTACAAGGTCTCATGTATACGGAGTTGGACCGCATGATTTCCTTGGACATCATCGAAGAAAGTTCTAGTCCATGGAGCTCACCGGTGGTCCTTGTGCGAAAACCGGGAAAAAATCGCTTATGTCTAGACTTTCGGAAAGTCAATCAAGTGACCAAGAAAAATGCGAATCCGATTCCGCATATAGAGGGATTGCTATCACGTTTTTCAGACCCACACTTTATTTCAGGTGTGGATCTGAAAGATGCGTACTGGCAGATACCGCTGGAGAAGGGTTCTCGAGAAAAAACCGCCTTCACTGTACCCGGCCGTAAACTCTATCAATTCAAGGTCATGCCTTTCGGTCTGTCAAACGCAGCCCAAAGTTTAACTTGTTTGATGCACCAGGTTATTCCACATGAATTAAGAGACCAAGTGTTTGTCTATTTAGATGACCTGTTAATACTCTCGCATACCTTCGATGAACATTTGAAAATCTTGAAAATCATTGCCGAAAGACTTACTGATGCAGGATTAACTATAAATGTGGAGAAATCAAAGTTTTGTCTAAAAGAACTTCCGTATTTGGGTTATATAGTAGGTCAGGGGGGTATAAGAGCGAATCCTGACAAGATAGCAGCAATATTAGACTTTCCTGAACCTAAAACATCACGACAAGTCAGAAGATTCCTTGGTATGGCTGGATGGTACAGGAGGTTTGTAAAAGACTTTTCAACCCTGGCCACTCCTTTAACCAACACCCTTAAAAAAAATCAGAAATTTAAATTTGATGAGAACGCGATGGCGTCGTTTAACGCTATGAAAACGGAATTGACTTCGACTCCTGTCCTAATAAACCCAGATTTTTCCAAGCAATTCATTATCCTTTGCGATGCGTCGGCAACGGGAATTGGATGTGTCCTTTGTCAAAAGGACCAAGACGATATAGAACGCCCGATATATTATTATTCGCAAAAGCTTAATGCAGCGCAAAGAAACTATTCCGTGACAGAGCGTGAGTGTCTTGCGGCGGTAAAGGGGATACAGAAGTTTAGGCCGTATGTTGAGGGATATAGGTTTAAGGTCATAACGGATCACTCAAGTTTAAAATGGCTTATGAGCCTGAAAGACCCGACTGGAAGGTTGGCGCGTTGGAGTTTGAAACTCCAAGGATTTGACTTTGAGATTGAGCACAGAAAAGGTTCTTTAAATGTAGTCCCAGATGCACTTTCACGAGTGTATCAAGTGGACTCAGTTCATTTGCAAAATGAAGTACCTGAACTCAAGTCGTCAGATCACATTGACGTGCTTCACGTTGATTTGGAAGACTTAAGCTTTAAATCTGAAGAGTACACACAGTTAATTGAAGACATCGAGAAAAACAAAGAACAGTTACCAGATCTACAAGTTTCCGATGGTTATGTGTATAAAAAAGTTAAATTTAGTACCGGAAACCCAATTCAAGATGATTTGACATGGAAACTTTGGATTCCAACTGCGCTAGCCGACCGTCTGGTCTCTCTGGCTCATTGTCCACCCAGAGCCTCACACGGAGGTATAACGAAAACTTTATATCGCCTTCGACAGCAATATTTTTGGCCAAGTATGGCTTCTCAAGTCAAAAATTTTATTGGGAACTGTGAAGTTTGTAAAACGACGAAAGCCCCAAACGTTACCTTGAGATCTGAAATGGGAAAAGCCTTTATTGTGGAAAGACCCTTTCAACATCTTTATATTGATTTTATTGGACCCTACCCACGGTCAAGAAGTGGCAACACCCAAATCGTGATAGTTCTGGATCAGTTGACAAAATTTGTCCTGATCAGGGCGCTTAAAAGGGCTACAACCGATACGGTGTTGAAATTTTTACTAGAAGATATATTCCTTGTTTTCGGCGTCCCAGAAAGTATCCTTTCCGACAATGGAACCCAATTTACTAGTCGTGACTTTTCAAAAATGTTAGACAAGTTTGGAATCAAGCATTATAGAACAGCTGTTTATTCGCCTCAAGCCAATGCCAGTGAGCGAGTAAACAGGTCGATTCTTGCGGCGATCCGGTCATACATAAACCCAAATCAGTCCAATTGGGATGCTCATCTATCATCAATCAGTAGTGCTCTCCGAACAACCGTTCACTCTGTTTTGGGGATGTCACCATATGAAGCACTTTTCGGTCAGCGAATGATTGAGCACGGAGCTGATTACAAGCTTCTAAGAGATTTAAGTGGTTTAAATCAGTCTGAGATAGATTGGCTTCCGAAAACAGCCAAAATGAATATACTGCATTCATATCTTAAAGACGCTTTAGAAAAATCCCATGAGTCGTACGAAAAAACTTACAATTTGAGAAGTAGGATTGTGGCATACCAAGTAGGAGACCAGTTATATAAAAGGAACTTTATTCTTAGCGACGCTTCGAAAAAGCTAAACGCAAAGTTGTGCCCTAAATTTATTAAGGTACAAGTCAGAAAAGTTATCGGCAATAACCTATATGAAGTCATCGATTCCAAGGGTTATACTTCGGTGACGCATTCAAAAGATTTAAAGAAATGAGAAATTGAACTGCCTTATACTATCTATATTCTTGCCCGGCCATCTCAGCTGTGCATGAGACATTTGCATTTATACACACGTCCACAAAAAGTTCCGCTTCTTATTTTTTTAACGCACTTGACCTTGTTAAAATAATAAGTTTTGTAGGGAACTATCTTTTTTTTACCAAACGAAAACTTAAGTGGTTTGTGGCACCAGTTAAAAGAAATAAATATCTTTCTTTACCATAAAAAAACCCACACCCCTTAACACTGGCACTGACCTATAGCCGATTAGAAAAAATAACATAGAATTTTTTTACATGCATTTTTGCATTGCGAAGGTTAAAACAAATTAGAAGAAAAAAAAAAAAACAACGATACCGCAGTGGAATGGCTAGTAAGGGAACTCTGCAGTGCAGTGATCATCGTTATCGTACGTACATACAGCATAGAGATAGACATAGATTTTTTTTTGGTTACTTCAAGAGTTTAAGCGAATGACAAAAACTTGCACTCGAGAAGAATTAGTTGACGCAGATCTCGCAAAGCAAAAGGACTAAAACTTAAGTGTCCAACAAAAATATAAAAGCAATCCGTGGCTTTGTAGTGCAACATAGAGGTACAGTCAACTTTCGTGTTAAAAATGTAGTTTTTTATAAGTTTCTTTTTTTTAGAAAGAATTCTTACGTGCCTTTTTCTTAAACTAAATTAGGGAAGAATCGATTAGCTAGAATTGCTGTAAGCCGTTCCATCGAGTTTGATAAAATTCAAATTAATTTTAAATGATTAGAAGCTAGAACGTGTATAAAAATAACTAGACAAGTTTAAAAACTTTAGTAAAATACAACAAATAAAGTAAAAGGAGTGCCACACTGGCTCTTTGAATCATAAAAAAAAAAAAAGGTGAAATTCCACTGAAGGTAAGAATCTGATTCGTCATTTTGTTTATCTCGGGTTCTTATGCATCTCGTTGTTTTTGCGGTATGTATCTTTATCAGATAATAGCGAGATAAAGGGAGAGATTCGGACACACAAAGCGTCAACGTCCAAGGCCACGTAGGCGGAATCGGCTCATTCTAAGCTGAAGTCAAAGCTAACATCGAACATACAAAACCAATCCAACAACAAGTGCACACGAAACACACATGAAAAAGAAACCAACAGAGAAATTTAACAACAACTATTAGCAGCAAAAGATCGAGTTAGACATCCATGATCGGTCAAACCAAACGATCACACCATCTTTCAATTCCGAAGAAAACTCTCCTCTCCACAACCATATTTTGTCCTGTCCTAAAATTTGCACCCATCCAACCTTTCCTTTAAACCTCAAACATCCAATTTTGATATAGACCTAAAAAAAGAAGAAATTAACTACCCTAAAACGAAAACAAAACAAAAGCTAAGTAAAATTCCAAGATATAATACTTTGATGTACAAATATATAAAGATATAATTTTTAAACCAACAGACAACATTAGAAGGTCAGCGAATCCAGTCAAAACAGTGCACCGTTTTCACCAGGAGTCGTAGTAAGCTTAATGAAGTAGTAAGTACATTGATAATTTTTTATGGTATTATATCCTTATATTCAACATCAAATGAATTATATCGGATGGCAAAGAGTGGCATTCATGTAAAACAACAAAACTAAAGAAAGAAGAAAGAAACAAAATTGAAATTTTAAGACAAATTAGTCGGCGCCAAAGTGGTGTAAAAACGAAATTAATTTAATTTTTTTTCTAAACAACATCTACTCCGATCCTGACCCACATCCAATCCTTAAGATATATCCTTTTGCGTTATAATAACTGAATTAAAAATTTTCCATCGTTGTACGTTAACATCTACGAATAATTAAAGATTACATATACCAAATTTAATTTGTTTTTATGGAAATTGTCGTCTGGTCCATAAACCTAACCCGAATTGAAATTGTTGTTGCATTGCTGAGATCTAAACCATTGTTTGGGTTTGAAATAATAGATTTCGAATGGATTTATTTTTTTAAAGAAAGATGAACATTTCTTTTTATAAGGGGACATTTTTTTGATTGAATTAGAATAATGGGTTGTTAAGAAATTTAAATTAGGATGTGAGATAGGAAGCTGGGTTGAGTAAGACCTTCAACAGGATGATTTAAAACAAAATATATTTGTTTCATCTTAGGGGTCAGGGCGGTATAATGAGCGTTCGCAATGACCAAGGTGTATCAAGATAAGAATTTTCTTTTTCTTTAGATGCAAGGGGAGGGTATAGCTCAGAGAACACGATCACCTATGTTCTCCACAAGTATGACAAGCTATTTTTAGGGTAATGAAAATTCGGGTTCCACATCTCTACAATATTTAATTTGTTCGAATTCCATCTTCGAATTTATAGGCCTGAAATAAAAACGTAACACTGTCCATTTTTCAGTAGCAAGATCCCACCCCTCCGGCGAGCTAGGATGTGCGTGGACTAGCAGGCCTACCCGTTACTTAGAAAGTGGACAACTCTTTCGTAGCTCAACTTTGATGGTCTGAACGACCTGTAGCAGTTCGATTCAAAGGAGTTTGAGGAAGAAAGAGCTTTTACACTGGAGTAGAATGGTCAACAAAACTGTGTGTGTTGTTAACCCATTATTATTCAATTGGTTTTCTTTTGAAATCTAACCGATTTAACGTTGCATGAAGGTTTGAATAAGGAATTTCACAGACAGTTCACTCTGGTGTATACTTGTTATTTAATCACAGATATAGAAAGAATTATTGATTTAATATAAATAAGAAAGTTCGTTACAAAGAAAGCTGGAACTGAAACTTGTGAAGAGGTGCAGGCCACATATTTTAACCTTACGTTCATGTCTGTGTTGGAAAAAGTACTATTTTTAATCCAGTGTCGTCAGTTGATTTGAATTCGAATTTAAATTTAACATTCAACGGTTTTGTGATATCGATTTGTATTGAGCTTCATTGAATTTAATCAAAGTCCGGTCAAGGTTACATATTTTATGTTTGAAGCTTTTGTTCTTCTTTGTGATAAGAGGAAAAAAACGGGTGCTGTTCCTACTTTTATGACAAGGAGCTTGTGATCGATAATGGGTCACAGCTCTCCCACAGATTTGCTTCACAATATTGATCCGTATGTGAGGTAAACTGGGTCCCCTATGCATATTTCTTAATAAATCCAGTAAACAACGAATAAAAACAAAATACATTAAAGGTTTCATTGCGGCTTGCAAAACCCTGCAAATGTTTCTAAACCCAACAAATGTTTAAACCTTACTTTATTTGATCATGTGACTGCCACGCAGGTAGACACAATCTGAAGGGGATATTGGACACTTGCGAAAAGGAACTGAGTAATTGACACTTTGTCCTCAACCACGTACTTACCATGTAGTCTGGTAAGTACCAGTCTCGGTGTAATTGGCTGGTATCCAAAATGAATAAGGACTTCATTTTTTTTTATTGCATCTCAGAGACTAAGTCGCTTGAAGTTTAGAGCAAGCTCGTTTGTACGTACTTATCTACGCTCTTTACTTTATCATAAATGCAAGTGTTAGAGGTTAGAAAACACCAACACCAGCACAAAGAGAACGTATAGAAAATATATATATGAAAAAAAAAAAAAAAAAATACAAATAGTGACATACAATATAGAATACCTAAAATGAAATACATTAATAACTAAACAAAACTATTAGAAATAAAACAAAGTATAAACTACAAATATTTTGAAGAACAATAAACTAAGACACATTGAAAAAAAATCATGCATGTGGAGCACTGGTTTTCAATTTTTGTTTTAAAATATATTTGTTAATGTTGAAATCTAAAATTAGGGAGTTAGAATTGTATAATCTACTCATGCACGGGGGCAATGAATCAACTCCAAATTACGCAAGTGGTGAGATCCTCCGCGGTAGTTAAAACCTATGGACGAGAGCAAGTAAGGACCATCTATAAAGCCTTCAAAATATTCAATTGAATTTAGGTCGACGATACCACCAAATATAACTCCAAAAAGTTTTAAGTCGTTAGTTTCCTGCTCGTCTTGATTAAGGGCCATGGTACGGTTTTTGGAATAATTTTTATTTTTTTAATAAATTACTTCTTTAAATGGGTCAAGTGATATTAGTTACAAATAGACACTAATATTTTCAGTTGGGTTTCGCAGTGGATTGCAGATTTTCCGTTTTTGACCGGGCTGTCCAAAACGCATGTATTGTTGTTGTTGGAAGTCGCTGCAACGTGATGTTAGTTAATCCAAAAAATTTGAAGACAGCTTTGATTGAGTTGACGACTTAAGGGCACTGCCGTACCTGGAATGTCGATTTTTTGTGAATTTTTTGTAGTAAAAATACGAAAAGGATTTAAACGAAAATTACACATATTAATACATATTTGAACAATATTTTGTCATATTCCCCTCATCAAAATATTCATTACAACTGAACATACTTGTAAATAAGTAAGGGCATGTAAAAAACTATTTCTTATTTATAAAATAGGTTCTATTAAGAAAACATTAAAATCTTTGGATTTAATGCTTTATTTTTATATTAACAACAAGTGTGCAAAATTTGAGAATAATCGGTCGAACCGTTTTTGAGTCATCGCGGTCACCGGCTTCAAAAAAGTGGTAAATATTTTTACATAAGTAAAAGTCGTTGTTCAATTGTATTGATTAGGTTTTCTCCAATTTATTGATATACAATAATAAAGTGCAGAAAATAAGAACATATGAAAATACACGAAATTATAAATAAATTCTTCTCTGCTTTGCGCGAATCATTCGATAATTTCTTCCACCTTAATGTCAATGTGCCTGTTAATCCTAATAAGAGCAAGCCCATTCAGCCTATCTTCGCCAGTAGAATTCCTAATCCAATATTTTAGACGCCTCAACGTGGAAAAACTACGCTCGCTGCTAGCAATGGTCGCAGCCAATGTTGCAACTATTTTCAAAAACTTGAAAATGTTTGGCAAAAGTGCATCGTTACAAAGATTTAATGATTCTATAAATGTCTTTGGTTGAGTTTTTGCCCTAACCCAACGTTGTCTCCAAGTCGGTTGAGGTATTCATCCACTTGATTGCGCCACCTAAGACGAGGTCTTCCCCTTCCGCGATTTCCCTGCAATGTGCTTTCGAACACCCGACGAGCCGGAGCGTTTGGGTCCATCCGCTCTACATGGCCCAACCATCGTAGCCTCGCGATGCGTACTCTTCTGGCTTTGCCCATGTCACGGTACAGCTCATACAGCTCGTTGTTGTATCTTCTTCTCCACACATTGTTTTCGCATACGGGACCAAAGATCATTCGGAGAATTTTTCTTTCGAACGACCAAGGGTTTCCTCATCCGCTTTCGATAAAGTCCATGCTTCCGCGCCGTACAGCAGGACTGGGATGATCAACCGACTTGGAGTGCGAAACTGGAGAGAGCTCGCCCGAGATCGAAATCGTTATAGAAGGATGTTGGTTGAGGCCCAGGTTCACCCCGAACTGTAATGCCCACCTAAGTAAGTAACGTTGTCTCCACAATAACACTTCATTTATTACGGTTGAAGTAGCTGCCTCAGTCGCTGTTGGCCATTGATTCATTATTACTTCCACGGTTTCATCAATATTCTCAACGTCTTTCCTTTTTTTTCTCCTATAGACTCGGTTATTTTTTCAGCATCAGCGAATTTTCGTTGTACATTCTGATGATGATGAGTAAAAATTTGAAAACAAGGACACAGTTGAGCTGAGAATTATGTTCCACAAAACTGTTTGCGCTCCGTCAAAGTGACATTGAGCGCTCAGTGAGATTTTTCTTTGTGGAACTGGCGTAATAGATCAATGTGATTGAAGCATTGTATTGACTTATGATACATGGACTGCTAGTTGCATTAATTCTCTATACAAAAGTTGGATAATAATGATTGCACTTATTTTTGGTTACACTAGCCAATATCTTACTCTTAACTAAAACACTAACGACATCTGCTGTGATTTAGCTAGCGTGATTATTTAGCAGTGTCAAAAATGTTTCACTAGTTTTCCGCTGAAATGATGCTCTCTAGTATTGCTTAGAATAAGTGGAACCATAGTGAAGTTGGGTCCTAGCAGTCCATGTTTAATAAGTCAATGATTTTAATAAATAGGAGCCCTACTAACGCATTTCAACTGTTTTCTATAGCTCAATGTAGGCAAAACACAAACATACATGTATTTAGATACTGATTTGTGAAAAGCTCGAACTTAAATTTTGAATATGAAAAACAAATTTGCATCAATAAAACAAAAAAAAAAAAAATAAATGAAGCGTTTAAATGATATTCGACTGAAATATTTTCGGGGGGGGGGGGGGGGGGGGGGGTTATCCCCAACCCCCCCCCCCCTACGCTACGCCACTGACCTGCAGCGTATTTGTGCAAAAGTATCATTTTATACAAAAATAAATACACACATAACATATATTCATGTAAGTAAGAAGCAAACTCTTAACAGCAAACAAAAAACTGCTTTTACTCAACTTTTCAAATATACTGTAAAGTGTCATTTGAAGAACAAATACTCACATGAAAGCTTGTTTCCCTTGAATCAAAAAATAAATTACGTATACGCCCGAGTATCCTCAAATCACTTCCTGAGCTTAAATAATAAAATCATTCAACCCCTGCGACACTTTAATGGCCTTTGCTATAAATTAACGACGAGGTGATTGCACACCAAACGTCCTTGATCTGTCCGTTAGCAGAAAACAACTTCTCTCTTTGTTATCTACTGCTATAACTTATTCATTTTTCTTAGTGTTTTTGCAAGCAAGCGGAAAATCCAATTCCTGAGAAGATTTTCATTTGCCAGAGTGACTCCAAGTGAACATTGTAGAAGAACTGCTGCCAACCCTATTTGTCTCAACAGAGCAAAGTACCTTAAATTAGATTTAAAAAAACAACCTTGCCTTGAAAAGAGATGTTATTGAATTAGCAACACCGTTACCGATGTGATCGGGAATCGGGTTTTTCCTCTTTAAACTCAAATTCAATTCGTGCTCCATTTACTTCTTTAATCGATATACCATGTGTGGTGTGTTTGTGGGTGGATGCAAGGATAAGGATAGTGGACGACTGTCTTCACGGAATATTATGTTGATGATGATGATTATGATGATGATGATGATGATGCGAAGAAGATGATAATTGTGATGACTACTGCTGGCAAAAAGATGGAAAACTTTTTATCCATTTGCGAAGCTTTGCAGGATACGTGTGCATTTTTAAAGCATTCTGTTTGTAGGGCACATGTTCACTGTATGTGCGGTTATTTCAAGCACTGAGACATAAATCGGTTTAACTTAGTGTATATTGAACAGTCCGATTGTAATAACACCATAAGTTTATTGGAATGCAATTGAACGACTGAGTGTCCGACTCTTCTTTTTTTATTCAAATGGAAAATAAAGTTTTTTTGTACTCACGGAATAGGGTGCAAAACGAAATCAATTCACGTTCAACGACTTTTGCTGGGCTTAAATGTGATGGGGTGAAAAGAAACTATTTTTCTGTGCAATGTCTGTAAAGTTGACAGTAGCCACACCCGCATCTCTTGGCTGTCTTCTACGAAAACACCACTTAAGACGATCCACTCCCAGTTATCTCTCCAAAGATGATGTAAGGCGCTTTTCTCTTCAAACAGATTGGAAACTTCAAGTGGTGGCAATGTTTGAATAAACTGTGACCGACTTTAATAGAATTAAATTCAAAGGATGTGTGGGAAGAACACAATGTAATGTTTAAATAAACTTTGACCATTTTGAATAGAATAATAATTCAAAGGACGATGTATTGGAAGAGCTTAATGCAAGACTGTCTCTGACATAAAAACACGCTTTCCAGAACCTAACAAATTGTGTGGACATTTATTTAAAAGTCTTCCGTAAAGGACATCCGGTCCTTTGACTCTCAAATTTACCGTGGTTCCAGAGATGAGGTAATTAGTAATGAAAATTTCTCATTTATTGTATTACGTTGTGACACCGCCATGGCACACCATTAGATGGGTGCTACACCGTAATGAAATGCAATTTTCGCAAATAAGTTTTCAAATTAATCATTGGATTTAGTTCGGAGTGGAAAGTGCATAAATTAGAGAATAATTGCCAAGATGTAGAGTGTCATGATGGAGGGTGGAGAATCTTTTAATGGATCTGCCTGAATAACTTGCTAATTTAGTTTCAGAGCAACATAAATTTTATATTTTTTTCCCCCAATTCTGCTACGAATACGCTAACATGTATCTACATATGCGTATATGAGGGCGAATAATGCCTAAGAAGATGCTCGAGAGTAGTGAAAGCCACATTTTATGAGGGGAGATGGATCCGAAACTGATGGGTTATTGTTGTTCTTGTGACTATGATGCGTTCATTGAGGTTGTAAAACATTTTATTTTATTAGTGTTCAGTTCAGTAATTAAAATTAACTATTCTCTCTTTTGTTGTTTTGTAGCTGCAGCATGGCTTTTTATTACCATTTTGAAATAGCAAAATGACTTCTATATGTGATTATAGTATATAATATGAAATCCAAACTAATGGGGCATTCATAATAATAGATTCTGCAAAAAAATGTGTTATTGTGGCTTTTAAGCTTTTAGCTTTTTTTATTGTTGAACTTAATTTAGATGTACGAGTGAATTAAAGCAATTTCATTATTTGAACTAATCGAACTTTATAAATGTTTTTTTGTTAAATGTTTCTCCTGGCGTGATGGTTTGCATGTCTGCAGAAATCAAAAATGTTTTTCCATCCACATTTCGCGACGAGGTGGGAACTCCTCTAATAGTAAATTTATTGCCACGAAAAAAATTTTCTCGATTCAGACCGGTAGAAAGTTGTAGGTCCCCTCTATTCCCTCATAAGGGCGATGGTTGTGAGAAATGCACGGGCTCCTCGGTCTGCTACCCATCCTATTTATTTATTTTTTATACCAATTTTGGACTCAATTGAATTATTTGATTGAGTACTTACGTCTTACTGTCTCTTTTGTACTTAACCTGTTCGCTTGTATCCATTTGAATTGAGATAACGGCGTTGTATCGGTTCCCTCTAGAACACCGTTATTAGGCAAAATTAAGTGCTGTAAGTCAGATCCAAACAAAAATCCGTTGCTCTTTTCATTTGTTCTCTTTTATATAAGCTGATTCTACATAAGGCCTATTTTAATTGAAATCGGCTTCAACAACTTATAAAAATTAGTAAGGTAGTTTGGCGTTTGGGTGGGGATTGTTGTTCTTATTTTCCAGAAAATCGTAGTAAAAGTATGTTCCATAGTTTTTGTTTTTATTCTGTCAGAGGTTTTTGAAATACTCATTCGAGCCCATAGAACTATACTAGTTCTTTGTACAATCAGAAGCAACCTTTTTTTATAGCTCTTCAAATATTTGTAGGAAGCCCCGCTGCGACAATGCAGAGCCTAGGTTACAACCTCTCACTATATCTGCGCCGAGTGCCTGTAATCTGAATTGAAAAAATTGGTATATCTCGTTCACAGAAGAAGTTTTCGCGGAGTCGTCATCTTCTCCACGGATGTCTCAGAGTGTTCTATCACTTAAGCTTATGACGATTAAATTCTTGACAAAAAAGGAGTGCCCGTGGCAATGCCAATAGCCTTTCTATAGTCTTTTCTGCTATAAGATGGGAAAAGTGTTGAAGATTTATTATTGATTTTAAGAAAAACATGTGGTCTGGCTGCATCCAAAGAAAGCTTGCCATCTATGCATTCGCTGATTTAAGCTCTCACTGAGGCTCCCGGCAGACCAAGCGCTCTTTCAGATTCAGAGATAACTGTCCGTGGCTTGCAAGTTCGTCGGGGATCTTGCAGTCAGTAATGCCGCTTTGTAATGAAACCCAAACGAGACTCAACGAATTTGGTGTTCCGACTGTATTCAGAGCGGTCTTGCGTTAATTAATTACATTCAAAGTAGTTAGAGGGTTGAGGGTTGAGAGGGCCTTAAGCACAGCTTGGCATTCTGAACATAGAAGTACTTTTCTCCATCCAGCCTTTTGTATAGCATACGACACCGTTTGGAAAAGGGGTTCATATTTGCCTTTTGAGGTCAGCAGTCGTATGTCATCGCTCTCTATAAAGGTACACGCACCAATTTCATCATGTATTTTAGAAGGATCCGTGAAAATCTAGTAAACAATTCTCAAAATTGATGAACGATGTTTGTTGAGACAGCGCAATTTAAAATTTTTATCGGCTCCATAGTTTTAAATTTTGTGATTTATTCGATTGTAACTAAACATATTATTTTTAGGATCTTTGGACTAGTCTAGGCATAGAAGGTTTTTTTAAATTTTAATTCTTTGGTCTGAGAATAATGGTTTCTAAGGAAGGTTAGATGGGGATCTCTGCTTCCCAGGAGTGAAAGAGGTGAATGACTAATGTGATTGGAATTGAAGAGTTACGAAGCCTTTCTGACTTGGAGTTCAGAATGAATTTCACGATGTTGATTAGCAACAAATTTCAAATATAAATCGGCTCACCGAAAAAGTATTCTCCAGTGCCAAGTTTGGGGCTCACAGAAAAAATGGAATGCTTCTTCGTCATAGTATT
This sequence comes from Melanostoma scalare, assembly GCA_949752695.1. Classification (NCBI taxonomy): domain Eukaryota; kingdom Metazoa; phylum Arthropoda; class Insecta; order Diptera; family Syrphidae; genus Melanostoma; species Melanostoma scalare. Next base: position 5,427,656 of record OX456985.1, read on the forward strand.
TCCTACATAAATTAGACCTACCAGTGTTGTCATGTTGCTACCCAATGAGTTGTGACCCTTGACGATGACAATAAACAAAAAAAGCAAGCCGAGCTCTGCGAGGTAGAAGAAAAAGTTTTTTTTTCCTCTTTGGAAATTTTGAGACAGAAGTTCCTAGAGATCTTAAAAAGTTGTACAGGATCACTAACCGGCCACTGTTCTTTAAAGAAACATCTTCACCAAATGAGGCTAGTAGCGCACCCCATCTGTAGATACTATGCCTCGAAAAGGAAGAAACATCCCTGCACATTATTACAGAATGTCCAGCACTTTTCCGCCTTAGAGAGCAAATACTTGACTATGAGATCATAAAAGATAAACTTAAACTCACTCACCAACAGAATATTGCTAACTTTTGGTTCAACGCAGGAGCAGGAGATCTGCCCTGAAATCTCACATGGCACAATAGGTCTAATTCAGACACCACAGTGAGCAGAGCTGCGCAAGCTCAATTCGCCCTTAATCTAATCTAATCTAATCCTAGAGATCTGGAATGTTTTCTAAAGATGACCACCGTAATTGAAAATACTCTGGCTGGATTGCAGTGATGACCTTGACCTGATTTTGTTCAGCTTATGTGGCATTTTGTTCTCATTTAACATCACAGGACCCTGGAGCTTAAATGAAAGTGATGGTGTTCGTTGCATTAAGCAGACTTAGTTCACTGCGACAGTGTTCCACCATTTTAGATTTTTCGAATATGGATAAGATATCTTATATGGCTCTTCACAGGAATGTGAATGTTTTGCGGCTTGATGAACAGCTAGCTTTTCGCTTTGGAAGAAGCTGCAATCTAGGAGCTTTATTGATTTATTTATTTTATGGAAATCTGAAAATTCATTCAGAGCCAACCGTTTGGTCTGTTTTGAAATTATGCGTAGACAGATGCATGATTTGATTACTAAACCTGTTTTCCGTCCAGCATTCCCTTCACCGAATGTCTGTTAAGGCCACTGGATTGATATCAGTCTGTTTTGGCGTAAGGTTGGTTTAAATTTTTATGTTTGGGTAGTAAAAGTAGATAGTCCTTGTGGTCTGGTGTAGGAATTTTTAAAGTTATTGTGCAACTCGGACCACAGAGCCATTTACTTCTTGAAAAACTCTATAAAAGGTAGATACAGAAGAGTTTCACAAGCTGCATTGAGTGTATTTTGAATAGAAATGTTAGTTTTTGAGAATGAAAAGAGCTACAGGTTTTACTCAACATTTTTGGTGTGGATAGCTTAAATGGTATCTAAAAAATAGCAAAGGAAAAAGAGTCCTTTTTAATAGAGTCGAACGAGTTCAAGTGCAAAAATCGATGAAAAGAATTATTAAAAAATTATGTCTTCATCCATTCCATTCATTAGAATTTATTTCTCTTTGTGCAGCGATGTATCAAATAAATAAATACTAAAATCCATCAAAAAAATATCAAACGTTTGAAAATAAAATAACATGTTACTGCCGTGGGCAATTCTGCAGTCACTGCAATAAAAGTCGTAAAATATCCTCCCCTTTAAATCCAATCAATAAAATATAATCACTTGACAAAATCATTTTGCTTTGCTTTGATTCCCATCACTTATTGAAAATAAACAAAAACAAACTTTAGATCAACATCTGCACATTTTCTCATGTTCTGTAAAATTCCCTTGGGAAAAGTTTAAATTGTGTTGAAATAAAAAAAATCCTTCATCTTCTAATGTGTGAAGCGAATCACCACAGAAATCATTTCCAGCGGCTTTTTTCTTCAAATGGCACATTTATTTCCAAAACAATTGAAATACATCCTACCGTGCTATAAGCCTTGGCAAGACTTATGGCACCGACTCAATTTGCATAAATAAGCAACAAATCTTTTTGGATTGAAATTTGTTCCAGGGTTTGTAGAATTAAAATAAGAATGTCAAAAGGATACAAATTTCGCGAAATGAAATATGAATAACAAAAGGGAGACAATTTTCTTTTTCAAACAAAGACGAAAAAGAGTCTTTGTCTTGCTTCGGTTTTCATTAAAAAGATCAAACGGTAAAATGTAAACATTTTTTACTCTACAAAAGCTTTTGACTGGCTTTGCTTGATTGGTGATTCCTTGGGGATGATGATTGTTTAAAGAGAGTCTTGTTTTATGTTGAGAAATCATTCCAACGCACACACACAGGTATTAGCCGTTCAATGTTCAAAGACATAAATCCTACCTGGATTTTGAATAAAAAATTGAGTAAAAAATTCTGAAAATTTAATTTCTTGTCATCTATCATCAATTACACCCTACGCTTTACTCCCTCTCGAAATATGCATTTTCAGTTTATTTCTTACTTAAGGGATACCTTAAATGAAACTTTAAACCTTCTCAACACGTTGTGAATATGTAGTTCGATAATGTTTTTGAAATAAAAACATCTGACTTGGTTTGCATGAGACCCTATTACAATGAACTTATGATGGCTTAAGTTTCCTAATTTTTACAACTATTATAGCTGATTTGCTCACGTGCACTTACAAAAAAGGGACCAAATGATGCTGAAGAAGCTGGTACAATTTAAATTCATTGGAATCAGTTGAAATGCAATCAGAAATTATTTGCCCTGTTAGTTTTAAATAATTTTAAAGACACGACTATGTTCAATGGCCCACTCAAATTGGGAATGATTTTTGCAAATGTGTTCATAAATGACTGGACATAAAAATAACATTCGTGCCGTGCTGGTGTAGTGGAGTCAGCCGATATAATATTTTAAGGGAATAGTGTAGAGTCTTGCCTACTGTACAAAAGCATCATGCGGTTTGAATAATAAATTTAAAAAAAATTATAAAACATCGTTGTACGAGTTCTGATATTCAAGGTCTGAAGGTATGGAGCTTAGCAGAACGATCTACTGTAATTAATATGACGTTCTCTTCAGTGCTGACATGAAATTAATTAAAATGATTAATGATTTCTGTTTGGTTTTGCAGTCTTTCAGTTTGCAAAATATTGTTGTTTTAAAACCAACACGTACATATTCATTAATATTGGCGACTTCAAACTTGTATACTTTTTTGGGGCAATATCATATAATAACAAAAGGTGTACAAGACACCTAATCATCGCGGATATAATATGTCATTGGTAATTTTTCTATTTTTGGTTGTGGAACTAGAAACAAAAAAAAAAAAAAAGATGTTGGACTTCAAGTCATGTACGGTCGCTCATACATTCATACGGCAGATATTCGGAGGCTAGAACTTTCTTAGTCGGTTTTAAAGGTCATTCATATGAATTGGGTGGCCTTGAAGAGTGGGGAACCCCGGAGCCAAACGCATTTCTTACAATCATGACTTGTGAGAGAATGGAGTGAACCTTTCAATTTTCTGCCGAACGGCGTATCCAGAATCGGAGAAATTGCCAAATCCTCGCTAAAGTCGAAATCCGTGAAAAATTTTTTGTTTTCTGATGAGATTATGACGACGACTCTTCGAATAACTGTTAGATAGGTTAAGCATTAGGCCAAGGGTCTAAGAGGCCTATCACAAACAAAGTAGCTTCCAGTGATTTTTCCGGTGAGGTTCTGTATAAGAGGTCTGATAGAAGCTTCAGCTTTCATCAACAAAAGAGTAAACCCAGATGATACGTGCTTTGCAGGCCGTTCAACTATTAAAGCTAGGCAAGGTAGTCCAATAGGGTCATATTATCCCGTTACACTATTCGACTGGGTTTGTAACGGCAGTCCAAGTTCTAACGATGCAAAGCAACTACAACATTTGCTGTTAAATCACCGATTCAAAGATCTTTCCTTGATGCGAAAGTGAGATGCCAAATCGATAGAAAATGTTGTCGATCAACTTTCAGTCGTTTGATTTGGAACGGCGAAGCACTCCGGCCACTTGGTAAAGCAGTCCATTGAATACTACTACCACATTTCGGTTGACCTTTGTGGTTCGAGGTACAAGTTTAAAATGTCATTGTTGCAGAGTGTCTGCAGTCCGAGTACCTGCACAACCGTTTAAGGTCCTCGTTGCGGGCAGCAAAATAGAATTGACCCTTTACCTTCTGCAGTGTCTACAAAAACAAAACCATGAAAAAATATTGAAAAGAAACTAGATTGGTGTACGAAAACTAAGAGAAAATTTGTTTATTATTATTATTTTCATATGTTTATTCAATCACTTTGAGGAAAATCTCCAAAATAATCAGACCGACGCACAACTCAAAAAAAAAAGAAAGTAAAATTCTCTGCCGAATTTATATTCACTCATCTATATATATAAAGTAGGATGTATGTATGTATGTATGTATGTATGTCCGGGGTATACTCCTAAACCACCCAACGGATTTTTATGAAATTTTCAGGGTAGACATAGTTTAGTCCAGAGATGGTTCCTGTCAAGGTTTGATCCCCATATTCCCACAGGAACGGGGTTGGGAATGGAAACTTAGAATCTACGGGACAGATTTCAAAAATTCTTTTAGCATTAGTTGTACTACATTATTCGCCTCAATAAGTAACTTAGACAATAATTCATCCCTATTATCCCACGGGAACAGAAACGGGAACGAGAACGGGAATATTAAAGTTACTTAACACATTTCAAAAATTCTTTCAACTCTAGGATGTTACATTATCCCTCAGTGACATAGACTTACATTTCATTCACATATTTCTATGAGAACGGAAGTCCCACAGAAACGGTGTTGGGAATGGAAACCTAGAAGCTACAGGACAGATTTCAAAAATTCTTTCAGCACTTAGAAGCTACTGGACAGATTTCAAAAATTCTTTCAGCACTGGGATACCACATAATCACTCAGTAACTTAGCGTAGACTTCATCCCTATAATCCCACTGGAACAGAAACAGGAACGAGAACGCGAACCTTAAAGTTAATTAACCGATTTTAAAAATTCTTTCAACACAGACTTATATTTAAGCTATCTAACAACAAAATTAAAGAGACTGCAAATTTAAAGAAAACCTATTCAGCAGAAAATACAATTGGTTAACATTTATGTTCCTCAGTAAAATAGTAATATTTAAAGAGATTTGAATTCCTAGCTAACATAGTTTTTGCTGTCTTGAGTGAAGAAATAAAAATTATTTATTGATTTTGAACAAATCATATTGTGCTCTGCTCTGATCTCTGAGACATTAAACGAAAAAGATAACAACATAATTAGAGAGGCTGCAAATTTACCAAAAATCTATTTAGCGGAAAATACAATTGGTAAATATTTGTATTCCACAATAAAATAGTAATATTTAAAGAGATTTGAATCCATAGCTAAAAGACGTTTGTTTCTACGGTATACTACTAGGCCGAAAGGGTTTCTATAAAACTTTATAGTTTAGTCCAGGGATGGTTCCTGTCAAAGTAGGATCTCAATATTCTCACGTGTTTGGTAAAGGAAACCTAGAAACTACTGGACTTATTTCAAAAATTCTTTCAGCTTTAGGATGCCACATAATTCCACAGTAAAAAGATTAAATTTCATCCCTTATTCGCACGGAAGAGGAAAAACCAGAACGGGAACCTTAAAAGTACAGACCCGAGCAAAGCCGGGCGGCTCAGCTAGTCAATATATGTTTGTACAATATATAAATACTTGGGTCGCCCAGTGGTCGAAATTCGACCACACGCCGGCACTGTAATGTTTCTCGCCCACAGGCGGCTGAGCTGATGAGACAGTTCTGTGCGAGCCACCGGTGGTACACGCCGTCGTGAACGTGTTGCAATCAAATTATTTACCAGCTGGTTATTTTGAAGAACTTATAGCACAAAGCTATAAAGAAAAATAAAATTTGAATATTGAAATGTGCCGTGTTCTAGTGGAATTATAGCAACGCGAAGAAATGAGAGAAGAAATTTATAATAAAATTGAAAAAGAAGAACGGTGCATTTTCAGAATTACAATGTCGCACATTTTTGGACTTGGGATTAAATTAGAATAGAACGGACAGAATAAAAAGAAATGACTATTCAATGTAAATGTTCAAACCATGAAATGTATACAACAAAAAAGCTCTGAAATATGTCTTTCCCATATAAAATACATGTAAAACACACCTGTTGATTTTAAGCAATTAGAACAGGTAGACACAGGTCATCTGTCATTTGTCATCTATCATCTGCCGTCTGTCATCTGTCATCTGTCATCTGTCATCTGTCATCTGTCATCTGTCATCTGTCATCTGTCATCTGTCATCTGTCATCTGTCATCTGTCATCTGTCATCTGTCATCTGTCATCTGTCATCTGTCATCTGTCATCTGTCATCTGTCATCTGTCATCTGTCATCTGTCATCTGTCATCTGTCATCTGTCATCTGTCATTTGTCATCTGTCATCTGTCATCTGTCATCTGTCATCTGTCATCTGTCATCTGTCATCTGTCATCTGTCATCTGTCATCTGTCATCTGTCATCTGTCATCTGTCATCTGTCATCTGTCATCTGTCATCTGTCATCTGTCATCTGTCATCTGTCATCTGTCATCTGTCATCTGTCATCTGTTATCTGTCATCTGTTATCTGTCATCTGTCATCTGTCATCTGTCATCTGTCATCTGTCATCTGTCATCTGTCATCTGTCATCTGTCATCTGTCATCTGTCATCTGTCATCTGTCATCTGTCATCTGTCATCTGTCATCTGTCATCTGTCATCTGTCATCTGTCATCTGTCATCTGTCATCTGTCATCTGTCATCTGTCATCTGTCATCTGTCATCTGTCATCTGTCATCTGTCATCTGTCATCTGTCATCTGTCATCTGTCATCTGTCATCTGTCATCTGTCATCGGTCATCTGTCATCTGTCATCTGTCATCTGTCATCTGTCATCTGTCATCTGTCATCTGTCATCTGTCATCTGTCATCTGTCATCTGTCATCTGTCATCTGTCATCTGTCATCTGTCAGCTGTCATCTGTCATCTGTCATCTGTCATCTGTCATCTGTCATCTGTCATCTGTCATCTGTCATCTGTCATCTGTCATCTGTCATCTGTCATCTGTCATCTGTCATCTGTCATCTGTCATCTGTCATCTGTCATCTATCATCTATCATCTGTCATCTGTCATCTGTCATCTGTCATCTGTCATCTATCATCTGTCATCTGTCATCTGTCATCTGTCATCTGTCATCTGTCATCTGTCATCTGTCATCTGTCATCTGTCATCTGTCATCTGTCATCTGTCATCTGTCATCTGTCATCTGTCATCTGTCATCTGTCATCTGTCATCTGTCATCTGTCATCTGTCATCTGTCATCTGTCATCTGTCATTCAATATAAGCAGGTTTTATGAAACAGCAACAAAGTAAATGCATTATTCACTACGACCTATTTATATTGCACACACACACACACACACTACACATACACTCCTCACACACACTGCACAAACACACTGTACATAAGAAAACAACAAAAAAGCTCTGAAATATGTCTTTCCCATATAAAATACATGTAAAACACACCTGTTGATTTTAAGCAATTAGGACATTTTGACAAAGGTAAAAATGATTGATGACACTTCTTCTCATCAATACCAAACCACCAAAAAAATATTAAGAGAATCGGTTGGAAAACAACAGAGAAAAAGGGACCCAAAGATTTTCCATAGCCTATTTATATATAGAGAAGATATAAATAAAAGTGTAAATTCATTAGCAGAGAAAACTGAAGGAAACTCTTTCGGAGCAGAGTTGGAAAGGCTTTGTTCAACACTCAATACTATTATAATTGGAGGTCCAGAGCGGTGTACCAGTTGTTGAATGACACTCACCGTTTGGTGTCCTCGCGATTGGCATGGCTTGACCTATGTCTCCACAAATTGATGTACCAGCACAAAACGTTACTGAAAAACTGGCTTTTAAGATTTTATATTCTTCAGATGAAGGTTCCATCTAATACATTAAAGTTACCGCAACCGTTCATTTTGTTTTTTATGTTTTATTCTGATTCCTTAAAATCAATGAACTAAACTTCTTGTAACGCTATTAGTTTTTTTTTAAACCATTTTTATTTATTTTCCAACGCAATTATAAGATTCAGTTCTAAATGTGAATAGAGCCGTTCACACTGTACAATTAGTTGGACAGACTTTGGTTTGAACGACCAATGCTTGATAGTGTGAATCCTCAGACGAACGCTTGACCAACTTGTTGGATGGTTTTCAAATATTTTTGAAAATTTAGAAGTTGAGGAACATATGACATAAAGTAGGACGAGAAGCTTGATAGTCTGAACGCAAACTACATTCGAACATCCAACACCTGTCAAACGAAGTCTGTTCAACTAATTGTACAGTGTGAACTCGGCTAAGAAGTAAAATATAAAAATCTCATCGAAAATATTATTAAGAGATTGCATCATGAGGTCTAGCTTGCACAAAATAAGTTGTAAATCTATTTCATAAATGATTTCAATAAAAAATAAATAAATAAGTAAATAAATAAATATTTAAATAAATAAATAATTAAATAAACTAATAGATTAACAAACAGGGTGGAGCAACAAAGCTCGGAGAGGTCCAGATTCTAAATTCCGAATTGCTAAGCTAGAGCGCTTTTAGAGGCGGTGTAATTAGTCTCGGAGGATTATTCCTCGAACTCCCAGTAACAGGCAAGTAGGTTACTACAAATCAATAGTCCCAAGAAAGATCTTGATACTTTTCAATTTTCGGGAGCAAAGATACGATATTTTCTACCTTTTTTAATTTGATGTTATCCTTTCACCTCTCTGTGGTTTTAAGTGTAACAACAAAATCCACATTCGCCTTACACTTTATGGACAACAACCACAATTATACAGATTTTGACACCAATCTAGAAGCCATGCACTTTTGCAAAAAAAGCACAATACTTGACATAATAGAAGAATGCGAAATATATAAAGCAAATAAAAAAAAACTAACAATAAAACCAAATGCACTGTATGACACCGGCATAAAGTACAAAAACAAAATAATAAATAAAAACAGGACAGCAATATTAAACATAATGAACCAAAACACACAACCACACTCAACAACAAGCAGAAACACAATTAAAAGTTCTAACAACAGTGAGCTAAGCAGTTGCCCGAAGATGGAGTGATCTCCGAAACCGTCGCAATTTGAATTTTAAAATCATATATGTTATATCTATATAAGACAATAAATCTACTTTTTTATCTTTTTCTGTGACCACAAATTAAACCATGCGTTGCTCTGTAAAACAAAGATTTTTTTATTTTGGCTTGTACATCATTAACACTTACTATCTATTGAAAAGGTATAAACATTACCTGTAAAACAAAGAAACGACATTTAAAGTTAATTTGTCGATCTTTTTGTATTAAACAAATCAAAATTAATCTTTTCTATTAGCAAAACAATTATCTCATCGAGTGAAAAAATAACAATACTGTTTCTATGACAATTCATTAATTACATTTAAAAACACGCTATAATCAAATATAATAAAGAATTCTAGGTACAACTAAGTATTTCTTTTACATCTTCCCCCCTAAGGTTAGAAAATCTTCACCGAAGATTTTCATTTTTTCCAAATTCTTTGTCTGCTTAATCTTCAATTTCTCCAGGTATTATAGAGGCTGGAATAAGTTTTGATATGTGGAATAAATTTGACTCAATCTTTCTATGTCCTGTATTGATCTTGTAAATTGACTGCGATAGTTTTTCTTCGATTTTAAATGGACCTATCCTCAACTCGTCTAGTTTTCTTCTGTTTAGTTTGTTACCATTTTCAACATAAACCATATCACCTGATCTAAAATTATGAACTGTTCTATTTTTATCAATTAACATTTTATTATATTCATGTGATTTAATTGTTCTTTCTAATGCAATTCGTCTGTCTCTGCTCCATTCACCTGCCTCTTTTTCTAGTTTAAGTTCATTTGGTAGGAATGAAACGTCAGCACCATCTAGTAGGTAACTCGGTGCAAAACCCGTTATTGAGTGTTCTGTGTTATTATATTTATCTACACAATAACGAGCAATGTTTGTCCATGTTTTCGTGCTTTGATTTTCATTTATTTTGCACCTTATTTTATTTACTAGTGTTTGATTTAGCCTTTCATTAAGTCCGTTAGAAAAGGGCGAGTTTACTGCAGTGAATATTAGTTTAATTGATCTTTCATTTAAAAAAGTTTTAAATTCTTTAGAGTTAATTCCAGGATATTGATCATTGAGAACCATGCCAATTTCATTACTATTTGGTACAGTATTTATAAGTTTTATAAAGTCGTTTGCACTCTGTGTTTTTGAGGTTACTATATAAGCATATCGAGTGAAATGGTCAACCAATAGATGCAAATATCTTTTTGTTGATCGAGAGCCACCAAACCCACCAATTGTGTCTATTGAGACAATTTCAAATGGTTTTGTTGCAGGGCCTAAGTATGACATTAAACCATATTTGGCTTGTCCTCTTGTCTTATTTTTTATACATACTTCACACTGTTTGCATAAATTGATTATATTTTTTGTTATATTTTTTGCTGTATAATGTTTTCCTATTTTCTTTTGCATTTGTTTTATGCCTATATGGCACATATTATCATGTATTAGTTTTATAAGTTTTACACTGAGTTCCTCTGATAGCAATATTTTTTCTTGCTTTCTCATCTTCTTATAATATATATTGTGCTTATTTATTAACTTGTTCTTATATTTTTTAATATCCTCATTTTTCTCTTGATCTATTAATATGTCATTTAATGTTATTAGGTTTACTATTTTTAATTGATCATGTTCATTTTTATTAGATTCTAATACTGGGTTTCTGCTCAAACAATCTGCCTCCAAATTATTCTTTCCTGGTGCATATTTTATTTTAAAGTCATATTGTGATAGATAATAGGATAAATCTCCTAACTCTTCGTCCGTTCTTGATTTAATATTTAAATTTTCCAATGGTTTATGGTCAGAATACACCGTGAATTGTTTGCCTATTAGCCAGTATTGCCAGTATCTTATGGCTTCTTTAATAGCTAAACATTCTAAATATGTAGCCTTTTTCCTCTTTTGTACTTCATTTATTTTTTTTGAAAAATAGGCTACTGGTTTCTCTTTTCCATCTGGTTGAATTTGCTTTAACACTGCTCCAATACCTGCTAATGATGCATCGGTATAAATGTTAATTGGTAAGTCCTGATCAAAAATTTCTAAAATTGGTTGTGAACATAGTAGTTGTTTAATATTCTCGAAAGCTTCTTGACAATCTGTTGACCATATGAATTTTTGGTTCTTTCGGAGTAAATTATGTAATGGTTCTAAAATTATTGAACTATTAGGTATGTATTCACGATAAAAATTGATTTTTCCTAGTAGTTGTCTAATATTTTTCTGGTTTTTTGGTATTGGGAAATCCCTTATTGAAATTAAATTGTCTCTCACTGGTTTAACTGTATTTTCTTCTATTATATGTCCGAGATATTTTACCGAATTCGTTGCAAACCGACATTTTGTGAACTTGAGTCGGAAACCTTCTTTTTCTATCGCATCTAAAAGCTGTGATAAGTGATTTATATGCTCAGTATACGATCTTGAAAATATTAAAATATCGTCAATAAAATTAACAGCAAATTCTGTTAACTTGTATTTTCTTAGTATGTTGCTTAGTATTCTTTGGAATATAGCTGAGGAAGTCTTCAAACCGAACGGCAAACATGTCCATTGGTAGTGGCCTTCCTGGGTAACAAAAGCGGTTTTCTTTCTGTCTTCAATTCGCAGAGGAATAGACCAGAATGCAGAATTGACATCTAAAGTTGAAAAGTACTTACAGTTTCTGGTTTTTGTTACTAGGTCCTCAATCAAAGGAAATGGTTGAGCCTGAGGAACCACGATTTTATTTAAATCTCTAAAATCAATGCATAATCTTGTTTTTTTGTTATCTTCTTTTTTGAAAACTAAGGTTACTGGTGCTGCAAATGGACTGTATGATTCTTCTATCAGATTCCTTTCAAGTAATCTTCTTACTTGTTCTTCTATCTCTAATCTGTCCTCTGTTGAACATCTGTAGGGTCTTTTACTGCAGTATTTGTCTACAAGTAGATCAATGCGTGCTTCAAAATCATTTACTTTCCCAATATCATATTTATCCTTTGCAAAGCTTGATTTATATTTATCAATAAGTTTATTTATTTCGATTTTTTTTTTACTATCTAAATGACTCAGATCCATTATAAATTCTCCTTCCTTTATATGCTCATTGAAGTTTATAAAGTTCAAGTTTTTTTCGCCTTTAATTTCAGGATTGTCTCTAAAATTTAGTTTTTCCTTTGCAAAGCTTATTTCAGATTTTTGTTTAATTTCCAAATTTTCATTCTGGATTAAATTAAACTCTTTTATAGTATCAAGGCCAATTAGAAAATCGTATTTGAAGTCTTTTCCATCTACAATATAAACATCAATTTTTTTTTCTATATTAAAAATCTTAATTTTTATTGTTGCTAAGCCTTTTGTCTTTTTTACACCATTAATTGTTAGTAAATTTGTATTTTTGTTCGTATTTTGTCTTTCTTCCTTTAGTCTTACTAGTTTAGAATTTATCAAAGAGACATTAGAGCCGGAATCATATATACCAAATACGTCTAATTTTCCTTCTACTGTTAGTTTTACTTTAATTAATGGTGTAATTATTCGTTTTTTGACTCATTATCACTTAGTTCAACATCTAGTACAGTATTGTTTACATTTTTACTAAAGTTTCTCTTTTTCTCATAATCATCATTTTGTTTGAACCAGCATTTTTCTTCGGTATGAAAACGACTACCTTTATTTAGTTTTTCACAAATTTTGCAAGGTTTAATCTTTTCAACTCTTACCTTATTATCAAATGTGTTTTTCTTGAATTTACTATAATAATTTTTATTGAGTGTTTGTTCATGTTGACCAATTTCATTGAAAAGTTTTGCAGTTGATGTGATTAATTCTTTATCCATTTTGTACATTATATAATCTGGTAGACCCATAACAATAAGATGAATCAATGTTTGTGTGTCGATATTTTTATTCATCTCTAATAATAATCTCTCCTTTTTTGTGGCATATTCCCGTAATGAACCACCTTGAAATTTATATGTAAAAGCATATTTAACTTGTGACCAACCTTTGTTTCCGTATGTTTCAGAAAAATTTGTTCTCCATGTATCCCAACCTGCGTCAACTGTATATTTTATTAACATACTAGTGTACCAATCTATACACTGTTTTTCGAGTAAATACTTTAAAGTCTCAATTTTTTCGTCCTCCTTTAATATCTCGAAACGTGTACATTCAATCTCAAAATCACCAATCCATTGGTCAACATTTGATGTTTTTTCTGAAAACTTCTCAAGTAAAAATCTTTCTGCTATTTTTCCTAGATTTTTATTTTTAGTGCCTTTGCTAGTACTACTATCAGAAAGTTCCGTTTCATGTGTAATTTTATCTAAGTATTGGTTATCAAATTGCACATTCTCACCTTCATCTAAATAAATTTTTTTTAAATCTTCAGTCATGGGAATCCATATTTTTCGTGTTTGATGTCTTCTCTTTAAAGAATTCTTGACTTTCGCAAAAACATCTTTACTGATTATGGCGGTATGTTTGGTTGCTAATTTCAAATCTTCAGGAATCTCAAATACCTGTCCATCGGATGTCTCGATTGAAGTTATGCAAATCACATTAGTTTTTCCATCTGATGCTGCTAACAATTCAAATGTGAATCGTAACTTTTCCATTTTTCTTCACTAAAAATGTCGTTTTATAAGACAATAAATCTACTTTTTTATCTTTTTCTGTGACCACAAATTAAACCATGCGTTGCTCTGTAAAACAAAGATTTTTTTATTTTGGCTTGTACATCATTAACACTTACTATCTATTGAAAAGGTATAAACATTACCTGTAAAACAAAGAAACGACATTTAAAGTTAATTTGTCGATCTTTTTGTATTAAACAAATCAAAATTAATCTTTTCTATTAGCAAAACAATTATCTCATCGAGTGAAAAAATAACAATACTGTTTCTATGACAATTCATTAATTACATTTAAAAACACGCTATAATCAAATATAATAAAGAATTCTAGGTACAACTAAGTATTTCTTTTACATCTATAACAAACTCAAAAGTTAATCATTGTTAACTAAAGAGAAAATAAAAAACAATAATAATATTACAATTAAGTGTAAAGTTATATAAAAAAAATTAGGAATTTTTAACTGACTAAGAACCTACATTTTATTCAAAAAGATAAACAGAAATCAAAGAATGGTTGGACCACTAAAGTTATATAAGAGTATCCGTAAAAGTTTGACCAGGCTCCGAAGGGGTATTCAGTCGGCGGATCAGTAGTATGATAAGTGGGTAAGCTGAAGTCTCATCGAGACCACTATTGTCATGAGACCACGATGCGCCTAAAAAAAAAAAAGAAGAACAAGTAGAGTAGGTAGAGTAAATAAAGTAAAAGCTTTCAAAACACTTCCAGACTTTGCTTCTCAGACTTATAGGAATTTTTGAGAAATTCACTTCCATTTTGGTTAGAATTCCTACAGCATAGTAAAAATTAAAGTTGTTGAAGGCTTAGTGCTTAAATCCTCTTCGTAACGAATTCCTAGTGAGTATACAGTTCAATTAGAGTTGATATCCACATCATTTAACTTAATTAGGCAGCCTTATTGGTTGTGTTTGAGCCTATTTAATACCACCTCAGATATCACAGACACACAAGAAAGAAAATCTTGTCTGTAAACCTACAGATGAGTGAACTCATTATTCGCGACCTTTAATCCTTTTTTCCACTTAATCCTTTAACACTGAACATCTTGTTTCAAAATTCGGTTAGCCTTTTCACTCTAACAGCAAAGAGTAGACTCTTTGTTTTGTTTCACTAAGGATACATTTCAAAACAACCTGAAGTACAAACAAAAGGCTTCAAAACTAAAATTACCTTTAAAGTAGTGCTTTCAGTCATACTCTCAAAAACTTTAATATTTTTGAGTGCCCTTTCAAAATGTTACCCATAAAACTATTCAATTTCGTAGAAAAACATGAAAACCTAATTTAAGCCTGAGAGCATTTTCATTAAGTTCTAAAAAAAAAACATTTCATGTTTCTTTTAGGCAGATACCTACTTCATTAAAGCAACGGACAATGGTATCAGCATCGTGATGGCCGACCATATTCAAGTGAAACAACACTAAAGTACAGTGAGTGTCCGGACACCCAGCACTCTGCGAGGACTCTCGCCCTATACATTCTATTGTATGCCTGTTGTACGCATCCATCAAGCGCTTCCAGGAACCAAATCAATTCACATCATGCCAGCTGGACGAGTTGCGGGTAAAGTTGGTTTTTCCAACAACTATTACGATGGTAAGAGTTCATAATATCACAAGCAAACCACCCTCTAGACATATGTCATACATTTGTTTGTTTTACAGGGCGCTCTTATGTGGGCATCAACGAGGAAATCATGTGGGTCAGCATAGGCATGGGCATCACCATCGTGATCCTGATAACTATCGCATTTTGTTACATTGCACGTGAAAAATGCCAAAAACGTCGAGAATACTATGTGACAGCCTAGCTGGCTGTTTGTAAAACGCCAAAGCACCATATTCGAGAGGATAATAATAACAATCGGAGCCTTCTGATGGGGCGATCCTGTTTTGCAGCGTCGACCATTTGTGTGATGAATATGAATAATTTGGAGGAACTCAATTCAACGGCGATTCATGGCAAAAGGACTTGGGGATGATGAAGCAAGAAGCTTACCAACTGGCCGATGTACGAGTGGCGTTGTATATCTGCTTGTGCGTTTTGTTCTGGATTATATATTTAGTTCGGCTTTTGGTGTAAGGACAACGAGCATGGTAGTTCTAGTTCATCCCTACATTCATTTGGGGCATGTCGTCTGAATAGATTGCAAAATTTGCCACTAAAAGTTGCCTGTAAATTGATAAAGATCAGTGAAGGTTTGACAGTTGTGTCTTTGTTCTGCTCGCATTGTTGTTCGCTTGAAAAGGAGATTTGTTTTTATATGATTTCTTCCTTTGTAATGAAACGAAATAGTAATAACTCAGGGATCAGAGAACCGAAGCGAAAGGAACTGATAAAAATATTTTGCACTCTGATGGGTCCCTCTAACCCTTCCACCACTGGGGATTTACATAGCAATCCTTTCAGTTAGACAACAAAATTGTCAGTCGTACTTGTGATGTCTTTAAGCACTTTCAATAGAAGAAATCCAAATTGTTAAAAAAAATATATGAAATGTGCGTTTCCACGGAAGAGGATTTACACACAAGTGCTTTAGGGTCTGTGTTATGGCTCTCAATTGAATGCTATTACCGTAAAGAACATCCATGTCTGGGATGATAAAAGTGTTTTTTTTCTGGAATTTTTGGCTTTCATTAGGTAGAAGGTTTAAAAACGTAGCACAAAACATTTGATTTTGAACAGAATTCAGTGGAAATTGAGGATTATACTTTCCTCCGTTCGGTCGTAAAAAAGAATTGATTTTGAATTGAGTTTATGACTTTTGATTTTCAAGGAAGAAGAGGTTGTTCAGGTACTTTCAAATGAACTTCGCATAACAGTTCAGTGGACTATACAGAATTTGAACGATGTTTGTATGTTCATCTGTTTTTCATGGTAACTTTCTCATTTTCAATTTTACGACAGAAAGTAGGTGGGAATGTACATAAGTACTTCATCAAAATTGTACAAAATATTTATTTTCAACAAAGAAAAAAAGACATTTTTTAAGAACGTCGTGAGCTTATAACACCCTACTTTCTACGACACCGTTGGGATAAGGAGCCTTTCGTTTTTCAAAATAAAGTTTCACGCTCTCGTTGATTTTCATGTCGGTCTTAAGTGCTATTTTCAGTTCAGTCAGAATTGATTTTGAAATAATCAACCTTATTTCGAAGCATCTATTAGCAATTATTTATAATATCCAATCAATTTTATTGAACGTTATTGTGACTTTTAATGAGTTATTGACACTTTGTCAGTTTGTATCAATCAACTATTTTTAGTTAAAAAATCGGTTAAACGTACGTTAACTGCTTTCCATTTTTTTTTTTTATATATCCAATTTTTTTGCAATCATCAATTTTAGTTGATGAGTTGGTACTATTTATAAGGGCCTAGTTCATATCTCTCAACCATTCCCAAAGGCAAACAGGGTATATTTGGTTGTCTGCCTGATTTAAACGGCTATAGGTCAGAAAACGTTTTCATGGTAGTGTTGCATTCCAAGGACAATTCAATTTCTTGTGTGAAAAAATGTGGAGTATTACTGAAATTTGAACTGCAAGTACATACGCTGTTCTAACGGCACTACCAATAATGATGAATTGGATGCTTACCATGCTTACAGTTAACCTTATTTTGATTACTCATCGTTTTCAGGGAAGACAAAGGCTTCTTTTAGGACAAGCCATGAGTTTGATTGTAAAAGGTGGGTCAACTACACTGTTGACCTGTTTCTTTTTAAACACCCCATAAATTTTTTTTTTATGTTATAAAAGCAAACATTGTAATTAATTATTGAAAACAACTTTGTTCTTGTGACTGTCTATGCTGGCCTTGCAGCAGCACATTCCGTTATTTCAATGCCTAATTTTTCAAGACCTTTCTGGGGATTTCGGACTTAAGCTCACGGATTGCTTAGATGACATTAGCCTTTTAGGTGCTTTAGTCATTTTCAGATAGCTGGCATAGTATTAGTGTTTCAAAATTTCGCAAAGTGGTCAAATCGCATCTCCGAAGCTGACAATTGACGGTATGAAGACGAATGTCACGATTGTGGAATTTGATGTCCAAAAGATCGATTGTGGCATCAGTAGGCGCCCCCACACTGCATTTTACTACATGTTATCCGAATCCGAATTCATACGATCAATTTCAGTAAAAAAAAGACGGTTACCATGGCACTGTAACGCCCAACGGTGAACGAAACGTACAAACGTGTTTTGTAGATGAAGTTTCGCTTACAGCAATGTGGCTGCTGTAGCCGAAACTCAATCTACAAAACACGTTTGTACGTTTCGTTCACCGTTGGGCGCATGTACACACCGTAGATAAACAGACGGTGGCCATCAAAGGTGGCCAATAGTGTGCCAGTCTCACGAACTTTTTGCACAAACTTTGGTGTTTGGGCTACACAAAACTCACTTTGCAAAACTTGTTTTCAACATTTCCCGCTGTTCAAGCGCGAGGCAGTTATTTTGTTCCACGGGGGTATGATACTGACTTTCTGTAATAATTTGGAGAATTAAACAACTACTGTCAGTGTAAAATTAGCCTATCATCTAAAATGAAACCAACAGATGGCCTACTCTTTACCTGAAGCCATGATCAAACCATTTCTCAATTACAATTGGTTGTTGATATGTGCATGTGTTGAGACTGGTGCAGGTCTTACAATGGTTCTTACCATTGCATTTATAAAGAAGAGTAAAATCGAAATCCCAATTAACAATGCTTTGGACCCACGGGACGGTGGTACACATACGCGATGTGACCGGAGTCGAGTGGTGCGCCATTACATGAGATTATTGTCCTTTATTTATGCAATGGCTCTTACAGCTCGGATATGTTTAAGCAAAAAAGAAACTTTTGTCAAATACTTTGATTTATTCACAAAACTGAAAAAAGTTAGTGGTCATTCACAAATGCATAAAATTTTATCAAACAGTTTTCATAATACGAAATTCGATATCATTTTAAAAATTTGTCTATCTGTTCCTAACAACTGTTCGCAGAAAGGGTAAATAACACAAATGTTGGTTTAAAGTGGGTAGCCACTTAACTTAAGTGTTAAATGTAAAAATGAAACGCTTAGCTCATTTTCCAACTTTTAAGATTGTTATGACTGGTTAACTGAAGCAGAAACTTCCCCTTATTGGGCTTCGTTTCTGATAATTCATATTGGATTTCTCTACCAAGTTTAGTCAAAGTCAAAAAATTCTGACAGTAAAATAAAGTCGTTGTTGTTGCATTTAGTTGATTATAAAATAAATTATTCATATTAGTTTCTAACTCAAGAGAATGGAAAGTAAATAGTTGCTGTATATTTTTCACCGAAATTGTAGATTTTTTTCTACAGACTCGAGTTTCTCCAACTTAACATAAACTTTTATATTCACTTCAGAACCGACACTTTCTTTATCCACCTCAGCTTTGCTTTTCATATCCGTTAAGAACTTATCTGCTCTTTAAAAACAAAACTTTTGTTAATTTCAAAAAAGGCCGCAAGAAACTGAATTTTGTGTAAATAATGGTTTCGAATGTTGAAATAAGTGTGCCTCATTAACAGATGCGTTTTTCAAATTATTTAATTGTATATACCATCTGTAAGGTATTTTGAGCTATAGAAAGTGATTTTGTGCATTTAGTTGTTAACATAAGATATAAATATTTCGTCAGTAGGGTATTTGAATTTGTGTTCTGTCATTCACACTAAAACATCAAACAAATGTATCCCTCTTCGTCGTATTCAACAGCATATGATGACTCTTTCCCTGAAAATACCTTTGTAGGAAGTTCAAAGTATGGTGCTTTTTTAAATATATTTTCGACGAGACGACTTCTTCTCATGACATCCACATTAACAATCTGAAATATGTGGCACAAACATGTTGTTCCATCTTGTTTATGAGCTTTAGTTTCCATAAGAGGAAGAAATGCTGGGTTATGTGACTTAGACTTCGAATAAACTACAGCAGTTAAGCTACATAAAATATTCCTTTGAAATTACATCGCAATTTCCTACACAATATGCATCTGAGGATTGATGTGCTCATTTTTTAGAAGGATCAGGTGAAAACAGTATATATTGTAATTAAATAAATGAATAAGGAATTAACAGAATATTTATGTACTTATTAAAAAAAGCAGAAATCAAGAAAGTAATTATTTTGCAGTTTTTTAAAACGCATGTTAAAATACAAAAACGTAAAAAAAATTTTTTTCATCAAATCAGCTAAAAATGAGTTTTTACAGATTTGTATGAAATCAAATACATAATATGTTGTTTACTATTCAATTCGCAATACAGAATTTAATAAATTTGTAATTTCAAAGCATATACGATCATATTTATATTGGATTGTTACTTTTTGTTTTAACAATGTTTGAGACTAATTGGTGGCGGAAATTTGTGAAAAATTATCAAAAAATAATGGCGTAGAAAGACTTACGAGCATTATGACTTTGTAAAATTAAAATCAAATTGTCTCATCTCACCTAAATTTTATTTGTTAATTTTGATATAATTTTTTTGAAGAACTAAAATTATTTTATGAAATATAAGTTCCAAATATGTAGTTATATAATATATAAGTTTAAAAAATTAATTTAGTATTCAAAAGTCAGTGACTGAAGACCCCTGATTATGGTTTATGATGCGATTAAGGATATTTAAAAATTTTGATCAATCAGAATTGGAGAAACTATTAAATAATCTTAAATTTTCAATAGTTAAATAGTGATTGAAAGAAAGGAATAATAAAAAATTTCAAACCCATACAACTGCAGAAAATACATTCTTGAAAAAAAAAAAGAAATTAGTATCTTAACTAACCAACAAAAAAAAGAAAACCATCACTATTCTCCAAATTTTGTAT
This sequence comes from Melanostoma scalare, assembly GCA_949752695.1. NCBI lineage: Eukaryota > Metazoa > Arthropoda > Insecta > Diptera > Syrphidae > Melanostoma > Melanostoma scalare. The sequence goes on from OX456985.1 coordinate 5,448,280, forward strand.
GTCTAAATATTGGTTTTGGAAAAGAATTATGCGGTTTCTTATGCTCTTCTGTTTCTTAAACCGCTCTACACTCGTCAATAATGTGAAGCATTGTATATTGCAAAAAAAACAATTATATTTTTTGTGTTGGCAGGGTTCTGCGGCGTACCCCACAGGCGGATCACTAGTGTGAAGCAGAAAAGTGGGAGAGTTGTGATCGCTTCAAGATCACTACTCGTAACGCCGGAAATGGAAAGAAGAAGAAGAAGTTGGCAGGGTTCTACGATGCGCTTTTTCCAATTGAGAAAGTATTACGTTTAATGGAGGCGATTTCACCATCGTGATGATACTATAGTTTCAATATACAAAGTCTCCACCAAGGGAAACTGATTTAGGAATACAGCCGTCAGAATTGGCTTCTAAGTAAAACGTTATTTGAAAAGTGCTGTTCTTTGTTTTTTAGAAAATTAATACCAGTCTTTATTGAACAAAAGAAAGATAAAAATGAAAATTGGTGAAACACCATGGAAAATTGGATTTTAAGGTTTTTGTTCTTACGGATATAAATTATATTCCCTCTAACAGAAGCGTGTTTATCAATCTCTATTTAGTTACTAGAATGAAGTTCAAAAAGAAAATCAAAGCCTTCATACTTAGAGTGAATATGTGTTTGAAATTACAATATTTCTTTGTTAGTGAGTGCATAGATACACTGAAATTCATAATGATACATAGAGGTATTTCCTTCCTCTTTTCTAAAGATGTCTCTTGTTTTCTAGAAAGAATCGCAGATCTATCACCTGACTGTTTTACTTTAAGTCGATGCCTAAGAGGAACTCTGACTTCTGAAGTATTCGTATTTGTTTCTGTCAGAATTTTGTTGGCCCGCCTTTTTACTTGCGAGGTACCGTAGCGCATGTTTTGCAATCGGGGAATTAGAATTGGGTCTCTAGGTCTTAACGGTACCTGCATACAATCTAATATTTATTTTTCTGGAAAACGACGATTAAATTTTATGTGAGGGATTTGTTTTTGGTTGTCTTAAATATAGAACCTTTTTTTCAGAGCCGACTATCTCGATAATGGCTAACACCATTTTGACCAATTTTTTGTCAAAACGCCTTCTGGCAAGTTCTTTAAACTTGCATACTTGATTTTCAAGAAACTTGTTTAAAAGAAAGGAAAAATAACAAACTGAAATCGACGGTTTCGATTGAATTTTCACAGTTTATATGTGTTGGCAATTACAGGCCGTTCTCATATTTTCCGTCAAGTTCTCTTGAATATTTAAAAAAAAATATTTTATATGATTTTATTTACTTACTTACTTAGGTGGGCATAACAGTTCGGGGTGAACCTGGGCCTCAACCAACATCCTTCTATAACGATTTCGATTTCGGGCGAGCTCTCTCCAGTTTCGCACTCCAAGTCGGTTGAAGTCTTCATCCACTTGATTGCGCCACCTAAGACGAGGTCTTCCCCTTCCGCGATTTCCCTGCAATGTGCTTTCGAACACCCGACAAGCCGGAGCGTTTGGGTCCATCCGCTCTACATGTCCCAACCGTCGTAGCCTCGCGATGCGTACTCTTCTGGCTATGCCCATGTCGCGGTACAGCTTATACAGCTCGTTGTTGTATCTTCTTCTCCACACATTGTCTTCGCATACGGGACCAAAGATCATTCGGAGAATTTTTCTTTCGAAACGACCAAGAGTTTCCTCATCCGCTTTCGATAAGGTCCATGCTTCCGCGCCGTACAGCAGGACTGGGATGATTAAGGTCTTATACAAGGTTACCTTGGTTTTTCTGGAGAGGGTTTTGTTTCTCAATTGCCTTCTTAACCCAAAGAAGCAACGGTTCGCAAGAGTTATTCTCCGTTTGATCTCCGCACTGATGTTGTTGTCCGTGTCTACAGCGGATCCTAGGTAGACGAAGTCCTGTACTACCTCGAAGTTACGTCTGTCTATTGTAAAGTTTTGTCCAATTCGTCGATGTTCTGTGTCCTTGTTTGATGACAGCATATACTTCGTTTTGCCCTCATTAACCATCAAACCCATTTTTGCCGCTTCTGTTTCAATACTCGCAAAAGCACCTATGACATCACGCTTTTTTCTTCCCATTACGTCAATATCGTCTGCATAGGCGAGTAATTGTACAGATTGTTCCTCTGGTGTTGATGTTTGAGTTTCTTACAATCTGTTCAAGTATGATGTTGAAGAAATTGCATGACAGTTTGTCGCCTTGCCTAAAACCTTTTTCGACATCAAAGGTCTCGGTTCTTTACCGACCTTGACGGAGCAGCGTGAATTTTCCAAAGTCATCCTGCATAGTCGTACGAGTTTTGCAGGGATGCCGAAACTAGACATGGCTCTGTACAGCTCGTCTCTGTAGATACTGTCATACGCGGCCTTGAAATCGATAAAAAGATGGTGAATATCGATATTATATTCTCGGGTTTTTTCCAAGATCTGCCGTAATGTTAAAATTTGATCTATTGTGGACTTTTCTGGTCTAAAACCACATTGATAAGGACCTATCAAGTTGTTGACGTGAGGTTTCAGACGTTCACATATTACAGCAGCCAAGATCTTATAAGCGGCGTTAAGGAGGCTTATCAATCTGTAATTGGCGCAATTGTGAGGGTCTCCCTTCTTTAGGATCGGGCATACGATACTGAGGTTCCATTCATCGGGCATGCTTTCTTCCGACCATATCATGCAGATCAGCTGGTGCATGCTCCTTTCCAACTGATCTCCAGCTGCCTTGAAAAGTTCGGCATCAAGGCCATCTGCACCTGCAGTCTTATTTGATTTAAGTTTGCATATGGCAAGCTTAACCTCTTCTAGGTCGGGAGGACGGCATTCTTGATCATCGTCCAAGCTGAATGGGGCAATCTGCAATCGGCAATGATTTTATTTAACTTTCATAATAAATGTGTAGTTGGAAATCCTGTTCATTTAAATGTAAGTGCTATGAAGAAACAATTCTAAAACCTTGCACTCAGACTTTAGATTTTTATAATTTGAAGTTAGCACATAATCGCAAGTTTTGTGGGACCGAGCCGTGCCAGAATTTTCCTTCCCGATCGAGATTGTGTCACACAATGTAAAACATTCACTTTAAGACGTAAGTAGATCTCTCCTTTAAACACAACTACATACATATTACAATTTTGTGACTCAAAAATGAATAGCAAAGTGATACTACAAGAGATTCCATACGAAACTTTAAGATATGGGAACAAATGGTTTAGCTCACATCGTACTTGAGAAAACAATCGTTGAAGAGAAAAACTGAACTTTTGAAAAATACCAGTTTTAGCATCTTCAGGTGCTGCTGAAACTACTTTGATGTAATAATGCCAAGAAGATTTAATGCTTGACGCTTAAATGACGTGCATTTCGGCTCTAATGGCTTATTTGCAGGTAAAATATTTATAACATCAAATTACATTAACAGTTCTTTGGTGCAGATCGATCCATCATAAGCAAGGATACGCAAGAAGCGCTTTGCGTATGATGAAATTAAAAGTAGTGTAAAAAAACTACTGGGTGGGTACTTGTGTTGTCTGACCCGAATGGGAAATGTTACCCTTAGTTAAAAATGTTTTCCAGTTTTTGTCTAAGCCCTAGATCCAATTTTACATTTCGTTTTAATGAACTTGAAGACAAATAGATTTCCTTCAGAAGTCTTTTTGATGAAATTGAAATTTTTCAACGGATTTATCTTACTTTACTTCCTTAAATCGTTTCTTTAATTAAATAAAAATTGAGCACAGAAGAACCATGAACCGGTTTTGAAGTTCCCCCAGAACGAAAGCGTTCATAAAAGAAGAGTAGTTCTATAAAAGGAGGAGTACTTTCACGTACTCCTGTCTGTATGAGGCGACAAATCGTTTTAACTTTTCACAAAAATAGTTCAAAGTCAACATTATTTGCTCACTCACACATTGATTTGATTTTATGGAAAGCAACACACAAAGATACCAAGCAAAAAAAAAGTGTGTACGTCGCGTCGCCCTGATGCTCACATCCCATGAAAAAGAAATTCTGTTTTCAAACAAAGTTACAAAGCAACGAAAATCAACTTTCATTCATCGGTAACTTTAAGCGAACATCAGTGCGGGATAAAAGGATTCATTTCCGTTCAACCTCCATCTCTCTCTCACTCTCTCTCTCTGAACCCTTGCGTTTCAAGTTTAAAGGCAAAGTTTTCAGTTTTCCTTTAACTTTTTCCTTAAATATATTTATAAAGTTTTTGTCTCTGGGATATGTTTATGTAGTAAAATCAACAATTTACGTATGCGTCAACCATTGAATGTGTTTTTAATTTTTTATATCTACAATCAATCAAATTGGGAATAAATCTGAAAGTGACCATTTGCAGTTTTTGACTTCAGCTCATGACGTGGCAACTTTTATATCGGAGATGTTGACAGGAATATCGGTCAGTCTGCCATATAAAAGTAGGCTGCCTTCCGCGATAATAATGGAAATTAACCGTACACTGACATTGATTTATGGGCAACATTACTAAGGGCAGCAAAAGGCTGGCACTATGGAAACCAAAATTTTCATCATCTCCTTCATTTTTGCATATTTCACTATACGAAATGCTTGCATAGTTAAATAAAAAAGAAAAGATTTTAATCGACCATCCAACAAGACCCTTTCGAATTTAAAATGGCGGCCAAATGAACACTCAAATTGAATGTTTCTAAAGTAACAACTTATTGCGTAGTCTTAAGCACTTCAAATGAAAATATTTCTGAGATATTTGCATGTAGAATAAATGTAGTTGAGTAAGAAATGAACATTGAAATAAACTTAAGCCTTCAAAACTAAATTATATTTAACGTTAAGCTTTATTTGTAAATAATTTGTTTTCTTTATTGTAAAGTATGTAAGAACCATAGTTAAATTGTCTGTATGAGTATGAAATGTAAAAGAACTGTTATTTAGTTACTAGCTATAAACTATTATATGATATTTTGTTAATAAACTATTGTTATTGGTTGAATCCTTATCCCTTAATTCTCTTTTCATTGACTATATTATTTATTAAAGTTCGATGATGGTATGGTGGTGAAACTATTAAGTTATTCGTTAGAGCGACATGTGATTACACCTTACCAGGAGATGTAATGATTAATAGAGCTGCTGATAATGCGTTTCTTGAGTCAGCATATGCTCCAGGAGTATTTTGCTGCAGATGACAGCTACGTTGCTCCTTGTTAAGTAGTTTTCGTTGTTTTACGAAAGGTACAGAATGATTGATTTATACGAACACATCTTAACACATACATTTGATTGATGATGGTAGATAAGTGTTAGAAGGTCCTTTTTCTTGAAAAAAGAAAGAGGAACAAATAAATGTCAATAGTTGAAGGTTAGTACTACGTACATATATCAGATCAGTTGGTATAGACAAAATAATCTGAAAGATGTTTTCAGAAATAACATCTCCCTGAAGGCCTTCTAATGAATCAATATCTATAATTTAATTGTAGTGAAGTGCGAGTTTTCTCACCTGCCCGTTTTGTATAAACATATTTTCGCACTGAATATTTTCTTACAATGTGAAGGCAAAGTTATAATAAATGAGTTTGTTAGGAATGACTAACTGTGAGCAATTTTTCAGCAGAAGTATTTGAAAGAATTCAGTTTTGCAGAGCAATAAGCCAAAGACATGAGCGGAAAGAGCTACGCCACACGTCAACAGATAATATTTACTTGGCATTGGAAAACAAAACTCAAAGGATAATATACGTTATTTCTGTCTTCTTGCAATTACCTTTGACATTTTGATTTCTTAGTTCAGCTGTTCACTAATCTTTATGTGGTAATTTAATGATTAACACAAATGTGAAAGCTTTCATACTAGCATGCATTTGATATCAAAATAAAAATTCTTGAATCGTGATTATTGAAATTATATCTCTTTCAAAAGTACTGTGTGAAAAATTCTGGAGCTCTTCCACAATTCACCTCCATTTTGAATTTATCAGCTGCTCAATTACTGTTATCTTGCGGAGGTTCTTAAGTAGTACTCTGCACTAATTTAACAGGGCTAGGGTTTGGTAGTCCGAAAGGATGAGTTGATGCTGACTTAAGCAGGTGCTTTGGGACTAATACCAGTGCTTAAGAAAAGGGCTTCGTGAAGGAATCGGCTGAGAAGCAGTTGAATAAGGTGCAGGGAACTAACTTCACGGGCACTACCTTCACATGGGAAATAACTTCACCTCAAGTGGGAAATAATTTCACTTTTTTGTGGGGAAGATATTTCCCACTGTAGGTGGGAAATAACTTCACCTGAAATTTGCGTGAAGTTATTTCCCACCTGCAGTTCGAAGATTGTAGACATTCAACAAAGGAGAAATTATAGCTTTTGGGCGGTTTATTTCAAACAAAAAAAGTTTTACAAAATAAACAAAGGTACAAAAATGTAAATAGTTCGCGTTTGTATATTAAAAATATATATAAAAAAACTCAATTCTGGAAAAAAACATAATATTGTCAAACTATATTTTCAAAATAAAAGCGCTTTGAAACGAAGACTTGGAAAGTTGAAAATATGCTAAATAAATTTTTATGTAACACATTTTCAAAAACAAATTTCTCGTTTTTATGCATTTTGTCGCTTTAGTGCTATATACGAGGAAATAGTGAAAAATTCGCGCGATGAGTTTTACATCTTGTGTCTAATTCCTTTTTTCATCTGCACTAGCAGATGCATGTAAGTCCAACATAAGGCTACTTAGCTGCGAATATGCGTAGCTAAGAACGTCAATTAAAATAATGAACATATTTTCGAAAACAGATATTTCACTGTATATTATTGGATGGCACTCATTTTATATATTAAATGAAATATCTGTTTTTGAAATATGTTAAATAAATTTATATGTATTTCAAAAGCAAATTTTTCGTTTTTGTGTATCTTGTCGTTTTAGTGCTTTATTCAAGGAAATAATGAAAAATTCGCGCGAATTTTACGACCAAGAATAATATCCCGAAATATGTAACACGAATTACGGGACACCCTGTATACATATTTTCAAAAACAGATCTGCACTGCAACGAAATGTATTAGTTTTTTTCCAAAACATAGCTTCACATAAAAGTGGAATTCGTTCCCACGAAAAAGTGAGGTTATTTCCCACCTTCAGTAGGAAATATCTTCACCACAAAAAAGTGAAATTATTTCCCACATGAGGTGAAGTTATTTCCCATGTGAAGGTAGTGCCCGTGAAGTTAATTCCCTGCACCGTTGAATAAACGGCATTAGACAGATCGCTGGTATCCATGGTGTGATAGGGCGGCCGTGGTGCAGTGGTAGAGTGTTTAGTAGATAGGCCGGACGCGTGGGTTCGAATCCCGCTCTGGGCATCTACTTTTCTTTCAGCCTCCCAGTTTCATATGGACGCCGCCGCCCTTGAGGTTATTACGTGAAATTACTAACAACTTATTTCCCACTACTGCAACACAAAAAAAAGGGAAGGCTGCTACTCTGGTAGTACAATGGACTGGATATTAGGTCTGAGTTCTCTAGATTAGCATATATAAGCCTCCTCTTTTTTTTATAAAAAAAAAAAAAAAACCCGTGGTGTAAATGGATAACATGTCCGCCTGTTAATCCAGAGGTTCGAGTTCGAATCCCAACAGAGGCAAAAATGTTTTTTAAACGGGTATCGCCTTTCGCGAGGAATTGGCAAGTCCCCCGTTAGTATTCATTGCCATGAAAAGCGCTTTCTCGATCAGCCGTTCGGAACCGGCAGAAAATTGTAGGTCCCCTCCATTTCCTGACAAGGCATGGTTGTGAGAAACGCGCTAGGCCCAAGGGCTCCGCGCTCTGTTGCGCCACCCTATTTATTTATTTATTTTTTTAGACAGATCGCTGTGTGTAAATATGTTAAAAATAAACATAAATATTAAAAAAGAGAAAAGAAAAAGACATCTCTGGAAACAGACATTGCAGGTAGGTATATACTCCTATAAGAAGTAACGAAAGTTTACCATTAAACTGATTCTCTTAGAATTATTTCAATAACCAAATACTATGGAAATGGCGTGTGTGCTTTTTAAAGCTCAGTAGACATTCCGCAAAATCAGTAGAATATTATCGAGAGAAAATAGTTGGTAATGATTGGAATGCAATTTTTTCCAGCGAATAGTGGGATCCAACAGACATGCATACCCGTACCCATTTTATTTCCACTTTACCTAAATTAACTCGTAACAATATTAAAGCATTGCTTTGTACACATGAACGCTGATGGCACATCATCAGCGTTAATGCGTTAAAAGCAAACTGCTGACAACAAAACGAGTGAAGATTCTCAAAGCACATCATGTTAAATAGTCTCTGCCTCAAGCAAAAAAAAAAAAGGAAATAGTAATCTAAACACATAATTTGATCTAACTTTTTTTCCATGTATATAACTAGGAAGCTCAGAGATCAAACACAGTATCTTAACTCTGCCAGGAATCTCAGGCTTAGCTTTAAGCACACTTTAACTAAGGACGATCATCGATCATAAGGGTGGCTGATGAATATTACTACATTAATAACTCAATTACCGTTTTTTCACTATATGAAATTCATTTTCATTATATTCGTGTAAAAGTTCATTCAATTTTATTACATATACAATATACATACAGCTTAATTAGTTTTAAAAATAATGAAGTTGCCCCCCTCCCCTGCTCGTTGATGCTTGTCTGGCATCTTACCAAAAAGTCGTTCATTACTGCTTGGAGTTGAGACAGGAAAAGCCGCAATTGTTTATCGAATGAATTGCTTTAGCTAATTCAAATTTGTTGGCTTAGCTCTGTAGACTTCCTGTTTGCAATAACCTTACAAGAAAATGTCTGGTGAAGTCAGGTCACGTGACTTTATAGGCCAAAGGAACGTGGAGCTTTTCGAAATCAGCTTATTGGGAAATTTTCCTCTCAATTTTGTCAAATCAAGTCGGGCTATGTGAGGAGCTCCATCATCTTGCTGAAACCACACATTTCGTTTTTTGACGTAATGCTGGATAGAAAAACTCTGTCAACATCTACAAGTAACGGTCTCCAGTAACCATAACGGTGTGAACGTTTTCTTCGAAGAAGTAGGTCCCGTGATAAAACTGCACACTTCATTGAGTATCTTTAAGTTGGAAGCACTCAATATTCGACAATTTTGTTTGATGATGTTTACACTTAAATTGAAGTGAGTCTCGTCAGACATAAAATGACAGTTTTACATGTTTTCATCCTCTTCCACCATTTAAAGCGCCTTCTGGCTTATTAGCAAGCAAATCGTCGAGTCTGCTGGTTTTGGTTTGTTTGCCATTTGAATTTGTATGGGAATAAGGCCAAAATATTGTACATAGTTGACTGCAAAAGACTGTCTGCCTAAATCCATTTGAGCTGATAAGCTTCTTGTCAAAACTCTTGGATTGCTGTGTATGGCAGCAGCGATTGTTTCCTCCGTCCTAGCTGAAAGGTTCCGATGGTAAGATCTTCTTTCGACTGTCGCATGCCTTGAAAAATTATTAACAAGTCTCAATATGGTCCATCTTCTCGGAGGATTGCCGCCAAACTTCATCCTCATCTTCTTCATCTTCTTCATCTTCTTCATCTTCTTCATCTTCTTCATCTTCTTCATCTTCTTCATCTTCTTCATCTTTTTCATCTTCTTTTCTTCCGAAGTTGAAGTTACGAGCATCGTGATTTTGATGGGATCACAGCTCTCCCACTAAAATGCTTCACACTAGTGATCTGATTGTGAGGTACTCCGTACTCCGTTTAACTAAACTAACTAAACTACTTTTAATTCAAATCATCACTCCTCTTACCAATAAAGAGTGATGGCATACGCGATTTAATCATTGGTTGTTTTATGTTCTGTTAGTGGTAGGCCAAAAATTTGTAGTTTCTTGCGCACGTGAATACCTGATAATTTCTTTCTTAAAGCTGGTTTAAAAATTGGATTAGTCATGCAGTCATAAAAAACCTTAAAAATGCCATCAATGATTCTCAGAAAATAAGAGATTCTTGTTTCATAATACAAAAAAAAAAAGATATAAGGAAATTACTCGACTTTTACGCAATATAATTGAAGCGTCAGCCATCAACGAGAAAGTTCAATTCAAAAAGGGTACCCTGAGAGAAAACATTTATAGACTTTTGAGTTCCAAATAAGCTAGGCTGTAGGTAAGGGAACTGGCAGACAGACGTCACTGCAAAACTAAGCTTTTTTGAGTTATTTTATTTTATTATTCCTTACAATTTTTCAGAAGATGGTGGAGGCAAAAAATACTCAATTTCTGACTAGAACTATCTTGAAATAGCTATAGTATCACAATATTGTATACGATAAGCGATTGGACGACGCGACGTCACGTACAGAAATCGTTTTAGAAGCTACCATTTAAGTGCCATTAATAACGTTAAATTATAATTCGTGCCACAATTATTGCAGAGTTTTGGCACCGTAAACAGTTTTTGTTTCCTTAAAATTTTTTTTTTTTCAAATTTTCCTGTTTTTCGGTATCAAATATTAATAGCGCAGTGATGCTGAAAAACTTTCCATTTAACAAAAAAATCTATCCCTTTTAAGGAACTCTCATCTAACCACTTGCAGCACCTGCTTCAATCCAAACTTCAATGGTGTATCATATTTTTCTTTGATTCGCATGAACAACTTTTTGTGGTCACATAGAAGTTCTGATGACTGTTTTAAATTTTTCCACAAGGAAAACCAAACTGAGCTCGATTTTAAGAAAAAGTTTTCCATTTGACAATTTCACAGAACTTCCTCCACACATGTAGATAGTCCCTTGTGCTTGTTCCAGTTATATTACGACTACAGGTAACTTCAATGGAGCCTTTTCGAAGGATTCATTGGTAAACAAACAACTCACAGCAGAACCACACAAACACACACTTGAATAAATGATTTTCTGAGCTTCGCAGTGATTTATGAACCCCAAAAATGTTGCCCTCACATCAATTTGCTGTGAGGAGAAAATATTGTTCATGACTCGTTTAACGTTAATTAGTTTCAAGTTCACCTCTCTGAACGGAATGCTTCTTACTTTTTTGGTGCCATGGCCACCTGAGAGCACAATTTAAAACGAAGGCAAATAGAAAATAAATTGAATTGAATAAACGAAAAAGATTCGTCTGGATATGGCGCCTTATTTATTTTCAGAAAAAGTTTGTCGATCGATGTTTCTGTAGCACATCGCTTCCTGGTGATTTTCATAAGTCTGAAGGAGTGAAAACTGAAGTATAGTCTTTGTGTCTTAAGGACATCGAAGCAACAGTTTTAGGAGAATAACGCACTAATTTCTGCTCTAATGAGTTTTGCCCTACAGAACATGACAACTATCTTCCCAAACATTAAACTTTAGGGAAGAAAAGTTTCTGCTTAAATGCTTCTGGAAGAACCATTATATATATTTTAACCTAAACATTTTGAAAATTGAATGAGCAACTGACAAACAAAAGTTTCTGAAAGGCAGCTACATAAAGTTGCTCTGTCTATTTGTATTATGGTTTTCTTTCTGGGCTACTTGAACTCTCTTAGACTGGGGCTAACTCTGGAAGTTATTGTATGTACTCAATAGATTGGAAATACCCTCACGATTTGAGAACACCTTACGAAATGGTGTAATTTTCCATAAACAGACAAAGAGATCTTTGTTATCAGAATCAATACGAATTCGGTTTATTTAAGTAGATTTGGGTTGAGAGTGCGAGAAGAATAATAACCAAAACCACCCTAGACATTGTCCGTGTTCATCTCTTGCAAGAATATGCTCGATTGAATTAAGGATAAAATATAAAGGGTCCTCTGGTTATGAAGATGAAGTTTTAATTATTTCATTCAACAGATTTGGGTGTGGAAGAGAAAATGTTTTTCGTTGTTTAAAAAAAAAACTGTTGGAAAGGTATAAAACACATACAAGAGTATTTTCCTATTTTCCAAAATGCTCGCACTATGTTCTATAACATTATAAGGGTAGTCATAACCCCTTGATGTGCGCGTTAATTATATAAAAAAAAAAAAAAATTGTGAGTCCTTAGTAAGCCGACTAAATAAATAGGGTGGCGAAACAGAGCGTGGAGCCCCAGGGCCTAGGCATTTCTCACATTTCTCACAACCATGCTTTGTGAGGGATTAGAGGGGAACTAAAATTTTCAGCCTGTTCCAAACGGCTTATCGAGAAGGCACTTTTCATGGCAATGAATTTATTAAAAGGAAAAGTGATACTTGTGGAAAAACATTTTTGTCTATGTTGGGATCCGAGCCACGAACCACTGCGGTAAAAGGCAGACATGCAAACCACCACGCCACGGGTACCAATAATAAGCCTACTCATAGCCTCAAAAACAGAACTGGTAAGGGTGAACTAAGCCAAATTGATCAAAAGAAGGAAAAAGAAGAGTCTCTATTCACAGGGAAAAAAGAACGCATATCATTGGGGTCTATGATGACCAGGTCTTTTAAAGAAACAAAGCTCTATATGGCCCAGTATGTAATTGAAAAGTGCATGAAAGCTGACGCTGTGGTTCCGATTCAAGCAGTATCAGTTAAAAAGCTTTTTAATAAGACCATAATCAAATACCCAGATGAATGGCATACTAAGGCTCAGGTAGAAACCATATTCTTTATTTAATTTCTTAGAACTCTGCACATGCTCTTTCTGAAAGGCTCTCAGAAAAACTTACGGTTCTGTTTTTAATACTGGTGAGGAATTGAAAAAAAAATGTGGGATTTGTTGAACCTGGTTTTCTTATTTTACACTAAGCGCGCCCATCATGGGGTTACAAATTTATAAAACAGAGTGGGAGCATTTAGAAAACTAGAGGAGAAGCTCAATTGAGCATTCTTGCCTTGCAATTACAAAAAAGCCTTTGCTTAGATGCAAATTCCACACCTACCACTTGGATAACTATTGCATCGGCAAACTATTATTGTTGAAAGGATTGGGCCATTATTTTTTTTTTGAGAAGAAAATATTTTGTTACAATCGCTTTTTCTGTTTGTTTACCTGCTGCAACCATATTATTTAACAAACTAAGCGTAAGTACAAACCGTGAGTAAAATTTTTAATTTGAAACTGAAGCGTGCTGTTTTTGTTTGTTGAGGTTCAAGGGTTACGTATATGTGGGGATGGGATCTATTACAAAGGGAGGAATGGAGCGCTGAAGACAGTGACCGCCAATCATTCTTATGATTATTTTTTTCGCAAAGTATAAAATTCAAAATCCATTTCGATTTCGAAGAGCAGTTTTAGCGGAATTTTTAGTCTATTCGTTTTAAGGCTAACGCCAATAAGTTCAATGATTTTCTCACGCTATACGAGCAATGCGAAAAGCATGGGTTGCTAATATAATTATAATTTTTTCTTCGTGGTTCAGTGGTGGAAAGATGTGAACAACAATCGTTGCTATTTCGACATATCAGGATTCAGTTCGGTGGTAATTAAATCACAAAAAAATTTAATTCGAATCAATTATTTGACCGCTACCTAAAATTTCACCTGGCCAGCTCATGCTTACAATTATACTGGCTGCACATACAAAAGTACGAAAATCACGGTTATTGAAAATGGAAGCGGTGAAAAATACTTTACAACCACAAACACAGTCACAAAAACAATTTGCTTTAATTTGAACCTTGAACTCCACGCAACAGGTAGATATGCTTACCATTACATCACGAGCACCACTAGCTGCTGAATGCATTTTAAATTAAATTAGGAAATTTTGTTAAAAACTAAAAGTCGGTATTGTTTTATATATTTTTATACATTTTTAAAAGAATTACTAAAGTTCACGAAGCCTCTTCTTCCAATTCGGAAGGATTTGTAAATAATATCGGTTTGGGGTGAGACTTGCTACTCATTAAAAGCTTCTCGATCAAACTGCGAGAATCGAAAAAAAGTAAAGATTACCCGATTTTGGTACCCTCTTAACTGTTAATTGGAATGAATATATAATGAGCTATAGATTTAATGCTCCAAATATATTTGGTATATCACGTATATCACGTCTGGTTTTCGAGGTACACGTTATTTCTTATTTCTTCTAGCGTTACTTTAGGTGAAAGACCTTTAAGTCGTTGATTATGTCATTTCAAGGATCTATTGTCTTTACAAAAACCAACTAATGGGTCTATCAAAAAAAAAAAAAACGCGGAGTGCCATTCAATTACTTACTTACTTAGGTGGGCATTACAGTTCGGGGTGAACCTGGGAATCAACCAACATCCTTCTATAACGACTTCGATTTCGGGCGAGCTCTCTCCAATTTCGCACCCCAAGTTGGTTGAGGTCTTCATCCACTTGATTGCGCCACCTAAGACGAGGAATTTCCCTTCCGTGATTTCCCTGCAATGTGCTTTCGAACACCCAACGAGCCGGAGCTTTTGGGTCCATCCGCTCTACATGGCCCAACCATCGTAGCCTCGCGATGCGTACTCTTCTGGCTATGCCCATGTCGCGGTACAGCTCATACAGCTCGTTGTTGTATCTTCTTCTCCACACATTGTTTTCGCATACGGGACCAAAGATCATTCGGAGAATTTTTCTTTCGAAACGACCAAGGGTTTCCTCATCCGCTTTCGATAAGGTCCATGCTTCCGCGCCGTACAGCAGGACTGGGATGATTAGGGTCTTATTCAAGGTTACCTTGTTTTTTCTGGAGAGGGTTTTGTTTCTCAATTGCCTTCTTAACCCAAAGAAGCAACGGTTGGCAAGAGTTATTCTCCGTTTGATCTCCGCACTGATGTTGTTGTCCGTGTCTACAGCGGATCCTAGGTAGACGAAGTCCTGTACTACCTCGAAGTTATGTCTGTCTATTGTGACGATTTGTCCCATTCGTCGATGTTCTGTGTCCCTGTTTGATGACAGCATATATTTCGTTTTGCCCTCATTAACCATCAAACCCATTTTTGCCGCTTCTGTTTCAATACTCGCAAAAGCACCTATGACATCACCCTTTTTTCTTCCCATTACGTCAATATCTTCTGCGTAAGCGAGTAATTGTACAGACTTTTGAAAGATTGTTCCTCTGGTGTTGACGTTTGAGTTTCTTACAATCTGTTCAAGTATGATGTTGAAGAAATCGCATGACAGCTTTTCGCTTTGCCTAAAACCTTTTTCGACATCAAAGGTCTCGGTGAGTTCTTTACCGACCTTGACGGACCACCGTGAATTCTCCAAAGTCATCCTGCATAGTCGTACGAGTTTCGCAGGGATGCCGAAACTAGACATGGCTCTGTACAGCTCGTCACTGTAAATGTCATACACGGCCTTGAAATCGATAAAAAGATGGTGAATATCGATATTACGTTCTCGGGTTTTTTCCAAGATCTGCCGCAATGTGAAAATTTGGTCTATTGTGGACTTCTCTGGTCTAAAAACACATTGATAAGGACCTATCAAGTTGTTGACGTGGGGTTTCAGACGTTCACATATTACACCAGATAAGATCTTATAAGCGACGTCAAGGAGGCTTTTCCCTCTATAATTGGCGCAATTGTGAGGGTCTCCCTTCTTTAGGATCGGGAATACGATACTGAGTTTCAATTCATCGGGCATGCAGTGCCATTCAATTGGAGGGTGGAAATCGGAGACAAGGGTGAAAAATCACCCCTATCGGTATATTCAACGATGAAATTTCACACGAAGCGAAATTTCGATACATTTTAAAAGACATTTCCTGTATGAAACAAAATTTTCAATCAAAATATCATCCAAGTAATACTAAAAAATATTTTATCTGAAACAGTTAGCTCCCCGGTCTAAGAAAAGTCTATATCTTCCACTTATTGAGTTTTTTTTTATATCCCCCCTTTTTTTAAATTTGGTGCTCTCTGTTGATTGGCATGTTAACGGGTATCGCAACTCAATGGGTATGGGTACCCCAATTATGAAAATGGCCACGTAAATGCTTTTTCTACTTTCCACTAAACAGCATCGTTAAGTTCATTCTGAGCTATAAATGTGTCAGTGAGATTTCTTAGCCCCAAAAACCTAATCGACAATTCAATCATCCTCACTCATCACCATTTACACCCCCACACCTTCTCGTCGTCTGTTATTTCTTGAGTCACACAGGAATCTTGAGATCTGAGTGACATCCCATCTAATCTAACCTAACCTAAAGGACGGTAATAAACTAGTGTGAGAAGTATACTTGAATCATTTACGATTTAAGGATTTCAAAACAATAATCATCTGACAGTCCTCTACTTTAACACCACATGAATGCTAAAATAAAAGCTTTCTGGGTGTTGTCTTGCATTATATAAAAAATATCCGAAAGATCGTATAATATGATCAGCCGAGACAGTTTCTTACGTAATAGTTTACAGTATTGTACTCAGAATTTGTAACGTGTTATTGATCAGTGATCAGTATAATTAAAGCACTCGTTGAAGACATAAATGTGACTTTTCAAAGCGGGTACGTTTTTGTAAAGCAGTGTTATTAATTCATCATTTGATAACACAGCCACCTGGTATTTCTAACGGTTTCCAAATTTATGTCCCTGCTCTACGTATGTGGGACTGAAATGATTGCAAATGGCAAGCTCATTGAATTTGGTTCTTCAAAGCATTTTTAAAAACGAATTCATAAGAAAAATTGTTTTCGAATACTTACATATGTATGTTTTCGTCGAGACTCGAAATCAATTTGGATTTGACGTGAAAGTTCAATGCCCCATTGTGATTATTGCATAGTGTTTAGCTCCTTAAGCCCAAAGAAAATCGCATTACTGCAAGTTTCAACATTTTAGACATCCTTAATTTATCTGACAGACGCAGGCGAACGTCTATCCTTTGACATTAAAATTTACCTTTTGTAAACGTTTTTCGTTGAGACAGATTTTCTTAAACAGAAATTGAACTAAACCTTTTAAAGAACCGATATCACACTGAGATAAAAAATAAATCCTAACACAGACGTACGTCATCTGCCATTCCATTCTGTGTACAAAGTCTTCTCCTTCCTTTCCATTTTCATGAACTATCTTTAGATCACTTTATGCACAAAATATGATGATATTGTATTTCCCATGCCCTTCCCAGTGTAACACAACTGACACGACATTTTTCACAAGCAAATCAAGTGGCAGCTTCAAGGAATTTTTCTTCAACTGAGAAAGTCGTTGCCTTATCCTGTCGTTTCGAACCATCCTCCATGACTTCCTTACTCCTAGTCCAAGGTACTTATGTGTAATCCTCTCCGTCTCCAATAAACTGCATCTGTATTGTATGCAATGTGGCATCAGAAAAGCGCACGAAAATAGAAACATCCTTGCTCAGTCAATTGCACATGAAATTTACATTTCTTTACTTTAAAATCTCTGAGTTCCAACGACAAGTAAACCAAAAATGTTTACGTTATCCATAGTAGCTCAAGGAATGCAAATTGGTATGCAAAGACTCATGGAATAAATTGCAACATTCTTTTTTATTATCTTGGCTGCTTTGCTACGAGTATATGAAGAGTTTCACTAAAAGTAATGCAACCATTTGAAAGTGGAATTCATTTTAAAAATCGACAAGGGATATTCCAAGATACGCTTATTGCCTTAAAGGAAAAACAGATTGAACGACTATATGCTCTTTATTTACGTCAAACTGTGGACTTATGGGGTATGATTACAATTCCATTAGTGGCGGCTAAAATTACATCGTTAGAAGACACATGCGGTAGGGGATCGGGATTGTATTAAGGGACAACATTTATGTTGAGCTTAATGGGTAGAGTAGAGTGACCAGTTGAATTAAAAACTTTTTGCTTTGAAGTACGTGGAAAATAAATCTTTTACTATATGGAAATATCACTGTGGCGAAATATAGAAAGAAATTATTATTGTTGCTATTTTTAAACACTGGTACAGCCAGTAGAACTTTAGAGTTTAAACAAACTTCTGTCCATTTTCAATTTAAAAAGATTTTTGATAATCTCTTTGGATGTTGCAGCTTACAGGGTGCTTTTACAATTTCCGTTTTAAAATTCCCGAAAGCGGCTGTACTTAACCTTATAATAGGAACAAAAGTTTCAAATACCTATTACTTTTGGCCAAGGCTGTCTCTTTGTACTGTCTTGATTTAAAGATTCGATTAAAAGATATATCAAAAGACATGTTCTTTTTTTTTGAGGATTGTGATAATTTTAGTATTTTAGTATCTTAGTAGTTATTTCAATAGAAAACGCTGTATAGTAAGAATAAGTTCTAATAATTATGCAGGTAGTGTTCTAAGTTATAATAATTTCTTAAAGTAGTGTCTTATTAAAAACTACAATACAAAATTAAAGGGATTTGAAGAAAATAGAGAATGATTCAAAGTATTTCAAAATCGTGAATTTTCTTTTACTATATACAAGCTTAAGCGTACATATTTGCAATCTGTAAATCTGTTCAGAACACAGGAAAAACTTATACATGTGTATTTTCAATCCTGATTTTAAAATATGCATAAGAGGATTTGTGGTTTCAATGAGATAATCTCCACCTTTGGTGTACGTATCTACTTGATTAAATGAAAAAATTCAATTTGTTTTACTTTGCAAGTAATGTCAGAAAAAAAAACAAACATCCATCTTCTGCAAAAGCCTTCTCCAAATCATCCTTGATCTCATCCCTGATTGAACAGTTTCGTGGCATAATTATTTCGTGATCTTATCCCACCTCGTGCAGTAGTTTCGGAGCCTATTCGAGACAAACAAAAAAACAATCAAACTTTTCCTCTTTATAATATTATTATTAGTATTATTATATTATATTATAGTATAAGAATAGTAAGAAAGATATGCCAATTAAAATTAAGTTTAGTGAGAAGATTCCAGTGATTGATATAAAAATTTGAAACGAAGAAAACTGTTTGTGTCCAATCAGGTTCCTAAGAGACAAAGGGAGATGATTCCAAGTCTCCACAGCATGAATTATAAACTCGCAACGCGAGGTGACGCAACTACATATGTGTTTTGGGTCGTATCGTTAAACTTCGAGCAGAAGCCGACAGGTTTAACTCAGCAAAAAGATAACCTGGCGATTTATTTTTCATTATTTTGACGAGTAGAGACAAACATTTGAATCGAAGGAAGCAACGAAGATTACATCCCAGAATTTGACGCGCACAGCTGGAAACGTGATAATACACAAACCTAGTTATAGAGTTAAGCGCCATATTGGGTTTTCGGAGTGATTCAGATCAGAGTCCATATCAGCAAAGATTTCACAACGAAAGGTAAGGAATGGTAAGATTAGAGACTTGGCCAATTTCATTTTAACTTCGATGGGTAAAAAGAATCTAGAATTCGATAAGCTGCGTAGTTAGCAGTGGCGAAGCGTCCATATAAGTCGATTATTTCTGACTTACCTTTTGAAATTCACATCCGAAACATCTTAGACTTCTGGCAACATGAATCAAACTTAATCATACACATGAACTCGCTGCCAACATTTTTTCAATTCACTCCATAAACAAACACAAAACTTTAGCAACATACAAGGTAACCCCAAATATTACGTCTTATAAAACTTATTGCTGGATAGAACAAATTTGTGTTCTCTCCTCTTTTTTCTTTTACCAAAAAATATGACGGTAGAACATCGTCTTATTTTCTTCCATAAGAAAGCATGCATTGAACAGAGAGGGGCACCTCTCTGTTCAATACATGCTTTCTTATGGAAGAAAATAACCCGGTCCCCGGTGTTCTAGCTCTAGCGTCATATTTTTTGGTAAATCTGTTGTGTGTTATCTCTTTGTGCTCTGAGCACGTGAATATAGCGCCGGCGCAGTAGCCCTCTTCTCATTTGCAGCATTGCTACCAATGTTGCCGCAGGTCTTTTTGAAAGTGTAACAATTTTTTTCAAAAAGTGTAACAAATGGAAAGAAAATGTAACAAACTGAAAAAAAACTACAATAATAATAAAAACATGTTTTCTTAACTAAAAAAAAAAGAAAAAAAAACTTTATTAGGAACACCTTATCACATTTCGTTTTTATATACATATGTACATACATACATACTAAGAAATTGTAATAAATTCATTTTTTCTCATTAGTCTTACAAGTACAAGTCTTTGATTTGCTTTGAAAATATTATTGTTTCAATTGTTTTCAAATCATATTAGTTCGCCTTATTATTTTTTATTTAATGAAGTTCAGAAAAAACACGTTTCGCAGTAGCGGAACTGTGAAGTAAGCTTAATATTTTTTTTGGAAAATTGTACAACATTTTCAAACATTTCTCTTTTTGTGGATTTTGTAAAGATTTAACAAGGCCCCAAATTAATTCAATGTGGTCAATATATTTTAAGTTTTGTTGTAACTGTAACTTTCTAAACTCAGTGCATATTTTTTTCTTTTTTTTTCGGGATCATACAAATTCGGGAAATTATTTGATAGTGGCAAGATACAATTGCTTTCAGAAACAATTTTTCCATGATCTAGAAGCACAATATTTTTTAATTTTTCATTAGTAACATCTAACCTCTTTTTAATCTGACATAGTTCTGTATAAAATAATTTCATTTTTGTTTTTATAAATTTTTTTTTCATCAATAGATAACCTACTTCGCCATCTGTTGCCCGAACGGCGCGTAACTAAGTACGTTCCCTCTAAAATACTATGTCTGCTTTTACATGGAGACCTTCTTAGCTCGACGCAATTCGAAAATGCTGTAAAAGAGAAACATAGATTGAAAAAGATGCTTTCACTCTTTGCTCTCACGTATTTTCGAAAAGCGTCGAGCTAAGAACGTCTCAATGTAAAAGCAGACTATAGAATTCACATACAAATGGTTCGAAAGAGAACTTTTCAATATTTTTTAACGAAAAAAAAACAAAAAAATTTTTACGGGAAAAGTGTAACCAAACGAAAAAAAAAGTAACATTGTAACAAAACTATAAAATAATTGAAAAGTGTAACACTTTTGTTACACTTGTATCATTGTGGCAACGCTGATTTGCTACTGCACACTTCGGTGTTTGCATGATATTGGTTTTATAAAAGAAAAAAACGCTTTCCTTCGTATTTCTTCCCATGGACACATGCTTATAAACAAAAATGTATATCGCAGATTTGCAGGTTGAGGTAGGTCTCTGCACTCTGCTTGAAGAACAAGAAAATAACACGCTGGTCTCCGACTTATTTCATGAATTTGTATGTGTTTCTGCACTAGACTCATGTGTCCAAGCTCAAAGGTTGCCACTTTGATAACAAATATGCGAGGATATTAGATCTCAATATCTCATAGCATAAAGCATATTTTTGGGAGAAAATGCAAACTATAATTGGAATTTTTCTAAAGTGGCACAACTGGCCTAAATGAATTTAGTTCCCAATGAGCCGTATTTTATTTGAAAAACAAAGTTTACCAGCAGAACGCAGTGCAATAATTATTTAAATTGATTTAGTGCTTTTCGTGTTTTTTTTAAATATTACAAATTTAGGCTTTACAAATTGAAAAGTGCAAAAAGTCTGAAAAGTTTTCCGATAGTAAGTTTCAGTGGTTTGATTATGGCCTTAATATATGTTAACTGTTGCTTAACTGATTTTCACTCAAAGGAAACAAATAGTTTTAACTAGCTTAGTTTTATGAAAAAAAAAGTTATGATGCTCTACCTAATAGCAAAGTTGGTTTAAAATATCTGACTTTTTGGCTTGATGCGAAGACAAACATTGCACAAAAAAAATTTTAAGTAAACTTTTTTTTGTTGGTGACTAAGTTTCCTTCGAGTTACCTTTGGAATTATTCACCCCTCGCCACTGGTAGTTAGGCATATACTTTTGAAATTATTTTATTGATATGATCACTACAAGTAAGATTATTATTAAAAATGATACCAAGGTTCCTTACTTTCGAGACTAATTCAACCAAATGACCATTCATGCTAACGTCTGAGAAATCATCAAAATCTAGTTGTTGGGTGCTTATCGGTATATACACTTAGTTTTAGTCGGATTATGTAGTAACCGGTTTTCAACTGACCATTGGAAAACTGAAGCAAGATCTTCATTAGTTCTTGCTATTGCGTCTTCGACAAGCCCCAACCGGAATCTGAGATAAATTTTAACATCATCCGCATAGATATGATAGAGATGAGAGTCTCGGAGAGTTTGCTTGGTTTTGTTGTACTTTCGCAGCTCTAGTTTCTGCCATTATTTAATTTTTCACTGATTGATTAAAAAAAAAACAATTTTTTGCCATAAATCTTTTTGTTTTCGAAAAGATCTTACTCAATATCGCTTTGAAAGTCATAAACCGAACTGAATAGATTAGTTGAATAAAATAATAAACTAGGAAAATAAACGGACAACTTATTTTTTCTGCTGATCACTAGCCATTACAGTGAACTACTGGAGCACTCAGACCTAATTGCCAGCCCATTGTACTACCAGGGTAGCAGCTTTCCCTTTTTTTGTGGTGCAGTAAATAGAAATAAGGTGGTTCTAATTTCGTATATAACCTCAAGGGCGTCGGTCGTGCAGATGAAACTGGGAGGCTGAAAGAAAAGTAAATGCCCAGAGCGGGATTCGAACTCACGCGCAAAGCCTACCCACTAAACACTCTACCACTGAATCACGGCAACATTTTCATACTCCTTTCGACAAGTTTCTATCTAGGTCATGAAGAAGTCCTTTAAACAAAATTATAAATGATAGCCTCTCATGCTCTCTTTTTTCCAATTGAAAACCTACTATCTCTCCTTTCCTTTTTGCCTGTGGTGTTTTCAAATAGCACTCTTAGAAGCGCAAAGTTCTTAGCTGTGCGGCACTCTTCTTCAAACAGTTTGGTTGTGAACACTCTAGAGTCAATAGTCGGATTGCGAATTGAGTGTTGCTACTGGTCTTTGGCACTTGCTGATGGTGTCAAACGCAGTCTTTTTGTTATTCAAGAACTCTACAACAGTAACAGTAACAGATACCATCTGTTCGGTCTTGTGACGTCATGGATACTCGAATACAGGACTGGAATAAGAGGCAAAAATTTTAATTTAAACGGATTTGAATTTAATAAACTGCTTATTTCATGACATTGATGTTGATTTGCCTTCTGTAGGTTTAATCCTTCATTCTGCTCGCTCTAAAAGAGGATTTATTTTTGCTTTGATGTAGCAAATGTTTCCTTTTAAGCATTAAATCGTTTCGGGCTCATCAGTAAGGCATATACATTATACATGCGGCTGTATGTACATCTTTCCATTGAAATCAATTTAATGAAGTCAAGAACTAAGTGGGTAGCTTTCTAATAGGTCTATTTCGTGAAGTTAATTTTTTTGAAGAGATGGCGCTGGCCATTGTGTGAGTTTATTATGATGAATTGATAAGCCGAGCTAATCCAAAGTATCAAATCGGCAAAAGCAGACAGTTCAAAGCTTACAGGTTATAAAAAATTAGCTTTAACTATCGAGTAGTTCAAGTTTTTCTTGGTCCCATGGTACGTGTCGGAAGTACTGGAAAACCACCTACTGTCGATCACAAAAAGAATTTGATCAAATTTGTACCCAAAGTTGGAAAACTATGTATCCGATAAGAAACCAAAAGGGTGTAGTGGTTTTAAGGAATTTGATAAGCATTTTTTATAGCACAAGTCATTTTAACCAAAATGCAACCTCTGGTCACCTCACACCTGAACAATTCAGTATACGTGCTCATAATATTTTACCGAACGAGGGACATCCATTAAGCATGTAATTAAATACAACAACGTAAATATCAGTTGGACAAAGTGCTAATAAAGTGATACATTTCACGAAGATTGTATTAATAATTTTAATTAAGTTAGCCCAGCGGTATTGCAGAATCCGCGAAATCGTGGCATATATTTTCAATATGAGTGTCAATAAATGATAGGGTCATGTCCCCAGTTGTCGAACACTTAGTGACTTGCAATAAAGTAATCGCTCACTGCCAGACAACCTTCGATATTCAATAAACGAAGTTAAATTAATTAGATTCTCAAACTCAAACTTTATTTAATAAACTTAAATTTAATTCTGTAACTTTAACCGTTTTTTTATAAAACAATATAAACTGGAAAACAGTCCAATTCCCCAGTAATCGAACACTTGTTTCCTAAAGCCGAACATCAAGTTTCCTTATTTCGAACATGGTTTTTTGGGTTAAGACTAACATTCAATTACTACACAAAACAGACATTTTTAAAGTTTTCTCTATTTTAAATTATCCAAACATTTTTATTTATATTTTTATATTTTATATTTATTTTTATATTTTTTTTTTTATATTTTATATTTTTTTTTATATTCTTTTTTATATTTATATTTTCTCAATTTTATTGAACCACATAAATCAGATAAGATTTGAAGAGTTGCACACAAAGTCTTTCTTTTGAGCACAAAGTTGGGTGTACGTTAAATGGTTATGCTAAATGGTGACAACCTATATTTCTTAAGCCATCTTCTTTGGCAAGAAGTTATGAGACACCTACGTCATAATTGAAATTGTTCACTGTTCGAACAAAGGAAACATAAAATTGTACTGAGTTTCCTTGATTCGAACACTGAAAAAAGGTGTTCGAATACTGGCCCCAAAGGTTTTGCTACTTTTATTGATAGAAAGACGTAAAAATTATTTAGTTTCTTATAACATGTAAGGCCTGAGCTTAAAAAAACTATTTTGATGAAGTTGCCTATATTCGAACACTAGTGTTCGAACAGGAAACTCACAACAATTTAGTTTCCTTTGATCGAACAGCTAAAATCTAGTAAAACTATTAACTTTTAAGATAAAATTTTGACGTAAATGAACTAAAATAAGCATTATATAACGAAAAAACTTTACAACATAAATATTTAGCTTCAATTGCCCCTTAAAATCATAGTTTCTCACGACACTTGCAACAGTCTCCTTCTTATATGGAAACCCACAATTGCCCTAATCTTTGAAAGCTAGTCACAAACTACTATTTTTTAAACGTTTACATTGGTTGTAATTGTGAGTTGTTTCTCAGGGTTCAAGAGTATAACACCCTTTACAATTTCGCATTAAAAGAAATTAAAAAAATGAGAAATAATGCAGTTTGAGCGATGTTTTTCAAAAAGTGTTCGACAACTGGGAGTGTTCGAATTTAGGCGACCTTACCCTATCACTTTAAGTTTCTGCGGCTGCATGAAAGTAATTGAAGAGTGCAAGTGGTGGCGAGTGATGAGCACTGGCGTTTTGTTTAATGTTGTTTCCGCAAAGTCAACACAAAATACTTTTCTAATGAAATTTCAGTGCTTGGTTTGCACTCGATGCAGAATAAAACTGACGAGATTTTCAGCAGCACAGTCAACAAAACGTGAACTCTTACTTCCTGGTACAAATATGGCGCCACCGACCATCATAAAATACGTAATCGGCAGTAGCCACTCAAACTTTAAATGTTTATTGGCTTTTCCTTAAACCAATTTGGTCCTTGTGGACGTTGTGGAAGAACCTCTTTTAATGGTCAACTTGATTATTATATGAAAGTCAATGCGGTAGCAGTTACAATGCAGGAAATGGCTATCGTGCGACTTTATTGGATGAACACAATTGCAACTATCGAAGCGTTTGAAGTGAAGCAATTCCAAAGTTGGAACAAGTCAATTGAAGCAGACTGAATGGCTTTTGATGAAAGATAAAGAGAAGAAAAGCTCTCTTTTTAACCAAACGTCTATGTTGTTGTTGCTCATTGTAAAAACATTCATGTGTTTTATAACCCATTTTTCTTACACAGGATGTGTATGATGCAGTTAAGGTGTTTGTGGCAAAGCCACAAGCTGACTGACATGAGTGAGAGCCGTCAAATACAAAACACTGAAAGTATAATCCGTGAAGATTGATTTGGGCAACAACAAAATCAAAAACTTCTTCACTTCTTCAGGGAAAGTTATTTCCTTGGAGACTGCAGAAGGTTCTTCCATGTATTTGACACTACACGAAGGGATCTTAGGACAAAAACAAAATTACCAGCAGTAAAGTAAACGACTAACATATTTCCCACAGTCTCTGGACTCGACAACTCTTGATCACCACCTCGCCCGAGCCCAAGCACCATCTGCTTCGTTGGGAAAAGTGTGTCTCTGCTTCATCAAATATTGATTCAGATTAACTTGAATTTATTGCATCGTCGTATGAGAAAACTCAATCTCATTTCAGAGGTAGCTCATCTCCTCGAAATAAGAGTGCCATTTTGTTTGTTGGCAAGAAAGCGAAGGCTTCATTATTCATTTATTCAGATCCACAAAACTACGTGTGTAGTATTTCTGCAATGGCTTTATTATGGTCCTTTTTTCATCTCTCACTTCAGACGTGTAAGCTGTGTCATTCATCTAACCCCAACTGAGTTCAAGTGTTCAACTATCTTGCGGCGGGAACTACTTTGTAACCAAAATAAGGAAACACAAAAACAACGGAACTCAAAGTGTTAACAATGGCTGTTGTTTTTCTTACTGAAATCTGCTAAATTAGTTTTGTATCCTTCTTTTTTTGTTTTTCGCTCATTTAATTCTTGATGAGATGAGGGTGTAAGTATAGAAGCAAGTGGAAGGATCTATGAAGAAGAATGGGAAATGCTATTATTGTTTTTATGCTTTGCAGAAGAGTAATTTAAGTTTAACGACAGACATAATGGCACAATATCATTTCTGAATAGAATTTCTTTTATGGGTCTTCCAATGAGGAATCAAGTTTCCTCGTTAAAGTTTGAAGAAAAATAATAATTAAGGAAAGAGTGGGAAAGAAAATGCGCTCTTTTAATTACACTTTGTATAGTACAAAGTGTAGAGCGTTCCAATTTGAGTTTGATCTTAGAAAGCTCATAAAATTGCTCTATGATGTGAGAAAAACAAATGTTATGAAGTATTGACGTTCAATAATAAATTTGAGGAATTTAGAAAAAAATTGTATGAGTGTTGTTCATTCAATTGATTCTGCTTCATACAATTTCGTAGTTCATCAAACACGGTTTTTAGGCTGTATTAGATAATAAAAACAAACAGACAGACATACAGACGCGTTGAATAAGTCTCAGTTTTGTCTTTCTTAAATTTTATGAGTTTAATTATTTAGTTTTATTTATTTAATTACTTCACACCTGAGAGTATTTAAAGTGAAATTAAAGCTAAAATTTAAGAAAAAGAAATAATTGAATAGTTAATTGGAAATGCACAAATAGGAAGTGTTTATGTGCACCCGTACGGTGTAGGTGGTGTTGGTTGCTTTGCTTAAAATTCGGATCTGAATGAAAAATAAAATTATTTTATGTATACATTTCGATAACAAAACTAACAAAATCTTAAAATTTGCTGGAACTCTGGCAATGACAGGATATTTTCAACTGAAACGACTGCAATGTACTCATTTAAGATTGACCAATAGAAAACCCTTTCTTATCAGAATTGACATTTTTAAGGGAACCAAGCAGACTACACGACAGTTTTTGGGTACAAAAGTGTCTTTTGCTCAAATAAGAAATAATTTTTTTAAGGCTCACGCGTCTTCATTATTTTTCTGGCTGAATAGTACAACTGGCCGATGGCATATCTTACTGGAAGTTTTCTAAGGATCTAAAAAGGAGCATCAAAAAATTACATAATATTCGTGTTTATTTAAGTAGACAAGACGATTTTTATAAAAATTTAGTAAAATAATTTGTCCATTTAATTAGAAGTATACAATGTGTTATAAGTTATAGAGGTTACTTTTTCGTCTTTAAACGGAACACCGGAAGTCGGAGTTTATGATGAAGTCGAAGTTAAAATCGTTCTTGATTATTTGCTTTCCTATTCGATTACTCGTTGAATATTTGAGAGTATAAGTATTTTAAACGGTTATCTATAAATTTCTAACACAAAATGAGCCTTGGCTTTCATTTTTAAAACATTTCAAACATAAATAATAGAGTTCCGTGCTGGTTCCATTGAGGTATACTTGATGAAACTATAGTGGATTTTACAATTGTTTATATAGTGTTATCAAGTTACTGACACATCAATACCACTCTGAGAAGCTTAGTCGATTGCGCAAATGACTTTGAAGATGTAATCAGATTTCCAAATCTGAGGAGCTAATATAAGAGCTACGAAGAACCCTAAACTCCCAGCCAATCTAGCAACGAAGGCTAGACCTTGATCCTCAAGGTCTGAGATGAGCATTAAAAGGTCTGTAAGAAAGCATTAAAAATAATTGCTGAAATAATGTCATCGATCGATCATAGAAATTCCGAATGATACCGCCAGCTTAAGCAGGTTGAACTTCTTAGTAAAAACTTATGAGTAGAACGAGAGTTTGTTCAACCAAACAACTGACGCATAGGAGACGATTGGGCTTATCGTATAGATCCCTTATCGATATAGGACCCTTTGCGGTGAAAGACATCAAGCCTTGCCAAGGCTTCAGAAGACTGACAGTGCTTTACCAGGCTTAAAATCGACATGTTAAGAAGCTTATTGTCTAGGATTACACCGAGGTCCTTTACTTTGTTTAAAAATTGGATTTTGATGCCTTTGATTGTAAGTTGGGTCAGACAGGTAAATTTTCTGCATCTCGTGAAGAAGACAACCTCAGTTTTAAGAGGATTGACGGAGAGACCGTTTCTAGCACACCAGGTGTCAGTTAGAAATGATAAGGTTCGCTTCGAAGTAGAATACAAAAGTTGAAAGAAATAGGGAACCAAGCCATTCAAGAAATGCGACTAAATAACTTCGATATTGGAGCTTCAAAACAGCTGCGCAAAAAAAAAACAAGGCTCAGGAAATTCGTTCGCCGATGTCGATTAATCATGCTCTAACACAGCCTTTTGGGGATGACGACAAAGTTATGCACTGGTGAGACAGTATTGTGATGGCCTATTGAATAAACAATTTTTACTATAAAGTACTTTCCAAAAGTAGAGCCTACCTGTATTACCCGACAACACAGTCGAAAAGTTAGTTAGAAAGCTAAGAACTTTAAAAAATGGAAGTGTGTTGAAACAGGCGAGATTCAAAGTGAGTTTTGGAGAAAGATTTGAAATACATATCAGGCTTAGGTGGCTAACGATTCTCATTTCCAAGCATATAAGAGGAGATACTCTCTGCCTCAACCGACTTAGAGCATAAAACTGGAGAGAGCTCTTCCGAAATTGAAGTCGTAATAAAAGGATGTTCGTTGAGGCCCAGGTTCACCCCGAACTGTACCTAATGCCCACCTAGGTAAGTATTCTCTGCCTAAGCAATGGAATGTACATAACTTTATACCAATCTTCCATACGAAGAAGTATATCCGTCGTTGGATCAAGCTGGGGTTTGTAACTCAAAACTGCAAGTCCACAAAAGAGCCACTTTTAAGATTATGTCTATTGCACTCGTAGAAGATCAAGCGAATTTGTAGCTTTGTGCTACAGAAACTTATAGCCTTGTGTTACTAACCTCTTAAGTCACACTTTGAATATCATTGAGCGTATTTTGGATGGCCGACTACGACTATAAAGAAAATTGAAGCTATCTGATAACAAATGCCGGTGTGTTCAGATTAAGTCACAGAAACATTCCAGGTATACACCAAGGAAGCGTCTTGAGTCCTTTCGTCTTCGTTACGGTCCTTGGCTTCATGTAGAGTGATTAAGTACAGAATATCAAAATACATCATCAATTCTTTGATGACGATGGATCAATCATAAGTGAGGATCCTACATCCCTGCAACAACCACTTAAAGTTTGGGTAAAAGTCATAGAATAAGGATCTCAGTACCGTTTTAGTCCAAAAAAAAGACCAAGTGCTTGTGTTCTCCGCTTTCGGATCCAGGCATACCCATTCCAGAGATATATTTGAACGGAAAAGTGCTTAAAAAGTTTTAAAGCAACTTATGATGATGACATCAGTCATGCAATAAGCTTAGGGTGGATGAAGTGGCGAGAAAACTCCGTCATCCTCTAAGTTTTAAAGGTCCCCGAGCTCTGTTGTAGCACTCTACTTATTTTCAGTTACTCCCAGCGCCGTCAACGTAGGTGATAAACAAATCTTTCGGCAATCATAGTCGCAAAAAAATGTGTACATTAATTCAGCAATAGTGAAAAGGCGAACAGGGCTGGTTGAGAAAATTTGTGATTTGTAAAATTTAAAATTACCCAAAGATTTTAGGAATATCCTGTCAATATCATTCACTATTTTCTGGGTAAAAATACCTAGAAGAATTGGAATTATTTATCATAAGACTATGCATAAAAAATGTATAACGATTAATTTATTTCAAATAGCTTTTCATTGAAATAAAATATTCATGTTTGAAAAACCGCCTTCTTTGAAAGAAACAAGAATCAAATTTTCCCATTTCTGAGAACTAATCTGTTTGAAAGAAACAAATATTCGTTCAAAACAATGCTCATAAGATCGTTTGAGTTTGAAACCGATCGAGAGAGAAATTGGCAATCGTTTAAAATTTTTAAATTCAATTATTTTGTACACCTTGTCTAGAAGCTCGGGTTTGATAAGACCTTCTATCATATCAAAGCTCCACATGTTGATTACACACTTTGACTGCACTGTTTCTTTTTGCGCACAACTTTATCATCTCATGACTCTAGCTTCAATTCAACATTCCATAAGTTTAGTTCAATACAACTTCTTTCAATTTGTAAAATACAAAAATTAAAACCAAATCTCCATGTATGACAAAATTAAATTTACTTATGCAGCAAACCAGTTTAAAACACACAATCTCAAGCTTTAAGCCACCTTGATGTAAGTAAACAGCCAAACAAATTAAAACTGGTCGACTTAAGACTTAATGTCAAATAAATTGACAGACTGCTTAACTTCGCTTTGCAACTGTAAAATTAGTATTATCTGTTAGGCCGAAGTGAAACAATCGTCGCAATGGAATCCAGCAATCGAGTGCGACGATGTGCCATAATTATTTATGTGATAATTTGTCTAATTTGTGTTGAGCACACATGTCACGCTCAAAATGTTACATCATGTCAGTCGGGCGAGTGTGTTGCAACAAGTTCGTGCCAAATTTTGAGGTCAGCCATGAGCCTCCAGAGTATTTCAAAAGAAGTCATCGACATCGTCAAACAACACCGATGCGGAAACAGAGAAAGTGTAAGTGTCTAGCATTTCTAAGGTTGCCTTGGATATATTGGCTCACTATCAAAGTGCGTCGTCACTTTCAGCGGAGTGTTTGTTGCACCGATCTGGCTTTGGATCTGGTAAGCAACAACATTCTAGCGAATGTGACTGATGCAAACAGCACTATTGCTCTAGTTCAGTTGATGACAACACCATGTGGAATATCGGATAGTTCGGATCGCATTCTAAATGGGGAGACAGCTTTTCTTTTTGAGTTTCCATGGATGGCGCTATTGGAGTACAGTACCACTGAGGGGAGGAGCTTTCGGTGTGCCGGTTCACTAATTAACGACCGATATGTTTTAACAGCAGCTCACTGTCTTCTACCAGCCAACGCACAATTGTAAGTTGTTTACCATTAGCCTCAAGAATTTCAAAACATTGAATTGCGTATAATTACTGTTAATTACAGAGTGAGTGTTCGATTGGGTGAATATGACACGAGTAAGGAAATCGATTGTGAGATGTATGGCGGTGAATGGAACAGGGTATGTGCCCCTCCAGTTCAAAATCACAAAATTGCGGATGTTATTATCCACAGTGAATATAGACTGGACAATTTTGCAAATAATGACATTGGCTTGATAAGGCTCGAGACTAGAGTATCTTATGAAGGTAAGTGCTTACTTTGAAAACCGCATTTTTTGTGTTGCCGTTAGCGAAAAAATGTCGTTAGGGTTTTTGTCTTTATTTTAAATGACAGAACCACTTGATATTTTATTTGTACTTTGTTACCATTTAGTAGAGCTAGAGGGAGTCTTATTTATTTCTGGAACAAGCTCAAAGATAGAATTTCTTTTCAAAACCAAGCTTCAAAGCCTTTAAAATTTGAAAAATAGCTTTTGAATATTGTGAGAGGTAGAGGAAGAAAAGTAAGTGTTTGATTTCCAATTGCTTTAGAAAAAGTAAAATGGATATAAGTTCGACCTCCCGAACAAATAAATACATTTTTTAGAAATAAATAAATTTACATATCTTTGAAGAAATTCTGGAAAAAATCCAAACCGGTTTCTATTTCTTGAATTCAGCATCCCAGCTTCAATCTTTATTGCAAAAAGTTTTGCTTTTATAAACATCGAAAAACGTAATAACCAGAAAAATTATCGTAGTATCTATTATTTTTACATAAAATAATACGAGGAAAAGGCAAATGCTCTTGCTGAAGCCTTTACAGAAAATCATAGTTTGAGTAATAGTCTTAGTTCCAATATAAATATTGAATCTCTTGTGTCGCGTTCAACCAATGTTATTAGTTCATGGAGAGACTCTGCAAACAGTTTTCAAGAACTTATCTCTTTTGAAGAAGTTATGAATTCATTGCTTTGTTTAAAAACTCGGAAGTCTTCGGGTTTTGACGATATAAGAAACTTGTTCTTAAAAAATTTGCCCAAACCCGCAATAAAATTCTTACAAAATCTCTTTAACTCTTGCTTAAGAATATGTTACTTTCCCGATCTATGGAAAAAAGCTAAAGTTATTCCGATTTTGAAACCAGGAAAAAATGCCTGTATTCCATCAAGTTACAGGCCTATTAGTCTCCTCAGTTCTCTTAGTAAGTGCTTCGAGAAAATCATCAAAAATAAGTTGATGGAACATATCAACAACAATAATATCTTACCTCATGAACAGTTCGGTTTTCGAGTCTACCATAGTACCGTACATCAGATACATCGCATAACAAAACACATAAAAACGAATTTCGTAAGGGGAAAAAGTACAGGCATGATACTTTTAGATGTTGAAAAGGCTTTTGACACAGTCTGGCATGACGGCCTCTTGCATAAGCTTTTAGTACTAGATTTTCCCATGCATCTTATACAAATTGTGAAGTCCTTCTTATCGTCCAGAAGTTTTGTTGTTTGTGTAAACAATCACTCTTCACAAACATATGCTTGCACTGCCGGAGTACCCCAAGGATCTGTCCTCGGCCCAGTCCTCTATACAGTTTTTACATCAGACTTACCCACCTTGCAAAACTGTCATAGAGCTATATTTGCTGATGACACATGTATTTATTCTTCAGATTCAGTAGGTTCTACCATTGTAACCAACTTGCAATCTGCTTTAAATACACTTCAAATCTATTTTAACGATTGGAAGATAACGGTAAATGCTTTAAAGACTCAGGCAATCTTTTTTACTAGAAAAAGAAAAGCCTGTTACTTGCCTAGCAATTCGCTTACAGTCAATGGCGTGGCTACTGACTGGAAGTCAAGTGCAAAATACCTTGGCGTTCACCTCGACAGCAAATTAACATTTGGTATACACGTTCGAGAAACCATTAAAAAAATAAACACAACAATTAAAATATTATATCCTTTTATAAATCGTAAATCTAAGCTAAGTCAAGATAACAAACTGATCATTTTTAAAGTTATTTTTCAAGCCATCATGTTTTATGGGTCTCCTGCATGGGGAGATTGTGCAAAAAGTCATATTCGCAAATTACAAATATCGCAAAATAAGATTTTAAAAATGATGTTAAACCTTCCTTGGTGCTTTTCTACAAACGAATTGCACGCATTAGTTAATGTTGAACACGTTTCTGAAAGAATTCTTAAATTAAAAGAAAAATACAAAGTTTCTTGCAGCACATCCGACAATGTCTTAATTTCAAACCTTATCCTCTAAATTGTCACTATTATAAAGACTGATTTTTGTTTTTTGCTTTTGTTGTTATTGTGAATTCACGTCACTTTGTACATTTGATTTATTTATTTATTATATATGTACTAGCTGAGCCGCCCGGCTTTGCTCGGGTCTGTAGTTTTAAGGTTCCCGTTCTCGTTTTTCCTCTTCCGTGCGAATAAGGGATGAAATTTAATCTTTTTACTGTGGAATTATGTGGCATCCTAAAGCTGAAAGAATTTTTGAAATGTGTCCAGTAGTTTCTAGGTTTCCTTTACCAAACACGTGAGAATATTGAGATCCTACTTTGACAGGAACCATCCCTGGACTAAACTATAAAGTTTTATAGAAACTCTTTCGGCCTAGGAGTATACCGTAGAAACAAACATATAGCTGGACCGCCCGGGGTTGCTCGGGTCTAACTTCTTTCAATCGTTGTGGACACAAAATTGTCTGAAAGGTTTAAGTTCAGCGATAAACCTCGCGCGTTTCTACTCCCAAGATAAGAAATAAATGTATTTAATGGGAAATTTTGTATTTTATCTTAATGCTAGCGGATAAACAATATTTCTGGTCGTTGTGGTTGGTGTATAAATGTACAAATTTTTTGGATCGCCAACTCGAGAGCACGCAACATATAATTGGCCATGCGAAAAACATGAATTTTCCAAATGTAATCCAGCTATAGCTAACGACTGTCCTTGTGCTTTGTTAATAGTTATCGCGAAGGCAAGACGTAAAGGAAACTGAAGTCGCTTGAAATCAAATGGCAAATCGTTGGTAATCATCGGTATGCGTGGAATCAGCACGTCTTCCCCTTTGAATTTGCCAATGATGATTGTTGCTTCGATCAAATTTGCTGTCAATTTTTTGACCGTCAGTCTGGTCCCGTTGCACAGTTTTGGCGGGTTTAAGTTTCGAATAAGCATCACTGGCGTTCCAATTTTCAATGTTAGTATGTGTGGTGGCATTCCTGGTGGTTCCATCGAATTTAAAAATTCGGTTGGATAGTTGACTGCTTGTTCTTCATCCATCACTGTGTCAATTGATTTGTATTTGACTGGTTCGCCGGGCAGTTTCAACTGAATTTGTTCGTTCAATCTATTAACATCATCATTCTTAGGCGCTAATATTGCACGTTCGCACAGCCAGTCTGAATTTTTGTAGTTGCTGGTCAAATTTGGAAAAACCTTGTCCACAACAGCTTGAATACTTAGCTGCATTTGACAAAAATGTGGGGGAAACGTAATATCATTTGTTTTCCGATCAATTGGAATTTCGCCGTTTCCGATGTCCAAAAGTTGTTTGGAAAATGTTTGGGCAGACCCATCTTGCCGCAAATGCACACGCATGTTCGTCGAGAGCGTGATTTTTTCGACTTGGTTCCATAAATATGATGCTTTTAAGCAAGCGTTCAGCTCATCTGCAGGCGTTGATCGAGGTAAAACGGGCAAGGTTTGCCGAAAATCACCTGCAAGAAGAATCAGAGCGCCTCCCATCGTTTGAGTTTTTTCTCGAAAATCGCACAGAGTCCGGTGAAGCGCCTCAAGTGATTTTTTATGAGCCATTGTACATTCGTCCCAAATTATGATTTTGCACGTTTTAAGGATTGTGGCCATTCCGGAATTTTTGCTGATATTGCAGGTAGGTGTTTCGGTCTGGTGCAAATTTAGTGGAAGTTTAAGTGCTGAATGCGCTGTTCTTCCGCCATCGAGTAGCGTTGATGCAATTCCCGATGATGCCAGTGCGAGTGCGATGCCACCCCGCATTCGAACCGAAGCCAATATCAAATTGATGAGAAATGTTTTGCCTGTTCCTCCTGGAGCATCTAGGAAAAAAATTCCGCCAGTTCCGTTGGCTACACGTTGCATAACTTTGTCATATGCATTTTTTTGATCAGCAACTAAAAGTCTTTGTTGCGTTTCAACAAAATGCTGTTGCTGGCTTCCATCAAACTGGCGTTCCCGGACCAAATCCCTGTCTTGTATGTCATTTCTGTTTCGTGTGGATGACGGCATACCAAGTTGACAAAGAACTTTGTTGTTGATCGATATGCATAAATCCTCAATCAATATAAGAGCTTCATTGAAAATGTCGTTCGAATACTCTTGATTTGGATCGATTTCACGTATTTGCCTGAGAATGTCCTCACTAAGACTTTTGCGATGTGTTTCCCAGAGTTCTACGGGGTTCGATGGTGCACATGTTGTTAAAATGATTGCAAACAAATTACGTATTTGCTTTGGAAGACACGTAAGTGACGCCTCTGTTAGTGTTGTGTTCCAATGACGATCATTTTCAAGTAAGCCTAGTTTGAAGCATGCTTCTCTATACGTTTGGCACACTACACTGTCTACTGTTTTCAAAGCAACGAATGATGTAGGACCCTTGACTGTATGCAATAACAATCGCAAATAATAACATTCTGCGTTATTGGGATGTACGGTATACACACGTCCCAAGGCATCAGACGAACGTAAATCAGCATACTCTGGAACACTTGCGCCCCGCTTTCTTCGTGCGTACTTTTTTGTCGACGTGTTCCAAGTGTAGTATTTGGGCACTTCGTGATACAGCAACGTTTTTGCGAAATCATCCGATGCACACAATTTAAAAAAGGCAGTGAGTGTGGTGTTTAGTGGCTGTTCTGCTCTATTTTGTGCATTTTGTTCGGTAAAGTATACACGCTGGCCATTTTCCAAGTGCACAGCGAGATGTTGAACAGTTGGATAGCGTTCGTGGATGTTAAATGCTAATATTCGCCAAACTGCTTCATTGCTACTGATGTAGCGTCCCATTTGGAATTGAGTAATTTCATCAGTTTGATTGGCCAGGCCAAAAACTGCCATGTCACTGCCCTTATTGACGTATTTGCAAATGTACTTGATCGACTTCACCGAATTGCAATACTCGACATTAATGTGAGCATCGAACATTTTTGAAAGCAGGGAAGAGTACGGCACGATCCATCTGTTGTCTATGTCAACATCTACATTTCGGATTCTAATTGTAGTTGTGTATCCACCGTCATCGGGCTTCCTTCGCCTATACATAGGATATCGATCACCTCCAGTTTGAGTTTCATTTATTAGCTCCCGTGGATATCCTTTTGTGCACTTGCCATCCCTCATGCATGGTGAATTTGTGTTGAGTGCACCACATGGCCCATGAATCATATGTTTTTTGATTGTTTCAAACAGAATTGGATCTTCGTCTCGATTCGGAAGTTCAGCCGTAATGACACTATCAATTTGTGATGGGACGATTTTTTGCTTCAACCAAATTAAAATGTGAGCGTGCGGCAGGCCTCTTTTTTGCCATTCAACTGAGTACATCCAGCATCGAGTCTCTCCAAAAATATGATTCTTTGTGATAACGTCCATGAGTTTTATTAATTTTTGCTTAAAAACTCGAGCGAGAAGATCATGTCTGTGCGATGAGTTTTGGCCGGTGAAAAGCAGATGTGTAATTTCACTCCACGTTGGATTGCATGTGAAGGTGATGAACAAATCTGGGCGTCCATACTTTCGAACATACGTCATGGCATCCTGTGCGTATTCGTGCATCTGTCGCGGACTGCCGGTATACGTTGCTGGCAAGACTACCATTTGTCCGATATTAGCAGCGTTCCCATCATTGACCATTGCATCACGTAAGTGAACGTATTCTTCAACTCGCAACTTCTGTTGATTTAAACGAATGAAGAGAAGACGCTCGCTTTCAATTTTCGCGTACATGTCCACAATGAACTGATGGTATAGTTCACGGCATTTCAGAATGTGGTTGGTTTCATTTGCACGAATCATAATGCGGTAAGCGTAATAATCCATGCACGAAACTTTCTTTGTTGACTCTTCATTCGTGTTAGCGTTGATTTGCATGATGTTGAAATGGTAGCCATCTTCTCCACGCGGAAACAACAGTGGATATTGAAGTGCATCGTACGAACGATGTGTTTCCGAAACGCGTTGCACAGTTGTATTCCGGCGGTGGATGACAATGTCACGTCGATTGAATTCGGTGCCCACTATTACAACTGCTACATCACCTATCACCGGTGCATTGAAACGTCTTTCATGTTCCCCAGTCGGTGTTTTGTCTGCTCTTATTACAACAGCATAGTCATCTGATGGCATCTGGTCTATAGCAGTTTTAAATAGACGAATCAAACTGTTGCTTCCGTGCAACATTGTCTGTAATTCCGAAATGATTTCGCGTCTGGTTGCAGTATTAATCGCGCATCGCTGTTCGGTTTCTCTTTCCTCGTTGCCAGTAAAATATATTTGCAAAAACTTTGCCTCTAGATTCGGTAAAGGAAGCAACGAACCGATTCGGTGATATATTTGGCCTTGAACTTTAAAAGTGGGCATGTAACCGGCGTTGTTGTGAATGTTTGTTGCACCGAAAGAGGTCATTTGAAAGCATGAGTTGTAGTTGCGAATGTTCATCAGGAATTGTTTTGAAAATGTAGTGTCACCAGAAAGATAACTTTTTAGCGGCTCAGGTGGCTCCATCACCGGAACCAAAACTACTTTACCGTTCGAACAACACATTCCAGGAGACTCCTTAGCGAACTTCAAACTACGACAATGCACGCAAGCCTTATTCATTGGTCCAATAGCCACATCTATGTGATTCCTATAATCATAGTCTCTATCATAATTAAATGCTTCCAACTTCAAATCAATCCGTTCTCTAGATCGAGTCAGTCGTAATCGATTGTTATCAAGTCGTTCGCTATATCGTTGGGGTGTTTCTTTTGCTCTGGAGGTTGAACTTCTGACGCGTAATGTTTGAAGGCGGTTTCCACGTTGTTCTTCATTTTCCGTGGCTCTGGAAATGGAAGCTCTATCGCGCATTTGTTGAAGGCGAAGTTCGTGCTGCTCTTCAGCTTCAGAGGCTCTGGAAGTAGAAGCACTTTCACGCATTTTTTTTAGGCGAATTTCGCGCTGCTCTTCAGCTTCAGAGGCTCTGGAAGTAGAAGCACTTTCGCGCATTTCCTGAAGGCGAATTTTGCGCTGCTCTTCAGCTTCAGAGGCTCTGGAAGTAGAAGCTCTTTCGCGCATTTGCTGAAGGCGAATTTCTTGCTGCTCTACAGTCTCAGCACCTCTTTTTTGCCTTTTATTCTTTGCCTCTAAAGATTTTCTTCCAAGTGACTTTTTTTTTGGTGACATTATTGAAAACTGAGAAACATACATATCTTTTTAATCTTTATTGAAATATGAAATATAGATTGTGGAAAGACCACTTCCAATCGATTGAAAATGAAAAAAAGAAGGAATGTAAAATAGAATTCATACATTGGACGCCACGTATGTTTGCGTCCGAGAAGACCACTTGCAATCGATTGAATGGAAATGTCGTTCAAACGAAATAACAATTTTAATGTGTTTTTAAATCATCACAAAATATGTACTTATAAATATTTACCAATTGTATTTTCTGCTAAAAAGGTTTTTGTTAAACTTGCAGCCTTTCTAATTGCGTTGTTAGCTTTTTCGACTAATGTCTCAGATGGGTAGATTCGTTTGAAATCAATAAATAATTTTTATTTTTTCGCTAAAGATAGCAAAACGTCTTTTAGCTATGGATTCAAATCTCTTTAAATATTACTATTTTATTGTGGAATATAAATATTTACCAATTGTATTTTCCGCTAAATAGGTTTTTGGTAAATTTGCAGCCTCTCTAATTATGTTGTTATCTTTTTCGTTTAATGTCTCAGAGATCAGAGCAGAGCACAATATGATTTGTTCAAAATCAATAAATAATTTTTATTTCTTCACTCAAGACAGCAAAAACTATGTTAGATAGGAATTCAAATCTCTTTAAATATTACTATTTTACTGAGGAACATAAATGTTAACCAATTGTATTTTCTGCTGAATAGGTTTTCTTTAAATTTGCAGTCTCTTTAATTTTGTTGTTAGATAGCTTAAATATAAGTCTGTGTTGAAAGAATTTTTAAAATCGGTTAATTAACTTTAAGGTTCGCGTTCTCGTTCCTGTTTCTGTTCCAGTGGGATTATAGGGATGAAGTCTACGCTAAGTTACTGAGTGATTATGTGGTATCCCAGTGCTGGTAGTCCAGTAGCTTCTAAGTGCTGAAAGAATTTTTGAAATCTGTCAAGTAGCTTCTAGGTTTCCATTCCCAACACCGTTTCTGTGGGACTTCCGTTCTCATAGAAATATGTGAATGAAATGTAGGTCTATGTCACTGAGGGATAATGTAACATCCTAGAGTTGAAATAATTTTTGAAATGTGTTAAGTAACTTTAATATTCCCGTTCTCGTTCCCGTTTCTGTTCCCGTGGGATAATAGGGATGAATTATTGAATAAGTTACTTATTTAGGCGAATAATGTAGTACAACTAATGCTAAAAGAATTTTTGAAATCTGTCCCGTAGATTCTAAGTTTCCATTCCCAACCCCGTTCCTGTGGGAATATGGGGATCAAACCTTGACAGGAACCATCTCTGGACTAAACTATGTCTACCCTGAAAATTTCATAAAAATCCGTTGGGTGGTTTAGGAGTATACCCCGGACATACATACATACATACATACATACATCCTACTTTATATATATAGATTTATGTACCTATTTATTTATTTATTAAATTGCTAGATTGTTTACCTATTTATTTATTTATTTAATTATTTATCTTTATATTTATTAATTTATTTATCTGTTTATTTAGTTTTTACTTATTTATTTATTTATTTATTTATTTATTTATTTACTTATTTATTTATTTATTTATTTATTTATTTATTATTTATTTATTTATTTATTTATTTATTTATTCTTATATCTATTGATTTATTTATTTAAATATTAAAACACAAATATATTTACATATTTATATAGGTTTTTATGTATTCCCGCATATATCTATTTATTAATTAGTTAACTTATTAAAATTTGTTTGAAAAACTGTGATAATGCATTGTTGGTTTAATATCACCCCTTCTTTCCTTCTCGAAAGTATCACCTTTTGTACATTTGTATTTTCTATATATTTATATATATATATTTTCTTTTTTTTTTTTTTCTATCTTTAATGAAGGTTTTTATATGTAGCTTTTCCTTCAAGTCATATTTTTCTCAATCCCTTTAAAAATCAATTATATACTTGGCAGTAGTAAGGTAGTTTATATACCAATCTCTGTAAATTGTGCAATATAAATTTTAGAAAAAATAATGTAATATTTTGCTGCAATAAAATATCTATCTATCTAAAATAATACGAGCAAAGCACTGTTTCATAAACAATGTCGTCTAAGTGCTGGAAGCTTGTAACAAAATTGATTCCATAATAAATTCTATATCAAATTGATTACCAAAAACAAAATACGCACCAAAATGTTTAAGCAAATGCGAACGGCTAATTTTAACACTTTCAACCAGTCTGTGCATAGTCAGAAGTTCTTAGACAAACACCAAACATTCTTGTGAGGAACAAAAGTTGGTAAAGGTGTAGATAATGACCCCGGAGGGGGTGGGGTAAAGTTTGGGGTGGTAGGGGGTGCCCTTCATAACAACCTCCAAGTGCAAACAGGTGGCGGTCCCCCCCCCCTCCACTTCGTGAAATTTGATATATTTGATGAATTTTATAAAATTTACAGGAGTTCTTTCGGCGTGGGAAAAAGTTGGAAAGGGTAGAGGATGTCCCCACAATAGCCTCTTCAAAAAAGTTATACCCCCCATGTCAGAAAAATTACTGAATTTAATAAAATTTAATTCATCAGCACAGGATTTGTTTGGGAATGGGAGAAACATGGTGGTGTTGGAGGGTGTCCCCCAAAACAACATCCAAGTGCAAACAGGTCTCGGTCACCCCCCTCAAAATAGTTAAACTTCCTCCATGTTTAGAAAATTGCTGAATTCAATAATAAAATGAACAAGAGTTGTTTGGGGGAGGGGGAAAGTTGGAGGGGGTTCGCGGAATTTTTGGCTATTATTATTAAAATAAAAAAAATGTGAAGGGGTTCATCACCTCCCCCGGGAGTTGGGTCATTATCTACACCTTTACCCAAAAGTTTATTATTTTACCCTTAAAAGTTGTCTAAATCAATTTAGAAAATTTTTTGTTTTTTTTTTTATTATAGAAGTCTAATACTAAGCTCGAGCACTCAGGCCAATTGACGGTTCATTGTACCTACTATCATGGTTATCATGGTACCAACCTTCTCTATTTTTGAGGCGCATTGGATGAAAGTAATGTGATTTTCATTTCACTTATAATTTCAAAGGCTAGTGAAAATGAGAGGCTGGATGATAAGTAGATGCTTAGTATGCACCCGTGCTTGGCCCTTCTACTCTCTAACATTCTTCTATTCCATCACAGCCTCCCTCAAACAATGTTCTATGTAAATAGTTTAGAGTAATGCCCTTTCCCATCTCCAGCT
Source organism: Melanostoma scalare (assembly GCA_949752695.1). Classification (NCBI taxonomy): domain Eukaryota; kingdom Metazoa; phylum Arthropoda; class Insecta; order Diptera; family Syrphidae; genus Melanostoma; species Melanostoma scalare. Next base: position 5,490,418 of record OX456985.1, read on the forward strand.
GTTGAGCTCAAATATTTAATCATTAAGAAGAAAAATAAAAATAGGATTATAGAAAGCAATTATGCAGAGCAAAGGTAAAATTATAGTTATTTCACTTATACGCTTAAGCGCACATCATTGAATAGTGCTTTTTGACAATATTAGTCGTAGGTATAATTATAATAAAAAAGGAAGCCCTCGCTTTAAAAACTGAACTTTAGTAGTTAATTTAAGTTAAAAACTTAGAAAAGTTGACAAGAAACGAACTTTCTACCCTTTTGAGTGCTTAATAGTTTTGTTGGCATACCAATGCATTGGTATCAAAAAAACTTCGTTCACTGCTACATGGTTTTTTTTTTTGTTAAAGTGCTCGAAAAAATATTATGAGCAAAAATTTTACAAAACGCAAGCTTTTGAGACATTCGTAACTTTTATCTATCAACTGTACGTGATAACCTGACTTTTTGTAAGGGAAACTCCCTATTTTTATCGATTTCCATGATGAGATAAATTATTATGACTTTGGGTTGCTGATTAAAAAGACTGCAAGGTGAGGTTATCAAGTGACTAATAAACTAACAATAAGCTAAGAAAAACATTTACCAAAAGTCTCGCCTTATGCTAATGTGTACCGGGTCCTCAGTAAAAACGAATAAATGAACACATTTCTAAACATTTCGTAGTAGGGGAGAGTGTGGTCGAAAGTAACATTTTGCATATTGGGTTCTATAACTTTTGAACCCGTTCACGGCCGTGGTGTGATGGTTAGCATGTCCACCTGCTAACCCAGAGGTTCGAGGTTCGAATCCTAGCAGATGCAAAAATGTTTTTTCACGGGTATCGCCTTTCGCGAGGAATTGGCAAGTTCTCCGTTAGTAAATTCATTGCCATGAAAAGCGCTTTCTCAATTAGCCGTTCGGATCCAACAGAAAATTGAAGTTCCCCTCCATTCCCTCACAATGCATGGTTGTGAGAAATGCGCTAGGCCCAGGGGCTACTCGCTCTGTTGCGCTACCTTATTTATTTATTTATTTTTAACTTTTGAACCAAAAAACATAGAAAAATTAAATATTGCGCAAGTTGACAAGTGGATATTCGACTATCTTTTTAAGTTACTCAGTGTTTTATTTTTCTATTTTCTTCTATTGAAAGCTGGGCAAAAGAGGTGAAAGTTGTAACACAAAGAACAAGTGAAAGATATCGTTTGAACTTCATATTTATCAAAATAAAATCAATAAAATTAAAATTGAATGCTAAAAGTCTTGTAGAACTTACAAGTTTGATTTCAATTCAGGAAGTAACTTGTCACTTAAATCACAAATTAAGTTAATATAAATAAATAACTGAATTAAAACCATGTTCACAATGTTGCAAGTTTTGATTCTGGACATGGGGCATAACGTTTTCGGGTGAAAAAATTCTACCCAATACCGTGGGAGTTATATCAGGTAATGGTAAATTAATTAATACCCGAGATGGCTTCAGAAATTAGTGTTAAATTAGCATTTGAGATGGTTTCAGAATGTTTGGAACGTTATATGGAATTGGTCTATCAGTAACATCGGAAGGAGAAAACTCATCATTTCCGGTTGTAACGTGTAACAATTGACCACTCAAATAATGTTACAACTGTCCACATCTCGTTTCTTTGATTAGTTATTAAGTTTACTAAAATACCACTGCGTCGATTACACAACCTTTCAAACCATTAAGTTTGAAATAAAATGAAGTAAAATGGTTATTTAACCACTAAATCGAAATTGTTTTATTAAAAAAAATTTACTCATAAACTTGCCACCAAAAAAATTTATTTTATATACAAACTTCGCTTTTTGAACTATATTTGGCTCAGTACTTTGACAATTGAAGTTTTGTGGGTACAATCAGCCCCGAATAGCGAGGAATTCTACATTTAAAAATGAACGGTTACAGGCTCATTTTTCATTCGACCACACTCGAATAACTCTGCATGAGTATTAATATTTTTGAAGGAACTCAATAGTACTATCGGCCAGGCGCGGATCCAGGATTTTGATAAGGGGGGGCAGTTTTCCTTCTTTTTTTAGTGATTTGCAGATATTAAATATAAAGTCAATCAAATATAAGAATACATTTTTTATTTAATTAGAATTAGAAAAAATGTTTAAAAAAAATAAGTTAAATTAGGTTAAAACAGTGAATTAAATGATAAAATCAAACTTTTTGTTGGAGCCGGTTTTTGAAAACATTGTAATTATTTTTCAACATCTATCGGGATTTGTCTGTGGATGTGCATAAGTCCCAGACCGCAAAGGCGATTTCAACTCATTGTGGACCTTAAATAGGTTTCAAAGCGCCGCAATGAAGGAAAAGACCGCTCTGCCGAAGAATTCGTAACCGGAAGCGTTGCAAGGATAAAAAGATAACTGTGTATAATGCCAAACACAGTCTTATTGCATTTATTCATCAACTCAAGAGCAGTAACGGGAAGATGGTTGTTCTGCTTCTTTTTCGTTAACCATTTTTACCGCCACAACACCAGCCCATCTTTGAGCAAAAAACAGGCAGTGTCTGTATTTAACTCTAAGAGTAGACCAAAACGATTTATTAGCGACTTAACGGTGGTATCCAACTCATCAGTATTATATCGAATTGTATTTTCCGGAATGAAAATTGTAAGTTTAAATACGAGGGAGCGTTTTTATATTCGCGGAATGGGGGGGTTAGAGGGGGTGACTATGCTCATTATAGTCGTAACGAGTTCAGCTACTCATAATTAGTATAAATACGAGTTTTTATTGTTCTAAGACAATTTGTCTTCGAGCTATCGTCAACCAAGCAATATAATCGGGAGTAAAAAGTGAAATATGGAGAATAACAAAGCGCGTAGAATTTTCACGTGCATTTTTGGACCTCTGCAATGAAGACAAGGATCGTGTATTGAGCCGAATTGTTACTGGAGACGAAACTTGGGTTCATCATTATGAGCCTGAGTCTAAACAAGACTCCATGCAGTGGCACAAAAAGGCACAGCACCTCCCAAAAAGTTTAAGGTGTCACAGTCAGCGGGAAAACTCATGGCAACGGTCTTTTGGGACTCGGAAGGAATATTACTAATCGATTACAAAGATAAAGGTGTTTCTAAAACCGGAGAATTTTTTTTTTTTTTTTTAAAAAAAAGAGGAGGCTTATATGCTAATCTGGAGAACTCAGACCTAATATCCAGTCCATTGTACTACCAGAGTAGCAGCCTTCTCTTTTTTTTTGTGTTGCAGTAGTTGAAATAAGTTGTTAGTAATTTCACATAAATATAACCTCAAGGGCGGCGTCGATATGAAACTGGGAGGCTGAAAGAAAAGTAGATGTCCAGAGCGGGATTCGAACCCACGCGTCCGGCCTATCTACTAAACACTCTACCACTGCACCACGGCCGCCCTTAAAAAAAAAAAAAAAAAAAAACCGGAGAATACTACGCTTCAATATTAGAGCGATTAAAAGAAGCCATTAAAAAGAAAAGACCGGGGAAATTGACGAGAGATGTGCTGCTTTTGCACGACATCGCGCCCATGCACAAGAGCCGCATTGCGTTGGATGCCCTGCATAAAGTTTGCTTCGATATTTTGGATCACCCACCCTACAGTCCAGACCTGGCCCCGAGTGATTATTATCTGTTCCCAAAAATGAAAAAAGAGCTTCGGGGTAAGAAATATACCAATGATGACGAAGTCAAAGAGGCAGTTTCAGCGTATTTTGAAGGTTTTTATGAGGGTATAAATAAATTAATTGAAAGATCTGAAAAATGTATCCGTTGAATATATTGAAAAGGAAAAATAATTTGTTTTTTTTATTTCCACCCTATATCCCCCATTCCGCGAATATAAAAACGCTCCCTCGTACATCTAAGGTTTCCGGTCGAAATATTTCATGCAAATCGGCCAGGACAAAGTCAAGTAGAGGTGCATATAATGAGATTCTGCAGTATACCTCAGCTGAATTAGTGTCAAAATTAGCTTGGTGAAATTGGCGTCCACCATGACGTGGAATACGAGGAATTCTCAACTCAACATTCAACTGATTACACAAATTCCTTGCATGCTGCCAGGTGTTGTGGAAACTGGTATCTATGTTTTCCCGACGACCTTAAAGAACGGAAATCGTGTTCTTCACCGGCATTTCGCTGCTATTCAGGCCAAGAGATTTAGATTGTAGTAACTTGCTCAAGGACTGTGTTAAAGACAACACATCACTCAAACTCAAAACTGATACAATAAACTGTGAATTACATAAAGAAGTTGTAATTAAGGAAGCCTTGCCAGCCGTGGTGCTTGGGTCACACCACTGCGATATCGTTTCCAACGCTTCCACAATTTTGATGAGGTCCAAAGAAAATTTAAGTACACCTTCATGTCGTTCTATGCACCTTGTTTCGCAAAGTGATGTGAGGGCACACCCCAAGGTGTTCATGAGGACAATTTTTCGATTCGGATGCGATTTGAAGAAGAAGGTTACCTCTTTCATTATTGCAACAGCGCAGCGTCTGGAATGGCAGGTACTTTTGAACTTTGAGAAATGGAGTTATTTAACTGCAGCATGGAGTCCTTACAGCATTTTTCGCTTCTCTCTGAAATTCCATGACAGCACCTCGAACTTCTGAAAGCATAACAACACATCCGTCTGTCCCTATTCCCACACAGCATTCAAGAGGAAGTTTGAGCTTTTTCTTCAGTTTCAACAATACAATTCGGCCGATGGCTTTACCAGTTAGAGATAACTCCTTAGATTTAAATATTCCTTCCAATTTCTCTCGGGCAGCTAGTTTTTATCTAGTTTCCGTCCAGCTTTCCTCATCAGATTCGTATTCATCAAATGCATCCACGAAAGAGACAAAATCTTCACGAATGCTACCATTGTTAACGTAGCGTAATATAATACTCAGTTGGTAGAGGTGAGATGTATCAGTTGTTTCATCAAAAAGTGTTGAATAATATTGTGAATTCCCAACGTAACTCAAAATGTGATCAAAAGCTTCATTTTTGTAGCGAATACGTACAGTTTGCTTCAGACTTAACATTTTTATTGACAGAGAGGGGGGGGGGGCAATTGCCCCCATTGCCTCCCCCCCCTGGATATGCGCCTGCTATCGGCAACTGCAGCAGTATTGTGATTGAAGGTCAATGAAGTTAATGTTTATGAGAGTTTCAAAAACGTTGAATTTTTATATGGAGGGTGGCTGCAAATGCTGTAAAGAGATTTCTTCGTTTAAGTAAATTTTTTGGTATAGGCGTTTGTTGTATAGAGTTTGCGCTGTATCTCAGATTCTAGTAGTCAAATCTTTAACTTTGTTAGTATATGCGCTTAATTTTTGGCTGGGACAAGGGACCTTAAATAGCCGATGGGAATACTGCAAACATTTGCTTCAAGTATCCGAAGTTATTTCAAGCAGCAAATGTTACTTTCATAACCTTTTTTATCTGGAACTCTTTATCTCTATGTTCACCAAAGACGCATTGTATGTGATTTATCGTCTATTGAACGAAAGCTCCAAAAAAAGTATCGTTTTGAAAGAAAAATGGTTCCATTAACGATTCTTGTATGTGATTTATCGTCTATTGAACGAAAGCTCCAAAAAAAGTATCGTTTTGAAAGAAAAATGGTTCCATTAACGATTCTTGTATCGATTTCAATCACGATATTTCTGTGTTAAGGCATGCCAATAGATTGTTGTACTAATTGAAAGAACATGAGACTTTAGATATGATTTGACTCTAATTTGCAAGAATTTATTTTTGCCTTATACGGTGTCGTATCAGAGCGGGGAGCGACACTTGGGGCCAGACGAGTTGTTCACAACCTTCTAAATTCTTCCGATTTCGAACGGCTAATCGAGGAAGTGCTTTTCATGGCAATGAATTTATACTATTGGAGGGCTTGCCATCAGTACCTTTCGAAATGCGATAGGCAACCAAAGAAAAACTATTTTGTTTTCTGTTGGGATTCGACCCAAGCGCAGCACCGTATAGATACCAAATACATTTTTCAAAGCAAGGACACAAAATTTCTGGTACCAGCTGACTCATTTCCAAGTTCCCTCATCAATTTCGTGATTCACTTCTGTCTTGAGCTGATCTGGTCTGCCATTTATTTTCTAACTAAACAAATGTGTGTACTACATTAGTACTACGTTTCCATTCGCAGTGCTAATTCACCAAGGCGGGCTGTTTTGATTTACCACCCTTAGAAGATAGAATCAATTTATTGAAAGTGCGATTTTTTCTCACAAAAGTGTACACAAAGAATGCATTTACATGCCAACACTTATCTATATATGATTCGCCAAATTGGTGTCTTAGCGTTAATACACACTGTCCTCCTTATCATAAAACGAGTAATTTCATGACAAAAACTAGCTACGTAGATGGTCTTAAGGAAAAAAATCATCAAACTGTCCTATACAAAATGCTAGCTTTAGTAAAAATTTCTGAAAGATCAAAATTATGCGATTTCTCTATATCAAAATTGATGCACTTATTGAAAATTGTACCCTTTAACCGATTCACTCTCACTCATTAGTTTCAATGAACCGCCAAATCGAATTATATGAAGCCCTCTTTACTCTTAATACACTCCGCCAAACTAATTCCACAAACTTTAATTTCATTACAGATACGGTGATCCCAATTTGTCTGCCAATTTCCAAGGATCTGATAAGGAACCTAGATAGCGCCACCGTTGCTGGATGGGGACTTACAGTCAGTGGTATGTTTTAACAAAATACCCCGTAACAGAAGTGATGATTTATAGCTTCTTTGCCACAGGTAACACCTCTCGTGTGTTGCAAAAAGCACACCTGCCCGTGCTCTCACATGATTATTGTGGAAACCTGTTTGCCAGAAATTTCTCTTCGGCTCACATTTGTGCAGGTGGGAGGAGAGGGGTGGATACGTGTAAAGGTGACTCTGGTGGACCATTATTTGCTCGAACAGGAAACTATTTTCCGAAATTTGTACAATATGGTATTTTGTCTGGCGGTGGGTCGAATTGCGGTGGTAATAATACGGTTCCTAGTATTTACACAAATGTATTAGATTATGTGCCGTGGATTATTAAAAACATGAAACTCTAGTTCAAGTTGCTTGTGTATGGACTTTAATTATGAGGACATTACATTAAAATAGCTGACAAGGACGAATATGTTCAACTTTACAAGGATTCAAATTTTAATGAGGTACTTTTTTTAATTTTTGACTTTGTCATAAGAGAAGTGTTGGCCCTACTTTTTACAAAACATATATTGCCTATCGAAGGATGTTTAAGTTTTCTTATATTGCTTCTTGAAGGAAACAGATTATCATCAGATGGTAGGCCTGTCATTGACAAGCTTAACATAATCCAGCATTCTTTCCAACTTTCAAAATCAAACCAAAAGCTCAAGGGAACGGAATGTGGATTTATCTTCACCAGTTTATAAAACTTAACTATACTTTGTTTTTTCTGCTTTCGAAAAGACTTCTACTGAACAAATCTCCTTATAGCAAAGAAATTTATTCAGCACTTACTCAAGATGAAGGTTTCCAACGGTGGCGTCGGTTGTAAGGACATCTTTCTTCCAAGGCAAACTATAAAAACATATCACTCTGACCTAAAACTTTAAATTATCTAAAATGTGATACCTTATCTGAACCGCTTGGCTTGAGTGAGCCAAGTAATATATTCATACTCCTAAGAGGTGTCCAAAAGCATCATAAAGCTACCAAAATGTACACTTACACAAACATTAATGGAGTGCTAAGAATTCAACAAAACTATTTTATAATGCGCACTTTGGTTGGGGTCAAAATAATGACAATAGGCATTTTCTTGGTAACCACTACATGATTAATATTTGTTTGTTTAGTTGTAGTGGTTACGGACTCTTCTTTCTTCCGTATTTGAGTTGGAAGTTCGTAAAGTATCTCTAGATTTTGATGTCAAAAGTTAAAGTAATTGAAATAGATATAACAATCGCTGTATTAGGTTCAAATCGGACCTGAAAATATTGTCCTTTTGTTGGTGAGGCACTGACATTGAAAAATAAATTGTATTTTCGAAAAGTGAAAATCATGAGGAGATTGACAGAATGACCTTTTGGTGAGTATACGCTTTGTAACTCTGTGGTAAGTGATGAATCATCGATTCGAATGAGGTTTTTTAGGAAAAGCGAAGGACAGTCAGTATTCAATTAAATTTTATAAATGAAGTTCCTTTTGTTACGTCTGGGAATGGATTTACAGAGGATTTCTCGCATCAAACGGGGCGGTGGAAGTTGTGTGGAGAACTGATAGCGAACGTCATTTCGGATATGAACGAGTATGTAATATTGTTACGAGTACTATGTTCCTGATACATGTTAATACGCATGTGGTTCGCCGTACTGCGATTGACTTTCGTCCTGGCTTGTTACATTTGTAGGAAAAAATTTTAAATTAACTTGACTATGGCAGTCTGTGCCGTTTGAACAACGGTTTTGCTCTGAGCGTAAGCGTTCGGGGACTTTATATATGTAGATTCAAGATCAGAAAAAACGTTTCAATAATGATATTAGTAAATACACTGAGGGAAACAATTCGGCCTATTTAAATATGTACCTCGTCATTTAAAACAAAAGTCTTGCACATTTGAAAAATTTAATTTATTTTGCACTTAAATCATAGCGAAAACCATTGCTTCAAATACGAAAAGCTTTTGTTTAAAAACCAAACGCGAAAAGTGCTGAAATCAAATTAAAAATGTTTTACTGTAAAAGAGAAAAGATTTTAAAAGAAATTCAAATGCTTCTTATTTGCTGTTATTACAAGACAATGCCAAATAGAAAAACCATAAAACTCGGCGCTGCATCAAACGACTTCTGAAGAAGCTGTTTGAACGAACATGAAGAGGGACAGCCCCGACCTCCCATAGTCATTTCCTGCTCTCTCCTTTATACCTTAGCTATACTTAGAAAATTTCTTCTTCTATGATCCAAGCGATCTGATGAACTCAAATATTAAATGCTTCCACTGCTTTATTAAAAGCTCTAAATGGTTTAGTAAAACACTCCCTCACATTTTTCATGTTGTATCAAGACAATCCTGACAATGGCCTATTTTCTGTCCAACTCAAAATGTGCAGTACAGGCCTTATGGGAGAGCTTTTAAAAGACATGTGAAGTACACATAATTTTCACAAATTTCAGAATGTTTCTTGTACGAACAAGAAACATTCTGAGAAAAATGCTAGAACGATACTGCATCCCCATAAAAATCATTCTTCAACCGACATAAGTTCTCTACAACCTACCATCATTACATGTTCTGCTTTGTATTGGCTGTACTGGGCGCCTCTTTTAGCACTCCGGGTGCTGCTCCCGGGGCACTGTTGAATCTTCTTCCACTTGATGGGGATTACTTTCAAGACCATTTCTTATTTAAAGAGATGTGGTTTCTGGCACAATTTGCACTGGAGTTTTGCGGAACTTGCAAACAGCGTATCTTTTGGCTCAAGTCTAATGGATTTCCCTTCTGTTCTGACACGATGATACCAAGTCTTAAACTGCTCCAAAAACACACCATCAGCTTACTACGGTTCAGGCCTGGTCACTCTAGAATCTGAGCCAGGAAAGGATTATTATCGAATCTCCTTCCAAAACCGATGATGGATCTGGCGCTGGTGCCTCTGTGGAAAGCGAAGACATACGACTTCACACCTCTTTAGGCTCTCTGTCTTCCAAGCGAAGGGGTATTCTTTCTTAATGATTATAAGCTACGTTACGAACAATGGCTGGATGGGGGAGAAGTGTCTGTGTGAGAAGTGTTAGCAGCGAAAGGCAAGCAGTGCTTAACGCCCTTCTCAACCGTCTTACTACTTCAAAAGTGATTTGGGAACGCAAGAGATGTCTGAAGGCGGTTGGAAGACTTTATTCTTTGAGTCTTGTTTGGGGTCTAGAACATCAAGGCATAACTGGAAATGAGATCGCCGATGAACTTGCTAGGCAAGGTTCTCAGACAGCATTTTTATGACCAGAACTTTGAACCGTCTCTTAGTCTGCCAGGGTCCTCAGTGCGTGCTTCAATCAACTATTAGAAGACTAGAGTAGATGAGGACAACGCGGAGCATTTCCTTTGTGAATGTCCTGCTTTTGCTCGTATCAGGTTACTCGGCACAGACATGGTGAGAGCTGGTAAAAGCGTACATTGCTACTGAAATTGTTGATGTGAGTTGTTTTGATGTTTTCCAATTTGCTTAAAAAAATACCTTAAAAAAATGTAAATCTGTAGAAGTAGATGGAAGTATTGCTTCCGAAATGTACAGTTGAGGCTGATAAAAAGTGTTCAATGGTAACGTTGACGGTAACCATTTATATTATTTTATATTATTTCAGTTAGCTCAAAGTGCATACTACGACAACCCTGCCAGAGCATTTATTTGAAAAGTCTTTATAGGTATCGTAGGCGGATAATTGAGAGGTAGACATCCTTCGTATTCCGCACATTTTGGTTGACCGAAGTATAAGTGTGTGAGTTGATTTCCCTTCAACCATTTAAACTGTTCTGATGACTCAGCCATTTTGACCCCACTTATTTATTTTGTCCATAAACAATATCGAAAAAATAATTCGATTACTTTCGTTCTGCTCACAAAGTCAAAAAAGCAATTGATCAGCAATTTCAAATAACCCTCAAGCTCAATTTTTACTTTTTTGCGCTTTCGCCTTTTCTCCTCATCAAGCGGTTTACATTCTATGGTTGACAGCATTCGACGTCGTTTCCTATACTCTTTTCTCTTCATTACTTTTCTTCATTCATTTGTGCTCAGTGCTACCTTTTGTTGAATGTATCCCAGTTAGTAATCTACACCTCGTTGAAGTCCGTAAGGATATATTTGACAAGAATCTAAATGCTTTACATTTAATTCCGTTTTTTAATTAATTTACATTTTTCGTACATAATCTAGGTATTTATAATGTTGTTTATTTTTTTTGTTATAAGTCCAGTATAAGGTTTGTGAATCCTAACATAGTAATTAAATTAATACCTAATTATTTTCGGAGCTCGCGGTTCACCCGTGCGATACTCATTTACCAATACCCCTTGAGTATGCCTACTCAACGACTTTGTCATTGGATTTGTTTTATACTCATAAACAAAGAAGAATGAAAATTGTTTGCAACAATTCTTCGTAGTCTTCCTAACTACCTCACTCCTACAAAACAACAATCCACTGAATCCTTCCAAAAAAGGCAACTTTCAAAAGAAAAAAAAAAGAAAATGGTTTGAATTTCTTACGCATTAGTGGTTTCTTTGTATTGCTAACATCAATATATGGGAACTGAAGGCAGACCTAACAAATTGAAACCGAAAGGCTGAACACTTTTTGAGAATTCTTGTCATCGCATTTATCATTGTGTTCTTATAAAGCAAATGTTTGTATTGTGTTTCATTCCCACAAGAATTGTAACACAAAACCATATTTCCACTTGAAGGGAAATAATAACAGGACGCATGCCAATTTTTTATTTTTTTATTTTTTGCATTACATCCCACAGAGCATGACAATCGAAATGGAAAATTGAATCTTATTGGATCCCTATTTTTTTTTTAATCGCATTAAACGCAAGCGACTAATTCTAAAATGAAGATAACAATTCGGCCGCGCTTGACTTCGCAAACATTTTTTAGCCTGATACTGACAGCCACTTTTAGAACAGACAACAGAAATGAGCTGGAAAGCTGCAGTCGACAAAAATTGCTTAGAAAATTCCCAGTGTGCTGTTAAGAATTGATTTTGAATTTGGAGTAAAAAATAAGTGAGTTGAGACTGTTTTTTGCGAAGACAGTAGAATGCACCATAACCGTCGCTTTTTATAATTTTACATGTCTTTTTTTAACATCGTTCTTGTCCTATCGCAATCCTGCCACGGAAATATGGACATTTTAAAAATTGATTTGTAATTTTTGGAGGGAAAAACCTCCATTTACTACGTTTATTACAAGCAACATCTCTAAAACAAAAACTATAAAACTTGTAACTGATACTACTCAATAGCCGAGCTCACACTGTACAATTAGTTGGACAGACTTCGTTTGATGGATGTTGGATGGTCGGATGTAGTTTGCGTTCTGACTTATCAGATTTGTCGTCCATCTTTGTGTCACATCTCTCATGTTCCTCCGCTCCATCAAACTTCAAAATTTTCAAAAATATTTTAAAATCATCCAACAAGTCGGACAAGCGGTCGTCTGAGCGTTCACATTATCCAACATTGGTCGTTCAAGCCAAAGTCTGTCTAACTAGTTGTATAGTGTGAACTCGGCTAATGCGAAGGCTTTTTTAGAATATCGATTCCCAGGCAGTAAGTAAAATCAAAGCGGAGTACCTACCCCACGAGCTCATTGCTAGTGTGAAGCAGTTAAGTGGGAGAACTGTGATCCCTCCGAGATGACGATACTCGTAGGTCGTAGCGCCGGAAAAAGGAGGAAGAAGGCAGTTAGTAAATCAAATTTACATTACTCAGGAATACGTACAGTGGGAGTGTTATTAAAAGTGACGAGTAAAGAAAATACATTTGCTCAAACAAACATCGATTTCATTACAATATTTTCATTCCGATGATAAAACAATATGTTAAGTTAATAAATGCGTTGTATTTAATCCCTAAGGGATGTCCTGTCCAGTGTCCAAACGAATATTTTGTATATTTTTTCTTAAATCAACATCCACATCCGCCTGCAGCAATCTGTTGATATGTCGAAAGACTGTACACATGATGTGTAAAGACAGTGGGTGGTCTGTGTTGATGTTGAGCCACCAATACGGTTGTAAGGACATCCATATTCAAGTAAGCATTCAATGTTTTGCAGTTCCTGATTCCAACGCAAACGTCTCTGTTTCATTTTTTTACTATTGTGAAGAAAGAAGTAAACAAGCAAATGAGAGAAGAAAAAAAAAAATACTTTCAGCAAACAATCGATTTCGAAATGAAATTCTGGTGTAAAAAGGGTCTCGTTCGTTAGACAATAAAAAACTAATGAATTGTGTATTTATGTATTTGTGTATTTATTTGCTTGTCCATTAATTTAATGCGAAGTTTAGGAAATGGAACAATTGTAAATCAATTTTGTACCATTTATGTAAATATCAGTGGCGAGGGGTGAATAATTCCAAAAGGTAACTCGAAGGAAACTTAGTCACCAACAAAAAAAAGTTTACTTAAAATTTTTTTGTGCAATGTTTGTCTTCGCATCAAGCCAAAAAGTCAGGTATTTTAAACCAACTTTGCTATTAGGTAGAGCATCATAACTTTTTTTTTCATAAAACTAAGCTAGTTAAAACTATTTGTTTCCTTTGAGTGAAAATCAGTTAAGCAACAGTTAACAGATATTAAGGCCATAATCAAACCACTGAAACTATCGGAAAACTTTTCAGACTTTTTGCACTTTTCAATTTTTAAAGCCTAAATTTGTAATATTTAAAAAAAAACACGAAAAGCACTAAATCAATTTAAATAAGTATTGCACTGCGTTCTGCTGGTAAACTTTGTTTTTCAAATAAAATACGGCTCATTGGGAACTAAATTCATTTAGGCCAGTTGTGCCACTTTAGAAAAATTCCAATTATAGTTTGCATTTTCTCCCAAAAATATGCTTTATGCTATGAAATTTAATATCCTCGCATATTTGTTATCAAAGTGGCAACCTTTGAGCTTGGACACATGAGTCTAGTGCAGAAACACATACAAATTCATGAAATAAGTCGGAGACCAGCGTGTTATTTTCTTGTTCTTCAAGCAGAGACCTACCTCAACCTGCAAATCTGCGATATACATTTTTGTTTACAAGCATGTGTCCATGGGAAGAAATACGAAGGAAAGCGTTTTTTTCTTTTATAAAACCAATATCATGCAAACACCGAAGTGTGCAGTAGCATAGCAATGCTGCAAATGAGAAGAGGGCTACTGCGCCGGCGCTATATTCACGTGCTCAGAGCAGGGATGAGAATGCTAAGCTCAAAAAGTGAAACATATTGCCCAAAAAAACGAAGTAGATTTGTAAAATATGTAGCAGATAATGAAAAAAAAGAAAATATGCAAACAAAACAAATTTATTTTCGTTTTATCTTATATTCATATAACGAAATTATACACTGACTAGAATAAGTCTCACAAATTCACAAATAAGGAACATATTTAGGTACATTATTATATTAGGCGTGTTTTTTTCACAAGACTGTTATATACATAACATCATTTTACATGCAAAGCAAAAACAACATCCCCGACAACCAATGTTATGGATAAAAGGATGGTTAAGATTTGGTCGGGGATAGATTTTTGACGTTTAGTCGAGTATCGAATGAGTTTTTCGACTTTTCAGTTTTTAATGTTGGTGCGTCTAGAGACTTTCATGTATCCCGAACAAAAGCAAAATGGGTGGCAAAGGGTCTGTTCACAAATGTGTAACTGAATAAAATCATATGCCCACTCTTACACTCCGCAATTTAGTTGCAGAAAATTTTAGATATTTAGAATTTCATTGATTTCAAGAGTTAGATTTGTAAATGTATATTAAGATACATAAAACAACGTAATAGCAATTAAAAAGGGTCTGTTTAGTGACTGAAAGCACATTTTGCATATATCTTTTCACATTTTTGTGTGAATGTTAACATTTTTTCCAAAGCTAATTGTTAAGTATGCCATAAAAATGGTTGTACTTTCTTATTATTAATAGTTTATTTCGTTTGAAACAAGTAACAAAATATTTTTTCCAACTCACATCTAAATCACAATCTCATATAAACTCAACCCCAGCATGTAAACAGAGTCAAGAGAAATTCTTTGTTACCTTTGTGAACGGACCTATTTTTGACGTTTCTAAACTAACAAAAAAACAGACAAAAAAAATTGTTTACCTGCATTAATTTCACTACGGAACATTCTTATTTTCCACTCTATACAATTGCTTTAGGTTTTTAACAAACAGTTTTTGCGTTTTTGTGCGAATTTGGCAAAAAAAAATCATTTGTTGCCTTTTATTAGTTTGACAACTGATCGAGAACACCAACCCACAAATAAAAAAAAACGAAGCGTTTTTTTGGATATCATGTTATGTACATAACATCCTTGTGAAAAAAACACGCCTATTATTATATTGAAATAAAAAGGAACATTCTGTTTTAAATGAAATTAGATTCTCCGCTAAGGGAAACATAACACAAATTCATAAAATTATAATATAATTATAAGGTAGGTATATGAACGGCCTTGAAAATGACTTTTTCGATCAAAAAATGAATCAATACAGCACATCATAAATGAAATTTTGTGCGTTAGAAAAAATATAACGAAACGAAGTAGAAATAGGTTGCTACGTAGCAGTTACTTAAAAATAAATTAATGAAGTAGATCTGCTACATATGAAGTAAATACTCATCTCTGGCTCAGAGCACAAAGAGATAACAAACAACAGATTTACCAAAAAATATGACGGTAGAAGTAGAACACCGGGTTATTTTCTTCCATAAGAAAGCATGTATTGAACAGAGAGGTGCCTCTCTCTGTTTAATGCATGCTTTCTTATGGAAGAAAATAAGACGATGTTCTACCGTCATATTTTTTGGTAAAAGAAAAAAGAGGAGAGAACACAAATTTGTTCTATCCAGCAACAAGTTTTATAAGACGTAATATTTGGGGTTACCTTGTATGTTGCTAAAGTTTTGTGTTTGTTTATGGAGTGAATTGAAGAGCCAACATGTGTGTAGAATAAAACGGAAAGCAGAGTGGTAGTTGTTAAAAAAATGTTGGCAGCGAGTTCATGTGTATGATTAAGTTTGATTCATGTTGCCAGAAGTCTAAGATGTTTCGGATGTGAATTTCAAAAGGTAAGTCGGAAATAATCGACTTATATGGACGCTTCGCCACTGGTAAATATTTCGAATTCTGATAGAATGGGTCTACAATTATTAGAATTAATTGATGTAGGTATTAAAAATTTGAAAATTGATGGACACAGCTATAACTGAAATGCAATGAAGTATTTAGTTTTAATTGAGTTTTCACATATTCTGACTTGCTTCTGAGTATGTAAGTTTAGTGACGTGAAGTGAAAAAGTAAACTTTTTGGGATTTATTCAAATCCAAACTTTACATTATTTGCTAATATCCAATAACAACAGTGACAAGGCCCATGTGAGTTATTTCCTCTTCTTTTGTTGTCGATGTATGACCCATGGAAGCTATTAGTAAAATGAAACACTATAGGTGGGAAGCCGCCGCCGCGCCGCGACGGTGAGCCTAACGCATTTCTCTCAACCATATCTGGTGAGGAATGGAGGTACTTGCACTTTTTGTACCATTCCGAACAGCTTATCTAGAAAGCGTTTTTCATGGCAATGAATTTACTATTGGAGGACCTGGCAATTCCTTGTGAAAAGCGCAACCAGTGTAAATTTTTGATTTTTTGAATTTCTGAACCTTAATCCTCCCATGTAACAGACAGACATACTAACCATTACGCCACGGGTGCCACGCGGATGCTATTTTAATTACAAAACAATAGCAAAAGCAGTGGGTTCTGGTTATTTTCTTTCTGTGGACTGGAATAAATTTTCGCAATTTAAGGTACCATTCCCAGCTTGTTTTATTTTCAATGCAAATAAAATGGCATAGGGAGGTAACTCCACGAGACATAAGTTGATGCTCTGATTGTGAATTTGTCTCATGATAATGAAGGAAAAACGTCAATTTTTCATTCCCCCTGAACTGGGGGCTAGTAGTTAGTTAACTTCTTTATTTAACAAATATAAATTATTTAGCTACAATAAGCTTATTTAAGAATAAGAACATGGTATGGAGGTCAGTATTTTTATTTGTTTTGTTTGAAGCTCAATAGGGTACACTAGTGGTAGATACTACCTCCAAAAATGCAATTTTTTTAGAAAAGGTTGCGCATAAGATGTGTCAAGAGTTCAATACATATATCTTTTAGTTTGGAAGTATGAAAGGGATACGTATAATTTGTTTCAAAAATTAATTAAAGTGTTATAGTGGTCCACTGTAGCCACCTTTTCAGTCAGAGTACAAGAACTATGGCCTGAACAATAATTCACTTACGAGAGAAGAATCGTAAAAAGCAGGATTTTGAAATTTCATTATTTTATTTTTCAACTACGACTATAAAATATTCATAAAAAGAAGATCAACTTTTTTAAAACTTTCAACTAGTGCTCCCCGTTAAAATTCAATAAAAAAATTTAATTTAAGGTGGATCGAAATGCTTCCCTTATAAAGAGTAAGTAGTTCAAATAGTTTTCAAATTAATAATTACGTTGACGTTATGAACAAAAAGTTTAAAAAAATAAACTATTCATACTATACTGTTTGCTGCTATTAGTTATGCTTAGCTTTGACCTTGTCATTTATGCTTAGAGCTGTTCATTTTATGTATAAGGGACAGTACCAATTTTCAATCGAACCAAGCCTTTTGCATTCTTGCTGTGAGGCTGCATAAAACGGTTGAAAACAAGCAATAATTATCCATAAAAATTCCAAACAGTTAAAGGATTTTTCATTGGTCCTTCGATCCGGACCAAATAATGGAATTTTCTGCTATCATTAACGGTATAAATTACAGCAGCATTCTAAATTACTTCATTCGTTGGTATTATATTGGTATTCTCTATTCCTCATGATTAGGTCCAACATAGGTATCTTTTTATTTCTATTTGTTGATAATATTCTAGAACGCAACTGTACTTTGTTTTAAAAGACGTGGGTCGAATACACCATAAATATACTGGCTTACTTCCTTTAAGTCAACTTACAGAAGAGCTATTTGAATTGAGCAAGATCAACCGCGAGTGGCATGGACACGGAATGCGAATTCGAAAAACCACTGAATCGATTTGAATTTTTTTTTATCTCTTACAATTGGGTGTTATTCATGAGTAACATAGACTAAAAGGAAGACACGCCAAAACACTTGGTGTCTACTCCAATGACTTTTGTAGAAGCTGCACGGTTGAGGACGAGGATTAGACAGTCCAACATCTACTTTGTTCATGGCCTACTCTCACTTACAGGTGGAAAACTCACCTAGGTGAATATTTTTTCGACGACACTAGTGGTTTAGCTAACAAAGACCCCAAAGACTTTCCCTTTTTCATACGAAGTTCTAAATGTTTTGGCTAACTGGTGATTATCTCGCTATGTACAGGTTTGATTAAAGGTCGATTCATCTCTCTTATCCCGTAGTGGTATCACAATTCACAATGGACCATTTGTGGTCTAAATGTGTCAGTCTCCGTAAACTGGTAGCCACATCTAACCTACTATATTCTATCTAACACAAACTATATTCTATCCAAAAATTTCCAAAATTCTTTCAACATTACAACACCTCAAAACTCTTACCAAAAATATATTTTATTTCATCTACATATAGATATTGGGAGCACAGTCGATGCTTGCCTTGAAAAACATTCTGATTATTTTTGCTAAACGATTGGAGTTCATTTTTTTCCTGGTCGATTTTTGTTGCAACTTAAATGTCTCTAATACTAAAATAAGTGCACACTACTAAAATGAAAAACTGAAGTTAAATAAAACGAAAGCTAAGTTTCCATCAGCTGATCCCTTGGGTAGAAGAATATTCTCGGATATTAATAGATGTCTGCTTGATATAAGGAAAAACAGGTTTGAATCTCTGCTAAATGTTTCACACCTAAACAACATAAAGCTATCGGGATAGATGTGTTTATTGAACGCCCCCAAAGAAATGAATAAAATATGAAACACACGAATAAACAGATTTACATACATAATGTCAATGAACTCGAACTAGGCACCGCTTTCAATGTAATTTATCACTTTAACAACGTGCTATTCATCTCTGTTGTCTTTTTTCTCAGTTTAGTAGGGCTCTAGACAAATGTCACCGCAAGCCCTAAAAACAAAGTTCCTGTGGCAGATTCTTCATTCAAACCAATTCATTTAATCAAATTCTAGCCGCGTTTTAATCACATTCTTCAAAATTAATTGGTTACAACCTCCTTCCGTAAGCTTACCCACAAACGACGACGACGTCTCAGGTTAACCTTCACAAGTCAAAAACGCGTTCCATCTACTAAACTTCAATGGCTGGTAAATAATGTCAACATGGCATATTTTTACCTTTCGTTAAGCTAATTCTCTTCCACTCTCTCCTCCGCCATGAACCACCTACAACCCACATACATACTTATACGTCAATGAATATAATTTATTTACTTCAACATAAATTCAATAAACAATCGCTCCCGGAATCCTTATGGGAGCATCTAGAGAAGTTGTGTTCAGTCAGAGCGCTTCCAGGCAGAAAAGACTTTCATTCGCAAACATGCTCTTAAGCCGGTGTGTATTTGGAATGAAAAATGTTCAACCACCCTCTCATCGGAACTCGAGAAAACAAGTTCCAAAGATGAAATTTACTGGGATTCGAAATAACTTTATTAAATTACGTACTTGGCGTCTATGAAATGTCGCGACAAGGATCTCTTTGTTTTCATTCAGTCTTGGCGAAGATAATGCCATCATTCTAGATGAGCAAATTCTAGAAGTCTATGTTCTTGTAGCACGTGCGCACAGCATAGAACAATATCACAAAAGACAGAGACTTACAACAAATCTCGCGCGTTAATGGGCATAAATGGAATGATTGTGGTTTCGACAAGAATCCTTGTTAAGCATTCTTGTCACACAATGTTAATGAAAGATGAAGAAGGATGAACATCTTTTGTATTGTGTAGTGTAACCGGAAACTATTTCAATCAAAACCGATGGAAAAGCTCAGAGTCTTATAACATAAAAGCATGCTTTGGTTATTTATAGAGGGTTCAATCTATACTTTCTCATATTACTTCGAAATGGTGACACAGTTCGTCTTTGTGTGTTGCTTGTTGTATAAAAGGACATGTATTGTTATCGGGATTTCTTTAAGTGTTTCCTTAAATATTCAAAGGCCTGTCGATAAACCCTACTTTGTTGATACTCGTTCAGCCAGTCCTTATTTTGCTTTCACCACAGCAACTTGCTGCTAATAATCCTCTTTCCTCAGGCTCGATGTAGCCTATTTATCCATTTTTTTCAGTTTATTGCTATGGAAAGTGGTCACGTATTTAGGGACATACTCGCATAAGGTGTCACATATCACAGTCGCAAATTGGTGACCCTCTCTCTCAGTGACAGGAACATTTCGTCATCACTTTGAGTCAAAGTTGACATTTTATTTGTGCTTTTCTGCTTCTTTTGTTTCAGCTTAACAAGGGTCATCGGACTTCAGGAATCTTACGTACATAACTAAGTAGGCGAGTAGAATTTAGGTGTCAAAAAAAGTAAAAGCTTGAGATATAATTCAAGAGTGATATTCTAAATAGCATGATTTTTTATGAGTGATTTTCGCTTTCCAATTGAATCAATATCGATTCAGATTAACGCTTACTGCCTATCACCTTCCGCTGTTCCACCACGGCCAGGAGAACAGATCTCAACCATTTTTGAGAAAACTTCCATGTGGATTTTGAGAGCCGAGTAATGAACTTATGAACTTAAGAATTCAGCAGCTAAGGAAAAAAATAAAACAACGGAACCAAAATTTTATTTGCTGTAAATAACTGGTCAACTATTGTCAACGAAACATGTTTTTCTGTTTAACTTACTTACTTAGGTGGGCATTACAGTTCGGGTGAACCTGGGCCTCAACCAACATCCTTCATGCTCCCGCGCCGTAAAGCATGACTGGGATGATTAAGGTCTTATACAAGGTCACCTAGAGAGGGTTTTGTTTCTCAATTGCCTTCTTAACCCAAAGAAGCAACGGTTGGCAAGAGTTATTCTCCGTTTGATCTCCGCACTGATGTTGTTGTCCGTGTCTACAACGGATCCTAGGTAGACGAAGTCCTGTACTACTTCGAAGTTATGTCTGTCTATTGTGACGTTTTGTCCAATTCGTCGATGTTCTGTGTCCCTGTTTGATGACAGCATATACTTCGTTTTGCCCTCATTAACCATCAAACCCATTTTTGCCGCTTCTGTTTCAATACTCTCAAAAGCACCTATGACATCACGCTTTTTTCTCCCCATTACGTCAATATCGTCTGCGTAGGCGAGTAATTGTACAGACTTTTGAAAGATTGTTCCTCTGGTGTTGACGTTTGAGTTTCTTACAATCTGTTCAAGTATGATGTTGAAGAAATCGCATGACAGTTTGTCGCCTTGCCTAAAGCCTTTTTCGATATCAAAGGTCTCGGTGAGTTCTTTACCGACCTTGACGGAGCAACGTGAATTCTCCAAAGTCATCCTGCATAGTCGTACGAGTTTTGCAGGGATGCCGAAACTAGACATGGCTCTGTTCAGCTCGTCTCTGTAGATACTGTCATACGCGGCCTTGAAATCGATAAAAAGATGGTGAATATCGATATTATATTCTCGGGTTTTTTCCAAGATCTGCCGTAATGTTAAAATTTGGTCTATTGTAGACTTTTCTGGTCTAAAACCACATTGATAAGGACCTATCAAGTTGTTGACGTGGGCTTCAGACGTTCACATATTACAGCAGACAAGATCTTATAAGCGACGTTAGGGAGGCTTATCCCTCTATAATTGTTGCAATTGTGAGGGTCTCCCTGATCGGGCACACGATACTGACTGTCATGGCACCTCTCTTGCTGCTTCTTTTTCTTATTGTGAATTCGGTGTTCTTCACTTCTTTTCTCTCTGTAAATCTCGTTATACTGATTGTTTTACTTTGGTTTTTATGTCCTGTTTCACTACGTGTGTGTTGTGCCATAAGAAATAAGGCAGCTATCGTCAATGTTGCTTGTTCGAAACGGTTTCGTTGCATTCGATGTGTGTCACTCGCATAACATGACACGTATTTTGGACAACCATTACCGAAACACTTCAAAAAAAGAAGTGAGTGTGAGAGTGTTTTGGTTTATTTTCTTTTGTGTGTGTTGTCTCGTAAGAAACAACTTTGTCTTGTTTGACGAAACAAAAGTACACGCTTTGCTTTATCCGGTGCGTTTTCTGCCTTACCCATACAAACACAGACTGCGCTTTGAAGTCACCCGAATTTAAAAGTTTTCACCCAGGCATTCTTTATTAGAAAACATCCTTGCAAATATTATGAGCTAATCCGATAAACTTCGATATTTTCTTTAACTTTATGTTTCCTTGATACCATTTCATCCAATTGTCTACTACATCCCAATGTCTGGTTACCATCGTTATCGTAATCCGTTGTAGGAAAGCGGACTGCAAAAGTCACTTCGATAGGGATCAGCCATAAAATGTTTGATTTCATCTCACACGCTTTAATCATCTTACCATTGCGGCATCCAAACAGCTAAGTCAAGTTGTGCATTCCTTCCAAAGCTAATATCAGTTGTACTTTATTATTCCTCATCCCTCGCCCGGACCTTGTTTGTAGAGTCAAAGAAAAAAGATTCTAGGTCTTGTTAGAAATGAGCTTTTATAGTAAAAGCTCTTCACACTCAACGACATAACAGTGGCTTGCAAAACTAGGCGTCATGCTCAGTTTGGCGCCAAGTTGAAATCCCATTGATGATGGACCATCACCACTTCAGGTTGTCTGATGCTACATTCAGTTTGATAAAAACCTCTCACGCGTAGAGTTCATAAAGTTGCTAAGATAATCTCTCGACAATGTGTTAATTTTTCCTTGTTCGATTAAATGCTTTCTCGGAATTTAACGGCAGCTAGATTTTAGTCCTTTACGGTCGGAAAGAGTGTGAGTCGGACCTAAGGAAGTAACCGTGTTCGTACGAGTGAGTTTGTGTGGGAGTGTGTATGAGGCTTTGAAGACCTAAGTGCAAAACGAAAACAAACAAACAAAAAGTGAACTTCACCAAAGAGGATTTAGCCGGGAACAATTGGCTTTTCGAAGAGTTCATCAATTATAGGAAATTCATTTTCTGGTGAGCGCTTAGAGAAATCCCTTGATTTTCCTTCACCTTTTGTACATCACAAATCCAATTAGAGGATACCTGTAATATTGTTTTTGTCCAGCTGTTGAGTAAAAGAAAAACCATTACAAGTATGTACCTCCTATACGATAGAGAAAATGGACCGGGATTTAATCCTTGATTCCAATCATCGGATTTATGCTTCCATTATTTATTTTGTTTATGATTTTTTTTTTATCTTTTTATCGATTCTCGATGAATATAAAGAGCTGAATAAAATTACATTTTTTTATCACCAGTGTTTATGGTTGAGAATAATCTGAGGGTGTTCTCTGTTCCTCTACGCTACGATACAACCATCGTTGTAAGTTTTATTGTTTCAGTTTCGCATGAAGGAATACATTAAGTGTCGTCAATTGGATTTTAGAAGTGCCTCTCGTTTAAAGGAAACCACACAACCCAACCGCCAATCTAGCTTCGGATATATGTAACGACATTAAAGGGATGAAAGTATTCTTGATGAGCTTAGGCCACAGATTCTAATTAGAAAAGATAATTGCTATATAGCGAAAATTTATAAGTCTCGCAATAACAAGTTATTTAATTAATCTCTTCTGAAAGTAGATTGATGTACCTCTTTAAATTGGGAAGTAGAGATAACATTCAGAGAGAATCTATTGGTGTCTCTCCATGATGTTGAACTAACTCCTTCTCCGTGATGAGAAAAAAAAATTAAATTTCATGAACTTGTCTCAGCCGAAAATTGAGATAAATTTGGCTCATGACCACACATTCCTCCCACCATTGCCTTCCACTGGTCAAAGGCTTCAAACTGAAATGAGAATGAAAGTAAAAGTTTTAATGAAATTCTTGATGTTGTCGGTTGGCTCATGGACAGTTTTTTCGTGAGTGGAATAACATTTAGTTATCAGCATCCCGATGTCGTATATGCCACGCTGGAACTTTTGGTTTTAGTCGCTGGTTGATGGCGGGCGATTAAAGAAGAGAGAGAAAGAGGGATTCCATTAAAGTAAAGTCTCCTTCATGGTCTCCACATTTTCTGACTTATTGTGATAAGCTTTACTCATTTTATTCAGCACTCACTGAACCACCCAGCGCGGCGTAGCTCGGCGATCGAATTGAGTAAATATAGTATAATAGCTTCCATTCCAGATGGAAAATGGGGATGAAATAAAGTCTATGTTACTGTCCCCTTGATATCAGAAACACCTGTTCCTCGAAGATTCTTAGGTTCTTACATGACCTCAGCTTCGAATGAACAAACCTATACACTGCGTGTTTTTAAACCTAAGGGAACAGCACAAAAGATCTTTCAGGTCGACGTGCTTGTAAAGGTAATTTTCACCTTCACCCTATTTAATTAAAAAAAAAAAAAAAATACTCAAAGGCAATGCAGATCACTCGAACGGTGAAATCAGTACAGTGTTTTCCAAGTTCACGTTCTCGTTTCCCAAAGAAAATACAGCCTATGCCATTTCTACAGCTCTAGACCATTTTTGTTCGAAATTTTATTCAAATCGGCTTAGTAGTTTTGGAGCCTTTTCAATACAAATATGTACTAAGTTCTCGTTTACGTTCCCGTCCCCGTAAGAATATGGTAATGAATAGCATTATAACGGTGAAAGAATTTTGAAATCGGCCAAACTGTATCTAAGTTCCCATGTATGTTCCGGTTTTCGTTTGAATATTGGAATGTAATCCTTACTAATATTATAAATGTGAAAGTCACTCTGTCTGTCCGACTTTCTATGTTACCGTCTCCCGCCCAAACTACTAAACTGATTGATATGAAATTTTGTACAGAGACAGTCTTGAGCCTGAGGAAGGACATAGGCTATATATTTTATCCCTAAATTCCCACGGGAACGGGAACGTATACGGGAACTTAGAAATAACAGCACCGATTTCGAAAATTCTTCCACCATTAGAATGCTACATTATCCCCGAGTAACTTAAAAATTAATTCATCCCCATATTCCTACGGGTACCGGAGACCTTACTAATATAATAAGTCCGAAAGAAGCTCTGTCTGTTTTTCTTTCTATGTTACCATCTATCGCCCAAGCTACAGAACCGATTTAAATGAAATTTGATACACAGATGATCTAGAACCTGAAGAAGGACATAGGCTACATTTCATTCGAATATTCCCACGGGAACCAGTCTTCACTAATATTATAAATGCAAAAGTAGCTCTGTCTGTTCGCCTTTCTATGTTACCATCTCCCGCTCAAACTACTAAACTGATTAAAATGAAATTTTGTACAGAGTTAGTCTCGAGTCTGAGGAAGGACATAGGCTATATATTTAATCCCTAAATTTCCACGGGAGCGGGAACGTATACGGGAACTAAGAAGTTACAACACCGATTTCGAAAATTCTTTCACCATTAGAATGCTACATTATCTCCGAGTAACATAAACATTAATACATTCCCATATTCCTACGGGAACCGGAGTCCTTACTAATATAATAATTGCGAAAGAAGCTCTGTCTGTTTTTCTTTCTATGTTATCATCTCTCGCCCAAGCTACAGAACCGATTTAAATGAAATTTTATACAGAGATGATCTAGAACCTGAAGAAGGACATTGGTTGCATTTCATTCGAATATTCAAACGGGAACCGGTCTTCACTAATATTATAAATGCAAAAGTAGCTCTGTCTGTTCGTCTTTCTATGTTACCATCTCCCGCCCAAACTAATGAACAGATTTAAATGAAATTTTGTACAGAGATAGTCTAGAAACTGAGAAAGGACATAGGCTGTATTTGTTATCCCTATATTACCACGGGAACGAGAACGCACACGGAAACTTTGACACTATTGCACCGATTTCAAAAATTCTTCCACCGTAAGAATGATACACTATCCCTGAGTAACATAAACTGTAAGTTATCCCCATATCAAGAAGTCACCATATTCCCACGGGAATGGGAGTCTTTACTTATATCATAATTCTGTCTGTCTATTTTTAAACCTATTTATATGAATTTTGGTACAGAGATATAGTCTTGAGCCTGAAGATGGACATATAGGCTATATATATTATCCCTGTATTCCCACAAGAACGCACACGTAAACGGGAACCTAGAAAATACTGAACTGATTTCATAAATTATTTTCATGTTAGAATGCTACACTATCTCAAAGTAACATTAACTTTAATTTATCCCCATATTCCCATGGGAACGGAAGTACGTACCAACATTATAGAACCGAAATCAACTCCGTCTGTCTGTTTTTCTTTGCTACCATCTACCGCCCAAACTATTGAACATATTTGTATGAATTTTGGTGCAGAGATAGTCTTGAGCCTGAAAAAGGACATTTGCTGTATTTTTTATCCCAATATTCCTACGGGAACGGCAACGTACCTTGAAACTACTGGATCGATTTCAAAAGTTTTTTCACCGTGAGGTGATTTCTGTCAAATGGTCGATTACACAGTTGACCTGAAAAGAAATGTCTATCTTGATCTTCAAATAAATATTGGCAATCGGTAATGACTGTGTGAAAAGTCGATTTCGGCGCCGACTAATGAGATAGTTAACCATATAAACTAATAAATTATGTTTGACGTATTGGGGGATTTTGTCCAATGTCTATCAATAGACAATATTATGGACACTGAGCAAGTTAAATCAAACCCTATAGAGTTTCTCAATTAATTAGAACTATCAGGAGTGGCTGGAAGTTGGTGTTCCAGTGCCAATAATAAGTAATCTAGAATTGTACACAGCTACAAATTACACAACTGGGATGCGGCATTACAAAAGTTTTAATAATGACTGGAACAGCGAAATTAGAAAACTTTTGATTCCCCGTAATATAACAATAGTTTACTAAAACAAAAAAAAAAATGCTGCCGAAAGTCACTATTCCACGCGGACGAAGTCGCGGGCACAGCTAGTGTACATATAAACCTTTCTCTTTTGTCACTCTATCTATAAAAAAAATCCTCATTAAAATCCGTTGGGTAGTCTTAAAGATCTAAGCATACAGACAGATAGTGTGAATTTGTGTTATACTATGTAAGGATTAGGAGAAACTTGAGACTATCGATCAATGAATAAAACTAAAATAAAATCTTAAATATGTGTGTGGTTATCAAGCTCAATCCTAGAATCCAGCAGAGATCTTTGTAGTGCAAGCTCCAAAGCATGGACTTTTTTGTTTAATAAGAATTTTTGTACTAAAATAAGAAGGGTCCTCTTTTCAGAACTGTAAAAATTTCTTAAATCAGCTGACTAATGATCATCGTTATAAATAATAAAAAATTGAAGGTGTCCGAAAACTTTACACTTGTTTAATGTATTCAAACAGCTTTCCTTATGTTGCTTTGAATGTCAAATGTCGCTGCATACATTTTCTTACGGGAAAATTGAGTTATTGCACCTTTTTAATTCATTGCTGCTTTTATTGCTGTCGATTTTTCTTCATCTTCTTAATTTTTAAGACGTGATCTTCAGGGGCACTATCTAATAGCTCTTACCTTATTTTCTTCACACTAGTGATTCGCAACCAAACGCAGATTCTGTTGCACTGTTTGTGCCATTAGTCTTTGGTCTATATGAATGTTTGATATTGTCTTTTTGACTGAATTTTCTAGATGGTTTTTTTGACGTGAAGACTGTCACCGTCACGTGAAGACTATCACTTGAGCTTAAGGGGCATTTTTTTTCACAGAAGATGGCCCCTTCATCTCTTTGAAAATGAAGCAATACACTTTTACACCGATTGTTCAAAGACCAGCGAAGGTGTAGGAAGTGAAATCTTCTCAGAAAAACTGAATCTCAGTCTTTTCTTCCGCCTACCCGATCATTGTAGTGTGTTTCAAGCGGAAATTCTGGCGATTAAGGAGGTGGTATCTTGAAAATGTCATATATCCTCAACGGCTAAGCTGCCATTAATTCTTAAATCTCTTTCCTCTGCCTCTACAAAATCCATAACGGTTCAAAATTGTCAAATGTCTCTGAGGGAGATGGCAAATCAGTTCAACATTCACCTTTTATGGGTGCCGGTAATGCTATGTCCGCACCTGAGAGTTAAACTTGTTTAACTCAAAACAATCCCAAACCAACATGATAACCAAGTGGTTTGCCATACAAAATGAAACCTTTTTAGTCACTGGGTTTCGAGATAACCTACTCGAAACCAAAGGCGCTGAATGCACTACTTCCAATATTCCATTGAATTTGACATTTAAGTGAGTGGAGAGAGAATGAATTCTCTCATACGTCGTTGACGTTATCTTCTGGTGCGGACATAGCATAAGACGATGGATGGAGATGGTTGCATAAGACGCAAACACTAGATGGACAGAGAGTAACAACTGCCTTGCAACAAAAAAAGTTTGACCGTATGTAGACTCAATACGCTCGAAGAGTTTGTTGACCTTAAACCGCCTGTATCTAGGTTCTACCATAGGTGTGGGACACTGTCTAATAGGAAGACACTCCAAAAGACTTGGTGTGTATT
Organism: Melanostoma scalare; assembly: GCA_949752695.1. Classification (NCBI taxonomy): domain Eukaryota; kingdom Metazoa; phylum Arthropoda; class Insecta; order Diptera; family Syrphidae; genus Melanostoma; species Melanostoma scalare. Next base: position 5,518,851 of record OX456985.1, read on the forward strand.
CCAATGATATCTGCAGAAGCAGCGGACGAAGAATAGAAAGAAACCGTTCAACACCTTCTTTGCTCATGCCCTGCGCTACTTCTTAGTTCCGCGTGGTTCAAGCTGATCTCTGTGGTATCACAATGAACACTTGTGGTCTTAGTGTGCCTGGCACGTACGTAATACTCATTGGCTGACAGCCACTTCCACCTAACCTAATCTGGCCCCTTCATCACAGATTCGTTTTTGAACTGCAAACACTTTCCAAATGCAACACCACCTTAAGGCTTCTGGTAGTTAACTATCCGTAAAGCTTACCGGGAAATTCCGTTGATATTTTGAAAACACGCTTTTTTAAAATCTATCAGAAATCAAAAATAAAAAGAAATTCAGAAAAATGTATAAGACCTTTATTATTTAGCTTGAAGATTATTTCATGCGCTTCAAATAATTCATCCGCTTAGTCCGATTTTGGCATTCTCTTTCTTACTTTTCTCTCGAACAAATGCTACAATGACTGCTAGAGCATCAATGAAAGGGTTTGTCGCTATATACATGAGTCTTAACATAGCCCCACAAGAAATATACTAAAGGAGTTTAATCACACGACCTATAGACGCGCCCAAACGTGAAATATACTGTTTACTGAAGTCTCAGTTGTAACATTTGTTAAGAGTACTGTGTGATATGTGACACTGGCCGATAAAGCAACGTAAGTGTGTTGGTGGTTTAATGTTCAACAAGGTAAATTTGATGCTAAATTGAGTAACATTGGAGTAACAAGCGAAATGGAACAATAATCAAGTAATGCTATTGCATCAATACTTACCAGACTCTCCCTGGAAATTCTTCAGTTGTTCAAAGTTTCCACCAATTATTTTGTTTTGTTTTGGATCTCAAAATAAATTATTTTGATTCACGTTACAGTGCAGCTTTCTGTTGTCGATACTGTCGATACTCTTACTATAGTTTGAATAACTACATCCAACAAAAAAGGAGTTCTTTTCTCCTCAAACAAAGGAGGTAATAAAATTTAAAATGTCTTCCTCTCCATTATTTCTTATCAGCGGAATTTGTATAGTGTACACATCGATTGTATTCAATCCTGTGTTTCTATGCTATTTCCGTTTTTCTTTATAGCTTACTTGGCTCTATAGAAGATCGTAAATACTCACAAGGTTTGCAAACCAAGATGAATTTATTTATATGCCACACACTCTCAATCCTTATAGACAAGCAGTAAACATACTCAGGTTCGTGATCATGACGTTCTTGAACTACTTTTGATATTTTTCTGTGTATTGTACAAATTGAATTGGATGATTTACATATGCAATTTAATGTATTCGTGAAGTTCTCTGGTTCGAACCTCGAACTACTACTTAACAATCAGACATGATAATCTAAATTCAAAAGGATTTCTATCTTGTTCTCTGCATTTTATAATAAAACAATACTCAGCAGATTTTTTCAGTGCCATTTCTTAACCAAGGATAATAAAGGATAGCACAGTTATAAGCAGAAAGCATAGTACATCATGTTATACAGAATAGAGTAATGAATAATCCAAATTACCAACGTCCCAATCGTTTCACAAAGTAAGACTGTATATTGGCTCAAATTTGTTTTTAACATTCTAAAAGCAAAGTATGTGCAATGTTTGTATCGAAGAAGCAGTTGAAGTTGACCCAGTTGCTTTCACAATTTAATCAAAATGAATTTTACTTGTACCTTTTTTTAGGGTGAATTTTATTTCTGTTGTATCGCCTTTTTCCATTAGAGACCGCCATAGCTTTTATATCGTAAATCACTTTCGCCAAATCACTTGGGTCGAAGAATATTATCCTTTTACGTTTGGAAACACTTTCAAACGTAAAATCCCCGGATCTAAAAAAACAGACAAAGTAAATCTTGCATGCAAATTTGCCGAAGCTGTTCTCCCCAATCACACGCAAAGTATGTAAATATATGTATAAAAATAAAAACCTTACGATTTCAATCCAAACCAAACATTACACTCAAATCCTCGGATATAAACACCAATGCGATCTAGAATTCTTATATCAAGTTGTTGAGGGTGGTATTTAAGTTAATTGACAGCCTACAAGCAAATGTAAGGTGCTGTAATCTAGATAAGCATCTGAGGAGAAAATTTGAGAGACCTGCATAACGATTTCTTTAACTAGATGATAAGTTAGACTTGAAAGTAAAAATGTTTTGAATTCCAAGGGCACCTTTGGTGTGTGGTAGAGATTTGAAGTTCGGAGAAAACAGCTAGGACTTTAAAGGAATTTAGAACTTTTTGTTTTTGCTTTTATTGCTTTAAGCTTCGCTGCTTTTTGAGTTTTCAATTGCTCTGTAAATGCTTTTTATACGCTTGAAGTGTGTTCTCTACGAGGATGTACTGGTCACAGAGTAGAACCAGAGACTCAATTACGGCAAGGTAGTGATATTTTGTCTAGTATTTTGCTGAATTAGACCGGGCACCCTCGTCGCCATTGTCTTGTCAGTTGTTTTTGAAATCAAATACATAAGGCGAATGTTTTTTCGATATTTTTGGGTTTGTCACGGTATGGAATGTTAAACGTTTCATTCAAATTCGATGTAATAAACATTTTTGCTCTCAAAGTGAAAACTTCACTCAAATAGTTGAAAATAAAAAAAACTCGTCGGCTCGTGACCCCTTTGCTATGAACACCCTTTTTCCTGTTGAGTGATCAAAAGGAGCGTCTTATTTGAATTAACGGCTACATCCGCACCACCGCTTGCAATTAAGTTTCATTATTTCTTACTGCAGTTTAGTGGCAAATAATGTTTATTGTGGTTGTTATGACTAAAGCCTTTAACATTCTCACCTGTTATGAATCCAAAAATATCGGAAAGACATTCAGTTTTCTGAATTGATTTCAAAGCATTTGACAAAAAAATGGCGACGAGGGTTTCCGGTCAAATTTATTTGTGAACGAAATGGCACTACCTAGCCGCAGCTGACTCTCTGGTTCTATTCTGTGGTTCTGACAGTAACAAGTGCGCTTTTTCGCAACTTAGCAATCCAATAATTAACTGAACAGTGCAATCTAATACTGAATAGAAAAACATATCAAATACTAATCACAAAGTAGAAGCCCTGTGTCAACTGAGGCAAGGTAGCGTCAATCTAACTAAATTTTGACCGGAATCCTCACCGTCTTAATTTTTTGTCGGTTGTTCAAACCAACCAATTCAATTTATTAAATTGAAAGTATTATTGATATTTTTTGACTGTAACCATTGTATATATAGAAGCTATAGTAAGTTCAAAAGGCGATTTAAAAAAAATCGTATGAATCGGAGGGTACCGGTTGCGCAGCAATCGCTTTTATACACACAGAAACCAATAGTTTTGAACGGAGACTGCTAAGTCAAAAGGACATGGAAGGATCAAAGATGATCCAATTGACCACAACTCTAAAAAATGTTGGCGTTTCGCCCAGGTACGACAGTGGGCTCATCAGTTAGATGCTGCCGTAGACTGCTTAGTTGGAGCGGAGACAATATGTTACTCACCAGTCCAAAAGTCAACACAATCCTACTACAGTTTCTATATAAATGGTGTTATTTTAAGAGGTATAGAACTTCGAATTAAAATAAAACAGAAGAAAATCATTTTAATGTCCATCAGTTTGGCTTTATTGGAAGGACAATTTTATGCCATTAATGTTTTAGTATGATCTTGGCCATGTGGGCGCCGCGCCGCTGCTGGCATGCGGATTCTCTTTGCTTATTGACGTAACCATTCAGTGAAAAATGAAACTCATCACTAAACAAAATTTTGCGAAGAAAATCAGCATCGAGATCAATCTCATTTTCGGCCCATACACAAAAATAACGACGCATTGCATATTCTCTCGGCCTTAATTCTTGCACGAGCTGGATCTTGTAAGATCGTATCGTAAGCCTAGATCTTTGCGCAAAATCTTCCATAAAGTTGATGGACAAAGCTTCAATTGAACTGAACTCAAAAACAAATCAATACTGAGCACTTTAAAGCTCCCATTTGAGATAAAAAAGAAAAAACTTGAAAATAGCGCTCAATATGGGACTGACCATCACGACGCGGCTGTAGGCAGAACTGAGCTGTGACATAACACATGATATTTTGTATGGAAATGACCGCTTTTCCGACAAAATTGTTTTAAAAAAGAATGTTTTGCTTTTCGAGTCTTTGAAATTCTAATTGAAAAATGTAAATTATAAAGAAAAATTAGAGTACCACCAAAAAGTTGACTAGAATTGTCCGCAATGCAAAAACTAGCTGTGATTGTGAACAAAATTTTAAGTTGAAAAACATGAATTAAAACTTCCACAAAAGCACAAATAAAACTTTAAATCTAGAAATTGCGTTAATTTAAAACAATAAAATACAGAAGAACATTCACAATTCAATGAATATTTTAGTTAAACAAAATTAATCGTCCACTAAATGCTCGTAGAGCTCTGTTTACATTTTTTCCCATACAAAAATGGCGTTTTCTTAAAATTTTCAACTGCAAATTGACTACATTTGAAAGGTACAAATCACTAGTGTGCTTTTTTTTATTCAAGCCTTAACATTTTGAGATGCTAATACGCATATAGTTTGAAAACTTTAGTTTGGTTTTATATTATATTTAAATTATGTAATCCGACACCATTTCTTCCTTTTCCAGTACAAATTGTATGGGCTGTCAAAACAACATTTCACTTGGTGTCGCAGCTTTTAGTTCCGAAACGACAAGCATATGGTGTGCAAACTCATTCTCCCAGTCCCAATAGCATAAGAGGAAAACATTGCTTGTGAATTTACTTCTCAAAAACTCAAACTCGAAAAACAAAAACGGATTATTTCAATTCATATAAACGTAATTGTTGCCTGAAAGGGAATTATACCCTTTGACTATTGTAAGAGGACATCGACTATGAATTAACAGAAGCGTGAACCAATGATAAGAAGTTTGTGTTCTTCATAAGGGCAACCCAGGTAAATTTGTCTCCACAATTCTTTGCTGAGAAGTTAAGGGGGTATTTCTTTTCATGTGCCCTGATTAATTGGTTTCTAAGATGCGACAAAAACGCACCTAGTGCTGACACGTAACTTCTATGCCGGCTCGACTAATCATGTTCATCCCTTCATCCTTTCAATACGTCTTCACTTTTTATGAGTTGCGAAGTAACGCATGGTGATAACTTGCCTGTTCTTGGCTGCAATCTTGTTCTCATAGAAATAATTAAAGTAAGGAACAATCGCAAATGCTGATCACGAATCTCATACGATTGCTGACTCCAAATCCGTCCCAGAATTCTTAAATTTAACGAAAACCAATTGTGGTTGTATTTTTACAAAGGTCAATTTAATCATTCAAGCAATATCAATTCAAGGAAAAATAAAAAAAATAGTAAAGCTATCCACCACCAACCATTGGCTCCTACGGACTCCATGAAAATACGCAATTGATAGACCGATACAATTTTTTGTGTACAACTGTGGATAAATGAGCCAGCAATTTGTGTCTTATCCTACAAAAACTACATGGACACAAAGAGCGAGTACGCAAGATAAGGCAATCAACACATAGATACGTTTGTTCACTGTTATATCAGCAGACCTATTCCATTAGGTAAATATATGTACATGCGTTTTCAAATGCCAAATTTTGAGAGAAAGAACTAATCCCTGGGCATTTCTATTTTTACAAGGGATATGTATGTTCTTATACACATCGTAAAATTTAATCAGAATGTGTGTGCATAGTTTACCTTATCATCGAAACCGATCGGGGCAAATCTTTTATCAATTCGTGTATCATGGTATCCATTCGGACTTCGGTAGTCGGGAGGATATTCAAATTAAATTTAATTGCCAGCGAGGCAATGCGGTGTAAGAGATTGTTTCAGATAACAAAAGAGTTGCGGACATCAGAAAGAAACTAATTTTCATAATTGGATTTTCTTTCATAGGTTACGGATCAGAATGTCTCTTGAGTTTTTTTTTTTGGTACCACAAGAGAGAAAACTTGGTCCTGCATTTTAAATTGCTGCTTTTAGGATTCCTGATTCTTATTCGAATTTTACGGTTATACTGTTGATGGGGAATCTTTTGATGCGAAGAAGAGAATTGGTCAACTTAAAAATAAAAACAATTACGGCCGATTTCTTCACATTAGTACTAAGGCGGTCTAGTACCCGGTCTAGCTAGACCAGGTACTAGCTCTAATCTCTAATACCTGGTCCTACATAAAACTTAGTACTTCTCCATTTCTTCACATCATTGATACGAGATCTAAATTCATACCGCATTACTAGTGACTTGGTAAGTCTAAAACTGGTGGAATCCTTTTTACGACATTTGATTGACAATTAAAATTATAAATTTGAATTGAACTTCAAATTTCTCAGTGTTTATTTGAAAATTTTGTCGTTACAGTTGGTTTGACTTTTTGAATTGGTTTTTGAGTTGATTAGATATTTATGTGAATGATCTGGTAAGTACCGTCGTATTTATGTATGTAGTTTGTTTTTTACAAGGAATAGAGCGTATAATTGTATATACATAAAGTTTATTTTAAATATACATATTCATATAGAGCCCTTTGGTGGAAGAAAAGAATAAAAATCCCGTAAGTAATCATCAAGTCAAGTAATAGAATTGATAGAAGATACCTTAAACCACGCCCAACTACGTCGTTGGATCCTCTTTTTAATTTTGGTTAGGCACTTTTATATATTTTTGGTTTTTTTTTATTTTAAATAAAACAACTAAAAAATTTGAGTTTAAGTTTAATTATTGGAGTTGTGGGATGATACCTCTTCTGGCAGCACAATTTCTGTTGTTTAGATTTATTCCGATTGAGGCGGATATACTTAAAATAGCTCGACGTAAACGTGGCTGCGGGTCGTTAGCATTGATGCATATATTATGCAATATTGCACAGGAAATCTGCACTTCCATACACAATACGGCCTCTCAACAACTTTTTTGCTACCAATGATTCGCCTCTGGTTATTTTGCATTTGTTGGTTTTGACGCATATCCGGATTGTTAATGGTTATGGTGTTGCCAAATAATTCGTATTTGCATAACTAGAGTCACCAATCAATATATATGTAGTTTTCAAATTTACATGCTTCAAATTTGGCTCGCACTTCCGAATGTCAAAAAATGGTTTGATCATGCACAGATCTAGCCCAACGAGCAACAACATTCAATATCTTTAAATCGGCCGACGATATTGTTTGCACATTTAAGGAAAACCAGCATTTGCGGCTACGAAACCCTCCACTCTGCTTAAAAAAGCTCAGTCATATTATTACTACTAACTAATTATAACTATAACATGGGTGCAGTCAATGGCCCTAATCGTTCGTGGGAACTGGGCAATCCAGCAAAATTCCGATGAGGCTCTCCGTTGTTCTATGAATGTTGCGGGCATTTTCACAAACTGGTTCAAATGTCATATTAATGCCATACAGACTTTTGGTAATATGCGACAAACGCAAGAGGCCGACACAGGCATGATCCACATGCCATGAAACGCAAAGTTAGGAGAAGTTGCTGTTCCGGTGATATAAAGCGAGATCTGTGTAAGATTCAGTTCAAAATTAGCTTTAATGCTCTACAAATAATATTTACAATACCGTTTTTGCATGTGTGCTAATTCTTCTGTAGCTAATTGAAGAACAAATTGAAATGTTGGTATTGTTAAACTAAAAAAACCACAAAAAAAAAAGTGTGCAATACTAAAAGTATAAATTAATTCCAATAAAAGGAAACATATTCAAAAAATTATACCCAATCGATTCTGTTAAAAGGAATAAAACATCGAACATTTAAAAACACTTTACTCTTATCAATTAAAATAGGAATTTTGTATATTGCTATCAAGCAAATCAATTTAATTATTTTTATAACAAAATAAATATTCTTAGCAAGAGGAACGTTTGTTAAAATAAATATTCTTTTAAAAATAAAACTTTGTTGCTTTTGCTTATAGAGCCTATTTAACAGGTTATGGGCCCAGGCTCGTGACAACTGCATTGAAAGTATTAAGAAAAAGAATATATAAAAGAATCAAGAAGAATGTCCGATATTAAGATATCTGTCGATAAATTGGAAAGTCCTTGCGAGTGGCCAAAATGGAAATAGCAAATGGGTATGCTTTTTCGTCAACATGATTTAAAAGGTTTTATCTCTGGTGAGAGTGAATGTCCGAAAATCATCGAAGGTTCTGCTCCTGAAGACAAGAAAAGAGAAAAGGATTGGTTGAAAGAAGATGCTAAAGCCTCTAGCTTGATAGCAGCATCCTTAAGCTCACCAATTGCTGAACTGGTATTGACCTGCGAGACGTCTAAAGAAATTTGGGATAAACTATGTTCCCGTTTCGAAAGAAGCAGCATTCAGAGGCTTAACATGCTGATAGATAGTTTTTTCCAAGCAAGAAAAAACGAAAAAGAAGACATGAGTGCACATATTGCAAAGTTTTAAAAGCTATTTGTAGATCTGAATGCTGAACTAATCAAACACAAAGAAAACACGCTCTCTCAACGGATTCTGAATGGCCGAATTATTTCAACTTTAGGTAAGGAGTTTGATAACTTCAGAGATTTGTGGGATACAATTCCTGCAGAGCAGCAAACACTCAACTTACTAATAGAAAAGTTATGCGCAATTGAAGTAAGAGAAATTGAACAGAGTTCATCAAGTGCTAACACAGCTTTAGTTGCAAATAATATAAAGCATAAGCAGTTTAACAATGAAAATAAATCAAAGCTTGATCGTGCAAAAATGAAATTTCCATGCAACAAGTGTAGGCAACTCGGACATTGGGCTGCTGAATGTCCCCAAAATATAAGCAAAGAAAATAATTTCAAGAGTTCCAATTACAGAAAATCAAAGGCTCTGATTGCATACTCTTTAAATGCGACGAATGAAAATCAATTGAGTACAGAACAATGGTATTGTGACAGCGGTGCTTCAAGACATATTACACCAAACAAATCTCAATTTAAATCGTATGTACCATTTGATGTTCCAGAAATAATTTGTCTAGGCAAGCAAGATGTCACAATGAAAGCGTATGGAAAAGGCGATATTCGTGTTGAAACAAAAATTGAGGGTATATGGAAAGAAGTTACATTGAAGGAAGTATGGTATGTTCCTGAAGCAAGTGCCCAATTGTTTTCCGTGAAGGCTGCTGCGCGAAATGGTTATATTACTACATTTAATGACAGAACAGTAATAATCAAGGACAGAGAAGGTGAAGTTACAATTTTTGGAAATCTCCAAAACTAGCTTTATGTTTTAAAAATTCAAGCTATAAAACCAAAAATACAGGCTTTGGTTTCAAAATTTGCAGAGACTTCAAGTTTACCATGAAAGATTTGCTCATCAGAATAAACAGCATGTGAAGAAGATTCTTGCGAAATTAAATTAAATTAATGTGTGCCTCAAGGTGAAGATGAATTTTGTGATGGATGTGTTGTTGGTAAGATGCACCGACTACAATGTAAGTCTAGAAGTGACAGACCTTCTAAGGTTGGAGAAATCATCCATGCAGATGTTTTTGGACCCGTAGAAACAACGTCGCTGGGAGGCTCGCGATACTACATATGTCTGTTTTAAGGATGATTTCAGCAAATTTCGAAAATTATTTTTTCTGAAATATAAAAGTGAAGTAAATAGATGTCTTGAAACTTTTCTTAATGAAGCCAAATCAAATGGACACGTCGTTAAAATTTTGAGATGTGATGGTGGCAAGGAATTTAACAACAAAGATGTTAGTAACATTTTGTCAAAGTTTGGAGTTGAACAGTACATTGCTCCTCCATACACTCCACAACAGAATGGAAAGAGAAAACCGAACCATAGTAGAAGCTGCTAGATGCATGAGAGTTTCCAGCAAGCTCCCGAAATTTCTTTGGGCTGAAGCATGTAATACAGCTGCATATGTTCTGAATAGAACAGGGTCAACAGCTGTTGATGGAAAAGTTCCATATGAATTATGGTATAAGAAACAGCTTGGGAATTTATCTCGTTTAAGAATATTTGGTACTGGATGCTATGTTCACATACCAAAACAGCTCCGAAAGAAATTTGACGAGAAAGCTGTGTTTGGAAGAATGGTTGGCTATATCAATGAAAAAGATGGTTATCGAGTATGGATTCCAAAATTGAATAAAATAGAGTGTAGTCATGATGTTATATTCAAACAAGAAGTTGTTTGCAGTATTAATGGAATAAACACTGAAAAAGAATTCGAAAACCGAAATGAAGAAGATGAAAAGTTCCATAAAGAAAAAGAAAAGGTTGAGTTTTCTGTCATTCAGGACAATAAAAAACAGAAATACCACGAATATGAAAATGAATATGAAAATGAAAACGAAATTATTGAATTAAGTACATCAAAAGTAGTATCTGAAACTGAACAGAACGAAGTCGAAACAGAAAAATTAGCTGAGCAAGTGAATGCAAATGAAGAATCTACAAATAACACAAGACGAAGAAGAAAGCCAGCATGGATAACAGGAGGTTCGTTTCTGATGCTTGCAGAAGAAGAGGCAAGAAAGATTAATCAAGAACCAAATACCTACTATGAAGCTATGAAGTCAAGAAATAAGGAAGAATGGCTCTCAGCAATGAAAGAAGAATTATCATCGCTTAAAGAAAATAGTACTTGGGAATTGGTGAAAAGACCTTCAAAGCAAGTTATAAAAAATCGATGGGTATTTCGAGTGAAGGATTCAGCTCAAAGCGAGAAACCAAGATTCAAAGCTAGACTTGTAGCCAAGGGGTATGTTCAACAGAAGGGTATAGATTACGATGAAACTTTCAGTCCTGTTGCACGATATGACACAGTGCGAATGCTGTTAGCATTAGCTACAACCCTCAAGCTAAAGATTGCACAATTTGATGTTAAAACCGCATTTTTGTATGGCACTCTTGAGGAGGAAGTTTACCTTGAACAACCAGAAGGATTTGAAGATGGTACTGGAAGAGTATGTCGTTTGAAAGGTAATTTATATGGACTTAAACAAGCACCTCGTTGTTGGCACAAACGTTTTCTAAATTTTATGTCAAAGATTGGATTAAAAAATAGTGAGGCAGATCCATGTTTATTTTATCGAAATGAGAAAGGAAGAATTCTATATGTGGCCATATATGTAGATGATGGGTTAGTTTTTGGCAGCAATGAAGAAGAAGTTCAAAATTTTATGCAAAAACTTAAGAATGAATTCAAAATTACAATTGGAACTCTTGATAACTATCTTGGAATGAAGATAAAAATTTTCAACGGTGGTTCAGTTCATCTAAGTCAAGAAAAATACACAGAAAGAATTTTGGAACGTTTTTACATGAAAGAATCAAATCCAGTAGCGACTCCTATTAGTCGGGAGGAAGAAAATTCAAAATTAGAAGAACTAAAAGAACAAGTTCCTTATCGAGAAGCCGTAGGGAGTTTGATGTATTTGGCAACAGGAACAAGACCAGACATTGCCTTTGCTGTAAGTTCTGCTGCAAGAAAGATGAAAAATCCTACCAAAGAAGACTGGAATAACGTAAAACGAATTTTTTGTTATATCCGTGGTTCAAGCAAATCAGTCATCAAATATCAACCGAACAACAAGGAACTTCAGATATACAGTGATGCAGATTATGCAGGCGATTTGAAAACAAGGCGCTCAACAAGTGGAGTGATTTCAATATATGCTGGAGGACCTATATCTTGGATGAGTCAACTTCAACGATCCGTAGCCTTATCAACAACTGAAGCAGAAATAATGGCCGCCAGTGAAGGTGCCAAGGAAGCAATGTGGCTTAAACGGCTCTTCGAGGAACTTACTGAAACAAAAAGACTTGTACCTTTGCTTTACATAGATACTGCTAGTGCTGTTAAACTATCAAAAAATCCAGAATTTCATAAACGTTCGAAGTTCGTCACTTTTATGTCCGAGAACGCTTTCTTGAAGGTGATATCAGATTGGAGCACATTCCAGGAACGGATCAACTTGCAGATTTGTTAACAAAACCTCTTGAACGAGTCCGATTTCAGATGCTTCGAAAGAAAATTGGTATTGATTGATTAATGAGTATCTATTTAACTGCCCGATGTTTTGGAGGAAGTGTTAAAAGGAATAAAACATCGAACATTTAAAAACACTTTACTCTTATCAATTAAAATAGGAATTTTGTATATTGCTATCAAGCAAATCAATTTAATTATTTTTATAACAAAATAAATATTCTTAGCAAGAGGAACGTTTGTTAAAATAAATATTCTTTTATAAATAAAACTTTGTTGCTTTTGCTTATAGAGCCTTTTTAACAGATTCAAAGCAAAAAACTTTAAAATTTTTCTCTAACTATACGACTTGATGTTGTATGCTTAACCCAACCCCCAACTTTTTGGTTCTAATTTTGGTCGGGTACTATTTAATTTATCGTATCAATTTGACAAGAACTAGTGTGTTTATGTTTTGTCAAGAAATGAGTTGATACTCATTTGAGTACTAATGACTGGTATAATATTATATTTTTTGTTGTTTTTGAAGAGCTAGCTAATACCGGGTCCTAAGTAGTACTCGGCTTCAAACTGACAGAACTTATTTTAATTTTTGATGTGAAGAAATGAGTTGATACCGATTTGTTTGTTATTTTTAGGACTAGTACCAGATCTATCGTTAGTTCTGTGTGAAGAAATTGGCCGTTAAAAAGATATAAAAATAATAATAGTTGTCGAATTTGATGTTTTCGTCTTTCGAAACACTACGTTATTTCTGTTTATTAAAAATATGTCTTCTTCTTTTCGAAAACTGTTCAACTCAAACCAAATTAAATTGAAATTCACAAAACAAAAGAAGAAAACAGCCAATTTAAAATATCAAAGGAAACGTTTATTATTATTTAAATGAAAATAACCTCGTCCTTTCTGCAGACCAACTCATGTTATGTTGGATTCCTTTGACAAAAGAAGAAAGACAGAATATGAATATTGATTTTTCTTAAAATCATTTACATTTTAAGTGGAAACATAATCTGACGTGTCGCCTAGGAACTCACACTTTGATTGCCATCAATTTCCTCACAAACAGCCAACCAGCATAAATGTTCTGAGTTCGTATTTTGAGTTCACGTCGGTCGTTTATCCTGAACAATTTTTATCCCAGACAAAATGATGAAATAAAAGTCTGCTTTCTACGCAGTGGCGCCAAATGAAAACTCCTTGAAAACCTTTCAAGTATTACATATATATTGATACAGATTGTGGAAAAATGAAAACTATGCTGAAGTGTGGTAGCGTCCTTGCCCTTGGTGAACTATAAATTAATAGACTAATGGATTTTGGATGAGAACTATTTCTCATAATCCTCCCCAGGAAAATGACACACACTTGCTCCTAGATATATGTACACATCTACAAAATTCACATCCTGCAAAACACCCTTTGATAATGGAACTCTTGAGAACATATTTATCAGGTATCTCATGACAGCAACTCTAATTTATTTTTTGAAATGTATACCTACATAACGTCGATTATAAAGCAACAAAAGCATTTGCATGATTTCCTAAACTCTTGTGCGTGTCTGAATGAAGTTTATATTTCTTCTTCTTAACGAACACGACTGAATGCACCATCAAAGAAGTTTAATGTTTCATACATAAAACATTTCCGTATAAATGCAGAAGCCTTTCCTCAAAGAGGAAAAGGATGCTTTCTTTGCTGAAAAAAGAAATGATGAAATTTGAATGAAAACTCTCTTCGTTTGAGACTTTTCTGGACAGAATAGTGCCTGTGGGAATAAAGTGAAACCAACTTTGGCTTTTTATTTCGCGGGAAAATAAGTACATATACGAGTGTAGGTACATAGTCCATATACAGGCACACTTAACATTTCAAAGCAATGAGTGGTGAAAGATCCTGAATGGTATCAAATTTTCCAACGCCTACATGTGGCGCGACTGAAATTTCATATAATTTGTAGTCTCAAAAGTATCATTGGATTCATGTGGTGAGCATAAGTGTGCCTTAACTTTTGACCTTAATAATTCAAGATATGTGAGTATGTCCCAAGAAATATGAAATCGGCGGTTATTTTAAATATTTCTTGTTTATTTTGCTTTTGGGGACTTGTGCTGGCGAGCAGCAGTGAAATTTTTTGAATTTATCTATATTTGTTTTTGTTTAAAATAAACATCGGTTTGTTTGCTCTCTTCCTATGTCTTCAAGTTTTTGTTTTACAGCCAGTAAAAGCAGCACATCGATTATCTTGATGAGGGTGAAACAATAAATGGAGAATAATATTCTGAGCTTTTGGAAAGATTCGATTTCGATTTGAAGCAGAAAAGACCGCGAAGAAAAAAGTGCTGTTTCATCAAGACAATGCACGGTTGAGGTCACCATGATAAAAATCCATAAATTGGACTACGAACTGTTACCGCATAAAGCAAATTCTCCAGATTTAGCGCCCTGAGAAGATTAACAGCGACTAATTCAGTCTTGTTTTCAAGTTTTTGCATCAAAGGTATTGAAAGTGCATTTGATAAAGAAACAGGAAATGTTTGGTCTTCACAATAACCTGCTTATGTGGTTTGATAATTACTTCACCAATCGCCAGTCAGATGTAGATTTGGGAATAGTACTTTCAAAGCGGATTCTTAATCATTCAGGTGTTCCCCAGGAAAGTCATTTAGGACCTTAGGTAGTTAGGTGGAAGTGGCTGTCAGCCAATGAGTAATGCCTACGTTCATTGCCTGACAGACTTAGGCCGGAATGGCTCATTGTGATACCTCAGAGATCATCAGCAAGTTAATCACCTACTGATCTCAAAAACCCGATGTAAGATTAACGAGTTGATCACCCATTTATCTTCATTACGGGACTAGCCGGTTAATCACCCGCTAGTCGAACCACGCGGATCTTCTAATGTATTTCGAAAGACTTTTAGGGTCTATGTAAGCTAAGTCGCTAGTATCATCGAAGAGGAATTCACCGAGATGAGTTTTCCTCCTATGAAGTAGTGCAGGGCATGAGCAAAGAAGGTGTTGAACGGTTTCTTCCTCCTCCTCGTCCAAGCAGCTTCCGCAAAAATCATTAAAAATTAAACCAAGTCTTTTGGCGTGTCTTCCTATCAGACAGTGTCCCGTAAGAACACCTATGTTAGAACCTAGATGCAGGCGGTTCATGGCTAACAAACTCTTCGAGCGTTTTGAGTCTACACACGGCCAAACTTTTTAGGTTGCAAGGCAGTTGTTACTCTCAGTCCATCTAGTGTTTGTTATCCTCGAAGCGTCTTGTCTAAGTAGGAGTTTACATGTAGCGATAGGTACACCTATGTTGTTCCATTCTGAGCGTTAGGGAAGTGGTCGTGCCCTTTTTGGTTAGTTCGTCTGCCATATAGTTGCCTGGTATGTCCCTGTGCCCTGGCACCCATGAAAGGTGAATGTTGAACTGATTTGACATATCCCTCAGAGACATTTTACAATTTTGGACCGTTATGGATTTTGTAGAGACAGAGGCAAGAGATTTAAGGGCAGCTCGGCTGTCCAAGAAGATTCTAATATCCGTGGAGGATATGACGTTTTCTTTGAGATAAGACAAATAAAAATAAATAAATAGGGTGGCGCAACAGAGCGAGGAGCCCCTGGGCCTAGCGCATTTCTCACAACCATACCTTGTGAGGGAATGGAGGGGACCTACAATTTTCTGCCGGTTCCGAACGGCTAATCGAGAAAGCGCTTTTCATGGCAATGAATACTAACGGAGGAAGTAACAATTCCTCGCGAAAGGCGATACCCGTAGAAAAAACATTTTTGCCTCTGGTGGGATTCGAACTCGAACCTCTGGATTAACAGGCGGACATGCTATCCATCACACCACGGGTACCACGAGAGATAAGACAGCACTTCCTTAATCGCCAGAATTTCCGCTTGGAACACACTACAATGATCGGGTAGGCAGAAGAAAAGACTGAGATTCAGTTTTTCTGAGTAGATTCCACTCCCCACAATTTCGCTGGTTCTTGAACCATCGCATCGGTGTAAAAGTGTATTGCACCATTTTCCAAGAGAGTGCCAAGCTTCTCTTGAAGGTATGGTTACTTGGAAATTATTATCAAACATCAACTTGGGGGTGGTGTAGTCGGATCGATTCGGTAGGAATCTAAAGTTATCTAGAACGGTAGTGTGGCCGATTTGATTATTGGTCCACTGTGATGTAGCTCTGAGTCGAGTGGCTGAGCTACCTGCGACTTGTTTGCTGAAGATGTCTAGGGGTGTGAGATATAGTAGTAAATTGAGGGCGTCCGATGGGGTTGTCCTCAGTGCGCCACTAATACACAGAACAGCCGTTCTTTGAACTTTGGCCAGCTTGTTGTAGTTGATCATCTTGTCTAGTGCGGTCTACCAGACAATTACCCGGTATGTAAGTATCAGTCTAATTACCGAGGTAAGCAGCCATAGGGTGATTTGGGGGGAGAAACCTTATTTCCCACCAATTGCTTTTTTACAAGAGAAGAGTGCCACGTTGGCTTTATTTACTCTTTCCTCAATATTGGTTTTCCAGGTCAGTTTTTTGTCAAGAATGAGACCTAGATATTTGGCCTGATTTGACAGTGTGAGAGTTACCCCCTTAATAGTTGGGGGCCTGAAGTCCGGAATTTTGTATTTCCTCGTAAAGAGAACTAATTCCGTTTTGTGTGGATTGATGTTCAGACCCAATCTACAGCCCAATTATTAAGCTTGTTAAGTGCTGTTTGTAGCAGCTCAGTTAGGGTTCGTGGGTGCTTGCCTGAAACGGCAATTGCTACATCATCGGCATAGGCTATGGTTTTGAATCCTTCGTCCTCTAGGTCGATTAACAATTTGTTAACGACCAGGTTCCACAGTAGAGGAGATAGAACTCCTCCCTGCGGGGTCCCTTTATAGACCATTCTGCTTGTTTTGTAGTTCCCTAATTCGGAACTAATGATTCTGCCGCTGAGCATTGTTGTTATCATGTTCTTGATGTGTTCTTCTATGAGCAGCCCATCAAGAGCATTAGTGATTGCTGTATTGTTAACATTGTTGAATGCACACTCTTTGTCTAGGAATGCGACGAGAGAGTATTCTTTGTAGTGCAGGGATTTTTCAATGGTGCAAACCAGAGAGTGAAGTACAGTTTCCACTGATTTACCTTTTGTATAAGCTTAGGCATGTTGCGCCGTTGAGATCAGACTGGGTTGAAT
This sequence comes from Melanostoma scalare, assembly GCA_949752695.1. Lineage (NCBI taxonomy): Eukaryota > Metazoa > Arthropoda > Insecta > Diptera > Syrphidae > Melanostoma > Melanostoma scalare. The sequence goes on from OX456985.1 coordinate 5,536,068, forward strand.
TTCTTGTCTTGATAACAATCATTCTTTCCAGCGTTTTAAGGAGGAAGGATGATAGACTAATAGGTCTTAAATCTTTTGGATTTGCATGAGAGCTTTTGTCGGGTTTGGGTATGAAGACGACCCTAGTTTCTCTCTAGGCCTTGGGGATATAGGCGCAGCTGATGCATCCTTTCATGATCATCTTTATAGCATTAAGGACCTTTCAATTAGTTCAAATCAATAAAGCCACTTATTATTATCATTGTTTAAGTTCGAATATTTTGTTCTTTAGCAAAAATTTTAGTTCAAGCTAATTTAATGAATGGTTTTGGACTTGGTAAAGTATTTACATATTTAAAAATTTTGAATAAGAAATCAAATTGTTTTCTTTAATTAAAATTTAATAAAATTTTGCCTTGTTAAGGGTTACTTCTACATTTTTCAAATAATCAATGCTCTTACTAATATTTTGAGTCAAATACAGAAAACTAAACGTAAAAATCTCTTCTTGATTTTAAGAAATCAAAAAATTATAAAAATGAAAAGCACTTACTCCAGAAAACTACTTTTTGCTCAGAGATTAAAGTCCAATAAGCGGAAAACCCCAGCAGAGGCAAAAATGTTTTTCCACGGGTATCGCCTTTTGTGAGGAATTGGCAAGTCCTCCTTTAATAATTCATTGCCATGAAAAGCGCTTTCTCAATTAGCCGTTTGGAACTAGCAGAAAATTGTAGGTCCCCTCCATTCCCTCACAAGGCATGGTTGTGAGAAATGCGCTAGGTTTAGAGGTTCCTCGCTCTGTTGCGCCACACCCCATTTATTTATTTTCAAGCGGAAAACCACAAGAAAGGATTTTCTTGGAAAAATTAGCTTTCATTTTTAATAATTTCTAAAAATCTAAAACATAATTTTTGGATCCTTACACGATTAAATCTTTGTGTTATTTCACTTGTTAGATTACTTTTAGGGTAAGCATGATGTATATGTTGCCCATTATAGGGTTGGTATAAATCGTGTTGAACCCGTTAAAAAAACAAGTCTAGAGGAAAATTTTCCCAACCAAAATACACATAAATGGACTGGTAATATCTTTCCTAGGTACAGTTATAAAGATGTCTGTTGATTAATTTAAATTTTAAGGAAGCTAGGAGAAGGTATTATCTAGCTAGAAACATTCTCTGTAATCGAATTGATTGTCCGAAACTTCTTTCTCTTTCTCTCAAGGCGGTTGAACATGAGGCCAATACTATTTTTCGTCCCATGTTCTTTTACAAATCGTAGATCCGATCCAAGTTTGAATTTCATGGGTACATCGGAAAACAAACAATGATTGGCTTACAGTTCTCGATTTTGTTCACCAAAGTGGAAGAAGATTATGAAGCTACTATCAAATAGTTCAACTTACCCACCGTTTAGCTTAACTTACTATCTCAAATAGAAAATGTTGTGTTTAAAAGTCGTCAATATTCAATATCAATAGCCAAGATTTCAAATAAAGCTGTCCAGCAATGAGCTATGTACGATTTTATGCCACTCTCGTTGATGTATAAATTTCTTCTACAGCTAATCAATCGGGGACACTATTTGGAATGATAATATCAACATCTTTGTCAGTAAATCCACTTGAGCTACAGAAAAACTATTAGAACTTCATGACAGAAGACATAGTTAGTCAATTAGTTTAGTTTTCAAATGATTTTTATTTCATACAAGTTACTGTCTGTCGGTTGACTATTATTAATTTTTTTTGTGTATACCTAATTTTTAATATATAAATTGAAATATTACCTTAAAAAAGTTCATCTAAGATTCGATTCTTCTTATGATATCCTCTTCATTTAGGTAGTTTACACCAAGTGTACTCTTGTTTTCACTAAAACAGGACACTTTTCCAAGAAATGGAACATGTTTTCACGTTTATTTAGATTACAGAGTCCACCTGTTTCTTCCAAATCATTCCTGTGAGGGATATAATTCAAGGGAAGTATATCCCCTCGTGCTTTTAAAACCAGTGACATGAGATCGGTAGGATACTCCGCCCTGAAATAATTGTCTGTTAGCAGGTTATAATTGAGTCTTGCGTAGATGCCTCTGTGTAATGAACTTCTGGCTTTTAGAATGTAGTCCTCTCTCTTTCTTTCATCGACTAACGTTATTAGGTTATAGAGTTCGATTTTCCACGTGTTCATTCTGTAGCTCCGGAGTAGAAGTTCAGTTCTGCTACTGAATAAGTTTGTGACGAAAAACCAGAAGACATGAAATTTGATACTAATGGATACTTTCCATTAGGCTACTGCGAAGTTTATGTGCCAATCTAGTCTCCAACTTATGTAGTTTTTCTCCCAAGAAGATTCCATAATACTGACACTGACTTATTCGTGTATCTATACGAAACCTTAAAAGGTCGACCTATTAATCTTTGATTTTCAGAATATCAATTTACCTGAACTTAACTGACTAATAACTTTGGAATTTTAAATAAGATTCAACCGGTCTTTAAGGGAAAAGGCTTTCGATCAATTATGAAGGTGAATGCTTGGATGATTTTTCAAGTAATAATATAAATGAAACTTTTTCGTAACAGCCTGTTTTGCTAATCCTTCCACGCTGTTTAACGTCAAACCATACACACCATTATATTAGGGTTCATTCGGAGTACGCTCCTAACTTTACCTTTTCTATATAAACATTTAGCTGGAAATAAAAAAAACATACAACAACACCCGATGCTTATTTGGGCGAGATTATGAAACCTAAAAGAATCTTTTACCATAACCGAAATAAGCCCCAAAGTCTGAAAATCATCCGCTTGTGGATTAAATAAGGGTGCGCTTGTTAAACATTCAAATTCACCCCAGACTCGACATGCTGAAAATCCCAATAATATTTTTCTTTGAATTAACTCTTTTCCTGCTCCAATTTAATACCTGATGCTTCTGAATACAAGCAACACAAATACAAATATATGATGTACACCTTTGGTCTGTATGCTTTTTGCTTTCTTTGAAAACTCAGAAAATAAAATATTCACTCGAGTACCGATCTGTCATCATCAATATACGATAGGTTTCAGTGTTCCAATGAGTTGGGCTTTATTTAACCAACCCACATTCGGAGCAGAAGTTTACTTTGTGTTCATTATTTCAGTGGAAAATAAAACCAGTCTGTGTAGCAGCATTTCAGAGTTTAATAGCATCCTACCAAACCTAATTAGGGAAAAGTTAGAATGCTTTTGCACAAAATACTGAAACATTTTTACCACAAACCGTAGATTGGGTGTGAATTTCATTGTGGGCTCCGTACAGTTGGAATATTTCAACCATTCCGTGAATTCGTCTGCAACTTTTAGTATGCAGACAGCTGGTTACTGTCAAATTGCAAATGTGAAAAACTGACGTTATAAGGAACATAGTGATATTTCACAGCTCATCACTTTGTTTTAGTACTCGTATAAAATAAACGTTACACAATTCAATGGATAACTACAGGGAATGCATTTTGCAAAATTAATGTGCATATTGTGGGTGTTGAGGAACGTGCGGTTTTGAGTCATAAGAGTTAATTGATTTTGATTTTGATGCAATTATTATCTATTAACATCAATCAAAATTTAATGTAAATGCGCTCCCTACCGTAACCAATTAGTTCATCGACTTTGTACGGCATTCTACGTTACTGAGCTTGATTCATAGGTTTGGAACATTTAGTTTCACCCTTCTCTTCCAAAATAAATGATTTTAAAAAGAACTCTTTTCGTTTACTTAGAAATGTTTATAAAATTTTTGAAAATACTTATGCTTGCTTTCTTACGACTTTATAGTATTCCAAAATTGAACAAAGTTATTGATGAGTTAAGTTCTTAGATCGAACAAGCAATTGAATTTAAATACAATCAATTACATTAAATGGGTGAAAGTTGTATGTAGTAAATAAATACTTTCGGCCTGGTTGTTAAGTTTCTCTTCATTTTGACCACAGTGTGAAATTATTCGGAAAGCATTTGAGGACAAACTTGAACAAAATGCTGTGAAAGCTTTTTTTTTCAAGTAAAAAGTACAGTGTTACTGTTGTAAACATGAAATTGAATTTGCTAAACTTACCCATAACTCAAAAAGATAATATTTTTTGAAAAATCATTTTCATGGCTGAGACAGCCTTGGGACAATCTAAAAAGCCTTGGGGTAGTAGATGGCAACAAAAGTTGTTGGTGTTAGTTTTGTCCTATTGCCATCAACAGATGGTTTTTCTTTCACACTTGACGTTAGCCTAAGCCACCTAGATTTGCCTTCACATTTCTGCCACCGATGTGTTGAAGAATTCAAAATTTTCAAAACAATAAGCTCTGTAAATTCAAATTCAACAGGATATGATGGCATTCGACCTCGATCTATGAAAATAATTCTTCATCATGTCACTTCATATATCTACAACACCATTATTTTTATGTACCCTTATAACCATTTCTATTCCCAAAAACTAAGTTCTCAATAATCTGCAAACTTCTGATCGCATAGAATTCCGAGTTTCCTATCCAAAGCTTTAGAAAGGAATTGAAGCCAACAAATGAAAACATTTGATTTTGTTCAACTGTTCTTGGTATTCGTATATATGTAGATTGAATTGTCTAAGCGTAGACTAATTCATACTTCAATTATTGAGTTGAGTTTGTTTTATCTTTAACCCTCCCCTACATTTTCAGTCTGAGTCTAGTTATGAATTATACTTTTCGTAATAAATTAAGGCTATCGAATATTATTCAAAAGTCAAAACACATTTCGCAGTTATATTCTTGAAATGTCTCAATGTGCCCTATTTTATTTAGGAATTAATCTTATACCTTCATTATGAATCAATTTTTAATCAGTAGCAAAATTCCAATCACGAAAATATTTAAAAAAAAAAGATGAAAATATGTGATGAAAGATATCTGCGTGAATCGAAATTCTACCCTTTAATTTCTGAGAATTGGTTATACATTCCTATCTGATTTTCTGAACTTTTCAAGGAAAATCAAAACTCACAGCTGGTATTTGAAATTGATAAGTTTTTTTATTAAAGAAAAATTGTTTAATCCTTAAAATCACTCGGTATACACTCCTCATATTGCAGTCTTCTGTCTTCTGTCTTCTGACTTCTGTCTTCTGACTTCTGTCTTCTGTCTTCTGTCTTCTGTCTTCTGTCTTCTGTCTTCTGTCTTCTGTCTTCTGTCTTCTGTCTTCTGTCTTCTGTCTTCTGTGTTCTGTCTTCTGTCTTCTGTCTTCTGTCTTCTGTCTTCTGTCTTCTGTCTTCTGTCTTCTGTCTTCTGTCTTCTGTCTTCTTTCTTCTGTCTTCTGTCTTCTGTCTTCTGTCTTCTGTCTTCTGTCTTCTGTCTTCTGTCTTCTGTCTTCTGTCTTCTGTCTTCTGTCTTCTGTCTTCTGTCTTCTGTCTTCTGTCTTCTGTCTTCTGTCTTCTGTCTTCTGTCTTCTGTCTTCTGTCTTCTGACTTCTGTCTTCTGTCTTCTGTCTTCTGTCTTCTGTCTTCTGTCTTCTGTCTTCTGTCTTCTGTCTTCTGTCTTCTGTCTTCTGTCTTCTGTCTTCTGTCTTCTGTCTTCTGTCTTCTGTCTTCTGTCTTCTGTTTTCTGTTTTCTGTCTTCTGTCTTCTGTCTTCTGTCTTCTGTTTTCTGTCTTCTGTCTTCTGTCTTCTGTCTTCTGTCTTCTGTCTTCTGTCTTCTGTCTTCTGTCTTCTGTCTTCTGTCTTCTGTCTTCTGTCTTCTGTCTTCTGTCTTCTATCTTCTGTCTTCTGTCTTCTGTCTTCTGTCTTCTGTCTTCTGTCTTCTGTCTTCTGTCTTCTGTCTTCGGTCTTCTGTCTTCTGTCTTCTGTCTTCTGTCTTCTGTCTTCTGTCTTCTGTCTTCTGTCTTCTGTCTTCTGTCTTCTGTCTTCTGTTTTCTGTCTTCTGTCTTCTGTCTTCTGTCTTCTGTCTTCTGTCTTCTGTCTTCTGTCTTCTGTCTTCTGTCTTCTGTCTTCTGTCTTCTGTCTTCTGTCTTATGTCTTCTGTCCTCTGTCCTCTGTCTTCTGTCTTCTGTCTTCTGTCTTCTGTCTTCTGTCTTCTGTCTTCTGTCTTCTGTCTTCTGTCTTCTGTCTTCTGTCTTCTGTCTTCTGTCTTCTGTCTTCTGTCTTCTGTCTTCTGTCTTCTGTCTTCTGTCTTCTGTCTTCTGTCTTCTGTCTTCTGTCTTCTGTCTTCTGTCTTCTGTCTTCTGTCTTCTGTCTTCTGTCTTCTATCTTCTGTCTTCTGTCTTCTGTCTTCTGTCTTCTGTCTTCTGTCTTCTGTCTTCTGTCTTCTGTCTTCTGTCTTCGGTCTTCTGTCTTCTGTCTTCTGTCTTCTGTCTTCTGTCTTCTGTTTTCTGTTTTCTGTTTTCTGTCTTCTGTCTTCTGTCTTCTGTCTTCTGTCTTCTGTCTTCTGTTTTCTGTCTTCTGCCTTCTGTCTTCTGTCTTCTGTCTTCTGTCTTCTGTCTTCTGTCTTCTGTCTTCTGTCTTCTGTCTTCTGTCTTCTGTCTTCTGTCTTCTGTCTTCTGTCTTCTGTCTTCTGTCTTCTGTCTTCTGTCTTCTGTCTTCTGTCTTCTGTCTTCTGTCTTCTGTCTTCTGTATTCTGTCTTCTGTCTTCTGTCTTCTGTCTTCTATCTTCTGTCTTCTGTCTTCTGTCTTCTGTCTTCTGTCTTCGGTCTTCTGTCTTCTGTCTTCTGTCTTCTGTTTTCTGTTTTCTGTTTCCTGTCTTCTGTCTTCTGTCTTCTGTCTTCTGTCTTCTGTCTTCTGTCTTCTGTCTTCTGTCTTCTGTCTTCTGTCTTCTGTTTTCTGTCTTCTGTCTTCTGTCTTCTCTTTCTTCTGTCTTCTGTCTTCTGTCTTCTGTCTTCTGTCTTCTGTCTTCTGTCTTCTGTCTTCTGTCTCTGTCTTCTGTCTTCTGTCTTCTGTCTTCTGTCTTCTGTCTTCTGTCTTCTGTCTTCTGTCTTCTGTCTTCTGTCTTCTGTCTTCTGTCTTCTGTCTTCTGTCTTCTGTCTTCTGTCTTCTGTCTTCTGTCTTCTTCTGTCTTCTGTCTTCTGTCTTCTGTCTTCTTCTGTCTTCTGTCTTCTGTCTTCTGTCTTCTGTCTTCTGTCTTCTGTCTTCTGTCTTCTGTCTTCTGTCTTCTGTCTTCTGTCTTCTGTCTTCTGTCTTCTGTCTTCTGTCTTCTGTCTTCTGTCTTCTGTCTTCTGTTGTCTTCTGTCTTCTGTCTTCTGTCTTCTGTCTTCTGTCTTCTGTCTTCTGTCTTCTGTCTTCTGTCTTCTGTCTTCTGTCTTCTGTCTTCTGTCTTCTGTCTTCTGTCTTCTGTCTTCTGTCTTCTGTCTCTGTCTTCTGTCTTCTGTCTTCTGTCTTCTGTCTTCTGTCTTCTGTCTTCTGTCTTCTGTCTTCTGTCTTCTGTCTTCTGTCTTCTGTCTTCTGTCTTCTGTCTTCTGTCTTCTGTCTTCTGTCTTCTGTCTTCTGTCTTCTGTCTTCTGTCTTCTGTCTTCTGTCTTCTGTCTTCTGTCTCTGTCTTCTGTCTTCTGTCTTCTGTCTTCTGTCTTCTGTCTTCTGTCTTCTGTCTTCTGTCTTCTGTCTTCTGTCTTCTGTCTTCTGTCTTCTGTCTTCTGTCTTCTGTCTTCTGTCTTCTGTCTTCTGTCTTCTGTCTTCTGTCTTCTGTCTTCTGTCTTCTGTCTTCTGTCTTCTGTCTTCTGTCTTCTGTCTTCTGTCTTCTGTCTTCTGTCTTCTGTCTTCTGTCTTCTGTCTTCTGTCTTCTGTCTTCTGTCTTCTGTCTTCTGTCTTCTGTCTTCTGTCTTCTGTCTTCTGTCTTCTGTCTTCTGTCTTCTGTCTTCTGTCTTCTGTCTTCTGTCTTCTGTCTTCTGTCTTCTGTCTTCTGTCTTCTGTCTTCTGTCTTCTGTCTTCTGTCTTCTGTCTTCTGTCTTCTGTCTTCTGTCTTCTGTCTTCTGTCTTCTGTCTTCTGTCTTCTGTCTTCTGTCTTCTGTCTTCTGTCTTCTGTCTTCTGTCTTCTGTCTTCTGTCTTCTGTCTTCTGTCTTCTGTCTTCTGTCTTCTGTCTTCTGTCTTCTGTCTTCTGTCTTCTGTCTTCTGTCTTCTGTCTTCTGTCTTCTGTCTTCTGTCTTCTGTCTTCTGTCTTCTGTCTTCTGTCTTCTGTCTTCTGTCTTCTGTCTTCTGTCTTCTGTCTTCTGTCTTCTGTCTTCTGTCTTCTGTCTTCTGTCTTCTGTCTTCTGTCTTCTGTCTTCTGTCTTCTGTCTTCTGTCTTCTGTCTTCTGTCTTCTGTCTCTGTCTTCTGTCTTCTGTCTTCTGTCTTCTGTCTTCTGTCTTCTGTCTTCTGTCTTCTGTCTTCTGTCTTCTGTCTTCTGTCTTCTGTCTTCTGTCTTCTGTCTTCTGTCTTCTGTCTTCTGTCTTCTGTCTTCTGTCTTCTGTCTTCTGTCTTCTGTCTTCTGTCTTCTGTCTTCTTTCTCTGTCTTCTGTCTTCTGTCTTCTGTCTTCTGTCTTCTGTCTTCTGTCTTCTGTCTTCTGTCTTCTGTCTTCTGTCTTCTGTCTTCTGTCTTCTGTCTTCTGTCTTCTGTCTTCTGTCTTCTGTCTTCTGTCTTCTGTCTTCTGTCTTCTGTCTTCTGTCTTCTGTCTTCTGTCTTCTGTCTTCTGTCTTCTGTCTTCTGTCTTCTGTCTTCTGTCTTCTGTCTTCTGTCTTCTGTCTTCTGTCTTCTGTCTTCTGTCTTCTGTCTTCTGTCTTCTGTCTTCTGTCTTCTGTCTTCTGTCTTCTGTCTTCTGTCTTCTGTCTTCTGTCTCTCTCTGTCTTCTGTCTTCTGTCTTCTGTCTTCTGTCTTCTGTCTTCTGTCTTCTGTCTTCTGTCTTCTGTCTTCTGTCTTCTGTCTTCTGTCTTCTGTCTTCTGTCTTCTGTCTTCTGTCTTCTGTCTTCTGTCTTCTGTCTTCTGTCTTCTGTCTTCTGTCTTCTGTCTTCTGTCTTCTGTCTTCTGTCTTCTGTCTTCTGTCTTCTGTCTTCTGTCTTCTGTCTTCTGTCTTCTGTCTTCTGTCTTCTGTCTTCTGTCTTCTTCTGTCTTCTGTCTTCTGTCTTCTGTCTTCTGTCTTCTGTCTCTGTCTTCTGTCTTCTGTCTTCTGTCTTCTGTCTTCTGTCTTCTGTTTCTGTCTTCTGTCTTCTGTCTTCTGTCTTCTGTCTTCTGTCTTCTGTCTTCTGTCTTCTGTCTTCTGTCTTCTGTCTTCTGTCTTCTGTCTTCTGTCTTCTGTCTTCTGTCTTCTGTTCTTCTGTCTTCTGTCTTCTGTCTTCTGTCTTCTGTCTTCTGTCTTCTGTCTTCTGTCTTCTGTCTTCTGTCTTCTGTCTTCTGTCTTCTGTCTTCTGTCTTCTGTCTTCTGTCTTCTGTCTTCTGTCTTCTGTCTTCTGTCTTCTGTCTTCTGTCTTCTGTCTTCTGTCTTCTGTCTTCTGTCTTCTGTCTTCTGTCTTCTGTCTTCTGTCTTCTGTCTTCTGTCTTCTGTCTTCTGTCTTCTGTCTTCTGTCTTCTGTCTTCTGTCTTCTGTCTTCTGTCTTCTGTCTTCTGTCTTCTGTCTTCTGTCTTCTGTCTTCTGTCTTCTGTCTGTCTTCTGTCTTCTGTCTTCTGTCTTCTGTCTTCTGTCTTCTGTCTTCTGTCTTCTGTCTTCTGTCTTCTGTCTTCTGTCTTCTGTCTTCTGTCTTCTGTCTTCTGTCTTCTGTCTTCTGTCTTCTGTCTTCTGTCTTCTGTCTTCTGTCTTCTGTCTTCTGTCTTCTGTCTTCTGTCTTCTGTCTTCTGTCTTCTGTTTCTGTCTTCTGTCTTCTGTCTTCTGTCTTCTGTCTTCTGTCTTCTGTCTTCTGTCTTCTGTCTTCTGTCTTCTGTCTTCTGTCTTCTGTCTTCTGTCTTCTGTCTTCTGTCTTCTGTCTTCTGTCTTCTGTCTTCTGTCTTCTGTCTTCTGTCTTCTGTCTTCTGTCTTCTGTCTTCTGTCTTCTGTCTTCTGTCTTCTGTCTTCTGTCTTCTGTCTTCTGTCTTCTGTCTTCTGTCTTCTGTCTTCTGTCTTCTGTCTTCTGTCTTCTGTCTTCTGTCTTCTGTCTTCTGTCTTCTGTCTTCTGTCTTCTGTCTTCTGTCTTCTGTCTTCTGTCTTCTGTCTCTGTCTGTCTTCTGTCTTCTGTCTTCTGTCTTCTGTCTTCTGTCTTCTGTCTTCTGTCTTCTGTCTTCTGTCTTCTGTTTTCTGTCTTCTGTCTTATTCTGTTCTGGAGGCTTTCCTTGATACACCCTGCTCTTATAGAAAACCGGTGGCGTCAGATCCGGGGAACAAGGTCACGAAGTAGCAATTGCGCGAAGTCAAGCGGTTACCGAATTTTTTTACTTAACAAGGTCAAATCATCAGTAGTGATATGCGAAGTCGATCCGTCTTGTTGAAACCAAGTATCACGAAGACCGTCGCGTCGTTCGAGGAATTTTCAAGGGAGCAGAATGACGGCGCACAGACCGATGACTTTTGTTCAAGGGGTCGTTGACAGTTTTTATTGTTTGTGGCGTCCTTGATGTACGTGGATGGCCAATTCAGAGACGGTTAATTACATTACCCGATTCGCGGAAGTTTTTCACCCATCTATCGATAGAATGACGACTCGGGTGGTTTTCGTGACGTTTTCAATTAAACTGTTTTTCGAAATCGCGCTGGGTAGCGATTGCACTCTTTCCGTTTTTTAAATTCAAATGGAAATGATTTTCCTCAGAACCATCAGAGTATTTTCATTTCTTTCTCCAACACTGAAGTGGAATCGCGTAAGGTAATTTTTGGTAATGATGGTCTCCACACACGTGGAATTTAATGGATAGTGACGATTACTTATCTAAGCGATTCCCCGCGTTAGTATACTTATATAATGATAGTAAATTTCATATTACCTATTTACTTAGTTCTTTGAATTTTATTGCGTAACTTCTGGATAAAAATCGGGGGGAACGAGGTATCCACTCGAACGGTGATTGTCCACAACGTGAGACGAAATAGGAAAAACAGTTGCATTAAGCTGTCGAAAATTTCACAAATTATACACCTCAACGCCGTTTGCCGGAAATGATGTCAGAAAAAATTCCGAAAAGCTTTTCGAAGAATACCTCTCAGCAAAAACTCCGAATCGTATAAATTCCGAGAATTTTTCTGCCCGAACGTATACCTTAATAGGGCCGAATACTTTTTTATCTTGTAGTCCGAATGTCAGTCTCAATTTCGCTCGAATTAAAAGTGAAAATACGAAAATATTCGTGTTTAAAGACTTCATTAGTGTTTTAAATTGATGCTGAGATCAATCAATGAAAATGCTAGTCACTCCCAAACAGATAAATCTCTTCTGAAACAACTACTTAAGGTTCACCCTCATATCATATCATCAAATTTGTTTTACGTTAGTCTTAATTAGTGCCAATCAGAAGTGCAAAACTTTGCAATAGTTTTCTCCAAAGGTTAAATTAATCACCAGAAATCTTTTTGTACTCACGCATCCCTCTGCCACTAGTGATTTGTTCCCGTCTACATTTTTTTATTTAGGTAATGATTTCGAGACAAAGTTCCCTCAGGAACGCCGTAAATTGCAAAAAAAGTTTCTTAGTTAAAGTCATAAATTGAGTTTTAGTTTGTGTCACTCTAGGGGTTTTGTCCGTGTCCCAAAACGAAAAAGTGATTTAGTGTTTACACTGCATACCCAACTATGTAACTTGTAAAAAGTACTCGACGAGTTTTGTTTTGATTTTTAAAGCACAGTTTCCTCTAATGCATTATTTGAAAGAGTCCACATCTGAATAATGCCACTTTTGTAATTAAAAATAACTTTATGTTTTGAACTAAAAAAAAACTAAAAAAAAACCAGGAAAATTAAAACCGCACACCCTTTATTCTTTGGTAATTAAACTTGAGCGAGTTTATGTGTCTGTAATGTTTATAATACTCTTCCGAGTTTCGTATGAAAACTCGCCGGGTCCCTCACCCATAAATCATCAGTTTTACTTCACCATAAAGCTGGAAACGCGCTGGAATAATACGTATTCAAAATTCATATGAATAATGAATAGTGCATTGGTACCTAGAGGTAACAACTCAAATCAGGTTGGGGAGATGTGAGGAGACAAGTTGACGATATTTCAATGTGAAATTTAAGAACATTTTAACGTATAGTCGAATTCATGTTTAAATGGATTCCTCACTTTGTGACTGAAAATCCTCGGGAAAAGATTTATATTCGAAAATTTACGAGCGTGAGGAAGGCACTCGTGTATTTATATCAAAGTTTATTTTCGCATTGCACATTCTTGAGATTGCCAGTCATCTTGAAAGTTGATGGAGGATGCAATTTCCCCACATTGCCGTTTAAATTATTCCTTTAAAAGTTCACGAATTCATCTTTGCAGTTTTAAAAAAGTAAGCGCTTCCTCTTTTATGACTGTGGTTACAGTTGCATCGCCAAGTTGCAATCCAGTCATTGCTGTAGTTTTTGCTACAAATTTTTAAAAACCCGAAAGCTCTCAAAAAGTATTAGTTACAAGGTGCTTGGCACAAAATAAAACCAAATATGTGTAAAAATAAAGAATAAAACCTCAGAAGACCATCCGTCGCGTCGACAATACAAAGGTTGCACACCTTGGTTCCAATAGTGTGTTAAGCCCAGGAGGTGCTAAGAACCGTTGACTAAAAAAAATCCTCCAACGGTCAACCTAAGAAAATTCAACAACCATAATCAGCAAAGTACCCGTTGTGTAATGGATAGCATGTCCGCCTGTTAATCCAGGGGTTCGAGTTCGAATCCCAACAGAGGCAAAAATGTTTTTTCCACGGGTATCGCCTTTCGCGAGGAATTGGCAAGTCCTCCGTTAGTATTCATTGCCATGAAAAGCGCTTTCTCGATTAGCAGTTTGGAACCGGCAGAAAATTGTAGGTCCCCTCCATTCCCTCACAAGGGATGGTTGTGAAAAATGCGCTACGCCCAGGGGCTCCTCGCTCTGTTGCGCCACCCTATTTATTTTATTTATAATCAGCAACTCACTTGTCTACATCGCCGTCTGTCGAGTCGGGGTGGAATCGAATAAAATTGCAATCTTTAATATAATTTCAGTAGAACTCCGGCTGTTCATAATTTCCTTTGAGTCGACTCTTCGGTGTTCTCAGGACTTATAATGTAAATGTGCTTTACTAGTCACCAGATTTAGTCCTATAGGATGACTGCAGACGACTAACTACACGACACGACTACACGATGTTTGGATCAATAATTTTTGACTGATACATGGCTTACATAACTCATCGGTATGTGATTAGGAAACGACGTTCACTTTTAGAACAACAATTATAGGATTTCATGATACTGTTATGTTAATGACGCATCAAGCAACACATCGAAACTCGACACTGAAACAACAGAATGGATTTGAATAAAATCTATCACTCGGCGAATATACAAATATTTTATAGATTTCTCCGTTCAACGTATATGCGGAAGACAATAACAACAATAAATTTATTTGGGAGTAATAAGCAAGCGAGTAGAAAAAGACTTAATACAAGCAGTGCATGAAATATCGTTCAACAGGCGTATTGCAATCGACATTAACACTTAAGGCATATCTACAAGTAGTACTTTGCAAATAAATAATAAAAAGGTGGACTACGACACTGGTGGCAAAGGACATAAGGCCGACACACCACAAGAGACACATCTCTAGACAGAATCTTCATAGAACAGATAACAAATGGTTACTGTCAACTCAACCCGACTTTATTATGTTGAAGGAAACGTTTTTTTCTTTCTTAGAACATGTGAAGGAATCATTTCCCAAATGTATGGACATTGTGGCCGGAATCACAAAGTATAAGCAGAAGCACATTATTCGATGTGGACCATAAGTAATAAAAGTGGTGGATTTACTCTCTTTAGTATTTCAGATA